>OV656816.1:57500-10057500 GCA_927399485.1 Calamotropha paludella
TAACCTAACCTAACCTAACCTAACCTAACCTAACCTAACCTAACCTAACCTAACCTAACCTAACCTAACCTAACCTAACCTAACCTAACCTAACCTAACCTAACCTAACCTAACCTAACCTAACCTAACCTAACCTAACCTAACCTAACCTAACCTAACCTAACCTAACCTAACCTAACCTAACCTAACCTAACCTAACCTAACCTAACCTAACCTAACCTAACCTAACCTATCCTAACCTAACCTAACCTAACCTAACCTAACCTAACCTAACCTAACCTAACCTAACCTAACCTAACCTAACCTAACCTAACCTAACCTAACCTAACCTAACCTAACCTAACCTAACCTAACCTAACCTAACCTAACCTAACCTAACCTAACCTAACCTAACCTAACCTAACCTAACCTAACCTAACCTAACCTAACCTAACCTAACCTAACCTAACCTAACCTAACCTAACCTAACCTAACCTAACCTAACCTAACCTAACCTAACCTAACCTAACCTAACCTAACCTAACCTAACCTAACCTAACCTAACCTAACCTAACCTAACCTAACCTAACCTAACCTAACCTAACCTAACCTAACCACTCAGATTTCTCTTTTTTATACCTTAAATACTGCATGAAAAAAAGGGAATCAATAAAATTAACTTTCCCAGATCTATCTTCCCCAACCATGAGGAAGATCAACACACGCTCCGGCATAAAAGCCAAAAAGAAACCGGATTCTCCAAAACCTACCACATCCAAAAACAAACAACCCACTACCACCAAAACAACTAAAATTAAACAATCCGAACCACAAGGCTATCTTACCGAATCCGGCTCCTCTGAAGATTCACACTACAACTCTGTAGAATCAGTAAACACACTCGTCGACCAATACATGGAAGACGAATATTTACCACCTAATTTAATTCTTGCTGAAGAAACCGAAGAAACAGAAGAAACTGAAGAATTTGAATATCCTGGCATAGTTACAATAGGTATTACACAATCATGCGACTCAATAATTGAAATAGTTAACACCCCTGAATACCTAAGAAATAAAGAAAATGTAAATAAAATTAAAGATTTAGCCAACAAAATTATAAATTATCTAACACCCAATAAAACAGAAAATACCCAATCTACTGAAACCCCTAAACACGAATGTAAGTTTGACTTTAATACACTGAAGAAATTAATCAAAGACACAATCAAGGAAGAAATAACAGCAATAAAAACTCAACCAACACCAATCACCAAATCATACGCTGCAATAACTAAAATCACCAAATCATACGCTGCAATAACTAAAACCCAAGATAAATCATCCGAACCAATAATAAACAAACCAACTCTTAAAACAAGCAAACCAGCAATAATTGTCACCATACCCAATGCACAAAACCGACAAGAAGCAACCACAAAATGGACGCAAAGCTACTCCTTCCGAAATGTGCCCTATGCACCCACAAAATTCCAGGCCATCACCACCAATAAAGTCAAAGTGGAGTTTGAAAAAGACTCCCAATGCCAAGAAACACTAAATAACCTCAAAACTAACAAAGAAGTAACTGCAGAAATGGCTCGACTCCTACAGCCGATGTTCATCATTAAAGGAATACCAAAAGACATCCCATTCGATCAACTAAAAGAAATCATACTATCCCAAAATACACAAATACAAACCACACTCAACAAACCCGGCGAAGAATTAACAGCATGTCTAGCTAAGAAAAATAAGAACGACAACCTTTATAACGCCATCTTCCGCGCTACCCCTGAAGTCTGGAGAAACACAATCTCCTTAGAACGAATAAACCTCGATCATCGTCGAATTCACGTAGCTGAACATGCCCCTCTCCTCCAATGTTTTAAGTGTCAGAGGTTTGGCCATACGGGCAAACACTGCACAAACAACCAAATCTTTTGTAGTCATTGCGCTAGCAGTGACCACTCATACAAAGAATGCCCCAATAAAAGTAAAACTGAAGAAGCCAAATGTATAAACTGCACAAATATAAACATCAAAAATAAAGACGAAAAACTAAATCACAACCACTCCTCCACATCCAACCTGTGCCCAATAAGAAATGGTTACCTGGCCAAACTAGAAGGCAGGATAAACTATGGCACAAAATAAATAAAAACAAACATAAATCAAACCAATATTAAAAATACAGCAAATCTAAATTATTAAAATACAAATCAATTAACAAAAACAATAAACCAACAGAAACATCAAATAAACCTAAATAAACAATCCATCCGAAAACAAATGCAAAATAAAACTTGCAAAAATAACACAAAGAAATAAAACAAATAACAACACCTACTAAAAATAAATGCGGAGAAACTCGCCTGTACACCGTAAGCAGGGAGTAATCTGTAACCTAAACGGATATTGAAAAAAAAAAAAAAAAAAAAAAAAAAAAAACCTAACCTAACCTAACCTAACCTAACCTAACCTAACCTAACCTAACCTAACCTAACCTAACCTAACCTAACCTAACCTAACCTAACCTAACCTAACCTAACCTAACCTAACCTAACCTAACCTAACCTAACCTAACCTAACCTAACCTAACCTAACCTAACCTAACCTAACCTAACCTAACCTAACCTAACCTAACCTAACCTAACCTAACCTAACCTAACCTAACCTAACCTAACCTAACCTAACCTAACCTAACCTAACCTAACCTAACCTAACCTAACCTAACCTAACCTAACCTAACCTAACCTAACCTAACCTAACCTAACCTAACCTAACCTAACCTAACCTAACCTAACCTAACCTAACCTAACCTAACCTAACCTAACCTAACCTAACCTAACCTAACCTAACCTAACCTAACCTAACCTAACCTAACCTAACCTAACCTAACCTAACCTAACCTAACCTAACCTAACCTAACCTAACCTAACCTAACCTAACCTAACCTAACCTAACCTAACCTAACCTAACCTAACCTAACCTAACCTAACCTAACCTAACCTAACCTAACCTAACCTAACCTAACCTAACCTAACCTAACCTAACCTAACCTAACCTAACCTAACCTAACCTAACCTAACCTAACCTAACCTAACCTAACCTAACCTAACCTAACCTAACCTAACCTAACCTAACCTAACCTAACCTAACCTAACCTAACCTAACCTAACCTAACCTAACCTAACCAACCAAAAATTGCTACTAAATACTTCCCAACTTTCTCGAAAAAATTCTCACGTATAGCTCTCGACCTCCTCTATCGACCCCCCTTTGACCCCAAATCGATCCCTCCAATAGTTTTCCCAAAATAAATTCCTAAAAAATTTTCCCCATACTTAAGTCAATGTTGCCGAGTCAGCAGACCGAGCGTTGATGTCTTTTGTATGGGACCCTCTTAGCTTAGGTGCATTTTTGAGCAAAATCAGCCGACCCCGAAATTTTAAAAAATTCACAGTAAATTCATCTTTTATCCGATTTTGATTTTGTTTTCAATTATAGCTAGCAGGGCCCCTAAGGCATCTTTTCCATATTTTTAACTGAAAATTTATTAACAATTTTCCGGAAAATAAGCGTTTTTCCAAAAAATCCTTAAAAATCGACCCAATTTTACCACTTTTTCATGCATAACTTTTTTCTATTTTATCCAATTTTTAATTTATTTGTGTTCTTTTGTAGATCTCGTTGAATCCTAACTTTTATCTAGATAACATTTTTCTCTATCTCTTATAGTTTTAGAGGAAAAAATTCCCGAAAATTGACCAAAAAACACCTATTTTCAACCAAAACAGAAACCCTTATATCTCGAGAACCACAAGAGATTTCTCTTATCTGTTTGGATATTTATATAGCCCTTACTAACCTCTATATAATATTATTGCATCGTTTTAATACCTATAGAAATAAGTACTTTTATTCATTAAAAACTTTTATAATTTTTAATACCTTTTTTCACCAATATTACATAGTCTATAAGTTCTCTCGGTTTTAACCGATTGTTTTAGTTGTAGTTTTATATTAAATATCTCATTAAGATTTAACTTTTATTTTAATAACTTTTTTTCATATCTACTTTAGTTTTAGAAAAAATAATTCTCAAAGTCGACCAAAAATACACCTTATTTTTACCAGAATTAAAAACCTTATTTTTTCCGAACTATATTAGTTATTCTTATTTTGTTTAAATATAGATACTTAGTTACCCAAGCTTTCTAACATATTGTTGCAAGAAGTAAATCTGACGGTAAACAAAGTTTTTATCGACGCTCCAAAACTCACTTTTATTTGCTTAAATTCGTCTAAGTTTCAAATCTACAGAAATTTCTAATTGTAATCTTTTCATTTAATTTTTATACATATTAGTTTAGACATCATTTAGTATAATAAGTTAGTTTTTAATTTATCAAAATCGGATAATACTTCGATTTGTTAAAATTTTTTCAAATTTCTTAGTCTCTTGTTTTTTTTTATAAGTAAAAATTTTTTATTTTTCAATGTTTTTAATTAGCTTTCATTGCTTTTATTTGTTATCTTTCCTTAGATATTAAACCCCTACATATCAAATAGACAAAATCACTAACATTTGTCATTCATATACTTAAAACACTGCATGCAAAAAAGGCAATCATTTAAATTAACTTTTCCTGACGTGTCTTCCCCAACTATGAGGAAGATAAATACACGCTCCGGCGTGAAAGCCAAAAAGAAACCGGACTCCCCAGTAGCAAGCACATCTAAAACCAAAAAACACACTACCACCAAAACCACCAAAATAAAACAGTCAGAACCCCAAGGTTATCTCACAGAATCCGGCTCCTCCGAGGCTTCCACTCATTCCAATTCAGTAGAATCTGTAAATACACTTGTTGATGATTATATGGAGGACGAATACCTACCATCCAACTTAATCCTCGCAACAGAGGAAACAGAAGAAACAAATGAAGAATTTGAATACCCCAACATCATAACAATAGGCATAACACAATCATGTGACTCAATTATGAAAATAGTAAACACCCCTGAATACCTACGAGACAAAGAAAATGTCAACCAAATCAAAGATCTGGCCTACAAAATTATCAACTACCTAACACCAAATGATAAAACTTCAAACACCCAAATCACGGAACCTCCTAAATACCAATGCAAATTCGATTTTAACACCCTAAAAGAAATAATAAAAAGTACAATCAAGGAGGAATTATCCACCCAAAATACCCCACCACTACAAAATACATCCACATATGCGTCTGTAGCCAAAACAAATACCAAACCACAACCTAAAACTATAGATCCTATACAAAAAACCACAAAACCTGCAATTATAGTAACTATACCCTCAGCACAAAATAGACAGGAAGCAACATCCAAATGGACACAAAACTACAGCTTCAAAAACGTTACCTATGCACCCACCAAGTTCCACCCCATTACCACCAACAAAATAAAAGTCGAATTCCAAACCAACGCACAATGCACCGAAACACTACAAAACCTAAAAACCAACAAAGAAGTACAAGCCGAAATGGCACACCTCCTACAACCAATGTTTATCCTAAAAGGTATTCCCAAGGATATACCATATGCACAAGTCCAAGAATATATAATCAATCAAAACGAAACCATTAAAAATGCACTACAAGAACCCGGATCCGAACTTCACGCCTGCCTAGCAAAAAAGAACAGAAACGAAAAACTATATAACGCGATCTTTCGCGCCACACCAAATGTATGGCGCTCCGCCATAACCCTCGATAGAATAAATATCGACCATAGTCGTATACACATTGCAGAGCACGCCCCACTTCTCCAGTGCTACAAATGCCAACGTTTTGGACACACTGGCAAAAACTGTACCAATGCTGACCCACACTGCAGCCATTGCTCAAATTCCGGACACTACTACCAAAACTGCCCTCACAAAGACTCACCTGAGGCAGCTAAATGCACCAACTGCACCCTGCTAAACTCCAAAAACAATAAATTAAACCTCAACGAAAACCACTCGTCTACCTCCAATATATGCCCTACCAGAAAGAACTATCTTTCAAAATTGGAGGAACGCATTAACTATGGCATAAAATAAGATCACACATTAAATAAAACAATACAACAAAATACTACAGAAACAAATAACTACAAAGCAACCAAACAAACAAAACTTCCCGTAATACCAAAACATAAAAATATGTTAAAATTAATAATTACCAATAAAACTAATCCCGTACAACCTCAGTAATTAAATAAGATGTTGTTCGCCTGTAAACCATTAGCAGGGAGCTTCATCCGTAGCCCAAAATAACGGATCAACCTAACCTAACCTAACCTAACCTAACCTAACCTAACCTAACCTAACCTAACCTAACCTAACCTAACCTAACCTAACCTAACCTAACCTAACCTAACCTAACCTAACCTAACCTAACCTAACCTAACCTAACCTAACCTAACCTAACCTAACCTAACCTAACCTAACCTAACCTAACCTAACCTAACCTAACCTAACCTAACCTAACCTAACCTAACCTAACCTAACCTAACCTAACCTAACCTAACCTAACCTAACCTAACCTAACCTAACCTAACCTAACCTAACCTAACCTAACCTAACCTAACCTAACCTAACCTAACCTAACCTAACCTAACCTAACCTAACCTAACCTAACCTAACCTAACCTAACCTAACCTAACCTAACCTAACCTAACCTAACCTAACCTAACCTAACCTAACCTAACCTAACCTAACCTAACCTAACCTAACCTAACCTAACCTAACCTAACCTAACCTAACCTAACCTAACCTAACCTAACCTAACCTAACCTAACCTAACCTAACCTAACCTAACCTAACCTAACCTAACCTAACCTAACCTAACCTAACCTAACCTAACCTAACCTAACCTAACCTAACCTAACCTAACCTAACCTAACCTAACCTAACCTAACCTAACCTAACCTAACCTAACCTAACCTAACCTAACCTAACCTAACCTAACCAGCCGACCCCGAAATTTTAAAAAATTCACAGTAAATTCATCTTTTATCCGATTTTGATTTTGTTTTCAATTATAGCTAGCAGGGCCCCTAAGGCATCTTTTCCATATTTTTAACTGAAAATTTATTAACAATTTTCCGGAAAATAAGCGTTTTTCCAAAAAATCCTTAAAAATTGACCCAATTTTACCACTTTTTCATGCATAACTTTTTTCTATTTTATCCAATTTTTAATTTATTTGTGTTCTTTTGTAGATCTCGTTGAATTCTAACTTTTATCTAGATAACATTTTTCTCTATCTCTTATAGTTTTAGAGGAAAAAATTCCCGAAAATTGACCAAAAAACACCTATTTTCAACCAAAACAGAAACCCTTATATCTCGAGAACCACAAGAGATTTCTCTTATCTGTTTGGATATTTATATAGCCCTTACTAACCTCTATATAATATTATTGCATCGTTTTAATACCTATAGAAATAAGTACTTTTATTCATTAAAAACTTTTATAATTTTTAATACCTTTTTTCACCAATATTACATAGTCTATAAGTTCTCTCGGTTTTAACCGATTGTTTTAGATGTAGTTTTATATTAAATATCTCATTAAGATTTAACTTTTATTTTTATAACTTTTTTTCATATCTACTTTAGTTTTAGAAAAAATAATTCTCAAAGTCGACCAAAAATACACCTTATTTTTACCAGAATTAAAAACCTTATTCTTTCCGAACTATAGTAGTTATTCTTATTTTGTTTAAATATAGATACTTAGTTACCCAAGCTTTCTAACATATTGTTGCAAGAAGTAAATCTGACGGTAAACAAAGTTTTTATCGACGCTCCAAAACTCACTTTTATTTGCTTAAATTCGTCTAAGTTTCAAATCTACAGAAATCTCTAATTGTAATCTTTTCATTTAATTTTTATACATATTAGTTTAGACATCATTTAGTATAATAAGTTAGTTTTTAATTTATCAAAATCGGATAATACTTCGATTTGTTAAAATTTTTTTCAAATTTCTTAGTCTCTTGTTTTTCTATAAGTAAAAATTTTTTATTTTTCAATGTTTTTAATTAGCTTTCATTGCTTTTATTTGTTATCTTTCCTTAGATATTAAACCCCTACATATCAAATAGACAAAATCACTAACATTTGTCATTCATATACTTAAAACACTGCATGCAAAAAAGGCAATCATTTAAATTAACTTTTCCTGACGTGTCTTCCCCAACTATGAGGAAGATAAATACACGCTCCGGCGTGAAAGCCAAAAAGAAACCGGACTCCCCAGTAGCAAGCACATCTAAAACCAAAAAACACACTACCACCAAAACCACCAAAATAAAACAGTCAGAACCCCAAGGTTATCTCACAGAATCCGGCTCCTCCGAGGCTTCCACTCATTCCAATTCAGTAGAATCTGTAAATACACTTGTTGATGATTATATGGAGGACGAATACCTACCATCCAACTTAATCCTCGCAACAGAGGAAACAGAAGAAACAAATGAAGAATTTGAATACCCCAACATCATAACAATAGGCATAACACAATCATGTGACTCAATTATGAAAATAGTAAACACCCCTGAATACCTACGAGACAAAGAAAATGTCAACCAAATCAAAGATCTGGCCTACAAAATTATCAACTACCTAACACCAAATGATAAAACTTCAAACACCCAAATCACGGAACCTCCTAAACACCAATGCAAATTCGATTTTAACACCCTAAAAGAAATAATAAAAAGTACAATCAAGGAGGAATTATCCACCCAAAATACCCCACCACTACAAAATACATCCACATATGCGTCTGTAGCCAAAACAAATACCAAACCACAACCTAAAACTATAGATCCTATACAAAAAACCATAAAACCTGCAATTATAGTAACTATACCCTCAGCACAAAATAGACAGGAAGCAACATCCAAATGGACACAAAACTACAGCTTCAAAAACGTTACCTATGCACCCACCAAGTTCCACCCCATTACCACCAACAAAATAAAAGTCGAATTCCAAACCAACGCACAATGCACCGAAACACTACAAAACCTAAAAACCAACAAAGAAGTACAAGCCGAAATGGCACACCTCCTACAACCAATGTTTATCCTAAAAGGTATTCCCAAGGATATACCATACGCACAAGTCCAAGAATATATAATCAATCAAAACGAAACCATTAAAAATGCACTACAAGAACCCGGATCCGAACTTCACGCCTGCCTAGCAAAAAAGAACAGAAACGAAAAACTATATAACGCGATCTTTCGCGCCACACCTAATGTATGGCGTTCCGCCATAACCCTCGATAGAATAAATATCGACCATAGTCGTATACACATTGCAGAGCACGCCCCACTTCTCCAGTGCTACAAATGCCAACGTTTTGGACACACTGGCAAAAACTGTACCAATGCTGACCCACACTGCAGCCATTGCTCAAATTCCGGACACTACTACCAAAACTGCCCTCACAAAGACTCACCTGAGGCAGCTAAATGCACCAACTGCACCCTGCTAAACTCCAAAAACAATAAATTAAACCTCAACGAAAACCACTCGTCTACCTCCAATATATGCCCTACCAGAAAGAACTATCTTTCAAAATTGGAGGAACGCATTAACTATGGCATAAAATAAGATCACACATTAAATAAAACAATACAACAAAATACTACAGAAACAAATAACTACAAAGCAACCAAACAAACAAAACTTCCCGTAATACCAAAACATAAAAATATGTTAAAATTAATAATTACCAATAAAACTAATCCCGTACAACCTCAGTAATTAAATAAGATGTTGTTCGCCTGTAAACCATTAGCAGGGAGCTTCATCCGTAGCCCAAAATAACGGATAAAAAAAAAAAAAAAAAAAAAAAACCTAACCTAACCTAACCTAACCTAACCTAACCTAACCTAACCTAACCTAACCTAACCTATGCTAACCTAACCTAACCTAACCTAACCTAACCTAACCTAACCTAACCTAACCTAACCTAACCTAACCTAACCTAACCTAACCTAACCTAACCTAACCTAACCTAACCTAACCTAACCTAACCTAACCTAACCTAACCTAACCTAACCTAACCTAACCTAACCTAACCTAACCTAACCTAACCTAACCTAACCTAACCTAACCTAACCTAACCTAACCTAACCTAACCTAACCTAACCTAACCTAACCTAACCTAACCTAACCTAACCTAACCTAACCTAACCTAACCTAACCTAACCTAACCTAACCTAACCTAACCTAACCTAACCTAACCTAACCTAACCTAACCTAACCTAACCTAACCTAACCTAACCTAACCTAACCTAACCTAACCTAACCTAACCTAACCTAACCTAACCTAACCTAACCTAACCTAACCTAACCTAACCTAACCTAACCTAACCTAACCTAACCTAACCTAACCTAACCTAACCTAACCTAACCTAACCTTTTTTTTTTTTTTTTTTTTTTTTTTTTTTTTTTTTTTTTTTTTTTTTTGTTTTCGCAGAAAATGCCTTACGCATTCACACCGTGTCGGGAGAACACGGTGGATATGTGGGGCTCTCCTCCATGCCTCTACCCGGCCTAATGCCCGGTAAAGGCTTGGAGGCCTACCCACTAAAAACTGCGGCGTCCCAATACACATTGGAGCGGGTCGCGGGGCCCTTGGCCGGAATCGACCGCAACCCGCTCCAGTGTGGGTCCGCGCTCGTGGGCGGACCTCTCCTATGCTCCGTGAGGGACGGAGCAACGGGGTGAACCGTGACGCCCTGAACACCCCGCACGCCTGAGGGCCAAGTGCAATGCGACTGCCGGTCTCCCGTCCTGACAGCCGCTGGCCCCCTTTCGGTGAGGGAGGGAATAAACCACACCCCCCGACCGACCCCGACCCACACAGGACGAGACTCCCGCGCCCGCGATGATCACCCAAGAACAAGTCTCAAGAACAAGTTCCCGGGCGCCACCGCAGGCGGCGCGGTTGCCCCGCCCAGTGCAGGCCGGGGGCGGCCGAGGTGAACCTAACCTAACCCAACCTAACCTAACCTAACCTAACCTAACCTAACCTAACCTAACCTAACCTAACCTAACCTAACCTAACCTAACCTAACCTAACCTAACCTAACCTAACCTAACCTAACCTAACCTAACCTAACCTAACCTAACCTAACCTAACCTAACCTAACCTAACCTAACCTAACCTAACCTAACCTAACCTAACCTAACCTAACCTAACCTAACCTAACCTAACCTAACCTAACCTAACCTAACCTAACCTAACCTAACCTAACCTAACCTAACCTAACCTAACCTAACCTAACCTAACCTAACCTAACCTAACCTAACCTAACCTAACCTAACCTAACCTAACCTAACCTAACCTAACCTAACCTAACCTAACCTAACCTAACCTAACCTAACCTAACCTAACCTAACCTAACCTAACCTAACCTAACCTAACCTAACCTAACCTAACCTAACCTAACCTAACCTAACCTAACCTAACCTAACCTAACCTAACCTAACCTAACCTAACCTAACCTAACCTAACCTAACCTAACCTAACCTAACCTAACCTAACCTAACCTAACCTAACCTAACCTAACCTAACCTAACCTAACCTAACCTAACCTAACCTAACCTAACCTAACCTAACCTAACCTAACCTAACCTAACCTAACCTAACCTAACCTAACCTAACCTAACCTAACCTAACCTAACCTAACCTAACCTAACCTAACCTAACCTAACCTAACCTAACCTAACCTAACCTAACCTAACCTAACCTAACCTAACCTAACCTAACCTAACCTAACCTAACCTAACCTAACCTAACCTAACCTAACCTAACCTAACCTAACCTAACCTAACCTAACCTAACCTAACCTAACCTAACCTAACCTAACCTAACCTAACCTAACCTAACCTAACCTAACCTAACCTAACCTAACCTAACCTAACCTAACCTAACCTAACCTAACCTAACCTAACCTAACCTAACCTAACCTAACCTAACCTAACCTAACCTAACCTAACCTAACCTAACCTAACCTAACCTAACCTAACCTAACCTAACCTAACCTAACCTAACCTAACCTAACCTAACCTAACCTAACCTAACCTAACCTAACCTAACCTAACCTAACCTAACCTAACCTAACCTAACCTAACCTAACCTAACCTAACCTAACCTAACCTAACCTAACCTAACCTAACCTAACCTAACCTAACCTAACCTAACCTAACCTAACCTAACCTAACCTAACCTAACCTAACCTAACCTAACCTAACCTAACCTAACCTAACCTAACCTAACCTAACCTAACCTAACCTAACCTAACCTAACCTAACCTAACCTAACCTAACCTAACCTAACCTAACCTAACCTAACCTAACCTAACCTAACCTAACCTAACCTAACCTAACCTAACCTAACCAAGCTTCTTTTGAAACGCCTAGACTACACCTATCGTTCTCAAAATAAACTTACCCCTAAAACTTTACGACCCCTCCCTCATACCATCGACCCAAGGGGTCCCCCTTTAATAGTTTTCGAAATAAAAAACATCTAAAATTTCCGAAAATTTCACCAAGTCAATAAGTCTAACTCAACACTTGGTCGTGTGAGCGTTGAAGTCTTTTCTATGAAACCTCCCGACCCTAGGTAGACTTTTTGACCAAAATCAGCCGACCACTAAACTTTATAAAATTCATAAAAAATTCAAATCTCAACCGATTTCCTTCCTGCTACCCATTTTAGTTAACAGAGCCCCTAAGGCATCTTTTGAGTATTTTTAATTAAAAATCCATCCATAACTTTTGCTAAGATAAGCTTTTTTCCGTAAACTTTGCAAAAATACTCAAATTTTTCACACTTTTTCGCATACAACTTTTTTCCGTTTCAACAAATTTTTCTTTCTATTGTTTCTTTCTGTAGATCTCATTGAGACACAACTTTAATCCTAATAACTTTTCTCCGTAACTCTTATAGTTTCGGAGAAATAAATTCCTAAAAATCACCAAATTTTGACCCTTTTTTCACCAAATTTCAAACCCTTATTTCTCAAAAAGTATAATAGTTAGGAATTTTCTCTTTGGATAGTGACAATCTACTCCCCGAGCTCTACCAAATATTGTTGCACCAAAACAATACACCCAAAAACCAATTTTTTCTAAACCAACTTAACTTCAAATTTTTACGTCATTTTCCGACATTGCGTAAAATCGCAAACTTTAACTTTTTTCTAAATTTTCTTCAGTAATTCTGTTAAACTCGCCGAACCCAATCTAATAAAACTCTTTCGAAGCAAATCGGATCATAACTCGATTTACTGGAAATTTTCTAAATTCTCCAAACTTTAAAAATTTCAACTTCGATTAAAAATCGAATTGACCACTTTTAGATTACTTTTTTGGACCAGAACATAGATTTCAACACTGCGCATCCAACTAACTAATAAAAACCGGTTAGGTTACAGCGCCTTCTATTTTTAACGCCGTTACAAACTTTTAACTTTTTACATATATTTTCTTTTTTACATAAAAAATCATTTATTAACTTTTCAACCTGCATAGTACATCAAATAAATAACAAATAATTAAACCTAACTTGTGTGTATAATCAACACACAAAAATACCAATAAAACTTAAGTAAACACCATTTTATGTCAAAAAGACTTAGCTTAAAATTAGATTATCCGCCACCTTCCTCCCCTACCATGAGGAAGATAACCACGCGCTCCGGCGCGAAAACCAAAAAGAAATCCGAGTCTCCCAAACCCTCCACTTCTAAAACCAAAACCATTAAACCCAAAACTCCAAAGACTAATACACCCGATAACTCTGATGACGAAGAAACCTGCTCCGGATCTTCTAGAACCATAACTCCGACAACATCTTTAAAATCTGTCAATACCATTGCAGACGAATATCTCGAAGACGAGTATTTGCCTGACAACCTAATCCTTGCAGAAGAAGAGTCTGAAACCGAAGACTACCAACCCAGCATAAATAGACTTCTTATCAAACAATATGCAGCCGAAATCTTGAACATTGTCGAACCCCTCCAAAACTTCCAAAACACTGAAATAAACACAAAAATCCGCAACCTCGCAAATGAAATCCTCAAAATAATACCCAATAATGAACAAACAGAAAAAACAAATACCCTAGAATTAGACACTCCACAAACACCAACTCATAACTGTAACATTGACTTAAATAATCTCAAACAATTCATAAAACAGACAATACAGGAAGAACTCAACCCAAAACCAACCCCACAAAAACAAAACCAAAGATCATACGCTACAGTCACCAAAATCAATAATCAACACGAACCTAAAAAATTAGAACCTGTACACAAAATATCAAAACCCGCCATAATCGTAACTGTTACAGACGCTAACAATAGACAAGAAGCCACAAATAAGTGGCAAAAAAGCTTCTCCTTTAAAGATGTGCCTTATGCACCTCTAAAATTCCAGCCCATATCCACAAACAAGGTAAAAGTAGAATTTGAGAACAAAGCCCAATGCACCGAAACAATAGATAAAATCAAAACCAAAACCAATATTACTGCAGAGATGGCTCGTCTCTTACAGCCAATGTTTGTCATAAAAGGCATACCAACAGAAATAAAATTCGAAGAACTTAAAGAATATATAATAACTCAAAATATCCCCATCCAAACTGCCTTAAATAATAACCCTAACGCACAATTAACAGCCTGCCTTGCTAAAAAGAACAGGAACCCAAAACTCTACAATGCAATCTTCCGCGCCACCCCGGAGGTGTGGAAGAGCGCAATATCGCTAGATAAAATAAACATCGATCACAGAAGAATTCACATAGCCGAACACGCCCCGTTGCTACAATGTCTGAAATGCCAAAAGTTTGGACATACTAGCAAAAAATGTACAAATAATGAAACCTACTGTAGTCATTGTGCAGACAGTGGCCACACATTCCAGAACTGCCCCAACAAACAAAAACCAGAAACAGCCACCTGCATCAATTGCCAACAAATTAATAAAAACAAGGAGCAAAAACTTAACCCGAATCATTCCTCCACATCAAACCAGTGTCCCATTAGAAATAGCTACCTGTCCAAACTAAACGACAGAATAGACTATGGCACTAACTAAAATCATATTCACATGACTCAATTACCTATAGAACCTACCGTACAAAAACAAAATAACTTAATAATCCAAATCCTAAACCATTAAAAACTAGAACACCAAATAAACTCAAATAAATAACTATCCGACACTTCAAAAGCATAATTATGTGCCAAATATAAACAGAAAATAATAAAAATAAAAATAACAACAACTTATATATATAAATACGGTAGAGTTCGCTCGTACATCGATAGCGAGGAACTATATCCGTAACCCAAACGGATCTAAAAAAAAAAAAAAAAACCTAACCTAACCTAACCTAACCTAACCTAACCTAACCTAACCTAACCTAACCTAACCTAACCTAACCTAACCTAACCTAACCTAACCTAACCTAACCTAACCTAACCTAACCTAACCTAACCTAACCTAACCTAACCTAACCTAACCTAACCTAACCTAACCTAACCTAACCTAACCTAACCTAACCTAACCTAACCTAACCTAACCTAACCTAACCTAACCTAACCTAACCTAACCTAACCTAACCTAACCTAACCTAACCTAACCTAACCTAACCTAACCTAACCTAACCTAACCTAACCTAACCTAACCTAACCTAACCTAACCTAACCTAACCTAACCTAACCTAACCTAACCTAACCTAACCTAACCTAACCTAACCTAACCTAACCTAACCTTTTTTTTTTTTTTTTTTTTTTTTTTTTTGCGAGTGGAAAATGCGCCTTATGCATACCCTGTCGTTGGGCGTACGACAGGGTTATGTGGGGCTCTCTTTCGTGCACCCACCCAGGTCAACACCGAGTGGGGGCACGAAAGCCTACCCACTAAAAACCACTCGGTGTGCCCTCTCTTGCCGGTTGCGACGGTGTGGGCTCCTTATTGGGAATCAACTGCACTCCGCCGCGGCCGGTCCAACTACCCGGACCCCATTCTCGCGATGCAGGAGATGCCCGTGCACACTTGGGCATCTCCTCAGACAGACGAGGCTGTGCAGAACGGGTGACGGACTACCCTGTCCTCACCCGCTCACCTCGTTAGGGAGGAAGATGGCGGTCAAACCGCCGCCGTCGCCCTCCCGGCCGTCTGCGCCTGAGCAGATCCGCGAAGATATCGTCTTCACGGTCCCGCTCCGCGGCCTCCTTCTGCGACATGACGTCCTCGCAGAAGGAGGCCATGGCCCCCCATGCCCTGTCGCTATCCAGCATGGCCTTTACCACGCTGGGTAGCGAGAGGTCCCTCCCAACCTCCGCCATTAGAGTGCGGCGCTGGCGACTCCAGGCCGCGCACACCTCCAGGGTGTGCTGCGCCGAGTCTTCAGCCGCGCCGCAGTCATGGCACATTGGAGTCGCTTCCCTTCCGATTCGGTGCAGGTAATCGCCGAAACAGCCGTGTCCGGTTAATACCTGCACCAAACGGTAGGTCAGCGAGCCATGCTGTCGCGCTACCCACTCACGCAGAACCGGTCGCACGGCGTCGACAGTGCGAACACCATACTCCGGGACTTCCAGGACTTCAATCCAGCGCTCTATCACGGCATCCTGTGCTTCGCGCCTCACCCTTTCCACTTCTTCCACCGTTGGGCGTTCATCCCTCGCCCTGGCCTGCACCTTATATTTGTATGTCTCGGCCAGCACCTCTGCCTCTAGCTCCCAAGGCGGTGTGCCAGCAAGTACGCATGCGGCTGCTCCGGCCACCGTGCGGTACCCCCGTATAGCCCTTATAGCCATGGTTCGCTGAGGTTTCCTTAACAGAGTCCGGATCCGAGCATTGAGGGCGCTGAACCAGATCGGAGCACCATACATCGCCATGCTTCTTATTACCATGGTGTAAAGACGCCGGCAGCTTACACTGGGGCCGCCAATATTCGGCAGAAGGCGACCAAGCGCTAATGCTGCATCGATAAGACGTGGAATCAACTGCTTAAAGTGTGGCAGGAAGCTCCAACGGCTATCGAGGGTGATTCCTAGGTAGCACATAGTGGGTTGTACCGGGACTCGAACTCCGTCTACTGAGATGTGGGCGCCGGCAGGCGGTCCGCCTCTTGGCCCGTGGAAGAGAATGGCCTCGGTTTTATTGAGGGCCACTTTCAATCCTAGGAGTCGGATTCTCTTCACTACCAGCATTGCTCCGACGGTAGCCAGGCGAGCGGCTTCCGCATAATTGCTGCCCCGAGCGGTGACGAGCGTGTCGTCTGCATAGCATATGACGCTCATTCGGGGCAGCAGGATACCTCGCAATACCCAATTGTAGCCTATGTTCCACAGGAGCGGCCCTAACACTGACCCCTGTGGAACGCCGCAAGTCATTTCCCGGTAGCACATTTCTCCTTGGGGTCCAATGTATTTCACCCTCCGGCCTTCGAGATAGTCTTTCACGATCTTCTGCAGGTATAATGGGACCTCGTGGAATTTTAGGCCTTCCATAATGCTCTCAAAGGGAATTGTATTGAAAGCATTGGCGATATCGAGAGACACCGCCAACACCTTTTCCCCTCTTCTCAATGCCCTGTCGCAAATGCGCCTCAGTTCACAGATGGCGTCGATGGTAGAGCGCCCTCCGCGGAAACCATACTGGCGGTCTGAGAGGTCGGGGCCCGCGTTTGCTAGGTGCTGGACGATTCGGGCAGCGAGCACGCGCTCAAAAAGCTTGCCCGTCTCGTCCAGTAGTACTACTGGTCTGAAAGCTGACGGGGAATCCGGAGGTCGCCCTTCCTTCTGGAGCAAAACCAGCCTACCCTCTTTCCAAATGGCCGGAAAGCTTCCGGACTCCATACATCGCGAGAACAGATCTCGGAGTCTGCCTCCGAGGTGTCGGCATGCTGCAACCAGAATGCAGCCGGGCACTCCATCAGGGCCAGGAGCCTTCTTCTTAGCGCGGAGACGATCCACCGCCGCGTCGAACTCCTCCTCCGTAACAGGAGGCGCGGCCTCCGTTACCTCTGGATCTTCCGTCAGAGGCGCCATCGTAGGTGGTGTGAAGGCGGCTACTCTGGGGAAAAGTCCCAAGACAACCTCTTGCAGCAGCTGCGGCTCGAAATGCTCTGTCTGGGGCGCTCGGCTTTTCATTTTGCTGCGGACAGTAAGATATGGTCGGCCCCAGGGATCGCGGTCAAGGTCTTGGAGGAACTCCTCTCGAGCCCTAGTCTTCGCCTCCGTAATGGCCTTTTGAAGGTGTCTTTTGGCCTCCTTGTAGGCGTCGTGCAGGAGTTGTTCCTCTGCTTCTGAATGTCTCCGGCGACGGCATCTTTTGTGGGCACGGCGTGCTCTATTGCTGGTCACGCGGAGAGCAGCAATCTCCGCAGACCACCAGTAAACTGCCTTTTTGTTAGGGTGATGGCCTTGAGCGCGAGGCATAGAGGCGTCGCATATGGCTACCAAATCTTCTCGGAATTTGATGGCTTCCTCATCTGTGCTTCGGTCTGTATTAGGAGAGGCCCAACTAGCAACTATGGCCGCCTCCTCTGCGAGCTCTCTATCCAGGTGCGTAAGCGCCCATCTTGGGAAGCGCGCCCCTCTTGGTGTCCCGGATGTTGGTCTATCTGCTGTTCTGGCGGTGGAGACCCCGAAACTTATGTAGAGATGGTCAGAAAGTGTTTCCACCTCCTCCAACACGCACCAGCCCGAAATACGCGATGCTAAGGCGGGGGTGGCGAATGTTATGTCCACTATGGACCCCCCTTCTCTCCTAACGCATGTCCAAGCTGTACCGCGGTTTGCTACGCAGAGCCCCAGTGATGCTACCCAGCGCGCCGCTATGTTCCCACGGTCATCCGAGATGGGAGAACCCCAGGCTGCAGACTTCGCATTAAGGTCCCCCATAATAACCACCTGCATTGGTGCAAGCCTTCTCACAACCAACCCCAGAAGATTCATGTAGGCTTCAAATTCCGGGATCGTTGTATTTGGGGAGAAGTAGACCCCAACCACTGCGATATTCCCCCAAGTGGCCACAATATAGCCGAGCCCTCTTTCTTTAACTACAAGAGGGTAGCGTGAAGTTGCAGATGTAGTGATTGCTACGGAGTCATTGAGGTCTCCGGCCCAGTGAGGTCGGGGTGGGACGTAGTATGGCTCCGCTACAACTGCGACGTCGATTTCCCATTCCACCAGGGATTGGGCTAATAGGTCTTGCGCCCTGGTGGAGTGGTTTATATTGCACTGAAAGAAGTTGATATGTCGCAACCTATCCATCAAGTTCCGACATATCAACCTCCACCGGCGCACTTTGCTCCCCTACTGAAGGAGCGGTACGCTTCCCTAAGCCCTCCTTGGGCTTTACGTGAGGGGGGTTACATTTCCTCCCTCCCATTCTATGTCCAGCTGGTCGTTTCGCGTCGGCACAAACGGCACAGTGGAACTCCGCTTCGCAGTTAGCTGCAACATGCCCCGCCTTACTGCATCGATAGCAGATTTTACTGCGGTCGTTTTCCGTAGGACACCGCTGACTGGTGTGACCAAGTCCCATGCACCGGAAACAGCGCATGGGCATGGGCTCAAGGATGCGCACATGAGCGGAACTCCAGCCTACGAGGAGCCGTCCAGCCTCTGCTATTAATTTAGCCGCAGCTACAGGGCATTTTGCAAGTGCAGTCCCCGCGCCGCCTCTTCCAAGCCGTATTTCCCCGACTTTCACTTGGTCAGGAGCGCAACCACCCTTTTCAACAATAGCAGCTAACAGGTCTGCCTTTTCGATTGAATCATCAAGCCCTGTGATCCGCAGATCTACTGACTTCGTGGGCCTGACGACTTTGGCCACTCCCGCTAGTACTTCCTTCAGCTTTTCAGCCAGTGCATCCGCCTTGTCACCATTAGCAGCACCAGGTATGGAGAGTATTCTGGCCCCAGTGGCTGCCTGTTTGCAGCGTACTCCCTCAAGGCCAAAGTCCTTTAGCTGCATCTCCGTCCTTGCTTTGCCCAAGATATGAGCGTATGTGACCCCCTTCTCCACTGCCTCCGGCTGCAGGGTCAAAACAATGGCTACCGAACGTGGAGAGGAGAGGATTGCCTTCTTTTTGTTCCTCTTCTTTTTTGCCTTTTTGTTAGGCACCGCCGTGGCTGCTTGAGTGGGCACCGCTTGTGGAGCCGCTGCAGCAGCTGCTAATTTTCGTCGCTTTTTTCTTCCTATTTGCTCAGTCCATCCCTCCTCACGGGGAGCAGCGGGGGCAGGCGTTACTGGTGCCTGCGCGCCACTCGGTTGGCTGCGCGAGGTAGACGGGCCAGGAACTGGGGCGGGAGCGCGTTTATTCGCTGATTTTGGTGCTGGCGCAGCAGTCGCAGCCAGAGCTGGCTCTTTTCTCCTATCTGCCGCCAGCGGTGGTCTAATTATTGGAGCTGGGGGCAGTCTTTGCGCCAAGCTGGCGAGCCTTACGTTCACCATCTCGCCAATCGAGACAGTGAGCGAGCGCTTTAGCTCCTCTATGACGTCTGATTGCAGCACAGAACTCAGATTTGCTGCTGGAGGAGGCGCCTCTCTTGTAGCATAGCGGCTCTCCGAAGCGCGCACTTGCCGTTCCAATGACTTCACTTGGGCCTTAAGCTCAGCTATCTCTTTATTAAGGCGACGTGTTTCGTCGCTCGCCGTTTTTTCTACTAGGGTCTCCAGTATATCTCCGAGGGACCTTGTCGATTCCTTCAGAGTCTTCTGTGAGGTACCCTTGAGCTTCCCCGACTTTTGGGCGACATCACTAATAGCCCGCAACTTCTCACACGCTAACTCTCTTAACCTAAAAGATGAGAGTGTTATGAGCTGATTTTCGCTCTCGCACCCAGGGGGTGTTTCCGGTCTTGACGGGCCTACCCCATCGTACGTCCAGTCCTGTGCTTCCCTGTACAATCTGTCGGCCTCGGCGGCCATTACCGGAATAGGGCGGCATACTAATTCATCCTCAGCTGCCGTGATCTCAGCAGCCATGTCTTCAGCAGCCAGACGGTTTAACTGCTCCTTGGCTTCCGGCACGCCAACGTAGGTACTCCTAGTATTTGGCCGACCTCGGCCTCTTTTGGCTGATGTGATTTTAGGTTCAGCCGCTGTGACAAGAACATCGTCAGCCGAATCGTCTGTATCATAAGTTCTAGGCGCCTTGGATTTGCGCTTCTTACCAACGCCAGTAAGATTTGGTAGGCTACCAGAAGTCGAAATCCTGGCCTCCCCTTCCTCAGCCGATGTATACACATCGGACGCCAGCGGCGTCTGCTCATTTAGCGCGCCTGAGCTAGGCAACTTTCTCCGCTCGCTTCCGCCTGAGCTAGGCCCACTAACATCAAAAGGGATTTTTAGTTTTATAGATTTAGGGTTACTCATACTGTTCCCACGAGAAGGGTTGCAAATAATAGTCCACCCGGGCAGAGGCACCATACCCGGGCAAGCGTAGGGTTGTGAAGCAGGGGGTCCGCCGGTCCCCTGCTCCAGAGGCTACCTTGCGACTGTTCACCCAACAGCCACTCATCCCCTCGCCGCGTAGCTCGCTTGGGATTAGGGATTTTTTAGAGAGGTTCTCTCCTCATGAGGCCACCCAGTTAAGGACAGCCCCCCCGGCCCCGCTCAACGTGGGGTTACGGGTTGACCGACAGTTAGCAAAGTTTGCTTATCCACCGCCTGTGCCCACCACAGACAAGTGAATCTGCCGCCCTCGCTCGCACTGCCGCTACCTGGACTATCCGGGACGCCAGCCGAGCCCGAACCGCGTCGCCGCTACCCAGAAACGTCTGGGACGCCGACCCGGAGCCTACATCATCCGCAAAGCGGACCGGACCATAAAGGCCCTCGCCAGTGATTTTTTAGAGAGGTTTTCTTCCTCGCAGCCCTCATCATTAGATGACGGCCCTCGGCCCCGCACCATGTGCAGGGTTACGAGCTTCTGCGGCAACACGCCACCCGCCACTGGTTTTGGTTCACGCCGAATCCGGTAGCCCCCATATCTGGGGGCCATTCCCCTATCCACCACCCGGGGGACGCGCCCGATGGCAGACCAGAAACTGCACACGGGAACCTAACCTAACCTAACCTAACCTAACCTAACCTAACCTAACCTAACCTAACCTAACCTAACCTAACCTAACCTAACCTTTTTTTTTTTTTTTTTTTTTTTTTACTTGGAGAAATGGCCACGCATACCGTCCTGTCGCGGGGAGACTAGGACGGTTATGTGGGACTCAAACCCACTAAAACTCCAAGGTGTTCCGTCAGCCGCATTGCGGCGGGCCACGGGGATTTGGTATTACTACCGCGGCCCGTCGCCGGCGGTCCTTGGGTGGACCCCACCTTGGTTGTGGGAGCTCAGTAGCTCCCCCACCGGTGTGGGCGCGCCGAAACACCAACGCGCCCTACCACCACGAAGGCCCTGTAACGAACGACTGAAGGTCCCCGCTTCTGCCGTCCGGCCTTCACAGCAGGGATTCAGCCTGGGCGCATGCCCTTGCAATCCCTACTTCAGCGTGGCCACCTCACGTGGCGACCGTCTCCATCACATTCGCCGGTTCTCTTGGTTCCGGCGGGGTGATGGACGCCTGATTTTCCTTTGGTGGTTCAGACTGGGGGGCCTTGCAGGACTTGCCCCCAAGAATGTGTCCAGCGCTTAATTTGGCGGCCGCACAAAGCACACAATGAGGCTTGGCGGTGCACGTTCTTGCTTGGTGGCCACTTTCACCACATCTGTAGCAAAGACCACTTCTATCTGTATTGACCCAGCACATTTCGTGGGCGTGTCCAACCTCGAGGCAGCGATAGCATCTTAGTGGTTTCGGGGGCAGAACATGAACCGCTGCCGAAACCCAACCCACCAGCAACCTATTACCACCTGCAGTTATTTGTTTTGCGGCCGTAACGGGACACTTCACCAACGCGGAACCTAGACCAATGCGGTCTCGACGTATGGTTCCCACAGATACGGCTACTTCGGAGCACCCTCCCGCCGTAGCCACAGCTGCTCTTACGTCCTCAGCTGTTACCGCATCGTCAAGACCAGACACACGGATGTCCACCGACTTAACAGGCCTTGAGATCTTGACTAAGTCTAAGCCAACTATCTCGACAAGCCTCTCAGCAAGCTTATCAGCCCTGTCGTCGTGATTTTCACCAGCGACCTCGAGTTTTCTCGCTCCCGTCGCGGCGATTCTTACTTTGAGGCCGGAACCAACCAGTACCGAGTCGATTTTGCCTTTCGCCTTCGCTAGGATGTCAGCATATGTGACCCCATTATTGACAGCTTCTGGCAACAGTTTCAAAACTACTGCAGCCGAATGGGGTGCGCGCAGCTTCGTCTTCTTTATTTCGGCCTTTTTCTTAGACAACTTTGATGGCGCCTTTGAAAACTTGGCTTTTTCTTTGGTGCTTTGTCTACTTGCGGTAATGCAGTCGCCCTCGGGTGTTGTCGCGGGTGGTGCCTTTTCTTGTGACACCTTTCCGCGTGATCTAGCAGCAGCTGCTTCAGCAGCCGCCGCGCTGACCTTTTTCCTTCTCTTTTTCTTACCTTTCTTGCCCCCCACTTGTTCTTCCTGTGAACCAAGAGCAGGATCCTGCGAAGTGGTCTGTGGCACAGCACGTGCTGTCGTTGTAGACGTCTGAGGGGGGGCTATCGGCTTGTGAACCCCTTTATTAGCTCCGTCCGAGGCAAGAGGGGGTCGTCGACGAGGCTCCGGCAACAATCTATCTTGAATGCCCTCAAATCGGGCATTCATGATAGCCAGGATTCTTTCCGTCTCAACGGTCTTGGCTTGTCCAATGCAATTGCGGCATGAGCTGGATGGGGGAGCTTTCTTTTTTAAGGCCGCGACTTCGCTTTTAAGTGCTCCCATCTCTTCACGCATGCGTTCGTTTTCTTCCTTCATACCGATATAAGCCGACTGCATCCTTGCGAAATCGCTCTGCAGCGACATATAGCTGTTTTCCAGCTTCTTCAAGTCGCTTGATTCGCTGCGAGTCGGAATTTCCGTCGTAGCACTGCGGATGTGTTCAGCGGCGGTCTTCAGGGCACGCACGTAAGTGCCTTTTAAATGACCGGATTTTGTGGCAACATCCGTTATAAGGTCTGCCGTCTCCCGTAGCTGCCAACATATGTCAACGGTCGGCATGTCATTCCAATTTATGATCGGCGGTATAATGTCGGACGATCGTGATGGCAGCACCTTCTTTGCCGTTTCCGCCTCAACCTCTAGCGCCTTGGCATTTGCGCCGATTGCTCCTGCGTTGTTGGAGTCACTGGCCGTTGGTGGACGGCCTCGCCCTCTCTTGTCAGCTGTGAATACTTTGGCAGCTGGAGTTTCGTCGGTTTCCGAGCCTCTGCCACCCGACATGCAGTGCTTCTTAGATCGCGGTCGCTTACGTCCGCTTACCAAATCCGTGTCCTCAGAGCCAACAGACATTTGTGATGAGCAAGATGAACTGCGGCTCCTACTTGAGCGAACGGTTCCGGCTGACGACGAAGCCATAGGTACCGGCGTTCGCGTCAGTCTCACAACGGGGACTCGATCAGTCGGCTGTTTAAAGACAGCCTCTTGTTCTACTTCACTGGCGACTGGTGTTAATGTCGCTACCGGCTGCTTGGGAGCAGCTTCTGGTTTTTCTCCTTTCTTAACGTCAGACTTCGCCTCCTTACTACTGTTAAAAAGATTTTTAAAATTTAAAGACTCCATTCTGTTCCCACGAGTATGGGGGAAAGGGAGGTCCACCCGGGCGGTGCCCCCTGCACCCGGGTAACCCTAACTACACCAGGGAGGTCGGGCGGTATCCCTGGGCGACGCTAATGGGCTGACACACTCTGCCAGCCTCCCGCTCACGGGCGCCCCGACGCCGCGTTTCTCAACGCCAGGACTTTGAGGTTTTTTAGAGTGGTTTTCTCCACGTGGCCCCCACCGTAGTGGCGGCCCCCACTCCCTGCACCACGTACAGGGCTGCGGGTTGGCCGGAGCTGGTCCTACGACCAGACACCGCCCAAGAGGAGTGATTTTTACAGAGGTTTTCTTCCTCGCGGCCCCCATCCCAAAGGATGGCAACCCCCGACCCCGCACCATGTACGGGGTTACGGTTTGCCCCTGCTCAGCTGCCGTTACCCAGGCTACCCGGGTCAGCCAGCCGAGCCCTCCCAGTTGTCGGATTATTAGCCACCTTCGTATACAATCCCCGAAGGGATTATATACGAAGGCGCCCAGGATGCACCGACCCGAACCCACTGTCGTTCCCACCGCACGTGTGAAGTGGGACCTACAATGGGCCGGGCACACGTGGAGGTTCTATCCGACCTTGCACCCCAACCTAACCTAACCTAACCTAACCTAACCTAACCTAACCTAACCTAACCTAACCTAACCTAACCTAACCTAACCTAACCTAACCTAACCTAACCTAACCTAACCTAACCTAACCTAACCTAACCTAACCTAACCTAACCTAACCTAACCTAACCTAACCTAACCTTTTTTTTTTTTTTTTTTTTTTTACGTGGAGAAAATGCTTTTCGCATACCCCACCGCTGGGTGGACGGTGGGGTTATGTGGGACTCTCCCCTGCGGACCTACCTGACGATAAAAGCTCGTCAGGTTGGTATGCAGGGGCCTACCCACTAAAAACTCCACGACGTCCCCTCAATCACCTTAGTGCCATTGGTTCGTCGAACCACTCATCATCATCAGACGATAAGTCGTTCGACGAAGCAATGACACCAGGCGAAGTCACGGGAACCCTTACGGACACTTCCGCGGCCCCGCCGGTGGATGTCCACCCTAGGCGGACCCGTCTATGATCCCCTGGATCCGGGAATCTTAAGCGTCCCGAGACGTTTGGGACACGCGGCGTCAACGGAAGTCTGTGCAGTGCAGGGGTCAGGCCACCCAAGCCCGGCCCCTGCAGGCTCCCGTGGGTAGAGGGGGGGTAACTTACCCCACCACTTCCCGTATTATCTAGTGGTAGTTGCTGGTCGAATTGACGTCGCCTCTGCCCAGTCCTTCTGCGCCTATTCGGGTCTGAAAAGGGATCGTTCTCCCTTACCCGCTCGGCTGCTTCCTTGTGCGACATAATTTGATCGCAAAAGTCGTTTACGGCTTCCCATTTCCTGTCGCTCTCGAGCATAGCTATGACTACGCTCGGGAGTGATAGGGTCTGTCCTACTATTGCCCTTAAGGCGTTGCGCTGCTGGGTCCATGCAGGGCACAGCTCCAAGGTGTGCTGTGCCGTGTCCTCAGCGGCACCACATTCTAGGCATGTTGGTGCCGGTTCTTTTCTTGCGATCTTGTGCAGATACCTACCAAAGCATCCATGCCCGGTAAGGATCTGCACGAGATGGAAGTTAAGGCTACCGCGCTTGCGGCTTGTCCATTCATCTAGTTGAGGGGTTACTGCGTCGAGTGTTCTTCTCCCAGCAGGGGAGTTCTCAAGATGCAGTATCCACCTTTCTCGCAGTCTTTCATTTGCAAGGCGCCTAGCGTGCACTAGTTCCTCAGTCGTCATTCGCTCATCGCGTCGTCGCGCTTCTGCTCTGCAGTGGTATACCTCCGCTAGGACTGTGGCTTCCAGCTCCCACGGAGGCATACCAGCGAGAGCGCGAACCTAACCTAACCTAACCTAACCTAACCTAACCTAACCTAACCTAACCTAACCTAACCTAACCTAACCTAACCTAACCTAACCTAACCTAACCTAACCTAACCTAACCTAACCTAACCTAACCTAACCTAACCACCATCGATAAAATACGACCAAGTATTACCATACGACTTTAAAAATTTTCTCGAAGATAGTTCTCCACCACCCCTACCGACCCCCCTTTGACTAAAACCCCCTCCCACCAATAGTTTTCCCACAATAAATTCCCAAAAAAATTTTTCCCATACATAAGTCAATGTTGCCCAGTCAGCACTCGACGCGTTGAAGTCTTTTGTATGAAACCGTCTGAGATTAGGTGCATTTTCGACCAAAATCAGCCGACCTAAAAAAAAAAAAAAAAAAAAAAAAAAAAAAAAAAAAAAAAAAATTTTCAAATCTCCATAACTTTTCCAACTCTCGTCCGATTTTCTTCGTGTTACCCATTATAGATTCCTGAGCCCCTAAGGCATCTTTTGAGCATTTTTAATTACAAATTTACTATTTAGTTTTTGCAAAATAAGCATTTTTTCGAAATTTTTGTAAAAATAGACGTAAATTTCACCATTTTTCAGTTCTAACTTTTTTCGGTTTCAACCGATTTTCATTTTTGTTACATTTCCTTATAGAACTAGTTGAATACTAACTTTTTTCTAGACAGAATTTTCCCGTATCTCTAATACTTTCCCCAAAATAAATTCCTGAAATTCACTCAAAAAACACCCATTTTCAACAAAACAGAAAAGCTTATATTTTCTAAAGTACTAGAGATATCTTCAATCTGTTTGAACTAATAGCTAAAACTCCACTAGCACTACATAATATTATTGCACCAAGTAATTCTGTTCATAAACAAACTTTTTATTGTACTTCAAAATTTCCAAATTTTGATAAAATTATTAAAATTTTTAAACTATCATATTTTTGCCAAATTTCAACATTTTCTTAATATTATTTTTTCATTAAATAGCATTCATTAAAACCTCGAAACGGTTCTTGAATTAACTCGCTAAAGCTAATACCTGATTTTTCAAAAATATTTGAAATTTCAGAAAATAAAAATTATAAAAAATACTTCCACTTAAAATTTCAAAAATATTCTTAAACTAGTATATAATATTCAATAACCTCTACATAATAAATAAATAAAATCACTCAGATTTCACATTTTTTTACAATAAATATCGCATGCAAAAAAGGAAATCAACAAAATTAACTTTTCCCGATCTGTCCTCCCCAACCATGAGGAAGATCAACACACGCTCCGGCGTAAAAGCTAAAAAGAAACCGGATTCCCCAACACCATCCACATCTAAAAATAAACAACCTACCACCACCAAAACAACTAAAGTAAAACAATCTACACCTCAAGGTTATCTTACCGAATCCGGCTCCTCTGAGGCCTCCTCACACTCCAACTCTGTAGAATCCGTAAACACACTCGTCGACCAATACATGGAAGACGACTACCTTTCAACCAATTTAATCTTAGCTGAAGAAACGGAAGAAACCGAAGAAACTGTAGAATCTGAAGAATTTGAATATCCTGGCATAGTTACAATAGGTATAACACAAACATGCGACTCAATAATTGAAATAGTTAACACCCCCGAATTCCTAAGAAATAAAGAAAATATCAATAAAATTAAAGACCTAGCTAACAAAATTATAAACTATCTTACACCAAATAAAACAGAAAATACCCAAACAAATGAAACCCCTAAACACGAATGCAAATTTGACTATAACTCATTAAAACAACTAATAAAAGACACGATCAAGGAAGAAATGACAACAATAAAATCTCAGCCTACACCAAACACCAAATCATATGCTGCAATCACTAAAACTCAAAACAATTCATCCGAACCTACAATAAATAAACCAACTCTCAAAACAAGCAAACCAGCAATCATTGTAACCATACCCACCGCACAGAACCGACAAGAAGCAACCACAAAATGGACACAAAGTTATTCCTTCCGCAATGTGCCTTACGCACCCACAAAATTCCAGGCAATCACCACCAACAAAGTAAAAGTGGAATTTGAAAAAGACTCCCAATGTCAAGAAACTTTAAACAACTTAAAAACCAACAAAAACGTAACAGCAGAAATGGCTCGACTCCTACAGCCGATGTTCATAATTAAAGGAATACCTAAAGACATCCCATTCAACCAACTAAAGGACATCATACTCTCCCAAAATACTCAAATTCAATCCACACTTAACAAACCCGGCGAAGAACTAACAGCATGTTTAGCAAAGAAAAATAAAAATGAAAACCTCTATAACGCCATCTTCCGCGCTACCCCTGAAGTCTGGAGAAACACCATCTCCTTAGAAAGAATTAACCTCGATCATCGTCGAATTCACGTAGCTGAACACGCTCCTCTCCTCCAATGCTTTATGTGTCAGAGGTTTGGCCATACGGGCAAACACTGCACAAGCAACCAAATCTTCTGCAGTCACTGCGCTAGCAGTGACCATGCATACAAAGAATGCCCACACAAAAATAAAATAGAAACAGCCAAATGCATAAACTGCACAAACATAAACCTTAAAAACAAAGATGAAAAACTCAACCACAACCACTCCTCCACCTCCAACCTGTGCCCAATAAGAAACGGTTACCTGTCAAAATTAGAAGATAGGATAAACTATGGCACAAAATAAACAAAATAAATATAAATCAAACTACCAACAGCAACAATTACAATATAAATAAATTACTTAAATACAAACCATTAAATAAAACAATTAACATTGAAATATCAAATAAACATAAATAATGATCTATCCGAAACAAATGCATAATAAAATTTGCAAAAATGTCACATAGAAATAAACAAAATAACTTCACCTATTAAAAACAAATGCGGAGAAACTCGCCTGTACACCGCAAGCAGGGAGTAATCCGTAACCTAAACGGATTTAAAAAAAAAAAAAAAAAAAAAAAACCTAACCTAACCTAACCTTTTTTTTGTTTTACGTTGGAAAAATGCATTACGCATCCCTCCCGCCCGGGAGAGCGGGGCTTTTCTGGGACTACCCCTAATAAAAATGTGGGCTACCCAGTAAAAAACCAACGATGCTCCTTCACCCACTTGTCATGGATGGACAATTGAGGGACTCGGAGGTCCCACAATGGTGCATCCATGGGCGGGAACCCCGGGATGGTGTTGACTTACAACCGCGGCCCCGCCAGTGGTTGTCCATTCGGACCCAGCTGTAGAGATGTCCCAGAGCATACAGGACATCTGCTAAACTCGGAAAACCAGTGCAATGCAGGGTTGAGTTCTCCCGCACCCAAGCCCTGCTGGTTTCCGTATGAAGAGGAAGAGAGAGGCTCCTCCCCTTCTCAATCTCGACTGAGAATCAGACTGAGGACGTTACTCTGACATCTCATCCGTTCCTTCTAATGGCGCTTGTTCTCGCGCCGCCAAACCTAACCTAACCTAACCTAACCTTTTTTTTTTTTTTTTTTCGCAATGAAATGCGTTACGCATACCCTGCCGCTTGGCTGGCGGCAGGGTTATGTGGGGCTCTTCTCCGTGCACCCACCCGACGACGACGAGGTACGCCCAGTGGGTGCCCGGAGGCCTACCCACTAAAACATTGCGGCATGCCTCGAAGCCGGTGTGTGGTGGCACGGGGTCCCTGTTGGAGGTCAACCGCGCTACCCCGGCGGGCCCGATTTCTCAGGCCACCTCTTATTTGGGGGATGCCCGGCACACTTGGGCGTCCCCCAAGTCAAGCAAGGCCGTGCAAGGCGGGCGTAGGCTTGCCAGTCCAGCGCCCGCTGGCGATGCTGGGAGGGAGAGGGAGGTGCACTTGCACAACCCCCTGCCATAAACCGCATAAGCGGATTCGCGTCCCGATTGCCCTTCCAGTGGAGGGGGATGGGGAGCGAAATTGGGGGATGCCAGCTAATCTGACATTCCCTCCTCCGTTGGCGCTTGCTGGAAAGCGCCCGTCGTGGCAGCCTGACGCTCTGGCGGCTTGCCCTTCGTCGCTGGTGGTTCGCACTTGCGGCTACCCATTACGTGTCCGGCCGGACCGCCGTTGTCGGCACAGACAGAACAGTGAGGCTGAACGGTGCAGTCAGCTATTTTGTGCCCCGGCTTACTGCAGCGGAAACACAGGGTGCTTCGATCTATGTGGGATGGGCACCTTGGCTTTGTGTGTCCCACACCCATACACTTAAAGCATCGCAGAGGAAGAGGGGTCAGAACCCTCACCTCTGCGATACACCAGCCAACTCTGACATTACTTCCCTGGGAAACTGCCTTCGCGACTGCTGTTGGGCATCGCAGCTTCATTCTTCGGGTACCGTCAGGCCCTGCGCTTATTCTCTGCCACTTAATTTTGGCTGTATCGCAGCTACCTTTAGCCGCTACTGCCTCTATCACTTCTGCCTCCTGGACAGAATCATCTAATCCTGAGATTTGTAGGTCCGTAGTCTTCTCAGGCCTGCCAACTGTTGCGATATCAGCTAGTGCAACGCGTAGCTTCTCAGCTAAGGCGTCGGCTTTGGCTCCGCTGGGGTCCTGCACCTGAAGTATACGAGCTCCAGATTGGCTCTCCTTGATTCTTACGCCCTCCTCAAGGCCAATTTCTGGGAGGGCAACGGCAGCTTTAGCTTTGGCCATTATGCTGGCATAGGAAGCTCCGCGCTCCTTGGCTTCTGGAAGAATTGTGATCGACACTGCCGACATAAGAGGAGGCTTAAGGTTCCCCTTCTTCTTGGCTCTTTGCGCTGTTGCAGGACGGGCGCTGGCTGCACTCGGTTGGTCGGGTTTAGGCGCCGGTACAGAAGTCACCACTGCCATCTTTCGCTTCTTCTTACGCCCCAATGCTGTCTGCCAGTCGTTGGCTTTGGCTGGAGCGAGTAGTTCGTTCGCAGCTGGCTCCTCAGAGGCAGCTGTATCCCCATGCCGTTCAGCTGCAGGGGCCGCTCGCCTTTTCCTTTCCGCTGGTTGCTGCGGCTTCGTAGATGGGGGGCGTGTTTCCACCCCTTCCAGACGCTTAGTAAGCATGCTCTCCATCGATTCCAGGAGAGAGCGCTTGAGATCTTCTAGCGCACCTGCATCAAAGGCAGGTGGCGGCGCCGGCCTTTTCTCAACGACAGCACGCAGCTCTTCTACTTCGCTTCTGAGACCTTGTATTTCCCTCCGGAGGTGCAGATTTCCTTCCTCTGCTGTTCGAAGCATCCCTATGTCACGGTTGATCGATTTGCGACCGATGTCTAACAGTCCGTTAACGACATTGTGCAGTTCATGAGCTATCGCACATATCTGCTTCTGCTTGGATCTGTCCAAGTCCTTTACCACCGATTTCAGCAATCTCAGCTGCACCCCTTCTTGAATTTGGAGACCATCCAATTCCTGCAGTGCCTCCTCGTATTCATCCAGGCTTTCCTCTGACTCTGACAACATTTCATCGTCTGGGGCAGCACTTTGAGTGGCATTGGTACCAGCCACCGTACTTGTGCCATGCACAGGAATAGATGTTCCAGACACGTCTTCTTCTTTGGCTCTGTTTTGTCCTGGACTCTGAGCTTTGTCCTTCGCGGCCGCGTTTCCAGAAGTCGGCAACTGCAACCGCTCTAACACAACTAATGCTTTTTTAGGTTTTAATTTAGGCAACTCCATCTTAGACCCACGAGTATGGGAGAACTACTGGACCGCCAGGGCAGAGATCCCGGTACCCTGGCTACCCTACTTACACCTGGGGGGTCGGGAGGTACCCCAGGGTGACCACTAGTGGGCTGATGCGATCCCCAGCCACCTTCGCAGGCGCCCCGGCACCATGAGTCCCAGTGCCAGGACTTTGACGATTTTTTATAGGGGTTTTCTCCCCGCGGCCCCCACCGAAGTGGCGGCCCCCACTCCCTGCACCACGTACAGGGTTGCGGGTGGGCCGGAACCAGTCCTCGGACCGGAACACGCCCCCAACATGCTCGCGTAGCGAGCTGGGCTCGTAAGCCCCCCTCTCGTAATTTTTTATAGAGGTTTTCTTCCTCGCGGCCCCCATCCCGAAGGATGGCAGCCCCCGGCCCCACACCATGTATGGGGTTACGGTATACCCCTGCTCGGCTGCCGTTACCCAGGCTACCCGGGTCAGCCAGCCGAGCTTCCCCCCTGTTGTCGGATTATTAGCCGCCGTCGTATGTAATCCCCGAAGGAGTTATATACGACGGCGCCCAGGATGCACCGGCCCGAGCCCATTATCGTTCCCACCGCACGTATGAAGTGGGACCTACAATGGGCCGGACACACGAGGAGGTTCTATCCGACCTTGCACCCCAACCTAACCTAACCTTTTTTTTTTTTTTTTTGCCCAGGAAAAATGCCTTCGCATACCACCACATCCGGGGAAATGAGGATGGTTATGTGGTGGAGCCACTAAAAAACCAGGGGCGTTCCTTCTTACGCATTGTAGGGCGAGAACTCCGGGATCGTGTTACGCAACCGCAGTCCCCGCCCTGCGTCTGTCCTCTTCGGACTCCTCATCGGGAGCTCAAAAGCTCCTACTCCGGTGTGACGCGCCGGAACGCACAGCGCGTCTATCCACCTCGGGGGCCCTTGGTGGACGACAGAAAATCCCCGTTCTGCCGTCCGGCCCCCACTTCGAGGGAAAGCCTAGGCTTTATGCCGATGCTTACCCCCGACGCCGCACGGCCGTTAGCATTCGACTGTCGTTTCAGCCTCCGATGCTTCTTCGCGCGCTTGCGCTTGAGTCGACGGCGGTGCGGGTTTCTTCCCTTTGCTCCTACCTTTTGTTTGTGTTTGGGGAGCTTTGCAACTGATGCCCCCCAAAGAATGGTTCGCCTTTTTCTTGGCTGCAGCACATAAAACACAGTGCGGTGCAGCCGAGCATGTTTTGGCAGTGTGACCAGGTTGCCCACAGCGAAAGCATAGGTTACTCCGGTCAACTGCGTTTGTGCATCCTTGGGAAATATGTCCCACTTCCAAGCACCTGTAGCAGCGCATTGGTCTTTGAGGCAGCAGTCTAACGCTTGCCGAGACCCAACCGACTAATAACTTCTTGCCGCCTTCCAAGATCTTTTTGGCGGCGACGACGGGACATTGCACTACAGCAAATCCCAGCCCTCTTCCAATGCGGCGGATTTCGGTACTTGCCACCGACTCCACCGAGCACTCACCTTCTTTCGCCACCGCTTCTTTTAACTCCTCGGCCGTTGCGGTGTCATCCAGTCCCGTAATACGCAACTCTGCGCGTTTTGATGGTCTGGAGATATCGGCCATTTCGGGATCAATCAGCTCTCTTAGTTTGGCCGCCATTTTATCAGCATTTTCGGCGCTGTCTCCTCCCGGCAATTCCACTAGCCGGGCGCCAGTAGCTGCTACTTTCATGGTCAGACCTCCTGTTAAGCCAAACTCCTTAAGATTTAATTTGCTCTTAGCTTCTAGCAACACTTGGGCGTACGTCACTCCATTTTTTTCCGCATCAGGCCGCAGTTTAATGGCCACGGCAGCCGTTTGCGGAGGACGCAGCTTACGTCCTCTTTCTTTCTTCTTCTCCTTCTTTTTTGCTGGCTGCGCCTTTACGAGTGTTGTCCTTGGCGCGGCTGCGGGCGTCTTGGTTGAAGAATCCGTCTCCTGCAGCCTAGCCTTCTTTTTACGACGATGACTCACAGTTTCCCATCCTCCCTCCGCTGATGCGGGAGCCGGTGGAGTGGGGCGCGGTTCGTCTTGCGTTGTAGGCTGGGCTGGACCTTCTTTGGTTCTTTTCGTCTTTCTTGATTTTCCCCCTGCCGTTTTCTCTCTTGGCTTGGGGGCGGGCCGTGAACTTGACGGTGCCGCGCAACTGGTTACAGAGAGTTCAGTTCTTTGATCCACCTGATCGCTGGCTGGCGGAAGACGTTGGCTTGATTCCGACAGCAGTTTCTCTTCTAGGTTTACCAGCCTGTTGTTAATTAAAGAGAGAACTTTTTCAATATCGCTCGAATTTGATCCACCTCGTGATTTGGAGCAATTATTGCAGGGTGCGGGAGCTCTCTTTAGAGCTGCCAATTCCCTCTTCAATATTTCGACTTCGACTCTAAGTCCTTCGTTGGAACTTCGCATAAGAAGGTATTCTGCTTGCATTTTTTGCAGTTCTGCACGAGTGGACTTGTATTTTCCTCCGAGCGTAGCAAGTTCCTCATTTTCGGTACGAAGGGGAATTTCCACCAGGGCCTCTTTAATTTGGGCCGCAGCATCTTTAAGCGCTCTGACGAATGTTCCCTTCAAGTGACCCGACCTGTTTGCCACGTCCGTAATTATATTAGCAGTGCTGCTAATTTTTTCGCAGACATCTGACATCGGCATGCTTCTCCAGTCGATGGATACTGGGGACAGGACAAGATCGCGTGGCTGCAAATGTTGCCGCGCGGTTTTCTCGCTCTTCCGTTGTTCTGCCTTAGCCTCCTTTGTTTGCGGGCCCGACTTCGATGGCCCTGGGGAGCACAGTTCTTGATGCTCTAGTTCTTCCTGTGTTTCCGACTCCGGGTCTTCGTCCGATCCAGAAACTGTTAGTGAGGACCAGGATGAGTGATGGTCTCTGGCCTCTTTACGTTCTCTCCTATTTTTGTCTCTTATACGAGACGCCGAAGGTGTACGAAGCGTCCGAATGTCTTGCAGTCGCACTATCGGCATTCTCTTCGGTGTAGTGGGCCGCTTGAAATCGGCTTCCTCCTTGTTTCTACTTCTTGTTGTTACTCCGTCCTTCTCGGACCCATCATCAAAAGTTTGGTTTTTATTTATGTTTGAAATCTCCATATCTAGTCCCACGAGTGTGGGGGATATAAACCGTCCACCCGGGCAGTGCCCCCTGTACCCGGGTAACCCTAAGTACACCACGGAGGACGGGCGGTATCCGTGGGTGACGCTAATGGACTGGCACACTCTGCCAGCCACCCGCATACGGGCGCCCCGACACCACGTTTCTCAGCGCCGGGACTTTGAAGTTTTTTAGAGTGGTTTTCTCCACGCGGCCCCCACCGAAGTGGCGGCCCCCACTCCCTGCACCACGTACAGGGCTGCGGGTTAGCCGGAGCTGGTCCTTGGACCAGACACCGCCCAAGAGGAGTGATTTTTTAGAGAGGTTTTCTTCCTCGCGGCCCCCATACTGAAGGATGACAGCCCCCGGCCCCGCACCATGTACGGGGTTACGGTATACCCCTGCTCGGCTGCCGTTACCCAGGCTACCCAGGTCAGCCAGCTGAGCCCCCCCCCCTGTGTCGGATTATTAGCCACCTTTGTATGCAATTCCCGAAAGGATTACATTCGAAGGCGCCCAGAGTGCACCGGCCCGAACCCATTGTCGTTCCCACCGCACATGTGAAGTGGGACCTACAATGGACCGGGCACACGTGGAGGTTCTATCCGACCTTGCACCCTAACCTAACCTAACCTAACCTAACCTAACCTAACCTTTTTTTTTTTTTTTTTTTTTTTACGGGGGGAAATGCGTTACGCATACCCCACCGATGGGGAGACGGTGGGGTTATGTGGGACTCACCCGTCAGGAAAATGCTGACGGGCATACCCACTAAAACCCCCCGGTGTTCCGTCTGCCGCTATGCGACGGGCCACGGGAAGCTATGATACTACCGCGGTCCGCCGCCGGCGGTCCCAAGAGGACCCCTCTTTTGGGAGCTCAGAAGCCCCCTCCCTCGGTGTGGGCGCGCCGAAACACAGAACGCGCCCTATCCACCACGAAAGCCCTGCAATGGGCGACAGAGCTTCCCCATCTCTGCCGCCCGGCTCTCACCATCATCGGGGTCTGGACTCTCCGCCCTTCTCCCCTTTAGGCATTACTCTGCCGCTGCGGGGGCGGCTATCTCCATCGCCTCGGCCCCATCAGCGGATATAGCGCTTGGGGCTTGCGGCGCGGCCTTTTTCTTCGTGGGCCTGTTGGACGTCTTTCCTCGTGACTGGGCAGCCCGACAGGCTTGGCTGCCAAGAGGATGGTTGCTCGTCTTCCCAGCTGCCACGCATATCGCACAGCGTGGCGAGTTAGAGCATTCTGCTACTTTGTGGCCGGTCTTCCCGCAGCGATAGCAGGTATCAGACCGGTCCACAGCCGACTCGCACATGGCTCTTACATGGCCCACCTCTAGGCACCTGAAGCACCTTAAGGGCTTCTGCGGCAGAATACTGACAACCGCAGAAACCCAACCAACTAGCAGTTTTTTCCCACCTTCGGAAATACGCTTGGCGGCGACCACCGGGCATCGGACCAAGCAAGCGCCCATCCCGAAGCGGCTGGGACGAATATCGCCGACTACTACAGCCGCTTCTGGGCACCCACCTGTCTTTGCCACCGCCGCCCGTATATCATCTGTTGTGACTGTGTCGTCCAGGCCCATTACGCGAAATTCCGCGCATTTCGTGGGCCTGGAGATTTCGACAAGGGACGGATCCAGGAGCTCCCGCAACTTTTCCGCCAACCTATCGGCGTTTTCCCCACTTGTGCCTACTGGCACCTCAATCTTCCGGGCCCCTGTCTGGGTGAGCCTGATGGCGAAGCCCTTTTCGCACCCATAGTCTTGGGGTTTGATATTTCGTTTGGCCCCCAATAGTGCTTGCGCATACGACGCCCCGCTTTCTTGCGCTTCCTGGCGCAGCTTTATTACCACCGCCGCAGTTTGCGGGGGGCGCAACTTGATCTTCTTGGCCTGCCGTTCTTTTTTGTTACTGGCCCTCTGGGGTTTTTTGGTTTTCCCCTTTTTTCCCACTGTCTGCCATGGCTCCTCTGTTGTGGGGCCGGTGGTTGTGGCAGGAGTTGAATCCACCCTTAGTGCCGCAGGCGCCATGCTGGATTGCGCCTGTTTTTTCGTCTGCTTCTTTTTGACTTTCTTAGTCTTTTTCCCGGCAGATGTGGCCGTGGCGGCCATGGTAGGGCCAGCAGTGGCCTCTTCCAGTATCGGTGCAGGTACTGGCGCTCTCCTCCTGTCCGCTGCCAGTGGTGGCCGTAAACGCTCTTCTGGCAGGAGCCGGCTCTGAAGCCCCTCGATTCGTGCGCTGACCATGGTGCCGGCCTGCTCCGCTATGAGTCGGCGGAGTTCTTCGACCGACATGGCACCCACGGTGTTGACAGTGCGCACGTTGGATCCGACATGCGCTCTTTCCAACTGCTCTCGCAGCAACTGCACCTCGCGTCGCAGCCCTGCTACTTCGTCCCGTAGGGCAGTGTTTGAGACATTATGTATGTCCCAAACACAGCATGTGACGTCAGTTCGATGCGCTTGCATCGAATGACATAGTTTTAATTTTAGTATGTATATTTCCGCGGACTAGTACGGGTCGCGTATACTTACTCGTTAACATTTTTTAACAGTTGTTACGTTGTGACAGAACATTATACTTTTTAACATTGACTTTACTTAGTTCTCATTTAACATTTTATCACCGAAAACCCTCGCTCCTCGAACATTGGTCCTTCGAACCTTGGACTTCACGCGCGTCGTATCGTTTCGTATCGGAGCGTGAGGTGTTTGAACTAGTGAACTATTGAAGTGAATTTGTGAGTGAAGGGTTGTAAGGGAACAACAAACACCGGAACACAACATTGACTTGCGTGTTTTGGTAAAGGACACGCAACACACGCAAAACACGGTAACCGGAGAAAACAAGTAAGGTCTTTTTAACTATATTTTTTTAACTTCTTACCTCATCAATCATGGTATCCGTGGAGTCTCAACATTTGCTGGCTGAAGAAATATCTAAAAACTTAAGAAACTTTCGTAAAGATGGGGCTGAAAGAAAAAGTAATGTGGAATATTTCAAAAGGTGCTGGAATAAGTTAGAAGAACTATGGAATGAATTTCAATTTAATCATGATCAACTTTTGATGGAGTTGAGTCAAAATGAACCATATTTTGTAGAAAAAATATATGAAAAGGTGAAAGAAGACTATAATGTCTTTAAAACATTAATTAACGAGGGGTATCAACGTCTTTTATCGAGCTCTATTGCGACTGGGGCGGAAGAAAAGTCGGTAGAATCACCTGGAACACGCCAAGAAACGCAACCTTCCACTGCAGCAGAAAGAAGTAGAAAAAATCAGGGTGGTTTTAGTCGATTAGATGAGTCATTAAGAAAACAGGAGGCAAATTTTAGAGCATTTGCTAGGACCGTGGCTAACATTCAACTCGAGGAAATGTCGGAGAAGTGGGAATTCGAAGACTCACTCAAACGCTTAGAATATCGATGGTCTGCTATTGATAACCTGCATTGGGAGATCGATCTTGAGCTAAATGGAAAGGATTTATCATACGAGTCGCAATATGCTAAGTATGAACATCAATTTCAAACGTTGCAGAAGGAGATAAACAAGAAGATGTGGTCGGAAAAACACAGAGAAAAATCAACACCCCTCTTAGATATTCCGGTATTTAGCGGTAATTACAACGACTGGGTTTCTTTCAAGGATTTATTTTTAGAAGTTATACACAACAATCCCAATTTATCTAACGCTCAAAAGTTGCAGTTTTTAAAAACAAAAATAAAAGGTGAAGCTGAGAGACTTGTAAAACATTTGGCAATTACTTCCGAAAATTATCGTACTTGTTGGGAGATTCTCAGTCATAGATTTGATAACAAAAGGTTTATATTCACGTCGCATATGAGTATTTTATTTAACCTGCCGAACATTCAACATAACAGTACCATTCAAATTAAAAGGATGCACGACGTCACAAAAGAAACATTAAATTCTTTAAGAAATCTAGGGATAGACGTGTCAACGTGGGATCCTATTCTTGTTCATATTTTGTGTCAAAAGTTAGACTCTGAAACTTATTCTAAATATATAGATTCCGTAAAGAATACACGCGAGCTGCCAATATTGCAAGAATTGCTCGACTTCCTAGAAAGTAAATTTACTACTTTAGAAACATCTTTTCACCGAAAAACAGATAACTTTGCTAATCAAAAAACATACAGCATCAAGAAACCTACTTTTAATTTTACGCAGAAAGGAAATAATAATTGCGCAAGAACATTCCATGTGTCGACTTATAAATGCCCACTATGCAAAAATGATCACGGTATCTATAATTGCAAAATGTTTTTACAAATGCCGAATGACAAAAAATTGAGCACGGTGAATAAACTCGGAATATGCATTAATTGCTTATTTTCGCATAATGGAAAATCGTGTACTTCAACTAAAACATGTCGCAAATGCCCAGGTCAGCATAATACCATCATGCATGAAGCCCTGGACAAAAGCACCCACAGAAAGCCGCTGTTGTCGGCTCCCATTCCTGCGAAAACTTCAGAAAACACAATGAGTATGACGTCACATTTAGCTCGGGATGACTGCTCGGAAATATTATTAGCTACAGCTCAACTTAAAGTTCTAGGAGCAAATGGAACGTATTACATACTACGAGCTTTAGTTGATCAAGGTTCTCAAATTTCGATTATAACCGAGCATGCCGCACAGTTATTGGGAATCAAAAGAGAAAAATGTAAAGGAATAATTTATGGCGTAGGTCAACAGGAAAATAATTGCAAGGGAAAGATAAATATAACATGTGCCTCGCTATATAACGATTATACATTTAATTCTGAAGTTATCATTATGAATAATTTAGTAAAAAGTCTTCCAAATAAAACATTCTCGAAACCATCCTGGCAAGTTATTCAAAACATTAATTTGGCCGATCCAGAATTTTATGTCAGTCGGCCTGTAGATCTGCTTTTAGGAGCTGAGATCTATTCTAATATAATTTTAAGCGGAATAATAAAGAGTGATGACGTCACACAACCAACAGCCCAACAGACACAACTTGGATGGTTGTTATGTGGCAACGCGCAAACTTTTCAGTGTAACGTCATATTATCTAACATCGAGGACATTCAACGGTTTTGGGAGGTGGAAGACATACCAGAGGAGCAAGACTTTTCATCTGAAGAAATTCAATGCTTACAATATTTTCAAGACACCACATTACGTCACGAAAACGGAAGGTACGAGGTTCGACTCCCGATGAAACCCGACTTCCAAAATAAAATTGGCTTATCTAAAACAAAAGCTTTAGCTCAATTTCGTAACCAAGAAAGTAAGTTTGTAAAACAACCAAAATTAGCACAAGCCTATAAAACATTTATGAGCGAATACGAACAATTGCGTCATATGAAACCAATGAACGGGAATACGACACCTGAGTGTTACTTACCGCATCACGGCATAGAGCGCGCCGAATCTACAACAACTAAATACAGGGTGGTTTTTAACGCATCCAGTAAAACATCAACAGGATATTCGCTCAATGATTTGATGTATGCAGGACCTAACTTACAGCAGGATCTGCAGTCCTTGTTAATAAGATGGCGCCAATTTAAATACGTTTTCACTGCGGACATCGAAAAAATGTATCGGCAAATACTTGTAAACCGAGCTGACACCCCATTACAAAGGATAGTTTGGAGGGCGTCGCAACAAACACCTATACAAACATTCGAACTGATTACGGTGACGTATGGCACCAAGGCCGCTCCATTTCTGGCCATGATGACCCTAAGAAAGCTAGCGACTGACGAACGTGACAGTTACCCTGAGGCTTCGAAAGTCGTAGAACAATGTTTTTACATGGACGATGTGGTGCATGGGGTTCATGAAATTACCGAAGGAAAGATGCTGATTCAAGACCTTAACTCGCTGCTCCTTTCTGGTGGATTTTCATTGAGAAAATGGACTTCAAATAACCCTCAACTATTGGAAAATATTACCAACGAACATAAAAACAACATCGATTTTAATTTTAAAAGTGAAAACACTCCGAAAACACTTGGGTTATGCTGGAGTCCCGAAACAGACACATTTACATTTAAATACGAAATAACAACGCATCAGAAAATCACAAAACGAATCCTCTTATCTCAAATCTCCAAGATATTCGACCCACTAGGCTGGTTGGCACCCCTAGTTACAAAAATGAAAATTTTATTTCAAAAAGTATGGAAATCGGACACAAAGTGGGATGAAAAAGTTTCAAGCGACATTTATAAGGAATGGATGAAAATACAAAATGAATTACATTTGATAAAAACATTTAAAATACCTAGATGGTTAAGTAATAAAAAGAATGACGTCATAGAGCTTCATGGGTTTTGTGACGCATCCATTGAAGCTTATGCGTGCGTTGTTTACGCGCGAATAAAATCGCATAACAAAATTACAATTGTAGCTTCTAAAACTAAAGTAGTGCCCTTGAAAAAGAAGCTTACGCTTCCAAAGTTAGAGTTAAGCGGAGCACACTTACTTTCTAAACTTATTTTAAAATTAAAACAAACATTAAACCAGTATGAATTAAATGTACATGGTTGGACGGATTCGAAAGTTGTATTGGGCTGGCTGCAAGGGGAGGCTAGTAAATGGAAACCCTTTGTAGCAAATAGAGTAAAACAAATAACAGAGATTATGCCTGCAAAACAATGGCGCTACGTAAGCACAAATCAAAACCCAGCTGATCCCGCCAGTAGAGGTTTATATGCGTCACAACTACAAAAACAAAATTTGTGGTGGAATGGTCCCGAATTTCTGCTTACATTCGAACCATCGTCGTCACCAACAACATTTGTAACAGATCAGGAGAAAAAATTGGGTCAAACAAGCTTAGTTGTAACTGAAAATATAGATCAACACGTCATAGAAATATTATTAACAAAATATAATAACTTTTATAAAATATTGCGTATTTTAGCATGGATACTCCGGGCATTGACACCGAAACGTAAACAATTACCGAGCTATATCACCTTACACGAGTTACGGAATGCAAAATTAACAATTATTAAGTTTGTACAATTTAAATCATATGAATCAGAAATAATAAAATTACGTGATCAAAATTATTTACCTTCTACATCGAAATTATTAAATTTAAATCCATTCGTTGATCAAGACGGAATCTTACGTGTCGGAGGAAGATTAGCTCACGCTAACTTGAACATGGAAATGAAACATCCGAAAATAATTCCTAACAATACTCGTCTCGCTACACTTTTGATAACTCAAGCTCATGAACTAACATTTCACGGTGGGCCACGTCTTACGCTTGCCACTTTGAGGCAAGAATATTGGATCCTCGGTGGGAACAACTCTGTGAAGAAAGAGTTAAGACAGTGCATCACGTGTCGGAAACAAGAAGGAAGAACGCAGAAACAATTAATGGGAAACTTACCAAGTGCCAGGTGTGACCCAGCGCACCCCTTCCATCACACCGGGGTGGATTATACAGGATTTGTCGACATCAAAGCCAACAAAGGGAGAAGCGCTAGAACATTAAAGGGTTACATAGCTATCTTCGTCTGTATGGTCACTAAGGCGATACATCTCGAGTTGGTCAGTGATTTGTCAAGTTCGTCATTCATCGCCGCCCTACGGAGAATGGCTGCAAGACGCGGCCTCCCTCGTCATCTGTATAGCGATAACGGCACTAATTTTGTTGGTGCCAACAGAGCCATTCAAGAAGAATACCAGCACTTACAAAATGAATTTAAGGATAGTTTCTTACGAGAGATCACGGAAATGAACATCGAGTGGCATTTTAATGCCCCCTCGTGGCCGAGCGCTGGAGGGCTTTGGGAGCGTGCTGTAAGAAGCTTAAAACATCACCTAAGGCGCGTAATAGGTGAACAGAAACTTACTTTCGAAGAGTATGCTACCATCTTATCTCAAGTAGAGGCGTGTCTTAATTCGCGCCCATTGTGTGCTCTTACTGAAAACATAGAAGACTTAGATTTTTTGAGTCCGGCGCACTTTTTGACGGGGCGATCGGGTCTTACTATGATTGAAACAAAAGAAGATGCTCGTACTCGTTGGCACTTAACTCAAAAAATTTTGCAAGATATTTGGAAAAGATGGAAAACAGAATATTTGAGTCAACTCACATCTCGCAACAAATGGCAGAAGGAACATCATAACATTAAAGAGGGAGATATAGTCGTAATTCAAGAAGATAATCTCCCCCCTGGAAAATGGGCCATGGGAAGAGTGCTAGAAGTGCACCCGGGAAGCGACGGCCTTGTACGAGTTGTGTCGTTAAAAACAAAAAACGGCGTTATCAAGAGACCAGTAATAAAATTATCGGTATTACCATTAGAAAAACAAGCCGAACAAACAGCCGATACTCGTGAATGTTTAAAACAAAACAATAACGCAAACCAAGCAAGTCCACGTAGCTTCGTTACCACAGCCATCATGTTTATATGTTTATTTTCCATATTTATTTCGCCCGTACAAGCCTTCAATACAACAAAATTAAGTGAAAATCAAAAGATTTATTTTGATAAAATAGCCGAAATGCAACTGATTCGCGACGAGTGGAAGATAATCGCATATTATGATTTAAATCCTTACTGGGATAGTACCATGACCTACACTCGATACTATAAATATTTACATAGCATGTGCGAGTCAATTAAACAATTCTCACAATGTAAAATAATCATATTACAACTACAACACCTGTATGACGAACTCGAGCGTAATAATAAAGTTTTGCTGAATGACCATTTAAAAGCTCGTGCCGCTCACCGGCGGCGGCGGAGAGGTCTTATCAACGGTGTCGGGTATCTGGCGAATAGCCTATTCGGAGTACTCGATGAGCAGTTTGCACAAAAATATGAACGAGACATTCAACTCGTACGTGAAAATGAAAAACACCTCGCACTTCTTTGGAAAAACCAGACCTCCGTGTTAGAAACAGAATTCAATCTATTAAAACAAACCAAGGAGTATATACAAAAACAAAATAATATGATGGTGAAACATTTATCTATACTGGATAATGCGGCAAATACATTAGTACGTCAAGTTACAGCTGACGAAGAAAAATCGGACTTTACGATGTTAGCCATGGCCGCGAATAATATCCTGACTCACCTGAAAAATGTCCAAGATGCACTGTTAGAGACTATCACAAACATATATAAAGGAACAATGAATATTCATATATTAGACCCTAGAAGTTTACAGCATGAACTTAACATTATTTCGGGTTACTTGTCAAAGGACCTCACTCTACCGATATATAATATCCAAACAGATATGGCAAACCTTTATCATTTGCTCACTATAAAGGCGAGAGTGACAAAACAATACTTTATTTTTGAAGTAAAAATGCCCTTGATAAGTAGAGACAGTTACTATTTATACAACATTATTCCCGTACCCTATCAAACTGGAAATAAAATGTTAAAGATAACTCCAATTGAAGAATACGTTGCCATTAACTTACATAAGGACTCTTACTTACCGGTAACTAGAACAGAGTGGGAGCACTGTTTGCCTCGAGACGCCTCGACTTACTTATGCCAATTAAAAACACCTATCTACAAAATGAAAACCGACAATGATCTGTGTTTAAGAGCAGATAACAAAGAATATCAATGCTCAGCTAAAATAACTCCTTGCCAAAATAAATGGACTTCTCTACACAAATTAAATCAATATTTATATTTTTGTTGTGGCGAGTGTCAAGTTCGTTCTCTCTGTGAGGATCGCGTTACAATCCATCAGCTGAGCGGAGCCAATATAGTGAACGAAAACAATAACTGCGAAATAAAAACAGAGAACTTTACTATATACACCCATAATAAGTTACAAAGTAAAATGGAAACCAAAGATTCTTTCGAAACCCTCAACATAGCACCCATAAACCATATTATAAACTTAACAATCGAAGCAGTAACAGAACATCATACGAATGATTCGAACCACATGTTCGTAGATTTAGAACAACAGATAAAAATACTGAAACAACAGAAACCCTTATCGGAGACTTCGAGTATTTCTGTTCATGATCTGCACCACTACACGCTTATATACGGCATAGTGGCGGTGGCAGTGGTGGCGGCTTCGATCTACGGGTGCCGTCGCGTGCGCCGTCGCTGGCGCGCCATGGCAGCGCCCGCGCCGCTGGAGCTGGAGCTGCGGCCGGCCCTGGACGCTGCTGGCCCGCGGCCGGCCCTGGACGCTGCTGGCCCGCGGCCCGCCGCGCGCTCTGCCGTTCCGCCGAGTGATGTGTCAGTGAATATAAGTGAACATAGTGATAGAGTAGTGTACAGTGTTCAAAGTGAAAGTGTGTCACGTTATATAGAAAGGGCCACAACCCCTTTCGTTGTGAGAAAACAAACATTAAGTGAATAAAATATAATTTAGTAATCTAATGACTCTATCAATTCAACTTTATAAGTTTAATTATTCTGATATACTTAGTTATTTATTAATTATTATTTATGTTGTCATTTGACATGTAATTTTTTAAGAACATTTTTAATTTGAATTAAGTTACGTTATACATTTTTATTTATCAATGAATCTTTCTTACGTTGTATATAACATTTTTAAGTTAGAATTAGTAATCTTGTCATTGCTTCCCTTGGCAAGATGTTTGAGACATTATGTATGTCCCAAACACAGCATGTGACGTCAGTTCGATGCGCTTGCATCGAATGACATAGTTTTAATTTTAGTATGTATATTTCCGCGGACTAGTACGGGTCGCGTATACTTACTCGTTAACATTTTTTAACAGTTGTTACGTTGTGACAGAACATTATACTTTTTAACATTGACTTTACTTAGTTCTCATTTAACATTTTATCACCGAAAACCCTCGCTCCTCGAACAGGCAGCGTTATCAAGTCGCATGGAGGAGTTCTCCGCCGTAGTTCGCGACAGCTCTTCCCTCGTTTTCTCCAGCCGGTCCTCTAGCCTCTTCGTATCAGCCACGGTGTTGCGGCTGACCATCCCGTCCATGACTCTTGCTATAAGGTCTGCCGCATCTCGTAGAGCCTTGATACTAGTGCCCTTGAGGTTGCTAGATGTTTTGGCAACCTCTAGCACCACTTTGACTCCGTCCATCCCTCTCTTTAAGAGCTCATAGGTGGCCAGCTCCTCAATGTTACTGTCCTCCTTTTGCGTCTCAACTCTGGGTTTTGGCGGCGGTCTAATCCGGGTGGCCGCCGCGGCTACCTCCTCTTCTAATTGCTCTTGTAGCTTTTTAGCAGCAGCAAGCTCGGCCCTCATTTTTCCTACGCCGATGTACTGGCCCGTTGTAGCGGGGCGGCCGCGGCCACGGCGGGCGGCTGCTATCTTCGCCGGGGTCGTCTCCGAGTCTTCCTCTTGGTCTCCTATTTCATCTCTTGCTCGGGACCGTGAACGTTTTCGTCCAGGTATAGTCTCAGCCATGTCGTCATCGGAGTCGACAAAGGACGAGCACGACGGGCTTCGGCTCATCGAGACCAACTCCTCTCCAGCAGCCATCGCCGCTAAAGCGGGACTCCTAATGAGCCTGACGACTGGCTCCTTTAGCCTTTCTTTCTTCTCCGGCTTTTCCACGGGCTGTTTAAAGACAGCCTTTGGTGGTTCCTCCTTCTCTTCCTTTTCCGCGGACAGCTTTGATGCTGTCTTTCGCGGCTCCTCCGTCTTCTTAGGCTTCTCGCCTGCTCCTCCTCCAAACATGTTTTTGAAATTCAGTGTATCCATTTGGTTCCCACGAGTATGGTGACAAAGTAGGTCCACCCAGGTAGAGGCCCCATGCCTGGGTAAGCGTAGGGTTCTCGAAGCAGAGGGTCCGCCGGTCCCCTGCTCCGCTGTCGTGTAGAAACTGGTCTCCCACCAGCCACTCACCCCCTCGCCAATTCGCGACAGCAAACTTGGGGTTGGGGATTTTTTATTGAGGTTTTCTCCTCGTAGGGTCACCCAATTAAGGGCACGCCCCCCCCGGCCCCGCTCAACGCGGGGTAACGGGTTGGCCGACGGTTGGCATCGAATGCCTGCCCACTGGTCGCGCTAACGATCCAGCAGACCCGCCGCCCCCGCTCGCACCGCCGCTACCCGGAATGTCCAGGACGCCGGTCGAGCCCGAATCGCGTCGCCGCTACCCAGAAACGTCTGGGACGCCGACCCGAAGCCGCAACCTGAAAAGGTCGCCCGTCTCCGAAGCCACACCTGGCTCCTCTGACCCAAAGATGGGCCCCGCGGCTACTTCGCCGCCTCCCATGCCTGCTACGTTACAACCCTCTGCAATCAGAGGGCGACGTGCAGAACGGACCGTAAGGTCCCCCCTCTCGTAATTTTTTAAAGAGGTTTTCTTCCTCGCGGCCCCCATCCCGAAGGATGACAGCCCCCGGCCCCGCACCATGTACGAGGTTACGGTATACCCCTGCTCGGCTGCCGTTACCCAGGCTACCCGGGTCAGCCAGCCGAGCCCCCCCCAGTTGTCGGATTATTAGCCACCTTCGTATGCAATCCCCGAAGGGATTACATACGACGGCGCCCAGAGTGCACCGGCCCGAACCCATTGTCGTTCCCACCGCACGTGTGAAGTGGGACCTACAATGGGCCGGCACACGTGGAGGTTCTATCCGACCTTGCACCCCAACCTAACCTAACCTAACCTAACCTAACCTAATCTTTTTTTTTTTTTTTTTTTTTTTTTTACGGGGGGAAATGCGTTACGCATACCCCACCGTTGGGGAGACGGCGGGGTTATGTGGGACTCACCCGTCAGTAAAAGGCTGACGGGCATACCCACTAAAACCCCCCGGTGTTCCGTCTGCCGCTATGCGACGAACCACGGGAAGCTAAGATACTACCGCGGTCCGCCGCCGGCGGTCCTTGGGACCCCTCTTTGGGAGCTCATAAGCCCCCTCCCTCGGTGTGGGCGCGCCGAAACACAGAACGCGCCCATCCACCACGAAAGCCCTGCAATGGGCGACAGAGCTTCCCCATCTCTGCCGCCCGACTCTCACCAATAATGGGGTCTGGGCCTTTTGGCCTCACCCCATTTCGGCCTTATTCTACCGCTCCAGAGGCGGCTACTTCCATCGCCTCGGCCCCATCTGCGGGTGTGGCGCTAGGGGCCGGTGGCGTGGCTTTCTTCTTGGTAGGCCTGTTGGCCGTCTTCCCCCGTGACTGGGCAGCCCTACAGGCTTGGCCGCCCAGAGGATGGTTGCTCGCCTTCCCAGCTGCCACGCATAACGCGCAGCGTGGCGAGTTCGAGCATTCTGCCACTTTGTGGCCGGTCTTCCCGCAACGATAGCAGGTATCAGACCGGTCCACAGCTGACTCGCACATGGCTCTTACATGGCCCACCTCCAGGCACCTAAAGCACCTTAAGGGTTTCTGCGGCAGAATACTGACAACCGCAGAAACCCAGCCAACCAATAGCTTTTTCCCGCCCTCGGAAATACGCTTGGCGGCAACCACCGGGCATCGGACCAAGCAAGCGCCCATCCCAAAGCGGCTGGGGCGTATATCGCCGACGACTACAGCCGCTTCCGGGCACCCACCCGTCTTTGCCACCGCCGCCCGTATATCTTCTGCTGTGACTGTGTCGTCCAGGCCCATTACACGAAATTCCGCGCACTTCGTGGGCCTGGAGATATCGACGATAGACGGGTCCAGCAGTTCCCGCAACTTTTCGGCCAACCTATCGGCGTTTTCCCCACTTGTGCCTGCTGGCACCTCGATTTTTCGGGCACCCGTCTGGGTAAGCCTGATGGCGAAACCCTTTTCGCACCCATAGTCATGGGGGTTGATCGTCCGTTTGGCTCCCAAGAGAGCTTGCGCATACGATGCCCCGCTTTCTTGCGCCTCCTGTCGAAGCTTGATTACCACCGCCGCGGTTTGCGGTGGGCGTAGTCTCACCTTCTTTGCTTGCCGCAAGTTCTTCTTTACTGCCTCCTGGGGCTTCTGGGGCTTCTTTACTTTGCCCCTTTTCCCTACCGTCTGCCACGGCCCCTCTGTTGTTGTGGGGCCAGTGTCTGTGCCCGGAGTTGATTTCGCCCCTGGTCCCGCAGGCGCCGTACTGGACTGAGCCTGTTTTTTCGCCTGCTTCTTCTTGTCCTTCTTGGCCTTTGTTCCGGCAGGTGTGGCCGTGACTGTCTTGGGAGGGACAGAAGTGCCCGACTCTAGTATCGGCGCCGATGCTGGAGCCTTTCTCCTATCCGCTGCCAGTTGCGGCCGCAGACGCTCTTCTGGCAAGAGCCGGCTTTGAAGCCCCTCAATTCGTGCATTCACCATGGTGCCGGCCTGCTCCGCTATGAGCCGGCGGAGTTCATCGACCGACATGGTGCCCACGGTGTTGGTCCTCCTACCAGTTGTTGCGTACGGGCGAGGGCTTTCACTCATTTGTTCTAGCTGCTCTCGTAACAGCTGCACTTCCCGCCGCAAGCCCGCCACATCATCCCGCAGGGCGGCATTATCACGCTGTAAGCGTGAGTTTTCGGTCGCCGTGCACGACAGTTCTTTTGTCGCTTGGTTTAGTCGCTCCTCTAATCTCCGGGTATCGGCCGCTGTGTTGCGGCTCACCATTCCATCCATGACCTTTGCTATCAGGTCGGCCGCGTCACGCAGGGCCTTTACGCTGGTGCCCTTGAGGTTTCCAGATGTTTTGGCTACCTCGAGCACCACTTTCACTCCATCCATACCTCTTTTGAGGAGTTCGCACGAAGCCATCTCTTCGACGGTGTCTTCCTCCATGCACGTCTCGTGTCTCGGCTTAGGCGGTGGTCGAATCCGGCTGGCCGCCGTTACCACCTCTTCTTCTAGCTGATCTTGTAGCTCCTTCTTTTTGGCAGCAGCCATCTCGGCCCTCATCTTGCCTACGCCGATGTACTGGCCCGTAGTAGGGGGGCGGCCGCGGCCGCGGTGAGCTGCTGCTATTTTCGCCGGGGTGGTCTCTTCATCTTCCTCGTCATCATCGAGTACATCTCTTACTCGAGATCGTGAGCGCTTCCGTCTTTGTGTGCTCCCAAGCACGTTGTCATCGGAGTCGTCCATCAAAGTTGAGCACGAAGAGCTTCGGCTCATCGGGACGAACTCCTCTTCAGCCAGCATCGCTGCTAAAGCAGGGCTCCGGGTGAGCCTGACAACTGGCTCCTTCAGCCTTTCCTTCCTCTCTGTGATTTCCACGGGCTGTTTAAAGACAGCCTTTGGTGGCTCCTCCTTCTCTGACTTTTCCGCGGACTGCTTTGATGCAGTCTTTTGCGGCTCCTCCGTCTTCCTAGGCTTCTCGCCTGCTCCTCCTCCAAACATGTTTTTAAAATTCAATGTATCCATATGGTTCCCACGAGTATGGTGACAATGTAGGTCCACCCAGGTAGAGGCCCCATGCCTGGGTAAGCGTAGGGTTCTCGAAGCAGAGGGTCCGCCGGTCCCCTGCTCCGCTGTCGTGTAAGAACTGGTCTCCCACCAGCCACTCACCCCCTCGCCAATTCGCGACAGCAAACTTGGGGTTGGGGATTTTTTATTGAGGTTTTCTCCTCGTAGGGTCACCCAATTAAGGGCACGCCCCCCCCCGGCCCCGCTCAACGCGGGGTAACGGGTTGGCCGACGGTTGGCATCGAATGCCTGTCCACTGGTCGCGTTAGCGATCCAGCAGACCCGCCGCCCCCGCTCGCACCGCCGCTACCCGGAATGTCCAGGACGCCGGTCGAGCCCGAATCGCGTCGCCGCTACCCAGAAACGTCTGGGACGCCGACCCGAAGCCGCAACCTGAAAGGTCGCCCGTCTCCGAAGCCACACCTGGCTCCTCTGACCCAAAGATGGGCCCCGCGGCTACTTCGCCGCCTCCCATGCCTGCTACGTTACAACCCTCTGCAATCAGAGGGCGACGTGCAGAACGGACCGTAAGGTCCCCCCTCTCGTAATTTTTTAAAGAGGTTTTCTTCCTCGCGGCCCCCATCCCGAAGGATGACAGCCCCCGGCCCCGCACCATGTACGGGGTTACGGTATACCCCTGCTCGGCTGCCGTTACCCAGGCTACCCGGGTCAGCCAACCGAGCCCCCCCCCAGAGGTCCGATGGGTGCTCGAAGGCATACCCACTAAAACCTGTCTGTGTGCCGGCACGGTCAGAACCGACAGCCTGGGCTCCTTGTTGGTAATCAACCAGGCTGTCCTGACTGGCCCCTATTGAGCCCCCGCGTATAAACCTTTTTTTTTTTTTTTTTTTTTTTTAAGACAGGAAATGCGGCCTTATGCATACTCCGTCGCTGGGCAGGCGACGGAGTTATGTGGGGCTCTCCTTCGAGCACCCACCCGACGACGACAGGGAGGTCCGATGGGTGCTCGAAGGCATACCCACTAAAACCTGTCTGTGTGCCGTCACGGTCAGAACCGACAGCCTGGGCTCCTTGTTGGTAATCAACCAGGCTGTCCTGACTGGCCCCTATTGAGCCCCCGCGTATACCAGAAAGATGCCCTAGCACACTTGGGCATCTTCCTTCTCAGTCCCTCGAAACCAGTGCTATGCAGGCAAGGATCTACCCAATCCCTGCCTGCTGGCCTCGACAGACGTTTCCAGGAAGTCCTCTTCCATTTCTAACGCCTCGCCATCCGCGTTATCTGCCTGATCTTCTTCAGGCGTCCTCAGGGCGGTCGGTTTCTCCGGGGGCTTACCCCTTGTTACAGGAGGGCCGCAACTCCTGCCTCCCATCCGATGACCAGCTGGTCTTTGCGCCTCTGCGCACACCGCACACCAAAACTTCTTTGTACAGTCCGCTGCCTTGTGGCCTTCTTTACTGCAGCGGAAGCAGTGGTTGCTGCGATCTACCTCTGATGGACACCACTGCCGGGCGTGTCCTGTGCCCAAGCAGCGGTAACACCTAAGTGGCCTACGAGGTAATATTTTTACTTCGACGGTACTCCATCCTACAATAATTTTTTTATTCCGCGCCAAGACTTTTGCCGCTGTTACTGGACAGCTCACTATAACGGTGCCAGCTCCACCGGGACCCGTGCGTATGTCTCCTACCCTCACTTGGTCCTCGGGGCACTCTCCTTTTGCGGCTATGGCTGAAGCCACATCTGTCACTCGTATCGAGTCATCAAGACCCGACAATCGTATCTCTGCGCTTCTTATAGGTCTTGAGACCCTAGCCACTTCAGATACCACCTCCCTGATTTTACTGGCTAATGAGTCAGCCAGCGGCCCACTCGAAGCACCTGGTATCTCCAGCTTTCTGGCTCCGGTTGCCGTTTCTCTTACACGGAGGCCTTCGATACCTAGTTCGGTAATATTGAAAGACTCCTTTGCCCGCTGTATTACACTGGCGTATGTTACTCCTTGGTTGACAGCTTCTGGAGTGAGAGTCACTACAACGGCTGCTGAGCGTGGAGCGTTCAGTCTTATTTTCTTCTTCTTCGGCTTCTGCTTCGCCTTAGAAGCTGCAGCCTGTTTGGGCTGCTGTTCTGGCGTAGATTTTGGAGCAGGTGTTTGTATGGCCCGCCTCTTCTTCCTGCTTGTGGCTACCGTCCAGCCTTTCTCCGCGGTTGCAATTGCGTTGGTACTCGTCTCCGGTTGTGGTTGTGGCTGCTGTTGCCCTGCCACGGCCCTGGTACGGCGGACCGCAGTCAAATTTTTCCTCGTCGCTGGGACAGCTGGTGCAGCTGGTGCCGCCTGCGCTGCCCTCCGACGGTCAGCCGCCAAGGGTGGCCGTATAGGCGGTGAGGCGGGTAGCCTCTTCTCCATCGACTCTAACCAGGTATTTACCATCTCCCCGATTGAGATCATCAGTGAGCGCTCCAGGTCCTCCAGGGCCTCTTCCATACTAAGCGCTTGCCCGGGTCCCGCTGCTGCGTTCCCAATTGTGCAGTTTAGACAAGTGGGTGCAGGAGCTCTCTTGAGAACCTCTAGCTCTATCTTCAACTCCTCCATTTGTTTTCGCAGACGTTGGTTATCCTGCTCAATGGTATCACAGGCCAGCTTTAAGGCACGGTATTCCTCCGTGACCTTTTTGTGCCTAGCATTTAGCACAGCACATTCCTCCGTGGTGCTCCGACTACCCACATGCTCGAAGCATTCCGTAATACGGGAGGCCGCTTCCTTCAGAACACGTACATATGTCCCTTTTAGGTGACCCGACTTGGTGGCCACGTCAGTGACAATGCTGGTCACCTGACTGGCCTTCTGGCAAATAGCGCTGGTTGGAAGGTCGCGAAGGTTGAGTTTGTACCTTACGTGACCTGGCGGCGGCAGAAATTTTCTTGCTTTTTCAGCGATGCTCCCCTCTATTTCGTCATCGAAGTCCATCCAGTCAGCCGCCCTTATCTGGGCTTGGGCCTCGGCAATTCCCATAGCTACGGGCGCTTCTTCCTCTCCTGAGTCGCTGTCTCCCGAATGACAGGGCTTTTCCGTCCGTGGACGTTTGCAGCCTTGGTCTGACTCAATGGAGTCCGTTGACGTATCCAATGAGCTTCTGCTCCGATCCCTCTCCTCAAAGGCCTTACTTGTCGACGCCACAATGCCAATTGGCAGGGGGGTCAACCTCACTATCGGTTGTGCGACAGGTCTTGTTGTCGCTGGCTGTTTGGAAACAGCTCCTTGTTTCTTCTTGTCTCCGTCCTTCCCGGACCTACTTCTAGTTATAGGTTTATTTAATTTTTCACTATCCATTCTGTTCCCACGATTATGGGGGATGTAAACAGTCCACCCGGGCAGAGACCCCTGTACCCGGGTAACCCTAGTTACGCCTCGAGGGGCGGGAGGTACTCGAGGGTGACGCTAGCGGGTTGACCGTAATCCGCCAACCACCCACGCGTGGGCGTGGGCGCCCCGACATCACGTTTCTCAACGCCGGGACTTTGATGTTTTTTAGAGTGGTTGTCTCCACGTGGCCCCCACCGGAGTGGCCGCCCCCACTCCCTGCACCACGTACAGGGTTGCGGGTGGGCCGGAACCAGTCCTCGGACCGGAACACGCCCCCAGCATGCTCGCATAGCGAGCTGGGCCCATAGGCCCCCCTCTCGTAATTTTTTATAGAGGTTTTCTTCCTCGCGGCCCCCATCCCGAAGGATGACAGCCCCCGGCCCCGCACCATGTACGGGGTTACGGTATACCCCTTCTCGGCTGCCGTTACCCAGGCTACCCGGGTCAGCCAGCCGAGCTCCCCCCCTGTTGTCGGATTATTAGCCGCCGTCGTATGCAATCCCCAAAGGAATTATATACGACGACGCCCAGGATGCACCGGCCCGAACCCATTGTCGTTCCCACCGCACGTATGAAGTGGGACCTACAATGGGCCGGGAACACGTGGAGGTTCTATCCGACCTTGCACCCCAACCTAACCTAACCTAACCTTTTTTTTTTTTTTTTTTTTTTTTTACGGGGGGAAATGCGTTACGCATACCCCACCGTTGGGGAAGACGGTGGGGTTATGTGGGACTCACCCGTCAATAAAGTGGACGGGCATACCCACTAAAACCCCCCGGTGTTCCGTCTGCCGCTATGCGACGGGCCACGGGAAACTTTATGATACTACCGCGGCCCGCCGCCGGCGGTCCTTGGGACCCCATCTTATTGGAGCTTAGAAGCTCCTCCAACGGTGCGGGCGCGCCGAAACACAAACGCGCCCTGCCACCACGAGAGCCCTGTTGTGGACGACGGAAATTCCCCGTTTCCGCCGCCCTGCCCTCTCAGCGGGGTTCGCGTAGGCTACCCTAGCTTTCCCCGCTACACGTAGCCACCTCTACTGGGGCAGCCGTCTCCATGGCCTCCGCTGGTAGGCTGGTTTCAGCTCTGGGCGGCGAAGCCGTGGACGCCTGCTTCTGCTTCTCGGGTTGCGACCGGGGGGCTTTGCAGGACTTTCCCCCCAGTGTATGGCCAGCACTCAGTTTTGCCGCCGCACACAGTACGCAATGCGGCTTGGCGGTACAATCTTTAGCCTGGTGGTCAGGCTGGCCGCACCTATAGCAGAGGCCACTCCTGTCCACCGTAGCCCAGCACATTTCCTGGGCATGGCCCACCTCGAGACATTTAAAGCATCTCATAGGTCTCGACGGCAGAAGATGTACAGTCGCCGAGACCCATCCCACCAACAATTTATTGCCGCCAGCAGTTAGTTGTTTGGCAGCGACCACCGGGCATCTCACAAGAGCGGTGCCGAGACCAAACTGGGCCCGACGTACGGCGCCGACTGTAACTGCCAGTGCCGGACACCCTCCCGTTGTTGCAACGGCCGTCCTTATTTCCTCCACTGTTACCGTGTCATCTAAGCCCGAGACGCGGAGAGCAGCCATCTTTGTGGGCCTGGAAATTTGCACCACTTCCGGGCCGGCAATTTCTGCCAGTCTTTCCGCCAGCTGGTTGGCTCTTTCGCCGTGGCCTTCACCGGCAACCTCAATCTTTCGAGCTCCCGTGGCGGCAACTCTTATTTTAAGTCCTGGACCAATAATGTTGCTATCAATCTTACCCTTTGCCAGTGCTAGCACGTCGGGATACGTTACCCCTTTGTCAATTGCGTCAGGTTGTAGCTTGAGCACTACTACAGCCGTTTTGGGTGGGCGTAATGCTGCTTTCTTCTGCTTCTTCTTCTTGGTCGCCTTGCGGGCCTCCTTCGGCGGCTTCTCCTTGGCGCCCTGCTTGCCGACTGTCTGCCAGCCACTGTCTGAAGATGAGGCAGCGGGCAGTGTCTCCGTTGTTGTGGACCCAACCTGAGACCTAGCTGCGGCTGCTGCAGCAGCAGCTAAGCTTGTTTTCTTGGGTTTCTTCTTCTTCCGTGCTCCCTTAGAGGACTCGGAAGCTGTATGTGGTAAGTCCGTCGTAGTCTCCATCGGCAGAGCCGCATTCGCCTGGGCCCTTCTTCTGTCGGCCGCTAGAGAAGGCCGAATGCGTTCCTCTGGTGGCAGTCGTTTTGTCAGCCCTTCCAAGCGGGCGCTCAGTATGGGGCCCGTTTGGTCGACTATTAGTCGTTTCAGCTCCTCTATGGTCATGTCGCCTACGGTGTTTTGCAGGCGACGTTGTCTTCGATCAGGGTTGTGGGGCTGCGTAGAGTCCTCCCTATATCTCTTAAGCTCCTTTTGGACCAATTGCAGCTCTCGTCGGAGCGCCGCCATCTCTTCCTTGAGCCGTTGGTTCTCGGCTGCTATGTGTGAGTTGAACGCATCGGTGCGAGAGAGATCCATCTGGGTTTGGAGGAAGCGTTCCTCAAGCCGTTTGGTGTCGTCGTTGGTGTTGCGATTGTATATTTCGCCAAGCATTTCCTTAATGACTAAGGCTGCGTCCTTAAGAGCCCTCACACTTGTGCCCTTTAAGTTTCCAGACTTGGCAGCTACCTCCAGGACAGTGTCAACACTGTCTAAGCCGCGCTGGAGCAGCTCACAGTTGGCCATTTCATTTGTCTTATCCAGTGCTGCCTGCTCAAGCCTTCTAAATTTGGATGGGGGGCAGGTCTTTTTGGTAGCCTTTGTTGGATTATTCTCCACCTCGATTTCTAGCTCCCGTTGCTGGGCCGCGTCAAGTACAGCTTGGGCTTTAGATTGTCCAACGTAACGTCCTGTTGTAGCGGGGCGACCTCTTCCTCGCGCTTCGTTGGCCGCGCTCACTTTTGGTGTCGGTGCCAATTCTTCGTCTGAACCGCAATCGCCCGCGGATTTCAGCTCTCTTGACCGCTTTCGGCCCATGTTTGAGTCAATAGCCATATCTTCTGCAGAAACGCTAGAGTCCCGAGACGAACTCCTACTCCTACATAATGGTGTTGCCGGTGACGACATACGCGTCAAGCGCACGACTGGTGTTTTGACCGGCGCCGGTTCCTTAAAAACCTCACCCTCAGCCTTCTTCTCCTCCTCATTCTTTTCTCCGGACTTCGCGTCCCTACCGCTTGCAAAAAGTTTTTTAAAATTCAAAGTCTCCATCTTGTTCCCACGAGTGTGGGGGAAATAAACAGTCCACCCGGGCAGTGCCCCCTGTACCCGGGTAACCCTAAATACACCACGGAGGACGGGCGGTATCCGTGGGTGTCGCTAATAGGCTGACGCTCTCCGCCAACCACCCGCGCACGGGCGCCCGACGCCACGTTACTCCAGCGTCGGGCCTTTGAGGATTTTTTAGAGTGGTTATCTCCACGCAGCCCCCACCGAAGTGGCGGCCCCCACTCCCTGCACCACGTACAGGGTTGCGGGTGGGCCGGATCTGGTCCTCAGACCAGAACACGCCCCGACGCGTCCGCGCTTGCGGACCGGACCTTGAGGTCCCCCTCTTGTGATTTTTATAGAGGTTTTCTTCCTCGCGGCCCCCATCCCGAAGGATGGCAGCCCCCGGCCCCGCACTATGTACGGGGTTACGGTTTACCCCTACTCGGCTGCCGTTACCCAGGCTACCCGGGTCAGCCAGCCGAGTTCCCCCCCTGTTGTCGGATTATTAGCCACCGTCGTATACAATTCCCAAAGGGATTATATACGACGGCGCCCAGGATGCACCGGCCCGAACCCATTGTCGTTCCCACCGCACGTATGAAGTGGGACCTACAATGGGCCAGACACACGAGGAGGTTCTATCCGACCTTGCACCCCAACCTTACCTAACCTTTTTTTTTTTTTTTTTTTTTTTAACGCAGTGAAATGCCTTACGCATACCCTGCCGCTGGGCGGGCGGCAAGGTTATGTGGGGCTCTCCTCCGAGCACCCACCCGACGAGGGACGCCTGGTGGGTGCCCGGAGGCCTACCCACTAAAACACTGCGGCGTGCCCTCGGATCCGGTATGTGGTAGCACGGGGTCCCTGTCGGAGGTCTACCGCACCACCCCGGCGGCCCGATTTCTCAGGCCTCTTCATGTTTGGGGGGATGCCCGGCACACTTGGGCGTCCCCCAAATCTAGCAGGGCCGTGCAAGGCGAGCGTAGGATTGCCCGTTCAGCGCCCGCTGGCCATGCTGGGAGGGAGAGGGAGGTGCGCTTGCACAACCCCCTGCCATTTACCTCATAGATGGGTTCGCATCCCGTACGCTCCTCCCGTGGAGGGGTATGGGGAGCGAAACTTCCCCCGTCTTCCAGGGGTGTCGGCGTCTCATTCTGACATTCCCTCCTCTCTTGGCGTTTGATCGCGCACTGTCTTCTGATCAGGGCTTGCGCCCTTTGTGGCTGGGGGCTTGCAGTTCTTGCCTCCCATCACGTGGGTTGCTGAAAGCTTAACCTCCGCGCACACTAAGCAACGGGGCTCCTTTGCGGAGCATTGAGCCGCCTTGTGCCCTTCTTTTCCGCAGCGGAAACAGAGCCCGCTGCGGTCAACTTTTGAGGGACATCGTGGTTGGGTATGCCCAACTCCCATACATTTGAAGCACCGCATAGGGCGGGGTTCCAGTAGCCGCACCTGTGCGATGCTCCAGCCGACTTGAAGTCGGCCCGTCTGCGTGAGAATACTTGCCGCAAGGACCGGGCACTTGACGAGTGCCGTAAGGGAGCCCCCTGGTCCAGCGCGAACTTCACCAGCTTTCACATGTTCTAGAGGGCAGCCGCCCTTAGTCGAGACGGCCGCGGCTACGTCCGTGGCGCTCACACTATCGTCTAGTCCCGTGATACGCATCGCCACCGTTTTTGTGGGTCTGGCGATTCGTGCTACATCGGAGAATATTTCTCTCATGCGTTATGCCAATAGGTCAGCTTTCTCTCCGCTATCGGCCCCAGGGACTTCTAACTTCCGAGCTCCGGTAGCTGTCTCTCTAATTCTTATTCCTCCTTCAATCCCCAACTCATTTAGGGAGAAATTTTCCTTTGCCCGGCCAATTATTTGGGCATAGGTTACGCCTCTCTCTATTGCTTCCGGTTGCAGAGTTAACACCACTGCGGTGGTCTTAGGCACCTTCATACCTGCCTTCTTTTTCTTTTTCTTCGCCTTCGGTTTCTTCTTACCCGATTGTGCAGTAGTTCTGTTCTCGGGTGCCCGCTCAGAGGTGGTTATCGCAGCAGGCTTTGAAGTCGGTTTTTTCTTCGAAGTCGGCGCGCCAGCCGTTGCGGTTGTCGTTGCTGGCGTGGCTGCCTTCTTCTTCGTTCTGTTTGCTTTTTTGCGACTGGTCGCAATCTGCCAGGGTTCTTCTGGAGCAGTAGTCTGCTGTTGCCCTACTCGATCAGATGCAAGCGGAGGCCGTCGTCGTGGTTCTGGTAATAACCGTTCCTGAAGACCTTCAAACCTGGCGTTCATTATTGCCAGAATCCGGTCTGTGTCAACTGCTGCGTTAGTACTCTGCTGTTGGGGTGCCGAGGGGGTTCTTTTTAGAACCTCCACTTCTACCTTCAGCTCCTCCAGTTCTTTCCGCAGTTTGTTGTTTTCTGCTTTGACAATGCCGAAACCCTCGTGCACTGTCATGAAATCAGACTTGAGTTTGGCATGTTTTTTCTCTAGTGCTCGTAAATTTTCCGACTGGTTGCGGTTCGCGATGAAATTCACGATCTCGTCTATTCGGGCAGCTGACTCCTTCAGGATGCGGACATAGGTCCCCTTCAGGTGTCCCGATTTCGTTGCTACCTCCTTTATGACGTCAGCAATACCATGAACCTTCTCACAGATATAGCTCGTCGGTAACTCCCTTAAGTTGAGAGCGGCCTGTTCGTGGCTCAGTGGAGGCAGAGCTTTGACCGCTTTCAGTTCGATCTCGTCTTCTACAAGTTCGAATTCCCTGCGTTTAGCGGCGATGATATCAGCTTTTGTCAATCTCGGGGTGCCAGTTGGCAGCCCTCTTTTGTTTCCAGCAGAGGGTGTTGTCGCTGGTATTTCTTCTTCATAATCGGAGCCACTGTCCTCTGAAGGCATTGACTCGTTTTTCCGCGCACGCTTCTTCTGCCTCGTTTCAGTTCCTGAATTGATCGAGGAATCCGAGGATGGGCTTCTGCTACGAAGCAGCACGTCCTTCGTGAAAGCTGAGGTCGTTGCTACTGGACTCGACGTATCCATCTTCTCACCATCCTTGGAAGTCAGAATCTTCCTAGGTTTCGCGACAGGTGTTTTTGCCGCCGGCTGTTTGTATCCAGCCTCTTGCGTCTTCTTTCCGCCGTCCTTCTCGGACCTACTTCTAGTTACAGTTTTGTTTTTTAAATTAGACTCCATTCTGTTCCCACGATTATGGGGGATGTAAGCAGTCCACCCGGGCAGAGACCCCTGTACCCGGGTAACCCTAGTTACGCCTCGAGGGGCGGGAGGTACTCGAGGGCGACGCTAGCGGGTTGACCGTAATCCGCCAACCACCCACGCGTGGGCGTGGGCGCCCCGACATCACGTTTCTCAACGCCGGGACTTTGATGTTTTTTAGAGTGGTTGTCTCCACGCGGCCCCCACCGGAGTGGCGGCCCCCACTCCCTGTACCACGTACAGGGTTGCGGGTGGGCCGGAACCAGTCCTCGGACCGGAACACGCCCCCAACATGCTCGCGTAGCGGGCTGGGCTCGTAAGCCCCCCCTCTCGTAACTTTTATAGAGGTTTTCTTCCTCGCGGCCCCCATCCCGAAGGATGACAGCCCCCGGCCCCGCACCATATACGGGGTTACGGTATACCCCTGCTCGGCTGCCGTTACCCAGGCTACCCGGGTCAGCCAGCCGAGCTCCCCCCCTGTGTCGGATTATTAGCCACCTTCGTATGCAATCCCCGAAGGGATTACATACGAAGGCGCCCAGAGTGCACCGGCCCGAACCCATTGTCGTTCCCACCGCACGTGTGAAGTGGGACCTACAATGGGCCGGGCACACGTGGAGGTTCTATCCGACCTTGCACCCCAACCTAACCTAATTTTTTTTTTTTTTTTTTTTTTTTTTTTTTTTTTTTTTTTTTTTTTTTTTTTTTTTTTTTTTTGCCCAGGAAAAATGCCTTCGCATACCACCACATTCGGGGAAATGAGAATGGTTATGTGGTGTAGCCACTAAAAAAAAAAAAAAAAAAAAAAAAAAAAACCTGGGGCGTTCCTTCTTACGCATTGTAGGGCGAGAACTCCGGGATCGTGTTACGCAACCGCAGTCCCCGCCCTGCGTCTGTCCTTTTCAGACTCCTCATCGGGAGCTCAAAAGCTCCTACTTCGGTGTGACGCGCCGGAACGCACAGCGCGTCTATCCACCTCGGGGGCCCTTGGTGGACGACAGAAAGTCCCCGTTCTGCCGTCCGGCCCCCACTTCGAGGGAAAGTCTAGGCTTTTAGCCAATGCCTACCCTCGACGCCGCACGGCCGTCAGCATTGGGCTGTTGATTCAGCCTCCATTGCTTCTTCGCGCATTTGCGCTTGAGTCGGCGGCGGTGCGGGTTTCTTTCCTCTGTTTCCGCCTTTACTTCGAGTTTGGGGAGCTTTGCAGTTGATACCCCCCAGAGAATGATTCGCCTTTATCTTGGCTGCAGCGCAGAGAACACAGTGAGGTACAGCCGAACACACTTTTGCGGTGTGACCGGGTTGCCCACAGCGGAAACATAGGTCACTACGGTCTACTGCATTTGTACATGCTTGTGAGATATGTCCCACTTCCAAGCACCTATAACATCTTAATGGTCTTTGTGGCAGCAGTCTGACGCTTGCCGAGACCCAGCCAACTTGTAATTTTTTGCCGCTTTCTACGATCCTCTTGGCAGCAATAATAGGGCATTGAACTACCGCAAATCCCATTCCTTTGCCGATGTGGCGGATTTCAGTGCTCGTAACCAACTCCACCGAGCACTCACCGACTTTCGCGACCGCTTCTTTTAGCTCTTCAGCCGATGCGGTATCGTCCAGCCCCGTGATTCGCAACTCAGCGCGTTTAGACGGTCTGGAGATATCGGCCATTTGGGGATCAATGAGTTCCCTTAGTTTGGCCGCCATTTTATCGGCGTTTCCAGCGCTGTCTACACCCGGCAATTCCACTATCCGGGCGCCAGTGGCTGCGGCTCTCATAACCAGTCCTCCAGATATGCCAAACTCCTCAGAATTTATTTTGCCCTTCACTTGCAGCAAAACTTGGGCGTATGTTACTCCGTTCTTTTCCGCATCGGGCCGTAGTTTGATGGCCACGGCAGCCGTTTGTGGCGGGCGCAGCTTTTGTTCTTTCTTCTTTTTCTCCTTCCTCTTCTTCATTGGTTGTCCCGTTGGCACCGTTGTTCTTGGTGCGGCAGTGGGCGTCTTAGTTGGAGGAGCCGCCGTCGCTTGAGGCCCAGCTTTCTTTTTACGACGGTAACTCACAGATTCCCATCCTTCCTCCGCTGGCACGGGAGCCGGTGGACGTGGTTCATATTGCGCTGCAGCTGGAATTGGAGCCTCTTTGGTTCCTCTGGACCGTTTGGATTTCCTCCCTGCGGCTTTCTCTGTTGGTTTTGGGGCAGGCCCTGAACTCGACGGTGTCGGTCGATTCGTTATAAGGAGTTCGGTCTCCTGATCCGTCCGATCAATAGCTGGCGGATTACGTTGGGGTAACTCCGACAGTAATTTTCCTTCTAAGCATACAAGCCTGTTGTCAATCGAAGAGAGCACAACCTAACCTAACCTTTTTTTTTTTTTTTTTTTTTTACGGGGGGAAATGCGTTACGCATACCCCACCGTTGGGGAAGACGGTGGGGTTATGTGGGACTCACCCGTCAATAAAGTGGACGGGCATACCCACTAAAACCCCCCGGTGTTCCGTCTGCCGCTATGCGACGGGCCACGGGAAACTTTATGATACTACCGCGGCCCGCCGCCGGCGGTCCTTGGGACCCCATCTTATTGGAGCTTAGAAGCTCCTCCAACGGTGCGGGCGCGCCGAAACACAAACGCGCCCTGCCACCACGAGAGCCCTGTTGTGGACGACGGAAATTCCCCGTTTCCGCCGCCCTGCCCTCTCAGCGGGGTTCGCGTAGGCTACCCTAGCTTTCCCCGCTACACGTAGCCACCTCTACTGGGGCAGCCGTCTCCATGGCCTCCGCTGGTAGGCTGGTTTCAGCTCTGGGCGGCGAAGCCGTGGACGCCTGCTTCTGCTTCTCGGGTTGCGACCGGGGGGCTTTGCAGGACTTTCCCCCCAGTGTATGGCCAGCACTCAGTTTTGCCGCCGCACACAGTACGCAATGCGGCTTGGCGGTACAATCTTTAGCCTGGTGGTCAGGCTGGCCGCACCTATAGCAGAGGCCACTCCTGTCCACCGTAGCCCAGCACATTTCCTGGGCATGGCCCACCTCGAGACATTTAAAGCATCTCATAGGTCTCGACGGCAGAAGATGTACAGTCGCCGAGACCCATCCCACCAACAATTTATTGCCGCCAGCAGTTAGTTGTTTGGCAGCGACCACCGGGCATCTCACAAGAGCGGTGCCGAGACCAAACTGGGCCCGACGTACGGCGCCGACTGTAACTGCCAGTGCCGGACACCCTCCCGTTGTTGCAACGGCCGTCCTTATTTCCTCCACTGTTACCGTGTCATCTAAGCCCGAGACGCGGAGAGCAGCCATCTTTGTGGGCCTGGAAATTTGCACCACTTCCGGGCCGGCAATTTCTGCCAGTCTTTCCGCCAGCTGGTTGGCTCTTTCGCCGTGGCCTTCACCGGCAACCTCAATCTTTCGAGCTCCCGTGGCGGCAACTCTTATTTTAAGTCCTGGACCAATAATGTTGCTATCAATCTTACCCTTTGCCAGTGCTAGCACGTCGGGATACGTTACCCCTTTGTCAATTGCGTCAGGTTGTAGCTTGAGCACTACTACAGCCGTTTTGGGTGGGCGTAATGCTGCTTTCTTCTGCTTCTTCTTCTTGGTCGCCTTGCGGGCCTCCTTCGGCGGCTTCAACCTAACCTAACCTTTTTTTTTTTTTTTTTTTACTTGGAGAAATGGCCACGCATACCGTCCTGTCGCGGGGAGACTAGGACGGTTATGTGGGACTCAAACCCACTAAAACTCCAAGGTGTTCCGTCAGCCGCATTGCGGCGGGCCACGGGAATTTGGTATTGCTACCGCGGCCCGTCGCCGGCGGTCCTTGGGTGGACCCCACCTTGGTTGTGGAAGCTCAGTAGCTGCCCCACCGGTGTGGGCGCGCCGAAACACCAACGCGCCTTACCACCTCGAAGGCCCTGTAGCGAACGACAGAAGGTCCCCGCTTCTGCCGTCCGGCCTTCACAGCAGGGATTCGGTCTGGACGCTTGCCCTGACGCAATCCCCGCTACAGCGCAGCCACCTCATGTGGCGACCGTCTCCATCACTTCCGCGGGCTCTCTTGGTTCCGGCGGGGTGGTGGACGCCTGCTTGTCCTTCGGTGGGCCAGACCGGGGGGCTTTACAGGACTTGCCCCCCAGTGTGTGACCTGCGCTTAGTTTGGCCGCCGCACACAGCACACAATGCGGCTTGGCGGTGCAATCTTTCACCTGGTGACCAGGTTGCCCACATCTATAACATAGCCCGCTTCTATCGACGCTGGACCAACAAAGCTCATGCGCGTGCCCTTCTTCTAGGCAGCGATAACATCTCATGGTCTTAGGCGGCAAAAGATGAATAGCCGCCGAGACCCATCCTACCAACAATCTCTTGCCGCCCGTAGTCAGCTGCTTGGCGGCCGTCACAGGGCATCGAACCAAAACCGATCCGAGACCAAGGCGGTTCCTACGTATGGCGCCGACAGACACGGCTGACTCCGTGCACCCTCCGGATGAAGCAACAGCTGCTTTGACCTCTTCGATGGTCGCAGCGTCATCTAAGCCGGTTATTCGAAGATCTGCTGTTTTAGTCGGTCTAGAAATCTGGACTAAGTCTACTCCAGCGATCTCCGTCAACTTCGCTGCCAACATGTCGGCTCTTTCGGTGTTACCATCACCAGCGACCTCAATTTTTCGGGCACCCGTAGCCGCAATTTTGATCTTAAGCCCTGACCCGATTATGGCTCGATCTATATGTCCCTTGACTTTAGCCAAAACATCTGCGTAAGACACCCCTTTACTTATGGCGTCTTCTTTTAATTTCAGAACTACCACAGCGGACTGTGGCGCACGCAACTTCACCTTCTTCCTCTTTCCTTTCTTGTTGGGTGGATTGTCCTTCCTTGTCTCTACTTTGGATTTGGGCTGGGCGCTTCGTCGCCCAGCTGTCACCCATTCCCCATCGGATGGTTGATGCGCAGATATTGGTTTGTCTGCCTGCGCCACCTGCCCCCTAGCCGCTGCCGCCGCAGCTGCAGCCGCACTGACCTTCTTCTTTCTCTTCTTTTTACTTTTCTTGCTCCTTGTTTGCCCGTCCTGCGCGTCTGGGACAGGGTCTGGTGGGGTGGAGCTTTGCGCGGCACGAGTTGAAGCTGCGCGCGTTGACGTCCGAGCTGAAACTGTCGGGGGCTGGGTCCCTTGGTTTATATTGTCCGATGCCAGGGGTGGGCGCCGACGAGGTTCCGGCAACAGCCGTTCTTGCAGGCCCTCAAACCTGGCATTCATTATGGCGAGGATTCTTTCCGTTTCCACGGACCCCTTTCCTTTACAATTGGAGCACGAGGCCGAGGATGGAGCTTTGCGCAGGGCTGCTACCTCGCTTTTGAGTGCCCCCAATTCTTCCCTCATGCATCCATTATCCGCGTGCAGGCGGGAGTACGCCGACTGCAGTCTTGAAAACTCCGACTTCAATGACTGATAGCTTTGCTCCATCTTGTTGTAGTCCTCTGACTCGCTGCGATTAGGTATCTCCGACATTGCTGTACGGATGTACTCTGCAGCATCCTTAAGGGTGCGTACGAACGTCCCCTTTAAGTTGCCGGACCTGGTCGCGATCTCAGTTATTATGTCGGCGGTGTCTCGTATTTGCTCGCAAATATCTGTTGTTGGAACTTCCCGCCAATCCATCCTTGTTTTTGCCAGTCTGTTTGCTTTCCGGGCAATTTCCGTCTCCACATCGTAGTCTATCTCCCGCCGCTTTTCAGCTTTTGTATCGACCGTTGCCTTTACTAGAGTGCCGGCAGATGCCGGCCGACCTCTTCCTCTCGTTTCTGCCACTAGTACTTTGGCGGCTGGTGTCTCATCACATTCAGAGCCAATATCACCCGACCTATGTGGCTCCTTTGAGCGTAGGCGTTTACGACCGCCCGTTACTTCCACATCCATTGAACCGATTGACGCTTCGGATGAGCAAGATGAGCTTCGGCTTCTGCTTGCTCTTGGGTTTCCACTTGCCGTCGCCGTTGGGATAGGCGTGCGCGTCAATCTAACTACAGGGACCCTGTCTTTAGGTTCTTTAAAAACAGGCTCCATCTCCTGCTGCTTGGACACAGATGTTGGTGTCTCTTCTGGCTGCTTGGAAGCAGCTTCAGTCTTCTCTGCCGTCTTCTTTTCTCCGGACTTCTCGTCCCTACTTCCATTCTTAAAAAGGTTTTTAAAATTTAAAGTCTCCATCTTGTTCCCACGAGTGTGGGGGAAATAAACAGTCCACCCGGGCAGTGCCCCCTGTACCCGGGTAACCCTAACTACACCAAGGAGGTCGGGCGGTATCCTTGGGTGACGCTAATGGGCTGACACACTCTGCCAGCCTCCCGCTCACGGGCGCCCCGACGCCGCGTTTCTCAACGCCAGGACTTTGAGGTTTTTTTAAAGTGGTTTTCTCCACACGGCCCCCACCGAAGTGGTGGCCCCCACTCCCTGCACCACGTACAGGGCTGCGGGTTGGCCGGAGCTGGTCCTCGGACCAAACACCGCCCAAGAGGAGTGATTTTTTAGAGAGGTTTTCTTCCTCGCGGCCCCCATCCCGAAGGATGACAGCCCCCGGCCCCGGACCATGTACGAGGTTACGGTTTGCCCCTGCTCGGCTGCCGTTACCCAGGCTACCCGGGTCAGCCAGCCGAGCCTCCCCCCCAGTTGTCGGATTATTAGCCACCTTCGTATGCAATCCCCTAAGGGATTATATACGAAGGCGCCCAGGATGCACCGGCCCAAAACCCATTGTCGTTCCCACCGCACATGTGAAGTGGGACCTACAATGAGTCGGGCACACGTGGAGGTTCTATCCGACCTTGCACCCCAACCTAACCTAACCTAACCTAACCTAACCTAACCTAACCTAACCAGAAAACCTTATATTCTGAGATCCATAATAGATAATTTCATTTTGTTTAATTCCTTGAGTAGTTCTCTTTTAGTATTACAATATATCTTTGCACCAAAATATTCCACTTGTAAATAAATTTTTTATCGATCATCGTACTTTTGTTGTTTTTTACTTAAAAATTCAAAATTTAAAATCATATAAAACTCTGCATATATGAGTTTATAAACCTTCATTTATATCGTTTAAGTTAGTCCTTAGGTTTCTTAATATATTAGTTTAGTACATCTTTGTTATAAATATTATAGTTTTTAAGATAAATTTGTTTGAAAAATTTCATTTCCTTAAAATTTGTATAACTAATATTTAAATTTAATATTTCTCTTTTGTGTATAATTTCAAATTGTGTCAAATATGGATCCCAAATCACTTAGCGCAAATGATAGAGCTCTTCTTGATTATATTGGCGACCCAGATTCCGATGATTTTGATGAAATAATCAACCCATGTAACTCATCGTATGTACGTCTACAATATGACGACTCCTTAACCCAACAATCTCCACGAACTGTACCCATATCACAAACTTTAGAAACACCTAGGATAGAAACACCCTCACTCCCTTTACACCAACCACAAACTTCACAAGTATTACAACAAGAATCATCATCTAGTGATATAAATATACCCCCTTCCCAATCCGGAAATTCCAGGAAAACAAAGGGTAGAGTGGCCGCTCAAATCTTTGCCCCACCTTTGGAGTCGATGTTTCCGGAATGGGAAAGTAGCCCATTAAGGGAATCTATCGCCAATATCTACAGTATCCTCGAGGAAGTACCAAGGGTCCTACAGAAAGATCAAAGTGTAACACGGGATAGCCGAACAAAAGCCATCACAAATGTAATTAAAGGCATGGAAACAATCTTTAGTGTAATCAAAGGTTTAAACTCCGACTTTAATCAAACCCAAGTTCAACCTGACCCTCCCCAATCTGTCACCCAACACCGTTGCTGCATAAATCCCAATACAATCACTGAGGAAGTGAAACAAATTGTCCAACAGACTGTTCGGACAGAACTAGGAAGGATGACTCAAATCCGTCCTCAAACCACAACGCCCACAACGTCGAAAACGCCTCTATCTTACGCACAAATGGTTGCCACTCCTAAAAAGCCTTCACAGCGCCGCACACCGGACCCCCCAAGACCGGCAATAATCGTTGCCAGCAACAATGAGGGGGCCCCTCGCGAACAAACAGTCAAGGCACTCAAGCAGATAATCAACTTCACAGAAACTCGGTACATCGCTGCCAAAGTTGTTAACCTGTCTAAGGGCAAGACCAAGGTCGAGTTCGACAGCAGGTCCAATATGGAAGATGCCCTTAACAGAATTAACAACGCCCCCTCTTTCGGGGTGACAGCGGTGGAGGAGAAAAAGCTAAGACCAATGGTCATAGTCAAGGGCATCACCTCCGACACAAATAAAGACAATTTAATTTCCACCATACTCCTCCATAATCCTGAAATGGAAAAAATCACAGAGGCAGACATAAGCCTCAAATTCTTCGCAAAAAATAGAAACCCCACTCTGTACAATGCGGTTCTGTCCGTCTCTCCTCACGTTTGGAGAACTCTAACGGGCATGGGCCGCGTGAAAATTGACTTTCAAAGGGTCCATATCGAAAACTTCTCCCCATTCAAACAGTGCCGCGGCTGCCACGGCTTCGGACATACTTTGACCCATTGTAGGAGCGAACGGCGCTGCGGCCACTGCGGCAATAACACCCACAATGATGAAACCTGCCCCCATAAAAACGATGCCCCTGAATGTACCAACTGCGTTACCCACAACAACAGATTTAAAACCTCCCTTGACACAAAACACTTCGCCTTATCTAACAGCTGCCCACGAGTTCGCGCAATGCAGCGTCGTATCGACGCAAAAGTTGACTATGGTTGCGACATTTAGAAAACCGACCTATGCATACTTAAACAAAATCTTATACAATATATTACTTTTAGGGTGATCACTTCACTTATAAATATATTTCATGTAATCAGTTTGTTTAGTTCATAATAACTCAAAACTATTATAATAACAACGACATTCTAACAAAAATTTTAGCAATTGTAATAATTGCATCTCAATCTACATTTCTTTCTACTCTCTTTCTTTTCTATCCCTACTGTCGCTCCATCTTTCTACTTTCTTTTTCTTGCTGTTTTTGCTTCAGGGCTAAGAGTATCTCTGGCACTGACCCCTGAACGCAATAACACAGAAATAACTTATACCAAAAACCTTAACAAAAACTTTATAATAAATTTGAAACAGTTACCCCTGAAGATTAGCAAATAAGATATTAAAAAAAAAAAAAAAAAAAAAACCTAACCTAACCTAACCCCCCTAGCACTAGCCCCAGGTACTTGATGTGGGGCTGCACCGGCAGCCTCACCCCACCAAGCACTACCTCCCTCGCCCGCACTGGGGGAGCCCTCCTCGGGCCATGAAAATAGATGACCTCGGTCTTATCGACCGAGACATCCAGTCCCATGGCCCGGATGCGCCCGATGGTGGTTTCCGCGGTCTCCCTGGCCCGGCGTCTGGCCTCCACGTATGTTTTCCCCCTGGCAACGATGAGTGTGTCGTCGGCATAACACACTATCGTTGCACGGGGGAGGAGCCGCCCTCTGAGAAGCCAGTCATAGGCGATAATCCACAGGAGCGGACCCAGAACCGCTCCCTGTGGAACGCCGCACACCATTTGCCGCTCCACCAAGTTCCCCCGCGAATCGGCGAAGAGCACCACCCTGTCCTTTAAGTAGTGCTCTATGATATGCCGGAGGTACGGGGGGAGTTGGTGGAACCTGAGGGCCTCCAGTATTACATCGTAGGGCAGGGAGTTAAAAGCGTTCCGGATGTCTAGGGACACCGCGAAAACTCCTTGCCCAAGCCTTTCCGCCCTATCAATCTCCTCCCGCAGGGCGAGGACCGCATTCACCGTCGACCTCCTCCTCCTGAACCCGAACTGTCTGTCCGACAAGTTCGGGCCAACCTCCTCCAGGTGCTGCGTCACCCGGCCGGCAATGACTCTCTCCAGTCCCTTGCCGGCCTCATCGAGCAGCACCACCGGCCGATATGCGGACGGGGATTCCGCCGGGCGCCCCTCCTTCTTCAGTAGGCATAGTCGTCCCCTCTTTGAGAGTTTGGGGGGGGGGGGGGGGGGGGGAACTCGCCTCCCTCCAGGCACAGACTATAAGTGTCCTGGAGGAATTCCCCCAGGTGTTCTGCAGCGATAGGGACGACTTTGCCGGGGACTCCGTCCGGGCCCGGCGCCTTCCTGTGGCCCTTGAGGCGGTCGACGACGGAGGCCATCGCGGCGGCGGTGACCGGCTCAAACCCCGTTGCCTGGTCGAGGGGGACTGGGGGGAGCACCATCCTTGGCGGGAGGACCGGCGGCACGGCGGGAAAAAGACCCGAGACCACCCTTTCTAGTAGCTCCGGCTCCATCGAGTCTGTCGCCGGAGCTTGGCCCTTCATCCTTCCCCTGACCATACGGTAAGGGCGGCCCCACGGGGCCCTGTCGAGGCTTGACAGGAACTCGCCCCAGGCCGCATCCTTCGCCTGCCGGATGGCCAGGTTGAGCCGTCTTTTCGCCTCCCTATAGGCGGCATCAAGGGTCTCCTCCTGGCCGTCTACCCTCGTTCGCCGTCGACGGCACCTCTGCAGCGCCCTCCGCGCCCGAACACAAGCGGTTCTGATCGACCCGATCTCGTCGGACCACCAGTAGACGGCGGTCCTACCAGGGCGACCAGTTACCCTGGGCATAGAGGCGCCGCAGACCGCCGTGAAGGCCGCCTTAATTCGCCCCGCCCTCTCCTCCGCCAATCGGTGCTGCCCCCAGTCCTCGTCCCGGATCTTCCAGGACTCCACCACCGCCGCCTCCTCCGCCAGGTCCCTGTTTAGCCTGGTGAGGGCCCATCTGGGGAAACATGACTGCGTTCCCCCCCCCTGGACACCCACCAGATCCACCCCTCAGGTCGGCTTCGAACCTGATGTAGGGGTGGTCCGACAGGGACTCCTCCTCCGACAGGACACGCCACGCCAGGATTTTGGGTGCCAGAGATGGGGCTGCCAGGGTGACGTCGACGCGCGAGCCGCCGCTTCCCCTGACGCAGGTGAAGGCGGTGCCGGTGTTTAGCACCGCCAGCCCCATCGCTGTCACCCAGTTCGCCAAGACGACCCCCTTCGGGTCGTCCGTCCGACCCCCACGCCTGATGTTTCGCGTTGACCCAGGAGGACTTTTCTGGGGGCCAGTCTCCCGATGGCGCGCCCCATCCTGTCGACCCACTCCGTAAACTCCCGGAGGGGTCGATTGGGCGAGAAGTAACCGCCCACCACCGCAATGCCCGCCCAACTGACGGCCACATACCCTTCTCCCCTCTCGATAAGTGTGATCGGGGGGGGGGGGGGCGCCGACTGCCGTCGTGGGGACCACGATCGCCACCATGTCGCGGAGGGGCACAGTAGGGCTCCGACACGATGGCGAGGTCCACGGACCACTCCGCCAGGTTCTGCATCAGCAGGTCCTGCGAGCCTGTGGAGTGGTTCACGTTCGCCTGGAGGACGTTGTACGGTCTTGTGGCCATTATTGGACCTTATCAACGACCTCCATGGCCGCCGGGGCCTGCGCGCGCTGCGCTCCAAATGCCCTTGGAAGGGCCTTTCCTTTGACCGCGGGGGGCTTGCAGGATTTGCCCCCATGATGTGCCCGTGCGGGCCACCTCACCTCACCTCACCTCACCTCACCTCACCTTTTTTTTTTTGTTTTCGTAGAAAATGGCATTAGGCATTCCACCGTGTCGGGAGAACACGATGGATATGTGGGACTCTCCTCCATGCCCCTACCAGGCCGAGTGCCCGGTAAAGGCTTGGAGGCCTACCCACTATCGATGTTCTCGTTCAAAAATAATACACGAAATTAAAATTAAAAAAAAAAATACATTCGACATCAAGTTCGGTGACAACCCTATCATAAAAATTTAAAAATGAATATCTTCTAATCGCCGCAATAGCGGGACGTGGCTTATTTCTGTATATTTCTATCTAAGTTGTAGGTTCCGCATTTTCGTTTTTCGGGAGAAAAAAAAATGACGGAAAAAAAAAAAATCTGCTCCCAAACCAATGCATTTTTAAGCTAAAGAAACGCGTTTATATGCCTGTGATTATGTCCGATTGACACATATTTATTATAAAATATATATATTCTTAATATTCACTTATAAAATAATATTTTAGATTTCATAGGATTTTTTTTTCTCAAAAAGTATTTGAGTTAGACTTCTGGGAATTGAACTCATGCCTTTTTAGGGTATAAATAATCTATTTATGTAAAAACCGGAAGGTGTAATTTTTTTAGTTCCATAAAACACTGTGCTATGTTAGGTGGTTAGACCAATCGCAAATTAATTAGTAGGCCCAATCATAAAATCCTGAAGCCCTTTAAGATGGTTGACATTTTATCGACGAATAAAATAACTGTGTAGGTACGTATATGTGATAGGGACAAATGTTTTGTCCATCAATAAAATGCAACCATACCTATTACGGCCACGGGTGTTTTCAGTAAGAACTGCACCAGTTACTTACTATTTAAAATACCTAAATCTCGATGGGTGTGCCTCTAATATTTTATTTCCCTCGATTTCTCCAGGATCACGTCACCTGGGCCTGACCTGATAACAAAGGGATAAACTAGAAAACAAAAAAACAATTTTCCAAATAGGTATTATACGCGACACGTTCGTAAACCTGAGCCAAACATGAGTAAAAAATACATAGTTACAATAGTTAAGAAAGTGGTTTCCTAAAATTGTTTTACAGAGCTGTAAAAGTAACGAAATAAAGTGTACCCGTATGTATTCGTTACTATGACAATTAGTACTCGTTACTATCGTATCGTTACTCGTTACTTCAGTGACCTTAAAACATGCTATGTTATGTATATTAGAAAACGTACTGTGTACGCGTACAGTATGACGTCGCGACGTCGCAACATTCGTGATTTGTAGAAAACATACTTATACATTACATACCAAGCTGCATCAGATAATTTTTTCACTTTTCTGTATTTTGAACCAGACTTTTGGTAATTAACAGCTTTTGTTAACCAAGAAACAATTAAATCTCATTAGAGCTCATTTAGACACATATCTTTTAAGATAAGAACAAAAAGACCGTGAAAATACGCAATAATAAAAAAAACACATATTTCTAATTTGTAAAAAGTACTTTCCTACCTTGTTTCTGTTACAATCTCAAACTTTGTATACACTCACAATACCTTTAATAAACAGTAAAAAACTTGGACTACGAATTTCCAAATTATACTTTACTTAATAAACAAACATCGTTCTTTGTAACGTACGTTAATAAATTCACTGAATAAGCGCGGGAATACGTAAAACATACGATCAGCAAAGTTTAATTATACGCATCAACGGTACTTGTGTAAACTGAAATAGTGTAGGTACTCATAATACGAAACATGCGAGTAACGAAATGCATTCGTGTGTAACGTTTCGTTACTCGGTACTAGATGGCGCACCCGTTACTTAGTAACGAATACATACGGTTTGTTACAGCTCTAATACACACTAACACTTGGCTAACACCAAAACATACCATTTCTTCTCCCCGCGAACTTCTAAAACTAATGCAGGCAAGCGAGCTCCTTTGAGGCGTCTTATGCACGCATATAACGAACTATCTTACGATCTAGATATCATGTATGATACGTCCTCAAATGTTTTTAAAAGATATCTTGCGTTTTCTTAATAATTAAAGAATTAAATAGGAATGTACTGAAAACAGAACTCAATGTTTTCTAAAATTGTATGTTAAAGGTTAATATATAGATTATAGATAATATATTATATATAATCTCTTTGATCAGTTGTTGGTTGTCCTAAATAAATAATAAAAAAAATACAGTAAAAGTTCCCCATTCATTTTTTCCTTATCCGAGGGAGAAAAAATTGCAACCCAGTTCCTGTATTCGCGGCTAAAAATTTCATTATTCGAGGATGAAAACAGTAAATAGAAAGAGATTCAGTCTTTTATTAAAGTAGCGGCATCATTTGAGTTCTGGTACATGCCCAGGCGGCTTTCATGAAAGATTTGACCAAGTGGACTAATGTCAATTAAAACAAACCTTACCGTCACAATACATAAGCAAGTTAAAAAAAGAATATTACCCCCCGTGGTAATAGAGTAGTTCTACGTTCGTAGTACATCGACGAAGATCGAACTACTCATAGGTCCGCTTGGTAAGGAATACATTAAATTTAAAAAGTCTGAGTGAAGGTTTATAGGCAAATGAACTTTGTGATCACGAAAGCTAATCGATCTATGGAAAGGAGCCTTACTCTTAAAAGGCAAATTTATAATGCTACAGCTCAAATTGTTTTGCTATATATTCGTTTTATTTTGTAACTTGTAACGCATCCCCTATGATTCCATACTAATTACCATTCCATATTCACGGTTTCTGTATTCGCGGCATATTTTTGGAACGTTAAACCCCGCGACCATGAATAAAGAGATTTTACTGTATTTTTACTGACATACTGTTGTATACTGGCTGGCATATATGTAAAACTACATGTTAATCTAAATTCTTACGATGTTCTGTGTCACTATAGACATTTAAGTTTATTGACTTGGTTACCAAATACACTCGAGAGCAATGAATCCGGGTCACTTAAAGAATCCTAAAAATCTCGGAAACTAAAAATGCTAGGTTAATGCAATAAATTGTATTTAATAGACAATGTAATACTCCTTAAATGAAGGTATTAAAACTTCTTAGTTATTGTAAAGTTATATCATAAAAAAATCAAATTTGAAAAAGGGCCACTTTCGAAGATGGAACTACGAAATTACAGCATTTGGTTTTGCTTTTGTTTGTAATCTGTCATTTATGTGGGTACATAAACCATGTTGATAGTGCTCTATATTCATTATTCAAGCTGAAATTATGTCGCTTACGCCTGAAGAATGCACCAGAATACTTACAATGCTGGAAACCGGCCGGAGTCAGCGCGATACAGCCAGGACTGTCGGTGTGTCGCTGTCAACAGTACAAAGAGTTCTCCGACGTTACGAAGAAACTGGTTCTAACCTACGCAGACCAGGAACGGGCAGAACCAGGTGTACCACAGCACGAGAAGACCGATACTTGGTGAACACCATGCTTCGAAATCGCTTTCTCACAGGAACTGAACTCACCAATCAGTTTCGACGCCTCGGAGGAAGTAACCCAAGTGCATGGACAGTAAGACGTCGGCTTGCTGAATCTAACTTAAAACCCCTTAGACCTGCAAACGGCCCTAAACTGGAGCGTGGGCATCGTATTTCAAGACTAAGATATGCCCAGAGCCACGTAAATTGGAGTATTGAAGATTGGTCAATAGTTATGTTCTCCGACGAATCAAAATTTATGCTCTATAAGCACGATGGAAGACACAGAGTGTATCGAAGACCAGGGGAAAGATTCAAGCAAGCATGCATCGAAGAAAAAGTAGCCTACGGTGGTGGGTCTGTACTTGTGTGGGCCGGAATTTCTTCTGAAAGTCGCACAGAGCTGGTGATCATAGAAAACGGCTCTTTAACTAGCGTAAGATATGTGGAAGAAATCCTCAATGATCACGTTGGTCCATTTATGGTCAATTTAGGTGAGGATGCTATATTTATGCATGACAATGCCCGACCTCATACAGGTAGGATTGTGAATGACTACCTTCAAGAGATGAACATTACTCGTATGGAGTGGCCAGCGCGCAGCCCGGATATCAACCCGATCGAGCATGCTTGGGACGAGCTAGGCAGATGCGTAAAACAACGAAACCCTCCCCCAATCACGCTTCGTGAGCTCAAAATTGCTCTCACAGAGGAATGGGAGAATATTCCCCAAAATCGTATAAGGAACTTGGTGTACAGCATGCCAAACCGCGTAAACGCAGTAATGGAAGCACGAGGAGGCAATACGAAGTATTAAAATTCAAGAAAATCGTAATAAAGTTCAAACATTTCATGTTTCCTATTTTTGTTTTAAGGAGAGATCAGCAGTTTTTTTCTTTATGTAATTTTGTGTTAAGAAAATGTATGGTGACTCATATTTTTTTTACTTTCATTTAAGGAGTATTACATTGTGTATTAAATAAAATTTTTTGCATTAACCTATCATTTTTAGTTTCCGAGATTTTTAACATTCTTTAAGTGACCCGGATTCATTGCTCTCGAGTGTATATTCTTGTACACACGCATTTATAAGTTTTCTTTATCAAATACATAATATTATTACAACATTCGTTATCAGCACGAAGCTCTAGTATAATGAGTGATCAATTCAGTGGCATTAAATTATTGTCTAGTCGAGATGGGTACAGCATCTGGAAATTTAAAATTCGAGCGCTGCTTATTCATGAAGAATTGTGGAAGTCCATTGAAGGCTACGCTGATGGTGATCCTACCTCTGAAGATGTGAGAATTAGAAAGGATCAGAAGGCCTTGTCTAAGATTTCGCTCACGTTAGATGGTTCAGCCATTACTCATGTCAGATCAGCAAAACAAGCTTGGGACGCACTAGCAAATGCTTACGAAGACAAAGGGATGGGCCGCAGGCTATCACTCGAACGCCGCTTATACAAGTATGCTCTGAATGAATTTGTAAATATTGAGTCGTATATAAATGCTATTATGTGTACAGTACAAGATTTAGCAGACATTGGTAAAGTCATAGATGACGAGTCTGTCGCCGCTATTTTGTTAGGAGGTCTGTCAGTTAAATACGAACCTCTCATAATGGCACTTGAAAACGCCAATGTAAAGGTAACAAGTGATTTAGTAAATTCTAAATTATTGAACGAAATGGCAAAAGATGTACCTCAAAATGACGTCTTAGCATTAAGTTTGAAGACATCAAAAAACAAAACTAAAAAGCCTATTGTTTGTTATAAATGTCATGAGCCAGGACATAAGAGTCCTCAATGCCCACACAAAAAAGGAAAGAAGAAAGCCAATATCGGCAGTGTAGTAGAAAGAGTTACTCAAGAAGATTCCACGTTACTCACTGCATTTGTTGCCGAAAATAATGATAAGAAATGTCAACGATGGTACATTGATTCTGGAGCAACTAGTCATATGAGTCCATGTTTGGAATTTTTTGAAAACTATAAGAACGTTGAGTCATAATGCCGGTTCTGTCACTATTGCGAATGGAGACAAATTGCCAGCTGTTGGAACAGGTGATATAGTTGTTACCGATATTCCAAGACTTACGAAAATAAAAGATGTTGTTTTTGTACCAGATTTACATTGTAACCTAATTTCTGTTAAGAAAGCTGTTGACAAAGGCTATACAATTATTTTTGATAAGCGTGGTTGTAATTTTTATAATAACATTGATGTAACTTTTACTGGCAATTCTATTTTACAGAGTACTTATAGTGGTGGTTTGTATAGTTTGAACTTAAATCCAAACAAAGCGCAAAAATTTGCAGCATTAGATGTGGTTGACAATACGGAACGTAAAGTGCACTTTGAGTTGACTGAATATCAACTTTGGCATAGGCGTCTGGGTCACCTCTGTCGTATCGGGATGGACAAACTAAAAAGAGGCCAAGCAACTGGTATGACTTATGCTGATGTAGATAAGGATCCCTGTATACCATGTATAGAGGGTAAGCAAGCCAGAAAACCGTTTTTGAAAGTTAAATACAAACGTGCAAGTTCTCCCTTAGAACTAATTCACGCTGACGTTTGTGGACCATTTTCTACTATATTTTTTAAGGGCAATAATTATTTTATTTTATTTATTGACGACTTTACACGTATGATGTTTATTTATTGTTTTGCTTTGAAGTCTGATGTTTTTGAGATTTTTAAGACATTTCATTCTTTTGTTGAACGACAATCAGATACAAAAATGAAATGTTTGCGTACAGATAATGGGACTGAGTTCGTTAACAAACATATGTCCAATTATCTTAGCAATTGTGGTATTAAACACGAGACAACAGTACCTTATAGCCCGCAACAAAATGGAGTTAGCGAGCGAAGTATAAGGTGTATTGTAGAAAAAGCTCGTGCTATGCTAGCTCAAAGCAATCTTTCTAAAGCATACTGGCAGGACGCTATGGAAACTGCGGTGTACATCAAAAATAGGTCTCCACACCGAGCTTTAGTCAATGAAACTCCTTATGAAAAATGGTACAGTGAGAAACCTAATATTTCTTACTTAAAAGTATTCGGGTGTAGGGCTATTGTGCATATCCCTTCATGTCAATGCTTTAAGTTAGATTTGAAAGCCACAGAATTTATTTTTGTGGGTTATTCTGACGATCCAAGGAGCTATTTTTTCAGGGATACGCGATACCCGAGAAAATTAATCAAAGAGAGAGACGCTACATTTTTTGAAAATATTTTTACTGATTTAAAAGCATTTGATAATCAACATTTAAATGCTTTATCTGAAACTCTCATGTCCGAACAATGTACTCCTTTGATAAATAGTAATAATTTAATGCATTCATCTGGTGTTGAAGTAACTGAGAATAGCAGTGAAAATTCTTTAATAGAAGACACCAGCGGACGTAGTCAGGAAGATGTTGTTTCTTCAACTGAACCATCTCACGATACCAACATAGATAACGCTTTAGATCGTTACCCAAAAAGAGATCGTAAGCCTCCTGATTTCTTTTCTTATAATATTTTGGTGTCTAATTTTTTAGATGAAGAGCCAAAATGTTATTATGATGCTATAAACAGTGAGGATAAACATTATTGGATCTCTGCTATGCGGGACGAATATAACGCGTTAACAAAGAAAAGTACATGGACATTAGTTGATAAACCTAAAAATAAATCGTGTATCAAATCTAAATGGGTATATAAAATAAAAAGAGATGCCTCAGGTAATTTTTTAAAATATAAGGCGCGCTTAGTGGCCAAAGGTTTTACGCAGGTGTATGGCGTAGATTATTTTGAAACTTATGCACCTGTTGTACGTAATTCTTCTCTTCGAACTCTGTTAGCATTCGCTGTTCAAGAAGGCTACAAAATTCGCCATATGGATGTCGATACGGCTTTCCTTAATGGAGACTTGGATGAGGAAGTCTACATGTTACAACCAGAAGGCTTCATTGATGAATTGGATTGTGACAAAGTTTGTTTATTAAAACGTTCCATTTATGGCCTCAAGCAGGCGCCGAGGTCTTGGAACATTAAATTAAAACAAACATTGTCAGCTATTGGTTTCACGCAGGCTCCCTCGGAGGCATGTATATTTAGAAAAGCAATAAATGACAATGAAACTCTTTTGTTGGCCGTGTATGTCGATGACATAATTTGTCTATATAAAAAAGACGTAACTTTTGACAATTTCAAAAGTGACATACAAAAATGCTTCTCTATTAACGATTTAGGACAAATTTAATTTTGCTTGGGTATGAATGTAAAATATGAAAATAATTGCCTAAAAATTTATCAGAAGACATACATCGAGAAAATAGCAAAACGATTTAATATGAGTGATGTGAAAAGTATATCTGTGCCGCTCAACAAAAGATTAGAGAAATCAAAGGAAGAATACTCTTACGACTATCCTTACCAAGTGTTGATAGGATGTCTGATGTTTCTTGCTGTAAGCACTAGGCCAGATATTGCATTCACGGTGAGTTACTTAAGTCAGTTTAACACCAAGTATGGTGAAAGTCATTGGAAATGTGCTAAACAATGCTTAAAGTATTTGATAGCAACTAAAGACTTAGGTATAACTTACAGAAAGAATACGGATTGGATACTTCGTGGGTATTCTGATGCTGACTGGGCAAATTGTACCGAAGATAGACGGTCATATACGGGATATTATTTTAGTATCGCGGGGGGACCAGTTACATGGGAAGCGCGTAAGCAGCCGACCGTAGCTCTATCATCTGGTGAAGCAGAATACATGGCCCTTGCCAGCGCTGTCAAGGAGGCTTGTTTCTTGAGGCGTTTATACGCTGAACTATCAGGTGAGCTTCACAAAGTTGTTTTGTATTCTGACAGTCAAAGTGCACTTACGTTAGCCGCCAATCCTGTCCACCAAAATCGCACAAAACATATTGATGTTAAGTTTCACTTTATTCGTGAAAAGGTCAATGATGAAACGGTAACGTTACGTTTCTTATCGACGGATAAATTACCGGCTGACATACTGACCAAGCCTTTAGGGCGCATCAAACATAAAACCTGCCTAGATGGCATGGGCATCACATAAATTGATATCGACTGCAATTGTAACTTTTAAGTTTTGTTGTATTGTAGTGTAATTTATGTTTTAGTTTTATTTTAATTTGTCTATGCTATTATCGTCGACGATACTGCAATAGCGCTGATCTACTATTTGAAATAGTGCGTAACTACAAGAATGTCAACTTTACAGGAGAGAGAAAAAACTTTCTAATTTTAGTATTTAGAATGATTAGCGCATCTAAATGAAATATAAGGTTCTTAGAGTACTAGGCCATCAGTCAGTGATAGGAAATTTGCAGTTTTTCTACTAGTTCCGGTTTTATGGCACTTGCGCGGTTTCTTTGTATCAATATTAGCCTCGAAATATTGTAAAAGGGTAGATACGCGTAATTGAAACCATAATAAAAGTACGTAATAATTATTTATTCATATAAAACACAAACTAAAGGCACTTCTTAATAACAAAAATATAGGAAATAAACAGTTTTTAACTCTCAACAAAAATATAACGTAATTTGTTCATTAACTTTAGCTATTCAGTCGTCACTTTACACTTACCCTCGTCATAATGTCTTATTTTAACATAATATAAATTCTTATAAAACAAAGCAATTTTTATTCTTAAAATTATATTATCATGGCACATAAAAATCTCAGAACTATATAATAACATTTTAGTCACTAAAAATCAAATTATAGTAAAACTCGTAGCAATTCTTGGGTATGACTGTTTACAGCTCTTGTAGATGATTAAATTTAGTTTTAGCTATTTTTGGGCCATCATGGAGCATTGGAGGTTCGGGCAAGAGGGATTCTATTGGTTTCGCACGCCGGGGTAAACGCGTGTTGTCATTCGAGTACATGAATTTATAATCAATAGTAGCATTCGTGTTGTACCTTAGCACCCTTATATCTGTTACACATCTGTCACCAGCAGCTCGTCCCGGTTTGATAGAGTCATAAACGAGATAGTCTTTTCGGCTGTAATCCTTGAAGAAAGTATACTCAGGCATCATCACGTCATAGGTTTTGTTCTGGCTTCTCTTGATAGCGTACTGGTTTGGCAGGAAAGTTTCGCGATTTTTATATTTTCTTTCTATGATGGAATGCACCGAGTCTACCTCCATTTATGTGTGACCCTTTTCTAAAAACTTCTGGGTGATAGTTACATTATATTTGCGGCAAACCGCAAAAGAGCATTTGAAACGACATTATTACGGTTCTGAGCCGTGCAACCATCTGTGTATATTATTACTTCTTTAGGGTCATTTTCAACTAATTTCTTAACGTGATCAACAAAGAATGAGGCATACGTGGTGGCTCTTAAATCTGTAACAGTTTCGTCAAACCAGTAGCACGTTGCTTGGTGGTTACTCAGATTGTAAACAGTGAAGTTATGTAAACAAAGCTTCGTTTTGAAGTACAGTGCACTGGCATTTAAATATGGGCACAACATATTTAAATGCCATTGCACATATTTCCCATCAATTTTTCTATAACCCAAGTACTTCTTCCCCATTTTTCTTTGTCTTTTATTACCTTCTCTTTTCCGTGAACCTTTGTCCGCTATTCTTTTTCGGTTCCTTGTTGACGTTTCTTTCTCTTCAACAGATCTTTCAGGAAAATTTTCGATTTTTGCTAATTGAAGAAGAGGCATTTTTATGATAGGAGACAACACTGTCGGAGACTGAATGTTACCAAAAAGCTCATCAATGGGTATTATAAAATCAGAATCAGCTACTGAATCGTCGGCTACAAAACCGCCAAAATCTTGTTCAATAGTACCTTCGCACGTTGTCGTGGTGATGGAGTCAAGTGAAACAGTCTGGTAGGCACCTGAGGTTGAAGGTCCAACAAAAAGATCAGAGTCTTTGCTGAAGCTTGTACCTGGTTGTTTGTCTGCTTTAAATTAATTGCTTTCTCATGAGCAACTCCTCCCGTCTTTTGGTTTAGTCCTGCAGTGATTCTGTCTAGCAGACATCCTCTATACAGTAAAATCCTGAAAGAATCAGAAAACCGTTTAATTTAAAAAGTATTCAAAACCGCGTAAGTAACAAAAAATGCTTTACTTTTGTCGGACGCAAAACCGCGTAAGTGCAACCCTGCATTAAAATCTATTTTATCTTCAAAAATACGATGTATATGTACAATCTCTACTTAGACATAGCAAGCCCATACATATACCAACAAATTCAATCACTTACCGGTACTTTCCATGCAGAAACAACAACTTTTTAACAATATTTTTCACGTAGCGCAAAGTAATTAAGGGAATTTGTTTATGTTTTGATCAGTTCCGCGGTATTAACTTGCAATTACAAACACGGCTCACGCATCGCGCTATTGCAGCGAAGCGTCAGAGAGCTTCTGATTGGCTAATTGCAAGCGGTGTCTTCACTAATGCGAGCCTATGACAGCCTAGGACAGCGAGGCGCGCAAATTTTAATTTCGCTACTTTTTGAAGTTTCGCGGTATTGCAGATGGTAGTTCAGCGCTATTGCAGTATCGCTGACGTTATGTTGTTTCTTTTTATTGCGAATATGCTACTACCTTGTTTATTGCTTTTGCGAATTTAGATTATGGGGGCGTATGTTGTATACTGGCTGGCATATATGTAAAACTACATGTTAATCTAAATTCTTACGATGTTCTGTGTCACTATAGACATTTAAGTTTATTGACTTGGTTACCAAATATATTCTTGTACACACGCATTTATAAGTTTTCTTTATCAAATAATAATATGACAACACATACGAAACCTCGATTGATTACGCATCGACCAACGTCCGTGAGTAGGCTATATAACGAAGCGCCATCTAATAACAACAAGCGACAGCCGTCTTCTTAGTGTCTTACTAGATGGCAATACGTATCGTGTTATTTGTGTTCTCACTAGTGTCATCTATCGTAAAATAGAAGGAAAGCAATATAGCCAGTTGAATAGCCAGTTTTAGGGTGATACCATTTTCTTGTACTAAGTGGTGTCTCTGTAAATTATCTACTTTGTGACATTGTATTGACTTATAAACATAGATATATAACTATTAATTTCTATTTATTTTTGACGACTGTTTGGTGCAACGGTAGCGATCCTGCCTTTCGCACCGACGGTCCTGGGTTCGAATCCCGGAAGGGGCAGATGTTTGTATGATGAATACGAGTATTTGTACCTGAGTCATGGATGTTTGTATATATTTCTATAAATATTACTTATTTATGTATTATATTATGTATGTCTATCCGTTACCCTAGTATCCATATCACAAGCCTTAAAAGTGCTTACTTTGGGCCAGGTTAATTGGTGTGAATGTAGGAAATGTTTATTTTATTTTATTTATTTATTTTATTTATTGCGCGTCGTTCCGCACAACGGTCATGCAGTGCCTCCGGTATGTTTGGATCGGCGCGAATAAACAATTTTTACGCAATAATGCGAACACGCTGCGCCTCTATGCTCTCGAGACTGAGGTCTAGCTCGAACAGCATCCTGTCGACCATAGCTGCCAGATGGGACAGCTTGATACTGCGCCGCTGCACTAGTTTGGATGTGGCCTTATAATAGTTTTATTGTAGTACCATGTATTATTTTTACTAACACTGACATTTTAAGTTTATAATTGTTACTAACAAATGATATGGACTTTTACCATCGTGTGGTGACTATGTGTGTGCTTATTATATATATCACTTTAACGCGACGGAGGTTATGCTACGTGGAAATGTAATAAAAGGTTGAGTTAAAGTAAATCACTGTATTGTTCACATAAACACAAAAATGTTCTTACATACACTTGATCTGAATTACTAAAATATTATCTGACTCCAAATTTATTCTAATTACTCAAAACGGATTTCAATTGTGTAATGGACTCGACTTTACCGGGCGAAATGTGCGTCTGACGCCGAGCAGCGCTGTGACGCGCGACTCGACATAAAATCCGTGTTCAGCATTTCTTTGCATGCGACGCCACATCATAACCCTCCTTTTAAAAAAATTTTTGAAAAATTTTAAAATCTCAACATGTAAAACAAAAATAATATTAATATACTGAACCATAACAGTTATACAATTGTGACTTGTCATATTAATGCTGCCAAACACAATTGTTTTTCAGCTTAGGTTTCAACTTACATGTTTACATTATTGTTTCGCTATCGTGTCACGTCGCATACTAAAGCTTAAGGCTCATACTGATATTTCTATTTATAGATTGTTAAAGGGCAGTTCTACAATTTAATACACTGATACTTTTACAAATACATTTTTGAATGAAATTTGTGTTTTATTTCTTTTACCTCACATTAAAATTCTTTCTGACATAACTAATATAATATACTTTCCGAAACATGATAATGCGCTACACTTAATTACTTAATCAAATTGAAATTACATACAATACAAATTTTACAAAAACATACACACTTTCCCCTTTCCTTACTCATTATTGCGGACAACTATTTTTAGCGCCGACTTTAAGGTGTTTCAGGAGAAACACAACTAATTTTCACATCTTAGGTAGTTCCTGTAAAGCTATGCTCTGCAATAAAAAAAATTAAACAGTCTAAGACTCGGCAGCACCTTTACAACAACGCCACATATGATTTTTACACAGAATTACTTGACACATGAACAATTACTAATATTACCTTAAAATACACAATAATTATAACAACATTTTATTAATTTCTTTTTTACTACTCTACACTTTTTTACACTTGTTCTGATCTACCAGCTGTGCTATTAGTGGTTCGAGTTTTTTGCAATGACTCTGATACCACTACTTTTGAAGTTTCATTTCTAATCCATTTCTTTGCAACATTAATGCATCTTCTACGGATTGCATATAGTAAACCAATACTCAACAGAATCACCATTACTAATAATACTATACTGAAAATGTTAACTTGACTCTGTAGTTTTTCAGCGCTCGTAACTTGCGCTTGAGCTGTTACTGCTAAATCTTTATTTTGATAATTTCCCATTTTCAAATATAATTACACAGTTTGTAAAATGTACTATGTGTTATACAATAAAATTACACTATTTCAGCGAAATCGCACTGGTGGTTTCACAACTCTACCACCGCGTGTTAATTTAATTATTGGTTTCAGCGATTTTTCTGCACTATTATTGACATCTGAATTTACTTTACATTTATTTATTTTGTTCTCATTATTCATGTTACCCTTGTTGCTCATTTTTATATCTTTTTTAGCATTTTTACAATTTTCATTGTTACTTAAAGGAAAATCGTCGTTAACTATACCTTGTCTCAAACCAATTTAATAAAAATGTAAACAAACCAGTTTCATTGAAAATACTCACACTTTCGGCCACTAAATGGATAAAAAAACACATTCATAAGTAATAAGAAGGTTTCAACATGTATCTCACTAGTTTCTTTCAAAGATCATAGTTTGTTTAACATATTTAAAATTAATTTGAAAAACTTAAGACGAAAAGTGACATTATTAATCCAATGAAAAAAATTGTCTAATCTGTGTTCGCATAGTGTTTGACCGTAAAAGAGTATCTCTCAATTCATTGATTACTTCAATTGAATAGATTATGAATTAATTGTGTATAATTTTATTATTTTTATTACTTAAAATAATAATCATTTTTATCCACGTTTTTTTAAATGCGTCGATTATATATTTTTATTATGTCATACTGATCTTATATTTAACTATAACGGTGGCGTCATCTGCAAATAATACTGTAGGATAGACACACGATTTAGGCAGATCACTTATATAAGTAATAAACAACAAAGGCCTCAGAATACTACCCTGAATTATGATTATTATTGATTATATTCTACATTTTGTAAGGGAAAAAATACCTCCAGTGAACCCTTAAGTGGCGGCCATCGAATTACTTTCAAATGAGATGAAGTTTACGTAGGTACATAAAAGATAATATTACAGTTACATACCTTGTACAACAAATATAAATCGGAGTTGATCTCAAAGTCCAGTTATCGTAGCAAAATGTCGTTGCTCCAGAAAAAACACGAACCAAGTCACAATGTAAATCAGTTGTCTATTGAAATGAAACACTTACAGATAATAAACGCGTTATTTATTTACACAACAAAGTCGAGTTCAGAGTCCGTGATTTAATTTTAGGTGGTTTATTTAGTTTCCCGAAGTTTCAACACCTTTGCAGGTGCCGTGGTTGCGGGGTGACTAATTGTTTCTTTGTGTGAAAATAAATAACGCGTTTACTTATCCATAAGTGTTTCATTTCAATGAGTTATACGCGTCAAAACCTAAGAAGTCAATTTTAAATTTGTCTTACTTTAACACTAAATATATTTATTGATTTAAAAATCTAGCTAGATACCGTTTTTCTTCAAAGATTGATTTCTTATGTGAAATTTAAAAAAATATGTTATTTTTATTCGGTTCAATCTAAGCATTTCATTTTTCTATAATCACGAAGAACAGCACCATCTTTCGAGGCTTGAGAACAAATGCCCATTATCCGACACTCGGAATAAAAACAAACTATGCTAACGCGAAGCTCCAACATAATTGTGTTCAATTAATTTAATCGAAGCAATCAATTAATTTATCGAATCATAAATGGTTTTACTTTTACCACATCACTCAGTAGTCTATGGTCGCAAAAATGGCGTCTTTGTTTACATTTTTATTAAATTGGTTTGAGACAGGGTATACATATGCTGGTTTTAATCTATCGATGGAAATGTTTGACTGCCGCTCTGTGCTATCTTTACTACGAATGATTTCGGAGATCTACTAATTACCTGATAAGGTCCACTATAATTAGGCATTAAAGGTCTTTGTACCATATCATTCCTGACAAAAACATGACTACAATTATTTAAATCTTTGTGAACAAATATTTTTCTGCTGTCATTACTTTTCCTTGGTTTAGGTCGTAAACTATTTAATAATTTCCTAATTTTATTGACGTAACTATGTTCATCACTTACCTTTGTACTCTCTGTGTTGTCGTAAAAATCTCCTGGCAACCTCAAATTGTGTCCTAGAGTTAATTCTGCTGTACTGACATTGCTATCGCTCTTGCAAGCAGCACGAAGTCCCAACATCACCGTTGGTAGCTCGTCTGCCCAAGAGTTACCGTTTTCTAACAAACGTGTTTTCAAAGCGACTTTTAACGATCTGTGAAATCTTTCTATCATCCCGTTACTCTGCGGGTGATACGCTGTAGTACGAATCTTTTTAATACCTAGGATTTTCATTAATGACGTAAAGACTTCGCTTTCAAACTGTCTACCTTGATCGCTAGTAATTTTCTTAGGACATCCAAATCTGCATATCCAGTTTTCATATATCGCTTTACTAACTATCTCTGCTGTTATGTCTTTAACCGGTATTGCTTCTGGCCAACGCGTAAATCTGTCAATTAATGTTACTAAATACCTGTATCCTTCGCTAGTGGTCGGTAATGGGCCTACAATATCCACGTGGACGTGTTCGAAACGTTCGCTAGGTGGAAATGTCCCTAAATCCGATACTGTATGTCTTTGAATCTTACTTTTTGACAAGATATACATTCTTTACACCAATAATTTATATCTCTATTCATGTCAGGCCAAAAATACCTATCCGTAATCATTTTCCTAGTACTTCTAATTCCTGGATGGCTAATGTTATGAACTTTACCGGGCGAAATGTGCGACTGACGCCGAGCAGCGCTGTGACGCGCGACTCGACATAAAATCCGTGTTCAGCATTTCTTTGTATGCGACGCCACAGACTTGTTCCGAAATAAACATTATTATTATTATTTTTTTAGATTATTATTGGTTAAACTGTTTATTTTAATGGTTTTTGATATATTACTTGATTCTGTATACAGATATATAGAAAATCTATTAATCTTCTGATGCTTCTTACTGATCAGTATATAATTTATCTTTCTTTTCACAAACAAAGAGTGGCACACGGTAGGAAATTTTTAGTTATCTTTGTTTAGTTACGTTAAAGAAATATAACTTCTTACGTGCGTATATAAGTACACACAACGGTTTTTTTAAACCAATCGCCATCTCTTTTTACTATTTTACTTTATTAGTTCATTTGATGTTAGAAATGTGTTTACTGATGTCAACAAGCGGTTTATTTTCTAAGCGAATTAAATACATCAGCATGTTTTAAATCCTTTCTGTGAGTATTTGTGTGTGTGTATGTGTGTGTGCGTGCGTGCATGCGTGCGTGCGTGCGTGCGTGCGTGCGTGCGTGCGTGCGTGTGTGTGTGTGGCTTCTATTTGTATAAAAAATTTGATCAATAAATTTTTACTTTCCCTTTTTAGTTTAGTTTTACACAAACAACACAAGAGAAAGGTGATATTATAAATGAAACTAATAATGACAAAGGTACATTTAATTTGAATAAATCGTACTAGTGTGGTATTTTTTATTATTATTTTACTTCATACTTTATTTAATTATATTTATGTATTGTTTTTTTATAAATAACTATTAATTGGTTTTTATTTCCTCAATGATCATATTGTAACAGTTTCCTTTTTTATCTTTGATATTGATGTGCCCAATACGGTCCTTATGTTTTTATTTTATATATCCCTTTTAACATTGTGGAATGCAATTACCTGTATTAGGTATTGAGTATTCATCATCAGCTCAAAAAAATAAACGAAGTTACCGCCGACGAGGCTGTAAGAATACTATACCCTTTGCGTTCCGTAACGGGACAAACGTAACAAAGAAAAATCATACTGACAGCATATTACTGACTTTTGGAATCTGTAACGCGATGCTACCGCATTTTGTTCAGTTGTGTGATATTAATTATTTGCGATATCTTAGACTATAAGTACATAAAACATTCCTAATAATATACAACAAAATCAGTGTTAATAATAAGAGTGTATTTTAAGAATAATATGGAATTGGTGAGTCACTATTTAGTAGTTTTATTACGGCGTAATTGACGATGCCGTAACCGTGTCATTTTTCTGGAACACACTGTAATAATAATAGCCCCCCGGTCGAAAAGTTTGTTATAGTGTCATAAATAAATAAGAGTTTAAAAATTAGCGTACGTACTATAGAAAAAGCGACAATGAAAAAAGTGATTTGTAATATTGACACATGCTAGCAAGCGAATTTGGCAGTATAAATTTTTGTGTGACAATATTTCTAATAAATAGCTTATCAAATTAATGTTGCTTAAATTGCCATAAAAAAAAAACAGAAAGAACACCTGCCACAGTTCCATTTTAACAACAGACATATCATGTTTATCTGATGGGTAGGTAAACAATTATATCGCCATGTGCCACACCTGCATTAAGTTTGTTATAACACAATATGCACATTGTGTTTGTTAGTTTCTTTAATGCCATCTTTCCTTTCTGTTACCTCCGAACTAGATTAACCTTATTTCAATTCTTGCACCTGATTAGTAGGTACTGCTTGGTACTGGGAATTTTATCTTAAACTTTTTCACTGTGAAAAGTTTATTTAAGGATTGATATTAAATTTCAGTAGAAAAAGAATACCTCAGAATCATGGGAATTAAACCATGTTTTTTTTTGCTTAATTCTCCTCACAGATTGAGTTTTTTAATCTGCATTCATTATTTATGTGGTTCAATGTGAATTATTCTTGTCAGGACTATTTTAAGTTCTACTATTGTTATTGAGCTTATAAATTGTGGTTAAAATTTCCAATATGGACCGTCGATTTAAATGCCCATATTTTTTTGTAGATGGTACTCACTAAAAGAAAGCGTTTTGCAAAGTTTTAGGTTGCGAAAACTTAAGGTTCATGAGATATATTTTTTTAAACTTTTCGTACAAATTGCCAAATAACACGATATGAACCGTCGATGTATGAGGTTTGAGAGGTGGGAGGGGGGGAGGGCTACATCCCCGTGCCATCCCCACCCTGCGGAACCCCATGGTTATGGAGATATTCATGGTTACAGTTTTAAGGTTAGAATAGCGCTATTTAGTTTTAACCGTACCTAAACCAATAACTATAGGACCGATCCGGTTCTGGCACTTCGCCGGCCGCTGCCGCGGCACGCTCGCTTCGCTCGCTCGGCTCGTGCGTTGTGGTCACAGTTCTAACCTAACCTAACCAAACCAAAATTAATGTATATAATACTGATTATTATTGTAGTATTGTGTATGTATACTAAGTTTGAGATTGTAACAGAAACAAGGTAAGAAAGTATTTTTTACAAAGTAGAAATATGTTTTTTTTTTATTATCGCGTATTTTCACGGTTTTTTTGTTCTTATCTTAAAAGAGATGTGTCTAAATGAGCTCTAATGAGATTTAATTGTTTCTTGGTTAACAAAAGCTGTTAATTATTAAAAGTCTGGTTCAAAATATCTTTATTTTGAACCAGACTTTTAATAGTGAAAAAAAATATCTGATGCAGCTGGGTATGTAATGTATAAGTATGTTTTCTACAAATCACGAATGTTGGAACGCCGCGACGTTATACTGTACGCGTACGCAGTACGTTGTTCTAATATACATAACATAGCATGTTATAAGTTACTCGGTAACTGAAGTAACGAGTAACGATACGATAGTAACAAGTACTAATTGTCATAGTAACCAATACATACTAGTATGTGAAGTGATTGACGTTTGACATCTATTATTTGTCAAATTTATTATGTAATTGCGTGTTATTTGCCAATTTGTACGAAAAGTTTAAAAAATATATCTCATGAACCGTAAGTTTTCGCAACCTAAAACTTTGCAAAACGCTTTCTTTTAGTGAGTACTATCTACAAAAAAAATATGGGCATTTAAATCGACGGTCCATATTGGAAATTTTAGCCTAAATTGTGCTGGCTGTTGCAAAACAGTGTTTACTCAAGTGCAGTGTTTTGAGATGACAAAATGATATGCAATTATAGGTAATTATGATTTGTTTTTGTAATAATGGATATCTTTTTTACTTCTATCATTACTTGTCATTGTTATACAATTTTAAATCAATTTGAAGTAAATAATTATTATTGGCCTTGTTTAAAGTCACTGTGGGTAGGCTATAGATATGAATCTCTTTAGCAGTGCACCGCTGCAAATTCTACTTATATGTCCCAATTAAAAATAAAGTTTAAGAACATTGATGTTAGTATTAAACTGGGTTACTCCAGTCCCGTCAAATTATACATCAGAGGGAGCTAATGTGATTGGTTAATATTGTTTTTATTAAAAAAAATCTAGGGTTGTTTGTCAAAAATTATATGTATTAGAAAAACTGATAGGAAATATAAAAACAACAAATTTTATTAACTTATAGTAGAACAATTGTTAAGATAGCTTTTGACATTGCCAGTCTTATTTAGAGAATAGTTGTAATATTTTACCTTTTTAATTGTTTATGATTTTGACTTTTGTTATACGGTTTTCTTTCTTTGAGGCCACTGACTTAGCTAAGCAGCAGTTACCCTACCTGTGAAGTCGAAACAGTCCTGGGTTCGAATTCCGGAAAGGCCAGATGTTTGTGTGATAAACATTTACATCTCAGTTATAGGTTGTTACATATATTTGTATGTATTAATATGAGACAACATCACATTGTTCTGAACCCAAGTTATGTAACTAAAATATTTGTGTTATTGAATTAGAGCCGCTGGGTATAAAACTCTGGACCTCGGAGTGGCATTATCATGAAAACTGATATGTGAGCCACTCAAACACAGAGGTTGTCATATGTATTTATAACCTCATGTGTGTATAACTGCTATTGTAGTAACCATAAAACTAGCCACTCCATGCTTACTGTGGGGTAGACTGACTAGTACAAATGTAAGTAATATGCAGCCAGGACTAAAGGCTTTATATGCCTTCTGAGGCAAAGAGTCCCTTTTTAATGAATAATAATTATAAAAAAAATTGATACATTATTTAAATAGAAAAATACTAGAAGAAAATGACTCTGCTCACGAGTAAATTCTCAATAATTTATCATATAAGATAACAGTGAAAAATGCAAAAAACATATAAAAATTTAAATCTAAATGGCTGTTTCATGTCAATTTACTGTCCAATAATTTGTAGAAATGTTTCTTTCGAATTTGAGAATATGTTCCTCTCATTGATGTAACAAAGCTCTCCTACAGCATTAAAATTAGAAAAGTACTAGAAAATTTCAACAGGTGTACGCAAGTCTTGGTAGTTCAATTGGGAGAGCATTGGACTAGACATCCAAAGGTTTCCCACCTGAGAAGTTACTTGTGAGCCCAGTCAATATTTTTATTATTATAATTTCTCATATAAGATAGCCTTGAAAAATGCAAGAAATATTTATAAATCTAAAAAATGTTTTCGTGTAACTTATCTGAGCAAACTTTGCTCAACCTTCGCAATCATAAAGGGAATGCACTAAAATCTGTGTTTTACATACTATTACTTCTACATAATAAGAATTTTTTCTTTAAAAGCAGGAAATTGGAAGTAGCTATCTTTTTATCAAATAATCTATAATCTTTGTTCTGTAAAAATAAAGTTTTATTTTTCTATTCCCACGCTAGTTCTTTAGAAGTCATGCCATTATTTTCATTAGGATATCTATTTTATAATGATGGGTCCTACCATGAAAAGTGTATCGCTCCTGCGTTTAGAAGGTAGGAGGTACTGTGAATAGTTTTCCACCGCCGTAATCCGTAGAAGTCACAAAGGGTCATGGCGCTAACGCTGCGCTGCAGTTGCAGGGAGGGGACACGAGCGCGCTGCAGCCGCCGGGCGCGCCCACTCTGGCGCCTTTGGCCGCGCCGCCCGCCCTGACGCCAGGTGAGGCCCCCCGCGTTAAGGCGCCCGCCCGCTATGGCCCCCGCCCGCTAATAAGGCCCCCGCCCACTAAAGCCGCGGCGTGTGTTGCAGGGGCCGTGCCGCCGCCGCCGCCGCCATGCCCGCAGCCCGCAGCCGCCGAATCCCACTTTTCTCTGTCGCCTCGTTAAGCTCTCTCGAAACCATCCTCAGTGATCAGTGTTTCTGCTTTCTGTTTCAGGCTAGATTTGTAGGTTAGGTTTTAATAGCCGCCGCGCCGGCCGCGCCCCGCCCCGCCGCAGCGCGCCGGTCCAAACGTACTTACCTCCTTACCTCCTTATGCGCCCCGCGCGACAGGCCTGTGGAAGGGCCGGGGCCGCGCCATATTTCACCCAACTCGGCTGAGTACACTTGCACGACCCGAACATAGAACAAGTTGAGAAGCGATCGAGGTGGCACCTCACCATTTTAATAACTAAACAAGTATACAAAGTATATCGACGAGTTGTTTCGTTACACTAGCGATACTACTCGCATTGTGCACGATTCGTTGGAAACGGCAAGTGCGTCACAGGGTGACCCGGGTCCCGGTGTGAGACGCCGGCCCTCAACGGCGCGGCCCCAGGCGTGTGTGCGAGTGAGATGAGTGCGGAGGAGTGGCAGCGCCCCCTTGTGTCGGTCTGAGTGTGCGGTCGACACGAAATAACCGATCTTTGGTGTGTTTCAGGTGGCTTTCTAGCCGCGCCGGTGTACGACTTGCAACAGGTCGGAGACGTATTCACAGGTAATTTTTAGCAAGAATCTGTGATCGATTCACCCCTTCTCTTTCTCGGCTTCTTTAATGCGAGTTCGCTCCCTCCGTCCAGTTGTCCGCTTAGGTGTGGGTTTCTGTTTAGACGTGCGTCGGTGTGCAGGTCCGGGGGCGAAATGCTCGACGCTGCCGGCCATCCTGGGCGGGTCGCTGCCGCGCCTGTCGGGCGAGCAGGCGGAGGCGGTGGCGCGCGCCAAGAAATACGCCATGGAGCAGAGCATCAAGATGGTGCTCATGAAGCAGACGCTCGCGCACCAGCAGCAGCAGATGGCCTCGCAGCGCACGCAGGTGCAGCGGCAGCAGGCGCTCGCGCTCATGTGCAGGTACATTGTGAACACGATTTAAACTCTTTCGATCGCGTTCACTGAACAATGATGACAGCGATCTATGGAGGTTCCCGCCCCGCGCTGGTCGAGCCCGTGATTTTGATTTTAGAAGCTGAAAAGATCTGACCGCTGGCCTCCGACTACATCTGTCTTGTGACGTTTTTAGCGCTACATGTTGCATGTGTAACGTTTCAGAGTGTACGTGGGCTCGATATCGTTCGAGCTGAAGGAGGATACGATAAGGCAGGCGTTCCTGCCGTTCGGGCCCATAAAGTCGATCAACATGTCGTGGGACCCGGTGACGCAGAAGCACAAGGGGTTCGCCTTCGTGGAGTACGAGATCCCTGAGGCCGCGCAGCTCAGCTTGGAGCAGATGAACGGCGTCATGCTGGGAGGCAGGTCGGTGTTACGATCTATTACACGCATCTATTTTTGATTCCCCTTGAAAGTTATGTACAAACTTTAGATCTGTTTAATAATATGATATATTTTTTACGGATCGCATTTAAAGTGCCAACTCTTTAAATTGAGGTATTAGTAATCATCGGTGCTGATGCTAAGTTAAGACTTGATATATTAGATTTCTTATTAGTGTTTTTAATTCTTAGTCAAATCTGTGGCTGAGACTGTAGACTGCTACACATTTTAGAGGTTTTCCAGACTATTGAAAAGTTGTTTGGTATCGGTGTATGGTTGCAGGAATATCAAGGTGGTGGGGCGACCTTCCAACATGCCACAGGCGCAGGCGGTGATCGACGAGATTCAGGAGGAGGCCAAGCAGTACAACCGCATCTACGTGGCCTCCATCCACCCTGAACTCACTGAGGACGACATTAAGAAGTAAGCTTACATCTCACCACTTTGCGGGCCTTCTTTGTTACATTACTGTAGAATTAGTTTTTGTTCTCGACTGAATTGTTGGTTGCATAAAAGGCAGAATATTAAAATTATTAACATATAGTGATCATTTTTTAACTTTTATATAATTTTTTTTTTCAATGTTATTCTATTAGATAAATTATTTGAATAGAAATTTACTAGAAATAATTGATACGGCTCACAAGCGAATTCCCGCCCGAGAAAAAAATGCGAAAAATATATAAAATTATAAAAACAATCACTAAATGATAAATTATTTAAATAGAAAAATACTAGAAAAAGTCGAATTGGCTCACAAGTGAAGAACCTGCCTGAGAATAACTCGTGAGCTGAGTAAATTTTTTCTAGTATTTTTTTTAATTAAAATAATTTATACAATTATCATCGTTGATATATTTATTTGCCCTGAAGCAAGAAGTCTCATTTATAATTTAGTGCTCAGTTTGTGTGAAGTGTTAAATATGCATGTCTTGTGCAGCGTATTCGAGGCGTTCGGCCCGATAACGTACTGCAAATTGGCGCACGGCGCGTCTGCTCACAAGCACAAGGGCTACGGGTTCATCGAGTACGCAGCGCTGGGGGCGGCGCTGGAGGCCATCGCGTCCATGAACCTGTTCGACCTGGGCGGGCAGTACTTGCGCGTAGGGCGGGCGATCACGCCGCCCAACGCGCTGGCCGGCCCGCCGCACCCCTCGGCCATGCCTACTGCGGCCGCCGTAGCCGCCGCCGCCGCCACCGCCAAGATCCAGGCCATGGACGCCGTCGCTTCGAACGCGGTCGCGCTCGGGCTCACCAAGCTCAACGCTCTGGGAGTACCGCCTTCCCACGCGCTGCCTACTCTCGCCGCGGCGCTACCTTCCCTGCCCCTTCCTTTACCCCTCCCTCTGCCCTTGCCGCCCGCCGCCGCCGCCGCAGCCGCCATCCCGCCGCCCGGCGTCGTCATCCCGCCCCCGCGACCGGTAAGTCTACTTCTCTACCCACGAATGTACTTTGAAAAGAAAGCTCAGGAACTACATGTGCTCGTACCATCAGTGCGTACGCCAGACGCACTGCGGACTCCCACCCTTGATTGGTTGTTGTTCCTACCTGTCGCATCGAGCGTTTCTTTATTTATTTATAATTTATTTAAGAAACAAACAGTTTTACACTTATATAAAAACTTATGCTTATTTATGATTATTTCTCAACATCTTTTACAATGCGCACAGCTAAGAAGTGGAACTCCCTCCCTGCGTCTGTATTTCCGAGTACTTATAACCCGTCCATTTTCAAAGCCAGGTTGAATAGGCACCCTCTGGGTTAGCTCGTTCCATCGTGAATTCTGTCTTGGCCCCCGAGCTTGATCAGGATTAAAAGCGAGCCAATTAAATAAAAATCTTTTCGAGCAAAGCTCAAGAAGTATGACACCAGGAGTGTGTTTGTGAACTAGCTCGAATCTTACTTGAGTAGAAGGACAACAAAGCTTCATGAACAGACAACACGAACGGACCAGTTCTCTTTGCCCCTTCTGTGAACAGTCTTCTTGAAAATATAAAGTCCCCTTGTGTTTAATTTACAGATGATATATCTCATATTCAGATGATAATAAATACAACAAGTAGTAATATAGAATTACATAAAATCTTAGCATCAATAATTCACCGGTTTAAACAAATCAACTTAAATAAAACAAAATATATAAAATACGTTTAAAAAATGAATCCCCACAACTAACACTACGGCGCGATAAGCTGTAGTCACACTTGAATAGACTATTACTCCGATGAAGACTGATAAAGTAGCAGCAGCATTGAAAGCTACGTAAACATCTGCAACATATCACAATCATTATAACTTTGAATAATCCCATAGATTTTTATATCATCTGCATAAATGATATGTGATGTGATTCAGCGAAACATATATCAGCTTCAATAACTCAATGTCTGTTACGCCGTAACTTCCCCAGTTTTTAACCGATTTTAATAATGTTTGTGTGGAATCAACACACTTGGAACTAAATCGTGAGGGAGCCCGAATTATGGAATTCACAAAGATAAAAAAGTTATGACCAAAAAACACCGGCTCTGGCATTTGCCCTTGAAACAAAAGCGTCCGCTTTTTGAAAGTTTTCATTCTCTTGGTATTTAAAAAAATACTAAACATTATTGAATTTTATTTTTACCGCTCCAATATATGGTGCTAGTGAAGCTTTATGCTTAGCGACTGCATCGACCTAGTATATGATATGCACTTATTTTCTGAGCCCGTACCGATGCAGCTAGCAGCATTTCCGCACACTACATCTACGTATCATTACTCTTGTGCTGCTGAACTCACCGATAACTTGGTTCGTATATAAGATGTAGAGCACGGGAGAAGTTAACCTACCTTGCCGCACACCACATTTAAACCCTAAGAGACGTGACATAGCTCCCGCCTCTGCTATTCTGGTTTCTGTACCATTCTTTAGAATTATTATATATTACTAGCTGTCCCGGCCACGCGTTGCTGTGCCGACTGCAGTGCCATCTGCCGGACTGATTTGTGAATCTAAACCATTCTCAGATCCCCTTGAACACACACAAAAAAATTCATTCAAATCGGTCCAGCCGTTTAGGAGGAGTTCAGTGACATACACACACAGAAGAATTATATATATAAAGATTAGGGAGGCGAATTTTCTGGTTCTTTTTTTTATTTCGCACTATTTTCCATTCTCCACTGTCGGCTGGGCGTTTTACTTAGTCACATCTAGGCGGTTAAAAGTTATAGGTGGGAGATTTTTCAGGTTAAAACCAGCATTGTTTTTTTTTATGTTAATATGAAAGAGTGTCGTTGTTGTTCAGGGCGCGGAGGCAGAGAGCGTCGGAGGCGGCGGCGGTGGGGGCGGAGGCGGAGGCGGGACGGGTGGAGGAGTGGGAGGAGGAGGGGCGGTGACGGGCGACGGCGGGGCGGTGGCGCAGGCGGCGCTGCAGCGCAAGCTGCTAGAGTCGTCGCCAGACACGCTGCAACAGCAGGAGTCGCTGTCCATCTCGGGGCAGTCGGCGCGCCACCTGGTGATGCAGCGACTGATGCGCCGCCGCGCCTCGCGCACCGTGCTGCTCGCTAACATGGTGGCCGCCGACGAGGTGGACGACGCGCTGCACCACGAGATACAGGTGCTCCTCTCTGTCTTTAACTCCTACACTGACTTCAGCAACGCCTTCGATAAGGTACACCGTACGATGCTCGTAGAGAAACTGAGTGCTCCTGCGATCGGGGGACTTTTGCTGGTTTGAGTGCACTCTCGCGATAGAAAACAGGCTTAATCTTGGAGTATTTATCAGACCAAACTATTCGGAACATAATTAAATTAATGTAAAGTGTTATGTTGATGCATATCAGGAATGTTTTTTGTAGATTAAATATTATAGCACGATTTTCATATAAATATACGTACTATAAGAACTGTCTGTAAAGATATTGATAAAATAAAATGTTTGACTCAGTTCATTACGTTACGAAACTAATTATATATGCATATTGCTATTTAATTTAAACAGTTCACTGCTGCATCTTATGTTTTTTAGTAAATAATATTCAAAGTGGATATGTTTATGTGGCAATAGTTCAGTACTTGTACTATCGATTGTGCACAACGTGTGAGTAGCTTTGCTGAGAAGAGAAATACGTCTGGTGGTCCTCAGGAGGAGTGCTCGAAGTGGGGCAAGGTGGAGCGGCTGGTGATCTACAACGAGCGGCAGAGCGAGGACGACGACCCCGCGCACGCCAACGTCAAGATCTTCGTGCAGTTCCACGAGCCCGAAGGTACGCACTACACTGCACTACACTACACTAGATTATTTCATTCGAAACGAGGATTTATTGACGAATACAAATATTTAAAGTTTGTATCATGGTTTTAAAGTTATTTCAATGATAGACAATTAAAAATATGGAAGACTAGTATTTTTTTTATTAAGACTGGATGCTAGGATTTTATTTCAATTTTAATTGTTTTTTTTTAAATAATGAAACCTTTTATTTTATATTTTAATTTTAATAATTAAAATACAATTATATAATGAGTTTTTACATTTATGTGTTTTTATTGTTTAGAGCCATGTAATTATTATAAGTTTTTCTTGACATAAAATTATACAGTGTCTCTTTGAAACGAAAAAGCGACAATAAAAGAGACGGACACATTTATTTATAAGATTTAACGTAGGAGAAAATGAGAGAGGAAGCATTATGTACGTGTATTAATACGTGTTTGTGTGCGCATGCGTAGTAAAAAGCTTGAGAGAAGCCGTCACAACAACCGTGGCATTTTGTACACGTGTACGAATTATTTTTGAAGGTTTCACTTCTACCACGTGTGAATTGCATACATGCTTTTTTATTAGATATAGAATATAATTCTAATAAATCCTATCTCCACTACTGAAAACACATAATGGTTAAAATGTCCATAACTGAGTAAACCAATGTGAACATTTGTTAAAACATTAACGTCTGAATAAAACATCTTATTTAAGGTTTTATGCGCATATTTTATATTAAATTCTGACATTATGACTTAACAGGAGATGTGATCACAAGATGACTTAGGCAATGGTCGTCATATATTTTCTACTATCTTCACAATATTTTAATCGGGCAAATAAATAATGCGCAAAATCCGTAAAAAGTTGTTTTAAGATAAATTATTATAATAGAAAAATACTAGAAAAAATCGACTCGGGTCACAAGTGAATTCTCAGGCGGGAATTCACCTTATAATTATAATTATCAATATAATATTAATTATAATTATCATTATAATATTAATTATAATTATCATTATAATATTAATTATAATTATCATTATAATATTAATTATAATTATAATTTATCTTATAAGATCGCATTGAAAATGCATAAAATGTATAAAAAATTATAAAAGTTGTTTTATTCAAATGTGTGAGAACTAAATGAGTGCATCGCCAACTCAGTATCGGAAATGTGAATGTTTAATGTCTGTTGGTCATATGCAGAGGCTGGTGCGGCGTGCAGCGCGTTGGGCGGGCGATACTTCGGCGGGCGGACGGTTCGGGCGAGGCTCTACGACCAGGACCTGTTCGACCACGGGGACCTCTCGGGGTAGACCACCACCACCGCCCCCACTCCTCACTCACTCACCACTCACTCTCTCCAAGAGTGAACCGAAGAGGGGACCGATCGATCGCCAAAGAGAACTATTCCAATTCTATGTGTTAGTTAACAATTCGTGCGCTCTATGTCATAACCATTGAACATTGATACGCATAAAAGATCCAACAAACACTTTATTACTTTCGAGTTAAACGCACCTATTTCTGCATTTAGTGATCGGACAGAAAATGAGTCATATAATTAGCTATTTTCGCACCGGTTTCAATTAATATCAATGAGAGAAATTCTTTTAAAAATGTCAGTTAGATCATTTATGCATAACAGGGTCCAATTCATGCTCCAATTAATATTTTGAATCGATAAGTACTTAACTGATCCTCCTCTTACAAAATTAATAATTATATAATATTGGACAACATCGCATAAATTCTTATAAACCCGAATTAAGTAGCTAAAACACATAAGTTATGATATTTAGAGACAACGACGATCTCACACCACGCAGAATCGAACCCAAAACTGACGGAAGGTAATATTGAATACTAGTTTCACCCAACAAAAGCCTTTCGAAGCCCGAACCTTCGGTGATCGGTCTCTTCCTCCCCTCGGTGAATAATGTAATTAAACGCTAATCGTATTTGGCGACTCTCGGTGAAAGTTACCTTGCAAGTCGCTCTTAATCTATAAGGAATAGGAATAGGTATTTTTTTTTATTTTCACTTGTCTACTGTATACTATTTCTCACAAGGCGATTGTAATTTAATTTCATACCAAGCTTAAGAAAAATAACAACAGACAGGTGAACAGTAAAATAATTTCATTTACTCCTTTTGAATACAAAATCTTTCAAAAGCACATTTCGTGCATTCTCTGAAAAAGACATTTTCTTTGGTTTGGTATCTCCAATCGAAAGTGTATGTTTTATTAATTTCTTAGAAAAATAAAATTGGATCAATTTGGTTATTATTAACATGTAATAAGAACAAGTTACTGTGTTGATCGATTGTTAATTATACTATGAATAGGCAATAATGAATAATACACATGGAAAGAAACTCATAAATTTGAATAGTGAATGTGTAAATTGTATTTAAATGATATTGTTGGACAGTATTGAATAAATATACCGCTCATGATACTTGGACACGTTTATCCATTTTATTATTTCAACAGTAACCTTTTATCCAAGACAATACCATCCACATCCTCGAGCCTGCAATATTAAATATATTTTTAATTGAATTCAATTTAAAGTAAAAAACGTATAATGTAAAATGTCAACGGAAAAAAAGACAGTGGTAGACTGCTATGCCTTTCGTCCGTACAAGTCCATCAAAAAAAAATCAATGTAAAAAAATATATTCTTTTATTATGATTATAACAATCTAGTTTCTTTATTGTTAATTCACGTTAAAAAAATAAAGTTTTTTCATTGGAAAACAGTATTTATTTTATCTATTATTATATGAAACATTTCGAAACATGTTTCTACTAACTTTCTAGTCTTAATTACCTATATATAAACTTCCTTCAGCCGTGTACGATGACCGTAGTTTAGTATCTGGTATCGATGAAGGAATTATTTTCGTTACGAAACCACGGTTACGTTAATTTTCGCAAGATCATGAAATTTTACAATTTCGTGCAAGGAATAATTATTCCACATCCGAATACAGCGATGGAAGTTGAATGAGAATATGAAAACTGATTGATTTTATATGCGAAATCTTTTGTAAGATTCTGCCAAAGTGTGCAGCTGCGACCAATAAAAATGAGAAAAACTAACAACCTGGAGGTTGGCTTAGATGTATATATTTAGGGAAATGATCCACCTGCTGATCATTTATTGGATATAGCGATGGGCGTAAAGATAGCCATTTTGGAAACCGTCACGTAACGGTTTTGAAGTTTCCATAACGTTATTTAAAACTGTTTTCAGTTTTGGTTATCACTACCGCGGTTGTCGAGATGGTTTGGCTACTGCAAAACGAATGAAAACAAAAACGCTGTAGCTACCGTAACGCAAGTTTTTGTTTTAGTTTTGCGTAAGGGGCCGTCCATTAATCACGTGATGTTTTTTTTGGCATTTTTTAACCCCCCCTCCCCCTTGGTGATACATGGTGAGGTTTCAGACTACCCCCGTTCCCCCCACACTATATCACGTGTATTTTTTAGTACCTACAAAGAATCTTATTTTTTTTAATATTTTTATCTACTCTAATACTATAATACAAAGATTCTAAAACTGAAAACAAAATGCTTATGACAAACATTACGTACAGGCCAAAAATAATAAAAAAAAAGTTTCATTACGATACAGGTCTGTAACATAATATAACTTTTTTATCATAACGATACACCTATACAACCTCCATCTGGACCAAGGAGGTTGAACCTCTACTTTAAAAAGGTTTCAATGAACGAGTCCGTGACGACGCAACACGCATGCGCAATCGATATTTGCACCTTGGCGCCAACATTTGACATTTAAACATTTGTTGTTATATTCAGCGTTTTATTTGCAATATTGTTTTACGTATTATAGTATGAAAGTAGATAAAGTAGTGTATGACACTATACATAACTTGGTCTTATAACACTCGTGTGATACTATAAAAAAACTCGCCTACGGCTCGTTTTTTTAAAACACACTCGTGTTATAAGAACCCTTATTATGCAACAGTATCATAAACTACTATTAAAATACAGGTATAAGTATCAGATGATACTTATACTCATACTCGTTCGCGCCGGTAGGCGAAGTGGTCGTGCGCAAAAATATTAGTATTTTCTCTCGTACCAGGCGATCTAATTTAATCTTTACGTTTCTAAGAATAAGATTCAATTTACTGTGATAGGTAATATTTGTTTGTCCGAACTTAGTGAATGACTGAGTGATTTCGCGACTGGTTCGTGTGCTGAAAAGTGTGATGGGAACACGGAATGGGTAAAGAAAAATGGATAACTCACCAATACACCAATATTCAGCTGCGTGATCGGTACCTTCACTTTAGTAACTACGAGTGGCCACTCAAACAAAAACACACTTATTTTTAGCAAAGCACTACACATATATATATACAGTACGAACAGAGTAATAAGGGTGGTAATTTAACCCTTATTTAGACTAATAACGAATGCAATGTCAATGGTGCGATGATCGTTCAAACACACTGACGGGCGGTGAGGCGAGCATTGGAGGGAAAGCCAATTTCTGGCCCAGGAGCGGGTAGTTTGGAAACAATTGGAAGGAGAAATAAAATGTTTACCCTCCATGCACACATTAATAATATTAATAAATTTGGCCTAAACACTGAGACAGTGCCATAGTATTATCGTTAAAGTGTAAAGAGTTTAGCTACATTCAGTGCCCATAACAACGCCATTTTCAACGAAAATTCAACAAGTTTTTTCAATAACTGATTTCAGTTATTTACTTATAACTTTATAAGTATCTGTGACCCGTGGAGCTATCATAATACCTCATCATTATGCTTGATTTAACACTCGAGGAATCAATCCGATTGACCGGGTCACAGCCCAATCTCTCATCGCTTCATGATGACAATCCACTTAACATTACCTTGAGAAAACGCAAGTTGCCAGGCTTTGAATATGATATGAAGCAGGATTTCGCCGATTTCCGTAAGGATATAATGAGTGTACTGACCAGCTGTATGAATACACAAAATGAGAATTAATGTAAAATGCGCGAAGAAATAACCTCAGAAATAAGAGATCGCATACGTGAAGTAACCGCCTTAACAGAAAAATTATGTGAAGAACAAGTTGAGATTAAATCTGATTTATCTAGTATTAAAAACCGAGTTACTTCCGTGGAACAACAATTAAAAAACTCAAAAAAATCATTAGATGATACTAGCGAAACAATTAAGAATCTTCTAGCAGAAAATAACCTCTGCAAGCAGTTTTCAATGCTCAACAACATTGAATTATCTGGTGTTCCTCTTACCAAGGGAGAAAATCTTTTTACCATATATCGCAACATCTGTGCAATGATTGGAGTTTCCATGTTAGATAGCGACGTGGATTTAATTCATCGAGTTCGTCGTTTCCAGTCTAAAGACAAAACACAAAAAAATGTTCGTCCACCTGCCATTATAATACGGTTTACTACACGAAGACGTAAAAATGATTTTCTCGCTGCAGTCAGGGCGCGTAAAGGCCTAACCACCGCTGATATTCACCTGTCTGGACCTGCTATGCCCATATTTATCGGAGATCATCTCACACCGGCGAATAAACAGCTCTCGGGTCGCGCCAGGGCTATCAAAAAGGAGCTTAATTACAGCTATTTGTGGTTGCGTGATTGTAAAATTTTCATGAGAAAGCATGACAAAAGTGAAGCAGTGTGCATTAGCTGCGAGACTGATTTATTAAAACTTAAGTGACTATTGAATTTCGTATTTATACTTATTAGAAGCTTCATGAACTTATATTATTTACAACCATTTTGGTTAATTTTTGGATGCTTAAATTGTTTACAGAACCCTTTTTATAACATTTTTTCACCTAACGCTTTTGTATGTAAACAACAAAATAGCTTAAATGTTTACACAAACATTAGTAACCTTTTCCATGTCCGATTTATATATATTTTTATAATGATATGTTCTTGTTTATATATTGGTGCCTTGATAAAAGAGAATTTTAAATTTAAAATAATTCGACTAAACATTCTTGTTATTACATCCTTACATATACGTATATATGCATTGCGCTTGCGTTTGCGTGTTTTCCCTGGGGTTTTTAAATACTTAAATATCTGTTACCATATAAATGATTTTAAGAAACTTTAACATTTACTACCAAAATGTGAGGGGCCTTCGAACTAAGTCGCAAGATTTTTTTTCTCAAGTAGCATTGTCCAGCTACGACCTCATTTGCTTAACTGAGACTTGGCTAAATGATAATTTTTATGACCGTGAGTATTTCGACGTAAGTTTCAATGTTTTTCGCTGTGATAGATCTCAGGAGGATAGCGGTTTCGAGCGAGGTGGGGGGGCGGCAGTAGCCGTGCGATCCGAGCTGATGCCGTTGCGCCGCGATTGGCCCGTGCCCCCGCGCGCTCATTGTGAATGTGTGTGGATTTCTATTCCTTTGGATGCAACTGATCGTAATATTTCTCCTTCAATACCAGCCGGCCGTAAAAGCCCGCGTTATTTAAATGTTGCTTGCATATATATTCCGCATGGGCCATGCCATAGAGAAACACTTAATATATTTTTTGATCCTGTCAACTAATTAATGATCACCCGAACGACTTTTTTTGATAACTGGCGATTTTAATATAACAGAAGCTAGTTGGAAACTTCAAAACTCTGCGCTCGAAATGCATTTAATACCCAGTGGTAATATTTTAACGCAACTTGCACTTGAATTTATATATTTTAGTGGTTTAAAACAATATAACTGCATTGCCAACATTAATAATCGATACTTAGATTTGATATTTAGTACCTTAGACTGTTTAGTCACACATTGTCTTAATCCCTTAACCAATGAGGACTCTCACCACAGATGCTTAAATATAAATTTAAATTTAAACTATGTTCCGTCTCTTAGGCCTGTAAATATATATTATTTAAATTTTTATGCCTCTGAATTTGATAAAATTAATAACGAACTTTCTAAAATTCAGTGGTCCAACCTATTTGCAAACATGAATATAAAACAAAGCTTAAAAAAAATTTATGAAGTATTAAATTTACTTATAAATAAATATGTGTCTCGTGTTAGGAAATATTCATCCCCAAAACAACCTGCTTGGTACAGTGTAGCACTAAAAAAAATAATTAAGGAGAAGTGTAGGTTACATAGACTGTGGAAACGATATAAAATCCCTCTTGACTTCGAAAGTTACAAAATTTTACGTAAAAGAGCAGAAAAAGTCGAAAGGGAATGTTACCAAAATTTTATATCCCATTCAGAAAAGAAAATTAAAACAAATCCAAAATATTTTTGGTCTTACATTAAATCAATAAAATCTAATAATGGACTTCCACAGACTATGAACTTTAAAGATTCTGTTTCGTCTGAAGGTAACGAGATATGTAATTTTTTTAACGATCATTTTTACTCAGTTTTTGAAAAGTCGGAACTCAGCTCATTTAGCGTAGAATCTTTGGAAACTACTAATAATCCTGTCATTGATATACATTCAATAGAAATAAATGAAAAAATTGTTTCAAAATATTTAAATTCTATCGATGTTAATAAAAGTTCTGGGCCTGACGGCTTACATACCATTTTTATAAAAAAATGTTCAGCTACCTTACAGTGGCGTGGGGTGAAAAAAAAGGAAGGTAAAGCCGGACCAAAAAACGGCTAATGCCTAATTAAACAAAATATCATATTATAAAAAAATATGCAATAAATTACATACCTGACCTGAGTGTGTTCATGTGTTGTGTTAGTTTACCTTTTCCATAACTACGACGAAATGTTAGGTTTGGTGATTTGCTTGCGTTGCGTGCGTTGTATGCAATTTATCAGTTGTTAGTGTTCACCACCTTCACCATACATGACATCACTGGTATTATATGAACAGTGCATGTCGAGTATGATAAAAGTGGCTTTGAAAAAAGCCGTTTTAAGCACACGTCACTCGCACAGGGGTTATAATATATAGAAAAACAAGAACCAAAAATAAGTGAAACTTCACTTGCTGAACATATTCTACTAACTATATTATTACAAATGGTGAATGTTTTTACTTAATTACGCGAAAATGGCTTAACGAATTTGGATGAAATTTGGCATGCATGTAGCCTTGGACACGGAATAGAACAATCAACATGGCCTGAATTCCACACATACGAAATCGCAGGCATAAGCTAGCAAATAAATATCAGTAGAAATATTGGATGTTTTTATTTTGTTACTTGTCGTTTGTCGTCTGTCTTCGCCATATATATATATTCTATAACCCGATAAATTTACGTAACATTTTTTTTGATAAATTATTTATTTATACATGATTTTAAATTATAAATTATTTTATTTGTATTCTAACATAATTCTACGGTTTTTCTTTACGAAATGAGCCAGAATCCTTTCATAAAAGTCGCTTTTTTGTTGCAATTTTAACAATAGATGTTTTTCAATTGATATTACTCCGAGATTTGATAATCTTGCCTCACTTTGGCTGTTTCGTGTATAAGTATGAATCCGCTTCAATGCCGAAAACGACCTTTCCGCGGAAGCCACCGATACGGGAAGAGTCAAAATAATTTGACATAAAATTAAAAGCTGAGGAAAAGCTTCATTCAACGTGGATTTAAAAAGATATAAATAAAGTTCGTAAACATCTAAATTACTAATTGATGAAGTACTGTATAAAACTTTTAATTCGTTTTTTAAGGCGTGAAAATCAAATATATTTGGAAATTCGGATATTAATTTAGACACGCTTTCCTCAGGAAAACTACTACGGTAACTCGCGTATTTCGATTTGTTGACTAAATCAAGAAAAGTTAAGTTCTGAAAAGATGAATAACGGGAGTTTATTTGGCTTTTGATGTTATCTATTATTTCAACGAATAAACGCTTGTATTGTGTTTTTAAGTCAATTTCTGTATCCAGCCGCCGGCGTCGTCGTGGTGGTTCACAATATTCCTGAATACTACTGAAAATAAAATCAAATTGCTTTAAAAACTCTTCTGACATCCAAGATTGAAATGCATTTATTTCTCTAACTGAGGTTTCGATGTCGACTTGTTTGGTTTGAAGCAAAGCAAATAAAATGTCAGTTCTGGCAAAAATCTCCGAAAAAACATGTAAAAGGAAACAAAATTGCATATCTTCTAATTTACTTACAAACGACTCCGACATGGATACAGAATCAACATCCCACGATTGGGGATCATCTAATATATGATTAAACGTTTCAATCATATCTAACCTGCAATTAAATATAACATTAATAATGCGTGAATGATAATGCCATCGCGTTTCAGCTACTCCAGGCATACGACGGTCGGAAAACTGTTTTAAAAGATTTGACCGCTTCGACGATTTGTTGAAAAACCTGACAATTCCATTGATATGACCAAAAAATGATTTTAATTCCGAAATATTTTCCAAGGATTTGCTTAAAACCAAATTAAGTATATGAGCATAACACGGTACGAAACGTGCGAGAGGGCATTGACCCCGTACTAAAGACTGAACGCCTCCGCGTTCACCTGACATAACGGCCGCACCGTCGTATGTCTGACCGATCAATTTGTCTTTGCATCGATATTGTTCAAGAATATTAAGCAACTGAGTCGCTAATACAGCCGCTGTTCGGCTTTCACTAACGTCGTAAAAACCTACAAATCTTTCCTCCAGACCGTTTTCGGTTAAATAACGAAATATGACTGATAATTGTTCCCTATGACTAACATCTGGGGTTTCGTCTATCATGACTGAAATGAATTTAACTTGGCTAATCTCAGACCTAATCTCGTCTAAAATTACCGCCGCGATGCATTGTATAAGATCATTTTGAATGTCTCCCGAGAGACCGGTAAACACGGAGTGTGAATTAGATGAACATTGATCAAGATGAGAGTCTATAACGCTGTCGTACTTACTCAAATAAAACAATGTTTCTACATAATTGCCACGATTGTCTGAATTTAAGTTTTCACTATGGCCGCGGAAAGATAACTCCTGTTTTCCAAGAAGAACAACAGTGTCAATTAAACGTTTCATTAAGTTTCGATTACGCTCCACTTTTCGATTATGGGCTTCATAACTATTACCGAAAAATGTTTCTATTCTATTATTTCCAAAATCGTGTAATAATAAACAACTGCGTAAATGTTTTTCAGTTTGAGTATGTTTCCTAGCCGAATTTGTCAAATTATTAATGTCTGAAAAACCCGTTTTATTCCAAGCACTGTTTGTATCGGAAAACAACAAACATGGAAAACAAAATAATTTATTTAATTTGCAACTGCCCGTTAACCAATTGTATTTATCATACATAGAACTGTGAAAATGTTTGAAAAATCCGTCTTTACGCCTATAATCAATTTTTATATCGGGACAAGCCCGTCCATTTTTTATGATATATTTTTTATTTTCGAAAGATTGATTGGAGAACGAAGTTAAGTCATTTAATAAGTAATCTGTAAGACAACAGTCAATTTGTATCAATGCCGCCATTTCTCGTCTAACCGCGTCACGACAAATAACAAAGTTAAATAAACTATAAAGACAAACCTTTACGAGGAAACGAAACAAACTATTTATTACAGACTAACACAACACTCGGCAAGTAAAATTTCACTTATTCAGTCATCCTCAAGGTCGAGGTCGCGCGAAACTAGACGCTCAAGCGAAACGAAACCTTAACGTGAGAAAAATAAAGATTGGTAGGCTATCCGAGATCGAGTTATCTATAAACAATTATTACGAGGCTTTTGCATGTATTTGTTTATGTATGTGTGAGTGATTTGCATACATTTGGCATTTGTAAATTCCCAATATTTTGATCGGGTTGCCGGAGCGGAGGAGCGCGTCGCACTTGTCGCGTCATATGATTGTAAACTGTGTTTGTGTGCGTTTGCTATTTCAAATACATTGCGTATCTTGTATACGGGATATAGAAGAATATTTTTACAAAGCGCGCAATGTAATTATGGCGTTTGCAATCCGAAAGCCGTTGAACTTCGGCTTACATTACAAAGCGGGGTAAGCTATTATTGAAAATAATAAAAAAATTATTAGTGATCGCCAAGGCAACCCGATGGGAATCGTGTTATATGCACGCGTCGCCACTGCTACCTTAGCTACTCCTATCACTTTACTTTTAACCAAATCACTTGCTGAGGGCTGTGTTCCTGATGAATGGAAGCAAGCATGGATTACTCCGATTCCAAAAGGTCAAATAAGTCAGGATATTGAAAAGTATCGGCCTATATCCAAGCTCAGTCAGCTCCCTAAAATACTCGAGAAAATTGTCGCAGATCAACTGTTTGAGGTTGTCCGTAATCATATTATTAATGAACAACATGGGTTCTATCGAGGTCGTTGCGTTGATACTAATTTACTGGTTCTTACTGAGGAAATCCTTAATGCTATGGGTAGTTCATGTCAAGTAGACGTTGTTTATGCCGATTTTGCCAAGGCGTTTGACAAAATTTGTCACAAAACATTATTGCGGAGCCTTTGGCACTTCGGAATACATGGCGATTTGTTTCGCTGGATAAAATCTTATGTTGAAAATAGGAGTCAGGCTGTTGTTCTTGCTGGTTTTATCTCAGATTATAAGGTTGTGTCGTCAGGAGTCCCGCAGGGGTCGCATCTGGGGCCTTTGCTTTTCAATATTTATATTAATAATGTTGCTAAGTCAATAACACACTCAAAAGTTTTACTTTATGCCGATGACACCAAAATTTTCAGGATAATTCGTAATGTCGGAGATTGTGATTTGTTGCAAGCTGATTTGAGAAATTTTGAAGCTTTTTGCATAGAAAATAACCTTTTTCTCAATTTAGATAAATGTAATGTCATAAGCTTTACAAAGAAAAAACGTGCACTTATTTACAATTACAGACTTGGCAACACTATTCTGAATAGAGTCACCCAAATTCGAGATCTTGGGGTCATTATGGACTCTAAACTGACTTTCATACCACACATTGATTCTATTATAAGCAAGTCCTATAAGCAGCTTGGGTTTTTATTGCGCATCGGTAAACCTTTTAAAAATCCATTAACCTACAAAATACTTTATAACAGCTACATTCATAGCCGTCTCGAATTTGCTTCAGCTGTTTGGAAACCACTTCACGCAAAACATATCAAAAAGTTTGTCCATGCCCTTGATTACCGTACTGGAAATAGGATTAATTCCGACAATTACAACGACTCCTTAAGCCGTAATGAGATGCAACTTCTTCAAAACAGACGCGACTGTATAGATTCTTTATTATTATAAAAAATTATACACAATCATTTTGATGTCCCCTCACTACTTGGTAAAATTCACTTCAGGGTACCACGCGGGCGCGAGCGAAATTGTCGTAAAAAAGAATTGTTTTATATTACACATAGTAGAACTCATTATGTTGCCAATGTGTTTACAAAGCGTGCTTGTAAATTGTTTAACAAATGTGAACTATTAAAGGACACGGATATATTTTGTTGTACAATTCGATCTTTAAAGAATGTATTTAGAACCAACTCCCGTTAAATATAATCACTTGTAACTAACCGACTTTCAAAAAGGGAGGAGGTTCTCAGGTCATTTGTTTTTAGATCTCTTTATTTTTACTTTATTGTTATTATCAGTACAAACTTGCATTCGTGCATACAAGTTATTTTATATTTATTATAGACTTAAGTCTCTTCAATTGGCTTAACTCAATAGTTTATTCTTAGACAACATTATTTTTTTTTTTAATCTAATATCTTTGTGCATTCAGTTACTAATATTTTTTTTTGTAATTTAATGGAACTATAGGTCTATTTATGTTAACTTATCCATAATCATCTGTGTTATCACGACCGTTTGTTTCTTAATAAATAAATAAATAAATAAATTATAGAAAATTAAAGACGGACGGACGGACGAAAATGAAAAACGTTTAGAGGTAGAGAGGTTGCAGGTTTTGGGGTGGGTGGGATCTACCTCCTAGCGGTCCACTCCAGGCAACGGCATCACGGACCAACTCGTCCGTGGTGACGGCTGATGATCCCAGCAGCGGTGGTAGGCTCCGTAAGGGGCCGCCTGGCTTGCGACCACCATCCTGCCGAAATCCGTCGCCAAGCAGTTCTGCTGTGTTCCGTTGGAGGGCGGGAGTACCAGTGCCAATGGGGTTTGGTAATAAGTCACTTGCGCAACTTAAGACCGGTCTTGGTATCTTGGCAATGCTGTACCAGGTAACTCATTCTGGAGGGTAGCGGGATCCGAATCACGGTTTAGACATTGGCCGACCGCAGTTAGTAGGGGGCCCAACTAGCGCGTGAGCCACGCGTGAAAGGCTGCCCCGCCAACTTGCGAAAAATCCCGAAAAGCTCCATAGTGCCAGTTGGCGACTGGATGGGAGAACCCGGTGGCCATTTCAGGGGGATTCGGGCGTCCCCGCAGTCTCCAGGTGAGTTCCATTCTGTGGTTAGCTTAGCCTAAGAGTACTTTAATGGTCGACTGATTAGTGTCTTGACTGAAAATGGAAAAAAAAAGAACGCCGAGCTGTGCACATACTCTGCTTATTTGTTTTCAATTTTAATTGCTAAGACTTGTTATTTCGTGCTGAAACTATTCTTAGTCGTAGGCTAATGTGACAGTGAAAGTGTCCAAGTGTTTGCAGTGTCGGGGTCGACTGCTTTAGTGAAATAATTGATTATATCTTCTCACTGATTTACTATAACTCTTATACAGAGAGGGTAAACTGTTTTTTAATCAAACACATTCTGCCCTCTTTCTCGATATTTATTTGCGATATCTCGCGGTGAGAAACAAAACTACATATTTGTGGGGCGAGCGACGCCATCTAGTTGCTAGTCAATAAACTATTTGTCCTAAAAGCACACTACACGCCTTAGCAGATTTGTACGCCATCTAGTGTCTTTTAGTCGAACCTCGAACATAAACGTTGAACAGAGCCATTATAATGCAGAATTGCGGAGGATGCGGCAAGTTTGTTTCGGCGACAGGGGCCGCCACTTGTAGCATCTGTCTTGCTAAATTTCATAAAGCCTGTTTAGCGCTAGGAAACAAAGCACAAATAAGTTAGGACTGGGTATGCCCTAACTGTAAAAAAAACCCACGAAAGGGCGACGAAACTCCCGTAAAGGGCATCTCCGTTGATACCGCGGAGCAACATGACGCCGGCGAGCGCTCCCCGGGCTCTCATCGGGTTGCGATGGAGGCCCGAACCAACGTTCGCGAGAACCCGGATTCCTCCAGTTGGGTGAATTCCGGCAGGAATTTCTTCTTGGCATGGCCGAGATGCGAGAGTTCCGGAAGGAGATGGCCTTGCTGCACGACTCTTTGGCTGCCATCACGTCGCGCCTCGATTCCGTCGAGCGGAGATTGGACGTACTAGAGCAGCGTCAATTGGAAAGCAGTTCCGAGAGCATCCTCGAGCTGGAGCGCACCATCTCGCAGCTGAAGCAGGAGCTCAACGACCGAGACCAAGAGGCGTTGCTTGCGGACCTCGAGATCGGCCACTTGCCCGAGGAGAGGGGGGAGAACGTCGTGCACGCCGTCGTGGCGCTCGCGGGGCGCATTGGACTGACGCTGGACGCGCGCGACGTGGTGTTCGCCGAGCGTGTGGGCCCGCCCCCAGCGGAGGCGGGGGGCCGCCCGCGCCGCGTCGTGGTGCGCCTGGCACGACGCTACCTGCGCGACGAGATGCTGCACGCTGCTCGCGTCCGCCGCACGCTCACGGCCGCCGACGGGGCTCGCATTTTCCTCAACGAGCGGTTGTCACGCCGAAATCGTCAGCTCTTCCATGGACTCCGCGAGGAGTGTCAGCGATACCAGTGGCGTTACTCGTGGACGAAGCGTGGTCGGATCTTCGCTCGTCAGGGTGAGGGGAGGCCTGTTTTTCAATTTCGTTCAGAAGAGGACTTCGCCCGCGCTTTTGGCCGCCCGGTATCGGGTACATGATGACCTAAAATGCATGCATTTTAATAAAAAACTTATTCTGCTTATTGTATACTCGACACATATCTCTTTGCCCATCTTTCGATATTTACCTAAGTGCCCCAATGTTCTTTTTCTTATATCTGCCAAATGTCAAATGTTTCACTATTATGTTAGTTTCTCTATATGTTATAGGTTTATGTGTGCGGGGCCCACAAAGAAAAAAATAACATTTTTATTGAATATTTATTTCATGACAACCATAGCCAAACAAAAAGGCAATTTTCAATATCAATTTATCGCCAAATTTATATTATTACTTATCTACAGGTATGCAATGTATATATTTACTATTAATTTCCATATACATCACTATGTTTATCACATAACATCAATATTTCTTATCAATAATCTGTGTATAAATCATTACTATAATAATACAAAATCAATATTATATATTAAAACTGTATTAGAATCATATAAATATCAAATGCACTCACTAACTAATTATAATAACAATGCTCTCAATTCATTAATAAGTTTATGTAAGAAATATTTTATAACTTTTTATTTTTGTCTGTTTTTTAGAATATTACTTAAAAACAATTTATAGTAATGGGTTCTAGAAATTTAAAAGTTGGAATTTTCAATGCTGGTTCATTAGGCACAAAACATGAAGAATTTATAGTAGCTATGCAGGACCTGGTTCCCGATATTATGGCAATTAATGAGACATAGTTGAGGTTTGGACAGGATGATATTGCACCTGGGCTGCCGGGCTACCGCTTGCTGCATACGCCAAGGTCTGACGGCCGCCGTGGCGGTGGGGTTGGTTTTTACATTCGTGGAGGTATGTACGTTCGGGTGTGTCACCACCCCATAGCTGCAGCGATTGAGCAGATGTGGTTAAGTCTGCGCGTGAACAATAAAAATGTAGCCGTTGGGACCGCTTACAAACCACCAAATCAGGACGTAAATACCTTTCTTGATGCTATTACTAATTCTGTCATCTCTATGGCCAAGCATGACAGTGTAATTTTACTAGGCGATTTTAACATAGATCTTCTTACTCCTAGGTGTGGTAAGGTTAAGCTGTTTACTAAATTCTTACACAGTGTTAACTTGACACAATTGGTTGATGAGCCGACACATTTCACGGATCATAGTCAAAGCCTGATAGATGTGATATGTACAGATGCGCAAGCTACTCATGTAAACGTCACATATTCTCCAGATTTAGGACATCATGCAATAGTTCTGGCAGAGTTTAAATTTAAAAAAGACAAACTGACCCCACAGTGGGTAACTTACAGGCCAATGAGAGATATTATTGAAGAGGAATTTGACAGGGACCTTAGCTGTTTTCAGTGGACAGACCTCTGCAAGATAGAGGATGTTGACGCCCTAGCCGAGGCGTTCACGAACTGTGTGAGAATGCTGTTTGATCTCCATGCGCCTCTCAGAAAGAAAAAATTCAAACATCCCTCTTACCCATGGATAACAGACACTATTAAGGATATGATGCGTATCAGGGACAAGTACTACAAAGAAACGAAAATTAGCAACTCATCAGCTAAGAGAGAAAGTTACAAGGAAATGAAATCCATAGTAATCACGGCTATAGAAAATGAAAAAAAATACTTCTTCAATAATGAAATTAACAAAAATTTACACAACACCAAAAGATTATGGAGAAATTTAAAAGACACTGTTGTTCCATGTAAGAAGAGCAAATTAGAACTGCCTTCTTTTTTAAATGACCCACACAGTATAAACACGCATTTTCTGAATGTCCCAGGTGACAACAGGGTGTCCATCTCGCAATTGACTTTCTTTGAACATCACAGATTCTGTGCCTCAGCTTTCTCTCTGCAGAGGGTGGATGAAGACACTGTTTTGAAAATTTTAAAAAGTTTTAAGTCAAAAGCTCAAGGTGACGATGGAATATCACTGGAAATGCTACAATTGACCCTGCCGCAGTCTTTGTCAACCATCACAGCCTTGATTAATAAATCCATTGAGGAGGGTACCTTCCCTAAGAATTGGAAGATTGCTGTCGTCAAGCCGCTTCCAAAGAATAGCCAGCCTGAATCTGTTCATGACCTTCAGCCTATCAGTTTATTGTCCTGTGTCTCCAAGGTCCTAGAAAAAGTGGTCTATGAACAGCTCACCAAATACATTGAGGACAACGACATCCTGCCCCACACTCAATCTGGATTTCGCAGAGGCTATGGTACTGCTACGGCCCTAGCAGATGTGGTGGATAACCTTTTGGCAGGTCAGGACCAGGGAATGATCAGCGCTATGGTATTACTTGATTTTTCACGCGCTTTTGATTCAATAAATACAACACTTTTGTTATCAAAGCTATCGTATTATGGAATTGACTCTAAAGCAATCAAATGGTTCGATAGTTACCTTTCAAATAGGCGACAGTATGTTGAGCTTCCTGGAGCAAATGGGGACAAAATACAATCTAGTCCACTTCCGGTCACCCGTGGAGTTCCCCAGGGGTCCATTTTGGGGCCAATTCTCTACATTTTGTACAGCACAGATATAACTGAAATCATGATTCACAGTCAACATCACTTGTACGTTGACGACCTGCAGCTGTATATCTCCTTCCCTTTATCAGACCATGCTGAAGCTGAAGCTAAATTAAATGAGGACATGGCTCGGGTGGCTGCTTGGTGTGAGTCATACTGTCTAACCCTCAACCCCAAAAAGTCAAAACTAATATTGTTTGGTAGTAAGTATAATTTAATTAGCTTTAATGAAAACGGTCATTGTTTTGACATTTCACTGAAAGGGGAAAACATCAAACGTGTGGAGAAGATTAGAAATCTGGGGCTGGTCTTGGATGATTCCCTCAATTTTGAAACTCACATAGGTGAATGTGTGCGCAACTGTTTTTATCGGCTCAAGTTATTATACAAAATAAGACCATACTTGTGTGAGAAACTTAGAATCAGACTATGTGAATCGCTGGTCCTGTCCAGGCTGAACTACTGTGACACGGTGTATGGGCCATGTCTATTAGCCCGGACTAAAAAACTTATACAACGTGTACAAAACTCCTGTGCTAGATTTAGTTTTCAAGTACCGCCTAGATCACATGTGACCCCTTTTTTGAACTCTGCAAATCTATTCAAGATGGAGGCCCGCAGAAGTCTCCATCTCGCGTCATTGTTATTTGAAGTACTTAATACAGAAAAGCCGCAATACCTCTTAGATAAACTCATATGGGCGCAAGAGCGTAGGCATTATCCAAAAAGAAAATGTAAATATATATTCTGCACTCCGAAGCATCGTACGATGGCTTTCCGGGGATCGTTTAGGTACGCCGCCTCTCGGTGCTGGAATGACCTTCCGCCGCCGATGCGTGAACTGAAAACAAAATACGCTTTTAAAAAACAGCTCAAGAAGCATTTACTAATGAAGCAGAAATGTCACACAAATATATAAACCAGCTTACCTCTGTTTTCTTCACGTCAAGCTCAACGTAGGTATGTGCAATGGATTGCGTCCGGCTACCGATGAGGCGAGTTGCCTATCACACCCATGGCGGACATTGAGTAGTATGGAGTCTTATTCATTGCACTCGAAATATATAACACAGCACTGACCCCGCTTCATTTTAATCGCTTATATGTACCAACCATTCGACTAATCACCATGCGGTACTTGCGTGGCATTTTTGACGTGGCAATTGAGCCCTTTTTAGTCATGTCAAAATGACATCACAGATTATATAGGTATCGGTTGCTACGTAGAGTAACGGCAAATGAATCGGGCCATGCTGCCGCTTGGCCGCTTTTACTTTTTAATTCTTTAATGATGTATGTGAACATTTATTATTAATATTTTAAATTTGTGTGTGTGTATATATTGTATATATATATGTGTGTGTGTGTGCATATGTGTATATATGATTGCTAGTTTTATTAGTTTTGATATTATTTTATAAGGCGCTTTTTTATTTTTTTGTCACTGGTTTTAACCCTGTCAGAATAACAGCGCCTCTTTGTCTATTCTGCCCATCTTTGAAGGACACGGAGGCAAAAATGCTGAGGCAGGGTATTTTGTTGACCCCGCACATTAGTTTTAATCTTTTTTTTTTTTTATTTCATTTTTACTTTTGTATTTTTTTTTCCATTGTTTGTCCCTTATTTTGTTTTTCTCTGTTTCTTTAAGTGCGCGTGTGTCAATAAATGTTTTTTTCTTTCTTTCTTTCTTCTTTCTTTCAAAATCCAACCCCCCAACATTAACCACTATGATCCAGAAGCACAAGAAGAAAGTTAAACAACGGCTGCACTTCCTCCCATAAAAAGTGCACTTCGCGAACATCAGAGGATTGCACTCAAATCTCGATCCGGTCCTCATCTGGAGACCGAGAAGCCGCACCTACTCTTCTTAACGGACACTTAGATAGCAACCCCGTCGGATGAGGCGTACCTCAACTACCCTGGTTACACGCTTGAGCATAAGTTCAAGATGAGTGCAGGGGTCTGTGTGTTCGTCCGTAATGACATTTGCTATAGGCGTCTCCGATGCTTTAAAAAGTCCGAGTTTTCCGTTATTTGGCTTCTGGTGGACACAGGGGTGGAGAAGAAGCTCTACATCTGTGTTCACCGATCGCACAGCGGTGACCGGGAGACGACTTGGCTCAAAGATTACCTCACAGAGACGGCAGACTTGGCAACTGTGCGATATCCAGCGGCGGAGCTTGTTTTTCTGGGGGACTTCAACGCTCACCATAAGAAGTGGCTGTTCCCATACCAGAAAACTGACCATGCTAGAAGAGAAGCGTGCCCTAGCGCTAAATCTTACTCAGCTGGTGGACCAAGCGACGCGAATTCCAGATATTGCTGGCCACACACCCGATTGTCTTGACATACTGCTGACAACTGATCCACACACATTCGGTATCGGTCTTAGCTCCACTGGGGTCGTCCGACCATTGTGGGATGAAATCCGTATCGATCTGCTCTCCTCCGCATGATAGCCCCAGGTGCATGAGGCGGGTATGGCGTTACGAGTCAGCAAATTGGGACGAGATGCGTATTTTATTTGCATCTTATCCCTGGCGGCAAACTTGCTTCTCTGCGAGCGACCCATCGTGCACCGCTGATGCGATTGCAGACGTAATTCGGTAGGGAATGGAGTATTTTATTCCATTCTCCGACATCCCGCTCGGTTACAAGTCCCGGCCTTGGTATAATGCGGCCTGTGCTCGTGCTGAGGCCTGAAAACAGTCTGCTTACCAGGCTTGGGTGCATATCCGCGATCGCAAGGTCCGCGCACGGAGAATCCGATCGAAGAAGAGAGCCTATAATTCGACCGCCAAGTCATGCAAAAGGGTCATTCTGTTATCCTACCCGAATTTAATTAAACAGTTCTGGTCCCTTTCGAAGTCAGTCAAAGTAAATTTCTGCCTTCCTATGTTACCACCTTTGCTGAAACCTGACGGGTCACTGGCTCATTCTGCAACTGAAAAAGCAAGTTTATTCGCCTCTCTGTTTGCAAGCAGTTCCCGTCTAGACACCGGCTCTCAACAACCACCAAACATACCTCGATGTGATTCTTAAATGTCGGAGATCACAATTCACAATAAGCAGGTCCGTAGAGTCTTACTTGGTCTGGACCCGAATAAGGCCAGTGGTCCTGATGGTATACCAGCAAGAGTACTGAGGAATTGTGTATTGGTATCGCCTCTCTCTCAAAATAAGAACCGTACCAAAATCCTGGATGCTTGCCAATGTGCAGCCAGTACCCAAAAAGGGTTGTCGTGCCGACCCATGCAATTACCGACCGATCGCCATCACTTCCATACTATGTAAAGTAATGGAAAAAGTGTTGAACCGTAAGTTGCTCTCGTACGTAGAAAACAAAAATCTCAGTCACGGCGAAAGCCATATTGACCAATATGGCTTTCGCCGTGGACGTTCAACTAGGGATCTTCTAGTTTATGTGACGCACTGCTGGGGCGGGGCCCTCGAGGTGCACGACGAAGCACTTGCCGAGTCACTTGACATCTCGAAGTCTAGTCTGCTGCGCAAACTTCCTGCGTATGGTATCCCCGCTGACTTTTGTAATTGGATAGCCGATTTCCCGACAGAACGGTAGTTATCGATGACTGCTCCTCTGACTTAGTGGCTATTGATGCCGGAGTTCCTCAGTGGTCTGTTCTTTCTGCGACACTTCTCCTGCTGCACATCAATGACCTGTTGATACCTGGAATTGTTGGGTATGCAGACGACAGTACTGTCGTAGAGAGATACCTGTCTAATTCAAAAACCAGCGGGGACGACGTGATATTGATGAGAGAGGCCATGGTTGAGTGAACGAATCAGAGGAGCCACATTTCCCAGTGGGGTGACAGTAACCTCGTCCATTTCAACGCCTCCAAAACGCAAGCGTGTATTTTCTCTGCAAAAAGGAGTTCCTTCAACCTCACTCCTACTTTCCGAGGTACATCTGTACCTGTTACCGACAGCCTTGAGCTTTATGGCATAGAGTTGTCGTCAGATCTCAACTTCGGCGCCAACATCGAACTACAGAAGTAGTAAGCCGCTTTCGTTTTGTACGCGTTTGGCGAAAAAATAAATACACGTCACGCCGCTTTTCGGTTCAGTAACGCGCGTTTGCTGAAAAAATAAATACACGTGATATATTACTACACCCCCCCTCCCCCCTTGTGATATTTCGTGTTTTTTTTATGGACCCCTCCCCCCCTTTCGAGCCTCACGTGATTAATGGACAGCCCCTAATTATGGTTGTGACGATATCCCTTCGTGCTTTTACTAGGTTTAGGACTAGTTTGTTAAAACTTTATTATATGAATTAGTATTTTTTAATATAATGCGAATAAATGGGAACTTCAAAGCTTTTCTGGTGCATTTAAAAATCATGGCGGCGCGTGGTTTTCAGTTTTGGTTGCATTGCGTTGGTTATGAGAAAAACGGTTTTATGTTTTGCGGTAACGTAACGTTTCGGTATGTTAAAGATGACTTTGTTAAAGTATTAGTTATTAAGTAGTAAATATTTAAAATAATTGTAGATATAATATGCATTAATAAGATAAATTAGGTTATTTATCGCTTTTTTTTAAATTTACTGTCCGTCTCTTTTTATTTGTTTTGTTCTCGAAGTTCATTCCTACCAGAGTCAGCGCGTAGAGCGGTTGACTCACCGCTAACAATTATTTAAATATATTTATAGTGCTGATCAGTTATAATAAGCATACAAGTTTAATAAGCTCATAAGCATAACTCACAAGATTTCCTGTATGTGTATTCTGTACCACCAGTTCCTGTTATATAAAAGTCTATAAGTTTCTTTAAGGCACTATTTTGTGCCTTAATTACATAATTACAAAATATAAGTGACGACCCAGTGCCTTTTCATTTCTCCTGGCCGCACCCCGTCACAAGATGATCGAAGCAAGACGAGTTAGAGGAACACGCTCAAATGTATGATTAAAGAGTAAAAAATACACTGAAATAGACAAAGATCAGCAGTTTACAAATGCAATAAACTAAAGTTATAGTAGGCCTCTGTATAGAGAGTGTAAGCCCACATTATATATATTATTTTAATTTTTAGATTGGTATAAAATTTAAAAAAAAATATGTTTATTGCAGACAAGGTCCATATGAATTAATCATAGAATATAACAACTTATTATTACATAATAGATTTCGTGATTGTCGGACAATAGGCTAGATGACAAAAAATTTTTTTTTGCTTTAATAGAAGCTCATTTCTATAATAAACAGACAGAAAAAATCGGTTTTCGAATAACTTAAAAAACAAGCAAGATATAAGGTATTGAATATTTTGCTCAATCTCTCTCTAGCAAAACGGAAATTTACATGGAGTTTATATGGCCGTACTAAAGAGTGACGTCACTGTTGATGTCGGATCTCTCTGTCTAATCGCTTTCAAATGAACAACATAAAATGCCTGCATCTAATTTATTTCTAAGCCGATTTTAATTCTGATTTCACAGGATTGTATCTTTTTCTACGGTATTTTAATATAATATGACGAGACGTGAAAATTAAAATTCAGTCATCATCCCAATTGCATTGATTTGTTTATTTGGATCCTTGAAACGCCACTTAAATATTTTCACTTTGTTGTCTGTCCGTCCGTCTGTCTGTCAAGACCCTTTTTCTCAGGAACGCGTGGAGGTATCAATCAACTACTCAGGTCTACTGTGCCTTGGAGCTGTGAAAAAATCAAACTCCTAAGCCAACGCAATCAAAATATACAGTTTATGCCGCATATTTCCGCAAATTTTCGACACTCGCAAGGGAATCAAAAACCTACAGGATACTTCCCGTGAACTCTTGAAATTTGGTACGTTGCGAAAATCGTAATTTTTCCGACTCGCACTTGGCCGGTTTTTTTATTTATAAGTATAAAACAATTACATAGAAATTTACATTAAAAATAAATTATTGATGCTGTAAATTTGATATTTTACCACGTTTTACTTAACTTCACTTGTCTGTCTGTTGGTTTGTCGTCAAAATTTGAGATCCTTATTTCGTCCTCTTCCTCTTATCCGATTTGGCTGAAATACACGTTTTAATTTTTTGGAAATTTTTCAAATTCTGCGTATGAATGTTCAGAACAATACATAATATTCAATAAATTTTAGAATATTTGTATCGTAAATTTTCATTATTACCAAAAATGTATTTTTATCTTTTTAGTCCATTTGTAAAAAAATATTTTCTCCTTTTTAGTACATCTATAACCCGTAGTAAAACGTGTTTTTTTTTAAGTTTTTTTTTATAACGTTTTATTAATAACTCTGCCTAGTTTCAAAAGGATTAATTACAATGATCAGTTTTGTTATCAACAGTCGGGATAAGTCCCTTAATAGAAACCAGCGGCGTACAAGGAAGAATAATTCCTTTATTGAAACCATAACTTTAAATTCTTTGTATGTAACCATGGTATGTTAACGTGGTTTTCTAAAAGTCTTCCATCAAAACTAGTTTTGTGCAAAAAATAATTCTCTCAACGAAACTAGTTACTAAACTAAGGATTCGTAGACGACCGAAGGGCACAAAGCAGACTGTTTTATATGCAGGTATCGTATATATGACACTATCTCACTATCTGTCAAGCTGCTGTGCACACATTTTATTTTCAAGGTGTGCAGTTTACCGAAAACCCATCTTGGGAGAACGCGGAAAGATAAGTAGAACACATGTATTATTATTGCATCAATTACCAACACTTGCTTGATTTTCGAGCATATTGTTAAAATCTACCCTTTACTTCAAATAAAACTTTAAATATTATAGTAAAAGAAAACGACGTCAGGTTTCACGTTCCCACCTAAAGTTAGTTCATTAGTTAGTTGTTAGTCGTATAGTTTGGTATCACGGCCTGTTCAGAGCATTAATTTACCTATAACTCTGGTTTCCTGTTACCATTAAATAATTGTCTAGATTATCGGCTACTGAAATGTTTGTATGCAGTTTTAAAAAAACGTGTTTGGGCCATTTTCCTAATTTCAGCATACAAATAACAAGAAGCTTGTTGAGTAAAGGAATACAACAAAGTTGCATAAAATTTCAATGAACTTCCTCTTTAAAAATTAATTCATAACGTTGTGGATACCCCCTCCCTACTGCAAATAATATTTTTTAAGGTGCCTCGCATAAATGAACGTAAAAGTCGCAAAAAAAATATTTTACATCCGTAGTTGTAGAACCTGTTACAGAAAAAATATGTTTTTAAGGCGTGCTTGTGCTCTGTGTAACGATAACTGAGTTGAAGTTCATTTGTTTTGCTGTGCATTGAGATCATTAAAGAAAATAAATAACGTAAAATGTCACGTTAAGTAAATACATAAAAAATATTAAAATTAGTTACAAATATTAGTTATGTTTTATGTACCTGAACTTTTATAATATTTAAGCTTGAATCATAATTATGAATATAAAATTAAATACTTTTATTCAAAATTAGCTCGGAAGGTTCCCACTTAAGTTTTTAGTTATTACCTTGTACTTAAATGTAACGGTTAGCACTACATTGTTTTTGTTGTTAAGGAAACTATAGGGCTAATATGTATAATGATACTTTTTCATATTACTGTATGTATATGACCCTTATCAATAAATAAATAAAATAAAATTTTTAAAAATATAATTACAATAGAACAGGTGATTTTCAAAAGATAAAGGCGTGCAGTTAATGGCCTTGTTTCTATTTTTCTTTGTTACGTCAGTATTGTATAAAATCCATACACTGTTGTAATATTTTTTTCTCATTCGTCTTAGTAGTGGTGAATTAAGATTTAATATACTTAATAGCAATATACCACACTCCATATAGGAGACAATGCTATCCACCTAGCGAGCTTAAAGTTGTTGGTAATCGAACCCGCAATCTTTGTATTCGAAAGAAAGTACTAGAAAATTTCGACGGGGGTTCACAAGGCTCGGTAGCTCAATTGGGAGAGTATTGGAATGGACATCCAAAGGTTGTGAGTTCGATTCCCGTCTGAGAATTTACTTCTGTTAAAAGTCTTTTCTATTTAAATAATTCTATAATAATAATATTTCATATATTCATTCATATACATAATACATTGATATTCCGTATTTATAGAAATATATCTACCAATAGCCATGACTTAGTTATGACTGCTCGTATTCAACACACAAACAGGCTTCCGGGCCTCGAGCCCAGGACTGTCGGACGATATAATCTCAAATCAATCTCTTGTTCTACTAGATACATCATATATATGCATACTCTCTGAAGCGTACAGTCATTATCTAGTCATAGGGGCTCGATGGTGCAGTGGTTAGTGCGTTTAGAGCCAGTTAGCGGATTGGTGAAGAGAAGGCGCTGACCTAGGCTTAAGAACAACTTCAAACAATTGGGCGGGTCTGTTAAGGTCTCGGCAGCTCAATTGGGAGAGCATTGGACCGCACTTCCAAAGATTGCGGGTTGCATTCCCGCCTGAGAATTCACTAGTCAGCCGAGTAGATTTTTTCTAGTATTTTTCTATTAAAATAATTTATCTTATGAGATAGCATTGAAAAAATGCAAAAAAATATATAAAAGTTAAAAAATAATAGTAATGTTATGGTTTCATTACATCATTGATTACAACAAGGTCAGCAAGTATCTGTTTTAAGTAATTTTCCTTAAACGTTGCAATAATATACAGAATTTAAATTACAGATGTTGAAATGGCAAGGTGAAGGGTCTCACAGGCGACTGCTGGTTAAACAACAGTATTTTAACGGCCCACTTTGCATGCCACCGACCGAGGGGTCCCGCCCCTGCGCGCGAGTTCAACGAATACTCAAACAAATCGCATTGGTCAAGCAGCGGGGGCCCATCGCCTGACTGGTTATTCTGTCAGAACGCAAATTATTTGGCAATGTATCGTCGAGTATGAGGACTTATGGTCGGCGAATATGTAATATAGCTTAAGCTATTCACTTTTAAAAGCTTATAGTTATTAGTTACGTTCACTTGATTTGTTATACTTATAAGAATCATTGATTAACACTATTCATAACAATCAGACTACACATTTAAATAAAAAGATAATTACTAGGCCGACGCAGTCGCTGATCATAAAGCTTCGCTAGCACCATATAATGGAGCGGAGCGTCATAAAAAAAAAAATCCAATAATGTTAAGTAAATTTTAAAATTCCAAATTCCTTTAGAATTCGGGTCTGTCACGATCTAGTCCTAAACCTGTTGGTTCTATTAATTACAAAAAATTCGAAAATCGGCTAAGAACTCATAGTTATGGCGTCACATATGTACATTTCGTCACTACAGTTGATTTGTGGGCTCGCTCGCTCCGCTCCAATATTTATTTTATAATTTAATTTACCAATGAAATTTATTTGCTTCTGTCTTGTTGCACTTATTCACTCTAGCTGTACTCGAGAAGAGTAGATAATTAAGTTGTAAGTGAGTACCGTACTAGCATTTAGATCTATAATATATAATGTATACTTAATTTTCAAATAAATAAAGAAAGAATTAAAAATATGCCGTTATGGTGTTGGTGAGGTTATTTCTACATTTTTTATGTTTTCTTACACTTTTTTTGAAGCCTTATTTCGATATTGTGAGTTTTCATACAGAATAGGTGCATACACGCGAAACGCAAGTCCTGCAGTTGCATTGTTGCGATTGGAATGTTAATCTGCGCGCTTTGTGAGGCCCGAGGGCGGCGCCTTTACTGACATTTTTTGTCCAAATACAATTAGTTGAAGTTTTGACGTCAAACAAAAAAAGGGTTCGATGTGAATTATCATAATATGTGAGTTTAGTAATTTAATGCAATAGTTATACCACATTTATAAGAAGGGAGCGCTAGTAACGTCGGCGTATTTGCTGGGACGGCATTAAAAATACTTTTTAGCTCGAAACTGAAATATGGGTTAAATGTTGGCAGCAACAATTGTACAATGTATTGTAATGGGTTGAGGGCTGGAAAAATACATACTTTGCTCTAATTAAAATACAAATTACAAAATACTATCTCGCAAGTTTTTAAAATACAAAATATCTTAAACACAGTATATTAGCTATTTTTATTTGAAATAAAAATACAAAATACTATTATGAATAAAAAGTAATCCGGCCCAGCATGGACTAAAAAAGAAGAATAAAAGAAGATTAATCAGTAAAACCAGAGTTTCCTTTGATGAACACTAGATTTTTAAATGTACTGTCAGAAGAAAGCTAGGCATTGTGCGCTATTTTCTTCAGAACGCACCCATTAATAACAATAAGCAAAAATAGTAAGCCGCAAAGTTGCCTGTCTGTCGGTCTTCTACAGACTGTACTTTGGAGTTCAGGAGCTGCATATGTTCATATCGCCATCTCTCTTTTTCCATCGGATATCCAGACGCACTGCGGGTGACCACCCTTTCTCGGTGCTATTCATACCCGTCGCACCAAACGCTTCTTTACGTATTTCCTAATGAGTACAGCAAAGGAGTGGAACTCTCCCTGCGTCTATATTTCCGAGTACTTATAACTCGTCCGTTTTCAAAGCCAGCGTGAATAGGCACCTTCTGGGTTAGCTCGTTCCATCGTGGATCCTGTCTTGGCCCCCGGGATTAATTGGGATCAAGAGCGAACACATTCAAAATAAATTAAATAGATAATAAGTACAAAATACCCTGGGGTCTAGAAATACGAATTGCAAATTGCATTTTAGGCTAGTAATTGAAGCAGAAATACCACATACGCATTTGAACTTTAATTACAAGTAATTCAAATACTGTCCAGCCCTGATTGTGGTAGTCCACAAGCTTGCGTTTGGAATGTAATGCCGCAGCCGCGTCGCTCGAAACTATACCATACATACACCTACCGTTGTTACCTAGTATTGCGCGTATTAAGTGTAAAGAATTTTCAATATATTAATAAACTACTTCTGCCTTTCATTAATTCTCACCCCATTATTATAAAACATAGACCCAATGGAATGTCTTCCCTTTGGCAATTAAAAGTATGGGTCTTGAAGAGTGTAGAGTAAGCTGGTAGTTAAGTTGATAGTAGATAAGTGTTAAAGTAAAACACTTATCTTCTAGAAGTGGTTTAGTTTATTAAATAAGTAAAAAGTAAAAGTTATTGTTAAGTTACGCTACCAACCAACTAACTTTATAATCAAAGTAGGTTGCATGATCAACAGTTATATCTGTAACTTATCTGTACGTAAATCACACGAGTGAGAGCCTAAGTTCGTAACAATATTTAACGTCAGCCTCTTTTATTTGATGTAAGGACTAGAGTTTGAAAAACACATTATATAATCTTCACATATCATTTTACTGTAAAATGGCAAATGGCCAGTCTCTAAAGCATAGAAATATTTGTATTTTTACTATTTATTTGTAGCTTTAATGACAAACTCTATGTAAAATTAAATGATGTTTAGTTTGTGTGTGTTTGAGTTGAACAGTGTTGACCACAATCAACTCCATTTATTTCAATGATATTTACTCTCATTAGGTATATGTTTCATTTTATATAGTTTCTTTATTAACTTCATTATATTTTAGACGAGCTGACCGTGCAACATATTATACTAAGCAATCACAATTTAAGTCGTTGGCGTCTATCTTCTTCTGTTTTCTTTGTTTGGATAGTATATTATATTAGCTTTTACACTTCCGCGCACATTACACATAAAAAAACAAACTTTTTAACGGATTTTGTGCATAAGTTATTTTATATTTACTCATATTATAAGTTTAATTACTAAATAAAATACAAAATAGAACAATTTGATTTATATAAAAAATTAACACTTAGGGACGTGCCCGATTTAAATATTGTGAAGGTAGAAGGCAGGTAGGTAGAAAATATATGTCGACTATTACCTTAGTCATCCTGTGATCACGGCTCCTGTGATGGAGTCGAAACCTCAGAATTAAATACACAAATTATGAGCAAAATCAGTAAATAAGGTGTTTTATTTCAAAGTATTTATTTTTAAGTTTGTTTAGGTAACTGTAAACCTTATAAAGTTTACGATCAGAAAGCAAGTTACTGATTATGTTAAGCACCTGCGTCAGTGGGGAATCTTCGCTTCGTAAAATATATAACTTTTATGAATGGTCCCTGAGCTCTTCGATTCTTCAATAAAACTCCTTTTACAAGTTCCATTTAAATGTTTTGAACAACCAAATGAGTTTTCTGATTCTAGAAGATATTAATTCAATTTGTGGATACCAAGATAAATTACAATCAATGAAGTGTTTGCTTGTATCTTAAATAGCTGCTCTACAATTGTTTAAAGCTTAATGTGATATAACCCTTGCACAGCATTGAATCCAACCATTTCAGAGAATACATTGAAAATTGAAATGGCTGCTTTTAGGACCCCCTAAAACCCAATTCTCCGAACAAATGTCAACAACATTGACATTGCTTCAAAGTTATGTTTGATTGACTTTTGCACTTCACAAGTGTTAGCAGACAGCCCCTTTATAATTACATTTGAACCTGAATTCATTGGGTGAGGGCGTCATTGGCTGGACTGGATTCACGGAAATAATATTTTCTAACTATGATAATAATGTTTGAGTGTCGAAATTAGGTAAGTATGTAATATATATCTGAGGCTATTTAGTAACATGACGGGTTCACTTGCAAGTTACGTAATATGAATCGACGATCCAGACCTGACAAAATGTAGAAAAGTTTCCATATTTACTCGGCTGGGAATTGAAACGGGGAATTTAGATTAGAGTTTCTCTTTAAAACGTCTTTTTAACCAGACAAAGGACTTCGAATTATTATTTTTTTCCATTTTCACACAATTCTTATATTACAAATAAAAAAGCATTTACTCGTAATAAACACTTTTTTTGTGGACTTTAATTTTATTTCTTGTTTATTTTGATCAGCAACTGTTATATTCTAGTTCAATTAGTTTAGAAAAATCTAAAACTTATCATAATTATGAACTAATAACAATATTAATATTTCTTAGATTTAAAAATAGGTGCATAAAATGAACAATTCATTTTGTACAAGCCATAAAGATCCGAAGGAATATCCTCTCGCGCTAATAGGCTGTTATTCCTTATATAATTAGAATGGTAATAGAAAATTGTAGTCACGCTTTGCTACGATATTCGTAGCGGGAAACTAAAGCAGTGGAAGGAAAACGTAGTAGTGATCGGTAGTATGTTTCACTACGAATATACTTAACGCAAATTCGGTGGATGACAGAGGTTGACTATACAGTTTAATGAAACAGTATGGCAGTGAGCCGGTCGCCGGGTGCGTGAGCGCATGTGTCGATCGCAGAGTTGTGGTGAGGACGATTTCGTGCATCAATCTGCCTTGCAACGCTGTGAGAAAACTGTTTATGGTGTTGTGATAAGACGGTTATGATGTTGATTGTCATTTCAATTGTGACATAATTGGTGAGTAATGTTTATAAGTATAAATTCTTTTAAGTCTTTTGTGATATGTTAAGCGCATAACACGCATTCTGCAATAAATAACCGGCCTATTTGATTGGCCAAACGTTATTGGAACATCGTAGTTTATTGTTTGCACTTTCAAACTTTTTGTTGTAAGTTCAATGAAAGTGGGAAAGCGGCATCTTTCCCTTCACTTCAACTAGTAGACAAAAAAAATTGTTAAATATAACGTGGGCCCAGATAATATTATGAGTGATGCGTGTTTTTACGTTTGCAAAAGTAATAGCTAGTTTTATTGTTTACCCTTTCAAAAAATATAACGGCAAAAGACATAGTATTGTACTTAGTCCAGTAATTGTTAGTTGCTAAGTACCTAATAAAGCAATACTTTTTGATAAAAATCTAACAAAACGTAAGTACATACAAACTGATATAAATTGAAATTTAACGAAGGAAAAAATTTTTTAGGCGGGAATCCCGCATAACTTTTTTAATAGTCAATTTTCTCTATATATATGTTAACCGCAATGAACTAAGAAACTACATAAACGATTTTGATGATTTTTTTCATTTTACTGGATTTGTTCTAACTTGGGATACAGGATAGTTTCATTTTAATTTATAACACATCAACGCGCGGCAGGGGCTGCTAGTTAATATACTAAAAGAGGAGGTACCTCATTTGGAATATAAGTACAATTATATACAATTGTTTAGAATAATTATTGAATTGCCGTCCATACATATCAAGAAATGTCTTGATCATGATCGGATAGAAGCGGTTCGTAGCATTAGCAACAGTGCCAAATCGTTTGCCAATCACCCTGAGTGCAGTTGGGTCGCACAGGCTGGGGCGGGTGCGACTGCTTAGTGCTTTTAACTGAAGTCTCTGCAGGCCTCATATTGAGAGGACGAGGACGCCAATTTAAAAAAATAGATAAATCTATCTATGCATATATATATATATATATTCAACCGATTTAGATATTTTTCTATTTTGCTGTATTTGTTCCGCCTTAGGACATAACACAGCAACGAGTGAGCGGGTCTACTAGTCCAGGCACTTCTACAGCCCAGACGAGAGATAATGTTAAAAGTCAGTTCTCTACATTGTCCCGGTTTGCAATATAAGTGTATCCTACCACTGGGACATGGTCGTTCAAAGAAAAAATACAATTTATCTCAATTTTTCGACTGGTTTGCAGTTTTTCCCTAAATTTTCTTGTTTATGCCATTATAATTGTGAAGTGATGACTATATAATACCACTGATGATTCCATTTCAGAAAAAACTGCAATAAGGACGTTATTCTATCAGATGATCGATATATGTTGGTCGATAAGACGTCCCTCGCACGTACGAGGAGAGGTCAAAAAGTTCGCGGAATGGAGGGGATGGTGGGGGTAGATTCATGTATCCAGATAGATACTAATTGAGCATCTCACCATTAGTATATATTCCAAATTCGAACCTAATCGGGTCATTAACCCTTGAGTTATCAACGTGTAAACAAGTTAATCGGTAAGAAATCAACAAGTATGGAGAAAATTGAATTTCGCCGTTGTTTGATTCCTCACCAAACAAAAAAAATCTCTCAGACAATTTTTCAAGAGATGTTAGCGGTTTACGGGGACTTTGCCCCTGGTAAAACCATGGTTTATAAGTGGTACGACCTTTTCAGGCAAGGGAGAGACTCAATTGAAGAAGATCCACGTTCTGGACGGCCAATTGATGCCAACACACCTGAAATCATTAAGAAAGTAAAAAAAATTGTATTGGAAGTGTCTGAAGAAGAAACAACTAGCAGCAATACAACCATTTTAAACATCCTACATCATCATCATGGGATGAAAAATGCTTTCTTCCCTTCATAAACGACAACGTGTCTAATCTTCTCGTCAGTTTTTGGAGCTCTGTGGCGATAACAGGGAAGAAGTTATGGTCCGGATTGTTACTAAAATGAAACCTGGGTTCACCACTATGAACCCGAGTCGAAGCAAGAGTCGATGCAGTGGCATAAAAAGGCCGAGTAAAAAGTAAAAAGGCATTCAAAAAGTACCGAGTCTCACAATCGGCCGGAAAGATCATGGCGTCTATATATTGGGATACAGAAGGTATTTAACTGATCGACTATAAATAACGCGGTGTTAATATAACGGGACAATACTATGCTTCAATATTAGAATAGTTAAAGGAGACCATTAAAAAAAGAAGAGGAAAATTGACCAAAGGCGTGCTCCTTTTGCATGACAATGCAGCACACGAGTCATCTTGCGACGGCTGCTATTCACCGGTGCGGATTCGAACAACTCCACCACCCTCCTTATAGTCAAGACCTGGCCCTCAGTGATTATTATTTATTTCCAAAAATGAAAAAAGAGCTGCGTGGAAATAAATTTGACAATGATGAAGTGGTGAAGTCGGCAATTTCGGCCTTTTTTGACGCTAAGGACAAATTTTTTACGATTCATTCATTTATTCATTTATAATTGCGTTACATGCGATATTGATAGCAGTCTATGATGGTATTAACAAATTATTTGAACGATCTGAGAAATTTATTAGGATTAAGGGGGAAGACATTGAAAAAGAAAAATAATTTGGTGTTTAATTTCAACCTTCTTCCTAACCGTTCTGCGAAATTTTTGACCTCCCTCGTAGCTTTTCATCATCCACGGGTGCTTGTAGTCGGCCACACGCCATCTAACCGGTTTCAATATTTTACCAAAATCATAAAAAAAGGCAATCTCGGGCAGTACTACCTGCTGTCTTTAGTAAATATGAGATTTTCTTTACCTATTTGACATGTAGTACACTATAATCGATTTAGGACAACTGAAATGGCCTTGAACAAAGCCTATCCGTTTTTACAGGACACATTTCGAAGTGTGCAGCAAAATTTTACAGCCTGGTTCTGCCTGTTCCCCATTATTTAATCGGACAACCAGACTTACAAATATGTGCCACCGTTATAAAGTCGATATACCAAAGAGACGCACTAAACGTTTTGGTTCTAATTTTGTAATCCATACCGCTAAAGAGTGAAATTGTTTGTCTGAGTCTGAGTTTCCTGATAAATGCAATTTGGGGGTCTTCAAATCACGAGTGAATAACTCATTCACTCTATCTTCTAGGCAGGCGCGTCACGTCCTCCATCGCATTGCCGCTTACCATCAGGCGAGATAGCGGTCAAGCGCTTACCTATTCACGATAAAAAAAAAGAAAAACGGTTGGGTATACTTATGTGACTGTTGAGTGAAGTCCGAGTAACCAGCTTAGCGTCCACCCATCTATATTTGCGGTGGGTGCTGTTTCTGCCGCGATGTTTGGCTAACCTTTGCGCGGGTATTCCGGGCGCGCTATAACCGGCACTCGCCCACTCGCCCTGATAACACTGTAAACACAGCTTCGCCCACTACGCTCGTAGCTATACGTCGATTGTTCGAAACGGTCGGTGGAGCGAGCCCGCTATTTGTGTAACACCACGTGCTCGCCTACTCTCCGATACCGACAGCTAATACGTGGAAACTCAGCAGTACATAGTTTGTTGCGTGACCCGAGTGGAAGTAGTAAACAAGATTAAAACTTAATTAACGAACGCTGTTTTTTTTATTATCGGACAAAGTAGGTATGCAACTTGTACGGTGCAACCTACTGGGAATCGACTCACTGATTAATTTTAAACTAAGTTACCTAACGAAATAGGTTCATGCGATTAGAAAAAAATACAAATAAAATTATAGAAAAGATAGACAAAATTATAATAGATTGATAAGAAAGTTGATGTATTGCGTTTTGTTAAGACATATAGAGAATATTTTTTGTTAAACAAAAAAAACAAAAAAACTTCGCGTAGAGGTGACAAAAAGCAACTATATGGACAAGACATAACCTGTGCGCCGAAAATAACACAATACAAATAAGTACAATAAGAATATCGCTATATAACTCAAACATTTCTTGCAACCAGAAATCTGATATCCGTCCATGTGGTGTGTGCTTTATTTTAAATCACAACGCGTAATTGATTTACATTTATATGAGTAAAAATTAGTCCTCAAATGTAATATATGAGAAAAATTCACTTAAACACGATAGAAACGTTTGAACATTTATGGCCTTTTACACTAAGGCCAGTGCTGTTAGTTACAACTTTATGGCACGTAAAGGCTGACGATGATTTTTAGTACGGCAACAATTTGTAACATATATCTTAAATGCGTCACACAAATCCAACACTTACGCCAGCAGATCGCGATATAACCTAGATAGATTATGCCGCTTTCTTGATTCAGAAATGTATGTAACTTTATATCAGCTCGTTGAAGGTGTAGCATCAAAGCAATTTATGAGGTGGCTGATTGATTGACTGGGCAAGGTGTTAAGGGACCCCGTAAACAACGCGCGACGAGAGACGAGCTCGGTTGAGACGCGGCCAACAAACCTCCCGCTGCGAGGACCTAAAGAAACAAACAATAATCGCCCGATCATCGAGAAACAGTCGCCGCATTAATCGTAACACGTTACCCGGCAAGGCATGTGTCAGCACTATAAACACACGAGGGTCGGGGTCAAGATGATAAATTATCTTAACTTTGAGAGCTCTTCAATTAAATGCATCGTTAGTTTTTGAGAACATCAATATTTATTGAAATTATAACAAAATGAAAAATATAGTGAATAGATAAATGAGAATTTCGAAGGTTAAAAGACCTTGACTGTCACTCGGTCTATTATCAGATATCTGACGAGAAATATACATATACTCGTATGTATTATCTCTACATTGTTCGTACCTACTTCAGAAAGTTCGGTTAACCGTTGATGTTGACTGTATGTAGGCATTAGAACTACTAATTCCGCACTGGGCCTGTGTAGTCAGTTTTGTTATGGTCCCTCTGCTTACTGTGTTTTCATCTATTCGTATGTTTCGAACAGATATAACCCAAGTCTCATAGCATCTATTTTGGCTTCGGCCAATTGGTGTCAATGTGAGAAATACTAATTATTTTATAATTTCCAATGATTTGGAGTATGAAAAGAATGAGTAGTAGTATCATGAAAAGTTTTGATGTCAAAATCTGCCCATTCAATATTTTTAAGTTCATTATTGAACTTATGTTTTCTACTAATGTAGAAAACATAAGTTCAATATGGCTAAATTGGCTGTTTGAACCAGTAAATGTAACTATTGTTATCGTTTTTAAGGGCCGTGATTATTGACAATAATAAATAAAACCACTTCGAAGTAAGTTTGATGTAGGTATTATATAGAAATGTTAAATGAATCCTTGTTTTACTTAAATTAACCAAGTACCTAAGCAGTATCCAAGTATATAAGTAAAGATTTGCTTAAAAAATTCGTAGCACAATTCACTATATCCACATGGCTCCACGTAGACAGTCACACACATTTTTATTATTTATGTTACTGTACAGAACAACAAACGTGAACAAACGTCAGTGTCAACCTCAGATTGGTTACACGGGTGTTAACGCCAACATGATGCCTACCATAGAGCAGGCCCACACCTCTTGTTTATTTTTATTTTTCTTTAAGACACTGACGTACGTCCTTCAATGTATTATTTATTTGTATTTTTTTTTAAATGTATTACTTTTTGACGTGACAACGTCTTATAAATTGGTTGCGGCTGGGAGTCACTTATGAAAAAGTGTAACGCTCGGTAACGTTACGATGAGTCACCGAACGAGAGAGAGGCCCGCCGAATGTTTTCTCAATATTTAAAAGTTTATTGATTTTTAATATTATAAGTATATATATGAAATTGTAAACTCTTTATGATATATATAATACAAAAAAATTGTTTATATCGATAAATTTTGATAACCATCCAAGATTGTTCCATTTAAATCATTAATGTATAAATCACTTATAATATAAATATTTAATAGTAGTAGATATATTTCCTATATAACCCAAATTATTCATTTATTAATTTTCGAAATATATTACAGGCATTTATATTTAAACATCCTGTTACATAATGATTTATAGTTTTTTTTATCCTCAACAAAATCACTCAAATAGGAATTAGTTAAGTTTAAGTTTACATGTACAATGTTTTAGTAAACAAAATATATTTCTATAGTTAAAATTTGTGCAATTCTTATTTTCATTCAATTCCTTGTTCCTATTGTGCAATTTAATTATATTCATATCAATAAATATTCTACCGAGAAAAAGACGTTGTCACGTAAAATCTTCGCCCGTAAAACCGACTTTACAGGCAACCATTTTTTTTTAGTTATTTGTTATATGTGTATATGTACATTTATAATGTTTATATTTGTTTGTTTTCTTCTATTTTATTTTTATTTTGTTTTATTTATTTTTATTTCTTTATTACATAAATATTATTACTAAGGCGTCCTTCATTCAGGCCCTGCCAGAATACCAGCGCTGCTGCGGTGGATCTCTGCTCGCAGTGGCCTATGCTGAGGCAGGGTCCTGGTTAATCGTAGGTGTTAATTTATTTATATTAAGCACAATTGTTCTTATTTTAAATGTTGCCATTGTTTGTTTTCCTACGATCAATAAATTCTTTCTTTCTTTCTAAATAAATAAATAATAACTAACTATGAACTTATGATATTCTCTATTCGTATGAGTAATTTACTATTTAGCTTGTGTAAGAACGTATAATCTGCACGTGTCGTATAGCACTAATTCGATTTGTTTCAAACGACGGCATCTTTAAGTTCTCCAGCCTTTTTGTGAAACGCTCAGTTCGGTATGCGGGGTCGGGCTGCACAGCTGATGCTCTCGCGCAGAATCCCCGTTCGATTTGCTCCTATCAATAGTCACAGCGCGCGAGGAGTTCATCGCACCACAACTCACCACTCTCAAACTATATTGAAGTCTATTAAAATTACGCTAGCTTATAAATTCACGTGGCAAGCCATTTAAGACGACCACTAATCGGAGATTACTGCGCATAGATGCTAAGAATTGCGTAGGAAATTAGGAACAAATGTACGGTGTTCTGTATTTCACAAAATGACTGAGTTATTTATATTATACGTATTAAGTTTATGTTACGCATCTTACAATAGTAAATCCCAGCGTTTAACAACGCCAAATATAGTTAGTAATGTCCAAGTTTCTGTGCAAGTGGACAAATACTACTTAATATACACCTGTTATTATATTTATATAATCAGAGGAAGCATAATGATTCTATGAAAAATATTCTTTGTTAAATGAAGCATTTCTTGGATTTCAAGGTTATTTAATTTTGAGTGACACTCAACTATTTTCCTGGCTGAAGTTTTTATGAAGTAATAAAATATGTATCATCTAATGCTGGTTAACCATTTTTTAAATTGTTATTAATGAAAGCATTATAATAAAAATTTCCTCTATCTGAACAACGATTGTGGTTTTCTAAAATAAATTAATGAATCATGTTTACATTTGGTAATTACTTATTATAAATTGCATTGTGTTTGCGCTGGTAATGCAATACGGTATTAGCCAATAAATGGGGCGGAGTCAATCGTCGATACGAAACTTCGGAGCATATGGCGCTATCAATCTGTTTATTAATGTGGGGATGCCGAGCTATGAGGCTTGTCGTTGGCGCGTCATGTCTGCGTTCCCACGGGCACGCGGGGAGGTGTGGGAGGGGGGAAGTGAGGGGTGCACGCTGCATCGTGATTACATTTTTTGAGTGTTTCACGAAATGAGCGGACCCTCTTGGCGCCCGCTGTGCGATCGCTATCTGTGAACCGACACGAACTCTGACCGATGTTAATTAAACTATTTATGACCGCAGCACCCATTGCAATATTAATCAAATTTAATTTATATTGGATTATATTCGTGTTGAAGGGTTCTTTTAATTGTGTGTTTCGCCTATAAATATAATTAACTTTTCATGTCGGAGATTTATGCATTTGACCAGCGAGGCGAGTTAAATTAATAATATAGAAAATAAACTTTTCTCTTTAACTAAACAACATTGTTTTGACTCATCCGTTCACAATAATCAAAGTATTTCAGAAAGTTGCTGATTCCAGTCCACGCAATTTAAATTTAGATAAATTAATCATAACTTAATTATAAACACATTTACTTTTAATATACCTACTTATATACAAAACCGATGCATATAAAAGACATCAACGAGTTTGCAAGTGCAAACATTTATACAAATTTTGACTGTTTTTAAATAAAAGTGGCTGTCTCTTTTAATTTTCAAGTATTTCCGACTTCCGCGTTCTGTTAACTCCTATTTTTATGAAGACTGTATATTTTCACAGGTTTGTTCGTCGTTCGCTGAGGTGGAAGTATGCTGGCAGGTGGCGATAGTGTGAGCGATAGTGGCCGCGCGTGCGCAACTAGCGTGCGGGGCGTTTCCCCAATTAGCAGCTAGCTTTCGTGACGAGCAAAGTTGGTGTGCGGACACAAAAAGCTCGATGTGAAGGAGCCAGTGAACATTAGAAACGGTCGGAAGATAAGTTTAACATTAGTATAGTGATAATGAACAAGCGTGATTAAGAGAAAGTGAGTGAGTTCAACGAGTGCGGAGGTCGGTGAAGGAGGGATGTGCTCGGTACGGCTGCTGCTGTTAGCCGCGTTGCCGGCGCTCGCGGGTAAGTCAACTTCTGTATATCTTATCGGAATCTTCGCTAGATCTCATTTTGGAATTGTTTACAATGTACTTTTGTTAGGGTTCGACAGTATCTAATATTTTTAATAAAGATTAAAATGTCACAAAAATTACTATATACAGGACAGCTGACCCGGCTACGCGTTGCAGTGGCTCAGTTATTATAATTTGCCTTTTTATTATAAATTAAAATGAAACCTATGTTATGTCCTAAATTGGAACGAATCCAGCAAAATGAAATGTGACGGAGTTCATCGCGGTGAAACACTGTGACACGCAATTTTTATATATAGGTATATTATTTTTCTTATACATCAATCAATCTGATTCTTATAAAGACTTATGAAGGTTTTAGTAGTCCTAAAATTTAGGTATATACTTATTTCATAAGTCTAAATTGAAATGGAAATAAAAAAAGGGAAATTTTAAATGTTGACGTTATTTTTTATTAAATTTTGAGTAGTTTCGTCACATTAATCCAATGTTTTTTTAGTACTAAAACGACAGCGCATTTTAAAATACCACTAGCGCCAAATATCCTTATCGTTTCGCAGAATACAAGTAAAAGCGAGATTTTATTGTATGTATTTGTAAAATTTATAATTAAGAGGTACATATGAAACATTTTTTTTTCACAAACTTTGTTTGACCTTAGAATATTATATGATTCCTCGCAGAATTAAATGGATATCATTTTTCTAACAAAATACGTTGATACGGTTTTATGTAACGCTACTACAAAATAGGTATTATCAGTAAGGTCAATCAACTCACGTTAACAATGTGTGGCCAAACATTGTTGACATGACAAAAAAAGTTAAACACGTGAAGTGTTGCGAGATCTAAATTTATTTGATTGGAATGTGCAGAATGTGCGATTCTAAAACAGTAGTGGCGAATATAGCGAGCCAGGGACCGCGACGAGTCTGATTGAATGGAAATAAAAAACGGAGGATTGTTCCGCAGCTGCGACACGGGAACAAAGTTATTTATTCACTTATTTCATTCTTTTTATTTAATTGTAAATAGGTAAGCGCTTGACCGCTATCTTGCCTGATGGTAAGCGATGATACGATCTAGGATGTGACGCGCCTGCCTAGATGATACCTATTCACTCGTGACTTGAAGAACCCTGAATTGTATTTATCAGGAAACACAGACTTTTCAAACCCCGATATATCGGGTAATACTGATCAGACAGGGGTGTGCGACCCCTCATTTTGTAGGGTTTTTTAGGACGCACCGAACTGCTCCGACAGAATTTTTGAAATCAGCAAATATTTATTTTTGGCAATTTTTTTTAAGTTTTACTTCTTAAGGCGCGTTATGAAAAAATGATGAGAGTGAGAGAGACACAAAATACACATAGAACAAAAAGCGACATAGAATAAACCAGCAGGATGAAGTTGGCCGCTAATTATGAATGTGTGTGTGGGATTTTAAATTATATACGGTAGTTAAAAATAATTTATAGAAAATTATAATATTAGTTATCTTTGTTTAGTAACGATAAATAAGTATAACTTCTTACGTGCGTACATAAGTACCCACAACGGTCTTTCTTCATATAACGGGGTGACAAGCAAGCAACGGCTGCCACATTATATTGTATGGAAATCTGAATGAACGTTTCCGTGTCAATATACCTGTTTTTTACCATAACATAACTATAATTAAAATCAAAATTAAAAAAATAATGTTTTTAAAAATTATAAAATGTAAACATGAACACTACCTTTGAAAATATACATTAAACAGGATCAAATAAAATCATCATTAGATAAATTATTTTAATTGAAAAATAATAGAAAAGATCGACCTGCCCACAAGTAAATTCTTTCGTATTTTTCTATCAAAATAATTTATCATTGAACAATACAAAAAATATATAAAACCATAAAATAATAATTTATTTACATGAACACATTATAGGTAATAACAATAAGGTAAGAATCTTGTTTAGTTAATGTGATCAGCCTGATAGGCAGGCGTACCAATTTTAATTGTCATTATATTTTGTTACTTATGAATTTAACTGCTAGCTAACTGATAGATATTTGATTAAAGTGGATTTCCAATTATTTTTTGTCTTTTGCGCATTATTGATTCAACAAATAACTAAGTAATCAGGTGAATCAAATATCGACAGGATTCTAGCACCTTCATTCCCCAATAGCAACGAAACACTATAAGTAACTTTATCTCGATATTGTCGTCGTCATAAGGACGCCACTACGTCCTCACTGGTAGGGGCTAAAGCTTGCCAATTAAACTCTAGGGACTTGGCTCGTAAACTACCACACGGGCCCGCTGTGTATTGGTGGGTACTACGATTGGTAAAGTCGTCGTCGTCGAGGTAACAGTTTGTGGTCACCCATCGCATGTCGAGACCTCGCGAACGTCGCTTAACCATATCCGCACCATAAGGAACAACGCTCTCTCACCACTACACCACACACACGAAGAGCTTCCAATTGTCAGTTATAGCAGTCTGCAAATACTCTTAATTAAGAAATCAATGAACGATTTAGTTAGAAGAAGTCAAGTGCTTCTCGATTGGATTTTGCAATGGCTTTATGAATTCAACACTCTTTAACTAGTGAAATTTAACTTGAAAAGTACCCTTAACCGACAAGCTTTTATGACAGTCCAGGTGAGAGTTGAAGGAGCGAGAGATGTATATTAGGATAGTAGAGAATGAAAATCTATTTTGTTGCTGTATGTAAGTATGTTTACTTGCGACGTGATAACCTCCGAAACAAACACCGAAAAAATACGTTTTCAACGGGTAATAATTTTACCTTAGGAATTCCAACAGTAATATTTCCAAATTCCAAGGACTCACCCATAATAGCGTCAAATAGTCGACAGTTATTTTTGATCGGTGAATCACATCCGTAAACGGCAGATTCCAGCAATCTCGGAATATGCGAACATCTGTCAGTCACATGGCTGCTATTGGAGTCATCGGCGCGTCCGGACCACGGCGAGCGACCAAAGCTGCGGATGAAGTCATCAGGCAGTGAAGTCTTGAATCAAATCTGACAAACAGAAATTATGACGAACACGTGAAAAGCTTTCTCCCACGTTTACAATCATTCATATGCATTTCAACTTAATTCGTTGTTAAATGTTATGGCAACGTCTATTTTGAAATCCGATTTTTATAAGTCACGTCATCGGTAATCGGCGCTAGAGGAGGAGCATTTATGATCGAGGGATTCGTCCTGCCTCGATCTCTCTGATGTTATATGTAGGGCAAGAAGCCGATCGTTTGTCACTGCGCGCGGCGCTTCTGTAAACAGGGCTTAATTGCGCCCTTTCATGTGAGTGTGGAGCGACTGCTCGCGATATATCGCCGCTTTGTTCTCCCTCTGACCCGCGACGTTTACACAGAGCGAAGGCAATAACTCACGTGTTGCGCCATCATTCGCCACTTGCCACCAAAGGAGGACGCGCAGTTGCACACGTACGTACGCACGCACACACAATACCCTCTTGGTGGTCTTTCAATAAGAGCCATCCAATACGGGTATAGACTACACAACAAAAGCTCGTTAACAATGTCTTCCTCACTCTGATTATAAAGTTCAAGCAATTCATATCAAATGTGGCCCCAATTAGCACCCGTTGATATATCACGCTTTGTAACAAATTGATGATGAAAACGAGAGTTCGCAAACCCATTTGATCTGTTGCCAGAATCGCCGCTTTCCAATTGGCAGGGCGTTCGTTCCGCGGCTTTCGGGCTGAGCCGCTCTTGCCATCGGGAACGGTTCCCATACCTTTTATGGTGTTTGTCGCCGATTTCGTGTGGGTAGCGTTATGTTCAAATTTCGTAGGAGCGCTGGGTAGGTGTGACTCGGATTACTCGTAGATTAGTTTATAAATACAGTAATATCTTTAATATCTAACCAATAGAATAATACAATGATATTCAACAAATATTTATTCTATTACTGTTTTTCAATTGATGAGGCACTAAGTTGTTTCTGGTTTCCATATCATAAATATTTTGAGTCAATACGAATATTGAAGTTAATTTATAAATAAAAGAAAATACTTATATAAAAAAAAAATGTTTATAGTGTTTAACCGGAATGAACTCCGAATACATTTTTTTCATTTTGTTGGATTTGGCCCGACTTAGGACATAGGATAGGTTTCATTTTAATTTATGATAAAAAATATTTAAAAATATAATAACTGAGCCCCAGCAACGCTTGGGCGGGTCAGCTTGATTTTTCTATAAAATCAAAAAGAATAACGTATCTAAAGAACGCGAGATATTGAAATGCAATTAAAATTAAAATTCATTTATTTCGGGGAAACCCCTATTGTGTGTTAGTAACAATAATCAAATGTTATCCTTTGTTAGTATAATTTAATTCATAAATTGAAATGTCATAAAGATAATATTGATGTGATAATGCTTTGGCAATGACGGTGTGAGCGTGGTGGCTCGTACGAGAGCAGGGTGGCACCTTGCGCGCGCGCCTCGGTCACCGCGTGTTATTTCAGGCGCGCGACCCCGGGCCCCCGCGCTCTATTTATACATTCCACCATTCGACACACACGACACAATACCCGTCCTAAATATCGTCATCGATCGCTCCTGGGGGAACGACCATCGAAAGTGCGACTTCGTTGACAGTTCATATTTACATTGCTTAATATCCCATTAGAAGTGCATCAGGCCGTCAACAGCTTATCCGTTTTAGGCACTTATTGTGTAAGGACTAAGTTTTCAATTAAGAATACCCAAAATTGGGACAAACTGGATAGTCAAACGCTCGCTGTTGACAAAGGCGGGGCGTAAGCTATTTTTTGAGGTTACTTTACCAGTTGGCACGCGATCAAAACACTTAGGAAGTGGACACTTCGGAAGATAGATGTGCGTTTCATTCTAAACCTGGTTTCATTAACTTTGAGATGATATAAAAATAACCGGTTGGCAATGTTAGAACATCAAAGGATTAAGAATCGTTTTGTATGGGAATCAGCATTTCGCAATGAAACAAGTAGTTACTCCTGTTCCGCCAACAATATCCACGAATCAGCGAGTTCTAATCGTATAATCAATCGTCGATTGTGTAAGTGGGCCTTTGTGTGAATGTTAATTTTGTATAGCGGCGCTGTTTATAATTCCGCAGTCGGTGGACGGAGTTCTGGATTCCAGGGATTGCGCAACCCGGCGCCACGGCTCGTTTGTTTGGGGTGCGCCTGCCGTGGTCCGGTGCGAGCGGTGCACTAAGTTGCACTTGCCAACACGGCCGTGCCAAAGCGTACGCACGTGCCTATACTGCATTCCACGAGCGTAGATTCGGCCAAGATTAGTCGACTTTACAAATGTTGCCAAACGAGATGAGAGGCCCTTAAGTAAATAAGTAAAAATAAAACTGAAGAATATTCTCCCGTGTCAGGCCGGAAAGCCATCCCACACCTTCCGCTAGCCTAGAAACGTTTAATTGGTATTGACTAATAGTCAACGCTTCGCAGGTACATTCATTTTATTTTATAACAACGTTGGGCCATTATATCGTTAGAACTTCGTCCTCCTAAGACTGAAATGAAATATATATTTTACACTTTTTAATATAAACATTACAGTCAAGCTCTTACAAAATAAACATTAAAAAAATATGCCAATGAATCCACATTAAAATAAAAAAATAATAATCAAAGTAAATTTTCTCATTAGAATTGAACTGCAGTTCAATTAACAAGCAAGTGTTAGATATTGTTATTTAATATTTACCATCCGCTCAGGGGGATACGCACCGATATGATCCTATTTCTATTTTATATATTATTCTACTAGCTGACCCGGCTACCCGTTGCTGTGGCTCAGTTATTATAATTTGCATAAAAAATATTTTGATTATCAATTAAAATAAAACCTATCCCATGTCCTAAGTAGGAACAAATCCAGTAAAATGATAAAAAAAAAACATCAAAATCGGTTGTGTAGTTTCCGAGGTCATGGCGGTGAAACACTGTGCCACGTATTTTTTATATATAAAGGTTTTATTTATTTAGATAATTAATTACAACAGCAGATATATAGATGTACACTAGTATCATAATTTTAAGTATGCCAGTCCAGCGATGAACGTTGCTTACATTAATATTGTTATAAAGAAGTTGAATTGCCAATGAAATGGGCGGCCTATGCGCACGTGCGCGGCGCGTACGCAACGTTCGCAATTCGCTCGGAAGTGGCGCCCGCATCCTGCATCCGCTTGATTCATCTCTTTTAATAAACACGTTTGAGGGAAACAATACGTGTAAAGGAAACTTTTATGGCGACGGCTAATTTGAACCGAGCGACGCGACGTGTCAGCGTTTCATTTGTGTTCTTCATTGACTCATTCATTTACATAACCGTTTTGGCTGTTCAATGGTCACTGTACAATTATAAATAAACAAATAAACATTTCCCACATTCACACCAATTAGCCTAGCCCGAAGTAAGCACTGTACCTAAGGCTTATGTTATGGATTATATATGTTATGTTATGTAATGCTAGAGTAATGGATTGACATACATATATGATACATAGATATGTAATATTCACACCTATCTTTTGTACACAATGTTACCTTATTACATTTACCTTATGCAATTATATTTTCGGAAACGTGTACTAGACTATTAAAGATAACCTAAAATTCATCCTTTATCGTATTTCACGTTTATAACAGTCACACTCTGAGCTCACTGTCACTGCTCTATCGATTACACTGATCCGTTTATGCTGTGTATGCAAAATTGATTCTATGGAGCCAGTACCTACATAGCTGTCAGTCTTACCTTCCACGCTAAGATCATGAAAAAAAGTTCGTTCTATTATTTTTCTAAAGTGTTGTTCTTTTTCTTTTTTTGTTGATCTTATATAAATGTGGGTTCAAATCATAAGCAATTGATTATCATAGTAAACATAGTTTGTCAATGCAAATGTGGGCGCCATTTTATATTATTTGATGAAACGACATGTAACAATTGTTGACTTCTATTTCTAATTTAAGTATTTAGTCAATAAATTAACTTTTACTCACCTTTGAATTGTGATGTCTGCTGACTCGTAGACTAATCGAAGTCATAAATCGTCGTACCACTAAATAGTTTAAATGAAAAGAAATCGTAAAGTCGTGCAGGAAACCAGTAACTGATAGGGATGACGATCCTAATGAAATAATCGTTTGATAATCGATTGTTTTCATCGCGTCGATATGAAAAAGTCCATTAATCGGATACATAATATCTATCGTTCATTAATTGAGGGGAATAGTAATTAACCTTTCGACATGATAGATGCCGCAACATTCTAACTTTAAACAATAAGCTACAAATCAATTACATTTGGAAATAAAGGGAATTTCACAAACGATTAATTTAATTGATATTGTACATCGCTAGTCCTCGCGTATGCAAGATGAGATCCGTGCTGTAAAATAAGTACTATTATTTTGAAAGTAACTGGTCCAAAATACCTATTTTTAAAGATATTTCATTTCAGTGTTGAAAGCTAGAGACCTTTATCAATCACAACCATTACGTATCTATTAATTTTGTTTTAAGTAATACGCTGACGCACTGCGTCACATTTGAAGACGTTACCATTTTAAGGCGTAGGAATTTCTTATTTTTATACTAGGTTACGCTGTGTGATGGATTTTAATACTTAAGTCGCATAACTTTAAAAGAGCAATATGATAAGAGCTCGCAAAATGGTAAAGGAACAAAATGTTATAAAATTCGTATAGTCAAAAAGCTAAATGGTAAAAGGACAAATCGGTAATTTCCTATTCCTATCTTAATATTGACAATCAGTTCGAAATTAAATCTTCCAATATTTACGATTGAATTTACAAAATACTTAGTAGTATTCAATCGGTGTAAAATGTGTTAACCTTCATTAGATGTTATCTTTATAAATTCTTCCAAATACTTAACGTTCGCTATTTCGGTGCGTGGCGTAGTGAATGTGTAGATGTCACGCCATTGAGGCGGCCGGCCTTGCCCGTGCGCACTGGTCGCCGACATCCCCAATCATTGTTTCAATAATTTTGGGAATTTTACTTTTTCATAATCATAAATTGCGGGCGAAGTGTCGAGGATCACTCGAGCCATTCTTCAATAAAATTAGATTTTAACAAACAATACATGTTTTTAATTTAATTTTTTGCATTCACAATGCAATATTTCCATAAGATAAAAAATACGTGTGTAAAAAACAACTACGCCTCCGAGTCCTCAGATGGGATTCGAACCCACGACCTTTCGGGTATCCGGACGACTGCTCTGACCGCTGAGCTACCGAGAGGCTGGCAAACGTGTCGGATTTTACAAATTCCAGGCGACACGCTGGCAAACACTCGTATTTTATATCTTATGGAAATATTGCATTGCGAATGCAAAAAAAATAAATAAAAACAACAATAGCTGGTTCCATTTTAATCGATTGTTTAATATTCGTAAAAATATTACTTTCGATGTTGAAGGTAGTTAGCGTTCAATATTGGTGGAACGATACTAGCTCATAGTGGAAGTTGAAATACGTTTGTAAAATTCGACACGTTTGCCAGCGTCTCGGTAGCTCAGCGGTCAGAGCACTCGCCCGGATTGCGAAAGGTCGTGGGTTCGAACCCTACCTGAGGGCTCGGAGGCGTAGTTGTTTTTTACACGCGTATTTTTATATCTTAAACAATACATAGTTATCGCAATGATGATCTCATATTGCAAATATATACAATATATGAGAACTTGTGCAACATCTTTTACCTTTCAAATTAATCCGTAATAAACTGTCAATAATTTGTAGAACTCATCTACATGCACTATTTCGTTATTCTTATTATCATCATTACTTCGTTTTCTTAAAATAATATTCAATAATTTTCGTGCATGTCATTATTAATAAAGGTGCTCGCATTAAAGATAAAGTACGCATGGACGATGCCCTTAACAGCATGCTACCTTTTTCGTTTTAGCCAATGTCATTACTGAGTGGCAAAAAAGGATAAAGTATCAAGAAAAGGATTCGGTGTTGACAAACTTGGGTCAACCTTTGGGACTATAAAAGCCAAATTTTGCTTTAGAACTTGCACCTTATTTGTATATTTTTGATGTACCTTAGGTAAATTCATTAGTTAAATTAAATTACCTCACCAAGTTGATGTTTGTTCCATCTCCCATTCGACTGTGAATTGGAAGTACCTCTTTGATTGGGAGCACTTGAATACTTTGGCCTGTATCTATCCAGCAGTTAAATATTATTACATCTATAAAATAAAACGGTAATGTTAACACGGCGGTCGTAAATGACTAACTAGTAGTTTGAGTATATTTCACTGTAGAGATGGCGCTGATGCTTAGATAAAGAAATATCTGAAGATAAAAGGTCCGTCTATTTTCTTATCTTACTAATATTATAAATCGGAAAGTGAGTTTGTTTGTTTGTTCCGCTTTCACGCCGTAACTACTGAACCGATTGCTTTGAAATTTTGCAGACGTAAAGATAAAAGTCCGGATTAAATAATAGGGTACTTTTTATCCTGAAAAAAAAATTGATATTCCCGAGGAAAAACAAAAAAATTGTTTGCTTGATGGATGGATTGTAGATGGCGGTGTATGTCGTTTAAAACAACGTAAAATATTGCAAACGAATATAAACATGTAAATTTTGAAGCTAAATGATATGAAAATGAATCCTCGAAAATGAGGAATTCTCGAGGGATGACGTACAATTTGTTTTATCGTCTTAATTGTTTTTTTTACATCTACTTATCCTGAAATCACTAAAGTCAACGAATTACTAATTGGTATAAGTATTATAATAATAATAATGTATTTATTTATTCAAGTAACAAGACTCATTTTGTTAGTTATAATTTTACTTATCCTATGTTAGTATCAGTGACAAAGATGAGAAAAAATAAAATAAAATAAAATAAAAAAATAAAAATAAAAATCTGCCCGCATCCAGTTCATTTCCGCACAACGCCGGCAGACGTTGTGCATCCATGAGCCATATACCGGCAGTCTAGTCTGCTAGCGATCATTCTCAAGATGTTGTTGGTGCTGCCCCGCACCCTGCGCACCAGAGAGGCGCAGTGTTTTCGCATAGTCGCGTAGAAGCAGTCTACCCGCGCCTCTGCAAACATTCCCGAAGCGCTACAGTATCGGGACAACCCCAACAGCACCCTGAACGCGTTATTAAATTGTACTCGAAGAGCGCTGCGAGCCGCGCGATTACATTTGGCCCATAGACTACACGTGTAAAAATTTGTACAGTATGCTCTAAAGAGAGTAATTTTTACATTATTGGTGCAACGTGCAAATCTGCGAGCCAACATGTTCGCCCTCACTGACAACGCCCTCCGCTCCCTCTCAACGTCCATGTCGTCCTTGAGGTCGGGAGTTAATATATGACCCAAATATTGGAACTTATGCACCCTTAGTAGCGCGCAATCGTTCAAGATGATTGCAGGCAGTCTAACTGTATGCTTGCTCCTCGCCTCGAAGACCATGACTTGGCTCTTTTTTACATTGTAAGCAAGTCCATGAGCCTTGGCGTACCTCTCACATATAGCCACCAAATTTCTCAAGCCACACACCGATGCACCAAGCAGCACCATGTCATCCGCGTAACTAATATTATTGACGCTGACTCGGTCTATATAACAGCCTGATCTGGCGCTGCTTAGCTCACCTATGAGGTCATTTACATACAGGTTGAAGAGCGTTGGCGAGCTTAATCCTCCCTGCCTTACCCCGCACTCCAACCTGTATGGTTGAGAGAAAGACCCGTCCCATCGTATGTTATTGACCTGGTTTCTGTACCAATATTTAAAGATGTTCGAAAGTTCTTTAGGTACTTGGGCTTTTTCGAGCTTCTGCCACAATATATCATATGAAACCAGGTCAAACGCTTTAGAGAGGTCGAGAAAGCACGCAATGACTGGTGTTTTCCGCTCCGTATAGTAAGTGACAGTGTGCTTAACAGACAGAATAGCCATTTCCGTCGACAGCCCCGGTCTAAACCCAAACTGGTTATCGTGGTGTGTTATATATTTATTTAGCTGTGTATTCAGCACACTATCAAATACTTTTGCTACAACAGTTGCCAATGAGATAGGCCGATAGTTATTTTTATCCGCTATATCCCCCGTTTTGTTTTTCACTATTGGTACCACTATAGTATGGATCATATCACTGGGCGTATAACTATGCCCCAAACAAAAGTTGTACAACATATATAGGACTCTAGGTAAATGAGGGCCAGCATACCTAAGATGTTCTATACTGAGTCCGTCGTGACCAGGAGATTTCCCTCTAGACATACATGTTATAATATTAGCTATATCCTTAACAGTAAATTTAATTTTCCTTTCCACTTCGAACTCAGCATCCAACAAAGATTGCGAGGGCCCTAAGGGGGACTTAACATAAAAGTGATCCCTGAACAAATCAGCAATTTTTTCAGGTTCACCTTCTCCATTAACGCAAACGGGAAGGCCCGGCTTAGATTGCAACTTGTTCGTGTTCTTCCAAAACGAGCGAAAGTCATTTTTCGAATGATATGAGGCCAGTATATCTAATTTTAATTGTTGCTCGTGGTCTTGGCACCATTTTAATCTTGATTTAAATTTTCGTCTGGCTTCACACATTTCGTTATAAATTCTATTCGATGTTGGCTTACCATGCCATACCCACAAACTATACTTTAATCTGGCCTCCCTATGTGTTACAGCTACGTGTTTATTCCAAATCCGAAACGTTGGTTTCAAGCTAAGCTTGGGTAGTTCGTGCCTTGTGACGAGGTACAGAGTCCTGGCGGAAAGTCCATGGTACATTTTTATAAAGTTCATTGCTGAGAGGTTTCAAATCATGATCCAAGACTGTCTCTTGATTCACTTTGGCTGAAGTTTTCACTGCTTTTTCACAAAAATGTAGCTTTGTGGCGCCTTGATAAGATACGCCCCACCAAACCATCACTCACGCAGGATGATGAACCCGTTGTACCTTTCCGTCCACTTGAGCAGCTTCTTTAGAAGTGTGAGCGTACACTTTATCATTTTGCTTATTGTAGTGCTCTTCAATCGTGAAAATTTTTTCATCAGTAAAGAGGATATTTCTGTGCCTTTTACCTGCGTTCTGCGACAGAAGACATTTTGAACGATTCGCTATCTTTAATTGTAAAGCTTCAGGTCTTGTTTTATAATAGGCGACAGAGTTCTAGTCTTCATTTCTCGCGATAAGATTTTTTGCTTCCTAATGAGGTTTTGACGAATTCTGGCTTTAACAGCATTATCAGCCTTTGTAGTTCTAGCAGCAAGCGGCCACCCCGATCTTTTATGATCTTCGACAGAGGAAGTGTTGTTGTATGTGTTGATAGTACGATAAACGAACATACGGCTGATACCAAGCTTTTGAAGTGTCTGGAATATGACCGACGGCTCCATATCCACCTAGTGCAAAGCGATCACTGCAATTCTATTTCTTTAACACCCCATTCCATATTTGATAATGAATACTAAAAAATATATAAAATGGCGCGAAATCGAAAGAATTTTTTTAAATAATAAACGCGTTCCAAATTCAAATAATTAAAAAAGTTTAAAAAAAGAAAAGGTTGTATGTAACAGTATTTATGACCAGACTAGTTAATAAGTTGCCAAATGATTTTAAAATGCTTAATATCGATCAATTCAAACAAGAACTGAAAACTTGGTTAACAAAAAATTGTTTTTATAGTATGCATGAATTTTTTATATATGTGTGACCGTAATTAACTGTCATTTTTGAGATACTAAGACATAATTTGATTTTCTTTAATATAAAATATGCAACTAATTTTATTTACATTGATTTAGTATAAGATACGACATTATTGATTTTCTATATATCTGTATACATATAGTTACAGTGTTTAACTGCAAAGAACTCCGAAACTACTCAACCGATTTTGATGTTTTTCTTTCATTTTGCTGGATTTGTTCAGACTAAGGATAGGTTTAATTTTAATTTATAGCACAGCAACGCGTGGCCGTGTCAGCTAGTAATTTAATATATTTAAATGTGATCTATTTTTGTATTTAAATCTTGTTAATTTTAAATAGCTTATTATTTTATAAATTATTTTCCTCGAAATAAATTGCTTATCTTTGCATGCCCAAACTGAATGAATGTGTCTGGAAGTTGTAACTTTATTCTGTCAAGATATTTATTATGTAGAATATTATATTCTATTCTAAATAATCTAAATATTGGTGGCGCCGTACCGCACAGTCTTGTCAGGTGACCACCGCACCGGCCGAGGAGTACGGCTGCCAAGCGGGTCACCTGTCACCCACCAGTGCGCTAACTGGTCCACGCCGGACTTTAAATTAGAATGCGCCCGTTACACTCCACATATAGTTTTATTATTATTATTACGGTCGGTTTTACGTTGAACTGTTCGGAGGTAAACCTTGGTTGAAGCTATTACGTAAGATTAATAATTATCTAGAAGGTTTTGTTTTTTAAGCCTATAATTTGCGCGCTATTAAAATAGGTAGGTATTTTAAAATCATATCGATACATTGAGGTAAATACTGTTTCAAAAGGTTAGCATTTTCATTAAAGTAAAATAAAAAAAATGGTAGTTTACACTTAAGGAAATGTAAAATAAATAGAAGGTACTATATTCAACATGACTTGGGTTGGGTACTATAGTGTAACTATAGGCTAATGTCTTTAAGCTGACAACATGTTTATTTACAAACGAGAATGAGTTTCTTAAATGCAAATGCATACCATTTTTCTAAATGGATTTGGTTCATCATGGTAGCTGTTGGCCTATCAAATTATTCTTTAAAATAGTGCCTATGCTTAACAATTATGACGGTTACAAAAGGTTTGCTTAAAAATATGCCTAAGTTGATGAATGTTGATCATTTATGCAATGTATAGTTATATTGCTCTAATATTCAAATCCCTTCTCCTGACCGGGTAGATATACCTATTACATCTATCATATATCGTTTCAATAGTAACCGCCATCATTGGTATAATTAAAAGTATGCGATGACAAGTTATGATAAATATTTTTATGCGAATAAACAGAGAACCTGCGTGGATTTCACAGTTTCCAGTGCTATAATAAGAACCGTTGAATGAGTCAACTCACCATTGACCCACTTCCAAAGAACGCGTTGAGGTTTGTTTATTTGCTATGGGAGTATATCCCGGACGTCGTCATAACTGCTTATCGTAACGTATGGTTACTACGACGCAGCGTTCACTTCATGGATAGTAAAACCGGTTGAAAATAACCATTTTATTGACATTATTCATCGTGTCGACAGACCGAGAAATGGTAAGTAAACACCCCATTCAAAACGGAACATGATTTAGTGTTACAATATGGAGTCGAATTTCACATTTAGTGGTGTCGTAAATGGCAACTAACGATACCGGAGAAAACCACCCGTGGATCACAAAACAGGAGCAGTTCTTAAATTAGTAAAAAATAACTGATGGCGTAGTTTTCCGAAAGACCTGAAAAGTTTTATAATGATTTTTCGCCCTAATGAGTTTGATAAAAGTAGTTTCGATGCACCTGTAAGCCCCAGTAAAGATAACCAAAAGCAGATCTTTTATCAAAATATCAATTTAACATCTTTAAAGGTGATCTTCTCCCTTTCCTCGGCTGTATGCTGACTGGATGAATCATAAGGAAAAAGCGCCAATTATATATATTTTTTTGGAGCTTGGGAGTCGTAATTGTAAATATCTACTTCAGCACAGATTTAAGATGCTGCAACTGATGAAATGTGTGGGCTGGTAGCATGACCGACATGTCAAATGTTAAGAGAATTCCTTGTTGTTACAGGTCACGGCTGGTGGTGTGCTGAGGGTGAGGTGGTAGCGGCGACTACAGCCGCTGGGCCGGAGTTCCTGCCGACGGAGACGGCGGCGGTGGCGGCGGTAGGGCAAGACTTGGAGCTCCACTGCCGAGTACGCAATCTCGCTGACAAGGCCGTGAGTACCGTTACAAATAAAAAAGAAAGAACACACACAAACTCACAAACACACAGCCAAACAAGAATAGGAGGACAAAACAAGGGACGTAACAATGTCAAAGAGTGATATTTAGTTCTTTCGGGTCCACTTATTAAGGTGAAACTATATTACCGAATACCGATAATGCGTATATTTAAATTTTTCTGGAGCTGTGTTTAACGGTTATGATTACCTTAGTCATCCTGCGATTATGAACGAGTGATCATTATTTCTTTCTGTTGTGTTGGCCTGACAAGATAGTACACCGAACGTACAAGAGCCCTCGAAGTTAACAAGACCATATTCGTAATTCTTATTATTGTTTTAGTTAAGTTTTAGATTAATACAAGTGTACCAGTGAATTATCACGGAGAGAGCACCGTTTACATCGCTAGAGTATAAAAAACAAAAACGTCCTTATAATTTGTTTAAAAAATATAGTTTTTCATTCATTTATAAAGGAAAAAGTATTGGACCGAGTATTACCCCTGGTGCACGCCCGTAGGAACAGCTGCTCTAGGAGACTAAGCATACAACATCTATCCAGCAACATCTTGTTAAAGTCTCACCGAGAGATATGATTTTACAAAAAATCAAAACTTTATAGAAACACCATAACGTTAAAACTTTTTAATAATGTGTGATGGTTGATACATTAAAATGCCATCGAGAGTTCACAATAAATATTGATGTAGCATAAAGATTGTGTACGAATCTTAAATGTTCAATGTGGCGCTACGGAGGGATCACACATTTCAACCATGATTAAACCCAGTTTTGTTGAAAGTTTATCAATGAAACTCAAAGGAAGCGCTTGTTAAAAAGAAAATGATTTATAATTCACTCGTTTCATTTGGTACATCGTGAGAGGCCGCGGCTATTTTTGCGATGGGAATAAAACGCCACTGTTTCTCATCGCGTTCGAATTTAAAAGTATGAGCTCAGAGTAAACAATTTCGGCGCCCGCCCAACATGTCGGTGAGATGAATTGGTGACAGTGATGTGGCCCAGCGGCGGAATGCCACTTCCACAGCTAAATTAAAACATATTTCCATTGTGATGTTGAATACTTCATAATATTGTTGAGAGTTAAAGGTTTTATTCCGGAAAAAGTCACAGTGGTTTCTCTTTTTTCTGCTCTACATATCTATAGTTACTATAATAGGGTGTAGCTTTAAGAAGATTTTTCGTATAATTTTTAAGACTTCTTATGGAATATTTGATAAGTGTGAGCCAGTTAATGAAAACGAAGCGTAAGAGAAAATAAATACTTTTTCTGTATTCTTGGATTTAGGTGATGGCTGAATCGTAAATTTCGATGAACACATGTCCTTTTATTACTTTCTTCGCCTTAGGCTTAGGGCGGCGCATGTGATATTTTGATATTAACTGTTTATTTTGAGAATTGTTTTGGAATGTGAGTGACGCTGCAGCTAGCTATGAGGTTACGCGCGTCACGCCTAGAGCGGGTAGGAAGCCAGCTGAGAGCAATCCCGCGCGGTCACTGACTCGCCGCACAGAATAAATACGCGCGGCTCGATTTAGCGGCACGCGTCCACCGCACGCGCCTGCCCGGAAGTGGGGATTGCCAAATACTACGCGTTCGCGATGGGTGCCCTTTGAAAATAATATCTGCACGAATGTCGAAAAGTCACGTGGGCGTACCGAATCCAATAATTTATTCTCGTTTTATGAGTTAATTTTATGACAGAAGAATCCCGAGGGAATGTTTATTTTAAGGGTTAGAGCCTCGTGCTCAATGGAAAAGAATCAAAGGAGCAGTTTTATAAATAATAAATTTAATAGAAAAGAAACTGAAAAGTCACAAAGATATACAACGATTGAAAGAGATATAGCCGTAAGGAGACATTATTTTACGATCTATTTAAAAACCATAAATAGGAATAATCTTATGGAGCATTCGTGTTGAAATTGCTCGTTATCTGGAATCCAGCAGACTTTAGTTTGCGCTGTTCGTAAGTTTATGTTTCATTTGGTTGTTTATGCGGCAGTACAGCAGACGGTATAAGTAATAATAAACTCATAATAATGACATAAAGCTCCGAGCGTGTTGCGAAAGCGTGATGGACGGACAAGTGCCGCAATCCACTGCTTGTGTTATTAACTAGCAATATTTTAAAAAATAGAGAAAAATAACTTAGGTTCTAAAGCAGCTTACCTCAAAAGGCCAAAGAGGCTACATGAGGCTACATTTTGGTTAGAGAATTGAAACTGACGGTGATGTTCTTCGTTGGTAGGTGTCGTGGGTGCGGTCGCGTGACCTCCAGATCCTGTCGCATGCGGGCGCGGTGTTCACGGCGGATGCCCGCGTGGCGGTACGGGTCTCGACCAAGGGGGGAGTGGGAGTAGCGGGAGGCGTCGCCCAGCATTCGCTGCAGATCAGGCAGCTGAGGGTGACCGACGGCGGCCGCTACGAGTGCCAGCTCAACACGGACCCCAAGATGAGCCTCTTCTACAATCTTACCGTTGTCGGTGAGTTCTTGATGCCTTTCTTTGCTTCTTGTTAATTATTACTTTTATGATTTTTGCATGCCATACTTTGGCAGAAAATCTGGGTTAACTTACTGTACCTTAAAACGTCTTTAACATGATTGTATTTGACATGTCCCATGCAAATAAAGACTATTCTATTCTATTCATATTTGATTTTTTGTTATTTTGTACGATGTGATTGCGAAATTCTTTTTTGAAAATTTTTGTCAATTTTAATGTGACGGAATGGGAGTTTAGGGAGTTCCGGAGTCATTTAGGTACAAGGATTTGACATCTTCGGTGAAATATTTGTCAAATATTATACACTAGCTTTCCGCCCGCGGCTTCGCCCGCGTGGAATTCGGTTATATTGCGGTATAAAGCACAACTATAAGAAAACTTCTCATTCCCACGGAAAAATCTAAGAAGCGCGATGTAACGCTGGATACAATTAGTTGTTTAACCAAAACTGAATGGTACACTATATTATATGTTATCCCTTGTGGAGCAAAACCATGCAGATTTTGGGCACTGGAAACCCGGGAACACGCTACATAGAGCTGACCATGCGAAAAACAATGTTTTTCCAAGTGTACTCCAGCAACCCTTAGATTTTGGCCTTGTGCTTTATTAATGGTCATTGCAAATGAAACCCTTATAGGAAATTGTAGTCTTTTAAATTGAAATGGGAGGTCTGTTGGAATAATCGGAATCCGAAGAATGAGTCATTTAGTGAATCATTTAGCTTCAAAATTTACATGTTCATATTCGTTTGCAACATATAAGTAGATGTAAAAAAAACAGTTTAGACGATAAAACAAATTGTACGTCATCCCTCGGGAATTCCTCATTTTCGGGGATTCATTATCGTATCATTTAGCTTCTAAATTTACATGTTTATATTCGTTTGCAAAATTTTAACTTGTTTTAAACGACACACAGCGCCATCTACAATCCATCCATCAAGCAAACAATATTTTTGTTTTTCCTCGGGAATAGAAATTTTTTCCAAAATAAAAAGTACCCTATTATTTAATCCGGACTTTTATCTTTACGTCTGCAAAATTTCAAAGCAATCGGTTCAGTACTTACGGCGTGAAAACGGAACAAACAAACAAACAAACTCACTTTCCGATTTATAATATTAGTAAGGATTAGAGATATGGAGATCCATGGGTAGGCAGATTTCAAGGTGGATTGATCGAAGATTAAGTCGAGGTCGCGGACAGAATTTGGTGGAATCGATAATTATGGAGATCCTTGGGGAGCTATGGGTGACTTAAGACTGCATATTTCCAGGACCACGGGTTTCAACTGTAGAATTGTGAACCATTTAATTTTAAGGGTCACAAGTATTTGTAACTGGCCATAATAATAGAGCAAGTTCGAATGGGTTGAAGGCAAGTTGTCGGTCACCAGATGAGCCCGTGCCGGTGGCGATGGTGGTGGCGGGCGGGGACGTGCGCGGCGTGGTCGGCGGCGCCGCCACTCTGGTCTGCGAGGCGCGTTACGAGCCGCCGCCGAGGGCGCTTCCCACGACGCCGCTCGACATCGAGTGGATCAAGGACGGCCAGCCGGTGCAGCTGCAGGTGGGTGCGAAACCAACTGCACTTAAGAACACTTATAATTACTGTACTCATCTCGGACATTGCGTTTTCCTATTTCGTGAGAGAAGAGGAAAGACGAAGATTCATATTAAAAACCCAAGTCCTGTGAATTCCCATTATCATTATTTACTTATAAACAGACGAGTTAGTATCCGAGAAATGGGTACAGATACTGAAGTTATATAAATTTTGATATTTAAAGCTGTTAGACAACGATTAAGCTTTCGAACGTAGTAATAGTAGTGGTGGCCGAAAAAGGCTAAGCGCTCCCGCATGACGACTGACTTTTTGACGAGGGCCATAGAACGTGGTGTAAAGTCGACATCAAAAAGTCTGTCGTGGTTTGAGTGAAATTCTTTCTGGAGCAGCGGACGCACGGTGGCGTGTCCCGCGACTCGCAGCGCTGGGCGAGGCGTGCCTCGTCGCGGCTGACGCTGTCTTCGCTGGCGCCGCCCGACGCGGGGCTCTACCACTGCTCGCTCGGCTCGGGGGTCAGCGCTTCCGTGCGTCTGGATGTCGACGCCGCGGGTGAGTGATCTTTCGTAATTGTAAACCGGTCTTCTGTAGCTTCTGATTGTTCTGTTGAGATTATAAGCCGAACTCATCTACAGAACAGGTATCACAAAAGAAAACATGAACTCTAGTTGAGAATCTCTTCCTTCGAAATAAATTGTTTCTGTTTTTGCTGCAGAGAGTCCCATGGAAGCGATGCAACGCGACCAGTCTGCGGACAACGACGCCCACGCTCGGCGGCCAACCCCTCTCGCGGCACTCACGCTCGCGACGCTTGTGCTCGTTAGCCCTTTAATAACCTGAGTAGCACATCGCAGAAGCACTCGCAGTTTTTATGATGTGTGGACTTTTAAAAGTTTTGTACTACCGATCATTACCTCAGATACTAAACCGATTACATCGGGTCTTGTTCTTTTGGTAATTATGTATTGTACTAGCTTTTTTATTGTAAAAAAATACAATTTAATTAACAACAAACGAAAATAAAAATATAGATCAAAAGTCATGAAAAAGGCCTCAAGAATACATTTCTGATATCTTTAAAGAAAATTGATAAGATGATATAAGAATTGTTCAAAATAAAATGACATTTTCATATGGTCTCTAATTTTATATTAAAACCATACTAAAAAGTTGGGTTTGTTAAATTTTCTAAAGTTTAGTTTTTTTGGTATCACCTATCCCCGGCTATTATTAACCATATAAATAGAATTATAAATAGAATGTCGACTGTCTTGAAACATTTTAAGATAAAATGTAAATGAACGGTGAAAGTGACCAACTCCTGGGTGTTGATACCAATATTTTAACGTCATAATTGTCCTCCCACATTAGATTGTATTACTGCAGATCGGATGTTTGTATATTTTGCAACATTTGTAAATATTGTAAATAGCAGTTAATTATAGAGCGAATGAAAATAAATATTACGTTGGTGAGCTATTGATGTTGTTTTTCTTGAGTAATTAACGCGCGGCGCGCTGCGAGTGCCACGACGAGATCTCTCCGGGTGGACTAACGACATTTTAAAGATGCCATTCGCATCGAATCCGAATTTAAAATCACAATAATCCCGCTTAAGGATATTGGTAAGCTAAAGTATACGTTGTGTAGTTGATTCGGCTTTAAATCGTCAGCGCGATGAAGCATACATTGGTACACCACTTTGCATTGACGTATATTATATTGTGTACATTAAGTTTTGGTCTTTCTTTGTTAGGGTTTTGTTAAGGTTCTTTGCCAATTAATTGCTTTTGGCAAATAGATTTTACTAAAGTGATTAAGTGCTAAGAAAGTAATTAGTCACTCTGGGTCAAGCAACCTTTCTGTGTAGCAATTGTTCGAACACTTGGAAATTTCCTTACGCATGATAACATATTAATGCGAATGAGCCATAATCCACCATGCGGGCCCACTGTGTATTAGTGAGACTAAGTTAACGTGCTTTCTGAAGCACAAAGAAGCTTGAAATAAAAAATGTTTGCTCAGCCACCCTATGACCAGTACATGTGCAAGTTGCTCAACCTCCGCAATTCACATTATATATAATAATGTTGCTTATGCTCACACCAATCAGCCTAACCCAAACTTACACGAATACGTATACATATAACATATACGTACCCACGTCGCTGCGCCATTGAGCATGGGACTCGTTTGGATGTTTTATTTTTTTTCCACTCGCTGTTTTATCTTTTATATCTGCATAAACTTAATGTAATAAGTATTTGAAAGCAAAACTACTTGGCGACGATCCTGATAAATCTAGGACAATGATGTATATAAATATAGCAACCTCTTATCTTTCTAACCGCTTGCAAGGAGTCATTGACGAACTTTGATCTGATCATATATTAATCCCATCTGGAGTACCTCAACGCTCTCATCTTGGACCTCTGCTTTATTGTACATACTTTTACGATATCAACCAATGTCTTTAATTTTCAAATAACCTACTCTACGCCGATAACAAAAAAAAATTATAAGGTGACTTTTTTTAGGTGTCTGTGTAAACCGTAAATAGAATAAAATACTAGAAAATGCCACTTTATTATTTCCAGGTGAAAGATGACTAAAAGTATGTAGGTATCCGTTTCATTTATTTGGAAAACTAATCGAACGGGCACATACCGGAAGAGATCTGAGAAATATTTTGTACTCAGAAAATTTTATTTTCCGCTTATATGTATATGCTAGATCATACGAAGGTCATATCGCAATCCGGAATTCATCACGTATAAACTTTTTAAAATTTACCTAGCCTGAAAATTGTCTTCTATGATTATGGTCGGAGTATTCTTGAATAATAAAGTTCTTAACATATTACCACAATGCGCCACATAATCATAATAATATTTCTATTATATTATATTTCTATATAATATATATTAGCCTAGTCCAAAGTAAGCACTATAAGGCTTGTTTTATGTTGGGTAACGGATAGACATGCCTATATGATACATATATGTGTAATATTTATATAAATATATATATATATATTACAATACCCACGACTAAGGTAAAAATGCTCGTATTCATCACACAAACAACTGCCCCTTCTGGGATTCGAAGCTAGGACCGTAGATAGATTATATCCTACTACAAGTTGCACTGCTGTATGTACGACATCTACGCCAGCGATGTGGTGTCCGACAGAGTAGAAAAGTACCAATCCTTCACTTACATAAGGTTGACTTTGTTGTAATCAACGATGTTATGAAACCATAACAATTTTGTTGATTATGTATGGTGACGATGTATAACATTGTAAATGTCGTTGGGTACTTCTGTTAAAGCTGACGAGTTTCTTGCGCCCATTCTTCTCGTCGGTTAAAAGACGCCCTAAAAATGTTTCATGATTCAAAAGAACTTACTTTAAGTGCATTTGAATAAAGTTATTTTCATTTTTAAACGTCGACGTCTTTTGGCTGAGATGATGGTAATGCCAAGTTACAGTGGCTGTGTAATCGTTTATCAGTTCGATTGCATCTTAACCTTACTGTCAACAGAAACGAAACTTCAGGTAAATAGGTCAAAGAGAGGTATGAGCAATCCATAGGTAGCTATCCATAGCCTAATTTAGTGAGTTCGAATATTCTAGAAATTCAAAATTCCAGCATATCTCGCTGACGCGTCGTCCGAAATAGCCGATATTAACTGGAGAACATCAAATGGGCGTAAATAACGTGGTATTAGGCAATTTCGTGGATTTCCCATGTTAAATATATCGCGATTCAAATTCAAACGCACATCTACGTGACGTCCGCGCGATGGCGCGGTTTAAGCTGCGATGCTGCCAGGTGTTGTTAATCTCATTGTGTTGTTAATTTGGACTTTGATGGGAAACTTATGGGGTCAACAACACGACTCCTTTTACGTAAAAGTGTAGGGTCACCAAAGACTGTAGGTATCTCCCATTGCAACGGGCCTTAACCACCACGTTAAACATAAACCAGTGTGTTATTAATTTATGATCACTCGATTCTTTGAAGGAAAAGCAAAAACTCATGGTTTTTTTTAAATGTTCTATAATTTTTCGCAGTTTGTATGAGTACTTGTGTGTTTTTATCCTACATGTCGTAAATTTTGAAAATTTCTGAGGAGATTTTCCGCTAGCTGTGGAGAGTTACTTATTACTGTAACAAGAGTTGTTACAAATACATTTTGCTACTTAATAGTTATTTTACACACAAATCAGTCAATAAACAGCCCAAATAACTACTAATTGTAGTACGTTCAGGATTCTTAACGTGCTGGAATCCTCATTTCACCAGCCAATAGAATCAGCCTCATCGTAGTCATTCGGTAAACGCTCGCGAGGATAATTTCACGCATAGTGTACTCGTAACTGCAGTTCGCACTGGTCAGTTCGCGCCTGCTCTGTTACCTGTCTTTTATATGTCAAGTCACTATGGGTCGTTGCTGAACTGCTAGAAGCAGTTGTTTTAAATCCTCTTTTCTTATTTTAGGTTGAATATAAGGTAAGGCTTGAGGGTAAGGTAAGGTTGAATGTAATAACACTAGGCGATACTCAACCCGGGAAAAATTCGTAGCTGATTGTAGATGATAATGCACCTAATATAAGAAAAAAAAAATCTTTCAATCACATAATTATAGATAAAGAGATTTTTTTTTATATATTTTTTTATCAATTTAGGAGGGTAGCTTTCACTTTTTGTTACAAACTATTATAAGATCGTTTCGTAGTGTTAGTTTACGTTCAGTTGTTTCACCATGCCTCGCTGTTGTGTTAGTAGATCCAAAAAAAGGTCTATTGCCGCCTTTACACATTAATGTAGGGTTAATTAAATTTTTTGTGAAAACAATAAATTAAGGCGGCCCAGGCGTACAATGGGAGGACCAAGAGAACAAAAACAAGTTTATTTTTTAGGTCTAAATAATGTATTCACTTTAAAGTAACTACGGAAAATTGTTAAAAATTAAAATAAGTTTCTCTTAAAAGCGTGACTGAGATGTTTTATTTACTGTTCTAAGTTCTCTATAGCATGGCGATCCCGAATCACACAATGAAATCTCTGGGTATTTTTTTGCTGCCGAGTGTTATTTAGTATTTGTTCTAAAATTGTTCAGTAGTTTGTATGCCAATGACAAAGAGATTTGGCGATTATTTATACACCTGTACGAGAATTCACAGTCTTATCGTCTCCTCAAGCTATTAACGTAACTATTGGTGGGACAAGCCTTGTCTGTGGATTAAAACTATATAGGGACGAGGGCCATAAACCACAACTCTAGTTCAGAAGCTGAGATCCGAAGCTCGGAGTGGATTTAGATGACAATTGTATTGTTCACCCATTAAACAATACTTAGAATGTGAATGAATACGAAATGCCTTTATACCCTTTCTTATTGTTGTAATAGTTGCATAATATCAAAATAATTATGTCTAAGGTATTTTATAGAGTTTTATTGATATCACATCCGACACACAAACATTGTAAGTTGTTTGTATGAATTGCTGGTATTTTTAGGGTCCCGTATTTCAAACGGAAAAAACGGAACCCTTATTTTTATTGTTCGGTTAACTGTTGGTCAAGACCCTTGTCCCGGGAACGCGAGGAAGTATCCAGTTGAAATTTAAACCATATCCTTAGGTCTCAAGTCCCTTGAAGTTTTGAGAAAAGCTTCTAACTTCTAAGTTGACTTGAAAAAAATATACTGCTACAAAAACGTGAAGTTCGTCACTCCCAAGGGTATCAAAATATATAGGGTATTTTCCGTTGGCCTAGAAGCGACGTCATGTAGCACAAGTAAAGGAAAATATCCGAAAACAAATTTCTTGTTGCATTACAATATTTTGATGAGGGCTTTCCCCGCTACTGTCGCATAACTCGTCAAGTATAAACGAGTGAGAAAAAGAACGCAGTCGCTGTCTCTCTTGCTCGGCAACTGTGCCGCTTACAGGAGTATTAGGTATATGCTATTAACAACATTATACTTCAGTTCATTTGCGCTCAATGTCTTAGGGTATGTACATATTTAAACTAAACTGAAAACTAAAAGTTTAGTAGCATTAAGACGGTGATTTTCAGTGGTCGCCATAAAATGAGGAGAGTGGTAGAGCGGTGGTGTTATACATTTGAATAACCCATTAGTAAGGATAATGTAATTACAAAATAATATAAAAATAACCGACGACTCAAACGTACAACTAAACTGTAACAGGGAACCTTTAATTCCTAAGTGGCGGAGGTTTGTTTTATTTTTGTTTGTTTAATTTTAATTATTTTTTCAATTGTTTGTTTATCACCTCGTTGCGAAAACCGCTACGAAACGCAAATGTATGCATAAGCGAAATACAACAGGCTGCTGTAAGAATATAGCTGGTCAAAAAGGTGAGAGGGGCTTTTCTCTTTAATTATTAAGAAATTCGTAGATAAGTACTTAAAAAACCATTTTATCGATGAATAGTCGTATTCATCATTATATCACTCATAAAACGCACACTGCTTGGCCTGGAGCTATTCCAATAGTCTCTACAGAGATCGGTCCTGCGCTGCCTGCTTTGAAGAGAGCTGAGGTTAAGTGAACTCATGTTGCAGTTATTAAAAGCTTATGGGTGGTCTATGGGCATTGTAGAACTGTAAAATACAGTTATAAATTAAAAATCAAGTTAGCACAAATACAATAAAATAGTTTATTGTAATTACGTACCGCCAATCAAACTAATTAAGAACTTGTTTTAAACTGCTTCAAATTCTGTTTTAAATTCTATGAAATATTTACTTTGGAATCCCAAGCATTTATACAGATTAGAGGGGGAATCATTGTACCCGACAGAAAAGTAAGCTCATTGTAAACTAGAGCTTTACCCTTAGTACCTAGTGAATGTAATTTACATCAATTTTAATCTCAGATCTTTGTGAAGAGTACTTGAAATGTGATTTGAAATAACAGAGTACACTTTGAAATGAGTAGAAATGCAAAAGAGTTCAAGAAGACGAACTACTTTACAAAACCGCCTTGAGTGCCTTCACACAAATTACGAAGAAGTGCGCACTTGCTCATAACATAGAGACAGGCGCTCGCCGCAGACGCGAACTCCGGATTATGTTATAAGGATAAAGTTGATTCTCTTACAAATATGTTTATGGAGGATTTCATTGTTATGTCTTGAAACGACTCCTTCATTTATATAGTTTGTAAATTTTCGACACATATTTGACTGTCACATTATTATCTTCAGAAACTGATGAATTAGTGCAGTAGAGTGTTATTTTTATATAAATTATTTATGTAGATCTTATATAACTGTTTTATTTTTTCACATTTAAAATCTATTCGTTGAACTCCGAATTTGCTGGATTTATTCAGATTTAAGACAAAGGTAACATTTGAATTTACAATAAAAAACACACATTTTATTGATTGTGCTCAATAATAGCAACGCGTGGTGGTCAGCTAGTTCACTATAAAAAGTTACTCATCAACATAATTATTACCTTTATGTTTAAAGTCTTTGCAATCTGAAAAAATCTGTAAATAAAAAAGTAAATTATAAATGTCAACGATTCAATAATTTCATGATTGTCAAATTGTCTATATTACTTATACAAGCTGTTGTAAATGTACAATCATTAGCAAAAAATATCTATGGATGATAAAAAAAATCTTTGGGTCATTTAAAATGTAAGCGGTATCATGAATCCAACTTGAGGCACACTATATGTCAGTGATCTCTTTTTCTAATAGTGTATTTATTTCTGATCTTCAGTTATGTAATTCCGTATCAACCCTTTTGGAAAGGTGTTTTACATGTTGACATTAAAAACATCAAAGTATATATTTATGCAGAGTTCTCTTCGAATTTGAAACGTACATTTTAAAACCAGTGCAAACCACGAGACATGATAAGTGCAGTCTTTGCAAATCGTCGGAGATAAGTGCACCGAGGGGAGGGCGCGATTAAATCGCGTGCCGGTAGGCATTCCTTGTCATAGCAAATAGCTGCAGCAGAGGATTTCTCAACTAGCGAGAATACCAGCATTGTCTAGCAAAGGTATTAATAATCGCAACGTTCGAGCATTGAATAAATAAATTTCGCACAATTTGCTCCAATTATTTAGTATCAAACTAAGCATAGACTGCACGTACTATGGTTTTTCAAATTATATTCTATAATGCTTGAACCTTTTATAGTTTTACAGATCCTTGGAATAAGCATCGAACTCAATTTTGCATAAAGGACGACGCGGATGTTCAGCCTAGCTAGAGGTTGGGGGATAAACGCCATATTAAACTACTTTCCATACAAAACGAGCATTATCTACTTAATATTCTACGTAATTTAATCATAATTTAGCAGTTTTTGTATATAATAGATTACTGAGTTTTAAACTTTTTTTTAAATATTAACATCAGATAAGTTGCCTAAGTAAAAATTTCAAGCGTTAATTTTGAGAAACGTACTTGACTGAAAAAGTAAAAGAGTCGTCATTGTAATTACGCGTTTTAAATCCACTGAAACGTCGCGTCGTTTTTTTTATTAACTTTGTTTTACACTACAGCTCAGGTGCTTAGTTTGACATCCAGCAATGTAAGCTGTCTAATATGTAAGCTGTTTCTACGTTTTAAAAGTAGCTCTAACTGCTATTAAAAAGATTAACGCTACTGCTATTATTGACGAAAGAAGCGAATGCTTTATCTTAAAGAACACAGCGTAATCTTCGTATTGGAATTAGTTCCAAAACCCACGAAGTTTACGCTGTGCGATAACTATTTTGTTACTATTTCAACCATTTATTTGAATAAAACAATTTTTTTTTCGGATTTTGCGCATAATTTATTTTATACTTTATTTAATCCTGACGTGATCATAGGATGAAAAATAAACTAAATTATGTGCAAGTGCGCGGAAGTGTCAGAACTAAATAATAACAATATTATGAACGAGGGTAGACCGATACGTCTGTCCATAAGAATCTGCGGGTGGCAAAAGATTTCAGTTCTTCAGTAACGATGGCACATGCAACTGCGTCGAAATACCGAAAACTCAGAGAACTGTCAACCTTAAAGTTGTGTTAAAAGTTATTATATCTACGTTTATAGTTTAATTTATACCTATAAAAAAGTCTTCGACCAGTGTGTATTGATGACGCAAGGAACGCAGACGTGGTCCCTTACTACGTGCCTAATAATAAGGTTCAAGGTCCTCCAAATGGCGATGGAGCGTGCTATACTCGGAGTTTCCCTACATGATAGAATCAGAAATTAAGAAATCCGTAGGAGAACCAAAGTAACTGACATAGCCCGCAGAATTGCCAAACTTAACTCTGTCTATCTGTGTGGGCCCCCGGGCTTGATTGGGATCAAGAGCGAACCCATTCTAAATAAAAAATCTATATCGCTGCTAATGGTATAATATAAAACCAAGTATGTACCATATTTTACGAAAGAAACAGTTGTTTTAACATTTATTATGTACTAGCTGACCCAGCCACGCGTTGCTGTGGCACAGTAATTTTATTTTTCTAAAATAAAAGATTTTTTCTAAAAATAAAAGAAGCCTAAGTTACTCCTTATTATATCAGCTATCTGCCAATAAAAGTCCCGTCAAAATCGGTCCAGCCGTTTCAGAGATTAACCGGAACAAACATACAGACAGACAGACAAAAATGGTAAAAAAAATTATTTTGGTGTATGTACCGTATATATATGCATGTAGTAAAAAACGGTTATTTCAATATTAGAAACAGACACTCCAATTTTATTTATATGTATAAATTATTCTTACAAGCAAAATTTCCCGGCTAGCTCCCGCTGATCACTTCAAGCAGTAGCTACGTTACCGTCGTAAAATTATGAAAGCAAATTCCTCACTTTATCCAAGAGTTGCTTTTGACGTTTTTCAATACAAACTGATGCCTTGGCTGCTTATTAAAGAATTTTATACTTTAATTATAAAATAATATTGTATATTTTTATGTGAAGCAGAACGAATTTTGGTGCAGTATTGCAATTTACCGGGCAATTGTGATAATAAATGTAAATAGTTTATTTGTTATATTCTTTGACGACTAGTTTGGAGCGACCTTTAAAGCCAAACGGACTCATGACAGATTGGAGTCCCGATAGGGGCAGATATTTAAGTGAATTAAAGCGTTGCATCTGTTATTATTAATTGTTACTCACAAAATATATGGATTGTAATATCTGAAAACAAAAATTGATTGATTATTATAGACAACATTAATAAAAGGCAGATCGCAGGCATATCGTTATTATTACTATTTTTAGTTCATCGAACGGGCATTAATTTATGATTAATTTCCGAATTTTTTGTTTTATTTATTTGGTCCTAAAACCTGATGTTGCGACTCCATTTTAGGAGGCGCGTTCAAAGGATTATTGTCAGGCGAGTGGTAATCAAAAGGACTCTGAAGCTTAACGCAATTTTCAATGTATATTTTTATTGAATTAGTTGTGTTTAAAATGATTCATTAGCACGATAGACATTTCAACACGAAACTCTTTAATCGTATAACGTTAGGCATATATTATAAAACAATGCTTCGTCTAATAATACTTTTTATTTAATTTACACTTTTTTAAAACAATATTAAGTATTAGCCTAAGCGAATAGATTACTTTCTAGTGTATTTTATGTGTCAAATGAGCGAGACAGGAAAAATAAGATAAAAATCGACCCTCGAAAAAGATAAATTGTTATAGTTTGTCTTTATGTCTGTGTGATTTTTTCTTTGTTTTTGTGTTTGTGTACATGAATGTGGTGTAAAAAGTATTTTAAATTGTTTTTTTTTTTACTTTGGATGGCTTCGCTCTTGATCCCAATCAAGTCCGGGGGCCAAGACAGTATCCACGATGGAATGAGCTAACCCAGAAGGTGCCTATTCGCCTTGGTTTTAAAGATTGACGGGTTGTAAGTACTCGATTAAAAGCATGTTTATTTCACTATCGCTTTTGAATATCCAGCTTCACCTTTCAGCGTTTGCAGCCCGTAAAGCTAGTGGATGTGTCGCAGAGGGGGGCGGGCGTGTATCGGGCTACAACCCGTTCATTAGCCGGCTAGTTACGGGACGTCCCTAATTGTGTCCTTCCGTGCGTGAAAGGGCCGCTTAGTAACCAGGGCACAGTCCCTAACTACGGATACGCTAAAATTTAAGACACTGCTTTGCACCTCTGTGACAATGCACAGAGTTTCAACGATCTGTTGCGTTGCTTTTCTGTCCATTTATTATTTATTTAGTTGCAAGCAAACACGGTACGAAAGGTGTAGAAAAAATCTATTTTGTTCAAGAGTTGCACCAGTTGAAACTTGTAATAAGTAAGCTAGGAATAAGCAATGTCATCATTATATGTTAATAAAAATACCACTATGATGTCAAAATTATATAAAGATAAAGTGTCAGCCAAATGACGTCCACTGCTGGGCAAAGGCCTCCCCAAGGATCTCCTCAATGACTGGCCCTGCACTGCCCACATCAAGGGGCAAAATCAAATAATATGAATAAAAATGTCACAATTAAATTAAAATAATAATAATAATAAGCAATGTCAATAAAAATACAAAGAGCATAACGACATCAATCAAATTTTTTTTTATATTTAAGAGTTCATAAACATCATATATACAAAAAAACATATTTCTGCGTAAAGATATGTTTCAGATTTTGATTTAATTATTTATGTTTTGGGAAATAACAGTGCCAATTAATACAAAGGGTTACCAAACGGTGAGAGGCTGCATTTGTCTTAACAGTTTCCACTAGTCATCGATGTAAACAATGAAATTTGACGTGACTTGAAGTTGTCTTTGTTAGTTTTACATCTAAGGCTTTAGATGAAAAAAAGACCATAATGTTTTTTTTTTGCATTCACAATGTCATATTTCTATAAGATATAAAATACGCATGTAAAAAAAAAGTGTCTTTTCTTATAGACAAATAGACAGATTTCAGTCTACTGATCAGAGTTTCCATTTGACCAGAGACGACTCTTTTTTGCAAAATTCAAGTGCCAGTCCATCTACTTCATTGGATATTATGAAGATGTGTATTTATGTGCGGGCATCGTAGCGTCAGAACAACAGCGGTGTGAACTTTATTCGCCTATTTCTTTGGGGTGAGTTTCTTTCGAGCAAACATAGTAGCGGTTCCACGTTGACTTATCCGAGCGTATCCTCTGTTTTATGTAGACAGATGGAGTCATCAGACCCTGGGCTTCTCCCAATTACGTCAAGGGTAACTTCACATCGCGCTAATTATTTTCAGTTTACATATTACAACACTAGGCATAACACAATTCTAAGCTAAGCTTCTAAATTATTATTTGGGACGAAATACTCTCTCTTGCCCCCTCAGTAATATAGGAATCGTTACTCTATTTCTATTTATTTTCGCTAATTATATTGTTCCTATCAATTTCCATCCGCCTCGCCCGATCACAGTTTTCGTAACGCTCTCGTTACGCATTCACCAGCTTACTGCCCAAGTAAAGAGTGCGTAAAGAAGTTTAACTTCAAAAATATATGTATATGACAAAGACTAATCATTTTCATAACCAAAGCCTCGCTATAATAATATTTCTTGCATCCACACCAATGATCCTAGCCCAAAGTAAGTAAGTAAAGTTATATTGTAAGGCTTGTGTTATGCATATGTATATATAATTAACATGACTTATGTACAAATCCTCGTACTCATCAAATATACGCCCGCCCTAACTCAAAATCAAGATCGTTCGGCGTGAAACATTGCAGATCCTCTTATATATAAAGCAAATTGACTTCTATTCGCTCAATTGAAGCGGGACCACAGGACAAATAGCTCTTCACCGTAAGCTATTATACTAGAGTTCCCGTAAACACTCTTAGTGAACCATTTCAGAATGATAAGAATCTAAATATGTCAAATTGCCAAACTTAATTAATAGGTCCTACATATTATGTGCGCTGTTGCTGGGAGCGCTTCCTTAACACTCCGATTTGTACAGAATATGTTTACTGTAGGTACACATAGTTCACAATGTAAATTTATGCTTATTATAGCTTCCTAAATTGCTAAAGTCAATACGAACTTTCTCCCACTAGCCTCGTTAAAAGTCATCTTAGATTTTCCTCCAAAATTTAACTGTAAATGTTTATTTAATGTTCAAATATCAGAGGCTGCGCACTCTCTCTCTTCAGACATTCTCAAGTTTGTTCTAAAAACCCGAGTTCATAAGTACCTTTGGAAAAACAAGCGTTTATCATTACGATCACAGTATTAAGTTTATTTAATAAAGCGATGAGAAGTTTAAATACAAACGGAATTATTGTTACCTATTTCATATTAAAAGACGCTATGCTATCTTTTTGATAAATTAAGGCTTTATAAAAATATTTATGACATTCAAAAGACGCGAAAAGTATATGTTAACAACAACGCTAATCGCTGAATAATATGGACTGTGCACACCAGCAGCCTCCCTGGTTGCCGGTCAGGCGGGTGAACTCAGCTCCTAAAATATTATTGCATTCTGAGTTTGAATTAGTATGACAGATGCAATGTATCATTTGATAAAGTGAACATTCATTTGTCAGATATATAATTGTAATAAAAAAAATACTAGAAAAAATGGACTCGGGTCACAAGTGAATTGTCAAAAAAAAATTCATTTGTCAGTTTTACATAACAAGCATATCGTAATTTAACACAATAACGTAAGTCAGAAAAATATCAAGCCATTTCCTGTTTTTTAGATTTATTTAAAAATATAGTCAGTAAATAAACACATTTATTTTTTTAATAAACACATCCTAAGTAAGCCTCAATCAACAGCCATAGTCCATCCACTTCTGAATACCGCTTCAGGTCATGCCACAAATCTCGATAGCGGCGGCTGGACCGCTGGCAGCAGTCTTCTCGAACCTATCCGTCCATCGGTCACAGAACATCCTATGCTACGCTTTCCCCTAACGCGGTCTCCACTTAGGAGTTTCTCTTTTGATCACAAATAAAATAACTTAGTGCGATATTAACAGTTTTAGGTAAATTGGATTTAAGAGCATTAAAGGCATTTGGCTTTTGTTGAATGAAATGTACCATCAACACAAACCAGACCTTATTTGGTTAATATAGGGTGTCCCAAAATTAACGCAAGATTTGAATTAAATAGAAAACACAGTTTTTAGTCTTTTGATTGTAATTTTTTTATTGATTCATAAAGTACATAGGATAGGGTTATTTATGAAATAACACATCGGGCAAATGGCCTCCGCGGCTTTGCATACACATACGCACTGGTTTGTCGAAATTTTCTACGACCATTCTGCATAAATGTGACTGTTACTGGTGCTCACGACATGAGAACGCAGTTCTTTTTGCCGAAATTGGATGATATTGATGTGGCCAATATGTGGTTTCAACAAGATGGTGCCACATGCCATACAGCCAGCGAGACACTTGAATTACTGCATGAGACATTTCGTCGTGTACTCTCTCGTTTCGGTGATCATAATTGGCCCTCTAGATCGTGTGATTTAACACCATTAGATTTCTTTTGATGGGGTTATTTAAAATCAAAGATCTACGTCAACAAGCTTACAACCACGCATGCATTAAAGGAGGAGATTCAACGTTGAATCAACGAAATTCAGCCACATTTATGCAAAATTTCGACAAACGAGTGCGTATGTGTATGCAAAGCCGTGGAGGCCATTTGCCCGATGTGTTATTCCATAAATAACCCTATCTTATGTACTTTATGAATCAATAAAAAAATTACAATCAAAAGACTAAAAACTTTGTTTTCTAATCAATTCAAATCTTGCGTTAATTTTGGGACACCCTTTATTTTCAAACCCAATTCGTAATTTCAATTAATTCGTCGCCAATCTTTAAAGCAAAGATGCGGATAACCAGAATGAAAGAGGTCCAAATCAGACGAAAAGTATACATTCCATCAAACTCCATGGCTTAATTAATTAATCAAATTTAATATTTCCTGATATTCAGATTTATTCTCGTCCAAAAGCTGATGCACTGATACCTTTGGATGAAAGGTTTAGTACCTTTGTGTCAGTACCTACATTGGCTATAGTCCGCAATAGATGTGTATGAGAGTTAATTTTTTATAACATCTAAAAGCACGGAGAGGATCTAAATGAGAGTTGACATTTAGAATGTCTTGATGCTCACACTTTTCAAACGAAGTGAATTTTCAACATAAGAATTAAATTTGTTGTCCGAACTTATTTTAGGTGTATTATTTTTATGCATTATTAACTCAGTAATTAATTTTTCACCTTGTAACTTATAAACTACTAGCTTTCCGCCCGCGGCTTCGCCCGCGTGGAATTTGGTTATATTGCGGTATAAAGCACAACTATAAGAAAACTTCTCATTCCCACGGAAAAATCTAAGAAGCGCGATGTAACGCTGGATAGAATACTTTAGTGATTTAAGTAGATGTAAAAAAACAGTTTAGACGATAAAACAAATTGTACGTCGTCCCTCGGGAATTCCTCATTTTCGGGGATTCTTTATCATATCATTTAGCTTCTAAATTTACATGTTTATATTCGTTTGCAATATTTTACGTTGTTTTAAACGACACACAGCGCCATCTACAATCCATCCATCAAGCAAACAATATTTTTGTTTTTCCTCGGGAATATCAATTTTTTCCAGGATAAAAAGTACCCCCTTATTTAATCCGGACTTTTATCTTTACGTCTGCAAAATTTCAAAGCAATCGGTTCAGTAGTTACGGCGTGAAAGCGGAACAAACAAACAAACAAAGAAACTCACTTTCCGATTTATAATATTAGTAAGGATGACGCATCAGACTTTTTCTTGCGTAACGCTTGAAAAGGTGGGATCCAATGGAACTGTATTTAGCCATAAGATCTATTTTTTTCAAATGTGCTTGTATTTCGTGCGCAATAATTATAAGGTTATTCAAAAAGAAAGAATTGGGAGAATTATTAAATTATTATCTTCAGTCTCCCTAGTGGTTGTACATTTTGGTTTATAGCACTGTACATGTTCTTCGCATTGCAAATTTCACGGAATGAACTTCCCCCTCCTTTTACTTCAAATGAAGGAATCCATATGAATATTAATTATGTCGCTTGTGTCTGAAGTTAGAGTGTCTCAAGACTCGCAAGGGCTCGAAAGTCGAAATTTTGTTGGCACGAACTGAATGAATTATTAAAAAACTGATCTGATCTGATCAATCTAAGGGATGGCACGAATTGGCCTAATCATGCATATTATTATTTTATTATGTTGTATGTCGTAATACATAATGTATGTCGTATTAAAAAGGGTAGTCGTTCCATTCTCTGCAAGGTTATGGAAAGACTGCTGAACAACAAGTTGCTCTCGTACCTAGAAGACAATCATCTCCTCAGTGACCGTAAATATGACTTTCGCCGAGGACGTGCAACTGGGGATCTTCTCGTTTATGTGACGCATTGCTGGGGCGAGGCCCTCGACATGCACGGCGAAGCACTTGGCGTGGCACTTGATATCTCGAAGGCTTTTGACAGGGTCTGGCACGCAAGTCTGCCACGCAAGCCTCCTGCGTTTGATATACCCGCTGGTTTTTGTAGTTGGACAGCCCATTTCCTGACTGAACGATCGATTCGATTAGTTGTCGATGGCTGCTCTTCTGACTCAGTAACTATTGATGCCAGAGCTCTTCCGGGATTTGTTCTTTCTGCGACGCTTTTCCTGCGGCACCTCAATGACCTGTTAATACCAAGAATTGTTGGGTATGCAGACAACAGTATTGTCGTAGAGAGATACCTGTCTTGCGCAAAAGCCAGCAGGGACGACGTGATGTTGATGAGAGAGGCCATGGTTGAGCGAACGAACCAGAGGTTAAGTTAAGTTTCCCAGTGGGGTGACAGTAACCTCGTTAATTTCAACGCCTCTAAAACACAAGTGTGTCTTTTCACGGCAAAAAGGCGTTACTTCCACCTCATTCCTACTTTTCAAGGTACATCTGTACCTGGAACCGACAGACTTGAGTTTCTTAGCATGGTGTTGTCTTCATACCTCAATTTCGTCGCCAACATCGAGCCCGAGGCTGAAACCGCAGCTAAAAAGCTGGGCGTCTTAAATAAGTTTAAGCGATATTTTACGCTGGGACAGCTTTTAACTCTCTATAAAGCTCAAATCCCATCTTTGTATCGCTGCTAAGATGTGGGTTAAACGTAGGACCCAATGTTAACCTTAACTGTTTAGTAATAAGAAGTAGATCCCGTAGCTCTACCGCATGGTCAATGTTTTTTGGATAATATAAGTACTTTTGTAAACAGTAAAAGTAAGAAGCACTCGATTATAGAGAGCGTACTGAGTAAGACGTTTGTCTTTATTTTAATAAATTTCTTCTTTCATTCCATGACGCGCGAAAAAAACATGGTGTGTAAAGGTTGCTAAAAGCAAATCAAACCATAAAAGGAGAAAGAATACAATCGTCCTAAGTGAAAAATGAAACGAGGGTGTATTCTCAATGTTGTCTATAAAACATCATACATTTGTCTTCCAATATTTAGTTTTAGGAATGCCCTTAATACATAAGAGTAAGGTCGAAGATTAATAGCGAGGTGTGTTCTATGTTCGGTATTGTCAGCACTCAACATCAGGTCAGATGGAGGTCGAGCTCCTCTCCGGGATAGATTATAATAAAAGGAATGGCCGCGTCATACAATATTGCTTTCTTGGTCCATAGCGAATTCATGTCAGTACTTAACGACGACGAATATTTTGATTGAAAAGGCCCCTCGGATGAACTCCAAAAGGAGCAAGAGATCTCTGTATTTGTCGGCTAGATAAGAAATATCTTGACATAAAAGATTTTTCCTGAAAAGCCTCGGTGTGGCACAGTTGCTGCGAACAACAGTAGGATAACGAAATAGTCGAAGTGACATGTATTACTATTTATATTTTTTACGATGACAACACTGAAATACACTAAATTAAATAAAAAGTAAATTGCATATTAAAATATTTATTGCTTTTATGTTATTTTTAACTTGACTTGGCTCTTCGAGCGCTCATTGCCTACCACTAGTAATCATATGTCACAACATCATCAAATTAAATCATTCATAGGAAATAGTTTCTAAAAAAAATCAACTTGTCAGGTTGTAAAATATAAAAATGTTCAAATAACATCAAATATGCGACACGGTGGCTTTGTGTCAAGCTCAATGTAATTTTCTGTTTTTGTAAACTATATCGAGGTATTATGACAAAAAACAGAAAATAACATGGAAGTGGATATAAATTCCATAAATATATTATCATTTTCTTTTATTTTGAGCACGCAAGATGGTTATCACAATTTTTACTTTACAGAAGAGCTTTTTGGTGGAATATATCTATATATATGAAATACAGTCATAGTATTTGACCGCGATGAAATCAGAAACTACTTAACCGATTTTAGCACATAGAATAGGTTTCATTTTAATTTATAACACAGCAACGCGTTGCCGGGTCAGCTAGTTGTATTATAAATTAAAATCTTTTTCAAGTTTGACGTGATATGAATGACACATTGCTCCACATATTGAGGCAACATGTCCTGCTGGGTGTTTGTGGAGTGCGCCAGTGGCGCCGCCCCGGATAATGAGCTCCGCGGGACTTAATTAAAATTGTCTCAAGTAAAGTCCGCCGCTGAAATTCATCCCGCGGAATTTTTATGTGTTCTTGTGACGAATTAATTTTTGCGCCGCACCCACTGCCCGGCGGGCGCTGTTTTCGTTTTTCTGTAATTTATTAGAGTGCATTTTACACGCTTTTAGTTTCAGCCTTTGAATGTTGCATTTTCGCTTTAACTCTGAGGAGTGAGTTGAATATACATTTCAAGCCCTTCAATAGAGACTTCATTTGGGTAGTTCTACAAACTAAGGAATTTTTGGCGGCTCAGCCAAAATATGATAAGAAATCGTTAATAACAATTGTTTTTGGATGGAATACTATTAATGACAATTGTTTCTAGTTGGTCACTAAAAAGATTTAAGATTCACAATTCTTTTCTGAACAAAATTACAGTTCGAAGTGCTAGTTTCTCAGGATCCTGCAGTGTCCCTCGTACAAATTTTTGGTCAAAGTGCGTTGTGATACATTTACTTCTACATTAAGATCTTCAAAGAAACCCAAATTAATAAGTTTACTTTTTTTCCTGTCTAGGTAGAACAATTAGAATAGTATATCCTTCAAAAATATTGAATAAATCTTGTTTACATTTTGTCCTCACGATTTTATATCAGTATCCTGTTCACTGTTGAATTAGCAAATATTCACTAGACTATTTGCCGTGCGTCTTTACCGTTCCGCAGAGTCTATAGTACCTACGAAAGAGACTAAGAATGTCATCTACCTATTCTCACTTAGCACGTTGTTTACTGAGCCCAGTGCGTTCGGCGAGTGAAGTGGTGTCGTAATCAGTGGAGTTCACAGAATCCTGGTAAGATATTTATTTACGAAATAAATAAATAATTACTAATTTGAGCGTATTGATATATGTAAGATGCTAGCACATAGGCCTAGTTTAGGTTATTTTTTGTTGAAAGTTATAAATTGGTGTGTTTATTCTATTTTTAGACAGAAATTATCAGAAACCTGGCCTCAGGATCCTGTCCAATTGGTTCCCAAGATACTGAGAGCCATCCAGGATTCTGAGCAGATCATATTAAAAATATTGTTTCAGTGCAATAATAGTATTTTTTACACATTAACTTCAAACGACAAATAAGTAATTTAATAAATAAATTGAACTTACTCTCGTAATTTGTTTATATACAGTTATTTACTTTTGGTAGTGGTCTGAATAAAAGTATTCTTAAAAACGTCGGATTAAACGTATAAAATAAAAAAAAAAAATTATCGATCTTTACAAATATTATATTTGAATATTATATTTTGTTACGCAGAAAAAATGGCGCCAAAAAAGAAACAGACAGACAGAGAAAAGAAAAAGATAACTGAAAAAATTAAGAACGACCCTCAAAGATTAGCGGCTGAAAAAGAAAAAAGAAAGCAAAAGTATAAAAAGTTGCGAGAATCTGGCAAAAAAAACTAGTTTCTTTAATGTCGACTCGTAAAAAGGCAGGCTCGTAAAGTTGGAGGTAATACTCAGAGAAATCCTAGAAAAATAAAAAGTTAATAACTAATATGATGAACCAATTTATTAGAGAAAATACTCCGTCTAGTTTAAATGATGAAACTGTAGGTCCTGAGTTCCGTGATCATGAACAACCTCAGCAAGTAAATTTTGAGCTAAATGTGCCTCAAACATTATCGCCAAAGCCAAATCCAAGATTATAATCAGCATTAGAACGGTCACAGAAGCAGCGTCATAAGAGAAACCGGAAGATAAACAAAAATATGCGCTAATAGTAAAATTGAGACAAAAACTTAGCAAATATAAAGAGAGATGCCAGAAATTGAAGAAACAAAAGAAACAACTGGATCTTACGCCTAAAACCGCAATGTCAAAACTTGCTGAAGATCCAACAACACGGGTAGATGTCGTCAAAAAGGCTTTATTTAGTGATGTGTTGGTAAAGCAAATATCAGAAAATATTTCTAATCTGAAGACTCGTCATGAGAAGATTGTGAAACATTACCGGATGGGTTTACTAGAATACTCTGCAGGATCTCGGCAAATATTTAAAGACGTCTACGAAAGTGAGACAGAATCAAAAGATCAGGCAGATGATATGAGCGTTGCAAGCGATCTTAATTTAAATTTGGAAAATCCAGAAGTTTTAGCCACCACGCCTGATTTGCAAATTGACCCGACTACTCTCTTCCCAGACCTATCACAGGAGCCATTAAGAAAACAAAGAAATCAAAGAAAAGTTAAAAACCAAGAAATAAAAGTTGATACTGTCACTGAACAACCAAAAAAGGAAAAAGAAATGATACTAAGGAAAGACAAAGTTAAAAAAGCGGCTAAATACAAAACTCAAGACAGAAAAAGAAATTTAATTCTAGAAAACAAACAAATAAAGAAAATGAATCTAAAAAAGCACAGACAAATAAATACGAGTTCAGTGATTGCGAGTGCCTTATATGTGGTGTTCTCTATAGTGAAGATACGACAGCAAATGAGTGGGTCCAATGTCTAATATGTAATAATTGGGCACAATATGGATGTATCTACATTATTTACATGCCCTGGGTGTTTAGCTGATTGTGATTATAAAAAATAGTTTAAAATAATTGAAACGAGACTGTCAAAAATATTTTTGTTACTAGATTTAAATAAAATACCAGATTGCAGTGTCATTTCGTCACAATTTGTAACAAAAACTTCATATTGTTACCTTATTTATACCTTAGAGATATTTTATTATTGAGAGAGAGCTTATTATTATTCTTATGTTCTATAATCATTTTATGATTAATGTTCCCGTTGATGGCTGTTTTAGGTATAGAATTAGTATCTAAGCCAAGTTTTAAACTATTTTTTGTTATTATAAACGATACTTTAATTATTACAAATTAATGTTAAGACATATTTAAAAAAATTGGAAAATAAATTATTGATCTCGATTGATTTTTGTTGTTTTCCTCAGCTTCCTGGAGACACTCTCAGTTTCCTGTGGCTCGACTTTTTTTGAATGGCCATAAATAAAAAAATGTTAAATATTTTGACTGTTCCCTTTCGCATAAGGTAAAAGACACCATACTCTAGTTATAAGACTGAATTCCGCCACCAGAATGTATAAAAAATGTCGGGCCGAAATCAGACTCGAATTCTTCCTTAGTTTGTAGAACTACCCATTTATCATTTATAACATCAGAGTTCTTCGCCCTGGGCCCAATTTGTTTAAGGTCGCAGTATCTCTTTGACTTCCACTCTCCCCGTCATCTCTCAACTTGTTATCCATTCCTTATACAATGTACAAGTATATTCTGTGTATGCTTATGTGCGAATCAGCTTTTCTGTCGCTGACGTCACTTTCAAATTCCCTTATATGAAAGAAATGGCTATCATTTCTTATCATCCATTCTCTCACAGTCACTCCACACGCATCCACCCCAACATTCCCATATGGGCTGCACGCAATTTCCTTTTTCCCTTTCATTCGTTTATTAAACACTCCGATTCAAATATTAGGATATGTTTTACTGTACAGGTTGAAATATTTATTTCAAATCTGATAGCGGAGTTATAATTTTTTATTCCTACAATTAAAGGATCATCGGTATCGATATGCTATGACGATGACTCGTACAAGTTTTAAGGAAGCATATTAGAAATATTATGAGGAATGTAATTTGTGCAATAAATCAGTGCTAATTACGCTTTCGTTGGGATTCATACTCTAAGATGATATAATTCGATCAATTATATCATCTTAGAGTAAAAGACCATACATACGTGATTCACGGATCAAGACAATTTTTAAAAATGCACTTAATATTTTTAATAAATGAAATAAATAGTATTAAATAATTGGAGCAGAGCGAGCTAAGCTCCCATGGATCAGCTTCAATGATTTTCGTATTTTTTGATATGAGTTGAACCAACAGGTTTAAGACTAGATCGTGATGGAGCCTGAATTTTGCAATTCGCAAAAATGAAAATATAAATAGCTAGGCTTTCTGCTTAGCGACTATATCGCCCTAGTTTTTAAATAGAAAATGAGATGAATCACAATATTTTTTCACAATGGCCGAATTAACTATCAGCCACGAAACGTTATTCTTAGATGACGAACAAACACAACGACTGATATACACGTCTAGGACTATTATAACTAGATAAATAATTTTAATCGGTTAAGTCGACGTAGATTCAGAAACTAAGTTAACGAATGAGGAAGGTTCTTCCGCAGCGCCTAACGTGTTTAGCCGTCGTCAGAAGCTCATAATCGAATCGAGGCCACAATTCCTTGCACCGAGGGAGACAACTTCAAAAGACACGTACCCACTATGATAATTCCAGATGTAAGGTTAACTCTCGTAACTGGGTTAAGCCGCCAACGTTAAACTCAGTTTCTGTGTAACGATTTTCTTTTGATTTACTTGTTACTATACAGGTGTTTAACTTGCTCCTGCTGTGGGAATATTTACGTATCTATTCCCTTGGGAATGTAGATCATTTATTATGATACAACATAGTACATGCGCCAATAGCTTTTATGACAGCAATAACTCGTGTGAAAACACAATTATTTCCACAGGGTCACAAGAAGTTTTTTTTAAAGTGAAATTTTAAGATTAATTATTACAATAGAATAATACTACAAAAAATCGACTCGGGTCACAAGTGAATTCTCAGGCGGGAAACGAACCCGTAGCCTTTGGAAATTCGGTCCAATGCTCTCCTAATTGAGTTACCGAGCCTTGTGAACACTCGTCACATTTTCTAGTACCTTTCTGATTTTACGCTGTAGGCCAGCGTTGTTTCATCAGTGAAAGGAACAGTGTATTCGAAAGAAACATTTTTACAAATTTTTGGGCAATCGATTATTATGAAACAGCTATTTTAATTTCATAATTTTTATATGTTTTATGCATGTTTCAATGCTATCTTATGAGATAAATTTATTATAATAGAAATTTTTTAATATTAGGGGTTAAAGTATGAAATTGCCGATTTGTACTGAAAATCTATATTGTTTATTTTTTAAATTTTTAACAAATTTATTTAATCAAAATAGTTGCCATTATTATCTATACATTGCTGCCATCTAATGGGAAGGTCATTAATGCCTTTGCGATAGAATTCCGACGATCTAGACTGCACAAACTGTGTGAAAGCATTTTGTACTGCCTCCTGGGAAGAAAACTTCTTGTCACGTAGATAATTGTCCAAATCACGAAAAAAATGGTAGTCCGTTGGAGCAAGGTCTGGTGAATACGGAGGATGACGAATGGTTTCTAACTGCAGTTCCTGAAGGGTCAAAATGGTTTCTCGTGCTGTGTGAGGTCTCGCGTTGTCGTGGAGCAATAATGGTGAAGATCGATTCATGAGTCGGGGCTGTTTTACTGCTAGTTTTGTCAACATGGTTCGGAGTTCGGCACAATAGACATCTGCCGTTATTGCTTGACCAGATCGGAGAAAACTATAGTGAATAACACCATGCTGAGACCACCAAACAGTTACCATTACCTTTTTATTGGTAAGTTTTGCTTTAGGACACTGTTGTGGCATTTGACCTGGGGTCAGCCATTGCATTTTTCTTTTCCGGTTATCATAAAGAATCCACTTTTCATCACATGTTACAATTCGATCCAATATTCCTTCATTTCTGTACCGGTTCAACAAGGCAACACAAGTTTCAACACGCGTTTCTTTCTGCAGATCAGTCAAATCATGAGGCACCCATTTTTCGTATTTTTTTATTTTATTGATTTGACGCAAGTGAGTCAATATTGTGGGTAAGGTAACGTTAAACCATGCCGCTAATTCCTGGGTACTTTGACTAGGATCGGCTTCCACTATCTCTCTTAATTCATCGTTATTTACCTGTGTGGGCGGTCTTCCTCGTGGCTCGTTCTTTAAGTCGAAATTTCCATCACGAAAGCGTTTAAACCAAAATCGCACGGTGCGTTCATTAGTAGACCCCTCTCCAAACGCAGCATTGATATTGCGGGCTGTTTCTGCCGCGTTAGTTCCGCGTCGGAACTCGTATTCAAAAATAACTCGAATTTTCGCAGTATCCATCTTTCTTGTCTAAATTGAATAACAAAAACAATTGAAAGTCGATATTCAAATGTTTTACATTTTTTAAAAAAAGAACATCATAGAAACCATTTAAAAAAAGTTTCATTCGAAAACCTCAAACCATGAAGATTCTATGTCAATTCAAAGAACCTATTGCAATAAAACGGCAATTTCATACTTTAACCCCTATTATAATCAAAACCCGAGTCGATTTTTGTAGTAATTTTCTATTATAATAATTTATCTTATAAGATAGCATTGAAAAATGCATAAATATATAAACATTATAAAAGGTGAAATTTAATTCAAATTCAAATCTTTACTTTACCCTGTTATATTTAACATGTTGTAAAAGTCCAAAAAGGAAGGCTACATCTAATAAACGTTTCATTTTACGTTGTCCGATGTCAAGGACACGTCTTGCACTAAAAAGTTGATCCACCCATGAAATAATCATGCCCACCACAGACCGAGGGCAAGAAATGTTTTGACACTAATTAAAATACAAACGATTAAATATTAGTCAGTACTTACTGATTTTCGTCTACTTTCATATAGTGGTAAACATAATGGTGATACAATATATTTATTTACAAATATTGTTAATTGTATAGCAATAGAAAAAGAGCATGCATTAACACAAAATAAGTAAAAAAAAAAAAAAACCTTAAGAGGCTTACGAGTAACACCTGCGAAAACGTTTTCAAAAGATTAAATTTTGTGTTTTTTTTTTGTGTAGCATCGTGATAATTTTTGTTTTTTTGATGGATCATAAAATTTTTAAATGTGTAACTGACGAACCCACACACGCTTTTTTGACAAAAATAGTTGTTGCAGGATATAATAGGAATATAGTTGTGTGTATATGAATGCACTAGAGATAGAATTCGTTGTTCGATTTACTCTGTTTTAAATCCTCATTCGATCGAATTCGTTTGTCATAGTAAGATATAAATATGTAATATGATGTTCATACATCAGCCAAATCTGAGAAAAGCTGCTTAATGTCTGTTAAAATTTATAACCACTTACCTGACCACATAAGAGATCTTCCTTTAGATACAGTATTTAAAACTAAATTATATAACTGGAAATAATTTTTTATTACCCAACGGAATTGTAAGACTTAAAATTCAAATATAAAATTGAATATGGGGGCGCATATTACTAAGAGGAGATTTTAAAGAGATGAATGACATGCATTGATGCCGATTATTGTAAAGATGCGCCCCCACGTTTTGAGTGGCCCCTCGCTTTGCCCCGCAGGGTTATTTTATTCTTTTTAGGACATTGAAAAACGTGGGATTTTTAGATTTTTTAAATCTAGTATAATTATTTTATTCTTTTTAATTATTAACTCAACGAAGTAACCATGTGTTACGCAACAATCGGATAAGCCCCATACAAAAGTGAAAGTTGCCGAAAGTGGACCTGAAAGTGCATCTGGAAAGTTGAAAGTTGCTTTAGAGTGCATTGTCATCGGGTTCTGAACTATCCTGAAAGTTTCAGCTTTCTAGCTTATCGGAAAGTGCCTCAAATTTAAGTTGCAAGATTTTGCCCGGACAGACAAACAAATTAATAAGAAAAGTGAGATAAGAAAAACGTGGTAAAAATCAATAGTGCGCTGCATAATGACAGGTTATTTGTGATGAACCTACTTATATTTTGTAAACATCACTATATAACAACAATTAAGAAAAAACAGGTAACAAAGTATTGTGCATCGCTTTAGTGGTGTAGCTGGTCTAACTTCCAGTCGAGGAAGCTAACTAAGATGCAGCTATTGTTTCTATGTGTGCTATAATTGTTACGTCGATATTATATTCAGGCGCCAGTTTTGTTTCGCCATTTTCGATATCCCGTTGTCTATCAGTATTTTACAGCGAGTTGCACCGTTCATCCCATTGCGAAAGGTTCGAAACCATATTCTTTTATGCGAATTTTAAAATTCACCGGCTACAATGCGGTAGTATGCTGAAATATTATTTTCATGTTCGACTGGAAATTCCTTTGAAAAGTATGTGAAATTGGATACCGGCGGCCTCGCGGCGACGAGTGCCCTCATCGTGTTTAAGAAACATTTTATTATAGTGATGTGTAACGCTATCGACTGTTGAAGTAAGAAATATCAATGAATATAATAAACGTGTAAAATCCCTTTTGTGTTACAATAATTATTAAATTTCAATATAACCTAATAAAAAAGCCTTTACTGGACTGAAACGCAAAACAATACCGTCTTTAATGTCTTAAACCCATTTTTCGATCATGTCTACGATTTTGGAATACTAAGATGCAACTAATAAACTTACCTACTTGAAAAAGTCAATTTTGCTCTTGTTGCATTAGAATTCAATCATAAGTGCTCAACATAGTTAATTTTTTTAAGATCATCTACGTGTAAGATAACATCGCAATTTAAAAAGCATTGGCATTATTTAAATAAAAAAAATTATATCGAAAGGTGTCATTACCGTACAGCACATTACCCAGAACGATCAGAAGTTGATAACCACTTAATGTCAGACACAAAGTCACCTTATAGAAAAAAGCATCGATAGTAGGTTTAAGTGTTGTTTTAGGTGTAAGTTGCATATGCGGTATGCCTTTGAGTGTCAAAGGCTTCGAATTGACACAGTTAAGTTGTCAATAGAAATTAATTATGTATAATGTCACAATGGGTCTGATCTGATACGAGTGGAAACATTTTAACACCTCCATCCTTTTACGCCAACCAACGATTGCGTTCACCGTGATAAATATCATAAAGTTTGTTTTCTATATTTTAAAATTAATAAATTTTTAATAAAAATATACTAAAAAATCGAATCGACTCCAAAGATATTATCAGGAGGAACTCAAACCAGCAACATTTGAATTTCTGGCCTACTGCTCTACCAATTGAGCTACCTAGCCTAGTGGGCTTCATTGATCAAACGACGCTGGCCTACAAAAGAGATTGCGAGGTTTACTTGTGTAGATAAACAAGAATACAATAAATATGTAAGTTGATCGTGACACAAATAAATATAAGAAAAAAAGTATGTTTTTTATAAAGAAGCTAAATACATCTACAGCTTGTAAAAAAACCAATGATAATAGAAATACTTCGAAGAAGAACTTCGGCGCCAACATCGAGTCCAAGGCTCAAACTGCAGCTAAAAAGCTGGGCGTCCTAAATAAGGTCAAGCGATATTTCAGACGGAACAGCTTTTAACTATCTATAAAGCTGAAGCCCGATCTTGCATGGAATATTGCAGCCACCTCTGGGACGGCTCAGCAAAATACCAACTTGCTGCACTGGACACGATTCAGCACAGAGCTGAGAGGCTCACTAGTGACAGCAAATTGGTGAAGAGCAAGCTTCACACCTTAGCTTATCGCCGCAAAGTTGCCTGTGTCTCGATATTTTACAGAATGTACTTTGTAGAGTATGCTCAGGAGCTGCATGTGCTATACCGCCACCTCCCTTTTTTCATGGGATATCGAGACGCTCATTGGGCTACCACCCTTTCATAGTTGCTACTCCTACCTGTCGCACCAAGCGCATCTCAACATCTTTAACAATATGCACAGCATAGGAGTAGAACTCCTTCCCTGCGTCTGTATTTCCGAGTGCTTATAACCCGTCCGTTTTTAAGATCAGGGTGAATAGGCACCTTCTGAATTAGATCCTTCCATCGTAGATTCTGTCTTGGCCCCCGGGCTTAATTGGGATGAAGAGCGAACCCATTCTCAATTAAAAAAAACCTTAGTTTGAGACATCGATAGTTGAAGGGTGGTCCCCGCCGTAGCGACGTATCTACGCCGCGCTCATTGTACCTACTACGGATTTTAGTGTCTACAAAAGATATTTTCTGCGTCGAATATTCCCGTCCAAGTTAGTCTTCACAAGGAATTACTCTTCAGTTCTAGTTAGGATACTATTAAAAGTGCTTTGTGCACTCGTTACTGCAGCAAAATCATTCGTTAAAAACATTTTCTTGAAATACTAATTTGATTTTTCAATAGGTACTTTAGTTTTTTTTATGGAAGCACTAAAAGTAATTGTGTGAGTTATCTACCTTTCGCACCGACTGTGCTTAATTATAATAAAGAAAATATCATAAATTTTCGTTTCCATTATTTATTTATATAGAACTAGCTTTTCGCCCGCGGCTTCGCCCGCGTGGAATTCGGTTATATTGCGGTATAAAGCACAACTATAAGAAAACTTTCACAACAACACAATTCAATGTAAAAGGGTAGGAACCAAAAATAGCGCATTACAGTGAATAAAGATAAAACAGAAAGTAAGTAAATGAGTCGAAAGGTGCACCGAATAAGTGTATGAGCTACAGGTTAAAGAGCGAGATATCATTCCACTTCTTATGTATCTTAAAAAAACACTTCGTTACCACGTTTTAAAAAACACCCAGCGCCACCTTTCGCATACCTCTAGAACTAAATAGCGTAAGCTTTCATTCCACTTCTTACGTATTTTAAAAAACACATCGTTACCATGTTTTAAAAAACACCCAGCGCCATCTATCGCATACCTCAAGAACTAAATAGCGTAAGCTATCATTCCACTTCTTATGTATTTTAAAAAACACATCGTTACCATGTTTTAAAAAAACACCCAGCGCCATCTATCGCATACCTCAAGAACTAAATAACGTAACTAATACTTATACCAATTACTAATTCGTTGACTTTAGTGATTTCAGGATAAGTAGATGTAAAAAAAACAATTTAGACGATAAAACAAATTGTACGTCATCCCTCGAGAATTCCTCATTTTCGAGGATTCATTTTCGTATCATTTAGCTTTAAAATTTACATGTTCATATTCGTTTGCAACATATAAGTAGATGTAAAAAAAACAGTTTAGACGATAAAACAAATTGTACGTCATCCCTCGGGAATTCCTCATTTTCGGGGATTCATTATCGTATCATTTAGCTTCTAAATTTACATGATTATATTCGTTTGCAATATTTTACCTTGTTTTAAACGACACACAGCGCCATCTACAATCCATCCATCAAGCAAACAATATTTTTGTTTTTCCTCGGGAATATCAATTTTTTCCAGGATAAAAAGTACCCTATTATTTAATCCGGATTTTTATCTTTTCGTTTGCAAAATTTCAAAGCAATCGGTTCAGCAGTTACGGCGTGAAAGCGGAACAAACAAACAAACAAACTCACTTTCCGATTTATAATATTATTAGTAAGGATAAAATCCCACTGGACTAGTAAAATTTATAAGTCAATTCCATCGATCACAGCTCTTTTTGATTATAAGCGCAGGTTAAACCATCCCATGCCCTCTTTAATCCTTCCACGATCCGCAAACCGAACACAATAGACATTTCAATGATATCAAATGAAAATAGACTTTATTCGAGTGCACTCAAAATAAGGTCTTTAGAATCAGCATTTTTTACATGTTACCTTTTTGTCGATACCAAGTTGTCGGACCACGTAGCCGTAGGGACCTATTCGGGACTTCTTTTGACTGATAAGGTGAACGGACACATAAAAACTCATCGGCCTAAACCTGATGATAACGTCAAATATTAAATTATCAAATGAAAAAATTAACGCTATAGTAAAATATGGATAAGTTTTTGATAGTGTTCAACCGAGGTCGGGTATGAATGCATAGTTTTGCGTTCATTTAAATACTAACATGCAATTTCTTTCTAGAGAGAAATCAGCTTGACTTAGGTGCCAGAAGAAAAGCGAACCTGTTATCCCGTTACCCGAACGAATACTGTTCTGATGGAAAATTAACTTATGAAATGCTGGTAAAGAGTAACATACACAAAATCTATAATTTTGACTAAATTACACACATACGGGTTGAATTTATAACTTCCATTCTTAGAAGTCGGTTCAAAATGTGATATTTAAATGCAAATTTGATTTTTTTTTTTATTTTGCATGGAATATTGAAGCCACCTTTGGGATGGCTCAGCAAAACACCAACTTGCTGCACTGGACACGATTCAGCGCAGAGCTGAGAGGCTCATCGGTGACAGCAAATTTGTGAAGACCAAGCTTCACACCTAGGCTCATCGCCGCAATATTGCCTGCTGTCGGTCTTTTACAGACTGTAATTTGGAGAGTGTGCTCAAGAGCTGCATTTGCTCATAGCGCCATCTCCTTTTTTCCATCGGACTGCAGACAACTGCAGGCTATAACCCTTTCATGGTTCCATCGTGGAGCTCGAGCTCGTTCCATCGTGGATCCTGTCTTGGCCCCCGGGATTGATTGGGATCAAGAGCTAATCCATCCTAAATAGTTTTTTTTTCAAGTGCAACTCCAAATACATTTAAACAAGTGACTATCAGCGATCACTGGCTTGGCCAAGCAGGAGTTATCCTATCTGCCAAACGGTCTTGGGTTCGAGTTCTGAGAGGGGCAGATGATTGTGTGCTTGGTGCAAAGGTATCTTGAGCTCCAAAGTTCCCAGATTTAAATCTGGTAAGGGCATAATGTGTCATATTTTAATTTCTCATAATTAGCGATTATTAAGAAAATATGAATTAAAGAGCGAGCATATTGTTGATTAGTTCCACAAGAAAAAAGCTAATGGAACAACCAAATATAGCCTCTCATCGTAATTAGTGAGTAGAGTGTCAATATCTATAATATCCTCAAGACAGGGCAATGACCGATGTAGGGCTGGCTCCAGGTCTAAGGTATTCTTTTCCTCCCCATTAAAAGGGTTAAAACTATAATTCCATTAAAATCGCCTCGACCTAGTGCTCTTCTAAAAATTTCAAATGTAAGTTTTCGTGGAGTTTTGTTTACTACTTTTTTTTATTCTAACTGAAATTTAAACATTTTTTAAAATTTTTTGAATCAATAGTTCCTTTTCTTCTTCCTTTTTATATGCAAATTGCCACGTTAATCTTTCATCAAATCCTTAAAAGATTGCATTCGTATAGATAAAAGCGAAATATTGTTGCGTTTATAACAGTCGAAATAGACTAGCTGTGTCCCACGGTTACTTATTTTTATTCAGCCTCCAGGGACCGTAGCGTGATGTCTAATAGCTGAGTATTCTGTCACTTAGGCACATACTTATCTTCTTCGTAAGAATATAAATTACGCCTGTAAAAAACAACTACGGCTCCTACTCGGTTTAATATCTGAAAGAAATATTGCATTGTGTATGCTAAAAATATTATAAAAATACCTTTTTCATAAGAAGTAAAATCAGAGCCATAGAACTGATAATAATTAGTCGATTATACACATTAATACGGCATGTTGTATTTAGTATAAAACCACATAGTTTAAATAAGTAAATATACTTCTACACTACCAACTGGAGGTCCCATGGTATGTTTATATATACTGTTTGGTGCAACGGTAGCGCTCCTGCCTTTCGCCTTTTTACAAACGTCTGGCCCGTTTGTGTAATGAATATCTATTAATATTGTTTATATATCATATATGTATATTCGTTACCCCAGCATCCATAACACAAGCCTTACAGTGCTTCCTTTGGGCTAGGCTAAATGGTATGAATGTGTTAAATATTATTGTTATTATAAACTCGGCGTCAAAAAAATCGCACCTTATAAAAATCTTATTCAAAAATTCCTAAACCTTATATAGAGGATAGTGTTAGGTATCATTAGAAAGGTAACAAAAAGGAGCATCAAACAACAATTAAGTGCAATCTTTTTTTTAATTAAAATTATACAAAAAGCATAAAAATTTGAAAAATAATAAAAAATCTTAATTAAGTCCTAATTAATAATCGATAATTTACAAAAAAAATGTACAAAAAGTGTCTTAAAATTAACTCAAAATCTAGTGTTACCCCCCCTTGCCCTGATGACGGCTTCCATACGGTCCCTCATAGACCTCACCAACTTCAGGAGCTCTTCTTGAGGGATAAGACCCCATTCTTCAATCACCGCGGTTTGGAGTTCCTCTAGAGTCGAAGGAGCCGGATCCCGAGATCGAACCTTACGTTTAAGATGGTCCCAGAGGTGCTCTATCGGATTCAGATCAGGACTTCTCGCTGGCCACTGCATCACAGGAATTTGGGACCTCCGCAGGAAGTCGTTCACGATGGCTGCAGTGTGTGCGCGAGCGTTGTCGTGCATTAATGTGAACCCCTCGCCAAAAGATTCGGCAAAAGGGACCACATGCACATCCAGGATCTCTGTGATATAGCGGCGCGCAGTCAGCGACCCTTGTCCGCGAGCACCTCCGGTCCGGGAGACGCAGACCAGGTCGGTTTTGCCGGCAGCCGACATACCGCCCCAGAACATGCAGGATCCGCCTCCATATTCCACCGTCTCCTGGATGCAGGCTTGAGCGAAACGTTCACCCTGCCTCCGGTATACTCTTCTTCGTCGGTCGTTGCAGAAAAGACACACTCGTGTCTCGTCTGAGAAGAGAACAGCTCCCCACTGCTCAATGGTCCAATCGACGTGGTCGCGAGCAAACTGCAAGCGGGCTCGTCGGTGCGCTGCAGTCAATTTTGGACCTGTAGCAGCTCTGCGGGCTGCTATGTTCTTCTCCTTCAGTCTTCTTCTAACCGTGGATACACTCACGGTGCGTCTGCGAACTGCCTGGAGCTCCTGTTGCAGCTGAACAGCGTTTGAGAAGCGATTTCTCAAAGAGTACGACACAACGAACCGGTCGTCTCTTTCCGAAGTGCAGCGACGTCTACCGGACCCATGTCGCCGGATATAGCCACCGGTCTCTAAAAAGCGCTGGTAGACTCTACGAACCGAAAAACGGCTCAGATTCAGTTGCCGGGCGACATCACACTGCCGCACCCCTGCTTGCAGTAGTGCAACCACTTGAGCGGCCTCATCAGCTGTAGTGTCCATTTTCCAGATGTTCTTTCTTCAGTAAAATCAGTGCGTGTGTCCCCTTCAACGGTTTAATAGCGAATGACCCACATTGAACCCGTGTTGACCTCTTTATACCCACAAAGTTAGCGCAACTCGCGACTCTCCCGAGCAGCAAAATTTCCTTAGAATTTTTGTGACCCTTTATTTGTTGCTTTAGGTTTTATTTGATAATGAAAAATAATGTTTTTTTATTAAGTTAATTAAGTAACCTTTTAAATAAAATTATAATTAATACGACTGCATGTGCATATCCAGAGTTAATGCCATTTGAACGTGATTTTCTTAGAGGTGCGATTTTTTTGACGCCGAGTGTATATATAAAATAAACGCGTTTCCATAGTGCAAACCCTAGCGGCTACTCGGGTCGGGCAGTGGTGAGTTTTTCCGCGCTCTCCCGGGAGAACATTCGTGCGGGGACTTATCGAGTTTGCAGACAACACTCGAGGGAGGGCACACATTATTATAATATATATTGTACATAGTTACTGCTTTTATTTACTTTTCTCAACTCCACGACTAAATACACTTAACTAGAGAGGGTCATAGACGAACATAGCTGCAAAGCGACTTTATTATACGAACACTGAAGTGGGGAACAAACGATTCGCAGACGGTACCCGACTCTACCAGATGGAATTTCTTTATTTATTTGATTTGGTGCACATACAGGTTGCAGTCATTTTCACCCAATTATACACAACATTATTTAACTAAGGAATTGAAAGTCATAAACCAAGTCCCTTAATTAGTCCAAGATAGAACATTTATCTAAGTCCAAAATATTATTACCAAATTTTTTGAAGCATGAAAATCCAAAAATTGACGTTTTTGTCCCATATTTTCCCCACTTGACCATACAAAATTATAAAACCAAAAATATACATTTAAACAGAAAGTCATGAACGAAAGTAAAAACAAATACACATAAATAATAATAATTTTTATCTTACAGGTTTTGGGATTTGGGACTAAACATATCAAAAGTTATGTCATTTTGTTCGGGTGGGATCCTGCAACTCAATTTTGAAGCACATATCTTCAACCGATTGAGCTGATATTTGTATCATATAAATTGTGTATTGACGGTTCAAGTTGATTATAGTAAAAGGGGTAAATGAAATATTGATTTTATTCTTTTAAACGTTAAAAAGCATATTTTTAAAAGACTTTTTACTTTTAATTTTTATACTAGCCAATAAGTCAAACTTCACTTTGTTCCGTACCAGTTCTAGGATTTTGCACATTCTAACTATAGGATTATCGTAATCGTAATTTAAATGTAAATTTTTATTTAAATTTAAATTTATCGTGTAGGTATAATTTTTAAAAACTTGAGACGCAAAAGTAGTGGGCTCTCGAGATCGGTGTAGAGTATTTATAGAAAGCAAAGAGATCAAATGAAAGGAAGGAAAAATAGGATTCATAACATTGTGACCTGTTTTCATAATTATTTTAAATAAACAAAACATATCAATGATTTATAAAAGTGTTAGTAATTGTGTTACTCTTTGGCCATATCTCTTTAATAATAAAACAACTTTTATACGGATTTTGCGCATAATTTATTTTGTATTTAATCATGACATTAAAATTAACAGTTAGGAACGTGCCCGATTAAAATATTGTGAAGGTAGTAGAAAGTATTTGACGACAATTGTCTTAGTCATCCTGTGATCGCGCCTCCTGTAAAGGAGTCGAAACGTCAGGATTAAATATAAAATGAATTATGCGCAAAATCCGTAAGAAGTGTTTTATTCAAATGTGTAATGTGCGCGGAAGTGTAACAACTAAATATGTTTCTATTGAATAAATCAATAGAAATCACTCCATCGATATCGTTGTATGAAAAAGTTGTTTGACATTTTCGATTGTAATTTTTTTTATTCAATCATTACTTTAAGGTGTGTTAGTGTTAAGATGATAATAAAATTCGATCATATAAAACATACTTTAATTGAAAATCGACGTGCTACTTTTAACTCGTATTTAAAAAATAACGGTTATTATAAATCAACGCATAAAATAAAAGTATAGATTTAAACAGAGTTTAAGTTAACGCGGTCGTATGTCTACTTCAAAAACAATTGGACCGCGTTTAAAACTCGCAAATAACACTACGGACGTGAACATACTCGTAAAACAAGCATTCAACTTATCAAGAGTTGTCTGACGTATAGTTTAGACATGTGTTTGACGCATTGTTGATTACTTTTTATAAAATTAACATGTATTAAGTATAATAGCTTATCCATCGCAAATTGTACGTACCTTTCGGCACAAATAAGATCGTAATGAAAATATTAATTAAATTAAGTACGACCGGATCGCTTATCCATTTATTTATCAGAGAAATCATTGCCTTAGTATTATACAATTTAGATGACTGATGTCAACTGTTTAATAAGATAACTAACTCCATTACTGGTTATTTGTTTTTTTTTATTTACTAATTTCCACGCTGAGCAAAGGCAGAATATGTCGAATTTGTGTTATTTGTCACCAATATTTATTACCATATTCATGTAAATAAAAACTTATCTTAAGACTATGATAATTATGATATTGCATCGTGTGTGACGAATTCATGTTTGAGATGAATTTTTATACTAGAATTGGCTTTTGCTTCCGTTAACATCCATTAATCCGCACTTGACCCGCGTGGTCGGGTATGGGCCATCCGTACGCGGAATCTCCAATATATAGAGAAGATGCAATCATGAGAATGACTGCTCATATAATTGAAACTGCTTTATTAATTTTTTTTTATCAAGTGAACGATTGAAAAAACATATAATTTAGATATTGAAGTCTTACGCATCAAGTATGAGGAGAAGACAAGCAGATTACTTCTGCTTGTCTTCTGCTCATACTCGATGCGAGTAAAAGTGATAGCTTAAAATACTTTAAATGTAGTCATACTGGATCCCCCGAACGTATCCTATTAACGTTATTTATTTGAGGCAATATTTAAATTCAAATACAAAAGTCAGGTCATGACCGTTAAGAAAATTTACAAAAGTTGGAGATGATTTAAATCGCTCGAGAATATATTCCGATTCGAAGTTCCCGTAATATACATACTTGAACAAATGTAAACTCCCCAAGGCTGCGGAAGTTATGCGACTCTAATCTTTGTTATAGACTTCTGGGAGGCGTGTTCCGATCCACACGCTCGGGATGAATGACTAATTACCAGGGCGACTCATTAACGCGGATTTGTGCTACCCCCGCATTAACCGACCAAGACGCACGGCCGTCCCGCCCGAAGAGCCGCCACATACATCGCGACGATCCGAATTCGGCAGGCTTATGTGACAAATGCTGTATAAATGCGAAATTAAAACAGTATCTGAAATGAGTAAGTAATTATGCATGTAATTAGGGGAGGTTTATTGTGATGAATGGCTGCTCATTTGGGCCGATTAGTCGTGTTAGACAAAGCGGCGCCGGCGATGTTATTCATGAGCGCATCGAATATTGACACGGGACGGAGAGCAGCCAACGTGGCCGAATAAACATAATTCGGGGTGATTAATCTAAATCATTTTAATTGGCACAAATACATGATTTACATAAATGATTACTTTATATATATTTTTTAATTTGAATGGGTTCGCTCTTGATCTCAACCAAGGCCAAGACAGGATCCACGTTGGAACGCGCTAACCCAGAAGGTGCCTAGTCAGCTTGGCTTTAAAAATGAACGGGTTATAAGTACTCAGAAATACAGCGCAGGGAGGGAGTTCCACTCCTTTGCTGTGCGCATTATAAATGAGGTTGAGAAAGGGCGGCAGCCCGCAGTGCGTCTGGACGCCCAATGGAAAAAGGGAGATGGCGGTATATGCAGCTCCTTAGCACACTCTTAAAGTATATTCTGTAGAAGACTGACAGACAGTCAACTTTGCGTTTAAAATATGTAGGATGCAACCATAAATTGAGAGCATTTAGCTTTTTGGAAAAGTTAGTACCGTTTTATATAAAAGAGGATCAGCTTGCGTTAAACTGTTTTAGGAGCATAGTTTTAAAAACTGATTGCGAAACACCAAAAATATCCAAGTTATAATTACGCGTTGATGTTATGAGGTTGGTTTTATGGCGAGGCAACGCAAATGTTCCAAGGGATTTTCGAGGACTTTTATCATAATAGCACATAGTAAGTCAGGACACAATATCTTGTAGTTAAGGAGTTGCTAAGGAAATAGTAAATCTAAGATTGTGCGCCGATTTTTGAGGGAAATCATACCAAATATATAGAAAAAGTTCTATTATTAGATTAGTTGTTCTGTAACAGATTGTGATGCTACATTTCTTTTATAACCTTTCCCGGCTTTGCCCGAGTGTATGTCTCAAGTAGATCGCCGAGAACGCTGTTTTACAAAACAGAACGGTTAGATAAAATAATTGCACAACATCAAGAAATGCTATTATGCTTCGTTAAACAAAACTGCTACCTATGTGTAGACTTAATGCTAAGCTTAGCCAAATGCTATCAGAAAAAAATCAACGTAGAACGCCAACCAGATCCAATAAAATGAAAAAGATTGGTGAGCTAATGGCGGTTATGTTGACATCATTAAATTATGACCACTTCTGGGGCATAGACCTTCCGGAATATTACCGTAAGGGGAATGGGTCATGCACCATGCAAGTCCTATGCGGATTGGTGGGTGAAAACGACTGCATGATCAATTAATCAATTTATTTGAACAAGAAACAATGTATTATTATTATTATTATGATTAATGTGTTGCAATGTTATTTATATAATTGAATATCTATTTAATGTAATGTAATGATCCTTGTTGGTCGACATAAATAAATGAATTTGAATTTGAATTATGGTTAGCAACAAAGGAACTTAAAGCAATGGTAGCGTATAATATTTAAATTATAATTATCAAATAAATAAATTAAGTCAAATTCTCAAAATAACATAAGAATGCATAAAGGAGCCTTTCTTTCTTCCATATAAGTTAGGCTAAATATGTACCTAAGATTCAAAGATACCAAATAATAGCTAAAAAATTGTATGATCCGAAAAAAATACTTATTTATTTTTAAATACATTTGTACCACTAAAAAAAAATCATTCAAAAATATATATTACTTGCAAGAAATGTTTTTTTTAGCTAGCAAGCACAATTGTTTTGAGTTTCAAGCGTTTTGTAGCTTAAAGTTATATAAACATTTTTCGATATTCAGTCTTAAACATAAAATGTATACAAGTTTATCAGCAACACTGCTAAACTTATGAATTCTTCTGTTTTTAATATATACAGTAGGATCAAGAGCGAAAATATATATTTCTTGCTATTGCGAATCATTCTAAGCGTTTAGTTATTTTATCAGCCTACGGACTTTACTAAAATACCGTGTTCCAGAGCCGCGAGAAACTTGTTAAAATCTAACCGACTGTCACACACAAGTGCCATATTAGCGTTTCGTTCTACGCAGTTGTGATTTTGTGTATAATTTATTGTGTTTTATTAACTTTATTAAAATATAATTTATGGGTATATTATATATGAAATAAGTGTTTGTACATTATTATGAATATTTTCAAATAACTTGTACCAAGGTACATTTTTGGCCCGAAAAGAAAGGTCTCCTTTAAAAATTAAAATAAAATAAAAATGATTTACTCTGGATAAATGGTATAATGTTCCGAAGCACGAGAAAGCTCTCGATGGTATTCTTTTGGTGATGACCGGCCCTAGCAAATGTTGCTTAACATTCACAATCGCAGATGAAAGGTGGTCCCCACTACGCCTGCTCCTTAATGATCAGTGATCGGAATATGAAGTGCGATTTTGTGGGGATTTCGTAGCGCTATCTGATATGGATATGCCTTTAAATCCCACTTGGTTGGGAATTATATATTAGTAGCTTTAAGGATTTCAATATAATCGGGAATAATAGAAACCAAATAGTTCTAAGTTTATAATATGAGCACACGCAATACGAGCTCCAACTGTATAAGGAACTATATTCTAATTTGTTCGCCTCCGCTTTGCAGTGGAAGTCTTTCGACTGAGATGTTGAATACTTTTTCATATGTAAATTAGATAAGTACTAGTCTTTAGTACTCGTAGAAATAGCGTACCTATGATGGCATCACTAAATAATTTATTTGTTTTGTTTTCTCTATCAGAATATTACATGTTTCGCTTACGTTTATATTAAATAAATATAAACACGAGAGAAATAAAATAAAACTAATTATATTTGGTAGGACTAAGCCACCAACAAGGGCATTCTTGTTTTTCTAGACTTATAGTCCATTTTTTTAGCATTAGAAATTATGTAAACAAAGAAGCAGTGGTGGCTAACCTTGTGCTGGAGTCCACTTTGACCGGCGTCAGGCTCGTCCATTGTTGAACAGATTAAATAACAAATAACAACAAAATTTTTTAACAAAGAACTTCAACAAAAACAATAGAAACTTAACAATAAACAAAAGAAAAAAGTCAAAACAGATAAATGCAGACATTAGCCGCTTTTATTGCAAATGGTGGCCATGTTAAACGAACATTTTAAAAATCACCTAATATGGTACGTATTACAACATCGGCATGTACTTTTTAATTTAGTCGTGTCAAACTGACCAACGTTTCGTTCCACAAGTTTGCAATTTCTGCTTCTTAAGGTATTTTTAGTGTAAACTTTTCATGATGTTACGTTTTGCTTGTTACATTAGGTATATGTGTACAATAAAGTACCCAAATTTGGTTCTTTCTAATGCTAAAAAGAACGGACTATAGAGTTGGTTTATCTGTACGGGCTTAGGCCAAGTTAGTATTTTTATATTTTTTATCATTATTCCATTTAAACCTGTAATCATTTAAGGCAAATTACAGCCTCATAGTTCGAGTAAAATAACAATAAGTTGAAATTTTAGATAAAGTCTTTAATATACTGTTTTTTGATTACAAATCTTAGTATACAGTTTGAGAATTGTCTGGGACTGTGACCTAGCATTATACGGGCGCACATTTCAGTAGAACAATGCTCTCTGGCCTTAATTACAGATACTTATGTAGTAGTTTATTCCTCCAGAAGACTGACTATTGGGGCTAATTTATAACATGCTCAGAAAAATCGGACAAAATTCTTCATTACGCCATAATTGCTGTCTTAAAAATGTCCATATACGGGGCAAATAAAACATTATTCTCTTATTTATTATGTCTGTACGAGTATTATTAAAGTAAGTTAATATGAAGCTGTGCCCCGAAACGACTAAGTTTTAATTAAAAAATATATATTATCTTATATTTTAATTTGTATTAAAATATTTTTCAATTTTTCGATTTTTCAATAAACTTTACTGATAATTTTGAAATGTTTAAATATTTGTAATATTCATATTAGTTTTTACCATTTGAAGTTTTATATTTTTTATTTTTAAAGTTTTACCTATTCTGACTTTAATTTTGTTTTTTTTTGAGTTGGTGATTATTTTTATGGTGTGTGGTATTTCTGTATTTATAAAACGTTAATTTAGCAGCTCCTAATAAAACAAAACAACGGGCACTATGATGAACTGCTTGGAGAAGAAAACAACAAGTCAAGATATAAACCCTGACCTGAAACAAAGTGAGCATTTGAATCGAAACACATCTCTCGGATGCTGTGCGCGTTCCCAAAGATGAATAATACTTCCAGCTATTTATTAAGTTCTGCACTTTGAAGCAAGTTACGTAGGGGTACCACGTCGCGGCGACAATTCAGGACATCCATGTTTCAAATATTATTTGATTTTTTGTGAAACGCTGATAACAAGTAAATTTTGATAAATACTTGAATACGTTAAGAAACCTTACATTAAAAAAACTTTGAAAAAAAATTTTTTTGCTATTTTTTTGCGTGTTCCAGCTTACGACCGACAGCGTAAGTACGAAACTTTGTTACTAATTTCGAAGAAGGTGGAAGTAATTAATTTTTAGATGATGATGGGCAATCTTTCTTAGTCGGTGATGAAATCGGTAAAATAAATCGGCGAAAATATCGATTTCAATATCGGTCGTATACAGGAAAATTTAGCGTCGAAAAACGCACTTCTTAAGCTGAGTTGAGAAAGTTTGCCATTACATTTAAAAAAAATAAACTCATAGGTATATGGTTATTAAGAAATGGCTATCCTGCGATACATTTTAGACAAGTACGGCCAAGTCGTTATTAAGTGCTTAATTAACGTTCCAATTCTGTTTCTTAATTTGTCATTTTTTTTTTTTAGTTTTCATTTATGAAAGTTTACGACCTGTTGGCTAAATCTATATTTGGAGCGGAGCAAGCTAAGCTCCCATGGATCAGATTCAATGACGAAATGTATGTGACGCCATAACTCTATGAGTTCTGAGCCGATTTTTGTATTTGTTGTATTGAATCGAACTAACAGGTTTAGGACAAGATCGTGACGGAGTCCGAATTTTGAAGTTAGCAAAACAAAAAAAAATATAACCAAAAAACATTGGCTCTATTCCCATTGAAACACGTGCTTTTTGAAAGTTGATTGACCTTATATAAAACTTTGATCGACATTGGTGAAAAGGAGTTTGCTTTAGGATTATCATTTGTAGTTACGTCGTGTAGTCGTCACTTACGCTCGACAGGTTGAAAATATCAATGAAAAAAAAGGTTTCGTTAAAAAACGTGCTGTACTTGAATGATTTATGCTACTGTATTTTCATGCTTAATTTATCTAACTACCTTCATAAATAATTTCTATTTAATAAACTTTTTATTGAAAAGTACCTGTTGATTAAATATTGTTAAGATTTATTGATTAATAATTTATCATTGACGTATTACGCTCCGTTCTAATAAATCGAGCTAGCGAAGCTTTATGCTCAGCGACTGCAGCGACCTAGTTTATTTGATAATCATTGAATATCGGATAAAAAGCTGTTCTAAGCAACGGGCATATAGTCACCGTCACTTTTCCCCTATCGACAAAAATATTTATTTTCAATATTTCTGGATAATAACCAGTATTGTATCAGGATCCGGGAAAATGTGTTAGCGTGGCCACCTCGTTTGTTAGTTGTTGGGAATTGCACCCGTTTTAGTACACGCCCGGTGTAGTCTCGAAGAATATTTTTGTAATAGAACAATAAATTATTTTATCGCCGGAAAAATAACAAAAAATGCATTGGAAAATCGTGGCAGCTCAGCTTTTATGGGGCAGCTCTAAGGCGCCATCTTGTGTTGAAACTATAGCTGTCAACATCTTTGGCGCCCTCTTCTTTTATAACATCTCCCCAAGGCTGTCGGTCTTACTTTAGCAGTAAAAACTTTCCATTACCCCGATTCATTGTTTAAACAGTTATTTTTACTATCCTGAATAGGAAAGCGCTTGACCGATATCTCGCCTGATGCGATGATGCGATCTAGAATGTGAATCGATCGTGACTTGAAGACCCCTAAATTGTATTTATCAAGGAACACAGGCTCGGGCAGAGTTCTATTCCTTAGCGGTACGGATTACAATATTGGTACCAAAACGCTTAGTGCGACTCTTTGATATATCAACCATATAACGGTGGCGCCTACTTGTAAGTCTGGTTGTCCGATGAAAAAGTGGGGTCGGCGGAACAAGGCTGAGCAAGTCTGCTGCACTCCCTCCGAAATGTGTCCTATAAAAAACAGATAGGCCGACCGGAGCGGTCCTTACAAAGTACAACATTGTTTTAATGGCACCAAATGAAATAAGTCTTAATTATGTTGGATGTTTCGAATAAAATAACAATAAACAAGTCAACACTGCATCGAACGCGCTTCGGAACACGAGGGGGGCGAGGGGGGGAGGGAGGGGAGGGGCTGTAACAAATTGTTCTCATTTGCATGTTAACGGAGCGGTCTCCGGAACTGAACTAAACGCAGGCGACCTCGTATTATGAACTACGTGTTTGGATTCTTCAACTAATAATATATGGGTGAAGATATATATAACATACTGTCAGCGTCAATGCACGAACTAGACGAATGAACTGCCTCCGTGATCGAGTGTCTCAAATACAGATTTCTTGGTATTGTTGGAACCTTCGGGGACGCGGAAATATTAAATGATAGAGAGACGACCGATTGATAGAACTTCCATTTATTAACTCACTCAATATCCTAGAAGTAGACAGGTAACATAGTATAAAAATTACAAATAAGGTAGTGACACAAATTAAACTTATAAGGTGCGGCTCCTGTCACAGTATTTTCACTCTGTGGTTCCGGGTTCATTCCCCGGCTGGGTTAATGTAGAAACCAACCAAGATAAATTTATAACTGAAATCTAAGTGGAGTATCTGGCAGAATAGAAGTCCACTAAACCTTCACATTAAATGTCACCATACGCAAAATGGGCAGCAGCTTTTCCGAACTATTTGTTTATTCATTTTATTGTCGGAAGACCAACAGCTAAATTAATAACAATAGGTAGAAAATTCAACAGCTGAAAGCCAAATAGGTCCTATAAAAACAGTTTAAAAATCATTGTTATGCAATTAAAAAGATAGGCATATAAAACGCATTCCAATAGGTACACAGAAATACAGCCAGTAATGCAAGATAGAAGTCTACGAATCAGAAATAAACAAAACAAAGTATGCCCACAGACAAATTTACAATAAATAAATTAACAATCAATTGTATAATTTCACAAAAAATAATCAATTAACAATAAAATGCCTATTGATCAAAAAACTTATCAACCATTAATCGCTTCACCGAGGCAACGCTAGTGTTTTATGTGCTTTTACTTCGATCTCCAACCTGCCCGAGTCATTCGTCTGACATGAGAAATAAGCTTCAGATTTCTTGGCGTATATTTACTGCGTTAACTTCAAATCTCGAGTCCGCAGTTAATAAAAACGGCTTAAGAAAATCCTTTACTACTTTAGTTCAATATTCTGGAATAACAACCTCAAATGCAGTAATCCGGTGATTAATCGGAGCCTCGGGTGCTTAACATGGCTCCTAGTGTTGCTGCGGTATCGACATATCGATATATTGAATGATTACAAATACCGTTGAAGGTAGATTTTGTCCAAATCAAACTATTCTGGATTATTTTGACTTAAAGTAACCAATTTATTTTGAGCCATATATACAACAAAACAGTTTAAAATTGTTTAGAATAGAACTGGGAGCAGTAAAAATATAACAAGAGGATTTTCAATTTGGGCGATAAACTTCATTTTCAATTTTCCGGTTCAGTCACTGAAGGGTGTTGCCGTTCTCCCGATATCGGTCATTTGCGATCAACTTTATAATTGACAAAAAAAATATAAGTTTTCAGAGTGTACAATCATGTCTAAAGAAACCGATGCTTTGCTTGTGTGTAATATATGTAAAACAGAAAAATGTAGCTTACTTCAAAAAAATAGTTCACCGGTGCCATTAAATGCAGAAACAGCAAACACCGGCACATTCACCAACTACTCTACACGTGTGTCGCCACTACACGGAGTACCATCAGGAGCTGTTACACCATGCTCGGTATTGCCGGTTTTACTAATAGATATGGACATCCGCCAAGTAACGCCTGATTTGATAAAATGATTATTGTTATAGACTAGCTAGAATGTGAAGTAAAGATAATAAATGATATAATGTTATGGATTTATTTCGGAATAACTAAAACCTGCACTCTAAATTTCACTTATAATTCCAGTATAATATTTCATCATTTAAATAACTTTAAAATTTTAACATCAACTAAGTAAGACTTACAATGATCACCGGAATATTTATATACAATGAGTTACGTACCCTTCACGATGTGCTGAAGGCGACGTTCACACAACGATTTTTATATTCACAAGGCAGACGTAAACAACAAGATGGCGGCTATACGAGTCATCGTTTAACAATTTTTAATGGATTAATCTAAAATAAAATCTTAAACAATTTATTAAATCGAACAGCTATTTAATAACTTTAAACCATAAAACGTTAACTATTAGGTATTCCAGTGTAGTTAGTAACAATTGTAACATAAGGTTGATGATAATTTTTATAAGATCATAGTCAAAGAAACAATACTTATCTCTTTTATAAAGGAAATTATCTTATTATTTAATAATAATAAGATAATTTCCTTTATGCAAAATAAACGCATTAATGAGATCGATATTCGATAATTCGAAGGTAGGGATCTCATTAATGCGTGTATTTTGCATAACATGTTTCCAGTAGAGTAGTCTGTTGTTATTTTTACAACGAAGAATATTTGAAAATAATAAAGTATACTACATATATTTCGATACTCTCTCAATTTTGCCGATATCGATATTCCAAGTGGGCACATCACCGCGCGACTAATACAGGGCGTCCCAAACTTATGGGACATGAAGGGGAAGTACCTTAAATATCGTAGATAGTGAAATTTGCTCAAAGAAGACTTTATGTTATTTTTAAAAGTTAGTAATTCTGCATTTATAGATTTTCTAAAAATTACTTGCTTCGTCTGGGAATCGAACCGACTTAAATGTCAAAAAAAATCACCCTACTTTTATGATGCCAATCGAAAGAATAGCTAAAAAATAATAACTATGCTTAAGTTACATAGTTTTTTAAAAGAAAGGAACAACGTGAAATTAATATTTTAATCAAATTAAAAACATACATGAAACTGCCGTAGTCAATTAAGTAGGTATTTTTTTGTAAATTAATTAATTAAATGCTCAAAATGTGATCCCTCTTGTCTTACGCAAATCTCCAATCTTTTAATGAGTCCGCTGCCTGTTGATTTTCTTATCATTTTATGGTGAACACTCGATGTGATATGGCACAATTCTGTTTGCAACTCGCCCACGTTCTCGTATCGCTTTTTGTATAGTATATCTTTCACGTATCCCCAAAAGAAGAAATCTAATGGTGTAAGGTCCGGGGATCTGGCCGGCCATCTAATCGGTCCATTTGTACCAATCCATGTAGGAAAACATTAATTTAGAAAATCTGCTGCTCTCCGACTATTATGAGCCGGAGCTCCATCTTGTTGGAAAATTAAGTTTTCTTGCTCCGCCGCGGAAAGATTTCTTATCTTATCCCTTAAAATTTGAAGTATTCCTAAATACTTTTCCGTGTTCAAGGTTCCTTGGTAAAAATGGATTAAGAAAACCCGGTTTTTTAAAAGTCCGCACCAACAGTTGAGTGAAAAACGCACTTGGTTATTCGTTTCAGTGACTCGTAGGGGATTTTCTTTAGACCAAATACGATTATTGTTGCGGTTATACATACCGTTATTGCTAAAGTTAGATTCGTCTGTCCAAATAATATTATCCAAAAAATTTGGATTTTCGAGCAAGCGTGCCTGGATATCAAGACAGAAATTTCTTCTCCTTTCTGTATCGCCCGGAAGTAATTTTTGAACCAATCGTCCTTCAACATAACTCTTAAAACCGTGTTTTTTTAATACACGGTGTATTTTGCTTTTCGAAACTCCAATTTCATGTTCTCCTTCTCTCACCGATGCTTTCGGAAAAGCCGAAAAGTAAATTAAAATACCAAGTTCTTCGTCGTTGATCGTACGGTTTTCTTGCTGTGGTTCTCTTGGGCGTTTATCGAAACGTCCCAGAGTTTTCAAATTGTTCACAAGCCTTTTCAAAACTTTACGAGACGGTAATTGTCTATCAGGATATTTTACGCTATACCACCGCAAACTTCTAGAGATATCTTTATCATTCAAAAAATATGCTTCCATTAGATCAAAACTTACTTGATATGCCATGTTCGCAATAAATTAACACAATAACACTTGTGTAAGTGAATTAAGACTAAACAGATCAATATCCGAAAAATAAACGCTCGCACAGACTGTTCCATTTTCAAATTTAAGAACAACATTATTTTCGTTTTAAATTTGCCTTCAACGCTCGCACAGACTGTTCCATTTTCAAATTTTAGAACTACATTAATTTATTATTTTTAGCTATTCTTTCGATTGGCATCATAAAAGTAGGGTGATTTTTTTTTTGACATTTAAGTTGGTTCGATTCCCAGACGAAGCAAGTAATTTTTAGAAAATCTATGAATGCAGAATTACTAACTTTTAAAAATAACATAAAGTCTTCTTTGAGCAAAATTCACTATCTACGATATTTAAGGTACTTCCCCTTCATGTCCCATAAGTTTGGGACGCCCTGTTATTAGGTACCTACACTCATCGCCACGCTTATGAAGGCGCAAACATTTTCATTGCAGTGTAGTTCCCTGAAATCAGGGCGAATTATCCTGTTTCTTATTACTCAAACCGTAATTACTTGCTCGGCGTGTACCCGGGCGCTTTGTGTAGTTTAAGCCCCATCGTTTTGTACATGCCACGAGCCGATTTCAACGATTATCAGTACGTTCAAACATGTAGAAACTTTTGAAATATAATTTAATTCAAATTGCTTATTGGATTTGATAAATAAAATACAAACCCTTGACCTTGACCTTGGTGACCTTTATGGGATGTGGGATAAAACAATGTAGTAAAGGGGGTTTACAACATTTGGAGATATTCTTGGGTAAAAAAGTGTTAAACAAAAAATCATTCTATACTCACTGTACTTGTTTGTTGTTTTGATAATCGTTGCCATAACCCTTGTTTTTCTTAAAAAAATAAAATCAAATTATAAATTAAATTTAATGCACATAATAAATAACATTGAGAGATAACGAATTTAACTTTTTAAATATTCTGCAATTATATAGTTATTACTATGAGTTTTTCCTTTAGGTTGGTGCTAACGATAGCGGATATATTCGGGAACAATGGTTTTACTTTCCTTGTGAAGCACAGAGATCGAGATAATGAGTTTTGGACACCCATCTTGTTGCGAAAGTAGGTAAGGCCGAATGCGCTAATCAGAGGCAGAATGCGCTATTGCGAATTGTAACAGTTTTTAAATAATAACGGATTTATAATAATGTTTTCTCGGACGAAGTTACAACTACCCACTTATGTGTTACACTAGGCGCAGCGAAATAACTTATTGCAAGACATAATCATGATGTATATTTAATTTTTAAGACCCTTACTGGTTATCGAATTCACTGTCTGATAAACAATGTTTGAAATCACCTATATTAAAAGCAGACACTGTCGATTCTTACTATAAAAAGAAAAAACTATTTATCTTATATTTTCTTTATCAGTGCTATCATATATGATAAATATATAATAGAAAAATGATGATGAAAAATGAATTTTGGCTAGTAATTTCTTTAAAAAAATTATCAACTATTTAATATTTAGGAAAAAAAAGAGCACCTAACTGATTAAACAATCGTTATATTGACTAAATTGTATTATGGCTAAGAGATCATACAAATATCCTATGCAAGAAAGCAGTGTCAGTATTCCGATTTATCTATTTTGCTTTCTTTCGATACAACTAAGCAGTTGTAATTCAATTCAAATCGAATATAATCATTAAGCCGAGAATTATGTACATAGATAAGAATGCAAACGAAATCCTTGTTTAAGCTGACAGTCCCACAGAATTTTTTAGTCGAGCTGGCTGACGACTAGTGTTGCTCGTGGTAATCGTTAGATGGCAGTAATGGGCTATAAATAAATATTCAAATTTTTAATTCTGCAATGATTTTCGTAAACATATTTATATTTTGCATATAATTTATATTTTAATCGAAGTTTTTAGTCAGACAAACGAAAAAATAAAATAAAATTGACTCGAGTAGATATTTAGATAAAAGGCGGATAATAGATCAGAAGCTGCGTCCGTGTCTACTAAGACAGGGACCAAAACAAGCAATGACATCATCATCATGAGCTGAAACGCATTAAATATAGACGGAAGGTAGTAAGCCTATCCGTTTTTTATGGGATACATTTCAGAGAGTGTGCTGCAGCCTTGTTCCGCCGTCCTCATTTTTTAATGGGACCACCAGACTTACAAATAGGCGCCACCGTTATATGGTTGATATACAAAGAGTCGCACTAAGCGTTTTGTAATCCGTACCTCTAAGGAGTGGAATTCATTGTCTGAGTCTGTTTCGTGATAAATACAATTTAGGGGTCTTCAAGTCACGAATGAATAGGTATCTTCTTGGCAAGCGCGTTTCATCCTAGATCGCATCGTCGCTTACAATCAGGTGAGGCAGCGGTCAAGTGATTAGCTATTCACAATAAAAAAAGTCATCAGCCATTACAAGGCGACTGCTGACCACTTCTTTAAGCGCCCAAGAAGCGGCTGTTGGCTATTTGCAGCCATCATCTTCACGCCATCTTCACCGGGTCATCAGTTCACCTAGTGGGGGACCTGCTTACGCTGCGGCGCCCAGTTCGTGGTCGCCACTCGAGAAATTTTCTTCCCAAATAGTTAGTCAGTTCTGAGAGCGATGTGACTCGAAGAACAGCTATATCGATAACTTTAGTTCTCTGGAGCAGTTCTCAGGATTTCATCACTCAAGGAAACACATGTAATATGATTTATTTCATACAGAACTTTTTGACAGGTAACCCAATGTGATCTGTCAGAGCTATAGCTATATAGCGCTTGAAAGTTATTCGACGTCGAGATTACCAGATTTTGGAAAGCAATTTTATGAGGAAATTTTATAATGGTCACGAAAGAAAACCAACTGAAAATCAGTATTAAAAGCAATTTAAGATAATTATATTACAAATTAAATAATTTTCGAGGTTGAAGACATACTCGGGACTAATGTATTTCTATCCATTAAAATGTCTAACAGCTCAACCGGGAGCACATTCACAAGGGAATATGAACTTAAACGTCGAATAGACAAAGTCGTTTTCACAGTGCCGTGTTCCGTTTTAAGTTTCGTATACACGTTAGGAAAGTGGGTTGCGCCGTGAACAAGACAATTCGAACTAATGCTTAGACTTAGGCATTTAGATTTATAGCGGCGCAAGTACAGGCTCCGTCGCCTCGATATATGGCCTCGACTGGCGCTACATGAGCTCCACCGACTCGCTGTTTAGTCCTTCAATTAATTATTAACATAATAGTGTTACTAATTAAACTCGTGCCTAGTTCTCCTCGTCCCAATACATAACCTATAACCTGAAGCTTCAAATAAAAAACACAAATAAATAAAAAACGAGTGTGCACACACGACTGAAGTAAAACTTCTTTAGCTCCATCTATATGTATGTATATAAACGTGTTCCTTTCAATTTCCGTTCGCCTCGACCAATCACACTTTTCTTAATGCTCTCGTCACGCATTCACCAGTTTACTCCACAAGTTAAGCGTGCGCCAAGAAGTTTTATATAAAGTGAAATAAACAAAAACTATACTTAATCTATAGTAACCATCTGAATACAAAAATCCTACACATACACACGCACATATACTTAGAGACACACACGCACACTTCTTTAGTCATTTGTTATTTTTGAAATTGTGAATTGTAGTTATATGACTACAGAGCGATGCCTCCCAACAGAGGCTTTATAAGCTTAACCGGAGACATAACCTTTACCTTATCCACTAAGTATATGTTTTTAAGGAAAATAATGCTTTTTCATATATTCTTTTTAATTACAAGATACTACTAAGTACTTTAAACAAATAAATCTTGAATACTTTATATCTTATCTTTATTACCGGCTACAATGATTTTGATAAACTTTGACACTCATTTTGACTAGGTTCTGAAAAAGATTTTTTGCTTGCATATCTGAATAAGTACAGCTTACGATAGCACAAATTTTAGTTTGTAGCACAAGTTAGGGATCAAATAAACTGCGTGCTTCTAGTAATAGCTAATACAGTTATTTAATAATTTACCGTTGATTGATATACTTAATAATTTTGTAACAACAACAGAACCATTTCGTTCATTTACATCAATTTGAATTGTGACAACACTGCTTTGATAATTTTTAACAAAGCTTTTGAGATATTTTAAAAGTGTGGATACTTATTTCAGCGAACCTCCGTGGTTAAGTGGTTCGCATTTCGGTTTTCGTGGTAATGCCACCCCGGGTTCGATCCCAGGCCGTATCAAAAGAAGCTTTTCTATATCGCTTCGGACAAGTGCTTCAGTTACTTAATTTGGCCTTTGAATGAGTGTTGTTCTCTAATATTCATTTTAGATTAACTTTAATAAAAAACTTGTTGAATAAAAAATAGTTTAACTTTAATAATTTTAACACATAAATAATTAATTTAAGAAAAACGCTATTTTTAACTAATTTAATTATTAAGATGATTAACTGATTTGGTTAATAGTTACAACAGTTTGTCTACTTAATGCTGCTAATTCAACTCAAATCTAATAATCCAAACTTGATTGTGTTCTGACTTTAAATTCTCTGAAGTCCCACGACACCAGAGCAACCAAGGAACTTGGATTGGTGTTGTTAATAACTTTATAAACGAGTGATAAGCATCTGCTATGAATATCAATCGGTTTATTAGTTCACTATAGTTGCTAAGTATATACTTGAATCAATATTAGCTATTAAGTTCTTATACTTCCACGTCTATCACATATTTAAATTTACCAGATTAATAAGGCGTTTATTATTGTTTCTAATATTTCATAGTTACGTCACAGTATGATGACTAAGTCACATATTTATTAGGATTAAATATATAAAAAATAAACGCGTCAGTTGTAAGGTAAAAGTGATTTTATATAAATCAGTATTAGGTATTCAGTTTATTCACTCCTTCAACAATTAGTAACATGATCCAGATACATATATGTTTTTTATTCGAGCACATTTCCAATACAAAACATGTTTAAAAGCTCTCACTGCTATCATGTGAAATATTTATTAATAAAACTCTTACCTAAAAATATTTTACACTTTCGCCTCATTTATTGGATCTACAAACAACATAGTACTCTGCTCAACAGCTCCACATATACCATTCAAAGCTTTTGATTGGATCTGAATCATCATCTTAACTGAAAGACGTCTACTACGAGGAGGGCTCTCCCGAAATGGGGGGTTTTACCATAATCTCCTCTTATGGATAGTTACTTTTTGGTCTACGAAAGGGTACAGTGTTACCTCCAGTATCATTAATCGATACATCCTTAATGAGTGTAAAGATCTAGTACTATTTTACTCTGCCAGACACTATACGTCTATTGGATTTATATTGGAAGCCGATATCAAAAATGCATGGATTTGATCACAGATAAACAGATGAGCAAACAAACAGCTTACAGCCAATGTACTTACAGCCAGCTTACAATGTACCGAGAATACATTCAATTGTTTTATTTAGTGTATGAATTATTGGAGGGTCTACGAGATGATATGTAAGATTTATAAAAAGTTGAAAACTAGCTAAATCCCTTATTTGCAGGTCAAACTAGCATTGAGCAATGAAATGAGCTGTTAAAATTGGCAAACAAAGCTATACTTTCAGTATCAGCGATAGATGCTGTACGGAAATCATTAGATTCAGTATTATCATCAGTAAATTCTTTTTGGACTTTTGAATATTCTGAGTTAGCGACTGTAATAATGTCGAAGAAAAAAATGCAATATTTTGTGAGCTGCGACAATGTTATTGTTACTCTATGTTTTCTTGCAAACTACAAAAGATTTTGAAATATGTTGTTAAAATTATACTAGATTTAAAAAATCTAAAAATCCTACGTTTTTCAATGCCCTAAAAAGAATAAAATAACCCTGCGGGGCAAAGCGAGGGGCCACTCAAAACGTGGGGGACGTTTTTATATCGCTTCGGACTTCGAAGCTTTGAATGGTATATGTGGAGCTGTTGAGCAGAGTACTATGTTGTTTGTAGATCCAATAAATGAGGCGAAAGTGTAAAATATTTTTAGGACATTGAAAAACGTGGGATTTTTAGATTTTTTAAATCTAGTATAATTATTTTATTCTTTTTAATTATTAACTCAACGAAGTAACCATGTGTTACGCAACAATCGGATAAGCCCCATACAAAAGTGAAAGTTGCCGAAAGTGGACCTGAAAGTGCATCTGGAAAGTTGAAAGTTGCTTTAGAGTGCATTGTCATCGGGTTCTGAACTATCCTGAAAGTTTCAGCTTTCTAGCTTATCGGAAAGTGCCTCAAATTTAAATTGCAAGATTTTGCCCGGACAGACAAACAAATAAGAAAAGTGAGATAAGAAAAACGTGGTAAATAATAAAATACACGTGCACACAATTTTCACCCAGTTATTTGACTTGGAACGATGCACAGTATACGAGAACCTACGACATACACCAAGTGTCAACCGAGCTTGTGGAAACAAATAGTGTGCGCTCTGGTGAAATGCATATCCTTCATTTCATGTTTGGTGCAACGGTAGCGATCCCGCCTTTCGCGCCGACAATCCTGGGTTCGAGTACTGGTTGGGGCAGATGTTTGTGTGATGAGTACAAGCATTTGTACCTGAATCATGGGTATTTATATATGTTTCTATAAATAGTACATATACTTTTATGATAGATTTATGTCTATCCGTTACCCTAATATCCATAATATCAGCTTTATAGTCCTTACTTTGGGCTAGACTAATTGTTGTTATTGTAACAAATATTATTATTATGATAAAGGAAAAAATGTAACCGTTACTATTTAATGCTAATTATAGTAAATGCGGCCAATCAAATGAATTCATAAAAAGTGTAATATGAACCTACTAAAGATTAGAGTTAAACTTGTTTTAAATGGGTTGTTAATGTATTTCAAAGGTATTCACAATTTTTACACACCTATATGATTTGACTTCACTATTGAGGAATAATATAAAAAATCTTTCTTCATTTTACCCTATGAAAATTTGTATTTACTCCACCTGTGTCGTGCAGTTTAAGCATATTATTAACATCTCGCTCCCTATATATCTGCAGGATTAACCTCGAGTGAGTCTGTGGCGCCTTGCGAGGTGAGTCGGTAACGTGGGCCGTAAGTCAAGAATACGCGCCGGGACATATCTCTCTTGGACCGCACCTGCCCACCGGCCCGCGCACAGATTACACGACACGGCTGGCTTCACTCACAACGTCATACAAACATGGACAGCATTCTTGCAGCTTTCCAATCGGGACTATCATCATGTTATATGGATTAAGAGTAGATTAGCACTTTCCTACTTATGGCTACTAATAATACTGAAGTTCTAAACGGAAAACCGATGGACCTATACCTACCTACCTATACCTAAAAAATATTTATTTAAAGATTTACATGAAGTTTATACAAGTGGGCCATATATTATATTTGATAATGTTTAGGTCAAACATTGAAGTCTGTTACTGGTATAAACATTTTTCATATTTAGTTCTTACACATCCGCGCACATTTCAATAAAACAACTTTTTTACGGATTTCGCGCATAATTGATTATATACAATCCTGACGTTTCGACTCCTTTACAGGAGCCGTGATCACAGGATTACTAACGTAGGTAATGGTCGTCATATATTTTCTACTACCTTCACAATATTTTAATCGGGCACGTTCCTAATTGTTATTTTTATAAAAATGAGAAAAACGGTGATATGATATATATCACCGTTTTTTTCAAATACTCTTAAATGCATTGTAATGCATCACATTCACATTATGAAAAGAATGAAAACTATTAATTGGCTGTATGCAGATGAGCATTTTTGCCTCCCGTTGTAGGAGCACATCAAAAAACAAATATGTACAACAGTTCATTGTTAGAATAATTCAGTCAGGTATCTTTTTATTTATAATTCCTAAACGCCTCTTTGTAGAATAATTCTGTTTTTTGCATGAAAGATATCAATTATTCGTTTTTTCGTGTATTGTTTTCAAAGACGCTTTGTACTTTTCAAACATAAAACGTCTCTGGGGCAATTACAGGACATCTCCTTTAAAGTATCATTTATCTAGCTGTCAGTTTAGCTGTTAGATGCTAACCATAATGAGTGTTTCTCCAATAAAATAAATTTGATAAAAATTCAAGAGCAATGTATTTTCCAAGACTCCCCATATTAACGAAGATAAATTTAACTGGTACTTACCTACCTACTTACTTTTTGGTTCTAAAATAATTTTATTGCTATAGACTTAAATTCACGTTATACTACTAATATCTGAAATTGAGTAAGGAATTACAGTGCGGTGTACGAAGCGGCTCCTTAAGCCCGGGGCTTCAGGGAACAGGGGCCGGCCATTCCTTCTCGTCACTCCAGATTTAATCAGACCACCCCGGGATGACCGCCGCTCCGTCTAATGCCGCCGGAACGATCTCCCGGGACAATACCGACCGGGGTGGACCCTCACCTCATTTCGCACCAGTACAATATTCAAATTCATTCTTTTTCATATTGTCCTTTCATGAAAGATTACGGAGGACACGTTTATATTTTCATTTCGGCCCAACGTTATAACTTAATTTTGGATGAGTTGAGTTCTATTGGGCGGTTGTGGCATACAACACATCTATAATAACAATAATAAATAAATATTATTTACACTCACATCTGAATAAAACACTTTTTTACGGATTTTTGCGCATGTTTTATTTTATTTTATATTTAATCCTGACGTTTCGACTCCTTTACAGGAGCCGTGATCACAGGATGACTAAGATGATGGTTGTCATGTATTTTCTACTACCTTCACAATATTTTAATCGGGCACGTTCCTAATTATTAAATTATTTTATATAAATCAAGTTGTTTTATTTTATATTAAAACATTATTTAGTTATTTAATTAATTCTCACTACGATTACATTGTATACTACTGAGTCTACTACCAGTTCGGAAATTGGGAGGGCCTTCCGAGAAGAACTGGCGAAAGAAACTCGGGCAGGGGGACCGACCTCCATCTTACTGTTTAATTATTTGCAAAAAGAGCTAACTACATCATCAGGTCTTGCAGTGTGTGTTTTTGTAGGTATTAATTTATTAATTATGGGGTCCCAAGCAGGTGGAACGCTCCAACCTTCGTCTCTATTGAAATTAGGATGTTTCTTAATTTCAATAGCCTCGCGTAGCATCCTAGGAACAAATCTTTGTTCTCTAGCGAGAATTTGTGGTTTATCAAAACGAATATAGTGGTTTGGCCCCTCAAAAGCATGCTCACACACTGCAGACCTATTATCGCGCCTATGTTTCATGTCAGCTACGTGTTCTTTAATGCGCGTCCCTATACTTCTCTTTGTTTGCCCGATGTATGAGAGCCCACAGTCACAATCGATTTTGTAGACACCCGCTGCCTGAAGGGGTATATTACACTTGACCGATCGTAAGAATTGGTCAATCTTCCTGGCTGGTTTAAAGTAAGTTTTAATAGAAACCCGCTTCAGAATATTCCCAATCTTGTCAGTGACCCCCTTCATGTAGGGAAGGACAGCAGGTTGGCGCTCTACTGTGGCTGGTTTGGCGCGGCTTCTGTGACGCAGTCTTGGTACTCGCAACTTGTTATCTTGTAGTACTTGCTTGACATGCTGAAGCTCAGCAGTCAGATGTTGTTGGTCACAGATGCCGCGAGCTCTCTGAAACAAAGATTTCCCTACGGTAGCTAACTGTATAGGATGGTGGTGAGAGTCACCATTTAAATATCTATCGGTATGAGTTGCCTTTCTGTACACTGTATGACTAAGGGTTTGATTTGGATTCCTGCTGATTTGAATATCTAGGAAGGCTATTTTATTGTCTGTCTCTAATTCCATAGTAAATTGTATGTTGGGATGAACGGAATTAAGGTGACTTAAAAAGACAGAAACCATATCTCTTGGTAATATAGCAAATGTGTCATCTACATACCTTTTGTAAAAGCGTGGACACACCGGTGCCGTCGCTAGGGCCCTTTGCTCAAAGTCCTCCATGAATATGTCGGCGACTATGGGTGATACAGGAGAGCCCATTGCTACACCATCCACTTGTAGGTAGAATTCATCATTCCACAAGAGATAGCCCGATGTTAGGCAGTGTTCCAGTAATTTTGAATATTCACTTGGTATATTGTGTTTCTCTAGTCTCTTCCTAGTGACATCAATGCAATCTTGAACAGGTAAGCTTGTGAATAAAGATTGGACATCGAAGCTAACCATAGTTTCATCATCAGTGAGACGTAGGTGTTGTATCTCACTAACAAAATGGTAGGAATCCTTTACATAGGCAGTTGTTTTACCCCTTAGTGGTGATAGTATTTTAGCTACGTGTTTAGCCAAACGGTAGGTTGGTGAGTCAATTTGGCTAACGATGGGACGTAGCGGTACATCTTGTTTGTGTATTTTCGGCAACCCATACAACTTCGGCGGTTTAGGGCAGGAAGGAATAAGATAGTTGACGTCAAGATCTAATACCTCGGAATGCGTCTTGATGAGTTCACTGGTTTTCTTCAGTACCTTAGAAGTTTGGTCGTTTTTAACTTTTTTGTATGTGTTCTCATCCGACAAGAGCTGGAGCATTTTATCATTATAATCTGACGTATCCATTTCTACCGTGGCATTGCCTTTGTCTGCTCGGAGGATTGTAAGATCAGATTTATTTCGCAGGTTTTTTAATGCGTTATATTCATTATAAGAGAGGTTAGGTTTCGGCGGTTTACTACGTCGTAGAACAGATGAAATGTCTTGACGGATTGCCTCCATATCCTCCTTTTTGAAGTTATTTTTAACCAAACAATCCTCAACGTTACATATAATGTCACTCACATCTATTAAACCCAAAGTAAGACTTATGTTATGGATACTAGGGTACCGGAATGGCATACGTCAATGATACGATAAGATTTGTAATATTCATAGAATTCATAGAAATTATTGTATATATAAACACCCATGACTCAGGTACAAATGCTCGTATTCATCATACAAACATATGTCTCTTCCGGGATTCGAACCTAGGACCGTCGGTGAGAAGGGCAGGATCGATACAGTAATTTTACACATTCACTGGTATTATGGATATTAGATTTATACGATATCTAAGCTTCTGAAATAGTCTTTTGTATGTCAATGACGCTACTTTTGGTGTAACAAATACTCCAATACTTTATTGCGCTTTATACATGATTAACTAGTAAGCAATACTGAAATAAAAAAACTTTATTCAAATGCACTCGAAATAAGTTATTTTGAACCGTCCAATATTTTTACCTACCATTCATTCAGGTCGTCTTTTAACTAACAAGAGGAATGGGCGCAAGAAACTCGTCAGCTTTAACAGAAGTAACGACATTTACAATATTATACGTCTTCACCATATATGATCCACAAAAAAACAAAATTATTCTGTTATCACAATAATATTAGTGTTATGCTTTCAACAAGTATTTGTATTAAATAAGTATACTTAATCATTGCAATGATAAATATGCAGAGTATAAACGTCAAAAGCACCATACAGATGTGAACAAACTATGGCCGCTTCCTTGTGGTAATACGATTTCACCTTTGAGGCACTAAGCTAATTGAATAAAACTCAAGTTCGGAAATAGACAAAATTCTTAATTCTTCTACATTGATATGTTTTATGTATCCGACGACACGAAACCATACCGCGATCTAAAATAGGTCAGCACCATCTATTAGCAGCTGGCATAACTAAACCAAACTTATACAAGATGTATGTTAAGTATATATCAATAATACTGTAAGATAAATTATTTTAATAGAAATATACTGGAAAAAATCGAACCCCTACAACTGTTATTCAATTTTGAGAGCATTAGACAGCACTTCCAAAGGTTGCGGGTTCGATTCCCCCCTGAGAAATTTACTTGTGCGCCGAGTTCAATATTTTTTCTATTAAAATAATTACCTTATAAGATATTGAAAAAACGCAAAAAAATATATTAAATAATACTGTAGTTTAAAGCTGAGCCATCTTCCGATGCAGCACCCGTTCCCGAGTATGATGCATGGTACAGCCATCGCTTCGCTCAACTATATCTTAGAGAACGTAACGCCCATCATCACACGCCACCACCCAAGATAGTTTTAGGAGAGCATGTCATACTCCAACTACCAGTAATAAATTGGTTTTAAAATTAATAAATGCCAATATCTGTACGACACAATTAGTAATAAACTTTTTATGTTAAAACGATACGAAATAACACTATCTCAAGTGACTGTGACTCTTGTAAAATATCAACCAAGTAAACTTAGCGGTATTAACATAAACAATATGAATTAAGGAGAATAATTTGTGAAGTATCTTCATGATAATAACAGTGCAAATAAATAAAATTCTCAATTTGATTGTAGAATATTCCGTTTGACAATGGAAATGTGACTCCTTCACAACTACTTGCTGTCAATATTTTTTTGTCGCTCAAGTATTTAACTTCTATAATTTTATATGTGAATATTATTTTCTTGAAGCTTCAGCCCTATTTATCTATCTTCGATTTAATAGAGATTTTTTTAGTCAGCAATATTTGCAATTTCTTTCAGAGATATAATAACTTACGTCTCTTTACAACTATCATACATTCATATCGATTGGCTTTTAATTTTAATATATTTTTTGCATTTTATAATGCTATCTTATAAGACAAATTATATTAATAGTAAAATGCGAGAAAGAAACTACTCGGCTCAAAAGTAAATTCTCAGGCGGGAAACGAGCCCGCAACCTTTGGAAGTCCAATCCAATACTCTCCAAATTCAGCTACCGAGCCTTGTGAACACCTGTCGAAATTTTTTAGTACCTTTCTAATTGTGAGCCGAGTTGATTTTTTCTAGTATTTTTCTATTATTATAATTTATCAATAAGTTTAACCTAAAGTAAGTACTTTAAGGCTTGTGTTATGGATAATAGCGTAACGCATAGACATACATTTATGATAGGCACTTAGATATGTAATATTCATAGGGATATACATATAAATACCCATGAATCAAGTACAAATAGTCGTATTCATTACACAAACATCCGAAATTCGGAAGCCAGGACCGTCTCGGTGCGAAAGAATGTTCTTAGTTTCTATGGGACAACTTTACTCTCAATTGCCTACATGTAGACTGTGATATCTCTAAAAACATAGTCCTGAATCGAAAGAAAACAGCTCCTTTGATGCTTTCAACTCACTCCTCAAGTAGGCATTACTAAAAAGCAATACATATTAACACGAATACACTGTGATTAAACAAATACTTCCTTTGCGGACAAAGGCGGGTTTGTATCGGTTCCTCGTGAGGGGCGTGCGGTCCATTCATCGTGTAGAAAGAAATTAAAGTCTCCCCGAAATCGTAAGGTTTTATCAGCGTGTCGATAGCGGTCACAAATTATGTGGCTCGTGCCCCGTTCGCTTAAGGGGCGGTTCTTGGGCGGGAGCCACCGAACATTTGCGAACGTTTGTACCGTCAGCCAGATATATGCTAAGTGAACCGTTCTCATTATATAAGACAATAGACGCAAACGATTTTTAATCAACATGAGCACCGTTTTCAACGCCAAAACACATTCGCGTCGATTTAAACGTAGCAAAATGCGTAATATCTATTTAACTTGCCTACCAGATTTTGAAATGCAAACAAATTTAAATTTAAAATTGTAGCAGACAAAAACGTGTGATTGGGATTTTTTTTCTTATTAAAGAAAACAAGAAGTGATCTAAAGTATGATGTAATCTACAACCTTGGATCAAAGATGAGAGTTTATAGTTGCTATATTTCCTTTAGACTCAATAAACAAGTTAAAGCTCCCACAGTAAGAGATAAAATGATAGAAAGCTTTTAATTCAGTATGAGCATATTTACAATGCGTGTATTGAACGTGAACAGCTACGCGAGGGCTTCGTATGTCCTCGAGGCTTCGTACGAGATGAAGCTTCAAGAAACTCGGTAGGGGATGTTTCTTTATTACTTTAATTATGTATAAAATAGTTACATCATTTAAAAAAAATACTAGGTACTTAGATGTATAAGAGAACTGTCCTTTTACGAGAAGTGGATTGAACGCACTACCGTCATTATGGAAAGATAATGAATCAGATAAAAACAATGCCTTTATTCTGCCATTAATTCCAGAATTTTTGGTTCAAGATAGCTAATATATAATTTAACGTAGAATGTATTGATTATATGACATTACATAGACTCTTACTAGAATTTAAAAATAACATAGATTAGCGATCTTCTGTCAATGATGATCGATTTTTCTTACACAGAGAATAATATCACTTAACATGCAACCTATTACCCGTACTTAGCAATTTTTCACCAGATACAGTACGATTTGCACAATGTAACAGTATCTTAAGCTTCCTCCAGCTGTGGCTTGCCGTAAACGAAACCCTATTACCGTCGGTTAAAGCTGACAGTCGTGTAATAGTATAACCAAAGCTTTGCTAGAGATAAATGAATTTCTACTCATTGGCGATCAATCGAGAAGCGTTATCTGTGTTTTGCCGCCTTATCTGCGGGACGGGGCGGGGAGGGTTGGGGGGGATTTATTGGCGACTGGAGGCGACGGGAGAGACCCTGGTCGGACTTTAATCTATACACCAGCTAAACTATTGTTAGTTCTGTCTGAATAATGGCGCTGATACCGAACGCCTCGGCTGGGCGATGATTGAGCGTTTATCGGGCGAGGTCGGTGACAGTATATCGTGTGGCGGCTTCAATACCACTTCAATGAAACAAACATATTTAGCACATTTTTTCTTACGGATTTTGCGCATAATTTATTTTATATTTAATCCTGCCCTTTCGATTCCTTTGATTGATTTCGAGGAGCCGTGATCACAGGATGACTAAGGAAATGGCCATCATATATTTTCTACTAACTTCGCAATATTTTAATCGTTTAAAACTGTCTGCGGATTAATAGTCATTAGATCAGAAAATACGGAAAATGTAAATTATTAATTGTTGTATAAAGTTATGTTAGTAGAAAGTTCTTGCGCGTTTCAAATTCCAACTACATTCCTCGCTGAGTTTCGTTCGGAATATAACATACAATTTATTTTAGTTACGTCATAGATAATGTCAACGATGTCTAGCAGAAAAAGATTGCCTACCTAAAAAAATAATACACAAAGTTTCACGCTTTTCTCACTGTTATAGAAATAGTGAAAAATTAAACTTAAAATCATCACACATCACACTATTATTTACATTGTATTGGTTTGAACAAGACACATTCATCCATAACAGAACATCAGAATATATAAAATGGTTAATATTCAGATCTGTGACTTTTGCTTCCAATATGGAACAAAGCACTTCGAACGTCTCTGTAATTTCAATGGCGAAAGGTTGCGGGTTCGAGTGCTGTTGACAGCCGAGGTCCATATAATAAGAGCCATTGGTAATGTTATCCACATTAAAAGTAACCGACTAAAGATTTTTCACTTCCATTGCCTTGCACGTTAAACCCTCACAATTTCCAATACCGATATTGTGTCTGAAATCTTGTGTTATTCAAAAAAAAGAGCTGACTATATGTATACTATATCTCTTCTGGTATATTGCCCTCAATATCATATCGTCATCAGAAGAGAACAGAGAGCTTAATCATGAGCATCGAATCGGTAACAGCGACGTTCAAAGAGATAATTAACCATACGCTATAGGGTATTCGCTTTTAAATTGTGCATGAAGCGGTGATTAAATTTGCTGGCGTATTCATTCTTCTGTGAAAATATTTAACGGTAAACATTTATAGATCCTTGTAAAGAAAATAAATAAAATTCCTTACATAAACACAAACTAGCCTAGCCCAAAGTAAGCACTATAAGGCTTGTGTTATGGATACTAGGCTAACTGATAGACATACATATATGTTACATAGATATGTTATATTTATAGTAATATATATAAATACCCAGGACTAAAGTACGAATGCTCATATTCATCATACAAACATCTGCTTGTTCGGGTATTCGAACCCAGGAATGTCGGTGCGAAAGGCAGGATCGCTACCGTTGCACCAAACGGTCGTCAAAATAGATCTATGTAAGGACATCTGATCAATAAAATGATAATTTGTAATGATTGCACGTACCTTTGCATGTTTGAAGCGTAAGTCATTTTACCTATTTAGTTCCTACACTTCCGCACACATATTTAAATAAAAAAACATTTTCACAGTTTTTTTGCGCATAACTTATATTGAATTCTGACGTTACGAGTCCTTTACAGAAGTCATGATCACAGGATGACTAAGGCTATGGTCGTGATATATTTTCTACGACCTTCACAATATTTTAGTCGGGCACGTTCCAACTGTTAAAACTTTTATTGACAACGGGGTAGTGCCTTTCTCTCACAAAATGTTAAGCGATGATAAAAACGCATTTCACCTGAAAACCTTAAACACGGATGTACTGGCAATAGCACCTCTAACTGCCGGAACAGTGTACCAAGCGCTTATGAATATCTTTCATAATGCGCACAGCATAGGAGTGGAACTCCCTCCCTGCGTCTGTATTTCCGAGTACTTATAACCCGTCCGTTTTCAAAGCCAGGGTGAATAGGCACCTTCTGGGTTAGTTCGTTCGACCGTGGATCCTGTCTTGACCACCGGGCTTGATTGAGATCAAGAACGGACCCATTAAAAAATTGTTTTAAATCGTTATAGCGGTAGACTTAGATAGATTTGATAAAACGGTGGTAGCTTTCTAGACGCATATAAAAAACCCTACCACCAACCCAACCGAGTACAAATATGCAATTCATTAGGGATCGAACTTTCGACTTCCGATCGTAAAACAAGCCGGTAAACCACTAAACCACAACGCCGTTCATTTAATAATAATTATTGTATCGTGACGGGCTCGATCCTGATCCTTTCGTCACGACGGTCCTAGGTTCTAGTACCGAAAAGGACTTGCACTAACAGAGTCATGCGTATTTATATATATTTTTATGCATATATCATAAATGTATGTCTATCTTAACCTAGTGTCCATAACACAAACAAACCTTATAGTGCTTACTTTGAATGTAAGAAATATTAACATTCCTATTATAGGTACCGGAAAATGAGTACAAAAACAATATAAGACGGCGAATTCTTTTTTAAATACATCAAAGAAAGAAAGAAAGAAAAACATTTATTTCGGACGCAAACACAACAACAACAAAATAACAAAACAACAACAAAATTTATATAATCAATATGAGTAACAACTCAAAAGAGAAAGATACAATATGTAAAATAGTAAAAAGAAAATTAAAAAAATAACATAAAATATAAATACAAATATGGTGTGTCTGAAGCCAAAACCATCAATTACAGAGTCGACAGGTTACTTTAAATATCCTAACAAATACAAATAAAATCGTCGTTTAAACACGTTTGTATATACTTTATAGTAATATAAGTTATAAACGGGATTATTACCATGTACCTTGTTTTTGTTTTTATTGAGTTTGAGTGAGAACAAAAACAAGGTACATGGTAATAATCCCGTTTATAACTTATATTACTATAATGTTAGTGACCATGGAAGTTTAAAACAATATATTATTTTTATATACTAACTATATATTTTTTACGCCTTACCTCTGGTACATATCAGAATCAAAACAAAATGTATACTTAATTTTTAATAAATTAATATTTACCATGTGGCAGTACTTAATAAATAAATAAAAGTGACACACTTAAAGAAAACAAAGTTAACTAGAAGTTATGTATACATATATGTACATATATATATAAACACTTTAAGAAGATGTTATCTCGAGAAAAATTCTAATCCAGTCCATCAATATTGAACAACAAGAAACTTTCAACGAAGTTTCGAAAGCTGAATTGATATCAATTAAAATCCAAGAATCAGAAAAACATCTTTAATCCAATTCATCGATCCGAAATTAATATTACAAAATTGCTAATCAAAAATTGAAATGCTCCAAAGGTATAATGAATGGAATCAGAAAGTTTTAAAAGTGGCCGCGTTAACGAACCAAACTCGGGACAAGCTTTTATCGGAGTCGGATGCTTAACTAGCGCCCGGCGAGGCCCGGCGAGGCCCACCACCTAAATGTGCACGGCGAACCTCGTTTACGACGAATAATCACATTTACGCCGAATCCGATCTGATAATCAAAGTTATCTTTCGAAATGAAATGAAAATTACTTTATTCAAATGCACTTAAAATAAGTTGTTTTAAATCGTCCAACATATTTCCCTATTAATCATTTAGGACGTCTTTTAACTGACAAGAAAAATGGGCAAAAAAAACTCGTCTGCTTTAACAGAAATAATGATATTTACAATATTATATTTCGTCATCATACATAATCTATAAAAAAATTATTCTGTTATCACAAGAATAGTAGTGTTATGACTTTATTACGTCGTTGATTACAACAGAGTCAACAAGTATTTGTTTTAAGTAAGTATCATCTTTCGGTCATAACTTTCAAATATTGCTGAATTTTAATATTTTTTTAGTCCTAAATATCTTACATTTTACAAATATTTGAGATATACCTAAATGGTTTAAATTAACGTCCCAAGTTCCCAACGATCCCGGAGCGCGCGAGGGCGCTACAGTACCTAAAAGACAGGCAGCATTGCCCCGTTCAATGGCCAAGGATGGAAGTAATTGCCATTTATGCGGTCACCCGTTGATTCAACAGGCAAGATGTTATGTCTTTTAAAAAATAACTTAGCATTAGTTCCCCAAGAACTCGTAGGTATCTACCGCAAAAGGGAGGAAAAAGTATGTGTAACCCAAATCCCGGTATTTACAAGCTTTATTTAATTCGAATTTATAATTCTACTGGCTGAATTCAATGACTTATAACACGAGTATTCAAGTAAATTTTCTGAAGAATAGTTTTCAAAAATATGTATATGACTCTATGTATAATATTTATTATTATTAATTTATTGACATATTAAATTGTTTATTTCCTGGGAGTATTAAAATTTATTTTACGTTTAACATTTACAATAATAATCAATAAATAATACTATTTTAATATTCTGATTTAAATCATATTCAATTATCACATTTTTTTGTGATTTACAGTAAAATGCTAGAATTTTATATCTAAAGAAACAATTACTAGAAAAAAATGAACTTTTGTAAGGCGGGACTAGAACCAACATCCCCTCGGAATTCAAGCGAGTATTTTTGCAATGGATCTATCAAGATCTCGACAGACCCGTTGTATTTTTCCAAGTATTTCTTTTACACTGACGCAAGCGCCATCTTATTATATTCTTCTTCAAGATCTAGTATATAAAAATCATATAACAAAACATATCATGACTGTAAACATAATGAAGAAACTGAATCAGTTCTGAAACATACACACTCACACCCGTACACACGCACACACACACACACGCGCACACACACGCACACACACACACACACACGCACGCACACAAACACGATAAAAATTATTGTTACTTAGAGCAGTGTCTTTTGACTTAAATGTTTTGATGCTTAAGAGGAGACTCTGACCACTTGTTGCTGTCATACTGATTTTGAACGTAAATCAATATTTTTGTTGACAATATTTTTTTTGATATAAAGTACTGCAATTTATGTTCCCGAATAATATACTAATACCTGATTTTATAAGACATTTATGACATAATTAATTCTCTGTACATGCACAATTTGTCTTCAATTTCAGACTTTGCGCCATAGAGAAAATCCTCCTTTGACGAAAGAAGCCTCCTTAAGACTCCAAAAGCTGTATATTGAAATTAATCAGTACAAAATGTACAAATTAATTGGGTGCAGTGCAAGGGCGTCGTCGCTACAAAGCTGATAAGGGGACAATTGATGGCGTCTGTGCAGTTCTCGGAACGGGTTCGTCGATAGTAAACCGAAAGTCAGACTGTGATAAAATGATAAAGTGATGTTATTAAAAGCCACTTTCTTGGGCAGTAAATTTAACGCTTGAGCCCTATCATTGCGAAGGTAAAGCAACATCTGCGAGGGCTAGTGATCAGATGGGTGATAAAACATTTTTTGAGCCTAGAAAAGCATGGTAAACCGTTGTTATCGTGCTTCTGTGTACACGTTGTGTGTTATGGATATATTATAAGGAGATATATGATTATTATATTTTTTATGATATATGATAATTTGAACGAGTCGATTTTTTCTAGAATTTTTCTATTAAAATGCAGTATAAAAGATAGCATTGAGAATGCAAAGATATAAAAACCATAAATAAAATAGCTGTTTCATCTTAATCGATTGTCAAACATTCGTTAAAATGTTTCTTTCGAATGCGAGAGTATATTCCTCTCAATGATGTAACAACGATGATGAATGATATAGAAAGTACTAGAAAACTTCTACGGGTGCTCATAAGACTCGGTAGCTTGGGAGAGCAGTGGACTGTATTTATCTATAAAAATGTATCATAACAAGAACTGCCCCAATTAGGAGACTCATGTTGTTTTTGGTAAACTGGACAGTAAGGCCATTTTTCCGACAGGTAAAGAAAAATATATTGCATAAAAAGCGACTACGAGAACTTCATCAAAAACCTATGTAAATCGACCTAATAAAAACCCAGTTAACCCGTTAGAAAAGCGTAATCCAACACTCGCCGACGCCAGCTCCGATCTGATACGTGAAATTTACGCGCCGCTAAAAAAGCCTTTGCGTTTCTTTGCGCGCGCGTCATCCATCAACCAGTAATAACTTTGCGGTGTGTACTCAAATTAAATAATGCGGAGATGCTGATCGATGGGCTGTTGTGAACACATCCTACGTTGTCACCTTTTTTCGCACGTGATTCAGGAAGAGGAGAGTCTGACACATGTAAGCTAAATCACTTGACAGAATTTTTAATATTAGCTAATTATATTATAAAGCTGAAGAGTTTATTTAGTTTACAAATTTAAACAAAACCTCATTTTATCAGATAAGTTGTGTATATTTTTGCCGCAATAAGCCGCAAAGTTGCTTGTCTGTCAGTATTCTACAGCATGTACTTTGGTGCGCAATAGATAGATGCAATAGAAATGTAGCAATTAAAATATAATAATATAATTTATTTGAAATTGTGAAGAATTAAATTGAATACAGACTAACATAGAAATTAAGTAAAAATATCACTAACATCTATTTATTTATTTACAAATTGCGTTATGCATAAATTATCAAATGCACCTCGGAAGGCGTAGCAATGAAGGGTAGAGGGGCAGACGTTCAGATTTCTTTTTCCTCAAAGTATCAATTTATAGAATAATAACTTTTTGTTATTAATAACTTTTCAAACACCTTATGAATTTATTAAAATTTGATTCTGCTTTTAGATATTCTGGTAGTTTATTATTTTTATTTAACATCGGGCAAGGACCTAAGCTGTGTAAAGTTAGTTTAGATTTTGTTAGCAAAAGATTATTTTTATAGCGAGGTATGTTGTGCCGGGGTGAATCTAATCTATGAACTTTGTCTGAAAATAAATCATATTTATTTATTGTGATAGATATGATGTTAAGTTACACAACTAGGTCAACTAATAAATAGAAAATATTAGAGAAATACAATAGTTATGCCAAATAATGTATAGATAGTCCGAATTCTGCTAATATAATATATTAATGTCCAACGTGTCAAAATTACTAATCCTATTAGTGATTGAAGCAGAAGACCGGAAAAATACTACTGTTTTAGTTTATTTCTTTATCAGATAATATATAGGAGAAAACTAATCGTGACATATAGATTCCCCACCCGGTGCGTAGCGAACGGGGGGTTGTGGTCCTTCGTTGTTCAAGATAATTACATTTCTAGTGCTTGAATTAGTTGGCATCTGATAATGTTATCTAATATTGTTATTATTAAATATACATTTTCAGCAATGATTAAGGGTTCGGACTGCGGTTGCGAATTATTTTTATATTTTTGTTATTAAGCATTTAACTGCTACATTTTTATATTGAAAGAACTTATTACTAGAAAAATATTAACTTGTCTCAGATGTTAGGCGGGAATCAAACCCAGATATCCTCTACATCCTAGAGCTATGGAGACCTTGACAGACCCGTCTTATATTTTCAAATGCTTCTTTGGTGCCAATATATCCTGCCATAATTGCAGAGTTGATATATCAAAGAGTCGCACTAAGAGTTTGGTTTAAATTTTTTGACCCGTACCACAACAGATTTATATGTATGTGTAAACAAATTACCTAAATCTTTTATATTAACCAAACTATTATTTACTAGGTCGATGCAGTCGCCTAGCATAAAGCTTCGCTAGCACCATATATTGGAGCGGATAGTAATACCAAAACAATAATAATACAAGATTTAAAAATCTAAAAATCCCACGTTTTTCAGTGACCAATAAAGAATAAAATAACCCGGCGGGGCCAAGCGAGGGGCCACTCAAAACGTGGGGGCGCATCTTTACAAATACTCTCAACATCTATGCATATCATACATCTCATTACATCTACATAAGTAACATGCGCCCCCACGTTTTGAGTGGCCCCTCGCTTGGCCCCGCCGGGTTATTTTATTCTTTATTGGTCACTGAAAAACGTGGGACTTTTAGATTTTTAAATCTTGTATTATTATTTTATTCTTTTTAATTATTAACTCAACGAAGTAACCATGTATTACGCAACAATCGGATAAGCCCCATACAAAAGTGTAAGTTGCCGAAAGTTGACCTGAAAGTGGCCGTAGAAAGTTAAAAGTTGTTTTAGGATGCATTGTCATCGGGTTCTGACTTGCTCCAATAATTTCAGCTAGGTGGCCGGGAAGTGCCTCAAAATTGAGTTGCAAGAATCCAACTGCACAGACAGACAGACAGACAAACAAGTAAGCGACCTGAGAAAAACGTGGGAAAAAAAAATAAAAATGTTAAGTAAATTTTAAAATTTCATAAGAATGAAAAATTTCAAAAAGCGTGCACTTCTTGTTTCAATTTGAAATCCCATACAGCCCATAATGTTTTATTGTCAAAACTTTTTTATTTATGCGAATTTAAAAATTCGGCCTCCCGTTTTATCTGGTCCTAAATGTGTTGATTCGATTCCACACAAAAAACATTGAAGCTGATCCATGGGAGCTCCGCTCCAATTATACGGATCACCAATTGCACCAATATAATTATAAAATATAAACAAACTTTATAATTACTTGTACAAGTGAAACCTTAATTAGAGGCGACCACGGATTTACGTGCTTTTACAGGTTAAAGAAGAGTAACAATCCTATATTTTTATTTAATTTTTTTGCATTCACAATGCAATATTTCTATAAGATATAGAATAAGCGTGTAAAAAACAACTACGCCTCCGAGCCCTCAGGTGGGATTCGAGCCCACGACCTATCGCTATCTGAGGCCCTAGTGCAGTGTTTTATGGAACGAAAAAAAATGACACCTTAAGGTTTTTGCATAAATCGATTATTTATACCCTAATAAAGGCAAGACTTCAATTCCCAGATCACTATTTTTAGTAAAAAAATAAATATGAAGAATAATAATATTTTATTTTGTTTATATGTGTCCCACTTTTTGAGAAAGAATTTTTCACTTTTGCGGTTTTTAAAGTTATGATAGAATTAAGATAAAGGTCAACTTTCATGATCTAGGGTTGTCCTAAAGTTCAACTACGTGTTAAATGAAAATGTTTCATTCTTTGTTTGTTAATAAATACCGTCAATCAATTGAATAAATTAACAACACTTATACATACAATATACTTACATATACTGCCTACCTAATGTAGATGTGATAATGTAGGAATACTTTATGTATGTTCAACCACATATTTTATTTTGTACCTTACACGCTAAACAGTCGAAAAAATAAACTATGTTGTTTTAAATAATTTGACACACAAAAACACAGCAATTCTTGTGTGTACCTATATAAATATATTGCTATGTAATTGGTTTCTCAGAAACGGGTCTAACCATTGTGATGATATTTTGGATTTAGAAATTCATTCACATTTAAAATCGATCTAGGTAAGTGTCATCACCTGCCGGCACCTTCTTTATGCAGCACCTCTACTTTAACTTTCATACAAATAAATCATCTTCGTTTAATAATTCCAGAAACCAATTATATACCAATATATTTATGTAGGTACATGCAAGTATAGGATAGGATGTGTGTTAAATTATTTCAAACAAGATAGTTTATTTTTTGTTGTATTCTACCGAATAAATATGTTTGAATTTGAAAATAAAAGCAAAGTACAAAGTCGTGGGCAGAAATCAAATCACAGGTATGTACCTATTATTGTAACAAAAACCGTAGAGGAAGCAGGCATGAACTTGTGCTAAATTGGGTCTCCGAAACACACACAAAACAAACAATTAACAGTTAATACCCAGACCCGAAAACGATAAGCGATGTTCATCATAATGACTTCCGCCTTGACTGGGAATCACCAAACGTTCCTTTGTTTGCTTATAAAGCTTGGAGCCTAAAAAATGTTGTAGGTACTCTAGAAAGTTCCTAAAATCTACATTATTCTAAACTCGTTCAAAAATAATACACAAATTAATATTTTAAAAATTTTCGTTCGAGATCAAGTTCGGTGACCACCCTTGCATAAAAATTTAAAAATGAATATCTTCTAAACGCCGCAATAGTGGAACTTGGCTTATTTATGTATAATAGACCACATCCGTACACTTATTTTTATCTACGTTCTAGGTTCCACTTTTTGGTTTTTAGAGAGAAAAATAACAAATATGAAATAAAAAAAAAATGCTGCTCCCAAACCAATGCATTTTTTTAAGCTTAAGAAACGCGTTTATATGCGCAGAATTATGTCCGATTGACACGAATTTATTAAAAAAATATATTCTTAATATTCACTTTTGAAGAGATGAAAGACAGAATTGGAAGACTGGAAATAGAAAAGAATCAAAACAGGGAATATATGATTAGGCTAGAAAAACAGTTAGAGGAACTACAACAGCTTTCGAGATCGTCCTCCATTGAAGTGCGAAATGTTCTCGATAAAGATAAAGAATCGGAAAGTGACTTGGTTCGTGTCATCAAAAATCTCGGTACGACATTGGGAGTTAGTTTTGAGGAGCACGATATCCGTGACATCTATAGGCGTCCTGGAAAACCTGGTTCAACAAAGACAATAGTTGTTGAATTCAACTTAGTCCAACTTAAGAACCACTTTCTTGTTTCTTCACGACGCTTTAACAGGAGCAAGCAGGGTGCTGAGAAACTCAACCATGAACACATCGGACTTGTTGGTGATAAACGCCCAATCTATGTGGATGAGCGCCTGCCCTATTCCACACGTAAATTGTTATTTCAAACTCGTGAGTTTGCAAAAAAACACGATTTCAAATTCTGTTGGACCTCTAATGGGCGGGTGCTTCTCCGCAGAGATTCAATTTCGAAATTCATCCATATTAAAACCGAATCGTGCCTTGCTAGCTTGCTTAAATGAATATCTGTTATTGGTCATAAATGTTTTGATTCGCTACGTATTAACATCCTATCACTTAATCTTTCACACACTTTCTCCAATCTTAACAAAACTAAATAACACACAATTACTCAACACACTTTACAAAAACAAACAAATCACTCATCTTGGTCTCAATACTAAAAGAAAAGTAACTTTTTTATCTCATACCCTATTTTTATGTTCTCTCGCCTACCTCGAAATTGCATGCTTCAATCACTCAGTCCTGGTCTCTGTTCAAAACGTTAGTTCAGAATATCACCAATCTCTCTTGTACCGCCCTTTGATGTTTATAATTGTAATTATATCTCAAACTCGACATAATATATATTTGTTTTCAAAACCATTTGTTATGAATCAGTGTATCCATCTCTTCACCAACATAATGGATACAACATTATACTTGAACTTTGATCATCGACTTTTGACCAAATACTTTAAAATTATTATTAAAAATGAATAATCTAACTAATATACTATCCGAAATAGATTCCTTTAACATTGCACAATCACAGTATTGTACTCCCGAAAATTGTATTACGTACTTACCTAACGACTCAGCACTAAAAATAGTTCACGCCAATATCAGAAGTATCCACAAAAATTTTAACAATTTCATAGCTACCTTGGTGACGACTAACATCTCATTTGACATTATAATTTTGACTGAGTGTTGGCTTAAAGATTCCAGTTATTTGCCAAATCTTGACGGTTACATTGTGCAATCGACCTCAAACAATCCTCTTCAAAATGATGGTGTTGTACTCTACGTCAAAGCGGGCTTAAAATCCTCTATTACTGAACCACCCTTTCAGGATGGAAACTGCCTTTTGTGTTGTATCGGTGACTTCGCTCTACTCGCGGTTTACAGATCCCCATCGTATAAACACCTCGAACGGTTTTACAATAGCCTTAATAACATTATTTCTCCCTTAAACTTTTCAAATATAGCGTTGATAGGAGACATTAACATTGATATTAAGGAAAATAACACCAACTCTAACTCTAACGACTACCTTACGATTACGTCATCACTTGGTCTTTTACCGGCTCACCTTCTTCCAACTCGACAAAACAATTGTTTGGATCATATTCTTTTAAAAAGTAAACATATGGCCATGGTAACAGTCATCCAAACCGAAATCACGGATCATTTTCCTGTTGCATTGTCCCTTAAACTTAACAATTACCTAAATCTAAAATCATCAAACATTTACAGGGTGAAATATAACTTTGAAAACATTAAAAAAGAATTAGATGCCACTGACTTTACCACTATACTGGAAGAAAGCAAACCTGATGTGGCCACTAATAATTTGATAATGTGCATAAAATCCATAATTGACAAAAATAAAGAAACTATAAAAGTGTCAAGGAGAAGTAAGATTATAAAGCCCTGGATTACTACTGGTCTGTTACGTTGTATACGAAACCGGGACTCCATGCATCAGAAATTAAGGGGTGCACCCGACAATGTAATTTTAAAAACAACCTATCTCCGATATCGAAATTTTTGTAATGCTCTTTTAAAAAACATAAAGCTGAACTATGAAAAGCAAGAACTTCTAAAGGCCAAAAATAATCCGAAAGAACTGTGGAAGGTCGTTCATACGATCACTAATTCAAATCAGTTAAGGAAGGTACCAGATCAACTTCTGAGTATTGCGAGCGACCCACGCTCATCAATTAACACTGTAAATGAGTACTTTGTTAATATTGGCAATGAGCTCGCACGTAATATATCTCCCCCCTCTTCGCTATCCCATGGTTATTTTCCAACACCTACTGACACAGTCAGTAATTCTTTTGTTATTCTACCTATTACTGAAATAGAGGTCAAAGAACTGATTCTAAGTCTTCGAAGCGATAGCTCAACGGGATGGGATGAAATCTCACCTCGTGTGCTAAAGCATTCTTCATCCGCTCTAGCCTCACCCTTAGCACATATCTTTAACCTTAGTATAGCAAATGGAACTTTTCCTCAGTCCTTCAAAAAAGCCATAGTCCATCCTATACACAAGTCTGGGCGTAGAGACCTTGTTTCGAACTACAGGCCGATTTCTGTACTGCCCGCCCTTTCGAAGGTCCTGGAGAAGTACCTGAACGCCTCTCTAATAAATTATCTTAACAAATACCACCTACTTTCGGATAACCAATATGGCTTTCGAAGTGGTATTTGTACGGAGGATGCGGTCTCTAGCTTTACTGAGGCACTTGTCTCGCATGTAGACCGCAAGGAGAAGTGTTATGGTGTCTTTTTAGACCTTTCCAAGGCATTCGATACAGTCTCTACCCCAGTCCTCATATCTAAACTCGAGGCTATTGGACTTCGTGGTAATATTTTGAACCTATTCAGCAGCTATCTTACAGGTCGAAAACAATGTGTTAAAATTGGCAACCTTGTTAGCGATGAGGCATCTATATGTTATGGCGTGCCGCAGGGCAGTATACTTGGCCCAACACTTTTCCTCATATATATTGACCAATTAGGCCGCCTTTCACTTGAAAATAGCAATATATATACGTACGCGGATGATACGGCGCTTCTGGTATATGGTAAAAACTGGACCTCCGCGAAGCAATATGCTGAAATTGCTCTGTCTAGGGTCAGTGAATGGTTGTCCAGTAATTTACTAACACTGAATTTGGAAAAAAGTCAGGTTCTGAAATTTAATATTGACAGGTCATCGAAGACTGAATTACCCCCCGACATAATAATGCATACTTGTAGAGGTACTGCTTTAAATGTATGCTGCTGTAAGCCCTTAAATACGGTCAAAAGCTTAAAGTATCTCGGTGTTTACCTTGACGATCGGCTTGATTGGCATGTGCAGATCGAAACCCTTACAGCGCGAGTTCGGAAACTAATTTACATCTTTAAGAATCTACGTCACTCAGCTGACCGAACTACACTTTTCACGGTTTACTTCGGCTTATGCCAGTCCGTCATATCCTACTGTATCTCTTTATGGGGTGGGACCGATAAAACTGCACTCTTAAAGTTGGAGCGTGCTCAGCGAGCGATCCTCAAAGTAATGCTTTGTAAGCCTAGAACCTACCCCACAACTAAACTGTACGCGGAATGCGGGGTCCTCACAGTCCGGCAGCTGTCAATCTTGCGAATGCTTCTCCATAAACATTCTTCTTTGCCGTTTGACCAGGAAATATCAACGAGGCGTCAAGGTGCCCTTATTTGCCCACAAATAAAATGTCGTACATCATGGGCTCAAAATCAACTATCAGTCCTCAGCTCAAAACTTTATAACAGAATAAATAAAATTAGGCCCATATACTTATTGACAAAATTAAAATTTAAAACAATAGTTCAAGATCTACTTCTTTCTTTTAATTATGATGAGACAGAAAGTTTACTTAAGTAACGCAAACACAGTTTCCATTAGTTACATACTAATTTTATACTCACGCTCTCACATACACACACACAAACACGCGCGCGCCCGCGCGCACACACAGTAACACATACACACATACATTCACTTACAGACACTCTCATATACACAAATACATACACAAAACCAATCTAACTAAACAATACGTTCTCACCAGGCTCATTAACTACTCTTTTGAGAATATTATTATGTATTGGAGGAATCCCTTACTCCCAAGATACAGGATACGTCCTAGTTTGGGAGTTGGAGACCTGATTTGTAGACATTGTTAACCTTCTCATTATGTGTATTGTTGATGTTTTGTAATGTTATTGTTTTGTGTCAATAAATTATTATTATTATTATTATTATTACTTTGTAAAAAAATATTTTAGATTTCATAGGTCAAAGGTCATGATTTTACACCCGTATTTGATATCTTAAAGAATCCTATAGTTATATAAACTAACTTAGTACAGGTCGTTCTTTAATATTCACTAATATATCTATCGTTAAAAATACTCATATCTACAAACCCGAACTGTTTAATCTCATTAGTGGCTTAAATTAACCCATTCCCGATAGTGCTTAACGTTGGTCAAACAATCCAATATATGTCTAGTGTGCGGTTCTAACATTATTAGGGGCTCCTGCGGTGGCGTAAGGTGTCCTACAAAGTATTGGTCGGTAGCCACTTATAGCAATAGGTTGACCAACTGTTGTGGTTTACGAGGGATAATATGGGAATATAACAAAGTGTTCCTTATTATAAATAAAAAAAATAGTTGCCATGTTTATATAGATAAATAAGAACAAATAATTATAGAAACAATTTTATAATGGCATTAATTTAACAACCTCCGTGGTCTAGTGGCTTGCATACCGGTCTTCATGTTAACGTCAACCTATATTGGCTCGGGTCTGGGTTTTATGGTACCGTGGTATGCCAAGAATACTCGCTTGCGGTACTTACACCCCCCCTCCGTCCGTTCCACAGGTCAGCAGCTTTAATCCTTTGCTTAGTCCTAGCCAAATACAAGTACCGACTCCAATATGGAGATAATTTTATGACTTTTATGTATTAATTAAAATATTTGCATGCTGTTTCACAGTTATGTGCGTGATCCTTATAAAAATATCTTCCTCTATAATTACATGTAACCGCATATAAAGCAAAAAAAAAATTGAATTTGAATTTGAGGCGTGGAGGCAGTTCTGCGGGAGGTGTATCGGGAACCCTGGGACCCTTTGTCCTTTGCTCCTATTTGACCTTTTCAACAAAGGTGGGAAGCAACAACTTCAAAGAGCTGCCAATTCCGAAATTGGCGATCAATCGTCAACCAAATAAATATCACGAGAAAAACAGTTTATCCAGAGTTAATCTCAACATAACCATTTAAATTGAAGAACCAACCAATCTGTCCGTTGTATTCTATGGTTCAAAAATATTTTAATGAGCGGGTTATTTTTCTGCGAAATATTTTAATAGCGCGAATGAGAAGATAATATTGATTGCACAACAACGTCATCAATAACGCACAGCGGATAACTCAAACTCTACTAGAGCAGTAGAGTTCACAGTTTTACATGCATAGAAAATGTCAAAATGTATAAATAAAACAGGTTTTTTCGATTGAGACTCGTAATCAATTACATAACGTTAATTAATTATATTTTTATGGATATTTTCAGTTATATATCATCATTAATTTGGATTATCTAGAACTTCTTTTTGCCACTTTTACTCTAGAAAAAGAATAATTATGGAATTCTGTAGTCAACGCGAACGTGATCATGGACTGAAGCCATTAAAGGTTAAATAAAGGTTTCCTTGTCCGAATCTCGTGGTCACCCTAAGTGTGGGCCAATATCGGGTGGCTGACAAGGGTCTGCATTACCGCGCTTATCTCCTGACCTATTGATTTCATCTAAAATATTGGATTACGTTGCCCGCGCCCCCTGCCCACTACGTTGTTATTAAACTCGCAACACTTAGCTGGTGCCAGGGATTAACTTCGAATAATGGCAGCAGATGCTGGGGAATTAGTTTATTTGAAGCATTATTCTTGGATGATTCACTAGCTATTCTTAAGTGAGAACACAAAGGTTAATACGGATGCGAAAGTGGGACTTTCTACGACGCAAGGGTTTATACTAAATCACACTTACAAGCACACACGGATATGACACATGTATGTGACAGCGATGCACTTGTGTGCAGCAACAGCAAGAGTGCGAAAGTTGGTCTGCCGCACTATTGCCGTGCGTCAAGACAACAACATTAGCTAACTTTCTATCTTTTTGCCGTTTATACCCTGTATATTATTGCAATGTTTAAGGATACTTACTTAAAACAGATACTTGTTGACTTTATTGTAGTCAACGATGTAATGAAACCATAACACTACTATTATTGTGGTAACAGAATTTTTTTTTGTGGATTATGTATGGCGACGATGTATAATATAGTAAATGTCGTAACTTCTGTTAAAGCTGACGACTTTCGTGCGCCTATTCTTCTTGTCAGTTAAAAGACGTTCTGAATGGGTGGTGGGTAAAAATGTTGGACGTTTTAAAACAACTAATTTTAAGTGTATTTAAATAAAGTTATTTCAATTTTTAACGGAAGTCATAGACAGATAATAGACACGCGGAATTTTGTGAGGGGAGGACGGAATAACGACAGTAGGTACTAGTCGATAAATAGCCTGCCTCGTTACGTCGTTCTGACGAATGGAGAGCCCCATTAACTTATGTCACAGCTGCATCCGCTGCATTGACGCAGGTACATATCGCTCTGGCATTGTGAATCAATTGCATATGCATAGGAGCACTTTTTGGGTGGCAAGTGTGACTTCCTTTGTGCCCCTTGCAATGCTATAATTTAAAGCTGTTGGTAAGATGTGAGGGAAAATATTGTGAAAAGATTGCAACCAATAATGCATCGTTTTCAGAGCCAGTTTATACCAAAGTGGGTAAGTAATTGTTACTTACTCAAAACGTTTCTGCACATACTTTTGTATTGGCAGTAAAAATACTTGTCATGCTTAAGAATTTTCGCTTCATAAAATATAAATTAGAAACCTGTCAATCAATCAGTATTGATATAAATATTGATTGATTGACAGATTTCTAATTTATTCAAAAACATGATTTAAAGATATTGTTTAAATTTTTAAATACTTTATTGGTGTAGACTTTTTGTACTAAAAAATAAATACAATGTTACTATGACACTAATTTGTACGCCCATTAATGGCTAAACATAGTGATACATCATATTTTATCTGTATTCTCGCCAATTATGTTTTCCAATAAAAGTTTTCTGATGTTGATATTTCTTATCTAACAATATGATTTACTGGTCTTTCACTAATTTTTAAATGGTTAAGGTCTTAATTCAGTTTTCTTCTGGGCTTCTCATGAAAAGGTGAAATACTTTTTACTCCACATGAGTATTTACAATACGTCTATTGATCGCCAAAAGCTACGCCGTGGTTGTTATAGGCCTACCTAGACTAAACTAGAGCCCCGAGAAACGTAGGAAAGGCTTTTTCTCTTTGATTATGTATTATATTATAATGCTCCATTATCTCAACGGTTGAAATATCTGCTGCAGGCGTCCAGCTCGAATGCATAAAATCTGACTACGTGTTAGTAGAATACCAGCAAGTCAGGGACCCTGACTCCAATGCCTTGGAGACGCCCTTTTCAAGGAAATTAGTGACAAATTGGTGAAGAGCAAGCTTTACACATTAGCTCCTAGCTCCTAGCCTACGCAAAGTTGCCATCTACAGAATGTATTTTGGAGAGTGTGCTCAGGAGTTGCATGTGGTTTATACCGTCATCTGCCTTTTTTCATCGGACATCCAGACGCACTGCGGGCTACCGTCCTTTTTTAGTTGTTATTTCTACCTGTTGCACCAAGCGCTTCTCAACATCTTTCATAATGCCCACAGCAACGGAGTGAAACTCCCTCTCTGTATTTCCGAGTACCTACTTATGATCTGTCCGTTTTTAAAGCCAGGGTGAATAGGCACCTTCTGGGTTAGCTCGTTTCATCGTGGATCCGGTCTTGGCCCCCGGGCTTGATTGGGATCAAGAGCGAATCCATTAAAAAATAATTAAGATGTAGAAGTATTATTCAAAATATCCTTATTCCCCTGATGACCTTCCACTAATGTTGTTGCCTTATTACCCCGTAGTAAACGGGGACACAGACAGTTCCTTGAGTAAGTGGCTGTGCTCTCAGGATCCCGAACGGCCGACCACAATCGCTCTCGCATTAACAAATTAAGGTCACGATTGACCGAACTGAACAAGCGGCTCCTACATTTTGGTTATACTAATACGAAACAAACTTAACTTCATTCAAAATTCTGAAATACGAAAGTATCTATTTTTTTTTTGTTATATAACCATTAAAGTGCTAGGTTTTTCTACCCCTTTTCCGGGGAAAAATGCTTTACCCATACCACACCGTTGGGTGGTCGGTGTGGTTATGTAGGATTCACCTGTTAGTAAAAGGCTGACGGGCAAATCAGATTTTTATATTCTAACATTTTTTTACTAGAAAAAAAAAACAATTAGTCTCAGGTGTTATGCGGGATTCGAATCCACAACCCTTCTATAGCTGGGCGTGTATTCTTAAATTTGCGCTATCGAGAGCTTGACATCCAGACATCCAGACATCGCATCTATTCTTCATGATCTAGTGATGCGGACGAATATGAGCCAACAATCAATCTGATCTATATCAGAAAGAACTACGTTAAGGAATTTGTTTATTTTGAATATGCGGCATTCGGCTAATACAGTACAAATAGTAGTTTAAATATGTGGGAATTTTATCATTAGAGCATATATATCATCTGTATATAAATATTCTTTTTTCGTTATTTTTTAGTTCTACTTGAACAAAAGTTACATTATTTAGACTCCCCTTTCAAATTAGACACTAATTTCGTAGGTAAAGCTCCTCATAAAAAAATAACGCCTATTGTTCTTTGTTTGAATAATCAATGGTGCTTAACAAAATCGGGGCGAAGTCGCAGGCAACCGTTAGTCATAAATAAGGGAACGAAAAGAAGCAAAACCATTGTTTTCATTACTAAAGAGAGCTATGGAATGTAAAGTGAAAATGTAAAGTTAATTTGTTTAAACAATGTAAATAGTTTCCAATGCTAGTTCGACCGATCGATCGAACATTGGGCAAGTGCTTAAAGTGCCAAAAGATAATAGTTTAGGGGGTTATTAAAGTGTAGTCAATTTTCCCCTAAATTCTTTCCCAACTCGTTCTCTTATTGTTTCTTCCTTTTCAACGGGGACGAGCGAGCGAACAGTTTCATTGAAAGCTTTACTCAAAGATAACTCTTTGTGATACAGAATCGATGGCTACGGAATTGTCATTCTATACTAAACAACGCTATTTTTGACATTTTGAAATGGATTAACTAAATGCGGCGTTTTATGTAGTAAAACTCAGTTGTGTTTGTTTTCAATTCCCCCGTTTCGGTATTGTGCCAAATCTAAACAAACAAATAGGTATAAAGCTTTTGTTCTGGCATTACAAATAGACAGATATTACGAATAGATATATTTATTTATTTATTTATTGTACATAACCATCATTTTTGTTGAAGATGTAATATTTTTCATTAATTTCATAATTTTCATCAGATTTCTGTCATTATTTTCTTTATTTGTTTATACTATGAATAACAGATCTGACCTAACAAATTTAAGTCTAATAATTGCTATTTCTATATCTATACATATAAATAAAATTGTAGTGTCTGTTTGTAATATTGAAATAACCGTTTTTTACTACATGCATATGAATATATATACGGTACATACACCAAAATATTATTTTTTACAATTTTTGTCTGTCTGTCTGTTTGTTCCGGCTAATCTCTGAAATGGCTGGACCGATTTTGACGGGACTTTTATTGACAGGTAGCTGATGTAATAAGGAGTAACTTAGGCTACTTTTATTTTAGAAAAAATCTTTCATTTTAGAAAAATAAAGTTACAGTGCCACAGCAACGCGTGGCTGGGTCAGCTAGTTAGAAATAAATTGGCTGTTGTTATTTTTTTTTTCAAATAAAATAAAAATGAAAAGAATGACAGAATAGTAGAACATGCTAAATTATTATGATATTAAATGTGAACTGATTATTTCCTAGAAAAAAAACTATATATTACAGTCAGGCAGAATCTCAAAATTAAAGATCGTGAAGCCGTCACTTGTTTTATTTTACTTGGTTAGCTTGGATGTGAAACCGACCTCTCGTGTTGGAATTTGGTATTTACCTTTTAAGTAATATTTCTTTAGTATACCTACTTTTTGTTTGCGCAGTATTCTTATCTTTTACTTTCTCAACCAGAGTTTTTGGGCAATTTTTTTTTCGCAAACTATTTTTGTATTTTGTCCTTCCAGTATTTATATTATAAAAAACTAAATTATCTACAAAGAATTAAGATCAATGAAAACATTTTAAAAAAACTTAATCAGTTTAGCTTCGAATGGGTTACAAGTGAAAAAAATACATTAATGTTTAAAAACATAATGATTATATTTTGATTTAATTGAAAAATTACTCAATTAACTTTAGCTTAGTGTCAATAAAGTGGCAGAGAATGTTGTTTTGACTTTAACGGTTGTAACCCATCGGTTCAGATGTTAGCTTTGGGCCACGCTTATATTTCAATGATATTTAATTGTACCAACATGGGATAACATTTTGTAATTGTTACTAGCACGATATGAGCTAGACGCAAAATAAATGTATTTTTATTTAAAAGTGAGTTCAAACCTTGCCGATGTACATCGAGCACATACCCCAAGTGTTTTTTTATCACGGGGGGCCAATGGGAATATTAATAACATGTCAGAAGCAACGTTTATATTGTCACGTGCCGTTTACATGACCGATCCGTTGCCTCTTCGTTATTCATCATCTTTAAGGTGCACTTATTAATAAAATAAGAACACCAGAATATCTCAATCACCTTATAAGCAATAACCGCTACAAAATACTAACAAAACATTTAATGATTACAATGATACACTTGGATTTAGATTTTTAATGGTTTTGTCCGTGTGCACCGCGTGGCTGCCACAAGACAAGAGACGCCGTCATGACAACCACAACCCCATCCGGTGTTACCCGCTCTAACTTTTTCTTTATTTGTCGCTTGCACGCTTTGTTCATTTAGCCAGTGTCAAGTAATTATAATTGCCAGTTCTTGAGTAATTTCTTTTCTTAATTAGATGATGATGATTAAACAGTAAAATATATATTTCCCCCTATGTTTCAATAAATGTGTGGGGTATTACTGAAAACTCCCCGTGGACTTCTTAAGAGAGCGGGAAAACACAACTTCCGCTGCTTTGTTTCATTTGCCAACTCTCTTGTATGTTCACAAACTCTTAATGGTTAATAATCTACCAATAATACGTACTAATATCCACAACAACACAAATTTTAACAAACGAAACAAACCACCAAAACGTGACGCTTCCCGCTACCGCCAAAGAGTCCCCCTGCTCTAGATTAAAAATCACAATAATCGTTCGGAAAAATTAACATAAATCGATTCAAATTTAATTAAAGGGGCGAGAGGGCGTTGTAGTTTTCTCATTTTGTAATTCTGTATTGAAGACCAATATATATTGAATAGATTTTATGTATTTTGTTATGAATAGGTGTTCCTAGTAAAATAGTCTGTACTGGTAATAATTTTAAGTCCACACGGAGCGCTAGTGCTATGTAGAGACATTGTTTATTCGCGTTTATTGTTTGCTTAATTCCGAAACAGAAAATAAAATATTATTTTCATTCTTTTGTTCTGTATGTGATATAATAAATATTGTGAATATGCGAAAAATATGTAACGAACGATCAAAACCCTAAATTAATAAATAAACATAGACTCGAGAGCAATGAATCCGGGTCACTTAAAGAATCCTAAAAATCTCGGAAACTAAAAATGCTAGGTTAATGCAATAAATTGTATTTAATAGACACTCCTTAAATGAAGGTATTAAACCTTCTTAGTTATTGTAAAGTTATATCATAAAAAAATCAAATTTGAAAAAGGGCCACTTTCGAAGATGGAACTACGAAATTACAGCATTTGGTTTTGCTCTTGTTTGTAATCTGTCATTTATGTGGGTACATAAACCATGTTGATAGTGCTCTATTCATTATTCAAGCTGAAATTATGTCGCTTACGCCTGAAGAATGCACCAGAATACTTACAATGCTGGAAACCGGCCGGAGTCAGCGCGATACAGCCAGGACTGTCGGTGTGTCGCTGTCAACAGTACAAAGAGTTCTCCGACGTTACGAAGAAACTGGTTCTAACCTACGCAGACCAGGAACGGGCAGAACCAGGTGTACCACAGCACGAGAAGACCGATACTTGGTGAACACCATGCTTCGAAATCGCTTTCTCACAGGAACTGAACTCACCAATCAGTTTCGACGCCTCGGAGGAAGTAACCCAAGTGCATGGACAGTAAGACGTCGGCTTGCTGAATCTAACTTAAAACCCCTTAGACCTGCAAACGGCCCTAAACTGGAGCGTGGGCATCGTATTTCAAGACTAAGATATGCCCAGAGCCACGTAAATTGGAGTATTGAAGATTGGTCAAAAGTTATGTTCTCCGACGAATCAAAATTTATGCTCTACAAGCACGATGGAAGACACAGAGTGTATCGAAGACCAGGGCAAAGATTCAAGCAAGCATGCATCGAAGAAAAAGTAGCCTACGGTAGTGGGTCTGTACTTGTGTGGGCCGGAATTTCTTCTGAAAGTCGCACAGAGCTGGTGATCATAGAAAACGGCTCTTTAACTAGCGTAAGATATGTGGAAGAAATCCTCAATGATCACGTTGGTCCATTTATGGTCAATTTAGGTGAGGATGCTATATTTATGCATGACAATGCCCGACCTCATACAGGTAGGATTGTGAATGACTACCTTCAAGAGATGAACATTACTCGTATGGAGTGGCCAGCGCGCAGCCCGGATATCAACCCGATCGAGCATGCTTGGGACGAGCTAGGCAGATGCGTAAAACAACGAAACCCTCCCCCAATCACGCTTCGTGAGCAATTTTGAATTGCTCTCACAGAGGAATGGGAGAATATTCCCCAAAATCGTATAAGGAACTTGGTGTACAGCATGCCAAACCGCGTAAACGCAGTAATGGAAGCAGGAGGAGGCAATACGAAGTATTAAAATTCAAGAAAATCGTAATAAAGTTCAAACATTTCATGTTTCCTATTTTTGTTTTAAGGAGAGATCAGCAGTTTTTTTCTTTTTTTTTTTAAATTTTTTTTTATATATTTTATGCATTTTCAATGCGATCTTATAAGATAAATTTTTATAATAGAAAAATACTAGAAAAAATCGACTCGGGTCACAAGTGAATTCTCAGGCGGGAATCGAACCCGCAACCTTTGGAAATCCGGTCCAATGCTCTCCCAATTGAGCTACCGAGCCTTGCGAACACTCGTCGAAATTTTCTAGTACCTTCCTGATTTTTTTTACGCTGTAGGCGACGCTATTTCGACGAGTGTTCGCAAGGCTCGGTAGCTCAATTGGGAGAGCATTGGACCGGATTTCCAAAGGTTGCGTGTTCGATTCCCGCCTGAGAATTCACTTGTGACCCGAGTCGATTTTTTCTAGTATTTTTCTATTATAAAAATTTATCTTAGTTTTTTTCTTTATGTAATTTTGTGTTAATAAAATGTATGGTGACTCATATTTTTTTTACTTTCATTTAAGGAGTATTACACTGTCTATTAAATACAATTTATTGCATTAACCTATCATTTTTAGTTTCCGAGATTTTTAACATTCTTTAAGTGACCCGGATTCATTGCTCTCGAGTGTAGTTTCCCGGCGTTCGGTTCATTAAATTTTTCCCGGGCGTGCTTGATCATATTTCAGTAAAGTACATTCCGATTCAAAATCAGATAAATGGGAAAATTAATTACAATGTTCCTTATAAGCTGGCAATTTCTTTCAGAACAAAACCAGGTCATTTTTCCGCAATAAACAGAATTCAGTCGCGGGACAGTAGAGTATCACGTTTGTCAAGCAGTAATGCTGAACTTGATTTGTCAAATTCATTGCGTATGTTTAGACTTAGTATTATGAGAATTGTAGCTTCCGAAATAGTTTAATTACTTTTAATAAAATTTTATATATTTTTGAGGTCTTTTCTTTAAATATCTTCATCTGACACTTGGTTGTCAAAGCGGTAGCAAGGTCTTGTTGTGTTACGGTAATTAAAATAGAAGCAGGCTGGTTTTAATCGTTGCATTCACTTGTTAATCACCATAACCGGGTGACACTGTGTTTGTGATATAATAAACGTAAGTTTTCAAGTGCTATTTTCGGAAAAAGTGCAAATGAAAGTGATCGGCTGCAACATAGCTCAAATCTACCCGTCAACCTAAATAAATTATACGAACTTTATAAACTCGCAATATTATCCGCCGCCTTCCGGCTCGTATGTGTGTAAATTTCCACTTAATGATTTGAGTGATTTGGATGTTGTTTGTGCCCCATAACAAAAAAATATACCTCGAGTTCTACTCATTTACCGTTTACACTGCCATCTAGTGGACATCGGACACAGCTCTTAGCCCGCGGCAGTGTTTTCTCACGCGCTATCGACCGATTAAAGGATTTAAGCATTAAAGCACGGAAGCGGACACGCGGAAGCTTGGCTGTGCATATAGTTTGCGGTCTCCACAACAGGTGGCGCTCATACTATTTTTCTGACTTTTTTTTATTATTGCGTTATTGACCCGACTTATCGTGCTGAAGTGTGGGGCCTGTGGGAAATTCCTTTCTACTGCAGAATGTGTGCGCTGCAATAAGTGTAAGGAACCTTTTCATAAGCTTTGCGTGGCAATCCCGGAAACCGCAAAAGCAAAGAACTTGTGGACATGTCCCAGTTGTAAAGTGAAAATTCAAAGGGAAGACAACGCCTCGACACCTGTAAAGGGGCTCACCGAGGAGTACAATGCTTCTGAAGATCTATCGCGCCTCGTCGACAACGCATCTAATAATGCAGATAATTCTAAGGTGGATCTCGCCCTGGAAATTCGCTCATTTCGTGCGGAGTTGGGCGCGCTAAGGGCTGAAGTACAACAGTGTCGGAACGGAATTTCTAACCTGAGTGATCTGAAGGCGGAGCTACATGAATGCCATTTGGAGATCAGTAATTTTAAAGATATGCTGGATGGGTTCAATGGTAAATTTGTGCATTTGGAAAGCAGAATCGCAGTGCTGGAAAACAAGTTGGAGGAATCGCCTGCCGCGACTGTAACCGGTAATCTGGAGGAGGCCCTTGGTCAATTGAAAGTCCAATTTAATAATAAGGACCAAGAACTTTTCTCCACCGACATAGAGTTGTCAGGTATACCTGAAAGAAGGGAAGAAGAACGTTGTGAATGTAGTGAGGTTATTGTCTGTCAAACTAGGGCTTGACTTTGACTTTGACCAGTGGCTGAGCGCCGCCCGTGTCCGGCGAGGCATCACTACAGGGGACATCAACATGGCGGGTACACAAAGCCGTATCTACATTAATGAGCGCCTCACTCGTACCAACCGCAACATTTTTTTTAAAACGCGACAATTAGCTAGGCAATTAAATTGGAAGTGTGTGTGGACCAAAAATGGCAGAATCTTTGCTCGTAGGGACGATGGTCAGTCAGTTGTACACATCCGATGCGAACAAGACATTGAAAAAACTTGGTATGAATATAGTTCGATTTTATATACTGCTTACATCTAGGTCTTATTTTATGGTCTGCTGGCCGGCCACCATGCATAGTTTTACTTTCAAATCTGTCTCGGTGCTGCCGTTTATGTACTATTTTTTGTTGCTTTTGAGTTGAATGGTATGATTTTGCTTTTATTATTTCAATATATTTTTGTTCTAGTTTCTTATATGAGTCGTCTCACGTCGTCGTTAACGAGGGGTTGTGATATTTTTAATATATTTTATGATTTTAACATAGAGGTACTTGCAACATCTATCGAGCAGTTATTTGAATTTATTAAAAAAACATTCTCCTTATATATTTTACTGTTCTCAAACCTTATTTTATTTCTTATTTATTTTGTACCTAATGCTTTATGTATATGTTTTTATTACTGCAGAAGCTCAAAATTTTGTTTGTCCTACTTGGTTCCTTTTTATGATATATGTTTACTTAATGCAGTTCTAAATAACATAATAACAACAACGGTTAAAAACTGGTTATGGTTTTTATTTTTTACATATAGATAAATTAGTTAAATGAACACCAAACGTAATTTAACGTTGGGTTTCTACAACGCTGGGTCCTTAGGCACAAAACATGATGATTTTTGCTCAATTTTCGACAAACATCATTTGGACATTTTGGCAGTGAATGAAACATGGTTGAGACCAAAACAGGAGGGGCGAGCCCCTAAAGTACCTGGATACCGATTACGACATATGCCGCGCCCGAAATCGGTGTGCTCGGGACGCGGTGGAGGTGTTGGTTTTTTATGTGAAAAGAGGACTATCTGTATATGGGTTTGCGCACCCTGCGGACCCTCACCTTAGCATGGTCGAGCAAATGTGGTTAACGCTTAACGTCGGAGGCAAGAAAATTGCTGTGGGTACGGCTTATCGTCCTCCACGACTAAACTTGGACACTTTCTTAGATGCTATCACTGATACAGTAGCGGCTCTGGGCGGTATGGATCATTGTGTCATCCTGGGTGATTTTAATGTGAATTTGTTGAACGAGAGCGGCGCTGACGTAAGGAAATTGACTGACGCACTTAAATCTCTTGATCTGGTCCAGTTAGTCACATCACCCACCCACTTTACGGATGACTCCGAATCCCTTATCGACCTTGTGTGCACTAATCTCCCTGCGGGTCGCCTAGTAGTCGATGGTCTGGGAAACGAAAGAGGTCATTCTTTGATAGTGTGTGAGTTTAACATCAAGCGAGATAAAATCGGGCCACATATTATACAGTCTCGATCCTTAAATTATCTTGACACTGATAGCATGTGCACTGAATTTTCGGGTATGGACTGGGCAGGCTGGCCTAGTGTTCCCTCGCTTGATGAGATGGTCCACATATTTAATAAAAATACTTTGACAATCTTTGATAGGAACGCTCCGGTTAGGCGGAGAATTATTAAAGAAAAATCATATCCTTGGCTGACAGAGACTATAACGTTAATGATGCGGCTGCGTGACGTTGCTCTCTCTAGATATCGCAAGGATAGGACTGATACGAAAAGGGATTATTACAAGCAGCTTAAAAAATTGGTAAATACTTCTTTGTCCCGCGAAAAATCAGCCTATTTTCAGTTTCATATAAATAACAAAATTAAGGATCCCAAATCGCTATGGAAAAATCTTAAATCCACAGTACTGCCTAGTAAAAACGATAAGGATCTACCATGCTCATTCACTGATCCGGATAAAATTAATACTCATTTTCTGACCGTGCCGGGCGCATTGTTCTGTGATTTCTCCTATAAAGAGTACTTTGAACAACAGCTGTTCGGTAATTCAACTTTTTCTTTTGTACCTGTGAGTCAGGATGTGATCTCAAAATTTATTTTGAAACAAACATCAAATGCAGAGGGTGTAGATGGAATACAGTTAAAGATGATTCTTATAATCTTTCCTCTCGCAGTTAAATTTATAACAGATATCATCAACGAATCATTTAAGTCCTGTTCCTTTCCGGATGTTTGGAAGATCGCCACCATCCTTCCGTTGCCTAAAAAACCTAACCCTACCGATCTAACAGATCTTAGACCAATCAGTATCCTTCCGTGTCTCTCCAAACTGTTGGAGAGAGTAGCTTGTACGCAGCTGACAGACTATTTAGAAAAACATAATATTCTTCCATTGCTACAGTCTGGTTTCAGGCGGGGAAGAAGTACAACTACTGCACTGCTAGACGTAACAGACAACATTTTGGCTGATCAGGATAAGGGCATGTGCACATTACTTGTACTACTCGATTTTTACAGACGTGGGACATAATTATTAAGTTAAAATTAAGTTTTTATTTTTGTTTGTTTAAAGTTTTAGTTTAATCATAAATGTCTTGTTTTGTTTTATTTTCTTTTAGTTTAAATTTTTATTATTATTTTTGTTATTGTCTTTGTGTTTTTATTATTATTATTGTCTTTGTGTTGTTTGTTAATGTCCTGTGTTGGTACCAAATAAAAAAGTGTTTATGTTTATGTTTAAATATATGTATATGTCACCGGAAAATAACAAGATCCGCAAGTTTATAAATTTCCTAGGAAAATTATAAACTTTCGTAGGATTCTAAACGAGAGATATATTGTATTATTTTACACCCATATTTTCGAAAATTTATCAATATGCGACGTCTCGTGGTAAATTTATAAACTAACAGATATCCATTTGTAAGATTCTAAACGGTTTGACCAATCACAGAAGAGCTTTTAATTTTACGCTTTTGTCAAATACGGCAAATAACACACTGCTCTCTGATTGGTCGATGTTGATAGTGGCAATGCTTGTGTCCATAGACTTAGGTACGATCAGACTTGCCAAACTATAAATATATCAGTTTCGATTACCTACCTTACTGTATAATAACTTACTGTATAATAACTTACTAACCTAACTTAACCTAACCTAACTGTATTTTTACTTTAAAACTAGGTAGGTTTCTACAATACAGGATTACTTTTTTACATAATACGCTAATGACCCCTACTTCACTCTACCAAAACAAAACAACAGAAATCGTGTTTTACGATATTAAAGAGGTTTATTGAAAAAGAAAAAACAATCATAAAACATAGAACCGGCCTTCTACCAAAAAAAAGATTATGTTAGGTTAGGTTATAGGTATTGACTGCTTGGAACTATTTGTACCACTGGATCTTGCTGAGATTTCCTTTTCACTATCAAGACTTTTTCGTCACTTAAAGTCCTAATATCACACTTTTTGGCGTGATAGTATTCTTTGTCTGTGGGCCAACGCGACGTCCCAAAACTTTAGCTTTATTAAAATCTTCTATTATTTTAATGACATTTTTAATTTTTTCCTTTTTCCATTCCGACTTCTTACTATTTTGGTCATGGCTACTATAAAACTTTCGTAGCTCTGTGGTAAATTTGCTTACTTATTATTTTACGAGTGAGTTCGGTAAGTTTATCAATTTGCGAAAATATGGGCGTAAAATAATACAATTTATCTCTCGTTTAGAATCCTACGAAAGTTTATAATTTTCCTAGGAAATTTATAAATTAGCGGTTCTTGTTATTTTCCGGTGACATATATATGTCGTGACAGCCTTTAATTAAGGTAACACTATGTAATGTAATGTTATAATGTGAATCAAACGTGTGAGATGTGAGCTTTGTTGTCTGCCCATAAATAAATAAATAAAAAAATCACAATCCTAACAAATGTAAACCTGTATCTTGTAAGTCAATTATCTTCAAAGGTAACTTCAAATTTGATATAGAGCTATATTATAATAACAATTTTACTATACGTTGCGGGCTCTATGATAATGATATTTTTTTTTTGACATTACACAACTGTTATTTAGTCCTAAACTAAGGTGAGCTTGTACTATAGTTGATATAATGCATATAAAAAGGACCATGACTCGGGAATAATGCTTATGTACATCACACAAATATACATCCCTAGCGGGATTCGAATCCGGAACCTTTGGTTTGGAAGGAAGTATCGCTACTGTTGCACCAAGTGGCCGTTGGAGCTAGAGGGTTGCCATCTAGCAATGAATGCCTTAAGTTTTATTAAAATCCGGTGTCAGTCTTTACGAGAAACAGTTAAAAAAGCATTGTTTTAGGACAAAATCTTAATTTTTTGAATTTATACTAATTGTTGGTCGAAACGTTTTAAAAAATTCTCTGTTTTGCGCAACCATTTGCTAAAAATACTGGAAGTTTGGTTACCCCGTATTCAATTTAGCTAATTAAGTGTTTCTATAAACTTGTAGCATCTCGTTTGCATCTGTCAAGCATAGGGCTGTATCACATGAGTATTCGATCAAATATACTGATAATTATCACGTAATATTACTCAAACATTTTAACGATCCATTGTCAAAGAAGTGATTAAATGTATTGAGAATAACATTATAATACTTGTCATGAAATAATTACGTCCTATTGTTTTAAATGATATTAATAAGTAATATACTGAATGGGTTTTTTAAGCCAAATAAGTAAAAGCGGTTTATGGTCGGTTGATATTTTGATTATCTTATCTATGTCATACAAATAGAGTCTAAAGTATGACTGCCCAAACTATAGACAAAGGTTCTTTCTCAATGGTTGGATAATTACATTGAGCTTCATTCAAACTTCTATTCACATTAACTACTGGGTGCTGCTCAGACTTCGATAATATCACTTCTATTGCAAAGCCTGAAGATTCAGTTTGCGGAATGAACTGATTTTATATCTGACGAATCACGTTAGTATGAAACCGGATGTCAAATCATATATTTTTATGTGTATTACATAATTTGTTAAGATGGTTCCCACATAAACAATTAATTCAAAAGGCCATTTCTGAGAAATAAGGTATAAATTTTATGTAGGTAATAATTTACCAAAGTGACAAAGCGTTTTAACTCTTCTTTATTTGGGTAGTTTTTTTTTTCGTTCAGATCATCTTTAGACTCGGCGTAGCCTAAGTGAAGTAACTGTAATAACCATAATAATATTTCTTAGATTAACACTAATTAGCCCAGCCCAAAGTAAGCACTGCATGGCTTGTGGTATGGATACTAGGCTAACGGATAGACATACTTATATGATACATAGATAGGTAATATTCATAGGAATATAAAAAAATTGCCCCTTTTAGGCATGATCGCTACCGTTGCACTTACAAGCATTACCGTTAGAATGCTTAAATAGCCCTAGTTAAGTCATTATTCAAACCATTTATTTATTTATTTAAAGCTAAACGCTAGAGCCAATGGCGGAAGTCGAGCCATAAAATCATGTGATCCATCTTAAAAAGGCACCTCGAGAATTGCACGTATCATCATCCTGTTCCTTTTGCAAACATAACTGGTAAATCGCCTTACAAAAGTGGTCGGGCATGAGGCTGACAAGGCAAATTATATTTCTTCGGGAAGTTGAATGGGCGCGGGTGAGCCGGGCAATCGCCCGCCGGTGGGTTAACGGGCACAAAGGCAAGCGGCGCGGATCAAATGCCGAGCCCCACCATTTACCGCGAGGCCACGAAATTGGAGGACGACACTCCACAGTAATCTATGCCTCATAATAATAATATTATTTCTAACAGGCACACAACGGCGAAATTTAAATTTGTAGTTTATGCCCTGTATATTATTGCAATGTTTAAGGATACTTACTTAAAACAGATACTTGTTGACTTTGTTGTAATCAACGATGTAATGAAACCATAACTATCATCATGGTGATAATAGAATAATATTCTTTTTGTGGATTATGTATGGTGACCATTGCAAATGTCGTTACTTCTGTTAAAGTTGACGAGTTTCTTATGCGCATTGTTCTTGTCAGTTATAAGACGCCCAGAACGTAGGTAGGTGAAAAAGTATGACGATTCAAAACAAATTATTTTAAGTGCATTTAAATAATGTTATTTTTCATTTTCACTACATTTCACTAATTAGTCTAGTCCAAAATCACTTTATTCGTTGAGAACAACTAGACTTCAAGACTTTATGATTTTATGAACAGACTTTGGAAAACAACATGAAAAACTTCAGACATGATAAAAATTTCGAACCGAACTTTCTAAGACTTGAAAAATTACGGACTAGATAGATAGTTCCTAGAAGCAAGGCGCTAGATGGCGTGAATAAGACGTTAAAATCAGGATCAATGTCGTTGCCCCAAACGGTCGTATCATCATCACATTCCTATATCTCTGTTGAAGCAAAACGACTTTGTTGTATCAAGGAGCCGCCATCTTGAGACAGTGAACACAAGAACGATATAAAACTTCAAAGCGAGTGACAATTTAGTTACAATAAATATAAATAGCCCGAAAAGAAATCACTTCCGGTTTATAATTATAGTATAAACAACATAATGAACAAAGTGAATTGTATGAATTGTCTTGACACGATTACATATTATTATGGTCTTGTCAAAGTGTGCTCCCTTTTGCGAAATTTCAAATACCTTTAAGTCTAAAAGTTCTTGGTTTAAAGCAAACTTAAATCAAGCGTGGGCGTCTGGAGTCCACAGTATCATCTATATTTGAAAATATACCAAAGGTTTTAAGGATTCTTTTATAAAATGTTTTAATTAGAGCAAACTTGGCTTCAAATCCGTAAGAAGAAAATTTGACCAGTTGACCACTTTTTAAAAGAACATATCTTTAGTGCATTCTGTTCGTCCCTGACGATTCTGAGCTGCACCAGAGCGCATCGACGCGTATCGAAACATTCTACTACTTCAAGTGAAAATATATTTAGTTAGTAATATCCAATAGTCGAATATACAATAACGAAATGACAGATTTGAAACAAGAGAAATATTAAGCCAATTCCGCCCGCCGGTTTCGTGGCATCAGCTCTCAGCTTCCTTACACCAAAGCTTTGATTGACGTAAAAGGTCATTGGGCGTGCGAAGGTCTCAAAGGTCCCTGTCAAAATGAAGGCGCCGCTGCAAAATTCAGTTGGCGTTTCACGGCGCACGACTGGCTCTACAGACATTTGAACTAATACTTATATTGTTGATTAATACAAAGGATTATATATTTTAGTCTTGTGTCCGGATATTGGAAGGGACTGGTTGGATTTTAGCCTGAGATATTGTTTTTTTGTTTGTACGAAACTAACCTTAATTAGCATTGTTTTATTACACGTCAATTTTTCGACACGTTTTTATAATACTACTAGCCGTCACCCGCCCGCTTCTAATGTTTAAGTCTTTTCGTTGGTATATGTTTTGTTGAATAATTGATTTGACTGTCATGAATCGAAATCAGTTTTTAATTCTTTTTTGCAAAAATTTACGCCCAACGAAGTGGGCGGCTGACAGCTAGCCAGCCTATAAACATAAAGTTTCTTCACTAACTGTTGGACTGAATTCTTCAGTTTTCTTATTTAACTTTTCACGTTCTTATTTCAACGTCAAAGTATTAGTTAGTTAGTTAAAGGTTAAATACAAAAATAATGACTGAAACCGTTACCATAGCAACCCACCGAATAAAATAAATTCGGGAAAAAGTTTATAAAATTAAATAAACTAGGCGATGCAGTCGCTAAGCATAAAGCTTCGCTAGCACCACACAAAGGAGCGGAGGGTATAACTAAAAAAAAATCAAAAAACCAATAATCCTTACTAATATTTTAAATCGGAAAGTGAGTTTGTTTGTTTGTTTGTTTGTTCCGCTTTCACGCCGTAACTACTGAACCGATTGCTTTGAAATTTTGCAGACGTAAAGATAAAAGTCCGGATTAAATAATAGGGTACTTTTTATCCTGGAAAAAAATTGATATTCCTGAGGAAAAACAAAAATATTGTTTGCTTGATGGATGGATTGTAGATGGCGCTGTGTGTCGTTTAAAACAAGGTAAAATATTGCAAACGAATATAAACATGTAAATTTAGAAGCTAAATGATACGATAATGAATCCCCGAAAATGAGGAATTCCCGAGGGATGACGTACAATTTGTTTTATCGTCTAAACTGTTTTTTTACATCTACTTATATGTTGCAAACGAATATTAACATGTAAATTTTGAAGCTAAATGATTCACTAAATGACTCATTCCTCGGATTCCGATTATTCCAACAGACCTCCCATTTCAATTTAAAAGACTACAATTTCCTATAAGGGTTTCATTTGCAATGACCATTAATAAAGCACAAGGCCAAACTCTAAAGGTTGCTGGAGTACACTTGGAAAAACATTGTTTTTCGCATGGTCAGCTCTATGTAGCGTGTTCCCGGGTTTCCAGTGCCCAAAATCTGCATGTTTTTGCTCCACAAGGGAAAACATATAATATAGTGTACCATTCAGTTTTGGTTTAACAACTAATTGTATCCAGCGTTACATCGCGCTTCTTAGATTTTTCCGTGGGAATGAGAAGTTTTCTTATAGTTGTGCTTTTTACCGCAATATAACCGAATTCCACGCGGGCGAAGCCGCGGGCGGAAAGCTAGTATTTAGTAAATTTGAAAATTCCATAGGAATGAAAACTTTCAAAAATCGCGCGCTTTTTGTTTCAAAATCCATAGAGCCAATGTTTTATGGCCATTACTTTATTATTTTTATGAATTTTAAAATTCGGACTCCGTCACAATCTGGTCCTAAATGTGTTGATTTGATTCCACTTAAAAATTTTAAAATTGGTTAAGGACTCGGGAAGTAATGGCGTAACAGACATTGCGCCATTGAAGCTGATTCATGGGAGCTTCGCTCGCTCCGGTCCAAAAAGGCAAAGGGTCCATCGAATCCAAAAAATAAGTAGTAAAATCATCTACAGATTTTACATCGATGGGTGATGGTCCCACACCGATAGGTTCAGTAGTTTAAATTTAGTTTTAAATTAATTACGTCCCAATAGCATACATTGAATATATCGCTACACGTTACACTATTGACGCATGGTAATGCAATCAACACTATCGAATGCATTGCGGTTCGCGACAAATAAACTATCGATAATAATTATAGATAATATCTTTATTCCCAAAAACTACACTGTTCTAACTTTAGAACAGCTAAAATTATAATATGGAAAGTAATGTACCATACCACTTGCAAAATAAAATGATTTGATGTGTTTTAAATATCAATCATTTTAGTTCTTACCATTTCTTACTTCGCTTTTTTGACACTTATTTTTGCTGCTACCGGATTCCATAATACCTATTTAATGGTCGCTGCATTAGGTGCTTTTTTGTACTGTAAGCATGACTTCTGAAATCGAGTCGAAACATCACAATCGTATAAAAAAATAAGGAAAAATTACCACACGTGAAGGTTGTGTAAAGAAAAGTCAATACGAGTTATTTTTACAATATTACTACGTTGATATAAAAACTAAATGTTGAAATACTGTCATTCAAAGATAGTAGAGAAAAGGAAGGTGTTATAAATTCAGGAGGATTCCAATCAATGCATTCTTGCTGACTTTTTATTCTATTCGAGTTTTAAACATTGTTTGATGCCAAAAATAACATTTAAAATTTAATACAAAAAATTAGAAGATTTTATAGATGGAGTCGTTCTTAGTATATTTAATGATAGACTGCACCACAAATAAAACACTAAATTCACCATCACAGTATTTATTTCTTCTTACATTATAGTCTATTTTTTTGTTAATATAATTTGATCCCCTATAGATCTTTTTGGTTGTGCATTTGACTTTGTCATTTCACCGTCCACAATACACTGTGTCCTCCGTTTCTTCTCCCTTCCTTTTTAATCGTCACCAACAAGACTCCCTGAAAAATGAGTGAATGAATGACCGGTAATGGATCGAATCAGTCCGACTTAAGTCAAATGCACAACTGCCAAATCAGAACATTCCTTTGACAACAATTCTTTGTAACTATGAACATGCATAAGAAAACAAGGCGATCTTAATAAATTAAAAATTAACTATTATAAATCTTCCTCAATTTCATTCGACTAAAGTGCTTACTATAATACATAAGAAATAATGAGTGAATTAATAATTCATTATTTCCGTTATCAATATTTTATAATTTAAATAGATCATCTCAACTTACAAATTTACTAAAATTAATATTACAATTTGTAATCATTGTCATTAATATCTAACAGTAGTAAGTTTTCCGTTTAAAGTATATCTTCAAGCTATTTGTAGTATCGCTCGAATAGTACGGCTATGATCGATTAAAAGTGTCGATAATTCGGCATCACTACAGTGCTTGGCCTTTTGATGTGGGCGGAGTCAGTCTAAGTTTACGTATTCATTGACGATCGGTGCCAACTTACTTTGATATCAAAGGTCACATTGCAGTTGAACATCAAACAAATCTTCGTAATACCACATAATATTCTATTTAGGACACCGAAAGCCAAACAGTTGCAGTTGCATTTCGGAGAGTGCACAGTAGATTTGGTGTAAAATAAATCTGCTTTGATTTAATGGTTTCAAGCTACAGTTCCAACCTTTACTTACCTATTTGTTTAATATAATGTTACTAGAAAAACACTAAAAAGAAACGGTAATTTAAAAAACTAAAAAACCCGACTACGTTTCTGTGTAATTTGGAAATGAAAAAATCCTAAAACAAGAAGAAAAATTGTAGTAGTCGGTTCACATTCTACAAAATCAGCCGTCTAATCAGTAGATTGGAGTAATCTGCAATGTAATATAGGTATGTGCTTCTAATTCACTAAGCCTCCATTTCTAGAATGGGTCCCGTTTGCTACAATTTTTCGGGTTATATTCGGGTTTTTTCATTTACAAAATACACAGAAACGCAGTCGGATTGTTTAGTTTTTTAAATTACCTTTTTTTATTGTGTTATTATTAAATGAGTCGAGCCCTTCACGCTACAGAGCATGCCAATCAAAATTCGTTAAAAATCCGCCATTTTGCTTTTTTAGTATTTTCATATACCCGGTATCACTCTCACAGTAAATATGAATCTAACGATACCTCTCAAGCTATAATCCGTCAAGCCGTTCAGGCGTGCCAAACAATTATACATACAGTGGAGCCCCGGTAATCCGACAAACATTTTGCAGGGCAGTGTCGAATTATCGAATTTGTCGGATTATTGAGTACTGCCAAAGATCCCCTATAATCTGGATTTTTTTAAACAGAGTCCCTTATAATCTGATAAATCATAGATCAAAATGTTAATATTCTCTCTGAACTAGTAAACTATGAACGCATGTTAGGCCGATCCGCTATCATATAATATGTAGTCAAGTTTAAACTGAGCTGAGCAATCAGAATTACAAGCGCGTACAAGTTGAAACCTATTCAATCATGCATTACTTATATTCGTGAAGATTTGTCAAAATAATGTTTGTATACCTACCTGCATTCAACAGTGATAGGCATGCCGGATTATAGGGGGCGTCGGATTAGAAAGGGGCCGGATTACCGGGGTCCACTGTACATACATTCACTCGAAATACATAACCCTCCTTCTGGCGCAGTCGGGTAAAAATTACAGATAATTAGATAGAGATAAGTAACGGATAGACGTACATATATGATTTACAGATATGTATTATTTATAGAATTATATATAAATACCCAGGATCATCGATGCAAAAGGTAGGACCGTTACCGGAGCACCAAACGGTCGTCGGTGTTGTCCTTCAAGCTTTGAGTGGCCCCGAAAGTGTATGAACTAAGTAATTGGTTAAATTACCTTATAACTACGATCGGAAAAACATCCAAAATTGCGGTCAAGTGTGATTTGCATGAGATGTCGCCTAAACCACCGCTCGATTAAGTAGAAAAATAAACTTCCCTGAGTGGTGAGCGGCTTTGCGAACAGATTCCATTCCCCGGGAGTACTCAATTTGCGAAGTGGAGGAGAATCCCCGCGAAATGGGCACTAAGTCGCCCGCCCTTTATCGGCACCGCCAGCCCTAGCTGGAGGTAGGCACTAGTAACCGACAGTTATTTGTTATCATTGAAAAAATTTTACTTTGATACAACTATACGCCGGTGGAATCCGAACTCAAGTTTTTCTGGTTACTGGGCGAGATGTTAAAACCGCTAGGCTGCCGAGCATAACCGACATCTTTATTTGGTTTGCCAAAGAAAGTGGATAATGTTGATAAAAGAAATGATAACGTTGAAATATTAATGTAATTATGAATTTATCCTGTGATCACGACTCCTGTAAAGGAGTAAACATCAGAACAGTAACAAAAAAAAACAAACTTAATTGCGTAACTAATCATGTAAAAGTGGTTTTATTTAGATGTGTAACAGTAATTTAAAATAATAACAATAAATTACACTTTATTGCACACACAGAAAGAATATAGACAGAGACAAGTGCATCAAAGAAAAGTATACAAACAAGCGGCCTAATTGCTAAACAGCAATCTCTTCCAGGCAACCTTAAGTGAAAAGAATAAATAAAGTTAAACGGATAATATAGGACTGGGTGCGCATATTACGAGGACAAATAAAGTAAATATATAATTAGTTACAGTTATTGGTGGATATAAAAATAATGAGATAAGAGAGAAACGAATATTTTAGGTTCAATATTCAAATATATTATAAAGTCACGTTACCAGCACAAATTTTTGTTTTTATATTTTTATTATACTAATATTATAAATGCGGAAGTATGTATATGTGTTTGCTGTTGCTTGCAGACAGGCTAAATGCACTGACCACTGCACCATATAGTCAACTATGTGAACAACATGTTGTTCTAGTAACATAGTAGTGTTTGATAAAAAAAAATAATAGAAAAATACTAGAAAAAATCGACTTAGTTTTTTTTTATTATTTAGAATGGGTTTGCTCTTGATCCCAATCAAGCCCGTGGGCCAAGACAGAATCCACGATGGAACGAGCTAACCCAGAAGTTGCCCAATCATCCTGGCTTTGAAAATGGACGGGTTGTAAGTACTCGGAAATACAGACGCAGGGAGGGAGTGCCACTCTTTTGCTGTGCGCATTATGGAAGATGTTGAGAAGTGTTTGGCACGACAGCTAGGAATAGCAATCAAGAAAGGGTGGTAGCCCGCAGTGCTATTTATCTATCTATTTAATTAATTATTTTATTGAAATTGTGATTTTAAGAGCCTACCATTGGTACATGTAATGCCAATTTTCTTAGCTGGTTTGGATTTTTAGTTGAGGTTTAGTCGAGGAAATTGTATTTTTGGGTAAACTGGTGTGTTTTTGAATATATCCCAACACAAATACCCAATCAAAACACCAGATTGGAACTGGACGCTGTTGTCTGCAACTCTTTTGGGAAATTAAATTTATCTGAACTACAACTAAAATCGTTCGCAGCGCAGTGAGTGCATGAATATTTCTGTGCGTTCACTGTTTTTTTATTATGTTGGGAAAATTCTATAGCGAGTTACGTATAATAAATCGAAAAAAGGAATATCACACAATATTAAAAGTGGCGAAGCTCGTTTAATAAACATATTGTAAGTGCTCAAGTTGATTACAAATTTTCGACGTAGTCGAATGGTTCGCATACCGGCTTTTATGGTAAAGACATAACGAAGCCCTGAGTTCTAAAAATTATATTGTCCTTAATATATTTAATCAGATTTTATGTTTTCAGTAAGGTTTCATAAAGAAAAGCTCCGTAACAAAAACGTGTATGATTTAGTTTAGTTTTTATCAAAAGTATTGTTATATCTTGTGTATGAACACATTAGAAAGTATTATCATATCTATATGTGTACAACACAGAAGTGAATGTTCGGTAATGATATTAATAAACTAGTTTCACAAAAATTGATTTTCAATGAAGACCGTTTAGTGCATTGGTAGCAATTCTGCCTTAAGCACCGAGGGACTTGGGTTCGAGCCCGGAAGGGGCAGATGTTTGTGTGGAGATAACGAGCATTTGTTATATATATATACACACACACACACACACATAAATTACCTGTCACAATGTTTGATCGCAATGAACTCCGAAACTACTCGACCGATTTTTATGACTTTTTTAGTCTTGTATCCATAACACAAGCTTTACAGTGCTTACTTTGGGCTCGGCTAATTAATGTGATTGTAACAAATATTACTTTTATTAACAACTCCATTCTCCATGTATGGTCTCTTATAAAGAAAAACATTGTGTTACATTTATAACGGTGCCGGTTACTCTTTGCTTTTGCTTAAAACGGCGTCACAAGTGAACCGCGTCACTTAAATCGCTAAGTGCGTGGGATTCCAATTTGGATTGGGTTTTTGGGGTCCATTGCGTGACGTTACGGGCCGGGCCAACCAACGGGAAAATTGCAGTCGGCCCGATCGTACCGCAATCATAGTAATGCCCGATACAACGCGGAAATTGTTTTTCGGTCGCCGCTGCAGTCGGCCATGCATTTTATGTGGACGATTCGCTCTGTAACGAATATAGCAATTTTGACTATTACGTTCGCGGAATCAAGTCCGAATTACTTTTTTAATTGTATTTATTTTTTTATTTTATGCCTTCACAATGCCATGTTTCTATGTATACAAATAACAATTCCCTATCACAGTGTTTGACCTTGACCGTTATCAATACCAAAACTACTTAATCGATTTTGATGTTTTTTTATTTTGCTGGGTTTGTTCCGACTTAGGAACACGTGGCTGGGTCAGCTAGTAACGTAAAATGCGCATGTAAAAAACAAAAAAAGGTTATTATGTTTGTTGGTTGTTTTTTACAAGCGTATTTTATAAATAACTTCTTTTATTAATTAAATATTACTATTTGATTACAAGCTTTTATTTGCTTGCACCTGTCCCGGTATCTGTAATGAAATCTTGCAAGTTGAATTTGACCCACTTCTCGGTTTCCGAGTGAGCTGAAATTTTGCATGCATATGTATATTGCGTTACTGTGCAATATTATGATGACATAGAGCTGATCTGATGCTGGAGCTGGAAGGTGGCCATAGGTACTTCACAGTAAAACGACACAACCCCATCGAGTTTGGGCTCAATCAATTCATTTTTTTTACTTTTTAATTGATTTTATTAACAGGTAATAATTATAAGTTTGTTTTGAAAAAAAAATTAATGGAATCTTGTTTAAGCGAAATAGTGATCGGTTAAATATTGATAGATTTTTATATTTAAAGATATTATAAGAGGAAGAAATTCAACTTGTTTCAGGTGTCAGGCGGGATTTGAAACCACATACCCCGCTATTCGGGTAATCGCGAGTATATTTGAAAAAAAAAAATCGACGGGTCTGTCGAATCGGTAGCTTGATTGGAAGAACACTCGCCTGGATAGCGAGAGAATTTCTTATGATATTAAAACTTATCTTAAATATAAGAGAAATAGAATATTATGTGTTTATTTTCTCTGTATTTATATCTAGAATTAGAAAAGGATGTCCTTCAATTGGCCTATAACAATTACTCATATCACTCGACATAATTTGATATAATATATTGCAGGTAAGCTTATATTAGGTATTATTTTTCCCTTACCAGCCAGCAATCTATAACTATAATATCAAAGGGTTGTGCTAAATGGCAAATAGGGCTAAAAACAATTACAAAATATCCATAAGAAAAATTTAAAAAGTTCATAATGGCTATTAGAGTGTGGGTTGCTCTATCGTAAAAACTGACCAACTAAACACATTAAGATGAATTACATTAAAAGTACAGCACTTAGCGAAAATGTATCATATATATGTATTTACGTTAAAGGTAAGCACAACATTATTATACGTACAAGATGTTTTCATTTCCGTGTATAATTAATTAATTATTTAATATGACTTGAAATAAGGACATTATTTACAACAGAAAAACCTTATAACGGATTTTAAATCATTTTTTAATGATTTTAATTTCCCGCCTGAGAATTCACTTGTGACCCGAGTCGATTATTTCAAGTATTTTTCTATTAAAATAATTTATCTGAAAAAAAAAATTGTAGTTGTGATGCTAATAACAAAAACCGTTCAAGCAGTAAGTAGAAATTAAATGTATAAATATTTTACTTCATAACACAAGTGAAATAAGACAGCAATTTCACTTTGATCCTCCTGACTAACGATGGCGGAACAAAATGTCTGGCCTATGACGTATTACAATGGCGATATATAGGGCAAACCGTTACAAATGGTGTTCAAGGAACACACAAGTACTTCTGCTCTAAAATGATGAATTTCTGACAAGCGGGAAGTTGAATGAACCTAATTTGCTCGTAATAACTCAGCCCTGGCTCATCCCAGAGGAACAGATTGAACTCGCAGGCTGCAAACTCGTATAGAATATTGAGGGAAAAAATGGCGAACCAATAATGTATTTAACATTACACATAGTACTGCCTATCTACTCTATGATAACATTGCATGCCCGCTATGGGTATACTGTTGAATAGAATTCTTTTATTTTATAAATTATTTTAATAGAAAATTACTAGAAATCGGTGCACAAGTAATTTTTTTTGGCATGTGTTTGCAAGGCTTTCGCAATTAAGCTACCGATTTATCTATTTCAAAAAAATCTATTAAGAAATTGCGGGTTCGAATCCCGTATAAAGGTAGCGTCTTTCATTGTTGGGAAAGGCCAGTGCATCAGTAGCAGGAGAATTAATAGCCAATATAGGCTTGTGTTATAGACACTAACGCAATGAATAGACATATACCTATGATATATACTCAACACTCAATAATTTATTGCATAAACCACAATGTACATAAAGATGTTAGAACAATACGGTTAAAGGTTATTGTGGACCCTGTCGGGCACAGCAATTTGGATGAGAGGGGGAGAACCCTTCACAACAATTTACGTTAACGTTTTAAATTATTATATTTTATATATACTTAAATTTATATTTTAATTGTATTAATTTATTTAGTGTGTATTTAAATTGATTATGACAAGTATCGTATTATGATTGTCATGAACTTTTCATTAGTATCTTTAGTTTTTTAAGCCAGTCTAATACAAATTTAATTGTTACTTCAAAGTTTTCTCATTTGGTTATTCTTGGATGCTATAGAGCTTAATGTTTATTCATTAATAATCAGTTGTGTATTCATCTATTTATTTAGTTATTTGATTATAAATTATTAGTTTAGAGGTTTTTATTATTATTATTTTTTTTTAGAAATGATATTATTTTATTAATTTTGTCGATCTAGCAATGTCAGTTCTATTAAGTATAGTAAATGCTACTTGAAATTTTTGTCATTAAGGTATTCTTGGATGCTATAGTAATGTTTATTTATTAAAAGTTCCTTTAGACGTGTTAAGAATTTTTTATCTTCAGATAGATCTCTTATAGAATCTGGTAACTTGTTATATAGTTCTATTGACGCAAATAAGGGTCCCGAAGAGTGCAGCTTTAGACGGGAGGTTGGTAATCTTAGTTTGTTCCGTCTGCGTAGAGTGTACTTTTTTGTTGATTCATCACGCGTTTCATAGAGTTCAGGATGTTTTTTTATAAATGTACATGCTTCCAAAATATAAATACAAGGTAATGTAAGTATTTGATATTTGAAAAAATATGATCTGCAGCTAGTTAAATTGTCTAAATTAAATATTATACGGAGCAATTTCTTTTGTAGTGTAAATAAAGAGGTAGCGTCGGTACTATTACCCCACATAATTATACCGTAACAAAGCCACGCATATATGGGTAGTAGGTGGTTAGTGCAGTGCGTTCATCTGTTGTTATTTTAATTTCACGTAAGGCGTAGGCGAAGCTAGAAAATTTTGACTTCAGCTTTTGAACATGTGCTTTCCAATTTATATGTGTGTCTAATATGATGATGATGATATGAGGCCGAGTAAAGAAACTTCACTAACTGATTCTATTTTGTTTCCATTATATGTAAAATTTAAATGTATTCGGGCCTTTTGATGAGGGTAAAAAGGTATCAATTTAGTTTTTGAAAAGTTTATATCAAGATTATGTTCTTTCATCCAGATGTTAATATAGTTAAATATAGAATAAAGTTTGCTGTTAATTTCCGTACTGTTACTACATGATGTCAGGATGGATATGTCGTCCGCAAATAGTACACACGTTTCCTTCACCACTTTAGGGAGGTCATTAATATAAAGTAGGAACAACAAACATGAGATGATACTACCCTGTGGAATGGAGGCATTGGTTATTATGTTATCTGATTTGACGCTTTCAATTTCATTTGTGGAAGAGTTGTGATGCTCTATTTCAACTATTTGCTCTCGATCCCTTAAAAATGATTGAAACCATTCATAGCATTTACCTCGGATTCCAACCCCATATAATTTTTAAAGCAGTATTTTAAATTGGACTTTATCGTGTCTTTCTTCATGTCGAGTAAAATTACAATCGCGTATTGCTTTCCATTAATTATATTTAGAATTTCCTGTATGTAATCGTATAGTGCCGATATCGTAGATTTGTTTTAACGAAAACCGTTTTGGGAGTCGTCAAAAATTTTATATTTATCGCAAAAATTGTAGACACGGTCACACATTGCCTTTTCAAATATCTTTGAAGAAGTTGTAAGTATAGCTATGGGCCGATAGTTGCTAGGGTCTAACTTGTCATTTTTCTTGTGTATCGGTTTAATAATAGCTTTTTTCAGTAAATTTGGAAATTTTGCCTTCATCAAAAGATTGATTGACAATATATATACATAACCATGACTCAGGTACAAAAACTCGTTTCCATCACACAGTCATCCAGCCCTTCCGGGACTCGAACCTACGAGAGTGGTAAATAATGAGATATAATTGTAAATAAAACTTATATATTAGAAGTGATTATATTATATATGGCTTAGCATGCAGTCTGGTCATGTAATTTGAATCCATATATGGCTTTGTGTATGTTTACGACTAATCTGAAATAATAATTCATGGAATTCTATAATTTTTGAGTCCATATAAGACGTGGTACGCAATAAGGGTTAGAAAAATCAGAATAACCCATGTGGCCGAATATTGTGGTTTAACACTTGAAGGTGTTGTTAAAGCTGACTAATGAGACTGGAGATTTTTACCATACACCTTTTAATGACCACGATGTTTTCTTAATTATGGTGAGTGGAGATTATGACAAAACAACCAAAATTTCTGGGGAGGCTTCTGTTCAGTAGTGGACGTCTTACCAGTGATCATGATGAAATATAACTCTTATTTTTATTAATTTAGGACACAATACCGTTTACAACAAGTAATGTTAATCAACCGACTCAAACATGATGTAATCTTAACAACTTTGAGTCGGTGCCAAACATGACGACAACTCTAGTATATAACAAGCACTGCGAAGATTTTGAAAGAACTATAACCATGATTTAACTAATATATTCTGTGGTCTTTATGTATGAATTAGACAGTAAAGGTGAACCGCATCAATTACTTTTACCTAGTATTTTTGGTTAAGTTAAATAAATATACAATTAGACATTTAAATATACCTTACAGCATTGTAATAGGAATCATTATAATTTTTAAATGTGTCATTTGATGTGCCGTCGACCGTACTATTTTTTTCTAAATAACTATACGTCAACACACTATAGTACGTACATCGGCGTATTTCGAGTTCGGTCCGTAAAATGGAACGTATATTGCGGAAATACGTTCATATTTACTTTTTATTACACCTGCTCGGAAAGTACGTTGATACTTGTGCAAAATCGGATCAGGGAGTACGTCTTTATCGTCATGGATATATGCGACAGGTAAAGATGTATGAAGACCCTTGCCTAGGTTACTGATATTTAAAAAAAAAAGAACAAAAAAAAAATTGAATACCAGTACCCAAAAAGTTCATATTACAAAATATACAATAAAGGCCGTATGTTATTTTCTTTCTTAAATTACTTTCCTATTCTATTCTAAATTTAAATTGAAAAAACCGCTCCATCGGTCACCTTCTTTCATTTAATAAACTGTTTTCATTTAAGTTAGACGTCTTGATTTCTTTTCAGGATCCATGTTCACAGGATATCATGTTTTGTTTTTTATTTTATATAGCGAAAGCAAATCTAGAAAATGTATCGTTAGATATCACAACAAATTTGGAATATTTTTTTCAAATAAAAAAATTGTATATTTTATTGAGGTACTCGATGGCACAGTGGTTAGAGCGTCAGGCCTAAGTTTACAAACGTTAACCAGTATTCGTAGGAGCTGAACCTTGTTCAAAGAAAATATGTACAGCAAAAAATTATGTAGTGAAGCAAATTTCCTTATTAGATACATTATTATAATAGAAAAATATTAGAAAAAATCGACTCGGGTCACAAGTGAATTCTCAGGCGGGAATCGAACCCGCAACCTTTGGGAATCCGGTCCAGTGCTCTCCCAATTGAGCTACCGATCCTTGTGAACATTCGGCGAATTTTTTTTTTTCACTTGTAACCCATTTCACTAGTGACCCGAGTCCATTTTTTCTAGTATTTTTCTATTATAATAATTTATCTTATAAGATCGCATTAAAAAATACATAAAATATATAAAAATTATAAAATGTCCTTATTACAATTAAATGTATTGAAATGTGTCAAAGTACATGAGAATAATAAACCAACACGTAATCCGTACTGTGTAATAAAAACACCTGCCGTGAGAACAGAATTTGCTCAACAACAGCTTTCTAACCTCTCTAGAAACATATATAATAAAATTAACAGATATAAGCACATATATATACAATGACGGAATGAAATTATTATTGTATTTATTATTTTTAAAAGCGGGCTCCTCTTACACTTCCGTACACATTAGGTACACATTTGAATAAAATACTTTTATACGGATTTTGCGCATACTTTTTTTTCTATTTAATCCTGACATTTTGACTCCTTTACAGAAGCCGGGATCACAGGATGACTAAGATAATGTTCGTCATGTATTTTCTACTACCTTCACAATATTTCAATCGGGCACGTTAGTAATTGTTAATTTTTTTATATAAATCAAATAATAATAATCTTATTATATATAAATTACGTGTCACGTTGTTTGTCCGCGATGGGCTCCTAAACTATTTAACCGATTTTGATCAAACTTCGTAACTATCTGTTATTTGATCTAACTTAAAAGATAGGATAGGTTTTATTTTAATTCATAACACAGCGACGCGTGGCTGGGTCAGCTAGTTAGTTATAATAATTAATAATAATTATTAGACTTGATTATTAGATTAGGTACTAGAAAATTTCGACGAGTGTTCGCAAGGCTCGGTAGCTCAATTGGGAGAGCATTGGACCGGATTTCCAAAGGTTGCGGGTTCGATTCCCGCCTGAGAATTCACTTGTGACCCGAGTCGATTTTTTCTAGTATTTTTCTATTATAATAATTTATCTTATAAGATCGCATTGAAAATGCATAAAATATAAAAAAAATATATAAATCTAACATGGCTGTTTCATCTTAATCGATTGACCAAACATTTGTAAAAATGTTTCTTTCGAATACGAGAGGATGTTCCTCTCATTGATGAAACAACGCTGGCCTACAGCGTAAAATCAGGAAGGTACTAGAAAATTTCGACGAGTGTTCGCAAGGCTCGGTAGCTCAATTGGGAGAGCATTGGACCGGATTTCCAAAGGTTGCGGGTTCGATTCCCGCCTGAGAATTCACTTGTGACCCGAGTCGATTTTTTCTAGTATTTTTCTATTATAATAATTTATCTTATAAGATCGCATTGAAAATGCATAAAATATAAAAAAATATATAAATCTAACATGGCTGTTTCATCTTAATCGATTGACCAAACATTTGTAAAAATGTTTCTTTCGAATACGAGAGGATGTTCCTCTCATTGATGAAACAACGCTGGCCTACAGCGTAAAATCAGGAAGGTACTAGAAAATTTCGACGAGTGTTCGCAAGGCTCGGTAGCTCAATTGGGAGAGTATTGGACCGGATTTCCAAAGGTTGCGGGTTCGATTCCCGCCTGAGAATTCACTTGTGACCCGAGTCGATTTTTTCTAGTATTTTTCTATTATAATAATTTATCTTATAAGATCGCATTGAAAATGCATAAAATATAAAAAAATATATAAATCTAACATGGCTGTTTCATCTTAATCGATTGACCAAACATTTGTAAAAATGTTTCTTTCGAATACGAGAGGATGTTCCTCTCATTGATGAAACAACGCTGGCCTACAGCGTAAAATCAGGAAGGTACTAGAAAAAATTTCGACGAGTGTTCGCAAGGCTCGGTAGCTCAATTGGGAGAGCATTGGACCGGATTTCCAAAGGTTGCGGGTTCGATTCCCGCCTGAGAATTCACTTGTGACCCGAGTCGATTTTTTCTAGTATTTTTCTATTATAATAATTTATCTTATAAGATCGCATTGAAAATGCATAAAATATAAAAAAAATATATAAATCTAACATGGCTGTTTCATCTTAATCGATTGACCAAACATTTGTAAAAATGTTTCTTTCGAATACGAGAGGATGTTCCTCTCATTGATGAAACAACGCTGGCCTACAGCGTAAAATCAGGAAGGTACTAGAAAATTTCGACGAGTGTTCGCAAGGCTCGGTAGCTCAATTGGGAGAGCATTGGACCGGATTTCCAAAGGTTGCGGGTTCGATTCCCGCCTGAGAATTCACTTGTGACCCGAGTCGATTTTTTCTAGTATTTTTCTATTATAATAATTTATCTTATAAGATCGCATTGAAAATGCATAAAATATAAAAAAAATATATAAATAATTATTAATTAAAGGATAATAATAATAATCATTAATTAAATGTCAGGATTAAATATAATATAAAATATGCGCAAAATCCGTAAAAAAGTGTTTTATTCAAAGGCCATTATTACTTGAATGGAGGCACCCAACCCTTGTTATGTACAAACTTCAAATAAAAAAAATTTGATTTTCTCTACAGGCTAGAACGGTATCCTATCCGCCACGTAGGAGATTGAACAGTGCACTCCCTTTAATTGGCTATGATTCAACCACAGACAGTGTCTGCAATGCCCTTTTACAATAGCTCAGGTAATGCGATTTTGCTCACAGTAATTGTTTGCTTTCCAATTAAGGGGCGTATTATTTTAATTCTCACTTATCACTACGAGTACTTTCATCCAGAGATTAAGAAATGTTTTATTTTGATTTTCGTTGTGAATTTCATCATTATCTTAAACAATTTTTCATTGTTTCTGGTAATTAAACATCGTAAGAAGAATGAGCCATAAACCCTCACATGGGCCCTGTTTATCAGGTTATCGTTTTCTAAGAAAATAACCTGTACAATGTTAGGTCAAACAAGCTAACCATTATACCATCAAACTCATCGAAAATCTTCTTTCTGCAAATTTGAAATTATATTAATGGCTATTAATATACAATACACAAGTTTTGAATTTGCCAAAACAGTTATCACTTATAAAAATTGTTAGTGAATTTTGAGTAACAATTTACGCGTAAAGTAAATAAAAAAAAGCAACTGCTTTTTCTAGTTCAGATTTCCAATTTGTACATAAAGAACTCATTTGTAGTGCGTGCTAATATGAAGAAAAAAAGAATTTTAAGCATCAATTGCCTACAACTTTTTAAATTATAACACATGTTGATGAGGTCAAGTGTTACATTTTAGATATTAATTATACTATTCAATCGTTCAACTTTTCCTTTTAAAAAAACAGTAAATTCTGCACTACTCACACTATGCGCATCTTGTATTATCATGCGATCGCGTAATCATCATATTAAGATTTGAATTCGGGTAACTTTACCACATAGGTAGGGTCACTACCGTTGCACCAACTGCACTTTTACATTTATTTCTACTTTCTCTGACGTGACCTTTAGCACCGGCGGGCCCTACCTCTCGAATAAATCTCGCCCTCCATAATTCACGGGCATACAATGGCGTAAACCGCCATTACTCAAACAGAACGACTTCATGTTGTATCTTAAACAATTTATTTACGCGCCACCCGCCGTCTTACTAGAATTTAAAATTATCATTTGATTCCCTCCCATTGTGGGTGCAGAGATACGCGAGACAAATGTGCGCCGGCTTTGTTTGTGGCGAAACATCATAAAAATATAAGACGATAAAGTGGTGTGATTTATACACGTCCCCCGCCCTCCACCCGCAACCCAGCATCCCCCCTTTCGCCCTCCGTCTCGTCGAGTCTCTGCTCTCAGTCGCAGTCGCAACTGTAGGTAGGATTGCAATAACAATTATAATTTATTTCAGAAATCAAGTTTTATAATTCACAACAAATTATAAAAAATAAATTAAAGCATATCAGTTACAATAAAAAAAAAGGATTGCATGAATCTTAACTGCACGAATTTTAACAATGAAGAAATTGAGTTTGAGATCCTCTGGTTAAATAAATGCAACTTGTCCTCGTTGTTAGACGGGACTGAATCCCACATCCTCTAGCTATTGGGCGGGTACTCTCCTGCTTGAGTTACCGACATCTTGACAGACTCTTTGAATTTTCCCAGGTGTTTTTAAGCTGACATCATCGTTATTACGTTTCCTTAATTACATTTTTTTTTTAATTTTAAAAGGTCCTTTACGAAAGCTACAGTATTAGATATTTTTTATTTATTTATTTGCTGGTGGCGTGGCATATAAAAGCCTATGTTGGTATACACAATAGGGTTAGTATATAAATGTGACATCCTTACGGTTATGACTAACTGGTCCTTGGATACTTTGATCCTACATTAAAAGACAGTTTTTTTTTATATGAGTTGGAATGCTGTTATTAATTTTGATTGACCGGATTAATAAGGACCGAGACTGGTCAATCATATAAGTTACTACATTACATTTATTAATTAAGTTAATAGTTATTCTCGGGGAATAAAGATACAATTTTTTCTAAAGAGATTAAAAATTTCGAAGATATGATATAGTTATGGTATCGTCAGTATATAATATAGTATATAAACGGTTGAACAGATAGCACCGAATCAGGAGGACCGGGTTCGGACCTTGCCTATGTACTACAGACGTGGCTTACACGTAAATGCCTTTAACTCACCAGGAGTTTCATCATCAAGCGATCGATGACTCCTGGGCACTGACCCTCACTATAGAAGGCCTACCAAATGGAGAATGAGTTGAAGCTTACCATAGGGGTTGAATGCGGGTTGGCAAAAAGCTAATAAATGCAGATGAAGCCGGAACAAAGGCTTTTGAGCCGGTATTCTAATGAACGAAAGAACTGTTGATAATAATTCTTTACTTCAGTTATCCGGTGATCGCTCGTTGCGAAAGTATTCAGTGGAAATGTATATGTCAGCTGTACAAACTAAATAATAAAAGATCCATTTATATTTCAACAACTTAATATAATAAGGAGTTTTTAATGATTGTCTTGGAAAACTCTTTCAGGCGTTAAAATAGTTAGTACAAGAAAGAATATAAAATACAGCAAGAAATCACATTTTTTTATGCACTTAACAGTCCCAGCCGCTTCACCCGTGCCGAGACAGTAAACACACTATTCCGAAAACGAAAACGATCCTCCATAATTTACTATATTAACCGGGGAGAGTTGAACACGCAATTTTATTATAACGAGGAAAATTGTCCGTTTATAAATACACCTTTTCAGAGGAAGGAATGGCGTAAACAAGTTTATTATGAGCGTAAGTGGTATAGAGCCTCGGGCACAATGACAATTGTTAATTCAGTTACAGCGGCTACAAACAGGCTCGAGACGAGGAATGTTTCCGTTTCCGGCGGTGCCGTTCCTCCCGTTCGCCCCCCTCCTGCTTGCTACGAGCCCCTTTCTACGACGCACTATACGTAGCAACTTATAACCGTAGCGTGCTACGAAAATTTTGTAGCAAAGTTAGCAAAATCATTACCTCGCCTAGGTTTTCGTTGAGAGGAGCGGATTCATGAATTCTGTTGAAAGTACTTCAGTTATGCAAGGGGTGTAAATATTTTATAGATGCTTCCACAAAACGCTGAAGCAAAACAAAGTTCCAACAATCAAATTGCTTAAAAGGCAAAAGAACTTTAAAGAATATCTTCTCAAATCACAAAACTCACCCCTTAATAGGTTTCTTTTTAGGAAGAATTGATTTAAACTGAATTGCTTTTTCTTCCAATACAAGTACTGTTACTTTTACTGGCTTCCAACTAGTATTTCTTAAGAGACAAACAAAATATCAGAGTCGGGGTACTTTTTTAACACACATAATTTATAATTTTTTAATATATTTTCGAACTTTTTGAATGCTATCTTATAATTATGATAATAACTTGTGAGCCGTCGTTTTTTTGTTTTTTCCTTTGCATTAAAAATACAAAACATATATAAAAATCATATGACTAAATAGCTTTTTCATCTTAATCGATTGTCCAAACATTTGTAAAAATGATTTTTTCAAATACAAGAGGATGTTCCTTTCATTGATGAGACATGGCTGGCTTACATCGTAAAATGTAGAAAAGTATTAGAAAATTTTGACACCTGTTCAGAAGTCTCGTTAGCTTAATTATTTGAGCATTGGACCAGACATTCAAAGGCAGTAGGTTCGTTTCTCGCCTGAGAATATCATAGAGAATGATTTTATATTAAAATAATTTAACACAAAAATTAATAAGTGGTGGTGAATGTTATTATTATTTTTCTATGTTAAAAATATAATTGAATTTTATTTGACTACTATTGACACTATTAATACTGACTAAAAGTAATTTAAGATGTATTTTTTTTAACTGAGACTAAATTTTTAATTATAACATCAAAACGACGATTTAAGATCTTTCACTTAATATAAACACAAACAATTTCTTATGTTTTTATTTCTATTTAATACGTAAAATAATGAAAATCTTATCCGGTTTTATGTATAGTACGCGTAACTCGTAACTGTCTTAGGCTCTTTTCACACAGAATATGTGTTCTGTTGATATTTATCTCTTTTTGTAAACATTGATTACTTCTGTATTTGTGTCATTTCACTAAATTTGTGAAAAATTCTATCGTTTTCGAGTTTAACTATCTTTTATTCTATATTGCCTCTATTTTGGATAATTTAGTTGTGTTAACTTACATCACAATTAAATAAAAAATTAATAAAAAATATTTGAATAATTAAGTAAAAAAAACTACAATATAAATAAATAAATATTTCCTACATTCACACCAATTAGCCTAGCCCAAAGTAAGCACAGTAAGGCTTGTGTTATGGATACTAGGGTAACGGATAGACATACATACCTATATGATACATAGATATGTAATATTTATAGAAATATATATAAACACCCATGACTCAGGTACAAATGCTCGTATTCATTATACAAATATCTGCCCCTACCGGGATTTGAACCCAGGACCATCGGTGCGAAAGGCAGGATCGCTACCGTTGCACCAAACGGTCGTCGAATAATGTCAATTCTTCATTATATTTGAGATAAAAGTTACATATTTAACAGGCGAGAAAAAAAAAGGATAAGAATATTACTAATAGGAAAGTGGTTTTTTCAATTTTTGCATGAATTTCACGACATTAGTTAATGTTACCTAAGAACATGAAGAGATGGAGCTGGTATTCAGTTTAGTAACACTTGAAAAATGGACGGGTAATTAAAATGGAAGGACACTCGCCCAAAGCAGTTGGTTCGAGTCTGGCCTGATGCTCTGACATCAGGTTAGACTTGTAGATAAGACTCGCCAGACAAGTAGAAATTTTTTTTGTACTTTATATATGAAAATTATAGGCTTAAGGTTTTAATAACATAAAAATATCATCATAAGTTACACAATTTAATCGGTGTAATGTTGAGTCTCTGGCTATTCTTTATAACCATCAAGTACAGTTTGCAGAACTAAAACAGTCGTAAAGTGCACAAGGAATTCCTAATTGAATTGAGATAATCTTGTTGTGGCAGTTGTTTTACCGTAAGCCTTTAATTATATTTCTGTTTTTTAACGGGTTCCCTCTTGATCCCAATCAAGCCCGGAGTCTAAGGCAGGATCAACGATAAACTTGCTAACCCAGGTGCCTATTCACTCTGGCTCTGAAAAAGGACGGGTTCTACTACTTTACTGTGTGCGTTATAAAAGATGTTGAGACGCGCTTGGTGCGACGGGAGGAATAGCAACCAAGAATGGGTGACAACCCGCAGTGCGTCTGGTTGGTCGATGGAATAAGGGAGATGGCGATATGAGCACGTGCAGTTCCTGAGCACACTCTCTAAAGTACATTCTATAGAAGACCGACAGACAGGCAACTTTTCTTTATTTATACGACAGTTTGTTGCCATGTCATGGTTTTAAGTCCCTTAGACAGATGTTTGTATGATGAATACGAGCATTTGTATCTGAACTATAAGTATTGAGTTTAAAACAAAACGAAAGTTTAGAACAGAAGTGAACTCACCGGCGTAGTCCCAATATGGACAAATGTTTGTGTAATAAATACGAGCATTTTTAGGCTGCTATTTATATAATTTTCTATGAATATTACTCTTATATATGTGTCTATCTATTAGTCTAGTATCTATGCGATACATTGTTAATTCCTGGCTAGGCTAATTGGTGTTAACATAAAAAACTGAATTGCAGATCGTAAAGTCAACTGTCAGGTTTTAATTGACGTTATTATATAATCACGTTATATCTAATTTGTCTTGTCAAGAATTAAATGAAACTACACGCATTATACTGATAAAATAAAAAATTAAGTTGCATTTTATGCCGTCTTTGTCCCTTTTAGTTAAGCACTCGAATAAAGAGTGCATTGCTATGTAGCGGTCTGGGGGCAGACGAGGGAAGACTTCACTTCAAACTGCAGCTTCCGAATTTTAGATTCTGAATCCGTTAGAAATTATGATTGTGCCTGTATTGCAAAAAAAAACTTCATCTTCGAAACAGATATGTAAAATTTAATAAACAATAACATATAAAATACTAGAAATAAATCTACTCAGTTCGCAAGTTATTTGTACCTATGAATTTGGCTCTCCCAATTGAGTTACGAGCCCGTCATAATTTTCTAGTAATTTTTATTTTACTTACATTGTAGGCCGTTGTTTAATCAATGAATCCACAAAATTCAAGCAATCTTTATATTAAATATCATTATAATTGTTTTAGTTGATTCGCCGTGAAAATTGATAGAAAGGCAAACCGAGTTGCTTATAGACAATTTGTAATAGATATTTACAAGATATCTTTCTGATTTAACTATTATTTTTTTAAAGAAACTAGCAGACCCAGCCACGCGTTACGTATTAAAATGGAACCTAACCTTTGTCCTTAGTGGGAACAAATTCAGCAAAATAAAAAAAAAAATTTGAGGTCGGTTACGTAGTTTTAGAGTTCATTGCGTTCAGATATAGCGTTACTACATACATATTGCATTATAAAGAAAAAAAATATAAAAGCAATCTTTTTATACAGTCAAGTACAGAGATAAGGTTAAACCATAATACCTTCCGAATTTCTAATTAATATATAAACTCGCTAATTTCTCATGCAGATTATATGCACATTCAGCATTTTGGTATGAATTTTGTGATACGCGGTACGTATAAACAGTAGAAATCTTTAAATAGGTACATTCTTGACACATCTTAGATCGCATCGTCGCTTACCATCAGGCGAGATAGCGGTAAAATTATTACCTATTGATGGTAAAAAAAAACCCACCGAATGCTTTATACTGACAAATCACTAAAATAGCTATAATCCCATGATTAATATTGGGAAAAAATAGGAAGCATTGTTTAGTTGAAGCGCAATTCCTCAAAAGAAGGAACTTTCCAGTAAATTGACGCATTACCCCCACCCAGCGTACGCCGACCCCCACCCGCGCCCTCTAATTAAATTAAAAAATGGCCGCAGTTGAAGCGCGCGGACGTCTTTAACTAATTACGTGGACGACTACGACGGAACAATACGTTGTGCCAACACACTCGTCGCTCTTATAATGACTACCCTCCTTTTACGATATCAAACATAATTATTACATCATAAAACTATCTTTCTACGAGGGTAGACTAGGCTATATTCTTTGTCTCTCAAAGATCAACGTGTTTATAAATTATTTTAGTTTGTATAAATGTTTATTTCGAATGCAAGAGGATGTTCCTCTCATTGATGAGACAACACCTACAGCGCGATGACCTATAGCGTAAAAAGTAGAAAGGAACTAGAAAATTTCAACGGTTGTTCACAAGGGTCGGTAGCTCAATTGGAGCGCATTGGACCGAACTTCCCAAGGTTGCGGATTCGATTCCCGCCTGCGAATTTACTTGAGTCCAGTCGAGTTTTTCTAGTATTTTTGTATTAAAATAATTTATCATATAATGCAAAATATATAAAAATCATAAAATCAATGTGTTTATTTATTATTAAATTTAATTTATTATTTAACAACTTATTACCGACATATACATATAATATATGATATGAGACACATTTCAAAGCGACCTCGTAATTAAGGGCTGCCTCGACATGCACGAAAATGGTAAGCAAGATACCATACCGTTCAAAAAGAGATTATATTACTGATTTAGAAAGTGCAAATATTGTGAACAAAGTGATTTCTAAGTGATCCATGGCAGTTGTACAGCCCTAGGAAGCTCTTGGGATCGAGCTAGACCCACTAATTCAACTGTCATGGTCAAACAGCATAGTTATAACTTAAGTCTGTATACTTAGAAAAAAAGTCCGGGTCTCTGAAGTTGAATGGAGCTTTTTTTTACAAGCTCGTTAGTGGCATTTTAGAATGTCCTGATTTACTTTCAAGGGTTAATATAAATGTCCTAATTAAATTGACAAGAAAATCTAAATACAACTTCCAATCAAACATTCCAAATCAAAGCTTGATTTCTCCAATAAATAGAATGTTCTCCCAATATTACTCACTGTCAAAGTCTATTGATCTTGATATATATTCTGATTCGTTGAACAAATTAAGATGTATATGTCTAGGCGAACCTATATAACTTTAAGGAGTAAATATATAAGAGCTTCTGTTTGTACTATTTTAGTTAGTTTCTAATCATTAGGAAATTGTTTATTTTCACCTGTAATCAAGTACATTTTTCTACTTGTAACGTTATTGCTGTTGTTTCGTGTCTCGCATATTGTTATCTCTTATTAAAGATTCACTTCATCAAGTTTTTATTATGTTGTATCTTTTATCGTCGTCTCAGCCAAATGACATCCACTGCTGGACAAAGGCCTCCCCCAAGGATCTCCATAATAACCGGTCCTGCGCTGCCTGCATCCAGGTGCTTTCTGCGACCTTTATCAGATCTTCGGTCCGCTTGAGTGGGAGGCCTGCCTATTCTTCGTTTTCCGATCCCCACTATTCTGCCCCAACGGCCATCAGTTCTACGAGCTATGTGCCCGCCCACTGCCAGTTAAGTTTTGCAATTTTGCGGGCTATGTTACTTTGGTTCTACGGGTTTCCTCATTTCTGATTCAATCGTGTAGGGAAACTCCAAGCATAGCACGCTCCATCCCCTTTGGATGACCTTGAGACTTCTGATTAGGCCCTTAGCAAGGTACCACGTCTCTGTTCCGTACGACATCACTGGCAACACAAATTGTTTAAAGACTTTAGTCTTGGAATATTGCGGTATTTTGGATAAAAAGATTTCGAGAAGTTTCCCGAACATCTTTTATAAATCCGTTAATCAACTAAATAAATTAGAAAACACTCGTAGATAATATAGCAGAACGGAAGGTTTAAATCCATCCTGAAGCAACAATAAAAATGAGTGTCGTAAATGGCCAAATGATTAATAAAAACATCTTTCAAGCTATTAAATTTAGAACTCTAAATGTCTACCAATAGAAGCCTTAAGAAGGCAAGATTTTGACAAGCTTAGACTAAATTAGAACCTTGGGTTTTTTTCATTGCATGCGGATTAGATTTCTTCATTAGTAAAATAAAAATATGTAGCTTACTTCCGCAAAACTCAAGCATTGTGCACCGCCCGCCTGCCCGCAAATAAAAGCAGGAACCGCAGACACCGGCACCTTCACCAACTACTCTTGGGATTGAGTTGTACTTGTTATATATTCTTTTATATGACAACTATCGCAAAACTTAAAAGTTAATTTAAATATCAAAGTATCTTAATTATTAGTATAATATAAACTGTAAGGTTTTAATGTATTATGCCTTAATTTGTGGCACTCATTTCTAATAAGACAGTTCAGTCAGGACACTTTTGGTCTGTAAAATAATATCCCACAACTCAACCAGTTGTAAGGTCAGCAATTGGAAAATACTCGCTCATAGCACTAGTAGTGCAAAGGGAACGCAAGTGTTCAATCAAAGTGTACTTTTAGTTTCGACCAGAAGTTGTGACTATTAAAAACATTTGCGATTCTTTATATCTAACCGGTTGCGCAAAACGTTTGATCTTGAATTATGTATGCTACCCTGTTTAAGAAAGTGCGTTATTTTCCGGCCGTACAACTGCAACGGGTCGTGTGACGTCCTGTTTGCTACCAGAGGCCCTAGTTTCAGTTTATTCGTGGATGTTTGATTTCATCTGTGTAAAATATTACTGTGGAGTTTTGCATGAACGCCCTTAGCGGTAACCCTCAGAAAATACGAATCTTCATAGAAATCTGTAACGCACTTGTAATCGAGTGTCGAAGTCGTAAACTCGCACTAAGGCCTCCGATCAGTCTAGTTTACACGAGTGGGTGTACGTTAGAACAAAAATTTGTTTTATTTGTACTACTCAAAAGCGCGGGTACTATCAGATTAAATTACTTTACATTTAAAACCTGCAGAAGCAACAAAATAAATCTAGCTTGTTCGAAGCTTGCAACTGTATTATAAAAACCTCTTCTACAGTAGACAATTATCGCAATTAATATTAATATTTATCACAATCTCAACTGAATTTCTTCTTATTTAATAAAAAACTGACTAGAAAATTCATGACTGCGAATAATGAAAATAGCTGATTTATGAATGATAGATAATCAATGATTGATGAATGAATATTGAAGTAAAGCCCTTTCTAAGGTTTAAGTTAAGGTGTGGGATTTGGTTTTACTGTAACATCACTTGGGCGTCTTGAAAGAGCGAGAGAAAACACCTGTAAATAAAACAAAGTGGCTTTTTTATATAAACTGTATTTCAACAAGTTTTACTTTTCTTTTACACATAGAAGTGGTGCACATGGGTACATAGACCATAGGGAAGAGAACTTAATGTTGGCAGTACTCTAAACTATTTTAACTTAAATCAGGCATACCAGGACCAAACTTAAATAACTACTAAATTAACTAGTCGATGCAGTCGCTAAGCATAAAGCTACGCACCATATATTGGAGCGGAGCGTCATACCTAAAAAAAGAATTTTTTTTGGCTTCGATGGGAATTTTTGCGAATTTCAAAGTTCAGGCTCCCTCACCTGTTGATTTGATTCCACACAAAAAATATTAAATTCGGTTAAGAACTCGGGAAGTTATGGCGTAACAGACATTGTGCCTTTAAAGCTGATCCTTGGGAGCTTCGCTCGCTCCGCTCCAATAAAATATTTGATATACAATTAAAATTCTCAATTCGATGGCTACACTCATACAATTCACCACAGAGAGACATAGATTACACATATTTATTTTAGTGTATATATCATCCTCCACCTCCTTTCGAACTTTGGGCAAGGGCACTGCAACTCTATGAAAAAGTTACGTTTTTAAAATTGGGATTGGCGCCAAGATTGAAAAAAGAGGCTTGGATGGCGGCTGCCGAAAATTACAATTACCGGAGAGATAAAATTATAACTCGACTCTATTGCGGTTTGGGGTGAGTTTAAAATATAAAATTATTTCTATTTTATCTATGTGTCCTACACATGTAAACAACGGTGTACGGCATTCAGCAACAAATTAAACCAGTGACCTAAACTTTTCGACAGGCGGGAACTTAAACCATAAGTACACAAAACCAAGGTAAGTTTTCCCAACAAAATTTATGTGCCATATTTAATTGTACAACACCTACCGCTGTTGTTTTGCGCATCTTTAAAACACTTAGTTGTTAAAGTGACTCTTCCCACTCCCGCTCAAAAGTCTCTGATACTATGAGATAGAACTTCTGCAGACAGTGAAAGCGCTTAGGTTACCTAACTGTTCAATTTAATAATACACAATACGGCAGTACATTAGGTAGTTATTAAGTTTATAGAGAAATGTCGAACCTTAATAGAAGAAAAGCGCCGCCTCGTACGCCTCGGACGGGATTACTTTCCGGGATTAATTCCGAGGGGCGATAACAATGTTGCTTTAATTTGATGAGCCTGCGCTGGTGATCGACGCTTAAAAAATACGACCAGAGCGACTCGCTCCATCTTCACATTTTTCTTCAAACTAAGGAAAAATTTGTAACGCGATGTACATAAGCATTTCAACGATGCAGTTATTATAAAAATTAGATAAATGTTCTGAATCAAAGTTAATTTTCATAAATATTCCTAGTAAACACATGATTTTTCATTACGAAATTTCGTATAATTTATTGGTTATCTAGGGCAATATAGCATATGGTGTTGAAGAAAAAAATTGTGTTATTAAATAGAAAACATACCAAAACAACAATTGTTCAAAGCCTACAAGAATCCATACGCATTTACTTTCATTATCAATTTTATTTTCTGGAAATATCTTGTCAATATTGTCTGGTTATTCAAATTATTAAAAAATTTAGCTGCCATTACCATTGCTTTACAGGGGTTATGCGCTTGATATAGCATGTAACTGAAAAGTAGCACTGTCTCAGGTTAGTACTTAATACATAATAATAAATTATTTGTTTGTAAGAATAAAGTAACATTTGATTTTAAAATAAATTGTACATCATATTCTATAGGTCGATCTACAAATATTCAAACATCATGAATACATTTTCATCTCTCATCAGTTTTTTAATATAAGCTCACTTAATATCACGTTTTAATGAGCTCCATTGAAATGTTAAACTAAAATGATTCTGATAGCGAGTTCGCCCCCCTTTACACGCCCATAAACTACCTCAAACGCCGCAAATAAGTTGCGTTACATCTGATTGCTCAACGTTGTAATCTTGCTCGGAGGACAATTAGCATTGTTACTCACTAACTTCTTGGTGGTTGTAAACTTAAACGTATTTAGGACACGTCTTCGTTCGTAAGTCAGAAGAGGAAGGAATCGACCGAATTATAGGGTTTGTAGTTCCACAGAACATTGTTGTTATAAGGCACGGGAAAAGAGATAGAAAACAAAACAAACTTTTATACTACACTAGTCCAGATCTGTATTTATGAAAGCACAGGTCAGAAAGGACGTCTTTTTGGCCACACAAATATACTGGAGGTAAAATAAATTACTGTGTCGGTAGTGCAAGCGGTTTAGTTTTATGTCATTGTAAAAAAACAAACAAGAGTGGTTAAAATGAAATAGTTATGATGATATAGTGAATTTTTATGAGTTTTTACTTAATAAGAATGATGCATGTGTGATGTAACTATTTTTTATAAGTAAGTTGATTTAAAATAAGGTGTAAAATGTATCTAGCCTAAAACTTATTTGGAAATAATTTATTTTTATTGATTATTATTATCTAGTTCTTTAACTTGACTGCCACTTTTTTAATGTTACACATTTTAAGGAAAACGTATAGATTAAAAATCCATAAAGTTCTTATTTTGAAAATGGTAAATGAAATGATATTGGCTACTTGGTTATTTCTGAATTCTTATCTTAATTTAAAAATTGCTCGATTTTTTAATTCTGATTCCAATAGCGCTCTCGTCTGTAATCAATCTCTTTCTCCCCTCGGTGAATATACAAGCTGTAAATTATATATTTAAATATTATGATTATCTTTGAACATGTTTCATAGTAATACAGCGTGGTGAATATGCCGATTGGTTGAAATTAAAATTATCAAAAAATATTGCAATTATAATTACCCATCTTATACTCCATTACACATGGAGTTGAAGCTCCTCTTGAATTTTTTTATCAAAAATTATTACACGCTAAAGTTTTTAACTACTTGTAAAAATTGTATGTTTAAAGTTACTGGACACTTTATTTATTCTTTTTTTTGTTGTAAAATAGTCTATCGATCTAGTCTATTGAAAATTTTCTTTAATATCATCAAAATTTGTACGTATCAAGGACTTACAAATATTTTTTAATAGATTGTCAATAAAATCTTGATAATCAAACCGTAAAACTGCTAATTAAAATAAATAAAACCTCTTTAATGCCTGTAAAACACCAATAAATAAAAGAAATCATTGATATACGCGTGTAAATCCGAAAGATTTGGCGCGGAACTGTTAGAACTAAATAGATATGTCTAAAACCCAGTCAAACGCCCTTCAAATATATCATTATAATTGCTACTACACGAGCGTACACTGTTATCAAGATGGTGTTGCGACCATCTGGAACGTGTGCCCTACAAAATAATTAGTATAGCAATTATTCGCAGGTCGCACTACAGGGCGGGTCTACAGGGGGCGGGACCACGTGAGATATTCAGGCGATTAGTGAGCGCCGTGTACGCTGGTCGGTGAGATATCGCCAAGGTTTTTGCGGGCCCCGGTAGACCTGGTGCGGTTCTACCGGGAAGCTATTGGTTTCTCGCGTTTTATATGGCGTCTGCATTGGCGATAAAGTGTTATCGTTAAACTGTAATTTATGTTATTAGTAACTAACAATAATAATAAACTAATAACAGATGTTTCATTACGGGTCTGCATTTGTAACAGTTTAAATACAAAGGAAAAAAAAATATTTCAGGAAAGAAAAATTATTATTGATTAGTTTTTTCATAGAATAGTTCCTTTTAATTAAAATTTCAGTAAGAGCCCTATTAAGACCATAAATATACACAGGTAAGGTCACGTTTGTGGCGGTATCTCATAGCTAATCTGTGAACGTCATTACTCACTTGTCTTCAGGACGTTTTGGCGGGAGCGGAAAGCTTCAATTTAGTGGTTTTGTTTTTCTTGTTAAAATTTGTGTTGTGGTGGATATTAGTGCGTAATAAAATAATGGTGGATTATTAACTACTAAGTGTTTGTGAACATGCAAGAGTGTTGGCAAGTGAAACAAAGCAGTGGAAGTTGTCTTTTCCTTCTCTTTCAAGAAGACCACGGGGAGGTTTCCGTAAAATCCCACACCTTAACTAAAAGAAGGGGTAGGGATATTTCACTATTCGTTCATTGATCGTCTATTATTCAAGGCTGCTGTCATCGTCATACATCATCGTCTAATTTATTGATAATTATATAATATTTAAACATAATTTTTGTATTATAGCGTCATCCTCTCTTCTGATTTGCTGAGCCCAACAGGGTCCGAAATTGAATCTTTAATCAGATTTACCTTACCCACCAGTATTGTGACATTTCGGCATGGAATAAATTGAAATTAATTAAGAAATGAAATCACTCAAGAACTGCCAGTATGGCTTTGACCTTCGCTTGTCCCGAAAAGGACGAATATAAACAACTACCTTGTAGTTATTGGTGTTGGTGTTTTTGTTTTTTGTTAAAATTTGTGTTGTGGTGGATATTAATGGGTAATAATGGTAGATTTAGTGTTCTTAATATGCACCAATACACGTGCAAGTGAAACAAACCAGTAAAAGGTGTTTCTTAACGTTTTATTAATTATAAAGAACAATAATGTGACACAGCTAAATAATACATGTTTAGCTGTCCAGCCAAACTGAATGTGTAGGATACAATATTTCAGCTCAATCAGTTTAAGATATCGATTTAAAATCAAATTTCAAGCTTTAGAAGTCCGCCATACTGGATTTAGAGTGACGTCACTTTATTTTTCGACTTATTCTCAGCAACCCCTTTCATTTGATATCCTCTTTGTAGGAGTACATTAAAAAAAACTAGTCCACCGTCTTGGTTGTGCCACCATGTTTGATTCAGAACGACGTCACATAGTTCAACATGTATTGCCAACCAAACTGGACGTGTATACAAAATTTCAGCTCAATCGGTTGGAGATATCAACTTCAAAATTGATTTGCCAGATTTCACCCCAACAAAGATATATTGCAAGTTAAATAAAAGCTTGTAAAAATCGTCTTTATTTCCAGTATTAAATACCAAAATACATAAATGTCCACACTTACTATTTAGTCCTAAGCTAAGCAGAGCTTACGTATTGATAATATTTTCTACCATCGACAAAAAGTCTATATGGCCACCCTGAACTAAGCAATTATTCTTAAAATATGTTTCCTTAAATTTCACTTTATATAAAGCAAAAGGCAGGACCCCAATTTAGGTTGATTTTATTAATAAAAATGTTTGCTAAATAATTAATTGGCTGGCATTTTCATTCGGTTCGCGGCGGGGCTTTGTTGCGGTGCGCCGGTACTAAACGTTACTTTTAATAACGAAAATATCTAAAGATGAATTCAGACATCGTGACAATATTAAATAATGATCTTTTAACATCGGATGACACAATATTATTATTTCATTTCAATTATTAATAGGCAGATATAAAATTCAAACACAGATATAATAAATATAAGAGGCAAAGGCGGTGAATGTCAATAAGACGAAATAATGATTTTTGAAAGAGAAGAAAGATAAGACTGAATGTGCGTTTACGATAGGAAGAGAAAAAGTGGATCATGAGGAAGAGTTTGTGTATCTTAGATCAATGTTTACAATAAATGGAAAGAATGAAGGTGCTTTGCTCGCTTTATGAGCAGCCAGAAGGTGTCAAAAAAGGCCCGACTGGCTGTACATTGAGACGTGTTGGTGCCGCCTCGATTCACGGAAGTGAATCTTGGGTTTGGTAGAACAAGCACGAATGTATGTATAATGCAGTGGAAATAAGAGCTTTAAGAAGAATAGCTGGAGTGAATTTGATGGATAAAAGAAGGAATGATGTAACAAGAGAGTGGTATAATGTGGAAGAAGATATAGTGACAAAGATAGAATAAGGGATGCTAAGATGGTTTGGTCATGTAGAGGGAATGGACGAAAGGATATTGACAAAACAAGTTCATGAGGCAAATGTGAATAGACACGTAGGTAAAGTCAGACCAAGGCGAACTTTCACGGACCAAATAGAGGATGTCATGAAAAAAGGCCAGGTCAAAAGTACCCCTAACAGACGAGCTTCTGGTCTGAGAGTTGAAGAAGCGACATATATATGTTAGGCACGGGAAAAAGGCATGATTATATGTATCTATGAACAAAAGTCAAGTACAGAGTTACCGCAGTTAAAATGGTAATTTTATAAAATACTAGCTTCCCGCCCGCGGCTTCGCCCGCGTGGAATTTGGTTATATTGCGGTATAAAGCACAACTATAAGAAAACTTCTCATTCCCACGGAAAAATCTAAGAAGCGCGATGTAACGCTGGATAGTACCTATACTTTAGTGATTTCAGGATAAGTAGATGTAAAAAAAAACAATTTAGACGATAAAACAAATTGTACGTCATCCCTCTAGAATTCATTTTCGTATCATTTAGCTTCAAAATTTACATATTCATATTCGTTTGCAACATATAAGTAGATGTTAAAAAAAACAGTTTAGACGATAAAACAAATTGTACGTCATCCCTCGGGAATTCCTCATTTTCGGGGATTCATTATCGTATCATTTAGCTTCTAAATTTACATGTTTATATTCGTTTGCAATATTTACCTTGTTTTAAACGACACACAGCGCCATCTACAATCCATCCATCAAGCAAACAATATTTTTGTTTTTCCTCGGGAATATCAATTTTTTTCCAGGATAAAAAGTACCCTATTATTTAATCCGGACTTTTATCTTTACGTCTGCAAAATTTCAAAGCAATCGGTTCAGTAGTTACGGCGTGAAAGCGGAACAAACAAACAAACAAACAAACAAACAAACTCACTTTCCGATTTATAATATTAGTAAGGATAAGAGTACATCACATACACTGTTCCAAGTTAAATAGCTAAAGCACTTGTAATACGAAAATAAGGAAGAACGACCGACGGTACCACAACAACTAGACATAAGTCAATAAAGAAAAGATCACTATCAACTTTAACACAGTCGCAAATCTAACCTGGGACTTTAAAGCGGCATTACCATCAGAACCGATATAGCCACTTGATCACGGAGGTCGTCTATAATAAGGTTATACATAAATAAAAAAAAACGTCTTTTTCTCGGTAGAATATTTATTGATATGAATATAATTAAATTGCACAATGCGCGCGGCAGACCGATCATAGTTGAGTGGGAGAGAGACGCAAGGCATTCGGCGGGCCTCTCTCTCGTTCGGTGACTCATCGTAACGTTACCGAGCGTTACACTTTTTCATAAGTGACTCCCAGCCGCAACCTAATTTAAGACGTTGTCACGTCAAAAAATTTTTTTTTGTGAAATTGCTTCATGTGTCAGGCGAAAGTCTTACTCAAGTAAGCTTGTTCTTGTCGGTTTAATTGAAAGAGTACTCGCCTTGATAAACAATGGGCGTGGGTTCTAGTCCAGCCTGGCACGAGTGAAAAGTTGTTTTTTTTAAACGTTTTTTTTAGAAATAAAGTTTTTGTTATAGTTAATAGTAAATAGAGTATAAAGGTTCAACAAAGGCGCCTACCAAAACGAAAATATCAGCAAGACTTTATTTTATTCATACAGATCTATCTGCAAACATGAACATGATTAAACTATAGTTTAATATGTCATTGTTAATGAATACACAATTATAAAAATATTAAATTTCCACTTTCCTGTGCTTCGGCTACTAGATACAAGAATTTCAATGCTGCATAAAATGTTATGAACGAAAAAGCACGTCGCTTTTTAAATTATCTACCTACTTCTTTTTAACATGAAAAAAGATGAGTGGCAAAACTCGTCAAAGAGCTACTTCTAATGTTTCGTTTTAATATTTTTCTTTTAATTTCTCGCTACTATTTTATTATTCCGTTATTTTTACACTTTCGTATGTGACATGCTCTAATAAAAGAAACCTACGAGATTCTTCAAAACTGTTTGACTATAACGAGTATGACGACCGTTGATGTTTGGTACAAAACAGAAGCGGATATAACTTTCGCGCCGACGGAAAGGAGGTTCGAATTCTGGAAGGGGCAGATGTTTGTGTGATGAATACAAGCATTTGTACCTGACATTTATATGTATTACTTTCTTATATATATGTCTCGTAGAAGTATGTTTATCCGTTATTTTGAACACAAGCCTTACAGTGCTTATTTTGGGCTAGGCTAATTTGTGTGATTGTCGGAAATTTCAACGTCAAAACGTCAGGATTAAATATAAAATAAATTATGCGCAAAATCCGTAAAAAAATGTTTTATTCAAAGATGTTCAACTATTATCTAGATTTTTGAGACAGTGTAAATTTAAATAATGCTCTTCCAAGTTTGTAAATCTTGACGCTGGGTCGGGAAGCAGTGGCTGGTATTGTTATGAAGGCGTTATTAGCAATTGGGCGACCGGCCAAATTGGCGCTGGGTTTATCACCCTCGGGAGCTGAAACTTGTCGTGGTATATTAAGCTGTAAGAAATTGCGTACCATCTTCAGATCGTTTGGAATATGTTATCTAAACACTCATTTTATCTGAACGTACATCTAATCTCAGATCTCAAAGTCATTGCATAGAATTACCAACTCATTTATAGAAACACAGCCATCTGATATATTTAGTCACATCATCTCATCATAACACGAAGTAATGCGACGTTCACTACTCCATAATTGTGCTACGAACGTGTTACTTTCAATGAGATCGAATTAAATCACAATACATCTACGAGTATTTGGAAACTGAGTAGTATGCAACACAGTCTTTGACCTTGAGAAGAAAGAAAACCGTCTTAAGCATTAGAAGAAGATAAATATATTTTTCACCTCGCTCGGAAAAATCTGATTTATCTTACAATTTCTGCGTGGAAAATCGCGTTTTATTCGCTAGCGTAGAAAAGTGTTTTATAATTAGAACCTCTCTATTCAAAGTTACATTTTAGTCTTATTGAAATCAATACTAAAATACTTCTTTTTGGTTTTATAAATTATTTTAGTTCCTTAAAACATAAAAACAACACGAATAAATAATATTTAGAATATACCTTTAATTATAAAAAATTAAATGTATGATGGGTGAGATTTAATAACATATAATTGATACAGCATCCGAAAAAGAACTGCCAAGGTGATCTTTATCATTAGTCAATTGACATTTATAAAAAAAAAACAATTAAAAAGATTCATATTCAACATTACTTTATTCATATTCTACATTTATTAAAATAAACCAATTTACCATTTCTTTAAATAGGACCTCGCTGTAGTGCGGTAAATAATTGTGTGTTTCGCCTGGCAGCAAAGTTTTTAGCGTCTCGTACCTTTGAAACCCTCGCTACGCTTAGGATTCTATCTTTGAACTAACTAATCCTAGAATCCTTAGCTGGCTCGGGTTTCAACAGAGGTAACTCGCGGCCAAATCTCAACTTTGCAGCCTTGCATAACAAATAACTATTGATTTGGAATGCACCAGGACGTAGCGCTAACTGTTGGAATACATAACCACGTAGAACCACCACTCTAGAACTTTTCTTTCGAAGCCTGTGATTGCGCTAGTATTCAAATCAAATGTGCCTCGTTATTTATTTGTATATTGTTGTAATTTTGTTTAGTTTGATCGACACTCCTAGCCTCACCTCCATTTACTCCATTTTCCTTTCGCACATACATTGTCTCGCATTTTGAAGAGCGAGGCGATCGCGCCATCTATTGGTGGCAAATCATACAGCAATGTGACCAACATGCGGGTAAAAAAGGACTACTGATGGTTGCGCGTGCACCGAGTTTCGCAATTTAAATTAAACTAGTGACCTATCCGTAAACCCCTACAACAAACTATAGTTTTATGTTACGGTGACCTCGTGTGCGTAACAATAAGGAAGATCAAATCCCAGGGCCGACCCCGGTAGTCTACAGCATCTTACACCACATGGCGGTCAAGGTATCGGGCCCCCTTCATCTTCCTCTCATATATGTTGTTGACATTCATTTTCTTATACCACAATACAATCTACTAATTTTGAATCGCCCGCACCAGCAGGCTGTATGGAAAAAATGTAAGGAAGTGTCCTGACCAAAGCATTGTTAAAAAGGGTATTGTATTTTGATCAACCCCTATTTGATACAACTTCTCAATAGAATAAAAATTTCCAGTGTTCTTATATAAAACAGAGTTTCGTTTTCAACAGTATATAAAACAATACTTCACCCTTAGTGCGCATGAGTCATCGGTACATTGTAAGAAAAATACTTCTGCTACAACCACTGACCAATCTATCAATTGGTAAATATGATTATTTTTCTTGTATATATGTTTATTGAGATAAAAAATTTCGCGAATTTTTTGACTATTGTCTTCGTACATATATTCTTTTATTTTAATTATTATCTGTGATGTATTTCAATAAGTAAAAATAAAATAAACTAAAGAAAAAAAGGGAATGATTTTTTGTTTAGTCAAAATACGATCAGCATCTCACAAGCTCGCTACAAATGTCGTTGTAAGCATATCTTTTATTTTTATTTTAAGTATATGCGAGAAACTTTTAGTTGAGAATCGGTTAGGATCGGTTTTTTATCGTTGGGTAGGATAAAAGGGTTTTGTTGTCATGTTCTTAGAAGAAAAACAGTAAAAGTCTTAAGTTAATAAATATTCTACTGGAATTCAATGTATCTGATTGTGAGAACGATTCTAATGAGTGGACTGTATTTGCATTGTGTTTATATTGAAATACAATAAATACGCGATATGTCAACAGTAAAAATATGAGAGGAATATGTAGGGACACGATATCTTGATCGCCTCGTGGTGTTGGAGATACTAGAGGGTGCCGGGGACGTCCCTGGGCTTGGCTTGTTACAGTTATTTATTCTTACGCACACGAGGACACACTAAAGATTAATGTGGTTTTCTGCGAATAGGTCACTGTTCCATTTTATATTGCGAAATCCGGTGTGACCATCGGCAGCGTTTTTTTAATGTTGTGACTCTTGCCAGCATGTTGGCAGCATTGTGGTGTGATTTGCCACAGATAGATGGCGCGGTCGTATCGATCTTCAATATACGAGACAAGGTATGTGCGAAAGGCAATAAAGGGAGGTGAGGCTGGGAGTGTCGACCAAATCTAACCAAATTTTGTATTCGGCGAAGTAACATACATATAAATAACGCGTCACAATTGAATGTAATGCCGGCGCATCTAGTATCTGTTGCTTACTTATTTGTTTATTTGAACAACCTAGAACATTTTATATGTGAGAAACTTTACATAAAGGTTGCCAAGGAAAACATAAAAATAAAAACTTAAAAAAAACAGCTATCATAGTCTAATTTAGTAATCATGAGCTAATACTATTTTCAATGCGAATTATTTGGTGTTTTTAACACTGTATTTTTAATGTAAATTGAACTTACTCCAAGTGTAACGTAACAAATTCAACCAAAAAAAAAAGACTCGGAACTTTCAGCCAAACCTTAACAACGACATAAAAATATGTTTATTTCACGATATTGCTGAGCATTTTCTTAAACCGTGGTAATGGTAACCGGAAGCTATCAAGATTATTGTTTATTTGATGCTGAAATTGTAGTTTATTTGTAGAGAATGGTAACTTAACCTTTACTTTCTAAAGTTTTGGAGAAAATAAGTTATAATTACTAAATACATACAAAATATGTTTAAGTTCTTTGTTCTAGAAAACGATATTAACTGTTGAACAAGTAACATACCGACTCGTCTAAGAAACACCAAGTCAATATTGTACGACGAAAGTTTTCAATCTTTCCCAAGAAGTTATTGAAGGCTTCCATCGCTCTTGAGATAACTATGAGATTGTGTTTTTAAATATATTATGTGCAAAGATGTATGTAAATATGGATGGTAACAATATTATTTAAGCGTATCGAATGGAAAATAAATAGATTTTTTCAATATACTATTACAGTTATTGCAATCCATTATATTTTGTAAAATTTGATGTCTAAACGAGAAGCCAGTTTTTGAAATTTGATTATGAATAACGTCTTATATTTATTTACATACTTTAACCGACTTTTTCTTAAAGCCTGATTGCTATATTTTTCTTTATTGCTTTATTTTTATAGTTTAAAAATTTTTACTTGAAAATAATCAAGTTGCTTTAGGAATCAGGCGAAACTTAAACGTGAAAAAAATCAGATATAAAAATCGAGAAAATAAATTATTATAATAGAAATGAATAAAATAATAGAAAAATAAATCGAGAAGTTTAATGCTTTATTAACACAAATATGATAATTATATATCTCTTCTTCGTTATCGATTTTTGGATACTTAAAAGTATAACATTCGATATTGTAGAAAGTTAAGTTAAGTGGAACATCAAAAGAAGGCGCTGGTGTTTTTTAGGCTAGAATTCGAGGAGTCTATCAAAGTCTCGGGTAGCTTATATGGAAGAGTGCTTGCCCGTATTTTATGGGTTATGGGTTCGAGTGCCGCTTGAAAGTTATTGATAATAATATCATGCAATTTATTGCAATATAATTTCCTTAGGACTTGATAAAAGAGAAAAAAGACCAATGGATTTTTTTTAAATCGATAAACCTATACAGTTTATGTATATTAACACTTAACGTATTTACTTTTGCGTACTTATATGTATACATAAAATGGAAAAGATTTGAACCGTTTTGAGATAAAAATAGGATCTATTTCCGCATCGATATTTGTACTATTTCCGTTGTTTCCGCTTCCCTTAATACCTATAACTACCGTTTCTTTTAAATAAAAATAATTCATGTTATATTTTTTTTCCACTTTTGCAAACATTAACCTTTATAACAATAAAGAGAAGATATTTTTAAACAACAAATAACTTTTAGTCCAGAATATCAACAAAACCTTTGCATTTAGCAGCCTTGCCAATGAAAATCATAGCAAAACAAGATGAAAATAAAACATATGTAAAAAAATACTAGACAACACTGTTATTTGCACACTCAGTAACACACAGACACACTAAGTCTTGAAGAGTATGTTTTTCTTTAAATTCTAGCGAAATCTAGACATTTCATTCTAGATCCTAAAATCCTTCATTTCTGAAGTTTGACTTTCTGTCCAACCGCGGTGTAGACCGAGGCTGCTTCATACTGTTATCTGCTATGTTACAACTCCAGTGAATATCGTGCATCCAATAAAAAGATAGTGCTTGTACATAAAAACGGACCGAGGCGCAAATTCATAACCAGCGCGACAGTTTATTAGCCGAGCGTCCGAAGCGGTTTTAACATTTTCGAAGCGGCCATTTTGTGTGGGGCCAAAAAATCAACAGTTCCACAACAACTATTTCAACTCCATGGATTCACATAACGACACTAAATTGCTGGGACAGTTGGGTAGAGTCGACGCCACGGTAGCGCTGACTTGTTGGCAGAGCCGTAGGCTAAAATACTGCAGTACAACCGACCTCTTTTTATCGTAATTCTTACAAAAAGGTTAAGATAAGGGAACTTTCATTCACTAGAAAGGTGTTGAAATAGAGATAGAGGAATACATGGGCATATAAATAACCTTCTTTTTCATTGGGACACTAACTTTTTATAATTTTTGTGCTCTTTGGTTGGTAATGGATTAAAAAAAGTCGGTTTTACGGGCGAAGATTTTACGTGACAACGTCTTTTTCTCGGTAGAATATTTATTGATATGAATATAATTAAATTGCACAATGCGCGCGGCAGACCGATCATAGTTGAGTGGGAGAGAGACGCAAGGCATTCGGCGGGCCTCTCTCTCGTTCGGTGACTCATCGTAACGTTACCGAGCGTTACACTTTTTCATAAGTGACTCCCAGCCGCAACCAATTTATAAGACGTTATCACGTCAAAATAACTAACTTAGATAAACGTGCAATGTATATTAAAAATACCAAGTAATTAGTGTTTCAAATGAAATTAGGACCAATTATTTTGTTTTGTTAAAAGTAAAGTATTACTTTTGATGTTACAGCTAGTAGTACCTAGAATATGAAGAGATGGCGCTGGTGACAGCTTAAGAAACACTTCTAAAAATTCAACGGGGCTGTCTAGGTATGGATAGCTGAATCGGCATAGTACTCGCCCAGATAGTGGGAGATAATACTTATCGGTAATGTCCACTTGATTTCTGAACGATATTTAAATGTGAGTTCAAATTAAAATTCAAAATATTAACAAAACAAATCATGTGCTATTGAAGGGAGATTTTATTTTAAATTGTATTTTTTATTTCTTTCAATGCTAAAGTCAAGCCAATAATGGATCAATGGGAAGAAATGGGTTATATTAATCATGCTTAATCTGTATATATTAAGCAACAAATGGTAAATGCGTCATCTGTTGTAGCTTGCGAAAACTAAGTCGGAGTAACTGAGGTCAACATCTTCTACTTGCGCGCAAAGCAGATCTACAAACATTTAATGAGTAAGTCTGAACCGGTTCGCAGGTCTAGCTTACATATATGAACCGTGAGCTGATCTGCGGCTCACAGTTTTCTGTTGAGTTACCCATATCTACTCGTAAGTGATCAGTCTGTGGCTCGCACGTCACCACCTCTCCAAGTTAAGTCCGCTCGGTTAGTTCAAAACTAGTTACGTATGCGTTCGCCCACACAACGATTGTGGCTGCGACTCAAATATCTCAGTGTAAATTGTCAAGCCTTTTGGGTGATAGGTGTCTAAATAATTTATCGAATTTCGAAGCGACAAACAAGATCAGTGACAAAATTCTCGAATACCGTTAAAATTTTCCAGTAGTTGTGTTGGATGAATGTGTCTTGAAATTGTTATCTTTTTCTTTCTTTTTAGAGTCCAATTGGAGCCCTACAGCTGTCGCTCTCATGACGTGTTCGTCTCTTCGCCATATGTTAAATACGTTATACAACCAAACAGCTCAACTAACTTCAAATTTCCTTATATAAGCATCTTTTAATACAAATAGTCATTTTTTTAATGTTTTTAAGCACGCCCTCCTAAAATAATGGTCGTAAAAAATTTTGGCCTACCACATCGAGTGAGTATCTTTGTTTAGAGTTCATTGAAAAAGAAAAACATAAATTATTTTGTTCGCCCGAGTCTGTGTTTCCGGATAAACTCATTTTAGGAGTCTTCAACTCACGAGTGAATGTGAATTGTGGTGGAGAAATTCCATGTCACAGTGCTTCCATGTCACACTCAACCGATTTTGATGTTTCTTTTTTCATTTTAGGACATAGGATAGTTGCCCCTTTTAAATTTTAATACAGCAACGCGTTGTCAAGTTTGCTAGCATCCTATACATAAGAATCAAATCCCGTGCAAAAACTTAAATAGTAGTCAATTGATTGCTTCAAAACTTTGGTAAGTAGTTGTACGCATGCCGAACGAGGTACATATATTTTACACATAAAGATTTATAGGTGAAGTGAGGGCGCTGGCGTCAGCTTAAGAAATACTTCTAAAAATTCGACGTGTCTCTCAAGGTCTGTCAAGAACGGTAGCTCAATAAAATGATTACTGGCGATAGCTAGGGGTTGTGATAGATTTTTTCCTGTTGTAAATTCCTTAAACAATTGTAGTAATTAAATGCTTAAATAAATCCTAATTATATTAAGACAATACTTTGTGTGTGTGTGTGTGTGTGTGTGTGTGTGTGTGTGAGCGCGCGTGTGTGTGTGTTACTATATTGTCTCGCTATCATAACATTGCAAAACTAAACTTGCCCTTACGTACTCCCGCAAAAACAATACGATAGTGTTTCTACGCGCTACAGCGCCATCTAGTAAAATATAAAAGGTATATGTTGGGTGTAAAGGTTGTGGTACCGTCGTAGTTTGTGATTTCCATAACACAAGTGCATTAGCTACTTATCTTGGATTCTAAATAATGTATGTGAAGTTAAATAATATGAAATTATTATAAATTAATTTTGATTTAATTAAAGATATACCTTTGTAGTATAGAACACACAGGGGCAATTAGACAGAACCGTCGGTTGTTTATTTGAGTTTGCGGTATCTATTATTGGCGGTGGCTCTCAGATCACTAGTTCTGTCCCGAATCGTATGGTCGCCGTTCAGTGAGGCTGTTTGTCGCGACCAGTGGCGCGGAAGCGGTTCAAAGGGGACCCTGAGCAGGTCTCATCAACTCGTTTGTTTGATTTGGGAGTACCGATGGGAAAGTTTGCGTGCCCCATCGTTTGTTGGTCATTCACAGAGTTTGAACACTAAAATATCTCGAATAAAACAACTTTTTTTACGGATCTTGCGCATAATTTATTTAATATTTAATCCTAACGTTGCAATTCCTTTACAGGAGCCGTGATGTCAATGACATGTATTTTTTACTACTTTCACAATATTCTAATCGGGCACGTTCCTATTCAATTGTTTTATTTTTTTGCAAATTTATTTTAATGACTTTTGATAGAAAGACTGCTTAAACTCTACGGAAAAACAAAGGCTTTTACCCTATGGGCAGAATCGTCGGAAAAATTAAGCGATTTATTATCAGTGTTTCAGCGAACGAAGTCGCAAGCAACTATTAAAATATACCAACATTTTTTTTTAAACCACCTTTGTCAAATATGATATTTATTTGTTTATCAGCTGCACTTGACATACTTTGCAATGCTCTTTCTTTGCTGATCTTTTCTCGATGACAATACTTATAAACAACTGAGCAAAGTTGCATCACAATCTGACTAACGATTTCGTAACGCATATAAAAACATATGGTTACAAACATAAAAACTTTATTACTTACATAGATTAAGTTATACCAACCATGTAATTACTTTCTTATACTAGTAAATTAATAACAAAATGTATAGTTTTTACAGGAATGCTTATAATAGGTATACATAACATTTATTATAAAATATATTTTTATATTAATATGATCCTGCCTTTCGCACTGACGGTCCTGGGTTCGAACCCCGGAAGGAGCAGATGTTTCTGTGATGAATACGAGCATTTGTATCTAAGTATTGTATATATATATATATATATATATATATTTAGCAATTTAGTAATAAATTATTTTTTTAAAAAGAAACCAACGACAATTCTAACCAATTATAAGTTTAATAATTAACCAAAACTAAAACAGAATAATTAGAAATAATCTAACGCAACGAATGCACGAACAAAAACTATCAGGGAGCTCCGTACAGGTCGGCGTCTAGCGAACGAAAGAGAGCGGCGGCGTTTTTTTTTTTTTTTTTTTTTTTTTTCCCTCCGGACGCGAGGGAGGGAGGTGGTGAATCCTACATGGATACATCGGCCGGCCGAGAGGTTATGTCAGACTCATACTGACTAAACACCACCTGAAGTAGGTGCCTTAGCCTGGGAAGGCTATACAGGCTTTATATGAGCGATCGCACCCGGGAATGAAGGGCGACGCAACGCCGCGTTAGCTTAAGCTAGCGCATGCGTGAGAAATCGGGCCACGCCCCTATTGGACGTGGTCCGCAGATGCGGGTTTAACGAGCTGCGGAAGGCCGCTCGTTCTTATTGCTGGGTCATGCGAGTGTGGGCCGATGATAGGCGTTCCACAGCTTGCGATAAAGGGTCAGGCTCATCCGTAAGCACATGTTTGGGCCTACGGACTTTGTGCCTAGAGGGGGCGAGCGGGACGTAGTCCGCTGCCTCTAATATGAGGGGATTTGCATGCTCCTCTGCGGCTTTGAAAAAGCGCTCGGAGCATTTATGCATGTGAGATTGGACGGTCGGTAGGGACAGGTCGCGGTGTAGGTCCGCGTTTCGGACGTACCAAGGTGCGCCTGTTGCCCTACGGCAAAAGTTGCTCTGCACGACTTGCAGCGGCTTTAATCGGACGGGATCCGCGTGTGCAAATACTGGAGACGCGTATGTCATGACTGGTCTTTTACAAACTTTGTAGAGGGTTATTTTATTTTTTAAGGACATTCTACTATCCCGCCCCAACATAGGGTTAAGACGGTTTAGGTAGAAGCGGGCGTTTCTAGTGACTCTACTTTGAAGAATAACCAAATACTACACTTCACAAATTTCTTTATTTCTTGTAAGAAGTATTAACGTATATTGAGTAGACAGTATTAATATACATTCGTTGGAGTTTTAGTTTTCTCTCTCCAGCAAACAACCGTTGCCAAAATCAATCCAAGACGATCACCATCCCTTTTTTTGTCTCTCCAGATTAGTCAGTGACCAGTTTTGTTCACAGATTAACTAGATTACTTATCTACTAAGAACGTTTCGTTTTACTAAGATAGTAAACTATAACAATTACAATAAAACAAGAATCTATTTTTACATGAATAGCAACATTTTCCAAGTTATTAATTTATATTACTTATAAAAATCACAGGTTATAACATTAAGTGACAACTATTTGGTATAAATATCAATAGAAACAAAATAAAGCAAAAGACAAGATGAGCAATACTTAACAGTATAAAGAACCTAAAATTTATAAATTAAATACAATTTGACGGTTTAATAAAATAAACGCACTTTTTTTTTAAATATCAACCACTTTTATAAGGATATATATAATTATTATAATATTATATAAATTATTGTAAACCACCATATATAATATAAATTTACAGACACAGGTTTATTTACGTATGAATATAGTTTATATCTCCACTAATGTAAAACAGGTGTTATAGATAGATTCATAAATATTTGAGTTGATTATATTTGAATAAGTAAACTTGTGACAATTAGCGGCCAACTTCATGCTGTTGTTTTCAGGTCGGTGTGCAGGCGCATCGTAAAAATTCTCGCTCATTATTTTTCTCAAACTCTCTAAAAAAATTATAACCTCAAAAGTTTGGATTGATTTTATCCCTTAAGAGCGGTTTTTGACTAAAGCCTTAGTTATGGCTCTTACCTAAAGCTCATTAATCTGACTGAAACTTACACGACGATGTTATGGTATAAAGTTAGGTTAGGTTAGAACACAAAAACAAAACTATCTGCTATCCGCGCGGGTTGTCTTCCAATCGATCTAACCAGACCACGAAGAAAAATAAGAAGAGAAGGCGCTGGCTTCAGCTTAAGAAATACTTGGAAATAATCGACGGGTCTCTCAAGGTCGAACGACACCTGAGGCATGCCGACTAAGTTCTAGTAATCATAGCTTTTGAAATAGAAATCGCTTCTTATGTAAACAAAGCCAGATATAAAGTCAAACACATAGCACTCCACATCGTATAGACAACTCACTAAAGTACTAATTACAGTTGTATACTACTGTCGCGCTGTGAAATTATACCGGTATTCAGAAATGTACTGCGCCATCAATTAACTTATGTACTAAACAAACAGCTGTCATTGGTTAAAACATTGCAATGAAATGGATAAATAGCAAACGATATAATAGACTTAATACTTTTGGCAGATGTTGTCATATAAAATAATAGATATATCCTACGAGGTCTAAATGGTGTAAAAACCGCTACTACTGCAGTTGATTTTATTAGCATACTTTGTTGTTACAGAAAAATAATTTCCACTGCTTTTTTACACAGCGAATTATAGCGTAAAGTGAAAATGAATGTCCAATAATAGCTCGGGTATAAATAATATCTGATCTGATTTTACTGCAGTTTCGTTGGAAATAACGCGCTGTGGGAAAAGTTACGATGGCGCATCGGATAAAGGGCCGGGGACGAAACTGATATTCTCTGTCAACGGCTGTGGCGGCGGGATATATTTAATTCAATTTTACACGTTTATTAAAGCTGGTTATTTATTTAGGAGATTATCACAAATCTGGCTGTAACATTGTATAAATTGTCGCTTTAAACAGGGCAATGTGTTGGGCAGATATTGGATCGTCGAAATATTTTTGCTTTATTAGAATAAAATAAGTTTTTTTGTTATTGGTTCACTCTTGATCGCAATCAAGCCCGGGGGCCAAGACAGAATCCATGATGGAACGAGCTCAGCCCGCAGGTGCCTATTTACAGTAGCTTTAAAAAGAGTTCCCGGATATATATGGAGGGAGTTCCACTGCTGTGCACAAAGGATGTTAGGAAGCGCTTTGTGCGACAGGTAGGAATAGCAATCAAGAAAGGGTGGTAGCTCGCAGTGCGTTTAGATGTCCGATGGAAAAAGGGAGATTACGGTATGAGCACGTGCATCTGCTGAGTACACTCTTCACCTGTGTTTTATGTGAAAATTATACAGATCTTATTTAATAATTTAGTTTAGACAACATCACATACATTGTCCTGAACCCAAGTGAAATAGCACTTGTGGTGCATGATTCAGAATTAACGACGGTACCACAACACCCACACCTGAGCTAATAAAGAAAAGTCCGTTTCTTACATTGACCCGGGCGGGGATCGAACCAGTGACTTCTAAGTGACGTTACCATGAAAACATGCAAGTCACTCGATCACGGAGGCCTCAGATGATAGATGAGAAGTCGTGAGAAACTGTCGGTCCCCGCATCTGCTCATCAAAACGCATTGGTGGGTGGTGGGCATGAATACTCCCTGTAGCGTATTCGCTCATCAGTAAGGCCATTGGGCCTAACATTTGAACGAATATATTACTTCTGAAAGAAAAACCCAGGTGTATGTTCCAGGAGTGAAAATATTGCGACGTGGTGACAATTTGGCAAGATTATGTCTAAGGATATCAATATCCAATTCTTATATATATATATATAATATGTCTCGTATATGTGTAAATAAAGTTTAACACCCTTCATTCGATTTGATTTGCCGCGCAGTCTCTTTAAAGGTTCGAATGGAATGGTAGAATAGTAACTGACAATAGAAATCATATGATTTTTGTTTTGTGATTGTTAAAAGACCTGTGTAATTTATTGCAGAATAAAAGCTTCAAAAGTTGTTTCTCTTTTCAGAACATAGTTGTTTTTATATCGGTTCACTGAAGAACTGATAAAATCACATTATAGTGTATCGCACTTTCTACAATTGCCGTTCCACTAATATTCTGATAATAGAAGGATCATAAAATCATGGATTTGATTGGTTGAGAGGTCTGTATATACAGCAGAAAGAATTCGCCAGATCTAGCGTCACGAGCAAGACAGGGTTTATCGGCATCGTAAATTTCAGTAATGAAGTGCCAAGTCAGCTTATTGCATGCCCCACGATCGGATGAACAGGAAAACTCTTTATTTCGCCAAAATCACGCTTAAATTCAGTACAGGATTTAACTGAAATATATAACATAATTGTTCTTCGGTAATACTAAATGTTTTAGCTTGGAGTCGGTTATCTTCATGAAGTGCGTGACAATCTTTTTAAGGTGAGCGTGAAAGTCTGAAGATGCGAGTGGATGTGTAAGTTGCATTACTTACTGAGAATTTTGGACAAACTTGTTTGTGGGTAATTCGTCTATCACGGGAATTATATCGTGTCGAAAATTTTTATTTCTTTTCCGAGCAAATCGGTCTGATAAGGTTTTCTTTCAAATACAATACTCAAACTTACCAAAGGCGAGAGGAAGTAGGCATTTACAGGATCGATGTGTCAATATTACTAACGTTGATAAAATATGAAAGTAAGGGAAGTAAGACGTAGGTTCCACGCTAGGTCTAAGTTGTGTATTTAGGTCTGTTATCTCTACGGTGTATTCATGCTCTGACCCAGCTGTGGGGATATTAATAGCTCGATGATAATAATTGATTTTTAAAACCTGAATTGAAGGGATAATTTTTCCATTCGTCCTAAGTGTCCTAACTAATATTAGATACAAGCCCTTTCACGGCTTAGCTACTCAATCGATAAACATGTAATTGAGCTTACACATCGCAGGTACAGAAAAGGATATAGGGTAACTTTCATCTGGTACTGTTTACAACTAATTACAATTATATTCAAATTCCAAGCGAGTGAAGCAACTTGCGAAATCTAGTTAAGATCAAAACTTACAAAATCATGCGAGAATTATGAAGGAGGACAAAAAGACAAGCCTTTGGAGGCCATTACCCAATCTGACAGCAAACACCGTCAAAGGGACAATGCGTATCGGCGTCTGATCCCGGGACAAAAACGACGAGTTTTAATCACGCGCCCCGCACCAAGCACCAGCTCTTTTCAATTTCGGCATCTTGACACTGGGGGTTCGGGAAGAATCGATTTACGACCTTAACGAGTTCGATACACACGGATGTCTAGTAGTATATTGTATAGTATACTAGCTGACCAGGCCACTCGTTGCTGTGTTATAAATAAAACTAATCCTATGTCCTAAGTAGGAACAAACCCAGCAAAAGGAAAAAAAAAACGTTTAAGACGTCTGAGTAGTTTCGGAGTTTATCGCGGTCAAACACTTAGACACGGAATTTTCTACACATGTTGTGTACACCTATAAGTGATTGTGCAATTAGTCTAAATATATTAAGTTTAAAAAAATGGATATTTGTTACTCGTTGGTGACCCTAATTAAATAAATAAATAGACATTGGTGTATCAAAAACTTTTTCAGAACAATACACGTAATGAACATAGCGGTAATTTTAATAAATGAGTTTAGCTAGTGAGATGGTCGCTAGCTACAATGACGTGTGGTCTAGTACTAGCGATACTGATATACCTTCCGTAGACCCCTCAATAAGAACCAGAGTTTTCTAAATGATAGTCTTCTGCAACACTTTTGTATTGCCAAACCTCACCTTTTTGGGACAGGCTTCCACGCATTCTAATAATTTGCATTATATTACAATGTACATTTTAAGTATTTTTATCAGTTTATCCGACCTTGTGTTTATGCCGACCAAAATACTAAATAAAACGGTCTGCTGTGTAATAAACTTGAAGTTACAATAAAAAATACGACGGGACCTTGTCGGGGGTGGAAAAATAAGTCTCGCTTTTAATAACACAAGCATTGACGTCTCCATTTGAGCGTATTCCTCTACTGCAGATGAGGGCAGGAACTGGGTGCTGTGCGATAAGCGGGCAACTAGTAAATTACATGAGAGCAAAACCAATTTAAATAAAAAAAAAAAATAAAAATCACTTAATCAGTTACTATAAAATCGATGTGCCATACTTATAAAAGTTGCATTTTTTTTTAAATATAAAGGACCCGGTAGATTTTATGGCCTGGATGCGTGTTCTTCAAACCATGTCTTCGTATTTAGTAATTTCTGTTCTTAATTAAACGATGATGAATAATGATGGGAGCTGATCCATGAATGATAGATGACCCCTTTACTGAAACCTCTCCGTGGACTTCTTGGGAGAGCAGGAAAAGACAACTACCATTGCTTTATTACACTTGCCAACGCTCATGCATGTTCAGAGCATGTATGTTTAAGACACTAAGTGGTTACTAATCCACCATTATTACTAATTTCCACCACAATGCAATATTACAAGAAAACCAAAACCACTAAAGTGGCGCTTCAATCTCTCGGCAAAAATTCAAACCCCAGTGTTATCTTTAGACATGCCCCGTTCGCCCCGAGCAAGCCGCATTCGCTTGCTCTCGTGTCGCGCGGCACCCGCTCGCTCTCATCTTATACCGCCAGCTGCACAACCCGTAGATTACTTTGCAATTGAAAACAAATAATAATAAATACGGAGCGATTCGAGCACGCCCCAGGAAATTGGAAAAAGGGAAAAACACGCAGTATTCGGTACTGTTCTTGTAAGATATTGGTCTACCGCCAGATGTTCGAATATGAGTTTTATTTCTCGAAGATACACTTACATTGTTTCCGAATCTGGAGTTAGTAAAGCTGAAATGTTTCTCGTGAGGTCGACGTAAAACACCAAATGATTTTTACTTAGTAGAAATATAATACTACACATTGTCTATAGAATACTTAAATAATGTCTGCTGAGCTTTAAGAAGTAAACGTGGAGTGAATTTGATGGATAAAAAAAGGAATGATGTGATAAGAGAGTAATGTGGTGTAGAACATGATATACTGACAAAGATAGAAAAAAAGACTTAAAGAAGCTTAGATGGTTTGCACATGTTGCACAAACATGAGAGGATGGGCGAAAGAAGATTGACTAGACGGTATATAAGGCGAATGTGTATAAGGCAATTTTCAGGGACCAAATAGAAGATGTCCTGAAAGAAGACCAGGTTAAAAGTCCCCTTAATCGACTAGATTGTGTGAAAGTTCTGATGAGGATTGAAGAAGCGAGAATGCGAGAAGTCAGGTTCATAGAAAGTGGAACTTTGTGATCTTTTCCTACTCCTGCTAGAAACAGGCGTGATTATATCTACACATGTTTTATTAGTTTATATTCTTTTAACACATCAACGTTATGTTATATAGACAGTAATAGATGAAAAATGTTGGTCGTGAGTAGCGACGTTTTATGTCAAAGCCTTTGATTTAATATCTCAGACGAGAATATAAAATCTATAAGATGTTAGAATGCAAATCTAAAATAGTATATTTGACAAGATTGATTCGTTAGTAACATCAGATAGGATACGTCTTTATCAAGTATTTATTAATCCAAATAAATACCGATCCATGTGATATGCACTGATCCTATGTAAGCACCGAGGAAGCAGTGATGCCACATTTGCACTTCACATATCTCAGGATCCCAAGGCCGAACAACAAACCAAAAGGTGAATATAGATTTTTTAATTACCTCTTCGTCCCCTAATGTGCCTGCTGTTCTTGTGTCTGAAGGTTACCTTAAACTTTGGCTCAATTCGATTGCCCTTGGGGTTTTGACCTTTTTCGCAACAACCGTGTCTCTAAAGATGGTGGTGGGATTGAAATAAACTATCTAATGGTATTTACACCTTTTAAAGTATTGGCCTCTTCCACTACGGTTTTTCGAAATATTTATGCCTGAAAGTGGACATTAAAGGTGTGAAGGTGGTTGACGAGCGTTATAACCCGTCCGTCGTTTCCAAAGCCAGGGTTTTCTACATCATAAATTCTGTCTTGGCCCCCGGGCTTAATTGGGATCAAGAGCGAACCCATTTAAAAAAAAAAAAAATGCTTGACTATATGTACGACCTAGAATCTATCTCAGAGTCTACTACCACCAACTATTCTCACATAATAATGAATGACTTTAATAAGAACTTGTTGCGAGGTTTTCTCTCCTCTCGCAGGTTAACGGTCCTCATTAAAGCCAGTAAATACCATATTTTACCTCTGAAACATACTATTTATTTCTCTTGGAGTAATTATAATAATATTTTATATATTGACACTTATTAGGGTAGCCTAATGTAAGCACTATAAAGCTTGTGTTATGGATACTAGGGTAACGAATAAACATACATATGCGATACAAAGATATTAAATATTTAAAGAAATATAAATAAATACGATGACTCAGATACAAATGCTCGTATTTATCACTCAAATATCTGCCTCTTCCTGGACTCGAACCCAGGACCTTCAGTACGATAGGCAGCACCGCTATCGTTGCATCAAACAGTCGTATAAGCAGATATAACAGAATCATATCTTCCCTCGATCATGTCATTAAGCCCGGGCAATTCTCCAATCTTTGTTTCTCCAGAAATGGCTTCATTTACATCGCCTACAAAGCGAAACATTTCGGCATCTTGACACTGGGGGCCACTGGGGGACACTGGGCAATTAAAGGCCATCAAACGCACGTCAATAAATGATTTATATTGTCTTGTGCCAGGGTGGTTCTTCTTTTCAACTAGCTGATGAACTCCAATCCAATATTTCAAATAGAATTTGTGTTACTATAGTGCAAAAGTTGGTCAACAGAATGCTTGATGATTGACATTAGATGAACTTTCTAACTTCTATATTATTTCAGCATAACTGTTACTTGGATCCTATTAACAAATAACACACACTTCAAGACTCAAAACTAATTGGTTTGTAATTGGTATAATTAATACTACCCTCAGTACCTTCCCTTTACAACTTAAATAAGAATAACTATACTCTGATTTTTAATTAGATGGACTAAAGTGACAGCCGCCGGCGCACTATTTTTTTTTAATGTTGCCAACTGAAGAGCATAGTGTTATGACGCGAGTAATTTTACCGCTAGAATTGAATTATCGTGTCATCGACATGATTGTTCATAGGTATAATAAAATGTTTTTGTTGTAATTTTCCTTGTGCTCTTATTTTTAATACACATTTAGTAGGTTTTCGATGTATTGTTTTTATTTGAAAAATGAATTTATTAATTTTTATTTATTTTCTCGCAAATATGTTATAGAACGTCGTATGACATAAAAAAGAACAAAAAACAACAAACAGGAACAACAACACTCAAAAACAACGTAACAAAGAAAAATATAACAAAAACTTATCGTCTAATATTTTAAGTCTATTTTATGTATATTTTACATGATGGTTTTAGAATTTACAGGGAAACCACTTATCATAAAAATTATTTAAGCTGGGGTGGGGTCACTGCATCATTCGATTAATTTTCAATTACTAGTATTTTGGTACAAACATATTTTAACAGACAAAACCGATTAAAACAATATTAAGTTAATTTAAACCAATTCATTTCTATTATAAAAAAATATCTGAAACCAATTCAGTTTCTGTAAATGATTTTTCTAAAATGAATAGTTGAAAGATAATTGAGTTTTATTTATGTGTTCTAATTAAGTAGTTTTTTATCAAAATAACTCAGTTCGAGTGTGCGAAATTGAACAAATAATTGAATTTCAATTGGATCAGGAGACAACACTATTTTTTATTTTCCATTATGTGGTATCATTACTAATGTCACTTTAGTCCATCTAATTAAAAATCAGAGTATAAATTAATTGCGGAATAAAATCAAAAAGTAGTTAATTTACATATGAAAATGATGTATTTTTGTATTATGTTTTTTACCACATTACCACATTACATTTTTTATTTTTACATTTACAAAGGTATTGTGCTAATGGTCCCGGGTTCGACTCCTAACTTTACTTAGTTTGGAGCTAAATAATTATCTGAAATTTATTATTATTACTATTCTTCAATACAAAAAAGGATACATGAATTCTATCTACAAAATGTCCAGTTTGCAGCGGGAACTCGTTTTTTATCAGCCTACGAGCGTCCTCTCACTGAAAAGAAAAGGTAAGTTAATTGAAGGGCGTCGGGACATATACTTTACTTTATTGGATTAGATTTTTTTGTTACTCTGAATATATTTAGGTCTCTGTGTTAACATAATTTCAATTTTCGTATTCGTCCACATATTACATCGGGCGGAGGTAGACGGTTTTATGATTAAAAAACGACATCCTAATTCGACCTGCCTGATATTGTAAGAAAAAACATATTGAGTAAAATCTTATCAGACTTTAATAATATTTGTAGGTGAATCTTTTGTACAAAGTGACTTTACTGAAGGAGACGAATAGACCTTATAACCTTGGGGTTTTTAGTGTATCGCTCTGTTGAGTATTGCTGTTTTGATTCCTCGCATCGAAGTTAAGTACTTCTTTTGGCGCGTTTTGAAAAAATGATGATAGTGAACTTTTACGATCCGCGCGCACGCCGACACCTAAAAGCGACAGGATGAAGTTGGCCGCTAATTGTTTCAAGTTTTCGTGAGAATTGATAACTATATTCAAGGTATTACTCGAATATTTATGAATCTATCTACGCCTGTTTTATATCAGTGGAGATAAAAACTTTATTCAGACGTAAATAAATGTTTTTCGACTCCTTTGCAGGAGATCACAGGATGACTAAGGTATGTTTGTAAGGTCGTCATATGTTTTCTACTACCTTCACAATATTTAAATTGGGTACTTTCCTAACTGTTAAAATTTTATATAAATCAAATTGTTTTATTCAAATGTGCAATGTGCTCGGAAGTGAAAGAACTAAATATCATTCAAAGTAATAGCACCAATAACAAAAGCTCTGTGATGCGAGTACAAAGAAGCTATAAGTTATGGTTGATATGCAATTTGGAGGGTAGCAGTACGACGGCTGGCTCATTCCATTTCGGGAAACTTCTTAATCGGCCACTTGAAGCCAGGAGATCATCCCGAGGGCGGTTTATTTTCCGATGTGCGAACTTTTGCTATGGGGCCAATTCTGCGAAGGCGCCGCTGGCGCCACTCTGCGTCGTAAATTAAAAACTCTTCCCGAACGAGAATGGCTGCCCAAACTATGCACTTTACGGCCTTGCATTGGGTCACTTAGCTCGAGATAGAATGAGATAAACTAGGGATGGGAAAAGAGTGATTATGTCTAATCCGATCATGGTATAAGATTTATCGGAGGATGATAGATAAAAACAACTACATTTCCGATCCTTGAGATGGGAGTCGAACCCAAGACCTTTGGCTATCCGGGCGAATGGTCTGACTGCTGACTTACCGAGGAGTGTCGAAATTTACAAGATTATTTCAGATTCTATAGAAGTATGGCATTGTGAATACTAAAAAAATAAAAAATACAAAGTTTGCTACGACACACACATTCACAACTCACAAATTAAATCAACACAAGAATAAAATCAAATAAAATTGATAAGCGCAATGAGAAAAAGACGATGTTTTGGTGCAACGATAGCAATCCTGCCTTTCGTACCGACGTTCTGGGTTCCAATCCCGGAAGGGGCAGATCTTTGTATGATGAATATGAGCATTTGTACCTGAGTCATGGGTGTTTTTATTATTTCTATGAATATCATATATCTATGTGTTATATATGTATCCGTTACCCTAATAGATAATATAGATATATTACAAGCCTTACAGTGCTTACTTTGGGCTAGGCTAATTGGTGTGAACGTAAGAAATATTTATTCATTTATTTAAAAAAGATAGTAAGGACGTGCATCCCGCACGTGTGTGCAAAAAGTGTCAGATGTGTAATTTTAAGATAAAATCCGTCTGTGTATGTGACCTAGATCTTTGGGAGTACTAAACAAAAGCGATCTCGTAATCGGTGAACACTATGAACTGGTGATAAAATATCATAATATAAGATCTATTATAGGTTTCAATTCACCTGTTTAAGTATTAATAACTAAAAGCGATTTTCAATTATTTCAATAGAAAAATATCAGAAAAAACTATTCGGCTTACAAGTTTTTTTACAAGGGAAATTCGAACCCGCAACCTTTAGAAATGCGGTCCAATGCTCTAATATCTGCGATTTTATTATGTATGATCGCTATATATTAGTGATTAATAAGAGTGATAATGTGCTAATCTGATCATGATACAAGATTTATTTAGTTGTAAAATTCGCCTCTTTAACTTTAATTACAAAAAGCGACCTTATTTCTTGTGAAAGAGAACAGGAGGAGTATATTTGCATTTATGATTAGGAAGTTATTGTTGCTTCAGTGTAGTCTAGATAAATAATAAGCGATATCATTAATATTGGTTAAAGCGCGTTTTTTTTCATTTTCTTCCCTATTTATGCAATTTAGAAGTGAAAACTTCTTTAGCGGCGTTGTGCACCTCTTGGGATGGGTAAAAAATGTTAAACTCGAAATTCGAAAGACGGAGGGAGAGTAGACCGCCGGCGCGGCGTAGGAGAAGAAGTAATATCCCCCTATCTTTCTACCGCGCGGTGAAAATGTATACCTGCTCCTGCTGTTTCGTTTAAGCAGCGCAGGGCGCTTGCGCTAGTGTGCGGGTGTGTTTGTGTGTTTACCACATAAATGATAGCACTTTTATACTAATAATTAAAGTAATTAGTGCGAAATTATTCCCTAACCATTTCAATATATCAAAAATGCACAACGTTAATGTTCATATTTTCACTTCTGCCGCACTCCCGGAATGCAACCCTTTGTTTTTTTCATTAATGTTTTCTTAAAACGTTATCACCGATAAAATTATTATCCGTAAATCAACTTTTTAGTTGTTGTGTGTATTATTAAAGTTTTTGTTATTCAAGCATTTAATTGCTATAATTGCATGTCTAAAGTAATTTTTACTAGAAAAAATTTACTTGTCTCAGCGTCAGATGGGACTTGAATCCGTGAATATACTAATTCTTTTTAATTTGATACTTGTTATGGTTTTACATTCAAATTTTAGAGTACCTAATTATCTAGTATAATATTCTAGAAGTGGCTCTGGTATTCATCTTAAGACTAACTTGAAAAATCAACTCGTTTGTCTGAATAGCAGTTTCCTGGATAGCGAAAGGTTGTAAGTTTGAATCCCGCCCAACGACTGAAGCAATTTGATTTGTTTCTCCAAAAAAATGGATTAGATATCTTTACATTATAATGTAAAAAACGACAGCCGCTTAGTGCAACGGCAGCGATCCTACCGATCCTGCGCCAATAGTCCCAGTTTCGAATTCTAGTGGAGCATTATCTTTGTGTGATGATGAGTGATATAATTATTGGTTATAGCTTGTTTAGCTTTCTTCCCTATTAATATTGCAAACAAATAGCATTGTTTGATTGAAAATTATATCAGTATAACATTTCGCTCCCCTCCTACAGCGACGACAATCGATGTTATGTAATAATAGGATACCATAACGTACCCCTTATCAAACAAACCATAATAACAATTTTATCTTTCTAGTCAACGATCGGCGAAGTTTCTTTGGGAACAAAGTACGAAGACTCTACACGTATTTTATTCCATGCAAAGATACGCGAACGTTTGTTTTGTGTTTGCTATTGGAGGTGTACTTATATTTATTGGTAATGATATATTTTATTTCGTTGATATATTGATTTTCGTCGCAAACTCACTGTCTGCCTTTAAGTCTATTTGCAGCGTCATCTTTAAGGTCCAATTGTGGATATAAACTATCCAGGGATCTATTTAAACAGACATGAAAAATTGTATCCCAATCGGGCCAGCCGTTTAGGCGTAGTTTAATGACATACAAACGTATATAAAAGAACACTTAAAGAAAACATATCAAACAATTAAATAAATATAAGCCAATATACATACATTGTTCTGAACTCAAGTTAAGTAGCTAAAGTACTTGTCTTATGGAATTCAGAAACAACGACGCAACACCCAGACCCGAGCCAAGTTCGTTTTCTACATCGACCCAGCTGGGGATCTCGGGGTACGTGAGCCACTGGCCTTATTATACTTATATATTTATATACTAAAAGAAGTTATATTCTTACTAATACTATAAATACGAAAGTGAGTTTATCTGTTTGTTACACGTTCACGCCTTAATTACTCAACGGATAAACATGAAAATCTGTATATTATTTTTCAGGGACACAAAAAAGTACATAAATACCTTTCATCCAAAAAAAAAAAAACACTGTTGCCGAGGGATAGAAATATAACTTTCAATTGGTGTTCTACATTAACGCGAGCGAAACCGCGGGCAAAAGCTAATATAATACATATTCCAACGTTTTTTGCGCATAATGTATATTTAATTATAAATTATGCGCATTAAATACTAAATAAGTTGTTTTATTTAAATGTTAAACAATTGAAATTTCTTTTTTTCCATTCATAAGATGTTCACTCCAACATGACTGCAATCTCTCATCTGATACATATCTTTTAGATCAATGGCGGGCATCCCAAACTTATCACCCGGCGCGGGCTTTAAACGGTCAACGCCGCGTTCCATTTTTGAACTTGCAAACTTCCGGTGGTTGGCCAAGTTACGTTGTATTTAATGTTTAAGTGCTAAATTTACGGGTAGATGGCGCTTTATTGCGGCTATATTCGGAGCTGTCTTCACGTTTCCTTTACTCCTGACTTTTTGATTGCTGTCTTAGAAATTAGAACTTTCATATATTTAATGGAGTACATTTGGGCTAACACTACAGAGCTTGAGTGTCTTTCACAAAGGCTGATGTTTTGAGCGTTTTCTTGCTTCGGCATATGTATTCCGTATATTGCCCGTGTGTTGGGTTGTTAAAAATTTATCTATAGGCATATCTATAGGTTTAAATCTATAGGCATCAAAAGGCTGATGACGACTATTTTAAGACTCTCTGTTATAAAATGAAATGAAAACATTCAGACGTAAGGCTAGTGTTATGGATACTAGGGTAACGGATAGACATACATATATGATACATAGATATGTAATATTTATAACAATATATCTAAAAACCCATGAGTCAGGTAGCCCTTCCAGAACTCGAACAATCTTTCAGGATCGCTACCGTTGCACCAAATGGTCGTGTTTTACTTATTCGCTATGAACATAGTGTTTTTATTTATTAATATGAGTACAGGCCACGAGGTACATATCAAAACGATAGGGCCTGCACTTATAAAACTAAATAAATGCTGTAATATTTAATCTAGAAATAATACATGTTTCTGTTGATTTGTTACGTATATACAGAGTGATAATATGTCTCAATTTCCGAAGAATATGTGAGTTAATTTATAATTCGTCGACATATAATATTCTAAATACTTAATTTATAAGATGACTTCCAACAAAGGTCAATTAGATTTATACATGAAATAGAAAAGTACATTTACAACAATTAAATAAAATGATTTAAATAAAACAATGAATTCATTTAAAAATCAATACCATAATAATTCAATGAGGTGGTACACACACATATTTGTACTAAGCAAAACATTGTGCACAGTAAAATAAAATTTATTCAGTTTTCAAAATGACTTCAAGGAGCTCGCTTCTTGCAATCTTTGCTTAAAATGCAAAATTGCAGTAACCGAATGGTCTTTGGAAATGGTCACCGTGATAACAAAACAGCTTCTTTTAATAAGATTCAACGGGGCTGGCGAATCCATATGGATAAACGCGCCAAAATAATTCTTTTGTAAAGTCAGCTTTTACATGAAAGATGATTGTGTTAGCTAAGAGAGTGGTGTGGTGTGGAAGAAGATATAATGACTAAGGTAGAAAAAGGTTTGCTTAGATGGTTTGGACATGTAGAGAAGATAGACGAAAGGAGATTGACTAAACAAGTTTAGGAGGCAAATGTGCATCTGCACGTCGCTAAAGGCAGACCAAGGCGGACTTACGGGGACCAAATAAATGTCCTGAAAAAAGGCTATTTCACAAATACCCTTATCCGACGAGCTTGTATGAAAGGTCTGTTGAGAGTTGAAGAAGCGAGATATATATGTCAGAATCGTGGAAAGCGGAAATATTTGATCTGTGCCTACGCTCGCGTGAAAAAGGCGTGATTATATATATGTATATTAATAATATTACAGTAAATATATATTTGAAAAAAAAAAAAATCAACTTGTCTCAGGTATCAGGCGGGACAAGTTAAAACATGTTGAATTTATTTATTGTAATAACTTCTTTAAATATAAAGATCTAGCAGTAAAATTCTTATATAACCAAAAAATATAATATAAGGGTGTTTTTACATAGTTGTCGTATAACTCCGTTAACTTTAAGATGCGAAAGACGTGGTTGTTTTTTAAGCGTATCTTATAGAACTATGGCATTGTGAATGCAAATAAAAAAAATGAATTAAATACATTTGTTTTTAGTTTGTGTTATCAATATAAAATCCACAACATTAGTGACATCAAACTGGTGAAGAGCAAGCAAGCTTAATACCTTATCCCAGCGCTGCAAAGTTGCCAGTGTGCCGGCTTTTTACAGAATGTATTTTGGAGAGTATGCTCAGGAGCTGCATTTGTTCATACCGCCTTTTTCCATCCCTTATTCAATCGAAGCTCCAGACGCACAGCGAGCTACCAACTTTTCTTAGTTGCTATTCCTACCTGTCACGCCAAGCGCTTCCCGACATCCTTTATAATGCGCACAGCAAAGGAATGGAACTTCCTCCCTGCGTCTGTATTTAAAGAAAGAAAAGAAATAAAGAAAGAAAGATTTTTATTGGCCCATAACACACAGTTATTTTATATATAACAAAGTCAAAATATTATAATAATAAAGAAATAAAATAAAAAACATTTGCGATGGCCAATCAGGACCCTACCTTAGCATAATGCCATTACACTGTGACACGTGTGTCGACGCTGGTATTCTGGCAAGGCCTGTAGGAGGTACTGTATACAAAAAATAAAAGTTTACATTACACAACCAAAATACAAATAAACAAAAAATGGGATAAAAAACAGATTAAAAAATATATATAACAATTAAAAATATAACCGGATTTAACATACGATACGATTTAATTTACGAGTACTTATAACCCGTCCGTTTTCAAACTCTGAGTAAATAGGCATCTTCTGTGTTAGCTCGTTCGATTCGAGGGTTAGTAGATTCTGTCTTGGCCCCCGGACCTCATCAAACCCAATCCAGATATTTAAAATATATTGAACTATGAGTTAAAGGTATTAAATTCCACGACAAAAGTTTGACATTTTTAAGTATAATCTTAACATAAGCAAGAGCTTGTTTTGCTCATAACAATGATGTAAGTTTATCCTAACATTCTCATGAGCTAAATAAGCTTTTGCTATAACTTTTATATACTAAGCTACAGCACAAACCCACTTTCGGGTATAACCGGAAATGCCCAGCCACTGTTTTCCCGCGTAAACGTTGGCGCTCTGTTGGGCACTAGCCTGTCGTTTGGCGCCATTTTCATCGGCCGCAGAGATAGAGGGCTTTCATCGTGGAACCCTATATTTATTTTATCGTTCAGATATTTCATGTCGTTGCAGTATCCGCATATCAGTAATGTTTGGTAATCTAATATTTGTTTTATTATCACTAGAGTACTATAGTCAATATCATGTCGCTTTAATTTAAATCAGTGACATTGAGATAACTGTTTGGTGCAACGGTAACGATCTTGCCTTTCGCACCGATGGACCTGGGTTCGAGTCCTGGAAGGGCCAAATGTTTATGCGATGAAAACGAGCATTTGTACCTAAGTCATAGGTTTTAAATATATTTCTACAAATATTACATATATGTGTATAAAATATGTATGTCTATCCGTTACCTTAGTATCCATAATAGAAGTCTTACAGTGGTTACTTTGGGCTAGGCTAATTGGTGTGAATGTTAGAAATATTATTATTATTATATGGAGTCGACTGCTATGCAATAATATTTATGTATTTATAAATAGGATCATAGAATTTTCTTTATGTGGCTCAAGTAAAAGTAGTATTTCAATGAAAAGTTACGGCACGGTAAGTAATACAGTTTACAAGGTATATAAGCAAACGACGTTAATGATCCATTTGTATTAAATAAATATTTACATCAATAGTGTTATGAATACTGGGGTAACAGTGTTTGGCCGCGATGAACTCTGAAACTACTCTGACTGATGAACAACTGATTATGATGTATTTTTTTTCATTTTGCTGGATTTGGTCCGACTTAGGATATGGGGCAGGTTTAATTTTAATTTAAAACACAGCAACGCGTGGCCGGGTCAGCTAGTTAATATATAAAAAGGTATTTAAAGAAATTAATGAGCTATGACTTAGCTGTAAATGCTCGTGTTATCCATATAAACAACCTCCTTTCAGGACTCAAATCCGGAACCTTTTTATTTCGATATCGTCAATCGGTTTAGTAATTATACAAAAAATAATTTAATTGAATTTGAAACTTGAATTGTAACTTAAAAAAATCGGAAATCCCAATTAACTTTTGACTATTAATTTTTTTTATGTTCTAAAGATTAATATTGAATAATAGCATTAACCTTTTATTTTTGGTGCCCTTAAAAGTTTACTGTCTATTGTGATCGTTTGTAATTAAGTCGTAGTATCCAAGGTAGCACCCCCACGTAATGGTTGGCATGTTTGACCTATTATGTCCATTAAGGTACAACTCAAGCCCCCAACTTTCTTAAGAGAAATAAAAAATAATTCATAGAAACAATATATACTTACTTTATTGCACAATGTGTAAACAAAAAGTCTTTTGTGCACAAATAAAATAAAACAAAATTGAATTCGTATTCTGGATTAGAACGGAACGTAACATTTTGTTTCCATTTAATTCACGCCGAAGTTACCGAAAAGAAGGTAGCCCGAGTCAATATTGTTCAGCGCTTTGTAAATAACGAGTGCGAGACAAATCCGATATTCTGGATTCTAAACATTTGTATAGGACTCCGGTACAGTGGCGGCGGCTGCAGTATGCCAACTCGACATATCCGATTCCCACCTAGCGTCAGACATATTGACTTTTGTCTGATTTCATAGTTTCGCTTTTGGGTAGCGCTGTCAAGTACTTACTAACAATACAAACTATATCTATAAGTATAGGAATATATATATACTTATAGAAGTGTACTTATACAAAAAAATATATTTATATATGCATAAATATAATATATAAGTGCATAAATAAAAAAAATATTTACGTTTCGTTCGCCCTTAATATACTTTAAGTAAATAATTGTAATAAGACACCGCTATCGCTTCAATCGAAATAGCACACAAACCACTCGTCTTCTTCTTTACGTACCTTCTCTACGTACTGACGCATAGACGAGAAATATGTCGAAAATATTGGTAAAAATATCGACAAAACGCTACTGCTATGTTAAAGTGGGCATTGACGATCAGTTTTTCGCGTCAGTCCAAACGTAAAACTGTGGCGTCACTCCAAATGGTTTTAGGCTAACTCGATTTCCGCATTCACTGGCGTCACTCCGGCTCTTCAGTTTTCAATCGGCCGGGCTGTTAGGAAGTGTACTATCTGTTTGTGTTGGATTGACGATCACACACTTACGATCAGTGTGGCGCGACGCGCCGAGTGGGATTTATGATAGTCTCGGAAATACGTGGCGCGTGTCAGTTGAAACTCTGGAGTGATGATTGGACACTCACGATCAAATTTTAGATGGACGTCAGTTCAACTGATGCGAAAAACTGATCGTCAATTCGCAGCTTTAGAGTTTGTAATCAAAAATCCGCGGCTAAGTAAAATTACTCTTTTGAGATAAGAAGTCGACTTCTAAGCGCAACCATGTTAGAGACGATTGACGACATGTAACCCAAAAAATGTATTAAGAGAGCATGTCATACTCTAACTACCAGTAATAAGTTAGTGTTGATTGAATCATTACTAAAACTGTTACCGTACAGAAACAAAGTTTGTTTTTTAAGTTATCAGACTTAAATGTTCATACTGTTTGCGTTATGGCTGAACTATAAATCAATTACCTTCGACGTCCTGTGAACACCGGTGGTGGCATTGCTAGTAAAACGGACTACAAAGGTCGAAGAGGAGCCGAAACGTTTGTATTGAAAAAAAATGTTCAAATAAATGCGTTTTCGGTATCCGTGAACAATGTTTATTACAACGAGTGGAGGCGAAATATAATTCTGCCGCCCGTTGGCTAAAACGTTGCTAAGCTGCAAAATATTTTTTTGTGATATGAGCGAAAAACTTACTATTGATATTTTTGCTAGAACTTTTTCAAAACTCATAACATTTTTTTTGTAAATAATTAATTTTATGTAATGAGTTTTTCATTCCATCAATTACAATATTGTAACAATGATCTCTCATTGACGTTTTTATGTCCATTAGGGCCCATTTTTTTTGTAATAAATACTATTGAGGTCTCAAGTACAAATTATGTCTATTTTTCCGATGTCAGAGGCATCGAAAACATGGAAATATTTACTTTAATAAATGGCTATTTTATTTTATTCCTCTGTAATGGCCCGGCTACATATGCGGGCGAATATTCGTGTCGCGTTGGCGCGCTAAAAACATCGTGTACGGGCATACGCGATGTTCTTGTCTACATATGCGGGCGACTATTCGTGTCGCGGTGACGCGATACATCGTGCCGGGTTGTGTAGTAGTATGCTGTACGGCTGAGAGGTAATTGTCGATAAATTATTATTTAGGTATTAGAATTGTACGAGTATCATTTGCAAAATATTGAAAAAAGAGAAGAAAGAGGAGATGGTTTATGACTACTATTCATAGAAACCGAACGATGTAAGTATACTGCACCATAATATAATGATAAAACCTATTTTCTTAATAATGTTCATATTTGGACTATTTATGCATGAAGAATTTAATTAAGGTTGATGGAGCAAGAGATATGTAAGAAAGCAGATGAATATATGTATATCCATTATTATATATAATAATTTGACTTTATTTTTCTTATTTAGTTCTTACACTTCCGCGCACATTACACATCAGAATAAAACACTTTTTTTACGGATTTTTGCGCATGTTTTATTTTGTCATCCTGTGATCACGGCTCCTGTAAAGGAGTCGAAACGTCAGGATTAAATATAAAATAAAACATGCACAAAAATCCGTAAAAAAGTGTTTTATCCTGATTTATTTTTCTTATTTTCAGAACAGGAATGGAAAGTATGTTATCTGAGCTAACCGCCGAGTCTGGCACCGACTTCCCTGGATTTTTACGTCTGTCGACGTCTGACTTTGAAATACTACTACAAAAGCTAGCACCATTAACCACTGACCACTCGACCAAGCGGGCCGTCTCAATGAATGTAAACAAACTGTGCACCGACCAACTGACTTAGCAGCGGGCGGCACGCTTTGTTTGTGCACTACCTACCCGATACATCAGTATTTTTTCTAATGTTAGGTATCGGCATAATAAAATAAAATAATTTTCTTGTCGGCTGTATTGACAAGTCATCTTTGTTTTAAGTAACACATCGTCGATAACTTTGCACGCTATGCCGCCGCCATAAAAATCAAATATGTATGTGGTCATTTTTTATAAAACCGATGACGGTGTCAATGTGGCGATAAACTGTGTCAAGCGAAAGTGAAAACTAAAAAAATAATACTACAAATCTAAGTACTCATTTGCAGCGCTATCACAAGGAAACATTCGATAGCGATCAATGCTCAACATTGTTAGAGGTTTGAATTTTGTCTATGTTTGTAGTTTATGGTGTTTTAAAAATAAAGGTGTCGAATTTTTTAAAACACAGGAAAAAACAATAGAAGAAAAGCATTTTATTTGAAGGGTTATTATTGTATACAGATTTTATGGGAATATGCTGAAGTGTTTTAGGTGATAGTTTTATTTTATAGAATTTGATATGTAAAGTTAAAAAGTGTGATTGTGAAAAGTATGAGTTATAAATAATATATATATAATGAAATTGAAGAGAAAAGTTTTTGATTTGGATCCCATAGAAAATACAGAGAAATCAAGAAGTGAAATAATTTTTCACTACAACAGGTTATGGGCCTCTCACATTAGAAGGTTATGGGAGATATAATTATATGATATGAGAGAAATCTAATAACTCGAAAATGTCGGATGAAAATATACCAAAATTAAATCATGACCAGGAGTACACAATCTGGAAGAAAAAGATAACACTCTTGTTATCTGCAAAAGATCTTGCTTCTGTCTTGGTAAATGGCTCAGAGCAAGAGAAAGATTTCAAGAAGAGAGATGCAAAAGCTAAATATTTAATAATAAGTGCTTTAAATTCAAAATATATAAATTATGTAATAAACTGTGAAACGACTTTTGGAATGATAGCAAAATTAGACATGATATTTCTTGGTAACGAACAGACTCAAATTTGTCAACTTTTGGAGGAATTCTACAACTACAAATTCAAGAATGATGATATCATGCTGGATATTAGTAATTTAGAAGCAATAATTATTAAAATTAAATCTTTAGGCTTCGAAATGGCAGATACTCAATTTTTATCAAAAATTTTATCTAGTTTACCAGAGACCATGTCAAACTTAAGAACTGCTTGGGAGTCGACTAGCAAAGATGAAAAGACTATAACAAATTTGATTTCAAGGATTTCTTTAGAAACAAAAATAAAACAAAGAACAAATGTCAATCAAACAAATGACAATCAAATGAAATCCAGTGAAAATTTCAATGCATTTTTGGCAATAAAGAAGTGCTATAACTGTGGGAAAAATGGTCATGTAGCAAAATTTTGCAAATTTTCAGAAAACAAGAATAATAAATCGATTACATGTTTCAAATGCTTGCGAATAGGACACAAAAATATAGAGTGCAGAGAAACTTTCAATTGTAAGAATTGCAGAACAAATACACATTATACTAAATTATGTTTGAATAGAGGAAACAACAGTGTAAGTGTGACAAATTTCATTAATAATGAACAAGAAATTGAATTTGTTTTGGATTCAGGAGCAACTTGTCATATTGTTAATTCTGTACAATCTTTTATTAATTTAGAGAATAATTCATATAAAATAATGACATCTGCTGGAATATTCACTTAGTAGATAAAGTTGGAACAATATTTTGTCCTTTGAGAAATATCACTTTAAATAATGTGTACTTAGTACCAAAACTTAAGAAAAACCTGATTTCAATTCCAAGATTAACAGATAATAATTACAAAATTGTATTTTTCAGAAAGAGATGTGAAATAATTGATTCAGTAACACAGAAATGTGTTCTATCTGGAATGAAACGCGCTGACGGACTCTTTTATATAAAGCTGGCGGTAAACAGGTATGCTATGCAGGAAACAAGGTCAGTCAATCTAAATTTTACTTTCAACATTAATACAAATTCTGAATTTTGGCATCGCGCTTTGGCTCATACACCAGTTTTTAAAACAAAAAGCTTGGTTAAAGGCATTAATTCAGGCATAAAAGAGGTGGATACCTGCGAGGTTTGCATGCAATCCAAACTGTGTAGGAAACCTTTTCAAACTGAACGGTATCGCGCGAGAAAACCATTAGAAATAATTCACAGTGATATTTGTGGACCAATAGGATCAGATACGTGGGATGGGTATAAATATTTTATAACCTTTCTAGATGACTATACACATTTCTTAAGAATTTATTTATTAAAAACAAAAGATGAAGCTTATGGTAAGATTGTGAATTATATAACCTTTTCGGAAAATCATTTTAATAGCAAAATTAAAACCTTTCGGTGTGACAATGGTGGTGAATATACAAGCAATAGATTTAAGACCTTTTGTGAAAATAAAGGAATTCATATTGATTATACAATACCATACTGTCCTCAATTAAATGGCAAGTCGGAGAGGGTTAATAGAACGATTTTAGAACGCACTAGAGCTCTACTTTTTGACATGAGTTTGCCAAAAGAATTGTGGGGTGAAGCTATTCTAACTGCGGCGTATATTACAAATAGATGCTCAAACAGGGTTAATGAAAAAACTCCAGCAGAAATGTGGTTTAATGGAATTCCAAATTTAAAACATTTAAGAATTTTTGGCTCATTGGCATATTATAAAATAAATTTCAAGATAAATAAATTAGATTCTCGTTGTCATAAAGGGTTATTAGTTGGGTTTACTAATAATGGATATAAAATATGGGATCCAGTTAATAATAAAATTATTTATTCTAGAGATGTGAGCTTTATAGATAATAAAAAGGATGTTTTAGATTATTTAAAGGACTGTAGGAAATATGCGAATGATAAGGATTTATATGAATTATTTAAAGAAGACAAAATAGAAGAAGGAGATAGAAATAATATTATGAAGACTAAAAAGGAAGGTGGTTCAGACAATGAATATAATTTTAAGAGGGGAAATAAGAAACGTAAGAATATTGAAAATAATAATAATGTAGTAGAGAAAAAGAAGATATTAGTGTGTGATATTCTAGATGATAAGATGAACGGAAGCAGTGATGAAGAAGATGATATTTTTGAAGATAGTGTTGCAGAAGAAGTACTTGATGGTAGAAGTAATGAGACTATGATGGAGAGAGAAGATAATTATTTAAATAATAATATTAGTGAAAACATAATTGTGGAGAATAGTAAAGTTTCGGAGAGTCAAAACAGAGAAAGGAGAATATTGGATAATGGAGCAGAGTTGTTTGAGGATGCAATTGAGACAAGTGATGAGCAAGTTATTGGAAGAATTTTACCAGAGAGGGAAAGAAGATTACCAAGAAAATATGAAGATTATGACTTAGAAAGTTCTTTTTTGACATACAGTGAGGCATTAAATAGTCAAGAAAAATACTTGTGGGAAAAGGCAATTAAAGAAGAAAAAGATTCATTAGAGAAAAATAATACGTGGGAAATTGTTAATCGGTCAGAAGCAAAGAAACAGAAAGTTATAACAAGCAAGTGGATTTTTACAGTAAAACCAGATGGAAGATATAAGGCAAGATTAGTTGCAAGGGGATTTCTACAAAAATATAATATTGACTTCAAAGAAACATATGGTCCAGTGGTAAATACTACAAGTTTACGTTTATTATTGTCAATTGCGGGGCAAAAAGGTTATAAAATAAAACAGTTTGATGTGAAAACAGCATTTTTGTATGGAGATTTGAATGAGGACATTTTTATGGAAATACCATTAGGGTATGATGTTGATAAAAATAAAATTTGTAAACTCAAGAAAAGTCTTTATGGTCTTAAACAGGCACCACTTATGTGGAATATAAAATTAACTATATTTTTAAAGAAGTTAGGGTTTGTTCAATTAAAACAAGATCCATGTTTATTTATGTACAAAGAAAAGGAAATCTATTTAGCAATATGGGTTGATGATGGGATTTTAATAGTGCAGAATGATAGAGAGTTAAATAATATAAATTATGATTTAGAAAAACAATTTGAAATAAGAAAATTTGATAAAGTTGAAAAATTTATTGGAATAGATATTGTAATTAAAGAAAACTATTTAAAAATATGTCAAAAGTCGTATATTGAACAAATGCTTAAAAATTACAACTATAATAACCTTAGAGAATGCAATTTTCCGCATATTTTAATAGATACACATCAAGAGGGGAAGGTTAATGGTGATGATGTGCATCATTATAGGCAATTGGTAGGGTCACTTCTATATTTAGTTAATAAAACCAGATTGGATCTTTCTTTTCATGTTGGCTATTGTAGTAGACATCAGGAATGTCCAAATTTAAATGACTTTTCAAATATTAAAAACATTTTTAGATACCTGAAGAGTTCAGTTTCTAATGGTATTCAGTATATGCGTGGAAAAGATTTAACGTTAAGAGCTTATTGCGATGCAGACTTCGCAGGCGACCAGGATACTAGGAAAAGTACGACTGGCTTTGTAATTCTGTATGATGGGGGACCGATACATTGGTGTTCGCGTAAGCAGTCCGTCACCGCTCTTTCTAGTACAGAGGCAGAATACATTTCTGCTGCAGAATGCATCAAAGATTTATTATACGTTCAAAGTTTAATTAAAGAAATTTTAGGCATAACTCCAAAAACAGAATTGTATGTGGATAATCAATCTGCAATAGTTTTGATTAAAAATGGAATTTTAAATAGAAGAAGTAAACATATAGACGTCAAATATCATTTTATTAAAGTAAAGATTGATCAAATTGAAATATACTATTGTCCAACAAATAATAACATTGCCGATATTTTGACCAAAGGATTAGATAGAACAAAGTTTTTGCGTTTGAGAAAGTGTATTGTGAGTGATCAGTGATTGAGCTGTGGACTCTTTGTGTTTATTGAAGTATTTAATGTAGAAGTTAGTGTAATGTTTTTTTTTGGAAACTTAATTCAAAATTTAGATTATAATTTAGTTATTATAAGTCAGATTGGATTGTTAATTTGAAATTTTATATTATGGGGTTTTATATAGTATGTAGTTAGTAATGTATGTTAGGTAGGGAATAATTATATGGGTTTTCAATAATAAGATGATGTAGGAAGATAATGCAAAATTCAGAGGGATGTTAGAGGTTTGAATTTTGTCTATGTTTGTAGTTTATTGTGTTTTAAAAATAAAGGTGTCGAATTTTAAAACACAGGAAAAAACAGATTTTATGGGAATATGCTGAAGTGTTTTAGGTGATAGTTTACTTATAGAATTTGATATGTAAAGTTAAAAAGTGTGATTGTGAAAAGTATGAGTTATAAATAATATATATATAATGAAATTGAAAAGAAAAGTTTTTTGATTTGGATCCCATAGAAAATACAGAGAAATCAAGAAGTGAAATAATTTTTCACTACAACAAACATCGAAGTCCTCTATAACTTTAGCATAAGAACAAGTAAGTAGATTTTGATACGTTAAATGTATTTTTTCGATAAAATTGTTTATTAATTCTTGTACCTTCCATTTTAACTTCCATTTTTAAAAAATAAAATGTTTTTTACTGTTCGAACTAATACTTTTATTTTATTTTAATCTGTTTAAAAAACGGATAAATATCGTATGTATCGATACAAACGATTATTTTGGACATCTCTAATCCCTTTGATGCGCGCTACTTTACTGACAGTGCCTCGAAGCGCGCCACTTTACCGACATTGCAGCGAATATCGTCTGCGCCCGATTACTTCGCGCTAGAACGGTCCACCCGGCCACACTTATCGCGGTAACACGAATATTCGCCGTAGCCCGCTAATATAGCCGCAGCATAAAAGGTATATTCAAAGGGATGTTTCTCTCATTGATGAGAGAACGCTGGCCAACAGCGCAAAAAGTAGAAAAGTACTAGAAAATTTCGACAGATGTTCACAAGTTCCATTAGCTCAATTAGGAGAGCATTGGGCCAGACATGCAAAGATTGCGGGTTCGGAACCCGCCTGAGAATAACTTGTATGGTATGTAATTTTCTTTTAAGTATTTTTATATTAAGATAATTTTACATGTCATGTTGAAAATAGTAGAAAATTTGAAACGATGCGATGGCTGCTTAGTATAAAGGTAGCGATTGTTCTGCGTCAAAGGTCTGTAGTTGGAATCCTGGTAGGGGCAGATGTTTGTGTGATGTACATAAGCAAGTCATGGCTGTTGGTGAATAAGAATATATTTGTATTACATTTATACATTATTTAGTACTCATACAAATTCTGCTTAATGTGGCACTAAATAGTTATTGTGATTTTTCCGAAGTGTATTCATGTTTCATTTAATAAACAAACGGTTAATTAATCTACACTATTTTGGAAATCTTTTAGTGCATAAATAAATTAATAATAAATATTTCTTATACTTACACCAATAAACCTCGCCCAAAGTAAGCACTGTAACGAATAGACATACATATATGACACATAGATATGTAATAGTAATACAAATATATATAAACATATACGATTCAGGCACAAATGCTTGTATTCATCATACTTACATCTGCCCCTTCCGGGATTCGAACCCAGGATCGAAGGCAGGATCTGATATTGTTGACTGTACATGGGATCTCGGATTAACCTACTATTTCGCAAGTTCAACAACTTTCACATAGGGGCATGTGCGTATGGATATTTACATAAATATGGACTACCAACATTTGTACAGTTTTTTGATTTATTAATTTTTTTTTTTGCATTTTCAATGCTATTTTATAGGATAATATTTTTTTAATAGAAAAATAATAGGAAAAATCAGCTCGGTTTAAAAGTTATTTTCAGGCGGGACTCAAACCTGCAACATTTGAATGTCCTGTCCAATGCTTTGCCAGTTAAGATACTGCGCCTTGTGAGCACCCATCAAAATTGTCTCGTACTTTTATTTTTAATTGTTTTTTTACAGTTTTTTATATTTAAATAAATTAAAAATTTTATAATGGATTTTAAAGATTATAATTTTGGATATTCAAAAGATTAAAGGAAACAAATATTACTGATAATCCTTACACTGCAGCATTAATGCCGTGTGCAGATTTCGGATTTTCTCACATTAAATATTAACGCATGAGAACTGGAAAAAATGAGAATTCTCGTAATCGGCGAAGTGAATCGAGATGAGTTTCCGATTATATTTATGGAACATCTTTACACGTCTGTCGTCATTATCGACTTGAGTATGAAATTATTTGATATTCAACAAATGTTTTATATACTTTTTCCATTTATTTAAATAATATCATACAAAAAATATTAACAAGTTACAACATTAATGATTTTGTAATTTTATATATTATTTCCTTTTTTTCAGCGCTATCTGATAAGATAAATTAGTTTAATAGAAAAATACTACATATAATAAATTTAATAAATAAATGTAATTTATCTTATGAGAGAGCATTGAAAAAATGCCAAAAAATACATAAAAATTATAAAACTAAATGACTGTTTCATCTTAATCGACTGTCCGAATAGTTGTAAAAATGTTTCTTTCGAATACGAGAGGATTTCCTCTCATTGATGTGACAACGCTGGCCAAATTAGAAAGGCTTGGTAGCTCAATTGGGAGAGCGTTGGGTCGGACTTCCAAAGGTTGCGGTTTCGATTCCTGCCGGAGAATTCACTTGCGAGCTGAGTCGATCTTTTCTAGTATTTGTTTATTAATTAATTTAAATAATAACAAACTTAAACTATTTATAATATCAATGAAAAAGCTATGAATCTAAACGAAAGAATAAGTCAGACATAAGAAATATTGGACATAAATTGTGTTTTATATTAAATTGTGAGATCTGTAATTTTCAAACTGGGAGTTTAATAGATTATTTATAATATTTCTTGCACTCACACCAATTAGTCTAGGCTAATGTTAGCACTATAAGACTTGTGTTACGGATACTAGGGTAACCGATAGATATACATAACATAATACAAAGATATGTAGGGTAAAGGCACCAGTGGTCAGCCTCATAACGACTTTTTGAAGTTTGAACAGTTGCCATTTCTACAGCATATGTCGGATAATGAAATCTTCAACATGATTGGATTCATTGTTTATTATAGTTTTGAACAATATATATGTCAAAAACAATAATTTTCCTTATAAAATATATAATTACGTTTAAACAAAAAATGGCACTTTGTCCCAGTGGATAGCCTCTAAAAACCAGTAAACAGCCTCGATGAACCCAGTGCTCAGCCCTTGTAAGTATGTAATAGTTGTAAAATGTATATTTATAATCATTGATTATAAATATGAATTTTGTAACTATTTCAGGTAAAACTTAAGTATTGCTTATAGATTCTCATACAAATAACTACATTCGTCCCTAAAAATACTATTTAAATAAGATCGTGGCTGAGTACTGGATCTTAAACACCCAGTGATCAGCCGCATGAAAAAATAATTTAAAATGTGGCTGATCACTGGGTTTTTCGACCATTAGGAAATGTTTGTCGTAATAAATTTGGAAATTTATATTTATCGGTTCTAATGGCCGTCTTGTAATTTCAAAAATAATCGAAAAACTCGGTTATCAGCCCCGGGGCTGGCCATTGGATCTCTTGTAAAAAAGTAATATCCAATGGTCAGCCCCCTCAATTTATACGTAAAAAAGCGATATTTTTATTAAAATTTAATATAATTTAATACATGAACTAATTTATAAAGCTACCATGTAGAAACCACAATCACATTTCATAATAAAATAGGTTCTTTCTTACCTGTTAAGAGAACACTGCGTGTAATAAAAAATATGGCGGACTTGACACTATTGCTCTTGTCGTTGGACAGCACCGATATGAACGAGTTTATTTCTACCCCCTGATCCCCTGCCGCTCCTGTCGCGTGACATATTAACCAATGAGGAATGAGAGCGTCTATTAAGGTGCAAATGATTTGTTTATTCTGATTATAGCAATATTTATGGCCAATATACGATGTAAAAGGCTGAGCACTGGTGCCTGGCTGGCTACTGGTGCCGTTACCCTAATATAAATAGAAATATGTATCAGGGTGTTTAAATTAATGTAAATAATCTTCATACATAATTATTTCTAAATAGTATTACTAGATGTCACTATGTTTGTGTAAAACGTGCTATGGTTTACCTTCATTGATTTCTATTAATACCAACAGAATACCAAGAGAAAGAAAAAAAAGCTCTATCAAAGAAGTTTTATTCACCTTTTTGGGATGTTGTACACAGGGTGACGTGCTCGTACTAATTACACAAACATTTGCCCCTTCAGAAACTCTTCGCCCATGCGAAATTCGGGATCGCTTCTGTTGCACTAAACGATTGTCGATATAATGCTTAAAATCAAATATCAGCATAAAGAATTCTGATTTTCTTACATCTTCTAACTTATAACGAGGTATATTAAAATATAATACTTTTTTAGCTAAACCAAGTCAATTATTATTATAAAATAACATAATAACAGCAAAAAACTGTATCCTGGGTAGTAGAATCCTGGGAGCCACTTGTTGACTCAAAACTAATATATTTTTTCTTTATATATTTCTAAACATTTAAAAGTTATAGATAAAAAATATAATTTAATTTATTTGTACAAAATAAGAAAATCATAATTATATGGTTTTAAACTTTCATGGTTAATAACATGAGTGGTAATAAAATGAATTATTAATAGACAGGTTCGAATTGGCAAGTATTTGGAATACAGAAGTCCGTTTGTCTAAAAACAACAAAACACAAAAAGGGGCCGTTCAGGATATGTATCTGTAATAGTCGTATGTTGTCAACAGTTTTGAGTGAATAGTGAGTTTACAGACAGTTTTTTTTTATTATCAAGCCCGGGGATTAAGATAGAAGCCACGATGGAACGATCCACAGTGATGCAGTTAACAGTAAAATGCTGCTTATGTAATAAAAATGGTATATACGGTGGCTACTTCCAAACAATTTTTTTTTAATTTCATTACAAAATAGAAGTATAATAAAAAAAAAGAATTGTAAACGGTGTCACCAAAACGGCAACCATTTTTCATTTTACATTTATTTTATTTGTTTATTATATTTAAAACTTTACTACAACTTCTATTGCCACTAATGACATATAAAATGGCAAATTATATACAATTAAATTTATTGTTAGACACAGTTATCTGTCAACTTAAAAAATGATTAAATAATTTCTAAATATTTAATCAAATCTTAAGTTGATAGATATAAAGTAAATTATTTTTAAATGTATGTTTAAAGGAACAAATTGTGAAGTGCTGATGTGATTCTATTCCGTCGGACACCAAACTACAACTATGAAAGGAAATATACATTTTTATAGATGAGGCGAGGTCAGGTGAAATTAAGAAATTATACAGCAAAATTTCAGAGCTGACTTCGCTCTCCTTTATTTGATAAATTGGTGATGTGAGACGAAAATTTCAATATTTGTTGGTGCGATTATGAACCGTATCGCTACCCAAGTAGAGGTTGTATATGCTTGCAATAGATATTAAATATTTTTTGGAATGATAATTGACTATTGCGATGTCCGTTCGAATCGTCTCGCTTGTCCTTGGAAAAGCAATTTAATTAATGAATTTAACAGGCAATCAAAATTAATCACACCAGTAACTTTACTAATTATATCGACACATAATAACTACAATTATAATTTTAATTTGAGTTGTGTCTAGTTTAAGATTATTACATTTATGTTAAATACATCATTTTAGTATAATAAACTTTCATAATGGCTTTTTATTAATATATTTACTAAAGTATGGCTAGTAACAGGTTTCTTTTAGATAACAGGAAGATAGGAAGCCCGAAAATAAAGAAAAACAAGCAAAAAATACAAAACATACAAAAACCTTGAAATTATTTTGAAGGTATTATGTTTTATATATTTTTGCTTCTTTAATTATATCTTAGCCTTAAATTAAAATTTGAACCCGTACTCTTTGGATGTCCTGTCCACTGCCAACTCCCGATTGGGCTACCGAGTCTTGTAAGCAACCGTCGAAATTTTCTAGACTTTATAACTATTTTATTTTTTTTACTCTGTAGGCCAGCCTTGCTTTATCAATGCGAGGAACATCCTTGCATTTGAAAGAAACATTGTTATAAATGTTTAACAATTGTGTTTGACATGCGTGGTTTTTACTTTTTTATATAACATTTAATAAAGCATAATTCTATTTGCTCTATTCCTCTTTTACATAATTGTGGAAATTTTGTTTTTATTTCCAAGTTGTATTATAGTAGTTTATGATACTGTTGCATAATAAGGGTTCTTATAACATGAGTGTGTTTTAAAAAAACGAGCCGTAGGCGAGTTTTTTTATAGTATCACACGAGTGTTATAAGACCAAGTTATGTACAGTGTCATACACTACTTTATCTACTTTCATACTATATTACGTAAAACAATGTTGCAAACAAAACCAAACTTTGTTTAAATATTGAAAAGATTTTTTAAATGTCAAATGTTGGCGCCAAGGTGCAAACATCGATTGTGAATGCGTGTTGCGTCGTCGCGGACTCGTTCATTGAAACCTTTTTAAAGTAGAGGTTCAACCTCCTTGGTCCAGCTGGAGGTTGTATAGGTGTATCGTTATGATAAAAAAGTTATATTATGTTACAGGTGTCCATACAAGACCTGTATCGTAATGAAACTTTTTTTTTATTATTTTTGGCCTGTACGTAATGTTTGTCATAAGCATTTTGTTTTCAGTTTTAGAATCTTTGTATTATAGTATTAGAGTAGATAAACATTATTTTACAACAATCGATTAAGATGAATCAGTCATTCATTTAGGATTTGACACATTGACTTCAAACAGTAATAATTTTGCGTTATTGGCATATATCGAGCTATTGTTATAATGGTAAAATTAGGTTTATTCGAAATAATAGTTTACTTGATGTTGTATTTTGCCTTGATGTGCCTAGACATAGCGGTAGGCATTTAGCATTGGCGTATTTACCTAGTTTGGCAAAGCTTTGACACATAGGCAAATACCACAAAGTACACGACTATACGTAATAACCAATGCCAAACTAGACAAATGTAATTGCAAATGTTGGCTTATTCGTTAATGACTTACTGTCGACGATGCTGGACTTGCTTAAAGATGCTGGTACATATCATTCGCGTACTTGCTATTACTAATTGCTTTGTGTTATAATTAAAAATCATGGACGGCGAAAAGCTGGTGAATGCTTGCTATACATAAGAATAGAAACAAATAAGTAAAAGTATGTAAATCATTAAACTAGTGTTATCGCTTTTCTTAACCTTTTTAAATTTCCCGCGTAGTCCACAAAACTTCATAAATACCATGTATGACAGTGACGCCTTGAAAACGGATAAAAGAAAACGTGAAGCGGAGGTTGAGTAACCTAAAAAATTAACCAAAATGATTTTTACAGTGCAAGAATTATTGTAGCTTTAAATGTTGTTTTATTGCCTTTACAGGAGAGTTATAAGTCAATTCTTTATCAAAGGTAATAGTGAAAAACTTTATAAAAAACCTTTCTTTAAATAAATGTTTAGTCTCTACAAAAAAAACCGCAATTTTTTGGTAGTAGTATAGGGGAAGATGGTTGTATAATTTTCCGTGACAACATCATAAGAAAACATTGATGGAACATTGCATACTTTTATGAATTGAATTGAATTATTATCACTGAATTATCATTATTTTGTATAATACAAAGAAGGAGTTAATTGAATTTTTTTTCGTCTAATCATCATTTTTTTGCACTCGTTAATTAAAACACTTTTGTTTCTTAAATTATACAGATTCATTACAAGTAACAATATACATGTGCGGTGATGGAAACCGCGGCATTTGTTGGCAAATGTGTGTGTCTACAAAAGGATAACAATTGACAAATAGGAAAATATTTGCGTACCTACCGCCGTTTGAAGTGCCAATGCACCTAAATAGATGGCGTTGTAATTCAGCTTTAGCTTACTTTAAAAAAAATAGTTGAAATTGAAAAATCAACGGGATTTTGAAAAAGTCTCGCTCAAACACTAGTCCAAATAGCGTGAGTCCTAGTTAGGATAAGTTAATTTTTTTCTAGTAACCCAAATATTTTTCAATTAAAAAAATCTAGCAGAGAAACATAATAATATTTACAATACACAATTTTGGCGACTGTTCGGTTCTATGGTAGCGATCCTGCTTCTCGCACGGACGTAAGAGTCCCGGAATGAGATGTTTGTGTGATGAATATTACTGACTCAGGTATTCATGTAAGAAAGATTAAATTACTGTTATTAAAATATTAAAAATTCCCTAAGCAAACTAGATCATGGCGAACTACGCCGATATGAAGACTTCAATAATAAATGAACTGATCGTCTCAAGTGGCGCCGACAAAACACATTCGATCCAATATGACGTCCAACAGCGTAAGACCTCACTCTGCATCATGCAGACTCCAACTTTCCTTGGGTTATTGGCGCACGTACGAAGAATGGAGATGGGGCTTGTAATATGCGATTGAAAAATAATTGACTTTGCTGTAATCAACGATGTTATAAAGCCATAACATTACTATTTTAGTGATAACAGAATAATTTTGTTTTTTTGTGGATCATATATGGTGAAGACGTATAATATTGTAAATGTCGTTACTTCTGTTAAAGCTGACGACCTTGTTGTGCCCGTTGTACTTATCAGTTAAGAGACGTCCTAAATGGGTGGTAGGTAAAAATGTTGGACGATTCAAAACATGTTATTTTTAAGTCCATTTGAATTAAGTTATTTTCATTTTCATTAATCAGATAAAGTTTTTGATTGTTATTTAAATGATAATTTCTTGTGTTCTTCTTTTTTATTACTTTGACAATTTTATGTACCCCAATCGAATAATATTATTATCGTTTTATCAATGTAAACAAGTAAAATGTTAATTTTTTATAAAAATCATTAGCATTTTAATTTTATTCGGTTTATCTTTGTTAAAGTACCATTAACCGACGAGCTTATATGAAAAGGCTGATGAGAGTTGAAGAAACGTGAGATGTCTGTCAGGGCCGTGGTCAAGGAAAAAAGGAGAAAAAGGTTTTATGTTGGTATAAATTTATTTTGCTAATGTAATATAATTTAATGAATGTTTTATATGTCACCGTAAAATTGTAAATACTGTTAGAGTATAATCTATCTCGCGAAATTGCCAACTGTCGAAGATTGTGAACCGTAACATACTGCTTACAATTTACCACATTATTTTTCGATAGATTATAATATATGGCAGAAACTGCCAAATTGTGTAATGGCATGCGACGGAACGCACATCGCGCGCTGATTGGTTGAAAGTCATGTGCCCCACGCCGTCATATCTGTTAATTCGTTTGTTATAAAATGTAAACAGTATTTTGATAATTGTAAATTGATTAAGTGTAAAAAATAACTCACAGCTATAGCATTAGTTATATGAAATATTCTTAAAGTGCATTTAATTTATTTGACTGACCCCTGTTTTTCATTCCTGACTCTATCCATCCAGAACGGCTTACTGCAAGACCGACTGATCAGGGACAGCCTTCAGACAGTTGAAAATTTCAAGCGCGACAGATGAAGATTTACCAGTTTCACTTCGATAGATTATAATCTACCGACAAATAATGCGTTAAATTGAAAGCAATGTTACGGTTCACAATCTTTCGATAGTTTACAATCTCGCGTGATGGGTTATAATTTAACGATATTTACAAATTTCCGGTGATATTGCCATTATTCTGACATACACCAGAATTTTTCAACCCTTATTACCTAAACCTATGCAATCGTGTTGATGTAAGTCATGCAGGACGACAGTCGAATACTCATCCCCTCGCTTTTCCGACGAGTTCTCTTGTAATTGAAAATACTTTGAAATAAACCAACAGGTCTGTAAAAGTCGCACTGGTTCCATTTTTTTGAGGATAATTTCTTAAATTTCCCGTTGAATTCGGAATCGCCTTTCAATAATATTTTTTTACTATTTAAGTAATTAACTGCTAGAATGCATCTAGAGAAATTATGACTACAACTCCATTGAAAGAGTATTCGCTTGGATAGCGAGAGAATGTAGGTTCGAGTCCCACTTGAAAAAATCCAACATGTAGGTCAAGTTGTTTTTTCTTATAGTAATAATTTCTTTAGATTTAATAACTGTTTGATGGTGCAAACCGTGCAGTTTCGCAAGGACAATTTGTATCTGAGTCATGGGTATTCATATATATTTTTTTAAATATTAAACATCTTTGTATCATCTATGTAGGTCTAATCATAACCCTAGTATACATAACACAAGCCTTATAATGTTTACTTTGGGCTAGGCTAAATGATGTGAATGTAAGAAATATTATTGTCATTATCAGTAACTGTAAGGTCATATTAAGTGCTAAAATTAGACACAAGCAAAGGAGAAGATGCCTTGTCCACAGTACCACAAATCTTATGGCGATCGACCGCGAACTTAAAGTAAGTCCATCGGGTAGGACTAAGTGAATAGTTGGCGACTTCGACTAAGTCGGCTAAGTAAACCGAGCCGCGGCAACTTGCCCGCGTCATAATAGTACGTGCCGATACGACCCCAACTAGTGATGACCGCGACATTTAATGGCTATCGATAAAATTTGACGAGAAAAGCAACTTCTTTCAAGTCCAAAGACTCTGACCTGCTGTCACAATTGATCGTTATATGTTACTCATATTATCTTTTTGTTACTAATTATTATGATATTAGGTTGACCCTGACATAGGGATAATCTTTTTTGTATAAGTTAAACTTATAGTTCGGCTCTTTTGTTATTCGCTTCTTTTATAGTAAGTTGTGGATAATGTTGCTGTTTATATAATTAGTAATCTTTATTCTATTCTATAGCCTATTTGTTATATGCAATATTGTACACCTTATTTGATATCCCTAGCAATATTATATTAATAAATTTTGCGGAAGATATTATTCGCTAGATATTATAAGTTTAGAATGGACTTACGCCTGATTTTATCTTATTTATAATATTTCTCACGTAATCCACATTTGAAATGCGATTACATCAATAAGCCTTGTTCAAAGTAAACACGGAAAGGCTTGTGTGATGTAGGAGCTATTCGCTACGTATAATGTCAATCGACATAAAGTCACTTGGCATACTTGCATAAATTGACATTCAAAGCAGGTTGGGTTAGGTTAAATTTTTTTTTAATCATCACCAGCCAGCATGCTATTTCAAATATTGCCAAATGATTAGTATGCGTTCTAAAATAATGCTATTTAAAATGATGCAACGCAATACAGACCCAAAGCATCCGTGATCATGACCAAGATGCGACAAACACAAATACTCATATTCATCACCGAAACCTCTGCCTTTACCAAGTCTCGAAACCATTTCCGAGGGTAATGAAGAAATAAGCAAAGAGGTCGTAAGTTACACTTTTTCACTTAATGAAATAAACCAATTGTTATGGTTTTTTTCTACTTTTTGTGATTGATGATTATTGATAATGATGACGCCATCATATTTACAAAAAAAAGGAAAAGGAAAGGAATCGAAATGTTAAATCAATATAAAATGGAAATAATCGCGTTTTGCAGTAACTAAAAAAAGCGTGTTATTTCAAGATAAACAAACATTTATTTTATTCTGTATCCATATATGGCTAATAGAGGTCTTATAACATGAATTAAATGTGGATTACGTTACTAATGCACTTGTAAGGGTGTTGTAAAATTGATAAAGTAACTATTATGTATTATTTTTATATATATTAGTATGAAATATATCGATAGTGCAAAATCCATAGTTCAGCAACACTACTAACCAACTTAGTAGAAGTTTTATTTGTTTTATTTGTATATGTTTTAGTATAAGTTTAGCTTCATTTTTGGCATTAATGAGAGTAGAATAAAAGGATTTTTTTATTAATTTGTATTTTAAAAAACAAACAGTAGTTAAAGAGACAGATTTTTTATAAACTTTACTTTAAAATCCTGTCAGCAGATAAGGCTGATTGCAAAGGCTATCGGATCGTAAATCAAAGGCTCGTCAGGTCAAGGTCACCTTAATGAAAGTACTCAGGAGGTCAAATAATAATAACAATAATATGATAAAAAATTCAAACTAAATAATCTAACTATATTTCTTACATTCACATCAATAAGCCGAACTCAAAGTAAGCGTTGCAATACGTAGATATGTAATATTTATAGAAATCTATATAAATACCCATGACTCAGGTACAAATGCTCGTATTCATCACTCAAACAGCATCTCTTCTGGGATTCGAAGCTAGGACCGTAGGTGCGAAATTCAGAATCGCAACGGTCGACAATATTTAAATTCCCTTGATATTTAATAAAAAAGAAATACAGGACTAAAAAAATTTATACAAATTCATATAAGACGAAATATTAAAGAAATATCAGTACCTACTCAGTAGTGTAGCCATATCCACAGCATACTAGTTTAACAGTGCCACCCAGCTATGCCATATCAAGCATTTTATAGGGGAAATATAACGAAGAATTACTTTATTGCTTGATTTTTTATGAATAAATTGAAAACATACGTTTGTTTAGAAACTATTGATGATGGCCCAATAGTTTCTTGTAGGCAATACTTAAGCTTATCTGCTCAAAATTTAAATTCACACATTTCTGCATCTCCTCGTATTTGATACGGCTTTTATTATTTCGCACAAACATTAAATCTCATAACACTTTTTAAATCGTTAGTCTCTTAATGAAAAAGGCGAAATCCTGTCAATCAATGATTTCAATCAAGAGATAACACAAAAGTGAGAACATGGCGGTGCCCGCCACCGGCCACAAATCATCCCTCCCGCTTCGTAATTAATACAAGTAATTTGCATAATTGACATTTTTCCAGCCCGAATGCCGATTAAACAGATATCTCCTCCGCTATTACATTAATTGCTTTTTTGCCGGGACCAACCCTTTATTCGTTCCACTTAAACTGCTCTCTTAAAAATATCCCATGAATGTTTTATGGGCCCCGATGCTAATGAAAAGACTGTCTGCTGTCTGAATACCTATGTTGTGGAGTTTGTAGCGTTCTCTGGTGTATCTCTCTAAATTGGAAACGTCTTCGCTGTACAAAGTCGCATTTATAGCGGTTGGTAATTAGAAAGGTCGTGTGTGTGTTGAATTAACCACACGGTGCAAATACTATTTACGTATAAAGTCGGTATGTAGGCAGCTATACATATTGATTTTATACATTACTAGCTGCACTTGGCATGCTTTGCAATGCTTTTTTTGCTGACTTTACCTGCCTATAAACCTTCCCTAGCATACAACAATTTAACAAAGTTTCACCACAGGGTCTACCTTTTTTCGCAAAAAAATTAAATTCATAATTTTAGAACGCATAGTAATCATTTGGCGTAATATGAAATAACTTGCTGGCTGCTAATGAGTTCAAAAATACCTAACCTAACGGAACCTGCAATGTATGTCAAATTGTGCCTTTTGATTAGTATGCCAAGTGACTTTCTGCGCAACAAGATTCTGGCAGATAAAGGGAACCCTTCATAATAATCTTTCGAAATGCACAGGGAACAAATAAACAAACATTGACATTAATCAGTACACAAGCCAACGCCAAGCTGACAAGCCACGCGTCGCTGTGGCTCAGTTACTATAATTTGCAATTTTTTTTGGTTATGAATCAAAATGAAACTTCTCCCATATAGATTAAAACAATTCCAGCAAAATAAAATAAAAGTCATCAAAATCGGTTGAGAAGTTTCAGAGTTCATCGCAGTCAAACACTGACACAATTTTTTATAGATATTTAGATATTATAAATCAAAGTCCTCCGCCGCCTCTGTCTGTCTTTCTGTTCGTGAACTACTTAACGGATTTTCATGCAGTTTTCACCAATAGATAGAGTGATTCATGACAAAGGTTTGTGTAAATTGGTTGAAATATAACGATAATTTTTGGAAGAGCCGGACAAAATCAAGCCGCCTGCGAGCTTTCATCAAAAACGCTGCCTAATCCCTTTGAGATGTAACATATCAATAAATATTGGGCTATTACTATTTTTTAGATCGACAATAAACCTGCCATGACATATATCTATCTTTTAAGTATAGATAACTATACCCTTTTCTATCTTATATAAAAATAATCACGTACAATGCGGTAATTGGAAAGTTATTTAGACGGATACAGTATTTATCCTTATCAATTTAAATACTTTAGATACCTTAAGCATTGCATTGTAAATGCTCTTATCAAACAATTTTATCCTTTTTAACTTATTTGCGATAAATTTTTACTGTCATTAATCAGTAGAATATATTGTCATATTTATTTGAATTGGCTAAAAATATATTTCCTAAACATAATTGCGGTTACACTCAATTTATTTTCACTCTGAATATATTATTAGATTTTTTCAATGCATTCCAAAAATAGATTTTATCATTGAGTGACTTAAATCCTTTGAATTTTTTTATGTTAATGCATCTATGTATTATGTTATATTAATTGTGTTTTGTATTAATTTTAGTTAAAGGGTATTTTATTATAATATTCACATGCTCTACCAAGGGCGGGATCTGTCTTTACTGTATTATCAACCTTCACAACCTATGCTCCATGTAAATAAAAAAAAGTTATGAATTATATTATATAATATAAATATTATTGTGAGACTAAAAATGCAACAAAGAATGGCGACTCACCGTTTTAGTTTTCAATGCGGGTAGCACCTCTCCCAAGGGAGACTGCAAACTGTCGAAGATTCACCACGTCGCGACGCCGGCGTTTTAGCTGGTCTTTCATTGTTTTATCACATTTGCACGTTTAAAAAAAACTGTCCATGTTGCATTAATTTTGCTTTCCGATATATGAATTAGATAGAATTTAAGGGATAAAATCATTATTTTATTAATCTATAATTAATTGTACATAAAACTGTACAAATGGCTGATTGACGCATTAAGCATTCTCGGAATCAAATGCAAGTCGAAACAAATAAACTTATCTACACTAATATTATAAAGAGAAAAGATTTGTATTTTTGTATGTTTGCAATGAATAAACTCAAAAACTACTATGCCGATTTCAATAATTCTTTCACCGTTGGAAAGCTACATTCAGTTGCTGAGTTAGCTGAGTAATATAGGCTATATTTAATCCTAGAAAAAAATTAAAGAATTTTGTCCACCTGTGCGAAGCCGGGACGGGCCGCTAGTAATTTTATAAAAAGGAAGAAAAAATTAATTCTTATTGAAAAACATTGATTAAAAGGCGACATCTCAATAGAAAGACTTCGTCTGCCTTGACTAATATAGGTACAAGAATATTGACTGGTCTGGACACACATTATTTAAAAATGAGCTGCTAAGTACTACAAATTATTTAGTTGCGTTAAATAAGTGGAAACCCATTTAAATTAGCAAATACAATTAAATTTCTTCTGAAACCAAAATGTTAAATTGCAAAAAAACAAACACTTTCTATGATAAAAGTAAAATTTTTGGCAAACATTGAGACATTGACGATCGATTGGTGCAACGGGAGCGATCCGAGCGAACGGAGCATCGATGCTCCGGGGTTTGTTCAATATCTCATTATTCTGTATGTATTTCATTGATTAGCAGGACACAACATATGACAAAACATGTGTCACTTCAAAAATATATATAACAATTTTATATATACCGAGATTTAAGCAAATTACCATTATTCTATTATATTCTAAAATAATGAAAAATATTTTTATTTTAAAGGACCGTGGCGAAATAAACACATTTTTTTTTATTTTTATATTCCAATTAGTTTATACCCAAAGCACGTAACTTACTTATATAGGCAAAAGAGTGCAAATAATTATATTTAAAATAATTTAGTACTTGTCCATACAATGTCATTATTATAAAATTTATATCTAGTTTTAATTATTCAAGAAATCTCGGACCGAGTAGCTAAGTTAATGACACAGCAGAAATATGTAATGTAATATTAGCATAAATATAATATAATTTGAGACCATCGAAGCAATGTTACGTATATCATATCTAATATCAGCTGCTACCATATTTTAAGGCTTAATCTAGAATAATGAACATAATTAATTCCAATTCTGTTATAATAATAGAGCATTGACAGTCAAAACGGAAGGCACCGGTAATACAACCTCCCAATTATGACAATAAAAAGTAATGACTGGATCGGTAATCTTAATATCCGTTGATATTTTTATTTTATTGAATGTTTTCAATTCTCGTTTCAAAAGAGAGTTGTGATAAAAACTCGACGTAAGAGTCGCCGTTTTCTGGCTAATTCACCGTTTTATTGGCAGTTCTGAGGGACGTCCGCCGCTGCGGCGTGCCGGCTGCTCAAAGAAACCCCATAAAGGTTTATGAAATCGCCCAAATTAGGCTGTGGAGCTTCAACTTGCCCTATATCAATAACAATACGAATTTACTGTTGCAGGCTTTACGGACCAGCCCGATTTACCCCGCTCGAACGGTAGCAGCTTCACCATAATTTGCATGACCTGTCAAATTTTAATACCATTCAAGCAAAAAAAAAATGAAAAAACAGCTGTTATTTTCATTCTGAAGTGAAAGTTGAAAACATCATCACCGACTATAATTAGCTGTACAAACTCTAAGCTCGATAAAAAACTTCTTGGGTTAGGTAATGTAAGCGGACAGAAACTGTCAAGTAGTTTGGAAATGGAATAAATCTTTTAATAAATTCCTATTTTACCATCAAACATGTTTAGTTATATATTTTAGCGGAGTACAGCGCCATCTCTTATTACAAAATGTGAATAACATAATAACATATACATACACTGTTGCCTGAAATATGAGCAATTATTCAGTTAACATTTATTAATTCATTTATATTTAGTTTAGTTTGCCTGTGCACTAGTGAACCTGTAAAATCTATCTACTTGGGATAATTTTTCCTTTTAAGATAGAAATATACGGCAGAATAGACAGTATTTCATGGAGCAACTTCGCTACGGCTTGGCGAGTGTTATCGACTGTCGTAGCAATCGGAACCAAAGCGCGCTACGAACGAACCGTAGCAAAGCTCGGGGGATCTAGGCCTTATTCGCAACATATCTGATGTAGCACAGCTAAAACGAACTAACTCAGAAAGTTTTGTATAAATGCTTTTCGACAATCCAATATTTAAATGAACGTCATGTATATTCCAAAATGATAAAAACTTTTTTTATTTAGAATGGGTTTGCTTTTGATCCCAATCAAGCTCGGGGGTCAAGACAGGATCCACGATGGATCGAACTAACCCAGAAGGTGCCTTTTAACGCTGAATTTAAAAATGGACGGGTTATAAGTACTCGGAAATACAGACACAGGGTGGGAGTTCCATTCCTTTGCTGTGCGCATTGTGAAGGTGTTGCGAAGCGCTTGGTGCGACAGGTAGGAATAACAACCAAGAAAGAGTGGTGGGCGAAAGGAGATGGCGCTATGAGCAAATGCAGTTCCTGAGCACACTCTCCAAAGATGAATAAGATATGTGTGGATGTAACGAGTGACTTATTTCGGTTTATATATAATTTGTTATCATAATGCAAATTTATTGTAATTTAAATAAAGTAAGCAATTATATCGTATTTAAAAAATCAAAGCATAAATCCACACAATGGCCGCTTACTGTTTTATTAAATCAGTGGAAAATGTATTAAATCTTCTTTTCAGTGAATCATATTTTTTTCTTTATTTGTACGTAATTAGGGATTTAGATTTAGTATATAATAGTTACTTTTGTTCTAAAATTGTCGATTAAGGATATATTATAAATTAATTTAATTTTACTTGTTTAAATAGCTAACATATTCAAATATTAACTATACACAAATAAATATTAGACAAAATCCAGATTCGATCCAATATAGAAAATTGGAAAGTAGCTTTATCATGAAAACCAGTATAAGAGCTAAGCGACTATGGAGATCGTCTGTCGTTCTTGAAAAGTTAATTACGTGCTTTGTGATTTTTTTTTGTATTTTTCAATGTCTATGCTAAATTATTTAAAAAATCGAGTCGGTTTTTTTGTATTTTTCTATTTAAATAATTTATCATACAAAAAATCATTGAAAAATACAAAAAATATATAATAATCATAAAACTAAATAGATTGTTCAATCATTTGTAAAAATGTTTCTTTAAAATACGAGAGGATGTTCCTCTTGATGTTGTGACAAAGCTGGCCTACAGCTTTAAAGTAGAATAGTACTAAAAAAAATCCATATGGCTCGGTAGCTCAATTGGGAGAGAATTGGACAGGACATCTAAAGGTAGCGGGTTGGATTGCCGCCTGAAAATAACTTGTGAACCTGGTCGATTTTATTTATTAATATAATTTATTATATACAATACATAAATTCTGTAATTAAATAATAATAATAAAAAAAAGCTTTTTCTATATTTTCTCAGGTCTGGGTGTCGTAGTATCATTATTGTTTCTGAACCCCATAACACAAGTGCTTTAGCTACTTAATTTGGGTTGAAAACAATGTATTTGAGTTGTCTAATAGTTAACTTAAGCTTAAAATAATTCGTCAAAATATCAGTCAATTATTAACTATTAACCGTTTGTGAAATTAGATTCAACAGCAACTACTGCAAAATGAAACTTCACAATATAAACTTGTGCCCATTATATCCGCTACATCGAGTTTCCGCAAGAGGTTTCCATTTAATTAAACTAGAGCATGAACTGTATTCTCAAAGTATGTACTATTGATATGCAACACTAAGGATGACATTTAAGAAAGTAATCGTTTGAAATATTTGGACATATTTTTGGTTAATTTTTTTTAATTATAAATAGCTAGGTGCTTGTCCACTATCTTGCCTGATGGTAAGCAACGATGCGATTTAGGATGTGACGCGCTTGTCTAGAAGATACATATTCACTCATGGCTTGAAGACTCCTAAATTTTATTTGTCTGGAAACACAGATTCAGGCAAAGAGTTCCACTTCTTAGTACGTATCCCAAAATTGGAACTGATTAATTTATTTGGATTATAAGATACACACATGAATAGAACAATTATTTTAAGATAGATACGATTTTATATTTAAGCGTGTGTGTCGCAACAATGCAAAGGAAGAAAGCTCAGCGATTCCTTTGCTCTGAGAGTAAAGCACTGATTTTCAGTTCCTACCCAGAGAAGGCACTAGACTACATGCGACAGCGCTGATGAGAAAAATTGCAGAATAAGTATTATACTTTTAAAAATAAAAAATATGATTGTGAAAAGTCATCAGAATGAATTAATGAGAAAATACATTAAATCATAAAATGGGATTACACTAATATTAAGAGAATTATAAAGTCATGATATAACCTTTTAAATTAAAATTTATAATTTGTAACGGAAATGTGTATGAGACGATCACTGGTGACTAATCCTGATTTTGTGTGTTTCCAGGATAAATATTTTAGGCTATTTTTTAAAAGTAAGTCGGGGAGTGACACATCATAAGTTAAAGTTATCTTTTAATATGCAAGTGTTGTTCGCTTTAAAAAGTTGTTACCACGTGACCGAGGCGTAGTTGTTTTTTTACACACGTATTTTATATCTTATAGAAATATTGCATTGTGAATGCAAGAATTGAAATAAAAAACTTATGTTGTTACATTTACTTATGTCAGTAAGAAGTTCATAAGTTTGTTAATGTAACCAGTCACTGGGGAACCTAAATAAATAAATAACACAGTATGTACCTACCTCATTTATAAGAATTTTGAACCAACAAACTAAATCTAAAAACTAAAGTATTGTCTGTAACTAAAGTGATGGCAAGTAATCAATTTTTCGTTTCGCTATTTGTATTTATTTTATTTCTGTTTAAAACTTTGAGCCTATATGAGGGAGGCTCTGATACTTCGACGCCTTTGCGGGCGCCATGCATTGTCACGTAGCTCCAAAAATAATTTTAATAATGCCACTTTAATTAATGCTTCATTGGTAATTATCCTGACTTATAGCAAAAGGAAATACAGAGGCTAACTGATTATTTTAAACGTTACAAAGCACCAACTAGAAAAACACTTGTTTTTCTAGTTTCGCAGGATTGGTGGTTTTTGTATCAATAAATTTTAAATTTGATTGAAATTTGTCTGTAGAAATACATTTTCAAATGAGTCCAGGTTTCCCCATTCAATAAACAAACTGAAGTAAATTAACAAGATTATTGTAAGTTCTATTATTTAAGCATTTAGTTGATAGAATTTTTACATGTATTAAATTTAATACAAAAAATGTACATATTTTAGATGTCGTATGATACATTGCCACGGCAGGCAAGATTCTTTCAACTATACAAGAGTTATGACCATGATAATCATCATCATAGATAGATAGATAGATTGCTAACGACTGCAGATGCAACCAGGACCAATGGCTAAAGTGCCTTCCGAAGTACGGAGAAGCTCAAGATATTGAGGTTTTGGTCACCCATCCAATAACCGCCCATTGCGAAAGTTACTTAACTTTCTCGATCGCAGGCAGAACGCGCTAACCACCTGCGCCATCGAGTTCTTCCACGATAGTACATATGAAAAAATTGTCAACGGTCTTTACCTCATATGACTATGATAAGAAAGATCGAATTTCACAATCTTGTTAATATATGATATCTTTACTTAAAAAACTGTTATAAAATCCGTTTGATAACCATATAACTAACAAACAAAGGTAAATAGAGTAGACGAGCTGGCTTGTTATCAGATATCTCTGATCAGTGAGCTATAAAAACTCGCCCCTCAACATCTGAGCCCCGGGCGACATATCTAGTTTCTGAATTAAAGACGCCGCACACGCAACACTTACTAAAGGGCTTGTTCCGATACGCTCTAGCCCCGTGTAGTTTAAGAAAGAAGATAAGACGCTTCTTAATATTATTTTTTATAAAATAATCTTTTTATACATACAACGTTAACAACTACGAGTATAACTTGAATTGGTGAAGAGCAAGCTTCACAACTCAGCTCGTCGCCGCAAAGTTGCCTGTTTGTCGGTCTTCTTCTTCGAATGAACTTTGGAAAGTGTGCTCAGGAGCTGCATATGCTCATACCGCCATCTCCTTTTTTCCACCGGACATCCAGACGCACTGCGGCCTTCCAACCTTTCTTGGTTGTTGTAGCACCAAGTGGAACTCCCTCCCTGCTCCTGTATTTCCGAGAACTTATAACCCGTCCATTTTCAAAGTCAGGGTGAATAGGCACTTCTGGGATAGCTCGTTTCATCGTGGACCCTAGCATGGCCTCCGGGCTTGAATGGGATCAAGAGCGAACCCATTCAAAATAGCAAAAAAGAAATTATGTCGGAGCATTGATTATAGAGTGGTCGTGAAAAGAGCATTTGACGTCACAACCACTCTAACGCAACTCTAAGCACTAGTGTGCAGCAATAACGGCGACGGCCATTATTAATCAGTTTGCATCGCGCGCGCATATAACGTTTCCGGCAGAATTTCACTGATTTATCGTTAATTTTAATGTGGTCAGCGTGTTAATAATCTCATTTTTGAGATTAAAATTAAAGAAAAACACACACAAGTGTAAAGATATTAAATTCAGAAAAAATAGTGACTTTCATAATTTCAATTTAAGAAATAAAGACAAGCTAGCAATGCCCAGGTATAGGCTCCATCCGTGTGCAGTTGCTAGTCTGCCATCGGACGCGTCCCCCGGGTGGCGGATTGGGGAAGGGCTCCTAGATATGGGGGCTACCGGATTGCCGGCGCGGACCAAAACTAGCTGGGGAAGGCTCGGCTGGCTGACCCGGGTAGCCTGGGTAACGGCAGCCGAGCAGGGGCAAACCGTAACCCTGCACATGGTGCAGGGCCGGGGGCTGTCATCCTTCGGGATGGGGGCCGCGAGAAAGAAAACCTCTATAAAAAATTACGAGAGGGGGGCCTTCGGGCCCAGCTCGCTACGCGAGCAAGTCAGGGGCGTGTACGGTCCGAGGACTAGTTCCGGCCCACCCGTAAACTCGTACGTGGTGCGGTAGTGGGGGCCGCCACTTCGGTGGGGGCCGCGGGGAGAAAACCCCTATAAAAATCCTTAAAGTCCTGGCACTGGGATGCGCGGTGTCGGGGCGCCTCGTTGAGGTGGCTGGCGGAGGACGGTCAGCCCATTAGCGGTCTCCCTGGGGTACCTCCCGACCCCCTAGGTGTAAGTAGGGTAGCCAGGGTATCGGGATCTCTGCCCTGGTGGTCCGTTGTTCTCCCATACTCGTGGGTTTAATAATGAATGTTCAGATTTAGTCTGAAAAAAAAATGAATAAAAAAGGTGGTAAGAAGGTAAAGGACAACACACAGCGTCCGACCAAAAACTGTGTCGAATCCGGTAGCCTAGTGGACTTTCAATTTGATGGCTGTGAGGACGATTCTTTGTCGGAACTGGTCAGCCGGGAATTTAGTGTCGAAGAGGCATGGTTAGGGGACAGTGAGCCAAGCGCTGGAGAGATGTCCCTAGAGGAGGTCGACAGAAGTCGGAAGCGGCCGAGCGAGGTGGTGGATCACTCGGATTCCGAAGACGTAGATCCGGCGTGCGCAAAACCCCCACCAAAAATAAACACGGCAGGGAGAGGTAGGGCCCGTAGTCTGGGCAGGAATGCAGACTATCTGACTGAGAAGGCCCTGCTATACAGCAAACGGCAACTTGAAGCTGTAGGGCTGCATGAACAGGCGGAGGGCCTGTACAGAAGTGTGCACGGGCCACTGGATAGCGTGGCCGGTGAGTCGGAACAAGGCCCCGCGTCCAATCTTGCAGGGGTGGCGGGGCCGTCGTTCTCTGAACGGCCTTGTAAAAAGATTGGGAGACCCAAGGGCCAAAAGGAGGCGGAACCAGCGAAGAAAAAAGGGGTCGGCAAGACGACAAAGGCTTCGATGGAGTCCATTCCACCGAGGGAGTCAGTCTCTGGGCTTTCGTCGCAGTCCCTCCGCGACAAGGCTATCGAGTACGTCAGGGCCATTCAGGAGGTAGTGACCGGGTCCCGCAATCTCAAAGGGGCCTATAAAAGGACACTGATCTCGGCGGTTGCTGGGCTCGAAGACGTGGCACAAGAATTTGCCTCTCTTAATGCCACGGAGGAAGTAGCGCGGCTCCGAAAGGAGTTAAGGAGGCAAAAAGAGGAGATGGCAACTCTGCGCAGTCAGGTCAAGGACCTTCAGGAGGCGCAGCAAACAGGTGTTGGCGCTGAATGTGTTGGGGTACAGACAAGCCCAACCAAGTCCTCGGCGGGCAGGGGGAGCGAAGAGATCCTCCCCAGAGAACTACAAGAGCTGCTGGAGCTGGTCAAAACGGAGGTGCTCAGGTCTGCTGGAGCAATGATCAGTGCCAGAATCGAGGGGCTCCAGATCCCAACCACCAGGCCACCTCTAGCAGCCGACGTAAAGAGAGCGGCAGCGACTGAAGACAAGAGAGGAGGTGGGGGTATACCAAAGGACCCTCTGAGACCCGGGCTGAGGGGGGTGCCCCGGAGAAGGGAGAGGACGATGGTCCCTGGACGGAGGTGGGGCCACGAGGGAGGAAAAAAAAGGCGAGCCGACCGGTAGCTGCTCCCGCAGCTTCAGCTACTGCCAACTGTGGTGGTGCGACGCTGTTGACAAGGAAGCCCCTGGAAGGTGGTCATCTCCATCCCGCCGGAGGCTGCCCAAAAGGGTTTCACGTACGCCCAGGCTGGCAGGCAGGCCAGAAAGGCATTTAACCGCTGCCGACATCAAAATGAGGACGGCCATGAATGGGGCCAAAATCTTTGAAATCCTGGGGCCCACGGGAGCTGAGAAAGCGGACGCCTTTGCGGCCAAACTGCGGGAGGTACTGGACGACGGAATAGCGGTCTCCAGACCCGTAAAGACGGCGGGCTTGCGGCTCTCCGGGATGGATGAGTCGGTGGGGGCGGAGGAGTTGGCACAGGCGGTGGCTGAGATAGGGGGCTGCCTTCTGGATCAGATCAAGGTGGGGCCCATCCGGGGAGGTCCGGGAGGCCTGAGTTCCACCCTGGTCAGATGTCCTGTTGCGGGGGCGAAAGTTTTGGCGGACGCTGGCCGTTTACTGGTAGGGTGGAGCTCGGCGAAGATTAAGGCACTGGAGCCGCTACCGCTCCGGTGCTTTAAGTGCATGGGCATCGGGAATACCAGATCGATGTGCCCGAGTAAGGAGGACAGGTCCACCGTCTGTTTCCGCTGCGGCCAGGAGGGTCACAAAGCAGCGGACTGCTCCACGGACCCAAAATGTGCGGTGTGTCTAGCGGCAAAACTGCCCGCAGGACACACAATGGGGGGTCAGAATTGTCGGCCGCCGAAAACCAGAGGTACGCCAGTGACCAGGCGGGCCCAGGCGGTGCAGGCGGCCGAAAATGACATAACAGGAGGGCGAATGTCGCCCTAGGAGCAACACGGGTCACTGGACCAGTAGACGCGGGCGAAGGGGATGGGGGCGACGTCGCAAAAGCGAGCGTAGCCTCCTGCCCCGGGCGAGGCAAGCCGACGGAGGTGGGAGTCCGACCGTCGGCATTGCACAGCCTTGCCAGCCTGGGGGACTCCGGAATGTACGACGGGGTCCCCCGATCGTGAGGAGGCCGCTGGGCCAACCCGTCGCTCTCCACGGTGGTGATTGCCAAAATCGGCCCCACCGGATTGCGACGGGTAGGCCCCTGCACACCAATCTGACGAGCTTTTATCGTCAGATAGAGACCTATCAGGGGAGATTCCCACATAACTCCCGTCCCACTCCCAGCGACGGGAGTATGCGGAAAGCATTTCCTCCATGTTAAAAAAAAAGTCGGTTTTTTTTTTTTTTTTTTGCCTGTAAAGTCGGTTTTACGGGCGAAGATTTTACGTGACAACGTCTTTTTCTCGGTAGAATATTTATTGATATGAATATAATTAAATTGCACAATGCGCGCGGCAGACCGATCATAGTTGAGTGGGAGAGAGACGCAAGGCATTCGGCGGGCCTCTCTCTCGTTCGGTGACTCATCGTAACGTTACCGAGCGTTACACTTTTTCATAAGTGACTCCCAGCCGCAACCAATTTATAAGACGTTATCACGTCAAAAAAGAAAAAAAGTATAGGCTCCATAAAATAAGCAACTCCTTTGCAGGTCACTGTATACGAATGTACAACACGCTGTCACGTAACATGTATGACTTGTCAATGAATAAATTTAAAGGAGAATGGCAGACTTCATATGGAATCTGGGCCTAAGCTGTACACTAATGATTTTTGGACTATTTTGTAGGTCAAATACACATGTTTTATTAGTATTAATTTTGTAATGGTATTCTATGGGAAAACGGAGTTATGTAAATAATTAAAATTATAAAACGTAAAATCTAAACTGACTATTTCAGCCTATTAATTGACTTTTATTCATTTCAATGGTACTTATTGAATGTTTATGCGAGAAAATGTCAGTATGAAAGCGTAGGTCGTTAAAAGACTTCAAAAAATACAGCGAAACAAACGATAACCACAAATCACAAAAACAACACCACACGACAGACGGAACCAATGTGACATTTTTAAAAATTGTTGCCAGTTACATTGTAATAAATAAAATTAATCGATTAAATAGTTATCGATTTTAAAATAATCATTTGATAGAGAATATGAAATCTTTTTCTTGCTAACTAACAGTGAGTTAATAGAAAAAAAAACAAAACACATACATTAGATCTATATACATCTCAGAGTAAACAGGACTGGAGTAGCCATTAGTCAATTTCTCGTACATATTTTTCTGCCATTTTTTGCGGGGGGTGAGGTTACTACTACATTCAATGCCAGCACACAGGAACAAAAACTCTTTGCGTGTTTAGAAACGCACACATGCATAATACGACAAACATGTTTAAAATACACGCACACGTGCTTAAAATAGTGTGTTAACGTTCTATTCAAACACACGAATGTCACTGTGTGAGAAGTGACATGACATAGCACGAGAATATCGATATCGATAAATCAGTTTGTGTGTCAGTGAATTTATTAACTTTGCGTTAGTATTCCTACATTATGTATTAAAAATTAAATTAAATTAATGATGATATTACACGCTACAACAGTCAGTTTCGAAGGCTACATCCATAAAATACAAATTGAAACTTAATAGTTTATTGCATTTAAGAGATATTTACAATAGGTGTTATTATATATATAGAATTTACTGTGGACCCTTTCGCGTATAACCATAATGGAAAAGAGGAACTCTGAAACATTATTTTTAACAAAGCGATAGTGAATATAGTTATAATTCTCAGATTTTTACTTTGACCGATTGATTATTTGTATTTTTTTGCGATTTGCTTACATCACTTTTTGCAGGTATTTCCTTTTCAACTTATTCTTTAACCAAAAATAATACATTTAAATGTAATAAACTAAAACTGTTAATATCTATTTGAAACATAACTAGTTATATAATAAACTAAGAGGATCATTCAAGAATAACGTTGGCACAGCATGGGCAACTAATCTTCTTCTATTGTCAGATAATTTTTGAAACTGAGACGGCTCAAAATGTATGGAAAATATAGTACTTGTTCTTGAAGATGCCCAAGATGCCCTATTACCTATTACAAGCATGAATCCATTTTTTTCGTATGCTGTATTCTTTAGGAAAACTGGATATGAAAAATTAGATGTTTCCGGGCATGTCAAAGCCTAAAGTATAAATACCAACAATTAGTATACCGCCTAGGGGCAGAGTATATTTGCCTGAACTACACATACCGATCATTTCCAATTTTAATACTGCAATACTATCTTCCAATAGTTTAATGTACAAATGACTTTTGCCACCACATACCTTACTCCTAGTATCTTGAAGTATTGCAGTTGGACAAGCCGGTTTTTAAAAAGAGCTATAAATGCTACAATATTAATAAAAAACTTAACTTAAATGTTGACGATGACATTTAGCTATTACCATACTAAAATGTCATCAAAATCCGTTGAGTAGTTTTTGCGTGATGCGTGCTCAAACATACATACAGACAGACAAAATGTTCAAAAATTAGTGATTTCGCTTCCTCTACTCTCATTACTAGCCATTTGGTTTAAGGTGGACTTGACCTGTTTTATTCTATATCTTTACAGTTTTATTCTCGTATGTATAATATCGCAGGTAAATAGTATAATTCCGCACTTTACATACGGCGTCATCAGTTCAAAATCACATATCTTATTCTTATTTGAAATCATCATTAATACCTGGTAATAATTACTGAAACAAACTGTAATTTATCTAAGCTGTTTTTTATTATCGTTAAGGAAAAGCATTCATTCACTCATTCATTACTCACTCGTAAAATCACAATATCGATGAAGTTGACATCACTATTGTGCAAATTAATATTGTACAAATTAATAAGGGTTGCTGATTACAAAATAAAAACAATTTGTCCTGTGGCTCGAAAAAAAATTTTGGTTTCTCGGAAATGATCGGGTGTGCTGGTTAGGCGATGGTACCCTTTTAACCGTGCTTTTTTATGAAGTCAGGGACACTGTAGGTATATACAGCATTAGTACTCTTAATGTTTATGAGCGCCGCCCAGCATGAATAAAAGGGCAAATAGTTTGATTATTATTTTAATTAATTATTTTATTTATTCTTTTATATTTCCATGTTGTGTAGCAAAGAATAGGCTTCAAGCAGCCGCAAAATTGTAGGTATGTACTTAATACTGAACTAAAAATAAACACGCAACGTACATTGTTAAAACGAAATTATAATTGGTAATTAATTAATACAAAATTACAGTTATTTATTACCAACAAACTATTTCTAATTTTTGTCTTAATTTTGTCTTAATTAATTGAAATGCGATAATGGTCAACCCTAGGTAGTCTCGTGGGGAGTGCAGCCATGACGTCATCAAACGAACTTTGAGCGCGAAATTTGAAATTGTAGTCTGCTAAAACATGAAATTATGAATTAAATAATAATCAAAACCTAAAAATTATGCTTACAAATGAAAGGTGACGCCATCTTTTTGCATACCAGATATTTTCGAATTTTTTTTACAGTAGAAAACAGCACAGGCAGGCATTTTCGTGGGAGCTCTGCACGGTAAGACGTTCTGATTATTGTGGTTTTAAAATGGCGGCTCAACTAGTTTTATATAACGCACAGGATTCCGAATCTTGTGCATTTGGCAGAGGGGTAATGTTAGGCAAAGGCTACTCCAGTCCTGTTTACTCTGAGATATACATTTAACCTTATCATATTATGATGAATTGATTAAAGTTACTTGTAGGCACTAGATTGAAATTAATAATCAGTGGGCTTATTATTAAGATTCTTGCCTGCCGGCCCCCTTGATACTTATCTTTGCAACCAGTCGCTTTAGCAACGGGTATGGACATGGGCATCATTTGATATTTGAAGCATAATATATGTCAAATGAAGCCCATGCCAATATCCATATTTCTTAGCCCGCGCAACCTGAGGGCAGGTTCAACGATTCTGTAGTTTCACAGTTACGATTGCGCAACCGTTGCTAAAGCGACTGATCGCAAAATAAATAAAAGCCAATGATGTTTCATATGTTGCTTTTTTCTATAGATATGTTGTGTAAGCATTCAATAGAGGCAACAAAAATCTAAGACAGTTTGACTTAGATTCAATAGTAACGCACATAGCCTTGTTTTGTCAATGCTGGTAACAACTGCGCCATTTTTTAAAGCAATTTGTATTCGTGTCCATTAATAATACGTCATTGTAATAAGCCCCGATCGTATTGATCGATACGAAATGTAGTTTTTGTTTTGGCAGCACTGTTTTTCGATCTATAAAGCACAGACATCCAATCAAAAAATTCAAAAATGCCTTGACTTGAATGGGAAGTACGAAGGTGGTCAATATTTTGTTATTATTTACAATAAATTGTTCCCCATAGAATCGTGACTTGGTTATCTACCATAAATTATTAAAAAATATACAATTAATATTAGTAAATGTCCGATTCGTGTACAAGTTAGGCCTAAATTCGCCGGTCTCCTTTTTAATTAAAACTCAGTTATGCAAAAAGGCATATTACAGTGTTAAAGATTTTTTGAATGATAAAGCAGCGTGGACCTAAAAGAAATGAATTGCTCGTTCTCTGAATCGTTTTGTAATATACACAATTTGTAAGACATTTGGCGATTTTATAAGAGTTTTGGCACATGAGTTTCTTGCCCGATTCTTCTCATGTTAGCCCCTACGTTCGGAATCGGGTCGCTCGTGGCGATTACATGCGCGGCATCAACTCCGCGGATGTACTTGCCGCTAGCGCACGGGCTATCTTTATTATAGAAGAATATTTTTTTGATTCTGTAATATTGACGATTTTAAGTGCCCGCAAGGGCCTATGAAATAAAGTTATTTTGATTTTGAGTTTAAAACTGATTAGTGATTATTTCAAGCTGACATCTTTTATTTTCTAATCCGATTACCTACGCGTATCGACTTTAAGGTTGACTATTTATAAATGATGTATAACTACATTAGTCTAGGACTGTGTCGTAGTTATTAGTGCCCACCTCGAACATCGTCTAAAAAGTAACACACATAAAAGAGACATGTTTGCTATTTACACGTGGTTAAACCATCAAAAATAATACGTACTCGTATACATCATACCACGGTTGTTCTGATGCCTTCTCTCAAGCTTTCTACTACACATGCGCACACAAACACGTACATATTGCTTCCTATCTCATTTTCTCCTACGTTAAATCCTATGAATTTATGTGTCTGTCTCTATTTACTAACCCTTTTTCGTTTCATCGACTTTCAAATCCCAACGATGCTAAAGAAGTTTTCACTTCAAAATTGTTAAGTAAATTATAAAAATACCGAACATTGCTCTAACGAAATGATCAACGGATCGAGGGGCAAACTTAACTTTGCAGTTGGAAAACTGTTGTCCTCATACATTAACATTGGTCGCGGTTAGTATACGAACTGCAAATAACTTTGTAATTGCAAAAATTATTTGTTACGCAAGGCAGCAAAGTTGAGATTTGTCCGCGAGTTACCGCTATTAAATCCTGAGCAAAAGAAGGATTCTAGGATTGACCCACGAGCGTAGCGAGTCCTTAGCGTAGCGAGGGTTTCAAAGACACGATAAGCTAAAAAGTTCACTGCCAAAAGAAACACAATTTTTCACGTCACTACACCGAGGAAAATTTTTAGGTGCAAAAAGAAACAGCTTAAATAAAATGGTAAATTGGTTTATTTAAATTAAAATTAAAAGTGAAATTGCTACAATTAGTAACGTTTAATGTATTTTTTTTAAATTGTTTTTTTTTAATAAATGTTAAGACGAGGCTAAGCGACGGAGGGACGCGCTGGTCCTGATCGTCGGCATTGCACTTAGCCGCGCAGGTTAGGAGGGTTTCTAACGCGTGCCTAGAAATCCACCTTGTTTATTTTTATTTTGAATGGGTTCGCACTTGATCCCAATCAAGCCCGAGGGCCAAGACAGGACCCACGAGGGAACGAGTTACCCAAGAAAGTGCCTATTCACACTGGCTTTGAAAACGGACGGGTCGGAAATACAGACGCAGGGAGAAGTTGTTGAGAAGCGCTTGGTGCGACAGGTAGAAATGGCAACCAATAATGCCATTATTGGTAGCCCGCAGTGCGTCTGGATGTTTGCGTGGTATGAGCACATGAGGCTTCTGAGCACACTCTCCAAAGTACATTCTGTAGAAGACCGACAAACAGGCAACTTTGCCGCCTGCCGTGGGCCGTAGTGGCGAGTGCTAACCACGACTCCACTGATCCACGGCAGCCAGGATGATAAGTCCCAGAGGTTTAAGTGGGGTATACCTCGCTTACGCTCCATGCGCAATGGCAGAGGGGAGTCCTCACATATCCTCTCTGTCAATCCACGGCGGGCAATCCCTCAAGATTACCCAAAGGACTAAATATCATGGACTGTGGGTTAAATTCAATATTTTTTGAGTAATAAACTTGCATAATTATTATTTTTTTAAAATCAGGAATAACGCACAGCGGAATAAGCCGCGTCCCACAATGCCCGGGGAAAGTTATCGACGTCCCGGGATTCATCGCTCCCGGGATAATCTTGCCTGGTCGTCATCTCAGAAGTTAGGCTTAATTAAAGTTGCCACTCGGAGCCAGTGGCCCCTTAACTCTCCGATTCCTAGTTCGCAGTTCCAAACTATTTGCATTTTGTTTACTGCTTGCATTCGCTCATTGTTGCAACAGATTAATTCAGCTGACTTTAGCTTTAATGGGTGTGCACTGCAAATAACTTATTTGCCAAATATCCTGCTCAGGGAAATTCGCTTCGCCAAGTGGCACAGTTACTTGGCTAGGAGCTATTATTTTCTAGAGAAAGAAGTTAAATCAACTTTTTTATAGATTTTGCGCATAATTTATTTTATATTTAATCCTGACGTTTCGACTCCTTTACAGGAGCTGTGATCACAAGTGTCTTATTGTGCTAGAAGTTTATCGTCCAAACTAACTTATAATATTAACATTAACAATGTAACAGCAGGTGTTAAACATATTTTTATAATATTAGGTAGGTAAAATAATGGAATAGGAGATAGGAGAATTATAATACCTGTCACACATTTATACAAGGTCATTATATAAACACCATCCAAATTTATAAATGATATTCTTTGAAGAGAGTAACGAAACAAGATTTTTTTCTTTTAATATCACTCAGTACTAAAATATTAAGTTAAGGCTATACAAAGTTATCCGAGGAAAACTACCGTTTTACTGTCACAATCACGCTACGCACGGTGTTGTAGCAGATGATTACACAACCCCCGCCCCGCCCTCCCGTATTTCATTGATACATTACGCTACGCACGGTGTTGTAGCAAATGACTACACGAAAGGTCGTGGGTTCGAATCCTACCTGAGGGCTCCGAGGCTTAGTTGTTTTTACACACGTATTTTATATCTTATAGAAAATATTGCATTGTGAATGCAAAAAAAATTAAATAAGAAACATAATTATAGCTGGTTTCATCCTAATAAATTGTTTAATATTTGTAAAATATTACTTTCGATGTTGAAGGCAGTTAGCGTTCAACATTGATGGAACGATACTAGCTTATAGTAGAAGTTGAAATACGTTTGTAAATTTCGACACGTTTGCCAGCGTCTCGGTAACTCAGCGGTCAGAGCACTCGCCCGGATTGCGAAAAGTCGTGGGTTCGAATCCTACCTGAGGGCTAGGAGGCGTAGTTGTTTTTTACACACGTATTTTATATCTTATAGAAAATATTGCATTGTGAATGCAAAAAAAATTAATTAAAAACACAATTTTTATGAAATTTTTTGAAGTCTAAATGCCCCGCACACCTTTGCTATACTCCAACCCAATAATAAATTAAAGAACCAATCATAAATCACTTACATAAAGATTAAAAACAATCGTTTAAGAGTACTTCATTAACTGTTCAAAATGTAGACCATTTCTCTCCAAACTGAGTCTTGCACGTTTACGAACATTGTCTTGATTCTTATTAAGCACTACAGTGTCATTTTTCACTTCGTCAAATGCACGGATTATTTTTATTTTTAAGTCCTCGAGGCTTTGGGCCGCCTCCACAAAAACCCGTCGTTTAATTTCGCCCCACAAAAAAAGTCACAAGGCGTGAGGTCTGGTGATCGGAGCGCCCATGGGACGGGGCCTCCACGACCGATCCAGCGATCACCATGTTCGGTGTTTCATATTTGCAATAAAACGCACTTGATGATAGTTCTCTCTTATCACGTGCGGGTTCCGGAACGAACACCAATGCTCATTGTGTTGGTTATGCAGTCCCACGCGAGTGAATAAAGATTCATCAGTCCATAAAATAACAGTACCAGGATGTTTAATCAGCCACTCACAAAAGGTACGGCGAGGCACGGCATCTGCTTCACCTAAAGACTGCACTTTCTGATGGTGATAAGGATGCATGGTTGCGGCTTTAAGTAATTTCCAAACCGCGGGTTGACTTACGCCGAAACGTCTTGTTGCGTCATTCGTACTAGCTCTGGGATTTCGATCAAAGAAATCAAAGATTTCGTCTTCGATTTCAATTGCAAGTCTACTTCTACCACCTCCTCGAGCGTGTGATGGCGTCGTAAATTGTCCGTGGTCAAGTAAGCGTTGATTCGCAGCTAAAATGGTTTGACGATTCGGTGTTGTAGCATTAACGAAACCACTATTTCGAAGACGAGGAAGACTTTCAGCTTCGTACAGTGCACGGCCACCGTTTAAGCTTTCTCCACTTAAAATATAGCACCGTACCATCTCGTAATACTCGCGGTGTGAATACATTTTATTAGGCAGGTATTTATGTGATGTAAGCGCGCGGGAGCACAAGACATACGTCGCGGGAAGTTCCCGGGTGACTGATTTCATTGCACAGATGTCGCCACAACTAGGGTTGCCTACCGTACGAAAATACTTTATTTCGAATGATTTGATGTTTTTGGGATTTTGAAAAATTTAGTAGTACAGCTCGACAATAAAGAGTTGACAAAAATATTCCGGAACTAATGTACACTTTTTGTTGGCAACACCTCCTTATCTGTCAAAACTGTCAAGACATCGACTAATTTTTTGCTTAGTTAAGAAGTCAATTGTTATTCTAGTGTGTTTTACGTGATATTTCTTTATCCTTGGTTTCATCATAAACAAAACATACCGTATCGGTTCTCGCGATATAATATACAATATACAGAAGAGATAGTGAATATGTTACACCGAAAGAATGTTTTAAAAAAATTATACGATAAAAAGAAAAATAATCGATTGCAGAAGTATAAAAGTGCGTGGGAAAACGAACATGGTGATTGGTTAATTAATGATCCACAGAAGGAATATAATGGAAAATGCAAATTGTGTGGAATTGCATTTACAATTGCTTCAGTATAGGAGTAGGACAAGTAAGAAGACAAATTTTCTTTTTTCTGTGTGTGCCCGTGTGTGTGTGTGTGTGTGTGAATGGATATGGTTGCATTAAATATCCAAACTAAACTATGCTATGCTAGACTGTAAAGATGCTGTGTTTGCAATTGTTTAATAGAGATACTAATTTGATACAAACTGCAAAAAGCAATAAAAAATATGCTTTTAAACATAATGATAAAGGAAAATAAATTGTACTTTATTTTCATACTATGTACTTTTTTTTCTTACCTATATTAACCAATTTACTTTAACTACAAAAATAAAAGGTGGCAACCCTAGCCACAATCTGCGCGCGGAGCCACGATCGCGGCTCGCCGCATGCGCTTTGAAATTGGGTAAGTCAATGTTCTAACTTTTTGCAAGTTATAAAAACATCGACTTCAAAGTTATTACGGTTTTCTGCAAAAAAAAAACAATATTTTATTTCCATTCTTTGTTCTAATGGAAATAGTAGTATTTACACGACTCTTATAAGGCTATTGAATTATTGATTGTTATTTTTTTCTTTTATTAAATAATCAAAATTTACTATTTCAACGTGACATAAAAATTTACAGTAAACATTATCATTTTTAGCATAAAAATCATAAATAGCCAGATGTGTCTTAATATTCTAACGTTAATTCTTACATTTTGTGTTAAATTATGAAAATACATCAATGAAAAGGCCGAATATGTATACATAGTAGAGTCAATCTGCAGGTTGAGTGGTGAGAAAATTCCCCGAACGGGTGAAAGTTGTTTTATTTGCTGTAAAATGGTGTTAGTAATCTACCTTGAAGGTGGCCACGCGCCATCTTGGTGCGTCTTTTTGAAAACTCCAATTTGATTTTGATTTGATTGGTGCAATCCCGTAGGTGCAACCGTATTATTGGACTTTTCATTCTTTTTCGAGGTCCAGCTTCAAAACGGTAAGTTGTATAAAAAAATTGTTCAAACAAAAGTTGTTGACAAAATCCTGAAGAACAACTTTTACATTTACATTTTTGTAATAAAAATGTATTTTCAAGGTGAAAAATCAAAAAAACACCGTTTTGAAGACTTTGGCGACACCTACTGTGTGCATTTGTTGGTGCACTACTGACATTTTTTGTAGATCTTGACGTCCTCTACATTTTATAATCAATCGATTTTTCTGTGAATTGCATACATTCCGAGAAAAATGCATTTCAAAATTTTTTTAGCTGTTTTTTTGGAGTTTTCCAAAAGACGCACCAAGATGGAGCGTGGCCACCTTCAAGGTAGATTACTAACACTATCTTACAGCAAATAAAATAACTTTCACCCATTCGGCAATTTTCTCACTCAAACGATTTTTTCTTCGACAGATTGACTTTCTAACAACTCAATTTTGGAAAAAGAAAGTTACGTCGTTCTTTCTTACTGTACCTCGGCATCAACACCCCCCGCGCCCCACCCCGCTGTTTCATTCAAAACATTTCGGCCGTGTTTGACCTTTCGGGCGACCTTTCTTTTGACCAGTAACCAGCTGTTGTAATAATTCGCTCGGACAAAATAATATTTTTGCGGAAATTTTACCTACCATTTTTTTTTCATAAATGAAGTGTTTGAATGATATCTAATGCCTAGAAAAATTTTGGATGGTGTTTATAAAATAACCTTGTATAGCTTAAATAATGATATGGGTAACATTATGTTGTGCCACATGAAGCTATAAGATAGATAAATAAATTCTTTATTGCTCATATACACGAGGACAGTATACATGAAACAGCTTAAGTATGCCATCTACCCTACCAGTGTATAAATTACCACGACGCGGTAGAATTTCAATAACCCTGTTAATTTAATTTATAGTTTTGTTTAGATTTAAAATACGCCTTTATAAACAACTACGCCTCTAAGCCCGCAGGTAACCACTTGTCAGTCCGCTATCGCGCGCCCTACTCCTCTCAACAGTCCCAATGCTGCGCGAATTGTGAAAAAAAATGTCTTAGATAAAAATGCCATTTTTTCTCTAAATAATGAGGCTAGGACCAAACAAAAAATACTAACGTAAAGCTGATTAAATAAAGAATCCATCACAGAATATTCGGATCTCTGTAACTCAAAAATTAATCGTAATTACAAAAACAGCAGACCACGCGGAATTTTGAATATGGTAGCAATTGCTACCAGGGACTTACGAGGGGTATTGGCTATCGGCAGCAAATGCTACCGTGGACAGACAAGTGGTTAAGATGCAAACTCACGATCTTTCGCTATCCAGGCGAGTGTTCTGACCGCTGAGCTACCGAGACGCTGGCAGACGCGTCGAAATTTACAAACGTTTTTCAACTTTTACTATGAGATAGTATCGTTAAATAAATAAATACGTTCACTATAAGTTTCGCTTTTCTCAATTTCTTAATTTGTATTAAACAGGTTGTGTTATAAGATGTTATATGATCATAGACTATAATTAATAAATTAATACCTATTAAGCATGAAAAATTATATTTAATACCTTTGTTTAACTTTTACTAACTTAAATCAATTCATTTTATACTGTCACAATTACTCAAATATGTCACAAAAATAAATAAATAATATTAACAATTTATATAATGAATTATTCTAATAGAAAAATACAAGAAAAATACGACTCGGCTCAAAAGTGAATTCTCAGGCGGGAATCGAACCCGCAACCTTTGGAAGTCCGGTCCAATGTTCTCCCAATGGAGCTACCAAGCCTTGTGAATACCCGTCAAAATTTTCAAGTACCTAGTACCTAACTAGTCTGGTCATAAATACTATTACATAAAACCTTTTGTTTTTTTTGTCAACTTATTAATTATTTTGAATTTGGAGCGCGTTTATTATCTTAAAATTTTCTTTCCATTTCGCACCATTTCTCATATTTTTTAATGTTAATTATCAAATTAAAACGTGGAATGGGGTGTTAAAGAAAATAGGATTGCAGTGATCACCTTTAGAAAGTGGGTATGGAGACGTCGGTTCTATTCCAGATACTTCAAAAGTATGGTATCAGCCTTATATTCGTTTATCGTACTATCAACAGACAGACAACAACACTTTTTTTAAATGTACCGTAGACTTTCCAGCAGGACTCTGCACCTCACACCTGGCCACAAGGCACGAACTACCCAAGCCTGGCTTGAAACCAACGTTTTGGACTTTATAAGGCCCTCATCTAGCCCAGATCTCAAGCTTTTAGACTACAAATTATGGTCAGTTTTAGAGGACATGGCCTGCTCTAAACGACACGGCGACATTGAGTCTTAAAAAATCAATGCGTAAACCCCTTAGATTCGTGGCCAGACAGATTAAAGGCCTGTGTAAAAGCCAAAGGTGGCCATTTCGAAAAGAATAACCTTATTTTTTGCTGAGACTTTAAAAATATGTACATATTTTTATTAGTATTGCATTACTTCATAAAAAAATGCATTTTCATTTGTAACAGATATTATGGCTGAACTAGGTATACTCTTATATGGTAGTGCCGTTTTACAATTGTTCCCACTTCCAGAATGTAAAGACAAAATAATTATAATTATTATAAAAAACTCGGGTAAGTTTTTAGAAAAAATATTTTAATAGAAAAATACTAAAAAAATCAACTTGGCTCACGTGACAATTATATATTAAAATATAATAAATGGCTGTTCATCTTAATCCATTAGCCAAGCATTAGTAAAAATGTTTCTTTCGAATACGAGAGGATGTTCCTCTCATTGCTGAGACAATGCTGGCCTACAGCGTAAAATTAGAAAGGCTCGATAGCTCAATTGGGAGAGCATTGGATCGGATTTCCAAAAGGTTGCGGGTTCGCAGTCGCAATTTCCCGTCTGAGAATTCACTTGTGAGCCGAGTCGATTTTTTCTAGTATTTTTCTATGAAAATATTTTATCTTATAAGATAGTTTTAAATTTGAACACAGACACGTATTTCGTACTTGAATCCCAGTTTTTCCCGTTTTCGACATTCAAACACTCCTGAGGTTTCTAGCATCTTCCAGAGTGTGAAGCAGGGAGCCGCAACACACGCTTTGACACGTCAAGCGTGCGCCTCTGTTCTTAAGTTATAATTAGCAATAAGATGTAAAATACGCATTTTAAAAGAAATTTTTACATGCGTCTTTTTTATTGAAACATGGTATTGTGAAATGCAAACATTATTTTAGCTGGTTCCATCTTAATCGAATGTTTAATATTTGTAAAAATATTACCTTCGACGTTGAAAGTAGTTAGCGTTCAACATTGGTGGAACGATACTAGCTCATAATAGAAGTTGAAATACGTTTGTAAATTTCGACGCGTCTGTCAGCGTCTCGGGAGCTCAGCGGTCAGAGCACTCACCCGGTTATCGAAAGGTCGTGGGTTCGAATCCTACCTGAGGGCTCGGAGGCGTGGTCGCTTTTTATATGCGTATTTTATATCTTATTAGAAATATATATGTGAATGCAAAAATGAAAATTAAGAATATAATAAGCAATTTTTCTTACTACACACGTGCAATTGATGCGAAATAAAAAGTAGCGAGAAGCTCGGAAGTGCCATGGTTAGCGAGTTTGACCTAATGTTAAGCCTTTTGTGAGATGGGTTGCATTTGCTGACGACCAGGTCGAGTGGTCTGCTTGGTCTTCATGGTAATGCCACTCCGAGGTTTAATATCCGGCCAGGTAGATGCAGTAAACGAACTTTTTTATATTGGCTTGGGTCTGGGTGTTATGGGTCTGTCGTTATTTTTTAAAACCTTTACAAAAGTGCTTTTTCTACTTAACTTGGGTTCAGAAAAATGTATTTAATGTTGCCAAATATTTATATTTATATATTTAATAATATTTCTTACATTTACACCAATAAGCCTAGCCTAAAAGTAAGCCTAAGGCTTGTGTGTAGGGTAACGGATTGTGGCGGCGTTCAGCAAACCTGAACGCAGCTATTCACAAAATGTCAACGTCAATCTGTAATCTGTGAAGTGAAGAAAAAGAAGTTTCCCCCGCAAAAAGGTTTGACAAATTGTACGACTAACTTTACTTACGAGTTACTGTGCTAATTGATTAAAACCGTATGATAAAACTTCCAGTAGTTTCAGTTTATAGCATTCAGTCATATAGATAACCCAAAGTACGAAGAGACATAATATTCAGTGAATCCAAGATACCCCATAATGGTGACCCCGAGCAGAACACACTCTCTGCTTGCTACAGAAGATTTTTAAGTAATTGGACAACACAGCCACACATCTCGGTATTGGAAAAGGTTCGAGCATCAAATAAAGGTACAAGAATCTATATATATTTCGTGCTTACAGTCAAAATCGAAGCACTACAAAACATCAAGAAGACTGAGCTAATACCTATTACAACACTACCAGTATAGGGCAAACCATTTCCAGATAAAACATCTCTACTTCGGTCTGCATGAGAACATAATTTATCCTACAGAAAAAGAAAACATTATATATTTTGTTAAGTATAAGCAAAACAAGCCATTTTGTTTTGCATTAAGCATTGCTCACTGGTACCTCATACAATGCTGATTGAGTGCACTTCAACATACATTGCTGCTTTCTTCGCAAGTGCAAGTTTATTATTCAGTGTTGAATGTGGGTCAACAACTTTAAAGTACATTGCATGAAACTCCAAGTGTGCCATCAGACATTAATTTTGAACTATTGTAGTGACAATTTTTTTTTTCTTTTATTACTATGCTTAACATTTTTCTTTTATAATTAACAAATACTAAAACATTTTATTACTCTAAGCTTACTAATAAGTATAGAATGGGTAGGTGCAGTTCCTTTATATACTAATACTATTAATATAATTCATTATTAATCTTTAATGAGAAAAACAGTTTTTCTGCAAGTTATTTTAAATTTTGTTTGCATGTTCTAGCTTGAAAAATAATTTCATTCTTTGTTTACATTGTCTGATTTATACTGTGTTGTTGCCATTGAGAATTAGGTCTTAATTTTTGTATACTGTTAGCATGAATAATTTTGTTAAAACAAATTTGTTTCTTGTTTGCATTAACAATACTAATTTTTTTTTGTTTTTATAAATATGCTATTGTGTGTGTAATATTGTGACTTTGCTATTTCTTGAATTTTAAGGTGCTAGCATATGATTATATGATTTAAGGTCTATGGTTATCTTTGAATGACGGTTCTTTTTCTTTTATTATTATTTGTATTAAAATAATTTTAAGACGCTTTTGGTATATATTAATAATCAAAACATTGCTTTTGGTTTTATGCTTTTAGGGGAACTGAGCACTGTCACACCATATAAATTATAATTCACTTGTGACAACTAACCGATTTTAACCTTTTTACATTTGCACCCGGTCTTAACTTGCGACACTTCTAACCATGTCTGACAGTGAAACTAATGCTCCCGATATGGATCCGGAGCTCCGACTTCAGCTGGATACTCTTTCAGCACAACTTCAAACGGCACTGCAGGAAAATGCAGCACTGCGAGCTAGCCTTAACAAGCCCACAATATCGCCACTACCTGCGCCGTCACATACTGAGACAAGCCCTCCAGTTGTCAAAAGCGAGTCTTCCGTTGCTGCGATTGCGCCTAAAATACCACCTTTTTGGTACCAAAAACCCGCAATGTGGTTCGCACATGTTGAATCACATTTTCGCAGAGCAGGCATCACACAAGATCTCACCAAATATGACCATGTCATAGAAAAATTAGACTTTAAAATAACCGATGAAATTGAAGATATTATTACAAACCCACCGGCTACAGACAAATATGATTTTTTAAAAAGTGAAATTATAAGACGTTTGTCACAGTCAGAGGAACAGCGCGTTCGGAAACTTTTAACAGATTCCGAGCTTGGGGATCAAAAACCGTCGCAATTTTTAAGACACCTTCGTTCTTTAGCAGGAAATACTCTTATGGATGATGGTATTCTTCGACAGCTTTTTATGCGGCGCTTACCACAAAATCTTCAGGCTCTACTGGCAGCTCGAGTTGACTCACTTGACAATATTGCAGCAGATGCCGATAAAATTTTGGAAGTTGTTCCTGGAATTGCAACGACTGCGCATAACTTTGTACACGCTGTTTCCGCATCAAATATGGGGCCTTCCACTTCAGGTGTTGACAGCAAATCCTCGGGTATTGGGACCTCGCCTTCACTTGCATCCCCGAATGATCCTCTGGGACTGCATGCCTTTGCTTTACAGATGAAAGAGTTGACTGCTTGTGTCGCTGCCATCACATCCCAGCAGGTTCCTAGTCGCGGACGAAACCGATCCATGAGCCGGGGCCGAATGCAATTTCGAAGCCGTTCTCAATCACCAACAGGTAAATACTGTTGGTATCATAAGACTTTTAAAGCCAAGGCGAACAAGTGTATAAGCCCATGCAGCTGGTCACAGGAAAACCCCAAGCTCAGTCAGTGATGGCGGCAACTGACTGCACACCTTCGAGCCGCCGCTTATTTATTACAGATAAAGTCTCAAAAGTCAGATTCCTGATTGATACAGGATCTGACCTTTGTTGCTACCCACGAAAGATTTTAAGCAATAAAACTCCCGTCAGTAGTTACGAGCTCAGCGCAGCGAATGGCAGCACAATAAAAACCTATGGATGCGTATCTCTTAATATTAACTTTGGATTACGACGAGAATTTCGCTGGCAATTCGTCATAGCTGATGTTAGTACGCCCATATTAGGTTCAGATTTCCTCGCTCATTACCATTTGCTGCCTGATTGTCATAATAAGCGTCTTTTAGACGGTATCACCGGTCTTTCTTCACCAACTTCTGTTGCTTCACATGATCAACCAAGTATAAAGACTATTTCAATTTCTACAGCATCACCTTTTAGTGAAATTCTCTCCGAATTCCCTACTATTACACGACCTCCCGGCCTGCATAGAGATATAAAGCACAATACTATGCATTATATTAAAACGACGGACGGTCCTCCGGTTTCTTGTCGTCCACGTCGCCTAGGCCCTCAAAAACTCAAGATCGCTCAAAGAGAATTTGAAGATATGATCAAAAATGGCACCACAAGACCTTCTAAAAGTCCTTGGTCGTCGCCCTTTCACTTAGTTCCCAAAAAGGATTCCTCTTGGCGTCCTTGTGGAGATTATCGTGCTTTAAACGCTCGGACAGTTCCGGATCGCTACCCCGTTCGTCATATTGGGGATTTCAGTCACAACATCGCTGGTTCTACTATTTTTAGTACCCTCGACCTAATTAAAGCTTACAACAAGTTCCTGTTTTCAGTGAGGACGTTTGCAAAACCGCGATTATTACTCCTTTCGGGCTCTTTGAATTCCCATTTATGACGTTCGGGTTGCGTAACGCTGGGCAAACCTTTCAGCGATTTATGGATGAGGTTGTTAGAGATCTGGACTTTTGTTTTCCGTACATAGACGATATTTTAGTATTCTCTCCCGATGAAGACAGTTACAAAAGCCATTTGCGCATCCTATTTCAAAGGTTGGCTGATTACGGCGTTGTCATCAACCCCGCAAAGTGCGTTTTAGGAGCAAAAGAAATAACCTTCTTGGGATACCGAATTTCGAAAGATGGATCTGCTCCTCCATCAGAGCGGATATCTGCTCTCCAGGAGTATGACCTTCCCAAAACTGTCCAGGGTCTTCGAAGATTCCTGGGCATGATTAATTATTATAGACGTCTTCTACCACATGCTGCTGAAATGCAAACACCATTGATAAATATTTTGACTAATTTAAAGCTCAAGGGTTCCAAACCTGTACCTTGGACTGCAGAACTGGAAAATGCTTTTAAAGCATGCAAAGACAGCCTTAGCCAGGCCACCATGCGTCAAGTACACAGGTTGGAGCCTGCCTCCAACAATGCGTTGGCACACATTCGCAGCCGTTGGCATTCTTCAGCAAGAAATTGACTAGTCGCCAAACACTTTGGCCCGCATATTATAGAGAGCTTTTGGCTGTATATGAAGCTATGCAACACTTCCGACATATTTTGGAAGCTCAACATTGCACCATATACACAGACCATAAGCCCCTCCTGTATGCTTTTTTACAGAAACGTGAAAAACTGCCTCCTGTTCAACTAAACCAGTTAAATTTTATATCGCAATTCACGACTGATATCGCATATATAAAAGGCGTAGATAACGTCGTGGCTGACGCATTATCAAGGGTTGAGTCAATTTCACTTGAAGACGACTACTCAGCCCTTGCTGAATCCCAAAAAGATGACAAAGAGCTTCAAAAACTACTTGAAAACGGCACTTCCCTCAAACTGGAAAACATCTGCTTACCCGGTACGGACATCAAAGTGATCTGCGATACTTCCACCGGCAAGCCACGACCGTTTCTTACCTTACCCTTTCGTCGAAAATACTTCGAAAAATTTCACAATCTTAGTCATCCTGGCATTCGTGTCACATCTCGACTTATTGCAGATAGATTTGTCTGGCCTTCTATCCGTAAAGACTTGCGACAGTGGACTAGATCGTGCATACCTTGTCAGAAAAATAAAATTACGCGACATACAGTTTCTCCGCTTGGCAACTTTGATACACCGTCTGGCCGTTTTAGTCACATACACGTTGACATCGTAGGCCCATTACCCGTGTGCGAAGACTACCGCTATCTGCTTACCGCTGTAGACAGATTTACACGATGGGCAGAAGCTTGGCCTATGCGTGGTATCACTGCTGAAGAGACCGCCGATACACTTTTACTCGGATGTATCGCGAGATTTGGGGTTCCTACTTGCATCACGACAGATCAGGGGCGTCAATTTGAGTCAGACTTATTCCGTAGGCTTATGACGTTTCTCGGTACCAAAAAGTTACGCACCACAAGTTACCATCCATGTGCCAACGGTATGGTAGAACGCCTCCATAGGCAGCTCAAGGCCTCTCTGATGTGTCGTACAGAACCATGGATTAAAGCTTTGCCTATCGAGCTACTAGGATTACGTTCAGCCGTGAAGGAAGATTTAAAGATTTCAGCAGCTGAACTTCTATACGGAGAACCCCTTCGTCTTCCTGGTGAAATGATAGTTCCTCAATCTAACTTACAGACTACTGACTCTTCAGAGTTTGTCGCTCAGCTTAGGAGAATGATGTCAGAATTGAGACCTGTTCCTGCTTCTCGTCATGGCCAAAAGAACTGCTTCATATCTAAAGAGCTCAGTTCAGCTTCGCATATCTTCTTACGAACTGACCATGTAAGGCCACCACTTGAATCTCCTTATGCAGGACCTTTCCCAGTGGTGAGCAGAACTGAAAAAACCTTTACTATTATTGTCGGGAACAAGGAAGTTGTCGTGAGTATAGACCGAATAAAACCTGCCTATATTGACAGTGACAATCTCACCCTTTCAAATACTTCTGATCCACCATTCATTCCTTCACCTTCAAAACCTTTACCTGCTAACAATCCAAACACACATACTTCACTTTCAACACCTTCACCAAAATATACAACTCGTTCAGGTCGTAGAGTAAAATTTGCCCGTCCTTTCGATATTTGATCTTAAATTCTCCGTGGGGGGGTGGTGTGGCGGCGTTCAGCAAACCTGAACGCAGCTATTCACAAAATGTCAACGTCAATCTGTAATCTGTGAAGTGAAGAAAAAGAAGTTTCCCCCGCAAAAAGGTTTGACAAATTGTACGACTAACTTTACTTACGAGTTACTGTGCTAATTGATTAAAACCGTATGATAAAACTTCCAGTAGTTTCAGTTTATAGCATTCAGTCATATAGATAACCCAAAGTACGAAGAGACATAATATTCAGTGAATCCAAGATACTCCATAGGATAAACATACATATAGGATACAAAGATAAGTAATATTCATAAAACTATATATACTTACCCATGACTCAGGTACAAATGCTCGTACTCAGCACACAAACATCTGCCTCTTCCGATCCCAAGAACATCGGTGCGAAAGGCAGGATCGCTATCGTTGCCTCAAACAGTTGTCAACCAGAAAAAGTATCAACGTACTTTTCGAATATATGCAGTATATTCTCATTTACCAGTTAATAACATACTGATGATATCGATCCAATGAAAGCGATCTCTCCCTGCGTACAATCCGACTGGGATTGCTAATTATGGGGCCGGATCAATTATCATTACACCGATTACGTGGGACGCCATCTTGGCACATTAGAGGGTGGGGGTGGACAATCGTAGCGTCATTAGGCATAACACTTTGCGTCCCATACTTCACTGCGACGCTCAAATATCGGGCCACGAGACTGGCGACTATACAGATAATAAAACTATCCAGTTCTTTGTCACCATTATTTTGTGTGTTTGTAATTATTTTCAATTGTATTGTATTGTCTTTTGTTTTATTCTTTGGATTACCTCGTGTGGTAATCATTAAATTAAATCACCTTACATTTGAAGGCTTGTACCTATAAAGTGTGGACATTTTAATACCAGCCCAATATAGCGATACCAATTAATACCACCATATCGAAACAACCAATACATGCGTTCACTTAGTTTTATAACTACGAGGTCGATGCAGTCGCTAAGTATAAAACTTTGCTAGCACCATATATGGAAGCGAAACGGATTGGTGGTTTCAAAAATATAAGCTCTAGAGAGTTCGGTGTATATGTCGCAGCCAACTGGTTAAAATAGCCATACAACCAAACAGCTAGCCCTTTGACTGAACAACGCCATTCAATCACACGACTATACGTCGTTTAGCCGACTTGTTGACTGCAACGTTCAACACTACAGCTAGACGACGCTTAGCCAACTGGTTAAATGGCAAATTAGCTAAGGTGACCATTAGTTTAGTATGTTATTTGAGAGAATAGGAAAACTTTTTGTAATTTCTTGGGAGATTATTCTTGGATTAAGTTTAACCTAACCTAACCTTTTTTTTAAGTTTAACCTAATCAACTTCACTCATATCACTCGTAAGTGCTCCCATAATTTCTGTCTCTTGAATAACACTAGTAACGTATATTTACTACTTTCTTTCCGAAAAATATCTTGAAACAATCACAAACACCGGCTAGTTGACGCCATATTGTAAACAGAACTCACCTAGCGCCGCGGTGGTGAGCGCTGAATTAATTCAATTAGACGGCGGCTTTTCAATCAGCTGTAGTGTTGAACGTTTTGAGCGACTCAAATCTTCAATTAAAAAGCTAGACGTGTAGTTGAATGGCGTTGTTCAGTCAAAGGGCTAGCTGTTTGATTGTATGGCTATTTTAACCAGTTGGCTGCGACATATATATACTGAAACTTTTTATGCTCATCCCATAGAGCAAATTTTTTTTGGTCATAAATTGCAAATTTCAAAACTCAAACGATCTAGTCCTAAACCTGTTGGTTCGATTCATTACAAAAGAAAAAGAAAATCACATATATTTCGTCATTGAAGCTGATCCTAAAAAGCGTTGTCGAGTCATTTAATTTAAATGAGTAGGTGTTTTACACAATTGTACTGTAATTAGTCGGTACAAACCACTAAACAAAACCACTCGTACCAGATAAACTAAGAGATTATTTTTTTTACACGTAAAATATAAAATACAAGAATAAACAGGTTATATATCCGGTACCAATTATTTTATTTAACTCTTAAACATAGTAAAGGATATTCCTTGCTTATATTTAAAATCACGTATATACAGCAACAAAATAATTAATAAATAGTTTGATTTTAGTATGTTACGATGAACCAAAATCTTTTGAATATGGTTTCATCGTAGCTTGGTTAGGATCAAAATCAAAATTTGTTTTGTCTTGTCTCCTTAGTTTTCAATTGTGTTTAAAAAATGTATAATGCTAGAAAGAGCCAGATATTGGTTGGTTAACCTGACTTTACAGGTTTTCATTTGTAGTTCAGCATCTGCTCACCTGATTTGGTCGCATGGTCGGTTGAGATCCATTCTCTTAGCTGTGTCACCCATAGGAAAGGCCACTATTTTGATAAAAGGAAATTTATATGCGTTTTCGTAGGTACACGAGCTGTTATTACCTCTAGTTTGGTGGCCGCACAGTGACGATCGCACGCGCGTCTCTCCGCTTAAACTCGCATCACCAGATATGACGCGGAACAATCCGCTAATGCGCCATTTACATGTAATTGCGGACTCGAGGGCGGTGCTCCTTGTGGAAATAACTATCAAATAACTAGGCACAATAGATTATACGACACACAAATTATACCATTAAAAAGTAAAAAGAAAACAACATTTAGGAGTATGGATAAAATTAAAAATATGCCTGTAAGAGTAGATGAATGGCTTGGCTAAGCAGGATCATGGCTATTAATGTATAATATATATTAAATATATATAATATACATTAATAGCCATGATCCTGCTATATATATAGAGAGATATAAAGAGAGATATATATGGTGATCCTAACTCAAAGTAAGCCCTGTAAGGCAAGGTTATTATAGCAATATATTAATATATCGTATATAGACTCAAACGTGACACTATAGGTACGCAGCTCCTGCTTAGCCAAGCAGGTTGTCTTCTTTTTACCGTGGCAAGTAATGTTAGATAATGTTTATTTGCAGAAAAAGTGTTCCAGTCTCATTCATCAATGCTAGACGTGAATCAACTATGTCATTACTAAGTCCTACTACGGGAGACCTTGTACCGAGAAAAGTCACAAGAAACTCGGCAAAAATTTTTTTTCCCCTTTAAAGTGTTACAGATTCTTTTTAATTAAGAAACCTTTTTTAGCGCTTCTAAAAATGCATTAGAAAAATTTATTCATTCAAAATAAATCAATTTTGATTTATATAAATTTTAACAGTTAGGAACATGGTCGATTAAAATATTGTGAAGGTAGTAGATAATATTATGACGACCATTGCCTTAGTCACGGCTAAGGCAATGGTCGAAGGCAAGTCAAAACGTCATGTTTAAATATAACATAATATTAGCATCAGAAGTGGATTTTTATTAAAAAAAACAACAGGCTAATAACCTAAACCTCTTTTAATTAGCAAAAACAATTAATAATCATCTATTGGCAACTGAATTAAACAAATAATCAAAGATCAAAGAAATTGTAAGAAAACGAAATGGCTCACGTGTACCGAGGACAGTCCGCTACGAGTTCCGAAGAGCAAATGGGCAGAATGACATCTGACGGTTCTATTTATAGGACTGCCCTCAGTACAGCGTTTGCTAAGTAGGGGTTTTGCTTATACGGCCTCTCCTGACCGTAGGTCGTCCTCGACCTCTAACATTAGTACTGAAGTAAAGGAATCAACAGTTCCCTTAATCCAGTAAGGGCATCGACGGGGAAGATTCAGCATCAGCGGGTGTATCCAACGACTCGACGGTAGTAGATGTCGTTGGTCTTGACGAGTTGGTTTCAGTTGTTTGCTCGGCCTCCGTTGCATCTTTTTCAACTGAAATTACGGAAAACAGCTATACCTTACACAATTTAGTTATGTAAGTTGTGTTTCACCAAATTCCTGACTAGTGGATCGAACACTACAGGTAACTGCGACTTAACGAATCGTTAACGCAATATTTTTAACAACAGTCAACGTAACAAACGACTTGTATAAAACAACGCTTGTTCGACTTGACTACCCAACGTCAATACGACTTGATAACAGTGTCAACGCATCGACGACTTAACGAGTTGTTAACGTCTAAACGACTTGACCACCGTACCAACGTATTCGTTGACAGTGGAACCCATCCACTCAGCGACTTGACACAGTGTCAACGCTAATCTGACTAGTAGTTACAACTACTACAGATTTTTATCACTGCTCACCATCGAAGAATGCTGCGCACGCTTCGGGGCACCATTCACCACGCCACGGCACCATATACTGTGCTGCGGCTTGTGTAGTCTTCCCGTAGTCTCCGGTTACGAGTTTTAACCCATACCTTCCACTAGGCAGGATATCCACAACCTTGTAGGGCCCTCGCATTCCTGCATCCAGTTTTCCTGTAGACTGGGAAGACTTAATAACAAAAACGAGATCATCAATATGAAATTCACGAGGTGGCTGTCTACGACGATTTTCTCGTCTATCCTGTTCGGTTCGATTTTTATCGAGGAGTTTTCGAGCCCTATCTCTACTTATCTCCCTTAATGCTTCACGGTTCGGTGACAGGCTCTGGACAGCTACATCTCGCACTAATGCGCGAATAACAGGTGTTGTTGCTTCAATGCCGATAAGAAGATTAAGAGGGGAAGTTTGGGTGGTCTTATGTTTTGTTATGTTTATAACGAGTTGAAGCTTCCATAATGTGTCCGCCCACGATGAGTTCCTATGGTTCACCTCTATTCTAACCATGTTCAGTACAGTACGCATATAGCGTTCGACCTGACCATTTGCATGGTGCATTTCGGGGGTAATACAATGCAGATCACAACCCATGTCATTCATCCATCTACTAAACTCTGTCGACTCAAACATGCGTCCCTTGTCGGTAACCATAAGTTTTGGTACACCAAACAGCGAAATCATGAGCGTTACTACCTTTTTAAGTTCACTCGCATCTTGACGAGACATGGCGTGTAATAAACAATACTTGCTGAAACTATCGACAATTATAAGAACGAACTTACTGTCTCCAGATAGCGGTAGTGGACCCAAAGCGTCAACATGTACCGTTTCAAAAGGTAAGTCTGGTTTCTCCCACGAGGTGATGCTTTGCAGTGGAGCTCGCGGTACTCTCTTTTTAGAGATGCATACCAAGCAATGTGAGACATATTTTGCTACAAATTGTTTTAGTCCGGGGAACCAAAAGTGCTTAAGGATAAGATCTAAGGTCTTGTCAGCGCCAATGTGCTCGTGCTCATCGTGAAAAATTCTTAGGAGGCTCAACCTGTGTCCCTTGGGTATGTAGCATAGCAGACGAGATTGTTCTCCTACTGGCGTATAACGGTAATACAACAAATCGTTACGTGCAACATACCTGTTGGAATCGAGAGAACCATCATGCAACTTCTGAAGCAAGTCCCTAGTCTCTTCGTCAGCTGATTGCGCCGTATGGGCCCAGTTACGAGGTTTATGAATATGGTGAACTAAAACAGCGGGATTTCGGCTTAAATAATCGGCGTGAGACATTAGTGCTCCTTTACGGTACTCGATCGAAAAGTTAAAATCCTGTAAATAAATCCACCACCTTGCTACCCTTGGGAGTAAATCTTTTTTTCGCTCAGTAGCCTTCAGAGCGTTGCAGTCGGTGACGATGGTGAAGTTTAATCCTACGAGGTAATGCCGAAAGTGCTGAACTGCTTTTACGACGGCAAGGGTCTCCAACTCGTATGAGTGGTACTTATGTTCAGCGCCTTGACTAACCTTACTGAAGTAAGCTACTGGGTGCTTCTTGCCATCTGGGTGTACTTGTAGTAAGACTGCCCCATATCCGATACTGCTGGCGTCAGTATGGAGTTCAGTCGCGAGGCTAGGGTTGAAGATTGCTAGCACCGGTTTACTAGTAAGGTGTCTTATTAAATCTTGACGGATGAATTCGTGTTCGGTCGTCCACGAGAACTGTGAACCTTTACGTGTAAGGTGGGCAATAGGCGCGGTCTTAGAAGCATAGTCTTTTATGTATCGCCGAAAATATCCAGCAAGCCCGAGTAGTTGCCTGACTTGTTTGACGTTTTCCGGCGGATTTGTATTTACAAGGGCTTCTACCTTTCGTACGCTCGGCCTAACCTGACCTTTACTGATCACCCTACCTAGGTACTCAACCTTGGTGACGAGAAAAGAGCATTTTCTTAAATTGACTGAAAATCCAGCACAAGTGAGAGTCTCTAGCACCCTGCCTAGCAATTCGATTCCTTCTTTCACGCTATTACTTAGCAAGAGGACGTCATCAACATAAACTAACGTGTTTCCCTCGTTAATATGGGCGCGCAGCGCGTCGTTAATTATCCTTTGGTACACTATCGGTGAATTGGCCAAACCGTATGGCATTTTTAAATATTCGAAATGGTCCTCTGGGGTAACGAAGCCAGTTAAGTGGATACACTCTTCTTTTATGCGTATTTGGTGAAATCCAGAGGCCATATCTAGGCTAGAAAAGAACCCATAACTGCCTAGCCTATCTATTTGATCGTCGATCAGAGGTAGAGGATACCTATCTTTGACGGTTACTCGGTTAAGTGCCCGAAAGTCAACGCAGAGTCTATCAGAACCGTCGCGCTTCTTGACTAGTATTATAGGGCTAGCATACTCGGAGTTAGAACGCCTAATAATGCCCTTATCGAGAAGGTCTCGTGTTATCTCTCTGACCTTGACTTTTTCTTGGTAAGAGAGCCTATACGGTCTGTAGACCACGGGAGTAGAGCTGGTTAACTTTATATCCATTTCGCCTGTTTTAACAGTCGTTGTAGCGGTACCGGAGATCAAATATTCAGCGAACTTATTAATAACTGCCAATAACGCGGATCTTTCTTCACCTTGAAGAGGTGTATTTACTTCTAGAGCATTCGAAAGTGTGACGGCGTTCACGCGACTTGTAGATTGTGTACGAGAAAGGTATTGTCTATCTTTAGTACGTATGTATGTCACACCGTCGCGATTAAGTACGTCTGTACCAATAATTATAGGAGTAATCATTAATGACGACGGAACAACGACTAAATCAGTTTCAATAGAAATGTTATCGAACTCTATGGTAACCGTTATATATGAAGTTGCGATAATTTCTTTTTCTCCTATGCCTTTCAGAATAAATCTGCAGAACTTAGGTTGACAAGGAAGATATTTTAACACGGAAGACGAAATTAACGAAATATTGAGAGCCCCACTATCTATAAGCACGTCCATGGGGATACCACTAACTACAGCCGACGTAATATCATTGTTACGGGGGTAATTGGTACGATCTGAGCATAAATTGACGCTACGCTCATTATGAGATTCTGATCGAATTTTAGCGAAACAATTCTCTTCCTTATGACCCGGTTTCTTACAGAATTTACAAAGATCATTCAAGGTATACGCATGAGACGAGGTAGATGGTTTATTGCCGACATTTTCATCAGAGCGCTTAGGTTTTTTACAATCACGGCGAAGGTGACCACGTTGGCCACAGTTAAAGCAATTAATATCCGTGCGGTTATTTTGCTTAGAAGGGCGTGATGGGACTCTTGGTACAAATATACGAGGTTCGTGTTTAGTTCGATTTGCTTTCGTATAGATCGACAAGAACGACACAATATTTTCCGTGGTTAAATTCGCGTTCGCGGCAGTTGCACGAATTTGAGGGTTATCGATACCTCGTATAATGATAAGAGTACGAAGTTCATCCGTTAAACCCTGTATAACTCTAAGACGAAGCAAAGTAAGACGCGCATACTCGGCGTAAGTAACGTATTTTTCCGAAGTTTTGTTCATGGCGTCATATAAAATATTCGCGTAGTCCAACTTACTTGGGCATAGGGGTTTGAACTCCCTCTTGAAATTTGACCACGTCCTATCATTCGTGACCCACTCACTTAACCATAGCCTAGCATCTCCTTTCAAGCAGTTTGCTACACGTGACAAACACTCATGATCTGACCAACCGTTAGCCTCTTTGGCACGATCTACTTCCTCACACCAGACCTCGATATTATTTATAGTTGGATCGAAGTTAGAAACAAAATAATTATGCGACCGCACAGGCTGAATCGCTTTCACTGCATCGACTATAGCTTGCGCAAGCGTGGATGCCTCGGAGCAGCGAGCAACGGACTCCGGAATACGGTTCTTATGCGCCTCTCGTGAGGGTGAAAAATGAGCATCGTTGATTAGAGAAGGGCCTATAGCAACCGGAGCTAAACGAGGTATTTGTAGCGGGGGAGTGAAGCGCTCCACTCGGTTATTGTTATCTCCACGTGACGCACTATGATCTCGCGCTCCGCCATGCTGACGGGTCGCACTACGACGGCGAGACTCGCCACGACGGCGAGACACGCTGCGACGGCGAGACACGCTGCGACGGCGAGACACGCTACGGCGCCGAGACCTACTACGTCTATGAGACGCTCTACGGCAACGAGACACACTACGAGACTGAACTGGTGACTCTCCGGCACGATATGGTCGCCGAGATTTGCGGTAGCGGCGTCGCCTGTTACGTGATACACAATCACTATCACTAGAACTCGAGTTACGCGAGCGTGACCGCGGTTTCCTGCTAGATCTACCACGCAAATTCCTATCTCTCGAACGGTTACACACACGCGAGCCACTTCGTCGATGACGAGAACGATTGTATGATACGTCCCGCGGCATTGTTTATTGTAACACAAATCACACGATAAAATTCAAATTACTTTTACACAAAATCAGAACAAAAAAAAAAATTCAAACTTCTTTTGTTACAATGTAGATTGCCAATAGATGCACACTGTGGGCTTGAATCCTATCCCACTTCTGATATTAGCATCAGAAGTGGATTTTTATTAAAAAAAACAACAGGCTAATAACCTAAACCTCTTTTAATTAGCAAAAACAATTAATAATCATCTATTGGCAACTGAATTAAACAAATAATCAAAGATCAAAGAAATTGTAAGAAAACGAAATGGCTCACGTGTACCGAGGACAGTCCGCTACGAGTTCCGAAGAGCAAATGGCAGAATGACATCTGACGGTTCTATTTATAGGACTGCCCTCAGTACAGCGTTTGCTAAGTAGGGGTTTTGCTTATAATAAGTTATGCGCAAAAACCCTAAAAAAGTTGTTTTATATATTTAAATGTGTAATATGCGCAGAAATGTAAGAAATTAATATATTAAATGATTTTCGTAAATTGTCCATTATTTATTAAAATTATTATTAAATACACTTTGGCATGTTTAATATTTCATAAGACTTGCAAATCAGTTGATTACGATCACTGATACTAACACTGTGATTTGCATTAGAAAGATAAGCGGATGCGACAATTTGCGGAGCGAACGGAAGGGAGTGACGAAGATTTTTCTTATTCCCCGGTAATTCTAGCGCCTTTTTAAATCTGGTCGTGATCCAAGCAATGAGCTCACAAATTACCCTGATACCCCATGCATACGAATTGTCGTTCGACCGCACACCCTACACACCCTAATAAGCCTACCTTTTTTATGGCAACACCGATAATTTTGCCTTGAATTATACCATGACACACACGCGCGGTAAATATGAGAGACCTATGTGTGACGGCTTTATTTAATTTTGCCCATGCATACCGTCTACAAAGGAACCTTTTTATATTCAAAATACTTCTTAGCCTACGTCAAAGTATTTATTTGCTTTCACGATAAATAGTAATTTTGCTTTGTGCTAAAGACATGTTTATAAGGTAACAAATAAAAATCTGTTTTTATAGTTAGCCGTTTTTCGGAAATTATGCAAGTGCATTTTGACTCATCAACTGTATCCTTAACACAGGCGTTTTAACACACTCTCAATTACTTCACCTGTATATTTGTATGTTTGTTTGTAATGGTATCTTCTCACGTGATTTTTACCCACTTTAAAACGTTATATTAATTTGAAATTTCACACTTCTCAGAGACCAATTATTTAAAATTTATAGGAGAAATTTTGGAAAAAGATTTACATACGAAGAACTGGAAAATTGTAATAAATGGAAGAAATTTTGCAAAAAATCTCGCTTCTGCAGTAGATAGAACAAATAAATAAAAAGAAATCATAGTTTCAATAACTAGAAAACAACGTTTTTTATGGTAAACCGAAAACAAAAGTGAAAAATAAATTTCAATAAAACAATTAGGTAATCAACGAGAAAATTAATAATAGCAAAGCATGGGGTGCTTTGTACCATATTCTTCTTATACTTACTCTCTCTCTGCATTTCGAAGTAAAAATAGTAAGATATATTGGTAGCTCGATGCGTACCTGGAATTCCTCCACTGTGGAGGGGCCTACGAGCCATCTACCATGGAACGAAGTGGCGTGTGCCGCAAACTGAGCCACAGCAAAGAGTGGCCGAGACAGCTAGTACCTATATAAAAAATGCCCAAATGTTTAATTTACTCAAAAAAATATCTATAAGACAAAAGATTTAAAATAAGCCTTAAAAAACACATCTTCGAGCACTCCTCCACCTTTACTGGATGTAGTTGCTTTTTACAATAACGGATTGCTAATAAAAAAATATATAATACTCTAAAATATATATATGTATTAATAAAAAATAGTTGATGCAGCAAAAGGCTTGTGCGATAAGCCATAGGCACTGTAATACATTACATTAATTACTATACATACTAATAATAATTTACACATCATGTCTTGCTGCCAAGAGTTGTCTAGGCAACGACGTCAGCGTTAAATATTAGCAAGCGTTCGTAGAGTCACTCTCGACGAGGTACATCGTTTCATTATGAATGCTTTGAGCGGAGATAAGTTTATTACAAAAGAAAACTGGTTGAATATTCACCTCACTTTAATTCCGATTCTCAGAATACCTTTATTTATTTAGAATGGGGTCGCTCCTGATCCCAATCGAGCCCGGGGGCCATGACAGAATCTACGATGGAACGAGCTAACCGAGAAGGTGCCTATTCATCCTGGCCTTGAAAACGGACGAGTTATAAGTACTCGGAAATACAAAAGCAGCTATTAAATAAATTAAATTAAATATTAAATAAATATTTCTTACATTCACACCAATTAGCCTAGCCCAAAGTAAGCACTGTAAGGCTTGTGTTATGGATACTAGGGTAACGGATAGACATACATATTTGATACAAAGATATGTAATATTCATAGATATATATAAAAACACCCATGACTCAAGTACAAATGTTCGTATTCATCATAAAAACATTTGCCCAGGACCGTCGGTGCGAAAGGCAGGATCACTACCGTTGCACCAAACGGTCGTTTTTCTTCCTTTTACTTATCAATGGAATAAAATGTGTTTACCAACAACTATTTTCGTTATGTTTTAAAATGTTTGAGAGACAAAACTTCAAATCGAGATGATATTTGTCGAATTAAACGTATTTTTTTGCGACATAAGGGGTCGTATATTTTTTTCACGTTTACTTGGAAGTTTGATATTTGCATAGCTTTAAGAAACTACAGACCTGATTATATGGTTTTAATTTCAACTTGATACCTCCACGCGATAATGACAGACAGACGGACGTACATACAACAAAGTGATTATAGGGTTCAGTTTTTTCCTTTTGAAGTATGTAACGCTAAGAAATAGATATTAAGTAGCAAGACACCTTAATTGCTCCTTGAAAAACTGTTGCATAGTTGTTATTAATTAAAAACTACCTCCGCTAGTTAGGTAACTAATTAAATTAGTTCGATAGTTCTACGAGAAGAGGCTACCGGAAGGTCAACGATGATAAACTTTATAGTTAAACGCCTTTAAGCGATTTGCAATTCATTAATAAGCGAAACGTTATTTCATCGGCAGCTTCGGCAAAGGAAGCCTCTCTAATTCCCAACTCAAATAAAATTATTTCTCGATAACTCCCTATAACTGTACAATACTTAATCAGCTTTATCTATTTACCTACTATCGGGAAATTCAATGGTAAGAGATGTCTTCTGGATAACGTTTATTATGACTAAAATTACGGAAATTAGATATAATTTATGGCTGATGTTGCATTTAATGAAATTATTAATAATAATAATATGAGACAACATTACACACATTGATCTGAATCCAAGTGAAGTAGCTAAAGCACTTGTGTTATGGAATTCCGAAACAACGACGGTACCTCAACACCCAGACCCGAGCCAATATATAAAGGTTAGTTTCCCACATTGCCCCCGCCGGGTATCGAACCCGGGACCCCGGACATTATCATGAAAACTGATTTGCGAGCCACTCGATCATGGAGGTCTTTGATAATGACCGATTGGTGCAACGGTAGCGATCCTGCCTTTAACGTGGACGGTCCTTCGTTCGAATCTTGGAAGGGGCAAGTGTTTGTCTGATAAATACGAGCATTTGTACTTGAGTCAAGGGTATTTAAATATTTCTACTTTTAGAAGTATTACATATCTGTGTGAAATATATGTATGTCTATCCGTAACACAAGCCTTGAGGTGCCTACTTTGGGCTAGGCTAATTTGTGTGATGGTAAGAAATATTATTATTATTACTAGGCGACGCAGTCGCTAAGCATAAAGCTATACTAGCATCATACATTGGAGCGAAGCGTAATGTCTGAGAAAGGGATTTCTTTTTTGTTGCGATGGGAATTTTTGCGAATTTCAAAATTCGGGCTCCGTCACAATCTGGTCCTAAACCTGTTGATTTGATTCCACCCAAAAATATTAATGGTCTCTCAACTGGTTATAGAGAGATTTTGCTGGTATACCTCTCGCTCCTACTTCTAAAACATATAGACATAACGGTTTTTATTAATTCATTTGTTTTGTTTCATCGCGTGGTTTTTAGGTATGTTAGTTTCCCAATTAATAATAATATGCTATTTTGAATGGCTAAATAGGTTTCAAGCAATGTATTTTTAAAATGACCAACCTCTTCAATGTAAAACAGTAAATAAAACATTTCATTTTATATTAAAGTTATCTCAGGAGTATGGCGGGACTCAAACCCACATTTTGTCGCTATCTGAGCGAGTGCTCTTCCACTATTGTATCTAATAGTTTTTATATAAGAAACTAAAAAAACAGCTTTTGTTCTCGTTGAAATCAAATCCGTACGAAGATATATAAGATTTCTTTGATTTGATCGCAGTGTCGTAACTAAATAATAATAAAAACTAAAAAACTATTGAAATGAGTTCCTAGAATATGTCAAAAAAACGTGGAGACGAGTTGTTATGCTGTTTTTTATTGAACGCCAAAATAAGAACAAGAAAAACTGTTGTAATGCTTGAATTTAGCTCGAGTACGTTTGAGATGTGCGACTTATCATGAAACGTTGTATGAAATGAAATGAGAGTACTTTATCTCAATCGAAAAACATGTCAACGATTCCATATCTTATTATCAACTTTTTATTTGAAAGTGCGATATAAATTATATTTTTAGGATACAACTAGTCTGACCATAAATACTTTTACATAAAACCCTTTCCTTATTTTCAACTTTTTAATAATTTTGGAACGAGATCATTATTTTAAAAACTTCTTTCGATTTCGCGACATTTTACATATTTTTTCGTGTTCATTATCAAATTATAGTACAGAATGGGGTGTTAAAGAAAATTGGATTGCTGATCGCCTTGCACAAATCGGGTATGGAGCCGTCGGTCATATTCCAGACACTTCAAAAGCTTGGTATCAGCCGTATGTTCGTATATCGTACTATCAACAGATACAACAACACTTCCTCTGTCGAAGACCAAAAAAGATCGGGGCGGCCGCGTGCTGTTAGAACTACAAAGGCTGTTAATGCTGCTAAAGTCAGAATTTGTCGAAACTCCATTAGGAACAAAAAATCTTATCGCGAGAAATAAAGATTCCCGCTAGGACTCTATCGCGTATTATAAAACAAAACCTGGAGCTCGGTGCTTATCGTCGATATAAAGGACATGCCCTAAATGAATCTTTACAATTAAAGAGAGTGGATCGATCAAAATGCCTTCTGTCACGTTACGCAGATGAAAGGCACAGAAATATCCTCTTTACCGATGAAGAGCACTACAATAAGCAAAATGATAAAGTGTACGCTCACAGTTCTAAAGAAGCTGCTCAAGTGGTCGGAAAAATACAACGTGGTCATCATTCTGCGTCAGTAATGGTTTGGTGGGGCGTGTTTTTGTCCAGTGTTTTTCTATTAAAATAGTTTAATAAACTGTTATTTAAATCTAGCTCAAATACATTTCAGATGTGTGACTTATCACAAAACATGGTATGAAATAAGATGTGGGTACTTTTAACTTAATCGATAAACATGTCAAGGATCCCATATTTTATTATTAACCTTCAAATAAGAACAATATAAATTATAATGATATATAGAATTTAATTGTTCGACCTTGGTTTAAATCAGACATATAAAATAACGCCTTTTTCCGCAAGGGTACAACGCTGACATACATCTCTAGCTACTTTTGACCTGGCCTTTTTTCAGGACATCTTTATTTGGTCCCTGAAAGTTTGCCTTGGTCTGCCTTAATCGACGTGCCCGTGTACATTCACTTAGTTTAATCTTCAGACTAAAGTAAAAAAACCTATTCAATATACACCAAAAAGTATTAAGTAGCCTCGCGATTTCGGCATATCCTCAGATTAGCCAAATAAAGTAGGTTTGAATCCCAACCGAATTTTTCACACAATTTTTATCATAAAATTTTGAAATGATTTCATTGGGTTGATGTGATGTTAAACTCCAGATGCGCACAGCAATCACCTCTATACATAAGAGAATAAAGTTGATATCCCCAGGAGAGAAGACGTCCAGGTAAAGCCAGCAATGAGGCTGTATTCCACACAACACATTCGGTTTATCGCCGGCGCAGTATGGTGGAATGACGTCATTGAATCTAAGTCAATAGCCTGCCGTAACGATTGTATGTTCGTAACATTTCATAACTCTGTGCGTGGGAGTTAGCTGCACTGGATGTGGTAGTCTTCCATAAAAAACTACAACCTTATTGAGGCAGATTGTTGGTTGTAAGTTTTCATCAAACCTGACGTTGCGGTTCCTTAAGTTTATAATTATTCCTGAGGCTTTGATTTCTTTTTATTACTAATGTATACAGAAGGATTGAAAATAAGAGCGTGAAGATTTTATTTCTAATTAAAACAAATTTCATTTCAAGTTTATTTTATTTAATAAAAAAAAATTACCACATTTATTTTTTTCATCAAAATCGGTTGTATAGTTTCAGAGTTCATCGCGGTCAAACAGTGTGCCAGGGAGCTAAAAGCTGATGAGTTTGTTTCTTTTTACACTGTAAGTAGCATTTGAAAACTTCTTTGTGCGTTTGATAGACCAATTTTTAAGTAAGGTTATAAGCCATATATCTTACTTTACAACCCTTAAGAGCCAAATAAAAATAAAAAAAAAACCCCAAACTGTAGGTGAAACAGAAAAGCGCTGTTACCAATGAAATCAATTTAAAAAATAAAAAAGCATGCTCACACACTGCACACCTATTGTTATCAAGCATGCTTTTGAGGGGCCAAACCACTACATTCGTTACGACAAACCACAAATTCTAGCTAGAGAACAAAGATTTGTTCCTAGGATGCTAGGCGAGGCTATTGAAATCGGGAAACATCCTAATTTCAATAGATATGAAGGTTGGAGCGTTACACCTGCTTGGGATCCAATAATTAATAAATTTATACCTACAAAAACACACATTGCAAGGCCTGATGATGCAGATAGCTCTTTTCGCAAATAATAACAGTAAGATGGAGGTCGGTCTCCCTGTCCGAGTTTCTTTCACCAGTTCTTCTCGGAAAGGCCTCCTAATTTTCGAACTGGTAGTAAACTCAGTATTGTACAATGTAATCGTAGTGAGAATTTAATAACCAAATAAAATGTAAAAATAAAACAAATTAATTTATATAGGAGAGTATGTAACTGATACTGGTCAAGAGGCTAGTCCTCTATTCTCTCCCTGGTCAATTCGTACTAATATCCAATACTTGGTAATTGCTTTGTATAAAAATAAAGTTTTACTCCTCAGATCTTAAAGTGTATATTGTAAACTAAATATGTGATCCAGCTTCTCAATCATGTATCACAGGGATCTGTCGTGTATGTCAATTAAATACAATTGTTAATGAAACATTCAAAGAATAATAATATAATTTGCTTGCAAAACCCTAAAAACTTCTGTAAAGTTAAAAGGTCCCATTTTGATTCTGTTTTAGATATATTTGAGACATGAGCTTCTTTCACTGATTAGTGACTATTTTAAGAATATTTTGATTTTTGGTTTTATAAAGTTAGAAAAATCGTAGATAAGTAATACCAGACATAAACCTCACATAGGAAAGGACAACTATACTACCGTATTACAACTCTGTTATTGCTCTGTCCCAAAGATTTAATGAAATTCTTGAGATTTTTATGAAGATCTAGTTCATAAATTTGATAATATTTCAATGCGTTATAGTCATATGTTATCGTTGGCAAATTTGGTTGATACACTTCCGTGCACATTAAACATTTGAATAAAACAACTTTTATAGGGATTTTGCGCATAATTTATTTTATATTTAATCCTAACGTTTTGACTCCTTTACAGGAGATTTATAATTTTTATGCATTTTCAATGCGATCTTATAAGATAAATTATTATAATAGAAAATACTAGAAAAAATCGACTCGGGTCACAAGTGAATCTCAGGCGGGAATCGAACCCGCAACCTTTGGAAATCCGGTCCAATGCTCTCCCAATTGACTCCTTTGTTTGATCTCCTTTACAGGAGCCGTGATCACAGGATGACTAAGGCAATGGTCGTCATGTATTTGCTACTACCTTCACAATATATGAATCGGGCACGTTTGTTAAAATTTAACATAAATCAAATTGTTTTATTTTTTCATTTTATTTACTTTTATTAAACTCTGACTAAGATTACATTGTATAATACTGAGTCTACCACCAGTTCGTAAATTGGGTGGCCCTTTCAAGAAGAACTGGCGGAAGAAACTCGGGCAGGGACCGACCTCCATCTTATTGTTATTATTTGCAAGAAGAGCTGGCTACATCACCAGGTCTTTGCAATGTGTGTCTTTGGAGATATTAATTTTTACCTAATGTTCAAAATCCGTAAAAAAGATTTTTATTCAAATTATAGTTAGCGGTTAATATTTTGAGTCCCTTGACTTTGATGTCAGTGGAGTAGTTGTCTCTTCCATGGTCTCTATATTAGTTCAGTTGTCCAAGTATTCAGGTCACGCGCTGGTCGGTCTCGCTGACGGATTGGTCGCGCGCCCGCCGGGCATACTGATGCCGAAGGCGGATAGTTTTCATAAAGATAAACCCGGATTATGAGAAATGCGAGCTGGATGTACGTCTTGTTTTCCTATATGTATAGCTCGGCTTTGTTGAGGGATGACCGCCCATTTCACATAATGTATTTATGAGATATGCTATTTGCTCGGCATTATCTTTATGGTTGATTTTCTTGTTGTATTTCTTATGTATAACGTGGTGGTAATCTTCTATGTTCCTCTGGTATTTCATTTGAAATTTTTCGTCCGACATTTTTATATATTACGAAAAGTGGCATCATCATTTTGTTTATTCGAAATGTTAAACAAACTGTCAACTGAACCAAAGGCACAGATTTTTGTCATCTCATAATTTTTTACAAAACTTGTTTGGGAAATTGATAGTTATGGAAATATTGATGATTCAACGGATTATGTTATTATACTTTTTTCATTAAATTACCAAAGAACTGTAATTATCACACAATTTGTTGTCTACAATACGTCTGCGATGTAATAGTCTGTTGCTATGTGGGTTGAATCGTGTGTGATTTGAGACATAAACATAAATGTCATTTCGTAGCAATTATTATCGGTAATATTCTTTAGTTTCATGTCGACAATTCATGACAAGACAATGCTGCGTGGGTGACCGAGTACTCCTACCTTCGAAGACAAACGGTTAATAGGAGCATTTGTTCCCGATTCAAGAGTATTTATATATAAATACTAGCTGAACCGGCCACGCCTTGCTGTGCCGACTGCAGCGCCATCTGCCGGGCTGATTTGTGAATCTAAACCATTCTCAGATCCCCTTGAAAACACACAAAAAAATTCATTCAAATCGGTCCAGCCGTTTAGGAGGAGTTCAGTGACATACACACTCACAGAAGAATTATATATATGAAGATATATAAATACTCTTAAGACATACTGTGATACATGTAATATTAATATCAATATATTATTATTACATGTATCACAGTATGTATACTACCCTAGTATCTATAACACAAGCCTTAATATGCTAATCGGTGAAAATGAGAAATTAAAAAAAATGTTAATTTTGGACAAAGGCGTAAAAGTTAGTGCTTTTGGAATAAGATTACGGCGATTAAGCAACTTTCGCAAAGGATGGTCATCGGACGAACGGCCGAAAATCTATTATGAGCTAATCTGTTCTTCGGAAGACACATTGAGAGCATTAACACCTCATCACGATACATACATACGAGGTCAAAGATTTTCTTACCGATTCTTATGATCTTTTAAACATTTATATGAGAGAGTGGTGTGGTGTAGAAGTCTAGTGACCAAGATAGAAAATAGGGATGCTTTGATGGTTTGGACATGTAGAGAAAATGGACGTAAGAAGTTAACCCAGACAAATATATGAGGCAAATGTGCTTGGGCTAACCGGGAAAGGCAGACCAAGACAAACTTCCAGGGACCAAATAATGGATGTGAAAAAGTGCTAGGTCAGAAGTACAAATAACCGACAAGCTTGTATGAAAAGGCTGATGAGAGTTTTTTTTTTTTTATATAGCAGAAAGTTGGCAAACAAGCAAACTGCCCACCTGATGGTAAGTGGTAACAGTCACCTATAATACATGTGGCTCTTGTGAGATTCGCAGAAAAACTGCAACCCCCACGAAGAACCACAGTGTACGTTGCCAACTTGTGACATAAGATGTAAAGTCACTGTACCCAGTAATTTCACTGCCATATCTTACCCTTCAAACCGGAACACAGCAATGCAAGCACTGCTGCTTTGCGGCAGAAATAGGTAAGACGGAGGTACCTAAGCAGACGACCCTGGTACAGAGTCTCCCTCCAGTAACATGAAGCGAGAGATGTATGTCAAGATCGTGGTAAGTGGAAATCTGTGATCTCTGCCTACTCCTGCGGGAAGAAGGCTTGATTGTATTTATGTATGTATACTATATATGTATATCGGCTGTGCCCCAGGGGTCTCATATTGGTCCCTTGTTTTTTTAGTATTTTTATCAACGACGTCATTAGTTGCCTATTGAACTCAAAATTATTATTGTACGCGGATGACACCAAATTTTTTTCTGCCATTTAAACTGAAAATGACTGTTAAATGCTTCAGAGTGACCTTATTCGATTATGCGAATATTGCTCACGTAATGGACTTTACTTAAATATAAACAAATATCACACTATAACCTTTACAAGGAAAAAGAAGTTTATTAAGTTTGCCTACAAACTTAATGACAAAACTTTAGAAAGGGTCACCGAGGTGAGAGATCTTGGGGTTCAACTGGATAGTGGCTTATATTTTGAATCTCATATAAATAAAATCGCAGCAAAAGCGTATAAATTACTGGGTTTTATTTTACGACAAAGTACAGATTTTAAAAATGTCATCACATTAATACTGCTTTACAATTCATACGTTCGATCACAATTGGAATATGCGTCTACTGTGCGGAACCCGATGTATTCCAAGTATGTAAGCAAGCTTGAGAGAATTCAGAACAAATTTATTTCTCAAATGAAATATAGGTTTAAGAACTTTAATGCTGATAAAGTCGAATCCCTCTTGACTCGCAGAGAGCATAATGACTAAATATTTTTATATAACATTGTCAATAGTTTAGTAGATTCACCTTTCTTGTTAAGTAAATTAGCTTTCAGGTGTTCCCGACACAGTGCAAGGCATAAATGCACTTTTTTATACCTTCACTATAAAACAAAATATAGAGCAAATATTATTAGAGCGTGTAAAAAATATAATAGTACTTACAACGTCATCGACATATTTCACGAAAAATTCCACGAATTCGCAGGTATTTAAAGGAATTCGGTACCGGATCCTAAAAGGTACTTGTGTTAGCATTATTTTAATTAGTATCTAACTTATTTAAATTATAAGTATTAGTAACCCTACCGTTACATTAATTCTTGTAATTGCTTTTTTATTAAATTAAAAAAAAATACTTTTCGCACATACTTTCGTTCAACTAAATTATGTTAATAAAACTAGCTTTGGAAACTAATAAGCTAATGTACGATTTTAGTTGTAAGGTTTCAAATGTATTATAACATGCTGTTTGTTTCTTGTAATAAATAAAATAAAAATAAATAAAAAAATATTACATTGTACTATATTAATGTTATTTAGACTTCAGGATACATACAATTTCAAACAATTACATTTAATATAAATTAACTTAAAGAAAATGTATAATTAGAAAAGCTTCATAAGTTTTAAAACGTTCACTATTTTTATTTTGCTATTGTTTGTGTCATCTGATTGACTAAAATTTTAAAGCAATTAAGTTCAAAAAAATCACAACAATTATTTAGTTCCAAACTAGTCAGAGCTTGTATATGGTTACTAAATAACGTATAGAATATATAATTAATTATAGTCAATTGTGAAATCCAACACATTGCGTTAATATTATTTTATCTATAATGATATATGAATGAAGCTTCATAGATATATACTCATTTTTATGTTAGTAAAGTTCCAAGAAGTTAGTGTATTGTATGTTTCCCAAATAGAATAAATTGCACAGGAACAAATTGTGTTCGTGCTCATTGTACATACAGTGGATCCCCGGTAGTCCGACAAACATTTTGCAGGGCAGTGTCGTACTATCGAATTTGTCGGATTACAGAGTACTGCCTAAGACCCCCTATAGTCCGAATTTTTTTACAAAAGAGTACCTTGTAATCCTTCAAATTACAGATCCAATGATAAGATTACAAATCATACTTCGTTATGTATGTCAAATTTAGTAAATTAAACAACACAATAAAAAGATTACGTTTTATTATAAAAGTAACGTAAAGTCAGAATAAAAACAATACCGTACGCGTCGAGCACACAAGTTGTATGTAATAGACGATGTCGGGTTATAGGGGGTGCCGCATTAGCCAGGGGCCGCATTAGCACTGTATTAAAGTACTAGAATTCTAACCCGAGACCTTTAGCCAAGAATGTAGGATCGCTATCGTTGTACCAAGCAGACATCGAACATAAATGTATTTTTTTTATCATCTCGTCTTTGCATAATTTTTTATTAGAAAATATTGTTTGCCATAATTTAAAAGGCATAATTTGGTATAATTATAAATAAAACTTTTACTTTTGTAGAATCAAGACGAGTTTTATTTTATTTTTTACATTTAATCCTGATGTTTCGACTCCTTTACAGGAGATGTGATCACAGGAGTTGTGATCATAGGATAACATATACATATCGCCTCTTTGCTTCAATAACGTGACAAGTCTAAAAAAATCGTTTTTTTTTTTAATTGATAATTGAAATCGCCTTGTTTGGTTTTATTTTCTGTAAAAACGTGGTATCTGTAACGTTAATAATAGCGAATCCATGCACGAAAGAGACAGAGCAACAGTGTTATATTTCAATATCACGTTGTCTCTTTCTGCATGTAGTTTTGTTTCGACAATGAAACAAGTCAGTTGTCACCGCGCACGACGACGAGAAGGTGCTCTTGATTTTCGGCGAGAACGTGACATCACGATATTATCACAGTGTGGTTGCAAAGGTATGTTCTAATTAAATTAATTGATTTTATTTGAAAACGTGATATCTATATTTGATACAGTGTTGTTGAAATGTTGTGTTAAGTGTGTATTGGTACAAGTTTTTATGTCACTTTGCCGACGAAAAAAATACAATTTTGCTTTGAGATTATCTCAGAATGCAACGTTGTAGATGATGAAACTTTTCTCAATATAAAAAGCAAGTTCCGAATATTTGCTAATGTTTCATTTTTTCAGAAAATTATTAATATCTTTAGGCGAAATATTTCTAAATATAACATTGTTTGAACCAAAACAAATAACAATTTGCACTTATTTTTTCAGATGGGATCACGGTCTAAAAGACTTATTGAACTCGCAATGAAACCAAATACAAGTTCCAACAACAGTACAACACAAGTCATTAGTACAAGTACAGGTATGTACTTATGTTACTGAATACTTACTTTTGGTCTGTTGGTCGTATAATTAATGGCTCTTCATTTACTTTTCAGAATCAACTATGAATTTAGAAGGGGCAACGTCGGATTTAGATAACACAACAATAACTAAAGGTGACACAATCGAAGAACACGTAGAGCCAATAATTTCTGTTCGTCGTCGTTGTGACTCGTCGTCGAGTAGCAGCAGTAGTAGTGCCTCTGGTTCATCAAGCAGTTCATCAAACACTACTTTTATTGAAGGTAATTTGTTTTAATTAGTAGGTATTATTTAGTTTCACGTAATATTAGTAATATTCTAAAGCTATTAAATAATGTTTACAGATAGCGATGATTCGGTTAAAGACCCAAACTTTGAAATTGTGGAGGCAAGACAACGTTCTCAAAGCTCTTCAAGTTCTGATGAAGATGTAAATGTTAACACCACTATTCAAGTCGACGTATTACGTGAAAAAGGTATTTTACAAGAACTAGAGTCCCCCCCAACTCAAAACGAACCGGCTGCTCAACTGAACTCATCAATCTTAGATAGCAGTCCAAATAAAAGAGGAAAAAAAAGGCGAAGACAAGAAGAAAATTGGAAAAAAAATATTGCAAAGAGACTGAGGAATAGCGGTAAGCCTTATAAATCATTAAAGACACAGAAAGACATTCCAGAACGTAAATTAAAACCACCTTGCAAAGAGAATTGTAAATTCAAATGTCATTCTCATATCTCGGAAGAACGACGTCAAGAATTATTAAATCAATACTGGAATTTAAGTGACATTGAAAAGCAATGGTCGTTCATTGCAAACAGTGTGGAAACAGTCATACCAAAACATCGATATGTAAAGATTGATTCGGATGGAAATGCGGCTCCAACACGCGACAATAACACCTCTTTCTTTTTGACTGTTGCTGGTGTAAAGATCAGAGTATGTAAATTATTTTTCAAAAATACTTTGGCTATTAATAACAGACCAATTGAGACAGCTTTAAGGAAGAAAAATAAAGACAGCAACATTTCTGCAATGATAGATAATCGCGGACGTCATGACAATCGATATAAAGTAGATGAAAATATTAAAAATGGCGTTAAAAGATTCATAGAAGCAATACCAAAAATCGAATCGCATTATATTAGAGCTAATTCAAGAAGACAGTACATTGATGGAAGTAAAGCCATAACTGACCTTCATAGAGATTACGTGGCTCAATGTAAGTCGCAAAACCTACCTTTTGCCACATATTTAATGTTTTATCGTATTTTTACTCAAGATTTCAACATATCTTTCTTTGTGCCCAAAAAAGATTTGTGTGATGTGTGTGAATCATATAAAAACAGCACTGAAGAAGAAAAAGAACAAAAAAAAAGAAAGTTATGACACACACCAAAAAGAAAAAATGCTCTCACGTAAAGAGAAAGTAAATGATAAAAATAATAAGGATATTCTAGTTGCAGTGTACGATCTACAAGCCGTTTTTCAATGTCCTAAAGGGGATATTTCTGTTTTTTATTATAAGTCTAAATTGAATGTTCTGAATTTAACTATATACAACATTCAAGACAATAGTGTTGAATGCTATGTTTGGGATGAATCCAACGCCAACAGAGGTGTGAATGAAATCGGTACTTGCGTGTACAAATATCTTCTCAAAGTTTCACAAACAGCCACCGATCTAAACGTTGTTTTTTACTCGGACAATTGTGCTGGCCAACAGAAAAATAAATTTATGTTGTGTATGTATCATTATGCAGTAAATACAATACCAAATTTGAACTCAGTGACGCATAAATATTTAATTAAGGGCCACACCCAAAACGAAGGCGACTCCGCTCATTCTCAAATAGAGAGAGAAACCAAACGTCAATTAAGATCTGGTCCGATGTATACACCCGATGCATTTATTGGCGCAATAAGAGCTGCTAGGAAGAAAAAAGAACCATTCCATGTCAATGAAATGTGTTTTGACGACTTTTATGATTTGAAATTTTTATGCAATCAAATGAACTTTTCGCTATCGAAAGATGAGAATAACAAATTAGTAAAATTAACAGATTTGAAGGTGATTCGAATTCAAAAAAGTGACCCTGATGCCATATTCTTTAAATACTCTTATGCTGATAAACAATATACGAAAGCTATGGTTTTTAAAAGGAAAAAGAACAACAATTTGGAATTGAAAAATGCGTACAGTGTAAAGCCTGGTTTATCTGATAAAAAAAAGCAGATCTTATGGATTTGGTTAATAAAAACCTTATCCCAAGATACCATAGGCCATTTTATGAATCTTTGTAACTTTTAAGACTGCATATTTTAAAAGACTAATTGGTTTAACTTTTTGTAGGATTAATTTAGCCTTTATCATTAAAAGTGTTATATTGTGATTAAATTTTGGTTCTTAATTAAGATAAGTGCCATAACTTTATAATTTTATACTAAACCTAAGATTAATACTACTAACTAAGTATGAGACTTATTATGAAAATGATAATTATTAGTGTTTAATGAATCTTACTGTGATTGTTTGTGATTAATTAGCTTGATACATACAAACATTACATTAAACGATAGATAAGATACATGCAAAAGCTTGCATGTTTATTATCCCACCGATTTTCTTTGAAGAATTGTTTTTTGTTTTATACTTTTATATGTTTATATGCGAGAAAAATACTTGAACTGATATCAGAAGATATCAGTACGAGTAATTCTTTAATATTTTGTAAGTAACGGATACCACTAATACATAATTTCGATAGTGGTGGATGCCGTTAACTTTCTTTCTGAAATAAAAAAATATGTTTATAAGTCTAAAGTTTTTTTTCTACAAAGTTTCTTCATGTAATAACCTCAGTAGCGGAGTAAAAGTTTTAACATTGACACTGTGACAAGTCAAATTAAAACACTCGTGTTAAAATATATTTTCAGAAAAAACGTGACATATTGTCCCCTTTTTTTTAAATACACAATTTTTTTCCTAATTACTTAAAATAATCAGAACTCTTATAAATATTTGGAAAGCTTATTTATTAATGTCTCGAATCAATATTAAATTGACTTTTGAAATACATTCGTTTAAACACAACAATTTTGTGAAAGTTAAAAAATGGCCTCCTGTAAAATTGTGTTTTTCGAGATAACACATTATTGAAGCAAAGAGGCGATATATTGGTATAATTTATTAACTGGTAATGAATAAACAAATATTTAACCTAATAACATTCATATATTATATATATATATAAATTTCCTGACACAGTGCTTGACCGCGATGATCTCCGTAACTACCAAACCGATTTTAATGATTCTTTTTTATTTTGCTGGATTATTGCGATTTAGGACGTAAAGGAGATTGCTCAGCTTCCATGCATGATTGGCCTAAAGACCAATAATCATGAAAACTTATTTCCTAGAATCGAAATTATGTATAAATGACTGTAGAAACAAATATTATTAACGGACACCCCTGAGAACTTCTATAAACCATATACACTGAATGATTTTGAGGTTATGTTTGCAAATCTAAAAAGGTACCTCACCTACATAGGTATCAAAATAATAAAAAAACAAATAAGTAAACTAGGGAAATCAAGCCAAAGGTACCGTAATTACGTGGGTGGGTATTAGATTATATTAAGAGCATGTAGATTAACAGATAGTTGCCTGTTTTTGAAATTAATGCACAAGGGTAACATTTAAAATCAGGTAAGTATGTCATGTGATTGCGACTTCCAGAAGCAATCTTGCTTGTTTCATTTAGAAATTGTGATTAGATAGAGCAAATTGTATAGAAGTGTCTAACAAAAAATGCATGTCAAGGAACTAGTAGGTACCTACCTATGAAATGTGAAACTGGAACTGTTGTCATAATTTTATAAAAAAACAATAGTAATAATTCGGTTTATAATGGTAAAAGGTAATTCTAATGCTTTGTTCTAATGTGAAATATATTCCTGATATACTTTAAATATTCTGATAAGGTAGATTAATGAAATAAAACAACTTAAGTACTATTATGTTGTGTTTAATATTACATATCATCTACATCTACAGAATTTTTAATAAACTCTCGTTAACCAAAGAAAGCTAAGAGATTTAGGCTATACAGCCATATCTACAGTAGCTTAATTATTTTTGTTATGTTTCTATTAGAACTATATTTTACATTTTTAGTGTATTATACCTTATAATGTGTTTATAAAGGTGTTTGGCGAACAATGTATGGCAATAGACCTACCATCTATAATAATTGTCTTAGCACCTTTGCATGTAGTGAAAATGATAATATAGTTGAGTATATTAATACCACAGTGTAATATTAAAAAAATATTTTATCTTACTGATCTGTACAAAATAGATTTGTTTTTATTTTATATAAACAACTTCGATCAGTCTTTGGCTGTATGTTACTACACCCATAGCCATCAAAAATGATTCGTTCGTATGTTTTCCAAACCGGTAAAGTGAAATTCCTTTTTAAAATGAATATATTATACAGAAGTGTCCGTTAAAATCTAATGACTGGATAATAAAATATAAATTACGCCAAGAATTACCGTATAAGTCAATATTTTTTTTTCATTTGGGCCAATTTGAGCAATCTCCTTTGGCATTAAAAAATATAGCGAAAGATTTTCTCATTTTTTAAATTAACTTCTTGTTTTTTATTTATTTATAAAATATTCATCTTTCCAGTTTTGTATATTTATGGAATCTTAACATTTTTAACAGTATGGTGGCAGATGGAATATTGATTGGTTTGTACGTGATGCGAATTTAAGTATTTTTCTCCGTTCATTTACATAGTAAATTTCCTGCCTTATAGAGGGGAGTGTTCACGAAAAATAAATCTGTATTCCGCGAATGTACCTGCGAATTTCTATAATTACGATGTTCCCGATGAAAATGTTCTTCGAAATTGTAGTAAATTGTACTTTGCTTCATTTTTGTGTCCACTAATGTGTATGTTTTGTTAAAATTATAAATGAGAAAGATAAGAATGGAGATACAATAAACAAAGAAATTTGTATTTTAAATGCTTTTGTATAAAACTTTTAGTAATCTACCTACCTAAATAAGTAATGTTTTTGACTGCGATCATTTTCTGTTACCTTAACATTTAAGCCATGAGACAATTAAATAATCAGTTCGTCTGTAATAATTTGTCAGCGTTTTTAATCAAGTATTTGATCGGTATGTATATATTTGAAAACTGTAAGTCTGTAAACAAAATCAGAATTACTTTAAAACAAAGGATCAAATATACGCTTAAATACCCTTTTTCAAAGGTTAACTTCTGGTTACCATAGTCTAGACTACGGCTGTTCTAACACAATGGATATTTTTATTTATGTACATCGATATTAATGTTTTAAATCGTTACTGAAATCATTATTTACCGTAGTTCCCACAATATATTAGTTTTTCCTTTTTAATTTAATAAAATGACTTTCAAAAATAATAATGAAACTTAAAATATATAATTAAGGAGGTCAATCAGAATAATTGGACGAACGTTTGGTGCAATCGTAGCGATCTGCCTTTCGCGTCGATGGTCCTCGGTTCGAGCCCTGGTAGTATTCGTTCGAATCCTCCAGAATTTATACATAATATTTAACAATTATCAATCTGGAATAGTGAACTTTTCGATAAGTAAAAGAAAATTAAAAGTTGAACCTGCACAAAAACAAAATTCCATTTCCTTTTGAAACAAACGAATGCAAAATCTAAATTAAACTTGAAAAAGTTATACTAAGGCAGTATTTATCTTTATAAAACTTTCGCATATGTAATAATTTCTTAAGATGTAAAGACATATCTCTTCACGTATATATTTTTAGTTATATGAGTCCTGCCAACTATTCTATAGAATGCATTTTAATATGTCTTACCGTTAAGGCTGAGGTCATAAAAAGACATCGGTTGACAATTTTTCGTCGACCGTAATCGTAAAAGAGATGACCACGAAAAACCCTTTTTATTTTACGACTGTCCTGAAATTCCATAGTAAATATCGATGAAAGATTTTTTAATAATTAATAATATAAATCCTAATTAGGATCCTGTGATCAAGACTCTTGTAAAGGAGTCGAAAAGTCAGGTTTAAATATAAAATAAAATATGCGCAAAATCCGTAAAAAAGTGTTTTATTCATATGTGTAACGTGCGTGGAAGTGTAAGAACTAAATATAATAATAATATTTCTTACAATCACACCAATTAGCCAAACCCAAAGTAAGAACTATAAGGCTTGTGTTATGGATACTAGGGTAACGGATAAACATACATTTATGATACATAGATATGTTATATTTTTAGTAATATATATAAATACCCAGGACTCAAGTACAAATGCTCGTATTTATCATACAAACATACCCCTTTCCGGGATTCGAACCCCGGCCTTTCGGTGCGAAAGGCAGGACCGCTACCGTTACATCAAACGGTCGTTCTGATTAATTATTATATTATGTTTAAGTTGAGTGCGTAAAAAACGAATACTTATATCTCGTCCGAGTTCCATAGCGCTGTATAAAACTATAAATATACTTTGTGTTGCCCTCTTTACTTATACGGGTGTCGTGATAAAGGTGTGCACCTGGCAACATCCCAAGTTGCCAGCATGATGGAAGATTCCGAGCTCCATAAACCGGGAAGGTATCTTTATTGCAATAGCTGGAAGGAGTTCTACGCCGAATTCTTATTATGAAATGAAATGAAAATAAATTGATTCAAATGCACTTAAAATAAGTTGTTATGAATCGTCCAACATTTTTACGTACCACCCATTCAGGACGTCTTTTATCGGTCAAGAAGAATGGGCGCAAGAAACTCGTCAGCTTTAACAGAAGTAACGACATTTACAATATAATACGCCGTTACCATACATAATCAAAAACAAAATTATTCTGTCATAACAATAATAGTAGTGTAATGGTTTCATTACATCGTTGATTGAAAAAAGTCAACAAGTATCTGTCAAGAATTATTATGGTGCTAGCTTGATTTGCCTAGAGCTATTTAGACATGATGAGGTCCATATTGTATCTTAAGTAAAGTATTTAATGTTTTCGTATTTATAAAACAAATGAATTTGGTACACATATACTTTTATTTATGAACCCATTAACAATAACCCTTGATCAATTTTATTTTTAGACTTATTAGGCGCTAGACCGCTATCTCGCCTGATGGCAAGCGGTGATGCGATCTAGGATGTGACGCGCTTGCCTAGAAGATACATATGCACTTGTGACTTAAAGACACCCAAATTGTTTATCAGGAAACACATAAAATTAATTATAATTTAATGTTTTTGCAATTTACGTAAGAAGACTACATACAGACAAGTTTTTTTGAATATATATCATAACTATAGTAATAACTCACATGAAATTTAATGATTTGTTGCTGCTGGACTTTTTTTTTATTTATTCACTACATACCACAAATTCCAATACTTATATAAAAAAAATATAATTATTTGTTTTATAAACACTGTTCTTATATCTCTCTATTATTAAGACTTAGATAATTAATAATGTAGTTTCTATATGAAAAGCCAACATGCTATCAGATGCATGAAGAAGGTCAGGCTGGTTAATTCTTGGTGCAAATGTAAATCCTCCATGATCACAGAGCATTCGCCCTAACTTCCGCTAAGGAAACAATCATTTGTTTCATAATCGTATACAATATCCAGCGAAATCCACGATTATCCCATTCGGGAGCAGCGGGTAAGCGACACATTATAACCCTTCGATTGGATACTACACCGTTGTTAACGCAGCATTGTGTATGCGAGGTAATTGTGTTTGTCGTAGTTAACGGCGGATCTCGCCCCGGGCTGGACCCGCTATTGGCTGGTGGGATGTAGCTGCTTCCAAAGCATCGGCGATAGCGGTGGAAGTAACACTTTTTTGTTTTACACCTTTTTTGTAGTGAAAACATTAGGCGTGTTGGGCATTTTTTGAGATGGGAAAAACCATTGAACTCGCGACTCTGTTACCGTAATCCACACCTCTGTATATAAGTATCTACATAAATTGACCCCGTTTACACGGGAGTTGAGTTTGGGTTGAAATACATTGATAATATAATTGTGTATATACGTATAAAAAAGATAAATATTCGTGTTGGAACGGAATGAATAAAAACACTTGATTTTAAAGTATTTCCTGCACAATCAAAAATTTCCTAACGATTCAAAAAATACACACGTAATTGTTTAAGTTTTCACTTCTGTCGGCACTCCCGGAGTATCACTGTTTTTTTATCATGAACAGGTAAGCACATTCCAAAAAGATATTTTTTCCCAACGAGTCACACCCTCATCTGTCACACTGAGACTGGATAGGAAGTTTTCATTAAAAAAATCGCAATCAGTCACACTGTTACTCGGTGAGAATGTTACTCGATGGGAACTTATAATTAGAAATTACCCAATCAGTCACATTGTTACAGGTTGAAACAAAATAATAAAGAATTTAATCAAAGACTAATTAAAATTTTAAATAAAAAAAATGGGGGTTGCACTCCGGGAGTGCAGGCAGAAGTGAAAACATGAACTTATGGCGCGTTGGGCACATTTTGGGTGAGCATTTTTAGGTGCGCTCGCGACATGAGAAATTGTCGAATTTTTTCTTTTTAGAGCATCATTTGAATCATCCGCATCCATTTTCAAGACAAATCTATAATCAAAAATAAAAATGTAGATTTTTTAAAGCTATAATCGTAGCATATATATTTTTTCGGGTTTTCCTACTTTTCCGGCTTTCCCATAATTTTTAGCGATTTTCCGACCGTCGATTCACGTCCCTAGTGAAATCTCTACTAAATTGAGTATATTTTCGATTTTTCGGGTTTTCCTACTTATCCGGCTTTCCCATAATTTTTTGCGATTTTCCGACCATCGAATCACGTCCCTAGTGAAATTCTCTAATAAAATGAGTATATTTTCGATTTTTCAGGTTTTCCTACTTTTCCGGCTTTCCGATAATTTTTAATTCTTAGCTGAAATGAGCATAGAGTTAATTTTCCTAATTTCCCAAAATTTCGAGATTTTCTGTAATTTTGTAAAAATTTATCAACTTCAAACTTTAAATGCAGCGCCTTTTTAAACGCTAGCGCCAAACTTGTATTCTTGTAATGTAACTGTTGGTAAAACAGGAAGTTGTCTCCCTAGCCGAAGAAAGAGACAGCTGATATATACCTATGCGTATACTAATAGTATTGTTCACTATTGTAAACATATATGTACCCCACGTGTTTCTCATTTTTTAGATAATTTTATTTAATAACGTGTAGCATTTGTTTATGTACGTATCATGTACGTAACAAAATTTACCAAATAAAATAATAATTTACTTACGTGATGACAAGCAGCAGTTGTAATAATGTATACAAAATATAGTAACACTATAGTATACAAAAGCACTACAACAATGTTTTTATTAATTCTATTAACCCTTTAGAATTGTTTTTTTTTTAACACAATACCATAGCAGCAACACAAGTCAAATGAAATATTTAAATTAATAAATTTTCCGTTTAATATTCATTTATAAAATAAATATAATAAACTCTCAATCTCGTCTGTCGCAAGGGCACGAATGCCCATGCAAAGACTGCGTATAGCATGCAGCGCTCTCGCATACCTATACACTCTGAGTATACATATAGGTATGTAATCTCGTCTGTCGCGAAAGCACGAACGAATGCCCATGCAAAGAGCGCGTATAGTATACATATATTTAAGAATACACGCGGAGTATATCTGTGTAAAATCTCATCTGTCGCGAGAACGGCTGAAAATGCTCACCCACAAAAGTGCCCAACGCGCCATAAGAAGTTTTCACTTCAAAAAAATAACAACATAGGTAAATATTTCTGATATATCAGTTACTTAGTTATGGACCTTTACTATAACTTTGTGTTATGGACGGTAAACGTTTATCAGGATTCATCATATTGTGAAAATTTCTCATTTGAAAGTTTTATTCTTAGAAAAAATATTTAAATACAGTCTGCGTTATATATTTATCACAGTAAATCATTATACTCGTATTTAACAATATTTAAAAGTTGCTAATTCTAATGTTAATTTGAGCTTTTGGGAACAATATTCTAAATATAAGTTATTATCTGTCTGTATCACAGTAAATCATCAGATTATTTACAATAATTAATAGTTCTTGTTAACTCCAGCTGCACTTCTTGAATAAACTCGTCTTTTTATATAGTTTTGATGGTTTGTTTTGTTGTTTCAGGATATTTCAGACTGTATTTTGAGAAGACTCTTCTGCGATTGTGTGCCAGAAATGCATGGTATTTAGATGTTTTGTGCCAACGATCTTATTTAGTTTACCATGCCATGATTCTAGTGCGTTTGTGGTGCGACGTGCCTCTCCAAATACACACCACACTTTTAAATATTCTTCATAAATCCACTGTTTTTCCATGTAGTTGATGAAATCTTTCACGCCTGTACTTTTTTTCTTTTTCCGAATCGAGCAAATATACGAGGGTGGGTCAAAAAGTTCGCGGAATGGAGGGTAAAATGTAAGAAATAAAATACAAAATTATTTTTTCTTCTTAATGTATTCCCCCTTAACTCTAGTACATTTATTAGACCTATCAATTAATTTATTAATACCTTCGAAAAAAAAAACTGGTTGGTTGCCTGTAAAGTCGGTATACGGGCGAAAGTTTTACGTGACAACGACTTTGAGTGGTAAAATAATTTTAATGTGAATATTCATTCGTATAGTAGGAAGAAGGATGAAATAATAGTAACAATTTAAAACATTTATTTATACAAAGAATTATATTTAAAACATTAATTTATAGGCACGCGTCCCTTCCACTTTTTATGTCTGTCTCTCTCGCTCTTAGGCGGGCTAACCATGCCCGAGTGGAAGGGACGCGTGCCTCTCACTCGCTCTCATTGTAAGCGCATAACGTGAGCGGAGCGTAACGCAGTTTCTTGAAGTGTCACCCGGCAAACCAATTTATAAGACGTTGTCACGTCAAAATGATTTCTCTTTGTCGTCAAAATAGGCCGAAATTGCGCTCTTCACTTCTTCATCGCTGGAAAATTTCTTCCCTCGAAGCTCTTTTTTCATTTTTGGGAACAAATAATAATCACTTGGGGCTAAATCTGGGCTATAGGGAGGATGTTCTAAGATTTCGAAGCCCACTCTTTGAACAGCAGCCATCGCAACTTGCACCTTGTGCACGGGTGCATTGTCGTGCAAAAGGAGCACACCTTTAGTCAATTTTTCCCGTCTTTTTTCTCTCACAGCATCTCGCAGACGTTCTAATAGTGCAGCGTAGTACTCTTCAGTGATAGAGATACCCTTTTCTTTATAATCAATAAGGAGGATTCCCTCTGTATCCCAGAAAACAGTAGCCATGAATTTTTGGCCTGGATCATCTTCAATCGAATCCCTGCCTTGCTTAAACAGGTTGTGCCACTTGTAAACCATGGTTTTACCAAGGCAAGAGTCCCCGTAAACGGAAGACATCTCTTTCAAAATAGTCTGGGGAGGTTTTCCTTGTTTGGTAAGGAACTTGATGACTGCGCGAAACTCAATTTTCTCCATGTTGCAAAATAACCGCACTAAGTTGAATTAGTCGCACCTCCTTCAAATGGTGTGACGTACGCGTAGTCATATTTAGACTTTTTCCTTTTTTAAAGATGGTTTTGTTCTAGTGATAATAACAACCTTTTAGTATCACTGATGAAAATACCTGGGAAATGGCATCCATAGTCACCTTTTCAAAATCTAATAAAGATTAGATTCCAATCTGCTCTGCATTGATCTATTGGTCATTAAAGTACTTGTATACCACGGGGATTATATTTGTGTGGTTCACTGTACTACCAGTGTCTACATGAATGGTATACAGTTACAAAAAATGGAGAAGGACAACTTCGTAATGTGCCGTCGCCATAAAATTCTTTTGATTGGCATAATATGATTTTCCTTGCTTATATACTCGTATATAGGAAAATACTATTATTCGTGTGATATTCGCTTCATTTAAGTAATCCGCTATATAAAAATATTGATATCGTGGTGGTACATCGACTTTAAGGAATATTCATACCGGCTTCTTTTACGTTACCTAACATGGAATTTTATTTTTGTGGTATGTTACGGAAGTCTGGCTGGTACAATTCGGTCTTTAATTTATGGAGAGGTTCGTCAATTTTATTCTTCGCAAAGTCAGGAGCATGGTTATAAGCAGTCTCGTCTAATATTCGTTGATCCTATAAATAGAAATAACAACATTAATAATATTTTTAATAGAATAAACTTTGTTATGATAAGAGAAGTCTAGAAATGGGCGCAACAGTTACTTCATTATAAATCTAATATTGCGGACAGCGGACATTAAAACGCTTTAAAAAGAAGTAAAATAAATTAAAAAACTGGTTGGTTGCCTGTAAAGTCGGTATACGGGCGAAAGTTTTACGTGACAACGACTTTGAGTGGTAAAATAATTTTAATGTGAATATTCATTCGTATAGTAGGAAGAAGGATGAAATAATAGTAACAATTTAAAACATTTATTTATACAAAGAATTATATTTAAAACATTAATTTATAGGCACGCGTCCCTTCCACTTTTTATGTCTGTCTCTCTCGCTCTTAGGTGGGCTAACCATGCCCGAGTGGAAGGGACGCGTGCCTCTCACTCGCTCTCATTGTAAGCGCATAACGTGAGCGGAGCGTAACGCAGTTTCTTGAAGTGTCACCCGGCAAACCAATTTATAAGACGTTGTCACGTCAAAATTATTTTAAGAGCATTTAAATAAAACGTTTTTTAAGGTGTTTTGAAGAAATTTATTTTAATTGACTTTGTTGTAAATTATTTTCAACTATTTCTTTAAAATAACATAGAATGTGAATAAATATTTACTATATTTTCAATGATCATCTATTGTAACATAGTTAGGCGCTTACTTTAATCTCAAGATTCCTTTACAAGTTTTTCGTTTATCTGTTAATCCGCAACAGTGTTTTCGTCTAGCATAGAATTGATATACATAACGTAGCAAAATAGTCCCACCATTATTTTTATAAAATTTAATGTCATTTGACCGGACGAACTAGCGGTAGATTCTGTCATGGTCGACAGCGGTGCATTCGTGCACTTTGTTACGTATGCTACACATGTATGCACTGCGCATTCCTCTCCCGGCCTACTGTCCATGCGCCAGTACATTCTGTGCTATTATTATTACAGCTCAAAATGATTATGTGCAAATGTGAAGTATTTGACATTGCATGTTTCTGACACTTGCTTTCATTTACTGTACATATTTCGTTGTTTGCCTCTCTGCAGTCTATCACTAGTTATGATTTTTTTTTAACAAATCACACCCAACCTGTCACAATGTTACAGTTAAGGGTGTGATCCGTTGGGAACAAAGATAAAAGTTGTTTCAACAAGTAACAGTGTGTTATTAAATGTGACTATTTGGGAATTTTTAATGAAAGTTTCTCAACCAGTCACTGTTTGACAGCTGAGGGTGTAACTCGTAGGAAGCAAATGTAAAAATATACCTATTCACTCGTAACTTGGAGACCCCTAAATTGTATTAGTCAGGAAACACAGAGCCAGGCAAGCAATTTCACTCTTTAGCGGTACAGATCACAAAATTGGAACCAAAACGCTTAGTGCGGATCTGGTATATTAACCATCTATCGATGGCGTCTATTTGTAAGTCTGGTTGTCCGATGTAAAATGGGGAATTGAATAATTTGTCTATCCTTAATTTTTTTTAAGAAACTCTATCGCTTATGCTTTGCACTCCACCTTAATTGTACACTATTATTAGCTTTATTTGTGGGTGAATCCGCTTCCTCTTCCCATAAGTAAATAATCAAATGAGTATGATTGCAACTCATCATTATTATAAGGGGGTTGTAATGAATCCAAATGTATTTTAGAAGTTACCAATAATACATGCGCAGTCTTTACCATTTGTTGCGGGCATAAAACCTCCGGTTTTAAAAAAAATAAAACGAAACCTATCCTATGTTCTAAGTTGGAAAAAATCCAACAAAATGAAAAAAAAATCATCAAAATCGGTTAAGTAGTTTCGGAGTTCATCGCGGTCAAACACTGTGACAGGGGAATTTTATATATATATACTGGTCACCGGCGTGCGACTCGTTAAGGCAAAGCAATATGATCAATTTTTATCAACAATTTTGCTTCCATTGTTTTGAAACGGTTACCTTTAACCCTTTGAAATTAATTTTGTAACTGAGTTCAGGTGGATTCATTAATTTAGCCATAACTGCCGATGTTGAGGTCCTACAGGCATAAAATTGTTTAACTGTAAAAAAGTAGGCAATAAATTGACACCAAATTTTTTATCAAAAACTCCATTTAAAAACATAATTGAAACGTAAAAAGTGTGTAAATTAAATTAAATATACCATTTTTTTTGTTTCTATTTGGGTGTAAAAATATCACCTAAATGCCGATGTAAGATATCGCTACCGATGTCAAGGCCTAACCTCTTAGTATATTAGATTATGAGTTGTAATTATTTCAGAAGCGAATTTATTCCGATTTTAGGATTATTCATTAGTTTTAATAAAATAAGTACACAACGTTTTGTTGTTGTTTTAAGGTGGTTTTAACAATAAGCAGAGTTAAAAACAACTCTGTTCATTAAAATTTGAAATACGCCTTTTAATAACTACCTTGTCTGCGAACCCTCACGTAGGATTCGAACCTATGATACTAGCTCATAGTAAAAGCTGAAATTCGCTTGTAAATTTCGACGCGTCTGCCAGCGTCTCGATAGCATAGCGGTCAGAGCACCCGCTCAGATAGCGAAAGGTTGAGGGTTTGAATCCTACCTACGGGCTCGGAGATGTGGCTGTTTTTACAGGCTAATATTTTATCTTATATGATGGTTTCAACGATAAACAGAGGTGTAAACAAACACTTAATAAATGAAAACAAAGAATCAGTGGTCGAGTGGCTCCCGTACCGGTTTCCATGGTAACGCAACTCCGAGTTTACCAGGTTCGATGCCCGGTCTGGTCAACGTAGAAAACAATTTTTCTACGTTGTCTCGGGTATGGGTGTTGTAGTATCATCATTTTTTTAGCTTTACATCGATTAGATCAGCCCGAAGTAAGCACTATAAGGCTTGTGTTATGGATATTAGGATAACGGATAAACATACATAGATATGATTAAAGAAATAAATATGAATACCCATGACTCAGGTACAAATGCTCGTATTCATCACAGGAACATCTGCCCCTTCCGGGACTCGAACCCAAGAACGTCCGTCGGAGCGAAAGTGCTTTAGCTACTCAACTTGGGTTCAAGTCAATGTTTTGGAGTTGTCTAATATTTATTTATTGAAGTTATACTTCTGTAGGTGCGTTATAAAAAAATGATGAGAGTGAAATTTTAATGCGCACGCATCACTGTGACACTAAATTATCATGTTGAAGTTTGCCGAAAATCGACATAGAATAAACCAGCAGGATGAAGTTGGCCGCTAATTATGAATATGTGTGTGTGTGATTTTAAATTATATATTCGTATGGTAGTTAACAAAAGTTTATATAAAAGTATAATATTAGTTATCTTTGTTTAGTAACGATAAAAAAGTATAACTTCTTAAATGCGTTCATGAGTATACGCAACGGTTTTTAAATATATCTATTATTGTTATATATTTCAATTCATCGATGTATTCTATATTATAAATTACTTTTAACTAATTTCGTTGTTAAAGATAGGTAGGAAAATGTTATGTTTATATATAGAAGACTTCAACCACATTTGTTATTAGGTTATTGAGCGAATATAAAAGTTACTACTCCTCAACGAGGAAAAAGGCATTTCTGGGAGATAAGTTAAATTCAAAGAATAAAGCGCACTGATATAAGTGCACATCAACATTTGTGATGCAAAAGCTGCCAGGTTTGTTTGGAAACACACGAGAGCATTGCAGACACCGAAACGCAACAATATTACCACTACATAGTTCTCGAACATAGTTCGTAGAACTGATGTCTATTGGGGTAGAAAAGTTCTCGAGTGGCGACAGACAGGCCTCCCACACGGTGGACCGATGATTGTTGAAGGTCGCGGGATCGCCTGGATGCTAGTAGCGCAGGACAAGTCGTTGTGGAGATCCTTGGGAGAGACCTTTTTCCAGCAGTGGACGTCTGAGACGTGATATTGGGTTTGCAAGAAGCAATATATGTATGTATTGTTTATGGTCTATATTAATAAATATAAAAATAACAGTGCCCTCTAGGGACGCCCGAAAGAAGCGAAGCTTTATAATATAACGCATAGGAACTAAGCCTAAAAAAAGAGATAGAAAGCTACGCCAGCCACGCACACTGACATGAATAAAAGCGAGACAGAAGCGGCAGGCAGCTGGCCCCCATATATATCCCGATATATAGTCTGATATATATCCGTAACGGTATTAAATCTGATGCTCTCGTGTAACGGTCAAATCTGACGCTTAGCACGGATAGAGTGGCCGTGCGGTGAACGCCTATATGCGAGCGGCCCGAACGTCCGTATAGAAGCTTCGCTTAAAACGACTATTCGGGCCCGGTCACAATCCAGGCCCGTGTGGCAAGGTACCTCAGCGACACTCGACAGCCACTCCTTGGCATCGCACCGCCATAGTTCTTCTCAAATTGTGATTTATTCGCGACAAATGTCGAAATAAAGCGGCGCTGTTGTTCTATATTGCCGGGATGCGACCCGGTGCGGCTCTGTTTTATTACGCTTAGTAACTGCTCCAAATTGGTTCTCTTTTTTGACGCAACGTATTCCCATACTTGTTTGGTTAGAGAACCGTCAAATATTGGCTTATGTGATTTATTTACTGGCTCCATTTTTAGGAAAGGTTAACATCCTTGGAAAATATAATAAACCCTTTTTCTCGGGAACGATACTTAAGTTACATATATCTCTGCCTAGTTTGAGGATATTTTTGTAATCGATGATGTTTTCCAAATTTTCCGTGATAAATGTTTATCATTTTAAAGAGGAGTTCCATGAAACAGTAGTTAGCGTGTTTGACATATCGTTGCGGAGTTGAAGCAATTTTCGCAAAGCACGTCAATTGGGTGCCGCCAAACTTTTTATACTACACTTTACGGAGAAAACGTTAATACACTTATCCAAGAACTTACCCACACACAGTTGAGTTTAAAAAGAGAAAGCAAAAATAATCAGAAAGTTAGACATGCAATAAAAAACCGTTTAAGAAATTTAATTCTGAGCGTAAAACAATTCTGTTGCGCAATCGATTTTGACGACCGTTTGGTGCAACGGTAGTGATCTTGCCTTTCACACCGACGATCCTGGGTTCGAGTCTCGGAAGGGGCAGATGTTTGTCTGATGAAGACGAGCATTTTTACCTGAGTCATGGGTATTTATATATGTTTCTATAATTATTACATATCTATGTATAATATGTTACCCTAGTATCCATAACACAAGCCTTACAGTGCTTACTTTGGGCTAGGGTGATTGGTACGAATATAAGAAATATTATTATTATTAATCAATGCGATTTTTATAGTCACATGTTTTCTCTACTGGTAAATTATGGTGAAAAGATAGTAGAGTAGTATCCTTTTTTAATTATATACACAGTTTTCTTGTAACTGATTAAACTTACCATCGTGATTGCATTCACAATATCATATTTCGACGAGTATCTCAGCGGTCGGATAGCGAAAGGTCGTAGGTTCAAATCCCTCCTGAGGGATCGGAGACGTGGTTTTTCATCACAGGCGTATTTTATATCTCGTGGAGATTGTAAATATTGCTAAATTCAAAAACTTATAATCCATTTAGTTCTTACACCTCCACGCACATTACACATTACAATAAAACAACTTTTAACTTTGCGAATTTTGCGCATTATTTATTTTATATTTAGTCCTGCCGTTTCGACTCCATTACAGAAGCTGTGATCACAGAATTATTTAAATTTAAAAAAATTAACAATTAGAAACGTACCCGATGAAAATATTGTGAAGATAGTAGAAAATATATGACGTCCATTGCCTTAGTCATCCTGTGATCACAGCTCCTGTAAAGGAGTCGAAACGTCAGGATTAAATTTAAAATAAATTACGCGCAAAATCCGTAAAAAGTTGTTTTATTTAAACCAAAAACAATTTTTTTTTTATAATAAATTAAATTTAAATGTTATCAAGGAGACTATTCTCCTAAATAACGATGATGCCGAACCGTCTTCTGATATCAGCCGTATGCTCGAACATATCTAACGTAAAAGTGAACATAAAAAAAATCTTTCAAAACGAATAAAGAATTTTGGATTATCGCAATATATCAATGGGTAATAACGGTAAGCCCACGCGTGGGATGGCTCGATACGGGCTCGCAAGGAATAGAATTTTAACAAGGGTTCCTGATGTGCCAATGAATAAACGATTTTGGACATTTTATGATGTTGCCAAAGGATTATAGCACCCTCGCTACATATATTTGGGAGGGAAGAGTTTTTTAAATGTGCCCCCGCGTTGTTTTATGTCCGGGCGAACAGTAAAGTCTCTGCTACGATATATTGAAATCGCGAATGTTTCTTGTTTTCGTTGTACGGATTTAATAATGGTTTTATTGACATGTCGAGCTTTACTTTTGGGTTATGTTCGCCTGTTAAACGCTTAACCGTGCTGTGAATTTTGGCGTGCAAAATTCTAATTATTAAGCTAAAGACTAAAATAAACCAAGACAGCATTTTTTGACAAGTCAAACTTATTTGTTATGTTCGAATTATATTATATATTTGAGTATAACTTTATAAAACGAATTCAGAAGTAAGTTCAGAAGAATAGTAAGTTATGTTGTATTTGCTATAAATAGGGTTTACATAAGGTAGGTTTATCTTAATGAATATATAGTGTTCAAACCTATTTAGCCAAATTTTAAATAAGCTATATGTATATTAAATTATCAGGTCAAGCCAAATTATGTTAATATAATTTGGCTTGACGTGGTACGACCATTTGGTGCAACGGTAGCGATCCTGCCTTTCGCACCGACGGTCCTGGGTTTAAATCCCGGAAGGGGCAGATGTTTGTATGATGAATACGAGCATGTGTACCTGAGTCATGGGTGTTTTTATATATTTCTATGAATATTACATATTTATGTATCATATATGTATGTCTATCCGTTACCCTAGTATCCATAACACAAGCCTTACAGTGCTTAATTTGGGCTAGGCTAATTGGTGTGAATGTAAGAAATATTTATATTTATTTATTATTCATTTATAATATTTACATAATATTTCCTATATACGCACTAAGCCTATCCCAAAGTAAGCACTGTAAGGCTTGTGTTATAACTAGTTTAACGGATAGACATACATATATGATACATAGATATGTAATATTTATAGTAATAAATATAAATACCCATGACTCAGGTACAAATGCTTGTATTCATCACACAAAAATCTACCACTTCCGGGACTCGAACCGAGGACTGTCGGTACGAAAGATAGCATAGCTACTGTTGCACTAAACGGTCGACTATTCGTTGCACGATGTCTCTCGAAAGACTGTGAATCCGATTAAAGTGGTATTATTTCTCTCAGTCTCAAAGTCTCAAAAAATTTTCAAGTGATGGTTTTATATGCGGCGACATGTAACGAGTAGATGTCGCTATCACAATCCTATAACAAAACGTTCACAGTTGCCGAATATTATATTTGTAAAGAAAATATACACAATTAAAAACAAAAAAATAATTTTAAGGTTGAGAATGATATAAATTAAAACTCAAACAAAGAATATAAAAGTTTTATACAAATGTAATGCAACAGAAATAAAAGATGTCTGCCAGTATCTTAGAATTTTCCACCTTATCCATCTTTCAAGCAACGAGTTGGTCATGACGTTCATAGGTTTTAGAAATATTTATATTCATATCGTCTGAATCCGGTTACATATTATGAAAAAGGATCACACAAGATAACTTAAATTTAAACTCCAATTTCAATTCCCAAAAAGCTCCTTGAAATCCTTAAAATTGGAGCGTATTCCAGATAAACTTTGAGATAGAGTAAAGAATATTTAATTATTATATTTTTGACCGGCGGTTAGTGCAATGGTAGTAAACCTTCATGCGTCGAAGGTACCAGGATCAAACCCTGGCAGATCTAGTAGGCGTTTATACGTCATATTTTTGATTTGTGAGTTGGTTCCACGGAAGGTCAGCGTTGCAAATGATGTAACACATGCTGAGACCATTTCGGTATTTGTTTTTCTTGTATTCTACCGAATAAATATTTGACTTTGAATTTGAATTAATACAGATGGTGTAGAGTTCGATGGTGCAGTGATGAATGATTTCGGCATCATCATTACACAGGATAAAGATATTTTCACGAAGGAAAGCGCAAATTCCGTTGACAAAAATAAATTTTCAATTTTTTCTTAAAGCAGCTCAAAAAGTTTGCTTTTCAAATGAAACACTTAAATAGAAAGTCACCGCAAAGGTTATTTACAGAATTCAGTTTGATTATTTTCTAATTTGATGAATCAATTGAAAAGTTTGACACGAAGATTACTTTCTCGGCTCCGAATAAAAATTTTCACCTCTCAAAATAATTTCCAACTTAAAATTCCAATTTATAAGTTAAAACGTTAAATATTAAAAGGCTTTTGTCGGCGCATTGTCACTGCCACAACCAGTTTCAGTTTCAGAGATTTAATGAGGCTGAAACATACACTTTACGTGAAAATCACTGAAATAAACGTTTTAATTAATGGGCCCGTCCTTCGGCGAGTGACGCGACGTCCTGTTATGGTCGCTTACCTTGATGTGGAGTGTACGTTTTAATCTTTTGCATAATACTGGGATTACAATGTCGAAATATTTAAATAAACCATTTGTGACATGATGGTCATCGTACATTTGCCTTCTAATATTACAATCGGACATCGCACCGACGGTCCTGGGTCTGAATCCCGGAAATGGCAGATGTTTGTTTGATCAATACGAGCATTTGTACCTGATATATATTTCCATAAATATAATAAATAAACAAATATCTATGTACTATATATGTGTGTGTCTATCCGTTACCCTAGTATCCATACCATAAGCCTTATAGTGTTTGCTTTTACTAGTGCTTATTCTTCCGATATAGTGCTTATTCTTTTGATATAATTTAAATAAATGAAATTGTACCTAAATGTGAGATAGGTGCGGAAACGTAAATAATGTTGAAATACTTAACATACTTTGGGCATACATTCTGTACTCAATCATATGCTTTGATCGTAAGTATTATTTATTAATATTTAAAAATTATTAAAATTATTTAAAATTATTTAAAAATTAGTTATTCTCAGGTGGGACTTGAACCCGCAGCCTTTGGATGTTCAATCCACTGTTCTCCTAATTGAGCTCCAAACCATCAAAATTTTCTGGTACTTATTACTCTTTTCTACGCTGTAGACCAGCGTTGTTTCATCTATGAGAGAAATATTCTTCATCCAAAGCTTACGAGTTCGACTCCCGTCTACGAATAACTTGTGACTCGAGTCCATATTTTGTAGTATTTTTTCTATTAAAATTTATCATATAATACAAAATATAAAAATGGTTTCATCTTGTCAAACATGTATAAAAATATTTCTTTCGAATGCAAAGATATTCCTCTCATTGATGAAGCAACGCTGGGCTACAGCGTAAAAAAAGGTTCCAAAAAAACAAGGCTCGGCAAACAACAATACCAAAGGTTGCGGTTGCGCTGGTTCGAGTATAGCCTGAGAACAAATTGTGAGCTGAGTTGATTTTTCCTAGTATTTTGTATTATCATTATCGTATAAGATAGCATTGGAAATAAAAAATATTTAAATCACAACTTAAATGGCTATAATCTTCGTGCTCCTTTAAAATTTAGGAGACCACAGTGTGCAATTAATTTTAAATATAACTTGTAGTTGCAATAATTACACTATAGGTAAACCGTGATTTATCTCAAGGTTTTCTACGAAATTTATTGGATCGTTCGTATTTTTGTAATAACCTTTGCAAATACTGTTCCCATCACACTTGCATCGTTTAACTTTGTGTGATGTTTAGACTGTTAGTCACTCGTCTAGTAAGTTATTGATTGTAAAAGATAATTATAAATACTTACAATACGCGATACTCAAAGTAATATACAGAAATTAGATTGATTTTTTATAGTTAGGTTTTTTTTAGAGAAAGGCCTATACAGCATCTCAGTTATTTATTTTATTAATAACAATATACTAATAAATTATGGTGAGAGTGCGTTATATATGATGAATGGTAACAGGTGTGGCGATTAATTGCAACCTTCGTGCTCAGGAGTTGCATCCAGAAGCACTGCGGGCTACCAACCTTTCTTGGTTGCTATTCCTACCTTTCATAATGCTCACAGCAAAGAAGTGAAACTCCCTTCCTGCGTTTGTATTTTGAGTCTTCAGAACCAGGGTCAATAGGCACCTCATGGGTTAGCTTTATCGTAGATCCTATGGTGGTCCCCGGGCTTGATTGGAATCAGGAGCGAACCTTTGAAAATAAAAAAAACCTCTACGGATTTCTTGAAAGAACCTTCCACACTTTATTCACTTGCCAACACTCATGCATATTTGGGAACACTCAAAAACTAAAAACCAAGTATTAATAAATGCAAATATTTCAAAAATATTTTTCTTTAAATATTTAAAGAAAAATATTTTTGAAATATTTGATATGACGATGAATATGATGAATATGAAAGTTGTACTCTTTTTTAACAAAAGGCTATATTAAACTGCCTCCGCGTTTCACGTTACTTCTTCGTTGAGAAAATTACTGGTTTAAATTTTATTTAACTTTGTCGATGCAGTCTCTAAGCATAAAGCTTCGCTAGCACCATATATTGGACGGAGCGTAATAAATAAAAAAAAACTTAATATTGTTTAGTCAATTTTAAAATTCCATAACAATGAAAACTTTCAAAAGTACGAGCCTTTTGTTTCAATAGGAAATCCTATAGAGCTAATGTTTTTGGTCATCACTTTTTTATTTTTGCGAATTTCAAAATTCTGTTACAATCTGGTCCTAAACCTGTTGATTCATTCCACACAAAAAACCTTAAAATCGGTTAAGAATTCGGGAAGTTATGGCGTAACAGACATTGCGCCATTGAAGCTGATCCATGGGAGCTTCGCTCGCTCCGCTCCAATTAGACGGTAAGTTGGCGATATTAAAAAATAAAGATTACAAAAATCGATTGAGATATCGATTGCCACATCGTCATCTTCAGACTATTAATGACCTTTTTGTATCAGCACAGGTTTTCTTTACAGAGCAAAACGCTACCGCTAACACAAAACAAGTGTATACAATCAGCGCCTTTATGTGCAGAATAGAGGAGCCTGGGTAATAAAATATGGTCACCCATCCTGAAATCAGACCTTGCTAAAGTTGCTTAACTTGTGTGATTTAAATAAAAATATTTCTTATATTCACACCATTTAGCCTAGCTTAAAGTTAGTAAGGATTGTACTATGGATACTAAGGTAAAGTACATACATATATGATACATAAAGGTACATGTTACATTCCTTTGATTTTTTTTTGACTTGCATGTGTGTTAGAGAAATCTGTAAACTTGCATTGTTTTTGATTAATAAATCATAATAATAAAAATTATTATAATAATAAAAATTATTATAATAATAAAAATTATAATAAAATATATATAAATACCCATAACTAAGGTACAAATACCAACTGGAGGGAGACACTGTACCAGGGTCGTCTGCTTAGGTACCTCCGTCTTACCTATTTCTGCCGCAAAGCAGCAGTGCTTGCATTGCTGTGTTCCGGTTTGAAGGGTAAGATATGGCAGTGAAATAACTGGGTACAGTGACTTTACATCTTGTGTCGCAAGTTGGCAACGTACACTGTGGTTCTTGTGAGGGTTGCAGTTTTGCTGCGAATCTCACAAGAGCCACATGTATTTTAGGTGACTGTTACCACTTTCCATCAGGTGGGCAGTTTGCTTGTTTGCCAACTTTCTGAAAAAAAAAAAAAAAAAATATCTCTTACAGTACTCGAACCCAGGAACATCGGTGCGAAAGGCAGGACACTACCGTTGCACTAAACGGTCGCCTTAAAGGTATCTTGTTGATTCTATTCAACCATAAAAATTGAACTGTCATAATACACAACATCTTTAAAAGTAAGTCCTATTTATAAATAGAATTTATTTTCTATGGTAATACGTTGCGAACTTTTTCCCATTTATTTTTTCACGCTTTGCGTTGGTTTTTCTCTTTTCATTGGGGTTTCCGAAGGCACAGCTAAATATCATAAGCTGTCAATGTTGGATATAAGTGACATTGACAACTGGGTCAGCCGGTGGTCCTGGTGGTCATATATCCGCCATTGATTCATTTCGATCGGGTTCTAAACTGACAGGTCTAAAAATACGCGAAGCATTAGTATAAATTAATTTTTTGATCATCAAAGTTAGAGAGAGTAGAACATTTTCGATAAAACTTAACATTCTTGTAATATTTCAATTGTTGAAACATTTTTTAATGGCTTCGCTTTTGATCCCAATCGAGGCAGGAGGCCAAGACAGGATCCACGATGAAACGGGCTAACCCATACCCTTGTTCTGAAAACGGACGGGTTATAAGTACTCGAATATACAGACGCAGGGAGGGAGTTCCACTCCTTTGTGTGCATTATGAAAGATGTTGAGAAGCGCTTTGTGCGATGGGTAGGAATAGTAAGCAAGAAAAGGTGGTAATAATATAAATACTAGGCAATGCAGTCGCTAAGCATAAATCTACGCTGGCACCATATATTGGAGCGGAGCGTAATACGAAAGAAAAGAAATTGCTTCGATGGGAATTTTTGCGAATTTCAAAATTCGTTACAATCTGGTCCTAAACCTGTTGATTCGATTGCACTCAAAAAATATTAAAATCGGTTAAGAACTCGGTAAGTTATGGCGTAACAGACATTGCGCCATTGAAGCTGATCCATGGGAGCTTCGCTTGCTCCGCTCCAATTAGACAACATCACATACTTTTATGATTTTTAATTTTTTTTTGCAGTTTTTAATGCTATTTTATATGTCAAATTATTTGAAGACAGTTTATTAAAAAAAAATGTAAAAAACCGACTCAGCTCACAAGAAGACGAAGAAGACAATTATTGGGCTGGACATCCGAAGGTTTGCGAGTTCGTATCCTCCCTGAGAATAATTTGTTGCCCGAATCGGTTTCTAGTATTTTTCTATTAAAATAATTTAAAAAAGGTTGTTTTATTCAAATGTGTTACGTGCGCGGAGGTGTAAGAACTAAATAAAGCATTTGTGAAATACAGAAACAACGACGGTACCACAACACCTAACCCGAGCCAATATAGAGAAGTACGTGCATTGAACCGGTTGGAGATCGAACGCGGGACCTCGGAGTGGCGTACCACAAAAACTGGTATGCAAGCCACTCGGTCACGGAGGTCGTCATAATGGTTATGGTTTGAAGCCGCATTACACTGCATTTATTGAACTTAATTTCGATGGTTAGGCTGATGATAGCAGTTAGTTCCGAACCAAGCACAGCTTGTACCATTTGGTACTGAATAACATATGGAATACATCAATAAGTAAACTAAGTACCGTGAGTTGGAAATAAATGATTGTGCACATCACACAAACATTTGTCCCTATCAGGATTTGAACCCGGGACCATTGGCGCAGAATCGCTACCGTAGCACAAAGTGCTCGTCACGTTAAAAACACTTTATTTGTTTTATGAATATATTTTGTCAATATATCTAATAATAATTCTTACATTCTTACCAATAAGCCTCCCAAGTATGCACTGTAAGGCTTGAGTTATGGATACTAGGTTAACCGATAGACAAAAAATTATATGATAATATTTATAGAATATATATAAAAAACTCACCACTCAGATACAAATGCTCGTATTCATCACACAAACATTTGCACCTTCCGGGACTCGAATCCAGCACCAAATGTTCGAAAATCAGGATTGCTACCGTTGTTGCAATAAACAGTCGTCACTTTTTTTTTTATTTCAATTTTGAAAAAACTTTTATTTAGAAAGTGTATTTTACTTTAAAATACACTTTCTTTGCTTTAAAGTTAATATCTTGTTTATATATCTGAATAGTATCTATTTTACCTGTGAAGCTTCCAAGCAATGTAGTACGTTCCATGGTTTCCGGGCTTTGAGAAACTTCTGAGCTGATTAAATGTGTATCGCTCCGAATGGTCGCTGCGTTTATGCATCGGATGCATTGCATAAAAGCTTGTGAAGTCTCACGCTCCTATTCACACTAACGGTGCGGTGCTTCATATACAAATTATGTGTGCAATGAAACAATTTTGGTATTGCTACTGAAAATGAAATATTACCTTAACTTTAATTATATAAATTAAATTAATATTAGAACTCTAAAAAAAAGATCAGATGTCAGGCGGGACTCAAACCTCCCAGACTATTCGGGGCAGTGATCATCCAATTAAGCTTCCGAGGCGTCGTCACGAATTGTTTTCCAAGTATTTTTTCTGACTTTATGTTCTAGATACTACTTAAGGAATACTTAGAAATTCATCAGGCTGTCCAGGTCTTGGTCTCGTCCATAGAGCAAGGAGGTGTGAATTCGAGTCCCGTTTAAAACCTGAGACAAGTTTAAATTTTTCTATTATATTATCTTTATTTAACGCACACTGTAGTTAAAAAAGTCAGTTTTCATGTAAACTAGTCGATGCAGTCGCTAAGCATATAGCTACGCTAGTACCATATATTGGAGCTGAGCGCAATATTTTTTTTCTCTGGGAATTTTTGCGAATTTCAGAATTCGGGCTGAACCATCAGAATCTGGTCCAAATCCTGTTGATTCGATTCCACACAAAAAAAAATGAAATCGGTTAAGAACTCGGTAAGTTATGGCGTAACAGACATTGCGCCATTGAAGCTGATCCATGGGAGCACTCCGCTCCAACAACATTAAATTTTAATAAAAAAAATTATCAGCACCGTTTCATAACCTCAGGGAATGCAAAGACCTTCCATGTTAGGAAACCTCTTAGACGGAAAGAACTTTTTAGTCAACCACGGGAGCCTAGTAAGGAAAGGTAACAAAGTGGATTTTATTGGATACTTATCCAATGCTGAATCTTAATTACCACATGATCAACACTCTTATAATCCATCAGATTCTTGTACGTATTTATTGCTTTATGAGCGTTTTTTTTTAACTATTAATATTTTTTAACATTTTCAATGCTATATTATATAATAAATATAATATTTTTTACATTCACACCAATTAGCCTAGCCCAAAGTAAGCTCCGTAAGGCTCGTGTCATGGATATTAAGGTAACAGATAGACATACATATATAAGGTGGAATCAAATTAACTGCCAGGACTTCGTGGAGTGGTTGGGTCAAGTGTAAAGAATATGCTTAATTAGGTTTTTATATTGTAAAAAATAAAAGCTTTTTTTCGTTTTTTTTCATACCATGACTTCATTTTATTACTTTTACCGTCATTTCCTATGCCTAATCGTTTTTTCCAGTTCACCTATTAACTATAAAATAAATCAAACTATCTTCAATTAAAAGTAGGCATGATCGAGCACAGCTGATCCGCGCGGTACAATGAACCGCAGCGCGGCCTTCGCAGCGCGCGCTCCTTTTATTACAACACTTAAAAAAAGTTAAATTCTGAATTGCTGCTTCCTTGAATAATTATTTAAACTCTGATAGTTATAACGGATTACCTAGGTACCTAATAGTTCGAGTGTAGGCAAGTTCAATGATTCTTGGATAATATCCTCGTAACTCTTACATAAGCAAAGAAACAAACCATCAAAACTCTTCATTCAACAACATTCAATGACACTGGCGTGGAAATTAAAGAAGTAGTTGAAAATATCTAATTTATTATACTGTATAGTAAACACTTACGAGTTCCAAGTAGGTTTTGGTAGCCGATAGTAATATTAGTAATCTATCATATTCCTTTCCAATGCGGCAGAACCGCGAGGTCTACCAGCGTCGTCGGTCGCCGGTGGGTCGAAGCGGCTATGTTTACGGAATCCATACAAAGCCTTGTGTCTACCTCTTATTTTCTCAAACCTTTCTTCATGCCGTCTTACGGCAGTACTGAACACCTCATTACATTCACGGTAGCTAAACACCATTTCCATGTACTCCTGGTTAGTATGACGAAGCATGATTAACATCGGTTCACTTAAGATACCACACAACAAAAGACGTGGACGCTGACTAGAAAGGACTGCGATTCGCAAAATTATTGCTTGAAGCGCAGGTGTATACCTACTTGTAAAGCATGGCTGAGTGATTGTTTAGGGCGTCGTTACACCTTAATAATATGTTGATTAAACATGTGTCTATAAGACTTTTTAGGCTTCGATTTTCAATTAGATTTGATTTAAAAAGGTAAATACAGATTTTTCTTTACTATAAAAATGAGTAAAATTGAGTTCGGAAACAAAAATCATATTCGTGTTTATTATTTTAGATCAACTGCGGAATATTGTTTCACTAGGTAAAACTAAAATTAGTGAAAACTATTTTAATTTTTTAGAAGTATTCTTTCGTAATTGTAATTTCGGACTAAGCTAAACTAAGCTAAACACTAAGCTAACTAAAAAAAAAAGAATGCAAATTGGTTGAGAATTCGTTTTTAGAACTATCCAATATTTATAGAAAATTATCGTGAAAACATCACCACCTCAGTTGCCTACGCTCTACTAGTTATGTACAACTGCTAGTTATGTACAAAGCACCTATCAACTTACTATACAAAAAGTGAATATGTAAGTTTGATTGAATGACAGCACCTAATTTGTCGGAATAATTTGCTCTATTTTTAATTAATTTATTGAGTTCGACTCATAGAATGCGTGTTAAATTTACATTCATATTTAAAGATTACGTTTCTATGAAGTGAAAAAGCAACATCCAAAAATCGACAATGTTTATAAAGTGTAGTCAGCCTTATGTATGTGTTTCCGAGAACCCCGTGTGTATTTCCAAGAATCTAATGTTGCGGCATCTTTGATCTAGCGCTCTCTCTGTCCCGCACCCAGCATGTACACCTACTGTGTGTGTGTGTGCATACGTCAGTATTGCCAGAATGTTATTTTTTAACAGTTTTAGTTATTTTTGACCATTACATGTTACTTCTATGTTTCACGATTCTAAATGGTACTTTTACTAACAAGTAAGAATTAACTACTAAAATTGAAAAAAAAAACAAGTTACACAATTTAAATAAAAACACTTTTACGAGATTAATTGCGCATTTAAATTTCTTTTTTTTTTTCAATATTTAATATTCATGTTTCGACTCCTTTACAAGAGCCGTGATCACAGGATGACTAAGGTAATGGTCGTCCTGCATGTGCTTCCTTACTGATCAATTTATACAAAAAAATAATTTTGTTTTTTATTTTTTTTTATTATATCGATTACTATAAAACTAATGAGTTAACCACCAACTCCGCAATCGGGAGGCCTGTCGCAGAATAACTGGCGAAAGAAACTTGCATATGAGGGACCGAACTCCATCTTACTTATATTATTTACAAAAAGAGCTAACTATATCACTAGGTCTCGCAGTGTATGTCTTTGCAGATATTAATTAATAAATTGGCTCATAGTAAATGCACTTGTAAATTTCGACGCGTCTACCAGCGTCACGGTAGCTCAGCGGTCAAATTCAAATTCAAATTCAAATCATTTATTTGCAATAAAAAGGGTTACATTCAGGTCTAATTTTAATATGTGATTGATTCTTAAGCCTATTTAACCATCAGGATGGCATGCAAATTAGTTGGTTTACAACATAACAAAAATAATCAAAAAATATAACACAGACACGGACATCATATAGACTTATTCTATGCACGCTCTGGTTTATTGCGGTGTTCAAAAAATTCATTTACGCTGTAAAAAGTATTGTCAATAAGCCATTTTCGAAGTGCTTTTTTAAATTTATTATAAGACAACAATTTAATATGTTCCGGTATTTTATTGTATATTTTAATTGCCATGATTGGTGCGTTGGATTGATAACGATTAGTTTTAGGTATGGTATTTAGAACTATTTTATTTTGGTGCCTAACGCTTCTCTTTGTTATATCCTTCTTTTTTGTAAACGTATTGAAATTTTGTTTTACAAAAATACCCATTTCCAAGATATACAAGCAAGGTAAAGTCAATATGCTAAGTTCTTTGAAGTACGGTCTACATGACACGTCCGGTGCTATATTGAGTATTGCTCGTACGCACCTTTTTTGTGCTCGAAATAGCCCAACTACATCAACGCCATTTCCCCAGAGTAAGACACCGTACCTTAGCAGTGATTCGACATAGGCATAATATGCTGTAATTGCTGTAGCTTTATTCGCTATTTTTGATAGTTTGAAAAGAGCAAACGAGAATCCGTTTAATTTATTACAAAGCTTTTCTATTTGACCTCTCCAATTCAAGCGCGGCTCTATTATTAATCCTAAAAATGTTACATTATTTTCATGCCTTAAATCTATATCATTGAATTTAATATCAATTGCTATGTCCTTAAAATTATTAAAATTAACTAACTTTGTCTTATTGAGATTTATTTGTAAATTGTTATTATGCAGCCAATTTGTCACCGATACCAATGTTTTAATAATTTCTATTTTATGTGTTTCTACTGAAGAGTTTTTATCTGAAGTTACTATTATTGATAACTCATCCGCAAAAAGGATCATTTTATGCTTCGTTACATTAGGCAAGTCATTAATGAAAAGTAAAAATAGAAGCGGACCAAGAACACTTCCCTGGGGCACTCCAGAGTGGTTTGTTTTACAATTTGATTTGTAGGCTCTTTGAATGTGATCTTTATCAAGTTGCATAATTTCCACAAATTGTTCACGGTTTTGAATGTACGATTTTATCCAGGAGAGAGCTGGACCTCTTATACCATTGTGCTCTAACTTTATAAATAATTGATCATGTGAAACAAGATCAAATGCCTTTGCTAGATCAATAAATAACACTGTTGTGTAGTTTCTCACGTTTACATTTCGTAATATTTCTTCGATTAAATGATAAGTTGCAAGCGTTGTAGATTTTCCTTCTTGGAAACCATATTGATTGTTGCATATTATTTTAAATGACTTCAAAAAAGATGAAAGGAGACCATGCATGATCTTTTCAAAAAATTTTGAAAATACCGAAATTATTGCGATGGGTCTATAGCTTGATAAATCATGTTTACTGCCTTTTTTATGTAATGGTATTATTTTTGAAATCTTTAATTTTTCTGGAAATTTTCCTGTCTCTAACGAGAGATTTATAAGAAAAGTGAGTACATTTGACAATTTATCTGCACAAGATTTTAGTACTTTAGTGCAAATAGAGTCAACTCCCTCTGCCTGGGTATTTTTTAATGCTATTATTACTTTTTTGATGTCATTTTCGTTTATTGGATTGAGGTATATGGTATTACTTAATCTCGGGCTTAAAATACGTAGTTCATTTGTTTTAAATGTGTTTTTGCTGGAATTATTAGTAAGATAGCTGTTCATAGTCAAGGCGATGTTTGTAGGATTAGTTATGTCAATACCAGTGTCGTCTCTTATTTTATTAATGTAGGTTTTATTATTGTTCTCATTCTGTTCCGATTTTATGACAGACCATGTTGCCCTGCACTTATTTCTGCTTCTCAATACAAATTTTTCATTGGAAAGTCGCTTCGCATGATCTACGCATTTTTTAAATAATTTATTATACTTTTTGTACTTATCTTTATAAATACATGACTTGGTGGTGTAATATTTATACCGAAGGATCCGTTTCGTGTTGCAACTTTTTTGTATACCTTTAGTTATCCACGTCTGTTTATTAGAGTTAGTCGATCTCATTTTTATTTCAGGGAACGATAGCTGGTAAAATAGGCAAAATGTTTCATAAAAAGCGTTAAATGCATCATTTAAATTATTTTGTCTATAAACTTCTGAGTACGAAAGACTCTCTAAATAATTCCTAAATTTGATAATGTTTTCTTCAGAATAACATCTTTTATATGTAAATACAATTTGAGGAATTTCATTCTTTGACTCGACTCGGAATTTTAGTACTTGAGCAGTGTTATGGTCCGATAACCAAAGCGGTAATACTAATCCAACCCCGTGTGGTATGTTACTTATTATTAAATCTAGACAAGATTTTCCTCTAGTAGGTACAGTAATATGCGAAATTAAGTTGTATTTTTTTATAATTTCTAGTAGAGTTTTACTGTACTGATTTGTTTCAAGTAAATTGATATTTAAGTCGCCAGTCAAAATTATGGACTTTTTGGGATATTTATTAAAAAGTCTTTGTAGTAGGAGGTCAAATCTTTGGAAGAAATAGTCAATGTGTCTTTTTAATTTGGAAGGAGTTCTATACAGACATATAACAATTAAACTATTAGTCGTCAAATTTACCGCACAAAATTCGAAATGAAATGTCATACATAAATCATTAAAACATAATACTCTTTTAAAATCTAGTCCTATTTTTATTAGTACGCACGAACCTCGTCTTTTTTTAATTCTAGAATAAGAAGCTGCTAAGTCGCCTAGATCGCCTAGATAGCGAGAGGTCGTGAGTTCGAAATCCACTTGAGGACACTGCGATGTTGTTTTTTATAGTCGTATTTTATTTAATAGGACTATGGCATTGTGAATGCTAATAAATAAATACAATAAAGTCCAAGCTATGTACCATTCAGCACAGTGGTAGAATTTGGTTTTGTTTTGCATTTTATTTGCTACTAGACAAATTTAGCGAGTTTTAAGTATTACAGTTTTTTTTTTCTAAATAAGATGTTACTTTTTTAGACGTCTCATGTTAGTTTTGACTATAGGCTACTGGCAACACTAGCGCACGCAGTTGTAAATATGTCCTAATAATCATAATCATAACATAACATAATGATGTGTCTGTGAATGACTTAAAAATAGTAGTTTGATATTATAGCACTTTGTAATTGTGTCAAATGAAAAAGGAATACCATCTCGATTTCTGCGTATAGTGTATTTTGTGTACGGTATTAACAACCTAGATAAAAAATGCTAATTCTGTGATGTTTTGTGATAACTTGTTAAGACATACTTCCAACTTTAAGTATTTAAAATACTTACGGTATCCAATAACATTTGTAAAAAAGCAATGAACTTTTAACGCCTAAAACTATAAACTAGGTTCTTTGTGCTGTGATGTGATGTGAGTGTATCGACTACCAAGACCTTACACCAAATTCACCGAACTTGTAAGTGTTTCCTATACAGTATAATAAATTAGATATTTATTTAATTTCCACGCCAGTGTCACTGAATGTAGTATTTAGACTTGTGATAGTTTGTTTCTTTGCTTATGTAAGAGTTACGAATATATTATCCAAGAATCATTGAACTTGCCTACAATCGAACTATAAGGTACAGGTTTAACTACAGTACAGGCTTTACCTAATAGTGCGATCAGAGTATAGATAGTTATTAAATGAAGCAGCAATTCGGAAATTTTTAAGTTCAACGTTTTTTTTAAGTGTTGTAATAAAAGGAGCGCGCGCTGCGATCGCCGCGCTGCGGTTCATTGTACCGCACGCATCAGCTGTGCGCGATTATGCCTACTTTTAATTTGAAGATAGTTTGATTTATTTTATAGTTAATAGGTGAACTGAAAAACAGATTAGGTATAGGAAATGACAGTAAAAGTAATAAAATTAAGTCATGGTATAAAAAAAACGAAAAAAGCTTTTATTTTTTTACAATATAAAATCCTAATTAAGCATATTCTTTACACTTGACCCAACCACTCCACGAAGTCCTGGCAGTTAATTTGATTCCATGTTATATATGATACATAGATATGTAATGGTCAAAGAGTAGGAGATGGAGTCAAGATAACTTTTATAATCTTCTGAGGCGGGCACGCCGCCTTGTATCATTTACAAGGCTCACAAACCAAGTTGATTTTTTTTCAGATTTTTTTCCATTAAAATAATTTATAAAAGCAATATGTCTTACACTTACACCAATCATCCTAGATCAAAGTAAGTGTTTTAAGGCTTCTGTTAAATTATGTTGTATCAGAGCAAGAGAAATACATTTTTATAATACATAGCCCTTAATCGTAGAAATAATAAAAAATATAATTTATTTGCAGACATAGTCTATATGTCAGTAACAATTTTACTTAATTTATATTTTTGTTCCTAATTGTCCTACTAAAAATTTTCGGATACAAATTTTAACGTTCATATTCATCTCACCACCATCTGCTCTTTCAGATATCGAACCTGTGCAAGGTTCGACCGAAGTCGAAGTCGAAGTCGACTACTAGTAGCGGGTCAAAGTCACAAAGCTTTCCTCTGGGAAAAGAAAGTAGTGAAGCTTTATAGTATAAAGTGTATGAACTAAGCGATAAAAAAACTGCGATTTGCATGGTTTATTTATAATCAACAAAAAGGATAAACGAAACAGCTGATCGCAACGGATATTCAAGTGACTTACGTGAATGCATAGAGTAGAAAAAGAGATAGAAAGCCACTACAGCCACGCACACTGCCATGAGTAAAAGTGAGACAGAAAGTCACGTACACTGAGGTAGGGAGGAAGCTGGCTACCTATTGAACGGTACACCGTATTGAACGGTACTGAATCTGATGCCATCGTGTAACGGTAAAATCTGACACCTAGCACGGATAGAGCGGCCGCGTGGCGAGCGCCTATATGCGAGCGGACTGAACATCCGTGTAGGAGCTTCGATTCAAAAAGGATCTCTACCGTTATACTTAACGGTCGTAATTTTGTAATATTTAGTAATTAGGTAACTAAATATTTATACAAAAAAACTACAGGGTTTTCTAAAACTGGTGGTGATCGTATCGCAGTGTACCAGTATTCGCTTCTTCTCGATTTTATTGAGTAAACATTAATTAAAGACATACCCTTAGCCGAATACCGAAACATAATAATTTTGTGTTGAGTAATATTTATTTACAACAAAAAAACGCAGATTTAGTAGATTTGTTTATATTTAGGGAAAGGGAGGGAGATCTGTGGAATTATTAAATGTAATGAAATCATTTTTACTTAATTACTATTTCGTTCATACATCACACATTTAAATAAAACTTACCAGATTAGTTGCGCATTTAATTTTGTTTTTATATTTAATCCTGACGTAACAACACCTTTATATGAGCCGTGGTCACAGAATGACTATCTTTATATATATAATTCTTCTGTGAGTGTGTACGTCACTGAACTCCTCCTAAACGGCTGGACCGATTTGAATGAATTTTTTTGTGTGTGTTCAAGGGGATCTGAGAATGGTTTAGATTCACAAATCAGTCCGGCAGATGACGCTGCAGTCGGCACAGCAACGCGTGGCCGGTTCAGCTAGTTAATTATATTTTATGTAAACATTATGTTACTTGATTAGGCTGCTTGTTATATACAGCAACTTGGGATGCCTTCTAAAACCCTGAGCAGTGATATTGTATTCCAGAGATGGCAGTATAAAGGCAGCGCTATTTTGAGAACTCATATCTTCAAATATAAATGTGGTTTATTTAAAAAAAATCACCTGTCTCGACTTGAAAACGTATTTCTAGAGAGATATGACTAAACGTCTCTTACACTGACGAGGTTGTTAGCCACCTTAACGATTCTATCTAAATTAACTTTAGAAATAAATAGAACTAGAATATGTTACTTCACTTAACTTTGATTGCTGTTAGTGAAAGAACATATTTTATAATAAAATGCATTTAATTAGTTTTCCAGATGCCTTATAATTAAAAAGAAATGCCAGGAAGCTAATACTGTACTAAGCAAGCAAAAGACTAAACTGTATATTCACAACAAAGTAAAAATTACAGCTTCATTATATTCGGGCGACACAAAGAATAGTCTTATCATTTATGCATTAAACTCTTTGATCTCAATGAAGTAATTGAAAAACATATTGATCTAAACGAAATACAAAAACAAGTATGAAACTTGTTTTTCAAAGGTACAGTACGGCGATCGTTGGAATAGATCATGTTTGAAAAATAACATTTTTATGAGCGAAATAAATAATTCATGGGTTATTCAAATGGCCGCCCTCCTTAACGCGATATTATCTAAACAATACCAAGAAGTTTCTGTTATTTTTCTTCCCTTGTTTCGGCAGAACGGCCTCCGATGCGATTCTCAAATGGCTAGAGTTTGCGCAAAACATACTCGGATATAGACACTTTTTCAGAGTTCTCAAATAAGAAAACTTTGTATGATTTTCACGGAGACCGTTACTGTTACGAGCGAAAAATAAAACGATACTGTCGTTGCTTAGGAAATACAGGGGACATGTTTATAAGGCAAAACAAGTGTGTTTCCAAGGTGAGTAGTGGTTAGGCAATAATAACCTAGCCCAAGGTATGGACATATCTATGACGTAGTGTTTCCTTTTTTGTATAACATTTAATATCGCATAATTCTATTTGCTCTCTTCCTCATTTCCTCGTTCTTCATTGTGAACGGCCGTGTGTTACTTATCATTACAATTACATTTCTTTTCATTTCAAAGTTATATTTACATATACATAAACTCAAACCGACTTCCATCCAATTTCATTATTTACAAAAAGAGCTAACTACATCGCAAGGTCTCGCAGCGTGTGTCTTTGGAGATATTATTTTATTTATTATGGAATCTGAAGTCGGTGAATTTCAACCCGAAACTGTTTTGAAATTCGGATGTTTCCTGATTTATTTATTTCAACGTGTGATGTGCGCGAAAGCGTACTAAATATTTGTGTGAATGTGTGGCAGCGAATTTTAAGTTTCGAATTTTATTAATTCATTCCCAAAAGTCAAAAGTAACTCCTATGTAAAGGCCCTTCAAAGGCTATGTTAAAAATTAAAGGGCAGAGGTGAGACTCCGTGAAAGCTCCGGAGAGCGCAGTTCAACTGATGTAAATCAAACAGTATCAAAACGACGTATTTTTATTTTTTATTTTATTTCTATTAAAATACATGCTAGTTTACAGAGTACCTAGCCTCCAACACACAAGCAAGTCATAAAATTTACCAAATTAAAAAAAATAGAAAAAAAATGATGATATTCAAAAAATGAAATGTTACCAAAATATTAACGATTTTTCTGAATTTGTCAGAAAATATTGATACAAAAATGTCAAAAACATCAATTAATAAGAGATGTCAAAAATATAAAACTATCGTTGATATTAATCAAATTATAATGACGGAAAAATATTAATACAAACACCACACAAATATATAGGCACAAACTAAACACACAAATATATAGGCACAAACTAAACACACAAAAATGGAAACACGACCAAACTATCTGCAAACAAGACACCATCATCGCGATGTATGCGCGATGTAGGCTAATTCAAGATTTTGTTTTTTCTGAGGTAGATATAGAGCCATCGGACGGAGTATTTCCGTATGTGGGTGGTGCCACCACACTGTAATTGATAAATTAACATATTTACTTTTTACACTTTCGCGCACATTACACATTGAAATAAAACAACTTATTTACGGTTTTTTTGCGTATAATTTATATTTATACTCGGTTACATGTTACTCGGTTACATACATGGTGGTAAATATTAGGAAATACAGTGCTTTAATTAAGCGCTTGAATAATTACAAAATTGTATATAAAATACTAAAGTATTGGTAAATATCTTTTTTAATATTGTTTACAAAGCTTGAAAAACTACTACTTTATTTAAAAAAAGTTTTCCAAGAAATACTTATTTAACTTTCTTATGAAAGAATTGCTATTTGTTTCATCTAGAATTAATTATGGAATTATTCATATCTTTTTATGGCATTTATTCCCTAACTATGAAGTTTAAGGTTAAATTACAGTTAGGCCTATTATTATTGCAAAAATTTAAACAAACTATGAGTTTTATTAATTACGTAGCGCGCTTCTATGGAAACCGATGACATCGCGGCAACCCAGTTTTATTCCACGATTTGTGCAATATGACGGAATAGCCAACGCTGCACAACGTGAGGTCGCCGCGTGCAACGTATTCGCCCCCCCGCGCATCTTTGACGCCGCGTGCATTCCTTCGCCTCACTTTGATACTTACATCGATCGGGTCAATAGTTATAAGAAAATAATTGTAATTTTATTATAATTAAATTTATTCAAAATCATTTCGGTTTTTTTTTAAATCATCGGTTGCGACCTTCGTATTTTATTACAAAACACATTTTATTTTATTGAAGGACAATAAATGTAGTAATTAGTTCAATACAGCTACGGTGTAGTCATGGATAAGCTACGACGTAGTCATTAAAAATGCACGTAGTCGAGCTTAGATGTAAGTAATCTTGAGCAAGCAAACAAGTAGTTGTAATGTACGAGGATTATAATACAACAAACGAAACTGAATTTATATTTTGGTACAATCACTCCAGTCAATGTAATTGCCATTACTGGAGTATGTTTCAATTCCTAGTTATGTTAGTGTAGTATTTTTTTTGTAATTGCGGTTCAAAAATGTTACAGTATCTTCATAATATAATTATTAATTTGTTGGTATTAGAGTTATCATTTTTATTCCTCGATTTGTCTTTTCATCACCCATAATACTTCACAAAATTAATGATAAAAACTCTTTGACATTTCCTCGCGGTTACAACTTACATCTGACCTTAACGCCTACCAAATAAAAACTTTTCTAACCTAATCTCCGAAGGCTGTAGACAGTAACAAGACAGGAAAATCTTCGGTCCATTGTTTCGCTTTGACGCTCAGAATGTCAAGCGTTCCCATGATGGATGGTCGTCGAAACTTTCCAGAATTCATCAGGTAGCAAGAGATTGTAGTGAAAAAAATAAAAAATAAATTAACGCCCCACCTGTTACTTTCGCCATTAATCATCGGAAGGCAATCGCTTGGCAACATTCATCTTTATTAACAGTACAGAATGCTTTGTGTAGGGTGTGCCCGAGGACACGTACTGAAGGAATGTTTAATAAAAAAAATGGTGCATGCACGAGCGTTAGAAATTTCTTTGGCGTAGCGAAAAGAAATTAGATTAGCAAATATGATACAAAATATTGATGAAATATATTCAAAAAATTATACTTACATTTGAAAACAATTTGAAGGTTTTTAACAATTTTTATCACTGACATATTTTATTTTCGCCAATGATATGTCACTGTATTATTATCATCAGCTTTTCTATCGATTACAAAATAACGTGTTTTTTTAGTTATTTTGGGTCTAGTCTGTATACGAGTTGTCTAACTTCATACTTTTGGATTGCCGTAACAGAGGCCCTTGTGTAAGTTTACGTTTCGATACTCGATATCGTCTGCGTAAAATATTTGTATGGATTTTGTATAAGCGCCCCTAGCGGTAACCATCCGAAATTACGAATCTTCATAGAAATATGTAACGCGCTCGATAACGAGTATCGAATGTTTTATTTTGCATTTTACATTGTAAATGGGTCGAGAAATCAGGATTAAATATCAATTATGCGCTAAAAATATGCACCTGAATACTTTTTTATGTTTTAAAAATATTTTAATATAAATTTAACAAAAAGTGTTTTGTTATAATATTCTTATTCAAGTCACGTCAAGCCTGTCGTGTGCGAATGTTGTAAAGATATTATCTCTGAGTTTTAAGTAAACAGAGTGTTCAAGTAATACAAGTATTTTCAAATAAATTGAGGACAAATACTTTCTCCTGAGCCCCGCAAAGGATTTGTACTCCATAGAACCTTATTCAAATTTAAATTATTTATTTGAATTAAATGGGATATAAACAGGGTCTTATTTAATATAATAGTGATTCTTAAGCCTATTTAACCATCATTATGGCGTGCAAATTATTTCCTTTATAATATAATAATAATCAAAACCAGACAAAACATCACACAAACTTATTCTATGCAAGATATTATTTATTACAGTATTCGAAAAAAATATTTACGTTGTAAAAAGTATAATATTTAATAATATTTCGCATCGACTCTTTCTTTATATATTGGTTAACGGTTTAGTAAAATTAGTAGGTTCTTCCGAACTGGCAAATTATGCACGTTCAAAGAAATTTAACTTATTTGCTCTCGGCAAAAATACAACTATAAAAGAGACAGATATGCTTATTAAAAAAAGCAATATTATCGTAACAAAGAAAATACATAGTGTGTTTAAAATAATTGTGATTAATAGGGTATGATTACGTGAATATTTTATTATATATATATATATATATATATATATATATATATATATATATATATGCATGTTTATCTATATATGTATGTATTTATTTAAATTTTTATATGGAATCTATAATTAGCCGTACGAAAACGATTTATAACGCTGTTGGTTTCTAAAATATATATAAAAAAATGTGACCCATCATCAAGACAAAATCTCTTTGAATGTTATTATTTCCCTTCATGTCATATATGTATTAGAGAAAAGAGTTGTAATGTATACGGTTGTCCTTGTTTATCTCCCCCCTCACCCCTTCCGACCTTGGCCTATAATTGGTCTCTAATAAACAATGCGTTACTCACTACCGGTCTTGTCTATCCCTCCACTTAACACAGTGCGTCAAACATTTTATTAATACGGAACCCTTATTGAGCTCAACCCTTGTATTACGAGTGGGTCCACGCCCGTTACGTATGCTGGCTGGCAACCGATGAGCGCCACCTGTTTTCGTTATAAATTATATTTTATATAGAAAACTATTAATATTTTTTCCAAATGTTTTCTTTTTTAGTCTCTTAAAACCCTATAATATAGTTATATTATAGGGTTATAGTTATACACTTCAGGAAACTTCATCTATTTAACACAATTAAGTTTTGTTAAAAGAGTTGTACAGTAAAATAGTGTCTTCAACTTTAAAACTGCATACGAGTACTGTAACTTGAAATATAATATTTCATATAAAAAGTTATAATACTGAAGTATAATACTCCAATCAGCCTAGCCCAAAGTAAGCAGTATATATAAGGCTTATGTTATCGATACTAAGGTTACGGATAGAGATACATATATGATACATAGCTATGTTATCTATAATCTAAGATCACAAATTTGTTGTTTGTCTGTCCGCTCTTTTTCCGCTCTTTTTCCATTGTATATGCGTTACCATAGCAACGCGTTAACCGCAAGTAGTTCGTCTACCGGACGCTAGATGGCGCTAACGGAAAAATATTTAATAATATAAAAAAATTAAATAATTTTGTCCACCCGTGCGAAGCCGAGACGGGCCGCTAGTATTTATATAAATAAAATATTTATTAATATTCGTATTCATCACATAAACATCTGCCTCTTCCAGAAATTGAACCCTGAACAGTTGGTGCGAAAGGCAGGATCGCTACCGTTGCACGAAACGGTCGTTTATAAACTTACCTCATATTTTACTTAAATTATTATAATAGAAAAATACTAGAAAAAATCGACTCGGGTCACAAGTGAATTATCAGGCGGGAAATTATATTTTTTTTATCTTATAAGATCGCATTGAAAATGCATAAAATATAAAATTGTAAAAAAAAAAACATATTTTACTTCTTTATTTACTAACATCATGTAGGAAACTGTTTTGCTAAATTTTAAGGTTTAAAACACATATACATTAGCTGGAAGTTGATAAATCAGTCAATTAGTTCTTTCTTAATATACTTGAAGAAATAGAAGAAGAAAAGGAAAGAAAAAGATGTAGATAAAGAAGATAAGAATAAATCTCAAGTGAGTTAGAAAAAATCAATGAGTGCTGTGCCACAAGTGTCTGTCTTTAATCGGGCACGTTCTTATTTGTAAAATTTTAATAAATAAATAAATATTTCTTACATTCACACCAATTAGCCTAGCCCAAAGTAAGCACTGTAAGTCTTGTGTTATGGATACTAGAGTAGATAGACATACATAGTATGCTAAATAGATATGTTATATTCATAGAAATATATACGAACACCCATGACTCAGGTACAAATGCTCGTATTAATCATACAAACATCTGCCCCTTCCGGAATCCGAACCCAGAACCGTCGGTGCGAAATGCAGGTTCGCTATCGTTGCACCAAACGGTCGTCAATTTATTATAATCAAATTGTTTTATGAAGTTATTTTATTCTCACTATAATTGGATTGATTACTACTGAGTTTACTGTCAGTTTGAAAATTTGGGAGGCCCTTCCGAGGAGAACTGGCGGAAGAAACTCGGGCTGGAGGACCGACCTCCATCTTACTGTTATAATTTGCAAAAAGAGCTAACTACATCACCAGATCTTGCAATGTCTGACTTTGATGTATTAATTTTTTGATTATTGGATCCCAAGCAGGTGGAACGCTCCAACCTTCGTCTCTATTGAAATTAGGATGTTTCCTGCTTTCAATAGTCTCGCATAGCATCCTAGGAACAAATTTTTGTTTTCTAGCGTGAATTTGAGGTTTATCGAATGACACAAAAGCACACAAAAGCACACAACTTAGGCGCGATGTTGTGTGCTGCATGCTCACACACTGCAGACCTATTGGTCTGCAGTGTGTGAGCATGCTTTTGAGGGGCAAACCACTACATTCGATTATGAAGGTAGTAGAAAATATGTGACGACCATTACCTTGGTCATTCTGTGATCACGGCTCCTGTAAAGGAGTCGAAACGTCGGGATTAAATATAAAATAAATTATGCGCAAAATCCATGAAAAAGTTTATTCAAATGTTTAATAGGTTCTTAAAGTGATGTCCCAGAATTCTGGTCTGTTATTATATTCATTACCTTGTACTAATCATAATGTCAAGTTACATGTGTAATTAGAAATAAAATATCCCATGAAATCGCAGCCGCTGGTAACACTATTAGAAGGTAATCATCCGTAAACAACACGGGCTAATAAAATAATGCCCAACAAGGAAATTCATGTTTTCAGGACTCTCCCCGGAATTTCGGCGTAATATCAACCGAAACGGCCTGTTTCTCTTAATAAGCTTTGTAATTATTCCATCGTTTTATTTATTACGGCAGATCTGAATTATGATGTTTTTCGGGAAAAATTAGGGCGATGCAAATTTTTAAAGGCTTACATTTTTAATTTAGATACCATTCAAGCACTTTTTACTATGGACAGACTTTTAATTTTATGTTTTAGTTTGTAGAGTTCAATGTCGGTTACCAGATAATACTGGTTTTTATTTCTGTGTGAGGCAGTAGCTTAACAAAATACTCTATATAATTGAAAACTTCCAAAGTATAAATTCATCAATTACGGTCAAACGGTAAATTAAAAAATCATTTTGTTAAATATTTTTCCGTCAAACTATAGTGACTCGTATACCGTTTTCCATGGTAACGCCACTTCGAAGTCCGGGGTTCGATCACGGGCAGGTTAATATAGAAAACAAACTTTTCTATATAAGCACGGTTTTGGTTTTGTTCTAACGTCGTTATTTCTTAATTCCATAACACTAGTGCTTTAGCTACTTAACTTGGATTCAGATCAATGTATGTAATGTTGCCTATTATTTATTTATTTATTACAAATAAATGTATATAAAAAACCCTTAAAATACGATAACCTTACGACAACCGCAAACAGATACTTGTTGACTTTGTTGTAATCAACTATGTAATTAAACCATAACACTACTATTACTGTGATAGCAGAATAATTTTGTTTTTATTTGTGTATTATGTATGGTGTCGACGTATAACATTCTAAATATCGTTACTATAAAGTTGACGAGTTTCTTGCGCCCATTCTTCTTGTCAGTTAAAAGACGTCTTGAATGGGTTGTAGGTTTTGTTGGACGATTCAAAACTTATTTTAACTGCATTGGAATAAAGTTTTCTTTTCATTTCATTGATTCATTCACGTGTTATTTCTTCTGCAGTGCCATCTGTGATACAGAGTCAAGTTATGCTCTTATTTGCGTCATATAGACGCCGCAAGAACCAACCTCTACTCGGCGATACTGAAAGCAAATAAGTGCTAATTTGATAGTCGCTGCGTTGCATACCTAAGCAGACGTTCGTTCTCATAACTTGATACCTTTTAGCATATGGAGAATTGCTAAGCAAATATGAAAGCCGGATATTGCGACTCGCTCCAGAAACTCAAACTAATAGAACGCGACTAGGTATCCCCGTATAGACCTTAAAGAGAGTGAAATTCAATGAAATTTGCCGATATAGTTGAGAGGCATATTACAACATTGTATTTCCATAATTTGATTGTAGTGCTTATCTATAAATGTATGTAAAGCTACTTTCTGAAAATAATATTTCTTACACCAATTAACTAGCCCAAAGAGAGCACTGTAAGGCTTGTGTTATGAATGCTAGGGTAACGGATAAACATACATATATCATACATAAATGAAAATTCCCTGTCAGTGTTTGACCGCGATGAACTCCGAAACTACTTAACCGATTTTAATGATTTGTTTTTCATTTCGCTGGATATGTTTCGACTTAGGATATAGGATAGGTTCCATTTTAATATATACTAAAGAATATATTAATCGAGCCACAGCAACACGTGTGCGGGTCACCTAGTATTTCCATAAAATTATATATTATCATATATGTAGGTCTATCCGTTACCCTAGTACCCATAAGACTTTGAACTAGGCTAATTGGTGTGTATGTAAGAAATATTATGTTTACATATTTTTGTTGTAAACCGTCAAATTCCCTATCGTAGATTTATGTTTTTTTTCTGTTTATCCCTAAGTTGCCTAGAAAAATTGCTTATTTGCCATTTGTGTCTATGTGTGTGTTTATGTAATTTTTGAGCTTTATTGTGCGATTATTAAGAAAAACTATTTATTCATTCATTATGTTTATTGGTAATCTAGGCTACAATTAAATAAAAAGAAAAAGTGTTTATTTTAAATGTTACGAAAAGAAGTCGTTTCGATGTATTTAAAAAAAATCAATATTAAATAACTGGAAAACTTCAGTACACAGATATACTTTAAATTTTTTCAATTCCAATTTTTTCTTTTTTTATTTAATATAATAATAATAATATTTCTTGCACTTCAGAATAAAACACTTTTTACGGATTTTTGCGCATGTTTTATTTTATATTTAATCCTGACGTTTCGACTCCTTTACAGGAGCCGTGATCACAGGATGACTAAGATGATGGTTGTCATGTATTTTCTACTATCTTCACAATATTTTAATCGGGCACGTTCCTAATTATTAAATTATTTTATATAAATCAAATTGTTTTATTTTTATTTTTACATATTATTTAAAAGTATTAGCAAACATTTTTATTTACGTTTGACATTTACAGCAACTTCTCGTATGCACCCACGGCGCATAGGTTCGAAACCCGGTAGGGATATATGTTTGTGTGATCAACATAAAGCATTGCATTGCATCATATCCTTATACATACTCATATTATAGGTTCTGCTTGGTTTGGAACTAATTAATTGGACTGTATATAATATGTACCTGTTAAAAACGCGGATAAGCACTCGCCCGGATAGCTAAAGGCAGTGGGTTGGAATCCTACCTGAGGGCTCGTAATTTGTTTAAAATATCTTAATCCTACTTTGGCTAAACTGTAACACTCATTTTTTTTTTTTTTTACATACTTTTACTTTTTACTTAGTATTCTTATTAGTAGTAAGGGTAATAACAGGAGAAAAAAAGGGTTTTTATTTTATTTTTGTTACCGTGAACTAATGTAAAAAAATCATAGTTAGTTTGGGAAATAAACAGTATTAGTTACATAGCTAATACATAAAGATTGAACCAGAAAATTTAATATTTTAACGGCATGTATTTTTAAATCGTTCGTCTCATGTCGAAAGCTTTTTTAAATTTTTTGTTCGATATTGGAATTTGTTAATCAAAGGGTTCAAAATTGCTAGGATCTCTACCGTTGCACCAAACATAAGTGTTTGTTTTGTAGAGATCCTGCCTTTCGCACCGATTGTCCTAGGTTCGAGTGCTGAAACAGGTAGATATTCGCGTGAGATACATTTGTACCTGAGTCATGGGTGTTTATATATATTTTTACGAATGTTACATATTCATGCATCATATATGTATGTCTATCCGTTACTCTAGTATCCATAACGTAAGCTTATTTTGAGCTATTTGATGTGAATATACAAAATATTTTTTTTTTTTATCATTTTGACTTGTCATACAGCTTTCTTGTAAATAAGTAATCTAAATAGTATATTTTTATTGTGTAAAATAAGTAAATGGTTAGCTATGGACATTTAAGCTGTACACAAGATGAAAAGGAAGAAGACCCAACGAAGAGGAAAAACTTATTACAATAATATGAAAAGCATATTTCTATTATTAATTAAAGAGCTTGCCAACAAGGAAGTTTTAATAATTCGTCCTAAAAGTCACCAGGATGAAATATTAATGACGAAATAAATTAAATTCATTCATCCATTCGGGTGAAATTTATTTTAAAAAATTAATAAAATTTATATAAAAAAGTAATATTGAACATAGACGGAAGGTAGCTATCCTGTCCGTTTTTATAGTATACATTTCGGAGAGTGTGCAGCAGAATTGCACAGCCTTGTTCCACCGTCCCCATTTTTTCATCGGACAACCGGCCTTACAAATAGGCACCACCGTTATATGGTTGATATACCAAAGTGTCGCACTAAGCGTGTTGATTTCGATTTCGTAATCCGTACCGCTAAAGAGTGGAACTCTTTGCCTGAGTCTGCGTTTCCTGACAAATAGAATTTAGGGCTCTTCAATTCATGAGTGAATAGTTATCTTCTAGGCAAGCGCGTCACAACTCGTCGCTTACCATCGGGCGAGATAGCGGTCAAGTAGTTTTCTATGCATGATGTAAAGAAAAATTCCATATAAGTGAATTTTATATAAATAATTCTTTAAACTTGTTTTAGAGAGTTGGGAAATTTTCCATTAATTATATAATTTTGCAATCGTGTTAGGTGATAATTCTATATTTCGATTTGATGCAGTTAAAAGTGTAACTTGGGACTTATACAGCTATATACTGATTGTCACTCTTGATTTGACGACAAATAAAAGCGAAATTTTCCAAAAAAATATAGTTACGAGGTATGAACAATTCAGCCTCTTTGAGAACCGGAGAGGCTTGAAATTCGATTGGTAAATACTACTGATAATAAAATTTCAAACGAGCGATTTAAAAATATGACCCCAGGAAAGTTTTAACTTGTGACTAATATAATTATTCAACAGAAAATTTTGCGTAGCGCAAAGAAAGCAAACAACAAATATCTACAGCAAATTTTATTAGAATAATAAAGGAGATGTCCCATAATTGCCCCAGAGTCGTGTTATGTTTGTAAACTGCAAAGTACAATTGGTCTTTGAATACTACACACGAATTAATATACTAATAATTAATATTTTTCATACAAAAACAGAATTATTCTACATAGCGGGGTTTAGAAATAATAAAAAAAAGATACCTGACTGAATTGTTCTAACAATGAACTGTTGTATTTGTTTTGTTTTTTAATGTGCTCCTTTAATGGGAGGCAAACATGCTCATCTGCATACAGCCAGTTAACGGTGTTTTCATTCTTTTCATAATGTGAATGTGATGCATTACAATATATTTAAGAGTATTTGAAAAAAGTGATATGATATATTTTTGTCAAAGATCACAAACAATTTATTATGTTGATGTTTTTATAATAAATATGAAAAGGAAATTCTATAAAATTGGCTGTTTGGTAGATTCTTTGCCTTGCCCATAATTAAAGAACAGCCTAAAAAAACATAATCATTGATCAATATATTTTGTTTGGTATTTTTGGTATTGTGTTGTTACAACAAGTCATTTCGTTGTGCTGCATGCGTTTGCGCCTTCGTGGTCTTTTTGTATTTTCTCGTTTGTTTAGTGTTATTTTCTCGTTTGTTTAGTGTTATTCTTTCAGGCTGCGTTGAGTAGATCACCAGCTGATTCTCCGTAGTACTGTTAAACATATTTTGAGTCAGAGACTCTAGTGTATAGGTGTATAGTAATGGCGTTTTCTAATCGTTGTGTGAACTGTACTATTACCTTCACAAATCCACGAATTGTATCTCGAAGAGTGTTGGACCTAGATACACCACTACGTTTTCTCTTGATATCTTGGATTTCACCTTTGGAGGTACGTGTCTCAAGTTTTGCAAATACTTTTACTCTATACATTCAACCCTAAGATGTTGACCGAGCCGCACTTTTTGCAGACTCGAAAAAGGCCTAAGAAACGTCATGTATATAAGGCGATTTATGCCAAACATGCGTTTATGTATTTATACAATATAATTGTATAAAAGTATATAAAAACTAAACTTCTCTGCCAGCTAAGTTAAAAAGCATTAAAATCTACCCTTTTGAATTACATTTAAATGCAAAGATATTGAAGTGTTAATACATAGGGACCTATTTACTGGCATATTCAATATCTAAGATTAATAATGCATCAATTCTGTTACAGGTTTTATCTGAATACCGTGTTTGTTAAGAATGTTTTGTTATTCTTCGGTTCCAAGCTCAGATGAGTGAGCCTTCTCGAAGTTATGGTCACAAATCAGTATGTTTGGGATGTGGTGTTTCTGTTCTACGAGCAAGAAGCATTTCAGCTAATCAAAATCGCCACGAGTATACCATAATTAAAGCATGGGTGGCTGAGATTCAGGTATTATTAAATAACATAAAATACTTTTCTAACGATACAACAATAAAAGAACATTCTTGAAATCATTTCATATTTCATTTTTTCAGGCAAATCTCCCTATATTTACAAGGATTTGTAGATCTTGCTGGAGAAAAGCTTCCAGGGCTCCAAGTACTAGCGTAGCAAGCCCACAATCAGACCTAGATCATCAAGTAGAAATTGTAACAAGCCCACAACAAGAGCTAGATGAAAACACACCTGATCCTGTTGTTGGAATACAAATGGTGTGTATTACATTTAATTGGTTATTAAAGATATTAATTTATTTTACATTACCTTGTCCCAAGTGAAACAACTAAATTATTTATTTTATAGGAATTAATCTTTTTTAACATAGTGTCAATTGTTTAGTTTCGTTTTATAATGTTAACGATTTTAATAAGTTGACATTTGTAAATAATATCTAATGACATATCATACCATACTACAATACATGCAACATTGCATTGTTGTAAAGTGAATGATGTGTTATTGTATAATAATTGTAATTCTACAAGTACCTTATCTTTTACAGGAAGATGCTGAGCAACCCTTGCTGGTAAATGTCGGTGTTCAAGTTGAGGACTCAAACAGACCACCAATTCCTCCACCATTACCCATGCCTGTGCCGGAGCTAGTGGAAGTGCAACAGCAAAGGCAGACGGTTGTACTTCCAAATTATAAACGAGTTTCTTCAACATCAAGGCGATGTTTATTCAGTGATTGTTTAAACATTGATAGTATATTTCGATTAATACAAAGGATAATAAGGCATAGAATTCTAATTGATTTAAAAGTTTACATTCCTAGATGTGCTCGAATTTGCTCAGACCACTTAGCTAATTCTAATTGGAACATTTTATTAAGTGAATATTTAACAAATCACTTTAGTAGTGCGCAAATTGAGGATATGTTGGAGTTATCTCAAATAAATCAAGACACTCAATTCGATTTTGAAAACATTGAAAACATGAATGATCAAATTCGTCATTATTGGATAGGGGTTACAGTGCAGCAATTTAATGATATTATAAATGACACTGCTAGCATTACTAACAGAATAGTCAAATATAAAACTGCTTTGGCTATGTATTTAGCTAAATTAAGATCTGGTGATAGTTATCGAAGACTATCATCAATTTTTGGTGTTTCTAAAACTACATTTAATAGAAATATTACAATTGTAAGGGAATGCCTAACCCAAGATTATGTTGGTACTCATTTAGGTTTAAGACATATAGGAGTTCAGGAAGCCAGTGAGCATAAACTTACAATCCCTAGAGAGTTATTTGGGAGACATTTGACCACTACAGGAGAACAGCCTCTTATTGTTATCTGTGATGGAACTTATACTTATATACAAAAAAGTAGTAACTATAAGTTCCAAAAAGATACCTACAGTCTACATAAGTACCGAAATCTTGTGAAGCCTTTTCTACTTGTATGTTCTGATGGTTATATTTTAGATATCTTAGGGCCATATTCTGCTAAGGAATCTGATGCTTTAATTATGAAAAATGCTTTTCTTGATGGTGCTGGCCCAATGCGAACTTTTTTTAGAGCTGGGGACGTGTTTATAGTTGACAGAGGATTTCGCGATGCTGTGCAAGACTTACAAGCATATGGCTATAATGTTCACATGCCGGAATCCATTGAAGAAGGCAACTTCCAACTGACTACTTTACAAGCTAACAAAACTAGGCTCATTACATTAGTAAGGTGGGTGGTAGAAATTGTCAATGGGCGCTTCAAAAGGGATTTTAGATTATTAAGACAAGAGTTCTTTAACCTGGCATCACAACATGTTTTTGATGACTTCTGTATAGCTGGTGCCTTTATAAATCATTTTCATCCACTTTTGCAGGACCGAACCAATGCGAGAGAAATTGCTGCAAAAGCTTTGAGCAGGTTAAATGAGCCTAATTATCTGGGAGAATTTGTTATTCACCATAATATGAATCGTCAAAGAACCAATTTCCGTAGTATTAGCGCCCATTTACCACATCTTTCTACTTTTCCTCGTTTAACAATGAGTCAATTAGAAATGATTGCTCTGGGAACATACCAAATTAAACAGGCCCGTTCATATTATGGTGAGCATGTCAGGGATGGTGGGATGTTTAACATTGAGTTAAATTCTCAGTTGGAAGTGCCTGAGAGTGAAAATATAAGGGGAACTTTAATTCGTGGTCGTATAAGTTCTCGCCATTCGAGCAAAGTATATTATTCCTATATCACATACTGCTCATATTCAGAACACACCGAAGAGAACATAACGGGCTATTACTGCAGTTGTAAGGCAGGTAGTAGAACTGTGGGCTGCTGTTCTCATGTTATGGTTATTTTATGGTTTTTGTCTTGGGCTAGGTATAACCCAGATAGTTTACATCCTCCAGCAGCATTTTTGGACGATATTTTAATAGAAGAAGAATAATAAACGTTCATATTACAAAACATGAACTAGAGACAGACAATAAAATAGCCTTCCTAGGTATTCAAATCAGCAAGAATCCAAATCAAACCCTTAGTCATACAGTGTATAGAAAGGCAACTCATACAGATAGATATTTGAAAGGTGATTCTCAACACCATCCTATACAGTTGGCTACCGTAGAGAAATCTTTGTTTCAGGGAGCTCGCGGCATCTGTGACCAACAACATCTGACTGCTGAGCTTCAGCATGTCAAGCGAGTACTACAAGATAACAAGTTGCGAGTACCAAGACTGCGTCGTAGAGGCCGCGCCACAAACTAGCTACAGTAGAGCGTCAACCTGCTGTCCTTCCCTACATGAAGGGGGTCACTGACAAGATTGGGAATATTCTGAAGCGGGTTTCCATTAATACTTATTTTAAACCATCCAGGAAGATTGACCAATTCTTACGACCGGTCAAGTGCAATATACCCCTCCAGTCTACAAAATCGATTGTGACTGTGGTCTCTCATACATCGAGCAGACAAAGAGAAGTATAGGGACGCGCATTAAAGAACTCGTAGCTGACATAAAACATAGGCGCGATAATAGATCTGCAGTGTGTGAGCATGCTTTTGAGGGGCCAAACCACTACATTCGTTTCGATAAACCACAAATTCTCGCTAGAGAACAAAGATTTGTTATTAGGATGCTACGCGCGGCTATTGAAATCAGGAAACATCCTAATTTCAATAGATACGAATGTTGGAGCTTGGTTACCTGCTTGGATTATAATAAATGTATAATTAATAAATGAATACCTACAAAAACACACATTGCAAGACCTGATGATGTAGTTAGCTCTTTTTGCAAATAATAACAGTAAGATGGAGGTCGGTCACCCTGCCCGAGTTTCTTTCGCCAGTTCTTCTCGGAAGGGCCTCCCAATTTCCGAACTGGTAGTAGACTCAGTAGTATACAATGTAACCGTAGTGAGAATTTAATAACTAAATAAAATGTAAAAATAAAACAGTTTAAAAACAAAATAATTTTAACATTAGGAACGTGCCCGATTAAAATATTGTAAAGGTAAAATACATGACAACCATTATCTTAGTCATCCTGTGATCACGGCTCCTGTAAAGGAGTCGAAACGTCAGGATTAATTATAAAATAAAATATGCGCAAAATCCGTAAAAAAGTGTTTTATTCTATTGTGTAATGTGCGCGGAAGTGTAAGAACTAAATAAAACGTGTTTTTTTATTCATCATCAGCTTATAAATATCCCCGCTGCTAAGTAATAGGCCCAACTAAAGCCTGTGCCTGGTGCTTGGTGGTAAATACCGTAGGGAGAATGGGCCATAGCCCACCATGCGTACCCAGTACGGATTGGTGGGTAACTGCAGTAAGAGACCATAATTTGGAAAAGCTGCTGCCCATTTTATAGTCTACGGGGGACGTATATCCAATTGCCTCCAGTCATTAGTCGCCTTTTACTTGTTTCAATTTTTTGTTATTGCTATGCTACTCTGTGGAATACCACACTTTGTTTCTATTGATGGTGAAGTTCGGTTTATGTTTAATAGGTACTTGATAAAACAAACAATTTATATTTAGAAACGGCTACGAAGTATATTTAATGTTTTCTAAAGTATTTCGTACAAATAAATATATATAACTTATATAATTGATATAAAGTAGATTCCTGACAGCACACATTAGTGAATTTTGTTGCTATCAAAATAAACTGCTGTGTAGTATTTTATGAAAAACGATAAGTATAAGAAAGAAAACATATCATACTAAAAAAATGGTGTTTAAATGATAAAATAGTGTGACACATAACCTAACTTAACTTAAAACCCCACTATTTACAGCAAAAAGTATTATATTTTCTAATAGTAGAATAAAATACGAAAACGGTAATTTAGTTTTGAAGCTGACGCATAGACTTTTTTTTGTGGGGCAAACAATGTATGTAGCGTGGGACATCTCCTTTCATTTTGTTATAAAAAAAATCTTTCTCTTAAGAAATAAAAATACAATAATGTTATACATTTGTTTTTCTTTCGGATACTTGTAAATGTATAACTTTCAAGGTTATTTACTAAGAATATGAGAAGATGGCGTTGATGCTCAGCTTAAAAATACTCAAAATGTCTGTGAAGGTTTAGCTCATCGTAAGCGTTTGGTGCAACGGTAGCAAAGCTGCCTTTCGCACCGATGGTCTTGGGTTCAAGTCCCGGAAGGGGCAGAAGTTTGTGTGATGAATACGAGCATTAGTTATATCATAGGCGTTTATAAATATTTCTATGAATATTACTCATTTATGTATCATATGATACGTATGAATGTCTATCCGTTACCCTCGTATCCATAAAACAAGCCTTATAATGCTTATTTTGGGCTAAGCTTATTGGTGTAAATGTAAGAGATATTATTAATAACATATATTATTAATAAATAAAAATTGCTTAAAATTGAAAAAAGTAGTAATAAAATATATTAATTTATTCTATAGTAAAAGCATTCATTAAGCATCATTTGTGTCATACATACACGTTATTTATGGTGTAAGAAATATAATAATAATATTTTTTTCAATCACACCAATTAACCTAGCCCAAAGTAAGCACTATAAGGCTTATGTTATGGATACTAGAGTAATGGATAGACGTACATATATGATACATAGATAATTTATATTCATAGAAATATATACGAATACTCAAGACTTGAGCACAAATGCCCGTATTCATCACAAAATCATCTGCCAGGGACTCGAACTCTCGAACGTTGCACCAGGTGGTCGTCAAACATAATCAATAACACAATAATTATAGTTGTATTTTGTAAAATGTCATTTTAATAAATAATTATAATTCCACGTGTAAACAGAAATTCGATGATTTATGACGAGTCGCGCCTCACGTGCGCCTCTGAGATTAACATATCAGCGTAAATACGCTTTGTTTAATAAAACAAAATTAATTTGAGAGTCTTAATAGAATGGAAAAAACAATTTACGAATTAACTGCTATAATATGTAAAATTTCTTCAATCGGTACTGAACTCTGTATATAAGACTTTAAAGTCGAAAATCAGGAATATTAGCCTGAATCTAAGAAATATTTTATTATTGCAGAGTATAACAATATTTTTGGGTAAAATAAATTCAAAATTAAAAAACTTTTTTAAAAACAAGCTCTCATTATTATGTTTTAATAAATCGAACTAAACCGTATAATAATGGGGTTGTGTCGTTTTAGTGCAGAGTTCCTGTGGCCACCTTTCAGCTTCAGCATCAGATCAGCTGCATTTCATCATTGCATTATCACGCGATATGCATATGCATCTAAAATTTCAGCTCAATTACAAACTGGGAAGTGGGTCAATTATAACTTGAAAGATCTCTTTACAGACACCGGGATAGGAATATCTTATTTATTTATAATTTTCGTTCTTTTAAGCATATAAAACTAACCATATCCATCAATGGTAGTCCACAAAAAAAGACTCAGTTCGCCTGGTTCAATTCCGACCATACCCCCTCTAAGGGTTATACTTCATTCGCGATTCCAGACTCCAGTAATTTATTTGGTGTCGCGACAAAAGCCACATGTACCGTATGTATCACCGCCGCTGGCGCCGTAACGGTGTTTAATAATTTAATAGGAATTTGTAAGCGTCACGTTAAATATATCTCTTCGGGATTATGAACGACTCCCATTGTTTTCATTCTGATTTCGGAGAGACTTTTTTACATTGTATTGTTAGCACAAATACCGCAACATCGCTTTACTGATTAAGATTGACACATCGTTTCAAAGATGGCGCTATTTTTGCGTCATGTTTCGACATAATTGGTGAAGAGTAAGCTTCAAATCTTAACTAACCGCCGCAAAGTCTGTCGGTCTTTGATAAAATATACTTTGGAGGGTAAAGCTGCATCTGCTCATATCGCTATCCCTGTCTTTCATCGGACATCCAGACGCACTTTTTATTGTAAATAGGTAGGCGCTTGACCGCTATCTCGCCTGATGGTAAGCGATAGCGATAGTAGATTCACTCGTGACTTGAAAACCCCCAATTTTAAGACAAGACATAGAATGTTTTATAAATGTCCGACCTATATCACCTAGAAAATCAGTCAGTTCAGAAAAAGGTCTTCCTTTATGTCTTCCATATTGTTTTTTAATGAGCGCCACCTGTGATACGAAGTGAGAATCTTGCTGCGTGTCGCAATGTTGTATGGCAGTATTATATTATTCAATCCCAACCTTGTGCTGTAATGTATACTAATATGTACCTTTATAATCTCCGATTTTCATTCATAACATTCATTAAATTGTATATTTTATCATTCCATTTTGCATCGTCATTTGTAAACGTTTTAATCCCTGTAAATATATATATACAATAATATTTTACTCAATAATTTCTTCATTGCTGAAAAGAAACACTGAATTTTCATATAGAGCTTCGCAACCACTCAAAACTTCTATTCAGAATGCTACACACTTACCGGCATTGCTTGTTATTTTAATCTGTCTTTTTGTTTAATCTATTCCGTTATTATTTTTCCATTTTAATACTAAAAATGTATTTGTTTAATTTATTGACATATAAGTTTTTCTCCGTTGCCATGGCTACCCATGACACGATCTTTCATTTATGGTATTCAACCTCCAAAGAAAACCAGATTTTATTCTTTTTATGTCTTCTCGAAGACAATCTAAATTTAAATGGCTCTGGGCCTATAAAAGACCAAGCTGACCTGCCAAGTCATTCAGTTCTTCGGCAAAAGTTGCCACGGTAACATCTATAGCTCGCTACCGAGCTCTCCAAAATTCTTAAAGGCCTTGTCCCGGGGCCGGCTGCCCCGGGACTCAAGAAAAGTCCTCAACGCTGTAAGGCAAACTTTTGGCTCAAGAACTTACACTTAACTTAGCCACTCTCTACCACTAACGTTGCCTGACCACCAGCGGTACAGGCCATCCATCTGCAGCGCCGCCCAACCTACCTGTCACGCCTCCCGTCCTACCAGCAGCGCTGCCCGTCTACCAGCAGCTCCGGCCGACGTCTGCCCCGCCACCTGTCTACCGGCAGCGCCACCCTTCATCCGACGGTGTCACCGCCTCTGGGCCCTAAAGCCCCGGGCCTCAAGCCACCTATATAGAAGATCGCCGACGACCCACAACCACCTTCTCACATTTTCACTGTACACTACTCATTCTCGCCCTCACTCTTCTTACCTTCATTTTTTTTGTTCTTTAATTATTTTGTAAATAGATAAACTGTACTTTACCCTGATCTGCCGTCTTTATATTTTGTCCCTTCACGACAGTACCTACCTAAACTGGAAGTCTTAAACTGGAAAAAGAAAGAAAGGAATGATAAATAAATAAATATAAGCTAATATATTGTTATTTAAATAGTTCTGAACCCAAGAAAACTAGCTTAAGCTCTATTGTTATGAAATTTAGGAAAGACGATGTTACCACAATACTAAGATCCGAGCTCATACAGAAAAATACGTTTTCTATATTAATCCGGTAGGGGTCGAACCTTGGCCTTCGGAAAAGCGTTAATACGAAAACAAGTATTCGAGCCACTCGAACACGGAGACGAAAAAGTAGAAAGTAATAAGAATTTCAGGTTGATTTAACTGAAGTTCACAAACTAAAAAAACTTGCTGTAACAAAAATATAAGTTTTATTAAAAGACAACTCTGTAGTAGGGTTTATCTTTACTTAAAAAATAGGCTTGGATTCTATAACTAAGGGCGGTATTGGATGTTAATTTGTAATAGCAAAAAGTATTTTAAGGCCTCAAATGGTTTGGCGGAAATACTAAAATAATAGTTGAGGTAAATTATTAAATGTTATTTATAATAAAGTTTTATAAATCGATGAATGCCGGCTGCACGCACGAAAAAGCATGACTCATTGTCACGTTCCGCCTGAGCCGAGCGTGCAAACGAGAGCGCGGAACAAGCGATAGAGAGGCCCAACGGGCTAAGCGTTCGGCCTGTGATGCATCTATCTCTCTTCCACTCTATCGGCCGATGTGTCCGAGTAGACGAGAGACAGCGGCAGCACAAAACCTACATCTGAACTCTTTTGTCAATCGTTTATCAAGTAAAGTTAAAACCAATGTGGTTTCCATTGTTTAATACAACAACAGTTGCGTCGAAAAAAAGTCGGTTTTTTTTTTTTTTTTTTTTTTTTTTTTTTTTTTTTTTTTTTTTTTTTGCCTGTAAAGTCGGTTTTACGGGCGAAGATTTTACGTGACAACGTCTTTTTCTCGGTAGAATATTTATTGATATGAATATAATTAAATTGCACAATGCGCGCGGCAGACCGATCATAGTTGAGTGGGAGAGAGACGCAAGGCATTCGGCGGGCCTCTCTCTCGTTCGGTGACTCATCGTAACGTTACCGAGCGTTACACTTTTTCATAAATGACTCCCAGCCGCAACCAATTTATAAGACGTTATCACGTCAAAAGTAATCAATTATTGCAATTTAACAATTTGATTAGCTATATAATCTCATAAATTTATTTTTTGATTATAAAAAAAGTAGCATCGGTCGGCAAGTGCAGTATAGGTTATGTTACAATTTTGCCTAAATTTTATTGACGTGATAACCTACCCCAATGAAAGCACTTCATATAATCTGTATATATTGTCTTAAGTTGCCACTAGATGGCACTGTGCTACAAATGCATCGTGGTAAGGTTTCACTTAGCGGCCTGCTATAGGCAAGCAAAAATTTTAATATATTTGACTTCGTCAAAGAATGTTGGTTTCATTCACACTTTATGTAGAGAAGCCAGAAATATTATTGAATTAGTATATGAGACGTATTTTTATGTTATTCTATTGTATACCCCTTCTCTATGTAAAATCTATGAGAAATTGTTTATATAAATATATATTAATTATATAGATTGACGCATAATTTAATTAATTCATTGATTACAAATTACGTGTTTTTTTTTTTTTTTTGAAATGAAAAAAATATTTATTTCCTCCAAAGTAGCAAATACATAGGCATAACAATGGGTACAATATTTTAAACATTTGGACGGACTGGAGCCTAAACTAGGAAAATTCCTGTATTTCAGGACTCCAGGTCTCTCGCCCTTTAGTGAGATAGATTATTAGGGTACAATACGGTACGGTACGTATGTGTGTACTGTGTGCTATGGATGTGGGTTATTTGGGGAAAGATAAAAAGAAAAATAATTACAAAAAGAGTATGTGTTCGTTTAGTGAATGTGAGTATGTGTGTTTGGGCGCGCACGCGCGTGTGTGTATACGTGTGTGTGTGTGTGTGTGTGTGTGTGTGTGTACGCGTGTGTGTGTGTATTTGTTTGCGTGCGTGTGTGTGCGTGTGGACGTGTGTGTGTTTTTTAATGTATATGTTGTGCTTATAAATTACGTGTATAAGTAGTATTAACATAAAATGGTAAAAAGAGATTCTGTCTCGATATAACTCATATTCAATAGGAAATCAGTGACAGTTCGTTTGCATTGATAAAGTGTTATGGGGTAGATACCTAATGCTGAATTTAATTTCTTGTACAAGTACGGGGCGAGAAAGCATGTTTGTCGACGAAAGAATGCAGTGTTGTGAATTATGGTTTTACAAATTTTATTGGAGCTTCTGCGGGTGGTACATTGCATCACTGGGTTGTAAGGTAATTGTTTGTGCTGGCGTAAGGTAACGTTCAGAACAAAAAGTTGTCTTACTGTAAGTATTTTTGATTCTCGGTAGAGGCTATATGTAGAATATCTAAACGGCTTGCGGAACATCACCTTGAGCAGCGATCTTTGAGCGCGTTCCAGGTTAATAATTCTCGTCTTGCACGACCCTCCCCAAGCTGATATACAATAGCTTAGTATGGATTGTACTAAAGCGTAATATACCGTTTTTAGTAGAGTTGGTTTCAGTATGTTTCTTAGCTTTTTAAATATATATATCAGCTTTCGCGTGCGTGCAGATAAGAGGTCTATTTGTGTCTTCCACGATAGGTTCTCGTCAAGTTGAATTCCCAGATATATTATGTGATCGCATTGTTCTAAATGTAGACAGGAACAAGTTAGTGTATTTGTGTTATCGCAGTTGTGGACTTTTAAACTGATATTGTTTTTTGGCTGTGTGGCTTTGTTGATGGAAAATGTTAAGTATTGAGATTTTTTAATATTTAGTGTTAAAAGGTTTTTACGTAGCCAGCAAGAGATTTCTAAGAGACCTTTCTCTGCGCAAGACTGCGCTTGAGCCCAAGTCTCTCCCTGGAATACTAGAGCAGTGTCGTCTGCATATGAAATAATGTTACCGTTAGTTGGTTCGTACTGACACAGTTCATTTATATAAATCAGAAAGAGACTTGGGCCCAGAACGCTGCCCTGTGGCACACCACAGCTAATAAGTAGAGGGCTACTAATATAATCGCCAATTTTTAAAGTTTGATATCTTTTAGTCAGAAAGTTTTCAATAAGTTGCAAGGGAATGCCACGTATTCCGACAGCTTCAAGCTTCTCTAATAATATGTTCGTAGATACTGTGTCGAAAGCCTTTGCAAGATCTAGGAATATTCCAATACAATTTGAATTTTAATTAACCGGTTCCTTACCGTTGCACCAAACAGTAATTAAATAATTTATTATACACAAATACTTATTTTATTATGCTTTAGCAAATAAATGTCACGAATTACTAGAGATTAACAAAATTATATTGTGATTTAACTGTATCGTACAACAGTAAATTTTGTGACAAAATTTCTCAATTGAGATTGAACTCTTCATATTGGACCTAAAGTTAAAAACTGGTCAAAGAAATTAAACATTTTTGATAAAATTGATCTATACACAAGAAAATCCGATAGCAAATTTTCCTTTGTCCTAATTACGATTTTTGTCGAAAAACGAAAAAACGAAATATAAAATAATATACATAACAGACATGAAATATCGTAATCATATCATTAATTTAACTATATCATAATCGAAATTACAAAGATAAACAGTTTTACTAAACGTCACTATTTAAATTTGTTAATGTTGCAGTTTCCAGTATAATTTTTAATTGCAACTACTGTCATATAATTTACAATCTTTTTACAACAACAAGAGGTATTAAAATAAACCATAAGTATGAACAGTTGACTTTAACATGTATGCAGTATTATGAAAGTGAAGAAAATTGTTTATATAGTGATGTTTACATATTTGACAGCAAACAGAATAAAAAATTAAAATATATATAAATAATTGTATGATCATGTATTTTATACCATCCATGACTGGTATAAAATACATGATCATACAACCATACGTCAAAAACTAGGTCAATGCAGACACTAAGCATAAATCGAATTTTTAAATTTGTAAATTTTAAAATTCCAAAAAATGAAAACTTTCTAAAAGCGCGCGCTTTTTGTATCAATGGGAAATCCCATACAGCCAATGTTTTTTGGTCATAACTTTTTTATTTTTGCTAATTTCTAAATTCGGGCTCCGTCACGATCTAGTCCTTAATCTGTTGATTCGATTCCACATAAAAATTATTAAAATTGGTTAAGAATGGTGTAGTTCAAACGATGCCAAAGTAAAAGACAGCGTTTGACATCAAAGAAATTGAGACGTGAACACAGATATGAAGCAAAAGGATTATAGTTTCTCTGTACAAAAAGAGGTTTTGAATCTAAACATGACAATTCATTTCTTAAAGGAGCTTTTCTAAAACGAAACATCACACACGACCTTCCGTAATTCGTGTACGTACGAACAAAACAATCCAAGATCCATTCAAAAGATTTTTATTTGAGCAAACATCAAAGCGGGAACTTATTCAGGCGTTATTTTAAATCGAAATGAATTTTCATAGTGCAGCCATAAATATTATCCAGCCTCGGGATTTCAGAGTCTTCCACATATTTTATCTTTTCATTTCCTATGTACGACGTCTCGTTCGAGGAGCATCGACTATTCTGAGATTTACATGTGAATGTGCGAAACTTAAAACTGTTGTAATCAGTATTGATATTGATAGAAAAAAACTTGTTCATACACAGCACTTTATTTGCACATAACTGACTGTCTGACTAAATAAACAGAAATGATATAAAAAAAATAACAGTGCCGTTTAAGACGCCCGAAAGAAGCACAGCTTTATAGAATAAAGCGTTGAACTAAACATAATTTAAAGGATTAACGGATATTCAAAAAAGAATGTCGTGAATGCGCAGAGTAAAAAGAGAAATAGAAAGCCACGCCATCCACGCGCGAGTGAAAGCGAGACAGAAGGCCATGCACGCTGCGGTGGGGAGGCAGCTGGCTCCTATATATATCGTGTAACGGTACTAAATCTAACGCGAAGAGTGTTCGTCGTGCCTCCGTCGCAGCCGGTCGCGTGTGCTCCGTTCGCGTCGAGCCCCACCCGCTCCGTTGGTTACGTCATCGCTGCCGCCAGTTGCTCTGCCGCGCCCCGCGCGCGAGCAACTCCCCCCGCTTCCGTGTGCATAGACACTTTCTTCCGCGATATAGACGCTTAATGTTTGTGTAGTCCGTGTGTGTGCCTTCGGAAGCTTGAACAGTGTTCCCTATTAGTTAATAATAGGGACGTCGTTCGCCGAGAGACTGCCTTTTACCCACCTCACCTAACCAAGCCAAGACTGCACGTTGTAATTACGTTCGGCCGTCGCCATGAGCGGTCGCCGAGCACCACCGGATCGTAGGCGCACGCCCGCGCCCGTGCCACCCCCCGCGCAGCTGATTCGAGCCGCGCTCAACGCAACGGCCCCAGCTAGGGTATTAGGGGCTGGTGACCATCCTCAACCCCCTAGCCCACTGCCGCTGCACCCACGTGACCACCGTCGTCGCCCACGAGCTGTCGACTCTTCCGTGGAGGAGGGCGACGAGAAGCGCCCTTGCCTCCTCCCATCGCCATCAGCTATCCCACCTCCGTCCGGGCTCGCGTCTGAACTAGACTCGGACGACGAGCCTGAGGTAGCAGGGCCCGCAGGCCCTCCCCAGGCCTCCATCCAGTCGTGTGCGACGTCATACGCGTCCATCGCGGCGCGCCACTCGCCCACGCCCACCCAGCAGCCCGATACGGCAGCTCAGCCGCCCAAGGTGCCGGCCCCGGTCAAGTGCTTCCCACCCATAGTGGTCGAGGCCTTGCCCAACTGGCCCGCACATTTCAAGCTGCTGCGGGAAATCCTAGGCCACGCGCCCAACGCACGCCCCTTTGGAAGGGGCATCCGCTTCCTCCCCAAGACAGCGGGGGAGTTCAGGGCCGTCCAGGCCTATCTGCTGAAGGCTTCTAAAACTGAACCTGCCATCAGCTGGTACAGTTTTACTCCGCCGCAGTACCTGCCACTTAAGGTGGCCATCCGCGGCCTCCCAAGGGATACAGAGCCGTCCCTCATCGCCGAAGCGCTCGAACATCTGGGGTACGAAGTCCGCTTCATACGGGCTAAGCGAGGCCGCCCCGGGTGTTTGTTCCACGCCGAGCTCGAACATCTCGAGCGGGCGGGACAGCAGCGCCTCTTCTTGATCGACGAGCTGCTCGACATGCCGGGCGTCGTCATCGAGGCATGGCGCCCCCGGAAAGGGCCGGCGCAGTGCCACCGATGCCAGGCGTTCGGGCACTCGTCGCTCAATTGTTACCGGCCACAGAGGTGCGTGCGTTGCGCGGGTGACCATGCGGTTACCGAGTGCACGCGCGATCGCGCCGACCCGCCTACATGCGCCAACTGCGCACAGGCGCATACCGCCCATCGGCCAGACAGCCGAGCTGCCGCCCACCACCCAACACCGACACGCGGGACTCGCGGCCTGGGCCAACATTGGCCCCGCCAGCGAACCCGCCAACGACCCGCGGCGAACCGGCGCCTAAGCGTAGGCGTCAGCGCCGCCGCAGAAAGCGCCGGACTCAGACCGAGTCCGCACCAGCTTCTGCGCCCGCAGCCGCGTCCAGCCCAACGCAGCCGACGCAGCCTCCTGTTGACGGGCCGTCATTATCACCCGTCAAACCATCCCACCCCGTCTCCGCTAATTCTGCTCTTTCACAGACGCCGCAACTCGTCCCTCTGGAGGACGTACTGAGTATGGTGCAGACCGCCATCGAGCGCATCAGCTCCGGCGAGGACCCATACTCGGCAATATTGGCCTTTCTAACGCAGTTGCTGACGTCTGTGAGAAAACCAACCATCCCTGAGCCATCCGAGACGGTGCAGTCGAAGCGACACTAGTGCCACCTGCTCACTCGTTCCCCCCACCCATTTACCACTTCCTCCACTCCTGCCCTCGCCTAAATCAATCCTATCCCCACTCACTCGTATGCGTAAGTCGTGGCCCGCTCGCTGGCGCTTGCTGGGCCTCCCCGGTGTGCGGACCGCGCCGAAGGCCGCGCCGCATTCATTCCCACGAGTGAGCACTCCACATCGTCGTTACGACGGCCGCTGTCCAGCGGCACCAAACACCGTGAGGGCGCACCCCCACGAGAAGATGCTCGGGAAAGAGCAATAGCTCAAAGCCCGCAATTCCCACGCCACCATAGTGGAGTGGATGAAACCCCCAGTAAATCTAACGCACGTGTAACGGTGAAATCTGCGACTTAGCACGGACAGAGAGCGGCCCGGACGTCCGTACAGAAACTTCGCTTCAAAACAATGCAAATAGAAAACGGTATAATAAATTCAAAAAATGAAAACAAAAAATGTTCAGCCAGGATTATGGTTTCCAACATTCACAATAATAATTAATAGGCATCTTCTGGGTTAGCTCGTTCCATCGTGGATCCTGCTTTGACCCCTTCGATCGAATCAAGAGCGAACCCATTCAAAATAATAAAAAAAGTATATACTTATGATATTTCCCAAATCACTATATTTGATAGATAAAGCTACTTATACTAGTTCAAAGGATAAATTAATCCTCTTTAGAAAAGTTTCATCAACGTTCAAATAAAACATTACAAAGGAGGATTAATAATAATTTAATGAAATAAAATATATTGTTTTCATTATGAGTTTTTACAACGCGTTTATTGAAAGCAAACAACTACGATTTCGCAGAAACTCGGCAAGGGCCGTTTTATCTTGCCTTATTAGACGTAACAAAGGTTTTTAATTTAAGAAACTCTTCTTGAATTGTTATGACGTTCTTATTATACTGATTGTTCAAGCCCGCCCTTTATCGGGAAGATTTCAATAAAACCCAGCGCTAGGCTTAATATATATATATATATATTGAGGCAACTAGCAATAGATGCTAGAACTTGCTATGGTACAACATTTTTTTCCCTTTCCCCGGCGCGCCATTACGTCACGAGGCTCTGCGCTGATTTAACCCGCGTTTGGGCTAGCGGATACCTCGCGGTGGGAACGAAGCTCGGACCCGGTGCGCTCCCCTAGGCCCCTCAGGCTTAGGGAAAAACCGGAGGTCTGTGGCCGTGTCCCAAGGGTCTAAGACAGGCGCGTATCAAATTAGAGATACCTGCCACTCCCCCCTTCCCCCCCTCCCACCCCCCTGCCTTCCCGGCAGGGAGGTTCAGTAGGTGTAACTTAGGCACGGGAGCTTTTTTGAGGCGTCTGGATCGCCTTCCTCATCCGTCCGCAATGGCCGCCCTTGCGGAGGCGTTTTTAGAACTCGCCCGTGCAAACAGGCTTGTTGTCACCCCAGCCTTTAAGGCCGTGATAGAGAGCGCGCTTTCCGCGCTTAAGCCGGACTCTCCGGCGTCCCCCCCGCCCCCCGCGCCGCCGCGTACGTCCGCGTCCGCGTCCCGGGCCCTGCCCATGCCCATGGAATGCAATTTCCATGACTCGCGCTCCGTAAAGCGCACTGCCGCCGAAGTCCTATCGGACATAGATTCGGACTCCACTCTCGTTTCGGCATCCGACGATGATTTCATCTCGGCGGAAAGCCGTAATAAGCGCCGTCGAAATAGACGGCTCAATACTGCTTTACCGACACAGTCGGTTAAGCAGATCCCAACAGTCGGTAAACCGACCCCCTCTCCCCAGGCCCCGCGTGCCCCCGCCCCCGCGACCCAGCCGTCGCGCGCGTCCGGCTCCGCGACCCCTGCCCCTCGCGCGGCTCAGCCCGCCCCTCCGCCCGCAGTGGCCTCCACGTCGGGCTCCCAAAGGGCGCCGAAGCAGCACTCTCGCTGCTCGCCCGTCCCCTCTGGGCCTAAGCCGCCCGTTCCGATATTCCTTAGGGACAAATCCCTATGGACCCCAATTAGCAAAACTTGCGCCGACAAAGGCTGGCTCTATACCCGAGCCACCAACACCGCGTCCGGCATCAAAGTCACGATGTCAGACATCGCATCGTACCGCGCGTTGACTGCCCATATGACAGTCAACAACATTCCCTACCACACGTTCCCGCTCCCCGAGGAGCGGCTTGTGTGAACTCTCCAACGAAGAGGTCCTCGAGGACCTCGCGCGTCAAGGCTTCCCCGTGGAAGCAGTGCACAAAATGCACACAGGACTAGGGAGAACTTATCCCCTAGTCCTATGCAAACTACTTCCCACCCCGGCCGCCCGGGCAATATTCAGGGACGAGCTCACCATCTGTGGGCTCTCCAACATCCGTGCGGAGAAACCGCACCGTAGAGTTATGCCGCAGCAGTGCCGCCGCTGCCAACTCTACGGCCACGCGGCCGCTAATTGCAACGCGGAATGGAGGTGCGTAAAGTGCCTCCTTCCACATCCTACTCGCGAGTGTACGCTCACTCGCGACTCCCTAACACCACCAGCGTGTGTCCTCTGCAAGCAGCAAGGACACACAGCTAATTACGCGGGATGCCCGATGGCCCCCTAACCTAACAGCCGCGCGCTTAAGCAGAAAAAAGCGCGCAAAATTTTTTTTTTTTTTTTTTTTTTTTTTTTTTTTTTTTTTTTTTTTATGCAAAATGCACCCTCCGGACACGGGGGAGGGAGGTGGTGAATCCTCTATGGATACTTCGGGCCGGCCCGATAGTTATGTCAGACTTGTACTGACTAAACACCACCTGGGATTGGCTTGCACCCGGAGAAGGTCATAAGCCGTCATCTGAGGCGACCACCCCTCTAGAGAGGGGTGGCGCAAGCGCTACTCACCTAGGTGAGAGAGCGCATAGAAAAAACGATTGACTCCCAGAAGGGGGGTCAGTCGTGAATGAAGTTAAGTCGGCTGGCTCCCAGAAGGGGGGCCAGTCGGCATCTGAGAGGACTGGGGTAGACCTGATGGGTCTGTATTGGCTCTACGTTTGGCTGATTCCTGTGCCTCTAAGAGGAGGTTCAGGTCAGCTGACAATTGACTGGGTTGGTCTGTCAGGACAGACCTAGGTCGCCTAGACAGAGGGTTCGTGGATGAGGAAGGAGTGTAGTTGGATGCGCCCCGGATAAGTGGATTAGAGTGGCTCTCTGCTGTTTCGAAGAAACGTTCAGAGGCCTTTATGAAATATTGTTGGAGAGTAGGGAGTTCAAAGTCCCTGTGCAAGTCCGCGTTGCGGACATACCAGGGAGAATTTGAGGCCCTACGTATGAATAGGTTTTGAATCACCTGCAATTTATTAAGGACTGATGCCTTTGCATGTGAGAAGATCGGGGACGCGTAGGTCATCACCGGTCGTATGCAAACCTTATAAAGTGTTCGCTTGTTTCGAAGTGACATGCGGCTGTGACGCCCCAACATAGGGTTGAGACGCCCCAAGTAAAACCGCGCGTTACGAGACACTCTCTTGACGTGAGGAGAGAATGTCAGTTTTTGGTCAAGGGTGACGCCTAGAAATTTGGCAGTGGTTTGCCATGGAATGGGCTTCCCCTGGAGTCGGGGTGGGTTGTGGCGGGCCGGTACACGCGTGCGTTTTGCGTCGAAGCAAACAGCGGATGACTTATCCGGGTTTACATCGATACGCCACTCGCGGAACCAGTCGCCTAAGGAGTTGATGGAGGTCTGAAGCCTCGGGAGGATATTCCTAAGTGATGAGCCCTTGAGATACAGAGCAGTATCGTCTGCAAACAGGGACAGTTGTACCCCGTTTGTTGGGACGGGAATGTCATTTGTGTATATAACATACAGCAGAGGAGCCAGGACAGAGCCCTGAGGCACGCCCGCTGTTATGTTACGCGGAGTTGAGAGAGTACCTTCGTATCTGAAACGGAAGGTACGATGCTGGAGAAATGATGCTACTAGCCGGACCAGTCTCACTGACAGATTAAGTCTGTACAGCTTGACAGTTAGTCCAGCGTGCCAGACCTTATCGAAGGCCTTGGCTACATCAAAGAAAACCGCCACGGTCTTATATTTCCTAGGGAAAAAGCCGCTCGAGATGTACTCGACTATGCGGTGAACCTGTTGGGGGCATGAGTGTTTGGTTCGAAAGCCAAACTGATGGGGTATGATAAGGTCATTGGTATAGAGATGGTCTTTTAGGCGGGCGAGGATACACCTTTCAAAGAGTTTCCCCATTGCCTTGAGGAGGCTGATGGGGCGGTGGCTCGCAGGGAGGTTTAAGGGTTTCCCCGGCTTGGGGATGCCTATTACGATCGCTTCCTTCCAGGCTGCTGGAAAGTAGCAGAGATCGAAGCAGGCGTTGAATAAAAGGGACAGTAAGACCAGCACTTGAGATGGTAGGTGCTTAAGGGCCATGTTGGAGACGCCGTCGGCGCCAGGGGCCTTTTTGGTCTTGAGGCCCTTGATGAAGGAATGAACTTCATCAGGGGACACTGTGATGGGATCAGAGTCTAGAGGTTTGGAGTTCAGCTCGCTGAGCTCCTTCTCAATCGACTGAAGGTGGGATGGGTCGCAAATCTGAGTGCTGACTGAGCATTGTGAAGCAATGCTGTCAGCAAAACACTCCGCCTTCTCCTCGTCGTCGAAGGCTGTGGAGCCATCGGGACGGAGGAGAGGGGGTGTGAAGTTTGAGGTGTCACTACGGAGGGCTCTGGCCACTCGGTAGTAGGCTACATGGGAGGGAGTGATGTCCGCCATGAGGTCACCAAATTGGTTATTCCTCAGGTCGTTCAACTGAGATCTTACTAACCGTTGAAGACGGTTAGCTCTGGCTCTGCACTCAGGGGTCGGGTACCTAGCAGCTCTCCGGAGAGCTGCGTTTTTGGCCCTCATCAGGTTGCGGAGGGTGGGAGGAATGGCATTGTGATTTTTCACAGGTACCTTCCTCGCACTGTCCGCAGTCTTTCTTTGGACCAAAAGGGTAAGTTCGGAAATGGCTGCATCTATTTTCTCCGAACTATCGTAATAGTCGGGGTCCATAGAGAGCGAAGGGTTGTCTACTTCCATTGCCGACTTGAGGGACGATCTGAACCGATCCCAGTCAGTAATGGTTTTGAAGGAGGGAGGGGTTGGCTCTTTGTTTCCCATAATGAGGGAAACCGGCCTGTGATCGGACCCGAGGTCTTGGAGGGTCTCAATCGTCCTAAATGGGAGGGAGACTCCCTTGACTAGAGCGAAGTCTAGTACGTCGGGATCATTCTGTGGGTTGTCTGGGTAGTGGGTGGGTTCGTACGGGCTGAAGACGTCTAATTCGAGATCATGTGTGATCTGAAGCAGACGCCGCCCGCCGGTGTTTGTCTTACGGCAGGTCCAGTCAGTGTGCTTGGAGTTAAAGTCTCCAAACAGAATGACTGAGTCGCCCAAGGACAGAAGGGACTCGAAGTCGCTCCGCAATGGAGTGGTGCCAGCGTGTATGTAGACAGAAGCTATGATCAGTGTTCTGTGACCCGACATAGCCAGTCTGCATACCGTGGCTTCCATGTTAGAGAGAGCAGGAGTGGGGATTGGTGAGCAGTGAAGCGATCTTTTGTAATAGATCGCCGTGCCACCAGAGACAATTTCCCTGCGGTTCTGGTCCGCTGGGGTGAAGTTGTCATTTCTGACTAGGGAGTATGAAGGAATCGATAGCCCTTTCCGTATAGACGGTTTGAGCCATGTTTCCTGAAGTAGGACAAGGTCGGGGTCCCTTTCGCGCAGAAACACCCTTAGCTCGGAAATGTTTTTGCGCAGGGAGCGGGTATTGAAAGAGATAAGCGAAACACCTCTAGGTTTCACTCGACCGGTGAGAGGAGCGACTGGTACAGTCGGAGAAGAAGAAGAAGAAGATGGGATCCTTCCTGGCATTATGGACCTTAGTTAAGGGACCGGAGAAGGGCTTCGTGCTCACAGAGAGCTAGAAGCCGTTGTTGGGCGTTTTGGGCCATCCTGAGTTTGGATGCCAAGGCCGATATCTCATTGATATTGATGCCTTGCATCGTGGTGAAAATGATAGAGAAGTCATCCATAAGGGATGACTTCGGGGCTTGGGAGGCGGGAGCCGCCTTCGGCGGTGACGCCTTAGGCGGCGTCGCCTTGGGAGCTGGGCCCCAGGCCGGCCCAGGGGCCGGTGCCGGAGGGGCTGGTCCCCAGGCCGGTCCGGAGGCCGGCATGGGGGGGGCTGGAGTGGTGGTAGCCGGCTGTCCCGCCCCTTTAGGTAGGGGTGGGAAATTTGCCAGCGAAGGCTTAGGAGGGGCCGGGGGGCCAGAAGGCCTCTTCTTCTGAGAAGAAGATGCCTTTGGTCCCCGGTTAGGCTTTTTAGCCTTGGGAGGCTTTGGGCGAGGGGCGAGAGAGCAACCCCTATAGTTAGCTGGGTGGCCGGATTGGCCACACAGCACACAGTCGGGAGGGGTGGGGGAGTCTCTCGTGCGAGAGCACTCCTTGGTCAGGTGTGGAATGAGGCACTTGACGCACCTCGGTGAAGCGTTGCAGTTCGCCGCTGCATGGCCGTAAAGCTGGCAGCGGTGACACTGCCCAGGATACCCACGCTTGTTGGGGGGCTCGGCTCTAATGCCAGAAAGGCCGCAGACCACGAGGTCTTTGGCGCGGAAGATGGGTTTGGCCCTTTCGTTGTTGGTCATTATGACCAAAGCGAGGGGCCAGGACCTCCCATTGCTAGCGTGCAACTTGTGCACGCCGACAACAGGGTAGCCCTGTCGAACGAGGTCATTTAGGATGTCCTCGTTCGGAAGTTCTTCGGGGATGCCCCTAAGAACGGCCTTTACTTTGCGCTCCTCGGGGAGCGCAAAGGTGTAGTAGGATATGCCTTTGTTGGCAAGAAGTCGGGTCAGAGACCTAAAGTCCGCGATCGTGGGGGTGTTGACCTCGATGGTCAAACCCTTGTTGACGGCCTTTGTGTACTGGATTTTCTCCTGTACACATAAGGCGGACACTAAGCCCCACTTGGCCTTGTCCTGAAGTTGGATCGGCGGGGGGGCAGCAACCTTTGTAGGTTGCGCGTCGCACCTTGAAAGTGGACGCGAGGTGGATGGGCGTGCAGTCGGGGCGGCGCGGGGCAGGTCCCCGGTGGACCTGCTCGGGGCCGTAGGGGCTGCCTTAACCGGGGCGGCTGAGGTGGTGGTGGAAGCCACTGGAGTGGCGGGCGGAGAAACGTTCTTCCTGCGCTTAGTGCGCTTCGAACGTTTTCCCTCTACCGTGGTAAACCCATCGGTGAGCGTAGAGGAAGACTCGTCGGCAGAGTCGGACGAGAAGGGAGGCGTGTGCCTCGGGGCCGAGCGCTTGGATGCGAGGAATTCGCAATCCATGTCGCTGATGTTGGGTCTGGTCACGGTCGGGATGGGTGACCGTTGAATCCCCTGCGCGTCTGGAGACGCCGGGGAGGAGAGGATGATAGGAAGGGATCGTTGGGATCGCTGGGTTCCTATCTGGGTTTGGGTTTGCGCGGCCACGGGCTGGGGCCCGAACCGCGCCTCAAAAAAGGCGAGGAGTGCCGCCACGCTACTCGCAGGAAGCTGCGAGAGTAGCGGGTCGACACCCGAAAGCTCGTTGATGAGCTCACTTGGGTCCGAAGACTCCATTTCGTGAGCTAGAAAAAACTAAAATTAAAAGATTAAAAAACAAGAAAAGACTAACGCAAAGAGACACCCCCTGCCGGGTGGCAGGGGGGAGGGGGTGACGCGACCGAGGGCAGGTATCCCTAAACGGATAGCCGCCTGCCAAACCCCTTGGGCTAAGCCCAAGTGCAATGGGACTTGGCCTTCGGTTTTCCTAGAGCCTGAAGGGCCCTAGAGAGCAAACCGGGATTGCTCCGCCGACTTCGTTAACACCGCAAGGTATCCGTCGACGCAAGACGCGGGCGGGAAGAGGAACCCTTTATTTTAATACAAACAAAGGGTTCCAGCTAACCCGGAACGATTACAACCGAGAAATCGGAAGTAAAAACCGTTAATTGCGGAAGGTTCCGCAACTAGCGGCTGCCCTAACGACTACCGCGGTGCGCAAAAGAGAGAGAGAGAGAGACGCGATCCGACGCGAGGGCCGCTGGTCGCGAGAAGGCTCGCAACAAGCGGCTGCCTATCCGCCCGGATCGGGGACTCAGGAGCGCTTCGGCTTCAACAGGAGCGTTTCACGCGGGAGGCGAGCGAAGTGAGGCGAGCGCCGCTAGGGGGCACCTGTGTACGGGGACGACTGGTGCGCACGGCGGCTCGAAGCGGAATCCCCGCGCAAAAACAAGTTTAATAGCTTAAATAGCTATAAAACTAAACCCAAGCGCAAAGTAGCGCCCCCTCCAGCCCCCACGAGTGAAAACTTCCCCGCCCTTCCGGCGAGGAAGCCTCACGCCGTTGTCCCCGCCTGGGGCCCCCCAAGGGCCCCGGCAGTCCCAAACCCAGTGATGGCAGCCCCTCAGGCCCCCACCGCTGGCCCAAAACCAACCAGGACCCCCGCAGCCCAACCTATACCTCGCCCAAGGGCATCCCCAGCGAGCGCCGCCGCTCCGACTATCGCGGATGACCTATTGACCGTCCGTTCGGCCATAGAGGGCATAAACATTAGGGAGATTTCCGTCCTCGCAGGGAAACTGCGTTTAGCAAATTCCCCGCAAGCAAAGCTCCTAGCACTTTGCGAACACTCGTCCTTGTTAGGCGCGTTATAAGTATAGATACAATAGGTATCTATAACAGAGCCCGACCCATTCCCAAGTCTCACATTCCTACAATAGGCAGTCTCCCTCTGAGACTACTATTGCCATCCCTTTCGCACAGGGCCCGGTCACGCCTCCGAGGCGAACCGAGGCAATACCGTAGAGAGCGCGCGGCTCTATTTGATAAAAGGGTATGCCGCCGAGGCAATACCATAAAGAGAGCCCCGGGGTTCTAATCTAATTAAATTAACTCGGTTTTTTATCTAATTGCTGATAGAGTAAGCTACGTCGATGGCTACTCCTATTAATAATACTAACTTAACTTCGCGTATCGCGGGTCGTATCAAACCCAGAGGGATATAGCTCCTTTCATTTAATACTTGTAGTATTAGGCAACATCTAACTGAAATAAAACTATTCGTCAAGAATAGACAGGTAGACCTACTTCTACTTCAGGAAACTTGGCTGAAACCAAGCGTACTGAGGGGATTAAATATCCCAAAATACAAATTAATTAGAAATGACAGACCCGACCGCAATGGCGGGGGCACTGCCATTTACTACAGGAGCGATTTCCACTGTTGCCCCCTTCCTACCCCTCCACTTATCAATATGGAGGCTTTAATTTGCAAACTAGCAATGACAGGACACCCGTCCATAGTCATTGTCTCAGTTTACTTACCCTCAGGTTCTCTCCCTCTCCGTAGTGACGTAGACGCACTACTGTCCCTGGGAGATTCGGTTATACTGTTAGGCGACTTTAATGCCAAACACACCGACTGGACTTGTAGGGAAACTAACCCAAGTGGTCCCCACCTTCTGAAATTAACACAAGACCTAGGTCTTGATGTTATATGTCCATTACGTCCGACCTATTTCCCTCGGAACGTAAATTCCCTTCCGGACGTGCTCGATTTTGCCTTGTTTAAGAATATATTTCTTAAGCTCGACGCGATAGAATCGCTAGACGATTTAGGGTCAGACCATCGGCCCGTATCGCTCGTTTTAGGCCTTCTCGAACCTCCGAATAAACAAAAGAAAATTTGTACTAACTGGAAAGGCTATCAAACCTCGCTCGCGTCCGCGTTAGAGGAGCCATCCTCCAATCTAGTCCTCTCTCCCGGTCAACTAGATGACCCGGGTAAGATCGATGCCGCCATCGATTCCTTCACCAGTCTGGTTCAATCAACAGTCACTGAACAGTCGCGTGAAGTCGTACTACCTAATAGGCCACTTCCGCCAGAGGTTCGTGACCTGATTAGAACCAAAAATAAAGCACTTAGAGATGCTAAGTACTACCCCACCCCTTCAAATAGGGCTGCTGCAAACCGTTTGCAGCGCCAAGTTAGGGACGCAGTTTCTGAGCTGAGACACTCCCGATGGAATGATCTCATGGCGGAAATCTGCCCTTCGCACGTAGCTTACTACCAAGTGGCCAGAGCACTTCGTAGTGATGCTATCACTCACACCCCACTGCTAGCCCGCCCCGATGGCACTCGAGCCTTCGAGGACGACGAAAAAGCCGAATGCTTCGCGGACAGCATTGCTTCTCAATGCTCGCCCAGCACCCAAGCGACCGACCCGGATCACATCCGGGCGATAGAGGAAGAGGTCCGTAGCAGGACCTCCCTCCCGCTTCCCACAGATGACCCTCCGATCACCACTTCGGTGGACGAGGTCCAATCCCTTATAAGGGGCCTTAAGCCCCGCAAAGCACCGGGCGCCGACGGTATTTCAAATAAGACGCTCAAACACTTCCCCTAAAAGGCTCTCCTTTTACTCTCAATTATTATCAACGCTTGTTTCGATCTGTGCTACTTTCCAGCCGCCTGGAAAGAGGCAATCGTTATAGGCATACCCAAGCGCGGTAAGGCTCTAGACCAACCGGCAAATCATCGTCCCATAAGCCTCCTAAAGGCTATGGGTTAGTCTTGGGCATAGTAGTTCGCAACTGAGATCGCTCAGTTTAGTTCGCCGCCCCTAAACGAACTAGTTCGCTCTTCTAGTTCGTCAGCTCCCCTCGAATCAGTAGAGGGCAGATCGATCGCTCGTTTTGATACTACTCTGGCTGCATGTGATAAGATTATGGAATGCTGTGCCTTTACGTACTAATTTTGTACTCTAAAAACAGCAAAAATCTCCAAATGAATAGAAGTAGTGATTAAAATATCTTTGTATAATTTGCATTTTTCGAATATGTATGTACCCTATACGTAAATTATTTTTAAAATGTATTTATTACAGAAATTAATTAATTGTTAAAAGTAATTGTTGTTATACATCAGAAACATAAGTTAAATGATGACAATAGTGTTTTATTATTTAAAATTAACAATTCATTTTCACTCAATAACCAAAGAGTAGTGTATATAACCCCACTGATTGACAGAGGATTGACAGGCCAAGGAACTAAAAGAGACGCGACAGTATTAGTGTAGTGCCTTCCCGTTCGCAACGCTCGCTCACTCGGTTACGAACTAATGAACTATGGAACGGGGAATGAGGGAACTAGTTCGAGTAGTTCATCTGTGGGAGCGCTCTTAAGACCTAGTTCGTTCGCGAACTACACAAGACTACTATGGGTAAAATTTTCGAAAAGATAATACTTTCACGCATGAAAGCACATCTTTTCGAAAATAATCTAACAATTCCCCACCAATACGGCTTTCGCGCAAAACACAGCTGCCCGCAGCAAGTCCACCGAATTGTTGAGTATATACTCAGCGGTTTTATTCCTCGTAAGCAAAAAACAGTAGCTGTGTTCTTTGACGTCGCCAAAGCTTTCGATAAAGTTTGGCACGACGGTCTCATGGCGATCGCGCTTTCCGCTTCCGCTATGAAGGCACCCTCTCGTCCCCGCGACCGCTCCGAGCGGGCGTGCCGCAGGGGTCGGCCCTCTCGCCGCTGCTCTACAATGTCTACACTAATGACATACCAGTGCCAACTAACGGCACAGAGTTAGCGTTATTCGCCGATGGCACCGCCCTTTATCTTAAAGGGTCGTCACATAAGGCAATACTAGGGAGACTTCAATGCTCTATCTCACAACTTGGCGACTGGTTTCGCAAGTGGAGAATAGACGTCAATCCCGACAAAAGCGTGGCTGTCGGCTTTGACGTAAAACGTAGGTCCCGCGTGGTCCCAGATGGAACCCGACCCTTAAGGTAACAAGGTGCCCCGATACCGTGGCACCGCTCCACCAAATACCTAGGAGTTACTCTCGACAAAGGCCTCACGTTCGGCCCGCATGTCCGCAGAGTAACTAAACGTGCTCGCTTTTATTTAAGCCGTCTTAACTGTATGTTAGGTCGGAAGAGCAAAATGTCCGTTAGAAATAAACTAACTCTTTATAAGGTTTGCATACGACCCGTTATGACGTACGCGGCGCCGGTTTTCGCGCACACCAACCCTAATTTAATTAAAGCGATCCAGACGGTTCAAAACATCTTCTTTCGTAGGGCAACAGACGCACCCTGGTACGTCCGCAACGCGGACCTACACAGGGACCTGACCCTTCCCACAGTTCATTCCCACTTAAAGCAATGCTCCGAGCGGTTTTTCAAAGCCGCGGAGGAGCATTCTAATCCACTTATCTCCGGGGCCGCGGCTTACGAGCCACCCCGCCCATCCACTCATTACTATCGCAGACCCAAACACGTACTGACAGACGCCCCTGACTCACTAACGCTCGCTGTGGAAAGCCTCTCTACGGCTCACACGAACGCTAGTACTTAGGTCTTAGCTAGATTAGACTATGACATGGAGCGGCCTTATGCAGCTCGATCCCAAGTTACACGGTTTCACCCACTCGGGGTGGGGGACGCTTTCTCGCGCATGCGCTAGTTTGTAACTAGTGCGGCGCTGCGCCGCCGGAGCCTCGCCGAGGCGGTCGCTTAGATCAAACCTTTTACAGCCTCTCCGGCTAAAGGTACTTGCGGACTACTTAGGTAGGGCGTGGTTTTTGTCAGTCTAGCCTGACATAACATCTTTTTAAGTGGCTTAGCCATAGAAGGATTTCCACGTTAAAAAAAAAAAAAAACCCAGCGCGAGATTTATGTCAGATTTGTACTGACCAAATTCCACCGAAACGATGCCTGAGCCTGAGCAGACTGATTTTTTTAGTGCTCTATGGATATTCCGGCCCGGCTTCGAAATTATGTCAGACTCGTACTGAGTAAACACCACCTGAGGTTGAGTTGTACACAGGGAGGGTCAGAAGCCTTCATCTTACGCGAGACGCCTCTTTAGAGGGGCGGTCAGATTAATCAACCGGCTCCCAGAAGGGGGGTCGGTCGAGACGAAGTAAAGTTATCTCGGCTGGCTCCCAGAAGGGGGGGTCAGTCGACACTTAAGAGGACTGCGGTAGACCTCAAGAAACTGTTGTGACTCGATTTTTGGAGGATTACTGTGGCTCTAAGAGGAGGTTCAGGTCGGCCGAGAGTTGGTTAGGATGATCCGATTTAGGACGATTCAAGACGGATTTAGGCCGTCTGGATAAAGTGCTTGAGGAAGTGGAAGGTGTGTAGTCGAATGCGCTCCGGATAAGTGGATTTGAGTGACTTTTTTCCGTTTTGAAAAAACGTTTAGAAAGTTGATTCAGTCGACGTTGGATAGTAGGATAGAGTTCAAAGTGTCTGTGTAAGTAAACATTGTGGACATACCAGAGAGCAAACAGCAGAGGACTTATCCGGCTTTACATCAATGTGGCACTTGCGGAACCAATCGCCTAGGTTATTGATTGAGGTCGGGAGCCTCTGGAGAAAAGCATGGAGAGACGGACCCTTGAGACACAGCGCAGTATCGTCGGCAAATAGGGACAGTTGTACCTCATTTGTTGGGACGGGAATGTCATCGGTGTAGACTATATACAACAGGGAAGCCAGGACAGAGCCCTGACGCACGCCGCTGCTATGGTCCGAGAGGTTGAGAGAGTACCTTCTTATCTAAAACGGAGGGTACGATGATGGAGATATGATGCTTCCAGCTGGACCAGTCTCGCTGACAGATTAAGTCTGTTCAGTTTGACAATTAGTCCGGCGTGTTAGACCTTGTTAGGCCTTGACTACATCAAAGAAGACCGCCACGGTCTTATATTTTCTAGCAAAGAAACTACTCGACTATGCGGTGTATCTGTTGGGGCATGAGTGATTGGCTCGGAATACAAACTGGTGTAGTATGAGGTCGTTTGGAAAAAGGTGATCTCTGAAACAAGCGAGGACCTTTCAAAAAGCTTCGCCATCGCCATGAGGAGGTTGATGGGGCGTTGGCTCGCTGGGAGGATTAAAGGTTTTCTGCTATTACGATTGCTTCTTTTCAGGCGTCTGGAAAGTAGCAGAGATCGAAACGCGTTGAATATGAGGAATAAAAAGACCAGCACTTGAGATGGGAGGTGCTTGAGGTCCGCGTTGGAAACACCATCGGCGCCAGGGGCGTTTTTGATCTTGAGTGAGTAGGCTGTGGCGATCTTTGGCACACAAAGAAATTAATAAATTTTCCTTACCTGCTTTGTTCTTGGTGGGATTTTTCGATACAGAATTTAATGCAATACTATTTTTTATTAATTATTTTTTTAGATTTAAATTCTGATAAATGCGCTTTCTTTATTTTTTAACCTCAATACTGACATTAAAAAATATTACATATCAACATTGTTTTTTTATCGGTTAGTGCAGTGAGGGAAAACCCGCAAAGATGCAAAGCTTCCAGATTCGCATCCTTGTATTTTCGTGTGATGAGTATGCCGTACCCACAAAATAGTGCTGATTGAAAACACACATATTATACAATACAATTTAGCACGTACGAAACATGATTTAATTGCTGTTTAAACAACCATCAGTTCCTCTCTCCACTATTTCTAGTATTTAGTTTAGTATAAATTAATATTACAATTAAATGCACAACAAATATACGTCTATTCTATCACCGTAAATGGTATTATTGCCACACTCGTTATGTAAAATTATATTTAATAGAAAAATACTAGGAAAAATCGAGTCAGCTCACAAGTAAATTCTCAGGTGGGATTCTAACCCGCAACCTTTGGATATCCAGTTCAATACTCTCCGAATTGAGCTACCGAGCCTTGCGAACAACCGTCAAAATTTTCTAGTACGTTTCTACTTTTTACGCTGTAGGCTAGCGTGTTCATCAATGACAGGCACATTATCTCGTATTCAGAAGAAGCATTTTTAAAAATGTTTAGACAATCGATTAAGATAAATAGGCAATGACTTTTATGGTTTCTATATATTTCACCAGCGGTCCTGGGCTCGGATCCTGGAAGGGGCATATGTTTCTATGATGAATACGAGCTTTTGTACCCGAGTCATGGGTATTTATATATATACTTCTATGGACTTTACATATCTTTGTATCATATATGTATGTCTATCCGTTAGCCTAGTATCCATAACACAAGCCTTATAGCGCTTATTTTGGGCTAGGCTAATTGGTGTGAATATAAGAAATATTTATTTATAGTTTTGGGCTAAAGAATCTTCTGTAATTTAACAATTCATCAATGTTCTAATAACTCTTGAATATTATATTTTATGCCTCAACAATTTACGCGCACAAAGCGATTCAAGAGTCGGTAACAAAATAAAATGAGGCAGTGTTCCTCATAATAATTTTTGCAACATCGCTTATTATAGGCCCACCTGTTGCCGGCCGATAAATCATACTCAGTTCACAGCATTAGATTAATTTCTCGCGTAATTTATTAGCCGATCAGCCGATTCGCCTTTCCAGTTAAAAACCCCGTTCCCTTTAGCCTGAGAACGGACTTGCTTTGATTGATTATATCAGGATTGGCTTGATCACAAAACAGTGAGAACCTTTTTTATTTTTGGCGTTTTATTAATGTGACAGTCCGTTCATCAGGATCGTCGATGATTATGAAGGAACTCAGGAACACTTTTAGGAAATCAAAGACGCTGTGACAGCGGCAACTAACATTTGATAATTCTAATTTAATAATTAATATAATGGCATTGCGATTTTATTAATTTGTTAATTGAAATTAACGTAGCATAAAGTTTCTCTATTACTTACAATTATAAGACTTTGTTTCTCGATTAAATAAATTGAATATGGTACTGATTTATAATTCCCGTTAAATATTTATAAAGAAATAATTAAAATGTCAATTTTACGATTACAACTTGTTGAATATCAGACTCTTGAAAGATCCTTCTTGCGGTAGCGCGAAAAAGGAAGTGTGTGAAAAAAAAAAAAATTGTTAACGTTTTTACAAAGGCGCACCCACGATTTGTGCCCTACAAAATTCGCGTTGGCGGAAGTCGCTCATTGGTTGTTCGGTATATCGATCGATGACTATTCACCATTTTGCACGCTAGATGGCGCTACGTTTCCGAACATAACTACTTGCTCAACAAAAAAAAATAACAAAGTAAAAACAATAGCATAAGCACTCAAATAAACTAAATAAAAAATATCCCCTAAACCTTTGTTCGTGGCTAATGTGCTCAGAAGACTGATAGCGTTATCTCATTGTATCGCCAAATGTATTATCTAGACAAGGCACAACCTAACCTCGACCTCGACCACTTGACCTCTCGATAATTTGAAAATACAAAAATTAAACTTACTAAGATATATGACGTTTATTTAAATTATAGATAGTATTGCTATAATCTATTTGACATTTCAATTTATGAAATTGCATGTTTTAATTTTAAAGCCTTATATACAGATAGATCTGTATTTAATATACCTTGATACATAATACCCGTGGTAACGATTAAATGATTTTAAATTACAATTTGCAATATAATTAAAATTGTTAAGTCTAAAGGATTATAATACGCGCCGTTCATTTTACGGCTTAATAATTGACATTAGCGCTGAATATAAACTCGTCTGTATGCTACGTAATCATAATTTTGGACTCTATTCAATGCGAAAACACACCTGATATTAACAGCCAAAGCTTATGTCCCATATATATAAATAATTAATATTTTTAGAAATATAGATATACAATGTTTTTTTTACCCGGGGCTTTGCTCGTTTTATTGTAGACTACCGATGAAAAATTGTATTCCCTTAGAAACAACATTCTTTTTCTGAACAAAAGGTACCTTATTTCTTTTATATCCCGGCTAACTTCTGAGACAAATTGAATATTCTTGTGAAATTTCTACAGATATAAATAAAATCTAACAATTAATGCTTAAAAAGAAATAAAAAACCCTTATGTTATTAGCACTGTCTTACAAATATGATGATTATTCAAAAGTAAAATATGTGACCAGTTACTTAAATTAGCATTTATTTTAATAACTACACTTTTACTAACCAACATTTTATAGAGTAAGGTAAGATTCATGATTCATTATAAGCAGCGCTAGAAGTTTCCTTAATTAAAGAAATACATTTTAAAGGAACCGCCGTGTCTTGCAATTTCTTTTCGGTACCAGGTAGTTTATATAGCTTCGTAACATGGTTGTTGACTTGCAATGTGAATGTTTATTTATTTTTATTTTATTTTATTTGCAATAGCAATCCCACATTTCTATAAGATTAATACGCCTGTAATAAACAATCACGCCTCCGAACCCTCAGGCGTATTTTATAAGACACTAGTTGACCCGGCCACGCGTTGCTGTGCCGACTGCAGTGCCATCTGCCGAACTGATTTGTGAATCTAAACCATTCTCAGATCCCCTTGAACACACACAAAAAAATTCATTCAAATCGGTCCAGCCGTTTAGGAGGAGTTCAGTGACATACACACTCACAGAAGAATTATATATATAAAGATTATGAAGGCGAAAAAATATTTCTTTTAGGTGATTCCATATTAATCAAATGTTTAATAATTGTAAAAATATTAATTTCGATGTAGAAGGTAAATTTCAACATTGGTGGAACGATACTAGCTCATAATAAAAGTTGACATTCGTTTGTAAATTAACGCGTTTGCCAACGTTTCGGTAGCTCAGCGGTCAGAGCACTTACCCGGATAGCGAAAGTTCGTGGGTTCGAATCCTGCCTGTGGGCGGCAGCGCGGTTGGTTTTTACACACGTATTTTAAATCTTATGTAAATGCTTATATTGAATAAAACTATTTTTTGCGTTTCTAAATGATATAGAAAAGAAAGAAATCTATAAGAATAAAAAAATATATAGTTTAATTCTGCGACGGTCTACGCGGTCTGACAGCTTAATATAATAATGCTTTTTTATGTTCGTATTTTTCTGAACAAAAATGTAATATTTTTTTATTTTTATAATTGTAATTTAATAATGTCTAATGGATTTTTATTATTATTTCTTTATTATTTTTGTTCAAAATATTGAATATCTAACCGTTTACCATTTATATTAGGATTATACAGCGATATAATTAATTTTATGTGCGCCTTAGCTGTGATGCATTTGACAACCGTTTGGTACAACGGTAGCGATCCAACTATACGCATCGAGGGTTCGGGGTTCAAGGCCTGGAAGGGGCAGATGTTTGTGTGATTAATACGAGCATTTGTGATCTTAGGTATTTATAAATATTACATATAATATGTATGTATCATATATGTATAATTTTTCTTGCAATTTTTCTTAACTGAGGGTAAACGAATATTAGGGAGGTATGCATACACACACACGCCTACACACACATTCACATTTTGTTTAATCGATACATTTTTGTTAAGATTACTGTTGATGTACCCAGTATTTTTATAATATTGATTGTAAACGTAATGAGTTTCTGTAATTGGCTGCCAAACTGAATTACATTTTTATATAATTTATAACTATACGAAAGCTGTAGAAACTTTGTTTATTAAGAAATAAATAAATAAATAAAATAAATATGTCTTTCCATCAGTTACCCTTATATCAATAACACAAGTCTTTTAATGCTTACTTTGGGCTAGGCGAATTAATAAGAAATATTATTTATTTATTATGTATATTAGAACCAAGACAAAATATAAATTTAATTTTTGATAAATTAAAATACCACGTGGCAGTAAATAAAATAATTAATAAAAAAAATTTCAAAGTGTCAACGGTCAATGGTCCGTACCATTGACCGTTGACACTTTGAAATTTAAAAAAAAAACATATTAACGGTATTTTGCGCGTAATTTATATTTAATCCTGACGTTTCGACTTCTTAAATTTAAAGTATGCGCAATCAACCGTAAATAAATTGTTTTATTTAAATGTGTAATGTGGGCGGAAGTATAAGAGCTAAATATGTAAGTTGGTATGCTTTTTTGGTGTCTACATTTATTAGCGAACGGGTGGGCGGTGTATCTCGCTTGATTTTTGAAGCGAAGCTTCTATACGCGCTCGCCGAGCGGTCACTCTATTCGTGTTAAGCATCATATTTTACTGTTACACGATATATATAGGAGGCAGCTGCCTCCCCAGCTCAGTGTGCGTGGCCTTTTGTCTCGCTCTCACTCATGTCAGAATGCTTGGCTTGCGTGGCTTTTCATCTCTTTTTCGCTCTATTGGAGCGAAGCGAGCGGAGCTCCCATGGATTAGCTTCAATGATGCAATGTCTGTTATGCCATAACGTCCCTAAAACATCCGATTTAATGTTTTTTGTATGGAATCGAATCGTTTAGGACTGTAATAGATCGTGACGGAGCCCGAATTAAGCAATTCCCAAAAATAAAAAAGTTACGACCAAAAAACATTGGCTCTATGGAATTTCCCATTAAAACAAAAAGCACGAACTTTTTGAAATTGAAAATATACTAAACATTATTGATATTTTTTTTGTTTTAGTATTATGCTAAGCTCCAATAGGTGGTGCTAGCGAAGCTTTATGCTTAGCAAATGCATCGACCTAGTACTATATTTTGCTTTACACTATGAACTTGCATTTCTTTCAGGCGTCCCTAGAGGGCACTGCTTTTTTTATGTAAGCTAAATATTATTGTATTTTTAATATATACGGACTTCGGCCAATTGACGCCTGATTCTATCAAATACTTATGATTGACATTCTCCAGTGTAAATAAATTCGAATGTGACATTATAGTGGTATGAAACAAGATCAGCAATAATAACGTGTTCACGTTTATGGACACAACTCTCGAAACGCGTAAATGAGATAAAGACACGTTGATTGACGATTGTGGAAGCGACGCTTTAAAGCATTAGTGATGGGGCACGGTGTCGATGGGAAAAAAATATACGATAACCATTTATTCTATTTTTTTGTTATTTAAGCTTATTTATTTAACCACTTGTCAGTCCACTACCGCGCGCTCCACCCCTTTCAACAGTCTCAATGCTACGCGAATTGTATAAAAATGTCGGCCGTCGGACTCTTAGATAAAAATGCCATTTTATACTGTAAAGCTGATTAAATAAAGAATCCACCATAAAATATTTGGATGTCTGTAACCCAAAAATTAACTAGATTGGAACCAAAACGTTTAGTGCGAAAGAGTTCCACTTTTTAGCGGTACGGATTACACAATTGGAACCAAAACGCAAAGTGCGACTGTTTGGTATATCAATCATATAACGGTGGCGCCTATTCGTAAGTCCGATTGTCCGATGAAAAAATTAGAGAGGGTTAAACAAGGGGATAGATGTCTCAGCAGGGTAATCACGTAACTCTGTTGCTAACATTTCTCGTGTAAAATCAATAAAATTGTTACTTCTGCTATTATGAATGCACTAAAACAAAAATCACATTAATTTTGTGACAATGAAATTAACTTAAAATCACATTAAGTTAATTTCATTGATAAAATTTTATTATTTTATTTGGCGCAAAATCAAAATACAATAATTTAATAACAATGGCCTAAAAAAATATAGAATGCTATTATCTTTATTAGATTTAAATGATACTAACAACAGCATTCACTTTTCATTCAGCACTCAGTTCATTCTGCGAAGATTAAGAATCCAGATGAGTGTTAATAATTGTGTTATCTTGAGATCATACAAACTCTCTCCTTTCTTCTACTTGGTCATTAGCAACCGACAACACCCATCAGTCAATATTAGGCTCGGTAACCATGTTATGATACATTGTTCCAACAATATGTTCATTTACGGTCAGGTATGATTTTACGCTTTCGACTGCCTTTTAAACGTATCACAAGATGTCTTCCATTCTTCTGCAAAAGTAAAACTTTACTTGGTCCTTCGAGCAGGATAAATAATTTCATATTATTTACGTTTGCCCACTTCACTACTTCATCGACTGTTGTACATTTTGTTAAAATGTGCGATCAATCAACGGCATTGTGTGGTGGCGGGTCACCATCCACTGCTCATTCATGCACACTGAGCTGATTTTAAATGCATCCGTACTCCAAGCTATTTGTCCATTATATATTTTATGCAGCCTGTAGTATTAATGTAGACCAATGTTAATCATTTATTTGGATCCTAAATAATGCCCAGATTAAAGGCTGTGTCAATATGTTACGAACATAAAAATAATTTGTAAGCGTTGCAGAATAGGTTTTAATTGAAGAGTAATAAGTGACACATTTGAATTCAATGGGATTGTTACTTTTGCGATTATGAATGAACGATTTGACAGTTTCGTTTGCTACCAGAGGTACTCTGAAACAAGAGAAAAGCAGCAATGTCATTGATTTTAAACAAGAATGGTTAGAAACAGATTTTCGTAATACGGCGGAGTCAGGCGGGACTCGAACTCAAATCCTCTCGCTACCCGGGACATAACATTTTAACATTTTTATTGAACTTCTTTACGCACGCTTGACTTGGGGAGTAAGTTGGCGAATGTGCTATGAGAGCGTTACGAAAAGTGTGATCGGGCGAGGCGAACGGAAGTTGTAAGGAAGATATAAGTTAGTTAAAATAGAAAGAGAGTTTCGTATGTTACTGTAGGGGCAAAAGAGAGGTGCGAGTTAACTTCAGTCGTATGGTCGTTTTTTATTTCATTCGCAGAGCACAGAATAACTTTCAGTCAAACCACAAATTCATCAATTTAATAACAATAGCCTAAAAATGATAGAATACCTTTATGAGATTTTACTGACACTAACGCCATCTATTGACTTCGTATCCAAATACTTACCGGAGTAATTTATTAATCTGTTTTAATTAACTTTAAATCACTCTTTGTTTTAACTATTATCATCACCATCATATAAATTATTGCATATATTATATTATACAGTACATTGTATGTATACACACACACACATTCACGCGAAACAGTCCACTTTTATATAGGTACACATTATCTTTTAAAATAAAGTATGACCTCAATTGGCTGTTTGTACCAATAAATGTTACTTTGTATTAGTTTTTAAGGACTGTGGTCATTATAATTAATAAATAAATTGTCAGTATACTAATTGATACTGAAATTAAGTTGACCAGAAACGCTTCATAATTCATATTTTTGTTTAATCCAAAGGGTCCGTTTAGATCTGCCGAATGCGTCGCTCAGTCCGCCCAATGGCTCGCGAGCTCACTCGCCGTACACTTCACGCGTGAATGAATAGCTGATACTTTTATTTTTACGGAAACAATTCGATATGTTGCTATAAAAATAAATAAAATCCAAGGGAATTTTTATCTTTTTTATCGTGAATAGGAAAGCGCTTGACCGCTATCTCGCCTGATGGTAAGTGACGATCCGATCTAGGATATGACCCGCCTGCCTAGAAGATACCTATTCACTCGTGACTTGAAAACCCCTAAATTGTATTTATCAGGAAACACAGATTCAGCCAAAGACTTCCACTCCTTATTGGTACGGTTCACAAAACTGGGACTGAAGCGCTTAGTGCGACTCTTTGGTATACAAACCTTATGACGGTGGCGCCTATTTTGAAAAAGGCTTTGCAATTCTGCTGCACTCTTCAAAATGTATACTATAGAAAACGGATAGCCTGGCTACCTTCCTATGTTCAAGGCTTTTCAGATTATTATTAAAAAGACCGTCATTGTCGATGAACTCCTTGGCCCACCTCTCAATGGACTTAAGCGTCTGGATTTGGTATTGGCCGGAATCGTCCTAAAAATGGGAACAGTACTCCATACACCTGCAAGAAAGATTGAGCAATTTCAAATAGAATTTGTCTCAGGTGTATATTGTCTATAATATTTACACATTAATGTTATCTATAAAATAGGCTGGTGGTTATTCGTAATAATTTGTAACAATACTTGGCAAATAACCGACGATTTATTGTATTACTATTAATATTAAAGTATTCAAAGATGCCCTCCACTCTACAGCCGATAGTATTAACTCTGCGGATCGCTAAGTAATATTAGTCTGTGGAACAACTTCTAATTGCAATTCAATTCTTGTGAGATAAATTATTATAATAGAAAAATACTATCAAAAATCGACTTGGGTCACAATTTAGTACCTTTCTAATTTTGAAACATCCATATCCACATATTTGAAAGAAACATTTTTACAAATGTTTGGCCAATCGATTAAGATGAAACGGCCATTAATGTTTTGAAGCGAAAACTTCTTTACCTTTGTGATTGAAAGTCGTTGAAACGAAAAAGCGACAGTAAAAAGAGACAAACTCATGAATTCATAAGATTTGACATAGGGGAAAATGAGATAAGAAGCATTAAATAGTGTCTATATGAAACGAAAAGCGATAATAAAAAGAGAAAGACACATAAATTCATAAGATATACCGTATGAGAAAATGGGGTAGGAAGCATTATGTACATACGTGTGTTAATACGTGTTTACGTGCGCATGCATAGTAAAATGCTAGTTTAGAGAAGGCATCACAACAACCGTAGTATTTTGTATATGTGTACGTATTATTTTTGAAGGTTTCACTTCTACCACGTGTGAATTGCACACATGCTTTTTTTAAAGAAAAGATACTATTGAAGGCTTCATAGTCACTTCCTACTGCTAATAAAAGACACTGATTTTTATCAACAGTGGGAATAAGTGTTAAGGTCTCAATCTGAATACTGTTTAAAATAAAATCAAAGCATTTACAATGCGTGTATTGAACGTCACAACTATGCCTTCGAAGTCCAACGGGACAACTTGTACCGAGAAAAAGCCGCAAGAAACTCGGCAGGGGCTGTTTTTTCGCCCTTTTTATGTGTTACATTACAGACATAGTTATATATTTAAGTAAACTTTTCATGTACTACCAAGATGTATAATTTCATTACTTGTTTTTTAATCGTGAACAGGTAAGCGCTTGACCGCTATCTCGCCCGATGGTAAGCGACGATGCGATTTAGGGTGTGACGCGCTTGCCTAGAAGATATCTATTCACTCGTGATTTGAAGACCTCTAAATTATATTTGTCAGGACTCACACAGGCAAAGAGTTCCACGCTTTAGCTCTACAGATTACAAAATTGGAACCAAAACGCTTAGTGCGGCTCTGGAATATCAAACGTATAACGGTGGCGCCTGTTTGTATTACTAGGTTGATGCGATCGCTAAGCATAAAACTTCGCTAGCATCATATATTGAAGCGGAAAGTAATACAAAAAAATAATAAAATTCAATTGAGTAAATAAAATTTCATAAGAAAAAAAACTTTCAAAAAGCGCGTTTTTGTTTCAATGAGAAATCCCATAGAGCTATTTTTTTTGGTTCGCTTTTTTTATTTTTGCGAATATCAAAATTCCTGTTGCGTCACAATCTAGTCCTAAACCTGTTGGTTTGATTCATTGAAAAAATAGCGAAATTGGTTATGAACTCATAGTTATAGCGTCACATATATTTTGTCATTGAAGCTTATCCACGGGGGATTCGCTCGCTCCGCTCCAACAAATTAATATTTATAATAAAATGAAAACAATCTGTTTAATCCCGCTATTAAATAAAGATTCATAGTTTAAAGGGAGGACTATGATCAGATGAGCGATCCCGCAATAGTGGGATTCTAACAAATAGCACAGTTATCGGCTAAGCGTGTTTGTTCCAGCTCAACAGTAGCGTTAGATCCCTGGATCCCAATAAAACCCTTGCCCGCTGAAATTGAAATAGCATACTAAGTTTGCAGTGGAATATTTTTTACCTACCCTTATATGTATAAAATAATATCGCATTGTGACAACAAAATAACTATATTTTCTAGCAATAGATAGGTTTTAGCATTAAAAACAGCCCTCTACTTTCTTTGTTTATAAAAACTTTTTTGCCGACTGCTTGGTACGACGGTATCTCTCCTGTATTTTGCACTGATAGTCATGGTTTCAAGTCGTGGAAGAGGCTGATATTTGTATGATGAATACGTGCATTTCTATCCAAGTTATCGTTAATTATATACATTTCTATAAATACTAATTATTTTTGTATCATATTATATGTATGTTACTCTAGCATCCATAATACAAGCCCTACAGTACTTACTTTGACTTGACAGGAGCGATCCTGTATTCTGGGTTTCTAATCCCGGTCATATGTTTGTGTGATGTTCTTAAATATTCACAAGTTTCCCTTTTACGCTTATGTATTGTAAGCGTTACTTAGTAGGCATAGTATCAGCATTTTTTAATTTGGAACTAAAAATTGATACGTTTTGTACAAACATTGTTATTATCGTCTGCTAACTATATTTGACCTACACTAACTGAAAAAAATAACTATCACTTTGACACCTTGTTGTGGTTATTTGTATGTAGGGTATGGTATTATTTAAATTTTATTTCAGGATATTATATTTATTACGTGCTATTAATAATAATCTTTGGGCCGCTTGTGTTGATTTGTTATTTACCTACTTTATTGCCTTAAGCGTATTGTTTTTTTTACTGTTGGCAACTTTGCGGCTGAAAACATCATATCCATATCAGCTTGGCTATATATAGATAAAAATGGCTGTTTTTTCACATAAATAAATAAATATTAGGGGTTAAAGTATGAAATTGCCGATTTGTACTGAAAATCTATATTGTTTATTTTTTAAATTTTTAACAAATTTATTTAATCAAAATAGTTGCCATTATTATCTATACATTGCTGCCATCTAATGGGAAGGTCATTAATGCCTTTGCGATAGAATTCCGACGATCTAGACTGCACAAACTGTGTGAAAGCATTTTGTACTGCCTCCTGGGAAGAAAACTTCTTGTCACGTAGATAATTGTCCAAATCACGAAAAAAATGGTAGTCCGTTGGAGCAAGGTCTGGTGAATACGGAGGATGACGAATGGTTTCTAACTGCAGTTCCTGAAGGGTCAAAATGGTTTCTCGTGCTGTGTGAGGTCTCGCGTTGTCGTGGAGCAATAATGGTGAAGATCGATTCATGAGTCGGGGCTGTTTTACTGCTAGTTTTGTCAACATGGTTCGGAGTTCGGCACAATAGACATCTGCCGTTATTGCTTGACCAGATCGGAGAAAACTATAGTGAATAACACCATGCTGAGACCACCAAACAGTTACCATTACCTTTTTATTGGTAAGTTTTGCTTTAGGACACTGTTGTGGCATTTGACCTGGGGTCAGCCATTGCATTTTTCTTTTCCGGTTATCATAAAGAATCCACTTTTCATCACATGTTACAATTCGATCCAATATTCCTTCATTTCTGTACCGGTTCAACAAGGCAACACAAGTTTCAACACGCGTTTCTTTCTGCAGATCAGTCAAATCATGAGGCACCCATTTTTCGTATTTTTTTATTTTATTGATTTGACGCAAGTGAGTCAATATTGTGGGTAAGGTAACGTTAAACCATGCCGCTAATTCCTGGGTACTTTGACTAGGATCGGCTTCCACTATCTCTCTTAATTCATCGTTATTTACCTGTGTGGGCGGTCTTCCTCGTGGCTCGTTCTTTAAGTCGAAATTTCCATCACGAAAGCGTTTAAACCAAAATCGCACGGTGCGTTCATTAGTAGACCCCTCTCCAAACGCAGCATTGATATTGCGGGCTGTTTCTGCCGCGTTAGTTCCGCGTCGGAACTCGTATTCAAAAATAACTCGAATTTTCGCAGTATCCATCTTTCTTGTCTAAATTGAATAACAAAAACAATTGAAAGTCGATATTCAAATGTTTTACATTTTTTAAAAAAAGAACATCATAGAAACCATTTAAAAAAAGTTTCATTCGAAAACCTCAAACCATGAAGATTCTATGTCAATTCAAAGAACCTATTGCAATAAAACGGCAATTTCATACTTTAACCCCTATTATTATAGATGCTACGATAATCAAGAAAAAATTTCTTCATGTAAGAAAAAGTATATTAAAGAAGTTCTATTTTACACACTAGCCTCCGGCAGCGGTTCCACTTGCATTCGGTTTGTACTTGTCCTATGGAACTTCGGTGTTTTAGTCTGTTTACACAATTACCGCTTTAAATGCGTCGAGTTATGTGGTATTGGTATGCAATTTTATGCGTCTTACTTCAAAAGTACAGGATATACAAAAAAACTATTGCATCAACTTAAAAACATCTACACTTAAATACTACCCACCAAGAGAAACGACGAAATACTCGTATGTTTATTTTTTATTAAAAGCTTCATTTATTCGTTAGTCTATTACAAATCATCATCAACATATATTACTATTTTTATTACAAATCTTTAAAGCTTTTATATAACATAATTTCATTTTTATTGCTTAAAAACTCATATATAACGTAGAATATTTCAACCTCTTTTAAACGTTTTAAGGTTAAGATTTTCTAAAATGATGAAATATGTGTCGATTCATTTCTTGCTCTTCTGTGTATCTTGTGTATTCAATTTCATGCTTGTTTTTCCAATTCCATGCTTTTTTTTTACTAATTCCATGCTTGTTTACCAATGCCGTGCTTGTTTTTCCAATTTCCTGCTTACTTCTCCAATTCCATGCTTGTTTTTACAATTCCATGCTTGTTTCTCCAATTCCATGCTTGTTTCTCCAAAAAACAAAGTAAAAAATACATTTTTCTATTTCATCCATTCAAAGGTAGTATTTAGAGAAACTATGAGAATGAAATACTTATCACTTGGAAATTCGTAGACTCTTAATAGAATTTTATTTTTGAAAATGACTGATTTCTGTATAACAGTTTTTCGCCTATTTCACCCCCTTAGAGATATTTTTCCAGAATCTTCGCTGAGCAAATATGTATTTCCCCTTTTATAAATCTCCCTCCAAATCAACTCACTAGGTTCACTGGTTTAGGCTGTGCTTTGTCAGACAATCAGTCACAAGACAAAGCATTTTCGTAATTAGTATGCTTTTGTAGCATTCTGTGATATACACGCATTCTCGATTGTAAATAAAAGCGTAAGAAATAAAAACTAATACGAAAGCGTAAAACCATTATTTCATTCATCAAAAACAATTAAAACATCGCCTAAGAATGTATCGCTTGAAAATATAAATATTAGGAAACATTACATATATTGTTGTGAACCCAAGTTAAGTAGCTAAATCACCTGAGTTATACATAGAATTCAGAAACAACGACGGTACCACAATACCCAGACACGAGCCGTTAAAAGTGGGCACTGACACTCAGTTTTTCGCGTCCGTCCTGACGTAAAACTGTGGCGTCACTCCAAATGGTTTTAGGCAAACTCGATTTCCGCATTCACTGGCGTCACTCCGGCTCTTCAGTTTTCAATCTGCCGGGCTGTTAGGAAGTGTACTATCTGTTTGTGTTGGATTGACGATCACACACTCACGATCAGTTTGGCGCGACGCGCCGAGTTGAATTTATGATAGTCTCGGAAATGGGTGGCGCGTCGTCAGGTAAAACTCTGGAGTGATGATTCGACACTCACGATCAAATTTGGTTGGACGTCATTTCAACTGATGCGAAAAACTGATCGTCAATTTGCAACTTAAGTTCGTTTTCTACAATGATCTGGCCCGTATCGAACCTGGGACCTCGGAGTCGCTTTACGAGCATAAGCGCGAGAGTATACGAGCCACGATACTACGCAGGTCGTCAAACTAAAGACTACTAAGAGGAATATCTATCCGGCAGGCATGAAAATCTGGAACAGACAGTAATTTAATACTTTCCAGCTTTATCCATAAAGCCTAAAATTTTAACACAAATAGTTTATTGCATCCTTTACTAAAACGCTTGTGCGTGTTAAAATATTTTTCGTCAGTACACTATGAATAGAAAGGACCCGATATTTTAACATCGGCCCATTCAAATATTTGCGTTCGTCAGACGAGCTTTACGGGTGAAACACAAAATAGACAACTACGAAACGCTATTTGGCGAAATTATTAAGAAAACTTGTTATAATATTTTGTTTTATTCAAAGAACGGTTGTACTTGCTTGTGTTAAAACAAGTGCTTCAGTTATTTAACTTGGGTTCAGAATAATTTATGGGGTGTTGTCTAATAATTATTTATTTAGGTACACTTCATCCATAATAAAGATTATTAAAAATACGTCATATTATAATCCTATATCACGTTTGTATGTATTGCGGTTCACCGCCCTTTCTTTGTTGCTATGCCTACCTGTCGCACCAAGCGCTTCTCAACATCCTTTATAATGCGTATAGCAAATAAGTGTGACTCCCTTCGCCTTCCTGCATCTGTTCCATAACAAATGAATAAAAAATAAATCTAAAATTAATTGTTAGGCGTAAAAATTAAATGAAACGTGTTTATCATTGTACAGATGATACATTGTACAGATAGGTTGCCTAAGTGTTGTGATATGATTTTATGGTCGACCGATTACAAGAAACTAAGCAACATTATTCGTATAGAAATTTGAGAGGTAATTTTGTATGTTAGCTAGTTGACTGTGATATTTAATATACCCATGGCAATACTTAAATTACTGATCTTATAGGAAAAGTAACTATTATGTGAATAAAAAAATGTAACTTACTACATGTTTCTCATTTGGGAGTTTCCTTCGAATTTAACCTTTTACGTCTAAATAAAACTTCTCAATGAAAATGACATCATTTCAATGACAAAAAGAAAATAAAAAGACAAAATTTTTAATAGGAATATGCGTCCTCAATTGGAGCCACTGAGCTCATGTAGTATGGAAAATTTGGAAACATTATTTTTCAATGCACTTAGTTTTAAGAACACTTTTTGCATTGCCAACACACTTTTTTCTGACAAATGGTCTGAAAAAACACGCAATCGTTGGCCAATTTTTTGGGATAGTACGACAATCACAATACGATCGATTATTTTAAGAATGAGCAGAGTTACGATTATACTAGCTGGGACGCGTACAGAGGTTACGACTAACTGAAGCGACTACGAAATTCTGCTTTGCCTGCTACGGCTACGAAGTATTTCGCTGACTCCTCAGTGTCGCTACATTTTCAAAGTTTAGGTTTAAATATACCGAATGTTTCATTGGCTAGTCGCAAACGAAGTCTTTCTGCGCAATTAATATAATGGCTGTTTGGCCTTTCCAGAATTAGTCAGCACCATTAAAAGCCATACGCCATTTCGCTTATCTCGACAACACGCTTGAATCTTCTTTAAAGTTTCTCCATCTAAAATCTGTATTGGTCACCTTACTACCAGGCTGAAGCTCTGTAGGCAGTTCAATGTCCTCACGAAAGTTCTTGCGCCTAATATCTGTCGTAATTTGTCTTAGCATAAAACAATTTGAAGGAATTATTATTGTTAACCCAATGCTTAGCCACTTAACTATTTAACTTTAAAGTTTAATTATTTTACTACAAGTATTTTTATTACAATTATGGGAAAGATATGTCAGTCAAGACTCATTGCTTTCTTTGACTTTAATAATACTGCCATTATAAGTAATATTCAAGTTTAATTGGTCGCTGTGGTCTCCTCATCCTCATCCGGTGGATGAACATGCAAATTGTAACCATTTTTATTATTTCTAAGTTTTAATGAAATATACCGAAATTAATATATTCAACTAAAATAGTTGGTGAACAAAACAGACCGATATTCAATTTGAGAAGTTTAAAACTGCGCTAACTGGTGCCGGGCTGTAATATAACGAGGCGGCATTATTCTCCGCATTCATAGATTTATTACGGTTCTCAGTACTTGTTTTCATTTTATTCCGTTCCATATTCTTGTGGTAAAAATTGTATCTAAGAAATGGTTTTCACATATAAAGACTCAACATCAAACTAAAAAGATATGTTATTGTTCTTCCAAAAGAGAACTTTCTCTTTGATATAATAGATTTTTGTTTCTTGTAAGCAGCCTCAGCACACATGTATCGAATGGGTTCACTATTGCATCAAGTTTGATACAATCACCGTTTGATACAATGGTAGCTCTCCCGTCTTCTTTCTTAATTTTGAATGGGTTAGTTTTTGATCCCAATCAAGCCTAGGGGCTAAGACAGGATCCACGATGGAACGAGCTAATCCAAAAGGTGCCTATTCACCCCGATTTTAAAAACAGACGGGTTATAATTACTCGGAAATACAGACTCTGGGAGATGATGGATTTGAATCCCTTTGTGTGAGAACACTAGCATTTGTACCTGGGTCATCAATATTTATATATAGTTTATTTCTTTTCGCATTGCAGACATGTATGGTTATCAATTTTAGTGCTCATTTTGGGCTAGATTAATTTGTGTGAATATAAGAATTATTATTGTTAACACTGGTCTTGGCTAATATTCTTTCATTTAATAATACAATAATAACCAGTATCCAAACAGTGAAAGAATGTATTTTGTTAGTTCGTATATCACGAAACTATTCGAGCAACCGACCGAAAACCCACGTTCCCTAAATAAACAGGGAATTCCACGAAGCCACAGAATTAATGGTAAATATATAGATTAGAGTAAACGTATCGGGTGAATATCTGCAAAATGTACGCAATATTTCGCCGATATCTAATCTTCGATATGAATGGCCGGTCGGCCCACCCGCGTCGAAATGAAAAAGCCGATCCAATATGGCGTGCAATAATTGCTGCTCTACACGATGTCAGACGTGACTATAACCGGGCGAACGGGCCACCGTAGAGCTTGCGATGTGTTTGTATGGAGATGCTGTTTTGAATTTCTCTTTTGCTGTATCAATTGCCCTTAACGAACTCTTAACGAAGGGTTTTTCCTCGAGAAATTTATCTTTGGATACAAAGAATTTTGTTTTTTTTTTAATTTTCCTATGCTATCTTATATGAGAAATAATTTTAATAGAAAACTATTAGAAAAAATAGATTCAACTTACAAGTAAATTTATCTTGTTTCAGGTATCACGAACCCATATCCCCTCTCTATTCAAGTAAGTACTCTTTCAATTGAGCTATGCACACCTGGACAGACCCTTTTCCTTAGTATATCTTGAATTCACGTCAGCTCCCTCTTCATGTGCAAGGTGCTACTGCGTACAAAATCGAATGTGATACTTTTAGAAGTATCAAACTATCGAACATATCAATAATGAATAAAAATTTATATAAGTATTATCTTTTTATTATTTAGAAAGATAGAAAAATATTTATTTGATCTCAAACACATAACAAACAAAAGATGTATATAAATAAAAAGAATAATTAATAAAAATAAATAAACAAAAAGGTATCTATTTTAATTATCATGAAAATAATAAACACAAAAAAGAAAAGAAATGTATATAATAAAGAAAAAAAACAAATATGGTGTGTTGGAGGCCAATAGGATCCTGTCTTAGCATAAAAGCCTCTGCGTCGTTCGGAGATGGAAAGAACGAACACAGAGGCGCTGTTGTTTTGAATGAACTTTTATATCTTTAAGCATTTAATCGCAATTTTTTTATATCTAAAAAAAAATATTAAAAGAATCAAAAGCTAAGCCGGAAAACACGTGATAGTGTGAGGTTTCTTAAAAGTATTAATCATTAAATGGATTAACGATAGGCTGAATTTGAGTTTCTTTACTAATTGTAAGTAAAAATATAAAACACCTAATCACAAGAGCATAGTTTTGAACTTTTAAAAGAGAAAAAAATTAATATAGCCTTATTTTACATAAAATAAAAGATAACATTTCTTACACTACACTTGTAAGGCTTGCATTATGGTTTTAAATAGACAGATAGAAATGTAATATTTAATATATAGATAACTCGGGTACATATGGTCGTATTCATCTTACTAAGTAGTTCAATATAATGGAACTGGTCCCCTAATCAAACTACGTTCCGTAGTACCCCCATAAGATAGACCGAGGTAGTTTGGTCAAGGGCGCGGGAAGCCGTTGATTGGCTAGTAAGATGATAGCTAAACTATGGTGATGTTTAAGTATCAACCAACATCTTGAGATAGCAGCTTTCGAACAGCACTTGAGTTCACGTTGTGGCTGGTGTACAAAGGAAAATTATTAAGATTTTCCTTCAAAACAGAATAAACTACAATCAATCGAGTGCCTGTACTTGGTCTTTATACATTTTAATGCACAATTTTCACAGCTTATGCTAAACAAATAGCTGGTAGAAACCTTAACATAAATATTTGTTCATGTTTAAAGATCAAAGTGAAGAACAGCTGGAATCCCTGAATAAGAGAAAACAGTAGAGGGTCTATAGAAATTCTAAAACACATTAATTACAAATGCTCAAAGAAATATCCCTGTTGTAATTAGTTACTGGAGGATTATGGACGTCTCAGTTATAAGGCAGACGATTACAACTGGAAATAATAATATTGTATAATATTAATTATAAGTATTTGATAGAATGAGGCGTCATTTCACGGGAGATATTTATAAACGGAGCAATATCGATACTCGACAACAACTCCTGATAATGCTCCGTGTGGGAGCGAAACACGTGTAGAGTTAGATTTCAAATATGCCTATAAAAAACAATGGATAGGATAATATAGGATTTAAACCTACGTCCTGTGTTCTGACCGCTGAGCACTTACCCGCATAAATGAATATTAAAAAAAAACAATTTTATCTGTTATTTATTGCACTTATAAAGTAATTGAACAGTACAATAACATATATTAGTGAGCAATGGTGGGCTTATCTCTAAAAGAGATCTCTTCCAGTCAACCAAGGGTATGTGGGTAACTTAACAGGTACGGGACAACTTAAGAGTGAAGAGCATATAATATTCATAAAATAAAGAATTTAAAATTTCAATTTAAATTCTGAAAAAGCTTTTATACTATGTCAATATAATACATAAATAGGAATTTACTATATACTACATAAATACAATAAATAAATAAAATTACACATTGAGTATATAGATACCTAAAATAAAGGTTGTAAGTAGGTTGGTTATGTTCAGATTATGATAACTGTGCTAGAAAGTGATCTTTAATTTCGGTTTTAAAGGAAGTGATGGACGGACAGTCTTGGATGCCCAAAGAAAGTTTGTTTCAGAGTTGTGACGCTTGGAAAGAGAAGGAGCTTTGAAAAAATTTGGTATTGGCTTTAGGCAGTTCTAACATTTTAGTAATGCAGGCCCGCGTAGGGTGAAAAGGAGGATTGTTTAACTTGAAAAGCTAATAAAAGGTCAAGTGTTCAAGTCTCTAGGTTCAGTAGTTAGTATTTTGCATTTGCAATTCCAAATTTATATAAGATTTAAAAAAGGCACTGATTTAAAGAAGCAGTTGTAAATGGCAGTTTTGGTAAGTTAAAAATTATAAATGACACGTTTAATAACTAGTTCAGCAGTTAAAATTAAGCAGTAAAGTAAACAAAAATGGGAAATAAAAAATAATGAAATGGATGAGTGAAGATATAATTGAGCAGGAAAATAATTAAATGGGCGGTAAAAATTATTGAACGAGCGGTTACATGTGGGCAGTAATAAATCGGAATTTGTCCGTAAGAAATCTCATTCTAAGCAATTCTATAACCTAACCTAACCTAACCAACCCTGCGATTGGTCGCTTCCGCCACTTCTCTTCTCAATGATTATTATTTTTAGAATTGACATTGTATGATAAAATAACCGACTAATTGATTTTTTATTACTGTCCATGTTTTCTTGTCGCAATAATTAATCAACCGCCATAAAATTAAATAACTGCTCAATATGTTTTCCAACTGATCATAATAACATCTCGAATATTTAAACAACAGCTCAAAGATTTAGTTCCCTTTAGATTTAGATTCGAACCTACGACCCTTCGCTATCCGGGCGAGTGCTCTGACCGCAGAGTACTCACCCGCCTAAATAAATAATTGTTTAAAGCTGGTTTCATATTAATCGATTGTCACATACTTGTAATCATTTTACTTTCGATGTTGTAGGTTGATAACGTTCACCATTAATGAAACGATACTAGCTAACTATGGGTCATTCTTACCATTAAAACCGGTATCGAGCAGCTCCATCACGGCGGCTGTCATATTAAATAATTTGTATTTTATGTCTCTTTTTGGTAATTTGATTTTATTATTTAAAAAAAGATATATCTTGAATATCAAATACATACTAACATAGCTTCTCAGTTTCTTTGTTACTAACAGATCATGAGACTTTGTTTCTCGCATTGCTAAATTGATTTTAATATATATAACGGAGACTGTCTTATATCATGCAAGCCGATATAAGGATTTGTTGATTAGCACTTCCATTTGCTTATAGAAATAATGTTACTATACAGTGGTACAATAGTCAAAAACAAAATTTGTACAGGGGCGTTGCCCACGGAATTGTCCAATTCTGATTAAAACTTTATACCCCGAGTCCGATTAATTCAACTTTTCTCGTGTGCCGACTCGTTTTTTCCTTATTCTAGTGTTCCCGGGTTGTCCACGGGCCAAAAAAGATGTAAAACTGTGGACAGAAGTAGAAACGTTACGCGCGTTTGCATAGTGAGCTCGTGTGGGAAATATATGGACGCCTCTCAGAGAGCTTGAAAGAGATTAATGTTGAAATGAAACAAGTTGCAACTAGAATCTTAATTTGGATTTAAAACGCTCATTTCGTTTTTTTGGTTGTGATTTTTCTTCTTTTATATTGTCTGAGCTTCGAATTGTATAAAAAAATATGAAGTTAAATCAATATTTCATGTTTTTATTTAATTTTTGTAAATTAAAAAATATTTGTTACAAATTTATAAAAATCAATTTTTTTATCTGAAAATCAGCGCTGCCGCCTAAGCTGTGAGATGAGCTGAAATGACGTCGTTTCAGCTAAAGTTGTAATTTTAATTTAATAATTTTTATTTTTTGTATATTTTAATGCTATCTTATAAGATAATTATTTTAATAGAAAGATACTAGAGAAAATCGACTCGGCTACCAAGTGAATTCTCAGGCTGGAAACGAACCCGCAACCTTTTTAAGCCCAGTCCAACCCGTCGAATTGTTCTAGTATCTTTCATATTCTACGCTTTAGGCCAGCGTTGTCCCAACAATGAGAAGAACATCCTCTCGTATTCGAAAGAAACATTTTTACAACTGTTTGGGAAATCTATTAAGATGAAACATTTAGTTTTATAATATTTCTTGAATTTTTCAATGTTATCTTATAAGATAAACTATTTTAACAGAAAACTACTAGATAAAATCAAGTCGACTCACAAGTAAATATCTGGCGGGAAATATTTTATGTTGTCTGAATTTGGAATAGTAGAAAAATTAGAAAGGCCAAATAATTTTTTGATATTTTTTCTTTTTAAGTAAGGTAAAAAAATGCTCCCAACGTTATCTAATTTTCGAAATTCAACCATAGAATCTGAAAACTAGTGCTAAGCTGTAGCACATGCTAAAATGACGCCGTTTCAGCAAACCGAATGGAACGGTTTGCCTGGGTCTGTTTTTCCCAACAAATACAATTTAGGCGTCTTCAAGTCACGAGTAAATTAACATTATATTAAAAATATTTTATCAGACCGAGATCGGACCGCGAACGAACCGTGATCGACGTAATAGTGTGAATCCAGCCTTATGTATACCTACAGAAATGGTCGATCGGTCATTATCAATCTCAATCAAAGTCCCGATCACATTTTATCATGGTCTTCTTACTTCATCATATTACCGTAGAAACATCCCTGTAAACTGTTCAAGCAACAATCTTGCCTTTACCTTTTTCAATATTACTATTGTGATCTTCTAAGTAACATAATTTGTTATTCATTAAATGCGTATCGGCTTTTTTATCGTGATTAGGTAAGCGCTTAGCGGTACGTATCACGAAATTGCAACTAAAACGCTTAGTATGACTCTTTGGAATATCTACCATTTAATGGTGTCGCCTATTTGTAAGTTTGGTTGTCTGATGAAAATATAAAAAATTGAAAGATTAAATATTGTCTAATGTAAACATGATTAGATTTTAGTGATTGACCTTATAGTGTGGATCCAGCCTAAATGAAACAACTGAGAACAGAACTCGTTTTAGGCGAATGATTAGCAGTCGAACTAAAGATAGCTTAATTTTTTATGTTTTCTGAAATTATCATTATATGGTTACTCTTTCATTTAAAGTTAAATGAAACGGATAGATTTTAAATAATTCATTCTAAGTGTATGTTTCCTTTTCATATTTGGAATCTATGTTAAGTTTTTAAAGAGAGAAAGAGAGAATCAATGGGGATTGTTATAAATCTTTGAAATTGAAAATGTTAAGACGATTATTGGTTCAACGGTAGCAATCTTACTTTCCGCACCATGATCCCAAGTTCGAATCCCAGAAGGGACAGATGTTTGTGTGATGAATACGAGCATTTTAACCTGAGCTATATATTTGTATAAGTATTTATATCCATGTATCATATTATGTATTTCTGTCCGTTACTTTAGTATCTATAACATAAGCCTTACAGTGCTTACTTTAGGCTAGGCCAATTGATTTTGATGTTTTTTTATTTTGCTGATTTTGTTAGGACAAAGGATAGGTTACATCGAAAAAAATGTATTTTATAATAACTTAGCCACAGCAATGCGTGGCCTGGTCAGCTAGTAATAATTACTATATATTTTAGGAAGAATATTAACGGTGTGCTTCAAAGAGTTTATTAATATCTCTACCTACCTCTAGTGGTACGCTAAAGCTTGTGTTACGCGTGGGGCTACGTCTGTAGTACATAGTCGAGGATCAAACTCGGTCTTACATTATGTATGTGTATTTGTAGGTACATTATATTTAACGGCTAGCCATGATATTATAATTATTTCGGTTCTTCTTTTTAACGGGTTTGCTCTTGGTCCTAATCAATCCCGGGGGCCAAGACAGAATCCACGATGGAACGAGCTAACCCAGAAGGTGCCTATTCACCCTTGCTTTAAAAATGGACGGGTTATAAGTACTCGGAAACACAGACGCACGGAGGGAGTTCCGCTCATATCCATTCAAAGGTAGACAACCTTTGGAAGTGATCACTTTGGGCGATAAGCCCGCCCATCATTTTAAGTTGTCTTTTGTTTTATTATTACTTGAATATTTATTTATTTATTTATTTTGATTGGAAAACTTACAGCTATAAACATTAATAATCTAAACATATTTTATAAAATCTAAAAGCCATTTACAAGTTTTCACATGTAAAATAAGAAATTAACACCAATTTAGAAGTAACAAAACAAAACAAAACGAGAACATAACTAATAGTAGTACATATAATATTATCTGTTAAAATATGAGTTGGCCATCAACTGCCTTATAATCGCGGGATTTGTGTTGAATATGTCTACTGAGGGATTCAAGCTTGAAAAATCGTTCAAGAGTGCACCAGCCCTGCAGAAAAAGGAGTTTTTGCGATAATTACTTTTATACGTCGGGACTAATATGGGACGATAATTACGTATGCTCTTTGTTGGGATTCTGAAACGAATTTCACCAAGTAGCTGCGGTGAGTCTATAAAATTACTTATAATTTTACTATAATACATGATGTCAGCAGTATTCCTACGTACTTGAAGAGGGAGAAAATGATATTTCTTACACCTGGCTTCATAATTTGGAAGGAAATGCTTGCACTTATACTGCAAATATCTAAGAAATTTTTTCTGAATACCCTCGATTCTGTTAATATAAATGTTGTATGACGGATTCCATATTTCAGAGGCATATTCGAGGATGCTACGCACAAGAGAACAATAAAGTACTTTAATAGGTTTAATAGTGCTGAATTTAGCACAGGATCTAATAACGAAACCAAGTGCTTTGGACGCTCGGTTTACAATCTTTCAATATGTTCATCAAATATTAATTTAGAGTCTATGATGACACCTAGGTCTCTCACTTTATTAGTTGACTTAATGATTTTATTATGAAGTTTGTAGCTAAATTTTACTACATTCACTTTGCGTGTAATAGTCATTAAATAACATTTGGAAACATTAAGATTTAACTTATTCCGAGAACAGTAATCACAAAATCTATCCAAATCACTCTGTAGGAGTAAGCAGTCCTCAAAGGTTACAATACTTCTAAAAATTTTTGTGTCATCCGCATAAAGAATAAATTTAGAATTTAAGAAACACGATGCAATGTCATTCAGAAAAATAGCAAACAACAGCGGCCCAAGAAGAGAACCTTGAGGCACACCTGATGGTATAATAATCCAATTCGAAGTGAAACCATTTATGGCAACGGCCTGGGTACGCTTTTCAATATACGACGAGAACCATCGGAACAAATTTCCATGGATACCCGCGGCATAGAGCTTCAGCAGTAGGATTGAATGATCGATCCGGTCGAAAGCTTTACTGAAGTCCGTAAAGACCATGTCAACTTGTGAGCCAGAATCCATAGCCGCTGTGATATAGTTGTTAGTGATAAGGAGATTGGAGGTGGTGGAGCGGCCTTTTAGGAAGCCATGTTGTTCCGGAATAAACCAATTCGCTAGTGCAGCGTATGTCTGTTTGTGAATTATTCTTTCAAAGACTTTTGCGAAGATACAGAGCTTAGAAATTGGTCTGTAGTTTTTAACGTCCCCTTTATCCCCACCTTTATGGATTGGTGTAATGAAAGCGGATTTCCAAACAGTAGGCACAAACCCCTCATCTAACGACCGTCTAAACAGAACACAGAGGGGAACGACTAGTCTCTCAGCGCAATTTCTTATAATCACGGGAGAGACCTCATCGGGTCCTGCACCTTTATTCAAACATACGGCTTTAAGAAGCTTAAGAACCTCGGCTGAATCAATATGTATGTCACCAATACCATTTGAGTTGACACTTTCTGCACTTAAATTAACAACACTGCTATTATGATTTATCTGGAAGTTAGTTTTAAAATAATCAGCAAATATATTACAAACTTCATTCCCTTTAGAAACCGTTGCACCTTCGTAAGTCATAACAGAAGGAATCTTAGAGGACCTACTGTTATATTTAATATACGACCAAAATGACTAAGGGTTTTTAATTATAGCTTCTTCAGTTTGATGCATATAGATCTTATAACATGATTTATCCAGGGATTTGGCTCTTTTCCTCAAAAGTGAGAAAGTATTATAATCCTCTCGATTCCCGTATAATTTATACTTGCGATGGTATTTGTTCTTTTCTTTTAATACTTTTTTGAGAGCAGGACTATACGATGGAGGAAATGCCGTAGGTGACACTTTTTTATGTGGTATATGTGTATCACGGAGTTTATACAGAGTGTCATAAAAGAATTTTACTGCTTCGTCTAGGCATCCTTTATTTAGATCTTTCAACCAATCTATATTCTGAAGGTCATGACATAATGCATTGAAATCCCCAGCATTATAAAAATATTTAGTTATTTTATTTACCTCCAGTGGAGTTGTGTTAGCAAAGGTATATGGTGTTATCGATTAAGTGTTTTGTATTGTGTATAGGGGTCGTATATTCAAATAAAATTGAAATACAAAACACGTAACTGGGAATATATTTAAATGTAACGGTCAATTGGTGCAACGGTAGTGTACCTACTTTCTGCGGCAAAGGTCCGAGTTCGAATCCTGGTAGGGTCTATGTTTTTATGATGATCATAAACATTTGTTCCTGAGTCATCGTGTTTATTTACTTATTTATATATTCTATACATTATTTAGTATACAAGCTCAGCTTAGTTTAGGACTAAATAATTATTGTGAGCTAGTGAGATTTTTCATTTATATTTATATAGTATTTGAAAGAGAAGATGCGTCAGTTATGATGAATAGAATAGAAATGGAATCGTCTGGCCGGAGAAAGACAAGAATATTAACACAGAGGTTGTTTGCCAAAACTATCAAATATTTGTTATAAATATTCAACATTGAGATAAGCGAAAATAGAATGTCTGATATGATTGAATAGATTAATTTTTTTTTGGTTTAATAATAGAATAGAAATCTTTATTTGCGAAGTATAGGTTGGCGTACATTAATTTTTCAATGTTGTCGTACAATATACATTTTGTATCACTGTAATTCCTTAATCGGGGTATACAAACACTTATTAAAACATGTCAAAAGATTTTATATAATCATGTATCATAACATACAGTAATAGCAGTAAGTAAGTAAGTAATAAGTAAGTATAACCCGGTTACAATATCTGTGGACCTGATGACGTCACGTCAGCGCTTAGGTACGGTGCACAAAAGAAGCATCATGGGGATAGTATTGTAAACAATCATAATTATGAACTATAAATAAAATATATTATACTTTTACTCTTTTATTATTTTCTTATTTTATTCTTTTTCAAGAGACCGGGGAGGGGGCTTGACATTCCAGCGAGGTCCACAGATATTGTAACCGAGTTGTAAGCAGTAAGTAACAGTAAAGCAGTTTACTATTACTGTAGGTTATGATGATTCTGTAAAATATTTTGACCTGTTTTAATTAATGTTTGTATACCCCAACTAAGGAATTACAGTGATACAAAATATTCTTGTCTTTTCTCGGCCAGATGATTCAATTTCTATTCTATTTATCATAACTGACACATTTTTCTTTCTCGCAATAAAATTTCAAGTGATTATAGACTTAGCCTAATATTATAATAAAATAATATTTATAGTATTCGAAAATAATGTACGGATTTATTTCAATTTGTCAAATTCTTTCAGGGTTTCTGTCTGCGACGTTTTGTTCACAGTTTTGAAATGTTTACATACATTGATTTATTTATGATTGATGGGGAGCAAGATAAACCTGTTAGCAAGACTTTTTAATATAACGACGAAATATTCTTATAGTCGCATTGTAAAGTTAAGGATCGTTAGCAATTATTAAATTGCTTAAATAACAAAAATATAATAAATACAATAATTTAATAATTTACTATACATTACAAAAATACCCCTAGAGCGGAAACGGGGTTAAATAATCCCTTATAAAGAGTCAATTTACAACTTTTAGTTTTATATTTTTTTATATATTTTATGCATTTTCAATGCGATCTTATAAGATAAATTATTATAATAAAAAAATACTAGAAAAAGTCGACTCGGGTCACAAATGAATTCTCAGGCGGAAAACGAAACCGCAACCTTTGGAAATCTGGTCCAATGCTCTCCCAATTGATCCAATCCAAATGTTGCGGGTTCGATTCCCGCCTGAGAATTCACTTGTGACCCGAGTCGATTTTTTCTAGTATTTTTCTAGTATAATAATTTATCTTAGAAAACATTGCAATTTTTTCACTTAAGAAATAATGAGTATATAATGGAGTGTGGAGTGAGGCAAGGTGGACTAACTTCTCCAAAGTTATTCAACCTATACGTAAACGCGCTGATCGAGGGGCTTAGCAGCACGCGAGTCGGTTGCCACGTCGGGAGTGTATGCGTCAACAATATCAGCTACGCGGACGACATGGTGTTGCTGGCCCCCTCGATCAGTGCCCTCAGAAGGCTTTTAAATATTTGCGAGTCTTACGCAACTGAGCATGGGTTGCTTTACAATAAAACCAAAAGTGTTTATATGGTTTTCAAAGCGAGAACTAAATGTCCTGATATTGTGCCTCCCATATGTCTGTACGGAGCACCACTGAGTAAGGTGACTCAATTTAAATATCTGGGTCACATTATTACAGATACGTTGACGGATGATGCCGATATTGAGAGAGAACGGAGGTCACTGTCTAAAAGGGCCAATATGTTGGCCCGCAGGTTTGCTCGATGTTCTGACACTGTTAAAATAACACTTTTTAAGACTTATTGCACATCATTTTACTCGAGCAGCCTTTGGGTCAATTTTACGCAAAAATCATACCGTGGACTTCGCGTTCAATATAATAACGCCTTCAGGGCACTGCTGAGGCTGCCGCGACATTGTAGTGCATCAGGAATGTTTGCGGATGCGCAGGTCGACAGTTTCCCGGCCATACAGCGCAAAAAAGCAGGTTCTCTCCTTAGACGGGTTCGGGGCAGCCGCACCAGTGTTATGGAGCGTATAGCTAATTGTGGGGACTGTCCGCTGATTAGCCATTTAGTTTATAGTGTAAAGTCAGTTTTTAATATAATTTACTAACATAGAAAGTAAGTCAATTGTATACTAACACCATTGGATCTTTGTTGTCTTATGAATAAATAATAATAATAATAATAATAATAATAATAATAATGTTGGTTAAAACACTCGATTAGAATTCGAATTCGAAAATTTAAAATTGACAACATAACGTTTTATTCGACTTGACATATTTCGAAGCCATTTATTCCTCTTATTAAGTTTGCAAACCTTTTTGAATAAAAAACTTCCAAATCCGTTAACAAATACACTCGGTTAAATATAATCTATCATAACTTTAGTTCTTTACAGTGACAGCTTACTAGGGTTGATAATATTATTCGCTTTGATAATTTATTACATTTTTACGGAGTTTTTGTAACACTTTGTATATAGTACTAGCTGACTCGGCTGTCGTCGCTGTGGATCAGTTATTATTATTTGTATAAAAATATTTTGATTTAAAATTGAAATTAAACCTACCCTATGTCCTAAGTTGGAACAAATCCCGCAAAATGAAAAAAAAAAATACCAAAATCGATTAAGTAGTTTCGGAGTTTATTCGGTCAAACAATGTGATCGGGATTTTTTATATACACCTAATGATAAAGAAAATTGTATTGTTATATTTATATATATATATATATATATATATATATATATAATACAAACATTTATGTTCAAACCGTAAAATAAGAAAACTTTACTAAGGGAACGAAATAAGAAAAGACAATGATAAAATACGCAGCAGACACAATATTTGAAGGAGAGCGTCTCAAATTGAAGCATCAAACAGTCATCAAAAAGCGTAATGGAAAGCCATGTTTCCGAATTGGGGAATTTAACGCCGAGCACAAGGCAGACTCCGGGACGCACCTAAGGATGAAGTAGGTGCCTTTAAACGTGACCACATTGCTAAACGGCTGCTTATTTTTTGGCGTTCCTCGGCTGACGGCTGCGGTGTGAATGCAAGACGGTTGTGAATTTGTAACTCTCTGCATTAACAAGAACGATATCATACTATATTAAGTTTATATATTCACCAGCTTTCTCCCGCGGCTTCACTCGCGTTAATGTAAACTACCGATAGCAAAATATATATATATCCCTCGGGAACGATACATTTTCTTTTCTGGTACCCTAGATACTTTTCTGTATCTCTGACAAAATATATGTAAAATTTCATGATGATCGATTGAGTAGCTAAAGTGTTAAAGTGTTAAAGACAAACTCACTTTCGTGTTATAATATTAGATAGGACAATAACATTGGACATTGTACAACTGTTTGTTATCCCTCTCATAAATAAATAGATAAAATAACATTTTTACCGATATGATATATAACCTAACGTTTCCGCAATTACATGTTCTTACATACTACATACTACTTACATACTACATATACCAAATTTGTTTTATTGCTCAGTAGATATTAAGTATAATGTCAAATGATGGCCCTCGCCTTTGAGAAAATGCTTTTTTTATAAATAAAAGCATCGTAGCCAAAACCTACTTATGAGTGCAGATGCAACCAAAACCAATCTTGCAATATTCAGCATTAAGAGACTTGGAATAATATATTTTTCTGTCACTGAACTCAAGATCAGCTAATGGGGAACTTTTTTTTTTATTGGTTCGCTCTTGATTTCAATTAAGCACTCCTGTGCTTGGCACCAAGACAGAATCTACGATAGAACGAGCTAACCCAGAAGTTGCCTATTCTCCCTGGCTTTGAAAACGAACGGCTTATAAGTATTCGGAAATACAGACGCAGGGATCCCTCCCTGCGTTCCACTCATTTGCTGTACGCATTATAAAAGTGTTGAGAAGCGCTTGGTGTGACAATTAGGAATAGCAAACAAGAAAGAGTGGTAGCCCGCAGTGCGTCTGGATGTCCGATGGAAAAAGACTTAAGATACTTAACTTCTTCTATCCCATTCTAAATATGTTTACCATTGAGCTTAAAGATTTTTAAATTACGCGATTTTTATAGAATTACAATTTTACACACCGATGATCCAAGATAACGGTGATAAACTAGACGCTGTGCCGTCTAATAAACATTACGGTAAAGTTGTCGCGTACGTCAGTTGGAGTTAGAAACGGAACAGGTAGATGCTGTATTAATTAACATCAAGGTGCAGTTTATCCTTTTCATTATAAATTAGACAGTAGTTTTGACAAGCTCTTTAATGAAGGAAGTCTTTATCATATCATCGACTTTAGACTGTAAAAAAAAATCTGTTGTTTTGTATTATCCAACATTTTTACCTATCACTCCTTCAAGACATCTTTAATAATGGGCGCGAGAAACTCGTCAGCTTTAACAGAAGTAACGACATTTACAATATGGTGTAAAAGATAAAGATGAATAATATAAAATGATATAATTAAAAAATACTAAAAATATCGATTCGATCACAAGTTATTTTCTAGTATTTATATATTAAAATAAATTATCATGTTAAATAGCATTAAAATGCAAATATTTATAAATATATTATAAAAGATAAAATTATTTTTATTCCATACGAGCATTTACAGTGCGTGTATTGAACGTCAAAGCTACATGGCTTCGCCTACGTCGGTAGTCCTTGTACGCAGAAGAAGCCGCACGAAACTAGGCAATGGCTGCTGTTTTCTCCCTGTAACGTGTTATAGATTTTTAAAAATTAAGAAAACTTTTCTAGCGCTTCAAAAATTGTATCAGAACAATAAAATTTACAATAACATATTAATTAATAAATATTATTAAAGTAAAAGCCATCGGGCCTTATGTGTCAAATTTGGTGCTAATCTAAAGATTCAGGTGACACTTTGTCATTTTTGAAGTAATACTTCTTTAGGCACGTTATGAAAAAATGATGACAGTGAAATTTAAAGATGCACGCGCATCACTGTAACACAGAAGTAACAGGTTTATTTATAATATATATTTTTTACATTATTAATGGTTTTTGATATATTACTTGATTCTGTATACAGATATATATATAAAATCTATTAATCTTTTGATGCTTCTTACTGATCACTATATAATTTATAAGTTTATCTTTCTTTTCACAAACAAGAGAATGAAGAGAAACACGGCAGGAAAATTTTGTTATCTTTGTTTAGTTACGCTTAAGAAGTATAACTTCTCACGTGCGTACAAAAGTTCCCACAACGGAATTTTTTGTTCATACCCATTAATTGAAGAGGAGCCGTGATCACAGGATGTCATCCTGTGTAAGATCAAGAAGTGTAAGAACTACATACCCATTAATTCTGATGATTACAATATATATTACCAGATTATTATTTTTTCTATTGTATTAACCCATATTTATTAATAGCTATGAAATACCAGTTTAACGTTTGTCAGACATCCAGTCTCAAAGTTACACCTATCAACGAGCAATTTGTGGGCGCATGGTAACCAAACTTGTGGCAGTAACAGAAATCTTAGTAACAATTTGATTCGAAAACTTATAAACCATTATATTTCAGTCAACCCTTGTAAACAAAATTCAAATTTAAATATAGTTATTAGGCAGAATAAAAACTTAAGACCGCGCGACTAAAGTAAAGTTTCTTTAGCTCCATCTATAGATATATATTAGTTATAAATCAAATCAAATCAAATCAAAATAACTTTATTTCATAGGCCCTTGCGGGCACTTAAAATCGTCAATTTTACATAGAAGAATCAAGATAATATTCTTTTATAATAAAGATAGCCCGCTAGCGGCAAGTACATCCGCGGAGTTGATGCCGCGCATGTAATCGCCACGAGCGACCCGATTCCGAACGTAGGGGCTAACATGAGAAGAATCGGGCAAGAAACGCATGTGCCAAAACTATTATAAAATCGCCAAATGTCTTACAAATTGTGTATATTACAAAACGATTCAGAGAACGAGCAATTCATTTCTTTTAGGTCCACGCTGCCTTATCATTCAAAAAATCTTTAACACTATAATAAGCCTTTTTGCATAACTGAGTTTTAATTAAAAATTTAAATTAATTCATTGACAAGTCATGCATGTTACATGGCAGCGTGTTGTACATTCGTATACAGTGACCTGCAAAGGAGTTGTTTATTTTATGGAGCCTATACCTGGGCATTGCTAGCTTGTCTTTATTTCTTAAATTGTAATTATGATTGTCACTATTTTTTCTGAATTTAATATCTTTACACTTGTGCGCATACAGTCGGTTTTCATAAATATATTGTGAATGTACAGTCATAATACCAATTTCTTTAAATTTTTCTCTTAAAGACTCTCGGGAGCCCATCCTATAGATCGCCCGAACAGCCCTCTTCTGCAGCACAAAAATGCAGCCAATATCGGCGGCATTTCCCCACAGTAGTATCCCGTACGACATAATACTGTGGAAGTAGCTAAAATAGACTAAGCGCGCAGTTTTTACGTCTGTTAACTGACGAATCATTTTTACGGCGTATGCTGCAGAACTGAGTCTGCTCGATAGGCATTCAATATGAGGACCCCATTGTAACTTAGAATCTAAAGTTATACCCAGAAATACAGTTTGATTGGCCAGCTCTATTTCCTCATCCCTAACCCGGACTTTGGCTTTAGCTAATTGAACATTTGGCATAGTGAATCTAATGCATTTTGTTTTATTTTCATTTAACAACAAATTATTGGCGCCAAACCAGTGAACGACCTTGGAGAGTGCAATGTTTACTTCGTCAATATTAATTTGTCCACGTTTAACTTTAAATATTAAAGACGTGTCATCTGCAAACAAGACTATCTCATGGTCGCGTCTTACAAGGTGAGGGAGGTCATTAATATATACCAGAAATAGAAATGGACCCAATATTGAGCCCTGCGGCACCCCCATTGTTACAAATGATCCAGGCGACTGCTCTCCATTGATGACCACCTTTTGAATCCTGTCACTTAGGTAAGAAGTGAGAAAATCCAAAGCGGTACCACGGATACCGTAATAGTGTAATTTCCTGATTAACGTCTGATGTTGGACACAGTCAAAAGCCTTTGATAAGTCACAAAAAACACCATAGGCATCCTGCGACTCCTCCCAGGCCTCATAAATGCATTCTAACAATTTTATTCCAGCATCAGTCGTGGACCGTCCGCGGGTAAAACCAAATTGTTTAATGTGTAGTAAGTTATTATTACTAAAATATTTCTGTAATTGCTTAAGCGCGGTTTTTTCAAAAATTTTACTGAATGTTGATAGTACGGATATTGGACGAAAGTTAGAGGGATCTGAAGTACTACCAGATTTAAACAATGGAGTTATTTTGCTAAGTTTCATCAAATCAGGAAACACACCACTATCAATACAGTTGTTGAAAACTAAGGCTAAATGTGTAGCAACTATTTCAATAACATTCTTTACCATATATACAGATATTCCCCAAAGATCGGCAGTTTTTTTAATGTTCAACGATTTAAAAGTATCTATGATGTCCCGTTTAGTAACATAATTAAATTTAAATACAGTATTACAACAAGGAACATTTTCTTTCAACAAGGATTCTGCAATGGGGGTGGAAGAGCCTAAAGTGCTTGTCAAATCTACTGGAATTCGAGTAAAAAATTTTTCAAATTCATTCGCAACATCTGAGTCCGAGCTAATAAATTTACCATCTATTTTAAGTTTATAATTATTTGCTAAAGCTTTTGTTCGGCCAGTCTCTGCATTTATAATTTTCCAAGTAGATTTGACTTTGTCAGTACTGTTATAAATTTGAGAACTAATATATTTAATTTTTGCAGTTTGACAAACCTGCTTAAAAATTTTTGAGTATGACTTGACATAATTTTGAAAATATTCCGTTCTATTAAACTGTCTTTCTGGGTACAGCTCATACAATTTTTGCCTACTTTTGTGTATTCCTGCAGTGGCCCATTCGCTAAACATTGGATTAACAGTAACGGTGATCTCTTTGGTTTTGAAATTTTTGGTTACAAAATGACTCAAAAAATAATTATACATATCATTTGGTGGCATATCCGGTGATAAAAAAGGAAGTTTACAACATAATTCAATTCCTATACGTTTCAATCTGTCAGCAGTTACTGGTCGACATATAATTTTACGTTTACTGACTTGTTCTGTGACAATTTTGAAGACCTTTGCGGGCAAATGCCCGCAATGGTCTGAATCTAAGTTTGCAATAACTTTCTTACTTACAGGTACCAGATTACTATATATATTGTCTAAACAGGTTGCCGTTGTTTTAAAGAATCTAGTAGGCTCCATAAATAAGTTGAAAAGATTGTGTGATTTAAATAAATTTAAGATTCTATAAGTTTCACTGTTCTTTGTAAGAAGATCAATATTAATATCTCCACACACAATCAAGTATTTTTTTGACCTACTCAATTTGTTCAAGGCTTCATCCATGATTTCCTCAAATCTAGCATAAGCTGAGGAACCAGGGTTGTATACACATACCACAATGAGTTGCTCAAGTTCTATACATGATAGTTCTATTATGCATTCTACAGAGAGAGACACAATATCTTTCCGTTCTTTAAATTTTAAACTTTTATTTAAAAGAATCAGTGACCCCCCATGTACTGTCTTGACTCTGCAGAATGAACTACCAACCTGGTGATTATTGAAACTAAACATGAGTTCACATCCCTCAAGCCAATGTTCTGTTATACACAAAATGTCAATTTGTTTTGAATTCATGAATAATTCCATCTCTAATTGTTTTCCCTTTGATAGTCCATTACTATTTTGATGCACCAGGTTAATATTTTTTAATTTATTTAAATTACATTTATTTTGAGGGCATATCTGAACACAATTTTTTTTCTATAATATTTATATATTTTATGCATTTTCAATGCGATCTCGATGCGAAGTCGATAGAAAAAATCGACTCGGGTCACAAGTGAATCTCAGGCGGGATTCACTTGTGACCCGAGTCGATTTTTTCTAGTATTTTTCTATTATAATAATTTATCTTATAAGATCGCATTGAAAATGCATAAAATATATAAATATTATAGACTAACATGGCTGTTTCATCTTAATCGATTGACCAAACATTTGTAAAAATGTTTCTTTCGAATACGAGAGGATGTTCCTCTCATTGATGAAACAACGCTGGCCTACAGCGTAAAATCAGGAATGTACTAGAAAATTTCGACGAGTGTTCGCAAGGCTCGGTAGCTCAATTGGGAGAGCATTGGACCGGATTTCCAAAGGTTGCGGGTTCGTTTCCCGCCTGAGATTCACTTGTGACCCGAGTCGATTTTTTCTAGTATTTTTCTATTATAATAATTTAACAATTTTTTTTATTTGACTCTAATGGTAATGTTATAAGAGGCATGTTAAAATCATTATTTATGCATTTATATTTGCAAGAGGATACCTCTTTTGTCTCTATATCTAATTTAAATAGCTTGGAACGGATTCCAATGTCATAATATTATTATACTGCTCAATAGAGTCAGTTTGTTTAGCCAAGTTCTTGGCTGAAGTTAATAAAAAATATGATAGTGAATTCACTATCTGTCTCTTATAATAATGAGGCAGGTAATATCTACCATTAGTAAAAGTATATACATTTTTACTAACAATACTGTTAGAGTCAATTACATTAAAATTATTATTATACTGACTGAATAAATTCAGAGTCATATTTAAATTAAATCTATAATTATTTTCCGCATCTGACAATTTTTTTATGTAGGGGAATGTAAACATTACATTTTTTTTAAGCAATACGAAACATAACTGGCTATGAGAGAGAGAAAGAAAATGTGTGCTCGCACCTCTCTCTCTTGCCCCTACAGTAATATACGAAACGTAGCTCTCTACTTCTATCTTCACTAACTTATATCTCCCTCTCAACTTCCGTCCGCCTCGCCCGATCACAGCTTTTGTAACGCTCTCGTCACGCATTCACCAGCCTACTCCCGAAGTCAAGCGTGCGTGAAGAAGTTTTACTTCAAAAATGTTCCTAAACTAGATAAATAACATCCATCGAAAAGGTCTCAACTCAGCATATGTTACAAACATTCATATGCAACACAGATCTTCCGTGGAGCCAATATACAACTGAAATAATATACTGTTGCGTCCAGTGCCCTTTCTATAGTGATGATAAGAGGAAAGGGAACCCTGTCCCATGCAATAAATAAAATGAGTGGACTGTAAACTCTAGTACTGGTATGGTCAAATTGAAAATACAGTGCAAGCTGCGCCCGACAATAAATAACAAACGCTGCGATGATCTGTTCGCGAGGAAGCGAAGTATCCTAGTCGACCGTCTTTCGTTTTGAACCGGTTGCTGTGATGCTGTGGTCGGCAGCGGCCTCGTTTTCACCATATACCTATTTATTGATAAATAATTAAAATAAATCATATATGTATACTAGCTGACCCGGCCACGCGTTGCCTATCCCATCTTTCAGATCAAATAACAGATAGTTACGAATTTTCATCAAAATCGGTTCAGTAGTTTCTAAGTTTATCCCAAACATACATCATGACACGAGATTTTTATATAAATAAGATAGATATAAATACAGTATTTTTTCTCATATTTTAGGTAGTTAGTGGCATGGAGTTTAAATTGAGATACTATACATTGGATGGCAAGTTTACAATGATTTAGACTGAAAATGGTAACGGTAATTGTTATTTAGTACTAACAGTTTTGCTTCCACTCATTATAATAATACACTTCATAGATTTGACAAACCTTATTGTAATTTCCATGTCTTTATTTTCTAACGTTATGCCAACTAAATATATTACTTGTAAATGTATTACATTTGTTGTTGCAGGTACTGAAAACAGGACAGAAATACCTTTTTTCGCAGAACTTTTAAAATCATAATATTATAACGCATACTACTAATTTGGCATAATTTGAAACTTGCTGGTTGGTAATTAATAAAAAAATACCCAACCTCACCTAACCAGCAATGTATGTCAATTAATGACTTTTGATTAGTATGCCAAGTCTTTATGTCAATTGAAATTATGCGTTATGAATGGCTCCCAATTTTTTTCAGGGAATTTAGTAGTAATTTCTTACATTCGCACCAATTCATTAAAAAAAGTAAGCACTATAAGTCTTGTGTTATGGATACTAGGGTAACAAAATAAGGATAAACATATATATGTAATAGATAGATATTTAATTTTGTAGAAAAATATGTACCCATGACTTAGATACGAATGGTCGTATTCATCACACAAATATCTGACTCTGCCGGGACTCGAAACCAAACCGTCAATGCGCATGGCATCACTTGCGTTGCACTAAAATATTTATTTAACTGCACACCCTCATTTTTTTTCTATTTTAACAAATTATAGTTTTAAGAAGCATAATACCTACTTTTTATACTACAAATAAGCCTAACCTACCGCTTCGCGAGTACTCTACTTATGTGAGCAAAAATGAATTTTAAGAAACCGTTCATTTAAAAAATCATTCGTGCTTGTCCATCTCAATTTTATTATTTGCGCCACTGATTTTGGAATCCATTAGACGTGCTCTTAAAGTGTGTACAAAAGGGGCCACTCCACAGATAATTTCTTTCGGATATTTAATGTAGCCCGTCAAGAATAACCGTTGTATTTTATCCTTACTAATATTATAAATCGGAAAGTGAGTTTGTTTGTTTGTATGTTTGTTTGTTCGGCTTTCACGCCGTAACTACTGAACCGATTGCTTTGAAATTTTGCAGACGTAAAGATAAACGTCCGGATTAAATAATAGGGTACTTTTTATCCTGGAAAAAATTGATGTTCCCGAGGAAGAACAAAAATATTGTTTGCTTGATGGATGGATTGTAGATGGCGCTGTGTGTCGTTTAACACAAGGTAAAATATTGCAAACGAATATAAACATGTAAATTTAGAAGCTAAATGATACGATAATGAATCCCCGAAAATGAGAAATTCCCGAGGGATGACGTACAATTTGTTTTATCGTCTTAACTGTTTTTTTACATCTACTTATATGTTGCAAACGAATATGAACATGTAAGTTTTGAAGCTAAATGATACGAAAATGAATCCTCGAAAATGAGGAATTCTCGAGGGATGACGTACAATTTGTTTTATCGTCTAAATTGTTTTTTTTTTTACATCTACTTATCCTGAAATCACTAAAGTCAAAGAATTACTAATTGGTCTAAGTATTAGTTACGTTATTTAGTTCTTGAGGTATGCGATAGATGGCGCTGGGCGTTTTTTAAAACATGGTAACGATGTGTTTTTTAAAATACATAAGAAGTGGAATGATAACTTGGAAAAACATTGTTTTTCGCATGGTCAGCTCTATGTAGCGTGTTCCCGGGTTTCCAGTGCCCAAAATCTGCATGCTTTTGCTCCATAAGGGAAACATATAATATAGTGTACCATTCAGTTTTGGTTTAACAACTAATTGTATCCAGCGTTACATCGCGATTCTTAGATTTTTCCGAGGGAATGAGAAGTTTTCTTATAGTTGTGCTTTATACCGCAATATAACCGAATTCCACGCGGGCGGAAAGCTAGTAACTTTATACTTTGAAAGAAGCCTCTTACAAGCTTTTGGTTAGTATTGATTAAAATAAGTACTTGTTTATTATATCTACAGGAACTGCTCTTTATCCCGCTATCCGAAAGAGTACTTTTGATTTGTAGTAACTAGAACATGTAGATGGCGCTAGCTAAAAACTTTCCAAGTTCTTTTAAGCTGATTTATAACAACTTGGAAAGTTTCAACGGGTCTATCAGGTCGCGGTTGATCAATTAAAAATGTACTCACCCGGATAGCTACAGAATGTGAGCTCTGAAACAAGTTGATTTTTTACGAAAAAATATTTTTGATGAGGTTTAAATCTAGCTTTTAAATGTTTAATTAACAAAAAATATAAAAGTTACATGTTTATTCTTTAACTCAGTCGCTGTGCAAGTAAATATACTTTTCCATAGAATGCATTGTAAGCAAACAAAAAATGTACAATGATCCATTTTATAAATCAAACATAAAGACATCTATGAGATGATCTTGGACAAAATGTTTGAGTCAATTACTTTTACCGTATTAATTGTGTATACTTTATAATTAATCGTGACACCATTTAATATTTATTTTTATTTATAAAATATAAATGATACTCAATTTATAGGGTAAAAGTAAGTTTATTTAAACATGTTATGTTCGCGAAAGAGTGAAAACCAAACAATAAAGATATTACAAATGCATAAATTTAAACTAAACAATTATGCAACTCAGAAAACATTGTGCCAAATAGTCATAAAAAAGTGAAAGGAGTTTTTGAAGTAAAAACTTTTTTAGCATCATTGTGATTTGAAAGTCGGTAAAGCGAAAAAGAGACAGACACATAAATTCATAAGATTTAACGTAGGAGAATATGAGATAGGAAGCATTATACAGTGTCTCTTATGTTCGAGGTTCTCTTTGTGCTCTTCTTCTTACCCTCCACTCGTGTTTACCAAGGCATAGAGGGAGTTTGCTTGGGCCTCAGCGTTGTACGTGTGTTAAAACGAGTATGTGTTTGTTTGCGCATGCATAGAACAAAGCTTGAGAGAAGACATCACAGCAACCGAGGTATTTTGTATACGTGAACGTATTATTTTTGAATTTTCAATGGAAAAACGATTTTTCTATATGTGTGGTTCCTTATTTCAAGAAACTTCTCATTCTGCTAAAGAGTCACAAAGAAAAAAAATCACTAAATTTTTATTATACTGTTAAATTTTCTCAAAATCCAATCAGCAAAAACAACCTTAAACTCCAGTTAGAATCTTCATCTGTTTGCCAGTTAATCCTTGACACTTAAACGTTAAACTACAGGTCTCCACCTATAACGGATGATCTGTGACAATGCTGGTGGATCGAGGGCTGTACAGTAAGGAACAGCTCAACTACAGCATTCGTAAGTAATTCTCACGCTTCTAACAAAGGAATAAGCTAAAATCCGTGTAAAGAGGTTTATACTTTAAGTGCTGTCGACTGTAACGACATCCAAAAACCCCTTAGGAGCTCATTCCAAGAAATTAAGCAAGGGACCCGACTGAATCGCATGGCTTTGAGCTCCCGCGTGGTACAATTTTGTAGATAAAGCGGTTAATATCAAAATACAATTTTACGCTTATGAAGTACTACTGAAACATAGGCTTTGCATTTTGCTAATGCATATCCAATCACAAATTAATATCACAATTGACTATACGTAAACTTGTACAAGTTCTTGGCAAAAAACCTAAGTCATTTTGAAATTGGAGCGGAGCAAGCGAAGCGAGTGGTGCTCTCATTGATCAGTCAATGACGCAATATCTGTTACTCTATAACTTCCCGAGTTCTTAAGCGATTTTCATAATTAATGTATGGAATCGAATCAACACATTTAGGACCAGATTGTGACGGAGCCCGAATATTGAAATTCACAAAAATAAAAAGTTATGACCTAAAAAATAGTATCTATGGGATTTCCAATTGAAACAAAAAGCGAGAGCTTTTTGAAAGTTTTCATTATATGGAATTTTAAAATTTACTTAATATTATTGAATTTTTTTTCTTAAATATTTTACGATCCACTCCAATTAATGGTGCTAGCAAGGCTTTATGCTTAGCGACTGCATCGCCTAGTATTTATATAAACTCATATCGATGTAAAGCATTTCGCTGTAACAAAAACTAAGTGAATAATTTAGATGTATGGCACTGCATTTAAATGATAATAAAAACTAAATTAATTTCCTTATTATTATTATTCATTTATATCAAAGCTTGGGTGAAGAGGCACCTTCTAGGTTATTTCGTTCCATCGTGGAATCCGTCTTGGCCCACTTGATTGGGTTCAAGAGTAAATCCAACCAAAAAATGATATACCCTTAATTAATTTGCCTTATTGTATATTACAAGTTACGATTTGAAAGAAATATGTGGATAATCGTAAATGGCATGAACTTTATTTACTGATTATAATGTAATGATTGATATTTTTCTGTAAATCTTCCAACAAATGAATAAACAATGAAATCCTTTAAAATACACCAAAAATTTTTAAATTAATAAGAACTTACATACAATACTTATATCATAATATGTGTTATTATAATGCTCCAATCAGCAAATCAGCTAAACTAACTAGCAGTTGAAACTGCTTTGTACCAAGACAGAATAAATATTCGTTTTCTATATCGATTTTATCAAAAATCTCACCCGATGATAATAATTAAAATGATATTGATGACAATTTTAATATCTAGGTCATCAAAACTACATGGTCAAGTGGCTAGATTATTTGGGTAAATAACAGTATGGTAGATCAAAAAATAGGTTATCTTCATCTCGCGTTATCACCAGCACGTAAACAATAATTTATTTGGTATTTTGGTTGGTTCTGATCGATTTTTCAATCAAAACATTGTTAAAATAAATAATATTTTTCCACATCTTCATATATATAGAGATATTTTTTTTATCTTTCTTTTATTTGTTTCAAATGAAAAATCATTAGAAATAACCGATTTCAATTGTTACTGCCCGAACAATGGGAACAGATCGTAAAAGGAAGAAAATGTATGATGAATCAAATTTGACTTTAATCATATTAATCTATTTGCGTATTGCAATTAATTTTTAGATTTAATAAACCGTGAGTTTTTCCAGTTATACAGTATTGTGGCAGGCATCCATTTAGTGGTGCGGTGAAAATCAGCACCATTCGCTGCGGTTGTGGGTTCGCGATAGCTGTATAACTATTTCTGATACCTTTGCTCTTTACTTTATTTGAAATTCGAATAACAAATTATATTCAATGCGATTGTTTAAATCGATTTTATAGCTACTAACACCTTCATAAATATTTTTGCTTAATGTTATAAACTTTCGATAAATGTCGTTAAGTATGTGGACAAAAGTCATGAAATCATTACTATCAATGTTTTTCAATGTAAAATCATCATCACGTTTCGGATAATAATAAACCACGTTAAAGCCAATATTATCACAACAAACGACTGTCCAAACAACAGTTTAAACAGTTTACTGTCAACGCCACAATTAACTCCGGGCTAATAAATTCAGTTTTAAACAAATACAGCGCTTAAATTGATGTGTTGTGTCGTGGACGAGCACCGCCCTGCGTGCGGTTGTCGCCCTAATTAAATTGAAGCCCCGTTTATTGATGCCAAATGGACGTTTTAGTGTACCTTCAAAGCTATGCACTATAAAGCTATTTTCTGGATTCCTCGTCAACTGCTTGGCGTTTATGGATGATATAATTATGATTAGCAACGTCTTTTAAGTCTGTTTAGGAAATTATACTCGTAAATTTCGAAATCATCATCATATGATTGATGATGAAGTGATTCATTCATCTAATCTATCGTTTTTTTTTTAATTTGCTTAACTATTGTTAAATGATATAACATGTAGTACTAACAAGAATTTTATGTCTATTCATATACAGTGGTATTTGCAAATCAATTATTATCATTAATATAAAAAATTTTTTTAGAAAAATAAAATCTATTGCTGATGAGGTTGCTTATTACTAAATTGACACGTTTTCTAGACTCTACACCTATACGGTTTCCTTTTATTTTGACAAAACTGCTTGATAAACAGATACAGTAAGATTTTTAGTCGCAATAACATTCAAAACACTATTTGCCCTTTAACGAAAAAACAATACAAGTTGAAAGTATACTTAACCATGTTCTGAAACAAGTTCAGAACAATATTAGGAATAGAGACATCTGACTACATCAATACGACAGCTAACACCAATTCGAAATGAAATTTATGAATCGGATAACCTAAAAATATAGGATGCAACAGAATGGATGCGTTGTGTCACAGCCTGTCGCTCAATGATATGGGTGTCAACATAAATCAAATCCGACATCACGCGAAAACTCGTCGTTTTCAGTATGACAGCTAGTTTAGGATCTACAGGCCTAAACAATAAAAGATGAAATACTGATACAACGGAAAGACTTAGATAGTTTAGAATCTATCTTTATAATACTATCTTAAAAATTTTAGACAAAATCCTCCTATCTCACAATTGTTTTCAGACTTTAAATTTCAATAAAATCAATTTACAACCAAGCCAGTATATATAAATAACAGAAATTATTCTGTTATTTAAGCAAAAGCAAATAAATACTGGCACAAACAATTATAATATTAAAGGAAGCGATTGAAATGAAATAAGCAAATTGCTAAATCTTTCATTTCCTGATATTAGCACCACATTCAGCACCATAAGTAACGTGTTTATTTGTTATATACCTGAACAAACATGTAACACTTTTTTAATGAGTTAGTTAAGTAGACAGACTAAATGTTCCCGCACATGACTGATTTTTTCGTTGATTTTTCCGGCGACTTTTAAAATCGACTCAAGCCACAAATCCAAAAAGCCATGATGTACTATAAATTTAAAAATGTGCACTTCCCTTCACTTCCTTTGAGAACTATGTTGATTAATTAACAAAAGCCAACAAAATATCAATAAAAAACACGTAGCCAACATAAAACACAGGCGCGATAATCGGCCTGCAATGTGTGAGCATGCTTTTGAGGGGCCAATCCACTACACTCGTTTTGATTAACCTGAAATTCTGGCTTGACAACAAAGATTTGGTCCTAGGATGCTATGCGAGGTTATTGAAATCAGGAAACATTCTAATTTCAATAGGGACGAAGGTTGAAGCGTTCCACCTGCTTGGGATCTAATAACCAAAAATTTAATACCTCCAAAGACACACATTGCAAGACTTGATGATGTAGTTAACTTTTTAGCAAATAATAAAAGTAAGATGAAGGTCGATCCCTCCACCTTTCCTTTACTTTCGCCAGTTCTTTTAGGAAGGGCCTCCCAATTTCCGAACTGGTGGTAGACTCGGTAGTATCTATGTAATAGTAGTGAGAATTTTATAACTAAATAAAATGTAAAAATGAAACAATGATTTATAAAAAAAAAATAACAATTAGGAATGTGTCCGATTAAAATATTGTGAAGGTAGTAGAAAATATATGACGACCATTACCTTAGTCATCCTGTGATTACGACTCCTGTAAAGGAGTCCAAACCTCAGGAATAAATATAAAATAAATTATGCGCAAAATCCGTAATAAAGTGTTTTATTTAAATGTTTAATGTGCGCGGAAGTGTAAGAACATGATATAAAATTTATTTATCGTCGTTAGGATATAAGTCAGCCCGTATATTAGATTGAACTTTTGTTTTAGTGTTTTTATCTGCTAAAGAATAAGCCAGTAGAAAACAAAGACTTAATATAGAAGTCATTTTAAAAACAAATTAATAATAATAATATCTCTTACATTCACACCAATTAGCCTAGCCCAAAATAATCACTGGGAGGCTTGTGTTATAGAGATCACGGTAACGGATAAACATACATATGTTTATTCGTTACCGTATGTAAGTAACCCATGACTCAGGTATAAATGCTCGTAATCATCACGTAAACATCTGCCCCTTCTGGGACTCGGACCCTCGACAGTCGGTGCTAAAGGCAGGTTCGTTACTATTGCACCAAACAATCGTGTTTTGATTAAAATAAATTCTTTGCGTACGCGTTGTTTATTATATTTTACAAAGCAAAATATTAAAATTAAAAAAATGTATGAGATGATTTTCGTTTATTTACAATGGGATAGACTTCTTACACAAGTCACGTTTTACATAGGTATAATTTCTATTTATACTACCTGGTTGCGCCAGTATTAAAATTAAATCGATTTTGGTTAGTTAGGTCAATACTCCTAGCCTCACATCCATTTATTCCAGTTCCCTTTCGCACATACCTTGTCTCACATATTGAAGAGCGAGACGACCGCGCCATCTATTGGTGGCAAATCATACCGCAATATTATTGGAGTATTGAAATTTTATAATTAATTCTAGGCTGTATGCTGCTTATTGTTTGCCTGTTCACGCTTGTAATGTAACGCCAGATGGCACCACTTGGTTGGCGTCCTTTTTCTGTTATGTCATGTAAGTCTATGCATTGTCGGAATACATTAATAAAATATTTATTAAGTAACTCAAAGAAATCTTGTTTATTATACTAACCGTATTAGGTTATGGGCCCAAGCCCACGTTAATTAACAGTTTCAACAGTAAAACCGCGTGCTGTCTGTTACCTAAAATGGAGTTTGGAAAGACAAACCTAGAAAAATTCGATGGAACGAATTTTAAACAGTGGAAATTTCAAATTAAATGTGCCCTGCGTGCCAAGGGGTTAGATATCAACAAGCCAAGACCGGATGGAAATGCAACTCAATGGAATAAAGATGATGGAATGGCGATGTTTGTGTTAACGTCTGCTATGGACTTAAATCAAATAGCACTCATTGAAAATTGCGAATCAGCGCTAGAGGTGATGACCAAGCTTGAGTCAATTTATGAACTAAAATCCGAGATGACAAAAATGATGATACATGAGCGTTTCTATCAATACAAAATGTTACCAACAGACAACATAGCTCAGCATATAGCTAAAGTAGAAAGTTTGGCTAAGCAACTTAAAGAAAGTGGAGAAGTTATTAGTGAAACTGCAATCATAACTAAAATTTTGAGCACACTGCCTCCCAAGTACAGATCTGTTCGCCAGGCCTGGATGTCGCTTGATTCGAAGAATCAAACTGTAATAAATCTGACCGCTCGTTTGCTAGATGAGGAGGCCAGTTTGAATGTAGAAGAAGATAACGAAAGTGCCTTACTAGTGGCAAAACATAGTATGAAGAAGAGAACTGTTCCATTAAAGAAAACAAACAAAGAATTAAATGAAAAGTTAAGTGAAAGGTCAAATGAGAAGTCACATCGCTTTACATGTTACAACTGTGGGAAACGTGGCCATTTTGCAAGAGATTGCCATGCCCCAAAACAAAAACAACAAGGAGAAAAGAACATGTTAGCATTCAATGTAGCAAATGCAGATTGGAAAAATAATGACAATGGTTTAAAATGGATATTAGACAGTGGTGCCTCAGCTCACATGTGTTATAAACGTGAAAATTTTGCTGAATTGTATGAGTATACGGGATCTCCACTGAAACTTGGAAACCAAGAAGCGGTAGAAGTAGTTGGCCAAGGAAATGTGTTGATAGACAAGTGTGTTAATGGACAGTGGGAGACAAGTATCCTGAAAAATGTTCTTTATGTACCAAAGTTGAGAAGAAACCTATTTTCTGAAGGAGTAGTGACAAGACAAGGTTATAACATTATAAAGAAACATACAGATGCTTTAATATACAAGGACAATAAATTAGTGCTGTGTGCATCTTTGCAAAGCAACAACCTATATGAGTTAAAGATGAAAACGCTTCAAAACCCAGTGTATAATGTAGTGCAAAAATTGGACCTTAAAACGTGGCATGAACGTCTAGGACATTTAAATGTCAAAGAAATACAAAAAATGTGTAAAAACAATGTGATTACCGGTGTGAACTTATCAGACTGTGACAAGTTTGTATGTGAGGGTTGTGCTTATGGTAAGCATGCTCGTCAACAATTCAAGAAATCAAACAGAGGACCACAGCAACCAGGTGATGTTGTATACAGTGATGTCTGTGGACCATTCAGTGTGCCTTCTGTACAATGTATGAAATATTTTGTCATTTTTAAAGACGCCGCTACAAGTTTTAGGTATGTGTATTTTTTAAAGAATAAATCTGATGTGTTAAACTGTTTCAAGAAATATAACTCAATGATTAAAAACAAGTTCTCACATAGCATACGTATACTACACAGTGACAATGGTGGAGAGTACCGAAACAAAGACTTTAAAGAATATCTTGATTTTGAGGGTATTACTCATGAGCTCACTGCACCTTACACGCCTGAACAAAATGGCCGGGCAGAACGAGAAATAAGGACAATTGTTGAAAGTGCTAGATCTATGCTTTATGCCCGTAATTTACCACTCAATCTTTGGGCAGAAGCAGTAAATTGTGCCGTTTATTTATTGAATCGCACATCTTCAAGTCAGACACCAAATATTACCCCTATGGAGTTGTGGAGTGGAGTTAAACCTAGTCTAGATCATGTCAGAGTGTTTGGATGCGAAGGATATGTCCATGTACCAGATCAGTTGAGAAAAAAACTTGACAGTAAAAGTTGTAAAATGATGTTAGTTGGATATGATGATTCAAATTACAAAATGTATGATCCAATCACAAAAAGAATTACAATTTCGAGGAATGTCATTTTCAATGAACAGAAAAGCCCTGAAATAAAACGGAATAAAGCTCAAATTTTTATATGGGATGACAATGAACAAAATGCTGAAGAGGAGATGGATAACACTGAGTCGACTGAAAGTGGTGACAGCACATATACTGCCACAGATGAAAATGATGAGACCTATGAACCTTCACAAGAAATTGACCTTACAGATATGGATCGTTCATATATTACTTTACGACCACGTAAAAATAATGTTTTTGAGGCAAATTTAATGGAATAGGATGTACCTATGAGTTACAATGAAGCAATCAATAGTAAAGAGAGTGGGTTGTGGCTAGAGGCAATAAATGAAGAATTAGAAGCTCATCGTACCAACAATACCTGGAGTTTTGTGGAGAATGAAAACCAGAGAACTATAACATCCAAATGGGTTTTTAATATCAAAAGAACCAAAGATGGTAAAGTGGAAAGATATAACGCACGACTTTGTGCCCGTGGTTTCACACAAATTGAAGGGATAGATTATCATGAAATCTTTTCACCTACCACAAGATATGAATCAATAAGAATACTGTTGTCTATCTCTGCTGCATATAATTGGAACCTAAGACAATTAGATGCCAAGACAGCCTTTTTATATGGAGAGTTAGAAGAGGATATTTTTATGGAAATTCCAGATGGAGTTAAAGCACCAGCAAATCAAATATGTAAATTAAATAAATCCTTGTATGGTTTAAAACAGGCATCTCGTTGCTGGAATCAAAAGTTTACTAATTTTCTATTAAAGTTTGGTTTTGTTCAGTCACAAGCAGACAATTGTGTATTTGTTGGTAACTTCAATGGCATTAAAGCTTTGTTAATATTGTATGTAGATGATGCTCTGATAATGTCACAATCAAATGCAATATTAGATCAAATTGTTAGTTATTTAAAGCAGGAATTTAATATCAAAGAGTTAATTCTAAGTCGTTTTGTTGGTCTAGAAATTTTAAAAGATGATAATTCTGTTTCTATCAGTCAAAGACAATATATTGAGCAGTTAATAAGTAAATTTAATATGAGTACTGCACGCTCAAGCAGTACACCAATTGATGTAAATGTTCAGTTAACTAAAAATATTGACAATAAGCAGATTGTTTTTCCTTACAGAGAAGCCATAGGGTCATTGCTGTTTTTATCTACAGCAACTAGGCCAGATATTTCATATGGAGTAAATTTATTAAGTAGATATATCAATAATCCTAGTATACATCATGTTAATCAGCTTAAAAGAATTATTAGATATCTCATAAAAACTAAAAATGTATGTATAAAGTATCAAGGTCATGAAAGATTAATTGGATATTCGGATTCAGATTTTGCTGGGGACTTAGATACAAGAAAATCAACCAGTGGTTATATTTTTATGTTAAACGGTGGACCTATATCTTGGTCTAGTCAAAAACAACCGTGTGTTGCCCTATCAACAACTGAAGCTGAATTTGTGGCTGGTTGTGAAGCTGCTAAGAATCTTTTATGGTTAAGACAGTTTTTTAAAGAAATTGATGTTATTCAAAATTCCTTAACTCTGTATATTGATAATCAAAGTGCTATTAAACTAATGAATAATCCTGTTTATCATAAAAAGACAAAACACATTGATGTTAAATTCCATTTCATTAGAGAAAAAGTTAAAAGAAAATTAATTGTTGTTAAGTATGTGCAAAGTTCAGATCAAGTGGCTGATATTCTTACAAAGGCTTTGCCTACTGTTAAATTCGAACGTATAAGAGATGAAATATTGTCAGTTATTTAAGTTTATTTTCTATAAAATATATATGAGAGAATTTTGTTTATAAAATTTAGTGGGAGTATTGGAGTATTGAAATTTTATAATTAATTCTAGGCTGTATGCTGCTTATTGTTTGCCTGTTCACGCTTGTAATGTAACGCCAGATGGCACCACTTGGTTGGCGTCCTTTTTCTGTTATGTCATGTAAGTCTATGCATTGTCGGAATACATTAATAAAATATTTATTAAGTAACTCAAAGAAATCTTGTTTATTATACTAACCGTATTAAATATAGCCAACATACGGGCAAAGGGAAAAAAGACTGATGGCCAATCGCGCGCGTGCACCGAGTTTCGCAATTTTAAATTGAACTAGTGGCCTATCCGCAAACCGCAAACAAACTATAGTTTTATGTGACGGCGTCTTCGTGTGCGTAACAATAAGGAACAGCAAAGCACAGGGACGTCCCCGGCAGCCTCCAGCATCTCACACCACGTGGCGGTCAAAGTATCGTGCCCCCTTCATCTTCCTCTCATATTTATTTTCTCATAACGCAACTAATTTTCAATGTAGAAATCGAAATTGTCCTTATTAGCTTAGGTCTGAGTTGCGGTACAGTCGTTATTTCTGTATTCCATAACACAATTGCTTCAGCTTCCTCAGAACTTGTATGATATCTTTTTATTTTGTTTATCATGGTTTCGCGGTTTCCTTTTGCACAAGTGATCGACACTTGAGGTTACAACACACATGACAACTATGCAATTTACTAGAAGCAAGAACGATACCATACCAACTTTACCATACCAATTACCATATTCAAACTTTTACTTATATAATAAACATTTCTTCAATACATTTCTGAGCCACTCTAATAAAATTAATCAATGTTTAGCGCTTCGGGTGACTGTTACCCTATGAATTCTCAAATAAATCTAATTATATATATGATTGTACAAATAACCTACATTTATTCAGCTAATAGCTGTTTAATTCGTGTCCAAATCAGAGTTATATCAGCTGAAATAGCGCTGCTAATGCTCTTAACCAGCAGCATTGTAAAACTAAATATTCCAATGTAGAAAGTGATTCAGGTGATAAACAGCACTTTGGTGTTACTTGTTACGCCATTAACATAAAATAAAGAAGTCTGCATGTAAAACACATAGGAATTAAGTGGATATAATCATTGTCATAGCGAAAGGTACAGTAAATGTAGGTTTCATGGCAAATAGCCCCTAGCAACAGTTAATATCAAACTCAATTCTTTAGCTGACATTACACGACGACAAGAAAGAAGATTTGTATTTTATTTTATTTTTCCATTCACAATACCATATTAATAAGATATAAAATACAGCTGTAAAAAACAACCACGCCTACGAGCCCCTTTGGTAGGATTCGAACCCGCGATCTTTCGCTATCTGGGTATTATATCCGGATTATTGTAGATGGTTCCATCTCAATAGAATGTTTATTATTTGTCAAATATTACTTTCGATGTTGAAGGTAGTTTATATTGTGGGAACGACACTAGCTCATAGTAGAAGTTGAAATACGTTTCTATATTTCGACGCGTCTGCCAGCGTTTCGGTAGCTCAGCCGTCAGAGCACCGGATAGCGAAAGGTCGTGGGTACGAATCCCACTTGAGGTCTCGGAGGCGTGGTTGTTTTTTACATGTGAATTTTATATCTTATTAATATAGTATTGTGAATGCCAAATTAAATACAAATCTTCTTTCTTCCCGACTTGGAAGGAAACAAAGCGTAGATTTGTAAATGTCAGCTGAGGAATTGAGTTTAATGTTAACTGTTGCTGGGGACTGTTTGCCACGAGACCAATTTTATATCTTAGAACGAATATTTCTTCAGCTATAATAATTAAACAACGTAAAAACAGGAATATTGCTAAACTAAATTCAACGTTTAGGAACAAAACTCCAAAGAAATATCGAGCTAAACAAATTATTTATTCACGCAATAATTTCAAAATTGTTTGATCTCGGGAAAATTAATCAATTTCTTGTAATATTTACCTTTAACTTTAGATCCATTTGCAAATTTAATTACGGTACGGCGTCCGCCGCTGCAAAGAGGTACCTCCTTACATAATCAGATTCTATTTAAATTTCAACAGTTCGTGATTTATCGGCTCAACTTGTCCGTGAAAATCGGCGTCTAATTTTTCTCTTCTAATCCAATATTTGAAACAAGATATCACTTTGTGGCAGCTAGAGGTATTGAAGTGTACTGTTATAATTCTTTTTACTTACTACAAATTGCTGAACTCGTTATTTCTTTACTTGTATTTTGCAACATTATTGAAGCAAAGCCTTTATACGGACGTTCGGGCCATCCGCTCTATCCGTGCTAAGCGTCAGATTTGACCGTTACACGAGAGCGTCAGATTTAGTATCGTAACACGATATATACAGGAGCCAGCTGCCTCGCAACCTCAGTGTGCGTGGCCTTCTCTGTCTTGCTTTCACTTATGTCAGTGTGCGTGGCTGGCGTCGCTATCTCTTTTTCTACTCTTTGCATCTTTGGTGTGATTATATGCATGTATCATTGTGAATTGATTTAGATTAAGTATATTATAATAATTGATATCAAATTACATATACAAACAATAATGTAAAATTATTATAACGACAATATAATAAATACAATAGTTATGAAAGCTCGATCTAGTCATAAGATTACGCATTCAAAGAATACTTCATCGATTTTTAATAATAATGGAATGATTCTGAATCTGCAATATTGAGTTCGAAGAGCGAAGGCACGTGTATATATGAGAATGTTAAGAAAATTGATACATCAATAGGTGAGTTTAAATATCTTTCTATTATATTAAATATCTATTAGACGACCGTTTGGTATAAAGGTAGCGATCGTGCCTTTCGCACCGACGGTCTTGGGTTCAAATCCCGGAATAGGCAGATGTTTGTATGATGAATACGAGCATTTGTACCTGAGTCGTTTTCTTTGAATATTACATATTTATGTATCATATATGTATGTCTATCCGTTATCCTAGTATCCATAACACAAGCCTCACAGTGCTCACTTTGGGCTAGGCTAATTGATATAAGTGTAAGAAATATTTATTATTTATTTTTTATTTTTATATAAATCCTTTCGGGATTACTGAAATGAAGTTGTTTTTTCTATTATTTTTTTAGTTTCCATGAAAATGTACAACAGTGAGCTTTTAGTAACGCGAGTTGTTGGGTTTACTAAAATAGTTTTTATGTGCACTTTTTATACTTTTCTTTTCACCATTTTGATCCTACGTTTAAAGTAAAAACTGGTTGGTTGCCTGTAAAGTCGGTATACGGGCGAAAGGGCTCTTAGGCGGGCTAACCATGCCCGAGTGGAAGGGACGCGTGCCTCTCACTCGCTCTCATTGTAAGCGCATAACGTGAGCGGAGCGTAACGCAGTTTCTTGAAGTGTCACCCGGCAAACCAATTTTTAAGACGTTGTCACGTCAAAATTACCAGTGCCCATTCCTGCATACACAAAGATTTCAGATAGAACCTCTAGAATAGAATTATTTAATTTATGAAATCAAGCTTAATTTACATATCGAAAATTAATATAACGTTTCACCACATTTCCAATTTCGTTAAAGTACACATTTATTACTTTCAATACAATAAAAATAAGAATATATAAAAGTTGAACACATAATTGTAATATATAACCATTGTTAAAATCTTAATATTTTAGGGTTTTATCATTCATGAATTCCAAAATAGAGAAGTAGGCTTTATCTAACAGCAATAAGGACAGGCGTTTCTTATAATATTTAATAAGCAAATTTAAAAAAAAAATAGTCCTGTATTTAAATAAAAATAATTTTATTCAAATACACAAAGTTGAAATACGTTTGTAAATTTCGACGCGTCTGCTAGCGACATCGGCCAAAGCACTCGCCCGAGTAGCGAAAGTTCGAATCCTAGCCGCGGGTTCGGATTGTATTTTACAGGCGTATGTCCTATAGACATTTTATTTATTTATTTAATGAGGGACACCAAAGACTGTACAAATTATACAAAAATGTTTTTAAACTTAAGGTACCTACTTAGAGTAATTGCACAGTCACTTATAGGTGTACACAGCATGCTTTATATATCCTAAGGTCAAATAGATTTGCCTACATCAAGTTAAGGTGCTATACTATATATTATACAAATACACTATATACTATACAGTGTGTCCCGTCACCAGTGTCGGAGCCATTAATGGTGTGAAATGTGGCATTTTTTATCTCCTCCTCAAATTTGGTTTTTTCTCAAAAAGCCAATAATTAATTTTTTCATCGAACAACCAGACGTAAAAATAGGTGCCACAGTAATATGGTTGATATACCAAAGGGACTTAGCGTTTTCGTTCCTATTTTGTAATCCGTACCGCTAAATAGTGGAACTCTTTGCCTGAGTCTGTGTTTTCTGATAAATACAATTTAGGGGTCTTCAAGTCGCGAGTGAATAGGTATCTTCTAGGCAAGTGCGTTACATCGCTTACCATCAGGCCAAGCGACTTACGATAAAAAAAGCAATAAAATAATAATAAGTGACATAAATAGGTTCAACAGTACTACGCTTGACATTCAATTAGGTAATATTCCATCACCAGTCTGTCAGCTATTCTTGAGTATTTCCATTGATCTCGCTAAACGTAATATCCGTAATCATAGCAACGACATTTCGGCCTCAAAAGTAATTAATAATGGTCAGGTGGATATTCTCTTCTGCGGTGGGAGATATTTTCGATATAAACAAAAACGCTGATAAACGATGCGGAAGATAAAACTAGGGATGTTGGTCAGATATTAAAGCAATATCCATATTTTACCGTTTGGTGCGATGGTAACAATCCAGCCTTTCGCAACGAAGGTCCTTGATTCTGGGCAGATGTTTGCATGATGCATACGATCTAAGTTATGGATAAGTCATATAAATATTTGTCACGTCTTGGTCATGATCGCATGTTGCTTTAACGTCATGAGTCTGTACTTATGACCTGTCTGGAGTTGCTCCGCAGCGCAAGCGCCGTCTAGCGATGCTGTACAGAGTTTATGTGGCGCAGCCACGTGGCGTTGAACTCAGTTTCGTTTTAACCGGCGCTGCGAGCAAACGTTCCCTGAGAACTGTAGTGCATCTTATACTATTGTGTAACGTATTTGTGATAAGAATTGTAGTTAACTCAAACATATCGGGACTCGTTATTTCAATCAACACTACCTCAAGTAGTTAAAAAACTACATCCGAGAATAACGATCAAGACCGAGAACAATTACCCATCGCCGACAAATGTAACATTTACTTATCATATATGTATGTATGTCTATCAGTTCACCTATCTAGTAAATAAATGATTTGCTTTGATTTATCATTATCCCTAGTGAACAAATTCGGTTCCGCAGGTTTAAATCAAATGAAAGACAAGTAAAAGTTAAATTGTATGTATCTCGAACGAAGCTATCAATAGTGAATACAAACAACATTATACACATTTCGTCGATAAACTCGATAGCGTGATTTACAAACGTGCAGCGCCATTTTTCTTAAAAGTAAAGTAATGTTGCTATGCAAATTTTAGTTTTCTTTAAATTAACAACTTAATTAATATAACTTAATCTTATTATACATTTTAGTTTATTTATAGCATAATAGGGCTTCAACACCTAGTGCGTGACATAAGCCTAACAGTAGGTACTTACTTCGGGCTAGGCTAATTGGTGAGAATTTAAGATTGATTATTATTATTTACACATTTAACTGTAAGCAAGTAATAGATGTGATCTATATAAATGAAAATCAATGTTTGTATGTATGACCTCAATGCGTTCCGACACGAACGAATGTGTGAAAGAAGATGTAGTGATAAAGACAAGAAAACGGGATGCTTAGATCGTTTGGACATGTAAAGAGGATAAACGAAAGAAGATTAACAAGACAAATGTGCATGGGCAAGTCGGTAATGGCAGACCAAGGCGAATTTTGAGGGACCAAATAGGGCTGTCCTGAAAAAAGGTCAGGTGAAAAGTACCCTTAATCGACCAGCTTGTATGAAAAGGCTGATGAGAGTTGAAGAAGTTAGAGATGTATGTCAGAATCGTGGTGAGTGGAAATCTGTGATCTCTGCCTACCCCTGCGTGAAAAAGGCATGATTTTATGTATTTACGAGCCAGGGAAGATTTATGTGTATATGTATAGTCAGCAAAAAAGAGCATTGCAATGGGTGCCAGGTGCAGCTTATTTCTTATAAAACTTACTTACAGTGTCGAATATATTTGGTAAAAATTCAAGCGTAGCAGCAACCACAATGCAAATGAATACGGTTGCAATTACTTTTAATTTCCTTTTTGTTAAAAACTATGCTTGGATTGTTTCTGACATGTCATGCAGCGTTCCACTGGGTTGTCGATGTTTTTGTTTACACGTTTTATCTTTGGTCTCCATTCATGTCTTTTTTATAAATAAATAGTTAATGTTATGTATATGAATTGTTTTGTATATTTTTTTATTTGTATAGCTATTGCAAGCTTCTAGGCATTGAGCTCGTGAAGACGTGATGGTAGTAGGTAACGATTCGAGTTTAGTTGTTGAAAAGAGACGCCACTACAGACCGCGGATAGCGGTGTCTCACTTTGACTATCGAACTTGCATCACGCTAAGAAATCGTGGTAGGCCCTCTGTGTGTTCGTTATTTTCATCTCTGAATGACGCAGAAAGAATGAGGAGGCCAATCCCGCTATTTTTCAATGTGAACGGACCGCTGAGGTCCAATTCTAATCTAATTCGAATTGCAATCCCACTTTACACGAAATCGGTATCGCACTAATTTTTACTCGAGAGTAAAAACACATACGAAGTTGAATCGTAGACGCATTAGAAACAAAAGAGATGTCACCTAGTAATAAAGGTATTACGTAGTACGTTCGGAAACACCACAGAGATTTTAATGACTGCCCACAGCGTTCCAACTTAAATCGGGTTGCGTCTCAACCATCTGTAAAATCATTACCGCGATACCAAATGTCGTAAAAGTTGAAGTTGAGGCAGTAGTTCAATTCAAATCCAACTGCATATTTTTATAGCGATTGCCCCCCAGATCAGAAGACAGGTTCTTGTTGGCCTCAAAGACATTTTATTTAGTTTTTTATATATTCTTCTGTGTATGGTATTTTTCATGTTAATTTTAATAGCTATGTTTATCCGAGCGATGTTTAGGCGACCGTTTGATGCGACGATAGCGATACTGCCTTTCGCACCACGGTCCTGCGTTCGAGTCCCGAGAGGGGCAGATGTTTGTGTATTATTATGTATCATAAATGTATATCAGAATAAAACACTTTTTTACGGATTATAGCGCATGTTTTATTTTATTTTATATTTAATCCTGATGTTTCGACTCCTTTACAGGAGCCGTGATCACAGCTAAAAAAGTGTTTTATTCTGATGTGTAATGTGCGCGGAAGTGTAAGAACTAAATATCATATATGTATGTTTATCCGTTACCCTAGTATCCGTAACAAAAGCATTACAGTGATTACTTTGGACTAGGCTAATTAGTGTAAGTGTAAGAAATATTGTTGTTTTCCTTTTTTCTGCTTTCTTGCTATTTTTTATAGTTTGATTTCAATAAATTTCTTTCTCTATAACAGTTGAGGCTGCATCGCTACATCAAATTGGCATGTCGCAGAAATAAAATGAAATTTACAAATGAAATCGTTAACTTATCGACTATCTGAATAAGAAATTGATGAATGGCTCCTGCTGAGCGTCCTTTGTAGCGTGACGAAAATAATGATAAATCGGTCGGTTTCAATTGGCGTGGCCGCCCGTCGGCCATTTTGTTTTTGTTGTGCTAAAGTTTTTATTTGATTCATCGCTTTTACTTCTCTCATCGATATGTTTAGAATTTTCATCCAGATTCTGAAAATATTTAGCCAAGCCATATAAATGTTTATTATATATAATTTTATTTATTTAAAGCTTTGTTGACCATAAATATTAAATGGTACGAATGACGGACTTAATGCTAATTGCATTCTCTCCCAGTCAACCTTTGGAGAAAACGAAACTTAAAAGCGGTATAGGTACAATGGATATAGTTGAACATAAAGTTACCAATTTAACGTACTATTATATAGAATAAATACAATACGTACATAACTATTAAATAAACACAATTTATGCAATATTCAACACTGCTTTAATTAATCTTAAGCATCTATGTTAAATTTTTTTCCGCCCTTAGCGACGTGGGCACCCTCCGGACGCGGGGGAGGGAGGTGGTGAATTTATCATGGATACATCGGCCGGGCCGAGAGTTCTCAGACTCGTATTAACTAAACACCACCTTGTAAGTGCAATAGCCTAGAAAGGCTGTATAGGCTTCCTCTGAGCGGCCGCCTCGGGGGAACCCGCCAGCGGCGCAGATTCCATGCTACAAAATATGTATCGGTTAAGGGTACTCAGTGCAATCAAACAAATGTGATATGTAATTGGACACAGCACCATCTATCGTCACATTATGGAACTAAAATGTTAAAAGAAAGACACTTAATAAAGCAGCCCGTAAGTGCTTAAATACATAACTATAATTAACAAATTAATCAAATATATTAAACTACATACATAAACCACATAAAAATGTACAACTAAATAATATTAACAATAATTATTCGAATAATATTTCTTACATGTATACCAATTGGTGTATTTTATAGTGCTTAATTTAAGGAAGTACTATAAGGCGTGTATTATGGATATTAGGGTAACGGATAGACACATATAGATATGTAATGATAGAATATAATTACTCGTGTGATAAACACAAACATCTGCCCCATCCGGGACTCGAGCCCAAGACCGTCTGCCGCGAAAGGCGGGATCGTTACCTCTGCACCAAACTAATATATTATTTAATAAATTACAATAAGGTGATGATTCGAATTATCTTTAACTATGAACCTTCAGTGCGAAAAGTGTGAACTTTTTAAATTATTATTAAATCAATGTTTCAATTCTCATAATGCTGTACATAAGTACTTTAATATTATTTGCGGTTTTCTGTTACAAATTAGGGTTTTTATTTATAATTTTAATGGCACAAGAATTTGTCTCCAAATACATAAAATGGAAGATACATTTATGCCGGAATTTGACGCCAGTTGGTCTTTTTTATTGGAACCCGGGTTCGACTTCTGATAGGAGAATAATATTTGTATAATAAGTAGAAACACTTGTTTTGAAATTATTATATTTACTTATGTTCACTAATTAATGTCCATTGTGAAAATTCTGTGTAGATGAAACTTTATAATCATACTAGTTGACCCGGCCACGCGTTGCTGTGGCTCAGTAATTGTAATTTGTAATATTGTTCTTTCAATATAAATTAAAATGAAACCTATCCTATGTCCTGAGTCGTAAAAATCAAGCAAAATGAAAAAACTCATCAATATCGGTTGGGTAGTTTCGGAGTTCATCGCGGTCAAACTCTGTGACAGGGAACAATTACTAAATTTACCGAAATTTAAATTTTTCGATCGTTTAAATGTTTTATTTTAAATATGGTAAAAAGAATGGTCGATAATTATAATTTGCTTCCGTAAAGAAAAATTATACAAACGTTATAACGTATTCTTAATTTTCGTTATCCCAAAAATAGCAGGTACTTTCTTCCTTTATTCAAGTAATTTCAAGTAAGATTGTTTCAATTAATCATTTAAATTATAGACAACTAATTATTAAAGTTCATTACCAGTTGTGGTTTTAAGTGCTCGCAAGAGCTCAAGTATAATTAAATTACTTGCGGCAAACCTGTTTTTATTATTTGGGTCCCACGTTGGGCGCTTCGTAAACTTTTATCGATGTCTGTATTATTATAAAACTGTAAAATAGCTGTCTGTATTTGTAAATATAGAGAATCTTTAATGGAAGTTGTGTCAGGAATAAGTGATTTTTGGAATCAGTTGGGATAGAGTACTATAACATAAAGATTCTATATATATATACCTATTTATATATATATATATATATATATACCTATTTATATATATATATACCTATTTATATATATATATATATATATATATATATATATATATATATATATATAATGTCTGTCACAGTGTTTGACCGCGATTAACTTTTTTCATTTTGCTCGATTTCTTTCAACTGTGTCCAAGGACATAGAACAGGTTTCATTATAATTTTAAGTAAAACCATTAATGTAATTTATAATAACTAAGCCTAACGCGTGGTAACAACGCGTAACAACGCGTGGCCGGGTCAGCTAGTATAAATATATGTTTTCTTTTTGTGTGTCTGTGTGCGAATCACACAAAAATTGCAAATTATATTTTAATATTATTTTCATAGTTTGGTATACTAAAGACCAACATGAAAACTAAGCTGTTTCATTCAATTCAAGTGGATAAAACCAGAGATGTACTTCTCTGTAGTACTAACTTTCATACATTCAGGAGGCGATTTTAAATTGACACTGCGGGTAATTTTATTCTAGGTACAACCTCCTGCATATAAATACTATAAGCTTGAAGTACCTTCACGCGGTGAAGACGGTAACAGTGTAAATAGCTTCCAGTGTTCCCTGAGGAAGCGCGTTAAAATTTTCATTGACAAATTATTAATTATTTAAGCAATTCACAAATTTCGCTTGTCTCCCTCCTGCTACTTAACGGTTCAACCGATTCAAACGAATTTTGGAATGATTAAAACCTGACGGACATAGGCTATGTAAAAAAAAAAATTACTTTAACATGGAGGAATAATCACCGAAAGAAAAATTCAAATGCTGATAACAGCCAAACCGCTGAGACTAGGTACATTGATGAAATTTGGCGCCAAAACTCACAAACGAAGGTAAAGTAGTGCTTCGTTCAGTATTTGCAAACAGAAGCATGCATTGCAGACCTTTTTTTTTTTTTTTGTGACGCGGGAATGCGTTACGCATACGCCGCCGTTTGGGAGAACGGCGGATACGTTTGTGGGACTCTCCCCTGCAGACCTACCTGACGATAAAAGCTCGTCAGGTTGGTGTGCAGGGGCCTACCCACTAAACCACCGCGGTGTCCCTCTAACACCTTGGTGGGGATCATGTGATCGTGTTAGGATTCTTTCCACGATCCCCACCAGTGTGCGTCCGCCCTAGGTGGACCCTCCTCCGCTCCGTGGGGGGCACGGAGCCAGTAAAGAATTAAAAAAGCGCGATAGCAGGTAATGCACACTGAGGTGGGGAGGCAGCTGGCTCCTATATATCGTGTAATGGTCAAGGAGTTCTATATATTTCGTAGAACTCTTTGGTAGCGGTAAACAATCTGACGGTCTCGTGTAACAGTAAAATCTGATGCTTAGCACGGATAGAGTAACCGCGCGGTGAGCGCCTCTATGTGACTGGCCCGAACGTCCTTATAGAAGCTTCGCTTCAACAAAAAGTTTTCAAAGAGGTTTCTTTAAGTATCTTTCTGGAAGTACTTAATTTGAGAAATACATTGGGAAGGGGTTTTGGTCGTAATGACGTGAAACACTGTCATTGGGTGACATAAATAGTATTTAAATAAACAAAGTATGTTCAATGAATTTCATCAGATGCATGTCTTTTCTTGCTAATACTTCATCAAATTCGAGTTAAACTTTCAACGTATCAATCAAACGTGTATCTAATGACCCTTGCTTTTAGGTTAACTTTTGTCTATCGTCACATATTTTGGCACAATGCCTACATTTTTACCCTTGACTGTACATTTAAGCTAGACTTTGAGTGACCTGCCAAACAGCCTGTATAGATATTCCCTTTGCCTGTTACGTTCCCGTATATAATTACATCATATTTGATGTTGTCCGCCGTCAGCGGGGCAAGATGCATTTGAATAACAAAGGCGGTTGCATGCGCTTGAATAATTACCCGCGCTCTCTCAAGGTGGCGCTGCTTGCCGGCCATTTGCTTCACCATTAGCATGCCGCTGCTCTGATGAAGGCTGTTTCTGTACGCTGCGATAACTCCTCACGATAATCTTCTATTTAAAATTACCTGCTGACCATCTCGACATAAATAGGATAAAACATTATATCAAACTTATAGAACTGCAATTACGTTACTGCAGACACCATACATTTGAGAAAAATGCACATAATTATAATAATAATTCTTTATTATTTTCATAAAACATAGTACAATACAGAGGTGTCATTATTAGAGCTTAGCAGTTCCATGTTTTATCGATTTGTCGATATGCAAATAATTCGTCGCAAGCGTAACTGATTTTATGTAGTTCTTAATTAGTAACAGTAACAAATTAAATAATAATATGAAAAAATACGGCAATGTCATTAACAATTAAAAATATTACATAAAAAAAACAATTAAAAAGAAACTATAATTGAAAACTTCAAGATCAATGCCATAGTCATAAAGAAAATATCAAATTTAATTAAATTATAATTTAAAAAATAACAATAAGTAGGAAACCAATGTCAAATATTCTTTAACCTTATATATTTATTCCTACCATTACGAGCAAAATACACAAATACGTTATAAAAGAAATCATCAAGAATTCCAAAAACTATCTTTTTAAAGAGGTTCTGTCGCATGTTAGTATATTATACATACTATATATTTTTTTTGTAAAACAGTCCGTGGTCGCTGAAGGTACTTACAACTTACTTGCTGGAATATCTTGTTAGAAAGAATTTTTAAAGAGAGGTTGACATTATATATAAATAAAAACATGGTAAAAATCCCATTATGATTCGTTTATTTTCGGAGGATTTGGTGTTAATAATAATAATGGTTGTACTATATATTTCTTATGTTTTTATCATCCATTCGTGATCTGGTCCATTATATACATTCCAGAAAATAACAAGTATATAAAACAGAGCTTAACAATAGCGGAGTTAGTGAAACACACGTCGCGACTATAACAAAAGCGTCATCCGGGGCATCCTAAACATCGTCCCCGGGCAGCCGGATCGCCACCTGTCCGGGCTTGGCGCGCCGCAAACGAACCGGATCGCCGCATTGTTTAGGATGCGGGTCGGTGGACGACAATCGAACTAATTTCGCAGCTCTGATTGCTAACAAGATACGAGTGGTGGTTTTTGAAGAGGTTTCGCGTGGCCATATTGCATTGTGGGATTGCATTTGCATACGTGCCGTAAATATACTCGTAGCATTCCTTCATTTATTTACTTACATACGTAAAACAGATATTTGTGGACTTTATTGTAATCAATGATGTAATTAAGCCCTCAAGTAACATTTTAATTTTACATCTCATCAATGAGAGGAACATCCTCTCGTATTCGATTCGAGAAGATTTCGACAGGTGTTTACAAGGCTCGGCAGCTCAATCGGGAGAGCATTGGATCGGACTTCCAAAAGTTGCGGGTTTGATTCCCGCCTGAGAATTCACTTCTAAGCCGAGTGCATTTTTTCTAGTATTTTTCTACTTAAATAATCTTATAAGAGAGCATTGAAGAAAAGTGCAAAAACTAAATAACAGAATAATATTGATATTTGTGGACTATGTATGGTGACGACGTATAATATTGTAAATGTCCTTACTTCTGGTAAAGCAGACGAGATTTTTCGCTCTTCATTCTTGTCAGTTAAAAGACGTCCTAAATGGGTGGTGGGTAAAACTGTTGGACGATTCAAAACAACTTATTTTAACTGCATTTGAATAAAGTTATTTTCATTTTATTTATTTATATCATTTTGTTATCTAGCTCTTACATTTCCGTGCACATCACATATTTAAATAAAACCAATTTTACCGAATTTATAAAAAAAATAATTTTGTTTTTATATTTAATCCTGATTTTGCAACTCGTTTACAAGAGCCGTGATCATAAGTGGACTAAAGTAATGGTCGTAATACCTTCAAATATTATGATCGGGCACGCTCTTAACATTTTTCGGCTAAGATGATACGGATGCCTATCCTTTACCCTTGTGTACCTAACACTAGCATTAGATGCCTACTTTCGGCTAGCATGATTTCATTATAATTGGGAAGGGAAGGAATGGAAGAGAAATACTTTTTCTTCAGCAGAAATAACTAGACTAGAGAAATCTTTAATGATCCTATCTGTTACTTGAGATAAGTGATTAAATTCTGTCGTAATGTGAAAAAAAGATCAAAGAACAAAATTACGTTATAATCTACTAGCGGCCCGTCCCGGCTTCGCACGGGTGGACAAAATTCTTTAAATTTTTCTAGCATTAAATATAGCCTATGTTACTCAGCGTGAATGTAGCTTTCCAATGGTGAAAGAATTTTCAAAATCGGCTTAGTAGTTTTTGAGTTTTTTCAAACATACAAAAATACAAATCTTTCCTCCTTATAATATTAGTGTAGATAATAATGAGATCCCGACACTTTTGCATGCGTCTTGTCTTGCTTGCATCAAGCGCGTGTCATCAAACGGAAAAGAGGAAATATTATATTTTCTTTTGATCAAATGAAATATCAAAAAGAGGGTAGATAATAAAGTATTTATTAAGTGGCCAAAATCAGTTTATTCATCTAGGTCATGTATTTGCCATCAAAATGGAAAACTAAATATTCAAATGCTCTAAATTTATATTGTATGGTGATTCAACAATTAATATTCACACTTTACCAATATATACTTATCTTTGGCACAACGATTTGTGCTGAATATAATCCGATAAGGACTGCCGGCCGTCCGCCGGCTCCGAGCGTCAAGCAAAGAAAGAGATCGTCTGACTCAGTGCGAGGCATTATAAAGGCACCGCGTCACTCCACCGCCTGGCGGGGATGTGACGTGGACCGATCGTGTTGTCAATGCTATGACAGATAACACGTTAGACCAAAGACAATGATGAAAAATATTGTAATATAAAGTGTACATAGTTAAATCAATCAATAAATCAATTTAGTAAATCAATAAATAATCATTTAAATATTAATAATGATAATGAATATGATTAAGTAACATAATTAATACACTCCGAATTATTCCTAATTCTAACACGGCCATACTGACGGTACTTCGTCCCCGAAGTACTTTGAGATTATATAAAAAACACCGACATAAATCAGATATCGTTTCATAAAACCAAGTTATTGTTTCTTAATTTCGTAAACCTCTATGCCTAGACATGTACAGTTCCATCACTTGCTGGTTAGTGAAGACCAAACTGACACCAAGCACATGGTTATCCAGCATATCTTTTTTTATAAACCTCTATGCCTAGACATGTACAGTTCCATCACTTGCTGGTTAGTGAAGACCAAACTGACACCAAGCACATGGTTATCCAGCATATCTTTTTTTATAAACCTCTATGCCTAGACATGTACAGTTCCATCACTTGCTGGTTAGTGAAGACCAAACTGACACCAAGCACATGGTTATCCAGCATATCTTTTTTTATAAACCTCTATGCCTAGACATGTACAGTTCCATCACTTGCTGGTTAGTGAAGACCAAACTGACACCAAGCACATGGTTATCCAGCATATCTTCTTTTATAAACCTCTATGCCTAGACATGTACAGTTCCATCACTTGCTGGTTAGTGAAGACCAAACTGACACCAAGCACATGGTTATCCAGCATATCTTTTTTTATAAACCTCTATGCCTAGACATGTACAGTTCCATCACTTGCTGGTTAGTGAAGACCAAACTGACACCAAGCACATGGTTATCCAGCATATCTTTTTTTATAAACCTCTATGCCTAGACATGTACAGTTCCATCACTTGCTGGTTAGTGAAGACCAAACTGACACCAAGCACATGGTTATCCAGCATATCTTCTTTTATAAACCTCTATGCCTAGACATGTACAGTTCCATCACTTGCTGGTTAGTGAAGACCAAACTGACACCAAGCATAGCGGTACCCAGCAACTGATTTATTTATTCTTAATCATTGTTTTTATGATACGATTCTGTTGCACTATTACTCAATTAATAATTTTCATTATCACCAATTACAAGTTCATTTTCATTATCACTATTTACAAGTTAATTTTCTATAGAAGCATTTCATCTATGAAGTTATGTTCATTACCTTTCGTAACCTCATTAAATCGAGCCTGTAAGGTAAGTTTGCAGTACGACCTGTTAAAAATCGAAGAGAATATAATCCGGTTGATTTTAAGACAGTTGTAATCAAAATTTGAACTTTCCAAAGCCTGTTCGGCCAGCCTGATGAATCAGAACATGTAGTAACAGGCACTAAAATTTTTCGAAAAGACGTGTAGATAACATGCCTTTCCTATTCTATCGAAATATAAGTAACATGATGAGAAGTGATATTTAAGACGCTTTGCTAGACATTCCCTTATCAGACTACAATTTACACCAATACCTAATATGAAATTTAGTTATTTCTCATTTAGTTCTTACACCTCCGCACACACCACACATTTGAATAAAACACTTTTTATTTTTACGGATTTTGCGCACTTTTTATTTTATATTTAATCCCGATGTTTCAATGGTTGTCATGTATTTTCTACCTCCTCCACAACATTTTGATCGGGCACGTTCCAAATTGTTGAAATTAAATTGTTTTATTCTTAAATTTTATTTCGTTATTACATTCTTACTACGATTACATTGTATAGTACTGAGTCTACTACCAGTTCGGAAATTGGGAAGCCCTTCCGAGAAGAACTGGCGAAAGAAACTCGGGCAGGGGGACCGACCTCCATCTTACTGTTATTATTTGCAAAAAGAGCTAACTACATCATCAGATCTTGCAATGTGTGTTTTTGTAGGTATTCATTAATTTTTATTTTATTTTATTTTTGTTACTTTTTCTCGGCCATGAATAAATATTTTAGTAGTTTTTAGTCACGATTCATTAAATTTACTCGTTTGCTGAACACGTGGTTTCAAATTACAGTTTTTAGTATCATAACGAGGTAGAGCATCACGTATTGCCAACAACAATCCCTTCAGCATCGTAGGGTCTATATCGAACTATTTAACCGACCTTGGTCACATGCTGAAAGAAAGAAAAAAAATTTAGTACAGGGCGTGAGGATCCCACTTCTGATGTCATCAAACGGAAAAGAGGAAATATTATATTTTCTTTTGATCAAATGAAATATCAAAAAGAGGGTAGATAATAAAGTATTTATTAAGTGGCCAAAATCAGTTTATTCATCTAGGTCATGTATTTGCCATCAAAATGGAAAACTAAATATTCAAATGCTCTAAATTTATATTGTATGGTGATTCAACAATTAATATTCACACTTTACCAATATATACTTATCTTTGGCACAACGATTTGTGCTGAATATAATCCGATAAGGACTGCCGGCCGTCCGCCGGCTCCGAGCGTCAAGCAAAGAAAGAGACCGTCTGACTCAGTGCGAGGCATTATAAAGGCACCGCGTCACTCCACCGCCTGGCGGGGATGTGACGTGGACCGATCGTGTTGTCAATGCTATGACAGATAACACGTTAGACCAAAGACAATGATGAAAAATATTGTAATATAAAGTGTACATAGTTAAATAAATAAATAAATCAATCAATAAATCAATTTAGTAAATCAATAAATAATCATTTAAATATTAATAATGATAATGAATATGATTAAGTAACATAATTAATACACTCCGAATTATTCCTAATTCTAACACGCGCGTGGATTTCCTTAGCAGAGTTATTTTAGAAATGTATTTATTATACTCTTCAAAGATCTTATACTTACAATCATCAATAAATATATTTCGAAAAAGATTATTACAGGATTTTATGTTGATAAAAAACTCTATGGCCCATAACTCATTAATAGGTACCAACTCTTAACATCTTACACACGTGATAACTTTTAAACGAAATATCCGATTGAGATGAAACGAAAAGTATTTTACTTTTACATAAATACTCTTGATAACATAATGCTTAATTTCGATAAAGATTAATATTGATATATATTTAACGTAGTTTTTTTTTCTTCAGACGATTTAATAATTATTTTGAACACAAAATCGGTTATTGTGATTAAACCATGATAGCTAGATATATGTTCTCGCAGACTTTTTTGTAGGTCTTAATAGGATCTACAAACCCGTAGTACATCATTTTGTTCTATTGTCAATAGTTTTTGCAGCGCACGCAAAAATAGGTTTTCGATTTTACACCTTGTGTTACAAAATAGCAATTTTATTACGGATCCCTAATTTTCAAAAAAAAAAATAGCCTATAGCCTTCCTCGATAAATGGACTACCCAACACTGAAAGAATCATTCAAATCGGACCAGTAGTTCCAGAGATTAGCGCGTTCAAATAAACAAACAAACAAACTCTGCAGCTTTATAATATTAGTATGGATGGTGTGTGTAGATACGAGTGTAGATAAACGCGACCAAGTACTTCAAAGATTCTTCAGAGCGTACCAAAGCCCGGGATTAATAAAAAAAGATAAAAATATGTAAGTTAACTGATTGTGATCGGCTTATGCGAATGTTTGTTTAATTAGGAACATCCTCGATGGTAACAATTATTTTTTTTATTAAGAATGGGTTCGCTCTTGATCCCAATCAAATCCAGAAGCCAAGAAAGGATTCACGACGTAACGAGTTAACCGATAGCTTGCCAATTCACCCTGGCTTTGAAAATGGACTGGTTATAAGTTCTCGGAAATACAGAATTACAGACGCAGGGAAGGAGTTCCACTCCTTTGCTATGAGCATTATGAAGGATGTTACATATTATACAGGAATGTTTTAAAGCTAGTGGTAGTTAGACTAATTGCACAATCACTTATAGGTGTACACACCATGCTTCACACATCCTAAAGTCAACTAGATTTGCCCACATCTATGTTTAAGGTGCTATACAATATACTAAACTTTATACTGATATATCACTATAAACATGACAATACATAAATACACCGACTAATAAAAGAAAAACAGAAACACTATCAACTAATATGAGCACTGATCATGATGTTCTTAAACTTAACCAGAGATATGAAGTGTACTTCTAACGACACACCATACTTATTGAGCATGCTAATTCTGCTTATGCTTATTAGCGCCCAAAACTGTTCTACATAATAGACGTTGGACTGGTTTGCGAGACATTAGCAGTGGTACTTTAAAGTTCAATTTTTTCTAGGAGTGCTAGAAAACGCAGATGGATGGTTCAATTTAAAAATGAGTGGATTGAAAATCTACACTAGTACTGAGAACAACATTCCAATTTCGCAGTGGTAACCACAAAACCGCGTACCACAAACATCATTTCAGGAATAAATCTGATCAACAGCCGCGCCATGCCAAAAACAGCACACTACGCTTCGTCCGGTTCCGGACACCGCACAGAGGATTGTTCTCATACAACTGTTTAGACATGCTATATTAAACGAACATTTTAAAATTGTTGTATATTATAGGTGAAAATGGAGCATTGTTGTTATGACGTAAAACATATTTGCTTACTAATTCTCAAACAGAACTTAAAATTACTATTAGTGATTGGACCTGTAAATTTGTGGGAAAATGTACGATTTGCAATGGACTTACCGATTTTTATGATTGACTAATGGGTATGCGATGTTTCGCCCGAAGACCAGGTACGAGCACATTGGAAGTAGTTGTATTAAATTGTTGTTACTATGTTTATAGTTTAATATCTTTAAGGTATTTTCTTTTATACATTATACATGTAAATTATACTTTGAAAGACTGTTTGTCTCTCAATACTTAAAATAAAATCAAGTATGCTTAAATAGCTGCATATAAAACGTTGAAATAAATCGTTAATTTCACTTGAAAAATTTACAACGCTTGGGAATTTACATATTGAAATTGGGATAGAGTGTGTCAGACTATTATAAGTTTATTTGATGTCTGTAATGGCCCCTGTTTTTAAAGCAATATCGTCGCACAGTTGACGGACAAAAGCGAGCGTGATTATATGTAATTAAAATACTTAGGTACTAATAAAGGACTAATACTTGAAAATACATAAATCTTCTTATTAACAAAAACAACATTTTTGAAAGCAATTGGAAATGATAGAAGTTGTTGCATTATGGAGACAACATTTTCAATATATTTACTCGTGGCAATACTACTGGTCCGGGGACGGGGATTGGTGGGATGGGACCCACTCATGACGTAAGCGTGCTTCCCAATTGAGACATAGACTTTTTTACCTTTCCATCTTCATGACAAATTTTTAACAGAAAAAAAAACTTTAAAAATAGACTCGGCTCACAATTTTTATTCAGGTGGGACTCGAACCCTCATTATCATTCAAGATATACGTTATTGAAAATGCAAACGTTAAAACACGAATTTGCGTCTTCACTTGTTTCTCTATATTGAAAAAGGTTTCAAATCTTAGTTGATTTTTAAACATTTACTTCTGCTTCGAGATTTTTAGATAGATATTTAAATTTTACCTGCAATTCTAGACTGGTTTATATTATATACCTATCGCATTGAATGGTAAAGAAGGAACAAAATATGATATATTAAAAACATTTGTGTTAGATAGTCTTCAAAAGGTATTCGAATGTATTTATTTTGTTTTTTTGCATTCACAGTGCTATTTTGCATTCACAGTGCTTTATTAAGATTTAAAATACGCCTATAAAAACAACTTTTTTCCACCGAAAGCTTGGAGAAGTGGTTGTTTTTTATAGGCATACTAGCTGACCTGGCCACGCGTTACTGTGGCACAGTTACTATAATTTGCAATATTTTTTATTATAAATTAAAATGAAACCTATTCTATGTCCCAAGTCGGAACAAATTCAACAAAATGAAAAAAAAATATCAAAATGGGTTGAGTAGTTTCAGAAATGATCGCGGTCATACACTGTGACAACGACTTTTAGAAGAAATAAAAAAAATTCGTTGTATTTACCATCTTTATTTCTTGAGTAAAACATATAATTTATGTCCGACCTCTTGTATATGAACGTCCCACTGTGCACTGTGGTTGGCCGGACGACAATCAGTTCAATTTCGTTGCAGCGCGATCGCAAACTAGATATCAAGGATTGGGTTTTTTTTGTAATGGTGTGGCTTTTGATGAGGTTTTCTTTTAATTGTACTTTATTTGCTATCTTTAATTTGTTGGCGACCGTTTTGTGCAACTGTTGCGATTTTGCCTTTCACACCAGCGGTCCTGGGCTCGGTTCCCGGAAGGGGCAGATGTTTGTGTCATGAATGCGAGCATTTGTACCTGAGTCATGGGCATTTATATATATTAATATTACATATGTATGTAGCTAATATGTATGTCTATCCATTACTCTAGTATCCACAACTTACAGTGCTTACTTTGGGTTAGGCTAATTGGTGTTAATGTAAGAATTTTTTTTATTGGCTATTCAAATATTGACATTTAATTTTATGATACTTATACCAATCTTTTATTTTAATATTTTCATGACACTGTGATAATTAATTTTTTATTTTGACATAAATATTTCTAGGCCATTTATTCAATGGTAAACAAGGCGTTAAAATGTTTAAGGAATTTCTAAATGTTATACCACATGTCATTGCAAACAAATAAATGATTGTGACAGAGTGACAAAATTATCGTTTGAAATATTTATAATTCTGAAACGTTTAAATCAATTTCGATAATTCCTTCACCATTTGTAAAGTATAGTATACTATTTTATTTTCTTTTATTTTTATTATATATATTTTATTTCTTTCATATAAAAGAAAATGTATTTTGACTTATTTAATCAATCTTGTAAGTGCCTTGGGTGACTCATTTGTAAACTTATAAGATGTTTGTATTAATAAAATAAATACTATTTGACGGCCGCTTGGTACAACGGTGGCGATTCTAGACGGTAGCCCCAAAGGTCCTTGGTTCGAATCCCATTAGAGCCATATATTTGAGTGATAAACATAACCATTTGTTTTCGAGTCATGTTCGTTTATATACTTATATATGTATTCTATATATTATTTAATACCCCTAGTATAAGCTCAGCTCACTTTAGGACTAAATATTTTTGTAAATTGTCCGATTTTTTTTCTTATATTTGTATTGTTACAGGACATAATATACTACGTATACTTTTTATTATTAAGAATATTAATAAGAGCGTTAAACAGATTATTAATATTCCCTTTAACCCTTTAACGTACCGTAACCCGTTAACCCGTTACTGATGGACAATGGGTGCCTCACAAGTCCTGTTGGAAGAGTAGCAAAATCAAAGATATATGTACTCATTCCGCAATTTATTAGCGCAGTGTGCACGGCAACTCAACGCAGTGTGCCTCTATTACACTAATTGCGTTCTCCAGTAGCGCACAAATGGACAAACATCATTCGCCGATTAATTGCAGTCCTGCACTACGACGACACCCATGCAAACTGCAGTTCTATATTCAGTCGCTAATTTGAGCTTCTCGGTTCACCTTATAGTTGTTTTTAATCTAGCCTATCCGTTTTTTATAGGATACATTTCGGATACTATACATCAGAATTGCACAGCCTTGACCCGCCGTCTCCATTTTTTCATCGGACAACGAGACTAACAAATAGGCACCACCCTTATATGGTTGATATACCAAAGAGTTGCACTAAGCGTTTTGGTTCCAATTTTGTAATCCGTACCGCTATAGATTGGAACTCATTGCCTAAACCTGTGTTTTTTGATCAATAAAATTTAAAGGTCTTCAAGTCACGAGTGAATATATATATATATATATATATGTTCTAAGCAGGCGCGTCACATTCTAGATCACATCGTCGCTTACCATCAGGCAAGAAAGCGGTCAAGCACTTAAATATTCACAATAATAAAAAATAGTGTGTGCGTTTGGCAAAACAGACGATCAAAATCGATATGATCACTTACCAACATGTAACTACTCTATTTTGTGTGAATAAATACATTTCATTTCAAATTTCAAGGCCTTTTGAGCCTGGACCGGTTAAGCACCATTCGCAAAGAACTGCCATCAGATGTCCAAAAATTTTTCATCTCTAGATCCTCCGGAAGGCAAGTTTAGCGATTATAGAAAGAAATTCTTTTGTGGCTTTGCAAATAAATTACACATTAAAAAACATAACATCATATAAAACAATAAGAAAAAATAAAAATATTGAACACAAAGAGTACATTTTCTTAAACACAAACATAACATAAACTAGAGCATTTTTACACAAAGGAAAGGTCTTTGCCCAGCAGTCGGACATCAATAGACACCAGTCATCACCAGATGATGATGTTTTATAAAACGCTGTACATCTGATGGCGTCGTCAAAGGTGCGTGATAACACTGTCCCGCCAGACCCTGACGCAAATGGTAGTGGTGCGCCCCAAAGATTTCAGTGTGGTATAATAACCCACCTACGCAATGGCGGGGGGAGTCCCCACATATCCCTGCCAACTACCCGCGGCGGGTCAAAGTCATAAAGCTTTCTCCTGGGTAAAAAAGGGTAGACAAATCTTAAAATTTTCTTTAAATCATTTTGTAAGTCTACATGTGTCGACGTATTTGCTAATATCATATTATATTTGCTTTAAAACTTAAAAATATGTCTTCATTGGAGCGGTACGAGCAAAGCTTCCATGGACCAGCTGCAATGACGAAATGCATGTGACGCCTTAACTCTTATGAGTTCTTAGCCGATTTTCGTATTTTTTTTACCAAACATTTAACCAATTTTCTTATTTTTCCGAGAGATTGCCGATTTTCGTATTTTTATCCAACAGGTTTAAGACTAGTCCGTGACGGAGCCGGAATTTTTAAAATTCGGATAAAAACGCTTTTTAAAAGTTTTCATTCTCACGGGATTTTAATGCTTTTATGCTTAGCGACTGCTTCGACCTAGTATTTTTATATTCAATGTTATCTTAATGAATTTTAATATAAAAATATTAGGAAAAATCGAATTAGCTAACAAGTTGTTCTCAGACAACTCGCGCATGGAACCTTTTGATATCCAATCCACTGATCTTCCAATGGAGCTACCGAGCCTTGTGAGCACCTATCTTTCTCAAGGATAAAAGAAAATATGGTGAAAACAATACAATATTTATAAAAAAGTTTAGAAACATTAAATGAATAGCCTATGTGCATCAGACATATATCTTGTCTTTCCAGAACAGATTTTTTTTTGGATATATACGATTATCCTCAACACAACAGTTCAAACAATTCAAAAATATTTTCCATCTGAATTTATTAAGAGATGAAAATCTTTGCGATCCTACCCTTTTTGGAGCGGAGCGAGCGATGCTCCCATGGATCAGTTTCAATGACGAAATGTATGTAACCCCATTACTTTATGAATTCATAACCGATTTTCGTGTTTTGAATATCGCAAAAATAAAAAAGTTACGACTCTAAAACATTGGCTTTATGGGATTTCCTATTAACACAAAAAGCGCGCGTTTGTTTTCATTCTTATGGAATTTTGAAATTTACTGAACATTATTGATTTTTTTAGTTGAGCGTACTCCACTCTGATATATGGTGCTAGCGAAGCTTTGTGCTCAGCGACTGTATCAACCCAGTTTAATTGAGGATAATTTCATCGTTAAGTTAAAAATTGTACTCAATTTCATCTATAAGCACTTAAAGTTCACGATTTGCCTTTATGAGGTACTCATACGTAACTTTACAATTTGTATTCAGGCAAGACATATAATGACAGAGCGATTTCACAATTATTGCCAGAACGGTAATAGCTCTGACAGTTGTGGTCCTTCAAAGTTGTATGTCACGTCGAACCACCTAGTATTTAGTTGGCAGTTTATGAGTAGAGTCCGAAATCCGTACGGGGAAGGTGAGGGGAGCAAAGGGGGTGAAGGACTAGTAAGTTTTAATCAAGAACATTAATTACGGCCACCGGCGACCAACTTTCACACTCGCTTAATTGAAACTGGGATCAAGTCGCGATCTTCGACGGCGACCCTTGTGTCCCGAGCAAACATACCGAGTTATGAGCAAGCGGTTTTGCAAACTATTCTCCCGATAAATACGCCTTGAGGGGCATTTGCATTTTCCTTATTTGATAGCGTACTTGGAACTTTCTGATTACTTATCTAATTACGTCGTCAATCATACACTGGTTCAATTCATAGGGCTCTTTCAGATGGTATTTGTGCTGTGGTATTTGTGCTGTGTACTATCCCCATTATAAATAAATAAATAATAGCTCAACTCTTCTCGAGGATACATCGCATTGCTAACTCGCTCTTTTACTATGTTTTTTCTGAGCTTGTCTCTTTCTCTTCGGTTCACTAGGGACAAAAGCGTTATGTTTAATTACTATAACCATCTTTTTGCATAACGCTATTAAATGCGAAATTATTGTTTTTGGCCGAAAGTCCGATCTACCACTTAAGGCGTTAAAAACATGAAATCTCTCCAGCTTTAGATATATATGACTGAAGTTGCAGGCGATAATTGCCGCAGATGCTTCTCACTACTATTGATAATTGTTACAAAGCGAATAGGCCGGAAAAGGCGCAAAACGTAGCATGAAAGTGTGAATATTCATGCAGAAAAGTATCAATCTGAAAGAGCCCTAATGTTCAGACAGTGAAAGATGTTTTTGGATTAGTATAAAGTAACGAGGATCTTTGTGTAGCTTAATAGGTGTGGCGATACTTAACACTTAATTTCGTTATAGTAATAGTCGTTATAGGAAGTAAGATTACTCGGAGGCCGAGGATCTATATCTCCTTTATGGTTATAAGCACTAAAAAATAAACTTTTCCGTTGTGTATAAAAAAGTTTCCTAAAAGCGAAAACATAGAAACTAAAATTTTACTCATGTTACAAATCTATTTGTGAGGTATAATTTTGGTAATCAAAATTTATTTTTATGCACTTACTTACATTTCCGCGTTACCAAAGAAAAGTTGATTTTCTTCCTCGTAAATATTTCTTTAGATTTAAAAACTAGCATTTATATGTTTAAATAAAGAAAAAGATGATAATAATTGCCTTTTTTTTTCAAAGTGTTTGTTTCTTTAATGGTTCATTCGTTATATGATCCACCTTTAAGCCTGTTCCGCTGAGAAAAGCTGGACAGTATCAAAGAATTAACCGATGAAAAATATCACCCTCCTATTTTTACATTTCGGAAGGCTCTCAGAACGATCGTATCTAATCCGTGTACGAAACGAGTCTACTTCCGTGCAAAAAATTCAATTCTCGTTGTGGGCCGCTGCTATAAAGTTGGTTAATCTGCTAATCTGGGAGTGCGCCTCTCCTACGCCTTTGCATAATGCTGGCGAGGCATTATCGACGAGCCCCTCGAATTTACGTTCAACTTCCTCGGTAATGACTATTGATGTAGGTGCCCTAGTCTCCTAGCACACATCTACGGGGAACGAAGTGTGGCTCGTTTAAATAATCAGATTTATCTTCAAGATATTGAAAGTATTTGGATGTTCGTTATTTTGAGATTAGAATAAATAATTAACTACTTGTTCCAAGCTCCAGATTGCAAAAAATCGGGACGCTAGTATGTCGGTACACCTATCATTTTTCCTAGCGGGATTTGATACTGAACTGTCTTTAGAGGAATTTAAAATATAGTTAAAACACCTAAAAAAAGAGGATGTATTATATAAATATTTTGTTCTTATCTAAGTGGCGCAAAAAATATTTCCTTGAATCAATAAACTTCATAAAACAAAAGAGTTTATTGCGGCTTTTTCTTGATACAAATAACATGGTATAGTTGTTAAAGTTGAATTATAGCATTCTTAATTTTCATAACAAAACGCATTTTTCTACATTAGAGAATGTGAAATATTAAAAGTCTTTGAAAGATTATTATTTTTGTTATAGTGTTTAATTTTAGGTGCCAAGACTTTATAAACTTTCCATTTATAGTTTTAAGACTTTAATTTCAACCTCAAGTAGCTTAATACATTTTTCAAATAATTTATTTGCCGGCGCCTTTAAAACGCTTCACTTTAGGCCACCTTAACGGTCGGAATGATATTTCTATGATCAAAACTTCATTAAATGTGTTTTTTTTGGGTTTGTTCTAGAAACAGGAGAGAAAAACTTTTTTTTTTATTATAATAAGTTTTTAATGAAAAAGAATTACATGGTTATATATTCAGGGAAACTGCAAAAATTGTCATTGCTATATTATTCTATTATAACTATGTCAATTAACATTAGTTGATTTATCTTACCACTGTTTGTGTTTTTACTATTAAAACAATGTGAGATGGTTCTACAAAATAAAGTTCCATAAAATTGGATGTGACTGTATTTACTGCGAATAGGTAAGCGCTTGCAGTACAAAAAAGGATTCTATCACAAGTGTAAACAGGATTGCAATATTGGGCTCGCGATGATAGCGGCTCAGTGTGAGGCAGCCGATGCCTTTAAATCTGACAGGTTTATTTCCGATTTCGTTCGGAGTCGCAAGTACGCATCGACGCGATTAGAATAAGGACAATTCTACTTTCATAAGAGATTGAACTTCCGGAAAGTTTCCAGCTGCTCAAGGGGCTTATATTATTAAGGAATCGTTTTAAGTTTTGCAACAGAGAATCTTAGTATTACAAGAATTTGTTTTAGTTAAGATAACACAATAAAATGTAACAATATAAAATATAAAAAGGTTTCGTATTGTTTATATTTAACGTTGAAAAGATCGCATCATGCGACTTCTACTTTTTTTACTGTTCTGTGGGTGCTACCGGCCCTCTAGAGCGTGCGCGTGCACTTCTCAAAAAGGTAAAAAATAAACATTGACCGGTGCCTAGAAGGAAGTTCGGACACAACGAAAGTATATTCGAGTTGGCTGACTAACAGAAAGACTTTCGTCAAAAAAGACTGGGGATGGCAAAGACAAATCATAGGCAAAGTAAGCTCCCTTACTTAACGTGGTGACATAATAGATTTTAATATAATATAAATATAATATAAAAATCTTTTTTTTCTCACCACAAACTCTTACTTCAATACTTAACAATACAAATCTTAGGCTAAGTTTGCGTGAGACTGATGTCCGAAATAGGTAAATAGAAATTACCCGTTAGTACAGGTCATCAGGCTCCCACCATCTTGGAAATCCGAGACAACCAAAATTTAGTTACAAATAACTGATGATATAACTAGTTTATAATAAATTACAGTTAGGTGCATTACAGATACTTTTTTTTATTTGTTTATGTATATGGTTGCCTGTGTGTGTGTGTGTGTGTGTGTGTGTGTGTGTGTGTTTGTGTGTGTGTGTGTGTGTTTGTGTGTGTGTGTGTGTGTTTGTGTGTGTGTGTGTGTGTGTGTGTGTGTGTGTGTGTGTGTGTGTGTGTGTGTGTGTGTGTGCACACGTGCGTGTGTGTGCGCGTGTATGAGTTCGATGTAGGTACTGTATGAGTAGATGGCTGAATTTCAGGTACGTATGGAAAGATATGTCTGAAAAGAACAATGATTTTTACTTTAAGGGCACAAGCAGATTTTCTGTGTCATTGTAAAATAGCTGCTGTAACCACTGCGAAATTTTCTTTTTGCACAAATGTCTTGGGAGGGGATAGACTGAAAGACGCGAGTTGATTTTATTATAATATAGTTTAGATATCAATTTCTTTTGAAATACGTGTGCATATTGCGCAACAGCTTTTGTCCACGGTATCTTCTTATTATACAGGCAATGGAGCCTCAAAATGATAAATTGTTTTACTTCTGAATGAACGATTATCTAAAGAGGATTGATATAAATTATCTGTGACTAATATTGCTAATTAAAGAGTTTTTGAGGTAGGTAATCCCAGTTCCGGAAATCCTATCTTTTATAATTGATTACGATAACACAGTAAAAAGTACAATGTGTATCTGTGTTTGCTTTCAAAGGATCCAGTAGATAAACATGTTACGGATCTTGATATCTAAAATAGATATTTGATTTTATATCATTTTAATAAAGCTGAATTAAAGTGATATTAAATTGAGACACGTTTACTGTTATATTTTTCATATACTTTGAACGTTTCAACTCTTCTTTGATTGAAAAAAAAAATATATATTTATGTGATTAATAATAAAACAATTTACGGATAAAAATGGCCAATATTTAGAAAAAATCAATAATCCAAATAACGTTCTGTTTGTACTCTTTCTTTCCTGTCTTTTTCTCACTTCTTCTGTTCGCCATCTGCTTTTTCCCAATTTTTGCTCTTAGGTAAGTAGTATCTCTAACTTCGACCTATAGTCAGTTAAGAGTTATAAAATGTTTATTATGGTCAAAAACGGTAAACATCCGAATCAGTAGTAACAAATATTAACTAGGTCGACGCAGTCGCTAAGCATAAAGCTTCGCTAGCACAATATATTGAAGCGGAGCGTAATACTAAAAAAAATGTGTAATAAATTTTAAAATTCCATAACAATGAAAACTTTCAAAAAGCGAGCGCTTTTTGTTTCAATGGGAAATCAAATAGAGTCAATGTTTTTTGGTCATAACTTTTTTATTTTTGTGAATTTCAAAATACGGGTCACAATTTGGCCCTAAATGTGTTGATTTGATTCCACACAAAAATTATTAAAATCGGTTAAGAATTCGGGTAATTATGGCGCAACAGACATTGCGTCATTGAAACTGATCCATGGGAGATCCGCACAAAAATTACTAATAATTAAGATAAAAACTAAGAGTACCTCACCTTAGTCGCATCAAGATAATGCCCAGCATCTGTGCGATATTAAAGACTTTTGGTCGTGTAGAATTAAACATTGGATTTTAAAGAAAACAAATGAACATTTTGTTCCGTTAAAAAGATATTAATTCACTTGTTTTTCTACGTCATGTAAAAGTTATTTCTTATTAAAACAGATACTCAAATTCGGCTTTTTTATTAAAAACAAAATTGGCACGTGTACTTATGTAGAAGCTTTAGAAGTAATACTTCTTCAAACGTAGCTAAGAAAAATATCATAAAATTAGCAAAGAAAAACATAAAAAAGGCATTATTAAAATTTTGATTATAGCACACATAAATATATTGAAATAATATTTAATTTTATACAGAAATAGAAGTAGAAAAATAACAACGTGTTTTTTATTCTGCTTTTGGATCTGAAATATACAAATAAATATTAAACCAGTATGTGAGTCACTTGGACACATTGATCGTCTTTTTGACTGTAAATACACACACTGAAATATTTCGAGTTGTAATACAACGATGCGTGATTAAAACGAATTTTACAAGCGAAGTCACTGGTGTCGTATAGTGCCAATAATAATAATATACTGTAAGGCTTGTGTTATGAATACTAGAGCAACGAATAGACATACATATATGATACATTGATAAGAAATATTAATAAAAATATATTTAAATAAGACTTAGATACAAATGTTCGTCCTCATCACACAAAGATCTGCCCCTTCCCGGACTTGAACCCAGGACCGTGGTGCTAAAGGCAGGATCGCTACCATTGCACCAAACAGTCGTCATGCGGATGAATAAATAATATTTATCCTCATTCCCTTTTAGTGATATCTTTATATTATATCAGTACAATTTTATCACCAAATCAAGTGATTCATGATTTATATGTTGCGATGGTTGCAAAGGTCGATATTCATTTATTGTTGGTAACCTTCTTCTTTGTCCTGCTCTTTTCCCATTATGGGGTATGGTCTCCCTACTCTTCTGCGCCCATCTATCCTGGATTGTCCTTCAGGCATTTCGACTTCCTTGAGGTTTTTTTTTTATTTTGAATGAGTTTGCTCTTGCTCGAAATAGCTAAAATTTAAAAAAGTTGGGTTTTAATTTATATTTTATAATATTAATCAAGTTACGCTGCCACCATTGATAATATGCAATGCTGGTTAGATATCAAGTGATTATGAATAGCACTTGGTCACCGTCAATGCAATTGACATTTGGAACCAATGGAGTCAAGTGAATACTGTACTACATCTGCTTATCATATATGTTCAATTATGTTTTCTTCTTTATGAATAAACATAAAAATGATGAGTTGTGAGGATATTTAAACTTGTAACAAATTTCATGATATTGTTAACTAATAAGACAAGATTTCTCTATATTGCTATCTACCCAATGGTATATTTATTTTTGGAGAACCCACAAAACATATATAAATAAATAAAAATAAAAATAAATATTTCCTACATTCACACCAATTAGCCTAGCCCAAAGTAAGCATAGTAAGGCTTGTGTTATGGATACTAGGGTAACGGATAGACATACATTTATGATACATAGATATGTAATATTTATAGAAATATATATATAAATACCCATGACTCAGGTACAAATGCTCGTATTCATCATACAAATATCTGCCCCTACCGGGATTCAAACCCAGGACCATCGGTGCGAAAGGCAGGATCGCTACCGTTGCACCAAGGGGTCGTCGTATATAATATTATCTAATATTATCGATATTGTTTAAAAGCTAAAAAGCAGGTACATCATTTGATGCTGCCTGAATTAACGACTGCCACGATATGCACAAATGAAAAAAATATCAAAAACAACTAGGCGATATGATCATCGATAAACAAAATCTCAGCTGAGTACTCCGTCTGGCTACATTTATACTTATACAAGATATGACTTTTAAAAACTAGCTTTTATTTTCATTTGTTAATTAAACGAACAAAATAGTTAAAATGCCCAAAGTCGATGGGGTTGTGTCGTTTCATTACGGAGTCCCTATGGTCAGCGTCCAGCTCTAGCATCAGACCCTGGTTACCATATAGGGTTAAAGTACTTTTCAATACGAATGTAACGAGCTCAAACTCGATGGGGTTGTGTCGTTTTAATGCGGAGATCCTATGGCCACCTTCCAGCTCCGGTATCAGATCAGCTTCATGCCATCGTAATATTGTATTATCACACAAATCTGCATGCAAAATTTGAGGTGAATCGAAAACCGGAAAGTGGCAAATTTAACTTGCAGGATTTCAATACAGACACCGCACCGGTACAGATAAGGTAAATAAAAGCTTGTAAAATAGGTACAAAAAATAGGTAGGCCACATAATATGCATTGATGGTATTTCGATTTTGAAATGACATCATGTAAAAAAGATTTTAACTTATTTAATGAATACGATACATCAAAATCGACGGTAGACGAGCATGACAGGTGATTAAATGGTGATTATATTTTTCTACGAGAGAAAAGTGTTCTAAATTAGTTCTTAATCCCTTAGTAGAAGTAGCTGGTATCTTGAAAGATAGGATAACTAATAATATACATTTATATTTAGCTCTTTGGATCATCATCCATCAATTCTCGTTGGACCAATTCTCCCGTGGTCTTATCAGCCATAAGTAAGAAACTTTCGTATCTGAAACGAAACTTGGCCAAAACAGTATAACGTCTCAACTACTGGCGATGTACAGGGTTGACCATAAGTAAGTTTACATTTAAATTGGTTGCCTCGTCGAGCAGCGGCGACGGGGTGGGGGGGGAGAGGTTACGTATTGCGAGAGCGGCCAATGGGAATTTAGTGCCTGGCCATATGGTACATTGAAACTCCATCATTTCAGTTGATTAAAAAATGGGTGCTCAAGTTTGAGGAGACTCGTTTAACAATAAATTTACCTCGGTCCGTACAAAATTTAAATGGTGCAGGAATTAAGGCTGAACAACACAAAATGTTCCATAACATTTCACAAGGTTACAGTTTGCAAACGAAATGTTAGAGCGGTTCACCAACTTTACAAACATTTTTTTCTCAGACGAGGTACACTTCCGCATGTCCACAGATAGAATTTCCGTTATTGGAGTGACACTAATCCAAAATTAAAACATTAGAAACCCCTGCATTCACCCAAGGTTACTGTATGGGCTGTTTTATCAGCAAGACCATTTACTGGAGGGAGACTCTGTACCAGGGTCGTCTGCTTAGGTACCTCCGTCTTACCTATTTCTGCCGCAAAGCAGCAGTGCTTGCATTGCTGTGTTCCGGTTTGAAGGGTAAGATATGGCAGTGAAATTACTGGGTACAGTGACTTTACATCTTGTGTCACAAGTTGGCAACGTACACTGTGGTTCTTGTGGGGGTTGCAGTTTTGCTGCGAATCTCACAAGAGCCACATGTATTATAGGTGACTGTTACCACTTACCATCAGGTGGGCAGTTTGCTTGATTGCCAACTTTCAGCAATAAAAAAAAAAAAAAAAAAAAAAGAGGCATCATTAATCCATACTTTTTATGAAGCTTCAAGTGCACGCCCGATTACAGTGAATTCAGAGTGGTATATCACCATGTTACAATACTTTTTTGCTCCAGCGCTGCAGGATTTTCAATAAGATGAAGCCACTTGTCACACCTCCAATGACTCATTAAGGGCAGCTCGAGAAATTTTTGGCCCAAAAGTGATATCGAAAAGAGGGGGCATTAACTGGCCGCCTCGTAACGCGGATTTATCCCCAACAGGTTTGTTTCTTCGGGGATGGATACCTTAAAAGTTTATAATACCAACCTAGTGACTCTTCAAGAATTAAAGGCTCGTATTCGCGCAGAAATCCGAAACATGTCATCAAGCACATATCAAGCAGTTATCGAAAATTTCCGCTCTAGATTGCAGCAATGCCAGAATAATGAATAAACGCATAGGGATGATGTTATTTAAAAAAAAAAATCCTTTTTTGAGTACGTTCGAAAATAATAAGCAGTTTTTACCTATTATAGTTAGTTTTTTTATCATAATTTCAAATATAAAAAGATTTTTGGTACACCAGTATTTTTCGTTGAATTCGGAGGGCTTGGTTTGTGAAACAATAACTTGATAAAATTTTGTATAGGTTGGTTTATTACCATGTTAGTTGAACGTTGATCGATTTTTATTTTATTATGAGTTGGTTTTCTCTTGATACCAATCAACCCCGGTGGCCAAGATAGGATCTACGATGGAGTGACCTAACTCAGAATATTCACCCTGGCTTCGTAATAAACGGGTTATAAGTACTTTGAAACACAGACGCAGGGAAGTGGGTCCGCTCCTTTGCACCTCACCGTTAAGAATAGTTATCAAGAAAGGGTGGTAACCCGCATTGCGTCTAGGTGTCCGATGCAAGGACGAGGATGGTGGTATGAGCACGTGTAACTCCTGAGCACACTCTTCAAACTATAGTCTGTTAAAGACCGACAGACAGGCAACTTTGCACCGGTGAGTGTTAAAGGCCATTTTTCTAACTTTGAATTCTAAACTCAACTTTAGCAGTCGTTACCACGACTTCACCACGACCACCATCGACCACGGTATCATCAAATTTCATTGAGTTTAGATTCTGATCTAACATAATTTTGATTGTAGATTTGGCACACACCTGCCGATAATGTAATAAATGAATCACTATCATGTAGGGCGTGTAATATTTTAGTGATAAAATTATGTAGAAATCGAGCTGATTAAGTTCATATGCAGATAAGGAATCTTCCCTACCAGACCGAAAAAATAATCTTTTCAGCAGTTCAACTTCTCATTGATTCATAAATACGATCAACTTATCAAAATGATTATGTACAATTACTCATATAACCGGATAGAATCTTCATGATAAAAGGTATCAAAAATAAAAAGGTATAAATAACACAGCTGCTTTTATTTCGATTAAGTCTATCAGTGTGACAAGTAACCTTTAATTTATTTAAATAACAATATTTAATATTAAAAATCTATAATGATCTTTACGGCGTTATTTATTGTAGCATTTATAATATTCTACCTATACAATACCAAAGACTTTAGTTACTGGAAAGATAGAGGAGTTCAACATGACGAACCGGTCTTACTATTTGGCACAAACGCGAAGAACTATTTATTACAGAAAAGCTATACCGAAGTACTCGTGGATACTTACTGGAAGTATCCAAAGGAAAAGATTGTTGGCATTTTCAGAGGATCCTACCCTGCATTAGTTATAAGAGATCCGAACATTGCAAAGCGGATTTTATCGACTGACTTCAGTTATTTCCATATGAGAGGGTTAAATCAGCATTCTGAAGTCATAGAACCACTCTTGAGGAATATATTTTTCGCGGAAGGTGATATATGGCGATTGCTACGACAGCGCATGACTCCTGCATTCACGAGTGGAAAACTGCGTGCCATGTTCCCTCTGATTGTTGATAGGGCTGAAAAACTACAAGTGGTGACGGCTACAGCTGCTGCCGCTGGGCGCACCATTGACGCCAGGGACTTAATGGCACGGTACACCACCGATTTTATTGGCGCTGTTGCGTTTGGCCTCGATACTGACTCACTCACTGACGAAGCCTCAGCATTTAGAAAACTGGGCGCCGACATTTTCAACTTCCGCCTAAGGGATGTTTTAGTAATGTATTTAAAGGATTTGTTTCCAGAAATTTTCAAGAATTTCAAAATTATGGAAAAGGTGGAGGATAAATTGATCGGTCTGGTGAAAGCAATATTGAAACAAAGAAATTACGAAAATTCTGGTAAGAATGATTTCATAGATCTGTTACTCGAGTGTAAAAATAAGGGTTTGATGGTGGGAGAATCTCTGACAAAAGTAAAAGAAGATGGAACTCCTGAGATGGCATCTCTGGAATTGGATGATGTGATGATGGCTGCACAGATTTTCATCTTCTTCGCGGCAGGTTTCGAAACTTCTTCGTCGGCCAGTAGTTTTACATTGCACCAACTCGCTTACCACCCAGAAATACAAAAGAAAGTACAAGATGAAATTGACAAAGTATTATTAAAATATAACAACAAACTAAGTTACGATGCGATCAAAGAAATGACATACTTGGAGTGGACTTTCAAAGAAGGCATGAGGATGTTTCCTCCGTTAGGTTATTTGCTTAGAAAGTGTGCACGAAGGTATACTTTCCCGGAGTTGAATGTCTCAATTGATAAGGGTGTACGGGTGTTCATACCAGTGCAGGCCATGCAGATGGATCCGCAGTACTTTAATAATCCCGAGGAGTTCCGACCCGAGCGATTCGATCCAGAGGTCTTTGACAGTTCCTTGAAATACGTCTACTTGCCGTTTGGCACAGGACCACGCTCATGTATCGGTAAGTTCGCTTTGCTAAACCAGTAAACTCACTCAATTTTACAAATGGTTCATTAGATCACATTTTCAAGTTATATCAAATCCAGGCCTAACTCTGAGTTGCATTTTATTTTGCCTCAAAATATGTACATGTGATGATACTAGAAATAAAGTTTTGCCTAGAATATGATAATGAGAAGCTTGTACCAGTTTGTTTGTAGCAAATCTCATTGGAAACCCCAAATTATTGAGTTACTGAAATTGAAGTCATAATCAATGACGATGTAATAAGGGAATGACGTTTTATTTTTTAAATTCTTGCAAACTAAAAATAAAGTAATTATCGTCAAACACTTTTTTTCTCTTATATTAAGTATTACATGGTTTCATAATTTAATTTTTTTTTTATTGATAAACACAAAATTTACCTAATATCACGCGATACTCGAACCGACATTTCATCGTTCTCTGACCGCGTAATCTTCCATTTGAGCTACCGAACAATAACAAATATGTGAAAAAATCATTAATTTGTTAGAGTTTTGCTCAAATTAATAGTATTTTTTCATTGTTTGAACAGGCGAGCGGTTGGGTCAAATGCAGTCTTTGGCAGGGTTGGCGTCGGTCCTATCACGATTTTCCGTGCAACCTGCGCCAGAGTCGGTCCGTCGGCCATGCGTCTCACCACGATCAGGAGTTATCCAGACAATACGCGGGGGAGTACCACTCCAATTCACAGAGAGAAAGATTACCACAAAATGATACACGGTATCCATAAAGTCAGTTCTTAATTTGCTTTGTCATTTCTGACAATGTTTAAGAGTTCCTAGTCAATTATTAAATAGGTTTATATCTTAAGAAATCATTACAAGAGAAGCGAAAACTAAAAAACGTAGTTGTATAATTATAGGATTCTTACTTTTCTTTAACCTGTTAGCATGTAAATCTATGTAATTGTAATGCTATTGCTTTAATTTTTTGTATTGCATGCCGTTGTCGCCTCTAATAAAGGTTTCACTTGATCAAGTAATTACTATGCTTGTATCTGTTTTGTGATTGTATTAGTGCAACCTTGTTGGTGATCCGTTTAATAAATAATAAAAAGACTTGTCTCTGCCTCGCTATCAGGGTCCGTTCTCTTCTTTTAAACTACGGAGGACTTGGCAGATTCGTCGGATTTTCTAAGTATTTCCTAAGCTGACGACAGTGCCATCTCTTCATTCAGCTCAGAAAGCAATTACCTAAAACATCAAATACTTTTACAATTATCGAACAATCGATAAGGAAGAAACAACTATGTAAATATTATTTTTTTTGGTAAACACTGTATTTGTAATAATATTTTGAGATATAAAAACCAAGCAGTTGTACGCTTAAATATAATAAGTAGGTTTATTTTAAATATTTATTTATTCATATTGTGGTAGGCAATTTTCTTGTTCAATTACTATTATCCAACATAAATATATTCAATGCTCTAAAATAAATATTACTGTATCGTAAACTCAACATACTTAAACCGAAAATAATTTAAGGAGAGATTCTATTCAATTACTGTTTTTATTGTTATAATAACAATTGTGCTAAGTAAGTACAATACAAGTAATCTTAATGAATCGGAGATATTACGAACTGTCATTTTGAAAAAAAAAAAAAAAGTAAGTGAAAGATTTTATGATTAATATTGACCTATTGACAAACCCACTGTTGAATGGTAACAGCTGGGTTTGGATTAGTGGGTTTTAACAGCTGCAGATACAGCTGGTATCAACAGCTGTGCTCGCTTATCAAAGTACAAAGTATCTGGAGATAGGAAATGTATTGGTCATTGATGATCAACCTTTAAAAATATTGTTTACGTGCCTAGTCGCAGGTTCAACCTGCTTACCACTAAATCATGGAGCACTTTCAATGCAATAATACGTACTCATTTGAGATGTAAGATAATTTAATTATTTTAAGTATGTATGCATTATCTGCAAGTTGTAATAATTGAAATATACTATACCACTGAATATTATAACAACACTCTTTATTTAGTTATTACTTAACAAAACTTAAATAATGACATTACCCAAAAATTTCGACCTTAGGTCTGTGTAATGGGTGTTATACTATTGGAATTTTAATTGTGAAATCGTATTGTTGTATAAAAATTATGTTTTTTTTATTTAAAATATAAAACTATTTATTTTACAAGCTACTTACCACAGCCAAGACAAGAAATTTAAAAATCTAATAAATAAGCATGAGTGCAATTCACACGTGGTAGAAGTGAAACCTTCAAAAATAATACGTACACGTATACAAAATACCACGGTTGTTGTGATGCCTTCTCTCAAGATTTGTACTACGCATGCGCACACAAACACGTATTAACACACATACAACGCTGAGGACAAGCAAATTCCCACTATGCCTTGGTAAACACGAGTGGAGAGGGTACGAAGCAGAGCAAAAAGAGAACCACTAACATAAGAGACTCTGTATAATGGTTCCTATCTCATTTTCTCCTACGTTAAATCTTTTAATGTATGTGTGTCTCTTTTTGCTGTCGCTTTTTCGTTTCATAGACTTTTAAATCAACATACTAAAACACAACGATGCTAAAGAAGTTTTCACTTCAAAAAAGACAAATTGCACAGAGTAGACAAAATTGCATTTACCAGTATTGATTGATTACACAGGTCTGCAATGAAAAAACTGCATGGGTTTTTTATACATTTTCTTATAGATTTTGACGTCCCAAAACCGAAAAAAATATTAAAAAAATTCCACCACAGCAATTTTTTTTACAATACTAATTTTTATATTTTTATTTTGTGTAAATTCTTGTTTAGTTTAATTTTTTTTTAAGCTTCAAATTTAATTAACATTAGGATTACTTACCTTAATAGTATAATTATCTAGGAATAAAGACAAAATAATATGGACGTAAACAATTGCAAGCAAGTGCAAACGTGCAGTTGCATTATTCTAACAGACTAAGTACATTGACTCTATATTGCTACACTCAGTTGAAATCCAGCATTCAAACGCTACTGTGCTCTTGTTTTTATATAATTGTTTTGGCTCATAGAGGTTGTGTTATTTCTCTGGACAGCTTCTGTTATATTTGTGGTGAATATACAGTGAAAGAAGTTTAAGTGATTTTATGAAGAAGGTATATTTTGCTTACTTCAAATTAATACTTGATGATCTTGGATCACCTCCCTCCTTCCTGAATCCCACTTTCCTGAATCAATCGAAAAAGAAGCATGGGAAATGTAGTGCTTTTGAGCAATATTAAGGATCCCGAATATAAAAGTATTGTACAGCGCATGCTGGCTGCGTATAAGGCTCAAGGGTGCAAGATGAGGTTAAAAGTTCACTTCTTACACTCCCATATTGAATATTTTCATGAAATCTTGGGCGCCTACAGTGAAAAACAATGGGAAAGATTTCACCAAGATGTACGCGATATAGACGTTATAGACGTTACGTTATAGATATAGACGTTACCATGGAAGACTGGATGTCAGTATGTTAGCGGACTACTGTTGGATGCCTAAGCGAGAAACCAAAGAAGGAAACCAAAAACGAGTTCGGAGAAGCAACAAAAAAAGAAAAAAAGGTTTCACAAGGAAAGAGAGTAAACATAAATTAATGTATAAATTAAATAAAACATTTGGTTGACAGGTTGTGATAAATATTATGCAGTGTGTTTGTAATAAATAGTTGATTTTTCTCAAAATTTTGTCATCATTTTGCAAAAAAACTATACGTGATGGAGAGTAATAGAAGTCATTTTTGAAATCAGCGTACCTTAAAACATATAATTCAGCAAAAATATCTCATGCAGCTGAACTTTTTTGTTTTTTTGCAGACCTGTGTTATTGATCTTTTTTACGTGTCATTGTATTGACATTTTTAACTTTAATCCTCATCTTATAAATAATTCAACGTTAAATATTTTTATTTTTCGTATGCTGCCATTTTTAATCGAAGAAGATTACAAGAATTTAAGAAATAAAACTTTTAAAAGCAAAATCAAATGAATTTATTCATTCAGTCATAATTATTTCTCAATAGTTATCTTTAATCAAAAATTTACATTTATCTATAAATCAGAACACTTAATCTTATCTTCAACCTTATTTTAATAACTTGTAAACAAATTATTATGAAATATTGATTTTTAACCAATAACTATGTTGCCACACAATGATTTGGAGAAATATTTTTTTCGTTAAATAAAAATACATTTTCTTGGTATGTTTCTATAAGAAATAAAAAGTCCAGAGAATTTAATTTAATATTTCTATTTGACGACCGTTTGGTACAACGGTAGTGATTTTTAGTACCGACGGTCCTGGGTTTGAGTCCTGGAAGGGGCAGATGTTTGTGTGATGAATAGGAGCATGTGGACTGAAGTTATGAGTATTTATATATATTTATATGAATGTTACATATCTGTGTAATATATATGTATGTCTATCCGTTACCCTAGTATCCATAACACAAGCCTTACAGTGATTGGGATAGGCTAATGGTGTGAATGTAATATATGTATATTAATTATTATTATTTGAATATTTCAAGTTAATATTGTGTTAAAAAATGTTGCAGGTGTATAAAACTATATTAAATAATAAGTGAAGAATAGTGACAGAATTCCATTCTAATCATGAAGTTTTTAAAATTATATAATTTATAAGAAATAAAAATTATAGACCTCGTTAGGCATCCTAATAAAAAAAATGTTTCTGCTGTATGTAGTAGTAAAAACTGCTTGAGATGCGAATACAATTCATTACTACTTATACAAAATTTAACGAGTATTATGGGGACAATGAAAATTAGGATGTTGTGCGACCAAGATTCGAATGCCACGACTTCGAACGGTTATCCAACGCCAACGTCATATTCATCCAAAAAGGCTTGAGGGTATTCTTTATCCTTAAGTAAGCGCCTGATAAGTAGATATAACAATTATGAAAACAGTAATGTCGTTGCTTGAGATGGTAGAAGCTTAAGGCGTGAACAAAACTTTCCCAAAAAAAATATTACGAGAATTATTTCTAGGCCATATATTTTCATAAGTCTAGCTTTATTTTATCGGTAAAGTTGTTCTATCAACATATCAAATAAAAGTCAATCACAGACAGGCAATGACACATATAATACAATATACTTGTACGTTACATTTCCAGACATACTCTCTGTTTATTGAGAAAAGAATCAGGACCCATGTTAGCATCATACTTGAAAGAAATCTTAGTCTTGTCTCGCAGTCTGCGTTTAACAATTCTGACGAAAAAATTCTTTTCAAACTAAAATTAAAAATACTCTTCACTAGTTGTTTCGACGGTAAAGAAAATAAATAAAAAAAATATTTATTTAAAAATAATTACAAACTTTACTTTAGAAATTTTCTACAACGACTAAGACTTATTCTAATGCAACATTATAAGAAACTTATTGCTAAATAAGCATATTGCTAATGACGCACGAAATCGGATGCAAGTCAGCAATCGATGCTATTTTGGACGTCATGCGATTGCTTAACTTCACTTATTTAGTTTATTTTTCTGCGTCTATCACACACATATATAAGTATATATATATTTACTACTATCGGCCGCCCGCGACTTCGTGCGCGTGGAACATTGCAACATTACTTTATTACAGCCTTTTCAGAGATTAGCCGGAACAAACAGACAGACAAAAATTGTAAAAAATGTTATTTTGGTGTATGTACCGCATATTTATTCATATGCATGAAGTAAAAAACGGTTATTTCAATATTACAAACAGACACTTCAATTTTATTTATATGTATAGATTACATTGTTTGACCGCGATGTACTCCGAAACTACTCAACCGATTATGATGATTTTTTTCCATTTTGCGGATTGGTTCCGACTTAGGTAATAGGATAGGTCTCATTTATATCGCAGCAACACGTGGCTGGGTCAGCTAGTAATATATATAATATAAAATTAGACACCATTACATTCTGAACCCAAGTTAAGTAGCTAAAGCCCTTCTGTAATGGAATTCAGAAACAACTACGATACCACTACACCTTGACCACGACGTTGTCGACGTCACACGACAACGAATTTACCATTATAGGAGCTATGATCATAGAAAGACATCCTGAACTTAGTCGAAACGTACAAAAATACTAGCTGACCAGGCCAAAAATTGCTGTGTTATAAATGAAACCTATCCTATGTGCTAAGTCGGAATAAATCCAGCAATATGAAAAAAGATTCATCAAAATCGGTTAAGTAATTTCGGAGTTCATCGCGGTCATACATTGTGACACGGAATTTTTATATATATAGATGAAATTGAATGCGTTACATTTTTATAATATACTTAAATTTATTAAAAGTAATCATTTATAGTTTTCTGTTAATAACAAAAAAAAAAGTTATATCATTTGAATTTTACACCAGCAAAGTTGAATTTAAATCTATCACCAAAATTAAAACTGCGTTCATACGTAATAAAGATACAGGTATTAAAAGCAACAAATCACTCCTTGCTTCCCTGTACTTGTGCTTTTTTAATATACGTATCACTTATTAAAAACAATCATTAACAGTTCACTATTAAGTGGAGCGGAGCGAGCGAAGCTCCCATGGATCAACTTCAATGGCGCAATGTCTGTTCATATGCTTGCCATAACTTCCCGAGTTCTTTACCGATTTTAATCAACAGGTTTAGGACCTGATTGTGGCGGAGCCCGAATTTTGAAATTCGCAAAAATTCCCATCGAAACAAAAAAAATTTTTTTTTTTAGGTTTTACGCTCCGCTCCAGTATGTGGTGCTAGCGTAGCTTTATGCTTAGCGACTGCATCGCCTAGTCGTATTTTTTGTAATTAATCGAAGTAACAGGTTTAGGACTAGATCGTGACGGGAGCCCGAATTTTAAAATTCGCAATATTAGAAAAGTTGTGACCAAAAAACATTAGCTCTATGGGATTCTCCATTGAAACAAAAAGTGCGCGAATTTTGAAAGTTTTAATTTTTATGGAATCTTAAAATTCACTAACATTACTGTATTTTATTTATTTTTTCTTAGAATTACGCTCCGCTCCAATATATAGTGCTAGCAAAGCTTTAAGCTGAGCGACTGCATCGACCTAGTAACAACAAATAATTTTTATCATTTGAATTTTACCTTGTTTTACCAAGCCACGTTGAATTTTAATATTCCACCTACATTAAAACTACGTTCATAAGCAATAAAGATACACGTATTAAAAGCAACATATCACCGCCGCTTCCCCGTGCTTGTGCTGGCGACGACTAGAAGAGACAAAGCAGTGAATTTCGGCGCGACCCCGCCGGAATTTATCGGCGCACTTAATTACCGGCGGCGTCGACACTCGTCGTCGGTTTAAACAACATTGTTTGTAAGCAGTAGTATTTGTTTTAAAGTTGAGGAGACTGAAACTTATTTTGTACCATCTATATTAGGTGTGAGTACCTCATTGTTTTGGACTATTTATTAAACTTTATAAGGAGTGAATTATTTAAATATTAACATAATATTCTTTCACATTCACACCAATTAGCCTAGTCCAAAGTAAGCTCTGTAAGCCTTGTGTTATGGATACTAGGGTAACGGATAGACATACATATATAATACATACACATGAAAAATTTATAGATATACATAAAAATACCCATGACTCGGGCACAAACGCTAGTGTTTATCACACAGAAATTAGTCCCTTCCGGGATTCGAACCCAGGACCGTCGGTGCGGAAGGCAGGATTGCACCAAGCGGTCGTAGAATAGAAATGGAAAAATACTAGAAAAAATCGACCCGGCTCATAAGCTCATTTCGAGATTTCATCATACAAATCAAAGGTTTCATTTCATTTTATATTAAATAGTAAAAATGTTATATTTTATGAGTTTTTTTATATATTCGGCCAACGTTGTGTATACCTATAATTGAATTATTATATACAAGAACAACACCTGATTCGTTACATATCACTAAAATGTTATGTATATTATGATTACATAAATAAATCAATAAATATACATAGCAGATTACGTTAGCTTTGATATTTTTTTATCCATTACCAGCATGCAAGTTATATCAAAAAGTGCCTTTCAAAATATGTAAAACAATTAGAACCTAATTTATATCAACCTATAACACTTTTTGAATTGATAAGATTCAATGTGTATATACAATGTGTTTTTTTAGAAAAGCATCTGTGTTATCTGCTAGAAATCTAGAGCTCTCAAATTGGTTGAGAAGTTATTTAACTATTGACTATTTATTGTGGTAAGTCTAGATTCCTCTAGGAAGCCACGATGCCATTAACAGTATCACATTTTTGATCGAATCTTTTAAATATTTAAACACCTTTATGACCTAGTTGATTAAGTAGTAAATATAAAAAACTGCGGGTTGCACTCCGGGAGTACGCGTAGAAATGAAAACACGAACATTAACGTTGTGCATTTTTATATTTTGGAATGGTTAGGGAAAAATTTTGCATTGCACGAATTGCTTTAATTATCAATATAAAAGTACTATTATTTATATGGTAAAATACAATATTCATTTATTGCACTAGCGCACACAAACATGACAACAAACACACAGGCATATTCGCGCAAGCGCCCTGCGCCGCGTAAAAGTAACAGCAGGTTATTTACATTTTCGCCGCGCGGTAGAAAGAGAGGGGATTATGACTTCCTCTCCTAAGCTGCGCCGGGCGGTCTACTCTCTCTCCGTCTTACGAATTTTCGATCAGATCACATGTCCTGCCGCGAGTTTAACATTTTTTACCCATCCCAAAAAGTGAACAACGCCGCTAAAGAAGTTTTCACTTCAAAAATAATAATATTTTTGTTGACTAAAACAAGATGCAGTGTTATGAATAGTAATGACCGATTCACCTTTCAAGCCTTTCAAGCCTCAGGTGACCTTTATTAGGAAGCCACTTAATTTTTAGGATCAAGATGACAGATTACTTTTATTAACACCATTTACTTATTCTACTTTATATTATAATGAAACGTGTGTATGTGTGAGTCTGTGTGTGTTTGAGTTTATTTAGTGTGTATTTGTAGTAACTAAATAGATAAGAAAAGCCTCTATAAAATCATAATCTTTAGATAATTAATTTTTCTAAAAACATCGGGCTCATCGAGTTTTTAGATGTTTTTAAATATAATGGTACTATCATGACCATTGTTTTACGTGACACTTACGTGAACACTTGATCATTCGAACTCTTTTATGCGTATATTTTTAATTCCTAATTTACTTAGGAATAAAATCAAAAGGCAAATATTGATATACATTGCAAATAACGTTCGTTAAGATATTCTTTATCCGTTACTACCACGCAAGTTATATAGAAATGGGCTTTTTAAAATTACGCTTGATACCATCTTTTTTGAAATGGTTCTAGCAAAAACATTGATTGTATTATTTTCCCTTATATCTCAAAAAATATTTTGTGGCCTAACGTTTAAGCGAACGGATGCCAGTATATTAAGCATTAAATTAAAATTGATATATATTTTTGTAAATGTTAAAAAGAGTTTTTTATTGTTTAACTAATAATTACAAATAATAAAAATGAATGAATGTAGAATGATTTAAAATTGATTTAATGTTACATCGGCTCGAGAGATGGCGCGGCAGTCGGTGGCCAGGAAATAACAGGATTCAGACGAATGCACGCCGGCGGTATTACTATTAAATTTCCTCTTTGAACCTGAGACGTATACCATCTTTGATTTCAGTAGAAAGTAGAGTTAGCAGTAGACAATACATTCAATGTATAAAATTTGTTAACCTACTCGAATAAATCGAGCTCGTCTAAATTATATTTATATCAATACATATTTTTTATATAAATTAAATACTCAACCTACGGCTCTACCAGGCACTGTGTCGACGTGTGATTCACCGCAGATCCAATTTGCTTTACATCACGCGTTTCGTTTTAGTTGGGCGCCGGGCGTTGGGTCGCACTACATTCACGGAATTGTATTATCTGTCCATAAATACGTTTGTCGTGTCGCCACTGGGCGTTGGAGCTTGACCGTGCAAAAGCAAAATTTTACTCAAGAGAATTTATACTGATCGAACTAAAACAACGCTTGTATCGGTGTGTTGTAGAAAATTAAATGCCAACCTGCTGCACTGGACACGGTTCAGCGCTGAGAGGGTCATTAGTGACAATAAATTGGTGAAGAGCCAGCTTCCTGTTTGCCTGTTTGTCGGTTTTCTACAGAATGTACTTTGGAGAGTGTGCTCAGGAGCCGCCATTTCCCTTTTTCCACCGGACAACCAGACGCACTGCGGGCTATCACTCTTTCTTGGTTGTTATTCCTACCTGTCGCACCAAACGCTTCTCAACTTCTTTTATAATGCATACAGCAAAGGAGAACTGTCTCCCTGATTCTGTATTTCCGAGTACTTATAGCTCGTCTAATTTCAGAGCTATATCGTGGATTCTGTGTTGTTCAAGAGCGGACCTATTCAAAACAAAAAAAGTAACGCAGAAAGTAATGTATGTGTAACTCACGCAGAGGTTGGTTATTATTTTTTATTTATTTATTCACAAGGGATAACAAACGATTCCAGAATCCTACTAATATTATATGTTATGCTTTCACGCAAAAACTACTAAACCGATCATCATGAAACTTCGTTTATATATTCTTGGAGGTATTAGAAGTAACATAGGATAGTTTTTATTGAGAAAAAATTGCGAGTGAAGCCACGGGTAAAAGCTAGTAATATGTATAACAAATAAGCCATAAAATAGAAAAAAAAAAACTAATTGTACAAACAGCAACATTATCCACAGCTTACTTTAAAGGAGCAGGGCAAAAGAAACTATTAACAAAACAGTCAAACTGTAAGTTTAAGTTATATCAAAAAAAGAGTATACCTATGTTAGTTGGTGGTTAAAGAGTTGGTGTACTGTATAGAATACGAAAATTTTCAACAACTAAAAACAAAGTCGACAGAAGTGCAAAATCATATAAGGTAATTTTTTGTAAAACTTTGTTAAGAATTTTTTTTTGCGAAGGTGCCGAATGTTCATTCAGTTGGTGGCTAGCATTTTGAATACTTGTTGTAAAAATAAAAATAATGTAAACAAAATATGATCTCAATTTGAGTTTTATTTATATATTATAATTAATTATATAGTAATTAACATAAATTAGAATTATTTTTTTTAAGGGATAGGAGTAGTGATAAAATTACTGTTTTTCATTACCTGAGCCTAACCAAAAGTCAAATGAATAATTTATCTTAAGAATGAAAAAATACGCGAAAATTATAACAATTTATAAAATATGAAAATTACGACATTTCTGAATCTATACTTTCAGAGATCGATTTCAGCAAATAATGCCTTAGGCTGTCGCAAAATTTTTAAAGTTGGAAGTAAATCGTAAATTAAAATGAAATATATCCTATGTCTTAAGTAGGAACAAATCCAGCAAAATGAAAAAAAAAAACATTAATTTCGGTTGAGTAGTTTCGGAGTTCATCGCGGTCAAACACTGACAGGAAATTTTAATATATATAGATTGTCAAATCTAATTAGATTTGATAATATGTTTGAGATGGTATGGATGTCCTTTGTACAGGAATCAATAAACGCTGGTAATCTTGATAATTAGATATTCGGAATTTGTAATAAACAATATTAACAGTGCTACATACAACTATGAATCATATTTTCGACGACCGTTTGGTGCAACGGTAGCGATCCTGCCTTTCGCACTGACGATCCTGGGTTCGAATCCCGGAAGGGGCATTTGGATGTTTGTATGTATTTCAATGAATATTACTTATTTATGTATTATATATGTATGTCTATCCGTTACCCTAGTATCCATAGCACAAGCCTTAAAGTGCTTACTTTGGGCTAGGTTAATCGGTGTGAATGTAGAAAATATTAATTAATTAATTAATTATATTTGTATAGGCATATTTTCTCTTATTAGAAATCAAAATTTAAAAACAAAATAAAATATATAATAAACACAGGTGGGTAAAAGTAACTCGACCGGTTTGCCAAGAAGGGCGTGAATAAGAAAGCAACTTGATGAGATTTTGTTTTCACAAATTTTATTTATATTTATTACTAAATCACGTTTAATGGATCTAAGGAAAAACTTCTGCGAAAACATTACACGCAAAATCACTTCATAGCAATCGAGATCCAAATTACAGCTAAAGGAGAATAACTAGATAAAAATCAACTTGTCTGAGATGTCATTACACTCACCCACTGTCTGGGTCGATGCCTGAACTGTATTTAGACATCACCGATTCGTGGACGGGCCTAAAGCGGGCCAACCACCGGGCCACAGTGAGGACCCAAAAAGGGATCTACAAGGTCACACGGTGGAGTGTAGTACAGCGGGGGGTTTTAGAGGGTATGCCTGCCATCCATCGTGATGGGTGAGACCCACATAATCCCAACGTCCACCCAACGGTAGGTAAAGAATTTCCCCACGAGAAAAAAAAGGCGGGATGTGAACCCACATCCTTAATTATTATATTTTTAGTTATTTCACTACTAGAATTTTATAAATAATGAAATTATTACAAAATAAGCGGAGACAATTTTAAAATTGATTGTAATGTGATAATGTGTGATGGAAAATTATTTCCCCGAAATGATAAAAATTTTAAAGATATAAAGTCACAATGTATGTATTATGGTGTAATTTGTCAAAAAACGTGGGGCTGGCGGTTTTCAAGCTTAACTAATTTAATTCACTCATTTTATAACTAGTTATTTGTAAATGCTTACTAAAGATCTCAGCCAAACGCCTGAAAACTAATTCACCGAGTGGCCACCATTATTATGTCAGCTCATTGAACCGCGTGGCCGGGTGGTATAAAATAAACTATGCGCAAAATCCGTAAAAAAGAAGTGTAAGAACTAAATATACAATAACTAGCGACCCGCCCCGGCTTCGCACGGATGCAATGCTCTGCTATATTATGCATGTATTATTCATATAAACCTTCCTCTTGAATTACTCTATTTATTAAAAAAAAACGAATCAAAATCCGTTGCGTAGTTTTAAAGATTAAAGCATACATAGGGATATAGGGACAGAGAAAGCGACTTTGTTTTATACTATGTAGTGATTATTCATACTACATATCGTCGCTGATACTGGAATATCGCGGAACGAATAGTGTGTTGATACTGGAGTATCGGGGAATGAATAATTCTACAGGAGAGCGAATAACAATATATTTCTTACAATCACACCAATTAGCTTAGCCCAAAGTAAGCACTGTAAGGCTTGTGTTATGGATACTAGGGTAACGGATAGACATACATATATCATACATAGATATGTAATATTCATTGAAATGTACAATGTGTCCCGTCACCAGTGTCGGAGCCTTTAATGGTGTGAAATATGGCATTTTTATCGACAAATTGCCCTTCAAATTTTGTTTTTCTTTTACGGCCGCCATTTTGTTTTCTTGGTTAGACCTGGGCTCACATACTAATTCGACCCCATTACTCATGTAAATGTCCTATCAACATTACACAGGTGTCACTTGATAGCTAAACATATAGACAACAGTTACACATGCATCATGTATCAATTGTCATAGAATAAAAAATAGAAAAAAATAATTAAAGAAAAACAAATCGATTTTTCTTTGTGTATTTTTTAATTATTGGATTTTTGAGAAAAATCTAATTTGAGAGGCAATTTGTCGATAAGAAATGCCATATTTCATACCATTAAAGGCTCCGACACTGGTGACGGGACACATTGTATATAAACACCCATGACTCAGGTACAAATGCTCGTATTTGTTTGTATGAAAAATCTGGCCTTTCCGGGATTCGAACCCATGACCGTCGGTGCTAACGGCAGGATCGCTACCGTCGCACCAAACGGTCGTCTGAATGTGTTATGTAAGAACTAAAGATACAATAATTATCCATAGTACGTACCAAATTCCGTGGATGAATTCATCGAATCGATTTTCGCGATATCGACGCGCTGAACCGAAGGTCGAACCCTTCAGGCTGACGTTTTCTCCATTAAGTATTAGTCTTCATTACAAGCGCATCATTAATCTTTATCGTCACACCTACGTCATTACCCACTCTCTGTTGCGACGCAAATTGAATTATTTATTCGAGACCTCCACGCTTAAAGCCAACGCCGCTGTATCGAAGAAAATAGTGATAAAATCCTACTGTTTTTATAGTGTTGCCATAATTGATTATATATTGTAAATATAGTTATTATTATTTATTGCAGCGGCTCATGCATCAGCTTCAATGGCGCAATGTCTGTTACGCCATAATTTCCCGAGTTCTTAACTGATTTTAATATTTTTTGTGTGGAATCGAATCAACACATTTAGAGCCCGAATTTTGAAATTCATAAAAATAAAAAAGTTATGACCAAAACACATTGGCTCTATGGGATTTCCCATTGAAACGAAAAGCTTCTGCATCGACCTAGTTTATTATTTTATTTAGAATGGGTCCGACCATGATCCCAAGCCTGGGGGCCAAGACAGAATCTACGATGGAACGAGCTAATCCAGAAGGTGCCTATTCACTTCTTTTAAAGCTGCCGAGTTTCTTGCACCCGTTCTTCTTGTCAGTTACTAGTTCGATGCAATCGCGAAGTATAAAGCTTCGCTAGCACCATAGATTGGAGCTGCAACTATTTAATATTTTTTTAAATCAGTTTAGCATAAAATAATGGTTTTATGAGTATATAAAAGCCAAATAATATTCAATAATGTTGAGTAAATTTTAAAATTCGATATGAATGAGGACTTTCAAGGAGGGTGCGCTTTTTGTTTCAATGTGAGATCCCATAAAGCCAATGTTTTTAGGTTATAACTTTTTTTGCCAATTCTGGCTCACGATCTAGTCCTAAAATTATTGGTTCGATTCATTACAGAAAATACGAAAATCGGCTACAAACTCATACAGCTATCCGGGCGTTTCTTTGGGCATTGTTAATATAAAAAGTAAAAGTAAAAACAACTACAGACTGCCAGTTGTCTAACGAATGTGTTTCCGTTTAGAAATATCCTAGATATTTTTACTCGCTCAACTAAAGGATATAGACAAATTTTGAAGACACAAATAAAAATAATAAAATATTGATTCTTCATAAATAAATAATGATGTAATTAAATGAAAAATATTATATCCCAAGAAATCGGTATTAGACAAAATTCAACCTGTCTTATACGTCAGGCGGAATTCGAACCCTCGATATTAGGGCGGGTACTTTTCTAATAGTCGATTTTTTCCAAATATTTCTTAAATTGACGCTACCGCTATCTTTTCATGTTCTAGGTACTAACTACTACCTACCATATCGAATTTAATCATTTACAAGTATTCAAAAATCGATAGAGAAGAATTAGCATTATTATAATTAATTAAATAACAATAATTGTAATTATTTTCATTTAAGCATTTGACGACCGTTTGGTGCAACGACAGACAGACCTTGCACCGCCGGTCCTGGGTTCGAGTCCCAGTAGGAGCACATGTTTGTGTGATGAATACGAGCAATTATACCTGAGTCATGGTTATTTATATTTATTTCTATGAATATTATTTATCTATGTGCCATTTATGTGTGCCTATCCGTTAGCCCAGTATCTATGACACAAGCCTTTCATTGATTACTTTGGGCTAGGTGTATGCAAGAATTATTATTGAGCAGCAAGATTGCGGTTTTGAGTCTATTCTCAGGCATAATTTGTGAGTGGACTCGATTTTGTCTAGTACTTTTCTATTAATAATGTAGCTATAATATAGCTAACTATAATTACTGGCATAACAACTTCAGGTGTGAATAGCAAATGAATAGAAAAAGGTTATTCTTTTAAATAACTTTGTAACTGAACGGCATGCAAATACCATCGTAGTTTACACGAAACTATGTGACGGCGCGCGTAATAAAAGTGATCCCAGGCGCACAATGCAAAAACCCGTAACGGGATCTCTGGACAGGTTGAAAAATTATAATACGGGTGGAGACAGCGTCAGTAGACCACCACGATAACATTTCCATTGAGTCACGGAAACCTGAACTCTGTTCACTTTATAAAAAAGTTTTATCGACGGCAGAGTTAACGTTGCCGGAGTAATCCGCGGGTTCCGACTAACTGCTTAATTATGCGACAGGGATTATGTTTTTATTTTCGGGCTTGAACATTATAAATTCCTTAGAATCTTCTCTTAATGCGGAGCTTTGCCTAGCCGTCACTCTTTTCAGCGGGACACTGGAGTGTTTCCGTCTGAATAGTGGGATATTTGCAATTTAACGTACCTTATTTTGTAGGTACCTACTTTGAAAGAGGCTTTGATTTTAAATCGCTTGTTAATTCTTCTCACCCATGCAAAAGTTATAATAGTTTTTTTTGGAGATTACTCCCTAATAAATAATTCAATATAAGGCGCCCGAATTTAGTGATCGAATGACAGCGTTACGCTTTTTGTGTGCAGCTTATCTTAGCTTACCTTTCACTTTTATTTTGAAGTTTTGTTTTATTTTTTTTTGTGCCTGTTCAAAGATCAATCGTCTGTAAAGACTCTCTTCATGCGTCGGAGCTGACCCAGAAGTTTTTTTTGCGACGCCCTACTAAAAATATATATAATATTTTTTATTTTGGAACTTTTTCAGCATAACGTCGAAAATAGACACAAGCTGATGTTTAGTACACAACAAACCTTGTAAGGTCACCAAATTTTTTTTTTTAAGAATATTAAATGCTTATTTTACAAATAAGCATTTAATATTCTTTAATAAGCATTTATTATTAAAAAATGCGTTTACGTCTGTAGTTCATCGGTACATAGGCGAGGATCGAACTCTTTTCGTTTTGATTGAGATCGAACTGAGTTCGATCTCAATCAAAGGGCTAATATCTCAAGCAAAGGGCTTAAATTCCCTTAAGTTGATTAATTGAAAATATTTTTAAAGTTCAAAATTTCAGATTCAGAATTCAGAACCGTCGGTGCAAAAGGCTGGATGGCTACCGCTGCACAAGTATATAAATTAAGAGCTTCAGAAATGTGTGACATCCAACTTCTTGCCTGATAATTAATGTTCATACGTAATATCGAATACTTTTCCTATCTAAGGTCGTATATTGCGTTGGGCAACTACGGAACCCAGCGCACAACCCGACTCGCTTGGTGGTTTTTATGGCATTTTGATTTTTATTTTGGACTTTTTGGCAGAAGCGGGAAGCGTCACGTTGGTGGTTTTGTTTTTCTTGTTGAATTTAGGTTGTTGTGGATATTAGGGCGTAATAATGGTGGACCACTAAGTGTTTGTGAACATACAAGAGTGCCCGCAGGTGTAACAAAGCAGCGAAAGTTGTATTTTCCTGCTCTCTCAAGAAGTCCGCGAGGAGATTTCAGTAAAACCCCACACATTTACTGAAACCTAGGAAAAAAATATTTTACTGTTAATTCATCATTAAATTAAGAAATTACCCAAGAACGTGCAATTATATTTACAAGCCACAAATAAAGAAAAAGATTTTTATTTTGCTAAATAGAGTAATATATTTTTTTTTAAAGATTGAAGTAGGCCTAAAATTCTATAATCTACTGTCTTTATATTAGATTTAAGGAGAGATATGAAATCGGTAAAATTTTGTATTTTTTTTATTAGTTAAGCATTGAAATGCTCCATTTTTATATTTTTTTAACTAATATTTACTTAGAAAAAAATCAACTGGTATCAGAAGTGTAAAGTGACAAACAATAGATTATATAGCTGTTTTTTTATCGGTTCTTTGTAAAAGCGTAACCCATAGCGTAGCATAGGGCAGATGTTTGTGTGGTGAATACGAGCATTTATACTGGAGTCATGGGTCTTTATATATATATTCATATGAATATTACATATGATGTCGTAGGTAGAAGTTACCTTACATAGAACTTGTAAAGTTCCACAGTCACCAGATAGGCAAGGCACTCCGGTAATCTCGGAGTCCCAGGTCTCTATTTTACTTCCATCATCATTGTGTGACAGTATACATGACGTCAGTTCCTCTCAAAATATAATAATGTTCAGCGATAATATTGGTAAGGATATGGGCTCAAATTTGCGCTTAAAGTTAAATTCACCGGAGCAGTCGATTATAAATAATTGTTTTCCTTGTGCTAGTTAACATGAAATTATGCACAAAATATTCAACTACACATTTAGTAAGAATGATGAATTAATTATATATATCGGAAATAGGGGTAATGTCAACAAAAAAAAAGTTAACCTCTTACTTTGAAAAATTAAAACAATTAGAGCTTAAAAAAATTGTAATGTTTACATTCCCCTACATAAAAAAATTGTCAGATGCGGAAAATAATTATAGATTTAATTTAAATATGACTCTGAATTTATTCAGTCAGTATAATAATAATTTTAATGTAATTGACTCTAACAGTATTGTTAGTAAAAATGTATATACTAATGGTAGATATTACCTGCCTCAGTATTATAAGAGACAGATAGTGAATTCACTATCATATTTTTTATTAACTTCAGCCAAGAACTTGGCTAAACAAACTGACTCTATTGAGCAGTATAATAATATTATGACATTGGAATCCGTTCCAAGCTATTTAAATTAGATATAGAGACAAAAGAGGTATCCTCTTGCAAATATAAATACATAAATAATGATTTTAACATGCCTCTTATAACATTACAATTAGAGTCAAATAAAAAAAAATGTGTTCAGAAATGCCCTCAAAATAAATGTAATTTAAATAAATTAAAAAATATTAACCTGGTGCATCAAAATAGTAATGGACTATCAAAGGGCAAACAATTAGAGATGGAATTATTCATGAATTCAAAACAAATTGACATTTTGTGTATTACAGAACATTGGCTTGAGGGATGTGAACTCATGTTTAGTTTCAATAATCACCAGGTTGGTAGTTCATTCTGCAGAGTCAAGACAGTACATGGGGGGTCACTGATTCTTTTAAATAAAAGTTTAAAATTTAAAGAACGGAAAGATATTGTGTCTCTCTCTGTAGAATGCATAATAGAACTATCATGTATAGAACTTGAGCAACTCATTGTGGTATGTGTATACAAACCTGGTTCCTCAGCTTATGATAGATTTGAGGAAATCATGGATGAAGCCTTGAACAAATTGAGTCGGTCAAAAAAATACTTGATTGTGTGTGGAGATATTAATATTGATCTTCTTACAAAAAACAGTGAAACTTATAGAATCTTAAATTTATTTAAATCACACAATCTTTTCAACTTATTTATGGAGCCTACTAGATTCTGTAAAACAACGGTAACCTGTCTAGACAATATATATAGTAATCTGGTACCTGTAAGTAAGAAAGTTATTGCAAACTTAGATTCAGACCATTGCGGGCAAATAGCTTGCTTCAAAATTGTCACAGAACAAGTCAGTAAACGTAAAATTATATGTCGACCAGTAACTGCTGACAGATTGAAACGTATAGGAATTGAATTATGTTGTAAACTTCCTTTTTTATCACCGGATATGCCACCAAATGATATGTATAATTATTTTTTGAGTCATTTTGTAACCAAAAATTTCAAAACCAAAGAGATCACCGTTACTGTTAATCCAATGTTTAGCGAATGGGCCACTGCAGGAATACACAAAAGTAGGCAAAAATTGTATGAGCTGTACTCAGAAAGACAGTTTAATAGAACGGAATATTTTCAAAATTATGTCAAGTCATACTCAAAAATTTTTAAGCAGGTTTGTCAAACTGCAAAAATTAAATATATTAGTTCTCAAATTTATAACAGTACTGACAAAGTCAAATCTACTTGGAAAATTATAAATGCAGAGACTGGCCGAACAAAAGCTTTAGCAAATAATTATAAACTTAAAATTGATGGTAAATTTATTAGCTCGGACTCAGATGTTGCGAATGAATTTGAAAAATTTTTTACTCGAATTCCAGTAGATTTGACAAGCACTTTAGGCTCTTCCACCCCCATTGCAGAATCCTTGTTGAAAGAAAATGTTCCTTGTTGTAATACTGTATTTAAATTTAATTATGTTACTAAACGGGACATCATAGATACTTTTAAATCGTTGAAAATTAAAAAAACTGCCGATCTTTGGGGAATATCTGTATATATGGTAAAGAATGTTATTGAAATAGTTGCTACACATTTAGCCTTAGTTTTTAACAACTGTATTGATAGTGGTGTGTTTCCTGATTTGATGAAACTTAGCAAAATAACTCCATTGTTTAAATCTGGTAGTACTTCAGATCCCTCTAACTTTCGTCCAATATCCGTACTATCAACATTCAGTAAAATTTTTGAAAAAACCGCGCTTAAGCAATTACAGAAATATTTTAGTAATAATAACTTACTACACATTAAAAAGGAAGGAGGAACGACACACTAGGAAAAACAGGGCAATAGTACATTGTAATGATAATAATAATATACGAAGTAATTAAGAACAAATAAACCGAAATAATAATAATAGTGTTTCTTACATTCACACCGATTAGCCTTAAAGTAAGGACTGTAAGACTTGTGATATGTTGAATAGGGTAATCGATAGACATACATATACGATACATAGATATGTTATATACATAGAATACACATGACTTAGTTACAAACACTCGTATACAGCACACAAACATCTGCCTCTTCCGGGACTCTAACCCAAGACCATTAAAAGGCAAGATCGCTACCATCGTCTATTATGATGAAGTGATGATTTCAATGATCAAATCCTTTTCTAAATACGTTTCTTTATACGTATGAATTCACATTATAAAGTCGTAAGAATAATACTATACGTATGTCCTATGGCAGTCTGAAGCTATGAAGGTATTGTGTACGTTCACTGCATATTTTCGGTGGGGCGTTAATGGAACACTAACAGACAAACAATCACATGTTTGCATATGCAGCCGCTGTAATTACACTGCGGCTGATAGTGCACACATAGTACAGAGCACACATTGCATACCCATTGCATATATAACACGCAAACATCGCGTCCGGTGGCTTAATGCACTTTGGTTAATTCCGAGTTTGGTAGTGAGAACGCAGCCTACATTCAATAGACATCTAAGCCTAGAAGTTTGACTCGAGTGCTTGAAAGCGAGTAACGAATAACATTTTTTTTGGATTTTACTCTTTTCTTGATTTTCATATAAGGTGCCCGATATGAAAAAAAATATGAAGAGTAAAATTCTGTGTGCGAATGACAGCGTTACGTTTTTTGTGCGCAACCTATCGTGCGCACCGTTCATTTTTATTTTGAAGTTTTTATTATTTGCTGTACCTGTTCAAAGACAACATACTCTGCTTGTTTAAAAGTAATCGTGTTATTAAAGCCAAATAAAAAGCGAGCCTCTTTACAAAGGGCAACTAATAATTTACAAGTCAATTTAGTTCAAAGTTTAATTTCAAATCCAGTGGTGCAATGGAATCTTATAAAGTTATGAAAAATGTACATAGCTCGTAGAACTGATGGTCGTTGGGGCAGAAAAGTTCACGAGTGGCGACCACGAACTGGAAGACGAAGTGTAGGCTGGCCTCCCACTCAGTGGACCGACGATCTGGGGAAGGACGCAGGAAGCGCCTGGATGCGGGCAGCGCAGGACTGGTCATTGTAAATATCCTTGTGGGAGGATGTTGTCCAGCAGTAGACGTCATTTGACTAAGACGACTTAAATGCACATTTGCATGATGAATTAGTTCAAATTCGGTTAGGTTTCATAAAACATCATAGTGCATCCCGCCAAAATAAAAATATACTTTAATAGAGTATTTGACTGTCTAGTTTAATAAAGACATATTTAACTTATAATTATAAAACAAAATGTGAGAGACATTTTTTACTTATTTTATTTTTAAAAATATAAGTTCCAAAAGATAACTTATAAGTGAAATGTAATGTTGCAACACTTTTTTCGATTTCTCATATCATATGTCACAGCACTCATCCGTTAACTGCACGAACCGACATTTATAATTAAATTTAGCACTAACAAAATCGAACAGCTAAATGTCAGATTTTTTATATAAAATCAACTTCTTCATTATTAAAAAAGATTTTATAAAAAAATAATGCAAGCTTATATTATTACTTGTTAATAAAACGAATTAAAAAGTTAAAAACGAGCCCAAACTCGATGAGATTGTGTCGTTTTCATGCGAAGTTCCTATGGCCACCTTCCAGTTCCAGCATCAGATCAGCTCCATGTCATCATAATATTACATTGCCACGAGATATACATATGCATACAAAATTTTAGCTCGATCAGAAATCGGGAAGTGGGTCAAATTTAACTAGCAAGATTTTAAATACAGATACCGGGACAGGTGAAAGTAAATAAAAGCTTGTAAAAAGGATAAGAGTTTGCTCTTAAAATCTAGAATGACGCTTTATTTCATTCGATGTTATATCAGCTTAATAAATAAGAATCCGTTATAAGTATTACTAACTAGGACCTGAATAGATGGCGCTGGCGTCAGCTTTAGAAATACTTGGAAAATTCGATGGATCTGAGATTATGAGGTCTCAGTGCTCAATTAGAGTACTCAACCGCTAAGCGAGGGTATGTAGGTTTAAATCCCGTGTTTCACCTAATAAAACCTAAAATTAAGGAATTTTGCACAAAAAACTAATTTGTATTAATTACTTATTTACATAACTTCTCTGTGATCTCCAAGATCAAGGCATGTCTTCAACAGAAGGGACATTAATAAACTAAAAATTATGATAGCTATAGAACTGGCAAATAAAGCCAGGTCTACCGAACACTATATAAAAGGAGCTGTCAGCTAGTAAAAGTTTTTGTGCTGGTCGAACGAGCTAATTGTCGAAGTAAGATCTGGCTTCCAGCCAACGAGGTCAGCGAACTCAAAACCAACGAATCGCTAAACCTGTAGGCTAAGACGAGACTCCTGCAGTTTTTGCCAGATTTACATTAGTGATGAGGACGGCTGCATTTAAGGGGATTCACATTGCAGATGAGTTATCGTTGAATCGCTGAAGTAATTTATGCGAGGATCGGGCAGACAGTAGTCGGAAGTAGTGAAGAAAAAATATATTCCGTCAATGATAACGCGAATCGAGACAAAGTTTCTGATTAAAATATTGCGAAGGTCGTAGAAAATATATGACGACCATTGTCTTAGTCATCCTGTGATCATGGCTTCTGTAAAGGAGTCGAAACGTCAGGATTAAATATAATTAATGCGCAAAATCCGTAAAAAAATCAATGTTTTATTCAAATGAGAATCTTGGTTTACATTCAAACGTTTTTTCTTTTTTTTTTTTCAAATATACAGAAGAAGTACGGACTCTACTGTAGCGCCAGAACTCTACAATAATGGTTTCCACATCATTATTGTCTGCGGATGAAAACACCTTAGAGAGATGAGCCAAAATACCCTCTCTATCACCGTGCCTACGAATAAAACCACTCTAGATGGAGCCAATTCCAACAGCTGTTATCCGATGTAAAAAAAAGAAAGTTGTTATCTTTATATCGGAATTAAGCCACGGGCTTGTAAGTTCTACGACGGGAGACCTTGAACTGAGAAGAAGCCGCAAAAACTAGGCAAGGGCTAGTTTTTCTGTTACAGATTTTTAATTTAAGGAAACTTTTCTAGTGCCTATAAAAATGCATTCGAAAAATTAACTAGAACAAAATATTAATTAGAACTGTAGTTCTTGAAGGAAAGGCCATTAACTCCACGCCTTTTTGTTCTCCAAATAATATCAATTCTGTAATAACCTTAGCTGGTAAGGGTTTTTGAAGCACGCATTAATGAGTTGTTTTTGTTAAATTTGCTTTATGCCATCGTGGGCGAAAAATCGTCATCGCGGAACAACATGATCCTGAAAATGATAGCTGGTAGGTTGGACGAAGCAGTCTTTTGGACGTTCACTGAATTGCACTTTTTTTGTCCAAGTCCAAGTCAATGGGATGTCATTTTATTATTTATTTAGTTGCTAGTACAATTATTAGCAACTTATTTTATTTATTTTTGTTTTTTTTATGAGTGTTCTTTATTAAGACATAAAAACAACTACGCTTCCGAGCCCTAAGGTGGGATTTGAACCCACGATCTTTCACTATCCGAACGAGTGTTTTGACCGCTGAGCTACCGAGACGCTGGCAAACGTGTCGAAATTTACAAATGCATTACAACTTCTACTATAAGCTATTATCGCTGCACTAATGTTGAAAGCTTGAAGAACCTTCAACTTTGCAAGATATATTTTTACAAATATTAAACAATTGATTAAGATGGAACCAGCTATAATTATTTTTACACGCGTATTTTATATTTTTGCATAATGTTGCATTGTGAATGCAAAAAAAAATGAAAACAATGTTCTTTATTATCTATTATATACTATTATATGGATGAACATTTCGTGCAACGGTAGCGTAGTCGTAGTCTCTGGGAGTCAAAGGGGCAAATGTTTGTGTGTTGGATACGAGCATTTGTATCCGAGTCCTTTTTATATTAATATTACATATCTATGTATAATATCTCTATCCGTTAACCTAGTATCCATAACAGAAGCCGAACAGTGCTTACTTATATAAATCTGTAGGCTCTGTCTGTACTTTTATATTTTTGTACAAACTAGCGGCCCTAGTATTTTTAATGAATGTTTATAATGTATATAAGGTACTGTGTTTTAATTTATTTATATAAAAAATGAAAATATGTTTTTTAATTAAATAAATACACGTGATGTAAGAAGGGGGGAGAGGGTTAAATTAGAACCTCACCACGTATCACCAGAGGGGAGGGGGAGTTTAAAAAGTGGTCTAAAAGCCTCACGTGATCAACGGACGGCCCCTAGTTAAAATAAGCCGTGCTATCTTAAGAGATGTAATAAGAACCAATTAAAAGTAAGATGGAGGTCGGTCCCCCTGCCCGAGTTTCTTTCGCCAGTTCTTCTCGGAAAGGCCTCCCAATTTCCGAACTGGTGGTAGACTCAGTAGTGTAGACTGTAATCATAGTTAAAATTCAATAACTAAATAAAATGCAAAATAGAACAATTTTGAGTTATATACATTTTAACTATTAGGAACGTGCCCGATTAAAAAATTGTGAAGGTAGTAGACCATTGCCTTATGCAACCTGTGATCACGGCTCTTGTAAAGGAGTCAAAAGATCAGTATTAAATATAAATTATGCCCAAAAACTTGTTTTATTTAAACCTGTTATAAATATTTGAGATTGTCTTATCAAACGTGTAAATATGCATAATCAAATAAATATACATTATTATCAAGCCGTTTTATAATACATTAAAAACAAAAACATGTTGTAAAATCTTATCATGTTATTAATATTTTACAACAGGTATTATAACGCCGTTTATTAATGCCACAGTAAGACTGTTATATTCGCATTTTATTTAATACAGAGACAGATTGAAAGAAGTGAAAGAAAGAAACATTTATTTGTACTCAAGCACACAACCATCATATTAATAATAATATTAATAAATCTTAAACTATATTTATTTTATTCTCTGATTTATCTTGAAAATAAGAATGACGAGTAATTCTGTTAAAAAAAAACTTTGCACGTGACTCCATTTCCATAAAATCATTATGAATAAACAACTATTGCTATGGTAGGACTTACGAAGCTATGGCATGTTGACTTTCAATATATGCATCGTAAATGTTCATATTGAATAAAAAACATTTCTTTAGTAATAGAGGGGAGGTTAAGGCATCTTCAACCCCCCAAGCAGGAAAGCCAGCCCGAATATTCCCGTAGTGTTTAATTAATTTCTGTCACTAAATTTTAATTTTTAGCAAAATACAATATGATCTTTACGATAGTACCTACAATAGATCACAGAAATGAAATTCTGCCTTCCTCATAGTATGTCAAACTAAATTATACTTGTTTTTAATTTAATTATTTGCATTCACAATGCAATATTTTCTATAAGATATAAAATACGCGTGTAAAAAACAACTACGCCTCCGAGCCCTCAGGTAGGATTCGAACCCTTCTAATATACTTATATACAACATACTTTAAATTATACTTACAAAATAAACGTTCCTTTAAAACGTTCATTATCCAACTGAAACTTTAAGTTTTATGCTGGTGGCTTAACATCCTATTTTTAAATAATTTACTCCCAAGTACACAAATTACTAGTTGTGGGTATGTTTATGCTTTTAATATATGTATATAATATTTGACATAATATACTTATTTATCACGCGACGTCGCGTGATTGCCAATGAACATGTTAAAGAACTTTTGCCAAATGCCCAATTAGTTTCAGCCATCTTAGTAGTGTGCCATCGAAAATTCAATCATATAATCATTCGGTCACTTAAAAATTATATTTATGCCGTGAAAATAGTTATCAAAACAAAAGTATGCTAAGTGTATTATGCCAAATAATTTTCGGAGTATCAAAATTCTGCCAGATAGAGGGAACCCGTTGCACTTACATATATGAACTTTTCAAACTAGCTAGACTTTAAGATATGGATGTTTTGTACATGCATACATAACAATCACGCTTTTTTCCGCAGGGATAGGTAGAAATCACAGATTTCCACTTCCCACGATCCTGACGTCATTCTACGCTCGTCGGTTAACGGTGCTTTTGACCAGGCCTTTTTTCAGGATATTTTCTATTTGGTCCCTGAAAGTTCGCCTTGGTCTGTACACAATATAAAATGAAATAAGAAATAAAACAAATGATTTACATTCGAACTTGTTAAATGATTCCTATTCTATATCTATTTATATAAAAATTCCCTGTTACAGTGTTTGACCCGAAACTAGACCACCGATTTTGATGATTATTCTTTCATATAGCTGGATTTGTTCCAGCTTATTACATAGGATAGGTTTCTTTTAATTTATAACACAGCAAAGCGTGGCCGTGTCAGCTAATTTTATCATATTTTATTGAGCAAGCTTAGATAATGATTGCAGATAATAAGCATCTTACGCATGGGCCAGTCACCGGATCAAAAATTTATAACTTGGAGCTCCTCTGTGCCTCGGATGGCACGTTTTGAAGTTGTTAGCACTCACCGATTCACCATGGACCCACGTAGTGGCCTTTTATCCTTACCATGTTTTCTATTATAGAAAAGGCTTGTGTCAGTGGGAACATTAATAATAATATATATACGTATATATCAAAATTCCCTGTCACAGCGTTTGATGGCGATGAACTCCGAAAGTCCGATTCCGATGATTTTTTTTTCATTTAGCTCGATTTGTTTTGACTTAGGACATTGAAAGGTTTCCTTTAAAATTAGTATAAAAAACATTGCAATAATTTAATTAATAATAACTCAGCTATGGCAACGCGTGGGCAGTCCAGATGGTGTATTTATAAAAAATGCCTCTGTCTTTCCTGAGTTATGGTCACTTATATATTTATTTATTACCCAAAGTACAAGCTCAGCTTACTTAAGGCTTAAAAATCGTTGTAAGTTTCCAATTTTTCCAATTATTCCACTTTGATATGAGTGATAACAGCGTATTATAGAGAATTATACCTAGACTGATATCCATATGATTGTTAATTGATTATTTTTTTTGTGAAATTAAACAAATTATTAATAATTGGTTTTGTTTACAATTTAGTATATTTGTGATTCGTAGACTTGTACCTTGCATTACTAGGTACCTATTGAAATGCGTTTTAAGTAAACATCACTTTGTATAACATACCTTTGTAAGCTTAACAATAGTTTTTAAACTATTTTTATTGGTGAGGACCTATAATTGGCTTTCAACTGTTAAATTTTCTATCTATAGTTATTAATTTAGCTGTAGGTCTTACGACAGTAAAATAAATATAATTTTACAAAAGGTTGTAATTGGCAATGGGACGCGGTAAATAATATCCTTTATCAATAATGAAGCAGACATAAAGATAAGTTGCGTTATCAAGAGACAGTAAACTGCACTAGAAGTCTTTTGTTAGCTCAAAAGATAAACCTGTTATCAACTGGCGTTTCGCTATCGAATAAGCGGAAAGAAGACCAATTTATTAATTGAGCATGAGCAAGATACTCATGTACACACTGCATTCACTGCATATATGTTAGCGCAGACAAAGTATTTTATATACTAAATTCAATTGAAGTCCTTGGTTCGAGACCAGGAAAGGGCAGATGTCTGTGTGGTTAATTCGAGCACTTGTACCTGAGACGTTTATTTATTTATATGTATGTATATTCATTACCTTAGTAATGGTTTACTTACTTACCATTTGGTGTAATTGCAAAAAAGATATTAAGATTATTATTAAAACATGCTATCATGCTATGCATCTATGCTGATAGAAATCTATATACCGAGTCCGGCCATAAGTTCTGTTACAATTGAAAATAATTTGTTTTAATGAAGTAATGTAATTTTACTAAAACTGATATGTACATATTTAATTTATTTAAGTCTCAGCAAAAAATAAAAAAAAAACTGTTCGAAATGATCGTCTTTGACTTTTCTACGGGCCTTTAATCTGTCTGGCCACGAATCTATTGATTTATGGGTAATTTCGCCATTGCTTGCTTCAGAGATTTTTTAAGAGACTCGATGTCACCCTGTAGTTTAGAGCAGGCCATGTCCTTTAAAGCTGACAATAATTTGTAGTCTAAAGGGGTGAGGTCTGGGCTAGATGAGGGCCAGTCTTCAGCTCTTATAAAGCCCGGAACGTTGGTTTCGTGTCTTGTGACCAGGTGCAGAGACCTGCTGGAAAGTCCACGGTACATTCTTAAAAAGTGTATAGCTGAGAGTTTTCACAATTTGATCCAAGACTGTGTCTTGATACACTTTGGCTGAAGTTTTCACTCCTCTTTCAAACAAATGAAGCTTTGTGACGCCTCGATAAGACACGCCTCACCAAACCATCACTGAAGCAGGATGATGACCACGTTGTATATTTCCGACCACTTGAGCAGCTTCTTTAGAACTTTGAGCGTACACCTTATCATTTTCGTTATTGTAGTGCTTTTCAATCGTGAAATTTTATCATCGGTAAAGAGGATATTTCTGTGCCTTTCACCTGCGTATGGTGACAGAAGGCATTTTGATCGATCCAATCTCTTTAATTGTAAATATTGATTTAAGGCATGTCCTGTATATCGACGGTAAGCACCGAGCTCCAGGTCTTGTTTTATAATAGCTACGCGACAGAGTATAGGCGATAGAGCGATACGGAATCTTGATTTCTCGCGATATGATTTTTTACTTCCTAATGGGGTAATACCGGCTTTAACAGCATTAATATGGGATGTAGTTCTAACAGCACGCGGCCGCCCCGAGCTTTTATGGTCTTCAACAGACGAAGAGTTGTTGTATCTGTTGATAGTACGATATACGAACATTCTGCAGATATCAAGTTTTTGAAGAGTCTGGAATATGACCGACGGCTCCATACCCATTTTGTGCAAGGCGATCACTACAATCCTATTTTTTTACGCCTCATTCCATATTGTAATTTGATAATGAACCCGAAAAAATATGTGAAAAGGTGCGAAATCGAAAGAAGTTTCTAATATAATAAATGCGTTCCAAATTAAAAAAAAAATGTTTTCAAAAAGGAAAAGGTTTTATGTAACAGTATTTGTTGCCAGGCTTTAAGATGTCGGATTTAATTTTTTTCAATCTTTTATGCTAGATTTAATAAAATGTAAAGAAATATTAAAAGTTGAATTTTTCCTTTTATTATTTATTTAGATATAAAAATCTACCAGTAAATGCTTATATAAAATAAAATAATAATACAGTTATATAAACGTTTAAAATATTTTCCCAAAACAGGATTTTTAATTTGATTTAAATACTCAATTATATTAACAGTTATACTCATTAAATTTTGTTCCCTTATATGCTCAAATCGTATTGCGTTTTCGTGGCAACAATCTGCGAAATAACACCGACATTAAATTATTAATTAGCCATCAAATAATCGTCCTTGAGTCATGGTGTGCGGGTTTCTCGACCAATTGTATCAATTTATCAATAGATTATTAAATTATTTTAGTAGCTAGCAGAATGGCACATTACCAAGACAAAAACACTGTTATGTATTCCAAGCAGGCACGTTTTACATTATTCATATTATGTCTTAGTCGTTAAGAAAAACCTGTGTGCCTATACAGAACAGACCTTAAATGAATTACAATAAAATTGTGCTTATAAATTGGTTTTAAAACTATATTTGGTTCCTACACTTTCATGTACATAACACATTTAAATAAAATCTTTTTTTTTAAGATTTTATTTCGCATAATTTATATTTAAAGCTAACGATTCGCTTCCTGCCCAGGTGATTGCAGGATGACTAAGGGAATGGTCGTTATATATGTTCTAATACCTTCACAACATTTTATTCGGACACGTTAATAACTGTTAAAATTTATATAAATACTAGCTAACTCGGCCACGCGTAGCTTTATGCTTAGCGACTGCATCGCCTAGTATTTATTTACTTTAATTACTATAAAAATTACTAGCGATAATTGTAAACAATTTGATGGCAAAAACTTCACACTGAAGGGTATCGGAACAGATAAACCACTTCCCATCTTTCTTAGACCACAAAATGAACAGTAGCGTTTTCAAAACTATGGTTCTCCTGCGATTTCTAACCCTTTAAAAATATATTAAGTAATGAAAATAATTAAAATATTTTTTTACGGAACAGTGGACGTATTTCGGCTAAAACGACGATGCTAACTTGTTATTAAAATATATTTAAAGTTGATCTATAAATATAATATTCGCAAACCAATGTTTATTAAATCAGAAACTGCTGGAATGGAAACTTGCTTTACTTCTCAAAGCAGGTAGGCAAGGACAAACCGATCAAACAAGCGTTTTAGTCGTTTGTCTTGCAAATTAAAAATAACATTTTTAATTATTATTCTACTTTTAATCTCTACAAAGAGCTTCTTAATGAAATGGTAAGGAATGAAAATATTACGATTATTTCTTCTTTATTTTACCAATTAAAAAAAAATCCCTAAGGTAAGATCTAATGTATCTATGTGTACAAAAATTCCCTGCCACAGTATTTTACCGCGATGAACTCGGAAACTACTCAACCGATTTTGGTGTATTTTTTTTATTTTGCTATATTTGTTCCGATACAAAGGATAGGTTTCATTTTAATTTATGACACAGCAACGCATAGCGGGGTCAGCTATTATTTTATGTGTTTTTAAAAGTAGTTTAACCGATTGTCCGAACAATATTAATTTTTTGCTTTCCGTAGCAAACTTTTATTGAGACAGCACTTATAATTCTATCCCTCACTTCTTGTAACATTTATCTACCAAGTTGAATGACCTTGTTGGTTGTCCAAATAAAAAAATAATTACTTAATTTACTCCCAACTAAGGCACTGTTATATTCCTTATATAAAACAGTTTTTATTTTCATTTTATTAATCAAGATTATTGACAATAATAAAGTTAATTAATAAAAAAAATATTACCTAGTTTATTTTTATATTTTGTACCTTTGTATATCGGGTCCACTGCTCTCCCAATCAGGGTTCCCAGCTTAGGGGTTTTCACCCCTAAATTTAGGGGGTAAATAAGTGAAATGGTTTTTTTAGGGGTGTTATATATGTTTAGGGTTATTTTTAGGGTTTTCGTGAATCTTCATATTTTTTTATATATTTTATTTATCGAGAGAAATAAAGATGTAAAGTATAGGCCCTGGGACAGTCTTAACGAGCTAATCAAATTTATTTTTCACCTAGCTACCTCGGACTTAGTGACATCTAGTGTAAGTAAAGTCCAAGTTCAGTGCTTGGAATTTTAAATTGAAATGGTGGATAAAATGATCTTGTACAATATTCAACCCATCTCCTAAAATATTAGGCTTATTCAAAGTCAAATGTATGACTTTATAAAATCTGATTCGTCAGAAAAATATGAAATAGATAATATTTGATGTAATAAATATAATTTATTTTATAAATAAAAATTAACAAAATTATATCATACAATTTATTTTTAGGGGGATTTCCAAGTAATTAGGGCTATTTTAGGGGTTTTTTAATTTAATTTAGGGTTAAACATTTAAAGGGTTGGTAAAACTGCTCCCAATTGAACTATCGAGCCTTGTTAGCACCCGCGAAATTATTGCTTTTTACTTTTTTTGTGCTGTAGACCAGTTTTGCTTCAAAGAAACATTTGTAAAAATATTTTAACAATTGAGGATTGTAGTTCCGCCTGAGACTTACTTGGAACTCGAGTCTATTTTTTCTAGTTTTATTCTATTAAAATGTATCATAAAGATTTCCTTGTGCGTTATTTAATATTAACCAGTTTTTGATCGATGTATGAAAATGGATACCATGTCGCATAGATAACATGATCCAAGGTCATGAACCTTGGATCATGTTGTCGAAAAATTGCAGACTACCGGTAAGAGATTTCTGTGCTAATAGCCAAAGATACGAAATATGTCAGTATTTAACAATATCTTATATTAAATTACATTTAAAGAAATAGGTACAACAACAATTACAAAATATATTTTTGATTAAATGTTACACTGTTCTAGTCTAAACAGATTTATTAAAAAAGTTATCTTACTTAGCAATTAACACCTACAAACCAGTCATATGTGTTTATAAATTAAATTTTAACACATATTAATGCGGGACATTAAGAAATCTTGCAAAATGTATAAAAATATCTTAACCTTTGTACACTCATAATTATTTGGCGATTACTTACATTTATAAAAACAATTTGGTTTATCGCATACATATTGAATCAACAACCACAATATTAAATAAAACGCAACACAACTCTTTAGCATTTGATAACAACCGATAACGTTTTATGGAGTGCTCAAACTATGAGCTACTGATATTCCGTTCTTCGAATATCAATGGCAGACCTCCTTGGATACCTTGTACAATTCCCGAGGGTGGGTACACCTTGGGATGACGGATTGTCTCTGGCGCTGGACGGACTGAGAACCTGGAGAGAACTGCTGCTAGTCCTGCAAGTGACTGCATCTGGCCTAGTCGCTCACCTATAATTATCAAATGAAATTCACTATCAATTCATTATCGGATGAAACCAGAAGTAAATTGCGAACGTATACAAAAAACAAACTAGGAATATTAAAAAAAAAAATCTTGTCAGAATTTTCATTTTACAGATGGTAGTAATTAATGAAATGAAAATAAATTTATTCGAATGGACTTAAAATAAGTTGTTTTCAATCGTCCAACATTTTTACCTACCACCCATTCAGGATGTCTTTTAAGAGACAAGACGAACGGGCGCAAGAAACTTGTCAGATTTTACAGAAGTAATCACATTAAAAATATCCATAAAAAATTGCGAACGAAGTTATAAAAACTCATGTTTGAAAAGATGATTCTACAACTTAGAATGACCACTATTAGTGTGTTTAAAATATCTTTTTAGAAATCTTCAAAACTAATAGTCGCCGCAAGCATCTATTCTTTTTACACAATTACAAAATTTACCCAATTTCCGCTTGCTGTATTAATTACAAAAGTAGCCAATGTAGCTATTTGTTAAGTTCATGTCGATATTACCCGTTCACGAGCATGACGCATATTTATTACTAATATGATTATTATGATTTTTTTATTTTTTAATTTTTTTTATTTTGGCAACAAACAGTCATACATAATTACATTAATTATTGAGAAAACAGTAATAAAAATAAAAGACCTACAGTGCCCAAAATTTACAATAAATTTTAAATAATTCTTACGTGATCAAATCGTGGAAAACAAACATACTTATGGGAAATTAAAAATTACAAAAAAAATTTAAGTGTGATAATTTCAATAAGTGACAAAACAAACAATTCTAACTACTACATTTTACCATTTTCATAAGATGAATTTTAACAAATTAGCAAGAAGAAAAACGAATAACAGTAAATCCTTTTAACAGTTTTGTTGACTAGAACTGAGTATATATTTAAGTTTATCTTTAATACTGTTAAGAGATATGTTAAAAAGATCTACCTCTAACATCTTCTCGTTGTACGTGTTGGTGGAACGATAAAAGAATGTATTTCGGGTGTAATTTTTTAAGCGTTGCGGGGGAACGAATAGTGGTAGTGTACGTGAGGAGCGCACAGGAATACCACCATGTTAGTATCTACGCTCCTGAGTTTAAAAAAACCATGTTGTTGAGAGGAAATAAAGCTCCGAGCTGCCAATGCTATATCAGAGGTTACCATTTTCTCTAAAATTTTACCAAAAATGCACATCTTTGATATCGGCCGATATTCTGTAATAAGGTGCTTTTGATTGTTTTTTGGAATTGGGGTCACCAAAGCTGTCTTCCATTTAGCGGGAAAAATTCCGGTCGCCAAAGATGTTTTAAAAATAATTGTAAGGGGTATAGTGAGTTCTTCGGCGCAGTTACGAATAAAAATAGGGTGAATATTATCGGAGCCGGCTCCCTTGTATATATTAACCTGTTTTAATTCTCTTTGGATACGAGTCATATTTATATTGACAGTGTTAATATCTAAAGTAGATTGGGAGTGGTATGCGGTCAAGGTTTGATTTTCATTGGAGGATACAAAAACAGAGTTAAAATAGTGATTGAATGCATCACAAATATCCGGGCCAGTTGATAGTATTCTGTTGTCATGTATCATTTTGCTAGGAACATCGCCAGTGGCCTTCTTTGATTTCACAAAAGACCAGAATAACTTAGGATGTGCTTTTATGTTTTCCTCCGAATATTTTATGTAAGATTTATAATAGCGTTCCGACATTTTCTTAAAGCGAGATCTTAGTTTTGAGAAAGTTGCATAATCGCTTTGGCTGCCATACTGTTTCCATTTTTTGTGAAATTTTTCTTTCTCTTTACGCAATTTAATAAGAGGCATTGTATACCAAGGCGGATATTTTTGTTTTAATTTTAAGTTGGTTTGTGGAACATGTTTACTCACAATATTGTTAAGAATGTTATAAAAATAACTTACCATGCTCTCAACGTCGGTGATCCTAGATAAATCTCTTTGCCAGTCAACAGACGCCAGAGCTTTCTTAATAGAACAATAATTGGCCTTATGGAATTGGAGTTTCATTTCATTTGGCGGGAGAAGTGGTTGAGAAGAAATTAAATTAATGAATGTAATCAAAGACTTGTGATGTTTGTCTTCTGGTACTAGTGGTTCTTCACATGAAGAAACCTGGCAGTGATAATTACTAAACACCAAATCTAGTAGCCTCCCGTTTTGATTGAATAATGAGTTGAATTGGGCCATAGAAGTTATATTCATAAAATCAGCCGTGTGACGAGCCAAATTATTATTATTTATTTCCAAGTCCATAGAATGATTACTGTTTTTAAACCAGTGGGCAAAGGAGACGTTGAAGTCACCGAGAACTAAGAAAACATCGTCAGGATTACCATTGGCGAATTCGCTCACTCTATCGTAAAAACTTTCAAGGAATAACTCATGATTTGAACCGTGTGCTATATATGTACAAATAATGTGCAAGTGACTAGGAGCGGCGCATGAGACGGCGGCAGTGGAAGGGGAACTCGCGCGGAGTGGCACTGAGACCCAAACCTCTTCGGCCGGCGGCGACGCGCGCATGTCGACACGATGCCAAGGACATAGCTCCCGGCGCACGGCAATTATTACGCCGCCGCCCGCAGAGACAGCATTACTTCGATCGCATCTAAATACATCGTAACGGTCGTCAAAGTACTCCGCACTATAAAAGTTATTGTTAAGCCATGACTCTGTGACACATATTACATCGTAATTAGTACATAGGACGGCTTCAAGAAACGAGTGTGATTTTGTGCGTAAGCCCCTCACGTTCTGATAGTAAACGGAGAAACCAGTGTTATTGAATTTTAAAAATTTGTTTTAATATAGTTTTATTGTGTGTTGTTCCACCAACAATAAACAAGAATCTGTGTAAATTATTTCTTAAAGAAACGGATAACAGTAAATTCAAGTTTAAAAAATAATTGTCATTACTTAAGAGATAACATAAAGTGAGCTGTATATAGCATTTATATAGGAGACAGATATATAGTCACTGTATTTTAGTGAGGTCTTGTTCACTGGCAATAAGTATCACTTTCGATGCATCAGTTTTACGCAATAAGATTTTACATTCCGAGAGCCATACGTACTTATAGTCTTTCTCCTTGGCAAGACGTCGAACCCGTCCAAACAGAAGCTTGTTTTGTGGAGTAAGATGGTCATTAATAAATATAGGCCTAGATACACCAACCAAACCTGCGTCAACTGTAGACAGAACACGACGCGCACGCACCGCGGCCAACATTTCATTTTTACGTTTTCTTTGGGTAAATCTGATTATTATATTAGGTATAGCGGACATGTCTCGGGAAGATTCGTCATTCACTTGCGCAGTATTGTGATTCCTAGGTGCGAAGCGCCGGACACGGTGAATGTAGTCAATGTCGGATGATGTTAAGTCAAAACCGACCTTTGTGGCTATATTACTGACAATATTTGATTATCTAGATAGTGCTAATGTGAAAAATCCATAGCACCTATTTTAGATGTTAAATCTTTACTTAAATATAAACTAAATGTTGAAGAGCTGTTTTATAGTAAAAATATGTGAGAAATGGTAGGACAAATACATACTAGCTTTTTAGTGATAATTGAATAAATTAATTAAAAAAATATAACTTACCGATACATTGCCGTGGCCCCATGCCAAAAGGCATGTAAATATTTTTTAGGGAATTATCGAACACTTCAGGATCAAATCGTTCAGGCCGAAATTCACTGGGGTTGTCAAAGTACTTCGGATCCATGTGTAATGCCTGTAGGGGAACAAATACGCGGACACCAGGATCGATTGTGAGATCCGTGTCCCGAAAAGTGTACTTCTTTTCACATTCTCTTATCAAAAACCCTAACGAAGGAAAAATCCTCATTCCTTCTTGAAACGTCCATTCCAGGTAGGTCATTTCTTTGATCGCGTCATAACTTAGCTTATTATTGTACTTTTCCAAAACTCTATCTATTTCTTCCTGTGCTTTCTTTTGCACTGTCTGATTATACGCCAGTTGATGCAAAGTGTAACTGGTAGCCGATGAAGAAGTTTCGAATCCGGCGGCAAAGAAAACGAAAACTTGTGCCGTCATCAGAACATCATCTAGGATTACTGATGCTTCTTCGGGACTGCCATCAGGTTTTGATTTTTCTATGGACTCTCCTATAAGAACTCCTTTGTTCTTACACTCAATAAGTAAATCTATGAAGTCATTTCTACCGGACGGTTGATAGTTCCTTTCTTTCAAAATTGCTTTTACTAGATCAGTTAATTCGCCTTCTACCCTTGCTAATTGTTTAACATTCTTCAATACTCCAGGGATGAAATCTTTTAGATATACTACTAAAGCGTCTCTTAGGCTTATGTTAAAAATTTTGGCCCCAAGTTTCCTGAAGGCGGACTCCTCATCGTTAAGCGAGTCAGCGTCTAGGCCGAAGCCGCAAGCGCCTATGAAATCAGTGGTATAGCGTGCCATGAGGTCACGAGCGTCAATAGCCTTGCCTTTGGCGGCAATTGTGACGGTGCGAGTTTGTAGTTTCTCAGCGCGTTCAATAATCAGTGGGAACATAGCACGCAGCTTACCGCTCGTGAAGGCCGGGGTCATTCGTTGTCGTAGCAGTCGCCACAGATCGCCGTCGGCAAAAAAAAGATTTTTCATCAGCGGCTCAACATATTTATGGGTGTTCAATCCTCGCCCATAAAAATACAAAAAATCTGTAGTCAACACATCTTTTATGTGACTCGGATCCTTCAACACTAGACATGCAAATGTTGATCTGTAAATCCCGACAAACTTCTCTTCGGGATATTTCCAATAAGCCTCGACAAGCATTTCCGTGAAGCTCTTTTGGAGTAAATAGTTTTTAGCGTTCGTACCGAAGAAGAAGATTGGTTTGTCATGTTTAACACCTTTGTCTTTCCAATAGTTGTAGTTTCTGGTTCCATAAAGATATAATGTCACGAGAAACACTAAAAAAAGAGCGAGAAAAATCATAACGATTTCGCAAGCGGTTACGAAATGATATGTTAGCGCGTGGCGATTGAATGTAAGATCGCTCCGTTTGCCGTCAGTAAATTCACTGGTTGCGATAAGGTCGAGAGTGCTAAATATATGTTTGGAGTGTAGACCGGTCGTGGTTCAGTGAGTCATTTGATAATAGCCCAGTGTTGTTTTCAAATACGTACATAAATATGGAGTGCAGTTTATTATTTCTATTTGAATTTAAATATTACTCTTTTGATTTTTTTTAGCACAATGTTTGGCGTTTATATTTTTAGTTTATATTAGTAAAAATAAGAGAACAGTAAATAACCACAAAATGCTGAATTATATAGGAGTTGAAACGTCAAGATGCATTATAAATTATGTGCAAAAAACCGTGAAAAAAATCAATGTTAATTCAAAGTAAACCACTTTTCTTGAGAATTATTTTATAATACTCTAAATCCTTTGCAACAAGAATTACATTCGGTTACATTGAGTGTCACATACTCGAACTATTCGCGAGCTATGAAAAACACATTCTTCTTTGTCGCTTACCAGGTTTGGTCGTGATCGTCACATCAGTCTTCCTTGATACTAGCTCATAGAAGTAGTTAAAATACGATTGTAAATACGCGTCTGCCAGCTTCTCGGTAGCTCATTGGTCAAAACATTCGCTCGGATAGCGAAAAGTCGTGGGTTCAAATCCTACTTGAGGACTCGTAAATACACAAGGTAAGATCTAATATTCTAATATACATATCTATGTATACAAAAATCCCCTGTCATAGTATTTACCGCGCTGAACTCGGAAACAATATTTTTTATTTTGCAGGTATTGTTCAAAATTAGAATATAGGATAGGATCATTTAATTTATGCTACAACTACGTGTGGGCGGGTCAGCTAGTCTATATATATATATATATATATATATGTATATATAAAATTCCTATCACAGTGTTTGACCGTAATGAACTCCGAAACTAATCAACCGATTTCGATGATTTTTTTGAAGTAATACTTTTTAGGCGCGTTATGAAAAAATATGAGAGTGAAATTTTAAGATGCCCATCACTTTGACACAAAATTATCATGTAGAATAAACCAGCAGGATGAAATTGGCCGCTAATTATGAAAATTATAATAACAATTTTGTATTATATAATAACAATATAACAATTTTATTTGATAGTGGTTTTTATTTTATAAACGTTTTTAGTGCGTTTATTGATTTGAGGTTAACTGTCGGTATGTATCAGAATAAAACACTTTTTTTTACGGATTTTTGCGCATGTTTTATTTTATTTTATATTTAATTTAGTTTCGACTCCTTTACAGGAGCCGTGATCACAGGATGACTAAGATGATGGTTGTCATGTATTTTCTACTACCTTCACAATATTTTAATCGGGCACGTTCCTAATTATTAAATTATTTTATATAAATCAAGTTGTTTTATTTTATTTTAAAACATTATTTAGTTATTTAATTAATTCTCACTACGATTACATTGTATACTACTGAGTCTACTACCAGTTCGGAAATTGGGAGGGCCTTCCGAGAAGAACTGGCCAAAGGAAACTCGGGCAGGGGGACCGACCTCCATCTTACTGTTTAATTATTTGCAAAAAGAGCTAACTACATCATCAGGTCTTGCAGTGTGTGTTTTTGTAGGTATTAATTTATTAATTATGGGGTCCCAAGCAGGTGGAACGCTCCAACCTTCGTCACTATTGAAATTAGGATGTTTCCTAATTTCAATAGCCTCGCGTAGCATCCTAGGAACAAATCTTTGTTCTCTAACGAGAATTTGTGGTTTATCGAAACGAATATAGTGGTTTGGCCCCTCAAAAGCATGCTCACACACTGCAGACCTATTATCGCGCCTATGTTTCATGTCAGCTACGTGTTCTTTAATGCGCGTCCCTATACTTCTCTTTGTTTGCCCGATGTATGAGAGCCCACAGTCACAATCGATTTTGTAGACACCCGCTGCCTGAAGGGGTATATTACACTTGACCGATCGTAAGAATTGGTCAATCTTCCTGGCTGGTTTAAAGTAAGTTTTAATAGAAACCCGCTTCAGAATATTCCCAATCTTGTCGGTGACCCCCTTCATGTAGGGAAGGACAGCAGGTTGGCGCTCTACTGTGGCTGGTTTGGCGCGGCTTCTGTGACGCAGTTTTGGTACTCGCAACTTGTTTTCTTGTAGTACTCGCTTGACATGCTGAAGCTCAGCAGTCAGATGTTGTTGGTCACAGATGCCGCGAGCTCTCTGAAACAAAGATTTCCCTACGGTAGCTAACTGTATAGGATGGTGGTGAGAGTCACCATTTAAATATCTATCTGTATGAGTTGCCTTTCTGTACACTGTATGACTAAGGGTTTGATTTGGATTCCTGCTGATTTGAATATCTAGGAAGGCTATTTTATTGTCTGTCTCTAATTCTATAGTAAATTGTATGTTGGGATGAATGGAATTAAGGTGACTTAAAAAGACAGAAACCATATCTCTTGGTAATATAGCAAATGTGTCATCTACATACCTTTTGTAAAAGCGTGGACACACCGGTGCCGTCGCTAGGGCCCTTTCCTCAAAGTCCTCCATGAATATGTCGGCGACTATGGGTGATACAGGAGAGCCCATTGCTACACCATCCACTTGTAGGTAGAATTCATCATTCCACAAGAGATAGCCCGATGTTAGGCAGTGTTCCAGTAATTTTGAATATTCACTTGGTATATTGTGTTTCTCTAGTCTCTTCCTAGTGACATCAATGCAATCTTGAACAGGTAAGCTTGTGAATAAAGATTGGACATCGAAGCTAACCATAGTTTCATCATCAGTGAGACGTAGGTGTTGTATCTCACTAACAAAATGGTAGGAATCCTTTACATAGGCAGTTGTTTTACCCCTTAGTGGTGATAGTATTATAGCTACATGTTTAGCCAAACGGTAGGTTGGTGAGTCAATTTGGCTAACGATGGGACGTAGCGGTACATCTTGTTTGTGTATTTTCGGCAACCCATACAACTTCGGCGGTTTAGGGCAGGAAGGAATAAGATAGTTGACGTCAAGATCTAATACCTCGGAATGCGTCTTGATGAGTTCACTGGTTTTCTTCAGTACCTTAGAAGTTTGGTCGTTTTTAACTTTTTTGTATGTGTTCTCATCCGACAAGAGCTGGAGCATTTTATCATTATAATCTGACGTATCCATTACTACCGTGGCATTGCCTTTGTCTGCTCGGAGGATTGTAAGATCTGATTTATTTCGCAGGTTTTTTAATGCGTTATATTCATTATAAGAGAGGTTAGGTTTCGGCGGTTTACTACGTCGTAGAACAGATGAAATGTCTTGACGGATTGCCTCCATATCCTCTTTTTTGAAGTTATTTGGTCTGTGGTGGTATTACAGTCTGCGTTCCGATACTTATAATGACGGGTTGTTTCTAGTCTCTGGTATTTTGAGATTTGTCTATTCCTACATTCATTATATTTTGCTGTTTCTCGTTTATGAAGCAAATTTATGCAGTTGTTAAAGTCTTCCCTAGACATATGTATTTTTAACTCATTGGATGAACAATCGATTTTATTATTTAATATATTTAACCGTATATATTAGTAGACCGTAGGGACCGTAGGGAAATCTTTGTTTCAGAGAGCTCGCGGCATCTGTGACCAACAACATCTGACTGCTGAGCTTCAGCATGTCAAGCGAGTTCTACAAGAATACAAGTTGCGAGTACCAAAACTGCGTCACAGAAGCCGCGCCAAACCAGCCACAGTAGAGCGCCAACCTGCTGTCCTTCCCTACATGAAGGGGGTCACTGACAAGATTGGGAATATTCTGAAGCGGGTTTCTATTAAAACTTACTTTAAACCAGCCAGGAAGATTGACCAATTCTTACGATCGGTCAAGTGTAATATACCCCTTCAGGCAGCGGGTGTCTACAAAATCGATTGTGTTGTGGGCTCTCATACATCGGGCAAACAAAGAGAAGTATAGGGACGCGCATTAAAGAACACGTAGCTGACATGAAACATAGGCGCGATAATAGGTCTGCAGTGTGTGAGCATGCTTTTGAGGGGCCAAACCACTATATTCGTTTCGATAAACCACAAATTCTCGCTAGAGAACAAAGATTTGTTCCTAGGATGCTACGCGAGGCTATTGAAATTAGGAAACATCCTAATTTCAATAGAGACGAAGGTTGGAGCGTTCCACCTGCTTGGGAACCCATAATTAATAAATTAATACCTACAAAAACACACACTGCAAGACCTGATGATGTAGTTAGCTCTTTTTGCAAATAATTAAACAGTAAGATGGAGGTCGGTCCCCCTGCCCGAGTTTCTTTCGCCAGTTCTTCTCGGAAGGCCCTCCCAATTTCCGAACTGGTAGTAGACTCAGTAGTATACAATGTAATCGTAGTGAGAATTAATTAAATAACTAAATAATGTTTTAAAATAAAATAAAACAACTTGATTTATATAAAATAATTTAATAATTAGGAACGTGCCCGATTAAAATATTGTGAAGGTAGTAGAAAATACATGACAACCATCATCTTAGTCATCCTGTGATCACGGCTCCTGTAAAGGAGTCGAAACGTCAGGATTAAATATAAAATAAAATAAAGCATGCGCAAAAATCCGTAAAAAAAGTGTTTTATTCTGATGTGTAATGTGCGCGGAAGTGTAAGAACTAAATATGTCGGTATGTATTTTTTTTATTAGTTTATAATATAAATTATTATTATTTTTACATTACTATTGGTTAAACAGTTTATTTTAATGGTTTTTGATATATTACCTGATTCTGTATACAGATATATAGGAAATCTGTTAATCTTTTGACGCTTCTTACTGATCACTATATAATTTATAAATTTATCTTTCTATTCCCATATAAAGAATACGACCACACGGGAGGAAATTTGTGTGTGTGAACTTAGCAGATCATTGTCCAGCAGATCAAAATTAAATGAGAGTTCTTTTCGCATGTGGCTGAGTTCTATAGTTCCTGATACTTTTTAGAAATAGTTCTGGCGTTTTTACCTCGAAAAATGTCACTTAAAAAAATGATCTGCTAACTTCCCGTAGCAGATCATTTTGCAGCAAATCGAAAACAAATGCGATTTATTTACGCATGCAGCTGAGTTCTATAGTTCCTGATACTTTTAAGAAATAGTTCTGGCGTTTTTACCGAGAAAAATGACAATTTACGAAATGATCTGCTAACTTCCCATTTCTCGTAGCAGATCAATTTGCAGTAGATCAAATAATAAATGTGAGTTCTTTTCGCATGCAGCTGAGTTCTATAGTTCCTGATACTTTTTAGAAATAGTTCTGGCGTTTTTACCGAGAAAAATTACAATTTACGAAATGATCTGCTAACTTCCCATTTCTCGTAGCAGATCAATTTGCAGTAGATCAAAAAATAAATGTGAGTTCTTTTCGCATGCAGCTGAGTTCTATAGATCCTGATACTTTTTAGAAATAGTTCTGGCGTTTTTACCTCGAAAAATGTCACTTAAAAAAATGATCTGCTAACTTCCCGTAGCAGATCATTTTGCAGCAAATCGAAAACAAATGCGATTTATTTACGCATGCAGCTGAGTTCTATAGTTCCTGATACTTTTAATAAATAGTTCTGGCGTTTTTACCGAGAAAAATGACAATTTACGAAATGATCTGCTAACTTCCCATTTCTCGTAGCAGATCAATTTGCAGTAGATCAAATAATAAATGTGAGTTCTTTTCGCATGCAGCTGAGTTCTATAGTTCCTGATACTTTTTAGAAATAGTTCTGGCGTTTTTACCGAGAAAAATTACAATTTACGAAATGATCTGCTAACTTCCCATTTCTCGTAGCAGATCAATTTGCAGTAGATCAAAAAATAAATGTGAGTTCTTTTCGCATGCAGCTGAGTTCTATAGATCCTGATACTTTTTAGAAATAGTTCTGGCGTTTTTACCTCGAAAAATATCACTTAAAAAAAAGATCTGCTAACTTCCCGTAGCAGATCATTTTGCAGCAAATCGAAAACAAATGCGATTTATTTACGCATGCAGCTGAGTTCTATAGTTCCTGATACTTTTTAGAAATAGTTCTGGCGTTTTTACCGAGAAAAATTACAATTTACGAAATGATCTGCTAACTTCCCATTTCTCGTAGCAGATCAATTTGCAGTAGATCAAAAAATAAATGTAAGTTATTTTCGCATGCAGCTGAGTTCTATAGATCCTGATACTTTTAAGCAATAGTTCTGGCGTTTTTACCTCGAAAAATGTAACTTAAAAAAATGATCTGCTAACTTCCCGTAGCAGATAATTTTGCAGCAGATCAAAAACAAATGCGATTTATTTACGCATGCAGCTGAGTTCTATAGTTCCTGATTTCACATTGCAATTTTCATAAGAATATGTTTAAAGCGAAATAGTTCTAGCTCTGAGACTTGTTTAGCCTGTTTTCGATCTGCTACGGGAAATGGGAAGTTAGCAAATAATTTCGTAAATTGCCATTTTTCTAGGTAAAAACGACAGAACTATTTCTTAAAAGTATCAGGATCTTTAGAACTCAGCTGCATGCGAAAAGAACTCACATTTGTTTTCTGATCTGCTACGGGAAATGGGAAGTTAGCAGATCATTTCGTAAATTGTCATTTTTCTCGGTAAAAACGCCAGAACTATTTCTAAAAAGTATCAGGAACTACAGAACTCAGCTGCATGCGTAAATAAATCGCATTTGTTTTCGATTTGCTGCAAAATGATCTGCTACGGGAAGTTAGCAGATCATTTTTTTAAGTGACATTTTTCGAGGTAAAAACGCCAGAACTATTTCTAAAAAGTATCAGGAACTATAGAACTCAGCTGCATGCGTAAATAAATCGCATTTGTTTTCGATTTGCTGCAAAATGATCTGCTACGGGAAGTTAGCAGATCATTTTTTTAAGTGACATTTTTCGAGGTAAAAACGCCATAACTATTTCTAAAAAGTATCAGGATCTATAGAACTCAGCTGCATGCGAAAGGAACTCACATTTGTTTTCTGATCTGCTGCAAATTGACCTGCTACGGGAAATGGGAAGTTAGCAGATCATTTCGTAAATTGTCATTTTTCTTGGTAAAAACGCCAGAACTATTTTTAAAAAGTATCAGGAACTATAGAACTAAGCTGCATGCGTAAATAAATTGCATTTTTTTCGATTTGCTGCAAAATGATCTGCTACGGGAAGTTAGCAGATCATTTCGTAAATTGTCATTTTTCTCGGTAAAAACGCCAGAACTATTTCTAAAAAGTATCAGGAACTATAGAACTCAGCTGCATGCGTAAATAAATCGCATTTGTTTTCGATTTGCTGCAAAATGATCTGCTACGGGAAGTTAGCAGATCATTTTTTTAAGTGACATTTTTCGAGGTAAAAACGCCAGAACTATTTCTAAAAAGTATCAGGATCTATAGAACTCAGCTGCATGCGAAAAGAACTCACATTTATTTTTTGATCTACTGCAAATTGATCTGCTACGAGAAATGGGAAGTTAGCAGATCATTTCGTAAATTGTCATTTTTCTCGGTAAAAACGCCAGAACTATTTCTAAAAAGTATCAGGAACTATAGAACTCAGCTGCATGCGTAAATAAATCGCATTTGTTTTCGATTTGCTGCAAAATGATCTGCTGCGGGAAGTTAGCAGATCATTTTTTTAAGTGACATTTTTCGAGGTAAAAACGCCAGAACTATTTCTAAAAAGTATCAGGAACTATAGAACTCAGCCACATGCGAAAAGAACTCTCATTTAATTTTGATCTGCTGGACAATGATCTGCTAAGTTCACACACACAGGAAATTTTTAGTTATTTTTGTTTAATAACGATAAAGAAGTATAACTTCTTACTTGCGTACTTAGGTACATACAACGGTTTTTTTTATTTTGCTCGTTTGGTTGCGACTTAGGATAAAGGTTTGTTTTCATTTTAATGTAAGACACAGCAACACGTTGCTGGTCAGCTGGTATTTTATTTGTTTTTTTAAAGAACTTATTAAGCTTTATTTTGTTATTATAAAAATTGATTTATATTGAAATTTTGTTTTATTATTCAGAGAAACCACATGCTTCAACCATTTTTTTTTGCTTTCCGTGGTAACCTTTTATAATATTAAGGCAGCAATAATAATTGTTTACCACTCACTTTGTAGCTTTTATCTACTTTGACCTTGTTGGTTGTCCAAATAAATAAAAAAATACTTTGATTACTACCGACTAAGGCACCGTTATCATCCTTTCTAATATTATAAATCAGAAAGTGAGTTTGTTTGTTTGTTTGTTTGTTTGTTCCGCTTTCACGCCGTAACTACTGAACCGATTGCTTTGAAATTTTGCAGACGTAAAGATAAAAGGCCGGATTAAATAATAGGGTACTTTTTATCCTGGAAAAAATTGATATTCTCGAGGAAAAACAAAAATATTGTTTGCTTGATAGATGGATTGTAGATGGCGCTGTGTGTCGTTTAAAACAACGTAAAATATTGCAAACGAATATAAACATGTAAATTTAGAAGCTAAATGATACGATAATGAATTCCCGAAAATGAGGAATTCCCGAGGGATGACGTACAATTTGTTTTATCGTCTAAATTGTTTTTTTTACATCTACTTATCCTGAAATCACTAATGTCAACGAATTACTAATTGGTATAAGTATTAGTTACGTTATTTAGTTCTTGAGGTATACGATAGATGGCGCTGGGTGTTTTTTAAAATACATAAGAAGTGGAATGATAGCTTACGCTATTTAGTTCTTGAGGTATGCGATAGATGGCTCTGGGTGTTTTTTAAAACATGGTAACGATGTGTTATTAAAATGCGTAAGAAGTGGAATGATAGCTTACGCTATTTAGTTTTAGAGGTATGCGAAAGATGGCGCTGGGTGTTTTTTAAAACGTGGTAACGAAGTGTTTTTTTAATATACGTAAGAAGTGGAATGAATTATATGAATTTTGAATCCAGCGTTACATCGCGCTTCTTAGATTTTTCCGTGGGAATGAGAAGTTTTTTTATAGTTGTGCTTTATACCGCAATATAATCGAATTCCACGCGGGCGAAGCCGCGGGCGGAAAGCTAGTCTTTATATAAAATAGTTTTCTTTTCATATCATGAACCAATATTATCGACTATAATCAAGCAAATATATTTCGTGCATTATTTTTATGTTTTGTAAATTTAGATGTTCAAACCACCCCGCTTTCCCAATTGATCTACCGAGCCTTGTGAGTCGTCGAAATTTTCTAGTAATTTTGACTTTTTAAGATTTAGGCCATAGAAGAATTTAAGATTTAGAAGAGGAATATTCTTGGATTCGAAAGAAACATTTTTACAAATATTCTGATATTCGTTAAGATGGATCAACCAAAGGTTACGGGTTCGAGTCCGGTCTGTAAAATAACTTATGAACCAAGTCGTTTCTATTAAAATGTATCATAAAATTTTCCCTTGTTGTTAATTTAAAATTTATCAGATTTTTATCGATGCATGAAAATTGATACCATGTTGCATAGATAACATAATACAAGGTTCAGGATTCGATAAAATGTAGAAGGTTGATAAGAGCTTTCTTAGCTAATAGCCAATGTCAGTATTTAATAGTATCTTATACTAAGTGACGTTTAAAGAAACAGAGAAAACAACAATTACAAAGTATATTTTTGATAAAATGTCACACTGTTCTAGTTTTAACAGATTTATTAAATAAATTATCTTACTTAAAAACTAATGTATTCTGTAATTGTCAGTCATATGTGTTTATTAATTAAATTTTAACACATTAACTAATTTGGCCATAAATACTGTTACATTAAAACTTTTCTTTATTTCAACATTTTAATTATTTTAAAATTGGAACGCGTTTATTATTTTACATAATTTTTCGTGTTCATTATTTTAATTTGATAATGAACACGAAAAATTATGTATATGGAATGCGTCGTGAAAGTGGCTATGGCACCGTCGGTCATATTACAGACACTTCAAAACATTGTAATCAGCAGTATGTTCGTATATCGTACTATCAACAGATACAACAATACTTCCTTTGTCGAAGACCATAAAAGATCTGGACGGCCGCGTGTTGTTAGAACTACAAAGGCTGTCAATGCTGTTAAATCCACAATTCGTCGAAACCCCATTAAGAAGTAAAAAATCTTATCGCGAGAAATAAAGATTCCCGCTAGAATTCTGTCGCGTATTATAAAAAAATATCTGAAGCTCGGTGCTTATCGACGATTTACAAGATATGCCCTAAATCAATATTTACAATTTAAGAGAGTGGATCGATCAAAATGCCTTCTGTCACGACACGCAGGCGAAAGACATAGAAATATCCTTTTTACCGACGAAAAAATGTTCACGATTAAAGAGCACTACAATAAGCAAAATTATAAAGTGTACGCTCTCAGTTCTAAAGAAGCTGCTCAAATGGTCGGAAAGGTACAACGTGGTCATCATCCTAAGTCAGTTATGGTCTGGTGGGGCGTGTCTTATCAAGCTACATTTTTGTGAAAAAGGAGTAAAAAGTGTAAAAAGTGTCTTGGATCGTGTTGTGAAACCTCTCAGCAATACACTTTTATAAAATTTACCGTGGACTTTCCAGCAGGACTCTGCACCTGGTCCTAGCAATACACTTTTATAAAATTTACCGTGGACTTTCCAGCAGGACTCTGCACCTGGTCCTAGCAATACACTTTTATAAAATTTACCGTGGACTTTCCAGCAGGACTCTGCACCTGGTCCTAGCAATACACTTTTATAAAATTTACCGTGGACTTTCCAGCAGGACTCTGCACCTGGTCACAGCAATACACTTTTATAAAATTTACCGTAGACTCTCCAGTAGGACTCTGCACCAGGTCACAAGGCACGAATTAACCAAGCCTGGCTTGAAACCAACTTTATGGACTTTATAAGAGCTGAAAACTGGCCTTCATCTAGCATTGACCTCTCTTAGACTACAAATTATGGTGAATTTAAAGAACATGGCCTGCTCTAATCAACACGGCGACATTGAGTGTCTTACAAAATCTCTGCAGCAAGCAGTGGCGAAATTTCCCATGGAAACAGTGCGTTAATAAATAGATTCGTGGCTAGACAGATTTAAAACCTGTTTAAAAGCCAAGGGCGGCCTTTTCGAATAGAATTTTTTTTTTGTTGAGACAAATAAAATAAATATGTACATATCAGTTTTAGTGATTTTACATTACTTCATTAAAAAAAATGCATTTTCATTTGTAACAGAACTTATGGCCGGACTAGGTATAATGAAGGACTTTTAGAAATCTTGCAAAATTAATAAAAACACTACACCGTACACTCGTAATTTTTTAGTGATAACTAACATTAATAAAAACCATTTTGTTTATCGCATACACGTTGAATCAGCAACTACAATATTGAAAAAATAAAATTAAAACGCAAACACAATTCTTTAGCATTTTGTAACAACATATAACGTTTTTATTGAGTACTCAAACTATGAGCTACTGATATTTCGTTCTTCGAATAACAATGGCAGGCCTCCTTTGATACCTTGTACAATTCCCGAGGGTGGGTACACTTTGGGATGACGGATTGTCTCTGGTGCTGGACGGACTGAGAACCTGGAGAGAACTGCTGCTAGTCCTGCAAGTGACTGCATCTGTCCTAGTCGCTCACCTGGAATCAGAAGCATATTGTGAACATATACAGGATAAAGACCAAAATTTCAAGAATAAACCTCATAGACTAGGAATATTCAATAAGTTTTCTTGTCAGTATTTCATTTTATAATTTTTATATATTTTATGCATTTTCAATGCGATCTTATAAGATAAAATCCGGTCCAATGCTCTCCCAATTGAGCTAAAGTGGGCTCCAAAGGTTGCGGATTCGATTCCCGCCTGAGAATTCACCTGTGACCCGAGTCGATTTTTCTAGTATTTTTCTATTATAATAACTTATATTATAAGAATTTCATTTTACAGATAGTACTTATAGATGAAATGAAATGAAAATAACTTTATAGTAATATAAGTTATTTACGGGATTGTTACCATGTACCTTGTTATTGAGTTTCCGATATTTCGGCACTGTTGCAAGTGCCATGATCACGGAGTGACATGGCTATACATAATTCTCAAAAAACTTAATAAAAAATAAATTGTATTATATTATCACAATAAAAGTAGTGTTATTGTTTCATTACATGGTTGATTAAAATAAAGTCACTAAGTATCTGTTTTAAGTAAGTATCCTTATACAGAGAATATACGACAAATTTAAGACAGCCCCATGAGTGTAAAGTATAATGTCGATAATACTGGCAGCACCCGTTCACGAGCATAACGCAAGACGCATATCGATTACTAATATGATTATTGAGATAGTGCTAAAGTGACTAAAGCCATATCACCTATTAAATGTTAAATCTTAACTTATATATATAGACTAGGTATATGTTGAAAGCTATTTGACAGTAAAACACATACTAGCTTTTTAGTGATAATTGGATAAATTAATAAAAAAAATATACAACTTACCGATACATTGCCGTGGCCCCATGCCAAAAGGCATGTAAATATTTTTCAGGGAATTATCGAACACTTCAGGATCAAATCGCTCAGGCCGAAATTCACTGGGGTTGTCAAAGTACTTTGGATCCAGGTGTAATGCCTGTAGAGGAACAAACACGCGTACACCAGGATCAATAGTAAGATCCGTATCGCGAAACGTGTACTTCTTTTCACATTCTCTTATTAAAAACCCTAACGAAGGGAACATCCTCAATCCTTCTTGAAACGTCCATTCCAGATAGGTCATTTCTTTGATCGCGTCATAACTTAGCTTATTATTGTACTTTCCCAAAACTCTATCTATTTCTTCCTGTGCTTTCTTTTGTACTTCCTGATTATACGCCAGTTGATGCAAAGTGTAACTGGTAGCCGATGAAGAAGTTTCGAATCCGGCGGCAAAGAAAATGAAAACTTGTGCCGTCATCAGAACGTCGTCTAGGATTACTGATGCTTCTTCGGGACTGCCATCAGGTTTTGTTTTTTCTATCGACTCTCCAATAAGCACACCCTTGTTCTGACACTCAATTAGTAAATCTACAAAATCATTTCTACCGGAGGGTTGATAGTTTCTTTGTTTCAAAATTGCTTTTACTATATCAGTTAATTCGCCTTCTACCCTTCCTAATAGTTTAACATTTTTCAATGCTACAGGGATAAAATCTTTCAGATATACTACTACAGCGTCTCTTAAGGTCATCTTAAAAATTTTAGCACCAAGTTTCCTGAAGGCGGACTCTTCATCGTTAAGCGAATCAGCGTCTAGCCCGAAGCCGCAAGCGCCGATAAAATCAGTGGTGTACCGTGCCATGAGGTCCCGGGCGTCAATAGCCTTGCCTTTGGCGGCTATGGTAACCGTGCGAGCTTGTAGTTTCTCAGCGCGTTCAATAATCAGTGGAAACATAGCACGCAGCTTAACACTTGTGAAGGCCGGGGTCATACGTTGTCGTAGAAGTCGCCACAGATCGCCGTCCGCAAAAACAAGATTCTTCTTCAGTGGCTCAACATATTTATGGGTGTTCAATCCTCGCCCATAAAAATACAAAAAGTCTGTTGTCAACACATCTTTTATGTGACTCGGATCCTTCAACACTAGACCTACAAATGTTGATTTGTAAATCCCTACAAACTTCTCTTCGGGATATTTCCAATAAGCCTCGACAAGCATTTCCGTGAAGCTCTTTTGGAGTAAATAGTTTTTAGCGTTCGTACCGAAGAAGAAGATAGGTTTGTCATGTTTTACACCTTTATCTTTCCAATAGTTGTAGTTTCTGGTTCCATAAAGATATAATGCCACGAGAAACACTAAAAAAAGAGCAAGAAAAATCATAACGATTTCGTAAGCGGTTACGAAATGCTATGTTAGCGCGTGGCGGTTGAATGCAGGAGCGCTCCGTTTACCGTCGGTAAATACACTAGTTGCGATAAGGTCGAGAGTGGTAAATATATGTTTGTAGTGCCCACCGGTCGTGGTGCACTGAGCTATTTGATAATAGCCCGGTGTTAACAAATTCGTACATAAATATGGAGTGCAGTTTATTATTCCTATTTGTATTTAGATGTAACACTTTTAATTTTTTAAAGCACAATGTTAATATTAATTTTATATTAGTAAAAATAAGTGAGCAAAATATTGTTATTTAAAAAGCATTGGGAACATATCATAAAAATGCTAAATTTGCATACCATTGCAGCTATTATTTTATTGCATAAATAATTTTATAAAAAATATAATTAATGCATAGAATGGCACTATTATTTTGTATTTTGGTTTTTATTGAATTCATAGTTTATTTATATATTTTGACCACCGTTTGGTTCAACGGTAGCGATCCTGCAGAATCTTGTTGCGCAGAAAGCCACTTGGCATACTCATCAAAAAGCATAAATTGACATACATTATAGTTTAGGTTAGGTTAGGTATTTTTTATTCATTACCAGCCTGCAATCTTCAAGTTATGCCAAATGATTAGTATGCATTCCAAAATTATGAATTTCAAAATTTCTGCGAAAGAAGTAGACCCTTTTAAAATAGCCCGCACAATTTCGTGGGACAAAGTGGAAGCGATTAAGTAGGTAACTTAATGATTACATATTTTTTGTACGATTTTAACATTTACGACGTGTAATTAGATAAGATAAGATTTATTTATTTGCTATGGCTGGGGTTTGATTATTATCTTATTAATATATATTTTTTAATTAAAATACTTATTTAAGTTTTTTCTGCACAATTTATATTTAATCCTGAAGTTTCCACTCCTTTAGAGGAACCGTGATCACAGGCTGACCAGGGCTATGGTCGTCATATATTGTATGGTGTAGTGGTATTTTCAAATACTCATTACAGTGAGGGATAATAAAAAACAGTTTTTATAGAAATCTTACAATGTCTTTATTTAGTGAAGACAATATTTGAATATGAAAAAATCCAAGCGGCTAAGTTTATTTACAAACAGAAAGGATTCCTCTCTGATTTGATTGAGGTTATATAAAAATATCCACTAATTTAAGAAGGTTACTGTAAGTCCGTTTGATCGATTTTGGTAATACTAATTATGGTAATCCTTAAAAAGTAACAATTGAGGGTTCTTGGCCCGGGGTCCCTGGGATGTCCAAGGGCTCTTGGACTTGACGGTGGGGTTAGTACGGTTTAATTTCCTACCAACGGTAAATTCAACGTATCTAAGGACCGCCCAGAGAATGGTCTCTTTATTAGCCCGCATTAATTGTGATGATTCGTGTGAGTAGACACAATTGCCTCCAAAAGTAAGGTCTGGGCCCGTACTAAATTTCCTGAGGTTAGCTTAAATTACATAAATTAGTAAATTGTTAATTTATCATATTCCTACGTCGGGGAGCGTTATTTATGAATATGTTTAACAATATAAATGTAAATTGGCTCAAGAAGGCCAATACTATTGCAGAAAACTAGGAAAAAGCGATATTTAATGTTAAAATCACCGTTGAATGCGACAAAGAGTTCATATAATTTAATTCCATTTTTATGACTCTTAGCAATGATAACAAGGGGCTTTTAAGGATGTAGAATAGTTTAAATAATGTCATTGGGGTTCATAAAATTAAACTTTTATACATTAAGTACCTATATTTTCTTCACTATCATATATGACCAATATATCATCTAAAAACGGTGCAGGACTTCATATCTGGCCCAACCATTATACCAAAATACTGTCATGGAGCAGTGATCCTTGATTCCAGAGCCAAAGTGTCATTAATAGTGAGCATATAGGTCGTAATACAAAGCTAAAGTCGTCGTTGATAATAAGCACTGAGTCCGTAAGACAAAGCCCAGTCGTCGGTGAGGCTCCTGTTATTTTTTTAAGAAGCTTCCATCCAACAGTAGACGTCTTTCCTCTGAGATGACGATGATATCTTTATGAAAATATATTTCAGGCAATGTATAAAAATATACATAGACCAATGTTTATTGAATCAGAAACTGCAGGAATTGAAACTTGCTTTACTACTCAGCGGAGGTACACAGGGACAAACCGATCAAACAAGCGTTTTAGTTGTTTGTCCTGCAGACGAAAAATACCATGTTTAATTACATTATACGTGATTGCTCTACTTTTAATCTCTATCAAGAACTTCGTATTGATAAGAGCGGAACGAACAAAGCGAGCGAAGCTCCCATGGATCAGCTTCAATGGCGCAATATCTGTTACGCCATCACTTCCCGAGTTCTTAACCGAGTTTAATAGTTTTTGTGTGGAATCGTATCAACAGGTTTAGGACCAGATTGTGACGGAGTCTGAATTTTGAAATTCGCAAAAAATCCCATCAAAAAAAACTGTTTTCTTTTTTAGGTATATCTTCCGCTCCAATATATGGTGCTAGCGTAGCTTTATGCTCAGCGACTGCATAGCCTAGTAAGATTACGAATAAAAACATTACAATTTTTATCATTTTTTTTTACTATATTTAAAAAAATCACAAAAGTATCTATGTATACAAAATCACAGTATTCGATCGCGATGAACTTCGAAACTACGCAACCGATTTTGATGTTTTTTTTTTTTATTTTGCTGGATTGGTTTTAACTTAGGACAAATAATAGGTTTCAGTTCAATTTATAATAAAATATTATAATAATAGCTGAGCCACAGTAACGTGGTTGGGTCAGCTACACTTTATAGGTATATAAGAATTTCCTATCAGTGTTTGACCGCGATGAACTTGGAAACTACTCAATCGAATTTCGATGTTTTTATTTTCATTTTGTTGGATTTGTTCCGACTTAGAACTAAATATAGGTTTCATTTTAATTTATGACACAGTAACGCGTGCTCGGATCAGCTAGTATTTTATGTTTTCGTAAGTTTTATTAAACTATATGTGCTTTATTACAAACAATGTTTTTATTGAGATTTTGTTATTTTATTCAGGAAACGCTCGTGCTCCCAACTACCTTTAGTTTTTGATTTCCGTGGCAACCTTTTATTGAGGTAGCACTTATGATTCTATCCCACATGCCGTGTAACTTTTATCTACCAAATAATATGACCTAGTCGGTTGTTCAAATAAAGGAAATTTAAAAATAAATACTTTGGTTATTACTGACTAAGGCACCGTAAACTTCTTTATAATCTTCTATTTTAAAAATAGCTTTTTTCATATTATTAATCAACATTATTGACAATAGTAAGGCAAAGGTATATTTTGTATCTTTGTATGTTTGGTCCACTGCTCACCCAATTGAGCTACCGAGCCTTGTAAATACCCGTCGGAACTTTTTATTTTTTTACGCAACGCTGGCCAGCGTTGCTTCATCACTGAAAGGAGTTTTCTCGTATTCGAAGGAAACATTTCTACAAATATTTTAATATTCGTTAAGATGGAACAGGTTGCGGCTTCGAGTCCCGATTGTAAAATAACTTGTGCACCAAGTCATTGCTATTTAAATTTATCATATTTCCTTGCTGTATGAAACTGATACCATGTTGCATAGATAACATAATACCAGGTCCAGGATTCGAAAAAATGCAGACGGTTGATAAGAGCTTTCTGAGCTAATAGCCAATGATAAGAGATACGAGTATGTCAGGATTTAATAGTATCTTACGAGTATATTGAACGACGCTTAATTAAATAGATAACAACAATAAACTTTGTAAATATATTATTGATTAAATGTTACACTGTTCTGGTTTAAACAGATTTATCAAATAAACTGTTTTACTTAAAATCTTATACCTACTAATCAGTCATATCATATTATTGATTAAATTTCAACACATTATAATGTAGTACATTTAGAAATCTTGCAAAATGTATAAAAAACTCTTTACCTTTGTACACTTGTAATTTTTTGGTGCCTACTAACATTTATAAAAACAATTTTATTTATCGCATACACAGTAACTCAACAGCTAGAATATTAAAAATATAATTAAAAACGCAACACATCTCTTTAACATTTTGTAACAACCGATAAAGTTTTCATTGAGTACTCAAACTATGAGCCACTGATTTTCCGTTCTTCGAATAACAATGGCAGGCCTCCTTGGATACCTTGTACAATTCCCGAGGGTGGGTACACCTTGGGATGACGGATAGTCTCTGGCGCTGGACGGACTGAGAACCTGGAGAGAACTGCTGCTAATCCTGCAAGTGACTGCATCTGTCCTAGTCGCTCACCTGAAATCATTATTTGAAAAACAGATCAAAATTTGAAGACTAGGAATAGATTAGGATAAGCAGAATCCATGACACACTTTAGTAGATATAAGTAATTATTTGAAATCTTTTACTAACATAGTGAGAAAGTTTGTTTTCTTACTAGTATTAATGGATCTTTGTCATCTGATTAAATAATTATTGTAATATTCTATAAATTTTCTTGTCAAAGTTTCTTTTTACAGACAGTAGTAATAAAAGAATTGAAATGAAAATAACTTTATTCAAATGCAATTAAAATAAGTTGTTTTAAATCGTACAACATTTTTATCTACCACACATTCAGGACATCTTCTAACTGACAAGAAGAACGAGTGCAAGAAACTTGTCAGTTTTAACAGAAGTAACGACATTTACAATATCATACGTCATCACCATACATAATTATTATCACAATAATAGTTGTGTCACTGTTACATTACATCGTTGATTAAATTTAAATCGACAAGTATCTGTTTAAAATATACTCAAAGATTGCTATAATATACAGAGAATAAACGACAAATTTAAGAAAGCAACATAAAGATGTTTGTTTGGGATATGTCAATAATACTGGCAGCACCCGTTCACGAAACACATTTCCGCACCGTTTTTAGATGACAATTGAATAAATTCATAGACACCGACTAATAAAAACCGATTAATAAAAACTTACCGATACATTGCCGTGGTCCCATTCCAAAAGGCATGTAAATTTGTTTCAGAGAATTATCGAACACTTCAGGATCAAATCGCTCAGGCTGAAACTCATGGGGGTTGTCAAAGTACTTTGGATCTAGGTGTAATGCCTGTAGGGGAACAAATAAGCGGACACCAGGATCGATTGTGAGATCCGTGTCGCGAAACGTGTACTTCTTTTCACATTCTCTCATTAAAAACCCTAGCGAAGGGAACATCCTCATTCCTTCTTGAAACGTCCATTCCAGATAGGTCATTTCTTTGATCGCGTCATAACTTAGCTTATTATTGTACTTTCCCAAAACTCTATCTATTTCTTCCTGTGCTTTCTTTTGCACTGTCTGATTATACGCCAGTTGATGCAAAGTGTAACTGGTAGCCGATGAAGATGTTTCGAATCCTGCGGCAAAGAAAACGAAAACTTGTGCCGTCATCAGAACATCATCTAGGATTACTGATGCTTCTTCGGGACTGCCATCAGTTTTTGATCTTTCTATAGACTCTCCAATAAGCACACCCTTGTTCTTACACTCAATTAGTAAATCTATAAAATCATTTCTACCGGAGGGTTGATAGTTTCTTTGTTTCAAAATTGCTTTTACTATATCAGTTAATTCGTCTTCTACCCTTCCTAATAGTTTAACATTCTTCAATGCTTCAGGGATAAAATCTTTCAGATATACTACTACAGCGTCTCTTAAGCTTACATTGAAAATTTTGGCACCTAGTTTCCTGAAGGCGGACTCCTCATCGTTAAGGGAGTCAGCGTCGAGTCCGAAGCCGCAAGCGCCGATGAAATCAGTGGTGTACCGTGCCATGAGGTCCCGGGCGTCAATAACCTTGCCTTTGGCGGCCATGGTGACCGTGCGAGTTTGTAGTTTCTCAGCGCGTTCAATAATCAGTGGGAACATAGCACGCAGCTTACCGCTCGTGAAGGCCGGGGTCATCCGTTGTCTTAGCAGTCGCCACAGATCGCCGTCGGCAAAAAAAAGATTCTTCATCAGCGGCTCAACACATTTATGGTTGTTCAGTCCTCTCCCATAAAAATGCAAAAAGTCTGTAGTCAACACATCTTTTATGTGACTCGGATCCTTCAACACTAGACCTGCAAATGTTGATCTGTAAATCCCGACAAACTTCTCTTCGGGATATTTCCAATAAGCCTCAACAAGCATTTCCGTGAAGCTCTTTTGGAGTAAATAGTTTTTAGCGTTCGTACCGAAGAAGAAGATTGGTTTGTCATGTTTAACACCTTTATCTTTCCAATAGTTGTAGTTTCTGGTTCCATAAAGATATAATGCTACGAGAAACACTAATAAGAGAGCGAGAAAAATCATAACGATTTCGCAAGCGGTTACGAAATGCTATGTTAGCGCGTGGCGGTTGAATGCAGGAGCGCTCTGTTTGCCGTCAGTAAATACACTGGTTGCGATAAGGTCGAGAGTGCTAAATATATGTTTGGAGTGTAGACCGGTCGTGGTTCAGTGAGTCATTTGATAATAGCCCAGCGTTGTTTACAAATGCTGTGGCCATTTCAAAATAGTCCGTACAATTTTGTAGGGGCAAAGTCAAAATGATTAAGTAGGTAAAATAATGATCACACTTACATTAAAATCCGCACCTCCATCAATAGATCTAATGGTTGCACATGCGTGCTCGGATCCATGCAAGACTCCGTGTACGTCCTCGTATTGAGCCAAAATACCTGGGGTATTTGAAGAGCACGTCTATTATTTCTATAATTACATTTGACAATATTACATTTTGACAATATTAAATTTCAAGCCCCCACACTAGGCTCAGCCTGTGCTGTGGGGGAAGTGCACGATTTACAAAAAAGACAAACTAAACACAGCATCTTCTTACATAACAAAGTAATAAACAATAGGCAATAACAATACATTTCTATTACCTAATATTAACCTTAGGATTTTTCTGGTGTGTGTGTGTGTGAGTGTGTGAGTTTGTGTCATGCAATGGTTTTTAACACATTTTCTGTTTCCATGTAATTCCATCTCATTACAGTGTAGGTGACAACTCTTTTTGTTTCTCGAATACTTAAATGTTTGAAATGGCAAATATCTGCAAGTTTGATCGATTGATTTGATCGATAACAAGCTTTCATTTGCGCCTCACGTAGATGTAATGACGGGCAGAGTCCGCTAACTGATCTTTATATTCAAAACCCTTAAGTAACAGATAGAAAAACTCTAACTTCTATTTACTTCGCCCTCTGTCAATCTATTTTAACATACTGTCTTACGGCTTGAGGAGGCACAACTAAATCGTTATTGATAAAACTGGAACGAGCTCAAAGGGCAGTCCTCAAGGTTAGTCTAGGCTTACCATTTCTATATTCCACCGCGGATTTATGCAAGGAATGGGAGGTCCTCACTGTGCGACAGTTATTTGTTCTGAATACAGTAATAGGAAAGCATACTTGTCTTACCTGTTACCCAAAAAAATCTTTATCTTTGTCTTTCCTATATAATATACTGAATTCATCTCTTTTCATTTATGCAAACAACAAAGTAGCCTGTAAAAAAGCAGTGACAAATTGGCTTCTGTGTTTGGATTATGATGCAACTGAAAAATCGTTAAACATAGTTTGCTGACTCATTATCTCACAGGTTATGCACAAACTTTTACACCATAACTCACACATCCACATTACATACACACAAAAACTTCTAATACGTATCCTCACGTACATGCATATCCATTGTTATTTACATAAAAATCTTAGAAATAGGTATTGGTTACGTACTTATTCAATTTCAACTTTAACGGGTGGGGGGCCTGGTAGTCTAACCTAGCACGGATGTCAGCTTCCCACAATGTATTACAGTTATTTTCTTTAATTTTTTGTTGCCTGTACTATACATTGTGTGAAGAAAATAAATAAATATTATATTATTTGTCCGATTTTAACATCCTCGACGTATAAAAAGGGTTTGTTTATTATCTTATTGACATATATTTTTCAAATAAAACTACTTTTTTACGTGTTTTTGCGCATACGTTAATTTACGGCACATTTTTTCGTAATTTTTCTTTTTCTTTAAAATAAATGTATGAGACAGAAATGTAAATGATTTAATATTACGACCGGTTTGGCTGAGCGGGAGTGAAGTACCTTCAAAGCCTAACGATCCTAAATTCGAGTCCCGGAATGGGCAGATGTTTGTGTGATGAATAAGTACATTCGTTATACCTGAGTCATGGGTCATCACCATCATATCAGCCGTACGACGCCCACTGCTGGACATAGGCCTCCCCCAAGAATCTCCACAACGATCGGTCCTGTGCTGCCCGCATCCAGCGTTTTCCCGCGACCTTAACCAGATCGTCGGTCCACCTCGTAGCGGGCCTACCCACTGAGCGTCGTCCGGCACGCGGTCGCCATTCGAGAACCTTTCTGCCCCAACGGCCATCAGTTCTCCTTGCTATGTGTCCAGCCCACTGCCATTTCAGCTTCGCAATTTTTTGAGCTATGTCGGCGGTTTTTGTTCTCCTACGGATCTCCTCATTTCTGATTCGATCGCGTAGGGAAACACCTAGCATAGCTCTCTCCAATGCCCGCTGAGCGACCTTGAGCCTTCCCACAAGACCCATAGTGAACGACCACGTTTCACTGCCATAAGTCATCACTGGCAACACACACTGGTTAAAGACTTTTGTCTTAAGGCACTGAGGTATTTTGGACGCGAAAATGTATCGCAGCTTCCCGAACGCTGCCCACCCGAGTTGGATTCGACGAGAGATCTCTTTCTCGAAGTTGGACTTACCTAACTGTATTGTATGTCCTAGGTAAACATAGTGGTCAACAACTTCGAGTGTAACGTTCCCAACATTTACTGGAGCGGGTGTAACATGGGCGTTGGACATAATTTTCGTCTTGTCCATGTTCATCTTAAGACCCACTCCTTGGGATGCGTTACTGAGATCTTTGAGCATGGTGCTCAGGTCTTCCACGGTCTCAGCCATTGGGACCATATCATCGGCAAACCGAAGATGCGTCAGGTACTCGCCGTTGATGTTGATGCCAAGTCCATTCCAGTCCAGAAGATTAAAAATATCCTGTCATGGGTATCTATATATATTTATTTTATGTATTATATATGTATGTCTATCCGTTAATAATTTTATGATAAGTTATAATATCTATTACACAAGCCTTACCGTGCTCACTATGTAATAAATGTTATTATTATAATATACATATGTATAATGCAGTAAAATAAATGTTGAATTACTAGATATCTATAAATAGTGCAACGATGTCCTTGTAGTAACGAGATCGAAGATATTTGAGTGGACTTTGGATAAGAGAGTCAGCGTGATTTGGCACTTTTTCTCGTGTCTGTTGGTGGAATATATAATAACATGACTTTTGATTTTTAGTTAAATATATTCATACACACAAAATCAGGCCTATCAGGGGTGGGCAGAGATCACAGATTTTCAATAACTATGATTCTGATATATAAACATAAACACTTCTTTATTTGGTACTAACACAGGACTTTAACATACAACACAAAGACTGTACATAAATAATAATTTAAAAAATGAAACTACAAGAAAATAAAACAAAACAAGACAATTGTGATTAACTTAAAACTTTAAACAAACAAAAAAAAACTTAATTTAAACTTATATATCGCTCGCTCAACTCTGATCAGCCTTTTCATACAAGCTCATCGGTGAAGGGTACTTTTGACCTGGCCTTTTTTAAGGAAATCTATTTGGTTTCTGAAAGTTCGCCTTGGTCTGCCGTTACCGAGTTGCCTATGCACTATGTCTTGTTAATCTTTTAGTTAAATAAATATGGAATTCAGAACAAAGACGGTACCACAATACCCAGACCCGACCCAATATACAAAAGTTCGTTTTCTACATTGATCCGGCAGGGCATCGAACCCGGGACCTCGGAGTGACATTACCATGAAAAATATTGGAATATCTTTTTGCTATAGAAAAAAGTATTTTAACAAAATGACCTTAAGCAGGAGTCAAACCTGTTTCTTGTGGCATGCTCAGATAATACCTATAATTACTAAAGCTCTTAAATATATCAAGCAAATTAAGAAACTCAAACTTATAGAATGGGCGACCACAAAATTATTACTTATAATATTTTTTTTTTCTACTCACAACCTAAGGTTAACTTCTTATGTCGAATAAATTCTAGGACGAAAATATTTAGTAGTGACAGCCTAGCGATGTCAATAAAAGTAAATAATAATATACCTGACATATTTTAAGCATTGTTAAGCATCACTTACACAAAGTTTTAATTTTTAAAGTTCATTTTGTTATGTCTTTTCACTCCTGATACCTAAATATATGTAAGACCTTTATTGTAACCGCATGATATGCAATAGAATTCTTGGTTGTACGATGCATCTCCGACCCTTGCGTACTATTGCGGTACACACATTTTTTTGTTAAGGATCCGATTTTCTTTTCCGCTTTAAGATATGGTTATGTTTTTTTTGTTAATAATGTGTGTGTGCGTGTGTGGATTAAGTAAATAAAGTTGTTATTTATCTGTCTAAAATTTTGATTCTGATTCTAAATGGTCAGTGTAAAAGTATATTATTCCATAAAACTATAAATATGTCTTCATATTTTTGAAAAGAATTTAGTGTACTTACATTAAAGTTGTTATCGCATGGTGTTTAATCAGAATTATGCTGCTATTAAATAAAATGTAATTATAATATATTAAATAATCCTTTAAGTAGTGTCAGATTGATATTTGATCTAGATATCATTGGTAATGGACGCGTCTGTTGTCATAAATACTTCCCAATTATTTTTTACCTTTAAATATTTTTATATTAGTTATCCTATAATTTAAACTTTGGGAATACGCCAAAACAGTTTTAGAATGAAATATTTACTACCATAAATTATTGTAATCTAAAGTGTCATGGGATTTGTTGATTTCTTTTTTGTTATAATTTCTTGGATAAAACTCTTATAGTTAAATGTTTAAATAACAAAGGAATAACATATTTCTTAGAACCTATTGACAGCCCTAGCTGTTATTGACTACATTCGCATAATTATGTGGACTAGTTGTAAGGCGAGTCGGTCGACTGGTTGGTGTCGTGACATCATCAGCCCGACCTTTGGATCGTCAACAAAACAAGTTACCGCCATATTTGAAATTGCGAGATCCTGATGATAAATAAAGAATTTGAAAAGTCTTATTCAAATCAATAAGGATAAATATATATTTTAGAACAAAATATACATAATTATTATATATAAGTATCTGTTTTCTATTTAATAATATAAATTATAGGTGGAATAAAATGCGATTATTAAAAGTTTATAAATTACAACATTATTAATCATGCTGTTATATTTTGAGCACAAATCAACTTGTAGTTTATTCAATGATAAATTAAATTCCATTTTCTCCTTGTTGTCATTGACTAGAAAGGCTTGAAATCTTACAACCTGGGTACTACAACTGAAACAACTTTAATAGTTTATATAACATATTTTATTGTAATTTTCTAATAATAACATTGACTGTCACTCATCATCTCATTCTTATATTAGAAGATAATGGGAGCCTGATGACCTATAACACAGATATTTTACATCTAGCTCAGACATTAGTCTCAGACAAATAATAAACGATAAGTGAATGTAATTAAAGTTTGTTAACTGATCTGATATTATAACGAGAAATAAATTATCTTATTTAACTCAAAAAAGGCCGTTCTTAATTATATGTTGTTATAAGTATTAAGTTTAAACAACCCCTATTTACTAATTATTAATAGTTATTATTTATAGTTATAATTAAAAGAATTTTTTATATAGTAATTGTTTTTACTTAATTAGGCAAATTACAAATTACAGAGATTAGTATTCACATTTAATTTTTAAATAACATATTAGTGAATTAGGATAATTAGACTTCGTTTAAATATATATTTATTTTATAGTAAATAGGTAAGCGCTTTACCGCTATATCTCGGTAAGCGATGATACGATCTAGGATGTGACGAGCCTGCCTAGAAGATACCTATTTACTCGTGCCCTGAAGACCCCTAAATTGTATTTCTCAGGCAACACAGAATCAGGCAATATCAAAATTGCATTTAAAGAATTTAAAAACAAAAAAAATATTTTTTACTTAGCAGTTATGTAATGTTATATATTCCGCTCCGTATTAATTTAAACTTATTCATACATACATACATATAATCACATTATTATTTATTATTAAGGTTAATGAGCTATATTAACCCGCATAAAAAAGATTAAAAAGTTAAAATTCATTTCTAAGTCATTGAAATTACTGTTCTATATATTGTGTATGACCTCATCGAAAAACTTCACTGGAGAAACTTTACACTGTAAAATTAAGAAACGCTTAACTTTACTCTCAACTTAAGAAACTCCACTATACACAATTAAAGAGAGGAAAAATCTTTTACTCTGTACAAAGTTTTGAAACGCATTCCTTGCAAAACCATTTCGGAGAGTGTGCAGCAGATTTGCTTGTTCCGCCGTCCTCATTTGTTTAATAGGACAACCATACTTACAAATAGGCGCCACCATTATGTGGTTGATATACCAAAGAGTCGCACTAAGCGTTTTGGTTTCAATTTTGTAATCAGTACCGCTAAAGAGTGGAAATCTTTGTTTGGGTCTGTTTCTTGATAAATACAATTAAGGGATCGTCAAGTCTCGTCTGAATAGGTATCTTCTAGGCACGCGCATCACATCCTAGATCACATCGTCGCTTACCAGGCGAGATAGCTGTCAAGCGCTTACCTATTCACTGTAAAAAAAAACTTAGTTTAACTGTTAATGTTCAATGAAAGCATAACAAAAGCTTATAGTGAATTAAAAGCATTCTCTCTTTATCGTAGTAAGGATCACACGAGAAATGTAAATGGCAGATAATCTTCAGTGTCGCATAGAGATCGCAGCACCACTTCATATAATATGTATTCAAATCCGGCGCACCAGAAATGTTTGCAGGAAGCCATCTCAGGTGGATTCGCGCGGATTTATGCAGAAACGGGCGGAGCAGCGGCCAATGGTTGTTTATATTTCATGAGGAGAACGCCGCCGTTATCTGCTTTCCTTAACATTCCTTTTATTTCCTTTTCGCGCTTCCTAGAAAGATTTTAGTTATCTACGTACATTTAGCCAATTTGATTCACTGACCACTCTGGAACTCTGGAACATTGTAACAACTTTGACTCGTAGCTTTTAAACTAATTTTAACGTCATGATTAGTAGCAGCTAAAAAGCGGCCAAGTGAGAGACGGACTCGCGCACTGAGGGTTTTGTACAAACTACTCATTAGTTACGTAAAGTTAGTCACGGGAATAAAAAATCACGTTTTTTGTATGGGAGTCACCCTTAAATATTAATTTTATTTTAATTTCATAGTTATTTTTAAAGTGAGTAATATAACTCAATATTCTGTGTATATTTCAAACGAGTAAAAAGATTAACGTTTATGCAAGGGAATCAAAATGTATTGGGTATTTTTGACCTAGAACTATGAAATTTGGCAACTGATACCGTCTCATACTAGAAGTATAGGGAAAATTTTAAAAACGATATATTTGTAATGAAATCACGAAAAAATTGTTTAAAGTTTATTTAAAGTACGGGCTACCACCCTTTCTTGGTTGCTATTCTTACCTGTCGCACCAAGCGCTTCTTACCTTCTTTCATAATGCGTACAGCAAAGAAGTGGAACTCCTTCCCTGCGTCTGTATTTCCGAATACATACTTATAACCCGTCGGTTTTCAAGGCCAGGGTGAATAGCAAACTTATGGGTTAGCTCGTTCCATCGTGGATTCTGTCTTGGCCCCCGGATTTGATTGGGTCAAGAGTGAACCCATTCTAAATAAAATAAATAAAAAAGTACGTTATCATTAGTGTAAACTAATAACTGTTAGTAAAACCACAAATTCACTTATTAAGCACAAAAATATAAGTAATCATAAGTTTGGAAATTGAATTTAGGGAAAGCTCAGAAAAAAACTACGAGACTTGATTCTTAAACTATTTATAATATGTACCTACTTTGTACGGGACCCTCGGTGGGCGATTCCGACTCGCATTTGTCCGATTTTTAAACTAAACTTAAATGACAAAATAATCACAGAACTTTAAAGAAAAAAAAAATTGTTCATTATTTTTCATTAGGTTCTTAAGGTTGTGTAAAAGTAACATTTGGAGTCACGATGCCGGCAAAAGGCACTTCGAGTTTTTTGTGGGTAAGCCTGATGGACCAGATGACGTCTCACGTATCTTTTCTTGTCAGTGATAGAGTATGCGTAAGTTACACATAATATGGGTGTAACACGAGAAGATCAAAAGTTATGTAAAATAACAACGGGTTGCACTCCTGGAGTGACAGCAGAAGTGAAAACATGAATATTGACGTTGTGCCTTTTTGAAATTTTGGAATGGTTAGGGAATAATTTCGCACGAGTTGCCTTAATTATCAGTATAAAAGTCCTATTATTTATGTGGTTAAATACTTTATTCATTGATTGTGCTATCGTACACATCATGACAACAAAGACACACGCACATTCGCGCAACCGCCATGCAACGCTTAAACAAAAGAGCAGGAGCGGGCATACATTTTCGCCGCGCGGTAGAAAGAAAGGGGGATTTTACTACCTCTCCTACGCCGCGCCGGCGATCTACTCTTCCTCCTTCTTACGAATTTTCGATCTTTATACCCATCCCAAAAAGTGCACAATGCCGCTAAAGAAATTTTCTCTTCAATAAAGTAACATCCAAGACGCTAGTTAAAACAATAAAATTCTTAGTCAACTTTCAAACCAAATAGGTTGACCGCTACTATTAAAAACAACATAATACAGCACGTACAGAATGGGTGTGGTCTCTTCTGTTTTAGCATAACCTCGCACTCAGATATTTTTAGACAATGCCTCCATGCTCAAAATGGAATTCCACTATGTAAACATCTCGTCATGCTTATGTTTGACCTTCAGAGGAATAAAAGGCTGCATAGTTATTTAAGGCACTCAAATTTTGATAATTGTGGTCAGGCGTACACAGGCTCTTGCGGTTAGGAGAGATCTCTTGGGATGGCAGAAGTCAAGTCAGTGAATGAAGACTTTTGAGATGGACCGTCCTTTTTAAAAGGAACTATTATCCCAGTATTGTGCAAATTTACAATAATTTGCAGGAGAAAGTTTGACTGGCTTAAAACAAAATGCTTGTATAATTGACGTTTTAAGTTGTTAGTATTTGATACATATTATTTTATTATTAACTAGCTGAACCGGTAACGCGTATACAATGGAAAAAGAGCGGGGAAAAGAGCGGACAGACAAACACACAAACAACAAATTCGTGTTCTTAGATTATAGATTAATCGAGTTGATATAGATGTGAAATATTCTATGTCCTCATTCATGACGTTGGCCAACAATAACGTGACATTTATAAGTCAAAATTCACATGTCCTTGTTGGCAAAATAGACAGACTTTATATGAAGTAAAACCGAGACTGTACTCTATTTTAAGTGAATAAATAACATTTGACAACATTTCAAGTATGCATTCCATAGTGGGCTTAGTTAACCGAGCCTCTAATTGCCGTTGTATCGGTGAATGCTACCGCTAGTCCGACACCAAGGCAGATATTGGCACAAGGCACTTCGAAAAATTAGCGTCTAAATTAGATATTAAATTATAGTCTCATGTATGGTTCAATGGCCTATTTGTTAGAGGTGAACTTAAACTTATTGCTTCTAGCGTCCTCGTACTTTGTAGGGCATTTTACCTTTAATTGACGACGGTAGAGATCCCGCCTTCCGCAGACGGTCCTGGGCTCGTATCCCGGAAAAGGCAGCTGTTTGTGTGATGAATACGAGTACTTTTTTCCGATTCATGACTATTTATATAAATTTCTATTAATATTAAATATCTATGTATCATACATTGGGCTAAGTAAATTGATGTGAATGTAAGAAATGTTATGATTATGATTCATTGGCTATAATCAGTTACCAACTGATAATAACAAACATTATTGACTATTGTTAACTTCACCTGTATTTTTGTAAGTCTGTATGTTTGTTTGTAACGGAATCTTTTAACGCAATTTAACTCACTTCAAAACGTTAGATTAATTTGAAATTTTGCACACTTATTAGAGCGCAATGACAATACAATAATAATAAAAAGAGACTTTTCATTAATTCCTTCGGAGAAATAAAGAAAAATAATTAAATTACGAAGAACTGAAAAATTATAATCAATGACATGAATTTTGAAAATTTCTCGCCTCTATAGAAAGAGAGAAACTAAAAACTGAAAAATAAATTATAATATAAAAATAACTTCAAAACACGCTTTTATGATAAACCAAACCTAAAAGTAAAAAAAAGCATATAAAACGACTACACGAATTACAATAACTCTGCATTTCGAAATAAAAATCTATGTTAGCAGTAAATTAATAAACACTTTTCTCCTTTTCTTACAATTACATTTTCTAAAATTGTTATATTGATTTATTTCCAACTCGATTAACCATAAAAGCGGGTTTTTTTTGTTTTTTTTTAACTATATTTTTTATTAGGAAAGTAAAGTAAGTCCATTTTTAGTTGCACAAAGTTATCAATATTCAATATCAGGCAATCACTGTGGAAGGTCGTTCATACGATCACTAATTCAAATCAGTTAAGGAAGGTACCAGATCAACTTCTGAGTATTGCGAGCGACCCACGCTCATCAATTAACACTGTAAATGAGTACTTTGTTAATATTGGCAATGAGCTCGCACGTAATATATCTCCCCCCTCTTCGCTATCCCATGGTTATTTTCCAACACCTACTGACACAGTCAGTAATTCTTTTGTTATTCTACCTATTACTGAAATAGAGGTCAAAGAACTGATTCTAAGTCTTCGAAGCGATAGCTCAACGGGATGGGATGAAATCTCACCTCGTGTGCTAAAGCATTCTTCATCCGCTCTAGCCTCACCCTTAGCACATATCTTTAACCTTAGTATAGCAAATGGAACTTTTCCTCAGTCCTTCAAAAAAGCCATAGTCCATCCTATACACAAGTCTGGGCGTAGAGACCTTGTTTCGAACTACAGGCCGATTTCTGTACTGCCCGCCCTTTCGAAGGTCCTGGAGAAGTACCTGAACGCCTCTCTAATAAATTATCTTAACAAATACCACCTACTTTCGGATAACCAATATGGCTTTCGAAGTGGTATTTGTACGGAGGATGCGGTCTCTAGCTTTACTGAGGCACTTGTCTCGCATGTAGACCGCAAGGAGAAGTGTTATGGTGTCTTTTTAGACCTTTCCAAGGCATTCGATACAGTCTCTACCCCAGTCCTCATATCTAAACTCGAGGCTATTGGACTTCGTGGTAATATTTTGAACCTATTCAGCAGCTATCTTACAGGTCGAAAACAATGTGTTAAAATTGGCAACCTTGTTAGCGATGAGGCATCTATATGTTATGGCGTGCCGCAGGGCAGTATACTTGGCCCAACACTTTTCCTCATATATATTGACCAATTAGGCCGCCTTTCACTTGAAAATAGCAATATATATACGTACGCGGATGATACGGCGCTTCTGGTATATGGTAAAAACTGGACCTCCGCGAAGCAATATGCTGAAATTGCTCTGTCTAGGGTCAGTGAATGGTTGTCCAGTAATTTACTAACACTGAATTTGGAAAAAAGTCAGGTTCTGAAATTTAATATTGACAGGTCATCGAAGACTGAATTACCCCCCGACATAATAATGCATACTTGTAGAGGTACTGCTTTAAATGTATGCTGCTGTAAGCCCTTAAATACGGTCAAAAGCTTAAAGTATCTCGGTGTTTACCTTGACGATCGGCTTGATTGGCATGTGCAGATCGAAACCCTTACAGCGCGAGTTCGGAAACTAATTTACATCTTTAAGAATCTACGTCACTCAGCTGACCGAACTACACTTTTCACGGTTTACTTCGGCTTATGCCAGTCCGTCATATCCTACTGTATCTCTTTATGGGGTGGGACCGATAAAACTGCACTCTTAAAGTTGGAGCGTGCTCAGCGAGCGATCCTCAAAGTAATGCTTTGTAAGCCTAGAACCTACCCCACAACTAAACTGTACGCGGAATGCGGGGTCCTCACAGTCCGGCAGCTGTCAATCTTGCGAATGCTTCTCCATAAACATTCTTCTTTGCCGTTTGACCAGGAAATATCAACGAGGCGTCAAGGTGCCCTTATTTGCCCACAAATAAAATGTCGTACATCATGGGCTCAAAATCAACTATCAGTCCTCAGCTCAAAACTTTATAACAGAATAAATAAAATTAGGCCCATATACTTATTGACAAAATTAAAATTTAAAACAATAGTTCAAGATCTACTTCTTTCTTTTAATTATGATGAGACAGAAAGTTTACTTAAGTAACGCAAACACAGTTTCCATTAGTTACATACTAATTTTATACTCACGCTCTCACATACACACACACAAACACGCGCGCGCCCGCGCGCACACACAGTAACACATACACACATACATTCACTTACAGACACTCTCATATACACAAATACATACACAAAACCAATCTAACTAAACAATACGTTCTCACCAGGCTCATTAACTACTCTTTTGAGAATATTATTATGTATTGGAGGAATCCCTTACTCCCAAGATACAGGATACGTCCTAGTTTGGGAGTTGGAGACCTGATTTGTAGACATTGTTAACCTTCTCATTATGTGTATTGTTGATGTTTTGTAATGTTATTGTTTTGTGTCAATAAATTATTATTATTATTATTATTATTATAATATCAGGCAATCAATTTATATGTTTTGCGTATGAATACATTTTGAAATTCACCTTCATTCCGAACATGTTACACAGTTGACATGATATTTGGTTTGCACTCACTATGACAGATAGCTTTTCTGCATTTAACTTTTTATTTTGACTTTCACAATGCCATATTTCTATAAGATATACGAGTGAAATACGCCTGTAAAAATAACCACGCTTCCGAGTCCACAGACGAGATTCAAGTCCACGACCTTTTGCTATCCGGGCGAATACTATGACCGATGAGCTACCATGATGTTGGCAGACGCGTGGAAATTTACACACGTATATGAACTTCTACTGTGAGCAAGTATCGTTCCACCAATGTCGAACTTTTACTACCTTCAACATCGAGAGTAATATTTTCCCAAATATTATATATTTGATTGAGATGGAACCTTTGACTTGAAGTCTCGAGTGAATATGTATCTTCCAGGCTAGTGGTGCAATTATTGTTGCACTATTCATAGTCAATAAATCTAGTAATTCAACATTTATTTCATAGCTTATAATCATAATAATAAAATTTTTCACAGTAAGCACTGTAAGGTTTGTGTAATAGATGATAGGATAACGGATAGACATGCATATGTGATGCATAAAAGAAATATTTATATATAGATAGCCATGACTCAGGTATAACAAAATACTCGTATTCATCACATAAACATCTACCTATTCCGGGACTCGAATCCGGGATCGTTTGGCTTTGAAGGTACTTATATTTATTTATGTATGAATGTATTTCAAATACTTAGTTAAATTTTATAAGCATCAGTGAAATAGGAAGCTAATTGCCTCCATTCCCCAATTCAACAGTAAAATACTGTGAAACCGGTATACTCTTTAAATGGCCATGGCTATCAATCAAGGGGCTTTATACGCGATCTATTAAGCCATAATTGAGCTGCGAGCACCAAAAGGGATTTTTCTGTAGTTAAACTATTCCGGATTGTCGGTATGAAAAGTGGTGAGGAAAGGAACATTAACTGGTGTGGCTAAAGCCTTTTATATCCTGCTCTGTGCGTCCGTGGGAATTGTGGAGGTGCGTATTAAATTGTACGTTACAGGTCGGGTGGGGTCCCATTTCTAGCTGAAGCGGGTTTTATTTGGGTTGCCAATTAATTGTTAATAGGATTATTTTTGTTGTTGTTTAAAATATTTTATTAATTAAAACGACCTTTTATGCATAATTTATATTTCATTCTGACGTTTCGACACATTCACAGGAGTTGTGATCACAGGATGACTAAGGTAATGGCCGTCCTATATTTTCTTGTACGTTCACAATATTCTAATCAGGCACGTTTCTAATTGTTAAAATTTTAAATAAGTCAAATTGTTATTAAACTCTCACTACGATTACATTGGAAATTCGTAGGTTCTTCTGAGAAGAACCTGTGAAAGAAACTCGGGCAAGGGACCGACCTTCATTTTATTTGTACCATCTAATACAAACATTATTTGTAGTAGGTCTCTACTATAGTAAAAATATTCAAGTTGATGACATCAGTGATCAGGCTCAGCACTCGTAGAGTAATGGTTGTTGGAACAATAGAATAATTAATTTGATTGGTTACTTTATCCCACAACGGCTGTACAGACACATACATGTTTAATTACCAAGCTATCACAGTTTTTAATTTTTGTTAAACAGTGACTGTCACTCTTTAACGCATTATTGTAGTTAGTGTCTCAAGGTAGTGGGACCTGATGATCTGTAACACAGATATTTTATATCTAGCTCAGGCATCAGTCTCACCCAAAAAAGGTGCAACTGTTGTGTTTGATAACCTACCTAAGTTTGTGATGAGAATTTAATTATTTTTTTGATATAAAATTTGCTTACGCACGCTTTACTTTAGGAGTAAGCTGGTGAATGCGTGACGAGAGCGTTACGAAAAGTGTGATCGGAAGTTGAAAACTTATATCTCCAATATAAGTTAGTTAAGATATAAAGAGCGAGAGTTCCGTTACGTATATTACTGTAAGACAAATGGACTTGTTTTATCATTGAAAAAAGTTGTGGTTTTTACCGATTAGTGCAACGGTAGCGATCCTGCCTTACGAACCGACGGTCCTGTGTTCGAGTCCTGGTATGATCAGATGTTTGTGTGATGAATACGAGCATTTGAACTTGAGTTATTTATAAATAGTAATTTATAAATATTACATATCTATGTATCATATATTTATGTCTATCCGTTACCCTAGTATCCATAATACAAGCTTTATAATGCTTACTTTGACTTAGGCTAACTGGTGTGCATGTAAGATATATATATTTTTATTACTGGTTCTTGAAAGTAATAAAGTGAGAAATTACATTGTTTTAACTTTTGAAGCGTAAGTTGATAGATATGAGTATAAAGTATATACAAATCAAGTGTTCGTATTATCTATAGACTGTTATATTTAAAGTAATATAAATGGCAACATGTTTTAAATTGTTTTTGATAAAAATAAAGTAATTAGTCTACAGGTGTTGTAATTTCAAGGGTGTCTCGGATATAAAATAAAGGATTTTATATCAAAAGAGGATTAATAGATAGGATTGCTACAATTTAATCTTAACATTATCGTCTTTAAAATTTCAGTGATTTTGTAAAAAAAAGATTATGTTCATGTATGTATTTATAACAATTTTTAAAGGTTGATCAAAAAAATTGTGTGGAACTTTTCAACAAATAATAGTAAACAACTTTTTTTTCAGTACTTAATAGTACCATTAAGCAAACAGTTGCATCAGTCAACTTCCGAATTATTTTAGTTTTATCTACATATATAAAAATTCCTTTTCATAATTTCGTGTTAGACCACGATGAACTTCGAAACTACTCAATCGATTTAGATGATGCTTTTTTGACTTTTCTTTATTTATACCAACTTAAGACATAGGATAGGTTTCATTTTAATTTATTTAAGTTAACAAACAGCATTCCTAATTTGTTTCCAAAGCTAGCTAAACAAAAAATTTTGTTCAATTAAAAAAAATTTTAACCGACGTCAAAAAAGGAGGAGGTTTCTTAATTCACTCGTATATATACTTTTTGTATGTTTGTTCGCGGATAACTTCGTCGTTTATGAACCGATTTTGTGAGAAAGAAAATATTTCAAAGGTGGCCCCATGATAAGGAAATCAGGGTTTGATGATGGCAAACCAGAGAAATCGAAGTTTCAAAAATCGTAGGGGCGACTAATGCGTTTTTTTTTCAGTAATAATGAGTAATTTTTTATTTTATTTATTAATTTAAAGCACTGCTATTTAATATAATTTAAAGCACAATCATTAAATAATCTGAAGTAGATCTAATGATCTAGAGCCGAGAGTAGTTTTTGCGCTCTTCTGGCGTTTCATTTTTCTCTTCTTATTAGCCTTTTTTTAATTTTGTCTAATCGTTTCCGTCTATCATTTTCCGTCTCAAGTAATTTAATTATTTAAATTAATAATAGAGCAATAAGTATTAAAGTCAGTTAATTTATTTATAAAACTTTTTTTGACCACAACATTCTCACCTAATGCTAAAAGCATTATTTACAAAACGAAATTAATGAATATGGCAAAAATAGAAAAAAATAACGCTTTTTTATTTATTTATTCAATAAATAACTTTAATATTACGTTAATACAACATTTATAGAGAGTTGAAAATAAATACTATACCCTTCAACACAACAATTACAAGTGTCGACAGCATTCTAAAAATTACGAAGTAAATTATAATCGTGTTTTAAAATTAAAATAATACCTACATATTTAATAACTTACAATCAAAATTTACTTATCAACAAATGCTTGTACAAATTACATTTATGTCCATTCATAATAAAATAGATTAAAAAAAATGATAAGCTAATGATCAGATTCGGCTTGCCATATAAAAGCAACATGTGTTTATCTTGTCTTATTTAAATAGACAAATATGACTGCATTCACTCCTACACATATACTCAAACACTTATAGGATACGCACACAAACATATAGTTGGTTAGAAATAGTTATTGTCTTTTTAATGTATAGAATAATTAATAATTAAGGCTTCAACAGTATCAAACACCAATTAGACTACTCGCTGTAATGTGATATTTACAGTACTATAATAATACCTATGGGTGTATGGCTGAATCCCTAAACACAGGTTATTTCGATTAACATATAAGGGTTAAAGTTTATGTAAGTAGTTAACATATAACGGTAATAAGGAAAAGAAATGCAGCTAGTAATAAAAATTAATTAATTAAAAATATGAAAAAAATTATTAACCGAACTCGATGTCTTTCTGAGTAGCATACCAGGGTTTAATTGTCTCACTTTCGAGTTTCCTCATCAGATCGCTCAGTAGCATCATATTATTATAATAAAATACTTATAAAAAATAAAAGTGGATGATATTCAACTGCTTAGATTTTGTTATTTTTTTATTACTAAATAATATCGTTTTAAAAACAATACGTCTACTTAAAAAGAAACGTCTTGTTTTTTGGATATTGGATAAATATGGTATCAACAGGAAAGTTAATTTTAAGGACTGCAAAGGAGGTCTGTCTGTTTGTCTCAGTTCGTTTTTATATTCAAATTTTTTTTATTGATAACTTTGAAGCTGATCAAAATCTTCTAAACAACACAAGTAGAAAATTGGTTGATAAACAGAGGGGGGAAAGGTACTGCACTGAAGTGTTTTGTCTTTATCTATTTATGTATTGACTAGGTTACCCACGAGGCTTCACACGCGTAGATTTTTAGTCAGTGACACCTTCAAAATAAATATACCTTTGAAACAATATTACTCTTTTGGAAAAAGAAATAAAAAATATATATATAATTTAAATAATAAATCCAAAATATGATTTGGCAGCTTTTTCGGTCAACTTTTAATTATAGCTATCCAACGAGGAAACGCTGGCAGCCTTTTAGGCACCTTTTTCAACAGCAGCGGTGAGGCTGGTTTTCATCTTTTTTAGTCTCTCTTGTTTGGTATTTCATAATATTTACATATAATTCATTTATTATATTTATTAATTAAGAATAAATGTGTATTCCTGTTGAATCATAAAATCGAAACATGTATTATTTAAAAAAATCTGATCGTAGGTTCTAAATTATTTGCCCACATAATGTTGTGTAAAATTGCAATTTTAATCTCCAGACATTTTCCTTAATGATAAACATGTATATATTGATAAGAATTTTATATTGGAGGAATTTCCTTTGATAGATAAAAATAATCTCAAATATGACTATTAGTCATATTTTATCAATGTGTGTATTTAAACATATCTATATATATATATATTTAAATTTCGTGTCACAATGTTTGACTGCGATGAACTCTGAAAATACTCAACCGATTTTGATAACTTTTATTTCATTTTGCTGGATTTATTTTAATTTAGGACATAAGATAGGTTCATTTTAATTAATTACCAAAAAAATAAGCAAATTATAATAAATGGGCCACAACGATTTAATGGCCAGGTCAGCTAGTAGATATATGCAATAAATTAATGAAAACTCTTCATTGATACGCACAAAGTATTATCAATTGTGAAATAAATACCAGATGCTACAATAGGCGAAGTAAGAGCTGTTTCTTACATGGAGAGAAATTATCCAATTTCACAAATATAACTTTTCATAATAATGGCGTAAATTATTTATTTTTGAAGTATAATTTTTATTATCTCTCCAATATTTGTTACTTACTAGCGGCCCGTCCCGGCTTCGCACGGGTGGACAAAATCTTTTAATTTTTTTCTAATATTAAATATTTTTCTGTTAGCGCCATCTAGCGTCCGGTAGACGAACTACTTGCGGTTATCGCGTTGCTATGGTAACGTTATTGATACAATGGAAAAAGAGCGGACAGACAAACAACAAATTTGTGATCTTATATTACAGATTGTAAAACAATCTATAATATAAGCACTAACGTAAGAATTATGTTAATAATATTCAACTATAAATACATATATTTACGCCTTTAGTAGACAGGGGTAGACAGATATCGCTTCTTCAACTCTCATCAGACCTTTTATACAAGCTCTTCGGTTGAGGATACTTTTGACCTGGCCTTTTTTCAGGACGTCTTCTATTTGGTCCCTGAATGTTCGCCTTGGTCTGCCCTTACCGACTTGCCTGTGCTTCTATGGTTGTAGATAAGTATGTAGGTCAGAACCCACCTTTGTTACAGTTTACCAGTCTCAATCAGTTGCTATATAAAAGACAGTTGTCAAGTTAAATAATACATACAGTATATTTTCTATACAATTATTAGCTGACCCGGCCACGTGTTGTTGTGACTCAGTTATTATATATTGCAATAAAATAATATTTTTATTATAAATTATAGTGAAATTTAAAAAAAAACATCAAAATTGGTTGAGTAGTTTCGGAGTTCATGGCGGTTTAACCGGGTTTTTTTGATATAAATACTAGCCGACCCACTAACGCGTTGCTGTGTTTTAAATCAAAATTTGTCCTAAGTAGAAACAAATCCAGCAAAAAGAAGAAAACATGTTCAAAATCGGTTGAGTAGTTTCGGAGTCCATCGCGGTCACTCTGACAGGGAATTTTTATATATACTAGCTGACTCGCCCACGCATTTCTGTGTTATAAATTACAATGAAACTTAACCTATATCGTAAGTAGGAACAATTCCAGCAAATTGAAAAAATAATCATCAAAATCGGTTGAACAGTTTCGGATTTCATCGCGATCAAACATTTTGACAGCGATTTTTTATTGAGCGAAGCTCTCTTTTAGGCAACTCACAAATTTCGCTTGTCTCCCTCCTGCTACTTAACGGTTCAACCGATTCGAACGAATTTTGGCATGAGCATACATGATTATAACCTGACGGACATAGGCTATGTAAAAAAAATATAGACTCTACCATGGAGGAATAATCACCGCAAGAAAAATTCAAAAGCTGATCACAGCCAAACCGCTGATATTACATTGATGAAATTTGGCGCCAAAAGTCACATCGTGGTCGTGACTAATGTGTAAAAAAAAGTTTTGAAATCGGACATACCATGCAGGAATAATCACCAAAAGAAAAATTCAAAAGCTGATCACAGCCAAACCGCTGATACTACATTGATGAAATTTAGGTGAGGTTAGTTAAGGTAGTGCTTCGCTCAGTATTTGCAAACAGCAGCAGCATTGCAGACCTAGTATATCTGCATTGTGATTATAGGAATGAAATAAACGTCGTCACCCGCTCGCAGTGACGCCACTCAACACTATCGAACTGGGTTCGCTTTTTAACACTTTTAATGGTGTGAAAGGCCCACTATCGGCGGGTCGTTAATCCTCCATGAATACGGATTTCAGTGCCACTGCTTTTTAGGACCCCATCGGGTAACTTCAATGTGTAATTTTATACGTCGCCTTCAAATTATCAGTGAAAGAAGACTTTTAATTTAAGACTAGACCTTGAGACATGCTGTGGCAGCCTTTAATTAAGGAGACACTATACTTTTCAGTTAAAAGTGTATTTTTCTCATGTTTAGAAGTTTTTCTTGTTGGCTGTAATGTAACAAACAATAAAAGGGAGAAAAAAGCAGCCTTTGCCGAGTTTTTTTCGACTTCTTCTGCAAGAAGGACTTATGAAGCTATGGCTTAGCTTTGACTTTTTATACAGGCATTGTAAAAATATCTTTTTTATACAGGGTTATTATATAAACACCATCCAAATTTTTTCTAGGCATAAGATATCATTCAAACACTTCATTTATGAAAAAAAATTGGGAGGTAAAATTTCCGCAAAAAAAAATGTTGTCCGAGCGAATTATTACAAAAGCTGGTTACTGGCAAAATAGGTACTTACAGTTGAACGACCGACCGCCCGAAGCGCCCCACCGAGCTGCGCGCGCAAGTTGTAACGACATCGGCGCAATGAAATCAGTCACCCGCGGACTTTCCGCGATGTACAATGTTGCGTTCACGCATTTACGTCGCATAATTATCTACCTAACGAAATGTTTTCACACTTGCAATTGAAATCGAGGGCGAAATTGAACGACGGGTTTATGTGAAGAAGACCCAAAGCCTCGAAAACTTAAATATGAATATAATCCGTGCATTTAACGAAGTGACAAAGTGAAAAAACAAGTAATACAATTAAAGACAATGTTCATAAACGTGCAAGACTGTTTAGAGATAAATTACCTACACTTTAAGGTAAAGTGATTGTTTTCAAACTTCATGTAAGTGTATTTTGTTTGGATTTTTAATTAATTACTTTGTTGGAGTAAAGCAAAATGTGTTCAGGGCGGCTAAGACTTGTGAAATTTTTCACAAAAATATTTTTAGAACTATTAATTATACATTTCTTTATCCTATCGTGAAAAATAGACAAAAATAACTTAGGCAGGTAGGTACTAAGGTTTTGGCACTGCATTTTTTTTGCGATTTTCGAATTGCCTTTGCGATCCCTGTGTTTTTTTAGATTCTGTGGTTAAGAAACAACCTTTGCTTTACTCCAACCAATTATTGTACATAAGTTGATTAAATTTTAAAAAATGCGACGTAAGTGCATAAGGTGTGGCTTACTTTTATGTTCATTTTTTATTTATTAAAAGTGTTATCGATTAATATTGTTATAATCAAAGAACAAAAAAACTTATCTCTTCTTCAATTTGACGTTCCTATTTTTTTTCGTTTAAATTTGCAACTTATGATATCATTTTAATGTATCAATGAAATACGGGAGGGCGGGGCGGGGGTCGTGTTATCATCTGCTACAACACCGTGCGTAGCGTGACTGTGACAGCAATCGGTAGTTTTCCTCGGATAACTTTGTGTAGGCTTAACTTAATATTTTAGTACTGAGTGATATTAAAAGAAAAAAATCTTGTTTCGTTACTTTCTTCAAAGAATATAATATATAAATTTGGATGGTGTTTATAAAATGGCCCTGTATACTCTAACTAGCTGACCCAGACACGAGTTGGTATAGCTCAGTTAAAATAATTTGATTATTTGAAGCGATAACTTCTTATGGGAGGGTAAACCGCTTCGTTACATAACGCGGTACGGCGCCAGTCTGTCTTGCTTCTCTTCCTGTCATGCATACAGCAGCGTTAAGCAGGCTCCTCCTCTAAGATATAAAATACGTGTGTAAGAAACAACCACGCCTCCGAGCCCTCAGATGGGATTCGAACCCACGACCTTTCGCAATCCGGGCGACTGCTCTGACCGCTGAGCTACCGAGACGCTGGCAAACGTGTCGAATTTTACAAACGTATTCCAACTTCTACTATGAGCTAGTATCGTTCCACCAATGTTGAACGTTAACTACCTTCAACATTGAAAGTAATATTTTTACAAATATTAAACAATCAATTAAGATGGAACCAGCTATAATTATGTTTTTTATTTAATTTTTTGCATTCACAATGCAATATTTCTATAAGATATAAAATACGTGTGTAAAAAACAACCACGCCTCCGAGCCCTCAGATGGCCTTTATATCTTATAGAAATATTGCATTGTGAATGCAAAAAATTAAATAAAAAACATAATTATAGCTGGTTCCATCTTAATTGATTGTTTAATATTTGTAAAAATATTACTTTCAATGTTGAAGGTAGTTAACGTTCAACATTGGTGGAACGATACTAGCTCATAGTAGAAGTTGGAATACGTTTGTAAAATTCGACACGTTTGCCAGCGTCTCGGTAGCTCAGCGGTCAGAGCAGTCGCCCGGATTGCGAAAGGTCGTGGGTTCGAATCCCATCTGAGGGCTCGGAGGCGTGGTTGTTTTTTACACACGTATTTTATATCTTATAGAAATATTGCATTGTGAATGCAAAAAAATTAAATAAAAAAAAACATAATTATAGCTGGTTCCATCTTAATTGATTGTTTAATATTTGTAAAAATATTACTTTCAATGTTGAAGGTAGTTAGCGTTCAACATTGGTGGAACGATACTAGCTCATAGTAGAAGTTGGAATACGTTTGTAAAATTCGACACGTTTGCCAGCGTCTCGGTAGCTCAGCGGTCAGAGCAGTCGCCCGGATTGCGAAAGGTCGTGGGTTCGAATCCCATCTGAGGGCTCGGAGGCGTGGTTGTTTTTTACACACGTATTTTATATCTTATAGAAATATTGCATTGTGAATGCAAAAAAATTAAATAAAAAAAAACATAATTATAGCTGGTTCCATCTTAATTGATTGTTTAATATTTGTAAAAATATTACTTTCAATGTTGAAGGTAGTTAGCGTTCAACATTGGTGGAACGATACTAGCTCATAGTAGAAGTTGGAATACGTTTGTAAAATTCGACACGTTTGCCAGCGTCTCGGTAGCTCAGCGGTCAGAGCAGTCGCCCGGATTGCGAAAGGTCGTGGGTTCGAATCCCATCTGAGGGCTCGGAGGCGTGGTTGTTTTTTACACACGTATTTTATATCTTATAGAAATATTGCATTGTGAATGCAAAAAAATTAAATAAAAAAAAAACATAATTATAGCTGGTTCCATCTTAATTGATTGTTTAATATTTGTAAAAATATTACTTTCAATGTTGAAGGTAGTTAGCGTTCAACATTTGTGGAACGATACTAGCTCATAGTAGAAGTTGGAATACGTTTGTAAAATTCGACACGTTTGCCAGCGTCTCGGTAGCTCAGCGGTCAGAGCAGTCGCCCGGATTGCGAAAGGTCGTGGGTTCGAATCCCATCTGAGGGCTCGGAGGCGTGGTTGTTTTTTACACACGTATTTTATATCTTATAGAAATATTGCATTGTGAATGCAAAAAAATTAAATAAAAAAAAACATAATTATAGCTGGTTCCATCTTAATTGATTGTTTAATATTTGTAAAAATATTACTTTCAATGTTGAAGGTAGTTAGCGTTCAACATTGGTGGAACGATACTAGCTCATAGTAGAAGTTGGAATACGTTTGTAAAATTCGACACGTTTGCCAGCGTCTCGGTAGCTCAGCGGTCAGAGCAGTCGCCCGGATTGCGAAAGGTCGTGGGTTCGAATCCCATCTGAGGGCTCGGAGGCGTGGTTGTTTTTTACACACGTATTTTATATCTTATAGAAATATTGCATTGTGAATGCAAAAAAATTAAATAAAAAAAAACATAATTATAGCTGGTTCCATCTTAATTGATTGTTTAATATTTGTAAAAATATTACTTTCAATGTTGAAGGTAGTTAGCGTTCAACATTGGTGGAACGATACTAGCTCATAGTAGAAGTTGGAATACGTTTGTAAAATTCGACACGTTTGCCAGCGTCTCGGTAGCTCAGCGGTCAGAGCAGTCGCCCGGATTGGGAAAGGTCGTGGGTTCGAATCCCATCTGAGGGCTCGGAGGCGTGGTTGTTTTTTACACACGTATTTTATATCTTATAGAAATATTGCATTGTGAATGCAAAAAAATTAAATAAAAAAAAACATAATTATAGCTGGTTCCATCTTAATTGATTGTTTAATATTTGTAAAAATATTACTTTCAATGTTGAAGGTAGTTAGCGTTCAACATTGGTGGAACGATACTAGCTCATAGTAGAAGTTGGAATACGTTTGTAAAATTCGACACGTTTGCCAGCGTCTCGGTAGCTCAGCGGTCAGAGCAGTCGCCTGGATTGCGAAAGGTCGTGGGTTCGAATCCCATCTGAGGGCTCGGAGGCGTGGTTGTTTTTTACACACGTATTTTATATCTTATGGAAATATTGCATTGTGAATGCAAAAAAATTAAATAAAAAAAAAACATAATTATAGCTGGTTCCATCTTAATTGATTGTTTAATATTTGTAAAAATATTACTTTCAATGTTGAAGGTAGTTAGCGTTCAACATTTGTGGAACGATACTAGCTCATAGTAGAAGTTGGAATACGTTTGTAAAATTCGACACGTTTGCCAGCGTCTCGGTAGCTCAGCGGTCAGAGCAGTCGCCCGGATTGCGAAAGGTCGTGGGTTCGAATCCCATCTGAGGGCTCGGAGGCGTGGTTGTTTTTTACACACGTATTTTATATCTTATAGAAATATTGCATTGTGAATGCAAAAAAATTAAATAAAAAAAAACATAATTATAGCTGGTTCCATCTTAATTGATTGTTTAATATTTGTAAAAATATTACTTTCAATGTTGAAGGTAGTTAGCGTTCAACATTGGTGGAACGATACTAGCTCATAGTAGAAGTTGGAATACGTTTGTAAAATTCGACACGTTTGCCAGCGTCTCGGTAGCTCAGCGGTCAGAGCAGTCGCCCGGATTGCGAAAGGTCGTGGGTTCGAATCCCATCTGAGGGCTCGGAGGCGTGGTTGTTTTTTACACACGTATTTTATATCTTATAGAAATATTGCATTGTGAATGCAAAAAAATTAAATAAAAAAAAACATAATTATAGCTGGTTCCATCTTAATTGATTGTTTAATATTTGTAAAAATATTACTTTCAATGTTGAAGGTAGTTAGCGTTCAACATTGGTGGAACGATACTAGCTCATAGTAGAAGTTGGAATACGTTTGTAAAATTCGACACGTTTGCCAGCGTCTCGGTAGCTCAGCGGTCAGAGCAGTCGCCCGGATTGCGAAAGGTCGTGGGTTCGAATCCCATCTGAGGGCTCGGAGGCGTGGTTGTTTTTTACACACGTATTTTATATCTTATAGAAATATTGCATTGTGAATGCAAAAAAATTAAATAAAAAAAAACATAATTATAGCTGGTTCCATCTTAATTGATTGTTTAATATTTGTAAAAATATTACTTTCAATGTTGAAGGTAGTTAGCGTTCAACATTGGTGGAACGATACTAGCTCATAGTAGAAGTTGGAATACGTTTGTAAAATTCGACACGTTTGCCAGCGTCTCGGTAGCTCAGCGGTCAGAGCAGTCGCCCGGATTGCGAAAGGTCGTGGGTTCGAATCCCATCTGAGGGCTCGGAGGCGTGGTTGTTTTTTACACACGTATTTTATATCTTATAGAAATATTGCATTGTGAATGCAAAAAAATTAAATAAAAAAAAACATAATTATAGCTGGTTCCATCTTAATTGATTGTTTAATATTTGTAAAAATATTACTTTCAATGTTGAAGGTAGTTAGCGTTCAACATTGGTGGAACGATACTAGCTCATAGTAGAAGTTGGAATACGTTTGTAAAATTCGACACGTTTGCCAGCGTCTCGGTAGCTCAGCGGTCAGAGCAGTCGCCCGGATTGCGAAAGGTCGTGGGTTCGAATCCCATCTGAGGGCTCGGAGGCGTGGTTGTTTTTTACACACGTATTTTATATCTTATAGAAATATTGCATTGTGAATGCAAAAAAATTAAATAAAAAAAAACATAATTATAGCTGGTTCCATCTTAATTGATTGTTTAATATTTGTAAAAATATTACTTTCAATGTTGAAGGTAGTTAGCGTTCAACATTGGTGGAACGATACTAGCTCATAGTAGAAGTTGGAATACGTTTGTAAAATTCGACACGTTTGCCAGCGTCTCGGTAGCTCAGCGGTCAGAGCAGTCGCCCGGATTGCGAAAGGTCGTGGGTTCGAATCCCATCTGAGGGCTCGGAGGCGTGGTTGTTTTTTTACACACGTATTTTATATCTTATAGAAATATTGCATTGTGAATGCAAAAAAAATAAATAAAAAAAAACATAATTATAGCTGGTTCCATCTTAATTGATTGTTTAATATTTGTAAAAATATTACTTTCAATGTTGAAGGTAGTTAGCGTTCAACATTGGTGGAACGATACTAGCTCATAGTAGAAGTTGGAATACGTTTGTAAAATTCGACACGTTTGCCAGCGTCTCGGTAGCTCAGCGGTCAGAGCAGTCGCCCGGATTGCGAAAGGTCGTGGGTTCGAATCCCATCTGAGGGCTCGGAGGCGTGGTTGTTTTTTACACACGTATTTTATATCTTATAGAAATATTGCATTGTGAATGCAAAAAAATTAAATAAAAAAAAAACATAATTATAGCTGGTTCCATCTTAATTGATTGTTTAATATTTGTAAAAATATTACTTTCAATGTTGAAGGTAGTTAGCGTTCAACATTTGTGGAACGATACTAGCTCATAGTAGAAGTTGGAATACGTTTGTAAAATTCGACACGTTTGCCAGCGTCTCGGTAGCTCAGCGGTCAGAGCAGTCGCCCGGATTGCGAAAGGTCGTGGGTTCGAATCCCATCTGAGGGCTCGGAGGCGTGGTTGTTTTTTACACACGTATTTTATATCTTATAGAAATATTGCATTGTGAATGCAAAAAAATTAAATAAAAAAAAACATAATTATAGCTGGTTCCATCTTAATTGATTGTTTAATATTTGTAAAAATATTACTTTCAATGTTGAAGGTAGTTAGCGTTCAACATTGGTGGAACGATACTAGCTCATAGTAGAAGTTGGAATACGTTTGTAAAATTCGACACGTTTGCCAGCGTCTCCGTAGCTCAGCGGTCAGAGCAGTCGCCCGGATTGCGAAAGGTCGTGGGTTCGAATCCCATCTGAGGGCTCGGAGGCGTGGTTGTTTTTTACACACGTATTTTATATCTTATAGAAATATTGCATTGTGAATGCAAAAAAAAATTAAATAAAAAAAAACATAATTATAGCTGGTTCCATCTTAATTGATTGTTTAATATTTGTAAAAATATTACTTTCAATGTTGAAGGTAGTTAGCGTTCAACATTGGTGGAACGATACTAGCTCATAGTAGAAGTTGGAATACGTTTGTAAAATTCGACACGTTTGCCAGCGTCTCGGTAGCTCAGCGGTCAGAGCAGTCGCCCGGATTGCGAAAGGTCGTGGGTTCGAATCCCATCTGAGGGCTCGGAGGCGTGGTTGTTTTTTACACACGTATTTTATATCTTATAGAAATATTGCATTGTGAATGCAAAAAAATTAAATAAAAAAAAACATAATTATAGCTGGTTCCATCTTAATTGATTGTTTAATATTTGTAAAAATATTACTTTCAATGTTGAAGGTAGTTAGCGTTCAACATTGGTGGAACGATACTAGCTCATAGTAGAAGTTGGAATACGTTTGTAAAATTCGACACGTTTGCCAGCGTCTCGGTAGCTCAGCGGTCAGAGCAGTCGCCCGGATTGCGAAAGGTCGTGGGTTCGAATCCCATCTGAGGGCTCGGAGGCGTGGTTGTTTTTTACACACGTATTTTATATCTTATAGAAATATTGCATTGTGAATGCAAAAAAATTAAATAAAAAAAAACATAATTATAGCTGGTTCCATCTTAATTGATTGTTTAATATTTGTAAAAATATTACTTTCAATGTTGAAGGTAGTTAGCGTTCAACATTGGTGGAACGATACTAGCTCATAGTAGAAGTTGGAATACGTTTGTAAAAATTCGACACGTTTGCCAGCGTCTCGGTAGCTCAGCGGTCAGAGCAGTCGCCCGGATTGCGAAAGGTCGTGGGTTCGAATCCCATCTGAGGGCTCGGAGGCGTGGTTGTTTTTTACACACGTATTTTATATCTTATGGAAATATTGCATTGTGAATGCAAAAAAATAAAATAAAAAAAAAACATAATTATAGCTGGTTCCATCTTAATTGATTGTTTAATATTTGTAAAAATATTACTTTCAATGTTGAAGGTAGTTAGCGTTCAACATTGGTGGAACGATACTAGCTCATAGTAGAAGTTGGAATACGTTTGTAAAATTCGACACGTTTGCCAGCGTCTCGGTAGCTCAGCGGTCAGAGCAGTCGCCCGGATTGGGAAAGGTCGTGGGTTCGAATCCCATCTGAGGGCTCGGAGGCGTGGTTGTTTTTTACACACGTATTTTATATCTTATAGAAATATTGCATTGTGAATGCAAAAAAATTAAATAAAAAAAAACATAATTATAGCTGGTTCCATCTTAATTGATTGTTTAATATTTGTAAAAATATTACTTTCAATGTTGAAGGTAGTTAGCGTTCAACATTGGTGGAACGATACTAGCTCATAGTAGAAGTTGGAATACGTTTGTAAAATTCGACACGTTTGTCAGCGTCTCGGTAGCTCAGCGGTCAGAGCAGTCGCATGGATTGCGAAAGGTCGTGGGTTCGAATCCCATCTGAGGGCTCGGAGGCGTGGTTGTTTTTTACACACGTATTTTATATCTTATAGAAATATTGCATTGTGAATGCAAAAAAATTAAATAAAAAAAAAACATAATTATAGCTGGTTCCATCTTAATTGATTGTTTAATATTTGTAAAAATATTACTTTCAATGTTGAAGGTAGTTAGCGTTCAACATTGGTGGAACGATACTAGCTCATAGTAGAAGTTGGAATACGTTTGTAAAATTCGACACGTTTGCCAGCGTCTCGGTAGCTCAGCGGTCAGAGCAGTCGCCCGGATTGCGAAAGGTCGTGGGTTCGAATCCCATCTGAGGGCTCGGAGGCGTGGTTGTTTTTTACACACGTATTTTATATCTTATAGAAATATTGCATTGTGAATGCAAAAAAAATAAATAAAAAAAAACATAATTATAGCTGGTTCCATCTTAATTGATTGTTTAATATTTGTAAAAATATTACTTTCAATGTTGAAGGTAGTTAGCGTTCAACATTGGTGGAACGATACTAGCTCATAGTAGAAGTTGGAATACGTTTGTAAAATTCGACACGTTTGCCAGCGTCTCGGTAGCTCAGCGGTCAGAGCAGTCGCCCGGATTGCGAAAGGTCGTGGGTTCGAATCCCATCTGAGGGCTCGGAGGCGTGGTTGTTTTTTACACACGTATTTTATATCTTATAGAAATATTGCATTGTGAATGCAAAAAAAATTAAATAAAAAAAAACATAATTATAGCTGGTTCCATCTTAATTGATTGTTTAATATTTGTAAAAATATTACTTTCAATGTTGAAGGTAGTTAGCGTTCAACATTGGTGGAACGATACTAGCTCATAGTAGAAGTTGGAATACGTTTGTAAAATTCGACACGTTTGCCAGCGTCTCGGTAGCTCAGCGGTCAGAGCAGTCGCCCGGATTGCGAAAGGTCGTGGGTTCGAATCCCATCTGAGGGCTCGGAGGCGTGGTTGTTTTTTACACACGTATTTTATATCTTATAGAAATATTGCATTGTGAATGCAAAAAAATTAAATAAAAAAAAACATAATTATAGCTGGTTCCATCTTAATTGATTGTTTAATATTTGTAAAAATATTACTTTCAATGTTGAAGGTAGTTAGCGTTCAACATTGGTGGAACGATACTAGCTCATAGTAGAAGTTGGAATACGTTTGTAAAATTCGACACGTTTGCCAGCGTCTCGGTAGCTCAGCGGTCAGAGCAGTCGCCCGGATTGCGAAAGGTCGTGGGTTCGAATCCCATCTGAGGGCTCGGAGGCGTGGTTGTTTTTTACACACGTATTTTATATCTTATAGAAATATTGCATTGTGAATGCAAAAAAATTAAATAAAAAAAACATAATTATAGCTGGTTCCATCTTAATTGATTGTTTAATATTTGTAAAATTATTACTTTCAATGTTGAAGGTAGTTAGCGTTCAACATTGGTGGAACGATACTAGCTCATAGTAGAAGTTGGAATACGTTTGTAAAATTCGACACGTTTGCCAGCGTCTCGGTAGCTCAGCGGTCAGAGCAGTCGCCCGGATTGCGAAAGGTCGTGGGTTCGAATCCCATCTGAGGGCTCGGAGGCGTGGTTGTTTTTTACACACGTATTTTATATCTTATAGAAATATTGCATTGTGAATGCAAAAAAATTAAATAAAAAAAAACATAATTATAGCTGGTTCCATCTTAATTGATTGTTTAATATTTGTAAAAATATTACTTTCAATGTTGAAGGTAGTTAGCGTTCAACATTGGTGGAACGATACTAGCTCATAGTAGAAGTTGGAATACGTTTGTAAAATTCGACACGTTTGCCAGCGTCTCGGTAGCTCAGCGGTCAGAGCAGTCGCCCGGATTGCGAAAGGTCGTGGGTTCGAATCCCATCTGAGGGCTCGGAGGCGTGGTTGTTTTTTACACACGTATTTTATATCTTATAGAAATATTGCATTGTGAATGCAAAAAAATTAAATAAAAAAAAACATAATTATAGCTGGTTCCATCTTAATTGATTGTTTAATATTTGTAAAAATATTACTTTCAATGTTGAAGGTAGTTAGCGTTCAACATTGGTGGAACGATACTAGCTCATAGTAGAAGTTGGAATACGTTTGTAAAATTCGACACGTTTGCCAGCGTCTCGGTAGCTCAGCGGTCAGAGCAGTCGCCCGGATTGCGAAAGGTCGTGGGTTCGAATCCCATCTGAGGGCTCGGAGGCGTGGTTGTTTTTTACACACGTATTTTATATCTTATAGAAATATTGCATTGTGAATGCAAAAAAATTAAATAAAAAAAAACATAATTATAGCTGGTTCCATCTTAATTGATTGTTTAATATTTGTAAAAATATTACTTTCAATGTTGAAGGTAGTTAGCGTTCAACATTGGTGGAACGATACTAGCTCATAGTAGAAGTTGGAATACGTTTGTAAAATTCGACACGTTTGCCAGCGTCTCGGTAGCTCAGCGGTCAGAGCAGTCGCCCGGATTGCGAAAGGTCGTGGGTTCGAATCCCATCTGAGGGCTCGGAGGCGTGGTTGTTTTTTACACACGTATTTTATATCTTATAGAAATATTGCATTGTGAATGCAAAAAAATTAAATAAAAAAAAACATAATTATAGCTGGTTCCATCTTAATTGATTGTTTAATATTTGTAAAAATATTACTTTCAATGTTGAAGGTAGTTAGCGTTCAACATTGGTGGAACGATACTAGCTCATAGTAGAAGTTGGAATACGTTTGTAAAATTCGACACGTTTGCCAGCGTCTCGGTAGCTCAGCGGTCAGAGCAGTCGCCCGGATTGCGAAAGGTCGTGGGTTCGAATCCCATCTGAGGGCTCGGAGGCGTGGTTGTTTTTTACACACGTATTTTATATCTTATAGAAATATTGCATTGTGAATGCAAAAAAATTAAATAAAAAAAAACATAATTATAGCTGGTTCCATCTTAATTGATTGTTTAATATTTGTAAAAATATTACTTTCAATGTTGAAGGTAGTTAGCGTTCAACATTGGTGGAACGATACTAGCTCATAGTAGAAGTTGGAATACGTTTGTAAAATTCGACACGTTTGCCAGCGTCTCGGTAGCTCAGCGGTCAGAGCAGTCGCCCGGATTGCGAAAGGTCGTGGGTTCGAATCCCATCTGAGGGCTCGGAGGCGTGGTTGTTTTTTACACACGTATTTTATATCTTATAGAAATATTGCATTGTGAATGCAAAAAAATTAAATAAAAAAAAACAATTATAGCTGGTTCCATCTTAATTGATTGTTTAATATTTGTAAAAATATTACTTTCAATGTTGAAGGTAGTTAGCGTTCAACATTGGTGGAACGATACTAGCTCATAGTAGAAGTTGGAATACGTTTGTAAAATTCGACACGTTTGCCAGCGTCTCGGTAGCTCAGCGGTCAGAGCAGTCGCACGGATTGCGAAAGGTCGTGGGTTCGAATCCCATCTGAGGGCTCGGAGGCGTGGTTGTTTTTTACACACGTATTTTATATCTTATAGAAATATTGCATTGTGAATGCAAAAAAATTAAATAAAAAAAAAACATAATTATAGCTGGTTCCATCTTAATTGATTGTTTAATATTTGTAAAAATATTACTTTCAATGTTGAAGGTAGTTAGCGTTCAACATTGGTGGAACGATACTAGCTCATAGTAGAAGTTGGAATACGTTTGTAAAATTCGACACGTTTGCCAGCGTCTCGGTAGCTCAGCGGTCAGAGCAGTCGCCCGGATTGCGAAAGGTCGTGGGTTCGAATCCCATCTGAGGGCTCGGAGGCGTGGTTGTTTTTTACACACGTATTTTATATCTTATAGAAATATTGCATTGTGAATGCAAAAAAATTAAATAAAAAAAAACATAATTATAGCTGGTTCCATCTTAATTGATTGTTTAATATTTGTAAAAATATTACTTTCAATGTTGAAGGTAGTTAGCGTTCAACATTGGTGGAACGATACTAGCTCATAGTAGAAGTTGGAATACGTTTGTAAAATTCGACACGTTTGCCAGCGTCTCGGTAGCTCAGCGGTCAGAGCAGTCGCCCGGATTGCGAAAGGTCGTGGGTTCGAATCCCATCTGAGGGCTCGGAGGCGTGGTTGTTTTTTACACACGTATTTTATATCTTATAGAAATATTGCATTGTGAATGCAAAAAAATTAAATAAAAAAAAACATAATTATAGCTGGTTCCATCTTAATTGATTGTTTAATATTTGTAAAAATATTACTTTCAATGTTGAAGGTAGTTAGCGTTCAACATTGGTGGAACGATACTAGCTCATAGTAGAAGTTGGAATACGTTTGTAAAATTCGACACGTTTGCCAGCGTCTCGGTAGCTCAGCGGTCAGAGCAGTCGCCCGGATTGCGAAAGGTCGTGGGTTCGAATCCCATCTGAGGGCTCGGAGGCGTGGTTGTTTTTTACACACGTATTTTATATCTTATAGAAATATTGCATTGTGAATGCAAAAAAATTAAATAAAATAAAACATAATTATAGCTGGTTCCATCTTAATTGATTGTTTAATATTTGTAAAAATATTACTTTCAATGTTGAAGGTAGTTAGCGTTCAACATTGGTGGAACGATACTAGCTCATAGTAGAAGTTGGAATACGTTTGTAAAATTCGACACGTTTGCCAGCGTCTCGGTAGCTCAGCGGTCAGAGCAGTCGCATGGATTGCGAAAGGTCGTGGGTTCGAATCCCATCTGAGGGCTCGGAGGCGTGGTTGTTTTTTACACACGTATTTTATATCTTATAGAAATATTGCATTGTGAATGCAAAAAAATTAAATAAAAAAAAAACATAATTATAGCTGGTTCCATCTTAATTGATTGTTTAATATTTGTAAAAATATTACTTTCAATGTTGAAGGTAGTTAGCGTTCAAAATTGGTGGAACGATACTAGCTCATAGTAGAAGTTGGAATACGTTTGTAAAATTCGACACGTTTGCCAGCGTCTCGGTAGCTCAGCGGTCAGAGCAGTCGCCCGGATTGCGAAAGGTCGTGGGTTCGAATCCCATCTGAGGGCTCGGAGGCGTGGTTGTTTTTTACACACGTATTTTATATCTTATAGAAATATTGCATTGTGAATGCAAAAAAATTAAATAAAATAAAACATAATTATAGCTGGTTCCATCTTAATTGATTGTTTAATATTTGTAAAAATATTACTTTCAATGTTGAAGGTAGTTAGCGTTCAACATTGGTGGAACGATACTAGCTCATAGTAGAAGTTGGAATACGTTTGTAAAATTCGACACGTTTGCCAGCGTCTCGGTAGCTCAGCGGTCAGAGCAGTCGCATGGATTGCGAAAGGTCGTGGGTTTGAATCCCATCTGAGGGCTCGGAGGCGTGGTTGTTTTTTACACACGTATTTTATATCTTATAGAAATATTGCATTGTGAATGCAAAAAAATTAAATAAAAAAAAAACATAATTATAGCTGGTTCCATCTTAATTGATTGTTTAATATTTGTAAAAATATTACTTTCAATGTTGAAGGTAGTTAGCGTTCAACATTGGTGGAACGATACTAGCTCATAGTAGAAGTTGGAATACGTTTGTAAAATTCGACACGTTTGCCAGCGTCTCGGTAGCTCAGCGGTCAGAGCAGTCGCCCGGATTGCGAAAGGTCGTGGGTTCGAATCCCATCTGAGGGCTCGGAGGCGTGGTTGTTTTTTACACACGTATTTTATATCTTATGGAAATATTGCATTGTGAATGCAAAAAAAAAAAATAAAAAAAAAACATAATTATAGCTGGTTCCATCTTAATTGATTGTTTAATATTTGTAAAAATATTACTTTCAATGTTGAAGGTAGTTAGCGTTCAACATTGGTGGAACGATACTAGCTCATAGTAGAAGTTGGAATACGTTTGTAAAATTCGACACGTTTGCCAGCGTCTCGGTAGCTCAGCGGTCAGAGCAGTCGCCCGGATTGCGAAAGGTCGTGGGTTCGAATCCCATCTGAGGGCTCGGAGGCGTGGTTGTTTTTTACACACGTATTTTATATCTTATAGAAATATTGCATTGTGAATGCAAAAAAATTAAATAAAAAAAAACATAATTATAGCTGGTTCCATCTTAATTGATTGTTTAATATTTGTAAAAATATTACTTTCAATGTTGAAGGTAGTTAGCGTTCAACATTGGTGGAACGATACTAGCTCATAGTAGAAGTTGGAATACGTTTGTAAAATTCGACACGTTTGCCAGCGTCTCGGTAGCTCAGCGGTCAGAGCAGTCGCCCGGATTGCGAAAGGTCGTGGGTTCGAATCCCATCTGAGGGCTCGGAGGCGTGGTTGTTTTTTACACACGTATTTTATATCTTATAGAAATATTGCATTGTGAATGCAAAAAAATTAAATAAAAAAAAACATAATTATAGCTGGTTCCATCTTAATTGATTGTTTAATATTTGTAAAAATATTACTTTCAATGTTGAAGGTAGTTAGCGTTCAACATTGGTGGAACGATACTAGCTCATAGTAGAAGTTGGAATACGTTTGTAAAATTCGACACGTTTGCCAGCGTCTCGGTAGCTCAGCGGTCAGAGCAGTCGCCCGGATTGCGAAAGGTCGTGGGTTCGAATCCCATCTGAGGGCTCGGAGGCGTGGTTGTTTTTTACACACGTATTTTATATCTTATAGAAATATTGCATTGTGAATGCAAAAAAATTAAATAAAAAAAAACATAATTATAGCTGGTTCCATCTTAATTGATTGTTTAATATTTGTAAAAATATTACTTTCAATGTTGAAGGTAGTTAGCGTTCAACATTGGTGGAACGATACTAGCTCATAGTAGAAGTTGGAATACGTTTGTAAAATTCGACACGTTTGCCAGCGTCTCGGTAGCTCAGCGGTCAGAGCAGTCGCCCGGATTGCGAAAGGTCGTGGGTTCGAATCCCATCTGAGGGCTCGGAGGCGTGGTTGTTTTTTACACACGTATTTTATATCTTATAGAAATATTGCATTGTGAATGCAAAAAAATTAAATAAAAAAAAACATAATTATAGCTGGTTCCATCTTAATTGATTGTTTAATATTTTTACAAATATTACTTTCAATGTTGAAGGTAGTTAGCGTTCAACATTGGTGGAACGATACTAGCTCATAGTAGAAGTTGGAATACGTTTGTAAAATTCGACACGTTTGCCAGCGTCTCGGTAGCTCAGCGGTCAGAGCAGTCGCCCGGATTGCGAAAGGTCGTGGGTTCGAATCCCATCTGAGGGCTCGGAGGCGTGGTTGTTTTTTACACACGTATTTTATATCTTATAGAAATATTGCATTGTGAATGCAAAAAAATTAAATAAAAAAAAACATAATTATAGCTGGTTCCATCTTAATTGATTGTTTAATATTTGTAAAAATATTACTTTCAATGTTGAAGGTAGTTAGCGTTCAACATTGGTGGAACGATACTAGCTCATAGTAGAAGTTGGAATACGTTTGTAAAATTCGACACGTTTGCCAGCGTCTCGGTAGCTCAGCGGTCAGAGCAGTCGCCCGGATTGCGAAAGGTCGTGGGTTCGAATCCCATCTGAGGGCTCGGAGGCGTGGTTGTTTTTTACACACGTATTTTATATCTTATAGAAATATTGCATTGTGAATGCAAAAAAATTAAATAAAAAAAAACATAATTATAGCTGGTTCCATCTTAATTGATTGTTTAATATTTGTAAAAATATTACTTTCAATGTTGAAGGTAGTTAGCGTTCAACATTGGTGGAACGATACTAGCTCATAGTAGAAGTTGGAATACGTTTGTAAAATTCGACACGTTTGCCAGCGTCTCGGTAGCTCAGCGGTCAGAGCAGTCGCCCGGATTGCGAAAGGTCGTGGGTTCGAATCCCATCTGAGGGCTCGGAGGCGTGGTTGTTTTTTACACACGTATTTTATATCTTATAGAAATATTGCATTGTGAATGCAAAAAAATTAAATAAAAAAAAACATAATTATAGCTGGTTCCATCTTAATTGATTGTTTAATATTTGTAAAAATATTACTTTCAATGTTGAAGGTAGTTAGCGTTCAACATTGGTGGAACGATACTAGCTCATAGTAGAAGTTGGAATACGTTTGTAAAATTCGACACGTTTGCCAGCGTCTCGGTAGCTCAGCGGTCAGAGCAGTCGCCCGGATTGCGAAAGGTCGTGGGTTCGAATCCCATCTGAGGGCTCGGAGGCGTGGTTGTTTTTTACACACGTATTTTATATCTTATAGAAATATTGCATTGTGAATGCAAAAAAATTAAATAAAAAAAAACATAATTATAGCTGGTTCCATCTTAATTGATTGTTTAATATTTGTAAAAATATTACTTTCAATGTTGAAGGTAGTTAGCGTTCAACATTGGTGGAACGATACTAGCTCATAGTAGAAGTTGGAATACGTTTGTAAAATTCGACACGTTTGCCAGCGTCTCGGTAGCTCAGCGGTCAGAGCAGTCGCCCGGATTGCGAAAGGTCGTGGGTTCGAATCCCATCTGAGGGCTCGGAGGCGTGGTTGTTTTTTACACACGTATTTTATATCTTATAGAAATATTGCATTGTGAATGCAAAAAAATTAAATAAAAAAAAACATAATTATAGCTGGTTCCATCTTAATTGATTGTTTAATATTTGTAAAAATATTACTTTCAATGTTGAAGGTAGTTAGCGTTCAACATTGGTGGAACGATACTAGCTCATAGTAGAAGTTGGAATACGTTTGTAAAATTCGACACGTTTGCCAGCGTCTCGGTAGCTCAGCGGTCAGAGCAGTCGCCCGGATTGCGAAAGGTCGTGGGTTCGAATCCCATCTGAGGGCTCGGAGGCGTGGTTGTTTTTTACACACGTATTTTATATCTTATGGAAATATTGCATTGTGAATGCAAAAAAAAAAAAAAAAAAAATAATTATAGCTGGTTCCATCTTAATTGATTGTTTAATATTTGTAAAAATATTACTTTCAATGTTGAAGGTAGTTAGCGTTCAACATTGGTGGAACGATACTAGCTCATAGTAGAAGTTGGAATACGTTTGTAAAATTCGACACGTTTGCCAGCGTCTCGGTAGCTCAGCGGTCAGAGCAGTCGCCCGGATTGCGAAAGGTCGTGGGTTCGAATCCCATCTGAGGGCTCGGAGGCGTGGTTGTTTTTTACACACGTATTTTATATCTTATAGAAATATTGCATTGTGAATGCAAAAAAAATAAATAAAAAAAAACATAATTATAGCTGGTTCCATCTTAATTGATTGTTTAATATTTGTAAAAATATTACTTTCAATGTTGAAGGTAGTTAGCGTTCAACATTGGTGGAACGATACTAGCTCATAGTAGAAGTTGGAATACGTTTGTAAAAATTCGACACGTTTGCCAGCGTCTCGGTAGCTCAGCGGTCAGAGCAGTCGCCCGGATTGCGAAAGGTCGTGGGTTCGAATCCCATCTGAGGGCTCGGAGGCGTGGTTGTTTTTTACACACGTATTTTATATCTTATGGAAATATTGCATTGTGAATGCAAAAAAATAAAATAAAAAAAAAACATAATTATAGCTGGTTCCATCTTAATTGATTGTTTAATATTTGTAAAAATATTACTTTCAATGTTGAAGGTAGTTAGCGTTCAACATTGGTGGAACGATACTAGCTCATAGTAGAAGTTGGAATACGTTTGTAAAATTCGACACGTTTGCCAGCGTCTCGGTAGCTCAGCGGTCAGAGCAGTCGCCCGGATTGGGAAAGGTCGTGGGTTCGAATCCCATCTGAGGGCTCGGAGGCGTGGTTGTTTTTTACACACGTATTTTATATCTTATAGAAATATTGCATTGTGAATGCAAAAAAATTAAATAAAAAAAAACATAATTATAGCTGGTTCCATCTTAATTGATTGTTTAATATTTGTAAAAATATTACTTTCAATGTTGAAGGTAGTTAGCGTTCAACATTGGTGGAACGATACTAGCTCATAGTAGAAGTTGGAATACGTTTGTAAAATTCGACACGTTTGCCAGCGTCTCGGTAGCTCAGCGGTCAGAGCAGTCGCATGGATTGCGAAAGGTCGTGGGTTCGAATCCCATCTGAGGGCTCGGAGGCGTGGTTGTTTTTTACACACGTATTTTATATCTTATAGAAATATTGCATTGTGAATGCAAAAAAATTAAATAAAAAAAAAACATAATTATAGCTGGTTCCATCTTAATTGATTGTTTAATATTTGTAAAAATATTACTTTCAATGTTGAAGGTAGTTAGCGTTCAACATTGGTGGAACGATACTAGCTCATAGTAGAAGTTGGAATACGTTTGTAAAATTCGACACGTTTGCCAGCGTCTCGGTAGCTCAGCGGTCAGAGCAGTCGCCCGGATTGCGAAAGGTCGTGGGTTCGAATCCCATCTGAGGGCTCGGAGGCGTGGTTGTTTTTTACACACGTATTTTATATCTTATAGAAATATTGCATTGTGAATGCAAAAAAAATAAATAAAAAAAAACATAATTATAGCTGGTTCCATCTTAATTGATTGTTTAATATTTGTAAAAATATTACTTTCAATGTTGAAGGTAGTTAGCGTTCAACATTGGTGGAACGATACTAGCTCATAGTAGAAGTTGGAATACGTTTGTAAAATTCGACACGTTTGCCAGCGTCTCGGTAGCTCAGCGGTCAGAGCAGTCGCCCGGATTGCGAAAGGTCGTGGGTTCGAATCCCATCTGAGGGCTCGGAGGCGTGGTTGTTTTTTACACACGTATTTTATATCTTATAGAAATATTGCATTGTGAATGCAAAAAAAATTAAATAAAAAAAAACATAATTATAGCTGGTTCCATCTTAATTGATTGTTTAATATTTGTAAAAATATTACTTTCAATGTTGAAGGTAGTTAGCGTTCAACATTGGTGGAACGATACTAGCTCATAGTAGAAGTTGGAATACGTTTGTAAAATTCGACACGTTTGCCAGCGTCTCGGTAGCTCAGCGGTCAGAGCAGTCGCCCGGATTGCGAAAGGTCGTGGGTTCGAATCCCATCTGAGGGCTCGGAGGCGTGGTTGTTTTTTACACACGTATTTTATATCTTATAGAAATATTGCATTGTGAATGCAAAAAAATTAAATAAAAAAAAACATAATTATAGCTGGTTCCATCTTAATTGATTGTTTAATATTTGTAAAAATATTACTTTCAATGTTGAAGGTAGTTAGCGTTCAACATTGGTGGAACGATACTAGCTCATAGTAGAAGTTGGAATACGTTTGTAAAATTCGACACGTTTGCCAGCGTCTCGGTAGCTCAGCGGTCAGAGCAGTCGCCCGGATTGCGAAAGGTCGTGGGTTCGAATCCCATCTGAGGGCTCGGAGGCGTGGTTGTTTTTTACACACGTATTTTATATCTTATAGAAATATTGCATTGTGAATGCAAAAAAATTAAATAAAAAAAACATAATTATAGCTGGTTCCATCTTAATTGATTGTTTAATATTTGTAAAATTATTACTTTCAATGTTGAAGGTAGTTAGCGTTCAACATTGGTGGAACGATACTAGCTCATAGTAGAAGTTGGAATACGTTTGTAAAATTCGACACGTTTGCCAGCGTCTCGGTAGCTCAGCGGTCAGAGCAGTCGCCCGGATTGCGAAAGGTCGTGGGTTCGAATCCCATCTGAGGGCTCGGAGGCGTGGTTGTTTTTTACACACGTATTTTATATCTTATAGAAATATTGCATTGTGAATGCAAAAAAATTAAATAAAAAAAAACATAATTATAGCTGGTTCCATCTTAATTGATTGTTTAATATTTGTAAAAATATTACTTTCAATGTTGAAGGTAGTTAGCGTTCAACATTGGTGGAACGATACTAGCTCATAGTAGAAGTTGGAATACGTTTGTAAAATTCGACACGTTTGCCAGCGTCTCGGTAGCTCAGCGGTCAGAGCAGTCGCCCGGATTGCGAAAGGTCGTGGGTTCGAATCCCATCTGAGGGCTCGGAGGCGTGGTTGTTTTTTACACACGTATTTTATATCTTATAGAAATATTGCATTGTGAATGCAAAAAAATTAAATAAAAAAAAACATAATTATAGCTGGTTCCATCTTAATTGATTGTTTAATATTTGTAAAAATATTACTTTCAATGTTGAAGGTAGTTAGCGTTCAACATTGGTGGAACGATACTAGCTCATAGTAGAAGTTGGAATACGTTTGTAAAATTCGACACGTTTGCCAGCGTCTCGGTAGCTCAGCGGTCAGAGCAGTCGCATGGATTGCGAAAGGTCGTGGGTTCGAATCCCATCTGAGGGCTCGGAGGCGTGGTTGTTTTTTACACACGTATTTTATATCTTATAGAAATATTGCATTGTGAATGCAAAAAAATTAAATAAAAAAAAAACATAATTATAGCTGGTTCCATCTTAATTGATTGTTTAATATTTGTAAAAATATTACTTTCAATGTTGAAGGTAGTTAGCGTTCAACATTGGTGGAACGATACTAGCTCATAGTAGAAGTTGGAATACGTTTGTAAAATTCGACACGTTTGCCAGCGTCTCGGTAGCTCAGCGGTCAGAGCAGTCGCCTGGATTGCGAAAGGTCGTGGGTTCGAATCCCATCTGAGGGCTCGGAGGCGTGGTTGTTTTTTACACACGTATTTTATATCTTATGGAAATATTGCATTGTGAATGCAAAAAAATTAAATAAAAAAAAAACATAATTATAGCTGGTTCCATCTTAATTGATTGTTTAATATTTGTAAAAATATTACTTTCAATGTTGAAGGTAGTTAGCGTTCAACATTTGTGGAACGATACTAGCTCATAGTAGAAGTTGGAATACGTTTGTAAAATTCGACACGTTTGCCAGCGTCTCGGTAGCTCAGCGGTCAGAGCAGTCGCCCGGATTGCGAAAGGTCGTGGGTTCGAATCCCATCTGAGGGCTCGGAGGCGTGGTTGTTTTTTACACACGTATTTTATATCTTATAGAAATATTGCATTGTGAATGCAAAAAAATTAAATAAAAAAAAACATAATTATAGCTGGTTCCATCTTAATTGATTGTTTAATATTTGTAAAAATATTACTTTCAATGTTGAAGGTAGTTAGCGTTCAACATTGGTGGAACGATACTAGCTCATAGTAGAAGTTGGAATACGTTTGTAAAATTCGACACGTTTGCCAGCGTCTCGGTAGCTCAGCGGTCAGAGCAGTCGCATGGATTGCGAAAGGTCGTGGGTTCGAATCCCATCTGAGGGCTCGGAGGCGTGGTTGTTTTTTACACACGTATTTTATATCTTATAGAAATATTGCATTGTGAATGCAAAAAAATTAAATAAAAAAAACATAATTATAGCTGGTTCCATCTTAATTGATTGTTTAATATTTGTAAAAATATTACTTTCAATGTTGAAGGTAGTTAGCGTTCAACATTGGTGGAACGATACTAGCTCATAGTAGAAGTTGGAATACGTTTGTAAAATTCGACACGTTTGCCAGCGTCTCGGTAGCTCAGCGGTCAGAGCAGTCGCCCGGATTGCGAAAGGTCGTGGGTTCGAATCCCATCTGAGGGCTCGGAGGCGTGGTTGTTTTTTTACACACGTATTTTATATCTTATAGAAATATTGCATTGTGAATGCAAAAAAAATAAATAAAAAAAAACATAATTATAGCTGGTTCCATCTTAATTGATTGTTTAATATTTGTAAAAATATTACTTTCAATGTTGAAGGTAGTTAGCGTTCAACATTGGTGGAACGATACTAGCTCATAGTAGAAGTTGGAATACGTTTGTAAAATTCGACACGTTTGCCAGCGTCTCGGTAGCTCAGCGGTCAGAGCAGTCGCCCGGATTGCGAAAGGTCGTGGGTTCGAATCCCATCTGAGGGCTCGGAGGCGTGGTTGTTTTTTACACACGTATTTTATATCTTATAGAAATATTGCATTGTGAATGCAAAAAAATTAAATAAAAAAAAACATAATTATAGCTGGTTCCATCTTAATTGATTGTTTAATATTTGTAAAAATATTACTTTCAATGTTGAAGGTAGTTAGCGTTCAACATTGGTGGAACGATACTAGCTCATAGTAGAAGTTGGAATACGTTTGTAAAATTCGACACGTTTGCCAGCGTCTCGGTAGCTCAGCGGTCAGAGCAGTCGCCCGGATTGCGAAAGGTCGTGGGTTCGAATCCCATCTGAGGGCTCGGAGGCGTGGTTGTTTTTTACACACGTATTTTATATCTTATGGAAATATTGCATTGTGAATGCAAAAAAAAAAAAAAAAAAAAATAATTATAGCTGGTTCCATCTTAATTGATTGTTTAATATTTGTAAAAATATTACTTTCAATGTTGAAGGTAGTTAGCGTTCAACATTGGTGGAACGATACTAGCTCATAGTAGAAGTTGGAATACGTTTGTAAAATTCGACACGTTTGCCAGCGTCTCGGTAGCTCAGCGGTCAGAGCAGTCGCCCGGATTGCGAAAGGTCGTGGGTTCGAATCCCATCTGAGGGCTCGGAGGCGTGGTTGTTTTTTACACACGTATTTTATATCTTATAGAAATATTGCATTGTGAATGCAAAAAAATTAAATAAAAAAAAAACATAATTATAGCTGGTTCCATCTTAATTGATTGTTTAATATTTGTAAAAATATTACTTTCAATGTTGAAGGTAGTTAGCGTTCAACATTGGTGGAACGATACTAGCTCATAGTAGAAGTTGGAATACGTTTGTAAAAATTCGACACGTTTGCCAGCGTCTCGGTAGCTCAGCGGTCAGAGCAGTCGCCCGGATTGCGAAAGGTCGTGGGTTCGAATCCCATCTGAGGGCTCGGAGGCGTGGTTGTTTTTTACACACGTATTTTATATCTTATGGAAATATTGCATTGTGAATGCAAAAAAATAAAATAAAAAAAAAACATAATTATAGCTGGTTCCATCTTAATTGATTGTTTAATATTTGTAAAAATATTACTTTCAATGTTGAAGGTAGTTAGCGTTCAACATTGGTGGAACGATACTAGCTCATAGTAGAAGTTGGAATACGTTTGTAAAATTCGACACGTTTGCCAGCGTCTCGGTAGCTCAGCGGTCAGAGCAGTCGCCCGGATTGGGAAAGGTCGTGGGTTCGAATCCCATCTGAGGGCTCGGAGGCGTGGTTGTTTTTTACACACGTATTTTATATCTTATAGAAATATTGCATTGTGAATGCAAAAAAATTAAATAAAAAAAAACATAATTATAGCTGGTTCCATCTTAATTGATTGTTTAATATTTGTAAAAATATTACTTTCAATGTTGAAGGTAGTTAGCGTTCAACATTGGTGGAACGATACTAGCTCATAGTAGAAGTTGGAATACGTTTGTAAAATTCGACACGTTTGCCAGCGTCTCGGTAGCTCAGCGGTCAGAGCAGTCGCATGGATTGCGAAAGGTCGTGGGTTCGAATCCCATCTGAGGGCTCGGAGGCGTGGTTGTTTTTTACACACGTATTTTATATCTTATAGAAATATTGCATTGTGAATGCAAAAAAATTAAATAAAAAAAAAACATAATTATAGCTGGTTCCATCTTAATTGATTGTTTAATATTTGTAAAAATATTACTTTCAATGTTGAAGGTAGTTAGCGTTCAACATTGGTGGAACGATACTAGCTCATAGTAGAAGTTGGAATACGTTTGTAAAATTCGACACGTTTGCCAGCGTCTCGGTAGCTCAGCGGTCAGAGCAGTCGCCCGGATTGCGAAAGGTCGTGGGTTCGAATCCCATCTGAGGGCTCGGAGGCGTGGTTGTTTTTTACACACGTATTTTATATCTTATAGAAATATTGCATTGTGAATGCAAAAAAAATAAATAAAAAAAAACATAATTATAGCTGGTTCCATCTTAATTGATTGTTTAATATTTGTAAAAATATTACTTTCAATGTTGAAGGTAGTTAGCGTTCAACATTGGTGGAACGATACTAGCTCATAGTAGAAGTTGGAATACGTTTGTAAAATTCGACACGTTTGCCAGCGTCTCGGTAGCTCAGCGGTCAGAGCAGTCGCCCGGATTGCGAAAGGTCGTGGGTTCGAATCCCATCTGAGGGCTCGGAGGCGTGGTTGTTTTTTACACACGTATTTTATATCTTATAGAAATATTGCATTGTGAATGCAAAAAAAATTAAATAAAAAAAAACATAATTATAGCTGGTTCCATCTTAATTGATTGTTTAATATTTGTAAAAATATTACTTTCAATGTTGAAGGTAGTTAGCGTTCAACATTGGTGGAACGATACTAGCTCATAGTAGAAGTTGGAATACGTTTGTAAAATTCGACACGTTTGCCAGCGTCTCGGTAGCTCAGCGGTCAGAGCAGTCGCCCGGATTGCGAAAGGTCGTGGGTTCGAATCCCATCTGAGGGCTCGGAGGCGTGGTTGTTTTTTACACACGTATTTTATATCTTATAGAAATATTGCATTGTGAATGCAAAAAAATTAAATAAAAAAAAACATAATTATAGCTGGTTCCATCTTAATTGATTGTTTAATATTTGTAAAAATATTACTTTCAATGTTGAAGGTAGTTAGCGTTCAACATTGGTGGAACGATACTAGCTCATAGTAGAAGTTGGAATACGTTTGTAAAATTCGACACGTTTGCCAGCGTCTCGGTAGCTCAGCGGTCAGAGCAGTCGCCCGGATTGCGAAAGGTCGTGGGTTCGAATCCCATCTGAGGGCTCGGAGGCGTGGTTGTTTTTTACACACGTATTTTATATCTTATAGAAATATTGCATTGTGAATGCAAAAAAATTAAATAAAAAAAACATAATTATAGCTGGTTCCATCTTAATTGATTGTTTAATATTTGTAAAATTATTACTTTCAATGTTGAAGGTAGTTAGCGTTCAACATTGGTGGAACGATACTAGCTCATAGTAGAAGTTGGAATACGTTTGTAAAATTCGACACGTTTGCCAGCGTCTCGGTAGCTCAGCGGTCAGAGCAGTCGCCCGGATTGCGAAAGGTCGTGGGTTCGAATCCCATCTGAGGGCTCGGAGGCGTGGTTGTTTTTTACACACGTATTTTATATCTTATAGAAATATTGCATTGTGAATGCAAAAAAATTAAATAAAAAAAAACATAATTATAGCTGGTTCCATCTTAATTGATTGTTTAATATTTGTAAAAATATTACTTTCAATGTTGAAGGTAGTTAGCGTTCAACATTGGTGGAACGATACTAGCTCATAGTAGAAGTTGGAATACGTTTGTAAAATTCGACACGTTTGCCAGCGTCTCGGTAGCTCAGCGGTCAGAGCAGTCGCCCGGATTGCGAAAGGTCGTGGGTTCGAATCCCATCTGAGGGCTCGGAGGCGTGGTTGTTTTTTACACACGTATTTTATATCTTATAGAAATATTGCATTGTGAATGCAAAAAAATTAAATAAAAAAAAACATAATTATAGCTGGTTCCATCTTAATTGATTGTTTAATATTTGTAAAAATATTACTTTCAATGTTGAAGGTAGTTAGCGTTCAACATTGGTGGAACGATACTAGCTCATAGTAGAAGTTGGAATACGTTTGTAAAATTCGACACGTTTGCCAGCGTCTCGGTAGCTCAGCGGTCAGAGCAGTCGCACGGATTGCGAAAGGTCGTGGGTTCGAATCCCATCTGAGGGCTCGGAGGCGTGGTTGTTTTTTACACACGTATTTTATATCTTATAGAAATATTGCATTGTGAATGCAAAAAAATTAAATAAAAAAAAAACATAATTATAGCTGGTTCCATCTTAATTGATTGTTTAATATTTGTAAAAATATTACTTTCAATGTTGAAGGTAGTTAGCGTTCAACATTGGTGGAACGATACTAGCTCATAGTAGAAGTTGGAATACGTTTGTAAAATTCGACACGTTTGCCAGCGTCTCGGTAGCTCAGCGGTCAGAGCAGTCGCATGGATTGCGAAAGGTCGTGGGTTCGAATCCCATCTGAGGGCTCGGAGGCGTGGTTGTTTTTTACACACGTATTTTATATCTTATAGAAATATTGCATTGTGAATGCAAAAAAATTAAATAAAAAAAAAACATAATTATAGCTGGTTCCATCTTAATTGATTGTTTAATATTTGTAAAATTATTACTTTCAATGTTGAAGGTAGTTAGCGTTCAACATTGGTGGAACGATACTAGCTCATAGTAGAAGTTGGAATACGTTTGTAAAATTCGACACGTTTGCCAGCGTCTCGGTAGCTCAGCGGTCAGAGCAGTCGCCCGGATTGCGAAAGGTCGTGGGTTCGAATCCCATCTGAGGGCTCGGAGGCGTGGTTGTTTTTTACACACGTATTTTATATCTTATAGAAATATTGCATTGTGAATGCAAAAAAATTAAATAAAAAAAAACATAATTATAGCTGGTTCCATCTTAATTGATTGTTTAATATTTGTAAAAATATTACTTTCAATGTTGAAGGTAGTTAGCGTTCAACATTGGTGGAACGATACTAGCTCATAGTAGAAGTTGGAATACGTTTGTAAAATTCGACACGTTTGCCAGCGTCTCGGTAGCTCAGCGGTCAGAGCAGTCGCATGGATTGCGAAAGGTCGTGGGTTCGAATCCCATCTGAGGGCTCGGAGGCGTGGTTGTTTTTTACACACGTATTTTATATCTTATAGAAATATTGCATTGTGAATGCAAAAAAATTAAATAAAAAAAAAACATAATTATAGCTGGTTCCATCTTAATTGATTGTTTAATATTTGTAAAAATATTACTTTCAATGTTGAAGGTAGTTAGCGTTCAACATTGGTGGAACGATACTAGCTCATAGTAGAAGTTGGAATACGTTTGTAAAATTCGACACGTTTGCCAGCGTCTCGGTAGCTCAGCGGTCAGAGCAGTCGCCCGGATTGCGAAAGGTCGTGGGTTCGAATCCCATCTGAGGGCTCGGAGGCGTGGTTGTTTTTTACACACGTATTTTATATCTTATAGAAATATTGCATTGTGAATGCAAAAAAATTAAATAAAAAAAAACATAATTATAGCTGGTTCCATCTTAATTGATTGTTTAATATTTGTAAAAATATTACTTTCAATGTTGAAGGTAGTTAGCGTTCAACATTGGTGGAACGATACTAGCTCATAGTAGAAGTTGGAATACGTTTGTAAAATTCGACACGTTTGCCAGCGTCTCGGTAGCTCAGCGGTCAGAGCAGTCGCCCGGATTGCGAAAGGTCGTGGGTTCGAATCCCATCTGAGGGCTCGGAGGCGTGGTTGTTTTTTACACACGTATTTTATATCTTATAGAAATATTGCATTGTGAATGCAAAAAAATTAAATAAAAAAAACATAATTATAGCTGGTTCCATCTTAATTGATTGTTTAATATTTGTAAAAATATTACTTTCAATGTTGAAGGTAGTTAGCGTTCAACATTGGTGGAACGATACTAGCTCATAGTAGAAGTTGGAATACGTTTGTAAAATTCGACACGTTTGCCAGCGTCTCGGTAGCTCAGCGGTCAGAGCAGTCGCCCGGATTGCGAAAGGTCGTGGGTTCGAATCCCATCTGAGGGCTCGGAGGCGTGGTTGTTTTTTACACACGTATTTTATATCTTATAGAAATATTGCATTGTGAATGCAAAAAAATTAAATAAAAAAAAACATAATTATAGCTGGTTCCATCTTAATTGATTGTTTAATATTTGTAAAAATATTACTTTCAATGTTGAAGGTAGTTAGCGTTCAACATTGGTGGAACGATACTAGCTCATAGTAGAAGTTGGAATACGTTTGTAAAATTCGACACGTTTGCCAGCGTCTCGGTAGCTCAGCGGTCAGAGCAGTCGCCCGGATTGCGAAAGGTCGTGGGTTCGAATCCCATCTGAGGGCTCGGAGGCGTGGTTGTTTTTTACACACGTATTTTATATCTTATAGAAATATTGCATTGTGAATGCAAAAAAATTAAATAAAAAAAAACAATTATAGCTGGTTCCATCTTAATTGATTGTTTAATATTTGTAAAAATATTACTTTCAATGTTGAAGGTAGTTAGCGTTCAACATTGGTGGAACGATACTAGCTCATAGTAGAAGTTGGAATACGTTTGTAAAATTCGACACGTTTGCCAGCGTCTCGGTAGCTCAGCGGTCAGAGCAGTCGCATGGATTGCGAAAGGTCGTGGGTTCGAATCCCATCTGAGGGCTCGGAGGCGTGGTTGTTTTTTACACACGTATTTTATATCTTATAGAAATATTGCATTGTGAATGCAAAAAAATTAAATAAAAAAAAAACATAATTATAGCTGGTTCCATCTTAATTGATTGTTTAATATTTGTAAAAATATTACTTTCAATGTTGAAGGTAGTTAGCGTTCAACATTGGTGGAACGATACTAGCTCATAGTAGAAGTTGGAATACGTTTGTAAAATTCGACACGTTTGCCAGCGTCTCGGTAGCTCAGCGGTCAGAGCAGTCGCCCGGATTGCGAAAGGTCGTGGGTTCGAATCCCATCTGAGGGCTCGGAGGCGTGGTTGTTTTTTACACACGTATTTTATATCTTATAGAAATATTGCATTGTGAATGCAAAAAAATTAAATAAAATAAAACATAATTATAGCTGGTTCCATCTTAATTGATTGTTTAATATTTGTAAAAATATTACTTTCAATGTTGAAGGTAGTTAGCGTTCAACATTGGTGGAACGATACTAGCTCATAGTAGAAGTTGGAATACGTTTGTAAAATTCGACACGTTTGCCAGCGTCTCGGTAGCTCAGCGGTCAGAGCAGTCGCATGGATTGCGAAAGGTCGTGGGTTCGAATCCCATCTGAGGGCTCGGAGGCGTGGTTGTTTTTTACACACGTATTTTATATCTTATAGAAATATTGCATTGTGAATGCAAAAAAATTAAATAAAAAAAAAACATAATTATAGCTGGTTCCATCTTAATTGATTGTTTAATATTTGTAAAAATATTACTTTCAATGTTGAAGGTAGTTAGCGTTCAACATTGGTGGAACGATACTAGCTCATAGTAGAAGTTGGAATACGTTTGTAAAATTCGACACGTTTGCCAGCGTCTCGGTAGCTCAGCGGTCAGAGCAGTCGCCCGGATTGCGAAAGGTCGTGGGTTCGAATCCCATCTGAGGGCTCGGAGGCGTGGTTGTTTTTTACACACGTATTTTATATCTTATGGAAATATTGCATTGTGAATGCAAAAAAAAAAAATAAAAAAAAAACATAATTATAGCTGGTTCCATCTTAATTGATTGTTTAATATTTGTAAAAATATTACTTTCAATGTTGAAGGTAGTTAGCGTTCAACATTGGTGGAACGATACTAGCTCATAGTAGAAGTTGGAATACGTTTGTAAAATTCGACACGTTTGCCAGCGTCTCGGTAGCTCAGCGGTCAGAGCAGTCGCCCGGATTGCGAAAGGTCGTGGGTTCGAATCCCATCTGAGGGCTCGGAGGCGTGGTTGTTTTTTACACACGTATTTTATATCTTATAGAAATATTGCATTGTGAATGCAAAAAAATTAAATAAAAAAAAACATAATTATAGCTGGTTCCATCTTAATTGATTGTTTAATATTTGTAAAAATATTACTTTCAATGTTGAAGGTAGTTAGCGTTCAACATTGGTGGAACGATACTAGCTCATAGTAGAAGTTGGAATACGTTTGTAAAATTCGACACGTTTGCCAGCGTCTCGGTAGCTCAGCGGTCAGAGCAGTCGCCCGGATTGCGAAAGGTCGTGGGTTCGAATCCCATCTGAGGGCTCGGAGGCGTGGTTGTTTTTTACACACGTATTTTATATCTTATAGAAATATTGCATTGTGAATGCAAAAAAATTAAATAAAAAAAAACATAATTATAGCTGGTTCCATCTTAATTGATTGTTTAATATTTGTAAAAATATTACTTTCAATGTTGAAGGTAGTTAGCGTTCAACATTGGTGGAACGATACTAGCTCATAGTAGAAGTTGGAATACGTTTGTAAAATTCGACACGTTTGCCAGCGTCTCGGTAGCTCAGCGGTCAGAGCAGTCGCCCGGATTGCGAAAGGTCGTGGGTTCGAATCCCATCTGAGGGCTCGGAGGCGTGGTTGTTTTTTACACACGTATTTTATATCTTATAGAAATATTGCATTGTGAATGCAAAAAAATTAAATAAAAAAAAACATAATTATAGCTGGTTCCATCTTAATTGATTGTTTAATATTTGTAAAAATATTACTTTCAATGTTGAAGGTAGTTAGCGTTCAACATTGGTGGAACGATACTAGCTCATAGTAGAAGTTGGAATACGTTTGTAAAATTCGACACGTTTGCCAGCGTCTCGGTAGCTCAGCGGTCAGAGCAGTCGCCCGGATTGCGAAAGGTCGTGGGTTCGAATCCCATCTGAGGGCTCGGAGGCGTGGTTGTTTTTTACACACGTATTTTATATCTTATAGAAATATTGCATTGTGAATGCAAAAAAATTAAATTAAAAAAAACATAATTATAGCTGGTTCCATCTTAATTGATTGTTTAATATTTGTAAAAATATTACTTTCAATGTTGAAGGTAGTTAGCGTTCAACATTGGTGGAACGATACTAGCTCATAGTAGAAGTTGGAATACGTTTGTAAAATTCGACACGTTTGCCAGCGTCTCGGTAGCTCAGCGGTCAGAGCAGTCGCCCGGATTGCGAAAGGTCGTGGGTTCGAATCCCATCTGAGGGCTCGGAGGCGTGGTTGTTTTTTACACACGTATTTTATATCTTATAGAAATATTGCATTGTGAATGCAAAAAAATTAAATAAAAAAAAACATAATTATAGCTGGTTCCATCTTAATTGATTGTTTAATATTTGTAAAAATATTACTTTCAATGTTGAAGGTAGTTAGCGTTCAACATTGGTGGAACGATACTAGCTCATAGTAGAAGTTGGAATACGTTTGTAAAATTCGACACGTTTGCCAGCGTCTCGGTAGCTCAGCGGTCAGAGCAGTCGCCCGGATTGCGAAAGGTCGTGGGTTCGAATCCCATCTGAGGGCTCGGAGGCGTGGTTGTTTTTTACACACGTATTTTATATCTTATAGAAATATTGCATTGTGAATGCAAAAAAATTAAATAAAAAAAAAAAATAATTATAGCTGGTTCCATCTTAATTGATTGTTTAATATTTGTAAAAATATTACTTTCAATGTTGAAGGTAGTTAGCGTTCAACATTGGTGGAACGATACTAGCTCATAGTAGAAGTTGGAATACGTTTGTAAAATTCGACACGTTTGCCAGCGTCTCGGTAGCTCAGCGGTCAGAGCAGTCGCCCGGATTGCGAAAGGTCGTGGGTTCGAATCCCATCTGAGGGCTCGGAGGCGTGGTTGTTTTTTACACACGTATTTTATATCTTATAGAAATATTGCATTGTGAATGCAAAAAAAAATAAATAAAAAAAAACATAATTATAGCTGGTTCCATCTTAATTGATTGTTTAATATTTGTAAAAATATTACTTTCAATGTTGAAGGTAGTTAGCGTTCAACATTGGTGGAACGATACTAGCTCATAGTAGAAGTTGGAATACGTTTGTAAAATTCGACACGTTTGCCAGCGTCTCGGTAGCTCAGCGGTCAGAGCAGTCGCCCGGATTGCGAAAGGTCGTGGGTTCGAATCCCATCTGAGGGCTCGGAGGCGTGGTTGTTTTTTACACACGTATTTTATATCTTATAGAAATATTGCATTGTGAATGCAAAAAAATTAAATAAAAAAAAACATAATTATAGCTGGTTCCATCTTAATTGATTGTTTAATATTTGTAAAAATATTACTTTCAATGTTGAAGGTAGTTAGCGTTCAACATTGGTGGAACGATACTAGCTCATAGTAGAAGTTGGAATACGTTTGTAAAATTCGACACGTTTGCCAGCGTCTCGGTAGCTCAGCGGTCAGAGCAGTCGCCCGGATTGCGAAAGGTCGTGGGTTCGAATCCCATCTGAGGGCTCGGAGGCGTGGTTGTTTTTTACACACGTATTTTATATCTTATAGAAATATTGCATTGTGAATGCAAAAAAATTAAATAAAAAAAAACATAATTATAGCTGGTTCCATCTTAATTGATTGTTTAATATTTGTAAAAATATTACTTTCAATGTTGAAGGTAGTTAGCGTTCAACATTGGTGGAACGATACTAGCTCATAGTAGAAGTTGGAATACGTTTGTAAAATTCGACACGTTTGCCAGCGTCTCGGTAGCTCAGCGGTCAGAGCAGTCGCCCGGATTGCGAAAGGTCGTGGGTTCGAATCCCATCTGAGGGCTCGGAGGCGTGGTTGTTTTTTACACACGTATTTTATATCTTATAGAAATATTGCATTGTGAATGCAAAAAAATTAAATAAAAAAAACATAATTATAGCTGGTTCCATCTTAATTGATTGTTTAATATTTGTAAAATTATTACTTTCAATGTTGAAGGTAGTTAGCGTTCAACATTGGTGGAACGATACTAGCTCATAGTAGAAGTTGGAATACGTTTGTAAAATTCGACACGTTTGCCAGCGTCTCGGTAGCTCAGCGGTCAGAGCAGTCGCCCGGATTGCGAAAGGTCGTGGGTTCGAATCCCATCTGAGGGCTCGGAGGCGTGGTTGTTTTTTACACACGTATTTTATATCTTATAGAAATATTGCATTGTGAATGCAAAAAAATTAAATAAAAAAAAACATAATTATAGCTGGTTCCATCTTAATTGATTGTTTAATATTTGTAAAAATATTACTTTCAATGTTGAAGGTAGTTAGCGTTCAACATTGGTGGAACGATACTAGCTCATAGTAGAAGTTGGAATACGTTTGTAAAATTCGACACGTTTGCCAGCGTCTCGGTAGCTCAGCGGTCAGAGCAGTCGCCCGGATTGCGAAAGGTCGTGGGTTCGAATCCCATCTGAGGGCTCGGAGGCGTGGTTGTTTTTTACACACGTATTTTATATCTTATAGAAATATTGCATTGTGAATGCAAAAAAATTAAATAAAAAAAAACATAATTATAGCTGGTTCCATCTTAATTGATTGTTTAATATTTGTAAAAATATTACTTTCAATGTTGAAGGTAGTTAGCGTTCAACATTGGTGGAACGATACTAGCTCATAGTAGAAGTTGGAATACGTTTGTAAAATTCGACACGTTTGCCAGCGTCTCGGTAGCTCAGCGGTCAGAGCAGTCGCCCGGATTGGGAAAGGTCGTGGGTTCGAATCCCATCTGAGGGCTCGGAGGCGTGGTTGTTTTTTACACACGTATTTTATATCTTATAGAAATATTGCATTGTGAATGCAAAAAAATTAAATAAAAAAAAACATAATTATAGCTGGTTCCATCTTAATTGATTGTTTAATATTTGTAAAAATATTACTTTCAATGTTGAAGGTAGTTAGCGTTCAACATTGGTGGAACGATACTAGCTCATAGTAGAAGTTGGAATACGTTTGTAAAATTCGACACGTTTGCCAGCGTCTCGGTAGCTCAGCGGTCAGAGCAGTCGCCCGGATTGCGAAAGGTCGTGGGTTCGAATCCCATCTGAGGGCTCGGAGGCGTGGTTGTTTTTTACACACGTATTTTATATCTTATGGAAATATTGCATTGTGAATGCAAAAAAAAAAAAAAAAAAAATAATTATAGCTGGTTCCATCTTAATTGATTGTTTAATATTTGTAAAAATATTACTTTCAATGTTGAAGGTAGTTAGCGTTCAACATTGGTGGAACGATACTAGCTCATAGTAGAAGTTGGAATACGTTTGTAAAATTCGACACGTTTGCCAGCGTCTCGGTAGCTCAGCGGTCAGAGCAGTCGCCCGGATTGCGAAAGGTCGTGGGTTCGAATCCCATCTGAGGGCTCGGAGGCGTGGTTGTTTTTTACACACGTATTTTATATCTTATAGAAATATTGCATTGTGAATGCAAAAAAAATAAATAAAAAAAAACATAATTATAGCTGGTTCCATCTTAATTGATTGTTTAATATTTGTAAAAATATTACTTTCAATGTTGAAGGTAGTTAGCGTTCAACATTGGTGGAACGATACTAGCTCATAGTAGAAGTTGGAATACGTTTGTAAAATTCGACACGTTTGCCAGCGTCTCGGTAGCTCAGCGGTCAGAGCAGTCGCCCGGATTGCGAAAGGTCGTGGGTTCGAATCCCATCTGAGGGCTCGGAGGCGTGGTTGTTTTTTACACACGTATTTTATATCTTATAGAAATATTGCATTGTGAATGCAAAAAAAATTAAATAAAAAAAAACATAATTATAGCTGGTTCCATCTTAATTGATTGTTTAATATTTGTAAAAATATTACTTTCAATGTTGAAGGTAGTTAGCGTTCAACATTGGTGGAACGATACTAGCTCATAGTAGAAGTTGGAATACGTTTGTAAAATTCGACACGTTTGCCAGCGTCTCGGTAGCTCAGCGGTCAGAGCAGTCGCCCGGATTGCGAAAGGTCGTGGGTTCGAATCCCATCTGAGGGCTCGGAGGCGTGGTTGTTTTTTACACACGTATTTTATATCTTATAGAAATATTGCATTGTGAATGCAAAAAAATTAAATAAAAAAAAACATAATTATAGCTGGTTCCATCTTAATTGATTGTTTAATATTTGTAAAAATATTACTTTCAATGTTGAAGGTAGTTAGCGTTCAACATTGGTGGAACGATACTAGCTCATAGTAGAAGTTGGAATACGTTTGTAAAATTCGACACGTTTGCCAGCGTCTCGGTAGCTCAGCGGTCAGAGCAGTCGCCCGGATTGCGAAAGGTCGTGGGTTCGAATCCCATCTGAGGGCTCGGAGGCGTGGTTGTTTTTTACACACGTATTTTATATCTTATAGAAATATTGCATTGTGAATGCAAAAAAATTAAATAAAAAAAACATAATTATAGCTGGTTCCATCTTAATTGATTGTTTAATATTTGTAAAATTATTACTTTCAATGTTGAAGGTAGTTAGCGTTCAACATTGGTGGAACGATACTAGCTCATAGTAGAAGTTGGAATACGTTTGTAAAATTCGACACGTTTGCCAGCGTCTCGGTAGCTCAGCGGTCAGAGCAGTCGCCCGGATTGCGAAAGGTCGTGGGTTCGAATCCCATCTGAGGGCTCGGAGGCGTGGTTGTTTTTTACACACGTATTTTATATCTTATAGAAATATTGCATTGTGAATGCAAAAAAATTAAATAAAAAAAAACATAATTATAGCTGGTTCCATCTTAATTGATTGTTTAATATTTGTAAAAATATTACTTTCAATGTTGAAGGTAGTTAGCGTTCAACATTGGTGGAACGATACTAGCTCATAGTAGAAGTTGGAATACGTTTGTAAAATTCGACACGTTTGCCAGCGTCTCGGTAGCTCAGCGGTCAGAGCAGTCGCCCGGATTGCGAAAGGTCGTGGGTTCGAATCCCATCTGAGGGCTCGGAGGCGTGGTTGTTTTTTACACACGTATTTTATATCTTATAGAAATATTGCATTGTGAATGCAAAAAAATTAAATAAAAAAAAACATAATTATAGCTGGTTCCATCTTAATTGATTGTTTAATATTTGTAAAAATATTACTTTCAATGTTGAAGGTAGTTAGCGTTCAACATTGGTGGAACGATACTAGCTCATAGTAGAAGTTGGAATACGTTTGTAAAATTCGACACGTTTGCCAGCGTCTCGGTAGCTCAGCGGTCAGAGCAGTCGCATGGATTGCGAAAGGTCGTGGGTTCGAATCCCATCTGAGGGCTCGGAGGCGTGGTTGTTTTTTACACACGTATTTTATATCTTATAGAAATATTGCATTGTGAATGCAAAAAAATTAAATAAAAAAAAACATAATTATAGCTGGTTCCATCTTAATTGATTGTTTAATATTTGTAAAAATATTACTTTCAATGTTGAAGGTAGTTAGCGTTCAACATTGGTGGAACGATACTAGCTCATAGTAGAAGTTGGAATACGTTTGTAAAATTCGACACGTTTGCCAGCGTCTCGGTAGCTCAGCGGTCAGAGCAGTCGCCCGGATTGCGAAAGGTCGTGGGTTCGAATCCCATCTGAGGGCTCGGAGGCGTGGTTGTTTTTTACACACGTATTTTATATCTTATAGAAATATTGCATTGTGAATGCAAAAAAAAATTAAATAAAAAAAAACATAATTATAGCTGGTTCCATCTTAATTGATTGTTTAATATTTGTAAAAATATTACTTTCAATGTTGAAGGTAGTTAGCGTTCAACATTGGTGGAACGATACTAGCTCATAGCAGAAGTTGGAATACGTTTGTAAAATTCGACACGTTTGCCAGCGTCTCGGTAGCTCAGCGGTCAGAGCAGTCGCCCGGATTGCGAAAGGTCGTGGGTTCGAATCCCATCTGAGGGCTCGGAGGCGTGGTTGTTTTTTACACACGTATTTTATATCTTATGGAAATATTGCATTGTGAATGCAAAAAAATTAAATAAAAAAAAACATAATTATAGCTGGTTCCATCTTAATTGATTGTTTAATATTTGTAAAAATATTACTTTCAATGTTGAAGGTAGTTAGCGTTCAACATTGGTGGAACGATACTAGCTCATAGTAGAAGTTGGAATACGTTTGTAAAATTCGACACGTTTGCCAGCGTCTCGGTAGCTCAGCGGTCAGAGCAGTCGCCCGGATTGCGAAAGGTCGTGGGTTCGAATCCCATCTGAGGGCTCGGAGGCGTGGTTGTTTTTTACACACGTATTTTATATCTTATAGAAATATTGCATTGTGAATGCAAAAAAATTAAATAAAAAAAAACATAATTATAGCTGGTTCCATCTTAATTGATTGTTTAATATTTGTAAAAATATTACTTTCAATGTTGAAGGTAGTTAGCGTTCAACATTGGTGGAACGATACTAGCTCATAGTAGAAGTTGGAATACGTTTGTAAAATTCGACACGTTTGCCAGCGTCTCGGTAGCTCAGCGGTCAGAGCAGTCGCATGGATTGCGAAAGGTCGTGGGTTCGAATCCCATCTGAGGGCTCGGAGGCGTGGTTGTTTTTTACACACGTATTTTATATCTTATAGAAATATTGCATTGTGAATGCAAAAAAATTAAATAAAAAAAAACATAATTATAGCTGGTTCCATCTTAATTGATTGTTTAATATTTGTAAAAATATTACTTTCAATGTTGAAGGTAGTTAGCGTTCAACATTGGTGGAACGATACTAGCTCATAGTAGAAGTTGGAATACGTTTGTAAAATTCGACACGTTTGCCAGCGTCTCGGTAGCTCAGCGGTCAGAGCAGTCGCCCGGATTGCGAAAGGTCGTGGGTTCGAATCCCATCTGAGGGCTCGGAGGCGTGGTTGTTTTTTACACACGTATTTTATATCTTATAGAAATATTGCATTGTGAATGCAAAAAAAAATTAAATAAAAAAAAACATAATTATAGCTGGTTCCATCTTAATTGATTGTTTAATATTTGTAAAAATATTACTTTCAATGTTGAAGGTAGTTAGCGTTCAACATTGGTGGAACGATACTAGCTCATAGCAGAAGTTGGAATACGTTTGTAAAATTCGACACGTTTGCCAGCGTCTCGGTAGCTCAGCGGTCAGAGCAGTCGCCCGGATTGCGAAAGGTCGTGGGTTCGAATCCCATCTGAGGGCTCGGAGGCGTGGTTGTTTTTTACACACGTATTTTATATCTTATAGAAATATTGCATTGTGAATGCAAAAAAATTAAATAAAAAAAAACATAATTATAGCTGGTTCCATCTTAATTGATTGTTTAATATTTGTAAAAATATTACTTTCAATGTTGAAGGTAGTTAGCGTTCAACATTGGTGGAACGATACTAGCTCATAGTAGAAGTTGGAATACGTTTGTAAAATTCGACACGTTTGCCAGCGTCTCGGTAGCTCAGCGGTCAGAGCAGTCGCCCGGATTGCGAAAGGTCGTGGGTTCGAATCCCATCTGAGGGCTCGGAGGCGTGGTTGTTTTTTACACACGTATTTTATATCTTATAGAAATATTGCATTGTGAATGCAAAAAAAATAAATAAAAAAATACATAATTATAGCTGGTTCCATCTTAATTGATTGTTTAATATTTGTAAAAATATTACTTTCAATGTTGAAGGTAGTTAGCGTTCAACATTGGTGGAACGATACTAGCTCATAGTAGAAGTTGGAATACGTTTGTAAAATTCGACACGTTTGCCAGCGTCTCGGTAGCTCAGCGGTCAGAGCAGTCGCCCGGATTGCGAAAGGTCGTGGGTTCGAATCCCATCTGAGGGCTCGGAGGCGTGGTTGTTTTTTACACACGTATTTTATATCTTATAGAAATATTGCATTGTGAATGCAAAAAAATTAAATAAAAAAAAACATAATTATAGCTGGTTCCATCTTAATTGATTGTTTAATATTTGTAAAAATATTACTTTCAATGTTGAAGGTAGTTAGCGTTCAACATTGGTGGAACGATACTAGCTCATAGTAGAAGTTGGAATACGTTTGTAAAATTCGACACGTTTGCCAGCGTCTCGGTAGCTCAGCGGTCAGAGCAGTCGCCCGGATTGCGAAAGGTCGTGGGTTCGAATCCCATCTGAGGGCTCGGAGGCGTGGTTGTTTTTTACACACGTATTTTATATCTTATAGAAATATTGCATTGTGAATGCAAAAAAATTAAATAAAATAAAACATAATTATAGCTGGTTCCATCTTAATTGATTGTTTAATATTTGTAAAAATATTACTTTCAATGTTGAAGGTAGTTAGCGTTCAACATTGGTGGAACGATACTAGCTCATAGTAGAAGTTGGAATACGTTTGTAAAATTCGACACGTTTGCCAGCGTCTCGGTAGCTCAGCGGTCAGAGCAGTCGCATGGATTGCGAAAGGTCGTGGGTTCGAATCCCATCTGAGGGCTCGGAGGCGTGGTTGTTTTTTACACACGTATTTTATATCTTATAGAAATATTGCATTGTGAATGCAAAAAAATTAAATAAAAAAAAAACATAATTATAGCTGGTTCCATCTTAATTGATTGTTTAATATTTGTAAAAATATTACTTTCAATGTTGAAGGTAGTTAGCGTTCAACATTGGTGGAACGATACTAGCTCATAGTAGAAGTTGGAATACGTTTGTAAAATTCGACACGTTTGCCAGCGTCTCGGTAGCTCAGCGGTCAGAGCAGTCGCCCGGATTGCGAAAGGTCGTGGGTTCGAATCCCATCTGAGGGCTCGGAGGCGTGGTTGTTTTTTACACACGTATTTTATATCTTATGGAAATATTGCATTGTGAATGCAAAAAAAAAAAATAAAAAAAAAACATAATTATAGCTGGTTCCATCTTAATTGATTGTTTAATATTTGTAAAAATATTACTTTCAATGTTGAAGGTAGTTAGCGTTCAACATTGGTGGAACGATACTAGCTCATAGTAGAAGTTGGAATACGTTTGTAAAATTCGACACGTTTGCCAGCGTCTCGGTAGCTCAGCGGTCAGAGCAGTCGCCCGGATTGCGAAAGGTCGTGGGTTCGAATCCCATCTGAGGGCTCGGAGGCGTGGTTGTTTTTTACACACGTATTTTATATCTTATAGAAATATTGCATTGTGAATGCAAAAAAAATTAAATAAAAAAAAACATAATTATAGCTGGTTCCATCTTAATTGATTGTTTAATATTTGTAAAAATATTACTTTCAATGTTGAAGGTAGTTAGCGTTCAACATTGGTGGAACGATACTAGCTCATAGTAGAAGTTGGAATACGTTTGTAAAATTCGACACGTTTGCCAGCGTCTCGGTAGCTCAGCGGTCAGAGCAGTCGCCCGGATTGCGAAAGGTCGTGGGTTCGAATCCCATCTGAGGGCTCGGAGGCGTGGTTGTTTTTTACACACGTATTTTATATCTTATAGAAATATTGCATTGTGAATGCAAAAAAAATAAATAAAAAAAAACATAATTATAGCTGGTTCCATCTTAATTGATTGTTTAATATTTGTAAAAATATTACTTTCAATGTTGAAGGTAGTTAGCGTTCAACATTGGTGGAACGATACTAGCTCATAGTAGAAGTTGGAATACGTTTGTAAAATTCGACACGTTTGCCAGCGTCTCGGTAGCTCAGCGGTCAGAGCAGTCGCCCGGATTGCGAAAGGTCGTGGGTTCGAATCCCATCTGAGGGCTCGGAGGCGTGGTTGTTTTTTACACACGTATTTTATATCTTATAGAAATATTGCATTGTGAATGCAAAAAAATTAAATAAAAAAAAACATAATTATAGCTGGTTCCATCTTAATTGATTGTTTAATATTTGTAAAAATATTACTTTCAATGTTGAAGGTAGTTAGCGTTCAACATTGGTGGAACGATACTAGCTCATAGTAGAAGTTGGAATACGTTTGTAAAATTCGACACGTTTGCCAGCGTCTCGGTAGCTCAGCGGTCAGAGCAGTCGCCCGGATTGCGAAAGGTCGTGGGTTCGAATCCCATCTGAGGGCTCGGAGGCGTGGTTGTTTTTTACAAACGTATTTTATATCTTATAGAAATATTGCATTGTGAATGCAAAAAAAATTAAATAAAAAAAAACATAATTATAGCTGGTTCCATCTTAATTGATTGTTTAATATTTGTAAAAATATTACTTTCAATGTTGAAGGTAGTTAGCGTTCAACATTGGTGGAACGATACTAGCTCATAGTAGAAGTTGGAATACGTTTGTAAAATTCGACACGTTTGCCAGCGTCTCGGTAGCTCAGCGGTCAGAGCAGTCGCCCGGATTGCGAAAGGTCGTGGGTTCGAATCCCATCTGAGGGCTCGGAGGCGTGGTTGTTTTTTACACACGTATTTTATATCTTATAGAAATATTGCATTGTGAATGCAAAAAAATTAAATAAAAAAAAACATAATTATAGCTGGTTCCATCTTAATTGATTGTTTAATATTTGTAAAAATATTACTTTCAATGTTGAAGGTAGTTAGCGTTCAACATTGGTGGAACGATACTAGCTCATAGTAGAAGTTGGAATACGTTTGTAAAATTCGACACGTTTGCCAGCGTCTCGGTAGCTCAGCGGTCAGAGCAGTCGCCCGGATTGCGAAAGGTCGTGGGTTCGAATCCCATCTGAGGGCTCGGAGGCGTGGTTGTTTTTTACACACGTATTTTATATCTTATAGAAATATTGCATTGTGTATGCAAAAAAATTAAATAAAAAAAAACATAATTATAGCTGGTTCCATCTTAATTGATTGTTTAATATTTGTAAAAATATTACTTTCAATGTTGAAGGTAGTTAGCGTTCAACATTGGTGGAACGATACTAGCTCATAGTAGAAGTTGGAATACGTTTGTAAAATTCGACACGTTTGCCAGCGTCTCGGTAGCTCAGCGGTCAGAGCAGTCGCCCGGATTGCGAAAGGTCGTGGGTTCGAATCCCATCTGAGGGCTCGGAGGCGTGGTTGTTTTTTACACACGTATTTTATATCTTATAGAAATATTGCATTGTGAATGCAAAAAAATTAAATAAAAAAAAACATAATTATAGCTGGTTCCATCTTAATTGATTGTTTAATATTTGTAAAAATATTACTTTCAATGTTGAAGGTAGTTAGCGTTCAACATTGGTGGAACGATACTAGCTCATAGTAGAAGTTGGAATACGTTTGTAAAATTCGACACGTTTGCCAGCGTCTCGGTAGCTCAGCGGTCAGAGCAGTCGCCCGGATTGCGAAAGGTCGTGGGTTCGAATCCCATCTGAGGGCTCGGAGGCGTGGTTGTTTTTTACACACGTATTTTATATCTTATAGAAATATTGCATTGTGAATGCAAAAAAATTAAATAAAAAAAAACATAATTATAGCTGGTTCCATCTTAATTGATTGTTTAATATTTGTAAAAATATTACTTTCAATCTTGAAGGTAGTTAGCGTTCAACATTGGTGGAACGATACTAGCTCATAGTAGAAGTTGGAATACGTTTGTAAAATTCGACACGTTTGCCAGCGTCTCGGTAGCTCAGCGGTCAGAGCAGTCGCCCGGATTGCGAAAGGTCGTGGGTTCGAATCCCATCTGAGGGCTCGGAGGCGTGGTTGTTTTTTACACACGTATTTTATATCTTATAGAAATATTGCATTGTGAATGCAAAAAAAATTAAATAAAAAAAAAACATAATTATAGCTGGTTCCATCTTAATTGATTGTTTAATATTTGTAAAAATATTACTTTCAATGTTGAAGGTAGTTAGCGTTCAACATTGGTGGAACGATACTAGCTCATAGTAGAAGTTGGAATACGTTTGTAAAATTCGACACGTTTGCCAGCGTCTCGGTAGCTCAGCGGTCAGAGCAGTCGCCCGGATTGCGAAAGGTCGTGGGTTCGAATCCCATCTGAGGGCTCGGAGGCGTGGTTGTTTTTTACACACGTATTTTATATCTTATAGAAATATTGCATTGTGAATGCAAAAAAATTAAATAAAAAAAAAACATAATTATAGCTGGTTCCATCTTAATTGATTGTTTAATATTTGTAAAAATATTACTTTCAATGTTGAAGGTAGTTAGCGTTCAACATTGGTGGAACGATACTAGCTCATAGTAGAAGTTGGAATACGTTTGTAAAATTCGACACGTTTGCCAGCGTCTCGGTAGCTCAGCGGTCAGAGCAGTCGCCCGGATTGCGAAAGGTCGTGGGTTCGAATCCCATCTGAGGGCTCGGAGGCGTGGTTGTTTTTTACACACGTATTTTATATCTTATAGAAATATTGCATTGTGAATGCAAAAAAATTAAATAAAAAAAAACATAATTATAGCTGGTTCCATCTTAATTGATTGTTTAATATTTGTAAAAATATTACTTTCAATGTTGAAGGTAGTTAGCGTTCAACATTGGTGGAACGATACTAGCTCATAGTAGAAGTTGGAATACGTTTGTAAAATTCGACACGTTTGCCAGCGTCTCGGTAGCTCAGCGGTCAGAGCAGTCGCCCGGATTGCGAAAGGTCGTGGGTTCGAATCCCATCTGAGGGCTCGGAGGCGTGGTTGTTTTTTACACACGTATTTTATATCTTATAGAAATATTGCATTGTGAATGCAAAAAAAATTAAATAAAAAAAAAACATAATTATAGCTGGTTCCATCTTAATTGATTGTTTAATATTTGTAAAAATATTACTTTCAATGTTGAAGGTAGTTAGCGTTCAACATTGGTGGAACGATACTAGCTCATAGTAGAAGTTGGAATACGTTTGTAAAATTCGACACGTTTGCCAGCGTCTCGGTAGCTCAGCGGTCAGAGCAGTCGCCCGGATTGCGAAAGGTCGTGGGTTCGAATCCCATCTGAGGGCTCGGAGGCGTGGTTGTTTTTTACACACGTATTTTATATCTTATAGAAATATTGCATTGTGAATGCAAAAAAATTAAATAAAAAAAAAAACATAATTATAGCTGGTTCCATCTTAATTGATTGTTTAATATTTGTAAAAATATTACTTTCAATGTTGAAGGTAGTTAGCGTTCAACATTGGTGGAACGATACTAGCTCATAGTAGAAGTTGGAATACGTTTGTAAAATTCGACACGTTTGCCAGCGTCTCGGTAGCTCAGCGGTCAGAGCAGTCGCCCGGATTGCGAAAGGTCGTGGGTTCGAATCCCATCTGAGGGCTCGGAGGCGTGGTTGTTTTTTACACACGTATTTTATATCTTATAGAAATATTGCATTGTGAATGCAAAAAAAATAAATAAAAAAAAAACATAATTATAGCTGGTTCCATCTTAATTGATTGTTTAATATTTGTAAAAATATTACTTTCAATGTTGAAGGTAGTTAGCGTTCAACATTGGTGGAACGATACTAGCTCATAGTAGAAGTTGGAATACGTTTGTAAAATTCGACACGTTTGCCAGCGTCTCGGTAGCTCAGCGGTCAGAGCAGTCGCCCGGATTGCGAAAGGTCGTGGGTTCGAATCCCATCTGAGGGCTCGGAGGCGTGGTTGTTTTTTACACACGTATTTTATATCTTATGGAAATATTGCATTGTGAATGCAAAAAAATTAAATAAAAAAAAAAACATAATTATAGCTGGTTCCATCTTAATTGATTGTTTATTTTTTGTAAAAATATTACTTTCAATGTTGAAGGTAGTTAGCGTTCAACATTGGTGGAACGATACTAGCTCATAGTAGAAGTTGGAATACGTTTGTAAAATTCGACACGTTTGCCAGCGTCTCGGTAGCTCAGCGGTCAGAGCAGTCGCCCGGATTGCGAAAGGTCGTGGGTTCGAATCCCATCTGAGGGCTCGGAGGCGTGGTTGTTTTTTACACACGTATTTTATATCTTATGGAAATATTGCATTGTGAATGAAAAAAAATTAAATAAAAAAAAACATAATTATAGCTGGTTCCATCTTAATTGATTGTTTAATATTTGTAAAAATATTACTTTCAATGTTGAAGGTAGTTAGCGTTCAACATTGGTGGAACGATACTAGCTCATAGTAGAAGTTGGAATACGTTTGTAAAATTCGACACGTTTGCCAGCGTCTCGGTAGCTCAGCGGTCAGAGCAGTCGCCCGGATTGCGAAAGGTCGTGGGTTCGAATCCCATCTGAGGGCTCGGAGGCGTGGCTGTTTTTTACACACGTATTTTATATCTTATAGAAATATTGCATTGTGAATGCAAAAAAATTAAATAAAAAAAAACATAATTATAGCTGGTTCCATCTTAATTGATTGTTTAATATTTGTAAAAATATTACTTTCAATGTTGAAGGTAGTTAGCGTTCAACATTGGTGGAACGATACTAGCTCATAGTAGAAGTTGGAATACGTTTGTAAAATTCGACACGTTTGCCAGCGTCTCGGTAGCTCAGCGGTCAGAGCAGTCGCCCGGATTGCGAAAGGTCGTGGGTTCGAATCCCATCTGAGGGCTCGGAGGCGTGGTTGTTTTTTACACACGTATTTTATATCTTATAGAAATATTGCATTGTGAATGCAAAAAAATTAAATAAAAAAAAACATAATTATAGCTGGTTCCATATTAATTGATTGTTTAATATTTGTAAAAATATTACTTTCAATGTTGAAGGTAGTTAGCGTTCAACATTGGTGGAACGATACTAGCTCATAGTAGAAGTTGGAATACGTTTGTAAAATTCGACACGTTTGCCAGCGTCTCGGTAGCTCAGCGGTCAGAGCAGTCGCATGGATTGCGAAAGGTCGTGGGTTCGAATCCCATCTGAGGGCTCGGAGGCGTGGTTGTTTTTTACACACGTATTTTATATCTTATAGAAATATTGCATTGTGAATGCAAAAAAATTAAATAAAAAAAAACATAATTATAGCTGGTTCCATCTTAATTGATTGTTTAATATTTGTAAAAATATTACTTTCAATGTTGAAGGTAGTTAGCGTTCAACATTGGTGGAACGATACTAGCTCATAGTAGAAGTTGGAATACGTTTGTAAAATTCGACACGTTTGCCAGCGTCTCGGTAGCTCAGCGGTCAGAGCAGTCGCCCGGATTGCGAAAGGTCGTGGGTTCGAATCCCATCTGAGGGCTCGGAGGCGTGGTTGTTTTTTACACACGTATTTTATATCTTATAGAAATATTGCATTGTGAATGCAAAAAAATTAAATAAAAAAAACATAATTATAGCTGGTTCCATCTTAATTGATTGTTTAATATTTGTAAAAATATTACTTTCAATGTTGAAGGTAGTTAGCGTTCAACATTGGTGGAACGATACTAGCTCATAGTAGAAGTTGGAATACGTTTGTAAAATTCGACACGTTTGCCAGCGTCTCGGTAGCTCAGCGGTCAGAGCAGTCGCCCGGATTGCGAACGGTCGTGGGTTCGAATCCCATCTGAGGGCTCGGAGGCGTGGTTGTTTTTTACACACGTATTTTATATCTTATAGAAATATTGCATTGTGAATGCAAAAAAAATAAATAAAAAAAAACATAATTATAGCTGGTTCCATCTTAATTGATTGTTTAATATTTGTAAAAATATTACTTTCAATGTTGAAGGTAGTTAGCGTTCAACATTGGTGGAACGATACTAGCTCATAGTAGAAGTTGGAATACGTTTGTAAAATTCGACACGTTTGCCAGCGTCTCGGTAGCTCAGCGGTCAGAGCAGTCGCCCGGATTGCGAAAGGTCGTGGGTTCGAATCCCATCTGAGGGCTCGGAGGCGTGGTTGTTTTTTACACACGTATTTTATATCTTATGGAAATATTGCATTGTGAATGCAAAAAAATTAAATAAAAAAAAAAACATAATTATAGCTGGTTCCATCTTAATTGATTGTTTATTTTTTGTAAAAATATTACTTTCAATGTTGAAGGTAGTTAGCGTTCAACATTGGTGGAACGATACTAGCTCATAGTAGAAGTTGGAATACGTTTGTAAAATTCGACACGTTTGCCAGCGTCTCGGTAGCTCAGCGGTCAGAGCAGTCGCCCGGATTGCGAAAGGTCGTGGGTTCGAATCCCATCTGAGGGCTCGGAGGCGTGGTTGTTTTTTACACACGTATTTTATATCTTATGGAAATATTGCATTGTGAATGCAAAAAAATTAAATAAAAAAAAAAACAATTATAGCTGGTTCCATCTTAATTGATTGTTTATTATTTGTAAAAATATTACTTTCAATGTTGAAGGTAGTTAGCGTTCAACATTGGTGGAACGATACTAGCTCATAGTAGAAGTTGGAATACGTTTGTAAAATTCGACACGTTTGCCAGCGTCTCGGTAGCTCAGCGGTCAGAGCAGTCGCCCGGATTGCGAAAGGTCGTGGGTTCGAATCCCATCTGAGGGCTCGGAGGCGTGGTTGTTTTTTACACACGTATTTTATATCTTATAGAAATATTGCATTGTGAATGCAAAAAAATTAAATAAAAAAAAACATAATTATAGCTGGTTCCATCTTAATTGATTGTTTAATATTTGTAAAAATATTACTTTCAATGTTGAAGGTAGTTAGCGTTCAACATTGGTGGAACGATACTAGCTCATAGTAGAAGTTGGAATACGTTTGTAAAATTCGACACGTTTGCCAGCGTCTCGGTAGCTCAGCGGTCAGAGCAGTCGCCCGGATTGCGAAAGGTCGTGGGTTCGAATCCCATCTGAGGGCTCGGAGGCGTGGTTGTTTTTTACACACGTATTTTATATCTTATAGAAATATTGCATTGTGAATGCAAAAAAAATTAAATAAAAAAAAACATAATTATAGCTGGTTCCATCTTAATTGATTGTTTAATATTTGTAAAAATATTACTTTCAATGTTGAAGGTAGTTAGCGTTCAACATTGGTGGAACGATACTAGCTCATAGTAGAAGTTGGAATACGTTTGTAAAATTCGACACGTTTGCCAGCGTCTCGGTAGCTCAGCGGTCAGAGCAGTCGCCCGGATTGCGAAAGGTCGTGGGTTCGAATCCCATCTGAGGGCTCGGAGGCGTGGTTGTTTTTTACACACGTATTTTATATCTTATAGAAATATTGCATTGTGAATGCAAAAAAATTAAATAAAAAAAAACATAATTATAGCTGGTTCCATCTTAATTGATTGTTTAATATTTGTAAAAATATTACTTTCAATGTTGAAGGTAGTTAGCGTTCAACATTGGTGGAACGATACTAGCTCATAGTAGAAGTTGGAATACGTTTGTAAAATTCGACACGTTTGCCAGCGTCTCGGTAGCTCAGCGGTCAGAGCAGTCGCCCGGATTGCGAAAGGTCGTGGGTTCGAATCCCATCTGAGGGCTCGGAGGCGTGGTTGTTTTTTACACACGTATTTTATATCTTATAGAAATATTGCATTGTGAATGAAAAAAAATTAAATAAAAAAAAACATAATTATAGCTGGTTCCATCTTAATTGATTGTTTAATATTTGTAAAAATATTACTTTCAATGTTGAAGGTAGTTAGCGTTCAACATTGGTGGAACGATACTAGCTCATAGTAGAAGTTGGAATACGTTTGTAAAATTCGACACGTTTGCCAGCGTCTCGGTAGCTCAGCGGTCAGAGCAGTCGCCCGGATTGCGAAAGGTCGTGGGTTCGAATCCCATCTGAGGGCTCGGAGGCGTGGCTGTTTTTTACACACGTATTTTATATCTTATAGAAATATTGCATTGTGAATGCAAAAAAATTAAATAAAAAAAAACATAATTATAGCTGGTTCCATCTTAATTGATTGTTTAATATTTGTAAAAATATTACTTTCAATGTTGAAGGTAGTTAGCGTTCAACATTGGTGGAACGATACTAGCTCATAGTAGAAGTTGGAATACGTTTGTAAAATTCGACACGTTTGCCAGCGTCTCGGTAGCTCAGCGGTCAGAGCAGTCGCCCGGATTGCGAAAGGTCGTGGGTTCGAATCCCATCTGAGGGCTCGGAGGCGTGGTTGTTTTTTACACACGTATTTTATATCTTATAGAAATATTGCATTGTGAATGCAAAAAAATTAAATAAAAAAAAACATAATTATAGCTGGTTCCATCTTAATTGATTGTTTAATATTTGTAAAAATATTACTTTCAATGTTGAAGGTAGTTAGCGTTCAACATTGGTGGAACGATACTAGCTCATAGTAGAAGTTGGAATACGTTTGTAAAATTCGACACGTTTGCCAGCGTCTCGGTAGCTCAGCGGTCAGAGCAGTCGCATGGATTGCGAAAGGTCGTGGGTTCGAATCCCATCTGAGGGCTCGGAGGCGTGGTTGTTTTTTACACACGTATTTTATATCTTATAGAAATATTGCATTGTGAATGCAAAAAAATTAAATAAAAAAAAACATAATTATAGCTGGTTCCATCTTAATTGATTGTTTAATATTTGTAAAAATATTACTTTCAATGTTGAAGGTAGTTAGCGTTCAACATTGGTGGAACGATACTAGCTCATAGTAGAAGTTGGAATACGTTTGTAAAATTCGACACGTTTGCCAGCGTCTCGGTAGCTCAGCGGTCAGAGCAGTCGCCCGGATTGCGAAAGGTCGTGGGTTCGAATCCCATCTGAGGGCTCGGAGGCGTGGTTGTTTTTTTACACACGTATTTTATATCTTATAGAAATATTGCATTGTGAATGCAAAAAAAATAAATAAAAAAAAACATAATTATAGCTGGTTCCATCTTAATTGATTGTTTAATATTTGTAAAAATATTACTTTCAATGTTGAAGGTAGTTAGCGTTCAACATTGGTGGAACGATACTAGCTCATAGTAGAAGTTGGAATACGTTTGTAAAATTCGACACGTTTGCCAGCGTCTCGGTAGCTCAGCGGTCAGAGCAGTCGCCCGGATTGCGAAAGGTCGTGGGTTCGAATCCCATCTGAGGGCTCGGAGGCGTGGTTGTTTTTTACACACGTATTTTATATCTTATAGAAATATTGCATTGTGAATGCAAAAAAATTAAATAAAAAAAAACATAATTATAGCTGGTTCCATCTTAATTGATTGTTTAATATTTGTAAAAATATTACTTTCAATGTTGAAGGTAGTTAGCGTTCAACATTGGTGGAACGATACTAGCTCATAGTAGAAGTTGGAATACGTTTGTAAAATTCGACACGTTTGCCAGCGTCTCGGTAGCTCAGCGGTCAGAGCAGTCGCCCGGATTGCGAAAGGTCGTGGGTTCGAATCCCATCTGAGGGCTCGGAGGCGTGGTTGTTTTTTACACACGTATTTTATATCTTATAGAAATATTGCATTGTGAATGCAAAAAAAATTAAATAAAAAGAAACATAATTATAGCTGGTTCCATCTTAATTGATTGTTTAATATTTGTAAAAATATTACTTTCAATGTTGAAGGTAGTTAGCGTTCAACATTGGTGGAACGATACTAGCTCATAGTAGAAGTTGGAATACGTTTGTAAAATTCGACACGTTTGCCAGCGTCTCGGTAGCTCAGCGGTCAGAGCAGTCGCCCGGATTGCGAAAGGTCGTGGGTTCGAATCCCATCTGAGGGCTCGGAGGCGTGGCTGTTTTTTACACACGTATTTTATATCTTATAGAAATATTGCATTGTGAATGCAAAAAAATTAAATAAAAAAAAACATAATTATAGCTGGTTCCATCTTAATTGATTGTTTAATATTTGTAAAAATATTACTTTCAATGTTGAAGGTAGTTAGCGTTCAACATTGGTGGAACGATACTAGCTCATAGTAGAAGTTGGAATACGTTTGTAAAATTCGACACGTTTGCCAGCGTCTCGGTAGCTCAGCGGTCAGAGCAGTCGCCCGGATTGCGAAAGGTCGTGGGTTCGAATCCCATCTGAGGGCTCGGAGGCGTGGTTGTTTTTTACACACGTATTTTATATCTTATAGAAATATTGCATTGTGAATGCAAAAAAATTAAATAAAAAAAAACATAATTATAGCTGGTTCCATCTTAATTGATTGTTTAATATTTGTAAAAATATTACTTTCAATGTTGAAGGTAGTTAGCGTTCAACATTGGTGGAACGATACTAGCTCATAGTAGAAGTTGGAATACGTTTGTAAAATTCGACACGTTTGCCAGCGTCTCGGTAGCTCAGCGGTCAGAGCAGTCGCCCGGATTGCGAAAGGTCGTGGGTTCGAATCCCATCTGAGGGCTCGGAGGCGTGGTTGTTTTTTACACACGTATTTTATATCTTATAGAAATATTGCATTGTGAATGCAAAAAAATTAAATAAAAAAAAACATAATTATAGCTGGTTCCATCTTAATTGATTGTTTAATATTTGTAAAAATATTACTTTCAATGTTGAAGGTAGTTAGCGTTCAACATTGGTGGAACGATACTAGCTCATAGTAGAAGTTGGAATACGTTTGTAAAATTCGACACGTTTGCCAGCGTCTCGGTAGCTCAGCGGTCAGAGCAGTCGCCCGGATTGCGAAAGGTCGTGGGTTCGAATCCCATCTGAGGGCTCGGAGGCGTGGTTGTTTTTTACACACGTATTTTATATCTTATAGAAATATTGCATTGTGAATGCAAAAAAATTAAATAAAAAAAAACATAATTATAGCTGGTTCCATCTTAATTGATTGTTTATTTTTTGTAAAAATATTACTTTCAATGTTGAAGGTAGTTAGCGTTCAACATTGGTGGAACGATACTAGCTCATAGTAGAAGTTGGAATACGTTTGTAAAATTCGACACGTTTGCCAGCGTCTCGGTAGCTCAGCGGTCAGAGCAGTCGCCCGGATTGCGAAAGGTCGTGGGTTCGAATCCCATCTGAGGGCTCGGAGGCGTGGTTGTTTTTTACACACGTATTTTATATCTTATAGAAATATTGCATTGTGAATGCAAAAAAATTAAATAAAAAAAAACATAATTATAGCTGGTTCCATCTTAATTGATTGTTTAATATTTGTAAAAATATTACTTTCAATGTTGAAGGTAGTTAGCGTTCAACATTGGTGGAACGATACTAGCTCATAGTAGAAGTTGGAATACGTTTGTAAAATTCGACACGTTTGCCAGCGTCTCGGTAGCTCAGCGGTCAGAGCAGTCGCCCGGATTGCGAAAGGTCGTGGGTTCGAATCCCATCTGAGGGCTCGGAGGCGTGGTTGTTTTTTACACACGTATTTTATATCTTATAGAAATATTGCATTGTGAATGCAAAAAAATTAAATAAAAAAAAACATAATTATAGCTGGTTCCATCTTAATTGATTGTTTAATATTTGTAAAAATATTACTTTCAATGTTGAAGGTAGTTAGCGTTCAACATTGGTGGAACGATACTAGCTCATAGTAGAAGTTGGAATACGTTTGTAAAATTCGACACGTTTGCCAGCGTCTCGGTAGCTCAGCGGTCAGAGCAGTCGCCCGGATTGCGAAAGGTCGTGGGTTCGAATCCCATCTGAGGGCTCGGAGGCGTGGTTGTTTTTTACACACGTATTTTATATCTTATAGAAATATTGCATTGTGAATGCAAAAAAATTAAATAAAAAAAAACATAATTATAGCTGGTTCCATCTTAATTGATTGTTTAATATTTGTAAAAATATTACTTTCAATGTTGAAGGTAGTTAGCGTTCAACATTGGTGGAACGATACTAGCTCATAGTAGAAGTTGGAATACGTTTGTAAAATTCGACACGTTTGCCAGCGTCTCGGTAGCTCAGCGGTCAGAGCAGTCGCCCGGATTGCGAAAGGTCGTGGGTTCGAATCCCATCTGAGGGCTCGGAGGCGTGGTTGTTTTTTACACACGTATTTTATATCTTATAGAAATATTGCATTGTGAATGCAAAAAAATTAAATAAAAAAAAACATAATTATAGCTGGTTCCATCTTAATTGATTGTTTAATATTTGTAAAAATATTACTTTCAATGTTGAAGGTAGTTAGCGTTCAACATTGGTGGAACGATACTAGCTCATAGTAGAAGTTGGAATACGTTTGTAAAATTCGACACGTTTGCCAGCGTCTCGGTAGCTCAGCGGTCAGAGCAGTCGCATGGATTGCGAAAGGTCGTGGGTTCGAATCCCATCTGAGGGCTCGGAGGCGTGGTTGTTTTTTACACACGTATTTTATATCTTATAGAAATATTGCATTGTGAATGCAAAAAAATTAAATAAAAAAAACATAATTATAGCTGGTTCCATCTTAATTGATTGTTTAATATTTGTAAAAATATTACTTTCAATGTTGAAGGTAGTTAGCGTTCAACATTGGTGGAACGATACTAGCTCATAGTAGAAGTTGGAATACGTTTGTAAAATTCGACACGTTTGCCAGCGTCTCGGTAGCTCAGCGGTCAGAGCAGTCGCCCGGATTGCGAAAGGTCGTGGGTTCGAATCCCATCTGAGGGCTCGGAGGCGTGGTTGTTTTTTTACACACGTATTTTATATCTTATAGAAATATTGCATTGTGAATGCAAAAAAAATAAATAAAAAAAAACATAATTATAGCTGGTTCCATCTTAATTGATTGTTTAATATTTGTAAAAATATTACTTTCAATGTTGAAGGTAGTTAGCGTTCAACATTGGTGGAACGATACTAGCTCATAGTAGAAGTTGGAATACGTTTGTAAAATTCGACACGTTTGCCAGCGTCTCGGTAGCTCAGCGGTCAGAGCAGTCGCCCGGATTGCGAAAGGTCGTGGGTTCGAATCCCATCTGAGGGCTCGGAGGCGTGGTTGTTTTTTACACACGTATTTTATATCTTATAGAAATATTGCATTGTGAATGCAAAAAAATTAAATAAAAAAAAACATAATTATAGCTGGTTCCATCTTAATTGATTGTTTAATATTTGTAAAAATATTACTTTCAATGTTGAAGGTAGTTAGCGTTCAACATTGGTGGAACGATACTAGCTCATAGTAGAAGTTGGAATACGTTTGTAAAATTCGACACGTTTGCCAGCGTCTCGGTAGCTCAGCGGTCAGAGCAGTCGCCCGGATTGCGAAAGGTCGTGGGTTCGAATCCCATCTGAGGGCTCGGAGGCGTGGTTGTTTTTTACACACGTATTTTATATCTTATAGAAATATTGCATTGTGAATGCAAAAAAAATTAAATAAAAAGAAACATAATTATAGCTGGTTCCATCTTAATTGATTGTTTAATATTTGTAAAAATATTACTTTCAATGTTGAAGGTAGTTAGCGTTCAACATTGGTGGAACGATACTAGCTCATAGTAGAAGTTGGAATACGTTTGTAAAATTCGACACGTTTGCCAGCGTCTCGGTAGCTCAGCGGTCAGAGCAGTCGCCCGGATTGCGAAAGGTCGTGGGTTCGAATCCCATCTGAGGGCTCGGAGGCGTGGCTGTTTTTTACACACGTATTTTATATCTTATAGAAATATTGCATTGTGAATGCAAAAAAATTAAATAAAAAAAAACATAATTATAGCTGGTTCCATCTTAATTGATTGTTTAATATTTGTAAAAATATTACTTTCAATGTTGAAGGTAGTTAGCGTTCAACATTGGTGGAACGATACTAGCTCATAGTAGAAGTTGGAATACGTTTGTAAAATTCGACACGTTTGCCAGCGTCTCGGTAGCTCAGCGGTCAGAGCAGTCGCCCGGATTGCGAAAGGTCGTGGGTTCGAATCCCATCTGAGGGCTCGGAGGCGTGGTTGTTTTTTACACACGTATTTTATATCTTATAGAAATATTGCATTGTGAATGCAAAAAAATTAAATAAAAAAAAACATAATTATAGCTGGTTCCATCTTAATTGATTGTTTAATATTTGTAAAAATATTACTTTCAATGTTGAAGGTAGTTAGCGTTCAACATTGGTGGAACGATACTAGCTCATAGTAGAAGTTGGAATACGTTTGTAAAATTCGACACGTTTGCCAGCGTCTCGGTAGCTCAGCGGTCAGAGCAGTCGCCCGGATTGCGAAAGGTCGTGGGTTCGAATCCCATCTGAGGGCTCGGAGGCGTGGTTGTTTTTTACACACGTATTTTATATCTTATAGAAATATTGCATTGTGAATGCAAAAAAATTAAATAAAAAAAAACATAATTATAGCTGGTTCCATCTTAATTGATTGTTTAATATTTGTAAAAATATTACTTTCAATGTTGAAGGTAGTTAGCGTTCAACATTGGTGGAACGATACTAGCTCATAGTAGAAGTTGGAATACGTTTGTAAAATTCGACACGTTTGCCAGCGTCTCGGTAGCTCAGCGGTCAGAGCAGTCGCATGGATTGCGAAAGGTCGTGGGTTCGAATCCCATCTGAGGGCTCGGAGGCGTGGTTGTTTTTTACACACGTATTTTATATCTTATAGAAATATTGCATTGTGAATGCAAAAAAATTAAATAAAAAAAAACATAATTATAGCTGGTTCCATCTTAATTGATTGTTTAATATTTGTAAAAATATTACTTTCAATGTTGAAGGTAGTTAGCGTTCAACATTGGTGGAACGATACTAGCTCATAGTAGAAGTTGGAATACGTTTGTAAAATTCGACACGTTTGCCAGCGTCTCGGTAGCTCAGCGGTCAGAGCAGTCGCCCGGATTGCGAAAGGTCGTGGGTTCGAATCCCATCTGAGGGCTCGGAGGCGTGGTTGTTTTTTACACACGTATTTTATATCTTATAGAAATATTGCATTGTGAATGCAAAAAAATTAAATAAAAAAAACATAATTATAGCTGGTTCCATCTTAATTGATTGTTTAATATTTGTAAAAATATTACTTTCAATGTTGAAGGTAGTTAGCGTTCAACATTGGTGGAACGATACTAGCTCATAGTAGAAGTTGGAATACGTTTGTAAAATTCGACACGTTTGCCAGCGTCTCGGTAGCTCAGCGGTCAGAGCAGTCGCCCGGATTGCGAACGGTCGTGGGTTCGAATCCCATCTGAGGGCTCGGAGGCGTGGTTGTTTTTTACACACGTATTTTATATCTTATAGAAATATTGCATTGTGAATGCAAAAAAAATAAATAAAAAAAAACATAATTATAGCTGGTTCCATCTTAATTGATTGTTTAATATTTGTAAAAATATTACTTTCAATGTTGAAGGTAGTTAGCGTTCAACATTGGTGGAACGATACTAGCTCATAGTAGAAGTTGGAATACGTTTGTAAAATTCGACACGTTTGCCAGCGTCTCGGTAGCTCAGCGGTCAGAGCAGTCGCCCGGATTGCGAAAGGTCGTGGGTTCGAATCCCATCTGAGGGCTCGGAGGCGTGGTTGTTTTTTACACACGTATTTTATATCTTATGGAAATATTGCATTGTGAATGCAAAAAAATTAAATAAAAAAAAAAACATAATTATAGCTGGTTCCATCTTAATTGATTGTTTATTTTTTGTAAAAATATTACTTTCAATGTTGAAGGTAGTTAGCGTTCAACATTGGTGGAACGATACTAGCTCATAGTAGAAGTTGGAATACGTTTGTAAAATTCGACACGTTTGCCAGCGTCTCGGTAGCTCAGCGGTCAGAGCAGTCGCCCGGATTGCGAAAGGTCGTGGGTTCGAATCCCATCTGAGGGCTCGGAGGCGTGGTTGTTTTTTACACACGTATTTTATATCTTATGGAAATATTGCATTGTGAATGCAAAAAAATTAAATAAAAAAAAAAACAATTATAGCTGGTTCCATCTTAATTGATTGTTTATTATTTGTAAAAATATTACTTTCAATGTTGAAGGTAGTTAGCGTTCAACATTGGTGGAACGATACTAGCTCATAGTAGAAGTTGGAATACGTTTGTAAAATTCGACACGTTTGCCAGCGTCTCGGTAGCTCAGCGGTCAGAGCAGTCGCCCGGATTGCGAAAGGTCGTGGGTTCGAATCCCATCTGAGGGCTCGGAGGCGTGGTTGTTTTTTACACACGTATTTTATATCTTATAGAAATATTGCATTGTGAATGAAAAAAAATTAAATAAAAAAAAACATAATTATAGCTGGTTCCATCTTAATTGATTGTTTAATATTTGTAAAAATATTACTTTCAATGTTGAAGGTAGTTAGCGTTCAACATTGGTGGAACGATACTAGCTCATAGTAGAAGTTGGAATACGTTTGTAAAATTCGACACGTTTGCCAGCGTCTCGGTAGCTCAGCGGTCAGAGCAGTCGCCCGGATTGCGAAAGGTCGTGGGTTCGAATCCCATCTGAGGGCTCGGAGGCGTGGTTGTTTTTTACACACGTATTTTATATCTTATAGAAATATTGCATTGTGAATGCAAAAAAAATTAAATAAAAAAAAACATAATTATAGCTGGTTCCATCTTAATTGATTGTTTAATATTTGTAAAAATATTACTTTCAATGTTGAAGGTAGTTAGCGTTCAACATTGGTGGAACGATACTAGCTCATAGTAGAAGTTGGAATACGTTTGTAAAATTCGACACGTTTGCCAGCGTCTCGGTAGCTCAGCGGTCAGAGCAGTCGCCCGGATTGCGAAAGGTCGTGGGTTCGAATCCCATCTGAGGGCTCGGAGGCGTGGTTGTTTTTTACACACGTATTTTATATCTTATAGAAATATTGCATTGTGAATGCAAAAAAATTAAATAAAAAAAAACATAATTATAGCTGGTTCCATCTTAATTGATTGTTTAATATTTGTAAAAATATTACTTTCAATGTTGAAGGTAGTTAGCGTTCAACATTGGTGGAACGATACTAGCTCATAGTAGAAGTTGGAATACGTTTGTAAAATTCGACACGTTTGCCAGCGTCTCGGTAGCTCAGCGGTCAGAGCAGTCGCCCGGATTGCGAAAGGTCGTGGGTTCGAATCCCATCTGAGGGCTCGGAGGCGTGGTTGTTTTTTACACACGTATTTTATATCTTATAGAAATATTGCATTGTGAATGAAAAAAAATTAAATAAAAAAAAACATAATTATAGCTGGTTCCATCTTAATTGATTGTTTAATATTTGTAAAAATATTACTTTCAATGTTGAAGGTAGTTAGCGTTCAACATTGGTGGAACGATACTAGCTCATAGTAGAAGTTGGAATACGTTTGTAAAATTCGACACGTTTGCCAGCGTCTCGGTAGCTCAGCGGTCAGAGCAGTCGCCCGGATTGCGAAAGGTCGTGGGTTCGAATCCCATCTGAGGGCTCGGAGGCGTGGCTGTTTTTTACACACGTATTTTATATCTTATAGAAATATTGCATTGTGAATGCAAAAAAATTAAATAAAAAAAAACATAATTATAGCTGGTTCCATCTTAATTGATTGTTTAATATTTGTAAAAATATTACTTTCAATGTTGAAGGTAGTTAGCGTTCAACATTGGTGGAACGATACTAGCTCATAGTAGAAGTTGGAATACGTTTGTAAAATTCGACACGTTTGCCAGCGTCTCGGTAGCTCAGCGGTCAGAGCAGTCGCCCGGATTGCGAAAGGTCGTGGGTTCGAATCCCATCTGAGGGCTCGGAGGCGTGGTTGTTTTTTACACACGTATTTTATATCTTATAGAAATATTGCATTGTGAATGCAAAAAAATTAAATAAAAAAAAACATAATTATAGCTGGTTCCATCTTAATTGATTGTTTAATATTTGTAAAAATATTACTTTCAATGTTGAAGGTAGTTAGCGTTCAACATTGGTGGAACGATACTAGCTCATAGTAGAAGTTGGAATACGTTTGTAAAATTCGACACGTTTGCCAGCGTCTCGGTAGCTCAGCGGTCAGAGCAGTCGCATGGATTGCGAAAGGTCGTGGGTTCGAATCCCATCTGAGGGCTCGGAGGCGTGGTTGTTTTTTACACACGTATTTTATATCTTATAGAAATATTGCATTGTGAATGCAAAAAAATTAAATAAAAAAAACATAATTATAGCTGGTTCCATCTTAATTGATTGTTTAATATTTGTAAAAATATTACTTTCAATGTTGAAGGTAGTTAGCGTTCAACATTGGTGGAACGATACTAGCTCATAGTAGAAGTTGGAATACGTTTGTAAAATTCGACACGTTTGCCAGCGTCTCGGTAGCTCAGCGGTCAGAGCAGTCGCCCGGATTGCGAAAGGTCGTGGGTTCGAATCCCATCTGAGGGCTCGGAGGCGTGGTTGTTTTTTTACACACGTATTTTATATCTTATAGAAATATTGCATTGTGAATGCAAAAAAAATAAATAAAAAAAAACATAATTATAGCTGGTTCCATCTTAATTGATTGTTTAATATTTGTAAAAATATTACTTTCAATGTTGAAGGTAGTTAGCGTTCAACATTGGTGGAACGATACTAGCTCATAGTAGAAGTTGGAATACGTTTGTAAAATTCGACACGTTTGCCAGCGTCTCGGTAGCTCAGCGGTCAGAGCAGTCGCCCGGATTGCGAAAGGTCGTGGGTTCGAATCCCATCTGAGGGCTCGGAGGCGTGGTTGTTTTTTACACACGTATTTTATATCTTATAGAAATATTGCATTGTGAATGCAAAAAAATTAAATAAAAAAAAACATAATTATAGCTGGTTCCATCTTAATTGATTGTTTAATATTTGTAAAAATATTACTTTCAATGTTGAAGGTAGTTAGCGTTCAACATTGGTGGAACGATACTAGCTCATAGTAGAAGTTGGAATACGTTTGTAAAATTCGACACGTTTGCCAGCGTCTCGGTAGCTCAGCGGTCAGAGCAGTCGCCCGGATTGCGAAAGGTCGTGGGTTCGAATCCCATCTGAGGGCTCGGAGGCGTGGTTGTTTTTTACACACGTATTTTATATCTTATAGAAATATTGCATTGTGAATGCAAAAAAAATTAAATAAAAAGAAACATAATTATAGCTGGTTCCATCTTAATTGATTGTTTAATATTTGTAAAAATATTACTTTCAATGTTGAAGGTAGTTAGCGTTCAACATTGGTGGAACGATACTAGCTCATAGTAGAAGTTGGAATACGTTTGTAAAATTCGACACGTTTGCCAGCGTCTCGGTAGCTCAGCGGTCAGAGCAGTCGCCCGGATTGCGAAAGGTCGTGGGTTCGAATCCCATCTGAGGGCTCGGAGGCGTGGTTGTTTTTTACACACGTATTTTATATCTTATAGAAATATTGCATTGTGAATGCAAAAAAATTAAATAAAAAAAAACATAATTATAGCTGGTTCCATCTTAATTGATTGTTTAATATTTGTAAAAATATTACTTTCAATGTTGAAGGTAGTTAGCGTTCAACATTGGTGGAACGATACTAGCTCATAGTAGAAGTTGGAATACGTTTGTAAAATTCGACACGTTTGCCAGCGTCTCGGTAGCTCAGCGGTCAGAGCAGTCGCCCGGATTGCGAAAGGTCGTGGGTTCGAATCCCATCTGAGGGCTCGGAGGCGTGGTTGTTTTTTACACACGTATTTTATATCTTATAGAAATATTGCATTGTGAATGAAAAAAAATTAAATAAAAAAAAACATAATTATAGCTGGTTCCATCTTAATTGATTGTTTAATATTTGTAAAAATATTACTTTCAATGTTGAAGGTAGTTAGCGTTCAACATTGGTGGAACGATACTAGCTCATAGTAGAAGTTGGAATACGTTTGTAAAATTCGACACGTTTGCCAGCGTCTCGGTAGCTCAGCGGTCAGAGCAGTCGCCCGGATTGCGAAAGGTCGTGGGTTCGAATCCCATCTGAGGGCTCGGAGGCGTGGTTGTTTTTTACACACGTATTTTATATCTTATAGAAATATTGCATTGTGAATGCAAAAAAATTAAATAAAAAAAAACATAATTATAGCTGGTTCCATCTTAATTGATTGTTTAATATTTGTAAAAATATTACTTTCAATGTTGAAGGTAGTTAGCGTTCAACATTGGTGGAACGATACTAGCTCATAGTAGAAGTTGGAATACGTTTGTAAAATTCGACACGTTTGCCAGCGTCTCGGTAGCTCAGCGGTCAGAGCAGTCGCCCGGATTGCGAAAGGTCGTGGGTTCGAATCCCATCTGAGGGCTCGGAGGCGTGGTTGTTTTTTACACACGTATTTTATATCTTATAGAAATATTGCATTGTGAATGCAAAAAAATTAAATAAAAAAAAACATAATTATAGCTGGTTCCATCTTAATTGATTGTTTAATATTTGTAAAAATATTACTTTCAATGTTGAAGGTAGTTAGCGTTCAACATTGGTGGAACGATACTAGCTCATAGTAGAAGTTGGAATACGTTTGTAAAATTCGACACGTTTGCCAGCGTCTCGGTAGCTCAGCGGTCAGAGCAGTCGCCCGGATTGCGAAAGGTCGTGGGTTCGAATCCCATCTGAGGGCTCGGAGGCGTGGTTGTTTTTTACACACGTATTTTATATCTTATAGAAATATTACATTGTGAATGCAAAAAAAATTAAATAAAAAAAAACATAATTATAGCTGGTTCCATCTTAATTGATTGTTTAATATTTGTAAAAATATTACTTTCAATGTTGAAGGTAGTTAGCGTTCAACATTGGTGGAACGATACTAGCTCATAGTAGAAGTTGGAATACGTTTGTAAAATTCGACACGTTTGCCAGCGTCTCGGTAGCTCAGCGGTCAGAGCAGTCGCCCGGATTGCGAAAGGTCGTGGGTTCGAATCCCATCTGAGGGCTCGGAGGCGTGGTTGTTTTTTACACACGTATTTTATATCTTATAGAAATATTGCATTGTGAATGCAAAAAAATTAAATAAAAAAAAACATAATTATAGCTGGTTCCATCTTAATTGATTGTTTAATATTTGTAAAAATATTACTTTCAATGTTGAAGGTAGTTAGCGTTCAACATTGGTGGAACGATACTAGCTCATAGTAGAAGTTGGAATACGTTTGTAAAATTCGACACGTTTGCCAGCGTCTCGGTAGCTCAGCGGTCAGAGCAGTCGCCCGGATTGCGAAAGGTCGTGGGTTCGAATCCCATCTGAGGGCTCGGAGGCGTGGTTGTTTTTTACACACGTATTTTATATCTTATAGAAATATTGCATTGTGAATGCAAAAAAATTAAATAAAAAAAAACATAATTATAGCTGGTTCCATCTTAATTGATTGTTTAATATTTGTAAAAATATTACTTTCAATGTTGAAGGTAGTTAGCGTTCAACATTGGTGGAACGATACTAGCTCATAGTAGAAGTTGGAATACGTTTGTAAAATTCGACACGTTTGCCAGCGTCTCGGTAGCTCAGCGGTCAGAGCAGTCGCCCGGATTGCGAAAGGTCGTGGGTTCGAATCCCATCTGAGGGCTCGGAGGCGTGGTTGTTTTTTACACACGTATTTTATATCTTATAGAAATATTGCATTGTGAATGCAAAAAAATTAAATAAAAAAAAACATAATTATAGCTGGTTCCATCTTAATTGATTGTTTAATATTTGTAAAAATATTACTTTCAATGTTGAAGGTAGTTAGCGTTCAACATTGGTGGAACGATACTAGCTCATAGTAGAAGTTGGAATACGTTTGTAAAATTCGACACGTTTGCCAGCGTCTCGGTAGCTCAGCGGTCAGAGCAGTCGCCCGGATTGCGAAAGGTCGTGGGTTCGAATCCCATCTGAGGGCTCGGAGGCGTGGTTGTTTTTTACACACGTATTTTATATCTTATAGAAATATTGCATTGTGAATGCAAAAAAATTAAATAAAAAAAAACATAATTATAGCTGGTTCCATCTTAATTGATTGTTTAATATTTGTAAAAATATTACTTTCAATGTTGAAGGTAGTTAGCGTTCAACATTGGTGGAACGATACTAGCTCATAGTAGAAGTTGGAATACGTTTGTAAAATTCGACACGTTTGCCAGCGTCTCGGTAGCTCAGCGGTCAGAGCAGTCGCCCGGATTGCGAAAGGTCGTGGGTTCGAATCCCATCTGAGGGCTCGGAGGCGTGGTTGTTTTTTACACACGTATTTTATATCTTATAGAAATATTGCATTGTGAATGCAAAAAAATTAAATAAAAAAAAACATAATTATAGCTGGTTCCATCTTAATTGATTGTTTAATATTTGTAAAAATATTACTTTCAATGTTGAAGGTAGTTAGCGTTCAACATTGGTGGAACGATACTAGCTCATAGTAGAAGTTGGAATACGTTTGTAAAATTCGACACGTTTGCCAGCGTCTCGGTAGCTCAGCGGTCAGAGCAGTCGCCCGGATTGCGAAAGGTCGTGGGTTCGAATCCCATCTGAGGGCTCGGAGGCGTGGTTGTTTTTTACACACGTATTTTATATCTTATAGAAATATTGCATTGTGAATGCAAAAAAATTAAATAAAAAAAAAACAGGCTCCTCCTCTCCCAATCTTACCTGAATCGCTAGCCGTATTTCGGACAGACGCTTTCCCCTCTCTCTACTCAGTGTTTAGTGTTTAATAAAAAGGCTTTCCTTACATTATCATATTAATATACATACAATTTAAGTAATAACCAAAGGTTTTTTCAATCAATCAAATCAATCAATCAAATCATTTATTTGTAGACACAGGTATTAAAACAGATGGTGACAATTACATCGTATCACTATGTCTGGCCATTAACAGGCATACAAATTTAAAGTACCTAACTAAAATATGTCAAGAAAAATGTCGAAATTATTATACAACAAAAAAAAAAACTATTAAAAACAAAATCATGAAATTAATTAAACAATTTTAAAAATACTACAAAACAATCACAAATCAACAATAATAATAAGAAAAAATCAGTAAAACAGTAAATCAGTCAAAATTAATGTAAACTAGTCTAAACTACTAATGCACCCTAGTCCTAGATTATTGCTACCACTTTTCAGTCAAAAATTCAGTCAAGGTATAATAGGCTTTCTTTATTAGTAGTGACAACAAGTCCTTACGAAATGTAGTTAGGTTAGCATCTTTCAGTTTCTTTGGTAGTTTATTAAAAATTTCAGGTGCCATACAGAAAAAGCCATTTCTTTTCAACGCAGTTTTCGTAATTGGAAAGCGTAATCTATTTCCATGACGTTTGCTTACCTTTGATTGGCCATCGGACAAAGTGGGAAAAAGATGCGGATTCTCTCTGACAAACATTGCTGTTTCATATATATAAAGGGAAGGTACTGTTAGTATCTTTAAATCTATGAAATGTTGTTTGCAGCTATCTCTTCGTTTTAAAGACTTAATAGCTCTAATACACTTTTTTTGGGTTTTAAATATCACTTCTTTGTTGTTGCAATTGCCCCAAAATATAATGCCGTAACGCAAGATAGAAGCAACATATCCATTATAGGCTGTTAAAACTGTCTCTAAATTAGCAATTCTAGATAATGATCTAAGCGCAAAAACAAATTTATTAATACGTGTACACAAATTATTCGTATGACTGAGCCAATTGGTTTGATAGTCCACGTGTAACCCTAAGAACTTTGTTTCCGTTACAGGTTCTATTGTATATTGACCATAACGAATTGTTAATTTTGGTGCCTGAGTGTACTGGCGGAAATGCATTATTTTGGTTTTATCAATATTTAAATTCAGATTATTTATATCAAGCCATTTCATTATTTTGTTTAATGTAATTATAATTTCAGTTTCATATGTCAAATTGTTTTTACATTTAATCAATATTGTACTATCATCAGCAAATAATGTCATAGGGTGTTCAATGGATGTTGGTAAGTCATTAATATATATTAAAAATAATAGAGGTCCTAATATTGTACCTTGAGGAACACCGTACTCTACATCTCTACATTTTGAAATATATTGCTTTTCTACTAGTGTTCGTTTGCAGATACTTTTGATAGCAGTTTGTTGCTTTCTGTTGCTAAGGTAGGATTCAAACAATTTTAAAGCAATGCCCCGTATTCCATAATGGTAGAGCTTTTGCAAGAGAATATTGTGATCAACGTAATCAAATGCTTTTGACATATCCATAAATATAGCGCAAATGTTTTCCCTTCTGTCCATAGAGTCAGTCACTAGCTTCAATAAGTTAAAGGTCGCTAAGTTAGTGGATTTACCTCGACGAAAGCCAAACTGTTGAGGAGAAAAAATATTAAACTTTTCAAGAAATGAATAAACTATGACATATATTATTCTTTCAAAGATTTTTGAAAAAACTACTGTGAGAGCGATAGGTCTATAATTTATAACATCAGTAGTATCACCTTTTTTGTATGTTGGTTTTATTATAGACAATTTAAAGGCCTCCGGAAATGTTCCTTGACTCAGAGAAAGGTTTATTATATAAGCTAATGGATAGGCTATATGTTTAGCACAACTTTTAATTACTGTGGTAGATATATCGTCGTAGCCCACACTATTTGTGTTTTTTAGTGATAATATAATCTTAAGTACTTCGGGTGGACTAGACGGTGTCAAAAAAATTGAGTGAGCATTAGATTGTAGTTTAATGTCAAATTTCTTATTTTTCAGAGTCATTTTTGATGTAGAGTTAATTTGATCTACAAAATAATTATTAAGCGTATTCGCTATGTCACAAGGATTAGTCATAGTTCGGCCATTGAAATTAATTTCTTTAATTGTTTCACGTGGAAAATTATTCTTATTTTGATTTATAACAGACCAAGTAGCTTTTGATTTATTACTAGACGTTTTAATTGTAAAGTTATTTTGACTTTTTTGTGTCAGGTTTATTATTTTCTTGAGACGTCTTGAATAATTATCAAGTAATACTTTATTTGACGATGTAGGTGAATTTCTATAATTCCAAAGTAACCTTCTTTTATTTTTACTGCAAAGTTTTATCCCTCGAGATATCCACCTGGGCCTTTTTCTAGCCTTTAAATTTATTAATTTATATGGAAAGCAAAGGTCATAGAACATAGCTATCGTCTCATATAAAGAGTCATAAGCTTCGTTAACATCAGTTAGCCTATATACTTCAGAAAAGCTCAAACTTCCTATGGCATCGTAAAACTTTTTTACATTAACACTGCTTATATCTCTTTTTCTTATGCGCCAAGAATTTAATGTACTTTTTTTACTGACTGGAAATGTAAGTAACTGTGCAGTATGGTCTGATAAGTTAAGATCAAGTACATCAGTCTTACAGCGCCTGATGTTTGTAGCGAAATTATCTAGACATGTTTTGCTGATAGGCCTTGTAGCTTTATTAATTTGTAATTTAAGATTATAGTTATGAAGTAAATTTTCAAAATCCATAGATAATTGGCCTTTCTTAAGTCTATCAATATTAAAATCTCCACATAGTATAATCTTTTTGTTTTTCCAGTGTCTAAAATAATCTAACATTTGAGATAATTTTTCATAAAATAAATTATAGTCAGATTTAGGCGGCCTATATATACAAACAATAATCGTATTAAAACATAAAAGTTCCACAGCACAACATTCAAATACACCTTTCACACAATATTTTAAAACATCAACAATTTTGAATTCATGTCCTTGTCGTACAAAAATACAAGATCCACCCCTTCGACTGTTTCTTGAATAGGCGGCCGCTAGCTTGTAGTTACATATTGATATGTTCGTTTTATCGTCATAGAGCATAAAGTGTTCTGTTAAACACAACACATCAATATCACATTTATCCGCGTAGAGTTCTTCTATGTAAAGGGTTAACAGGTCAGACTTACTGCGTAGGCTGCATATGTTTTGATGAAAAATGTTTATGTGGTCATAAACGAAAAAAGTTGGAATTTGTTAGCTCGTCGTCATTCATTATTTTAGTAGTCAAGTTATTTGTTAAGGCCATACTATCGTCAGTGTGAATTATGCTACAAATTTCTTTAAGTATGCATTTCATGCCTGTTACATTTAATTTACCTGTGTTTGGAGAGAACATTTCGAAGGATAACAATCGGTTGGAGTCAATTAAATATGCATACTTGTGAGTCTGAACGTCAAGGTTTAGAAGGCTGTTAAATAATTCTACTCTGCAGTTATAGAATACAGCGCCACATATGTAAGTAGGTACAGCTATAACTATGTTTGTATGATGCATTTTTTGAGCGAATTCTCTTATTTTGTAAATTAAGTGTGTATAATCCTTCGTAATATTAAAGTCAGACTCACCAATCAATATAATGCAATAGTCGTTTTTATTATAGTCATTTAATTCCTTATTTGAGCAGTCGAATAATTCCATTACACCTCCATTAGTTTTAAGGTTATGACAATAAAAGAAATGTTTATCAATGTCAGTTTGTTCAATAATTTTTAACATATTGTGTTTGTTATTAGTGCTCAAGATGCATAGTCTGTTCTTGATTGTTTTACTTGCAGCGACATCTATTAACATTTTTGAGGAGCCGGTCTTTTTATCTATGTTTGAGTCAGCCTTAGAGTTTATATTTAGGCTAGATGGCGCCACTTCAAGAATTTCAACCGAACATGATTTTTTACATGTATTATCAGTACGAGAGAAGTCTAATTCTGTTTTCTTTAGGTTTGTTCCTATCTTATTTTCATTTTTCTTTTGTGGTGTGGATTTACATACACTCGTTAACTTTTGGATTCTTAATTCATAATCATAGATTTTTTTGGTAAGTGTCTTGTTTTCAGTTAGTAAATTTCCAATTTCATTGTCTGCTATTTGCAATTTGTCTTCAAGTATTAGAACTTTTTTTTCTAATTCAGTTATTTTATCGCTAATATTTATGTCTTTTTCAGGACAGCTCCTATTTAATTTAGTGAAAGATAAAAATGAATTTTCACTATCTACATCTGACAATGATTCGAATGAGTTTTCAGTAGCAATATTCATTTTATAGTTTTTGTTACGTTGAGTGATATTGTCATGGTCCATATTTATTAAATTTTGATATATCAATTATTTATAGAATAAGGTATAATTGAAACGCTGTCTATCGCGTAGTAGCTGAACTATCACTTCCTGGTTAAATACTCATATGATTCTGCCTAATTGTATGTACGCATAGATGGCGGTAGTAAATAGCACATTGATTCAATTAGTTTGCTTAATTTCCGCTAGATGGAGGTAGACAAGGCGTCATCTATTGGCGAGTAGCTTACCTGCTTAAGTTCTGATTGACTAATGGTTCGTGTATTAGTCAGATGATCTTTGTTTACCCTCATGCGATAAATAAATAAAATAACGTTGTTAAATTCGTTAATATCGCAATTTTTTATCACACACTTATTATTAAATGGATTGATTTCATCTCAGAACATAATAAACTTTCACTGAGGTATTTTTTTTTCTTAATATTATTAAGTCACTGGATAATTATGGAAAATATTCATCAGATTGTGCTACAGAGATATATTGTGAAGATCACTGTAACTGTAGGTTTTCTCCCTTAGATAACACTTGAGCACATTTAATACACATTCACTTCTATGAATCACATCTACTATTACACTAAGATACTTTAAAATATTTTAAAATTATTTTATTATACAGAGACGATCTTGACCGTGACAACTAGCGCCACCGATCCTCAACACTACTACCTCAAGTTAAACAATTTCTAACCTGAAACAACAAATAGTAGATTAGTTTAAGTTATCACTTCTGTCATGCATCCCGAGATATTTTTATTATAAATTAAAATAAAACCTTTCCTATGTTAAGTTTAAACAAATCCTGCCAAATTAATAAAGAATCATCATGATTCATCGCGGTCAAACACTGTGACAGGAAATATAGATAGATAGATAAGTGTTAATATGAGTAATTAAATATCTTATCTTTGTACCTTCAACTAGTGTTTCTTTTATCTCCTCAATACCATACAGGTAATAATTCATTTTACACAGTAATCACTTGACCAATTTAGATACACATTGCAGGTTAGGTTTCGTTACATATTTTTTTATCAGTTATCACCCAGCAAGCTGTATGAATCATGTCAAAAGTTCATGTGACTAATGGACTAAAAATAAATGGGTTATACCTAGGTATATAGTATCATTTATAACTCGACGTGTAGGCGGCGTATCAAGATGAACTATGTGAATCAATAGTATTAGCCTTTTTGTAGTGAAAACTTCTTTCGCATCGTTGTGATTTGAAAGCCGATGAAACGAAAAAGCGACAGTGAAAAGAGGCAGATTCATAAATTCATAAGATTTAACGTAGGACTAATGAGATATGAAGCATTATGTACGTGTGTTAATAAGTGTTTTTGCGCGAATGCGTAGTACAAAGCTTGAGAGAGCATCACAACAACCGTGGTATTTCAACTACGAAGGTGTCACTACTACCACGTGTGAATTGCACCCATGCTGTTTTTGTTTTAGGCATAAAAAACGATATATTGTTTTAAACTTTCAGGGTCACTAACATTAAAATAATATAAGTTATTTACGGGATTGCTACCATGTACCTTGTTTTTGAGTTTCCGATAACAGTGGTACGGGTAACGAACGCAATATCAGACTTTGTCGGAGGGTAGACCGATATTTCTGCCAATAACAGCCTACCCGCAATTACTTCAGTCGCTCCGTGATCATGGCACTTGCAACAGTGCCGAAATATCGGAAACTCAATAACAAGGTACATGGTAACAATCCCGTAAATAACTTATTTTACTATAATAAAAAAAGATATATAAAATTAAGATTTTAATATAATTTAAGCTACAATAATAATAATATTTTTTACAATCACACCAATTAGCGTAGCCCAAAGTAGGTATTGTAAAGACTTATGTTATGGATGCTAGGGTACCGGATAGAAATACATATATGATACATAGATATTTAATATTAATAGTTATTTGTATAAATACATACTAATGCGTTATACTAACCATTTGGTTCTTACATTTTCGCTTCCTCTCATTGAAATGACCTACTTTTATTTTATCCTGACTTTTCGACTCCTGTACAGGAACCGTGATCCCAATTATATTAATATTTCTTACATTCACTTACACCAATTAGCCTAGCCCAAAGTAAGCACGTTAAAGCTTGTGTTATAGTTACTAGGGTAATGGATAGACATAGGCAGGCAGGTTACACCACAAGGTCCCGTAATTTTTATTGTCATAAAATTAACAAAATTATAGAAGCTATATTATATATTATATAAGTAACATCTTGCTCACGAAAACGGTTACTTCAATGAGTCTTCAGTTCGTTCGTACTAATGATCTGTCTGAAGTTGCTCCGGAACCGGAAAAGGCGGTCTCTTATCAAATTGTCAAATTTTATTTTTGTTCTCTTGCTAAATGGTCGACTTATTTCGGTTCCGGGGTCATAGATGTTGCTGACAGAATAAATCTTTATATATATAATTCTTCTGTGAGTGTGTATGTCACTGAACTCCTCCTAAACGGCTGGACCGATTTGAATGAATTTTTTTGTGTGTGTTCAAGGGGATCTGAGAATGGTTTAGATTCACAAATCAGTCCGGCAGGTGGCACTGCAGTCGGCACAGCAACGCGTGGCCGGGACAGCTAGTATATAATAATAAATAAAACATGTGTTTCAAGATAATGAGACGAATGTAAAATTTCGGGAAGAGTATAACTGTAGGTTTTAGTAACGAGCATAGTGATACAAAGTTAGACAATTATTTGACATTTTATTCGTATATATTACATAGATTATTTCAGACTTTCAGACTTTCATTTTCTATAAATGATACAAGAGGCTTATGGTAACTAAATGCATACCACGAACATAAGTTGTATAATGCTTTCTATCTAATTTTCTCCTATGTTAAATTTTATGAATTTATATATCTGTCTCTTTTTACTGTCGCTTTTTCGTTTCATCGTCTTTCAAATCACAGCGATGCTGAAGAAGTTTTCACTTCAAAAACTTTACGTGCTCCATAAGATCGAACTTGTGTTTGCCGAGTCACGCGCTTAAACTGTGAGTAATCGGTTACGGGTTGCTTATTTATATTGGCAAAAATATTCATCACATTGATGTTACAAATTAAGACTAAATATAAATTATGACTCATCTTATACGTTTGTGTTCACATTTTTTAAAAACACTGTTAGAGAGTAATTATCTTCTTGCTGTATGCACTTATTATGTATCACTATCACTATTTATTTGTCTATAAAATGAGTTTTCATAGGTATTAATCGTCTCTGGAGCACAATAGGTATTGTCATAGTTATGATTTGATTGTATAATTTTATCTTGCAACATGAATTTTGTTTGTAAAATAGAAGAAACTAGCGAACCCACTTTCGTCCTAACCAGCGCTGCGAGCAGACGTTCCCTTGGAACTGTACCGCGTCCTTTACTATTGTGACTGTGTTACTAGTGTGACGTAGGGGAGGTGGGGGGGGCACTACCGTATATAGGGGAACAACCGTTTTCTAACATTTGGGCAGTTTTTTTTTAAATTGGCAACATTTTTTTCGGCAGTGTTACACATTTTCAATGGCCGCTCTCTTGTCATGTTGTATCAGTGTCGTTGGTTGTGTAAATAAAAAGTAATTTGCATTTATGTTAAATTTGGTAAGTTTCTTATAATTACGTACCATTTTTTTAGATGCTATAAGTAGAATGATTTACTAGTTGCATGATTAAGTAATTTACTAATCTGGAGAGCATTTATTTGAGCTGTGTTTACATTATTTATTAGTAATTAACCTCAAAATACAAGACACAGTGGACATCAATTTTCTAAACGAGTGTCTGGGGACAAAACCACATAGGGGCACAACCACATAGGGGCGGTTATGCCCCTAAAATATTTTATTATACTATTTTAGTTTTATACTTGACGTTTTCACAAGACCCCAGAAGTTACAAAAGGCAAAATTAAAGGCAACAAGACACCCGTAACAAAAAAAGGATGTAAAGGAAAGAAGACACCTGAAATTACAACAAACTAGGCGCTGCAGTCGCTAAGCATAAAGCTACGCTAGCACCATATATTGGAGCGGAGCGTAATACCTAAAAAAAGAAAAAAAAATTTTTTTTCGAATTTCGAAATTCGGGCTCCGTCACAATCTGGTCCTAAACCTGTTGACTCGATTCCACACGAAAAATATTAAAATCGGTTAGGAACTCGGGAAGTTATGGCGTAACAGACATTGCGCCATTGAAGCTGATCCATGGGAGCTTCGCTTCGCTCCGCTCCAACTAGGCGATGCAGTCGCTAAGCATAAAGCTACGCTAGCACCATATATTGGAGCGGAGCGTAATATCTAAAAAAAGAAAAAAGATCGATGGGAATTTTTCGAATTTCTAAATTTGGGCTCCGTCACAATCTGGTCCTAAACCTGTTGATTCGATTCCGCACAAAAAATATTAAAATCGGTTAAGAACTCGGGAAGTTATGGCGTAACAGACATTACGCCATTGAAGCTGATCCATGGGAGCTCCAATAAAGTATTAAAAAGGGAAGAAAACGCAAGCAGTGAAAAACGATCAAGAAAGCTAAAGGCAATAGTGAAGATGAAGGTGCAGACGAAGACAGCGAATGCATATATTGTCAAGAGATTCTAAATCTAAGTCAACGGATGGTTGGATTAAATGCACAATATTTCCTGGTTGGGCTCATGAGGCAGACGCAGAAATGAATGAAGAAGACGATTACGAATATGTTTGTGATTTTTGCCAATAACGGCAAAAATCGGTTGCGCCCCACTGTAGGGGCAAAATTGTTTTTTCATACTTTTAAAGGCTCTATTTACTTTTTATGATGTTTTCATGCGTAAAAACTAATTAAATCTGTAAGACAAACAGTATTATTACTTAATAAAAGCGTGAAAATTGGTAAATTGCTTTATTTTCTCTATAATTTAACAACTGACTGTTATTGGGGCGGTTTTGCCCCCACCTCCTATATTTGTGATAAGAATTTCAGTTTATTCAAATATTTTGAAACTCGTAATTTCATCCAACGCACGCCCACCTGATAGTTAAAAACATATAATTTATCTTATAACATATGACTTTTTATGATATGTTGTGATATACAATCTTTTTTTATAATCAAAACTTATTTTATGACTTAAGGTACATATTTAAATATAGAATATTATTTGTTACTTCAAAATATACTGTTGACAATGTTTACACGTTTTTAATATTTTTCCTATAAAAAATATTTCCAACACGTTATCAGCACGAAAATAAGTATTTTTGAAGTCTTTAGTGAGATATAATAATGGCAAATGGTAGTGGTGATGTTTCTGGAAAAGGATTTTCTTCGTCACTTCCATCATTTTCTCTTCGTAACAGAGATGGCTACAGTCTTTGGAAGTTCAAGATGCGTAATTATTTGATGCATGAAGATCTATGGGATGCAATAGATGGTTATCCAAGTGGTGATAAAACTTCCGATCCGATCAAGGTAAGGAACGACCGAAAGGCTCTCACTAAAATATGTCTAACATTAGAAGACTCCGCTATAACGCATGTTAGAAATTCTAAAACTGCTTCTGAAGCATGGAAGTCCCTTCAAAATGCCTATGAAGACAAAGGCATGGGACGTAGATTAGCATTAGAGAGGAAACTGTACCGATATACGTTAAATAGCTTCAATGATATTGAGTCATATATTAATGCCGTTGTAAGTACTGCTCAGGACTTGGCTGATATAGGCAAAAATATTGAAGATGCTTCACTTGCTGCTATTTTATTGGGAGGCTTATCATCTAGATATGATCCTCTAATAATGGCATTAGAAAATAGCAATATTCAAGTAACTACTGAATTAGTGAAGTCGAAGTTGTTAAATGAAATGTCAAAGAGTACTACACAATCTGAGTCAGCTTTGCGGACAGATCAGAGTCACAAAAGTCAAACTAAAAAACCAAAGAAAAAGAAGCCCATCATATGTTATGATTGTAAGGAGCCTGGACATAAGAGACCGGATTGCCCATTGAAGAAAAGGAAATCCACAGAGGAGAAGTCCTTGGTTGCATTAGGCATCGGTAATGGAAATTCGATGAACGATTGGTATATTGACTCCGGGGCGACAAAACACATGACATCGCGGCAAGATTGGTTCGTAAATTTGAAACGTTTTGATATGGGTTCTGTAACTGTTGCAAATGGAGATAAAGTAGATTGTATAGGTGTAGGTGATATTTCTTTATGTACGAATTCCTCTGTAAATAGTATTTCTAATGTTGTATGTGTCCCTAATTTAAAAACTAATTTAATATCTGTATATAAGGCTGTACAAAATGGTTTCACAGTATTATTCGATAAGCAAGGCTGTAATTTTTTTTGGATCTGATACTTTTTCTTTTTCAGGTAGTCCTATTCTGTTTGGTTCTGTTGTGGACGGGCTGTACAAGTTAAACTGTACTGTAAATACACCATGCGATAGAACTCGAGATGTGGCTATGGCTGAATCACTGTCTAATAAATACCAGTTATGGCATAGACGTCTAGGCCATTTATGCCGTATTGGGATGAATCTGCTAAGAAATAGTAAAGTAGGTATAGAATATAGCATTGTAGATAAAACTAGTTGTGTTGCTTGTGTAGAGGGAAAGCAAGCACGTAAGCCCTTTAAAAGTGTTGCGTTCAAAAAGGCAACATCATCACTTGAGTTGATTCATTGTGATGTATGTGGGCCAATGTCTGGCAATTCTTTTCAAGGCAATAGATATGCTTTATTACTAATCGATGATTATACGCGCAAAATATTTGTATATTTTTTGAATGCGAAATCTGAAGTAAAAGAAAAATTTAAGATTTTTCATTTACTTGTAGAGAAGCAAACTGGTCAAAAAATTAAAACTGTCAGATCTGACAATGGGACTGAGTTTATTAACGATGACTTGCAAAACTATTTTGCGATGAATGGAATCGTTCATGAAACATCAGTGCCGTGCTCTCCTCAGCAAAATGGGGTAGCAGAGCGTACCATTCGGTCTATAGTTGAGAAAGCTCGCTCTATGTTAGCAGGTAGTTTTCTTTCGATATCTTTTTGGGAAGATGCTATTCAAACTGCTGTTTACTTAAAAAATCGGTCTCCACACCGTGCTTTAGTTGGATCTGATACACCTTTTGAAAGATGGTTTGGGCACAAACCGAATTTATCACACCTCAAGGTATTTGGTTGTCGTGCACTAGTACATATACCATCATGTCAAAGGAAGAAATTTGATCTTAAAGCCGAAGAATATATTTTTGTTGGGTACACTGATGATCCGAATAGTTATATTTTCAGAAATGCTCATTACCCAAGAAAAATGATTAAAGCACGAGACGTTACATTTTTTGAGACCTGTTTTAAAAGTCTAAAGGAAACCGGGAATTCGGAGCAGGTGAATATTTTCAATCCTATTTTGACATTGACAAACAATGTAGAAATAGAAAATGAGCCTTCTGCTAGTACCTCTAGGGGCCAAACTACCGAATCCTGTTCTCCTTCTGAAAATGTGGATCAGTCTGTGTTGTGTCCACTAAGGGGGGATAGTAATAGGGATATTGAAGCTGTTGCTTCGTCAGATATTCAATCGCCAGATATTGAAACTGTCGCTTCATCGGATATTCCACCGCCGAATGAACCTGAGACAAGTTCTCAAACTGAAGGCCGTTATCCTTCTAGAGTTCGTAAGCCGCCTGACTATTTTTCGTACAGTGTCGTGCTGAACGATATGTTGGAGCCTCAGACATACACACAGTGACATATACAAAGTGAATATCAGTCTCTTATGAAATTAAAAACATGGAGGCTAGTGGACAAACCAGACAAGAAAGTTATTCCATGCAGATGGCTTTATAAGGTCAAGACGGATGCACATAACAATATTATCAAGTACAAAGCGAGACTTGTCATTAAGGGTTATAGTCAAATAGAAGGCGTTGACTATCATGAAACGTTTGCTCCTGTTGTAAGGAATTCATCGCTTCGAACCCTCTTTGCTCTTGCTGCCGAATACGATTTAAAGATGCAACATCTGGATGTTGACACTGCATTTTTAAATGGTGATCTTTCGGAAGAAGTGTACATGGAACAGCCCAAAGGATTTGTTGTTAAAGGGCAAGAAAGAAAAGTTTGCTTATTACAAAAAAGTTTGTATGGTTTGAAGCAAGCTCCGCGTGCATGGTATACAAAACTGAATGAAAAATTATGTAGTATTGGTTTCACAAAATTACCTTCAGAGCCGTGTATCTATAAAAAACTTTTTGGTTCTGATATAATAATTTTGGCAATTTTCGTTGATGACATTATTGTCTTTCATAAGAATGACAGCATTTTTGACATTGTGAAATCTGATCTACAAAAACATTTCACTTTGAAAGACCTCGGTAATTTGACATATTATTTAGGTATAAATGTTAATAAAAATTGTGATGAGATACGTATAAATCAAAAGACATATATTGAAAAAATACTTAAAAGGTTTAATATGGAATCGTGTAAAGGCTATTCTACACCTTTGGTAAACAATAAGTTAGATGATGGAACCGCAGGTGAGTGCAATTATCCATACCAAAATCTCATAGGATCTTTGATGTTTTTAGCTGTTAATACCCGTCCCGATATAGCATATGCTACGAGCTATTTAAGTCAGTTTAACACTTGTTTCAATAAAACTCATTGGGAAGCTGCAAAACGTATATTACAATACTTAAAACAGACTATAGACTACTCTATTGTTTATAGGAAAACTGAAAGTCCTTTGATTGGATATACGGATGCAGATTGGGCCAATTGTAAGCGTGATCGACGCTCATACACGGGGTATTATTTTAAGCTGGGAAATGGACCTGTAGCGTGGGCCTCACGAAAGCAGCCAACGGTTGCTCTGTCTTCAGCGGAAGCAGAGTATATGGCACTTACAGACGCCGCTAAAGAAGCCATATACTTGCGTCGTTTGATTTATGAGGTATGTGGTAAATTATACGATTGTGTTACGATTTACAGTGACAGCCAAAGTGCACAAAATATCGCAAATAATCCCGTGTACCACAACAGAACTAAACATATTGATACCAAGTATCAGTTTATTAGAGAGAAGGTATTAGAAAATATTATTGGCTTAAAATATCTTAAGAGTACAGAAATGTCAGCTGATGTGTTAACAAAGCCATTGACCTACGTTAACCATCATAAATGTATATCTTGTATGGGAATAACGTAATGTTGTAAGCCTTTATATTTTTGTCCTTTTTGTTCCTAAATTATACTTAGTTTTTATGTTCTGTAATTTTTTGTGGTCAGATGTTGTATGTACTTACATATAGGTTTTGATTAAGGGGAGGTGTTGTGATATACAATCTTTTTTTATAATCAAAACTTATTTTATGACTTAAGGTACATATTTAAATATAGAATATTATTTGTAACTTCAAAATATACTGTTGACAATGTTTACACGTTTTTAATATTTTTCCTATAAAAAATATTTCCAACATGATATAACTATTTTTTATCTTTTGTGTAAAATTATTATTTGTGCTATGTTGAGTAGTTTCGGAGTTTGTTGCCGTCAAATACTGTGACAGAGATTTTTTATAAATATTGATGTGTGTTATATTTGTACAAATATATATCTGTTTATTAGTATTGAGTTGCATCCGTTATAATTGTTACCCATAATAATTGAAATTAATGAGGTATGCACCTCTTACTGTTTCTATTCTCAGTTCTCCGGTTGGCTGGTAGAGAATGTCAAAAAAGCATTAAGTCCGTCATGCCTTTTGTACTGTTTTGTGCAATAAAGTATAAATAATTAAACAAATAGATAAAAAAGGCTAATTATCAGTTTAGAAAATATTATAAAAATTTAAATTGGAGCATTTTTAGATTTAGACATTAAACATTTCAAAAATGGTTGCTACTGTCCTTTAAGACCTATGTATTTTCCTTAAGTATGTAAATTTTTATTTGAATCAGTTCTTTTATTGTTAAGTATTTGGACTTTAATGTCGTGTGCATTAACGTTCATAATTCGTTGGCCTTGCTAGTATTGACACTAATTATTACAGTTATTACCCATCAATACTTTCTGAGAAGTGGATACATCAAAATTTAAGACTCTACGTGAATCTTAACTTTTACCGACACTATTGCGTGAGAAAATGTTGATAATATAATTCACAGAATTCTAAAGCTGATCTTAACTTCTTATCTGACATTAAAATCATTCACAAATAATTGTTCCTCGAATTATCGATTTCATTATGTATAACTTTTTGACGACCTTTTAGGCTTCATTTTCTAGGTAACTTATCGTTGTTAGGCCGTTAAAAATGAAAAGCAAACTTCAATTGACAAAAATTTCATTACCATTTTCAGAGAATTTCTTATTAGGTACTTAAGTCGAAGGATAGTAAAATAAATATTTTCAAATATTTAAAACTACTAGATTTTTACTAGAAAGAAATTTAACTAGAATCAATCAACTTGTCCTCGAAGTCCATGTGAAAACCACATTCTCTGGCTATATGGGCGAGTACTCTTATAATAGAGCTTCCGAGTTCTTGACAGATCATTGAATTTTTCCAAGATAAAAAGATAAAATTTAGTATCGTCTCAGCCTAATGACGTCTACTGCTGAACAAAGGCCTCCCCCAAGGATCTCCACAATGGCCGCTCCTGCGCTGCTCGCATTTTGGTGCTTACCGCGACCTTCACCAGATCGTCGCTCCACCGAGTGAGAGGCCTGCCTACACTTTATCTTCCGGTCCCTGGTCACCACTCGAGATCTTTTTAGCCCCAACGGCCATCGGTTCTACAAGCTATCTGACCCGCCCACCGTCACTTAAATTTGACAATTCCGCGGGCTATGGTTCTCCTACGGATTTCCTCATTTCTGATTCAATCACGTAGGGAAACACCGAGCATAACACGCTCCAACGCCCTTTGGGTGACCTTGAGCCTTCTTGTTAGGCACATAATGAGAGATCACGTCTCCGTTCCGTCAACATCACTGGCAACACATACTTGTCAAAGACTTTAGTCTGGAGATATTGCAGTGTTTTGGACGAGAAGACGTCACGAAGTTTCTCGAACGCTGCCCAGCCGTTGGATTCCACGATTGACCTCTTTCTCGAAGTTGGACTGTTTGTTTCAGGTACACATAACCGTCAACGACTTTGAATGTAGTGTCTCGTTATCCAGTCTAGAGATTAACGTCCATGTTCATTTTGAGACCCACTTGTTGAGAGTCGCTACTAAGGCCATCGAGCATTGTGCCTAGGTTTTCTAAGGTCTCATCCATGACTACGGTATCATCAGCATATCGATATCTCCATTCCGGACGTAATATGAAAGTTGAAACTATCCCATGGCTTTGCAAGTTGTACGACGCAGGACCTTGTGCCGTGAATTTCTTATACGAATACTAGCACCATCTCTTCATGTTCTAGGTAACTACATACTAACTATTCTATGCTTAGTAATTTATAATGACTTTCTTTTTTAGATTGAGCAAGGAATAATTATGAGTTCTTAAGATGTCTAACTTTATGTGGCGTCGTAAATTTTATATGAGCGGCTTTCAGGTATTTTTCCACCTGAAGTTTCAGGATTATAGTTGAAGTTGGGCGCTTAGCTGACTTACCGTAAGGAGAATTATGTACTTATCGCTTGCTTTGCGCTCTTCCCGCATACTTTATTTGGTGTGTTCATAGTTTCTTCTTAACAAATACGATTACTTCCAAGAATTTTCACAACGTACAAGTTCGATTTTGGCAAGAGATTTTATTAAAGACACTTTGTTGCTTTGTTTTTATTTAGTATTCTAACCCACATGACTCGTAAGATGTCCAAATACGATCCATGTTGTGAACGAGAGAAATGATAGTATTAAGTGTCCAATTGATACTGAATATATTTTAATATAACATAAGATTATTTTGTCAACATTATTGGAACGTTTTGATTTTTAAATAATGAAATTTCTAGAAAAATATCAATTTGTCTCAAGTCTAAGAGATAATTCGAATTCCATTTCCTCTCGCTGTCGGGGCGAGTACTTTTCCAATTGAGATACCGAGATCTTTTCGAGTGCTGACGCCAGCAACATCACTTCATGTTCTAGCTGGGCAATACTACCCATATGTAATAATTTTACAAGTATCAAAAAATCAATAAAGAAATCATTATGTATTTTATTTTGTTTTTCTTATGGCGCTATGTATGCGTTTGTACTCCGAAGAAAACACAAACTATTGTAAGGACAATCGCAATCAAGCCACCATAAACTGTAAAGTATCCGTTGTTAATATTGAATCTATGGTTTTGAGTTCAAGTTTTTTTTTGTTCATTGAGGAAGTTATTTTGATATGAGCTGTACATCGGGTACAATCTCAATATGAAATATTTTATATTTCATTTAATTTTTCGACCTTTTGCTATCAGGGTGAATGCTCTGACCGCTATGCTATGGAGACGCTGGCAGACGCGTCGAAATTAACAAACGTATTTCAACTTCTACTATGAGCTTATATCGTTCCACCAGTGTTGAATGCTAAATACCTAAATAAAAACACTAGTAAAAATCGATTTGGCTTACAAGTTATTTTCAGAATTTCTTCAATTAAGTAAATAGTGGAAATTAAAGTTGATAGTTGGTTAATACCTACGATGCTTGGTAGCTTAATTTAGAGAGAATTGGACCGGATATCTAAAGGCTGCGGATTCGATTCCTACCTGAGAATAACTAGGGTCGAGTCGATTTTTTTCTAGAGTTTTTTCATTCTACATTCCAGATTTTGATTTCTTCATATTCGCATCGCATCATTAATTATGTGGCCAAGAGGCGACCATTCTTACAAAAATAGAAACAATCAAATTAAATTGCTTCGTAAAATTACATTTATCTTAATTGTGTGTATAATGCCAAAGTTCACTCATTTGTTTTGTATTTTAATTAATCTTAAATAATTTCTTATTATATTAATCTTAAATAATTACTTTAATTTAAAAAATACTAGTATATATCGACTCTGCTCACAAGTGGATTCTCCGGTGGGACTTGAACCCGCAACCTTTGGAAGTACGGTCCAATGCTCCCCTAATTGAGCTACCGAGCCTTGTGAACACCCGTCGAAATTTCTAGTACTTTTTACGCTATAGGGCCAGCGTTGTCTCATCAGTAAGAGCAGGCCTTCCCAACCACAGGGGCACGCACGCGAAGAGAAAAGTCAGGGGGCGTGATAGGTACGTTTACATTGTCGAAAAAACATCTATTTAACGCGTTACCTACGCGTTAAATAGATGTTTTTTTTAAATTAAATAAATTTATTTATAAATTTATGTATTAATTAAAGAATAAATGTTTCTTATTTTCGTTGAAACTTAATTAAGGAGGGCATAATTTTTTTTTGGTTCAGGCAATCTCGGCAAAATAAAGTTTAAGAAAGCAGTTCCTCTCATTTAGGCTTTCTCACCCTTTATTTCGCCGATCCTCTCCTATTTTAAACAAACATTTTTACAAATCTTTGGGCAATCGATTAAGATGAAACAGTCATTTAGTTTTATAATTTTATATGTTTTTGCATTTGATTTGTTATCTTATAAGAATAACATTGAACTGCACTTTCGCGGGCTGCGGGTTCGATTCCACCTGAGAATTTACTTGTGAGCCGAGTCGATTTTTCTAGTATTTTCTATTAAAATAATTTATTTTATAATGTAGCATAAAAAAAATATATAAAGTTATGGCATTTTCTATTTTTTGTCAATTTTTTTAATGCTTTGATCCTCGAATTCAAGAAAAGATGTGGAATAAGTAATAAGTTCTGCTGACGGCCGCTCGGTGCAATGGTAGCGATTCTACCTTCACCGTCACCGGTTCGAATCCCGGCGGGGGCATAAGTTGATGTGATGAAAAATTAGCATTTTTTCCCGAATCGTGATCGTTTATATATTTATTTATGTATACTATACCTTATTTAGTTAGCGTAGTACAAGTTCAACTTAGTTTAGGACTAAATAATGGTTGTGAGTTGTACGGAAGTTATTTTTTTTTGAAATACCACCATCATTATTTATTTATATAAAAATTTCCTGTCACAGTGTTTGACCGATTTCAATGTTTTTTTTCTCATTTTGCTAAATTTGTTCCCACTTAGGACATAAGATAGGTTTCATTATAATTTATAACACAGCACTGCGTGGCCGGGTCAGCTAGTATATTATTGCGCAATCTTTTAATTTGATAAATCAGATTATCAATGTAAAAATCTCTTTAGGCGGTTCACACACTAGAGATGCGTCCCGCCGCGGTGCGCGTAGCGACAGAAAACGCGCGCGGGGACGGAGGCGCAGATCTGCCTATCTTAGCGGTGTAATCTGCTTCTCCGCGCAGATTTTCAATACAAGTTGACCCTACTTCTTCACGCCCCGCGCTCCCGCGCAGTATCTGCGCGCGGGGCGCCTACCCGCGCGTTCCCGCGTCGGCAGTGTGTTGTCATAGGCGTGTTTTCTATATTAATTGAGATTCTTGCATACAATAATAAAATCTGCGGCCACGCGCTACGCGACAGGGCGCGGTGCAGTATGTTAACCGCCTAAAATATAGGTTAACTTAATTACTAATCGTAAAATAAGCATTATATTTAATTCAAAGCTCTATTCTTTACTGACAGCGCCATCTTGTAGTAGTTGATTTAACTACTAACTACAATGTGAATTTAAATGTTACTAACAAATAAAATTATTTGTATTACGATTTTTTATTACTTTAAAATGTAATTAATTAATCATTTAATTATAAGCTAAAATTAACATATCGATTAGAGAAATTTATCTTTTCTACTTTAATTTGATAGTAATCAATAATGCAGAATCCTAATAAAATAAAAGAATGTTAATAATCACTTGTTTAGACACTTGTACAGTCTCGAGATGATTTTACAAATAATGTGTAAATATTTAATGACATTTAGGTTAATTGTTGCATTTTATTGAGCAATATTCAATATAATACATTCGCTTTTGGCGCTTCCGTTCATGTGTTTGAGTTATAAAAACATAAAATACGGGCTGTAAATGTGATTTCATAATATAGAACTCATTTAAATTAAGTTTCTTTGCATCTTAAATAATAAGTTGATTTATTGTAACGATATTTATTTTCAAGAGTCTATAAGAATTGTACTTGACTTTTGTTCTATAAATAAATTATAAAAGTGCTATTTAGACAGTATTTTTCAGTGTTCCGAAGCGTAAGCTCTGAACTTGTTGAAATAAAGCCTGATTTATAGAAAGCTGAGTTTTGAAGATGAACCCTGACGAGGAGCTGACATAATTATACTATGTAAATAACCTACGTTTTTAATATTTAAAGATATTTTTACGAAATAATTTGCCTCAAGAATCATAAAAGGCTCGAACCTACTTAATTCTCGCTATCCAATTAAAATTAAATAAAGTTGATTTTCTGTTATTATGGTTATAAAGTTATTAAATCAATTTAACAGTTCTCATAAATTTCAATTCCGACATCCAAATTTTACGATAACTTATTATTTTTAATATATCAATAAAAAAACACGACGAAACAAATATAAAACTCAGTTAATGGAAATTTTATAAAATAAATGATTTTACATTACTTATATTTTTTAACATTTCAATATCAGATTTGTATGTATTTATTATATTAATATTCTTGCATATTCAATGCTATCTTGTATGATAAATTTGAAAAGAAAAAAAAACCGGTCAAGTGCGAGTCGGACTCGTGTACCGAGGGATCCGCATATACTTTCAGTTAAGTAAATGGTTCGTTCATTACAGGAATTAAGTCTCGAAGATTTTCCCAATAAATCAGTCCCCAAAACATAATTACAATACAAGTGTTTTTACAGGTGAAATTGATAATTGGACATTAAAGTTATTTGAAGTTAGACTACCTTGATGGCTAAGATCAGCCACGTTCTAACCCAAAACGAGCTTAACTCTGTAGTTAAAATATATGAACCTCCATATTTTTCAACTGCAATACAAAGTTTGCATTAACAAAAATATTTTATGTGATATTTTGCGATATTAAATATTTTAAGATTTTTCCTTTACTTTTAATATAAGACGGTATTACTTGCCAAATTTCATAGTTCTAGTTCAACGCCTATAAATTTTGATTCCTTCGAGAGTGTCGAAAAATACGTTTACTGCGGCATAAACGGCCGTTTACGCAGCAATAACGTTTTCAACGTTAACTTCGAAGTTTGATTTTTTACAGCTTCAAAGGGCGGTAAACCTAAGTATATAGTTTAACTCTCTATTACACACCTCCACACGTTCTCGAGAATCTCTCGATCTCGAGGTTCTTGACAGACAGACCGACGGACGGACAACAAAGTGATCCTATATAACCATCCAATAATCTAACCTATTCCCAATACGAATAACAACCTTTAAAGACAGATGTGATCTTTAAATCCATAAACAATTCTTTACAGTAACCTTACAACGGATTTAGTTTAAATATATTTGTGCGTAAACTTTTATGTTCATCAATGAGTGGTTAGTGGTCCGTATTTTTTTTTTCATTTCTAATATAAATATATATTTAGACTTGGTGCCATAAAGAAGTTATTAAGCTTTATTTAAAAAAATGACTTTTTATCGTTGTAGGTATATTATTCTACAGAATGTACTTTGGAGAGTGTGCTAAGGAGCAGCATGTGCTTATACCGCCATCTCCCTTCTTTAATCGGACATCCAGACGTAATGCGGGCTATTAGCCTTTCTTGGTTGTTATTACTACCTGTCGCTCCAAGCGCTTCTTAACATCGTTTATAATGTGCACAGCTAAGGAGTGTAACTCCCTCCCTGCGTCTGTATTTCTGAGCAATTATAACCCACCGTTTTCAAAGCCAGGGTGAATAGGCATTTTCTGGGTTAGCTCATTCCATCGTAGATTCTGTCCTGGCCTCCGGGCTTGATTGGGATTATAAGCGATCCTATTCTAATTAAAAGAGGTAGTTAACCATAACATACTCTATAAGATACATATGTTATAAGCTTTTCCTTTTGAGGTACGGAACCCTAATTACTAAAAAAAATATCTACTCGGTTTACAAGTTATCGTTAGGCTGGGTTCGAACCCGCAGCCTTTGGATGTCCAGTCACCTGCTCTCTCAATGGAACAACCGAGGGTTATAGGTGTTCCCAAATTATCAAATTTGAATTGTCATTGTTTACTCAATTTAAAAAGTCATTCATACTGTAAAAACATTTTTCGATAAGCCCATTTTAAAAAGGCACGTTTGAATAAATTGACCTTCATTTTTTTATTGTTCCAGGTAGCCTTTTATAAATATTGTAAATGAAAATAACTTTTTTCAAATCCACATTAAATAAGTTATTTTGAATCGTCAAACATTTTTACCTACCTCCCATTCGGGACGACAAAAAAAACTGGCACAAGCAACTCGTCAGCTTTTCGTGGTAATGACATTTACAATATTATACGGCATCATCATACATAATCCACAAAAGAAAAACAAAATTATTCTGTTATCATAATAGTGGTGTTTTGGTTTCATTACTTCGTTGATTACAGCAAAATCAACAAATTGATTATGACTATAAGTATCCCTAAATATTGCAATAACTTTTTATCTTTCTTAGAAAGAATATGTTATCACTATAGCTATAATATTTTGATCGCGCATCCTATAACTGGCCTTTCTTAGAGTCGCTTAACATCTATAAAAAAATAAAAAAACTTTATTAAAATGCGCTTATATGAATTCTTTTCATTGTATAACACTAATCTCACTAACTAATCATATGTAGAGATTCTCTACATTAAGAAAGAATATATAGTTTTATGTATAAATTGAGGTACAATCAACAGAACATATATCGTGACATTGACTTATATTTTAAAGTGAACCAATATATTATCTGATGCTGCCTGAATTATTGGTTTCCATGACAATTAAGAATAATATTTAATTATGTGCTGACGACCGTTTGGTGCAACGGTAGCGATTCTGCCTTCTGCACCGACTGTCCTGGGTTCAAGTTCTAAAAGGGGCAGATGTTTGTGTGATAAATACGAGCATTTGTACCTGAGTTATGGCTATATTTCTATAAATATTTCATATTAATGTACCATATAATATGTAAGTTTATTTACGTTTGAATGTAACGAATATGATTATCATTATATGATCAGCGATCAATAAAGCAACACAGCTAAGTACTACGCCTGGGTACATTTATATTTATAAACAGGTACAGATCTGTATGCTGGAATTGTCAAAAGCGAACATCAATATTTTCCACAACTTCTTCTCTTTACCGCACAACAATCTTCCTTTGGCCATCCAAGACTGTCCGTCCATCACTTCCTTTAAGACCAAACATAATGATCACTTTCTAGCACAATTACTTTATTTATCTATTTTATCTATTAACTCAACATGTTACTTCATTTATTTGTGTATTAATGAAAATAACTTTATTCAAAAGCACTTAAAATAAGTTGTTTTGAATCGACCAAACATTTGTACCTACAATTACCTGATGAATATAGGCTTTAAAATATTATCAAACAAATGATTTTTTGTATTGAATAGGCTCCGAAATTACGGAATCGATTTGCACAATTCTTTCACATATAGAATTCTACATTATCCTTGATTTATATATGTTATAGAATATTTTCAAAAAGTTAGGGACCTGTATGAAAACTTTGAAAAAGTAACCCAATGTGTGAAAAAATACCAAAAATAATCTTATATCGCGTACGATGCGGAAATTAATGACAATAGAGCAAAGAGATGTACTACAGTTTTGTAGAGGACATTAATATCTACAAAAAAGTCCGCAATACCATTTATATTTGTACTATTAGAGTTATGTCACAATAACTTCTATTTTATGTTAATTTATACAATAGCAACGCCTGTACAAACTAGACCAAATTATTCGTACCTGGGTATTATTAATAGTACCCTTATCCAAATAAATGATAATTCGTATTCAAGGCTGTATCACTACCTGTAAATTAATTTTTGAATTATACCATTCTCAAGTTCCAAACCATTCATTATATCCATAAACATGGGTGTAATAATTATCGAAACCACCAATTAAATTAACCATGAAACTTAAGTAACAATTTCGATTTTTTCAATCTTTGTGAGGCATTTTTTGCCTACCAGGTGACTTCAATCACTGATAAAATTGATAGAAAAAATTCAGCAACCATCCGTCGTGATGTTTCTCTCGAAGTTCGTCCTCCCCACCGCCTCCCGCCACTGCCGGCCGTGCCAATTTCAAAAAATTAAATACCACGCCACAAATTTCTAAGAGGATGGAAAAACTGCACATTCTACTGAAAACGTCCACTATCCCTAAAGCAACAATCTATCCGCAAAAGTAGACCTCTTGGTAAATTACTACTAGACAACTCAATGATTATGTGGATATCAAATCAAATCAAATCAAATCTTTATTGCCAACCAAGTGTACACTGGTCTTAAAATATAAATAGAACTTAAACTTAGTCGCCCTTTTCGGACACAGCAAATAAGACGAGGGCTGCTCACTTTTTGATTACTTATAAATTATAAAATTTAATTATATTTTATTTTCAATTACAAAGTAGAAAAATATTACATTATATTAGGTATATATATTTCAAATTGGGCTGATCGTAGCATCAATATAAAATTAAGAGGGAAAATTCATAAACATTTAATTTAGGTATTCATTGATAGAATAGAGGCATTTATCAATTAAATAATCTTTCAATCTGTTTTGGAATGCATTAAGGGTTCTAATATTTTTAACATGTGGTGGTAATTTATTATAGATTTTAATAGCCATGTAGTATGGACTGCAGTTTAGCATTTTTATTCTAGACTGAGGTAGGTGAAGCCTGTTTTTGTGCCGAGTGTTAATAGGGTGAATTTCGCTGATTTTTTGGAATTTTTTACTATTTTTAAAAACAAATATACAAACATCATAGATATATAGGGAAGGTAAGGTAAGAATTCCATGCTTTTTAAAATGAGGTTTACAGCTGTCTGTGTTATCTATTTGGGCAATAATTCTAATTAATCGTTTTTGCATTATAAATAATTGTTCAGCATCCACACTATTTCCCCACAGCAGCACACCGTACCGTAGCCAGGAGTAGGCGTAGGCATAGTAGGCAGAGATTGCAGTAGGTGTGTCTGTGCTGACTTTTATTTGAAATAAGGCATAGCTGAATTTAGCCAATTTCGCTTTTATATGAGCTATATGTTTTTTCCAATTTATATTTGTGTCAATTTTAATTCCAAGGAGATTAAATTCAGCAACCATTTCTATATTTACATTATGATAACTGAGGTCTATATTTAATGGGGGAGTTTTATGTGATTTAAATTGAATAAGTTTTGTTTTTAGGAAATTTACTTCTAAATTATGGTCATTAAAAGCCAACTAGCCAACTAGTGATGTCATTTAAGGTTTTGTTTAACAGATTTGAGTAGTTTTCATTTCTTTCACATTTTAGTAGGACGGACAAATCATCGGCGAACAGAACTGGCTTAGCTGAATTGTCAAAAATTTTTGGAAGGTCGTTGATGTATATTAAAAATAATATACATCCTAAGACGCTTCCTTGTGGAATGGACCAAATTATGGTAGTTTGTTCGGAACGTATAATTTTTATTTCACTTAAGTTATCTTCATAGGGCTCTATTTGTACGAGTTGTTTCCTATTCGTTAAATATGATTTAAACCATTCAAAGGTGTAACCACGAATTCCCGAACCGTATAATTTAGATAAAAGTATCCGATAAGAAACTTTTTCATATGCTTTTTTCATGTCAAGTAATATACCTATTGCAACTTTCTTATCGTTTATAAGTTGCAGCGCTGTTTGAATATAATTGTAAACTGCCAGTGTAGTGGATCTCGATTTTCTAAAGCCGTTTTGACTGTCATCTAAAATATTGTATTTTTCTAAAAATGATACTAACTGAAGGTACATTGCTTTTTCAAAAATTTTTGAAAATGTAGGTAATTGGGCTATTGGTCTATAATTATTGGGTTGAGTTGTATCATCTTTTTTATGGATTGGTATAATGATTGCAATTTTCAGTAAGTCTGGAAAACGACCTTCTTTAAAACTCTGGTTAATTAAAATTGTTAAAGGTTCGGCCAATTCATGAGCACATTGCTTAATAAGTATAGGGGGGATGTCATCTATGCCACAACTATGTTTATTTTTAATTGATTTTATAATTTTGAGCGTATCGTCGATTGGTACTGGGCGCAAGTACATAGAGGATAATGGGGGATTTATGACTGGATGGTCAACCAAATGCTCGTTATTTGCTGGTTTGCCGATATTTGAGAAATGTTCATTAAATATATTGGATACTTTGAATGGGCATTTGATATTTGTATTATTATGTCGAAGGATTATATTTTTATTTATTTTATTTTTATTTTTACCGGTCTTTTCATTAACTATGCGCCACATAGTTCTATACTTGTTATCAGATTTGTTAATTCGTCTAATGTATTCTTTTTTCTTGGATATTCTAATGCTTCTTTTTAATACTTTGGAATATTTATTAAAATATTTCCTTAGAGTTTTGTCGTTGGATTGATTCAAAAGAATTTTGAGCAGTCTTTTGTGCTTACAAGATTTTCTTAAGCCAGTTGTTAGCCAAAATTTTTTAGGTTTATTATTTATTTTAATTTTAACTATTGGTATATTTTTATTTAAACATGTTTGAATAGCCTCTAAAAATGAGCTGTAGTTTTGATTAATATTTTTGCTTTCATAAATAATTTTTGACCAATTAGTATTTTTTAAACTATTTTTAAAATTAGTAATATTGTCACTGTTAAATATTCTTTTCTTTTTATGCCATATGTTAATGTTATTTATATTCTGTTTTAATGTTATATTAATTGATTTATGATCTGATAGGCCATAATCATACACAAATGATTCTTGTATGTGTTCTGTACAACTAGTAAAAATTAAATCAATGCATGTAGCAGAGTTCTTTGTTACTCTAGTTGGCTCATTAATTAGTTGTTTAAAGTTAAAATAATGCATAAAATTTAGAAGTTTTTCGGTTTGTTTATCCTTAGTGAGAATATTTATATTAAAATCCCCTAGAACCAGATTTTTTTTATTTTTATTTTTTATTATTAATGTTTTCAGCATTTTGTTCATTTGCTCGTAAAAAATATCAATATTACGATCAGGTCTATATAAACTAACAATAATAGTATTAATTTTTGGTATTTCAATTGCACTAAATTCAATAATATATTTTCTAGAAAATTCGACAATGTCTTTTCTTTCAATACTGTCTATGTTACTTTTCACAAATATGCACACTCCTCCACCTTGTTAATTCTTGCGACAGAAACAGGATGCAACTCTATACCCAGATAGGTTTACTGAGTCACAGTAATTTTTATCTTTCCACGTCTCTGACACCGAGAATATATCTATATTTTGTTCTTCAAGCAACTGTTCTAATAAGTCTAATTTGTTTCCTAAACTTTGTATGTTTTGACAGGTGATAGATAAGCCAGCTTTGCATTCTTTACTAGGTCTTCTACTTTTAGTTTGTTTGCGATTGATGTTTTCGAAATGTATTAATTTGTTCGTTAACTTGCTCTTTTTTATTAGATCGTATACCCTTAGGCTTGTATGAGTAGCTTCTTTCTAGAGAGGTGGTTAAATCGGGTTGGCAGTCTTCAATGTTAATCTTTTTTCCATCAATAAAAAGCTGATTATTTCGAATAACTGCATAAAACCCTTGTTTTCTAGCTGTGAGCATTTTATCTTGCATTTTTTTTCTATTTATCCTTGCGTTTTCATCTAAAAATTCTGATACATATATGTAGGTCCCTTGAAAGAAGGAACTGTTTTCTATTATGTACTTTGTCATTCTTTTACTTAATAACTCCAATACCAGAGGTCTACTTTTATTATTGTAGGTCTTGCCAAGTCTGTATGTGTCTTCTATTGCACTGGAAAGGTCCATACCCAATATTTCTTGAAACATATCTATAAGTCTATTATGTAGATGAAAGTCTGGTTCTTTATGGTATTCAGGAAAGCCATAGATGACAATTTTTCTGTTATTACTTTCAGGTATAGATTGTTTTTCAGTAGTCTTTATTTTTGTTCCCATATCAATTATTTCTTTCTTAAGTTTCTCATTTTCTTCTTTTAGTTTTTCCATTTCCACACATATTTTTTTAATCTCACATTTTCTTTCGTTATTTTCTTGTGTAGTATCATCCCTCTGAATGAGTCTTTTAGGCCAATTATTACATTTAGAAAGTTAGAAATTAACAGTGTACACTGACATGGATAAATTCTGTGAAGAGGACTTTGATTTGTTGTGTTCTGGGACAATAGTGACACGTTTGTTAGTTCACATAGTTCTATCGGATTATTCAAAAAATCCCCAGCCAAATTAAAAATTACAAATCGATCGACACCGCGACTAACATAGATTGCGCAGTCCATTATCCACAGGAATTTTTAAATTCACAAAACCCTTCTGAACTGCCACTACACGAAATGATGTCAAGAATCAGAATTCCAATCATTCTCTTAAGAAATTTAAGCCCCTGAGCATGGACAAGGCTGCTTTTTAAGGAATTGAAGGACAATTTAATGGTAGCCACTATTATCACCGGCCCAGCAACTGGTCAACTAATATCAGCTAGTTACCCGAGGATACCTATGAGCTCAACTGATCTGCCAATTTCATTTATGTGGCTTCAATTTCCGGTAAAAACATCATTTGCGTTAACTATTAACCAGTCCTAGGGCCACACCTTCGAATTAGTAGGGATCTACCTACGAATAGGATGTTTTACTCATAAAATAAAACAACATCAAATATCGTATATAGGGAACCTAGAATTTTATGGCTTATGTTTTGATAAAACATTAGAAATAAAAATAAATTAATCAAATATTGAAAAATAACAAAAAGATCATTTAAATAACAATATCCAAAACTTTATTTATAATGCATTTTTTTAGATACCCCCTACATAAAGAAAGGTGTATGTGTGTGTGTATGTAAAAATTTTAAATTTTTTAAATTTTGGTATTTGGGTATATCCCATGCGAAGCCGGGTTGGGCTGCTAGTATGTAGTATATAGTCATAGTATAATAGTTTTTGCAGATTTTTTATAGAATTTTATATCATTAATATTATTTGATCTGTACTCTAAGGCGCTTGCCTGTTAAGGCATCCACATACCCTTGGATGGTTGGAAGGGATCTCTTCCAACGTAGAGAAAAGCCTACAATTGCTCTCCAATATACGTTAATGTACAGTTCCAACATTTTATAAGTGCAATTACGAGTATATTAATAAATAAGTTCTACAGCAGTTAAAACAAAATACCTAGTATCTTGAAGGACGAAATAATTTATAAAGTCAACCTTACGCAGCTTATCAACTAAATAGCTCCTAGACAATTCTCTCATTATCAGGTAGAGCCGTAATAAGGCCAATCTGTCTTCAGGCCAAAATCACCATTAGATTAACGCGAGAAGAAAAGCCCTATAAAAATAATTCGACGGCATTATCACCGGGGGCGCCACCGTAGCACATAAAAACAAACGACTGTTGCAATTACCGTCAAAGGGCAATCCGCCTCCTCATAAGGGTTAATTAACTTAACCTTCGGGACCCCACATGAGCTGGGCCGAAGGTACCGACCTTGACTTTATAAAACTGGTTATTTTCAAGAATTGCGATACAGTTCTTGATGATTTTAAAATAAAAAATAAAATAAAGATTCTACTTATGAAGGCCAACCGGAAAGTAGTACCCGTTTGAGAATATAACCTTATTATAAATATATATTAAAGAGTTATAATTTAAAATAAAACCCGTGCTTTGTCGGAACAAATCCAGTAAAATGAAAAAAGAACAACTCCGAAACTTGTCGACCGATTTTATTATTAATTAAAATGAACAAATGAAGTAAAATAAAAAAAAATCAAAATCGGTTGAGTAGTTTCGGAGTTCATCGCGGACAAACACTGTGACAGAGAATTTTTATATATAAAGATATAGATAGATATTATCGTTTTATTTGTAAAGAATATATCTTAAACTAAGTATATAGTACATTTCCACATACATTACATATTTAAATTAATGGTCCCCCTGCTCGCGAAGGGCTGTTCTTTTCAGAAGGGCCTCCCAATTTCCGAACTGGTGGTAAACTCAGTAGTGAGAATTTAATAACTAAACAAAATGCAAAATAAAACAATTTGATTTATAATATAATATATAATACTTTAAACAATTAGCAACGTGTCCGATTAAAATATTGTGAAGGTAGTAGAAAATATATGAAGACCATTGCCTTAGTCATCCTGTGATCACGGTTCTTGTAAAGGAGTCGAAACGTCAGCGTTAAATATAAAATAAATTATGCGCAAAACCCGTAAAAAAGTTGTTTTATTCAAACAAGGTACTTATTTTCGTACTGACCTCTCTAAATGAATCATTTATTGTGACGTGCGACAAGTGTTTGTATTACAACTTATTATATTGAGAACGTAGTAACAGCTGTTTTTAGTTCTTTTGTCATTTTCACGGTTTCACAATATGTTTTTTTACAAAATAATCGCACTATTTAATTACAAGGTGTACTGATTATGAAACCAACACCGAACTTAAATTCTAAAGTTGTGTAATAGTTGACTCTTATTTATATATCCTATAACAGTGTTTGACCGCGATGAACTCCGAAACTACTCAACTGATTGTGATTTTTTTTTTCATTTTGCTGGTTTTATTCCGAGTTAGGACATAGGATAGGTTTCATTTTAATTTATAACACAGCAACGCTTCGCCTGGCCAGCTAGTATATATATATATATATAAATTTCCTGTCACAATGTTTGAACACGATGAACTCCGAAACTTTGAGTAGTTTCGGATTGTATTGTTTTTTTTTTCATTTTGCTGGATTTGTTCCGACTTAGGTTGTCCGAAACACGTGGCTGGATCAGCTAGTAATCGATAAAGTATTGAATTACTTGATTTATTTATTTATGTGTTTATGTTTTTATGTGTGTTTTATGTTTTTTGTGTTTATTTAATTTAGTTTTAGTTTGTTTGTTTTTATTACCCCTTTATTACAGCATTACCCCTTTTTTCATTCCAATTCTAGATGCAAATATATCTATATCATTGAAATAGTTGTTAAAACATATAATACTGAGCATACAAAATATGTTCAAAATCAAAATATTGACTTAATCTACAATACCTTAAGAGAAATACGTCAGGTTCCCAGTATTCGTCTCCAAATATTACGCCAGTGAATTCACTGGAAAGCAAAACTTAATAAAATGGTAATAAGTGCTGAAGGAATGGGATAATAAAAATAGCTTCATTGTGATCTGAACAGCGCTCGAGAAACAAACTGTAAACATTTTTATGATAACTGGCGTGGAATCGCCGGCAGTTGCTGAGCCATTTAGAATGCTAAATGGATATGTTAAAGGTCTTTTTCTACGGTGCAAGGGGCTAAGGGTCCAAATAACACATCAAGTTTAAGCCTTGCCCAGCTCTGAACGGCGGAATTATGCCGGAGCACGCCTTGTTTCAAAGTAATATCTTAGTGATTTAATTTCCTACTATAGAACAAAGTTCCTTTGCGTCTGCGATTGGTTGGTTTGCACTTTACTGCGATTGGAATAAGGTTCAGTGTATATGATTGGTCAAATGTGGGGCTGCGTGGGTCTGTTATTGACAGTTATGGGGTTCAATGCCAGTAACGTGGCCGGCACGGGACGTACGAAACTCCTCACGTTTAGAACTTCCATTTTCATTTATAATTATTTCATTGTCATACCTTTTTGGATAAAATTATAATAAGGTATTTATATTAAGATACTAACACTTACTTTCACATACATATAAACATATACATAAATAGACACACAAACACACAACATACTTACATTACTTCCAATGGTTTGTCAGATTTTTATTTTCAGCTTTTGTTGTATATGATTTTTTTAATTAATTACGTTGTGTTTGCTTCTGTTTTCGCTGTTTGTACAGTAATTAAATCCATTATTTACTGAAGTTATGTTGTTATTACTTTCATTGCATCATGCATCCAACTAATGTTGGAAGATTTGCAGATGTCATGTCAAATGTTTGACGTTTATACGACGACAAAACAATATTTAGTTCTTACACTTCCGCGCACATTACACATTTGAATAAAACACTTTTTATGTATTTTGCGCATATATTATTTTATATTTAATCCCGACTTTTTGACTCCTTTACAGGAGCCGTGATCACAGGATGACTAAGATAATGGTTGTCATGTATTTTCTACTATCTTTACAATATTTTAATCGGGTACGTTCCTAATGGTTAAAATTGTTTTATATAAATCAAATTGTTTTATTTTTACATTTTATTTAGTTATTAAATTCTCACTACTTACAAAAACACACATTGCAAGACCTGATGATGTAGTTAGCTCTTTTTGCAAATAATAACAGTAAGATGGAGGTCGGTCCCCCTGCCCGAGTTTCATTCGTCAGTTCTTCTCGGAAGGGCCTCCCAATTACCGAACTGGTAGTAGACCGAGCGGCAGTAGGAAGTGAAATAATAAAAATTTGTACAAAAGTTTAAAAAGGTGTGATTTTACCATTTGAAACCGTAAGATATAAATAAATAATAATTTATATAAATCTTTTAAAAATAGTTAAAGAAAAGTAAGATTTTTTAACTCTCGATGTGCTTGATGGCGTAGTGGCTAGCGCATTCTGCCTATGGGTATATTTCGCAAGGGCAGGCCAACGGATGGGTGACCAAAGAACAACCTTGAGATCTTTTTAAACTTTTCTATATTGGCTCGGATTTGGGTGTTATAGTACCGCTGTTTTTTCTGAACTTCAAAACAAAAGTTATTTTGCTAGTTGGGTACAAGAAAATGTATATGATCTTGTCAAATATATAAAGAATTTAAAAAATATTAAACAAAAAAAAATATTTTTATCTCCAAAAGGATATTTGGTGACTGTTGAAGATTGAACGCAAAATTGAACGTTAAAATTGATTTACCAATCAATGCCGTATTCTGTGCGACGCGGGAATCAAACCGGCGCTGCTATTGGCCGACACAAATTGTACCTGACCCCTCTCCCTCGAAACTTGTATTTCACCGACAACCTTTTAATTATTACACTCGCTTCATAGTTGAACGATACGCATCTTTTATTTTAATCTCTGAAATTAATTCGAAACATAATCAGTAGTTCACCACGATTACCGAAACCAAGTAACGGTGGTCACAAGCCGTTACATGTGGTCCTTCGAGCCGGATATCAAGATTCAGCATCCTGTGGAGCACGTGGTTGATGCTGCTGGTTACAGCGGGATAAGAGCATATTTTCATCGAAGGACTGCTTGAAGGCTAAGCGCATTACAGGAAGAAGGTGGAGAGGCGGTCCATCGTACTTCATACGCAATCTGGTGGGACCAACCATCCTTTCTTTTTCCTAACACCTTCCAGTTCTCTTTGTGATACCTGTTTCTAAACTAATTTCAGTGAAATATACGCGAAGGAGTGTGTTGGATAGTTCAAAACCAACAAATTACCAAGTTTGTGACGTTGCAACCACTGCTGACGTGTTTGAGAGCATCCAAATTGTAAGTAGACCTGCTTTTCACCGACCACCAAAATGTCTACCGAAATTGATGAAAAAGTAAGATCTCGTGATAAATCCCCTCTTTTACTTAATATTGATAGTGCTAATTCAAAATCACGTGAAAAATCTCCTGTATTTCAGTATGGGGATCCAAATTTAGTTCGCGATCTAGTCAAAAAACGTGGCGTTATTAAAGGCAGACTCACTAAATTTTCTACCTATCTGCTTACATTAGAAGATAACGAAAATCTTATTTCTTCCTCGCGAAACCGTATCGATTTAAAATTACGCATTAAAGGAGCTGCTACTTTGTATGCCGAATTCAACGAAATACAAAGTAAAATTGAAGAATGTGTTTCTGAAAGTGAGATTTCAGAGCAACTAAATAATCGAGAATCATTTGAAAATTCTTATTATAGTACTCTAGCACGTGCTGAATACATTCTCAGTGGTTTTGAGGTTAGTGACAGTTCTGGTGATAAGAGTTGCTGTGGTGAACAAGCACAGTCAGTGAAGTTGCCCACTATTTCATTGCCTTCATTTGACGGTTCGTATGAGCACTGGCTTGAGTTTCGTGACACGTTTTTATCTTTATTACACAACTCCAAACGTATTAGCAATATTCAAAAATATCATTATTTAAAGTCGTCATTAAAAGGTAACGCGGAGCTAGTTGTAAACTCTGTAGAATTCTCCTCTGATAATTATAACGTAGCCTGGGAGTTACTACTAAATAGGTACAATAACAACAGACTTTTAGTACATAACCACGTTAAGGCACTTTTTTCTATTAATGCACTGTCAAAGGAGTCACCGTCACACATTAGAAAACTCATAGATTACATATTGAAGAATTTTCGTGCACTAAAAATCCTAGGCGAACCTACAGACTTTTGGGACACTCTTATTAATTATATCATAGTGTCTAAATTAGATAAGACCACTGAACGCGAATGGGTAACCTATAAGTGTACATTGATTCCGAACGACAACAATTCTAAACGCATAATTAAAGTTGATGAGTTGATAAGTTTCTTAAAAGACAGGGCAGACATGTTAGAAACATTGCAGCTATCTCACAATAAAGAGTTTACATCACAAGCCGACCGCATAAGACAAACGTCACTATCAAGCACGCATTCTCGTTACACGTCTCACTGCAATATTTCTACACACAAGCCAGCCGACCGTCAGTCTCGCTTTAAACAATCGTGCACAAAATGTAACGGTAATCACCCACTATATTCTTGTCAAAAATTCATTGATAGTGACTTAGAATCAAAGTTAAAGTTAATAAGAGACCACAAGCTATGCGAGAATTGTTTACGTTCGGGACACGCACTTGATAACTGTAAATTTGGGCCTTGTCGAAAGTGTAACCGCAAACATAATTCATTAATACATAGTGATAACACTGATAGCTCGGTTGCACTCCATTCCAGTATAGCGACTGGGAGCTCCGTTGCGAGTGCAGCAGACGCAGTAATGCCGCCTGCGAACGTCCCCTCCTCCGTCATAGCAGACCCGCTCCCGCTTCAAGTAAACAAGGCACACATACAAACAATTCGATGCGCTCAGTCTACGTGTGCACACACAGTTCTACTATCAACGGCAATTGTTGAAGTAAGCGATATTAACGGTGTTTATCACCAGGCGCACGCGCTGCTTGACAATGGAAGCCAGCGGTGCTTCATTTCTAAATCATTTTGTAAATTAATTAACATACCAATTATACAGTCCACTTACGAAGTAAGAGGTGTAGGTGATACCGTGTTGCAATGTTCGGAAACTTGTAACATCGAAATCAAATCACGTGTCGATAACAACTACACTATGCGCATTTCTTGTTTCGTTTTACCGCAAATAACATCCTCATTGCCTGCCTTATGTCAATCAAGCGCGCAATTCTGTATTCCAGACAACATAAGGCTGGCGGATCCGCAAATTTTTGGAGTTTAAAAATATAGATTTATTAATAGGTGCTGATAAGTTCTGGGATCTGTTAGCTGAAGGTAAAATGCGACTTCCTAACGGCCCTTTCTTACAGAATACTAGGCTAGGATGGATTATTTCCGGTCCTGTTGTTAATAATACGCGAAATATAAAGCGAATTCATTGTAATTATAGTAGTACTTTAGACTCGCAACTACGCTTGTTCTGGGAACTCGAAAAGCTTCCTAAAGTCAGGGATATGCGGACTGAGGAAGAGCTTGAATGTGAGAACCATTTCCTTCGTACCACTACGCGCAATAGCGAAGGTATGTTTTGTGTTCGTATTCCTTTTAAACAGTCACCTGATACTTTAGGCGAATCTTACAACCAAGCCGAGCGCCGGTTTTACGCTTTAGAGAAACGTCTGCAGCGCTCGCCTGATTATAAGTTATTATACGCAAAATTTATGCAGGAGTACCTGGACTTAGGTCATATGAGTCCAGTGACTACTTATGAGCATCCATGCTATTTCATGCCGCATCACGGCGTATTTAGAGAGCATAGTTCAACAACAAAACTACGTGTGGTTTTCGATGCCAGTGCGCCCTCAACCTCTGGCAAGTCGCTCAACGACTTGCAATTAATTGGTCCGCCAGTGCAGGGTGATTTAATTTCGATACTTTTACGGTTTCGACAACATAAATTTGTTGTCTGTGCCGATATAGAAAAAATGTTTAGAAATTGTCTAGTGGACGAGGATCAACGTAAGTTGCAAATGATTTTGTGGCGGGATGATCCATCTAAACCTTTAGGTATATTTGAATTAAACACCGTTACATACGGAACTGCCTCCGCGCCATTTCTCAGTGTAAGGTGTTTAAAACAATTAGGCATCGAATCGTCAGACCCTGAGGTTCAATTAGCAATCAAAGAAAGCTTTTATGTTGATGACCTTTTATTGTCTCATAAGGATTCAAACACTTTATTGCAATTATGTAGAAACATTAAAGATACGCTTCGATCAGGTGGTTTTCCACTTCGAAAGTGGATATTTAACTTTCCATGCGATTTTGAAGATTGTTTGTCAAATCAGTTAAAAGAAATTAAATCTAACGAAGGCATCAATGCCAAAACATTAGGCTTAGGTTGGAATAATGTTAGTGACCAATTTCATTTTACTACCAAAATTAAAAATGCCGATATACCCACTACTAAGAGGTCCATTTTATCAAACATTTTGCAGATATTTGATCCTCTTGGGTTTTTAAGCCCGACTATAATTATTGCAAAGGTATTACTACAACAATTGTGGCTTCTTAAAATCGGTTGGGACGACGCGCTCCCGACTAACGTCTCGCAAACGTGGAACCGGTTTGTTATATCACTGCAAGCGCTCAGTGCAGTACAAGTACCTCGCCACGCTATAGGTAGCCAACCTAGGTGTATAGAACTACATGTATTTAGCGACGCATCACAGACCGCATACGGTGCGTGCATTTATATTCGAACTATAAATTTGGATGAAACTGTAACAGTTCGTTTGCTTTTTTCTAAAGCCAAGGTCGCGCCTTTGAAACCTATTAGTATACCACGCCTTGAACTTTGTGGTGCTTTACTAGGCGCAAAACTTTTAGATAAGGTTCGTAATTCATTACACTGTTCTTTTAGTAATATCGTTTTTTGGACCGACTCGACTATAGTGTTAGGTTGGCTGCGTATGGCTCCGAATAAATTAAAAACCTTTGTTCAAAATAGGACTTCAGAAATTCATGAACTAACAAATGACGTTGTTTGGCGCCATGTAAGCGGTAAGGAGAACCCCGCAGACCTAGCCTCTCGTGGTTCTAGTTTAGAGCAGCTTTCCTCTTCCACTTTATGGTGGGAGGGTCCCGATTTTTTACGAAATGCTAGTTTTTCATTAGACAATTACACTGTTACGGTTTCAGAGGAGAACCTTCCCGATATTAGGCCGATGATATCTACACTCGTCGCTCGTGATTCATCCAACGCAAAATTATTTTCATTTGACCGTTTTTCGCAGTTTAAGCGTATGATACGTGCTGTAGCATATGTGTTACGTTTCTTGCATAATGCTCGCAATAAAATAGGGAAACGGACAGGTGTCATTGGTGTCGATGAGTTAAATACATCTGAGAAAATGTTGATTCGTTGGTCGCAGATCGAAAGTTTTCCAGTTGAGTATTCATTGTTACTCAAGGGTTCGCAAATTAATCGTAAAGGTAGCCTAAGTAAACTCAATCTTTTTATGGATGAAGATGAGATAATTCGTGTAGGTGGGCGTTTTGAAAATTCAAATGAATTTTCTTATGACAAAAAACATCCCATATTATTAAGTAACAAACATCATTTTACGCTATTGTTATTTCGCGGTGAGCACCAGCGGCTTCTTCATGCCGGACCGCAGGCGTTACTTTATTACCTGCGCGAGACCTGGTGGCCGTTGGGTGGTAGAAATCTGGCTAGGCTAATCGTTTGGAATTGTGTTACGTGTAAACGCCTTAGGGGCAAAACACTCACACCACTTATGGGCAACTTGTCCACGGAAAGAATAACGCCTACCTTTCCATTCTTTCGATGCGGAGTGGATTACTGTGGGCCTGTGCCTATACTTAACCGCAAAGGAAGGGGGGCTAAAACCTTTAAGGGCTATATTTGTATATTTGTGTGCTTTGTGACGCGTGCGGTTCACTTAGAATTAGTCACTGATCTCACCACTGAGTCATATTTACTAGCTCTCAATAGGTTCATTTCGCGACGTGGTAAGCCGCTAGAAATCTTTTCGGATAATGGCCGCAACTTTGTGGGCCTAATGAATATTTTTTCGGATTTTTTGCGCAAATGTGAGTCAGATATAAAAGAATATGCCGCTAGTCAATCAATCAAGTTTTCATTCATTCCACCTTATTCACCAAATTTTGGTGGTCTGTGGGAGGCAGGAGTTAAATCTTGCAAATACCATTTACGTCGAGTTGTAGGCAATGTAAACCTTACCTTTGAAGATTTTAGTACAGTCCTGTCACAAATAGAAGCTGTTCTGAATTCGAGACCGCTTTCTCCACTTTCCCCGGATCCCAATGACCATTCTCCATTGACTCCCGCACATTTTTTGGTTGGTCGACTGCTGACTGCACCAGCCAGTGACGATCTCAACGACGTTCCTATTCATCGTTTGAAGCGGCATCAGATGGTGGAACAAATGCGCCAGCACTTTTGGACACGCTGGTCCAAAGAATACATATCCGAATTGCAGGTGCGGACTAAATGGACGGATAGTCAAGCGGACTTGAAAGTGAACACTCTCGTCTTGGTCAAGGACAGCAACCTGCCACCTCTAAAGTGGAGCTTGGGACGAATACTTAGGACAATCCCAGGCAAGGATGGCATCTCAAGAGTAGCAGACATACAAACTACGTCGGGCGTGATTCGACGTGCCTACGCTAAGATCTGCCCTCTCTTATGCGACATAGAATAAGGGATCAGGGATTTTGAAAGCGGCTGCTTCCAAGGCCGGGGGCATGTTGAAGATTGAACGCAAAATTGAACGTTAAAATTGATTTACCAATCAATGCCGTATTCTGTGCGACGCGGGAATCAAACCGGCGCTGCTATTGGCCGACACAAATTGTACCTGACCCCTCTCCCTCGAAACTTGTATTTCACCGACTACCTTTTAATTTTTACACTCGCTTCATAGTTGAACGATACGCATCTTTTATTTTAATCTCTGAAATTAATTCGCAACATAATCAGTAGTTCACCACGATTACCGAAACCAAGTAACGGTGGTCACAAGCCGTTACAGTGACTATAAAAATTTTACGTTTCTTGGTGCTATAGAAAACTGGCTTCAACATGGAGTTTGGATTACATCTCATAAATAGATACATCACAAAGTTATAATATAGCCTTGAAAGAAAAAATACTAAAAAAGTTTTTAACAAGAAATACTGTAATAATATAAGAAAATAGATTTGACATTAATTTATTTCAGCTATCAAACCTTTTCTTGCACCGTTGCAAATGTACGCTTAACAGTAATAATTGGACACGTGATCAAGTCAGATGTCGCCAACCATCGCTTCGACAAACAGTCACGTACCTCCCAGTTCTCCACCCCTGGTGGGAACCCCCCCTTTTCCTTTCAACATGTAGCCGGTATATTGGAAATACGATGTTCATTTAACTCACAGACTTATGAATCAAGTCATATAAAAATAAAGATTTTAAGTCCGTTGCAGTAGTTTCATCGTTTTTTAAAGAAAATGCCAATATTTTTACCGACAGTTAGTGTCACGTAAGTAAGCTTAACTAGATAAATAAATATAGACCATATCACAGCCATAGTTCTGAACCCTAGTTAAGTAGTTAAAGCACTTGATACGTTTTTGTCCCGACTATGTTAAATAATTAGTGCTTTTTTTTAACATGATGTATGTATTTTTTAAATAAAAAAATACTATTAAAAATCGACTTTTCTATTCAAAATAATTTATCACATAAGATAGCACTGAAAAATGAAAAAATATATAAAATCGTATTTTATTTAATTTTTTATTTAGTACCCAAACAATAAGTACTAGACTATAACCCTTAACAATTAAAAATTATAGAAAAATACAAAATTATTAGAAAACATTAAATTACTGGGAATGCTGAAATACTGTTAAAATATAATATTAAACATAAACTAAAATAGGCACAGTGTTTTATCTATACTACGACGAAACGACTAAAACTTGCGCTGGACAATGGCGATTTCCGGATTTTGCGACGATAATTCATCGTATAGGCGGCACATTCTGACTAGAGGATTCTAAATTGTAAAATATTTTTAAAAACCTCCAATCTGAATAGTTAAGGTTGATGAAATCTATAATTAATTTTAAAATTAATTTGGAACAACCAACTCGAGCAATCAATTCTGGAGTTAACTATTTTATGCAAAAGAAGGAGATCATATCTTTTACGTCGAACTTCTAGACTGTTCACGTTGAATTTGGTTAAAGGCTCGGAATAATATTACAGATTCACTGCGACTGAATCCAAGGCGATAAGCACAATGATTTCAAGCACTTATTCTGCACGTCTAGTGAAATATGCTGTTTACTTATACTTTGTCCTTTTTATTTTGAATGGGTTAGTTCTTAATTCTAATCAAGCCCGGAGGCCAAGACAAGACCTACGATGGAGCGAGCTAACTCAGAAGGTACCAATTCACCCTGGCTCTGAAGACTGGTTACATGTGCTCGGAAATACAGACGCAGGGAGGGAATCCCGCCCCTTTGCTGAGCGCATTACAAAAGACATTGTATAGCGCTTGGTGCGACAATTAGGAATGATAACTAAAAAAGCGAATAGCCTGCAGTGGGTCTGGATGCCCGAAGGAAGAGAGGTATTTTTATTTAATAAATAAATATCATAATTGTGTCCGCAAATTGGCCAATTTGCTGCTGTAACGATGTTGGACGCGATGCAAAATCTCTCCATTTACCTATCATCTTGATAACCACCTTCTCCGAAAATGGAGGCTTTTGCCGTGACTTCTGTGCTCGGCAGGTGGATGAAAGACCCTAATTCGGAAAACGCTGCTGCCTATTGTATGGTCTACGGGAGGTGAATGATGATTACCTCCAGTGTCATTAGTCGCCTTTATAATAATAATATTTCCCACAATCACACCAATTAGCCTAGCCCAAAGTAAGCACTGTAAGGCTTGTGTTATGGATACTAGGGTAACGGATAGACATACTTATACGATACATAGATATGTAATATTCATAGAAATATATATAAATATCCGTGACTCAGGTATAAATGCTCGTATTCACCATACAAACATCTGCCCCTTCCGGAATTCGAACGCAGGGCCGTCGGCACGATAGGTAGGATCGCTACCGTTGCACCAAACGGTCATCAAATAATTATGATACTCTTAATCCTGAAGGTGGTGGTAACAATTTATTTTACAAACAAGATTCCATTAGAAAAAAAAAATTGTAATACTGGTGAATAAAACGATCTAAAAAGTTACAAAACGAATCAAACGAGAAAATTTGTCAAATAAATAAATAAAATGATTTTATTTAAAAATACGAAAGTCGCGGAATTGTAAAAACAAATAAGTTATTTTTTGAATAAAAACATCAAAATTGGAAATGGATTCAACGGAAGTGATTTGTTTGTAACGAAATAAGACTGTGTGGGATCCTTCTAAAGAATTAACAACCTTGGAAATTGCATCAGTTCGCCTTGAAAGCCGAAGCAGAATTGGATTTACTTCAGCTATCAGCAACGGAACTCGTTAAGTTTATATTTAAATAACAGCTTTGTAAATATCTTTTTTGCAGATCTTTTTCGGATGAATATATACATATTAACCTTTCCTAGCAAACATACAGAAACTTAACAAAGTTTCGTTACAATCTGATCAGGAAGCAAAGGAAAGAAATAAACGAACGTTGATTTTTATTTATATAAGACGGAATTGATTATTTTTTTAATTGATATTGCAAGCCTATTCAGGTAACTTTTGCTACTAAAACTGTATATTCAACCACCTGTAACACAGTTTAAAGCAATAAATTTATTCTGATTCCGAGAACTTTATTTTTTAATCTTGCACCAACACTTAAATCGTTTGGAAACTGCACAGTTGAAAGACCAATAGAGCAAGTTTACATGCGGGCGCCTGGAGCAGCCAAGAGTTAACTAAAGAGCGGTTAAAACCACCATGTTTATTGTTGTTGCAAGCAGTATGCCGGTCACGATCACACCTCGCCTCAACTCTACACACTGGACTTGGAAAACGTGCGCTTGGGATTTCAAATCTAACGTCGAGAGAGATATACATCGATATATATCTTATTTAATTTTAATTTAACAGGTTTTTGCTCATAATTTTAATATAACATTGGGCACCTTCCTATTTGTTAACGGCCAGAAACGTGCCCGACGACCATTGCGACCATTGCCCACCATTGCCTTAGTCATACTGTAATCACGAGTCCTGTAAAAGAGTCGAAACGTCAGGCTTAAATATTAATTATGCTCAAAAACCGTAAAAAAGTTGTTTTATTCAATTAATGATTTTTTTATTGTAGTCAAACAAAATTTGGAATATAAAAAACTAGCTAAGGAAGGAATCCCAATTATTTCTCAATTATTGAAATAAAAGCCTTACGGATATCAAAATAGCGTTAATTTTAATTTTATTTTAAATCGTAACGACCACTGCCTGTCATGCCCATATAAAAGGACATACTGCTCTCGTAGATAAATGGACTTTGGTTGGTGGTTCGGGTTTAGAAAAGTACACAATCATGTCAAAATTCAATGATATAAAAATATGTTTCTCTAATTTTGATACTATTCGCCAAGCACAAGTAATAAATCGACCCACTATGCGACGTTTCTATTTCTTATCAGGTGGCCAATTGACAGGATGACTGCTTATTGTTAATGAAAACAGGGCCTTTTTATCTTCAAGAATAATGAAACAATGACTCTTACAAGCCATCATGATAGCCCCTTTCTCTGTTACTAAAGACTTTTTTTTTTAAACCGGCGCATTAAAACTCGATAGTTGAACGATCCATATTTCCTGTAGCATGAATTCAATGGCATACCAATGGGATTTTGAGTAATTTTTAATGTATCTTGACTTTTACTTATTACTCACATTACACATTCTACTTTATTGTATTAACTCTATAAATCATAAAGATCATAAGTAATTCTAAATAAGTTCATGGCTTAAAGCATCTTAGCCATACCTAACTAAACCTATTGTTACACTTTGTTTTTAAATTATTATGTCCACAGAAATAGTATTATTTCATGCTATGGCTATTGTTTAGTCAAATAAATTTAACCCAAGACTAATTCTAACACACAGTATTAAGAAAAATTATTATAATAGAAAAATACTAGAAAAAATCGACTCGAGTCACAAGTGAATCTCAGGCGGGAATCGAACCCGCAACCTTTGGAAATCCGAATCACATAATCAATAATTTATCTTATAAGATCGCATTGAAAATGAATAAAATATATAAAAATTATAAATCACACAGTATTAAATTCTTCTTAACACAGTTCTGAAATAAGTCTGCTAATTAAATCAGTCAGAAAATAATCCATGCATGGCAGCTCAACTTATCGCAAGCGACAATTAAGATCACAGTAGCCCAATATTTTGCTAAGGTTATTTCTTAAATCACTCTTTGATTTGGTTTGAAAATTATTTCCAAATCGCTTCGTTCGTATCCAAAATTATTACTATGTCTTCACACGGTCGCGCTCCGATCGATCTAAAATTAGTTAAGACCAAGCAACCTTTGGAAATCCGGTCCAATGCTCTCCCAATTGAGCTACCGAGCCTTGTGAACACTCGTCGAAATTTTCTAATACCTTCCAGATTTTACGCTGTAGGCCAGCGTTGTTTCATCGATGAGAGGAACATCCTCTCGTATTCGAAAGAAACATTTTTACAAATGTTTGGTCAATCGATTAAGATGAAACAGCCATTTCAGTTTTATAATTTTTATATATTTTATGCATTTTCAATGCGATCTTATAAGATAAATTATTATAATAGAAAAATACTAGAAAAAATCGACTCGGGTCACAAGTGAATTCTCAGGCGGGAACCGAACCCGCAACCTTTGGAAATCCGGTCCAATGCTCTCCCAATTGAGAAGAACAACTTAAGAACATTTTTTTAGTTCTTAAACTTTTACGCATATTACACACTTGAATAAATCAACTTTTTTACGGATTTTGCGCATTATTTATTTTATATTTAATCCCGACTTTTCGACTTCGTTTCAGAAGCCATGATCATAGGATGATTAAGGCAATGGTCGTCATATATTTTCTACTACCTTCACAATTCTTTAATCCGGTACATTAACGAGAAGCTCGGGCCTGTCCCCCAGTCCTAGTTTCTTTCGCCAGTTCTTCTCGGAAGGGCCTACCAAATTCCGAACTGGTGGCAGACTCAGTAGTGTACACTGTAAACGTAGTATGGAATTTAGTAACTAACTACTATGAACTATGTTATGTACAAATAAAATAAAATAAATATCGCGGAGTTTTTATATTCCGGTGCGTATTGTATGAAAGTTGGTAACTTACGGAACAGCGAAGTCTGAGCTTACACCGGGCGTCGGAAACGCTTTTCCGAACGTGCCAACGTAATGTCCTCTGGATACTCGCAAAACAAAAGTTAAACTTCTGGTCATTAAGTTTATTCAGATCTGTTTTACTTCTTAACAAGTTATCCCACTGTTGGACTTCAATAAAACATTCGAATATAATGGACCATAAGTATATTTAATTCTGACAGTTCCGCGCACATTACTTTTGAATAAAACTTTTTGCATAAAAATATAAAATAAGAAAATTTCATTTATGTAAAAAAAATGAACAGTTCGGAACATGCCTGATTAATTTTTTATGAAGGTAGAAAATATATCACGACCATTGCTTTAGTCATCCTGTAATCAAGGCCCCTGTAAAGGAATCGAAACGTCAGGATTAAATATCAAATAAATTTTGCGCAGCTAGTCAAAGTTTAGTAGTTTAAGTTAGTTTACGTAAATTCGTCACCGTAAAATCACAATTATTTATTGTATATCATAACGTTTTCAGTGCATTAATTGTATGGTGAAAACCATTTTTTCATCGGCAAAAAAAATAAAGCTGGTTGCATCTTAATCGAATGTTTAATACTTGTAAAAATATTACTTTCGTTGTTGAAGGTAGTTAGCATTCAACATTGGTGGAACGATACTAGCTCATAGTAGAAGTTGAAATACGTTTGTAAATTTCGATGCGTCTGCCAGCGTCTTGGTATCTCAGCGGTCAGAGCACTCGCCCGTATAGCGAAAGGTCGTGGGTTCATATCCTACCTGAGGGCTCGGAGGCGTGGTCGTTTTTCACATGCGTATTTTATGTCCTAAAATTTGTTTTTCTATTTTCGGATCTAAATACCTAATTGGATTTCTCTGGAAATGATAGTTTGTAAATATAATTCGATAAAACAAAAAATACTCCTATTAAAACAACTAAGTGACTGTGGTTGTGGTCTATAGGCGTATTTAAATAATAAAGTGTAATAAGACAACACAATTATTTGCTAGATTTACTGTTCTTATTATTTAAGATATAAGAGCTAGTATCGTAAAACCAAGTAAGCCTTTAAAAGAAGATTTTTTCACAAATCTTTAGAGACTATAAAAGCTGGTTTTCTTATAAGTGTTGCGTGTATTATGTCGCAATATTATTTATTTCCAAGTATCCACTTATAAGAAAACATGATACACCATTTATTTTATATAAACTCAAGGGATCGTAATAATGTTGAAATAAACTCTTTTTTTCCAATATTTATTTAGTTTTGTGAGACCAGTTTGTAGTGAGGTCAATTTGTTGTTTTTTTTTCGTTTGAAATATTTTTACGAATAGAAGGAGTTTACATCATATTTTTGGGAACTTAAGCGAGCTTTCATGATTTTATTAGGTTTTTTTTTAAATAAATTCAAAGTTCTAGAGCCTAGAACTGTTCAAGCAAAATTGAGCAATTATAAATTATATTCGTTCCTTATCTTAAACCCCTTCTGGTGTAGTGGAGAATGGATGAATTCTTCGATATGATCATTGGTGGTTGGACTAGTGCTTGATTTAGTTCCGAAATTTTTTTATAGATGGCGCTACTAGTCTGCTGATTCGCTCTATCGTTTTCTTTGATAAGGAAAATAAATTTCTAGTACATAAGCTATCTCAGCCAAGACCTAACGGCTTAAACTTTGAAAATAAAATGTTTGAATACTTATATATTGAACACTCATTGCGAAAGTGGATTTATCTTCGCGATCATAAGCCGAATATGCTTATCACGTAGGACATGTCAGTAGTTATAAAGTAATCGATCATAAGTATGTGAATTGGTATTGCCACATAACAAAGTTTAAATTAAAATTTTAAATTTTAACCAAAACATCTTAATTATTTTGTCTCATTTGGTGCAAACGTCCTGGATTTTAACCCTAGCAGCGGCATATGGTTACATTATGAAAAATAAAAATAATTATATTCGGCGCCCCGGGCTAGTTGACTTTGCCGCCCCATTCATTTAAAAAAAACATGATATGTAGGGTGAAAAAATAAAAATAAAAAAAATCCAAAAAATTAACCATTTATTTGCTATAAGAGGCAAATATTTACTTTTTTATGTACAAATTGGTTTACAATATCGTCAGTGACGCTGTCATAACTTATGGTGTTTGTCAACTCAGCTTATATACGGTTTTGCCGCCCCTCGCAGCCTGCCACCCCCAAGGCCCCCTTGGCCCCAGAGTAAATAGGCCATTGTTAGGTACTAGAAAAGTGAAAGAAAATTTCATCGTGTGCTTCCAAGGTTCGGTAGCTCAATTGGGAGAACAATGGCTTCCGAAGGTTGCAGATTCGAGTTCCTAGGGCTGAGTCGACTTTTTCTAGGATTTTTTTATTAAAATTTATCACAAATAAGTATTAAAAATGTAAAAGTCATGAATAAATTTCTGTATTTTCTTAATCGATTTCCAAACTATTTTAATAGTCCTTTCATTGATGATGAACCCTGGCTTACAGCGTAAAAAAATACTATAAAATTACGACGGATGCTCGGTAGCTCATTTGGGAGAGCAATAGATGGAACATCCAAAGGTTGCGGGTACGAGTGTCGTCGGAAATTAACTTGTGAGCCGAGACGATATTTCCTCGTATTTTGTATTAAATTTTGCATAAAAGATTGCATCAAATATGCAATAATATGAAAATTATACATTATTATATTGTTTATATATCTTTTTATTAATTTATGTTAATAAATTTGGAATAACCGGATCTTACCTGGATAAGTATATCATAAAAATATGATTCAAATTTCAATTTAATTTATATGACGGCGCTATGTTGGCGCCGCCATTAATCAGATTAGTTTTCGAACGAGAGTGACATGACGGCTGTCATGGCGAATCGTCAAACGGGCTGCCATCTTGTTGCGCACTTTTGGATTGATCACGACTGAGGCCCTATTGTCAAGTATCAATTTTATCTGTTTTAATTATACCAATCTGTGATTATGTTTAGATTAAATTAAGTTTATTTGATTAAATAGCCATTGAAGAATCATACTCCATCTTTATTTTTGCGAATTACCTGCCAGTACGCCCACATACGATGGACTCGTTTGGTAATAATAGCGAAATGCTGTTAAATATCAACTGAAGTTACTATCCACTAACATGGATTAAGCAAATAATAGTGTATTCACTTATCCATTTCTATTATCATATTCTTCTAAGTTATTTTTTGCTGTTACTTACTTTGCTTGCCTACTTTAGCAACGTATAAGGTGGCGACATATAATTAAAATAGCTTCTCAAGATTATTGGAGAATACATCTGAATAATATACCAGTGTATATGTTGTCAGTTGTCCTTTAATATATAATCTAAGAATACAGTGGTTTGTGTGTTTGTCTGTCCGCTTTTTTTTCCATTGTATCAATAACTTTTTTTTATTTATTTTTTATAGATAATAGGCATGCGCTTGACCACTATCTCGCCTGAAGCGGTAAGCGTCGATGCGATCTAGGATGTGACGCGCTTGCCTAGAAAATACCTATTCACTCGTGACTTGAAGACCCCCAAATTGAATTTGTCAGGAAACACTCTCAGGCAAAGAGTTCCACTCCTTAGCGGTACGTATCATAAAATTGAAACCAAAACGCTTAGTGCGATTTTTTGGTGTATCCACCATATAACGGTGTCGCCAATTTGTTAGTCTGGTTGTCCGATGAAAAAATGGGGATGGCGGAACAAGGTTGTGCAACTCAGCTGCGCACTCTCCGAAATGTATCCTATAAAATACTGATAGGCTTGCTACCTTCCGCCTATGCTCAAGGCTTTTGAGCTTTTTACTGAAAAGATCTTCATTGCCGATGAGCCGATGAGACGTTACCATAGCAACGCGTTAACCGCAAGTAGTTCGTCTACCGGACGCTAGATTGCACTAACGGAAAAATATTTAATAATAGAAAAAATTTAAAGAATTTTGTCCACCCGTGCGAAGCCGGGACGGGCCGCTTGTCTATAATCTAAGAACACAATTTTTTTTTTGTGTTTGTCTGTCCGCTCTTTTTCCATTGTATGAATAACGTTACCATAGCAACGCGTTACCGAGTCAGCTAGTATATACAATCACGACTTTTTCCCGCAGAGTAGGCAGATCACAGATTTTCACTTTAAACGATTCTGACATATATCTCTCGCTTCAACTCTCATCAGACCTTTCATACAAGCTCGTCGGCTAAGGGTACTCTTGACCTTGCCTTTTTTCAGGAAGTTAAAAAGTCCTAAAAGTTCGCCTTGATCTACCTTTACCGACTTGTCCATGTACATTTGCCTCATTTACTTTTCTTGTCAATATTCTTTCGTCGTTTTTTAGAATCATATTAATAATAACTTGCAATATTAACTTTGTCTCCAGAGAGCAAAAAGTTTTGTTACAAGAATAAGAGAAAGTATAATAACAAAAATATTTAGTTTAGGTGGGTAGTTTATAAAAGTTTGACGAGATGAGTGATTTTAACAAGTTCGACTACAAAAACTGAGAACATAATTAATACGTAAACTTTATATTGTGTACAACTAAATACGAATTATTTATATCTAAAGAAGGTCGACCCATTTTCTCTCTGTTGCTCAATTATATACACTAGCTTGTACCCACGACTTAGCTCTCATTATTTTGTTTTTTATTGTAAATAAGTAAGCCCTTAACCTCTTTTTCACGCGATGGTAAGTGACGATGTGATCAAGGATATGACGCGCCTGCCTAGAAGACTTAAAGAGCACTAAATTGTATTTTGGTCGTTCTTCTTTTCTACCGACAGTGAAACGACGTTTTTCTGTCTTTTTTGGTTTTTGAACTATCCATAATTGTGGTTTCTGTTTGGAATTTAAAAGAAATTGCATCTATGTTGTCATTACGACTAATTAAAGTTTCCTTTGCAGCAAATATTAATTACTTTTTAATGTTGGTTTGTAAAATAAATATGTGACAATGTGGCCTTTTTCTGTGGAGACCACATTTCGGCTTACCACTCTGTCACGGCATTCTACGGATAACAAAGGAAAAAATATGTTGGTTGGAGAAAATGAAAAATTACATAAAATTAATAGATAAGAAAAATATGGAGTTTATTCGATTCGAATCAAAAAATCGTAAATATCAATACTCCAACGAGATGCTATAATAAGACGAAGGACAGACCATTGTCGGGAGAAAAGTAGAGCGACCCGTTTATCAGGAAACACAGACCCACGCAACAAGTTCCACTCTTCAGCGGTACAGATTATAAATTTGGAATCAAAACGCTTAGTGCGACTCTTTGGTATATCAACCATATAACGGTGGTGCCAATTTTTAAGTCTGATTGTCCGATGATGAAATGGGGACGGCGGAACAAGACTATGCAATTCTGCTGCACACTCACGTCACGTCACATTATTAAAAGTAACGTCATTGCCGATGAGTTTCTCGGCTCTCCTCTGAATGGCCTCAAGTGTCTGGAGTAAGTATTAGGCTGAACTGTCTCAAAGATGAGAACAGTACTTTATACACGATCGAACTTGCGTTTGGCAAAGATTGAGCGCCTGTTCCAGCGTTAATGTTGACTACCGATTGAAAGTTATATTTCTATCCCTCGGAAACAGTATCTTTTTGGATGTACTAACTACGTTATGTCTTTTTCTGTACCCTTGACCAAGCTCATGCAAAATTTCATGCCGATCGGTTAAATAATTAAGGCTTGAAAACGTAACAAACAAATAAACTCATTTTCGTATTTATAGTATCAGTTAGAATTAGTTTGATAATGTTTGTTGACCAGAGGCCCTACCATGATCTCTTAACGCGATGCAAGTTCTACTGTCAAAGTGAGACACCACTATACGCGGTCTATAGTAGTATAGCGGTGGCATCTCTCTTCAACAGTCGAATTTTAATCGCATTAAGAGGTGATGGTAGCGTCTCATTTATTCATAATAATAAATAGTTTTGTTCGTATACCAAATATTTTTTTTCCATTTGCTCTGTTGATTATTATTTATTTATTTAGAAATGGTTCGCTCTTGATCCCAATCAAGCCCAGCCAATACAGGATCCACGTTGGAACGAGCCAACCCAGAAGGTGCCTACTCACCTTGGCTTGAAAATGGATGTATTATAAGTCGATCCAAGTATCCATTCATTCAAACTACGTGTATATTGATGAATTTTATTGGAAAGAACTTAACTTTATGAACACAGCAAATTAAAAGATGACTACCCATTAGAGGGTCTTAATTACATACAAAGATAAAACAACACACAAAGATAAGTGCATATAAAATTACATAGTTTAAATTACAATCCCAAGGTTTGTGCGCACTGAATTAAATAAACCGTCAACCCATGTAGATAATACAAGAATTATAATTGTAGAAGTTGAATTCACAGACTAACAAGCTATAAGCAAAAAAAAGTTTTCAAAAACTAGCTTTTATTATTAATTGTTAATAAAACTGTTACGTTGCTGTTATTTTTTATTTAAATCAAATTGTTTTATATTGCATTTTATTTGGTTATTATTGCATTTTATTCATTACAGACACCGGGACAGGTGAAAGTAAATAAAAGCCTGTAATGTAACTTAACATTCTGCAGACTTAACTGTGTCCTCTGTAAAGGACATCTTTGAGTACTTTTGATGTAAATAGTAATATTACTGACGAAAATATTTAGATCTATGTTATTTCTGTCAAACAATTGTCCTGTCATCCTGACCACGTGATTAAAGTGATGAAATCTGAGGTAACAACAACATATCAGCTGTGTATATAAAAAATCTATTTATTTATTATGAAGAATATTTGCAAACGTTCTTAACACACTGCCCTTAGTCACGGAAATATGTTTATTTGCGCTCCCAACTTTCGTACAGACAGAAACTTGCCGTCACTTCTACCACCCACTACGAACAACTAGTACAAATCATTTTGGACCTTAGCCCGTTGATTTAGTGGTTCGAGAACTGCAGTTGTAAGTTTGCTGAACAGGCTCACCGGTGATAAATAAATAGATGTAGGTCGGACTCGGCTGCTAGTGGAACTTTCCAACATCTTCGCTTTGCTCCCGATTTTCCTCCACCTGGCCTCCTTACCTCCCGATTATTTCCTGTTTTTTGGGTTCCTTTGTGAAAAAAACCATGGAATATGTAGAGTTGTTCTGTAAATAGAATCGAAAAAGATTAAAAAGTAATAAGAAAGTCAAATGAGTTATCAAATGAAAAATCAACGTTTTGTTTTACCGAAGCAATAATTACTAAATGGTTCTTTTTTTATTGTTCATGCATTTCAGTGTTGTATTTGTACATAGAAAGCAATTAATAATATAAAATTATTACTATAAAAAAAATCATCTTGTATCAAATTAGATGCAAACCCACATTCTCTTGCTGTCCGAGTACTCATCTAATCGAGCTACCACGACCTTGAATTTATTATGCACTCGAAAACCTTCGAATTTGTTAAGTACAACACCTGAGAAAAGTTGATTTTTTTCTAGTTTAATTGCTGAAATAACAAAAATATAATTGTAAATATTTGATAAAGTGTTGGCGTTCATTTTTTTTTTATTATATATATTTTTTTATAAAACTTAAAATAATATAATTTATTTGCTTTTAATATGGTATATAAGATGTTACAGACAGTTATACAATTATAATCAACATGTTAAGCTAACTTTAAGTCTAGCATGCAAATTTATTATCATTTCATATGGCCTATTAATTAAATAAGTATAATAAGTATAGTAAGTAAATTTTATAATATTTTGCCACAATTAATTATTATTATTTTATTACTACTAGGCGATGCAGTCGCTAAGCATAAAGCTACGCTAGCACCATATATTGGAGCGGAGCGTAATACCAAAAAAAAATTTTGCGAATTTCAGAATTCGGGCTCCGTCATAATCTGGTCCTAAACCTGTTGATTCGATTCCACATAAAAAATATTGAAATCGGTTAAGAACTCGGTAAGTTATGGCGTAACAGACATTGCGCCATTGAAGCTGATCCATGGGAGCTTCGCTCGCTCCGCTCCAATAATTCATATATTTCATAACTGATTATACAAATTTATAAAATGAATGTCACGTTTGAGATTTATCAAAAAATTATGTGTTGTTTTATAATAATTGTGCCTGATTTCAATTCACTCACAACACGTGGTGTTTCAATTATTCGGTCCATTCGTTTGTTATATTCATTCACCCCATTCAATCACTTCACTCCCACATTTTATTATGGAGAGAAGTCAAGCATTCATTATGAGAACAGCTTTCGAAGGGAACAGTCATTTGTGATACCAGTGCTAGAATTTATCATTTGATTATAATTATATAAAAATATTGTTTTTGATTTCCATTTCTCTAACTCGAGTAATACACTTTTTATGTCTTTGGCAATAGAAATCAAATTAGTACGTTCCGTAAATAAATAAAGATAAGACAACACTTAAGTATATTTATGTTACTGTTTTTATTCACAATGCCATATTTCTATCAGATATAAAATACGCCTGTAACAATTATATCACAACCCTGTCAATAAGAAAATTTGATTTTCTACATCGGGGTCGAATTCGGGTTATCGGAGTGCCATTACCATGGAAACCGGTAAGCAAGCAACTCGACCACTACTAAGTTAAATTTTTAATTGAAATTTCGTCAAATTAAAATATAGAAAAGTCTGCAAATTAAGCAATTATAAAACAATAGTGCCATTCTAAAATATTTATTATATACTATAAAAGTATTTCTTCATGTATAAAGATAAAAGATACATCAAATTCCAAAATTTTTGTCATTGCGTCGAAATGTGTAGAAAAACTTTTGCTCTTTTGCAGCTAGTGACATTGTCCAGGTAAATAAAAGCCTCCTTTAAGAATAAAAATACATAACTTTGAGACAGATATGCCTCATCTACCTTTAAATATTTCTAAGAAGATCAGTAGCCAAAAAACCTTGATGAGCTGTTTTTTTCCAATCATTAAAAATTCCAGCACCAAGATTCAAAGAAGTATTCAGACAACTCGTCGGCTTCTGTAAGGAAGGCACCCCAATTCCAAAGATATTATTTACTAAATAAATTACGTTCGCAATATGGGGTCGCGTTATTTATAAAGGCGTTGACAGGTGTCGGATTATCACCCTAGTTCGGCAAACTTTTCTTGCCGGAATTCAAATTTAATGAGACTGTCATGCCTAGAGGCTGCAGGTTGTCGTTCATATCACGAGGATACACTTTAAATTTAACTTGCGAGATTTCATTTTCGAGAAGTAAATAAAAGCTTGTAAAAAATAAGACAGCGATCTTTTCTACGTTTTTAAATATAAATAACATTATTGATTATTAGATTTGACAGGCGCTTGGTGCCATGATAGCAATCCTACCTTCTGTAACAAAGATCCCGAGTTCGAATCCCGGTGGAAGCATATGTTTGTGAACATATAGTGAAAAAAAACTCATAAAAATAGGCATAATATACGATGTTGGTGATTATAAAAAGACAAGAAAGCATGGATTACACAGAATTTAAAGGATTTTTCTTTTTCAAGTACCTACTTCTTATTTTCCAAAGTATTATAAAAGCGCCGAACAAAGAACCTAAGTTAGATCAAATAATCAACATGACATAGTAAATAAAAAAATATTCTTCGATACGTATGCGTCACGGTTAATTATGTAACCGAATATTATTCACTATTACTACTTATTAAAATTATATAATAGTTAGTTTGTTTTAGTAAGATAATTAGTTTTTTAAGTGCGCTTACCTATTCACGCCAATTAGCCTAGCCCAAAATAAGCACTGTAATGCTTGTGTTATGGATACTAGGGTACGGATAGACATACATATATGATCCATGACTCAGGTACAAATGCTTGTATTCATCACACAAACATCTGCCCTTTCCGGGATTCGAACCAAGGTTATTAATAATTTTTATATTAAGATAATTCCGAATATGATGGTAATAAATATACGGAACAATAAAGTTAAATAAACCTCTCGTCGTTCCCAAAACTTTTTTCCTTGGCTCCGATAGTTCGATAACTTTGTACGCGCTACTAAAATAATATCACTCGATACTTCGACTTCGAATTTGCATATTTTTTTCTTAAAGAGTCTCGAAAGTTGTTTAATTAATGCTGAAAACGGGGCTGGAGTATAAAAGAAGGTATATTATGATACGAAACTTATTTTTTTTATTATGTTATTCTAGTAAAAAGAAATTAAAGTTGTACACTATAAAGTTTAAATTTCAATATTTTATTGAATTTGCAGTAGATACAAGAAATCGAGTAGCTTGCATACTCATGTATACTACTTTACTCATCACATGTTTCATGGTAACGTTTCTCTGAAGTTCCGGGTTTGATCCCCGGTATGGTCAATGTTGAAAACACCATTTTTTATATTGGCTTTGATCTGGGTGTTGTGTAACTTAGTTGTTTTTGAATTCCTTGACACAAGTGATTTAGTTACTTATCTTGGGTACAGAACAAAAGTGTTCATAGCGTAGTAGGGTAAGCTGTTCGGATAGCGAAAGGTGTGGAGATACTATTTTTAATAATTACTTTAACTGGCTATAGTATAATTTGAGTGTGATAAATGCAAAAAAATATATATAGACTAACGATATATATTTATCAACCATTTGGTGAAACGGTAGCGATTCTGCCTTCACCTAGTCCCAGAACGAGCAAATGTTTATGTGGCGAATTCGAGTATTTTTACCTGAGTCATAGTTATTTTTATATTTATATAAATATGACATATCTATGTATTATATATGAATGTCTATCCGTTGCTCCAGTGTCTATAACACAAGCCTTACAGTGCTTACTTTGGTCTAAGCTAATTTATATGAGTTTATATGGGAAATATTATTATTGCTCCCATGGTTCAGCTTCAATGACGAAATGTATGTGACTCCATAACTCTTGAAGATCTTAGCTGGTTTTTGTATTTTTTGTCATGAATCGAACCAACAGGTTTAGATCGAGACGGAGAATTTGACAATTCGCAAAAATAAAAAAGTTATGACCCAGAAAACGTTGGCTCTATGGGATTTCCCATTAAAACAAAAATTACTTATTTAAATTTACTTATTGAATTTTACTTACTTTTGAATTTTATATATAGGTGTATATTTTTTTTATTTTTTTTAGTATTACGCTCCGCTCCAATATATGGTGCTTGCGAAGTTTTATGCTTAGCGACTGCATCAACCTAGATGGAATCGGTCCAACAAGTTCTAATCAACAAGGTACAACAAGGTCAGGTCCTGACAAGAAACTGCTGTTAAATTCATGAATTGGTTCGCTATCGACGCCATGGTTTCGGGTAATCCCCGCCTGTTAGTGACAGCTGTCTACGGCATTGATAAGGAAAACAAAATTCCGCGTCACAGTGTTTGACCACGATGAACGCCAAAACAACTCAACTGATTTTAATGTTTTTTTTTTATTTGCTGCATTTGTTCTAACTTAGGACATAGGATAGGTTTAATCTAAATTATAATAATAAAACATGCATATTATATAATAACCGATCCACAGCAACGCGTGGCCGGGTCGCCCCTATGAAAATACAAAAAGTTCCCTAAAATGAGAATTTAATGTAAATATCGTATTGGTTTTTATTTCAAATTAATTATATCACATATAATAAAGCCAATATTTTTGTTAGACAAGCACAATTGATAAAAAGCTTTTTGTCTTTTTCTCTCTCGTGCCTATCTATAGATCGGTTTTTACGTAGTATTCTAAAGGATACAATTGCAATATTTTTTTAATTAAGTCAATTTGATTCGAATATATGACAAGTTATATTTTATTTTTAATTTTATATCATTTTTTACGTTAAGTAAACTAATCAAATAGTTTCGTACTTCATTGCAATCAATAACTGTGACAAGAATTTTTTATAAATACAGATAGGTATGGATTATTACGTCCTAAGCCGACAATAATAAATGAAATCCACCAACTTTCCGAAACAATCCAACCGTTGGAGGCTTAATGCGCTAATCGATCATAATTAAGCTTATAAACACGAAAAGAGCGTTCGATACCGAATGACTTTCAGCTCAGCCACACAGCAAATAACACTCCTCCCTTTCCCCAATTCACTGTTATCATCCCGTCCATAATAAACACAGTTATGCCAGAGCAAACAAAATATTAATTCGGTACATAATCAAATATCTTGATCGAACGAAGCCCTAGGGCGTTGGATAAACAGCTAAAACATGTTTCAGATTCGTGTATATGTTGGAAATGTGATTCCGCACGGCAATTCGTTCGGTGATATTACCGGATGTATTTATTCCCAGAATCATTATAGGAGGATCCAATCGCGTCGTCTCAACCGCGTCGTCCGATCACATTGGTTGGGCTCCCTGGAGGCACTTGGGCCAGATTATCTTGAACTTTGCTTGGGGTTCTCCTGCGTGTGTATAAATTTGTTGTGGGTAAAGCAAGAAAATAAAATAACATTGTGACTATGGACGCCTTGAAAGTTACCGTTGAACCACATGGTCGTCACGTATCGTCAATATATTTGAGATCTAAAAATGCAGCATCTTATTTTGCAAATGCATTTTTCAATGCTATCTTATAAGTTTAATCATTTTAATAGAAAAATACTAGAAAAAATCGACTTGGCTCACAAGTGAATTCTCAGGCGGGAATCGAACCCGCAAACTTTGGATGTCCAGTCCAATACTCTCCCAATTGAGCTACCGAGCCTTTTGAACACTCATCGAAGTTTTTCTAGTACCTTTCTTATTTTACACTCTAAGCCATCGTTGTCTCATCAATGAGAGAAACATCCTCTTATATCCGAAAGAAACATTTTACAAATATTTGGACAGTCCATTCAGATGAAACAGCCATTTAGTTTTATAATTTTTTATAAAAAAATATAAATTTATTCTAATAATATTGCAACTATGGGTCCTTTTAAACTCTATGCTTTATATTGTGGTGAATTTGACTTAAAACTTGATTTATTAAAAAACGCATTAAAATTGATACAGTGGTCAGCTGCATACTGGCTCTTATGTCAGTTAATTATTAAAATTATAGACACCACCCTGACACCTGTAAATCTTATCATAAGAATTTGAAAAATATATATACATAAAAAAAAGATAACATAAAAATAAATATACTGTATTCGAAGCCAACAAGACCTTTTCATGGCATGGAAGCCTCTGCGTTGTTCAGAGATAAAAAAACGAACACAGAAACACTGTTGTTCTGACAGGACCCTAGAGTCGAGGCTCACGGTGTCCTTAGTAACAAACAATCACATACATTACTTTAACTATTTATTTATAAACAAATTACCACACAATAATAAAATTACAAAGTTTTCAATTCTTATACCCAGTACACAATTAAAATTCATACATTACTACGACTCGATAAATTAACAACCCACGAAGATCGTCAATACCGCCTAACATCGAGGAAGTATTTGTCAATCTTCTCAACTTCAACAACATCTTAAACAACAGATATAAAAAAACTCCTTCCCTGCGTCTGTATATCCGAGTACTTATAACCCGTCCGTTTTTAAAGCCAGGGTAAGGCCAAGAGTAAGTCCATTTAAAATAAAAAATTGAAAAAGAGCATCTAAAGAATTATCGGATTGCTTCGAAAATCCGAGAGCGTCAGCATAATTCCCTCGAAATAAACGTAGGTATATAATAAAATGTGCCTTATTTTCAATGACATTACGAATTATTCTCCGTGGTGGGGTGTCAGCGTGGTTGGCCGAGGGTTATGATTCGATATCGGCCCTATTGCGCTGTGAAGGTGTTCGCGGATAATCGACGTGTGACAAAATAGTTTTTCCACTTCGTTTCTTGCGTCTACCCCCATTTGCTTCGCGTAAGTGAAAAATATTGGGGGCCGTCTGTTGCGATCATTGCTTGATTTCACATAAATGTTTTTTCATTGGAGGATTTTACATATTATAAATTACTTAATAGTGCCTGCGGCATTGTTCTTAAAAGTCGTTTGTTATGTAACCCTGTGTTTTTTTTAAAGTGAAGCTTCTTTATGGACGTTCGGGCCGCTCGCATATAGGCGCTCGCCGTGCGGCCACTCTATACGTGCTAAGCGTCAGATTTTACCGTTACTCGGGAGTTTCAGATTTAGTTCCGTTACTCCATCTAACTGACAGATGGGGACCTCAGTGTGAATAGCCTTCTGTCTCGCTTTCATTTATGTCAGTGCGTGGCAGGCGTGGCTTTTTATCTCTTTTTTATACTATAAATCTTACCTTTTTTGGGAAGATTTTTTAATTTAACTAAAAATTGACGGTTCTAAAATGTTACTTTACTTGTACAACATAACATTGTTTCTTGACTTATTTTATAATTCTAGATGAATGGGATTTACCTTATAGGTTTTAATTCCCGTGCGAGTGTCAAAATATATTGTGTTTTATCATTTGATTGCGTGAATTTAAAAGTTTAATTTTTCCATTGCTCCAAAAACATGAATATTTCATTTAAATTTTGACTTGATGCCTAAAAGCGTTTCTGAGAAAAAGGGTCTCAACAGACATAATGATCCTCTTAGTATAAGTCATATACTTCAAAAGAAAAACGGTAGACTTTTGAAGTACGGAACCCTTATAAAGGACAATTATTTCCCTTTTATGTTTGATTTTACTCCAAATTTAATAGGAATAGCAATACTTTGGCCATTTACCTTCTAAAAAGTTTGGATGTATAATATAATAAAAAAATATTTATTTTCAAAAAAAGTCTATAGATGTTAGTGACAATTTCTATGTTAGTCTTAGTTTAATTTCATTTTCAATTTAATTCTATACAATTAAAATTAAATTTTATTATTATACTAGACATTTTAAGTAGCACATAACTATTTCGTCTACTCAGCCAGTTCATCAAATGTAGTTTGATAAATCGGCCGAGCAGAGCCGAGTCCATCCTATCACCTATCAAATAACCTGCAAATGATGACACATGTGGTACAGAACAGCCATCCATGTGGTGTCGGTAGAATAGAATAGAACCAACCCTTTTACACTTAGTGAATAGTTTTCCGAATTATATGAACTTTACTGAAATTTCCAAACTCGCCTTCCATCCTCCACCACTCTCCCCAATTTTAGGAGGGGTTTTCCATTTTTTGCCCCCGAACCACTAAATAGGCTAACCTCAGGACACAGGAGAGGGAGATGGTGAATCCTTATGGATATTTCGGACCGGTCCAAGAGTTATGTCAGACTCGTACTGACTAAACACCATCTGGAAATAGTCATAGTCTGGGAAGTCTGTATAGGCTTAATAGAAGCGATAGCCCCAGGGGATCAGGGCGACGCATGGAGTCATCCCTCCAGCAGTGGAGAATGATACTATACCTATAACCTTGTGCAAGTAATAAATTGGCCAACTTTATAACAATAGGATGAACGGTACGACAGCACAAACAAACAGCAGACATAATTAGTTGCTAGTATTTGACATTTATTAATTGACTTTGATGCAGTAATTAAATTGAATATTTTATTAATGAAAGTACTATATACCAACTAACGACTTTCGCTTTCAATATCGTGACCTTTCTTAGTCAAACTTGATATTTATATGCCCTTTTTTGCAAAATAGACGAACTTTATTTTGAGTAACAACTTAACTGTACTCTATTTAAGTGAATAAATAACATTTCATGTCAATGTTCTTATATGTCACAAAAGTCAATATATATTTAATATAGAAGATAACTGTAAGGGATATGTGAGGTAGATAGGTGATAGCGCGTTTGGTAACGCGACATCTGCTGGGTCCACTAGTATACTAAAATAATGCCATCGTACTTAACGCATTTGTTTGAATAAATAAAATGGAAAAGTACGGATAGCGAGAGACGGATATCAGGCGGTGCTTAAACCCATATCGGGTTTAAGTACTGCCTGACATTTGAAACAAGTTGTTTTTTTTATAAATAACTTCTTTAGGTATAGAAATCTCGCAGTTATATGCTTATATAAAAAAATCGATCAAGTGCGAGTTGAACTTACGCGGAGAGGGTTCCGTATAATGGAAAAGTTAAAGATCTACCATGTTCTAGAATTAAAATAAACTTAACTTTGTAGTTGAAATGTATTCGTCTAAATATTACAATTACAATATTTTTTACACGTCATATATTATGACAAATCAACGGATATCGGATTTTTAGTTTACTTGTGCTATAAAACCTTGCTTCATACCAAATTCCATGATTCTATATCATCAGAAAGTATCCTTTAGGTATTGATTCCTTTGCGAGGGTCAAAATTTGCGGCTTAAAAGGTATTATCTTTTGTATGCGTTGACTTAGAAGCTTGTTTTTTTACACCACCAAGGGACAGTACATTTAAGTATTTAATATCAATTTCAACTTCATATCTTCTTAAGTTTCTGAGAAAAAGGGTCTTAACCGACGGACAGACGGACAACGAAGTGATCCTATCCTAACTTCTTAACCCTAAAAATAATAATTACATAGTATTATCTTTTTTATCGATTGTTGGATATTTATAAACATATTATATTCGATGTAAATAAGAGAGTGGTGTGGTGTTGAAGAAGATATAGTGAAAATTTACAAGAAAGGATATTTAAATGGTTTTACATGTAGAGAGATTGAACAAAAGAAGTTTGGCAAGACAAGTTTATGAGGCAAATGTACACGGGCAAATCTGTAAATGATAATGATAATATTTCTTACATTCACACCAATTAACCTAGACCAAAGTAAGCACTATAAGGCTTGTGTTATGGATACTATGTAGGATAACGGACAGACATACATATATCATACATAATTAAGTAATATTAATAGAAATACATATAAATGACTGATGATGTCATAAACCCATGACTCAGGTACAAATGCTCGTATTTGTCACACAAACCCAGGACCGTTCGGTGCGAAGGGCAGGATCGCTCCCGTTGCACCAAACGGCCGTCATTGTAGACCAAGACTAACTTTCAGGGACCAAATAGGTGATGTCCTGAAAAAAGGACAGGTCTAAACCGATGAGCGTGTAAGAAAGATCTGATAAGAGTTGAAAAAGCGAAAAATGTATGTCATAATCGAAAGTGGGAATCTGAGATCTCTCTCTCCCTCTCTTAGACCCCTACGGGAATAAGGCGTAATTGTATGTATTCATGCCAAACTTGAGTGGCACTGGGTGGGGCATATAGCTCCTAGAACTGATGGTCATTGGGGCTGAAAAGTTCTTGAGTGGCGACCACGGACCGAAGACGTCAGCATAAGGGAATTTTATTTTGATTATTTTCACAATAAATTACTAAAATTATTTTTTAAACCAATTAAAGTCTGATTGGTCTTATTCAGCTGCTGTAGTGTGATATTATGTATCTGAGCTGCAGTGCTTATTTCGGCATAAATTAAAAAGCCATTGGATCACATTGCTATTTAATGGCATTACAGAAGTTTTATCGTAGCAATTACCTATACGGATAAATAATTTGAGCTGTATATTGTTTCTGCCTTAAATGTAGCTAAAATTTTAATGGTAGCGAATATTTTATATGGTTATTTTGTTGTTGTTATGAGTTACACTTATTTCTTACCAGTGGAATCTATATCGAATTATATGCTTCATAATAAAAAAAAAATGGTGAACTTAGTAAAGTTGCCTGTCTGTCGGTCTACTACAGATTATATTTTGGAGAGTGTGCTCAGGAGCTACATATGCTCATACCGCCATCTCTTTTCTTCCATCGGACATCCAGACTCACTGCGGGCTACCACCCTTTCTCGGTCGCTATTCCTGCCTGTCGCACCAAGCGCTTCTCGACTTCTTTTATAATGAGCACAGCAAAGGAGTGGAACTCCTTCCCTGCGTCTGTATTTCCGAGTACTTATAATCCGTCTCTTTTTAAAGCCAGGGTGAATAGGCACCTTCTGGGTTAGCTCGTTCCATCGTGGATTCTGTCTTTGCCCCCGGGCTTGATTAGGATCAAGAGCGAACCTATTTTGAATAATTTACTTTTTTCACACTTTGTGTCAGTTTGTATTGGTTGCAATTATTTTAAATTCACATAAAATAAAATTACTTTTACGAAAATGTTATAGTATTATCGCAAGTTGGGAATATTTTTTTTATTGTTATATAATTTAAAATAGTTCTATATTTTATGTTATTGATGTGTGTCATTTGTGTGTGTGTAACGCAGCACTGAAACACGTTATGGTTACTCGTCGCCTTCGCGCAGTCTGCACGCGTCCACAGTAAGCCCTGGGCGACAACTTGGTGGCTAACTTTCATAGGCTACAGTCAGCAAAAAAAATTAGGAAAACTAAAACCCATCTGCACTTGTATAATAATTACCATATTCCTTACATTAACTTAAATTTGCATCAATGTAAGCATATAAGGCTTGTGTTATGTAGACTAGGGCAACGAATACACGTACATATATGATACATAAATAATTAATATCCATTACAGTACTCATGACTCAAGTACAAATTCCTTCTAGAACTTGAACCCAGGACCGTCGGTGCGAAAGGCAGAATCGCCACCTTTGCACCAAACGCCCTTCAAATATCTTGCAACTTTGAAATATTTCCTATAGTTCGATGTTTAATATGCTCGAATATTTGCATGTACCAGTGATCGCCATTTTGCCTTCGGGCGATCCGTTGCGAAAATAATTATGGTCGTCGTATGCCTCTCAAATATATTAACATTTCTTTAAAGGTTTTAAGATTCCACTGGTTTTGTGATTAATTTTTTATGCGGTCATTTCTATTTTTTAATCAATGACAAATATATATTAAGCTTCTAAAATGAGTTTATGAATAAGAAATATCGTAGGAGAGTTAAAATAATAAAATTAACTAACGAGTATTATTTATCAATAAAATGAAACCTCTCCCATGTCTTAAGTTGGAACAAATCCACTAAAATGGAAAAAAATCATGAGAACCGGTCAAGTAGGAGGTCATCGCGGTGAAACCTGTGACACACACACACACACACACATATATATATATATATATACGAGATATTTATATCGTATCTCGTGTATATACACATATATATACATACATTTATATATATATACGAGATATGTATGCGTCAAATGCACATTGTCGTTCTGAAGAATTTTATTCGGGACGTTTTTCTCCTATTATCGTTACCATTTTTACGACCAAAATTCTATTTTGTGAAATAGAATAGAATGTTTAGAGCAGACTTTCTCAGATATAAAGAATAGAAAAAACACATCGATATGAAAAAAAGCGAGCGTATATTTTGAACATGCTCAGTATTTTAATTATAAGCTTTCATTTACTTTCACCTGTGCCGGTGTCTGTAATGAATTCTTGCCTGTTGAATTTGACCCACTTCCTGATTTCCGATTGGGCTGAAATTTGGTATGCACATGTACGAGGGCGGGTCAAAAAGTTCGCGGAATGGAGGGTAAAAAGTAAGAAATAAAACACAAGATTATTTTTCCTTCTCAATGTATTCCCCCTTAACTCTAATACATTTATTAGACCTATCAATTAATTTATTAATACCTTCGAAAAAAAAATGATTTCTCTTTGTCGTCAAAATAGGCCGAAATTGCGCTCTTCACTTCTTTATCGCTGGAAAATTTCTTCCATCGAAGCTCTTTTTTCATTTTTGGGAACAAAAAACTGGTTGGTTGCCTGTAAAGTCGGTATACGGGCGAAAGTTTTACGTGACAACGACTTTGAGTGGTAAATTAATTTTAATGTGAATATTCATTCGTATAGTAGGAAGAAGGATGAAATAATAGTAACAATTTAAAACATTTATTTATACAAAGAATTATATTTAAAACATTAATTTATAGGCACGCGTCCCTTCCACTTTTTATGTCTGTCTCTCTCGCTCTTAGGCGGGCTAACCATGCCCGAGTGGAAGGGACGCGTGCCTCTCACTCGCTCTCATTGTAAGCGCATAACGTGAGCGGAGCGTAACGCAGTTTCTTGAAGTGTCACCCGGCAAACCAATTTATAAGACGTTGTCACGTCAATAATAATCACTTGGGGCTAAATCTGGGCTATAGGGAGGATGTTCCAAGATTTCGAAGCCCACTCTTTGAACAGCAGCCATGACTGGGCGAAACTCAATTTTCTCCTTGTTGTAAATTTTCTTCCGGATTGACATGTTGATTGATGTGTAGCTCAGGTAATTGTGACCTATTTTTTTTTAAACTTAGTATTTATATTCTTAATGAGTGTCACAACTAGTGCAGGTAGTAAAAAGTCACCTTTCCCCCCACCACGCCCCTCATTCCGCGCACTTTTTGACCCGCCCTCGTATATCACGTGGCAACGAAATATTATGATAGAATGGAGCTGATCTGATGCAGGAGCAGGAAGGTTGCCGTAGCAACGTCGCAATAAAACTAAGCAACCCCATCGAGTTTCGGCTCGTTTGATTCGTATTGATGAATTCTTTAATCCTATTTCGCAATTAGGGTCTGAGACTGGAGCTAGAAGGTGGCCACAGGAACTTTGCAACAAAACGACACAACCCCGTGTTTGGCATTTTTAACTTTTAAATTCGTTTCATTAACAACAAATAGAAGAAACTTGTTTTTTTAAGTATTCTTTAAAGTTATATCTTGTATAATTATTGCACCAATAGCAAGTTGCCATGTTTTTCACTTAAAACTGTTTACGAAGTATATGAAGATAAAAAAATATTTTTGCAGTACGTTTTTGCGGACGGTACTTAAACTTATTTTTATAAACTGTGAAAGCGCTGGGCGGTGCAGGTGGAGGTGGCTACTAAAAGTCGCGGCTTTTCCTACGCGAACGCGACTGAGGAAACTTTGTTGAAATGATGTAGGGGCGGAATAGCAATTTTTGATTATCGTCAATTCCGCAATTCGCTTTATAAATCTATACAAGTTATCTTAAACTTTTGTACGTATTAAATTTTGCTGCAATTTTTGTATTTCAAAAATTGATTGTTTGATGTTTGTAAAAGGATTATTCTCGATTGATCTGATCTAATGAGAGTTGAAGAAGCGAGTGATGTATGTATGTATTGCTCTCGCTTTTGTATGTAGTACTAGAAACAACAAGAGATGGCGCTGGCATCAACTTAAGTAATACTTGGAAAATTCAACGGGTCTGTCAAGATCTCGGTAGCTTATTCAGAAGAGTACCAGCCCGGATAGCGAAGGGGTGTGGTTTCGAGTCCCACCTGACGTGTGGGACAAGTTATTTTTATATTTATTTTATTTTTGAATTGAAAACATCTTAAGGCGCATTGGGCAATTTTGGGATGGGAAAAAACCATTTATTTCGCGTCATCATTACCGACACCGCTTCAGACAGTATACAAAGAAAACATAAATACATTTATCCAAAAAGTTTTTATTTCTAAATCCAAAGATTTTGGTCGCTTATTTTTTCTGCGTCGTTTCTTAATCTATTCTACATTTAAAAGGTAAAAATTCCGCTAATTTTGCTGACTGACTTCATTCACTTCTGTCGCCACTTCCGGCGTCGCCAATGCCACTGTTTATTTTTATTTAGCAATCCATCCAATGCCATGTTTCGATAAGATTTAAAATATACTTATAAACAATGACATCGCCAAGCCTTAAAGTGTGTAGCGATAATTTCTTTCAACTAAAATAGACCTTAAATCCTTAATATTGGCGCCGAATAGTCTACATTTAGGAAAACAAACAGCTTCCAACAAAACCACGAGCAATAATTTCACCGGTATGAACTGGCAAGTTTCGACAGGCCGGTCTGTGATACCGGGAGCCGTTCGACTGTCGACCTCCATCACAGCCGAACGCCATTGTACGCGATCCAATCCCGTAACTGCTTGCCAACCGCGCTAAGCTTCGCAACTAATGAGAAAAACATTTACAGATACAATTCTTTAGATAAGTATTCTTTTATCTAAACCAATTTTTTCTTCTTTTTATTCTCCTACAACTAAAAATAGACGGAAGGTAGCTAGCTTATCCGTTTTATATAAGATACGTTTCGGAGAGGGTGCAGCAGAATTGCACATCCTTGTTCTGCCAACCCCATTTTTTCATCGGACAATGAGACTTACAAACAGGCGCCACTGTTATATGGTTGATAAAACAAAGAGTCTTTCCTATTGATAAAAATAATTATCCTCAGATATAACCTGAAGCCATGCAATTACCAATCGTCGCTCAAATAGCTTAATTTTCTTAATCACGGTCTGAATAAAATACAACTAAACTAAAGTATATGAAAACCTACAAATCACTATATTTCCGCTAAAATAGCTTTCATAAATTTCCAATAACTTCACGCCATTGCGAATCCTAAAAACAATTACCCCCGATAACTCCTAATCCCAAAATTTCATCGTAAACCTTTAATAATTATATCTAGAACAACCTATTATCTTCTTCAATTGAAAAGCGATATCCTGAAATGGATCGCCTCAATTAAATGAATGAGAATAAATCGGAAACCCTTCAGTTATCGTTCTAATTTCATATTATTACGCAAACCAAAGACTTCGTGTCATAAGTCAAACTTAATCACTTAACATTATTGGTTTAAACTCAAAATAAAAAAAATATCTTCTTTAAAAAAGCTTTTATTATTATTTATTAATAAAACAAAGTAAAAAGTTGTAAATGGGGTTTCATACGGATATTATCAACGACCAAAGTGCTCATCGAAACAAATCAAACGAACCCGAATTCGATTGAGTTGTGTTATTTCATTGCGGAGTTCCTATGGCCACCTTCCAGCTCAAAGTCATCATTATATTGCATTGTCAGGCGATGTAAGAAAAGTTTCAGCCAAATCTGTAACCGAAAGTAGGTAGGTCTTTAACTTGCAATATTTCATTACAGAGACCGGGAAAGGTGAAAGAAAATAAAAGCTTGTAAAAACTGACATATTGAAGTATTTTATCTATTTTGTTCTGATGACCATTTGGTGCAACGGTCCTGGGTTCGAGTCTCAGAAGGGGCAGATGTTTGTGTCATGAATACGAGCATTTGTACCTGAGTCATGTGCATTAATATTATATATATTTCTATAAATATTACTGATTTATGTATGAGTATCTATAACACAAGCCTTACAGTGCTTACTTTGGGCTAGGCTTATTAGTGTGATTGTAAGAATTTAATTTAAGATTATTATTAAATACTAGGGGTCGTCCCGGCTTCGCATGGGTGGACAAATTTTTTTAAATTTTTTCTATTATTAAATATTTTTCCGTTAGCGCCATCTAGCGTCCAGTAGACAAACTACTTGCGGTTAACGCGTTGCTATAGTAACACGTTAACGGAAATGGAAAAAGAGCGGCAAAAAGAGCGGACAGACAAACAACAAATTTGTGATCTTATCTCGCCGAGCGACGATGCGATGCTAGAATATGACGCACCTGCCTAGAAGATACCTATTCACTCGTGACATGAAGATTTTATCAGGAAACACTGACTCACGCAAAGAGTTCAATCTTTAGCGGTACGGATTACAAAATTGGAACCAAAACCCTTAGTGCGACTCTTTGGTATATCAACCATATAACGGTGGCGCCTATTTGTAAGGTCTGATTGTCCAATGAAAAAATGGGGACGGCGGCACATGGTTATGCAATTCTGCTGCACACTCTCCGAAATGTATCCTATAAAAAGCGGATAGGCTACCTACCATCCGTCTATGTTTAAGGCTTTTCATCCTTTTCATCAATTATTATTGAAATTTAAACCAGACGTACGGTAGTAGTAAATACGGCTTCTGAACAATAGTTTGCTATATCCCTAAATAATAAAATAAATAATTCGTTTCAAAAGTAAATAAACATTTTGTAGTTACCAGGATACTATAAACGAAGGGAGCAAAGATTCACCGCTATACACATATTTCACACGCCCCATGTTTGGGCGTGTGTGTTACAAAAGGTCATTCACCCGGGGACAGGTGAAAAGATTTATTGATGACACGTGAGGTTAGATTCCCGCCATCTGATGCTTCTTTAAGGCACTTTATTATGTACTGTCAGCAATATCTTTTTTGTAGCACTTCATCTAGAGAACGTCACCGAATGATGAAGGAAACATTCCTATAATTTTTATTTATTTTTTGTATTTTATCTTGTGACAAATTATTTTAGTAGAAAAATATTAGAAAAAATCGACTCGGCTCACAAGTGAATTGGTAGGCGGGAATCGAACCCGCTACCTTTGGAAGTCTTGTCCAACGCTACCAAGGCTTGTGAACACCCTTCGAAATTTCCTAGTACCTTTCTCATTTTACGCTGTAGGCTAGCGTTGTCTCCTCAATCAGAGGAACATCCTCTCGTATCCGAAAAAACATTTTTACAAAAGTTTGAACAGTCGATTAAGATGAGACAGGCATTTATATTTTTTGGGGTTCGAACCCGCAACCTTTTGAAACATTTCTATATTGCAAGTGGAATAATTCGAAATTTGTTCTAAAAACATAATACGTTTTAATGTCAATTTGATAAGTTGTTATTTAAGTAGACATAGATTTTTTATATCTAATGGTGAACTTGTATCATTTTTCAAGTACGAGTCAAACCCAAATTTTGCAGTTAAATGAAACTCTAATAATAATAATAATAATATATGTATTTATTTACTGTTCACAAAGGTTACATTGGAGTATACATAAGTAAGGCAAAGTACAGTCAGTTTGTTTCAGGATCCTTTGTGAAAGTCTGGAGTCTGAACTAGACTGTGAGTCTGAACGACAGATCTCCAGGTCAATAAAGGCCATCCAACATCAAAATACTTTTTTTATACTAATAAGATAGGCGCTTGACAACTATCTTGCCTGATGGTAAGCGACGATGCGATCTAGCATGTGACGCGCTTGCCTAAAAAATGGACTTGTCACCCTCACCTTGAAGGCCTGACCTCTGCTACTAAAGTAGCACCCTCCCAGGAGCTTTGGAAATCTTACTCACTCGCAGGAACGCAACAACACAAAAGTTATTGTTGTTTGGCTGCGGTCTACTATAAAGTGGAGGTTTTTCACTAGTTAGGCTGCTCCAATTTGAGCGAAATAGTTTGCTATGCCCTACCTCTAAAATTTTTCACAAATGTGTATGTGAGGTTGCAGTTACATAAATTTAAAAGGATTTTAACTATATCACATTATCACGCAGTATGTAATTATTACATATTCGTAGCTGTTTAAATAAATCCATTTTTACCGTATATATGACGCGTTAGCGCAAGAGATAATATACTCGTAGTAATTACAGTAAATGGAGTTAGCTCCACGCCTTTCAGTCCTTTAAATAATGCATCTCATAAGGGTTTTCTAGCATTTTTTGAAATTTCTCTACAGGTTCAATAATGTAGTACCATTTAAAATACCTACCTACAAATTAGGCTCTCGTTTTTTTTTTTGCAATGTGAAACTTTAAACAGCAAGTGTGCTTTTATTTCTAGTGTGAAGGAATGATCATCACCCTTTTTTAGAAAAAGTGTTTTATGTTTAACATAAATAATATTTTCATATATATGGGGAAGACACAGTAAGTATTTCAATTTTCTTAAATAATTCTGGTGGAGAATCTTTACACCTTAATTTATAATTTAACATATATTTTATTGAGTCTGTTTGACTATTTTTTATCTCATTCCTATACCCAGTTAGAGAAATTCTTTAGTACAACAATTCACGCATTTGGGCTTTACTTAAGCAGGATAAATTCTTAAATCAAGTAACCGAAAGTTAATGAATTCTGCTCCATATTTTCGAAGCATTTTAAGCCGAATCCACGTGAAAGCTGGTGAATCTCTTTTCTGGTAGGGTTGTAGATTATTCGGCGATTATATCGATAAAAATCACAGCAATGATGTAAAATTATTATATAGGTAAGCGCTTGACCGCTACCTCACCTTGTGGTAAGAGACTATACGGAACTGTATAATTTTCCGAATAACATAAGTCATTATAAAATAATGTAGTTAAGTCACGTATGCTTAAGTCTCATTGGTTTTATGCACTCAATTGCCCGCGAGTGCCCTTTATATGAAGAAATAAATAAAGAAATAAGAAATTACGGCATTCTACTCGGACAATTTCATTTATCATCCCCGAATTTATCAATATCAATTATTATTGTCATTTCTTATCATTACTGTATGAACTATACAACGATGATGCGAACCAGGAAGTGACGCGCTTGCCTTAAAGATACTTATTCATTCGTGACTTGAAGCCCCTAAATTGTAAATCTTATGAAACACAGACTCAGGCAAAGAATGAAATAAACAGCGAATAATGTAAGCATTTGTTATTGGCAGGTTGAAAGCAGTTCGCAAATAAGCTAAATATTTATAAATCTAGTCATTTTCATGGACACTATTTTTGATAATGGCTTTGGTGTTTTTGTTTATTGCAGGTGATTTGACTGACTTAGAAATGCAAATACAAAAACATTCAAACTTTCGAATCCTGTTTGAAAATAACTTGAAGCCAAGTCGATTATTTCTAGTATTTTCTATTAAAAAAATACGCAATTATATATTCCTTTATACGACAGTTACACATTATTTTAATCGAAAATATTAAAAAAGAAAAGAAAACGGTTCTAAAAGCTAATCAAACAGTCTGTATAAGCCATAATATATAATATTTATTATAAATGAAATGAATAAAATAAATTTAATTTGTATTGCTAAATGTATTGAAATATGTCTGTAAATTGTATTAAGAGATGGCGGTGTACTCCGCTGAATCGCGGTGGCTAAAATTGTATTTCATATATATATAACCAAAAATGTTTATGATAAAAAAAGAATTTTATTAAAAGAAATTGGTTCCATATTTAAAACTACTTGGCAGTTTCTTTTAGCACATATTACCTCACCCAAAAAAAAACCATTTTTTTTTTTTTTTTTTTTTTGCCTGTAAAGTCGGTTTTACGGGCGAAGATTTTACGTGACAACGTCTTTTTCTCGGTAGAATATTTATTGATATGAATATAATTAAATTGCACAATGCGCGCGGCAGACCGATCATAGTTGAGTGGGAGAGAGACGCAAGGCATTCGGCGGGCCTCTCTCTCGTTCGGTGACTCATCGTAACGTTACCGAGCGTTACACTTTTTCATAAGTGACTCCCAGCCGCAACCTAATTTAAGACGTTGTCACGTCAAAAGTATTTTATCAAACTTTGAGATTGTACATGGTCCTTCGTTGTGTCGAATAGTGGAAAATATAGTCCGTGGGTACTAGGTAATAGTGCAGGTTTTTGTACGGAATAAGTCACGGGCAGTGGATCGCTGTCGCAAACGTGACTAGTGGCTGGAGCGGCGCCTGTTGGAGCTGAAACCAGTCGACAGTCAAGGAGGCTGTCAGGACCACGAGCTGGTAACCCTAGCTGGTGGAGGGCACCAAGGTGGAAAATTGATGCAGTGGTGCTGCCTGGAGGAACCGGGCGGAGAAGTCGTGCTAGAAAAGGACGACAAGAATTCTTCTGGATATGTGTGTGAGTGAAACGGAAATATAACTGTGAGTACTTTTATTTTCAACCTTATATCTTTGAAGATTTTAACTTTGTAAATTGTGAATAGTGTGAAATTAAAGTGAACAAATTTGAACTTTAAATGTTAGGTAGTATTAACTTAGAATAATTTCGATTGTAGATTTAGGGACTTAGAATAGTTTTAAGAAAAACGAAGGTACGGGGAACCTATGCCCGATTTTGGCCAGAGGTTCAAAACTTCAAACACTTAGAAAATTTGTAAGATTTTTTCAATTTGTTTTATGTTCTATTCTAGTGCCTTAGCTTTAAGGAAGAAGTTTGTCTGCATTTAGTTTAATTGTCTTTTTGTTTCGTTTTCTTTTTATATTTTCACAATGGATAATCTTATTCATTCTCAAGAAGATCTGTATGCGCGAGTTAATAAGGCACATATTAATTTAAGAAAGACTCCAAAGACTCGTCTTAGTAAAGAGTATGTAGAAGGAAGAATGGAACTTCTTGAACAAATGTGGTCTGAGTTTTCAGCCGGACATAAAGAAATAATGCGTTCCGTATCTTCTTCGACTGAATTAGCAAATAAAAGTTATGTTCAAAATGATGTCTATGATAAAGGGGAAGAGATTTATTTTGAATATAAGATGGAATTAAAATCTATGTTGTCTAAATTTGAAAAACAATGTACTGCAACAGATGCCGCAGCTTCGTGTAGTACAAATTCATATCAAGTAAAACTTCCTAAGGTTAATATTCCTAGCTTTTCAGGAAAGTATTCTGAATGGAATACCTTTCGAGACTTATTCTGTTCGTTGATACATAACAATAAGGACTTAGGAAATGTGCAAAAATTATTATATTTAAAGGGATATTTACAAGGGGAGGCTGAACAGCTGATAAATAATATTCCTATAACAGATATTAATTATGATAGGTGTTGGAAGTTACTTGAGGAAAGGTACAGTAACAAGAGGTACATTTGTAATTACATTTTGAAAAGGTTATTATCACAGAGAAACATTGCAAGTGAGTCAGCTAGTGCACTTAAGGAATTATTAGATACTACAAATGATTGTTTGTCGTATTTGTCTAATATTGGTATAGATACGAATAGTTGGGATGTACTTGTAATTCATATTATTACTCTAAAATTGGATCTAGAATCTCGAAGGCAGTGGGAGTTCTTTGCCACTAGTAGTAGTTGAGATAAGCTACCAACGTATAAGCAGTTTGAGGAATTTCTCAAAAAACGTTATCGTGCCATCGAGTTTTTAGAAGCCGAAACCAAACCTGTAAATAAATATCAAATGCATAAAGTAGGTGTAAATAAATTAAATGCTTTGCATATTACTAAGGTTACTTGTCAATTTTGTGCAGAGGAGCATAGACTTAGTTACTGTAAAAGTTTTATGAATGAGTCTGTGGACTCGCGGCGTAGCTTTGTATTAAATAATAATTTATGTTTTTGTTGTCTGGGTAGCAATCACTCTGCCAAGAATTGCCGAAGTAATTTTAAATGTCGTATTTGTAGAAAACGGCATCATGTTCTTTTGCATCCTACGGGTAAAAGTATGGAAGGTAATATCCCTTCAGAGGATATGGTCGCGTCACACGGTGTGTCTTCGCTTGTAAATAATTTTAAACCGGGTACTTCCTCGTCAAATACTGATAGTACTGAAACGATTCCTGTAGTCTCCTGTATTTCGACAAGGCAAATTAAACATAATCGGGTGTTACTTGCAACAGCTTTAGTAAACACCATGTCGAAATGCGGTCAGATGTTCACAATTCGGGCACTGTTGGATCAGGGATCCCAGTCGTCTTTTGTGACGGAATCCGTGGTGCAAGAATTGGGTTTAAAGAAAATACCGGTCAAAGGTCAGATTTGTGGAGTCGGAGGTGAAAGTGGATTAATGTCCAAGGCAATAGTAAATATGAATATAACTTCACGAATTGATAAAAGGGTTGTAATTAATGTGAACGCTTATGTTTTAAAATCCATAACCACGTTGTTACCAACAAATAAAATAAACGCAGTGGATTGGAAGGAATTATCTGAGATTGTTCTCGCGGACCCGGGTTACTATACATCAAATCAGATTGATGTGTTGTTGGGATCAGACGTGTATAGTTCAATAATTCAAGACGGAGTAAAGAAAGGACCTCGTGGTTCACCGCTTGCACAATGCACGTCACTTGGGTGGATACTGTCAGGTGCTCTCGATGCATGCAATTCGCCTTCTGAAAAAATTAACGTTATGCATTGTAAAGTGGAGGAAAATAAACTTCTGAAAAACAATTGGGAAATGGAAGATGATATTCGAATGTTAAAAAAGAAGTTGTTAGCTGATGAAGAAAGTCGATGTAAACAGTTGTTTACTGAAACAACACGTACGGCATCGGTACAAGATGTACGGCAAGTACAGCTTCCTTTTAAGGGTGAAGATCCTGAAGTTACAGATTCATTGCAGATTGCTGAAAAAATAATATATTCGTTAGAAAAGAGTTTGAAAACCGGAGATCTGAAACAAACACATAATGAGGTTATTAATGAATATATTAATATGGGTCGTATAGAATTGATACCAGTGGTTGAAATAGAAAATGAACTATCTGGGAAGCCTAAAGAGAGCTTAAGATCAAAACAGATAAAATAATAAAAATTATAGAACTTACCTGGAGTCGTAGTGAAGACGCCTTCCACTACAAGGTGGAGGTGCCCACCTTCGATGAACCAGTAACAAAAAGGAAAATTATATCGCATATAGACCGTTTCTACGACCCCTTAGGATGGGCGAGGTCGAGTATTATTATAACAAATATAATTGTACAAAAGCTATGGTTAGCAGGTATCGGATGGAATGAACTTTTGAGGGAATGGCTTAAGTACCGTCAAAAGTTGACATATTTAAGCAACTTTAGCTTACCACGATGGATCGAAGCCAAGGCTGCAAACAACATAGTTGCATGGTTTCTGCGATGCTTCGAAGGATGCGTACGCATCAGTTGTCTATGCAAGAATTGTTGGCTCCGAAGGGAAAATACATGTTGCTCTTATATCTGCAAAAACAAAGGATTCTCCGATAAAACAGTTATCAATTCCGCAACTGGAGTTGTGTGGTGCCGTATTGCTGACGCGATTAATAGTAGTAATAGCATCGGTACTGAATATAGAAAAAACTCACCTGCATGCCTGGACAGTTTCGACGGTGGTGCTTGCTTGGTAGAATAGCACGCCAAATCACTGGAAGATTTTTGTGGCTAATCGGGTGTCTGAAATTATTAAACATTTATATACTCACCATTGGTCACACGTCGCGTCTAAGTGTAATCCGGCAGATGTTTCTTCGCGAGGTTCGTATCCGTCCGAGTTAGTAAAAAATAAACTGTGGCTGTCGGGACCTGAGTATCTGAAAAAAAAAGGAAAACATTAATTATGAAAAGCCTGAAGATAATAAAAGTGAGTTAGAGATGGTAAAAAAGTAGACTAGCTTAACTATTGTAAAAGGATTTTCATCGCAAGATTAATAAGAGTTGTAGCATATTGTCAGCGATTTGTTCATTTGCAAGTGATAAACTAAATAAATGTTTTGGGTTTTGTTAACCCAGGAGCAACATATTGCAATAAATAGTTTAATAAAGCAGTGTCAAGCTGATTATTTTAGAAAAGAATCAAAGATTATAAACCACAAACAAAACTTATCTCAACGTTGTCACCTTTTATTTTGAAACAATTGGTTAGAGGATATGGAGACTGTGGTCATATCACTATTCGACTAGGTTTTATCAGTCACAACATCCTCAGCCTAAGGTCGGTGATGTAGTTATAGTTAAGGAAGACAACTTACCAGCTGGGCGTTGGCTCTATGGTAAAGCGATTGCTACTCATCCTGGAGATGACAATATCGTTAGAGTTGTCACATTAAAAGTGAAGAAAGGTATTTTAAAAAGATCAGTTTCTAAAATATGTCTCCTTCCTATAACTGATTAAATATTTAGAGAAAATAGGTATATTTTGTATGTTATTTTGGTTATATGATTTGTTATGTTTTGTAGATTATTTTAACTTACCTGTTTTGTTACACTGCGTCATGGTGGGCGAAGTTGCCTTTTATTTTGTTTATTAAGGACAAATTAGATTTGTCCTTGGTGGGCGATATGTATAAGCCATAATATATAATATTTATTATAAATGAAATGAATAAAATAAATTTAATTTGTATTGCTAAATGTATTGAAATATGTCTGTAAATTGTATTAAGAGATGGCGGTGTACTCCGCTGAATCGCGGTGGCTAAAATTGTATTTCATATATATATAACCAAAAATGTTTATGATAAAAAAAGAATTTATTAAAAGAAATTGGTTCCATATTTAAAAACTATTTGGCAGTTTCTTTTAGCACATATTACCTCACCCAAAAAGTATTTTATCAAGCTTTGAGTTTGTACACAGTCCTTGTGTTGATATTATACAAAGGAAACAATAAATCAACAAAATAAGGAAATTTTGTTATTAAAATTTTTCTTTTATGCTTTTTTGAATCCTGACGATTCGAGTCCTTTTTAGGAAACATGTAGGTTCACTAGGTGGCTTAACAAAGGTGTCTTTAAATTTTATTTTTTTTTCATTTTTTGTATTTTATTTAGTTTTATTTATTAATCCCAACGTTGTTGAAAACTTGTATTGATTTTGTTTTTTGCATTCATAATGCCATATTTCTGTAACCGCAGCTTCAGAGCATTCGCATGAGTTCGAATCCCACTTTATATCTTAAAGTTATTGAAAAGTACTAAGTCTATTTACAGTTTGAAAATAAGCAGACTGTTCCGAGTAAAACCAGCGAAAAAATCTCGCAGAGGGGACCGAACTACATACAACGTACGATAACTATTTCTATAAAAAAACCTAACAACATCACGAGATCTTGTTTGAGATAGTATGATAAATGGGATCCCATGCAAGTAATACGCAACATCATTTCTATTGAAATTAATATGTTTCTTGATTTCAATAGCCTCCCTTAGTATTCAAGGACCAAACTTTTGTCATTTATCAAGGACTTGTGGTTTATCAAATCTTATGTAGTATTTAGGTCCTTCAAAAGCATGCTCATACACGTTAAAATCAATATCAACCCTATTCATAAGATACTCCATTTTTTTAGAATTATCGATATCAAAAATTGTAAAACAGACATCACTACATTGAGTATTCAATTTGTCATTTTTCTTTACCACACGGTCGACCAATCGTGTTCAAAACAGAAAGAGTTGGGTCGCGAAGCCACGCCGATAAATTGAGTCGCTTTGTTGAGTCAGCTCCACAGGATGCCTCTCGATTGCTACACCAAACCGTTTCTAATCGAATTATAGATTGCTCTTTATTACCCACACCAATTAGCCTAGCTAAAAGCAGTAAAAGGCATGTGTTATGTATATTAGTGTAACGGATAAATATACATATACTATAAATCTATAATCTAAGATCACAGTGGTTTGTGTGTTTGTCTGTCCGCTCTTTATCCTGCTCATTTTTCATTGTATCGATAACGTTACCATAGCAACGCGTTAACCGCAAGTAGTTCGTCTACCGGACGCTAGATGGCGCTAACGTAAAAATATTTAATAATAGAAAAAAATTAAAGAATTTTGTCCACCCGTGCGAAGCCGGGACGGGCCGCTAGTTAGTAATTTATATTCATATGAATATGTATATATAAATAACCATGGCTCAGGTACAAATGCTCGTTTACATCACAAAAATATCTGCCCCAAAATTTTTGGTTTCTCAACCGATTATGATGGTTTTTCATTTTGCTGGATTTGTTCCGACTTAGGAGATAGGGTAGGAATCCTTTGATTTATATTTAATTTAAATTTTTATTGCTAATTATAATAACTGATCCTTAGCAAGGAGTGACTGGTTCAAAAAGTTTTTATATAAATATATATTATACTAGCTGATCCGGCCAGGCTGTGTCTCAGTTTTTATAATTTTCTTAAAAAAATAATTTATAACCATAGTAATAATATCAATATAAAAGTATCAAATCCGTCCTCAAATCATTAATGTTAAACATATAAAAAAAAACATAATTACAACGGTGGTTAGGAATGTGTCTGTTTCAAATATTGGAAAGCACATATATGACGACCATTACCGTAGCCATTCTGTTATCACGGCTCCTGTAAATAAGTCGAAATGAGTGTAAGAACTAAATAAATGCCCTAGAGACAAAACAATATTTTTGGTAACACATATGGAATGTATAGAACGTACGAGACGTGATTTAATTGGTAGCTAAACAATAATTGCGGGTTTCCTGCTTCGTGTGTTTCTATGGTCATAATAGTTTCTTCCTCCAGTATTTCTACTTGTTATTTATATAAGTAAGTTATTAAAGAATGGACAAAAGTAAAATTGACAACACACTGTCTTTTTAGAATATTCGTTTATTTCGACTTATATATAAGCCTTATAATGTCTATTTTTAAATTTTTGATACATGATAAGAGTTTTATTACTTTTTATATTGTGGAAGTTGTGCTAAAGAAGAGTCTATGTTTTAGTTCATAAAATATTACTGTGTTTTGTTTCTTAGTTCTAAAAGATTACAATGTTGATTATTCAGTTTAATTTTTATTTTATTATCACCTTTTCTTTGACAGAAGATCATATTTAAAATAAAATAAACGGATATTAATAAATAATGCATTCCTTACCCTGACAATTCTTGGGGTCTGATAAACCCCACATGGTATGCGTTGTAACTTTTATGCACGTGGTTCACGAAAGGTTGAGAATTTACATTTTATTCTAACACCGTTACTCGTGTGACATTTCTACACCAAGTTCATATTAATGAACTCAAAAATACGGTACTAAAGAAACTTCTGATGCTTTATCACCGTCATAACGACCACAAGTAAACTGGATCAATTAAAAAGTCGAACTCTTTTGTAGCAATCTTGTTATCTCATCCACGCATAATATTTCACGATTAAGAATATCCCTTTACAAAACTGGCACGACCATAATTCGCAGCTTTATGTCTGTCAAAGGGCCTAATAAGATTAATCCGTCCGAAAGCGACCCCGAACATGACGCTCAGCATTGTGATGCACGAAAAACAAAGGGAGTTAGAACGCGACCCGAAATAATTAACATAAATGCGAAAAATTATATTTGGGTACATACGGCCCGACGGCGCAATGGTTAACGCTTTCAGACTGTGATTGGAGATGTTAAGCTGATTTAGAAGGGGTTGGACATCTGATGGATTCAATACAAACATCTAGAGATCCTCCGTGCTTCGGAACGCTCGTCGAGCTATCTTCTAGTGGTGAACACTCATTTTTCTGCATTGGACAGTTGTAGATTATGACCTCTGTTAATACCGTTTTCAATTAGTTTTCTTTTTTAGATCATAGAGTGCGCTGTGCTATTCTGACACAGGCTATAGTTTCGTTTTTTGTATTTTTTAAGTTCATTCGGTTATTTGAAATGAAACCTCGTTACATTTAAGATCATATTGCTTGTACTTTGATTTTTAGACACCTACTGGAACCACAATAGTAGCAGATTGAGAGCAGTCTTAGGGCAATTAATAACCTCAATCTCGCTTTGGTAGTCCCATCCATAAGAAAAGTTTTGTGCAACGGTAGCGATCGTCTCTTTTGCACCGACGACGGTTCTACGTGCAAGTCCCTGAACAGGCATATTTGTATAATGAATACGAGCATTTGTACCTCTATTATTGGTATTTATATTTATATCAATGAATATTACTTGTCCGTTTGCAAAGACAGGGTGTAAAGGCACCTTGTGGGTTAGCTCGTTCCATTGTAGATTCTGTGTAGGCCCCCGGGATTGAGCAAACCCATTAAAAAAAGCATATTTATGATTTATATATGTATATCTACCCGTCACCCTAGTATTCATAACAGAAGCCTTACAGTGCTTACTTTGGTCGAGCCAAATTAAAGTGTATGCAAGAATTATATTATTACTTAAATGTTTAAGATAAGAACCATGACTGGCAAATAAAAAAGACAAAATTATCGCGAAGTTTCATTTTGTGAGTTGCCACTTGAGACGCCATTTACTGATGCTGAAAGCGCATCTATATAATACTAGCTTTAAACCGCGGCTTCACTCGCGTTAATGTCAGCGATTAAAAGCTATATCCTTCTTCAGGAACAGTGCTTTTTGATGGATGAAGATACCCTACATCCTTTTCTGTACCCTTGCTCAGGTGTATGCGAAAAATTAATCAAAGTTATACTAAGAATAATATGATCGCAGAGAGCAAGCACTAATAAAACACTTATATATTTGATTATTTATGTGATGACTGAGTAGAAATTGGAATACAATGCAGAATTTTACGCGAAACATTTAAAGCTATAATAATATTTCTTACATTCACACCGATTAGCCTAGCCCATAGTAAGCACTGTAAGGCTCGTGTTATGGATACTAGAACAACGGATAGACATACATATCTAATACATAGATATGTAATATGCATGGAAATATATATAAATACCAATGACTCAGGTACAAATGCTCGTATTCATCACACAGACATCTGCCACTTCTGGGACTCGTACTTGAGATCATCGGTGCGAAAGCAGGAACGCTACTGTTGCACCAAATGGTCATATCATCGTAATCGATTTAATACAACACAAATGTCAAAAATAACTGTCAAAATCATAATTTGAACTAAAATGCAATTACATCATGCCAAAAAGAATAGGAATTTCTTAACGGAATAATACAATATATAAAATGGATCATTGAAATTCTTCTTTGGTTCCCAACCTGTCTATGATGAATAGGGTAAAGATATTCTGGCTTCGAGTCCTGGAAAGGGCAGATGTTTTTGTGATGAATGCGAGCCTGAGTTAAGGGTGTTTGTATTATATATGTATGTAGGGTGTATTTCTATAAGTATATATAAAATCTATGTATGTTACCCACAACACAACCCTTACAGTAATTATTTTAGACCATAATAATAATTATTATATTTTGCTGTGTTCACAATTTCAATACTTAATAAATTTGATGCAACTGTAATGTTAAAAAGATGTTACATTTTAACTAGTTTTTAAATTTGAACGATTAAATTTAGGCATATCGCTTTTTCCGCTTAAAAGTCCAAGTATCTCGCCCTACAATTATTGGAGAACACGTTTCGATTTAATAAAGCAATTTAGAAAAAAGGCCAATTTGCATCCGAATGAGAGAAGGGTTGTCTGGGCTTGGCTAGGAAAAAATGAAATCTGCCACGCAGTGCTAACCGACAGACAAAGTGAATGCAGTAGGTCAACTTTTGATACACATAACAGTAGTTGGAGCGGAGCTCCCATGGATCAGCTTCAATGGCGCAATGTCTGTTACGCCATAACTTCCCGAGTTCTTTACCGATTTTAATATTTTTTGTGTGGAATCGAATCAACACATTTAGGACCAAATTGTGACGGAGGAGGACGGTTTTCATTCTTAAGGAATTTTAAAATATTTTAGTATTACGTTCCGCTCTAATATATGGTGCTAGCGAAGCTTTATGCTTAGCGACTGCACCGACCTAGTTATTATAATAGCACGTCGTATTTATCGTGTTATCATTTTGTAAATCAGCAAGAAAGGAGTATATTATGATGACCTCCGTGGTCAAGTGGCTCGCATACAAGTTTATTTATATAAATGCCCATGACTCAGGTACAAATGCTTGTATTAATCACACAATCATCCGTCCTTTCCGAGACTCAAACCCAGGACCGTCGGAGCGAATGGCAGGATCGCCACAATGGTTAGAACAAAGATAAAACAGAAAAAAGTAAAGTATATTTTTTGCGGAAGTAAGCTACAAGACTAAAGTCTTTGACCAGTGTGTGTTGCCAGTGATGTCGTACGCTACAGAGATATGATCCCTTACTATGGGCTTAATAAGAAGGCTCAAGGTCACCCATAGGGCGATAGAGCATGCTATGCTCTAAGTTTCCCCACGTGATCAAATCAGACATTAGCAAAACCGTGGGAGAGCGAAAGTAGCCGACATAACCCACAGAATTGCCAAACTTAAGTCGCAGTGGGCGGGGCACAGAACTCGTAGAATTGATGACCGGAAGACCAAGTATAAGCAGGGGAGACCTGCTTATACTTGGTCTTCCGGTCATCTCGGTGGTCCGATGATCTGGTGAAAGTTACGGGAAGTACCTGAATGCGGGCAGCGCAGGACCGGTCATTGTAGAGATCTTTGAGGGAGGCGTTTGTCCAACAGTGGTCGAGATTTGGCTGAGACGTAGCTACACATTTTTGATTTTGTAAAAGGAAATGGAATTCCGCCAGGTGACGCCTGCTTCTTTCTAACACTTTTCTTGCTAGCTACTGCCGTAATGTTTGTTGCGCGTGAGAGGGGCCGGCAAGCGATTGAGCGGTAACAATTTTAAGGTGCTCGTTGGTACGAAGGGTCGAATTGAATAATTTGGAAGTATACGAGTTTTTATTGCGAACAGTTTTTATTGCGACGTAATGTTGACATGCTCCGGTGAGTTGTGTTCTGGTTCATATCACTAGCGCCAGATGACAATTACTTAAATATCAAGTTTCAGACTGCAAAAAACCGAAGGCTTTTTTGAGGTAGATGTTTTATAATAAGGTGCCAAACCATGTAAATGGACTGCCTTTAGTTTTAAAAAGTTGTTAAATACATTTATGAACAAAAGAAAAAAAAAATAAGAATAAGGCTACTGTGCCACAGATATATATACACATTAAAAAAATTAACGTGACACATAATTAAGTTTTTCTAATGTCGTTGTTATCGACAAAGAAATAGAATTCATTTTAATTATAACGACATTTACTAATTCATCTCATCCAGTGTCAGCAGTGAATATAGCATGACACTGATATTCCCGGTGAAATCGTATCCTAAAATACCACCAGGTATATTAATAGGCATATTATTATGATAAAAGATAACATAAAGAGACCAAATATTTTTTAATGAATATGATCATTTAAAATTCGTGTATTGAACGTCAAAGCTACGCCATAGCTTTGTCGGGAGACCTTGTCCCGAGAAGAAGCCGCCAAAATCTCTGCAAGGTTAAGGTTTTTTTGTAAAATAATATATCACAATTATAAGTTAGAATAGAAAAAGCGAGAAATATTAAAAAAAATATATAAAAAAATAAATGTCTGTTTCATCTTGATGGATTGTCCAAACATTTGTAAAAATTTTTCTTTCAAATGCGAGGTTATTCCTGCCATTGATGAAGCAACGGTGGCCTACAGTGTGAAAAAAGTGCTTACAAGACGCAGTAGGTCAAATGGGAGACAATTATAATTGCGGTTTTGGTTCCCGCCTGAGAATAACTTGTTAACCAAATCGTGTTTTCTGGTTTTTCTATTAACATAACTTACCAATTTTTTAAAGTAAATTTTAATAATTATAATTTAACTGTAGTAACGATGATAAGCTCTATAATAGTTATTCTAAGATAGGATTGAAAATGCGATAAATTGAAATAAATATCTTTCATAAAATAGTAAATGAGAATACTGGTCCTTAATTACGATATCAATCAGATATCAGAGAAGTAAATTGATTGAATAATGAATGCGGATCGCAAACAGTGCTACTACCGCAATATTGTATAATTGCACTGCAACGCTATAAATATTGAACTCTGGTAATTATACAACGAACTTAATAACCATCAGTTAGCAATAGCCATTGGAAATACTGTTTTAGGGTAATAATTTTGACGACCGTTTGGTGCAACGGTAGCGATCCTGCCTTTCTCACCGACGGTCCTGGGTTCAAATCCCGGAAGGGGCAGATGTTTGTATGATGAATACGAGCATTTGTACCTGAGTCATGGGTGTTTATATATATTTCTATGAATATTACATATTTATGTATCATATATGTATGTCTATCCGTTAACCTAGTATCCATAACACAAGCCTTACAGTGCTTACTTTGGGCTAGGCTAATTGGTGTGAATGTAAGAAATATTTATAATTGAGTATTATTAGAAAATATTGTGAACAAAACCTTAGTTAATAATTATTTTTATTTATGATGCTGTGTCATAAATTAAAATTAAACCTATCCTATGTCCTAAGTCGGAATAAATCCAGCAAAATGAAAAAAAGTCATAACATTCGGTTGAGTAGTTTTGGAGTGCATCGCGGGCAAACAGTGTGACAGGGAATTTTATTTATAAAGATAATGGGTTCGCTTTTGATCCCAATCAACTCCGGGAGCCAAGACAGGAGCCACGATGGAGTTAAATAATCCAGATGTTAATTCATTCTGGCTTTGAAAACAGATGGGTTAAAAGTGCTCGGAACTACAGACGCAGGAAGAAAGTTTTACTCCTGTGCCGTGCGTATTATAAAGGGTGTTGAGTAGCGCTTGGTCCGACAAGAAGTAATAGCAAACAAGAAAGGGTGATAGCTCGCAGAACGTCAGTATACCCAAAGGAAGAAAGGTGATGGCGGTATGAGCTAGCTCCTAACCCACTGCGAAGTATAATTTGTAAAAGACCGAAAGACTTTTGAACTAGGGTGTGAAGCTTTCTCGCCAATTTTCCGTCACTATAATAAGCCTCTCAGCATGACTGACATGAGAAATGAGAATTAAAAATAAATTATGCGCAAAAACCGTAAATTACTTGTTTTATTTAAAAATAGATAACGTTTGACGTTTCTTACTATACATAATACCTACCTACTTTATGATCTAGTTTCTAAGATAACATTGCATGCTCGTCATAGGTTTATTTTGTTACCTACTACATACCTCTGTACACAGTTTTTTTGCAATAAATAATGTATCGTATTATACAGTTTACGAGATGAGTGAAAGGGAAGGATTTGTAAGGGAAGGTTAATGCACGAAAAAAACCCAATGATAGTCGTTCTAACACTGTCTTTATGACTTATTAACTATAAAATTGATGTATAAGCAGCCGTACGGATATTAGGTATAAATGCGTGAATATAACAATGAATTCAATATTATTTAGAGTGACCTAAATAGCAAGTCATTGACATTACATGTACAACATATTATTACTGTTCGGTAACCCGTACAAATAAATTTAATTAATTATCTACAACAAATTGAATAAACGGCTAATCACGGCTCCTGTAAAAGAGTCGAAACGTTAGGATTAAATAAATGATGCGCAAAATCCGTAAAAAAGTTGTATTATTAAAAAGTGATGTGCGCGGAAGTGTCAGAACTAAATATCTAAAAAAAAATTTCTAATAATAAAAAGGCACTAAAATCTCCCAAAGAACTTAGTTGAAATCCCGTGCCGGCGTAAAAACTAGGGAAATAAATATATAGCGTAACAAATCCCCGATGTAAGATCAAAGTTGCCGGGATTGTTCGCGTCGGTAAACACTTGCATCGATAAAAACGGCCGAGATAGCTCCGGCTCGATTCAGCCGTAAATCTAAATAGATCGTCACGCGACACCGGGGTTCACACCCCCTCCTACCCCCCATTTACACTCCCGGGAACCCCGAGCCATTGGCGATGTGGGCAGAAAGTTCCCTTCTCAAAATTCTTCTTAAAATCTTTGGATTCCACGCTTCCGTGACCTTTTGGTGTATTGAAAATTATGTTTGGTTTCATTTTAGCTCGTGCTACACAATCTGAAAATACTTTTAAAATTATGCGCAATAAGATAACTAATCCCAATAGAAATGATGATAGATGAAGTGTTCCACCTGATAGGATCTCATAATTAATAAAACAATATCTTCAAAAGCTAGCTATGTAAGCCCTTTTAAACTAGCTATTTAACACTTTGCCTGAATCTGTGTTTCCTGACAAATAAAATTTAGGGGTCTTCAAGTCACGAGCGAATTTCATTTAGGCAAGCGCGTCATCCTAAATCGCTTCGTCATCACTCATCTCATCATCGACGTCATCACTCGTCTCATCGTCGCTTACCATGATGGTAAGCGACGATGAGAAGCGAAGCGAGATAGCGGTCAAGCGCTTACCTATTTATATATATATATATATATATATAATTTACGTGTCACGTTGTTTGTCCGCGATGGACTTCTTACCTACTTAACCGATTTTAATCAAATTTGTACACCGTGTACAGTTTGATCCAACTTGAAAGATAGGATAGGTTTCGACACAGCAACGCGTGGCTGGGTCAGCTTGTATGATTTTTTATACATTTAGTAGTAAGGAACTTGCTTGATTAAAATATTGGAAGGCAGCACATGTACGCCAACCATAAGCTATGTCATCTATGATCACGGTTTCTATAAAGAAGTCAACATGTAAATCCGGTAAAAGTCTATTTATTTCAGTTATTATTATTTTTCAAAAACACTTTTTGTTCAAAAGCCCATTTAATTACGAATCCTTTGATAACGTTTTCATTTCTCTATTCTAATAATTAAAAAAGCTTTTGTCGTTCTTAGTGACGAAAATGGGCATTATTAAAGCGTTCAAATAAACATTTTCAATGGAAACAAATATATCTTTGGTCTCATTTAAAACTTATGGATAATTTATGACTAAGACTATACGAATACTGCAAAACTGGTGACTCTATTGACCAAATAAATAGCTAGAATAAGTAAAGAAAGCAAAGCTATGTTAGGCTTTAAAAACAATATTAAGAAAGGATAACCATTTCAATATGATTAAAAATGTAAAGCTTGTACTTTGTTTGTTTTATTGCTCTTAGAACAAACATAAGAAAGAGTATGGTTATTTCAATACTGTGGAAAAATTGTGTAGTTTTAAACAAAGTATCAAAGCATACTGAATCTGATCTTCGGCATTACACAGCCTTGCCAACCTGGAGGGATTTTGTTATGTACTACGGGTCCACCATTTGTGACGAGGCCTTGAGCCAACCCCGTCGTTATCTTTGGTGGTGAAGACCAATACTGGCCCAACAGTTCCACGGAACGAAAGGTACCGATGTACTCTCCGGTAAGAGTTTTAGGTAGTCCACCCGTTTGCCCACCGAGTTGCCTCACTATGCGGCCAGACTGATAAATCGGGGTTCCCCTTGTAAACAAAAAAAAGGTGGCCAAAGCCCATCGAATGAGATGTCATCTTAGGCCGAAGATGACCGAGTTTGATTCTAGCCGATGTATTACTGTCGTAACTAAAATATTTAGCCTACTACGAGGGATCAACGGGAATATTAATAGTGAGTGGCTTGTAAATATTTGAAAAAAAAAATAGTGTGTAAAACAGAAGTATTGGTTTCAATTCCTCATTTAACAGCTTCTTATATGTTTTTTTTTTCATTTAGAGCTTACTGCATTTGATTATTAATTGGGAGTTTTCTGATAGCCGTATAAGAGGCAAAACCGCATTCAAACAAAAATATGTCCTATACTTATTAATTTTAATTAGAAACTTAGAGTCAAAGCATCTATAAAGATGTGATATTTCTACAACGGTTTTGTTATTTACGATATAAATAAAGGAAATAAAGTTCATTTAATATTTTTTTTTTCAGCATTCCACCGGATACCCAATTAGTGAGAAGGAATTAGCGGAGTTTCTGCAGAGAAAATTTTCGCAGGGACCTAAAGAAACTTATTAAATGTTTCTCTACTCTTAATCGGCTTATAATGTACATTAGAAAATAAGAGCACGTGTCATGTATTAAAGTCGATTTTCTATAAACTGATACATTTTATTTAGATCAATATAAATTGATGATTGGTTTTTGTGATTTATTATTAAGAAAATTCTAAGTTCGAGAGTACATTCATTATTTACTTTATACACTTCTACGCCCATTGTTTTATTTCAACCTAGTTTTAAGGGATCTACACACCGCAATACCTATTAATGTAGTGATCCTTTATTACAAAAAAACCTTTGAGCTAAATGTCGTCCACTGCTGGACAATGACCTCCTCCAAGGATCTCCACAATGACCGTTCTTATGCTGTCTACATCCAGGCGCTTCACCTAATCGTTGGTCCACAGAGTAGGAGGCCTGCCTACATTGCGTTTTCTGGTCCGCGGTCGCCACTCGAGAACATATCTGCCTCAACGGCCATCAGTTCTACGAGCTATGTGCCCGGTCACTGCCACTTAAGTTTGGCAATTCTGCGGGCTATGTCAGTGTCTGGTGCTCCTTCGAATCTCCTCGTTTCTGATTAGATCACGTAGGGAACTCCGAGCATAGTAGACTCCATCGCCCTTTGGATGACCTTGAGCATTCTTATGAGGATAGTAAGCGGTCACGTAAAACCCCTTAAAAACCTAATTAATTATGTTTTTATTTCCTTTCATTGGACTTTTTAGCGGGAGCTCGAAGCGTCACTTTGATGGTTTTGGTTTTCTTGTTACATTTTATGTTGTGGTTCATATTAGTGTTTAATAATGGTGGTTTATTAACCATTGAGTGTTTCTGAATATGAGTTTTGGCAAGTGAAACAAAACAGTGAAAGGTGTCTTTTCGCGCTCTCCCAAAAAGGCCACGAGGAGGTTTCAGTAAAACCCCACATCTTTACTGAAACCTAGGAAATTACTCAAGAACTGGCAATTATACTTACTTGACACTGGCTAAATGCACAAATCGTGCAAGACACAAATTAGGAATAATAATCATTTTATTTCCTTGTTTTCTTGTTGACATATTGACTTCTTCTTGAACTGAACCCCGGGAATTGTGATTTGCATGGTGAAAGGTGACAGCTAAGTTTATTTTTACATACTCGTATATGTAACTTTGTGAATACGTCGTCAGAGTTTAAAAATGAAGAATTAATTGTACGTCATGTACAAAATAATTGACGTATAAAGAAGAGGAATAATAATTTTATTTAACTAGATAAATTACACCTACAAACCTCCTAAGTACAGAACCACTGAATTTAAATGAAATTGACACTTTCACAGTATTCAGGACGCGTTTAATTTTCTCGAAGATTCCGCTAAAAGCGGTGTTATTTAAATGTGCTATAGACGCGGAAGTGTAAGAACTTGATATTTTCCTTTTAGTATTAAAATATGAATTAAATGTCACATTAATATAAATAAATAGTCAAGTGTGATAATTAATTATTGATTCCACATAAAAAAATAAAATTAATGAGAATCAGACACTCGATAGTTACAGCAACAGTACTTCCTGTCCGGCTTTAACTTGGCAACATGTTCATTTGAGCAATGCCAGATGTAAGGGCAATCCACTCCTTCTATGTGAAAAGACAAACACCGAAAATCGTATAATTCATAGATGTTTTCAAAAATAGAATAGAAAAAATTATATATAATTTTTTGTTAGTAGAAAACTGTATTTTTTTTATGTCAACCTTTTTTCTAATACTGCTCCTTAATTTTTTAACAAGTTCTTTTAACAACTCTTTCTTAATTGTTTTATGTTCATTTTAATGTAATTAAATCTTTAATCGTTACAATGCATGCTACGGTAACCTGTAGTTGTAAATGCAGTTAGCCATAAGCTCAAGAGCTGCATTTGCTCATACCCCCATCTCTTTTTCCATCGGACATTGTCGCACCAAGTGCTTTTCAACATCCTTCGTAATGCGCACAACAAAGTAGTGGAACTCCCTCCCTGCGTCCCTCCCTCAAGAACGAACCCATTTATAACTAAATAAATAATAAATCGAGTCTAATCCTGATAAATGTCATTTAAAAAAAAAAACCACAAGATCACAAGAATAATTCATTTTCTGAGTAATAATTTTTGTACATTAAAATATTAAATAATTGTAAAATTATTTATATATATAAATACTACGAAAAAGTGAGTTGACTCATAATTTATTCACCTGCTTGAGAATAACTTGTAAGCTGAGTTATTTTTTTCTGTATTATTTTTCTTTTCTTTAATTTATCATATTAGATAGCATTGAAAAAAACATTTTTCTTCTGAAAGGAGTCAATGTCAGAACAATAACGATGTAAAAAAATGGCTGTCTGTAAAGTCGGTTTAAGGAAGATATTTTTACGAGATAAGAAAACATTGATGAAAAATTGTATACTTTTATGAATTTAATTGAATTATTATCACTGCATTATCATTATTTTATATAATACAAAGAAGAAGTTAATTGATTTTTTGTTTTCGTTAAATACACATTAAGTTGTTGTAATCAACAATGATAACCACATTAACTTTTTACTTTATGAAGTGGAAGAGAGATAGATGCGCCACAAGTCGTGCCTGAATCGTGTTAATCGATTCATAAGACGTAATCACGTCAAAATAGTTGCAAAAAACAGTTTTTTAATAGCTTTTTCTTCTTTTGTTTTTTTAAATAATGCTTATTTTAATTCCAAGTGAAAACTTTGCTGTTGGCTTACAGTATAAACTTCGAAAATAATCAAACTTGTTTTACTTATATTTATATAAAAAATATTTCAGAAAAATTGGACCTTAAAAGCCTGACATTTCGAAAGTAGTTTACCTTTTACGATTATTCAATTGCTTTTCGCTAATGCATTTCTGAATCAAAGATAAAAGTCGATCCGGGGCCTCTATCGGGGAAATCTAAACGGAGGCTAAATGAGCATTTTTATTGAGTGCGGAGATAAAAACAGGCGACGCCGCGTGAATAGCCGATATCAGGTACACTGGGGACGCATTACGGACAACGTGGAATCGATTTAGGTTTTCCTTGTGTCTTATTTATTAAGTTTGTGAAATGGATCGCGATCTTACAGCGAACGGAGATATTGTTAAGTTTTTATTTGCCTCATAAAAATAAACCATCATTTTAATCAAGACATATAATATCTTTTGACAACCATTTGGTGCAACGGTAACGATTCGAATCCTGGTAGGGGCAGATGTTTGTAATAATGAATACGAGCATTTGTATATATATATATATATATATATATATATATATATATATATTTCTATGAATATTACATATCTATGCATCATCTCGTCGGTTAAGGGTACTTTTGCTCTGGACTTTTTTTAGGACACCTCTCTTTGGTCCCTGAAACACAAAGCAAAACCAAGACGTTGTCGTTACCGACTTGCCCATGCACGTTTGCCTCATAAATTTGTCTTTTTAATATTGTCACTTGGTCATTAAACACAAATTACACAAAGAATAAAGTTGAAAAAAAGCACGTGTGCAATTCACACGTGGTAGATGTAAAACCTTCAAAAATAATACGTACACGTATACAAAATACAACGGTTCTTGTGATACCTTCTCTCAAGCTTTGTACTACGCATGCGAACACAAACATGTATTAACACACGTACATAATGCTTCCTACCCCATTTTCTCCTACGTTAAATCTTATGAATTTATGTGTCTGTCTCTTATTCGTTTCATCGACTTTCTTCATAACGATGCTAAAGAAGTTTCAATTCAAAAATCGCAAATCAGACGATATTTTGACAAAACAGCAAAAAAATAAAATAATAATCTATTTCTTACCGCATTGGTTGTGTACGTTGTAAGGAGACGTTATTAAAGTGGCATGAGATTGTGTCAAAGCGACTACATGACTTCTCAACTCTAATCAGCATAATTAAAAGTAATAAAGCGTTCACAATGGGCCATTGAGTAAAATCGTGTAAAAGGATCATTATTAACAAATATAAGATAACATGAATGCTTATACAAAAGAACATAATAATCTGTAATATATTTGGCAAATTACAAAATCAATTTTAAACAATTTTACTACTTACTTTTACTACTACTTTTATATTTAAAAAAAAAATTACAAGATTGAGAACATTGATTAAATGGCTGTGTCATCTTAATCGTTTGTCAAAAACCTTTGTAAAAATATTTCTTTCGAATGCAAGGATGTGCCTGTCATTGATAAGCAACGTTGGCCTTCAGCATAAAAAGTACTAGAAAATTTAGACGAGTGCTCACAAGGCTCGGTAGCATTGGACATGGAAATTCAACTGAAATGATCTTGACTAAGTTTCCACTATTTAAATAAAACTATAATTTATGTTTTATCCTAATGGTTGGACTCCTTTACTAAGGCCGTGATCACAGGATGTCTCCTGTGAGAGTATAAACGTCTGGATTAAATATAAATTACTACACAAATCGATTGGAATAAGGAATTTCTTAATATTAAGTGGGGTCACTTAGTGACTTAATAACAAAAAATATTATTAATAACAATTTTTAGTTATTAAGTCAATATTAAGTCACTACTTAATATTTGCCAAGTGACTTTTTACTTCAAAATCTTTTATAGAAATAAAAGGTATTACTTTTAGACACATATTTAAATGATCATTAAAAAAATAGCAATTGTCAACCTAACCTAACCTTTAGTTTACCAATTGTATTTTTGAGGTGATCATTTTTTATGATAATTTTAATATATCCCTTTCTTTTATTGTGACTTGGGTTAAATATGATATGATATTTAACATGGTCTATACGTTTTTATCACATAGAAAAGTTCACGAAGAGATTGACGTCCTTGTATGATTAAATAGACATTTTCTTTCACGTATACAGAGGAAGTGTTTATTGTCACACTTTTTTGATAATTTCGTAAAAAGAAAATAAAAGGCTTGATGTAAATAGAAAATAGCGAACAAACTTAAGAAGAAAAGGTAAGTTTTGTTAATATTGTTCATGACGGCGATATGCATGCAGGCAACACCTCTACAAGATCGCTTTAGGGCATAATCACACAACACGTTTTTTAACAAACAGATTACGAGCGTCTGCGTTTCTGTAGAAGTACTGAATTGTTTGTGTGCGTCTGTTTGTGTTTTTATTGATACAAACACATTTACAATGTTAACACAACGAAACATTGCAAGTTGATATTAAAATAGTAATTAGGAGTGCCATAAAGAAAATTCCCAGTTTGAGATTTCCATTTTATTATCATAAGTTTGACGTGATAAGTCCTATAAATCGATGAATGCCAGCAGCAAGCACGTAAAATCATAAGTCATTGTCACGGTCCGCCTGAGCCGAGCGTGCAAGTGAGAGCGCGGAACAAGTGAAAGAGAGGCACGACCGGCCTAAACAGTTGCCGATGCGTCCGAGTAGTAGAGAGACAGCGGCAGCCCACAACCTACACGTGAACTGTTTTGTCAACTGCTTATAAAGTGAAGTGAATTAACTCCTTCTAAGTATTATACAAAATAATGATAATTCAGGGACAAAAATTCAATTTAATTCATAAAAGTATACAATTATTCATCAATGTTTTCTTATGACGCTATCGCGTATAATTATCGTCCGTAAACCGACAGACAATTAATTTTTGAGTAGTATAGTAACTTATGCAAAAATTTAGGGATGTGTATAGATAGCAGATCACTTTAAAAGTGAAGGATGGTAAGCAAAATTAAACTGTGTATTCAAACTTAAAAACGCGTTCTTCAAAGTCTAGTTCTTCAAATAACCGAGTAATAACCGAATTACTAGGTAATATGAAACCTGTAGGAAGGGAATACACATCGTGTCCCCAAACTTGATAGGTACTAAATCAACATAGAAATCGACAACTGGTTGGTTTTGTTCGATAAAGGAAAACCACATGTCAACTTACCACAGATTGTCAGATGTTTTTTATTCTATTTAATTAATCATTTGATATCAAATTCTATGCGTTTGGATTTAAACTCAAAATCTAATGGAGAAATTTGACAGTTGACAATGCAGGAATCCGGGAAATAACTCATAGTCCACACAATTTTATTTCTTTAACACTTGAAATAAGTTAGTTTTTATAATTGTAGAACAGCAATTCATTGACACTTGTGCATTGTATCGAAGTCAGCATCCGAATGCCACTCTCCAGATTAAACAACAGACGGCAAAGGTGTATGCCTCAACCGAAAGGCGGGAACGAATCTGATTGGCGGCCCTGTAGTCTGCATATCACTTTGACTAGGGTTAATTCTCGTAAGATAGTCAAGTAAGCGAAATAAAAAAAACAGTTTTAGTCAATAAAGTTTGCATTAGTTGTAAATAACAATTAGGTACTCAATCGACTACACAATATATTGATGTGATGTTTTCTATACCTATATGGTGGCAATACAATGTGGTCTTAAAATTCAGAATTCACGTTCGAAGGTCGTTTTATTAATGTTTGTATCAATGAAAACGCGCGTTTTATTCTTGTTAAAATCTGCGTTGTGTGCACACGCCCTTAGACTAAAACGGCGTTGAATTAAAGGCTATAATTCCAACGGCACCGCCGTGTCGTCGCAATCGGGCGAGATTGGCTTCCGGCTCCGGTGATTTACAGAAGCCTTAACATAACACCTCGGAGCCAACCGGAATTACATCACCACCGTGTACCACGTACGTATTATGTTGACAATGGGGAATTATCAAATTTATACAATTTGCTCACATCTAAAGTGTACCATATTACAATGTGACACATTTCTACTGTATAATTAAGGCGTTTATTTGTTATTGTTTTATTAAATCGTTAATTTTCTCTTCAACAATGTTTTTCAAAAGAAAAGAAATATTTTTTGCTTGTTATTAGTTTTTAAATATAAGTATTTCACAGGTAGACATTTATATCCAATTATATTACTATTATATTATTACATATAATATTTTTATTGGAGCGGAGCGAACGAAGTGAGCGAAGCACCCATGGATCAGCTTCAATGGCGCAATGTCTGTTACGCCATAACTTCCCGAGTTCTTAACCGATTTTAATATTTTTTGTGTGGAATCGAATCGACATGTTTAGGACCAGATTGTGACGGAGCCCGAATTTTGAAATTCGCAAAAATTCCCATCGAATAAATTGTTTTTTTTTTCCTTTTTTTTAGTTATTACGCTCCGCTCCAATATATGGTGCTAGCGTAGCTTTATGCTTAGCGGCTGCATCGCCTAGTAATATTATTTATATTCTAAAAAAAAACAACATTTATTAGCACTATTAATGAAGAAATGACAATCAGAGATTTGGCCCAGGGATAAGCGGGACCTTTTTTTGCAGTCCTTCGAGACTTTTTACTAAAATCTAGTCCCCAGTCCTAATTATGACACTTGACTCCTTTGCATTATTTAGCAAATCGCAGGCTCAAATAATTAATTAATTAAATAATTAATTATTTTAAGAAATCTAGTGGTTTCGCATTATTGCGAGATCTAGCATTACTGAGGAGACAGGCAGAATCAAATATTTATCCCAATGACCCCACTGATCTTCTCTATGGTCGAAACAGTGTATGGGCTAATACGCGTGCCAAGTGCGGAACAGTGGGTGTTAATGGCTTAACGTATCTTACGAAGCACGGAGGAGTTCAAGGTATTTTTGGTCACCCATCCAATTACCAGCCTCTGCTAACGTAGCTTAATTTCCGAAATCATAAAATAAATTTCAGTTTACATGAGGAAAAAAGTTTCTTGTTAAATGTTAATTTATGCGGAAAATAAATAAAAGACAACATCACATACACCGTTCTGAGCCTAAGTAGATGAAGCAACTCACACCCGAGTCAATTTAGAATAGTTCGTTTTTCTACATCGACCCAATCGGGAATCGAACTTGGGACTATGTTAACTCGGCCTCGAAGGCCGTCATTAATTCAGTCACCTCACAGTTCACCTCTCAAATTTTTTTATAGTTCCGTGTCAAACACCAGTGTTTTAAGAATAAAAACTCATCCGAATGTTTCAGATTAAGAAACTTGCTCTTTCCGATTGGCGTATTGTTTCAGTGTCTCCCCATTTCCCTGAGCTCCACTCTGTTATTTCAAGTGAGTCACGTACTAATTTATTCCTTAACCCCCCGATACAGGAGTGTTTGGGGAAAGCATTAATTCAGCGGGAATCAACACTCCAAGGTGTAGCAATTGAATGGGCGGCCTCGGGTAATTTACAGCAACGGTCGGCGAAGCTTCGGTATTGGCTGGCGATTTTGGGTAACAACGGAGTTTAACTAGCTATCAATGTAGACTATCGATTAAAAGATATATTATCGGGAACTGGTGTTTTTTTCTGGATAAAAGGTATCCTATACCCTTTTCTGTACCCCTGGCAAAATGTATGCGAAATTTCATGATGATCGATTGAGTTGTTAAGGCGTGAAACTGTAACAAACAATCAAACTTCATATTAATAATATTAGTAGGGATCTATTGAGGATCAAACAATAATCTAAGATTATTATTATCTTTAAATACAATGTATCCCGTCACCAGTGTCGGAGTCTTTAATGGTGTGAAATATGGCATTTTTATCAACAAATTGCCCCTCAAATTATGTTTTTCTCTTACGGCCGCCATTTTGTTTTCTTGGTAACCAAGACCTGGGCTCTCATACTAATTCGACCATCACTACTCATGTAAATGTCCTATCAACATTAAAAAGGTGTCATTTGATAGTTAATCATGTAGACAACAGTTACACAGCCATAAATTGAGGGGCAATTTATCGATAAAAATGCCATATTTCACACTATTAAAGGCTCCGACACTGGTGACGGGACACATTGTAGGATATAAGAAATCCGTGTATAACTAAATATAAAAAACCTCAATCGATTTTGATGTTTGTTTTTCCATTTGCTGGATTACTTGGGACTTAAGACATAAGATAGGTTTCATTTTAATTTAAAGCACAGCAATGTGTGGCCGAATCAGATAGTTTTTTTAATAAATGTCTAAACATGTACACGGTCATCCATAAAAACATATATTACACACACAGATGTTGTCAATTGTAAAGGCACGTTATGTTTTCCGATTCACAATAGAAAGCGTCAAAGGGATAAAGCAAAAGTTACTTCCACGTTCGTGTACGTACGGTTAATTGTAACATCGACGCTGCATCTCGTTTAATATTGCAAATGTCTGTAATTAATCGCGACACGTTCCGCGCATTTGTCGCCTCCATTAATAAGGAAAGCTCTTCACATAAAGAGGTTTTTGCTTTGTTCACTCTAAATCACTCCCAGATGTTAATGAAATTAAAAAGTTGAAGCAGATGGTCCTATAGGGAGCGCTGTAGTAACGAATGACACAAGATACATACTGATAACAACTTGTATTATAGGATAAAATGAGACTTGTGTAACTCCGGACGCAGTATTATCTTGAAGCTGTATCCCATTCCGGATATATATCCAACCATTCCGTTTATTTTTTTAGCATATCCGGCCAATCACCGGCTGACTAGTCCGGATTTAATAAAAAAGTAAGGATATAGATAATAAGAATGAATTATTAGCTGGATATTCCTCATGATTTGATCTTTTAATTAATTTCGCTGTGGGCTACCATCCTTTCTTGATTTCTACTCCTACCTATCCCACGAAGCGCTTCTCAACATCTTTTATAATGCGTTCAGCAAAGAAGTGGAACTCCCTGGCTGCGTCCATATTTCTTAGTACTTATAAACCATCCGTTTTTATAGCCAGGATAAAAAGGCACCTTCTGGGTTAGCTCGTTTCATCGTGGATCCTGTCTTGGCCCCCGGGCCTACTTAGGATCAAAAGCGAATCAAAAACGAAAAAAAATATTATATTGTAGTCAATTTCAGAAAGCACAGGGATAAATTTTAGTGGATTTTGTTAATAGGAACAAAAAACTTAAAAAAAACTCAAAATAAATAAATATTGCTTGGAATAATAGCATTCTAAGCAATATTTTTTTTTTACAACGATAAATAAACAAAAAGGACTAGTAGTCCGGATATAGGTATATAGCGGATTTTGATATAGTAACTCCGGTTTAAATAAACAGATGTAGAAACGAATAAATATACTAGTATTTAAATGTTAGCTAGATATGATTTAATACTTATTAAATGAATTAGACTAGTCCGGATTAATTTACAAAATAATATTAATTTCCACCGTATGAGTAAGGCTTGCCTTGGGTATCAATACTTTAATATATTTTTCTTATTTTGTTTTGATTGTTGTCATCATTTGGAATGTTATCTATACTGTAGTTTTTGTATGGTGATAATAATAATATCTTTTTTTTTGTATGGTGATAATCTTCAATATTTCGATCCCGAATTTGTAAATTGTTGAATAGTCGTAATTCAACTTTAAAACTATACGTTAAAATTATTATAAGCAATGCTATTTATGATGTGTACTATCATTATTATATGAATAAAAAACCCTTTTTAGCTTTTCGAACAAATCCAACAAAATAAATTTTAAATATTTATGTATCATATATGTATTTCTATCCGTTACTCTTCTGTCCATAACACAAGCCTTACAGTGCTTACTTTAGGCTAGGCTAATTAGTGTGAATGTAAAGATAATTTTTATTTTTTCCAAAAAATTCTTTTGAGCTTTATAATTTTTATATATTTTATGCATTTTTTAAGATGCTATTTTGCTATTTTATTCTATTATGCTATTTTATAAGACAAATTATTTTAAAAGAAAAATACTAGAACAAAATCGACTCTGCTCACAAGATAATTCTCAAATAAGAATCGAACCCATAACCTTTGGATGTCCGGTCAAATGCTTTTCTAATTGAGCTACCGAGCCTTTAATTTATTGAGAGGTTCAAAACTTCAAAAGAATTCACTTGTATTTTTCTATTAAAATAATTTATCCTTTTAGCTCATCGAACTTTTCAGAGTTCTCTTTCCAAACACACAAATCGCTTTAAAGGTGGTTTTATTGTCATCGCCAAGTCCAACCCGCCGAGTTACCAAACTCAAATGAGAACGAAACTGGAATGAAGCCGTCAAGGTGAACAAATTGCAACCGCCCCACCACCCCCACCCAACAAACGAAATGAGTTATTCGCGACGCGGCCGAGACCCGCTGTCTCCAGCGCGGGATTTATGCCCGGGAGGGATCAACGCAGGGTTACCAGCCTAGGTTCTTCAGGGGCGTATCCAAGTACGTCGAAATCAGACGGAATTCAAAATAAGGCTTCCAGGCAGCTCGTAATACTTCAAAAATAAACATTTAAATGACTTATTTTTTTTATTTGGTTGGAATACAAACCAATATATAATATACGTATTCTTTTGTATATAAGCTATTATATTATGACATAACTAGCAAATTGATATTCTTAATTTATTTAGATCTTATATATAAAATAATTTCTATTTAAACCTGACGTTTCGACTCGATGACTAAGGCAATGATCGTCATATATATTCTACTACATATAAAAAAATAACTAAATAAAATGCAAAATAAAACAATTATGATTAATATGAATTTTAACAGTTAGGAACTTGCCCGATTAAAATATTGTAAAGGTATATGAAGAAGGAAATATATGACGACCATTGCCTTAGTCGTCCTGTGATCACGGCTCCTGTAATGGAGTCGAAACGTCAGGATTAAATATAAATTATGCGAAAAAAATTTGTTTTATTCAAATCTCAGTTTAATTGATATTTTAATTATTTCTCGCTTCAGAAAACAAAGTAACTAATGTTATTTATGCAAGTTGAAACAGTGAACAAAGCAAAACTATCGAGCAAGGCTATCGAGTAAAGCGCGCGTGTTGCGACAGCAGTTAAAAAAACCAGTAGCTTTTTTTTCCGTATATGATATTTAAATGTTTTTTGAATTTAAAGAAGAATTGGTGCAATAGATAATATTACCTTATTAAACCTATTAAATATAACTTATTAAATTATATTTGTCAACCAATTATTTTAAACATTTTTTTTGTTTGTTTTGTATCTGTGTGTGGTTATATTTTTCCGTGATGATTACCGAAGCACAATTTTTATATGATGGTTATTAGTTATTTATTTAATATCCATTATTGAGTACTACGAAAGGCACGCTTAACCTTTTCAAACCAGCCATGATGTGCTTCAAATGAATCATAGGCAATATTTATTTTGTAAAGAGAAAGATATTTTAAAGATTTGGTAGATTAATTTTGGTTAGAAAAACAAATCAATGTAATTAATTTTGCTTTTATAATGTAAGGTCTATGCCACAATCAATATTATTGCTGTTCGAAAGTTTCTATTTTTCGATGTTATTAGAAATTGATGTTTCGAGAAAACTAGTAAAATAATAGGTATAAATGTCTTCTATGTTTATTTTACATTTTCTTAACGAAATCTTGAAAAACATTATTTGTGTAATTTTTTTGAAGTTCATAAATATATTGTACAGCAAAGCATTTGCTTGTTGGCATATTGATAAACAAAAAGTAATGCAACTTTTGTTGTGATTGACTGTGAACTGTCAATGTCCAGGGGCGAAGGGAAATTGACTTTGACTTAAAAGTTTACAAAATTAAATAGCACTTTCATTCAACCATTTTACTTCCATTACATTTAAAACATTAATATTAAAAAAAGGAAGCATGTGTGCAATTCACACGTGATAAAAGTGACCTTCAAAAATAATAAGTACACTTATACAAAATACCACGGTTGTTGTGATGCCTTCTCCCAAACATTGTATTACGTATGCGCACACAAACACGTATTAACACACGTACATAATGCTTGCTATCTCATTAAATCTTAGGAATTTATGTGTCTGTCTCTTTTTACTGTCACTTTTTGGTTCATTGACTTTTAAATCACAACTATGCTAAAGAAGTTTTCACTTTAAAACAATCGATTGTTTACAAAATGAATGTAATGTCCTTATATTTATTTTAATGAAATATTTGTGTAAAATACATAATACATGTTGACACAGTCTGTTACAGTTTGCTTGGATCGGTAAGATAATACTATTTAATACAGTATAAACAATAATTATGACATAGTTCATGAACATTATATATGAAAGGTATAGTAGATAATGTTTATCCGAGTTTCTCAGAAATATATTACTTCGAAATCCTTCTGACGATAAACAAAATGTATCGGAATTTCCTCATAAGGTGCTTTAAAAGAATCTTATTACGCAAAAATAAGAAAATAATAAATTTGGTTATGGAAAATCGCGTTAGAGTTATTGGCAAATACTGGGAAGCAAGAAACATAGTTCGTTCTTTTGAAAACTTAAACCAAAAATGTAGATACGTTGTATTTACTATTTTTCGATAAGGCTGGGGTTATGGATACTAGGGTAACGGATAGACATACATATATGATACATAGATATGTACTGTTTTATATAAATACTCATGACTTAGGTACAAATGCTCATATTCATCACACAATCATCAGCTCCTTCCGGGATTTGAATCCCGAACCGTCGGTGCGAAAGAAAACGAAAGAAATATAGATATTACTTTAAAGGGGTTTTGACATGGGATTTAGATTGCTGTTAACTAATTATTGTGGTTGTATATCTTTTTCAAACCAAATTGTATAAAAAAATGGATGTTTCCTGAAATGATAAAAATTATGGGCCTAAGGTACAACCCTGTGGCACCCCTTGACGACAATAATTGCGGCCTGCTCGTTTGAATCATGTCGGTACACGTGTCGCCAGGGCAAGCGATTGAGCCCATACGGCACATAACAAATTTATGATGAGATGATTGTTAAATCAACCAGCATGATACAAATACTCTTTCAGTTTGTTTTAACGACTTCAATTTTGAGTTCTTTTCCCATATGAAGATAATGTCACAATAAAATACTGAATGAAACTATGAAAATGTAAAAACTTTATTTAAATGCACCTTAAAATAAGCTGTTTTGAATCGTCTAACATTTTTACCTACCCATTCAGGACGACGATACGATTATTTTAGATAACAAGAAGAATGGGCGCAAGAAACTTTCAGCTTTAACAGAAGTAACGATATTTACAATATTATAGGTCGTCACCATACATAATCAACAAAAAAAAAAACAAAATTATTCTGTTATCACTATAATAGTAGTGTTACGGCTTCTTCTCGGTGCAAAGTCTCCCGACGTATGACTTACGAAGCCATGGTGTAGCTGTAAATGCTTATATTGATTTTTTTTTCTACTATACGCAGCTTTCAGTTATTCAGGTAATCATTATAAACTTTTACTGACATCGGATATGGTCCGGATCTATTCAGGTTTAATTTAAAAGTAACTTAACCTTAACTTTGACAAGTTTATTTTTTGTATCGTAGTTTATGCCGAGAGGCGTCTCCTTCTTTCACAGACAGGTGTAGATACTTTTTTTATGGATTTATGTTTTCCAATATTTTAATATGTGTACTGTAATTTTTTGTTTGTTCAATATATTTTTTGTTTTGGCCAATAAATGTTGTTCTTACTCTGTCTCTCTCTTTCTCTCATACGGAAGTGCGGCTTGTAACTTTATTTTTCTCTATATTCGTAATAATCCTTATACTTTTATTTGATGCGCATCTACATGAGTACCTTAGAAAATTAACCCATTGCTTGACCACGCATGAACGAGGGCTTGGTAAGTTTTATTAAGTATCTTTCTACAATTTGTTTTTAATTAGTTTCAAAAAGCTTTTATATTAATTTGTAATTGAATATCAAAGTGATTAAGATAATATTCCATGCACTATTCAGTTTTGTGACAAATATTTAATAATGCTCGCGACGTGTTAAGTGAAACTATTTGAATCTAAGCAGAATCTTTCCACTTCAAAGAAATGAAAAAAGCTACTTTAATATTACTATGACCATTTGGTGCAACGGTAGCGATCCTGCCTTTCGCACCGACCGACGATCCTGGGTTCGAATCCTGGAAGGCAGATGTTTGTGTGATAAATACAAGCATTTATTCTCGAGTCATGGGTATTTATATATACAATGTGTCCTGCCACCAGTGTCGGAGCCTTTAATGGTGTGAAATATGGCATTTTTTATCCACAAATAGCCCCTAAAATTTGGTTTTTCTCAAAAAGCCAATAATGTTTTTAATATTGTTTTCTTTGTTACCAAGAAAACAAAATGGCGGCCGTAAGAGAAAAACAAAATTTTAGGGACAATTTGTCAATAAAAATGCCATATTTCACACCATTAAAGGCTCCGGCACTGGTGATGGGACACATTGTATATGCCTATAAATATAAAATATCTATGTATAATTTATGTATGTCAATCCGTTACCCTAGTATCTATAACACAACAAGCCTTACAGTGCTTACTTTGGGCTAGGCTAATTGGTGTGATTGTAACAAATATTATTATTACACGACATAAGTTTGTCCTCAAACAAATTTTCCACTAGATCCTAAGCCTCAATGATAATTAACACAGAATTACAAACAAAACAAAGCAATTAACATTTACAATTGTTTCCATAAATTTTGCTATCGGTAATGAGATCTACAGCAAATTAGCACGCATTATTACCGCTCGCTACACAATCATTGTTAACCATAATGTCCTAACTTTGTACCAAAACGCTGACTGCTCATCGTGGTGTGAGGAGAGTTTGCACGATGTTTCATATCGACCGCGAAGTGTTAATACCTTCTATTTCGTTTGAGTATATCATTCTATCATGTCTATAATATTTTATGTTATCAAAGCATATAATTCTGCAGACTTCTTTAAACCAGATTGTTATTTTGTAAGAATTTTTTACTTGCCTGTGGAGTTATATGGGATTCGAATTGACAAACTCGTCTTTCCTAGTAATTATCACCCGTCCGTTTTTAAGGCCAGGGTGAGTAGGCACCTTCTGGGTTAGCTTGTTCCATTGTGGCTCCTGTTTTGGCTCCCGGGCTTGAATGGGATCAAGAGTGACCATTTTCAGCAAAAACGCTCGCTTCGTCTTGTATTTTGAATAAGGAATGTAATAGGAATTAAAATATAATGATTAGATATAATGTAGGTATGCGCAAATAAACGTTAAAAAGTTGTTTTATTTAAGTATGTAATGTGCGCGAATGTGAAAGTACTAAATATAGGAATCTTATTCTATTAGTTCTGTAAAATCATAAGTTGAATTTAGATTAAAATTGAAATAAAAACAAACTATAATTATCGCGTTTTACTTTTAAAAATATATTGTTGTTAGTCCGATCAAAGTAGACTGGTACGAATGTTCGGAACACGGAACACGGAAATATAAAAAGTCCACATCGATCCTACATTGAAAAAAACATTCAAGGACTAAGTTCGCAAATACTGTTTTTTGCGTTTTTTTAGTCAAATGGTAAGTTTTTTCACAAAGATAGTTCAGACAATAATTGTAGATCATGTAATTATCCATAAAAGTTGTATGTACCCCTTTTTTCCTAAACGTATCGCATATATAATGGTTGAAAAAGTTGTATTATTCATAATATGCACATGTTTCCACACCACCTGGGAGGTAGTGTACTTGCTGCGTTTTTTGCTTCCCGGGAGGCCTTTTCCAAATTCAATACTATTTAAAAATACGTGAATTTGTGTTAATGTGCCGCCCCTATTTTTGGGCTAATTTGACTAGGCTATTATGGATTATTGTGTTCACATAAAAAGGTGTCTTTATTTTATTTTTATAGAAACGTTCTTCGCATGGTGATACTTCGCTAATGGCACTTTACTGCTGATATGATAAACATTATTTGGTTGCATCTAGGCAACTTTATTTATTGAAATAACCATGCAACAGAAAGCGAATGTTTTTGTTTTATGTATAAAAATACCACACCGTATCATTGTTACCTCTTAGTTCATCATTAAGTCCCTAGGAGATTTTTATTTAATCTTTACAGATTTCGGTGGTTGTAGTAGATCTGTTGTTTCCTATTCTTACAATTCTTCAGATATCACTCATTGTCATGATAAGAATGAAATCGAGTTATGTCTCAAAGGAAGTAGGCAGCGTTTCCAATGAAAGCTCCCAGGCCGGCTTGAATTTTTCCTACACATCCAACAATTATTGTTATATTTCGACCAATTTACACAAAACCTTGACAAATTACATACCTAAACATCAGTCTATGTTTTGATGAAAACTGCTTGAAAATCCGCTCAGTAGTTTTTGAGTCATTGCGAATATAAAGACAGACATTCGCAGCGGAGCACTTTATTTTATAATATGTAACGATGATAAACTACAATATCTTATAAATGATCTATTTTATATTAAACGATACATATATATTAAGTCATTACTTAATATAGCTAATACTACAAAGATTGCATAATTAGTTGCAAATTGTATAATTATACATTTCCGTTTGATGTACTATTTTATCAGATGAACCTTTAAAAGAGATTCTATTAGTTTTATATAATTACGAATCATCCAATTAGGTGAGTTAACAGCATCCTCGCAAGTACGTTTAAATTAATGGTGTTGATTCTGATATTAATCCTTAACAAAATTTTGATAATTAAGAATTCTTAAGTTAGCTAAGTTAAGATAAGCTATTTACAAATCGTAATATACCTTTACTTGAGTTTCAAGAATTGTTCAATAACATCTTTTTTGTATTTTGAATGGTATCACACTAGATCTTGATCCATCGTGGATTCTGACTTGGCCCCCGGGCTTAATTCGGATCAAGAGTTAACCCATCGTAAAAAGAAAAAAAGATCTTACAAATGTGTTACTCAGATTAAAATACTAGTATTTTCCAAGTCATAACCTTAACGAACCATGAAACCCAATATCCTGTAGGCCTTTGCAGTAATTTTATCAGAAAAGCAAAAAGTAGTTCGCTGTCTAGGATTATCTTCAATTCCTCATCTCGGTAACTCGGTGAAGATTAATCGATGATAATACTTATTTGTGTTTGATTTTATTGAGAAAACAAAATTAAATAGGTATTGGTTTGAGATTATTATGGCTTCTTTCGCGAAATTTTGGTAATAGAGCCTATAATATAAACTTTGTAAAAATGAGTTTTACTTTAAAAAAAGTTGCCATTACAAATTGTTTAAAATTGTTTGGTGTTTCGAAAACTATACTTTTCCTTTTATAATTCTAAAAATATTAAAAAAAAAACCAAATTTTAAAGGCAATCATTAATACTGTCTTTGGTAATGAAATCTTTTATTCATTTATGAACTTTATAAATATATAAACCAAAGATTAACAGATGCCTCAGAAATTTAGCAGATAGCACCTATAGATAATAGGGGTTAAAGTATGAAATTGCCGTTTTATTGCAATAGGTTCTTTGAATTGACATAGAATCTTCATGGTTTGAGGTTTTCGAATGAAACTTTTTTTAAATGGTTTCTATGATGTTCTTTTTTTAAAAAATGTAAAACATTTGAATATCGACTTTCAATTGTTTTTGTTATTCAATTTAGACAAGAAAGATGGATACTGCGAAAATTCGAGTTATTTTTGAATACGAGTTCCGACGCGGAACTAACGCGGCAGAAACAGCCCGCAATATCAATGCTGCGTTTGGAGAGGGGTCTACTAATGAACGCACCGTGCGATTTTGGTTTAAACGCTTTCGTGATGGAAATTTCGACTTAAAGAACGAGCCACGAGGAAGACCGCCCACACAGGTAAATAACGATGAATTAAGAGAGATAGTGGAAGCCGATCCTAGTCAAAGTACCCAGGAATTAGCGGCATGGTTTAACGTTACCTTACCCACAATATTGACTCACTTGCGTCAAATCAATAAAATAAAAAAATACGAAAAATGGGTGCCTCATGATTTGACTGATCTGCAGAAAGAAACGCGTGTTGAAACTTGTGTTGCCTTGTTGAACCGGTACAGAAATGAAGGAATATTGGATCGAATTGTAACATGTGATGAAAAGTGGATTCTTTATGATAACCGGAAAAGAAAAATGCAATGGCTGACCCCAGGTCAAATGCCACAACAGTGTCCTAAAGCAAAACTTACCAATAAAAAGGTAATGGTAACTGTTTGGTGGTCTCAGCATGGTGTTATTCACTATAGTTTTCTCCGATCTGGTCAAGCAATAACGGCAGATGTCTATTGTGCCGAACTCCGAACCATGTTGACAAAACTAGCAGTAAAACAGCCCCGACTCATGAATCGATCTTCACCATTATTGCTCCACGACAACGCGAGACCTCACACAGCACGAGAAACCATTTTGACCCTTCAGGAACTGCAGTTAGAAACCATTCGTCATCCTCCGTATTCACCAGACCTTGCTCCAACGGACTACCATTTTTTTCGTGATTTGGACAATTATCTACGTGACAAGAAGTTTTCTTCCCAGGAGGCAGTACAAAATGCTTTCACACAGTTTGTGCAGTCTAGATCGTCGGAATTCTATCGCAAAGGCATTAATGACCTTCCCATTAGATGGCAGCAATGTATAGATAATAATGGCAACTATTTTGATTAAATAAATTTGTTAAAAATTTAAAAAATAAACAATATAGATTTTCAGTACAAATCGGCAATTTCATACTTTAACCCCTAATATTATTAACATCATTATTTCTATAAAACAACTTTTAATAAATACAATTTTGTTTAATTGCTAAATAAAACACTTTAATTTATATTTTAAAAAAATATTAGGAACGTGCCCGATAAAAATATTCTGAAGGTAGTAGAAAATATATGAGGATCATTTCTTTGTCATCTTGTGATCACGGCTCCTGTAAAGGAATCGAAACGTCAGGATTGAATATACAATAAATTATGCGCAAAATCCGCAAAAAGTTGTAAAACAACTTTGTGTGACAAAAATGTGTAATGTACGATGTACGCGGAAGAGTGAGAATTAAATATTATTTTTTCTATTGACATAAATGAAACTTCCTTCTAGTTTGTGACGATCTGGTAACTCAAATCCCAACTATCCTAGACCTATCAGCAATCGAATCTCTTGCACCACACAACCAAGAATTATTTTAGAGAAAAAATAAAACAATTACGCTCAATAAATCATCACGCATAGACAAGCCATTATTGAGGATGAGAAAAACTTGGAGGAATGGATCGTAAGCATTTATGTAAGCTCAGTGTTTTTTGAACAGACTCCAGATGCAATGTTCAAGCGAATCAGAATCAAACAAGAATCAAGAGATTTATTTGCATTACACGCGGTAAATATAGATGACACACAGGATATAACCAACATGTTTTGCTATAATTTAGCTTGCAAAATAACATTATTTAGTACAAAAAATATTTTTTTTTAATATAATAAAAATGTCATAAAATATAATAATTAATCCATCATAGTAAAATTGTGGTTATCTGAAAATAATTTTTAATTATAATGATGTTAGTATTAATGAAGATTATAAGGTAAGTATCTGATTTCAATGGGTATTTTAATAAAAAATACGTATTGACACTCCACAATAATTCTTTTAAGAAAATGTACTGTGATTAGGAGGTATTTTAAGCAGAGTCAAATCTTTCGGGCTTCAGCGCTTTCTTTTGTCTTTTAAGTGAAATTATGTGTAACGTCTAATGAAAATTCAAACAAGATATAAGTTTAAACAACGTTCTTGTAAATGAAACGAATTTAAAACTAAAAAGCCCAATCTCGATGGGTTTGTGTCTTTTTATTGCGGAGTTCCTATGGCCACTTTCCAGCTTCAGCATCAGACCCTGGCTTCCATATGGGATCAAAGTACTCTTAAATGTGAATCAAACGAGGTCAAATTAGATGGGGTTGCATCGTTTAATTGTGGAGTTCCTATCCAGTTCCAGCATCAGATCAGCATCATGTCATCATAATATTGCATTATCACGCGATATACTTGCAAGAAATCATTACAGCCACTGAGACAGGTGAAAGTAAATAAAAGCTTATAAAAATATACATTGCGGTACATATTGATAAATCCATTATTTTAAATTAAAATCTGAATGTTACCATTAAGGGGAGTGGTATAAAAATGTTTTGTCATCCATCTTATGGCCGGCCTTATAATAAATCAATCGTTCCACTACATCATCCAATCACAAGAAGATAAATAAACATCTTCATTAACTTCCTAATGTCCCGAAAAGAAAGACGGTTCGCCAATATTTAAGACGGAACACAAACAGAATAATCGTTTTCGTCCCTTTAAAAAGTTTGCCTTCCAAAACAATTACGTCATAATCAAATTATGTAGAAAACACTTAAGTTAATGCCCTTCAAGGTTTCAAGAGCGCCTCACTCTCCGGTCACGGCAAATATCGAATTTCATCCTGTCACTTCCCTCCTGAAGCTGGGCGTCCTTCATAATGAATATTTTATAAGGGCTAAGGCGATATCCTTATTTACTTCATCTGTAAACAGAATACAATAAACATTTATTATTATTCTCAATTATATTCTGATAAGGCGTTCTATCTCGTTTTTCTAATTTGCAAAAAACTGAAATCAAGCAATGATATCCCATCGGCTAATTATTGAAATTGTTGCTTTATAGCATTAAGCGAAAAAGGGAAAGCCACGCCAATCACATACACTGACATGAGTGAAAGCGAGATAGAAGGCCACGTGACTGAGGTGGGGAGACAGTTAGCGCCTATATATATCTTGTAACGGTACTTAATCTGAAGCCCTAGTGTAACGGTAAAATCTGACGCTTAGCACGGATAGAGTGGCCGCACGGCGATCATATAATTTTGATTGTAAATGTAAATAGTTAGGCGCTTGCCCGCTATCTCGCCTGATGGTAAGAGACGATGAGATCTAGCACGTGAAGCGCTTGCCTAGAAGACACCTATTCACTCGTGACTTGAATACCCCTAAATGTTTTTATCAGGAAACACAAACTCAGGCAAAGAGTTCCGTTCTTTAGCTCTTAAATTTAAATAAAGGTTTTTCTCAAATTTTCTTTTCTTTAGTAACCATATTCAGCTAATTAAAGATTTAATTACATCAGCAAAAGAACTAAAGTTGTGTCCAGAAATATACTAGGATAATTGATAGTAGCAACCGTAAATCTAGAAAACCATCAAACATTTTCCATTTTAAAATCGGTCCAATAACAAAGAGATACTTCATTCCCCTGTCCAAGGTACAATTACCGCGAAAAGTTTATCAGTCGCACCGTTGGGGAAGCGGGCATAAATCAATTGTCATAATCAAAACTAAAGGGGAGCGGAGGTCTTTGGGACAAGTCCAATTTTTTCCTCAAACACGGACGGATGGCTCCTAAAATTTGAATAATGCTCGGTTATTCGCTTTAGAGGGGTGCATTAATCCAGAAATAGCCCCCGGCGAGTGAGAACCAAATGAAATTAATTTTATGGCCCTTTAACTGACTTCCGAGGGATCTTGGCTGTTTCTGGCCAAGTGTACTGGTGTGAGCGTTGGGCGGAAATTTTCAATCTGCTTTACGCACCTATTAGTGCCTGGATAAAAAGGTATATGTGGTTGAAAGACATCAGGTCTTTAAAACGATTATTATTTTGTTTGGTTTCACATGAAATAATGTTTAGATTATGTTTTTATTTATTTTTTAGCATTCAAAATACCATTTTTCTTTAAGAATAAAAATACCCTCAGGAAGAATTCATGCCTACGACCTTTTACTATCCGGGCGAGTGCTCTGACCGCTGACACACCGAGACTCTAGCAGACGCGTCGACATATTAAGCGATTGCTAAATATTGCTAACTATAAAAAATGCGCACCCACTTACTATTCTTTACAGAATAAAACACTTTTTTACGGATTTTTGCGCATGTTTTATTTTATTTTATATTTAATCCTGACTCCTTTACAGGAGCCGTGATCACAGGATGATTCCTGTGATCACAGTTTGTTCACGATCACAAAGTGTTTTATTCTGATGTGTAATGTGCGCGGAAGTGTAAGAACTGAATATATTCTTTACATCTTTATTTATTCTTTTCACCCAAGAGTGACTGGAAGAGACTAGGTTCGAATCCTACCTGAGGGCTTGACGATGTGGATGTTTTTATAGGCATATTTTAAATCTTATTTTTGGATTATATTATTTTCATATTTTAATGAATACGCCTTAAAAAGAAACTTGTATTGATTAATTTAATTGAAATGTTTGCTTGTGAATTCATAATAAATGCTAAAAGTTCCTTCCGTTTATTAGATTCCCCTGCTGCAATCCCCAGGGGAAATCCTTGGGATTTTTCGTCTACTTTAATCTTATCATCAATTATGAACCCCTTACGAACTCAGTGGAACAGTAAAATAATTGAAAAAAAAATGATTTTTTAAATATTATGATAAATACGCGGTTTTCGGTTTTTCTCTTTTATTTGCGTATAAGACCTTGCTCATTGACATATTGCATAATTATAACTGAAAGGAAAGTACCCTATAGGTTTTGATTTCCTTGCGAGTTCAAAGGTTGAGGCATCATTATACCATTGTATTATCTTTTTTAAAATTAATTTAAAAGTTTGATTTTTTCACATCTGCTAGGAACTGAAGACCCGAGTAAACCATGGTTTCATTTTCAACTCGATACCTATACGCGTTCCCTAGATAGAGGGTCTTGACATACAGACGGATGGACGGTCAACAGAGTGGACCTATAAGGGTTCCGTTTTTTCCTTTTGAGTTATGGAACTCTTAAAACATCACTCATTACCATTTTCAGTCGTTTGTATTAGTCTGAAACACAATCTTAAGTAGGCTTCAAAATAAACTAACAAATTGTAAAGAAAGATTTAGATATATATTTTTTTAATTTTGCCTATTGCTCTACCTACATAATTCAAGGTTAAACAAATTATAACTATAAGCATTATAATACGTTTAAAGCTTATAAAAATAAGAATTTGTAAACGCAACAAAATACGTTATCAAAGCTAGTTCAACTTAATTGATCATTAGATATTTTTTAAAATATTACTTTTGATGTTGCAGGTAGTTATCCTTCTATATTGATGGAACGATACTAGCTCATAGTAGAAGTTGCAATATGTTTGTCAATTCCGATCCATCTGCCAGCATTTCGGTAGCTCAATGGACTCGCCTGAATAGCGATAGGTCGTAGATTCGAATCCTACCTGAGGATTCGGAGATGTGGTTGTTTTATAGGCGTATTTTGAAGCTTGTAAAATATGTCACAGTGAATGCAGAAAAAATAGAATTACTTCACCATGGTGGTCTTTATGCATAAGTAATTAAATGTATTATTTCTCAAATTTTTACTCCAAATTTACTTTAAAGATCTAAATGAAAATACAAATAGAGATCGTAGCCCATTGGTTGTGATGCCAGTTTTAACCCAATCGGGCCGAGTTCATGTACTGCGATGTACAACGAATATTTAAAATGTGTTTATCGCTTTGGTATTATTTTTTATAAAAAGTAGAAAATGAAAATAACTTTGTTCAAATGCACTCAAATAAGTTGTTTCGAATCGTCCAACATTTTGACTTGTCTTTTAATTGACAACAAGAATAGCAAGAAACTCGTCAGCTTTAACAGAAGTACTGACATTTACAATATAATACGTCGTCACCATACATAATCCACAAAAAACAATATTAGTATGTTCATTACATAGAGTCTACTGGAAGAAGTTGTTTTCAAACCACTCATTCACCCGTTATTCAGGCTCTTATAGCTCAGCATAAGCAGTTGTGAACTACGAACAGATCCAGAATTAACTGAAAGAAAAAAAACTTAAGCTTTGCTCGTAGAAATGAAGCGACGTAAAAGCAGAAGGAAATTCTGAAATACGCTTTCATAGTCATAACGCTGAAGCCTAGAAGTACTCTACATTAAACTGAATAGAAGGTTAGAGCATACTTTGCTTTCAATTTGAATTCTATTTTTTGTGTGCTTTTTGCAATTTCTCTTGAAATTATAAGTCATCAATATCAAAGAAATTCACCATACCATTGGACATCAGATTGTATGGAAAATGTAAAGAAAAATCTTATTTTTATTTTGGCTTAAATAAAAATGTTGCTATTCTTAAACTTATAAAACAAATCAAAAAATAATAAGTAATATAATAATAAATGCCTCCTTTTAAGCCTATTTTTGTGACAATTATAACCTAAAGTTATAAGTTTGGTTTAGGTTATAATTGTCTTGTTTGGTGTAGGTTATAATTTTGAAATCCGCAAAAATAAAAAAGTTATGACTATGACAACATTAGCTCTATGGGATTTCCCATTGAAACAAAAAGCGCGCGCATTTTGAAAGTTTTCATTCTTATGGAATTTTAAAATTTACTAAATATTATTGATTTTGTTTTTAGTATTACGCTCCGCTCCAATATATGGTGCTAGCGAAGCTTTATGCTTAGTGATTGCATCGGTTGAGTATTAAAATAAATTGTGACTGGAAAAAGTTCAACCTGTCTTAGATGTCAGGCGGGGGAGACGAACCTACATCCTCTCGCTATTTCGGTAAATACTCTTCCAACTGAATTATCTAGACCTTAAGAGACCCGTCGATTTTTTATAATTATTTCTTTAGCTGATTTCTTTCTTTAGCGCTATCTCTTTTTGTTTTAGGTACTACTTTCCTACTTACCTTCAATATCAAAGAATATTTTCCCAGATATTAATAATAATAATAATATTTCTTACATTCACACCAATTAGCCTAGCCCAAAGTAAGCGTGGTGAGGCTTGTGTTATGGATACTAGGGTAAGGGAAAGACATACATATATCATACATAAATAAATAACATTTATAAAAATATCCATCACTCAGGTACAAATGCTCGTATTCTTCACAAGGATCTGCCTCTTCCGGGACTCGAACTTAAAACCATGGGTGCGAAAGGCAGAATCGCTACCGTTGCACTAAACGGTCGTGTTATAATAGGACATAGTATGGATATAACGGATATGGGTTCGAGTCTCGCCTGACAAGTTCAATTTACTCAAGAAATAATTTTTTCACATACAATATTTTGAACGAAGCCTGCTTTTTTTTGGTGCGAAAACAGTTTTTTCCTCAGAGTTCTTCGTGTGGTAACATTTGTGATTTATGGCGCCTGTGGGCCAGATAACGGCTGTCCGAATCGAGATTAGGGCACTCTTGAGGCTGTTTTACAGACCCTCACCAATAGAACTGATAACGATTAGATAGATGAGAAACTACATTCATTTACTCGTGGTATTTAGCAGCAGAGCTTGTTTATACCCCGAACTGAGTTATATTTTGGGCGTTTTTAAAATTTAATGATTTTGATATTTTTTATGTCAAATTTAAAATTTAAACGTTGTAGAAAAATATTGAATTTGTCAGTTGTACAGACTCGAACCCGCAACCTTTGGATATTCGATCGGCTTAACTACCAATTTGAATATAGTTCTAAGTTTTAAATAATATAATTTCAAACTTTATCTATCTTGGCGTTTTATACGCTATATTTACCTCTACCAAATGGACTAAATAATAAGTGCATATTAACTATAGAAGTTTTCCAAATAATTTCGTGACTCTAAGAGTTTCAAAGTTTTATAAAAATAGCAAGTCCTAATACGGTAGACAGTTCAGAACTAATGACAGTATTATATTCTGTTTTGGGCTATCTTGGGTTTAGTTCCATCTCAGATACTTAATATCCATATATTTCTCAGTTGCTTTTCCTACCAGTCCCATCAAGCGTTACTCAACATCTTTTATAATTTTTATAGCAAAGTAATGTGTTCGTGTTTTCGAGTACTTATAACCCGTCCATCTTTAGAGCTAGGGTCAACAGGCACCTTCTTGGTTAGCTCGCTTCATCGTAGATACTGTCTTGGCCTCCTTGCTTGACCGGGAAGGGCGAACCTATCCAAAATAAGAAAAAAATGTATTCATCATTTAATACACTAACACTACCGCGAATACTACACATTATTATAAACAACTAATTTAGTACAATTAACAGGGGGGCCACCTCCATCTCCAAGTGAGATGGAGGTCGGTTCCCCTGCCCGAGTTTCTTTCGTCAGGGCCTCCCAATTTCCGAACTGGTGTTAAACTCAGTAGTGAACACTGTAATAGTAGTAAAAATTAAATAACTAAATACAATGCAAAATAAAACAATTTTGATTTATATAAATTTTAACAGTTAGGAACGTGCCTGATTAAAATATTGTAAAAGTAGTAGACCATTGCCTTAGTCATCCTGTAATCACAGCTCCAGTAAAAGAGTCGAAACGTCAGGATTAAATATAAATTATGTGTCTAAATAAGGTATTTTATTTGAAGTTCCTTACAATAATTGGCGAAACCATTTAAAAATCAGCAAACTAATCCTAACGCTATTCAAATGAGATGGTAGTAATATTGTATTTATTTAATTTTTGTATTCGCATTTTTTTGCATACTAGCTCATAGTTGAAATACATTGGTAAATTTCAACGCGTCCACCAGGGTCTCGGTAGCTCAGTGACCAGGGCATTTGCCCAGATAACGAAAGGTCGTAGGTTCCAATCCTACCTAAGGGCTTAGAGATAATATTATTTATAAATGTGGTACTAATATTTTTACCGTGTCATGTAATATGACCTATTTTTTCAAATAAGAAACCCAATTGTGAAGACATCACTTGGAATAATCATTTTTTCATGGTTTACCAATTGCTTATTCACTCATCCAAGCGAATTAATATGAGCTGTCAACGCAATAACAAGATAAACAGTTTATTGTAGATACTAACGCTAATACTAATATATCATAAATCCACCTTAGCTAGCCGACTAACAGCTGGTGGAAATTCCCCAATATTATCCCAACATATTAAAACAAAAGTGGATCAACAACAGTTCCCTGGGCAACTCTAAATGGAGTACGACGACGACCTCGTCTCTTACAGTAACTTTGTAATTACTTTTGTCAACGCTTTGATTAATGGTCGTGTCGTTATGGCGAAGAAAAAATTTATGCCTTTTAAAAATAACAACGTTTGTTTCGAATAATTAAGATTTGTGTAGCACTGAATTCTTACTGTGTAATAATGCAAAATTATATGAGCAATTCACCTGGGATCATTATATTACATTCTAATGTTCAAGTTATACTTCGTTTACAATGCCATTTCACTTCTCAGGCACAAAGAATATATAGCAATATTTATTATTATAACAGTTTATTTGTTTTTTTACATAATTAAATTTTAAAAAATGTTTGTATAACTGGTTATTGACGGGGAACTTTTATGACATTAAGGATTTTTTGACTTATGGATATACTTAAATAAATTGTAATTTAAAAGGTTAGGATAACAGTGACGACATTTGCCGACCACATACCGTTTTTATAGCGATGTTACTCCGAAGTCCCGGGTTCAATCCCCGGCCGGGTCAATGTAGAAAACGAACTTTTCTATATTGGCTCTGGTCTGGGTGTTGTGGTACCGTTGTTGTTTCTGAATTCCATAACACAAGTGTTTTAGCTACTTAGCTTGGGTTGAGGACAAGGTATGTGATGTTTAAAAATATTAATAAATATAGTTTTTTCATTGGTCTTAATTTAATTTGGCACTAAACACTTGGCATAATTTGATATAAATTGTAAGTTAGGTTTGATATTTTTTGTCCTATAAACAATTCGGCGATACGTTACTCTATTGATACCTTTGAGACCGAAACTAAAATTTATCAATTGGTAAGTCACTATCCGATTTTGTGTCTTATGGTTTATAGTTCTCGTGAATTCATGTAACGATTAACAGATTCAATATCATTAGCCAAAGGATTGAGAGTGTATAATGCACACGTCAATTGTAAATTAAAACACGATATTTCAATCCGGTGGATAATTCGAAAATAACTTGTTTAATTGTTTATAACGACCGGTTTTGTGCAGCGGTGGTGACCCTGGCTAATGCAGTGACGGTAGACGGTCTTTGAATATAACATATCTGTGTATATTATATGTATATATATCCGTTACCCTTGTATTCATAAAACAAGCCTTACAGTGAGCTAGGCTAATTGGTGTAAATGCAAGAAATAAGAAATATTGGTTGAACCTTTATGTTTTCTGATATGTCAAGGATCATGACAGTCCTTCCCTATAAATGAACTTAATGTAGAGAAAAGGACTTAAAACTCCCTTGAAACGGGGAAATTGAGAATCGGTAAATACATCAATAATACGTCAATAATATTATTAATATACCTTGTAACTTCTCGTGATAAGCTATATGTTTGTATCCCGAATGGATTCAAGTCCATATTATATCGAACTACTAGGTTCAAAGCTGATATTTTAACTGACACAGCTACTTAAAACAGTAGTTTTACATAAGAAAGAACCGTTTGATAAGTTATTTTTCTATCAAAATATTTTCTATTAGAAAATGCAAAATACAATACCATAAAAGAATTATTTGTTTTCTAATTTCCCATCTATGATTCCCTTTAGAGAAGAAATGGCTCATTAAAAAAGACCTTCTCTAATCTTACTTCAGGTAGTGCTTCATGATGAAAATGTTGATAATCTCCAAGAGGCCGCTGAAGTGTCATTATGCAACCACTTAGTCCCAAAACCGAAATATCCAGTTCAAAAGTGCTGGTGAAATTTTTAAGGATCGCAATGGGGCCAACTTTTTGTCTGTAGCAAAGCTAAGGTGTTTTTAAACGACTTGTTTGGACACAAGTTATAGAAATATACCGGGAAATCAAGTTTTTATTTAATATTACTTGACTCTCATCTTTGTCATAAAAATATTTTTTGTTGCTATATTATCTACATATTTCACAAAGTTTATTTGTTTCTTTATAAGTATATCAGTAGAATCTTAAAAAAACAATAACATATATAAAATAAAGGCTATGTAGTGCCTTAAAATAGATAACACTATACTTAATAAAATGAGAGCAACTAAGTAATAACAAGTTATATCAAAAAAAGCCTACCACATTATGTATGATAGCTTAGTAAAATAACAACTATTATCACTGGATATCGATGAAAAGCAACTACTACCATATAATGTTGATAATTGGTCAGCTTTTTTATATTCCCAATGAGGCACATGACTTTTTTATGGACGAAAACACCGTAAGGAGAGCGGTTCGTCTGCCAACATAGCGGGTCCAATTTGAGTTTAGGATTGTAGATTTTTTTTAATGTAAGATTTTTGTTGTTCGTAGGTGACCGTCACAACGCCACCGGGTTTTGGGACGGCGAAATCCTTAGATGGAACTCAAACCGAGAATACTATGCTACCGTAAAGGTTTTTGAGACAGACGGCATATACACTGAGGGAATCTCCAAACCGACATTCGTTCACTTTTTACGCTATAGCCTGAAAGAAAGCAAGAGATCTCATCTCAGATCATACAGATCTTTAAAAAAAAACAACAAAAGATAGACATAAACATGACCCTACTAGGGCACAGCAATAATTTAAATACTAAAAAGGATGTAATTATTTTTTTTAATATGATAATAATGTGCGTGGTGATGGACTGCAGATGCATTTGGGATAACCAACTTATCGTCTCTTCTGTAGCACCAATGAGCTCTATATAATAATTTTTTCATAACCCACCGGAAAATTGGCCCTTGAGAAAATTTCTTGAACGCAATCCCAGATCAAATTTGCCTTTAGTCATTTATTAGAATCAATATTTTACTACCAGTTATGGTATGAACTAGAATTAGGGCTGTCGTGTTTATATCTAAAATTATAACTAATAATAATTTCTATGTTATACTAGAAAAACTACTTTAAATAAGATGACAAAATTGTGATCTGTTACGTATGTATATCATAAAAAAGGGTTTTATAGAAGCTTTGTAGTTCATATAATTTATCATATATCATTCATTGTGTGAGTGCCTACAAAATACCTAAACTAGAACATACATAAGTAAGGTAAAGGAAATAATGGAATAAAAACTAAAAAAAGGTGCATATCAATCTTATTGCAGCTAAGGTGCTCATTCTCTGGCAACGTTATATAGCAATATAAACACCTCTACGTAAAATAAAATAATATTCACCAGATAAACTGACCACATCGCTTTCATCTGTTGACTTGTACCACTTCGCTTTAGCCGTCGTCCAGGTGTGAGTTGGCCGGTTGTTGGACACTTTGTTGAATTTATTCGGGTGCCGACGTCGGTAGGAGGACAGGGGAGTCAAAATTGCGCCCCAAACACCCTCTGCCCTTCGTTAATTGCCACTGTTTTGCAAGAACAATGCTTTTTTACAACAATATTTTGACTGTCATTCATATTTCTGGATCAAAAATGAGGGAATAAAATGTTTCATTTTCTCGTTGCTAGATTTGACTTAAATAAGTTGCTTTTCATTTTTTAAGTGTAAGCTTTGCTAGCAATTGTTCAGTAATTTATATTATCGAAACAAAATTATGAAAATGAGTGCAATTATTAAAAAGTATCATGGTGTTTGAAAGACACTAAACGTATAATTGGCCGATTGCAGTAATTGGTCGTGCGCTGTGATTGGTTATTGGTCAAAGTAGAGGTTTCCCCCACCATAGGGGCATTACACTTCGGTTTGTGAACAAGAAATAACTTTTGCTGTTGTTCTGCTAGTTTGACTTTGTACGTGCATACATAAGTATGTTTGATAGTTGGTAAGGACAGGGATATTTTTTCCCCTTATTCAATTAAACCTTAGTTTTGAAGAAGGATACTAACAAAGCAATATAACAACCTGCGTTGTTATTATTTACAAGCTTTTATTTACTTTCACATGTCCCGGTGTCTGTAATAAAATCTTGCATTTTAATTTTACCCACTTCCCGGTTTCCGATTACTGATGATGGAGCTGGAAGGTAGTCATAGGAACTCCGCAATAAAACGACACAACCCGATGGAGTTTGGGCTCGTTTGATTCGTACTGACGAGTACTTTGATCCTATATGGTAACCGGGGTCTGATGTTGGAGCTGAAAGGTGGCTATGAAACTTCGCAATAATACGACAAAAACTCATTGAGCTTGAGCTTTTAAACTTTTTAATTCGTTTTATTAATAACCAATAATAAAATTCTCTTTTAAAAAGACATTTTTTAACTTAAATCTTGTTAATAATAATAACGACTATTTGATGCAACAGTAGTGATCCTGCCTTTCGCATCAATGGTCCTGGGATCACTCCCTAAAGGAGCAGATATTTGTGTGATTACTGTCTCGCTGTAAGATTTGAGTTATAGATGTTAGGGTGACGGATAGACATACATATATGTTACGCATCAGGAAAAGTACAACAACTAGAAATTGAGACACTATCAGAACCATTATTGTACACTTACGTTTGATTAAATAAATAAATGAAACCTATCCTTTGTCCTAAGTCAAATAAATCATCAAAATCGGTTGAGTAGTACCGGAGTTCATCACAGAGAATTTTTATATATAGATATTACTTTAATTTGTTTTAATTACAGAGCTATGTTATATTTTCAAATTCTATTATATAGTACGCCTTGTAAGCCTATAATGAATGATTTCTATTCAAACATAATATATTATAAACGACGATGTTAAAGATTATTTTAGATATTATTGTTTCATATTATCGATAATTAGGCTACTAACAAATGATTCTGAAAGTTTCGCTTCAATCAGATAAGTTTTGAGGACTTGGGAAGATACGGGTTGATGTTGAAAATAACTTAATTCAAATGCATTTAAAAATCCACTTCAACTTCTACTATGAGCTAGTATTGTTCCACCAATGTTGAACGCTAACTACCTTCAACATCCAAAGTAATATTGTTACAAATACTAGCTGACCCGTTAACGCGTTGCTATGGTAACGTTAATTCATACAATGGAAAAACAACGGACAGACAAACACACAAACACACAAACAACAAATATGTGTTTTTAGATTATAGACTAGCTGACCCGGTAACGCGTTGCTATGGTAACGCGTATACAATGGAAAAAGAGCGGGGGAGAGACAGACAAACACACAAACTTGTGTTCTTAGATTATAGATTAAACATTCGATTGAGATGGAACCAGCTATAATGATTTAGTTAATTTTATTTTTTGCATTCACAATGCCATATTTCTATAAGATTTACTAGGCGATGCAGTCGCTAAGCATAAAGCTACGCTAGCACCATAAATATTGGAGCGGAGCGTAATACCTAAAAAAAGAAAAAAAAAATTTTCGATGGGAATTTTTGCAAATTTCAAAATTCGGGCTCCGTCATAATCTGGTCCTAAACCTGTTGATTCGATTCCACACAAAAAATATTAAAATCGGTTTAGAACTCGGTCAGTTATGGCGTAACAGACATTTCGCCATTGAAGCTGATCCAAGCTCCAACTAGGCGATGCAGTCGCGTAGCATAAAGCTACGCTAGCACCATATATTGGAGCAGAGCGTAGTACCTAAAAGAAAATATTATTTTTTTGTTTCGATGGGAGTTTTTGCGAATTTCATAATTCGGGCTCCGTCACAATCTGGTCCTAAACCTGTTGATTCGATTCCACACAAAAAATATTAAAATCGGTAGAGAACTCTGGAAGTTATGGCGTAACAGACATTTCGTCATTGAATCTGATCCATGGGAGCTTCGCTCACTTCGTTCGCTCCGCTCCAAAAATACGAATGTAAAAAACAACCACATTGTTATGTTATAGATGTCTTTTAGTAAAAACGTTCGTCCACAAGTTAACGTATGTTTTTTAAAAGATTATGCAAATCAAATCAAAAAAATATGCTTCTTGACTCCCACTTTATATTTTAATGGATAAATAAAAAGGAAGGAATATAAAATTGAAATGATGTCAATTAAAGATGGAGAAACTTGACCTCATTTCAAAATTGAGCCTTAAGAGATTCATCTCAAGAGCTTGTGAATTAATTTAAAAAAGTCCTTTGTGTCTGTTATAGGCGAGATAAGGATTTTCCTTTTTAATTATTTATGATTGTCGAATGAAATTATAAATATGAATTTTGTTAAATTATTTTAATAGAAAAATACTAGAAAAAATTGACTCGGCTCACATGTGAATCTCAGGCGGGGAGCGAACCCGCAACCTTTGGAAGTCCAGACCAATGCTTTTCCAATTGAGCCACCGAGCCTAGTGAATACACTTCTACTTTTTGCGCTGTAGGCCAGCGTTATCTCATCAATGAGAGGAACATCCTCTCGTATTTGAAAGAAACATTTCTACAAATGTTTGGACAATCGATTAAGATGAAACAGCCATTTAATTTTTAACTTTTATATATTGATTGCATTTTCAATTCTATCTTATAATATAAATTATTTTATTATTCCCGCCTGAGAATTCACATGTGAACCGAGTCGCTTTTTTCCAGTATTTTTCTATTAAAATAACTTATAAGATAGCATTCGAAAAATGCAAAAAATACATCAAAGTTAAAAATAAATTTATTATATTTTCCTAACCACTTGTCAGACCACGGTAACAATTGCTACCGATAGCAAACACCCCCCGTCAACTTCCATATACAAATTTCTGCGTGACCTGCTGCTTTTTTTAATTACGGTAAATTTTGAATAACAGAGATCCAAATATTCTGTGGTGGAGTCTTTATTTATTCAGCTTTACGGTAGTATTTATTGTTTGGTCCTAGTTTCATTATTGAGCGAGAAAATTGCATTTTTATCAAAGAGTCTGACATTTTTTTCACAATTCGCACAGCAATTCGTTGAGAGGGGTGGTGCGCGCGGCAGCAAACTGATAAGTGGTTAATATTATTAAGAATACCTAAGAACTATTTACATTAATTAGCTAAACCCTATAGAATTCAATGTTATTTATGTTATTTGTATTATAGTATTAGAGTAGATAAACAACTATTATATTTTATGTATAAAAATACATAAAATATAAAAGGATGACTACCTATATTACAGTGATAAAATAACTTTTTACATTATTACAATTTTACATTCCATAGCATTAAATAACATTATTGAATTGAATGATATAATTATGAATATTATAAATTAAAACGTCATTGTACCTTTATAAATAATAATAATAATATTTCATACAATCACACTAGCCACACAGCCTAGTCCATAGTAAGTTCTGTAAGATTCGTGTTATGGATACAAGGGTAACTGATAGCTATATGTACATATATGATACATAGCTATGTAATATTTATAGATATATATATAGATATATATATATATATATATATCTACCCATGAGTCAGGCACAAATGCTCGTATTCGCCACACAAAAATCTACCTCTTCCGGGATTCAAACCCAAGACCATCGGTTGGAAAGGCAGGATCGCTTCGACCGCCGTTGCATCAAACGATTGTAATAATGGTTAATAAATGAACAGTTATATTACCTAACTAGTGGCCCGTCCCAGCTTCGCACGGGTGGACACAGTGTTGCCAGATGACCGTGTGTATTTCCCCCCGTCCTCATTCGAAATCCCCCCAAAAATTGACATTTCTGACATAAAAACCTCCATATTACTTTCTATCGTGATCGTATCGTTTATTAGATACAGGACGTGTCGATCTGTATTCTGTTTAATCAAAATAAAATGTATTTTCATTTATTTGAATATGATAAAACTATTCAACATATTATTTTTCATACTTTACGACAAACATTGTAAAACCAACCTGAAAATACTACTTCATCTTCCCATTCCTTGCGGTATGTTCTTAATTTTTTTTTTCTCTTTATTAATTTGGGACTTTTATCCACATGGATACGTCAGCCCCATCGTATCTTCTCAATTACATGTCAGATGTTTTAGAAATTTTTTAGCTACATCATATTTCGGTTCTGCCAAGATGTTTTGTACCAAACCTACATTTCTGATATTTAGAAGGAACTCCTCAAACAGTGACTCCCTCTCGGCCCTGTTCCTGACACAGTCCATTAGCATATGTTGTACATCTTCTATTTTGTCACAAGCAATGCAATTAGGTGAATTAGTCTTTTTCATTAAGAATGCAAACTTTGCCGATGGATAGTGTCCTGAACGAAGGCGTAGTGCAATTTTGACATAGTTTCTATTAAGTTTACTATGGTCATACCAAGGGACGCGAGTAGGTTCTCCTTGTATAGACTTATACCATATCCCTTTGTCACTAGAAACTGTATCAAAATGCTATTTCCATATTTTAAAACATATGTTTTTATATTTAGGTACATATTCAGAATAGTCCGGCAAGTATTCGAACACATTACTAGGTAGATACTTTTTTTATTTTTATTTTAACGGCCATAGCATAAAACCACATTGACCCGGTAGATACTTAAGTAGTAAACAGAACAATACAATAAATTTTACAAGCGAGCGAGCACGGATTATTTAAATTCACTCACTAAACCACAGCACTGAACTAAAGATTCCGTTTTTTAGGCAAAGAGACCAGCCTATACAGATGTAAGATGCAGGATGAAGCCTATACTTGTTTTGTAAAGACAAAATAAGAATGTTGTGGTAAATATGCTTGGCTAAAAAAATGTCTCCGAAGTTCTTCCAACTTTAATATTTCCCTCCGAAAATCCCCCGAAGGTCTTATACCCCCAAAACTCCCTCCGAAGTAAAAAAAAACCTCCGAATTTGCAGGGAATCCCCCCCATCTGACATCACTGGGTGGACAAAATTCTTAAAACTTTTTCTAGCATTATACACCCATAAATTTTAATTACCATAAAAATGGAATGCCAAATTTAGGAAAGCATCAATATTATAAATATGCGAAGATTTTTTTTTTTTAGTAATAATAGTAAAGTTATTCAGTTTTTAAAATTGCGGAAAATATCGCCAAATTTACAGACACAATACATTGTATTCAATGAACTTCCGTCAATGAAAACGTATCACACCATCTCAACTGAAAATGAACTTACTATACATTGCAATAAGGTAGAATATATGCTAGCAAGCCGCCCCACTCCCGCTCAAGAACCAAAAATGCACCGATAGGTAAATACTCAATTGATGAATCAAACTTTTCTTTCATACTTTATCGGGCGTAGAACCGACAAAATTACGTTTAGATAGGTATTAAGTTAACAAAATAACATACAAAAATTTATTAACCAAAATGCAAATAGGTCATTAAATTATTCACGAGTAATTTTGGCGTATTAACATAGTTAGAATTAGCATATGTAAAAAGATTATTGTTATGTACATTACCTGTTCACATTAAAGTCACTGTCTTACAAATATTTCATTAATTGTTCAAAGTGTCCTCCTCCATTTTCAACACACACACGAGCCCGTTTTAACAAATTTCCTTTTAAAGAAATTAATACGTTTCTTTGCATTTGCACTTCATTAAAAGCGTCTATTATTCGCTGTTTTAGCACTTCAATAGTGTCAGGTTCACTTACATACACTCTACGCTTTATTTCACTCCATAGGAAAAAGTCTAAAGGTGTAAGGTCTGGTGAGCGCGCGGGCCACGGCACCGGGCCGCCGCGGCCGATCCATCGGTCACCGAACTCTTCGGTGAGGTACTCTCTCACAGCACGATGGTAATGTGGGGGTGCACCGTCTTGTTGAAATCACAACCCTCTCAAGTTCGCCAGTGGAATGTCATCCAACATAGTCGAAACCATCGTGCGGAGTAGATTTAAATAGGTTTCGCCCGTGAGTCGGCTCTCAATAAAATATGGACCGATGATTTCATCATTCAATATGCCGGCCCAAACGTTTACACTAAACCTATGTTGAAACGAATGCTCTCGCGTGAGCATAGGATTCCTGTATGACCACCAATGTTCATTATGATGGTTAAACAATCCTATTCTGGTGAAAAGGCACTCGTCGGAGAAAAGCACGTTGGCGTTTGGATTACTTATTACCCAACGACAAAACGTAATCCTCGGCTCTCGGTCAACGGTCGTAAGTTCTTGAACTTTACGATAATGGTACGGATGCATACCAGCCGAGTTTATAATCTTCCAAGCCGAATATTGATTAATACCAAATCGTCGAGCAGCATCATGGGTGCTTCTTCGTGGATCTTCCTCAAAGTACGTCACCACGTCGTCATACAAGTTCTGAGAGATCTGCGGTCTCCCTCGTCCTTGCGCGTGCGATGGCACGTAAAATGAGCCATGGTCTAGGAGCCGTTGATAAGCACTTGGTACATCCATAAAGCCGCCGACACGTTTTCACCGCTCAAAAAATAAGCACGAACCATCATGACATATTCACGAGATGTAAACTGATAAGTCATGATTTAATTATGTATTTAACGAGCGTAACTGATCGATCACAAAAACGTATGCGCACAGGCCGACTGACGAGTGGTAACTAAGTAATTAGGTCAAGGTCAAAGAAATGGTTACGTTCCAGTTGAACATGAAATGAAATCACGTGACATGCGCAGTAGCAAGTTTAGGTACATTATTCACTACTGCGCATGTCACGTGATTTCAAAATGCCGGGATTATACACGTGCAGAGTGGTGCGGGTTAGGGATATTCGATATACATCGATGCATTGAAAACATCGATGTTTACAATGCCATGCATCGAATCTATTAAATGTTTTGAAATGCTTTCGATATACTCGATGTATCGATGTTTTTTGCATTTACAATGCAATTTTTCTATAAGATATAAAATACGTGTGTAAAAAACAACTACGCCTCCGAGCCCTCAGATGGGATTCGAACCCACGACCTTTCGCCATCCGGGCGACTGCTCTGACCGCTGAGCTACAGAGACGCTAGCAAACGTGTCGAATTTTACAAACGTATTTCAACTTCTACTATGAGCTAGTATCGTTCCACCAATGTTGAACGCTAACTACCTTCAACTTCGAAAGTAATATTTTTACAAATATTAAACAATCGATTAAGATGGAACCAGCTATAATTATAAGATATAAAATACGTGTGTAAAAAACAACCACGCCTCCGAGCCCTCAGATGGGATTCGAACCCACGACCTTTCGCAATCCGGGCGACTGCTCTGACCGCTGAGCTACCGAGACGCTGGCAAACGTGTCGAATTTTACAAACGTATTCCAACTTCTACTATGAGCTAGTATCGTTCCACCAATGTTGAACGCTAACTACCTTCAACATTGAAAGTAATATTTTTACAAATATTAAACAATCAATTAAGATGGAACCAGCTATAATGATGTTTTTATTTAATTTTTTGCATTCACAATGCAATATTTCTATAAGATATAAAATACGTGTGTAAAAAACAACCACGCCTCCGAGCCCTCAGATGGGATTCGAACCCACGACCTTTCGCAATCCGGGCGACTGCTCTGACCGCTGAGCTACCGAGACGCTGGCAAACGTGTCGAATTTTACAAACGTATTCCAACTTCTACTATGAGCTAGTATCGTTCCACCAATGTTGAACGCTAACTACCTTCAACATTGAAAGTAATATTTTTACAAATATTAAACAATCAATTAAGATGGAACCAGCTATAATGATGTTTTTATTTAATTTTTTGCATTCACAATGCAATATTTCTATAAGATATAAAATACGTGTGTAAAAAACAACCACGCCTCCGAGCCCTCAGATGGGATTCGAACCCACGACCTTTCGCAATCCGGGCGACTGCTCTGACCGCTGAGCTACCGAGACGCTGGCAAACGTGTCGAATTTTACAAACGTATTCCAACTTCTACTATGAGCTAGTATCGTTATAGCTGGTTCCATCTTAATTGATTGTTTAATATTTGTAAAAATATTACTTTCAATGTTGAAGGTAGTTAGCGTTCAACATTGGTGGAACGATACTAGCTCATAGTAGAAGTTGGAATACGTTTGTAAAATTCGACACGTTTGCCAGCGTCTCGGTAGCTCAGCGGTCAGAGCAGTCGCCCGGATTGCGAAAGGTCGTGGGTTCGAATCCCATCTGAGGGCTCGGAGGCGTGGTTGTTTTTTACACACGTATTTTATATCTTATAGAAATATTGCATTGTGAATGCAAAAAATTAAATAAAAACATCAGCTATAATTATGTTTTTAATTTAATTTTTTGCATTCATAATGCAATATTTCTATAAGATATAAATTCAAATCCCATCTGAGGGCTTGGAGGCGTAGTTGTTGTTTACACACGTATTTTTTATCTTACCAATGAATTTCATAAAAACTCAAGTTTAACCACTAAAATTCTGCCTAATATTTTTTTCCCTATTTGTTTAATTAAAAAAGAAAAGTTGATGATTCAATAGTGGACTGGCATGAGATACAGGCTGGTGACAATCGGACAGCGAAATCTTAGTGATAGGGTTCCATTTATCCACTTGTCAGTCCGTTACCGCGCCTTACCCCTCTCAACAGTCCCAGTACAGTGCGAATTATGAAAACGATGTCGGATTCTTAGATAAAAATGCCTATTTCTCGCTTAATAATTAAGCCAGGACCAATCAAAAAATACTACCATAAAGCTGATTAATAAAGAATCCACCACGGAATATTAAGATCTGTGTATCTTTAGGACGGTTCCGTCCAATATCAACTCCAGACGCTGGAGTCGAAGGCGAAGAAACTCATCGGCAATAACGAACTTTTTAATAATAAGCTGAAGGGCCTTGAACATAGACGGAAGTTAGCTAGCCTATCCGTTTTTTATAGGATACTTTTCAGAGGGCGTGCAGCAGAATTGCCCAGCCTTGTCCCGCCGCCCCCATTTTTTCATCAGACAACCAGACTTACGAATAGGCACCACCTTTATTTGTTTGATAAACCAAAGAGTCGCACTAAAATTTTTAGTTCCAATTTTGTAATACGCACCGCTAAAGAGCGGAACTCTTTGCCTGATAAATACAATTTAGGGTCTTCAAGTCACTAGTGAATAAGTTTCTTCTAGGCAAGCGCGTAACATCCTAGATCGCATCGTCACTTACCATCAGGCGTGATGGCGGTCAAGCGCTTTCCTATTCACGATAAAAAAAAAACTCAAAATAAATCGTAATTTAAAAAACACAGCAGGCCACACGGTAATTTGAATATGGTAGCAATTGCTACCGGGACTGATGAGGGATGTTGACTGGCAATTACTACCGTGGCTTGACAAGTAGTTATACCCTTTGGGTATGGAACCCTAAAAAAGTACTCGATGACTACAAAATATCGATGTTTACACCCGATACATTTAAAGACATCGATGTACAGTTCTGATTTATCGAATCGAGAAAAACATCGATGTTTTTTCCAAAGTGGACACCCCTAGTGCGGGGGAAGGGAGCAGCGGGGAGGGGCGCAGCGGGGCAGGGGCACGGCGGCGGGGGTTTTATGTTTGCACGCGCCAGGATTGGGTCATTGCGCACCGATACATACCTATGTATAAGTTAGGTACGTATTCAATAAGATAGTAAAGTCGTAGTAAATATTTGAGATAGACCATTTCTTAAGTTTTTTAAGGATAAATTAGGTCATGTTTTTTTTGCGCTTAAACCTAGGTCTATAGTATCAGTAGTCGATACTGATAACGCAGTTTAATTTTTTATGGTAATTATATTTTAATCGTGTATATAGCCTATGTTACTCAACGTGAATGTAGCTTTCCAATGGTGAAAGAATTTTTGGAATTTGGCTTAGTACTTTTTGAGTTTATTCATTGCAAACAAACAAAAATACAAACAGACAAAAATACAAATCTTTCCTCTTTATGATATTAGGGTAGATGTAAAGTTTATTGCTTTATGTTAAATTTTTAAAATTTAATAATTTCCACAGCGAACAAAGGCAGGGTTTATGTCGGTTTTATTTTAAATGTCATCTGAATGTAGTACCATATTCTTTAAAAAACGGTGGATTTTATTTTTATAGCGTAGTGATTAGTAAATTCAACCTACAGTTCTGGAGATTTCTTTTTTTGATGGGTTCCCCTGATTTCCCCCTGGTTTTGAAAACGGAGTGGTTATAAGTACTCGGAAATACAGACGCAGGGAGGGAGTTCCACTCCTTTGCTGTGCGCATTATAAAAGATCAGATAAGAACATATGAAAGAAAGTAGAAGATTTCGTAGTGATATTTTTATTAGAATTTAATCATGACATTGTTTATTAATTATTGTATTTCTAGTTTGTATGCTACATTATTTGACATTATATAGCTTCTATATAATGCGTGCCAGAATGAATTATATAGTTTGCGTGCCAGATACTGGTGCAACACATGAACATAATGCAATTTTATACATCCTTAGAATAGTGTTTGCTTGCAAATAAATATATTACCAGACGCTTTTTACAGCATCCTTAAGAGTGAAGGGTTTGTGCTATTCCACTCCACTGGATGCATGATATATTAGAAAAAATAGTTTTCGTAAAGATGACGTACTTTTTTTACTTCTGGGTTAGGTCGTTCCATCGTGGATCCTGGGCTTGGCTTGGTTTGATTGGGATCAAGAGCGAACCCATTCTAAATAAAGAAAATAAAATAAAAATACAGTCAAATAAACGTGACTACGACCTTTTCTATTGGGGTTGGAATTATAACGCTTTCATGACTGAAATGTCCAGGATTGCTCAACCATTGTGGAACGCGGTACAGATTGCAGCAGCAATCAGTGTGTAGTTTGCATGAAGGGGCGGAGAACATTTTTACGGAGCGCTCCGTAATAGTTGTTTGATGGTAGTTGGGTTGGCCAGGTGCGCCCCACGTCTGATGGACGTGTGGCCTAAGTCAGAAGAGGTGAAACTACTAAATGTTCAAATTCTTATTAAGAGCTTGATGAAGCAGTGGGTATCACGTTCAGACGATACACATAGAACAAATCGAGTGGCCGCGCAGCGAGCGTCTATATGCGAGCGGCCCGATCTATATAAAACCCGCCTGATTCTCGATCAAAGGCATTCGTCTTTCAAAATCCTTCAGTTCATTTTATAATCTTACAATGAAATAATTTTTGCAGTTTACTCCTTAAGAATTGAGTTATATAAGGCGCCCGATATGAAAAAATATGAAGAGTAAAATTTAGTGATCGAATGACAGCGTTACGTTTTTTGTGCGCAACCTATTTTGCGCACCTTTCACTTTTATTTTGAAGTTTTGTTTTATTATTTTCTCAGTCTGTTCAAAGACCATCCGTTCTTAATGAGTAAACTTCTTTGATTTTCATACTTTTTTGATTTTACAATAATTAATATGTCATATAAAATAGTTAATAAACTCTCATCGCTTATACCAAGCTCACCTTCACAACGATTCCCTAAGCACGGAAGTTAGTTAAGATTGTTTAGATTAATCCTGTTGCGCGACAACTCGCCGCGTGGGATGTGATGTCGCGCGACACCGCTGCAGTTTATCGCCGAGAACACCCGTTGGATCCTTGTTACTGTAGACCGAGTTCAACTAAGCTTGTCTTAAAGCTTAATTTATTTTGATAAGTAGATAGCAACTCTGAGAATGTCTATATATGTGTCTTGGATAATACAAAGTTTACTAAATCTTAGCTAACACATCTTAACTGAAATTATATTGTTTTAAACTTTTGTTGTCATTTAAATATTATTAAATACGGGGTAATTACTGTTTTTTGTCCTAAGAACTTGGTCATATACCTGTATATCTTTTCTCGTCCATCTTCTCTATATGTCCGAACCATTTAAGCTTCCCTTTTTGTATCTTTGTCACTATATCTCTCCCACACCATACGTCTTTCTTATCATATAATTCCTTATTTTATCCATCAAATTCACTCCAGCTATACTTTTCAAAGCTCTCATTTCCACTGCAATAATCATTAATTCGTGTTTTTTCTGCCAAACCCAAGATTCACTTCCATATGTTAGAGTCGGTAACAACACGCCAAGATACACAGCCAGTCGGGCCTTCTTTGACATAGACGTAGATTCACTGTGTTAAACACCATACTTGGATTCTGTATCCAAGCAGTTCCAGTTAATTTTTTCATCATATGTTTCTGAATTAAGAGTTCACGTCTTAATGGTCAAGAAATTATTATTGAGGTAACGAAAATGTTATTTTACTTAAAGGTTTTCTATATAAGCAAACAACTTATTTTTGATAAGATAAGATAATATATTTATTTGCCTGAAATGCGGTTTAATACATTATGGTATACAATATTAAATAGCACAGACACATTTCGCTACATCTAGCATGCAATTTTTTTGTGTTTATTTTAATTTACAAAGTTATATTAATCAAAGATAGTTAATGAATACTATTAGAATACTTTAAAATTAAAATTAACCATCACTTTATACCAATTTCACAGTTTTCAATTTAACTTAGTCTAGGTACACAATATTATTTGGCCAATTAGTTTAAATAATGGACGATAACAGTCTTGTAACCAATAAAATAATAACGAATAAGTATATTAGAATGTCAATATATAAATTAAATATTATGTCTCTTATCTAAATAGTCCTTAACATTATAAAAACACATTTTCTGAAGCCATTCATGTAATTTGCACTTAAATTTTTTCACAGGCAAATTCTGCAAAATTTTGGGCAAGTTGTTAAATATTTCAACACACATAGCATACGAGTTTCTCTTACATATATCCGTTCTAATGTTTGGCAATATCAATTTATTTGGATATCTTGTATTAAAATTGCAAGCCTGCTTTTTTGTCGAGAATAGACTCATATGAGTTATAACAAAGGTTGCAGCCTCGAAAATATATAAGCTTGGAAGACTCAATAATTTCATTTCCATGAAAAGAGGTCTGCAAGACGTCATTGGTGGCACATCGCAGATTGCACGAACACATTGCTTCTGGGCTATAAATGCTCGATTGATGTTTACCGAATTGCCCCATAGTACAAGTCCATATCGCAAATTCGACATAACATATCCATGATACGCTTTAAGGGCAGTTTGTTTATTAGTAACTTTAGTAAGGCGTTAAGCGCATATGCGAAACGATTTATTTTCGAGCAAACCTTATCGATATGACCCTTCCAAGTGCAACAATCGTCTAGCATTAAACCCAAAAACATTGTTTCACTAACTATTTTAATATTTTGATTATTGCATTTTAGCTCAAGATTCTGGATAGCACCACCTCGATTTCTGAACTGAATGCATTTTGTTTTGTCAATGTTGACTCTTAAATTATTATTTTCCATCCATTGAACTACATTAGCAATTGCCTGATTTACATCATTCTGATAATCTGATAGTGGATCTTTGGGAATGACTAACGAAATGTCATCTGCAAAAAGAGTACAATGATACTTTGTGTAATTTGGCAAGTCATTCACATATAGGAGGAACAAAAGTGGTCCCAGTATGCTGCCCTGTGGCACGCCTAACTTATTTACATTTGTTTCCGATTGAGTTAGGTTTATTTTCATATTTTTATCAATAGATGTTATCTCAACGTATTGTTTTCGATTTGATAAGTAACTTTTTATCCAATCATAAGTTTGCCCACGCAATCCATACGATTCGCATTTTTTCAATAGTATTTCGTGGGAAACACAATCAAATGCTTTACTTATATCGAAGAAAACAGCTGTAGTTGGTATCCTTTTGTTAACATTTTCTACATTTGGCTGTAAACTCGTCCGTTTTATTACAAAATGAAATTTTTGATCAGCAAATATTTTATTTTATAATACTCAGTAGAACCGAGTCTTATGAAAACAGAACAGTTGAACGTGGGAGTATTATGAAAGTTGCTGGTCTATCATAACGAAAAGGAATTTTACACTGTTGTGGATCGGCATCTACAGTTCAAATATTGACTGCTAGTACAGAAGCTATTATGGATTTCAATGTCGAAGCCTAGCATCTCCTGCGTCCTGTTTTGTATATATGTATATGTATACAAAAACACACGTAATTCTAGTATGAGTTCATATATCATAACATTGCATAATTATAATACTTCATGAGGTATATCATGATATGATCATATCATGATATTTAAAATACTTTTAATATCAATAAATAAATAAAAACGAGCGAGCCTTACAGTAGTCGCAAGTGATGTGTAACATTTGATTAATGAAGAAGATTCCTAAACATTAGAATCAATTTCTTCTTTTTTAAATCGTAAGATCATAAAAAAAGATCAAATTTAATAACAGATTTTTTTTAAGCAGTGACAGAAATTAACCTGAAAATTTAAAAAAAGCTAAATACTGAAATATTTTATTCGTAAGATCATAAAAAAGACTAATTTCATAAAAGATTTCGTTTAAGCAGTGACAGATATTAACCTTAAACTTAAAAAAGCTAAATACTGAAATACTTGAATTTTTTCCAATGATCTGCACTTTATTGAGACTTATTATCAACAGTCAATGTTTATTTATGTAGTCGAAGTATATAAATTGATTTATATAACAGCAAACTTTATACACCGTATATACACTTACAACACTGTAACTTAAGTGCACAGCTGATGGCTGAAAGTACCGACCTCTCGGAAAATTGGTTGGTACTATCTGACTGTCAACTCTAAAACCGCGCGCTCATTCGCCAATCGAATAGAGCGCGCTTTCGCGACTTCCTGTTACACACTTCCGTCCCATTTCACGAAATCACTACAACAAATGGCAGGAAAGCGAGAGGAAAGATGTAACCCATCAATATATTATGGAATACAATACCGTAACCTTATGTGAATGAAAGGAACGACGTACTGATCTGCTTGGGCTTCCATCCGTTTAATATGTCGTTTTTATTCAGTGTTCTATCATAATTATTTTCTTTAGCTTAGCTTTTAACTTTGAAGTTAAATAATGTATAATCTACTCGTATATCCAAATTGAGCAATCAAATGCCAAAAGAATTTTTGAAATCTCACGAGACTTTATAAAATTCCACGTTAAAACAAAAAAGTTATCATCCTTTTAATCTAAATGTGTATATTATATTTTTATACTACTGTATGTTACCTTGACAATTAGTATGTAGAAAAGAAAACGAAATAAAAAATTGAAAAGTCATGCAGATTGTGAAAGGAAAGTAGTTTTGTTTTACGGCGACCAAAGGAAGTAACTTCACCACGAGTCACGCAAGTTGTTTGTTTAATTACCAAACAGCTAACTCACCAAAATTAGCAATAAAACGTTGGGGATATTGGATTGGGTTTCTTTTCGAGTTCATTTATTTGCTAAATGTTGATCAGGTCTCAAAGGTTATTGAAATGTAGACGGTGTGTAAATATAAAAACAATGTATATTCTTGAGATCTGTATTTTCGTAAAAACGAAATGAGAACTTAATAGATCAAAAACTATGTATGTAACTTTAATATAAAGATATCCTGACAAGATACGTTTGCCTTTCATATGAACTAAACAAAAGAAAGTCATATATAATATCTATAAAAAAATCTTTAATATACCGGATGAACTTATGATATTGATACTGAATTTATTCCAATTTCCATTTAACAATGGCTACATGATAAATGCTTTTATTCAGTAAATGATTTTTAAACAAATAAATTTAATTTAAGAAGTTTGAATTTTCAATTTCAATATGTTTAAAATAAAAACTATGGACTCATTATTATGAATTGTATTTTAAATTAATTAAAAATAATAATTGTATTTAGAAATAATTTAAATATTGCATGCTGTTTGACAGTAAAATAGGTAATCCTTTTTATTATGTATTTATAAATGATATCCTTGTGTGTACTTTATTTTATGCGATGAATGATTTTTTTTTAATCTAAATAAAATATTACGAAAAAATATTACCCATTCAAATGTCAGTATTAATTATATTAATAAATTTGTTCAATAAAGATTAACAAAATAAATTATAAACGTTCAAAGCATTTTCAGTGAAAAATACTTAAGGTGAAATTTAAATATCAATTGTCGTAAGTAATTTTAGTATTTTAAATATTAGACGACCGTTTGGTGCAACGGTAGCGATTCTGGTCCTGGGTTCGAAACTCGGAAGAGGCAGATGTTTGTATGATAAATACAAGCATTTGTACCTGCGTCGTGGGTGTTTATATTTCTATGAATATAACATATCTACGTATGTCTATCCGTTACCCTAGTAACCATAACACAAGCCTTACAATGCTTACTTTGGGCAAAGCTAATTGGTGTGAATGTAAGAGATGTATATTTATTTTAATATTAATTAAATTATAAATACTAATATAGTGTTATTTAAAGGATACATGATACTAGCAGAACGTAGCTGGAGAAATGTATGGTAAAAATTACTTTATCAATATGCCTCCGATTTGTTCTAGCGCCGTTAATAACAAGGGACCAGTTAGATTTTTTTTTTCATTTAGATCAATAAATTCATATTATCATAATTTATTATTCTAATATCACTTCTTAGTTTCACAACTAATCTACTGTTCCTTACATTATGAATAACATGCTGTTATTTTGTTAAAAATTGATACAATGCCATCTCTATGTTCTAGAACATAGAGATGGCATTGTATCAATTTTACGAGTACCTAGGTACTCGTACATCGAATGTAATACTTTCATAAGTATTCAACAATCGATGAAGACGAAACAGGAAATTGGACGAGTACTCATTCAGTTCGTTTTTTCAACTGAAAACTTCTCTTGCCGCGTTGTGCACTTTTTTAAAATGGGTAAAAAATATTAAACTTGTCTCAGGACACGTGACTTGGTCGAAAATTCGTAAGACTGAGAGAGAGTAGACCGCCGGCGCGGCGTAGGAGAGGAAGTAATATCCCCCTCTCTTTCTACCACGCGGCGAAAATGTATGCCTGCTCCTGCTGTTTCGTTTAAGCGGCGAAGGGCGCTTGCGCGAGTGTGCGTGTGTGTTTGTTGTCATGTTTGTGTATAATAGCGCAATAAATGAATATTGTATTTCACCATATAAATGATAGTCCCTTTATATTGATAATTAAAGCAATTCGTGCGAAATTATTCCCTGACCGTTCCAAAATATCAAAATGCACATCGTTAATGTTCCTGTTTTCATTTCTGCCGGCACTCCCGGAATGCAACTTGCTGTTGTTTATAGTAACAAATATAGCAATTAAAGTTATACATTATTTATTTCTCGTAAAAAATCTAAAGCTCCAATACAAATTCAACAACAGTGAAATAATATCGGTATTGGTTGGTTTTTCCGAGATTTTATATATAATAGCTCAACAGATTTTTTAAACAGTATTTGTTTCTGATTTAAGAACAAGGCAAATAAAAATTACTGATTTTGGTAAAAAAAAAAATTATTAACGAACAAAAACAAATTAACTTAACATAAATTATTACTCAAATAATAATAATAATACTCAAATAATACAGAGTTCTAATTTTTCAAAATAAAGTTCGAAATAGATTAACTTTGAAAGTTTTGGGTAAATTGAAGTGGTGTTGACCGTACTAAAAATGACAGAACCGTTGGCGACCCGTATATTTCCCGAGAGCTAATTATGCTAATTTTGTAAGTTATCCGTAGAGGAAGTCCAAAAAAGTATGATGAGAAGCGGAAGTGAGAATCACCACAATTTATAATCCGTGAATGTTCATAGTTTTTTTTATATTTTTGGAAAACCTTTAAAGCTTGTGGTCATAGTCATATCATTTACTGCAATAGAAAATATATGACGACCATTGCCATAGTCATCCTGTGATCACGGCTCCTGTTAAACGTCGAAACGTCAGGATTAAATTATAAATCACCGTAAAAAAATGTTTTATTTAAAAAGAATATTTTTAAATCAGTTGGTATGATTTACCGGTTGAAGTGAGAAAGTGAGAGATAGGTAACGATATAATAGAAAAGGAAAGGCATTATCATTGGAATAGGCCAATAAGATTGAGGTGGGGTGAATGAAGGAAAATAGGTCGAGGTCAGAGTTCTGCTATTACACGGGCGTCCGCTCGGGTCATTTCTCATCACGATACTGTTGATTGGTATATAATGACAGTTACACAACTTACTACATACTTTTAAGCTTTATAATTTTTAAATTGGCCTCTAGCCATGACTTTTTGACTTTGATGTTAATAACTGAGAACTTAATGTAAAAAAAAACAAACTTATCTAAAATAATTAACGTTTACATTGTAACGGCAGCGATCCTGCCTTAGATGGTCCTAGGTTCGAGTCTCGGAAGGGGCAAATGCTTGTATTATGAATACGAGCGTTTGTACCTAAGGCATGTGTATTCATAAATATCTATAAGTATTAAATATCTATATATTATATAGACGCTGTTAAGCATTCGTGTGTTAACCCAAACCAAGCTAGTTTTGAGTAATCAGCTGTTAAATTTTTTTTAGAACAATCTTCTTTTTTCGCCTATGTTAAGCAAAAAAATATTGTTAATCGATATCATTTTTTTTGTTGAAATGCATAGATTAAAAAAATAAATGTATATATTATAATAAATTCATTATTAAAAAGAAAGAGCATAAAAATGGTTGATGCTTAAATTAGTGAAGGGTTTATTACATTTAGCATTCATGTGTTATGTGCCTTAACACATTAATGCACAATTCTGATTTGTTGTTTTAAAATAAATATCTGTTCTCATTTTTAAAAAATATAATAAAATAAACTGCTAACATATTAAAATTTTAATGTACTTATTTATTTAAAGTTTGTTTTAATTGCTATAACATGTTTTGAATCATATAACAGGTTCTGCTGAAAAAGAGAAATACGACAAATAAACACTTTAAATATTATTTCAATTATTTAAAAATCTTAACCAAACATTATAAACTTATTTTTTTATTATTATTTTAATCATATTAAATAAAACCAATATTTTTTTTGTATCCATCATATGGTACAAATCTATTGAAATTAGCTACTGTGAGTCTTATTCTCTTGCTCACTTTTTTATAACTTAAAACTTCTAAGAACATTACGTTCTACTTAAATAAAAAAAACAACAAAATAAAACTTCTCCGTTTCTTTTCTTCATTATAGCTATTAAATATTTGAAATTTGTACTTATTCAGAGATCTTTGGTAATCAATACGAGTAACAATCAGTCTTATTCGTTTTCTTCTATTGCATAATCAAACGTCCTCCCAATTCCTTTGATATCATCTTCAAACTCAGCAGACCTCACAGTATCCAAGAAGCTATAGAACTCTTTGCAATCTTCTGGTATTAACTTAAGAATATCTTTGAGATCTTTTACTTTGCTGCTGGATAATTCCTTACCATTTGGCCATAACGAAGGCAGTTTAATATTTTTAAAATATTGCATATCTTCCATTTTTTTGTTTTTGGACAAGTCTACTATCCTAGGGGTTTCATTTAAAGTAGATTTTATATACATCATGGAAGGAGTATCTTTTTTAAGTTCAATTTGAAAAGTTTTGAGCCAAGAAATTTTATTCTTATCTAAATCAATTTTCCGATTAGTAATAGCTTTTAGCAAAGGTCCTACAGACTTGAATTTACTTTTATTCATTTTTTTAACAGTAAATTTGTTCTTTCTTCGACACTCTACCATGACTTTAATGTAATCCAGATCAGTATACAGCCGGAAATTCGTTTTAAGGCGACACTCTACGCAGAAATGTATGACCCGATTGAAGAAATCTAATGGTTATTTTAGTCAATCTGTCATGATTTAGTAGTATATTAAGCAACATTACAATTAGTTTGATGCTCCGATTTTGACCACCGCAAGAGTCAGCCCATAAAATTAAATGCGTAGCTGTAGGTTTTAACTCCTCTGAAATAAAATTATTTATACAAGAGCCCACTTCCTGAGTTCCGCGTCCCGCTTCATGTTCCAACCATGTATGAAAAAAAGCTTTACCTGTGCTGCCAGAATGGATGCCTAGATTGTAGAAATTTAACTGCCGTTTATAGTATAAAACACCAGTTGATAAACAAGGTAAGTTGTGCGTTTTTTGCAGATCAAATGTAATAGTTTCAGTTTCAATATCTGTCTTTGCTTGCTGTAAATATTCTCTCATTTGTTTCCTTAAAGAAGCTGCGTGATCCAAATGCATCTGATGTTCTTTCTCTATGGCTTCTAATTGAATTCTATTAGCTGCCTGCTTATTTGATTGGAATATGTCACATTTCAAGCAAGTATCTTTATGGGGCGTTTTGAAACGCAAGTTAAAATGTCCGTAAAATATATTCTTAAATATAATTAATTTTACTGGATCTAAATGCTCTTCAGTGTACAAGTCATATATCTTTTGAAGGTTGCAGTTTGGAGCTAAATATTTGACATCTGATTGTGATCGACAATAGTGCGATTTATATTTCGGAAATTTCTTTATAATGTTATTACTTCTTCTGTCTTCTCTGTAGAAGTTTTATTTTTTCCACCCCTGCTTCCTCTATTATCTGTTATTTCTTGCTTTTCTTCTTTCTTTAATGCAATATCAACCCGTGATTGACTAATTTGGTAGGTATTCAAGAATGTTTTCTTGCAAACTAGTACACCAGTAATATAATATTTTCTTGTAAACTTCCGTCTTGAGCTTCGTCCTTGAACGTAACATCTATTTACGTTTTGCTCGGCTACATTTTTTTGGAGGATTGCACATCCAGCAGCGAAGTTACCGCATTTCCAGTAGTTTTTAAATTCACGCTTCCTTTTGTCTACTTCTACTTTTTCCGTGCATTTTAGGGGACAGTTGCATGTAAAATTACTACCACAAAAAGTTTTCTTCTTAATCTTTACTCCTTTGGTGTTAATATAATCTTGGTTTGTGTTAACTTTTTGCTTTTTTATAACTCTGTTCTGACTCTCATGCTTCCTTTTCCTGCCCCTTCTCTTTCTTCCTTTCTTGTTCAATTGAGAACCGCTTTGAGACAAATCAGTAGACGTTTCTAAAACTGCAATGCAGTCATTATCATCTAAAAAAAAATTGCAAAAGGTTTTTAGTATGAATTGATCTTACAGTAGATTGGTTTTCTCGAGGGATTAGTAAACTATCACTTTCAATATTATTATTTACCATAGGGTCTATTTCTGGTTCAATAATGCTTGGGGAATCTTGTAAATTACCAATCACATGACTATCGAGTAATGAGAAAGAATTAAAAGGCGTAGAATGCTGTAACGGCTTAAGTAAAATTATACTTTGAGAGTCATTATAATTATTTAGTTCTTTATCTGGTATATTTCCAAATATAGGTAACATCTGATCAACGTATTCAATTACAACATTATTTTGCTCACACATATTATGCTGAGATTCAGATATTGTAATTTGGGGATCCGATTCACAAAACGTTTTATCGACTTCGTTACTAGCAACATCAATATTTGAAGAAAATATGTTACTGCATCTATCAACCGTTGTAAATAATACAGGGATGCTTTCGTTTAATATGCTTTCAGAAATGCTAATTAATGCGGGTAATATTGACTGAGATTCTTCATCATATTCACCATAATCGTTTATATCTGCTGAGCTTTTATCTGGTGTTAAAAAATTTTTGTTCGTTTGCGATTCCATGCTGAAATAAATAAGAAATTCAGAGTTAAAGAGTTAGGATGTGAACTAACAGATAGGTTTCATCAAATTATTACAGTTTGTACAAACTCTTTAGTACCTTAACCGGGCACAGGGCGGTCTAGTCCTAAATTAAACAAATTAATGCTTGTACTAGACAACTAATAGAATATTAAACATATTATAGGATGACAGCTCGAATTGTCTACACTGCACCAATTTATCAACACTTCGAAAAAAAATGTGTTTGTGAAATCTGAGGGCCGAATTTTTTCAAATGGTTTTTAGAAGGCTTAGTAACTAAAATATTGGGCTCGAATTAGTAAAATAAATCTGTTTAGTTTGTTGGCATATTTTGGTAATAGATATTTAGTAAAAATATCATACATAATAAATAAAACGTATTCCGGTTATGAACATTATTATTACTTACAATGTTCTTTCTATGGCCGCTCAGAGTCGAAAAATTACTTATAATTCAGTAAATTAATTACCAACAATTTATATTTTCTACACAAATATTAGTAAGCTAAATAAAAGAAACTCATGGAAGATTGTAAAAGTTAAACCAGAGTATAATATTATTGATGGTCCATTGCGTACTTATTGCATTTAATTAATTTTACCAACTATTTACAACATGTAAAAATATGAATTTTTTTAATTGTAATACACTGTGCTATTTTAACATATCATAAACTAAAGTTAAGTATTTTACACTTGGCATCGAAGTGTTAGAAATTGGTGCACACGGAATTGAGGACTGGGTCTTTTACCCTATCTTTTATTTTTAAATACATACTCATAAAATACCCACACCTAGAACAAATATCGACGTTCATGTAATTTATGTTTTTCGTGTGGGAGTCGAACCCACGCGAACAAATCTACAAACATACATACACTTCTAAAATTATAACCGTCCTTTTTATCTTTGCCGTATCCGGATAAAATGGTTCTAAATGAAAATATCCAAGCACTTACGAATTAAAATTGCCTACTTACTAAAAACTCACTTTTAGTGTGTGTGTAATCTAACCTTAAACTCAAAATGTGTTTTGAGGTTAGATTAGCCGAAACTGTTTTTCGTTGAATTTAGAGATGAACTGATCAAAACTATATTTTCCACTACATGAATTTCTAAACACATCTAATTAGATTTATGTCAAAAATTAATAAAAAACTTACGTGTTGGTGTGGTCAACAAGCCCGCGCAATTCTTACCGCCCCACCATCCTCCCTCAGCTACCGCCGCGCTCGCCCAATATTGCATGTATGTTGTAATCCACAATCCGATATACGCATTTTTACAATAGCCGCATTATAACTCATTATTGCTTTTTGTTGTGGTCTCATTAGATTTTGGCATTAATAATGTAAGGCACTTATGACATAAACGCTAAATACAAATCTTAATTTAGAAAATAAGCAATAACGATTTTTGTACTCTAGAATATTCTGCGATTTTTTTTCAATAAAATGGATTGCACTATCGTAAATCTTATGATCTAATAATTAAAACTGCATTCATAACTCAAAACCCGATTTATTGTGGGTTGACACACGAATGCTTAACAGCGTCCAATTATATGTATATCTTTCCATCGGTCTTGTATCCGAAACACAAGCCTTACAGTGCTTACTTTGTGCTAAACTAGTTGTTGTGATTTTTTTTCAATCGTGAAACGGAAAGCACTTGACCGCTTTCTCGCCTGATGGTAAGCGACGGAAGTCTAAAACATACCTATTCACTCGTGACTTGAAGACCCTCAAATTGTATTTATCAGAAAACACAGACTCCGGCAAAGAGTTGCACTCTTTAGCGGTACGGATTACAAAATTGGAACCAAATCGCTTAGTGCTCTTTGGTATATCAACCATATAAAGGTGGCGCCTATTTATATTTGTAACTCATAACTTAATTAAGAATAAGTCATACTTTTCTAAAATAAATAACATAATAATATTAATTTCACGAGCGTTTGATGCAACAGCAGCGATCCTGCCTTGCACACCGATAGTCCTGGGGTAGAGTCTCGGAAGGGGCAAATGCTTGAGTGATGAATACGAGCGTTTATACCTAAGTCATGTGTATTTTAATATTATACATATTACACATCTATATAGTACACATCTATATATCATATATGTATGTCTATCCGTTACCCTAGTATCACACATCTATAACACAAGCCTTATGGTGCTAACTTTGGGCTAGGCTAATTGGTGTGAATGTAAACAATATTTTTTTTATTTATGATGTAAAAATATACTAAAATCAATATAACTGCGTAGCGTTAAAATTTTATTCGAATGACTGAAATCGTAGTGTGTTGAATATATAATTTTAATGTCATTGAAGCATTTAACAGCTGTTTTTTTTATATCTGTGCCAACTTCATGAGTCTGCTTTAAACTAACAGTATTATCTATAGTTTTAATAAATTTGTTTTTTATCTTCTATATGTTATTGCAATGTTTAAGTACAATTATTTACAACAGATACTTTTGCCTTTTTTGTAATCAACGATGTAAACAAACCATAACACTGCTTTAATTGTGATATTGGAATAAAATTATATTGTGTGGATTATGTATGGTATTTATTCACCATATTGGTGCGACGGTAGCGATCCTGCCTGTCGCACCGACAGTCCTGGTTTCGAGTTCCAGAAAGGGCAGATGTTTGTGTGATAAATACGAGCAGTTGTATCTGAGTTATGGGTATTTATATATTTTTGCTATGAATATTGCAGTCTTGTATTAAATATATATATAGTTTAACCTAGTATCCATAACATAAGCCTTACAGTGCTAACTTTTGGCTAGGCTAATTAGTGTGGATGTAGGATATATTATTATTCTATTAAAGCTGACGAGTTTTTTGCGCCTCTTCTTGTCAGTTCAAAGACGTCCTGAATAACGGTCGTAGGTAAAAAATGTTGGACGAATCAAAACAACTTATTCTAAGTGCTACCGAATAAAGTCATTTTCATTTCATTTCATAATAGAAAAGTTACTTCGTTTTGACATTTTAGTAATAATTACTTTTGATAGAATAGATCGATTTAAATAAAGACAAAGTTTCTTCAAAATACGAACTATGAGTTTTCAATCCTTTGAACTCAATTCAGTAATTCTGGTTTGATGTGATTTTAAACACAGACCAATAAATTAACAAGAAAACTTAATAAATTATAAAAATGTCTTTTGTTATTTATTTTCAATACAAAACTATTTTTTTAAATATATTCAATGTGGATACAGACACGTGGAACTTGAATTTATAATAATTGGGTTTAAAAAAAACAATCGCTCGAATTGTGAAAGGCTGTTTCGAGCCCCTACCAACACCGAAGACAAGTTGAAATTAAAATTATTTTTCAAACAAGCTCGTTGGCAAGGGGTGCTGTTGATCTAGCCTTTGTCTATTTAGAATGCGTTCGCTCTTGATCCCAAATCAAACCCAGGGGCTAAAGCTGCAAATTGACGGTCAGTTTTTCGCATCAGTTGAACTGACGTCAATCCAAAATTTGATCGTGAGTGTCGAATCATCACTCCAGAGTTTTAACTGACGACGCGCCACGTATTTCCGAGATTATCATAAATCCAACTCGGCGCGTCGCAACAAACTGATCGTGAGTACATGATCGTCAATTCAACACAAACAGGTAGTACACTTCCTAATAGCCCGGCCGATTGAAAACTGAAGAGCAGGAGTGACGCCAGTGAATGCGGAAATCGAGTTGGCCTAAAACCATTTAGAGTGACGCCACAGTTTTACGAAAAATTGAGGGTCAATGCCCACTAAAAGACAGGATTCACGATAGACAGCCTTTTGACGTGATAAATCGATGAATGCCGGCTGCACGCACGAAAAAGTATGACTCATTGTCACGAGATGTCACGACTTTTGTATACGAGAGGATGTTCCTCTCATTGATGAAACAACGCTGGCCTACAGCGTAAAATTAGAAAGGTACTAGAAAATTTCAATGGGTTTTTACAAAGCTCAGTTGCTCATTAGGAGAGCTTTGGACCGGACTTCCAAAGGTTGCGGGTTCGTTTCCCGCCTTTGAATTTACTTGTGAACTGAGTCGATTTTTTCTAGTATATTTCTATTAATATAATCTGTATTTAACCCAACAAAAACAAACACTAGCACCATTATTATAATATTGTCATCCACAAGTCAGAAAGTTGATCTTGCCATTATAAGTACATTATGATTTGACTATAGTATGTGTTTATTTAATAGGTTTTATAACAACGACTGTTTAGTAGTATTACTCAATACCCAATAGTTTATTCCAAAACCACAATGTACATAAGGATGTTAGAATAATAAAGGTAAAGGTCATTGTCCTGTCGGGCACAACAATTTAGATGAGAGAAGGAAAAGTCTACACGATAATTTTAGATAAAATTTTAATTTATTGTATGTATATATTTAAAACTTATATTTTAAGTATTTTAATTTATTGAAATGAAATAAAATTTATTTGAGTTCAATTTACAACACAGCACATAATAATGGTGTTCGAATGGAAGCCAAGAACTGGTCGTCGGAGTGTGGGCAGATAGCCGATGAGGCGGATCGACGATGTGGTCATAATTGCCGGACAGTTCTGGCAGAGGAAGGCCCAGAATAAGGAGGAATGGCGGGCAATGCAGGATGCCTACACTCAGCATTGGGTGGCGAAAGGCTGAAGAAGAAGAAAGAAGAAGACATAAATAGGTAACTGTTACAATCAAAGGGTCATTGAGTATTACTGGACTCCACACTAGGATTCCCTGTGTCGTGAAGACCAATATTTCTATTTGAACTAAGCATGTATTCATGTGCTTGTGAATTGTTGAGTTTGTGTTTATGTATATGTTTGTGTGTTTGCGTGTCTTTGTGTGTTTGCGTGTCTTTGTGTGTGTGCGTGTGTTTGTCTGAGCGTACGTTTATGTGTGTGTTGTAATGATCTATTAAGTGTGTATTTAATTTTATTATTAAAAGTATTCTATTGTTAATTTTTTTTTTATTTGGTTATTCTTGGATGCTGTAAAGCCTAATGTTAATTTATTATAGTAAATAGTTCTTTACTTATAAATTAAATTTATTATTTGATTATAAATTATTATATTCAGTGTTACTCTATGTTTTTTATTAATTATATTATTATCTGAATGTGGTAAACAGTTCTACCTACTATGTATATTAAATGTTATTTCAAATTTTTGCCATTAAGGTATTTTTTGCATACTATAGTGATGTTCCTTTATTAATAATCCTTTTTAACATTTTAACATAACTTTATTCTTTAGATTTATACCTATTGAAAATGTGAACATACCACTCACGGTTCCAATAGGCACTAAATTTTTTTGTAACATAAAAAGTGACCCACTTGCAATAAATACTTACAACAAACAAACGGTCTCAGTAGCAACTATAAATCAGCGCTGGGAATCGAACCCACTGTCAACGCCTTTGCCTGCGACGTACAAAGGAAATATACTTGAATGCGTCGCGTCGTGGAGTCACTAAAAACGGACGCGGCACTTTTCTACGAGCTTATAGCGGTTTGTTTTTTTCCAATAAATAAAAACATATTAATCAATAATCTAAGATCACAGTGGCTTGTGTGTTTGTCTGTCCGCTCTTTTCCAGCACTTTTTCCATTGTATCAATATCGTTATCATAGCAACGCGTTAACCGCAAGTAGTTCGTCTACTGGACGCTAGATGGCGCTAACGGAAAAATATTTAATAATAGAAAAAAATTAAAGAATTTTGTCCACCCGTGCGAAGCCGGGCCGGGCCGCTAGTATTATATAACATCACATCACATATATTATGTTTCCGAACACAAGTTCAGTAGTTAACTTGTGTTATGGAGTGCATAAAAAGCGACGATACTAAAACACCCAGACCTAGCAAATATAGAAAATTACGTATTCTACATTGAACCGGCCGAAAATCATTTGTCCACGAAATATTTGAGCACATGCTTTAATGCTGAGGCCACACTACCTTACCGTCTACCGGGCTGTTACCGCAATAATTATGACATTAAATTACCGTTTAAATTACTGCATGAACTGGTGTGGTTACACTAGAGTTTACCTAGATATGTCAATAAATTAGGCGGTAAAAATATCACTTTTCAAGATGGAGGTTGAAGCTGCAGCGGTGTTGTGTTTTATGAGTTCCAATTATTTTTACATGAATCTTTTAAATTTTAACAAAGCTAGAAGAAGACAAAAAAAAAGAAGATGGTGGATGATAAAAATGCACAGAAGCCGTACAAGGTTAGACTTTTTCTTAAGTTTATAATTGTTTTAAATCATGGTTTTTAATTTAAATAAATTTAATTTGAGGAGGTGGAGAACTCCTATTTTTCCACATTTTCTAATTAGAGAATGCAGTAAAATAGGTAACAAACTTCAACATGTGCATTTAGTTTAAATTGTATGTAGGAAAATTTTAAAAGTGGAAAAGTGAGGTTTTGTATCACCTCCTCATTTATTACAAGAGCTTCACTTCATTTACTACTTAACTTTATATATATATTTTTTCATTTATTTCAGGAGAACGATGGAAGAAAATATATTCTCTGACCTGCTAGCTGAACCAAGTGGACAATTTATTGGATTCGTTCGCATGTCATCAACTGATTTCGAAATACTCCTTAACAAAGTGGGCCCTATTATAGCAAAACAAGAGACAAGATTTCGAGAAACTATTCCAGCCAAAGTACGATTAGCCATCACATTACGATATTTAGCTTCTGGAAATAGTTTCAGAAGTTTACATTATTTGTTTAAGATGTGCCATCAAGTTATTTCCAATATCGTCAAAGATTGTTGTGCTGCTCTTATAACTGTTTTGAAAGACTTAATCAAGTTACCTTCGTCTCAAGACGAGTGGCTACAGAAGGAAGCCGATTTTAGAGACAGATTTCCCCATTGCTTGGGAGCCCTCGATGGTAAACATGTGGTGGTGATATCACCAATTCACAGCGGTTCCGAATATTTTAATTACAAACACTCGTTTAGTATTGTGTTGATGTCCTTGGTGGATAGCAATTTTTGTTTTATGTTCTGTGATGTTGGAAGCAAGGGAAGAATTAGCGATGGTGGTGTATTTAGAGACAGTGTTTTATTTGAAAAGCTACACAGTAACGCCTTATATTTGCCACAACCTGAGCCACTTTCTAATGATAATGTACCTATGCCCTACGTTATTGTTGCTGATAATGCGTTTCCATTGCACCCCAATTTAATGAAGCCTTATCCTGGTGACCATCCAGAAGGGAGTATGCAACGAAAATTTAATCGGAAACTATCTTCCGTTCGCATCGTTGTAGAAAATGCGTTTGGTATAATGTCAGCTCGGTTTCGAGTACTAAGGGCACCTATAGCTGTACAACCACATGAAGCTTCAAAAGTAGTCATGACCTGTGCTTTATTGCATAACTTTTTGAGAAAAAGTCCCAACTCACGATCTATTTACGCTCCACCAGGCTACGTTGACCAGATAATAAATGGAGAAATAACAAGACCAGGGAATTGGAGACAAGATATTGGATATGGCAGTGGTGGTTTAAGGCCTTTAGGGTCAGTTGCTCGACGTCCAACTTTACTCGCAACACAAGTAAGAAATAAATTCTCTGAATATTTCATGAATATGGAATAGTAACTACTGTGTAATTTTAGATAAAAATAAAACATGACAAAAATAATTAAAAGTCTTTTATTTAACTTTAATATAACTAAGTAGGCAAAAAAACAGGTAAATGAGATTGGACTTATGTAAGTAAAACTAATCAAGCAATTGGTTATCAAGTATTCGGACACTGCCAGTGTTAGATATAATAATTCGTCTTGCTGAGTCTGAAGTAGCAGTTTGCGCTGGTGTCGAATGTACTCTGCTTTGTCCAACGTTTGATAGCAGTGACTGTGATGAAGTAAGAGTAGTTTGTGTCGGAATAAATGTAACTTGTGTGTGTTGCCCGTTTTCCAAGTCATCGGCTAAACAATTTGTTTGTGCTGGTTCCGAGTAGGGTCCATTTTGTCCGTAGTTTAATAGCAGTGATTGTAATGAAGTATTTTGTGTAGAAATAAATGTATCTTGTGGGTTTTGCCGGTCTTCCAAGTTATAGGATGAAATATTTGCTTGCGTCTTTGGTACTAAATAGAGTCTACTTTGTCCGACGTTTGACGGCAATGACTGTGATGAACCACACGAAGATGGAGTACTATTTCTCGTAATCGACTGAAATACTAAATTTTGAATGTCATTCATCAAAGACTCTCTGTCGAAAGGATCCTTCATTTTTCTAATTTTGGCTGCTATCATTAATCCAAAGTGGTCGTACTCATCAACATTTGCTTTTTGAGTTATAGATTTCATATGATCAAATGCTTCATCCATTTGTCTTTTGGCTGCAATTATTTCTGGTGGCGCAATATTTTTCTTGACAAAGCGTTGTTTGTTAGTTGACTGATTAGTAGGTCGCAAGCTTTTGGCGCCTTCTATTGCTTGCGTTAACGAATTCTGATCATGTGTTGTACTTGGTGTAGGGGAATCTATATCCTGATTAGTTTCTTGAGCTTCAGAATCCACCCTTGCATCCGATGAAGGAACCTGAAAATTTTTTGATGCTTAGACATTAATATTTTACTTACAACATAGCATTCAATTCTAATCACGAAGAAAATGTTATGTATATACACTGCTAATTTTTAAATACCCAAGAAAAAATATGAGTGTTCAAGACGTGATAATGAACAACTTTCACTACGGGACAAACTCTGAAGTCACATAAAAAAAATCTGCTGTTTCATGAAACAGCTGAACTGTCGTGAAAGTATTAAACTTAACTTTTGTATGGTACAGCAGTTTTTTTCTGTGATTTCAGAGTTGCTTCCATAGTGAAAGTTGTTCATGATCACGGGTAGAATAGGTACTCTCATAATTTTTCTCGCGGGTATTTAGAAAATAAATAACAGTATAGGTATGTGCAGTACATGTTTATACATGTTTATTCATCCGCGTTCCTAGGGAACTACTTGTCAGATCGGGATAAAAAGCAGTGCCTCCTGGTCTCTCTCTACCTGTATATTAAATTTTACGTCAATCGGTCCAGCAGTTTTTGAGTTATGAAGTAGAAAACAAACAGACAGACATACATACAGACACAAAACTTTCGCATTTATAATATTAGTGGGATTAGTGGGATAAAACGCAGCGTAGGCTACTTGAAAACTTGAGCACAAAATAAGAATAGGTACAATAAAAAACTAACCTCTGAATTCAATTCACTGTTGGATTCATAAACTGGTCGTAGAAAACTGTCCATAAGTTCAAATGCATACCAGTTAGTACTATAAATTTCACTTGTTCCCGCTCCGGACTGTAATGATTTTTTATATTTATTTAGATGGTTTCGGTAATAATTCATCAAGGATTCTTTTTTCTTTTTCAAATCATCTATCGTAGTTGGAAATGATAAATTTTGTTTGATCCGACGCCAGGCATCATTTTGTACACTGCGATTTTTATGGTTCTTCTTTCGGGTATCCCAAAGAGACGGTTCGGATTGGAATAATTCCAAAAACTCGAGCGCTTTTTCATTTGACCACTCCATGTCGATCGATACGTGCGTCGCCGGTGAGCTCATATTGCACACTGGACAAACGGTAGTGTGGCCAACAAACGCAATAATTACTGCGGTAATCTTCTTTGATGTGCGAAAAAAGACCGCCGCCGGAGCTATTGCCTACCACCATTTGCCATATTGATTGGCATTGTAAAATTATGGCCATAAATTGTGGTTACACCTAGGTGTTGTTTAAGTTATGGCTATAATTATTGGCATATCACGGTAGTGTGGCCCCACCATAAGAGGATATTGTGCAGATATTGAGATTGCTTAAAGGTTGGCGTCGTATATAAGATAAAGTTTCTATATCAATAAATGACGATCGGTTTGGCCAAGCGAGAGTGATCCTATCTATGATGTTATGACTGGGGTTGGTGGGGTTTCGAGTCTCGGAAGGGGTAGATTTGGGGTTTGTGTGAATAATACGTGAATTAGTACCTGAGTCATAGGTATTCAATATATTTCTTTAAAGATGTATCATATGTTGATTCAATCTGTTATACTTGTATTCATAACGCAATCAAGTGCTAACTTTGATCTAGGCTAATAAGGGTTAATAAGAGAATATTATTATTAAATAAATGACTGCCATTTACATATAATTATGATGGCGTTATTGAAATGATTTTTGAACTATATAAAATATATTATATATAATTTATTTATTTATATTATACCCGAATAGAAAAGTTTGACCACGGAGGTTGTTATATATAGTGTCATATAAAGAAAAAAATATCATTGTACCGCCTGTGTACGCTTCGTTAATCCTGGGCGAGCGTGGACAAAAAATAAATTACCTCAGGCCCTACTGATTTACGTGCGGCCGCGGTTTTTGCGCCCACGCCTGTAGCTCGCCATTACCGACCCGCCGCCCGATATCAAAACAGGAATTCAAGCAATTTCAGGCGATATCCTGTATAGTACAGAAAGCATTAGAAGCAGATTAACACTGCAACACCATGTACTTCTTACCGTATTTAGTTCTTACATTTCCGCGCACATTACACATTAGAATAAAACACTTTTTTACGGATTTTGCGTCTGGATAACATTCAGGATGGCTGTCATCCTGTGATCAAGACTCCTGTAAAGGAGTTGAAACGTCAGGATTAAATATAAAATAAAATATGCGCAGAATCCGTAAAAAAGTGTTTTATTCTAATACTTTTTACCGTTGTATAAAGCAACCATGCCTATCATTTCATCTCAGCTGTAAGGAAAACAAGATATATGTTGAAAAAATATATGTTCCAAGCTGAATCCAATGAATAAACTAAATGTATATTAATTAAAAGTAGTTAATGAAATACGATAAATTAACAACTGTAATTTCAAACAAAGCCAGACAGCGAGCGAATTGATCTTCCTAAATCCTAAGTATAAATTTAGAGTATCTAGGTTCTCTGGTGAGGCTGTACGTCGTCTGTCAGTCAGTTGACAACTTAAAACAAAGCCTCTTATTGTTCAGACCATAAATAAATAATTAAATTGTATATAAAAATAAAGTCTTCCTTTAAAGGACGACTCCACTCAAACCTGATTCCCTTCAACGTCATCCATTAGAGGAGAAGAGATACGAAAATACAGGATTTATATTTATAATTAAACTAATTTTAACGGTTCGTTTACGTTTACTTTTGTTTTGAATAGATAACCTTGTAGTATCGACTCTTTAACAGGAGTATGAACAAGATATTTATTAATTTATTTGTTTTAAGAGGTGGACACATATAAATAATTGATAAGAAATGTGACTACTGTAAGCCAATTACAAACCTCCACAGTTAGTAACAAATTATGATGAAGTTACAAAGAAAGAAAATAATAAAAAATAAAAACAAGAAATCAGGGTTAAAGATATATAAGATTTTTTATTATTGCTTAATAATAAAACGAACTAAAAAGTTCAAAGCTCAAAATTAATGGGGTTGTGTTGTTTTAGTGAGGAGTTTCTATGGCCACCTTCCAGCTTTAGCATCTGACACTGGCTATAAAGGACCAAAGTATTCGTAAATACGAATCAAACTAGCCCAAACTTGATGCGTTGTATCGTTTCATTGCGGAGTCCCTATGACCATTTTCCGGCTCCAGCATGAGATGGGCTTCATGTCGTCGTTATATTGCATTGTCACGCGATATATAGAAGAAGGCAAAATTTAACTAGCAAGATTTTATTACAGACACATTTACAGGGGAAAGTAAATACTAGCTTCTAATAACTTTATTTTACTCTACCCACATTGTACAGTAAAACTCAAAGTAACTAATTATAATCATCAAATATAATATTCTCACTTTACGAGAAACTGTGTTCACAATCCTAATACTACTGTTTCCTAACAATGTCTTATCCCAGTTTAAGACCACACCTTTTCCTGTTGTCGTTAGTTTCGCAATGACCTTAAGTTAGTTTCAGGGGCAGATCTTAAAAGCAGCTAGTGTTGACCTTGACCTAGGGTCTGATTGTTTTCGGTACGGTCAACTAAACATGGCTAGCGTGCGGGTCTGTAATGCTAACGACTCATTTACATTAGCTCCAGCAAAAAAACTATACTTTACGACATAAAATTAAAAATGTCATTAAGGATATTATTTAATTATAATCAATCAAGATAATAATAAGTATCGATACTATCTATGTTCTTGGTAGCAATACTATCGATAGTATCGACACTATCGATTGTTTTGAACTATCGATAATATGTCAATTTAAAATAATATTGTTCAAAATTTTAAGGCATAGCAGTCAACCATAAAGATATTAGCCTATATTATCCTCTTCCTCCCGGACCTCTGAGGTGTTCAGACGTATCTTGTACTAATACCTTTTTCTTTTTTTAAATAATTTTCCAAAAATGAATATAAACATTGCGCTTTTATTCGAGCGCAAATAATAGGAGTGCATAAACGCGAGGAGGTGATTATAGCCGAACTACTAGTACGCGCCGAGCACACCAGCTACGTTGACTCATCGCTGCGACCCGCCGCGCAAGCGCCGCCCACCACAGCTTGCTGCCCGCCCCGTGAGGCGTAACATCGCTTGACCAATACGCTCCGCGCACCCCTTCAACTTGCTGCGCTGACGTCGGTAGGAAGCCCTGCCCTTTTGTAACTCATATATCCCGTACACTTCTGTTGCCCTGGTACAATACGACTGAGCGGCGTAGCGAAAACATGGACCCAGATATGTCGTTGTGCGTCTCTGAAGACGAAAAAACTCCACCAAATTTTGTTACACAACGCACGCAGCAAAGATTAATACAACATTCTGATAGTATAAGACAGGATCAATTCATGGATCTAAAGGCAGAAATGGCCAAGCTTATTGCAGCCTCGAGTCAACAAGCAAAAGATCTCAATGACCTAACTTTAACACTCAAACAGGTTCGTCTGTCAAATCAAAATATTGAGAGCTCGCTCACGTTACTAACCGCTCAAAATGATGAGTTCAAGAAACAAATTGTAGCCCTTCAAAATCATGCAAAGGAGGACAGGGAGTACATAATGTACTTGGAAAACAAACTGGAGGACCTGCAAATCTCAACCCGCAAAACATCATTCGAGCTAAAAAACGTACCTAAGAAAGAAAATGAATCCAAGCATGATCTAATTGACATGACGATATGCCTTTCAAAGACCATAGATTGTAAGATAAACAGAAGTGATATTAAAGACATTTACAGGGTGCGTGGGAAAAAGCCAGAACAGAAAAATACTCCCATTATTGTAGAAACAAACTCTGAATTGCTGAAAACTGACTTTATGAAGATGGCGAGGGCATTTAACATCAGGAATAAGACTAAGATTTGTGCTAAGCATCTGGGCTTCAAAATAAACGAAGACACCCCTGTCTTCCTCTCTGTGCACCTGACTGCTAGAGGCTCACGTCTATTCTTTTTGGCTAGAGACTAAGCAAAATCAAAAAGCTTCAAGTACTGTTGGACTGCTTACGGTAAAGTGTAAGTGCGCAAAAATGAACTCTCACCTATTATCTTGGTTAGAACCGAAGAACAAGTTCACCAGCTGCTAAAGGAGAAGTGACTAGCTGTGTATATCCATGGTCTGTTGTTTTGTATTCTTAATTTTATCCTTGCGTTTATTGTGCACTCACTGTTTGTTACACTTTTATTAGAAATACGATTACATAATATTTTATCACTATACTTGCTAAATGCGTGCAACGCACACAAACACATTACTTTTTACTTACACAAATATCCTTTTTACATACACTTACACACACAATACCTCACCCAATTAATTACACTATGCCCTAGTAGTTCACACTTTATACAGGTAATAACACATATACAAACACAAACTTCTTATTTATTTATCATACCTTAGTCACAAAAAAGGAAACACAACTGTAAGCTATGCATATTATACAGATTATTATTATTTTAAATCGCCTATTACCACATGTATGACGCTTTGCAAATTGACGTATTTTTACCTATTTTTCTTATGTTATGAATAATACAATGAACACACTTCAAGAAATAGACCGAATAGAGCTAGCACGGTCTTCTGAATATGACGTGGAAGATTTTAACCGGCGTGTTCATGTTAGGAAAAATGACTTTACATTGATTTCTCAAAATATAAGAAGTATATATTGCAACCTTGATGATTTTATATTAACTTTGTCTAGCTTCAGTTTCAATATTGATGTAATTTTACTAACGGAGTGTAGACTTAACTGTAACAAACCTTTGTCCGTACTGCCAAACTATTGCTCCTATTATACCGAATGTAGGCTAAACCAAAACGATGGTGTCGTAGTGTATGTAAAGAATGCCATAAAACACAAAATTAAGGAAATACATTTAACGCATGCGTCTTGTTTGCAGCTCAATGTACTAAATAATATAATTCTGTGTATTTATCGATCACCATCGGTTACAAATGCTGATGGATTTATAAATTCATTAAATTTACACTTAAGTTCTATAAAGTCACTTAATAATATTTTTATCACAGGTGATATATGAGATATTAACATAGCTCTTAAGCCCATAGAACCACCCCAAGAACAAAAAAATCGACTGAATTATTTGAGCATGTTATCTGAGCACGGTATATTGGCCGGACACACTATCCCTACTAGGGAAAAGAACTGCTTAGACCATATAATGCTTAACATAAACAAGCTCAAAGTACAGGCATCTATTGTTGTGCTACACACGACCACTACTGACCACTCTGCGACTTTCCTCTTACTCTCGAAAATAAAACCTAAGCATTCTGTATCTAAATTTAAAACATCCACGAACTTTAACAAAGCTCTAGATCACATTAAAAATCAAAACTTAGAAAAACTACTACAATATGATGACCCCGATTTAATAACAAATCAGTTGATTTGTACTCTTACCAACTCATTAAAAGAACATACAGTAACCACAACTATACCTAAAAAATATCGTATCTTAAAACCTTGGATTACACCTGGTATTTTGCGCTGTATAAGAAACCGCAATAAGCTACAAAAACAAGCACGTAATGAACCTCATAATGAAATAATGTCAATTACATACCGAAGGTATAGAAATTATTGTAATAATCTCATAAAACGGCTTAAAAGAGACTATGAGAGAGGTTTGTTGGCTAATTCTGTCAAAAATAACAAACAACTTTGGAGAAACATCAAAACTATTACTCACACAAATAAACTCAAGACTTCAAATACAGAACTTCTCAATATTACTGATAACCCGATAGCCTCTGCAAACTACGTAAACAACAATTTTTCTAATATTGGTCAGCGTCTTGCGGAACAGATTGAATATGTAGAAAGCGACTCTAACTGTTATCTCCAAAACTTACCTAGACATCCGAACTCCTTCGTACTTTTGCACACCGATAATTATGAAGTTAATAATATCTTGATGAAATTAAAATCAGATAGTTCTCCAGGCTGGGATAATATCTCGACTGCTTTTCTAAAGCATGCAAAAGAAGTTATCATTCCTATCATAACTCACTTAGCAAACTTGTCGTTCGATAAAGGAACATTTCCAGCTCCTCTAAAGCAGTCGATCATTACTCCGGTTTACAAGACTGGGGATAGAGATAACGTAGGAAACTAAAGACCTATATAGGTGCTGCCTGCTATATCCAAAATACTCGAAAGACTTATAAATCTTAGATTAATTGCTTACCTGGAAAAGTATGAGATCTTGACTCCTTCCCAGATTGGTTTCAGACAAGGAAAGTCGATCGAAGATGCAGTCTCAGCTTTGAGCTCATTGGTAGTAGAGGAAATGGATAAGCATAATAAATGCATGGCAGTATTCCTGGACTTGAAGAAAGCGTTCGTTACGGTTTCTATCCCCATTCTTGTACATAAGCTGTACAAAATCGGTGTCAGAGGTGTTCCACTCAAATTACTCTCGGACCACCTTGCAAATAGGAATCAGAAGGTAAAACTGGAAAATTGTACAAGTGATTGCACTAATGTATCGCTAGGTGTCCCGCAGGGAAGTGTACTTGGCCCCACTTTATTCTTAATTTATCTCAATGATTTGTGTGACATAACCCTTAAAAGTGCCAAAATATTCTCTTATGCGGACGACACTGCCGTAGTTTTTACTGGAAGATCTTGGGACAGTGCTAAAAAGAATGCAGAGAAAGGCCTTGAGCAAATAGGAAAATGGCTGCAATATAAACTCCTTACACTCAATACGGCCAAGAGTTGCTACATATGCTTTAGCATTTATAACAACACTCAGCCAGAAACGGATTTTGTTTTGAGGATACATCGTTGCCGCACCACAACAGATAGACCAAACTGCCATTGCCCCACTATACATAAAGTACCTGAAGTTAAATATTTGGGAGTGTGGCTGGATCAAAGACTCTCTTGGTATCCTCAGCTTGAACGTGTTACTCAGAGAATAAGAAATCTCACATGGATTTTTAAAATGTTGAGACACGTTGTACCTAAAACAGATTTGGATGCGGGGACTGGGGACAGATGTCTTCTAAGGGATATATATGTGTCCCTAGTACAGTCTGTTCTTGCATACTGCTTGCCTGTATGGGGAGGTGCAACCAAAACGCGTTTTCTCGAGGTGGAACGGGCGCAACGTGGTTTGATAAAGGTGATGTATTTGAAAAAACAAAGGTTTTCAACTAATGAACTTTATCAAACTACCCAAATTTCGTCAATCAGAAAGCTTTACATTGTACAGACAATTCTAAGTAAACATAAAACCCTGAAATTTGATCCAACTAATGCTGTAAGAAGGAGGCATAAGCTGGAAACCTTCAAATGTAATTCTGTTTTTGCTTCTAGACAATATAAAGCTCGGTCTGCCTACCTCTACAAAATGATTAATAAAAAGCTAAACCTATATACGAAAACATATCGCGACTGTAAGAAGTGCTTACAAAAAAGTCTAGAAGATAAAACCTATAATGATCTTGAGGCATTACTAGTTAATATTAAATAGGAACATAAACACACCCACTCATACACACACACAAACACACACACACACACACACACCCACACCCACACACACATACACACGCTCATACACATAATATGCACGCTAAAAATGTAAAAAAATATATAAAAATAAATATAATAGTTTATAGATTTATATAATAATTGTCACTTTTATTCGTTCCTGTATTACATTAATATTTAAGTAGCTTATCTTTAAAACATACCTATAGCTTTATAAATCATTTTACTTTAATTTAAACTTACTAGATTTTTACTGTACATTCTTCTTAAAACGACCTAAATTAATGGAAGAGCGCTGCTCCCTGACACAGGCTCAATAGCTTAAAAGGGCGCTACGGTCACTAATATAATATAATGTACCTTTGGTTATGAAATAAAAATATTATTATTATTATTAGAACAAATCATTTCAAATGATACGTTAAAATTTACGTGAGTAGTGATAATGTAAAAGGATTTGCGTTTTATAACATTGCTGTTAAAACATACCCAATACTTTGAAGACTATTTTGAAGACTATCGATATTCCCGATACTATCAATAGTATTGTTACCAAGAACATAGATAGTATCGGTACTATCGACTCTATCGATAGTATCGATATCACGTAATTTTTCAGATGAAAAAATCGATAGAAATACTATCGATAGTTTGGCAACACTAAGCCACACCCAATTTATACATATACAATCTGATTCGGATAATGACGTTTTCGGCCAAAAATTTGCCAACAATAAAAAATTCACAAGACGCCTTAGGCAATAAAGTAAATAGCAACAACAACACAAGTGATCTTATTATTATTATCAATAGCACATAATATATAATCAATATATTACAGTTACTCAAATATTTGTGGGTGTGTGTGTGTCTTATTTTAAAATTTTAGTGGTGGCAGTTAGCTAAGATTTATATAATACTAGAATTTACCCGCGGCTTCGCCCGCATTTAAGCTTATAGAAATATTGCATTGTGAATGCAAAAAATTAAATAAAAACATAATTATTGCTGGTTCCATCTTAATCGATTGTTTAATATTTATAAAAATATTACTTTCGATGTTGAAGGTTCAACGTTCAACATTGGTGGAACGATACTAGCTCATAGTAGAAGTTGTATTTCAATGTTTGTAAAATTCGACACGTTTGCCAGCGTCTCGATAGCTCAGCGGTCATAGCGAAATGTCGTAGGTTCGAATCCCATCTGAGGGCTCGGAGGCGTAGTTGTTTTTTACACACGTATTTTATATCTTATAGAAATATTGCATTGTGAATAAAAAAAATTAAATTAAAAACAATGCTTTTCAAAGTTAAATTAAGTTTATTTAAAAAAAAATTGTTAAGTTAGATATTCTTATATTAATCAAACTTCTTTCAATTGCATTAAATGTCTTTTTAGGGTTCCGTACCCAAAGGTTAAAACGGAACTCTATTACTAAGACTTCGCTGTCTGTCCGTCCATCTGCCCGTCTGTCTGTCTGTCAAATAAATATTTTATAAATATTTTTATTTAATAAATTTTTATTTAATAAATATTTTTCAAATAAATCTCCCATACAACAAACATGATTTTTTTACTTAACTAAAAGTTTGTCCGGAACCCTTAGTGCGCGATTTCGACTCGCACTTGATCGGTTTTTTATTAATTTATCGTTCTTTTCACGAGCAAAAATTACTCGGTAGGCAATTTTTAGTTATTTTTGTTTAGCTACGCTAAAGAAGTATAACTTCTTACGTGTGTGCATAAGTACGCAGACACTGTTTTTTTTTCAATTAGTCAAGTGTAATAGAAAAAGAGGGATCGTAAAATGGAAACAAAGAATTTACTTAGCAGTATTCAAGCTTTATCACTGAAATAAAACACTAGATTTGTTCGAATAAAGTAACTAAGTTATCACTTTGACAAATTCTTGCATTGAAAGTCACACGATAAGCAGTCGCAACGTCTTTTGTCGGAACCCTATTATTTCTACACCAGACAAGATGGCCGATTCGAAGTTGTTCAGACTTGTTCGAAAGTTGCCTTTTATCATTCGTTACGTTCGTTCACAATGACATTCGATACGCACAAACAATTTTACATATTTGCTGCAGCTTCTTTAACATGTTCTGATGAAAATAAGAAACAAGAGGTTTTGTTGAGAAATCTTTAATTGGCTAAAGAGATAAATTATTATAAACGAGTTGCTTATTTGATAAAAGGAATAATTCCAATTTATTTTAAATTTTAATTTAAAATATGGAAATGTAATTGTAAAATTAATGATTGGAATGAAAATTTATATGTTATTATGTTTATTAATGTACTTTACTATTATAATTCTAAATATAGATGTGATCGTGGATAAAATATTGTCACTTATGTTGCCTTATGCCGCGCCATCAAGTGTTGTCTTGTCTTTTGTGCTACTATTAACCTTACCGTATTTATATAACCACAAAATATTCAATTTTATTAATTGATCTACATCTTATTCAATTTTTATAATTCACTAGATTCGATAGCTCAATCGGAAGAGCAGGAGACTGAACACACAAATGTTGGCAGTTATTCTTTTATTCTCACAATTTAATTGAGCTGCGAATAAATTGTGAGCCGAGCCGATAAAACAAATAACAATCTTCATTTCGAATGTCAACTTGTCTCAATAATTGTCACGGCATCGAACCCGTAACCTCTCGCTATTCAGGCGACAGCTTTTAACATTAATAAATTTGTTGAATGTTTTCAAGTATTCCTTCGACAGAGATTTGCGTCATCTTTTGAAATATAATAAAGGACTTTACATTTTTTCTTTAAGGCTTAAAATCGACTAAAGTAATTCAACAGCTTGTATAAGTTGATTCGCTAGCGACTGTACAGTCGGAGGGAATATGCAAGGAATCAAAAGTTATCCAAACTAATTACACCCCCTCCCGCAAAGTTTATTCACGTCTTAAGCCGAAACTCACAAACGTGTAACCCTTATCTGTAATTACCCTTAATTACTAAGTGTTATTAATAATAGCTATTTAGTCGCTGTTATGGTTGGTTGGGGGCTTGTAAGGCTGTGTAAAAGTTGTATAGCTGCTCTATAGTATGCGCGTAACAACTCTCAAGAGAGCTCGTGATAACAGTTTAATATCCGGTGAAGGCATTTGCTACTTATAAAGGTAGTTTCAACGAAAGCTTGTTGGAGCATGTTGCTTTTAAACGTTATAAGATAATATTAGAATAACTTAAACGCTGAATTCAACCTATGAGTTTTTCTATAGTATGTAAAATAATTTATAAATATTAATGTTTGACAACCGTTTGATGAAACGGTAGCATTCTGCCTTTCGCAACGATGGTTCTGGGTTCGAGTGGCAAAAGGGGCAGAAATTTGTGTGATGAATGCGAGAATTTGTACCTGAGTCATGGGTATTTATATACTTTGCTCAGAATAAAGTTTATATATTTATTAGAGTGCCTACTTTGGATTAGGCAAATCGGTGTGAATGTAAGGTACATTAGTATTATTACTTTTATTGTTTGTTCAGTATGATAAAAAATTGCTGATTTATTGCTAACATTAACGTTAAGCTCGCCGGAAACATCTAGTGAACTTTACAATGTTATTAACCTTTTTATGTGAAACCTTTAAAAATAAATTTGTCAATCTCACATTTGAAATGCTGAAATTGATTTAAAACCTAAAGGTCTACTAGCAGAGGTGCACTGCAACTTATTTAGTTTACCAGTAAGGGTATTGCTACCCTTAGTTGTGACATACCAGCATCTTTTCATAAGCTAAGAAAAAAAAGTAGGGCTTTTGTGCAACTAAAACTTATTTGTTTTTCTTATATTAACATATTTGATAAGATTGAAAAATATACTTCCAGCTACTTTTTCAGTATAAGACGGTTTAAAAATAATCTGAATAATATTGTGAAAAAAATGTACTTTTTGTTTTAAAGTGTATTTTTAAAGTAAAAGTTTCTTATATAAAGCACGCAACTTAATCTTATTCATACTACAGTATTATTAGTAGTAGTATTCGTACTCCATTCAGTAACTTACAAAATCACACTCAAGCCTTGACGGATGGAAGTTTTTTAAATAATGAAAAAAGGCTTTAATCGAGTATTTGAAGGGTGTCCTAACGATGCACGTACGAAACTAAGATAAAATATCTAAAGGTATAAAAGAACAAAACATAACTCATTAAAAAAATAAACATTTTATGAAAAAAGAGAGTTATTTGACGAAAGAACATGATTCAACATTTAAGGCGATTTGTTATAATTAAATTGTCTATATATATTTTATTAATTATCATAACATTTACTTAAATCAATCAATTAGGGACTAAACTATTAGACTTTTCTGTTTTTAATAATCTTGATATGATTCATTAATTAAATATATTTAATATGTTGTATGTTATAAGCAAACCATGAGCCCTTTTAAAAATGTACCTGCTATAATATTACCATATTTTACCAAATAAATATTTTCTTTCTATTTCTTATATTTCGTAAATTATTTGAACGCTTATAAAATACTAACTTGGTTTTATTAAAATAAAGAAAAATATGTACATCTACTCAGAGCATATAGAAGTACATTTAATTCAAATATGAACAAAGTACGAAATCTCACATAAGTTTGGCTGTCCGCTTCACGTGCAATACCCCATATGCCAAAAAAGACTTGTCAGTGAATTTGGACGTTATTGGAGCGGAGCGAAGCGAAGCTCCCATGGATCAGCTTCAATGGCGCAATGTCTGTTACGCCATAACTTCCTGAGTTCTTAACCGATTTTAATATTTTTTGTGTGGAATCGAATCAACAGGTTTAGGACCAGATTGTGACGGGGATGGGAATTTTTGAAATTCGCAAAAATTCCCATCAAAACAAAAAAAAATCTTTTTTTAGGTATTACGCTCCGCTCTAATATATGGTGCTAGCGTAGCTTGATGCTTAGCGACTGCATCGCCTAGTAGAATCAAAGGGCAGACAGATGTATTGAAGATTTGAGTTGTGTAGCAATGCTAACGGTTAGCTACGGCATAGGTTCTGCTATAGCTTAGGTGCTGCTACGGCGTAGGTGCTGCTATGGCGTAAGTTCTGCTACGGCGTAATTCCTGCTACGGCGTAGCTTCTGCTATAGGCCGTAGCTCGAACAGCATAACTTGTTATATGCTACTATTATTAACACTCATTGTATTGGCACTATACATGACATGAGTGTTTGTTAAAAGATCTGTTTTCACTAGTTTACTAAGATATTAAGCTTTTGCAAACTAACTTAAACTTCTATCGACCAGACCAGCTACGTGTAATTGACTAAAGTTAATATTATCTCTTTTGCCTACGTGCCTAAGTGCTTCACATTAATTACATAAACTGCGATGCAAGCTTAATGGTTTTCCTTTGGCGTGAGTAAATATTTTATTGACCGTCCCGCGGACTTACATAAATTAAAAACGTTTTATGCGGCAGTACAAAATTAATTTTGTTCAACAAAATGGCGGCGTGTTCATTTGCAGTCGCTATTAATTAGCGCTTCGCCTCTTTATAAACCTTTTCGAGATAATACGAGTATTAATAAAATTAAAGTAAAAATGTTGCATATATTTAAGTTTATTAGGACTTCACAATAACCATTACATAAACTATATTAAACTTTGATAGATGTTAATTGTCATGAATATTTAAATAAGTGAAGAATAATAACATTTACGTCAACAATTTAAACATTTACACTAGTCGGCACATTGGTTTTTGGGGAATAAAATTGCTTCTTTCTCAAGTCTTCATGTAAATTAGTGATCAAAATTATTTTGATGAATTCAGCCATTTGGCAATTTCTACTTACATGCCTGCTTCTTAAAAGAAACAGATATTGTAAATAGGTTTTAACCCATAAATTAGTGGTGGTCCATCAAAGTAGAAGCTAAGAACAATAACTTGACACGCCTTCTGAAGTACAAAGTATCTTTCGATAGCAAATAATCCTTAACCCTTAACCTTTTTACGAAAATTGATTGATTTATTTTATAATCTATCTTACCTGATTGCGTAAAAATTACATTGGATTACATCTGAAAGGATTATTTTGAATGTCTTATGGGAGGATAAATAAATCCATAACGAGAGAAACGACGGGGAGTGTTAAGAGACCTGAAGGTTCTGAAAGTTCGCGGAGCAATGTAAGATTTAACCAATATCATTCTTTAGTTATTACATTTCTGTGCATATCACAGATTTTTAATAGTACCACTATATCAGATAAACGATAAGATTTTTGTTTCTTTTTTACAAGCTTTTATTAACTTTAGTTGGTTACTGCTTCAGGGTATTCTTCACAATAATAACAATGTTCGCAGTTTAAGCACATTTAATTACCATTCACTTCATGAAACATAAAACAATGATTTCTAAATACAATCACTAGTCTTTATTAAGATTAACTATTTGAATAGTTAACAATAGGCCACAATTAATCGAGAATCAATATTGGCGGGAAGCGCATATAACAATTGCACATCGATGTCACTCAAACGCGTTTTGCTAATGACTGGTTAGTCATCACGCTCGCCGTGGAAGGTAAGTCGCAAAGCCGTTATCGCTGGATTACTAACAAAAGAAACCGGTTAGCATTTTAATTTCACCGATGCAACACGGGCTAAGTAACGTAATTAATATTTAGAAAGGCTGAATAATTTAATTTTTTATTTATATTATTTATTTTGAGTTTTAGGTGTAGTTGCCACAAAATCTTGCAAGTTAAATTTAACCCACTTCCCGGTTTCCGATTAAGCTGAAACTTTGCATGCGTATAAACATAGCGTGTTAATGCAATATTATTATGATATAGAGTTGATGCTGGAGCTGAATGGTGACCATAGGAAAACCGCAATAAAACGACACAACCCCAACATTTTTGAGTTTGTTTGATTCGTATTGATGAGTACTTTGATCTTACATGGTAATTAGGGTCTGAAGCTGGACTTTTTAACTTTTTGGTTCGTTTTATTGACAGGTAAAAATAAAAGCTTGTTATTATAAAAAAAATAAACTTATAGGTATTTATTTTCCTGTAAGGGATTGGAAACGTCGGGATCTAATATAAAAAATAACATGTTGTTTATCCGATAAAAGTGGTTTTAATATAAATATAATTCTTATATTTTCGAATAACTTTTCCTCCAATGGATGACGTTTTAGGGAATCAGGATTGAGTGGAGTTGTTTTTTAAAGGAAAACTTTATTTTGATGCACAATTTAATTGGTTATTTTTTATTATTTATGATCTAAACGTATAAAAGGAAATAAATCCTTGTGTTATAAATTGACTAAAAGATGACTTACGGCCTTACCGCTGAATCTAGAATCTAAATTTCAAGTATCTAGATACTTGAAATTTATATATTGAAGTGAAAACTTCTTTAGCATCGTTATGATTTGAAAGTCGATGAAACGAAAAAGCGACAATAAAAAGGACACAAACATAAATTCATAAGATTTAACGTAGGAGAAAATGAGTTAGGATGCATTATACAGTGTTTCTTTGAAACGAAAAAGTGACAGTAAAAAGAGACAGACACATAAATTAAAAGGATTTAACGTTGGACAAAATGAGGTAGGAAACATTATGTACGTGTGTTAATACGTGTTTGTGTGCGCATGCGTAGTACAAAGCTTGAGTTAAGGCATCACAACAACCGTGGTATTTTGTATACGTGTGCGTATTATTTTTAAAGGTTTCTTTACTTATAACAAGTGTGAATTGCACACTTGCTTTTTTTAGGATTTGGAGGATGAAAACGCTCGCTGACGCTGTCTTCCTTATTATAGTCAATATTATGGTATTTTGTTTGCTACATTTAATAATTATAAAGTTAGGTTCAGGTTTGGATTCAGCTTGGAAAAATCAAAATTTCGCATCCTAGATGTGACGACCTCCTTGTAGAGTAGCTCACGTATTGATCGACCAATATAGAAATGGAACTTTCCTATATTGTTTCGGGTCTGGGTGTTGTGGTACTGTCGTTGTTTCCGAATTTCGTAACTTAAGTGCTTTACCTACTTTACTTGGCTTCTGAATAATGTATGTGAGATGTTTTCCAATATTTATTTAGATGTAGCGAAATGTGTCTGATCCATTTTATATTGTAAACCGAATGTGATTTTGCCGCATTTTAATCAAATAAAATATCTTATCTTAAATTTGTATGAAAGTTATTGTTTTTTTATTATACTTTCTTATATCTATATATGTATGCAAGAAATAATTAAATTATATGGTAATAGGTCACAAATTACGACAATTTTTACTTTTTAATAGACATAAAAATGTAATCAATATAAAATTCTCACTTTCATTATCTACTCTGAATGTTATTGAGGGCGACACTTGGCACGTTCTGGTGCGATCCCATACTCAACTCCGAGCCAAATGTGTCTGTTCCAATTGAAGCATACCAAGTTAATGAAAATATGTCCAATGATTTCGTCTGGTACTTTTAGTACTATAATGTCATTATGACGTTTGTATAAAACAACTTATTTCGGGTTTTTTGCGCACGTTTCCACTCCTTTGCAGGAGCCGTGATCACAGGATGACTATCTAACTGGTCAATAGTTTATTGCTTGCCTGTTGTAAGGTTTTGGCGCTCCCACTTATATCACAATTAAGAGTTATTCGGACCCAGTGCGAGATGAGATCATTATCACGGTATCTCTTCAAAAAAATGAACGGTGTTACTTTTCTTGCTCACCTAGTCTTCATGTCATGACATCGAGTATTCAGACGGGCTATAAGTACTCGGAAATCCAAACGCAAGGAAGTAGTTCCACACCTTAGCTGTGCGCATAGTGCGTCTGGATGTCCGATGGACAAAGGGAGATGGCGGTATGAGCATATGCAGCTCCTGAACACATTCTCCAAATTACATTTTGTATAAGACCGACAGACAGGCAACTTAGAGGCGGTGAGCTAAGCTGTGAAGCTTGCTCTTCACCAATTTGCCGTCACTAATGAGCTCATTATCATTATTAGAAACATAAAATTGAAACCTTTTATTCTTACAGTTAGAGTGTTATATAATGCTTTTTAGGTTTTACCAAGCACATTTATCCATTCATCAGTAATATATAGGCATTATAGAATGTAGACCATAATGCCCGATAATAATAAGGAATATATTCCTATCCATTATTCTTCCTTAACATTTATTAGTTTCGTTCTCCAAAGCTTGACCTGTCCCCTCTCTATCAGTTTTTTGCCTGCGAAAACCTCTCGTGTCGAATAGCTCTTGCTATCGTAATATGATCATGCAGACTCAACCGAGAACCGTGTACGGTACATTTGCCTTGCAAAGTTTAACTGCGTGTAAACAAAGCATTATCATCCCTATTTTGAATTCAGCAAGGTCTTTACCGGGTGTACGATTTCTTTTTGTATACGAGTGTCATTTTTGTCATTTTCTTGTGGTATTATCGGCTATATCGTATGTCAGCATCTCGATCCTCTGACGTCGGGAAATGTTATTTTTTCTTCCTAAATATCCATTCCTCGCAGTTGAGCTGTTCGTTTATGTTCACGATTAGACTTGGCGTGGGAGTGAGGTGGCGATCATCTTATCTCATTCTTAATTTTAATATATTTTATATTCTAAAAGTGTTTTATATAAGCTAAGGAAATGTCTTATTTTGAGCGGGCACTTGTAGTAGTTTTAATAAAGGAATTAAAATAATTACTAATTTGTTTATTTATAAATTTTAAATTATCCGTACGTTTCTTGATTTAAAGTTTTGTAAAAAAAACATAGAATAAACAAAGTAAGATTTAAGGTGATTATAATAATATCTTCATACTTATGTGTGATATATATTACTTTCAACGTTAATTTCTCAGGTAAGTAATTTTATTGGGAAGATTTGTTTGTTAATAAGACATAAAAAAAATAATATTTCTTACATTCACACCAATTACTCTAGCCTAAAGTAAGTACTATAGGGCTTGTATTAGAGATACTAGGATAATGGATAGACATACATATGTTATCGATAGATATATGATATTTATAGAACGTATTTTATAGTGAGTCATATATCCATGACTCAGGTACTCAAGTGCTCGATTCATCTACTTTCGAGATTTGAACCCAGGACCATCTGTGCGAAAGGCAGCACCGCTACATTCTTACACAAATAATTTTTTATCAACTTTAACACAAAAGCTTGGTTATCACTAAATATACGAATTTCCTTTATAGGTAATTCGTATATTTAGTTTTCTTTCCTTTATAAGACGGCACAAACGTTAAAGATATGACTTTTTTTTTAAATCTTCACTTTAAATAGTATTGCTTCCATTACTATGTAACCTTGGCGATAATAGGAAATTAACGCTTTATGAAACGTAAAATTGAGTCATAAAACAAATTAATTGGATCCAAACTTTATAATTGGCATATTACAAAACGTACTCTTTTAGGAGGAAGTCAATTACATTTTCATTTACTACAGCGCTTGTGAAGATCGATAACAATCACGTACCAAAAACAGAACCCGTAGCGGTTCACTTCGATGCATAAAGCAAGGTCTTATATCACAAATAAAGGGAAAAAATCCGAAAATCATCAATTTGTCACAATTTATAAAAAAAAAAAAATATAAAAATTCCGTATCACAGTGTTTGACCGCGATGAACTCCGAAACTACACAACCGATTTTGATGATTTTATTGGATTTGTTCCCACTTTAGACTTAGGATAGGTTTCATTTTAATTCATAATTTTTTTTTATTGCTAGTTATAACAACTGCGCCTCAGTAACGCGTGGCCGAGTCAACTAATATCAAAAAAATTTTTGCGAATGCAAACTTACATTTGTTCATATATTTCAACTTCAAAGTTTAGTTTGTTTTTGGGGTTAGAATCAAGAACATAATAGATCTATAAAATTTTTATCATATGGATCCCTCTCCGCGCAAGTTCAACTCGCAGCTCATTTTATTGTAAACTGTATTAACTTGTTTTAAGTTTCAATGTAGAACCGTCCCGTATTGTGCTTTTGATTGATTTAAAACAGCCCTGGGTAGCTGCAGGTCTAGACAGTTTCTATTTAATTTGCCGTTGGCTATAAAATCCTTGGACGTTTCATTGAACTTCTGTAATCTGAAGCTGTTTAATCTCGTGTAAAATCACTTTATGAACTGTAACACCGCTTATTAAAGAGAATTACTTTTCTATTTTATGTAGTTCAACTAATAAATCTCCTCATATTATTCCAGCGTCTACAAATTAATTCTGTTATCCACTGGAATTTTATTGCTAGCATATCCTTGAACTGTCGACAGTCTGTAGACATAAAATTTAAATATATAAAAAATCTACAGTGTTTGACTGCGATGAACTCCGAAACTACTCCATTAAATTTTTTGATGATTTTTTAATCTAAATTTGCTGGATTTGTTCCGACTTATGACATAGGATATGGTTAATTTTATTTTTTAATAAAAATATTTTTATTAAATATTTAGTTTAGTTGGTTAGTCTCTACTCGTATATATAAAAATTATTTGTCACTGTGTTTGACCGCGATGGACTTTGAAACTACTCAATTGATTTTAATGATATTTTTTCAATTTGCTGGATTTGTTCAAAATGAGGACATAGGATAGGTTTATTTTTAATTTGTTATCAAAAACTATTGCAAATTATAAAAAGTGAACCACGGCACCGATTTTGATGATTTTTTTTATTTTGCTGGATTCGTTTTCAACTAGAACATAAAATTGGTTTCTTTTTAATATATAATCAAAAATATTTTTATTGCAAATTACGATAGCTAAGCCACAGCAGGGCGGGGTCGGTTCAGCTAGAAATATTATAAAAAGGTAATGTTCATAAGATTGTGAGTTTGTTTCTATAAAATATTCACTGGACATTATCGAACGGAATCTTTCACCAATAAAAAACCCAATTTATTTCTAAGCTACTAAGGCATATATTTGATCGTGGCATAAAAATGTATGACGCCCAGCGAAGTGGGCACATTATACAATATGTTGGAACGTCATTGATATTATGTCAGATCTAACAGACATGCGAATTTAGGAATTGTTATCGCGTAAAGAAAGTGAAATCAGACAATCGGATATAAGTAGAGTAGAAATACGAGACGGGACTGTAATCCTTAATAAATAGCATTTTATTTATTATTGTTACGTTAAAAATGAGGTTATTGTACTTTACAACTAATAAATAAGCAGGAGTACACTACGTCAGTCGCTGATCGCTCCCTGTCTTAAAAGCGTTGATCACAGAGACGTCATTGAATATTTGTTTCCTCGTTGACATGTTAAAATCGATCTCATTTTTGACCTTGCCGTCGGGACTTATCCAGGTCCTTGCGAGTTACGGGCTTTCTGAAGAAGGAGTTCATCATATAGAGGTTCTCCCTCTCCATAAAGTCCGCCAGCATCTGGCCTCTGTCGTTCCGTTCCCCAAATCCAAATTGCCCCACTCTCAACTGGTCACCGCAGCGCTTCCTCAACTTTGCATTGAAGTCCCCCATCACAACCGTGTAGTGGGATTTGTGACTATTTATGGCCCTAGAAATCTCCTCATACATAGCCTCTACTTCGTCATCGTCGTGTTTCGAGGTTGGAACGTATACCTGGATGACCGTCAACGAATACCGTGATGATATTCTGAGTACCAAGTATGCCACTCTGCTGGAAACACTACCGATGGATAGCACGTTGTTGACGAGGGACTTGTGGACGATAAACCCGACACCACCCACGGACAGTTGGTCGCCCTCCCGGAAGTACAGCAAGTTACCGGAGTCCAAAATTATCGTGTCCTCACCCTCTCTTCGGACTTCAGACAACCCGATGACGTCCCAGTGTAACTTGCCGATAACTTCTTCCAACTCTGTAATTTTCGCGTCGGTTCTCAATGTGCGCGTGTTATATGTTACCAGGTCCAGTCGTTGGTGTTGGTAGCCGCAACCTACCCGGGGATTCCTCGCACCCCCCGCCGCATCGTTACCGTAGACGCTACCTCAGCTAGGAATGGTTTGGCTGCCGGGGACTAGGGGCCGTTTCTTTGTGTTCTTATCCATAAGGGGATTTGCCATAATCGCCACGCTTGGCAGGCGGGTTGGCGATCGCAGTATGACCCGTACGCATAAAGAGATGCTGCTGCAAATCTCCTTAGGTGAGGTTTCCCTTAGTCGGCTCTTACAACACCCACAGGATGAGAGGGGAGTAGTGCTATTCTAGGCCGGCACTACACGGCACGATCACCGACTGGTAAGAGGCACATTGAATATCAACGTGAAGCTTGAAAGATCGCGACTGATAAAATCTACGCTCCGACCAGTGCCGACCCAGATTCAAAACCCCGAGTGCTTTCAGCTTGAGCTCCAGAACCGCTTCGAGACCCTTGATAACAGCATAGATGTGGACGATCTGAACGACCTGGTGGTGGATGCTGTCCGTACGGTAGGGTCAAAATACTTCAAAACCCACCGTCCCAAATTGAAGAAACTCTCCGCACATACACTCGAACTCATGGATAAGAGACATGAAATGAGATTGCAAGACTCAGCGGATGCCCTACGTTATAGACAGCTTAATAGACAGATCTCGAAGTCGCTGACGAGCGACCTTCGCCAATTTAATACCGAGCGTATTAAAGAGGCCATAGAGCGGAACAATGGCTCCAAAGTGTTCGCTAGAGATTCACTATTGGGCAAAGTCAACTGACGAGGCTGAAAACTGAGAACGGCAGTATCATTTCATCGACTCCTGAAATCCTGAGAGAGATTGAGAGTTTCTATAGGCAGCTGTATTCCAGTATTACACCAGGCCAAAGCAGAGCTCGAGATCCTAGAGCCAAGCTTACCCGACACTATACCGAAGATATCCCGGACGTCAGCCTGTACGAGATTAGAATGACCCTCAAACAGCTAAAGAACAACAAGGCGGCGGGAGATGACGGAATTACAACAGAGCTTCTGAGAGCGGGCGGCACGCCGGTACTTAAAGTCCTCCAGAAGCTCTTCAATTCTGTCATCGTCCAGGGCAAAACGCCGAAGGCATAGAGCAGAAGCGAGGTGATTTTGTTCTTCAAAAAGGGCGATAAAACCCTACTGAAGAACTACAGACCCATCTCGCTTCTGAGCCATGTCTACAAGCTATTTTCGAGGGTCATTACGAATCGTCTTGCTCGCAGGTTTGACGACTTCCAACCTCCCGAACAAGCCAGTTTCCGAAAAGGCTTTAGCACCATAGACCACATTCACACGCTGCGGCAGATTATACAGAAGATCGAAGAGTATAATCGGCCACTTTGCTTTTTGCGTTTGTGGACTATGAGAAGGCCTTTGATTCGATCGAGACTTGGGCGGTGCTGCAGTCTCTCCAGAGGTGCCAAGTGGACTACAGGTATATCGAAGTGTTAAGGTGCCTGTACCAAAACGCCACTATGTCGGTCCGAGTACAGAGCCAGAGCTCTAATCCTATCCAACTACAGCGAGAAGTGAGACAGGGAGACGTTATTTCTCCGAAACTGTTCACTGCTGCGTTGGAGGACATTTTTAAGCTTCTGGACTGGAATGGACTTGGCATCAACATCAACGGCGAGTACCTGACTGGTTTGCCGATGATGTGGTCCTAATTGCTGAGACCTTGGACGACCTGAGCACCATGCTCGAAGATCTCAGTAACGCATCCCAACGAGTGGGTCTTAAGATGAACATGGACAAGACGAAAATTATGTCCAACGCCCATGTTACACCCGCTCCAGTCAATGTTGGGAACGTTACACTCGAAGTTGTTGACCACTATGTTTACCTAGGACATACAATACAGTTAGGTAAGTCCAACTTCGAGAAAGAGATCTCTCGTCGAATCCAACTCGGGTGGGCAGCGTTCGGGAAGCTGCGATACATTTTCGCGTCCAAAATACCTCAGTGCCTTAAGACGAAAGTCTTTAACCAGTGTGTGTTGCCAGTGATGACTTATAGCAGTGAAACGTGGTCGTTCACTATGGGTCTTGTAATAAGGCTCAAGGTAGCCCAGCGGGCAATGGAGAGAGCTATGCTTGGTGTTTCCCTACGCGATCGAATCAGAAATGAGGAGATCCGTAGGAGAACAAAAACCGCCGACATAGCTCAAAGAATTGCGAAGCTGAAATGGCAATGGGCAGGACACATAGCAAGGAAAACTGATGGCCGTCGGGGCGGAAAGGTTCTCGAATGGCGACCTCGTGCCGGACGACGTTCAGTGGGTAGGCCCGCTACGAGGTGGACCGACGATCTGGTTAAGGTCGCGGGAAAACGCTGGATGCGGGCAGCACAGGACCGATCGTTGTGGAGATCCTTGGAGGAGGCATATGTCCAGCAGTGGGCGTCGTACGGCTGATATGATGATGATGATGATGACACTACGTCAAACACGGTCTGTCGCTATGTCCGTTTCTTTGCGTATTTTACCTCATAATGACATTTTTATACACACAAGTTAAATAAAAGTCACTACCTATCCATCCTAAGCTTACTTGTTAAAATAAAATTCACATATATAGAGTTCCGTACTAATTTCTCAATTAAAAAAACTGATTTATAAATATATTGGTGTTTTTCTGGAAAATATACATAATAATAAACATTATTACTAAATTTCAGGCTAATGTGTAGGTTAATAGGAATTAAAAAAAATTTTAGAACAAATTTTTGATTATGGTTGTTTCTTATTTGCCAATTTCCTTTGTTTTCCAATATTTCATAAAACAAAAATAAGTATTTATCTAGTCGACGAGATCTAAACAACGTTTCCCCATTCGATAAGATAGGCCAAAATCAAGTGTCTTATGATGTACGAAGGAACTTGAGATAACTTCTTCTTCTTTTGTCTTTGTAGTTGAACAAGTTAAATGGAATTGATCATAAGGCAAAGTTTAATTTACTGAAATCAAGTGCTCTATGTTACATTTTCATCTATAATATATGAAGTATAGGAATACGAGAATTTGTACCTGAGTCATGGGTATTTTATATATTTCTATTAATATTACTTATTTATGTATGATATATGTATGTCTGTCCGTTAACCTAGTATCTATAACACAGTCCAAAATACTGTACGCAGTGCTTACTTTGGACTAGGCTAATTGGTGTGATTTTAATAAATATTATTATTATTATTATTATCATAGGAGACGATTTTTGATAAAGTTTACTTAATTTTTATATTTTTATGCTTTTTTTAGTGCTATCTTGTAAGATAAATTATTATAATAGAAAAATAATAGCAAAAATTGGCTCGGCTCACAAGTAAATTCTCAGGCGGGAAACGAACCCGCAACCCTTAGAAATCCAGTCCAATGCTCTCCCAAGTGACTTGTGAGCGGAATCGATTTTTTTCTTGTATTTTCTATTATAATAATTTATCTGTAAAGTTCACTTAATATGTAATGTGGTCTATAAAATCTTTAAAATAAATAGTATATTTAACTGTGAAAGGCTTATTTGTCCACAGTACTAGTTCTAAATTAACTTGGTGTAGGGTAATGTGCTATTAATTTTTTATACGCTGTGGGTATTCAAATAATTTTCGCTTGATGGTAACGATGTTATGCGATCTAGGATGTGACGCATTTGCCTAGAAGATACCTATTTACTCGTGAGTTAAAACCTCTAAAAACAGATAGGCTTGCTATCTTTCGTCTATGCACAAGGATTTTGAGCTAATTATAAATATCATCATTGCCGATAAACTTCTTGGCCCTCCTCTCGATGGACTCAAGCGTCTGGATCTTATATTGGGCGGAACAGTCCTAAAGATGAGAACAGAGCTCCATACACGATCGAAATTACGCTTGAGAAAATGTTGAGTAAAGATTGAGCAAACGTTCCCGCGTGAAGTACCTTTTTACCTTCACCAGAATCCTTAGATGTTTTGAAGCTAATTAAGCTTCACTCTCAATGAAAGAGACGAAATTAAAAGCTTGTGACAATGACATACCAAGAAGCTCAAGATAACGATTACTATTAATAATTACTGATAAATGTATATTACACTATTCATGAATATATCAAATGGTGGATTTATAATAAATACTTGCAACGTGTTCATTTGAAAAAGTAATAATTCTAACATAAGAATGTTACAATCTAATTCCAATAGATTCGCTAAGTATAACAAGTTTAAAACTTATCAAAGGTTCTTATGAATTCCATACGTTATAATGACCGGATGATTCTAAAGAACATTCCAAAAGCCAAGCTTAAACTGCGGGTCTGGATTAAGGCCTAGATATTAAATAAGTTCTGGCAAAGAGCTCAACTGCCCGGGAACACTCGGACTTTTGTCTGCCCGTGTGACTTAAGACTTAATTGACTCAAACTGGAAGCGCTATTTGAGATGTTTGAACTTTCAGGAAATGTGCTACGAAGTGGAAAATTAGGAGCCAAACTAATAGGGTTGGTGCTTCATGCTTTTTTATGTGTGGCAATAAAAACTTCTCTTTTTAAATAATTTGAGTTTCTTTTCGCTAAGAAATAAATATTTAAAAAGGTACTAGTTTACCTAGTTACGCGTTGCTGTGTACATATTATAATTTGCTTTATATTATATTTCTTTTTAATTTAAAATTTAAATGAAACCTATTCTATACCCTAAGTGGGAATAAATCCAACTAAATGAAAAAATATCAGAATCGGTTGTGTAGTTTAGAGTTCATAGTGGTGATATACAGGGAATTTTTATATATATAGACTAGCTAAGCCGGCCACGCGTTGCTGTGTTATAAATTAAAATAAAACCTATCCTATAACCATAGTCGGAACAAATCCAGCAAAATGAAAAAATCATCAACATCGGTTGAGTAGTTTCGGAGTTCATCGCGGTCAAACATTCTGACAGGGACTATTTTATATATCTACTAGTTGACCCGACCACGCGTTGCTGCAATATTAATTAAAATGAAACCTATCTTAGTCCGAAGTGGGAACAAACCAGCAAAAACGGAAAAATAAATCACGAAAATCGGTTAAGTACTTTTGGAGTTCATTGCGGTCGAACACTGTCACCGGGAATTTTTATATAAAAAGATTAATAACGACTTCCGTTGAAAGAAAGAAAGAATTCATTGATCGAAGGCAAATTAACAATAACAACTTATCAAATGAATGACGTCCTACTGATAATATAATAATATATAATCAAAAAAAATAAAAATAAAGTAGAAGAAAAAAAAATTAAATATAAACATTATAAATGTACATATACACATATAAAAAATAACTAAAAAAGGAATACATTAAAAAAATAATAATAATAAAAATATATTGAAGGACGTACGTCAGTGTCCTAAAGAAAAAATAAAAAATATACAAGAGGTGAGGGCCTACTCTATGGTAGGCATCATGTTGGCGTTAACACCCGTGTAACCAATCTGAGGTTGACACTGACGTTTGTTGTTCTGTGTAATAACAGTAATAATAAAAATGTGTGTGGCTGTCTACGTGGAGCCATGTGGATTCGTGAATTGTGCCACGTCACATCAAAAAACAAAAGAAAAATAACTACCTTATGTGAAGTAAAAGCTATGAAGTATATTGTGATAAGAACCAGAAACGGATGCCGTTGTGGAGTGGCACGCATACAGATATTTAGGGTAAAGCCAATCCGAGGTCCCACATTCGATCCCTTAAACGAACTTTTCTCTATTAGCTCGGGTCTGAGAGTAGCGATACCATCGTTGTTTCTGAATTCCATAGGTGCTCTATCTACATAACTTGGGTCAACAACAATGTGTGTTATGTTGTCTAATATACATTTATTTAAAAAAGTTCAGATCACAAATAATAAAAATATGAATTTCAAAAAGAAACTTAATAGCCAAATTTTTGTTTTTTTTTTATCATTTCAAAGTAATGAATCTCACATTGATGAGAGATGACCATTGCCTTAGTCATCCTGTGATCATGGCTCCTGTAAAGGAGTCGAAATGTCAGGATTAAATGTCAGAATTAAATATTAATAAATTATATAAAAAATCCGTAAAATAATTGTTTTATTCAAATTACAGATAAAGGTTTCCTTAAGAATAAAAAAATATAATGTTATTAAACTTCCTAGTGAGGTTGTTTATGTTTAATACATGTCATAGCAGCCTATACTTAGAAGTGTCTAGTTGTCGATGTTGATTTATAATCATATATTTTATGTTTGTTTTGTTGATATACATATTTCTTCTTTTATTCAAATACAACATTTAAATAAATGAAAAAATAGTATATAAATTTTTGAATTTATTCATTTACAAGCAAACACGGTACAAAATATGTGTAACATTGCATTATGTTCACAGGTACTGGCACGCATACTTTAAAATTAAAGAAGCTTTATAATGTCAAATAATTCAATTTGCATAAAAAATTAGTAATATAATAATGAATAAGTAATGTCGCATAACAATGATTAAATTATATTAAAATATCACTAAAATGTAATTTTCACATTTAAATACTAATAAGAATTACAAGCAATTGCTCATAAAAATACTATTAATACAATAATCTCAATATTTTTTGATGTGATAACGTCTTAAAAATTTGATGAACGCCGCCTGCACGCACGAAAAAGCATGACTCATTGTGACGTTCCGGGAACGCCGGCCGAACTCACTCACGTTCCGCCTGTGCCGAGCGTGCAAGCGAGAGCGCGGAACAAGCTATAGAGAGGCACGATCGGCCTAAGTGTTCGACTTGTGATGCATCTATTTCTCTACGACTCCATCGGCCGATGCGTCCAAGTAGAAAAGAGATAGTGGCAGCGCACAACCTGCACATGAACGGTTTTGTCAACTGTTTATAAAGTGAAGTGAAAGTTAATGTGATTTCCATTGTTTATTGCAACAACAATGGCGGCAAAAAAGGGTAATTAATTGTTGCATTTTAAGAATTTTATTAGGGCTATAAACTCATATTTTTGTTCTTTAATTATTAAAAAAGTAGCATCGGTCGTCGAGTGCAGTAATAATAGGTTGTGTTACAATTTTGACAAAAAAAATATTATGACTCATAAAACGATCGTATAAAAACAACTACTTTTATGTAGTATTTCAATTAGCACCTTCTTTGTATTATACAAAATAATGATTATTCAGTGATAATATTTCAATTCAATTCATAAAAGTATGCAATTTTTCATCAATGTTACGTTATCACCTAAAATTATAGAGCATAAACCGACTTTACGGACTACCAATTTTTTTATATCCAGGGATTTATTAACATTATTTACAAACATTTAATAAAAAGTTTGTCACAGTATCTATCCTTTTGCAGATACCGAAACATAATACCCGTATCTCATGAAATACGAGTACCTACTCGCGATTTGTCTTGTGCGAACTAGGAGTTGCAGCTACTTTCTAAAGCGTTGCCAATTAGAACATGACAATACAAAGGAGCAACAAATCCGATTAGGTTTCTTCCCAGTTAGCACAGACTTGGCAACACATTCACAAAAACTAGTTTCCTCTTGCAAAAATCGGTAGAAACTGGTTCTGAGCGTAATCTTGTTAAACTTGTTTGAACAAGCCTGATTCAATAGTATATCGGCAAAATTTGCAAACCTGATTATAATGTGTAACGTTCTTATCACTTTATCACGGTTGCATTTTCTCTGTTTGCGATAGCTATTATTATCACTGTTTATAGTTTTCTTATTCTTCCGATGTCTCCAATTTTAAACTACTTCGATGCAGTCGCTAAGCATAAAGCTATATATATATAGCACCATATATTGGAGCGGAGCGTAATACTAAAAACACGTTAATAAATGTATAGAATATTTTTAAATTCCAAAACTTGAAGTACTAGAAAATTTGGCATGTGTCAACAAGAGTCGGTAGCTCAATCGGGAGAGCATTGGATCGGACATCCGAAGGTTGAGAGTTCGATTCACGTGTGAGAAATTTCTTGTGAGCAGAGCCGATTTTTTCTGGTATTTTTCTTTTAAAATAATTTATCAAAGAGTTGTATGAATTTTATGTTTATATTTCCATTGCTATTGTTGATGCCTGATAAGTTTAGGTTGAATTATTTTGAAATCGACACTGTACTCTATTTGAACGAAAATAGATTCTATTCTATACTAAGGTTAATACAATGACCGACTTAAAATTTCACAATAGAAAATAAGCCCTGTTTTTCTTCTTTTATCGAAAGGAAATCCTATTTATCAGCCCACGTCGAAGTTGGGTATTTTCAACTCCGGGTTTATTCTGCTAATAGTTGTGGTGGCGTGTTGGACGTGATAGTCAACAAATCGCAGTAAATAAGCCGTATTCATATCTTTTGAACTCTACAATATATCTTAATTAAGCATACAGTATAAATAAAATATCTATATTAATCTCTATTAATTATACTCATTTCTGAAAAAATTTAATAAAATATATTGAGCAATTTACTTGCCTATTCGAAACAGACGCGTATTTTAAAAATCACAGACGTGTCAATTCTATTGCTAGCTAATTTTTGGATAAACAAACGAATTTAAATTATTTTAGACTGGGATCGATTTATTTTATATCACATTCACGTTCCTTACTCTTTGGAAAGTAAAGTGATCTTAAGTAAAAATTATTTATATTCCATAGATCTTAGTTGAGTCAACGCAGGCGATTTTCGTTATCAATGTTGTTACGGATCTCTATGAAGATTCCCAGTTCCTAATAGTTACCGCTAGGGGCGCTCATATAAAAATCTATAGTGTAGTGGAGAAGAGTTTTTGGTAATCCTTATATAGAACTTTTAAATAATCGTAAAATTATGAATTGAATGAGCAAAAATAAATGTAAAAATAAATATTAAGTTAAAAATAAAAGCTCTCGTTACGCGCCGAAAAATGACCACAGACAAAAAGTATATTAGTTGATCCAATGAGGTCAAGGCTGAAAGTTATAATCATTATAAAAGATCTCTATGGGATAAGTAACGTAGACACAGTAATATCTTGCACAGACAATATCAAGTAGCAATGTATTAATTTATATGCTGTCGTTTTAAATAACAATAATTCACAATAATTTGGTCTTGAACTAAGCAGAGCTTGTACTATGGGTACTATATAACGTATAGAATACAGAAATAAGTATATAGACCACCATGCATCGAGAACTAATGCTCATCACTCGAACTCCTAGTTACCAGGATTCGATCCTGGGGTCTTTCGCAAAGAAGGTAGAGTTGTCATCGTTGCATCAAACGGCCATCTTTCAAACGTTGTAATAATAATAATAGTTTATTCCAGACAACTAAATGGCCCAGAGTAAGGTATTTTAATCTATCTTAGTAGGCTTTCATATTAATTGTCCCATCCCACATTTAAAGATGAGACAGTCCATTTTACACGTTATCACAGACAAGACACTGTTGGAGCTTGGTAATCATAAGTTAATTGAGAAAGCGACATGTAGTAAATATGTGCGCTTGTAAAAATGCATTAGAAAAATTACTTTACAAAATATTAATTGGAAGTATTATCTTAAAGCAAAGGACAATTACTCCACGCCTTTTTGTCTTGCAAATAATCATCATTCTGTACGCCCTTGTTCGTAAGAGATTTTTTAACAACTTCTTAAAATTTCTCTAAAATTAGTTCAGTTACATGGTGTGGCACCTTATTATAAAACGCAATACATCTTCCTAAAAACAAAAATCATGAAGTCTCTTCTCACTTCGCTCGTATGTCTCACATAATCAACTAAAGAAAAAGGGTCCAGAATTTTTCATATACTTTCCCATTAATTCAACCTAAATAGCTTCCATTACATAGAGTTTGAATCCCTTTGAAGTTTAGTGTTACAGACAGTCTGAAATTCATCTAGTTTCAGCAAGCATCTTAAGGCACTTACTGAAGCGTTCAAGTTCATAATGAAACCTTAGGGCTTAAGCCTCTCAATGTAAGCGCTAACAATAGTAGTTATAATGAAATTACATTCGCGTAAAGACAATTAAATTGTCACTTAATACAATTTTGATATTTAATAATATAATAGTCAGATTATTATAACCCAAATAATTGTTACTACAAAAAAAACAGTGCCGTCTAGGGGCGCCCCAAAGAAGCGAAGCTTTATAGTATTAAGCGAATATAGTATAAAGCGAAAAAGAGATAAGAAGCCACGCTAGCCACGCACACTGATATGACTAAAAGCGAGACAGAAGGCCACGCACACTGAGGTGGGGAGGCAGCTGGCTGGAGGTAACGGCACTAAATCTGATACTCTCGTGTAACGGTAAAATCTGGCGCTTACCATGAATAGAGTGGCCACACCAAAAAACAAATTGTCTAAAGTGCCAGGCGGGACTCGAACCCACGTCGCCTCGCTATCCCAGTCCGTACTGTTCTGATTGAGCTACCGAGACTGACAGACGTCTATTTTTTCAAAGTATTTCATAAGTTGACGCCAGCGCCAGACTTAATGTTCTAAGTACTTACTACCTATAACATAGAATGCAATACTTTTATAAGTATCGAACAATCGATAAAGAAGAATGAGGTACTCGTATGTAATTATTAGTTTTCTTTTTTTGTATTTTGGCATTAACTTTAAAAGTTCGTCGGATTTGTCAAGGTGTCGGTAGCTTAATTGGAAAGCACTCGCCGAGTTGTGGTTTCAAATACCGTCTGACATCTGAGACATATTGAATTTTTTCTTGTTATAAATTCTTAAGCTATATAATGAATATTTTTTTATTATTTAGGCTTTTCATTGCTAGTTTTTTATATTTAGAAATTACTGACATGATATTAAATTATTTAGATAGAAAAATATTAGAAAAATAGACTCGGCTCACTAATCGATTTATTCTAGTATTTTTCTATTAAAATAATTTATCTTATAAGATAGCATTGAACAAATGCAAAAGTCATAAAAATTTAATAAAATCACATGATGTTTTTTAATTACAATCCATTTTCTATGTTTATCATTCTAATTGTCAGTTTTTAGTATCCCGACTTCAAGGCATATTTTCCGCATAAATGATAAAAAAATAGGGGAGATGGCTGTTGCGGCCAGTGCCCTTTCTATCTTGATGATGGGAGAAAAGGGAATCCTGTCCTATGCAATGAAATAAACGAGAGTGGACTGTAAAACTGTAATGGTACTCGTATGGTCAAATTAGAAAATACAGTGCAAGCCGCGCGCGAACAATGAATAACGGTGCGATAATCTGTCCGCGCGGAAGCGAAGTGTCCTCGTCGACCGTCCTTTGCTTATACCGTGTTTCCCCCGCGCCCCTCCTCTGCGGGTCTTGAACCGGTTGCTGCGATGTTGTGATCGGCAGCGGCCTCGTCTTCACCATATACTCCCCGCGTTGAAGATTCTTCATAATAGAAAGGGCTCTGGCCGCAACATATGGTCTTCGAGCCGTCAAAAGCTATCAAATTGTGAAAATACGTGCGTACGGGCGAGTCATCAATGTCAGCTGGAGATCATCATCACAATCTTCAAACCACAATCTCAAGAATTGGTGATCATTATCAAGAGGATAGTGCACAAAGACCGTGAGATCGTTCCAATTACTCTTTTCACTACCTACTCCAGTTTTTGTTCTATCATTGTCTTACATTGTAGATCATCCTAGTACTCAGAGCTTCATTTACAAATAATTTTTCAAAGTGATTTTTCAAATAATAATAAATACAAATACCTTATACGCAGAAAATACATAGTATTAAACCATTAATATAATTTCTGTGTTTTTTGATTTAAAGGTCGGTACTTCGAAATAATCCAACCGTTCAAGACGGGCGGACTACCCTTCGCCTTCGAGTTGTTGGCTCTCGCAGCGCGAGCCGTAGCGCGTAGCTGCTACAGCTACGACCGCCTGTGACTTACAACTAAGGACAGTATTGTTCGTTAATCTTTTGTTTATCAGTAGCCGCTTCATAACAAAAGAAACTTGTTTTCTCGCATAAAGTTATTGTTGTAGTTAGTGCTTCATTTAATCATTGTAGTAGTTATTTTGAGTTTGATTATAGAGGACTATTTTAATCAATTCAATTGTGACTATACGCAATTTAATTATATTTACGATTGATTAATAACTTAGTATCGTGATAAAATAATATTATTTGGTAAATAAAATTAGTTATTGCTTCTAAGTAAAAGTCACATAACAGTTTAGTAAGCAAATAAGTAATTTGTTTTATGCTTTTTAATACAACTGTTCATTATAAATAAAATAATTTTCTACGTTAAATACTTATTGCTATTATAAATTAAATTAACGAATTACATAATGGGGAAAGAAGTTGAGGGGGACATAGAAAAAGAAATGAAAACTTTGAGGAAAAAACGTGGAATATATAAAGCAAAACTTACATCATTTGACAATTATTTACATAACATAAAAGATAATAATGAACAGTTAAGCGACGTAGCGCTTCAAATAGAACTAAATTTACGCCTTCAAAAAATTGAAAACTTATACAATGATTTCGATACATTACAGGATGAAATGGACAGTTTGTTGGATGAACCTGAACTCGACGTCAGGGACATGTTCGAAAAACAGTACTTCTCGCTTGTTTCTTCGGCGCGCGCGCTTCTTAAAGTTCAACAAGACCATGAGGCGTCTGAGGTAAGCTCTCGTAATGCACATCAATTTGTGAGACTTCCTAAAATCGATTTACCACATTTCAACGGCTGCTATCAGGGCTGGCTCGAATTTCGCGACACCTTTATTTCGCTCATCCACACAAATGATAGCATAGATCCCATCAACAAATTTCATTATTTGCGCGCTTCTCTTCAAGGTTCTGCCGCCTTAGTTATTAAAAGCTTGGACTTTAAGGCTGCCAATTACTCAGCGGCATGGGATTTGTTGTGTGAGAGGTTCGATAACAAACGCCTGCTAGTAAACAACCACGTACAGGCGCTCTTCAATGTAGCCAGCATACAAAGAGAATCGAGCAAAGCTTTGCGATATATTGTGGACGTCACTAATAAAAATCTCAGAGCACTTGCAACCCTAGGTCAGCCGACTGACCACTGGGACACTTTGGTGATTTATATGATGTCTACGAAACTTGATAGTGTCACTAGCCGTGAGTGGGAGGAACGTAGGAATTCAATGGATGATCCCCCCACCTTAGATTTTTTTGTTAAATTTCTTACAAACAGAGCGGATCTTTTAGAATCTATTGAGGAATCAAAACAGGGCCTTAGGAACAAGACAGACCACACTTCCACTCTTCCTTCGAGACAAAAAAGTTTCATAACTTCAGCCAGCAAGGGTCACACAAATAGCGTTCACTGCCCATTGTGCAAAAGTCCCAACCATCAGTTATACAGTTGTGAGTCTTTTCGAGGATTATCTGTAGAAGCTCGCAATCATAAGGCCAGGGAACTGAAGGTCTGTTTGAATTGCCTTAGATCAGGCCACTTAGAAACGAAATGCAAACTTAGTCATTGTAAGTATTGCAAAGTAAAGCACAATACATTGCTGCATTTCCATAATTCACAAGAATCACTCACTCAGGGTCAAGTCGCGTTATCAGTTAGGGACACAAGCCTTACTGCAGCTCCGCAAATATTGCTTTCTACCGCTCTAGTTAAGGTATTCGATTACAATGGTACTTCGCATGTGGCCAGGCTTTTACTGGACAATGGGAGTACTGCCAACTTCATTACCCAAGCTCTGTGTCATAAGCTAGGCCTCCAAACATCTTCTACTTATTCAAAGATAATTGGCATCAACAATCAGACGTCTCGTAGCTCACAACGATGCTCTCTTACAATGGAGTCTTATCAGGGCGATTTTAGGACAGACATCTTGCCAAACATCACAACATTGCCAAACACATATATCAATATAAATGATATACAAATACCTACTGACATTTGCTTAGCCGATCCCACTTTCCATATACCGTCAGCCATTGACATTTTAGTAGGCGCGGACTTATTTTGGAACGTAATAGGCACAAATCGTATTCAGTTAGGCAAACACAAACCCACATTATTTGAAACAAAGCTTGGTTGGCTTGTTTCCGGCACTCTACCCAAACCTAATACGGATGCGCCTGTGTGCATGTTTCTTCAAGACGCATCACCACTATCAGACCTCTCTCGCTTTTGGGAGTTGGACTCAATTTCACCTAAATATGCTTTAACACTTGAAGAACGTGCATGCGAGGATAACTTTGTAAATTCTGATGGGCGTTTCGTCGTAACCTTGCCATTGAAAGAAACCCCGCACGCATTAGGCAACTCGTTCCAATCGGCGAAAACCAGATTTCTGTCTTTAGAACGACGTTTGGAAAGAGAACCTGACTTAAAAGAAAAGTACGTAGAATTTATAAAGGAATATATTAATTTGGGACATATGAGCATAAATACAAACGTAACAATCTAAAAACTAATCATATTACAAATTTGGAAAAAAATTACAACATAAACACAAAATTTAACGATAATATACAAGAACAATCTTACTACCTACCACATCACGGTGTTTTAAGAGAGCCTAGCACAACAACAAAATTGCGCGTTGTCTTCGACGCTTCTGCTGTCACAACGTCAGGCAAGTCTTTTAATGACATCCAAAGGGTCGGGCCTACTGTACAAGAAGACCTACTCTCTATTTTACTGCGCTTCCGCCAACATAAATACGCTGTCTCATCCGACATTTCAAAAATGTACAGGCAAGTAGAAGTGCACCCATCACAGCGCTCACTACAACAAATAATATGGAGGTTCGATCCCTCTGAAAAGCTGAGCACATATACTCTTAACACCCTCACTTATGGAACTTCATCGGCTCCCTACCTCGCCACAAGATGTCTTAAGCAGTTGGGTCTTGAATCAAAAGATGAGAAAGTTCGGCGCGCCATCTGTCGGGATTTCTACGTTGACGACCTTTTAACAGGCCTAGATGAGATTCAAGACACCATAGCATTGTGTCACTCAATTACCGATACATTGAAGTCGGCCAAAATGGAGTTGCATAAGTGGCATTCTAACAACCAAACCATCTTGGAAGCGGTTTGTGATAGGGAACCTCACTCTGACTCGGTCAACCTAAGCGAGCATGAACTTTCCAAGACACTAGGATTGAGTTGGTGTTGCACTAATGATACGCTTACTTTCCAAATTAACGTTGACACACAAAGTAAGGTCAATAAGCGTGCCATATTATCTACGATTGCTCAAATATTTGATCCCCTTGGTCTCGTTGCACCCTGTATTGTTGAAGCAAAGATAATAATGCAGCAGTTGTGGAAACTTAAGTGTTCTTGGGACGAAGAAGTTCCACATAATATCAAAAAGGCATGGTCTCATTTTGCAAAATCTTTGCTCCATCTAAACAACCTAAACATACCAAGACATGTCATTGGTGCATCACCAACACAGATCGAAATACACACCTTCACAGACGCATCAGACTGTGCATATGGCGCATGTGTCTATATTCGTAGTACTGCAGGTGATGTGGTCACTGTCCGCCTGTTAGTCTCTAAAAGCAAGGTTGCCCCAATTAAACCCACCACCACCCCATGTTTGGAGCTTTGTGGCGCGCTTTTAGGTTCACGACTTTGTAAAAGGGTAGTGGAGTCTGTCACTTTTAAACCTAGCGGCATTTTCTTTTGGACGGACTCCACAATAGTATTAGGATGGCTCTCGTCTCCTCCACAGCAGCTAAGGTCATTTGTTCGCCATCGCGTTTCGGAGATACAGGAAGATTTAGGTGAACATGGGTGGCGGTATGTTCCGACTAAGGAAAACCCTGCAGACTTAGTTTCTCGAGGCGTAAGCGCGGATGAATTAGGCGCATCGTCAGTTTGGTGGACGGGTCCTGCTTATTTAAAATTAAATAAGTCGAAGTGGCCTACAAATCCTAATGACACACGCAAGGAACTACCAGAAATTATACAAACATTTCATTTAAACAATCATTCTAATTTATTTTCTACATTAATTCACAAACATTCAAACATTTCGCGACTACAACGTATAATCGCATTTATTTTTCGCTTTATAAACACTGTCCGTCGCAAACCTAAAGTATCTGGTAGGCTCTCAACCAACGAACTTCAAGATTCATTACGTTTTATATGCCGAATAGCTCAACAGGAATCTTTCCCTGATGAGTACAAATTACTCGCCTCAAACAAGGACTTGCCACAGAAAAACAGATTATTGAATTTGTCACCATTTTTTGATTCATATAACCTTATTCGTGTTGGTGGCAGGCTTAATAATTCTAGTTATGACTATAACGTTAAGCACCCTATCTTGCTTTGTAGTAATCATCATGTCACGAAGCTAATATTTCAATCTACTCACAAAACATTGTGGTCCACAGCTTTTACTGGCTTTGATAAGGCATAATTATTGGCCTGTAGGAGGTACTAACCTATCCAAGCGCATAGTGCGTACTTGTGTCACATGCAATCGGCACAAAGGTCAAAACGCACAGCCAATCATGGGAAACCTCCCGAAGCAACGTGTGCATCTCGAATATCCATTTCTGGAGACAGGTGTGGACTATGCTGGACCAGTTATGATAGCAAACCGTAAAGGAAGAGGTTCCACATTAATAAAATCATACATTTGTGTTTTTGTATGCCTAGCAACAAAGGCAGTGCATTTGGAGCTTGTGTCAGATCTCTCAAAGGAAGGTTTTATTGCTGCTCTTAACCGTTTCATTTCTCGCAGGGGTAAGCCGCGGAATATTTTCTCCGACCACGGTGCAACCTTTGTGGGTGCATCCAACGAACTGCGCCGAGTAATCAAAGGCTTAAAATTAAATATAATAGAAAACGGTATAAACTTTTCTTGCATTCCAGCGTATACTCCACATTTCGTCGGATTGTGGGAGTCTGCTGTTAAATCTACAAAGTACCACCTTAGGCGCGTTCTTAGTTCAACCCATCTGACGTACGAAGAGATGTCTACTTTGTTGGTTCAGGTAGAAGGAATCCTCAATTCAAGACCTCTTACTCCACTTTCCGACGACCCTTCCGATCTTTACCCCTTAACTCCTGCTCATCTTCTTATTGGACGGTCTTTAATCTTTGTGCCTCATCCACAGATCAAGGCAACCAGGATCACCTCACTGCAGCGGTTCCAGCGCATCGAGTTCCTGAAACAGCAATTCTGGAATCGGTTTTCTAACGAGTATGTTTTGTGGCTTCAGCAGAAAACCAAATGGCAGCGTTCACGTGGGCAACTGAAACAGGGGACCCTGGTCCTTGTCAAAGACAAGGCATTACCTCCATTGATGTGGTTGCTTGGCCGCATCGTACGCACCCTTCCTGGCCATGACGGCGTCGCTAGGGTGGCCGACATAAGGACAAAGAAGGGAATCATACGCCGGGCATTCAACAACATATGCCCCCTGCCGCTAGAAACCATTGAAGAATCTTCAACGCGGGGAGTATATGGTGAAGACGAGGCCGCTGCCGATCACAACATCGCAGCAACCGGTTCAAGACCCGCAGAGGAGGGGCGCGGGGGAAACACGGTATAAGCAAAGGACGGTCGACGTGGACACTTCGCTTCCGCGCGGACAGATTATCGCACCGTTATTCATTTGATTTAATTTGACCATACGAGTACCATTACAGTTTTACAGTCCACTCTCGTTTATTTCATTGCATAGGACAGGATTCTCTTTTCTCCCATCATCAAGATAGAAAGGGCACTGGCCGCAACAATGGCTCTTAACTCACCACCTTATCCCAGTACGGATTTCTGGTTGATAACGACTGCAAATGCAGCCAGCCCTTTACATAATCTTAATTATTTCAATAATATTTGTCAATTACTAACACGATATTTTCAAGTTTATTCATTCATATGTAGTAGACATAATTTACCCGGGGGATACAGCCCTTTTGTTTCCATTGGTTAAATCAAACTACCAGGCTCTCATAAGTATAAAGGCGATAAACATCTCATAGCTGTTTGAGCTATATGAATAGTACTAAAATTTATGATGACACTTTTACTTCTTTTATGTCTATATGGTTCTGGTACTCATACTCTAGTTATGAGGTACATTTGAAATAATCTTTTAAGTTTTTTTTTTATAAGAGATTACAATGATTTGCTATTTCAAATAAGATATTATGAATATTGGATATTATTAAAATAAAGGCTATAAAGTCTATAAATTGTTGGCAATTGTCTTTAATTTCATTTTATATAAAACTGTTTTCATCGTAAAATGAATCACATCCTGTATTGTCAAAACACTGCGTTTAAGCGCCATTTTTCCAATACGGCGGCGCGAGCAAAATACGAGAAAGCAAAGTCGAAATTTGGAAAGACACATCAAAATCTGTACAATTACCAATTTTCAAAACTCCCGGAAAACTTTCCAGGTAACCAATATTTTTCTAAACAAATGGCTGTACTTAATACAATTTCTTAAAAATTGTGCCGCAATATGAATATCTATACTGAAAGTAGATCTCGCTAAAGTAAAACATAGAGCAAAGGTCGTTATGTTGCTAAATTCTTTGGTATACAATATATAATTGGATTTTGTAGTAAATAAATATTTGATATAAAATATCTTAAACTCAAACTTTCTTTCTGTTCCCTTAATTTATAAAGGTTTACCTTAAGGTTAAAGTATTTAGTTACGAAATTTAGGTAAGAGTAGAAGCTAATATTCCTTATAAAATTTCCCAACCCGGTTCCTTAAAACCATTGCTTAGTTACTTTTCTATTTATATATTTTTTCCTCTTCGTTGTTTTAAGGAGCTTTTGTAAACAGTTACATGTCAGCCCCATCGTAACTATCTAAATGTGGGGTAATGCACTAAAGTTAAGAGCTTATTAATTAATATTACTTGATCTAAGAATAATGCAGTGCGGATTACCATCCTTCCTTGGTTGCTGTCACACCAAGCGCCTCGCCTTTATAATGCGCACAGCAAAGGAGTGAAATTGCGTCTGTATTTCCGAGAACTTCTAACCATTTTCAAAATCAGGGTGAATAGGCACCTACTGGGTTAGTTCATTTTATCGTGGATCCTGTCTGAGCCCCCGGGCTTGATTGGGATCAAGAGTGAACCCATTCTAAATAAAGAACAATGCTTTCTGCTGCAAACCTGTAAGTCAAGATATAAAATGTAATTAACCAAGTTATTTCCAATGAAACTATCGACTTCTCTTATAGCCCGAAGTCCAAATCCCCTCGGAAGCACGTCACGAACAAAATTTAATATTGTAACAAACGTACAACGTATAAAACTGCTATAAATAAATGGAAAGTTGCAAGTCCGGAACTCTCGTGGAACTTCTCGAAACTTATTTAATAACTCCACTGACCATCGGGCGTATATGGGGGGGGCAATTAAAAACTCCACGAAATACATGATAATAAACCAATGCACTCGATAATAGACGATCGAGAAAGTTAAGCAACTCTCTTTAAGCTGACCTTTGTGATGGGATTAAAAGCTTACTATTTTAAGAATACCTTTGGGACTGTTACACAATATTATAACATGCACTTTTTGCACTGACGGTCTTGGGATCGACTCCCAGAAGGGGCATATGTTTATGTGTTGGATACGAGCACTCAGGTGAGTTATAGGTATTTATATATATTTCTATTGATATTATTTATTTATGTATGACATATGTATGTCTACCGTTACACTAATACTAGTGGATGGATACTATGGATACCCATAACACAAGCTTAACAGTGCTTACTTTGGGCTAGGCTAATTAGTGTGATTGTAAGAAATACTATTATTTATTTTTTATACGAAAGCTTAAAATACGAAAAAAAGTAATACTTTATATATTATTTTTATATTTCAAAGTCATATTATTTGATTAATTAGTACAAAAATAAATTATTTAAAAAAAATTGTTACAGATATTCTATAAGACTACCAAATTTTTCTGTCAACCCAAGTCAGTTTTTTATGAATAAAAGAAAACTTATGAAGGTATATATTTTATTTATAAATAACGTTTGAATCAGAAAGATGGGAATATTGTAGAAGTTTAAAAATATCCTAAAATATATTTAAAATTTAAATTACCCGTGGCGACCACTTCTCGGCGCAAATGACAATAGACAGCCTGTGTGTAATTAATGTAGTTTCTAGAAATAATAATATATCGTGTATTGTTTTTCGTTCTCTTTCTTTGTTTGTTTCAATCATTTTGTAAGTATTATAAATCTATATATAAATATTATAAATCTATATATAAATATTATAAATCTATATATAAATTTATTATATGTAGAATAAATTATATAAACACTTACTCACTCATCACAAAAACTCAGAAACTAAAATTGCTAGGATTCTTATATTTTGCATGGGAGTTTTTTTAGGACGTAGGTGTTCATTAAGACGGGTTTTGCTAAATTCAACCCCTAAGGGGGTAAAAAGTGTGGCAAAGTTTGTATGAAACTTCTATTGTTTTAATAGTAGGGTCTTCAAATTATTAAAAAGTACTCATAATTTAAAGATATTAAAATGTTGTCAATTATTAACGGACTTCAAAACAAAGGAGTTTATAATTTGGGGTGTTTATTTTTTATTATAAAAGATAAGAAAACTTGTTATAAAAATTCGAATGGGCAATTTTCTTATTAGGTGTACATCTAGATTTCACGCGAACGAAGTAGCGGGTAACAAGCAAGTAAGTTATAATTGTAGAAGTAGGAATAACATTTTAATGTTTTTGAATTTTTAAGTTAAACGTTTTTAAGATTACTTCGCAAAAATATTTGTGGACAACAGTATTGACTGTTCAGATACTAAATGCATTGATGTTACTGTGTATGTAATCCCCTTAATCAGTTGTTTGATGTCCTAAATAAATAAAAAAAACTCCCGAAAGAAGAGAAGCTTTATAGTACAATGCGTAGAAAAAGAGATAGAAAGCGGCACCAGTCACGCACACTGGCATAAGTGAGAGCGAGACAGAAGGCCACGCACACTGAGGTGGAGAGGCAACTCGCTCCTATATATATCGTGTAACGGTACTAAATCTGGCGCTCTCGTGTACCGGTACAATCTGACGCTTAGCACGGATAAAGTGGGCGCGGGACGAGCACCTATATGTGATCCATATAGAAGTTTCGCTTCAAAAACGATGTTTAAAACGTCCATGCTATTTACCGTTTTTGCACAATATTATTATATTACAAATACCTCTATGAACATAAATTATAACAAAATTATATGTGGAGCTTTTTGTCGGGAGTGGGAGAGAAGTATCCCTTTGCTTCAGTACTTTTTGGTTTTCTTGTTAAAAGGAGATTGCCCAAATAGTATGGATTAATGTACTGAACAAAATATTTTCGTGTCTTGTTGAAAATGTGTAACGTACCAAATTGAGTTAATTTTCATTTTCAGAGTTAAGAGATATTGATCAAAATAAATGTTTTTAGGTTATAGCTACTTCAAAGTAATATAGGCTTACAAAGACTTACATTCGTGTTTTTGGATTTAATTGACAAATTGCAGTTCTGCTAGGTCAATATTATTAGGAAAATAGTGCCAAAAGTGGTGTATCGAGATAAAAATAGACAATTGATATTATATTGAGGTATATAGTTAGAAGGAACAAATTATAAAAAAACTGATGAGATGATTGATTATTGACACTGACATACTGTGACATGCTAGGGTTGTAACCTATAATATGATTAACGTAATCAATTTCCATGACCATAATTTATTACGATCTACGATATTTCAATATTTAAGGTATAAAATAATCCATAATTCAAAAAAACAATCAATTCATTATCTATCTAAATTTGTATTTATGTCAATAAGCTTAATACTGTTCATTAAAACTATTTTCGATTTTTAGTTTAAACGTTTAAAGTATAAATGTTTTAGTTTGGTACAAAAATAATTACAAGCTTGCTTGATCAATAGAGAATCGACACAATTATAGAACTAGGTAATAGCTACGACTTCCATAACGAAACTAAACTAAAAATCGGGTAGATTGCATCGAGGACGCAGCCGCAGTGAATACTTAAAACTTCATTCGTTTACTTTTGAGAGCAACCACAAAATACATTATTTATGATACTTTACAGTGCCATTAATTATTATCATCGGTTTGCATTATGCTAGTATAACACACAAATTTCAGAATCAGTAAGTTTTTAAGCTGAAGATGGAAATCGATTCAATACTCTTGTATTTATTAGTTTGAGATCATTAAAAAAAATAATTATAAGTCAACTTCAGGATGACATATGACTATCCTTTACTTAAATGGAGCAATGTCTTTAACTTATAATACGGAAATACAATTACTTATTAATTCAAACAATACAAATAACACACCAACTAGCACAAGTAACACAACGGCAGAACACCGACGACAGTCGAGTGTCAGCTACAACAATACAAGTAGTGATTCACCTAATCGATACGTAATCAATTCTATAGTTATGATTAAAAAAGCCGATATCATTTCGTCTTTTTATTGTCGGTTAAAACTTGCTTTGAGTGCAATAATAAATAAGTATCTATAGATATTTTTATTAATATATAAAGTCAGAGAGTACTGCAAAAAATTATGAATACAATAATTAATCCTTAATCGATCGATTTGATTTACTCGTGCACCTTGGCACAACCCTTACATAAATGACGAAATGTTTTGATTAGTTGTAGGTAAAAAGGATGTCCGGTTACATACTTGCATTACTAATAATAGTGAGAATAATAACCCTAAAAGGAATAATTTCAAAAAAATACTGAGGTTCTTAAAATATTTTATTAGATTATCTTGTTTGCAAAACATTGTGACACAATTCATCATACAAAAGTACTGGCCATGGGCATTCTCCTTTGTTTTGCTGTAATTATTAACCATTAAATGTATGTATATACGCACAAGTGTCCACGAAGAGTAATCAAGAAGTCTACGTAGGGTTTAGTTATTCCCCACACTATTCTTGAAACCTAGAGAATGAATGTGCTCTGTGAGGCTGTATGTGCTTTCTACCATTTGTCTTTCTTCATGAAAAAAAAAAGTTACAAATCATCTTAATGTAAATTTTCAAAGGCATGGTTTACGAAATGTAATGAATAGTTCCACACAAAATTAGAATGAAATGATGTCCAATGAAACAAAACTAATAGTTAAAATATCTTTGAATCGCTAATTGCACAATTGATTTGACAGCAATAGCAGTAAAACTATAACACACGGGTCACTTAGAAAGTTTCGAGAAACTGAAAAACCAACTTATACATGTAAAATTTTATTAAATCTTTTCGAGAACTTTTTATGTTTTTTATTGAAAAAAAACAACAAGTTAATAAATCAGATTCTTCTTTTACAATAGATGAGTGACTGCACTCTATCAACTAGACGTTTATCTTTATTGATATGTATATTGTTTATTAAATAAATGTAATATTAATAAATGTAAGACTACATCACTTACATTTTTCTAAACCCAAGTTAACGGTTACGGCACTTGTGTTATGGAATTCGGAAACAACTATGGTACCACAACACCAAGACCCGAGGCACTATAGAAAAGTTCTTTTCTACATCGAATCCGGGACCTCGGAGTGGCCTTACCATGAAAACCGGTATGCGAGCCACTCGACCACGGAGATCCTTTTATTCGTCTCATCGTTTATGTGTGTATATTATATAGAGAGACAGAGAGAGATATATATTTCTGGATATTATTATGTATGTTTAGTTATTTTGAATTTTAGTTTTGATCTTTGTTATTGTTTTCATAATTAGTAAATATTCTTAATTATTTCTTCTTTAGTTACAACGCTTTTAGTGATAAAACCGTCCATTGTTACACGTTAGTTTTAAGTTAGCTTTTGTTTTTGTGGTGTAAATTAAGTGTTATGATACTCGTATTGTTTAACGAAATTCTCGACTTTTAGCAAATATAATCTTTAAGAGGATTAGATAATTTCGATTATTGAATAGAAATGTTATGCCTATAGTGTAACTTTGGTTAATCTCTTATAACCAGTTATCAACATTCTATTGATAGTTACATAAATATTTAGGAAATAATTAAAACCCCACAAAATAAAATTGTTCACAGATCAGTGAGGGAACGAAAATAAAAGTACCCCAGTTTAAATGAAATCAGGCGGACAATCGCATTGCGTCTCCCCAAGAAACAGGTGAAATCTTTATGAGAATGTCAACTTGGGTGTACGTGCGCGGATGTTCAGAAATCCGGGCAAAGGTACCGGGTATTTCTAGAAAATTTCTAGTCAAAAGACAACATAGAGATTTAGGTCAAAAGTTTTGGACGACTGCAAACATTGTCGATGTTTGAATGGTTTAAAATCGCTTTAACATATTTTTCTACCAAAGTTAAAGGTTGAGGATTTCAAAAACCAATCTTTCAGATCAATAGGAGTATACTTTAAGGCTAGTTAAATATAATAAATTTTTGGATTTTTATTTGTAAAGGAATTATTACAAGAATAATTTCAATGCGTCTCAAGTATCAGGCGGGTTTCAAAATTATACATAAAGCATCAAGAGATGGCGCTAGCGTCAACTTAAAAAATACACTGAAAATTTGATAGGTCTGTTAAGGTCTCGGTAGCTATATTGGAAAAACACTCGCCCGGAAAGCGAGAGTTGTGGGTTCAAGTCCCGCCTGACACCTAAGACAAGTTGAACTTTTTCTTGTTATAATTCGTTTAGTGCAATGGTAAGGATCTTGCTTTTCGCATCGATGGTCCTGGGTTCGAGTTCGAGTTCACGAAGCTTCACCGAAGAAACTAGGACTCCTCGTAGAAGGGAACCGTCTGCTAAGACTCCGGACTTTCGGCAGACAAGCACCACCAGAACAAGGGGATATTAATGGCCCCAATCAGAAACCTCCTGTATCGCACTTATCAGAGGATTAACAAAAAATATAATAATCTCATAGCTATTTCATTTTAAAGATTATTCGCCACTTGTATAAGTATCACATTCGATGTTGTAGGTCGTTCGAAAACCATAATAATAATAATCATAATAATTGTTAAAGAAATACTTTACTTTATTAGTTTAAATAACAAAATGTATTTGAATCATTCTATTAATTTAACAGCAAAAGGATAAATTGAAATTTGTTTACCTTAACCCATAACAATATCCTTGTGAAAGGAGCTATAAAAAGATAGGTTCGCTAAAAGCAGCGCCATCTATCAGCGAAGCAACAAAGGTGCATTTAAATGTTTTTATACGATTTTACGGATTAATAGTTTTCATTAGCGCCCCCAAGCGGCAACTAGCGGTTAATATAGAAACGGCAGAATTCGCCCGCGGCGCCTAATTGAATAACTTCCAGGACGCGCTGAGGATTGTAGCCACGTGACTGGAATGCACCTGACTTTTTGCTGTTTGCGCCAATGTAAGAGTTAGCACCGCATTTTCAAATGTTGTCATTTATAAATTTTATTTTAAAGAAATTATTGCAGGAAACGGTTTTGTAGAAACAGTTTTAGCCAGGATAACGAAGGAGCGTGGCTTCAAGTCCCGTCTGGAACATGAAACAAGTTATTTTTTTTCTAACAATAATAATCATTCTTAAATAAACTAAGTCGCGGTCGCTAAGCATATATCTTCGCTAGCACCATATAATGGAGCGGAGCGGATTGGTGGTTTAAAAAACATAAACTCTAGAGGGTTCGTTGTATATATGCTCAGGCTTGAAAAAAAATTTTTGCTTATCCCATAGAGCCAATGTTTTTTGGTCATAACTTTTTTATTTTTGCGAATTTAAAAAAAAAAATTCTCCGTCTCGATCTAATCCCAAATCTGTTGGTTCGATTCATTACAAAAAATACGAAAATAGGCCAAGAATTATAAAGGTATGGCGTCACATACAACTCGTTATCGAAGCTGATCCGTAGGAGCTTCACTCGTTTCGCTCCAACTGAGGAATTTTTAAATTTTCCATTATTAGTTGTAAATGTTCAGTCAATTAGTTAGTTTTGAAGGTTGCTTAACCTCTTTTTCCGTAATAATAATGACTAACGACTGGTCGAGTTTTAATTAATTAGTTCTGAAGTTACGTTGAACTTTTATACCTTTTAGATATCAATCAATCTACTGGATTTCAATAACGATAAGAAATATTATTATTGCATCTTAACTAATTATTATTATAAGAAAAAATCAACTTGTCTCAGATTTCAGGCGGGATTTGAATCTGCGTCACTATCTGGGCAAATACTCTTTAGATTGAGCAAAATTGCAGTTAAATGCTTAAAAATAAAAAAATAAATAATAATTAATATTGTAGTAAGTGAGAAACTTAGGAACTTTCCTTATTTAAAAAGATACAAAATTGTTATTCTAATGTAAAAATACGAGAAAAAATTGACTTAGCTTGAGAGCCAAATTGTTTTTTTTTTGTTTAAATTTATCATACTAGGTCGATGCATTCGCTAAGCAGCTTCGCTAGCACCATATATTGGAGCGAAGCGTAAAACAAAAAAGGAATATTTACCTAATTTAAAAATTCCATAAAATTGAAAACTATAAAAAGCGCGTGCTTTTTGTTTCAATAGGAAATCCCATAAATCCAATGTTTTTTAGTCATAACTTTTTTATTTTTGCAAATTTCAAAATTCTATGTAATAGTAGGGGAGCCCAAGGGGGATTTCGGGATTTACTAAAGCGCGGCAGATTAATATTCAGTAAGATACCTGTACTCGGCTATTTACTTCTACCAAATATGAGCCTCATTTATAAGGACGCCCGTCAAGGATAAAGGATCAGATTAGTAAAAAAAAATTGTTCATTTGAAATTCTCGGGCGCGTCAGATTAAGGTAGAGTGAGTTAGTTTCATGTTAAAACGTGTATATTCCTCTAATCTGACAATTTAAGGGTGACGTAATGAAAGAGGAGGGCTACAAAGTTGAAAAAAAAAACGTCATCTCGACATTCTCGAGCGTGGTTAATTTTTTTTTTATTTTGAAGGGAATAGATCAAGATTTATGAGAAATATATAATCTGACGATTTCCACAAGCCGAAGTAATAAAAATTAATCAATAAAGTTTAATTCGTGCAACTACGCGATGCCTGTATTCCCCTCTTTGCGTTTCTATTCCTCTGTTACATTTTCACACTTTTTAATTGATATTTGATGATATTTCTTGAGTTCTTCAATTAATTAAGTTTCATGATTTAGAAAAATGAAAAGAAAAATTAATTGTCAGATTAGGCGCATCCCTCCAGGTAATCGTCAGATTATGAAACAACAACAACGTACAGGGCATAAAGATAAACCATATATATCTTAATCTGACGCGCTTGAGTAGTTCAAGATGGCGATTTTTTTTGCACATTCTAATAATGGCTGCGAGATTGCGTCACATCTAAATCGTCAGATAATTATAAAATAGCTTTTTTTAAGTTCACTTAACATCCCCTTCGAAAATCTGACGCGCTCGATTATTTTTTATTTTTTTCATTTTCAACCCTTACGTACGACCACCCCCATCATGAAAACAATCAGATTAACATACATACACTTTTTAAAATACGTTAAACATGGATTCTATCCATATCTGACGCGCTCGAGTATGTCCATGCAACAGTTTTTTTTACATTTTTGGAAATCTATAGCTGCTCACCCCACCGATGAAAAGGTATATATCATATGGCATTTTTTTTTCTTATCATCTAAGCCTCTCACCCAATAAGTCTCTATGACGCTCGAGTAAATCCCGATTTAGCACGGTGGGCTCCCTACTATAATGAGCTAATCCTAAATGTGTTGATTCGATTCCACACAAAAGTTGTTAAAACCGGTTAAGAACTCGGGAAGTTATAGCTTAACATACATTGCGTCTTTGAAGCTATTCCAAGTAAATCTCCAATAAGATTGCATTAAAAATTATAGGAAAAAAAAATAATTATAAATATGCGATTCATTAATTTATTTAAAAAAATAGTTTATTTTCTTTGATTAATACTATATATATAGCTCTTCTGCATTAATAGTAACTAAATGTAAAATACATCTATTCTCATCTTCCTCATTTTCTTTTTTTCTCTATAATCATTGCCAGTTATAACTTAACTCCAATTATCTAAATTACAAAAAATGCAAATTAAGTCATAATCTTTGGTTTTTGCCATTGTGTTTGGAGTCGTCTAAACCTCCTTCGTGCATGCTCACATCCTGTTGTGTAGTTTAGTTGTTCACGGCGAACCGTGCAACGTCTTGAATTTGTTGAATAATTATGCATTTCGGGGAGTTTTTATAGGCCAACCAGACATACAAATTGGCGCCACCGTTATATGGTTGTTATATCTTTATTATTGACCTTCTGAACTTCTTCAATTAAAACGATTTGTATACATTTACATAAAATGTAATATTTATGACATCATATACTACTTAACCCGTCAATTCCCATGCTTTTGTCTGATGGAAAAATATTGTTTTTGTTGCGTTCATTGACGAGTTTGGAGATTTAAAACATGAAAAATAATAAAAAAAAATTAACATCCCTTATTTTTTTTGTAAGGGGGTGTCACCCAAATGTGGCACTGGGTGTAATTTATACCTTTAACTTAATATGGTAAAAGATGCTATCATAAACGCAGCCGAAACATGAAATTTGTTGTAATAATGCCCAGTGTCACCTGCAGGTGACACTTTCGAATTTAATCGCTATTTTGAGGGCAAAAGCTGTTGATTTTGCAATAAAATTATTTAAATCACAAGTTACATTCCATATCAACAATTTGCAAAAATAAGTTTTACAGTACTTACCTTTTGGCATTTTTACAGAAATATATATTTATATATATATAAGTATAAATATATGTATATTTAAAAATTCCACGTCACAGTATTTGACCGCGATGAACTCCGAAACTACTCAAACGATTCTGATGTCTCTTTCTCATTATGCTGGATTTGTTCTTACTTAGGACATAGGATAGGTTTCATTTTAATTTATAATTAAATAATATTGGAAACGGAACCACCGCATCGCGTGAAGTTTGTTGGGTAATGCATTCCAGAGTCGTATAACCTGAAGTGTAAAAGAGTTTGAAACAAAACCAGTACAAAAGACTCTAAACTTGTTCGTTCGTGTCAAATAATATTATTTTTGTGTGCGTTTTTTTCGTATTCAATTTACTTTGTTTTTATTTCTTTTATTGTAAATAGGTAAGCACTTGACCTCTATCTTACCTGATGGTAAGCAATGATGCGATCTAGGATGTAACGCGCTTGCCTAGAAGATTAATGTATCTTTTCCAATTTCATCGTGACTTGAATACCCTTAATTTTTTTTTCAGGAAACACAGACCTAGGCAAAGAGTTCCACTCTTGTTAGATTCTCTCTCTCTCTCTCCCTAATGCTGTCATTTTACAAATAACATTATGATGATAATAAAGACCTGTTATGATTTTTAATTAAAAATTACACTTTTAGATGCTATTTACTGATTTTCTATGGATTCAGACCCAGTCTATTGTTCTCGTTTCAGCCAATATTAAATTTGATATGGAACAAAGACCGATTAAACCAAAATTAATATTTCACAGAATCATAAGTAATTGCGATAACTAATAATACTTTGATTACTTTATAATAGATTGATGGAAATATCACATTTAATAATTAATTTCGAAATACAATTTAGGTAGGCGAAATATGATAATTTACCATCATGGCAAATAAAAAAACAATAGATAACATTAAATACAAAATAGTTAAAGTACTTGTGAATTTTTTTAACATGAAATATGACATATTTCTATAAGAGAAAATACCGTCATAAAAACAATCACATCTTCTAGCCTTCAGGTGGGATTCGAACTCACGTCCTTTCGCTATCCGGGCGAACACTCGCTCAGGTTTGAATTCCACCTGAGGGTTCGGAAATGTGGTTGGATTTTTTTTATGGGCGGATTTAATATATAAAGCACATCACGCAGACCCGAGCCAATATTGAAAATGTTCGTTATGATTGCCAGGTATCGAACCTCAGAGTGGCTTTATCTTAATCTGTGTGATCCACTCGATCACACAGATCGTCAAAAAAGCCTTTTTAGTTATATGATTTTTATATTATTTATGCATCTTTTATATGAAAAATTGTTTTAATAGTTAGATAAAATTGACTCGGCTCTCCATTTATTCTCGGGCGACGTTTATGCAGAGAATAGCTTGTGAGCCGAGTAGATTTTCCTTAGTATTTTTCTATTAAAATATATATTTATAGCAAATAAGTAGGCGCTTGACCACTCTCTTACCTGATGATAAGCGACGATGTGACACGCTTGCCTAAAAGATACCTATTCATTCGTAACTTGAAGACCCTTGAATTATATTTCTCAGGAAACAAAGACTCCTGCAAAGAGTGGAACTCCTCAGTGGTACGTATCACAAAATTGGAACCAAAACACTTAGTACGACTCTTTGGTATATCAACCATAGACTCGTGACTTTTATTTGTAAGTCTGGTTGTCCGATGAAAAAATGGGGTAGCAGTTCCTCAAAAACCTTTTTTTATATAAATTTTAAATTAATCAATTCCACTTAACAAAGAAAACTAACAACGAAAGCAACTAGTAGCCAACTTAATGAAATCCGATCTACAAAAATGTTCGTTTTGTAACACAAAGGAGCTTAAATATAATGATAGCGTAATCAACATATCGACCAAGCACCGTCCGAAAGTTTTAATTGGCTGAACTGGGCAATGCAAAACACTACTGCAGAGCCATTTAGCCCGGAAATGGTGCAGGTGGTTAAAAAGTACTACTTTTGTTTGATTAGCTACTAATTGGTCTCTTTAAAGGAATATTTGCGGTTTATTGGAATTATTTTAATTCAAAATTTTTAGAACTTGCCCGTCCAGCCTATTAGCTATCATTTCCTTTTTACTCAAGGTTTAAAATCATCTGATATTTATTATAAATATAAAATATTCTATATTAATTATATACGTAGTCTGGTCTAAAACCTATGTGTAAATGTTTATGAGTCTCAGCAAAAAAAAAATATTCTATTCGAAAAGGGCCACCTTTGGATTTTATATAGGCCTGTAATCTGGCTGTGTGAACTTGGCACCCGACTTTGGAAAATTTCGTTTTTTTTATTTTTTTTCGAAAGATTTTGATTAGTAGTGGATAGTAGTGAAGTTATTTTCGTTAGTAGTAATGCCAAAAAAATAAAAAAAAATAGTAAAAAAATGTCATCCCCCGAAATTAGAAAAATTTGTTTTTTCCGACTGTTTCTCATAGATAGACGTTAGTAGTGGATTGTAGTGCAATTTTATTCGTTAGTAGTAAAATAGAAAAAAAAAAAAAAATGTTTCGGAGCATTTTTAAAAAACTTTTTTATGGCGTAAATACTGTTTCAAGGCTTATATGATTACTACAAACGTTGGAATTGAGTAAGGGGGGTTCATAGAGGTTAGTAGTGAAAGAATTTTTGATAGTAGTAAAGAAAAAAAATTACTAGGAGCACTTAAATTGAGTCAAACCTGTTTCGGAGCAATATTCATTGAATAAAATCTGTTTGAAGATAAATACGATTACAACAAACGTTGGAATTGAGTAAGAAGGGTTCGTAGAGGTTTGTAGTGAAAGAATTTTTGATAGTAGTAAAGAAGAAAAATTACTAGGAGCACTTGAATTGAGTCAAACCTGTTTCGGAGCAATATTCATTGAATAAAATCTGTTTAAAGATAAATACGATTACTACAAACGTTGGAATTGAGTAAGAAGGGTTCGTAGAGGTTTGTAGTGAAAGAATTTTTGATAGTAGTAAAGAAAAAAAATTACTAGGAGCACTTGAATTGAGTCAAACCTGTTTCGCAGCAATATTCATTGAATAAAATCTGTTTGAAGATAAATACGATTACTACAAACGTTGGAATTGAGTAAGAAGGGTTCGTAGAGGTTTGTAGTGAAAGAATTTTTGATAGTAGTAAAGAAAAAAAAATCACTAGGAGCACTTGAATTGAGTCAAACCTGTTTCGGAGCAATATTCATTGAATAAAATCTGTTTGAAGATAAATACGATTACTACAAACGTTGGAATTGAGTAAGAAGGGTTCGTAGAGGTTTGTAGTGAAAGAATTTTTGATAGTAGTAAAGAAAAAAAATTACTAGGAGCACTTGAATTGAGCCAAACCTGTTTCGCAGCAATATTCATTGAATAAAATCTGTTTGAAGATAAATACTATTACTACAAACGTTGGAATTGAGTAAGAAGGGTTCGTAGAGGTTTGTAGTGAGAGAATTTTTGATAGTAGTAAAGAAAAAAAATCACTAGTGGCACTAGAATTGAGTCAAACCTGTTTCGGAGCAATATTCATTGAATAAAATCTGTTTGAAGATAAATACAATTACTACAAACGTTGGAATTGAGTAAAAAGGGTTCGTAGAGGTTTGTAGTGAAAGAATTTTTGATAGTAGTAAAGAAAAAAAATTACTAGGAGCACTTGAATTGAGTCAAACCTGTTTCGGAGCAATATTCATTGAATAAAATCTGTTTGAAGATAAATACGATTACTACAAACGTTGGAATTGAGTAAGAAGGGTTCGTAGAGGTTTGTAGTGAAAGAATTTTTGATAGTAGTAAAGAAGAAAAATTACTAGGAGCACTTGAATTGAGTCAAACCTGTTTCGGAGCAATATTCATTGAATAAAATCTGTTTGAAGATAAATACGATTACTACAAACGTTGGAATTGAGTAAGAAGGGTTCGTAGAGGTTTGTAGTGAAAGAATTTTTGATAGTAGTAAAGAAAAAAAATTACTAGGAGCACTTGAATTGAGTCAAACCTGTTTCGCAGCAATATTCATTGAATAAAATCTGTTTGAAGATAAATACGATTACTACAAACGTTGGAATTGAGTAAGAAGGGTTCGTAGAGGTTTGTAGTGAAAGAATTTTTGATAGTAGTAAAGAAAAAAAAATCACTAGGAGCACTTGAATTGAGTCAAACCTGTTTCGGAGCAATATTCATTGAATAAAATCTGTTTGAAGATAAATACGATTACTACAAACGTTGGAATTGAGTAAGAAGGGTTCGTAGAGGTTTGTAGTGAAAGAATTTTTGATAGTAGTAAAGAAAAAAAATTACTAGGAGCACTTGAATTGAGCCAAACCTGTTTCGCAGCAATATTCATTGAATAAAATCTGTTTGAAGATAAATACTATTACTACAAACGTTGGAATTGAGTAAGAAGGGTTCGTAGAGGTTTGTAGTGAGAGAATTTTTGATAGTAGTAAAGAAAAAAAATCACTAGTGGCACTAGAATTGAGTCAAACCTGTTTCGGAGCAATATTCATTGAATAAAATCTGTTTGAAGATAAATACAATTACTACAAACGTTGGAATTGAGTAAAAAGGGTTCGTAGAGGTTTGTAGTGAAAGAATTTTTGATAGTAGTAAAGAAAAAAAATTACTAGGAGCACTTGAATTGAGTCAAACCTGTTTCGGAGCAATATTCATAGAATAAAATCTGTTTGAAGATAAATACGATTACTACAAACGTTGGAATTGAGTAAGAAGGGTTCGTAGAGGTTTGTAGTGAAAGAATTTTTGATAGTTGTAAGGAAAAAAAATCACTAGGGGCACTTGAATTGAGTCAAACCTGTTTCGGAGCAATATTCATTGAATAAAATCTGTTTGAAGATAAATACGATTACTACAAACGTTGGAATTGAGTAAGAAGGGTTCGTAGATGTTTGTAGTGAAAGAATTTTTGATAGTAGTAAAGAAAAAAAATTACTAGGAGCACTTGAATTGAGTCAAACCTGTTTCGCAGCAATATTCATTGAATAAAATCTGTTTGAAGATAAATACGATTACTACAAACGTTGGAATTGACTAAGAAGGGTTCGTAGAGGTTTGTAGTGAAAGAATTTTTGATAGTAGTAAAGAAAAAAATTACTAGGAGCACTTGAATTGAGTCAAACCTGTTTCGGAGCAATATTCATAGAATAAAATCTGTTTGAAGATAAATACGATTACTACAAACGTTGGAATTGAGTAAGAAGGGTTCGTAGAGGTTTGTAGTGAAAGAATTTTTGATAGTTGTAAGGAAAAAAAATCACTAGGGGCACTTGAATTGAGTCAAACCTGTTTCGGAGCAATATTCATTGAATAAAATCTGTTTGAAGATAAATACGATTACTACAAACGTTGGGATTGAGTAAGAAGGGTTCGTAGAGGTTTTTAGTGAAAGAATTTTTGATAGTAGTAAAGAAGAAAAATTACTAGGAGCACTTGAATTGAGTCAAACCTGTTTCGGAGCAATATTCATTGAATAAAATCTGTTTAAAGATAAATACGATTACTACAAACGTTGGAATTGAGTAAGAAGGGTTCGTAGAGGTTTGTAGTGAGAGAATTTTTGATAGTAGTAAAGAAAAAAAATTACTAGGAGCACTTGAATTGAGTCAAACCTGTTTCGCAGCAATATTCATTGAATAAAATCTGTTTGAAGATAAATACGATTACTACAAACGTTGGAATTGAGTAAGAAGGGTTCGTAGAGGTTTGTAGTGAAAGAATTTTTGATAGTAGTAAAGAAAAAAAATCACTAGTGGCACTAGAATTGAGTCAAACCTGTTTCGGAGCAATATTCATTGAATAAAATCTGTTTGAAGATAAATACGATTACTTCAAACGTTGGAATTGAGTAAGAAGGGTTCGTAGAGGTTTGTAGTGAAAGAATTTTTGATAGTAGTAAAGAAAAAAAATTACTAAGAGCACTTGAATTGAGTCAAACCTGTTTCGCAGCAATATTCATTGAATAAAATCTGTTTGAAGATAAATACGATTACTACAAACGTTGGAATTGAGTGAGAAGGGTTCGTAGAGGTTTGTAGTGAAAGAATTTTTGATAGTAGTAAAGAAAAAAAATTACTAGGAGCACTTGAATTGAGCCAAACCTGTTTCGCAGCAATATTCATTGAATAAAATCTGTTTGAAGATAAATACGATTACTACAAACGTTGGAATTGAGTAAGAAGGATTCGTAGAGGTTTGTAGTGAAAGAATTTTTGATAGAAGTATAGAAAAAAAATTACTAGACGCACTTGAATTGAGTCAAACCTGTTTCGAAGCAATATTCATTGAATAAAATCTGTTTGAAGATAAATACGATTACTTCAAACGTTGGAATTGAGTAAGAAGGGTTCGTAGAGGTTTGTAGTGAAAGAATTTTTGATAGTAGTAAGGAAAAAAAATTACTAAGAGCACTTGAATTGAGTCAAACCTGTTTCGGAGCAATATTCATTGAATAAAATCTGTTTGAAGATAAATACGATTACTTCAAACGTTGGAATTGAGTAAGAAGGGTTCGTAGAGGTTTGTAGTGAAAGAATTTTTGATAGTAGTAAAGAAAAAAAATTACTAAGAGCACTTGAATTGAGTCAAACCTGTTTCGCAGCAATATTCATTGAATAAAATCTGTTTGAAGATAAATACGATTACTACAAACGTTGGAATTGAGTAAGAAGGGTTCGTAGAGGTTTGTAGTGAAAGAATTTTTGATAGTAGTAAAGAAAAAAAATTACTAAGAGCACTTGAATTGAGTCAAACCTGTTTCGCAGCAATATTCATTGAATAAAATCTGTTTGAAGATAAATACGATTACTACAAACGTTGGAATTGAGTGAGAAGGGTTCGTAGAGGTTTGTAGTGAAAGAATTTTTGATAGTAGTAAAGAAAAAAAATTACTAGGAGCACTTGAATTGAGCCAAACCTGTTTCGCAGCAATATTCATTGAATAAAATCTGTTTGAAGATAAATACGATTACTAAAAACGTTGGAATTGAGTAAGAAGGATTCGTAGAGGTTTGTAGTGAAAGAATTTTTGATAGAAGTATAGAAAAAAAATTACTAGACGCACTTGAATTGAGTCAAACCTGTTTCGAAGCAATATTCATTGAATAAAATCTGTTTGAAGATAAAAACGATTACTACAAACGTTGGAATTGAGTAAGAAGGGTTCGTAGAGGTTTGTAGTGAAAGAATTTTTGATAGTTGTAAGGAAAAAAAATCACTAGGGGCACTTGAATTGAGTCAAGCTGTTTCGGAGCAATTTTCATTGAATAAAATCTGTTTGAAGATAAATACGATTACTACAAACGTTGGGATTGAGTAAGAAGGGTTCGTAGAGGTTTTTAGTGAAAGAATTTTTGATAGTAGTAAAGAAGAAAAATTACTAGGAGCACTTGAATTGAGTCAAACCTGTTTCGGAGCAATATTCATTGAATAAAATCTGTTTGAAGATAAATACGATTACTACAAACGTTGGAATTGAGTAAGAAGGGTTCGTAGAGGTTTGTAGTGAAAGAATTTTTGATAGTAGTAAAGAAAAAAAATTACTAGGAGCATTTGAATTGAGTCAAACCTGTTTCGCAGCAATATTCATTGAATAAAATCTGTTTGAAGATAAATACGATTACTACAAACGTTGGAATTGAGTAAGAAGGGTTCGTAGAGGTTTGTAGTGAAAGAATTTTTGATAGTAGTAAAGAAAAAAAATCACTAGTGGCACTAGAATTGAGTCAAACCTGTTTCGGAGCAATATTCATTGAATAAAATCTGTTTGAAGATAAATACGATTACTTCAAACGTTGGAATTGAGTAAGAAGGGTTCGTAGAGGTTTGTAGTGAAAGAATTTTTGATAGTAGTAAAGAAAAAAAATCACTAGTGGCACTAGAATTGAGTCAAACCTGTTTCGCAGCAATATTCATTGAATAAAATCTGTTTGAAGATAAATACGATTACTACAAACGTTGGAATTGAGTAAGAAGGATTCGTAGAGGTTTGTAGTGAAAGAATTTTTGATAGTAGTAAAGAAAAAAAATTACTAGGAGCACTTGAATTGAGTCAAACCTGTTTCGGAGCAATATTAATGAATAAAATCTGTTTGAAGATAAATACGATTACTACAAACGTTGGAATTGAGTAAGAAGGGTTCGTAGAGGTTTGTAGTGAAAGAATTTTTGATAGTAGTAAAGAAAAAAAATAACTAGGAGCACTTGAATTGAGTCAAACCTGTTTCGCAGCAATATTCATTGAATAAAATCTGTTTGAAGATAAATACGATTACTACAAACGTTGGAATTGAGTAAGAAGGGTTCGTAGAGGTTTGTAGTGAAAGAATTTTTGATAGTAGTAAAGAAAAAAAATTACTAGGAGCACTTGAATTGAGTCAAACCTGTTTCGGAGCAATATTCATAGAATAAAATCTGTTTGAAGATAAATACGATTACTACAAACGTTGGAATTGAGTAAGAAGGGTTCGTAGAGGTTTGTAGTGAAAGAATTTTTGATAGTAGTAAAGAAAAAAAATTACTAGGAGCACTTGAATTGAGTCAAACCTGTTTCGGAGCAATATTCATTGAATAAAATCTGTTTGAAGATAAATACGATTACTACAAACGTTGGAATTGAGTAAGGGGGGTTCGTAGAGGTTTGTAGTGAAAGAATTTTTGATAGTAGTAAAGAAAAAAAATTACTTGGAGCACTTGAATTGAGTCAAACCTGTTTCGGAGCAATATTCATTGAATAAAATCTGTTTGAAGATAAATACGATTACTACAAACGTTGGAATTGAGTAAGAAGGGTTCGTAGAGGTTTGTAGTGAAAGAATTTTTGATAGTAGTAAAGAAAAAAAATTACTAGGAGCACTTAAATTGAGTCAAACCTGTTTCTGAGCAATATTCATTGAATAAAATCTGTTTGAAGATAAATACGATTACTACAAACGTTGGAATTGAGTAAGAAGGGTTCGTAGAGGTTTGTAGTGAAAGAATTTTTGAGAGTTGTAAAGAAAAAAATTTACTAAGAGCACTTGAATTGAGTCAAACCTGTTTCGCAGCAATATTCATTGAATAAAATCTGTTCGAAGATAAATACGATTACTACAAACGTTGGAATTGAGTTAGAAGGGTTCGTAGAGGTTTGTAGTGAAAGAATTTTTGATAGTAGTAAAGAAAAAAAATTACTAGGAGCACTTGAATTGAGTCAAACCTGTTTCGCAGCAATATTCATTGAATAAAATCTGTTTGAAGATAAATACGATTACTACAAACGTTGGAATTGAGTAAGAAGGGTTCGTAGAGGTTTGTAGTGAAAGAATTTTTGATAGTAGTAAAGAAAAAAAATTACTAAGAGCACTTGAATTGAGTCAAACCTGTTTCGCAGCAATATTCATTGAATAAAATCTGTTTGAAGATAAATATGATTACAACAAACGTTGGAATTGAGTTAGAAAGGTTCGTAGAGGTTTGTAGTGAAAGAATTTTTGATAGTAGTAAAGAAAAAAAATTACTAGGAGCACTTGAATTGAGTCAAACCTGTTTCGGAGCAATATTCATTGAATAAAATCTGTTTGAAGATAAATACGATTACTACAAACGTTGGAATTGAGTAAGAAGGGTTCGTAGAGGTTTGTAGTGAAAGAATTTTTGATAGTAGTAAAGAAAAAAAATCACTAGTGGCACTAGAATTGAGTCAAACCTGTTTCGCAGCAATATTCATTGAATAAAATCTGTTTGAAGATAAATACGATTACTACAAACGTTGGAATTGAGTAAGAAGGGTTCGTAGAGTTTGTAGTGAAAGAATTTTTGATAGTAGTAAAGAAAAAAAATCACTAGTGGCACTAGAATTGAGTCAAACCTGTTTCGGAGCAATATTAATGAATAAAATCTGTTTGAAGATAAATACGATTACTACAAACGTTGGAATTGAGTAAGAAGGGTTCGTAGAGGTTTGTAGTGAAAGAATTTTTGATAGTAGTAAAGAAAAAAAATTACTAGGAGCACTTGAATTGAGTCAAACCTGTTCCGGAGCAATATTCATTGAATAAAATCTGTTTGAAGATAAATACGATTACTACAAACGTTGAAATTGAGTTAGAAGGGTTCGTAGAGGTTTGTAGTGAAAGAATTTTTGATAGTAGTAAAGAAAATAAATTACTAGGAGCACTTGAATTGAGTCAAACCTGTTTCGGAGCAATATTCATTGAATAAAATCTGTTTGAAGATAAATACGATTACTACAAACGTTGGAATTGAGTAAGGGGGGTTCGTAGAGGTTTGTAGTGAAAGAATTTTTGATAGTAGTAAAGAAAAAAAAAATACTAGGAGCACTTGAATTGAGTCAAACCTGTTTCGCAGCAATATTCATTGAATAAAAGCTGTTTGGAGATAAATACGATTACTACAAACGTTGGAATTGAGTAAGGGGGGTTCGTAGAGGTTTGTAGTGAAAGAATTTTTGATAGTAGTAAAGAAAAAAAATTACTAGGAGCACTTGAATTAAGTCAAACCTGTTTCGGAGCAATATTTTCTGGATAAAGTCTGATTGAAGATGAATACGATTACTACAAACGTTTAATTTGACTAAGAGGGGTTCGTAGAGGTTTGTAGTGAAAGAATTTTTGATAGTTGTAAAGAAAAAAAAACACTAGGGGCACTTGAATTGAGTCAAACCTGTTTCGGAGCAATATTCATTGAATAAAATCTGTTTGAAGATAAATACGATTACTACAAACGTTGGAATTGAGTAAGAAGGGTTCGTAGAGGATTGTATTGAAAGAATTTTTGATAGTTGTAAAGAAAAAAATTCACTAGGGGCACTTGAATTGAGTCAAACCTGTTTCGGAGCAATATTCATTGAATAAAATCTGTTTGAAGATAAATACGATTACTACAAACGTGGAAATTGAGTTAGAAGGGTTCGTAGAGGTTTGTAGTGAAAGAATTTTTGATAGTAGTAATAAAAAAAATTACTAGGAGCACTTGAATTGAGTCAAACCTGTTTCGGAGCAATATTCATTGAATAAAATCTGTTTGAAGATAAATACGATTACTACAAACGTTGGAATTGAGTAAGAAGGGTTCGTAGAGGTTTGTAGTGAAAGAATTTTTGATAGTAGTAAAGAAAAAAAATTACTAGGAGCACTTGAATTGAGTCAAACCTGTTTCGGAGCAATATTCATTGAATAAAATCTGTTTGAAGATAAATACGATTACTACAAACGTTGGAATTGAGTAAGAAGGGTTCGTAGAGGTTTGTAGTGAAAGAATTTTTGATAGTAGTAAAGAAAAAAAATTTACTAGGAGCACTTGAATTGAGTCAAACCTGTTTCGCAGCAATATTCATTGAATAAAATCTGTTTGAAGATAAATACGATTACTACAAACGTTGGAATTGAGTAAGAAGGGTTCGTAGAGTTTGTAGTGAAAGAATTTTTGATAGTAGTAAAGAAAAAAAATCACTAGTGGCACTAGAATTGAGTCAAACCTGTTTCGGAGCAATATTAATGAATAAAATCTGTTTGAAGATAAATACGATTACTACAAACGTTGGAATTGAGTAAGAAGGGTTCGTAGAGGTTTGTAGTGAAAGAATTTTTGATAGTAGTAAAGAAAAAAAATTTACTAGGAGCACTTGAATTGAGTCAAACCTGTTTCGCAGCAATATTCATTGAATAAAATCTGTTTGAAGATAAATACGATTACTACAAACGTTGGAATTGAGTAAGAAGGGTTCGTAGAGTTTGTAGTGAAAGAATTTTTGATAGTAGTAAAGAAAAAAAATCACTAGTGGCACTAGAATTGAGTCAAACCTGTTTCGGAGCAATATTAATGAATAAAATCTGTTTGAAGATAAATACGATTACTACAAACGTTGGAATTGAGTAAGAAGGGTTCGTAGAGGTTTGTAGTGAAAGAATTTTTGATAGTAGTAAAGAAAAAAAATTACTAGGAGCACTTGAATTGAGTCAAACCTGTTTCGCAGCAATATTCATTGAATAAAATCTGTTTGAAGATAAATACGATTACTACAAACGTTGGAATTGAGTAAGAAGGGTTCGTAGAGGTTTGTAGTGAAAGAATTTTTGATAGTTGTTAAGAAAAAAAATCACTAGGGGCACTTGAATTGAATCAAACCTGTTTCGGAGCAATATTCATTGAATAAAATCTGTTTGAAGATAAATACGATTACTACAAACGTTGGAATTGAGTAAGAAGGGTTCGTAGAAGTTTGTAGTGAAAGAATTTTTGATAGTAGTAAAGAAAAAAAATTACTAGGGGCACTTGAATTGAGTCAAACCTGTTTCGGAGCAATATTCATTGAATAAAATCTGTTTGAAGATAAATACGATTACTACAAACGTTGGAATTGAGTAAGAAGGGTTCGTAGAGGTTTGTAGTGAAAGAATTTTTGATAGTAGTAAAGAAAAAAAATTACTAGGAGCACTTTAATTGAGCCAAACCTGTTTCGCAGCAATATTCATTGAATAAAATCTGTTTGAAGATAAATACGATTACTACAAACGTTGGAATTGAGTAAGAAGGATTCGTAGAGGTTTGTAGTGAAAGAATTTTTGATAGAAGTAAAGAAAAATAATTACTAGGAGCACTTGAATTGAGTCAAACCTGTTTCGAAGCAATATTCATTGAATAAAATCTGTTTGAAGATAAATACGATTACTACAAACGTTGGAATTGAGTAAGAAGGGTTCGTAGAGGTTTGTAGTGAAAGAATTATTGATAGTAGTAAAGAAAAAAAATCACTAGTGGCACTAGAATTGAGTCAAACCTGTTTCGCAGCAATATTCATTGAATTAAATCTGTTTGAAGATAAATACGATTACTACAAACGTTGGAATTGAGTAAGAAGGGTTCGTAGAGGTTTGTAGTGAAAGAATTTTTGTAGTCAAGAAAAAAAATACTAGGAGCACTTGAATTAAGTCAAACCTGTTTCGGAGCAATATTTTCTGGATAAAGTCTGATTGAAGATGAATACGATTACTACAAACGTTTAATTTGACTAAGAGGGGATCGTAGAGGTTAGTAGTGAAAGAATGTTTGATAGTAGTAAAGAAGAAAAATTACTAGGAGCACTTGAATTGAGTCAAACCTGTTCCGGAGCAATATTCATTGAATAAAATCTGTTTGAAGATAAATACGATTACTACAAACGTTGAAATTGAGTTAGAAGGGTTCGTAGAGGTTTGTAGTGAAAGAATTTTTGATAGTAGTAAAGAAAATAAATTACTAGGAGCACTTGAATTGAGTCAAACCTGTTTCGGAGCAATATTCATTGAATAAAATCTGTTTGAAGATAAATACGATTACTACAAACGTTGGAATTGAGTAAGGGGGGTTCGTAGAGGTTTGTAGTGAAAGAATTTTTGATAGTAGTAAAGAAAAAAAAAATACTAGGAGCACTTGAATTGAGTCAAACCTGTTTCGCAGCAATATTCATTGAATAAAAGCTGTTTGGAGATAAATACGATTACTACAAACGTTGGAATTGAGTAAGGGGGGTTCGTAGAGGTTTGTAGTGAAAGAATTTTTGATAGTAGTAAAGAAAAAAAATTACTAGGAGCACTTGAATTGAGTCAAACCGGTTTCGCAGCAATATTCATTGAATAAAATCTGTTTGAAGATAAATACGATTACTACAAACGTTGGAATTGAGTAAGTAGGGTTCGTAGAGGTTTGTAGTGAAAGAATTTTTGATAGTAGTAAAGAAAAAAAATCACTAGTGGCACTAGAATTGAGTCAAACCTGTTTCGGAGCAATATTAATGAATAAAATCTGTTTGAAGATAAATACGATTACTACAAACGTTGGAATTGAGTAAGAAGGGTTCGTAGAGGTTTGTAGTGAAAGAATTTTTGATAGTAGTAAAGAAAAAAAATTTACTAGGAGCACTTGAATTGAGTCAAACCTGTTTCGCAGCAATATTCATTGAATAAAATCTGTTTGAAGATAAATACGATTACTACAAACGTTGGAATTGAGTAAGAAGGGTTCGTAGAGTTTGTAGTGAAAGAATTTTTGATAGTAGTAAAGAAAAAAAATCACTAGTGGCACTAGAATTGAGTCAAACCTGTTTCGGAGCAATATTAATGAATAAAATCTGTTTGAAGATAAATACGATTACTACAAACGTTGGAATTGAGTAAGAAGGGTTCGTAGAGGTTTGTAGTGAAAGAATTTTTGATAGTAGTAAAGAAAAAAAATTACTAGGAGCACTTGAATTGAGTCAAACCTGTTTCGCAGCAATATTCATTGAATAAAATCTGTTTGAAGATAAATACGATTACTACAAACGTTGGAATTGAGTAAGAAGGGTTCGTAGAGGTTTGTAGTGAAAGAATTTTTGATAGTTGTTAAGAAAAAAAATCACTAGGGGCACTTGAATTGAATCAAACCTGTTTCGGAGCAATATTCATTGAATAAAATCTGTTTGAAGATAAATACGATTACTACAAACGTTGGAATTGAGTAAGAAGGGTTCGTAGAAGTTTGTAGTGAAAGAATTTTTGATAGTAGTAAAGAAAAAAAATTACTAGGGGCACTTGAATTGAGTCAAACCTGTTTCGGAGCAATATTCATTGAATAAAATCTGTTTGAAGATAAATACGATTACTACAAACGTTGGAATTGAGTAAGAAGGGTTCGTAGAGGTTTGTAGTGAAAGAATTTTTGATAGTAGTAAAGAAAAAAAATTACTAGGAGCACTTTAATTGAGCCAAACCTGTTTCGCAGCAATATTCATTGAATAAAATCTGTTTGAAGATAAATACGATTACTACAAACGTTGGAATTGAGTAAGAAGGATTCGTAGAGGTTTGTAGTGAAAGAATTTTTGATAGAAGTAAAGAAAAATAATTACTAGGAGCACTTGAATTGAGTCAAACCTGTTTCGAAGCAATATTCATTGAATAAAATCTGTTTGAAGATAAATACGATTACTACAAACGTTGGAATTGAGTAAGAAGGGTTCGTAGAGGTTTGTAGTGAAAGAATTATTGATAGTAGTAAAGAAAAAAAATCACTAGTGGCACTAGAATTGAGTCAAACCTGTTTCGCAGCAATATTCATTGAATTAAATCTGTTTGAAGATAAATACGATTACTACAAACGTTGGAATTGAGTAAGAAGGGTTCGTAGAGGTTTGTAGTGAAAGAATTTTTGTAGTCAAGAAAAAAAATACTAGGAGCACTTGAATTAAGTCAAACCTGTTTCGGAGCAATATTTTCTGGATAAAGTCTGATTGAAGATGAATACGATTACTACAAACGTTTAATTTGACTAAGAGGGGATCGTAGAGGTTAGTAGTGAAAGAATGTTTGATAGTAGTAAAGAAGAAAAATTACTAGGAGCACTTGAATTGAGTCAAACCTGTTCCGGAGCAATATTCATTGAATAAAATCTGTTTGAAGATAAATACGATTACTACAAACGTTGAAATTGAGTTAGAAGGGTTCGTAGAGGTTTGTAGTGAAAGAATTTTTGATAGTAGTAAAGAAAATAAATTACTAGGAGCACTTGAATTGAGTCAAACCTGTTTCGGAGCAATATTCATTGAATAAAATCTGTTTGAAGATAAATACGATTACTACAAACGTTGGAATTGAGTAAGGGGGGTTCGTAGAGGTTTGTAGTGAAAGAATTTTTGATAGTAGTAAAGAAAAAAAAAATACTAGGAGCACTTGAATTGAGTCAAACCTGTTTCGCAGCAATATTCATTGAATAAAAGCTGTTTGGAGATAAATACGATTACTACAAACGTTGGAATTGAGTAAGGGGGGTTCGTAGAGGTTTGTAGTGAAAGAATTTTTGATAGTAGTAAAGAAAAAAAATTACTAGGAGCACTTGAATTGAGTCAAACCGGTTTCGCAGCAATATTCATTGAATAAAATCTGTTTGAAGATAAATACGATTACTACAAACGTTGGAATTGAGTAAGTAGGGTTCGTAGAGGTTTGTAGTGAAAGAATTTTTGATAGTTGTAAAGAAAAAAAAACACTAGGGGCACTTGAATTGAGTCAAACCTGTTTCGGAGCAATATTCATTGAATAAAATCTGTTTGAAGATAAATACGATTACTACAAACGTTGGAATTGAGTAAGAAGGGTTCGTAGAGGATTGTATTGAAAGAATTTTTGATAGTTGTAAAGAAAAAAATTCACTAGGGGCACTTGAATTGAGTCAAACCTGTTTCGGAGCAATATTCATTGAATAAAATCTGTTTGAAGATAAATACGATTACTACAAACGTGGAAATTGAGTTAGAAGGGTTCGTAGAGGTTTGTAGTGAAAGAATTTTTGATAGTAGTAATAAAAAAAATTACTAGGAGCACTTGAATTGAGTCAAACCTGTTTCGGAGCAATATTCATTGAATAAAATCTGTTTGAAGATAAATACGATTACTACAAACGTTGGAATTGAGTAAGAAGAGTTCGTAGAGGTTTGTAGTGAAAGAATTTTTGATAGTAGTAAAGAAAAAAAAATACTAAGAGCACTTGAATTGAGTCAAACCTGTTTCGCAGCAATATTCATTGAATAATATCTGTTTGAAGATAAATACGATTACTACAAACGTTGGAATTGAGTAAGAAGGGTTCGTAGAGGTTTGTAGTGAAAGAATTTTTGATAGTAGTAAAGAAAAAAAATTACTAGGAGCACTTGAATTGAGTCAAACCTGTTTCGCAGCAATATTCATTGAATAAAATCTGTTTGAAGATAAATACGATTACTACAAACGTTGGAATTGAGTAAGAAGGGTTCGTAGAGGTTTGTAGTGAAAGAATTTTTGATAGTAGTAAAGAAAAAAAATCACTAGTGGCACTAGAATTGAGTCAAACCTGTTTCGGAGCAATATTCATTGAATAAAATCTGTTTGAAGATAAATACGATTACTTCAAACGTTGGAATTGAGTAAGAAGGGTTCGTAGAGGTTTGTAGTGAAAGAATTTTTGATAGTAGTAAAGAAAAAAAATCACTAGTGGCACTAGAATTGAGTCAAACCTGTTTCGCAGCAATATTCATTGAATAAAATCTGTTTGAAGATAAATACGATTACTACAAACGTTGGAATTGAGTAAGAAGGATTCGTAGAGGTTTGTAGTGAAAGAATTTTTGATAGTAGTAAAGAAAAAAAATTACTAGGAGCACTTGAATTGAGTCAAACCTGTTTCGCAGCAATATTCATTGAATAAAATCTGTTTGAAGATAAATACGATTACTACAAACGTTGGAATTGAGTAAGAAGGGTTCGTAGAGGTTTGTAGTGAAAGAATTTTTGATAGTAGTAAAGAAAAAAAATTACTAGGAGCACTTGAATTGAGTCAAACCTGTTTCGGAGCAATATTCATAGAAGAAAATCTGTTTGAAGATAAATACGATTACTACAAACGTTGGAATTGAGTAAGAAGGGTTCGTAGAGGTTTGTAGTGAAAGAATTTTTGATAGTAGTAAAGAAAAAAAATAACTAGGAGCACTTGAATTGAGTCAAACCTGTTTCGCAGCAATATTCATTGAATAAAATCTGTTTGAAGATAAATACGATTACTACAAACGTTGGAATTGAGTAAGAAGGGTTCGTAGAGGTTTGTAGTGAAAGAATTTTTGATAGTAGTAAAGAAAAAAAATTACTAGGAGCACTTGAATTGAGTCAAACCTGTTTCGGAGCAATATTCATAGAATAAAATCTGTTTGAAGATAAATACGATTACTACAAACGTTGGAATTGAGTAAGAAGGGTTCGTAGAGGTTTGTAGTGAAAGAATTTTTGATAGTAGTAAAGAAAAAAAATTACTAGGAGCACTTGAATTGAGTCAAACCTGTTTCGGAGCAATATTCATTGAATAAAATCTGTTTGAAGATAAATACGATTACTACAAACGTGGAAATTGAGTTAGAAGGGTTCGTAGAGGTTTGTAGTGAAAGAATTTTTGATAGTAGTAATAAAAAAAATTACTAGGAGCACTTGAATTGAGTCAAACCTGTTTCGCAGCAATATTCATTGAATAAAATCTGTTTGAAGATAAATACGATTACTACAAACGTTGGAATTGAGTAAGAAGGGTTCGTAGAGGTTTGTAGTGAAAGAATTTTTGATAGTAGTAAAGAAAAAAAATTACTAAGAGCACTTGAATTGAGTCAAACCTGTTTCGCAGCAATATTCATTGAATAAAATCTGTTTGAAGATAAATACGATTACTACAAACGTGGAAATTGAGTTAGAAGGGTTCGTAGAGGTTTGTAGTGAAAGAATTTTTGATAGTAGTAATAAAAAAAATTACTAGGAGCACTTGAATTGAGTCAAACCTGTTTCGGAGCAATATTCATTGAATAAAATCTGTTTGAAGATAAATACGATTACTACAAACGTTGGAATTGAGTAAGAAGAGTTCGTAGAGGTTTGTAGTGAAAGAATTTTTGATAGTAGTAAAGAAAAAAAAATACTAAGAGCACTTGAATTGAGTCAAACCTGTTTCGCAGCAATATTCATTGAATAATATCTGTTTGAAGATAAATACGATTACTACAAACGTTGGAATTGAGTAAGAAGGGTTCGTAGAGGTTTGTAGTGAAAGAATTTTTGATAGTAGTAAAGAAAAAAAATTACTAGGAGCACTTGAATTGAGTCAAACCTGTTTCGCAGCAATATTCATTGAATAAAATCTGTTTGAAGATAAATACGATTACTACAAACGTTGGAATTGAGTAAGAAGGGTTCGTAGAGGTTTGTAGTGAAAGAATTTTTGATAGTAGTAAAGAAAAAAAATCACTAGTGGCACTAGAATTGAGTCAAACCTGTTTCAGAGCAATATTCATTGAATAAAATCTGTTTGAAGATAAATACGATTACTTCAAACGTTGGAATTGAGTAAGAAGGGTTCGTAGAGGTTTGTAGTGAAAGAATTTTTGATAGTAGTAAAGAAAAAAAATCACTAGTGGCACTAGAATTGAGTCAAACCTGTTTCGCAGCAATATTCATTGAATAAAATCTGTTTGAAGATAAATACGATTACTACAAACGTTGGAATTGAGTAAGAAGGATTCGTAGAGGTTTGTAGTGAAAGAATTTTTGATAGTAGTAAAGAAAAAAAATTACTAGGAGCACTTGAATTGAGTCAAACCTGTTTCGGAGCAATATTAATGAATAAAATCTGTTTGAAGATAAATACGATTACTACAAACGTTGGAATTGAGTAAGAAGGGTTCGTAGAGGTTTGTAGTGAAAGAATTTTTGATAGTAGTAAAGAAAAAAAATAACTAGGAGCACTTGAATTGAGTCAAACCTGTTTCGCAGCAATATTCATTGAATAAAATCTGTTTGAAGATAAATACGATTACTACAAACGTTGGAATTGAGTAAGAAGGGTTCGTAGAGGTTTGTAGTGAAAGAATTTTTGATAGTAGTAAAGAAAAAAAATTACTAGGAGCACTTGAATTGAGTCAAACCTGTTTCGGAGCAATATTCATAGAATAAAATCTGTTTGAAGATAAATACGATTACTACAAACGTTGGAATTGAGTAAGAAGGGTTCGTAGAGGTTTGTAGTGAAAGAATTTTTGATAGTAGTAAAGAAAAAAAATTACTAGGAGCACTTGAATTGTGTCAAACCTGTTTCGGAGCAATATTCATTGAATAAAATCTGTTTGAAGATAAATACGATTACTACAAACGTGGAAATTGAGTTAGAAGGGTTCGTAGAGGTTTGTAGTGAAAGAATTTTTGATAGTAGTAATAAAAAAAATTACTAGGAGCACTTGAATTGAGTCAAACCTGTTTCGGAGCAATATTCATTGAATAAAATCTGTTTGAAGATAAATACGATTACTACAAACGTTGGAATTGAGTAAGGGGGGTTCGTAGAGGTTTGTAGTGAAAGAATTTTTGATAGTAGTAAAGAAAAAAAATTACTTGGAGCACTTGAATTGAGTCAAACCTGTTTCGGAGCAATATTCATTGAATAAAATCTGTTTGAAGATAAATACGATTACTACAAACGTTGGAATTGAGTAAGAAGGGTTCGTAGAGGTTTGTAGTGAAAGAATTTTTGATAGTAGTAAAGAAAAAAAATTACTAGGAGCACTTAAATTGAGTCAAACCTGTTTCTGAGCAATATTCATTGAATAAAATCTGTTTGAAGATAAATACGATTACTACAAACGTTGGAATTGAGTAAGAAGGGTTCGTAGAGGTTTGTAGTGAAAGAATTTTTGATAGTTGTAAAGAAAAAAAATTACTAAGAGCACTTGAATTGAGTCAAACCTGTTTCGCAGCAATATTCATTGAATAAAATCTGTTCGAAGATAAATACGATTACTACAAACGTTGGAATTGAGTTAGAAGGGTTCGTAGAGGTTTGTAGTGAAAGAATTTTTGATAGTAGTAAAGAAAAAAAATTACTAGGAGCACTTGAATTGAGTCAAACCTGTTTCGCAGCAATATTCATTGAATAAAATCTGTTTGAAGATAAATACGATTACTACAAACGTTGGAATTGAGTAAGAAGGGTTCGTAGAGGTTTGTAGTGAAAGAATTTTTGATAGTAGTAAAGAAAAAAAATTACTAAGAGCACTTGAATTGAGTCAAACCTGTTTCGCAGCAATATTCATTGAATAAAATCTGTTTGAAGATAAATATGATTACAACAAACGTTGGAATTGAGTTAGAAAGGTTCGTAGAGGTTTGTAGTGAAAGAATTTTTGATAGTAGTAAAGAAAAAAAATTACTAGGAGCACTTGAATTGAGTCAAACCTGTTTCGGAGCAATATTCATTGAACAAAATCTGTTTGAAGATAAATACGATTACTACAAACGTTGGAATTGAGTAAGAAGGGTTCGTAGAGGTTTGTAGTGAAAGAATTTTTGATAGTAGTAAAGAAAAAAAATTTACTAGGAGCACTTGAATTGAGTCAAACCTGTTTCGCAGCAATATTCATTGAATAAAATCTGTTTGAAGATAAATACGATTACTACAAACGTTGGAATTGAGTAAGAAGGGTTCGTAGAGTTTGTAGTGAAAGAATTTTTGATAGTAGTAAAGAAAAAAAATCACTAGTGGCACTAGAATTGAGTCAAACCTGTTTCGGAGCAATATTAATGAATAAAATCTGTTTGAAGATAAATACGATTACTACAAACGTTGGAATTGAGTAAGAAGGGTTCGTAGAGGTTTGTAGTGAAAGAATTTTTGATAGTAGTAAAGAAAAAAAATTACTAGGAGCACTTGAATTGAGTCAAACCTGTTTCGCAGCAATATTCATTGAATAAAATCTGTTTGAAGATAAATACGATTACTACAAACGTTGGAATTGAGTAAGAAGGGTTCGTAGAGGTTTGTAGTGAAAGAATTTTTGATAGTTGTTAAGAAAAAAAATAACTAGGGGCACTTGAATTGAATCAAACCTGTTTCGGAGCAATATTCATTGAATAAAATCTGTTTGAAGATAAATACGATTACTACAAACGTTGGAATTGAGTAAGAAGGGTTCGTAGAAGTTTGTAGTGAAAGAATTTTTGATAGTAGTAAAGAAAAAAAATTACTAGGGGCACTTGAATTGAGTCAAACCTGTTTCGGAGCAATATTCATTGAATAAAATCTGTTTGAAGATAAATACGATTACTACAAACGTTGGAATTGAGTAAGAAGGGTTCGTAGAGGTTTGTAGTGAAAGAATTTTTGATAGTAGTAAAGAAAAAAAATTACTAGGAGCACTTTAATTGAGCCAAACCTGTTTCGCAGCAATATTCATTGAATAAAATCTGTTTGAAGATAAATACGATTACTACAAACGTTGGAATTGAGTAAGAAGGATTCGTAGAGGTTTGTAGTGAAAGAATTTTTGATAGAAGTAAAGAAAAATAATTACTAGGAGCACTTGAATTGAGTCAAACCTGTTTCGAAGCAATATTCATTGAATAAAATCTGTTTGAAGATAAATACGATTACTACAAACGTTGGAATTGAGTAAGAAGGGTTCGTAGAGGTTTGTAGTGAAAGAATTTTTGATAGTAGTAAAGAAAAAAAATCACTAGTGGCACTAGAATTGAGTCAAACCTGTTTCGCAGCAATATTCATTGAATTAAATCTGTTTGAAGATAAATACGATTACTACAAACGTTGGAATTGAGTAAGAAGGGTTCGTAGAGGTTTGTAGTGAAAGAATTTTTGTAGTCAAGAAAAAAAATACTAGGAGCACTTGAATTAAGTCAAACCTGTTTCGGAGCAATATTTTCTGGATAAAGTCTGATTGAAGATGAATACGATTACTACAAACGTTTAATTTGACTAAGAGGGGATCGTAGAGGTTAGTAGTGAAAGAATGTTTGATAGTAGTAAAGAAGAAAAATTACTAGGAGCACTTGAATTGAGTCAAACCTGTTCCGGAGCAATATTCATTGAATAAAATCTGTTTGAAGATAAATACGATTACTACAAACGTTGAAATTGAGTTAGAAGGGTTCGTAGAGGTTTGTAGTGAAAGAATTTTTGATAGTAGTAAAGAAAATAAATTACTAAGAGCACTTGAATTGAGTCAAACCTGTTTCGCAGCAATATTCATTGAATAAAATCTGTTTGAAGATAAATACGATTACTACAAACGTTGGAATTGAGTGAGAAGGGTTCGTAGAGGTTTGTAGTGAAAGAATTTTTGATAGTAGTAAAGAAAAAAAATTACTAGGAGCACTTGAATTGAGCCAAACCTGTTTCGCAGCAATATTCATTGAATAAAATCTGTTTGAAGATAAATACGATTACTACAAACGTTGGAATTGAGTAAGAAGGATTCGTAGAGGTTTGTAGTGAAAGAATTTTTGATAGAAGTATAGAAAAAAAATTACTAGACGCACTTGAATTGAGTCAAACCTGTTTCGAAGCAATATTCATTGAATAAAATCTGTTTGAAGATAAAAACGATTACTACAAACGTTGGAATTGAGTAAGAAGGGTTCGTAGAAGTTTGTAGTGAAAGAATTTTTGATAGTAGTAAAGAAAAAAAATTACTAGGAGCACTTGAATTGAGTCAAACCTGTTTCGCAGCAATATTCATTGAATAAAATCTGTTTGAAGATAAATACGATTACTACAAACGTTGGAATTGAGTAAGAAGGGTTCGTAGAGGATTGTATTGAAAGAATTTTTGATAGTTGTAAAGAAAAAAATTCACTAGGGGCACTTGAATTGAGTCAAACCTGTTTCGGAGCAATATTCATTGAATAAAATCTGTTTGAAGATAAATACGATTACTACAAACGTGGAAATTGAGTTAGAAGGGTTCGTAGAGGTTTGTAGTGAAAGAATTTTTGATAGTAGTAATAAAAAAAATTACTAGGAGCACTTGAATTGAGTCAAACCTGTTTCGGAGCAATATTCATTGAATAAAATCTGTTTGAAGATAAATACGATTACTACAAACGTTGGAATTGAGTAAGAAGAGTTCGTAGAGGTTTGTAGTGAAAGAATTTTTGATAGTAGTAAAGAAAAAAAAATACTAAGAGCACTTGAATTGAGTCAAACCTGTTTCGCAGCAATATTCATTGAATAATATCTGTTTGAAGATAAATACGATTACTACAAACGTTGGAATTGAGTAAGAAGGGTTCGTAGAGGTTTGTAGTGAAAGAATTTTTGATAGTAGTAAAGAAAAAAAATTACTAGGAGCACTTGAATTGAGTCAAACCTGTTTCGCAGCATTATTCATTGAATAAAATCTGTTTGAAGATAAATACGATTACTACAAACGTTGGAATTGAGTAAGAAGGGTTCGTAGATGTTTGTAGTGAAAGAATTTTTGATAGTAGTAAAGAAAAAAAAATACTAGGAGCACTTGAATTGAGTCAAACCTGTTTCGCAGCAATATTCATTGAATAAAATCTGTTTGAAGATAAATACGATTACTACAAACGTTGGAATTGACTAAGAAGGGTTCGTAGAGGTTTGTAGTGAAAGAATTTTTGATAGTAGTAAAGAAAAAAAATTACTAGGAGCACTTGAATTGAGTCAAACCTGTTTCGGAGCAATATTCATAGAATAAAATCTGTTTGAAGATAAATACGATTACTACAAACGTTGGAATTGAGTAAGAAGGGTTCGTAGAGGTTTGTAGTGAAAGAATTTTTGATAGTAGTAAAGAAAAAAAATTACTAGGAGCACTTAAATGGAGTCAAACCTGTTTCTGAGCAATATTCATTGAATAAAATCTGTTTGAAGATAAATACGATTACTACAAACGTTGGAATTGAGTAAGAAGGGTTCGTAGAGGTTTGTAGTGAAAGAATTTTTGATAGTAGTAAAGAAAAAAAATTACTAAGAGCACTTGAATTGAGTCAAACCTGTTTCGCAGCAATATTCATTGAATAAAATCTGTTTGAAGATAAATACGATTACTACAAACGTTGGAATTGAGTGAGAAGGGTTCGTAGAGGTTTGTAGTGAAAGAATTTTTGATAGTAGTAAAGAAAAAAAATTACTAGGAGCACTTGAATTGAGCCAAACCTGTTTCGCAGCAATATTCATTGAATAAAATCTGTTTGAAGATAAATACGATTACTACAAACGTTGGAATTGAGTAAGAAGGATTCGTAGAGGTTTGTAGTGAAAGAATTTTTGATAGAAGTATAGAAAAAAAATTACTAGACGCACTTGAATTGAGTCAAACCTGTTTCGAAGCAATATTCATTGAATAAAATCTGTTTGAAGATAAAAACGATTACTACAAACGTTGGAATTGAGTAAGAAGGGTTCGTATAAGTTTGTAGTGAAAGAATTTTTGATAGTAGTAAAGAAAAAAAATTACTAGGAGCACTTGAATTGAGTCAAACCTGTTTCGCAGCAATATTCATTGAATAAAATCTGTTTGAAGATAAATACGATTACTACAAACGTTGGAATTGAGTAAGAAGGGTTCGTAGATGTTTGTAGTGAAAGAATTTTTGATAGTAGTAAAGAAAAAAAATTACTAGGAGCACTTGAATTGAGTCAAACCTGTTTCGCAGCAATATTCATTGAATAAAATCTGTTTGAAGATAAATACGATTACTACAAACGTTGGAATTGACTAAGAAGGGTTCGTAGAGGTTTGTAGTGAAAGAATTTTTGATAGTAGTAAAGAAAAAAAATTACTAGGAGCACTTGAATTGAGTCAAACCTGTTTCGGAGCAATATTCATAGAATAAAATCTGTTTGAAGATAAATACGATTACTACAAACGTTGGAATTGAGTAAGAAGGGTTCGTAGAGGTTTGTAGTGAAAGAATTTTTGATAGTAGTAAAGAAAAAAAATTACTAGGAGCACTTGAATTGAGTCAAACCTGTTTCGGAGCAATATTCATTGAATAAAATCTGTTTGAAGATAAATACGATTACTACAAACGTGGAAATTGAGTTAGAAGGGTTCGTAGAGGTTTGTAGTGAAAGAATTTTTGATAGTAGTAATAAAAAAAATTACTAGGAGCACTTGAATTGAGTCAAACCTGTTTCGGAGCAATATTCATTGAATAAAATCTGTTTGAAGATAAATACGATTACTACAAACGTTGGAATTGAGTAAGGGGGGTTCGTAGAGGTTTGTAGTGAAAGAATTTTTGATAGTAGTAAAGAAAAAAAATTACTTGGAGCACTTGAATTGAGTCAAACCTGTTTCGGAGCAATATTCATTGAATAAAATCTGTTTGAAGATAAATACGATTACTACAAACGTTGGAATTGAGTAAGAAGGGTTCGTAGAGGTTTGTAGTGAAAGAATTTTTGATAGTAGTAAAGAAAAAAAATTACTAGGAGCACTTGAATTGAGTCAAACCGGTTTCGCAGCAATATTCATTGAATAAAATCTGTTTGAAGATAAATACGATTACTACAAACGTTGGAATTGAGTAAGAAGAGTTCGTAGAGGTTTGTAGTGAAAGAATTTTTGATAGTAGTAAAGAAAAAAAAATACTAAGAGCACTTGAATTGAGTCAAACCTGTTTCGCAGCAATATTCATTGAATAATATCTGTTTGAAGATAAATACGATTACTACAAACGTTGGAATTGAGTAAGAAGGGTTCGTAGAGGTTTGTAGTGAAAGAATTTTTGATAGTAGTAAAGAAAAAAAATTACTAGGAGCACTTGAATTGAGTCAAACCTGTTTCGGAGCAATATTCATTGAATAAAATCTGTTTGAAGATAAATACGATTACTACAAACGTGGAAATTGAGTTAGAAGGGTTCGTAGAGGTTTGTAGTGAAAGAATTTTTGATAGTAGTAATAAAAAAAATTACTAGGAGCACTTGAATTGAGTCAAACCTGTTTCGCAGCAATATTCATTGAATAAAATCTGTTTGAAGATAAATACGATTACTACAAACGTTGGAATTGAGTAAGAAGGGTTCGTAGAGGTTTGTAGTGAAAGAATTTTTGATAGTTGTAAAGAAAAAAAATCACTAGGGGCACTTGAATTGAGTCAGACCTGTTTCGGAGCAATATTCATTGAATAAAATCTGTTTGAAGATAAATACGATTACTACAAACGTGGAAATTGAGTTAGAAGGGTTCGTAGAGGTTTGTAGTGAAAGAATTTTTGATAGTAGTAATAAAAAAAATTACTAGGAGCACTTGAATTGAGTCAAACCTGTTTCGGAGCAATATTCATTGAATAAAATCTGTTTGAAGATAAATACGATTACTACAAACGTTGGAATTGAGTAAGAAGGGTTCGTAGAGGTTTGTAGTGAAAGAATTTTTGATAGTAGTAAAGAAAAAAAATTACTAGGAGCACTTGAATTGAGTCAAACCTGTTTCGGAGCAATATTCATAGAATAAAATCTGTTTGAAGATAAATACGATTACTACAAACGTTGGGATTGAGTAAGAAGGGTTCGTAGAGGTTTGTAGTGAAAGAATTTTTGATAGTAGTAAAGAAGAAAAATTACTAGGAGCACTTGAATTGAGTCAAACCTGTTTCGGAGCAATATTCATTGAATAAAATCTGTTTAAAGATAAATACGATTACTACAAACGTTGGAATTGAGTAAGAAGGGTTCGTAGAGGTTTGTAGTGAAAGAATTTTTGATAGTAGTAAAGAAAAAAAATCACTAGTGGCACTAGAATTGAGTCAAACCTGTTTCGGAGCAATATTCATTGAATAAAATCTGTTTGAAGATAAATACGATTACTTCAAACGTTGGGATTGAGTAAGAAGGGTTCGTAGAGGTTTGTAGTGAAAGAATTTTTGATAGTAGTAAAGAAAAAAAAACACTAGTGGCACTAGAATTGAGTCAAACCTGTTTCGCAGCAATATTCATTGAATAAAATCTGTTTGAAGATAAATACGATTACTACAAACGTTGGAATTGAGTAAGAAGGGTTCGTAGAGGTTTGTAGTGAAAGAATTTTTGATAGTTGTAAAGAAAAAAAATCACTAGGGGCACTTGAATTGAGTCAAACCTGTTTCGGAGCAATATTCATTGAATAAAATCTGTTTGAAGATAAATACGATTACTACAGACGTGGATATTGAGTTAGAAGGATTCGTAGAGGTTTGTAGTGAAAGAATTTTTGTTAGTAGTAATAAAAAAAATTACTAGGAGCACTTGAATTGGGTCAAACCTGTTTCGCAGCAATATTCAGTGAATAAAATCTGTTTGAAGATAAATACGATTACTACAAACGTTGGAATTGAGTAAGGGGGGTTCGTAGAGGTTTGTAGTGAAAGAATTTTTGATAGTAGTAAAGAAAAAAAATTACTTGGAGCACTTGAATTGAGTCAAACCTGTTTCGGAGCAATATTGATTGAATAAAATCTGTTTGAAGATAAATACGATTACTACAAACGTTGGAATTGAGTAAGAAGGGTTCGTAGAGGTTTGTAGTGAAAGAATTTTTGATAGTAGTAAAGAAAAAATCACTAGGAGCACTTGAATTGAGTCAAACCTGTTTCAGAGCAATCTTCATTGAATAAAATCTGTTTGAAGATAAATACGATTACTACAAACGTTGGAATTGAGTAAGAAGGGTTCTTAGAGGTTTGTAGTGAAAGAATTTTTGATAGTAGTAAAGAAAAAAAATTACTAGGAGCACTTGAATTGAGTCAAACCTGTTTCGGAGCAATATTCATTGTATAAAATCTGTTTGAAGATAAATACGATTACTACAAACGTTGGAATTGAGTAAGAAGGGTTCGTAGAGGTTTGTAGTGAAAGAATTTTTGATAGTAGTAAAGAAAAAAAATTACTAGGAGCACTTGAATTGAGTCAAACCTGTTTCGGAGCAATATTCCTTGAATAAAATCTGTTTGAAGATAAATACGATTACTACAAACGTTGGAATTGAGTAAGTGCTTTATTCAATGAATATTGCTCCGAAACAGGTTTGACTCAATTCAAGTGCTCCTAGTGATTTTTTTTCTTTACTACTATCAAACATTCTTTCACTACTAACCTCTACGATCCCCTCTTAGTCAAATTAAACGTTTGTAGTAATCGTATTCATCTTCAATCAGACTTTATCCAGAAAATATTGCTCCGAAACAGGTTTGACTTAATTCAAGTGCTCCTAGTATTTTTTTTCTTGACTACTATCAAAAATTCTTTCACTACTAACCTCTACGAACCCCCCTTACTCAATTCCAACGTTTGTAGTAATCATATAAGCCTTGAAACAGTATTAACGTCATAAAAATCGTTTTTAAAAATTGCTCCGTACCATTTTTTTTTTTTTTTTTTTCTATTTGACTACTTACGAATAAAATTGCACTACAATCCACTACTTACGTCTATCTATGAGAAACAGTCGGAAAAAACAGATTTTTCTAATTTCGGGGGATGACATTTTTTTACATTTTTTTTTTATTTTTTTGGCATTACTACTAACGAAAATAACTTCACTACTATCCACTACTAATCAAAATCTTTCGAAAAAAAATAAAAAAAACGAAATTTTCCAAAGTCGGGTGCCAAGTTCACACAGGTCTGTAATCTGTCTGGCCACGAATCTATGGATTTACGCTCTGTTTTCACGGGAAATTTCGCCACTGCTTACTCCAGAGATTTTTAAGAGACTTAATGTCTCCGTGTCATTTAGAGCAGTCTATGTCCTCTAAAACTGACCATAATTTGTAGTCTAAAGGGTTGAGGTCTGGGCTAAATGAGGGCCGGTCTTCAGCTCTTATAAAGTCCGGAACGTCGGTTTCAAGTTAGACTTAGTTCGTGCCATGTGACCAGGTGCAAAGTCCTGCTGGAAAGCCCACGGTACATTTTTGAAAAATGTATTGCTGATCGGTTTCACAGCACAATCCAAGACTGTCTCTTGATATACTTTGGCTCAAATTTTTACTCCTTTTTCACAAAACTGTAGCTTTGGGACGTGTCTTTTGAATGATTTCAATTCAATGATTTTCTTATCCATCCATCTAATCAATCCATTATCGACAGCGTTACGCAAAATATGAGTAAAGGCGAGATTTTCGTATGTGTCTTTAAAATTGATAATTAATGTTAATATTAATATATCGATATTTTTTTTAATTATATATATATCGTGATATATACAATGAAACACTTAATTTTTTACAGAAATATGATGAATACGAGAATTTGTGCGTAAGTCAAAGGATATATAATATGTTACCAATATTACTATTACTTTTATAAGATGTCCTAAAAAGAGGCCAGGTCAAAAGTACCCTTCACCGATAAGCTTGTATGAAAGGTCTCATGAGGTTAAAGAATCAAGAGATGTATGTCAGGATCGTGGGAAGTTGAAATCTGTGAGCTCTATGTACCCCTTTGGGAAGAAGGCGTGATTGTATGTATGAATTATTTATGTGTCATATTATGTATGTCTATCTGTTACTCTAGTATCCATAATACCTTTACAGTGTTTACCTTGGGCTAGGCTGATTGGTGTGAATTTCAGAAATATTATATAATACTAGCGGCCCGTCCCGGCTTCGCACGGGTGGACAAAATGCTTTTTCTATTATTATATAATTTTTCCGTTAGCGCCATCTAGTGTCTGGTAGACGAACTACTTGCAGTTAACGCGTTTCTAAAGAGCGGGAAAAAGAGCGGACAGACAAACACCCATACAAACTTATTGATTAGCTGAGCCGGCAACGCGTTGCTGTGTCATAAATGAAACCTATCCTATGTCAGAACAAATCTAGGTAAATGAAAAAAGAATCATCAAAATCGGTTGAGCAGTTTCGGAGTTTTCGGAGACAGGGTATTTTTATATATATAGATTAGTATTATATATTAATTGAATAGTATTTGCAAACAAGTAAACCCAGTTGCGTCTATGCGACCTAATTCCACCCCAATAGGTACTATAAATATCATGTCATAGGTACTTTCATCGCTTCAGAGCCATACGGATCATTTAACTTCAGAAAGCGTTTTAAAACTTCTAAAAATAACGACCGCAAGGGATTTACGCTAAGTCCTTATACCTGACGTATTCTGAGAAAAAGCCTCAAAAATTCAACCTCATTTTCATTTTAAACTTAATATCAGTGGTATTATGAAATTTCACGCTGTTTCATTGGTGTTTTTTTAACAAAATTTATATTTTACAGCTAATTAGCTGTTATTATGTGCTTTGTACACTTTCAAGTATTTTATTTTAAGCGAAACACTTGTTAAAGAATAAGTTATGCGTTTATTTTACATCTTCATACTTAATATCCTCTTAAGTGCGGCGGGACTAATTTTGATGACAGGAGATCTTTCATTGGGCGTCTGCAAATGAAAGATCTCCTTCAAAACGTCAAATGCGAGTCGGACTCGCGCATCAAAGGCTCGTTTAATACGCTAATAAATATAAACGGATTGAGGGGCAAACTTTGCCGTTGGAAAACTATTATCTCCATACGACATAGGTTGCGGTTAGTTTAGCAACAGCAAATAAGTTTATAATTGTTATTTTTCTGTGATGAAACTTCAAATTTACGTTTTTTTTAATTTTTCTTTAGTTGTACTACATGATATTGCTTCATGCCAACTTTCATGATTTTAGGTCAACGGAAAATACCCAATAAATTTGAGAGATTGAGTGTCGAAATAAACGTATCATGCGGCATAAACGGCCGTACCTTTTTTACGTTAACTTAGTTTAATTTCAACTCGATACCTCCAAGCGTTTCTGAGATAAAGGGTCTTGACAGACAACAAAGTGTTTTGTTTTTTTCTTTTTTAGGTACGGGCCACTAAAAAAGGTGAAAACCTATTATGATTTCAGAAATAAAAATAATTTAGATTGTAACTATTCATTGAAACGAGACTATCACCAAGGCTCCAATATTTCGGCCCGATTTTGCTGGTAGATGTTAGAGACGAAGGAAAGCAGTAGCTATCTTCTGTGAGGGCGTTATCACTCAGAAGAAGGTATTTGATTGGATGCGTAAGGAGAACGCTAACGTGGTTCTCCTTAGAAGCATGTGAATGGGGAGTGGAATGGTAGCGATATGCTTAACTTATCCCCAAGTAGTACTGCTATAAGCTATATTGTGATGGAGGGGTATCTTTTTATGCTTAACAGCATAACTTCAATCATATCGAGGGTAAGCCAATTTTCTTGGAGACGACGTGAAGAAGCGGCTGTTATCTCATAACAAAAAAATTCAAGTGGCTCTGTGCAGGTGGAAGAGCGAAGGGGTGGCTTACATGGGTGACCCTACTGTCAGTATTGCACATTTATGGGATATGCATGTCCCAATTTGTACCTGGGCATCCTCTGTAAAGAAGGGGCTTTGGAGGAAATACTGACCCCTAAAGTGATGATTGCTTAGATTATAAAACCCGGGTTCTCCGGTCTACTGAATGTAAATAAATTACTTTTTTATATTTATAACATATATTAAAATAATATATGTCATGTTATCTAATATTTGACTAAATCATTTATATATAACTCTTCAAAAAGAAAGTACAGAGAGGTACGTCCGCGTTGTTTTTGGTTTTGGGTCCTTTGACTCCTAGGTTATCCCAAATATCCCCGCAGCGGTTTTATCCATAAAAGATTTCCAGCAATTCAAAAAAGTGGATATTAATCACCATCTCAACAGATTCACTTCATTTCAAAAGGTTTACTTCCACTGTCAACGTTTCTACAGTTAGAACAATTGAAGACTGACCAGATTTTGAACAAGATATAACACAAATGAAGTACCGTTTAAGCGACCACCTCGTTGCGCGGCGCCGACCGACCTTAGCTCTGCGGTTGATATCAAGCTCGCCTCGTTCACCGCTCAGACGGGCTACGAAGTAAGCGAATTCATTTCAAATATAAAAAGTTTTGGCTTCAAATACGCTACAAATAAGTAAAGCCTTCATACCAAAGGTTTTCGTTACCCTGTTAACCGAGCGGGACGTACAAATATCGGGTATGGGTAGGACATATAAATACGTCCTCAAAAGTTATGTTGCGCCCTAGAACGGGCGGAACGTATAATTTCGAACAACTATGATAATAAGTCAATCATACATGAATTTAATATGCGGATGAAATCAGTATAATTTCGCTATAGCGAGAGATAGGCGTGTTTTGTGTGACCAGACGGGTATGTACTTACCTACCTATTTTATTAATTTGTTTAATTAAATCATTACAAATACATACAATGACTATAAAATGTCGAAATCTAATATACGAGAATATATTAATAGTACTTGTTTGTGAATTTAATAATTTCTAAATTCAATGTTTTAATTTATTGCTGGTATAATTTTGTATTTGTTTCTTCTATTGTATTTCATAAATATTAATAAACGATAAAATAAAAAAATTGTAATATGAAATGACTTTCTCAGGGCGTGACATATTAACACGTCCTAATGAGTACGTTCCCGTTATTTGTTGCGTAATTAGAAAGGGAACTCCCCGGTTAACAGGTTAAAAGCGACTATTGGAGGTAACTTCCGTACACCACAAAATCAATAAATATAAGCAAAATACTTCAAAGATGAACTCCTTCGAGTACTCCTTCGTGTAGCAGCGTTTATCATGGTCTTTTAATTAAAACAAATTTTTCATGGGTTTTTTCTTATAATTAATATTTAATCCTGACGTTTCGACTCCTATACAGGAGCCGTGATCACAGGATGACTACGGCAATGGTCGTCATATATGTTCTACTACCTTCACAATATTCAATTGTTAATTTATAATGAAGTGTAATAACTAAATAAGCTACGGTTCTAAAGCGATCTCAAACCTGCTTATCACTGCAGTGTGTAAAATATAAAATACGCGTGTAAAAAACAATTACGCCTCCGAGCCCTCAGATGGGAGGCGTAGCAGGAGGGCTCTATATATCTTATAGAAATATTGCATTGTGAATGCAAAAATTAATTAAAAACATTGCAGTGTGTTTTGAAATATCTGAAGAAATCTGAAGGTCTCAATCTCAAAAGTATTCTGCTTATATCTTTTGCTTTATATAGTTTGGATATTTATTATTTATATTCTGTTTATACATAATACAAAGGCTCCCATTTTCCTGTTGATTTCGCAGCCCAACACTGAGTTCCCAGGTATAGCCTTTCAATCGCCCCTCGTGTCTCCTTATCTGGCGCTGCAACATTCAGGTAATGATATGGACCGAATATACTTGCGGCCATTCTATACATTAGATACCAGATGTCTGCGGCTAGTTTGACTTTGTGAACTATAAGTGGTTTGAAAGGATCATCCATATAATTTTAGAAATATTTTTTATTTTAATTTTTTTATTTAGAGTAGGTTCGATCTTGACCCCAATCAAACCAGAGGGCCAAGACAGAATTCACGATGGAACGAGCTATCTCAGCAGGTCCCTATTCACCCTGGCCTTGAAAACGGGAGGGTTATAAGTACTCGGAAATACATAGGCAGGAAGGGACTTCCACTCCTTATATTTACTTGGATACTCCAACTCGAGGAACTCTTAAGTAGCACAGAAACTCTTAATTGATATACTTGTATTATTTAATTTTAGAGCTCAGCAGCGACTTAAACTGATAATATTTCTTTTATATGTTTTTTTTTCATTTTGCTGGATTTTTTCCGACTTAGGACATGTGACAGGTTTCATTTTAATTTATAAAAAATGTTTATTATTGCAAATTATTATTACTCAGCAAAACTGCACCGCGTGGCCTGTCAGAGTGTTTGACCGCGATGAACCCTGGAACTACTCAACTTTACACAAGACTTAGGTACAAATACTTGTATTCATCATACAAACATCTGCCCCTTCTGGGATTCGAACCCAGAACCGTCGGTGCGAAAGGTAGGACGTGCAACGCTGCCGTTGCACCAAACGATCGTCAAATAAAGAGTTAGTCATTAAGTAAACGTATCGTATATAAAACCTAAAGATAATATGTTTGGTCACCTATCCTATAACCAGCTGTCGAAAAAGTAGCTTAACCTCGACAATAATATCACACAAACTCTAAACACAGTGCTATAAAACTTCTCCATTTCCAGACAAAAAAATCTTCTCAGAGATGGTTATATCTTTTTTTACCTTACACGGAAAATTGTTCAGGCGAACTTTAATCATATTAGGCGAGTTTCTATTTTGAAGATTGCTACGTCTACTCTCAAACACAACACAATCGATCACAGCACACGAAATAGATGTCTTCGGTCATAGCTGATGTTCCACTTGTTTTATTATAAAACATCCATGTAAAATGTAATATAAACACAATGTCAGAATGGGACAAATCTTATATTTATATGTAGTTCTTACACTTCTGCACTTATTACACATTTGAAGAGCCGTGATCACAGGATGACTAAGGTATTACCTACCTTAGTCGTCATATATTATCTACTACCTTCACAATATTTTAATCGGGCACGTTCTTTATTGTTAAAATTTTATTTAAATCAAATTGTTTAATCCTTATATATATAAATTACGTGTCACATTGTTTGTCCCTGATGGACTCTTAAACTACTTAACCAATTTTGATCAAACTTCGTAACTATCTGTTATTTGATCTAACTTAAAAGATAGGATAGATTTGATTTTAATTTATAACACAGCAACGCGTGGCTGGGTCAGCTAGTTTTATATCATTTTTAGTTATTAATTATACAATTTGATATATATATTTTTTTTTACAATAAGAAAGGTGCCCGATAAAAATATTTTGAAGGTAGTAGAAAATATTTGACGACCATTACCTTAGTCATCCTGTGATCACGGCTCGCGTAAAGGAGTTAAAACGTCAGGATTTAATAAAAAATAAATTATGCGCAGAAACCGTAAAAAAGTTGTTTTATTGAAAAATATTATATTCGATATGATATTTATACGAGGGGAGGTCAAAAAGTTCGCCGAATGGAGGGGATGGTGAGGGTAGGTTCATGTATCCAGATAGATATGAATTGAGCATCTCACCATTAGTATACATTCCAAATTCGAACCTAATCGGGTCATTAACCTTTGAGTTATCAACATGCAAACAAGTTAATCGGGAAAAAATTACAAGGATGGAGGAAATTGAATATCGCGCCGTTATTAAATTCCTCACCAAACAAGGAAAATCCGCTCAGACAATTTTCCAAGAGATGTTAGCGGTTCACAGGGATTCTGTTCCTGGTAAAACCATGGTTTATAAGTGGCATAGCCTTTTAAAGCAAGGATTACTCAATTAAAGATACTGAATTAAAGACGACTCACGTTCTGGACGGTCACTTGGGGCCACCACACGTGAAATCATCGAGAAAGTAAAAAAAAATGTATTGACAGGTTCCCGTCTGAAGAAGAAGCGGCTAGAAGCAATGGTTGGAGTATCCGATACAACCATTTTGAACATCGTACATCATAATCTTGGGATGACAAAGAGCACAATGGGTTCCGCAAATGCTTTCTTCCTTTCACAAACGACAACGTCAGTTTTTGGAGCTCTGTGGCGATAACAGGAAATAAGTTATGGCCCGGATTGTTACTGGAGATGAAACCTGGATTGACCACTATGAACCCGAGTTGAAGCAAGAGTCGATGCAGTGGCATAAAAAAGACACCCCGCCGCCCAAAAAGTACCGAGTCTCACAATCGGCCGGAAAGATCATGGCGACTATATTTTGGAATACAGAAGGTATTTTACTGATCGACTATAAAGAACGCGGTGTTGATGTAATGGCACAATACTACGCTTCAATATAAGAACAGTTAAAGGAGGCCATTAAAGAAAAAAGAAGAGGAAAATTGACCAAAAGCGTGCTCCTTTTGCATGACAATGCACCTGCATGGTAAGAAATTTGACGACGATGAAGAGGTGAAGTCGGCAATTTAGGCCTTTTGTGACGCTAAGGCCAAATATTTTTTTATGATAATATTAGCAAATTATTTGAACGATCTGCGAAATTTCAACCTTCTTCCCACCCATTCCGCGAACTTTTGGACCTCCCCTGGTATGTTACAAATTTAATATTTTAGAAAATTTGACATTCAGTCTTTTCTAAATAAAAGAACTTATACAGGGTTTTTACGCACAATTTATATTTAATCCTGACGTTTCGACTCCTTTACTGGAGCCGTGATCACAGTATAACTAAGGCAATGGTCGTCATATATTTTCTACTACCTTCACAATATTTCACCTCAATACCTCCATCCTATTTCTGTTAAGTAAGATGGAGGTCGGCCCCCCTGCCCGAGTTTCTTCCGCCAATTCTTCTCGGAAGGGCCCTCCCAATTTTAGAACTGGTGGTAGACTCAGTAGTGTACATTGTAATCAGAATGGCAATTTAATAACTAAAGAAAATACGAAATAAAGCAAATTTGATATATATAAATTTTAACAGTTTGGAGCGTGTCTGATTAAAATATTGTCATTGTAGTAAAAAATATATAAGTCACCATAAAACATGAAAAAGGACATCAAAAAATATTGTATGAATGGACGAACGTGAAATACGCGTGGTTAAAAGGCTTAAACTATTTTTTTTTTTTTTTTTTTTTTTTTTTTAATTTATTTGGCTTACAAAACTGGGTACAATCAAATAACATATTTAAACTAACTTACATTATATCGTTTTACAAAGATTTACCCTGCTAGATGTAAGCACAGCATGCATAAAAAAAAAAACAATATAAACTACCATAAAGCAAATAATACTGACCTTAATAATAATAACAAAATCTTACTTCTACATATATAAATTTCCTAATAACAACTTACTTATGTCATGTTATATAAAATCAGAGAGAGCCATATTAATACGACGCTTGGCGGTGACGAGAGAACCAATGAAAATATCAAATACCGAACGCATTGAATTGTAAAATGTACACATGCGATGTAACGGAGAGTGCTGACCGAGTCGTGTCTTGCAGGATGGAATTGCAAAAGTTTTTCGATTTTGTACACGGCTGGCACTACGTGGTACTGCAAATCGCAAGCGTTCTAAGATATCCGGGGCATCGATGTGACAATTAACGACTTTGAAGAGAAAAAGTATATCGGAAGCTTTTCTACGGGTGTACAATGGAGTCAAATCAAAATTAGAGAGACGTGCTTCATAGGACTGCAGTTTACGACACATGTTGTCGGAGTAGCTAAGATGGTACAAGAAGCGTTTTTGTACACGCTCCAATCTATTTGAGTGAACCTGGTAATCGGGGTTCCATACGATGCTACAGTACTCCAAAATACTGCGGACTAGACTGTTATAGAGAATAACTGTAATCTGTGGATCTTTTAAAATTTTCGTCTGTCTCGTGATAAAACCACTGAGCTTAGAGGCCTTTTTTATAATAACATTTATGTGCTGATTGAAATTCAATTTGTTATCAATAATAACTCCCAAATCTCTAATACTGGAAACTTCAGTTAAGGGAACTTCATTGATAAAATAGGTTGAGTTGTTTGGATGTAGTTTCCTTGTAAATCGAATCACAAAACATTTATTAGTATTCAGCACCATGCCATTTAACTTACACCAATCATGAACTTTGTTAATATCTGATTGTAAAGCATGTATATCTTCAAAACTATTGATTTCGCGATAAATTTTTAAATCATCAGCATACATTTTAAATTTTGAATTGATACAAGTGGATAAATTATTAATAAATATTACGAAAAACAAAGGTCCTAAGTGGGAGCCTTGAGGTACTCCTGATGGCACCAGTTGCGCTACTGATTTATATCCATACAAGGAAACAAGCTGTGAGCGATTTCTTAGATATGATTCACACCACCTGAGCAGTGATCCATGAATACCGACGTCTTTCAACTTTAAAATTAACATATCATGGTCAACTAGGTCAAAGGCCTTCCGGAAATCAGCATAAACAGCATGAACTTCTCCCCGTTTGTCTAATGTTTCATATATATCACTAACGTAACTTACCAGATTAGAAGCTGTTGACTTTTTAGGCAAAAATCCATGCTGATTTATGTGTAATGATAGTTTTACATGACTATAGACTCTCTTTTGGACAATTAATTCAAATACTTTACCCGCCACCGAAAGAATAGAAATAGGTCTATAGTTGCTGACGTCATTCAGGTCACCCGATTTGAGAATTGGTGTAAGATGTGCAACTTTCCAAAAATCAGGAAAATTTCCTGTTTGTAAGGATGCATTATATATCTGAGATAGCGGTATGTATAAGTGCTTTGCGCAATTCTTAAAGAAAAGAGGTGGTAGCAAATCAGGTCCAGCCCCTTTATTGCAATCTAATGTTGAAAGATAATCCAAAACTTCATCCTCGGTGATGGAGAAACTACTAAGGGGAAATGCATTATGATCAGTTTGCAATGTACTATGACAGCGAGATAAATCTGAGGTGTTATATTTATTATAAACTGTTTGAAAATATTTAGAAAACAGATCGCAAACATTTTGACCTCCACTAACAGATTCAGACTCAAAGATCATATCATTAGGAATATTAGTACAACCTTTTCTCCTATCATTTACGAATTTCCAAAAATATTTAGGCCTGTCACGTAAATTAGCTCTCGCCTGTATCTTAAAGTTAGCATAGTTTTCCCTAATTAAAATGTCACAACGCTCTCTCAAGATGTTAAAAGTAAGTTTATCCATAGCATTATTATATTTTTTGTATCTTAGGTGGTATTTCGCTTTCTCTTTCAAGGCTTTTATAAGTGGCTTGCTATACCAGATTGGATAACGTGTGTCACGTTGAGTGTTGTAAGGTGTATGTTTATATATGATTGGCATAATGCTGTCGTAAAAATTACTTACCATTTCATTAATAGAGGATACATTTTCCCAAATTTTAGACCAATCCAATAAACCTAAATCCCTATTGATCTCTTCGTATTTACTTGCAGTAAAGATTAACTTTCTTATACGTTTTGGTTTCACCGTTTTGTGACTAGACTTTAAAAACCGAATTACTAAGGGTGGGTGATGAGTATCAATCTTATCTATTAAGCGATCATCGGCTTCACATACCGTTAAATGCTCAGGTCGATTGCACCATATTAAATCCAGAATTCGTTGATTTTTGTTTGTAATTGAATTGCATTGGTATAAGTTAACAAAAGACATTATATCAATTAAATTATTCTCAATCGCATTACATGAAGTCGACGGGGTCAAGAAACTATTTTTTAGGTCTTTACTTACCGTCCAAATAATACCGCCCATGTTAAAATCACCCAAAATTATTGTAGTGTATAATTTTGTATTATTTGAGTTATATTGTTTAATAACAAATTTACATATTCTGGACTGGGTGGCGGGGGAATGTATAAAGAACAAATGTGTAGGTAAGTAACATTGTCTTGTTTTATAGAGATCCATAATTCTTCACAAGTCGACTCCCATTTAATTTTACGTTCGGCTTTATATTTTTTAAGAACAGCAATAAGTACACCACCTCCATCTTTTTTTGATGTGTGTGAAGATGAAGTAAATCGGTCTCGCCTAAAAATGTCATAACGGTCATCGAAAAGTTCCCGATCATACACGGTATCATTAAGCCAAGTCTCTGTCAACACCATAACATCATATTCGGTACATAAAGTAGATAAATACAAGTTTTCAGTTTTTGTTCTCAAGCCTCTAACATTTTGGTAATAAATTTTGAGATTGAATTTTATAGTGATAACTTAAATAATCATGCAGATATATTTTTATTATAATATTAAAAGTACATACATATTACATTTTTTTTAAAGAATCCATGTTCTGCACTAGTACTGGAGCGTGTTTACTGTCTTTTCGAATAAAAATTCGTCCGTTTCGAATCCAAACAAACTCATACAGCTTTTCTTTAGCGAATACCCTTGCAGCGGCGTGTAGTTGCTTGTTTAAAGGTGATAAATGCTCCGTTACATAAATAGATCGCTTTTCGGAGGCAATTCCAAGGTTCCCACCTTATTCACCACGTATTCTACATATTATTCTTGTTTTGTCTATTGAAAACTTTAACTGCAGCCAACACATGATCACGCGCACGGATGCTCGATAATTTTACAATTATATTTCTGGGGCGGTCCGATTCGGAATTTATTTTGGCTACACGGTGAAAGGACACGATGTCAGTGTTAGGTAGGTCACAGGATGTAATTTTCAGGATTTGTTGAAAAGTAGTAAGCAGATTCTCATTTTTGTGTTCCGGAACACACTGTATCTCAATGTTGCATTCTCTTGATTGCTGCTCCATTTGTGACAATTTAGCGTTTAAGTTCGACACCTGAGATTGCAATATCATATTGTCCTTAACCAATTTAGAAACCGTGGTCATAGTTTCACTATTGATTTTGGATTGATTGTCGTGATGATTAGATAAAAACTGTATAGACTCAATAGCCCCATCTAGTTCAACCCGCATGGAAGAAAATCTGGTTCCGAGATCCAAAACTTCCTTCTGTAAACTTGACAAAATAGCATTCGATTTATCAAGGTTGGCCTGTTGAGCTTCGAATTGTTTATTCATATCATATCTCAAATTTCTTATTTCATCTAAGATAGCATGCTGAGTTGCGTCGTAACTCCCTTGAGTAAGCTGCACCGGGGTAGAATTATTATCCTTTTTGGTTTGCTTAGTGGTCACACTAGGTTTCAGCATACCTCCTATATGTGCTGGGCGCGCAGGAGAATTGTCATCGTTATGGCGTCTTGTAACATTGCTGCAGGAAGGACACTTCAGTTTGGCGAGTTTTTTATGGTCAATATCAGTGACGTTGCCTTTATTAATATTCAGACATGCAAGACAGAAAAAAGAAGCGCAAGTATTGCATTTTAGATTCTCGTTATCGAGCAAACGATTATCGCAGCCGGCGCAATTCATAATGGATAAAACGTTAGTCACAAATACAGTCTTATTATCTGTTTGTACACAAAGCAGGTGCGGTTGTCACTCAACACATCATAAGTTAGTCCACGAGTAAAACGTCTTAAGCGCCGTGGAATCGACGTCGCTTACGCGTAGCAGTACGACAATTCACTATTTAAGTTAATGACGGTTACTTTTGTGAACCAATATTATTAATTGATTAAAAATCCACTAGTATCTGTTATTCACCACTTTTAACACACACTCCGAAGATAATATGCACTGATCTTAACTTTCGTACTAAACTTTTATTGTAAATATAAGTTTTAACAGGTCAATACTAATTAATTAAGGAGCTTCATAGGATTGGTTAAAACTTATCAAGCCAGAAAGATAAATATTTTATTATTATATTATTATTATACAAACTTAACATTTGAATGCCTACGACAGATATTTTTTCGTTTATAAATTTACTTTATAATTTCGCCAAACTGTTAAGCAGTTTGCGAGATGAAACGATATTGTTTTTTATATTTTTCCTTTTTTAACGCGATTTATATGATAAATTTTAATAGAAAATACTATAAGATATCGACTTGGCTTACTTACTCGTAGATACGTCATTTATTACTTACAATTTAAATATATATTTGTTTTGTAAGTACTATAACTAAGTAAAATTTACATTTTGTCAATAACAGATTTATTAAAATTTTTTGCTTAAACAAGAAAAAATAAATTTAATATATATGTAACGCATAATCACCTCGTTTTTCGACATGGCGCCTAGACCTTTAAAGGTAATTTCTGTAAATGTTACCTTTTATAACTTATAAATAATATTAATAATAAGACATAATTTAAACCAGGCAATATCTAATCCTCTTCTGTCAATTAACGTGACTACATTTATAACGAGACGAGTAATACCAGTTTCATGACAATCATTAATCTGGAACAAACACCATCTTAATTGGCAAACGTAAGCAGTACATCACAAAACAACGGCTTCGTAATGGCGTCAAGGCGAGACTGAATGTTTGAATAACATTCATGAATATTTGCCCAATGAAATCACGGTGTAAGTACCGTATAAAGTATTCAATGGAGCCACAACACTCTGGGCGATCGACAGAAATCCGCACAACAGTGCTCGGAATGAAACCTATAAAATTTATATCTAACCCCAATATCAGTAGAGAGAATACGTAATGAACATTAGGAACAAAGGCGTGCGAAAAGAGTCGATACCGAATTGTGTAGGTGAGAATTGATAACGTGTCAGCGGTAATGGAAAAGGCACCTTCGCTTTATAAGTTTATGATACAATTTCCTGCGATCGTGTACGATGGTAAGCTGAACATTTGTTGTTGCGAAGCAAATCGTATCTAGCGTTTCGATTAGCACGGTTGATTTTGCTGTGGCAATGTTGAAAGAAAAAGCAAGAATCGAAGATAAGTGTGGTTCCACAGTTCTCGCTCTGAAATATTAGTGTTGTGAAGGCTTCTTTGGCATCTCTGCGCTACCCACCAGAGCGGTTCAACTCTCGCGAGGGTGTTATTATCTCTTCCTCGGATGCCTTTCAATTTCTTTCAGATAGTAGCTAGTGCGAAAAGATTTCAAAAGTCAAACGACTGACTGGTATGTTTGTTAAGATATGGCATACTTTAATAGTTTCAAGAATCGAATCCACACCTGATCCACTTGACACATGACAAATGTTTATATTGGACACAAGGATTCGTTCGATTTTTTTTTATTTAGATGTTTCTAGAGTCAAATTCTTATAGTAGTCATTAAAGGTATATTTTAATATTGAATTCGGTGCAAAAAAGATTTTTTATCAAATTAAAGAAAAAACTTGTATAAAATCTCTATCTAGAATAAATTAAAATGCACTTCCAGGATATTGCTTGTAATGCTTTTAACTTTAAGAAAATCTACCCACTATTATTGAAACCAAGTCAGTTGTCACGATATTAAATTAATTTTTCCAAATAGTATTATAGCCTCTTTATTTCTGTAATGAATGAAAATATTATTTTGACTAAATTTATCCATCCAGAGATGAATGAGTGAGTGAGTGAGTGACTACCTACCTATAATTCAAAAGAAAATAAATATTATTCAATTTTACGAACGACCGGTATTTAATGTTGATTCATAATGATTGCATAATGTTAGCTACACCTTTTTTTATTTATTTAAACCAAGAAAAATGCATTACGCATACTGTGCCGTCGGGCGAACGGCACATTTATGTGGGATTCTCCTCCATTCCCTTACCTGGCCGAGGCGCCCTGGAGGCCTACCCACTAAAAATCTTAGAATGCAATTACACTGCCGTTGGTCCCACGGGACCGTTGTTGGCTATCGCGGGATACCGGGCAGGTTGGCCTGAAGACCCTACCACAATGGGGGTTGCCCAGGTGCATTTAAGCATGCCCACACGGGCAAGACGGTGTAATGACAACTCAGGACCTTTCGCCATCTTTCGCCATCTGGTCTTGCCAGGGGGGAGGAAAGCAATAATTGCGCTACTCATGTCCCTCCCTTCACCTGCGCCAGCGAGAATTCCCAAGGTCATGGTAGCTACACCTGAAATAGTAGCTAGACGTGTATATGTAATTTTGACCAAATGTTTTTTATAACTACCTACTAAAGCAAAAAGTCCAGCTCGTTTGTTGTTAGTAAATTCTCGGTTACCTACATGACTAAAAGCTACTGTAAAAATAGTTTACAACATCAAATGCTGGTCCAACGAGCTGGATTTAAAATCGCAATGAAAAATGTGTGCATCAACTCTACGTATATTGGCGAGTCTATGCGGATGAAGTCGCGGACAAACGGTTAGTTTTAATATTTACTTTGTTGGAAATATTAATTACTTTACAACAATAGTTCATTATAACAACAATGAATATTTCTCAAGACTTTTGCTTTAAATATCCTTGTTATTTTTAAATGTAAATAAACTAGGTCGGTGCAGTCGCTAAGCATAAGGCTTCGCTAGCACCATACATTGAAGCGTAGCGTAATACTAAAATATCAATAATGTATAGTCAATTTGAAAATTCCATATGGATTAAAACCTTTAAAAAAAGCGCGCTTTTTGTTTCAATAGAAAATTGATTCCATAGAGCCAATGTGTTTTGGTTATAACTTTTTTATTTTTGCGAATTTCAAAATTCGGGTCTCCGTCATAATCTGGTCATAAATATGTTGATTCGATTCCACACAAAAATATTAAAATCGGTTAAGAACTCTGGAAGTTGTGGCGTAACAGACATTGCGTCATTGAAGCTGATCCATGGGAATTAACAATTATATTAATATTTATGTACTACGAAAACATCTACTTATTTTAGATTAACATTTTTACTTTTTTAAGTGTTACAAGAGCAATTTGGGTTTGAATTGTTCATTGAACCGTATGTGTAAGTCCTATAATAATTTAGTTAAGTTAGATGATAATATTCACATATATGGCTGTAGTTCGTTGTCTTTTAAAAAGAAGATTATTATTCATGGAAGTATATGAATTAAATTAATTACTTGTTAATTGTTAAAGGTTTATATTTTCAATGTCACTCTAATTAAAATGTAAGTATTTTCGTTTAAGTAATTCTAAGTTAATTTTAATATTCTATACAATTATATTTTGGATGCCTATTTAAGAAATGTATGCGGTGGCGACCTGTAATTAAAATAGCACTTAATTAGTACTGAAGAATGTTTATGAATATTGTAATGGTGTATATTATGATGGTTGTCCTTAATGTTCTTAATTAAAAAAAATGTATTGGTAGCTGAATTGGAATCACTGTACAGTGACGTTTGAATCCCGCCTAATATTTATTTAGATGATTATACTCCTGGGAGTTTAGAGATAAAAACTGTCATATAAAAATGCTATGTTGTGTAATAATTTCAAGTCAATCGATCAACTGCATTTTGAGTTTTCTTGTCACAAAACATACGGAAACGAAGTTAGTATATACATATAAAACTAATTTCCGCCTACGGTTTCACACGCGTTGTGTTCGGTTTGTAACAGAAGGACTTTATCGCTCATCCCCAGGGAACAGTGGAGTTTTAGCCACTTTACACCATTACAGCCTTCACCGCATCGTACTCCCAGCCCTTGTTATCGATACACAGGAGGGTATACCCGGGATAAAGGTAACCGTGACCTCCGTTTTGACTGACCTTTTCATTGCATGAAGTTTAGTACTACGGAGGGGTCAAGCTGTATCTTTGGTTCTATCCACCTGAATGAGATCAAACACTGCTTAGATGATTTTTAATTGGTTTTTCTATTGATAAACTCATAACTAAATCAAAGTCTGTTTAGTAACTATTGCATGATGCACGCACTGATAGTCAAAGAAACAAACATACGAATAATCTAAATTATAATTTTCAAAAACTAATGATATAGTTGATCCATAAAGTCTTTATTATAAATGACTATCTCAGGAACAATAACATCAATTCAATATTTCATTCTAAGTAAGTTTATTTATTTTATTGAATATGTAAAATTTTGCATATTGCACAAGTTAAATTGGTAAGCAACTTAATTATAATTTACCGTCGTGTAAAACCATGGTTTGAATTGAAAGTTTTTTTAGTCATGTTTACCTCCGAACTGCTTTTTCCAGAGAATTTTCAATTTATAGACACGGCTATTCTTATTTTATAATAGTACACACTGGTTGCTCCATCTAGCGATGTTTTGCCCAAAATAAAAAGCTAACTTCCGAATATTCAATTAAGCGAAAAATAATTTTAAAAATTCAAAAAAAACATTTTCTGACTCTAATGAATTTAATAGCAAAATGAGTCTCTTAAGCTTTATTATATTAAATATGATAAATCTTTAGTCACAGATCCGCTTTGAGTCTGCGTAATTTGTTATGGTATATTCTCCCGGCGCTGTATCCATAGGAAAAACTTTTGTCTAGCAGTGGAGACATAACAGTCTGATGTGATGGTGGGATTATCATTACAATAGGAAAATAAAGATACTAGCTGAAATATAATTTATTGGTTAGGCACAGAGATTCATTATCAATTATAATACAAAGTTTTTCAGCGATTCCCGCTTAAGGGAATCATCTCGTACTACCATCCCTACTCATTAAAACGTAGAGCTTTCGACTGATAGGATTACGTCTTCCATTTACCCACTCTATATAACAGTACTAGCAGCCCCTCCTGGCTATGCACGGGTGGACAAAATTCTTTAAATTTTTCTAGCATTAACTATAGCCTATGTTACTCAACGTGAATGTAGCTTTCCAATGGTGAAAGAATTTTTAAAATTGGCTTAGTAGTTTTTGAGTTTATTTCAAACATACAAAAATACAAATCTTTCCTCCTTATAATATTAGTGTAGATAACAATGAGATCCCGACACTTTTGCATGCGTCTTGTCTTGCTTGCATCAAGCGCGCGTGGATTTCCTTAGCAAAGTTATTTTAGAAATGTATTTATTATACTCTTCAAAGATCTTATACTTACAATCATCAACAAATATATTTCGAAAAAGATTATTACAGGATTTTATGTTGATAAAAAACTCTATGGCCCATAACTCATTAATAGGTACCAACTCTTAACATCTTACACACGTGATAACTTTTAAACGAAATATCCGATTGAGATGAAACAAAAAGTATTTTACTTCTACATAAATACTCTTGATAACATAATGCTTAATTTCGATAAAGATTAATATTACGATACATATTTAACGTAGTTTTTTTTTCTACATACGATTTAATAAATACTTTGAACACAAAATCGGTTATTGTGATTAAACCATGATAGCTAGATATATGTTCTCGCGGATGTTTTTGTAGGTCTTAATGGGATCTACAAACCCGTAGTACATCATTTTGTTCTATTGTCAATAGTTTTTGCAGCGCACGGAAAAATAGGTTTTCGATTTTACACCTTGTGTTACAAAATAGCAATTTTATTACGGATCCCTAATTTTGAAATAGCCTATAGCCTTCCTCGGTAAATGGACTACCCAACACTGAAAGAATCATTTAAATCGGATCAGTAGTTCTGGAGATTAGCGCGTTCGAATAAACAAACAAACAAAAAAAATGCAGCTTTATAATATTAGTATAGATTATATGTCAGAAATTAAAACAAAATTAAAACCTTTAATAATAACAATTTCATTAGCCTAGCTCAAAATAAGCATTGTGAGGCTTGTGTTATCGATACTAGGGTAACAGATATGTATTCATATATAATTAAAAGTTATATTCATAGATTATTAATGGGTTAAATTCTATATATACCCATGAGTCAGGTATAAATGCTCGTATTCATCGCACAAATATCTACCCGTTTCGGTATTCGAAACCAGGACCGCCGGTGCGAAAAGCAGAATCGCTGCCGTTGCACTATATGTAGCTTATAAGTAAAACAATAGCTATGATTTGAATAAAGCTACTTTATCAGGTAACTAGCGCATAATTTAAATTTGATTGATGGAGTTCGGTCCCCTGTTTGAATTTCTTTCACCAGTTCTTTTCGGAAGAGCCGCCCAATTTCTGTACTGGTGACAGACTCGGTAGTTCACAGTAATCGAAGATACATTAAAACAACAATAAAATGAAAAATAAAACAATTTTGATTGCTATAAATTTAACAGTTAGGAACGTGCCTGATTAAAATACTGTGAAGTTACATATATGACGACCATTATCTTAGTCATCCTATGATTCAGCTTTTGTAAAGGATTCGAAACGTCAGAATTAAATATAAATTATGCTCAAGTTATCCGATAAAGAAGTTATAAATGTGTGATGTGCCCAGAAGTATAAGAAATTCTTTCCATGCCAGTACTTTCCTGTATCGTCTACTCTTTGTGACAAACCCACCAACCACCAGGTGAACTTTCTTGGTTATGCAGGCCGAATCTGCGGGAGATGCGCGTGAAATGGCCTCCACCGACCGCCCGTCCGACTCCCTTCAAACTGTTTTAAATCTGTCTCCTTTGTCCCTATGGTCCCTCTCCCCTTTCTGTGACGGACTTCACATTTACGTCTTCGATGCCCTCCAAGTCGTCCCTTGCCCACTCATAGTGGTACCACTAGCCTCTGTATAGTCTTCTCTATCTTCGGATCGGGTATTCACCTAAAATCTTCGCGTCTTATAATTTTATATATATTTTACATTTTTTCAATGCTATCTTATTAGATCCTTATTATTATCCTCCATCTCATACTCCCCACAGCAGCAAGATTCCACGTCCGTGAATTTCAACCGGAGTAGCCTAACCCTAAAACAGCCGTGACCAGTAAGCATCTGCGAGGTCTCATAGGCAGACTCCACCGAGTTGGATTGAGTTGGGCCACACTTCCAGGAAAAACCGATGTAGCTTCCGCACTTTATCCGATGTGTCCCAACGCTCCTGCTATTCGGCATGAGTGGACTCAGTTTCTCTGTCTTTGGCATCCAGAAACTCCTCTTGCTCGCGGTCGGCCGGAAACACGCAAGCCAAGTCCGGTCATGCCTTGGTCAGAAGGATCAAAGTGGGTCTCTGGGTGTGAACTAGGACTGACCTAAACTAAGTAAAGGGAACCACGCTCAAAAACCTTGTCTGACAAGCAAAAATCTTCTGTAGATGCAGGTGGAAGTTTCATTTGTATCTACTATAGTTAATTCAACTGAAACAAGTGGATGATCTTATGGCCACAGAAGGGATTATTTTCCCGCGAAAAATCAAGAGCAACAGCAGTCGTTTTTTTCATAAGGCTGTGGAAAGGGTTAAGACTGTCCCTCTGCTCGTGTGAAATACTAACGCCATTTTATTTTCGTTAGGTGTCCACAGCCCTTCGGATGAGATGTAAGCTTTTAAACAAAAGGATCCATAACACAAGCACTTAGCCTTCCATGGAGGGTTAAATGGAATAAATATAAAAAAGTATGTGAAGCACATTGTTAAAAATGGACGCAAATAAATTTTAAATAAGATTTTATTTATTTTATCAAGTTTTCAAATAACAGGTTGTCAAACTCTTTCTTTTGTCGTTTTCTGTTTAAATAGATGTTTTATAAGATATAAAATACGTGTGTAAAAAACAACCACGCCTCCGAGCCCTCAGATGGGATTCGAACCCACGACCTTTCGCAATCCGGGCGACTGCTCTGACCGCTGAGCTACCGAGACGCTGGCAAACGTGTCGAATTTTACAAACGTATTCCAACTTCTACTATGAGCTAGTATCGTTCCACCAATGTTGAACGCTAACTACCTTCAACATTGAAAGTAATATTTTTACAAATATTAAACAATCAATTAAGATGGAACCAGCTATAATTATGTTTTTATTTAATTTTTTGCATTCACAATGCAATATTTCTATAAGATATAAAATACGTGTGTAAAAAACAACCACGCCTCCGAGCCCTCAGATGGGATTCGAACCCACGACCTTTCGCAATCCGGGCGACTGCTCTGACCGCTGAGCTACCGAGACGCTGGCAAACGTGTCGAATTTTACAAACGTATTCCAACTTCTACTATGAGCTAGTATCGTTCCACCAATGTTGAACGCTAACTACCTTCAACATTGAAAGTAATATTTTTACAAATATTAAACAATCAATTAAGATGGAACCAGCTATAATTATGTTTTTATTTAATTTTTTGCATTCACAATGCAATATTTCTATAAGATATAAAATACGTGTGTAAAAAACAACCACGCCTCCGAGCCCTCAGATGGGATTCGAACCCACGACCTTTCGCAATCCGGGCGACTGCTCTGACCGCTGAGCTACCGAGACGCTGGCAAACGTGTCGAATTTTACAAACGTATTCCAACTTCTACTATGAGCTAGTATCGTTCCACCAATGTTGAACGCTAACTACCTTCAACATTGAAAGTAATATTTTTACAAATATTAAACAATCAATTAAGATGGAACCAGCTATAATTATGTTTTTATTTAATTTTTTGCATTCACAATGCAATATTTCTATAAGATATAAAATACGTGTGTAAAAAACAACCACGCCTCCGAGCCCTCAGATGGGATTCGAACCCACGACCTTTCGCAATCCGGGCGACTGCTCTGACCGCTGAGCTACCGAGACGCTGGCAAACGTGTCGAATTTTACAAACGTATTCCAACTTCTACTATGAGCTAGTATCGTTCCACCAATGTTGAACGCTAACTACCTTCAACATTGAAAGTAATATTTTTACAAATATTAAACAATCAATTAAGATGGAACCAGCTATAATTATGTTTTTATTTAATTTTTTGCATTCACAATGCAATATTTCTATAAGATATAAAATACGTGTGTAAAAAACAACCACGCCTCCGAGCCCTCAGATGGGATTCGAACCCACGACCTTTCGCAATCCGGGCGACTGCTCTGACCGCTGAGCTACCGAGACGCTGGCAAACGTGTCGAATTTTACAAACGTATTCCAACTTCTACTATGAGCTAGTATCGTTCCACCAATGTTGAACGCTAACTACCTTCAACATTGAAAGTAATATTTTTACAAATATTAAACAATCAATTAAGATGGAACCAGCTATAATTATGTTTTTATTTAATTTTTTGCATTCACAATGCAATATTTCTATAAGATATAAAATACGTGTGTAAAAAACAACCACGCCTCCGAGCCCTCAGATGGGATTCGAACCCACGACCTTTCGCAATCCGGGCGACTGCTCTGACCGCTGAGCTACCGAGACGCTGGCAAACGTGTCGAATTTTACAAACGTATTCCAACTTCTACTATGAGCTAGTATCGTTCCACCAATGTTGAACGCTAACTACCTTCAACATTGAAAGTAATATTTTTACAAATATTAAACAATCAATTAAGATGGAACCAGCTATAATTATGTTTTTATTTAATTTTTTGCATTCACAATGCAATATTTCTATAAGATATAAAATACGTGTGTAAAAAACAACCACGCCTCCGAGCCCTCAGATGGGATTCGAACCCACGACCTTTCGCAATCCGGGCGACTGCTCTGACCGCTGAGCTACCGAGACGCTGGCAAACGTGTCGAATTTTACAAACGTATTCCAACTTCTACTATGAGCTAGTATCGTTCCACCAATGTTGAACGCTAACTACCTTCAACATTGAAAGTAATATTTTTACAAATATTAAACAATCAATTAAGATGGAACCAGCTATAATTATGTTTTTATTTAATTTTTTGCATTCACAATGCAATATTTCTATAAGATATAAAATACGTGTGTAAAAAACAACCACGCCTCCGAGCCCTCAGATGGGATTCGAACCCACGACCTTTCGCAATCCGGGCGACTGCTCTGACCGCTGAGCTACCGAGACGCTGGCAAACGTGTCGAATTTTACAAACGTATTCCAACTTCTACTATGAGCTAGTATCGTTCCACCAATGTTGAACGCTAACTACCTTCAACATTGAAAGTAATATTTTTACAAATATTAAACAATCAATTAAGATGGAACCAGCTATAATTATGTTTTTATTTAATTTTTTGCATTCACAATGCAATATTTCTATAAGATATAAAATACGTGTGTAAAAAACAACCACGCCTCCGAGCCCTCAGATGGGATTCGAACCCACGACCTTTCGCAATCCGGGCGACTGCTCTGACCGCTGAGCTACCGAGACGCTGGCAAACGTGTCGAATTTTACAAACGTATTCCAACTTCTACTATGAGCTAGTATCGTTCCACCAATGTTGAACGCTAACTACCTTCAGATCAGAGCAGTCGCCCGGATTGCGAAAGGTCGTGGGTTCGAATCCCATCTGAGGGCTCGGAGGCGTGGTTGTTTTTTACACACGTATTTTATATCTTATAGAAATATTGCATTGTGAATGCAAAAAAAAAAATTAAATAAAAACATAATTATAGCTGGTTCCATCTTAATTGATTGTTTAATATTTGTAAAAATATTACTTTCAATGTTGAAGGTAGTTAGCGTTCAACATTGGTGGAACGATACTAGCTCATAGTAGAAGTTGGAATACGTTTGTAAAATTCGACACGTTTGCCAGCGTCTCGGTAGCTCAGCGGTCAGAGCAGTCGCCCGGATTGCGAAAGGTCGTGGGTTCGAATCCCATCTGAGGGCTCGGAGGCGTGGTTGTTTTTTACACACGTATTTTATATCTTATAGAAATATTGCATTGTGAATGCAAAAAATTAAATAAAAACATAATTATAGCTGGTTCCATCTTAATTGATTGTTTAATATTTGTAAAAATATTACTTTCAATGTTGAAGGTAGTTAGCGTTCAACATTGGTGGAACGATACTAGCTCATAGTAGAAGTTGGAATACGTTTGTAAAATTCGACACGTTTGCCAGCGTCTCGGTAGCTCAGCGGTCAGAGCAGTCGCCCGGATTGCGAAAGGTCGTGGGTTCGAATCCCATCTGAGGGCTCGGAGGCGTGGTTGTTTTTTACACACGTATTTTATATCTTATAGAAATATTGCATTGTGAATGCAAAAAATTAAATAAAAACATAATTATAGCTGGTTCCATCTTAATTGATTGTTTAATATTTGTAAAAATATTACTTTCAATGTTGAAGGTAGTTAGCGTTCAACATTGGTGGAACGATACTAGCTCATAGTAGAAGTTGGAATACGTTTGTAAAATTCGACACGTTTGCCAGCGTCTCGGTAGCTCAGCGGTCAGAGCAGTCGCCCGGATTGCGAAAGGTCGTGGGTTCGAATCCCATCTGAGGGCTCGGAGGCGTGGTTGTTTTTTACACACGTATTTTATATCTTATAGAAATATTGCATTGTGAATGCAAAAAATTAAATAAAAACATAATTATAGCTGGTTCCATCTTAATTGATTGTTTAATATTTGTAAAAATATTACTTTCAATGTTGAAGGTAGTTAGCGTTCAACATTGGTGGAACGATACTAGCTCATAGTAGAAGTTGGAATACGTTTGTAAAATTCGACACGTTTGCCAGCGTCTCGGTAGCTCAGCGGTCAGAGCAGTCGCCCGGATTGCGAAAGGTCGTGGGTTCGAATCCCATCTGAGGGCTCGGAGGCGTGGTTGTTTTTTACACACGTATTTTATATCTTATAGAAATATTGCATTGTGAATGCAAAAAATTAAATAAAAACATAATTATAGCTGGTTCCATCTTAATTGATTGTTTAATATTTGTAAAAATATTACTTTCAATGTTGAAGGTAGTTAGCGTTCAACATTGGTGGAACGATACTAGCTCATAGTAGAAGTTGGAATACGTTTGTAAAATTCGACACGTTTGCCAGCGTCTCGGTAGCTCAGCGGTCAGAGCAGTCGCCCGGATTGCGAAAGGTCGTGGGTTCGAATCCCATCTGAGGGCTCGGAGGCGTGGTTGTTTTTTACACACGTATTTTATATCTTATAGAAATATTGCATTGTGAATGCAAAAAATTAAATAAAAACATAATTATAGCTGGTTCCATCTTAATTGATTGTTTAATATTTGTAAAAATATTACTTTCAATGTTGAAGGTAGTTAGCGTTCAACATTGGTGGAACGATACTAGCTCATAGTAGAAGTTGGAATACGTTTGTAAAATTCGACACGTTTGCCAGCGTCTTCGGTAGCTCAGCGGTCAGAGCAGTCGCCCGGATTGCGAAAGGTCGTGGGTTCGAATCCCATCTGAGGGCTCGGAGGCGTGGTTGTTTTTTACACACGTATTTTATATCTTATAGAAATATTGCATTGTGAATGCAAAAAATTAAATAAAAACATAATTATAGCTGGTTCCATCTTAATTGATTGTTTAATATTTGTAAAAATATTACTTTCAATGTTGAAGGTAGTTAGCGTTCAACATTGGTGGAACGATACTAGCTCATAGTAGAAGTTGGAATACGTTTGTAAAATTCGACACGTTTGCCAGCGTCTCGGTAGCTCAGCGGTCAGAGCAGTCGCCCGGATTGCGAAAGGTCGTGGGTTCGAATCCCATCTGAGGGCTCGGAGGCGTGGTTGTTTTTTACACACGTATTTTATATCTTATAGAAATATTGCATTGTGAATGCAAAAAATTAAATAAAAACATAATTATAGCTGGTTCCATCTTAATTGATTGTTTAATATTTGTAAAAATATTACTTTCAATGTTGAAGGTAGTTAGCGTTCAACATTGGTGGAACGATACTAGCTCATAGTAGAAGTTGGAATACGTTTGTAAAATTCGACACGTTTGCCAGCGTCTCGGTAGCTCAGCGGTCAGAGCAGTCGCCCGGATTGCGAAAGGTCGTGGGTTCGAATCCCATCTGAGGGCTCGGAGGCGTGGTTGTTTTTTTACACACGTATTTTATATCTTATAGAAATATTGCATTGTGAATGCAAAAAATTAAATAAAAACATAATTATAGCTGGTTCCATCTTAATTGATTGTTTAATATTTGTAAAAATATTACTTTCAATGTTGAAGGTAGTTAGCGTTCAACATTGGTGGAACGATACTAGCTCATAGTAGAAGTTGGAATACGTTTGTAAAATTCGACACGTTTGCCAGCGTCTCGGTAGCTCAGCGGTCAGAGCAATCGCCCGGATTGCGAAAGGTCGTGGGTTCGAATCCCATCTGAGGGCTCGGAGGCGTGGTTGTTTTTTACACACGTATTTTATATCTTATAGAAATATTGCATTGTGAATGCAAAAAATTAAATAAAAACATAATTATAGCTGGTTCCATCTTAATTGATTGTTTAATATTTGTAAAAATATTACTTTCAATGTTGAAGGTAGTTAGCGTTCAACATTGGTGGAACGATACTAGCTCATAGTAGAAGTTGGAATACGTTTGTAAAATTCGACACGTTTGCCAGCGTCTCGGTAGCTCAGCGGTCAGAGCAGTCGCCCGGATTGCGAAAGGTCGTGGGTTCGAATCCCATCTGAGGGCTCGGAGGCGTGGTTGTTTTTTACACACGTATTTTATATCTTATAGAAATATTGCATTGTGAATGCAAAAAATTAAATAAAAACATAATTATAGCTGGTTCCATCTTAATTGATTGTTTAATATTTGTAAAAATATTACTTTCAATGTTGAAGGTAGTTAGCGTTCAACATTGGTGGAACGATACTAGCTCATAGTAGAAGTTGGAATACGTTTGTAAAATTCGACACGTTTGCCAGCGTCTCGGTAGCTCAGCGGTCAGAGCAGTCGCCCGGATTGCGAAAGGTCGTGGGTTCGAATCCCATCTGAGGGCTCGGAGGCGTGGTTGTTTTTTACACACGTATTTTATATCTTATAGAAATATTGCATTGTGAATGCAAAAAATTAAATAAAAACATAATTATAGCTGGTTCCATCTTAATTGATTGTTTAATATTTGTAAAAATATTACTTTCAATGTTGAAGGTAGTTAGCGTTCAACATTGGTGGAACGATACTAGCTCATAGTAGAAGTTGGAATACGTTTGTAAAATTCGACACGTTTGCCAGCGTCTCGGTAGCTCAGCGGTCAGAGCAGTCGCCCGGATTGCGAAAGGTCGTGGGTTCGAATCCCATCTGAGGGCTCGGAGGCGTGGTTGTTTTTTACACACGTATTTTATATCTTATAGAAATATTGCATTGTGAATGCAAAAAATTAAATAAAAACATAATTATAGCTGGTTCCATCTTAATTGATTGTTTAATATTTGTAAAAATATTACTTTCAATGTTGAAGGTAGTTAGCGTTCAACATTGGTGGAACGATACTAGCTCATAGTAGAAGTTGGAATACGTTTGTAAAATTCGACACGTTTGCCAGCGTCTCGGTAGCTCAGCGGTCAGAGCAGTCGCCCGGATTGCGAAAGGTCGTGGGTTCGAATCCCATCTGAGGGCTCGGAGGCGTGGTTGTTTTTTACACACGTATTTTATATCTTATAGAAATATTGCATTGTGAATGCAAAAAATTAAATAAAAACATAATTATAGCTGGTTCCATCTTAATTGATTGTTTAATATTTGTAAAAATATTACTTTCAATGTTGAAGGTAGTTAGCGTTCAACATTGGTGGAACGATACTAGCTCATAGTAGAAGTTGGAATACGTTTGTAAAATTCGACACGTTTGCCAGCGTCTCGGTAGCTCAGCGGTCAGAGCAGTCGCCCGGATTGCGAAAGGTCGTGGGTTCGAATCCCATCTGAGGGCTCGGAGGCGTGGTTGTTTTTTACACACGTATTTTATATCTTATAGAAATATTGCATTGTGAATGCAAAAAATTAAATAAAAACATAATTATAGCTGGTTCCATCTTAATTGATTGTTTAATATTTGTAAAAATATTACTTTCAATGTTGAAGGTAGTTAGCGTTCAACATTGGTGGAACGATACTAGCTCATAGTAGAAGTTGGAATACGTTTGTAAAATTCGACACGTTTGCCAGCGTCTCGGTAGCTCAGCGGTCAGAGCAATCGCCCGGATTGCGAAAGGTCGTGGGTTCGAATCCCATCTGAGGGCTCGGAGGCGTGGTTGTTTTTTACACACGTATTTTATATCTTATAGAAATATTGCATTGTGAATGCAAAAAATTAAATAAAAACATAATTATAGCTGGTTCCATCTTAATTGATTGTTTAATATTTGTAAAAATATTACTTTCAATGTTGAAGGTAGTTAGCGTTCAACATTGGTGGAACGATACTAGCTCATAGTAGAAGTTGGAATACGTTTGTAAAATTCGACACGTTTGCCAGCGTCTCGGTAGCTCAGCGGTCAGAGCAGTCGCCCGGATTGCGAAAGGTCGTGGGTTCGAATCCCATCTGAGGGCTCGGAGGCGTGGTTGTTTTTTTACACACGTATTTTATATCTTATAGAAATATTGCATTGTGAATGCAAAAAATTAAATAAAAACATAATTATAGCTGGTTCCATCTTAATTGATTGTTTAATATTTGTAAAAATATTACTTTCAATGTTGAAGGTAGTTAGCGTTCAACATTGGTGGAACGATACTAGCTCATAGTAGAAGTTGGAATACGTTTGTAAAATTCGACACGTTTGCCAGCGTCTCGGTAGCTCAGCGGTCAGAGCAGTCGCCCGGATTGCGAAAGGTCGTGGGTTCGAATCCCATCTGAGGGCTCGGAGGCGTGGTTGTTTTTTACACACGTATTTTATATCTTATAGAAATATTGCATTGTGAATGCAAAAAATTAAATAAAAACATAATTATAGCTGGTTCCATCTTAATTGATTGTTTAATATTTGTAAAAATATTACTTTCAATGTTGAAGGTAGTTAGCGTTCAACATTGGTGGAACGATACTAGCTCATAGTAGAAGTTGGAATACGTTTGTAAAATTCGACACGTTTGCCAGCGTCTCGGTAGCTCAGCGGTCAGAGCAGTCGCCCGGATTGCGAAAGGTCGTGGGTTCGAATCCCATCTGAGGGCTCGGAGGCGTGGTTGTTTTTTACACACGTATTTTATATCTTATAGAAATATTGCATTGTGAATGCAAAAAATTAAATAAAAACATAGATGTTTTATTTAAAAAATTGACATATTTAACAAATTCATGTTATAATTATTGTTTCTTTATATCGAAGTTATCAGTCCTCCAATACGCTATCAGTTTTTGACTCTCCTGTTGACTGGGAGAGAATGCCTAATGGCATTAAGTCCGCCATTTGTACATATTTTGTGTGCAACAAAGTTTAAATAAATAAATAAAAGTAGCTAATTTGTTATGATATTTAGAAACAACTATGGTACCACAACACTCAAACCAGAGAGAAGACAAGTTCATTTTCAACATGAACCCGGAACCTTGGAGTGGCTTTAGCATGCTAAACCGGTATGCGAGCCACTCGACCACAGAGTAAATTATTTTTACTCTTTTTATTTTTTACTTTTGCGTATGTATTATTATATACATCTATTTTTGTATACATTAATCGACCAAGTTAATATGTGCTATACCAAGAATAAGAATATTTATTTCACAATAATGACGGAATGTTACATCGATTTGTGAATCAATAGTATTCGCCATATAGTTGTAGGCATGCAAATACGATACATAAACTTTAAATTTTTTGATACACTTTTTTAGTTACAATGTCACGAGATTAAAGAGAAAAGTAAGTCAATAATTAAATGACATGTATTTGTCAAGTCTTCAAATTTAATGGGGTTAACAGCGTTTTATTACAGAGTCCCTACTTACCACTTCGTGAGTGTCCCCTTCTGAATCCATCATCAGACTCTAGGTCATCTAGGATCAGATTTTTTTCTCAACATAATTCAAATGTATTTATTACGTTTGCAGTGAGGATAGTGTGGTTAGTTTAGTTACAAAGTCACCACCTTCTAGCACCGTCTTTAGTCCTAAGACAAAAATAAATGAATTCCACACAACTCACAACAATTTTTTTATCCTAAACTAAGCTGAGCTTGTACTATGAATACTAAATAATGTATTGAATACATAAATAAGTATACAAACGACCATGGTTTGGGAACAAATGTTCATTACATAAACATATGTCCTACGAGGATTCGAATTCGAATTCAGAATTCCTAGGATAGCCTTTTAACTCCATCATCAGATATGCACCGTCTTATAATAATATCGCATTGTCATTCGATTTACGTATTCACGTAGAATTCCAACTCATTCAGAAACCGGAAAATGGATCAAATTTGGTTCGCGAAATTTGGATACAGACATACAGGACAGGTGAAATCAAATAAAAGTTTAGTAATAACATTCAACAGGCAGATAAGTAAATATATTTTGACATACTGACTCACTCACGAAAAATCTAAGCATCTTTCTTGGCTATATTATCTGAGTGTATAAATATCTCATATTATTTTCATTATGATATTATAGAATTTAAAAAAATGACTTTAATTTTTTTAAGATAAATTATTATAATAGAAAAAAACTAGAAAAAATCGACTCGGGTCACAAGTGAGTTCTCAGGCGGGAATTTTTTTTTTTTTATTATTTTAAACGGCACCTACAATTCATATAACCTAGCTTACTGGCTTGTTGAATGTTATACGTTTTATATGTCAGAATAAAATTGTAAATTAAAAAAGCTTCGAAGACTCTTAGAATACTCGACGCTAAAAAACTTATGAATTACGAGTTTTATATTTCCAGGTACCGCACTTATAGACTGAAACTTCGACCCAATACTAGATTCCTTAATATACAAAGCTTGTATATTATATATTCTATCCATTATATATATATATATATATACATATATAATGGATAGAATATATAATCAAGTATTGATTGAATTGAAGTCTTTTTTATACATTATCAACGATGTCAGGATCGCTAGCCAACCGGCCGACGGAAGACTCAAATCTTTTACAGATCTATTCAAAGTAAGAAAAACAATAAAACGGATACAACGTAAAACCATGTTAAATTGAAATCGACCTATAATAAAGAACCCGTTATATAGCAGTACTAAAATAATGTAATGTCACAGGGTTCTATTTGTGTGTTTATTCACTCAATGTTTGTGACTGTTTGTACACCTTTAAACAGGAAATGGGAATAAGCTTTGAACTCTGTTGGTTCACTGATAATTTTACCTTACAATAAATGACAGGAGATAATCTTAAACGACATTATACTTAATGTTTATTTGATTAAGAAACAAAAAGACCCTTTAATGATCATGAGAAGACGAGTAAATAAAAGAATACATGGTAATAAGTTAGGTAAACGCCAGGGGAGGAAATAATATGTGAATACACGCAAAAAGGCGCTTTGAGCTCGACTCGTTTGATGTTCAAGTGTACGAGGGAACGCAAAAAAAAATTCAGTCTTGCCTACACCCTATTTCCCTCAGCCTTCAACTTTGAACGAAACTGAATTTACATAAGCATTCGATTCAGAAACGTTATAAATTAACCACGCCACGCCGTTAAGGTACACGATCAGAGCATAACTCAATGGAACAGCGTCATTAAGAGCTGACAATAGCTCTGATAACTAATAACTGAAAGACCAGCACTTAAGTCTTAAGGGGTGAGAGGACGTCCATTGAAGCTCACTGACAGGGAAACGTTTCTTTCTGATGTGATTTTTTTTGTATGCCGAATTGCAGTGGGTTGTGAAGGTGGAGTGCGGAGGGTGGGGATAGCCGGGCTCAGGCGTGCGCAGCCGGCAGTATCTGGTCGGCCGCCGAAGCTAGCGGGTCGACTGCGTCGCGTGAATTTTCCGCCCGCTCCCACGTCGGGCGCCATCCTACCGAACCGCGAAATCTACCACGTTACGTTCGCTGAGGTTGACCACAGTAGTCGAACACTGTGAAACGGTGAGTGCTATGTGATGGATCAGTAGTTAAGTGTTTAGTGTAAGTGACACCATATAGGATACCCACTTTGAATCTTTCCAAAAAAGTAGACAGAAACTAATAACCTAAATTCGCAGTAAAAACAAAAAGTGACGTATAAAATTAAGTGCTAAGTTGATTATCGTTTCGACAACAATAAGTGAAGTGACACGTGAGCTTGTGAGTTGCCGACTGAGTTCAACGAAATTGTAAGTACGTACTTTCTTCTTGTTTGCAACTCCCTAACTTTCTGCCACTTCGCAAATGATTGATAAGGAAATCTTACAGTTCAGTTGATCGGAGAAATGTTTATTGAAGAAACTTCTGCTAGTCTGCTTAATAAACTTGCGTCGTGTAACATTCTGGGATTTATTTCCGTAAATAATTCTTTGCGGATGAATAAAGGGGGCTTGCGTTTTCGTATGGACCAATTGCGTAACAAAGTGGAAGAGCATTAAAATACTCATTCAAATAAACCAAACGACGGAGGTTTAGATCTTCAAATTAGTCATTTTTAATGGTTGAGTTTTATTGTTATTTACAAGTGAGTGTGTTGATTTGAAAATGCGACTTTTACTTTGAACAAATTTTGCTAACGAACAAACTTGAGAACAAATTAGACGGTACAGAAGACTCGGGTATCCCGGGAGACTCGGCCCATTATTTGGTAGCCAACCTACAAAGTTTTTATTCCCCACCGAATTAATTAAGTAAGGATTACTGAGCGAACAAAGAAATTTCTATTTCCCCGGATCATTATGAGCTTCGCTTTTTGTTAAAAAAATAAAGTGATATCAGACATTGTTCGCGGACTCATTTCTGGGAATATTCTCAACCATTCGGCGGCGGAGTGGAAGTAATTGCTAATATTGGACAAGAAAATTACGCACAATCGTACCAGAAACTTTCCGTGCAACTTGTTCATTCTATAATTAATATCAATTATTATATTCCTACAAGAAATAACTTTATTACCGCCATAATTTATATGGTTGTTTGCACTAAAATCGATATACTCAACTTAATAGAACCTATTTACAATAGAATCCATTTTACACATACATACAAACACACAGGTGTCAATAACACGCGAAACAACAGTAAAACCGTACAAAACCCCATCTCATGTTGCGGAGTGGTGAAATAGGCAGATTGACTGGATCTACATCTGATAGCCGGAATGTGTAACTTGAAGGAAGCCATGTTTTTTCATCATTTTATTAAAACTTTATTGCATGTATAGATGCTGGACTTAATGCTAATTCTCTACTAGTCAACCGGGGAGCTGGTAAAAGATGCCGTTGTTGTTGTGATATATTTGTAAGGTTTATCTTTAATTTCAAAGCAAAATAAATAGCTAATTTCCAAATGCTAACCGTATAACTCATACAAAAGATAAAACAAATATAAACCTTTATTATTTATGCGGTGTTTTAGTTTCTTCTTTCAAACTCAAATCGTACCTAGAAAGAAATTAACAAAACATTTTTTAATCAAAAAAGCCTTTTAGATTTTAATATATGTATAATCCGACTTCTCTTTAAAGTTGATTAAGCTAAAACCAGTACATACATGATTCTATTACATTTTACTTACTTATTTCATTCGAAACAGATACCGGTCCTTACGTCGCCAGAAGATTACCGCTGATACGGTTGGTTTGATGAAAAAACAAATGAACTACGAACATATTTGAATACTGAATACTTGAAAATTTATTGAGATAATTACGTGTTCATACATTAAAAGTTATTAAACTTGGTAAGCAACGCCATTATGGATACCGTGGGGCACGCAATCGATTGTAAAATGAAACAAAACCCTTTCCAATGTCAAAATATGTTACAGGGAATTGCAGTTTTAGAAGCAGATGACCTGATAGTTGGTCTACTTTGCCTTTCATATTGCTTCAACCATGGATTGTATATTTGGGACTTAAGAACCATAAACTCCGCCTGGTAAATAGAAAACGAACATTTCTATATTGACTCGGGTCTAAGGTTGTGGTATTTTCGTTGTTGAATTCCATAACACAAGTTCTTGAGCTGCTTAACTTGGGTTCAGAACAAACTATGTGGTGTTATCTAATATTTTTTATTTGTAGTTTCATCGCGGATTGCGTCCCTGAAGTGACTTTACAATGCATAAAAAATATTTAGTTTTCATTAAAATGGTATTTAAGGTATGGTACGTATTGTAACGCTATCAGGATCTACAATGTGCTGCCAGTTGAAATCAAGGAATTGTCTACCAACAAATTCTAGTATAAGTTATTTAACATCCTTTTAGATAAATGTTATTATTCAGTTAACGAATTCCTAGGACAGAAACTATAATATATATTTGTTAGTGGCTAATTAAATTGTCATTATACTGGCAGGCAATCATTATGCCATTGAATAAATATGATTGTGATATTAACTAATGTTTAGACTTTTTTGTGTTAGCTTTTTTTATAATTTATAAATTTCCGAACCGAAGCCGAACAAAAGCAGAATAAAAGCAGAATATGCCGGATTTGTATTCTTTGTCACCTATATTTTATTATACTGCATCATATTAAGAATAAAAAGGTCAAATCTTTTTTAATACCTAATTTATTCCACACGTGAACAACCGTTTTCATTTTGGAAATCCTTTGATTTAGTTATTAAAGTATATTTAATAAGGACAATTGACATCCTGTCTAATTGTTTGAACGCCTTCTTCGCGTGAAAAATAGCTTCTCAACATAAAAGCATTTCATTTAATCTTTAATAGCTTGTTTTGACATGATAACGTCTTATAAATCGGTTCCGCCTGAGCCGAGCGTGCAAGCGAGAGAGGCACGATCGGTCTAAGTGTTCGACATGTGGCGCATCTATCTCTCTTCCACTTCATGAAATGAAAAGTTAATGTAGTTTCCATTGTTTATTACAACATCTTAATGTTAATTTATCGAAAGAATATTCAATTAACTCCTTCTTTGTATCATATAATAATGATAATTCAGTGACAATAATTCAATTCAATTCATAAAACTATACAATGTTTCATCAATGTTTTCACATAAAATTATCGTCCGTTAACTGACTTTACAGACAACCAATTATTTTATTACTTAGAATTCCTCTGAAAAGTTGTGAAAAAAATGTGTCTTTTGTAGAATCAGTGATTTAAAGAAATATATATTTGAGTATAAAATATTTTCAAGAAGCAGCCATTTTTATTCTCAAGGGCTTAGAATAGAATGTTTGCTATTTGTCAAAGCTAGGACAACTACTTAAAATAATGTACTTTTACGTGAGAATATATATAAGGACCAGATTTAGAAAGACAGATGGTTATTATTAAAGAAGTAATCCATCAAGAAGATATAGAATCTTAATGTTGAATTTAAAATTTTTCCTTTTTTTAAGTCTAGCTCAGCATCACTTATAGATATTATAAACCAAGTTGGCAATGACAATAATTAATGAAAATTAATATTTATAATAAATATTTTTTTTATATTTACACCAATTAGCTTAGCCGAAAGTAAGCACTGGAAGGCTTGTGTTATGTACAAATTCAAGTATAAATTGTTTAACATCCTTTTAGATAAATGCTATTATTCAGTTGACGAATTCCTGGGACAGAAACTATAATGTATATTTGTTAGTGTGTAATTAAATTGTCATTGTACTGGCAGGCAATCATGATGCGATTGTATACATTTTTAATATGGCTATGATATGTTATTGAATTAATGATACATAACATTATACATGTTTAGATTATTTATTTTTGTTAGCTTTTTTATAATTTATTAATTTCCACGCCGAACAAAAACAGAATATGCCGGATTTGTATTTTGTCACCTATATTTATTACCATATTCTTGGAAATAAACGCTTATCTTATCTTATCTTATCTTATAGATACTAGAATAACGGCTTATATATAACCTATGAAACAGGTACAAATACTGGTATTTCACGGATTTGAACCCGGGGCTGTTGGGCTTTTGAAAGTAGTGTCACGCCCGCTTAACCAAACCGGTATTTAGTTAGAAGGGTAAGTTAAATTTTTTTGTGTTAACAATTTATACACGACTAAAGAGCTTTTAAAAGGCCCCGTGGACGAGTGACTCGCACACCGGTTTTTCAAGATTACGCCACTCCGAGGTCCCAGGTTCGATTCTCGGTCCCGTCGATGTAGAAAACGAATTTTCCCATATTGGCTTGGATCTGTGTGTCTTAGGTCTTAGTACCGTTGTTGTTGAATTCCATAACACAAACGCTTTAGCTACTTGGGTCCAGAGCAATATATTTGTTGTCGTCTAAAATGAATATTAATCTATAATTTAAGATCACAAATTTGTTGTTTTTCCCGCTCTTTTTCCATTGTATACGCGTTAACCGCAAGTAGTTTGTCTACCGGACGCTAGATGGCGCTAACTCGATTGATTACACACAAAACATATTAAAATCTGTTAAGAACTCGGGAAGTTATGGCGTAACAGACATTGCGCCATGGGAGCTTCGCTCGCTCTGCTCCAATAACCTAATCGTATTCAATTGAACTAAGATCTAGTCCTAATTTTAGCTATAAGATGATTGGCAGGTTATTTTATAACGTTGCCTATTCTAGTGTGAAAATTGCGAACTAGATTTATTTCTATCTTTCTTTTGTTTTATTTTTCATTTTTTAATTACTGTAAGTGGAGCTGCCTTTGTAAATAATCAACCAAATAAATAAAAAAAAGAATTTTGAAAAATGTAGTAAAACAAAATAACTTCATGTAGGGGAATTGTGCTTTCGGTGTACCTTGCGCCGGCAAACAATTCTGCGCCGAAAAACCTGTATTTAAAAAGATTCCTCTCTTTGCTTTGCTGTGATATAATTATATTTACATAGTTACAATAAATTGTACTTCTTTAACTATTACACAATAATAAAATGAAACTATCCTATAATAATCTTATTAGTTTTAATCTATGCGTGAGTGGTATTTAGACTATTGGTTATTTTTTTGCATATTTTATTGCACAATATTCATATTTATTAAGGGTTAAATAGGTGTACCTAACCGTATCTATAATTTTGTAACTATCAAACTTATTTAAGAAATTGATTTAAGTTAATAACTAACATGAATAATTATTAGTTGGAGACAAATATCATTACGTGCTTTCATTAAAAATATGTACAATTGTTTATTGGCAGTTTTTATAACACTATTCTTTGCTCCGCTAAAAAATAAAACAAAATAATGCTTTAACCTTGAAATTTTGCTAATAATTTCATAATGAAATAAACAGCATTTGTAAGCAATAACAAAACTGATAGACTTTTCTTTAAAATCTAAATGGACGTTATCAGTGAATATTCTACTAGTTGGTATGATATTGAAAATTATTTATTTATAGAAATCAAAGTAGAAGTATAGGTTATAATTTGTAAATTTGACCGTGTGTCTTGCCATCATCTGAATGTTTCTTAAGTACCATGCACATAAGGCGTTTACCTTTATCTTGAATGACGGCTCTTAGCACACGCTACACTGCAGGCAGCGGTTCATAAACTACTTTAATTACTAAAACCAAGCGCTTCTCAACATCTTTAATAATTCTTTAATAAAGGAGTAGAACTGCGACTGTATTTTCGAGTACTCATAACCCATTAGTTTCAGAACCGGGATGAATAGGGACCTTCTGGGTTATCTCGTTCCATCGTAGATTCTGTCTTGGCCCCCTTGGTTTGATTGCAATCAAGAGCGAACACAAAAAACTAACTTGTTATATGTGAATCTCCAAGGTCAAATCAAGATTGTATACTGAAGAGGATACAGGAATATTTTGCAAATAATATAAGTAAAATGAAGATCGGTCCCCTGTACGAGTTTCTATTGCCAGTTTGTGTCGGAAGACTCAGTTGTTTACAGTAATCGTTGTGACAATTAAACAGCTAAAATAATCAAAATAAAATAATTTTGCTTTGAATAAATTTAAACAGGAACGTGCCTTATTTTAATATTGTGAACATAAGCACATGTGTGACGACTATTGCCATGATCACAGGATGACTAAGGTCATGGCTCTTGTAAAGTAGTCGAAAGTTAGGATTAAACATAAAGTATGCGCGAATATCCGTTTAAATCTACTTCAATTTAAGTTTTCTTCTATCTAAAAGTATCGTTTTGAACGTAGATAAAATCTGTATATATATAAAATTCTGTCACAGTGTTTGACTGCGTTGGAATCCGAAACGACTCAAGAGATTTTGATGATATTTTTTTTCATTTTGCTGGATTTGTTTCAACTTAGGGCCTTGCATAGGTTTTATTTTAATTTGTAATCAATTTTTATTAAAACAAGTTATAACAATTGAGTCACAGCAAGGCGTGGCCGGGACAGCTAGTATCTCTTATATATGTATAAAAGTGTCCCGATGCTTGTTCGGGATATACTCTGAAACTAATCTAACTTTTAAAAAAGGATAGGTTGCAATTCATAACACACCAGCGCGTGGCTGGGTCAGCTAGTATATATAAAAATTCCCTGTCACAGTTTTTGACTGCGATGAAAAACTACTTAACCAATTTTGATGGTTTATTTTTTCATTTAGCTGCTTTTGTTCCTACTTAGGACAAAGGATAGGTTTCATTTTAATATATAACATGGCAACGCGTGATCGGGTCAGCTAGTTCTTTGTAAATAAAAGTTCAGTATAATGTTGCAGATTGGAAATAAAGAAAAATCTGAAAATCTGGTCTGATTACAAGTGCTTATAAATTAAGAAGTTTGTTATTTTTTTAGCGGTATATTAGTGCTGAGAAAAACCTGAACACGAGCTTTGTTTATTCGTTTTTTTGAAATATATTTTTCATTATATACAATGGCAAAAATTATAAGGCATCTTCTTGTTTCGCTGAATAATTTTGTTTTACACAATTTCATTAATTGAAGAGCGAAGAAAAGTTATGGACGAACTTTTGAAATTCCATGCGTTTATTAAGCGTAATTTACTTTATAAGTGCTTTCAATCCTATTCCGGGAAATGTTTAAGTGGAGTATGCTGCGGTTTTTGCTTTGTGTTCGCGAAAAATCCAACTCCTTGCGAAGCCTGCTAGTAGAGAGTAAAATAGATAACTAGATAAAGATAAACTCAGAACTCAGAAGAGTTTGCAGTGTGTACCAACTTTACACATTTAAGGACACCATAAAATGCGACTTATAATACTGAAATGGAATGAAAATAACTTGTTTCGAATTCAATTAAAATGAGTTACTTTGAATCATCCAACATTTTACCTACCACCCAATCAGGACGTATTTTGACTGACAAGAAGAATGGGCGCAAGAAGCTCGTCAGCTTTAACAGAAGGAACGACATAAACAATATTGTAAGTCATCACCAAATATAATTCACAAAAAATAATCTGTTATCACAATAATAGTAGTGTTACGGTTTCATTACATCGTGGATTACAACAAAGTCATCAAGTTTCTGTTTTAAATAAGTATCCTTAACCATTGTTAACACCATAGACTTGTCTTAGACCACAAAATGGGCAACGACATTTTCGAAACTATGGGTTTTTTACTCTATGGTCTCACCCATCCGTCAAGGATGAAAATCTTCGCATTTCTTAACAATTTTTAAACTCTTCATTAGTTGCCTTTTACGATATCCTTAAGTTCTGATATCTATGCGAATTACCACAAATAAGCTGTAGTAATTTAATATTTAAACTAAAAAAAATAACAAAATCTCATGTTATTTTATAACCACGATAACTCACCTTAGCTTTTTTCCTTTGCTAAAAAAGTTTTATCAATTTTACCCAATCATTTCACAGTTTAAATCACATAAGATTTTTTACAACACAACTAAAAAAAAAAGTCTATTCATACTGGCCTGCAAAACTCATTATCACACTTTTAAAATTGCAATAACTATTCGAGTACACAAGATATACTTTTAGAAATAAAAAGGACTCGAAACAGAGTTTAATTTTATACTACCGTTTCAAAGAAAGCTGATAAAATTTGTTATAAAACATTTTTTAAATATGTAACTTCTATAGTTAAGAAAATTTTTTTTTTAATGTGATACTTAGTTTTGCAGGCCAGTGTATATTATAAAATTACTTAAACCTACTAATATTATACATCAGATAATATTAGAGAAAAATTATGTTTTGATAATTTGTAATTTTTATACCGTAAAATTGAAGTGGTAAGGAAGCGCAAAAAAAACTTTCTGTGACAAATCTAACCACGCGAGTTATTCCGTAGACGAAAACTTGTTGATTAGTTATTAGTTTTTTTTTTACTTATTTATTTGATTATTGGAAGATAAATTTTAAAATAATTATATAACTAATAAGGAAAAAATCGATATATTATAAGTCTTAAATAAGTTGAAGATCCTATTTTTTAATGGGTTCACTCTTGATCCTATCAAGCCCGGGTGCCAAGGCAGAATCTACGATGGTACGAAATAACCCAGAAGTTGCCTATTCACCCTGGCTTTACAAATGGACGGGTTATGAGTACTCGGAAATACAGACGCAGGGTGAGAGTTCCACTTCTTTGCTGTAAGCATTATGAAGGATGTTGAGAAGCGCTTAAAACAAACAGTAATATCATTAAAAATAGATAGACGAATGTTGATTAAGTTTAAAAAATATGAGATTTCCCGATCGGATACTATGATCTTAAATTATAAATAACCAACGTCGCCTTTAATTTAACACAGTTATAAAGCAATCGATCTTAAACCAGAAAATACAGTGACAGTAATCTTTTCTATTTCCCCTTACGTGTTTGTATAGCCGAGCAGAAAAGGAATTGCAATTCCATTCTTTCACGTCCACAGTTCAGAGAGATGAATATATATTGAGACGAGAAAAGATCGAGAACTCTTTTGATGTATTTCGTAAGAAATAGTTCTCTCAAAAGCATTGTTATTATATTTTATAAATTTTTTGTAGCAGATTATCGTTGCAGTGAATTAAACCTGAAAATAATAAATGGTTAATAATTTAAAATTTGTAGTATATTTACCATCTTTCATCATCAGATGAAAGACTTTTTCATTCACAAAGTCATCATAAGCTTTTCTCATCTATGGTCTGTTTTTCTGATATTCACGAGTGACAAAAATCTAAACCTGAATGTACGAGTATGTGTAAACATTGAATAATTGGAATATTAACGGCATATCGCTACAACTTTTACCACGCCCTCCTTGTCGTAGCCGCTACGCTCGTAGTTGCTGCGCTCGTAGTTTGTAGCAGCACTTAGCATGTAGCAAAAAGCTTACTAGATCATATTACTAGTTAATCGTTTTATCTTCGACTAAAATTTCGTTAATGATCTCAAAAATAATTTTGTTTCCTAACGTAAAACGTTAACGCTCTGCGCGTTGGCACTCACACGAAACCCGTTGATACACGGGCTTGTTCGGTGCTCGAGTTACAATTTACTTCAGGCATTTCACGCCCTTAGCGCGAATGAAATGAATATTTATTTGCATGAATGCATACCACTTAAAGATAAAATAATTATTCAAACCAGGCCATAAGCATTGAGACAATCAATTGTTTCCCTCAAGGGTCTATCTAAATTGCCTTGAAAAAAATCCCTAATATCACATTTCATTAGAATTGTCATGTCATCAGCAAACTGTACAGTGTTTTTAGGAAACTGCATTAGGTAGATCGTTGGTGTTAATTATAAATAGCAATGGTCCAATCACTTCACCTTGAGGAACACCAATGTTATTTATTCTTAAATCAGATTTGTGGCTTTTAGAAATTGAGCACTTAGTTCTTGATAGCTATTATTTTTTGATTACAGGTAATTTTTTCTATCTGGCAAACAACTTTTTATCGATTCATTTACTGTTTCACGCATCCCAATTTTATTCCGGAGCTTTTTGTGGTTTACAAAGTAAAAAGTCTTTGTCATATATAGAAAAATACCAGTAACTCTGTTTGATCAAAGCATGGCAAAATTATATTACTCACCTTTTTGAAAACCTAACTAATTTTGATACAAAATATTGCAATGTGATAGAAACTCACTCAACCCACTGCACATAGGTCTATTTGCAGTGATTATAGACATAACTGAATTTAAAATTATATTTAGACATAACTGAATATAAAATTGTAAGTATATTGTTATTCTTCTTAGGTCTGTCCTCTTTTTATACAGAGTCTTGATTATTGCGATCTTAAATTTATCTTTTAATTTGCCTTGTAAGAAATATAATTTAATTACTTGAATAAAGGCCTTATAAGGGTCTATTCATAGTAGCACATTTTTTTATCAAATCAGTTGTAATTTCATCTAAGCCAATTTTTGACGACATAATTTTTTTTATTATTTTATATTCAACTGGTATTTATTTTTTTAAATTATTAGTATTGCTTGTTATCTTTATACCGTTAGCTACTTTCTATATGGTTTTTAGTATATGTATAAAAAAATCGTTCAAAAGGTTACTAATCTTGTAGTTTCATTGGATGTCAAATTATTGTAGTAAATAGAATTATGTCATTATGTGTGTCATATTGCCTTTGTTTGCCGCATTAACTAAAAAATGTACGTTATATAGTTTTGGTGCTGTTTTTATTTGTTGTTTTAAGAGTTTCTTGTTATTTAATATGTTTGATTTTATTATCTTGTTTGTGTTTATTTGAGTACGTCTATTTCAAAAACAAACAAATTTTTAAGACTACGTGAACCAATGAAATTTAGATGAATATTGTTCTTTTTTATTTAAATAAATTGGAAATACAGATAATTAAACAGCCGTATCTTATTGTAGAAAAGGTCAAATGCTTTTGTGAATAAAGTATACCCGTAAAAGACAAAGGCAATAATATTACCAATACGTAGTCTCTGTTGGATTCAATCCATGTGAAGAAAGCTTTTAGTTTCTTGGTTGTTATCGCTTGAGCCGTATCACGTTCGATCTTTTCAAGCTAAGTGATGCACTTCATAACTAGAGAGCTATAACAGATATATATTCAGAGAGCAGAATGCAATGTAGTAACGTGTTGAGGATGTTATTGCAGTTGTCCGATACTGTAGGACACCGCTCATATTTGTTAATAAGCATACCCACATTTTCTTTTTCATAATATGAAAGTTAGGCATCCCTCATAAGTTGGGTTCAGAATAACTCCAACAGTGCACTGATGCTAATTTCTGAAAAATTAACTCCCCTATTAGCCAGGACCCAACAACATTAGGATAGGATTTTATATACTACTAACATACGTTTAGATGTCCTACTTACAATCCTATGGACTACACCTTAGTTTAAAATAAAGCAGTAATAACAAGGACAAAGATTGACAGCAAAGTGGGACTGAGTAAGCTCAAAGCCTTTTTCTCAGAAACACTCGTGATCATCTGCGAAGAAAACGAGTAGCGAATGGGCGAGAAATGAAATTTTCATTTGCCGGACTAGTTATGGCTTCTTTTAAAGAACGCTTTTAGACCAACCGAATGGAGTGAGATTTTAAAATTCAGAGTTGCTTCACTACTCGACCGGACACTCAATCGATCTTTTAATGGAAATCATTATGCTTTAGCGGACGAGCGTCGCTTTTTTGGTTTTTCATTAGTACATAGTTGCAATATTTTCTCTTCGTTTAATTATTTTTGCTTTTCACCATGATTTTCTTTGGTGTTTAAAACCTGTGATAAATTTTCGAGGACTTTGATGGTAAATAGTTTGTTGCATTAATTTTTATGACTGATTGGTATAACGGAAGCGATCCTGCCTTTTGCATCAAAGGTGCGGGACTCGAATTCTGAAAAGGGCAAATATTTGGTTGATAAATACGAGTGTTAATTCTTGAGTCATGTTTATTTATATCTTTCTTTAAATGTATGTCCGTTCATTACCCGAGTATTCTTACTTTCGGCTAGGCTTATTGGTGTTAATGTAAGAAATATTGTTATTATAAGATTTATCTTTTAACAATTTCTTTAGAAGTGATTATGTTATTTGTTTGTACTATTCTGTATGTGAGACAATTTCATAATCCAATATCTTTGAGATGGAAAATCTCTACTATTGGTTACTTCCAACGCGATTGGAACGTTCGAATCATGATGTGAAAACAGAAATCACAGTATAAACCATTGTCACGGTAGCTTTGTGTAAATCCCATCTGTGGCAAACACTGACATAAAATCATCTGTATTTATGGATGGATTATTTATGGACGTATGGATAGATATTTCGTACGTATGTACGAATTATGGACGAGACGTGGTCCCTTACTATGGGCATAATAAGGCTCAAGGTCACCCAAAGGGCGATGGAGCATCCCATGCTCGGAGAGTTCCTATGTGATTGAATCAGAAATTAGGAAACCCGTAGGAGAATCAAAGTGACAGTGGGCGGGGCACATGGTTTGTAGAACTAATGATCGTTGGGACAGAAAATTTCTTCAGATCACGAACCGGAAGTGTAGACAGGCTTTCCACCTGGCGGATCTACGATCTGGTGAAGAACATTGTGGAGATCCTTTTAGGACACCTTTGTCCAACAGTGGTGTCATTTGGCTGAGACGAACGACAAATTGTGGACGACCTGTCTACGCAACGGTAGTGATCTTGCCTTTCGCACTGACGTTCATGGGTTCAAGTATCAAAAGGGACAGAAGTTTGTGTTTTGAATGGGAGCATTTGTTTCTATGAAAAATATTTTTTCTTTGAATATTGCGTATCTGTATATCATATGTCTATCCATTACCCTAATATTAATAACAAAAGTCTTTCAGTACTAACTTGGGGCTAGGCTAATTGGTGTTAATGTAAAGAAATGTTAATTAATTATTCTCTGTGTTTTCATGAAATATTTTCACAAAAAGTATCTTTCTTATACGGATCAAAGAAAATGACGAAGAATTTATAATAAGGATACCGAGATAAGTTACTCGCTTAATTTAAACAAGTCTAATTATTAATTATGAGTACAAACGTAAATCAAAACATTTCCATTTGCTTTGCTTTCGTAGTAAGATAATTAAACGATGAAATTCTAGTGTATTGTCAATTTCATTCGCAGTTGGTTGGGCACCACTTCGGAGTATTTCGGATCATTGCATTTAGTAACGATGCGAGCTCTTGATTAGGGCGTACAGATGTTCATAGCAGTTGTGGTTCTTGCCATTAGACATGGAGTGATAAAGCAATTTAGTTTGAACTTAAATACTCAGTTCCAAATGTATTTATTTTATTAACTGGCATTTAGAATGCCATAAAGCTAATAATTAAATTATAATTAATTTAAGCATTTTTGACGTTTACTATTAGTGATTTTATAATTTGACGTTGTTCTATTTTCATTTCTAATATTACTTGATTTCATTTATTACATTTTAGTTCAATAAATAAATAAAGTTGGATCATGCATGTTTTTGTAAAATACTTAGTACAAAATAAATGAATGCACTTAAAATAAGTTGTTTTAAGTTTGAGTCTTTTAACTGACAAGAAGAATGGGGGCATGAAATCGTCAGCTTTAACAGAAGTGACGACATTTACAATTTTATAATATGTTGTCACTTTACAAAATTCACAAAAAAAAACAATATTATTGTATTACCACAATAATACAAGTGTTATGGTTTCGTCATATCCTTTATTAAAATAAAGTCAACAAGTATCTGTTTTAAATGAAGATACATAGGATTTATTACTATTCAAAAGTATCGCATGTGAGTCAGATAATATGATATCAGAAATTTCTCATCTCCGTCAAAGGATATTTGAAAATTTTTAAATGACTTTATTAACAAATGAACTTGAAAGGTTCGTTGTTATGGTAAACATTCCAAATTGAGGAAATTGATGTTACATTATTTTCTCACTTCCTTCTATAAGATTCCTTCAAATTTGTTTACATCGTAATTTGGAGTTTCGTAATAATAATAACAATAACATTTCTAACTTTACACCAATTTGCCTAGCTTGTGTTATGGATACTAGGGTAACGGATAAACATACATATACGATATTATTTATAGTTAAAAATATACATATAGGTACCCATGACTCAGATACAAATGCTTCAATGTTTGTAAAGTAAATTTTTGTAATACTTTTTACACGCGCTAGAAAATATCTGAAACACAGTAAATGGAGAAAAAAATAGCCATTGCCGAATTTCTTGCGGCTTCTTTTCAGTAACAGGTGGTGTTTAGTCAGTACGAGTCTGACATAACTTCAAAGCCGGGCTGGAATATCCATAGATGATTCACCACCTTCCTCCCTTGAGTCCAGATGGAGCCCAGTCGATAGGGGCGCAAAAAAAGACTTACGAAGCCATGCCATACTTAACTTTCAATAAATGCATTGTAAAAGCGTTTTATCTTTTATCTTATCTTTATTCATCATACAAACATATGCCCCTTTTGATACTCAAACCCAGGGCTGTCTGTGCGAAAGGTAGGATCACTACCTCTGCGCCAAACAGTCGTCCATAAATAATCTGTTCATAAATACAAATCTTTTCATGTTATTGTTTGTCACAGCTTGGATATAAACAAAGCTACCGTGACAATGGTGTCTACTGCGAATTCTGTATTTACATTTATCATTCTAATATTTACGTTTGAAGTAGATGATATGAAGACAGAGAAATGTATGAAACAACTTAATATTGAACGTGTTTCAGGGCAGAGATTTTTCCATCTAAAATATATTTGATTAGGTATGAAACTGTAGAGGTCACACAGGATATTTTTTAGTTATTTAAATTATTTTATTTATAATCTTTCATACCTACACCAATTTCAGAAAAAATAATCTTTTTCGAACTCGCAGCTTCTTTTTATATATAATGATAACTATGATAGCTATTTTAAGTCCCTGCTTTAGCGATTCTTATTCGAATGTTCGATACTTATAAGAAGGATTACATTTCATGTTTGTAGTTAGTAGTTACCTAGGATATGAAAAGATGGCGCTAATGACTCACCTTATGAAAGACGTATAATAATTCAATGGATCCGCCAGTCTCGGTAGGTTAATAGTTAAAGCAATCGCCCGGATAGCGACCGTAGTGTTGCCAGACTATCGATAATATTTCTATTAATTTATTCATCTGAAAAATATCGTACTATCGATAGGTCTATCGATACTACCGTTGGCTCAAAACGCGTCAACAATATTGAAAAAGGGCAATGTTATTTATACTTTAGAAAGCATTGCTGCTAGTAAATAACAAACTATCGAAAAAATCGATAGTATCAATAGTACCTATGTTCTTAGTATCAATACTATCGATAATATCGTTACCAAGAACCTAGATAATACCGTATCGGTATTATCTATCGATAGTTTTTTTTATTAATTAGCAACAATACTATTAAAAGTACCGATTATATTGCACTTTTTTAATTATATTGACACGTTCCAAGCTGTAAATATATTAATAGTATCGATACATCGATACTACAATCGATAAACCTGCTTTGTATTGCATATCGATAGACTATCGATCGGCAATACTAAGCGACAGTCTTTGGTTCAAGTTCTGTCTGATACCTAATACAGTTTGAATTTTTTAAATTCAAATTTTACTATAGCTTTAGATATAATAATTTTCGTCATTGTTTGTGGTTTAATTTTTTTTTAATAATGTTTTTATGACGTATTAACATATTTCACCTAAAAGAAGATTTAAGACCAAAAACCTTATCTATATCGTCGTCATCGTCAGTGTAATTAATTTATCTAATTTAATTTATTACTTTCTTCGTCTTATCAAGTGCCTCTCAAAAATACTCAACCATGGCAAAGCTGCCGACGTTTGTTAATGATCTTATGAGTGAGTGAAAATTATCTTTTTTTTATCAGAATTAAACCGATTTAAAGTAACCCTTTTTGAATATCTTGACTGCATAATATAATACGGAATGAGATAAATATTTTTGTCTATATTTGACTGTCATTATATCGTTGCTCTTGGACATTTTTCTATTATATTCTTCACACGGCTCTTGTAAAGGGGTCAAAACATCAGGATTAAATATAAAATGAATAATGCCCAAAATCAGCAAAAAAGTTGTTTCATTCAAATATGTTATGTGCGCGGAAGTGTAAGAAATAAATATAACAGGATTTAGTCGTGCGATGTGACCAACTTCGACAGCATTCGATTGTGCATTCTGCGGCGTCACAAAGTGTCGGATGCACCATCCGCCGGGAATGGAGTACCGTTTCCAGCTCTCTCCAGATTATTGTGGCCTGTGGGATTTGCTATACTGCCATTTGTGGCCCAGCTCTGTATTGGGAGGCCTGTTTGTTGCAAAAAGCTACTTTTGAAATGGTGACTTTAAATATGGCTGGCCGGATAGGTGTATAAAGGTTCTTGTCATTGAATAAAGTATTACAATAAAATTACTCTCTATTATTTACATCACATAAAAAAGATATAGCATAGGAGATAATTGCTTTAAAACTAACGTGTAACAATGGGTTTGGATTATCAGATAGCAAATACTAAGGCGGTGTAACTAAACTTATAAAAATAACATCTCTTAGATTAGTGCCTAGTCCAAAGTAAGCACTGTAAGGCTTATGTTATGGATATTAGGGTAGACGGATAGATATACATATATAATATATAAATTCTTGACTTGGTACAAATGCTAGTATTCATCACACAAACATCTGCCCTTTAATGGACTCAAATCAAGGACCGTCGTCGGTGCGAAAGGCAGGATCGCTGGCGCTTCACCAAATGACCGTCAAAATGTATAAACAAGGAGATTTTTTAGTATATTATAAACACACATTATAATATATACATACATAACAATATGCATAATAATATTAATTTATTTAATCCTGAAAAGGTATATGAGTTTAATATTCGAATTTTATTTGATTAATTGAGATTTTAAAAAAATACATTTTTCAAATAAGAATTTGCATTCTTTTCTGGGAGCTGGAAATATTGAACTTTAACTTACGAGCGAACTTTGATATATTCGAGTTGATTTTTTAAAATTAAAATTTATGATTAATAAACTTTTGTTTAAACACTAGATTCATTTAGTTCTACATTTTTCTTAAAGATAGCAGTAAAACCTGCAAGAGCAAAATGGTTATCCAGGTCGTACCTGAAAAGAAATATCGACTGTAGAACTTGATTCGAACTCCTCTAAGTGAAGTTATGAACGCTTTTCAGAATTTGTCACTGCTATACAAAATAAATCCAACTAAAATTTTACTTATCAATATTTAAACATATTTCGAAGTTAAAATTTAAATCAAAGTTTTCGAGATACCATTATTTGTTGCTCTGCAAAGTTATCAGTTTAATTAAGCATTATTTGAAGAAAATTTCAAATAATGATCTTTGGTAAAAGCTGATAAAGTAAACTTTGTAATTCAAGAACACATGATAAAATTTACTGATTGTGATTTTACAAGCTTTTATTTCACCTGTCTCGATGTCTGAAATGAAATCTTGTAAGTTTTTGCCCCACTTCGGGGTTTCTATATGAGCTAAATTTACATTAATATGTATATCGTGTGATAATGCAATATTATGATGACATGGAGCTGATCTGAGTCTGGAATTTGAATGTGGTCATAAGTACTCCAAAATAAACGACACAACACCATCGAGTTTGGCCTCGTTTGATTTGTATTGACGAGTACTTTGATTCTGTATGGTAACTAAGGTCTGTTGCTGGGGCTGGAAGGTGGCCATTGGAACTTCACAATAATACGACACAACCCCATCAAGTTTGGGCTCGTTAAATAAAGGCTTGGCTTGTTTTAAAAAATGTTTTATTTTAATGGAATCTTGTTTTTATATATTTAAAGAAGAATTTTTATGTTGTGTTCATGAGTTCAATTGCATCGTACGCCGTTACACGTCGATCCGGTCTCGATATATCACTCCAGAGACTGACCGAGTTATGAAATACGATCCCAGATTTATGTGGAACCCGTGAAAAATTGAACACACCGCGAAACGCTAGTACCTGCGTCACTGCTCCGCATACGCTGTGATTCATCGCTCATGTGGCACACAGCAATTTATTTAAAAAAAGGTCGGACATATTTTGCGGTCAGATAACTTATACAAAGTATTACTAACTGTGCTCGTATTTTTCTCTCAAATGCTTGCCACCTGCTGATGAGCTGTGAGCATGAAAAACCTTTGCGAAGTCTAATGAAATCTTCACCTTGTAAAGTATTATTACTTAATATAAATATACTATATTAAGGAGACTGGCATCAAATTATTCTCACTTAAAGCTGTCATAACGGGAGATCAATGTTACTGAAAGTAGTCACCATACACTTCCCATAGACCACAAAATATTTCCAATGCTCCTGGCAAGCTTGAAGATTATGATAGAACTCTATTCTCTTTTAGGAGAAACCTCCTTCCTTCTGAGATGTTATGGCCTTATGTAAATGGATGTTAAAAGATCTGACGACATAGCTTTAGTACTAAGAAAGGAAGATCTGGGATTTAGCCTCATTCTCCAAGTAACTGTCTTCAAGCCAGTACATCAATTGAGGTTTACATAATATGACACAGAACAATTTGTCAATAACCGTTATGAGAACTATTATGTAGTATCTCAAACTCATTTGGTTGAAGTGGTTTCTTATCATCGTCACATTCAGTTACAATTTGCTGGAACACGGAACTTTCTTATAGATCAAACTAACTAAAATAGGCTAGTGGTAGATTTTCTACAGACTAGACCAGTCTGTGGAAAAACCTTAAATAAGTCGCACAAACACATCGTTATCGTTTATGGCTATTGTTGTCTGTTAAATGCAATGGCGGTTGGCAATAACGATCATTCTCCAATCACGCAAAATATAGATGTAAGAGAAATAATCATCAAACTATATAAATTTTCCTTTTCGACATTGTCCCGTCCATTAATCTTCCCTAGGACACCAACATAATAACACGACTACTCTCCCACGACGGTCAGGAAACTATTATTTTATTATTTTCAAGCATTTCATTTCCAATCACATATAACTCCTCAGAGTTCAAATTTTCTGCAAAATACCTTTTCAAAGGAACTTGAATGATTAGGTCACCCATCTATTGGCTAACCTCTACGAAAGTTTCACAACTTTAATAATTGTTAACTATGCTAAGCTATGATTAATTTGATAAGGCAAGCAGCTGTGCTGATGCCCGTTTAATCAAATGAAGTCGCTTAATTAGCTTGATATAGCAATGGAACGGCGCTACTCGCATTTCAATGAACACCCTTTATCCAGTGTATCGAATGCTGATTATGTGCTAAGCTGATAATGGTGTAGTGGGCTTTCCAGTTCACAACTTTAGACTGGAAACAATAAAGTTTTGATTTGTTTGATATTTTAGCGGTTTATAATTGATTAAAATTAAAAAGGTTGTATAGTGTTAAGGATTTTTTTTGATTCTTAAATAATCATATTTCATTTATCGTCAGCCAAAGCCTCATTAAGAACGTAACAAAGTGTAAAAGTGTAAAATTGTCACATAAAGTTTTCGAACTGCCCCATGCCAACAAACGATTTTTAGTGTTAATTTATTTTAACACTCGCAAAGCTTGACACGCCATTTGTTTTTTGTTCCGTCACATTTTTTTATCCTGAATCTATCAATAAAGTAGAATATTTTACAACACTGAAGTATACTTAGAATATCTAAATTGTAGAAAACAGTTACTATATCATTATAATAAAGGAGGAGGTTTTAAGTTTTGTTACCATTTTTATCAAAAACTGTCTGTTATGAATTTTCTCAGAGTGAATTTTACATATCTAAAAAAATGTGCTTATGTCAAACTTTGTTATAAAAGCAAAAAATCGGCCTCTTGTTTTTGAAGCCTGAGACATAGCTCTTTTTAAGAAATCATTATAAAAATCAACTCGTCTCAATTATTAGACGGGACTTGAACTCCCATCCCGTGCTCTCTTAGCAAATGCTCTAAGACTTTGACAGACCTTGCCAAACTTTTTCAAGTATTCCTTAAGCTGACGCCAACACCATCTGTTGATGATCAAGGTATTACTACTTAAAACATCGAGTGTAATACTTTTACAAGAATCGAACAAAGGATAAAGGAGACAGCATTTAATTGCTAGTTTTTTTTTGTCGTCTCAGCCAAATGTCGTGAACTGCTGGACAAAAGCCTCCTCCAAGCCTCCCCACAATGACCGGTCCTTCGCTGCCCACTCCACTCAAGAACTTTTCTGCCCCAATGGCCATCAGTACTACGAGATATGTGCCCCACCCATTGCCACTTTAGTTTGGCAATTCTGCGAGTTATGTCGGTTACTTTGGTTCTCCTCATTTTTGATTCGATCACATAGGGAAACTCCGAGCATCATCTTTGTTTAGGCGACCTTGAGCTGTCTTATATCTAAAGAAATTATTACAAGAAAAAATTCAATTTGTCTCAGATGTCCAGCTAAAACCATACCTTCAAAAATCTAGCAGTGAAAATTTAAACTACAACAAAAATAATAATGCCTCTTTTATAAATATTTTAAAGTATTTACATACAAAATTGTAATATTTTCATATAAAGCAAATAAAGATATTTTTTTTAGAAGCTGTTGCAAAGACCTTATTAAATTATATGCTAAAGTTTCGTGAAGGGCATTTTAACTCATTAAGTACTCTAAAAAAAAGTGTGTGTATCAGCTGCAGTTTGAGCACGACTAAAGTTTATTTAGGAACGATTTTTGTCTTTGAACAGGCAAATAAAATAATGAAACAAAATTTCAAAATAAAAGTTTCACACTAATAACGTAACGATGTCATTCGATCACTTTCATTTTACTCTTCTATTTCTATTTTTTTCATACCGGGTGCCTTACACGAAAGTTAATTCTTAGAGTAAACTCGAAAAATAAATATTGTAGTATATTGACTTCCGAAAATAAAACAGAAAAGATATTTTCCCAAATTAATTCTACCGAGATACCAGCTCCAAAACTTTTAGCACGAAATACATAGCAAGAAAATAGTGACAAAAGGATCATCTAATATCATGGCGCCCGTAACGATGGCGTGTAGATGCGGTATGAGGAAGTTGAGTCAGTCACGTCCCTCCACCGATATTCCATCGACCCGCAGTAATTTACGGGTCCTCTGCGAGTGCCAAATCTAACGCCATGGACAGACTAACGGAAGGTAATACTAGGCGCAAAAATTCTGTTACTATGATAAATATATAATAAGTTAGTTTATTTGACACATGTACATCTCATAAAATTAAAGATCCTTAAATTGAAAAAAAGCTAACATTGGAGCTTATATAAATAAAGACGTATCTGTGTGCAGCACCCACATAGGGTCTAGACTCGATGTAAAGTCTTCACCCTAAAAAAATCGATACGAATGGGCGAAACACCGATTTTCAGCCCTCACCCTGATCGGTTTGTGGGCGTGAGTGGTGGAAATATCAGAAAAAATAATGTGTGTGAAATCTGGTTGATAATAGAAATAGTATTAATATATAAACCTTTGTCAAAAGAAAAATACAAAATGTTTTACTCATAATACATAATAGATAATAATATAATGGGTAGACGAAATGGAGTACAGAGGAACTAGCTGACTCTGCCACGCATTGCTGTAGCTCAGTTTTTATAATTTGTTATATATTTTTTATTATGAATAAAAAATAAACCTATCCTTTATCCTAAGTAGGAACAAATCCAGCAAAACGAAAAAAGCATCAAAATGTCAAACACTGTGACAGGTAATTTTTATATCTAAAATGCGCTTTGTTACTTTTTCTCTCTTTTTTAAATGTTAGATTAAATTAACAATATTCATTAGCAAAGCTTACATTTATACCAAAGAATTATTGCCCTTCGTATTGCCTTCCATCTGTCATGATTTCACCTGGGTTTAACATATTTGCTAGAATTTGGTTAATAAAAACATTAAAATTAATAATTCGGACAAATTATAAAAAAATATATTTTCATTGGTAAATTGTGAAAAATTTTACTGGTAAACGGGCTATTGTAGTATTTCAAATGACGACTAAGGGAAACTTTTCTAGGTAATTTATTATTCAAATACACAAAACATAATTTTAAATGCCACCGCCCAAGCCCGTCGTAAGCAAGACTTCACCACGGCAGTGTGGGTCTAATAGGAAAATTAATGTAAAAAACGTTAAAAAGAATGTCATTTTTGTCATTATCTTCATATTAAAATTATTTGCACACTATTTGTAGCAAACGCACCAGGTTTTTTGTGGTGATGGTGGCTTTCTGCTACTTTTGGGACTGGACTCACGTTAAGTCCTCGATAATACGAAACGATGTTCATGTACTATTGAGACAATGACAAATATAATGCACTCACGTACCTTAATCTGCCACTGCTCGCGCTGACTTCCACTTTCTCCTTCACCAGCTGGTTAGGACTACACTTGCACTGCTAGAAAGTTTCTTGAGAATTTTGGGTTGAAACGGTAAATTGAATAATGTGGCGAGCGAGATACGTTGCTTCCACACGATGGCGACCGAATAATGTTTCTACCCTCGACCAGCACGCAATCAGGAGTGAATGCATGACAACCGTGAAAGTTGCGTTTTGTCATTGCTCGCGAGGTAGATGAACATCAATTTGACATTTGCGTTTAGTTAAGTGATTAAAAATTATATGATAATTTATGGTAACGAAACATTCCGCCCACCAAAATGCCTATGGCATTTTCCGGTTAAAGAAAAAAAAAGAAAAAAGGCTAGTAAACGATGGTATTGATTACATTACATATTATAAACTACTCTTAAAATTAAATTTTAATTATTAAAATCGGTTGATGGTTCAATCCTCTATTGGTAGAGGGCATAGTTTTACCAACGGTCGCTGTACTACGTTGGTTGCGGTTCTAACTACTGCGATACGAACAATTCCGTCAGCTCCAGCTATGAGCTCCTGTACCCTCGCGAGAGTCCAGTGTAACGGAGCGCGATTGTCATCTTTTATGATGACCATCGATCCCACTGAAAGTGGTTGCGAATTTTTGGTCAATTTGGCACGTTGCGTTAATGAATGAAGATACTCTTGTTTCCATCTGGACCAAAAATTTTGATGAAAAGATTGGAGCAGCTGCCACCGATGAAGCCGAGTAACGTTTACATAAGAAAGATCTTCATCGGGGACTGCTGTCAAAGGCTCTAATGTTAAAAAATGACCTGGGGTCAGTGCTGATAAATCGTTGGGATCAGTACTTACAGAGCACAACGGCCTAGAATTCAGAACGGCCTCAATTTGAACAAAGAGCGTTGTTAGCTCTTCGAATGTTAGGACTTGGTCACCTACTACCCGATACAAGTGTGTCTTGGCCGCTTTTATCTGAATCTCCCATACACCACCAAAGTGGGGAGCTGCAGGGGGATTGAATTTAAATTCTATTTTTTCTGCATGAGAAGCACGTTCCATGAGAGATGATAGTTGATTCCGTGCACCTACAAAATTTGTCCCGCAATCTGCATGAATGACGTTACATCGACCGCGACGTCCTACAAAACGACGTAAAGCAGCAATAAAACCGTCGGTTGATAACGTGGAAGCGACTTCTAAATGGACCGCTTTTGTGGCCAGACAAACAAACAAGCATAAATATGCTTTGTCCATTTTGGCACCGCGGTGTGAACCCAGCTTAATGCGGAATGGTCCACCAAAATCCACGCCTACCACAGAGAAAGGCTTCACTTGGTTAACGCGATATGAAGGAAGGTCGCTCATGAAAGGCTGCAGCGGTTGAGGATGCAAACGATAGCATTTTAAACATTTCGCGAAACAGCGGCGAACTGCACGTTTCGCTGAAATAACCCAAAATTGCTGTATTAGCAAAAAGTGGGTAGTGTTTACGCCAGGGTGGCAATAGTTACGATGTATGGAACAAATAATTAACGATGTAAGAGGATGCTCAGAGGGCAAGAGAGCAGGATGTTTTTGCTCATATTCTAACCCTGAGCGCGATAATCTGCCGCCCACCCTGAGGATGCCACTGTCATCTACGAACGGATTGAGTTTACGAAGCTGTTTGTTTAACGGTTTATTCGTTTTTAAATTTGTCATTTCCACAGAAAACGTTTGCGCCTGAACGTGTTTTACAACTTGCATTAATGCGGTCCGGCGTTCGGTATTATTTATGAATGAGGTTTTGTTTCTTTCTTTGCAATTCCGACAGTTCTTAACGAAACGATTAATGTAAGAAAGGACACGCAACAATTTTTCGAGAGATGAAAAACGATGTATAACATTATCATAAAGATTTAAATCAACCTCATCACACTCCTTGCCAGTAACTAACGCCACTGATTTGCGAGCTTCAGCTTGTATGATCAATTCCTCATCCTGGGACACAAAGTTTTGGTATGACGGCCACAATGTGTGGTCTTGCGAGAGCCACCGTGGTCCCGCCCACCAAAGGGAATTGTGAATAATTTCACCTGGAAACAAGCCACGAGAGCATATGTCCGCTGGGTTATCTCCAGATGAAACATGGTGCCAGCAGTCAGGAGGTGCAATTTCCTGAATCTGGCTTACCCGGTTTGCGACGAAAGTGGTCCAGCGCGAGGAATGTGAACGTAGCCAGGACAAAACGACTGTAGAATCTGACCACAAAGAGACAGATTCCATAGGAATTTGAGAAAGGTAAGTATCTTTCACAAATTTATAAAGATTAGCTAACAAAAGCGCAGCGCAAAGCTCCAACCTTGGAAGAGAAATACGCTTCAATGGTACTACACGAGCTTTTGAACAAACAAACGAAACTTGGGTGTCACCAGCGTCGTTTGTATAACGTAAATAGATGACAGCACCATAAGCTGCTTCAGAGCTGTCACAAAATCCATGCAGCTCATAGGATTTTGGCGTTAAACACGTAAGTTTACGAGGAATACGAAGCTCGGTTAACTGCAAAAGTTGATCCGTATAAGAAGTCCATGTACGGACGACATCGGTAGGTGGCGTTTCATCCCAATTCACACCGAGGATCCAGAGTTTCTGGATCAAGCACTTAGCTTGGATTGTGATCGGTGATAAGAAACCCAAAGGATCAAAAATTCTAGCAAGTTCGCTGAGGATTGAACGCTTTGTACAAGTTTTATTTGAAGGCTTCACAGAAAAGAGAAAAGAATCGGATGATGGGTCCCATTTAAGGCCGAGAACCTTTAGTGGTGAGAGATCAGTATGGTCAAGAGATACTGAGCCTTGCAGGCGATCATCGATGGGTATATCAGATAGCCATTGTGGATTATTGCTAACCCACTTTCGAAGCTGAAAACACCCTAAGTTGAAGAGAGCAATAAGCTGCCCCTTTGCGGCCTGAGCAAGATCAAATCGGTCAAACCCAAATACAACATCGTCGACATAACAATCGTTGAGGATGATTTGTTTCGCGATAGGGTACTCATCTCCTTCATCGTCAGCAAGCTGTCGCAGCGTACGGCAAGCGAGATATGGAGATGAGGCTACGCCATACGTGACCGTGTTCAAACGATACTCTCGAAGAGCTTCGTGAGGCGAAGCTCTCCAGAGGATACGTTGATAGTCACGATGGCAAGGTGACACTAGAATTTGCCTGAACATTTGGCGGACATCTGCCATGAGGACGATTTGAGGTTGTCGGAATCGTAAAAGTATTTTTGAAATGTCGGGTTGCAGTTTAGGACCTGTTAACTGAGAATCATTTAGGGAAAAATTGTGAAAGTCCTTTGCAGACGCATCGAAGACTACCCGAAGACGAGTGGTAGTGGAATCGGGACGTACAACACAATGGTGTGGAATGTAATATTTTCCCAAACCAACTTGATCACCAGGTACTAGCGACATGTGATTTGAATCGATGTAATCTGACATGAAGGCACAATATTGAGAGTGTAATTCAGGGTCACGTGTTAATAGTCTTTCGATGGCATGGAATCGACGCAAAGCTATGTCTCGAGAGCCCTCAAAAATAGGCTCCGAATCGTTTTGAAAAGGATACTTGACCATGTATCTGCCCGATGGGTCACGAGAGTGATCTGCTACGAATTTTTGTTCACAAAGCGACTCCTCTGGTGTCAAGGAAGTCGCTTTTGGTACTGATTCTAGCTCCCAGAATCGTTTTACTAAAGAATTTAGATCGAGATCGATATTAGTTGACAAGGACGAAGTGATTAACGCCGTAGTTGAAGGTAATTGAGTCTTGCCAAGAAGAAGCCAACCGAATAACGATTCAAAAGCGATAGGTTGATTTTGGCATCCCTTGACTTGTTGACCCAAAAGCGATTCGGCGAAAACATCAGCAGCTAACAAAATATCAACTGGTCCCGGAATATCGAAACTAGGATCAGCTAAAGTTAATGATTCGATATGTGACCATCGCGATGAATTTAATTTAGCTATCGGTTGATCACTACAGATTTTTGATATGACATGAAATTTTAAATTAAAAAAGGTTTTATCATTTGATCCTATCGAGCACGTGACGTCACCGATAATAGGAGCACAGGCCTTTCCAAGTCCTGTAACCTGTACCGAAGGTTGTGTCGGTATTAGCTGTAAACGCTCCACGGCCGATTTGGTCATAAAATTACTCTGGCTTCCAGTGTCGAAGAGTGCCCGAAATGATTGCGTGCTTCCATGAGTATCCCTGACCTGCACAATAGCTGTCGCTAGCAAAATAGTAGCTTTGGATCGAGATCGCGTAACTAAAGTCGAAGATGCATCTCGTTTTGGTGTATTAGTGAAATCCCGATGAAGCAATGTGTGATGTTTACGTTTACACGAACGGCATGAAAACATCGAATTACAGTTTTTAAGTTGATGGGACGGTTTTAAACAATTAAAGCACCACTTCCTTTCTTCTGCTAATTTCATTCGCTCATCGATTGATTTTTTAAGAAATTCTGAACAAGACGATATCGAATGGAGCTCATTACAGAACGAACACTTGTTAGAATAAGATGTGGGTTTATCTTTATTGTAACTGTTTACAGGGTGATCGTTATTTGCAGCAACAAGCGCGTGCGAAACATTATGATTAGGACGTTTATTAAAATTAGGAGGTGGCAACTTTTGCGGATTCGGTTTATTTAATTTAGAACTATCTAAAAAATGTGTATCGCGAATGAAAGCCTCGCATTTCGACTGCAGGAAACGTTTCAACTGTTCATAAGTAGGAAACTCGATATCAGAATACTTTTCCTCAAAACTACGACGCATACTAGTGTCTAATTTTGACAAGAGGTGATAAACCAAAATGAAGTCCCAATTATGAACCGGTAAGTCTATTGTTTTTAAAATACACAAATTTTCCTCAAAAATGTCAATAGACTTACGAAATTCCTTTGCATCTTTACATTTAAATTCAATATTTAAAATATCACGCCAGCAAGTAAACGCGAGATCACGCTTATTCTTGTAACGACTCCATAAGGCTTCGTACGCACTATTGTAGTGCTTGTGAGTTAAAGGGAATGACTTAATGGCAGATAACGCGTCGCCACTAAGAGACGATACTAAATAATGAAACCTTTCCGTGTCGGTAAGCGATGGAGAATTATGAATCAAAGCGTTAAAAGTGTCGAAGTATTCGGGCCACTGTTTAATGTTACCAGAAAATGTCGGAAGGGTTATTTTAGGTAAACGAATGTTAGATGACGTTGAACTAAGGTCTTTCGATTGACCCGACGATTCATTTCTAGTTAAGTTACGATATATTGATTCGATTTTATAAAAAATCTCATCGAACTGTTCCTGAATATCAGTATCCACTTCACTATGCTCATCTAAAATGTCCAAAATAGTAAAATGTGCATCTTCGAAAGTCGCCGCTAGCTGTTTGATATCATGATGATATGATAAAAATAAATCATGTTGAGAAGAATCACGCATAGCTAATTGACCGACTTCCAAAGCCTTAGTTAAACGTTTAAGTGCAATTGTTCGCTTCCTACGCAATGACGGCAAATCATTCGCAGTAAGTTCAAGATCGGTCGATCTCGATTTACATTTCTTAAAAATACTAGATTTACGCATCGAGTGTTTACTTAAAAGTGACATTTTTATTCTATTTTACTGAAAGTCCACGATAAAATACAATAAAATAAAAATGTTATCAATTCACATTAAAATAAAATATTGCCAATTCACGCGAGTGTATTACGCTACTAATTACAACGATGATTTTCTGATAACAAATTGATAAGCAATACCGCGGCGGCGCAGCGCGGTGAGCGGAGATGATGACTCACGCCTTCGAACCTGCTAATACAAAGCCGCTTCGGTCACTCAAGAATAATTTAAAACGAACAGTTTCAATCGCAATAATTTTGTGACTTTGAAAGTAATAATTACTGTTATTGCGTTAGTTAATTATCAAAGTGTTAATATAATTATGAATTTTATATTTTAGTACGCTATTTCAACAATGCAAAGAAAGAATTTTAAAACTAATTGTTGTAAATTCAAACTTCACCGCGGCACAGTTTACGAAATTGTTACTACGTTGCGGCTACGAGCTATGTTGGCGCGTCAGCTTCGATAGAAAACCGGTTTGGCGAATCGTGACACAATTACCCGAAACAAATTATCAATGTGAATTATAATTGTTTGAGGTGAAAATTATATGTTTTAATCATATTAATTTGTATGATTGCATATAATGACGAGATGTATAACGAAAACGGATGATTTTAGAATGGTTTTAGTCGAAATAAATGTGAGCCGTATGAGAATTAAGCACCGATAAAAAGTGTGATTGCTTAAATTAGCTCCCACAAATAATTCGAACTAACTATTTGAACGATAACTTTTACGATAAGATAATTCTCACGAAAGAACGATTTAATGCAAATGTAGCTCTCAAGTACTGATACCAACAGATTTTTGCTTACAGTTAGTCCCGATACAATACGTTAAATCCGCAACCAACAGCGATATTATGAATAGTGGTAGAAATATTGAATTACGGAGTATTTTAACCAGAAATACCACAAGCAAACCGATGAATACGGCACAGTACCCCACGTAACAAATGGAAGTCCCGGGTTTCGGCACCATAAAAATGTAGCAAACGCACCAGGTTTTTTGTGGTGATGGTGGCTTTCTGCTACTTTTGGGACTGGACTCACGTTAAGTCCTCGATAATACGAAACGATGTTCATGTACTATTGAGACAATGACAAATATAATGCACTCACGTACCTTAATCTGCCACTGCTCGCGCTGACTTCCACTTTCTCCTTCACCAGCTGGTTAGGACTACACTTGCACTGCTTGAAAGTTTCTTGAGAATTTTGGGTTGAAACGGTAAATTGAATAATGTGGCGAGCGAGATACGTTGCTTCCACACGATGGCGACCGAATAATGTTTCTACCCTCGACCAGCACGCAATCAGGAGTGAATGCATGACAACCGTGAAAGTTGCGTTTTGTCATTGCTCGCGAGGTAGATGAACATCAATTTGACATTTGCGTTTAGTTAAGTGATTAAAAATTATATGATAATTTATGGTAACGAAACACTATTGTATCGGTAGTACGGTGAAGACTTTAACTTTTTGACGGACTTAAAATATTTAGTTCTTCCACTTCCGTGCACATTACACATTTAAATAAAACAATTTATTAAGGGTTATTTGGGCATAATATATATTTAATCCTGACGTTCACAATACTTTGATCGGACACGTTCCTAACTGTTAAAATTTATAAAAAAACAAAAATTCAAATTCAATTAAAAGTCCTTCCGAGTTGTAATACGAGGGATCATTAAATCATGGAATTTGCTAATGTAACAGGCTCTTATTTCATGAATCTCTTGTAATTCTGCGAACAAACTTGTTTGTACGACTCCGCAGACCTGCTCCCATCTGTGAGTACAAGACTTAGCGACGTACGCCCCTTGCAGCCAGCGGAGTCAGATGATGGATTGCACACCGCATTTACAGGCCTATCTCCGTTTTGGAATATCATTTCTGTTTCGAATACAAAGGAATTGACTTTGGCAACAGCAGTAAAAAGAAATCCTAAATCATCGTAGTGTTATGGGGTTTAACACTCTTCGATTATGGGTTTCATCTCTCTTATAATGAATGTGAAATATATTTTAAATGACGCAATTGGCTACTGGGCTAGTGTCTATTTATTTATTTGATTTCTTCATCTTGTACCTACGATATGATATTGATTCAATCAATAAATTCAAAGACACTAATAGATAAATATATTCACCCTAATACACTAAAACTGAAACTTAGATATTAACACAAAAGAATATTATAAAAAAGCTTTTTTAAAAATTAATATTATTATTATAGAGCCTATGTAACCGTGAGACTGTTGAATTTGCTCCGAATTTAGTTCGACGTAAAGAAAGAGAGAAGAGAATCGGTCTTGGGTTTCTATACGGCATTCTAAAGTGTTGCGTGTTATTAAATTTACACATAATATATGCACAGAAAATATAATACTAAATATTTTAACATAATAAATACTATATCGATGCAGTCTCAATGCATAAAGCTTCGCTAGCACCATATATTAGAGCGGAGCGTAAATTTTAAAATTCCATAAAAATGAAAACTTTCAAAAAACGTGCACTTTTTGACGTGACAACGTCTTATAAATTGGTTTGCCGGGTGACACTTCAAGAAACTGCGTTACGCTCCGCTCACGTTATGCGCTTACAATGAGAGCGAGTGAGAGGCACGCGTCCCTTCCACTCGGGCATGGTTAGCCCGCCTAAGAGTGAGAGAGACAGACATAAAAAGTGGAAGGGACGCGTGCCTATAAATTAATGTTTTAAATATAATTCTTTGTATAAATAAATGTCTTAAATTGTTACTATTATTTCATCCTTCTTCCTACTATACGAATGAATATTCACATTAAAATTATTTTACCACTCAAAGTCGTTGTCACGTAAAACTTTCGCCCGTATACCGACTTTACAGGCAACCAACCAGTTTTTTGTTTTAATGGGAAATCCCAGAGAGCTAATGTTTTATGTCTGTCACAATCTGGTCCCAAATGTGTTGATTCGATTCGACACAAAAAATATCAAAATCGGTTAAGAGCTCGGGTAGTTATGGCGTAACAGACATTGCATCATTGAAGCTGATCTATGGGAGTTCCGCTCCAATAAAACTTAGTTTCTTTATTACAATTTCATGACTAAAGTACTTAAAAAGTCATAATTCAATTAAATTTGAAAAGAACTTATGCTGCCTTTTGCTTGCTGCTTTTCTTTCGTAGTTAAAATGTGTTGGATAAGATATTTTTCTCATAAAAATTATAATTTAAAATAACATTGAAAATTAAAAAGGATAAAAAATTATCCTATCGCAATATCAAAGTAATTTGACTTAATAACATCGTGATTGTAACAAATTCAAGTAGTGTTTGATCTAAATAAGTATACTTAGACATACAAAGGATAAATGACAAGTTTATATAAGCAACATTTATTTATATATTTATTGCACACATACATAGTTATAAAAATGTATAATGAACAAGCTTAAATGCCTAGACATGCACCCTGAAGGGGTATGGCAAAATTGTATCTAACAATACTAAATAACTTAATAATATTAATATTATATAAGGGTCAATACTAATTATCGGGGACTCCTCGTATTATTTACTTGAACGAGCATCTCACACCGAGAAACAAACAGTTATTTCGTCAATGTCGAGAAGCAGCCAAAAAACATAATTATAAATATGTATGGATCAGATACGGTACAGTACTTATTCGCCGGACAGACTCATCTCCTATCTTTGCAGTGCGCACAATCATAAAAAGGTATTAATTATGTTATACATGAGAACACACGTTGCTTTTGTAACAATTTTGAATGTTTTTGTTCATTACCGTCTTTTACTTAATAATTCCTGCGAGCTACTATGTTTTAAAGATTTGCACATTTTATATTTATACGTATTATTGTCATTATTTAATTGTAAACATAATTCATCTCATTCACATTATAATAATTTTATCATACTGACTTGGCTAATATCAGTTTACTTTATGCATTCGCTATGGGCTAATTCAAGTTCAATGCACTATAAAAACATAAAAATCACACAACTATTATCTTCTCACAATAATAACTATAATTTGCAACGGAAGTGTGGTTCAAACACGATACAGTTATGGTATGTTCTATCGATTTCTAATATCTTTTTCAAACCAAAACTTGTATTAAACGTTATCTTACAACTATCTTTAAACACTTGTCACATATTAATAATGCCTCGAAATGAGTAATAACAACTTGCTGCTATACTACCAAAACTGCCGTGGTTTAAGAACAAAGCTGCATACTTTATTTGTGAACATTTTATCTAACTCATACGATATAATAATTTTAACAGAAACGTGGCTGCACGCTGATATATTCGATAATGAATTCATCGACAGTAGATATCAAGTATTTAGAAGGGATCGAGATCGATTTGCCACCGGCCGGCGGGACGGAGGCGGCGTACTTATCGCAGTATTGCGCTCGCACTGTGCGACTCCGCGAACTGACCTGCCGACGTCTGCGCTGCAACAGAGCGATGCCCCCCTCCCGCCGACCGTTGACTTAATTATGCTGGATCTATGGATAGCAAACAATTGCTACCTGATAGCCGCTGTCTATATACCACCCAAATCAAACTATGATGTATATTTTGGATTCTGTACTAAATTACAAGATCAATTATGCGGTTCAAATAATATTTTTTGGATAGTAGGAGATTTTAATCTACCAGATCTTCAGTGGGGTAATACTGGTCACTTAGTTACACCAACAAATGTAACAAATTACCCCTACCAAACCCATTATTGTTTAAATAATTTTATGCATATGCATGACTGCCGTCAATTAAACTTTGTTCCGAATAAAAACAACAGAATATTAGATCTTTGCTTAACCAACGATACTGAGTCCAGTTTATCACCTGTTTTGTTACCTTTGGTTCCTTTAGATAAGTATCACCCAACGTTTCAAGTTTTAATTTCAGTAGAAAAAAATGTTCAATGTGTACAGAGAAATAAACAGATAAAATATTGTTATCAAAAAGCAAATTATAACAAAATAGGTAATGAAATTAATAATATAAATTGGACTGATTTATTTTTAAATAAAAATGTAGAAGAAGCAGTTAGCTGTTTTTACACCGAACTATTTAATATCATAAAAAAATTTGTCCCTACAAAAGTTGGATCAAAATCTTACCCACAGTGGTTTACTACGGAGCTTATTCATTTATATAACAAAAAAAACGAGCATGGGTAAAAATGAAAAAAATTTATAGTGAATCGAACTATAGCATCTTTTCAATGTATAGACATAAATTTAAAACTGCTTCAGCACGTTGTTACTATAATTATCTAAAAAACATTGAAAGAAGCATTAGGAGTAATTCAAAATTTTTCTGGACTTACATTAAGAATAGGTCGAACGGTTCGGATCTGCCTTCCAGTGTTAGCTATAAGGATAAGGTTGCAATGACTCCAAAGGATATCTGCTCTCTTTTCTCTGATTACTTTCAGTCAGTTTTTGAACCTTCCACGGTTTCGGATGATTTCGAAGTTTCTGATATAAACATAGACGAGTCTGAAGCGCCCGATATACTAATTAACAACATAGTAGTATCCATAGATGATGTCAATAAAGCATTAAAATCACTTGATACATCAAAGGGTGCTGGAGTCGACAATATTAATGCGTACTTCTTGAAGGCTACTGCTGATTTTATAAGTGAGCCATTGTGTTTCTTGATTAACAAATGCTTACGCGATGGAGTCTTTCCTAAGATTTGGAAAACTGCCAGGGTAGTTCCGGTTTTCAAAGGAGGCTCAAAGAAAGACGTAAAGAATTACCGGCCCATATCAATACTTCCTACTCTTTCGAAAGTCTGCGAACGTTTGGTACACGATGTAACGTATTCCTGCCTTCGTAATGTCATCATAGCGCAACAACATGGCTTTGTAAAGGAAAGGTCCACAGTCACTAATATGATGGTTTATACCTCATTTCTTTTTAAAGGTTATGACAATAACAGGCAAATTGACGCAGTTTACACTGATTTTCGAAAAGCTTTTGACAGGGTGGATCACAAAATTCTTTTAGAGAAAATTGCCTTCAATGGTATAAGGGGTAACCTATGGCGCTGGTTCAAATCATATATTTCGAACAGAACCCAAAAAATCGTCATACAGGGTTATGAGTCTGAAAGTGTAAGAGTAAGCTCAGGCGTGCCGCAGGGGTCAATTATCGGACCATTATTATTTATTTTATTTATAAATGACATTAATAAATGTTTTCAGTATTGCAATTTTCTATTATATGCAGATGACTTAAAAATTTTTCTACCTATAGATAATTATGCTGATCACATAAAGTTTAAAGAGGATCTTAACCGGTTATCGGAATATTGTCATGAAAACGAACTCAATTTCAGTTTAGAAAAATGTAAATCGATAACTTTTACGAAGAAAAAAAAGTAAGTAAATATCCATACTGTCTCTGTGGAGCGACCCTTGAAAAAGTTACTTATGTTAAGGACCTTGGGATTACTCTTGACTCTAAATTGCATTTAGATATACATATTCAAAATATAATTAACAAGGCCTTCAAAATGTATGGTTTTGTGATGCGTTCTACTGTTAAATTTAAACAGCCGTTAACATATCTTTGTTTATATAAATCGCTTGTTAGGTCACAAATAGAGTGTGCAGTTAATGTTTGGAACCCAATTTATGAGAAATACATTAGTAAACTTGAATTAGTGCAGAAGAAATATTTACGTTGTATGCATTATAAATGTACCAAGAAAAAACTACCATATATAGAATTACTTAAGCTTTATGAGATTCTAAATTTAAATTCGAGACGTATTCAATTGGAAGAGATGCTGTTGTATGATTTATGTAATAATAAATATAATTGTATTGAACTGACCAATGAAATTAGATATAGGACACCAATAAGAAATCACACGCGATCAACGCGTCCTCATAATTTGTTTAATAGTGCACCATGTCGAACTAACGCTGGGCTTCGTTGTCCTATTAATAGAATGACTAAATCTCACAATAGTCTTTTCAACCAACTTTATTTGCCACTAATGCTCGTAGCTATAAAAAAATGTTAATGGAGATTTTGAGGGATCTGTGATCTATAAATAACCACTGTTTTTATAGACCGCAGATCCTTTAGTCATATAACATAGTTAGCAAATTTAATGTAACTACTATATGCTCAATGACGAGCTCCCTAACATAATGTAGCATTAATAATTTGTGACCAGCGATGTTGGGTTTGCAATAGACAATTAATATATGTTACAACTTATTTAGATTATATATTGTAAACTTGTTTGTGGTCCATATTAATAAATTAAAAAAAAAAAAAAAAAATACAATGATATTATTATAAACTAAAACAATATACATGAAACGACAATAGTTACAACAATAAGACATATTATAATGAAATTAATTTAATAACTTTTATCAACCGATACTTTGCGTCGAGATGTAATAAAAAAATGCTATTACAATATGTTACTTATATCTATTGTTATCCCTTACATATGAACATGCTCTTGAGGTACTCTATGTGTATATAGAAACATACATAGTTTAACTGTTAATAAACAGAATAGTCATAACGCATATGCATGTATCATATATGTACATATGTCTATCCATTACCCTAATTCCCTGATATAAGTACAGTGCTTACTTTAGACTAGGCTAATTGGTGTGAATGTAACAAAAATTATCGTGTTTTTTTGATTTTTTTTTTTATCATTTTATTAAAATTTCCTATAACAGCTTTTGACAGATGAACCCTGAAAGTAATCAACCGCTTATGGTGATTATTTTTTCATCATTTCTGGATTTTTTACGACTTAAGACATAATCATGATAGGTTTCATTTTAAATTATAACACAGTAATACCTGGTCAGGTCAGCTAGTATTATTATTTCAAATGTTTGTATTTTTCCATTACTTTTGTGATTAAATCGAGATTGAAAGGGTTGATACTACTGAATTTCGGCTCACAAGAAAAGCATAATTATATTCTGGGCTAACACATCGGCTCTAAAAGCTTTCTAAATAAATAACATTATCACCCTTGACCAAGACCAAACAACAAAAGTTAGGCAAACAAGAAAATTTACGTGTGACCACAATCTTGTTAAATTAAACTAAGAGATCCTCGCAAAACAAGTCTTTCATACGGAGACTCCTGTATATTACACAAACTTCCAAATAACACCCTCCAACTGTCCTATCACGAAACTACTTCAAGAAGAAACAACCCATTTGCAACGACTATTGTTATCTGCACCCCATACATCGAGGTCCGAGTTACAAACGCTGGGTGGGTGCTGATGTTCACGAGGAAATGGACTTAGTTGCGGATAACTTTATTAGTGGGAGCTTAGTTTTAATGTATAGGGCAGGACGGGTCGCTTGGCGCACCACAAATTTGAAGGGTTGCTCTTATAGATATACTAGCTATGTATTTTTGGATAATGAGATTGGTAAGCAAATAAATTGGAAATTATTTCTATTTATTTTAAGACTTTACTCCTTAAGAATTGATTTACATATAAGGCGCCTGGTGTGAAAAAAAAATGAAGAGTAAAATTTTGTGATCGAATGACAGCGTTACGTTTTTTGTGTGCAACCTATCGTGAGCATCTTACATTTTTATTTTGAAGTTTTGTTTCATTATTTTTTGTACCTGTGCAAAAACAATCGTTATTAAGGAGTAAACTCCAGTCGAGTACATTTTTTTTTTCTTGTCTTGTCTCATCTGATATAATTATTTGGTTGTTTATTTTTTATCGATTGTTCGATACCTGTATCTAATCCAATGATGTATGTAGTAGTATTAAAAGCATGAGGAGATGGCGCTGGCGTCACTTTAAGAAATACTTGGAAATATTCTACAGGTCTTTCAAGGGTTCGGTAGCTCAATTAAAAAAGTACTCGTCTGGATAGAGAAGAATGTGAGTTCGAATCCCGCCTGACATCTAAAACAAGTTTAATTCTTTCTTGCATATTATAAGTTTGTGTAAAAAGTCTTTGCTTTCTTTAATCTTATGAAAGTTTTATTTTTTTAAGTCTTTTTATTTGGCACAGATAATAATAAAACAAAACTTCAAAATAAAAGTAAAAAGTGCTCACGATAGGTTGCGCACATAAAACGTAACGTTGTCATTCGATCACTAAATTTTACTATTTTTTTTTCATACCGGGCAACTTATGTGAAAATCAATTCTTAAGGAGAAAACAAAAAAAATATGCAAGTGTATTTAGTTCTTACACTTCCGCGCACATTACACATCAGAATAAAACACTTTTTTACGGATTTTTGCGCATGTTTTATTTTATTTTATATTTAATCCTGACGTTTCGACTCCTTTACAGGAGCCGTGATCACAGGATGACTAAGATGATGGTTGTCATGTATTTTCTACTACCTTCACAATATTTTAATCGGTCACGTTCCTAATTATTAAATTATTTTATATAAATAAATTTGTTTTATTTTATTTTAAAAATATTATTTAGTTATTTAATTAATTCTCACTACGATTACATTGTATACTACTGAGTCTACTACCAGTTCGGAAATTGGGAGGGCCTTCCGAGAAGAACTGGCGAAAGAAACTCGGGCAGGGGGACCGACCTCCATCTTACTGTTTAATTATTTGCAAAAAGAGCTAACTACATCATCAGGTCTTGCAGTGTGTGTTTTTGTAGGTATTAATTTATTAATTATGGGGTCCCAAGCAGGTGGAACGCTCCAACCTTCGTCTCTATTGAAATTAGGATGTTTGAGTTGCCTTTCTGTACACTGTATGACTATAACTCATACAGATAAATATTTAAATGGTGACTCTCACAACCATCCTATACAGTTAGCTACCGTAGGGAAATCTTTGTTTCAGAGAGCTCGCGGCATCTGTGACCGACAACATCTGACTGCTGAGCTTCAGCATGTCAAGCAAGTACTACAAGATAACAAGTTGCGAGTACCAAGACTGCGTCACAGAAGCCGCGCCAAACCAGCCACAGTAGAGCGCCAACCTGCTGTCCTTCCCTACATGAAGGGGGTCACTGACAAGATTGGGAATATTCTGAAGCGGGTTTCTATTAAAACTTACTTTAAACCAGCCAGGAAGATTGACCAATTCTTACGATCGGTCAAGTGTAATATACCCCTTCAGGCAGCGGGTGTCTACAAAATCGATTGTGACTGTGGGCTCTCATACATCGGGCAAACAAAGAGAAGTATAGGGACGCGCATTAAAGAACACGTAGCTGACATGAAACATAGGCGCGATAATAGGTCTGCAGTGTGTGAGCATGCTTTTGAGGGGCCAAACCACTATATTCGTTTCGATAAACCACAAATTCTTGCTAGAGAACAAAGATTTGTTCCTAGGATGCTACGCGAGGCTATTGAAATTAGGAAACATCCTAATTTCAATAGAGACGAAGGTTGGAGCGTTCCACCTGCTTGGGACCCCATAATTAATAAATTAATACCTACAAAAACACACACTGCAAGACCTGATGATGTAGTTAGCTCTTTTTGCAAATAATTAAACAGTAAGATGGAGGTCGGTCCCCCTGCCCGAGTTTCTTTCGCCAGTTCTTCTCGGAAGGCCCTCCCAATTTCCGAACTGGTAGTAGACTCAGTAGTATACAATGTAATCGTAGTGAGAATTAATTAAATAACTAAATAATATTTTTAAAATAAAATAAAACAACTTTTTTTATATAAAATAATTTAATAATAAGGAACGTGCCCGATTAAAATATTGTGAAGGTAGTAGAAAATACATGACAACCATCATCTTAGTCATCCTGTGATCACGGCTCCTGTAAAGGAGTCGAAACGTCAGGATTAAATATAAAATAAAATAAAACATGCGCAAAAATCCGTAAAAAAGTGTTTTATTCTGAAATATGCAAGTGCTTAAATATCGAGATGTATATTTTCTGTGATTTTGCGAAGTATATACACCCGCGGAATATACATTCATGGGTCTAGTTGTCGTACTGACATCTCAATAACTATACTAAGGGGATGTTTAAGAGTAGATTATTGCGTAATTACAAGGGCCGCTGTTTAGGCTATAGCGGCATTAGGGACTTTATTACGTAACTTGGGCTCCTTAGATTGGTCACGGGCTCTTAAAACTAGAGGCCTTCCATTTTGGACTATAATGTTACGAGAGGGCAGGTATAAATGGGCTTTACTTCGTTAAGTTGAACTTTGATATTTTAACAAATTTATATATTTATGTGACGTGGACTATTATTTGTAATAGGATAAATTTGAAAATGTAAATATTCTCTATCAATATGTATATGTATTAAAAAACTCCCGTCACAGTGTTCGACCGCGACCGAAACTACTCAATCGATTTTAAGTTTTTTTTTTATTTTGCTGTATTTGTTTTAACTAAGGACAAAGGATATGTTTCATTTTTATTTTTAATAGGTACAGCAACGCGTGGCTGGGTCAGCTTCTATGTTTATTTAAAAGATTTCCTTATATTTAGTTCTTATTAAATATGATATATATAAAAATCTCGTGTAACAGAGTTTGTTATAGAACTGCTCCAAAATGGCTTGACCGATTTTGATGAATTTCTTTGCGTATATTTCTTAGGTCTGCGTTTATTTCTTAGGTCTGCGAATAGGCCGCAGGTCATTTTTATAAGGTAATAAGGGTGGCCCTCTAATTCACTATATTGATTTGATATTTAAGCATTTACATGCAAGATTTTATAGCTTAACATTTTATAACAAGAAAAATTTCGACCTTCCGTTTCTGACAACTGAGATAATTATATAACAGTTTCTTTTATATCAATTGTTTGATACTTGTAAAAGTATTACATTCGGTGTTGTAGGTAATAGTAACTAGAACTTTAAGAGAAGGCGCTGACTAACTAAGAAATACCTGAACAAATTCGACGGATCTGTCCAGGTCATGGTAGAACAATTGGAAGAGTAGTTGACCTGATAGAGAGGGGATATGGGTTAATGTTCACCCTGACTCCTGAGACAAGTTAATTTTTTTCTTGTTATAATTTCTTAATGACTTGCCATACGAGCATTTGTACATGAGTTATGGGTTTTTATATATATATTTATATGAATGGTTTGGACATCTCGAGAGGATGGAAGAAACAAGGTTAACAAGACAAACATATGAGGCAAATGTGCATGGGCAAGTCGGTAACGGTAGACCAAAGGGAAATTCAGGGACCAAATAGAGGTGCCCTAAATAAAAGCCATGTCAAAAGTACTCTTAACCGACGAGCTTGTATAAAAAGGCCGATGAGAGTTAAAAACGCGAGTGATATATGTCAGGATCGTGGTAAGTGGAAATCTGTGATCTCTGCCTGTTCCTGTGGGAAAAAGGCGTGATTTTATGTCTGTATGTGTTTCTGTGAATATTACATATTTATGTATCATATAGGTTAGGTTAGGTTAGGTTAGTTCCAGAGTAAGGGACCAAGAGTTAGGACAACCGGCAGTGGGGTGTGGAAGTCATACCATGTTCCCGTGGTCCGCTGCACTAACGGCTGAGGAACATCCAGGGGGTTTAAGTGGGTTCGAGCCCCACATAACCCCCTGTCTTCCCGTGGCAGGGGGGTATGCGAAGGCATTTCCGCTGGTAAAAAAAGGTTAGGTTAGTTATCCAGTATCTATATCAGAAGCCTTACAGTGCTTACTTCGGACCAGGCTGGTGCGAATGTAAGAAATACTATGATTTATTTATTTATCAAATGTTCATTGTATACTCATCTTAGGAGATATAATTAAATTAAATATCTCGATTAATCGAAAATTTCCCAGAGAAAATTAATAGAATCTCCAGCAATGCACTTATCAAATAAGAATTGAGCCATAACGCAATTTCTTTTAACCGTTCTGAAAAGCGGAAGAAAGCGAAATTGGCTGTTTCTCGTTGGAGATGCGGGGAAATCCATGGGAAATTCGTTTTGCTCTCAGATAGGAAATCAAATCACATCGATGCACAAGGTTGTTTCATAGGAATAGAGGGAATTAACGTTGGCGGCGGATACTCGATGGCTGCCGTGTTTTCGGTCATTGTTGCAGTACTACACACACTTCCTTTCACAATTTGTGAAAGAGCAATACACCGATGAGGGATTTGTAACCAATGATTTTTTTTCATGCATTCTTTATTTGATGTTTTCCTAGAAACTATATCGCGTTACCTAAGTGTTGTAGATGTCTAAAGAGATTCCACCAAATTATTTTGATTAGTGTTTTCTTCAAATAAAATGTTGACGACTACTTGATATGTATTCAAGCAATTGCGAGCGAAGCTGCAGGTAAAAACTAGTAAGTAAATAAGTAAAATTTAAATCATGGATATAAAAAATATTATTAATTTATTATTTTTTTTTATATTAATAGTGATGTTAGATTTCTTTATAGGACCCCCGTCCCTATTGTTCTCTTTGTTTGCTCAATATATGAAAAAGACACACGTCAAAAATCATGTTATCGACATAAAACAGTGCGATAATAATTTTGAAATATGTGAGCACGCTTTTGAAAGGCCCAATCACTGTATTATGTTTGATAAACCACAAATACTTCCTTGAGAATAGAGATTTGCTTGGGATCCCATCTTCTATAGTCCGTTTTTTTTAGCATTAGAAAGAACAAAATTTGGGTACTTTATTGTACACATATAATGTAACAAGCAAAACGCAACATCGTGAAAAGTTTACACTAAAAAGTACCTTAAGAAGCAGAAGTTACAAACTTGTGGAACGAAACATTGGTCAGTTTGACACGACAAAATTAAAAAGTACTAGTCGATGTAGTAATACGTACCATATTAGGTGATTTTTAAAATGGTCGCTTAACATGGCCGCCATTTGCAACAATAGCGGCAAATGTCAACCTCTGCATTTATCTGTTTTGACTATTTTCTTTGGTTTATTGTTAAGTTTCTATTGTTTTTGTTGATTTTTTTTGTTAAAAGTTTTTGTTGTTATTTGTTATTTAATCTGTTCAACAATGGACGAGCCTAAAGCCGGTCAAAGTGGACTCCAGCACAAGGTTAGCCACCACTGATTCTTTGTTTACATAATTTCTAATGCTAAAAAAAATGGACTATATGTATATAACAATTCCATATTACAGTAGTTGACCGCAATAAACTCCGAAACTACTCAACCGACTCAATGACTTTTTCATTTTGCCGGATTTGTTCTGACTTAAGACATCGAATAACACGGCCGGAATAGGTAGTATTTCATAAAATAATATCTCAAAGCGATGTACTGAATTTGTTTTGTAAATTATAAAAGTAAGATGGAGATCGGTACCCCTGGCTGAGTTTCTACCGCCAGTTCTTCTCGTAAACGTAAGGATATAAAAATCGGTTGAGTAGTTTCGGAGTTCATCGCGGGCAACCTCCGTGACAGAAATTTTTCATAATTAAAGATTAAATAATGGTTCTTATCATATATCCCTTTATTTATATATGAACATTATTATTCCGCTTGAGTCCAATTGAAATCTGAAGTGAATTCATTATTGATACTTGTGACCTTCCTTGAGATATGAACAAACAAAGAAAATTTCGGACTCGGCGAAAGAGAAATGAGGTACGAGTATCTTATTCGTTTAGAAATATAGCTAATTCATCTACAGTATAACAGTGATTGGGGTTGCGTCAAAATATAAATAAATTGATATATTTCTTGTTGTTTGAGCATTTATCTGATAGATTTTTGAATACTTCTTTTGGCGTATTGAGGGTGATATTTTTTATATAACATGAAATACAGCATGCAATGAAAAAGCGACACCACAAAATTAGCTGTTAAAGTGAAAGCTAACTTCAAGATATCTCATAAAATTTTATATAAAAGTAAAACTTTTGATGCGCGTACATAAGTACCTACACGCACGCTTTTTTATATCTATATTAAGTAAATTATTTCAGAAAATATCTACTTTTCTCTGGAGTCAGGCGGAACTAGAGTCCACGTTTTCTCGCTATCCGGGAGAGTACCTTTGCTTACTAATGTTCTTGAAATAAGTCATAGTCCTTTAAGAAGAATGTGTTCATTTTATAATGAAATTTGCTCTGAGGTTGATATATTTAATTGTAGCATCAGTAGTTTTCGTAAAGCACTTTTACCAAAATTGCAACCTCACACTAAGACTACTTAGCACGCTGTTTTGTGAGTTTTTTCATTGATTTTTTCTTCTTCGTTAGTGTTTTTCTTAAGTTGTGCTGTGATTGTATTGTTTAATGTATTATTGTATTGTTTAATGTTTTATTGTATGGTCTAATTTAATTGTAATTAAAATTTAAAAGTGCTGTGCACAATTGTAATTGGGCGTCGACACGCTCGATGTTAATCGTAAGTGTTTTTATTGTGCATTTTGTCTGTTGTCTGTTATTGTGCCTTTATTAAAATAAACAAATAAAGTTAAGTTAGTAAAGGAAGGCGACCCTAGCACATCGGTTGAAATATCTTCTAAACTAAGGGGCCCGAATTCGATCCTCGCTGATGTACTACATACGTGGACCCACTTGTAACACTAGCGTTTCGCTACAAGCACAAGGGGTTAAGGGCAATATTATTAATGTATTTATCATATTCTTAATATTCCATCAAAAAGTCTGGTTTCGTTACTTTAAAGTCTATACAAAAAATAATCGTCTTAATAAAACAGAAAACCTTAAAGTTAATTAGTTTTTTCATGATAAATTTTTAAAAGAAAAATACTAAAATAAATCGACTTTATTCATAAGCGAAATAATTCGTGAGTCGATTCGATTTTTCAAGTTAAATTTGTTATTTCTTAGAATCCGAATAATTATTCTCAAACTTTTATATTTCATTCATTAGAATTTGAATTATTAGGTCCCAGCTTCACAATTATTCAAATTATAATTAAAGAGAAAATGATTTTTCTTCAAAATTATCATTAGCGTGTGTATAACTTCAAAGTTACGCCAACGCTTCGTAAATCCTACGCAACATAGGCGGAAAGTTGCAAGCCTATCAGTATTTTATAGGATACATTTCGGAGAGTGTGCAGCTGAATTGCACAACCTTGTTCCGCCATCCCCATTTTTTCATCGGACAACCAGACTAACAAATTGGCGACACCGTTATATGGTGGATACACCAAAGAGTCGCACTAAGCGTTTTGGTTTCAATTTTATGATGCGTACCGCTAAGGAGTGGAACTCTTTGCCTGAGTCTGTGTTTCCTGACAAATACAATTTGGGGGTCTTCAAGTCACGAGTAAATAGGTATCTTCTAGGCAGGCGCGTCACATCCTAGATCGCATCGACGCTTACCATCAGGCGAGAGAGTGGTCAAGCGCATGCCTATTTTCTATAAAAAAAAAAAAAAAAAAAAAAAAAAAAAAAACAAGCTCAACAAGGGCTGTTTTTTCTTTCTTTTATTATATTTTGGATTAGATAGTTAAAAAAAATTAAGAAAACTATTGCTGTTGTACCAATATGTATAAGAATAATTTACTATGTATTACACTGAACGTATTTTATACAAAACTGTCGTTACGAAAATGGTGGTGGCCTCTATCTCGGTAACATTTACACATTAAAATAAAAAACATATTAAAATAATAAATATAAAAATATATGACGACCAATACCTTCATTGCCTATCATTCTGTGATCACGGTCGAAACATCAGGATTAAATATAAAATAAATTATGCACAAAATCCTTAAAAAGGTGTTTTTTTTCAAATTCTATCTCAATTTTAAAATGATTTTAAACATACTTGTTATCAGAATTTTGATGTGTACCTAATTTCAGCTCAATTGTTCAACAGGAAGGGGGTAAAAATTTAAGTACCATATTTGACACTAACAGGGTAAGCTAAGTAAAACCGTTTAAGAAGAAATTTGTCACAATAACCACATTCTCAATCTCATAATTATTATGTTTTAATGTTTTTACTACTCATACACCTTTTCTTTGGATATTTAATAAATAAATAAATATTAAAAAACATCACATGCACTCTTACGAACCCAAGTAGCTAGAAAATTTATGTTATAGAATTCAGATCAATGACGGTACCACAACATTTGAACCATAGCCAATTTATAAAAGTTCGTGTTCTTTAATTACTCGATAAGGGATAGAACCCGAGTCCTTGTATTAGAAAACCGGTATGTAAGCCATTCGATCATAGAGGTCATCCATAGATAAAAATACGGTCAATATAATAAGCCAAAACCCAGCATAGACGCCTGGTGTGTATTCTTTGGTGATTCTATGTTTACTGACCTACAATTGATTTTGTATTACTTTTGAAATAAGTGTATGTTCATTCACAATAAAATGTATATATTGTTTATGTTTTATAATGAAATTTGTTCAGATGTTGATATTATGCTTATCGTTAATATCGCCTTTTATAAAGACACTGTTTGAGTTGTAGTCCTGTCCAAAATTAAAATTATCTAATGTCATATTATGCCTATCAATTTTTTGTCTGTTACCTATTAATTAATAATATAAATTCTTACACTCTCACTTATTAGCCTAGCCCAAAGTAAGCACTGTAAGGCTCGCGTTATAGATACTAGGTTAACAGATAGACATATATAAATATATATACACATACGATACATATAACATTCATAGAAATATTTCAAGGGTTCATCACACAAACGTTTGCTCCTTACGGTATTCGAACCTAGGATCGTCGAAGCGTAGGGCAGGATAGCTACGGTCGTCGTAATTGTTCTTTTGTTAAATTTTTATGTAGTTTTAATAGTTTTTGTTTGTTTTCTGAAAATTATGTGCGTAATCATAATTTTATGTTTACATTTTCAGTTTTTTTAATTTTCTGTTACCTGTAATTGTGCCTTTTAAACAATAATAAAATACATGTTTCTAAAACGGGAGAGCCATTAAGGTCTGTTTCGAGTTAAAGTGGAAACTAACTTTATACAATGTACCATTGCATACAATTTCGTTTAACAGAAATAGCAACGGAGGAGACAATTTAAACTTTTCACAAGACTTTTAAATAAAACAACTTTTACCGGATTAATTTTATTTTGTTTTTTTTTATATTTAATCCTGGCATTTTCGAAACCAACTGCTTGGGATCTTATAATTAATAAAAGAAAATCTCCAAAGACCTATACTGCAAAACCCAGTGATTATGTAAGTGATTTTGTCTGTTTTTTACATTTTTACGTCTTAACTACGCAACCATGTAACTACTATGAAACTTTGCAGACACTTTTGCAATCGTACATAAATGGACATAAAGTATTTTTTATTGAGAAAAAAGTAGTCTTCTCGGGGGATATAAATAAAACTTAATAGGTCCTCTACATTAACTATCAAAGCCAGTATAAAAAGTTACTCTAGAACACGGCTATATGTCAATTTTAGATTTGACCTCAAAATATTTTGTTAAATATACGTATAAAGTTACAAACTGATCCCGAAAGTTTTATTGAATGCTGGAATATTATGGCAGATGAACTGTGTCTCGGACACGTCAGTTTTATTTTTTACAAAAAAAGATGTCGCTATTTTCTAATAGTCAAGGATAGAGTAACCAGTTCCAAAGTTAAGAATTTTAAACGGAGAGCACTTCAAACTTCTAACAGAGGAGCTTAAGAACAAATACGTACTATATTAAAATGCAAGAAAATATTTAAAAATATATCATTTTAAAACAGTCCTGTAAAAATTTTGATGTTGTCTTTAATTTTTAATTTTAAAAATAATGTAACGGCATGCATAATGTTACATGGACTGAAATATTAATGCCAGCCACGATTGCAATACAATTATATTAACGGTCGAACATAATTATTGGTAAACAAAGGAAGTTGACAGGAGTCTTATCATAAACCCAATCAAATATGTATGTTTACAAAGCAAGTTACAGGTCAGTATGCTTAAACACTATTCCTGCTGCTAAATATTACTTACAACTTATGGCTTTGTGTTTTTAAAGACAGCTCCAATAATGCATACGCCCGTATTTTTATCTAATGGAATCATATTATGGGGAAACTTTCCAGGTGTAGATATTTATCCTACAAAATAAGTGCATAACATTTCTAACAAATTTTGACCAATTAAAAAAGTGCAGACCTCATTTTATGAACCATAAAATACGATCACTAATATCCTTCTTCATCATTGAATCCTGTAAATTCGTATGAAAGCATCCAGAGAGTTACTTAACTATAAATAGCAATAAAACATAGATTATCTTCTAAACCTCCTTCATGTCAATAGAAATTTATAACAAATTTGTGACGACCGTTGGGTGCTACGGTATCTATAAGTCACTTATGTCTATATCAACCCTTTGCCCTAGTATCCATAACACAAGCCTAATGGTGCTTACTTTGGGCTAGGCTAATTGGTGTGAATTTAATATATTTTGTATAATACCAACAAGGAGTTTCTTAAAATACTAAATAAAAGCAGTTGACTTTTTAAACGATCAACGCCAAGCGATGCTACTTTTTTAATAATCAAAGAACAAATGTACTTTATGAGATTATATTGCTTATCAAATTCTTCAAATGCAAGAATTAATTACCCTTTTTATTTGCTGAAATTTGCTGTAAACACTATAATACTGTTTCTGACTTGCGATAAACATATTACGATTTTAATAATGTTTAGTTCGATAGACACTTCAGCATTTAAATCAGTATTAAAATTTATAATAAACCTATTTATTCCAATTAACGCGGAGTCGCGAACTAATCCTTTAATCAGTATTTCGGCATTAATCATTTCAGATTTGTATCCAAAATATTAAATTGTTTAAGTTCATATTTACCTTCTGAGAATATTACAATTGTATTTCATTAGGTGCCTTCAACGGTACAAGATAAGAATTTTACTGAAATATTAGCGACAATTCATTTTCTGCACATAAAGCGCTGTAGCGAAATGCGAAATCTATTGTTTTCCACCTTAAAAGTTGCTAACAATTTAACAACTTACACTAACGCGAGTACTGTGTAAAATATAATTTAAACTTGGATGGAGCTCTTAACAGTATACGCTGAATTTCTTCGCTTCACTTCTAATATTATTAAGAATATAACTTTTAAAACAGCCTGTTGTACTTTTATCTTTCGCTTGGAGTGAAAACTTTTTGTGTTTAACGTACATCTGTTCTCTTTAATTGATTTGCTTACTCTCTGGGGTTTTCAGAGCGAATGTTGATTTAATATTACACTTTCTGATTGTTTTAATGTTAACTTAGAAATTTCGTTTGATAAGCTTTTGTGTTACCACATTTTAAAACAATAATTAAACATAATTTCAACTCGCCAGTTGTGACGTGATATCGACTTTCATAGTTGTTGACGCCGATCTCATAGACCAGGATTTAAAATTAATTTTATCTAATAAAATCTTTACTACGTTTCATAAAAAAGTATAAATTTTAAATCAATCAAATTTTTAACCAATACTTGCACATATTTTATATTAAATACTGATATTTCAACTCCTTTACAGGAGCCGTGATCACAGGATGACTAAGGTAGGTCTAAGAACTAAATAAGTATAAATATACTAATAATAAAACTAAACATATATACAATTATAACAAGTTTCTTTATAACTCACAAAGTTAAATAACATGCAAGCCATTAAAAGATTCTATTATATACATGTAATTCAAAAGGTCGAATATTGTTGTGATGCCTGACATTAAGAACAATTTGTTAAAAAATAAGTATAAGAAAATTTATAGAGAAAAATTGCAATTTTAAAAAATATAATCGGCGACGTACGGTCATCACAACCAAATATAATTGAAACTCCGGAATATACACCCTCTGTATTTTCATACTATTAATTGTCGAAATTAAATGCCAAAAAAGGCAGCTACACGGAATCATAGCACAAATCACGTGAGAATTAGTAAAACTCTGGTATCACAAATATGAGTCACGATTAAAAACAGATCTTCACAGATAGTGATAGAGAAAATCAAGTTGTTATTCATACTATAATTGATTATTATGAACTTTATAACACTGTAAATAAAATTATAACAGTTTGGACAGAAAAAACTCATTATGTTAAATTTGAATTTTGAAAATGTACCTAATTAATATTTTCCTCATCGTTGCTCTATTTTTAGTATAAATCAAATTTGGATTGGTCTTTAAAATGACTGCCATTCCATTAATGAAACTTTTGCCGATAATTGGTATGTTAATATGGTGGACCTAACCCACCGAAGACAGACTTTATGTCCTTTGGGACATGATCCTTATCACAAAGTACGTCAAGTTGGACTTGGATATTTGTCATTTAGAAATCTCCAATATTATGAGAGAGAAAAAAAGAGTAAAAGAGAGATAGATAGAGTCAGTACAAGACAGAGAGAGAGAAAGAGAGAGAATTAATGAGGACACGAGATTAATTTAATTAGGAAAGAGAGCATAAAAGGTATCTCTAATAAATCGGGATAATGTCTCGAACAGAAATTTATTATAAAAAAATAAGGAAGTCTGGTATCTCAACGCAAAGCAATATAATATATATTTTTTACAGAGCTCCCAATTGTTATAAGAGGAATAACTTGAACGGTAGAAAGGAAAGCCAATGAACTTTGTTCGGATATTTGCAATTCTTGAAATGTAAACGTTATAGCGTGGATACCATATTTGGCTGGCATATTTTGGAATGCTGAGAACAAATAAGCAGAAAAATATTTTCAAAGTTTCCACCGGGGAAAATTCCTTCGATAGCATTGAATAACAATACCGACTTTGAAACTTTGCCTTATAAACTACCAAAACGTAATAAGAAAACAAAAATATTACATATAGTTCGAATCGACCACCGTTTGGTGCAACGATTGCGATTCTGCCTTTTGCACAGACGGTCCTAGGTTCGAATCCCGGAAGGGGTAGATGTTTGTGTGATGAATACGAACATTTGTAACTGCGTCATGGGTATTTATATATATTCCTAGAATATATCTATGATTTATATATGTATGTCTTTACCCCTAGGTCATAATATAAGCCTCACAGTGCTTACATTGGGCTAGGCTAATAGTGATGGCTATAAGAAATATCAGATATCTGTTTAATAAATTATGTATATCTATCCGTTACCCTTGTATCCATGGCTGATTGTTATCATTATTATAAAAATAATACAATTGGTTCTAATTTTTGCACTGCTTAAGTATTTTCTACTATTTGTTAAAATAGTTTTCGTAAAGTGTGATATCATGATATTATCTGAGGCACGTTCAAGCTCTTTTTTATATAGTGATACAAATAACCATTCCCCGGGGAACATCATTGAGGAAAATTACCCCAAATTACTGAGCATATTGGTTTCATTTTCTCTAAACCGATTACAAGAAATATATTGATGATGCCAATTCCATTACTTGTCAACAAATGAAATTCTTTTGTTGTAACGACACCTTAAGTCTAATATTAACTGCCTTTGAGTCTATTTTACTGTGGAATGATTTTTGACATGCGTCACTATTTTTCTCTTCTGCATTATTAATTTCAAATGTAATGTGGCTTGTGGCAGGGTATTTCTCTGTGTCCATATTAATAATGATTCTGTGTAGTTTTATGATAAGGGTAGCCTTTTTTTCTTTTTTAATAGACTTTTAGTTTCTTATTCTATATTTAATGTGATCGTTGAAATAGATCTATTGAAGTAAGAATTTAAGTTGTATAACCTATATAATATATATTAGTATAAAGTTATTTCTGATAAAGAGATAGTTTGCGATGGACGTGAATTTTTTAGTTTTATTTCAGGACTTTTTTATACAAATAGTATTCCCATACACAGGGTGTGTATGGGAATACTATCTGTATATATATATATATAGAATAATGTATGTATGTATAAAGTTAAAAAAAAATTGTTTTAGAACAAGCTTTTATTAAAATGCACTAGAAAAGGGTAAAATAAATCTATAATCTAAGAACACAAATTTGTTGTTTGTGTGTTTGTCTGTCCGCTCTTTTTCCCGCTCTTATTCCATTGTATACGCGTTACCATAGCAACGCGTTAACATAGCAAAGCGTTACGGGGTCAGCTAGTTTTCCTTTAAATTTTTTACTATCAACTTATAACGTCATTACACAATTTATATATAATAAAAGCATGTCACGAGATTTGACTATAAAATATATTAGGATGGAGACTGAGGCGAATTCTTATTTTTACACATACTGGAATTTTTGATTATGATGCTTGAATTTCCTATTTGATCAAATCGACAGAATATAAAAAATACGTGAATGTAAAATCAAAATACATTAATATTTAATTTGAACTTCCAAGTACTGGATACTGCCAGATGGTTATGGCCTGGGGCATTTATAAGAAATATTCAGCTTACTTTCCGAAAAAACCTTTTCTCTTTTATGCGGAAGAATGCAGGTAATTTTTGTTTTTATTCATGGATATTTCTGCCAAATGATACCTGATTCTATAAATAGACTTTTTATAGGTAAGCTTTTTAATCAATGTCATCTGTAGTATATAATGATGTTAAATATTTGTAATGTTCTTTAAATTCGTTTTGAAATAATTGCAAGCAAAACTTATTACACTAACGTGATGACATTTTTAAATACTGAACTGAGCGGAAAGAAATTAAATTAAATTTAAGTAAATATAAAGTTGGGGTGATTTCTTCATCATATTTTATATGTATTTATTCCAAATATTTTATTCCATTTAATGTAAATAAATTAGTGACTTTAAATTTTATTGAAAAAAATTACAAATTGATATTAAATCAAGACTAACATATCTAAGGACTCTGTCTCAAAATAAATTATTTTTATTTTATTATATAATGATGTTAAATATATTCGTGTGTCCAAAAAATTTGGAATTATATATAATAAAATTGGGACAAATAACTTTAAATCTTACCGTTTACCGCGCACTAAAGAATTCTATTATAACCGAATTTCGTAGAAATCTGAAAAGAGTGCTTTTGTTTTTGAAATTGTATTCCTTTTAGTAGTGTTACTATTAATGTGACACATACAGGTCATACCAAAGAGATTGCATTACAATTTCATGGAAAAAGTAATACGAAGTTTTCTCCTTGACATTTTGTATCTTAATAATATATACATCTATTCACAGAAAAGAATTCACGGCTCTTCCAAAATGTAAGTAAATAAAACACCTCTCCCCTTTGCTGATACCTTGTACTTCACACACTACATGTGTTTTTACGACACAATTTAGTCGAAAGTAGGTTTTTTGTGACATGTAGGATACATATAAGAGAGTGCTCTCGTTCGAGATATTACTCTCTACTGCTCGTGTAATCTGATGTCCGGTACAGGGAGCGATACGGTGCTTTGCTCAGCTTTTACTGTTCTCTGTGTAAGAATTTGAATGTGCATGTTTATTTAAATACTCAAAGGAAAGCTTTGAAATCTCCAATATTTAAGAAACAACTAAACTTATATCTCATTCTTTAAATAAATATTAAATGCCTGAGTAATGCCGTATAGCTCGTTCTTTCTTTAGTGCCTTTCGTTCTCTTGCCTTCCCTTCCCACAATGATAACGAATTTTATCAATGAATAAATCAAGTTATTACATCAGACAGGAACTGGATTCCAGAAAACAATGTTAATATTTCATTAATCTTTTAATTAGTAAAGCGAAAATGTTTTTTGTATACTTGAATCAACATATAAATATGAAAAAAGATACAATGCGTTTAAACTGTAACGATAGGTTTTTCTTTAATAACTAGTAGTTATTAAGTGATATTATTTGTGAAAAGTTCATGGTTAATTGTCAGAATCACAATCTCAGAATCTCTTATTCAAGGAAAACAGTTTCCCATTAAATATCTTATAAAAACTTATACACTGAAAGTATTAAATACTCACTTATGCTAGTTTTAAGCTTTTAACTGACAATCCATAGGTCGCAGGTTAAAATCCAGCTCGAAAGACCAAAAAGATAAATAATCTTGTTACACATATCCTTACCTAATTGATATAATAATAGATGTTAAGAACGACTCAATGTTAAAATAAAATAGTATATTTGACAAACTTGATGACAATATTGAAGCTGTGCGAAGTGGGTGGAAGGGGTAAAGAAAACGATCGCTGCGCTTGTCGCGGCACAAATGTGCAACAAATCGGGCAAGGGAAACAAACAAACTTGTCAATGTTATTTTGAAATTTTTGAAAATGGGTCATTATTGTTGTTGCATCGTAGACTGCAAAAATAACAGCAGAAATAGTCAGTGCAAATTTTATGTTTTATCTAACTGTTTAGTCATGTTTTTAGGTTAGGAGAGTACTTACGTTTAAACTTGTTTTATAGGGTGTTGAGGTCACCGATGTTTGACCAATGATGGTGGCTCGTATTAAATAACTATTGCCATTAGTTCTCAGTTCTTCTACATTCCTCACATGTTCTGCTAACAACACTTTATTTCCTTTTAGCATTGTTTGGGGCTGGAAACTTATTGTGTGTTTTACACTCTCAAAACCAGTTTTTAAAATAACGTCCATTTCTCCATAAACAGTTTTTATCAAATTCCTTTCAACATACCATTTATTGTCTTTTAAAGTATATTTTATTCACTCTAATCTATAAAAATAAACATGCTGTTGTTATTTATTTTTTGACATATGCCCCTTAAAGTTGCGTATGCAGATGGCGCTACTGTCGTGCACGTTCCGAATAGTAAGGTGATATTATCGACCAGAACGAAGGGAATAGGTAAATGCAAACAAATCCAAACAAAAGTTAAATTAAATCATAAAGCCTTAATTGGAAAACGCTTATGCAGAAAAACTGCACCGTGCAAGCTTCACTTTTATTAACATATAAAAGATAAAAGTCCGGATTAAATAATAGGGTACTTTTTATCCTGGAAAAAATTAATATTCCCGAGGAAAAACAAAAATATTGTTTGCTTGATGGATGGATTGTAGATGGCGCTGTGTGTCGTTTAAAACAACGTAAAATATTGCAAACGAATATAAACATGTAAATTTAGAAGCTAAATGATACGATAATTAATCCCCGAAAATGAGGAATTCCCGAGAGATGACGTACAATTTGTTTTATCGTCTAAACTGTTTTTTTTTACATCTACTTATATGTTGCAAACGAATATGAACATGTAAATTTTGAAGCTAAGTGATACGAAAATGAATCCACGAAAATGAGGAATTCTCGAGGGATGACGTACAATTTGTTTTATCGTCTTAATAGTTTTTTTTTACATCTACTTATCCTGAAATCACTAAAGTTAACGAATTACTAATTGGTATAAGTATTAGTTACGTTATTTAGTTCTTGAGGTATGCGATAGATGGCGCTGGGTTTTTTTTAAAACATGGTAACGATGTGTTTTTTAAAATACGTAAGAAGTGGAATGATAGCTTACGCTATTTAGTTCTAGAGGTATGCGAAAGATGGCGCTGGGTGTTTTTAAAACATGGTAACGATGTGTTTTTTAAAATACGTAAGAAGTGGCATGATAGCTTACGCTATTTAGTTCTAGAGGTATGCGAAAGATGGCGCTGGGTGTTTTTAAAACGTGGTAACGAAGTGTTTTTTTAAGATACGTAAGAAGTGGAATGAATTATATGAATTTTGTATCCAGCGTTACATCGCGCTTCTTAGATTTTTCCGTGGGAATGAGAAGTTTTCTTATAGTTGTGCTTTATACCGCAATATAACCGAATTCCACGCGGGCGAAGCCGCGGGCGGAAAGCTAGTTTCTTATAAATTCGAATATAGGGTTAAGCGAGTAACAGATGAAGGTATTAGTGAACTCAATTAAGACCCACGACTTTAATTAATGGGGGAAAAATTCGTATTCCGTTTTTATATGGTGAATTCCTCGATAATTTTAAAGATCGTCTGATATGAAGATTGAGTCATTGCCCAGGTTAATCAAAGAAACTGAAAACTAAACCATAAGAAACTAGAAAAGCATCATTAAATATCTCAATAATAGTTGACATAAAATAAAGTAATAATCAGAACAAAATAAATAATAAAAAACGTAAAATGAAACCAAAAAATCGTCTCTATGTGTCGTCTTCACTGAGATTGTAAAGTAATTGAGTCGTAAAGTCTCAATATTTTAGAATCTAATCATATCGAGTGCAGTCAAGTGTAAGCTTGTATGTCTTGAGTCTTGAAGAAGACTCAAGTCTTTAAAAATCTTCAGTTTAGAAAAGTTTGTTCTAAAAGTAAGTTATTTGCTTATGATATATAAAATTTCTCAATGAAATATTAAAATATCTCAGTAGTAAAATCCACTCAGTAGTCCTATATGACTTACGAGTATTCTAAGACTATTTAGGTTATAATTTTCTTTAGGGGTCTTTAAGTCACGAGGGTATCTTTAAGGCAAGCGCTTTATGTCCTAGATCGCATCATCGCTTACCATCTGGCGAGATAGTGGTCAAGCGCTTAAAAAAGGTATAATTACTGAAATGAATGTTGGTGTATCGCATCGATTCTTCTAATATGTGTAAGAAGCTCTTATAAAAAGACTCGAAAGACCCTGTACAACACTAGTCGTTACCTGTAATGTTTTTGTATATATTTTTTCCTCCGTGTTGTTCTTAAGTGAGGCTGGTGTCGTGCGTACATTAGATGACGTAGCACTTTACGGCACATTTCACTCTCATAAAATCCGAGAGCGTGTTGCCTCCCTCCCCGTTCTTTCACAACACCAATTTCAATATGTCGAACATAATCCTTTTATTCTTTTACCTTTTCTGCCTCTGTACTTTTAGTTACAGGGATAAGGTTTTATTTTTTTTAATATCACAGTTTTTTTGTTTTTCTTTGTTAAGTTTTCCCTGAAGGGCAGGTAAAGGGTACAAAGCCCATACAGCCTAGTCTTTAGTTATTTTTTTCATCATTAGATGATGATAAATGATGATGACAGCTGATCTATGAATGATGGATTATTAATGAACTATGAATGAATAGTAAAATTTTCGTTTCCATAAGTTTCAGTAAAGGTGTGGGGTTTTACTGAAACCTCCCAGTAGACTTCTTCAGAGAGCAGGAAAAGACCGCTTCCGCTGCTTTGTTTCACTTGCCAACACTCTTCCCAAACGCTTAGTGATTAATAATCCACTATTATTAACAAGAAAAATAAAACCACCAAAGAGACGCTTCCCGCTCCCGCCGAAAATCCTAGCTTTTTTTTTATTAAGTCCCTATGCAAGCCAAAGGCTACAAAGCCTGTACAGCATAGTTTTCAGTAGTTTCTTTTCTTAAAAAGATGATGATAAAAAGTGATTTATGAATCGTAGGTGATCAATGGATGATGAAATAGTAATTAAGAGTAAGAAAATAACCTCGTCAGTTTTCAGTTAGGATTTCTGGTTTAACTGAAACCTTCCCATGGACTTTTTGAGGTTTCTATAGCCAACACTCGTGCATGTTCACAAACACTTAACGGTCAACAATCTACTATCATTACGCACTAACATCCACCAAAACACAAATTTCAAAAGAAAACCACAACCGCTAAAGTTACGCTTACAGTTCCCGCCAAAAAGTCCTAACAAGATCTGTTGCTGACAGCTTTGCCATCCTTTTTGGAATACGTTCAAAGAAGCTTTTTTTTCCAATTATCAACTTTTTTATAAATGTCATTGTAAAATTTCTAGTCTGTAATCTAATTGTATATCAGAATAAATCAACATTCAATGTTAATCCATCCTCTAAGCTGTCATTGATTCGTTCCTTATATTTTTGATTAACTTTTTAATGAAGCAATGTGCACTGACGTAGAGTAATTGATCTTTTTTAACTTTTAACGAACCAGGAAAAGTATTTTGTATACCACTGAGGCGTGAAACATGTAACGTGGCCTTTATGATGTATAAATATGTCATTTATATATATATATATATATATATATATATATATATAAACTCATGACTCAGGTACAAATGCTCGTATTTATCATATTCTTCGCGGACTCTAGGACCATCGATACGAAAATCAAGATGGTTACTGTTGCACCAAACGGTAGTCTAAATAAATATATATATATACCTATGTATAAAGAAAAATATAAAATGAAATAAAATAAATAAGTAAGTAAACTTTAAAATCATTTACAATAAAATAATAATAAATTTTGGACAATTCACGATAAATATTTAGTATCAAACTGACCTTTTACTATGAGTACTAAATATTGTATAGAATACATAAATTAGTATCTAAGCGTCCATGTCTCGGGAAAAAAAGCTTGTACTCATCACACAAACATATGCCGCTACCAGGATTCGAACCATTGACGGAGTAGGTAGGATCGCTACAGTTAATAGGCCACTATTTATAAATTTCTACTCAATCATTGATTTTATAAATGGAGATGTCATTTGATTTTAAGTAAATATTATGGTACCTGACATTTAATTAAACCTGATAAAAGTAAACTGAAGCCTTTATTAAAAATAGTATTAACAACCTTACGCAAACAAAGCTAACCTGTCAACGTCAGAAAAAGGTCGCAACTGACGCGGCATCAGATATGCCATTTCCACGTTTCTGAGTTCCGAGTTTCAGTATAAAGTGCTTTATTTTAATTTCCGTTCTTCTTGCACAATTTTCAAGCTCTTTGACGAGCATGCAAATGTTATTAAGATCCACAGTATTTTGTACAGTGAGCTACCCTTATGGAGACTTAAAATTCGATTTGTGTAATGTTGCCGCGCGATACTGGCCTTTATTGGAGTAAGAGTGGTATAATTTCACATATTAAATTACATTAAATGCTGGTAATGAGGAAAGCTGATGATTTTGAGTTTAACTAAATTAAAATTTGAAATAATAATAATATTATAAGATTTATAACAGATATGTGGGAATTAATATGATAGAAACCCACCAAGGGACAAAAAAATAAATGAAAATTTATTTAATATATTTATTGTAAATAATGTGGTATGTTTAAATAAAAACTTTTAGAAATAGACACAAACCAAGATGCTAATAGTTGTGATATATTTTATAAGTATCTCCTGTTTTCCATCGGACATCCAGACGCACTGCAGGCTACCACCCTTTCGTGCTATTCCTACCTGTCGCACCAAGCGCTTTTCAACATCCTTCATAATGCGCACAGCAAAGGAGTGGAACTCCCTCCCTGCACCTGTATTTCCGAGAACTTATAACCCGTCCATTTTCAAAGCCAGGTTGATTAGACACCTTCTGGGGTAGCTTATTTCACCGTGGAGTCTGTCTTGACTCCAGGGCTTAATTGGGATCAAGAGCTTCTTAAATAATAATAAAAATACTAAATTTATAAATGTTAGTTGGAGTATTTCATGTTATTTTAAACATTTCTTAGTTAGTAGCGTATGAAGTGGGTCGTTAAGTTCCCTGAAATATAGTGCAGTATAGTGAAATTAGAGCTTTTTTGTAATTTGCAGAAAAATATTTTTGTAAACAATTAAATTTTGTACAAATATATAAACATTAGCTTTTTGTAATAGTATTCTATTAGAATCGTATTAGTATTCTATTCAGTAATAATATTCTGTTTTAATAAAAACACAAAAAATAAAAAGCATGTGTGTAATTCACACGTGGTAGAATCGAAACCTTAAAAAATTTTAGTCTCAAAATAATGATACGAATGTAGAGTTTCGGGAAGAGGATAATTGTAGGTTTTAGTAATGATCATAGTCGATGGTCATAGTCTAACGATTCCTTTAGGTCATAAAAAATGTTTTTATTTAGCCATATATATTATTCAGTTTTAAATACTGTATCTGAAGGAAGGCCTCTTACGTGGTCAGGTAAATTATTATAAATTTTAACGGACATCATTAAGCAGTTTTTCCCATTTTTGCTGATGTAGGAACATCAGCTTGTATCAGGCTTAAGTTATGGATACTAGGGTAACGGATAGACATATATATATATATATATATATATATATATATGATACATAGTAGTAATATTCATAGAAATATTTATAAATATTCATGACTCAGGTACAACCGCTCGTATTCATCACACAAACATTTGCCCCTTCCGGGATTCGAAACCAGGATCGTCAATACGAAAGGCAGGATCGTTACCGTTGCACCAAACGATCGTCAAATCTAATCTAATCGATTAAGTTAATTACGTTTATTTTTAACATTGTTTTGACTTTACACATTTGCCGCCCCAAAGCTATAAATTTTTGCCGCCCCTACAGACCTCTCAAATTAGATGCACTGTTCACAATAACGTTAATTCCTTTTTTAGGAAATAATCTAGTTTCAAGATTATTTTTACAACTTTTTGGGTATATTTTTAAGCTAAGAAAAGCAAAGCTTTATTTTTATTACAAAGCACTATTACTCACTTTTTTTCTGTACCAATTTTCTGGACCAATTTTGCCGCCCTAAGCTTCAGCTTTTTCAGCTTCTATGGTAAATCCGGCACTGGTTTTAAGTAATAATTCGGTTTGTTTAGAATGTAAGCGACTAATATATAAAAATACAAAAAAATGGATGAGGTTTCTTTGAATAAGTTGAAATCTAAGTGCATGGTTGGCTTAGTCGCAAACCAAACAGAGCCTTTATAAATACAAAATAACAGATTATAATATTGCAAAGTATATTTTAAGTAAAGTTTACATGATATATAAGAATAATATCTATTTCTATAGTTTAAATTTAGTTTTTAATAATCATACATTAGTCTAAATCAACAAATACATAACAGTATAAAGAACGTTTATGGGGGAGACTGAAGCCTGAGATAAGTATTTATAAAAAACCCGTATTACAGATCACCAGTGCCCCCATAATTCCAGTAAATACTGGATGTTTTGACAAAGTTACAAAATCAGTATTAGAGACAACTTCATGTTTATGCCGCAAATTTCCGCAAGGGAATCAAAACCTACAGAATCTTGAAATTTGGTACGATGCAACGTCTTATAACACAGATAAAGGAATAATTGCGAAAACCGTAATTTTTTAGTTACATCATATAATAGAAATATATTTAATAATTGACTTTTACTTATATACCTACAAGTTTGTACGGAACCCTCGGTGAGCGAATCCGACCCGCACTTGCCGGTTTTTTAAATTGACCCAACTGTTATAGGATAAAAAAAATATTTTGTGGTTATGTTACATTTTAGCTAACGGTCGGCGGAGCCCAGCTCTTGTCATGTTCTATGCATGTTTTATGCAGAGGGCTGGTGGTGGTCTTATAAAGGTTTAATGCAGGTCTTATGCCTGGAAATACCGCAGGAAATAGGAGATGGTAGCTCCAGATACTATATGGTCAACCATCAATAAACCAACCTTTGCGAATGTTACGCCACGGAGCTCCCCATTTTTATTCCCAATAAATTTTGACACAATGACAAATACAATTGACTCTCGATCATGTATGTTCAAGGAAACCATAAATTTAATCGTGAATGATGTTCGAAGCGTCGGCTCCGTGTAAAAGGGGACAAAACAGTTTTCAAATTAATAATAGGGACAAGTTCACTGTGTATGACATCCATTGTTCGCTGCTTGAGTGTCAACCACGCTGGCAACGGTCACGCCGCGCCTTGACTGGATTTTTACAAACTGGATGAAATTAAAATAAAAAAACAATTGAAATTATAATATAACAGTATGATGCAGCGTAATTGCGTAATGGATCGAAGAGTACAATGACCGATGGTCATACTTTTTTTACGACATTTATATTAATAATAATATTTTATTACAATCATACCAATTAGCCAAGCCCAAAGTAAAGCACTGTACGGCTTGTGTTATGGATACTAGGGTAACGGAAAAGAATATGATACATAGACATGTAATCTATACTAATATTATAAAGCTGCAGAGTTTGTTTGTTTGTTTGTTTATTTGAACGCGCTAATCTCTGGAACTACTTGTCCGATTTGAATGATTCTTTCAGTGTTGGGTAGTCCATTTATCGAGGAAGGCTATAGGCTATATTTTAAAATTAGAGATCCGTAATAAAATTGCTATTTTGTAACACAAGGCGTAAAATCGAAAACCTATTTTTGCGTGCGCTGCAAAAACTATTGACAATAGAACATAATGATGTACAACGGGTTTGTAGATCCCATTAAGACCTACAAAAAAGTCCGCGAGAACATATATCTAGCTATCATGGTTTAATCACAATAACCGATTTTGTGTTCAAAATAATTATTAAATCGCCTGAAGAAAAAAAAACTACGTTAAATATGTATCGTAATATTAATCTTTATCGAAATTAAGCAATATGTTATCAAGAGTATTTATGTAGAAGTAAAATACTTTTTGTTTTATCTCAATCGGATATTTCGTTTAAAAGTTATCACGTGTGTAAGATGTTAAGAGTTGGTACCTATTAATGAGTTATGGGCCATAGAGTTTTTTATCAACATAAAATCCTGTAATAATATTTTTCGAAATATATTTCTTGATGATTGTAAGTATAAGATCTTTGATAAATACATTTCTAAAATAACTCTGCTAAGGAAATCCACGCGCGCTTGATGCAAGCAAGACAAGACGCATGCAAAAGTGTCGGGATCTCATTGTTATCTACACTAATATTATAAGGAGGAAAGATTTGTATTTTTGTATGTTTGAAATAAACTCAAAAACTACTAAGCCGATTTTAAAAATGCTTTCACCATTGGAAAGCTACATTCACGCTGAGTAACATAGGCTATATTTAATGCTAGAAAAATTTAAAGAATTTTGTCCACCCGTGCGAAGCCGGGACGGGCCGCTAGTATTTATATAAATATATATAAATTACCCACGACTCAGGTACAAATGCTCGTATTCATTACACAAACACCTTCCCCTTTCGGATTTGAACCCAGTACTATTGTGTGAAAGGCACGATGGCTACCGTTTAGTTTTGTTTATTTTGAGTTAGGCTATTTGGATTGAATGTGAATTTTAATAAAGTCACTTTATATTTTTGATTCACGTTTGAAACGTCAGGTTGGTCGGTAGCCTTGGGGTGACAGTCGGGACATTTATCAAGGTGACAATCTGCGGCCCCCTGAAGAACGGCATAGTACCTACGTGACCGGCGTCTTAAAGCAACGAACACTCGCATTTCTCATCGCCATGTATATTTTAGTGTGCCATAAAAAGGTATATGGAATACGAGGTCGTGTGTTACTCGTACATTTGCCGCTGTAAGAAAACGTTTTGACGATCGTTTGGTGCAACGGTAGCGATCCTGCCTGCTCCGACGGTCCTGGGTTCGTTTGTGTGATGAATACAAGCATTTGTACCTGAGTCATGGGTATTTATATATCTTTCTATAAATATAACTTATTTATGTATGATATAAGTATGTCTATCCGTTACCATAGTATCCCTAACACAAGCCTTACAGTGCTTACTTTGGACTAGGTTAATTGGTGTGAATGTAAGATGTATTATTAAGAAATCCGTCACAAAAATTTCACAATCGTGTGTTTAATTAAAGTGAAAAAATGTTATTTATGATCTCAGAAATTTTACGTTCAATAACGGCATAGCTGGCAATTAGGCTGGGCAGGGAGAGAAACACGAGTAGTGAAGGTGACTGTTGATGTTCATCGGGAAGGGGCCCTTTAAACCTACACCTGTGTCACAAGTCTCCGGATCTACTATGAATTTCTCATTCTGCCACACAATGGACCCTGGCACCCACACGGTGAATCCATGGAATGTAGAGAATTTCGTCTCGTCTCGTTATTCTGTTGCTAACAATTTTCGTTTGAAATCGATGAAAAAATTGACAGTTTCCGAGTGCCTCTCTTAGAAACTAACAAAGTTATTAAGTTACGTAATGCGCATAAAGGTTCGGTAAATGATAAAAATATGTAATTGTCGCTTTGTTCTTACGCTTTTGAGTCTGTTTATTGCAAGACACCTTAGTTATCTTTGAAAAATGCCTGCTAAAGTCAAATCGTCGTGATTAAATCAAAATATAAAAAGCATGAGTATACAACGAAACACCAACATTATGATTTTTTTTATTTTTATGAATCAAAAATTACAAATATATGAGGGTATATGTTTTAAGAAATTTAGCTACATTAGTTTTATGAATTTAGTATAATTTTTGCATTGTTCAATGCCAACTTATATGATAAATTATTTTGATAGAAAAATACTACAAAAAAATCGACTCCGCTCACAAGTTAATTCTCAGGCGGGAATCGTAACCGCAACCTTTAGATGTCCAGTCCAATGCTCTCCTAATTTGTATCACTAGAATTTTTTATCGTTAAATATTATAGTTTATAAATTTAGTAGACAATTAACGGCGGGACGATTCTGTAACATATTATCTCACTGTCGAGCTCGATTGTTTGAGTGGTTGACATTTATTAACAAATTACCTCCAACAGGTAACTTTAAGGCATTTCATTACCTTGGCATGTAACGTTGCTATGGATATTTGACAAGTGTCAAACGTTTGTCAAACGATGACAAAGTACCACAATTGCGAAAATGGCTTATAATAAGATTACCTTATAATCTTAACGAATATTTTGACATTATATAATAAAAAATAATTTTGAAATGGTGACATTATTTATTATGGATTGAATTTGTTTTTTAGATTAATGACATGTTGTTTCATGGCTTTTGATTTTTTTTTTAAATTGGATACCCCAAATTTTGTATTTATGCACGTCAAATAATGGTAAAACATGTTGATTTTATTATGTATGTCATCGATTTTTACCATGTTTAATGCAATGCCTCCGTGGTCGAGTGACTGGCATACCGGTTTTATTGGGTATTATATATATTGGTTGGCATAACAGAATTACAGAATCTAGTCTATATCTATAGGTACTATAACAAAATCGTAAAGTCGGATTGCAAAAGAGAAGACATTATTATGTCAAAGATAAAAAATACTGCGCAGAATCAACCTTCGTCGTCATGAATTAATTTTTATATAATATTCAAATGAATTATAATTCCAATTCTCATTTACTGACTTAGCAACTGCGAAATAAAGGTAATATCTTCGAAAGAACCTGAACATTTTGCAAATCAAATAATAAAGCATATAGAATTTTGAATATATTCAATATTATCTGTAAGTATAACAATATTAATAATAATATTTCTTACATTCACACCAATTAGCCTAGCCCGAAGTAAGCACTGTAAGGCTTATATCATCATCATCATTAGCTTATTACTGTTCCCACTATACAGGTCTTCCCTATGGATAGAATAGGGAGATTGGGCCATGACCCACCACTCGAGCACATTGCGGATTGGTGGTTACTAACGACTGCAGATGCCGCTGGTACCAACGGCTTAACGTGCCTTCCGAAGCACGGAGAAACCCACGATTAGAAGTTTTTGGTCACCCATCCAATGACCGACCATTGCGAAAGTTGCTTAACTTCCACGATCATAGGCCGAACGGTTCTAAAAGTAAATCGAAAAAAAAGAAAAAGGGGCCATCGAATCCAAAAAATAAACCATCTACAGACTTTGTCATGGTCCCATACCGAAAGGTTCAGTAGTTTTGACGTGATTGCGTGACAAAGCATTTTCATTATATATAGATATTAGGAAAAAAAACACATTTTTTTAGTTTCCTGTTACAAAGAAGGTTATCTGAAACAGGAAATGTGTTTGTGACTTTAAATTCGAATACCAGGTGCTGCATATTCTCTACGAGTTTTCCTAGTGATTTTATTCGGTTCGCTTGTTCTCAAACCACTAACTCTGGAACGGAACGTAATTGGAGTAGGTTATTGGAAACTCCTTGAAACGCAAGTAGCTAGTAGAATTTGAAACTTTCAGCTAACGAAGTCAGCTTTTTGTGCTTTTTTGAAGAATATTATTCGGCTTCCGGTGTTTTTTCTGTTATTTGGTAAATGGAATTTTACAATGAATAGATCGATGGTTGTGCTAAGTGCATTGCGTATACTTATATTGATATTTTTGGTCAGAATGTGGTCATTTTGTAGAGATAAACGTCAAAATATATCACTCGTGACGTACGACCTCCCACCAGTCCAAATTAGACCGCGTGGTATGTTACGGTACATCCTCATGTAAGCATTACATTCTAAATGATAGATGTTTTTGTTGAATTTGAAAAATCTTTGTTTTATTTTTTTGACCGTTTGGTGCAACGGTAGCGATCCTGCCTTTCGCACCGACAGTCCTGGGTTCGAGTCCCGGAAGGGGCAGATGTTTGTGCGATGAATACGATTTTTATCTTTCCATGATCATAGATTTTTATATCTATATATATTTCTATAAATATTACTTATGTATGATATCAGAAATATTATTATCTTATTATTTATTAAAAAAAATAATTAGAATATTTTTTAAATTTATAAATACATTATGATTTAAATTAATTTAATGTAACATCAGCTCGAAAGATGGCGCTGCAGTCGGGCACTGGCAATGGCAGTGTTCTGACGAATGAATCCTCTGTACTATTAATTATCGTCTTTAATATGCGCCGAGAGATCAAAGTAAATTTTGAGAAATATATCCACCATCTTTTATTTCAGTAAATTTAACACACACTACAGTAGTTTTATGTTAAGGGAAGTTCTGTGCTGCATTTCGGTCACATTCCATTAAACAACTTAGGATATCTAATGAAAAAAACAGAGTCCCCTAATTGTACAAAATGTAGAATTATCGAAGATGCCTACCATATTATGATGGAATATGAGCGAAACGTGGCGTAGAGATTGCAGCTTTTTTCTATACCCAATTTATTTATTTTTTATTTTATACTTTCGGCTCAAATTGTATAAAGGCAGACTTAATGCTATAGGTATTTTCTACCAGTCAACCTTAGGGTGATGTGGAGACAAGTTATGAGTTATGAGAGTTATACATAGATATATATTTTACTTAAATAAGTACTATTAATAAATATATATCAAGTAAACGATAGCTATTATGGATGATTGTTAAAATGTAACAGGTAGTTTCTTGCTCTAGACTGGACAAACAAGAAAGCGGTTGGAAGAAGAACGGAGATTGAAATTTAAATGGAAGATAAGTTTTTGTAATAGCATTTTGGCAACCCTATTATCAAAAACGACCAAGATGCTATATTATACTGTACAGAGTGGCCTAAAGCGTAGTGAAACTCAATTAATATTCTTTGTGTTACCTATGAGGGTGGAATTTCCTAAGGAAATACCCTCGATAATATTAAAGAAAAAAATACTGAGGTAATTAATAGGCTAATTATTATTAATAAACAAACTCAATTACTTATTATATTATTAAGGATTTGAACTGTTGAAATCTTATATCTAAAGAAAATATTACTAGAAGAATTTGATATGTCTCAGGTGACAGGCGGAATCCGATCTATCCGGGCGAGAACTCTTCTAATTGAGCTAACGAGACCTTGAAAGACCCGTCGAACTTTTCTAAGTATTTCTTAAGCTGACGACAGCGCCATCTCATCATGTTCTAGGTACTATTACTTACAACATCGAAGATAATACTTTTACAAGAATCCAACAAGCGATTAAGAAGAAACAGCTTTGTGGTTGTTATTATTTTGTTATTTAAGAATCAAACTGCTATATTTTTTAATCAAAAAGAATTATTACTTTTGAATTTTCTATCCATCCATATATATAAAAATTCTCTGTCATAGGAATTACCCGCGATGAACTCCGAAACCACTCAACCGATTTTTAGGATTTATTTTTTAATTTTGCTGGATTTATACTGACTTAGGTCAGTAGTTACTTATAAAGGTTCCAATGATATGAATTTTTATCTAAAAACTAAAGCAATGAAGCAATGATTGCGAAAAGCAAGCTCTGTGAGTACCCGTGAAATAAATGTGATATATTAGATAAAAAGCAGTTTTCCTTTTGTCTTTACCCTTACAAATTTCACATTTCACGATATTAATCATAATAGTCGTAAAATTCAATGAAACTAGTTATCCCCACAAAAGGTTTAGTAGCCCTTTCGATGATCATTAGGGCAATTATATTGAGGTCCGGGCAACATCCGACCTTTACTTTAATCACATATTTTTGCTGGCAACACTCTTCGCTAAATTGTTATCTCTTTCTTTTATATTCGGACTTTTTGGCGGGAGTGTGAAACGTCAATTTGGTGGTTTTGTCTTTCTTTTAAAAAATTGTGCTGTGGTGGATATTAGTACGAAATAATGTGTTGGCAAGTGAAACAAAACAGCGAAAGTTTTCTTTTCTGCCGTCTTAAGAAGTCCACGGATAGGTTTCTGTAAATGGGAGAGCGACACCATCTGGCACAAGTGCACTATACACTTAATAAAGGGGGTTAATCACCATCACAGAACATTATACTCCAAGGAGAAGAATGCTAACTTCATACAAAAAATATGGCGACTAATATCGACTTCACTGCCATCTCTCGTAGTCCCCAAAAAACTAATATGGCGGGGAATTTAAAATTTATACGAGTAATTATTTTTTGGTCAGTGCCAGCCCGTTTTCCATGTACCATTCCATTCCCATTGAAGTATTTATAAATACTTCTATGGGAAATATGGTGCATGGAAAAACGGGCTGGCACGTAATCGAAAGCATTACCTAATAGTGAGTGAAAAAAAAAAAAACAAGAGCAGATGGATTTCAATCATGTTTTATTATACATATTTAATTTTTTTCTTAATAGGGCTCTCGCTGATTCGTCGTGAAACTGGCGATTTTTTAGTGTACAAAATCTTTGGATACATATAGTTACAACATTTTTTATAATAAATTGCACATTTTCATTTTTATGGCATGTTGTGGGGGGTCAAATATTGTGACCACTTCATTATTTAATATTGTGAAATATGGCTTCTCAGCTGTTGCACCCAGGATACTTAAAGCCCTTCTATTCACGCCATTCATGTCACATACCGTTGCAGATATACATAGTCCAACACTGAAGCATGCATGCAAAACCTAAAAAAAAAATACAACAATTGTTACATAAAAAACAAATCCGACACTGTATCTAAGTTTATACGCATTAACTATATGTGACAAGTAAATTTTATATGGTTAATTGTCATGCTCTTCCAATGAGCAATTTGCAGCAAACACATTTCTATGTTCTCTCTAATTTAGTATTAACTGCTACGGTACTTTGGGTTATTTAATGAAACATGGAAACAAATTGACCAAACAAAATAAATAGCATTTTTAGTACATACTAAACTGTCCATACATTTGCCAGCACATCAATATATACACTGTTAAGTAACAACATAAGGTAGATAAATCAAAATGTATATTAGCTTGGTATGCTATGACTGGACATTATTGTTTTAGGAAGAAAATCTTTAATATAACATATATACCTCTTTGATGAGCTCTGCTAGTCTATCTGCAGTTGTATATGAACTAGATAAATAAAAAGCAATTGGCTGTTTTTCTTTTTTTCTTATTCCAGCGACCATGAAGACTAATGCATGGGTTGCTTCTTGTTCAGACCGCCCATGCTGAGGGCCATGGTCCTGGTATCCTTCTATTACATCTTCTTAAGATTTATATTCTAAATGTTTTTTTATAGACATTTCATCAAACATCAAGATGTATCGATTTTCAGAGGGCTCTAGACTTTTCACATGCTCTTCTAGAGTATTAAGAATTTTTTTATTTATGCCTACAGTCAATTCGAATTGACTTAATAAAGATTTGAGGGTTGCTGGTGTTGGTAAGCACCACATTCTTCTTAAAAGTCTATAACACATTGGAGACCTTTTATAGAGTCTTAATGCAATAATTTTTTCGTCTAGTGTCCACATTTGTCCTCTTGTTTTTCTTCTTATATTTTTTAATTGGGATTGTAAAAGGATAGTAAATGATGGGGTTAGTCTTCTCACCAGTTGTTGATATGCAAAGTTTACATGAAGGACATTTAAACTATCAAGACTCTTTTTCTTTTTTATGGTATTTCGCAATTTCCAGACCCTTTTCATATACATTTGACATTTTCTATGTAATTCCTTTTCTCTTTCCGATTTATCTTGACTGCGTGAATGTACAACCTGTAAAACATATTTTTCATCAGTGATTATGAGATTGATGATATGAGAGATATGAGATTTTATTTAATTATCATATATACTGCAAGTGTTTTCAGTAAGATCATTAACAAGCAGCAGTTGAAATTAATACCTTTAATTTAATAATTATTTATAGTATTTGTATAGATACCTTAGTAACAGGTCTTATATTTGTGATGTTCCTGTGTATGTGAGATGGCCCTGGCTGACCTTTCATCATTTCCTGTCGTGGCATTGATGGTCCTGCTATATGTTCCATGGCAAGAGGTGACAGTCCTGTAAAATACATGGCATTGATTATCATGAATGATATAATTTCTTTGTAATTTATTTTACAAAAATCTAATAATTGTCTATTTGGTTGTATGCATCCTCATGAAAAGTTAAAAATAGTAAACATGGTCAACATGCTAAGAAAAAGCTTGTCAGATATATAATAATTATATTAGTTAAGTTATTTTAAAGTGCATAGATGTTTTATATTGGCAATATAATAAAGCCATGAGTTCATCATATGGTGGGGATAAACTGAGCTTCCATCATGGATGTTGTATAGCATGCTGATAAAATTATAACATAACATGATAATTAAATAATTTATATGAGCACCTTCACAACAGGTCTAATATTGACAATATCATGTTGGTATAATGAGGCTGGTTGAGGATCCATTCTGTCCAGCTTTGATGTTGATGGGCATGGGTTCCATAGGGTGATGTGAGAGTGTATGCACTTGCTGAAAAACCAATCATTGTTTATGCCTTTAGAATATATGCTTAAAGTGCTTACTTTGGGCTAGGTTAATTGATGTGAATGTAGGAAATATTTATTTTTATTTTATATTTGATTTTTCAATAAATAAGTTGTAAGATTTCACTTTACAGGAATAAGCAATACAATGTAAAAGTGCATAATACACATGTTGCTATGATTGTTTTTTCTTAATGTTTATGTATAGAGGCTGCTTTTATAAAAAATCTGCAGGAAAACTAAATTTTGAAATCAGAAGTGATAAAACAGATAAGTAAATTACCTTGTGGTCCCTGTTTTCCCGATTCGTTATGTCCTTTTTTCTTGGCAAAATCAGTATATGCAGATTCTTTAAAATGTTACACAACATACTATGCTCAGCATATAATTTTTTTTGAAAGGCATAGGAATGCCACTCTTTCTCGGGAAAACAAAACTTGGTCTATGATTCACATCTGAAACAAACCAATCAATTTTATTAATTATTAAACAAACTTAACTGAATTATTCCGTTCAACCTTTGATTTCTAAGAAAAAGTAAAGCTCACATAACAAGTTCTTAGTTTTTATAAGATGTGTAGAAATAAGAACATAAATATATATATAAGAACATACACATATATCACACATACGGTGCTATAATGTCACATGTAATTTTTGACAAAACTGAACTGAGTATGAGAAAATACTCCTACCTCTGCTCTACGTCTTTACTTTGTTTGTTTTTACTTTAAAATGAAGTTCAAAGTTGGAGCTTGATTATTTTATGTGCGATATGTGCGATATATAAACAAAAAAGTGTCTTTAAAACAACTGTACTTACCGTAATGTGTTAGTTGGTCCGGGGTTAGGATATCTATATAGCCTAATGTCGGGATCTTCCTTCGGCGATCGCCCACATTTCAAGCATATTCTTCTAATGTTGTCTGCCATAATTACATACAGCTATTGGATATGGTAAAAACAACAAGAGTCACTATCTCACAATACAATAACAGCAGCATAAAGCAACCACAACTTAACACAAGATCGGAGGAGGAGGAGGTGCTCAACTCGATGAAAACGACGAAATTTATAGAGAAATGCAACTGGTACAGCGATTACGATGTTAAAACGAACGAGAGAAATGCCGAACGAAAACAAACATCAAACGCCATATTGAAAACCATGTTTTGGCATCTGCCATCTACAAATCACATTGTTGCCACAGTTATAATAAAATATCCTACTACTTAGTTCCATTATACAAATAATATGAGCAATACACACAAGAAATTAACTTTTTTTAATGTCATGTTTAAATTCACGATTGCGTTTGAATGATGTAATAAATTTCTGGCATTAAATTGAAATAATAAAAGATGCCACTAAGTATTTTATCCTACTATTTTGAATTCCACTTGTGTATAGCCACACAGGAAAATCCCCAATAGGTATGTCACCGAATGCTCATATATAGTTGACCCCGCCTGATCACCATGCTGTAACAATGAATGATACTGAAATTTTACGTTCTTTTCGGGACAGGCGAAGGTCTAAGACATACTGCCAGTTCTTGAGTAATTTCTTTTTTTATTAGATGATGATGAATGATGACGAGAGCCGTTCCTTGAATGATAGACAATCAATGAATGATGAATGAAAAGTGAAATACCCCTTTCCCTAAATTGCAGTAAAGATGTGGGTAACAAGTACATTTTTTAATTATTAATTGAATCACTAACAAATAATACAGCCTTACAAATATAGATTTAACTTAACAAATATTAACAAACTTTTGGTTAACTATTCTTACAATCATAAGTAATGACACCATGCAAAAAGTATGTTATAGTATAGCATTATTTTTTGCAGATACTTTTTTTGTAAAAATTCATTAATTCACTAAATATACTGGCGACAATAGATCAAGCTTTATATCAAAATTCAATTATTGCAAACAGATATAAACTTATGTTTTATTTTAACGACTTTTTGTTGCAATGGTAGCGCTCCTGCCTCCGTACCGACGGTCCTGGGTTCGAATCCCGGAAGGGGCAGATGATTGTATGATGAATACGAGAATTTGTGCCTGAGTCATGGGTGTTTATATATATTTTTATGAATATTACATATCTCTATCCTATCCTAAGCCTATTAGTGCTTACTTTGGGCTAGGCTGGTTGGCGTGAATATAATAAATATTTGTTATTTATTATTTATTTATATATCCAATAATTTCTGTTACAGTTTACCCTACTTTCTTAAAACAGATACTTGTTGACTTTGTTTTTATCAACGACGTAAGGAAACCATCACTTTTACTTCTGTTAATGCTGACGAGTTTCTTGCGCCCATTCATCTTGTCAGTTAAAAGGCGTCCTGAATGGGTGGCAGGTAAAAATGTTGGACGATTCAAAACAACTTATTTTAAGTGCATTTAAAAAAAAAAGTTATTTTAATTAAAAATTTTATTTCATTTAATAGAGTAAAGGGCTTTCTAAGCCTAAAGCAAAAATAGTGTTAACGTTAACGTTTAATATGACCCTTTTATTTATCTGCAATTTGTGTCTTAAAGGAAAGGAATATTGAGAATACGTCAATCATGTTATTAATATTCCCGTCAACCCCTCGGGATAAGGAAAATGCTTGGTTATGAGTGGGGAAAACGTCTGTAGTACATCGGCGAGGCTTGAACTTTGTACGCTTGGCTCAAACCTGACATAAACAACTTACTTGTCATGATGAGCTGCGAAAGTTGAATTTAAGCAAGTTTATTCAATTATTTTTTGATAAAATATACCTCTTGGTTTATTTTATTCCTAATAATTTTATTATTTAATAAAAAAAAAATAAACATTGAAGGCTTGTGCTATGACTCCTTAAGTAACGCATCATATTTATATACATAGATATGTAATACATACATATACATTACACAAACAACTATCCCTTCTGAGACTTGAAGCCAGTAGCTCCAGTGCGACAGAAAAGCTCGCTACACTTCGCACCAAAACGTCGTCAAAATAATTTTCTGGTTAAAAAACGAGTTCTTTTATATTTATTTAGTAACTGACATGGCCACGCCTATCCTTAGTCCTAAGTTGGAACAAATAAAACGAAATGAAAAAAAAAACATCATAATCGATTGAGTAGTTTCGGAATTCATCGTAGTTAAACACTGTGTCAGGGAATTTTAATTTATATAGATTTGACTTGCAAAATTGAATAGGAGCTATATAATAGAAAGGTACATACGACAAAATAAAGACAAGGAGAGATAATTATAGGTATAGACAAAGTACCAATGGCGGCTTTGGCACTAAAAACCATTTAACCTTTGGACGAAAAAAAAGTAAACAATATAAAATAAGATTTTATGTTATATTTTATAATACTATGAAAATGTTTCATGAAAAAATCTTAACTGGCTTAAACTAGATTGACCCTACTAGATACAAGCACAGCACGTTTCATAGAAAAATACTTAAAATTGAGACCCTTCCCTAAATACTGATATAAAATAAACTGTTGATTAGTGTAAATAAGTTCGGTAATATTATATAAAGACTGTTATATAAAAAACGGGCCGAGTGCGAGTCGTACTCGCGCACAAAGGGTTTCGTACAAACTTTTAGTTAAGTAAATTATATAATATAACTAAATATTCTGTGAATATGTCAAGCGTCTACCTGTTGTTTACAATATCGAGCAAAAACGAGCGAAAAGTTACATTTGTTGTATGGGAGCTCCCTTTAATATTTATTTTATTCTGTTTTTTAGTATGTCTTGATATAGCGGCAACAAAAATACATCATCTGTGAAAAGTTCAACTGTCTAACTATAACGGTTCTTGAGACACAGCCTGGTGACAGACGGATAGACAGCGGAGTCTTAGTAATACGGTCACGTTTAACCCTTTGGGTGCGGAACCTTAAAAAACCACTAAAAATGTCTGTCTTATCTATGCGTTTCAACCTCATTGTGTTATTAACTTATCCTACTTTATATTTTGTTATAATTAAGTTAAGTTTGATAGAATCGTTTTAAGCATTCGTTTATCACATATATTTAAAGTTTTGTAATATGTGAGAATTTAATACTTTTTTAAAAGTAGGTATAACAATTTGAGAGCAAGAATAGAAAAGCAAACCTTATTTATATATCTATTTTCAATAAGTCCATATTTCCTGTTTTATACTTTAAATCTTTACATGACAAGCTAAAATCTTCATTAAATCCAGCACCATAAACTACATTCTCCCTCAACACACCAGTAATCTCATTAAAACATCTTCAAAACATTACCATCAAGTTTAGCTGCCTAATTCTAAACACTGCCTTTAATCGCGATGCTGGCGCCGCCGGCGTGTGAAATTCTCCCTTGTGTCAAGTTTTATAAGGAACAGAATCAAATGGCTCCCTTGAGCGTGATGGTCCTCTTGGAGCCTGTCCGCTGGAGCGTTAAGTTTTGGAACTGTATAATCAATTCAGTGACTATCCTTTGGAGGGAAGTGGAAATTTTGGCTTGATGCTCAGATGTAGGAATCTTGGGATTACGTGTAACTTTTGGTTAAGTGTTTTGGACAAGAATTTTCAGTTTAAAATGTTTATTAACCTGCTAAACAAAATATTAAAGCCTGTATTGTTGTTTTTAAATACAAACTTTTTAGGAAATTCTGGTCAAGCAAGAAATATATATGTGTATGTGAGAATATATATAAAAATTTCTTGTCTTGACCGCGATAACCTACGAAATTACTCGACCGATTTTGATTTTTTTTCATTTTCCTAGATTTGTTGCATAGTACATAGGATTGATTTCATTTTAATTTATGACACAGCATCGCGTAGCCGGGTCAGCTAGTTATATTATAAAACTATCCACAGTGCAGTCAAAACACTTGCACAGTGTAAATAAAACTACCAAAAATGATAATGATGATTTTATTTACAGTTCAAAAATATTTTCGGTATGATACACAATGTTACACTAGCTAGGATCTATCTGCATGTAAATTATATAGTACATATTTGTTGTTTCATCTATCATCTGAAACAAGTTGATTTTTTCTTATAATAATAACTTCATATATTATAAAACCGGTCAAGTGCGAGTCGGACTCGCGCACGAAGGGATCCGTACAAATTTTTAGTTCAGTGAAAAAATCACGTTTGTTGTACGGGAGTTCCCCTTAAATATTTATTTTATTTTTAGTATTTGTGGTTATAGCGGCAACAGAAATACATAATTTGTGAAAAATTCTACTGTCTCGCTATCGCGGTTTTTGAGATACAGCCTGGTGAAAGACAGACGGACGGACAGACAGCAAAGTCTTAGTAATAGGGTCCAGTTTTTACCCTTTGGCTACGGAACCCTAAAAACCAGCAACTAAATGCATAATAACAGAAAAATATTACGTAGCAGTTTAGTCTTTATCGATTGTTGGATACTAGTAAAATCATAACATTCGATGTTGTAGGCAATTAGTACTAAGAACGTGTAGAGATGGCTAGCGTCATTTAAGATATTTCGACAAGTCTGTCAAGGTCTCGTAAGCTCAATTGGAATAGTATTCGCCTGGATAGCGAGAAGATGAGGGTTCGGGTCACTGTCACCTGAGAAAAGTTGATTTTTTCTAATAATATTAACTTCACATATAAAAATCAGGCAGCTAAATTGTTTATTAACAAAAAAAAGTATTACATAGCAGTTTCGTCTTTATCGATTGTTGGATATTTGTAATTAATCATTAAATTCGAAGTGATAGGCAGTAATACCTTTTAAATGATGAGATGGGTTTGATGTCAGCTTAAGAAATACTTCAAAACTTCGAAGAATCTGTCAAGGTCAACTGGAAAAATACTCGACCAGATATGATAGAGGATATGGATTTAGGTCAAGTCTGTCACTAAGACAAAAAGTAATTGTTTTTAAAGTCACAAATATATAATCTAAGATCACAAATCACATTTTTTTCCAATGTAAATGCGTTACCATAGCAACGCGTTAACCGCAAGTAGTTCGTCTACCGGACGCTAGATGGTGCTAACGGAAAATATTTAATAATAGAAAAAAATTAAAGAATTTGGTCCAACTGTGCGAAGCCGGGACGGGCCGCTAGTTTGTATTTAATAATTTGAATTTAACATAAATTGAAAATCATTTCAAGAAACAAGAGTGTTTCTGATCTTTAATAACTCCCTAAGTCTTCCTCCATCATGTGATATTAATTTTTTTCAGGACACGATTCTCCCATGAGAAATCATCTCAATCATTCTTTTCGTTAAAAATATTTTACTTTTAAAAACATGTTTAAATAATTATGTCGTCAGATACATATTAAAAAGATTTTAAGCTATGTAGTGTCCGACAGAGTAGAATACCCTTCACATTGAATGGTATCGTAAAAAGCGACTAATTATACTAAAAACCACCTTACATATTCTATAGACACCAAAATCAGTAACAGAGTTTAAATTTAATAGTAAAATAAAACAAATGATTTCTTACTGTGAAACTTTGTGTGAAATACGCCTGCCAAGATGAAGATGGTGGCATTCCCCCTATTTTCTACGAAAAGCTTCCGTTCATGAGCGTTTTTTGACTAAAATGATTCTCAGAAACTGCCAAAGCTCAACGATCACGGTATCCCGCTCTTTATACGAAAGGCTTCCAACCGAAAGCGTCTTATAACTAAGACATCCCGGATTAAAGACTCTCTCGATGATTCTTAGAAACTTCCACGATTACAGTAATCAATAAGATCCCAATCAGCTTCGGGTGAACCTTTAAATCACATTTTCCTAAATATATTAAGTGTTATCAAATGCTTAAAAGAAGCATAGTAATTCAAACAGACATTTTAATAATAACATTTCATTATGCAAGATTTTAATTATATTGAAACGTATCTTGCAGGCTTGGGCTACGACTGTCAAGTAAAGCCTTTCCTCGAAGCTGCAACGTCGTTAGAATGATTAATGGGGGGACGAATCAACCCCCCTAAATACGATAAAGATGGGGGGCGCAGGTGTGAACCGGTCCAATATCGTCACTCTAGGATTCGAGTGCTTGCCGGCTGACTTACACAATTAGCTGATAATATAATTAATGTTACTACTCAACATTTTCTGGATGATGAAATTAAAATCGAATCGTTAATTATTAATAAATTAATCATAATTATTTATTGCTAAGATATTGTTCAATTAGATGATAAATAATTTAAAATTCAAAATAGGTTTCATTTTTATTTATAACTAGCGACCCGCCCCGGCTTCGCACGGATGCAATGCTCTACAATATTATGCATGTATTATACATTTAAACCTTCCTCTTGAATTACTCTATCTATTAAAAAAATCCGTATTAAATTCCGTTGCGTAGTTTTAAAGATTTAAGAATACATAGGGATATAGGGACAGAGAAAGCGACTTTGTTTTATACTATTATTATATTATATATATGTAGTGACACAGCAACGCGTGGCCGGGTCAGCTAGTTTATATATAAAAATTTCCTGTCACAGTATTTGACCGCGATGAACTCCGAAACTACTCAGCCGACTGCGATGATTTTTTTTCATTTTGCTGGATTTGTTCCACTTGGGACATGGACTTAGGACAGGTTTCATTTTAATTTATAACACAGCAATGCGTGGCCGGGTCAGCTAGTACATACATGTGCTTGTGTCAAGGTTGTTCGCTCAATGTCACCTAATCTCCCAATTAAGGTAACTGCAGAATACCAGCGCCTTGATGATTTGCATTGTCACGGCTTATACTAGCGATTTTGTTTTTTTAGGTTTTTTTTTGGTAATATTTTTGCCTTGTCTTGTAATTATGTTGTATGTTTAATGTACCAAATAAACTATCGTTCATTCAAAATTCATTGCAGGCATGCAATTTCTAAAAATATTAGGTATTATCTATATCTATCTATACTAATATTATAAATAAGAAATATTTGATTGTTTGTTTGCATTGAATAGTCTCTGAAACTACTGGACCGTATTGAAAAATTCTTTGCCATTTGGAACTCTACATTATCCCTGATGAACATTGTAATAAAAATCCCCTGGGGTTATGATGTTATTTACCCCAATGAAAGCTAGTCGGTAGAGCAGAGGGGTTGTGGTTGTGTGAGTGTGGATTCGCGTGACCCAGTCATCCATGGAGCAACAATGATTTTGGGCGCCGTTAATAATAATTAAAGTTGACAATAAAAAATAATAAAGTGTCCATGGATCGGAGCAAAGTGAGTTTAATAAATCAAACTAAAATTATCCTTTAGACAAACATTTATTAACAACATTACATTGCCGGTATCAAATTGTATTTTCAAAGAACAATTTCCTTAGGAATGCATGTTATAAAACATTATTGGAGTAAGGGGTCGGCTGTCTAAGACCGAACCCATAAGTACTCACAATCCTTAAGCTAAGACACCTATCGCTTATCATCTTAATATAAAAAGCTCTGAATACCTAACTTACAGGTTATTCATAATAAAGTAATATTCATAAACATTTTAAACAGTAACCAGACATAATGCTAGAACTAAATTAATTTAACATGTAATTAATACATATATTGACTGTAGATCGACATAGGCTGAAGTTGAACATGTCGCCGAGTAGCCATTACAGATTTGCTGATACTCCGAAGGAATAAAGATTTTTATGAACAAAAATCAATTCCTCGGGTACATGATATAGAACACAGCTGCTACGGTAACAAAAGGAAGCTGTGGAATACCTTGGTTAAATTGATAATCACATGGCAGAGGTAACGCAGACATGTGCTGCGTCACGCCGACATCAATGAGACATCATCATCTGGGATTCCAGCTAGGCCCTCGTCCTTGCAGCATAACATTGAAATAGACCTTGAGGTAAGCTTCGAATAATACCCAAAAGCCATCCTTTAAGTTGAATTGAAATATCCTGGTAGTTGAAGCTAGGTCCTAAACTTGAACCATCATTGAAGCATCACTGAAGTAGCCTTAAAGTATCATTGAAGTGGCCCAAAAGCCTTGCCTTGAAGTATCATTGAAGTGGCCTAAAGGCCTTACCATGAAGTATCATTGAAGTGGCCTAAAGGCCTTACCATGAAGTGGCCTAAAGGCCTTACCATGAAGCCCAAAATTGGGCTTCAATTATTACATGTTTTATCCCGAAGGAAACAACACTTATAACATGATGAAAGATAAAATGAGCCTCGATCCCACACAAATCAATGCATAACGCATTATGAAATTAAATCAGACTTCCATGAGGAAGTAACAAAATCTGCAGCTTCGCAGTTAATAAAATTTCTGCATCCTTACGACACAGTCGAAGTGAAAAAGAAAAATGGAGGAAGGCTTCCGTCTTGGTGGGAATAAACTCGAGTACCATCGACAACGACTTAACCAGAGACTACTTGTGGTCCTCCAACATACATTATTTATTGTATGAATATAATTATTAAATCCTAAATAGCATACTAGCCATTAACATTTATTTTAATTAGCAAAATAACAAATGAGACAGATTTATTTAATTTTTACCAACAAAGTATAAATTTATTTGGTCCGAAACACCTACCGAACAAAAACGTAAATAATTGAATGAGTAGGTAGTAACTAGGTAGCACAAATCGGAACTACAAACGTCGCATCTGACAGTACTCACCTGTCAATCTGAAAGCCAGCTGTGATGTATGTAAACAAGAAAGCTAATTTTATTTTAACTATTGAAAAGTAAATAAATTCTTAGTGAATGCTGTGTTAAAATGAATTCAAACGGATGCTGTGTTGTTAAAGGGTGTGGTACGATCGCCGACACTCTCTATGCCACTGGAAATTGACTCAAACAAGGTAGAAAAATTCATGCATTTATTTGATACTAACTATCTCCAAACCAGACAACATATACATCTTCCTATCTAGAAAACCTACATAAACTTAATACCTAATGTTCCTGCCCGTGTCATGAAACTATGGCGAGAATATCACCATAAAAAGTACTTTAAAATGCAGTGCTTGCTATCCTATAGATAGGTTGAAAAAAAAGTGTTACAACATAGGCTATAAAATATTTTCAAAAGAGGGATCCATACGAAAAATTTCTTCGTATTCAATTACAATTAATATTACACTTAGTATTCAAGGCTATATCAGTACCCGTAAATTACTTTCTGAATTATACCATCCCAAGTTCCATACCATTCAAAAGCTATCATGGATGTAAAAATTATCAAAACCACTAATTAAATTAACCATGTAACTTAAGAAACATTTCTGACTTTTTAAATCTTTGTTCATTCTGCAACCATCTGTGGTTATGTCTCTCTCAAAGTTCGCCCTCCCTACTGCCACCCGTCACTGCCGGCCCTGCCAATTTCAAAAACTGCTCATTCAAATTTTAAACTTCCACTGTCCGTAAATATTGAGCAACAATCTACATGTTCTATCCGCAAAAATGGGCCTCTTGGTAATTTCTACAAGACACCTCATTGAATATGTGAGATGAATGCACCATGAGTCATAAAGCACATATAGAGATCGTGGTCACAACCTTAAAAGACCTTAGTAACTCCTCTGCATCCATGGGCGCGATTACTTTTGTATTTACTGCAGATTTCTGACAGACTCTTCTCGTCATTGACAGAGGTACGCAAGCAGATATCATCAAAACATGCTTGATATCGTCTCCCTTATGGGCTTTGATTGAAAGTTTGAAATAACCGACGAATATGAGAGTTAATCTTCATGGAATCACAGATTGAGATTTCCCACAACAACTGCTAAAACTTGGGGAAAGAATTTTTCCCACTTCAAATTTAAGCAGAAATCGTGACATCCTTTCGGATGAGTATCTAGGCTAAATATTACATTTAAAATTTTTTATACTTCTTGTGATCTCAGTCAATAGTGTCACCTAGAATGATACTCTCAACGAAATAAACAATCTCATTATTTAAAAAGTCCCCAGAAAAAAAAATTACAAATCGATTGACACCGTGACTAATATCGAAAGCGTAGGAATTGATAAATTCCCTAAACCCTTCTGAACTGCCACTACATGAATTGACGTCAAGAATCAGCATTCCAATCATTCTTTTGAGAAATTTAAACCCCCCGAGCATGTGCAATAGGGCAAGGGTGCTTATTGAGGAATTGAAAGAAAATTTAATTGTAGCCACCATTATCACCGGCCTAGCAGATGGTCAACTTAAAATGCCGAGGATACCTATGATCCCAACTGATCTACCAGCTTCATTTAAACGGCTTCAATTACCGGTAAAAACATCTTTTGCGTTGTCTTTTAACAAGTCCCAGGGCCAAACATCCAAATTAGTAGGGATCGACCTACGAAATGAATGTTTTACTCATGGCCAACGCACAGTCGGCAAAACAGTTTTTTTGCTGCCACAAAATAAAGCAACATCAAATATCGGATACAGGCAAGCTCCCACCCAATAAATTTAATGGAATGGTTTTGTAAAAAGATTAGAAACAAAAATAAATAATTCAAATATGGAAAAATAACAAAAAAAAAACATTAAAATGACAATATCCAAACATTATTTATAACACACTCTTTTTTAGTAACCCCCGACGCAAAAAGAAAGGTGTATGTGTGTGAAGCCGGAGCAGGCCTTGTATATATAAAGGCAAATATTTACCTATAAAAACTCCTTACTAAATATATACTTGAGAAGCTGTGATTATTTTCGTCACGAAACAAGAGTATAATATTTCAGAGAAAATAGTTATCGAATGAAAAGACTCAATTTACTTATCCTTTTACATTGTATTACCTATTTTTAGAACTAATACTTTCTACTTACCACTTTTACACCCTAACCCAATATTACGAAACAAAAAACATTCCAACCATTCTCGATAACATAATAAATGCCGTGAGTGATTATTCTGAACGAATTCGGGACGTCCGTTGGACGCAAAGCAATTATTTTCAAGACACCACCCCCCTCGGATACAAATAAATACTACTGAAAGCTTTTAGCAACAAACTACTATTACACTTATGATCAGTAGGATCAGTTTTGATAGTTGTATAAATAAATTTCTTTGAGGCTTGGTCACTAGGGCGCTTAATACGAGGTTGCTTACTGGGAATACGAGGTTGCTTTCTATGTGCATCAGGTTGCTTACAGTAAACATGAGGTTGCTTATAGTGGGCATGAGGTTGCTTACAGAGAGCACTGGCGACATAATACCAGAGCATAACATAATGATATGATCGTGCTGTTAAAGCACCTCTTTAACCTGAACATCATTCAGATTAATGAATTCTACGCGTATAATGTTACACGCATTATTATGTTGCGCATTTAACTTCTATTATCCATCAATTAGTTCTGATATCCTTGTTTTTTCGGACTATGATTGATTGTATTTATTTGTTAAGTTGTACTTGTTATCGGAGTTAAGGAGCAACAGACAATCAATTTCAGAATGATGGAATGAAGTAAGTATAATATCAATCATTTAACTTGTAACTCACTATGTGATTATTTTATATTTTGCATTCAAACAGCCATATTTCTATAAAAGTTAAAACACGCCTAGAAATAGCAACCACATCTCCGAGCCCCGAGGATTGGAATCTACAACATTTCACTATCCAGACGAATGCTTTTCTTCTCATCTGAGTTATAAGTTTGACAACTTTGACACTAACCGATACGCCTCTAACTGAACATTAGGGTAAACAAGATGTGTAACAATATACTAAGCATTGACCAATCAAGGGAATATTGAAGATGCAATATTCTAAGTAGCTTTTATATGACATTATATGTCATTATGACATTTAAGGTATGACATTTTATTTATTTGACATTATTACAATTTTACACTCCATAGCATTGAATAATATTATTAAATTGAATTCCATAATTATGGAATACGCAAATATATAAATATTATATTGATATTGACTAATGTTTAGATAACCTGTTTGTTCTCAGTTTTCTTTTATAATTTATCATTTTACGCCGAATTTGTATTCTTTTTACCTATATGTACTACCATATTCTTGGAAATAAAAGCTTATCTTGTCTTAAGAAGCATGTAAATATTTGAAGTATCTACTATTTGCATATGCTCGACCTGCCTGATCGGTGACGAAATTGTTTCCTTGATATGCCGACAGCCACGTTGAACCGCTAATCTTGGCTTCATCTATAAGGCTATTAGTATCTATCAATCCGCGTTGGCTTGCATGATGTAATAGTGGTTTGCTGGCCATATTGTCTCACCTCAAAGTGACAACTTTTTTTGTAAGTTCTTCATTGTTTCAAGGTTTTCTCAAATACAAACGCTTCATTTGTAAAATATGGGTTGACTGCGGGGTTCTACAAGAAATAAGCATGAAATTGGATACAACGGCTCGTGAACAGAAATAAATGGCCACGGCATGCTTCAGCCTTTTCGAAAATTATAAACCTTACCCTTTAACTGGACGAAACAGGTCGAAAGGATTACCAGTTTTGTAGTGGGAAATATGGAATTAAGTATTAAGGCTTTTGATAAATATAAACATAGATAAATTTCGTCGTTTCTGACAATGTTTCTTGGATCTTAGATTTTTTTTTTGCAACATATAAAGCAGCTTATACTATTTATATGTGTGTGTGTGTCATCATGTTATGTCATGTGATCACAAAGACAAGTCATCAAATATTTTCAATCAGGTTTCTGTTTTATGCTGGATCTAGAAATTAATATAACTAGTAATTTATCTATATTGAAAATGATATTTTAATATGCCATAAAAATAATTCAGTAAAAAATATAGCTTTTTCGAGTTACGTCAGTTAAAAACAAAAAATATCGTATGTTTAGTGAGAGTGGTCTCGTAAAAATTTACACTGTCAACTCATTTAGTTTAGTTTTACTATTGTTCTTTGCGACTTTGTACTACTGTTTGTGTTACTTTGTTGTGGCGTAACCACAAAATGTAGCGGCTCGGTAAACCTTTCTAAATAAGAGAATCAGCGCTATAAACCAACTGTGCCGAGATTAACTTCAAACTAGTTCTACAGTAAATTCATTCAGTATTTAGGAAAGGGTTCGGAACCTTTAAGTAAAGATTAATAAGTTTAAATTATTTAAGTTTTTGTCTGTATAATTATTTTGTTAAAACAAATTAAAGTTAAAACAATGTTTTGTTAATGTCCATGTTTTATGAAACTTCAAAATTGTGCAGTATGCCCAATATAGGAATGAATCTTAAAGATGCGATGGTATTTGATAACGTGATCAAAATACATAATCTGATTCCTTCTTTGTTTACCTCTACCATATATTTAGTTACCATATATTAATAGTTTTATATATAACTAGCTAACCCGGCCAGGCGTTGCTGGTATAACCCGGCCACGCGTTGCTATGGTAACGTTGATTGATTATAAAAACTGTTATTCTTAGTATTATGGTAACTATGGTAACTATATATGGTAACAAACCCACAAAGTCCTTCTTTTAAATGTAAAGATTAAGAATTTTATCATTTTTTGTTTCTTACTGAAGCGTAGGGTAATCGCTGTAGGAATTTATCTTAGGGAAAGGGGAATTACTTCCGCCTAAGTGCATGTGCTCCAGGACCAGTACTTTGATTCTGCATAGAAGCTCATATTTAAGTCAACAAACTTTATTACGTCAAGTTATATTTTTTTTATTTTATTTAGTGTTTATCTTACTTTTTTTCTGTTCCGTCTTTAATACTCTGGAAATTTAATATGACATTTTTACTGACTTCATAAAAGCATTTGTGTACCTGAAAACAAATCTACTTTATAAATAGGATAATGGCAAACGCTTATGTACTTTCAGACCCACAAGAGGCTAAGCGTTTCATAAAAAAAATATTGTTATTTGCTCCAATAAAGCTTAATAAAATATGCAATGGCAAAATAAATACTACTTTATGAGTTACTTTATAACAGTTATTATTTTAATATAAAAAGCCTTATTGACCATAGATATAATAATAGTACAACAGGAAGACTTAATGCTTGTTGCATCCTCAACTACTAAACCTTTGGGTAAAACGGGAGTTATAATAAAGAAGTATACTTACTTTAGTTGAGTTATGGACTGATTGATCAAGCTACGAGTATTTTGTTTAAATTATTTCTGCAAAATAATTATTTGTTATTAGTTTCTTGTTAGTGAACCTATTTCATAATGATAGCTTAGTCTAGGTCCTGGAGACTACAGAAGGATCCATCTAGGGCGAATATCCACCGGCGGGGCCGCGGAAGTGTCCGCAACGGTTCCAATGACTCCACCTGGTGTCATTGCTTCGTCGAATGGTAGTTCGATGGGTATATCGTCTGATGATGATGAGTAGTTCGACGAACAAATGGCACTAAGGTGAATGAGGGGACGTCGTAGAGTTTTTAGTTGTTAGGCCTCTGTGCACCGACCTGACGAGCTTTTATCGTGGGAGAGTCTCACATAACCCCACCGTCCACCGAACGGAGGGATATGTGTAACGCATTTTCTTCACGTAAAAAAGTTTTTCATTAGCAATAGCAGTTTCCACTAATTATTAATATTAATTACTTTGTTACACACACAAATAGCACATATTAGTATATAATTATCACAATAACATGTATAACCCTGAGTAGATATCCTAAACAACAGTACCAAAAAGATGACTTAAACCTATATCAATGAAATCTTCTTGCTTCGATCTTTAATATTTTTACCTTTTAAAATTGATTATATGAATCTGGCTTTATTTTGTATTATAAGTATTTAAAGCTCTAGAAATGCATCTATTATTTGTACAGTTCACTATATTGAGAACAAAATGTAGCTTATGTCTTTATTTAATAGACAGCTGGCCTCCCAAGAAACCTTGCCTTGTTTGGGGGCTTTTTCTTAATTTTCTTGTTATGTAGTTCTTTTCTTACTAATCATTATAAACTTTTTAAAAAAATGCGCTTTTTTATTGTCTTGTTCCTTGATTGGATTTACTAAAGTGATATAGTCTCTGTACTCGGTTTATTATGTGGTAACGTCATAGGGAATACAAATTAAAACGTAGCGATTACATAATTTGACATTAATTGTCATCGTCGATAATTTGCTGTACACCAACACAACACACTGTCCAAATAAATAACGTTTTTACCTAACACACAAGTTTGGTTTGTCATTCAATTTCTGCGTGTAAAATTGCGTTTTACTCGCTAGCGTGGAAAAGTGTTAAAATTAGAACCTTCCTATCGAAAGAAAAACACATGTGGTACGTTCCGAATCGTCATTTTCATCAAACTATAAGAATAAATAACACTTAGAATATACTATTTGTATATATATACCGAAAAAGAACTGTCACAGTGTCCAATCAAAAAAATCTACGTATTCTTAGTCAATGCACATTTATAACAAACCAAATTTAAAAAAAATACATTCATCATTAGTGATTCTAACAATTTCACTTTTAATTTATAATTTAAATTAACCAATAACCATTTTATTTAAGCTGTTTTTATTGCACCTAAAAATTTTCCTCGCTGTAGTGAGGATAGAAATTGTGTGTTTCGCTCGGCAGCAAAGTTTTTAGCCTCTTTTACCTATGAAACTCTCGCTACGTTTAGGATTCGATCTTTGAACCACGAGCGCAGCGAGAGCCTCTCCTTCGCTTGCTTAGGTTTCAATAGAGGTAACTCGCGTCTAAAACTCAACTTTGCAGTCTTGCATAACAAATAACTATTTTTTCATGTATATGTATTAGCGTTTTTTTAGCAAAAGTGGTATAAATTAAATACTTTTTAGGTTAAAATGATATTATAGTAATTTGATATCAACTAATGATTATTATGGTATAATGTATAAACAAATGTATACATAAGTTAAATTGCTTAATTCTTTCATTTTAATTATTATTCGCGTTCACCTAGATGAGCATGATCTAGGTGAATGTGTATTACACTTTTGTATTGTACATACTGTTACATACGCGCGCTCACACACACACACACACACAGACATATACGTACACGCATACGTTCTAATACGATTTTTGAAGTGAAAACTGCTTTAGCGGCTTTGTGCACTTCTTGGAATGGGTAAAGAATGTTAAACTCGTGCCAGGACACGTGACCTGATCGAAAATTCGTAAGAAAATGAGAGAGTAGACCGCCGGCGCAGCGTAGGAGAGGAAGTAATATACCCCTCTTTTTCTACCGCGCGGCGAAAATGTATGCCTGCTCCTGCTGTCTCGTTTAAGCAGCGCTGGGCGCTTGCGCGAGTGTGCGTGTGAGTTTGTTGTCATGTTTGTGTACGATAGCGCAATAATTGAATATTGTATTTTACCACATAAAAGATTGTACTTTTATACTGATAATTAAAGCAATTTATTCCCCAAACATTCCAAAAAATCTAAAATGAACCCGTTGTTTTTTTATAGTTAATAAGCAGGCGCTTGACCACTATCTGATGGTAAGCGACTATGCGATCTAGGATGTGACGCGCTTGCCAAGAAGATATCTATTCACTCGTGGCTAATATAATATGCTTTTGATAATGGTAGGTAATGATATTTTCTACCATCTTTAAATGTACCACGTTCTACTCTATTTCAATATAAAATCAACCAACAGTTTTGTTACAAATGTGGACTCAATTTTGAAACAAAGAGCTCTGAAAAATATTTTAATAAGGTCGCTAACGAATTTTGAAGTAGGGAACATTCTCGTGAATCGAACTTCGCCGAAATCTTAATAGGAAACTTTAATAATCGAGCAATTAGCGAGTTTCGACATCGAGATTAGTAATCGATACCGAATGTGTTCATAAAATATTCTTCAAATCCGCGTTAAGATATAACGGCGAGTTTACCTTGCTTGAATGGATGAATGAATAAAAAGAAAGAATTATTGTTTATAATAATAATTCTTACACTCACACCAATTAGCCTTACCCAAAGTAAGCACTGTAAGGCTTGAATGGATTCTAGGGTAAGGGATAGACATACATAGATGATATTTAATTCTTACACTTCCGCGCACATTACACATTTGAAAAAGACACTTTTTTACGGATTTTGCGCATATTTTATTTTATTTTTTAATCCTGACGTTTCGACTTCTTTACACAAGTCGTGATCACAGGATGACGAAGATAATGGTTGTCACTTATTTTCTACTACCTTCACAATATTTTAATCGGACACGTTCGGAATTGTTATTTTTTTATATGAATCAAATTGTTTTATTTTTATATTTTATTTAGTTATTAAATTCTGACAACGATTACATTGTATACTACTGAAACTACTACCAGTTCGGAAATTGGGAGGCCCTTCCGAGAACAACTGGCGAAAGAAATTCGAGGAGGAGGACCGACATCCATCTTATTGTTATTATTTGCAAAAAGAGCTAACTACATCATCTGTGTGTGAATTTGGAAGTATACATTTTTTTATTATTGGATCCTGAGCAGGTGGAACGCTCCAACCTTCGTCTCTATTGAAATTAGGATGTTTCCTGATTTCAATAGTCTCGCGTAAAATTCTAGGAACAAATCTTTGTTTTAAGCGAGAATTTGAGGTTTATGGAGGGTATATTACACTTATTACTATAAAACACCCCTTCAGGCAGCAGGTAACTACAAAATTTATTGTGACTGTGGTCTCCAATACATCAGGCAAACAAAGAGAAGTATAGGGACGCGCATTAAAGAGCACGTAGCCAACATAAAACATAGGCGCGTTGATAGGTCTGCAGTGTGTGAGTATGCTTTTGGGGTCCAAACCACTACATTCGATTCGATAAACCTCGTCCTTGTTCTGCCTTTCGCACCGGTGGACCTAGGTTCGAATCCCGGAAAGGGCAAATGTTTGTACGATAAATACAAGTCATGAGTGTTTATATATATTTCTATGAATATTAGAAATCTATGTATCATATATGTACATATGTCTATCCGTTACCCTAGTATCCATAATACAAGCCTTACAGTGCTTACTTTGGGCTAGGCTTATTAGTGTGAATGTAAGAAATATTTATTTATAGGTAGATCGAAAGTACTCTCAAAACGTAAAAAATCAATTTCAAACTGCTGGAAATGGTTTGTGTATCAAATATTCTTTTTTTCTTAAGGAAATAGAACAACAAAGGCATATAAAAAATGTCAAACTTTCGTCATTCGCTCAGTAACAAATCAACGGGGTTATAGAGCGTAACTCAAGCGGATCTATTCACAAAATTGCGGAAAGTTTCCAAAAAAACATCCGCCATGTTACGACGCGCGCGCCACCGCGGTGATAAGTCAAAACTTTTTGTTGTCCTGGGATGGTGTTGAAATCGACGCATTTACTAAAGTGTTCCGCTAACTTTCTCCATATGAAGTTGATGACACTTTTTTTTACAACCCTCTTTGTTACCAGATTTGATAAGCCAAGAGTTTCGGTGTGGCACCGCTATTCAATTTAATTTCTATACAAAAGGGACGCGGAGAATTTACTTGAGATACTGAAGAAAGTTTAAGGGCAAAATTGGTCTTCCATTTTGTTTATTTTATATCAAGTAAAATATTTTAAAAGCCTTTAATTTAATAAGAACAGTGGATGGGAAGCGAAAGATTGCAACTTTCAAACAATAAATTCATCTTCAAATTGCTAAAATATCCCATATTCCACATTTTTATTTTGTTGATAAGTTTGATTAAGTATATTTAGTATATCTACAAATTGTGTTTTATTTTTGTTTTTTGCATTGACGAAGCAATATTTCTATAAGGTATTAAATTCGCTTGTAAAAAACCTACTTTGTCTCCGAGCCCTCTGGTGGGATTTGAACCCACGAACTTTCCTATCTGGGCGAGTGCTGACATATTGCATTGTGAATGCAAAACATATAATATATTATTATAGCTAGTTCCATCTTAATTAAATGTTTAATATTTGTAAAAATATTACTTTCCATATCGAAGGTAGTTAGCGTTCAACATTGGTAGATAGTAGATACTAGCTCATAGTAGAAGGTCAAATATACTTTTGTAATATTCGATGTGTCTGCCAGCGTATCGGTAGTTCAGCGGTCAGAGCACTCGGCCGGATAGTGAAAGGTCTGTGAGTTCGAATCCCACCTGAGGAGGTGGAGATAGAGCTCGGAGGCGTAGTTGTTTTTTACAGGCGTATTTTATATTCTATACATTTTTTATAATTTTGAACTATATTAGTATATTTCTAATTAGTCATGTCCGGTACCTGAGATAAATCAAATTGTTTTCACTAAAAACGCAATAGCTATAAAAAAACGAGTGTGCTTTAGACCACACGACTGAAGAAAAAAAAGAAAGAGAGAAATATGCGCTCGCACTTCTCTCTCTTGCCTCTACAGTAATATACGAAACGTAACTCTCTCTCTCTCTCTCTCTCTTTCTATCTTCACTAACTTATATCTCCCTTTCAACTTCCGTTTTTCTCGCCCGATCACATTTTCGTAACGCTCTCGTCACGCATTCACCACCTTACTCCCAAGTCAAACGTACGTAAAAAAGTTTAACTTCAATAACCTAACCAAAATTCCGTAACAGTTATTTCGTGTTCCTGCAATTATAGTCATTGTCCGTTAAATAACTTGGAATAACATAAACGCTTATGGTTCACAAGCTTTCTAATTAAGAAGGATCCAAATACCAATCGTATCTTCATTGTGAATTACGAAATAACTCAGGGTGGGGCGGGGGCCGGCCGAGTTTCTTTCGGGATTCCTTCACCAATCAGATCGGTGGGGACTCGGAAATTTTCCACTCGCGAACTTTACAAAAGACAACCTTAATGAAGCCAAAGTTGTTAATTTTCCGTTTAAACTTTGAGTTTATGTGGTTCTTAATCGATGGCCTCAGGAAAATTCAATTTTCTTATCACTTTGGGCCGTTATCGATTCAAAATTAGATTCGTTGTGATCAGCTCCCTTTGAAGTGACACTTGCTATAGAGAATGCTATAGAGTAGCTACATGAATTTTCATCATTGCTTATAATATTAGATTTTAATAAAGGAATGCTAAAAAAACATGATTCGGCTCACAAATTATTCTCAGGTGGGAAATCCAAAGGTCACGGTTTCAAGTGAGCCGTGTCAATTTGTTATAGAGTTTTTCTATTAAAATTTGTTTTAATAAGATGGGCTTAGGGCTTATGACGGGATCTAGATGAGAGTAGTAGAAATATTTTTAATCTGTTTTATTGGTAGATAGGTACTTAGTTACCAAATTCGACAGTGAGTATAACTCAAAAATCGCAATTTCTTAGTTACATTCAGATATAGGTGTGCGATATAAGATAGCATTGAAAATGTGTAATAAAAAATTATAAACTGTGATATAATATACGCAAAAGTGATTTCGTTTGTTTGTTTCGCTTTTTCGCTTTAACTGATCAACCGATAAAATTTGCATACACATTGTCAAAGGTACATAAAAATACATAGGTTACCTTTGCTCTTCTGATTTAGATGGTAAAAGCTAGTTTAAAATTAACTAACTCCTTTTATATAAGACATATATTCTAATATTAAAATAAAAAACTCGGGACCTCGCATTGGCGTAACCATGAAAATCTATAAACGAGCCACTCGACAACAGAGGCTGTCTAGATTGATAATTCTGTTTGTCAGATATTTACTTAGAACTTTTCACTTTCATTTAAAAACAACCAAAACATTTTTTTTTCAACGTAAGAAATGGAAGTCGGTTATCTTTTGAGCCCGACGTTTTGGCGAGATTACATCAGTCATAATAACAGGCCCAGTTAGGTCGAAGTGACGTTTCGGCCAATTTACAACAAAAGTATGAGCTGAAAGTTTTTTTAATAGTTTAATTTTTTTGATAATAAGTTGTTATTACCAAGTTGATTTAATCTTTTTTTGTTATCAATTTAAGGATTACTTTTTAGTTTCTTGATGGCAAAAAAAAGAGTTGAAAAATCTATTACAGACAGAATGATATAAATATTAACAAAAAAGGTATTCACCTGACCTATTTATCAAGCAGAGCTTTTGAAATTAAAAGCATCAATTTCAACGTAAGCATTGCTAAGAGGGCACTTTGCTTTATGAAAGAGTCTCTTCAGAGCTTCTTTAACAAAAATGAAATGATGAAAAGAAAAAAAACACTAAGGTGTCATCTCGAAAAATATCACGCGCTGTACACATTAAGCAGCAATAAAGAGGGCCTAGAAGCGATGATAGTACAACAATAAAATGCGAATAATCTCGTCATAAATGCATAAAGCATTTTAAGCGGCGATAACAATAACTGGGGCGGCCCTCTGAATAACAATTGCTGGGATAGCAGCGCATAAAGCGCTTTGTTGTATTAAAATTTTGGATGAGACAAGAGATTGCGTCGTAATTCTATGGGAAATGAGGTGTTGACGTTTTTCTCGCGGTCGCGTCAAATGGTTTTCGGTTGTTTAGAAGCGCCCGTCCTTCATTCGCGGCCAATGAGTCAAAACTTTACTTCGTCAACTTTTAGTCGGTGCTCAATTATTTTTTGTGGCTTTTTCTTGGCTCTCTTCCGCGTTACTTTTGTTTTATTTTGTTTTACCGTCTCTTATTTAACTTTTGTCACGTTCATTGTTTAATAACGGCATTGGTATTTGATGGATTTCGAAGAGTTTTATAACAGGAATATTGTATAAAAATAATTTTATGTTACAGGATTGGATGCAGTAATTTATTATTTAATAGAAATAGGAGGAGTTTTTAGTCAGTCCGCAAATTTTCAAGTAATAAAATCAATGATTATATAGTGTGAATTATCCACCAAAGTGAGGTATGAAAAGAATTGTTTTATTGAAAAATTAACCAATGTATTGCTTATTTCTTTTTGTATTTACTTTCTTTGCGTATGACGAGCCTTTTCTGTTATAATTATCTCAACCTTTAGCAAGCTTTTTCTTATTACATTTATTTTGTGTACACTATTTAAAGTTTATTTTTGAGATTAAGTAAACAACATTTTTTTAACAGCTTTGACTCTCATCTGTGTGTGTAAATAAAATAAATAAATAAATTTCGTCCTTTCGTCGCGAATGGTAACGTTGCAATAGAGAACAAGTTTTTTTTTTTTTATTTTCAAAAACTTATAGCAGTATGCAAAATTAGCGTCATGAGCAATTACCAGATCAGCGGGGTCCGGCAAACGTAATTTAAAAAAAAATTAACAGTGCAGACAAAAAAAAAATATTATTCCTATCACTTACTTAATTAAATCGTAGATTATGAATAGCGATGGTAGTTAAAGCTTATGAGTTTCTTGCACCCGTTCTTCTTTTCAGTGAAACAAATAACCTGAATGAATGGTAGGTAAAAATATTGGACGATTCAAAACCACTTACTTTAAGTTCATTTGAATAAAGTTATTATCATTTCATTTAAAACACAATCATTTTAACAACTCATACATTTATTTAAAAAAAAAGAAAAAAATTTTTCTTACGTTCACACCAATTAGCCTAGCCCAAAGTAAGCACTGTAAGGCTTGTGTTATGGATACTAGGGTAACTGATATACATGCATATATGATACATAGATATGTAATATTCATAGAAAAATAGATAAACATCCATGACTCAGGTACAAATGCTCGTATTCATCATACAAACATCTGCCCCTTCCGGGATTCGAACCCAGGACCGTCGGTGCGAAAGGCAGGATCGCTACCGTTGCACCAAACTGTCGTCATTTATTTACCTCACAGTTGGATACGTTGGTTTGTTTTTTGTTTTATTTTTACTATTGATATTTTTTGATTAGATTATTATTGTAACAGTTCGCTATGTTTTAGCAAAGATATTAAAAAGGAGGGCATAAAATTAAATTAGTCTTTAAAAACAATAACTGTTATACAGTTTCAATGACACAAGCCTAATAGCTATTCTAAAGATAGCTAATCTATCAGAGAAAACTGATAAAATCCGTATACTAGCTTAGAAATAATCTTACATATATACAGATACACAAAAAATACTCTTTTGTATTCTGTTTTTCTTCCTTTATCACTAATACTCATTTTTGATACATTTAGTCAATGTACAGACACACGGCCTCTACAATTACATAATAAGCACAGACGGAAATTTAGATTAAGGAATAGTGGTTTATAAAACTATTTTTGGCAGGTAAAGAGATATTTTTATCTTTCTATAAAGTCAGTGATAGTCGTCTAGTACGTAGAAAATGTTCAGTGATAACTAAATTGGCGTATCAAAAGCGCTTTTTGCTGACGTTACAAATATTTTCGTTTCAGTAAAACATTTCTCAAATCCTCTCGTGTTCACCCTCAGTGGCGTCCCGTACGCAGGTTCTGTATTTAATAAACATAAATCCTTTAGAATTCGGTACAAAGCGAACGCTACAAACGTGGCTTACAAAGATTTGTAACGGGCTTTAGTATAAATCTGTGTTCCAATGCTGCTTAGGTAGCTTACGGGTATTTAGCGGGCTATAGTATAGAGGAACTGAAAGAGCAACTTTGCGACATGCTCGTTCTAATAAATAAACGGTGTACCCCTTAGTTTGGGTTAAGCCAGTAAAGCGGTGATTCTGTGACACGCCTTTATCCCTCTTACCATAAACGGTTAAAAATTCCCTTTGTTCGATTTAAGCAGCTTAGTTGCGATTTTATATGCAGTTTGATATTATTTTTAAAATTTACATTCATACTCCTTTGATTAAGTGATTTTTTCAAAAATTTTCTCGTTTTATTATTTTTTTATGAGAAATATACTAATTTAAAAAAGAACGTATAAGCCTACATATTATTCATTTCATATAAATAATGGAAAACACACTATTAGAATAACCACTTTTTTACGGATTTTTGCGCATGTTTTATTTTATATTTAATCCTGACGTTTCGACTCCTTTACAGGAGCCGTGATCACAGGATGACTAAGATGATGGATGGATCAACCATCATCTTAGTCATCCTGTGATCCTCATGTGTAATGTGCGCGGAAGTATAAGAACTAAATATGAAAACACACTCATCAAAACTAAAATAATCTACATTGATAAGTAATTAAATAGGATAAGTAGATTCGGCTTATTCTTAAAATAAAACTTACTTTATTTATATTTATATATTATACGTTAATTGGATATTTGAAATTTTGTAAATATTTACACGTCGACAAATTGGACAGGTAACATGACCTGTCGAATTTGTCTATAAAATTATGTATTAAAGCTGTATTTTACATTGTCGGGCAAATAAATAAATTATTTATTTATTTATAAAAATAACATAAAACTTTATAACAATTCAATTAAACCACTTCTACTGTGATCAGTCGTACTGCAATTACGGCTCCTGTAAAGAAGTCGAAACTTCAGGAGACGCAGTCAATTCGGTGATGTGAATGGAAGTATAAGAACTACACAGCCTTATACCGCCGTCCTCATTTCTTCATCGGACAACTAGATTTACAAATAGAAAGTTTTTACAACACCGTTATGTGGTTGACATGTCAAAGAGTCGCACTAAGCATTTCGGTTCCAACTTTGTGATCCGTATCGCTAAAGAACTCGACATGAAATTTAAAGGTCTTCAAGTCACGAGTGAATAGGTATCTTTGAGACAGCGCAGCACACCAGGCGAGATAGCTGTCAAGCTATTTTCTATTAAAAAAAATAATTTTTATTATTAATATTATCTTATGGGCAAAAACTCTTAAAAGAAGGACGTATTATATCTTGTCACGAAACTGAAAAACATTTGCAGGAACTGCGGAATAGCCAGGTTGACGAATGTCTTACTCATGAGTCATCAATAATTTTAAACGATTTGCAGGATTCTGGATATCAGGCCTCAGAACAGAATTTATGCCTTTGAAATGTGGTGCTCTTAGAGGGCGTTAATTGTTCTATGGACCAAGCTTTTTGTTAACAAAAAGTGTATGTAGATACATACAGCGAATTCTCTAGTTATTTTGTCAAGTGGTCAAAATTGAGCCATATAACTTTGAACCACTGTCGTGGGCCATTCTAAAGGACCCACTTGTAGTAGATCTCAGGTCGTTTTATCTGACGCTGTAAAATAAACCTACTATTCACACCCGCAAAAGTTGATTCGTTCGGAAAGAGTTCACGCCTGGAGATGTCTCAACTTGTCACAAATTTAAGTTATAAATTTAATAGAAACAAGATGATAAAATTATTCCATTGAACATGACCTATTTCGTTTTCTACGGCAAGTAATTTCAAACTTCATTCTAAGTAAATACTTTAACAATACGCCTTGTTATTACAAACATTCTGAATATTCTCTTCAATTTTAATTAAACCAATGGAGTTGTTACGCAACACTTCATTCTACACCCTTTAATGTATAAAGTAATAAATTCGTCAACAATAAATACAAAAGATTTATCAGCTTTGGAGAAATATGCGGTAGAAAGACTGCTTAACCAGCTCGACTATCGGCATACATTATGTATTACGCTTCAAAGACACTTGATTTGTGGTTAGGGACGAATGTATAAATATTCCCTCATTTATAATATTATCATAAGGTCATGTCTTAGTCCGCATGGAGTTTGGTTTTATCTCACAATAAAAGTTTAGCTCTTCCCATCAATGCTCTGTTGTTGTCAGGTAGCTACCCTCGGTTTTGCTTGGTCTTGTTATACATCAGGTAGAGTGCTATGTATCAGACTTGGGGACTTTAACAGGTTTTTAATGTGTTCGCTTTTGAACAATTAAGCCTGATTCTGTATGAAGAATCTACGATGGGACGAGCTAATCTAGTAGGTGCCCATTCACCCTAAATATGAAGATATAAGTCTTACGTATACTATGGCCTTCAAGAATGATTATATAACACATTGAGTAACTATCATCTCAGTCTAATAATGTCCACTTCTGAACGGAAACTTTCTCTGAAAATGGGGGGTATTGCCATACTTTTTACGGTTAGCAGGCGGTTTAGAATCGCAGTAAAACGCTGAAAACGCTGTTGCTCATAGCGGTCTTCCGGTATGGTGTATGGTGATCACTTCTACTTTTCCATCACGTTTCCGTTAGTCAGTATAAGTTCCGGAAACCGTCGAACTGTTAAGCACCGATGATAGTGTATGCTGTTTTATCGTAACCAGTTATTACGGTGACCACATAATTTATTTCGAAGATTTTTCGATAAATATATTCATGTTTTCATAAACACTATTATGAAATGTGAATTCTTTGAGCTGTTATTCTGGCAACCATACATTGTGAAAAAGACAATGTCTAGTTTAAAGAGTAACCAAATAAAAATAAATGGAATAGTATTTTTATTTGAAATGAATAATATGCATTTTAATAACTGTTGTTTTTATGCGCCCCTCTCTAACTGGTTCTACACAAGCGCAATGGCTATAATATGCTGTGGCATTCAGCTGAGTGGGGCCTCCACTTTTGGTAGCACGTTAGTAATTTCACCCTATAAAAATGTATATATATATAAAAACCCTATATATATATATATATATATAAACACATTTTATATATAATAGGTATCCTACCTGACTCGGCCAAGCGTTGCTGTGGCTCAGTAATTATTATTCGCCACAATTTATTTATTATTATAAATTACAATTAAACCTATCCTATGTCCTAAGTCGGAACAAATCCTGAAAAAACATTAAAATCGGTTGATTAATCTGTGCCAGGGGATTTATATATATTAATTATATTCCTAATAAATATGTTTCCTTTCTTTCTTATAGATGCTAAGTTATAGAAAACTATGTTTCGTTTATAGCGCCATTTTTGTTGTAAAAACGTAGTTTTCCTTTTTTTTTGCACTTTTCTCTAATTAGCCAAGCCAATTGAGATGCTTTAAAAACCGTGCTTTCAAACTAAACGGCCTAATAGCTCAATAGCTTATATTAGCATATTCCACCAGCAGCTAAGCCACTAAATCATCAAGAAGCTGAGCACGTCTCAGCCATGCGTCAGGCAGCAGCACATCGGGGCAGTTCCACACATCCTTGCTGCTCTATGGCTTCCACTGTTCTTTATACATTTTAAACCATTTATCCAATACTTTCACTTTTTGATAATAGCACTTTATAATTTTCTAGCTTTTACTTGCCGCTTCACTCGCGTTAATGTAGACTACATTAATTTTATTATTTGTCTATTTGTTAGGGTAAACAAACAGTATATATATATATATATATATATATATATATATATATATATATATATATATAATTTTTAAAGTAGGTGTATCAACATGTATTACTTTGAAACCAGCACCGTTCACCACATATTAGTTATATTCATTTAAGAAGATTGAGAATCTGAAGTGGACTATGTGTTCACTTACAATTTTTATAATATAAGAACTTAGACAAAAAAAAATTCATAAAACAGCATTTTAAAGATGCCTGGACAAGTTGCCACAATGTCTATTGAAGCAAAAGACTCGTTATAAGATTTTACCAGGCTATGTAGTGGTGAGCGTTTACCAGCATTTATTTGGCAGCCAGACGTTGTAAAAAACTGACAAGGCGCACGGGCATGAGTTCTGGCGGGTACTCTGTAACATATTTTATTTATAATAGGCATCCAGTCATATTTATTATGTCATAAGTCATACAACATTGACGCTCTAAGCTGTGAGCGGCTAGTTAAAAGTTATATTATTATCCCCAGGGAAAAGTGTATGTAAATTTTCACAAACAAACAAAATTATTTTCGTATTTCTAATATAAGTTAGGATTACTCCTTTTTTCTTAGGTCATGCTGTTTTGCTTACATTTTTTTATCATAAATATACATTTCAAGTTTTTACTGTTAGAATACTAATTTTCGTCGATCTGATTTCATTATCGATTAGCCAGGTTTTGTTTTTATGTAAGCATAAAACATATAGTATAAGTGCATAGTACGAGAAGTAATTTATTTAGTTTTTAGGGTTCCGTACCCATAGGGTAAAAACGGGACCCTATTACTAAGACTTCGCAGTCTGTCCGTTCGTCTGTCTGCCACCAGGTTGTATCTCAAGAACCGAGATAACTAGACAGTTGAAATTATCACAAATTATGTATTTCAGTTACCGCTATAACAACAAATATTAAAAACAAAATAAACTAAATACTTAAGGGGGGCTCCCATACAACAAACACGATTATTTTACTTAACTAAAAGTTTGTACGGAACCCTTCGTACGCGAGTCCGACTCGCACTTGGTCGGTATTTAGTGAATCATAAGCTTTAAAATATTGTATAATATTAGTAGCTAAAAAACTTTAAAAGTTATTTAATGATTCACACAGCTAGAATTAGTGAAGCTATGTCTAAAGTGAGCTTAAATTAATTGTAATGATTTTAAAATAATAGGACAATATAAATACTAATAATTTCGCCCCACTAATACTGGTGTTCTCTGTAGTATATAGAACACGGGCTGTGTGGCTTGTCACCACATGCACAAGGCAAACTTATGGTTTTGAGAGAAAACATCTTTCATAGTTATTTTTTAATATTTGCAGTGTATACAATGCCTTGTGCATTATTAATATTTCCATAATCCACTCATAGAAAATGTAATGCTTAAATCAAAGGTTGTACTACGAGTCCACGTTCATGGTGTACCATCAACTGAGTCCAAGTAGTAGTCTCTTTTACCATTAATAGCATTATAGGTTTGAATTTGTTCTAAATGTTATACAAAAAAATCAAAAACTTCCATATTTAAATATTAGCTGAAAATCATTCAATGCTGGACTAAGGTCTTCCCAAACAAAGGTGAGCGAGGTTTTACCATAATACCTAGGCTTGGTTGAGGGTTGACCATCGTAGTGAAAGACAATTTTGTGGTGAACAAGAAGTAAATTTTTTCATCCAGTGGTTTAGTCATCTATTACTATACCCTTATGTGCAAAGGGTATTTTTCTACTCTGTCGTATAGCATACAGCGTTTAGTGTTACTTGTTTTTTTATTACTTAAAAAGTTTTAATGATGAAATAATATTTTAATGGGTGGACTTAACGCTAGTAGCATATTATAGCGATTAATCTTTGGGTAGAACGAGTTCGGTACAGCGGCAGCGGTACACAGCAGATACCAATTAGATACAATTTTAAATAATGTTATTCAAATAAGAAATTTTATAATACACAAATATATATAGTTAAACTACTTACTCTTTAAACACATTAGAAACATTTATGACTAAAAATGGCATACATTTGGCTATTCTTTATATAACTCCATTGCTTATAAAATAATTACACTTTTTTCTTTAATTTTTTACACTGGAAAAAGCTTTATCCACACTCACCTGTGACTCTATACAGAATTTCATTAAATTAATCACCCGACGCCACGGAATTATAAAAAGGTTTAATTTATGTTCAGAGAAGACAAAGTGGGAGGTGGTGGGGATGATAAAATGTAAGAACGCCACTCGTTTAAAATGTAGCCTTTTGGAAGCGTGTGAAATCCGATAAAAAAGCTTAGAAACATTTACGTAAATAGGTATGAAGCTAAACGAAAGAGAACTGCGAAGAATTTATATTTCTATTCTAGTGTGTCTAGAAATAAATAGACACTTTATAGCGCGGTAGTTTACTAGCCTAGTTTGTTTGTTTTATTATGCCAATGTAACTTCCGTAAATACCCTTTTTTTTGATTTATTTAGGACAACAAAGAAATGATCAAAGAGTAACATACACATAGTGACATAAATCGATTCTTTTAGTAATTGAACAGTCAACACCGTTATCCACAAATATTAACTTGAACTTAACCTTTAATATAAAAAATCAAAAAGATATAGTTTTGTTTTTACTGCATTACTAAATGCGTTAATTAAATTAATTAATTAGAAATAAAAACATTTGGTGACGTATTATACATGATATCCAGTTCGTAAGATGCGTACATTGAATTTGTAGGAGAGCAAAAATATGTTTTTGTCAGACACGGAAGGCATGTAAAATGTGATTGTATTTGCAATGACATGGTTTACAAGCCCACTGCTGGACCAAAGAGAAATCACAACATAGCGAGCTGTATTTAACAACTTTGCTACACTTTAACCAGGTCTTCTATTACCAATAGTCACGATCCTCATCAAGAAACATTCTTCCCCAATAATCATTAATTCTGTAAATAATGTGATGTATCTTATGCATATGAGGAATTTAAACAGCTATCTAGTTAGCTATCGAAATTAAGAAAAAAAATCGATTTTGTTACAAAAAATCGTACCATTTTTCTAAGAACTTTAATGAAATTATCGTTATAGTTCGACCTACATCCATACATCCGTTATTTACGCAAGAAAAGTATTAACTTTATTCTATGTATCTTTATTCTTTACTGCATAACAAAATTTGCTCAAACAACGTAACTTAAACGCCAACAAAACGAATAAGAGAATATGAAGTTACGGAACACAGTTAACATAACGGACTATCGTTGGAAAATAAAGTGCTACGGGCTACAGGCTACGAGCTACGAGCTACGGGCTACGAACTACGATCCATACTACTCATAATATTTATGACTCGAATTTAATATTATAGTACTATAAGAATCAATGAATCTAGTAGGCACTGTTGAAAACTTGTAACATGTGATTGACGTTATAAAATATTGTATTTAGACCTTTGTTTGACTGTTTCTGTTCACGGTGCCTGCTTCATCTCAAGTATATCGATAGGCGACTTTAATATAAATATTTTGAGGATACTTTATAGAAAAAGAAAAATAGAGCTAGCACTAAGGTATTGTGAACATGTCAACGATGAAGGAGGTCTTCTTAGGTCAGATAAAGGTCGTTTCGAATTTTGATAAAGAAAAAGTAAAATAGATTTTCCGATAGAATAAGTGACAGAGGTACATAGAGATTGATGTGCGAAAAGAAAGGTAAATGGCATATCATTGTCACGACATTAAATTAAACTGACTTTTTTGCAAATGTAAATATATGCGTAAAGATACTACCTATTTACAAATATAGAGATACACATCTAGTATATCTCGATGTGTAGAGGGTATGATTTCTAGCTAAGATGGAAAACAAGGTATTTTTTTTTATCCCAAGTGTATTGTGAGATTGATATACACTATTATGTCCAATTTCTACTTTAAAGATTGAAATTTTAGGGCACGCCGTTATTTGAATTATGTGGTGAATTATATAATATATAAAATACGCATATAAAAAACAACCACGCCTCCAAGCCCTCAAGTGGGATTCGAACCTACAACCTTTCGCTATCTGAGCGATTACTCTGACCTCTGAGCTACCAAAACGCTGGCAGACACGTCGAAATTTTCAAACATGTTTCAACTTCTACTATGAGCTAGTATCCTTCCACTAATGTTGAACGCTACGTTCGATATCGAAAGTAATATTTTTACAAATATCAAACATTCGATTAAGATTGAACCAGTTCTAATGTTTTTTTTTAATTCACGTTACCATATTTTCTATAGGTTTTAAGGAGTACTATACGATCACAGAACCACCAAGATGTATCGTATTCACTACATTGATAAATTAATTGTGCCGAGTGACGGATGCGAGTGACGTCATTTAATTGAAGTCGCCGACGTGTTATAAACATGTCACGCATGTAAACGCAATAAAACGCATCAGCTGGTCCAACACCGCGAACTCAACCTTAATTGCACGCTCCCAAAGCTCATTTATAATCATGTCAACTCACGACGTTTCTCGTCAGGTCAATGACAAATAATTAATTTCAAAGTAAAATGGATGAACTTTATGAGCTTTACACGTAATGTGCTAAAAACATATTAACATATTAAGTTCTTACACTTTCGCACACATTACACATTTAAATAAAACTTAGACGGTTTTTACAGTTACAATGGTCATCCTATATTTTCTATTATCTTCACAATATTTCATCTAGACAAGTTCCTATTAAAATTTATTTAAATCAAAGTGTTTTATTTATAGTTTCAAAGCTATTTCTTCGATTCGATTGATTATCTCGCCAGCCACGCACACTGAGGTGGGGAGGAAGCTGGCTGGAGGTAACTGTACTAAATCTGACGCTCTCGTGTAACGGTAAAATCTGACGCTTTGTGATTTGGCGAGCGCCTCTATGCGAGTCCGTATAGAAACCTCGCTTCAAAAATAATATTAACAAATATGATACCTCGAGCGATGAAAAAGGCGACAAAAAACCTACTTTTTGTAGAAAATGTAGAAAATGAATTTTCATAACATAAACAAAACATTTTAAGCTTAAAATTTTCGAATTCTTATATTTCCCGTCGTCAATTGATTTAAATAAAATTATATGAAATAAAAAAAAAACTTTACGTACATGAAATAAATTCTTTAATTTTTCTACATCAGCTGAAAAACCTCTCGCTGTATGTTGAAATAACAAAAGATGTATGTCAATTGTTGGATACTTGCTTAAGTATTATTATATTCGATGTTATAGATATGTAGTTAAAAAAAAAGAAGAGGAGCTGGTATTCAGCTTAAGAAACGATTAGAAATTTTAACAAATCTGTCAAGGACTCGCCAGCTCAATTGTAAAATCACTCGCTCGGATAGTAAGAGAATGTGGGGTCTATTCCCGTAGCTACTCCTCAAACAAGTAAAAATATTTGAAGTGTTTTTTTTATTTAAATTCTAGCAGTAATATGCTTAACAGAAAGTCATACAAAAGTTAATAAAGAACAAACAACTATTTCGAAGAAAAATATTCAGTTACTTGAAGTTTCATTAGTACGATTTCACAAGAAAAAATCAAATTAACTTCTTTTTGACACCGATCTAGAAATTTTAGCAATCTAATTAAATGTCTGGAAAGCTATGTTATTTTTATATTTTGTTTCATTTCTTATTGACTTATAATATAGAATAAAATCTCGAAATATATCATGACAAATAAAACCTATTCCTTTGAATCCCAAAGTGAAATGCCACCACAATTAATTGGCGCGTATAATAGATGCCAAAACTCTAACAGCGGCTAAATTTTAAATTCATTCAGATAGCTATTACGTAGCTGCACGATAGAAGTTTTGGACTAAATAAAAGGACCAGTTAGTTGTCAAAGCAAACAAAACCAATTTTATGTTAAATTATAAAGTATTTATATGACACAGTCACCACTAAGGGTTGGAATGAACGCTGTTGCGCCCTTTGAGTAATGAAACGTCGCGAACAGTAATTATTGTTTGCAACAGCGAACGATGCGTCATAAATCTCCGTAACTAGTCTCATTGGTGTTTGGGGACAAACACACAGAACATTTTCCGTTTATGTATTGTGAAATTAATCTATGAAATTGTATAAAAACTATCTGTATCGGATGTAACAAAATGAATTGAAAATAACTTTATTTAAATACACTTAAAGTTTTCAAAAAGTTTTCCACTCATTCAGGATGTCTTTTAAATGACAAGAAAAATGGGCGCAAGTATTATGGGTACTAGGGTAACGGTTAAAATATACATAAATATAACATGTATATTTAATTTATACAAATATAAAATACCCATGATTCAAGTGCAGATACTCGTATTTATCACATCTGCCCCGGGACTCGAATCCAGGATCATCGATGTGAAAGGTATGATCACAACCGTTGTTCCATACGGTCATAAGAATATAGCAGTAAGTTAAGGGAACTCTGTCGTTCTGTACTAAAATGGAGGTTGTGCAAAGCTTTTATTAAATGAAAATAACTTTATTCCAATTCACTTAAAATAAGTTGTTTTGAATCGTCCAACATTTTCACTTACCGCCCATTCAAGACATCTTTTAACTGACAATAAGAAGGGACGCAAGAAACTTGTCAGTTTGAACGTAATTCCACAGAAAACAATATAATTCTGTTTTCACAACGAAAGAAGTGTTATAGTTTCATTACATCGTCGTTTACAACAAAGTCAACAAGTATCTGTTTTTAAAGCCAGGGTGAATAGGCACCTTCTGCGTTAGCTCGTTCCATCGTGGATCCTGTCTGAGCCCCCGGGCTTGATTTGGATCAAGGGCAAACCCATTCAAAATAATAAAAAAGCTATATAAAATAGATCTACTTTAACAACGTGATATGATTGATCCCTACCTTTAACACATGTATCGACATTTTTTCTTATACGCTACTATGGGCTTACTTATATAAGGCAGCAGTAAATTTTCTTTGTATAAACGTCTTGTAACCAAAATCCATTTATATCTCAATAAATTATTACTATAAAAACCTTGTCAAGTGGGATCCTAGACATCTCAAATAAATTGAACTTTTTCTATTAATAATTTCTGTATCTATTTTATCGATTGTTGGACGCTTGTAATATAAACAAATGCTTATGAAACACTTGGAAAATCTTAACAAGTCTTTAAAGGTCTCGGTAGCACAATGAGAATAGTATTGGCCTGGATATCGATAGAATTTGGGTTCGTGTTCCACCTGATACCTGTGATAAGCCAATTTCTTTCTTGTTATAGGACTCTTTCTAGATTAGAAGGTAAATGCTTTAATTGTAAAACATGTAAATCCAGTTATTAAAAATTGACTGATATTGAACAATACATTATGTTCCTTTTTTGGTTTCGCTGAATTGATACCAATAATATTTCTTACAATCACACCAATTAGCCTAGCTTAAAGTAAGCACTATAAAGGCTTGTGTTATGGATACTAAGGTAATAGATAGATACACATATATGATACATACATCTGTAATATTTATAGGAATAAATAAAAAATATAACCCATGACTCAGGCACAAAAGCTCGTATTCATCATACAAACATCTGCCCCTTCTGGGACTCGAACCCAGGACCGTCGGCGTTGACGACAGGATTGCTACCGTTGCACCAAACGGTAGCAATCCTGTCAAAAAATTTGTATTTTTATTTAATAAAAATAAAAATACTGACAATTAAAGATGTGACAGAAAGTATTGTTTTACTAAAATAATCGTTGAATAAGAAAATAGAATCCAATGTTGTACTCACATCTCGGTTTCCGGCGAAACGTAACACAAAACGTGTAAAACCATTTTTTCTGTAAATAAATTCGCTCGAACGTGGATTAAGCACTTAGGCGTAGTTTCAGTTTGAATATAGTGTACTTTATAAATACAAGCAGTAGGTATCTTTTGCTGCAAACAATTATAAAAAAAATTAAAGGAGTCTAATACTACAAAGTCATATTCTTATTCTCTTATTAAGATTAAGAGCCAGATGTTTGCATAATAAATTATTTAGTAGGATTGGAACATTTATAAGGTAGACATGAAAAATTTTCAAGAACCGTGTTCACAGTATGACTGGTTAGTTATTGAGTCTCATTTTTTAAGCGTCATTCCAATTTTGTAATACGTACCGCTAAAGAGTAAAAGTCTTTGCCTGTGTCTGTGTTTCCTGATAAATACAGTTTAGGGGTCTTCAAGTCACGAGTGAATAGGTATTTTCTAGGCAAGCGCATCACATCCTAGATCGCATTGTCGCTTAACATCAGGCGAAATAGCGGTCAAGCGCTTACCAATTTAAAATAAAAAATTGGTTGTCTGTAAAGTCAGTTTACGGACGATAATTTTACGTGATAGCGTCAAAAGAAAACATTGATAAAAATAGCATACTTTTATGAATTGAATTATTATCACTGAATTATCATTATTTTGTATGATACAAAGGAGGAGTTAATTAATTTTTTTTTCGATAAATTGACATTAGTTGCTGTAATAAACAATGGAAACCACATTAACTGTTCACTTCATGAAGTGGAAGAGATATAGATGCGCCACAAGTCGAACGCTTAGGCCGATCGTGCCTCTCTATATTGTTTAATTTATTTTAATAATAATATTCTTACTAACTATTATGTTTTATTGTTCTTCTGTGACATTCTGCACTCATTTATTGTATTATAATTATTATCCAATTTTCTCGAGCTATTTCTATTTTATTTTGTTTTTTTTTTTAATACCACTGTACTTCACAATTTAATTGTTTATGACAATAAATGCCCCTCATTCATATCACTTACGCCTTTATCAGACAGGGTGGTAGCTGAAATTCGGTGCTTCACCTATTCCCGGGTGAAATTTTGTTGCGTCGAGCCCTATTCCTGTTGGTGCACGCAGGTGCCTACCTATATTGGTTGGGTGATGATATACTAATTTGATTTTGTTATTTTCTTCTAATAGCTATGTATTTATTTGTACAAATGGAAATAAAGGTATCTATCTATCATTCTAAAAGAATTATAAACTCGTAGAAATTTAAAAAGCCGATATACATTTTCATCTATTCTTAAGTAAAATAAAACTGTTCGTGGCTTAAGAGTTACGGTTACCTTTTGATATGCATAATTTATAACACATATTTATCATAATTGAATATAGCTTGCGGGCTGATAATGGATAGAAAAAACGCTAAGTAATCTAACTTGCAATCTATATCGTTTTAATTATTATGATTTTTAAAATAATGGCTTTTGTTTATATGGCAAATTAAAGGCCTGTACCTCAACAATAGGTAGTAGGTGGATAATTAAATGATTTGTTAATGAGATGTTAAACATGATTTTGCCAATAAATTTAGACTTAAATGTTCTTAGTATGACTGAATTTTCATCTACTTAATCTAGTAATTAAATATTATTAGCTATAAATGCCGAGGAGGCTAATTCTGCGTAGGCTCTTCAAAGGCGGAATATAAATTGGGAATTAATGTAAATATAAACTAACATAAAAACTCATTTCAGACACTTTTGTTAATTTTTTTTTATTTAATTAAATTTTAAATTAATATTATTTGTACATTTTATATTGTAGGTTTAACCAATACTTTAGTAGAAAAGTTGTTTATATGGATGATTGATCAGCGTAAGGCGTGGCTTCTTTCACACCCAATACCCATACTTTTCAAAAAGTAATGTCTGGAATATTTTGCTTGAAATTTGGGAAAAAAATTATATTCGTACTATGGAAATTTTCTATATTTTTTTGTGCTTCAATAACCTTATAGGCTCCTACTAAAATCTCCGCACCGAGCTATCTACGTCATATCCCCGGGCGACGAATCCCCATTCAAAAGAGGCAATTTCTTACAATGTATCTTTACTTATAAAAGTATTTTGGTTGGGAAGTTATTTTTATTTTTATATCTCTCATACACCTCCTTTAGCTAATCAACTGCTTGCTCATGACAAAGAAGTCTTACAACATTCTTTACTCTCTCTATCAGCAACTGTGTAGTACAGAATGTTCCACCAGACAATTTGTGGTAGCGATAGCTCTCGGCAATCGGATCGGATGCGCAGCTCAATTTGATGTACGCATTAGATTTACTGCTGTTCTGTCAGCGAACTAGGCATAACGAGCGAATATACTATCTCCTACTGAATTGCACTAAAATAGTATCAAAAACGTTACATCTTTTAGTTTAACTTTTTATCGATGTTCCGAGTTATATAGGTACGTTTCATTGTCATTTCACCTTGGCCGAAAGATGTCCACTGGGTAGTTTTGCGTTATCTGCGAGCGGTTCTACAAGTAGTTTATTTCAAACCATTTCTCTATCCCACCAGAGTACTTTATACAGGACCCGATGTCTTAACTGTTCGAAAATTTTTAAACTTCAATACCGTATCAAAGCAACACTGTTTAATTAAATATGAATACTCACTAAATTTAAATAAATAACACAAACATAAAATATATTTTCCTATGTCCCAGGGGACTTACGTCATTTGATTGGATATTCTTTAGATAAATGGGTAGATACTTGTGTAATAAACACTATCTAAATTTGAATGCAAAAGAACCACAGTTGCCTGACTCAAAACGCTAGATTATGACGCAACTGAAATGCTACTAACAGTGGCCTCTTAAATTCACAGACATACACACACGCACGCACAGACACGCACACACGTACATATGCTACGCACGCACATGCACATGCACGCATATACCCGATCACTTATTATGTAGGAACTTATTTATTGTATTCACACATGTATTTACTTATCACTAACCGCCCAGTATTCGGTGGTAGAGAGGCTGGCAATCTGTAAAACAGGTCTCCTAGTACAGATGCCAGACTCGCACAGATTACCTTAGGTGCAGTTTTTAGTTTAAATAATAATTGTATTTATTTTATCTATGTGAGTAAACAATAAAGATAAATTATTATTATTATCCACACGCTTGGTAGGGTTGAAGATCACTGTAATAATCATTATTTGGAAAATGCTACTGCTCACCTTCTAGTTCACGGGATATGTATGGTGATTCAGTATTTAGTCACCTTTAAGTGTGGAGGGTTGAGACTATTCTACTTATAGTAATATAAGTTATTTACAGTTTTTAGTTTAGGCACTTGTAACAGTGCCGAAATATCGGAAACTCAAAAACAAGGTACATGGTAGCAATCCCGTAAATAACTTATATTACTATAATATTAGTGACCATGAAAGTTTAAAACAATATACTATTCTACTTTACCGAATACCAGAAGGCTAAAATAATTAGGTCGATTGTCCGAAAACTTGGAAACAGCTGAGAGTCATCAACTAATTAACCACAGTTTCCGGTAAAATTACAAGCATATCTTAGCAGTTCGAGTTAATTTATGCAATAGTTTAGTAAGTTTTGCTTCTTGTATTATCATGTTCAGGGGTTGCCAGTTGATAATTTTCTGCAATCAAATCTACAGCAGTAACCGCTGAGCGACGCTTAGCTGTTATTTTGATAGCCCCTTTAACATTTTCTTAATGTTTTTAATCAAAACCCAATTGCATCACGAAAATATCAAAAACAATAAAAAAATGAAAATGAAAATTCCACTATAGAATTTCATCAAAATTAATTTAGAAAATAATTATAATAATTGGACTTATTACAAACTGTTTAGTTTTCTGAACTAAGCAGAGCTTGTACTATGGATACTTGATAACGAATAGAATTTTTCTCCTTATTTGTGATTGTCCAAACTATTTTCCAATTTAATATAACTTGCTGACTCTGAATGAATAAGAAAATATATTAGATAACCTAACTTGCAATGTATAACAAACGATGCCAAGTGATTCGTGTGCAAAATCAAATTTGAACTAATTATTTTAGGCAAATTAAAAAGCAGTAAATTTAAGAGTATGAGTAAAAATTAGATCCACCTCCCCTTCCTCTTTATCCTATGGGAGCTCCTATAAAACATTTAACAAATATTTTTTGACCTACTGCGAACTGAACTATATCTCCGATCATTTAGCTGTTAAACTTATGTAACAGACGACGCCTAAAAAGACACGTGAGTGACAACAAGAGGACTCCATTCTTGGGATTCGCAACTCCAAAAATCGAATATAGAAAATTAAACATTTTATATAGATTAATATGCTATACCTACTGAAGTTGCACGTCTTTCGCAAAGGTCTTAATTTGTTAATATATACTCTAAGAACACACATTTGTTGTTTGTGTGTTTGTCTGTCCACTCTTTCTCCATTGTATACGCGTTACCATAGCAACGCTTTACCATAGCAACGTGTTACCGGGTCAGCTAGTATGAATTATTTACATACTTACAGTCATGCCTCTTGCCGTAGGGGTAAGGCAGATATAACAGATTACCACTTTCCACGATCCTGACATACATCTCTCGCTTTTTCAACTCTTATCAGACCTTTCATTCAAGTTCGTCGGTCATGGGTACCTTTAACCTGGTCTTTGTTCAATACATCTTCTATTTGGTTTCTGTAAGTTCGCTTTGGTCTGCCTTTACATTTGTCTCATATATTTGTCTCGTCTATCCTCTTTACATGTCCAAACTATCTAAGCATCCCTTTTTTATCTTTATCACTATATGTTCCTCCACACCACTCTCTTATTACAACCTAATTCATCAAATTCACTCCAGCTATAGTTCTTAAAGCTCTCACTTTCACTGCATTACTTGTATGTTCGTGCCTCTTCTGCCACATCCAAGATTTTAGGATTTATTTATTATATTTATTTAATATGATCAATAAATAAAACAAAAATAAATTAAAGAAGATAATCCAAAGCTACCAATCAACGACAGGCTATTTACTTTACAATATAAACATGTTCCCAATTATCCACGAATTCTATTTTTGATACACAATAAACTTATGGAAAATCGATTCGCTTATCCGAAGACATCTTTAATTTAACTCGCTCACTGGAACTCCAAAGCTGAGTGATGTTGTCGTCAGATAATAAGCGACGCAGAAGCTTAGCAGATAAATATAAACGAAAGCCTATCTAACGATTGTGTTCGGAAATAGCAAGTTTCTTAAGCCCTTTTCTGGCAATTCAAAGGAAAATTTCTGTAAGATAAATACCAAGTTAGAAGTTACGTCCGCTACGCAAATAAAGCTCTTAACACAATTGTAATAAAGTAGTAGGATCTCGCAATTGATTGATGACTACTGTACTGAACTTATAACTGGATCCCTTTTATAACTGGAACAATGCAGTGGAGCACAAAAGAGCTCAACAAACAGTGCGAAGTATTCCAAAGTAGGACTCGAGGAAGTTTCTTTGAGTTGTAGTGTGTTTTTTCTTGTCAGCTTTCTATAAGTGGTGACTGTTAAATTGTTAACTACCAGTTTGTGGCTTTGTATGTTTTATAGTTGGTTGACAATAGAAACTTTTAAACGTACTTTCCTGAAGAAATACCAACTCCGGATATAAAATACATGTAAACATACAATATCGACTTTTCCCCGTAAGGTTAGACAGAGATCAGAGATTTCCATTTTCTACGACCCTAACACCTACTGCTTTTTTAACTCTTGTCAGACCTTTAATACGAGCTCGTTGGTAAATATTGCTTTTGATCTGACTTTTTCAGGGCATCTTCTATTTGGTCCCTGAAAATATAGAAAACATTATCAGTTAACCATATCTTAACAAAATAGGTTCATACTATACAAATTTCATTTTAGCCAAACGACGTCCTTTGCTGAATGGAGAATAGAAACCTCTTTCTTATATGGAGGGGTTTTGTGCCATAAATTCCACGCTTGGCTGATGGGTTGGACATCGTGGTAAAACACCACAATTTGGTGAACACTGATGCGCATTTCGTGTTCTATGGGAAGTGTTGTTTGATCCTACATGATTGATTTAGGCCTTTGTCCAGCAGTAGACATCATTTCGCTGAGATGAAATGATTGATTTATGTGCCTCAATATTTGATGGGCTTTATAGTACAACGGCTGACTTTAGCACAGATAGTCCTGAGTCCGAGCCCGGAAAGGGCAGAAGTTTGGTGTGATGAATAAGAGCATTTGTACTTGAGCCATGGATATCTGAATAAGTAATATATTTCTGTGAATATTACTTATTTATGTAGCATATATGTGTCTATCCTTAACCCTAGCAACCATAACACAAGCCTTATATTGCTTTCTTTGGGCTAATCGGTGAGAATGTAAGAAACTTAATATTATTATTATTCTATGCTATTACGGTAGTTTATTACGATCTGCAATGGAAATCTAGAGTAGCAAGCAATGTGCGTCAGGCTTCTGTTTTGTTGACTAGAAAGTCACATAAATATACATTCATAAAAATAATGTTTTTTTTTTATATTTGTTTCTTTGGGCAGCTCTCTATATTTATTATATATTTTATAATATAAAAAACCCAACTGTAAAAACAAAAATATAAAAAAGAAATACCTGTTGTATTTGTCAGGAAGCAGAGATTCAGGCAGAGTTCCAAATATCAAATGATGCAAGTGATACCTAATAAAAGAATTAATAGATAAATATTTAATATATTGATTTTTCTATATTATTGTGATATTTTATTTTATGAGCCAGGTGTCAAAAAAGGGCCGTCTGATTGTGCAAGAGGCGTGGTGGTACCGACTCTAATATATGAAAGTGAATCTTGGGTTAAGCAGAAGAAACACGAATTTACCGTTAATAGAGTGGAAATGAGAGCTTAAATAAGCATAGCTGGAGAGAATTTGATGGATACAATAAGGCATGATGTGATAGAGTCGGGTGGTGTGCAACAAGATATAGTAAAAAAAGATGACGGCAAATGTGCATAGGCAAGTCGGTAAAAAAGACGAAGGCAAACTTACAGGAACCAAATAGAAGATGACCTGAAAAAAGGCTTGGCCAAAGGTACCCTTAACCGACGAGATTGTGTGAAAGGTACGATGAGAGTTGAAGGAACGAGAGATATGTATCAGGATCGTGGAAAATGTCAATCTGTGATGTCTGCCTACCCCAACGGGAAAATATGTGATTATAAGTATGTGTTGAGTGTGCAGCAGAATTGCACAGCCTTGTTCTGACGTCTCCATATATTCATCACTCAACCAGACTTACAAATAGGCACCACAAGTAATGGTTGATATCCTGTGATCCGTCTCGTTCAAAAATGGAACTCTGCTTAAATCTGTGTTTTCTGACAAATACAATTTAGGGCTCTTTAAGTCACGAGTGAATAGGTATCTTCTAGGCAGGCGCGTCACATCCTAGATCGCATCGTCGCTTACCATTAGGCGAGATGCGGTCAAACGCTAACCTATTTACTATAAAAAATGAATGTATATTTAATTGTGTGTTTAATATTTTGTTTTAAATATATAAAGTTTAACGTTAACAGTGGGTTGAAACCGCAACTTCGTACGCCAAAGCGGACTAAAAGTGAAGATATATTACTTTATTCAAATAAACGAAATAATTTATAACTCGGAATAAAGGAAGACTGCTTAAATTTAAGTTCTCAGTTATTCGGGTAAGTTTGGCTCGTCTTTCGGCTTTGATGGATTCTATGTAGCTTGTTTGTCTTTGAGAATTGTTGTTAGTTAGCAATAATTTAATTGGAAACTGAAGTAGGTGAAACTTTGATGTATTTTGGAGTGAGACTTGTGATTGTGACAGTATTGTGTATAAATGAATTTTAGTATTACACTTAAGATTCGAGACAGGGTTTTGTTATGTAATACCACGTGATTGGATTGAAAATTTGTTATTGCAATTAACTTATGAGTACGATCTGGATTATAGGCTTTTTTACATACAACATCTTCGATGTCATAAAGTAAGCTGAGCTTCTACTTTGGGTACTAAACAATGTAAAGAATACAGAAATAACTATATAAATGACCATGGGTCGGGAACAAATGCTTATGTTCATCACCGGAATTGTGGATCTTTGGCGTAAAAGCTTCACACCTTAGCTCACCGCCACAAAGTTGCCTGTCTGTCGGTCTTCTACAGATTGTATTTTGGAAAGTGTGATCAAGTTTACTGGAGGGAGACTCTGTACCAGGGTCGTCTGCTTAGGTACCTCCGTCTTACCTATTTCTGCCGCAAAGCAGCAGTGCTTGCATTGCTGTGTTCCGGTTTGAAGGGTAAGATATGGCAGTGAAATTACTGGGTACAGTGACTTTACATCTTGTGTCACAAGTTGGCAACGTACACTGTGGTTCTTGTGGGGTTGCAGTTTTGCTGCGAATCTCACAAGAACCACATGTATTATAGGTGACTGTTACCACTTACCATCAGGTGGGCAGTTTGCTTGTTTGCCAACTTTTGCAATAAAAAAAATAAAAAAAAGGAGCTACATATTAAGCTCATACCGCTATCACCTTTCTTGCATCGGGCATCCAGACGCACTGCGGGCTACCACCCTTCCTTGATTGATGTTTATACCTGTCGCACTAAGCGCTTCTCATCTTCTTTTATAATGCGCACAGCAAATGAGTGGAACTCCCTCCCTGCGTCTGTATTTCCGAGTTCTTATAACCCGTCTGTTTTTAAAGCCAGGGTAAATAGGCACCTTCTGGGTTAGCTCGTTCCATCGTGGATTCTGTCTTTGCCCCCGGGCTTGATTGGGATCAAGATCGAACCCCTTCTAAAAAAATAAGGTGGAATCGCTACCGTTGCATCAAGTGGTTTTCAAACATGAATATTGTCAAATATTTATATATTGATATCATAGCGAACATTATTTGTGATTTCTACTCAAGCAGGTATTTGTATTTCTATTTATCAATTTAAAACACCACTTAGGTGTTATTTTGCTTTAAATATAGTCGAACAAAGCGATGGCTGATTAATATATCCTGCTCGTGAACGAGTGCTCTTTCTCTCTCTCTCTATTGGTTTAAATTTGATTTTTAAACCTCTGTATGTAATAGCAATATTTCAGTTTAATTATTTGAAACAGAAACTTAATGACTATGTTGCAATAAGGTCATTTCACTGATTAAAAGAATAATATTTTATTGTGAATAATGTATGAATGATGTATAATAACGACCGTTTGGTGCAACGGTAGCGATCCTGCCTTTGCACCGACGCTCCTGGGTTCGAATCCCGGAAGGGGAAGATGTTTGTGTAATAAATACAAGCATTTGTACCTGATTCATGGGTATTTACTTCTATTAATATGACATGTCTAAGTATCATATATGTCCGTTATCCTAGTATCCAAAACACAAGTATTATAGGGCTTACTTTGGGCTAGGCTAATTGGTGTAAATGTAAGAAATATGTTATTTATTTATTATTATTTATTGTTAACGTCGTTACTTTTATGAAAACTGATGAGTTTCTTGAGCCCGTTCTTCTTGAGAGTTAAGAGACGTACTGAATGGGTGGTAACTAAAAATGCTGGATGGTTCAAATTACTTTTTTTAAATGCCTTTTTAATATATTTTTTGGTTTGTTTCTACATCCACTGCAAGCACTGTAAGGCTTGCGTTATGTAGACATACATCTATGATCCATAGATATGTAATATTTAACACACATATCCACAAAATTGGGAAAAAGCTATTTAAATATCTAATTTGTAAGATATGTCACAGATTTAGTGGAAATAACTCGTTAGTTTAATTTAATCAACACATTAAGAATTTAGTCTAAAGAATGTGAATCCCTAGAGTAAACAGAAAAAGTTCGACGGTTTTTGCCGCTCCGACCCATTACTTAGCTGAAATTCAAAGCCAACATTCGAACATAGCTAATGGTGAGGTTAAGTCCATTTCCTTTGCCAGATTCCAGACAAGAATTTCTTTTACGTTCCGTAACTGAATCGGAAATTTTACTTATAATATAACATATATATATATATATATATATATATATATATATATATATATATATATATATATATATTTATATATATATTTATATCTATACATCGTTTTGGTGTAACGATAAAGATCCTGCCTTTCATACCAACAGTCCTCGACTCGAGTCCCGAATGAGGTAGATGTCTTATTTCTATAAATATTACTTAAATATATAAATAAAAAAATGCCTCAAGTCTGGTATGCTTTCTGATACTGAAAATAAAACTGCGTGCTAAAAATAGATTAAAAAGATAATGTTGGATAAAACCCAAATTTATTAAATCGTCAATCATTAAAAGAAAACTTTTAAAGGTTCATAATATTTGCAAACTGTATAGAAAAAAAAGATGTGACAAAACTTTTCAATATAATTTAAAAAAAAATCTATTAGAAAAACATATTATGTTCATAAAGCGTAATCTGAAAACTGTAACTGTCGACTGCGCCCTTCTCGAATTTGAGTCTTGGGTTGTACACGCCTATTTTCCGTGACCACATCAGATAATATTAAGATAATTTTATTTGGTACGTAATAATAAGAATAATAATATTTCGAACATTCACATCAATTAGCCTAGTCCAAAGTAAGCACTTGAAAACTTATTTAAGATTACAAGAGTAACGGATAGACGTACATATGCGATACATAGGTAAACAATTATTATAGAAATATATATATAAAAACCTGTAACTCAGGTACAAATGCTTGTATTCTACACAAACATTTGCCCCTTACGTGACTCGAACCAGGAAAATCGGTTCGAAAGGCAAGATCACTACCATTGCACCAAAGAGTTATAAGATATAAGATTTATAGACAGTTATACAAATAAATGATCAACATGTTAAGCTAACTTTAAGTCCAGCATTCAAATTTATTATTATTACATATGGCATATTTGATTCATTTTATTATATTTTGCGACATTTCATTAAAATATTATTTTAATTTTTTAATTAATACATTTTATCACAATACATACAAATTAACAAGACTAACGTAACGTTCGAGGTAAGTCAAAAAAAACTTTTATGGCGCTGTAATAAATATTATTTAAAAAAATAAATAATTGTCTTTTAAATATATGCAAATAAAGCTTATCACCCTTCATTCAATTTCATTTGTCACGCAGTGTCTTTAGTAGTTCGATCGGAACGTTAAAATAGTGTGATTGGTATCGGACGGTACAACAGTAACTGACAATAGAAATTATATGATTTTTGCTTTGTAATTAAATTAATAAAAGACCTGTGTATGTTTTGCTGAATATTAGCTTTAAATAGTGTTTTTTCTTACAGGTATGATGCGTAATGTTCTTCTAAAAATATTTCACTAAAAAGATAGCTTTTACAATAATATATCTACTTTTAGAGCGACAAAATTTAGTTTTATTTCGCAACACTGAGGAATTGATAAAATCTCATTATATACATTGCCATTACATACTTTAATGTCGTCAGGTATTCTTTTTCTTGTCCTTTTTTTGTTTGTGTGTTCAATGTTAGTGTGTTTTTAACAAAATAAACAAATACAATATTACTTAAACTTTTTTACATAATTACTAATCAAAGCAAACCTCTAGATTTTGTTGTCCTACACTCTTATGGAAATATTTATATTTGTATTCCCAAGTAAAGGTATAATGTTAGTAAGTACGTGGCTTACGCTTAATGAATTATAATAATAATAATATTTCAAACATTCACGCCAATTAGCTTAACCCAAAGTAAGCACTGAAATGTATGTGTTATGGCTGCTAGGGTAACGAATAGTCATACATAAATCATACATAAATAAGTTATATAAATAGAAATTTTATAATTGTTACGGTAAATGTGGATAGTGTGGTTATTATGTATAATTACCGGGAACTATGCATAATAACCAGTGCTCGTGGTAAAGGTAGTAAAAACTTTTAAATTAATCACATTTACCGGCAATTATATAAAATTACCATACCCCTTTAGTAAATGTAGTAAATCAAACATTTAGCATTTGAGGCTTTTATCATTTTTTCAGCCTGCTTTTCTAGCGACTGCCCAGCACCGATTCTAGCTTCTTCAATTTTTCGAGAACATACATGTATTGCCTGTACAGCTGTATTTTCGTTTAAAACTTATTCATTGTCACTTTCAGGGTTATTTTCAGTTTCATTTGGTTCATAAATATTCTCTTCTTCTTTATCTTTTTCTACATTATTACCATCATCATTTTCCTTTAGTTGATTAGTCGAAATTGACTCCTCCCTATCCGAAGGTCCTGATTCAATAGTCGCTTGTTGTGTTGTAATCTCGGTATGAATGTCGTTATTTATACTGCCCTCTAAATTAGTGTCAATATCTTCGTTGGCTTGTCCATTTTGATTTTTTACTATTGCCTCGAGATCTTCTTCGCTCGTAATATCTGACATTGTTTCAAGAGCTAGCAAGAAAGTTTTCAAGCCCACTTTTGCTTTACATCCAAACATAGCCTCATAGGGGCTACGACTTATTCCTGAGTGATGAGCTTTATTTTTCATAAAGTGAATAAATTTTATTGCTTCGGACCATTTTGTGATTTTATTTGTTTCTAACCAAGTAGCCAACATCTTTTCAATATCTTGATTGGCCCTTTCTACTGAACCTTGTGATTGGCTATGACGTGGTTTTCCATGTACAATCTTTGGTTCATCCCACATAAGACACAACTCCACAATCACCTTGTTTGCAAATTCTCGTCGGTTATCGCTGTGCAATATACACGGTGCACCAAATATTGTGAATACTTCCAGCAAATGGTAAGCCACTTCCTCAGCAGTTTTGGTTTTTAAAGCTCTAAGTTGAACAAACTTTGTTAGGTGGTCTTGATATACCATAATGAACTTGTAATCGCCATCTGCTTGCGACTGCATGTCAATGAGGTCAACTTGGCATCTTGAATTAAATTCGTTGCTTTTAATAGGCTTAACAACCAGCCCTTTTTTAGAGATACTCATTTTTTCTGGCACGGTTCACAAAGATTTAAATATGTATTAATTAGCTCTATGGTGATATTTTTGTACTTATTTTTAAGTTCCGCCATCATTCGGTTTCTGCCCCCATGTCCTATGGATAGGTGACTTATATGGATTATATCAAATACCTCCTCTAAGTACGTATAGTAAATTATTGGGTGTCTTTCATTTTTTATTGGAACTACAAGTTTTTGGACATTTCCAATCTCTACTGTATCATACCTCAATAATCTTCGATAATCTTCAGGTTTCTTGTTCGTTTTCTTGTCCTTGGACGCCTTTACATTAGCCAAAAGCGAATAATATGCATCTTTGGAAAACAGTTGATTATTTGGTGCTTATTTGGAAATTAACTTTTCAACTTCTTCATAAAACCGTTTTTTAGTAGACTCGATATCTCCCATTTTGTATCAATACAAAATAAACTAAAGAACAACACAAATAAATTCACAATACAACTCAAAGTAGCCTTACTACTGCAACGAAAATTCAACGAACCGCTCTCAATCGCTATACGCTAACAAATGACAGGTCACGACGTGCGCGGCTGAAAGTATCACCCTCCCCGCGCCCAGCCCGCGCCATTCGCTCTCCATTCCAAACAAATTCCAAAGCTTAAGTCGACATTTACGCGCGGAAGTTTTATATAATTACCGGTAAATGTGGATAATTCACTACATTTACCATATGTATTGGTGATTATCTATAATTACCGGTGATTATAGATAATTACCGATTGCTTACATTTACCGTAACATAATTACTCATAACTTAGGTACAGATACTCGTATTCATCATACTAACATCTGCCCTTTCCAGGACTCGAAGGGCCGTTGATGCGAAAGTCATGATTGTTGCCGTTGCGAAAAATAATGATACGCAAGACGGCGTACTTTGCCTTGACCAATATTGTACGGTATTGCACGATCCTAATGATGCTCCGTGTGGGGACGAAAGACGTGTTGAGTAGTTGTGATGGTGCCATTGCCTGCTGTTTCTGCATTTATTTGGTCTGGCACGCAAGTCTGCTGCGCAAGCTTCCTGCGTACGGTATCCCCGCTGACTTTTGCAGTTGGATAGCCGACTTCCTGACTGAACGATCGATCAGAGTTGTTGTCGATGGCTGCTCCTCTGACTCAGTGCCTATTGATGCCGGAGTTCCTCAGGGGTCTGTTCTTTCTGCGACGCTTTTCCTGCTGCACATCAATGACCTGTTAATACCAGGAATTGTTGGGTATGCAGACGACAGTACTGTTGTAGAGAGATACCTGTCTAGCGCAAAAGCCAGCGGCGACGACGTGATGTTCATGAGAGAGGCCATGGTTGAGCGAATAAACCAGAGGCTAAACTACGTTTCCCAGTGGGGCGATAGTAACCTCGTAAATTTCAACGCCTCCAAAACACAAGCGTGTCTTTTCACGGCAAAAAGGAGTTCCTTCCACCTCACTCCTACTTTCCGAGGTACATCTGTACCTGTGACCGACAGCCTCGAGCTTCTTGGCATGGAGTTGTCTTCAGACCTTAACTTCGGCGCCAACATCGAATCCAAAGCTCAAATTGCAGCCAGAATGCTGGGCGTCCTAAATAAGGTCAAGCGATATTTCACGCCAGGACAGCTTTTAACACTCTATAAAGCTCAAGTCCGATCTTGCATGGAATATTGCTGCCACCTTTGGGATGGCTCAGCAAAATACCAACTTGCTGCACTGGACACGATTCAGCGCAGAGCTGAGAGGCTCATCGGGGACAACAAATTGGTGAAGAGCAAGCTTCACGCCTTAGCTCATCGCCGCAAAGTTGCCTGTCTGGCGGTCTTCTACAGACTGTACTTTGGAGAGTGTGCTCAAGAGCTGCATCTGCTTATACCGCCATCTCCTTTTTTCCATCGGACATCCAGACGCACTGCAGGCTACCACCCTTTCTTGGTTGATATTCCCACCTGTCGTACCAAGCGCTTTTCAACATCCTTCATAACGCGCACAGCAAAGGAGTGGAATTCCCTCCCTGCGTCTGTATTTCCGAGAACTTATAACCCGTCTATTTTCAAGGCCAGGGTGAATAGGCACCTTCTGGGTTAGCTCGTTCCATCGTGGATTCTGTCATGGCCCCCGGGCTTGATTGGGATCAAGAGCAAACCCATAATAAATAAATAAAAAAAATTATTTGCAGGCGGGCGGTGCATACTGCTTGAATTTTGCGGAAGCAAGCTACATATTTTTGTTTATTAAAATATTCCTTTTTCTTACTTAAAATGTTACATCAAAAAATTCAGTATCACATTCCAAAAGCGATTTCCACATTTTCCTATGGCGGAATGAACATGATAAATGAGTCGGCCGACTTATCTCGTTCGCAAAAAATCATCGGAAAATACTACTAGTTGAGCAAAAAGTCATTAGCGATGCCCACTTGATCTCTCTACTTTTCGTGGTTTTTTTGTGCAAGTGCCGGAAACTGGTTTGCGCTAATCGAAAAATACTTGGCTTTAGAATTTATAAAATTAAAACTGAGAAACGTTGGTAAGTAAGCGAGTTCAAATCGAATCATTTGCTTTTGTTTCTAGTTTAAGTCAATGAATAAAAATATTTAAAGTTATTTAAGCATATAAATTTCTAAATCTAAAGTAATTATTACTAGAAAAAAATCAACATGTCTCAGGTGACAGGTAGAACCCGAAGACATTCCTTCCTTATACTCGAATACTCCTTCCAATTTAGCTACCGAGAACTTGAAAGAAAGAAAATTTTCAACTATACCTTAAACATATGCCAGCGCCATCTTGCATGTTCTGCATTTTCTACATATGTACAATATCGAATGAAATACTTTTACAAGTATTCACAATTGATACAAAAGGAACCTGTTAGATTTTTATATTTAAAGAAATTATCACTGGACAAATTCAATTTCACTCAGGTGTCAAACGGGATATTTAATTTTTACACTTCCGCGACTCTCGCACATTTGTAGCTACTAGGTCGATGCAGTCGCTAAGCATAAAGCTTCGCTAGCACCATATATTGGAGCAACGCGTTATAGATAATGATAAATATAAAAAATAGATAATGTTTAGTAAATTTTAAAATTCAATAAGAATGAAAACTTTCAGAAAAGCGCACGCCTTTTATTTAAATAGGAAATCCCATAGAGCCAATGTTTTTGGTCATAACTTTTTTATTTTGGCGTATTTTTAAATTTGGACTAATCTTGTCCTAAACTTGTTGATTAGATTCCACACAAAAATTAATAAAATCGGTTAAGATCTCGGGAAGTTATGGCGTAACAGACATAGCGTCACTGAAGCTGATCCATGGGAGCTCCGGTCCAATCAAATCTTATATTCACAAAAAAAAGACGTAGTGTAGAATAAATTTGATAATTATACTAGAAAAAATCCTTCAGTGTGTGTTCACGTTTCTCATACATTGACAATAGGTGTCGATAATGTATGTAATAAGCACGCTGGTAGTACCGAGATGCGATTATGATGTTTGTTGTAAAAACCTTTGCCTTATATTGAACTAGTGCAAATTAAAAAAGGTAGTTTATTTTTACTTTTTGCATGTAGCGTTCTGATCGCTCTTTCATTCTTTTGTTTCGTTGCATCCTTACTCATCTATTTATTTTTTATACCAAGATGGGATACACAATTTTTTGCGATCTTACCCTCAAAAAGAATCATGTTATTTATTTGTACTCGTAATTTGTATGTATATGTATGTATTTATATTTAAAGACAGTGTTCGGATACATTGAAGCCGATTTTTGTGATGAATATGAGTTTTTGTACCTGAATCATGGTCATACCCATGATTTTTCTATGAATATCCGTTTGTTCTATAAATATAACATATCTTTGTATTATATATGTATGTCTATTCGTTACCCTAGTCCATTTCCATAACACAATCCGTATAGTGCTAACTTTGCTAAAAAATTGATGTGCAATCTTTATGAAAACCTTTATATCTTACTGAAGCCTTATTATCGCTCCTAAGTTTTATGTCGACTATACGATCATAACGCGCGTCCCTTTACTTTTCTTTGTTTTCCAAATATAGCTGAGTCCGCAGTCACATTCAATTTTGTAAGCGTCTGCTAACTGGGCGGGTTAACGCGCTTTTAATCCTCTCGGAGTGGTTCTATTCACAGGAAGAGCTTTTTATAAGGTCATAACTCAATTTAGAAAATGCACTTAATGTTAAACAGTAAAAAAATAATTAGAAAATTAATAATGGAAATATCATTTTGTTTATTTTATATAACATAAACATTTCTTTTTTTTTACATTTTTAATGCTATCTTATGAGATAAATTATTTTAATAGAAAAATACAAAAAAATACACTCGGCTCACAAGTGCATTCTCAACGTCCCGCCTAAGAATTCACTTGTGAGTCGAGTCGATTTTTCTAGAATTTCTCCATTAAAATAATTTAGAAATATCGTTTGGTAAAATATTTAAAAGAATACTTTATTTGATTCCTAACAGTTTTGTTACATAAAGACCGTCTTTAAATAGTTTAGCAGTAGTTAATAAAGTAGCAAAAACAAAAAAGCGACAAAATTCTTGCGAAACAAACATCAGACGATCTGTTATAGCAACGTCATGACCTTGAAAAGTCTACCAAGCCTAAAATCGGCAGCATTATGTCGCCACTAAACAATTCCTGTATTATTTAATACTCCAGACTGTTGAGAGCTAACCAATTCATCAAGAATTAACAAAGCGACTCTCCTCTCTCGCATTATCCGCTGACTTTACGTGACTCTACATAGAGGAGAGTGGCCGTGGACGACGTCGGGTGGTTCAAGGCATAAGAGACCGCGGGTTTGGATAAGAAAACAAAAGAATATCAAATAAAAGAACGCGCTAACTGTTTTTCAAGAGCTGTTCAAACTCTTTTAAAGAAAAAACTTAACAACTGGTCTGTCAAGGTTTCAGTAGCTTCACAGGTAGAGTACTCGCTCGGAAAGCGAGTGGACGTGGGTTTGACTCCTGCATGACGACGGGAACAAGTTTAAATTCATTTAACTTATATTTTTCAAATATAAAATCACGACTTTTTTTAAGTGGAACGCTAGCTAGCGATCCTGCCTTTCGCACCGACTGTCGTGAGTTCATGTCTTGGAAGGGACAGATGGTTTCGTGAGGATTATGAGCATTTGTGCCTGAGTCATGGGTGATTATATATATTTCTATGAATATAATTTGTTTTTCATCATATTTGTATGTTTATCCGTTACTCTAATATCCAATAACAATAGCCTTGTAGTGCTTACTTTGGCTAACTGGTGTGAATTTTAGATAGATTGTAGGATACTTATAAAATTACTACATTTGATGTGGTAGGTAGCAGTATTAAGTTAAAAGGTGGTGCCTGACGTCATCTTAAGAAATACTTGGAAACATTCCACGGCTCTGTTAAGGTCTCGGTAGCTCAATTCGAAGATAGCGAGGGGATTTAGGTTCGTGTCCTGCATGACACATAAACTAAGTTGTTTTTATTCTAATATTAATTTCTTTAAACTATTTTCTATTTTACAATTATATACCATTTCAAAAACGTACTCAACGTGTATAAATATTGATAGCAGAATTTATTTTATTTGTTTAATTAAATGAACGAAATGAAAAATAATTTATTGTTACACACAGAGATTTCCATATAGCTTAAAAAATAAGGGTTGCTACAATAGGCAGTCTTATTAGTTACAGCGATCTTTACCAGACAGCTTTTAATTATCACAATAAAGAAAAATTACCATTACAAAAAGGTACAGTGTCACATAAATCATTTTACCATGCCCTGTCATTCCCCATCTTGTACAAGCACGAGAAATAAGGTGTATGTATCGTAGAACCACGTCACATTACATGAATTATTTATTTCTAAACTGTTGTCTCTTACTTTCGGCCGATTAAGTGTGAAATGGTTCTACGGTGTAAACGACTTATTGGGCGCCATTGTTCTTAAGTCTAAAATTTATCATCATTTTCTCGCTTGCCAAGTTTGAATTTTATTAAGTCCTGAGGTAAGTGTTCATTCAATAATATGTTTATGTCACCTTTTACCTCATAAAAACATTACTTTATAAACCCATATCATGGTGTTATTGCCATGATGATTATGGCAATAACGAGACAAGGTGTTATGACGTCTGATATATACAGTCTGATGGGTACAATATGACTTATATACTATGATAATGCGTGCTTATTACAATCTTAACTGATCGGTGAACAACGTGAAAATATATAGTCGATACGTGCAGGTATGTAGACGCTACATAAAATATACACCCCCTTTAAAAAAAGTGTTCATTGATAAGTCATTCAAGATTTTTTATTTAATTTAAATTTTGGACCAGTGTATGTGTTTTTAAATTAGTTATAAACAATTTACTTGCTTTTTCTAAGAAGTAAGAAAAAAGTAATTAAAATATTTATAGCAACTAGCTGACCCGGTCACGCGTTGCTTTGTTATAAATTAAAATAAACCTGTCCTATGTTCTAATTCGTAACAAATGTAGCAAAATGAAAAAAATCGTAAATATCGGTTGAGTATTTCCAGAATTCATCGCGGTCAAACACTGACAGGGAATTTTTATACATATAGATATAGATTACTAGCTGACCCGGCCACGCGTTGCTGTGTTATAAATTAAAATGACACCTATCATTGGATTGGTTAATATCCTATGTTGGATAAAATCCAGCAAAATAAAAATAAAATCATCAAAATCGGTTGAGTTGTTTCAGAGTTCATTGCGGTCAAACACTGTGAAAGAGAAATTTTATATATAATTCCTTGATAATTTAAAGTAATTGTTCTCAATTTTTAACTGATCTCTTATGACTTAATCGCATCCTACATCCGGAGCGGAGAGGCTTAATTGACCTGAAGAAGAGCCGCGTGTGCCCTCAATTTTCCAACCCTTGCCTCTCATACGGGGCTTTTTAGACCCTAACAGCAAATTGCTTTCGTTGGTGAGTGATTACATGAGGAGTAAACACCATAATTTGCGATCCGGCCAAGGACAAGCTGCTTTCACTTTTGAAATATTACGCTTTTAACTAATTAGTTTCACAAATTTAACTCCGTTTAGTAAATAATAAAAACGACGAAATGTTAACACAATTTTAAAATTATATGTATACTGGTTAAGGTTAGCGAGTCTTTGATGAGCCTACGTTTTAAATTGCTTTTTAGATTAAAATCGTTAAGAAATAACTAGTAATTTACGACTGTTTGGTGTAATTGTAGCGGTCCTGCCTTTCGCCCCTTCGGTCCTAGGTTCGAGATGTTTGTATGATGAATACGAACATATGTACCTGAGTCACGGGTGTTTATGTATATTTATATGAATATTACATATCTACGTGTAATATATGTATATCTATCCGCTACTCTAGTATCTATAACACAAGCCTTACAGAGCTTAGGCTAGGCTAATTGTTGTGATTGTAAGAAATATTTATTATTAATATTATTTTAAACAATGATATTTTATTAAATAGCTGCGTTGCACAGTTAGATTTGTTTGTTGTAGATCTTATTTCAAGTTAACTTTTTGTATGTTATTATAAGACATATATTTTTTAACCTAAACCTTATAAATAAATACTTTTAAGATAACTAACATCAATTATTTTAGTCTGAAACTAACTAGGGTCTTGTACTATTGATGCGTAGTAACGGATGTAAATTACCATAAATGTTATTTATGTAAATAAAAAAAGAATGTTTGTATGTTTGTTGCCTATGCGTTCAGAAACCATTGATTTGATTGTGATGAAACTTTGCTAAGTTGGTGTATACATGGTAGGAAAGTTGTATATATATATATATATATATATATATATATATATATATATAGTCTGCAAAAAAAATCATTGTCTAGTATGCATAATAAAAATGATAATTAACAACATTCACAAACCCGACGTTGGCAAGACAGACAAATATAAAAATTAAAACCTATATTACATAATTTGATTTCTGTGAATTAATAATTATATTTCATTATTCGAATTGGTTGACCTCGCTGGTCAAGTGACTACTTGTAGACCAATTTTCATGGTGACGCTACTCCGAAGTCCCAGTTTTGATTCCCAGTATTGTAAATGGGTTTATAAAGGAGTCTTTCTTCCAACGGCGGAAATTATTCGGGAGATGATGAAAGCATTATAGATATTATAAATATTATAAAACAGTCCTTAATAGTAACGAGTAATAATAAAATAAATTCCAAACAACTCACAACGGTCATTTTATTCTAAACTAAGCAAAGCTTTAATAGGTACTAAATAATGTAAAAAATACATAAATAAGTATATTAACGACTATAAATCGGGAACGAATGCTTATATTCATCACACAAATATGTATATGCCTCTACCAGGATTCAAACCAGGGCCCTTTGGGCCAGAAGGTAGGATCGCTACCCTTGCACCATGCGGCAATATTAACGAACATATTTGTATTCTCCCAGTACACAATAAATGAAAATAACTTTATTCAAATGCACTTAAAATAAATTGTTTGAATCGTCCAACATTTTTACCTACCTCCCATTCAGAACGTCTTTTAACTAACAAGAAGAATGGGCGTAAGAATCTCAGCTTTAACAGAAGTAACGACATTTACAATATTATACGACGTCACCATACATAATCCATAAAAAAAAATCTGTTATCACAATAATAGTAGTGTCACGGTTTCATTACATCATTGATTACAACGAAGTCCAAGTATCTGTTTTAAGTAAGTATCCTTAAAATTGCAATAATATACAGAGAATAAGCGACAAATTTAGGAAAGTGAAACATATTAATACTAGCAAGAAAACGAACAAGTGAGACATCGGTATTCGTTCGATATACTTTCGACTGAGCCTGATTAGAATTTTATGCTCGAACTCATTATTCGGATGATTTTACAAGCGATTTTCTTTATTTCAAGCGATACATTTTGATATGTGTATTTGTATATTGTTTTAACATTTCCACGCACGTGCATAAATTTTTTTGATTTTTTCCAAGGAATTTTACCACCTAAGCAGATAAATAGTATTTTATTCTACTCTATTCACCTTTTTTACCGCTTCGACGAAAACGTTTGAAATTATATCGAAGATCTCCGTGATAGAGTAGCTCGTTTTAATGGTATTCGCACATCGAGGTCTCAGATTCGATATAAGAAAACGAATTTTTCTATATTGGCTAAGGTTTAGGTGTTGAGGTACCGTGCTTGTTTCTGAATAATAATAATAATTCTTAGATTTACACTAAGCAGCCTAGCCCAAAGTAAGCACTGTAAGGCTTGTGTTATGGATACTAGAGTATCGGATATACATAAATATGTAATATTTATAGAAATACTTATAAGCACCCATGACTCAGGTACAAATGCTCGTATTCATTACATCACAAACCCTGGATCTTCAGTGCGAAAGGCTGGATCACTACCATAGCACCTTAACATAACCCTTTACACCCGAGACCATACGTTCGTGAGAGTATAACACTCACTATCGTGAGACTTGCAAAGTTAAACCGAAGTCTCACTATCGTGAGGGCAACTTTTCAGGAAAACTGGAAATAAAAAAAAATTAAAGTATTTTTCTCATCTTATTAAAACTCCAAGATAACCCCTAAGTGAAGTTATTGAGGAATTTTCACCTTTTCTTTCTCGGGTGTAAAGGGATAAGTGTTATATTCATTTAAATGGGATTCTGAACAATGTATGTGACTTTGTCTGATATTATTATATCATGTTATATCTATATCATATTATTTATAAAATAAATAAATGTTTCTTACATTCACACCAATTAGCTTAGCCCAAAGTAAGCACTGTAAGGCTTGTGTTATGGATTCTAGGTCAACGGATAGATATACATATTTATGATACATAGATATGTTATATTCATAGAAATATATACAAATGCTCGTATTCATCATACGAACATCTGCCCCTTCCGGGATTTGAACCCAGGGCCGTTGGTGCGTAAGTCAAACGGTTTCCTTATATCCTGTTAGCAGCTCTCGAGAGCAGTAGACGTCATGAAATAAAATAGGATGGTGGACAAATCGACATATTCTTTGAATCGGAAACAATATCGGTGTAAAAAGTTGGCGACGACGTCGATTTATCAGTCGTGTCCAGGAACACTTAGTTACGCCAGATAGCGTGTGACGTGAAATTATGATGGTTATGCTACTTTAGCTTTATTTTATTTTTTTCACATATTTTGATTTAAATGATTATATTTTTATTTATTTAGAATGGGTTAGCTCTTGATCCTAATCAAGCCCGGGGGCCAAGACAGAATCCACGATGGAACGAGCTAACCCAGAAGGTACCTATTAACCCTGGCTTTGAGAATGGATTTTAAGGTTCTGATTAAAAGTTATTAAATTTAGATTTTTGTGATATATTAACTAATATCTTCATGCTGTTTGTGTATGGCTGAATAAGTTGAATTGTAATGTTTTATGACCATCATCTGTGTTGATATTAATTAAATGAAAAGTATTCAAATGCAAATAAACAAATACTTTCACAAAGGCTTTTCATCGGGTTGGTGACCAAGTATTAATGATTTCGAAGTCCTTTATTTGAATAACGCAGTAAGCGACTGTAACTTCAGTCGTTAGCACTCACCGATTCACATAAGGAGAACAGAGAAACATAGGTTTCAGCATATTAAGTTATATCTCTCCAATTATTAGTGTAACTGCAAGGGGTTTCAGACTTTATAGTGTTCACTTTGTGACCTCTACAAGTAACTTGGAAGCCATGATCAGATATCAGCTCACAGATCATTTGGCAATAAAGCAGTCGCACACCATCCTAATTGCTGTTCGGTTTTAGATATCGGGGTGGAATTTGAGACAGGACGCTACTATAGTGATAAGCTGTGAAGTTGTATATTAACGCGTATTTCCTTTATTTATCTGGCGACGATATTTTTTTGTTATAATAATGTAAACTGGGCCCATCGATATAAAAAATAAACTATATAAGACATAAAAGAAGTCTGTAAAAAACAACTACGCCTCCGAGCCCTCACGTGAGATTTGAATCAAGGACCAGTTTTCTAAAATCTGGCCAAACGATTAACCTTTGGCAGCAATTGTCAACCATGATAAAAGAACTAGCAGCTAAACAGCCGATCTCTTTGGGCAACTGCTGCTTCAGGACAACGCTAGTCCACAAACTGCACAACAGACGGCCGCTAAACTAGAGGAACTGTAATTAGAACGTCTGCGACAATCACCGTGTTCCCCGGATCTTGCTCTAACAGATTAGAATTTTTCCGAAATTTGGATAACTTTTTACATGGGAAAAAATTCAACTCCGATGTAGCAGTCGAAACCGCCTTCAGAGAGTTTCTTGATTCTCGCCTTCATGGTTGTTTTAGTAAAGGGATCAATGAACGTATGAGATGGCAAAAGTGCATAGATAAGAATGGTGCATACTTTGATAATTTGATGACTTTATATTCCTCCCATAGAAAACGCCAGTTTTGTATATATTATCAACTTTCACAAGGCTCAGCGATGAATGAATGATCGCAAAACTTAAAGAGTAATTACAAAAAATTAAGTTGATTAAAAAAAACATAAATTGTGTTAGTGATATAGTAAACTACGAAGCTGTCGGTTTAGCCTATCGATGTCCATATTAGATTTTCTTGACATTTTTTACTCAATTAACTTTTTTCTAGTCATTTACTTACTCCTTTAGCTACTCGCTCAGCATCCGCTCAGCTTCTGAGCAAATAATGAACCTAAAGTTATCGCCTTCGCATTTTCAGCACGTCCGCACTTATAGCGCTAATGACCGGATCGAGATATATGTTGGTAGATACCGTGACCTACTCAGAGTACATCAACTTAACAAAAAAATATAAAATACATGACAAGTATACGTAGGTCGACTAGTATCTGTAGACTCATAGGACTCTACTGTTACTGGGATATGAAGGAAAATATATTGATACAAATTACATACATAAATAAAGAAATTCATACATGTTTCGCTAAGTTGGCATGCAGCAAAATAAAAAAGATATTTAAATAAAAAAAAAAAAAGATTTTTGCGCATAATTTATATTTAATCGTGACGATTTAACATTTAAATATGAAATGTGCGCCGAAGTGTAAGAACTAAATAGAAAATAGGTATCAACTAAGTCAGTATTTTTTTGTTCTGAAATTCATTTTGTCGCTTCACTTACAATTTTATATAAAATTGTATTGTATTGTTGATTACTCAACGTATTTGCAAAAGGTAGCTAAGTAAGTATTAGTATTAAAGATAACAGAAGATAGAGGTTCAACAGTGGTTAAGGATTTTTGACTTATAATTGTGGAGGTTAAGCAAAGTTAGCGAAACCATTGCTCCTGCCTGATCTGCAGGTTGACACCCTCAAAAGTCTACATCATGGGTGATGAGATGAGTTTTGTATATCTTACACATGTTGTAACTTGTGTAAACCTACCGCATTTCAATCTGCAATCGACCTCTAAGTTTACTTTTATTGTGTCTGCAGAAAGGTGTATTTTGTTTTATTTCCATTTTATTTCAAGGAGAATTGTTTCGTTTCAACTTGTTCAACTGCATTTTTAATTAAGGCATTTAGTAAAGTGTAGTGTAAACAAATTCTAACTAAAAACTGGTTTTACTGGTCCATAATTAAATATAAAATCCCACATATTTATAGGCAGTCAATATTTCTATTGTGTCTTCTTTGTTTTTTCCGTAATACCACACGCTGCGCTCATTATTATGGACGCAGTATGTCAGTTAGCGTTTCTCACCAATGTCGTTAATGACCAATGTGTAGGGTTGTCAATTTGAGAGAAATATAATGAAATAATTAGCTGACTCGGCCAGGCGTTGCTGCGGCTCTGTTAATATATATTCCAATATATTTTTTTTATTATGAATTAGAATAAAACCTATCTTATGTATTAAGTTGGACATCCAGCAAAATAAAAAAAAAACGATTAAGTAGTTTCGGAGTTAATCGCGATTAAACACTGTGACAGGGATTTTTTATATATATACTAGCTGACCCGACCACGCGTTGCTGTGGCAAAGTTATTATAATTTGCAATAATAATTTTATTAATTTAAACGATACTTATCGTATATCCTTACTCGCAAAATGAAAAAATCATCAAAATCGGTTTTTTCGGAGTTCATCGCGGTCAAACACTGTAATATATATATATATACATATATGCTGTTTGCACAAATCTTGATTTAAATGTATACATATAAGCGAAGTCTCTGTTAACTGAAATGTAAAGTTATTTGATATTCATTATTTAAATGAAAATTTATCTAAGGTGATTGTTAGAGTTAATTATATTATTATATTATATATGTTGCTCGTATTTTCGATTCCCGGAAGCTCTTAAATTCGACTGTTGTCAAGAAGAGATTATTTCTATCAGAGTGGCAAATAATTTCCGGGTTATATTTCAACAATTTTTAGGGTTGTAAAAATATTAAACGATGCTAATGATACAAAGGAGGTAAATATCTGTCGTATCTCTCTATAGAGGATAGTAAGCTTTTTATACATATAATAGCTGACCAGGCCACGCATTGAATCGAAATAAAAAAAATTATCAAAATCGGTTGAGTAGTTTCAGAGCCCATTGCGGTCAAACACTGTGACACGGAATTTATATACATACATACAACTAAATCAAACACATAAGGAAATAATTATTTGATAGAACAACGTAAAATAATGTCATGTTCCTGACCTAATTAATGCGCTAATACTGTGTTTAAATAAAATATATTTATCACTCTTTATCAAACTATTTAATATCGGTTATATTTTGTTAAATCAAGAATCCGCGAATCAAACTAATTAGATGAAGATAAGTAAATTGAAAATTTCAAATAAGGTAAAAACTCCCTCCCTGCGTCTGTATTTTCGAGAACATATAACCCGTCCATTTTCAAAGCCAGGGTGAAATAACACCTTCTGGGTTAGCTCTTTGCATCGTGGATTCTGTCTTGACCCCCGGGCTTGATTGGGAACAAGAGCGAACCCAATCTAAATACAAAAAAAAACAGAAGTAACCAATGGTAAGTAAGTAATAATTACAAATGCTATTAGTACATGCAAATCAAAGTTTGTATGTGTGTTTCTTATGCATTTCGAAACCATTAATCAGATTGTAATAAAAGGTTGTTAATTATCCTGGCATGCAGTTTTGTATGTAGGTATGCCAGGGAAAGTTTATATGTATAGCTAACAAAAAGAGCATCGCCAGTTTGCCAGGTTTAGGCACTTATTTAATATATATATTAACGATATTCATTTCGTTAATTTCTACAGCTATTCTACAGCTATTTTGTAAGCATGAAACTTTTTTTTTATTTATTATAATTGTTGTTCAGAATTTTAATTATAATGATTTATTTACTGCTGGTTAGCAGCCCTGCTCATAAGTAACGCACCGATAACCTGTCGGCTCCGTCTGTTAGCAGTGTTGTGGGTTAGATATGTTTTCGGAATACCGTAATTTACTGGTTCCCGATAGTCGACCAAGATATTACCATTGTTTTTGGTAGTATGTTTATTGGGTATTCGATTTATGAGCGGTGACCTGAAATCCCAGTTGGTTATAGAAGTAGATTAAATGACAAAATTTTTATTGAAATAGATACAGTGTGGTAGCTTGTCAGATGTGAAGGACCTGAAAAAATATTGATCTCAGAGGGTTAAGTGTAAATATACTTCTTGTTTGAGGAACTCATCGGCACAGTGGCACATTTGGCATCAAGAGCCGGTGATTGGATAGGTGACCCCAAAGATTATTATCTCGAGCTCTAATTTTTTTTAAATTGGAATGGGTTCGCTCTTGTTCCCAATCAAGCCCGGGGGCCAAAACAGGATCCACGATGGAACGAGCTAACCCAGAAGGTGCATCTTCACCCTGGCCTTAAAAACAGACGGGTAATAAGTACTATAAAATACAGACGCAGGGAGGGAGTTCCGCTCCTTTGCTGAGTGCATTGAGAAGCGCTTGGTGCGACAGGTAGGAATAGTAACCAGAAAAGGGTGGTAGCCCGCAGTGCGTCTAGATGTCCGATGAAAAAGGAAGATGGCGGTATGAGCACCTTAGCTTAATTTAAAAATTATATAGATGTTATATTAACTTATTGATCTACTGATGGCAATGGTATGCATTAGCTAAAGCATTTATATATATTGTATTGTGAACGCAAAACACAAAATAGGTACATTGAAGTAATCTCTTATAATCAAGCGTTGAGACGATAAATTTGAAACTCACGCGAAAATGAAATCGGATTAGTTTTTCTTAGATTTATGATCCGTATCTCAGCGGATCAATCTTAATATGGATTCAGCGTAGTTCGTTTCAGTTATTTCGTTGGTATTTTCAATGTCTCAAATGTAAATCTCGGAGGCATTCGTGATCGATTGCGTGAAATTCTCGTATTTCCTGTTTACCTTTTGGGATTATTTTCCGAATGTGTCACGAGTGGACGTTGACTCAGTTAGCGCCGTTTTAGCACCAGAGCTCGCTAAGAGTTTGGTCACTTATTTGAAGTAAAACTTCTTTACGCACGCTTGGGGAGTAAGCTGGTGAATGCGCGTCGAGAGCGTTACGAAAAGGTGATCGAGCGAGGGAGATATAAGTTAGTAAATAGAAATAGAGAGAGTTACGTTTCGTATATTACTGTAACGGCAAAAGAGGTGCGAGCACACATTTTTTCTCTTTCTCTCATAGCCAGTTACGGTTCGTATATCTAACATATATATGAAGCTAAAGAAGTTTTATTTAATTCCAGCTTCTATAGTATTTTAACCGACTTTGTTTGTTGACTTGTCTAACAGTTTTACGCTGAGAGGTCTTCTTATGCGTGTGTGAGATTACGGAAAAGAAGGAAATATTATATTTTCTTTAGATCAAATGAAATATCAAAAAGAGGGTAGATAATAAAGTATTTATTAAGTGGCCAAAATCAGTTTATTCATCTAGGTCATGTATTTGCCATCAAAATGGAAAACTAAATATTCAAATGCTCTAAATTTATATTGTATGATGATTCAACAATTAATATTCGCACTTTACCAATATATACTTATCTTTGGCACAACGATTTTGTGCTGAATATAATCCTATAAGGACTGTCGGCCGTCCGCCGGCTCCGAGCGTCAAGCAAAGAAAGAGACCGTCTGACTCAGTGCGAGGCATTATAAAGGCACCGCGTCACTCCACCGCCTGGCGGGGAGGTGACGTGGACCGATTGTGTTGTCTATGCTATGACAGGTAACACGTTAGATCAAAGACAATGATGAAAAATATTGTACTATAAAGTGTACATAGTTAAATCAATCAATAAATCAATTTAGTAAATCAATAAATAATCATTTAAATATAAATAATGATAATGAATATGATTAAGTAACATAATTAATACACTCCGAATTATTCCTAATTCTAACACGGCCATACTGACAGTACTTCGTCCCCGAAGTACTTTGAGATTATATAAAAAACACCGACATAAATCAGATATCGTTTCATAAAACCAAGTTATTGTTTCTTAATTTTATAAACCTCTATGCCTAGACATGTACAGTTCCATCACTTGCTGGTTAGTGAAGACCAAACTGACACCAAGCACATGGTTATCCAGCATATCTTTTTTTATAAACCTCTATGCCTAGACATGTACAGTTCCATCACTTGCTGGTTAGTGAAGACCAAACTGACACCAAGCACATGGTTATCCAGCATATCTTTTTTTATAAACCTCTATGCCTAGACATGTACAGTTCCATCACTTGCTGGTTAGTGAAGACCAAACTGACACCAAGCACATGGTTATCCAGCATATCTTTTTTTATAAACCTCTATGCCTAGACATGTACAGTTCCATCACTTGCTGGTTAGTGAAGACCAAACTGACACCAAGCATAGCGGTACCCAGCAACTGATTTATTTATTCTAAATCATTGTTTTTATGATACGATTCTGTTGCACTATTACTCAATAAATAATTTTCATTATCACCAATTACAAGTTCATTTTCATTATCATTATTTATAAGTTCATTTTCATTATCACTATTTTCCAGGTTCATTTTCATTATCACTTTTTACAAGTTCATTTTCATTATCACTATTTACAAGTTAATTTTCTATAGAAGCATTTCATCTATGAAGTTATGTTCATTACCTTTCGTAACCTCATTAAATCGAGCCTGTAAGGTAAGTTTGCAGTACGACCTGTTCATAATCGAAGAGAATATAATCCGGTTGATTTTAAGACAGTTGTAATCAAAATTTGAACTTTCCAAAGCCTGTTCGGCCAGCCTGATGAATCAGAACATGTAGTAACAGGCACTAAAATTTTTCGAAAAGACGTGTAGATAACATGCCTTTCCTATTCTATCGAAATATAAGTAACATGATGAGAAGTGATATTTAAGACGCTTTGCTAGACATTCCCTTATCAGACTACAATTTACACCAATACCTAATATGAAATTTAGTTATTTCTCATTTAGTTCTTACACCTCCGCACACACCACACACTTGAATAAAACACTTTTTATTTTTACGGATTTTGCGCACTTTTTATTTTATATTTAATCCCGATATTTCAATGGTTGTCATGTATTTTCTACTTCCTCCACAATATTTTGATCGGGCACGTTCCAAATTGTTAAAATTAAATTGTTTTATTTTTAAATTTTATTTCGTTATTACATTCTTACTACGATTACATTGTATACTACTGAGTCTACTACCAGTTCGGAAATTGGGAGGCCCTTCCGAGAAGAACTGGCGAAAGAAACTCGGGCAGGGGGACCGACCTCCATCTTACTGTTATTATTTGCATAAAGAGCTAACCACATCATCAGATCTTGCAATGTGTGTTTTTGTAGATATTCATTAATTTTTATTTTATTTTTTTTTGTTACTTTTTCTCAGCCATGAATAAATATTTTAGTAGTTTTTAGTCACGATTCATTAAATTTACTCGTTTGCTGAACACGTGGTTTCAAATTACAGTTTTTAGTATCATAACGAGGTAGAGCATCACGTATTGCCAACAACAATCCCTTCAGCATCGTAGGGTCTATATCGAACTATTTAACCGACCTTGGTCACATGCTGAAAGAAAGAAAAAAAAAATTAGTACAGGGCGTGTGGATCCCACTTCTGATGTGAGATTACGGAAAAGAAGGAAATATTATATTTTCTTTAGATCAAATGAAATATCAAAAAGAGGGTAGATAATAAAGTATTTATTAAGTGGCCAAAATCAGTTTATTCATCTAGGTCATGTATTTGCCATCAAAATGGAAAACTAAATATTCAAATGCTCTAAATTTATATTGTATGATGATTCAACAATTAATATTCGCACTTTACCAATATATACTTATCTTTGGCACAACGATTTTGTGCTGAATATAATCCTATAAGGACTGCCGGCCGTCCGCCGGCTCCGAGCGTCAAGCAAAGAAAGAGACCGTCTGACTCAGTGCGAGGCATTATAAAGGCACCACCGCCTGGCGGGGAGGTGACGTGGACCGATTGTGTTGTCTATGCTATGACAGGTAACACGTTAGATCAAAGACAATGATGAAAAATATTGTACTATAAAGTGTACATAGTTAAATCAATCAATAAATCAATTTAGTAAATCAATAAATAATCATTTAAATATAAATAATGATAATGAATATGATTAAGTAACATAATTAATACACTCCGAATTATTCCTAATTCTAACACGTGCGTCTTCTTTTTGTGATGAAATTTTTCCTGTTTACTTTTAGTTTTAATGCCCTAAAACACGTTTTGCGTAATCTATACTACTATATAAATCTGCAAGTTTTGTCTGTACATTTTTTTATTATTTATGATTGATATTCGTTTTATGACTCACTAATACCAATTATATTATTTTCAAAAGCTATGAGTCTGTATGTTCTTCTATAAATCAAGAATCGGTTGACGTATTTCAATGAAATTAAGTACAATAAGAAGATGTCATTGCGCAAATAATAGGTTATATTTCATGTCGCTAAAACCGTTTTATCATAATCAATATTATAAATACGAAAGTGAGTTTGTTTGTTACACTTTCACGCTTTAATTACTCAATAGATCGGCATGAAATTTTGCATACACTTTACCAAGGGTACAGAAATATACATAGGGTACCTTTTATCCAGATAAAAATCACTGTTCCTGAGGGATAGAAATATAAATTGACATCAGTGGTAAAAGCTGGCATATTTATAAAGCGTTCATAGCTCATTGATTGATTTGTCAGATAAACCATTTGAACCGAATTTGAAATCTCGATGATCTACTACGGACTTGAATTTGTAACGCGTTAAGCTTAGCGAGGGGTTAACGGGATTATACCAAAAACGCATTGTAAAAAAATACTAATATATATTTTTCTTTTGTTTCAGGGTTGGTGTATAATTTTTTTTCTGCTGCTTTCGTGAGTATAGTAGTATTTTTGTATACCAAGTGTACACATGTTCGTATGTGTTGTTTTCTAATATTGAAGTCATGATTAGTTGTATTGATTGGCAACTAAACTAATCGCGTGTTGCTAATAAGTTAATAATAAATAAAAGGAGTAAATGTTTATTATTATTTAATTCTGCCACATTTTAGTGTGGTTCAGTCAGATAAAAATTTCATCCATTCTCTTTAGAATATAGAGTATTTTTAATAAATTCGTATATATATAAGAAATTGATGTAATGCAAAATTTCGTACGTTTTTAATTGGTATCAACGATTGAGTTTTGTATATCTAAGCAATATAAACACAACAATTGATTTTCTCACTATTATTTTATTTAACATGTGAGTAATATTTAAGTAACAATGGGCAGTCTTATCGCTTAACATTATCTCTCCCAGTTAACTTTTAAATGACAGGATTATAAGAAAACTTAAAATAAATGTAACTAAAAGAAAAAATGAACAAGGAGATTTAGTAACGATAACAAACGTTCCTCTTGATATTAATTGTTTCCTTTTTTCTAATTCATTGTCGCCAGTGACACAACCGTTCGCTTGCATTGCCACAACTAAACTGGTTTTTTTACTGCTCAAAAGCGGCATCTATTGTATATTTCTGTGCTAATTTTTTACTTACTAAAATTTATTTCATATAGGGAACTATAGGTAGTATAATAAGTTTTTTTAGTATTCCATCTTATGAAAAACTGTTTCTTAAGAAATAAACGACACAATACAAATATATTGTTGTCATTTTTAGCTTTCAAATCGCTTTTGTTTGGAAAATTCCGTTTTTTATTACCATTTTATCATTTCGTAACATCTCTATATAAAACTTGTTATTAACTCACAGTTCTTCAAAGGCTTATTTGCGTGACTACCTCAATGTGTATTGAAGCGCATAACGATTCTATACGCAGCATTAAGCATAGCTCAACAGATTTTCGGGTTTCATTTTTTAGACTGAAATACGTTTTGTTTTTATCTAAATAAATAAGGTTTTATTTAGCTTGCGTTAATGTAGACTACTTGTTGGTGAAACTTACCTTAGTACAAAACCTAGATTTTGAACTTGTGGTTTAAGTTCCCGCCTGTTGAAAAGTTTAGGTCGCTGGTTTAATTAGTTGCTAAATGCCGTGCACTGTTGTTTACATGTGTAAGACACAGAGATAAAGATATAAATAATTTTATATTCTAAACTCACCCCAATAGTGACTCTTTGAATTATGAATTTTCTCTCCGCTAATTATAATTTTCGGCAGCCGCCATCCAAGCGTCTCTTTTTTCTCTTGGCGCCAATTCCAATTTCAAAAACGAAACCTTTCCAAAGAGTTTCAGTTCGCTTGCCCATAGTTCAAAAGGAGGTGGAGGATGATATATATATAGTAAAATAAATATGTGTAATCTATGAACTGTGGTGAATCGAGAATTTTAATTGTATATATTAAACACTACTGATCAAAAGTTATACTTCTTTATCTTTAAGAAAACATACCATTTTTCTAGATAGATGGTACTCTATGTCCTTTGGTATACTTCTCATAAAATGTATGCAAAATTTTATGCTAATCAGTTGTATAGTTAAGGCTTGAAAGTGTAACAAACAGACAATTTTATTTTCGTCTTTATAATATTAGTTATGTGATACAATACATTCCAGTTTCTACTGATACTTGTTCTGCATATTCTGCAAAAAAAGGGACCAAAACAAAAGTAATTTTTTTTTTTTCAAAAATTGCCGGTTTGATTACAGTTTCATGCAATGGTAGCGATCCGTTTCTCACCAATGGTCCTGGTTTAAGTCCAGAAAAGGATAAAAGTTGGTATGATTAATAGGAGAAATTGTGCCTGAGTCATAGGTATTTATATATATATTTCTTTGAATATAACATATCTATGTATTATAGAAGCATGGCTATCTGTTACTTTAGTATACATAACACAAGCCTTACGTCGCTTACATTGGGTTACGCTGATTGGTTAAAATATACAAAATAGTATTATTACATAAGTGACACATATAATATTGTGGTTTACCCAGCTTCGTTTCTTTTTTATAAGAAATGTTCCTATAATTTTACTTGATATCTCATAAAAATATTGTAATGTGAACTTGCTCAACCAAGGTTCTCCCTTGTATTGTTAAAATTATTCATCAAAATATATACGTAACAATGTAACAAAACATTGTTTTAGCCTGTATTAACATATTTTTTCCCAACTGCGTGGTCGTTTGGGTTACAAGGATAAAAAAGTATTTACCCTCTAGCCATTTGGATATTGCGTAGATGAGCTCTGAAGTGAATTTCTAAATCAATAATCGGGAAGGCGTGTCAGTTTTGTTACTTTGTACTTGAAAACACTTAGAAAATTAGGGAACGCGACCTAACTCGATCACTTTTTGAATTAATTGTAAATAGTTAAATTGAAAGATCTTAAGAGTAAATGCACAAAACTAATACATGATTTTTGGAGATACCCGATTAAAAAATCGTTTTTTATATTAGGCGCCTGGTATGAAAAAAATATGAGAAGAGAAATCGGAAAGCTGAAGAACCGTAGATATTTTTAAACACATCTGCAGCACAACTGTCATAAACTTTTTTAAAAATATCTTACAAAGAAAAAAAGCTTTTCACAATTTTATTTCCGTTTTCAACAATTAGTCGTCTTATACGACTCAGTTGGTACTGTTACCTGCAGTTTTTGTGTTTAAAATAATGGAACAACTAATCTGCCACACAAAAAATACAAAAACAAAAACATTAGAGGTAGAAAACACAAAAAAGGGGAAAACAAACCATAACTTGAGAACGGTTACGTTTGGGGTGTGGGGTTCCATAGTCAAATCAGTCAGGAATGATGAAAGCTACCACCTCTTAAAGGATTTAGGTCGACTTAACCTGTAACCCTGTATATCATTCATAAATAAGAAATATATATAAATACCCACAACTCAAGTACAAATGCTCGTATTCATTACACAAACATCTGCAACTTCCGGGACTCGTACCCAGCAAAGGCAGGATCACTACCATTGAACCAAACGGTCGTCAAAATAAAATAAATATATACTAAAATCAGTATTATTGAAAACTGTTTATATTCAAAATGTTGAATTTTAAACAGTACCAAAGAATTATATTAAGTTATTCGTACCCACTTAAAACGGTTTATGCTGAAATCACGTGCCCTTTGATGTACGGTAATTACTGAACCCTGACTGAGGAACTCCAATAAAGGACAACTTAATTAAATATTGTAACAGATACCTTCGAATACCTTTACATTGGAAAATTAAACTGTTGGGCGTTCGTGTTGTCGTTGGATAAATAAGCGCTTTTGATGTAACGCGCCCTTATAACTACGACTACATAATTTTGAGAAATACAAGAATTTCAATTAAAAAATAAAACGTTGTCACGATCATGGTTGCTTTAACGGCATGAGTCCGTACTAACGACCTGTCTAAAGTTGCTCCAAAATCCAAGCGCCGTCTAGTGGTGCTGTACAGAGTCTAGGTGTCGTAGCGGCGTGGTATTCAAATCACTTTCGTCCTAACCAGCGCTGCGAGCAGACGTTCCCTAGGAAATGTACCACGTCCTGTACTACTGTGTTACCGATTTGTGATAAGAATTGCAGTTTACTCAAACATATCGAGACTTTTTCAACCACAAGTACGCCCACCTGAAAATTAAAAACTATGGCTGTGAATTCCGATTTTTGAAATAAACCTTGTTTACAAATTATGTGCCATTTATGAGTTTATTAGAATGCATACAGGCTTTTTTCCGTAACAATAACATCCGCAAAATCTTAGACCACGATTAAAAATTTTCTAAACCAATTTGCAAAACCAACGATAAATTATTCAAAGTTTTTGTTTTTTTTCACTAAAATTAAGGATAAATCTTATCGAAAAATGTTATCGCTGCAAGAACTTTTAAATTTTATCACATGAATAAATAATAATGTTTTTTAATTAATAAAGGCTTTTGACAATAATAATATTTTGTTTATTCAATTATATATGTCGCCATGAACACACTTCGAGGCAATTATTTGATTGAATTAATGTGATAGTTTACGATTGTCTAATTTAAAAATCCTGCTCATTCTTAAAAACAAAAAGAAATGATGCACATGCTTCTTAGTGTAGTTTGTTATTTTAATATGGTTCCAGGTGGTATTTAAACACAATTGGGAGAGCATTGGACCGGATTTCCAAAGGTTGCGGGTTCGATTCCCGCCTGAGATTCGCTTGTGACCCGAGTCGATTTTTTCTAGTATTTTTCTATTATAATAATTTATCTTATAAGATCGCATTGAAAATGCATAAAATATATAAAAATTATAAAAAAAAAAAAAAAAAAAAATTAAAAAATTATAAATCTAACATGGCTGTTTCATCTTAATCGATTGCCAAACATTTGTAAAAATGTTTCTTTCGAATACGAGAGGATGTTTCCTCTCATTGATGAAACAACGCTGGCCTACAGCGTAAAATCAGGAATGTACTAGAAAATTTCGACGAGTGTTCGCAAGGCTCGGTAGCTCAATTGGGAGAGCATTGGACCGGATTTCCAAAGGTTGCGGGTTCGATTCCCGCCTGAGATTCGCTTGTGACCCGAGTCGATTTTTTCTAGTATTTTTCTATTATAATAATTTATCTTATAAGATCGCATTGAAAATGCATAAAATATATAAAAATTATAAATCTAACATGGCTGTTTCATCTTAATCGATTGCCAAACATTTGTAAAAATGTTTCTTTCGAATACGAGAGGATGTTTCCTCTCATTGATGAAACAACGCTGGCCTACAGCGTAAAATCAGGAATGTACTAGAAAATTTCGACGAGTGTTCGCAAGGCTCGGTAGCTCAATTGGGAGAGCATTGGACCGGATTTCCAAAGGTTGCGGGTTCGATTCCCGCCTGAGATTCGCTTGTGACCCGAGTCGATTTTTTCTAGTATTTTTCTATTATAATAATTTATCTTATAAGATCGCATTGAAAATGCATAAAATATATAAAAATTATAAATCTAACATGGCTGTTTCATCTTAATCGATTGCCAAACATTTGTAAAAATGTTTCTTTCGAATACGAGAGGATGTTTCCTCTCATTGATGAAACAACGCTGGCCTACAGCGTAAAATCAGGAATGTACTAGAAAATTTCGACGAGTGTTCGCAAGGCTCGGTAGCTCAATTGGGAGAGCATTGGACCGGATTTCCAAAGGTTGCGGGTTCGATTCCCGCCTGAGATTCGCTTGTGACCCGAGTCGATTTTTTATAGTATTTTTCTATTATAATAATTTATCTTATAAGATCGCATTGAAAATGCATAAAATATATAAAAATTATAAATCTAACATGGCTGTTTCATCTTAATCGATTGCCAAACATTTGTAAAAATGTTTCTTTCGAATACGAGAGGATGTTTCCTCTCATTGATGAAACAACGCTGGCCTACAGCGTAAAATCAGGAATGTACTAGAAAATTTCGACGAGTGTTCGCAAGGCTCGGTAGCTCAATTGGGAGAGCATTGGACCGGATTTCCAAAGGTTGCGGGTTCGATTCCCGCCTGAGATTCGCTTGAGACCCGAGTCGATTTTTTCTAGTATTTTTCTATTATAATAATTTATCTTATAAGATCGCATTGAAAATGCATAAAATATATAAAAATTATAAATCTAACATGGCTGTTTCATCTTAATCGATTGCCAAACATTTGTAAAAATGTTTCTTTCGAATACGAGAGGATGTTTCCTCTCATTGATGAAACAACGCTGGCCTACAGCGTAAAATCAGGAATGTACTAGAAAATTTCGACGAGTGTTCGCAAGGCTCGGTAGCTCAATTGGGAGAGCATTGGACCGGATTTCCAAAGGTTGCGGGTTCGATTCCCGCCTGAGATTCGCTTGTGACCCGAGTCGATTTTTTCTAGTATTTTTCTATTATAATAATTTATCTTATAAGATCGCATTGAAAATGCATAAAATATATAAAAATTATAAATCTAACATGGCTGTTTCATCTTAATCGATTGCCAAACATTTGTAAAAATGTTTCTTTCGAATACGAGAGGATGTTTCCTCTCATTGATGAAACAACGCTGGCCTACAGCGTAAAATCAGGAATGTACTAGAAAATTTCGACGAGTGTTCGCAAGGCTCGGTAGCTCAATTGGGAGAGCATTGGACCGGATTTCCAAAGGTTGCGGGTTCGATTCCCGCCTGAGATTCGCTTGTGACCCGAGTCGATTTTTTCTAGTATTTTTCTATTATAATAATTTATCTTATAAGATCGCATTGAAAATGCATAAAATATATAAAAATTATAAACAATATGTTTTATTATACTTTAGGATTTTTATTTTAAGAACTTACAAGTTCACAGAGACACGATCAACGAACATCAAGAACACACCAAGGAAGGAAACCACAGATCATAGAATATAGCTATACATGCAGGCAAATGTTAATGATTCCATACAGCCATAAATTCTATTCAACACTTCCCCTTAATTTTGTTAATTCTATACTTCCCCTTAATTACACAAAATTACCCTTGTTTGCAAAATCAGCTGTTTTAGTTATATTTACATTAGTTAAGAAAATTTTAATTTATATTTTTAGATTGTATTAAAATGTTACAAAATAATTTTTATTATTGTATCTTTCTATTCAAGGTTACTATTTTAATAGAATTAAATTTTATTTTATGGAACAATAAAGTTATACATATGTTACTATGGATTATTGTCTTATATAATATGAAATTATTGTACATTTTTTTATGATTTGTTTTACAAAATAACAAAAATCAAATATTATGAAAATGAAATTTAGTACAAAATTGTTCAAATTAATTAACTGTTATACTAAACTGTTCTTAGTAGTTTACTTACTATTCCCTCCTAATTTGATATATTTTTACTTTTACAAAAGAAACATTAAGATACAATTAAATCTTTAAAAATATTAAACTTCACATTAGCTAGGGGTTTGGTTAGCACATCTGCTATTTGTCTTTCACTTGGACAGTACTTCACACACAATAGTCCTTCACTCACTTTCTCATGTATATAGTGATAGCGAACGTCAATGTGTTTTGATCTTTTATTCACAACACCATTTTTGATCAAAAATATTGCACTTTGATTGTCTACATACAAAGTTGCACTGACACTGATTTTAATTATTTCACTTAACAGATTTTTCAAATACATTAGTTCTCTGCAGCAGTCAGCTGCTGCGATGAACTCAGCTTCCGTCGAAGACATTGCAACAATCGGTTGCTTTTTAGAACTCCATGTTATTGGGCCTCCATTCAGATAAATAATGTATCCTGAGATGCTCTTTCTTGTACTAGGATCATTCGCATAGTCTGAGTCACAATATGCCTCAAGCTGATTATTACCATTCTTGTTAAATTTTATTCCCAATTTCTTTGTCCCAATTAGGTATTTTAGTATTCTTTTTGCATTATTTACATCTCTTTGTGTAGGGTTTTCTACATTTCGGCTACACATGTTAACTGGATATGATATCTCCGGTCTTGTTCTTGTAGATATATACAGAAGGGAACCAACTAGTTCTCTATAACAATAATTGTTTGCTGGTATATCATTTTCTTGTTTCATTTCTGAACCAACTATCATTGGTGTGGGAGATATTTTTGCTTCTTGCATGTTAAAATTTTTAGCCATTTCATTTATATAATTTTCTTGTGTTAACTTAATACTTTCTGTGTTTTCATTTATTTGTATGTTAAGAAACTTGGGATGTGAATCTTCTATTACTGTCATTTCAAATTCTTTATGTAATTCATCTAAAATGCCCTTAATTTTATTTATGTCTTTCCCAATCAAAACTCCATCATCTACATATATACCTAAAATTATTGATCCATCTTCATTAGTAAATATGCATTTATCATTTATTGTAGGCTTTAGTGAATTTAACTTTAAGTAACTTGTGAATCTTTTATTCCAATTTAGCGGTGATTGCTTTAATCCATATAATGATTTAAGTAGTTTACAGTATGTTCCCTTTTCAAAGCCTTCTGGTAATTTCATATAGATATCTTCAGTTACCTCTCCATATAGAAAAGCAGTTTTAATATCAAATAGTATAATATGATAGTTATTTGATGCTGCTAATGACATAATTAGTCTAAAGGTGTTTGCATTCATTACTGGACTATAGGTCTCTAAATAGTCTATTCCTTTTCTTTGCTTACACCCTCGTACCACAAGTCTAGCTTTATATTTATTATTTTCTTTGATTTTAAATACCCATTTAGCTGTAAGTACATTTTTATCTTTTATTTCTTCTTCTGATATTATTTTCCATGTTTTGTTTTTATTTAGTGAGCATTTTTCATCTTCCATAGCATTTAACCATTTTTCACTATCTTCTCCTGTGATTGCTTCTTTGTATGTAAGCAGTATGTAGTCTTGTAATTTGGTAGGTATTTTTATATGTCTTTTACCTCTTCCTAAGTCTTCAGTATTAGGTCCTTCCTGGGATTCATGTCTTATATCATTTTCAGTATTTTCTACCATTACATTCTCATGTTCTTCTTCGGACAGTGTATCAGGTAAGTTAATATTATTCATTATTTCTTCTTCTTCCGTTACTCTACTAATGAAGTTACTTTCTTTATTTTCAGGTTCTACTACAGGGAAAATATGCTTATAATACTCATAGCTTTTAGTTACATTGTTTTCTTTGTAAATAGTATTTGTTATCTTTACATCACGTGACAATATGACTTTTTTATTTGTTATGTCCCATAGTCGATAAGTATTATTTGAATAACCAATAAAGATACACTCTTTTGATCGTTCATCTAATTTTTTAATGTTACTGAGAATTTTAGCATATGCTTTTGCACCAAATAATTGTAAATGTGATAAATCGGGCTTTTTATTGTACCATAATTCAGCAGGTGTATTTGGTACGGTTTTACTTGGGGATCTATTCAGAAGATAAGCTGCTGTCAGCAAAGCTTCACCCCACATGTTCTTATTCATTCCTGAATCAAATAACAGAGCTCTTGTTCGGTCCATTAAAGTTATATTGAGGCGTTCTGCCTTACCATTCAGTTGTGGAGAATATGGTACTGTGTAGTCTATTTTAATTCCCTTGCTGCTACACCATTCTTTTAGTTCACTACTGGTGTATTCACCGCCATTGTCACATCTTAAACAGGAAACTTTTTCTTTTTGTTCTCTTTCGCTTTCATTTATGTAACTTTTTAAACATTTAAATACATCACTTTTGTTTTTCATCAAATAGACTTTAATGAAGTGACTAAAATCATCAAGTATTGTAACAAAGTATCTGTTGCCATCATGTGTTTCTGTCTCTATTGGACCAGAGACATCAGAGTGGATTAATTGCAGTTTTCTAGTTGCCTTTGTTCTTATTGTTTTAAAAGGTGATCTTGAGTGTTTGGATTTTATGCATATGTCACATAACTCTTCTTTATTATTTTCATTTATTTCAACACCATTGACAAGTGTTTTTAGTTTTTTAATGTTCTCATAACTGAGATGACCCATCTTTCTATGGAAAGTCAACATTGCATTTTCTTCATATTCTGTCTCTCTTAATTTTATTTCATATAAACCACATTCATTCTTCTTTCCAGTTAAAACAATTTGACTGTCCTTTTTTACTATAACTTGATCTTTAGTGAAGGTGACTTCTCCACCATTGTTCGTTATTTTATTTACACTCATCAGATTTTTTGTTAACTGTGGAATATATAATACATTTTTTAATGTGCATTCATTTGTTATGATCGATCCAACACTTTCAGATATGATGGTATCACCGGCTTTTGCCGTTTTAATTGCTATTTTGTCATCTTTGAGTGTATCAAACAAATTTAAATTGTTCGCTAAATGCTTTGATGCACCTGAGTCCACAATCCATGTGTTTTCACTATTAATATTGTTATCTTCACTAACAAAAAAGGAAACTGTTTGTTGGGATGTCTTACCTTCTTTGTTTTTATTGCGGAAAAAACAATTCTTTTCTAAATGGCTATCTTTCTTTTTACATATTCTGCAGTACATTGTTTCTTTATTTTTATTAGTGTTACAGAATTTAGCTTTATGAGGTCCATTGCATTTATAACATTTTATCTTTGGCTTATCACTTCTAGCACTGAAAGCTACACTTGGTTGACCTGTTTCTGCTTGTTTTATTCGAGACTCTTCAGCTATTAATCGCGCTGTCAGTGTTTCAAATGTCTTCTTTTCTGAGGGCATCGACTCCCACGCGCTAATAAAGTGATTATATTTGGGTGGCAAAATCGTCAACAATTTCGAAATTTTCATATCGTTGTCAACGCTATTTTTTAGGGCAGCCATTTTAAAAATAATATTTTCTAAGGAACTAATATTTGTTGCCATGTCCTCCGCTTCGTTGTAATTAAACATAAAAAATAATTGCATGCTTGAATATTTCTGTTGTTCCTCTTGTTGGTCGTAAATGTTGCATAGTTTGGAGTACATTTCCGACGCATTAGTGCAACTTAAAATGTGAGGAATGCATCTTTTTTCAATTGATGTTAAGAGGATTCTTTGAGCTTTCGCATCTTTTAATTCCCATTTGTCTTTATCAGTGCCTTCTAGAGCACCATTTGGTTTTTTAGTCACTATGTCAAATAGTGATAAAGATTTTAATAAAATATCCACCTGAAACCGCCATATTGCGAAATTTTCTTTTCCGGCTAATTTTTCAGTTATGGTATAATCCGCTACGTCTGGGGCCATTACCTGTAGTTTGTTATTTTAATATGGTTCCAGGTGGTATTTAAACACAATATGTTTTATTATACTTTAGGATTTTTATTTTAAGAACTTACAAGTTCACAGAGACACGATCAACGAACATCAAGAACACACCAAGGAAGGAAACCACAGATCATAGAATATAGCTATACATGCAGGCAAATGTTAATGATTCCATACAGCCATAAATTCTATTCAACACTTAGAATAACTATTTAATAAAGATTAATCGTTTTGATTAAGTAAACATCATGGTGCTTCTATGATGTTTCATAGTAAAACACTTATTTCTTAAGATTGTTTAGATTAATCTCTTAATAAAGAAACGTGCTTTGTTAAATAACACAATTAATTAAGAAATTGTTATCAAAAACTAAATTGGGACTTTACGGATAATTTTTATTAAGAGGATAGTTTTATTTAACAAAAACCACTATGGTGTTTTGACAAGTAAGTCACTTATTTCTATTTATTGCTTATTTGGCTTTTGTTTATTAGCAAACTAGCATTGTAAATCATGAAACGAATTAAGAAATTGCACGATAAGATTAATACCGAGTTTTCTCAAAGTTGTCATTTTAAGAAAGTAAACTGGGGCATTTGCAGCGACACCTTTGCTCGCTAATGTGTAAACTAAGGCGTTTGCAGCGCCACTTTTGCCCTCTAACCTGATAATTGTGTTGGCGGGAAAGATGGCGATGCATAATGCCAAAAAGAATGCCTCAAAAATTCGTATTTCAGGCATTCTTTTTGGGAATTTCGAGCGGTTAACACATGTAAGTAAGACCTTTGTGATTTGCTTGACCTAGACCTAGCTATTATTTCTCTCTGAAAATTTGTTTTACTGTGTTTCTTATAACTGAATATTATGAAATAAACAGTGCTTGGTACTTTTTAATAGTGTTTTGATATTCTATAGCTCCCTTGCCTATTATAACGATTTTACAACAACTTTGTGATGTTGGATAAACTTAGCTTAGGCTATTAAGACTGGCTTTTATTTCTCTTCGAATTTTGTGATTCTTAAAACTCATCATTATGAAATAAATGGTGCTTGGACCTTTTAAATTGTGTTGTTGGTATTCGATAGATGCCCCTTACTTATTATCACTATTCTACTAATAGAACTTTAGATCCATTTGGATGTGCTTTTCGAAGTGAATAGAATTAATGAATAATGCTGCAATAAGATAACGCTTAGTTTAGGCGGTTGCTAGGTTAGCTTTGCTACTGTAGTGGTAGAACCGGTGGTATAGTGATATGCCAGCGGTTCTGCTTATTTTAAAAAGTGGGGTTCCCCCATTTCTTCGACATATATAATAAAATTATTAATTCATCTGTCTGTCTCTTTTTCGTTTCAAGGTGACACTGTATAATGGTTTCTATCTTATTTTCTGCTACGTAAAACCTTATGAATTTATGTGTCTGTCTCGTTTTACTGTCGCTTTTTCGTTTCATATACTTTCAAATCACAACGATGCTAAAGAAGTTTTCACTTCAAAATTGCTGTGTTTGTGTTTGGTCATGTTTGTTACTCTTTTATTGCTGATATGTTAACAACAATATGATGCAATAAAAAACTAAGACTTTCTCTTTTAATTATTGGTGTTTAGTTGATTGGTACCTTATATAATGATAAAAAACAACTTTAATTACTTGGAATCATAAACCTTTTGATAGTTATACTCAGTTAAATTCAATTGAATGAAATAATATATTTCAGCACTATGTAAGTACAAAACAGTAATAAAAATAAAAATTATAATTTTAATTGTGTTCAATTTTGTTAAACCTTACATTAATTTATTTCTTTTCAAAGGCCCTTTCGGAAATCCATTGGCCGTTCATCAGCAAATTGAGTATTTTAAAAAAGCTTTAAATTTTAATTATTTCGGAATTCCCTTTTGTTCAAAAGAATGACTGGTAGTCTGGTCATAATCCCAAGTCCTTTTTCCTTAAAAGCGTGTATCAATTGGAGAAATTGCTTATGTCATAAAGTTAAAAAAAAGTCTGATCATACGATTTATCGATTTCCCCAATACAATGTTTCTTGGATCTAATTCCAGTAACGTATTTTTTCATGCAAAGTATATTATGTATTATACTTAGTAAATAGATAATTAATGAGTTTTAATCGATTGTTGTAAAAGTATTTTTCGGAATGTTGAAAAGTGGAACTCTTTGCCTGAGTCTGTTTCCTGACAAATACTATTTAGGAGTCTTCAAGTCAAGATTGAATTGGTATCTTCTAGGCAGGCGCGTCACAACCTAGATCGCATCGTCGCTTACCATAAGGCGAGATAGCGGTCTAGCTCTTTCCAATTCACGATAAAAAAAGATAGTATGAAGAGATATAGTGCCATCTCTTTCGAATCGACATAGGGATACAGTATCAGGACTGTGTATAATTTTCTATTGTAAAGAATACTTTATATTACAAAACTTGATATAGGGAAGTTTGTAAGATTTGATAAATTATTTTCTGACTACTAAAAATTACCACTAATAAGTAATGAATTGATAAGGCCAGGGTTGCCAGGTCCGAACTTTTTTTCACGTACTAGGGATGCCAAAAATGTTGTACTTTCAGTACAAAATCTCGTACAGGTATAAATAAAAAAAAACATTAGATTCATAGTTCAGTCTAATTACTCTTATTTACATTTATTTTCTGGACTTATTTTATGATAAAAAAAATTATATGTCTCACTGATACCAATTCTACTATTTTAATTTTTTTTTGTCTGTCTGTCGTCCTATCAAGTCAAAAAACGTATTGACCGACTACAATGAAATTTGGTATATGGTAAGAACATGGGATAGCGCAAAACATAGGCATAGTTAAAAACTTTTTGGCCTAACTAATATTACAAATACGAAAGTTAGTTTGTTTGTTACACTTTGGTTTTCATTAAAAAACGCACTTAGGCGTGGCACGCCTAAGGCAAGACTATAGTTCTTTTAGTAATGTGGTAATGCATCTATTGCTGAGTGGAACGTTTCTAGAGTGACACATTATTATATTTTTGGTTAGGAAACATGGCGCAGCCAGTGAACATGGATGAAATCTCATACAAATATATACGAGGTTTTATTATTGTCATATCTCATACAGAGACTGTAAATCTCATACCGGTTTCGTAAGTCTGGTAACGCTGGATAAGCCAAGAATAGTTTGAGATAAGCAATCCCATATTTAAAATTATAACGGTGTCATAGTCTCGTGCTGAAATTGAGTGGGGCATATAATTCCATAAGTCGTCAATAGACAGGGACTCTTGCATACCATTTGGTTTGAAAGGGTTTAGAAACACTTGGAATATCCAACGGTTCTTTTAAGGTCTCGGTAGCTCATTTTGACGAGTACTCGGCCAGTTAGCGAGAAGATGTAGATTTGAGTCTAACCTGTCACAAGTTGAATTTATTCTGGTATATATATTTTTTTAATTTTTTAGATATGTGTATACTTTATATAATTTTGAAATTTATTTAATTTTTTTAATCTTTATTGAATTGCACTACACTGACTCTACTACCATTATTAGATAAAGATATGTACCTCACTTATACGCAAATAAATTATTTCTATTCCAAAACATATTTACTTTGTTTTATATGTTGTGGCTCTTTAAGCTCTTTTAACGTTCACTATTTCTAGTTGTATATAATTCAAGAATGCTTTGAACATCTTACGAGTATAATATAAAAATCAGTAACTGACCGTACTTGACTTATAACGTAATTGACCCGATCCATTCTGTATTATTGAATTACACAACCAACCAGTTATTCGAGACCTCTCACCGCCCATTTTGATATCCCGATCTCACCTTACTTGATACGAAACAAGAGGGGAATTAAAGCTCAGGATACAAATGTTCAAATGAAATATTAAACGTACATGAGCAAAGATCTACGGGGTATTCCATTCTGCTTTTCACTTAATAATTTCGACAAAGAGAATCCTTGAACAGAGAGTGTCTAGAAAATAACGTAAGTAAAAAATGATGCTTTATACAAAAAATAGGTTTAACAGTAAGTCATTTTGTGGCACGATTGTAAGGCACTACATGCGCCGTGATCCAGTGCCTGAGTATTGAGCCGTCCACTCTTTGAGCTATGCCTACCAGGAGTCCATTGGTACCGCCACGCACGCGTTGCATCAGAGAAGCGACTCTCTTTCGCAATATGGCAGCAAATCCATCTGTGCTCTCGTCTGTAAACATTGCTGATGCACTGCAGTAGCGCGGCAGACCCAAAAGCATCCTGAAGGCATTGTTGTATTGCACGCGTAGTGCACTGAGTATAGATAATCCACAGGCTGCAAGTGTAAAAAGTTTGGCAGTATGCTTTAAATAAAGTAAGTTTAACATCCTTTGTACACCCGGCAAACCTACGGATCAACATGTTACTCCTCACAACCAGCGCCCTACGCTCCCTCTCTATATCCATGTCATCATTTAGTGATGCGGTAACCCAGTGTCCCAGATACTTAAACTCTGAAACAACTTTTAATGCAGTGCCACAGAGTGTGACCGTGGGTATATGAGTGTAGTACTTGGTTCCAGCTTTGAAGGCTGGTAGCTCACTCTTGAAGCTATTTTATCTTAGACCATGGGCCTCCGCATACCTTTCTCAGACATCAATTAGGTTAGGTTTAGGAGCATTGAAGAAAGTTGCCTGTCTGTCGGTCTTCTACAGAATGTACTATGGAGAGTGTGCTCAGGAGCTGCATGTGCTTATACTATCCCCCTTTTTCCATCGGATCAACCCTTTTTGGTTGCTATCCCTACCTGTCGCAAAAAGAGCTTCTCAACATATTTCTCCCTCCTTGGGTCTGTATTTCCGAGTACTTATAACCCGTCTGTTTTCAAAGCCAGGGTGAATAGGCACCTTCTGGGTTAGCTCGTTCCATCGTGGACTGTCTTGGCCCCCGGGCGTGATTGGGATCAAGAGCATAACCCATTCAAATGCATTGCTTTTCTTTAGTGTTTATATTTAACTAGCTAACCCGGCCACGCGTTGCTGGTATAACCCGGCCACGCGTTGCTGGTATAACCCGGCCACGCGTTGCTATGGTAACGTTAATGGATTATAAAAACTGTTATTCTTAGGCTTATGGTAACTATGGATATACCATATTATGGTAACAAACACACAAAGTCCTTCTTTTGTATAGTAAGAATAGTAAGTAATAATAAGTGTTTAAACTACCGAGACCTTGACAGATCCGTCGAATCATTTCAAGTATTTCTTAAGCCGACACCAGGGTCGTCTCTTCTTGTTCTGTCAGCTTAAGAAATACTTGTACAAATGGGCCTGTCAAAATTTTGGTAGCTTAATTGGGAGAGCACTCGATCAAATAGCGAGGAATGTGGGTTTGAGTTTCGCCTGACACTGGAGACAACTAGATTTTTTTTGTAATAATTCTTTAACATTCAAAATAAACCTTTAAAAAATTACCACATCTTCGAGTTCTCGGGTAAGATCAGTTCGAATATGTAGTTGTTGCATATTTTAACTCTTATAGAAATATGTCATTTTGAATGCAGAAAATAAAATAAATACATATTTTTAGATACGAAAGTCAAGCAGATAAATTCCTTAATACCAAAAAAACCTAAAAATGGTTAATGTTAACGAAAATAACTAAAATGATAGACATTTTCAGTTTAAAACTGTAATTGGGTAGGAAATAAGTCCGATAGGGTCCTAATAATTCGTCGCATAAATACAGGGTAAAATTAAGTCGCGTAATATAAAAAATGACAATTAAATAATATTTATAAAAAATATATTTTAAACAACTCAGAAGAATAAATATTTAGGCCCAAACTACTTAAACTTAAACATAAATAACTACATAGACTACCGTGAATCGAGAACAAATGCCTGAGATCATTAAACAATTTTTTTTTACCGTTACTAAGTAAGCACTTGGCCACTATCTCGTGTGATGGTAAGCGACAATGCGATCTAGAATCTGATGCACCTGCCTAAAAGATACCTATTGACTCGCGACTTAAACACCCCTAAATTGAATTTATCAGGAAACACAGAGTCAGGTTAGGCAGGTAAGTCAGACAGGCAATATATGAGGCTACCCACCTGGGATTCGAACCAGGGGCGTTTGGCACAGAAAATAGAATCTCTATATCGTTGCAGCAAAATGCGGTTTAGGAAAGTATCATTTATTTTGCAGCCACTTTTTAGATCTTTTAGGCGCACACATCGCATACACGATAATAAGTGTTAATGAAAAGGTTGTAAAAAAATTACAAAAATAGAAAAAATTATAAAAATGTACTATAGGTGTATGCTATAGAATAGCATTCTCTCTCACCCTAAGGTGTAAATTGGCAGCAACGTATTAAAAGTTATGATATGCGTGCTAAGCCGCCCGCTAAACCGCCTGCTAAATGTGGAGATTATGGCAAACCCCCCCCCCCCCCCCTCCCCATTTTTAGGGAAGGCTTCCGAGAAATGGAATAAATACTATAAAGATGCCTTGAAACAAATTGGGAAGCGGTCTAAAAGTGAAATCAATATACGTGATTTTCAGATGAAAAAAATCGATAGAAATAATATCGATAGTCTGGCAACACTCTGTAGCATAGCTCTTCTTGATGCGATAAAAATGTCCTTAAAATTGCTGTCCACTAACAATGAATAACGATATCAATGAACTAATGAACTGTAAGGTAAACTATTGGCAAAACTAAGTCACAATTAAGATGGTAGGATTATAAATAGTTTTATCGTTTAGTGATTGTTTTGTCTAATATTCCTGAGATCGATACAGAAGCACTACGTATAATTGCAATGTGTGAAGCCTGAGTCGAGAATTAAAACAATACTGCCTTGTAAAATATTAGTGTGAAACAAGATGACAGTTTCGTCTGCTTGCAACATTCCTTTTGATTTAAAAGATATTTGAATTTATTCATTAATTACATTACACTAGTATATATTAATTTTATAAGAATATTTAAAATTCGTGAATTACATTCTTAATATTCCCCTTAAACCCTCGTGTGTGTGATTGTTTTACGAGTGGGATCAAGTCTGAAGTACTTACATTGAGCTCGGTCCGATTGGGTAAAAGCTGACATCTCAACCTTTCGGCTACGATATACTTTGAAACTAAATAATAAATATTATTTTTTTCACTGTGGCAGCCCCATTTGGATTTTGATTGTTTTTTATCCCTTTACATAAGTGCTACTCGTTAATTACCATATTAATTTAACTTCAATTTAAACCTTACGTTTTTTTGTAATTCAAAAAATACAATTTTAATTCTTCTGGTGCCTTATCCACCAAAACTTAGTTTTATAATATATATATTTATATATATATTATATATAATTAGTATTTATATTATAAATAAAATAAATAAATAAATATTTCTTACATTCACACCAATTAGCCTACCCCAAAGTAAGCACTGTAAGGCTTGTGTTATGGATACTAGGGTAACGGATAGACATACATATATTATACTTAAATATGTAATATTCATAGAAAAATATTGGGTTGGGGAATAAGTTCGTTCGGTTTTTTCAAAGAGCTTTCTTTCAACAAAAAGCAATAATTATAACAATAAATTGATCAATAATGTATTTGCCGTTACTGTTTACAACCTCCTCCCGCCTCTTGAGTAATTTGTTGATGCCGTTCCGCCAAAAATCGTCCGGTCTGGTGTCGAAGAAGTTGTTAAGCCAGTTTTTGAGGTCCTCTTCGCCGTCGAAGATAACACCCGTCATTTGATTCGACAAGGAATGGAAAAGGTGATAATCTGTTGGCGCAAGGTTCGGAAAGTACGGTGGATGCTGAAGAACCTCCCATTCGAGCTCTTGGAGTGCGGTTTTGACGACTTGTGCAACATGGGGTCTGGCGTTGTCGTGGAGCAAGATGACTTGGCCTTGTCGGTCAGGTCTTTTCAGTCGCATAGCCTCATTTACACGGCGTAGAGCTCCTTGTTGACTGTTGTTCCGTTCAAGCATTTCCCCGTATAGCGCCTTGAGGTGCAGGAGCACCTCAAAGCGATGAGGACATCGAATTCTGCAGGTCGTCCACTGCGAGGCATGTCTTCGAGATCAAAGTCGCCATTTTTGAACTTCGCAAATCATTTCGCTGCGCGCTCACCTATGACACCTTCTCCATACACGTTGCATATGTCACGAGCGGCTTCAGCTGCTTTTTGACCCCGATGTAAAGCGAAGAAACGTAGATGTCGAAAATGCTGATTTTTGTCACCTGGGTATTCCATTTCGAAGCCTAGAAAATAGGAAAAACTAAAAATATTCGAAAAACAAATACCACAGTTCTGTAGAGCAGAAAAGGCACTGTCTAATGAATACAAACACTTTGCTCAACAACGAACAAATACTTTAAATACTCTTCTTTGAAAAAAACCGAACGAACTTATTCCCCAACCTAATATATAAAACACCCATGACTTAGGTACAAATGCTCGTATTCATCATACAAACATTTGTCCCTTCCGGGATTTGAACCCGGGACCGTCGGTGCGAAAAGCAGGATCATTACCGTTGTACCAAACGGTCGTCCTATATACTATGTTATATAATTAAAAAAATACGCTCGAAGAGAAACAAATAACTGATTGGCAGATTTATTTGTCTTTGCTTTAGTGGTCACAGAAAAAAAATAAAACATTTTAAGAAAAAATATTTTGTAATTATTTGTTCAGAGAGAAAGTGTTAAAGGGTTTTAAGAAATATATTTTTCATTGCTTGGACTTTATTCTTACTGTTCTGTTATTTTTATAATTAATCTTTTTACTAAATTAGGTCTACTTTAGTAAAGTTATGATTATAATCTGTTTTATACATAAATTATATTTGTTTTTCTTATTCATTCATCATCATCAAATTAAGAAAAGTAATAACATAAAAGGCTGAATGAGATTTGTACCCTTTGCCTACCTTTATGGGAAAATTTAATATAAAAGGAAAAAGTTGACAAAAAAGAGGGTCTTTTTGGTGGTAGCGGAAGGCGACGTTTCAGTAGTTTGGGTTTTCTTGTTAAAAATGTTGTGTTGGATACTAGTATAGTTGTGCATTGAGCGAGGCGGAGCACATTTTCTGTAAATTTGTTGTTCGTTATGAAAAAGTAAGTTAGTTAGTTAGTTTAACTTGAAAAAGACCTAACATAAAGTACCTATGTCAAGTCTTTTAACATTTTCTTTGCCTTGTAATATCGATTTGAACGACTTTTGTTATTGACTCTATGTCATTCCGCGGATATTAGGTAAAAAAAAATCTGCGTCATTTACTCTTAAATTAGGAAATAGGGTTGACACATAATTTTTTTTTTTATTAATCTTGGCGGTAAGTCATACTGAGATACTACGGTTTTCAAATATTGTAAATTGACTCTTTATAAGGGACCATTTAACCCCGTTTCGTTTTACGGGTATTTTTGTAACATCTGGTAATAGTGGTGGATAAAAGATTAATATCAATTAAGTGTCCGTGATCATGCACGTTGACTTTTTACACTATCAAAGAGTCAGCAAGACTCAGTAAAATCTTACGTTCTTCCTGACACCTTGGGAAAGGGATTATTTCATTTTTCATGCATTTAACTTAATCGTCATTCACAAATGAGTTCACATCTTCACTCATCGTCATCTATATAAAGAAAGAAATTCCTGAAGACGAGTCTGTATGGGTGCTGAATCCTTTGCTTGTCGTTATGGGAAAAGAAAACAACTAACGGCAATTGAACTTATTTTAAACTTACAGTAATCAAACTGACGTCCAAAATGAGACTCGTATTATAGAGGCCAGTATTATAATCAAACTCCCTTTTCTTATTTCTTTCCTAGCAAATAAAAAGAGCGAAGGCACATCAGGCTATAAACACTCAAAAAATAAAATTAGGTGCAAATATCAAAGTGTATTATTATTCTTTACAATAAAAATAATATAAGTTATTTTAAACACATCGTAAACACTGAACAAAAGCAAAAATGAACTTTTATTTGGAACCAACGATTGATTCCTGTTTCGAGAGTAAATATCCGACAATTTATTACTAGCGACACCTGAACAGTGAACTATTTGTAATGATTAAGGTTGTTTTTTTCAATTCATTTCACTTATTTCGGATGAAATTAAAACAAATGGTTCGTTGATATATTAAATTATTTTTGAATACTTTTTTGTAATAAAATGCTATTCTATTGTATCTGGCTCTTATTGAAAGCAATGGTAAAACAATTTAAACTCATAAGTAATACCTATATATTCTTAAACATGCGTTCATTAATTACGCCTGGGATCTACCCCTTTTTTACTTTTTTTTTATTCAAAATGAGTTCGCTCTTGATCCCAAAGCCCAAGGGCATGGACAGAATCCACGATGGAACGCGCTAACCCAGAAGGTGCCTATTCACCTTGGCTTTAAAATCAGACGGGTTATAAGTACTCGGAAATACAGACGCAGGGAGGGACTTCCACTCCTTTGCTGTGCGCATTATAAAATAAGTCAAGAAGCGCTTAGTGCGACACGCAGCAATAGCGACCAAGAAAGGGTGGTAGTCCGCAGTGCATCTCGATGGCCGATCGAAGAAAGGTGATGGCGGTATGAGCATATGTAGCTCCTGAGCACACTCTCCAAAATACAATCTGTAGAAGACCGACAGACAGGCAACTTTGCAACTTCATACTAAATATTTATTAAATCAAGCTTTTACCCACGGCTTTGATTGCGTTAACGTAGCCGATTGAGAGTTATATTTGTATCCTTCGAAAACAGTATTTTATTCTTGATGAAAGCTACCCCATGTCTTTATATGTACCCCTGACAAAGAGTATGAAAAATTTCATGATGATCGGTTGAGTAGTTCAGGCGTAAAAGTATAATAAAGAAACTCAGTTTCGCATTTATAATATAAGTATTCATCATTTATTAATGTTGAATTTTGATTGTGTTAGCTATACATTCGGGTTTTTCTGGGTTTTCCAGAACAAACCCGAATGTATACACCCGTATGGCTAACGCAATGGAAATGAGATCTTTAAGAAGTATAGTTGAAGTGACTTTATTGGATAAAGAATAATGTGATAAGAGAGCTGTCTGGTGTGGAAAAAGATAAAGTGCCAAAAACAGTAAATGGGATGCTTAGATGATTTGGACATGTAGAAAGGGTAAACGATAGAAGATTGATAAGACATGTTTATGTGCATGGGTTAGTCGAAGAAAAGAAGACGTCTTGATAAAAGGCCAGGTTAAAAGCATCTTTAACTGACAAGCTTGTATGAAAGTTCTGATCCCATCAAAAACAATACTTGTTAAAAAAACCAAGTCTCGCAACTCAGTTGTTCTACGGTAAAAAGTTGTGAGATCCATGTAATACCAAGTCGGTTATTAATTTATTCAGTCCCTACTTAAGCGAATTTCTGTCTTAATACGTCCAGTCTGTCCAGTGGTTCCAGTCTGTCCAGTGGTCTTAGGGACTGGACGTATTAAGACAGAAATTCGCTTAAGTAGGGACTGAATAAATTAATAACCGACTTGGTATTACATGGATCTCACAACTTTTTACCGTAGAACAACTGAGTTGCGAGACTTGGTTTTTTTAACAAGTATTTTTTTTGATGGGATCTCATTGCTTTTTGTATTTTTTTTATTTTTTACTTGATTCATACACCAAACACTATTTATATTCCAAATTTGAAGCTTCTAGGTCTGCTAGAAGTGTCTTAGAATTTTGATGATCGGTGAGTCAGTGAGTGACAAAATTAAGAAATATGACCCGTTATAATTCTTAAACTACTAGTTCAAATTGAATGAAATTTGAAATATACCGTGTCTTTACAATGCCCTCATGGTTACTGAAAATTCAGTCTTCTAGTTTTATCCACTACGATGTTACAGGGGGTAGAAAATGGCCTGAATTGCTTCGAGAAAAGGATGGTACGTCCGTGCCGCTTTTTTGCTCGACTTAGCGGGGGCACTGCCGTGCCCCCAGATGAGAGTTGCATGACAGGATCGCAGAAAGTGGAAATCTGTGATCTCTGCTTACTCCGACGGGATAAATAATTTTTTTTTTCATTTGAATGGGTTCGCTCTTGATCCCAATCAAACCCGCGGCCCAATATAGGATCCACTATCAAGCTAGCTAAATAAGATGGTACTCATTCACCCTGGATCTGAAAACTGGTGGTTTAAAAGTACTTTTGGAATGATTTTAGCTGTGTATATATTAATGTATGGGAAATATAATAAAATTGTTACCCCAATGTTCTATCCCAGGTATAAGCGCTGTCGTGCAGACAGTTAAGACGCAGATTTAAATAAAAACTCTAGATAAACTTTTATAGTTATAGATATTTATAAAAATCCTATAAGAAGATTTTATTATTATATTATCTTTTGCATTCACTTATTGGAAAGCAACACTTTTGTCAAATGCCGAAACTTCAATCTTGATGTCTAGACTTCTTTTTTGGGTTTATTATGCGTAATTTTTATTCATTATATGCCTTTCTAGATTCTAAATTATTGACATAAAAGAATTTTTTTGAATACTTAATGATGCCTGCAGGCGAGTCCCAGATAAGAACTGTTTTTATTATTGTAATATGTGTATTTATTTTATTTACTGTTCACGCATAAATAATTCTATTCACAATTAAAAACAAACTAAGTATAAGCTATCTATGTTTCTTGCAACAAGAATACCGTTTAATTGTTAATTTTGACATAAAGACTATGAATTATATCAAGATATAATAACAAAAAAAGGAAACTGAAAAAGTGAAAATCAGCCTCACCGCTGCTGTTGGAAAAGTTGCCCAAAAGACTGGCAGCGTTTCTTCCTTAGATAACTAACTAAAACATTGGGCGAAAAAGCTGCCACGTCTTTTGTCGCCAGTCGCTTCAATTGAATGGGAGGACTTTTCTTTAAAAAGAACTTGGCTTTCGGGCCCCATGAGCGCGTGGCCTCCACACCGAAGGGAACAAAGATGTAACTGCTTCCAAGGGCTGTGTACTTTATGACATTTCGCAGCTACTGCAGCAGCCCCGTCTTCATTTGACATAGCTCGTATACCAAATCAATGGTAAACCTTGTCGCCAGGGGACAAATGTCATGCCATCCGGTCTTTTACCATCATACCGGACGGGCTGTTAACTATCAGTATTATCGATATTTTTTAACGTTCAACTTTGTTGTTTTATATTTATCTTATATACTCTTTTTGTCATATTAATGTTACAGAATACTTATTTAAAACATAATAATATATTTATTGACTTTGTTGTAATAAACGATGCAATTAAACCATATCACCACTTTTATTGTAATTATAGAATAATATTGCCTTTTGTAGATTATATGTATAGTGACGGTATATGATATTGTAAATGTCGGTTCATGTGTTATAGCCGACGAGTTTTATGCGTCAGTTCTTCTTGTCAGTTAAAAGGCGTCTGAAATGAGTGTAGATAAACTGTTGGACGATTCAGGACGTTTCTTTTTTTATACAAAAAATTCTTTCTCAGATATCTTAGTGCTTCGTATTTTACATTAAACCATGTGCCCCGACTACATCTACAATAGCTAACACCTAACAATCCGCATGGGGCCCTCATTTTACACTACACAAAGATTTGCTTAAGTCGTTAACTGAAATAATAAATTAGGTCAACTAATCCTAGTTAATTAGGGTAAAACTGTAAAATAGCATAGTGTTGTGTTGGACGCAATATCGATGATGTTACAACAAAGTTTAATATTTGTAGTTTTCTTTAATAATGTGTCAAATAATTTGCTAAAACTAGGCGATGCAGTCGCTAAGCATAAACTACGCTAGCACCATATATTGGAGCGGAATGTGATACCTAAAAAAAGAAAAAAAAAATTCGATGGGACTTTTTGGCAATTTCAAAATTCGGGCTCCGTCACAATCTGGTCCTAAACCTGTTGATACGATTCCACACAAAAAATATTGAAGTCGGTTAAGAACTCGGGAAGTTATGGCGTAACAGACATTGCGCCATTGAAGCTGATCCATGGGAGCTTCACTCCAATAATATCGGATAATTCATATTTACACAAACAAATTATGTACGCTAAAGATATAATACCTTATTAAGTAATAAAACCAATTATTTGTGAAATAACGTTTATGCTTTTACAAAATTTACCAGGATGCGTATCTGGACGTTTACTGCATAAACGTTGTAGAAAAAACTTTTACCAGCTGCATTTTTTGCTAGGAGTATGAGGTATTCTCACACTTTTGACAAACTTTTTCTTCTTCAACTTCTTCCTCACAGCTGAGTCACAGGACTTCTATATAGATAAGAACGGGGAAAGTGAGCCACTCAATACGCAGGCCTACTGCGGATTGGCAGGTGCTTACGATGCATCCGGGATTTAGTTGCTTAAGTAGTTTACCGAATTAAAACCTAATTTTTGGTCACTTATTTTATACCAGTCCTTAAGTCAAGGAACATTAAACATCATAACAGTAAATTACTGTCTACGTCAAATAACACCAAAACCAATCAGCACCAATCCATCATAATTAAATGGTGTCGTTGAAGGCGACAACTTATACTAGGGGTAATTACAATTCATCTCTCGGAAACTACAAAATCGGGTCTTTTACTGCTACCTCCAACTCTCTAACTAGTCTTCTAAGCATGAAGGTTATAATAAACTAGGTGATGCAGTCGCTAAGAATAAAGCTACGCTAGCACCATATATAGGGTATTTGACATAGTTAACAAACAAATAAATATTGTATTGAACACTATAGAATTTAAGGTCCTAATTAATAAAATTTGACTTAAATTACAAATAAAAATTATTAAATATTTTATTTTCCTAAATAAAAATTAGAGTTTTTGAATCTGTGCATCATTTAGACGAAACGTCTCAAAGACCAATCAGAGCAGGTGACGTCACGATGTAATAAATGAAATGTCTTGTCATGTCATTGTCATTCCGATCCGAACCCATAATATTGTACTCCATGTAGTTTTCCATGTCTTTGGGCAACTGTAATAGAGACAAATCAGTGTTAAACAGGAAATGAGTGCGTTTAAACACAAAATAATAATATTGATAAATAAACAACTTTTCTTTAACCTCAAAATTTTACTAGAGTACCGTAGGTACCTTTAAGTAGCTACAGTTTTATCAAACGTAAATTATCAATATTTATAGATATATTCAAGTAATACTTCTTACATCAAAATGATCCTCGCAAAAATAAATTGAAGATTTGGGTGATACACTGGTCGGATCACGCCGGCCGTGCTAACTGCAGCCACTTTACACGAAGATTTTGCGATTGTAGCTCGTGGATAAATAATTTAGAAGGGCTTTTGATACTTGTATTTTCACACAAAGGAACAGCACATATTCTATAGAAAAACTAATCTCTCACATATTGTTTACATGAAGACTATTACATCGTGACGTCACGCCTTTGATTTGTCACGTGACCTAGCGTTTCAGCGGGAAATACAACATGTAATTATTAAAACTATCTTTTTGTTATTAAAATGGGTCTAAACATAAGAGCAAGATTTGTCAAGCGTATCTTTAGCGACTTTAGAATATTTTGAAGTACTTTACGAAAATCTGTCAAATACCCTATTGGAGCGGAACGTAATACCTAAAAAAGAAGAAAAAATTTTTTTTGCGAATTTCAAAATTTTGGCTCCGTCACCATCTGGTCCTAAACCTGTTGATTTGATTCACCATAAAAAATATTAAAATCGGTTAAGAACTCTGGAAGTTATGGCGTAACAGACATTGCGCCATTGAAGCTGATCCATGGGAGCTTCGCTTCGCTCCGCTCCAATTATTTAATTATATCATTCCTGAAAATAACCTGTGAGCCGAGTCAATTAATTCTAGTGTTTTTATATTAAAATAATATATCATATAAGATAGAATTGAAAAATGCAAAAATATGAGTAATATATTCCAATTTTGTATATGGAAGGCCTGTAGCGTTACGTGCAGCTATGCGTGTTATAATTTACCTTTTTTGACTATTGAAGCGACTGGGGACAAATGATCTGATAGCTTCTTCAGTCAACGTATAACTATACGTCGAGGAAACGTTGCCAACCTATTTCTTTTTTTCAACAGCAGCGATGGGACTGGTTTTCAATTTTTTTAGTTGTATATCTATATATAATTATTACTGTTTTATTATATTTTTCGATTGAATTACATAAATAAGATACCTTTTTGTTGTTATTGTAGCAAATAATGAAATTAATATCGATAAAATTAAAGTTTAAACATGTATGTAACAGCACTATTGCAGAGATTGTCCGCTACGAGGTCTCCTTACCTCAGTGAAACTTTAAATTTGACCTTTCGCTGCGTAATAACATGAACAGAACATGTCCTTTAAGGATTATGGTGGGTCTTAAGCCCGAGGGACTATTTAGGACCTCCACTCGACTACTCTTTAAGAGAATACAGTTTCAAAGGTCCTCAATTAAAGATCCCGATTGAAGCTTCCATTTGCTATGTTTGTAGAGTTTCGCCCATTGTGCGGTTTTAATTAAATACCGGGACATTCTTTAAGGTGTACAAAAGGGTTTCGAGACAAAGATCGCAATTCAATGGATTTGGTGTTTTTTTTTTTAATAAGGAAAGCAATTTCAAATCAAAGAAGTTTTGCTACACAAACATTACCTGCCATAAATCTACTTTTGAAAAGAATTGACATGCCAATAATCCTTATATTATAGAAACGAAAGTGAATTTCATAATTTTTATATCTTTTATTTATTTTAAAGTGAAGCTTCTATACGGACGTTGGGGCCGCTCGCATTTAGGCGCTCGCGCTCGCCGCACGGCCGCTCTGTCCGTGCTAAGCGTCATTTTACCGTTACAGATAGCGTCAGATTTAGTACCGTTACCAGCCAGCTGCCTCCCCTCCTCAGTGTGCGTGACTTTCTATCTCTTTTTCGCTCTATACTATAAAGCTTCTGTCGGGCGTCCCTAGACAGCATTATTATTTTTTCAATGTTATATTATAAGATAAATTATTTTAATAGTAAAATACAGAAAAAAATAAACTCAGCTCACAAGTGAATTTCCGCCTGAAAATTCATTTCTGAGCCGAGTCGATTTTTTCTAGTATTTTTCTATTCAAATAATTTATCTCATAAGAAAGTTAGTTTGTTTGTTTGCGCGAACGTGTAACAAACGTTCGCGCTTAACTACTCCACCGATCATCATGAAATTTTGTATACACTTTGTGAGGGGTACAAAAAAGATATAGGGTTCCTTTTATCCAGAAAAAATACTGTGTCTGAGAAATAGAAATATAACTTTTAATCGGTATCAACGTCAACGCGAGCGAAGCCGCGGGTCAAATTTATTTTTCATGGTAACCCATACTACGAGGTCAGGGTTCGATCTCTGACCAAGTCAATTTAGAAAACGAACTTTTCTATATTTAGGTCTTACAATAACTTGTTTAGGGATTTTCGCGCATAATTTGTATGTAGCTAATTCTGACGTTTCGACTCCTTTACAGGAGCCGTGATCACAGAATTACTAGGGCAATCTAAATCTACTACCTTTACAATATTTAACCTTTACTCAGTCATCATGCGATCACGGCTCCTGAAAGAAGTCGAAACGTCAGGATTAAATATAAATGATACGCAAAAAAACCCTAAATAAGATATTTTATCTTTGTGTTGTAGCACAGACGATGTTGGAGATAACAATAAGAGACTATAATTCCGAAAACGGTTCTGCCCATTTTATGGTCTATAGGAGGTGAATGGTGAATACCTCCATTATTAGTAGTCTTTTACGATACCCTTAAATTAGAAGGGTTGGTACTATTCTCTGTTAAACACCACACGGGTTAATAAATGTAGTAGTTAGGAAACTGCCTGATTAATATATTGTAGGGTTGTAGCACAGTTATGACGAACATTACCTTAAACCTATGAAAGAATACATTGAAATCAAACATTTATAAGAAATTAATTGTATCGCAACTCTTACTTTAAAATTCTCATATAATTCCCTAATCTTTGATATTTTAATTTATTTGAATAATCTATTTAATTTTCCATACCTGTACAATGTGTCTGATTTATTAATACTTTTTATTAATAATAAGAACTAGTCATGTTACACTTAGTAAGCAATTTAAAGTTTGAATTCATCATTCCGTGAACACAGCTCCTGTAAAGATATCGAAACATCAAGATTAAAATATAACAAAAAAATAGATTAAATAGTTTTGTTTAAAAGCTAAAAAATCTGCTCTCAATTCACAGTAATCTCGAGAAAGGTGTTTTTTTGTCATTTAAGCCTTTCTGTTAAGTTACTATAAAGGTATCTTCTAGGCAGCCACGTCACATCCTAGATCGTATTCTCGCTTACCATTAGGCCAGATAGCGGTCAAGCGCTTACCTATTCACGGTAAAAAAATCTGCTGTTTACTTTCCTATAACATATATAAAAAACGTGTGTCTACACTTTCGCGCGGCAGAAAGCACACTTTTTTTATTTATTTTTTCATGAAATTAGTCAATTCATTTTAACAGCTAACTTCATGGTGTCGCTTTTTCGTTGCATGCTGCATGCGCGACTTCCGTTACATGGAAAATGTCACCCTTAATACGCCAAAAGAAGTATAACTTCAAAAGTTTTCAAAATTCCTTTGATATAACAAATTTGTTTTGTTTGTTACAGTTTTTCTTCTAATTCAGAGAAGAAATCATGAAAAGTGTGATTATAATGAAATTATTCCGTAACAATTCGGTTCCCCTAGCTAATTCGATCGCGGTAGTCACGCCACAAAAATTTCTATACTATACGAAAGAACAATATTTTTTTATTCGGAAACACTCATAAGGGAACGAAATTCGATATAGTACATCAAATTTTACCGTCACAATCAAAAAGAAAACCAATTGTAACCGTCGTAAAGAACAAAATTGGACAATAAACGTATGTATATCGCATGAAACATATTGCTATAAATTATTTTGACAGTAGCAATGTTTGTAATTGAGATTTTTGACTGAAAATACAGCTTAACCGGAATTTATTTATTTTATTTGTCACACAAAACAGATTTACAGCAGTATCATTTTTATACATTATAAAAAACAAAACAACATGGTAGGCTGCAACTCCAAACTCATGTGCGAACAGCACGTTTTAACATATCGTACATTTATATTATACAATAATAATTATAAAAAAAATTGAATTAAGATTAAAAAATAATAATAAGGACTAGATAAAAAAATTACAATTACATTAAATTAAAAAATGATTAAATGAATAATTAAATTGATAAAAAAAATATATTTGGAAGGACGTCAAATTATTACTTAATAAGAAAAAATATTTATATGGTTTAACAAAAAAAGAAAAAGAAAACATAAATCAATAATAAATTGTTGCAAATAAATATCTTTTATGAAAATTAAAGTTTATCGATCGTAAGTAAAGCTGTTTTCCATTTGGTAAGCGATGAAGAAGAAGAAGAAGAAGCGTAGATGTCAGGCACACCGTCTAACCGGTTAAGTAGAGTGTTTTAATCACGACACATTCTTAATATAGGGTTGTGAGACGAGACATTGCTATCGCAGAACGGAATCGAAAAAGGGCATACCTTTCTAGAGGACCTAATAAGAACTTTAGGAACTTTGAGGTGAATATCCGACAGCAGCGTAGTGTGAAGTGATCCATGTAATATTCTGTGTGGGTAGGTTAAGTCGTGCACCTTGCGTCGCTCCTCAAGAGTCTTCATATTAAAATAACGAAGTCGTTCCGAGTACGTCGTGAGTTCTCTTTTTTTGCCATACCTTAAAGTAAGGATCCTAAGAAAACGTCTCTGAATAGACTCAAGGATATATCCACATACTTACGGTATTGCGGAGACCATACTACAGAAGCATACTCGAACTGACTCATAATTAGAGTTTTGTAGAGCAACAGTAGACTCTTAGGGGATCTAAAATCCTTGGTAACACGCAATATAAAGCCAGAAAGTCTGCTACACTTCTTAGCTATTGTCTCGCAGTGTTTACTGAAACTGAGCTTACTATCAAAGATTACACCCAGATCCTGCACCATCACCTTACGCTCAACAAGCGTTCCATCAATCGCATAGTTAAAGGGAATAGGATTCCTTTTCAAAGTAAATGTTATAGCGGAGCATTTACCGATGCTAAGGCTCATGTTGTTGCCCTTACACCAATCGCTGACATTGTCAAGGTCTCTTTGTAGCTGAGTACAGTCTCTAACAGAATTTATGGAACAAAAAATTTTTAGGTCATCAGCGTATAAGAGAGAGCAACTTTTCAGTCTAGGAATGAGGTCATTTATGTAGACAATGAACATTAACGGCCCCAAATGGGAGCCTTGAGGAACGCCAGATGCTACTGAAACCGGTTGTGAGAGGTATGCTTTCAAAGCTACAAGTTGACTCCGATTTGATAGGTATGAATTCAACCAGCGCAACAGATTACCATGCACGCCATTCGAGTCAAGCTTGGCCAACAAACCCCTATGGCTGACTTTGTCAAAGGCTTTTTGGAAGTCGGTGTAAATGCAGTCGACCTGACCGTGGTCACCCAGCGTTTTGCTGATAAAGTTGGTATATTCTAAAAGATTACTAACAGTTGATTTACCCGGGACGAAACCGTGCTGTTGCCGGTAGATTTATGGCTGTAAGTGGTGGAAAAGAACATCGTACACCAAGGACTCAAAGATCTTACCAAAGCATGACAATATACTGATCGGCCTGTAGTTAGCGCAATCGCTGGGATCTCCCGTTTTGTGTATAGGCACTATGTGTGCTTTCTTTCATTCATTAGGGAATGAACCCGATCTCAAAGACTTATTCAAGATTGTAAAGAGCGGTTCAGACAGCGCAGCTGCGCATTGTTTGATAAAGCAAGGGTGTATACCATCCGGACCGGCCCCTTTATTTATGTTTAGTGATGTAAGCCTCCCAAGAATGTCCTTCTCAGACAAAACCACATCACACAGGGAGTAAGAGGCGCAAGGGTCCATAACGCCAGGTGCAGCGCTGCTAAGGTCTGTCTCGAACACCGATGAGAAGAACTCCGAGAAAAGTTCAGCAGCAGCCAGACCGCCGGTAGCAGACTTATGACCGAATCTGACAGTATCGGGAATAGCAGCACCAGATCGTTTGCTTTTGACAAACGAAAAAAATAATTTATTGGATCCATACAAAGACTTCTCTACATTTGTGATGTAGGAATTGTAACATTCTTTTATCATTTTTTTTGACCTTGCGCGCAACAACCGGAATTCATCGTATTCCCTAGGGTTATGAAATCTTTTAAAACGCGAATGGACAATATTTTTTTCCACAATGCATGCTTTGAGGGGTTCCGAGAACCAAATCGGGTATTCTGAGTGACTGATACGTTTGAGAGGCGTGTTTTTTGCAATAATGTCCTTTAAAATTTTGTAAAATTGTTCTACGTCGGCGTTAATATCACTATGGCTAAGGTAGTGCGTCCAGTCAATGTCATTAAGCTGTTTAATACATTCAGCATAGTCACATTTTCGGTAATTAGGTATCATCACATTTTGACTCTTCATAGTACTGCCCTGAACCCCAATCCGCGTGTTGACTTCGATAGCTGGGTGATGACGATCAAGTGTGGAAAGAGGAGAGCATTCCGACAACGAAAGCCTGGAGATGTCTGTTATAAAAAGGTCCAGAGTCCTATTATTTGAGTTGCGCACGAAGTTATATTGAGAAAGCCCACCTAACTCCATCAAATGAGTGAGAAGTGTTATCTTAGTATCATTAGGTCCCTCACAGAGCAGCCGCGGTGGACAAGTTTCATCTGGGGTCCATGAGGCACCAGGCATATTGAAATCACCGACGATAATAGTTTTTGAATTGAACTCAATGCGATTCAACAGAATATCGCCACAGTGCTCGAAAAAGTGTTCGTATTCTGCGGTGTTGAGATAAGGGGGTAAGTATACTAAACAGATATTCAAACAGGGTCCATGAGACCCCTCTCGCACCGTCACCCATAAGTCCTCGAGAGTACTTTCAAATTCAGGGCGTCTAACTACGTGTAACATTTTACTAAACGCTAACAAAACGCCACCGCCAGATTTTTTATTGCGCAAGCTATGAGTCGAAATTTCGCGATCCCTCCGATATACGGTGTACCTGTCATCTACAAACTCCCTATCAGAAAAAGAGCTGTCTAGATTAGTTTCACACAAACAAATAATATCGTAGTTTTCGTTTAAAATGTTCATATATAGCTGTTTTGACTTACTCCTAATACGGTTAACATTTTGATAAAATATTTTCATATTTGATAGTAAATAAATATTCCAAATAACACGATAATAATGATTACATTAAAAAGAATAACAATAATAATAAACAACAGGTTATAGTAATATGATTATTTAGATAACTTATTTAATGCGTTTATATCCCTCACATAAACTGCCGGCGAAGCGTCGTCTTTTCTGATGTATACACGGCCATATTTAATCCATACATATTTGAAACCCTTATCTTTCGCGTGTTTACGGGTAGCTGCATGTAATTCCTTACACTCTTTTGAGAGGTGTTCCCCTACGAATATAAAGCGTTTTTCACCTGTCATACCAATATGACTCGAGTTAAGGCGGTCATTCGGATGCGCCTTGTTGTACCTCCTGACTGCTGATATAATTGTATCCCGATGGCGTTCAGAGGGAAGGGTAACTAAAATGTTCCGAGGCCTATCAGAAGAAGGGTTAATTTTTGCGACACGGCGACAAGAGCGAATATCAGTGTCTGTAATCGGTGACCTGATGTGTTCGCAAAGTTTTTTCACTAAACCGGTCAAGTTCTCGTTGCGACGCTCTGGAACGCATTGTACTTCCAAGTTGAAACACCTGGAGGTTTTTTCAGAATGAGCTATACGGAATTCGAGATTAGCAAGATCGCACTGGAGTTTAGTATTTTCTACCTCTAATTTGGCAATTTTTGCATTTGCTGTGGAGAGGTTTTTCTTAATATCGGATTGCTCGTTACTTAAAAAGTCGGTTGTGTTAGTAAATTTCTGTTTTAAGTTTTGAGAAACAGCATGTAGTTCCGATTTAATTTTTTCTTGTAATTCTAGTGAGAGCGTCAGTCTAATACTATCAAGCTTTCTGTCTATTAATTCGCTAAACTGCCTCATAGTGATTGTTGCATCACCTAGCTGATCAGAATCATTATGCGGCCCGCACGAAAGTATGGAGGCGTCAACCAATGATTCGTCGCAGGACATATTGGTCTGGTGGGGGACCTTGTTGGAAGTGGCGGCAGTAGGCGCATGGTTTAGTCTATGCGGGGACCCCACAAGCGTATCGTCAGTTCTAGTGCGGCGAGTCACGTTGTTGCACGCGTCACAGCGCCACGACCGACTCAATTCTTTGTTATTTACTTTAAAATATGCAGCTTTGAAGTTGAGGCAAAGATAATGAAAGCAGCCTTTGCAAGCCGTACATCTAAGCAGGTCGGGCTGGTTCACAGGTTTCCTGCATCCCAAACAGTTCATCGCGGCAACAACAGTGAATAACGTTATAATAACAACAACAAACTCACGAATCAACTCTCGCGCAGGGTTAGATGTATAAGTCGTGCGCACGGGGCGATCGGCTAACTCCGTCAAGCGCCGTATTGCGAAAGGGACAGCAGGATGATAGTAGGAGCGAGAGCGCAGGCGTATCTGTTGATAACACGGGGTCTATGACCGGTGGACCGGTTGACCTTGCACCGATATTCGCGAACGCAACAGCTGAGCGATGTTTACTTTTTTGACACTCAAGTCAGCCGAGTTATTTTTTTATTTTTCAAAACACAAAATATTATTGATATCACGCACTGGCCGGACACTTATCCGCTTGTAGATAACCGCAACAACCATAAGGTACTTGCAAACGGACAGTGGGCGAATTTTAACTCGAAGAAAGTCACAGTCATTTTTTGTTATTTATAGACTTTTCCTTACGATTTTCACCGAAGATAACAGTTGAGTGTTATATTTGAGCGATATTACACACACCAATGTCACTTTAAGCAGCAAAAACGAATAATTGTATTTTTAGTTTAACAATTAGTACGGAGCTTAGTGTTACGTGTCGGATTACCCACGGTTAATGGTAAATATTATATGTAATGGTTAATATTATATGTGATTTACAATGTGTTTTAATAGCATTTATTTCAAAAAAAAAATCTAGATTTCCTTCTCATGCGATGGCAACTTGGTGAATTCTCAACATTTCATAAAATCCTCAATTGTTCCCTTGATTTTGAAGTATTATGCCATATTTCATTGAGATTTTCACTTAAATCCAACCGTAGACACCATCCTTCCCATATTCCTTTAGCTCGAAACAAAGTATCACAAAATAGCCCATTAATACGAATGTGTAGAAAAATTTATCTATTATGCATTAATGTCTTATATAATATTGGTTTTGTTATTCGAAAATATTTAAATTGAATGTTGGTTCGGTTGTTACTGAAATACAAATTAAGCAATACATAATAGTTATAAATAATAATTTAATGTAACGATTTGTATTTTGTTACCATGCCAAACAAATAAAATAATCCGTCACAAAGAATTTTCTTTCGATTTATTTTAATCTATTACTAAATTTTATAAGAAAAAGAAAATATTGTTTATTTCAAGATAAAGGAAACTCTTTATGCTCTATAATAATATTACAAAGATCAAGAGATCAGAATCTATTTTTTGTTTACATTTGTCTACATAATTGTTTTGCCAACAATAATGGATCTGAGGAATAATGATTTTTTTTCCCACAGGAATTAAACTATAGGGTAGTAATAGTTCAAAAAATAAATCCACCAATGTATTTAGCTTATTTTCTGACTAATATCAGATAACCAACGTAATTTTTCTTTTTGTTGATAATTATGGTCGTCTACCGATCAGGCAGGTCAATTCAATGCTGAATTTATTATTTAACGATGCAAATGATTTTTATTACAACCAATTACAATCGAAAAACAACAGGTTGCACTCCGGGAGTGCCGGCAGAAGTGAAAGCATGAACATTAACGTTGTGCATTTTTGATATTTTGGAATGGTTAGGGAACAATTCCGCACGAATTGCTTTAATTATCAGTATAAAAGTACTTTCATTTATGTGGTAAAATACAATATTCACATATTGTGCTGTCGTTCACAAACATGACAACAAAGACACACGCATACTCGCGCAAGCGCCCTGCGCTACTTAAACGAATCAGCAGGAGCAGGCATACATTTTCGCCACGGGGTAGAAATATTACTTCCTCTCCTACATCGTTCCGGCGGTCTACTCGATCTTTCTTTCGGAATCTTTCGGACTTTTCAATCAGATCACGTGTCCTGATGCGATTTTAACCTTTTTTACCAATCCCAAAAAGTGCACAACGCCGCTAAAGAAGTTTTCACTTCAAAAATATATGAATACTGAATGTACGATCGCGTCATCGTCTATGAGAGATATGTGTCAGTAACAGAAATTGCAGATGGCGGTCCCTCCATCCGCTGTGCGCCGCCATCGCCATTCCATCGCCGTCCATTGGCCATTGTCGTATTATTGTTAGTGAAAACTTTTCTTAAATACCATACTTGAACAGTTGCGCTACACGCTTTTCATCTTAGGGTAATGGCTGAAAATTTGTGTTATGACTTCTAGATATGATACCAGACTGAGTTTCGACCTCACTAGCTACGAAACATACTTGCATAACAACTTTTTTTCTCTCTAGACATTTTTTCCAGTAGAGATCATCAAATACATATCTTGCTTCTTCAACTCTGATCAGACCTTTCATACAAGCTTGTCCTGGTGAACCTGGTCACCTTACACCAGGAAAGGACATTTTCTATCTGGTCCCTGAAAGTTTTGCCGCCGGCTTGTTACCTAGTGTTACATGTTTATGCCAATTCTTTTGTTTTCCTATTATTTTTTTTGTAAATAGGTAAGCGCTTGACCTCTTTCTCGCCTGATGGTAAGCGAGGCTGCGATCTAGGATGTGACACGCTTGCCTAGAAGATTCCTACCTATTCACTCGTGACTTTAGAACCACTAAATTGTATGTGGAAACACAGACTTAGGCTAGGCTTATAAATGTATTTATGTGATGTAACAATAAATGATATGTCTAACATTTATAAGTATCTATGGGGTGATTAAAGTCATATATCGCTAATTCATATCCGGCTCGAAGGACCATGTGAAAAGAACGTAAAATTGTGGTCTTACTCAATTCAAGATGCTGTGAGTACCCCATTAAAATTAAATGATAAAACACAATGTGCTTATCTTGGTCTTTATTGAGCAGTAATTATACTTTAAAAGTTAAATGCTTGTGTCTAATGTATTCAAAATCTACGATTATTATACAAATTTTCCCATATGCGTAATACTTAACAGACTATTTTACAGTGCTATTTGTCCTATGTTTTACATACAAAAGCACCCACGTCCTATACTCACTACAAAGTGTATGTAGTATTTCTAATGAAATCGCTATACACTTGTAAAGAAACTAAGCGACGTGAATATAATAATTTCTGAGGCGTGTTACAGAGGGTGCTCCCATTTGCGAGGCTTGTTACCGCCTCCGGGTAACATGGTAACAGTTTCCACATTGCAATTTTAGTTTGTTAAACTTAATGTAATTTCCAAATAGAACACGATAAAGAAAGTAACATTCATGGACGCATATTTTAATATATTGGTCTTAGCGCTTGATCTTTATAAGACTACTAGTTAACACGACCACGCGTTGCTGTGTTATAAATTAAAATGAATTCTATATCCTGAGTTGGAACAAATCCAGTAAAATGAAAAATATGTCATCAAAATCGGTTGAGTAGTTTCGGAGTTCATGGCGGTCAAATACTGTGACAGAGACCAAAAGCGCAACAGGAAGGAGTTTGGAATAAAAACTATTTTGTTGCATATCCAATGACCCTTATAAAAGAAGCATAACTCTCGAAGCCATACACCAAACCCTTAAAACTCGCTTCCTGAAGCTCTTCAAATATAAATATTATTATTATTTTTATTTTTTTCATATATTACATTTTTTAGCAATAAAATTTCTTAAAATAGGTTAACGACCAGTGATAGAATTATAACTACACCACATATTTCTTTATTTAGATTGGAATTGTATAAAATAATTTGGCAAAAAGCAACCGCCACAATTAATTTAATGTTGACTACCGTTTGGTGCCACGGTAGCGATCTTGCCTTTTCACCACGGTCCTGGGTTCGAGTCCCGGAAGGGGCAGATGTTCACGTGATGAATATAAGCATTTGGACCCGAGTAATGAGTATTTATATATGTATATGTATATATATATATATATATATATATTTCTATAAATATTACTTATCTATGTATCATATATGTATGTCTATCCATTACCCTAGTACCTACCCATAACACAAGCCTTATAATGCTTCCTTTGGGCTAGGCTTATTAATGTGAATGAAAAAAAAAGTTGAATTTTGAACGCTTTGAAGTTGAATCTTAACGAATATAAAGAATAATAATAATAATATTTATTCACAACAACCCAGTGTTTAGAATAGCATATAATTTGGAGAATTATGTCAATCTGGGGTTAGTTTTAATTTTATAAAGTCACAAAAACTTGTACCCCTGACCCCGAAACTAGTAAAAACTGTATCATGAATGTAAAAATGTAATATTTTGGCACTCCTTCTCCATATAAATTTTACTTACATCAAATTTCACACTCCTCTGTAATTTTCTCGAAAATGTAGTACGAAGTTCTGAGTGAGTTATGAATGCTGTGCGCGACTGTCCCAAACATACATTTTTATATAACTTTATATATTGTCCTTTGAAATTTAGTATTTTTTTATTACGGCAGAATTTAAAAAGAAAATACTGTTCAAGTAGTGTGTATTTCTTTTATTCAATAATTTATTTATATAATAAATAACAGTAGAGTAAAATGTTGGTCCTTAAAATTATGAACCCAGAAAATATTCAAATAATAATAAAAAGAATATTCCTGAAATTCACAACAATGTTTATAACCTAAAGTGAGCATGTAAGACTTTGTGCAACATACATATATGATACATGAAAATTTAATTTAAACAAGTATAAAATACCCATGACTCAAGTACAAATGCCCGTATTTATCACATCTGTAAGGTAGGATCGTAACCTTTACAACACATGGTCTTGAAAAAAAACAATTAAATAAAATGCCCGACCTGTTTTATTATAAAGGTTGTGCAAAGCTTTTATATATGTATAAACAGAACAGTTGACATCACATTTGAAGTTTCAAATCTCATAAGTTGTTTACAAGAATATATTTCGCAGAGCTCATCACTCAACAATGCACAATACACACGAGATCCACAAAGGGAAATCTATTTAAGCCTGGAGTTTCCGCCTTACATTTAATTTGAAAATCTTGGTTACAATTGGCTCTTATTTGTCGTGTCTCGTTGGTTAAGTCAAACGTAAAGTATTATACACCTTAATTCGTTGATTTTACAGTCAGAAATACAAACAAAAGGATGCCAGAAATTAATTTTCGCCCAGAAAAATTCGGATATCGCTTCCGATCTGAGGGACTAGCCAAATATTAATTTTAACTAACTTCGAAATTTAAATATTATTTGTAAATGGTAAGATACTTGGGTAACTGAACTGTCTTTAGCGAAATTTAAAAAAGTTGTAAAATAAGACTCTTAGGAGCGAAAGCTGTTACAGAATTGATGATAATTTGAAATACAAAAAGATGTGGAGTTTAAATAGTTTATTTTAATGTTTTGCTTGATTCTGTACACAGATATATAATATCGATTAATCTTTTGACGCCTTCTTACTGATCGCTTTATAATTTTTAAAGTTATCGTTATTTTTACAAACAAATACAACTCGCACTCGGGAGGAAATTTTTTAGTTATTTTTATTTAGATACGCTAAAGAAGTATAACGTTTTTACCTGCGTACATAAGTACAAATACACGGTTTTTTTTCTAGATTAAGTATTGTATTATTATTTTAATATGTACCATGTTGTCTGAACTTATATAAATAATTAAATAAAATATAAATATCTGCCGGTGGTAAAGGCAGGATTGCTACCGTTGCACCAAACGGTCGAAGACATAATCCAATAAAGTTGTTTATGCAAACAGCAATCAAATCGATACAAAATTACAATGTACTGCCGCTGTAAACACAGCAGGCAACAGTGTGGGCATTAAACGGTCCCAATATCGGAGACACATCCGAAGATATCTACGATAAAACCACCCAATATCGCTGGCAATAAAGCCAGTATCGTTTGCTTCTGTTTATTTAGTTGCTGAGTTTGGTGCTGGGCGAATTTGATGTGTTTTGCTATGGTGATTGAGACAGTAGCTAAATCTATATATTTAAAAATTCCGTGGCACTGTGTTTGACTGCTATGAACTCCGTAACTACTCAACAGATTTTAATGATTTTTGTTTCATTTTGCTGGATTTGTTCCGACTTAGGACAAAGGGTAGGTTTCCTTTTAATTAATAATAAAATTAATAAAAAAACATGCAAATTATAATAACTGAGCCACAGCAACGAGTGATCGGGTCAGCTAGTGTAATATAAATATATAGGTAAATATGAGATATCACATACGTTTTTGAAACCGAGTTAAGTAGCTAAAGTAGTTATGGAATTCAGAAATAACGACGGAACCACAACACCTAAACCCGAACAAATATAGGATAGTTCCTTTTCTAAATTGACCTGGCGAATGATTGAACCATGAATAATTACCATGAATACCGTTCTGCGAGCCGTGAATCGGTCTGCTTATGTATTAGTATTCTATGGATACTGTTCTTCACTCTGCTGATCATGAGGGCAGTCTTTTTACGTATGACGGCTAATTATCTTTTTTTTATAGTAAATAAGTTAGCAATTGAACGCTATCTCGCCTCATGGTAAGCGACGATGTGATTAACCGATTCGTGGCGCTAGCCACTGGATAGCCGTGTCATTTTTAAATCGATGACAACTCCTTTAAATTAAGTTTTACGGAAATCTACCCAGAATAAAAATATCTTCATTTTTCACTTAAATCAAGCTCGTAGCCTTCGTTTCTGGTAATTGTATATAGCAACGAATCGGTTACGGATGTGAAGCGCCTGCCTAGATGTCTATTCCCGGCTCAAACACAGGCTTAGGCAAAGAGCTCCACTCTTTAGCGGTACGGATCACAAAATTGAAGCCAAAACGCTTAGTTCAACTTTACTATATCAACCATAATATGGTGGCGCTTATTTTTTCATGTATGTTATATACTATGTTATGTACTATATTGTGTTAGTTACAGTAAGGATCTCTGTTCAAATTTGGGTCAGTACTTCAATCTTGTGGAAGACCCCCATTAAAATTTCTGTCAGTAAGGGTTGGCGTCACTTGAAGGGTTAATAGAATGGGGTCAAAGTTGGCCAAGCTCTAGTAATCCTGTCGCATGAGCTACGATGATCGCATGTTTCGATATTTCGCATGTTTTTTATACTCTTTTTTAATATTAGTAATTGTAAAGTATAAAATTATAAACAACCGTATACTTATTTAAAACAAGGTATGTTTTGACTCCGATTTTTTTGCCAAGGACATTGAATAGTTAGAAAAAGTGCAGAGAAGTTTTGCTAAAATACCCATAATGCTAAAACGACGGACTCATGAAGAATTGGAAGTGCTCAAACTTACATCATTGAGACACCGTTTTAGAACTTTATCAGTAACAGAGTTGTCAAAGAGTGGAATAGGCTTCCGAACGATGTAATCCTTGCCACAAACGTCAAACTGCTTAAAAATTGGCTGGATAGATATTCTAAATATGAATATATTTCTTACACTCACACCAATTAGCCTATCCCAAAGTCAGCACTGTAAGGCTTGTGTTATGGAATACTAGGATAAACAGATAGGTAATATTCATAGAAATATATATAAGCATCCATGAATCAGATACAAATGCTCGTATTCATCATACAAACATTTGCCCCTTCCGAGACTGGAACCCAGGATCGGTATCCTTGCACCAAACATCCTTCGAAAGATGTAGGTGCTATCAGTTGTATCAACTGTTTGCCTGCCAATAATAATAACAATAATGATTTATTTTGACATAAAATCGAAAGGGATAAATTGATGTCCATTGCAGATTAGGTAAGGTTAGATATTGTTTTAACCATTACCAGCCAGCAAAGAATGCCTTTTTAAAATTAAGAAATAATACATATATTCCGAATTTTTAAGGCAGAATAAATGAAAGCATTTAAATCAGATACTTATTGTCTTGATTGTTATTAACAATGTCATGAAACTATAACACCTCTATTTCTGTGATAACAGAATAATATTGTTTTTTGTGTTAAAGCAGACGAGCTTTTGTGCCCATTCTTTTTGTCAGTTAAAAGACGTCCTGAATGGCGAAAAGAACATATTTTAAATGCAGATATTTTTATTTCATATGAGAATCGAAAAATAAAACACGATCGAAGGATACGGTGGACAGACATTGGTGGGTTATTTTATTGTATTTATCTTTAAAACAATATCGCGGGCACTCTTTTTTAGCGGTTAATTTAAATTGTCAATAGAAATGGTGTCAATATTTCTTAATATGAAATTGAAATAACAAATAATTACAATGTAAAAGATAAGCTTAGTTTCTAAACAAACTTGAGTTAGGCGCGACGGTAGCGAACCTACATGTCGCCCTAACTTTCCTGGGTACGAGTTTTGGAACGGGCAAATATTTGTGTTATGAACATGAGCAATTAGTACTTGAGTAATTGCTAAAAAAATACCCATGGAATTCACCCAAATGAAAGGTCGTGGGTTCGATTCCTACCTATGGGCTTTTCGATATGATCTATAGGCGTATATTGAATACAATAGAAATGTTGCATTGTGAATGCTAAAAATATAAGATAAATACATGTTACTTAATCTATCAAAATACAGTAACATAATAATCAATGCTGCACTATTATTTATATTGTCGCGACATCTACATTCCGACTGAATCCGAATGAACATTTTTTTACGATTACCTTTTTTCAGGACATCCTCTATTTTCCCTGAAAGTTAGCCTTGGTCTGCCGTTACCGACTAGCCTATGCACTATTGCCTCATATATTTGTCTTGTTAATCTTCTTTTGTATTAAACATCGTACATCTGTCTGTCTTTGTTTTGGGTCTCGTTAAAAAAGGCGGCTGGAGCCCATTGGTTGAAATATCCACTTTAATCCAAGATGACCTTCTGGGTTAGCTCGTTCTATCGTGGATCCTGTCTTGGCCCCCGGGCTTGATTGGGATCAAGAGCGAACCCTTTCAAAATAAAAATAAAAATTTTATAACAATTGTGTCGATTGTATTGTACGTATTCTTAAAAAAAATATCTATATTTATGAAATTAAAGATAACGCATCTTTACTTTTGTTGTTATATCAATTAGCTTAAAAATAAATAGGTATCTTAAGTAAATACTTAAGATACCTATTTATTTTTAAGCTAAGCTTTTTAAAACAGTTCAAATATCTTTTGGCCATGAAAAGTTTGACTTTTTTCTGATTATTACGAAAAGGTAACATCACATACATAGTTTTAAAATCAAGTTAAGAATTTAAGATCATTATGAGACTGATTCTTCAAATAAATTGAACACCCAGATCCTAGTCAATACCTATTGCAAAAATAAGATGAGACTTCTTTACTTTTGTTGTTATGTCAATTTATTTAAAATATCTATTGGTTCAATACACAAATGGACTAAGACAAAGGAATCCTTTATTTTAAAAGTCCTTTCCGAAGATACAACGTCGATAGTAACAAAAGCAAAACAAATCAGGAAGCGTTATTTCAGAACGATTTACTACAAAACAAAGAACGTCCCCATCCAAGGCATCTTATCATCATTTCGAACCATCTCATTTGTTCAGCCGTGACAATTTAACGAATACCTATTTGTACTTATCTTAAGGTTTTAATTGCAACGTTTTCAATCATCAGAATATTATAATAGACATAGAGCAAACGAAACAAAAGCATAAAAATAATTCACTTCGCTTTGAGTTCTATAAAAAGGTTTTTTATGTTAAGAAACGTTTAACACGTAACCACAATTCTCAAAGAATTCCCTTTTGTTGAATACGAGTTGATGGAGTGATTGAGAATATGTGGAAATACAATTCATATTTTTTTATCCTTTTCTACATATGTAATAATGTATGTCCTGAAAAAGAAAGGAATCAAATCAGTAAAAATCAGGGTCTACAAGGCAAAATCGCCTCCTCCTATTGTTGAAATCGTTTGAAAATTTAGCTATGTTACCCGAGTTATGATAACAAATCGATTGTCACCAAGTAAATTAAAATCGGATGAATAGTTCAGGTGCTACGGAGGAAAGTCTATCTTTCAAAACCCTTCTTTTCGCTTCACTGTAGTAGGATAAAAATGGCCAAGTCAAAAGTACTCTTAACGGACAAGCTCGTATGAAAGATCTGACAAGAGTTGAGGAAGTGAGATGTATGTCAGGATCGTAGAAAGTGGAAATCAGTGATATCTGCCTATCTGAATAATACGAGTAGGTATGTAATGTATTAGGTTGATGCAGTCGATAAGCATATAGCTCCGCTAGCACCACATATTGGATTGGAGCCAAATATAAAAAAACAATAATCTATAATCTAAGAACACAAATTTTTTGTTTGTGTGTTTGTCTGTCCGCTCTTTTTCCATTGTATATGCGTTACCATAGCAACGCGTTACCGGGTCAGCTAGTATTTTTTAAAATACCGTAAGAATGAAAACTTTCAAAATGCGCGCGCTTTTTGTTTCAATGGGAAATCCCATAGAGCTAATGTTTTTTAATTACAACTTTTTTATTTTTGCGAATTTCAAAATTCGGTCTCCCTGTCTAAATCTGGTCCTAAATGTGTTGATTGGATTCCACACAACAAAATATTAAAATCGGTTAAGAACTTGGGAAGATATGACGTAACAGACATTGCGTCATTGCAGCTGATCCATGGGAGCTCCGCTCCAACTAGGCGATGCAGTTGCTAAGCATAAAGCTACGCTAGCACCATATATTAGAGCGGAGCGTAATAACTAAAAAAAAAAATTTTTGATGGGATTTTTTGCGAGTTTCAAAATTCGGGCTCCGTCACAATCTAGTCCTAAACCGATTCCACACAAAAACTATTAAAATCGGTTAAGAACTCGAGAAGTTATGGCGTAACAGACATTGCGCCATTGAAGCTGATCCATGGGAGCTTCACTCGCTTCGCTCCGATAGTTATGTTTTAACATAATTTTTCATATCAAGCCCTGGTTTGGGTTTCTTGTAAGCAATCGATGTTAACTGTATCAATACCATAGTGTCTGGGGAACGCCTCTCGATTTGCCTAAAATAAGTGGCCTTTATTTAATTTGGCATCCTAATCACTTGGCCTAATTTGATATACATTGCATGTTACGTTAGGTTAGATGTTTTATTATCTATTATCAACAAGTGATAAATAGCGCAAAAAAACAGGTCGGTGGTCCAATATACCCTGTGTAGCTTTTCACTCGTTGATAAGTTTGACCAAGTCCGATGAAGTTCAGTCGTGGTCACGAGATGAATGGTAATTTTCTTTTCGACTTCTTTTGAAAGCGAACACGAATTAATGCCGTGTTAATAATATGATACAATGCATTGGATGAAGGGCGGAAAGGGAAAAGTTTTTTTAAAACCTTTCAAGTATCTTTTGGCCCCGAAAAGTTTTACTTTTTTATTGTAAATAGGTAAGCGCTTGACCGCTGTTTTGCCTGATGGTAAGCGATGACACAACCTGGGAGACCCTGAGAGATACCTATTCACTCGTGACTTAGACCCCTAAATTGTATTTATCAGGAAATACAGACTCAGGCAAAGAGTTCCACTTTTTAGCGGTACGGATCACAAAATTGGAACCAAAACGCTTAATGCGATTCTTTGGTATACCAACCATATAACGGTGGCGCCTATTTGTAAGTCTGGTTGTCCGATGAGAAAATGGGGACGGCGGAACAAGGCTGTGCAATTCTGCTGCACGATTTTTGTCTAAATGTCACGAAATCTTTTCATGTAAAAATAAATTTAAGCAACATCACACTCATTGTTTTGAATTCAAGTAGCTAAAGCACTTGTATCAAGGGATTTAGAAACAACAACGGCATAACAACACCAAGAAACGAGTCGATATAGAAAATATCGTTTTCAACATTAACCTGGCCTATCAGTACCTTGTAGTGGCGTGGCCATGAAATCCGGTATGCGAGAAACTTGACCAAGAAAATCTGACATTACCCCAGTGTTTTTTATCAAAAGCGAAAAAGATCTTCAAAAAATTGTCTAATTACATCAAAATTTATCTTGATAAGTTTAGTTACCCTTGTGTTATTTGTCCCAACGGATAGTTTGAGAACCGCACGCATCGAACCAGTCCTTTGTTCTCCGGTTTACCAAGGTCAACCATCCGGGATGTGCGCCCGATTGTCGTACGTAAGTAAAGATACTTTCAGCTTGTTACCGTATGCGCGTTTTTATGCGATCAATGCTCAGCTTGTTATCACTTATGCGCTTGTAAGAAGGATAATTACGCCCGAGTCTATTGCGGTGCTTTTTGTGCTTGTAATTGTTACGCCTACCTGCATTATATTTTATTTTAAAAAAGCTGCGTTACTGCCCACAATTTTACGCTATAACAATTATTTTGAATATCTTGCTAAATATACTTATCACTATAATTATTCGATAAAAAAGTCTACTGTTCTTCTTTTAATGTTGGTCTATCAGTTTTATTTATTTAGCTTAGTTTGTGGTTCCTGTGTTTGATTTATCGGAGCTCAACATATACTATCAAAATACTCGAGGACTGCGCACAAAAACACACGATTTTAAACGCAATTTGCTGCTGAACTCTTATGACATTATATCGCTTACTGAAACATGGCTTGTGGATAGTATAAGTGAAAATGAGCTTTTCGACGATCGCTATATAGTTTGGAGGCGAGACAGGAATTACCTACGTACGAAGGAGAAGTTTGGTGGCGGTGTTTTGTTAGCTGTACGACGGAACCTGTGTACAATAGCCCGACCAGAATGGTCTTCTTCTGCTGAAGACATCTGGGTATCTATCAACTTAAATAAATCAAAAAATACTACCCGTCTGCATGTATGTAGTTTGTATCTTTGTCAAGAAAATCTCGGGAACTCATTCAACATACAGTTACGTAATTTTACGGATAGGTTGTCATTTATAGTTAATTCCTGCCCTAACGATTTCTTTTTAATTACTGGTGATTTTAATTTGAGTAATGTTCAATGGTCTGGCGAACGGAATCCTTTACAACCTCTAGGCTTAGTAGGTGAAACACAACAATATTATTTTGATACTCTAGACTCTTGTAATCTTTCTCAGTATAATTATTGCAAAAACATTAACAGTAGAATATTAGACTATGCACTTAGCAATAAAGAAATATCAGTAACCCCTTGTAGCGACCCTTTAGTACCCGAAGACTCACATCACGTATCTTTAAATATTTGTATCAACTTAACTGTAGAAAACACCATTAAAACTAACTCTAGAGTTAAATACCTCTTTGAGCGAGGTAACTATGATTTAATTGAAAAATCGCTTAACGAAATAGATTGGAAAAGCCGCTTGGGCAATACAGACTCCTTAGATGATGCAGTCACGGATTTTTATAAATATTTACATTACATTAGAAATAAATATATTCCTCATCGTTTGGTCAATACTAGCTCTTATCCATCTTGGTACTCGGCTTCGCTCAAGAAACTTTTAAAAGAAAAAAACAAATTTCATTGTAAATATAAGTTATATGGCAACACCTCTGATTACCAAACATTCTCTTGTCTTCGTAAAAGAGCCAAACGTATAGAGCAAGAGTGTTACGTTGAGTTTATTAGGCGATCGGAAGAATCAATTATTGCTAACCCTAAAGCACTTTGGTCTTTTATTCAATCAAACAAAAAAGGTTCCAATGCTCTTCCATCTACTATGTACTACAAAGAAATGTCTGCCGATAACGGTGAAGATATATGTAACCTATTTTCCCAATATTTTCAATCCACGTTCCTCCGGACGACTGATGATGTAGCGGACGATTATTCAGATGCTTCTGACTGCAGCTCTATAAATAACATTAGCGACATAGAGATTGAATTAGAGACAGTGTCAGATTTACTAAAAAGCGTTAACCTTTCAAAGGGTGCAGGGCCCGATCAAATCCCACCCTCATTTATAGTAAAATGCTCGGATTCGCTAGCTATACCACTAACCATTTTGTTCAAGCGGTCCATTTCTGAAGGAATACAATACAATACAATACAAAACACTTTATTGATAACACCACATTGAAATAATAAGATAACAAGAGAAAACTTAAAATAGTGTTACAATGGGCGGTCTTATCGCTCAGAGCGATCTCTTCCAGACAACCTTTATAGTTTAGAATAGTCCCTAGGATATGGAAATCAGCCTTTATTAGCCCTATCCATAAGAATAGCGATAAAAATGATGTCACTAATTATAGACCAATTTCCAAACTATGCATCTTCGCCAAAATTTTTGAAAAAATTGTGTATGATCAGGTCTATAACAGTTTAACGGCTTTCTTTATACCTGAGCAGCACGGTTTCTTAAGAAAGCGTTCGACAACATCGAATCTACTTTCTTTTACGGAGTTTGTCTCCTCTGGTATGGATTCAGGAGGACAAGTAGACGCGGTTTTCACTGACTTTAAAAAGGCCTTCGATCGTATTGATCATCAAATACTCTTACAAAAGCTCTTTAAAGCCGGAATAAGGGGAAATTTGTACAGATGGTTTACCTCATATGTCAAAAATAGATCCCAAGCCGTAGTCATAAATGGCTTCTCTTCTTTTTGGAACAACGTCTCGTCAGGTGTGCCTCAAGGGTCCTTGCTCGCTCCATTGATTTTTAATATATTTATCAATGATATTTCCTCCTGTTTTAAATCTTCCAATTTCTTGTTATATGCCGATGACATGAAAGTTTTAAAAAAAATTAACAACATTCATGATGGCCTTCTTTTACAGGAGGACTTTTTTTTTTCTTTACTTTTTTTTGATAGTGTTGTCAAAAAGGCTAATAAGGCCCTAGGATTTGTCCTCAGGTCTAGCTCGCAGTTCTGCAACATTAAAGTGATAAAGGTACTCTACTGCTCATTTGTCCGCAGCGTCCTCGAGTACTGTTCGCAAGTCTGGAACCCACAGTATGATTATGCAATCAATAGACTTGAATCAATCCAGCGCAGGTTCCTTAAGTTTTTGCAATATAAATGCGGAAGATTTGATCCTACGAAGCTACGAAGATAGATGTCGTAGGCACCATATCTTACCTTTGAAAATCAGGCGTAATATTGCAGATTTAAAAACCCTCATGAATATTGCTCAAAACAATTGAGACTCCTCAGAGCTTCTCTCGAATATTCAGCTTCAGGTGCCGGCGAGAACTACATTAAGACGACCAGCATCTCTTGCTGTGCCGCGGTCCGCGACAAAATATCGTAGTAACTCATTCCTCATTAGATCGGCCATAGAATACAATAGAGCTGTAGACTTTACAGATTTAGACTTATTTAATTCTAACCCCCGAAATGTGCAATAAATTGTGGTGCAGAAATGGTTCGCCGGTTTTTTAACTGTCCGTTCGGATAGTTAATTGTATTTAGGTGTTTGCTTATATAACTTGTTTATATTTATTTTATTTATCGTGTTCATGCATGTTTTCTTTGAATCCTTTTTTTTCTGTGTAGCGTAGCTTTAGTTGTTATATGCGAAAACGTGTAAATGGTGCATAGTCTTTTACACTTATTACCTAAAATGTAACATTGTCACTGTATGTTTTCCTATGACAATAAAAAAAAAAAAATTGTAAGAAATATTATTTATTTAATAATTAATTATGAATGTCAGATAATCAATAATAAATAACAGATCTACCAAAAATAACAAATATCTGCCAATAAACAGTAAATTATTAAGTAGAAGTTTCACGTAGTTACGAGGTATAAAAACCTCTTATATAACCATAAGTAAATGTCTGGATATCAAGTTATTTTTCGATTTTCTTTTCCAATATAGTTATTTGATACGTGAATTATATAAGTGAAACTTTTCCTTAAAAAACAAATATTCGGATTACATATTTACCTTAAAATAATATGTTAGATAAGTGAACTATCGTATTGAATATCGTAATCAAACGACATTTATATTCCGATGAGAGAATAAGGAACTCAATAACGTATTGTATGTAAATGTTTTTTGTTTTGAGAATAAGACAATATTTCATATTCTCCTCGAGAGGTATACGAACTAATGCTTAACTACTGAGGCTATTTATAGATCAACCTCTTTGGCAAAAACAGACAAACTTGGGAAGTTTGATATCAATAATCATATAAGATAGGTCGTCGCAGTGGTGGAGGTCGAATTGAAACTTTTAATTTTACTATTTCTAACAATACGGAATCACAAAATTTTCTACTCATTATTCCGTATAGAAAATGTAAATCAGCTATTTTACGTCTCTTAGTGTGTCTAATTTATCTGTAGTAACTATTATATTTATCTTGTAAGAAATAAACATGGGTTAAACATTGGTATAACCAATGAAATTATGTGTAAATGGGTATTACCTAAAACATTAAAAGATGGCGTCGAAAATTCGACATGTTTGACAGTCAGGTCAGTAGCTCAATTAACTTTATTGAGCTCAATCACTCAATTCATTATTGACGCTTCAGACAAGTTTAATTTCTTTTTAGTTATATTCTTTGGGATTCTTTGAACTATATAAAATTCCCTGTCATAGTGACTGACCACGTAGAGCTCCAAAACTACAGAACCGATTTTAATGATTTCTTTTCATTTTGCTGGATTTGTTCCGACTTAGGAAATAGGATAAGTTTCATTTTAATTTATGACACAGCAACGCGTGGCCGGGTCAGCTAGTAAATAATAAAATTTCAAGTCCGATTGAAATGTGACAGACTTTAAAAATAGGAAATGCGTTTCTTTTATGGTTTTATTTAGTAATAAAAATAACTTCTTATAAGTTATGCGCTTAATACACGGATCTTGATATGTTTCATGGCACTCTTTCTTTGTTTAAAAATAAATTGGTTACCATTTTCAATGACGATTAATATTGATTGCGACATCTTATTATTTATCTTATTATTTGGATGACACCAACTTATTATGTTGACATACGATCATTCTGAAATTTTTTCTCCTCATTTTTTTAGCTTAATATAATTATATTTCATTTTTAATTGGATTGATTTATCTTGATATTTTGTTCTCAATATATTATAATCTTTTATGTGCTATGTGAATAATATTCATTTATTTGACTAAAGTAATAATGATCTATCGAATATTGAAAACAATATTGTTGTTTAAATAAATCTATATATATAAAAATGAAACCCGTTTTCCGTTGTCACGACATAACATGAAAACGGCTTGACCGATTTGGCTGATTTTTTTTTGTAGTTTTCTAATACTCTGTACAAGGTTCTTACGGAAAAAAATATAAAGAAAATCTCTCAGAAAGATTGAAAAATATAACGTAACGAATGTCAACGTCATTCAATTTAAAACAAAAAATCTGTGGTAATCTGTGACACCACATCGATAACCGCGCTGACAAATGTCAACGTCATTCAATTCAAAGCTACGCTAAGGCGGTACGAAGTTCGCCAGGTCAGCTAGTATATAAATAAATAAAAGATTATGAAGGAAAGGGTTAATGAATATTTTATTTCACTATATATGTCACTCAATTTAATGTGAAGTCATTATGAAGTAGATGTAAAAAGGCACAATAAAGAGAGTAATACACTTAGCAAAATCTCGCCACCGACACCAGAACAAAGCGAAGTAATAATGTAAAAACACTGACGACAATGTACATACGAGTATGCAACAAAAACTAGTTTCAAAAGCGTAGTGCAGACAGATAAATTACGATATTAATTCATTAATTCTTGACCTTTAAGTTAGATATAAGCAAAAGTGCCAAATAAGTATTTGAGTTGATATAGATAAGACTTTTCGCCCTACTTCAAAAAATTAAAAACTTTGACTATAAAGTATAAATTTGTCTCAGGATGATGGTCGTCATATATTTTCCATTACCTTCACAATATTAAAATCGGGTACGTTCCTAAATTTATTAAATTGAATATTGTGAAGGTACATACTCAATTAAAACATTGTAAGGTAGTAGAAAATTAAAGTAGTAGTAACGACCATTCCCTTAGTCATCCTTTTTTTACTTCTCAAGAAATGCATTAGGCATTCGCTCGTGCCGAGAGAGCACGAGACGGTATGTGGGATTCTCCTCCATGCCTCTACCCGGCCTAGTGCCCGGTAAAGGCTTGGAGGTCTACCCACTAAAATCTGTGGCGTCCCACAACACATTTGTGGGGGTCGCGTGTCCTGTCTTAGTCATCCTGTGATCACGGCTCCTAAAAATGGGACCCTATCCGGCTAGAGCGCCGTATTGACTCTATGCTGGTTTGGAGACTCCCCATGGGAGATGCCATCCAACTAGAAAACCACTATAATGACCTCCTACTCTCGGCTTGAGGTCCATTTAAGGATTTCGTCGTCCCAAAACCCGGTATCTTTGTAAAGGTCATCTGCGACCAACATCAATTACACATCAAAAAAAAGGATTAAATATAAATTATGCGCTAAAAAAACCCTAAATAAGTTTCATTATTTAGAACCACTAAGGACACTCTTAAGTGCGAAGGGTTCTATTTAACACTGCCGGATACATAGCAGCAATTTATAATAAACACTTTTTACTTTCAAATGAGAACGCAGTAAAAACTTGTTTAATTCACCAAAACATTTAGCACAAAGCGTCCCACACCCGCATTACACTCGCAAACACGATCTGCAAGTTGGCGGATACCGCATCGAAATGCGTTTTGTGTCATATTACATGAAATTCGTATGCATGAAATTTGTACACGAAAATAAAATAGTTTTATACAATCCTCTTACAGGGAAAATAGGAGACTTTTTGGTTAAATTTTCCAATACTTCTATTGATTTGTTGTAGTGTATGACTCAACTGACCGTTCATATTGTAAGGATAATAATAAAACATACATATATAGTGTTCAAGTATGTATTAATTATTGAGAAAGTGATTTGTTTTTAATTTTTAGTCCTTATTTTAGTTCCTATAAATATTTAATAGATGGCACTACTAGTCCGTTAAATCGCGCTATCGTTTACTGACGGGCGTTTATGACACTTTTATTTATGACCATTAATTTTATGTAAATTTTGTGTATTTCACGTTTTACTTTTTTGTATTTTGACTATATAGTGCTAGTAAAAAGTGGTTTCAGTTCTGTCGACTGAGATTTACAACATACATTTTTTCCCCGTAGGGGTAGGTACAGGTCATAGATTTCCATTTTCACGATCCTAACATAGATCTCTTGCTTCTTCAACTCTCATGAGACCTTTCATAAAAGCTCGTCGGTTAAGGACTTTTGACAGTAATTATAATAATCATAAATGTCACAAGCACACCACCTAGCCTAAAGTAAGCACTGTAAGGCTTGTGTTCATTACACAAGCCTCACAGTCCTTACTTTACTAGGGTGACAGGTATATATACATATATGATACATACATAAGTAATATTTATAGAAATATATAAAAATACCAATGATACAAGTACTAATGTTCGTATTCATCACACAAACATCTAGCTAGATCGGCAAAAAATCCCTAGTATCAATAATACAATCATAAAAGTGCTTACTGGACTATGCTGATTGGTGTAAATAGCTGACCCGGCCACGCGTCGCTGGGGCTCAGTTATAATAATAATAAATAAATATTACCTACATTCACACCAATTAGCCTAGCCCAAAGTAAGCACAGTAAGGCTTGTGTTATGGATACTAGGGTAACGGATAGACATACATATATGATACATAGATATGTAATATTCATAGAAATATACATAAACACCCATGACTCAGGTACAAATGCTCGTATTCATCATACAAACATCTGCCCCTACCGGGATTTGAACCCAGGACCATCGGTGCGAAAGGCAGGATCGCTACCGTTGCACCAAACGGTCGTCAAAATTAAGTCAAAGTTATTACAATTTTCACGAAACAAAATATTTTGGTTAGGTATTAAAATAAAAGATTTTATCTAAAATAAAAGTAGCTTAAGTTACTCCTTATTACATCAGCTACCTGCCAATATAAGTCCCGTCAAAATCGGTCCAGCAATTTCAGAGATTAGCCGGAACAAACAGACAGACAGACAGACAAAAAATTGTAAAAAATGTTATTTTGGTGTATGTACCGTATATATATTCATATGCATGCAGTAAAAAACTATTATTTCAATATTACAAACAGACACTCCAATTTTATTTATATGTATAGATGATATTTCTTGAGACATAAAAAAGTAACAATTGAATGCTCAATTAATAAAAGAAATATAAGAAAACATAGTTAATTTGGACTTGTTTTGTAACATTAAAAATATTTATCAATTCTATAAAAATGTAGAAAACTGTTGCATTTACCTGAACATGTCCACAACATATGTATGTATAACTGGTTCTACCGGTGATACACACAAATGTGGATTCACTTCGAACATACTGCTTCTACAACCAGTCTGGAATGCACGACGTGGATTACAAAACAAGATGTCAGTAGAGCAACTTTTGAACAGCTTTGTTTTTGAATTGAAAACTTTTTTAGCATCGTTGTGATTTGATGGTCGATGAAACGAAAAAGCGACAGAAAAAAGAGACGGACACATAAATTCATAAGATTTAACGTAGGAGAAAATGACATAGGAAGCATTATATACGTGTGTTAATAAGTGTTTATGTGCGCTGCGAAGCTTGAGAGAAGGCATCACAATAACCGTGGTATTTTGTATACGTGTACGTTTTATTTTTGAAGGTTTATCTTCTACCATGTGTGATTTGCACACACGCTTTTGTTTTTTTTGTTAGATATCTTTTTATTCTACTTGATTGATGTATTTTTTATAATTATTTTTTACATTCACACCAATTAGCCTAGTGCAATGTAAGCACTATAAGGCTTGTTAGTCCGAGAGGTATCGCTATAGTTGACCAAGTCATTTCATACCGGAAATGACCTTGAATCTTTGGACTTCCAGTTCAACGGTTGCACTGAACTGGAAGTCCAAAGGCTGTATTTTATTAAAATCTATTATGCATTACTTCGTTTAACGTATGTGTCAAAAGACTATATTTCTTGCTTACTCAGCTTAAGAAGGTATAGTTATAGGAAGGTATAGGTATAGTATTACATATATAAATATATACATATTTTTTATAAAACTATGCTTCTATACCTTTTCTTTAATCTAATCTTTATAATTATGGGCTTATTTAGGCATGCAAAAAAGCACGTATTAAAATGTTTCTTAAGTAAATATCTGTTCTGTTTAAATTATAATGGTATCATTAAGTAAATTAAAGGGTTTCCTTAAATCAACCATTTTCGTGTGTTGGAATCCAAAGCGACTCCACAATATTAGTTTCAAGCTTGCTCTTTAAATGTGCGATGTTATACCGTAAAACTGAGCAATTTGATACAAGAATACAATCCAATATGTTTTATGCAAAAATAGGGTATTTACAATTTGATGCTCTAAATTGAAAAAGGTGTGAATTATTTGAGTGATTAAAATATTAATCTATAATCTAAGAACACAAATTTGTTGTTCGTCTGTTCGCTCTTTTTCCCGCTATTTTTCCATTGTATCAATAACGTTACCATAGCAACGCGTTAACCGCAAGTAGTTCGTCTACCGAATGCTAGATTGTGTTAACGGAAAAATATTTAGTAATAGAAAAAAATAAAAGAATTTTATCCATCCGTGCGAAGTCGGGACGGGCCGCTAGTAATATCTAACTTAATATTATCATCAGTCACAGTATCTATGCAGTGGTCAAAATCAAAATCTCATAATTATGAATACAACATAGCATCTTCTGGGTTAGCTCGTTCCTTCGTAGATTCTGTCTTGGTCCCCTTGCTTGATTGGGATTAAGAACGAACCCATTCAAAATTTAAAAAAAAATGTTTGCTGTGTGCTAATTCACTGTGTCACAGACCTCCTCTAAAGATGATTTAGCTTCTGTTCAGTTTGTGCGGCAGCGGAAAATCCAGTTAGATACGTGGGATACCATATACCGCTGCTCAGATATGTTTGCTTGCGAAGCAGTGGCAAAATGCATGCATCGGATTACATCTGGCTTACACATCCCATGTCGCACACAAGTCTGATTTCTCGGTCGCAGGTGCTTTGTGAGATGTTGGAGGTTTTTATTATTATTAATTATAATATCAATGCCAGCATTAAAAGATGATATTTAGTTCTTACACTTACATACACATTTGAATAAATAAACTTTGTTTACGGATTTCACGCATAATTTATTTTATATTCAATCCTCACGTTTCGACGCCTTTACAGGAACCGTGATCATAGGATGCCTAAGCAAAACATTTTTTTTTATCTACTACCTTCAAAATATTTTAATCCGGCACGTTCTTAACTGTTTTTATATAAATCAAATTGTTTTATATTGCTTTTTATTTAGTTAATTAATGTTCACTACGATTACGTTGTATACTATTGAGTCTGCTACCAGTTCGGAAATTGGGAGGCCCTTCCGAAAAGAACTGGCGAAACGAAACGCGCGAAACGTCAGGATTAAATATAAAATAAATTATGCACAAAATCCGGTAAAAAAGTTGTTTTATTGAAATTAAAAGCTACGTTGAAAATTCCATAATAATAATAATAATACTACCGGAGTCATACCAAGCCAGCTGCACCATAGCCCTAAATTAATAAATATAAATCATAATTTATTCATTAAATTGCAAAAAGCAGCCTCAAATCAGAATTTTTTAGAAATGGATGAAAATCCTGCAATTTAACTAAAATACAGTACAATACCGGGATTAATAACAATCATTACTTGGTTTACACCTGTAGTGACTATCAATGCCAGTATTAGAAGATGAGTTAAAAAATACCTTTAATAATAATAAATTAGTTATTTCCCTATTACTTACAAACCATACATAACTTAACCAACCTCCACACTAGTCTATGCCTGTCTCATGGTGGAAATATACGATTAACGCAAAACACAAACAAAATTGAACAATTATAAAATGGAAAAAAAAACGGCGACGGGCGAGTCGGGCTAGCGGACCGTGGGTTCCGTAAAATATTTTTATTATATGACGTAACAAAAAATTTACGGTTTGCGCAATTTTTCCTTTATCTGTGCTATAAGACGTTGCTTCGTACCAAATTTAAAGATTCCGAGTTCACGGGACCTTGTCAAAACCCTGTAGGTTTTGATTCCCTTGCGAGTGTCACAAATTTGCGGCATAAACGGCTGTATCTTTTGATTGGCTTAGAAGTTTGATTTTTACACAGCTCAAAGGAACAGTATACCTGAATATTTGATATAAATTTCAGTTTGATACCTCCATGCGTTCCTGAGAAAAGGCTCTTGACAGACAGACAGACGGACGGAGGGACGAACAACAAAGTGATCCTATAAGGGTTCCGTTTTTTCCTTTCGAGGTACGGAACCCTAAAAATGCGAAATATAGGAAGGGATAAGTTAATTTGATAGTATATTTCTTTTAAGTGTCAGGGTATGTGTATTACTGCATTTTTGTTCAATTTGAAACTTAATCTTAGGTTTATATTGTTTTAAACTTTCATGGTCACTAACATTATAGTAATATAAGTTATTTGCGGGATTGTTACCATGTACCTTGTTATTGAGTATCCGATATTTCGGCACTGTTGCAAGTGCCATGATCACGGAGCTCGTGCAAGTGCCATGATCACGGAGTCGCTCCGTGATCATGGCACTTGCAACAGTGCCGAAATATCGGATACTCAATAACAAGGTACATGGTAACAATCCCGCAAATAACTTATATTACTATAATCTTAGGTTGGTTCGAAGACATTAATAACATGACTACATTGGAATATTCTAACTACATTTTATTTTATTAATATTGGGAGCCAGTAAAATCTATATAGCAAAATTGATAAAAAAAATAAACTTTGTATTTTATATTGTATGTTATTTTTAATAAATATGTTTAAGTAAAAATAATCTTTCCAATTCATAAAAAAAATATTGCATAACGTCGTTGATACTGCAATAACGTGGAACCAACAGTGATTAATACCGCGTAACTTGGTAGGGACAAATTTTAAAGGAGAGCGAAAAAACCTCTTATATTCTTTAGCGCAACTAAAGATATCCACACAGTATCCACATCGGCATTAATTTGCCCATACCGCAATACAGTCCACAAATTTTGAATCGCCCACTCAACCATCATTTATTACTTCTTTCTTCTTCTTTCGTCTTTGTCTGATTAAACTATAATTTTGATTTTTGTAGTTCTGCGTTATTAGTAACTATTCGTTACGCAGTATTGCAGTTTCAACTAAGTTATGTTACACTTAATATTTTCTCATTGATTGTCCTATATCTTTATTGTTTTTTTTTTATATATTTACGGGCATATTTTATCAGCACCTTAAATTAACTACTAACGAAAAAAGCATAACAAGAAATAACACAACCTTTTCTAAAAGCAACTTAAAATAAAAACACAAAGCGTTCAAAACCCTCTGGATTATACTCCAGTAATTCCTCAGTAAAGTAAATTGAATTAAACCTCCATTTCATCTCAACGGGCGTAATCATATCAGTTAAGAAAAACTGCTCTGTATGTGATAAAGGCCGGTTTTCCTACGCTAAAAAATTCAATTCGGAATCAGAGCGCGCGAGGACGGCGCTAAATTTTATTTAACAGCCAAGCTTAAAGAAATTCCGACCTTTCGACTTGTTTATCCAAGATGGCACGGGGCGCGAGGTTAGAGCGAAAGCGATTTTGTAAATTATAATAAAAAAGTTAAACTGATTATAAGATGTCTCATATACAGGAAGAGGCTCAGTCAACCGGGCACGTAGGCCCTGATAGCCAGGCCATTCGCCGGGGTGGTCCGTGGTAGTATCCAAAAGCGAATCCCACGCCGCTCGAGAATAGGATTTACGCGTCAGTGAATGATCAACTACACTGACGGGTAAGTCTCACATAACTACACCGTCTACCCAATGGTGGGGAAAGCGTAAAGCATTTTTCCTCTGAAAAAAATAAGGTGTCTTATAAGACAATACAAAAAATTGTGGAGGCTACGACTCAGTCATCACTCATGTATCGAATGTTTCATACAGATAACTCTATAAGATCTCATTTCGATGTTTTTAATGGTATGATATGGTATGGGATTATAGTGAACCAGTTTCGTGAGCTTAATAAAAAGAACAGACCATAGTCCATCATTAGAGTCAGTGAACCGAGTTCACTCTTTGCCTATGTAGGTATGACTTGGACCCACTCGTAACTCAAGCATTTAGCTTCCCACTACAGTTTAACGCTCATAGCAATACTATGTTTATCGTATTGTTAATTATTTATATATAAGACATAAATGTTAACATCTTCGCTGTTATTCTGAAAATAAACAAAATACTAATTTGAAAATTATGTATTCAGATATAAGAAACAGCAATTTATTCAATAAAGATTTTGTTCATGATTGCTTGATACATTAAAATATATAAAAATACCCAAACTTCTAAGTGAGTCCTCAAGTGCCATCTATCTAAACCATTGTTCATATAATTTATAAAATGATTTGAAAAAACCTCATTCGTATGAGTTTTAAGAATCGGCGTATTATCGTATGCATAAATGCATAAAATTGTACATCTTTTAAATGAGTCTTAGTAGTAGAAATAAAAACTGAAATGCCCTTTAAAGGCTAGTGTCTATCACTTGGGCCATCGGCTACAAACAACAGCTCCCTTGTATTAACCCATAAATTAATTTCCCGTTCAGGCAAGACTCGGTAATGAGGTGCAGTCAGATATTCCCACATATTTCTTACAATCTCACTAGGGAGAAAGATTTGCGATGAATTTCATCCTGATCTCCGTAATCCTATTTTACAGCCGGCCTAGTTCATTTACAAACGGCTCAGATAAGCCACGGTTCAGATTGTCGAGGTCTTTTTCTGTTTTTCTCAGTAACGATGTCTGATATTATCTGTTATTTCATTGATTCCTTAGCATTGGGAGTTTTGGGGACACTTTATTACTCTGAAATGATAATATTATCTATCTTTCCCTTTTGAAGATTTCGAAGGTATTTTATAAGATCCTCCTTGATAACACTGGAGTGAGATTTTAAATCTTTTGGGAGAACAGTATAAACTCATATAATTAGGTAAGAAAAAGTATAGAATAAAGTTTTTTTCAGGGCTTTTTGTCTTTTTCAATACGTTTTATTTCGTAAAAGTAGTAATTAATCCAAAATTGAAACATTATAATCAATAACAACAAAAAAATATTTCGTTTTTTAACCCTTATTTATCTCGTTGAAATTATTGTGAATTATTCCATTGTTTATTTTATCATGTAGCGATAAAATTTCCTATTGTGTTATAAAGTTAAATGGTTCTTTTTACACCAACAATACACACGAGCGTCCATTGATACAGTCTAATGATCCGCAAAATGAAATCACCAGGGTTAAAGGGTCGAAATCGCATTAAAATCCGAAGCGTCGCCAACAAAAAAGGTTAGGCTCCAATTATTACCCATTCGCTATCTGTCTTACACGGGACGGGGCGCAAAAAAGGGACAGGGACAAAAAAGCCCCGCGATAATGGCCCGCACTACGAACAGCCTCCAGCCATTCCAGGGCTTAGTACAATGGAGGCGCTTGAACAGTAATCGACGTTTTATAAGAATCACTACAGCCCCGTTACACCACGCGACCTTTCACTAGACCCTGCGGGCATTATGGAGCCGTCATGAGAACCACTCTCAGGCCCTTTAAAAGAAAATTCCGACATACCGCTCGAAATTTACGACAAATCCAAATAGGTACGCAACCCAAACGATTCATGTGTGACTTGAAATCGTGTTGTTTCGTTTAAATCAATCGGATTTTACGTGCATTAAAACTTTTACAACCCCATTATTTGGAAAAAGTACTCATTTACATTTATTTCCAACAAATGGAATCATTTTATTTCGTTTTACTGTCATTGTTTACGTGGGACACACAAAGAACTTTTACGACTACAAAGTCAGAGATTGACGCCTTTTCAAATTCCTATTTATCTTGACCCTATTGGAGATACGGAGAAGAATTTGAAAAGCACCTTTCGTAAAAAGCTTGATTTACTTAATGCAAGATAAAATTTAGACATCCTCACGGTAACAGTGAGTTTGTTCTAGAAAATTCCCTTTAGCGATGGAAAATTCAAGCTTCGAAAGAAGCACTCAACGACACACTAATGGCATCGCTTTAAAAGGAAACGAAAATAATAAGTTATTGACATCACTCTTTTACATTACCCCTCGAAAATTATGATCTTTTACTTAAATTTTTGTATGGGCTGAAAATAATTCTATCATCATTGGTCAATGGAACAGAAACAGATGTTAAATGTGTGAAATACTAATGGACTTTCAAATGACAAACGATTTTATTTATTTATATGGTTCTTAATAAAAAAACTGCCCCTTAAACCATTAAGGGAAATGTGTTGTTTAATGAAAAACGCTCAAATTCATGGCGCTTGGTAAAGTAACAATTTCAACTAAGTTCAATAATGAATTTAAGATAACAAACATGAATTCGCAATCGTGCGTTTGACTTAAGTTGCAAACTGTACTTAAAACTGTTCGGTTAACTAACTGTGCAAACAATGCGGTATTCGTGCGGCTCTAACGATCGTTGCAGGTGGGACTCGGAACTAACAGGACAGACATACACGTAACTTGAGTATAGAGACGCAACAAAGGAGGCATCGTATGAGATAACAAGGGGGAGAAGTAGCGGCCCCATTACAGAGCCTTGGGGTACTCCACTCTTTAATGAACACTACGACCAGTTTAAAGTGTTCTCAACTCTTACTTAATGCTTTTATTAAGGTGCTAGCCTTTTGGCATATATATTTTGATGGCAGATAGCCTTTAAGTCAGGGATGTTTGAGCGGTAATTTTTGTTGAGATTGTGATAAATAAAAATAAATTAAAGTTTCAAAGATATTCGATAAATTTCTTTTTAAACTATTAATAGAAAAAAACGTATAATTTTACTATTAAAGAGATATTTGACAACCGTTTGGTGCAACGGTAGCGATCCTGCCTTTCGCACCGACGGTCCTGGGTTCGAATCCCGGTAGGGGCAATGTTTGTATGATGAATACGAGCATTTGTGCCTGAGTCATGGGTGTTTATATATATTTCTATGAATAATACATATCTATGTATCATATATGTATGTCTATCCGTTACCCTAGTATCCATAACACAAGCCTTACAGTGCTTACTTTGGGCTAGGCTAATTGGTGTGAATGTGAGAAATATTTATTATTATTATTATTATTATCCCCGATATCGTATCAGATAAATTTCCTAATACAATCTGGATTCAAGAAAAATAAATTAAGCTTCCATTTTGTTCAAAGTAATATTGATAGTTCGTAAAAATATCATAAAAGGAAACGAGCTTCTATTGACTTTCGCACAGTATTAATACGTTTAATAAGCGTTCCATAGCTGATTTTAAGTGTAATAGTTACGAGTTATACACTTTTAGGAGTTAATAAATCGAAGTAAAAGAATGGAAATAAAAACTTGCAGTCAGTTGAGCGGTGCCAAGTGGCGATTTGTACAGACTGGTTGGCGACTGGCAATAATCTACCGTTGGCAGCATTCCGAACGAAGTATAGGACCTCGTGTTAGATGTAATAAGTTTTGTGGATGTGATTCTGGAAATTTCAAAAGATCTTTTTATTTTGGCCAATCATGCTGACCAAGATTTATATGAAGGTTTTGATATTGTACCGCAATCATTTTAATACTTACACAAATATAAAACGGATGATTATCTTATCAAAAAGGATACAATTATACTTAGATTAGTGCCAAACTAACTATCGAACCGATTTAATCACGAGGCTCTTCAAACTAATGGTGGGTTCCACTTAATGTACCTACAAATAGAATGTCGGATTCTAATCTGGACAAGGATTAGGCCCGGATTGAGGGGTCATTGAACTAAAATCTCCCAAAGGATCCTCGATGCTATTACTTCAGAAAATGATTCTGGATAGCTGGAGATGTGTAGTAAATAAGAAATTAGTTCATGTAATGATAACTTTTTATGATATTGTTAAAGACGTTTGGTGTTAATTTTATTTCCTTCTTTAAGTTCTGTATACATATTAATTCTGGTCTGAAACAATATTTTCTATCAACCAGTATGTTTTTGTTACCACATTAAGAGTTATATACTCTTAATTTTATAACTAATTAATTATATAAAAAATGAATATATTTTTTATCATATCCATTGAAACAGTCTTCAAGTTTGAAAAATGAAATTAATGAGTATTTGTTGCTAAAATAATAGCTAAATTACTGCTTTGTTTCTCGAAACAAACTTGCAGATAGATATAATATATATTTTCGGTTAATTCTTTACATATGTTTAGTGATTATAGAAGTAGGGTCTTGAACGTAACTATGGTTTTACCGATCGCTAAATAAATAAGGGTACCCTCGTAAACTACTGCACTAAACTGTACTTTATCTGTTGCTGTATTAATAATATGTTTTATGATTTAAGAAAATTGTAAAATATATTATTTTCGACTAAATAATTAATAAATTTGGAAGGAGTTACTTCAATAAATCTCAAAAACTTCCATAAGTTCACAATTCAAACTTTCTCATCTATACAAATTGGCCCAATAATTTTGTGGACAAGGCCAAAAAGTTTAATTAAACATCGCTTCACTAATGAATCTTTATGTAAGACAACGGTTCTTGTTCTCGGAACTCCTTTTTGTTGAAGCGGTCATTTACCAATTAGCGGAAAAACTTATACAGTAATAAAAACTTAGGGCTTAGCGGAGCAACCTCTTTTGCAAAATACTGCAATTTCCATTAATCGTGCGTTCGTGGTTTAAAGCTTCAGATACTACTGGGAAAAATGGAAACTCTTTACTGCTGTTTTTATTAACGATGACTCTTTGGAAAAGTAATTTCTACTAATTTAAATTTAAAAAAAAACGGTCCGGAGTGATATCTAATGAAAAACTGAACTTCTTCTTTTATATGTGTAAAAACCATTGAATATTTTACATTGTTGAAATACATATGCCAATTATCGTCTTCTAAATGAAAAGATTATCGAGATTGACAAACAAGTTTCATAGTTCAGTTAAGGTATTTTCATCATTATATTTTATATTGTTATTAGTTTTAAGTAAGAACTATATACCTGTATAAATAAAAAGTCCTTCGGTTCTAAATAAATCAAAAAAATTCAAATTGTTTAACGTGATAAAATATCAAATACGATTTGAGTTTCGTGTAAAATATAAGATGAATTCAAACTAATATTACTTTTATTGGTTTATATATTAGTGTCATAATCTGAAAAGTAGCTGTCAAATAAATAACTGCAGGTAAGAATACGAATTTACAGATAAAATATTCACATTTCATTCTGCGTCACGTCTTATTCCCATCAGTGGAGTAACCTCTCAAATTAAGCGTAGGTAACAGACGCGAACGGCTGAATATCATTCAAATTCATGCTAACGTCACAACATTTTACAGCACTCTCATTCCCATCCGACACAATGGTGACACCCTGTTTCCTACCAACGTGCCCCCAGGGGCATGTTTGACAAATAGAGGTCTCGTGCAGCGAATTTGGCTCGGAAAAAATTGTCGCGGAACGACGCTCACCATCTACGATGAACCTATGTCTTCACCATTTCACATTGATCCCCCAAGCTCCCTTCGGTCTCAAGATAACAAACTCACGAAAGGTCATTGGGAGCTCTAAATTTTCTGGTGTTGATACGACGACTGCAATAAAGTAAATTGCGAGCATTTGCTATACGAATTCGGAGCAACGACGATCTTTATGGTACCGATAATGTAATAGGCAGGTAATGTTCTGTTTCGATGTATAAATGGTCGATTCATTGTTTTACGACGTCACCGGTCTTTAACTGTATCCTCAAAGTATCTAACACATCATCATCTGTTACTTTCTACTTATTCAACTGAAATTTATTACTTCCTTACAGAGTACGATAGTTATCCCAAAATTAATGGTAGTTATTAAATAAGTCTAAATTGAAATGGAATTTCGAGGAATATAGAAAGATTTATCAATTTGGATTTTATTTTTATTGGTGAAGTAGGAATGCGGAGAGTTTTGTGTTCCATCAATCTAATATTTTCTTAGAAACAAAACGATATTGCGTTTTAAATACCATCGTTAGCGTTAAGTAAGAACGAGATTGAAATTTTATGTGTTTTTTTGTAAAATTAATATTTTTTATATCATTGATTATATAAAAATATATTTATCTTGATATATATCAAGTATATATTAAATACATTGTTCTGAACCCAAATTAAGTAGCGAAAGCACGTGTGCTATAGAAGTGAGACCCGTACACGAGACTAGAACAGTTCTATATCTACGTTGACCTGGCCAGAGTTCGAACCAATACAATGATAACCTATATTCAAACCACTCGACTAAAGGGTCAAATATTGGAACCATGCTCAAAATTATGTTAAGTTTAGTTACTACATCTTGTGTTATATTATTTTCATCGAACAGCTTCATTATCATTTTTTTCTCCCCGAATTTTTTAACGCAGAATATTAGCTGTCGTACAAGATTAATGAATATTGCCAACACGTAAAACATATTTAACGTGCTTCATCAAGTGTGGCAAGCAACAGAATATATTTAGGGTATCTCTTATTAACAAACCGAATAGGAGGGCCATTATTACGTAAGACAAAGTTAAGTGAAGCTACGCTGAGAAACACAATATTTTGGCAACACTTAACACTTTTTATATATGACATTATATAAATGTAAATGTATGGTTATGTAGTCTATTGCTCCCATTTTCTATTTTCCCTTTCAATGCACCACCAACACGCTATCAGTTTCTAACTCTCCGGTTGAGTGGAAAAGAATGCCTAATGGCATTGTGTCCGCCATTTGTACATATTTTTTGTGTGTACCAAAGTTAAAATAATTAAAAACTTCCATGATTTCATTGTTAGACGTCTAAAGAAGTAGTGACATGACAATTTTAAATAAAACCAGTTTATTTCTTGTTATAATTCCATTTAGAACATATCTTTAATTGCTGCCTCACACAAGTAAAATTTTTGCTTCAAATGCAGCTCCAACTACTTATAATAATAATATTTCTTACATTAACACCAATTAGCCTAGCCCAAAGTAAACACTATAAGGCTTATGTTATAGATACAAGGATAACGGATAGACATACATATGTGTATAGTATGTCTATCCGTTAGTATGTGTATAGTGTAATATTTATGGAAATATATATAAATACCCATGATGCAGGTACGTGTTCATCACACAAACTTCTGCCCCTTCCGGGATTCGAACTCAGGACCGTCGCGACGTCGCTACAGTTGCACCTATAAATAAAATAATACCTAGGCTATAAAAAATTTGGATATTTTGTTTTTTTTTTGGGTTCTTCAATCCAATTTTAATCCAAGATACGCAGTTCATCAAATTTAGTAATTTGCAACGGGCAGTAGCAATTTAGATCTTTTCAGAATTTCATTTTTCTATTAGCTTTGATAATTTCACTTAGTTACGAGTGTTATTATTCACATGTCGCGGATTTAGAAAAGGTCTTTTTACACCTAGTATAGACTTTAAAATAAGTCTTAAGCTAGAGGTTTTAACTTCATTTGCCATTTAAGCGCTAATATATGCAATGTTCTTAACCCAAGTAGGTAAAGCACTTGCGTGTTCTCCAATTGAGAAACATAGATGGTACCATAATACCATTCGTTTGTTCTCCACAATGACCCGACCGTGGATCGAACGCGGGACTTGGAGTGGCGATATCATCAAAACCGGTATGCGAGCCGCTCTACTACTCTGTTTATAAATGATTTAAGAAGGTGTTTTTCCACTTCGAATGTATATTTTCTTCCTGAACTTAATGAAATTACTGAATTTCGTCAATACTTAATTTATTAATAGATAAGTACTGCATTAACTAGGACCTCTGCAACTCACAATAGCATTTATAGCGGAGTATCGCCGAGTGGCGGATGTTTACGAGCTCATCAATCGTGGGGCCACTAATTTACTATATTTACGATCTCCGATGTCAGTGCGCAGCGAAGGCATGTTCTTTGACATCTTTTACGACCGGCTCGTAACAATTTCTGTTTCCAAAATTGCTATACGCTGAGATTGGTCCCGTCATGCTATTGTAAACACGCTTTTTTAGATGAATATCAATTTCGTTTGAAGGAGATTTTATCGAATCGACATTATGTAAACTTTTTTTCATTCGTATTTTATGAGCATCGTATAAGCTATTGAGTGTTGACACGCTTAAATTTGGTATACATTCTAAATAGGGAATATAATTGAGAAATGTTTTACCGCTTCTTTGGATTTTAAGGATTAAGTAAACCAAAAAATAAAGATAACTAGAGTAACAAAATGATAGTAATAGTCAATACTTTCCCATTTGTCTATGTATATTTTGGATTCTTTATTTTTTAAATCGTGAATAGGTAAACGCTTGACCGTTATCTCGCCTGATGCTAAACAACAATGCGATCTAGGATATGACGCCTAGAAGATACATATTCACTAGTGACATGAAGACCGCTAAATTGTATTTATCAGGAAACACAGCCTCAGACAAAGAGTTCCACACTTTAGCGGTACGGATTACAAAATTGAAACCAAAACGCTTAAATCGAATCTTTGGTATATCAACCCAATTCTTAATAAGTAAACAATCAATGTATTGAAAAGAAATACTTTTTGTGATATGATGTTTCTGACAATAAATATCACGCTGACCATCAGCGTAAGCCATATCATGATATTTTAAAAAAATGTTATTTTATTTATTTTATTTTATTGTTAAAGGTACAATAACAGAATACAAATGATTACATTGCAGGCTTAAATAACATTACACTTTTTAAATTTATATTCCAATAATAATTGTACACAACATCGACACAAAATAACAGTAAACAAATATTTAATTTATTTTATTTTAAAAGTTAAATAGCTTACTTGGATCATTGTTAATAAAAAAACAAAAATGAAATAAAAAAATAAAATACATAAAGAACCTAAATACCAAATATTAAAAGAGCCAATTATTAAGAAGAAAAAATGTTACAAAAGAAATTATTTAAGCACCTATGAATTTAAAACTAAGAAAAATATACATACTTGACATCGTTGAGCCAAAATCAAAACATAAAAAAGAACCACACTGTTAAATATTAAATATCACGCAGCAGTGACACTTTAAATGAACTAAAACTACTATTAAAAATGTCTATTTGAGAAGATAAGTTATTATATGCATGACACATACGTAAAAGTGGTGCATTTTTCGATACATTATTATTCGTACCTGTTATATTGAACAATTGAAAATTTCGCACTGAACGAGTAGGTACTTTAAAGTTTATCTGTCTCAAGAGATCACCGCAATATCCACAATTAACTATTTTATACAAAATGCATAAATCATTTGCCAATCTACGCTTCTCTAAACTGAGAAGTGAAAATTTTGCTAGCCGGTCAGTATAATCCGGTAATTTACGTCTTAAACCAAGCCTTGTACATAGGTTTTTCAGAAACTGGCGCTGGATAGATTCGATTCTGTCAATGTGATTATGCATTATGTTTGTTAATATTTCCTTTTTTACAAAGTCCAGCCTTAAAGAGGGTAAAAGAAAATCAAACTTATTAACAATGCACTTTGATAGGGTGACTTTACTATTTTTTAAAACGCTATTATGTAGAAAGGCTCGAATGGTAATTACGGGGATGAAAATATAGATAACGTATCGTAACACAAGAATGCTGAGTAATTTTGAATAACAAGCGATTCTTGTTACCTACGTTAATAAAGTAGCGAGTGAGGGATACCTCAAGGAGCTATTTTAGGTCATGTCATTTATACTTTGAATTTTCTTACAGGGACAATATGAGGAGTAGCAGAATGTGAATAAACTACGGTGTCATGGTTCAACCAGCATCGGTGCGGCGGAAACGATGTAATCAGACACCTTGAGCACCATGACGACCAAGATGCTGCTTTCGTTGCTTCTATACTGCTTTTGCGTAGCTACCACGGCTTCGATCCCCAGTGGAGGTAAGAGAGATACGTAAAATGTATAAATTTTTAACATTATATTGAAATTTTCACTAAAATTAATTAATGTCACGTCTTTAAATAGGTACTCCTGAGATTTTTAACTATTATAAGACATTTTCTTTTTATATTGAATGTTGTTGTACTTGAAGAAATGAAGAATATCAACCGGATAGGAGCATCAACAGTGAGAACGTGAATCAAGTGTTTTACTGAAACCTGACACGTATCATCGGCTTTATCATCCTAGCCGAAAGACTTTTACTGCTGGATGGAAGCTTTCTCCAAAAATGAAGGGGTCTTGCCACAATATCCACTGATGACGGGCGAGTTGGAAATTGCGGTAAAAAACCACAATTCTAAAAATAACGCTACCTATTTCGTGATTTAGGAGAGGTATATGGTGATAACCTCCACACACGCACACTGGGTCAGTACAAAAGGTTGGACAAGCTGATATCTACAAAATTTTCTATAACTCAAGACGTATAGTTAGTACATTAACAAAATTTGGCTGGTTTGTTTGATGGTTTTGGTTTAGAAAACTCCATAATAATACCAAAATTCATTATTACCAAGAATGGTTCTTTTACACTCAACCACACACGCTCACATAGATTTTGATTCATAAATATACATTCGAGCTTATGCTTATATTAAAACTGTAATCTTTATATATATAATTCTTCTGTGAGTGTGTATGTCACTGAACTCCTCCTAAACGGCTGGACCGATTTGAATGATTTTTTTTGTATGCGTTTGGATGGCGCCCTGGATGGTTTAGATTCACAAATCAGCCCGGCAGATGGCGCTGCAGTCGGCACAGCAACGCGTGGCCGGTTCAGCTAGTATATTAATATAACACTGCATGCTGTGTTCACCTTTAAACGGTTTTTCGATAAATTAAGGTAAAAGTAAGTTTCTGTGTCATAAATTTCATAATGTAACAACTGTTGTTGATGCTGATAAATTAAATAATAATAAATATAATAAAACATGCGCAAAAATCCGTAAAAAAGTGTTTTATTCTGATAATAATAAATATATTAAAATTGTATAAGTAAATTAAAAACATTAGTTACAAATAACATATCCAAGCGTTCGTAAGTAAACGATTCAGAGTGCAATGGCGACACACAGCAAATAAATAGTTTATATGTTTATTTTTAAGCAAAATTCACTACAGTTATTTCACAAAAGAAGAAAATACTGTTAAATGCTATCAGTCTTTTGGGTAATGACCTACGAGCAAAGATTTAGGTACATATTTTTTGTTTAATTAAGTTTAGTCCCTAGAGTGCTCGTTTTAAGTTTGTTAACGTTTCCTTTTTTATTACCTATGGGTTATGGAATTTAGTTTTATTTATATCGTACTTATAACCTTGTTCTTTGTTTAAAACATTGCTAAAAGTGATTTATAAATTATATACCTATATAATTAGAGATTATTCCCATTGTTTCATCATTGTAATAATATTTTAAAAGTATCACAGTTGGTATTTTATATGGTTGTTTTATACGCCGCTCTCTAAATGGTTCCACATAACACCAGCGCCGTTGCAGTAACATGCTGAAGCATCATGCTAAGTGGATGCCCTTTCGGTAGCTTATTAATAGTTTCTACCTATAAAAATGTACTTATTCACATAGATAATAAGTTTATTATGCTCCCAACAAATATTTTTACATTACATATAACAAACATATTCCGTGAATCCCCAATTATTCTAAAAATATAATATATACTCGTAAACTTTTGAGCAATTAAGCTTATACAGAACATTGAACAAAATCTTTTAACAACGACAAAGTCATTAGCGCCGTTCCACTATGTTAGAGGTTAATGAATTACCACATCAAGCGAAGATTTGGAACTATAATTTACATACGTTCCAACGCAACAAGATCCCAAGCCGTGTACTAAATTGCCGTGAGCCCTACAAAAGGCAATTAAAACACCTAAACCGCAGTATTATCATTTTATTGCTCCCGAACCGTTCTCCACCAATTTCTGCTTCAGTGAACCCGAAGTTTGAAACTTTTTTAATTAATTCACTTGTTGTAAGTATATTTTTTGGGGTTGTGTTTGTGTGGGCTCTATTTGTTGTTTCCGAAGGACTTTCCAATGGACTTTTTGTATTCAAAACAGAAGAATCAAGATAGGCCCGATCGTGCACAACGTTTGTTTCTGAATAAAGTATTGTTTATTGAGTTTTAGAGTACGGTTATTGATATTGGTTGACCTTTGCCTTAATATCTACGTCTTTGATGTGATATACTGAACAAGTTTATATCCAGAATAAATATGTGTTCGTTACTGAGAGCTATATGTAGGTTCTAATTCAAACATTGATTCAAGAAAAAAATTTTGTTTTTCTTTGATAAATTGTAGAAATTCTTAAATTGTATATAGGTACAATGAATCAAATAAAATTAAAAGGAATTGAAACAGACTAAAAACTCGTCCTCTCTGTTCGATGCTTAAATAATTAATAATATAAATTTATAGATACCCATGACACCGGTACAAATGCTCGTATTCATCACACAAACCTTTTGCCTTTGCCTTGCCTTCAATGAGTCGAAACATTGGTGCGACTGGCAGGATGGGCTACCATTGCACCAAACGGCCATCAAAGCCAAGAACTCTTTGTATGTAATAGTGTATATTTTTACTATTAGTCTACGGACTGTTCATAAAAGCGTACGGTGTTGGCAAAGTAGAATAGCATCGTTCCCTCACCCTTAAGCGCTTTTTTCTTCTTTATCAAATTTAAGGGCATTTGATTCAAATTTATAAAAGTTTTTACAGTTTCGGGGATTCGTTATCAAATGTTGTTACGTCGGGGGGTCGGAGCCAAGGATAGAGTAAAGCAAGAAAACAAGAAAAACAAAATAGAAAGATAGAGCGACAGATCGACAGGAAAGAAAGAAAAACAAGATAGAAATTACCCTTAAGGGTTTAGTAAAATGCGACCAATGATACTGGAATTAATAAACACACAACTCTCTAGATCACAAAATAAGCAGTAGAATTTTCCGAGTTGTGGTCTTATACTGTGATCTACAACACGCCAGCTAAGCGTGGATATTAAGCCTGAGAAGTCTGTCCACTATGTACAATACTATAAAGCTTTTGTCTTATAACCTCAAAACTAGTACTCTTGAGTTCGTTTGATGCAAATTCGTCTGTTTTGCGATTATTTGCCGCCCGTTCTACTCCACCACTGTTAAACTTATTGTTAACAAAATCACCACGCCTCTGAGCTCTCAGGTAGGATTAAAAATTAAATTCATAATTAAAGCTGGTTCCATCTGATGTCCATTTCATGTTGAAGGTAGTTAGCATTCAACATTGGTGGAACAATACTAGCTCATAGTAGAAGTTGAAATACGTTTATAAATTTCGACGCGTTTGCCAGTTTCTCGGTAGCTCAGCGATTAGAGCACTCGCCCGGATAGCGAAAGTCGTAGGTTCGAATCCTACCTGAGAGCTTGAAGGCGGGGTCGTTTTTTACATGCGTATAATAACTTATATTGTAAACAATATTACTTTTTATTTTGGTAAGAGATTTTTTTGAATGGATTTGCGCTTGAACCCCAACAAGCCCCGGGGCCAAGACAGGATCTACGATGGAGCTAACCCGAAAGATGCCTACACACTCTGTCTCTGAAGACGGATGGGTTATAAGTAATCAGTAATACAGACGCAGGGAGGGAGTTCCACTCTTTTACTGTTCTAAATATAACAGAAGATAAGTAGCGCTTGATGCGACGGTTGGGAATAGCAAACAAGAAAATAGCAAACAAGAAAAAAAAAAGATCAAATCAAATTGTTTTAATTTACATTCCATTTAATTATTGAATTCTTACTACAATGACATTGTATACTACTGAGTCTACTACCAGTTCGGAAATTGGGAAACCCTTGGGAAGCGCAAAATACGTAAAAAAGTTGTTTTATTCAAAAGAAAAAAATCAACTAGTATCAGGTCTCAGGCGGGAATCGAACCGTGAACTTACATTCCTCGCTACCTGGGTGGTTATACCTACTGTACACATGAATAACCTATGTGTACTTTCTGTGATTAAACTTCACATTTACACAAACGTCAAAAATCACTTTTAGAAAGACAGACCTAGAATTACCACTTGATCAAACATTATTTGACATGTAAATGGATTACGTGTTTAGACTTTTTTTAACTGTCAATCATGTAGAATCAATCTGGTAGGAGTTTTCTTACGCGTCTGGTTGAGCTGAAACGTTCGCTCGCCATTTGGAGCCAATCACTTGGAACTAATATCATATGAGTGATTTCTCCTTAAGTACGTCACAGATAAATCCACAACATCACAAAAGTGAACCTTTTATATACGGCTTAAGGTGGGATTTAGAAGCATCAGTAAGCCGCCTTGTTGGCTTTATGTGATTATTTCAAGCAAGCGATTTGATGCAGTTATAAAACGATAACGCGGTTTTACCATCGCCGAAGATAAATTTACAATGTAATAATTTATTTTATTTATTTATTTATACATAACAATTAAACGGGTTTATCCCAGTTACAAAATTGTTTTTTATAATACAATCATAGAATTATACACATCAATGAAAACATAATATAATTAGATAAAATCATTCATTCTCCATAACTTTCAAAGCCGCATTCATTATTGGCTTCCACTCGTCAGCAAACAAGTCCAGTTCAGGAAACTTCACTAGTAATGCATTGAAGGCATTGAAGGTTTTTGATAATGGGTGCTTGACAATACTTAGACATGAAAATCACTTGTTTCTGGTTTCGGATGGGTAGTCAGTTAAAAATTGGGCCTGTGGGATGCTTAAAGATGGCATAAAATAACTTTCTACGGATTTTGTTTTTAAATTATATATTTGATATTTTATCCTTACGTTTCGACTATTTTACACTAGCCGTGATCACAGGATGACTAAGGATGAAACGTCAGGATTAATTATAAAATGAATTATGCGCAAAATCCGTAAAAAAGTTTATTCAAATGTGTAATGTGAGAACTAAATGTTTATAGTTGAAATTACTAATTATTTTACGATAATTGTAACATGAGTGTTGTTTTTGATAACATTTGACTCCTTTTCTGGAGGTGTTCACAGGATGATTAAGCTTAAAGCTATCGGGTAAGTAATCGATTCAAACACGTCTTATCACATCGATAAAAAGTGTGTACAGGTCAGTTAATTAAAGCTGGCACGATCAACACATTTACACATTGCGCTTGTGTAGCGTCTGTGAATAAGCGTGCGGCGTGACGTCGTACTGCATAGGCATCATGAAAAGTATGCCCGTCTCTTTCGCGCGCGGTCTATCTTATGAGCGTGAAGGGGACAGTTATTGTTTTTGGTTTTCTACTGTTTATAAATACAGCGTGATGTTAGCGCGTTAGTCACGTGTGATCGGTGCGCGGCGCGTGTGTTTATTTACCTATTTAGAGGTTAGAATAAAATGTCTTCGGAAAGAATTGGTTCCGGAAAAACTCTGAAGGGACAATCTCGTGAAATCGTGTACAATGTTTTTAACTATTTCATGCATCACAATAAAAACAGTGATGGTGGATATCTTCCAATGAAAACTTTGTACGATTTGACGTCGGAGGCGACTGGTGTTTCTCAGAGAAGTGTTCAACGAATTGTTTGTGAAGTACGCAATCAAGTAACAGCGGCTGTGAAAGCTGATGCAACATCTCAACCATCTACCTCAAAAGAAGGAGAACCGCAAGCACCGAAAAGATTGGCGCATCAAGTTACTTTCAGAACACCGGGTAAAAAGCGACCAAGGTCAGCAAAAAAATCTACAGTAGATAGTTTTGATCAAGAAGTCATAAGGCGAACTATCTATAACTTCCATCTGGTTCAGCATACATTTCCCACATTGAAAAAATTATTAGAAGTGTTGAAAGAAAGTATCAACTTTGAGGGTGGTGTTTCTTCACTAAGGAAGATCGTTCGGAGGCTAGGTTTCAGATGGAGAAAGACACAAAATAATAAAAAAATACTCATTGAAAAAAGTCACATCAGACTCAAAAGAACATTATATCTTTCGAAACTGCAAGAATATAGATCACAAGGCCGACCTGTAATATATACGGATGAAACTTATATACACAGCTCGCATACATTGCCACGAGCATGGGCCGACGAAACGAGCAAAGGTTGTAAAGTACCTATTTCCAAAGGCGATATGCTAGTGATAGTTCATGCCTGCTCGGAACATGGATTCGTTCCAAGAGCTTTGCTTATCTATCCAGCAAAAAAGCAAACGGGAGATTATCACAGTAATATGAATGCTGGTAACTATCAGAAATGGATTACAGAAAAACTTCTTCCAAATTTACCGCCTCAGTCAGTTTTAGTAGTCGATAATGCATCGTATCACAACGTCGTATCGGATCGAGTGCCCACCTCGAATTCAAAAAAAAGTGACATGTTAGCTTGGTTGGATAAATATAACATATCATACCCAGAAATAAACACAAAACCTATAATATATGATATTATTAAAAGAAATAAGCCAAGCCATGTACAATTTGTACTTGATAAAATACTCGAAGATCACGGACACAGTGTATTACGCCTACCACCCTACCACCCAGAACTGAATCCCATAGAGTTACTGTGGGGTATTATTAAAGGGAAAGTTGCATCACAAAATGTTAAGTTTAACTTGACAACTGTGGAGGAATTGTTTAGAAAAGAAGCCGATTCTATTACTATGGATATGTTTAGTGACATTTGGAGAAAGACGCGAGTACATGAGGAACGATATATTGAACTGGAACCAAAAGTGGATAATTTCACTGACTCATTTATAATAACAGTAGGAAATTCCGACGGCGAAACATCAAGTTCTTCGAGCGATGACAGTTTGAGTGGGGTAGAAGATTTAATTTACGATTCTGATTAAAAGCAATAATGTAATAATCATAATATAAACAAGTAACACGAATATTTGTATTAATTTATTTACAACCCACCCATTTTACTAAAAAACGAACTCTAATTTACCTACATTTATGAATCAAAATCATTTATTTTTAAACATACTGTATAGTGAAATTGCATAAGTGTGAGTACTGTGAACGTGCCAGCTTTAGTTAACTGACCTGTAAACTAAAATGTCTTACAATAATAAATGTTAAAGTTTATAAGGACATAAATATATCTAATTTTGATATAAAACTAATAAATGTATTATAGGTTTATTAGATACATCAAAGGAGTTAATAAAGAAAATTCCTATTTCATCGACCTAAGTGACTCGGCTCTGCTCGGCCGGTTCATTAAACTACATGTGTGATGAACTGGCTTAGTAAATGCAGTAATAAACTATTAATTTAAATATTTGTTATGATAATAATTAATAATAAAATAAATTGATTATGAGTTGAACGGAATTGAATTAAATTAAATCAGGATAACATAGAAATTAAGTAGAATCTATGAACTATGTCTCATAATAAACTATTTTTATTCATGAATGATTTTCACTTTATCTTTTGCATTTTGGTGAAAAGTAATAACGAAATACATTTTCCACCTCAACTACTCGGAAAAGTTTGGTTTGTCATTCAATTTTTGCGTGGAAAATTGGGTTTAATCCGCTGGCGTGGAAAAGCGTTTTAAAATTAGAACCTTTCCATTCAAAAAAAAATCAGACATGATACGTTCCGAATCGTCATTAAAGTCTTTATGAGTTACGTTTTATCGTTATTTAAATTAATACTAAATTACTTCGTTTTGGTTTTATTAAATTGTTTTAGTTCCTTAAATCATAAAAACAACGAAAGTTAATAATATTAATAATACGAAAATCGGCCAAGAACTCATAGAGTTATGGTGTTACATACATTTCATCATTGAAGCTCCAATGATTAGATAACTAAATAATAATGTACGTAAACACTATGACGCTTTTATAAAAAAGAGCGATATTCATCGAAACAAGAATAAACTTGCTCTTCGAAGTTTCAGGCTTCAAAAAACAAGAGCCTCTTTTTTGGGTAGAGGTTTGACTTTATATAACAAAGTTCCACAAAAGTTGGCCGAACTACCCTTTGAAAAGTTTAAAAAGGTTGTTAAAAACGCACTCATGAACAAACTCTTTTACCATATCGGTGATTATTTGAAAGACAAGAATGCGTGGAGTTAATAGAATTGTTTCTATTGAAGCGAAGCTTATGTACGAAGGTTCGGACCGCTCGCCACTCAATCTGTGCTAAGCGTCAGATCTGACCGTTTCACGAAGGAGCCAGCTGCCTGGTGGGGTACCTCAGTGTGCGTGGCCTGCTGTCTTGTTTTCACTCATGTCAGTGTACGTGACTGGCGTGGCTATCTATCTCTTTTTTAACGCTTATTTCCTCGCTCTATAGTCTATACTATAAAGCTTTGCTTCTTTTGGGCGTCCCTAGACTGCACTGTTATTTTTTTTTAATTTCTTGTAATAACCGATGGAAACTGTATAAAATCCATTCTGTGTAATAGTTATTTATGCGTCGTTGTAGTAAAAGGAAAGTTTACTTAAATGTTGTATTACTATGTATGTAATGGAACACATAAAAAGGGAGGAAAAAATAGCCTTTGCCGAGTTTTTGCGGCTTCTTCTTAGTACAAGGTCTCCCGTCGTAGGACTTACGAAGCCAAGTAGCTATGACGTTCAATACACGCCTCAATGCTCATGGTAATTTAAAAATATTTTATCTTTATCTTTTTTTAAATATTTCTTACATTCACATTAATTAGTCCAGTCCAAAAGTATGCTCTGTATGGCTTATATAGATATGTGATACATATATATTTAATATTGATAGAAATATATATAAATACTCATGACTCAGGTACAAATGTTTCATTACACGTATATTTGCCCGGTTCGAGACTTGAACCTACGACCGTCGATGCGAAAGGTAGTATCGCTACCGTTGCACCAAATAATCGTCAAAATCATGATAATAACGCTTATAATAATAATAATATTTCTTACATTCACACCAATTAGCCTAGCCTAAAGTAAGCAGTGCAAGACTTGTGTTATTCATACTAGGGTAACGAATATACATACATATGTATATGATATATAAATATTACAGTACGAGTACCTCAGTAAAAACATCTACTCCTCTTGGAACTCGAACCTACGACCGTCAGTCGGTGCGAAAGGCAATATCGTATCGTAAAACGGCAGTAACATGATAAAACATTTTGCTGATGATCGTTTTAAATAGATTGGTCATTTATATATTTGCCATTGTGAATGATTATTTGGTAACAACAAAGTTATTTATATATCGCGAACTAAATTTAACATAATTATGAAACTAATAAATGAATACGCAATTATATAAATATAATATTGATTACATGTTAGTTTTTTTATAATTTATTAATTTCCACGCCAAATAAAGGCAGAATATTTCAGGCAGAATTTGTATTGGTTGTCACTTATATTTATTACAATATTCTTGGAAACAAAAGCTTATCTTATCTTAAATATCCTCTTATATCGCTTTAAACTTTATTTGCCTTCGAATTTTCTCATAACAATCAACAAAGTGGAACTATTTCTACCCAAATATTACATAAAAATAATGAGAGTAAGCTTTTTAACATGAAAGGTCTTCAGAGAGTCGAGTAGTCCCTTTTCTGGGAAATTACCGAAACATCTCTTTTGCAGACTTAGTCGTTTTTTGAAGTTAAGAGCGACCACAGCGGGATCAATAGAATATGTGAAACCAAGTCACAAGAAGAAACGGATACAGTATTTAATTTTCTAGTAAAAAAATGTTTTTACTAAGTCAGGGAATACCTGGACTCCAAAATGGACATAAATATTTGATTTATATAATTACTTGACAAAATTTCATGACCAATTTTATTTAATTTGACTTATTTTATTCAATTGTATCTATTTTATGCAATTTTACTAATGTTAATAATTTTTAGCTTTAAAATAATGTACAATAAACATTCACATGTCCGATGATGGCAAGACAGACGGACAAAATTACAAATTATAACCTATACTTATACTCTGTTTTCTGTGAATAAATAAATTCATTCAATTCAATTCAATTCATTCATTCTATTCATTCACAATGCCATATTTCTATGAGATATAAAATACGCCTGTAAAAAACAACCAGGCCTCCGAGTCTTCAGGAGGGATTCGAACCGACGACCTTTCGTTGTCCGGACGACTGTGCAGACCGCTGAGCTACCGATACGCTGGCAAACGTGTCGAATTGCTATCGTGTCGTTCCACCAATGTTGAAAATTAACTACCTTCAACATCGAAAGTAATATTTTTACAAATATTCAAACTTTAATCATGATTCAGTATTTTTCTCCTCACGTATATCGTAAACACCATAAAAACCGGTATGTAAAACACTTGTCCACTGACGTTTTCTGACACATTTTCGGTACACAACCAAAACCGTTCTTACAACAAAATCACCAAAAAATACCAAATTTTCCTGAACTATTTAATATTTGGTATTAGGTTTTCCGTAATATATGTTATTCCGTAATATATCCCTCAATGTAAAAATATTTTTTGCATCCAAACTAAAGACTAGTTACTAGAGTATCCGATAGACATACATACATATTGACGATACATGTGTAATATTCATAGATATATAAAAACTCATTAACTCAATGCTCGTATTCATCACACAAACATCTGCCTTTCCCGGATCTCGAACTCAGGACCGTCGGTGAGACAGGCTGGATCGCTACCGTTGCACCAAACGATCTTCAGGTCAATGTATGTAAAAGTATTTCACTCTAGCTGCTGAATTCCCTAAAATTTGTAAAATATAAACAATATCTCATTCATCTTTCAACTTGAACCGTCGTACGATAAAAAACAAAGGGTTGCTCCCAGAAATCAGTTGAGTTCCCGAAGGATCAAAGGGACGCAAGTCCTTGTGTTTCGATTAGCATTCAAACTTCTTCTGTTATAGAACCCGGCTTACTTGCTTGTGAAATGCTTTGACTGGATTATTTTTATCACGTAAAGGGGAACGTGAAAAGAAATGGTTGTATGGCTTTCTATTATATTCGTTTTTAATAAACATAATGCTATCATAGATATTTTTTTACAAAGCCTCAGTTGTTCGAATAATGACAATAATATTTTTTGAAGCAAAGCTTCTATACGGATATTCGGACCGCTCCCATATAGGCTCTCACCGCGCGGCCACACCGTGCTAAGCGTCAGATTTTACCGTTACATGAGAACGTCAGATTTAGTACCGTTATGCGATATAAAGAGGAGATAGCTGTCTCCCTACTTTAATGTGACAATCCTGCCTTTCGCACCGGCGGTCCTGGGTTCGAATCCCGGAAGGGGCAGATGTTTTTATGATGAATACGAGCATTTGTACCCGAGTCATGGATGTTTATATATATTTCTATGAATATTACTTATTTATGTATGATGTATGTAAGTCTATCCGTTACCCTAGTATCCATAACACAAGCCTTAAAGTGCTTACTTTGGGCTAGGTTAATTGGTGTGAATGTAGAAAATATTTATTAAAATATTTATTTAATGTACGTGGCCTTCTGTCTCAGTTACACTTATGTTTGTGTGTGTGGCTTTATTTTTTTTATGCTTAGTTCCTCTCTATGTTTATTAAAAAACTTCGTTACTTTCGGGCGTCACTAGATGGCAGTGTTATTTATTTAAAAAATAGATTTTTGTTTTTTTTTTTGATGGGTTCGCTCTTGATTTCTATCAAGCCTGTAGAAATCAAGTCAAGACAGGATCCACGATAGAACGAGCTAACCCAAAAGATGCCAATTCGCCATGGCTTTGAAAACGGACGGGTTATAAAGTACTTGGAAATACAGACGCAGGGAGGGAGTTCACCCCTTTGCTGTGCGCATTATGATAGATTTTAAGAAGCGCTAGATGAGACAGTCAGGAATAGTAAGCAATAAAGGGTGGTAGCCCGCAGTGCGTCTGGATGTCCAATGAAAAAGGGAAATGGCAATATGAGCACACTCTCCAAAGTACATTCTGTAGAAGACCGACAGACAAGTAAATTTTGCGGCGGTGAGCTAAGGTTTGAAGCGCAGTAGTAGAAAAATCAACTAGGCTCAGAAGTTATTTTCAAGCAGGACTTATGTTCCGAGTCGATTTTTTCTAGTATTATTTATTAAAAAAAAATTAGACAACAGTACATTCATTATTTTTAACCCAAGTTAAGTAGCTAAATCACTTGTGTTATGGAATTCAGAAACAAAGACGGTACCACAACACCAAAAAATATCTGGAAAACGGTTGACCCTAAAGGCCATCCCTGTAACTTCCCGCAAATTCTATGCTTTTGCGCTCAAAATTCCACTCAACACAATGTTTCTGAGCTTTTCGAACTAAAAATATAATTTATGTGTTATTTTGAGCTCTCCGAGCTCAAAAAGTAGCTATTCTATGATTTAATAAAAGTTTGATGAAACTGCCATAACTTTTGAATGAATCAACCGATTTTACGCGGTTGGCGGCAATTGATGAAGATTTTCAAACTTTTTAGTTTTTGGAATTGATCGGTAAAACCGTTCAAAAGTTATTTCAAAAAAACCACATTTAAAAAGTTTCTTTTCATTTTTTTTTAGTTTTTTTTAGTTTTTTCGAAATCTACCAGTCCGAATCGGTTCAAATTTTCAGGAAATCTAAGTTTGATGAAACTATTTGGAACGCATTTGGTTTGGTTCGATTCGGCCAAACCGTTCAAAAGTTATAAGAGGTTTACATACACACACACACACACACACACACAGATACATACATACAGACATACAGACACCATCGCGGGAAGGGTCAGGGAAGATTCCTAAGGCCTCAAAACGTCGAGATCTGTTGAAAACTCGATTTTTGCAAAACGGGGTAAAAACAATAACTTCCCGAATTTTCGAAAATCTTCGATTTTCTTAGCGGGAAGATAACAATAAAATCTACAAAGAAAAAATGTAGCGATCTTCAAGAGATTTTGACAGCACCGTTGAAATTTAAGCCGAGCACCAATGCCATTTCTTTGTGTGCCAGGTAACTTCTATCTGCAACAGCAAATGTATAGTTCTCGGTAGCTCAACTGAAACAGCACTTGCCCAGGATAGCAAGAGGTTGCGGATTCGAGTCCCATCGATCGTCGAATTAAGATTTTTTTTCCAATAAAATTGCTTTAAACATGGCTATACTGGATATTTGCATGGTATAATTATGTTTTCTCCGTCATATCTTTACCAATTTTCGAGTTAGTCTGCAAATCTAATAATCTGTTTAGTCAAACAATGCTTAATTCGTAAAAACTGCCTAGAAAGGCCTAATTCGACAAAGGACTTATTCTTTGAAAGCCTAATTTGAAAACAATTCAATAAAAAGAAAATTCTCTTAGAAAACGTTAATTCATTCGTAAAACGAGTAATTCGCAAATAGAAAACCTTTATCACATTATTTTTCAAAGTGAAAACTAACACAATTTATTCAGATAAATACGGGTATCTGGTATTTAATTGCCAAGAAATAGAAAGTGATTTTCTTGAAATATATATAATTGTTTACATAAAAGCACTGCTTTTTCTCGTATGAAGTAGGTAGAAATCACCGATTTTCTCTTTCTATTGTTAACGACCCAATACACAGACAAGCTAGGATGTGAAGCAAAAATAATGAATTATGTAATTTAATGGATTTATTCGGGATAATTAAAACCTGCACTCTAAATTTAACTTATGATTCCAATACAATATTTCATCATGTAAATAACTTTAAATCTTTAACATCAACTAAGTAAGACTTACAATGCTCACCAGAATATTTATATACAAAGAGTAACATACCCTTCACGATGCTCAATGCGACGTTCACACAGCTGTTGAGCCATTTTTATATTCTCAAGGCAGACGTAAACAACAAGATGGCGGTCGTACGAGAGTCATCGTTTAACAACTTTTAATGGATTAATCTTAAACAATTTAATTAAACCGAATAGCTAATTTATAATTTTAAACAATAAAATGTTAACAATTAGGTATTTCAGTGTAGTTGCTAACACTATGATCCTGACAACACTTGCTTCTTCAACTCTCATTAGACCTTTCGTAAAGGCTTTTCGGTAAAGGGTTCTTTTCAGAACATCTTCTATTTGTTCCCTAAAATTTCGCCTTGGTCTGCCTTTACCGACTCGCCCATGCACATAAACTTGTCTTATCAATCTTCTATCATTCATCCTCTCTACATGTCCAAACTCTTTTCACTATAACTTCTTGCACACTACACCACTCCCTTACCACACTATTCCTAGTTTTATCTGTTAAATAGATTCATATACTTAAACAAAATACCTATACACACTAAAAATTGCCAAAAAACTCATCGACAATTATGATCTTTTTTATAATGAGCTCAAAAACCTTCATTATAGACGGAAGGTAGTTAAGTTATCCGTTTATTATAGGACAAATTTCGGAAAGTGTGCTGCTGTATTGCACAGCCTTTTTCTGCCGTTCCCATTGTTTCATCGGACTTATAAATAGGCGCCACCGTTATATGGTTAATATACCAAAGAGTCGTGCTCAGCGTTTTGGTTCCAATCCTGTGATCCTTACCGCTAAAGAGTGGAACTCCTTGCCTGAGTGTGAGTTTCTCGACACATACAATTTAGGGTCTTCAAGTCACGAGTGAATAGGTATCTTATAGGCAACCGAATCACGTCCTAGATCGCTTTCTCGCTAACCATCAGGCGTGAAAGCGGTCAAGCGTTTACCTATTTATTATAAGAAATATAAGAAAATTTTGGCGTTATCAAGGAACATGAGAAATGAGCAAGCGCATTTGACCTATAATAGCAGACGTTAAGCACTTTTTGCTGAGGGAAACCCTTGGATGGGCGACCATCATTTAAACATCTCAAACTCTTCTGTGAATTGAAGACATGTAAACTTAAATTATTTTAATAGGAAAATACTAGAACAAATTGACTTGGCTTACTATTGCTCAATTGGAAGAGCATTGGACCGGACTGCCAAAGTTTGCGGGTTCGATTCCCGACTGAGAATTCACTCGTGAGCCTAATCGATTTTTTCTATTAAAATACTCTATCTTTTAAGATAGCATTCAAAAATATATGAAATACATAGAATCATAACACATTTAAAGTCGTAAAATTTAAAAATAATTTTATTGATTTAATTCATGCATTTTTTTATTGCTAATATTCAGCTTTACTTTGACTTTACACATTCATTACATACATTAACACATTGACAGAGCCGTTATATTTTAAGCTAGACATTATATTTTCAATGCTAAAAATATTAAAAGAAATATTACTAGAAAAAATAATCGATTTTTCTCACAAGTTGTTTTCAGGCCGGAAATCTGCCTCACAACAAATTGTGAGCCGAGTCGTTTTTTTCTTGTATTTTTTTATTAAAAGTTACAAAACGTATTAAATCTAAAAACAGTAATAATAATAAAAAAGATTGTAAGCAATCATTACCTGCATCACATTTACTGTAAACTCCCATTTCAGCGGACATTACCCGAAATGGATCACTGATATCGTACCGAAAAGCGCAGGTGTGATTTACTGCGTCTAATATTTCGTGACGTGACAGATGGTACCACCCTAGAGTGAGATAGGTACTTTATTAGTTACTTCTGTTCGCTATCCGATCTAGTATTCGGAATTGGTATGCGATTTTCACATTAAACCGACAGCTTTATAAATGATTGTAGTTAGTTTGTTGGTTCAGAGGTTATTTTGTTTACATTGGAGAGTTAGAAATTATTGTTTAGTAGTGTGTTTTAGTAATAAAATGAACCATAAAATTGGAAATGCTGAATCGAGAGGCCGTTACCGTTAATATTACCCTCAAAGGGTAAAATATTATGTAAATATAATATGTCTTTCTTTAGAAGTATCTGAATATTTTTGCCTTGCAATTCAATGTTCTTCTAGTAGAATATTAAAAAAAAAGTTACTCCATTTTTTTAGTTATTGAAACATTTAACTGTCTGATTTTCATATTTTGTTTTTTTTATAAATTAAAATGAAACGTATCCTATGTAATAAGTCGGAACAAATCCAGCTAAATGAAAACAAAATCATCAAAATCGTTTGAGTAGTCTTGGAGTTCATCGCAGTCAAACACTGTGAGAGAAAATTTTTATAAGTATATATATACTAGCTGACCCGGCCACGAGTTGTTGTGTTATATATTAAAATTTAAGCTATCCTATGTCCTAAGTTGCAACAAATCCAGCAAAATGAAAACTAAATCTTCCAAATCGCTTAAGTTGTAAATTCGGTGTACATCGCGGTGAAAAACTGTGTCCGGGAATTTTAATACATAATGTATATAGATAGATAGATTTTTACTCCAACGCCATTGCAGTTAATTAAAAGCCATAAAAACCGCATTAGTGTTTTCATTTCGTCACCCAGAGCGTTGGCAATATTCTTAACCAAACAACAGTTTAAGATGTCGTTACTGAGGCGTCGCATCTAATAATAACGATGATAGCAACCTCGTTATATCGTTAACGGTTGAAAATCGTTATCTCATTGCAACGATGGCCAATGTAGGAATATATTAGGATCTTATTTCAGCGCAGAACAAAGTTGCAAGACGTCTTAATTTCTTGGATGGTACTTGAATATATTTATATATACCTACATAGATTCGCTGTCACAGTGTTAAATTTTTTTTTTTTGTATTCGCAATGCCATATTTTTATAAGATATAAAATAAGCCAGTAAAAATACAACTGGCATGGAGGCGTGGTTCGGTTGATTAGTAAAATAAAAATATGTAGCATACTTCCGCAACTACTACTAATACTACTACTTTCACAAACTACTCTACACCTTTTTCGCCCTCAGACGGAGCATCATCAGGAGCTGGTACTCGTCAGATCATGACTATTCACTCGTGACTTGAAGACCCCTAAATTGTATGTGTCAGGTAACACAGACTTAGGCAAGGAGATCTATTCTTTAGCGGTACGGATTTCAAAATTGGAACTAAAACACTGAGTGCTACTCTTAATTATATCAACCATGTAATGGTGGCGCCTATTTGTTACTTAAATATATCTAGTCTTCAAAAAAAGGCGCACCATATACAACTTACGGATCAGAAATTCCCTTCGACAAAGTGAATAAATTGAAAATTTTAACAATCGCTTCTTTATTTATCCATGAAAAAAATAAAAATTGCGATGTTCATGCAACAAATATAAGAAACAAAAATAAACTTGATGTTCCAAGTTTTAGCATTCAAAAAACAAGAGTCTCATTTTTGGGTAGAAGTTTTACGTTTTTAAATAATTTTCCACTCAATCTCACGGAATAACTTTATGAAAAGTTTAAAAATTTTGTTAAAAATAGACTCAATGAAGACTATTACGATATCGGTGAAAGTATAAAAGAAAAGATCTCGTTGAGTTAATTGCCTTATTTCTATTTATTTTTTGTAATAAAGGTACTGAATAAAATCCTGTCATTGTTATAGTCATTTTTTCATTAATTCAATTATTAAAGAAGTTTTCTTTAACGTTGCATAACCACACAATAAGACATAATTAAATGTAAAAAAATACATTTGTCGAGTTTCTTGCGGTTTATTCTCGGTACAAAGTCTCCCGACGTAGAGCATACGAAACCATAGCGTAGCTTATGCTTATGACAATCAAAACACGCACTGTTAAGATAATATATTTAAATAAAATCATTTTGTCATTTTTTATCTTTAAAATGATTACTAGACCAAGGGTATTGTCATAAAAATCATTTACCAAGAATAATTAGTTTTTAAGTCATTATTATAAATTATATTATAATACGTAAGTATAACAATAGATGCCTGACAGTGCTATTTTTGAAATAGGCTAATTGGTGTTAATGTGCCATATATTATTATTATTGAAATGAGTGGAAAAGAACCTAAATGGGACAGTAGGTATCGTATTAGGCTTGCGATTACAAAGGTTAAGATTACGTCTTCGGATCGGAGTCCGAAAATTTATTATCACGTGCTTCAGAAGGTAAACTAACCACTGCGCCTGTTTTGTTTTTATAAAATATCATAACAGTTGATATCTCAAACGTATATAAATTCACGGTTTGTATACAGTAACGTCATCAACACCAGAAAGACGTCCCGTGCTGGATGGAAGTCTCCTCCAATATTGGGGGAGCTTCGACTTAATATTCACATTTGGCAGATCGATTAGTGATTACAAGAATTATAACTTTGCTAACTCTGCTACCCTTATCTTGTTATGGAAAAGGTGTATGATTATTACTACGATATCCTTATTATTATTATTTTCGTATAAAAATACTAGAAAAAATCTACTCGGCTCACAAGTAAATTCTAGTATTATTCTATGAAAATAATTTGTCATAAAAAATATTTTGTTTCAAAGGTAAACTATGGTATAATGTGCGAATTACGAAGGTCGCAGCCGCAGGTCTTAAAAAAAACCGAAATAATTTTATAAACTAATTTAATTAAAGAAAATTACAATAAAATTATTACAACTAACTAAGACTAATTGACCCGATCGATGTTAGATACGAAGTGACTGGTGATGGCGTCCAGACGGATGGCCTAGATGATGGCACGAGGCGGCAGCACTCACGTTCCGCAGCGTTGACATTTCCATCACGTTGCAACATTTAGGTATGGCCTTATTGCAAGGGCGGCGTCAGCGGTCTTCGTATAGCCATCATACGTAATTTTCGTGTTGTGTGTGTGTGTGTGTATGTGTGTGTGTGTGTGTATGTGTATGTGTATGTGTGTGTGTGTTTGTGTGTGTATTTGTGTGTGTGTGTTTGTGTGCGTGTGTGTGCGTGACTATTGACACATATAAGATAGCATTGCAAAATGCAAGAAAATCTATAAAGTCATATGCTAGTATTTATGTTAAATATGTTTATTATTTTCATAGGTTCAGGTAGAAAGGAATGGATTTCTGAAATATAGGTTAAAGGCAGTTCTGATTCAGCGACTTTACTAACAATTTTCTGTCAATAAAGATTTATTATTATTATAATTATAAGTAGTAACTCTTTCTCTGCCGTATATCACACGTCATAATACATCATACATATAATATTTGTCATTAAAAATACATTGCTTGCAAAGAATCCAACAACACTTACACAAATTTTGGCTTCCGTTATTCTTCAGGAAGTAATTTCGTTTACAAAATTTCATAACAAAGTTCGTGATTAGAAAAGTTTTGTGGGCTCACATTATCTTAGAGGTTAAATTTCATTCTTGCTTCCCGATTATTCTTGAGTATCTACTTTTAATGAATATGAAACACGGTTTAATATAATAGTCTTAAATAAATTTGTTTGAATAGCAGCTCCATCGACAAGATAGTATTTAGTTACACCAGCGACAGATAGATGGCACTATACCCTTCTGCGTCGCGGTATGAGTTGTTATATATGTATCTTACATTAACACCAATTAGCCTAGTCCAAAGTTCTATATGGCTTGTGTGACCCTCAAAAAATCGGCAACGATGGAAAGAATTTGTTTTAATGGATTATGCAGAAATAAATGAATTTTAGACAACATCACACATCTTGCGAGTTTTTTGCGGCTTTTTCTAGGTACAAGGTTTCCCGACTTAGTACTGACAATTGCGTAGCTTTGATGTTAAATACATGCATAGCAAATGTTATATTGTTTTTTTTTAATGACTGTACCACAACAACTAGACTTCCATAAAAGAAAACCGGTACGCGAGCCACTCGGTTAGGCAGGTCAAAATGCTCCTACTACTAGTAACACCGTTAAATTTATTTACCTTTTTACTACTGCAAAAGTAAATTGTAATAAAGTTGCACCAAACGCGTCTCAACATCTTTTTTAATGCGCACAACAAAGGAATGGAACTCCCTCCCTGCCTCTGTATTTCCGAGTTATAACCCATCGGTTTTCAAAGCCAGGGTAAATAGGCACCTTCTGCATTAGCTTGTTCCATCGTGGATCCTATCTTGGCCTCCCGGGCTGGAATGGGATCATTCCCCTTCAAGTTATGGCTATATCTTCGAACGTGGAAATGCATAAACTCATATTAACAACAAGGTATACATATAAATCTTGTGTTTGTCTATGTGCTCATATCTGCCCAAACAGGTAAAGTTATGCGCACACACGACGTTGTTTGGCAAGCGAGGGGATTGTGGTTTAGGAGACACACACGCGACTGTGGACGACATTAATATGTGACTTAATACAACCGCTTATCAATTCGGGTTAAAATAAATTATATGGGAACTACTAGAAGTTGTTTGTTGTTATCGTTTTGTGCAACGGTAGTAATTCTGCCTTTTTCAGACCGACGGTCCTGAATGTAAGAATCCTTGAATGTAAGAAATATTATTGTCATTGTCATTATTATTTACTAGAAGGAAGAGATAAGAGTTTACAACCAATCGGGGGTACTTTTTGTTTTCTGTTAAATGCTCTAAGTGGGTAGCTTTTTCTACATTTACACTTATATTAGAAAGGAGGAAAGATTTGTATTTTTGTATATTTGCAATGAAAAAAACTAAAAAACTACTAATCCGATATCAAAAATTGATTGAACCATTGAAACCATTGGAAAGCTACATTCATGCTGAGTAACATAGGCTATATTTAAGGCTAGAAAAATTTTAAAGAATTTTGCCCACCCGTGCGAAGCCAGGGCCGCTAGTACATAATATAAATATAATGAATAGGTGGTTATTATAAAATTAATTAAACCACTTATTCCAGTATCAAATAATTTTATTTCTCAAAAAAACACTAGGCTTACACAAAATGAGAAAATATGTTTTTACATATATGAATATTGGTTTATGGCTACATCTAGAGTACCGGCTTCTCAAAAACAAAAAATATCGACACAGATTAAAATTTAGAAAAAAAAAAATTGGTTGCCTGTAAAGTCGGTATACGGGCGAAAGTTTTACGTGACAACGACTTTGAGTGGTAAAATAATTTAAATGTGAATATTCATTCGTATAGTAGGAAGAAGGATGAAATAATAGTAACAATTTAAAACATTTATTTATACAAAGAATTATATTTAAAACATTAATTTATAGGCACGCGTCCCTTCCACTTTTTATGTCTGTCTCTCTCGCTCTTAGGCGGGCTAACCATGCCCGAGTGGAAGGGACGCGTGCCTCTCACTCGCTCTCATTGTGAGCGCATAACGTGAGCGGAGCGTAACGCAGTTTCTTGAAGTGTCACCCGGCAAACCAATTTATAAGACGTTGTCACGTCAAAAACTGAACTACATAGTCTGCTTTGTATCGCTAGCATTTTCTACACCTTCGGGGTAACACGCTGCATCGTAGATCAAGCGAACGCCTTTGAAAAAATCTATTAAAAAAATACTCGTACCTGTCCAGTTACCGATAAGAGGTTTGGTAAAATATATTTTTAATAAAACTACACACACATTGAGTTGTCTTATATTTTTTTAATGTCTGTCTCCTAAACACAGTAAACACAACCCCTAAACACACAAACCAGTTCATTTCTTTTATTCGGCCTTTGTTTGTAAAAAATATTAGGGCAAAGGTCACAGGAACAATGCTTTTATTATCTATTTAAAAACAAAATAAATTCAGAAAAATACTCTCCTTATTACGTCGGCTTTTTTCAGTAATAACCAAATTAAAATTTGTGGAGTGAAAAAAAGTAATTGTTTCATTTCATCTTCTCTCGTGTGATTGTTTGCATTTTTGGTTACTTTAGCGAATTAAGCAATATGTATAAATATTTGCATATTAAATATTTATGATATATATCATTCTGCTTCTTCTCCCAAACCAGTCGATTTCTTGATTCATTGTCTTAAGTACTTTTTTCTTTTTCTTTATTGTGGCTTGCACGATTTGTGCATTTAGCCAGTATCAAGTAAATATAATTGCCAGTTCCTAAGTAATTTCTTTTCTTAATTTCATGATGATGACTGAACAGTAAAATATATTTTTACCCCCTAAGTTTCAGTTAATGTGTGGGGTTTTACTGATATCTCCCCATGAAAATCTCGAGAGAGCAGGAAAAGACAAACTCTGCTACTTTGTTACACTTGCCAGCACTCTCGTATGTTCCAAAATAATTAGTGGTTAATAATCTACCATTATTATGCACTAATATTCACAACAACACAAATTTTTACAAGAGAAACAAAACCACCAACGTTACGATTCCCGCTCCCGCCAAAAAGACCTCCTACAAACTTAGTAAGAAAGTACTTTTCTGTCTTAATTTGAGCTAGGTTAATCGGTGTGAATGTAAAAGAAATAAAAATCTAAAAATCCCACGTTTTTCAGTGAACAAAAAAGAATAAAATAACCCGGCGGGGCCAAGCGAGGGGGCACTCAAAACGTGGGGGCGCATCTTTACAAATACTCTCAACATCTATGCATATCATACATCTCATTACATCTCCATAAGTAACATGCGCCCCCACGTTTTGAGTGGCCCCTCGCTTGGCCCCGCTGGGTTATTTTATTCTTTTTTGGTCACTGAAAAACGTGGGAGTTTTAGATTTTTAAATCTAGTATTATTATTTTATTCTTTTTAATTATTAACTCAACGAAGTAACCATGTGTTACGCAACAATCGGATAAGCCCCATACAAAAGTGAAAGTTGCCGAAAGTTGACCTGAAAGTGTACCTAGAAAGTTAAAAGTTGTTTTAGGATGTATTGTCATCGGGTTCTGACTTGCTCCAAAAATTTCAGCTCGCTAAGTGGCCGGGAAGTGCCTCAAAATTGAGTTGCAAGAATCCAACTGCACAGACAGACAGACAGACAGACAGACAAACAAGAAAGCGACCTGAGAAAAACGTGGGAAAAACTACATATTCTCAAGGCTTCAGTGCTTGTGTTTTTATGTTTATTTTAATTTTATGTTCATCTTTTTCTAGCGAGTTACTTAAGACTGACTCTGATTGTTATTCGTTGTTTCAATTTATCATACTTGTTGTTTAATGTTTGCTATGTTCGTACATATATATATATTTTTCCAATTTCCGTCTTCCGCACAACAAACACACCCCGTCAGAATAGTTGTCGTAAATTCGTGTCGTAACAACACGAGCTGAGGTGGGGTCTGATTGACCTGTTGTGCTTTTTCATGACTTATTTTTATTTTACTGTATTGTTTATTTTACCTTTTTCATGTACTGTAATTTTTGTTTGTTCAATTTATTTCATGTGTTGGTCAATAAATGTTTCTGTCTTTCTCTTTTTGTACAGTGAACGACAAATATAAAGTGACAATTAAGAAGTTTACATAATTAGCAATATCCGAAATAATTCAAAATATAATTTGCCAATGTAATTAAATTGATAAAGCTGACATGAAGAGACAACGCTGGTTATCATCTCAAACATACTTAGAAGGTTTAGGCGGGTCCTTCAAAGTCATGGTTGTTTAATTGGAAAAGCACTAATGTGGATAGAAAGTTGTGGGTTGGATTTCCGCCTAACGTATAAGAAAAGTTTTTACAAAAAAAATGCTTTAGATATATCATCAAGCAGCTAAATATCAAAAAATATATTAAGTATGGAGATAAATTTAAATAGAAAAAAACTAGAAAAAATCATCTTGGGTCACATTATTATTCTTACAATTGGGACAGAATTGGACCGGACATTCAAAGGTTAAGGGTTTGTGACCTCCCTTAAGAATAATTTGTGAGCCTAGTCGATGTTTTTTGGTATTTTCTTTTAAAATTGTTCATATAAAGTGTCATTGAAAACCCAAAAATATTAATATCTTAGCTTACTCCCACAAAACATACAAGATGTAGATATAGAACCAAAACGCAACACACTTAAGTTTGTTTTTACCGTGAATAGGTAAGCGCTTGACCGGTCTCTCGTCTGATGGTAAGCGACGATGCGATCTAGGATGTGACGCGCCTGCCTAGAGATACCTATTCACTCGTGACTCGAAGACCACTAAATTGTATTTATCAGGAAACACAGACTCAGGCAAAGGGTTCCACTCTTTAGCGATACGTAAGTTTAGCGAGTATATTATATATAATAAACAAATTTTAATGTCTATTAAAACAAAAAATTACACCGACGACGACGTCCAGCTTTAATTCTGCGTCGTGTCGCGTTAATTTATTCAAAAACTTTCCTAACATGAATGGGGACATGTAAAATATGAGTTACCTTGTACGTGGAGGTAAAAGTGCGAAGTGAAATGCTGTACCGCACTCAGAAGGGCCATAAAGGGATTCAAGTTACCCATTACGGTGGAGACCCGTTTTCGGACTCACTCGTTATTGAGGGAATGTTTACAATATTCATAATGCCCATTCTGAAGTTACTTGCAAATAATATCATGCACGACCGCGTTAGAATAAAGTTAATTAAATAAATAAAATTTCGGACAAACACACCAATTAGCTTAATCCAAAGGAAGCAGTCTTGCGTTATTGATACTAAGCTAAAGATTAATACCCATGAATCAGGTACAAATGCTCTTAGTGATCAGGATCGTCTTAACGTAAGATAGGTTCGCTACCTTTGCTCCAAATGGTTATCAAAAATTAATTAGCACACCGTAAAATTTCATAACTTTGATTAGTTAGTTGGTTCTGTTCCGAAAGACATAGGAGCTCGACTACTCGTGGCTCCGATAAATGTCGCTTGCGAGAAATCCTTAATCTTCGCAATTGCAGAACAGTGCCTATAGACGATTCTTATAATGATAGGCAAAAGTATTGAAAATGCTACTGAATATTCCTCCCCAATTGTGTGTTAATAAGGTTGTGTTTACATAGAGTAATATAAATTCCTTCTAGTTTTCAAACCACATCAGCAGTTCTTTCCAACCGAACCTACTGTAGTGTTGTAATAAACGAGGATACATTAATTCGACTCTGAATTTATTTTAGCATTCTGTTACTTGCAGTACGTAAAGCTTACATGTTTCCATACGCAATTCCTTATACAAATATATTGCCGCAGAAAATGAAGCTTACAAAATGCGTTTACGATCCAAGCAATTCCGCGCCCAAGCACTTTATCGAATACCACGTTCAGCTCACGGAAGGAACTAAACACCTGTGTCCCTTTAAAAATTCAAGAGGGTTCAGATTTTTGATCCGATTACGAAGCCGGCTTACAGCTCAATTATTACAGAGGCAAGTGCGATGGTGTTAACTGGATTTGGAGCCACTGATTTGAGAAGCGTGACTGGAAAATATGTGTGGGATTTTGGGGATTGTTGCGGAGGAATGTCAATAAGGAAGATTTTTGTTTGCCTATACAGAGGTTATAGGATATATGAGAGGGTAAGTAATGGTCGTCTCTGTTCTGTTTTGTCTTTATAATCACTTTACGAGTCCACACTTGGACATAAGCCTCCTCTTTAGAGCGCCAACCAGAGATGTGGTGTATTTACATTTGCAAAAATTTAAGGCCCCGACACGTATAATCGAACATTTGCTGTTCAACCGCTAGTGTCATCGTTGGTGTTCTTCGAGGCGTTTACCAGCGCCTCAGTAGCTCAGCGGTCAGAGAAATCATCTGTGTAACGAAAGGTCATGGTTTCAAATTCCACCTGAGGGCTTCGAGATGTGGTTGTTTATTTTATATGCGTAAAATATAAAAACATGGGTGTTCGCATTATTATCGCGGTATCTGGAATCATCACCATTGGCTTATTAATGTTCCCGCAGCTAGGACATATGCCTTTGCTTTAATAATGGAAAAGCCGTAGAAAGAATAGGCCATAATCTCACAGATAATATAATACAATGATCTTAATATTTTTTTCGGGTTTCATTTTCACGGTTTAAGAAAATGCTCATCAGTATACTGAAATAAACTTTTCATGTTTAATGTACTTGTTGAAGTCTCGCTGGGAGTTCTGAGTCCTTATTCATAAAATTTATTTGAGTTTTTTTGTTTGGATTTGCTTGAATTAAAAAAAAAAAAAATAACCAAACCAAATAAAATAGCATTGAAAATTATATTAGCTTACTGTTACTAACATAGATTAAGATGGCTTCTATATTTTAAGTTTTTATTGTTATGCTTTCCATGGCAATCTGTAAGTAAGGCAACACTTAGTTTAATTTTGTATCATTAAGTTTTCAAATGTATAGTGTATGACCTTGTTGGTTGTGCTAATAAATAAATGAAATAAATATAGGCGCGATGCTATCTGCTGCAAGTTGACGCAAAAATAAGTCCCAGATGCCAACGGCTTGCAGTGCCTAAATGTTCGAGGTTATTTTCCTAGAAAACCATCCAATGATAGGTCCTTGCAAAAGTTGCTTAATTTCTCGCAATTATAGACCGAAAGTATTAAACGCTACGCCATCGAGTTCTAGAATCAGAACGTTTATTTGTTAATATAAATCCTACCTATCATAACAATAATATTACAAATGCGAAATAAGTTTATTTCTTACGTTTTCATGCCTAAACTATACGGATTATCATATGGCATACACTTTTTAAGTGTAAAGAAAAAGACTAAAGGTACAATTCACTTGCTGCCGCATTTTTGTAAGCAGACGAAGCAGCGGGTAAAAACTAACGGTGTCGATTCAATCAAGATGTATTTCTGGCACAAATGAATTATATCTATTTTACAGCTGTATTACTTTTGGTACAAGTGTTTTATTCAAATGTGTAATGTGCGCGGAAGTGTAAGAACTAAATTACTTATGTCAATACATAAGTAATGTTATATTGTAGTTATTTTTTATCTTTTATATTTAATTTTAATTGATTTATATTGTTATGCTTACGATGTATTTCTGGCACAAATAAACTGTTTCTATTTTATAGCTGCATTATTTTTGGTTCATATTATTTCCTCTAATTGAACTTGTGGCATATTTATCATTTTAATCGCCGGACGTCATCAGAAAGATCCTCATTTTAAGAGCCTTTGTACCCGCGCCTCTTTCATTAGAGGTCCCCCGAAACTCCCGAATTTTCCCGTCTGAAGGATTAAGTGGACCCCTGTCAACTGGATGTCGTCGTCAGAAGAGGAAGTACCTCCGTTTCGTACCTTTGTTGCTTCGGCAAGATTTTCGGGAATGGAATTAAGGATATTGCCGAGTAAATTTTAAAATGTCATGTTTACAGTTGAGGGCGCGGCGGAGTTTTGAATAATAAATTAGATAAATATATACTTGAAATAAATACTTATATATTTAGTTCTTTGACTTCCGCACACGTTACATAGTTGAATAAAACAACTTTTTTACGGATTTTGCTCATAATTTACTTTTTAATTAATCCTGACGTTTTGAATCCTTTACAGGAGCGGTGATACAGGATGACTGCAATGGTCGTCATATATTTTCTATTATATGACGACCATTATATATATAATATTTATATAACATATTTATGCCTGATATATATTTAATTGTTACCCTAGTATCCGTACACAGACTAATAGTACTGTGGGATGATTTCCCACACTTATGATAAATGATAGAAAATGATATAATTGACTGATAAATGATATTATAAGATGATAAGGTAAACGACCGTCTGATATGAATGCGTGTATTGCACTGCACAATTGATACTGGTATAACAATGAGTAATTGCTAGGTAAGCAGAACGCTAAATTAACAAATTTAAATTAACAAATACATATTATAAATGTAGGTTTCACCGTACAAGTACTTACTTTGATCTAGGCTAATTGGTGTGAATGCAAGAAATAATATGTATTTCTATTTCATTAATTTAGACTTTGATACCTTTTATCGAAAGCGACTGCTTTTGAATAGCTTATATAAAACCGTTCAATCTTTTAAGAAAACGACTATTAATAATGTCGAAACACAAATAGTTTAAGGTATAAGGGCTGAGCTCTTTGACACACTGGTTAGTGCATTTGGTCCTATGAGGCAAACATTTCAGAGGCCATTCAAGTCAACGAATGGATGACCAAAAGTAATTATTCTGAAAGTATTTAGGTAGATGTATTGCGTTTTATAATAAGAAGCCACACCATGTAACTGAACATTTTTTAGAGAAAATTAAAAGTAAAAAAAAATCCCTAAGGAGGAAAGGCTATTACAGAATTGATGATTATTCAAAGAACAAAAACGCGAGGAGTTAATGGCGTTTACTTTGATAATACTCGTAATTAATATTTTGTGAAAGTAATGTTTCGAATGCATTTTAATTAACGCAAGAAAAGTTTCCTTAATTTAATAAATTCTGTAAAACATTAAAGGGAGAAAACACAGCTCTTACCGATCTTCCAACAGTTTCTTCTCGGTTCGTAGAATCATGCCATGTCAGCCATGTCATAGTTGTTGACTGTTAATAAATACATTGTAAATAATAAAATTGACTAATATTGAATAAATCTTTATCTTCCAAGCCTTGAAGACCACATACCAATGGAAATACCAACCATGGGGTCATTTATAGACTATTTTTCTCATTTTTTATTCACAGAGAAAATATAAGAATCAGAGTTTACCACGTTACAAGACTGAGTAACCATTAATTTTTCACTTACCGAAAGCTTTTTTTTAAATAATACAAAATATTAAATCGAAGAAATAAAAAACAGGAAATCTTGATTGCAATTTAAAAACAAGATATAAGGTAAAAAATTCTTTTTAAAAACAAACTTTTATTATTACTTCTTAATAAAACCAACAAAAAATTACAAAAGACCAAACTCGATGGTGTTCCTATGGCCACCTTCCAGCTCCAGCATTTGACCCTGGTTACCATATAGAATCAAAGTAATCATCAATACGAATCAAACGAGCCCGAACTCGACGGGGTTGTGTCGTTTTATTGCGGAGTTCCTATGGCCACCGTCCAGCTCCAACATCAGATCAGCTCCATGTCATCATAATATTGCATTGTCACGCGATATACATATGCATGCAAAATTTCAGCTCAATTAGAAACCGGGAAGTAGGTAAAATTTTACTTGCAATATTACATTACAGTCACCGGGACAGGTGAAAGTAAATAAAAGCTTGTAAAATACAATAAGCGGACATCTTAAAACTGTTTTAACTTTGATTGAATAATGAATATTTAATGTTATAAGCAATCAAGTTACTTGGAACGAATTGAGTCGGCGTTATGGAACTTTTTGGTTAATTTAAACTTTTTCCTTAACGAATGTTCAAAAATGTCTTTTGTTCAATACATCTGACCTCCTTGGAAGGATAAAGATACTTCTTGTACTCGTACTCGTATGACGACTACGGTAATCGACTGGTTCGTAGCCGTATGCATATTTTTCACAAGCTTTCATTTACTTTCACCTGTCCCGGTGTCTGTAATGAAATCTTGTAAGTTAAATTTGACCTACTTCCCGATTTCAGATTGAGCTGAAATTTTACTTGCATAATATATTGTAAATGCAATATTATGACATGGAGCTGATCTGACGCTGGAATACGACCATAACAACTCGGCCATAAAACGAAAGAACCCCATCGAGTTGGGGCTTGTTTGATTCGTATTGACGAGTACTTTGATCCTATATGGTAACCAGGGTCTGATGTTGGAGCTGAGAGGTGGTCATAGGAAATCCGCAATAAACCGATACAACCCTATCGGGTTTCGGTTCGTTTGGTTCCTTTTTTAACTTTTTAGTTCCTTTTTTATCAAGTAATAATAAAACCGTGTTTTTTTTTTAACAATCTAATAGAACCTTGTTTAGTTAGGAAATGACACTACTACAGAAAAAAAACTTTGCTATCAGACTTATAGTCTTAACTAAAGAACATTTAAAGTTCAAAATCGTCTTTAACCTTCTTCAAGTACCTCTTACGTGCGATCTCTTATTTATTCCTCTCGTATCACTCTTCATAAAGGATAAACCCCCCTTATCTCATATCAGATCGCGTCCCACCCGATCTCCTGTGGTTCATAAAGTTTCATTCGCGCCCAGCATCCCAGCAGCCTGAATTCTCACAAATACCACTTATACTAAATTTATTTTGTGTGCCACACATAAATAAGAGAGGGTACAGCGAATGCTTTAGGGTTGCTTCTCTTTAACTGTTTCATTCTCTACTTTATTTTGAAATAAATGTTTTTACATTATATGTACCTGATTTATAATGCAAAAACAGTTCCACCTTCGCTGCTGCTTAGATACACTTCCATATGCACAGTACTTTCTAGTATAAATTTAAAACAATTGAATTAAAATGAAAACTATCCTATGTCCTAAGTTGGGACAAATTCAGCAAAATGAAAAAAAAGTCATCAAAGCCGGTTAAGTAGTTTCGGAGTTCATTGCGGTCAAGCACTGTGACACGGAATTTTTATATAGATATTTATATGTAAAGATAAATTTAAATCTTTAATTTTGTTTACTAAATGATAGTGTTTAGTTATTTAAGTCTGATTATAATGTAATATCCTGGCTGTTATACCAAGGAGTATTAGCTTTAAGTCGGTATAATGATTACTACAATAAGAAAGTGTCTTCACAGCTATGGCTTGGCACATTAGAAACATCTTTGCACTACATACAATTCTTGTTTTTCGGCAGTAGCGCTTTTCTTTTTTACGTAGCAAGGGTGGATGCGGCCGCGATATAACCTCACCGCTTAAGGAATTTTTTACCTTAACTATTCCTAATAAGTTCTACGTTTCATTTCGAATATTACAAATAATTATTTTGAATAACTTTTGTTTGCATAAAAAATGGTATTAAATTGGTGAAAAAATCTTTACAGCACACTTGATTTGCTTATTATAGACATAGCATACAAATATAATTCAATTAATTTATAATAGAGTGACCCTAAGGGAGTCCACACACTTGTAGTCGCCGAATCAGCTGGAGTCGTTCGAATAAAGCATAATTTTTATACATTAAAAAAGAAATATATTAACATTGCGATAAACGCATTACTTATATTCCCGTTAACTCTTCGTAATAAATAAATACGTGTACTACAAATCGGCCCATGTTCGTAGTACAGCTAGGATCGACCTCGATCTGCTCGGTTTTTAACCCGACTTACACTGATCTCAACCGCCATCTTCTATATATAAGAGGGTAACAACGTCTGTCTCATCGGCTTGTTTCTTGACCACGTTGACGTTGATTTGCCAACGTTCTGATCATGTCCGCACGATATTGAGACAAACAGCTGAACAGCGCCAACGTCGGCTAAACAGCCACGAACGGCAAATGACGGCTTTCTGCAGTATGCTTACGTCTCCGACGGCTGCCGAACAGATCCGAGAGCTGCTAATAGGATTCGGTTATGTTGTACGCTATCGATTAGGTAATAGTTGTTCAATTTTCCGTTCAAAGGACTCGATGTCATGCATGATATAAGCCAACGTAACAGCTGATCGGCTTAATGTGAGAAGTGTGGTGATACGCACTTCTCTTAAGCCGATTCCGCTTGGGTAAGTGTGGAGACTCCCTAATGTGATTCTTGAGTACACTCAAGAATCACATTTTTAGTAACATTTTGAGTATATGCTATACTCAATGAATATTTAAAATTTAATTTAATTAATTATTAGGTTAAATTAAATTACGACTATCTTGAGAACTTAAATTACAGTCTTAAACTGTCTAAAACTAATTTTAATACCTGCTCTATTTCAAACAACGACCTACATTTCAATGTCTGCGGTTTGTTTACATTTTTAATTTATTGAGTTTTTAACTTAGAATCGTACTGTTATAAACTGTTATAAACAACGGAATAGATACTTTATGCTTATTTTACTAGTAAATATAATTTCATCTTATTACTTAGTTTTTCTTTACTACATTCGTAAATTGATCTTTAAAACTATCTAGCGCTCAAACAATAAGGTGTAAAAGTTTAATAAGGGTTTTTTATCCAATGATTATGTATATTTTTTGTTATTTAACTGCTTGATTTTATATCTACAGATATTGTTACTAGTAAAAATCATCTGACATCTGACACAAGTATTGATTTTTGAAGTGAAAACTTCTTTAGCGGCGCTGTGTACTTTTTTGGAATGGGTAAAAATTTCTAAACTCACGTCAGGACACGTGACATGATCGAAAATTCGTAAGACGGCGTAGGGCGCTTGTGCGATGTGCGTATAGTCGTGTCATTTTTAAACTTCATAGTGACAGTTACATTATTTTTTTTTTAAAACTGTCATTATGAAATTTTAAAATGGCAGGTAATGTCATGAAAACGCACGCGTTCAACTGATTTATTCATTGCGCATGTGCAAAATCCTGCACATGCGCACAAAAAAATGCAACGAACACGACTTGGTGTGTTTGTTGACATGTTTGTATACGATAGCGCAATAAATGAATATTGTATTTTACCACATAAATGATAGCACTTTTATACTGATCATTAAAACAATTCGTGCGAAATTATTCCTTAACCATTTCAAAATATCAAAAATGCACAACGTTATTATTCAAGTTTTCACTTCTGCCGGCACTCCCGGAGTGCAACCCGTCGTTTTTTTTTCTAGTAATAAGTTCTTTAGGTTTTATATACTTAATACTCAGTCACTGTAGTAAACATGGAATCTTTATATGTTATATGTAATAGTATATAAAAGAAATTGCTGACGCGGCCTAGTGTTGCTATGTTATGCATAGTTTAAAATGAAACCTATCCTATATCGTAATTCAGAACAATTCCAGCAAAATGTCAAAAAAACATCAGAATCGGTTAAGTAGTTTCAGAGTTCATCGCGGTCGAACATTGTAACAAGGGTTTTATATAGGTATATAAATTGGTATGAATAAAAAAATGTAATCTGTCACCATTGAATCTCAACAAATACAAAACGACTGAAAGGCGAACTTATTACGAATGCAGCTACATCACCGCTCAGACCTTTTCCTGCCTCCGACATGTGTCAAAGAAGAAATAACATTGACATCTCCTTGGCACGACGACAGTTGCCACGTACGACGACGATAAGGAAAAGCGAATTCCACGTAACTATATTTTAAGATTAAAGAAGGAATAATAATGATATCAAGATATTAACACAAGGGACAAGGCTTATTAAGTTATGAACGCTTTCAATGAACTTTTGAATTTCGACGAGATTGATGTCTTCTCAACATGACGGCCTCTTTTAAGACAAAAATCTATGAATTATTTTCGTATTAAGTTCTTGAACTGCCCTACGCTAACACGCAAATTAATTTACGAGTATTTTGCTGTTACCATTCTTGTAATACTTGCGAGCCTCGACGAGACATTCCCTTTATTTTCTGTTTTGTTTACCTAATTCATCGTAACATTTCTTTCTGTTACTATAATAACGCATGACTAAAGGTTGTAAAATAAGTAATAAGATACTTTATAATTCTATAAGTAATGTGTAAAATACATTGTACAATTGTTTGTTATTCCTCTTATAAATAAATAAATAAAAGAAATATGGTTGGTGGTAGCCCTTGAAATGAATTAGAAGCGAAGACCCGAAAAGTAGGATAAGTTTTACATGGGAACGGCTTTTGTCGTGATTTCCAAGTGGCAGTTTAACCATCTAAAGAATCGCGTGCATTGTATCTGCTCCATATGTTAACTGTCGAGGGTCGGGCGAGGGCATCGTCTTATCTCTCCAAGATAAGATGAGTTTAGAATCACCAGTTGTTAAATATCACGAAAGTAATGTGAGTGCTATTAGAATTGTCTATGATCCAGAACCTACAAGTATTACACCCTTAATACTAAACACAGATTGTTCTTGTTATTTTTTCAAGCAATATCGTCCAAAAAACTGCTTTATATTACGTCAATGGATTTTTCAGATTTACCAGCAACTTTCCACCATCCCGCAAAGTGAATTGGCCGCGTAAAGTTCATTTAAAAGAGTATTTTTTTTTCATACTTAAAGATTTTTGGATTATACAAAAAATTGAAGAAATTCCGTTTCAATTATCTATATACTAAAAATGTGATTGTCTGTTGAATTCGAAGCGATCTTATGTTATAGCAAAAGTTTATCTGTTCGGCGAGGAAGATCAGTATATCGATGCCTTGATGGAAATAATGATGCCTTAACAAAACAATTACTCTTATTTGTGATCAGATAGGCACTACACTGTTTTGTATGGTCATAGACTAAAAAATTTATTGTGATCATCGCCACCACCATCACTTTATTCATCACCGTCTTCATAACCACAACCATCTTTATCGTCACCAGCCCAGTAACGTCTCACTAAAAAGAAACAAGTCCTACTTGTTGATGAAAAATCTTTTGCAAGGGTGGGCCATCTCATACGGGAGGAGTGCGGATTTTTGGATGCAAAAGGTGGTTAGCTGTAGCTCATACAAAGCCTTAACGTACATTGTAGATCGCGAGAGAGATCGAAATTATACTTTTCTCTAGTCTTCCATCCGAACATTGCAAAAGTTGCTTCCGAAATAAAGGCCGAAAATCCTTGCTGTAGTGTGTTCAAGTATAAATTGTTATTATTAAAATAGCTCAATGTATTCATAAATTTTACATACCTATAAACAAAAGAGACAGAGCTTATTTAATTAACTTATCAAAAGACCCCTACTAATGTAGTGTAAAAGATGAAGATATGATTATCGAAATTTATCAACCAATATTTCTCGTAAATAATAAGTAGAGCAACCTTGACTGCGTAACTTGAATCCTCAAAAGTCCTTGACATTAAAGCACCTGAAACTGTCTTGTTATAACGTACTTCTCTAATACAGTTCTGTAAAGATAATAGAAATGAAGATCGAAAGCAAAAACAATCCTTACGCTCTTAGCAATACGGTTAAAGATGACATTGACTCAACAGTTTGGGAAATTACCATCTACTTGTGAAGACGATAAGAACTTATTTCAATATAATATTCACATTTTCTTTTCTTAATATTTCTGTTTTCTTTGAGGTTTTTTGGGTAAAGAAAGTATTCTATTGCTTAGCATTCAATGATGTGGAAAACTTTAAGAAACTAAACGAATTTAATAAGATTTCTAGCTATTACCCGCTGGTTAGCTCGCGTTTATGTAGGCTACCGATTAAAAGTTACATTGCTATCCCTCGGAAACAGTACTTTTTTTGAGAATAAATTTTTTACCGATATGATATATGGCTTATCATTTGTGTGATCAAATATTCTCACCATGTACCAAATTTTATCGAAATCAATTAACTAGTTCTTGGCTTATAGACCCCTTTAGCTGCATCTGCGCTTAAAATATTTTATATAAATTTGTATGGTTTTTCTTCAACAATATATCAATACAATATTTTATCATAAAAGTGCACTTTTAGCAAGCCATACTAGACTCATGTGGTGTCAAATGACCCACTTTTTGACCTGCCACGCAAGAGGGTATTATAAGTTTGCCGGTTATGTGTGTTTGTGTCTGTATAGCTCTTAAAGTAATAATAATAGTTATTTTTTTCTTTTCCAGTTACCTTACAAATCATACAAGACTTAACTAACCCCCACACTTTGCCTGTTCTATGAAGGGTAAAAGCAGGTTTTCTAGTCGTGTATTTAAAACTTGTTCTATTAAAATCAGTTTAGCCGTTTTAAAGTCATCAGATTTTTTATTAGCTGCGGTTACTGATACATGATATATATCAATTAACTGATCTTCCTTATAAATACACGACTACAAAATATATACTGTTGTTATGTACAATAATAAACATGAAAACACAATAGGTTTTTTTGTTTAATTTTTGAAGCAAAGCTTCTATAAGAACGTTCGGCCCACACGCCGCGCGGCCACTCTATCCGTGCTAAGCGTCAGATTTGACCGTTACACAAGAGCGTCAAATTTAGTACCGTTACACAATATATATAGTAGCCAGCTGCCTTTCCACCTTAGTGTGCATGGCCTTCTGTATCACTTTCATTCATGTCAATTTGTGTAGCTGGCGTGACTTTCCATCTCGTTTTTAATGCTTCGTTCCCACGCTTTATACTACAAAGCTTCGCTTTTTTTCGGACGTCCCTAGACGGCACTGTTTTTTATTGTATTATACGTTTTTTATCCATGGTAAAAGCCTGGGTCTCAATAAGCACATTCATAACAGATAGCAATTATCATTTCATCGAGATCGTAAAAAAGGTGCCGGGAAAGCAATTACAAAACGATTTTTTTTGCCAACATTTGATACGATCAAAAAAGAGTTACCGCAATAATAGTACAGGTTTACATAAACTGTTTGGAAAGTCTGGGCTTTGTAGATAATCCATCTACGTGACCCACGGAGAGGCCGTGAAAATTCAATTAAAACTTCGCTTATGTTCACAGAGCGCGTCTGCGGTCGACGACAGTCTGAACTGACAAACATAAGGTGGATGTTTCGAATACGCGGCAACACTGAAAATTTTTAAAACGATGATTTTTCTGAGGTTGCCTCAAGGAAAATGTTATTCCATAACCCGATTACTGGACTATCGACGCGTTTGTTTTTGCTTTTTTATCTTGACGTATTTGACAAACTTTTAAGAGTAAAATATAATTGATGGCCGATGCTTCCGTATGGCTAAAAATACCGTAGCGAGGATGGGTCCATCAAACGGGCCCTAAGTAATGAACAAAGAAATAAAGAGATAATTTGATCAATTTTCATAAAAAATAAAACATTTACCCATTATATTTCTATAGAAATGACTACAGGCGGGATCCAAACCTGCGTTCTTTCGTTATCCAGGCGAGTAATCCTCTACTCACCGAGACAATGACAAACCTGTTGAATTTTTTAAGTATTTCTTAAGCTGACGGCAGCGCCATATCTTGATATTTTTGGGTACTACTTCCTACAACATCGAATGTTAAACATTTAAAAGTAATTATCAATCGATAAAGAAGAAACAGCTATGTAATTAATATATATTCTAAGTACAAGTTTTACAAGCATTTTTTTACTTATAATGTCTTAAATAAAAATCTAGAAATTACATGCTCAGATAACATTGAATAAAACAACACTTCCCTGATGTTTCTTGTTTAGTCATTAATGATCAGATATATAAAATGAGGCCTTTTTTATTAGTCAGTTAACAGTTGAGTATTAAATTTTTTACTTTTTTTTTTAATTGTAGTGTAGGTGTAATCTACATATTAAATACAAAATTGATCAAAGAGAAAAAATAAATTATACAAACCTCTTGACACTCGTTAAGCTTTTGTTCAGTATTATTTACAGTTCTAATAATTGGGACCGTTTAAATAGTTCCGAAAAGTTTTTAAATGTCTCTTAGCTGAAAAAAGGGCTGTCCACGGAAGGGATGGCGCCTCTCACAAAAGAGTTCGAGATAGTTTATAGAACACTTAACCACCGAAGTCTCTGAAACTATGCCTTTGAAACAATCGTTATACCGAGCATAAGAACTTGACGTGTCAACAAGTGGTAGACTCAATAATTTTAAGCAACGGGTTTAGGACTAACTTATCTATATAGAACCAATGTTGATGAAGTTTTGTATGAAGTTGAATACGCAATAGTTTATTGCATAAACCATAATATACATAAGGATTAGAATAATAGGTGTAAAGGTTATTGTGCACCCTGTCGGATACAGCAATTTGGATAAGAGGAGGAGGACTTTCATAACAATTTTAGTTAAAATTTTAACTTATTATATTTCATACATACTTAAACTTATATTTTAACTTTATTAATTTATTAGGTGTGTATTTAATTTTATTATTACTAGTATCTTATTATCATGTATTTTTCAGCAGTAATCATTAATTTATCAATTCGATCAAATTTTTTTGAACTCTTTAGAAGAATTTAACTTTTGCAGCATGGGTTTCTTCTCCTTTAACGTGAGAATCTTAAATTTCTCTAAGGCTACATTGAATAGATTTTCACAAGAACTGAAGCGAGTGTGTGGTGACATCATAAGTGACGTTTTAAAAACTGTTGGAACTCATCTGCGATTAAGAGAATACAATCAGGCCTTCTTCTCATAGGGGTAGACAGAGATCACAGATTTCCACTTTCCACGATCCTACATACATCTCTTGCTTCTTCAACTGTCATCAGACCTTTCATACAAGCTCTGCGATTAAGAATGCTTCTGACCTTAAGACATCTCTTATTTGGTCCCTGAAAGTTAACCTTCGTCTGTCTTTACCGACTTGTCCGTGCATATTTGCCTCATAATTTATCTTGTCAATCTTCTTTCGTCCTTCCTCTCTCTATATCAAAACATAATAATAATCGTTTATTTCAGACAGCTAAATAGTCCAGAGAAATGTTGGTAGATACCTTAATCTATGTTAGTAGGCTTTCGGACTAATTGTCTCCATATTTTAGGATGGGGCAGTCCATTTTACAGGCAATTACTGACTGACAACTACATAAATCTGAATTAAAATTAGACCAGACGACACAACGGTAACGATCCCACTTACTTAAAGTTCTCTCTACCAAATGAGACGTAGTTATGCCAATAAACGTGAATTGTTGGAATCCACAAGTATTTGAATATTAGACTAGATCTAGACTATAATGAGATCATCATATTTTCTTTTCTTTATTTCTTCCTTCCTTTCTTTTATTTTTTCTTAGATCTTTTTTTTCTTTCATATTGATGCCTTATCAAATAAAAATAAGTTTATTACGGCTCCGCCTATGTTGTTAAGAAAATGAGGATAATATTTGATGTTGAAATAGGAAGAATGGTTTACTTCAGCTTCTTTCATGGTATAATGGACTACTGCTATGGGGCTCAGTGGCTAATATTGAAAATATATTTATCCTCCAAAAAAGACCAGATGTGTTATTTTTATCTTACGTTCTAGAGAATCCCTTTGAGCATTGTTTAAGAAAATTGATATACTTACTGTATCTCTTCAATATACACACTATTATGTATGTAAAAAATATAAGAAAACTATTCTCAAAATAGTTGTTAATATTATTTCAACACTACAAACAAGAATAAACTTGTTTTTTCAATCTTCAGATTGCAAAAAACTGGAACCACATTTTTGGGTAGATGTGTTGAATTTTATAATAAGTTACCACGACAGTAATGTTAACTGCTTTTAGAGTAATTTCAAAATATTGATAAGAGAACACTATTCAGCAAAGACGTGGAGTTAATGGTCTTTATTTTAAAGAATAAACAGCTAATTAAAATTCTGTAAAACAAATGTTTTGATGCAACTTGAGTAAAGCTAGAAAAGTTTTCTTAGTCAAAAATTCTGTAACATATATTTAAAGGGCGAAAAAATAAGCCCTTGCCGATTTTCTTGAGGCCTACGAAGCCATGGCATAGTTTTGACTTTCAATGAATGCATTATAAATGTATTTCATTTTTATTTTTTACTGGTCAGTTTTGCTCCATCGATCAGAGAAATGAGAGGATCATTACAAATGTTTGACAATCGAAAATGATGAAACAGCCTTATTTACTCTTATACTTTTTACATTTTCAATGCTATTTTATATGATTAATTTTAATATATGTAATATACTAGAAAATAGAAATACTTCACAAGTTATTCTCAGACGGGACTCTGGACCTGGACCTTTGAATGTCCGGTCCATTGCTCTCTCAATTGAGCTACCGAGTCTTGTGAACACTCTTTGAAATTTTCAAATGTTTTTTTTAATTGTTTTCTTCATCAATGAGAGGAATATCGTCATATGCGAAAGAAACATGATGATTTAGGAGCATAGTGGATCCAAAGGTTGAGGGTTCGAGCTACAGCTGTCTTGTGTTCAGAGCTACTTAAAAGGACAAACTTCAGTAATAAACATAAAAAAACCTGAAAATGTGAAAATATGTGTTTATTTTTTTTCATTTCAATGTGTAACCAACTTGCAAGTGTAAGAATAAAAGTGTTCAAGGGATATTCCTTAGTGAATTTACAGTTTTTGACCTTTTGTCATAAAGTCTACTATCGTTTACAGCCAATTGGGCAACTCAACGCTAAACATATATAATAATGCTAAGGCTTTTACCCAACGTCACATGATGGAAGACCCTTACTGTACGGAACTCTTCGCGTCCAAAATTTATATGTTCCTCGCCCAGTAAATTATTCGGAGGGTTCAGAGTTATGGAGTTGTTACTAGTTACAGATACCGGTTACCAGTGTCAGAAAGCATGAGCTCACGTTTAAACAGTTCTATTTATAGGATATTTGTGAACCTTTGACGTTATTTCCCTTATTTAGTATATTCACATGCAATTATGTTCTTCACCGGTTGTTGCAATATGTTGTATTAAACAATCGCTATTCTAAAATATGAAGAAAAAAATTTGTTGTGATACATTATTTTAATATAAAAATCGACTCGGCTAACAAGGTAGACAATTTTCTCTATTATTTTTCTATCTAAATATTTCTATTTTCTATTTAAATATATATATCAGCTTTTCTTTAAGAAATTAGTTTTAAACTGAAACTAAAATCTCGTAAATTCTTTTTCTCTTAAAAGAATTAATCTCTAAGTTTTATTAAAAAAAACGTATTATAAATGATAATTTTTTTCGTATTTTTAATGATAAATTACTTCAATGGAAAAATATTAGAACAAAATCAATTCGGCTCATATGGACAAATTATCCATCTTGAAAATAGAGAGTTGAGTCTATCTTTTCCAATATTTTACCATTAAAATAATTTATCATATACGATAGCATTAATAATGAAAAAAATAAAATATATCGTTTTTTAAATAAAACTTAGACATCCTTTAAGTGTAAGCGAAGATACGAGACTTTAGTTTATGAGTTTATAATTTGAAATCATAACTTAAAAAAAAATTAACACTCATAATTTGAATCTGAAAGATATATTATTTCTTTATCTAATAGCTTAATATAATGATCAATCATATAGATATAAAGTGAGATGCATTTCAGGTGTGATCTGCTTGGCTACTTCGGACACACGTGTGTGACCAGACGGGACCCAAGCAATCTGGAGATAATTATTTATATTAATTTTGTTATATATAACGGGTTTTACAATAGGGCCCGGCCACCGCCGCTTGTCATCTTGATTTTTTAATCAATAGACGCTAGACAATATCTACTTATGGTTCCTATCAAAAAGAAAATAGTACTTGAAAACATATATATATGAAATACAAACAGATATGGAATATAATCTGTGCCTGCGCCGCAGAGTATGCTTCTTCACATACAGGTTATAATTTAAATGTATAAATTAGAACTTCCGCAATTCGTACCAACGGTTTTGGATTCGAGTCCCGGATTCGACAGATGTTTGTGTGATTGGCACCTGAGTCATAGGTCATGTATGATACACATATCTGTGTATCACGTATGAATGTTCATTCGTTACCCTTGTATCCAAAACAGAAGCCTTATAGTGCTTATTTTGGGCTTCGTGAATTGGTTTGAAAGTAAGAAATATTTTATTTTTTATTATTTTTAAATCTACGCAAAAAGTAACAAAATAAATATATAATTCGTTTATTAACAGTTCTTTTATTTTCAAACAACAAAAAAATAATATTTACACAAGGTGCAACAACAGATTGAGTTGGGTTAAGAACAATGTATGTATTATATTTTTATTATATCTTATTTACCACTTTAATTAACATTTGAGTGGAGTGTTTTCAGAACCGTTACAAAAAAGCCAACATTCTGTCAAGTTTCATGCTAATTTATTATAGCTTGTCATCATTGTGACAACCCTACACCTGACAGTAACCACAGCATCCTTAATGAGCCCGCTTGTTATTTTCAACGTTATAACGAGTCATTTATCGTTGAAGCTTAATATTTAACCACAACACAGAGATAGTTATATTGAATAATAATGAGAATATTAAGCCATTTTAACATCTGCAGCTATTTCGGTAAAGCGGTTTATATTGTGAGATGTTTTTTTGCTATTATCACTTGATAAATAAAGATTTATGAATGCTTTTTAAATACTTAGAGTATTAATAAAACCTCAACATAGAATAACCCATTTCAACTTTCACCATGGTCTTCAACAGTAAACTTCAAATGTCGTCAAACCTGGCAAAAACTTGGCATCCTAGCGAAGGTGAAAGGTTTCGTTACCCGGTCCTCGCGTCTTACTACGGGCAAAATCTGAAAACCAGCGTTTTGCTCTATAAGTGCAAATATATCGCTGAGCTTTGGTCTTTTTGAATCGCTGTTACACTCTTTGTCAGTAGAGAGCTATATATATTAGTTGTATTTGTAGTTTTTTTTTCTTATTCATTTTGCTGTTTTCATGTGTTTTTGTATGTGTGTGTGCCTTTGATGCAAAAAAATAATGTATCTATCTATCTACCTCACGCCAGAACAGTTGGAATTTACCGAGCGCAAGTTTGATCGTGTATGGGTACTGTTCTCATTTTTGGGACGGTTCCGCCCAATACCAGCCCCAGACGCTTGAGTCTATTGAAGGGGCCAAGAAACTCTCGCTTCTTCAACTCTCATCAGCCTTTTCATACAAGCTCCTCGGTTATTTATTTGGTCCCTGAAAGTTTGTCTTGGTCTGCCGTTACCGACTTGCTCATGCACTATTGCCTCAAATATTTGTCTTGTTAATCTTCTTTTGTTGATCATCTCTACATGTTCAAACCATTTAGGCATTCCTTTTTGTATCTTTATCACTATATATTCTCCCACACCACACCACTCTCTTATCGCATCATTCCTTATTTTATCCATCAAATTCACACCAGCTATACTTCTTAAAGCTCTCATTTCTACTGCATTAATCAATATATTCGTGCTTCTTCTGCCAAACCCAATATTCTTGATTATATATAAGATAATTTTCAATCTGTTTAATACATTAACACGAGCAAAACCGTAGGTAAAAGGTAATTTTTAATGAATTTTGTATTCATATTTTCTATCGGAATGTTAACTTTAAGATCCCATTAGATTATATCATTAAGTCCATTGTTTCAAGACAACAAAATGGTTGAACATTTAAATTAATGCAAACCGTCCAACCAGCAGATATTGTACAAATAAATTGTTAACGAATTTCGAGCACAAACAATGATTTGTTACCAACATTATCAAAATAAATAATGAAATGGAATAGCATCGAATGGATCGTTTGTTGTTGTTAAGTATGATACCAATTTTAATGAAAATAATGACATTGTTTTTAGTATTCTGTTGCAATCGCTAAGTGATTAAAGTAGATTAGTTATCAGCTTAGCAGTTTTTTATAAAGAATAATATTATTTCTTACATTCACACCAATTAGTCTAGCCCAAATTTCTAGCACTGTAAAGCTTGTGTTATGGATACTAGGAGAGACATACATATTATGATATATAAATAAGTAATATTCATAGAAATATATAAAAATACCCATGACTCAGGTACAAATGCTCGTATTCGTCACACAAACATCTGTTCCTTCTGGGACTCAAACCCAGGACCATCGGTGCTAAAGGTAGCACCAAAGTTTGATTTGTCAAACTAATAAGTAGCAGTAGCAGAATTTTAGAATCCAAAATATAAATTTTGGATTCTAAAATTTAACGCTCTTGAAATAACTCGTTTGATACAGTAACCGACAACATTTATTGGTGTTATCATTAACCATTCCTAGCTGAAAAATTTCTCCACGTAACTGAAGATCACAGCAAATTTTGGGGTAAAAGATCAAGGTTGGCCAAGTCCTATTTTTGTATGTTGGTTGTGTTAGCATGCTACAGTGATGGTTGACTTGATTTGTGGAAAAATCATACAAAACAGTCAAATGAGGACACTAATATCGAGAACATATACTAGGTCGATGCAGTCGCTAAGCATAAAGCTTACATAGTATCATATATTGGAGCGGAGCATAAAATAAATATAATAAAATTCAATAATATTTAGTAAATTTTAAAATTCCATAAAAATGAAAACTATCCAAAGCCGCGCAAAAACCTGTTGGTTCGATTAATTACAAAAAATACGAAAATCGTCTAAAAACTCATAGAGTTATGGCGTCAGATACATTTGGTCATTGAAGCTGATCTATGGGAGCTTCGCTCGTTCCGCTGCAAAAAATACTCCTGCAAGTAATAATACACCGAACGAAACAAATGATTAAATTTAATCCCCCGAATTTAGCTGGCGAAATTAAAATCAGATGCAGTTGCAATGGTCTCTGAGGGAATTAATCCACATCTAAATGCAATATACTGTTTTACCTGCTGCCATACGTATGGTCAACCTCAGAAGTAGTTTAAAACTTTAGTACAGTCAGCAAAAAATCTCTTCAATATTTAACTACCGATTTTTAGCACATCTTACATGCAGTTTAGTAAAGCGAGAAAATTTGACAGTTGTAAGGGATATAATTTTTATATATTTTATCCATTTTCAATGCGATCTTATAAGATTCCCGCCTGAGAATTCAATTGTGACCCGAGTTGACACCCGACCCGACCCGAGTTCTAGTATTTTTCTATTATAATAAGTTCTTAGTGAGTTGACGAATGACGGATTATAATAATCCGTTGCAACCATACTAAATGTAAGCAATGAAATACGGTATTTTTAGTGTGACATAATACTAAAATCTTAATCTTTTCTTGAGGCTGGACGAACTCTTCGGAGCGTCGGATATATGATGCGCGATATTAGATACATATCTTTAATAAATTTAGATAAGAAAAAAACTAGAAGAATAAAGAGAATTACGTAACTATACAAATGTTCTTTGAAAAATATTTATAAATAACGGGGAAGGCCGAGACAACATCAAAAGAGAAACATTTTCTCTAATGATACACTCGCAGACTCGCCAACAGACTATAGAGTGCGATAAAATCGGACACGGTCACTAAATATCACTGAGTGAACCAACGGCAAAGCGACTGGCAAAACAATTTAAACCCTATTCCAATTGCAGTTAGGAGAAATGAAATACCTCCTCTGAGTATTGTACAACCCCAGCTCACAGTTGACATAAGCCTATCTGCATACAAATTATAAACCGACTTACATGTGTTGTACAAATCTAAACCTTAGTCAGTGGTGTCACAATGGCAAGTCATTCGTCTTGCTTCGAGGGTAACCCATGTCGGGATGTCATATGTAAGTTGACAGATGTTGAGTGCCGAATGCAGAGCGATATTGTTGTTCTGTGTAGGTTGGTCAAGAGTAGTGATTGGGACGTCTTATTGTTGGCATTGGGATGGTGAAAATGATTTATGAAGCGCCTCCATTGTTTGGAATTCGTTGGGTAACCCTTTAGATTTTGTCCTGACGTAGAAATAGTTTCTTTATTATAAAAATTGCTTGGAACAGTGTTTGAACTATTTGGTTTGTGTCTCTTAACAATTTCTATTTCGGTAAAGCTTAAGTTAGAGGAAGACTCAATGAGATTTCAATGTGACCTTTTTAGTTCATGTCATGTTTAGACATTTCTTTATGTTAAAAATACACCTATTTATGTCGAGGCCTTTGATGAGATAAGGCAGCTTGGCCTAGCTTGATGTTTTTCAATACATTTATGTCTGTGAGTAGACTATTAGTTGATTTTTTTCTTGGTGTTGCTTATTTGACTTTCAGAATACTGAAAATAATATGATCATTATTGCTTCGATAGATAATAAATACTTATTTTAGTGAAGCAGAGAAAGTGGGATGTTAATAAAATTCATCAACACTTATCTAGACTTTATAGTAGGCTCGATTACGACTCTTTTACTACTCAGTATTCATATTGTACAGTTATGTCTTACCACTCGATGGCGTTGCGCCCATCTAGATTACGATATTGTTTCACTTTTCTTAAATCTATTAAAAGCCATAGTAATTTTTAGTTCTCAATGGCGTTATTGGATGTCATTCTACCGTGTTATTGTACAGTTTTAGATTGCATCTAGTTAACTATCAAATTTTGTGAAAATTATAAATGGATAAGCAATTATACTATTTCAAGTACAGTTTGGTTTTTTATTAAGTAGTTAAAAAAGTGATCCTTAGTTTGAAAACACTCAAAATTGTTTTAAAATCGTCGGCACTATCAGTGCCCTCAAGAAAGCCAAAGAAAATCTTAAGCTTTATTATAATTACAAAACATTAACCCTTAGAAGATATGCGGAATCTATTACAGAAACACCAGTTATTTTTACCATTTTAAGCATAAAATATTTCATCAAATATTACGAACCGTGTGGAACCCCGTCCTTGCTCTCGTGTCGAGGGTTGTCGAGTTTGGTGGTTTTGTTGAAACGAACGATACTCTGTCATCTATACACAGTGCCACTTATTAAAGAAACGCTGATTTTGTATAATTTTGTTCATTTTTACAAGCCCACTTTGCTGTTTTCAAATATTCTACGAATCACGTCACGCTGTCACGATACTAAGTGCTTATACATTTTTAATTAAGATTGAGTTTGAGTAATGTAGTATGTATAATTCAATAAAAAAACTTGTTGTTAACTACTATAGCAAGGTCAAAGGTTAGATCTATCTCCAGTTTAAGTGATCTTTGCCATTAAGATTGTGTTTTACACGCTTTTACTTACTTTCACCTGTTACGGTGTCTTTAATAAAAACTTGATAGTTAAATTTTACCCACTTCTCCGTCTCCGATTGAGCTGAAATTTTGCATTCATATGTATATCGCGTGACAATGCAATATTATGGTGACGTGGAGCTGATCTGATGCTGGCGCTGGAAGGTGGCCCTAGGAACTCCGCAATAAAACGACACAACCCCATCGAGTTTGAGCTCTTTTGATTTGTCTTGATGAGTACTTTGGTCCTACATATCCGTATGTGACTCCATCAAATTTCAAAAAATAAGTTCGATCCATTTGGTATGAATGTGGATTCTGTCTAATTAGATGGATGAGGGTACAAAGGTGAACTTTGTTGTATTGAAGCCCTTATCTCTCTACTATAGACCTCTTTGCGATAAACCATTTTTGTTCTATATTCGTAGAAACAACTTTAACAAAAACTGCTAAAAAACTTAAAAAAAAAGAAAAATTCATTTAGAGAAGGCGAAATTGAAGCGACGGGAAAAATTGCTAATTAGCTTTCAGGTTTTTTTTATTAACAAGTAATAATAAAAGATTGTTTTTAAGAAAGATAAGTTTTATAAACTTACTGTTATTTAGTCAGTTGTCTCACTAAGAAAAAACTCGGCCACTGTGTTTTTAGCTGGTTATAACCTGACAAATGAATTTTAGTTTTTTTTTTATAAAATCATTATTACCGTATAAATGTCTTGTTTATTATCATTTTTATATCTTATCCTGACGTTTCATGTCTCTTGTAAATGACAAGAGACATAACAACAGGAAGACTAAAGTCATGATCGTCATACACCTTCCATTAATAATAAAAATACCTTCCATTTTTTGTAATCAGGCCTGGTTTTTACTACAAAAATTTCAAAAATAAAATTGTTTCTTATATTTGAGTTTAATTTATCTATTTTATTATATCTACGAATACTGTTAACTACTGTGTTACGCACCAGTCCGAAAATTGGTAGAGCGTACCGAGAAGAATATTTCGGAGTAAATTTTTTATCGATCGACTTCCATCCTACATTTATTATTTACAAATGATATATTGTGATGTAGTAAGCAAATAAAATACAAAATGAAACAACTTAATTTGTATAAACTATAGTACTTAGAAATGTGCCCGATTACATTATTAGAAGGCAGTAAGTAGTACATGTATGTCTACCATTACCTTAGCCATCCTGTGATCACGACTCTTATAAAGGAGTCGAAACGTCGGGATTAAATATATAAAATAATTGCATCGTTTATCCGGTAAAAGAACTAAATAAATTAAGTTTTATAATGTTTTATTGTTAAAAATAAACTCCAAAAGTGCGATGTATGGTTTAGTATTAAGTAAGGCTAATGTATATAATATACGATGTGAAATCAGCGCCATCTATGTTACAAAGTGCCAATTTAGCTTCGTGTAGCTGCATATAGGTGTCGTCACTACAGATCTGTAAATCACATCTGAATTAGAAATTTAGAATCATGAACAGACTAACAGTGTTACAATCGATATACAATTAAGATTCTATACATAATTGAGGAACGAGATGAGAGTAACAAAGGTTACATGGGGCCGATTGATAGGGACCTCATTAGTTGCATAATGAATTAGCTACGGGAATCAATCAAAGGAGCTTTGGACTGAGAAACGCAGGTAGTTACAAGAATTGGATTTCCACCTCTCCAATTAGATGAACGAATCGATCGGAACCGAAAATAGAGAAATGGATTTTCTAAAGCTGAACGTGTTTAAACCGATAATGGTGACGTGAAATCAACTTTCATAGTTGGTGAACCCACTCTCATAGATCATAATTTTGAAATCAACTTCATCTAATTGTAAATCCTATATACCTTTTATTACATTTAAAAAGTATAAATTTTTTAAATAATAAATTATTGACATATCTTAAATTAAAACATGGTTATTACTAACAAAGTCAAATAACATACAAGCCATTAAAAAGCTTTTTTTTAAACGTGTTATTTAAATATTGTTGAAGATGTTTATATTATAAAATCAAAATAGAAAGGTCCTAAGAGATGCCTAGAGACTAAAAACGATCAGAGAAAATAAAGTATAAATAAATTACAAAAAAATGAAAATTTTAAAATGCGCAATCGATTATTAACACGCACGGTTATTAACCAGATCATTAAAACTCCGGAATTTAAGTCTCCATATCTTCATACGACCAATTGTAGAAAGGCAATGCCCAATCAGGCAGCTATACGGAATCATAGCACAAAGCACGTGAGAATAAGAAAAATATACCAGTTTATGTAAAACCCTGTGTCACCGTTGGCGGGTTAAAGATTAAAGTGAAGAATAAATCATTTCGTATATTAAAAATTGGAGTAAAGAAATAGACGAGAAGACACCTCTTTGATGTCCAAAGTAATATACCAGTATTTTGTGACGCAAAAGCTATATTAAACCTCACGTTGACAGCTATCGAATATTCTCAATTTCCAGTTGCCGTTAAAAGTCGGCGATAAGATAACGAAATAACATAAAAGATGCAAATCAAAAATTGGATTAGTAATAATACCTTAACAACATTAGGTGACTCCAATTTGAATACATGTTATACGAAAATAGCAATCCCAGTAGATGAAAGTACTATACAGATAAATTTAAATATCTAAATCTATTTTTAGTAGTACGAAAATTTAGCCTGTGCCACACGTGATCAGACAGGAGTTAAAACCACAGCCTTTCACTATCCCACTGTTCTTCCAATCGAGCTACCGAAATTATTACACAGACCTGTTAAAGTTTTCAAGCAGATATTGCTAGAAATAATAAATCTAACAGTTTCGTCCATTTTAATTCAAAATGTGAAGAAATACAATATATTTTGACCCGGAATCGTAAGAAGATTAGTCATATAGAAATATGTAGCTACTCTACGTTGCTACATCGAAGTATTATAATGCTATATCGGTCAGAAATAGCAGTTTCTTCTAAGCCACTTTTCTTAATTGCGATCATTAAAATATTAGGATTTCAACTGAAAATCACATTAACTAGGAGATAAAAAAATTAACATGTGGTTAAGTATAATGTATTCAAGTAATATTTATCGAATTATACAAGTTTAAAGTTAAATTTGATATCGGAATAATCCCTTTAAAATTCTTAATTGATATTAATGCGTAATAATTTTAAAAAGTTATTTGGTCTTGAAATTCTATAGTCCATTATGAAATGCTACAATATCATGTTCATAGGTCCAAGGGATACAGTTATATTATACTAGTATCGCAAGTGTTTAGTAAAAATCACTGATGATATTGGATTCAATTACCATACACCATCCATTGACCACAAAACGGGCAGCCGCGTTTTCCGAATTGTGTTTTTTTTTCTGTTATCTACAACCTGCTTGCCAAGCGTTGAAATTACGGAAAATCCCCCTAATGTTTCAGCTGGGATTTTAAAATTAGACTTCAGATTTATATTCTTCACGTATGAAAGCTAAAATTTTGGAAAATTCTGATAATATAACAAAACCGAATAAAACACGTGAAGGTTTGACACATCAATTCCTTCTATTTGCGGATCGTCAATATGACGCCGAATTAATTTAAAAACCGTTAGCTCTGTTTCGGCCAAAACATACGTTAGCGGACCTCCATGAATATTAATATAGAAATGATACACGCACGCATATTTATAGCGAGCATTTTAATATGTATGATGTAGCGAATTTACTGTTATCGTATTCAAAGCTAAGGTTTTTGGAAGAAATATGGTTGTGCCGAGGTAATTTTGCGGATCCTAGCCAAGAGGAACGCTTTTGAGGAAATGTTTTCTTCGTAATAACCATTTGTGTAAAAAATTGTCAATTACAAAACACCGATACATGCTTTGATTTAGAATCAAAAACTGTGCTACAAAATAGAAGGGAAACTAAGACTTATACTAGATAATAAATTAACTTGTCTCAGGAGTCAGGACTCGAATCCACATCCTTTTACTACCCGAGCACTCTTAGATAATTCAAATAACGCAAAAGCCCTGTTATTCTGAAAAAGCGGAAGACACAACAATGAATTAGGTCGATGCAGTCGCTAAGCATAAAGCTTCGCTAGCACCATATATTGGAGCGAAGGGTAATACAAAAAAAAACACTAACGTAACAAAGAAAACTTTCAAAAAGCGCGTGCCTTTTGTTTCAATGCAAAATCCCGTAAAGCCAAAGTTTTTGTCATAACTTATTTATTTTTGCAAATTTTGAATTTCAAAATAACGATCTACACCTAAACCTGTAGGTTCGATTCATTAAAAAAATACGAAAAACAGCTAAGATCTCATAGAGTTATGGCGTTACATAAATTTCGTAATTGAAGCTGATCCAGTTTAGCTCGCTTCGGTCGCTCCACTCCAATAACTACAAGGTAATGCTACGAAATAGAGAATCATTGTATGATTAGACTACCACGAAAAATAGTCTGTGGCTGGATGGCTGTGTCGAAGCAAAGTAAATGAGTATTTTTAAGAATTTATGCATGGAACTAATTTGTACATACGTACAACGTTACTTATTGGTTCGATGCACACAATTTAATATTCTCAAAACAATTTATTTAAAAATCCCACCAGCGATAGAATGATGAGTTTATTAGTCGAGATTCATTAAGAAACACAACGCAAATACGCAAGAAGTCAAACCATATGTTGTAATTATCTCTCTATATCAATTATTTTTTAAAGACTGTGAGGGATTTCTTCAAAATATTGTTTCATAATGCCAACTAAGATAACTGCACAATATCTGAAAGTCATGTTCTTATTTCAGTTCCAAAACTTCTACCACTGGAAAAAATCTGCAATGACTACTGCAACTAATCCTCTTATCTGGAATAACAGATTCCAACGGCGCTTTAGTTCCCTTTACTAAAACTGCTATTATTGAAATAGCTGCTTTTGAAGTGTTGCCAGCACAAACTGGCCAAAAACACTCGTCAACAGCCTCCAGGGGTGCAAACGCCTGTTTAGGGTTGACAAAAGTTATAGAACTTGCGGAAAATAATAACTTTCTAAAACCAGGAAGAACTAAAGAATTAAAAAAATATTTAATAAGCAATTTTAATGAAGCGGGCTGGAATAATCAGGCCCATTATAAATGTACCCTTATATCTACGAAAATGCTGAGATAATGGCTTTGGAACAGTGTTTGCATTAGATACCGGTATGGATAATTTACAAGAAAATTTATCTTTAACTTTCTGTACTTGAAATTAAAAGTTAGTACGCACGTGTGTCAATAAGTTTTTCTTACTGTGACTATACATGTGACTATGACTATATATATGTGAAAAAAAAGATAAACCGTGTAACCTTTAATGAAAAATTAAAACTCTGAAATACCGCACATGCTTTGTTCTCTTGTCATTTTAAAAACTGACATATACTTGTAGGAAACAAATAACAATTTCTATTGCAATTTTTTTTTAGAATCCTTAAAAATTTCCTTACTTTCTGAGAAAATTGTTATACTCGGAGTTCAGTACAACTACTTATCTACTCGTTGAACTCTATTGTTATTCTAATCGCCCTGCAATAGCGAGGGTCAAGCAAGGTTTGGACGTATGAATGGTGACTTAAAATTTATTCCTTAGTGCCTTAACTTCACCAGCCTGCAATGACACTTCGACGCAGGTTATGAACCGTCCTCTCTTTAGGGCTTTTATCCACAGGAAAGACTATTGTAATAGGTTCCTTCAATCATACATACAATCAGGATCCATTTCACTTACCACGATCCTGATGTACAACTCTCGCTTCTTTAACTCTCATCTGCCTTTTCATACAAGTTCGTCGGTTAAGGGTGCTTTTGACTAATTCCTTCAATCATATACTAGGTCTGCAATACATGCTGCTATTTGCAAATACTGAGCGAAGCAATTAGATTTTTGAAGGATTCCTCGATGGTATGTTCGCTTTCAAAACTTTTTTTTGCACATTACTCACGACCACGATGTGAGTTTTGGCGCCAAATTTCATCAATGGTGTATTGTCCCCGGTAAATAAGTTGAACATGATTTTGAAATCACGTGACATGCGCAGTAGTGAATAATGTACCTAAACTTGCTACTGCGCATGTCACGTGATTTCAAAATCATGTTCAACTTATTTGCCGGAGACTATATCAGCGGTTTGGCTGTGATCAGCTTTTGAATTTTTCTTTCGGTGATTATTCCTCCAGGGTAAAGTCTATATTTTTTTTACATAGCCTATGTCCGTCAGGTTATAATCATGTATGTTCATGCCAAAATTCGTTCGAATCGGTTGAACCGTTAAGTAGCAGGAGGGAGACAAGCGAAATTTGTGAGTTGCCTAAAGGAGAGCTGCGCTCAATAAATTTATTTACTCTGTGGCACAACTAACTGCAACCAGTGTTGCTTTTCCCTAAAGATCTTATTTGCCCGGCCGATCATATGTGAAGGAACGCCATCCCTAGACTGAAGCTAGCAAACACCAGCCTGCGTTATTATACTCATTAGTTATTCCATTACGTGTAAAATTTACAACTGGCTTCATTAAAAGTTGGCTCCGTTCCAGCGGTATCGCGTGGACGAGGCCTAAGCACGATTTAACTCATTACATTTGCTGGCTTCAATTATGTTAATGGTTTTGATTTCATAAATTCTCTTTTGGAATGCTCCGGATTTTAACGGGAGCTGTATGAAATAATATTTGGGACATAATAATTACAATTGTGATATAGTGTTGTCGTATGTGCCAATTACACTGACAATAATATTAACGGAAACAAAGAACTAGGCAAACAAATTAGCAATTGTTAAGCATTGTCAGCAGACTTATTCTCGATACATGTGATCTTTGGGATTTCATTTGGTTATTTTTTATACAGTATATCTCCAAAATGCTTAATTTAATTTTTTTGAAGTCATACTTCGAATATTTTTTACTATGCGCGCGCACACCAACACCTTAAAGCAACATGAGGAAGTTGGCCACTAATTGTCTCAAGTTTTCGTGAGAACTGATAACTAAATTCAAGGTAGTTGCTAAAATATTTTTGAATCTGTCTATAATTAGATATAAACTGTATTCATACGTAAATAAACATGTGTGTGTGTGATTTTAAATTATATATGGTGGACAACAATAATTTATATAATATTATAAAAATAATTTTATAATATATATTAATATTATAACAATTTTATATAATAATCGTGGTAAATGTGGTTTTTATTTTATAAACTTTTTAAGTGCGTTTATGGGTTTGAGGTTAACTGTCGTTGTGTATTCTTTTTATTTGTTTACAATGTAATTTATTATTATTTTTACATTATTATTGGATAAACAGTTTATTTTAATAGATTTTGATATTTTTATAAATTTATCATTCTTATCAAAAATAAAGAGTGCTGGCATACGGGAATAAAATTTTAGTTATATCTGTTTAGTTACACTAAAGAAGTATAACATTAGTACACACACGCACGATTTTGTTATATTAATAATTTCAACGGCAAGACATTTATCTTGATCTCTCAGATTAGAAAACTTCTTGAATTCTTGATAATATCTATCTCTTTCCTTAAGAATATTAATAGCCAGAGTAAAAGGTTTGTGTTACGTATACTACGGTAACCATACATATATGATACATGGCTAAGTCATATTCATATAAATATATCACATGTCTTGTAAATATTTAAATTCATCATACAAACATCTGTTCCTATCGGGACTCGTGCCTTAACGGTTTTAGCTTCACAATTAGAATCACTTCAAGGGTTTTTATTTTTATTCCCTTTATACATATTTGTATTAATAAATTTTGCTTCGATAAGGATTTATAATTAATATACTGCAGTATAATCGAAGTTTATCTTTTTAATAACTTGAAACAAAAAAGTTTATATGATATAAGAACCATCCCCTAAACAGGCTCTAATTAAAAATATACTACTCCCATCTAATCAACGCTTTCCCGATGACTTTGAGCTCAAAGCAAATGACGGTGGACAAACATCCTCTGACAAAACCGCCTGGTTGCGTCGCTGCAAATTGACGTCACGCGGTCAGAACAGAACTGAATGAGGGCTCTGTCAATTAACATGACGTCCAACACAACGACGAAAAAGCAACCGTACTGTTGGAGCATAAAGCTTAATTGGGTGTAAACGTATCTTAAGCTGAAAACGCGATATCAATGTTCTGGTTAGGTATATATCCTTACACAGATCTATATTCAAATCCCACTTATATGTAAAAATCTATTTTTATATAACTCCCTTGTTTGCGTTTTTACTTTACGTTACGTTTTAGTCGTTTTGTCTGTCGTTTGTTCGTCAATAAACCACGCCTTTTCCAGAATTCAAACAATTTTCATACTAAATTTGATGAAATTAAGTATGAAAAATTGTTTGAACTCCAGAAAAGGCCATAGACTTCTTAAGCATGGGCTTCTTCTTCTTTTACGTGAGAGCCTTACATTGCTCTGAAATTAAAAGTATGTGCTTAACTTAATACCACGTAAACGAAATCGCGGGAAGTGATAATTATGAATAATTTATTGAACTTAAATTGTTAGCATAATTTTTAATTTTAGTTCCATTATTTCATGCCAGAATTCTTAAATTAATAGGACTATCGACGTGAAGTTTTGAAATTGCAGTTTTATTTAATTTATTTATTGTATAAACATAATCCAACTCTACTCGATGCTAAATTCCGAAGTTGTATGTGTGGCATCCAATCGCAGGTACAGTAAAATTATTAGAACTTTTCTTATTCATATCCTTTAAACAAAATACCACCGTGAAATATACATATTTAAATCCTCTTGCATAAAATTAACTTCGGCAAAGCCATTGAAAGTAAGGCTCAAACTGCTGCCAAAAAGCTGAGCATCGTGAATAAGGTCAAAAGTGATCTATCACGCCGGGATGGATTGTAAGTAACCAGGTGTATTTTTTTTAATTTACTTAAATTTGACGCAATTGTATACTTAATAATCAATGACATCATCTATGTAAGCAAATGTTAAATCAACAGATATTTATAACAGAAGTAATCAACCGTGGGGCTTTATTCGACCGCGCCGTCAAATTTGATCAAATTCATTAGAGCTGACACCATTACGCCAAGCGCAGGACAAATAAACTGCGCCGGTGCAAATTAACGCGCATTCGAACCGTCACAAATTCGTTGCAACGCGACCGCCGACATAGATGCGGGCACTGTCAATTAGCGCGACACTCAAACGAGGAACTGATGACGTGGACCCCGTCGCGAAAACAACTTACGCGTTCCGGAATAGATGTTAAATTTCATTGACATCCGCGCTCGGCATGTTTAAATTGCATAATCATACGAGTATTGAATTTGAAATACGTTGCATTCATGTCATATTGGGAACTCGTTGGCGCGATGATAACACATTCGGACTGCGATTTTTCAGATTCAGCAACTTTTTCGATGACTGTCCGAAAATATTTTACAACAGTAGCCATGTAGCAAAGTAGGATGGCAACAGCACTTCACACTTCAGGGTCTCGTAAAAGATGGCTAATGAGATTAGACACCTCCCGTAGACCACAATATGGTCAGAATACACCTTACATTTTCCGGCATCCGTCGATTTTTTCGACTGTACTTCTCAATAGGATTTTGCAGAAATCAAAATTCACCCGCGCGGTACAAGGGCGTGGGGGTACAGTGACAAAGGGTTTCGAGTGAGAAGCGGGCAGCAGGCGCGCATAGTGAGCCTCTTCCCACCTTTTCCCGTAGACTCATTGAGGCGGTCGACCTATACAATCACATATTTTTCCCTAAGGGTTAGGCAAAGATCACAGATTTCCACTTTTCACGATCCTGAGATGCATCTCTCGCTTCTTCATCTCTCATCAAATCTTTCATACAAACTCGTCGGTTAAGGTTACTTTTAACTTGGCCTTATGTGCAGGACATCTTCTATTTGATCCCTGAAAGGACAATGCCGATTTGTGACCGGAAATGGCCAAGAAAGAAATTATTACTAATTTAATTTAAAAATAAAAATACAATTTTTAACGTTTACAACTTATCTAAAAGCAGATTACGAATCTAAAAACCAATAAAAAGTTGTGTGTTTACTAAGCACTTCCCTGTGATATTGCTTTACTGCGTCATGGCTTTGGATATCAGCATTTTGGCCGTCCTTTATTTTTGATTAATATATTTACATACTTAAATAAACATTTAAATAAATATATGTGAAATAGATGCATATATTAATAGCCTAAATATGTTACTTTTTCCTTTTATAAGGAAATAATATATTATCATTTCACCGTTTGAGACCAAAAGCGCTATGAGCCAAACGACATTATTTATTTAAAAAAAGTGACGTATGGTTAGGGATATGGTATCGAAACCAAAGTATCGATACTATACTCATGAGTACAATCTGAGGTACAATATCAAGAAAGGTAATCGATACTGGTATCGTACTTGCATCAAAAGTATCGAGTAACTCAGGTATCGAATACTTTTTGTTTGATATTCAGTATAAATAACAAAAAAACCGACTTCAAAAAGTAAACTAAAAAAGCAAAAAATAATTTACTTCGCACAAAGTAATACGTATTTCCATTTAATTAAATAGAAATGATTATATAATTATTTGATAATTTTGAAGTCGGTGCCAAGTAAAACAATAACTGTGTATAGATATTATCAATCTTACTAGTAGTTTTGTAAGCCAGTACTTAGGTACATAATATTTAAAAAGTTACTTTGATATTTAGAAGGTACCGATTCATATATTTTTCTAATACTTTTACTGTTTTGTAATTGCTTTGATATATTTAATAATATTGTGTGTACTCATGTGAATATATATTAGTGTGAATATATTAATGTGAATATATAGTATTTATAAATATTGTGTGTACTAGTGTGTAATTTGATATTGTAGTAGGGTTGTTGTAGCATTTACTTGGCACCGACTTCAAAATTATAAATAAAAATATGTAGCTTAGTTCCGCAAAACTCAAGCAGCGTGCAAAGCCCGCCCGCCCGCAAATAAATGCAGAAACCGCAGACACCGGCACCTTCACCAACTACTCTACACGTGTTTCGCCCCCACACGGAGCATCATCAGGAGCTCTTAGACCGTGCAATAACGAGTACTACTACACACTTAGTGCTCGTTATTGCACGATCTAACAGCCCCTGATGATGCTCCGTGTGGGGGTGAAACATGCGTACAATAGATTTACTATATATATCTGTATAAAGAATAAGTAATATATCAAAAACCATTAAATTAAACTGTTTTACCAATAATAATGTAAAAATAATAATAATTTATGCCATAGACAAATAAAACGAATACATACCGACCATTAACCTCAAATCAATAAACGCACTGAAAAAAGCGCCATCACTTTGGTCAAAACTTCCCGGAGACTGCCATGATAGCGACCCGAGATATTTCACCCGATACTACTTCTTCACATTACATTAAGACGGGAGGCTGTTTTTTCCACTACCATGCATCCTGTGCATAAACGGTAGTCGAGGATAACTAGATTTAAAAGGTGCCTCGGTAGCTACACGAAACTTGTAGAACCGACTTGCTATCGTAGAGGATTCTGGTATTGCAATCCTTTACCTTCCGTGCATCTCTGGGGCCTTCTTCATATCATTTGGGATGTCACCAACAGATTTGATAATTAAACTTTACATAGAAACCACAAGCAATAATTATTTGACCAATAAGAACATAAAAAGTATCGAGTACCATGAAAAGTATCGATTCTTACTCAGTATCTTATTAAAAAGTATCGAATACTAAATTACTTGGTATCGATACTTTTTGCGGATCCCTACGTATGGTTAGCGTCATTGAAAGTGTTTTATAGTATTGTTGTTGTATAATATTGTACTATTACTTTACTAATATTCAAATCGGCTCGCTAACAGAGTGTTTAGATTTACAGTATGTGGAAAATGAACAAACTTGTGTTATCAGTAGTAACATTCCATAACAATATAACCTCAAGAACATGAATTCTCTTCTGGCCGAATGGTTAACATTTCAGGTAAATTATCAACTGTTTAGTTACAGATGCTTGCATACGCACACACACTATTAAGATATAAATATTAAATATATTTCTGTATGTCTTCAATAATAAAATGTTTTGTATACTTTGTAAACAGATATCGGATTTGGTTTGTGGTGCCTGTCATGATTTCATTGAAAGATTCATTGCAACCAACTCGAGAGAAAGACAATATCGGCATGCCAGTATTTATTTTGGTTGTGGAAGATCTGTTGGTTGTGTTAGATTAAATTAGAAAGCAGTCCACAAACATCCGTTGCTTCATACTGGCATCATCGCAGAACTGTAAGTACTGCCTATATCTGCCACTATTATTATTACTTAATCTGCTAATATTATTGTCATAGTTTCTTAAACAGTTGCCATGTGTGAATGTTGCATCTGACCAGAAGTCTATGTTATGTCATTTTTCTATGTAATTGACCTGTTTCCTATTTAGTTGTTCATTGACACCTTTCTATGAATGTTCACATATGTATAATTTACATTTAATTATTTATATATATATATAATGTTATTATTAAAAGAACACAAAATATTGCCACAACTTTAAATAAAGCACTTTCATTATTTTACAGGTGAGACCGGCCAACTTTCTTTGTCATGCTTGCTTTGTGAGAGCTAATAGAGAAATAGCATGAATATAACTGATTTAAATATTGTGATGGTAGTGGAACATATATCACAACCATTGCCTTAATCATCCTGTCATCATGGCTCCTCTAAAGAAGTTTCAACATCATGGCTCCTGTAAAAGAAGTCGAAACGTCTTGATTAAATATAAATTATGCGCTAAAAACTGTGAAAAAGTTGTTTTATTTACCGCAGGTGTTTTATTTTAAGAACTGCCTAATTTGATTATATCCAATGTGTTAACCCATTTATTCCTAATTGAATATTGGAAACTAAACAACATGAGAGTACTATATAATAGAGAATAAAATATGAGAACTAATAACATGCAATGTTTTATTAAAAACAATGAATAATAGCAATTTCCTCTTTCCTTTTGCAATTTAAAGCTAAGTTTATAAAAATCAGATATGTGTACTACATAGGTATGTATTACACACATCTGATTTTTATGAATTTAGTTTAATGTAAAAACAAGTATGTTTTTTCATTGATAAAAAGACCCCAGTCTCTGCCTACCCCTTCTACAGGACGGGCGTGAACTGTATGTATGCATGTAAGAACAAATACAAATACAAAATGTTTATTTCATTAACTCAGTGTCTAATACAATATTAGTGAATGGAGCTACCTTTTAAGCAAAAATATATTCCAAGTATGTTAAGATCTGACATGCAATAAATCATTTTGTGAATCCATCAATCCTAAGTATTATAATTAAACAATTATACAATTTTAACAATTAAACCATCCTTATGAGTGTGTGTGTGTGTATGTGTTTCAACTTATAATTACTTCTATTTCAGCATAGCTTTTAGCTTTCAATCATTTAGTAATCGCAATTTTGCATTTTGTGTAAGTCATATTATAAATATCTAATTCCTTATTTATTTTGTTATATAGAGCAGTAGCTCTCGTGTCATACTGCCTCTTCGCAAATACTGCATTGTATTGCAATATTACATTGCATGATGAATAATTATTAGTTTTATAATGGATAAAAAACTAGGATAAGTATCTTCATAAATATAAATCTATAAACCAGTCATGAGTCATGAAAAGAAGACGTTTATAGTCACATAGTGTTTTATTCGATTCTCTTACATGATTAGTATGAGATAAGAGCGAAATAATAGGCAAAATACTAATTCAAGTATTATAAAATAGGTATTGAAATGTTAGGTTATGTTTTCAGAAAAGTTCGTTTTTCTCCATTACAAATCTGAAAATTAAACTGAAACCAACGAATTCTTAATCTAGAAGGCTTTAGCTACTTATATTTGTTTGTATCGTCTCTGGCCATTTCCGGTCACAAGTCCATACAAAAATCGGCATTGTCCTTTCGCCTTTGTCTGCCTTTACCGACTTGCCCGTGCACATCTGCCTCATATGCTTGTCTTTTCAATCATCTTTCGTCTATCCTCATGCCCGAATCATCTAACCAATGAACAAGTAAACGATGGGAAAATGACTATGGTTTAATGTAGGGACACTCTAATCCGTTCGGTCTGTGATTGAGGAGGTTAGGCAACGTTTGCAAAGGGGTGTCATCTGATGTCTGACTAAAAATATAATATCGGGCTCATCTGTGCTATGGGAGGCACTTAATGGCATTTGTGCTGGCACTTGTTACAAACTTCCAATTCGCATTGGCCCATGTCATAAGTTTAAGCCCATTTTCCGTCATGTGTTTTCATCCATAGGGAATACTTGTGACCTTAATTAATACGTCCATTTGAATAATTGGAATGACTTAGAAAAAGTATTACTATTACCGAATACCGATTATTATTGAATACCGATCCCTAACTTATATCTATCGTTAATATCTAATATCTATCTATCGTTTTTCGATATCGGTCAAGCGATAACGAACTTTATGTAAGTTGCCCCACGTTCTTGCTTTTTTTATTAGCAATCCAATGAGAACTACTAATTTGGTCAGTAATTTAGGCGGCTGCTTTACGATAACGAACTTTACGATTGTGCACTAAAGCGAAATATTGCTTACGTAAATGATTGTTCTAAGTAATAAGTATTACGAATAATATTAATTTATGGTTTTATAACAATTTTATATAATAAATTTTCATAGGAAAATACTAAAAAAAATCGCTTCGGCTCACAAATTGTTCCCGCCTAAGATCCGAGTCAATTTTTTTATTATTAATACTTTTCAAAATATTAATTAGTAATACTTAGTCGATAAATAGTGTTACTTTTACATAGTCGATTTTTTCGGACACATAATTCGTTTTTAAGCATTTACAATGCCATGTTTCTATAAAATTTAAAAGACGCAAATAAAAACAATCATGTGGGATTCGGACCTTCTGCCATCCGGGCGGGTATTCTGATCGCTGAACTACCAAGACGTTAGTAGGCACGTCAAAATTTTATTTCGCCTGGATAGCGAGAGGGTTCGAATCCCATCTGAGGGCAGATATTATAGTTTATTTGTTTATTGGAACTAGTCATTATTGCGCATACTATATCAATACATAATAATAAAGAATAATTCCTATTTTTAGAGCTCTTACAATATAGACTCGTATATGAGTTTATTTTCTTAGCACAAATAATATTTGATATTGATTCAATGTGATTTTCTAGTAATTCCAATCATTATAATTATATCGCTGACTGAAATTTTGATATTAATTACAAATGAAAATCTATTAATATTGTATCTTATAAATCACAAAAATATTGAATGATTTCGTTTTGAGTTTGAGTAAAGTTGCCAGTAAAATTAATTGGAACTGAGAGAGGATAATAACAATGATATTGCTGATACTCAATCGTGAAGGTTAGAGGTTGTCTTCAAGGAGGTAGTACGTGTGTTAAAAGATTAAATACCCTTTTTTGATTACGACAAATTTTAGTAGATATAAAGATTTATGTATCTAATAAACAACCATTGCTCACTAATATATGTAATTGTACTGTTCAATTACTTATTAAGTGCAATAGAAAGCATATATTAATAAATTTCAAGAAAAAAATTAACTCCTCTTAAATGTCAGGCAAAACTTGAACTCCCCCTCGCTATCCGGGCAAGGTCTCTTCCAATTGAGCTAGCAAGGCCTTGACAAAATCCGTCGAAATTTTTTAAGCTGTCGCCAGCGCAATATATTCATATAACAATTCTGTGAGGGATACATCACACTAAAACCCTCCAGGGCGTACCACCTGTCTGCCGTGGTTCAATGGTGACGGTTCAACGAACGTTTGGTGCAACGGTAGTGACCCTGCCTTTAGCACCGACGGTCCTGGGTTCGAATCTCGGAAGCAACAGATGTTTGTGTTATGAATACGAGCATTTGTACCTGAGTCATAGATTTTTATATATATTTCTAATTGCTTATTAGCGCGAATGTAAAAAAAGCTATCTCGAACATAAACTTAAACTTGACACGAAGAAGACAAGTTAATAATAATAAATGTTTTTTACATTCACACCAATTAGCCTATCCCAAAGTAAGCACTGTAAGGCTTGTGTTATAGATGCTAGGGTAACGGATAAATATACATATATAATACATAGATATGTAATATTCATATAAATATATATTAATACTCAGGTACAAATGCTCGTATTCGTCATACAAACATCTGCCCCTACCGGGATTCGAACCCGGACCTTCAGTGCGAAAGGCAAGATCGCTACCGTTGCACCAAACGGTCGTCACAAGTTGAATTATTACTTGAAGTTATTTCTTTAGCAATAAAAATATAAAAAAACTAACAGTTAAATAACAAAAAAAATGTGAAAAAAAATTAAAAGTTTTCCTCATTCGCAATTTGAATAATATTTCAGACAAATCAGCTCCAAAGATAGAACTGCTTGACAAGCATAGCTCTTTCTTTGTCTGGTCTAAGTAGCTTCTACATTACTACTAGCACCCCACTCCGATTTTATCTGGAAAACACATTGCACAACATCTCAGGCGAAAAATGACCAATGCTCGTCGGAAATTTCCTTCTTCCTCCAAAATGAAAAGTTCTGCTATAATCATTTGGCGACCGTTTGGTGCAACGGTGAAGATCCTGCCTTTCGCACCAACGGTCCTGGGTTGAGCTGATGTTTGTGTGATGAATACGAGCATTTGTACCTGAGTCATTGGTATTTATATATATTTATATATATTTGGGGGTGGTTGGGATCTACCTCCTAGCGGTCCACCCCGGGCAACGACATCATGGACCAACTCGGCCCTTGGTGACGGCTGATGATCCTAGCGGCGGTGGTAGGCTCCGCAAGGGGCCGCCTGGCTCGCGACCACCATCCTGCTGAAGTCCGCCGCCAAGCAGTTTTGCTGCGTTCCGTCGGAGGGTGGGAATACCAGTGCCAATGGGGGTTGGTAACAAGTCAGTTGCGCAGCTTGGGACCGGTCTTGGTATCTTGGCTATGCTGTACCTGGTAACTCATTCTGGAGGGTAGCGGGATCCGAAGCATGGTTTAAGCCGCTGGCCGTCCGCAGTTAGTAGGGGGCCCAACTAGCGCGCTAGCTACGCGTGAAAGGCTGCCCCGCCAACTCGCGAAAAATTCCGAAATGCTCCACCGTGCCAGTTGGCGACTGGACGGGAGGACCCGGTGGCCATTTCGGGGGGGTTCGGGCGTCCCCGCAGTCTCCAGGTGAATTCCCTTTTTTTGGTCGGCTTAGTCCAAGAAAACTTCCTTTGGTCGAGTAAGTAGCGTCTCGACTAAAAATCCTACCCCCCAACATTCACCCTAATGAAAAGCAAGAATAGGAAGAATCTTAAACAGCGGCTGCACTTCTTCCCATTTAATGTGCACCTTGGGAACATTGGAGGACTGCACTCAAATCTCCATCCGGTCTATCACCATCTGGAGACCGAGAAACCGCACCTATTCTTCTTGACGGAGACTCAGATAGCGACCCCGTCGGACGTGGCGTACCTCAACTACCCTGCTTGCACACTTGAGCATAAGTTTAAGATGTGTGCAGGGGTCTGTGTGTTCGTCCGCAATGACATATGCTATAGGCGTCTCCGATGCTTTGAAAAATCCGGGTTATCTGTTATCTGGCTTCTGGTGGACACAGGGGTAGAGAAGATGCTCTACATCTGTGTCTACCGATCGCACAGCGGTGACCGGGAGACGACTCGGCTCATAGATTACCTCACAGAGACGGCAGACTTGGCAGCTCAGCGATATCCAGCGGCGGAGCTTGTTTTTCTGGGGGACTTCAACGCTGATCACAAAGAGTGGCTGTTCCCATACCAGAAAACTGACCATGCTGGGAGAGAAGCGCGACGATTTGCCCTGCCCTAAATCTTACCCAGCTGGTGGATCAAGCGACGCGAATTCCAGATATTGCTGGCCACACACCCAATTGTCTTGACCTACTGCTGACAACTGATCCACACAAACATTCGGCATCGGTCTCAGCTCCACTGGGATCGTCCGACCACTGTGTGGTGAAATCCGTATCAATCTGCTCTCCTCTAGATGATAGCCCTAAGGGCATGAGGCGAGTATGGCGTTACGAGTCAGCAGATTGGGACGAGATGCGTATTTTCTTTGCTTCTTACTCCTGGCGGCAAACTTGCTTCTCTTCAAACGACCCTTCGTGCACCGCTGATGCGATCGCGGATGTAATTCGGCAGGGAATGGAGTATTTTATTCCATTCTCCGACATCCCGCTCGGTTACAAGTCCCGACCTTGGTATAATGCGGCCTGTGCTCGTGCTGAGGCCCGAAAACAATCTGCTTACCAAGCCTGGGTGCAAATCCGCGATCGCGGGGTCCGTGCACGGAGAATTAGAGCGAAGAAGAGAGCCTATAATTCGGCCGCCAAGTCATGCAAAAGGGTGTTACTAAAGGCGAGATTCGACCACATCAGCAGAATAGGGATGAAACTGTCTTCCTATCCGAATGGAAGTAAACAGTTCTGGTCCCTCTCGAAGTCAGTCGAAACGAATTTCTGCCGTCCTATGCTACCGCCATTGCTGAAATCTGACGGGTCACTGGCCCATTCTGCAGCTGAGAAAGCAAGTTTATTTGCCTCTCTGTTTGCGAGCAGTTCCCGTCTAGACACCGGCTCTCAACAACCACCAAACATACCTCGCTGTGATTCTTCGATGTCAGAGATCACAATTCACAATAAGCCGGTCCGTAGAGTCCTACTTAGTCTGGACGTGAATAAGGCCAGTGGTCCTGATGGCATACCAGCAAGAGTGCTGAGGTACTGTGCGCCTGAGTTGTCTCCTGTGCTAACACGCTTGTATTTCCTCTCTCTCAACACAAAAACCGTCCCAAAATCCTGGAAGCTTGCCAATGTGCAACCAATACCGAAAAAGGGTAGTCGTGCCGACCCATGCAATTACCGACCGATCGCCATCACTTCCATACTCTGTAAGGTTATGGAAAGAGTGCTAAACAGCAAGTTGCTCTCATACCTAGAAGACAACGATCTCCTCAGTGACCGTCAATATGGCTTTCGCCGAGGACGCTCAACTGGGGATCTTCTAGTTTATGTCACGCATTGCTGGGGCGAGGCCCTCGAGATGCACGGCGAAGCACTTGCCGTGTCACTTGACATCTCAAAGGAAGAACTTCCTGTCTGAACGATCGATCAGAGTAGTTGTCGATGGCTGCTCCTCTGACTCAGTGCCTATTGATGCCGGAGTTCCTGAGGGGTCTGTTCTTTCTGCGACGCTTTTCCTGCTGCACATCAATGACCTGTTAATACCAGGAATTGTTGGGTATGCAGACGACAGTACTGTTGTAGAGAGATACCTGTCTAGCGCAAAAGCCAGCGGCGACGACGTGATGTCCATGAGAGAGGCCATGGTTGAGCGAATAAACCAGAGGCTAAACTACGTTTCCCAGTGGGGCGATAGTAACCTCGTTAATTGCAACGCCTCCAAAACACAAGCGTGTCTTTTCACGGCAAAAAGGAGTTCCTTCCACCTCACTCCTACTTTCCGAGGTACATCTGTACCTGTGACCGACAGCCTCGAGCTTCTTGGCATGGAGTTGTCTTCAGACCTTAACTTCGGCGCCAACATCGAATCCAAAGCTCAAATTGCAGCCAGAATGCTCGGCGTCCTAAATAAGGTCAAGCGATATTTCACGCCAGGACAGCTTTTAACACTCTATAAAGCTCAAGTCCGATCTTGCATGGAATATTGCTGCCACCTTTGGGATGGCTCTGCAAAATACCAACTTGCTGCACTGGACACGATTCAGCGCAGAGCTGAGAGGCTCATCGGGGACAACAAATTGGTGAAGAGAAAGCTTCACACCTTAGCTCATCGCCGCAAAGTTGCCTGTCTGGCGGTCTTCTACAGACTGTACTTTGGAGAGTGTGCTCAAGAGCTGCATCTGCTCATACCGCCATCTCCTTTTGACGTGACAACGTCTTATAAATTGGTTTGCCGGGTGACACTTCAAGAAACTGCGTTACGCTCCGCTCACGTTAGGCGCTCACAATGAGAGCGAGTGAGAGGCACGCGTCCCTTCCACTCGGGCATGGTTAGCCCGCCTAAGAGCGAGAGAGACAGACATAAAAAGTGGAAGGGACGCGTGCCTATAAATTAATGTTTTAAATATAATTCTTTGTATAAATAAATGTTTTAAATTGTTACTATTATTTCATCCTTCTTCCTACTATACGAATGAATAATCACATTTAAATTATTTTACCACTCAAAGTCGTTGTCACGTAAAACTTTCGCCCGTATACCGACTTTACAGGCAACCAATTTTTTTTCCATCGGACATCCAGACGCACTGCAGGCTACCACCCTTTCTTGGTTAATATTCCTACCTGTCGCAACAAGCGCTTTTCAACATCCTTCATAACGCGCACAGCAAAGGAGTGGAACTCCCTCCCTGCGTCTGTATTTCCGAGAACCCGTCTATTTTCAAGGCCAGGGTGAATAGGCACCTTCTGGGTTAGCTCGTTCCATCGTGGATTCTGTCATGGCCCCCGGGCTTGATTGGGATCAAGAGCAAACCCATCCTAAAAAAAATAAAAATATTTCGATGAATATTACATACTAGCTATTGCCCGCGACTTCGTCCGCGTCAATTTCTGTTATTACAATTTTTCACTGATGCTTTGCTCCTATTGGTCGCAGCGTGATGTTATATAACCTTAAGCCTTCTTCGATAAATGGACAATCTTACACAAAGATAATTTTTCAATTTAAACCAGTAGTTCCTTAGATTAGCGCATTTAAACAAACTCTATAATTTTATAATATTAGTATAGATTTATGTATCATATATGTATGTTTATCCGTTACCCTAATATCCATAACACAAGCCTTACAGTGCTTACTTTGGACTAGGCTAAATGGTGTGAGTAAAAATATTACATATCTATGTATCGCATATGTATGTCTATCCGTTCCTAGTATTCATAACTCAAGCCTTACAGTGCTTACTTTGAACTAGGCTAATTGGTGTGAATGCAAGAAATATTATCATTTCAGCTTGAATGAGTGGACACGAAATGGTAAGAACGGTAATGTTTTTAATGAGTTCAGTAATTTCCTTTGACAAAGGGAAAGCGTATCATTTCTATTCGTCAATAGCAATGCACAGAGAGGTTTGCCTTTGTGGAAAGCCACCATCGGCGCTTTGTCCCAAGTCTCGGCTTTGTGGGGAGGAGAGGTGCGCTTACAGTACGGACGTACGTTTGATGCTTTTGTATAGAACCATTGCATTAGATAAAGTTGCAATTTGAAACGGTGCTCGTAAGCGGCTTGATTCGTTGAAATCGGCTGATGAAGAAATAAAACTGGAATCCGAATTCAAATTTAAATAAACTAATTTCCATATCTTTAATTAAGAAGTAATGTTGAAATAGAATTTCGTTATAATGTTATCCAGTGTATAATAAGTTTAAACAATTTATTTAACTTAGTCTTCAGTTAGTGCATGCGGTGCCCTCCCACAATTATAGCGACACTTAGTTTTAAAACCATATGTTATCTAGATTTGTAAGTTTTAGTGCACTCATTGTTATGATAAATGGACACATATGACTGCTATGCACGGAAGAAATAGTATTGGAGGCTGTATCAATCCAACATTACGTTATTAATTAATTAATATGGAATTTGTTTATTATAATAACATTCCTTATAATCACACCAATCAGCCTGGTCACGAGTAAGGACTGTAAAGCTTGAGATATAATGGAAAGATTTATATGATACGTAAATATGTTACACTCATAGAAATATATATAAATTCCCCACTTAGGTACAATAATAGAGGGCAGGCCCCGGTGCCCGAGTTTGTTTCACCAGTTCTTTTCGGTAGGGCCTCCCAATTTCCGAACTAGTGGTAGACTCAGTAGTGTGCATCATAATCGTAGTGAAAATTTAATAACTAAATAGAATGCATAATAAAACATTTTGATTCATATAAATTAAATAAGTCTTAACAGTTAGGAACGTGCCCAATTAAAATATTGTGAAGGTAGTAGAAATTATATGACGACCATAGCCTTAGTTATCCTTCGATCACGACTCCTGTAAAGGATAGGAAACGTCAGGATTAAATAGAAATTATGCGCAATAAACTCTAAATAAGTTGGTTTATTTAAATGCCTACTAAGGTTGTTTACCTTTGACAATACGTTCTGTTTGTAGCAACATATGACATAGCATTTCGCTGAGTGCAATATGTGTCGCGTATCCATCCAAATGTCACCTCTTATACAATTTAGCGACGAGACTCAGCTGCAGAACACAATTTCGGAAATTAGAGACGAGCATATGACACTTGAACAGACGTGCGGGTAATTGCAAGTCGACTTATTATTAATGGCAGGTAGAATCAGGCTCTAGGTAAAATAGGTTAAATCTAGAATTTGTTTTTAATAATAATATTACTCTAGCCACTTGTGTTACGAATACTGGGATAACGGATAGACATACATATAAAATATATAGATATGTAATAATTATACAAATATATAGAAATACCCATGGGTCGGATTTAAATTTACGTAAATACCTGCCCCTTCTGGGACATAAACTCAGAATCTCCGGTGCGAAAACCAGAGTCGCTACTGTTGCACCGAACAGTTGCCATACGTACCTATATGGAGTTTATTTTTTGATGATTATCCAATATTTTGGCATCTCATCTTTAATGTATAACTGAAAACAAATCTAGTGATTTGATAAATAACTAAAAGGGAAGAAATAAACGTTTTATGTATAAAGAAGTTATACTTCTTTTGGCGCGTTTGGGAAAATGATGAGAGTGAATTTTATGATACGCGCGCACACCGACACCTAAAAGCGACAGGATGAGGTTGGCCGCTAATTGTCTCAAGTTTTCGTGAGAACTGATAACTATGAATGTGTGTATGATTTTAAATAAATCAACAATATATAATTATATTATAACAATTTTATATAATAATCGTGATAAAAGTTTTATTTAATTAAACCGTAATCAAATGCATTTAGTTTCGTATTTTATAAATTTATCGTTCTTTTCACAAACAAAGAGCACGGGCACACGGAAGAAATTTTTAGTTATTTTTGTTTAGTTACAATAAAGTAGTATAACTACTTACGTGCGTTTATAAATACACACACTCCGTATTTTTGAGGTTGGTGCCAGCGTACCAAGTACCAAGCGATAACCTTTATTCCAAGTATTGGAAGTTGTTAAATGCTTAAACAGTATAAGTATATATTTATTAGAGTTCAACAAAGCCAGTGCTTAAGAAAACGTAGAAAAGAATAGAGAGTTGTATAACGATGAAAGTAGAGTTGTTAAGAACAATGTTGTCAGTGGAACTATCCCCGAGCAGCAATAAGATGAGTTAGCCACTATGGTAATGAGATGGCGTGGATAGCTTTTACGGTGCACGGACTGTTGACATCTATTTAAGCAAAGCACAAAATCATGACAATGTCAGGTTTAACATCGTTTAGAATATTTTTTTATATTAGTTATGTTAATGACGATTAAAATGAATAATTAAATATAATATTTTTGCAAAGATGTCCAAACAGAATAACAAGTTCCATTAAATTCTGAATTCTGTTTAATTTTTGAGATCAACAGACTGTGACAGATTATACAAGTTACTTGTTTAACCCACTTAAACCTACCAACCCATGTATGGGTATTAAGAATTTAAAAATTTTACCGTTTTTTTTGATATGTTAAAAACAAAATAAACATATTTTTAGAAAATTTAAGAGGTACTTGTTATTTATAATGACAAGTAACATAGTAAATCAAAACATTACCAGTTGTTATTTGCGGCCGAAAAATTGTGAATCGAAAATTGTAAAACATATCCTCAAAAAAGTAAGTTTATATTAATTTACCGTTATTGTTCTAATAAAACAGTAGTGAAACTAAAAAGTATATTACTTTAGTAATATTCATATTGTAAAAAAAATAAAAATTATCTTTATTTTTACCCTTTTATTCAGCTGTGCATTGCATGAACCCATACATGGGTCCGTCGGCACAAATATAGTACTTTTAACTTTTTAAATGAATATAGTTGTTGTTTGTTATTTCAGAATATTTTCAAAATATTGAGTGAATTAGATGTTAATAATTATCTAGCTCCATAATGCATTATATTTGAACCACTTTGTAACGCAAATACTCCTGTCACAGATAGAGATTCTGAGGAAGAGGGTGCTATTACTATACATAATTTACCTAGTACTATTCTACGTGCATCGCAGAGGCTTTGTGTGCTATTTGGTCTATATCTGATAAGGAAAGTGAAGATGATAACTTTCCTTTGACCAGTTAACAAAATAAATCTTTTTCATAAGCCAATGGCATCTACATCTTAAAGAGTTAGTTCTGCGCTTTTATTCTACGTATGTCCGTATAAAATAAGGCCTACCATTGGAGGAGTAGACACAAATAATACTAGTTTTCTAGTTTCCAACCTCTGGAAAGACCAAAAAGCTAAATACGTTATAAATAACTTTAACCAATTATTCAATAGCATGGTGATAAACTTTATAGTGGAGTATAGGAATCTATATGTTTAAAAAAATGTAATGTAACCATAATTAAACTCAAAAATGTTTCGTTGAAATATTTCTTTATAGTGGATATGTTTCTATACAAACTCGTTGTATGTTTTGGGGAAAACATATCTGACTGTGGCGGGACTGATTCAAAATGATAAATTTACTAAAATGAGGCCTCTATTTGGTTAACTCAATGGTATTTTTCAAGAACAAACAACGCACTTTCCACTATAAAAAACGAAGCGTTTTTCTCAAATTGTAAAAATATATAATGTAAACATAGGAGGCGTCGATCTTTCCGATCTGAATATAGGTCTATATCGAACTTCTATCAGAGGCAAAAATGTTAGTTTCCTCTATTCTGTTATAGCATTGAAATGGCATAACATAATGTGTGGCAATATTCCGTATTGACGGTGGAGATTTTGATCATCTTGATGGTGGAGGTTTCAGACACAAGAGCCTTTTTACAAAGGTTTCTCACAAAACGCGGGTCTTATCCTATACCAAAAAGCAGCTTTGGAGATTCATACAGTCTCGACCACATTGGTGATCTTATGTTAGTAATGATCTAAAATATATAAAAAAACTAGCCACATTTGAGTAGAATATGACATACATTTACATCCCAAAAATGTGTTTTAAAATATTACACAGTAATATTTATATATATTATCAATACCCGTTATCATAAATAAACTAATAGAAAGTTAGAAAACACAATTGTTTCAATTTTAAGCGTTTTATGTATATTTCTATTTATTACTTAAGCGTTTACTGAAACGCAGTGCTTATGCCGACCGACCCATATATGGGTCATCAATTTTCCAGCTTTTCTACTAGCGAAAATTTTTTTTTATATTTTTCCAAAGATACTGGGATTATAACAAACCATATATCCAAAAATCTTCTCTTTCTAAGATAAAAATAGTTTCAGGCATATCTGGGTTAATTGACATTACGCTAAGATTTTTTGTACACCAAATTCAAGTACCCAACCTTGCTGTTTTTGAATACTTACAATAAATAGAATGAAATTCTTATTGAAACAATTCTTAAATGTTTTTTTTTATTTAAACCCATAATTTAAGGATTAAGATCACGAGACTCATTAGTTCATCACATCAGCTTATTTATGATTTCCCACTGAATACCAGTCCAGATCTAGCTACTATCCACCACGTCAATCGACTGTGAAGCAGTGGATGCTAACCAAATATTTTTGAAGTATTACTTTTTTTTCGCAATTTGATGGTAACTCATATTATTTTCTGATTTTTATAGTAACGCTATAGTCGGTTAAGATAGTTTCTGTTTAGATGACTCTACATCCAATGAGATCCTTTGTGAAAGATGTTTATAAAATAGTTGGGCGTATGTATTGTGTTCAATAGTGTGCCATCGCTATCCGAGACTAGACTCTTTAATTTTAAAAGCTTATCTGCCATACCAACTTACTTGGACGCAGATATAGCTGCGGGAGTATTCCAAGCTCATTACCATCCTCGGTGGCAAATCCCACGTTATACAAACTCGGGTTATTCTTGTTGTTTGTTCGTCTTTTGTTCGCTCAAATGCATCCATCGCCATGCAGTTTCTCGAAATCTCGTTCTCACATAGTACTGTGAATTCGTTTAGCTTTGCTTTTCATATTACTTCCTTTTCGTTGATAAGAACTTTTGATTCTATTTGAAAAGTAAGGTGTCAATGATATCTTTTTAAAGAAAATTTCTAAGCAAGTTTTTATAAGCGAACTTTAAAAAAGATCGTCCAATTTACATGTTAACCTTCTTAAAGTATATTTTAAAATATTTTGTTTTTAAACTTACGCCCAGAAATTACATTTAAATAAAACAACTTTTTATCGAATACTTGCGCATACTTTACGTTTAATCCTGATGTTTAGACTCCTTTACCGCGGCCCTGATCACAGGAGACTAAGGTAATGGTCGTTATACATGTGCCTACCTTCACAATATTTATTTGGGCACGTTCCTCATTGTTAAAATTTATACAAATCAAAATATGTAAAAAATGTGTTATATTTAAATTTTGAATCGTTAAAACTAGCACTGAATTTGAAACATTTTTGTAAACCAAATAAAAAATATTTTCACTATTTACTAGAATTATTTCATCACAATTGCATTCGCCATCATCACAGATTTCTACCGTTTCTTAAGACAGATACAATGCACATTCTATTTTAACGTATAATTAGAATAGTACTAATCTTCACTCTTTAAGGTTATCAAAATAATGATACTAGAGATAATCGCCATACATCCAAAGACGTATGATGATGTAAGAGTAGCGTATTTCAAGCGATGGTATTTAACTTCAAAAACGGCGTACAGTGCCCCGTTTCTATACAAACAGACGATCATATTATCCGTGGCGAATATTTCTGTAATCAAAGTATTGTGCATAATATTGATAGCCCTATTGTAGAATTATCTACACTGCAACTTCCAGTCAAATTTCATTGATATATCAACTGTATTTCTTGAGTTACACAAGATTTTGCTAAAGACAACATGTCCAGTCACTTGTATGGGCACAATAAAATGTGCACGAACTATGCGTGGAGATAATAAGAGGTGGGATGCCATCATCCAGCTTTAGACGCCTTTTTCTGAAATGATGCTTACTAATCTCACTACAGATATGATTTGCTTAAATCTAATATAGTCAATACTTTACCCAGAACTACTTTAAACAGAATGTTCTTGGAAAGTGTGCTCAGGAGCTGCATGTGCTTAAAGCTCCATCTCTCTTTTTCCATCGGACATTCAGACGTACTGCGGGATATCACCCTTTCTTGGTTGCTATTCCTACCTGTCGCACCAAGCGCTCATAATGCGCACAGAAAAAGAGTGGAACTCTCTCCCTGCGTCTGTATTTCCGAGTACTTTTAACACTTCCGTTTTAAAGCCAGGGTGAATAGGCACCTTTTGGGTTAGCTCGTTCCATTGTGGAACCTATCTTGGTCCCAAAGCTTATTTGGGATCAAGAGCGAACCCATTCAAAATAAACAAAGTAAATTAATTTGCCGTCTTTATCAGACACAATCTCATTTCCATCACACATAATGCTCTTTGTTCTGTCTGGTACAAGTTAGCTAACTCCACAGCTCTTTCGTTTAAGCATTAACTGTCTTAGTTATTTATCGCACTCGAATGTATACGAAACGGAACAAACATTTCGTTGCTTCCTTTGAAATGCTCTTGTGATTCGAAGTGTTTGATTTAAATAGATAGAGACCTTCATTTAGCATCAGTATATGATTTGGTGAGAAGCTTAGTGAACATAAAATTAAAGGATAGAGTCAAAAATACCGACATTCGCAATAAAACCAAAGTAACCGACGCTCTGACATTTTCTCTTCAAAGAAAGTGGAAATGGGCCGGCCATATAGCTAGATACAGTGACGATAGATGGACTACAAGGGCAATGGTGTGGAAAGGACCCACAGGTCCCAGAGGAAAAAGAGCGAGGGGTCGCCCACGAGCCAGGTGGGCAGACGAAATTGAGTCGGTAGCGGGAAAACGATGGCTAGACTTAGTTAAAGACAGAGAGACCTGGCATTCTTTGGAGGAGGCTTTTACCCATAGGGGGTCCTCACAGTATAATTAATTCGCATCCAATTGTATTTCATTGTTTTTAGTTTGCTAATTTATTTAAATGCATAGTTATTATGGCATACTAAGTTGTAATTCTATTGCTGTATCCATACTGTAAGGAACTAAATAAAGCTTTATTATTATTATTATTATTATATGATTTGGTGGTACAGATCGAATCAATATTATTTAATTAATTGACGACTGAAGGTTGACAGCCGCTTGGTGCAACAGTAGCGGTTCTATCTTTTGCCAGCGGTTTCAGCTTTCAGCCACAAGCATTTGATCCTGAATCATTGTCGTTTTTATACCTTTTAATGTATTTAGTACAAATAGTACACCTTTGTTTAGTTTGGGACTACATTATTTTTGTCAATTGTTGGAAATTTATTATCATTATTTTGGTGCAATGATAGTGATCCTTCTTTACGCACCACGGGTTTGAATTTCGGAATAGATGTCCCGCTTGTAATCGAACAGGCTATAAGCAGGTTTGTCACCTGAAAAAATAGTTTTTATATATGTATTTTAATACGGAAATCGGTTTGTTTGAATAAAGTTCCCTGATACTCGTAGTATAATCCACATAGGGTAGGTAGCCTCTATTATTTAGTTTTGTGTCTGTTCAACGAATTCCGAGTAAGTATTATTTCAGTGATGTGAACAAAACTCTACACTATTCCAAGCTTATTCGTTGTTTATTAATAAAAGAGTAAAAGTGTTCCCAACGAAAACATAAATATGAGTAATAAAAAATATTAAAAGCTAAAACTTGGCAAAGGGAAAAATACGAAGAAACAAACAAAAAAGTAGATAAACAAGTTAGGCAATCATAAAACCACTGAAATAAAATCCTTTCAGATTGAGGTGAAGCCTGTAGGTAGCGTTCTATTTTAAGATAATTTTTTCATGTCCAGTAAACATTTATGTTTATTTGATTTTTTTTCCATTTAATAATTAACACACCAATTTCAGATAACAAATATTTTTAATAGTTTTGATTTGACTTTTTTATGTCCTGTAGACGGCGCCATATTGAATTAAATGTGACGTCATATAGCCTGTAATTATATAAGCCATTGAACTACGATCGAACATCCATACAGACATAGATACATGGACTATTATTTTAATTATCTTACATTGGATCTGTTCTATTTGTGTAAAAAGGGTACAATCAAATTAGAAATCACTTTAAGCGTTAATTTCATCGACAAAAAAGTTGAAATCTAAAAAACAAGTTTTATGATAGATTAAATGTTCGACAATTTAATTAAAATATAATAAAACTATTTTTTTTCAGATAAACAACGCGATTATTGTTGTTGTTTTATGATAAACTTCTTGACGATCTGTATTATGACTAAATTAAAATATATCTTTTATTACGAGATAAATTAAATTAAATTCCATAATCTATAGGTAATAAAAAATGCGTTAGGCATAGTACAAAGCAGCCTTTATAATTAATCCTGACGTTTTGTCTCCTTCACATAGTCATCCTCATAAAAGTGATTTTATTTAAATGTTCGATATACGTGAAAATCTAAGCCAATAACTAAATATCTATATACATAAAAATTCCCTGTCACAATGTTTGACCGCGATGAACTCCGAAACTACTCAACCGATTTTGATGATTTCTTTTTCAATTTGCTGAATTTGTTCCAACTTAGGACATAGAATTAATTTTATTTTAATTTATAACACAGCAACACGTGGCCGGGTCAGCTAGTATTATAATAATTTATTGTCTTTGATACGATCTTTTTAACTTGATAAATTTATTCGCTATTGTCAAATAATAGATGCTATGTTAAAAAATCCGTTTTCGATTCGTAGTACGTTTTAAATAAGACAAAAAACCAAGTCTGCATACCATCGGCAGCTTAGTCAGCAGAAAAATTCAGTACAGATTATAGTATAAATAGTTGTAAGACAAGTCCTTTTAAATATCGTCTGATAGCTTTAAATACAAGGTATACATAGTAAGTGTTCGCCTATAACACACAACATTCGTCGTTCTTTGGGTGGTTACAAAATGTAGTTACTGTTTACTAAATAAACACTTAAATTAAATTACAAGCTTGCGCCAACGAAGCCTTTTCATACGATACCCCACATGACGCGGTTAACTCAATTCAAAATATAAATAGAGACGATACAAGGTGTTACAAAAATACCCGTAAAGCGGAAACGGGGTTGAATGGTCCCTTATAAAGAGTCAATTTACAATATTTGAAAACCGTAGTATCGCAGTATGACTTACCGCCAAAATTTTACAATACTTTTCGTTTTGATAATTTATTACATTTTGTACGAGTTTTTTGTAACACGTATATTTTTTAATGATTGAATTACAATTGTTAGTTTTCAGATTTTTCCTTATACTTGAAGTATAAGACAGTATTACTTGCCAAATTTTATAGTTCTAGGTTAAAAGAAAATATCCTTTAAATTTTGATTCCCTTGAAAGTGTCGAAATAAACGTTTTTTTGTGGCATAAACGCTCGTAACCTTTTTTAACATTAACTTAAAAGTTAGATTTTTTCACAGCTTTAAGCGACTGTAGACATGAGTATGTGGTTTTAATTTCAACTCGATTCAAAGGGTCTTGATAAACAGACGGTCGGACGGACAACAAATTCATCCTATAAAGATTAAGGTTCTTTTCCGTTTGAGCTACGAAACCCTTAAAAAAAATTGAAAAAATATAAATAATTATTATTTTTATATGATGCATTTCGGAGTGTGTGCAGCAGAGTTGCATAGCCTTGTTCCGTGCCATTTTTTCATTGAACAACCGGACTTACAAATAGGCGCCACCGTTATATGGTTGATGTACCAAAGAGTCGCACTAAGCGTTTTGGATCTAATTTTGTGATTTGTACCTAAAGAGTACAACTCTTTGCCTGAGTTTGTTTTTATTCAAGTCACGAGTGAATAGGAGTCAAGCGCGTCACATCCTAGATCGCATCGTCGCTTACCATTAGGCGATACAGTTGTTAAGCTTACCTATTCAAGACTAAAAAAAATATTCCCCTGCACGTTCAAAATGTTTGTTTTTTAACCCTTAATTAGTCGCATGGGGTCAAAGCGATTTCGCATTAAAAAATTAAGCATTTGCTGCTTTTCGAAATTTCTCGCGCCCGAAATTTACCACAGTATATACAAATCGTTAATTTTCTTAATTAAGCTTGTTTTTATTTATTAGATGTTATTCGTTTTAAATATAATAGAATTAATAAATTACTTTAATAATAAACAAGTTTTATTCACTTATATATTTAATAAATAATAAAAATTGTTCCTACAATTTGGGGTCACTTGTGACCCCATGCGAGCAGTTGTGTAATTTTCTTCGTGCGAATAATTAAGGGTTAAGTTACTATGTAAACAAGCTACCAGGATATGTAGCAAACCAGCCTTTTGAGGCATCAACAATAAATAATGGTATTACTACGCAGTTGATTGAATACGCACTCAATATAAACTCCGAATAAACGGTATCAGGTTACGCATCGACAGACCATCATGTTGTTACGAAGGGCTATGACGTAATAAGCTTTGTTGTTTATTTACACATTCGAGCGAAAATGGAGTAGACCAGCTGCTGTAAATGTGTTGTGTGAGAGAGACGTACGTTATACTAACGTTGGAGAGAAAGGGACAGCAACATATGTTGAGGTTTAATCAAATAAGAAAAATGAGTTTGTTTTTTCATTCGTACTTAATTTTGAATACTTTTACTAGGATTGTTATTTAATAAATAAATTAGTTGCTAAATAAATAACTTGCACACACAAACACTAACTTGCACACGCACACACACACACACACATTATTAGTTAAAAGATCAGTTATGGATATAAGCAGTTGAAATATTGTAACAATAAAATAATAATCATTGGAATGGATACATTATACTTACTATCCACTAATGATTGTATTTGATGACACAAGCATTGTGGAATACCCACTGGGCTTCTTCTTGGTGTTACTTTAATAAATTTTAATGCACGGTCGTTTGGTGCAACGGTAGCGATACTTTCAATCCGATGGTCCTGGGTTCGAATCCCGCAAGGGCCAAATGTTTGTGTGATGAATACGAGCATTTGTACCTGAATCATGGGTTTTATACATATTTCTATAAATATTACATATCTATGTATCATATATGTACGTTTATCCGTTACCCTAGTATCCATAACACAAGCCTCATAATGCTTACAGTGGAATAGGCTAATTGGTGTTAATATAAGAAATATTATTATTATAGACTGAATTGATTTTGAAGTAAGTTCTGTAGTTAAACACTTTTTTGAATTCTTCTAAATCTGAATTCTAGGTTATCTCCTATAGGTGTAGGTTTCAAAAGGGTCACATTCAGCAGGATGCCTCGAACCCGATCATATATCACAGGAGTCAATTTAGCAAATCCCAAGCTTATTCCTTTCACGGTCCCTGAAGAGGGGGGATGGGGGTTCGAGGGTGTTAGATTCTACCGGAAGTAATTACACAATTCCGGTGCCGCGCTGTGTCACTTACGGGGCATTAACTTGGCAAGTTTACAAGAGCTTCGTTGTTGAATTCGGGTACTGCACGCCTTTGACCTACTAAGAACTATAATAGAATGTGCACATGAATAAGGATCCTTCATTTTTTACACCTAGTAGTATTTTGTTTGCTGAAATGCACTGAATAACAGGCTGAATATGAATTTCAATGTAACCTCAGTTTGTGCATTAAAAGGTGCACTTTTGATCTTGAAATATATCGCGACCGTTGCACCAAATGGTCGTCTTATATGTTGGTTTAATCATTAAAGACAATGGTGTTAGTGGTTAGGTATAACCCAGGTACAACAACACCATTGGTACTATCTAAATTTATTATTATTGAAAACCATATATTAACAAAAAATATTATATATTTCATTTGATAACCAGGATTAAAAAATAAGTTAGGCTTATCGCACAATTATTTGTGCCAGTATTCAAAGTTTTATACAAGTAGAGAGAATTTCTTATTCAGAATAAATAACTATACTACTGTTAAAACTACCTTTGATATATTTAAGTGAATATTAAACAAAATACTCAATGAATAACTAATAGTGTATCATAATACATAGTATCCAATCATCCGAAATAAATCAATTAAAATAACTTTATTGTACATCTCATAGGACAAAATAAAGACAAGGACACGAAGATACATGCTTAAAAGCAATATCTTCTAAGCAACATTTGGATGGACAGGAAAGTAAGCAACAAAATAATAGGTCAGTCGGTGGTGCTCAATAAAAACTAACACTAGGAATATAGGAATATATATTATGTGTTCATAAAATATACCAATATATACGACCGTTTAGTGCAACGGTAGCGATCCTCTTTCGCACAGATTGGTCCTGGGTTCGAGTTCCGGAAGGGACAAATGTTTGTGTGATGAATACTGAGTCACGGATGTTTATAAAGATACATACATAAATAGATATGTAATATTCCTATATATATATATATATATATGAATATATGTGTATCAGTTACCCTAGTACCTATCCATAACACAGTCCTTACAGTGTTTACTTTGGATTAGGCTAATTTGTGTGATTAATAAGACATATTATTAATTATACATACTTAACATAATAAATTGTTACATATACCTAAATATACTTTTTCAACTAAAATAAACTGAAATGGCGGTGAAATAAAATCAAGAGAAGCACTATCAAATCCAACGTTTATTCAGCTATTGAAATCTAGTACTTATCTAGAAGTCTCGATTTCAAAAAGACGACGAACTCGATGTAGCTTTGTCCGCGCCACCATTGTCCTAGACGGGTGAAAAGGTTTTTTTTTCAACTATCGCTCTCTGTAGAGACACTTGCATTGGAATGGTTCTTGATCGCAACAGTTTCGTTTCCACTGTACGGTTTTGCAGTAACAATTCTGATAAATGTTATGTCAGCGAAAATTTCACTTCAATTCTAAATTTTTTATTGCATCCATGTGGTACGACCTGACATTTTAAAGCCGTAACATTAACTATGGAACGGATTAGGGGCAGAAATATATTTATTTAATTTAACATAAAACATTAGAGAAGATATCATTTTAAAAAAAATCATTAAAATTAATCTTACATTCACACTAATTAGTCTAGCTTAAATTAAGCATTATAAGGCTCTTGTGTTATGGATACTAGGGTAACGGATAGACATACATATAAGATATATATTTATATATCTATCACTCAAGTACAAATGCTTGTATTCATCACACAAACATCTGCCCCTTGCGAGATAACCCAGGACCGTCTCGGTGCGAAAGGTAGGACCGCTACCGTTCCACCAAATATTGTGTCGGCGACAATTTCACTTGAATTCACAATTATTTAATTACATTGTAAAGGCATAACATAGATGATAGAAGGGGACAGAAATATATAATATTTATTAAATTTTAATATGAATTAAAAATTTAAAAAATCATATAACATTAGACTCCATGTTATTAATCATTATAAAACAATCACCTTCAAAAATATTTCTGATATTGACAACATATAGCCTAGTCCAAAACACTGTAAGGCTTGTGTTATGGATTCTAGGGTAATGGATAAAAATACATAAAAGATGAAATCCATGACTCAGGTACAAAATAGTCGTATTTATTACGAAGACATCTGCCCCTTCCGGAACTTGTATCAAGGACCATCGGTGCGAAAGGCATGATCGCTACCGTTCCTACATACTAAACAATACAACATTCACCTAAAAAAATTTATATTAAGACTGTTAAGTTATTTATTAAGAATAAAATTTAATAAGTAACTAGCGGCCCGTCCCGGCTTCGCACGGGTGGGCAATATTCTTTAATTTTTTTCTATTATTAAATATTTTTTCCGTTAGCGCCATCTAGCGTCCGGTAGACGAACTACTTGCCCTTAATATGGTAAAAACGCACACAAAAAAAAGTATTGTCATAATATAATTAGGATTAAAAAACAAAAATACTACTTACCTACATTAATACTTCCCCAAGACTTCCCCAAGATTTTCATGGCAACGCCACTCCAAAGTACAGGGTTCTAAACTCGGCCGGGTCAATGTAGAAATGAACTTTTCTATATTAACTTGCGTCTGGGTGTTGTGGTACCGTCTTGTTTCTGAATTCGATCTCACAAGTACTAAGAGCTACTTAATTGAAATGCATGTGATCTAATATTTATTTTTAATTTAACTCGGCTTCTGAGAAACGTAAGAATTCAAGATTATAATTTGTTCCAACGACCCTTACGAAAACCAATCGTTGTGGAAATTTGTTTAACAAATCTCTATTGTTACTCGCTATTTTCATTGACACCAAAAACAATAACATTATTTTAATCTTACACTTCCGCGCACATTACATATTTGATTTCCGTGAAAAAGTGTTTTATTAAATATTATTTTTAATTATTTTTTTAAAATATACTTTAATTAACACAGTTTTCATTTTTAGTAAATTAGCTGACCAGGCCACGACTTGCTATATTATAAATTAAATAAAAACCAACCTTATGTCTTTAGCCCTAAAATGAAAAAAAAAATCATTAAAATCGGCTGGGTACTTTGGGAGTACATCGCGGTCAAACACTGTGACAGGAAAAACAAATATGAAAGAAATAAACAATACAAGTTTCTATTATAATTAACATAAAAATATACAGAAAAAAAGAAAAGAGAAAAGCTTCTGCATCATTGGGGTAAACAAGGTGTATATATAAAATATAGTTATGTATGTATCTATGAACATTTAAAACTAAATAAAACTGTCATTAATGCAACTCATAGAAATCAGCCTTTCAAATTCACCCGTTGAAAGTTTCGATTTCAAATGCGATGCTGTGTCAGCTTGTCGAAGTTCCAACCGCTTGTGACGTCGTTGGCAGAACGGAAAGTTTTCCACCACCACTGTCAGTTGAAACGAATCTATTGTAATCGCTTCTGAGTTCAGGGGTTTTTAAATTGTTATTTTTTTGGTCAAGTTTTCCAAAAATGGGATAGACGAAATGCGTTATACCACGTTTTTGAAAAAAGCAAAATAATTTTAATATTTGCACCTAAAATTGAATTTAAAAATGTAATTCAATTTGTGATAAGGTAAGTGTAACGAATCGTATTTTTTTAGTCAATATTTCTTGATTAACCCTACTTCAATCGCATGGAGTCTTTAACAGGCTGGAACCTAGAAAATCAGGCTTATCTATTCAAAATAACTTCTACCCAACAATGGAAAGAATATGAACAAATTTGCTCATATAATAGCAATATTTCAATGAAAATTGCCAGTTTTCTTCGATTTATAAATACAGGTTATGTTACGTCAGTAAATTATTCCCACACTAAGTGCAGCTTATGGAATTGATACAAAATATCTCGATAACAAACGCTTACGATCATCAAATCATCATACATACATACTACTGGGATTCGAATAGAAAATTGTTCTGTATTGCACTTTTGTGTATAGTTAGCAGATCGGAATACATTAGGGATACATTATTTATAACAACATGCAATGTGTATTTTAAAAATATTTTTCAACATTTATGTATTTTTGTACTTATTAAAAAACATAACTTTTATAATTGAGTCTAATTTTCCATAAAATCTTGTTTAATGAGCTAATTATAACGTTTAAAGTATAATATTCATCCAGACTGTAAAATAAATTATTAATTGTTTTAACTTAATTTCAAAAAGAGGCAGATCAAAAGCTTTGGTGTTTAATGGTAAATGTTTTTCTACCTTCGAACCTTTGTAAAGCACTGTTGATTATTTTTGGATATTTGTCCTTGGTATGCATAGAGCGTATTTATAGCTGAACCCGGGACTTAAATCGAATAAGTAGGATTGCTATCATTGCACCAACCATAGGTTATAATAATAATAATAATATTTCTTACTTTCACACTAGTTAGCCAAGCCCAAAGTAAGCACTATAAGGCTTGTCTTATGGATACTAGGGTAACGGATAGACGTACATACGAGTATCTCGTATATGATACATAGATATTTAATATACCCATGACTCAGGTACAAATACTCGTATTCATCACACAAAACCATCTCTTCCGGGACTCGAACCGAAAAGCAGGATCGCTACCGTTGCACCGAACAGTCTCCAATCTAAGACGATTTGTTAAAATAATCTTGACAACAAATACTTCAACGCCTAAGCTTTGTTACGCAATGTACGAACATATCGTCATGGTGACTGGATGAATGCGTCATGGTGACGTGACGCCGATGTGATGCCAACGTGCCGCCGACGTGACGTACACGTGACGACTGCACAAAGCGGCGTGACAAGTCTAACAATAACGCGTCCAGTGCTCTACTTCGAATACTATTACGAATATTGTTCCTATCCGGGTCGCAATTATCTCGTCCGATAACAATGGTATTTCAAATCAATTCGATTCTTTATTGCACACCATAATTTTACTTAAAGATATGACATATACGAGTAAATATAATGAATCAATATGGGCCCTACTAGCACGGCAGAGCTTGATAGGAGAGAGGAAGCTAATTCGGATGCTTTTGCGTTTGATTTTCGTTTGAATTTACATAAATCAATTAAAATTATATTGTTATTACTTGCTTTTGATTTTCGTAATATTATTCAGAACTCCTGGAGGGTTTCTACGTTAGTAGTAGAGGTCAGAGCTTCATGGTGAGGGTGACAAGCCCATTTTCTAGGCAGGCGCGTTACATCAGAACGCGTCAGGCGAGATAGCGGTCAAGCGCCTGCCTATTTGGAGGGATCTGTGAGGGATTCCCCGCCATAGCGCACGGAGCGTAGGCGGGATACATCACTCAAAAACCCTCCAGGGCGTATCACCTGTCTGCCGTGGTTCAGTGGATCCGTCGCAATCGCAACTAATGGTTCGACGACCGTTTGGTGCAACGGTAGCAATCCTGCCTTTCGCATCGATAGTCCTGGGTTCGAATCTCGGAAGGGACAGATGTTTGTGTTATGAATACGAGCATTTGTACCTGAGTCATGGATATTCATTGGAGCGAAGCGAGCGAAGCTCCCATGGATCAGCTTCAATGGCGCAATGTCTGTTACGCCATAACTTCCCGAGTTATTAACCGATTTTGATATTTTTTTGTGGAATTGAATCAACAGGTATAGGTCCAGATGGTGACGGAGCCCGAATTTTAAAATTCGCAAAAATTCACATCGAAACAATTGTTTTTCTTTTTTTAGTTATTATGCTCCGCTCCAATATATGGTGCTAGCGTAGCTTTATGCTTAGCGACTGCGTCGCCTAGTTAGTATAAAAAGTACCGTTATTATGCATATTAAATTTCCAAAAATTTGTAGATTATTGATATAATATCTGGGTCATACTTGTTATTACTATATATTTGTTGTCATTAACGAGCTATTTTAATTTTTGTGGCTTTGAAATATTTAAGTTAAAAACAGTATTGTCATTATTATTGCAAATATTATTATTATTAAATTATATCATTATTAATATTTATATTCGTAAATCTCAATTTTATATCGATTATTATAATATTATATTGTATTTAGCTTATCATTATGTAATGATTACTTTCAATTATTTCAATGTAATTTTAAACCAATGAAGTTGTTTTAAATGTGCAGGGATTTATGAAAAAGATACAAGGATTAAAATTTTATTTTTCTGACTTTTATTGAAATTGTATTTTCCAAATTTATTGTTTTACAGTTTTTTAGAGAACATCCTTTCAAAATATTTAGAAAACTTAACGATATTATATGAACCTTCTTCTGAAGGCAGACGTAGCCCGTCGGTTGTGATGTCAACTTTAACCCAAGCGGGGTTCGATCCTCGTTGATGTACTGCCGATATGGACCCGTTCGCAACACAAGCTTTTAGCTTACCACGAGGAGTTAACGGGAATATAAATAATGTGTTTCTCGCATTGTCAATATTCTTATATAAAAATATTTTTTAAGATTTAGTTCTTTCACTGGATGGTACAGATAATAGTATCGTATAATATGATAAAATGCGACGGAAGCTCATGTTATTAAAAGATTAATAAATATACTATGAAATTATTAACAACCAATAACTTACTATCTATTTTGGGACTAACATTTTTATGTACGTAGTAATTTCAGTTTTATTTTATAACTTGGAATATAATGTTTCATGAAAGACTTCTTCATAAGATTTTTGAAGAGTATTTTGTTACTGTAGAGATTATACTTATAGTAATATAAATATAATTTGTTTCGCCCTATTTTGAAAAATATCTGTTAGTTTAGTGTCAGTATTTTAGTGTGATGCATATGATTTTATTAAATAAAAGCAAAAAAATTACTTCTTTCATATATATCTTAAATATAAATACAAGCATTTTATTAATTTATCTTACATGAGAATCTATAACGTCTGTTCGTAAATTATGATTTAGGATTTTCTAGTATTGTATATAAATTTGACCGTTAATCTAATAAATGAATAATAGTACAATTTTGATTTGGAATTAAAATAATGTTAAAACTATTAAATTTAACTTATCATTTATATAAATAATGCAGTCAATGTGAAAAATGGTCTTGTTTTTTGCAGCAGTCAAATATTTTTTAAAACGTTAACGTTATTTGCAACTCATCTGTACTGTACGATTGGTATAGTGTCTCTCACTAGTGCCAATTCGAAACTTCTTCATTTGTTTAGGAAATTTTCTTGATCACTACAAAACTGTAATGATGCATTGTATGTAGTGCAAAGTGTAGGTTTCACCGCATTACTTTTCATTTATCTAAATAAGCATATATATAATACATAATTAAATCCGGCACAATGAACTATGCTCATCACAACATTAAGTGCAATTACCAGGACCTGTAGTAATGAACTCATGGTAACGAATTAAGGATTTCTCCGACTGTAAATATTAAAAAAAAAAAAATCTATTTTCATTTAAATATCAAAAAATAAATATTTATCAAATTCACAGCAATTAGCCTAGCCCAAAGCACTGTAAGGCTTGTGTAATATCTATTAAAATATATATAAATACCCATGACTTAGGAACAAATGCTCGTTTTCATCACACAAACATCTGCCCCTTCCGGGACTCGAAGCCAGGACCGTCAGTGCTAAAAGGCAGGATCGTTACCGATGCACCGAACAAAAAAAGCATGTGTGCAAATCACACGTGGTAGAAGCGATACCTTCAAAAATTTTGGTTTCAAGATAATGTGACGAATGTTAAATTTCGGGAAGAGGATAATTGTAGGTTTTAGTAACGATCATAGTGATACAAAGTCAGATAATTATTTTACATTTTATTCGTTTTGATAAATAATACAAGAGGCTTATTGTAACTAAAGTACATACCACGAACATAAGAAACACTGTTTAATGCTTCCTATCTCATTTTCTCCTACGTCAAATCTTATGAAATTATGTGTCGGTCTCTTTTTACTGTCGCTTTTTCGTTTCATCAACTTTCAAATCACAACGATGCTAAAGAAATTTTCACTTCAAAAATAATATAATGACGCGTTAACAAATTCAATATTGTTTTGCAGGATAAAGAATATTTTCCACGTGAAAATGTCTACAATTTTCACAAAATATAACAAGTAGGAATCAGACAGCCATGGCAAGATCGTTTTTCGACATAAAATAATCGGGCAATATATTATTTCGCATTCGAACCCCGTTGCGAGAGTAATGACTGTAGATAGACCCTTTTCTTATTAACGCATGATTACACATTGATTATTTATCGTGTCTAGACACTGGGAAAAGCAATTTGTCATTCTGACAAGGGGATACGGCAATATATGGTGTATTCAAAAACTTGGGACTTGACCCAGTTAAATGCTGATCTTCGAAACATATTAAATTATACAATCGTTGTAATTTAAAATAAAATTAGGTATAAAAGATCCTTAAATACACTATGCATTTGTTGCTATTCCGTTATATAACGGAGAAAATTTAGGGGAAAAACGAGAGAATAGGTATCTTCAAGGCAAGCGCATCACATCCTAGATCGCATCGTCGCTTACCATCAGGCTTGATAACGATGACGCGCTTACCTATTTACACTAAAAAAAAATGGTTCTTAGGTAAAGATATGGGTATGTATGTGCGTTAAGTCTCTGTGTCAAAAAAAATGTCAAAATTAAAAAAAAGAACTATCATATGTATAGAAAAACAATTGTAGAGCGTATAACCATGTAGAAAAAAATATTATATTTCATATATGAAGTTCAAATAATTTAATTGTCATGTAAACACTGAGTTGACATAAAATGAGATTCATTCACAATCACACCAATAAGCCTTGGGCTAAGGCAAGCTTCACTGTACTTACTTTGGTAGCCCAAATAAAGTATGGATGCTAAGGTAACGGAAAAGTAAGGAACAAACATATGATACATAGATATGTAACAATTATATAAATACTAGCACACCCGACAACGTGTTGCCGTGGCTTATAACTTGAAATGATGACAATATATTTATTATAAATAAAATTAAACCTATCCCATGTTTTAAGTGGTCATTAATCCAACAAAATAATAGAAATCATCCAAATCGGTCAAGTAGTTTCACAATTCATCACGATCAAATACTGCGACAGGGATTTTTATATAGATAGATATTTTAAATACCAATGACTCAGGCATTATTGTTCGTATTCATCACACAAACATCTGCCTCGTTCTGGACTAACTTTGGTACAGTCATATCAAAAAATCGTCAACGATTCCATGATGGTTCTATGTAAATAAGGATACTATTTCCAATCATTCACTTAACACTATATAAGAAAACAAAGTAAAACAACGGAAGCCATCAAATGCACTTTTCCCTTTTTTATGAATCACAATAACGCATGCTGGAATATCAAATTAAATAAGCGTCCAAAAACGTCACAATTTCGCCTACTATTGTCACGAAACCGGAGCGTTCTTTAACGACAGTCGCACGGGAAACTGTCTGTATCACTTCGAAAAATTTTTGAACCGGTGCACATTCACGATGTTAATTGTCATTCGGGCTATATCGGGGCAAATGACAGGGACAATTTGGTGCCGTCAAAAACGCCACCGCAGCCGACGCGGTTGACGGGTTAAACCGGTTTAGCTGACGCGTTCGTTTGAAGAGTGAAGCTTTTCCGACTTTAGGGTTATTACTAAATAGTAACTGACTTTATATTTTCTTTGTAACATTTTCTCAATATAAATAATTATAAGATCATTATTAGTCTTTCAGTGTGCTTGCTTCTGGTGCACTGGAATATATTATGGAGATTACCTAAGAGGAAATGGACCTCAACTCACCATATGAGCCTAGAACCAGTTGATGGGTGTTGACCTCGATGCATCCAGAATCGATTTATTTATTTATTTTAATACACACACATGCTAGTTATAGAAGTACACTTCCAACGCACCAGCAGGTCATACGTGATCAAAAATTGCATAACAAAATTAATTAAATTACGAGTCAATATCGATGGGGAAAGAAAAAGATGGCTAAAGCCATGTCTTACGTCGGTGACTCAATGCGAATGCAATAGCAAAACAATCTGGTTCGGTGGGACGAGATGCAATGCGGTGGGACGCGGTAACTCCGTCCTACCTGCGCGCGAATCATCATGCACCATCGCTATTATAAAAATAATTGTCTAGACTCACACATGCAGAGACAACAGCGTACTGTATCTTGCATATGAGGAACGAGCTCGAGATTTTAAATACTTGGCCATCATGCTCCATCATCCAGCTCATATATGATTCTCCATTCTCGTATTGTTGGGTGCTGCCGGCTGCAGATGACGTGCCCAAAGCAAAAAGGAATTTTCGATCACCCATCCGATACCCGGCCTTGGAGAAAAGTTGCTTAACACTCACAATTATAGGCCGATTTCTTTAGCTGCTGCGCCATCGAGTTCTCCAAAAATCACTTTATACGTGAGTATTTTTCACAACCCTACCCTCGATCGGTAACACGAAGTGACGTGACAATCCACGCGGTGTCAGTGCCTGCCGTCAACGAAGCGACAGCTCGGTTATGACTCGCTGTTTTAAGGTTGATAGTAACCCTAAGCGCATAATAAATTCTAAACAAATTGTGAATTTCGACTATTGAATTTCGCTATCAATGCCGAAAGTGGCACACAGTGGTTTGCTCTCTAGCGTTCACATCTCTAAGAAACTAGAAAAAGATTCTTTTCGTTCTCTTATTAGATAAAAAGATAAAGACTTTTTATTATTATTCTTGACAACCTAAATGATGACAACAAAGTAGAAATTTAGTGGTGACAGTAATTAATTTTACTAAAATTAATATTCAATTTGTTTGATAGTCTTGAATGCTGTTCTAACATATTTTGGCTAACCACCAGCAATTGTTAGTTCCCACCAATCCACACAATGGCATTATGATGTCATGATCCATGAGCACCGATGGGAACATTCCTAAATTCGGGCTCCATTAAAATGTTATCCATATTTCTGAGCCGAACTACATCACAGCTGAATGACGATCACCTGTAGACCGTAGTCTCCCCCAAAAATGGGGGTATTTTGCCATAATCTCCATTTTTCGTATTGCAGGCCGCACATAATTCGGAAAATACTGCTGCCTACATGGCAGCTAGTATTTGGTCTATTATGGGAGGTGTATGGTTATTTTTTCCTGTTTAATTAGTAGAAATTATGACACTTTAACTGTGGAATTTGTTCTATTCTTCTCTTCTAGGTACGACACAGTAAATCCCTTAGCCAGTTCTAACTTGATTATGTTATTAAAACCATTTCAATAATAATGATTGAAAATCGCTGCTTTTTTAATGGATTCGCACAGGATCCCAATCAAGCTTGGGGACTAAGACAGGATTCACGATAGAACGAGCTAACTCAGAAGTATGTATGTTTTAAGGATATCCTTATTCTATTACTGCTTTCCCTCTTTTTCGTTGTTTTTATTTTCTGTCTTAATAACATAGCTTGACCACCTACAATCCAAAATTATATAGAAACCCAACAGAAATTCTTTTCTTTTCTTTCACGAGATTTAATAAGAAAAAGTATGAAAAGCTCAGTTACAGTTCAACCTTTATTAGAGAAGTCCCATTTAAACTGTACAAAAGTCTTTCTTTTTACGACGAAACTGCGAAAAAAGAAGGTAAATTTACAGCTCGAGTCTGTTAATTATTGCTACAAATTAAGATGATTTATTTGCGGGAGAAGTGACGCAATTCTCCGAAAGCGGAGGGTGCAAATAGCTTTTTCTGTCCCATTCTAATTTGGGAGTGGAAAAAGAAATTAGATTTGCATATATTTTGTGTTGACAACATTCTGTGACATAAGTGTTAAGTATACAGACAGACTTTCTTTCTGGTTCCATTCAAAGCCAGCGTCACGGAATGCTTTGACATGTGACCATTTTGGGCTGCACTTTAATAAAAGTGCAGCCTGTGTACATTCTGTGATGACAATCTAATTGATGTTACTAATAACTATGTAAACAACAAAATATGATGCACCCAAGAATAGAAAACACTATTTTATGTGGTAAAACTTGATTTTCCGACATCCGAAACTAAAGCAAAGATTTTTTGTTGAAAACTGGTTCGATTTTTATGGATTTAAGTTACTAATAATTATTAATTTGTTCAATTCAATTTTAAGGATAAATTTGAGACAAGAAAAAATCAAGTTATCTCAAGTGTCAGGCGGCAACCCAGATTCCCATAACTCTTTATGAATATATTTCTTTTAACATCTTACTTAGCCTTCTCGCAAAAATATATCTTTACTAATTTTATAAATGGCATAGTTAATCTATCAGACCCTCTGTCTGTTACGTTTACACAGAACGGTTTAATCGATTTTGGTGTAATTTAGGGTGGAAATTACTTGAATTCCGAGTAATTCTCTTTATAAGATTCTTTGCCCACGGGAAAGATCACCTGTACCTTCGGAAATTTAAGTAAGTATATAATATATTTAACGCGAAGGTAATTATGGGCTCCCGATACAAAAATGCATTAAGAATGTTGTTAGGACCTTTTTTAAATGGGTTTACTTTTGATCCTAATCAAACCTGATGGCCAAGACAGGATCCATGATGGAACGAGCTAACCCAGAAGGTGCTTATTCACCCTGGCTTTAAAAACAGTCTGGTTATAAGTACTAGGAAATACAGACGCAGGGAGGGAATTCCACTCCTTTGTTGAGCGCATTATGAAAGATGTTGAGAAGCGCATGGTGCGACAGGTAGGAATAGCGACCAAAAAAGGGTGGCAGCCCGCAGTGCTGCCCCGTTTGTGCAGTGTATCAGGTAACCAGCTCTAAATCCATTATCATATACATATTCTTCTTCCAACATTATGGAATGATATATATGATATATGTATGTAGTTAATTGAACTTATATACCTATTGTAAATATTATATATTTATGTACTACTGTTAAGACTCGATCGAAATGCTACTAGCATTGAGTCCATCTGATGTACCAATTTCATATTTTTGGTCAATAAATATTTATAAATTAAGAAATAAATATATATTTTTTATACACTTACATGTATGTTTGCTAGTCTGAAATAAAAATTGCTTTATTTTTTTAATATTAATTAGATAATCGTAGGAACATATATTATTAGAGGTTTAGACAAAGGAATGAAATAAAATAAATAGTGTTTAGTTCTTACACTTTCGCGCACATTACACATTTGAATAAAACAGTTTTTTACGGATTTTTTGCGCATATTTTATTTTATTTTATATTTGATTCTGACCTTTCGACTCCTTTACAGGAGCCGTGATCACAGGATGACAGGAAGTATAAAATAACATAGAATATGCGCAAAAAATCCGTAAAAAAAGTGTTTTATTCAAAATAAATGGTGTTTTAATAGACTATACTTGTGTTGAAAAGCAACTTAATTTTCTTTCACATCTCAATAATAATCCAGTAAAAAAAATGTTACAGTCATTTTAGAAATCAAAACTGAACTTCAGAACATGTAATTTTTGTTTGTCTATTATGCAATGTAATAAAGATTTTCATTTCGAGCATTATACTCAAAGCTTAGCGAAATATTATAAGGAATCTCATTAAAATTTAAATGTAAACTTGTGGTCTGTAGGCGAGATGTAAATTAGGTTCTGCGGGTACCTCCGATTCAGTAATTCCGGCGGCCTTCGAAGAAAATTGGCTTTTGTAAGGTTACATTTGTGATAAAAATACTAATTCTGTTTATTGAACGCTTGATAATTCCAACCAAGGTGAAGGACGCCGTATTCAAATGAATAATAAAAGGGGCTTTGGAAATGGACTAATTAAATCTTTTATTTTTGTTACAGGTAAGATAATTGTGCAGAAATTATTTGGTGAGTAGTACAGGACACAATTTTATTTTTATAAGAGCGAAGCTCCCGTGGATCAGCTTCAATGACGAAATGTATGTGACGCCATAACTCTATGAGTTCTTAGCCGATTTTCGTATTTTTTGTAATGAACTGAACCAACAGGCATAGGACTAAATCGTGACTAAAATAAAAAAGATATGGCCATAAAACAAAGACTATGGAATTTCCCATTGAAACAAAAAGCGTGCACTTTTTGAAGGGTTTCATTTTTATGGAATTTTAAAATTTACTTAACATTAATGAGTTTATGTTGGTTTTGTATTACGCTCTGCTCCAATATTGGGGCTAGCAAAGCTTTTTGCTTAGCGACTGCATCGACCTAGTTATATTTATTTTCGAGGGTAATTTTCCACAATTATGTAATATAAAGACAATTCACAAACACTTGCAATAAATTATTTGGCGGTAACAACGAAAGTTAAGCAATTTAAAAAAACAATAAATAGCATTGAATATTAATTTCGACTGTTTCTAATAAAAAAATGACTTTTCAATATATAGCAAATATTGATATATTTGCTATATCATATGAGCAGTTTATAAGAATAAGTTGAAAAGTTATTTATATTAAATAGTTATTTATAAAATAACAATTGCAGCAAATATTCAAGAATTTTCGCCAAACCTTTTATTCCAATAATACTCAAAAATATCTACATATATAGTATAAAGAGGTTAAAGTATGAAAATTTGTGAGTTTGTTTGTTGGAAGCAATCCCTGTAAACTTAACCGATTATGAAACTTTCATTACTAGAAACCTACGTTATTTTTAAGTGAAATAGGCTAGTTTTGATTGTGATTAAAAATGTTTTCCCTTGTAAGTAAATGTTAAGTAAGTACGCGTTCTCGTGGAAACTATGCAATAAAAATAATGTATAATAGCACTAATATAAAATTTAAACTTCATACCAGCGCCATAGTCTTTCTCTATGGACGAAAACACCACTGAGAGAATGGAATAAAAACTTAATTCAAATTCTCTTAAAAGAAGTTATTTAAATCGTCCAACAGTTTTTATCTACCACCCATTCATGACGTCTTTTAACAAGTAATAAGAACTAGAGTAAAAAACCCGACAGTCTTAACAGGAGTGACGACATTTACAATATTATACACTACTGGAAAAAATTAAGGGATCAAAAAAATATTCCAAAAGTTTTGGGCAATTTTCAACAGGCCGTAACTTCGAGAAAAATTGTAACTCCAAATGTCTAGTTTTTGGATTAGAACTTTAAAGTTTTGTAGCCTCCGCGGTTTTTGAGTGTCTTAGAAAAACCAGCAACAAAATATTTTCAAGTTTATTTTCAGTTTTATTTTTTAATCTACGGGCGCGGCCAAATTTTTTTTGCTTAACCACTATAAGGGTCGGATACTTTGTTTATTAAGCTTAAATTTATTTTATTATAGACCTTGATACGTCCACTTCTCGCCGAGATATCGGTCATCAAATGGAAAAGGATCATTTTGTCTTTGATTATCGATATCTCAGCAACCAATGATCGTACAGAAAGTTAAAGATGGGTTTTCAGAACATGAATAAAATCTCTTTGACGACTAGCTTTAGCTAGCGGAAAAGCATTCCGAAAATTTTTTTTTCTTTTTGTCACATGAATTTGAAAATGCAACAAAAAAAGGGCTTTTGGTGGCTTTTTGGAAAATCAAGCGCTGGATCGAAATTGAGGAAACCACTTAAGTGTGCCTTTTACAGTTCAATATGTCCACAAAAACCCTACAAAGAACCAAATTAATCCAGCCAGCCGTTTTTTTGTTTCACTTGATCGAATTTTTGAAAAAATTAAAGGATCACGTATTTTGCTCCATTGAATCTAATCATATTTATTTTTCAAATATTACCTTTTAATGTACAATAAGCGTACAACATTTCAAATCATGCTTAATAGAAAACAAAATGCTGGTATTAAATTTCGCTCCTAATTTTAGTTTTTTTTTGTGTCTAAAGACACCTAACTACACTACTATTTAAAATCTTATTCATTGCTATAAATTTAACTATACCGTAAAATTATTTAACCAGAAAAATACTAGAAAAAAACCGACTTATCTAACAAGTTAGGTGGTAATTACTTGTGAGCTGAGTCAGTGTTTTCTAGTTTTTCTATTAAAATAATTTGTCATATAAGATTACATTGAAAAATTTACCGAAATGTAAGTAATCTTATTAATAAATATTAGTAATCAAAGGTATTGAGAGATGGCGCTGTACTAAGCTGAATCGCGGTAGGTAAAAGATAATATGTTTGTTAATATATCACCGAACATATTCGATTATAAAAAGAGAATAAATTAAAATAAATTGATTCCATTTTCAAACTATTTGGTTGGCAGTATCTTTTAGCATACATTACTTAACCCGAAAAGTTTTTAATCACTACTGAATATATGTCAACGTTGTTTGATATTCAACATATTTTGTCAACATAAATATAAAAGCGATATCGAAGTTGACCCATTTTTGTTGCAACTCAGTGAACATATGACCGTTCAGTGCACTGATATATACAATAACGGTTATTGTTATCGTTACGAGTCCGTAACTATCGTTGACTACCGGAGGGGAGACGGCAGTGTAACATTAAGACCTTATCACTGTTCACTTCTGAAAAGTTCCAAACAGAATTTCTCGTAGCTTGTTTAAAATATACAGGTTTCTTTTCTGCACGAGACTCTTTAAAAGACGTAGAAAAATCAGTTTATATAAATAAAAATATAAAAAACAAAACATATTTTTGTTTTTGTTTCTAATATTACAATACAACTACAGGACGCAATATTATAATACCTAAAAATAAATGACAATTACTTCTTATTGACCTGCTGACCGGTCCACGCATTGCTATATTATAAATGAAACCTATCCTACTATATCAAGTCGAAACAAATGATTCGGATTTCATCGCGGTCAAATACTGTGACAGAGATTTTTTATATACATATATGTACATATATTAATTTAAAACAACTTACAATGTATATTACTTAACGTAAACGAACAAGTTAAGCATTAGTTTTACTAAACAAATAGAAAAAAAAAGTGTAACATGCTGAAACCAGATCTTTCGGGCGATAATAGCTAACAGTAAATAACTGTTGTATCTGTGTTAAAATACTTATAATGCCTACATACTTATATATTATCAGTACTTATCTACATTGTTATAATTATAATATTATTAGTCCCACGCAATCGCTAAGCATAAAGCTTCGCTAACACCATATATTGGATCGGAGCGTAATAATAAAAAAATATGTAATAAAATCTAATAATGTTAACTAAATTTTAAAATTCCATAAGAATGAAAACTTTCAAAAAGCGCGCGCTTTTTCGTTCAAAGGGGAAATCCCATAGTTTTATGGTCATAACTTTTTTACTTTTGCGAATATCAAAACTCCATCACGATCTAGTCCTAAACCTGTTGGTTCAATTAATTACAAAAAATACGAAAATCGGCTAAGAACTCATAGAGTTATGGCGTCACATATATTTTGTCATTGGGCTGGCCATGGGAGCTTCGCTCGCTCCGCTCCAATAAAATACAATATGAAAAGTAAAGCACATATTTAATTACAGTTTACTTCAATACGATAAGTAACTTTTTTGTTATAACTTTTTTTTTCTTGCAATTAGAGCGACATATCAATAGGTATGTCTGTCTTGTAATTTTTTTATAAATATTTTTTACTGCTTAATAGCATGAGGCCCAATTGAAGTTTTATTTTATCACAGCTACGTATTCAAACAACAAAAAGGATGTTATACTTCTCAGACTATATCGTCATTTAATATGAATAATTTCCAAAAAAAAATCAGTAAATGATAGTCTGAGAATTAAATAGAAGCTCCCGTGTCCATTATATCACAAACATCAATGAACTCGCAACCTTCATTTGACAGTTTTATACGGGTCGCTAACTTCAATGACAAATAAGCCATTAAAAATAATATAAACTCAATAAACTAATTCAAATCTCCGTCAATTATAGCTTAAATAAATTCAACTGAAGTGATTCCAGTGCTAACAAATATTGGAGTACGCTAATTTGCATGACAAAACATATTTGAAAAGTTGATTTACTCGGAAAATATAATCTATTACTGAGCAAACAGTTTTCAGTTGAGCTATTCCTAATAAACGATCGAGATTTGGTTTATTAACGTAACTTTTACAAGAATTAATTGAATTGTGTGATTTTAAAACAAGTTAAATGCCACTTTTTTCAAAATCGAGTTTTCGAACGCATCTTGTTATTTAGGCTTATTTACATATTTGCCATATATACCACCAACCATTATATACTATACTTGAGGGATCGAATTTATTTATATTGCATTAAATGTCTAACCACCAAGAAATTTTGGGTTTTAAGTAAATGGAGCTTTGTTTCAAAACTTAGAATCTTGAATACTGTCCGTGTATATTTCGAAACAGGTGTGTTAACTTTGGATAGATCAGTAGAAAATTATACTTTTGTGGTAAATCCATAAGCCGTATATGAAATCGTATAAAAACTTCAGTATGAAGAACGCACAAGGGCGTTTGCTAAACCGCCGCCCCTAAAAATACAGCATCCCATAAAATCTTCATTCTGTTAATCTTCATAATAATATTTTGACTTCATTTTTCCCTATTACGAAAAGAGATTCATATTTTTCCGTCCACATTTTTTCGCCTACATTTATTTTAGCTAAATCGTTCGCAAATGTTGAAATATGTTCTCTTCGATCTTTTCAGTTGCGATCAGATCATTTGTTTTTACAATTGGCCCATAAAAAGATTTGCTAAGGAAAACAAAACTCTGGAATGCGTATTTCAAATATGTGGTGATACTTGTGTTGGTTTTGTAAACGGGCGTTTTGAACGATGTAAACGAGAGAACTTAAACAATTATAATCATTTACATTAGATTCTAGGTCGATGCAATCGCTAAGCATAAAGTTTCGCTAGCACCATTTTACTAGCGGCCCGTCCCGGCTTCGCACGGGTGGACAAAATTCTTTAAATTTTTCTAGCATTAAATATAGCCTATGTTACTCAGCGTGAGTGTAGCTTTCTAATGATGAAATAATTTTTAAATCGGCTTTGTAGTTTTTGAGTTTATTTCAAACATACAAAAATACAAATCTTTCCTCCTTATAATATTAGTGTAGATAACAATGAGATCCCGATACTTTTGCATGCGTCTTGTCTTGCTTGCATCAAGCGCGCGTGGATTTCCATAGCAGAGTTATTTTAGAAATGTATTTATTATACTCTTCAAAGATCTTATACTTACGATCATCAACAAATATATTTCGAATAAGATTATTACAGGATTTTATGTTGATAAAAAACTCTATGGCCCATAACTCATTAATAGGTACCAACTCTTAACATCTTACACACGTGATAACTTTTAAACGAAATGTCCGATTGAGATGAAACAAAAAGTGTTTTACTTCTACATAAATACTCTTGATAACATAATGCTTAATTTTGATAAAGATTAATATTACGATACACATTTAACGTAGTTTTTTTTTCTTCAGACGATTTAATAATTATTTTGAACACAAAATCGGTTATTGTGATTAAACCATGATAGCTAGATATATGTTCTTGCAGATTTTTTGTAGGTCTTAATAGGATCTACAAACCCGTAGCACATCATTTTGTTCTATTGTCAATAGTTTTTTCAGCGTTCGCAAACATAGGTTTTCGATTTAACACCTTGTGTTACAAAATAGCAATTTTATTACGGATTCCTAATTTTGAAAAAAAAAATAGCCTATAGCCTTCTTTAATAAATGGACTACGCAACACTGAAAGAATCATTCAAATCGGACCAGTAGTTCCAGAGATTAGCGCGTTTAAATAGACAAACAAACAAACTCTGCAGCTTTATAATATTAGTATAGATTAGAGCGGAGCGTATTGGTGGTTTCAAAAAATATAAGGTCTAAAGATTTCGGTGTATATATGCTAAAGCTTGAAAAAAAATATTTTGCTCACCCATAATGCCAATGTTTGTTGGTCATTACTTTTTTATTTTTGTGAATTTCAAAATTCGGGCTCCGTCACGATTTAATTTGATTCATTACAAAAAATACGAAATTCGGTTAAGAACTCGTAGAGTTTTGTGGCGTCACATACATTTCGTCATTGAAGCTGATCCATGGGAGCTTCAGTTGCTCCGCTCGAATACTCGTAAAATACTACCTGAAGGCGGAGTTTTCACATGCGTATTTTATTTCTTATGAAAATACTGCATTGTGAATGCAAAAAAAATAAAATAAACTACATCATAATCATTTATTTAATAAAACATAAGAATACATTAAATGCAGGTGTTATGGTTTTTCATTTTTTCTTAGATGTAGGGCATATAAAAATATATTAAAATTATAAATAAATACAAAAATAAAAATTTAAAATAATCTGATAATATAATGACGTCATACAAATAAAAAATATATAATTTACACATTTCAAAATTTAATTTCTTTGTGAAAATTATAAAATAATTTCAAAACAACAAAAAATGTAATTTACTGACTATCGTAATTTTTTAAATATCAAATATTTTTACTTAAAAAATAATGTTGTCATTGGACATAATAATCAATGATTTTCAATCATATCTTTATCCGAATAAGTACAAGAAACGATTAATAAAAATGAAACGTCAGTCACACTTAATGTTTTATTCACAAGTAGGATGCAGTTAACCATTAGCAAGCGGAAACTTTAAAGATAAGCAAAATAGATGGTGTTGGTGTTAGTTCAAAGAAACTGGTCTAATAAACTAACGTCTTACTTTTCTCAGTGCCCGGTTTTGTAAATATTTATCAACATCGTATTACTTATAAGATTTAAAATACGCCTATAAAAACAAACACATGCACAGTTTATTTTATATGAAAATGGAGAGCAGAGAGCTTTAATAGTTTTAATTTAATACGCATTACACTCACATTAAATTAATTAAAATAAACATTACACAGATTATGGTGTTTATGACACACGCAGATATACCATATACCTATATAATTTTTGTGTATGGATAAAAACTTTTAAACACGTGGTCTAATTGAGAAAAGATCTTAGACAAGCTTAACCATCTAAATGTCTAACATATACGAGTAGTCGTATATTTTTGAAGTGAAAACTTCTTTAGCATCGTTGTGATTTGAAAGTCGATGAAACGAAAAAGCGACAGTAAAAAGAGACAGACATATAAATTCATAAGATTTAACGTAGGAGAAAATTATATAGGAGGCATTAAGTACGTGTGTTAATACGTGTTATGTGCGCGTACAAAGCTTGAGAGAAGGCATCACAACAACCGTGGTATGTTCTATACGTGTTACGTTGAAGGTTTCACTTCTACTACGTGTGAATTGCATATATGCTTTCTTTTTTTGAGTTTACTTAGAACAACAAAGAACTATTTAAAGATCCAATCTAATAAACATATATAATTGAATTGATAAATAATTAACTGGAGAATCTACACTGTAAAAAAAGTTTAAGGAAAAATTAAGTACCTCATTTGTAGACACAAAATAAAAATACGAATGTTGGTGAAGGCATCAATCGACTACGATGAATTCTTGAACAAGTTTTCTTTTAGACATGTATAATATTCTACATATTATTAATTTTCTTATTATTATAATCATTGTATGTGTTTTATAGCTATATACATACTATACGCAAACATAAATATAATTATATTAATCTGATTATCTGAAAATTGTTGTTTAATACATATATTTTGACAGGACTGCATTCATACATAGATATAAACTATTTATAGAAATATATATAAACACCCATGACTCAGGTACAAATGCTCGTATTCATCAAACAAACATCTGCCCCTTCCGGGATTCGAACCCAGGACCGTCAGTGTGAAAAGTAGGATCGCAACCGTTGCACCGAAAGGTCGTCTTGAATAAACAATTTGTAGAGTCAAAATTTATTATTTACTTCATTGCCTTAGTCGTCTTATTATAGTAATAATGGTTGAATTTTTTGTACCTGAGCCATGGATATTTATATATATTTATATGTATATGACTTATTCATGTATCATAAATGTATTATTTATCCATTACCCTAGTACCCATAACACAAGTAAACATGGGCGAAATGTGTCATTCAAAAGAAAAGATTGATATGTATCTTTCGATCACTGGGATATGAATCACTCTTTTGTATCTTTGTATCCCTACGTATCAGTAGCTCACGTAGTTCACGCACCACATTGCACAGCGTGGCTCTTACTCGTTTGTCTCAACCAACTCAATCCAATGTATTTGTGTATCATATCAGTGAGAGATATGGATTGGATATAAATACTTAGCTTGAACGATTTTTCACTTTGCTTCTTGCTTGGTTATTATAATAACAATAACCTTTACTAATAATAAGTCTAGAAATGCCCGATCTGTACTGTATTTTTGTATGTCCGGATTTAACTAAAAACCTGCCTAACGGAATGACATGAAATTTGGTACAGGGATAGATTATAACACGGGGCAACTGATAGGCAAATTTTTTATCATAAATTGATCGCGCGAACGAAGTCGCGGGCAATAACTAGTTTAAAATAGATACGGTTGTTATGTTATTAATATTAGGTATCTTTCCGATTTAGTAGTTCATGTTTAACTAAATTAACTTAGCCGGCCGCCAAGGCAGCCAACATCAAACAAGCTATGCGATGCGAATGCAACACAGATAGAAAACGACGCCGTGAGTGAGTTATGATTATAAAGATACACTGATACATTCGGACGTGAACGGATACAAAGATTCATAGATGTAAACGGAGTGATTCATATCTTTTTTATCTATCACTCCTGAGTTACCCATCTTTAAACACAAGCCTTACAGTGCTTACTTTGGGTTAGATTAATTGGTGTGCTTGTGGGATATATTATTCATATATTTTTTTTACAGTTGACAAATTTTTGGCCGAAAATGTCATAATCCGAGTCAGATTGTACATTTATCCTAAAACTCGTCTGTTTGAATCCAAATTGACAGCGTATTCACATCACGACCACGCCGAGCCATTTGTTTCCAAGTCTTGTGGGTTTCAATTCATTTTGCTCCAGGAAACCGTTCCATCATTCTTTATGCCCTTTTAGGGATGTTGATCGAACGCATGTGTTCAATCATGAGTATTCACAAGAAGGTAAGGCTTTTGAAACGGCCGCTATATTTCTATTGTCTTGCAAATTCTTTATAGGAAAAGTTTTTTTATTCTTTTATTTCTTTTTAGTTATGAGTTATTTTTATACATCGTTATTTTTAGGCACCGGGAGCATATCTGTTAGTATATCAACTTTGAACCGAGCTAATGAAGTTCGAATCTCGGACTTAGACCTATTTCAAAAATCAAGAACTAAGACCTATTTCAAAAATCAAGGGCTTAGACCTATTTCAAACATGCTCAATCACGTCTTTTTCCGCAAGGGTAGGCAGAGATCATAGGTTTTCACTTTCCATGATCCTGACTCGCTTCATTAAGTCTTACCAGACCTTTTATACTAGCTCTTCGGTGTAGGATACTTTTGACTTGACCTTTTTTCAGGACATATTCTTTTTGGTTACTGAAAGTTCACCTTAGTCTGCCTTACTGATGTGCCCATGCACATTTGCCTCATAAACTTGTTTTGTCGATCGCCTTTCGTCCATCCTCTCTTCATCTTCAAACCATCTAAACCACCCTCTTTCTATTTTTGTAACTATATCTTCTTCCACACTACACCACTCTCTTATCACATCATTCCTTATTTTATCCATCAAATTCACTCCAACTATTTTTCTTAAAGCTCTCATTTTTACAGCATTAATAATAAATTTTCACTGCATTAATAATACTACTTCTGACAAACCCAAGATTCACTTCCATACATTAGAGTCAGTACCAACACGCGTCCATGCACAGCCAGTTGGGACTTTTTGGACACATTACTGTTCATAAAGCGAGCAAAGTCTCATATTAATTATTTATTCAAAACGTTCCATAATGTTAAAGTTGACACTTTCCATTTTTTGTGACCCTTTGTAATTGAATTATATTGTCTATGGTTGTTTTTTCTTCTTTTTAGATTTGTTTTGGGTCTGGTTTGGTAACATCGTTTTATTATTTTTTTTCGCAACAAAATACTGTCAATTTTCATATTCTTTTCACAGTTAAAGACAGCAAGCCTAGGAGTAACAAATTGAGTAATTTAAAGCAAAATATAGTTTACCAAACTTTTACATGACCTAATAATTAATGTTAATAAATTAGGGCCCCCTAATAATAATTTATCTATTTATTTAGTACACAAACCGGTTTCGGTTTGTGTACTATCCATTATTATTATTTAAATTATTATTATTTAAATCCATTAAAATAATAATAAATTAAATTAAATAAGTACTAGATTCTAACGCTTAACAGTGTATATAGCAGGCATAAACGGATGAGTTGTCAAATTGAACAACATGAACTTAAATACATTAAAAATTATATTATAAAATAAAAATAACAATCGCGGTCAAACACAAAATAGGAACTTTTGGATAAAATATAAATTCATTAATTCATCGATTCATTTTATCGAAAACAAAGTTCGCATAAACACATACCAGACACACAGTTGCTTCGTAGAACTAGTCCTCAGTACAATTACATCGATAACAATAAATTTAGATTTAAAATAACTGTTTTACTCTCTTCAGTGGCTCTACTCGTGAATAAGCACAATTGCAAAGTACTCACAGAAGTAATAAGAAAAGATTTCGCGAGGATTTGCGAGACAAATGGACGCCGGGAATATAGCGTCGCCTCTCCACTAAACCAATGGGACTACACATTAAGACTCTTCTTTAAGTTTCTGTAAAAAGGATGCGGCTTATGTTGTACAGTTGACCTTTGAAATGGTTGAGTTTATTAGCCAATAGGCATATCATAAATAAAAAAATCCATAAAAAGCTTTGGTATTTTTTTAATAAAACAACTGTTTTACGCTATTTGCGCATAATTTATTTTATATTTAATTCTGATGTTTCGATTCCTTTATAGGAGCCGTGATCACAGGTTGACTAAGGCAATGGTCGTCATACATTTTCTACTGCCTTCACATTATAAAGGTATGTTTATAAAACTTTAACAATTAGGAACGTGCCCGATTAAAATAATATGAAGGTAGTAGAAAATATATGACGACCATTGCCTTAGTCATTCTGTGATCAAAATAAATTATGCGCAAATATCGTAAAAAAAATGTTTTATTCAAATGTGTAATGTGCCCGGAAATATAAGAACTAAAAAGGGTCGGTATTCTGTCGGAGTATTGACGGAAGGTAGATAGTCTGTCCATTTTATATAGGATATATTTCGGAGATTGTGCAGCAGAATGGTTGATATATCAAAGAGACGCACTAAGCGTTCTGGTACCAAATACCAGCTATCTTTTAGGCAAGCACATCACATCCTAGATCGCATCGTGGCTTACTATCAGGCGAGGTAGCGGTCAAGCGCATACAAATTCCTTGTCACAGTGTTTGACCGCGATGAACTCCGAAATTAGTCAACCGATTTTGATGATTTTTTTTTCATTTGCTGGAATTGTTTCCACTTAGGACATATGTAGGTTTCATTTCATTCACAGCAACGCGTGGCCGGCTCAACTAGTTTACTTTAAAAAAAGAGTTAAATGATGAGAAGAAAATAAGAAAAAGTTAAATAAACTAAGGCAATGGTCGTTATACAAGTTCTGCTTAATAAAATGCAAAATTAAATTTTTTTTATTGGTATAAATTTTAACATTTAGTAACGTGCCTATTTAAAATATTGTGTGGGTAGCATGTATGATGACCATTACCTTAGTCATTTTGTGATCACGGCTCCTGTAAAGGAGTCAAATCGTAAAAAGCTTTTGCTAAGGTTTTTTATACATTCTATCAACAATACCAACTGATGTTTCAAGCTGCGGGTTATACATAAGTTTTACTGTTCATTTTGAATCTCATTTCACAAGTTAAATGGATTTGTGGATTGGAGCGACGCTCGTGTGTTCTGTTTCGAATTTTCTAATTTATGCAGATTGTTCGAAACAATTGTTGGGCTTGCGTGTGTGTCAAATGAAAATGGAATTGAGATAAAAGTATCGCCAACAGAGGACCTACCATCACCTCTTATTGCGATTCATATTTAGCTGCTGAAGAGAGACGCCATTTTAGACCACGTATAGCGGTGTCTCACTTTTACAATCGAACTTGCATCGAGCTAAGAGATCATGGTAGGCCTTTTTGGTGCTATGGTAGCGATCGTGCTTGTGTCGGTTTTTAAGCCCGGACAGGGATGTTTGTGTGGTGAAAACGAACATTTGTACCTGAGACATGGATTTTTATTCATATACTAGCTGATCCGGCCACACGTTGCTTTGTTATCAATTAAAAAGAAAAAAAAACTATCCTATCTCTTCAGTTGGACCAAATTACACATAAATATCAACTTTCATCAATATCGGTTGAGTTGGTGAAGAGTTCTCTGGGAACATACATTGTGACACTGGATTTTTATATATTAAGAAGATAAAGCTCGCTCTCGGACCTCCCGCCTTTTTATACCCTACAACCGCGACCCGTGTCGAGCGCGGCAACCGTTACACAAAAATAATCCTTATAGCATGATTCAGTGTTCACGAGCGACGGCGCGATGGCTTATTTCATGTATAAGTTTGGTGTTTCTATACCGATTTCTATGATTCTTTTTTTATTGAATAGGTAATAATGTAAACTTTTTTAAATTAGCGATGAGTGAGAGTATTCTAAACGTAAGAGTCAACAAATATAATCAGAATGCTCCGAACTGCTAAGCTATCAGGAGTTACACGTGTTATTGTGAGTCAACCATAAAAGATGGACATATGCTGTTGCGGGATATTTTTTAGACAATTTTATGTAGAATATTTCCGTCATACATGATTTCTATGTAACTTTAACCATTAGGGCTGCACACGCGACGAAAGCTTAAAAAATGGAGTAACTTCTCCCGTTTTCCCAAAATTTCCCTTCACTACTCTGCTCCTATTGATTGTAGCGTGATAAAAAGTATATTACAACCTGCACAAGAGTATGAAAAGTAATTGTACCAAGTTTCTTTAAAATCCATCGAGTAGTTTTTGTTTCTATAAGGAACATACAGACAGACAAAAATTTTTTCTATGTAACTTTAACCATAAAGGCTGCACACGCGACGGAAGCTTAAAAAATGGAGTAACTTCTCCTGTTTTCCCAAAATTTCCCTTCACTACTCTGCTCCTATTGATTGTAGCGTGATGAAAAGTATATTACAACCTGCCCAGGATTATGAAGAATAATTGTACCAAGTTTCGTTAAAATCCGTCGAGTAGTTTTTGTTTCTATAAGGAGCATACAGACAGACAGACAGACAGACAAAAATTTACTGATTGCATTTTTGGCATCAGTATCGATCACTAATCACCCCCTGATAGTTATTTTGAAAATATATTTCATGTACAGAATTGACCTCTCTACAGATTTATTATAAGTATAGATTTCAATGAATATAACATAAGAGTATCTATGTGTCATACTTTATTTTATCATGATCCAGGTTTTTAATATATTAATTCTGAAGCAAAGCTTCTATAAGGACGTTCCGGCCTCTCGGCTATAGGTGCCCGCCGCGCGGCCACTCAATCCGTGCTAGGCGTCAGATATTACCTTTGCCTCCTCACCTCAGTGTGCGTGGCTATCTGTCTCGCTTTCACTTCTTTCTTCACTTTCAGTGAGCGTGGCTGGAGTCTTTGCGTGGCCGCTTTATACTATTAAGCTTCGCTTTTTGGATTTTTATCTTCTTTTACATTAATAAAATCAAAAAAAGTTGCTGTAATTAGAATAGTATTTATTTCATCCATCAAACTCACTGTAGTTATACTTCTTATAGCTCTCATTTCCACTACATTAATCATAACATTCGTGCTCCTTCTGCCACACCCAAAATTCACTATTAGTGTGGCTTAAATGAATTAATTGTAGCTACTATAATTAGAAAATATGTTAATACAAGATGGCGCAATATTTAATCAGTTTTTCGGAAGATGTTATAATTATTGCAAATGGCACCTTTGGAATTTGTGAACTTGCCATCTACAGAATACAAACAGACAAGCTATCGAGGGCTATACTCCTCAAAAACGTGAAATAATTCCGTTTCCAATCTCCCGTTTCGGTGATTTGACGTGGCCAGCAAGATTGCCCTATTTACCAGCCCCAGACTTCTTTCTTTGGGGCTAGTTGAAGTTGCGGGTTTATGCCAAAAAGAGAAAGAGAATATTCGACAAAAATGCGAGCAGATATAACCGGAAATATTGCCGAATGTCATGGAAAATGCAATAAAACGGGCACAAATGTGTATCAACATTGGCAGCAACCACCTGACGGATATAATTTTTCACACTTAACAGAAAAAATAAGGGTCCTAATAAAGATTACCATTACTCAAAATATTATATTTATATCCAGTAAAAAATTTATACAAAATCATAATTGGATGATTAATTAATTAATTTATTATATGGATAACAAACAGATTACAATCACAAATACATTAAGGTATTCAATAAATAATTACGTGCTAATTTGTAACCCTGACTGTGTTCAGACATCATTTATAAAGTAAGTAATAACAAGTACAATTTACTCTTCAAAAACAAACGGTGTAGGTCGGCGGCGGCACCAATTGCTAGTTTCCCTTGGATTGCGTACTGGTTACCGTAATAACTGTCCCACAACGCGCGCAATCAGTCTGATCAACGCTTTTTTGAAGGATATTAAAAATGCCGATGTATTTTCTGACAGCTTTCTTTGTCTTATAAGTAGACTTAATTCTTATTTGTCCCGACTTTGTTAATTTTAATATTAATTTCTTTTTTTGTATAGTTTCATATGATGTATGTTGTTTATTTTCCCTCGTTTTTTTCTACTTCTCTTGGTGTCTGTTTGTCTGTCTGTAACGAACAAATCTTGAAATTTAACTTTCACCCATTTCCCGACTAGCTAGAGCTCTGAAACTTTAAACTTAGCTCAGAACTCGAAATTTAATTTCAGTATTAAAAATTTTAGTTCCGAAAAAATCCACAGATGGCGCTAAATTCGAGGCAACAAATGTTGCATAATAACATACTCACTACTACTTGACATTTTAGATCGAAGATCGAAGAATCGTAGAAGATAATTTACATTTAAAAAAAAATAAAAAACCTCTTTTTTTTGTAAGCCTGCATGTATTTTTAACATAAATAACAATATTTTTAACTATTTATGCCAGCGAGATATGGGCATTAAGTCAGATCAAGATTTTTTTACTAACTATTTAAAAAATCTGGGTCTTGTATTAAAGATATCAATACGTGTATGCTGGACAGATATCTCGTAAAGCCAACACATTCTTACAAAGGGGTTATAAAAGGAATTGTTATTTTTATAAGCTTGCAAAGAAAGAGTTTTGTTAGGTATTCGGGGGTTGCGCTTTGTAGTTATATTTAGCTTACTTAGAAGGTAGGGAAGGTATGCCATATAGCGAGCAAATATGGTAGCTCTAAATTTATCAATTTGTCGTGTACGTAAACCTTCTTGTTTCAGATTGCATTCCATTTGACTGCGCTAATCTGTATTGACATGTTGCTAGCAATTACCGATGTTGTCGTTAAGCACCTGTACAACAAATGAGAATCACCCTACCACCTTCCACACCTCCCTCGGATTTTTTGTCAGGAGGCCTCGCAAAAACCCACAAAAGCCGTCCAATAATTACGCCATCTTATTTTTCGCCTTTCGCTTACCGAGCGATACTTGATAACCCAACAAAGTCCCCCTTGTTTGAGTTGAGGTTTCTCTCTTCAATTTATTGAAAAGAGAATATTCGCTAATTTCATGCGAAACTTGAGATGTCTAACTTTACCAATTAAAGTAGATTTCGGTTTATTTTAGTGGATGCCTTTCAAAAGGTCCGCGTTCTTGTGCGGTTTCACAAAAATCACTAGGACTTATCGGGACTTTTCGATTTATCGATTTCTTTCGAAGCTGACTTCGGGAATGGTGAGATTTACGACTTGAGGTTGACGACGTTCAACGGGAATAAATTTCGGTGCTGCAAAGATCCCATTTAATAGCAGAAAGTGATATATAAGTCATCTACTTCTTCAATTCACCTTCCTTAGGAACCATCTGCTTAGATTTTTTTTATATAGGAAAACCCCTAATCTTAAATACGGAATAATACAACATTATTATCGTGACGATTGTCGATCGAAAAATCGATTACTCCTATACGAAACGATCCACCATAGCTCATAAACGTAACTTGATTACGAAATAAACAGTAAATCGATACTAAAGTATTATTTATTTAACTGATTACCAACAAGGTTGCGTCAATACAATTATAAAACATATACAAACATAATAATTACTTGTTAAAGTGAGGCGACAACGGCATGCGATACACGAAATAACAGCAATAGCATTACAAGTACACAGATTTACGTGGTTTTACAGGTTAATAACAATAATAATTATTATAATCTTTATTTGAGCCATAAATCTATAATCTAAGATCACAGTGTTTTGTGTGTTTGTCTGTCCGCTCTTTTTCCCGCTCTTTTTCCATTGTATCAATAACATTACCATAGCAACGCGTTAACCGCAAGTAATTCGTCTACCGGACGCTAGATGGCACTACCGGAAAAATATTTAAATATAGAAAAGATTTAAAGAATTTTGTCCACACGTGCGAAGCCGGGACGGGCCGCTAGTAATTTACAAAAAACATAGTTAACGTTAATAACCGCATTAGTCAAGGACTATGTCGCAGTTATTAGCGCCCACCTCGAACTTATTCATTTAACCATTCACACACTTAAAAACTATTCAGTAAATTTTACCTTAATGTGTGTGTGTGTATGTGTGTGATTGTGAGATTAAAGAGAAGTTAGAATCCTATAGTTATATAAACTAACACACAACACACACATTGTTCTAAGCCCAAGTTAACTAGTAAAGCACTTGTATTATGAAATTCAGAAACAACGACGGTACCACAACACCCAGACGCAAGCCAATATAGAAAAGTGAAATGATTTAGGTAAAAGCCGTTCGTCGGTTGATCGGAGGAGCTAAATAAACGATTAGACATTATACATTTCATTCTAAATCCAAGTAGCTAAAACACTTGTGTTATGGAATTCAGAAACAATGACGTTTTTTTTTAAGATAAGTTAAGCATTTGTTCCCAAGTATATGGTAATAAATATAGGTGACAAACATTACAAATCCGGCATATTCTGCTTTTGTTCGGCGTGGAAATTAATAAATTATAAAAAAGCTAACAAAAAATAAGTTATCTCAACATTAGTTAATATCACAATCATATTTATACAATTGCATAATGAATGCCTGCCACTAAAATGACAAATTAATTAAACACTAACAAATCTATATTATATTTCTGTCCTAGGAATTCGTTAACTGAATAATAACATTTATCTAAACGGATGTTAAATAATTAATACTTGAATTTGTTGGTAGGCAATTCCTTAATTTCAACTGGCAGCACATTATAGATCCTGATCGCGTTACAAAACGTACTATTCCCATATATTCTGAGATAGGACCCGTAATTTATGCTTATACTTATGCCTAGTATTAGTTTTTTACTTACCACAACACTCAGACTTGAGCCAATAAAGAAAAGTTCCTAATCCACGTTAACCAGGCCGAGAATCGAATCCTGGACCTCGGAGTAGCGTTACCAGGAAATCCGCTATGTAAAGCCACTGGACTTATTTGATTTTTTATTAATTAAAATTATTCATGATGGAAGTATTAGTTCTAAATTTATATAATTTTAAGTGTTCTTTTATTTATGTGCTTATTTTAATTTTCAATGTAATTTAAACATGAATTTTGTAATTTAATATTAATCTTTAATTTCCGAGACAATGTAATATTCTTCATGGAATAAATCACTGAAACTGAAACTAAAACTGGACCTCGGAGGTAGTGTGAAGCAACAATGTATCTCTAAATCCTTCATTATGTCCCTGTTTTTAACAAACAACAATCCGCATTATTTCTTCTTGCAGTATTTTCATCTAAAGCTGAAATGAAATTACCGTTTCTCATTGAATATAACGCGAATAAACGGAATTGAAAAATAATAAAAAGGTTTTCACCCTTGAAAAATTGCTATAAATTATAGATAAACTCCAAGTTTTGACATCGCTGGCGATCCTCAACCCTTACCACATAAATCAAAGTACAACCACTGCATCGCAAAGGATTTTGATAATAAATTACACCACGAACTGAAACGTTAAGGATTGTGATAAATAAAACGAACTTACAAGGAGTCAACATTGCGAATGATTTCTCTCGCAAATTGCGCCTTTCTTAGCCGGGAATTTATTCCTAGATGCAAATGCATTGCGGTCGGGAATGCGGGAAAAATATTACTCGATGTAACCTTTTCAGTTGCTGTTTTCGCTTGATTATGATGGACTTTCGGCTAATGGAGTTTGAAACTTTTCGCTTTGGCAATAAAGATTATGTATGCTGTTGTTTTAGTCTTGGATTTTAGACTTAATAAAACTAGAACTTTTATAAGTTCTTTTTTTATTTATTAATTTTGCACATGTCCATACAATACAGTTCTCAAAGTAGTAAGTATTTGAAAGATACATCATGTATATCTAGTTAGGGTATTAAAAGATGAAACTATACTCATTATACACAATTTTAATTATCGATGTGAAATAATCACTAAACAATAGAATTATCTCTTTGACATAAATTCGTTAACAGAGTAGAACGCTTTTAGTGTAAGTTATTTTTTTTTAAGATTTTATTGCCTGAATTGCAATGCCTGAATATGGTCACATTACAAAGATATCTTTAAAATTACAGGAGCACAGTATATTTATTACAATATTTGTGCGTGTATATAAATAAGAATTAAATATAATGTATATTTTTTTTTGGATTTACCAACATTTGCTTACACCAGTATATTAACGATAAAATATATACTTAATAAAAAAGTGCAATAGACACTTATTAGTAAAATGCAATTAAGAATAAAATGTGCTTTGAAATTAATTTAACTAAATAAACAAGAATAAAGTATGAATGTCAGCTCCGACACATGTCTGTAGTTTTATTCCTACGAACAATTGTTTTTCAATACACAAAGAAAATAATAAAAAAACTTCAAAATAAAAGTGAAAGATGTTCATGATAGGTTGCATACAAAACCGTAAAGCTGTCATTAGATCACAAAATTTTACTCCTCATATTTTTTCGTATTGGGTGCCTTATATAAAAATAATTTCTTAAGGAAACCCCAAAATTATTATTGTTATGAAAAAAAATCAAGTAATAGTCAGTTATATATTACAGAAAATTAAAATGTTTCGTGCCGCCAGCCCTTCACAAAAATTACACCAGAAACTGTTTTATCTCACGCTCATTGACATTATACAACAAGGAATTTAACCATATAGATTTATTCGGTGTCTCGTTGAGAAGTTTAAAAGGCGCATTATTGGAAGAATTATCTCCTAATGACAGATACTTAGGTTTTATCTCATTTGTTTGATACCTAGAGTTTGTTTTTTTTTTATTTTAACTTGCTACACAATTGTTGGCTCATCATGGCATCAGGTTTATATTGGCTGTCCAATTCATCATCCGCTCTGGGTTTATTTGTTTTCATCATGCATGTTTGTTTTCACGATAATGTACTTGTATTACCGCTTCTTATTTTAGCTTCATATCAAATTATTGTTCGAAATTCTGAAGTAACTTTCATACTCCTTGTCTTTAAATGTAATAGGTTAAAATTTTATGTAATTATCGTAGTGACTGCTTTGTACCAAAAATAAAGAGAAAAAAAATTATGACTCTTGTACATAATCATAAATGTTCATAATCATCATAAACATATCTGCCTCATTCGGGACTCGAAGCCAGGAGCGTCGATTTGAAAGGCAGAATCACAACCGTTGTATATCTACATTTTCGTGCAATAAAGAAAATATTTTTAATATCTAACATGAGAATTTAAGCGAGCAAAATGTTCACGCTCAGGGACTGCAGTTCAACTGGAATTTCACACAGTTTATGCAAAAACTTGCAGCGCAGTACACGAATGTAACGTCATTTGTACAATGCTTGCATTCGAGATCTCCGCTGATCTGCAATTCTTTTTATCATTTTTATTAAAGTGGTATTATTTTGTACTGCATTCACATTTGGATATGTTTACGTACAAAATAGAAGAGTAATTTATTTCTATCGTCAATAAGATATTTTTCTTTGAAGTGATAATTAGAATTTAATGACTGTGTTGTCATTATGTAAGCTTTTTAATTTTTGGCTTGAATTCCAGTTACTTACACATTTATAATAATAAAAAAACAACGGGTTGCACTCCGGGAATCCTGCAGAAGTGAAAACATGACGATTAACGTTGTGCATTTCTGATATTTTGTAATGGTAAGGGAACAATTTCGCACGAATTGCTTTAACTATTATTAACTAATGCAAATGTTCACGTAGAATACTTGTTCCAAATAATAAAAACTAAACTTTTTATGATTTAATTACTTCTTTATCATAATGTTACCATTTCCACCATAAATCTGAAGTAATTTTCGATCCCAAACAGTCTTCTCGACGACGTAATTACATATACGACGGTAACGAGTTTCGAACGCGCCATCTAGTGGATCTCGCCTGCATTACGTCCGTCAATTATTCACATCCGGGTAGCTGGAGGCTGTACTGGCCCTAATTAATTACTCTCCAATGCAGCCACTATAAACATAACAATGCAAACAGAATAATAACACTACAATCTCTATAGGAATAAGGATTTAGCATTGTCTCGAATTTCTATTTTCGGAATATCTCTAAAGACGAATCGACAGCTGTAACGTGTATTTTCGTAGGGTTTTGTAAATAAATAAATATAAGTCAACATTTTTTTATTATTATTATTTTTATTTGGAATGGGTTCGCTTTTGATCCCAATCAAGCCCGGGGGCTAAGACAGGATACACGATAGGACGAGCTAACCCAGAAGGTGCTTATTCACCCTGGCTTTGAAAATGGTAAATGGTAATTCTCGGAAATAAAGACGCGGGAATGGGGGTTCCAGTCCTTTGCTGTGCGCATTATGAAGGATGTTGCAAAGCGCATGGTGCGACAGGTAGGAATAGCAACCAAGAAAGGGTGGTAGCCCGCAGTGCGTCTAGATGTCCGATGGATGAAAGGAGAGGGCAGTATTAGAAAATGCAGCTCCTGAGCACACTCTCCAAAGAACAGTCTGTAACTTTGCTGCGATAAGCTAAGGTGTGAAGCACACATTATATACATTCTGAACCTAAGAAGCTAAAGCACTTGTTTTATGGAATTTAAAAATAACGACGAAATCACAACACCCAGACTCAAAATAGAAAAGTAGGTTTTCCACATTGACTCGACCGGGACTTCGATATGACGTTACCATTAAAACCGGAATGCGAGTCTGTATGGCGTGGCGCGTCAATGTGATGCGAAGTAATGATGATTCCTCTTTTATAATAAGCTTAAAAACCTTGAGCATTTGCGGAAGATTGCTAGCTCGTTTTACAAGATACATTTGTAAAGTGTATAGAAGAATTGCACAGTCTTGTTCCGCCGCCCACATTTTTTCATCGGACAACCAGACTTACAAATAGGCGCCACACCATTATATAGTTGATATACCAAAGAGTCGCACTAAGCATTTAGATTTGACTTTTATCATCTGTACCGCTAAATAGTGGAACTCCTTGCTTGAATCTGAGTCTGGTATATACAATTTAGGGGTTTTCAAGTTACGAGTCAATAGGCATCTTCTAGGCAGGCGCGTCACTTCCTAGATCTCATCATCGCTTACCATCAGGCAAGATAGAGGTCAGGCGCTTACTTTTTTATTATTAAACACTATAAGAAGTGTGTCGTTGAGACTATGCAAAAGGATCTAAAACACTTATGGTAAGTAATTAATAAAAAAATCCACGCGTAATAATTGGTCAACAGTTGGTAAATAGACTGTTCCAACATAATATTTCACAAACAGAATTTAGGTCTTTTTTGACAATGCAAAGAAACTAAAATAGTTTTTATCTAAATTCACCGACTCTGATAAGTGCCTGGGTTCTGTTATCTCGTCAGTTTCCTTCGAAAGGTTCAAGTACAGCTTAAGATGGAGTCGGTTGAACTAAGGCGTTATCTTACGAGGGAAAAGTTCGGATGCATCTACCATTTTTACAATAGCAAAAAAACGTTAGTAAATGTTAATGATACAGAAAGCTGTTAACCTTATTCTAGGGAACATAAAATGCTCATTTTGCCTAGTGTTCATATATTGAAGATGTGTAAATTTTGTTTTCCGAAACTTTATTAAATATTAGGTATAGCAAAAGAGATTTTGCTCCAAAAAGATACACTTCACGAAACAAAAATTTACTTTGAGGTTACATCACTGGATTGTCAAGTTATGTTGATTAAAACGTTGGTAAACATACCTTTTGTAATTAACTTTCAAATGATTTTATTTTATATAGGGTTATCTACCCGTCCGTTTTCAAAGCCAGGGAAAATAGGCACCAACTCGCTCCATTGCGGATCATGTCGTGGCCCTCGACTTAATTCGGATCAAGAGCAAACCCATTAAAAAACACTATGGTAATATAATAAACTACAAATTCTCGTATTCATCACACAAACATTTTCCCTTTACGTGACTTGAACCCAGGATATTCAGTGCGAAAGGGCGACACACTACTGTTGCACTAAACGATTGAAATATATATATATTTTAAAGATTATTAAAAAGAGATAAATACATAATTAACATTACCGGTTAACCACTCGTGGTGAGCTAACCGCTTGTATTATGAGTATGTTCCCATCCGTAGTACATCAGCGAGGATCGAACTTGGTCCTATTGGGTTCAAGCTAACATCTGATAATCTAAATTCTAACATCTAATACGGATTTTTAAAACATAACCCACATATTCTATGGAAAATTTCATGTATTAATAAATTTTTAACATCATCACATACATTTTTACTTTTGTACAGTATATTCGTACTTTTAGACGACAGTTTGGTGCAACGGTAGCGATCCTGCCTTTCGCACCAACGATCCTGGGTTCGAATTCCGGAAGGGGCAGATGTTTGAATGATGAATACGAACATTTGTACCTGAATCATGGGTATTGATATGTATTACTATAAATATTACGTATCTATGTATCATATCCTTTACCCTAGTATCCATAACATAAGCATCACAGTGCTTACTTTGGGCTATTATTATTATTATTGTTCTGAACCCAAATTAAGTAGCTAAAGTATTTGTGTAATGCAAAAACATCGACGGTACCACAACACCCGAGTTAATACGGCAAAGTTCGTTTTCTAAATTGCCCCGGCCGGGGTTCGAACTCGGAGTGGCGGTACCACGAAAACCAGTGTGCGAGTCACTCTACCACGGAAGTCATCATGGAAAAATTTATTTAAATTTTCAAGAAAAAATAATAATTGTTTTCGCTTTGAAACAGCTAAACTTTTGAATTTTTGATAAACATAATAAACATTGTTCTACGCTAAACTGTCTTATTTTTATTAAAATGTTTTTACACATATTTTTGAGTGACAACAAACAACCTTTATAATAACTCAAACAGCTCACAATTAAAATTGTTTTACGTTATTTTTTATTTAATTCCGCCTTTGTCTTTGGACTAAAATACGAGCGGTTTTTGTATAAAACATCTTTAGATTTTTACGTTTGACCACCGTGATTCAGGTCAAGATAATTTACAAAGAAAACACTCCCTTTGAGGTAATACCCAGTTAGAAGCAAACCCTTTTGGCCTGCGAGTCGCTTAATAATAAATCCTATTCCATCCACAATAGACCCTATTAAAATCAAAATTGACTTTGACCAGAAGTCTAAATCATGATTTAACTATTAAGGTAAGCTGAAAGTATTATACGATATTGCGTTAATTTTGTAGTAGATTCAATATAACTGTGGTTGACGGAATATTTCGATAAGTTTGCTTTCAGCGTTACAAGAGTCATATTATATCAACAAATAAATAACTGAACATTTGGAGTAGTTTGGGATATTAAATTATTTTAATAGAAAAATATTAAAAGATAAACGACTCGGCTCACTAATAAATTCTCAGGCAGGAAATTGTCTAGTACTTTTCTATTTTACCCTGTAGGCCAGCGCTGTCTCATCAATAAGAGAAACATGCTCTAGTATTCGAAAGATACATTTTTACAAATGTTTGGAAAATCAAACCAGATAAAACAGACATTAAGATTTATAACACATATAACAATGCTATCTTTTATCATAAATTATTTTAATAGATACTCGACTCACAAATTAATTAATTAAATGTACTTGTGTACGAAGTCGATTTTTTCTAATATCTTAGCTATACTTCGGGTTTTTATTTGATTACACCTCTTGTTATTTTTTGCTTTTCTCTTTAAAATATTTAACCATTTTGATTACAATAACTGACAAGAATAAGATCACTTGCCATTCATTATATTTTTTAATTAATTGAAAAAATTAAAAAAACGTGTAATCGAATAGCTGACTGAAGATTCTGGTGTTTTTTTCGTTAAAAATCTGTTTTATCCATGTAATTATATCCGTCGTTTCATAATATACAGTATGTTTATTAAATTAATAACTTACTTTGAACATTTACAATCCGATATATGTTATATCGGATTTCCAATTCCAATTTCTGTATAGGTCCTGACATACATTTTTCACTTCTTTAACTCACATCAGACCAATCATATATAAGCTTATTGTGTTTTATTTTCTGATGAGAATTAATCAATGAGCTAGACCATTTCCTTTATCAAGCATAACCAAACGTTCACTTAAAATACCACAAGTACAATTTTTTTAACAATTACATACTCATTTCGATTTCCTTCCTTGGCTAAGACAAAGTGAACAGATTTACACTTTTAAAAAATAAACACGTGAGGAAATTTCCCAGTTCCTAAGTTAACAAGTTACTTGTAAGCCACCAGCGGACTCGTGTTAGCGAAGTTCGGAATCACCGCTGAGTTCCCGCGTCGAAACTTCTAGAACGTGTAAAGGAGCTTCGATGGGATCGCTCAATTTACGTCAATTACTAAGGAAAGCGGGAAAAATGGAAATATTGAAATCATAAGTATATCTGCGACTGGCCCCGATTTACGACTCCATACCTTGTGGGTTTCTAATAAAACTTATTTTCGAACGCAAATTCTGTACATGCTATTTGGAATAGTCACTTTAGTGAAACGCAATTTATTTATATCGATATCGATAGATCAATAAGTCAAAAGAAGAAATAAAATGATTATTACAGTATTAACTAGATTGAAAGAACGGGAACTTGTCTGATAATATTGATCAAATTAAAGCATTAGAATAATTTAATTCATCAATAATTAATAATAAAAAAAGGATTTTAAAATCAAGAGTAAGATATTATCAGTAAGGAGTTGGATGAATGTAATTATAAGTGATTAAGGATTTTTAAGTGATTGTCCAATGGAAAATAGACTGGATGGAGCGGAGCGAGCGAAGCTCCCATGGATCAGCTTCAATGACGCAATGATTTTAGTATTTTTGCACTCTGCACTTAGAGTATGCATAAACTAGGCGATGCAGTCACTAAGCATAAAGCTACGTTAGCACCATATATTGGAGCGGAGCGTAATACCTAAAAAGATTATTTTTTTTGTTTCGATGAGAATTTTAAAAAATTTGGGCTCCGTCACAATCTGGTCCTAAACCTGTTGATTCGATTTCACACAAAAAATATCAAAATTAGTTAAGAACTCGGGAAGTTATGGCGTTACAGATATTGCGTCATTGAAACTGATCCATTGGAGCTCCCCTTGCTTCGTTCGCTCCGCTCTGATAAGAAAATTAAACGGAATATTTACAAAAACAACACAATAACACCGATTTTATTCTCTGCAAATACATATTTTTATCCCGTTTAGAACACGTGTCCATTTTAGTTTTGCCCTTGCTGTGCTATTAACACATATTTTTTGATATATGTCTATCGATTGCGTAGCTTCTTGACATTTAATCAGTCTTAACAAGAGTAAACAAATTATGAGTTTCTTTTCAAATTTATTATATCGAATGACTCTCGAGGGCGCAGCTTCTTAACCTGTAATCAGTCTAAGTAAGAATAAACAATATATGATTTTTTTCAAAGGATCCTTTCTTTCTTCCATACTACTAAGGCTAAAGATGTACCTACGATTCAAAGATACCAAACAATAGCAAAGAAAAATTGTGGATTCCTAAAAAAATACTTATTCATTTTTAAATACATTTGTACCACTTAAGACAATCGTTCAAAAATATACATTATTTGTAGCTTTATTCTATCCTTTATTGCACATAAAAAATAAATAATATACAATGATAGTTTAAATTGTTCGCAAGGGTGGACTTATTTCTAAAACAGAACACTTCCAGTCAACCCAGAATAAGTGTGGTTAGTCGTATAAGTGGGTGTCACTAAGTGCAGACAAGCAGTTACGTGAAATAAATTTGAGAATAATATATGATATAGAGAACTGTACAAATATATATATATATATATATATGATAATAATACATACATATCATATGTTCACACACATATTTATATACACATACACACACAACTAATATATACAATTAGCTACTTATATAAAAATAAGAGATAACATATAGAAGTAATGCATATATGATTCGATTATTTTGATAAATTCAAAAAGTGCTTTAAGTTATGTAAACATTTTTCGTTTATTCTCCTCCTCCTTTATTGTATCGATGTTTTCAAATCTCAATATCGACATTGTGCATCCCTATAAAGTAAGCCGTACCTTTGAAATATTCATCTTTTGCCTTTCCACGTCGCTTTGTGTTCGCGTTTTGCGCCCCGCGTCAATTCCGTTCCATGTCGATTCTCTTTTCAGTCTTTATCGGCTGTATGCTCATATATTTTCATATGTTTTCTTTGCTATCGCTTCAAATGACATATGATAAATAACGACTTTTTTGGAATATCTTATCGTTCTTTTGAAGCTGTGATCTGTATCTATGTAATTATATATTTGATCTTTTATGTATAGGTTTTGTTATATAAACATCCAATTGACAGAAATGTAAAGAGTTGTCATAGATTTTTCTCTCTGTTTTAATGGGTATGCTCTTGATCCCAATCAAGCCCGCGGGCCAAGATAAAATCCACGATGGAACTAGCTAACCCAGAAATGCAACGTTTTTGTCAAATTATCGGTAGCTCAATCGGAAGAGCACTTACACGGATAGTTAAGGTTGCCGGCTCGAGGCCCGACTGACTCGTGAGAGAAGTCGAATAAAAAAAAATATAACATATAAAAATCCAGAAATTAAACTCACGTTTCATATGCATTCAAAACAGGGCTTTATACGATTCCCATATGGTTTGTTTTTATTATTGGAATTTATAATTTCTTCCTTCCAATACGATAACAACATATAGTTGATTATCATATAAATGGAGAATTCAATACTCAATCATTTAGTGCATACCACAATGTGAACAAAGGATGGTGAACATAAATAAAAGATCATTATGAACCTTAACGGGCCCGCAATAAGGTTCGAGAAGAGAAGAGGCATTATAATAGAAGCAAAATTTAAAACACTGATGATAAAAATCTGATTGTATTAAAAAGTAATTTTTGATGAGTGATTCAAATTTCTTTTTATATTTAGTATTAAGGATGTTATTAAAATATTCATTTAAACATATAGTAGACATTATTTTAGTTTATAAACAAAGAATAATTATGTAGAAATAAAGGCAGCAGCTAGGATGAATTCGTTACGTTCCGTATTTGAATAAAACACTAGTAATACTAGGCTAACATCGATTTAGTGATGTCGACGAATTAATAATTAAATCGATAACAGATTTAATTGTCGACTTGTACCAATTAATTGTTTAATTAATTAGTAAGGTACTGATTGATGCAGTGATAAACAGGTTTGAAATGTTGAGTAAATTTTTCTCATGGGCTGCTCAGAGAGCGGGTAACCCAGGAAGGGTGTTGCCATTGGTAAAAATAACATATACTGTCTTAAATTATCTCAATCCCGCCAAAAATATTAATGTAAAAATGGATACCAAGTTCAATATTATGATAAAGTATGGTTTTTGTACTACACTGAAAAGAGATCGTATAACATATGAAGCACGTATAATATTCTTAGTTAAATTTTAACCACAGTTTATTGACGGCTGTTTGGTTCAACAGTAGCGATACTACCTTTGGTAGGGTCTTGGTCTTGGGTTCGAGTCCTGATTATATAATGAATATGAGCATTCTTGCAAGACGGAAACCTCCCCTGAAAACGATCGAAATAAAAGACCATAATATGGAAAACAATGATACCCATTTTTTAGACAATAGGTGTATGGTGATGATAATAATAATACTTCGTACATGTACATTTATTTATTTATTTATTTATAATTGCGTCACATGCGATATTGATAGCAGTCTAAATACATTGTTTCTAGGCTCTAAACAATCGCATGTACCTTGATAGGCACAGCAACAAGGAAGAGAGAGGGGCAGACATTTGTTAAAATTTATCTTTAAAATATTCGTCGACTGAGTAGTAGCATTTTGTAATCAAGAGCTTTTTTAAAGTATTTGTAAATTTATTTATATTGCTTTCAGCTTTTAAATATTCTGGTAATTTGTTAAAGACTTTTATAGACATTGAATATGGTCCGGAACTATGTAGTTTTAATTTAGAAGTTATTTGCACAATATTATTGTTGTATCGCGAATTGTAACATCGAGGGGCGTCTCCTACCTTCACATACAAGTATGCTTGCTTTTTCATAAATTTACATATTTCTAATATGTAAATTTCTAACATCAATTAGCCTACCCCAAATTAAACATTTTAAGGCTTGTGTTATGGATACTAGGGTAACAGATAGACGGGCATAGATATGTAATATTTATATAAATATATCTTAATACTCGTGACTCAGGTACAAATGCTCGTATTAATAACACAAACATCTGCCCCTTCCGGGATTCGAACCCGGGTCCGTAGGTGCGAAAGGCAGAATCGCTACCGTTGCACCAAACGGTTGTCGCGTAAGCCAGTAACATTAGTCTGCTTTTATGTCACTCAGTAGTAACAAGCACAGTGTTTATACACACGCAATATATGCATTACACACACACACACACACACACATACACACACACATATATACACCTGAAAATAAAGAATCACACGCAAAATATGACGAACGTTTGGTTAACTCTAGTTTGGGAATAACTGCATGCAAATGTTATTATTTAAAGTTGAATCGTTTCTTTGATCGCTATGATAACACAGAAGACTTGCTTTGTCTCTCTGCACTTTTTATAGCCTTAGGGGGAAATGTGGAGGGTTTCTCTGTATTCTATGATATTGTAGTAACAATAAATCAGTCAACTCCCGACCGCGCCGTTTCATTGCCGTATCTTACACCGTCCTCACAAACTTACAGTTTTATAACCCAATCATCAATAGTCAGACCGAGATAGCGAAAGGTCGTGCGTTCGAATCCCACCTGAGGGCTCGGAGGAGTGGTTGCTTTTTTACAGGCGTTTTTATATGTTATAGAAATTTGTCGTGACATGTCTGTTATATTTAAATCAATCAGAGAAGAAACGAGACACTTTAATTTATAAAATTACTCTTAAGTGTGAAGGGCGTTTGCTATTTTACTCAACCAGCACCGGTTTATATGACTATTATTGCCAGAAGGCGCGTCCATAATTGAAACCTTACTCGCTTCTCATTATAAATTATTGACAAATATTTAAAGCGAATAGCGCACTCATTAAACTTTTCTTTTCCAGGTAAGCATCGCAGACTGTCAGTGGTAAACCAACTAACAATATAATTTCTTGCAAACGAGTTTAAAATGAAAAGTTGCGATGTAAGTTCGCACGACGCCAGTGGGACTACGATGACAAACTTTAAATTGGTCTTCACTCAGACAACCCGAGTTTCAATCGTCAAACAAGAACGGAATACGCGCCAGCGCCGTATTTGGAACACTGCAAATTTTTTATTTAATTTTTAATTTATACGCGTAATAAATTTGTTGTAAGACTATTAAAGAACAAAGTAATGCTTTGCAATTTCATTAAATAGGTATAAATACTTTTGGCACTGTCAGATTTCAAAAGAATGACTTTGACAATTTAAAAGTTAAAATTATCACATTGAACTCATAGAAACTATAGTTCTAATAAAAAAAATCTGTTTTTATTACCTAACGTTTTAAATGTACGGAATATCCGAAAACAAAATTTAAAAAGGTAAAAATACTTATTATTTGGTAGTTTACAGTTGGGTTTGTTGCTGATCCTACAATTTTTTATTGTTTGCTTCTAACGTAATACTAGGATTCGTTTTTCTACAAGTGCACATTTTAATCCAATCTAAAAGATGTGATTATTTTAGTTTTACACAGCAGTAGGCCATGATTTTGTTGGAAATTCGGTTTTATAAAATAAAAACAGTTCGACTCTTCTCGATGACGTTCAGTTTTCGTAGGGCGGTTTTCTGAGGTAATGGATATGTCATCACATCGCATTGTTTGTCCGCGCTATTATTTCGTTTTTATAAGCATTCTTTGTGCCTTTTTACATGGCTCTTAAAACTCGTAACATGATGTTAAAAAGCCATAAATTTGCCACATAAATAAGGTTTAACTAAAACAACTTATTAACGGTTTTTTGTTTCAACTCCTTTACAAGAGCCGTGATCACAGAAGGACTTTAGGCCTTAGTGTGCAAAAAACTGTAAAATAAATTTATTTAAATACAAAGTGTGCTCGGAAGTGAAGTAAAAACTAAATATGAATTGGGTTATGAAATGCAAAATCTGTCTGTTTTCAGTTAGATTCATGTGTTCTGAGAAAAAAATATATCCTTAAGCGTTATTACATGAGTATAGATATACCCATATAGACCAATATACCGGCTTATTTTTGATAAAACAGGAGCAAAGTTATTACATAATTGTAGATAATAATAGAAAAAAACCATAATAGCTTTTTCATCAACTCGCCATACTTGTATTATTTATTTAATAATACAAGTATGGTAAATACCTTGTCAAACTTGAGGTTAAAATGTCATTGAGGTTGAATCCTGTTGCAAAAGTGAAACTATGTACATAAATATTTACCCTTTACATGATACATTTACCCAGCTGTTACATAATTTAGCGTTAATATATCCACGTAACAGGAATATTCAGATTTTTCCCAAACTTATGACCCTTCATGCGTCCCTGGTGAGCACACAACGAAATTCCTTCCGTCACATTATGCGAGTACGCAGCTCACGTACCTCTGTTGGGTTTTCTTTCACTTTGTAAAGTATTATTGTTCAGAATTTGTATACGTGATAAGAAACAGAATGTGGAACAGAATATATCACTCATTCTCGTATCGATGTCATTGCAAAGACAATATTGTATTAAGAACAAACATGAGAAATTCACTAACGAAGCTATTTTTTTCTCGAGTCTCCTTTCTTTGTTTGTTGATTGGATTTCCTGTGACAAAATGAGTAAATAAAATCAGAACAGATGGAATTTATCATTAGGACTTTTCAATGTTAACACAACATGGTTTTATTTATAAATCAGGTAAGGTTTTTGTTATTTCATAAATAAATTTGAAATGTTTTAACTCAATTATAGTTCCGTGTAGTATTTTTGTAATTTTTCGTGATAAAAGTTAAAAAATCGATCGCATATATGATGAAAACATATTTGTGTTAGTTGTGATCTATAAAATAGAGGTTCGGGCCGCTTGCATATAGGCGCTCGGCGAGCGGCCAATCTGTCCGTGCTAAGCGTCAGATTAAACTGTTAAACGAGAGAGTTAGATTTAGTACCGTTACCCGATATATATAGGAGCCAAATGCCTACCTACCTCAGTGTGCGTGGCCTTCTGTCTCGCTTTCACTCATATCAGTGTGCGTTACTGGCATGGCTTTCTATCTCTTTACTTTAATAACTATCATCGTTACACGAGAGCGCCAAATTTAGTACCGTTACACGATATATGTATAGGAGCCAGCTGCCTCCCCACCTCAGTGTGCGTGGCCTTCTGTCTCGCTTTCACTCATATCAGTGTACGAGGCTGGCCTGGCTTTCTATTTCTTTATTTTAATAACTAAAATTGATATTCTTACTCAATTTAGAGTTCCGTGTAGTATTTTTCGTACATCGTTATGAAAATTTAAGAATCGATCCCATATATGTTGAAAACCATTCGTGTTAGTTGTTAGCTATAAAAAATAATTATACTAGATTTAAAAAATCTAAAAATCCCACGTTTTTCAATGTCCTAAAAAGAATAAAATAACCCTGCGGGGCAAAGCGAGGGGCCACTCAAAACGTGGGGGCGCATATTACTAAGAGGAGATTTTAAAGAGATGAATGACATGCATTGATGCCGATTATTGTAAAGATGCGCCTCCACGTTTTGAGTGGCCCCTCGCTTTGCCCCGCAGGGTTATTTTATTCTTTTTAGGACATTGAAAAACGGGGGATTTTTAGATTTTTTAAATCTAGTATAATTATTTTATTCTTTTTAATTATTAACTCAACGAAGTAACCATGTGTTACGCAACAATCGGATAAGCCCCATACAAAAGTGAAAGTTGCCGAAAGTGGACCTGAAAGTGCATCTGGAAAGTTGAAAGTTGCTTTAGAGTGCATTGTCATCGGGTTCTGAACTATCCTGAAAGTTTCAGCTTTCTAGCTTATCGGAAAGTGCCTCAAATTTAAGTTGCAAGATTTTGCCCGGACAGACAAACAAATAAGAAAAGTGAGATAAGAAAAACGTGGTAAAATAGATAGCTAACATGAAAACTTAGAGTTTTTTCTTTTGTATTACGCTTAACGCTATAGGAATTCAAAACAAAGCCCGCCGGTTTTCTTTGTGCATAGGATCGTAATAATAATCACCCATTATCACGTCAAAGACTTTAAAGTTTTTATAATTCTTTACAGTTATCCGTTGCATTTTATCCAAAAAATCCCTTCTTATTTATATAACCCAATACAGTTTTTAATCAGTGTTGCTTTGTTACTATTAAATATGAGAGTTTACTCTTTATTTTCTTTTATTAAGCGTTTTTAGATAACAACCTCCGTATTGGAGTGGCTCGCGTACCGATTTTATTCGTTCTGTTATAGGGGATGATCCAGAACGCGTCTTAAAAAAAATACAGTAACACAAGTTTGTATATATTTAATTAATTAAGGATTAGCACTAAGGATATTTATATGTATATATACGCCAGGATCAGACGGATCATTAGGCAACCGCTCCAGCCGGGAGTTGAAATAAGACTGAGGCTTACTGAATATTGCTGTGAGAAGCTCTGATAGATAGATTGCTGATTCAGCACAGCAGCGCTGAGGAAGGGTTAGGGCCTGCCATCTACAGGGTATAACAGATCGAGTGACCGGCCAGGTCAATATGAAAACGAACTTTCTTATATTGGCTCGAGTTTGTGAGTTGTAGTATCGTCCTTGTTTCTGAATCCCTTAACTCAAGTGCTTTAGCTACTTAGGGTTAAAACAATTCATGCGATATTGTCTAAATTGTGAAAATTTTGTAATTGCAGTGATATTTTTATTAGAATTTAATTATGACACTGATTATTCATCATTATGTCACTAGTTTTAACTGCATGCCGAATTATTTGACATTATATAGCTTCTTTTAAATTTAAACATTTGCGTGCCAGTATCTGGTGCAACACGTGAATATTGCATAATTATATACATCCTTTGTACCGTGTTTGCTTGCAAATTAGTGAATAAATCAATAAATAAAATAAAAAAAGCACACGAAATTTTGAAAAATGACGAGAAGATGATGATGATTATATTGTTGACTAGCGACCCGCCCCGGCTTCGCATGGATGCAATGCTCTACTATATTATGCATGTATTATACATATAAACCTTACTCTTGAATTACTCTATCTATTAAAAAAACCGCATCAAAATTCGTTGCGTAGTTTTCAAGATTTAAGCATACATAGGGATATAGGGACAGAGAAAGCGACTTTGTTTTATATTATGTAATGATGATGTAAAATGAAACTTAAGTAAGCATATAGTAAATGTATTACTATATCTTTTGTAAAAAGTAATATTAAACCTCCATAGGCATTTATATTATTTTCAATTAAAACAGGATTTATAACAGGTTTTTTTATTGTTGAGGTTTTGAAAGATATTTTGCCGCATTTGCATGCGTCACCGTCACGGAAGAGTTGAATTTTGTCACGGAACAGTTTCTTCCTTAAATATTCTGTGACGAAGCTGATTGAGAGTACATGTTTTAGAAGTTCTGAGTTCTTCAAGTATAAAGTGGGTTTTTTAAGTATTGATTATTTATAATAAATTACTAGCAGACTATGCCACCTGTTGCTGTATTGGAAAAAATCCAGGTGAATAAAAAAATCATCAAAATCGGTTGAGTAGTTTCGGAGTTCAAATATTATGACAGGATTTTTATATCGAAGTATTAAGAACCACGTTGCACGTAACAAACTTGTTATAATAAGGCACTTAGCGAAACGTAGGACAGTTCCGTGACGACGTCTACACTTGATGGCGACTCGATCGAAAGTGAATCGGAGCTCGCATGTTGACAGCATCACGACTCTGTCGAAGCGCGGGAAATCGTAGTTTCTTATGTTCGCCGGCTAGTGGGCGCGCCTGCGTTTCGTTTAGTGTCCGTACTCATGACCGGATACGACAGATATATAATTGTTACAGAAATATATGTATTTCAATACCTATGACTAGGGTACAAATGCTAGTATTCATCACACAAACATCTGCCACTCTTGAGACTCGAAACCAGGACCGTCGATACGAAAGGCAGGACCGCTACCGTTGCACCAAACGGTCGTCAAACGCTGCACGTCAATCACAATAATAAACAAACAAAATATATACAATAAAAAAGGTAAAATCTATAGTGTTATGTCAGATCTTTTTATTGGCCTATGGGTTAGGCTTATGTATAGATATTTGGTGAGCAATAAAATATCACCCATGGAGTGTCGTAAATTATACGACTTAGATAATCAAATGCGAAATTTAACTACGGTTCAATACTATCTACAAATAAATTGTACGATTGTAAAAGAGTTGTTAAACCAAGACTTAATGTTCTTAATTTGTTTTGCATGTTTAACACGTTGAAGACCGCATTGAAAAATCTTATTTCTCAAATAGGGTCCAGCATTGATTTAAAAAAAATGTTTTAAAATGAGGCTATCTCAAATTAACTAAGTCTGCTATATGCAGTATCTCTTCGAGGGACCGGCGAATGGACTGCTGTACATAAATTGAATTTAAATCATGCATAACGGTGTACAAGCGTGAGCACGCAGGCCGGTAATGTTGTTGTGGAGTGACCCACCGGTGGGCACGCGGTCTTTAACGTGTTAAGACATGTTACCTGTCATAGTATTTAACTGCGATGATCTCCGAAACTATTCAACCAATTTGATTTTTTTTTTCATTTTGCTACATTTATTACGATTAGTTAGGAAAGTTTTCATTTTAATTTATAACATAAGAGCGGTCGGTTAAGCTTGTAGTTCTATATCATTTAAATTTCGTCTGTAAAAAACAACCACATCTCCAATCGCTTAGGTAGGTTCAAATAAAAAAATCCTAAAAATACAAAACATTGAAATAAATAATCATATTTAGTCTTACACTTCCGCGCACATAACACATTTAAATAACACTTTCTTTTGCAAATTTTGCGCAAAATTCGTTCAAATAAATAATCATGTTTGTTTTACTTTTAAGAATCTGTATAAAATAGTTGACCTAATACAAATATACCTGAACTAATACAAAGCGCTTTGACAAATAGATTTCGTCGATAAAGTTTGCCGAATTGCCGCACCGCTCCAATATATAGTGCTAGCGAAGCTTTATGCTTAGCGACTGCATCGACCTATTTTTATATTTTTTTTTCTTTTATCCACCAGTGCTTTCATAAGCACAAAACTTTGTGACAATTTTGTCAAACTTGCATAAAAAATGTAGAACATGACATTTTGCAGTCTATGTAATTAATAACTACCAAAACGTATTAGAAAAAAATACTATTATGAAATTGCTTATTAAAAATGCTGTTTCTATAATGAATTTCTGTGATATGCGGGCAAAACTAGTTTGCTTCTTTACGACCGGTCCGGTAAATGTCATATAACAAAGTTGTCGTCTTATAGTACTCTGGGGGTGTGAGCTCGTCGCTCCCGTGGGATGCGAGATTGTGCGCCATAACACACCGCCGTAAAAGGGATAGGGTCGTTACAGTCCTATGCTTGTAATACCGTTGTTATTAACGACAATTTTTGTTTGTATAATCTACCTGAAAACCTTTTTATAAAGGTCGTGATTTTTTTTAATGAAGTCGTAAAAAAAGACAAAATTTGTTTTGATAACATTAATTAAGTAAGTAATTTTTGATGTTATTTTTGTCATAGTTAATAAAAAAATATATATTTCTTACATTCACACAAATTAGCCTAGCCCAAATCAATCACAGTAAGGCTTGTGTTATGGATACTGAAACGGATAGATATATGATAGACAGATGTGTAATATTTATAGTAATATATATAAATCCATGACTGAGATACGAATCAACGTATTCATCACACAAACATTTGCACCTTCTGGGACTTGAACCCAGTACCGTCGGTGCGAAAGGAAGGATTGCCACCGTTGTACTAAACGATCGTTTTTTTTTTTTTTATTTATATTTTTCTTTTCTCCATCAGTAGTTTCATCAGCATTAAGCTTTTTGTTACTAATGTGAAATTTGCATGTAAAAGTGATTGCTATGTCCTATGATAATCCATAGAAATTAAATAAGTTTATTAATAAACAAAGTTTCTACAGCTTTCGTATACTTATAAATTACATAAAAATGTAATTCAGAATAAATAAATAATAAAAAAAATTTGGACACTAAATTAGAAAAAAACTTAGATTGATTAGGATGAAAAATGATTTACTTTCTACCAATTTCTTAACACTATTTTTTATGACGCTGTCAGTAATGAAGTCTTTAAGAAGTGATAACTTTGACATGACAAAATTCATAAGCTGTTGCGAAAATAATAATATTTCCCAAAATTACAACAATATTCGCAAATAAATATTTAAACCATAGAGCTATATATAGATCATTTTTACCTTTAACAAAGATAAAAATGATCATATTTTTCACACAAACATTTGTCCCTACCGGGACTTCTACCCAGGACCGTTGCTATCGTTGCACCAAACATTCGTCAAATCTAAAACTACTATTAAAAAAGTCAAAATTTAGTCCTGGCAACATTGCCTCCGATATTGTACACCGCTCTACGTTTCACCAGGGGAAATATAAAAAAAATTCGTTCGTCCATTAGTGGGAAAAAGCTTCCTAATAGAATTGACTCCTGGTGAGGCCGCGCCGCTATAATTCACGGCCGTATTCTACAGCGATGGGAATTCAATTACACTACAAATTACGTGCGGTGAGGCTTAAATTATTGCCCCGGTTTAAACAATATGGCTTTTTCCGGGTATTTTTGTAGGGTTATCAAACATATATATCTTTTAGATAATAATTTGCCTAAGAAGTGAAAAGTAACTAACAATTTTTACATAGAAAGCTTTTCATAGCTACATGGAAAACGCATGGAATAAAAAATAAAGAATTGTGAAGTTGTGTTGTTTAATATTTGACTACCTTTAGGTGGAACGATAGTGGTGATACCTTTCTTATCGAACGATCCTGAGTTTGAGACCCAGAAGGGGCAGATGTTTGTGTGATAAATACGAACTTGGTACCTGAATTATGGACACTTACCTATATATTATATATGTATGAAAACGTATCGTACGTCTATCCGTTTCCCTAGTATCCATAACATTAGCCTTGCAGTAATAATGTCAAGATTGAATATAAAAAACAAAATTAAACGCATAATTAATGCAGTTTTTTTTTACATTTAAATATTATTGATATAACTTTTAACGTCCCCACTGCTGGATTTCAGTACTTTTTAATGGTAACACCACGCAGAACAGAGCTTATAATTTCGTCACACTCATCTCTAAGCGAGAATAGCTAGTGACCAAATTATTTCCACCTAAACCTTGTCACAATGATTGCCTTTTAAAATCATGTCACAGTCAACAAAAAATTCTTTGCTCGTCACAATTTCATCTACCTTGGCGTTGCGCCAGAACTCTAAAACAAGTCTCTGTGAGTGTCATTGCCGATGGCTGCAAAAAAGGGGTGAAAAAAATGGCGTCGAAATTGCAACATGCCCGTTCGCAGTAAAGTGAATTGATGGCCCGGACGATGGACGAATGCGTCGTTGCGTCGGCGAATGCTAGTATAGGGTAGTTTATCGATAGTTGAGATAGAAAAACAATCGATATTAAATCTCATACCTCATTGTTGAGCCCTCAATTAGTATAAACATTTTTACATTTAAATGAAACAACTTTTTATGGATATTGCGCATAAGTTATTTTATATTCAACTAGCTGTCCTGGCCACGCGTTGCTGTGCCGACTGCAGTGCCATCTGCCGGACTGTTTTGTGAATCTAAACCATTCTCAGATCCCCTTGAACACACAAAAAAAAATTCATTCAAATCGGTCCAGCCGTTTAGGAGGAGTTCAGTGACATACACACTCACAGAAGAATTATATATATAAAGATAGTAACGTTTCGACTCCTTTACAGGAGCCGTGATCACAGGATGACTAAGGCAATGGTCGTCATATATTTTCTAATACCTTCACAATCCTGATTTCAATAGCCTCGCGCAGCATCTTAGGGATAAATCTTTGTTCTGTAGCGAGAATTTGAAATTCTCAGGAAACATTCTTATTTCAATAGAGATGAAAGTTGGAGCGTTCCATCTGCTTGGAATCCAATAATCAAAAAGTAATACCTATCTCCAAAGACACACATTGCAAGACCTGGTGATGTAGTTAGCTCTTTTTGCAAATAAAAACAGTAAGATGGAGGTCGGTCCCCCTATCTGAGTTCCTTTTGCCAGTTCTTCTCAGAAGGACCCAATTTTCGAACTGGTAGTAGACTCGGTAGTATACAATGTAATCGTAGTGAGAGTTTAATAACTATATGAAATGCAAAATAAAACAATTTGATTTATATAAAATTTTAACAATTAGGAACGTGTCTGATCAAAATATTGTGAAGTTAGAGGAAAATAAATGACGACCATTGCCTTAGTCATCCTGTGATCACGACTCCTATAAAGGAGTCGAATCGTCAGGATTAAATATAAAATAAATTAAGCGTACAGTCTGTAAAAAGTTGTTTTATTCAAATAGCATAAACATTTAAAATAAATAAAGTCTATCATTCATGATATGTAACAACAATATTTACGCTGAACATTCTCAGTACGTATTCCTAGCAATGGGAAGAATATATATGTATGGTAACCATATAACAACAAACTTGAAAGGCAAAGACTTAAGTATATATTATGTTAGTAGGTGAGCGATTATAAGTGTATGAGTGCGTGTGTTTGTGTGCGTCTATTTGTGTACATATGAGTGTGTGTTTTTGTGACAGTTTTTTGTTCCAATAAAATTATAGGTTGTACCTATATTGCCACAAAAAATCGTAAATTATCGTTTTAATGTTTATTGTCTTTTTATGCTCATTGTTTTTCAGCCGACCGTTTGGTGCAACGGTAGCGATCCTGCTTTTCGCACCTCCGATCCTGGGTTCGAATCCCGGAAGAGGCAGATTGATAAATGTAGTTATGGGTGTTGCAGAACAAACACAACGAGGATGATAAAGAGTGTTTAATAGCACTTTCTAGGAAATCACAATCCAAGTACAAGCGTCCCATAAGCGTCCACAGATGAGAAGAACAATAAAAAAAGACACTGACAAATGCTGTGTTACCAATCTACACTCCCCCTTAACACAGCATTACATTCAGATCAACAACTTATTATAATGCACATTATGTACCTAGGTATTATTATATATAGAATAGAAAGCAATTAAAGCGTCTACTATTAGTTTTCTTTTGAGTTAACAATCTATTAATCCAATTTTAGTTTTATTACTACGAAACAATTCTTTACTTAGTGATTTAGTAAACATGTCTGCCTTTTGTTGTGTAGAGGCAATATGCTTAATTACAATGTACCCCTTTTCTACTACATCTCTAATAAAATGATGTTTTATATCAATGTGTTTAATTCTACTACTGTTTTCCCTATTATTAGCTATGTGTATGCAACTTAAATTATCCTCATAGATCAATATGTATGAACACAATACATTTATATCAGATAGTAGACCCTTTATCCATAAAGATTCACAAACTAGAGAGCTTAGAGCAATATACTCTGCCTCAGCTGTAGATAAGGACACAGTCTTTTGTTTACATGTAGCCCATATTACTATGTTACCATAAAAGGTTATACAAAAACCAGAAACACTTTTTCTGTCCACAGTATCAGCAGCCCAGTCAGAGTCTGAATATCCTATAACAATATTTTCTTGAACAGAATAATTATAATATTTTAATCCTAAATTACTTGTAAACTTTAGGTATCTCAACACACGTTTTAGGTAAGCCCAATGGGTGTTGTTTGCACAATCTTGAAAACGACTGAATAAATTGACAGCATAACTTAAAATGGGTCGTGTACAAGTAACTAAATATATCAAACACCCAATAAGTTCCCTATAAGGTTCTTTAGTTAATTTACTTGTGTCAGTTTCTTTTATTAGCTTTAATCCCTTTTCAACAGGGGTTGATATACCATTAGAGTTTTCCATATTAAAGCGTTGCAATAACTTACAAACATATGTCTTCTGATGCAAAGTTAGTGTACCATTTTTAAAATCTCTTTCTATTTCAATACCTAAAAATTTATTTATACAGCCCAAGCAATTTACATCAAATTTTAACTTTAGTTTGTCTTGAAAAGACTTTATAACATTTATGTTATTGTGGAAAATCAAAATGTCATCGACATATAAAAATAATAATAAACTTTCCTTTATATATAAACATGTATCATACTGAGAACATTTAAACCCATTTTCAATCATGAAGTTATGAAAAGTGATATTCCAACATCTTGGACTCTGCTTTAAGCCATATATTGATTTGTTTAACTTGCATACATATTTATCACTTTTCATATCTTCAGGCAAGTACATAAATATAGTTTCTTCCAGGTTACCATGCAAAAATGCTGTCTTGATATCCATTTGCTCAATATGCATGTTATTTGTAATTGCTATTACTAATAATATTCGAAAGGTCGACAGTTTTCCCACAGGAGCATATACAGCATTCCATTCTGATGTTTCATAACCTTTGGCAACTAGCCTTGTTTTGAAAATACTGTTATTTTTGATTCTGAAGACCCACCGACTATTTATTACATCCATATCATCTGTTTTTCTACTATAGTCCATGTTGAATGTTCTTCTAGCGACTTAAGATCTTCTTCTATAGCCTTCAACCACTTTTCTTTGTCTTTGGACTTCATTGCTTCTTTTTTAGTTTGTGGGACGTCATCTAATATATTGTCTATGCTGAAAGCAGAAAAATCACACTCAAAAGAATTTTCACAATCATAGTCCTTTAGATATGTTGGTTTCTTAATAGTTCTTTTTGATTTTGATTCTAATAAGTTTTTATTTTCCTCTCTATTTTCTTGTATACTTCCCTGACCACTATCAATTTTCTTTATATCTGCTGTTACATCCTTTTCTATGTTTATAACATTTTCCTCTTCATACTCTAATAAGTCTGAATCTATAAGTGGTAATTTTTTTAATTTTTCTTCATTAAAAATTATATCTCTTGATCTTATAACTCTTCTTTCTTCTGGATTCTACAAACGATATCCATTATCACAGTAACCAATCATATATAATTTTTGTGATTTTACTGATAGCTTACTTTCTCTATTTTCTTTACCTATATATGTGAAGGCTTCAGAACCAAATACTTTACACTTTTCATAATTAGGAGTAGTATTATACCATATTTCTGCAGGAATCTTCTTATGTACTGTAGGTAATCTGTTTATAACATAGGCTGATGTGTATATAGCTTCTCCCCACATATCTTTATTAAAATTTGAATCAATAACTAGTGTTCTCGCCTTTTCCAACAAACTGCGGTTTAATCTTTCAGCCTTACCATTTTGTTGAGGAGAATATGGGATTGTTGTTTCTATCTGTATGCATATATTCTCACAGTAATGTCTGAAATCTCTGTTTAAGTACTCTGTCCCATTGTCACATCTAAATCTAGATATTTTGGAGTTTGACTTGGCTTATACCATTTGAACATATTTTTTGAAAAATCTAAAAACTTCTGTTTTGTTTTCTATTAAATAAACTGTCACAAAATTACTATAATCATCTAAGAATGTCAATATATATCTTTTATTATCATATGTAGCTGGATTTATTGGACCACATAGGTCTGAATGTATAAGTTCTATAATTCTAGATGTATGTTTGTATTCAGTGTAATTAAATGGCAATCTTGTCTGCCTACCTTTAATACATGGTTCACATAATATATGTTTGTTGGACAACTCACACTCAATTAATTTTCTTCTTTTCAGTTCTAGTAGTTTTTCAGCAGATGCATGGCCAAGCCTCTTGTGCCAAATATTATCACACTCCATAATTGAATACGCCTTATGAGCAGATACTTCCAGCACCTTAAATTTAATTTCATACAAGTTATGCTTCTTGTTTCCTTCTATAATGGTTTTATTATTCTTATAAATATAAACTTTTTCATTTTCAAATTTTACACCATATCCATTTTGGTTGATTCTATTTATTGATAAAAGATTACTTCTTAAGTTTTGTACATATAAGATATTGTGTAGTATACAATTGTTAGTCTTAATTGTTCCTATTTTAGTAGCATACAATGACTCTTCCCTTTTGGCTATATTTATTTTAATAGGTTTTTCTAAATTTATGTATGTGTCAAAATATTTATCTGTATTTATCAAGTGATCAGTGGCACCAGAGTCTGCAAAAAATTCAACATACTAACCTTCATATTGTATCATGAAACATACTGGCTCTTCTTCCTGCTCATTCTTTGTAACATTAGCTTCTATTTTATTATCATGTTTTCTGGTTACATAATTATTTTTAAATTTACATTCTGACTTCTTGTGCCCCTTCTTTCCACAGTTGTAGCATTCAAAGTTGAATTTTCTTTTTGAAAAGTTCGTGTTATTGTAAAATACTTGCGACTGTTCGTGAGGATTTTCGTCACTTTTCAAACCATTTCTTTTTATTTCTTCTTCTATGAGTCTATTCTTAACAAATTCAAATTTTAGTTCCTTACATGATAATGTTTCTATGGCTGTTACAACATTGTCATATGTACTGGGCATTGCAAGTAACAAGTAGCATATAATTTCGCTTTCTGAAGGCTTCGCTTCTGACGCTTTTAACTCACCCACAAGCTTATCAAATTTTATGTAAAATTTATCAAGGGTATCATTTTCACTGTGTTTCAGCATGAGTAATCTTTTTCTTAGCAATAGCTGTGATGATATACCTGTACGATTATACGTAGCTGACATTCATTTAATCATTTCATAGGCTGTTAGACATTCTTTAATAATTTCAAGATGGCTGTCAGAGACACATTGAATAATAATATTTTTTGCCTTCGAATTCTTTTTCTTTTGATCTTCATTTAGTTTTTCGAATATTCCATAACTTTTTGTTGTGGTTTCCTTTAGTTCTAGTTCTTCTAAAACTTGTTCTAATCGAAATAGCCAGTTGCTAAATTCTTCTCCACAAAACGGCGTTATGCCGAATTTGTTAATTCTACATTCCATCATACTTTATTGTTGTTGGCGACTGGGCCCATAACCTGATAAATGTAGTTATGGGTGTTGCAGAACAAACACAACGAGGATGATAAAGAGTGTTTAATAGCACTTTCTAGGAAATCACAATCCAAGTACAAGCGTCCCATAAGCGTCCACAGATGAGAAGAACAATAAAAAAAAGACACTGACAAATGCTGTGTTACCAGTCTACACAGATGTTTGTGTAATGATTACGAGCGTTTGATCATGGGTATTTATATATATTTCTATGAATATTACATATCTGTGTATTATATATGTATATCCATCCGTTACCCTTGTATCCATAACACAAGCCTTACAGTGCTTACTTTGGGATAGGTTAATTAGTGTAAATGTACGATATATTTATTTATTTATTTTTAATGTTATTTATAAAGTAAAATATATATAAAAATTGTATTATTATAAATGCATATTGACTTTTGTCAAATGACGCCTCATTCGATCAGATACTTTATTTTCTCATTTTTTTTCTTGTTTAGATTCTTTTATCCATTGTAGCTATGTTTTGTGACTCCACGAAATATTTTATTTTATTTGTTCGTATGTCAACATATTATTAGAAATAATATCTAAATTTTCTCGTATTGTACTCTTTAACTAATAGTCCATAACTGGGCCATTACCTTCTCAAATAGACTTATCAAACGCAACAACTGGAAGATGTGTTTACAAGACAGATTTTCACGGAGAATTCATTTATGAGCCAAGTTCATTTTTTCAATTTTTCTTTCTATTAAAATAATTTATAAGATAGCATTGAAAAAATGCAATGCAAAATATATATAAATAAATATATATATATATATATATATATATATATATATAATTTGTATATATGGAGCTTTTCTTTGTTCAAATCACGAATAGTCTATAGTTTGATTTCCTCACATCGTTGCATATTAATGTTTCAGTGTTATTATAAACTTTTCATTGCTAACATTCCACAAAAACAAATGTTTTCTTAATAAAACTTGAGATGAGAAGCCTCGTGTAATAATTGAGTCACGTTCGTAGTGGAAAAGTAAGACTTTGATCTTAATTTATAGTAGTAACTAGCTGTCCCGGCCACGCGTTGCTGTGCCGACTGCAGTGCCATCTGCCGGACTGATTTGTGAATCTAAACCATTCTCAGATCCCCTTGAACACACACAAAAAAATTCATTCAAATCGGTCCAGCCGTTTAGGAGGAGTTCAGTGACATACACACTCACAGAAGAATTATATATATAAAGATAATAATAATAATAGGGTTTCAACGAATTCTGGCTTTAACAGCATAAACAGCCTTTGTAGTTCTTACAGCACTCGGCCGGCACGATGTTTTGTGGTCTTTGACAAAGTAAGTGGTGTTGCTTCTCATGATAGTACGATATACGAACGATACGTAACGTACGATACGATATAACGTACGATATTTGAAGTGTTTGGAATATGACCGATGGCTCCATATCCACTTTGTACATATTGTTAAACGATCACTGCAATACTATTTCTATGTATATCTGTCTGTTAATACTCTATTCCATATTGTAATTTCATAATGAACACGAAAAATGTTTTTACATTTTTTATATATTTTATGCATTTTTAATGCGATCTTATAAGATAAATTATTGTAATATTGTAAATTGAGCTACCGAGCCTTGTGAACACTCGTCGAAATTTTCTAGTACCCCCCTGATTTTACGCTGTAGGCCAGCGTTGTTTCATCAATGAGAGGAACATCCTCTCGTATTCGAAAGAAACATTTTTACAAATGTTTTGGCAATCGATTAACATGATTAAGATTACGATTAAGATGCATTGAAAATGCATAAAATATATAAAAATTATAAAACTAAAATGGCTGTTTCATCTAGTGTTTTTCTATTATAAAAATTTATCTTTTACGAAAAAATATATGTGAAATGGCGTGAAATCGAAAGAAGATTTTCAAATAATAAACGCGTTACAAATACAAAATAATTATAAAATTGAAAAGAAAGAAAAGTTTTTATATAACTGTTTTTATGGCCAGACTAGTTATATAACAAGAGGTAACAATTAGCAAGTTCCGCTTACTTTATGACTAAATAAATGCTAAATAAATAAATCCCATCTGAGGGCTCGGAGGCGTGGTTGTTTTTTACACACGTATTTTATATCTTATAGAAATATTGCATTGTGAATGCAAAAAAAAAAAAAAAATTTTTAATAAAAAAAAAACATAAATAAATGCTATGAGTTGTTCGAGATATTATTATAAATCAATACAGCAATTATGTTCAAATTCGCATGACAGCTATCGATAATCATCCGCAATGATTGCTGTATGTATCTCGGATTTACTGTATTAAATTCCCTCAATACGCTTACGAGAATCCTTGCTGAGGTATTCAAATACGTTGTGAGTGGCGTACGTAAATCTCTCTTTATCAGAGCGAAACAACAGCGTTGATTGGACTGGCTGTGAGATTCGTAAGTTTCATTGTCTAAGTTTTTTTATTAGTACTAATGACTATTTTTGACGACCGTTTGGTGCAACGGTAGCGAACCTGCCTTTCGCTCTGAAGGTCCTGCGTTTGAATTCCGAAAGGGGCATGTTTGTGTGACAAATACGAGCATTTGTGCACGAGTATGGGTATTTATATATATTTCTAAAAATATTACTTATTTTTGTATGATATGTGTATATCTATCCGTTACCCTAGTACACATAACACAAGCTTTAAAGTGTTTACTTTGGGCTGATGTGAATGTAAGAAATATTATTATTTATTATTATTATTAAAATAGATTGTTGTAAAGTGTCTTTAAAAAAATCAAAATGGGATTATTAACATGTTTTTATTCCTTTTTGAGATTTCGACATTTCGACGCAGTTACAGACTCCATAATTACGGAAGGATTGAAGTTTTTTGTGGATGGATGTTATGGGCAGACGTATCGTACGTATTATCGAGGTCTCTCGTGCATTACCACTTTGTAGAAATATTCGTTTGAACTGATCGCATCGGACACGCCCACACGACCCCTAATTGGCTTCGTATTTTACTACGTTTTATACTACGGCCAATCATAAACGACTAGTTTTAAAATCGCCCTTGATGTCAGTACTGTCAACTGTCAATCTGCTCTCACTTGCTTGTTTGCGCACGCGCGCCATTGTTGAATGAATGGAGCGGGGCCTGACGCGAAAGGCATCGTGCAGAGTGCTAGCAACTTTCGACTTAGGACTGATAAGGCACCAGAGGCTTCGATAGCACCTTTCCGACTAGAGCGCCGTAGTGAATCTATGCTGCTACGGAGATTCTCATGGGAAATGCCGTCAATCTAGAAAACCACTATGGTGGCTCGCTACTCTTGGCTTGAGGTCCAATTAAGGATCTCGCCGTCCCAAAACCCGATATCGTTGCTTAGGTCATCTGCCACTAACATTAATCTTACATAAAAAACACCTCGATAATGGTATCACTGTCTGTAAACTCAGTATTCGGCAGAAATCATAAATTTCTACTATCTACGATTCTGACATACATCTCTCTATTTTTCGACTCTCATCAGACCATCTCCCATCAGACATCGGACGTATTCATTCCAATTAGAATACGTCCTTAAGAAAGGTTTGATCAAAAGCCAAGTATTTGCATACAAGCTCGTCGGTTGAGATTGCTTTTGATCAAACCTTTAAGGACGTATTCTAATTGGAATGTAGTGACATGAAATGAAAATAGTTTTATTTAAATGCATTTAAAACTTGTTTGTCCACTTTGATGTGATAATTGTTATTAGATGTGATATTTAAAACGGACAATTGTTGACTTTGTGTCAACAATTGTCCGTTTTAAATAAGTACACTTTGGTTTCTGAAAGTTCGCTTTGTCTGCCTTTACCGACTCCATGCCTCATAAACTTGTATCTACATGTCCTAACCATCTAAGTATACCTTTTCCTATATTTGTCTTATATATAAATGTTTTCTATTAATTAATCATGTGTGAAAGTTTTACATTTCATTAGGCAATTTGGAACTGAACGCCTAGTATGCTTCATCATCCCCACGCTTCTATTAATATTATTGAACAAATCTATGCCAACTAGGTCAACTAGCGCACTAAAGCAGAATGCGGCGTTTGTGAAAGTGTTTTTAGAATTAATCTAATTTCAACTTAAAATAATAATGCTTAAGGAATAAGAATGTATTTTACTGATTTTTTTTTCTTATTTTTTCTATATGAATTAATTAATGTTAAATTAATAAGGTTGTACTATGAAATATACAATGATTATAATATGTATTTTAGGCCGTTAAATTATCACTCTACTTACTCAAACTTACACACCTATACGCAATTTCAGTTGTTTAGTTTATTATACGCATACGGTACATGTTTACCTTTTCATTATATAATATTATTCTTTAGTGATTTTTATAATTTTCTATCATTTATCAACAAATGGGGAATTCCACCAACAAAACTTATTTATTAATTGTGGAACCAGCATCGTTAACCATCGATAAATCTAATAAAGTTGAATTTGAATTGATACGTAACCGATACGTTAACAAACCGATAGCATTCCAGAATGCTCTAGAGCGCACTGATTTCATTATTTTCGCAAAAATACAACTCTCAAGGTCCTAGGGTATAATAAAAACAAAAGACTAGCGGCGTGTGCATGTCATATAAACTCGGCGTCAAAAAAATCGCACCTTATAAAAATCTTATTCAAAAATTCCTAAACCTTATATAGAGGATAGTGTTAGGTATCATTAGAAAGGTAACAAAAAGGAGCATCAAACAACAATTAAGTGCAATCTTTTTTTTAATTAAAATTATACAAAAAGCATAAAAATTTGAAAAATAATAAAAAATCTTAATTAAGTCCTAATTAATAATCGATAATTTACAAAAAAAATGTACAAAAAGTGTCTTAAAATTAACTCAAAATCTAGTGTTACCCCCCCTTGCCCTGATGACGGCTTCCATACGGTCCCTCATAGACCTCACCAACTTCAGGAGCTCTTCTTGAGGGATAAGACCCCATTCTTCAATCACCGCGGTTTGGAGTTCCTCTAGAGTCGAAGGAGCCGGATCCCGAGATCGAACCTTACGTTTAAGATGGTCCCAGAGGTGCTCTATCGGATTCAGATCAGGACTTCTCGCTGGCCACTGCATCACAGGAATTTGGGACCTCCGCAGGAAGTCGTTCACGATGGCTGCAGTGTGTGCGCGAGCGTTGTCGTGCATTAATGTGAACCCCTCGCCAAAAGATTCGGCAAAAGGGACCACATGCACATCCAGGATCTCTGTGATATAGCGGCGCGCAGTCAGCGACCCTTGTCCGCGAGCACCTCCGGTCCGGGAGACGCAGACCAGGTCGGTTTTGCCGGCAGCCGACATACCGCCCCAGAACATGCAGGATCCGCCTCCATATTCCACCGTCTCCTGGATGCAGGCTTGAGCGAAACGTTCACCCTGCCTCCGGTATACTCTTCTTCGTCGGTCGTTGCAGAAAAGACACACTCGTGTCTCGTCTGAGAAGAGAACAGCTCCCCACTGCTCAATGGTCCAATCGACGTGGTCGCGAGCAAACTGCAAGCGGGCTCGTCGGTGCGCTGCAGTCAATTTTGGACCTGTAGCAGCTCTGCGGGCTGCTATGTTCTTCTCCTTCAGTCTTCTTCTAACCGTGGATACACTCACGGTGCGTCTGCGAACTGCCTGGAGCTCCTGTTGCAGCTGAACAGCGTTTGAGAAGCGATTTCTCAAAGAGTACGACACAACGAACCGGTCGTCTCTTTCCGAAGTGCAGCGACGTCTACCGGACCCATGTCGCCGGATATAGCCACCGGTCTCTAAAAAGCGCTGGTAGACTCTACGAACCGAAAAACGGCTCAGATTCAGTTGCCGGGCGACATCACACTGCCGCACCCCTGCTTGCAGTAGTGCAACCACTTGAGCGGCCTCATCAGCTGTAGTGTCCATTTTCCAGATGTTCTTTCTTCAGTAAAATCAGTGCGTGTGTCCCCTTCAACGGTTTAATAGCGAATGACCCACATTGAACCCGTGTTGACCTCTTTATACCCACAAAGTTAGCGCAACTCGCGACTCTCCCGAGCAGCAAAATTTCCTTAGAATTTTTGTGACCCTTTATTTGTTGCTTTAGGTTTTATTTGATAATGAAAAATAATGTTTTTTTATTAAGTTAATTAAGTAACCTTTTAAATAAAATTATAATTAATACGACTGCATGTGCATATCCAGAGTTAATGCCATTTGAACGTGATTTTCTTAGAGGTGCGATTTTTTTGACGCCGAGTGTAGATCCGAATGTTTGGGGTATACCAAGAGACCAGACGACCGTTTGGTGCAACAGTAGCGATCCTGCCTTTCGCACCGACAGTCTTGGGTTCGAGTCCCAGAAGGGGCAGATGTTTGTGTGACGAATACGAACAATTGTACCAGAGTCACGGGCATTTATATATATTTCAATTAATATTGTTATGTATGATATATGAATGTTTATCTGTTACCCTAGTACCCATGAAAGAAGCCTGCTTACTTTGGACTAGGCTAATTGGTGTGATTATTATTATTATCACATTAGTATCAAGGGTTAAATTTAAATAGATATTATTAAATAATTGTAATACGAATGCAATATAAAAGCCCCATTAACTTATCATTATTGTACAATCGAAGCAATAAAAGTCTGCGATATACTTTCACAACAAACATTAAATTCGGAATTCCGAGCACATAACGATACTGTAACTTACATTTACAGCAATTTTCAACAGCTTAGTTCGGAATTATGTGAAAAGTGCTATAGTTGTGAGGATAATTGCGATATGAGAGTGATAAATTTACGACTGCCCTGGAAAGGTTTGTGTTATCACGTTTTACGCAGAGTTGCTAGTTTGGGTCACGTTGTTAACGCTATGCAGCACAATCTGGGAAGTGATCTAAACACATTGTGTTAAATATATACTCTAAGAACAAAAATTTTGTTGTTTTTGTGTTTGTTTGTCCGCTCTTTTTCCAGCTCTTTTTCCATTGTATCAATTAACGTTACCATAGCAATGCCTTACCGGGTCAGCTAGTCTATAATCTAAAAACACCAATTTGTTGTTTGTGTGTTTGTCTGTCCGCTCTTTTTCCATTGTATCAATTAACGTTACCATAGCAATGCGTTACCGGGTCAGCTAGTACAAAATAATGAATTGATATCATTAAAATAAAGCTAATTTTTTTTTATTAAATGGGTTCACTCATGATCCCGTTGATTATGTAAGTTTTCAAGCTCGCGTTATTAGATCTAGTCTCGTGCGTTCTCTGGGTAGTAGCTGAAAATCAGTGCTTTGCTCTCAGAGTAAAGGTATAGCTGAGCTTTTTCCCTTTGCGTCGTTGTGGCACACACGCTTGATTTTAAAATTATATATATGTTAAAATTAATTATTGTAAACATGTGTGTGTTTATGATGCAAATAAACTAATTATCTATCTATCCCAATCAAGCCCGGGGGTTTAGACAGGAACCACGATGGAACGAGCGAACCCAGAAGAAGCCTATTTACCCTGGCTTTGGCTATTTAAAAAGAGTTTTGGCACATGAGTTTCCTGCCCGATTCTTCTCATGTTAGCCCTCAGAATCGGGTAGCTCGTGGCGATTACATGCGCACGGGTTATCTTGATTTTAGTAGAATATTTTTCATGTTTCATAAGGTAATTTTGTAAAATTGACGATTTGAAGTGCCCACAAGGGCCTATGAAATAAAGTAATTTTGATTTTTGAAAACGGATGGGTTATAATAAAATTTGTCACAAAAAATAAATGTACAGATAGAACCTACAGATTTATATAATAGTATACATAACTCTTCAATTAAATTGTTAGTTTAGTGGTGGTTACGGAGAATTTTTAGTTCCTTATATGAATTCAGTTTTAGCAAAGCAAGATATATACATACAGAGAGCCAAGAGGCTCATCGGCAATAACAATCTTTTTTATAAAAAGCTTAAAAGCCTTTAGCATAGACGTATGGTAGCAAGCCTATCCGTATTTTATAGGATACATTTCGAAGAGTGTGTAACAGAATTGCACAACCTAGTTCCGCATTCCCCATTTTTTCATACCAGTCTTACAAATAGGCGACACCATTATATGGTAGATATACCAAAACGTCGCACATTTTGTGATATGTACCGCTAAAGAGTGGAACTCTTGGTCTGTGTTTCATGATAAATTCAATTAAGGGGTCTTCAAGTCACGAGTAAAGGTATCTTCTAGGCAAGCGCGTCACATCCTAGATCGCATTGTTGCGTACCATGAGGCGAGATAGTGGTCAAGTGCATGCCTATTTTCTATATAAAAAAAAACATTCCCTTTCTCGTAGGGGAAGGCAGAGATAATAGATTTCTATTTTCTATGATCCAGACGAGCGAGAGATGCTCGCTTTTACAACTCTCATGAGACCCTTCATTCAAGCTCGTCAGTTAACAGTGAATTTAATATAACAACTTGCATTACACTGGTTTTCATGTATAATAATTCACATTATAACACATATTAAATTCGATTACTACTAAAATGTAAATTAATTTGAATTAATGATTTATATTGTTATCAAATTATTATATTTATCTACTCTGATACTATAATACAAAGATTCTAAAACTGAAAACAAAATGCTTATGACAAACATTACGTACAGGCCAAAAATAATAAAAAAAAAAGTTTAATTACGATACAGGTCTTGTATGGACACCTGTATCATAATATAACTTTTTAATCATAACGATACACCTATACAACCTCCAGCTGGACCAAGGAGGTTGAACCTCTACTTTAAAAAGGTTTCAATGAACGAGTCCGCGACGACGCAACACGCATTCACAATCGATGTTTGCACCTTGGCGCCAACATTTGACATTTAAAAAATCTTTTCAATATTTAAACAAAGTTTGGTTTTGTTTGCAACATTGTTTTACGTAATATAGTATGAGAGTAGATAAAGTAGTGTATGACACTGTACATAACTTGGTCTTATAACACTCGTGTGATACTATAAAAAAACTCGCCTACGGCTCGTTTTTTTAAAACACACTCATGTTATAAGAACCCTTATTATGCAACAGTATCATAAACTACTATAAATCATATTGAAAACAAAGGAAATTGAAAAAATCACATGCAATCCCCATTGCATGTATACAGGCGAAAATGGTGTGAATTAAAATATTCAAACTTATAATCCTTTCACTGATAAATCCGTAATAATGTCTGTACTAATTAATTTTGTTTAGACAATCTGAGAGCTGTGATAATGAAGATTTAGTAAAATTGAGGTAATGTTGAAATATTTTTAGATATTTTTATATATTTATTGGAGAATGTTTGATAAACCATATGATTGAACGTAAAGATTCAGTTCATCTTGTGAGTCATTAGTAAGTGACAAGTATGGAGTTCTGAAAAATTATGGGGATATAACATTCAACAATTCTGTGAAAAATTCGTGTCAGCTTCGGTGCGTGACTGGAGTTTACTCCTTAAAAACGATTATCTTAAACAAATAATATTTTACATGTATACTGAATGCTAAAGTGAGAAAGAAAGGGAGAGAGAGTAAATGTTTACTTGGAACTGAGGAGCGGGGAGTGCTATATGATGTGCGAGTATATTACGCAGAGGAAATGTGACCCTTCACTTTTTGTTAGTCTTATTTTACTACACATCTAATTTTCATAAGCGTTTCAAACTCCAAAGATAAATTAGTATTTTATCCCTCTTATAAACTATACTAACTAGTTGTTATTCCACAAAAATTTCACACAGCGAAACTTTCAGCAAAATGTTCTTTCTGCGGGGAATATTTTGATAAATATTAAGAAACTCGTCTCCTTTCTTTACATTAAATGAATGACACTTCTAATGAAAATATAATCATGAACTGTTTTCATTATTCGAAATGAAATTTAGCATTGCATCAGTATAACGGGTGACGGGCTAACTGTTTCTAGTTTTAACATAAAAAAGTCCTTTACCCCACAGCCTTCAAAGAGTTAAATAATGTGTCATAATTTGTCTCGTTTCTCTAGACAAGATTAAGACAAACGTTCTTTTCCCAGTTTGTTCATTTTTGATAATATATATGAAGCAAAATTGATACCAGCTTCTCGGAAACTCTCAGAAATATACTAAATAAACTTATAGACGAGAAAGCGAAATATGTCATATTAGCCGTAAACCGAACCGGTTAATTGTAACTTTTTTGATATGCCAATAGCTTTAAGAGTCACTCCCAAAACCTTTTATGAAGCGCCTGACGCTATTGCTTATTGCAAAAACATTATTTACGTATTTAATTTAACACATAGATTTCTTGTCCTAGACATGCTATATTATAAGGTAAATGTTGTCTCGAAGACATCGCTCTAAGCGATAAGACCGTCTATTGTAGCACCCATTGTTGCCTTTTATTTTATTTGTATTTAATGATATATATAGAATTAGAATTATTTATTAATGTTTATGAAAATATATTATATATTATATATATAAATGAATAATAAATAAATGAATATATATATATATATATATATATATATTCATTTATTTATCCGTTCCGGACCGAATTCCAAACAACTCACAACAATTATTTAGTCATAAAATAAACGAAGCTTGAGACCATGACTCGGGAACCAAGATTCGAACCCGAGGCCTTCGGCGCAGAAGGTAGTATCACTACCGTTGCTCCAAACGGCTTCTTTCATTATTTTTGGTGTGGAGGTTATATTGAATTTGATCCTATCGTTTATTTTTATTTTTTTTAATTTATAAATTTATCGTAACATTTTTTTTAACAAGAGATATGTGTTATTGATCTTTCTCAATATGCATGCTAACTTTAATTCTAGAAGATGTATAAGAACATATTTGTATATTTTAACAAAGACGTACTCAGTAAGACGATGGTTGTCATATTAAAATCAAAAATTTATAACTAACCTACATTTCCCAAATATAATATTATACACAGTTGAAGCAATTGCTCAAAGTGAGAGCGTCAGATATTATTTTATTATGTAAATTGAAGTACGTTTTCAGCATTACGTAAATATTGTTTGACTTACTTCAAAGATTTTTAGGAACGTAGATTCTCAGAACAGTAGAGTTATAAGTCGCTCTCTTTAGTATAAAAATAATTTTGTTTTTAAATAGATTTTTCCATTATTCAAGAAAACATTACTAACTGACAATTAAATGAAAATTGCTTTGTAAAAATTTGGAAAATGTATTTGACATTCCTAAATTACAATTCAGTTTTTATTTATTGGAGTTTACTCCTTGAGACTTTATTTTCGTATAAGGCGCCCGGTATAAAAAAATATGAAGAGTAAAATTTAGTGGCAGCGTTACGCTTATTGTGCGCAACCTATCGTTCGCGCCTTTCACTTTTATTTTGAAATTTTGTTTTATTATTCGTTGTGTCTGTTCAAACACAATCGTTCTTAAGGAGTAAACTTTGTATAGAAAACTCTCATTTACTTACCCATGTTATTTTATATAAATTATTTTTATGTAGTTTAACTCTGATTCCCTTAAACTGTGTTAACTTGTCATATTTATAAATACCTTTGATGTCTCGCTTCTTACGACAATATTGAAATCATAATATGTAACCATCAAGGTTGAGTTTACAATAGTAAATAAAATGTAAAATATGTAATTACTTTAATAAGTAATTTTGTAAACTTGTTTGTGGTTCTATAAATAAATAAATAAATAAAAAACTCCAGTTGTGTGTCGGAGCTAACACACACCTTTTTTTAAATCGGAATACTATCAACCTTTCTTATATAACTAAAGAAATAAAAATTACATATATATTGGCAAGGTTAATGACAGGTATTCGCACATGGAAGATATCGCATATCCGCCGTCTCCAGTGTTTCGTCGGACAACCAGACTTACAAATGGGTACCACCATTGGCTGATATATCAAGAGTCGAACCAAGCATTTTGGTTCCAATTTTATGATACGGACCGCTAAGGAGTGGAATTCTTTACCGCAGTCTGTGTTTCCTTTCAAATACAATTTAGGGGGGTCTTCAAGTCACGAGTGAATAGGTATCTTCTAGGCAAGTGCGTCACGTCTTACATATATCGCATAGTCGGTTATCATCAGGTAAGATATTGGTCAAGCACCTGCCTATTTAGTATAAAACAATTTTTAATTAGTTATTTGTCAGTGTATTCTATATGCGAATACCTGTTAATAGCTTATAATAAAATAAATAAAAGTAACATGGATATAGTGACTTATGATAATGTTAAACTACCACGACAAAAGATTACTCCCGTAACTTTCCACTATTCAGTGTATTTTTTTCCAGTGAGCAATAACAAAGTTATCACCCTTCTTCGCAATTGTGTGGCACACATTTGTAACACACGTTTTTACTAGCGTCACAGTTGCATTTCGCTGAATATTCTTGCATGCTTTTACAGCCAGTTTCCTGCTTTTATGTATTTGTCGTGGTTACACATGAATATTTAGTTCTCTACAAATCGCCGGCCACTATTTTAGCGGAACTTTATTTCGTTTGAGCGCAGCACCCTTTGTTCGCGACCAAAAACAAATTACTAAACATTGATATACGCTTTTTTGTATTGTCGACGTTGATAAAACACAATCAAATATACATGGAACCAAACTCGTTATTTTAAATATCTTTTGTTTATTGGGTTTCGATAAGGTTTTTATGAAACATACAATAATCTCGATTGTGTGGAGTACATTTAGAAAAATTAAAAGATTGAAATTATATTTCTCACATTCACTCCAATTAGCCTTGTTAAGTATTATAGATATTTGGGTAACAATGGGTAGAATACACATAAATAAGTAATATTTATAGCCATATATACAAATATCCAAAGACTTAGGTGAAAATGCGCGTATTAGGTTTATAACTTGAGCTACTGTCGACTGGACATTTTGAGCATTGTCAGCAGAATAACAAAACAATATTTTTTTGGAGTTTAAGAACAAAGTTGTGATCGAATGACAGCGGTACGCTTTTTGTGCGCAACTTATCGTGCGTACCTTTGATACTTTTATTTTGAAGTTTAGTTTTTTTTTATTTTTCGAACAGGCACTCTGTTCAAAGACAATCGGTTTAAAAAGGACTAGACTGCATTCGCGCGTCGGAGCTGTCACACACACTTTTATATAATAATTTATTTTAGTAATAGGAATTACAGAGTGCAGTGCCATAAATATATTCTACAGAGCATATACAAGGCCTCTAAACTTTGCACCATATTTCATGGAAACATTTAAGACAGAAATCAGATACCTAACATTAATATCTAGATGGCTGATATACATCTTGTGTGATACAGTTACAAAACACTCTTAAATTAAAATATTAATAACACTATATTAACGTAAATAAATTTTCCTTGGTGAAATTGTCAAACTAAATATTTAGTTATCAAATTTTGAACATATTTTCTGGAAAACAAATTCCAATAACCCGGACTTTAAAGTTTTCAGTTTTTGGATTAAATTTTGGACAAGGTATCTCGTAACGACATCTCCTAGACACATCTATTAGAAACAAAGCGAGTGAATAGAATTTTAAATCATATAATACTTTTTCACGACATTTTTCTAGGATTATACATATAATTAAGATATTATTATATTTTTACGTAAAGATTTTTTTTTATATTACACTAGCTGATCCGATCACGCGTTGCTGTGTTATAAATTAAAAAATCGGAACAAATCTAGCAAAATGATAAAGACGTCATCAAAATCGATTGAGTAGTTTTGTGGTTCATCGCGATCAAACATATTACTGGAATTATATCTCCAAAGACACACAGTGCAAGACTTAGTGATGTAGTTAGCTCTTTTTGCAAATAATGAAAGTAAAATGGAGGTTGGTCCCCCTGCCCGAGTTTCTTTCGCCAGTTCTTCTCTGAGGGGCCTCCCAATTTCCGAACTGGTAGTAGACTCAATAGTGTAAACCGTAATCGTAATGCAAATTGAATAACAGAATAAAATGTAAAATAAAACAATTTTGATTTATATACATTTACAGTTAGGAACGTGATTTAGATATTGTGAAGGTAGTAGAAGATATATGACGATCATTGCCTTAGTCATCCTGTGATCACGGTTCCTGTAAAGGAGTCGAAACGTCAGGATTAAATATATATTATGCGCAAAAAAACCGTTAAAAGATGTTTTATTTAAATGTTTAATGTGCGCGAAGTGTAAGAACTAAATACAATTCCACTTCAATATAGATGTTTGTTTAAGGAAGATAAATTACAACTGGCTATACCAGTGCCCATCATTATAAAACGAGCAAACAAAATGGATGAACGTTTATCACCCTCCGTTTCACCGTGAAAAACAGCCATTTATAATTTTCCGATTCCTTATTCAAATTTAGAATTCAAGGCTTGAGAAGAATCGCATTATAAACAATCAGTTGTCATCCAGGCGTCAACTTAGACCCTCACCGGCCCTCTGAGAGGGCTTAAATGAGCCCCCATTGTGACAACCCCCATTAAAGCTCTCGTTAACAACGCATCGCTGTGAGTGTACTTAATTTTTTTTTGAGAGGCATCGATAATGTCTTTGCGAATTTAATGGAGAGCTGAGGTGTATTCCAATTTTGCTTTTTGTTGAGGCATACCTTTCCTTTCTTTGAACCCTAACCTAGAGTTTTTTTGTAGAGCTTTTAGAGTACAGAGAATAGAATAACTTTTATTTGCATAAAATATGGTGAGCTAATCTTTATATGTATATATATATGTTTAAATTCATTACAATAATAACATAAAAATATATAATTAATATTTCAATAAGAAAAAAATCAATTAGCATTAAATGAATTTGAATTATTACAAATGAAGAAATCATTCAAGCTTTATTCTCTTTTCGCCACTTACATAATTTATTTTTAAACAATTGTCCTAACAATAATCCTAATAATATTAAACACAAACAATAAGATTTTTAATATTATTAGGAATTTTGTAATATACCAAAGCACATAGAAACAAAGCTATTCACATACTTTCTACTTCTTAGGATTTCATTAAATATTAATTTATGTGCATACCTTAATTTAAAATTACCAACTTTGTGAAATAATTCTAAATTATTATGAACAAAAGTAGCCAGTTCGCAAATATAAAACAGTGTATTGTATATGTAACATATATGTATGAATGTCTATCGTTTACCCTAGTATCCATACCACAAGCCTTACAGTACTTACTTTGGACTAGGCAAAATTGATGTGAATATAATTAATATTATTTATTTAATGCAATTTAGTACCATTTAAAATCGATAGGTAGCCTATCACTGAAAATCATACGCCCATATTTACAAACCGAAGATCAATAAATAGATCTTAGCTATTTTTCAATGATTCAATGTTATCTACAAAAACTTTAAGCAAATATAGTTTTGTCCGAATTCACCTGAATGTGTATCCTCGGTATCCCGAAATAAATAGTTCGTTAGTTTACATAAAAAATAAAATTTTAGCGATTTTTATCTATACACAAATAAATTTATCCAGCAATAGCTCTAAGTCTTCTCGAACGGTCAAAACCTAATTAAGAAAGAAAGCCACTTCAAGCCGTTATATTTCGGGTCCGCCATATTTCCCGAAGTCATCGTTATCATCCATAATAAAAACAAACGAGGTAGACCAGGCTCGAATTAGCGCAGCTAACTTTTACGCGATGATGCGTGAAATCGAATCCACCCTGAATTATGCACTAGACTTTTTAATTTGTAAGGGAAATTTACTACGCGCTTTGTTGTAGGAAATATTTTAAAAGACACATTTTAAAACTTATGCTTCAATTAACGACGGGTTTCCCGGAGCCTTGATATAACTGTATATATAAAAAATCCCTCTCACAGTGTTTGGCCGCGATGAACTCCGAAACTACTTAGCCCATTTTGGTGTTTTTTTTTTATTTTGCTGAATTTATTCCAGCTTAGGACATAGCATAGGTTTCATTTTAATTGATAACACAGCAACGCGTCGCCGTGTCAGTTAGTATTTCTATACATATGAATAATTATGTATCTTCAGTGTTTATTTTAGGCACGAATTTGAAATGCCAAGCAAAATCATAATAAAATAATATACGGTATCCTGATTCACACACAACCTGATTGTGTCATGTTTGGTTCTTATAGTTTCCACTTTACACATACAAAACAACTTATTTACGGTTTCTTGCGCCATGTGTCCCAATTATCAGCCTAGTAAGTAACCCTGTTGCTTTCCTTATTTACTAATGAAAACATAATAAAGATATATGTATGCATACATCCTATTTATCTTAAAGCGAATGCTTAATGACAAATCTATTCTGAAAGTTTAGTAAAGATTAAACTAAAATCGATTAAATATTTCGCTATCAAAGACGTGTTTAAAAGCATTTCTTAATTGCTTATACTATGTAGCTGCCGATATAAGTACCTACCAAATTTTTTATTATATTTAACATAAAATTCATTTTATCGCTTGAAATTATGTTAACCAATTTGCGTTATAATTAATGAAAAATAAAATATTTTTCTCATAGGCGGAATTCATCGCTACGTGTTTTATTATCTAGGCGGTTGCACAAACCAGCCAGCCAATCTAGATACTGTAGCGAAGCAAATTGTAGCGCTGGATGTTGAGGGTTGTAAAAAATGTAAAAGGCAAAATTTTGTAAAATTAATTTATTATTGAATCACCGACACCATGTACAACGAAATTGTAAGAAAAAAAAATGAACCAGTGAACAAAATGTTGTTACACTCAATAATGAAAAAATTACTTGTAATGTTGCTTACAAAAGATACTTACATTTTATTGTAACATTGTTGATTAGAAGTTTGTATTCCTGGAACTGCCCTTACAGCTTAAAGGAAATTCCGATTCCCGATGGAAACAAACAATTTTCAACGTTTCATTTATTCATTCAGTTTTACCAACATCCCACAGACACAGGTTGTTCGGAGGGTTATTTTCCCGACATGTTTTGTCATTTTTAAAAATTACACTTCATTTGAGGCGATAAAACCCATAATTGAATATCAGGCTTAACTAAAAGGAAATAAAATATAATGATAAACAAATTACAATTAATCTATTTCAATAGTTTAAAAAAAAGCAATGCCGGACGTAACGACAGTCCAGACTACTAGAAACCATTGCCAGGACAGCGTTGGAGCTAGCCTAGCCAGGAAGGCTTCTCTTTTACGCATACTTTTTTTAATGGGTTTGCTCTTGATCCCAATTAAGCCCGGAGGCCTAGACAGGATCACGATGGAACAAGCTAACCAATAGGTGCCTATTCATTCTGGCTTTAAAAACGGACGGGTTTTAAGCACTCAAAAATACAGACGCAGGGAGGCATTTCTGTGCGCATTATAAAAGATGTTCAGAAGCGCTTGGTGCGATAGGTAGGAACAGCAACCAAGAAAGGGTGCCCGCAGTCCGTCTGGATTTCCAATGGAAAATGGGAGATGGCGGTATGACCACAAGCAGTTCCTGAGCACACTCTCCATAGTACATTCTGTGGAAGACCGACAGTCAGAGTTCAGTTGTTGTTTGCCGCTGCAAACATTACCGAGGCGCTACGGAAATAAGACAGCCTCAATACTGCCCTAAAATTATTATTTAATTAGATACGGGGGGAATTATATGCCATGTATGAATATTTTTCCCACGAGCTGCACGTATACAAAATTGAGCAGTGCTTGTGTCCTAACAGTGAGAACGCAAAATACAATTTGTTTTTATTAACGACCGTTTGGTGCAACGGTAGCGATCCTGCCTTTAACGCCGACTATCCTGAGTTAGAGTCCCGGAAGGGACAGATTTTTGTGTGATGATTACGAGAATTCTTAACTGAGTCATGGGCATATATATAAATATGATTCTGTGAATGGCATATATCTATGGATCATACATGTGTGTCTGTGATTTACCCAAGTATCCATAACACAAGCCTTACTGTGCTTACTTTGTGCTAGGCTAAATGTGTGTTAGTATGGAATATTATTATTATCATTTATTATCAAAGCATTTGAATCACTTTTTAATAGAAAATGTAGGAAAAAGTTGGCTCTGCTTTGTAATTGATGTCGTCTCTGCAATTTTTTCAGCAAATTAAACTGAAAGAATCAGCTCTATGATTAGAGAGTTAAAGTTTATTTTATGTTCACAACTCAGAGTCGATGGATATCACTCATATCAGTCCTTATGAATTGTATTTTATCGATTGGTATAAAATGTCGGATTTGAAAGGTCAATTTTCGCACGAGCCCGATCTTCGTAAGGATGATAAGCCCAGGGGAATGCGATCGGTACGTAGAAAATTGGCTCGGTCCGGGATGGATCGACCTATCTGAACGTACATCTGAAGTGCCGCTATTTCTAAAACCGTCAAATAATCGTAGCTCTTGTGTTAATTTCATCATATTTGCTTTGTCATCAACAATAAGTACAAATAAATTTAATGAGCATAGAGAAATTCGCTTCAAGTGACTTTCATTTGTCTCAGTGAATTTAATCAACAATACTTCGTCTTGTTATATTATCTGTTCTTACACTTTGTAGCATATTTTGACAATACAACTATATCGAAACCTTTTCGCTGCCTTAGTATAATAACATTAAAAAACATGAATAAATAAAAAGTGTGTGTATCAGCTCCGACGCACGAATGGAGTTTACTCCCTAAGAACGATTGTCTTTGAACAGGAACAGAAAATAATGAAACAAAATTTTAAAATAAAAGTGAAATGTGCGCACGATAGGTCGCGCACTTTTCACTTAATTTTACTTTTCATATTTTTTTCATACCGGGCGCTTTAAATGAGAATCAGCTCTTAAATAGTAAACTCCAATGAAATCTGACATCTAATAATATTTATGTATTATTATGAGCCTCTTATATTTTAAAACAGAATAGATAAAAATATTGCCTTAAACTGTATAACAGGTTGTTAACTATACATTATTGGTATCGACAATTAAAATTATGATTAAAAACAAAAGTGCACATACTTTAGCAAAAAATCACCTTTTTAATTTTCACTTAAATCTATGACATTTTTTAATAGTGGAACGCAAATGATTAAAAAACTTTAGTATCATTCTTAAAAACTTGACAGATCTAAGCAAGTTGTAATCAAATATTGTTACTCTGATTTTATTGGTTTTATTTTAAGACCATTTGGTGCACCAATAGCGGCCCTGCCTTTTGCACCGACACTTTGGGTTCAAATCCCAAAAGCGGATGATATACATATATATTGTTACTTATATATATATTTCTATGGTTATTACATATCTATGGCTCATATATGTATGTAACACAAGCCTTACAATGCTTACTTTGGCCTAGGTCAATTGATGTCAATTTAACAAATAGTGCTATCTCATTTATTTATTTTTATATAAAAAAACATATTACTAGAAAAACTTCAACTTGTTTCAAGTGTCAGACAAGACTTAAACTCACTAAACTGACGTCAGCTCTTTTTTTTAAAGAGCGTAAGAGCTCTTAACAAACATCTAGAGACCTAAACCGCCAGCAATTATGTAACTCTTTATAACAATAAGACGCGAAACTCACGCTTACAAATTAACAAATAAACTACAAAAATAAGCTACAAAATGTCTAAATATGTACAATTTAGGCCTTAATATTTCAGTGTCAAGTGCCATTTATAAATTCATTCTTAAAGTTGCGTTATAAAGATCTATATCGGTGATTTTTTTATTGTACATGTTAGTGGAACGATAAATAAAACAATTAGGTGTATAGGTATAATTTTGAAAGTGTAGGAGAAACAAAAAGAGGTCTTTTGCAAGAGGACCGTAAGGGAAGGCGTACACGTGCTATGAAATCTATCTTAGCCAGAAGCGTAGACGAATCTATTAAATTATTGCGTAAAATACTTTTATAAGTATCGAACAATCAATAAAGAAGGAACAGCATATCATTACTCTGAGTCCGAACACGCCCGTTCGTATTGTCACCGAGACGAGTTCGCAACCGACGGAAACGTGGGGGCATAATAGCGATGAAATAAAGTTTTACAGATGGTAGCACACCCTCAGAGTATATTTCTTGAATAACGGCCGTCAAATTTCGGCTTGGTCCTATTAAAAGTTGCCAAGATTATGGGCATTAGCTCCAAGGGAGGAATCCGAGTTGCCTGTTATACCTTTGGGTATATTTTCTGGCGATTCACAGGAATGTTAGGGTTCGTTGGAAACGTGAAAAAATCCATTTTAAAGACATACTGTTGTTAATGTTAGATTTCTAAGGTCTGAAGGTAATTGTATTGTCTCTTTGAGGTAAAATGTGTTAAGTAATAACATACACAAACATACACATATTTGTAAAATTTCCACGTACAACAAAAATGTTCATAAAATAAAAATGTGAAGACTGGACGATATTAATTGACACTTATGAAAATTAAAATAACAAGAAAGACAATATCAACATGTGATTTTTCTTTGTTAAAACAGTTACATTACTGAAAAGTGAAATTAAATTAATTAAAAGTATTTTTAGTAAGAAGGACACTAAATAAATTTGTCACGCATTCAAATACATTATTTCAAACCAGGCAAATAAAAAATGAATTCTAAAAGAAAAAATATGAGTACCAAGATTAGTACCAATTCAAAAAGGATCATAATATCAATTCGTGGATCACATGAACCGTACTGAGGGTTAATCGAATCAACTTGCTACGAAAGTAAATGCTTTAAAATTCTGATCTTAATAATTATTCCTCTGCACCTGTGTATGTCACTGCACTCCTTCTAAACAGCTAAACCGATTTTGATAAAAGTTTTCGTGTAGGCCACTGGATGGTTTTGAACTAACACTTGACACTGAGGGACGCTTTAATGTCTGCCAATACCGATAATTAAATAATAATAACAACTATTCTAGAAATATCATATATATCATATACGAATAAGTAAAATTTAAATATATATAGATACTCATGACTTAGGAACAAATGCTCGTATCCGTCACACTAATATCTGTCACTTCTGGGACTTCAACTCAGGACCGTTGGTGCGAAAGGCAGGTTCGTCATCGTTGAGCAAACAGTCGTCAAAATTAAAATTTACTAACAATAATTGAGTTTCTTACATTGCTAACACAATGATACTACACCTCTGTTCTAAAATATATTCAGAATCACAATTAAGAACAGTCTGAACAAAAAATAGAAATTATCAACTGACCTGATATCATGCCCTATCAAAGCGGCATATATCACGCCCAATTTTATTTTACATAATAATAATTAGCTAATATGGAGTACTGTTTTCATCTTTGGGATGGTTCCGCCCAATACCAACTACAGACGCTTGAGTCCGTTGAAAGGAGGCCCAATTATCTCATCGGCAGTGACAGTGCAGCACAATTGTACAGCCTTGTTCCGCCGTCCCCATTTTTTCATTGGATAACCAGACTTACTAATAATCGCCACCGTTATATGGTTGATATACCAAAGAGTCGCACTAAGCGTTTTGCTTCCAATTTCGTAATGCGTACCGCTAAAGAGTGGAACTCTTTGCCTGAGACTGTGTTTCCTGATAAAAAACAATTTAGGGGTCTTCAAGTCAAGAGTGAAAAGGTATCTTCTAGGCATATGTTATGATTATAGAAAGAAGAAATATTTATGTGATTTCTGCTTACCCATACGAAAAATCTTAATCAGAGTAAATTAATCTTAATTATTTTCATCTGGGGAAAGGATGGCATGATTTGCAAACATGCAATCAAGTTTGATTTTCTCAAATTTATTCACCTACGTGTTATCAAATATGGTTAAAAGCATGCCAATTCAGTAGTTTGGTTGAGAATAAAATATATTAACTTCGAAAAATTGTGAAATATTTATATAATAACAGCCCCGCGTTTCAAATTTAAAAACTTATTGTACAAATAAATATGTGTATATCAGCTCTTATGCACGACTGGACAATACTCCTTAACAACGATTGTCTTTGAAAAGGCACAGAATAAAAAAAAAGAAAACTTCTACTTAAAAATGCGCACGATAGGTTGCGTAGTAAAAACGTAACTCTGTCATTCGATCACTAAATTTTAATCTTCATATTTTTTTATACCGGGCTCATTATATGAAAATCAATTCTTTAGGAGCCAACTCCAAATTGTTTGTGGAAATCAAACATAGTGCAATATTCATGTTATTTTTATATCTTGAAGCATCAACTAACCTTAGTTGTTCTATAAACTCAGCTTTCGAAAAGGAGTAGAAACGTCAAGATTCAATAAAAACTCATTATCCGTAAAAAGCGTTTCATTTCAATAAAGGGAATCGGAAGAGCAAGAATAAAATATTGTCTATGGAACATCCTTTTTCTTTTGAAGTCATCCTTGAAAAAGTATTCTAATCAAGGAGTTCGCTTTTTAATATTTGAAATGAGGCTGCTAGCGTATTTGGCAATAACTTTTTGGAATTTCCCTTTTAAAGGTTAAACCGTAGAAGCGTTGCAAATTTTTCCATACATTGTCATATTGCATAAAACTATTGTTCTAACGTAGCGTCATAAACACTGGAGTCGTGTCGCTAGGAACTCTACCTTTAAGATTTTAAATTTGCTTCCCTATAGTCAACCTTGAGAGTGTTGGAAATTAAAGTTCGTAACTATAGTTCCTTCTTTATCTATACTACTATATAAATATGTAGGTTTTTTCTAAAAATTATGATAAGACAAATTTTACGATAAATATTCGCTTTATGACTCTCTGATACCAACTTTTTAATTTTTGTCTGTCTGTCTGTTCTTTTATAAGTCAAGAACGAGTCCACGGATTTCAATGAAAATGGGTATGTAGTAAGAATATGTAATCGCGCAAATGATAGGTTATAAAATATATTAGTGAACATCTTATAGTTTTAACGAATATTAAAAATACGAAAGTAAGTATATTTGTTACGATTTCACGCCTTAACTACTCAATCGATCATCATGAAATTTTACATACGTTTTGCCAGGTGTACGAAAAAGTACAGAGGGTACTTTTTATCAAAAAATATACAATGTAGGGATAGAAATATAACTTGTTGTAGGTACACTACATTAAAGCGAGCTCAGCCGCGGGTCAAAGCTAGTTATTAATATTCCTTTTAATCACTCGTGGTAAGCTAAATGCTTGTTTGGAGGTATCTGGTGTCAATAAATACCGGTTCTTTTTTGGTTCCTTTTGGTTTTTGCAATCGAAAGCTTGTAATAACATAGGGCACCTTTTATCTTGAAAAAAGTACTGTTCCCGAGGGATAGTAATATAAATTTCAATCAATATTCTACATTAACGCGAAATTAAATAAAATTTCACTATTTAAGTCTTTTCACATCCAATATATCGTCTTCATCTTAAATACTTCAGTATAAGAGCATTATAACTCCTTAAATATAAGGGTACTTAGATACTCACACGCAACAATAGCTTCTCGAGACCATAATTCACAAAGGATCACATGTCAAGGACCCAAATAACGGAAGCATAAACTACAATCTATAAAGCAAACGGCCTCAGGCGAAAATAAATCTTTACGTAAATAACACTGTTAGCAATATTTATTCCCCTAAACGATGGCAACGGCCGTTACGCTGGCAACACTTAGGGTGCATCGGTAATACGCCGATACGAACGATGACCATAAGTCATGAACTTCGGAGATATGTATGGGGAAAGTTGGGGACCTTCTTATTTATTATGGCATTTTGAAACTATCATTCCATTTGGAGTTGCTTTTGTTCGTAATACACGTATTTATGTGAGAATTATCTAAGTTATCTGTATTGGTTTCTAATTCAGAATAATCTATTTTTCAAATAAAATGAAATGTGATTTTAGTTATATTTCATTTGTATTGATAGCTGTTGAATAATAGTAATTACATTCATTTTGCCAGATAATTGGATATTGAATTTCTGAAGGAATGTAGTTAAACATAAAACGGAGCTTAAATATATTTTAAATTGTTTTTTCTATTTCTTGTAGAGGTTATTCTCTTAAATATAAAAATACTTTGAAAAGAAATAATCAGCTCCATAAATTAGATTAAATATTGTAATCTCGCAAATTTTAATTTCTTACAAATTATTAAAAATATTTTCGTTGGTTGAGTTCGACTCAAGTTTTTTAGACAAACCGATACAGCGGTGTGTCGGGTCAATGTAATATATGATTATTCAGCTAGAAACCAAAGTACGCCTCAAAAATTATAATTATGGAAATCGTTTTGGCGGCAAACTTGGTTGATAGAAATTTAATCTAACCCAAAAAATTAAATACTATAACTTATAAAGCCGATTAATAACAATAATTTGCACTCAAATTTATCGACAGAATATGCTGGTGATCTAAAGTGATCCTCTATTTGTACCATATTCAATTCAATTTTAAAATAAATAAAATAATAGAATGGCAATTAAAAAAATAATACTTTTAGATACTGTGCTTGTGTTAGGCGCAGTGCTTTTTGGAATCGCTCTGTGTTAACAGTTCTACTTATCATCAAAAACGTTTACCTAAAGCATCTCGATTTCCGGGTAATGGCTTTCACAATTAAGATACAGAGACCATAACGGACCCATTTATTTTTTTTATTTCTAATACTGAAGCATCAGTACAATCTCTTCGTGTTCTAGGTAACTCATCACAACTTAAATACCAGATTTTACTGCAATTTACCGATTAAAATTTATATTTCTAATCCTCAGAAACAGTACTTTTATCTGTATGAAAGGTACATTATGTCCTTTTCTATATCCCTGTCAAAGAGTTTACAAAATTTCATGATTTAGAATAAAATACTTTTTTACGGATCTCGCGCATATTTTATTTTATATTTAATCCTGTGATCACGATTCCTGTAAAGGAGTCGAAACGTCGGAATTTAATATAAAATAAAATATACGTAAAATCCGTAGAAAAGTTTTTTATTCTAATGTGTAATGTGCGCGGAAGTGTAAGAACTAAAATTCATTATCAATCATAAAGGAAAAAACTATTATGAATGTTATTATTAATTTTGTTATGTTACTACTAAATATCTACATCTTAAGCGTTTTATCGTGAAATAAATCAACTTAGTCCATCAATCAACCAGAGGCTTCCTTATAATTCACACAGTCTGCAAAGTCTTTCTCCTTTTGAATTGACACGGACATACTTTAAGATACACTATAACTTGCCTATTGATTGGATACATAATTTTAGGTATCTGCATGCTGTTTAGCTAAACATATTATAGAAGCCTTAATGTTCATAGTATCTACAATCAATTAATTTCATTTCTAGGTCAACTTATAATCTTATTAAACAATTTACTGCTTGATAAGTAAAATGTACCTCAAACTTAAATGTCACATTATCTACTAGTAATACATTTTCCCGCACGACTGAACTCTTGACCGTTGATTTATTTGCTGAATTTTTCATCGATTTTTATTTATTTTCTAAAGGCAAGAGAATTCTCAAGAAAAATCTTTTCATAAATTACAATGAATGATGCACAATTAGATGTGTAGAATCGGTTCCAAAATGAATGAAAAGTTGGCACAAATCGAAAAAAAAATCGTTTATGTGCTGGAACGTTAAAATAATAACATTTCGAATTGATTATATGTTTATATCTATTAAATACCATTCATAAATTACGCCAACAAACATGATAATTATGCAGGAAAAACAAATCTACGAGTTACCAAACAAAATAGCTAACGCTGCAATAATTTTCACTAAACGTGCCTATAGAACGGGAGACAATAAAATAATACCGTCGAAACTTTCGCGATAAGCTCTTAATGTTCCGAGAGAGCGACTGCGGAGTGGCCATTGGTCCCCCACCACGAACGAGTTATGGCTGTCGCACTTGGCGGGAGTTTTTTGTTTGTCCCACGTCAGTCCTGATATATGCTGTCGTTTTGGACAACCTAGTGTTCCTTTAAGTGTGGGAATGATATCATGGGTAAATAAATGTGCATAATTTTTTATATATCTCTATGGTACTCGTAATATAGTTTTAAATTATAGTTTAATAGAATTTAATTACTTAGATAAGTAATTTAGTTAGTTTTTAAAGTATACTTGTATATTTATAACAATACGTATGTTAGATATAAAATACGTGTGTAAAATAAACAACTACGCCTCCGATTTTATATCCTCCACGTATTTTATATCTTATAGAAATATTGCATTAAAATGCAAAAAATTAAATTAAAAACATAATACGTATGTTTTCTAAAACTATAAGTAATTGATTAAAAGGTTAAATATTTTTTTTAAATGATTTTATTTGAAAAACAGTCAAACTTTTTTGATCTTTATTTATCGTTGTTTTGTGAATTTTGTGTATTGCTAGATGCATGATATAAAAAAAAAATTGGGAAACTTTTGCCCTTAAAACTTTTAAGGGTTGATTAAAGTAACCTTTAAAACAGGTCAAACATGACATTGGATTTCATTCCTTTCATTTCTAAATCAGTTACACTTGATTCGTATTGAAATAGAAATAACATGCTTTAGAATACTTTATTATCAATAATTTGTTAAAGAGAGTCTATAATATATTCAAGAAAAATAAAAACCAGTCGTGTTGTGACCATTTCTAAGTTTTGTTTGGTAGAAGCTTATCATCGTTCTTCGCTGAAATGTGCTTTTTATGTTTATGATGTTTTTAGAAATGGGATTGCTGGACGCGTAAATACGACTGATATGAAGTATTTTGGCCAAGGTCCGACAAGATCGTAAATTTTACAAAGTATCAGTGAGGAGAAGGTTGATATATATTGTGATGCAATAAATATATTTGAGTTCACGTTCACCTTAACACGTTTTTATTATTTCCTATTTTTTATCTTAAAAAGTGAAATGGTCTAATCACGCATTTATTTATTTATTTATTGCCTACAATTAAAATCTGTTAGAAAGTGCTTTAAGCCAGCAAAAAAGCTTTAAAATAAAACCAGCATTAATATCTTTAATAGCATGTAAGTATAAAAAACTTTATGATATCACAAAGCTCTTCAAACTAATAGAAAATGTAAAGCAATTTTATTTCAACTAAATCAACCTTTCTGAGTCGAATCCATAACTACACACTTTAATGAATACTTAATTAAAGAAAAATATAACAAAATTGTTTAAAATACTAAAGTTGAGAAAGCGGAGCCAAGTGAATAATTCTCAATCGCTTATCTTATCTCTGCTATAAGATTCTGTAACGATACGGTTTCAGGGCGCATTATGTCTGAGATTAGATCGACTATTGCAATAGTTGATATTATTTACATTTACATCTGACAGAAAACAGTCTGTCTGCAGTCTGTCAGTCAGTCTGCAGTACTAGTTAGAAAACCACGAGAAAGTGTTCACGTCATTGTAAAAACGTTGAGGAGCTCTATCTTTAAGATAACCCGAGTGCTACATAATCTACAGGATCAAATTTCGGTTTCTGTATACCATATGAAGGAATAGGTACTACACTGTATGTGTACAGATAAAAAATGTTTAAGAGTACGTTATGGAAACTCTACGCAAGTGAGCATGTAAAAAGTGTATCTGTTCTACATTATAGAAACTTCTCAAATCCGTAATACCAGATTCCTTTGGAATGTCACCTCCAGCGATCAAGATTAGGCCTCAACAAAATTAAAGTAACTGTTACATTAAGGAAACAAACTGCACTCAGAGTTGAGCAACAAAAAGTCGGCATCATCCGACTCGATTAACTTCTAACTCGAGAGCCAACAAAAAGTTGCCAAGAAAGTTTCGTTAACGACAGCCTGACTAATGGCTGTTTGATCGCATTAAACACGGCATCGACACTACGCCAAACACTTCAGTTGAGTTGTACACTTAAAAAACTAAACTTTTGTGTTTTTTTTCCAAATTTATAGTATTCGTAGTTCTCACAATGTCTACGAGAGTTACGTATGCTACGTCGTAGGCTACGAACATTTCAAATCTATGAATGATGCTTTGGTCATTATTATCTTCTTACTATTTTGATACCTGTAACCCTACTTAAATATAAATATTATTTATAAAAAATAGTAAATAAACATAGCATTTTAAATTTAATTTTCACAACGTCTGTCCTTTTAATCTCCTTTTGATCGAGTACGATATCAAGTCTAGACAGAATAGAGGAATTATTTAAGTAATAGCAAAAAATACATTTGTATACTTGAGATCCTATTTTTTCTTGGTAATATCATATTATTTTTAGATTTTGAAGGTAAATATTATAAAGTCATAAGGATTTTCTGCACGTAGAGTTCATATGGTTTTTACATATAAGGCGGCCGTAGCGGATCAGTTGAGATGTCAACTTTAACACAAGCATACCGAGTTTGCTCCTAATCGATATACTATGGGTATGGACCCATAACACATACATTTAGCTGATCATTAGGTATTTTAAAAAATGTGTATATCGCGTTGGTAATATATTTTTTTAATACATATTAATATATCAAATAATTTATGACAGAGAATCAGCGTCAAGCTACCTGGTTCGACGTATGTGCTGAGTCGTGACCATTTCCATCTGCACACTATATTTTTATTTATTTTCTTATTGTTTGTATGTGTATTTTGAGTTTTGACATTCATTTTTTTTCATTCACTTGTTTAAAGATCGAATTTAAAATTGCGTTTATTTTTAAATATAAATAAATAAATATTTCTTACATTCACATCAAATAGCCTAGCCCAAAGTAAGGGTTGTATTATGGATACTAGGGTAAAGAATAGACAAACTTATACGATACATAGATATGTAATATTCATAGCAATATATACTATGTCTGCAATGCATGCTGCTGTTTGCAAATACTGAGCGAACCACTACCTTACCTTCGTTTGTGAGTTTTGGCGCCAAATTTCATCAATGTAGTCTCAGCGGTTTGGCTGTGATCAGCTTTTGAATTTTCTTTCGGTGATTATTCCTCCATGGTAAAGTCTATATTTTTTTTTACATAGCCTATGTCCGTCTGGTTATAATCATAATATGTTCATGCCAAAATTCATTCGAATCGGGAGACAAGCGAAATTTATGAGTTGCCTAAAAGAGAGCTTCGCTCAATAAGCATCCATGACTCGGGTACAAATGCTCGTATTCATCATACCAACATCTGCCCCTTCCGGGATTCGAACTGAAGACCGTCGGTGCGAAAGGCAGGGTCGCTACCTTTACACCAAATGGTCGTCAAAATATGGAGCATATAATCGAATTCACCTTTACTAGTTTAGAAATTCGTGTCAACCTCTGTACATCTTTAGCTTAAAATAGGTAATATTATTAGCAAAGACTGCCTCAACGTCAAATTAATTCGGTGGAACAACAGTGCGTCGCTCCCTCCCATTTAAGTATAACTTAATTCTGGGCCATTAGGCGTAAATGGGCCGGCACTTATCGGAGCATCTGAGTGGCGATTAGCTCACGATTTTATATCTAAATAACCGTCTACCCGCTAATGTTGAGGGCGTGCGAATGCGATCTGTACTTTGCAAATTGCCTAAGTGTTTGGGAATATTTAGATGAAGATAACATGCTAAGAAAAGTTCTGACAAGTAAAACTGATAAAAGGAATGCATCGCTATTTTTTATATATAGCCTAGTCCAAAGTAAGCACTATAAGGCTTCTATTATAGATACAAGGGTAATGGATAGACATACATATATATGTAATATTAATAGAAATATATATATAAACACCCATGATACACATGCTCGTATTCGATATACAAACATCTGCCCCTTCCGGAATTCGAACCCAGGACCGTCGTGCCAAAAGGCAGGATCGCAAACGTTGCACCAAACGGTCGTCTTTGTCTTTGATTTTGAAAATTATTGTTACTTCTTATCTAAAGATTTATTTAGTAATAATTACATTTAGTAATTTAAGCATTTAAGTGTTTGATACTTTACGCCCGTTTGGTGTTATCTTTTGCACTGACTATCCTGGGTTTGAGCCCAGGAAGAAATAACTGTTTGCGTGATGAATACGAGCATTTCGACCTAACTCATGGGTATTTATATTTCTATAAATAGTAAATTTGTATGTATCATATGATTATGTGTATATGTCCGTTATCCTAGTATCCATAACACAACCCTGAAAGTGTTTACTTTGGGATAGGCTAGTTGGTGTAAATGTAACAAATATTGTTATTACAGGATTTCCATTGTCTCAGCTTTAATGCTGGTATTAATAAATATTCACCGGTCTTAACTAAATAATAAATGTGTGTTATTATTGGTATTAATAAGTTAAATATTATAATAATTATTAAGCTATTACCATCAGGATATTATTGTCGTATTTGCTAGGGTAGGGGCCCTTCCCCTATACTAAATACCTGAGGACAAACGGGTCTTTATACACAGGCCGAGTGTGAGTGATAGCGACAGCAAATGCAGCCAGGACCAATGGTTTCACCTTTCAAGATAATCGACCTATTCGAGGTTTTCGCCAGTTCTTCTCGGAAGGGCCTCCCAATTTCCAATACAATGTAATCATAGTAAGAATTTCATAACTTAACTTAGGTCAATACAGTTGCTAAACATAAAGCGTATTTAAAAAAAATAAAATTAAAGAAAATTAATTATGTCAGGTAAATTTTAAAATTCCGTAAGAATGCAAACTTTCTAAAAGCGCGCCCTTTTTGTTTCAATGAGAAATCCCATAGAGCTAATGTATTTTGGTAATCTTTTTTGCGAATTTTAAAATTCGGGTCTGTCACAATCTGGTCCTAAGTGTGCTGATTCGATTCCAAACAAAAAAAAAATCGGTTAAGAACTCGGGAAGTTATGGCGTAACAGATATTGCATCATTGAAGCTGATCCATGGGAGCTCCGCTTGCTCCGCACCAATAAAATGCAAAATAAAACAATTTGATTTATATAAAAAATAACAGTTAGAAACGTGCCCGATTGAAATATTGTGAAGGTAGTAGAAAAAACATATGACGACCATTGCCTTAGTTATTCTGTGATCACGGCTCCTGTAAATCCGTAAAAAGTTGTTTTATTCAAATATCATATATGTATGGATATACTCTGACCCTTTTACAAAAACTACGAGGTCCATTCAATTAATACTTGAAACAAAAGAACTTGCTGTTCCAGATTTCGGACATCAAAAAGTAAAGAGCTTATTTTTGGGTACAGGTTTAAATTTTTATAACAAAGTTCCACACAAGCTCACTCAGCCCTTTAAAAATTTGTTTAGTTTTATTTTTGCACTTACAATGCTATATTTCTATAAGACAAAAAACAGTTATTTCATTCGTATTTTATATCTCAAGTTTAAAAATGTTGTTAAAATACACTCACAAGCAAATACTATTATCATTCCGATGTTTATTTAAAAGACGAGAATGCGTGGAGTTGATAGACTTATTTCTTTTATTTTTATTAAAGAGGATAACTGTATAAAACCCGTGTATAGTGATAGTATATTTTCCTGATACGACATGTAATGTAACACAATATAAAAACAGTGCCGTAAAAAAATCATACAAAAAGCTAGGCAGCTGGCAACTAGTGTAACAGTACTAAATCTAACGCTCTCGTGTAACGGTACAATCTGGCGCTCAGCGCGGATAGATCGGCCGCGTGGCGAGCGCCTACCTGCGAACAGCCATTGTTGTTTGCTCTAGGTACAAGGTCTCCCAAAGTAGGACTTACGAAGTCATGGCGCAGTTTTGACGATCCTTACACGCATTATTAACGCTTAAATTGAATATAGATCGTTTTATCTGTATATCATTATATTATGTTTACGTATCCAATGTCTACCAAATCTTCCTCAATATGCCGATCGCACTAATAATGAGTAAATACTTATTATGATACTCAACTTACATGTTATAAGATAAATTAATAATGGATATGTACGTGGAACGAAACGCAATAAATTATGTGATGGAACGAAACTTAACTAAATGAATAAGATAATAATAATATTTGTTATAATTACACCAATTAGTCTAGCTTAAAGTAAGCACTGTAATGGAGACTAGGAACAGATAGATATGATACATAGAAATGTAGTATTTATATAAATACTAGCTAACCTGGCCATACGTTGCTGTGTTATACATTAAAATTAATTCAATTCTATATCCTTAGTTAGAATAATTATCCAGCAAAATGAAATAAAAATCGTCTAAATCGGTTGAGTACTTTCATAGTTTAACGCGGTCAAACACTGTGACAGGGAATATATATATGAATATCCATGACTCTGGAACAAATGCTCGTATTCCATCCCCATCCGGGATTCGAACCCAAGACATGGGGCTAAGACTTGGCTGTACTCGCACGAGAGAAGACGCAACGAAACACGAAATACGATTATAATTCAAATTGTAAATTACTGCGAGATGAAAATTAAGCGATTGCTTGGATTCTGGATTTTTCTTTATCCTTCAATAAATGTATATAAGAACGACGCCAACTTTTTTTTTTATTTTTTTATTTATTTCATAAGGTACACCAACGGCTTTACGTGTATTTTGTAATTGGTTGTCTTATATTCTAGGTTTTTATCCTACACGAAAGCCTAACTGGCTAGTCGAATAAAAATAACTGGCATACACAACATTTACATATACGTATAATTAATAAAAAGATAGCAAGTCCTAATAAGAATTAAATTAACTAAACAATGACACAATTAAAAGCAATAAATTAAATATTAAAAAAAATAAAAAATAAAAATCAAACTAAATTATAAAAATATCATTTTAGTAGAATTGGATAGACATCATCTGAATCTATTATTACCAATTCTTAATAGTAGTTTATGATACTGTTGCATAATAAGGGTTCTTATAACATGAGTGTGTTTTAAAAAAACGAGCCGTAGGCGAGTTTTTTTATAGTATCACACGAGTGTTATAAGACCAAGTTATGTATAGTGTCATACACTACTTTATCTACTTTCATACTATAATACGTAAAACAATATTGCAAATAAAACGCTGAATATAACAACAAATTTTTAAATGTCAAATGTTGGCGCCAAGGTGCAAATATCGATTGCGCATGCGTGTTGCGTCGTCACGGACTCGTTCATTGAAACCTTTTTAAAGTAGAGGTTCAACCTCCTTGGTCCAGATTTATTACTAGATATATACATAGAGGTTGTATAGGTGTATCGTTATGATAAAAAAGTTATATTATGTTACAGGTGTCCATACAAGACCTGTATCGTAATGAAACTTTTTTTTTTATTATTTTTGGCCTGTACGTAATGTTTGTCATAAGCATTTTGTTTTCAGTTTTAGAATCTTTGTATTATAGTATTAGAGTAGATAAAAATTATTATAATTTGCAATTTGTATTTTATTTCTAAATGTATAAACAGGTTAATGTATAAAAAAATAATTATGTAACATCATGTAACACACCCTGTTAAATGCAAATAAATATATTCTATCTTAAGGAAATATTACGAAAAAATTATCAACCTTTCCCAACTTTCAGGTGGAATTCAAACTCACATACTCTATTTATCCGAGGGAGTTCTATTACATTTGAGCTACTGAGACCTTAACTTCTTAAGCTATGCTGGATCCGTATTTTCATGTACTTTAACAAGTATCGAACAATTAATAAAGGAGAAACAATTATTTAATAAGTATTTAAAAATTTTTTGTTACAGAAGCATTATAATTTTTTTTCCACGTCATCTTGCTCATCAGTGCCAAAGAGTGTGTCACACATTTTCTTTAATCTTCACAATGTTCTTAACTTACATTAAGTATAGGTAAAGCACTTGTGTTATGGGATTCAGAAATAACAATTAACCCGGCTAAATCAGAAAAATTAGTTTTCTCCATTGACCCGGCCGGGGATCCAACCCGTTATCATTTACGAGCTACTCGACCTTAGAGCTCGTCAATGAACACAAACGAAACATCGAAAACAAACAAATAAATTCTGATCTGCAAAACAATTCGAATATCAGACAATCACTGTGATTTCAACGTGTTTCCGATTACACAGAAGCGGGCAAAGTCAACTCTATTAGGGGGAATTGAAACTATTGTGCTGGCAACACTAACGCCACCCGCCGGATACTGCGTAATGGCGTGCTGATTTCAATGGCCACTGGCCAAATAATTTTCATATTATGAGTTATAAGAGTATTACCGTGGTGCTACGACTTCTAATCGGAACGTAGACTTAGTAGCCTGCTTGCTACGACGATATTCGTAGCAATCAAACTGCGTTAATAAGTTTTATGCCTGTATAATAAGGGTTGCCATACGTACCGGTACGCCGGGACATGTCCCGGTTTGATGCATGGTGTCCCGGTGTCCCGGCCCATAAGCAACTTGTCCCGGTTTGAAAATCATACTAATTTAGTTCAACAATGGTATAACTATCTTTTACCCATTCGGGGCAAAATGATCATATTACACCAATCATTTATTTCTATATCTAATGTTGTCTTTTTACTTTCGGCCGATTTAGTGTGGCATGGTTCTGTGCTGTATCTAATTGCTGGTGACTGTACGTATGCTTAGAGTGATTATCTGAACAGAATTATTCAACAAAAATGTCTAACAAATCTTTAGCGTCCTTCATTTGTCTCTCTCAGCGCTAACAAAGATCTCTATAGCAACTTACTTAAACCACAACTATCGTAATAGTTTTCCCCTCAAGATTGATACACCATCAATCGTATCAAGGAGGCGGTGAACCGCGTGACAAATGACGCCACAACCCAAGATTGTCGATAAAAAAACTATTTAACAATTTTATTACCCATTAAGATGGCGGTCTGTTCCATGAAGGAAATAAAGTTGTTGATTAAATCTTTGTTTGTTTTGAATAAATAATTGCTATCGTAACGAGGTTATTATTTTGTTTATTGCTTTCAAGATAATGTTGCCAAGTTTTTTTTATTTGTCGTAAACATGCATTAATAATTACAATACTCGTATTGAAAGTGCTTGTTCATAGTAATCAGTTTCTTAATACCATTAAACACAAACATATGTAAGTATTAATAAGTTCATAAAATGCTTACATTACGTACAAAGTCACAGACAAATGCGTGTTAAAACTTAATAGTTTCAAATTTTTAAGTCTTTTTAAATAAAGTTAATATTTTTTAACAAAATATAAGAATAAAATGGGAATAAAAACAATTGTATAATAATTTAAAAATAACCTTCTGAAAGCGCAGAGCAAAAGTACTGTGAACAGAATTATTGTTGAAGTCTTAATTTGGACGGTTATTTAGATAAGTCGCTGACTTTCATATTAGTTGTAAGTTGTTAAATGAAATAACATGTACAAAACCTAGTTTGATATTGAACCTAAGGAATTTAAAATTATGATCGTTGTCATCTCAGCTAAAAGACGTTTAAAGCAGGACGGATGTCTCTCTTTGGGGAGACTCCTCCAATTGAGGGGGAGAGGGGAGGGGAGTTGACATAATCTCTCCGCTTAGCAGACGGGTTATACTAAACATTGCAATAAAAGGCCATAATTCAGAAAATGCTGTGATCTGCGTTAGGTGTATTGGTTATTACCTCCATTGTCATCAGTCGTCTTTTACGATACCTTGTAGAGTAGAGTAGAGAAAATACTAGTATAAAATACTATCTAAAATACTACTAGAAAACACTAGTAAAACTACTAGTAACAAAATTTCGTGAAACTACAAATATAAAATACTATATTAGTGTAAAATACCAGTCTCGATGCCCGATGTTGTGTGGAAGCGAAACACGTGTAGAATATTTGGTGCAGTTGCAATGTGTTTCACTGTCTTGGTCACTGCGGTAAATATCTGCATTTATTTTCAGGCTGGTGGGAAGTGCATTTTGCCTGTATTTCGTGGAAGCAAACCAGATATATATATTTTTATAAGTAGATATGGATTTCTTCCAAGTGACGCCTGGTACTATCAAATAAATACTAGTATACTTAGACTGGCAGTGTTGGTATTATGGGGTTCGCCGGGAGACAAATTCTTACGTGGAACTCAGGTCTCGTTGGCTATGAGAAATAATTTGTATTTAAAACTCTGAGATAATAATATTAACATATTGACACGCGACAGGCTCGACACTATTAAAACGAAAATCAAATTCAAAATTACTTTATTTCATAGGCCCTTGCGGGCACTTAAAAATGAATGATTTATTCTACTAAAATCAAGATAACCCGTGCGCTAACGGCAAGTACAACCGCGGAGTTGATCATATAATAAATCACTTTTGGTTCCAAATAGTTTGATATCTTAAATAATTCTACTATTTTTTTCTAAAACGTTATTTCTAGAACGAATTGAAAAGTTCCCAATAGCGCACAGATGTTACAATATAGTATAAGAAAACGGTTTATCTAATTTGAAATCACCTCAACCAAATGTAAAAATAGCATGCCGCTTACGCCATTTATTGCATCGTTTGTATTGCCAAACTCTAAAAGTTCAGTGAAGTTGAGAATCTCTGCTTAACGTAACGAGAAGATGAATGAGCCGTTAGATTAGAAAAAAGGTCGTGACCACCCGTTATTACCCATTTAGAGCTTCTTAGTAATGGTTGTATTTACAGCCCCTGTTTATATCCGTTTAACTTAAATTAAATCATCATTTATAACCTAAAAACATTGAAAACAGCTATAAGTGTAGCGTAAAATAAGATACTTGATATACATTTGTTAACATAATTTACATCAAAATCATGGAATTGAACTCTGTAATAGGTTAGGGTAAGGTTTATAATTAATACTATTGTGATCTCTTAGTATAATAAATACATATGATTAGTATTAATTAATGGAATTATGACAATGTATTTACATTATGGTGGGTAATCCCCGGATTTATTGAAAAATATTTTCATTGTTTTAAAATACATTATCATCAGAAATTCTGGGTGGGACGCTGGTATTTGATTATTTTCAAATAACACGTAACGTTAAATTATATTTAAGTACCTATTCACTCGTACCTGAAGACCCCTAAATTGTATTTGTAAAGTCTGTTTATTCCAACTTGTCCTATTTTGAAAACAACCTTCGCACAACTTTTAAAAAAAAACACCCATTTAAAAATAAAATTTTATTACAATTACTATTACAATAAATCGTTATTATAGACTGAAACCTATTGAATCTAGCTATCCGTTGATTTTAAATGCTGCATTTTCAATAAAAAGGAGTGCCAAGATTGTTTACCAAATAGGACAAGTTAGGATGAATAGACTGTAGATAAAGAGTTCCACTCCTTAGCAATTCCAACTATAACTATAATACAACGTTCTCATTTGTGAAATATATTTATAAGCGAAAAGCAAAAGCGCGAGCGAACCCAGCCGTTTAATCTCCTTTTTTCGGAAAAACATTTTCCACGTGTGGCGTGTTAATTGCTACAGAAATAAAAGGACTGAGAACATTTAATCCTTTTGTTTTGATGCTCATTATTTCCAGCCTCCTCCACTGTGAGTGTACAAAGAAAGCAGGTTTTCGTATCCTCACACAATTGATTAATGACATGAACGGCTCAGTGAATTAAGCAAAAAGTATTTTTTGATACGTAGATCGATGAATGAAGACTTTAAAAAAAATATAACAATAAAAAATTGTTTGTATATATTTTTTTAATCAGAGCAAAAGCAAAGGTTCGTTTCTTTTTTATTTTTGATATTTGTCCAATTAGTGCTTTTTTTATTTGTTTTTTAAGAATATTTAGATGTAGCCACAAGACAATATTCATATGTATTTTTTTTTCTCATTTTGTGTTTTTATGGGAAATAAATTCTTAAAACCTATAATTTAGTATTTAGTTCCTACACTTCTGCGTACATTAAACATTTAAAACAACTGATTTTGTCATCCTGTGATCACGTTTACTGTAAAAGAGTCGCAACGTCAGAATTAAATATACATTACGTGCAAAAACCCCGTAATAAGTTATTTTATTTAAATTTAGTATTTGCCAAAAGATTTTTCGTAATTCAATTCAGCTATCAAATTTTGATAAATTTAACGAGACGGTTATGGTGATATTTTATTTAACGCAAATACACTGAAGCCAGAAGAATTTTTGATTTCATAACTCCCTACAAACATACAAACAAATCTCATTATAATATTACTGCAGATTAAACTATGTCTGACGGCCGTTTGGTGCGACGGTAGCGATTCTACTTTCTACGTCAAAGATCGCGGGTTTGAATCCCCGGTATAACATATGTTTGTGTGAAGAACAAAAGCATTTGTCCTCGAGCCATGGTGATTTATAAACTTATTTATATACCTATAGTACAAGCTCAGCTTAGTTTAGGACTAAATAAATATTGTGATTTGCCCGGAATTTATATAAAAAAATATTCCATTGGCAATTTATTTTAGAATAATATTGTTTATGCAACAGTTTGTTATTAAAAAGTATTTTTAACATTTATTTTAATCAAATTAAAATTAAACCATATATTTCATGTTAAAAATAACGAAATTATAGCTTATCCATTTTTTAGAATAAATTGTATCAACATTTATTTTTACCACAATTCCGAAAGAAAGCCTTAATCCCGAGTCCAGCTGATTAATGTGTTTTCGGCTCCCACTGACACGCACTAATGATATTTGTCACTACATTTTAACTTAACGTGCTTTTGAAGTTTATTGCATTATGTTATATTATCCGTTAATTTAAGAATAATAACTTTTATTTTCGATCTCTATAATTTAGCGGTTAGAACAGTGATGATAGAAAAAACCGGGGAACAATAAGGTTTAAAAAGACATACTTGGCGTTGTTCCTTTTATTTTATTGAAAAAACAATAACAGTTCCATCTAGGGATGCCCGAAAGAAGCTTTATAGTATAAAGCAAAAAAGAGATAGAAAGCTACGCCAGACATTCATACTGACATGATTGAAAGCGAGACAGAAGGCTATGCACACTGAGGTGAGGAGGCAGTTGGCTGGTAACGGTACAAAATCTGACGCTCTCGTGTAACGGTAAAATCTGACGCTCTCGTGTAACGGTAAAATCTGACGCTTAGTCCAAATGTCCGTATAGAAGCTTCGCTTTACTAGAATAACAACAGCTTAAATATATGTACAGATTCGTTTTGTAGTTGATACTGATTAGACCAATATTGTAATTCCTAATTCAACCAAATAGAAACGATAAACACGATCTGACATTTCGTCGTTAAAGGCGTAATAAAAACGTCACTCCTCTATGGAAATAAAATAAAATTAAATAAATACATAAATGTGCATTTATGCAAAAATACTATAAATATATATAAACACAAAATCATAACTATACATACGTAAACGTTGATAATTAAAAATATAAGGTGTTAAATTATGTTAATGAAGAAAACTGTTTAGATTTTTGTTTTGGGTAAGCATTTAACCTTTTTCTAAAATAAATTCTTACTACCATTTTTTTTTTATTTGCTATTAAAAATAAACCACATCTACGGTAGGGGATGAGGTATTTTTTTACATGCGTATTTTAAAAAATCTTAAAGATGCAATATATTTAACATTTAGTAAAACCCAAAACTTTACCTATCGAGACCCCGAAAACCACTACACTATCTTAATCCCATCTTATAAATACATATGTGAGTTTGTTTGTTTCACTTTTACGTCTTAACTGCTCTACTGATCATCATGAAATTTTGCATACAATTTCCAGGGTTGTACCCCTGGAAGGACATAAGATACTTTTCATTTACTAAAAATACTGTTCCCTAGGGATAGAAATATAACTTTTAATCGGTATTCAACATTTAAAATAGCAAAGCCTTGGGTAAAAACTAGTATTGTATAAGCCTATGGTTTATTAGCTATTGACATTTTCTTATTTACAACTTAATATAACATAATTTTTAGTATAACAATTTTACTTGTCATTTGTTAAAGGCTTCAATCAGAATTTAATATCACAAAAACTGTGTTTCTTGTGTATATTTTAAAGAAATTTAACAATATCAGAAAAATCAATTAATTATAATGATATTTCTTTAATTCACACAAATTAGCCTAGCCCAAAGTAATAGGTCACGGATTGATATACATAGGAAATGAAATGAAAACAACTTTATTCAAATGCACTTAAAAATAAGTAGTTTTGAATCGTCCAACAATTTTACCTACCATCCATTCAAGACGTCTTTTAACTGACAAGAAGAACGGGCGCAAGAAACTCGTCAGCTTTAACAGAAGTAACGACATTTACAATATAATACGTCGTCACCATGAATAATCCACAAAATAAAAATAAAAAACAAAATTATTCTGTTATTTCAATAGTAGTAGTGTTATGATATCATTATTTCGTTGATTACAACAAAGTCAACAAGTATCTCTTTTAAGTAAGTATCCCTGAACATTGCAATCACATACAAGGAATAAACGACAAAATATGTTATATTTATAGGAATAACACAACTCAGCATGACAGGAATACCCATTCTCAAAATCATCACAGAAACATCTACCCCTTCGAGTGTTCGAACCCAGTCGCGAGTCGTAAAAAACAAACATACAAAATTAATTATATTAAAACTACGTCAGGTGATGTACCATTCAAAGTCTAGGGTTATATAACATCTTAAGTATGATAGCAGTAGTAAGTTTATATTAAACAAAATACTAGGCCCACTTAATCCCCCAAGACTATTTTGAAAACTACATCGTAAAGACTTGAAGTAGAATAATAAAATATAGGAAATACAGAGTATCAAACGTTTGGAATTGACGCCCATCGTGGGGGGCGACTCTGCTGATTTATCGATGTTCCGAGCACAGAATTGAGCTGCGTTTAGTTTATACAGTCACTTTGGGACAAGTTACTTGATCATAAATATGAAATTACGGTTTTATTTATCTAAAAAAATATTATTTGAAAAACAATTCAACTTTACGATGTGTTTATTCTTGTTTTGAACGAATATTACCGAAAGGGTACAAAACAAAATAAAATAGTTACGAGTAAAATGTCATGACAAAAAAAAACTAAAAATTTAACTATCGATCGTATCGATATATCGAAAATTGTTAAGCTTAACCTTAAAATGTCTAAGATTGAACTGCTCGCTCTAACCTAAACTAACCAAACAATACTGAAAATTAATATACATAGATGTTATAGGTATATACTGGAAATTATTACACATATCTGTTCCATATGTGAATACCTGCTAATAGCTCAGTCTATATATAGGTAGCTTTTATTACATTAGTTTTCTAAGATACGCTGTTGGTATTCCGTCTTAAATAAAATGAAAACTACTCTGTACTTCGATATTTAAGGTGACATAGGTGATTTCTAAATGTCACTTTAGAAAAAAAAGAGATATATGGGACGTAGGTTATCTAACCATTGGACAATTCAAATTTAAGTAATTTTTATTTTCGAGTTAACGGTCGTTCAATATTTATGTTTTTGATGTTTTAAACATTGACATTTTAACAGCAGGCTTTTAATTTTGGTATTAAAATAATATTAATAATATTTCTAATTTTCACACTAAATATCCTGGCCAAAAGTAAGCACTATAAGACTTGTGTCATGGATACTAAGGTAACGGTTAGACATACTTATATGAAACATAGATATGTAATATATATAAATACGTCAAGGGTACTAATGTAAACATCTGCCCCTTCCGGGATTCGAACCCAGGATCGTCGGTGCGAAAGGCAGAATCGCTACTGTTGCAACAAATATTTATCCCAACGAAATTTAAACATTTCCTTAACGCAGTCTAAACGCAGCATATAACTCATAGGACTGAAGAAGCCATTCTATAGTTACATAAGCACACTTCTTGCGTAACGCCCGTTCTAAGCTGCCACCATTGGGGCAAATAGTTCCCAACTAGCGGATTATATACGCTATTGAAAGTGAAACGGCAGTTCCGAGTTCATTCACTATTGGGCAGTAAACATCATAATATATTTTATTGTTGTATTTATTATGACCTATTTCCTTTATTGGTCCAACTCAAACTATGTTCTTTAGACTAGCTTTTTGATCACCTTTGTTAACGAAACCAAATAATCCGAATAAATTTTAAGTTTATAGAACCTTTTTTTAAAAGAAGCTTTTAACGAACAAAAAAGTTAAAAAGCTTAAACTCGATGGGGTTGTGTCATTTTACCACCTTCCAGCTTCAGCATCAGGCCTTTGTTACCATATAGTATCAAACTACTCGTCAATACGAATCAATCGAGCCCAAACTCAATGGGATTGTGTTGTTTTATTGCGGAGTTCCTATAGTAAAACTGCAGTTCCAGCATCAGCTCAGCTCTATGTCATCACAATATTGCATTGTCACGAAATATACATATGCATGCAAAATTTCAGCTCAATCGGAAACTGGGAAGTGGCTCAAATACTTGCAAGATTTCATTACAGATACCGGGACAGGTGAAAGTAAATAAAATAGTTGGATTGCTATCTTTCTAACCCATAATTAGTTGAAGGTTTTAGTGACCAAAAGGTTGTTTTAAAGATACTGGTTTCGAATCGATAGTAGCATAATTATATTTATAAGTAACTAGCTTCCGCCCGCGGCTTGGCCCGCGTGGTGTTTTGATGAAAAGTAACTTATGTTCTTTTTCAGATTTGAGACTATCCATATCCAATTTTGTAACAAACGGCTCAGCAAATTAGCCGTGAAACAAATATTTACACAGTTACAGTAAATCAATTTGAATATTAATGATTATATTAAAAGAACGGTATAGATTTGGGTATAGCATTTGATTAAAAGAAAGAAGTTATGTTTAAAAAAATAAAAAATATCTGTTTACAGTAGGTATAAGGTACCTATGTATTCCATTAAGTGGCAGAAAGTACCAAGGAAAATTTATTGGTCCCTTATGTCCAGGAGACACTTTACAGGGGCCAGCGTCACGTTGTGTACAAAAATATTTTAAAATGACCTAATTTAAAACATTTTTGTACACAACGTTTGCTGTTTTGTTATTATTTGTTAAAATGTTTGCTGTTTTGTTATTATTTGTTTGGACTCGTCACTCGCGAGCAGGCCACGTACAGTTGGCCATGCGAAAAACAGTTTTTCTCTAAATGGACACCTGCTACTTTAAGTGTTTGATCCGTTCTGTTCCGTTCGAATTTCGGGAATTCCGTTTGTAGAATTTCACCACCACAGCAGTGGTATAAATTTCAAAATGCTAGAACAAACGATTTTTGTTTCTTATTTAGTACCTAAATACAAAATGTAATGTTTTTATCTTCAAAATGACGAACTTCATACCAACTTTCAACCCCTATTGCATCCCCTCACAGGTCAAAATTTCAAAAACGCTATAACAAATTGTTTTTTTATTTCTTATCAAGTTCCTAAATATAAAGTTTCATAGTTTTATCCCCAAAAATGACAAAATCCCATACAAACTTTCAACCTTTATTTCACCCCCTCACTGATCGAAATTTCAAAAACGCTAGAATAAATGTTTAATTATATCTTATCAAGTGCTTAAATATAAAGTTTCATTTTTTTATCTTTTAAAATTAAGAAATCCCATACAAACTTTCAACCCCTATTCCAACGTCTTCATCCCTTTTTTTCGCAATAAAAGGTAGCCTATGTTCTTTCTCAGGGACTAAAGATTGTCTGTGCCAAATTTCATCAAAATCGGTTGAGAGGTTTAAGCGGGAAAGCGTAGCAGACAGACAGACAGACAGAGTTACTTTCGCATTTATAATATTATAGGTATTATAGGTATAGGTATAGGTAATGAGAAAAAGGTTAATATTGTCCAGTATACAAAAACTAGCTTAGTTTATTCCAAAATTGAATAAACACAGCTGTAAGGAATTCAATGTTTTTGTATTAGTAACTGCTTCAATTTTCTTTGATTTTTTATACTTAATACTTGATCAGTACATTATATAATAGTAATACTTTGTGTGTTTGTTACCATAGTTACCATAAGCCTAAGAATAACAGTTTTTATAATCAATTAACGTTACCATAGTAACGCGTGGCCGGGTCAAACAAGTGTTTATGTCATTAACAATTATTTGTTATGTGTATATTTCGTAGATCAGTCACTGGAATTCCAAATATGATAAGTCTTTGAACTCAAGTAGATAAACAAAATTCGTGTTACATATTTTTGTCAGTTTTACTACATTGACGTCCGTTATTTAAACATTGGTAAGCTACAAAATCATAGTTTGAGATAAGAGCGAAGAACGAGGAAAATATTTAAAATTAATGTTTTTGTTAGAACTATTCTGAAAACTACGAGTAATAGAAATATGATACCTAGAAATAATGACGGAGAATTTTTAAAAATAAAACAGAATAGTTCTGCTTTGTCATACTGTGCACAGTATGCAGATTGAAATGAGGCTTACAGAAGAAATAACTATGTATGCAATATGTAAGTTCCTTGCTATATATTTAATTAAATCTACATATTTATACACGCAATTATTAATTATATTCATAACTGAACTTGGTACTTATATAACGCTCAAATTAAATTAGGTTTAAAATGCATACTATTCTTCGAGACTGTAAAAAACGTTTTTTTTAATACAAAATAGGCATGCACTTTATCACTATCTCGCCTGATGGTAAGCGTCGATGCGATCTAGAATGAGACGCGCTTAGAAGATTCCTATTCACTCGTGACTTGAGACCCCTAAATTGTGTTTATCATGAAACACAGACTCGGACAAATACTCGTAGTTCCACTCCTTAGTGGTACGTATCACAAAATTGGAACTTAAACGCTTCGTGCGACTCTTTGGTATATCTACCATATAATGGTGTCGCCTATTTGTATGTCTGGTTGTCCGATGAAAAAATGGGGACGGCGGAACAAGGTTGTGCAATTCTGCTGCACACTCTTTGAAATGTATCCTATAAAATACGGATAGGCTTGCTACCTTCTGTCTATGCTTAAGGCGTTTGAGCTTTATTAAAATACAAAAACAATATACGAGTTTTAGACCTAGTGACCTTTTTGCTTAAGCACGGCAGTACACACTGTGTACATACACTTCAATGTAAGGATGAATCTATCAGAAATAGAAGCCCATTAACTCATCAGGTAAACATACCACTTCGCCACTAAGACGGTGGTTCTACCGAGGAAAAAAATTAAGTTAAATATAGCAAAGGTTTACCTAAAATTTTCACAAACATTTTTTATATGTTTTTCACTGTCACCTTAAAAATATTCAGCAATCAAGCAAGGGTTTCAAAGTAAGATTATAGAGATTTTTTTAAGATTGGATTTTACAATATTCTAAAATTAATGTTTTCAATTACGGGTTACGGGATAAATTCCTTTCAAATTTCTTTACTAAAACCTTGTAATTCTTTGCCTGTTCATTTTATTTTAAGATTCTTTTCTGGTTACGTATAGTTTAAACTCTGTTAATATAGGTACTTCCTTAATCCTTTAGGATACTATAAAATATTTTTTTGAATTTACTTTTCGTAATTTAAACCGTCGTCATTCATAAAAAAATATGCAAAATTACAAGAACATCTATAATTTATTAATTTCTAATTTCCTTTTAATAGTTATTTTAATGATATTTTCATAGCTATGTATATTTATAATTTACTTATATAAATGAAAATAATGTGTTTCAAGGATAGGACACAAAAATTAAAACACATTGTCAATTACATAGAGTGAATAGGCACCTTCGGTGTTAGCTCGTTCCATCGTGAATCCTGTCTTGGGCCCCGGGCTTAATTGGGACCAAGAGCGAACCTATTAAAAAAAAAATATTTTGTGGATTTGTGTTTGACTACGCATAGTAACTTTAAAACTTTAACATTAAATTCTTTAAATTCTCGAGCTTTATGTTTTAATTCACGAAATTTAATTTTCTAAACTCATAAAACCAGGTCAAAATTAAAAAGCAAAAAATTACAAATAATAAGCATTTGCAGTAATAAAAACCTTTTTGCATTATTCTACGTGCCATTTTATTATAACAAATTATAATATTAAGTAGTAATAGTGTAGTTGCATCATTGTATAATTTTTATGAATTATCTATAATTAATGTTTACTTAAAATTTCTGCAGTCTTAAGTGACTTGCAATAAATGTATTATGATTATGATGAAAGCAGTGAATAATGAACTGTGAAATGAAATCTTCAAAGAAAATATTAAAAGATATGGTAACAAGAAAAGTTTTTAAACTACATGAAAATGTATGCAAACGACTACTCTGAACATGGCAAATTAATTTTTATTATAAGCAAAGATATATTCAAATTTGTCGGGACTAAATTGGACATAATGCCTGCGAAGTGTGTTAATATTTATGAAAATACCCTTTCCGCTACAGTAATAAGGTTTGCAATGGAGTGACAAGTTATTCTCTCGTAGCATTCTGCTACGAAGCTACGGTGCTACGTCGTAGACTCTAAGTTACAGTGCTACGTGATAAAGGAACTTATTACCTCAACGTTTTACGACTGGAATATCTATATGCTGAGGATATGACAATATGGTGTATGTATTCTGTTCGTGTTGCACTCAAAATAGGACAAGAGATAAGCAAGGAGCTCAATGGTGTTGTGGTTAGAGCGTTTGTATTACTAGATTACGAATTTTAAACAAATTACGTAAAAGGCGGTTATTGAATAGACGAATAAAAAATATTTGTAATCCTTCGTTTGTCTTTTATGTTTAATCTTATCATATTAAATTAATTTTATCACGAAGTTTCGACTTCTTTACAGTAGCCGTGATCACGTATTATAATTTCGATAATAAAATAATATCTTTTTTTTTGTGGACTATGGATGGTGACAAAGTTTAATATTTTAAATGTCGTTACTTCTGTTAAAACTAAGGAGTTTTTGCGCCCATGCTTCTGTCAGTTAAAAGATGTCCTTAATGGGTGGTAGGTAAATATGTAGGAGGATTGAAAACAATTAATTTTAAATGCAATAGAATTAAATTACTTTTCAATGGTCGCCATACATGTGCTCCCTCCAATACCTTAAATATATTAAACGGATACGTTTTCAAATACTTAATTTACACAAATACATAATCTATAATCTAAGATTACAAATTTGTTGTTTGTCTGTACGCTATTTTTCCCGCTCTTTTTCCATTGTATCAATAACGTTACCATAGCAACGCGTTAACCGCAAGTAGTTCGTCTACCGGACGCTAGATGGCGCTAACGGAAAAATATTTAATAAAAAAAAATAATAAAGAATTTTGTCTACCCGTGCGAAGCCGGGACGGGCCGCTAGTATGTATAAAGTTATTATGCAATTTAACTAGTAATTTTATTATCTCTACGTTACTATAAACTACCTAGTCTGCCCTCAGTTTGGAATAGGGAAGTTTTATTTTTAAGTGCATTAGGAACAGAAATGTAAGAGCTAAACATTCTACGTCCTATAAAAGGTCAAATAATCCTGTGGGCCTCGCTACATAAGTAGTTTGTATTGTATTGTTTGTTTGTTTGGTGAATGATTCACCGCATTGGGACTGCGGAGTGGCTCATGGCCTGTTTTTTATACTATTTTTACTGATTTACGGAAGGTCACTGCTGTAACAATGAGTCCTAATAGGTAGACGAAGACAAATAGATTTCTTATTTGCAATTTCTATGTCTCGTATTATAATTAAAAACTATTATATATTGTACTAGCTAATACCCGCGGCTTCGCTCGCATTTAAGCCATTAAATTTTTTTTTCATTAAACGTATCCTATGTTACTTCTAATACCTCCAAGAATATATGTACGAAGTTTCATGATGATCGGTTCAGAAGTTTTTGCGTGAAAACATAACAAACAAACTTACATTCACATTTATAATATTAGTAGGGATTCTACTAGCTATTAACCCTTAATAGAGACTACTGATACGTTCTATTTCTACCCTTCAGGAACATTCATTTTTTTCTAGATCAAGGTATCCCTTGTTCTTTTCCTACCCCTAAGGAAAGGTGGTACCCCTGACAAAGAGTATGCAAAATTTCTTGATGTTCGGTGGAGTGGTTAACGCGTGAGAGTGTAACAAACAAACTCACTTTCATATGTAATATTAGGAAAATTCCATATCGAGAAATAATAAAATGAGTATCCATTTGGTGCAACAGTGGCGATCCTGTTCTTCGCACCAACGGTCCTGGATTCGAGTCCAAAGGGGCATATTTTTGTATAAGGAATGCAAGCATTATATATTTCTAGAATTTTTTAATATTTATATATCATATATTTATGTCTACCCGTTACCCTAGTATCTATAACACAAGCCTTACGGTATGTACTTTTGTAAGTACCTAGGCTTATTGGTGAGTGTATGGGACATTATTATTATTTCCCAACATGCTTATAACAAAAAGAGAGTTATATTTCCTTAAGAAACATGACGTAGTTTCCCAATCTACACAAAACCTTTTGAACGTTTCTGATTGAAACGGACTATAGTCCATAATGCGAACTATAGCTGATATTATGCTGAGGAGTGGCGGTAGTTTCCGTCATAAATCAAAGGAGGCTGTCAGCTACATTTACACAAACCATAAACATTATAGACGGGCGCCTGCGACGTTTTTATTAACGGTACTCCAGTTACTTTACTAACGGTCAACGGTTACATGGTTTTTATTATTCCATATTTTCTTTAGAAAAATCTACTACAGTTTTCTTTTCCGGATTAGTTTCCGGAAAGGCGTTTCATAAAATGTCTCAAAACTTAGTTTCACGATATTTTATAAAATGATGGCGTTCTTTATACTAAGTTTTAACCCATTTTTTACACCTTAAGGGTAGAATTTTACAAAACGACGGGTATCAGTGTTTTCCAATTCCATATTTTATCAGATTTGGTGAATGTCAAGCCAAGCAAGGTTTGTATATGAAATCAATTTTGCTTTGAATTTTTTGAACAGACTTATGACGTATAAGTCAGTTTAAAATAAAACTAATTTCGATGACCTCCGTAGTTGAGGGGTTTACATAACGTTGACGCAAATCCGAGGTCCCATGTTTGATCTCCGGCTGGGTTAATATAAAAAACGTGCTTTTGTTTATTGACTCAATCTAGGTTTGGTGATACTGCCGTTGTCTCTGCATTCCATAACACAAGTGTTTTAGCTATCGTACTTAATTGGGGTTCAAGACAATATTATGTGATGTTGTCTAGTCTATATATATAAAAATTTCCTGCCACAATGTTTGACCGCAATGAACTCCAAATTTACTTAACCGATTCTGATGATTTTTCCTTCATTTTTCTGAATTTGTTCCAACTTAGGACATAGGATAGATTTTAGACCGAATCAGCTAGTATTTACATATAATCGTGTTATGTAATTCAGTATAATAAATCTATATATATATATATTTCATATAATGGAGACCTTTACCGCTGGTATGGGTTTATTCATAGGCTCATTATGATGAAATCAATTAATTTCTTTCATGGTGCTAAATAGACATAATTACATGGATTACTGAAACATTAAGAACCTTAACGTAACCACTTAACACCTGTTCTTGTATAAACAACCAGCCTTTGTAACTGACACAAATAGTCCTTATCACGCAATACCTATACATTTTTCACATTATTTAGAAGAATAATATTGTGCTTTTGTGGAAATATACAAGACATTTTGTATTACACACATATTACCGAGTTTGATAAGTAAGCTGTTATTCTTTTTTCTGTCGTGTTTTTTTTTGCGTATCTGGTAACTTGAGCACCCTTTGGACTCGGAGAAGGGAGGCGGTGATTCCTCATTAATATTCGACCCGGCTCTGATAGTGATGTCAGACTAGTACTGACTAAACTCCAACTGCTGTTAGGTTATAACCAAGTTCTGTTATTAATAGCTAGGTGAGCCCACGGTGAGCTGGGCCTCTCCACTTAAACCCAAGTGACCGTCCTGTTTCCAAATCCCTTCACAGTTGAACTACAAATTAGTGCCGTCTGTCGAATCACACTGTCCGCTTACAGCCCGACTTGATGGGTGCAGGGAGATACATACGACTGAACGCTGCTCCTATCCCCTTCGGTCTGTATCAGAGTCTGCTTGGCGACATCCCTCGATACGTCCTACAAGCCTCTTTGCAGCGCCTTCTCCCGCAAGAAGGATGGAAGTCGCCACCACCTTTTAGCTGTTACCAACCCTAGCCTAATTCTTTCACTTCCTAGAACTCTGGTAAAGCTACTGTCTGATACTCCAAAAGTTTGATTTTAGATAAAGTGCTCTAATTTAAACGTAAAATTGGATAATTCGTATCATTTCTTGTTTTAAGAATATTAACAATGTAATAAATATATTATTTATATTCCCATTAACCTCTACTGGTAAGCTTAACGCTTGTGTTGTGGGTCCGAGTCCGTAGTACATCGGCGAGGATCGAACTCGGTTCGTTTAAAGCTGACATCTCAACCGATAGGCTACGGCTATTTATTTGAGTGTTTATACAACCTTTTGGTGCAATCCTGCCTTTATTACTGCCGGTCCTGGGTTAGAGTCCCGAAAGGGGCAGATGTTTGTGTAATAACTACGAATACTTGTACGTGCGTCATGGATTTTAATATATATATGTCATGTTTTATATTATATACATATGTATTATATGCTTTTACTAATGCCTATGCGTTACCCTAGTACCGATAACACAAGACTTATAAAGATTACTTTGGGTTAGGCACATAACCCACAGTTTGGGTCACAAAGATTATATTTTACCAAGTTAAATTCTAATCAATTTTGTTAAATTAGATAAGAGAAGTTGAAAACATTTGATTAGATTCAACATCTTGTCCTATCATGGTGAATTTGGTTAAATACTGATGGTTCGACTCCTCTTCAGAAGCGATGTTAACGGGATGACTGAGATTTTATTTCAAACAATGGGCATAAGAATCAAAAGCACTTTCTTAATCTTATTAAACTGAAAGCTAGCAATGTTACAATTTTATATCACTTGATAATTTCTTATAATTCGTGTTGTATATGAGTCGTATTGATAACACCAGTTCCTGATAAAGCTTCAGGTAGTCTAACCTGCTAAATATCACTATTTAATAGATAACAGTTGTTATTATTTATTTCAGACTTACAAATAGGCGCCACCGTTTTATGGTTGATATACCAAAGAGTCGCACTACTCGTTTTGGTTACGATTTTGTAAACCGTATCACTGAAGAATGGAACTCTTTGCCTGAGTCTGTGCTTCCTGATAAATACAATTTAGGAACCTTCAAGTCACGAGTGCATCGTCGCTTACTATCAGGCGAGATAGCGGTCCAGCGCTTACTTATTCAATATAAAAAAAGACTTGTGAAACCGAAATTCATAATTAATCTGGCAGATAAGTTCCGTATAGGTTGTCTAATAAGCAAGCTTAAAAAGAGATTACGAACTTTGTTTTATATAAAAATACATTGTGCATAAAAACATTAAACTTCCAATTAACATATCTCTCAATCGCTTCTCGAAATAACAGACACCTTATTAAGTCTCAACATTTGAATTATATAAAGAAAGCCTCAGTGTGAAGTTAGCGCTCAGTAACAAAATTGCCTTTTTCCTTTGAAAGAAGGCTTCAAATGAATGCAGTAATATTCTCCTTGGAAACCTTTGACCGTCTACCTAAGGGGAGGTCTCTCCAATATTATACATGATCCTTTCCTCTCATATGACTTGCTTTTATATTCAGAAATACAAGGTTGCGTGGGAATAGATTGCCGACGCAAAAGGGAACTGTGTTGTTATATGATGAAGTGATAATCAAAGGGAGGCTGCTGTAGATTAAGTCATTATAATAGTCATTTCCATTTTATTATTATCTGTATTGATACTGAGGTGCAGGAGTTCTTTATTAACCTGTTTTACCTCCCGGAAAGGGCAGATGTTTGTTTGATAAATACGGGCATTTGCTCATAAGTCATGGTTACCCTAATATCTAACAAAAGCCATTTAGGGATTACTTTCAGCTAGATTAATTGGTGGAATGTAATGGAAATAATAATATTATAATTTTAGATTTGCTTAATAAGGTACATCGACTGCTTATACATGATCATGTAGCTAAGATTTTTATTGCTGAAAGTCATATGAGGCACTCGTTCCTTACACTCAATAATAGTTATTTATTATACAAGAGTGGAAAGTTCCTTTTTAACCGCGTGCTCGATTTGGATGACCGAGCAAGCGAAGGATTCTAAAGTTGAATCACGAGCGCAGCGAGTGATTCTAAATTAGAATCCTGAGCGTCAGCGAGGGAAACAAACGAGCACAAGGTGAAAAATCTTTCCACTCGAGTGCAATACGTAACTTTTCATCCCACCTCAGCGAGGAAATGACAAAATGAAAAAGAAAACAATTTATAATGACAAAATATTTTTATTTCAATTAAAACACATTAAGATAATCTATAAATTGAAGAAAATAATAAGAAGTAGAAAATAATTAGGAAATATTAAATGTAACGTTGCTACAGTTACTTATGTTAAGTTTAATATTTTTGTTAGGTAATGTTATGTTGGTGTTTGTGAATTGTGCGCTGTTTTGTGGTAAACTATCAGTAATTTTAAATAGTTGTGCCGATTCATTGGATTCTATTGGCGTAAATGTTGGCGAGAGAGGGCTATTGTTTCCAATCTTATGGGGGCTCATTTTAGATGTAGAAGGGCGAGACCAAGAATCTGACAGAGGTTCTTTCAGCGTTATGGCCTCCACGATACTATTACAAATTTTTGATTTACTTTGGATTGAATCCTCTATGTATCCCTCTACAACCGAATTAGACTTCCAGCCTCCATGGCGCTTAAGCGATAGAAGATCAGCCCCTGATTCGGCCAAAAGTGTGGCTGAGGTTCTTCTAAAACAGTGACCGGTGTATAACGGGGGTTCTAAAAGTCCGAGAAAAGTTGCTATTTCTCGTGGAATACTGCCAATTTTATTCTGACCCATAGGTTGTCGGATACACTTTCCGTTGCGATATTGTAGAAAAAATCGTTCAATTGGGGTGTTAGAAGGACGTAAAGCTTGATATTTCTGAACAATGTTTACATATTCCTTGCGAATAACGAAGTTGCGGTCTTTTTTTGTCTTGGTATTTAGTACATTAATTAATAGCAATTCATCAGAATTATGAGAATATTTTGATACGTTATTGACATTAAGTAGTGTAAGTTCATTTGTTCGACATGCTCCGGTTATACCAATAATAAGAACAACCTGTAACAAAAGAAGTATTTATAATCGTAAATAAATTAATCAAATTAAAAATATTGTAAGTACTATGTACAATTTTATCAACAACAAAAAATTACACGTATTGACTTACTTTTGCCGCTAAATATACGGAATCAGGTGCTTTATTAATAAACTTTGCAATTTCAGATGCTGTGAAAACCTTCGATTTTTTTGGCTTATAACCAGATGAGGCTCTTTTTAAAAATGCCACTAATTTATGATAGGTGTCGATATGAACGTCTTTCTTCATCTTAATTGTTAATTTTAGCATTGAATACGTACTCCATAGCGTGCTTGCTTTCTTGGTCTCAGATAATTCTATAAAATATGCCAGCAAAACGTTTTCGGAGAAAGTTTTTGCTCCTTTAGCTAGTCGCCACATGTTAAATATATCGTACTGTTTCAAATACTTCTCTCGTGATTGCTGAGGGAGAAGGCTCATTTGCGCATTATTAACTGTTTCAGTTAACTCAGTTGGCGTTAGATAAACTTCATCGTCGCTAATGTCACTCATTTTAGTTGATTTTTTTGTACAGTTTTTAGGTTATGTTAATTATATTAAGCAATAAAACGTGAAAAACTAGAATGGCGCGAAGCACGCAAATAAAACAAAGAAACCAAGAAGGTTCCAAATTTAAATTTTTTCACAATTTAAAAAGTTCTTATCATAAATTTGGCACCATAGAGGTTACATTAAATAGGTTTAATGACGTTTTGAATTTACAATTATATTGAGTACTCATTATATGTGATGTTCTAAATTCAAATCTACTTTGCCGCTCAAGCGAATAAAATAGAATTTTCCAGCCAGATTTCGAAGCGCAAAATTACACTTTCCGAGGTGGTGGGATGAAAAGATACTTATTAAGCACTAGTTCCTTTTTTTTTACTTCGCAATCCTAATGTAATTCCTAAACGTTTCACAACACTTTTACGGCCTCCCAACTCCAAAATAAATTTCCCTTACATATAAAACAACAGATCCACAAAATCCCGCGAAACTTATCTTTTAAAACTCTAAAAGCGAATAAAGGCAATAAAATCAAAACAGAGGGCGCCCTGTGGCCCATCTGCGGGCATTCCAGCTTTTTATTTTCTACGTGCACAGTGATCTTTATCTCCATTTATTAAGGTGTAAATTCGCTTCCTTTCGCTTATTGTTTCGTAGTCGGCTCACGTTCGGAGCGTTTTGAAACCGCTCGTCAGCGAATGTAGCTTTTTTTATGTGTTCATTTGGCAAGAGATAAGGTACCGTTTTATGGAATAGATTACCGTGTACTAAAGCGGCTAATAGATGTATAATAGGGGTATAATTCCTTGGCGAATGTCGATTTCTTGGACGTAAATCATAGTTTATATCTTAATACACTCGTATATAAATTACGTGTCACCTTGTTTGTCCGCGATGGACTCCTAAACTACTTAACGGATTTTGATCAAACTTTGTAATTATCTGTTATTTCATCTAACTTAAAAGATAGGATAGGTTTTATTTTAATTTATAACACAGAAACGCGTGGCTGGGTCAGCTAGTATATATATATATATAGAAATACCCTGTCACAGTGATTGACCGCGATGAACTCCAAAACTACTCAACCAATTCTGATAATTTTGCTTCATTTTGCTAGATTTGATCCGACTTAGGACATGGGATAGGTGTCATCTTAATTTATAACACGGCAACGCGTAGCGGGGTCAGCTAGATATCATATAGATTTCATGTCGATTGTAGTATAAGTATTTAATATAATGGGAACATTACCACGTTTTATATTTAACGATCCGGTTGCATGTGACATCGTTACGGAAGACGTATTTTTTACGGGTACTATAGTATAGTATGTTCTTATGTATTGTTGTAAGTTGTTATGTATGTTATATATATAGTATGTTCAAGGCAGACGTGTTGGTCTACCCTACGTCGTATTCTTTTGTTACATTCCATACAGGTACCACTGTCTGTAAACTTTATTTAATAAAAACTGTTCACGATACATGAAAGTTACATTATCAGATCGCGAAACACCATTTTTTGTGTTTTGTTGTTTTTACTCAAATAATGAATGTGGCGAACATCGGTGAACATTTAAACTTATCAGGATTAAAATATTGGATAGAGTTTCAGATTTACTTAACACAACGCCAGTACATACCAAGAATGGTAAAAACACCGATTGGAATGATTAACACAAAAATTCCAATTGTGATGATGGTTTTAGATTGTTAAGCGTCTAGAATCCGGTAGTCCATTCGGAGCCTGAAAAATATGAATAGAAACATGATAATGAAGACCAAGATGGAAAAATAATATTGAAATGGTGTACATCTAGAAAAGATTACAAGTTAATGAAGCAATGTTCATGAGCAACTCGGTAATGGCAGATCAGGGCAAACATACAGAAATAAAAAAGGAAATATCGTGAAAAAAAACCGGGCAAGTGCGAGTCGGGCTCGCGCATGAAGGGTTCCGTACAAACTACTTAAGTCAAAATAAAAAGAAAACTACTTGCTAGATCTCGTTCAAATCAATTTTAGGCGTAAGTTTGTATTGTAATGTACATCATATATTTTTAAAAGTTTTATCATTCTTTTTTTTTGGAAGTTTCAGGGGAGACACACATTTTACCACTTTGGAAGAGTCTCTCGCGCAAACTATTCAGTTTAGATAAAAATGATAGTTAAAACCTCAATATTATTTTTGAAGACCTATCTATATTTACCCCACACGTATGGGTTTGATGAAAAAAAATTTTGAGTTTCAGTTCCCCAAAATTTTCTATTTTAGTGAGAAAATCTTAATTCGGTTCACAGAATACATCTACTTGCCAAAATTCAACAGTATAGTTTTTATAGTTACAGAAAAAAGTGGCTGTGACATGCAGACGGATAGAAAGAGAGACATAACGAATCCATAAGGGTTCCTTTTTTTGCCATTTGGCTACGGAACCCTAAAAAAGCCAGATCATAAGCACCAAAAACAAAACCGAAAGTCTGTTGAGAGTTGAAGAAGAGGAAGAAGTTGCAAATATGTGCTCTGCTCCCTGCTTAACCCTGCTGGAAAGCAGCGTGAATGTATTATTACATACATATATAATGTATGATAATAATTCAGTTGTGTTAATATTAAGTGACCATGAAAGTTAAAGTAAATTATAGGATTGTCTTTTAAAAGCTTATAACGGAGTATTGTTCTTTTGATTTTTTCCTATCACAAAGAGATAAATGAATCAATTTCTCAAATACCTTTAATGTAAATTTCAAATGGGTATACACCCTTTTTAAAAGTAAAATTTGTTACTGACACCATTAATCGGCCTGAATCGATACTACGGACACATAATTCTTTTAAGATACGGACAAAAGGGATTAATTCAATCAATTCTAAACTTAAACTCCAACTTATTAGATTTGAATATCAATTCTAAAAGTTTTACTTTTGGTGATGGTAATTTTTAAATATATGATATAATTGGTAGCAAAAGACTTTCTAATGTCGTCAAAAGTCTTGATATTTTTTATGAAATAATTTATGTGTGTCATATATCTTATCATCATATTTTTATACCAATGTATACCAACAAATAAGCAGAAATAAACTAGTTATACTGTTTAAAATCATCACTTTATTTTTCCATATTTAGTTGATTTTCAGGATGTCGCTACGAAAACATAATTGAATTACGCTATGATTTACCTTATGAATACAAATGTAAAAAAGATATTACAATAAATGTCTACGCCTGAAAGAACCCTAGCTTTCGTTCAATTACCCTTGCATCTCGTTCGTAGTATCCCGTCCTAATAAACTATAATAGAAGGGTGTCTTAAACTATTTATTAAGAAATTGTTCTGAGACATATGACTTTTCTACATTAATTTGGCGTTTTGCTCTATTGGTGCAAATGTATCGCTTACCTTTGGCCCTTTTTGCATCTATTTATATTAGTTGTATTTGTATTTTTTTCCTTATTCACTTTGCCGTTTTCATGTTTTTTGCAAATAAATAATATATTATTTTATTAAAATAATCTTTGACAAGATTATTCAGGTCAAATATAACAGCAGCGTTCCCACTGTATTTAAGTGAACGCATTGTCGTTTCAGCTGAGACAGCTATTAGCTTACTAAAACTGAATGGCTTTGCTACGCTTGGTAAGCGAGCTGAATATTACGAAAGAAGGGTTTAGAAATTATTCAAAACCCAAATTTCTCACCTCCCACAATAATCATATGTATACCTACTGAAGGCTAACAAGGGTGTCAGAATTACATTATTTATGAACAGGGTAGTATGATTTTTTTTGAAGAAATTAACCCAAGTATCGTCCATTTAAAAACGGCGGTTGGAAATTAGCTGGAAATTAGAATTATACGAGAATGGTACTTACCGTCCCTTTTTAATTTAAGGTCGCATTTGAAATTTAATTAAAAAGTTTTTTTTAATTTCGAGGTTGTAAAATACTTTTACGCCGTGAGGTGTCCGGCAAAGAAGAATAGCACTGACCATTTATGACACTTAAGAGTACTATTAATGATACTGGAGATAATCACTATATACTGCGTTTCGTTTATTATGGTATTTTAATGCAATCTCGAATTGGCCTACTAAGACATGCTTGGTAGCAAAAGGCATTCTAATTTTTGGAGGAGGCTTTCGTCCAACAGTGGAAATTAGAGTTGTAACAAACCGTATGTATTTGGTACTGAGTAACGGGTGGGCCATCTAGTACTGAGTAACGAAGTGTTACACACGAATGCATTTCGTTACTCGCATTTTTCGTATTATGGGTACCTACACTATTTCAGTTTACGCAAGTACCGTTGATGCGTGTAGTTAAACTTTGCTGATCGTACGTTTTACGTATGCGCGCGCTTTACAGTGAATTTATAAACGTAGGTTACAGAGAACGATGTTTGTTTATTAAGTAAAGTATAATTTGGAAATTCGTCGTCCTATTTTTTTACTGTTTATTAATGGTATTGTGTGTGTAGACAAAGTTTGAGATTGTAACAGAAACAAAGTAAGAAAGTATTTTTGATAAGTTAGAAATATGTGTTAATTTTTATTATCATGTATTTTCACGGTTTTTTTATTCTTATCATAAAAGAGATGAGTCTAAATGAGCTCTAATGAGATTTAATTGTTTCTTGTTTAACAAAAGATGTTAATTATCAAAAGTCTGGTTCAAAGTAAAGAAAAGTGAAAAATACCTGACAAAGCTTGGTATGTAATGTAGAAGTATGTTTTCTACAAATCACGAATGTTCCGACGCCGCGACGTCATACTGTACGCGTACACAATACGATTCGATTCGTTGCTCTAATATACTTAACATAGCATGTTATAAGGTAACTGAAGTAACAAGTAACGATACGACTGTAACGAGTACTAATTGTTATAGTAACAAATACATACGGGAACGCTTTTTTTCGTTGCTTTTACAGCTCTAGTGGAAATCTTACTTTGCTTGGATATTAATATTTCTTATATTCACACCAATTAGCCTAGTCCAAAGTAAATACTGTAAGGTTTGTGATATGGATACTACTATCCATATCATCTAAATCTAGATTAGATATACAGATGTGAAACATAAAGATGTATTATTAGAACGGATCGAGCGAGCGAGCGAAGTTCCCTTGGATCAGCTTCAATGACACAATGTATGTGCCGCCATAACTCTATGATGGCAACGGATATACATACATATAATAAAACAAAAATAAGTACTATTCATATAGACCCATGTAAATACCCACGACTCAGGTAATTCACGTATTCACACAAACGTTAGCCCCTTCCGGGACTCAAACCCAGGACCGTTGGTGCTAAAGGCAGGAGCGCTACCGTTGCACCAAACGGTCGTCATTAATAAAATGAATAACTTGACCTCTCTCGAGTTGCTTTATTTTCGTCAGTAATCATTTTTCAATAATAACTGAGTCAATATTGGAATCATACATTGAGATTCACGAAATTTAGATCCAGCTTGCTTATGCATGGTTGAATATAAACACAACTTAAACAAACAAGCAAATTGGCTTACCAAAGCCTAAAGCTTAGAGCTATGATATTCATGAATGATGAACTACGACGACCGTTTAATGCAACTGTAGCAATCCTGCCTTTAACACCGACGGTCTTTGGTTCGTGTCCCGGAAGAGTCAAATGTTTGTGTGATGAATTCGAGCATTTGTACTTGAGTCATAGCTATTAATATACATTTCTGTGAATATTACTTATATATGTATCATGTATGTATGATTATCCATTACCCAAGTATTCATAACACAAGCCTTACAGTGATTACTTTAGACTAGGCTGATTGGTGTGAATGTTAGAAATATTATTATTATATATATGACGATGTGACGACCGTTTGGTGTAAAGGTAGCGATTCTGCCTCTCCCACCGATAGTTTTTGGTTCGAATTCTGGAAAAAAAACAGATGTTTATATGCTGAATACGAACATTTGTAAGTACCTGAGTCATGGTTATTTCAATATATTTCTATGAGTATCATTTATGTCTGTTTGTTGTCATATGTGCATATCTATTCGCTACCTTAGTTTCCATAACACAGACTTTTCAAGGCTTACATTAGGCTAGGTTACGATATGTTATTATTATTAAGATAGCAATCAAAACGCACAAAAATATATCAAACTATTTGACCAAACGGTTAAATCACTAAGTTACTAAGATTATTTCCCACCTTAGCTTCATTAAACGTTAAAGTGCTTAGAATACACAGCTATCGAGTTAGGTCTCAGCAGCTAAAACGGATACTTATATAGGTCTATCTATACTGTAGACATAGTACCTTTTGCACCGTCGCCGCGTCGGTCCTGGGTTTGAGTCCTTAAAAAAAAATCCTGTCATAGTGTTTGATCGCGTCGAACTCTGAAACTACTCAACCGATCTTAATGATTTTTTTTCATTTTGCTAGGTTTGTTTCGACTCAGGACTTAAGATAGAACTTTTTAATTTATAAATAAAAAAATATTGAAAACTATAATAACTGAGTCACAGCAACGCGTGGCCAGATCAGCTAGTATCATACGAATATATGTATGTATTATCCGTTATCCTAGTATCCATAACACAAGCCTTATGGTGTTAACTTTGGGTTAGGCTAATTGCTGTGAGTGTAAGAAATATTTTATTATTATTATTTCATTTATTGGACAAAAATCTTTTATTTTAAACAAAAAATACTACTTAACAATGTCTAATTGTTTATTTCCAACTTTTCAATGTAATTTACGAGAACATAAAGAAATATTCCAAGCTTATATTTTGTCGGAATATATCATTATTCGAACCTCATTAATCGATTCTTCCGTCGGTTCGATAAAGGTAGTGATTCTTTTGTACGGTTTTAATAAGATCCTATAACACGTTATGCGATATAACGACCGTATATATATAAAGCTAATACCCGTCACATTAATAGGCTCAGCTTAGCCCCTAATTCATGAATCGCATGGCGAAATACAGGTATATTATAATCAAAATTGGATACATTAGTGTATGTCTTCTTATTACGAAATTATAATATAAATACATTATAAGATAGCTTGGCAATTTATGCCTTTTGATGATCTTTTTAAAAAAGCTCAAAAGCTCAGAAGGGTGTTAGCCAGTCTATCCGTTTTTTATAGGATACATTTCGGAGTGTGCAGCAGAATTTCACAGCCTCATATTGCCGTCTCCATTTTTTCATCTGCCAAACAGACTTACAAATAGACGCCACCATTATCTAGGTGATATACCAAAGGGTCGCACTAAGCGTTTTGGTCCCAATATTGTGTTCCATAACGCAAAATAGTGGAACTCTTTGCTGGAGTCTGTGTTTCCTGATAGGGGTCTTCAAGTCACGTGTGAATAGATATCTTCTAGACAAGCGCGTTACATCCTAGGTTGCATCGTCGCTTACCATCAGGGGAGATAGTGGTCAAGGGTCTACCTATTTACTATATAAAAAACAAGGCTCAGTAACTCAATTTGGAGAGCATTGGACCGGTCATCCAATGGTATAAAAAAAACATTAAACTAAATGAGTGTTTCACTTAATTGTTCTAAATCCAAGTAGCTAAAGCGCTTGTGTAAACACGACGGTATGTCTACACTCAGACCTGAGCGAATATAGAAAAGTTCTTTCTCTTCATTGACCCGACCGAGAATAGACTCTGGAACCTCGAAGTAAAAACTGGTCAACCTCGAAGGTCGCTGAATATTAATTAGTTGTATGGAGACCGCACTATGCATGACATTCTTTGAGGTTGGAACGTATTCAAAAGAGATATCTTTGGCACCTAGCTTATTCAGCCAACGTGTGTAAGAAAGGGTTCTCATACGGGGATAGACTGGAATATTTTAAATATAGTTCACTAGAAAAACGAAGGATCATAAATGATCTCACATTTTTAAACAAATTATTTAACAATAAGATAGACTGTCCTAGCTTACTGAGTAAATTTAGTTTCAAAGTACCTCGTAAATTGCCTAGAAATCAAATCTCACCATTAGTTCCACCATTCCGCTCAACAGTATTGGGCTCAAGTTCATTTGTCCCCAGAGCGAGCAGACTTCTGAACTGCTATGGAAATGCTATTGACATAAATGCTGTAACTTTTTAAACATTTCGTAAGCATTTGCAAGAAACCGTCGTTGATTTATAGGATTTTTATTATTGTTATTGTTTTATTGTAATTAAGAATTATTTCTATCCTCAAGTGCAATTGTAATTTCGTTTTTATGTTACTCGTAACAATATACTGAGCATGTTGTGTTTGCCTTTAATTAATTGTGCATTTAGCTATAGAACTGAGTTACTCACTGTTATGTAATAAATGTATAATTGTAACAATTGTTGGTAAACCAAATAAAGAAAATAAATAAATTAATCATAATTATGTCTTTTTATTGTCATATGTTATAATTTTTATATATTTTGTGCATTTTTCAATGCTATCTTATAAAATAAATTATCTTAATAGAAAAATACAACAAAAAATCGACTCGGCTCACAAATGAATTCTCAGGCAGGAAACGAACCCGCAACCTTTGGAAGTTCGGTTCAATGCTCTCCCAATTGAGCTTCCATGCCTTATGAACAACCGTCGAAATCCCTGCCCAAGAATTCACTTGTGAGCGGAGTCGACTTTTTCTAGTATTTTTCTATTAAAATAACTGTCATATGTGTTTGATTGTTATATTTTGAATTAAAAAACAAGCAAGTTTTCTGATAAAAACTGTTTAAAATATATAAAGCTACGAAAACAGGAAAGAATAGTTCGTACCTGCTTTAACCATATAAGATAAAGTATCACATTTACAGCACTAAAGGCGCCGAAGGCTTACGTGCACTTTCTACGATTGCCTCTGATTGTTATTGCACTGTCTGGCAATTTTATATGGAACTAGATAGACTACTATTGCTATCGAAAAAGAATTTTGCAGAAATAATCGAGAAAGTTCATTCGATTCAGCAAGAAAGTTCTTTGTTTACGTTTAACGATAATTGTATATATGCAATGTTTTTTAAAGATCTTTCCTATATAAAACTATTCAGTGAACTAATATAGTTACTAGTGGAATAAGAAAGATAGGTGATATTTATATTACAGCTAGTGCTTCTATATCTGCATGTTCTGTTTGCCATAGCAGAAGTTACGATACAGTAGTCAAATCACTGTACTTATTATTGAGGTGTTTTTCGATGTCAAATATAAAACAGAGTGTACTCAGGAGTTGCATATGCTCATACCGCCATCTCCCTTTTTCCATCGGACATCCAGACTCGCTGCGAGCTACCCTTTCTTAGTGCTATTCCTACCTGTCGCACCAAGCGCTTCCCAACATCTTTCATAATGCAAATAGCTATAGAAAGGAACGCTATGTCATTTAGTTTTAAGGGCTGTGATCATTGTTAATAAATTAAATAAATAAACATCCGCAACAATAAGTAGGAGGAACTGATCGAAATCCTGAATTAGATACATCGTCATTCCCATAATATCTATCCTGTCTTTCTATTCCCGAGTTATAAGCAGTCCGTTTAATGAATGTGTGAATAGGTACCTTCTGGGTTAGCTCGTTCCATCGTGGATTCTGTCATGCCCCCGATCTTGATCAGTAAAAGAGCAAATCAATTAAAAAAATTGCTTAAAAAACCATATCCTGAGCCCGCAGGTGGATATCGAACCTACGGCCTTTCGTTATCCGGACAACTGCTTTGACCGCTGAGCTACCGAAACGCTGGCAGACGCGTCGAAATTCACAATCGTAGTTCAATTTCTACTATGAGCTATTATTGTTCCATTGTTGTTAAACGTTAACAGTACCTTTAACGTGGAAAGTGATATTTCTACAAATATGTAACAAGCGATTAAGCTTTTATAATGTGTGGGCGGAATTGTGATTATTTTTTACAGGATTTTTTTTTAAATAAATATTTTTTTTATTTTACACTGCATTCGACTTAAAATTAGTATAGTACAATACAAGATGGTTCAATTTAGGGATTGTGGCCGGCTGATACTCGAAATAGGTAACCCTCCACCACATATAATGATCAGTAAGCTATGAATAATACAGACGATTCATACAGTACATGAACACGAATACATACGCATACGTAGTGTACAGCTAGAATACAATTAGTATAAAATTAGTTATGCTATACTGACATACTACATTAACTATACAAAGTTTGATTGTTATGTGTGTGAGTGAAATGAATGAATTTGACGTTGAAATCTTATAGAAATATGGCATTCGGAATGCAAAAAAATAAATGCATGACATGTAGTTTCCTAATTGAGTGAAACCGCTGGAAATATACCTTAATTAAATCAAATTGTAAACACAAAAATACAATTATAATAAAAAAGGTGATATTTATTTGACGACCGCCATTAACTTCATAGTGACTCAGGTGTGACTCGAACCCGCAACATTTGGATGACCGGTCCACTAAGCTCCCATTTGAGCTACCCAGTCGTAATTTGAAAGTATTTTTTTATGCGTTACTTCATCAATGAGAGGAATATCCTCCTTCATCCATCGGGTTACGGGTTTAAATAACTTGTGATATTAACCTGTAATATTTCATAAATCATACTAATTACAAGTCTTAATTATATAGTTCACAATATTTTTTTAGGTTAAAAAACAATTTGACTGTAATACACAAGTATTCATGTAATTTATTTCAGTCTGCAATTTATTTTTATCGTATTCTCTGTATAAATATTTTAAGCGGCCAAAACCCGCGAGTCGAATAAAGCTAAGAAATTTTTACTTATCTTTCAAGGATAATACTGAAGACAAAGCTATAAGATCGGAGACACCAATAAGACGTCGCGCGACGTGGCGAGACAACAGACGCGCTCGCGGCAACAAAAGAACTTCATCGCTGTCATTTCCATTTGCTCACTGCACCCGAGATTCGCCATGTGGGGCCATAACGAAAGCAGATGACGAAGATAATAAAAAGCTAAATTTAAAAAAGCCTCTGTGAGTCCAGTCGATTTTTTCTTGTTTTTTTTTTAACAAATAAAAATATTTTTTAAAAATATATTTTTTCATTTTAATAATTTCGTTAACACAAATCTTTTTACTGAATCAATGGCGAGTTTTTCTAGTCATTTTTGGAGTTAAACTACTTTTGGAGTACTGGGGGTGATATTTTCATGTTACGGAAGTTGTGCACGTAACATGCAACGAAAAAGCGACACCATGAAGTAAGCTGTTAAAATGAATAGGCTAACTATCTATAATATCTCATTAAAATGATTATGGTAATCTATACTCTAAGAACACAATTTGTTATTTGTTTGTTTGTCTGTCCACTCTTTTTCCCGCTCTTTTTCTATACAATGCGTTACCATAGCAACGCGTTAACCGCAAGTATTTAATAATAAAAAAAAATTAAGAATTTTGTCCACCCGTGCGAAGCTGGGACGGGCCGCTGGTAAGACACAATGATGCTATCACAACACCCTGACCCGAGCCAATATAGTTCATTTTCAACATTGTCTCACTCGGATATTGAACCTATAACCTCGGAGTAGCGACACAATGAAATCCGGTAGTAAAATGAAATTAAAATAACTTTATTCAAATGCACTTAAAATAAGTTGTTCTCAATCGTCCAACATTTTACCTACCACCCATTCAGGACGTAGTTTAAATGACAAGAAGAATGGGCACAAGAAACTCATCAGCTTTAACAGAAGTAACGACATTTACAATATTATTCACTATACATATCCACAAAAAATAAATATTATTCTGTTATCACAATAATAGTAGTATAATAATAATAATAATATATGTTTTCATTACATTGTTGATTACAACAAAGTCAACAAGTATCAGTTTTAAAAAAGTACATATATTTTTCAATTTCAATTTCTTTATTTACATTAAACAGACAACCTGTTATATGTTCATATACCCTTAACCTATTTAGCCATTTACAAAAAACATGGAAAATTATATTAAAAATATTTATTATATTTTTACTGACTTAAGATTAATTAATTTGTATACTTAAACATTGCAATGACCAATGCATAATCGACAAATTAAGAAAGGTATGCAAGCCTCAGTCACGGAGATTGCAAATTATACACAAAATATATAAAAAATACACCTAAGACATATTACTATTGAAAAGAGAAGCAGTTATTTTGTTGTCAAATCGTTAAGTACTCATCAAGACTAAAATTAATTACATTTATGAAATACTTCAGTTTAACGCTTGAAATTCAGAAGTACCAGTTCAACAACATCTTGAGGTAAGACTGCTTGTACCATTCAAGAAAATATTGAGAGGTTTTCCTTGAACCCAGTTTTCTTTAACCTTATCTTGCGTATTACTGAGTTACGCCATTTCCTTATATTGTAAGAGTGGATATCTTTTTTTTTACCTGATTCTTTAGTTTGGATTTCAGTAAGGGAATTAGAGATGTTATTGATTATTTGTATGTAATGTATAGTGTCATATATATTTTATTAACTTATTTTCAATTTTATTCATATATATATAAAGCGCTATTTATAAAAGGTATCGGGCAGCTTGTGTAACTTTGTTGTTTACTTGATGCCTTAGGCGTATTATATTTATTTTTACTGTTGGTAACTTTTGGTCGAAATGTCATAATTCAAGTATTGCTGTTTTTGGCACAAGTATTTCCTTTTTTATTTTTGCATTATCATTGTTATCTTATGTGATAAATTTAAATAGGAAAATAAATAATAAATAAAAAATAAATAAATATTTCCTACATTCACACCAATTAACCTAGCCCAAAGTAAGCACTTTAAGGCTTGTGTTATGGATACTAGGGTAACGGATAGACGAACATAAATAAGTAATATTCATAGAAATATATACAAACATCCATGACTCAGGTACAAATGCTCGTATACATCATACAAACCTTCGAATACCTTCTGGGATTCGAACCCAGGACCATCGGTGCGAAAAGCAGGAGAGCTGCACTAAACGGTCGACAAATATCTAAAAATTTACTCGACTCTCAACAAATACTTGAGAATAACTAGATCGATGTATTCTAGTATTTATCCATTAAAATTTATCATATCATTTTCGTGCCCATAAAAATCTAGCTAGATTTCTGTGGCATTGATATATAATGTAAGTTACGATTTTTTTTATGTAAATAAATAAAAAGAATATCGATTATTGTTTTTTTGGTTTTTTTTTTTTGAATAGCCCTTTTTACAGCCTCAAAATTCACTACATCCTGCTTGTGTTACCTCAGATGTCAAAATCATAATTTAATATCGACTTTACGGAAAATAAACTGTGACTCATTCTTTTTCGCGCCTCTTCTTTTCTTGGAAATCTTATCAATATTGAGTGATTGAGTATTGCCAATTACGTTATCTCAAAATGTATTATTTAAGCAAATTTATTCATTACAAGTTTTTTCTAACCATATTGACAACTTTTGGTGCACCGGTAGCAATCCTGCCTTTCATACTGATGAGTACGAGTCCCGGGAGAGGCAGTCGTTAATGTAATGATTTGTACCTGATTTGATGTTTTTTAAATTTATTCTTCTGAAAAATACATATCTGTGAATCATATATGTGTGTATATCCGTTACCTTTGTATCCATAACACAAGCATTAGAGTGCTACCCAGTCGAAAGAAAGAAATGTAATATTTGATTTACTTTTAAGTATGCCTGTCTGTGAGTCTATCTAAAATATTACTTTTTAAACTTAAAACTATAAAAGCTAATATTTAGCCAAGGCCTTTTAAAAAAATCAATATTATTTCTTTAAAAAAAAAAATATGTTCCAATGGAAATTAGTGTTACAAATATAAAATTATATCGATACAAATAATCGCCAATAACTCCTGATCATTAATGCGAATACGAGAATTAATTGTCCATGGATAAGCATTAATAATTTATCATTCGAATCACACAATAAGTAATTACTAACGAGACAAGTGTAATAACTACATCGTAACACAGGTACGAGTACATTCTAGGGAATTGTAATTTCTCCCTAAGATGTTGTCATCTGACATTCATGTAGGGATAAAGAAAAAAAAACTCAGGTTAGAAATAAATGGAATTACATTAAACAAGTAATGAAATATAAAACTAAATAATATAATTAATAAGTATGTTGTGAGACCATGACAGTTGCATTAGTGAGTTTAGCGATCCCAAGATCTCTGCATGTATGTATGGATGTCATGGATCAGTTTAAGTTACTTTGTTTACAATATCTTCGTATTGTAAATCAGTAGTCTTAAAATCTCTTTTTTGACTCTAAGTTGGTTTGCATGTCGAGGCTCTTAATTAAGGCGTCACATTGAAATGTGTCTCATAATTATACTAGATTTAAAAAATCTAAAAATCCCACGTTTTTCAATGTCCTAAAAAGAATAAAATAACCCTGCGGGGCAAAGCGAGGGGCCACTCAAAACTTGGGGGCGCATATTACTAAGAGGAGATTTTAAAGAGATGAATGACATGCATTGATGCCGATTATTGTAAAGATGCGCCCCCACGTTTTGAGTGGCCCCTCGCTTTGCCCCGCAGGGTTATTTTATTCTTTTTAGGACATTGCAAAACGTGGGATTTTTAGATTTTTTAAATCTAGTATAATTATTTTATTCTTTTTAATTATTAACTCAACGAAGTAACCATGTGTTACGCAACAATCGGATAAGCCCCATACAAAAGTGAAAGTTGCCGAAAGTGGACCTGAAAGTGCATCTGGAAAGTTGAAAGTTGCTTTAGAGTGCATTGTCATCGGGTTCTGAACTATCCTGAAAGTTTCAGCTTTCTAGCTTATCGGAAAGTGCCTCAAATTTAAGTTGCAAGATTTTGCCCGGACAGACAAACAAATAAGAAAAGTGAGATAAGAAAAACGTGGTAACGTGGTAAAATGATGTTTATGCCTGTAATGAGTGATGGTCCAGCTGGTTGTCCAATAAATAAATAAATACTTACTAACGTACATAATGTGATGACTCAGCTACCCCAATTGTATTTTTTTATTTATTTTGGCACATATAATCATTCCATTGAAGTACACCATTTTTACATCACATCATAATAAAATACAAATAGCATAGATTCGAGAAAGTAAATATAAAAATCATAAATCAAATGGCGGTTTTATTTTTAAATGAGAGTCAAAATATTTTTAAAAATGTTTCTATTTTTTGAAATAAATTAAAGTCTTATATGCTGAAACTTGAAAAGTCTGGTCTTTCATTTCTTTAAAATACTCCGTTTCGTTAACCCATCATATCATTATTTATTATATATTATTAGTACAACTTTTTGTATTTTTTCTTTTGACATAGGTACATATACATTATATATATTATTATCTCTCCTTCTTTTCAACGAATCCCATTATCAACCGTTATTTTTTTTGATATTTCTACCACCCGCGCCCACACGCCGGTCAGGTGGAAGGCTGAAAATCGGTGTATATCGTGAATAGGCAAGCGCTTGACCGCTATCTCGCATGATGGTAGGCGACGATGCGACCTAGGATGTGACACACCTGCCTAAAAGTGCCTATTGCCTGCTATTCACTCAAGACTTAAATACCCCTAAATTGTATTTATCATCAAACACAAACATACAAAATAAAAAGTAACATAAACAAAAAATAGGCATGCACAGAAAAAAAAAATTAAAAACACATTAAAGTTTTAATGGCCCAACCGCAGTTATATCTGTTCTCCCGTGTTTCCTTTCATATGAGGGCGTTAGGTTGCGTTCCTATTTCCGGTCGTGCGCGTGACGGTGCAGGCGAACATGGGGCATTCCAATAATGCCACCCGGTATTGTTTCATATACATTTTTCAAACTCCTTTTTTTGTTTTCCTTTTGTGATGTTTTAGTATTCAGTGTTATTGGTGCACGACATTTTTTATTCTTACATCTTTCCTTGGTGTTAAGAGATATGATTGGAGTTTACTTCTTAAGAATTAATTTTCATATGAGGCGCCCGGTATAAAAAAAATATGAAGAGTAAAATTTAGTGATATAATGACTAAGCTATCATTTCATCACATTTTTTAAGCAAAGATAAGCTTTTATATAGGTGAGAAATAATACAAATCCGGCATACTCTGCCTATGTTCAGCGTGGAAATGAATAAATTTACAAGAAATTAACAAAAAAGAATATTTCGCTTTTATTTTAAAGTTTTGTTTTATTATTTTCTGTGTCTATTCGATTATCGAACGATTATCCTTGTTTTTTTTATTATTTTTTTAGATTATCGTGAATCGGTGATTGATAATTGGTATTAAAAGAAGGGTTTGAGAAATGACGCTTTAATTTATGTGTTTTACAAAAACCTTCTTCAGTTTAATATAAACCGCAATAAAAGTTGATATTTAATCTGCAGTGATTATTTTTAATTAAGTCCACATTGTGTTTCATTCTTAGTAACATTTTCAATATTAATTAGAAAAAAAAACTTTTTTTATTATATTATGTGTTAGGCATCTGCCTCGGTGAACCAACAGATGTAAGGCCAAGTTACACCAGAAATAATTTATTTCATATTTTTTTCAACGTTTTAAAAGCATTTCGCGTTAATTAATCAATATATAAAACAAAATTATGAATCACTAGCTAACCCGGCCACGCGTTGTTATGGTAACGTTAATTGATTATAAAAACTGTTATTCTACAAACCCACAAAGTCCTTCTTTTATATAGTAGAGATAAGATTTTTACAAAATACATAATAAAAACTTAAATGCATAGCGTAGCCCATCGGTTGAGATGTCAGCTTTAACCCAGGTGAACCGAGTTTGATCCTCAACGATGTACATTCACGAGCAATAACATCATACATCTCAAATATCGTAGAACTATGACACTTTACATCAATTATATATTTCTTTACTTTTTTCTCTTTGCATGAATTATTGTGACATGGTTCTATCAATCACCCTTAACATAAAAATTAAGCTAACGAGGAGTTAACGGGAATATAAATAACATTATAATTGTTACAATAGTTGTTATCATTATTGATAGCGTCGATATCGCGGGAAACGAATTTGACCAAAATTTTGAAATTATTTCGCAGGTCAATGTTTAAAGCTAACCTCGCCAATCGCTATTATTTTTAAAGTATCTTTATACTAAAATATTTAAAAATAATGTTAATTTATAACTGTGACTAGCAAAAGTTTTGTAGTTATATATATTTGCTTAAATTATAATGAATAAGTTTACAGTGTTCGGAAAATTAAAATTTTGTAACTTTGAGAGATTAATTAACATTGCGTATCTTTGTGAACAATAAAATAAAAATAAAAATCTGAATATTGGACGATTTTGATTTAGGTGATATTCACGCAATGGAAAAGTGACGGATTCCCGTAAAATAGACCACATATATTTAGGACTGATCTGATATTGTCTCGTATCTTTATATATAAAAATTCCCTGTCACATGTTTGACCCTGATGAACTCTGAAACTGCACAACCGATTTAGATGATTCTTTTTTTCAGTTAATGGATTTGTTCCTACTTAGAACATAGGATAGGTTTTATTTTAATTTATTTATAATACAGCAAGGTGTGGTCGGGTCAGCTAGTCTACACCAGTGATGTGACTTATCTTAGATAAAAGTATCTGAAATACAGATACAAGATACAAAATACGTATTTGCATCTACGCGGAGTCATAGGCACTGCTCTTCAAGATTCTCCGACTCAGAGCCGTGTGACTCCGCGCGGAGTTCGCGGCAACCAACCTGTTGAACAACATTGAAGGTGATATAAAAAAAAACAAAAGATGACGCTTTTTATATGTTTCTAGAGGACTCCGATTCCTCTATTGCTAGTGGCGAAAACACAAGTAGCACCAGTGATTTTGAGACACTCCAGTACCTGAACAATAAAGATGCTTATCCTACAATTAAAAAAATATTTCTAAAATATATCACCTGTTTGCCCAGCTCTGCCCATGGGGAGCGACTCTTCTCCTTTGGGGGCATGATAATGAGGCCTCATCGAAGGAAGATGAGCGACAATATGTATGAGGAATTAGTTTTACTGAAATGTCAACTAAAACATAAAAAGTCTCAATTTGAATACCTTCATATTTTTTCTTGTCACATTTTCCTGATCCTTGTTATCAACGCGATCTATTCGAAAATTGTTTTCTCGAACAAATAAACTTAAATTCAATTAAATGTTGTTTTCTTACAAAAGTATTTTATCTTTAAAAAGTATTTGAAAGATAGGTATTTTGTATCTAGTATTTCAGATACCTTTTCAGAAAATTATTTGTATCTGGTATCTGAAATACTTTTTTTAAAAGTATCTTGCATCTAGTATTTCAAATACTTTGTATAGGGTATCTTATACATCACTGGTCTACACTAATATTAAAAAGAGGAAAGATTTGTATTTTTGTATGTTTGTAATAAATAAACTCAAAAACCACTAAGCTCATTTCAAAAATTCTTACTTTATTGGAAAGCTATATTCACGCTAAGTAATATAGACTATATTTAATGCTGGAAAAAAAATAAATAATTTGGTCCACCCGTGCGAAGCCCGGACATATTTTATAAAATATCGCTTGACGTAAGATCTACCGAATACAATATACTTAGTATAGTGTAACTTAAAGTTAGAAGTGAAAAGGCTATTTCTTACGACTATTTCCTCTTTTATATATATTTTTGCATAATGTAGATTAAAAATAGAGAACATTATTCACGTCCCCCACTCTTGAGAATACAGAAATCTTGAAAACCTTCCACTGAATAAATCCTGTACGCGATTTGTCACTTTGCCAAAGTAAAAATTCACTTACTGAGTAAATTATTATCGCATAAAACCTTGGCAATAGGGTAACCATACTTACGTAAAAAAATCATAAAATAAGGTTTAAAAATATTTTGAATTGAGTGATATAATTTTTCTTTAACCTTTTTAACATATAAGTACAATATAAATTATGGATAACATACGTACATAAAAAATAATATAATAATGGTACAATAGATAATAATAAAAGTAATAATAATAAACATGTTACTCATGTCATGTTTTTTTATTTGTCATGATATTTATCCAAGAAAAAGTATAAGTTAAAACATTATATATATTTATATATATACATATAATAAGATCAAGCGGGGTTAAAACTTACATAAAGGAAATGATGAAAAATTGTTTATGTCAAACGGGATACTTACTCGCTTTTAATTAAGCGAATCAAATTTGTCAACAATAGTACGTACATTTACTTATAAAATCGACAGAAGATTTTACTCTTACAAAAACAAAAGAAACGTATTTCTAAATATTTGAACATTCGTAATGAGTCAGTTTATGTAGTTTCGCAATCTATTTTTTTTTTTTGTTTACAACATTCACATGTGTTAAATCTGATTAAATGTTTAAAATATATACGTTTCAGGCAAGAGTTGCAGCTTCTACCATATACGTATTGACTTGTAGCCTTTTATGAAAACCACTATTAACACTACTTACTACTTACATTTAACTCGCAAACTTTTATGTCTTTGAGAACGGGGTTTTACAAAAACAGGAATATTTTTCTGGCCTGATTGGGGAATCGCCCTTCGACAATTAGTCGTATAAAAATATGGAGGCTTATATTCCGGAGTTTCAGTGATACCCGGTCGTTGATGACCGTGCATCACCCATTATGTATTTTATAATTTGCCGTTTTTGTCTATAAATTTACTCTCACTTAATTGTTTCCTAATTATTCTTGATGTCTGGGCATCATTTAAGACTTCGTTAACTTGATTTTATTGCTTAAGATAAATTTTATTTAAAAATCCGGGTCTGTGAGTTCACGTCACCACTAGCGGGATAAATGAAATGTGATATTTATTATAAACCCCAATAGTATTCTTAGATATTTATAATATTCGTTATTTTTATACTTAATAAAGAATCAAAACAATAAAATAACTACAACATTCACATTTTATCTAAATTCTCTTCAAAGGTTTCTCGTAACTTTAGCTTTTACGAAAACAGTCCACTAAAATTTAAATCAACAAAACTTGCACTTTTGTCCTTCCAAAACGGAAAGCGGTGGAGTACCTACTATGCGACGCTGGGACTCTGGCGTTAAGTTTTAAGTCCAGGATTAGAGAGAAAAATTAAGAGGTTTAAGTAGTGAGTTATGTCGTGCTTACGTCATACCAGACGCAGTGGTAAGCGACAAAGCTAAGCCGCCAGATTAATGGATCTTTCATTTCGTAAATCTTTATAAAATTATAGAAGACACGACTATAATACAAATAATCAAGTTAAACTAAAGTCTGGTAATAGCTTTAAAATTTAAATAAATTTACTCGATAAATTTCAGTAATAATTTATTTTAAAAGTAATGGTGGACATAACGAAAGTAATTGTATTTGTTTTTAAGGCGCTTAGTAACTTTAGTAATTATTTACAATCAGCTGGTTTTTAAATTCGTTTGTAATCATATTTAATTACCCCTAATATTGTTGTTTAAACACTGAATAAATTATGTGGTTTCAATATTTTTTATTTGTATTATTAAAAAAACGTTAACTTTCTTTTTAATCTAGAAGAATCTTGTTTAGAACCCGCTAAAAACAATAACTTTTATTTTAATGGATTAAAAATACAACGCTACTTATTCAAAAAGGCGATATAGCTTTGAACCGCGACCTCCTTTAATTATATAACCTGTCTTTATATTTTGTATCTGTAGTCAATATTATTTCCATTTTCGAGTTTCGGCGGAAAACGATATTTTTATTACTTCATTTGAATTTTTTACTTATATTATTGTTAATTTAGCGAAATATATTTTTTGCCATTTTTTATATATTCCTTTCCAAAAACTCTCTTTCTCTACAAAAAATGAAAATTTTATTTTTATACGTAGAAAAAAACTGTGTTTCTTAAAATGCTTAATATGTGATCGGGTATTGGAAAATACGATATTGATATTTTGAATCTTTTATGTTTGATTGAAAAAGAGAAAAAAATATTTAAAAAAACTGGTTGGTTGCCTGTAAAGTCGGTATACGGGCGAAAGTTTTACGTGACAACGACTTTGAGTGGTAAAATAATTTTAATGTGAATATTCATTCGTATAGTAGGAAGAAGGATGAAATAATAGTAACAATTTAAAACATTTATTTATACAAAGAATTATATTTAAAACATTAATTTATAGGCACGCGTCCCTTCCACTTTTTATGTCTGTCTCTCTCGCTCTTAGGCGGGCTAAACATGCCCGAGTGGAAGGGACGCGTGCCTCTCACTCGCTCTCATTGTAAGCGCATATATAGTTGAGTGGGAGAGAGACGCAAGGCATTCGGCGGGCCTCTCTCTCGTTCGGTGACTCATCGTAACGTTACCGAGCGTTACACTTTTTCATAAGTGACTCCCAGCCGCAACCTAATTTAAGACGTTGTCACGTCAAAAAACATCTTAATCAAATTCTGATTTAAAATTAATTTGAATTAAACTCAGTCTTTATACAAAGATCATAGCATATAGCAGCCTTGTAGGTTATTTACTAATATACTAAAATATTATTATAATTTATGAAACATATATGACCTTAAAGGGAATATTTCAAAGTTAATATTTTAAATTCCATATTGAATCAATATGATGTTTACATTAACTTTAAAAGCTTCATCATGTTTACTCAAGAATATGTATCTTGACGTCTCATCTGTGCAAATACGCTGTCTAATGAGATTGTAGGGGGTAAGGGAGATGTTCCATTTTGCTTTTAATATATCTGTCTCTCTCATTCAAAGTGAATCGATGATTGGGACTGAATCCAGGTTGCACAAGAGGATTTTAATCATAATTGAAGTTTCACGTTACTTACTCAAATTGAAATAAAATCTTTCAACTAGTAATGTTAAAGGCAATAAATCAATTATCTATACGTATCCTTTGGTGCAAACGGTAGCGATCCTGCCTTTCGCTCCGACGACGGTTCTGGGTTCGTATCCCGAAAAGGGCAGATATTTCTGTGATGAATATGAGTATTTGTACCTGAGTGATGAGTATTTATATATATTTCTATAAATATTACATGTCAATGTATCTTATTTGTATGACTATTCGTTACCCTAGTAGCTATAACACAAGTCTTATATTGCTTACTTTGGGCTAGGTTAATTGATGTGGAAGTTGGAAATATTATTATTATAATGTATCATTATACAAAAATACACCGTCTTTCTCTCTGCGTGTTACGTGTGAATTTTGAATTAATGAATATGTGTAAATTATCAAATAAAAAAAAAAAATATTTGTTACATTCACATCAATTAATATAGCCCACAGTTAGCACTGCAAGGCTTGTGTTCTACTAGGGCCAACGAAGGCACATACATATATGATATATTAATAAGTAGGTGAATTGAATTATCGTATTCATCACACAAACATCTGCCATTTCCGGGACTCGAACCCAGGGCCGTCGGTACGAAAGGCAGGATCGCTACCGTTGCACCAAACGGTAGTCAATATGAAAAGGTCACTATCACATTTGAGTTTTTATTTGTACAACAGATCTTAACACTATGAAAATAAAGTCTTAATTTAAAATCTGAACTCAAACGCGATATTAACGTTTTAGTGGAGTGCCTGGGGCTTTAAAAACATGAAAACCTCGGATTTCCGTTACAGTGAATGAAATTTTATAATTCGAAGTGGAATGTTTAGCTTATAATATATACAAAAAAGTTTACCTATTAAAAAATTGTGATCTCGATTTAAAAAAAATGAAATAATTAGAAATTTGATAGTTTAAATGATACAATACCTCATAATATTAGGCCGTAGAACATTTTTCTACACCAAAATTAAGTTAATTTATATATTCAAATAGAGATGGTAATTAGAAAAAAGAAGTAAATGAAGGAAAACATAAGAAAAAAAAAATTATCAACAATTCATTTGTTTATTTAAACTTTTCTTCAACTTCACCTATTTCAATGATTGGTGGAGTATTAAAACAAGTCTTTTCGCTGCACTGCAGTATAAGCTACGCTTTCGACATCCACAAGCAGCTCCACAACCCTTTTTGCAGCTACAAAACAACATTTGCAATAAATAATCTGGAGCTGGTGATTGATTTTTTTTATTTAGGATAGGTTTGCTCTTGATCCCAATCAAGCCCGGGGGCCAAGACAGAATCCACGATGGAGCGAGCTAACCCCGAAGGTGCCTATTCACCCTGGCTTTGAAAATGGACGGGTTATAAGCTCTCGGAAATAGAGACGCAGGGAGAAAGTTCCACTCCTTTGCTGTGCGCATTATGAAGAATGTTGAAAAGCGCTTGGTGCGACAAGTAGGAATATCAACCAAGAAAGGGTGGTAGCCTGCAGTGCGTCTGGATGTCCGATGGAAAAAAGGATATGGCGGTATGAGCAAATGCAGCTCTTGAGCACACTCTCCAGAGTACAGTCTGTAGAAGACCGCCAGACAGGCAACTTTGCGACGATGAGCTAAGGTGTGAAGCTTGCTCTTCACCAATTTGCTGTCACCGATTCATTGTTATTGGGATAAATAAACATGTTATTAAAATACTTCCAGACCCAATTTTCAAACTTGACCTCTTATATCCCTCCTAATAATCTCACTAGCTGCTTTCAATATATGTAACTGCTGTTCTTCTTTACTATTATTTTGTTGTTTGTACCAACTTTCTTTCAATATATTATGATTAGTTTTTTTTAAACATATAATAGTATTCGCTCCAAATTTACTTGATACAACAATAGCGGTCTATTAACTAGTCGTTTTCTAATATATATAAACTATCTTTTAACTCTTGCATATAGAAAATTGGCAGTCGTCATTCTACTCTATATACTTGTATATTTGCTCCATTGCTGCATCTATCATCGAAATTCTCGAACCAACTTTCTTCTCAGCAGAGCCGAGATGAATTTTAAGATAATTATAACAATCACCATGATATTTGCTTGGAGTGTTTGTAAATCTGCTATACCAGCAATTCTTTTATGAATTTCTCGATTATAATCATTTTTCACTTAAAGTTGGAGTATGAATATGTAATTGGCCATTCTGCAGTTTATAATGGTCATAATATTAACTGCAGATATTTAATGAGATTACTTATCAAATGAACAAATAAAAATCCTTACATAAAAATTCAATAAAAAAAACGTCCTAAATAAAACTTTTGTCACTAATAAACAAAAAACACACAACTTTTACTCTGTAATATATACAACATGCGTCGTTCTCCCCTCTCCATGTTCTATTACCTGTCCAAAGTCGTTATGACCGTTCAAACGCTCCAACATTTTAGAAAAATAGTCTTTTATGTCTATTTAGGTATTATTCAACGAATAGATACGAAAAAAAAATATTTCAAATAAAATTACATGCCCAAGTAATGTTTTTTGATAGTTTTTGTTTAAAAAATAAAAAAATCAAAAGCACAAAAAAATTTTGGGTAAGCTTTACTCTTTATAGTATGAAAAAGAAAACCCCCCCTTGACCGTTTCAATTCATTCATTGTAACAAAAGTCTGAGGTCAAAAGCACCAGACACTCCACTATTTTCATATTAGACAACTCACACGTAGGTCTTTAAACAGATTTTGATGTAATTTAGTAAGAATATTGCTCGAACCCTAGTGAAGAATATCAGCTGATTTGCACTCGAGAGAAATCATATGTTTCTTCTGTTTGAGTAAGCATGGTATAACCTAATTCTAAGCGTTTACAGTCGCATGCAACTACTAGATAAACTATAAAAGTTTTAACACTCATGCTAAATAGATCAAATGAAACTAAGCTAACCAGTTCTGCTTCATACCTATATTTTTATCATTATACAGGGTGGGCCAAGAATTCGTTAACATTTAAACCTAACATCCCGCGCTAATACAAGCCGCGCGGGGAGCGGGGAGGGAACTGACCACTAGCTCGCTTCTCGGAAATTTAGTCGCAATAGATCACTTCACGGGGCCGCAGCGCGCTTATTGTGTGAAACAATTTTATCTAAACAACAGTTCGCTCATTACTGTGAGACGCTTATTTCGCGTTGAATACGATTTACACGATTTAAATCAGTGTCCGAGTGCTCCATTAATAAAGAAATGGGTTAAGAAGTTCGAAGAGACGGGATCTACACTAAACGTGAAGCAAACCGGCGGCCCACGGACTTCTCGGAGCGAAGAGAACGTGCAGCGAGTTTCCGCATCAGTTCGACGTGATCCACATTTATCGACGCGCAAACGTTCGGCTGAATTAGGATTATCCCGTACATCACTGCGCCGAATTTTGAAATTAGATTTGAATTTACATCCATATAAGATCCAGTTAGTGCAGGAATTAAAACCTAATGATTTAAATTTGCGCAAGTCGTATGCCGAAACAATGTTAGATCGATTCAATAATTTTGACAACCTCTTATTTTCCGACGAAGCGCATTTCCATCTAAACGGACACGTAAATAAACAGAATTGCAGATATTGGAGCAGCGAAAATCCCAAATCTAAACACGAGAGGCCACTTCATTCTCCCAAGGTTACAGTATGGGCTGCAATTTCAGCAAAAGGAATCATTGGGCCCTACTTTTTCGAAGACTCTCGCGGCCGTTCGGTTACTGTGAATTCTGCTGAGTATGTGAAAATGTTACGGGAGTTCTTGGCACCGAAGCTACTGGAATTTGCTGGCTACAATAGTAACACATGGTTTCAGCAAGATGGAGCCACTTGTCACACATCTAACGAGTCCCTGCCGGTGGTCAAAGAAATGTTTCCGGAAAAGCTGATTTCCAGACGAGGCGACATCCCATGGCCACCCAGGAGTCCGGATTTAACCCCAGCAGACTTCTTTTTATGGGGTTATTTGAAGAGTCGTGTTTACATCCATAAACCAAAAACACTAGGTGAATTAAAGGAAAAAATTAGCGAGGAAATGTCGGCAATCACGCGGTCTCTTTGTCGGCGAGTATTCGAAAACTTCGGTGCTCGCTTAGAAGAGTGCAAAAATCGAAACGGTGGTCATTTAGATAATGTTATTTTTAAAAAATAAATTCCAAATCATTAACTTTCTTATCAATAAACAATTTAAAAAATATGTCAAATGGTTTTTTTTATATGATTTTTTAAATTGTTAACTAATTCATGGCCCACCCTGTACTATGGTGCGGTTATGTCAGACTCTTATTGTGTTTAGCTTGTACTCAGGAAGGGTCAGAAACCTTTATTGGTTACGACCACCCCTCTAAAGAGAAACGGTAAATGCGCTATGCACCTAAGATTGTGCATGATAACACGGTCCCGACAGACCCTAATAGAAATGGTGTTTGTGCGGTGCCCAGAGGTTTAAGTTTGGTATACTCTGCCTACGCTCTGTGCGCAATGGCGTCCTCATATATCCCCGTCAACTACTTGCGGCCGTTCAAAGACTAGAGCTTTCCCCTTGGTCAAAAAAGTTGAGGTTGCGCATATGAAGCGAAGACCAGCATTCAGAAGGGGGGTCGGGCGCGACGGAGAAAATTCAAGTCTGTTGAAAGGGGGGGTCAGTTGACAAAGCAAAGAACTGGGGCTGATCTCAAGGGTCAGGGATGGCAGAGTCAAGAGTCTTCAAGGGGAAGTTTGAGAGTAACCACGCGCTCCACTACCATATTTGTAACTTTACACTTACCACTCCTCTCACCATGATGTTACATCAACTGACTCATTCCTAAAATGTTGCTTATTTAAGCAGTTATAACAACTGATTTTCTTGTTCCAGGTGGCGGTTTACCAGGTGCTAGTGGGAGCGAAGGTATCCGTCCAGAGCGACCATACTTCGACGATGTGTCCCCTAGAAACGTATCAGCTGTGGTGGGGCAGTCAGCTGTGCTACGCTGCAGAGCTAAACACATAGGGAACAGAACAGTAAGTTGAAGTGACATTTATCACATTATCAGCACAATTTCAAGATGTATTTTATACGGCGCGTAGTAAAGGAATGAAACTTCCTGCATCTGTATATTCGAGTTCGTATAACCTGTCCGTCTTCAAAAACAGGGTGAAACTAGATAGCTACACCATGGATTCTGTGTTGGCTCCTGGGCATATTGGAATTTAAGAGCAAACCCATTTAATAAAATGATCTATAAGCATGGCTCCGATTCCTGTATTGGAGTTGGAACGTTAGGATTAAATAAAAGCACTAAAGTAAATACATGTATTTGGTAGTATTTTATGTCTAAAATAGAAAATATATAAAATAGTTTATAAAATATACAAAGTGTTACATATATATACTTTTTCGGCATTTATTTTCACTTAAGTATAAATTAAGAATTGTACACTCAAAAATATTATAAACTATAAAATATCTTACATGTAATATTTTAAATATAGTAACTCGTGCAAATAAGTTAACTCAAATACCCCCTATTTCTCTCGTAGGGTTACCTTCTTCACTGAAAGTTATCTTTGCTCATAAAACTTACGATATTTCTCGTGATATTTTGAAATTATAAAAAATATAAAGTTTCATTTACACACGACTGTAATTATCTTTCCCTAAGAAACAAAAATAACAGAAAAATGAAAAATTGTTTTAAAATTTTAACGTTCTCAGCGTCGAAATTTAATATCCATTTCCTAGAACGGACGGAAACTTTTTTGTTGTATGTACGAAGACGTGTATAAAGATATGCTGTTGATTAGTTAGAATTTAATCACAGAAGAAATTATTACTAAAGCTCGACAGATAATTATGACTGCTGGTAATAACCTTATACTTCTCGCCTGTTGACAATATAATATCAACTCATAACTGTTGCTGTTGCTGTTGTAGAAACTGTTCTTACAGTTTCTACAACAGCAACCTTCAGCAAAATTTCAACAATGATGACTTAAGATAGATAGATAAATAAAAGTTTTATTTCCTCATATGTGATTAACAAAAATACTATAATCATATCTTAAAGTAGAAAACAAAAAAGTCGTCCCGAACAAAAATGTGTGCGTGTGCCGCAGTAGTAAGCAAGGGTCGCAACTCGACATCGCATTTACTCGGATCGTGAATAAATTGCTGATTTTCATCTACAACCTCGAGTGACCAACAAAGACGACGACCAGCAACATCAGTGTATGTGATATTTTAAAACATATATTAAATAGAACCTCAATAAAAACGTACTACATAAGGGGCTTACATTATCGACTTGATGACATAAGAAGCAATAAACATTAGGCCAAATACCATAAATAGCTCACTTTCTTATACCCAGGTAATTACCAGCTCAGTCGACGTCTTCAATCAACGTAATCCCCCCATAAATTACAATTATTAAGCCAACAATCGCTTCGGTGACCCGAGCGGGTATTAACCTTAATACGACGCAGACAGAGTAGCCGCTTGTTGACCCGAAGACTGTATTTCCTGATGGTTTTATCATTGAATGAAAGCGATATTAGTTTCGATAACACGAAATTTAATGTCTGTGCCGTATGATGAATAGAAAAGCACCTACCCTTAACATCCAAAGGCGACTCATGATATTGGAGGTTATCACCGTACAACTCCTTAAGACCACAAAAAATCACCTTCTAGGCATGGAGCACATGACGAAACTCCCCCATTTTAGAAAAGGCTTCAGTCTAGTAGTAAAAGTCTTACGGCTGAGTTAATAATCTAAAGTTTTAAATGGTTAGACTGTTAAAAGTTTTATTTAACTAATCGCTTTTTTCACGAGAGCACTCAACACTCAACAGTGCACTCCAAAAGACACCATTATAATCTGTTTACTGATGTCTTCACTGTATGAGCATAGGTTGTGCCGCAACTGACTTGGAATCAATATATTTCGATGGGTGCTAATGACAGCTGGTGCTATCAAAACGGAAGACTTAACGTAAATATTTTTTATAAGCATAAACTGATAGGTCCATACCACTGCGTGATCGCGTTCTAAATATATTTACATGTTTGTATTAATTAACACAGGGTTATTACTAACTCTTTATTTCAATTTTTGAGCTTTTGATATTTTAGATAAGTGGCATGCGCCATCGTTACGGAAAAATCAACGGTTCTTCTCTGCCAAAATATCGCCAAAATGAAGATATTATAGCCACTCTTTTTTGATTTGCTGATATTTCAGCGGAGTTGCACACAGGGTTCTTCCGTGACTATATAAGGTTAAAACAATGCATTTGTACATTTATTTGCCATAAACTCCAAAAATACATTAGTAAAATTACTGACGTAATGAAACTATAACATAACTATTATTGTCATAATGTAGTAATATAATTTTATTGTGAATAATGAAGGTGACGATGCACAAGATTGCAAATGTCGTTACTTTTGTTAAATCTGACGATATTCTTGCGCCTGTTCGGCCTGAATAGGTGGTAAGTAAAAACATTGGAAAATTCAGAGCAACTTGCATTTGAGTAAAGTTATTTTTATTTTACCACATATCTCTATTATCCACGATAAAATTCGAGGAATTCCACTAGAGTAATGAAAACTACCTATACAGCTGAACCTAATTTTTGATCAAGGGGTATAACCAATTAAATAAACCAGATACCATCTCAGAGGATCATTAAATATTAAATATCATGTATATATAAGATATATAAGTATACATACATAACATTTTAATTATGATTAGATTTTTTTTAATTTTATTTTCATGTCAAAAAAATTATTGATTACCAATACAAAATTGGTCACAATTCTGTTAATGTATATTTTATGGATAAAGTTAATTCAAGTTTAAACTATTAAGGATGACATGTCCAGAAATAAAATGGGTGATTTTCAGGGAAATTAACAGAGAAATTATGCTTATAATTAAAATAAGTAGTATCGTTACGCTGTTGGTTTTTCTTATTAAATAAAAAAATGGACGGCTAAATATGGAAGACCATAGTTCAGGAAATGCTGCTATTTGGATCAACTTCAAAGACGCAATGTGTGTTAAGCCATAAGTTCCCAAGTTCTTAATCGATTTTAATAATTTTTGTGTGGAATCGAATCAAATCAACAACAAATTTTAAAATTCGCAAAAATAAAAAAAATATGACCAAAAAACATTAGCTCTATCGGATTTCTCATTGAAACAAAAAGCTCGCGCTTTTTTCAGAGGTTTTCATTCTTATAGAATTTTAAAATTTACTAAACATTATTGAACTTCTTTTAGTATAAATTATTATAATAGAAAAATACTAGAAAAAATCGACTCGGGTCACAAGTGAATCTCAGGCGGGAATCGAACCCGCAACCTTTGGAAATCCTGTCCAATGCTCTCCCAATTGAGCTACCGAGCCTTGCGAACACTCGTCGAAATTTTCTAGTACCTTCCTGATTTTACGCTGTAGGCCAGCGTTGTTTCATCAATGAGAGTAACATCCTCTCGTATTCGAAAGAAACATTTTTACAAATGTTTGGTCAATCGATTAAGATGAAACAACTATGTTAGATTTATAATTTTTTTATATATTTTATGCATTTTCAATGCGATCTTATAAGATAAATTATAATAATAGGAAAATACTAGAAAAAATCGACTCGGGTCACAAGTGAATCTCAGGCGGGAATCGAACCCGCAACCTTTGGAAATCCGGTCCAATGCTCTCCCAATTGAGCTACCGAGCCTTGCGAACACTCGTCGAGTCTTTTAGTATTATGCTCCGCTCTAATATATGGTGTTAGCCAAGTTTTATGCTTAGCGGCTGCATTGATCCAGTAATTTTGTGGTCTGCGGAGGCTGTATGGTGATTAACTTTAGTATTTTTAATCATTTTCAAAAGACACACATACACACACACAAACACATTTTTTTCTTTTTTAAACTAAAACAGTAAACGTTGCATCTTAAGCAAATCCGTATTATCTCCCAGGAGGTCTAATCAAATGCAGCAGATATATACTAAACGCATCATTATTGTGCCCAGTTACCGTGATCGCACATAATCTGTTATGATGATAAACGGGAATTAGGCCTGCAGCATTTGAGTTGACGATAAGACCTGAGATAATACCATATACCACAGAGTATCCACTAACTCCTCTTGTACTAATATTTGCGAATAAAAGAATAGTCGCTCTTTAATTGCAATCCGGTTTTAAGACTATGGCACTGAAAAAGTTTATTAGGCTGTATATTAGTTTATTGTCTTACAAGCCAACCCTCTTTTATATAAAATAGTCCCAACTTCTAAAAGCTGAATATTAATAACTGATGGTTAAACGTAGCCATATGGTTTATATTCACTCAAAATTTGAGCAGGAAATAAAATGTCAAATGTCTCATTAAGGGTCGCCGTAGACAAAAACAGTGAGGAAGTTCAGAATGACTATATTTTCTATGTTGGTACTACTTAAAACAATTTAATTGCCTTTCAACTAAAAATGTCCATAGAATATAATGTAGCAGGAGGAATTAAGTTTTTAAGTAGGGTACTACTATAATTGTTTTTTGAAGCAAAGCTTCTATACGGGCGTTCGAGCCGCTTGCACATAAGCGCTCGCCGCGTGGCCACTCTATCCGTGCTAAACGTAAGATATTACCGTTTCACGAGAGCGTCGTATTTAATACCGTTACACTATATATATATATAGAAGTCAGCTGCCTCCCCACCTCAGTGTGCGTGGCCTTCTGTCTCGCTTTCACTCATATCAGTGTACGAGGCTGATGTGGCTTTCTATCTCTTTTTCTTATTTGAATATCCGTTGTGATCACCTGTTTGGGTTATCGCTTAGTTCCTACTCTATATACTATAAAGCTTCGCTTCTACCGTTCGTCCCTAGGCGGCTCTGTTATTTTTTTTTTATTTATTACTATTATTTGTTGCATAAACGGTTAAATATTAATGAAATTAAAACATGTTTTGTTCGAATTTAAATGTAGATTTACAAAATAGCTTTTTAACGATGAGTATCCTACAATCTCATCAAAGGTCTCCATTACAAAATCTACCATCTAACAATTTCATAATATGAAATTTGTATTTTAAATAAAATTCCTGTGTCGGGTATTGTCTGTCTCATTTAATTTCTTGACCGCATATCTCTAAGAACAACGCCATTTTTATGCAAATATAAGACTGATCACTCTTCTAAGCAACCATTATTTTTGAATTCGCTTAATAGTTTCGTAGGAGGTTGACACATGGAATGGTTGTTAAGGTTTCCGCAGAAAGGTCTCGGCCCATTACTGTCCTTACGACAAAGTTCTCGAAAGTTCGTCGGCTTTTTCGTTGCCTACATTCTGAGTATTTTAGAACCACTTTATTCCTTCAACCTAGTTCATTTATCGATGCAGTCTTTCAAGTAGTTTCCAAACTTTTCTATTGAATAGAGTTATATGTAATATGTTGTGTGAAAATGATAAACGACATAATGAAAACGTCATTATTTTTAGGAAAAAATTTATATAGATTAATAGTTCGACAAAATCGATTAGAAAAATGTGTATTTAAAAGATGCTAAATGAAGTTATTACATATATTTTCAAGTGATGAATGTTGTGGCATGCAAATTTATTGTACACATATGTTAGCTAGTGAGAGAAAATAGACTGTATGGGTAACTGATGGAAACACGGAATCTTAAAAGTATTAAAATATAATTTAGCAAAACTAGTTCAACGAGTATACTTTGGCAACAAGAGAACACAAACAATTATCATCAAAAAGAAGGGTCTGCTGACCAGTTTCCAACAACATAATTTTATTTATTTATTACACACGAAAATATTACATTAAATATACTTTCCAAATAGTGTCACAAGAACCACTTTTTTTTAACCAGGTTTTACCGTATACTGTCCGACATTTATCATTGTATTATCATTCAACTGCTTACTTTTTATGTATCTTCTTTGAAAGCCTGCTTTTGCATACAAAATGGATCACGTCGGTTCACCCGTTTAAGACCTACGGCGCCACAGACAAACACACTCACAGTGGTTAATCTTGTATAAAACGCCCCTCTTTTGCGTCGAGTGTTAAAATGAATATTACAATAAAGCATTGCAATTATATCGGACGTTATACTCGTAGTGTACAAGTCTGAAACGGGACCCCTTTATTTCGAATAATGTTTTTGCATAAAATTGAAAAGCCATAAACTGTATACATTGCGGGTTACCTTGGGTTAGATATGTTTTATCGCTTACCAGCCAGTAATTTATATTAAATTATGACATTTAACATTATGATAACAATATACTGACACAAAATTTAATGCGGTACTGTCTGGAATATGTGGAAACTTTAGGAATAAAAAATCCAAATTACTGATATACTAATATAAGAATTTAAAATTCAATAGCATAAATTAATATTATGTTAAAAGGCGAAGTCAAAAGAAACATTTGTCAATAAGCTTTTCTTTTAAGTCTTAGTATGAAATCAAGTATACAATTTATTTTTAAATCTATTGCCACTTAACTTCACCAATTAAGACGGATTTTATTAAAAATTCTAACACACTCAGACAGCGTCTAAGATATCCCCTAAAATAGCTTATGAGGGTTCTTAACAAACTTGTTTTTATTTATAATTGTATTCCTAAAACAATTACAATTGTATTAAAATAAGAATTGAACTTTACTCAGACAAATCAAGTGTAACTGACTGTAATTTCAACCAACACTACCTCACGTACGCCCACCTGATAGTTAAAAACCTAAAAAGTTGGCTGTAAAATCCGTTTATAGGCGATAATTGTACGTGATAACGTTATAAAAAATATTGATGAAATATTGCATACTTTTATGAATTGAATTGAATTATTTTAAATGAATTATCATTATTTTGTATAAAACAAAGAACGAGTTATTGAAAATTCCAATTAATTCGATAAATTTACATTTATTTGCACTCTTTAATTTTAAATCTTACATTAATAGCAACGCGCGGTCATTTCTTTCATTGAATACTAAATAAAAGCAGTTGACTTTTTATTCGGTCATTTATAAGAACCTTTTAATACTGCACTCGCCGACCGATGCTATTTTTTTTTAATAATCAAAGAACAAACATATGGGATTATATCTTTGATTATATTTTTTCTTTTTTCATTTTTTTTTCATTTTCATTTTTTCATCGCAAATCTAATTCTTAAAATCCAAGGATTAATTATTAACCTTTTTTGTCGCAATTGTTGTTGTAATAAACAATGGAAACCACATTAACTTTTCACTTCACTTTATAAACAGTTAAGAAAACAGTTCACGTGTAAGTTGTGTGCTGCCGCTGTCTCTCTTCTACTCGGACGCATCGGCCGATGGAGTGGAAGAGAGATAGATGCGTCACAAGCCGAACGCTTAGGCCGATCGTGCCTCTCTATCGCTTGTTCCGCGCTCTTGCTTTCACGCTCAGTTCAGGCGGAACGTGACAATGACTCGTGGTTTTTGTCCGTGCAGCGGGCGTTAATCAATTTATAAGGTGTAATCACGTCAAAACTATGGCCGAGAATAACTTTCAAGAACTATCCCCATTTGCTGACATATACATTCCAAAAGATAGGGAGAGATGAGTTTTCACCGAGAATAATATACGTTTTTCCTTTTCTTTCCACACAGCTACGTTTTAATCATCCGATGTTTCCGGTATGTGTGCGTGTACCCAACAGTAAAGGTGTTTGATATCGGTCAGAATGGCTCACTGGAACATCAAACGGATCACACCCCGTGAAAGGAGATTAAATTTTTAATTCTTTCTTGAAGCACTCACTAGCGTTATTAACTCAGGTCTCAGGTGCGTATTAATACAAAATGTACTGAGAACACAATATGGGCAATTGCATTACGTAGGAACGAAATCGTAACTATAATAATAGTAATACAAAGTTATTATCACAGCCGTTTGTATAATCTTTTATGTACAAATTTAATAGTGTATTTGGTTGATTACAATGTACGATATTTCTGATGGAAATTGCTGTTAACAGTAAATATTTTTTAAACCAATTAAGCCCACACAAAGTAAAACGCAGCGTTTGACAACAAAGAAATTGATAAGTGAACACGGATATGAAGCAAAACGATTATAATTTCTCAGTCCAAAAAGAGGTTTTTAATCTAAACATGATAAGTCATTTCTTAAAGAACCTTTTTTAAAACGAAAAAACACATAAGACCTTCTGTAATAGATTATTTCTCTACAATTAAGCGACAGTAAAAAGAGACCGACAAAGCATCATGTACGTGTGTTAATACGTGTTTGTGTGCGCATGCGCAGTACGTATTATTTTTAAAGGTTTCATTTGTGAATTGCATACATGCTTTTTTTAATGGGTTTGATCCCAGCCCGGAGCCCGGAGGCCAAGACAGGATCCATGGTGGAACGGGCTTACCTAAAAGCTGCCTATTCACCCTGGCTTTAAAAACGGACAGTTTATAAGTACTCGGAAATATAGACACTGGGAGGGAGTTCCACTCCTTTACTATGTGCATTATAAATAACTAGCTTTCCGCCCGCGGCTTCGCCCGCGTGGAATTCGGTTATATTGCGGTATAAAGCACAACTATAAGAAAACTTCTCATTCCCACGGAAAAATCTAAGAACCGCGGATTAACGCTGGATAGTATACTTTAGTGATTTCAGGATAAGTAGATGTAAAAAAAACAATTTAGACGATAAAACAAATTGTACGTCATCCCTCGAGAATTCCTCATTTTCGAGGATTCATTTTCGTATCATTTAGCTTCAAAATTTACATGTTCATATTCGTTTGCAACATATAAGTAGATGGAAAAAAAACAGATTAGAGGGTAAAACAAATTGTACGTCATCCCTCGGGAATTCCTCATTTTCGGGGATTCATTATCGTATCATTTAGCTTCTAAATTTACATGTTTATATTCGTTTGCAATATTTTACCTTGTTTTAAACGACACACAGCGCCATCTACAATCCATCCATCAAGCAAACAATATTTTTGTTCTCCTCGGGAATATCAATTTTTTCCAGGATAAAAAGTACCCTATTTTTTAATCCGGACTTTTATCTTTACGTCTGCAAAATTTCAAAGCAATCGGTTTAGTAGTTACGGCGTGAAAGCGGAACAAACAAACAAACAAACAAACTAACTTTCCGATTTATAATATTAGTAAGGAAGTAAGGATTAGTAAGGATGTTGAGAAGCGCTATTGATCAAACAGTTGTTATCTTAACAATAAACATTTATGTTTTTAATTTAATTTTTGTTTTTAATTTACATTAAACATTACTTTAAACCAATGGAGGCCATACGTTATTTTAATATATATATGATGTCATTAATAAAATATTGATTATTTAATGTTCGACCATAAGATTGAAAATGCACGGAGTTGATCGCGTCTGGAGTGACGTCACCGGTTTGTTTACAGTAAATGTCAGTCTTAAGTGTGTGTACGGTGTATCGTATTACGATTTGAGAGCTAACATTTTGTTTTCGAACAGGACAGCAAGGTAAGTTTAGCGTATTGGCGAGTTTATATTGATTTAAACTTTGAATATAGAAAATCGATAAATTAACAAAGATTTAATCGATGGGAAAATATATTATGATATAACGAACAAATTGAGATATTTTCGAAAAACCTGTAAAATACCCTGTTGTGTACCAATAAAAATTAAGAATTTAAAAAACCTCCAACGAAAAAAATTAAATTGTACATTTACAACAACTAAAAACGAGCTGATGATCTTGGAACGGTTAAATCAATTTTAATAAAACATATTTAAGAACTTTCGCTAAAAAGCGTGCTTTTTAATAATAAAAAAACACATTGAAATCAGTTATCCATTTAAGCGCTATGGTGCCACTAACAGACACATATACACACACATAGCCGTCAAACTATACTAACAAACTATATAACTAAATATATTGTAGTACCGAATTGCAATAATATCGGTCGTCATAATTCATCAGTCTGGACCGGGAGAGCGAACGGGAATCTTTTATTTCGGAAAATGCTTGGCTTAAAATTCAAGAGGTATTAATTATATACATTGCAGGTTAGCTTAGATATTCTTATATTCATTACCAATCAGCAAGTTATAATTAATTATGACATTTAACATTATGCTTTTTAATGTGCTGACACAAAATTTAATGTGGTACTGTCTGGAAGAGCCTTAATAATAATAAAAATATATCGGGACGTCAGGGTTACAAAATCGAAATAAAAATCATATTCAAACATAGCTACCGTTGCATCAAACTTTGGCACCTACTGTCCTAAGATCGAATTCGGGAGAGGCATATGTTTGTGTGAGGAATACGAGCATTTTTATTTGAACTGTGTGTACTTATATATATTTCTATGAATATTACATATCTATGTATCATGTATGGCTATCCGTTACCCTAGTATCCATAACATAAGCATTATATTCGGCTAGGCTGATTATTGTGAGTGAGAAATATTGTGTAATATTTTTATCATTATATTTTGTTTTTATTTTTAATTCTATCGTCTTGACCCCCTTTCAAGAGTCGTATTTCAAATTCAAAACCGAATGACATGAATTAAAATATAAAAAACCCCATTTGTTGATAGGTAAATTCTGTTAATTTTAATAAGTGTGATTCTTTATATTCTTATAAGACACGAAAAAAATGCAAAGTCTAAAACAATGTTATTTTATTAGCCACAGTCAGTTCTGTTGTATTGTTCCATCAGTTCATATTTCTTATTTGACTCACCCCACCTGCTCGCATGATTTTTCACTGTCGAAGACTCGTTGGACAATAAAGACATTTAAAATTATACCTTTTAAAATACTGACACAAAATTTATTCCGGTACTATCTGGAAAAGCCTTAATTTTTATATTTATTTATTTAGGATGGGTTCGCTTTCAAACCCAATCAAGGCCCCCGGCCTTGACAGAATCCATGATGGAAAGAGCTAACCCAGAAGGTCCCTATTCACCCTGGCTTTGAAAATGGACGGATTATAAGTTCTCGGAAATACAGACGCAAAGAGGGAGTAAGAAAATAGGTCAAGATAAAAAATCATATATCATAAAATAGGTTAAAAAATAAAAATTGTGAAATCATATAATATGATAAATGTTTGGTACAGAGGTAGCGATCCTGTCTTTCGCGCCGAGCGTCCTAAAATCGAATCTCGGAAGGGGCATATGTTTGTGTGATGAATATGAGAATTTTTTTTGAGCCATATATGAATATTACACATCTTTGTATCATATATGACTATCCGTTACACAAGTATCTATAACACTATCAACTACACTATCAATTAGTCTAGTAATGTGAAAATAAGAAATGTTTTTTATTATTATTAATATTGTATTTAGATATTTTTTATCATGTCATTTTGCCTCCCTTTCAAGAGTCAGTATTTACATTCACAACCGAATGAAATGAATTAAAATATAAAAAAGCTCATTTGTTGATAAGTAAATTTTGTTAATTTTAAAAAGCCTTAAACAATGTAATACATCAATAAATCTTTATTATTTTATTAGCCACAGTCAATACTTTTGTATTGTCCCATCAGTTCATATTTCTTATCTGTCTCACCCCACCTGCTCGCATCATTTTTCACTGTCGAAGACTCATTGGACCCTCAATATCCCTCCTCAGACACGCTCGGGTGACCGCCATATTAATGGTGGAAGGCTCTACAACCCATTCCTGGAAATAAATAGCCCTCTGACGTGTCCCAAGACGCATTATAATATATTGTTCGAGAGGAATTATCTTACGTCATTTCCTTGTAAAAAAGAGCACCGGATCATGATGTAGAGATCGTAAATTTTTTGGACTTTTCGTCTGGAATTTTTGGTGTTACCCGATTTGAGTAATAGGATTGTAATAAATAATAAAATTCTCTTTTCCATACTTCTTACAGCAGATTTCTTAAAACTAAAATTTTCACACTAGGCCTGTATTGTGAAAATCTTAATGTGAGGAATTAGCTATAATAGGTTTCATGCGGTGATTACATTACTGACAAATTATTCTACAAATTTGTCATGGAACAATAGTAACTTTTATCTATCAAGATAAAAATCTACAAAAATATGTGTCCAAAATATATTGCACACGGACATACATTATAGTTTTTAACCGACTTCAAAAAAGGAGGAGGTTCTCAATTCGTCTGTATGTATAATATTTTTTTTTTATGTATGTTCACCGATATTTTCGTCAATTATAGACGGATTTCAAAAATTTTTTTTTTGTTGGATAGAGTTCACTTCTGAGGTGGTCCCATTTTCACCAGTCCAGGATCTGATGATGGGATCCAGGAGAAATCGAGGGCAACCACCGAAAATTGTATGCTCGTATGGTCTTTTTGTTACGTAATCATGTCTTACTCAGGTATATGCTTCAGGGTGTCAACATCTGATGCTGCTGTGCTGATGATGAAGCTACAGTACTCCTTAACGGTTAGGAGTTGGAAGGCAGTACTGCAATTGGTCGATGGAAACTATTTAGTAGTTTGTAGGGCTAACATGTTGCTTGTGAGGTATGCTTGAATCAACATCTGATGCTGCTGTGCTGATGATGAAGCTACAGTACCCCTTAACGGTTAGGAGTTAGGAGCAGTACTGCAATTGGTCGATCGAATGTATGTCGGGCTAACGTGATACTTGTAATATACCATCCAGACTCACGGCGAGAAATCTCGCCGAGAAGTCTCGCCGGGCCTTGACGCGAGAACAAGCAATTTATCCACACTCTCATTTTTCTCATTCGTGATCTGTTTCCTATGCAGTATGGACGACATTGACGTAATTGAAAATGCAGCAGATTTGGCTCTGTATGCCATTGCAAATTATAACTTTGTCAATGTCGTAACTAAAAATAAAGTTCAAAAAATAGAAAAGAACGGTGGTGGGTAACGCAAATTCATCGAAACAGAACAGGGTTAGTATTTTTTTTTTATCTAATTTTCTAACGTTATTATTATTATAATCATGTATTCGTAATGCAAAAGCACTTGGATGAACTAAGTAGTTGCTGAACCTAGTTGCTGAATCTTGAATGAATACTATATCCTTACTAATATTATAAATCGGAAAGTGAGTTTGTTTGTTTGTTCCGCTTTCACGCCGTAACTACTGAACCGATTGCTTTGAAATTTTGCAGACGTAAAGATAAAAGTCCGGATTAAATAATAGGGTACTTTTTATCCTAGAAAAAATTTATGTTCCCGAGGAAAACCAAAAATATTGTTTGCTTGATGGATGGATTGTAGATGGCGCTGTGTGTCGTTTAAAACAACGTAAAATATTGCAAACGAATATAAACATGTAAATTTTGAATCTAAATGATACGAAAATGAATCTCCGAAAATGAGGAATTCCCGAGGGATGACGTACAATTTGTTTTATCGTCTAAACTGTTTTTTTTTACATCTACTTATATGTTGCAAACGAATATGAACATGTAAATTTTGAAGCTAAATGATACGAAAATGAATCCTCGAAAATGAGGAATTCTCGAGGGATGACGTACAATTTGTTTTATCGTCTAAATTGTTTTTTTTAAATCTACTAATCCTAAATCACTAAAGTCAACGAATTACTAATTGGTATAAGTATTAGTTACGTTATTTAGTTCTTGAGGTATGCGATAGATGCCGCTGGGTGTTTTTTAAAACATGGTAAGGATCTGTTTTTTAAAATACATAAGAAGTGGAATGATAGCTTACGCTATTTAGTTCTTGAGCTATGCGATAGATGGCGCTGGATGTTTTTTAAAACATGGTAACGATGTGTTTTTTAAAATACGTAAGAAGTGGAATGATAGCTTACGCTATTTAGTTCTAGAGGTATGCAAAAGATGGCGCTGGGTGTTTTTTAAAACGTGGTAACGAAGTGTTTTTTAAGATACGTAAGAAGTGGAATGAACTTTATGAATTTTGTATCAAGCGTTACATCGCGCTTCTTAGATTGTTCCGTGGAAATGAGAAGTTTTCTTATAGTTATGCTTTATACCGCATTATAACCGAATTCCACGCGGGCGAAGCCGCGGGCGGAAAGCTAGTATTAAATAAACTTACGTAAATGAACTAGCCCTTAAGTAAATGAACTAGCATCTATTTAAGTTCCCAACGCATTAACACAACTAAAAATCGAGAAATAAACTGACTTTTAAAAATAAAATTAAACCGACTTCAAAAAAAAACACAAACGACAAAAATTTTAACCAGACAAAAGCAGTACCTACATAACTAAAAAGCGATAAATAACCTAATTTATCTACTTAATGCATATTATATATCTACAATTATTTAAATATTTACAACTTAATACCTAATACTTTAACAAAGTCATCTTTAACTATTTAAATATTTACAGTTATCACTTATTTTTGAAGTCGGTGCCAGCCAAACAAATAAATGTAATTAAGAAAACTGACCGACACTAAAATTCAAAGCAAAACTAAGAATAGGAAATTGCATAAGCGCGCTGAAATAATCTATTGATGGAAGCGACCGTCATCAACGTCTGCCCTCACGCGTCTGCCCGCGTTCGGGTGGCACACTCAACCGGCTGCCCCGGCCGCACCCGCGCCCCGCGCCCTTTTGCGTTTGCCGGCCGCGCGCGTCAAACAACACAACAGACTACGTTACCTAGGCTGCAGGCTGGCACTGACTCCAAAAATAAGTGATAACTGTAATTATTTAAATAGTTAAAGATGACTTTGTTAAAGTATTAGGTATTAAGTTGTAAATATTTAAATAATTGTAGATATATAATATGCATTAAGTAGATAAATTAGGTTATTTATCGCTTTTTAGTTATGTAGGTACTGCTTTTGTCTGGTTAAAATTTTTGTCGTTTGTGTTTTTTTTTGAAGTCGGTTTAATTTTTTTTTTTAAAGTCAGTTTTTATAATAATTGTTTATATGAAAGGTACATGACCCCCGTTAGGGTATAGCAAACAAACAATACACTATTGTTGTTGTAAAATTACTATTAATCGTGAGATTTATATCATTCGTTTTCTTTATATTTATTTAGAATGGGTTCGCTGTTGATCCCAATCAAGCCCACGATGACCCACGATGGAACGAGCTAATTCTGAAGGTGCCTATTCACCCTGGCTTTGAAAACAGACGGGTTATAAGAACTCGGAAATACAGACGCAGAGGAGGAGTTGCACTCCTTTGCTGTGCGCATTATAAAAGAAGTTGAGAAACGTTAACGGAGTAGAACACTATTTGGATTTTTTTTTAATTTATTGTATTTGTGCTTTTTAAAATATTACAATTGTTTTGTTTTGTTTTGTTTACTGTATAACAATCTGCTTGAATTTGATAATGTTAACATAAATTTTATATATTTTTCCATATATTGTTCATAGCTGAAAACTCTTTGTGGCTAATTCAATATTTAATTAAACACCTATCATAAGTAGTATAATTGCTGCTGGTACTTTAAATAAGTAAATAAAAAAATAATAATTATCGACCGATGGTTAGTTATACTATGTGTGGTGACGACGAATAATAATGTATAGTCCACGGCAAATAAGTAAAACATGATTTTGAAACCACGTAACATGCGCGGTAGCAAGTTAAGGTACATTATTCACTAATGCGCATGTCACGTGATTTCAAAACCAGGTTCAACTTATACGTCGGTCCCTATAAATGTCGTTACTTCTTTTAAAGCTGACAGATTCGTTGCGCCCATTCTTCTTGTCTCTTAAAAGACGTCCTGAATATGAGGTACGTAAAAATGCTTGACGAATGAAAACAAGTTATTTTAAGTGTATTTGAATATCGTTTTATTTCATAACAAAACTGCATGTGAACAGAAGATTTTAGGCAAAAGGAATGGTTACAAAAGTAAATTTAAATGTCTTAAGTGTCAAGCGAGATTTGGTAGCTCAATTAGAATCGCCGGGATAGCGAGGGGTTGTTGGTTTGATCTTGCGTGATACATGAGACAAGTTGATTTATTGATTATAATATCTTCTTTAATAAAAATAAGTTTTGAAGTGAAAACTTCTTTACCATCGTTGTGATTTGGAAGTCGATGAAACGGAAAAGCGACAGTAAAAAGAGACAGACACATAAATTCATAAGATTTAAAGTTAGAGAAAATGAGATAGTAAGCATTATATAGTGTCTCTTAGAAACCAAAAAGCGACAGTAAAAAGAGACAGACACATAAATTCATAAGATTTAGCGTAGGAGAAAATGAGATAGGAAGCATTATGTACGTGTGTTAATACGTGTTTGTGTGTTTACGTACTACAAAGCTTGAGAGAAGACATCACAACAACCGTGTCATTTTGAATACGTGTACGTATTATTTTTGAAGGTTTCACTTCTACCACGTATGAATTGAATATGTGTTTTTTTATTATTAATACTCATTAAATTTATACATTAATATTTTCAGTAATAAGAAACAAGATATACATAATGCATTCAAAACTTCAGCTCAATCGGAAACCGGGAAGTAGGCCACTAGTAAGACTTTGTCATAAAACAGTTCTATTATGTCTCCCGTAAAAAAGACTCAACCCCCTTTTTTATATAGGTAACCCTTAAATCACGCAGTGACAGGAGGCAACCCTTATTGAATGACTAAGATGATAACTAGGTCTGTAACGAGGCGCCATAGCTATATTGGCGACTCGTTGCTTTCATTGCGCTCTTCTACGCGGTTCTACGCGGTAACTATACGCGGTTTAGAAAGAAACCGACACAAAATTGTTGCTGATTCTTAGCGTCAATGTATCACTCAGATCAGTGCAATTAACACTTACGGGCAGTGCTGAGAGGGAGTACCTCCAGTGTATCCCACATACAAGTCTTAGATTAGGCTAGGCACTTTCCTGGAGGCAATCCGTGCCGACTATCCAGAGGTTCCTACCAGTCTAAACTTGAACACTACACCTACCTAACACTAGTTTTATTAAATTTATCTTAGTCTTACTTAACCAGTCTTTGTATAATAGATTAGTTAGGAAAAAAATTATTAGAGATTTAAACAACTTTAGTTTCACTCTCCTTTCAACTCATCACATATCATCCTATCACTTAGACTATTATAATTTATAGTAGTGACATAACAAACACGCAACTACACACTACACTTACAGTACACTTACCCCACATTTACTACACCCATCAGACAGTAAAACTATACGCGGTTTTAAAAGAAACCGACACAAAATTGTTGCTGATTCTGAGCGTCAATATATCACTCAGATCAGTGCAATTAATACTTACGGGCAGTGCTGAGAGGGAGTACCTCCAGTGTATCCCACATACAAGTCTTAGATTTGACTAGGCACTTTCCTGGGGGCAATCCGTGCCGACTATCCAGAGGTTCCTACCAGTCTAAGCTTGAACACAATACCTACCTAGCACTAGTATTATTAAATTTATTTTAAATCATAACTGTTTTTAAGTAGTTTTTAAATAGCTAGAAAATTAAAAACCTCTTTTCGAAACACAATAATTTATTTTTAATAACACTATGAATCCATCACTTATAAATAAACCTGAGCTTGCTTATGAACTTGTCTCCGCTCAATTGAAATTCCATCTGTCGCAACCGCTGAGGAATTACGAGAATTACTAAATCCAATAATAGACTCAGATTGTTCTATTCTTTCCAGTCCTTACTCCATTGAACGTGATCTTGATAAAATCAAAAATATTCTGCTTATGGTTTCTTCATGATTAATTTATCAATACGTTTAAATAGATTAGAGATTACTACATAACATAAATGACTTTTGCAATACTTCAAACTGTTTTTAAGTAGTTTTTAAATAGCTAGAAAATTAAAAACCTCTTTTTGAAACACAATAATTTATTTTTAATAACACTATGAATCCATCACTTATAAATAAACCTGAGCTTGCTTATGAACTTGTCTCCGCTCAATTGAAATTCCATCTGTCGCAACCGCTGAGGAATTACGAGAATTACTAAATCCAATAATAGACTCAGATTGTTCTATTCTTTCCAGTCCGTACTCCATTGAACGTGATCTTGATAAAATCAAAAATATTCTGCTTATGGTTTCTTCATGATTAATTTATCAATACGTTTAAATAGATTAGAGATTACTACATAACATAAATGACTTTTGCAATACTTCAAACAATTTTTTCATCCATGACAGCCTGTCAATCAAATTTTAAACCTCTTCTGTCCAACAATTACCTAACTACGAACTACTGGCACAAAAATTTAATAAAAACTCTTTAGACCTGAAAAAATTTTCTTTAACTTACTTTTCTTATATCACTTTTTCTTTACTTTTTTATTTATTATTATTACTTTTTTATTATTACTTTTTCTACCAACAGAATTCTCTATCGTTATAACTTTTCCAAAAGTAATTATTTTTTATATTACTTTTATACATACCTACTACTATTTACAACTCATTCATTCACTCATTCTATTACAACACATAATAATTACTATACATTAACTATCTTCATAGAAGACATACTTAATTATACAGTTTTAGTCTTCATAGAGGGCATTAATTTTTCAGTCTTCATAGAAGGCATATTTAATTTCTCAACCGAGAATAGAACCTTAGTCTATTTTTAAAGCCTCATTATACATCTTGAGGGAATTTTTTCTTCCAGCGGGTTGTGACTGGTTAAATAAGCCTACACTAATTTATATTTTTCATCCAGCGGGTTGTGACTGGTTAAATAAGCCTGCACAAATTTTTATTTTTCATCCAGCGGGTTGTGACTGGTTAAACAAGCCTACACTAATTTTTATTTTTCATCCAGCGGGTTGTGACTGGTTAAGCAAGCCTACACTGTTTTATTTTTTCACCCAGCGGGTTGTGACTGGTTAAATAAGCCTTCACTTATTTAGGGAGCCAGTTGAGTATTCAATAAATTTTGGATACTCTACCGCGTGGAGTCTGGTTGTCTTATTAAATCAACCATGACCGTTGACTGAAGTATGTTCTAAAGAAGTATGAAAGTGATGCATGTAAGGAAAGTGATGCATGTAAGGAAGCTGGTCTCCTTATTTTCTCATTTCACAATTCTCATCTCATCCATTTTTATTAAAGATATGTTTTTTATATAAAATGGTCACTTATTTTTACATAGTTTTATGAAAAAATCCTTTTTATACCCAGGATTTTTTCTTTCAGGGGGGAGCGGGTATTGTAACGAGGCGCCATAGCTATATTGGCGACTCGTTGCTTTCATTGCGCTCTTCTCTGGCCATTTTTCATATTTTCTTTTCTCTTCGTTTCCTATTTTAAATTTACTGTCTGTCTCTGTTTCCTATTTTAAATTTACTGTCTGTCTCTGTTTATTTGTTTTGTTCGAAGTTTATTCTTACCAGAGTCAGCGCGTAGAGTGGTTGACTCACCGATAACAAATTATTTAAATATATTTATAGTGCTGAGCAGTTATAATAAGCTCACAAGTATAATAAGCTCATAAGCATAATTCACAAGATTTCCTGTATATATATTCTGTACCACCAGTTCCTGTTTATAAGTCTATAAGTTTCTTTAAGGCACTATTGTAAGTAGCCCTACCTTTTATAATATGTTTTTAGTGATAAATGTGAAATTGTTTTTGTATTCAGTGTAATTTACCTTTTTTTATATAATTGTTTCAGTTGTGCCTTAATTCCTTAAATATAAAAACAAGTGACCTTTTTGTGTGAGCTTTTATTTCTCCGGCTGCATCCGTCACAGGTCTTATACTTTCGCATCACACATTAACCAAACTCTTTTTATTGGCTGGCATTATCTTAACTGTGAGAAAACCTTCAGAGGACGCAGAAGATTCAAAAAGCCGCGTTTTGTTGAAACGTAATTAGTTTATTTTAATGCCTCGAAAGAGGCACCAAGCTCCATCTTATTTAATTACATAGCCTTACAGCGGCTCACTCCGCCCGTTCTAATTACATGCAAAAAAATAACCAAAAAAAAACTCGACAAGAGAGGGGAATTTATACTCTAATTTCTCAAGTCCAAGTCTCTTGAATTAAAAATAATAATTCAGACGTTTATAGATGGTGTAATTAAATGAAGATAACGCTTATATTTAATACTGTTTTTTTGTGGATTATGTATGGTGACGTATAATATTGTAAATGTCGTTACTTCTGTTAAAGTTGACGAGTTTCTTGTGCCCGTTTTATTTGTCTTTTCATTTCATTTATGTTCATAAAGAATATATGTCTGATGCACATCATTTTTTTTTTGTTTACAGATTATTTTGTTTACTGACGAATTCCGTGGTCGAGTGGCTCGGACACCAGTAATATAACATTGACTCTTAGTATTGTATAAGCGTCATTGTTTCTAAATTTCATAGCACAAGTGTTTTGCTTCTCGGGTTCAGAATAATTTGTATTGTAACCTTATACTAGCTGACCCGGTAACGCGTTGCTATTGTAACGCGTTGCTATTGTAACTTTATTGATACAATGGAAAAAGAGTAGGAAAAAGAGCGGACAGACAAACACACAAACAACAAATTAGTGTTCTTAGATTATAGACTAGCGGCCCGTCCAGGCTTCGCACGGGTGGACAAAATTCTTAATTTTTTTCTATTATTAAATATTTTTCCGTTAGCGTCATCTAGTGTCCGGTAGACGAACTACTTGCAGTTAACGCGTTGCTATGGTAACGTTATTGATACTATGGAAAAAAGAGCAGAAAAAAGAGCGGACAGACAAACACACAAACCACTGTGATCTTAGATTATAGATTAACATATTTACTACAATGTGGTGTTTATCGACACGACTGCGATTGAATTCTGTAAACCATCTAAAATATCTGACTTGCATGATATTTAATCGTCGAACAAGACACTACTGAGCTGTTAAAATACATTAAAAACCCTGGAAAATAACTCTACGAATGTTTAATACTTGATGATTTAAACTCACGATTTTTTAAATGACGCAACAATATAAAACAAGCGACAGTCAATAAAACTAAGTCTACAGCGAAAGTTATTATTACTTTTATTTTTTTTGTAAGTGGGCAGTGCCGGGAACTTTTTTCTAATGTACACAGACATTGTTCTGCCATTAAAATGCTAAATACTCTTAATATAAACCAAATAATGTTAAAATCAAATTACCCAGGAGCTCAAATACGTCGAGCATTCTGTCATAGAAGCCATCAAAAATTATAGATTAGGCTTTGGCACGTATATATTAATAACAAAAGCAAAAAACTTTACCCATTTTAAGGGAAATAGGGGTGTGAAATTTGGCTCAGTTAGTTTGCGTGAATGACATCGCAAATATACAATATTATTAATGGTGTATTTTTTTTTTTATTGCTGAAAGTTGGCCAACAAGCAAACTGCCCACCTGATGGTAAGTGGTAACAGTCACCTATAATACATGTGGCTCTTGTTAGATTAACAGCAAAACTGCAACCCCCACAAGAACCACAGTGTACGTTGCCAACTTGTGACACAAGATGTAAAGTCACTGTACCCAGTAATTTCACTGCCATATCTTACCCTTTAAACCGGAACACAGCAATGCAAGCACTGCTGCTTTGCGGCAGAAATAGGTATTTGCGATTTGTTAACTCTGTGATCAAACAAGTCTTACTTTGAATTAATTATAGTTAACAGTTCTTCATGGTAACGCCATGCCAAGGTCACAGGTTGGTCACAGTCGTCGCCGGGTGAAAGTAGAAGAAGTAGTAGAATCTTGTATTGGATATTGGTGGATCTGGATTCCATAACACAAGTTCTTTAGCTCCTAAACTTTGTTTGAGAACAATGTATTAGATTTTGTCTAGTACTTATATTTATAATCAGTTAGGGAACAGTCACGTTAAGAAAAAAATAACTTGTCCGAGTAGTCAAATAGGATCCAGACTATTACTCCTCCAATTTCAGTTAGAAGATACCTAGAAAAGATGGCGCTGGTGTTTACTTTAAGAAAAACTTAAAAAAAACTGGCGTATCTTTTAAGGTTTTGGTTGCTAAGATTCCTAAAAGAAGAAGACATGTAATCTACTAAATTTTTTTTTTAGATATAAAAATGTAACAGGCCCATGTTTTGTTAAAATTATTATCACCTTCTAAAGTCAAAGAAGGTTTAAGCATCTCTCTTACCACCCTTGGAATGCATTCGCTGCAATCCCAAAGTTCGTAAAACGAATATTTCTCATAACTTATTATGAAGACACCTGACTGGCAAATAAACTACCGTCCGTCTGGCAGATTGCTTGGAAACTTTTTAATGGTAGATCAAGAAATCTAATAACAAGCTTTTCCTATGTGTACCATTTTGTTCGTATTTAAACCAAAGTGTGAGAACTAAATATGTAGATCACTATTACTAGCTGACGCGGCCACGCGTTGCTATGGCTGATCAAAAAAAAAGATTATGATTATAAATTTAAATGAAATGCTATGTCCTAATACTATATCCTAAGTAGGAACAAATTCAACAAAACGAAAGAAAATCATCAACATCTGTAGAGTAGTTTCGAAGTTCATCGCTGTCAAACACTGTGACAAGGAATTTATACATAAACTGGATGCCCAGGACACGCGTTGCTGTGTTATGAATTACAATGAAACCTATCCTATGTCTTAAGTCAGGACAAATCAAGCAAAATGAAATAAAATACATGAAAATCGGTTGAGTAGTTTCGGAGTTCATCGCGGTCAAACACTATGACAGGGAACATTTATATATAGATTGTAGTACAAATTTAAATTTATAATTTGTGTAATATTGTTGTCTTTTCTATCATATCCGTCAGTCAAAAAGCTTTATCAGTACATCAAATTTAATATTTATCATCTCCATTAATATGAATCATTGCCTTTCATCAAATGTTTGGAACCCTACTCAAAACGATGAACGTCAGCCATTACGATAAAAGAAACTTTTCACCGAATAAATCATAATAATTTAACGCTATCTCTTTACGCGCTTGAAATGCTTCGTAAATTTAATCAAAAATTAGATCGCAACAATTTAAAAAATTATAACCATTTACAGAGAATTTTCACCTTGAAATGAATGATTTTACCTACAGTCAGATTGTTATTTTCGATATAACTTGTAATAAATTCGTCGTATAATTCAATTTTGTTTAATGTGCATTAAATTTTAATATAAATTTATTGTGGTCATTTCACATCGGTTCGCAACTCAGCTTACCGTCACAATATAGCCTGACTCTCAGTTTTTACAAAATATACTTGTGACTGTGTGCTCAGGATTTGCACGTGCTCATACCGTCATCTCCCTTCTTCCATCGGCCATCCAGACGCACTGCGGGATACCATCCTTTCTTAGTTGCCATTACCGTACACCAACGCTGTTCAACATCTTTTATAATGCGCAATACAAGGGAGTGGAATTCCCTCCCTGCGTCTGTACTTTCAGAACCATGCTGAATAGACTATAGAATCTTCTGGGTTAGCTCGCTCCATCTAGAAACTTGTTTTAGCCTCTGAGCTTGCTTGTATTCAAAAGCAAATTCATTTAAAAAAGTTGAATAGTGGTCTACAATTAACTACCCCCTCCCCTCCGAATTATTACTAATTACTTGGCAAGTGGTAGATTTTGTATCCATGATATTTTGACTAATTTTATGAGAAGGATTCGTCATTTTTATTTGATTTACCATATTTTGAAGACCTTATTAGTCGAGTGGTTTGCATACCGGATTTCATGATGTTTCAGTTCTCCGGTAGTAATGTAAAACAAACTTGGCAACAGTTTGAGTGTTGAGGTAATGTCGCTATTTCAGATTTTAATAATACAAGTGCTTAAGCTATTTAAATTGGGTTCACAACAATGTATGTGATTTTGTCTAATTCTGATTTATTTACATTTTCTTCACATGTTATCAACACCTTTCAACTAACTCATATTAATAATAGACTCGCCCATCAATCTTTACCAAGTCCGCGTGTTGGGAATCTACCCCTAGTGTTGGCATAAACTTATGACCCAGTAGTGGAAATAAAATCTCCAAATTCTATAACGCAATATTCCATGCCATGTTGATCCGAGCAAAAAATATAATTGTGGTATTAGCTACAACGAGTATTGAACGATAACAGATTTTTAGGGTAAAGTTAACAATGTAGATAAGCCAATAATAGCAAACGATTGTAACGGTTAACTGAGTGTTGTCGCAGTTAAATATTAATATACATAATTTAAAGCGCTCTCTATGGGAGCTTGGACATGCCCCGGCCATGGAAGCACCGGCTTTCAATGAAGACAGGTAGCCCAGAGCTGGCACTAGTTGTCGAGTAGAGGACATATTTTGCTGTAAGCACGTTTAACGATGCCCTTCGCCGTCCAGCCTAGTGACTAGTCAGCTCTGGGCTACCCTACGTCTGGGAAAGTGCAATTGCACTTGACAAAGTAAATATCGATCATCGCTGCATACACATGTCTGAGCACACTCCCCTGCTACAATGTTATAATTTTCAGAAGTTTGGCCATATTGGCAAACACTGCACTAATAACGAAACATTCTGCAGCTACTGTGTGGACATACATATCAAAACTGTTCCAAAAGTCTTACATTGAGGCAACCACCTGCATTAATTGCACTCGAAACAATAAAAATAAAGAAGACAAAACATACTCCAAACACTCATCCACATCAAATCAGTGCCCAATCAGGAACAACTATCTCTCCAAACTAGGAGAAAGGATAGACTACGCCACCAAATAAAAATACAAATAACAAACAAACCAAATAAACACAAATTTGTAATAAATTATACAACATCAAAAAAAAACAAAAAAAACAAAACCATCCAATACTGCTTAAGTATTTAGTAACTAAATAATAAAACAAAAGATAGAGCTCTTCTGTATACCATTAGCAGGGGGTTTTATTTGTCACCCAAACGGATATAAATAAAAAAACTATAATCATTGTTCCAGGTTTCATGGATGAGGAAGCGAGATCTCCACATCCTAACGTCCCACATCTTCACATACACCGGTGATGCAAGATTTAGTGTCCTCCACCCGGAGCCTTCCGACGATTGGGATTTGAAGATAGACTACGTCCAGCCCAGAGACGCTGGTGTCTACGAGTGTCAGATCAACACCGAACCAAAAATCAACATGGCTGTCATGTTATACGTTGAAGGTTGGTTTATTAAGTTATAATTTCACCTTCTGGGTTAGCTCTTTTCATTGTCGACCCTGTCTTGGCCGAAGGGCTTGATTGGAATCAAGGGAGAACCCACCCAAAATTAAAAAAAAAACTATGTGAGTCAACTCTGACGCACGACTGCAGTTTACTCCATAAGAACGATTGTCTTTGAAAAGGCACACAAAACAATAAAACAAAACTTCAAAATAAAAGTAAAAGGTGCTCACGATAGGTTGCGCACAAACCACGTAACGCTGTTCGATCACAAAATTCTACTCATCATATTTTTTTCATACCGGGCGACTTATATGAAAATCAATTCTTAAGGAGTAAACACCAAAAATAAAAGAAAATACCAGAACTGGCAAGTAGCAGAAGAACAGTTAAGACATGAAAAACATTAGCTAATTATCATTAAATATCCAGCTTTCAAGCATAGAAATAATATTAATCAAAACCTGCATCGCGGTAGCAAGATCGTTTGTACGTTTATTATATCGACGCTTCCTACTTACGAAGTTAAAGGTCTAAATACATAGTTACCAAAAGAGATAGTTAATCATTTACTTGCCAAATCTGTAACAGGACTACTTAGTGCTTAGTTAAGGAAATGATCAAGGAGGTAAGGGCGTTTTCAATTAAAACGTTTCGTGTCGGACCACTGCGGTACCGAATCGGTGTCTTTGTCGTATTGCGCACGGACGGTCGCTTATTTTCATACAAAGCGTGCGTTTTCATACAAATATATATAAATTTCTCTGTCGCAGTCGCATCCCACTTAGGACAAAGGAAGGGCTACATTTTAATTTATAATTTCAATGAATATTATAATAACTGAGCCCCAGCAAAGCGTATCCGTGTCAGAGGATGTGATGATTCTTTTCTCATTTTGTTGGATTTGTTCGGACTTCGGACAAAATAGGAACAACGCGTGGGCGGGTCAGCTAGTTATACTATAAACTTATATACAAATATTTTAAGACGGTTAATTCTAACAGCCCTCCTTATGGTGCTCTAAAGGGGAGACCTTTATCGAATAGTAGACTCGTTACGGCTACCACTGATTCTTTATTGATAATAATCATACTTTGATACCGCAAATAACAAGAAAAATTCCGGAGAGTATATTATATGCAGCTCTTCGGAGACCATTGGCGAACGATAAGTATTCATGTGAAATTAGAAATTTATTTATATGCCTTTTAAACTAAAGGGATTTGTCTAGGTATAAATTTTGGCCTATACAGCCATTAAAAACAGAATGTTTTTTTTTACTCTGTGACTTTTGAAATACAGATAATTTAAAGCAAAGTAATTGTTTAGAATTAAGTCTACTTGACTATGTATCAACATATGAATCCTTTATACGAGTAGACCAGTGAAACGTGGTACCCAAAATTTTTTGGCATGTTCTCCAGTTTTATATTTGATATTTCTTTCTTCAGTCATTTTTTTTCTTAATTTGACAATAGTGATGAATGATATTTAGTTCACACATTTAAATTAAACCTTTAAAGGAATAAATTGCGCATAATTTATACTCCTAAGATCCTTAGACGTCCTGTAATCGAGGCTCCTGTAAAGGAGTCAAAACGTCAGGATTAAAAATAAATTACGCGTAATTTATTCCGTAAATGTAGATTTAAATTATGCATTGAATTTTCCTTTTTTATAATTATCTCTGACGTTTCAACTTCTCTCCAGGAGTTTTGATCACAGGATGATTAAGGTAATGGTCGTCATGTATTTATGTAAAAAGCAAAATTAAATTAGCAATGAATCCGATAAAAGTCTCCGATAAAAAAATCCGAGGAAAGATTATGTTAAATTGCCTGTTAAGTGAGACTTCAGTACAAGTCTAGGGATTTACTGGAACGTTCCAATAAATGCCCTAGAAGATCCATCCAGAGTCCATAGACTTACTGAGAGAACGCGAAAAGGCGTCTGATGCTGTTTTGTTTCACTTGCCAACCCTCATGCATATTCACTAACCTAATGGGTAACAATCCACCAGTATACACTCCCACTAAAAACAGAGACTAGCTTTTCTCTGATGAAAGTGTTGCCAGTAAAAAAATATAAAGATATAATTGTTAGTTTTGAAAATGATTGTTTTACAGTTCAGTTTACACTACCGCCAAAAACAGACTACGTTTTCTACGTTAAAAGTGTTACCACTGAGAAAAAGATATAAAAACAATAGATATAGAGGGCTCGGAGGAGTGGTTGCTTTTTTACAGGTGTATTTTATGTCTTATAGATACAATTTTTAGTTTTGGAAATCATTTTTTTACCGTCCAGTATGCACTCCCGCCAAAAATAGATTAGGTTTCCTATGATGAGTGTTACAAGTAATTTTTTATTTAAGTGTTTTTTTTCTTTTCTGTGGCTTTGGAATTATGATGTATAATAAGCTTCAGAAGTTATACATATTTAATTCTTACATGTCCGTAAATCGTAAACAATACACTTTTTGATATTTACACATTTAGCTTAGCTTCTGTAAAAGCATTTTTTGGTGTGATAACGTCTTATAAATCGATGAACACCGGCTGCATGCACGATAATGCAAACGAGAGCCCGGAACAAGTGATAGAGAGGCACAATCGGCCTAAGTGTTCGACTTTTGGCTCATCTATATCTCTTCTACTTCATGAAGCGGAAAGTAAATGTGGTTGTTTATTACAACAACTTAATTTTAATTTACTGAAAAAATAATAATTTTCAATTAACTCCTTCTTTGTATTATACAAAATAATGATAATTCAGTGATAATAATTCAATTCAATTCAATTCATAAAGGTATACAATTTTTCATCAATGTTTTATTATGACGCTATCACGTAAAATTATCGTCCGTAAACTGACTGTACAGACAATCATTTTTATTACTTTTCATTAGGGTGTTTAATTTTTTTAAATATATTATTTAGTCAAATTTTATTTGCATAACAATGAAACAAAAATTATACAAAACAAATGGCAATTTTTTTAAAGACATTAATTGGATATTCATTGAAAAAGTGAATTCGTTATATAAAAAGAGGACTTAATTACGCTGAACAGCTACCAATTTAAGTTTTAATAGACTTTTAGAAGCAGCCAGCGATAAAAACTGGGGCAGAGTAACGGAATTTAATTGTTTCATTTTAAGTATACATAAATATAACAATGGTTAATGACTTCCTACTTAATATTGTTTCTATATCGTATGAAAGATCGTATTCTTAAATATGCGTTCGTATATTTACGTAAGTTTAAGTTGGAAATTATTTTTATTCAGGTATTCTTTCATTGAAAATATATTAAGCTACTCAACGTATGGACATAAAATTAAGTAATATTTTCAAGGCTCAATAATATATCCGTTACCTTAGTATCCTTAGCACAAGCCCTATAGTACTTATTTTGGGCCAGGCTAACTCTGAATAAATCTATAATCTAAGATCACAGTTGTTTGTGTGTTTGTCTGTTCGCTCTTTCTCCCGCTCTTTTTCCATTGTATCAATAACGTTACCATAGCAACGCGTTACCCGCAAGTAGTTCGTCTACCGGACGCTAGATGGCGCTAACGGAAAAATATTTAATGATAGTAAAAACTGGTTGGTTGCCTGTAAAGTCGGTATACGGGCGAAAGTTTTACGTGACAACGACTTTGAGTGGTAAAATAATTTTAATGTGAATATTCATTCGTATAGTAGGAAGAAGGATGAAATAATAGTAACAATTTAAAACATTTATTTATACAAAGAATTATATTTAAAACATTAATTTATAGGCACGCGTCCCTTCCACTTTTTATGTCTGTCTCTCTCGCTCTTAGGCGGGCTAACCATGCCCGAGTGGAAGGGACGCGTGCCTCTCACTCGCTCTCATTGTAAGCGCATAACGTGAGCGGAGCGTAACGCAGTTTCTTGAAGTGTCACCCGGCAAACCAATTTATAAGACGTTGTCACGTCAAAATTTAAAGAATTTTGTCCACCCGTGCGAAGCCGGGACGGGCCGCTAGTAGAAATATAAGACAATATCACATACATTGTCAGAAACGACGACGTTACCACAACACCCAGATCCGAGCTAAAATACAAAAGTTCGTTTTCTACATTGATTCGTCCGGGTATCAAACCCGGGACCTAGGAGTGACATTACTATGAAAACTGGTATGATAGCCACTTGACCACGGTAGTCTGCATGCAACTGGTGTGCGTGTAAGAAATATTATTATATTACTAGCGGCCGCCGCGACTTCGTCCGCGTGGAACATTGCAACATTGCTTTATTTTTCTAAAATAAAATATTTTTTCTAAAATAAAAGTAGCCTTAGTTACTCCTTATTACATCAGCTACCTGCCAAAATAAGTACCGTCAAAATGCGTCCAGCCATTTCAGAGACTAGCCGGAACAAACAGACCGACAGACAAAAATTGTAAAAAATGTTATTTTTGTTTATGTACCTACCGTATATATATTCATATGCATGTAGTAAAAAACGGTTATTTCAATATTACAAACAGACACTCCAGTTTTATTTATATGTATAGATAGAGTATAGCGATTGCATCTTAGTTGCTACGAATGCATTTTAATTTAGAATTTATGCTTATGTTTCTACTTAGAATTCTTCTTCACTGGTCAGTGGTGAAACCTTTACGTTAAAAATTCACAAACAATTTTGTATGGTCCATTAAAAATTACCGCTTTTCTCCCGAAATATAATGAAGGTGCTACCTCCCCATATTGTATTCATTAAAAAGTAATTGACGATTAAAATGTCATGAATCAGCTTAGTAAGTGGTTGAAGCAGGTAGGGGGTTGGAGAACATGGAATGTACATTACGAACTTGATTACTTGTATACATACATATAAGATGTTTATTAAAAATATTTTTGGGAACGGCATAAGAACAATGTGTTGCCCTGAAAAAATGCAAAGAAACAACCTGTTTAGTATTTCAACAAGTTTTTTATTTATAAGTTAAAAATGATAAATTTTCTTCCTAAAAAAAACTTCATTGAAAATACCAGTCTTTTAAAAATACACGTTACTGCTTTACTTCTGCGTCAGTCTTGATGACGATATGAACATTGAGAGGGAACGTAAAGCGCTGGATATCTACTGTAATGAGTCATTAATTACGCATTATTTCAATTGACATAAAGTCAATTGGCATACTAATCAAAAAGCATAAATTGACATACATTGCGGGTTAGGTTAGGTTAAGTAAGGTATTTTTTTAATCATAACCAGCCAGCAAGTTATATCAAATTATGCCAAATCATTAGTATGAGTTCTAAAATTATGAATTATAAATTTCTGCGGAAAAAGATAGACGCTCCGCTGTAATTTTGGCCGGTATTCATTCATTCAATCAATCGTTCTGTACGTGCAGTCTGTGGATCCGGTACTCGCGGGATATGGTACATTATGAGTCCAATATTACAATAGTTTCAAGGTTCTGTTCGGGCTTCCGCGGTTTTGTAGTGCCTCAGTAATGTTTTCGGAAGCTAGTATTGTAATTTCTACGCTATCATACACAAGCGTTTTGCGTCACTGTTGCAAAGAGTACGTAACAGTCCGAATAGCATTCTGAGAGTCATTTCCGATGAATTTCATTGCCCTATAATGTGACACTGTTTTAATGCATATCAGTTAATATTTTTTTTTTTTTTTTTTTTTTTTTTTTTTATTGCTGAAAGTTGGCAAACAAGCAAACTGCCCACCTGATGGTAAGTGGTAACAGTCACCTATAATACATGTGGCTCTTGTGCGATTCGCAGCAAAACTGCAACCCCCACAAGAACCACAGTGTACGTTGCCAACTTGTGACACAAGATGTAAAGTCACTGTACCCAGTAATTTCACTGCCATATCTTACCCTTCCAACCGGAACACAGCAATGCAAGCACTGCTGCTTTGCGGCAGAAATAGGTAAGACGGAGGTACCTAAGCAGACGACCCTGGTACAGAGTCTCCCTCCAGTGAATATTTATCTTTTTATTTTAGAATAATCATAAAATCACTAACATTTAATATAATTTTAAAGTTGATTTTTTTTTACGACCTTGTTCCGCCGTACTCATTATTTCATTGGATAACCAGACTTACAAATACGCGTCGCTGTTATATGGATGATATACCAAAGCGTACCGCTTAGTAGTTGAACTCTTTGCCTGAGTCTGTGTTTCCTGACAAATACAATTTGGGGGTCTTCAAGTCACGAGTGAATAGGTATCTTCTATGCAAGCGCGCCACATCGTCATCGTCGCATCGCGTCGTCGCTTAACATCAGGCGAGATAGTCGTGAATCTAGCGGGTAGATTGTTTTTAAAAATAAGTAAAAGGTAGACGAACTTCTTTGCATTCCATGGAGTCACGGTGCCGGTGCTGGGTTCATAGTGTGGCAGAAAGAGAAACTCCAAGTAGATCCTGAGACTTGTGACAAAGGAGCACCTTCCGACGTACATCAATACTCACCCTCACTACTCGTTTTTTTATATTTTATAAATATTTTTCTTTTTTTGCATTTTTTCTAAGAACTCACTTGTGAACCGAGTCGATTTTTTCTAGTATTTTTCTATTATACTAATTTATTTTTACCACTTGTGTTTAAGAAAAATATTAAACAGATAATCCGTAATTACCAAAGTTATTTAACCCCCATGTTGCCGCATTTAGATTTTTTTTTATTTTATAAACATTTTAATAAAAGAAAAGCTAGCGCCATCTCTTCATGTTTTAGGTAACTACTAAAACATCCAAAGTAATACTTATGCAAGTATCCAACAATTAATACAGAAGAAACAGCTATATAGTATTTGTAAGTAAATATTCAATCTAGCAGTTATTGCTTTAATAACAAATAATATATTAAAAGGAAAAGCGTCGAATCTTGAACATAACAATCTAAATATATAATGTTCACAATATATTGCAATACACACTTGCCCGTTTCATTCGCAGTAGAAGCAGCTTTTTTATGTTTCTAAGCTCGTAAGATGGATGGTCGCTTTAGTCTTTAATATTATTTGAAAATAGCGTTATCACATGTAAAAAGAATTAATAAATATTAGGCAATATCAGATACGTAGTTGTGAACCCAAGTTAAGTCGCGAAACTTGCGTTATAGAAAAAAGATATAATGACGGTAACACAACCTCAGTCCCGAGCCAAAATAAAAAAAAGTTACTCCTTAAGAACGATTATCTGCGAACAGGCACATAAAATAATGAAACAAAACTTCCAAATAAAAGTATAGGTGCGCACGATAGGTTAAGCACAAAAATGTAACGTTCATATATTTTTCATACCTGGCGCCTTGTTCGGAAATCAATTCTTAAGGAGTTAACTTAAAAAAGTTTGTTTTCTACATTAATCCGGGAATGCAACACGGGACCTCGGAGTGGGTTACCATGAAAACCGATATGAAAGCCACTACAAGGTCGTCAATTATTCAACTCCAAAATAAGATCAGAAATAAGAGCGTTCAAATAAAATAACGAAGTGTTTCGCTTTATAATCCTCGCTAATACTATAAACATGAAATTGAGTTTCTTTGATTGTTATACTTTTCACATCTTAATTACTCAATCGACCATTATGAATTTTTGCATACACTTTGTCTGGAGTACAGAAAAAGACATAGGGTAACTTTTACAAAGAAACAAACTTCTGTACCTGATATCTTTTGATCGGTTAGAGTACCGGCATTAACGCGAGCGAAGCCGGAGTTATATGAAGTATTTCATATATTTACTTTTAAATCAGACAATTCTTAACCTACTATAAAATTTAGTATGTCACAAAATACTCAAATTGAATACGACAAAGCAACCACTCCACCAAAACATTGAAAGTGAAAAATATGACCAAACACACTTTTTTTTTGTAACAAAGTAGCTCATAGGGAACCGGGGGCGCAGTCGACGTGAAAAGTGACGAAGATGTAATCTCACATTCATCTCTCGTCATATTAGAAGGGAGCTAATGCCGCGATACAAAGTGGAACGCATCACTCTAAGTCAGCACTAGGGTTGGCGATGGTGGAATGAGAAACAGTAATATGTACAAAAAAAAAGAAATTATTTATAAAGAAACAAAGAAAAACGGAGAAGGATTGTACCTACCAATCTCGTAACATTATGCAAATGTTTTTTATGGTAAATAGGCAGGCGCTTGACCTCTTTCTCGCCTGATGGTAAGTGACAATGCGATTTAGAATGTGACGTGTTTACCTAGAAGACACCTATTCACTTATGACTTGAAAACCCCTGAATTGTATATGTCAGGAAACACAGACTTAGGCAAAGAGTTCCACTCTTTAGCGGTACGTATCACAAAATTATAACCAAAACGCTTAGTGCGACGACTTGGTATATCAACCGTATAATGGCGTCTACATGTAATTATGGTTGTCCGATGAATAAGTGGGGACGGCGGAACAAGGTTGTACAATTCTGCTGCACACTCTCTGAAATGTATCCTATAAAAATTGATAGCTACCTTTCGTCAATGCTCAAGGCTTTTAACGCTTAAAACACTAAATTCGATTAAAAATTCAGGCCATCTACGGAAAGAACTGTTGTAAGGTAGTTATGATGTGACTACTAAGAAGCAACTTATTCACCAACAGATTCATTGTATGCAGCAATGACTTTAATATCAAATTCTTATATTTGACGTCCGTTTGGTGCAACGAACGGTAGTGATCCTGCCTTTCGTACCAACGATCCTGGGTTCGAATCCTAGCAAGGGCAGATGTTTGTGTGATGACACCAGAGTCATGGGTATTTTGATATATTTCTATTAATATTAAAATTTCTGTATATCATACCCGTATCCATTACCCTTGTATTCATAATATTATAAATTTGAATTATATTATTATTATAAAATTGAATTTTAGAAATATTACTATTATTAAAATGTCTTTGTGTTCAACATGGCTGAACTGTACTATAGATAAAAAAATGATATAGCGATAACAAAACATATGCAACAAAATGTACAAATGCAAACATTTTGAGGAGACATGTTACTTTATGTGATAACAAGGAAATACAGAAGGAAAAGATATTAGGCAAACATAGCCCGTCGTTGAGATATCAAGTTTAACCCTGGCAGATTTAATTTAATTCTCGCCAATGTACTAAAGACATGGGAAAACGTAGAACGATTTCAGCTTACCAATTAGGCTTAACGGGAATATTAATGCGCTTCAGGCATTATAAAAATTCTTTAAAATTTTAAAAAGGAAACCTATATCGCGCTTGCGGAGTTTAAAGTTAATAAGGAAGTAATCGAAATAGCCATGCCGATAGCAGCCTTAGCCAACGAGCTTGTATGAAGGGTCTATGAGAGTCGAGGAAGCGAGAGATGTAATTCAGGATCGTAAAAAGTGAAAATCTATTCGTATGGGAAAAAAGCGAAATGCGAAGCGTATGTGTGTATATAAAAGAAATTCTAAGAATGTGTACACAGGAGATCGTGGTTAATTTAATCAGTTATATTGTTAACCTTGACAATTAATCTAACATGCTTCGTTCTTTCTTTATTTTTAAATTTTGAATACTACAACTATAAAAGAAACAATATAATGTTAATTAAATTAAATAAAAACTTAAAAAGTTCAACAACAGTATCTCAAGTTCAACCTTAAAAGATAATTTGTTAATTATTAGAATTGACATCACAATATCGTCAAATGAACGAATGATTGTCACCTTTGCGAATTTCCCTTATATCTATTTCTTACGAGTTTCATAGGTTTGAAAAATTTATATTTGAATATAATTTTTATCCATTACACAGGCACGTGCCTGTTTAATGTTTTAACATAGAAAAGAAATTATTACTTCATAAATAATAGGCTAAAGTTAATTATTACTTACTGCAAAACTCGAAAATGTTCACTTTTTATACAGTCCATGAAACGGAAACAAGATTTTCTACTATCCACTTGTCAGTCCAAGGTAGCCATTGCTACCGATAGGCAACACCCCTTTACAGTCCCTGGTAGCATTTGCTTCCATATTCAAATTTCCACGTGGCCTGCAGTTTTTTTTTTATTACCGAGTATTTAATCAGCTTTACGGTAGTATTTGTCCTAGCTTCATTATTTAGCGATAAAATGCCATTTTTATCTATTAATCAATTTCATATGAGATAATGTATTTGTAAAATAGTTTAGTGAAAACTAGAAAAATCACCTTTTGAAATTATACTTCTTTTGGCACATTGTGGGTGAAATTGTACATGAAACGGAAGTTGCGCACACAGCATGCTACGCTTTATGTTAAAGTGAATATGCTAGCGAGCATTGAATGATTTATGCGCCCGCGCTCGACCAAGCCGAGTTACACACATTACTTGGGTGGGTACTTGGCATGGTTTACATATCGCACGGTAATAACAGAAATAAAACCCGCATATACCTATGATAACAAAGAATTCTTACAATATTGAAACAGTCACGCTGCACTGGAAGAAAGGGCAAATCACGCTTCGTTGCAGATTTTTTGACGTGACAACGTCTTATAAATTGGTTTGCCGGGTGACACTTCAAGAAACTGCGTTACGCTCCGCTCACGTTATGCGCTTACAATGAGAGCGAGTGAGAGGCACGCGTCCCTTCCACTCGGGCATGGTTAGCCCGCCTAAGAGCGAGAGAGACAGACATAAAAAGTGGAAGGGACGCGTGCCTATAAATTAATGTTTTAAATATAATTCTTTGTATAAATAAATGTTTTAAATTGTTACTATTATTTCATCCTTCTTCCTACTATACGAATGAATATTCACATTAAAATTATTTTACCACTCAAAGTCGTTGTCACGTAAAACTTTCGCCCGTATACCGACTTTACAGGCAACCAACCAGTTTTTTCAACTTCAGTTTTTCTCGAGGTTGGCAGCCCTACACTCACGCGTGTACTGGGCACATGCCAAGTTGCTCTGTTTATATTTTCTATTTTGTTGATATGTGTTCGTGTCGCGTTGCCGAAAGACTTATAAGACCTTTTTATTCTTAGTGCCCTAATTGAAGCCAAAATGATTATTTACGCCACGTTTGAATATGTTTGCGATTTGTTTTGTGAATCTCTCTAGTGGAATAGTTCTCTAGATAGAGAAAATATGTATTAAAAATAAATTAAGTGAATTCACTTGTAAGTTTTTCTATTCTTTTTAACTAATTCTCTCTTCTATTCTTCTTCTACTCTTCTATTTAACTAATTTATTGAAGGATCATGGATGGACCATGGATCAGCTTCAATGACGCAATGTCTGTTACGCCATAACTTCTCGAGTTATTAACCGATTTTAATAATTTTTGTGTGAAATCGAATCAACATATTTAGGACCAGATTGTGACGGACCCTGAATTTTAAAATTTCAAAAATAAAAAAGTCATGAACAAAAAACATTGTCTCTATAGGATTTCCCATTGAAAAATAGTGTGCCGATTTGAAAGTTTTCTTTCTTATGGAATTTTAAAATTAACATTATGTATATTTTTTTAGTATTACGCTCCGCTCCAATATTAGTGCTAGCGAATCTTTATGCTTAGCGACTGCATCGCCTAGTTTGGGCGGAGCTCCCATGGATCAGCCTCAATGACGCAATGTCTGTTACGCCATAACTTCTCGAGTTCTTTACCGATTTTAATAATTTTTGCGTGGAATCGAATCAATACATGTAGAACTAGATCGTGATCATTGATATTTAAATAAATAAAAGAAGTAACGACCAAAAACATTGACTATATGGGAATTCCCATTGAAACAAAAAGCTCGCACTTTTAGAAATTTTTCATTCGTATGGAATGTTAAAATTAACAAACATTAAATATAATTTTTCTAATTACGCTCCGTCCCATTATATGGTGCTAGCAAAGCTGTATGCTTAGCGAATGCATCAACCTAGTTTTATAAGATAGCATTAAAAATGCAAGAAATATATAAAACTAGCTGACTCGGCCACGCGTTATGTGTAATAAATTAAAATGAAATCTATCCTATATTTTAAGTTAGATGAAATAACAGATAGTTACGAAGTTTGATCAAAATCGGTTCAGTAATTTCAGAGTTTATCCCGAACATCGTAACACAACATTTTTATATATATAAAATTATAAGATGTATTGGGTATATTTCTTTTATATGTAATTCGAACCAACATCTATATATCATCCTCGTAACGGCCTGATTAACTTGTTTCTAAATGTCGTTTTTTCGGAATTCCATAATACGAGTGCTTAAGCTTGGGTTGAGAAAAATGTAGGTGATGTTGTTCTAATATGATATTAAGCTACTTAGCTTGGGCTGAGAACAATGTAGATAGGTGGTGTTGTTCTAATATGATATTGTTAAAATATCATTAATATTTATTTACTTACATTTTCACTGAGTCAATGGTAAATATGTACTGTTCCTATATAGGACACCACACGACTAAAGAGCGAAAAAAGAAATTTATATTAACATGTCAAATAGGAGTTAATTACTCTTATTTAAATAAGTTTTTATATTTTAAACATTTAACATTTTTTTTATCGTAAGAACTATCGCATTAGAGGACTCCATGAGAATTTAAGAAAAAAAAGTTGTGTATAACCACATAACTTTTTTGTCTTAAATTCCAATAGCTATAATCATTACTTCAGAATAAAACGACGTTTTTACGGATTTTGTGTATAATTTATTTTATATTTAATCCTGAGGTTTCGGCTCTTGTAAAGGAGTCAAATGTATGTTTAATGTTTTAACTAGATTCGGATGCTTTTGGGGGAGGCTTGGGACCCTTATCCCCCCCTTTCCCCACCTGGATTATTTACTGCTTTCACCTCATCTGTGTACAAAGTTCTATTACCTCATTAGCTTAGAACACCTGTAAAGTTCCTATAATCAGATACTATAACAAACAATTAATTTAAAATGAATTACAATTAACATATTACGAATCAGTTCACGGTTATATTAAATAATTTAGAGGATGTTAACTTGAATTCGAGGAAGTTATTCAGATCTCGTGCTTGAAAGCTGAAAGTGAATTAAAACTATTTGGACTAGCCCCTTGAGACCCTTCGCTTGGAACTCCAATAAGATTAATTAGAGGAACTTATTGTAGTATGAGGAGTGGTATTGCGTTTTGTAACTTTATATATATGATAACTATTCTGTTTATATTAACACTAGATGTAAAAGAAAGGCATAACAAAGCCGTGAATTACGAAAGTTTTCCGTAAATCTAGAGAAAATTATAAGAAATAATTTTCAAGAACAGTATGACAACTCGTGATGTTTAATATATCGAGATAAACATCCACATCTCCAAACCCTGTGTTCAGAATCCAACCCACAACCTTTCGCTATCCGGGCGAGTGCTCTGACAGCTGAACTACCAGACGCTGATAGACGCGTCGAAAACTAGCGGATGTAACTTCTACTATAACTAGAAACGTTCCATGAATGTATAAGATTAACTTCCTATAACCTCGAAAGTATTTTTACAAATATCTAACAATCTATTAAGATAAAACACCTGTAATAACGTATTTTCTTAATATTCATAATCCCATATTTCTATAACATTAAACACGCCTTTAAAAATAGGTTATTTTTAAATCTCTATACTAAAACACCAGCAGGAATAACATCAAACTACCTATATAACCGTCTTCAGTATGTTAGCCTTAGATCTCTTTAAATACTGAAGTATTATTAGTGTAGTAGCTATAAGCATATCCGTCAACTACCCTTCACATTTTCAACTTATTTGCAGTAACCCATTCATCACAGCTCGCTCCACTAAAAGATATATTATGCGAACTTCTCAAATTCACCAGCCAATTACATGGCTTGTTATTGTTGAAAAATGCCTGACGCTGATGCGCCGTATATTCTCTATGTAAATTGTGATATTTTTTTTATCTCCATATAAATTTGCGTATGCCTACACAAATTTATTGGGGATTTCAAAAATGGCAGGAAATATGTCAGTGTTAGTTGTTTAAATGGGCATCGTTTGTTTTGTATTGATACAATTTGATATTTAAGGATGCGGAGCTAGATGGCGCAGTTTAGCGCGTTTGGATTGTAATCGCAAAGATCAAACAAGAGTTTTCCTAATCATTGGTAATCGGAAGGTGACTGCACATAATCTGTTAGCCTCAGCTGCGTCTGTATGGAAGTCCTTATGGATAAAAAATGGGCAGCGTATAGATAGACTAACCACACGTGCTTAAGATGGACTAGGATCTAAAATAATCCACAATGAATTACGAATTTAAAAACAAATATTGCTATATTACAAAACTTATTTATCAAGGGCCACTTGCAGCATTTTAAGAATCTAGAATCAATGTTACTTTTTTACCAAATTCAAAGATTGCTGCAAGTCCATTTAAGAATATAAAACTCAAGTTTAAAGACGTATGATATGCTTTTAAAGCGTATAAGTAGTAAGCACAGTTTATATTTAACCAAAACAGGAAAAGAAACGTTTTTAAAAACATTTTGATCATTTATGCTATTCTGAAAATTGACACCTTCAATACAAAAAAAAAACAAAATAACACTGACCAACTTTAATATGGCACAAACTCTTGTCAGTTTCATTCTTGCCTCTACATCTGCAGTCAAATTTCTTTTTTATATCTCCTCTTTCACCCTCTCCTAAGCTTTTGTCTTGTGAATTCCAGATGACTCCCTCATCCCCGTGACCCCGGCCCCGCCCCGCTCCTCAGGTACTCGATTCCTTCACTACTTCTTAATGTGACATACTTTATTTTCGATTATTTGTTTCAATTACTTATCGTAGACCTCACATCCATTGCATGAGACTGTGTATTGTGTGTGATGATTAAGGATATGACTTCATCTGCGTTAATTTTCAAACTTTTCAACTTGACGTTGAAAGTCATTAATCAGTTAATCAGCATGAATCATTTCTTAGTAGCTGTAAAAAAAATTGTTAATGGTTGTGATGATGTTATTAGAATTTTACTGAATGTACAAAAAACGATGGAATTCAAGTAACAAACTAAAAACAAATGACACCAGAAACTGTTAAAGTCTTACAAACTTTATAAGTTATATAAAAAGGATTTTAAAATACTGATTTCAGAATTCTGCGGAATATAAAACATGTCATTCCTTTTAAATTCATACATCCTAAGTCCAAACATACTTATTTAAATCTCAACGATGTAAGTAAAACTTCAAAACAAGTTTCGCATTTTACTTCGTTTCACGTCTTTCGTCCTAAAACTCACTACAGTGTCCATACTTTAAAATTGAATTTCGTTTGTTGCAGCGGCTGCGGCAACCATCTGGGGCTCGCAAGACGTGTTTGTGAAGAAGGGTAGTACGATATCGCTGACATGCTCAGTGAATGTGCATTCGTCCCCACCATCCAGTGCATCTGTGCTATGGTAAATTTCGGAAGCGTTTTTGGAATGCGGAATATCGTTACGACTGCCTCGCGGTTAGGCTGTAACTTTGGAGATGAAAATACGAATGTATCATGAAATACATTGAATCCAAACTTTGTTGGAACATTTAGTTAGAAATGGAATTACCCAACAATCATTTTCTAAATAATTTGGCTCCAGTTAAACTAGTAGAGACTTCAGTATTATAACTTTTCAATGATATTGGATATTTGGAGTTTGTTTAAAGATAAAGTACTTTTTATTAAATTAGAGTGCTTACAATGCTTGTCAACTCCAACGATTGAACTTGGAGAAGATTTGAATGTTGTTTTCCCGTTTAAATATATCCAACATAATAACCAGTGGCAGCAGTATATATTATGTTAAAGAAACTTGAATTGCATTTTACTTTTGAATTGGAGTTTGCTAACTTCTATTATATCAACGGTCAGATGTTCAGCAAGTCGTTAACCATGAAATTAAAGATGTAAAGGAATTAAAGGCTGGCCATATACCTACTCCAAAATCCCAACCTTCCTTTTCTCACCTTCAAACTAAAATCAAATCATAAAGATTAGTATAAAACGCCAAAATTTTACATCAAACTTCTGAAAATTTCGTCTTATGTACAGGTATCACGGCAACGCCGTAGTTGATTTCGACTCGCCCAGAGGGGGGATCAGTTTGGAGACGGAGAAGACGGAGGGTGGAACCACCAGCAAACTGCTGGTAACGAAAGCAGCCCTCACTGACTCCGGGAACTACACGTGTGTGCCGAATAATGCACATCCTGCTTCAGTGTCGGTGCACGTTCTTAATGGTATGGACCAGAGTTGGCGTTGATTTCAGTTTTTAGGTGACAGGAGTTATGAAATTTTCAAGATAAGTGCTCTTGGAACAAAACAGCCTATTCTGGAAACTAGTCATAAAAGCAGGAAACTTATATTTCGTATCGGTTTCCTAAATCAACATAACCCTCGTTTTGTGGTATATAAAAATAAAAATAGCGCAGTTAATAAATTTTCTCAATTCCAACGTAAAAGTTGTTGTTAAATTTTAAAATACCCTATGTTGAAAAGCGCTAGTTCTTTTCAAAACAAAAGTGATCAAAGCACTTAAGATATAAGAAGAGGTATATATATGTGGTACTACAGCGACAGCTATGTTGAGAACGTAAGTTTTGAATAAATAGAAGTATCTTTTGTTGAAAATAAAAATAATAGGATTTCTTTGTATGTCAATTCATTTTTGTTTTGAATAGTTACTCTGTTTAACAATATATAAACGATGCAATCGATATATATATATTTATATATCTTATTCTATTTTCTTTTGCAAACACTGCTATTATTCGCATATCGACTTACATGTCTCTTTTGATAAAATCCATTTCGAATAAACTGCTTCGTTGAAATATGATCACATCTATTTCGAGGAACTTTATAAAACTGGCACGAAAGCTAAATGACTTCGTTGGAACTATTAATGCAGTCACAGGTAAGCTTTTTAAAGTGGTTGAGCATCGAAAACTTGCGCCTTCCGATCGATTAGTCTGCAACTGCGATTGAACCAAAGTTTCTCTCGGCTTAATACAATCCCTGGCTTCGGCTTTCTTGAGTTAAATCGTTAACTTCCTTTCAACCTTACTTTTTGCTCCACTGTTGGTGAGTTTTGTATCAGGATTTTAAGAATTGTGCCTTTAAATGTCACAGCTTAAATTGAACCTAACCATGTTTTTAGTAAAATCAATCTTAAATTGTTTCATGGGTTAAGTGACTTGACTTTGTCCACGCTAATTAATTCCGTTCAGTTACTCAAAACAACGGCTTCATTTCAGTTTTATTAAATAAATTTATTGTATACTAGCTGACCCGGCCACACGTTGCATTTTTTTTTTATTAAAAATCAGCAATAGCCCGCTAGCGCGTTCTGAGTCAGATCGATAGGCAGCCTTTGTGATATTGATTTGTTGGTGGGAGAAGTGGTGGGAGGCGCCCGACGTAACGGCACAGTGGTGGCATGCGCGTGAGCTGCGCGCGGTACTGGACAGTACTTAGACATTGCAACACTACTTCATTTTTCTAAAATAAAAGTAGCCTAAGTTACCCCTTATTACATCAGCTACCTGCCAATAAAAGTCTCGTCAAAATCGGTCTCGTCATTTCAGAGATTAGCCGGAACAAACAGACAGACAGACAGACAAAAATTGTAAAAAATGTTATTTTGATGTATGTACCGTATTTATATTCATATGAATCTAGTAAGAAAAAGAAACGGTTATTTCAATATTACAAACATACACTCCAATGTTATTTATATGTATAGATTTTATATAAAGGGACCTTATTCCATAAGAGCGCTCGAATTTTGACATTAGACAACACAACCTGTTTGAGTGATATTGTCACAAATTTTATTTTATTTTAAAGGATTTTTAGGACATTTATTTATTTAACATAATTAAACGGGGTTAACCCAATTACATAATTATGAATAGCATTGTTACATTATTCATAGATTTGTATCTATTTTTTTTAAATAGGATCTAGGGTTGTCAACAAAGACGTCAAACTCTGGATAAGCCACAAGGAGCGCGTTTTTGTGATAGTTTAGTTTAGATATTATGTATATAATATAATTTCAGCCAAATGGACGCCGCGACCCCGCTGTAGGTAATGTATCCTGGTGAATCAATTTTGGACGGTGAAAGAACTGTCTAGGGTTTTCATGCACACTGTCCCGAACGGCAACAACGATCTTGCGTTACTTTGACGTACAGGCACTGATTTTGACAATAATTTCAAACAATTTATACGCGTTGTTGAAGCGTGTAGCGTTCCATGGTGAAATGGCACGACTAAATATGTCATCCCGCTTTGCTGTGTCCCTATTGAAAAGCCCTTTAGTAGTAAGGTTTTCACTTACCATGCTTTATTTGCCAAAATTTTAATGATTAGATGAAATCCAACTACCTATATTCAAATAAACTTTTCAACTACAATATCAGTCATGTGAATATTCATTTGTTTTTATTAATAATGAATTAATTAGAGAAACCCCCGAAGAGTCGGTATCCCAATAAATTGCCGCTGTAAAGGCTAATTTATATCTCTTCCGTTGTCCTTGACACGCTCATTCATTATCAGCAAGGAATAATCTCACTGCGAAAACATCTTTAATACATTACCCAGGAGTAAAATGGCCACTGACAAAAACACAATTATTGTATCCACTAAACTATGTGTTGATAATATTTTATCCTTCAAAATGTTTGGATGGTAAAGAATGTTTGTCGTTGTAAATGAAAATTTAAAAAAAATATGCTCCTAGCTTCTCGCCTCCCCTCTTTATCAACCAAACATTAATTAATAAAAGGCTTCAATCGATATCACTATCCTAGACATTGTATGTGTGTGAGTGAGTGTGTATGTATATGTAAATGTGTTTGTGCATATGCGAATGTGTGTGTCACAGATAAATAACTAAAAAAAAACTTTATTAAAAAATATGGGTGCGTCTACTTGTGTACGCGTGTATTATTATGCAGTTTCGCGTAGTTAAAATTTCACTGTCATATTTTTTTTATAAAGCGCCTAAAGAAGTAGGTATAACTTCAAAAATCCCTTCAAAGTACTGCTAAATGCAATTCAAATAAATAAAATATATTCAGTGATTTTGCTGATTAGATGTTACTATTATTAGCACTATTTTGTGTGAAAACTCAATGTAAATAAATTATTTTCAGAGTAAAATTGCAGACTAAATTATTCTAAACTTCATCCAAGATTCATATTCGCAGGCCACTTATAACTCAAAACGATAGTTTCAACAACTTTTGTAACACAACTGGTGCTTTCGCTTCAATCTTGTTGATGGACGATGGTAGAGTTCATTTGTTTTGCAAACATACTTGATACTAGAAACTCTATGGCGCAATCGGTTTATGATTGCGGCTTTTGAGCAGATTTCGTAAAGGTCGTTGATCAGATGGGTTAATTTTTTTAAAATTTGTTCAGGATTTTATGTGAAGGTTGCACATAAAATCTCTCGCCTCTGTATTAGTACAGCTACTCGTAAGCACTGACACTCACACACACACACACACACACACACACACACACACACACACACCAAAAAATACACCATCAATATATATTTCTCCGTATCCATATTTCTTATCTATATATATGATTAACATATAATCATTATATATACAACTATCTTTTTACAAAAATTTTGGTCACCCATCCAGTTGACATTCAAGGCTACAGTTGCTTAACTTTCGCAATCGCAAATAGAACGTGTGAAAGAACTAATTGTTGCGCTACGAATAAGTATACAGAATATAGAATTTTTTTTTAATAAAAACAATCAATAACTAATAAAATACCGATTTGTGTGGTAATTAAAATTAACCACGTTCACCGAATAAACAACGAGTTTATTCTTGGTTTACTTAATAAAAATAAACAATTAATTTATTTGTATGAATTTAATAGTTAGGAACGTGCCCGATTAGAATATTGTGAAGGTAGCACATTTATGATGACCATTACCTTAGTCATCCTTTGATCACGGCTCCTGTAAAGAAGTCAAAACGTCACGCTTTAATTAAAAAAAAAGAGAGTAAAGGTGTTTATCCAGTAAAAAATCAAATCAGTATATTTGTTATTTCTTTTAGCGTCATTCGAGCGAGTGCTCTTCTAATTAAGGTATCGATACCTTAAAAGACTCGTAGAATTGTCTCAAGTATTTTTAAGGCTTAATGGATATGGGCATGGGTCTCGTCAAACACATTTGACAATTCTTTTTTTAATTATTATTTTAACCCTTTATAACTCTGTCCCTTTATTACTGTAACAAACCAAATAATTCCTAAGAATTCCCACTACACGCATTTTATCTCCTTGTAAGTCAATGTGTCGTATCGGTAACATACCTGTCTATGCATTTTAGTGCAATAGTCATTAACTAGATGGCTTTACTTTTGTCAAAACTCCTACGGAATTCACTTCGTGCCAATTTGTGTCATTCGGTTGTGGGTAAAATTTGCAAAAAAAAAAAAACTAAACAACTGTTTTGAAAACTGTGACGTAGCATTATGCTATATATAATACTATATATAATAAGTTGAACAATTGTTTCAAGGCATTTCATGCATCCTAGGAGAATAGTACAGCACAGTGTGACATATCTGTAACTGAGTGATTTTCTGCGTATTTAATTTTAAAAAAAAGCGAAAAAAAAATACGTGTCTTTTTTATTTATTTTTACCTACCATAATAACAAGTATTTAAGAAAATATATGTTGTTGAGTTATAAAGGGTTAATTCATTTTTGGGAGTTTTAAATTAATATTATATATTTTCCGATAAGTTTAGTTTTACGTTCTAAGTTTTTTAGGAAGAACGTAATCATTACGTTACGTCGTTAAGTTAAATTGTTTAGTTTTTGTGTTCCGTTCGTTGTTATCTAATAAAACAAAATGAAGTGAAATTCTGTGTATTTTAACATAACAAAATATCAAATCGTTTTTTTACATTCAAAAATGTTTACAATATTAATACAATTAAAATAAGCAACCTTTATTTATAGATACGCTATAAGATATGGTCTAAATCCCAATTTAATTAGGAATTAAGCAAAGTTAAGGATTTAATATGAATCAATGTAAATTCACTCAAGAAACAAATTGTCAAGACATTATCAATAATTATTGTTTGATGTTCAAATTAGTTTGCTTCGTTGCGAAAGGTTGTGGCAGAAGTGATAACTAGTTTGATAGGACGATGAATATTCAAGCGTGTGTTTGCTTAATCGGGGTGAAGGGATGCTGCGGATTTATTTATGAACTTCAGGTCAAAGGAATTGGAAGTTGAGGTTAGCTTGGAGAGTTAGCCTGGGTTAATTTGGTAACTGATAACAAATATTTTTATTTCTTCTTTAATATTAAGCAACATAACATACCTTTTTCGGAACTCAAGTTCAGTTGCTTAAGCACTTGTGTTATGGAATTCATAAACAATGAATAAAGAAAAGTTCGTTTTCTACATTAACCCGGCCGGGGAACGAACCAGGGACCTCGGAGTGGCGTAACCATAAAAACCGGCTTGCCTCTCGTATGTGGTCGAGAGGCAAGCCGGTTTTTATGGTTACGCCATTACAATAAATAAGAAGCTTAACTTTTTAAGCTTTATAGATCTTTTACTTTTGAGAGAAATTAAAAACTAATAGGTTTAAAAAACAGGTTCTTGTGTCCGTACCTCAAACAAAAAAATGGAACTTTTATAGGATCACTTTTTCGGTCAGTCCGTCAAGAGCGTTTTTCTCGGGAACGCGTAGAGGTAAAGAGTAATATCATTTAGAACAAGTAAAGGAAAAAATCTAAAGACCGTAAATTTATAGTTGCATCGCAAAGGATGTGCTATTATAAGTTATTTCTAACTGGTAAACTAACCGCGACCTATGACGGTTCAGACCAATGTATGTGAAGTCTAATAATAATAATATTATTTCTTACATTCACACCAATTTAAGTGCTTGCGCCTGAGTAATGCCTGAGTCTGTTTCCTGACAAAAACAATTAAGGGGTTTTCGTCACGGATGAATAGGTATCTAGACAATCGCGTCACATCCTAGATCGCATCGTCGCTTACCATCAGACAAGATAGTGGTCAAGGGCCCACCTATTTAGGCGTTAGGATCGCCTAGGAACTAGGAAAGCGAAGCCAGCCACACACACTGACATGAGTGAAAGCGAGACAGAAGGCCACGCACACTAAGATGGGGAGGCAGCTGTATCCTATATATATCGTGTAACGGTAATAAATCTGACGCTCTCGTGTAACAGTGAAATCTGTCGCTTAGCACGGATAGAATGGCCGCGCGGCGAGCACCTATATGCGAGTGGCCCGAACTTCTCTATAAAGGCTTCGCTCCAATAAGTAATATTAATAGAAATAAACATCTGCCCCTTTCTGCATTCCAACCCATAACCCAGGACCAGTTTCAAAACAAAACTTGGGTTCAGAAAAATGTATATGATGTTTACTTATTATTTAATATATGTTTTGTTGACAGGTGAACATCCAGCGGCAATGCAGACGAGCAACAGAGCTTCATCTTACCTCACATCGCAGCTGGGTTGCGCGGCAATCACGTACCTTCTGTCTTCAATGGCCTGCAGATGATCGCCCTAGAGGACGAGCTAATAGCTCACGGTTACTAAGAAGGTTACGCTATAAGGAATCCTTGATAATAGAATTATAGGAACTTTGGTATTTCATCTTTAGCGTACGAAACGACCGTTTCCGGGTTTCGATATGCTTTGCTTTTTTTACATCTCAATAGTTTAAATTTGCAATTGTATTGTGTTGATAACCGGCAATGTAAGTTGGATCGGAGACATCTGTCGTGCGCCACAGATAAAATATTGAATTTTAAGTTATGAAAAGCTTAGAAACTCCTTACAGGTGTTCTTATAAAAAAAAGGGCTTAAACTGAGGTTTTTTTCTCGAAGACAGAAAAACTCGTATCGCTAGATAGCAGTTTTTTTTAATTGGTAACACTTGCATGACTAATTAATACTTTTGTTCTTGAATTTATGTTAAGATATAGGTAGATTGAATAAAATACTAGTAAAAAAGAAAAAAGAAAACTTTTTCATTATCAACGCAAACGAATTGCTTTTATTGTAACAAAACAATTGAAAAAAAGAGTTTTTAATACGTATAAACTCTTTTTTATAAAAAAAAAATATAGCAGAAAAAGGTATATTAAATAAATAGATACTCGCTACAGTAACTATAACAATTAAAATTATTTTGTTTATCCTTTCAAGTAATATTGTATTGATATTTTTTATAATTATTTTGATGTGAGCTAAATAAAATTTTGTTGTTAGGATCTGCTTTGAGAAAATTGACAAAAAGCTAATTTAAACAAATATCTTCCTAAGAAATAGGTTGTGATAACTATACTACAAATGACATGTCCAAAGTTTTAATACAATGTCTAATTTTTATTTTCAAAAACTGTCAACACTCCGTAGATAATAAAATAGTGTGTTTGTCAGCTCCTACGCACGACTGGAGTTTACTCTTTAAGACCGAATATCGCCGCCCATGGCGATTTTATGTAGCGATGCTATCTCGATTTCTCATCGATATAAAAGTAAACATAAGCACCTCTTGTTACTAATACCAGGCTTTAACATAAAATACAAAAACAGTACATAGATAAAAAAGCATGTGTGCAATTCACACGTGGTAGAAGTGAAACCTTCAAAAATAATAAATACACGTATACAAAATGCCACGGTTGTTGTGATGCCTTCTCTCAAGCGTTGTTCTACGCAGACGCACACAAACACGTATTAACACACGTACATAATGCTTCCTATCTCATTTGCTCCTACGTTAAATCTTATGAATTTATATGTCTCTTTTTACTGTCGCTTTTTCGTTTCATCGACTTTCAAATCACCACGATACTAATGAAGTTTTCTAGTAAACTAGTAAAACTAGTTTACTAGTAAAAGCTTAGTATGTCCCATGTCTGTACTGTCTGTACCAAATATAGTTAGGATGCTGTCGCTGGCTGTGTACCTACGCCCATATTCTGTATCGCTACTATTGTGATCCTCCATCCGTTCTCCACTTTTCGTTCACCCGATGTTGACAGAAACGATCGCGCGTTTGCTTCGTTACAGTTGCGATGCTGTTGCGTGTGTGATATGAAAATAATTTAATAAAATAATAAGTTGTTTTGAATCATTCAACATTTTTACCTACCACCTATTCAGGTCTTTTAACTGACAAGAAGAATGGGCGCAAGAAAATCTTCAGCTTTAACATAAGAAACGACATTTACAATTTCATACGTCGTCACCATACGTAAAACAAGAGAAAAACAATATATTCTATTATCACAATAATAGTAGTGTTATGGTTTCATTACATAATTGATTACGCTAAGTCAACAAATATCTGTGAATCGATACAGCCGCGCGTTTGCATTGTTTCTGTCGCACGCGACAAACGCGAACAACACGCGATAGTACCGCTACAAAAGTCGCCGTGGGTATAGTCTCGTAATACCACATAAATAAGTTCTGAATTTAAAAACTAAGGTTTTATATTTGCAAACTTATACTAGACATAATAAGACTTATTAGGTTTGAGAAAATTACATGTATCCAATTGCCTTAACCTCACTTTTCTCTTTTCGAGTTGCCTAAATAATGTTTATGCAACTTTATGTAGAACAAATAAAAATGACCCTTATGAGATTTTTCTACACGAGAGCGTACTAAATAATATTTTTTATTACATTTAGTTTAAAATGGCTACTTTCTTTTTCTTGAATAACGTATTGATATTTTAATTCTCATGAATATAAATAATACTCAAGCTAATTCTATTTTTTATGATTTTTATATTTAACTATCTTATATGATAAATTTTAAAAGTAACGCTGGGCTACAGCGTAAAATAGTACTAGAAAATTTCAACGAGTGCATACATGGCTCGGTAGCTCGATTGGGAGAGTAATGGATCGGATATCCAAAGATTGCTGCTTTGAATCTCGCCTGAGAACGACTTACGAACCGGGTCGATTTCTTCTAGTATTTTTCTATTAAAATTCGTCATACAGTTTTTTTAATACAAAAATAAAATATATAAAGAAAAATCTTACTCGGTTTCATGTAGTTCACTTATTTGTATTGCGACTTCAATAAGGGTCTTTTTATGCGAAGAATATATAATACTTTATATTGGGATTGAGGAATTGATTGTTTGTATAATTGTTGGCCAATGTTTATATTTTTTGTAATTATTTATATGACATAGGAATGTAACTGAGTTATTTCATCTGAAAAGAAGATTGCAATATTTGAATATTAAACTTTAATACAATTACTATAAAAACGAAACTTCTTGATTTGTTTTTACCTATTTAATAGTAAAATAAACTATGAATAATAATTATTTATCATTTAATGATTGCTCATTCTATTTTTATTCTGATATTATTTAATTAATTATAAATAAAATATTGTTAAGAAATTAATTTAACAAAACAAAAAGACGAATAGAAATTCCACATAACATAGTTATAAGAAAACTAAGATTACTTTGTAAATACTAAAGTTATACGTAATTGTAGAATAAAAGTTTATATCAAAATGCATTGTAAATATTTCAACTTGATGTAAATAATAAAAAATGAGTTTAATGTAATAAGAATTAAAATATTACTTGTAGTTATTCCACCATTTGTGTGGTGTATAAAATCGTTTTCTTTATGTTCTTAGAACAATTTTAAAAATAAGTTCAAATGCAGCCTCCTTTCATACATTCACGAAAACAATAGTCGACGGATCTGTCCAATAAAAAATACTATCTTATGAATTTAAGAGCAAAAAGTATGTAAAGCAAACTTTTAGAAACTTAAGCTTAGTACTCACTGGCCGCCTACTGTCAAATTTTCAAACGACTCTGATGACAGCGACACTGTAAAATGAATGATTTTACAGAATATTTTGTAGCTTTTTAATTATTTAAATGCTTTGAAACTTAAATATTTATCATAATAAATGAATCTCTGCGCATCCTCAAAATCAATGCATTGCAAATCGTAAAGTAGTATTCATAATTTAACTTCATCGTTGCTAAATCAATTTCTCCTTAACAAAAAGATAATAAAGCTAACTCATCTCATGTTTCTACTTTAATAGATTGAATTCAAGATATTCTTATCTGTATAAAAAGCATTTAAAACTGCTTCTTAGATAAGTTGATTATTTCTTGTGATGATTGCATTAGTCATAATATAATCAAGCAGTTTAACGGTTATTAAAAATATAATAGTTAGCAAAAGAATTTGAAAAGATTTAGGTATGGCAAGCGCGTCACATCCTAAATCGCATCATCGCTAACCACGAGATAGCGGTGAAGCGCTTTCCTATTCACGATAAAAAAGATACAAATTGATTTCAATTATTGATATTCATTAAAAATATAATGAAAGGAGGTTGACTAAAATAATTATTAGATAATAATGACAAATAAGTAATGAAAATTCTATTGACTGTTCTCTGTTAATCGTTGCGAATGAATACGAAAGCATCGCAATTTATTAGAGTTTAATTTGATCGTTAAATCAAGTCTGGTTGTATGGGCGCTCTCAAACGTGTCAGTTTCCCGAGAAACCTTAAAAATGGGACAGAAAAAATTCGACCGTTCGGATTTCTATGAGGATCATATTTCCTGTTTACCATTTTGGGTTACTTTATAATTACGCGTAGTCCTTTGAATAATATCATATTAAATATTTTTCAGCTATTGCCAGTAATTAATATTTTTATCATCAACAAAACTTTACTTGCTTTATTTAGTTATTTGGTTGTTTACAACAGATTACGTAGGTTGAATTGATCATCACGTCTTTATTTAAAGTGAAGTCTCTCGCTTTTTCAATTCTCATCGAACCTTTCAAACAAGCTTGTCCGTTAAGAGTATTTTTGGCCTGGCCTCTTTTAGGACATATTCTATGTGATAACATCAATGTATACAATACCGTTATTAAAATGTCACGAAAAACAATATTTTACTGACTTCACACTAAGGACCTAGAGTCACCATCAGAAATAGATAAAACTCAAGTACCATATCAATTAGCTATGGTCTGGAAATCAGTACTTGGTATGATATGTTACTTAAGTGTTTATGTACTATTTTTAGTATATCCGTACGATGTCTTTGGGATGATCGCACAGTTAACTTCACGCTTTTATGTCCAACAAGCACAGCGATAACGTTTCTACGCAAGAGATAACAGTGCCTGTTATTTAACGCCCTGCGTTACCTCGTGGGTCAGTTGTAAAACTGCCTTAATAAAACGGTAATTTCTAACAAATACCAGGTATTTGGCCAGAGCTTATATTAATTATTATGATAATATCAATATTAGAGATCAATCTCTAGTCCCAATTTTTTTTCATTGCTTTGTTTTACGCCCATTATGAGTAACGTGACTTTACCGACTCGTGCGCGGGGCGACAGATACCCAAATCTTCGTCATTGATCTGTTTTGGACTCACTATGAGAAAAGTCACATCAAATTGTGCACTGGGCGATACAGATCCAAATCATTGCTTTGTTTTTAGTTCACTATAAGCAGCGTGACAACATTAAAATGTTCACGGGACGACAGAGACCCAGAACTTCATCATCGCTTTGTTTTTACGCTCCATGTTAGCATTGTGACCCTCGCCTTATTATTGTACTGGGCATTTGATATCGAAATAGTTTTTTTTATCGTATTGATAATCCCTAGATTAACATTAAGGAAATAGACTGCGTGTACAACCAGCCTTATAGCCTCAACTGTTGACTTTCCATCTCTTGTATACTTGTAAAGTAGCTTACTGATATGAAGATAGTACAGTAGTTGAACTATAACTAGCTATGTTCTTTAATATAACGTGTAGAAAGATGTTGAGTGTACTTTACTTGTATGTACGACGTTATGCGTCTCGTACGAAAATGTTTAACGACGGATGGTTCGTTTTATTTTGTATTTTGTAAATAAATTGTAATGAGAGAGAAAGGGGGTATTAATAAACATTATAATAAAATGCTTTTGTGGTTTCATTTTTTTATATTTATCCTTATTGATTTGTGAGCCAAAAATATAAAAGAAAAAAATATTTTGCCAACTATTTTCATAACTTGGATAATGATATTTTTACCTGATCATTAAGAAATATATTTTAAATATTAGCAAAGAAAGTACATATATTATTGTCGTATCTTTTTCAGAAAAGGATTTTCTTAAATTATATACTAAGGAAACAAATATATTTTATCAACATTTATTTGCATTAAAAAGTTTTATTATTTTAACATATACAATATTCGCATTCCACTATTCGATTTTATTATTTACTTAAAGCATCAATTTTTATTTAGGTTATTCAACAAGAAATATATGTGTAAAAAATACCTGAGATCTTTTTAATAATAAAATAAGAAAGACAAAGGATTACAATTAAATTATTTTTATTGAAAATGTTATTAAAAAAATGTATTGATCACATGCATGTGCAGAGTTAGGGAAAAATCATATGATCACTACCTTATTTACTAGTTGCCACGATGTGCAAACGGGGAAGCAGTAAAAATGCACGCAAAGAAATTCAGAGCTCGTGTAAAATGAATACAACGTAAGTATTAAAATTGAAAAACACCAAAAAGGCAATAAAAAATTTCTAACTGGATATGGACTATATCACAGCTAATATCTTTGAAGGAAGACGAACCGTGACCCAGTTTCAGCTTATGAAATCACGAAAGGGGAGACACATTTCATTAGACAAATATCACAAACTCAAACGGAATTATTGCTATCATGTTGTATTTTAAGGTTTTATCATACAGTATATTAAGATAATAAACTTAGACGTATGAGTCAACCTTATGACATTGTTATAAAGACCATTTTATTTTTAGATCGAGAGACCTGTTGACCGTAAATTAAGAATCCTGTAACATTAAAGAGAATATAATATTTCTTAGAACAAAACTTTTTAGTTTTTTTACGTGTGGAAAATGTGTTATAAATCCCGACGACCGTTGGTGCAACAATAGCAATCTTTCCTTTCGTCACCTGGGGTCGCACCTTTCGGTCCTGGGTTCGAGTCCCGTAAGGGGAACATGTTTGCGCGATGAATACGAGTATTTTTATCTGAGTCATGGTTATTTGTATCGAGTTCCGAATTTCCCGAGTAAGGATATATTAATATTACCTGCTTATTTATGTATCATATATGAATGTCTATCCGTTACCCTAGTATCCAAAACACGAGCTTTACAGAGCATGTTTTGGGCTAGGTCAATTGGTGTGAATGTAATATTATATTAATATTAATATACCTACCTTTTTCGCTGGGAGACGAAAGTGGTTATGTTACACTCTCCTCCACGCTCCCGCCCGCCTAGTTGGGCAGGATTGGAGGTCTACGATGTGTCACCCACCGATATACGCCTTGGTCTCGAGTAAGCAACGCATTCTACTTAAAGCAAGACAGTCACCGCAAGGATGCTTGTGAAGCAAGCCCACCTCGAGATGAAGATAGTGCTTCTGCCAAGCCAGGGATTTCCCCACATAAGCGCACCAAACTACACCGATTAGCCTAATCCAAAAACCACCACTGGGAATTAATTTATAGAAACCTTGTGAAACATAGGATCGATTCCCGTAAGGGAAAATGTATTTATATATATTTCTATGAATATTACTTATTTTTATAACATTTTTATTTATATTAAGGTAATACATGCTACCTCATATTTTAAAAAGTTCCCAACAAACTTGATTTCGAACGACTGGTCCGCAATCTCCATTTAAATACTCCGAAACTATCCACTTAATCTCACTTATATATGTCTAGTTAAGTTTATTGATATTGGTTTAGTGTATCGATATTTAAGTAGTTTATTATTTTATATAAGACATTATATGTATGTAAATATATGTTTATGTTGTCTATAGCTCTCATTTTCTATTTACCCTTTCTTCTGTATCAGTTTCTAACTCTCCAGTCAACTGGTAGAGAATGCCTAATGGCATTAAGTACGCCCTTTCGTACATAATTTTTGGGTTGCAACAAAGTTTGAAAAATAAATGTTTGAACAAAACAATACGTTTAGAGACATAAAAATAGAAATATAATCGAAAACAATTAACGAATATAAGCAGACGAAGTAGGAATAAGAAAATCTAACTTAATTTTAAATTCCGATTGTAATGGAAAATCAGACGTTTGAAAATCTTCCGTTCCGATAATAATCCATCTCCATTTTGACCCATCACATTCTCAGCACTCCGCTGTTATAGGACTGATTGTTTTTATAATAATAATTATAACATTTCTTTTAACCTTCTAGGCGAACGCGTCATTTCTTGAACCGCATCGTCGCTTACCATCAAGCGAGATAACTGTCAATACATAGTACTATAAAAAAAACACAGTAAGGCTTGTGCTATAGATACTACTACAACAGATGGTCATACATATATAATACAAAGATATTTAATATTTATAGAATTAGCTGAGTGGGCCACGCGTTGCTGTTATTATAATTTTATATATAGGTAATTTATATATATATTTATATATATATATATATGTATATATATATGTGTATATATATATACATTTATATAGAAAGATTTGCCTCTACTGGGACTGGAACCCAGAACCATCGGTGCGAAAGGCAAGATCGCTACCGATACACCAAACGGTCGAAAAGCTCTCACCTTATGAAGTGTTAAATCCGTCTGTATTTCTTAGTACTTATTACTCGTCCGTTTTTAAAGCCAGGGTGAAAAGGCACCTTCTGGGTTAGCTCATACCATCGTGGATCCTGTCTTGGCCCCCGGACTTGATTAGGATCAAGAGCGAACCCATTAAAAAAAATCAAGTCATTCTAACGCTGAAAAAAGCACCCGTTTAGTTCAAGTTTTAACTAATTATGCAAAAGTTAGTTGATCAATATTCTGTTATCATATAACCAAACTAGCTGACCCGGCCACGAGTTGCTGTTATCAATTAAAATGAAACCTATCCTATGTACTTAGCTAAAACAAAACCAGCAAAATAAAAAAAAAAACTTCAAAATCGGTGAAAAAAAATTTTGGAGTTAATCGCAGTCAAACACTGTGTCACGTAATTTTTATACGTGGAGCAGCTGTAGGTAGAGTACTTCCAGCAATATTGATAAGTCTATCTGTAGGTACTTGTGTCGGGGTCAATATATCAGAAACACTGCGAATAAGCTGAGGAGTAACTTTTATATGTGATGAACTGTATTTTGATTGTTCGCAGCTAACCACAGGAGGAACTACCTGCATTGGTTTTTCTCTTACATATGTAGGCTGAAAGCCACCAAATGACATTGAATGTTTTACTGAAGCTACGTGACTATCAATAAATCCGGAAGCAGCGCTTTCAGTTTCGTAACCAATATCTCCCTCTGTGGAATCTGCTATTGAGTCTGTGTTAGTCAGACTCACATTATCCTTGAAGTGCTTGGCATAAAGTGGGTCAAATTTTACAAGCAAGCTTTCTTTTCCTGTGTCTATAATGTTGTGATTCTTGTTCGATTCCGCACACTTCACCGAGTAATCCAAGCTACAATCGTATGTTACTTAGTAAATGAATAGAGATAAATAAATAAAAGAAGCTGATTTCCCCAGTGCAAACGCCACCGAGCGAAACAACGCTACCCCCTAAAAAAATACAATCCTTAAAATCGCGAAATCTCATTTCTAATCCGCTAAAAGCTCTCAAAATGTGATTTATACAAATAAACGAAAATGAGAATCTATTATAGTATCAAAAATGATATCAACATTTTAATACAACGTTATAATGCAAGCGGTGAAAGAGGATTCAGTATAAAAAAATATATATAACTTTCCAGACAACGTTCAGACTTATTTCCGTTAAACGAAATCGTAAACGAATTAAGAGAACCTCGGATGAAGTGTGTATGCCGGAAATGTACCAACAGCATAATTACGATACCACACACGGACACATCAAACCTAAAAATTTTTGTTTTTAAATTTTAAAATATTATTTTTTGTACTAAATTTCATTGCAATTGTTTACCGTACCATACCATAGGAACCGTTAACTTCCCGTGGAGACAGGACAGGCCTAGTGTTGGAATAGAAATATTTTGTTTCGATAAGGGTCATGAAGATAAATATTTATTATTTTTACTTTATGATTGAGTTTGTAATATTTCTTTTTATTAATAATAAATAATATTATTTGATAACTTGAATAGAATAAGTCTTTATTCGCATATTTTATAATACATATGGGAAGGTGCAGTATAAATGCAAAAACAGAAAACTGACCCGAACCGTTCCAATACAGCAACTTTTCCCAATGGGGCGATACCAATCTAGTTAGGTTTAATCCAATCAAGACCCAGGCATATCTTTTTTCCGCTAAAACGAGTCCTTTCAACTTGACTCCTACTTTCCGAGTTGTATCCGTGCCGATTACATACCATCTTGAGCTTCTACCTCTCCTACCACATCTCCTACCTGAGGGTTCAGAGATGTTGTTTTTATAGGCTCTGGGTTCGAACTCCGGAAGCAAATGTTTGTGTAATGAATACATGTTCGTATTCATTACACAAACATTTGCTTCCTGAGTCATGGGTCATCATATATTTATGTCTGTCCGTTACCCTAGTATCCGTAACATAAGCCTTACAGTGCTAGGCTTATTGGTGTAAAAGTAAGAAAAAATATTAATATGTTAGGCGTATTTTAAATCTGATAAATTTCCGGATAAATAACGCTTTTATTCTTGATTTTTTCTTATATTTCATCCTGGCTTTTCGACACCTTTACTTTACCCAATTATCCTGTGATCACAGCTGCAAAGTAATTAAGGAAGAAATTAAAAAAAAAAAACAAGAAATATGCGTCGTTTACACGATAATAATGATTTTATTCAAAATTTTTCTATTAAAAGAGAGGGATTATGGTCTTATTCTTTTTACAGCGTGCAAAGGCATGTTACGTATTCATCCTCCTTCTTGATATCTCCGTAAAAATATTTACGTTTACGAAAAACTTCGCTTGCGATTAAAAATAAAAAAAAACTTATTGACTCTTAGTCTAAATAAAAAGGCCTTTTTACAGGAAATTTTCGAAAATATATCTTTTAAATTAGTCAATATATATCATAACGAAACAAATACGTGAGAGTTTATGCCTTTCGTAATTATAATCAGTAAGATCCGCTGTAGAAGGTCGATTAATTGACGAAAAGTCCAGCAAAATCACGATGGAGTCAATACACTTTATTGTTTACACCACAAAAGAAAAAAGAGTAAAGCGAGGTCACAACAAATACTTTAAAGAAAAATAACAGTGCCGTCTATGATGAAGCGTAGGAACTAAGCGGTAACAAACTCATGTAAAACGTAATATATCGTGTAACGGTACTAAATCTGACGCTCTCGTCTAACGGTAAAATCTGACGCTTAGTACGGATAAAGTGGCCGCGCGACGAGCGCCTAAATGCGTTTGCGTAAGTGGTTTGCTTTCACAAAAACTGTTTATTTTATTAATATTACAAAATTGTATTCTAATACAAAATTACTATTAAAAACTTAGTTGTAATTACAAAACTTATCCTCTGAACAGTAAAGTATTATAATTACTTTATAATTAGTTTTTCTAATCACGTAACTTGCCGTGGTTTTCTTGGGATAGAGCGCTTTCATTATTTTGACATAATTACCATCTAAAGCTTTTAAGAAATACCTCTGAAGAAGGCCACCAGTTAACATTTTAAACAATATTTTTAACTTATAAATGGGAAAATGAGTTTGTTTGTTACTCTAGCTTTCACGCCTTAATTATTCAAATGTAACGTTCAACAGATTTTTTCGCGTTTAAATCATCGAGTAAAAGCTAGAAGAAGGATAAAAGTTCTTTTGAGATTTTTGACTGTCATTACCTACATAAATTATTGCTGCATGATACATATACCTACTTCATATAGATTAATGACAGAAGTAAAATTTTTAATTTATTTATATTTATTTAAAGAAACCAACAGCGGCTACAATGAATATTTTGTCTTTACATACATAATGAAGGTAAGGCTAATGATAGGTCTCTCTGAATTTACTAATAATAAAGCCTAACAGTGACGGTAGGTATCCACTGAGTAAGTTTTACAATAATTACTTAGATCGTCGTAGGCAATTAATAATATTTTACAAAATCGTAAGTTATGGTTACTTAAGAAATCCTTGTTTTTATTTAATTTTTTGCATTCACAATGCAATATTTCTTTAAGATATAAAATACGTGTGTAAAAAACAACCACGCCTCCGAGCCCTCAGATGGGATTCGAACCCACGACCTTTCGCAATCCGGGCGACTGCTCTGACCGCTGAGCTACCGAGACGCTGGCAAACGTGTCGAATTTTACAAACGTATTCCAACTTCTACTATGAGCTAGTATCGTTCCACCAATGTTGAACGCTAACTACCTTCAACATTGAAAGTAATATTTTTACAAATATTAAACAATCAATTAAGATAGAACCAGCTATGATTATGTTTTTATTTAATTTTTTGCATACACAATGCAATATTTCTATAAGATATAAAATACGTGTGTAAAAAACAACCACGCCTCCGAGCCCTCAGATGGGATTCGAACCCACGACCTTTCGCAATCCGGGCGACTGCTCTGACCGCTGAGCTACACGTTTGTAAAATTCGACACGTTTGCCAGCGTCTCGGTAGCTCAGCGGTCAGAGCAGTCGCCCGGATTGCGAAAGGTCGTGGGTTCGAATCCCATCTGAGGGCTCGGAGGCGTGGTTGTTTTTTACACACGTATTTTATATCTTATAGAAATATTGCATTGTGAATGCAAAAAATTAAATAAAAACATAATCATAGCTGGTTCTATCTTAATTGATTGTTTAATATTTGTAAAAATATTACTTTCAATGTTGAAGGTAGTTAGCGTTCAACACTGGTGGAACGATACTAGCTCATAGTAGAAGTTGGAATACGTTTGTAAAATTCGACACGTTTGCCAGCGTCTCGGTAGCTCAGCGGTCAGAGCAGTCGCCCGGATTGCGAAAGGTCGTGGGTTCGAATCCCATCTGAGGGCTCGGAGGCGTGGTTGTTTTTTTACACACGTATTTTATATCTTATAGAAATATTGCATTGTGAATGCAAAAAATTAAATAAAAACATAATCATAGCTGGTTCCATCTTAATTGATTGTTTAATATTTGTAAAAATATTACTTTCGATGTTGAAGGTAGTTAGCGTTCAACATTGGTGGAACGATACTAGCTCATAGTAGAAGTTGGAATACGTTTGTAAAATTCGACACGTTTGCCAGCGTCTCGGTAGCTCAGCGGTCAGAGCAGTCGCCCGGATTGCGAAAGGTCGTGGGTTCGAATCCCATCTGAGGGCTCGGAGGCGTGGTTGTTTTTTACACACGTATTTTATATCTTAAGAAATCCTTACTAATATTATAAATCGGAAAGTGAGTTTGTTTGTTTGTTCCGCTTTCACGCCGTAACTACTGAACCGATTGCTTTGAAATTTTGCAGACGTAAAAATAAAAGTCCGGATTAAATAATAGGGTACTTTTTATCCTGGAAAAATTGATATTCCCGAGGAAAAACAAAAATATTGTTTGCTTGATGGTTGGATTGTAGATGGCGCTGTGTGTCGTTTAAAACAACGTAAAATATTGCAAACGAATATAAACATGTACATTTAGAAGCTAAATGATACGAAAATGAATCCTCGAAAATGAGGAATTCTCGAGGGATGACGTACAATTTGTTTTATCGTCTAAATTGTTTTTTTACATATACTTATCCTGAAATCACTAAAGTCAACGAATTACTAATTGGTATAAGTATTAGTTACGTTATTTAGTTCTTGAGGTATGCGATAGATGGCTTATAGATGATTTAGATATTACATATTTTTTTAGATTACTACTTAACTATAATATAGACAGGCTTACTGCAAATAAATATAATTTAAATTTGATATGCTGACTTTTAATTTGTATTTTAATGCCATTAAATAATAATAATAATTCTTACATTCACACCAATTAGCCTAGCCCAAAGTAAGCACTATAAGGCTTGTGTAAGTTATACTATAACAAACAAATATACAAATATTATACCACAGATATGTATAATATTTATAGAAATATATGTAAAAATACCCTTGAGTCACGTACAAATGCTTGTATTCATCACACAAACATGTGCCCTTTCCGGCATTGGATATCAGGCAGGATCGCTACCGCTGCACCAAACTGTCGTCAAAATAACTAATACTAAAATAGTTATTATCATAACATATATATAACAAATATGGATCATCGTTATCTGAAATAAATAAACAATATTAATACGTAAGTTAATAGTGGTACTGTAAAAACAAAGTATAGGGTTGACCATTGCAAAACTTAGACAAATTGATTTGAGTTTATTCAATACTAGAGTATGTCGAGGCTTCCGATCGCATGAGTACAGTAAGCAGTAAAAAAGCTCATAGTGTGCATAGCGGATACATAGGGCGATCAATCCTTTCGCCGATCAAGAGTGATTGAAAAGATATAAAAATAAATTTTAACTTAAGTCATATCATTCTATATAAAAGACATTTAAAGAATAAAATTATTATTTATTTGTCTGTGCACAATATTAGGATATATGTATAATAATGTTTTTTCGACAATTTGTGTTTAATATAGACACATAAAATGTCGTACCTTAGTTAAAATAAAAAAGAAAATTTAATACGACGGACACTTTTGTTATTAGGACCGCGTAAATTGAGCTTTTCAAAAATTCACCCATAAACAACCATGAGTTAAAAAAAAATAACATATATTAAACCTGATTAAAATAAAAATAACAATAATAAGATTATTTCCATTCACATCAAGCCAAGCTCTAAAGCTTGTGACATGGATGCCAGGGTAACGGATAGACATACTATATGATACATAGATTTGTAATATTCACAGAAATATATCTAGACTACCAGTGCCTTGATGACTTGCATTGTCACGGCTTATACTTAGCAGAGGCCTGTCTGGCACTATCTCTATGTTTTAATTTTTTATTTTTTGTTGTCAATATTTTGTCTTGTCTTGTTATTGTGTTGAATATTGTGCCAATTAAACATTCATTCATATAAATATTATACCCAAGACCAGTCTTGGCTCTTTTAGCCCAAGCTAAAAGAGCTCGTTTTAATCATACAAAAATCTGCCCATTTCCGAGACTCGAATCCAGTGCCGTTGACACGAAAAATCGCTACCGTTGTACCAAACGTTCGTCAATTTTTACGATTCCTACAAAGAATGCAATAATAATATGCGATCATCTACTCAAAGGCTATTTTTCCGCCAAAGACTTCTATACTTTGAAAATAGTTTAAGTGAAATTATAATTTGGATATCTTTAATTACAAACTGTTTAGATTCAAAACCGAACTAATAAATATATTAACAAGTAAGTAACGTTAAGCATGTTTTTATTTAGTGGTATTATATCTATGGTAACTTAAAGTAAACTTCATGTCGTGACTTTTAATTAAGGAGACACTAATAACAATAATATTTTTTACTTTCACACCAATCAACCTAGCCCAAAGTAAGCACTATAAGGCTTGTGTTATGGATACTAGGGTAACAGATAGCTATACATATATTATACATAGATATGTAATATTTATAGAAATATATATATATATATAAATATCCAAGACTCGGGTACAAATGCTTGTATTCATCACGTAAACATCTGCCTCTTCCAGATTCGAACCCAAGACCGTAGGATCAAAAGGCAGGATCGCTACCGCTACACCAAACGGCCAATAAACCTACATATATTAAGTTAAAGTGTATTTTACTCATTTTTAAGTGTTTGACTTGTTGGTTGTCCTTAAATAAATGAAAAAATAAATGAAAAAACAAAGGAAGGTAGCTAAACGATGAGTGAGCAAAAAATCTACTAATAGGATTAATTTCTTTAAGCTTTTCGACGCTTAGCGATGGGAGGTTTTGTTCGAAGGATGTGTATGAGGGATCATCAGTTACTGAGTCTTTTATAGTCATCTACACTAATATTATTAAATGGAAAGATTTGTATTTTTGTATGTTTGCAATGAATAAACTCAAAAACTACTAAGCCGATTTCAAAAATTCTTTCACCATTGGAAAGCTACATTCACGCTGAGTGACATAGGCTATATTTAATGCTAGAAAAAATTTAAAGAATATCTTCCACCCGCGCGAAGCCGGGACGGGCCGCTAGTAGTTATATAATTTATTGCAACAGGTTACATAAGCTGTTACAAAATAAAATTATACCTTTAACATGATCCTATAAGGGTGCATTTTAAATGTAAACCAAATAGTCATGTTGATAGAGTTACACCCATTAGTTTAGTTACGCATAAAAGATCAACCCAGCTTACATTTGTTGAAAAAGCAGCATAATTGCATTTTTCGTAAAGTAAAGTAACTTTTTATTAATTCCAAACTTTACGACTACCTTAGGACCTTGCGAATAGGCATTGTTTAAGAAAAGATATCCAGTGATTTTTATCTTTAATATATCATTTAAAAGAGGTGAAATAATGACAAATCTTGGTCCATAACTAAGACTTAGGTATGGCAACGAATTAAATTAAAACTAATTAAAGAATTGGTTGAACTCACGGCCCGTTTTGTACAAGGGTAGCAATCCTGCCATTCACACCAAAGGTATTGGGTTCTAATCCCGGAAGGGACAGATGTTTATGTGATGAAAACGAGGATTTGCACCTGAGTCATGGGCATTTCATATATACTTCTATAAATGTTACATATCTATGTATCATATATTATTATTATTATTATTTATTTATTTCAGATATTAAAAATCCATAATAAAATGTTAGTTACATGAAATCTTATTCTAGTGTTAGTAAGTAATTAAACACATACAAACAAACAAAAAAATACACTAAATTAATTAAATAATGCAGCTCCTGTGCTACAGATGATAATAGCTACAGGTAGGAGCATGGAGCTGCAGCCAGCGGCGCAGCAGGGGAATCCTACCGGTCAGCCAAGGTGCTCAGGATGCTATTCGGGCTGTCGCTATATGTATGTCTAGAATTTATTAATATGTTTTGCTTTATTATTTTTCATTAATAAGCAATATTAATTAGTCTCGACATGAGAAGTATGGAGTTAATCACTAAGAATGATTCGGACATAATTATATCACTCAATTTCACATATGTATACGGCGCATCACTAAACGGTCTAAGCGAAATCCTCTAAAACTGCTCCTTTGTAGTGTAGTGGATTCGCTTGGTATGCTGAGAGCTTTCCGAAGCTCCCCTTATTCAAACAGAATCAATCTTGACTCCACTGGTAGCTCGAGCGCGTGTATCTTTGTCGGAAAAGTCAAACAACCAATGTTGTACCTTGTTTGCAGATTACTAAGTTTAATACGATTTAAGGATTGTACCCACTTGTGATGCTATTTGGCATCGATAAATCAATATTAAATAAAACGTCCTTCTCTCTATTGGCGTAATGAAAAAAAGGTATTCTTATTATGACTTATATTATCCATTTAAGTACTTCTTATTCAAATTCTATATGTAACGAATAAAAATTTGGTTGTCTGTAGAGTCGGTTTACGGACGATAATTTTACTTTATAACATCATAAAAAAACATCGATAAAAAATTGCATACTTTTATGAATTGAATTGAATGATTATCACTGAATTATCATTATTTTGTATAATACAAAGAAGGAGTTGATTGAAAATTACATTTTTTTCGATAAATTAACATTTATTTGCATTCTTTAATTGAAATATTTTATTACTTAATTTATACAGATTCATTACAAGTAACAATGCGCTATTAACAATTTATTTACAACTTATATACATGTGTGATATTTAAGATCCTACGCAGTTGAGCTTTTATACGATCGTTTATATGAGTCATAATAATTTTAGTAAAAATTGTAACATAACCTATAATTACTGCACTCACCAACCAATGCTCCGTTTTTAATAATCAAACAGCAAATATATGAGATTATATCGTTAATCAAATTCTTAAAATGCAGGAATTAATCACCCTTTTTGGCGCAATGGTTGTTGTAATAAACAATGGAAACCACATTAACTTTTCATTTCACTTTATAAGCAGTTTACAAAACAGTTCACGTGAAGGTTATGTGCTGTCGCTGTCTCTCTTCTACTCAGACGCATCTACTGATGGAGTGCAAGAAAGATGGATGCGTAACAAGCCTCAACGCTTAAGCCTCTGTACCGCTTATTCCGCGCTCTTGCTTGCACGCTCAGCTCAGGCGTAACGTGACAATGACGGAACGTGACAATGAGTCATACTTTTTCAGGCGTGCAGCTAGCGTTCATTGATTTATAAGACGTTATCACGTCAAAACATGAATTAACGCGTCAATTTTAAACTTTCGTCTCATCCTTATCGAGTTATGAATACATGTAATGAATACTCGAGTGGTGGGGCCCTCTTTTCGGCTAGAATGCCGTAATGAATCTCTATCGGTTCGAAGACTTCCTTATGGTAGATGCCGTCCATGTAGCAAACCACTACGGTCATGTTTGTTGACACTTGTGGTTCATCTAAGGTTGGTCTGGCCGTCCCAAAACGTTATGACGGTCATTTGCGACCAACAGCAATCACAAACATTTACAAATGCGCAAAATAATATTGATCAACAAAAACTTATATTAGAAATAACACGGCCTTTGCAGTGCATATCGGCAAGTATAAGCCCGCCCATAAATAAGTACGAAAGAGTATATGAGTGATTATCGACTGATCGACTTGCTATCTACGACTACTAAAATATTTGAATAACCTATGTACCCTCTTTTATGCAATTTCTGCGAAGAACGTTTCCGGATAAATCGTGCGACATCAACATCAGCGATTATTAAATATATACGATGTTGTTGGTGAAACGAAACTAGCCTATAGTAGAAGTTGTAATACGTTTGTAAATCAATCAGAGCAATCGCCCGGATAACGAAAGGTAGTGAGTGGGTTCGAATCCCACCTGAAGACTCGGTGGCATATTTGTTTTTTACAAGCGTATTCTATAGAAATATAACATTGTCAATGCACAAAATATAATTACATACATTATATTCAAGAAATTATAAATACTTTTGATTCAAATATGAACAGTTTTTTTTTTGGATTCACAATGCTATATTTCAATAAGATTTATAACATATGCCTATAAGGTACAACCACTTCCCGCATCCTACTTGAGGGCTCATAGATGTGGTTGCTTTTTATAAGCATATTTTAAAAATCTTATCAAACAAATACGCTATTGGATATTACCATTTAAAACTAAACAACTAAGTTCCTTATTGATAAACTTTACCGTATAATTGTAAGGGTACAGCATATAAGTGGTTCATATCATAATAACACAACAGGAAACAATATGTTGAATGAATGAATGAATGATGATGATGAAATATGATTGAACGCGAATGTGCGTTCTGAGGTGCGGTGCGTTAATAGCTTAATTCCTCAAGACACTGAGCTCGGATATGTTTTATTTCTCATCCATATCAATAATCTCCCTATAGTCCTAATAAATATGCGTCTTGTTCGCAGACTATGTGTTAATCCTGGTGCCGTGTGTCGAAACATAAATCTAATTTAAAAAGCTTTTAAATATCAAATCGTATGAAAAATCAACTCAGAAATCAATTACTCGAGGACACAAATTAAACAACCAAAGTTTATATTGTTTTAATCTTTCATGGTCACTAACATTATTATAATATAAGTAATTTACGGGATTGTTATCAAGTACCTTGTTTTTCGCGAGTTACCGATATTTCGCCATTGTTGCAAGCGCCATGGTCATTGAGCAACTGTATTGGAAACTCGCTAAAAGCAAGGTACATGGTAACGACCCTGTAAATAACTTATATTACTACAACCGAAGTTTATATCATTATTACGTTCAGAATCAAACAACTTGTACGATGGCACCATAACTTTACTTTACCGAGTTGCAATAATTTTATGAATATCCCAACAACAATGTGTCTTTAAAGGTCCGACTCTTCCGATGACTCAAATAGTACTGTCCGTTGCGGCATTGCAATCGCCTGAGGTGCCTACCCCACCCCACCAGTCATAAGACTTGTAACGAGGCGCCATATCTATATTGGCGACTCGTTGCTTCCATTGCGCTGACTGACTATGTCTTAGGAAGGGGCTAGGCGATGCAATGGCACGAATTGTTATTAGTTATATTAGACACTATTTTATGATTAAAGATGCATTACACAAATTCTATTGTATTGACTTCAATATTCTTATCATTATAATTGATAAATACATTAAAATATATATTTGCAACTTATTCTAATAATAAATGGGTGACGATAATTGAGAGTGGTGTAATGCATATAAAAATCTGTTCGCATTTTCAAAATACCTTTTCTATTTTTATTATCCATGTAAGTTTTGCAACTGAGTAACGGTTAAATCTTAACTTTGGTATCTCATTTAACCTATTCGCTTATAATATTAATATTAGTCAAAGTGTTTTGAAAGTTATCGAAATTGATTATATCAGTTTTATTTACATTCATTTAAAGATCATTTTTATATAGCCAATTTATTGAAGTATTTTATTGTATTAGTAATGTCACATATATGTTTTCAATTGTACTATATTTAGTTCTATAGACTATACTAAAGAGATCTTGCTATTTGAGAATTATACCATTAATATAAATTAGAAACAACGATGGGCCGATTATGCTCCCCTGAGGTATTCTATTTGTAATATTTTCAATGCTAGATCAGCATCAATTTTTACATAGAATGAACCCCTTTATTTAAATATTTAACCCGTCATGATCAGTCCCTGTATGCCGTTCAGTTGTTGTTTATCAAGCAGTTGTTTAGACGAATTTGACGACTAGCGTTTGATATATCAGTAAAAATGACCAATGTGTAATTATTCTTAATTACATTTTGAACAATATCGTTTACTAAATTACATATGATGTAGTATAGTGTTGTTGGCTTTTTTCTTTTGATAACTTAATTTTATATTAAAATAATCAATAATTACTATTAAAATAATCAAAAGTATGTTTTTGTCATTAAAGCAATTATGTAAGAAATAAAAAACATCTATTACAATAAAGATAAAAGTATATGTCAAAATTATAAATTAGTAGCTGACCCGGCCACGCGTCGCTGTGGCTCAGTTACTATAAATTGCTTTTATTTTATTTATGAATTAAATGAAACATATCCTGTGTCGCAGGTGGAATAAATCCAGAAAAATGAAAAAAAATCATCAAAATCCATTGAGTAGTTTCGGAGTTTCTTGCGGTCAAACACTGTGACACATAGTTTTTATATCTTAATATATAAAACAAAGTAGGGTTTGTTTGAACACGTATAACTCCAGAACGGCTGAACTGATTTTCATTCATTTTAATTTGTTGTATTTGTCTTTGTCCTAAATAGCAGAATGACTGCTACAAACATTGAAATATTGACGAAAAATAAAATAAAAGAAAAACCGGTTACCCATAAAAAATGTTCATGGTTTTCGTAACTGTCAAACATTTAATGTTCATCACGTCGATATGATAAACTCTTCCCTCCCATCAAAGAACAGATATAAATAAAGGTTTCGAATCGACAAGATATATTCTCAGATTACGGATAATGGCGTACTTTTAGAATTATATTACAAATATGTAGAATAATGACAGTAATGAAAAAGGACACATTTATTGGTATTTGGCAACATCGACATCCGTGTATTTAGCGCATAATTTTTGTATATTCGAGTATTTAACGAAAGGGAACGAAGGGAAAACAAGAGGGAACCCTAAAAATTTAATTTATGGCCTTCCGCGGATAATTATATGGAAACCCGTTCTAAAATGCCAGAACAGTCCAACAAGTAATAATTGGAATGTCTTGGAGAAAAATTCACATTGAAAATTTTACTTTTTTGTCAGTTGTTTAGAGTAATAGTGGCACTAAAAGAATATGTATAATCTTTATCTTCATGTCAGAACTTATGTAAATTCGCAACGGTATAGATCCTGCCTTTCGTACCGATGATCCTGGGTTCGTATGCCGGAGGGGGCAAAAGTTTGTGTAATAAGTCATGGATATTATATATATATATATATTTCTATTAATATGTATCATATATATTATGTGTGTCTATCCGCTACCCTAGTATCCACATGAGCCTTAAAGTGCATACTTTGGGCTAGGCTAATTGGTGTAATTGAAAGAGATATTATTATGACGACCGTTTGGTGGAACGGTAGCGATCCTGCCTTTCACACCGACGGTCCTGGGTTCGAATCCTGGTAGGGGCAGATGTTTTTATGATGAATACGAGCATTTGTACCTGAGTCATGGGTGTTTTATATATATTTCTATGAATATTACATATCTATATATCATATATGTATGTCTATCCGTTACCCTAGTATCTATAACACAAGCCTTACAGTGCTTACTTTGGGCTAGGCTAATTGGTGTGAATGTAGGAAATATTTATTATTTATTTATTTATTTATATAAAAGAAGGCGAAGTCGATTTAAATTAATTTAATACATAAGGCACAGATGAGATTACTTAGATTAAATATACAGCCTCTTTCTAGAGTATTCCGACCTTCTCATGAATGTTTTATCCTCCACTGTATTGTATTAGATCCGGTCATTATTGTTTATTGCCCTTCAATATTTCACGCCCCATTCCTCTTCACGCGTTGGAAAAACCTCAAGGCATTTTTATAACAATGGCTGTATGAGAACGTATGCCTTTGCCTTTTGTTTGGAATTTTGGCACATATAAACCTTTACAACTTCCTTTAAATTTTTATTCCAATGTTTATACCAAATATCTTTTGAGATATCAAGAGAAAATGTGAATGGAGCTTTATCGTGCGGTATAAAAGGTAGATTTTTTTTCTTTTTGAAACGAAGCCTAAACTACTTACTTTGTAGTTTAGGCTCCGCGCCCCTGTAGCGCGCGGGCGAACACTTATAAGCGGTCGACCTATACTTTTCAAATCCTGAATTTATATTATACATTATGAATGTATAATACTAGGTCTGCAATGCTGCTGCTGTTTGCAAATACTGAGCGAAGCACTACCTTACTTAACCTTACCTTAATTTCATCAATGTAGTCTCAGCAATTTGGCTGTGATCAGCTTTTGAATTTTTCTTTCGGTGATTATTCCTCCATGGTATTTCCGATTTCAAAACTTTTTTGGCGCCAAAACTCACATCGTGGTCGTGACTAATGTGTCACGACCACGATGTGAGTTTTGGCGCCAAATTTCATCAATGTAGTATCAGCGGTTTGGCTGTGATCAGCTTTTGAATTTTTCTTTCGGTGATTATTCCTCCATGGTAAAGTCTATATTTTTTTTACATAACCTATGTCCGTCAGGTTATAATCATGTATGTTCATGGCAAAATTCGTTCGAATCGGTTGAACCGTTAAGTAGCAGGAGGGAGACAAGCGAAATTTGTGAGTTGCCTAAAAGAGAGCTTCGCTCAATAAATTCAGGATGTCAGTCTGTGATGAAAAATTACAGACAATAAGCAAGATTATACCTGTACCAGTGCATATCATATTTTATCGTGTTTTGTTTTGACCTGATAATAGTAGGGAATGAAAAATTAATTCAAATTCCTGTTTGCATTCTTGTGGTACATAATAGTTATTTATTATACAAGAGTGGAAAGTTCCTTTTTAACCGCGTGCTCGATTTGGATGACCGAGCAAGCGAAGGATTCTAAAGTTGAATCACGAGCGCAGCGAGTGATTCTAAATTAGAATCCTGAGCGTCAGCGAGGGAAACAAACGAGCACAAGGTGAAAAATCTTTCCACTCGAGTGCAATACGTAACTTTTCATCCCACCTCAGCGAGGAAATGACAAAATGAAAAAGAAAACAATTTATAATGACAAAATATTTTTATTTCAATTAAAACACATTAAGATAATCTATAAATTGAAGAAAATAATAAGAAGTAGAAAATAATTAGGAAATATTAAATGTAACGTTGCTACAGTTACTTATGTTAAGTTTAATATTTTTGTTAGGTAATGTTATGTTGGTGTTTGTGAATTGTGCGCTGTTTTGTGGTAAACTATCAGTAATTTTAAATAGTTGTGCCGATTCATTGGATTCTATTGGCGTAAATGTTGGCGAGAGAGGGCTATTGTTTCCAATCTTATGGGGGCTCATTTTAGATGTAGAAGGGCGAGACCAAGAATCTGACAGAGGTTCTTTCAGCGTTATGGCCTCCACGATACTATTACAAATTTTTGATTTACTTTGGATTGAATCCTCTATGTATCCCTCTACAACCGAATTAGACTTCCAGCCTCCATGGCGCTTAAGCGATAGAAGATCAGCCCCTGATTCGGCCAAAAGTGTGGCTGAGGTTCTTCTAAAACAGTGACCGGTGTATAACGGGGGTTCTAAAAGTCCGAGAAAAGTTGCTATTTCTCGTGGAATACTGCCAATTTTATTCTGACCCATAGGTTGTCGGATACACTTTCCGTTGCGATATTGTAGAAAAAATCGTTCAATTGGGGTGTTAGAAGGACGTAAAGCTTGATATTTCTGAACAATGTTTACATATTCCTTGCGAATAACGAAGTTGCGGTCTTTTTTTGTCTTGGTATTTAGTACATTAATTAATAGCAATTCATCAGAATTATGAGAATATTTTGATACGTTATTGACATTAAGTAGTGTAAGTTCATTTGTTCGACATGCTCCGGTTATACCAATAATAAGAACAACCTGTAACAAAAGAAGTATTTATAATCGTAAATAAATTAATCAAATTAAAAATATTGTAAGTACTATGTACAATTTTATCAACAACAAAAAATTACACGTATTGACTTACTTTTGCCGCTAAATATACGGAATCAGGTGCTTTATTAATAAACTTTGCAATTTCAGATGCTGTGAAAACCTTCGATTTTTTTGGCTTATAACCAGATGAGGCTCTTTTTAAAAATGCCACTAATTTATGATAGGTGTCGATATGAACGTCTTTCTTCATCTTAATTGTTAATTTTAGCATTGAATACGTACTCCATAGCGTGCTTGCTTTCTTGGTCTCAGATAATTCTATAAAATATGCCAGCAAAACGTTTTCGGAGAAAGTTTTTGCTCCTTTAGCTAGTCGCCACATGTTAAATATATCGTACTGTTTCAAATACTTCTCTCGTGATTGCTGAGGGAGAAGGCTCATTTGCGCATTATTAACTGTTTCAGTTAACTCAGTTGGCGTTAGATAAACTTCATCGTCGCTAATGTCACTCATTTTAGTTGATTTTTTTGTACAGTTTTTAGGTTATGTTAATTATATTAAGCAATAAAACGTGAAAAACTAGAATGGCGCGAAGCACGCAAATAAAACAAAGAAACCAAGAAGGTTCCAAATTTAAATTTTTTCACAATTTAAAAAGTTCTTATCATAAATTTGGCACCATAGAGGTTACATTAAATAGGTTTAATGACGTTTTGAATTTACAATTATATTGAGTACTCATTATATGTGATGTTCTAAATTCAAATCTACTTTGCCGCTCAAGCGAATAAAATAGAATTTTCCAGCCAGATTTCGAAGCGCAAAATTACACTTTCCGAGGTGGTGGGATGAAAAAGATATTGTTACACTATTAGTAAAGGAAAGGTAGGTTCATCAATGAATTAATCGAATTAATATATAATGATAAACAAACTTAATAAAATAAAAATAAAATAATTAACGATAACTTATTGACTATAATTATTAATCAATATAATAATACTGAAGTCCACGGGAAGTACCCTGTAGGTTTTGATTCCCTTACGAGTGTCGAAAATTTGCGGAAATTTGTGGCATAAACGGCTGTATCTTTTCATTGCGTTGGCTTAGAAGTTTCACAGCTTTAAGGGACAGTAGACCTGAGTATTTGCTATAAATTCCAGCTTGATGCCTCCACGCATTCCTGAGAAAAAGGGTATTGACAGACGGACGGACAGACAACAGAGTAATCCTATAAGGGTTAAGTGTTTACCTTTCGAGGTACGGAACCCTAAAAACAAGACAGTTTTTCATCAACAGATACCGACACCGACATGATTAAAATGTCCTGTTTTTATAAAACCTCTACCAACAACAGTCCTCTCATGAATCAGCCAAATAGCTAAAAACATTAAAATGGAATAATTTATTGCGCGGCAAAGAAATCCCGTGCCGAAGAGAGATTTGATAATGACGCAGCAAAACGGTGAAAATTGTTTTGTTGGTTTCCGACATAGCTTCGTGAAAGTTCAGGGTCTTACCATGAGCTTTTGTCGTGGAATTGATAAAAATGTTAAAGTGAGATACCACTAAAAGGAGCATACTATTCGCTATGAGCAAAATGGGTGGTGGGGACCATCAAATCGATCGCAGCGCGCGATGTTGCAGAAATGTAAAATAACTCTGGGCTATCATGTGTCCAATTGCACTCCATACATATAAATAAAATTGAAGCGTCTGTTTGTAATATTGAAATAACCGTTTTTTACTACATGCATATGAATATATATACGGTAAATACACCAAAAAAACATTTTTTACAATTTTTGTCTGTATGTTCCGGTTAATCTCTAAAATAGCTAGACCGATTTTGACGGGACTTTTATTTTCAAGTAGCTGATGTAATAAGGAATAACATCGGCTACTTTTATTTTAGAAAAATAAAGTAATGTTAATGCAATGTCCAAGGACTGTCCAGTAACGCGCGAGCGGGCTATTGCTGATTTTTAATAAAAAAAAATATTGCAAATTATAATAACTGAGCCACGGGAACGTGTGGCGGGTCAGCTAGTATTTTCATAAAATTCAATATTAACATAATTAAGCATTTTTAAGTAAAAACGTTAAAACTCGAGTTGTAGGAAGTTTGTGTCACGGACGTTTGTCTTATGATCAGAGCTCTTATTAAGTAGCTTTGTCCTTTGGATAAACACTTCAAAGTCTCTCACATGCTGCGCTTATACATTTTTTCCATCTTTACACTACTTGAGGTTGAAAATTTATATCATGTTTTATCGTTTTAAATCCCGTACGTATTATAACATATTTTATCAGTTATAGTAAGAAAATAACTTATTATAATATGCACAAACTGTTTATATAATTTCATTAAATTTCACTGAAAATCAATCCGGAAATCGTTATCAAACCATCCAGTTGCCATAATTTGACACATATCAAGTCCACAATTTCCTTAAGACAACAATCAAAAAGTATTTATTTGAACCACAACATACATTCAACTTATTTAATCTTTTTACTCGTGCAGCCTGTAATGGAAATGAAAATAACTTTATTCAAATGCACTTTAAATAGGTTGTTTTGAAACGTCTAACATTTTTATAGGTACAAAAGCAAACAAAAGTATAATGCTTCAACCACTTGATTAAATCAATTTAACTTTTTTATACTAAACTACTTGCCCCGGCTACGTGTTGCTGTGTTATAAATTAAAATCAAATCTACCCTATCTTCTAAGTTAGATCAAATAACAGATAGTTACGAAGTTTGATCAAAATTGGTTTATATTATTAAGATAGGGAGGCGCTTGACAACTATCTCGCCTGATGGTAAGCGACGATGCGATCTAGGATGTGACGCGCTTGCCTAGAAGATCACTTTCACTCGTATCTTGAAGACCCCTAAATTGTATTTGTCAGGAAACACAGATTCTGGCAACGAGTTCCATTCCTTAGCGGTACATTGGAACTTAAACACTTAGTGCGAATTTTCTTTGGTATATCTACCATATAATAGTGGCGCCTATTTGTAAGTCTGGTTTTCCGATGAAAAACTGGGGACTTCGGAACAAGGTTGTGCTGCTGATACAACTAAATTACAAGCATTCTATTGGATATATTTAACTACTTCTGGAACTCACATCATCAGTAGGATCATCAATTAGATGTTAAGCCAGCCGTATTGCAGCATGAGCCTTTCCTGTGGCCTTTGTGTGGACTGGTAGACACTTCGAATCTTTGATGGAATCGAAAGTGCTATATAGGCAGAACATCCAACCACTTCTCTCCTGATAACAAACCCTTGAAATAAGCAATACAGAAATATGAGTCGGTCCATCCATTTTGAAATAACTACTTAATAGATTTGCCCTCAACCGAATGGAATAAACGATTTGTGACACAAAAGCAATAAAGCGTAATAAAACAGGAAATTGAAATATAAAAATAGAAAGAGCCTTTCCGGGAATTATTCTCCGATTTTCTGAGAAATCGCTCGATAAATATTAAACTCAATTTTCGCGGTAAAACGCTAGAATATTGTTCTATCAGTGAATTGTTTGGGAAGTGGCACTAGTACCTCTTTAATAGAAACAAACATTTGTGTATTTCAATATACAAAACATACACATGCACTTAAAAATAGCTTGAAAGAAGAGCTAAGTAATGGTGTACAATATCATCTAGATTACCAAATAAGTGCTTACAAGCTGTGGAAGGTGGATTAGGTAGCCGTTATTACTGAAAAAACGAAATGAGTTGTTGGCAGTACCTCCAAATCGCGATGTAGTAAAAGAATAATATAAATTTTAAGTAATATTTTAAACACATATAAGAGCCCTCAGATGGCGTATTTAATCTTATAGAAATACAAGCTCACCTAATTTATAAAAAATAAATATCACATCATCATCAGTCTGTTGTTGGACCTTACTGTTGGGAACAAGCGTTGCCCATGAACGAAAAACACCATGGAGAAAAAGTCTTTACCCAACAAATGGAGAATGAGCCAAATTTTCAAAATTTTAATAATCCATAATAACTAGCTGACTCGGTAACGCGTTGCTATGGTAACGTTAATGATACAATGGAAAAAGAGCGGGAAAAAGAGCGGACAGACAAACACACAAACAACAAATTTGTGTTCTTAGATTATAGACTAGCTGACCCGGTAACGCGTTGCTATGGTAACGCGTATGAAATGGAAAAAGAGCGGGGAAAAAGAGCGGACAGACAAAACACAAACAACAAATTTGTGTTTTTAGATTATAAACTACCCGACCCGGTTACCCGTTGCTAGGGTAACGTTAATTGATACAATGGAAAAAGAGTGGACAGACAAACACACAAACAACAAATTTGTGTTCTTAGAGTATATATTTATAACAGAGGTCCACTTTGGGTTGGTTAATAAGTACTGCATATCAATGATTTAACGTGATTCCTGAAACAAGTAATATCTTTGGAAATTATTGTCATTTTATTGGCTCGCATACCGGTTTTCATGATACTGTCACTCCGAGGTCCCAGGTTCGATCCCCAGCCGGGGGACTATAGAAAACGATTTTTTCTATATTGGCTCGGGTCTGGGTGTTGTGGTACCGTCGTTGTTTCTGAATTTCATAACACAAGCGTTTTAGCTACTTAGGTTAAAAAAAATAATGTGATGTTTTCTATTTTTCATTATTTATTATATATCTTTTGTTTAGGAGTATTTACCAGGCCAAACATTGGGTTGATGGATACCTACTCTAAGATTATTCACTCTATATCACGTAGATTTTTTTATTCGGTACATAATTAAATTAATGCAAGTTTTTTGTACACCATTATTCTAGAGCATATCAGAAATGTTTTCTCTAGATCATGTATTATAAAATTTTTAAATATGTACTATATGACTTGTATTTAGATAAACAAATAAAATACAACAAATATTTTATGATCCGCCTTTGCGAAAGTCGCTTAACCTCCATAAACGCACTCCGAAGCTGATAAGAACAGCTCTAACAACCACCTAAAGTTCAGTATTGACAGCATTTGATATTATATGGAAGGTTCATTCGGATATTATTTGAGCTCTAAGCAATAACTTATCAGCTACTCTATTTACAAAAGTATATCTGATAAACAGCTCTTCCATTTATATATATTTTCAAATTGGTGAATTAATATTTCCTTTCCACAAATCGTTCTAAGACACCTTGTTGAACACACACACAAAGAGTATGTTGTACCAAATACAATTTTAAACTAATAAACATATTGAATAAAAGTTAATTTATCCTATTTTTTATCTTTGAAGTATAGTTTTTTTTTTGTTTTTGCCATAGCAAAGCCAAGTAAGTTAATAGTGTTCATTTATTTACTAAGTCGGATGAGTGTCTGTCTGTAGCCTAGGAGTTCAGGTATCTGGTATAATTTGCCATTGATGTATAATTTTTTTTATTTATATACGTTAACAAACTAAAAGTTTATAACTGTAAAACATTGAGTTTACATAAGACCCGTGTCTTATATAAACTAATTGATATGTACAAATTATAAAATTTCGAGGAGCTTGATATTATGAAACTATCGCCAAGGCCGGTCATCTAAATTTACTATGTAAGGTTTCTATAGGAAGATCAAAGTGAAGCCCTTCGCCCGGCCTAGAAGATCTGGGTCTGGGGATGGCGGTTCGACTGATATAGGTCGATCTTTGTGATATTGTAGATAGTAATACAAATTACTTTACTCAAACGCGCAAGTGCTCATTATGAAAGATGTCGAGAAGCGCTTGGTGCGACAGGTAGGAATGGCAATCAAGAAAGGGTGGTAGCCCGTAGTGCGTCTGGATGTCCGATGGAAAAAGGGAGATTGGGTATGAGCACATGCAACTCCCGAGCACACTTTTATGTTATTTTTGCTATTAGAATTTCAATTTTTCGGCTATCCCATGTTTTTTTATACTACTGGCAACATTTGAGGGATTCCCTGACACATTCCTTTCTATATTTTTATCCATAGGGGTAACTTTGCCTCTCCACTCGGACTTTAAATGGCTGATAATGATGTTTTTGATTTAGAAGGAACATGGGTCATAACACTTGGCAATCATGCGACAATTATGTTGTAAATAATGTAACAAGATTGCTTTATGGCGTGACTATGCAGAATTATAAAATGACCGCCACCGCTCAGAGGGTGTCGAAATAACAACTTGTCAACTATAATAGTAATCGAAATTCATTATAAATAATATATGCCTCATAACTTAGAACAGTTACTTAATTAGATTTAATAATCTGGGAGTTAAATGTTTAAGAAACAAAATGTACGCATGTAATAAATAATGCATCTTTATCAAAAAATTACCTCCCTTGTGCCAATACTCTTTCAAAACATCAAAAGATTTATTAATTCTCTATATATCTGTATACAGTATCAAGTAATATATCAAAAACCATTAAAATAAACTATTAATCTAATAACCATGTAAAAAAAAAAATAATTAATAAACAAATAAAAAGAATACATACCGACAGTTTAAATAAATGTGTAAAATACCTTGGTTGTTGACTTCAACGACAAAAGAAGTGAGATCTTAATGGGTGCCAAGTTCAATGGTCAGTCCTGAAATTTATTTATAAGTAACAGTATAACATATCATTTCTTCTTATAACATAAGATAATGTATTGTAGCCTAAGGTCTGTCTTGGCTAGTTTTCATATATGAATTATAGCCTTCGCAAGTTCTAAACCTACAAGTATTTTTCGGTTCTTATTTTATAATTCCGAAAATTTGGATTGTTGGTAGAAACTAGAGATCGAACATAATAATTCGTTGGTAGGTTTATAAAAACTAGCCAAGACAGACCTTAGGCTACAATACATTATGTTATGTTATAAGAAGATATGATATGTTATACTGTTACTTATAAATACATTTCAGGACTGACCATTGAACTTGGCACCCATTAAGATCTCACTTCTTTTGTCGTTGAAGTCAACAACCAAGCCATTTATCATGATATTGAACTTGGCTCTCATTTCACATTTATGTTTTTGATTGGGATATCATTACTTTTTGTAGGTAAGTACATATCCTCGTAACGCCGTGGGTCCTTTTAAAAGGACAAATTCAAAACTAATTAGATATTTATGTTAAGCGTTCATAATAGAATCTAATTATTTTTGCCAGTTTTTTATTTATTCCTTTGTATTCATCTAATTACCTATCTGCATACCAAATTTTAACTCTCCAGGTCATCTGGAACTGGGTTAGAGTTTTGATCTATAGGTCAGTCAGTCAGTCAATGATAAAAATGAGGATGTTTGGACATTAATATCTAAATAACCGTTTGAGATAAGCTTATGAAATTTAGAACACATATGTATCTCGCAAGTCTCAATACATGAGAAAAATTTGATAAGTTTATGTGAAATAGTTTTTGATTTATGAGGGGGTCAAAAGTGGCTCCAAATGGTTCGTGTAATATTACACACGGTGCGGCTCGCCAGTTCTGTTTCTTGAACTTGGCTTGACACGCTACCGCGTGTCTAGATAAAATAAAAACCACTTTTATCACGATTATTATACATATTTAATAGTTATTATATTATAATACAATATAAATTTATTTATTATAATATTGTATAAATTATTGTTAACCACCATATGTAATTTAAAATCACACACACATTCATAAATATTTAAGTAACTACCTTGAATATAGTTATCACTTCTCACAAAAACGCCAATTTATTATTTTGCTTTATTCTTTTTTTTATAGAAAATAGGCATGCGCTTGATCACTATCTCGCCTGGTGGTAAGCGTCGATGCGATCTAGGATGTGACGCGCTTGCCTAGAAGATACCTATTCATTCATGACTTGAAGACCCCTAAATTGTATTTGTCAGGAAAAACAGACTCAGGCAAAGAGTTCCACTCCTTAGCGGTACGTATCATAAAATTGAAACCAAAACGCTTAGTGCGACTCTTTGGTATATCCACCATATAACGGTGTTGCCAATTTGTAAGTCTGGTTGTCCGATGAAAAAATGGGGACGGCGGAACAAGGTTGTACATTTCAGCTGCACACTCTCCAAAATGTATCCTATAAAATACGGATAGGCTCGCTACCTTCCGTCTATGCTCAAGGCTTTTGAGCTTTTTACAGAAAAGATCTTCATTGCCGATGAGCCTCTTGGCTCTCCTCTCGATGGACTCAAGCGTCTGGAGCTGATATCGGGCGGAACCTGATATAAATTAAAAATGAAACCTATCCTATGTCCTAAGTCGGAACAAATCCAGCAAAATGAAAAAAAGACATTAAAAACGGTTGAATATTTTCGGAGTTCATCGTGATCAAACACTGTGACAGAGAATATTTATTTATAGAAATAGGCAGGCGTTTGACAACTATCTCGCCTGATGGTAAGCGACGATGCGATCAACGATGTGACGCGCTTGCCTAGAAGATACCTATTCACTCGTGACTTGAAGACCACTAAATTGTATTTGTCAGGAAAAGTTTTCTACTCCTTAGCGGATAAAAAAAACACGTTTTTCTATATGCAAACTGAATTTAAAATAATATTATGAACAGACACTTAGTTTGAATTCAAATCAAGTACCTTATAATCGCCTTAATTGCCGATTAAGTAGAATTACAAGAAAGATTATATCGATATCAAAGCAAATAAAACTTTTAATGTTCTATAAAAATATCATTTAGTAACAGAAAATCCTGACAATAGCAATAACAGTAAAAAGAAACGCCGTTGCGTCAACAGTATAAAGACGAAAATCGCACATCACACGCGTTATGATGCAATCATAATTTATTTATCGGCACTTAGGGCAAAGACAATGATATTAAATATTTATGTTGTCTAGCAGTTTCCCGTTTGTCCCATTCTCTGATACGCAGTATGTTAATGTGAGAAGTCATAAAAAGTGTTTTTAGTGTCCTAACGCGTTATAACTCGAGTACGACTTTTATTACTTTTGAAGTCGTAGATTTCAAGCGTGGCATTTTGAAATATCTCCTTTTCCATATGGATTTTAGTGAAATGTTTGCCGGGTTTTGAGGAGCAACTCGTACAAGTAATGCTATTTTAGCAGCTTCTTGGTTGGTAGTTAAACGCCATTTGAGTGTAGAAAACAGAATAAATTTATCAACAATCCTAGCTTATTATATACAACATAATGGGCTAGAAATAGCGGCTCTTTAACTTAATTCTTAAATCATTTGTCTGTTTACAATCGTCTGCTCGTGTTTTCACATTGTATCCTAAACTGGCCTAGAGTGTAACTTAATAAAAAATCAAATAGTATTATTAAAAAGAAAAGTAAAATAGTAAATTATTCCTGAAAAAGTGAATGATTTTGCCAATCTGAGAATTGAGAAATAAAATTATAAAAAAATTATGTTATGAACATTTTGCGCTAAATCAGCTTTATCTCAATAAGAGTTCGCAGGAAATAATAATTTGACACACTCAACATTCAGACGAAACGAAGAGAGTTATATGTACCTTTAAGATGTCAAGATGTTTTTTTTTTCATGACCTATACCTATAAGTATAATTACGGAATTGTCGACTAATTGATTCCAGTTCATAGTCAGCATTTAAATGGTTAGTTTTTTTTCAGTATTTTATCTACATTTACATAATACTGTGTGTTCAGCTTTTCAAGAAAAGTCAGAGAGAGAAGAATGGAAAAAGTTGGAAGAGGCCTTTGTCTTTAGACAAACAGATGCAGTTGTCGATATTTTTTAAGTTTTTATGTTAATACAGTGCATATATTTTTTAAATGTATGAATAAAGGCTCTATTATTATTATGTGTTATTAAATAAAAATAAAAGTATAAGCGAACATCACATACTTGTGAACACAAGTTAAGTTGCTAAAAGCACTTGTGTTATGGAGTTCGGAAACAACGACGGTACCACAACACCCAGATACGAGCCAATAAACAAAATTTCGTTTTCTAAATAGACCCGGCCGGGGATCGAACCCGCGGCCTCAGAGTGACATTACCATGAAAACCGATACGCGAGTCATTCGACCACGGAAGTCGTTAAACTATAAGATATCAATGTAATAGGATTATTGTGATAATAGAATTATATAGTATATTGTGGATTATGTATGGTGACGACATATATATTATAAATGTCGTCACTTCTGATAAATCTGACGAGTTTCTTGCGCCCGTTCTGCCCGTTCTTGTCAGTTAAAAGACGTCCGGAATGGGCAGGAATTTAAAATGTTGGACGATTCAAAACAACTTATGCATTACACAACTGCATTTGAATAAAGTTATTTTCATTTAATTTTATTGGGAGTTTACTCCTCAAGAATTGATTTTCATATAAGGCACCCGGTATAAAAAAATATGAAGAGTAAAATTGAGTGATTGAATGACAGCGTTACGTTTTTTTGTGCGCAACCTATCGTGCGCACCTTTCACTTTTATTTTGAAGTTTTATTATTTTCTGTGCCTGTTTAAAGACAATCGCTCTTAAGGAGTAAACTCTAGTCCTGCGTCTGAACTAACACACTTTTTGGTAGGGGCTGTGTTGGAATATCCAACATTTACAATGGCAACACAGTTGCTATAGCAACGATTAAGAGTAAAAATTGTTAAATACTTTTATTATAATTCTCTTCCTTTTGTGGTGTTGGACCTAATACACGCGTTTTCTATATAGATGTATTTTTATTAACTCGAACTAGTCATCCATATCTTATTTCATTCTATACAGTCCCTCGCTCCTACATTGGTCCTTCGCAGTGAAGTTTATAAATAAAAATTCATCAAAAACGTTTTTTAAGTGGTGCAGGAGGTGCTGTGCAGTTTTATCACCGCCGCGTATTTGTGCAGGCATACGAAAACGCCAGTCATCAAGCCGCCTACAAAATCATTAAAATACACCAATATCCACAAGGAGTGCATATTTAATATAAAACTGGAGCAACAAATTTTAATTTTGCCGCCGCCATTATTATCCTGTGCGGTGCAGTATTGCCAATCTATTAGATGAAAAGTAAAATCAGCTCATTGGCTCTAATGAGTTGACAGCAGCGTGTTTCTTCGGCAATTCACTGAATCTGCAAGCTCATTGGTTCAAGTTTCATTATCAACGCTACTCGCCGCAGAGAGTCGCTACTGGACTTCCGCTGACGCCGACGTTCATTCACACCGGTTCACAGCTTTGAAATTTACTGGACGCCATTTTTGAAGCTTAGATTCCTCGTTCATTTGTTTGCGAAGATTTCGTTTGCGTGTTATCACTTAGTGGACTTTAATTTTATTCTAATTTCTGTTCTAAAATTACTGTCGGGATGTCGAATGACGAAAATCAACCTAGCTTTAATAGCAAGCTTGAGCTTATTCGGAAGCGTGCCGCTGTAAAGGGGGCTATAACCAAAATGTGTAATAGTTTAAAAGAATTTGCACAGGAGGACATCTCTTCTCATACTTTTGAGATTAAAGAGGAACGCCTTAGGTCCTCTTTTAATCGTTTTGAAAGTCTCAACCTAGAGATTTGTGCCATAGATCCAGAGGCTGACGACATGGACGCCGTCGAGAGTAAGTATTTGGATACCTTAATATTAATAAAACAGTTGAGTGAGTCTGCGTTGCAGTCGCGATCTAAAACGTTTGCTAAGGAAACGACTCCTGTTCCTACAAAGTTACCTCAGATTGTTATACCATGTTTCACCGGTAGGTATTCCGAATATAAGCCATTTTTAAGCATGTTCGACGCTTTAGTTCATAACAATAATAGCATTTTTGATGTACAAAAATTTTTCTATCTTCGTAAATGTCTTCAAAATGAGCCCTTTGAATTGGTAAAAAATCTGCTATTGTACCTGAAAGTTACAGTGAAGCAAGAAAAATTTTACACGATAGGTATGATAATATTTACAAAATAACAAACGAGCACATTAACATTCTTTTAGACATACCATCTTTCACTAAGTCGACAGCTCATAATTTGAGGCAATTTGTTTCAGCTGTAAAACAGCAATTAGCTGCATTAAAAAACTTAAATTATGAAGTGCAACATTGGGATCCAATTGTCCTTTGCATTTTGACTAGAAAGTTAGATATTTATTGCAATAGAGAATATCAATTGGTCCGGTCTGATAAAGAGCCTTCAGTAAATAATTTGATTTCATTCCTAGAGAGCCGAGCCCTAGCACTTGAGAATGCTGATAAAACCCAGGTACAGCAACAATCAGCCTTTCATAAAGCTGCTCACGTGGTAACTGTTAAGGGTGTAACAGGAAAAGATCCACATGAGTCATCACCGGCCCCTTCAGTCTGCATATCATGTAAGTTGCCTCACAAATTATTTGCATGTCCTAAGTTTTTATTGTTGACTGCAGAAGCACGAACTAAGCTTGTGAAGGATAACAAGCTGTGCACTATCTGTCTTAATAGTCATGCTCAAAGATGCAGATATCATTTTAAATGCCAAGTGTGCAAGAAAGGTCATAATACACTTTTACATCAGGATAAGGTAGAGTCTCCAGTAACGCTATTTTTAGAATCTGGTGCCAATCAGGTGATTTTGCCTACAGCACGAGTTAAACTTGTAGCGAACAATGGCACAGAGGTTCATGTTAAAGCACTGTTGGATAGTGGCTCCCAGACCTCCTTCATTACTAAGCAACTTGTGGACTTATTAAATCTAAAGCCTTTACAAGTGAATACTCCAGTAATTGGTATAGGCAACAATGTAAATAAAATAGAAAATTGTGTTACCGTTCTTTTACATTCACTGACCAATAATTTTAGTATAAATGTAGCATGTCATGTGATAAACAATATTACTTCTATGCTTCCACAGTACAGAATACCAATTAAAGATATTCATTTACCAGCTAATATCACATTAGCGGATGGGACTTTTTATGAACCTAGTGTGATTCATATTTTATTGGGGGCTGACATATTTTTTCAGGTGTTGCTTGCGAATGAGCCCCAACTGAGTCTTCTCTCCTCAAAGGAGTGTGGTGTTAGCAGCAATTTGTCTACAGTTCCAGTTCTCAACACTCAATTTGGTTATGTGGTCGCAGGTTCAGTCCCTGTAAAGCAGCATCATCAACAAGTAACTTGTTTATTTTGTAAACCCTGTGACAATTCTCTTAGTGGTACTCTTGAGAAATTTTGGGAGCTTGAAAGTATACCTGAAATCTTTAATGAAAAATTACCAGAACATGAGATATGTGAGAATTTGTTTCGTGATTCAGTGAAGTTAGATTCTCAAAATAACAAATTTCAGGTTGGTCTGCCACTAAAATTGCCACTAGAGTCAATTAACGAAGCACTTGGTGATTCATTTAGTTTGGCATTGAAAAGATTTAAGAATCTAGAATTAAGATTTAAAACAGATAATTTTCTTTATCAACTTTACAAAGAATTTATTCATAATTATTTGAAAGAGGGTTACGGTACAGTCATTGACATCAGCCAATATGATCTTTCTTTTGATCCAGTCTATTTCTTGCCTCATCATCCTGTACTCAGGCTTGATAAAAAAAGCACTAAATGTAGGGTTGTTTTTGATGGGTCAATGAAGACAAGCAAAAAAGTTTCTCTCAATGATTTGCTATTAAAAGGTCCTGTTGTTCAAAAGGAATTATAGCGAATTAGATGCAATCCACTATTTACGATTTGTTTATAGAAGCGAGGGAATTGATGAATGAAAGTCCTGCATAGATTATTGAATTTGTCTTAAGAAACTTGCTAATGTTACAGTTACAATCATTACATTAAAAGTTCTTCGTATCTGAGAAAATCACTGCTGTCAGGAAAAGTAAATTACGTCTTATTTTTATTACACAGAGTATCTCTTAAAATCACAGATTAATAATTATCTTACAGAGACACATCCGCCACAACACCCCCCTACGGAGAGAGACAACTAGTCTTTAAAAACCTTAAATCTAACGCGCCTACCTGATCGTGTGGTATAGGGCGGAGGTTTGGATGACAGCGCAGGTGCGGATGATTGTAGTGCTGCCGGGATCGAATGTTCCCCAGTAGTTTTCAAATCTTTAGGGCCTGGAAAATCAGATTCAGGTGCAGCCCCAGCTGATTTATTTTTTGTTGTTGCTGTAGGCGTGGAATCTTCTTGCAAAATGAATGCAGGCTTAATTCTGTCGACGCTTACTGTGACACATTTACCCTTAATGTTGATAGTTATAGTTTTACCATCTGTTGCTCTTTCAACTATTTTGTATGGGCCACTATAAGGAGGCTGTAAAGGTCGGCGAACAGAATCTTCGCGTAGATAAACATGGGAGGCAGAATCCAGCTTTTTAAATACAAAGGAAGATTTGATGCCATGCCGAGATGCTGGAACCGGTCGAATTCCCGACATGTGATGTCTCAGTCTCGAGACAAAATCAGTATAATCACCTAAAAAATTGTGACGAAACGAAGGTACCACCATCTCACCGGGCAGACGTAGAGTTTCACCATACAGCATTTCTGCTGCGGATGAACCAATATCCTCCTTATAAGCAGCTCGAATCCCTAGCAGTACGAGGGGTAAAGCAATCATCCAATCGCCACCGTGGCACATAATGGATGCTTTTAATTGGCGATGAAATCGCTCTATCATTCCGTTTGCTTGTGGGTGATATGCGGTAGTTCTAATGCGTTTGGTAGCGAAACTCTGCATCAATCTGCGGAACAAATCTGATTCGAACTGAGTTCCTTGATCAGACGTGATGACAGATGGAACGCCAAAGCGAGAAACCCATTCGCGCACTAAAGTCTCTGCGACTTCTTCGGCTGTGATACTTTGCATTGGCCAGGCTTCAGGCCACCTTGAAACTCGATCTATGGCGGTTAAGCAGTAGCGAAATCCTTTGCAAAGAGGTAAGGGTCCGATAATGTCGATGTGCACATGCATAAAGCGACCACTGGGTGTATCGAAATTGCTGAGTGGGGAAGAATTATGTTTGGAGACTTTGCTGCGTTGACATGCGTCACATGTACGAGCCCACTCTCTACAATCCTTGTTAAGGGCCGGCCAGACATAGCGATCAGCTACGAGACGAGCCGTAGCCCGAATGCTAGGATGACTCAAATTGTGCAGCTTGTCAAAGATAATACGACGCAAATCTCTTGGGACATAGGGGCGAGGTTTTCCAGTCGAGAGGTCACAGAATAAGGAGAACCCTGTACCAGGGACGCTCATTTTTGTAAGACGGAGGCTGGAATTTTCCAATAATTTAGGCAATTCCTTGTCTGCCTCTTGAAGCTTGGCGAGAGCCTCATATTCTTGCTCAAGCGAAATTGCGTCGATTCGGGACATGGCATCCGCAACGATATTATGCTCCCCTCTAATATATTTAATATCTGTTGTAAACTGACTAATAAAGGACAGTTGGTTGAGCTGCGGTGGAGGAAGCTTCTCGCGGCGTTGTACAAAAGCATAAAGCAGCGGCTTATGGTCTGTAAAAATGGTCACGTGTTGGACTTCGACTATGTGCCGAAAATGCTGAATACTTTCGTACACAGCCAATAGCTCACGATAGTAAGCTGGCCACTGGCATTGTTGAGGGGTCAATTTTTTACTAAAAAATGCAAGAGGGCACCAATGACCATCAACAAACTGTTGCAGGCAGGAACCGATATGGACATTTGATGCATCAGTAAACAACCCGAGAGATACATTAGCGACAGGATGGTAAAGCAAAGTTGCATCGGACAAGCTTTTCTTGCACGCTTCAAAATTCTCAAGAAGTTCGGGTGTCCATGGATATGGTTTTGAACCCTTACTTTTTGTTGCTACTAAAGCATTTATAAGTGGGGCCAAGAAATCTCCGCATGCCTTGCACATTTTCAGGGGGTTTAAAATCTAAAATTGCTTGGATACGATCCTGAGGAGGTCGTGTACCGTTTGAACTGATGTGGTATCCGAGAAACATGACCTCACCAGCACCAAGGACGCATTTAGATGGGTTGATGACAACACCATAGTCCTGGAGGCGCTTAAATAGGGTGCGAAGGTGCTCCATATGAGTGGCCTCATCTGGTGAATAGACCAGGATATCATCAATGTATGGAAAACAAAAATCGAGACCCCGTGTGACCTCATCAATGAAACGTTGGAATGTCTGTCCAGCGTTTCGTAAACCAAAGGTCATGAAACAAAATTCGAAGAGGCCAAACGGAGTCACGATGGCAGTCTTGGGAATATCTCCTTCGTAAACGGGAATCTGATGATATGCTTTCACCAGATCAAGGGTACTGAACACTTTGGCACCAGAGAGATTATGGGCATAATCGTTAATGTGCCGCACAGGGTATTTGTCTGGGATGGTCCTCGCGTTAAGGGCGCGATAATCGCCACAGGGACGCCAGGAATTGTCTTTTTTGGGAGTCATGTGCAGTGGAGATGACCAAGCACTTTTAGACGGCCTTGCAGTACCACTTCGTACCATTTCTTCAAATTCCTTCTTGGCGGAAGTAAGCTTTTGAGGCGCCAAGCGACGAGGACGACACGACACAGGAGGGCCATCGGTTGTCTGTATATGATGCACAGTATTGTGCTTGATCACTCTCGGTAAGCCAGGAGGTCGAACTATGTCCGGAAATTCAGAAAGTAACGACGCATAATTTGAATTTCCCACAATGACTGCTTTGACGCTTGGCTGCTCCACTGAAATACGAGAGACTGAACAGCATAACCCGGTTGTACTGTCTATTAACTTTTTGTTACGACAATCTGGCAACAGGTTATAATGTGCCAAAAAATCGGCGCCAATTATAGCCCGTTGAACGTCGGCAACTACGAACAACCACATAAAATCTCTACGCAACCCCAAATTAAGACAGAGATTGATGGTACCATAAGTTCTAATAGTACTGCCATTTGCGGCACTGAGTTCGTACTCAGAAGCTTGTCGCTGACGTGGAAGCCAACTGTGAGGAAAACAGCACAAATCCGAGCCGGTATCTATTAAGAACTTGTATTTGGTAACTTGGTCGGTAACGAAGAGACGGCGGCTGAGATGCGAGCAATCAGATGCCGCCGCTACTGACTGCTTTTCCGGTTTTCCGGAGACGGTGTCCAAGTGCAGCCTGTAACACATTTGGAGGCATTACGCCCAAATCGGCTATGGTACCAGCATAATTTGTTTCCAGCTGGCAAAACAGCGCGAGAGTTCCTAGTTCTAGAGCGGCTGCGATCTCGTGGATAAGTAGGGTCACGCATAGATAAGGCGTTTACTACCTTCGTTAGCTCCTCTACCTTGTTAGTTAAATCTGCAAGCATGTCCCGTGCAGGAGTAGCAGTGGTAGGCGCGCTGTCATACGAAGCTGCTGTGGAGCATACGGCGTTGGGTAATCCTGTTAGCTCGGTAATTTTATCGGCCAAACTTGCCAACTGGTCAACAGTTAATTCGGGCTGCGAAGCCAAAATAACCTGCACATTTTGTGGCAAACGTCTTAGCCACAGCTGTCTTAAAATGTTTAGGTCTGTTAAGGACGCCCCTGCAAAAGATTTTAAATGACGAAGAAATTGGGACGGTTTCCTATCCCCAATTTCTTCATCACTGAGCAATTGGCGAACCTTTTGTTCCTCGGACAGTGACAACCTTTTTATAAGCTCAGCCTTTAGTGTTTCATATTGCTTTCCTTTTTCAGGAGGACAAATCAGGATATCTTCTATTTCACCTGCATATTTATAGTCAATTTGCCCGACTATGTAATTGTATTTGGTGGAGTCGGCCACGATTCCAGCAATTTCAAACTGGGCCTCTACCTGAGCAAACCACACAGCCGGTTTGTTAGGCCAAAATGGGGGCAATTTTACTGACACCTTATATGTCTCAGCACTATTCAGCTGCTGATTTGAATTCGCTTGGCTAGAATCTCCTATACCTGCGTTGTCATCCATGATGTAAACAACAAAACAAACAAAAAGGAAAATGAAAATTGAATACCACACGATACAAAACAAATACAATTATATGTAACTCTTAATGCTATAGATCAATATAATGTGTATTCTTATAATCGAGTTAATACTGAATATAAAATGAGACTGTTCTAGTAAAATAAAATATTCCTAAAATAAGCACTATCATAAGATTAAAAGTCAACTAATATACCCTACTGAAATTTAAATTAATCAAAGTCAGCAAACATTATTTGAAAAAGTAACTTTGGATATACTTTGTTATCTCTGTAGTAGGTTATGAATCTTAAAAAATATATATATACTACAAATTAATACTAATTAACAAATTATAATAGACTATAATTTAAATAGGAATTAGTTATTGAACAGATTTAAAACCAGATATTAAAGTTGGTAAGTAAAAAACATGCACAAGCACAAGTTAATATAAAAACAAAGAACACAAACAACATTAATGGCTTTTCTTTATAGGAACTATCCAACAATGTGTTTAATATTGTTGATACCATTACACACACAGGTTAAATCAATTAGTTCTCCACAGTAAGACATCACAGGCACACCATACTTGAAATGTTGTGGTTGAAATCAGTTTTATGTACTGATTAATAGGTAACAGGTCAAAGTAGAACAAATAAATGATCGTGCTCTTGACATAGGGTGCAGGCCATATGTGCAGATCGTATCGGTTAGTCAAAATAAATAATGGAAGAATGTTACTTGATAAGCTGTTCTCGTGCGTATGAAGAAAGCAGGTGAACACAAAAGGCAGCAAACATGCAAATCGGAGCCACAACACAGGGTATGTTATATCCAATAGACTGCTCCTGCGCCTCGCCGCTGACACAAAAACTTTTCGGAGTCACCAATATAGCGAATTAGATGCAATCCACTATTTACGATTTGTTTATAGAAGCGAGGGAATTGATGAATGAAAGTCCTGCATAGATTATTGAATTTGTCTTAAGAAACTTGCTAATGTTACAGTTACAATCATTACATTAAAAGTTCTTCGTATCTGAGAAAATCACTGCTGTCAGGAAAAGTAAATTACGTCTTATTTTTATTACACAGAGTATCTCTTAAAATCACAGATTAATAATTATCTTACAGAGACACATCCGCCACAGAATTAATAGATATTTTAATGCTATTTAGAGTTAATCAATATATTTTTGTAACTGATATTAAAAGTATGTTTTTAAGAATCTCATTGCATTCTGCATATCGATCATTACAAAACATTCTTTGGCGAGACTCCACAAGTGATGATATACAATGTATACAATTGAATACTGTAACATTTGGATTGAAAAGTTCTTCTTATCTGGCTACACGTTGTTTGAAAGAACTAGCTGATAGGTATAAAGATAATTTTCCTTTAGCAGCGTTTATCATAGAAAATTGTACTTATGTAGATGATGCTCTTGTTTCTCAGCAATCACCTGAGCTGCTTATAGAATCGAGAAAGCAACTTACTGCTCTTTTAGATAAAGGTGGATTTGAATTGCACAAATGGTTTTCTAACTGTCCTCAATTGTTAGATGAGATACCGAAGTCAAAGCAACATTTTGATGATATTGATTTAGAAAAGAATAGTATTTCTTTAAAAACGTTAGGTATAAACTATAATGTAAAAACAGATTCATTTATGCTTTATCCGAAGCCTAGCAAAAGCATGCCTGCTACTAAGCGCGAGATTTTAAGCTTTATAGGGCAGATTTTTGATCCTCTTGGATTAGCTGGACCTATAGTGCTTAGGGCTAAAGTTATAATGCAAAGGTTGTGGCAAGCACATGTCAATTGGGACGCACAGCTTCCTCCTGAAATTTTAAATGCATGGTGTGAATTTTATAAAAGCCTGTGTGTTATGCTGCCTATAGCTATTCCGCGTTATATAAATTTGTGCAAGGCCATATCGGTGCAATTAATAGGTTTTGCTGATGCCGCCAGTTCCACAGCATATGGTTGCTGCGTTTATCTTCGAGTAATGGATTCAGCTAAAAACATTAAGATTTCTTTATTGTTTTCTAAGTCACGTTTGAATCCACTTAGACAAAGTTTAACAGTGCCTAGACTTGAGCTCAATGCCATGGTACTTTTAGCCAAGTGTGTTGCAAAGCTTCACAGCACCTTAAAGCTTCAGTTAAAGATAGATAATGTTATTTTATATTCAGACTCTCAAATTGCTTTATCATGGATAGGGTCAAACCTAACCACGCTTAATTCATATGTGGCAAACAGAGTAAAAGTTATAACTGAACTTACAAATCAATTCTGCTGGTCATACATTAGTTCTGATAAGAACCCTGCCGATTGTCTCAGTAGAGGAATCTTACCGCATGAATTACAGCACCACCCTGTGTGGTGGCAAGGCCCTAATTTCCTACATTCAAGCGAATATAAATCGCAAAATACACCTATCTCACGTGTTATGCTGTCCTGTGATGAACCAGAGGTTGAAGTTGAATCAACTTTCTCAAGTGCTTTGGTGTGTACTATACAACATGATGAATTATGTTTAGATTTTCTCAATGATTATTCTGACATTAATAAAAAGCAACGTTTGTTGGCATATATTTTGCATTTTGTGCAAAATGTAAAAATGTAAAGATAACGAAAGTAAAATTAAATGTGATTTTTTAACTTCTAAAGAGTTAAATGAGTCATTGTTAACTATTGTAAAATATGAACAGCAGAAATATTTTAAGGCTGAGTTTTTAGAGTTAAAATGTAAAAATAAAATGTCAAAGAGTAATTTGAAACCATTGTACCCATTTGTTGATAGCCAGGGGCTAATGAGAGTCGGTGGGCGTTTAGAAAATGCATCTATTTCATACACACAAAAACATCCAGTAATCTTACCTAAACATTCTCATATAACACATTTAATAATTGAAAGGGAGCATGTTAGGAATTTTCATGCAGGCCCGAGATTAGTGATATCTACCATTAATCAAAAATTTTGGATAGTACATGGTATTAAGGAAGTTAAGAAAGTTATTCATAGATGTTTAATTTGCTTCAAATTGAAAGCTGATACAGCCAAACAGCTTATGGGTTCGTTGCCATATGACCGTGTCAATTATTGCCGTCCATTTCAAAAGGTAGGCATTGATTTTGCTGGACCTATTATGATCAAACAATCACGTGTAAGAAAAGCTTTACAAACTAAGGCTTATGTATGTGTCTTTGTATGTTTTGCTACCAAGGCTATACATCTTGAGTTAACCTCGGATCTAAAAACTACAACATTTTTAGCTTCTTTCAGAAGATTTATTGCACGAAGGGGTCTTCCCACTGACATTTATAGTGACAATGCATCCACTTTTAAGTCTGCCAATAATAAGTTAAATGAATTGTATAAATTGCATAATAGTAAAGAATATAAAAAGGAGGTTCATGATTTCTCGGCCCAGCAAGGTATTAATTTTCATTTTCTTCCATGTTATTCACCTATATTTGCAGGATTAGCCGAAGCTGGCGTAAAAGGCATGAAGTTCCACCTAAAAAGAGTTGTACAGAAATCTTTGCTTACATATGAGGAAATGAACACTGTATTATGTCAAATTGAATCTATACTTAATAGTAGGCCTCTCATGCCTTTAACTAACGATGTTAATGATTTCTCTTGCATCACACCTGGTCGTTTTTTAATAGGAACTGCTTTGAATGCATATCCAGAGCCTGGAATATCTCCTGCTGATAACCATCAGTTTTGGAAAATATGTAGTAGCATGAAAAACTCTTTCTGGAAGGTATGGAGTAAGCAATATTTAAATAATTTGCAGTCGCGTCCTAAATGGAAAGACTCTTACCCTAACGTGAAAGAAGGTTCATTGGTGATTTTAAAAGAAAATGATGTGGCTCCAATGCATTGGCCTATGGCTAGAGTTACTAAAGTTTTCCCTGGTTCTGACAATAAAGTTAGAGTGGTCGAAGTTAAAACCGCTAATGGCAGATCCCACAGACGTTCAATTGTAAAAATATGTCTACTACCAATAGGTTTATTTTGTGTTATTAATAATGGTACTTAGTTCTAGTTGGGTTCCTACTACTATTAGTTGTAATATATTCTTTAAGTGAGAAGTCAAGATATTTTATTTTATTACTTGTAGTATTTCGCATTATATTCTATCACATATTCTAGATTGTTTTAAATGTAAACAAATATGTTATTTATAAGATTGTGTTTAAGTTTAGTTACACTGTAATGTTTCAATAACTGTTAATTTTTATATTGTCTGTCTTTTCTTAGAGGCAGCATGTTGGAATATCCAACATTTACAATGGCAACACAGTTGCTATAGCAACGATTAAGAGTAAAAATCGTTAAATACTTTTATTATAATTCTCTTCCTTTTGTGGTGTTGGACCTAATACACGCGTTTTCTATATAGATGTATTTTTATTAACTCGAACTAGTCATCCATATCTTATTTCATTCTATACAGTCCCTCGCTCCTACAGGCTGATTATATCCATTATTAACTTGTTATGCTTATTTCTCTTTCTATACATTGCGAATAAGGTTTCGCAATTTATAGGATACAATTCGGAGAGTGTGCAGCAGAATTGCACAGCCTTGTTCCGCCGTTCCGATTCTTTCATCGGACAACCAGACTTAAAAATAGGCGCCACCGTTATATGGTTGATATACCAAAGAGTCGGACTAAGCTTAGTTCCAATTTTGTGATACGTACCGCTAAGAAACGGAACGGTCTGAATCAGTGTTCCCTGACAAATGGAATTTAAGGGTCTTCCAGTCACGAGTAAATAGGTATCTTCTATAATCAGCTCGACGAACCTTGATCCCTATGACAGTTCATGTTAGTGACGGGTCGTGTCGATATATCGTTTATAGGCAAGGGCGTGACTTGCATTCAGCCACATCAATAAACATGTTTTTAAGAATATAATCTACATTTCTAATGCTTATTATATATACGAATATCCGTGTATTTGTATGCGGGGTTGCCAAAATTCCGATGCAGAGTTAACATGGTCGAACTCTATAATTTTAGTTTTGAAAATCCATGTAAATTAAATTTTTAGTATAGTAACACTATCTGATCTGTCACTAGGTACGCCGTGATCGCTTATTCGCTACACCAGTATGAGTGCTAACGCCTTGTATGCGCCACGTGTTTTTTGTGTCATCGGAGTCCTTTGTTTGTTACTACTGTTGTTTTCTGTTTTTGTTATTGTTGTTTTCTGTTTTTGTTATTGTTGGTGTTTCAAAATGCCGAAAAGACTGAGAAAAACTGTACTCAACAGTGAAACGCGGGAGTTTGTTGTACGCTTGCGTGATTATTTTGCTCGCGAACAACAAAATGGCGGACTTTTGTTGCCACTTGACAACGTACGCGACCGTGTTGCTGATGCTCTGGGAATTGGCAAAGCTACCGTTTCCCGAATTACAAAGGAGAAGTTCGGTGAATCGTCGATGGAGGAGAACAAGCTATCAACTCCAAAGAAGAAAAAACATAATAGGGCACATTCCGTAACTAACCCCGATGATTTCGACATGGCAGCAATACGAAACCACATTTACGGCTACTATTTTCGAGGTGAACTGCCAACTTGCAAAAAATTATTGGCGTCGCTGAAATCGGCTGATTTATTTAAAGGTGGGCTCACTTCTCTCAGAGTGGTTATAAAAAAATGTGGATTTCGTTATGGGAAGTGTGACAAAAGAAAAGTAATAATGGAGCGGAAGGACATTGGATTGATGAGGTGTGATTTTCTAAGACAAATAAAAAACATCGAGAACTGGGACAAGGTGGTTTATCTGGACGAAACGTGGCTCAACGCCAATCACTCAGTGTCCAAAACATGGACAGACGACACAGAGAAATCCTGTACCAAAGCTCCAGAAGGCAAGGGCCAGCGTTTGATTATCTGCCACGCTGGCACAGCCAAAGGTTTTGTACCTAACTGCTTGTGGGCCTTCTAATCCGTGAAAACATCAGATTATCACGAAGAGATGAATTTTGAGAATTTCGAGAAATGGTTCACAAAACTATTGGACAATTTAAATGAGCCCCACTATATTTTAATGGACAACGCCCCATACCACTCTGTGCAAGTTAATAAAGCACCTACCGCGAATAATAATAAAGGCGAAATCATAGAGTGGCTGCAACACAATGGTGTGGCAGCTAATAGTCAAATGCTGAAAAAGGAATTAGTCAGACTGATGAACCTGCATAAACTGCAAACAAAGAAGAAGTATGTTTTGGATGAGATGGCAAAATCAAAAGGGCACACCGTGATTCGGCTACCGCCCTACCACTGCCAATATAATGCAATCGAGATGATATGGGCGCAGATCAAAGGTGGGTTGATTTGTATTTATTTTAACATGTTTTTATTTAGGTGACTGGTGACTAGAGAGCTAGCACTATTTAAAGCTATTTTATTTTACTAAATAGCTATAGCATTTTTATTTTTAACCATGTACGTAATTTCTGATATAAATTACACACTTTTAACATACCTAATTATGTACTTATAATGTACTTACTCCGATCTCGCTCTTTGACTTTGCATCATATTCAATCTAAACCATTATTGTTTCAGGTTGTGCAGCCAGGCTGAACACAACTCCGCCATTCACAGCTAATAAAATGCTGACGTTACTAGAAGAGGCATGTAGTCTAGTGACTCCGGACAATTGGAGGAAAGTGGTTGAGAAGACCAAAAAACTGTGCTTAGATGATTGGGATCGAGACGTGCGATACGACAACGTAGTAGACCAGCCGTTTTTAATAAACGTAGGAGAAAGCAGCTGCAGTTCAGATTCCGAGTCTGAGACGCAAGCCGTGATGTCATTGTCAGATTCCGATTAATATATATTAAAAATCATTGCTGAACCGCTTTTGTTTTATTTGGTTTTGTCATATAGTAGGTATATATAATAAATTAATTAAATCTCCTTTATTTTATTATCGCAGACAACTTAAATGATTATAAATCTGACACTAAGAGCGTAGGTACTATGTTAATGTATTTTGTACACTCGTTTCCATTTTCGATATTTGTTTATCGATACTTTCCGCGCTAGTCGATATCTTCCAAACGAAGTAACTTTTGCAGGACGTCAACGTAAAGTCTGATTGAGATAATTTCTTGTAAATGTTAATAATTATTATTATTCCGACGGAATATTATTTTAATGGCATATATCTGCCTAAAATTAATAAATATCATTTTTAGACTCCGCCAATTCGATTATAATGTAACGGTGACGCTACTACAAGGTTGTGTCGAGGGAATAACTGTCAGTGTCATAGGGATCAAGGTTCGTCGAGCTGATTATAGGTAAGCGCGACACATCCTAGATCGCATCGTCGCTTATCATCAGGCGAGATAGTGGTCAAGCGCCTGCCTATTGAGTAAAAAAATAATAAGGTTGATTGTATTAACTATAAAACTAACATTTGCTTTGTTTTTCAAAAGAATGTCGACTTAATTTATAAATTACGTCGTCTTTCAGCAGTTCTCATTTGTTCATACCTCACGTTCAGAACTCGGTACTTACTTTGAACAATCAGCAATATAATTTAGCAAAATATTGGCTACTGCATAATAAATGCTACTGTTCTCGTAATCATAAACCGAGTTGGCTGTAGTAGTGTCCGAGCGATAGTAAACTTTTATGCAGCAGTAATGCTATCTCTATCAGACTTATTGCAGGCGACCGTCGTGATGCTAGTTTATGACGCTTCCCAGAGATTTTCATTTGGAGATGGAAAGACGTATCAGAACGTTAAACTTTCAAACCACTTGGGAACTTCGTGGTTCGTATTCACAATTTTTTCTTTTATATTTTTTTCGTAATCATATTCGTTTATTGTGATACATAGGTACGTACCTAAGATGGTATACGATTACATTGTTCAGATATTTCTTGCCATGATAACAAATAATATAATAGAAAATGACAAATTTAGAGAGTAATAATAAATTCGAACTATTCTTTTAAAATAAAAGTTATTTAAAAATAATTATAGGTCCATTAATGCAGATAAAATATTATTCATAATTACGATAGTTTGTCTTTCTCACCAACGGTATTTGTTTGTGTGATAAAAACGAGTATCTGTACCCAAGTCATGCATATTTATATGTATTTCTGTGAGTATTACTTATTTATGTCTATCTGTGACCCTAGCGTGCTGATCCTATCAATTATAGGCCCATCTCGGTCACGTCCATTCTCTGCAAGATAATGGAACGTGTACTGAACCACAGGCTCCTGTCGTATCTAGAAGAAAATGACCTCCTTAGTGACCGGCAATATGGGTTTCGCAGGAACCGGTCTGCCGGAGATCTTCTAGCATACGCCACTTACAAATGGAGCGAAGCCATCGAGAGGCATGGTGAGGCGCTTGCCGTCTCTCTTGATATCTCGAAGGCTTTTGATAGGGTGTGGCATGAGGGCCTTATTAGCAAGCTTCCGTCATATGGTCTTCCCACTGGTTTGTGTGTCTGGATATCGGACTTCCTGAGGGATCGGTCAATACGAGTTGTCATTGACGGTAGCTCGTCTGACCATTTGGCTATCAATACCGGCGTCCCTCAGGGTTCCGTTCTCTCTGCAACTCTTTTTCTGCTGCATATAAATGACCTGCTTTTGCCCGGTTTTTTGGGGTACGCAGATGACAGCACTGTTGTAGATACCTATATATCTGATGCACGAGCCAGTGCTGAACAGATCCAGTGTCATAGAGAGGCGATGGTTAGCCGTATGAACCTATCTCTGCAGGCTGTCTCTGAATGGGGCGATGCCAATCTAGTGGGGTTCAATCCGTCAAAGACCCAGGCGTGTCTTTTCTCCGCTAAAAGGAGTCCTTTCAACTTGACTCCTACTTTCCGAGGTGTATCCTTGCCGATCACTGACCATCTTGAGCTTCTCGGTATGTCTTTGTCGCCGACGCTCAATTTTGGCTCTTTCATTGAGAGCAAGGCTCAAGTGGCTTCAAAAAAACTTGGCATTCTGGCGAAGGTGAGAAAATACTTCACACCGGAACAGTTGCTCACCCTTTACCAAGCACAAGTTCGATCGTGTATGGAGTATTGTTCTCATCTTTGGGACGGTTCCGCCCGATACCAGCTCCAGACGCTTGAGTCCATCGAGAGGAGGGCCAAGAGGCTCATCGGCAATGAAGATCTTTTCTGTAAAAAGCTCAAAAGCCTTGAGCATAGGCGGAAAGTTGCAAGCCTATCAGTATTTTATAGGATACATTTCGGAGAGTGTGCAGCTGAATTGCACAACCTTGTTCCGCCATCCCCATTTTTTCATCGGACAACCAGACTAACAAATTGGCGACACCGTTATATGGTGGATACACCAAAGAGTCGCACTAAGCGTTTTGGTTTCAATTTTATGATGCGTACCGCTAAGGAGTGGAACTCTTTGCCTGAGTCTGTGTTTCCTGACAAATACAATTTGGGGGTCTTCAAGTCACGAGTAAATAGGTATCTTCTAGGCAGGCGCGTCACATCCTAGATCGCATCGACGCTTACCATCAGGCGAGATAGTGGTCAAGCGCATGCCTATTTTCTATAAAAAAAAAAAAAAAAAAAAAAAAAAAAAAGCATAGCACAAGCCTTATAGTGGTTACTTTGGGCTAGACTTATTGGTGTGAACGTCAGACCATTTATGACTAAGCATGACTCGAGCAACCGTAACACAAGTCTAATAGTTTACTACTTTGGGCTAGGCTAGTTGGTGTGAATGTAAGGAATATTATTATTATCTGTCAGGAATTCGTTGAATGTATAGTAGCGTTTTTCGAATAATAATGTCTTTAATTTCTGCTTAAAATCAATGTTGTTATCACAGTTTTTTATCGATACAGGTATACAAGAAATAATTGTCTCATAAATGTCTTTATATGGTTTTGGTATCCAAAGCATTTGAGCAGAGAAATATTTTCTTTTATATTACACAATTATTTGTCTAATCTTCATGTATTTCAGTAACATTTGTACATTAACACTTTATAAAGAAAATAAGCTCTTAGTGACAAAAATGACAGCGTTGAGGAAGATTCTGAGACCGGAATAAAGAGAGGATGGTAGTTAATTTAGGAAGAACACGAAATACAGAAATAAGCGGCGGTCCTCAATGATCGAGTGGCTCGCATTCCGGTTTTCATGGTATAGTTACTCCAAGGTCCTGGGTTCAATCCACGGCCATCTCAATGTATAAAACAATATTTTCTATAATTAATCGGGTCTGGGTGTTATGGTACCGTCAGTGTTTAAATTCCATAATTTCCAAGTGCTTTAGAATTATTTTATTATTGGGTTTAGAATAATGTATGTAATGTTGTCGAATATTTATTTATATATTGGTAGTAATAAAAATCCACGGACTTCGGTAGCTTGGTCAAGTTTGATGAACGGGATATGGCTAAGCGCATACTTTAAAGGCCCTAGGGAGCGACGGTCAGTCCAACGCCCCAAAGCGAAAATTTCTCCATTCAATTTAAACCTTAAAGTCCAACAGATAAATATCAATATCAGTTTGTGGTAGGTTGATATGATGTCGTTACGTAGGCTTAGTAGTTTAGCCATCATTTATTGATACCTAGTAGATATATGTGTCACTGAATTAATTATACTCACCACACCAGACAAATCTTAGCGATTTTCAGCGTGCTGGTCAACAATGCGAAGACTTTATTATGTTAAATATAAAGAGAGTTTTTGATCTTTCAACATCTTAAAGTATCACATTATTCAAAAAACGTTTCAATAATTACTTCAGTGTTTGAAAAGAGGTCTTTAAATAATGAATCCAAATGGCCATCACTTGGATCTCGTTTAAAGAGAGCTGCTCAAAATGATGGCAATAGATAACAGTCGGTCTTGTTCCGACCGTAATTACGTTAATAACAGCCGTTAAGCCGGATTCCTTGGATGCAAACACCAAAGTCGATTGTGTGAAGGAAACTGATGCCTTCACCGTTAGGAGAAAGAGTCATTGGGAAAAACAATCTCCTTTTGTAAGCTGGTAGACGTTGAATTGGCATTTTTTTTTATTTGGTCAACAAACAACTACTTTAAAGACCAACAACATTAACCGTGTATTATAATTTTAACATTAAACAATTGACAGTCACAAAATAACAAACACCAGAATTGATCTCAACAAATGAGGTTTCTAGAAAAACTGATAATGAACCTATTGAGTTAACATAATAAAACATATTTTCAAGTAGTTTCTTAAATTAAAATTAATATATAAATTTCTATCATTTAATCTTGCAGTTAAATCTGTCGGATTTTTATAACTAAAATAATTTTTAATAGAAAAAATTCAACACGTATCAGGTGTCGAATTTTGCATCTACGTTTCGGTTGTAAAATAAAAGCTTTTAAGATAAGTTATTATACTAGAAAAATACTAGAAAAAATTGAGTTGGCTCACAAATGAATTCTCAGGCCGGAATCGAACCCGCAACCTTTGGACATCCGGTTCAATGCTCTCCCAATTGTGCTACCGAGCCTTGTGAACACTCGTCGAAATTTTCTAGTACCTTTCTGATTTTATGCTCTAGGCCAGCTATACATATATAAGAATGTATGACTTTTATATGTATGTAACTATATATGTAATATATGCTATATATATGTAAGTATAACTTATCTTATAAAATCGCATTGAAAAATGCATAAAATATATAAAAAATATAAAAGAAAAGATTTTTTTAAATGTTTTATAACTTTTTTATGTAACACGTAATGAAAGGGACAAAAGATCACGTAATGAAACCTTCGCCTTTCTCACGCTTTCTTTTCGGTCTCTCGGCATAAGACTAACGAAGTCGTGGCGTAGTTTTGACGTTGAATACATACATTGAAAATGCTCATATTTAATAAAATTCGCGGCCGCCCGCGACTTCGTCCGCGTGGAACATTGCAACATTACTTTATTTATCTAAAATAAAAGTAGCCTAAGTTACTCCTTATTACATCACCTACCTGCCAAAAATAGTCTCGTCCAGCCATTTCAGAGATTAGCCGGAACAAACAGACAGACAGACAGACGAAAATTGTAAAAAACGGTGTTTTGGATTATGTACCTACCGTATATATATATATTCATATGCATGTAGTAAGAAACGGTTATTTTAATATTACAAACAGAGATTCCAATTTTATTTATGTGTATAGATTACAGACTTCCAATTTCTACGATCCTGACATACACTCTCGCTTCTTCAACTCTCATCAGAACTTTAAGCTTCGAGTGCTTTTGACCTACCCTTTTTAAGACATTTCTATCATTCGTTATCTCTGCCTTCCCCTGCGGGAAAATAGGCGCAATTGTATGGGACTCAAACTCACAACCTTACGCTTTAGACAGATCTGTTTAATTTTTCCAAGTGTTTCATAAGCTGAATATCAGCGTAATTTCTTCATGGTCTAAGTATTCGTATACAACATTAAATGTAATACTTTTAGAAGTAAGGTCGGCTGTAGGCCATCAGTTGACATATCTTAACCCAAGCGGGCCGAGGTTATCCTCGCCGATGTACTATGGACATGAACCCACTCGGAACACAAACGTTCAGTCTACCAAGACGGATGAACCGGAATATTAATCATGTGTTCATCACGTGTAAACATTAATTAAAGAAAAAAACTGTTTGTCATCAATATTTTATTACTGTAGTCTAAAAAACAATTATAACTAGAATAATAGTTAAGTTTTTATTTATATTTTAAATGGTATTTATATTTTAAATGGTCCCGTGGCCCAAGACAGAATCTACGATGGAACAGGCTAACCCAGAAGGCGCACCCTAGCTTAGAAAATGGATAGGTTATACCTAATTACTCGGAAATACACACGCAGGGAGGGTGATCCACTCCTTTGCTGTGCGCATTATAAAGAATGTTGAGAAACGCTTGGTGCGACAGGCAGGAATAGCAACGAAGGAAGGGTGGTAGTCCGCAGTGCGTCACGATGTCCGATGGGAAAAGGGAGATGGTGGTATGAGCAAATGCAGTTCTTAACCACACTCTCCAAAGTACACTCTATAGAAGATCGACAGGCAGACAACTTTGCGGCTTAACGTTAATTTAAGTAGACCCGTCTTAGATTTGATGATTTTATTGTTCTAGATATAAAAATAGGGAGAAGCTATTTAGGTATTTTAAAAGCTATACGAAAGTTTATATCGCCAGTACGTAAAACTATTGTGTTATCTTCAGTTTTATGACATTAGTAATAAAGTTTGTTTAAAACGCTTTTATCTAGAACTACAAGTGGAATTTGAAAAACTCTTTTTTGCATTCAAAATCTTAATTCTATAGGAATCATAAAATGAAATGACTGAATGAATGAAATGAAATGAAAAATAACTTTATTCAAATGCACTTAAAATAAGTCGTTTAGAATCGCCCAACATTTATGCCTACCACCCACTCAGGACATCTTTTAACTGACAAGACGAATGGGTGCAAGAAACTCGTCAGCTTAAACAGAAGTAACGACATTTACAATATTGTACGTCGCCACCATACATAACCCACAAAAAACTGTTAGCGATCAAGCTTGATGTTACTGGCAGAGTAAAGTAGCACTAACTCTTTCCACTCAAGAGTGAAAAGACAACTAATTATACTGGAGATAATTACTTTTCTCCTCTTGTAGACCACGAAATAGATAGCAGTGTTTTCCATATTATGTCTTTCACTGCAATCTTCAATCGTCTATTCCGACTGCCAATCGTCAATTTATGGCAATTCTACTCCCCAACTCCCTTTTTTGGGGAGACATTTAACCAGCAGTGAACGTCTTATGACTGAGATGATGATGAATGTAAGGCAGTGGCCCGGCCGAAAACGATGAACGAGTAACGAGTAGAACTAGAAGCTAGAAACGTGTAGCGAGCAGCGGGAAGCGATTGTGTAGTTCCGATAGTTTTGTCGCTGGGTTATAAGCGAGTGTGCGAGTGCGACGGGCGATTACTCGCGAAATGACCGCTAACTAGTCTCTCGGCTTGATTTCTGCCCGCAAGCAAGCATCGGTGTAGCGAGTATTATCTTTAATAGTTATTGTCGCTCATCGACAAACTAGTGGAGCGAATCCTCGCCGACAGTGTGAACAGTCAGCGATCAACTATTAACATATGCGTCTCTTTTTGTTTACATAGAATGTATATCTATTGTACTTTTCTTGATCCAGAAAATAGTTAGTCGCTTTCTTGCCAGTGGTGGGACAATTGCCTTAGGAAAGACTAGTGTTCGGTACATTGTATGCTACCGAACATAGCGATTGATGAAACCGCGACGCGACAGCGTTTTACACATCATTAAATAACACATAATTTCAATTGACATAAAGTCACTTGGCATACTAATCAAAAGACATAAAATTTTCTATTTCCCTACTAGCGTCAATTAACGGATGTATTGTTTTTTTATAACATCTGCTTAGACTATTTGTGTTTCTGTTACTCACATTTGTATCTCCATTGTTATTGTAAAAACATGTGATCTATTGTTTAAATAATATTTTTAACCATGCTGTGTGCACACATTTATGCGTAATGATCTAGTTACTAAGCATTTATTTATGTTTTTCCTAACTTTAGTATGATTGTTACTTGTTGTGTATGCGTATGTAATTAAATTAAATGAATAAATTGACATACATTGCAGGTTAGGTTAGGTATTTTTTTATTCATTACCAACCAGCATGCTATTTCAAATTATGCCAAATGATTAGTATGCGTTATAATATTATGATTTATTAAAGTTCTACGAAAAAAGGTAAACCCTCATTAAATTAATGTAACGTCACAACCGGTTCCATGCATTATCAGTTATTATCATTTCGTCAATAGTTTAAGTTTCTACCAATAAACTGTATTATCATTAACAAGCATTTATTTTTATAATCTTAACCGGAACAACTAGAAAGGAAAAAGACGGTCAAACCTGTCCACTTAAGTGTGAAAGAGACGAAAAGAAAGATAAAGTATGGGGGATGAAACTATGAGAAGTAGCAAAAGCAGGAACTGTTATGATGCAGTAGATAAAAACACATTGTAAAAAAAAAGTTCCGATCATCGGAGGAGAAACGAGATTAAAAAACTAGCAAAGTGGAAAATTATACGCCAAATTATGGAATGGCTGGACTATCCTAGCAAACGTAGTGTGGCACTAGATAAATTCAACTTATCTGAGATATCAAAGAGACTCGAACCCGCAGGAGCTCAATATGAAGCGATTGCTCATCTAATTAACCGTCCCATCTGGAGAGAAGTTTTGTTTTTAGTAATAATTGTTTTAGATTTAAAAATGTACCAGTAAAATGCTTAAATAATAAAAAATATAACAGTAACTGTACTGACTGTGTTAGGCTTCAATGTTCCAGTTAAAACCGGTTTTCACGGTGTAGCACGCCTCTACGAGGTTTGGTTCCCAATTGAATTAGAAAATGAAGTTTTATTTCCTCAGGTCTGGATACCGTCTTGTGTTACGCTTTTGTGTACGAGTAGTTTAGGTTTTGAACCTCGGTTAGAACAATATTGGCAATGTTGTCTCAACATTTCAACATTTCATATTTAGTTCTTACACTTCCGCGCACATTACACATCAGAATAAAACACTTTTTTACGGATTATTGCGCATGTTTCATTTTATTTTATATTTAATCCTGACGTTTCGACTCCTTTACTGTCATCCTGTGATTACGGCTCCTGTAAAGGAGTCAAAACGTCAGGATTAAATATAAAATAAAATAAAACATGCGCAATAATTCGTAAAAAAGTGTTTTATTCTCATTTCATATTTATTTATTTATTAAACTTGAATGAACAGTTTAAACGTTACAGTGTTTAATTTCACGATTTTCTCTAAACTATGAACCCGAATAAAAATAATATGTATTCAAAAATATTAAGTAAATTGTAGGCTTTAAATAAATATAGGTGTAAGGTTGGGAAAATCCTAAAATAATCTATAAAATACTTTCCTAAAAATTCCATGTTTTCAAAATTGACGTCCGTTTGGTGCAACGGTAGTCGTCTTCTGCCTTTCGCACCGACGGTCCAGAGATCGAATTCCGAACCATCGTATGGAATTAGTACCTAAGTCATGACTTACACCTAAATACCCATGGATATTTATATATATTTCTGTAAATATTATACATACATGCAACTTATATGTATATCTATCCGGTACCCTAGTATCCATAACACAAACCTTATAGTGCTTATTTTGGGCTAGGCTAATTTGTGTGAATGTTAGAAATAATAATATAAGAATATTTTTATAATACTCTGTTCCAGATACAAATAAACTAGTAAGTAACATTAGATTATCATTAAATAAGATTAATAGATGTCAGTGATTTTTTGTGACAGCTACTCTTGATGATTGCATGTTTTGAAAGAGAATTAAATATTTTTATGTACTTAAAAATCCGAATGAGGAAATGGTATAATCTTTACAAAACAAGGAAAGCACCTTACCGGAAATTCAATTTGCATCCCACGGAATCGTTCGCTTTTGTAAAAGGAAGAAAAAGGTAATTTATTGAAATTCCCGATATGAAATTAGAGAGGCGGCTTGTCAAAGGGCGCTAACTCGGGACGCTATCGTGGCAAAGTTAAATTGATACATTTTTAACAAGTTTGGGCCTTTGGAATTGAGTGGCAAGTTACGAACTTATCACACGTTTAAAAGTATGGTATGAGTAGTTATATATTTTTGACATTGACGAAATAATTGAGAATATTACTATGAAAATGTTAATGCGATATGTCTGAATTTAAATGTAGTTCAAGAAATTGTTACTGAAATAAAATCAACTTGTGTCAGGCGATAGAAGAAAAAATTCAACTTTATCTTGTAATATATGTTTCAGATAAAAAATTATGATTGAATGGTTAGATAACAAATAATATAACAATTCAATAGTTCTTTTTTATTTTTTTGAATGGGTTCACTCTTGATCCCAATTAAGCCCGGGGGCAAGAGAGGATCCACGATGGAACGAGCTAACCCAGAAGGTGCCCATTCGCCCATCAAACGGAGGGAGTTCTTTCCTTTGCATTATACAAGATGTTGAGAAGCGCTTGGTACGATAGGTAGGAATAGCAACCAAGAAAGGGTGGTAGCCCGCAGTGCATCTGGATGTCCGATGGATAAAGGGAGATTGGGTATATTAAAAAATATATTATCATCTATGTATATGAAAAATAATTTAAACTTTGCATTTAAAATTCACAATTTATTCTCTGTAAAACCAATGCGAAACCATATTAATTCAAGATCCATAAATGTCTTTACACGACAAAAAACTTGAGAAATGTGATCTAGATTCCAAATTTATTGCACAAACTATAGTTAATATTGCTTTACAAGTTTTATGGGCAAAGCAAATACCAAAGGTAGCTAGCCTATCCGTTTTTCATATGATACATTTCGGAGAGAGTGCACACAGTTTTGTTTCGCCGTCCCCATTTTTCGTCGGAGAACTGGTTCTCCTGGAGATCCTATTATATGGTTGATATAACAAAGAGCCGCACTAAGTGTTATAATTCCAATTATGAAATCCGTACCGTTCAGTAGTGGAACTCCTTGTCTGAGTCTAGGTTCCTGGCACCTGCAATGAAGGGGTCTTCAATTGTTAAAAATGTATGAATTACTTTTTTAGGTCGTAAATTAAAAATAGTGTTATTCGTTTATTGGTGTCGGTACCAAAGCTATAAATATCATGAATACTATATAAGTATATCTTCAAAAAACAATAATAATTGATAAGTTACGTCTTGGTTTTAATGTCTTTCCACCCACGGTTTGTTCGTGGTGATCGGTTTGTCAAAGAAAGTCTGTATTGAGCTTCCCAAGGGAAACACTCGAGTTTTAGTTAGTGTACAGTCATACCTCCTTCAAAGAAGTTTCGAAATACATGTATATCTTTTTTTGATCAAAACTTTTTTACTGAATGTCGTGTTGATTACTTTAAAACTGGTCGATTTTTCAAACAATATTTCAACCCTATAAGAATAAAATTTTCTTAAACTATAGACCACCTGTCCATATATTTCTTATGAGAAGCCTATCAATTTTAATAATTGTTACTTCAATAATACAGAATATACAAATTAATATCTTCCAATTTCGTTAAAAATATTTACAATATCAGTATTTAGAGAAACGATGAAACCAGGGGCATATGTTTGGAATTTTATAATCATTGTTTGAAAATTGACGAGCTTTGCTAAAAGCACCTTTATATCATACATTTAGGGTTACTATTTCAAGAAAAGACAAAATATAATTCATTTATTATTCTATGAAAAGCCTAAATACTTAGTTTAACGCTTATTTGAAAGAAATTATTTTCATAAAAAGTTTCATCCCTTTTTCACCCCTGAATGAATTTTCAAAAACGGTTATGCCCACGTTCATTTATTTTTACCAAGAGTGCGTATTTCAAATTTCATGCATCTAATTTTAATAATGACAGATTTCTATTTAACAGTAGCAGTAAAAATTTATAGAGCTGGAGCGAATGCAGCGTGCTCTGATTAAGATGATGTGTTTTAAACGCCTTAGATATTCGATTTGACAGATCTATCTTGATTATAAATTACTCTCCGTAAGGAAATTATTTCTACTACATATATATGTGCTCAAAAAACATAACACATTGTTTGTCACAGGCAAAAGTGTGAGTAGAGGAACATAAATATAGCGAAAGTTATAAAAACAAAAACTACGTTTGCGTCATCTCAGCTAAAATTTATAATTATATGTGAAAAAAAATCTAATCATCTAATCAAAACAATACAATGAACGTAAAAAGATGGTATATCCTTGGCTAAAGTGTCTTGATTATGAAACACTATTGTTTTTACACAAATTAAAGTACAACGAGATAAATAACTTTATGGTTGTAAATCTCTTAAATCTGTTAATTTTTTCCATCTCTTAATTATATATCTACAGCAATTCAGTATTTTATTAAATAATCTAAACACGCACACACACACACACGCACACGCGCACACACAAACAGAGAGAGAGAGAGAGACCTGGTACAAGCAGTACATTCTTAAAAGGAGACTCCTGCCACTTGTTATTGTAAGATGAAACTTATTAATGAAATTATTTTATTTTATATATTCTTCGTACGGTATTCTTTTCAAAACACACCCTTAGAACTAAAATGACCTAACTAAAAAAACTTGCTTAAGAAAGATTTTTACGTCAACCATAAACTGCTTTACACTTAAAATTAAATTGAACTATACTTTTACACAGTAAATAAAAAACACATCTAATTACATCGCGTAATTAAAAAAGGAGGTTTTTTTATCTAAAAATTAATAACTATTATAACCTAAAAAACAGATTAATTTCATTTCAAATATAGGACTCGCTCAACACTCTTATTTCAAGCCAACGCTCTCGCAAAGACTTTTTTCATAAGTTTTAATCAAAATATTCTTTCTCTCATCGCCGTCGGTTCGCGACGACCTGGCTCGCTTATATTAACATAATCCCTTGAATATTTCTCAAGTTATTGTTTGTCAATATCTGTACAATAGCAAAGCGAGTTACGCACTCAATTTTAATACTCCCCACTCAAAAAGAGCGGTCTTATTAATTTGACCGTTCTCTCTCTATATTGGTGCCACAAGCACCGAAGCTTTTAAACGGGTGAATGGGTGAAATTTTATCAAAATCGCTTCTGTCGTTTCGAGGAGATCAGCTCCTTTGTTAGCTACGGTAGGGATCTTAAATCCATAATGGGTATAAATTAACTGTTCTTTTTTTCTTATGCACGACGACAAACAAACTATGTGAGATTGTTATCTACTATAATGTTTATTACAAAACACAATTAGTACTAAAACTCTGCTAAAATTAACTTAACGACTTCTAACAGACATTAAATATGGTTTTACTATGATTTAGAATTTTGTACTTAAGAAGATGTATGTTTTAAAATGTAACTGTTCATTTATATGTTTTCAAGTAATTTTAGCCATTAACTTGACCCTTTGCCTGCCCCTTGAGCCCCTTGACGACTGTTCGGTGCAACGGTAGCGATCCTGCCTTTCCCACCGACGGTCCTGGGTTCGAATCTCGGAAGGGGCAGATGTTTGTATGATGAATATGAGCATTTGTACCTGAGTCATGGATGTTTGTATATATTTCTATGAATATTACATATTTATGTATGACATATGTATGTCTATCCGTTACCCTTGTATCCATAACACAAGCCTTGAAAGTGCTTACTTTGGGCTAGGTTAAATTGTTGTGAATGTATTAAATATTTATTTATTTATATTATTTATTTATTTTACTTATAAATATTGCTTATTGCTCGATTATATTCTCTAATAATCGTGGCCTCAGAAGTTGACAGATTATTTTCATTTTGGAATTTAATTTCACAAGTTTGGTTTGTAAGGTTTTGTTTCATTGAAGCGGAAGTGTGTCTTAACTAGAGATTAACAGGCATTTGAGAAGTCATTATTAAACCGTCATGTAGTAACACGAGCAAATATTGAAACATTAAATAAACATTTGATATATAAAAGAAAATAGAAAATTCGCTTCATTTTTGTTTGATAATTTTTTTTTTTTTGAGAAAATACTTATATATTTTGACAATTTATTTAGTATATACCCAACTTTGACAAAAGCGATAACAACGTCTGTAAAAAAAATTTAATACATTTTTCATATATTCAGAGCTTTTAGTTTTTATCACTAAAACGTAAAAAAGAATGTATTTCGGGTGTAATTTTTTATTTTTTAACAAGATACCTTACTTATTAATTTCTAAATGTAGAATTTGTGTAAAAATAATGTTTTATAAGTACCCCACGCTTTTCTTTCAATGACTAATTTGCTAAATTTAAATTTATTTTTTAATTTTTAGTTCGGTTAACCATAAAGCGTGTTTGTTTTGCTAGGATAAAGAGTAATTATATTTTTAAAAGTTAATGAAAAAATAAAGTGTGCACTCATATCCATCCATAACTTTAGATTTTAACTGTGTTATGTTACTTTGACACATTTAAGAAGATTGATCTCTCTGGCATTGTAAATTATGTTTCATATATTCATCTATATGTATATTACGTTTAGAACGTGATGAAAATCTTCAGAACTTTTGCCGATTCCTTGATTACCCTTCTCCGAGTTTGGGTGAAGTTGAAATTATATTTTGAAACTCATATTTTATTACAATAATGGAGTATCAAACGCATTTAAAGAGTCACGTTTATTAATATGGGAAAATAATGGGAAAAATTGTATATCCCATATTACTTTTTATTTAGTATTAAAATCCGGAAATTCTTTATTTAGAAAAAATGCGTTGAAAGCATTATTATCACTTTTATTTTGAATGCACATCTTTCTGATATAAAACCTCTTACCATCTTGGATATAGATAATAATAATAATAATGTTTCTTAGATGCACACTTAATAAACCAAGCCCAGAGTATGCACTGTAAGGCTTGTGTTATGGATACTAGGGTAACGGATAGACATACATATATATGAAATATTAAGAAAATAAATAATAAATTTCCATGACTTAGATACAATTGCTTATATTCATCACACAAAAATCTGCCCCTTCCGGGACTTAAACCCAGGTCCATTGGTGAGAAAGGATCGTACACTACCAAACGATCGTCTAATATTTCATATTATGTCTTCTTTTTGTATTATTTAAGTGCCTTTCAGTGGTTTACTTTAACAAGTTAAGGAAAATGAATAAATTAATACTTACTCACTTATTTACGTATTTGAATTTCGATGCTAAAATTTAAAATTCTTGTAGCATTTTATACAAGAGCAGTGAAGAAATTTTGGAGTAGTAAGCCGTTTGATGTTCCGCAGAGTGGAAAAGCATCAACCCTTCACACTTTAAGGTGTCAAAAGACCACTAATATCACTTTTCACAGTAATAAAAAAACTGTAATTTAAAAAGTAACTTGTTTACGATTTTAGCTCATAATTTATATTTTATCCTGACGTTTCGACTCCTTTACAGGAGCCGTGATCACAAGATGACTAAGGCAATGGTTGTCATATATTTTCTACTACCTTCACAATATTTTAATCGGGCACGTTACTAACTATTATTTTATTTTATAAATCAAATTGTTTTATTTTACATTTTGTTTACTTTTAGTGATTTAGTAAGCTGGTAGTAGCATCAGCAATGTACACTATAATCGTAATAAAAGTTTAATAAAATGTGTGGCTTTAAATATCGCTGGTCGGAAACAGTAGTGGAAAATGAAAAAAATAAAATTTTTAAAAATTTTAAAAAATTACTATATAATTGAGTTTTGGTCGGCCTTCATGTGTATGATTTCTATATCTATAAGTAATCAACAACAGATGTTTGTAAACTTTTGATTAGTTTTGGAAATTTGAGTTATTTATTGAAATGTTTCACTACTGTTTCCGATCAAAGATAATTTCTGTGTCTTCTTTCATTTAAATCAATGCACGAAATACGGTTCAAATTAAATTTAATCGTATTTTGATAACAGACGCCAGATTATAACTAGTCTGGGCATGAATACTGTTACATAAAACCTTTTCTTTTTTCAACTTTTTAATTATTTTGAATTTGGAACGCGTTTATTATTTTAAAAACTTCTTTCGATTTCGCGCCATTTCACATATTTTTCGTGTTAATTATCAAATTACAATATGGTATGAGGTGTTAGGGCGCCTTCAAATTAGAGGCGAGAGGAAGCGCTACAGTGGCGCCACAGTGGCGCGCTAGCCACGCCTCTACTAGTTTTCATACAATTTCTAGAAGCGCAATTGCAGCGCCACTACCGTGACACACGTACGTCATTTTTGCGTAAGGAAGGGACAGCTTTTAAATATTATTTAAATTACTATTGAACTTCAATATGAATGCAGATCTTGATATTGAAGTGTTTATTGAGGATGTTAAAAATCACCCTGCAATATGGGATAGTAGTACTGAAAGTTATTGTAATCGCATACATAACAAAAATACATGGGAATTTTTGTGCAGCAAATTTATTGAAAATTTCTAAATTAAATCTACAGCGGAAAAAATCAAGCAGATAAGTTATTTATATAATTCTATCTTGATATGATAATTCGCCATCTGGGCTAGTAAAATAATTAGCTAACTTATTTCGTAAATCTAAAGCACTAATTTGTACTTGGTTATTCGAAATGTTACCAGCGTGGTATCTTGATAATGTTGAAGTGTTACTGGTTTCATGAATTATTTTTGTTTTAATTATATAATTATGTAAAACACAAATAGCTCGAACTATATTTTCCGCGAATATAATATTGAGATCGATTGGTCGATGCAATATACTAAATTTATTTGCCGTGATACCAAACGTGCATTCAATATACCGCCGCGCTCTTGACAGTCGATAATTGTATTTTTTTTTGTTGTCGACTTAAATGATTGCCACTATATGGTCTTTGAATAAAATTACTAATTGCGAATGCTTAGTCTCCGATATAAACAAAAGGCAGTATCTTCTTTTTCCTTTTTAATAAAATTAACAACAAGAGTGCTTCTTCGTCGGAATCCATCGCGTAACTGACGTACATCACTAGAAAATTCCAAAGCATTACTGACGCACGTCTGCTGCGCCACAGTCGCGCCACTGCAGCGCTACTTTTTGGAAGCGCCACTGCAGCGCCCTTAGGGCGACTTCAAATTAGAGGCGAGAGGACTTAGGATTGCAGTGATCGCCTTGCACAAAGCGGTTATGGAGCCGTCGGTTATATTCCAGACACTTCAAAAGCTTGGTATCAACCGTATGTTCGTATATCTAAAAGGTTTTCTAAAATGTTGCATGACTATGTAATGCAACCCAAAATTGGAGATAAAAATATCCTATATTCCTGCCCTTTCTTCTCGGTACAAGGTCTCCCGACGTAGGACTTACGACACCACGGCGTAGCTTTGACGTAAATAGACACATTGTTAATGCTAATATTAAAAAAAAGTTATTTATCTTTTATCTTTTTATTTACATATAAAAACAACTTTGGGATGTTCAGGCTATCTTGCCTGATAGTAACGTCACGAATCAGTAACTATTGAATATAGGTTCGGGGAAAGAAAAAATACAGTAAGATACCGGAGTAAGACGGCATTTTCTTTGCATACGAGGTCGGATCACGTGATCCGACGGTAACGAACGGACCGGAACGGACCGTGTTTGTTGTAGCTTGTAAGGATTTATGGTGCGGGAGCTCGGACCCAAAAAACCTCTTTTAATTTTTCGAGTTCACTCCTTAAGAATTGATTTTCATATAAGTCCCCGGTATGAATAAAATATGATGAGTAAAATTTACTGATCGAATGACAGCGTTGCGTTACCAATCGTGCTTAATTTTCACTTTCATTTTGAAATTTTGTTTTATTATTTTCTGTGTCTATTCAAAGACAATCGTTCTTAAGGAGTTAACTCCAGTCGTGCGTCGAAGCTGACAGAAACACTTAATATTTTTTATAAATTAAAGATAATATATACATATATTTTACCGTGAATAGGTAAACGCTTGACCGCTATCTTGTCTGATGGTAAGCGACGATGCAATCTAGGATGTGATGCGCTTACCTATTCACTCACGATTTGAAGACTCCTAAATTGTATTTATCTGGAAACACAGACTCAGGCAAAATGTTCCACTCTTTAACAGTACGGATCGCAAAGTTGGAACCAAAACGCTAAGTGCGTCCATACCATATAACGGTAGCGCCTATTTGTAAGTCTGGTTGTCCGATGAAAAAGTGGGGGTATTATATTATTTGTGGCATAGTCATACTGTTTTTTTTTAGTACTATTCCAATTAAAGACAGATTTTATTTTCAGATCCGTTTAGTATTTCCTAGTGTTTCTTAGGTTTAGATTCAGATGTTTTAAGTGGTCTGTCAAGTTCTGGGTTGTTCAATTCAAATAGTACTCGCGCCTACAGCGAGAGGATATGACTTCGAGTCCAACTCCTGAGAATTTCAAAGATTTAATTTTTAAAGGTGAAACTTAAAATGTAACAAATCGACTATCATACTTTTTTTACTTTAGAATTTAATTGTTTGATTATTTTATCTAAAGAAGGTTTTACAAAAAAAAACTTTTTTCAGGTCTTTCAAGATCTCGGTGGCTTAATTGGAGGAGCAGACACCCGAATAACGACGGATCTGGGTTAGAATCCCGCCTGATGCCTGAGACAACTTGAAGTTTTTAATTCATTGTCTTTCGATATATAATGTAGCAATGAAATAATGAATTAAAAAAAACGTTTTATTAATCCGACTAACGAATTTACGCTAATTACAAGTCCTTACGAAGTTTAAAAGTAAACACTTAAGACAAGTTGAATTTTTAGGGTTCCGTACCTGAAACAGGAAAAACGAAATCCTTATAAGACCACTTTGTTGTCCATCCGATCGTCCGCCTTTTTGTCAAGAACATTTATCTCAAAAACGCGTAAAGGTATCAAGTTGAAATTAAAACCATGTACTCAAGTCTACAGTTTCTTCAAGCTGTGAAAGAATCAAACTTCTGAGTTAACTTAAAAGAAAGATACGGCCGTTTATGTCACAAAAACAAGTAAAGAGAAAATTCCTAAAACTGTAAATATGTAGTTTTATCTCAAAAAAAAAATACTTTTTTTGCGATTAAAAAGTTATTTGCAGTTTGTAAATTCGATCGGTCAGTTCGATCGGTCGATGTATGGGGACAACAGTTTTCCAATGGCAGAATTAAATTTGTACCTCATTTCGTTAGATCAGTGTTCGCTACTTTTATAATTTACTTTACAAAAAGTTTTACTGGGTTTCCGTGCGGAAGTCCGACTCGCACTTGGCCAGTTTTTTCTTTTGACAAAACTTTTGACAATTATTAGGTCTATAACCCAACAGACGTTACACCAACAAACAACTTTTTTATTTAGAATGGGTTCGATCTTGATCCCAATTAAGCCCGGGGGCCAAGAAAGAATCCACGATGGAACGAGCTAACCCAGAAGGTGCCCATGTAACTCTGACGCTCTAAGACCAAAACTAAATGCGAGTTTGTTCATGCGAGTTCCGGCGATAACGACCGGACCGGAACATCGTTAGGTTGGCTCTACCGCCACTAGCTCGCGGCAACTCCCGTCCAGTCCGAAAGTTGGCGCCACTTGTCTACCAATTGGAAAGTTTCACTTCTATTTTATTACGCGAATTCGCGTTTCCAACTTGGGGGTTCAGCAGAATAGTTTTATTCGTTTGTCCTTTTAATTAATAGTTTCTAATTTGCATATGTCGTCACATGTATATATATATATAAATCTATTACAATGTTTGGCCGCGATGAACTCCTAAACTACTCAACTGATTTTGACGATCTTTCTTTTATTTTGCTGTATTTGTTCCGACTTGGGACATAGGATAGGATTCATTTTAATTTATAACATAGCAGCGCGTGGCCGGGTCAGCTAGTATATATGTAAAAATTCCGTGTTACAGTGTTTGACCACTGTTAACTCCGAAACTACTCAACAAATTTTGATGACTTTTTTTCGTTTTGCTGGATCTGTTGCTTCTTAATATATAGAATAGGTTTCATTTTAATTTTTAACGCAGCAAAGCGTGGCCGGGTTTGTTAGTAACTTATAAATTAAAGTGAAGTTTGTTATTTTTTAGCAGTACATCGGATAAGAAATAATTCATTGTTATAACCATCAATAAGAAACTTAAACTGGATACAAAATCAAAGAAACAAGTATAAACTCAAACTAAAACATAAATAAAAGAAAATATTGAACAAAGATGAAAAACAGCCTTATTGCTGCTGTTAGGAAAGCAAAAATGCTAGCAGCAACGAGGAAATCGTTGGATAGCTATAGGGAGCTGAGGAAGCTGCCAGATCTTTTGTCTTCAGTCGCTACAATTAAACGGTCAGACATTTGTTTGGAAAACATCTTAAATTTTTTATTATTATTTCAGCTGCAACTTTTTCTTTTAGTTTTCTCTCTTTTATTATCGTTTTTTAGCTTTATGTGCTCTTATGTTAAAATAGGAATGTATGATCCCATAGCAAATATTTCTAATTGAAACCAGTCATAATAAATTTGTTCTTAGAAATAAATTAAAACTGGCAAAATAACAATACCATAGCATTAACACAATATAAAACTAATAATAACGTAACATAATATTAATTACTCTGTTTAGATTCGTTATTTATAAATAATAGTATATATGCTTACGTATAGGAAAAAATAATAATATCTCTTACATTCAAACCAATTAGCACTGTAAGGCTCGTGCTATGGACACCATTTAATGGTATCTGCTTATTTATTTATTTTTTAACTATGCAAGTCTTATTTTAATAGACTGAAACCTACGGTGTGTGTACTGTGTGGCGTGAATGTAGATGATTTGGGGAAAGCTGAAAAGAAATATAAAAAAGAGTGCGTTTTCGTTATGTAATTGTGTGCGTCGCGTTTGTATGTGTGTGCGTGTAAAATAGAGAATCGTTGATGCAGGTGCAAAACCTAATTATGTGTATTACGCATAAGTTGTGCACATTGTTTGATTTATTAATATAATTATGTAGTTAATGAATGTTTTTTTTTTGTTTTCCAATGCTGTCTTATATGATGTTTTTAATTAAAAAAATTAACGTGACACAAGTTTTTGTGTTTATTTTTTTCTTTTTTTTTTCGGTATTTTTCTACTAGAATTTATTATACAGTTAACTTGTTACGATAATTGAGCGATAACAGCGAAATATGAATCTTTGAGATCTTTAAAAAAAATTGTAATGGATAATATAACAAAAAACTGTCCACTTTGTTGATGACTTTGTGAACTCAGAAAAACTAATTTAAAATTCAGCTTATATTTCAAAGTAGAATCCTAAGTTATATTATAAATTCAAAATTGAGTTTATTTGTTACACGTTTATTCCTCAACTACTCAACCGGTCATCATGGTATTTTGCACACACATTTTCGGGGGTACAAAAAACGACAAAGGGTACTTTTCATGCAGACAAAAATACTCTACCCTAGTGATAGAAATATATCTTTTAATCGGTAGTAAAAGCTAGAAAGCTAAAATTATTTTCTTGTTAAGTTATCATTGTGTCCGCAGCTTCCTATCTTTAAAAATTTTGCTGATTTTAAAAATTATATTTTTCCTACGATTCCATAGCCCAACTCCTGTTCTACTGAAAATAAGATATACGGAGAGGAGAGAGCAAAGAATCAATCGGACAGCGGCGAAGCTGTTTTCTTTTTCAATCAGTGGCCATCCCTGGGGAGTACTTGCCCACAATTGTAATGCAACCTACACACTGCGCCACAGTCTGGAGAAATACTTCTATATAATTCTTGACACTGTTTTCTCAAGGGATAATTTGTTTCGCATAATCTTAGACTATGCGCTGAAGTGTTCTTTTTTGTACGAACATCCGTAGCGGTAGTTAGAAATAAATTGAATATTGGAGAGTGCCTGGATCCCTCCGGTCGAATTTCGATCGTAGATTGAGTGTGGCTTTATTTTAAGTCAGAATGTCGTACGCGTGTAGATCAAAGCAAGGGATCGGGTGCCAATAGACATGAAAGAAAATCTATCGAGTTCATTCTAAGTACCGCAGTTTCTTCATATAATAATAATAACATTTATTATTCCTAAAGTAAGCACTGTAAGGCTTGTAATGGATACTAGAGTAACGGATAAACATACACATATTACTGAAATGTGTAGAAATAATAACCGTTGACTTAAGTTCAAATGCTTGTATTTCGAAATCCAGGACCTTTAGTCTGAAAGGCAGACGCCACCAAAAAGTCGTTCTTGATACCGTGATATTTATCCTTGTATATAATATTATTTGTTAAATCTCACCGTATTTAATGAAACGCTGACGATTGAAAGCACCACATGTATTTTAAAACGCGCTATCATTTTGTTTCTACGGAACCATGGGATTGATGAAACTCGATCTCTTTAAATCTACACATCCTCACTTCACATAAAAATAAAGAGAAAATAACTGTATTTAATAAAAGAATTCAACGTCTTTACGGCAGATCACAGGACGATATCATCATGACTCCTGTAAAGGAGTCAAAACGTCAGCTTTAAATGTAAAGCGAAAAATGTGTTGTGAAACCAATAAAAATGGAAGAAATATTATAAATGTTCATTTTTAAGTAAATAGGTAGGCAGTTGACCACTATCTCTCCAGATGATAAAGACGATGCGATCTAGAAAGTGACGCGCTTGCTTAGAAGTTAACTATTAACCCCTAAATTGTAATTGTCAGGAAACACAGATTCAGATAAAGAGTTCCACTCCTTAGCGGTACGTATCACAATTTTGGAACCAAAACGCTTGGTTTTTGGTAGTGGACTATTTTGTATATCAACCATATATCAGTGGCGCCTATTAGTAAGTCTGGTTGTCCAATGAAAAAATGGGGACGACAAGGTTGTGCAATTCTGCTGCACACTCTTCGAAATTTATCCTATAAAAATGGATAGGCTAGCTACCTTCAGTCTATGCTAAAGGCTTTTGAGCTTTTTTCCATTCCAAATAAGAAATATTAAATTAATACCTGAGTAACATGACTACAGTATTTTAATGTACAAAGTATTTATAGTAATTAGTCATTCATTGATCAATTTATCGATTGATGTCATATAATTTGATCTTTATATAAAACTATGAGATATTTTAAAACCCTGGTATGTACTAAAGTTATATATTTATCTTTCCAAGAATGAGTTTCAGCTACGTTAATTATTTCATTTTAATTCCCCTCTTCCTTGTCAAGTGTAACTTTAAGTACTTGCTTAAACTTTCAGAAGATAATTTCTATATGTAAAAGCTTCGTTTTTTATTTATTTTGCTATTTAAATTCTTTTACATAGAACTCAATTTACATTATTGCTGTCGCAGTCTGCGTAAAAGTTACTTGAATATTTATAGAATTTCTAATGTAAATAATAATTTTGTTCTGTTGATACAATATGTAATGTTAATTTTACTTCTTGCGTGTCTCCGAAGTGATAAAAATATGTCACTTGCAAATTTCAATGTTGACTCTTTTATTTACTTACGTAGATACATCATCGTAATATATTTTTTTATTATCAGTAATAACAATTATTTATGAACTTACTCATATCATACAGAATTATGTTTACTTAATACGTTCTATCTTTGATGCTTTTTTAAATTTGTCTTTAGTACTCTGTATGTCAAAACAATTTGAATAGAACACTTTTTACGGATTTAACTCATATTTCATTTTTATATTTAAGCCTGACGTTTCGACTCCGGGTGATCACAGGGTGACTAAGACAATGGTTGTCATGTATTTTCTACTACCTTCACAATATCGAATCGAAACGTCAGGATTAAATATAAAATAAAACATGCGCAAAATCCGTAAAAAGTATTTTATTCAAATGTGTAATGTACGCGGAAGTGTAATAACTAAATAGGTCAAAATAATATTAAATTATAATTATTTAAAACGGATACTTGTTAATTCATGTTTGTGTCCTATATATTTTGGAATAAAATAATCCTTTATATTACGTGGAATCAAATGTTGTATAAGCTTATAAGAGGCTTATGTAATTTTAAAATTGCTAATTACTGTTATTTAATTGTAATTATCTGTTTGGCTGTTTGCTTACATATTTTGTCTATTTATTTCACGCTTCTTCGTTCAACATATCAACGTAAAATTTAAAATCCACGTCCTTATTAATTAAATCCTCGAATTGTATAAATAATATACTTTTTACATTAAAATAGCGATCCGATTTATAAAATAATAGCAACAGGCTTCCGATAACTGTGACGTCAAAACTCGTCATTTTAAAGACGATTTAAGACAATTTAAGTGCCTGTCAACTGGTCCGATAAAATAGTGCACATATGTGCTTAGTTAATCTGTGAACATCATAATAGTAGTTTATGATACTGTTGCATAATAAGGGTTCTTATAACATGAGTGTGTTTTAAAAAAACGAGCCGTAGGCGAGTTTTTTTTATAGCATCACACGAGTGTTATAAGACCAAGTTATGTACAGTGTCATACACTACTTTATCTACTCTCATACTATAATATGTAAAACAATATTGCAAATAAAACGCTGAATATAACAACAAATTTATTTAAATGTCAAATGTTGGCGCCAAGGTGCAAACATCAATTGCGCATGCGTGTTGCGTCGGTCGTCGAGGACTCGTTCATTGAAACCTTTTTAAAGTAGAGGTTCAACCTCCTTGGTCCAGCTGGAGGTTGTATAGGTGTATCGTTATGATAAAAAAGTTATATTATGTTACAGGTGTCCATACAAGACCTGTATCGTAATGAAACTTTTTTTTTATTATTTTTGGCCTGTACGTAATGTTTGTCATAAGCATTTTGTTTTCAGTTTTAGAATCTTTGTATTATAGTATTAGAGTAGATAAAGTTAATTACGAACGAAGGAGTCGAAAAGTCAATAACAAAATAAATAAAATAAACGCAACGCATCTTTATTATTTAATATCTAGTTTATCCACAACAACGTAAGAACTGGTAATTATTTTTTTTAATATTACATAAGGGGGGCTCTTCTGCAACAGACGTGATTTTTTTTTACTCAACTGAAAGTTTGTACGGAACCCTTCGTGCGCGAGTCCGACTTGGGCGGGTTTTTATTTTTGTTATATTTCTCTTCTTTATTGGTCGTCATGGCCGAACTAAAATTAGTTGTATATTGTGCATCCATTCTTATATATAATAAAGGAAAAGGTATAAAATGTGCGTATAAAAATAAAGTAAGCAGATGATAAAAACTTAAGACATTTGGCACACTACGTGCGTGTGTCTGACACAAAATAAGCGAGTGCGATGAGTGGGAGTTTTATACTTTATTCATGTTCCAGCGGTGAAACTCGGCTGCGGATTTCGGTTATTTTCTTACGACGAAAGCTCGTGTGCCTACCTAAATTGCTATGTGTGTTAGTGTTGCTACGAGATATTTCTTGAGGCTTTCATTACCGCTTAATGCTTTAGTATTGACTGAGAAGAGCATATATTTATATCTTGGCATATGTCTCCGTTCTACCAGGGTTGCCATAACACACCTTCATGTCATGGTAACACAAGCTGAGCCGTTGACCATTTGTACTGGTTCGTTCATGTTATACACGAATCTTATTTTTGTGTATGGTAATTTATTTATGTGTTCAATTTACTCTGCCTGTTGTTTTTGGCTGGCTAATAAATGTTTTTCTCTTTCTCTCTCCCCCTCTCTTTTTCTTTTATTTTAAGTTTTCATTCAAAAAGGTTTGCAATCTCAGTAAGAAAAATTAATGGCTTCGAAAAATGTCAAGTCGAAAAAAAAACGTTATGTTGTCAATTTCAAATCTTCTGATCGATCAATTATTTCGCGTTTAAACCAACATTATTTCTTAAGTGAAAAAATGGCTAAGTATTCTTACTCTGAATATATGATGTTATACGTAGGCCAAGAAGATGGCAACTTAAATGCCACACAAGTCATATCCCGGCGAGCGAGGTTGTGCATTGAGCAAGGCGGAGCACACTTTGAGCGGTTTCTGTAAATTTTTTGTTCGTTACGTAAAAGTGTTAGATTAGGTTGACAGAGACCTAACATTAAGTACCAATGTCAGGCCTTTTAACATATTCTTTGACTTGTAATATCGATCTGAGCGGCTTCTGTACATTTTGTTATTGACTCTTTGTCGTTCCGCGGATATTGGGTAAAAATGTACATAAACATTTTGTGTTACTTACTCTTTAATTAAATGGAAATAGGGTTGGCACATAAATGAAACAAAATTGTTTTATTAATTTCGGCGGTAAGTCATACTGCGATATTACGGTTTTCAAATATTGTAAATTGACTCTTTATAAAGAACTCTTTTACCCCATTTCCGCTTCACGAGTATTTTTGTAACACGTTGTATATACCTAGTCCGGCCATAAATTCTGTTACAAATGAAAATAGATTCTTTTTAAGTAATGTAATGTTACTAAAACTTTTATGTACATATTTATTAGTCTCAGCAAAATATTAAAAAAAAATCTACTCTAAAAGGCCACCTTTGGCTTTAATACAGGCCTTTAATCTGTCTGGCCACGAACCGAATTCACGCACTGTTTCCATGGGAAATTTTGCCACTGCTTGCTCTTGAGATTTGTTAAGAGACTCGATGTCACTGTGTCGTAAAGAGCAGGGCATGTCCCATAAAACTGACATGTCCCACCAATCCTTCCATCACTGACGCAGGATGATGACCACGTTGTACCCTTCCGACCACTTGAGCAGCTTGTTTAGAACTTTGAGCGTACACTTTATCAATTTGCTTGTTGTAGTGCACTTCTACAGTGAATTTTTTTTCATCGGTAAAGACAATATTTCTATCCTTTACGCAGGTGTATCGTGACATAAGGCATTTAGATCGATCTACTTTCTTTAATTGTAAACATTGATTTAGGGAAAGTCCTGTACATCGACGAAAATTACGAATGATACCAAGCTTTTGAAGTGTCTGGAATATGACCTACAGCTCCATACCCACTTTGTACAAGGCGATTACTGCAATCCTATTTTCTTCAACCTCCCATTCCATATTGTAATTTGATAATGAAAAAAATATGTGAAACGGCGAGAAATTTAAAGAAGATTTTTAAGAAAATAAACACGTTCCAAATACAAAATAATTAAAAAGTTGAAAAAAGAAATGTTTTTATGTAACATTATTTATGGCCCGACTAGTTATATCTGCATACAATATCACATACATAGTTCTGAACTCAAGGTAAGTAGCTAAAGCACTTGTGTTATGGAATTCACAGACAACGAGGGTACCACATTACGGAGACTTCGCTAATATAACAAAGTTTATTTTCTACATTGACTCAGCTGGGAATCGAATCCGAGCCCTCGCCTCGGAGTGGCGTAACCATAAAAACCGAAATTCGAGCCACTTCACCACGAAGTTTAAATAAATAATAAATAAATATTTCCTACATTCACACCAATTAGCCAAGCCCAAAGTAAGCACTGTAAGGCTTGTGTTATGGATACTAGGGTAACGGATAGACATACATATATGATACATAGATATGTAATATTCATAGAAATATATATAAACACCCATGACTCAGGTACAAATGCTCGTATTCATCATACAAACATCTGCCCCTACCGGGATTCGAACCCAGGATCGTCAGTGCGAAAGGCAGGATCGCTACCGTTGCATCAAACGGTCGTCAAAGTTTGTCGAGTTATTCTTATATTAGTCGTATAGAAATAAACAATTATATTTATAGAAAAAAAGACCGTCTTGAGGGCAACAGATCCACAAGCAGTGAACAATATTGTTTGGTATTCCCCACAATAAATATCTGGCTGCAAGTGGTTGGGGTTTAGAAACGTATAAATAGCCAGAGATCGGCATTTGTGCTCTAATGCCTTGTTAGTTGGGGATATCGCTGGCTCGATAGCGGTGGTTTATAATGCAAGCTGACAGCGATTATATCGTTTTAAATCATGGTCAATTCAATTAGTATATTTTTTACATATTTATAATATTTCTTGTCATTCTGTACGATTTTTTCACTCTCATAAAGTACACTTGCACATAAAACAAAACACTCACGCACTCGCTCTTTCTCACGCACACGCACACACATACATTCGCACACGTAAGCACACAGACAAAAACACACACACACTAGTTGTAAAATCTGTTTTTAACTGTTTGTCGTTAAATTTATATATTTTTATTTGTTCTTTATCTCTGTTTAAAAATCAATTTAGTTTATTTATTACTAGCGGTCCGTCCCGGTTTCGCACGGGTGGACAAAATTCTTTAAATTTTTTCCAGCATTAAATATAGCCTATACTCTATAAATATATATATATATATATATATATATACTCTATAAATATACTATACTCAGCGTAAATGTAGCTTTCCTATGGTGAAAGTATTTTTGAAATCGGCTTAGTAGTTTTTGAGTTTATTCATTGCAAACATAAAAAAATACAAATCTTTCCTCGTTATAATATTAGTGTAGATAAGAAATTATATTCATCATATATTAACTTGATAAGAGACTGAGGATAGCTGTGACACAGATTTTACTAGTACAGCTGTCACCGTAAAATATGTATACGTCGTTTTGTACTTCAGCCGTTCAATAAAAAATCTGTAACTTTGTAGATGTAATACTTGATGATGTAACTGCAAAATAAAAAATATTTTTTTATTTATTTAACCCCACGTGGTAAGCTAAATGCTTGTTTTACGAGTGAGTTCACGTCCGTAGTACACCGGCGAGGAGATGGATTCTCGGTCCACTCATGTTAAAGTTGATATCTCAACCGATGGGCTACGGCCGCCTTAAAATTTTAACAGGAACCAATTTCGGAACCTCAAAAAACATTATTAAATAAAACCACTCTTACCGGATCAACGACGCGTTAATTTTTTTTATTATTAGGATGATTAAGGTATTAATTACCTTAGACATCCTCTATAATCACAGGTCCTCTAAAGGAGTTGAAATGTCAGGATTTAATATAAAAAATATAATTGAACGCATTGATCCGTTAAAATTGGTTTTATTTAAATGTGTGAGAGTGTAAGAACTATATTTGAACTAGGCTATGCAGCCGCTAAACATAAAGCTACGCTGGCACCATATATTGGAGCGGAGCGTAATACCTAAAAAAAGAAAAAAAATTGTTTCGATGGGAATTTTTGCGAATTCCAAAATTCGGGTCCTAAACCTGTTGATTCGATTCCACACAAAAAAAATTAAAATCGGTTAAGAATTTGGGAAGTTATGGCGTAACAGACATTGCGCCATTAAAGCTGATGGGATCAAAAATATATAGTTTAAAAAATCTAAATAACACGCTTTTATGGTAAACCAAACCAAAAACTTAAAAATAAATGTCATGTTACAATAAAGTACTACGAGAAAATTAATGTAATTGTAAAAAAGCTTAGTGTTCGATATCGATTGTTGTATTTTTTGTTAGGTTATTACTTAACCGACAAACTTGTAAGAAAGGTCTAATGAGGGTTACAGAAGCAATAGCAATATCAGGATCGTAGAACGTTTAAATCTGTGATCTCTGTCTAGCAGTGGAATATTAACAGGACTTTATGAAACGCTTTCTTTACTTTATGAAAAGTTTGGACCACAGAAAATCAGCGAAGAGATTTTCCTCTGTACGTTGTTTGATTCAAGGAGACTTAGCTGGACAAATAATATACCTATGTACTCACTACATGCTACATTTGTAAAGAAATCCTATAGTGATTGATCTTTAAAAGAATTTCTCTTTTAATGTCGCTTATAAGGTTGGTGGAGCTACTCTGTGAAAATTCACATATGACAATATCAAATAATATTTTTCTGAACCCAATTTAAGTAGTTGAGCACTTGTGTTTTGGAATACAGAAACAACGACGGTACCACAACACCCAGATACGAGCCAATATAGAAAAGTTTTCGGCATTGATCCGACCACGGATGGATCACGAGACCTCGGAGTGATGTTACCTCATGGTAACATCACTCCGAGGTAACATGGTAACAAGTTATGACTGATCTTACCAGATCTGTTGTAGTCATTTGGAAATTGGGCTCATTGCCTTCAAAAATATTTCAAAGTAGTCACCCCAAAAACTATCCCAAATAGTCTCCGAATTAAATAAAGAAAAATCATTTAATAAAAAATGCAAATAAATCCTTAAGCTTATGAAACAAAAAATATAGTTTCAATATACCTTAATAAATTTTATTCTGTCTCTGCATAACCTGAGACAGTAAAAGAAAATGTCATTAGCTTTTAGAAACTATCTAAATATAAAATATAAAAGGTAGGAAATATCTAAATAATTTAACTAACTTTTACAATATGAAATATTTGGATTCTGGGTGCTTGTAATATTAATAATAATAAAAATATTTCTTACATTCACACCAATTACCCTAGCCCAAAGTAAGCACAGTAAGACTTGTGTTGTGGATACTAGGGTAACGGATAGACATACATATATGATACATATATATAGTCAGTTATTATGTCATGTTATATAACGATTTTTTTTGCGATTATTTTTAATTAAAAATTAAACCTACCCTATGTCCCAAGTTGGAGCAAATCCAGCAAAATGAAAAAAATCATCAAAATCGGTTAAGATCTTTGGGAGTTCGCATCGCAGTCAAACACTGCGATAGGGAATTTTTATATATGAAGATATATTATTATAATAGAAAAATACTAGAAAAAATCGACTCGGGTCACAAGTGAATCTCAGGCGGGAATCTTCACTTGTGACCCGAGTCGATTTTTTCTAGTATTTTTCTATTATAATAATTTATCTTATAAGATCGCATTGAAAATGCATAAAATATATAAAAAATTATAAATATGAAGATATGTCAAGCCGCCGCTTCTCTGAGCGCTGTAATTTCGCCACCCTCATATTTCGTCCGCAAATTTCGCTTTCGGCATTCTTAACTTTCTAAAAAATATCCGTTCAAAAACCCATCCGTTCGTGCTTCATTCCTGCGACCGCTTTTCAGCGTGGTTTCTACTCAAAAAGTTTGTTTGACCATCACAAAATTCGCTGCGCAAGCAAATATTCGTATATTTTCCCTCTGTGAGAGCCGTATGTACCTCGCATTGTTTTTAAAGCGGATATCCTGGTTTTTTGTTTTTCGTCCGCGTGGCTAGCGATGTGTTTATTAGAATACGTTTTTTGTGCCTTACGTGGAAATTAACTTCGTAGGCGAATTACAAAAGCGCTACCGTAAAAAGGTTTTGTATTTATTCTGCAAGTGACTTCATTTTCGACAGTGCTCCAACCACTTGGAAATTTCTGATAAAATAATTCGTAGATTAAAATTGAAGCAGACACGTTGGAATACCTTGTTTTTTAGTTAATAAGTTATTTGGTTTGTAGATTTATAATCAAATAGCTGACCCGCCCACGCGTTGCTGTGGCTCAGTAATTTTAATTTGCAATTCTTTTTTTTTCATTATAAATTAAAATGAAACCTTTTCTATGTTCCAAGTCGTAATAAATCAAGCAAAATGAAAAGAAATCATCCAAATAGGTTGGATAGTTTCGGAGTTCATCGCAGTCAAACACTGTGACAGGGATTCTTTATATATATATATATATATGTATATATGAATAATGACGTTGAAAGCGCCCGTTTGAGTTTTTTAAATATTTGTCATGATCTTACCCTACCATACCAACTAAGAAGGACGGTTTGATAATGATAATAATACAAATAATATTTCTTTCATTTAAACCAATTAGCCTAGCACAAAGTAAGCACTGTAAGGCTTGTGTTATAAATCCTAGGGTAATGGATAGATATATGATAAATAAATGTGAAATAATCATATTAATTTGTGTAAATACCCCTTAATTAGATACAAATGTTCGTATTCACACACTAACATTTGCCCGTTTAGAGATTCGAACTAACTCCCCAAACGATTGTCTAAGTAATCAAGTTAATTTATCACAAAGTCATCAAATATGAAGATAAATACTTAATTTTTAGTCTAAGTTAGGTGAACAACATACCTTGCAAAAACAATAACAATTATGAATAAGTTGAATACTATTATACCACAAGAAAATGTTGAAACTTATTCTTGAAAGATTTATCGAAAATTATAAGAAACGCAAAATCCTGAAGCATATAAGGGCGATTCAGATAACCCTAACGATCCTCTACCACTGGGCTTTCCACTTTTCCCCTTTTGGGTGTTCTTCATTTGATAAAGATAACATAAATTTATTATTAAATATGAGCATTAACAATGCGTGTATTGAACGTCAAAGCTAAGTCCTATGTCGGGAAACCTTATACCAAGAAGCGACAAGAAGCCCTATTCTCCCTTTTTATGTGTAACATTACATACACTTTTAAATTGAAACACATTACAATATTAAAGTAAACTTTTTTTGAACTACCAAGACGTGTAAGAAAAAAACTTTTACAATGAACGGAATTTATATAACGGAATTTATAAAAAGGAAAAAACAATAGAAACATGGCAATCAATTCAACGTATTCTTGTCTTTTAAATAATCAGTATGGTTATAGCCTTTTTCATGAGAGCATTTTTTTACAACAACCTTTATAAACTTTTCAAATGATAAATTATATTTAATTTTTAGTAAAAAAATAATAGAAAAGTTTGACCCGTCTCACAAGTAAATTCTCAGGCAGCGGTAGTAAATTTTCAAATGGTTTTAAAATTGTTTATGATACATAATAGACATTTATAGATACGCATAACCCAGGTTATGGTTCCCAGACTCGAATTCACCACACAGGACTCAAACCCTCGCAAATAGTATTACTCGCGCTCAACCAAACTGAACGTCAAACGATGTTTATCACTCAAGCCCTCTGAATAAAAACGTTTTTATTGCTTTCGTTTCATCTTGAATGCAGGAATAATAATATCTCCCCGCCAAATAGAGGTTTTCGGAGATGGGAAAAACGCCTGCGAATCCAGACATGTTCGGTGACGGGCTTTCCGTAATGCAAACTGCTGGAAGCGAGCCAGGATACACTGGGAAAAGCTTAAGATATACCTCACGTAAGGAATACTTTCTTTGATGCGTAATAATGTGACGTGCCTTTACTAAAGTGCCTCCTTTTGAGGAGCTGCCTCTTAACTCTACTGCAAATCGAACCCGGAACTTTTTAGGGCGTAACATTTGTACATTGGTATATACAAATGGTGCTGGCATGTGGTCGTTACTTTCACTAAGATATGGTTGAGCGAAGCGATGGCTGTGTCATGCGTCATTCTCGTGAACAGATGCTACCTTGGGAGATGGGAATGATTTAACCTTCCTTAAATTAGTCGTTTATTCTCTATATATTATTGCACTGTTTAAGGATACTTAATTTACAGATACTAGTGGATTTTGTTGTCATCAACGATGTAATGAAACCATAACACTACTATTATTGTGATAACAGATTAATATTGTTTTTTGTGAATTACTTATGGTGACGACGTATAATATTGTAAATACTTCTGTTAAAGCTGACGAGTTTCATGCGCCCATTCTTCTTGTAAGTCAAAAGACGTCCTGAAAGAATGGGTAGTAGGTATAAATGTTGGAAGATTCAAAACAATTTATTTTAAGTGCATATAAATAAACTTATATTTATTTACATTATTTATAATGTTTAAAAAATATATAGCCTATGTCGATGTGGAATATTATACTTTTAAAATGATTAAACGTTTTTTTTTTCATATAAAAGCGATCGATACTATGATTCCTTGCCTTAACTTGAACAATGTGTAAACCTCAATCATAATTATATTATACCTCTAACCACGATCTATTTATCATCAGCATTTTAGCCGAAAGGCGTCTACTGTTGGCTAGAGGTTTCCCTAAATATGAAAAATTGCAGGCAGATTAGAGGTCGCACAAAACCTTTATTCGAAAAACGGCGCTGCCCCTTTTCTAGTCTACGCAAGGTATATGGTGATTGCCTTCAATATCACTCATCGGATAGTGTCGTGAAGGGTTAGTGCTATTCTTTTTTTGTTATATGTAAATATTACAAAGTAGATACTTGCCAACAAACACGTTCTAAAAAGAGAAGTAATGGCTTTGGTATCTAGATTGGAAATAATGCTGGCTTACAAAACCCCGTCCAACACAACAAGTACAACAATTACCGAGTAAAACTAGGTCGCTGAAGAAGTGCTTAAAAATCAATGTTTAAAAATTATTACAAAAACAAATTGTCTCAAACAAGAGTGGAACCCACATCCCCTCGCTCTCGAGGCAAGTACGATTCCAATTTAACTAACAAGACTTTGACAGATACGTCAAATGATTAATTTGAATGTAAACTTTACAAGTTTTTACATAAAAAAACAGCTATCTAATTCTTTTGAAATTTAAGCATTTGCTAACGGCTAACTTCAGTATCTTAAGAAATTATTAGCAATGACAAAAAATATAACAATTATGGTAAATTAATAAACAAGCAATGAATGCAATACACGAACAAAAATGATATTTCTCACTTTCACACCAATGAGCATAGCACTGTGAGGCTTGTTTTATGGCCACTAGGATAAAGGATAAACATACAAATTAGCTAAATTGATATGTAATATTAATAAAAATATATAAACTCAAATAAAAATGCTCGTATTCGTCTCACAAACATCTACCCCTTCCGGGACTCGAAACTAGAATCGCTGACGTGGAAGGCAAGATCTCTACCCTCTAAGCTATTTTCAACTTTAATTCCAACATAACAATTGAAAACCATCCCGCCATCTTGCTTTGTAAACTTCGCGAACGCGGTATATGTGGAGATCGAATATGATGAATGGGGCTTACCTTCACAATCGCTGTCAATGTCAAGTAGTGGGAGGACATGGCATTGATTTCATAGATGTCCCCTTTGGGAGTCCCCCAAGGGTTGATCCGATGTCCACTTCTTTACGTAGCTTATTTATATGATATCGAAGACTGTTCTCAGTATGCCAAATATCTGGTGTATATAAATTGTACCAAAATCAATTTCAATGTTAAAATTAAAAATATTCAAAATACAATAAGATTTAAATAATGTAAATATATATTATCTTGCTAATAACATTTGAAACAATGTCAATAAAAGTATACTTATGTCATTCTCAAAGAATATAAAAAATATGTTTTTAAAATAAATGGCATTCCTATAAAAAACTAACTTACTTCACTGATATGTTTCATAATTTATCTTTTTACAAGGTTTAAAATACTCCTATAAAAATAACCACATCTCTGAGCCTTCAAGTGGCATTCGCACCCACGACCTTTTGCTATCCGGGCGAGTGCTCTGACCGCTGGGCTGGCTGGGCCAAACGCTAGTAGACGCGTCTTAATCTACAAGCGTATTCTAAATTCTACTATGACCTAGTATCGTTTTATCAATTTTGAAGGTTAATTACCTTTAACAACGAAAGTATTATTGTTACAAATATTTAACAATCGATTAAGATGGAACAGCTATAATAACATATATTTTTTTAAACATTCCCAGTGCCATATTTCTATAAGATTTAAAAATTTATTAATTTAGTATTTTTAACCTTATAGCTAAAAAAAATAGACATTATCTTTTCACGTAATTATTTCCTTTTCTTAATTTAATTATTAATATATTTAACAATTGGCTGAGTTACAAATTTAGTCTTTCTCAACTCATTTGCACTTCCTTATCAGTGGAAACTTAGTTGGCTCGTGTTCAAATAAAAATCTTTTTATCCATGAGTTTTATACTAAGCTGTATTTTCCCTTAAACCAATAAAACAAATTAAAATAATTAAGCTTTGATATATGCTAGCTTTTATATTATAATATTATGCTTTAGCGCACACAAAAAAATGTATCAGGGGCCAACTTAACACCATTGGGCATTCTGTTTCATTCTACTAGATAAAAGGGGAATGCCCACGCTCCATAGTGTCCAGGGCCCAGGATGGACAGCAAAAATTAGAATAATAATTGAGTGATTAAATTAAGAATTTATCTAGGTTCTATGCTCGAGGTAGTGCGTAAAATATAACGAGAAACATGTTCTCAATATATTTTATATAAAAAATAACTTCTTCATTATTATATATAACCAATATATCATCTAAAAACGGTGCAGGAGGTAATACATTCGACTCATATTTAGCCCAACCAATATACCAATGTTCTGTCATACAGCAATGATCCGTACAGCAATACAGCAATGATTCCAGAGCCAAAGTCGTCCTTAATAGTGATCATAGAGTCCGTAAAACAAAGCTTAAGTCGCCATTGATAATAAGCACTGTTAACAAAATAGTTCAATTCGTCGGTGAAGATCAGAATCAAGACCGTATAAGAAAGCGAGGTCTTAGTTAAAAAAAAATGAAATTGCAATCAAAACACTAACTTGTGCGGAAGCAATAAGTGAAGTGACCACTGAGCAAGGAATCACTACGTTTTAGAAGTGACATGATAGTTGACAATTATTTATTGCCATTTGATTGATAAACAAGTGTTGCCATTTAAAGAAACCTAAAATATAAAAACACGAAATCAACTAATCGATTTTTTTCTTTGATTTTTTTTATAAATACCTTAGCTTTATTTTCATTTATATTTTTTATTTATTGCTTTATGAACTATGTTTTTTTACGAGAAATCTTAAGTTATTTATTCAGTTGAATGTATTTTCGTCATAATCGATTCGTATCGATATTTAATGTGAAATTATATCTAAAATGTTATGGGCGTGCTGGCAACCTTTTTCCACATAACTTATGACGATTTGTAAACAAAAATACTTTTATTTGTCTTAATATAGTTCATTGAAGTGGAGACTATTTAAATATATGTAAAATTCATAACTTTAAATCACAACATTAATGTACAAAATTATTTCCTTGTTTAATGAGGTCCGCGGTGGGCCCAGAATGGGCATTCCCCTTTGATGACCTCTGTTTTCATTCGGCTTGCATACCGGTTTTCATGGTGACTCCGAGGTCCCAGGTTTGATACCCGGCTCGGTCAATGTAGATATCGAACTTTCTTAAATAAGTTCGGACCCGTGTTGTTTTAGTTTTCCATAACACGGCTTCAGCTACTTAATTTGGAATCAGAACAATGTATGTCAATGTGTCTTATATTTATTTAACAGCATTAAAATATTAATTTAATAATAAATAAATTAACAACATTAAAATATAACAGCACTGGAAAAGCAAATGCTTACAAAGTATTTCAACCATCGTACCCGCCAAAAGTTGCCCGATCACAGCGCCACCTATCAAGTTGAATCTTAACCATGCAAAAAAAATAACAAAAAGTTTTTACACTTCTGCGTCTATTACTCATTTAAATAAAACCATTTTTACCAGAAATTTAACTTAAAATTAAAAACAAGACTAATGTAGCAAATGAATTACGACCATTATCTTAGTTATACTTTGATCACAGCTCCAGTCCGTTACTGGAGCTGTGATCGAAACGTAAGAATAAATAAATAAAAAAATAAATAAACGCACCGTAAATCAGGTGAAAGTCGTTCTTTTTAAATACATACAAAAAATCCATTAGAATCATTTCAACTAATAAAGAGATGTTCAGTTGTATTTCAGTAGCAAACATCACATTGAGAGTGTCAGCTGCTTGCAGCAGCTCCCTGAAAAGTTTCAAGAATCTAAAAAATATTCAATAACCCATCACACCCCACTAGGCGTTTTTTTTTGACGAGAAAAGCGCCTATGCATACTCCGCTGTGTAAGTTGACAGCGGAGTTATGTAGGGCTCCCCTTTTCGCACCCACCTGGCAACAAAGAAGACACCTACCGAGGTGATCGAAGGCATAACCAGTGTCCTGCAGCCTTGTGGATCACTTTGTTGGAAGCACCACTATTAGGTGATTAACAAATAATAAGTGATGCCTTTGCAAAATGCGTCAATGCGACTTTTGACATCGCAAGGAATAAATACGCACGTAGATGAAGTCCACACGGGTGCCACATTGTCATGCGATAATGCAGCAAGCATGAAACAGCCATTTTACTGTCTGACTGTCCTATGTCAGTATAGTAACGTCGCCTTACATACTCTGCGTCAAATAGAAGTCTCAGTTAGATGCAGCATATCGTGACGGGAGGATGTAGTAATGATGGCACAAATATCATGCACAAAACCTAAAATTCCAATTTAACTCGTCTCTTTTACATGTCCACCGCATTGGTGCAGATCACGCCTCTCTGATATCCTTATTTTCAAGAGTACATAATACTTAAAATAATTTTCATCTGCTTGTACCGGCTGCTTCAAATTTCAGTGTAAATTGAGGCTTCTAGTGGCGATAACTTATTTCTAAAGTGCTCTATCTTCTAGCATCTAACATAGCGATCGACGCATATAAAAAAATCGAAGATCACAGGATATTACTTAGAATGGGAAACTAAAAAGGATTACCTACAGTTAGATTCCTTCTCATGATGACGTAGTAACATCGTAAAGCATTTAGGATTGTTTAACATTACGACGAACGGTTTGATTGAAATGCGCTTACATGGCAAGAAGATTACATTGAGAGTAGTAAAAAAAAGGTTTTATGTTGGAACCGCTCTCGTACGCCTCGGATAGCTCCTCGGTAATATTTGTGACTGATAGTTTTTGCAGAGTAAGTGTGGGGTGAGGATGAGTCATAAAATAGAACTGCAGTGTCGCAGATAGTGATTTTGATTCTATCTAGAGAACTGTCTTGGACACTTCAAAGCCATTGGAAAGTACGTTTATGTGGTTTTGACAAGTTTGAATTATACCTTCATTGATATGCAGAGTTGCTGGAAAAGGATGGAAAACATAATTCATTATTGTAAAATTCTGGAGTGAAACGTCAAAAAAACCGTAGCACATCCTGTTAGAAAGTCAAATAAACGGCTTTACAGAAGAACTGAGAGCTCTACATTCGTAGCAGTAACAGTAATAGCTGGTGACCAAAAGTAGTAGGCTTGCAGCAGTTTCCCAGTCTATCTAGATCCCGGTGGCCTGATTTAGCTTGATTGACGCATTATGATTGATCAGATGTTTGGTGAGAGTGCACAATGTCCGATAAAGCTTACAACGAAAGCAATTTCGTCGATGCAAACAGAACGCTTCACGTTATTCTTTACTCTTTCTTTCTAATTCCTGTAAAGTTAGCAACGAATCAAAAAATCGTCTGGTGCTTCATTCGTCCTTCATGAAGCCTGCCCACACGAACCGTATTAACCGTTTTAAACTATAGCTTTTCGAGAAAAAGTTTTTAACACCCTGCTATTTTATCAATTCACGACACACGTCGGTTAACGATAACGTCTTTCTACTTCATTCTCCGTTTAATTTTATAAACGTTACAAACAGGTTCAATTTTTTAACCTGGTACGAAAATGTGATTCGCGAAGCACTCTTTGTCTTGCAAACTTTTGATCAAGTTGGCTAAAAGAATACCGTCCCACTCTGCGATCAAGAAGACCTCATGGAAGCCACCACGTAGTGATCATGGCCTAGCTTCCGCTTCACCAAGCAACAAAATTCAAACAAAAAAAAAGTATTTGCAAATCCGTGTATATGTGAAGTCCGAACGTACATAAAAATATAAACAACCGAATTGATAACCTCCTCCTTCTTAAAGTCAGTTAATAATTAACTAAATTTTAAGTAATAAGCATTTTTTAATTATTTGGAAATACTATGGACTGGACTATTAAAACTATAGAAGTTACATATAAACATTGCCACCCCGTTTTACCCCCTTTGGGGTTGAATTTCTTAGTGAGAATCTACGTCCTAAATGCAAAATATAAGACTCCTAGCACTTGTAGCTTCGTTTTTTTGTATGCGTTTGGGTGGCGCCCTGAATGGTTTAGATTTACAAATCAGCCCGGCAGATGGCGCTGCAGTCGGCACAGCAACGCGTGGCTGGGTCAGCTAGTTAATATATAAAGTCATGAGACCCTTATTATCGCTTTTTTTAATCTTCTTTTTGATTTTGATTATAAATTGTCCTTGCTTCACACAATTATCTTTCTTTTCATCTTAATATGTTCGATACAATCTATTTTTACCAAACTGTGTATCCTTCCTTTTACAACTTTTCAGGTTTTGTGTTTCCACCAATTTCCCAGTAACTAACACCAACGAACATCATTTTTATAAAAATAAATTTAACTTTGCCTCATGAAACAATATAACATCTTATTCTTATCTATACATATAAATAAAATTGGAGTGTCTGTTTTTAATATTGAAATACCCGTTTTTTACTACATGCATATGAATATATATACGGTACATACACCAAAATAACATTTTTTTTTTTCAATTTTTGTCTGTCTGTCTGTCTGTTTGTTCCGGCTAATCTCTGAAACGGCTGGACCGATTTTGATGGGACTTTTATTGGCAGGTAGCTGATGTAATAAGGAGTAACTTAGGCTACTTTTATTTTAGAAAACAAATTTGTTTCTCTGTCTGTTTGTCTGTTTATTTGTTTGTACGGACTAATCTACGAAATGGCTGGACCGATTTCAATGAAATTTTGCATGGTAATACCTTATATCCCTGGTCAACATATGAGATACTTTTTATTCCGGAAAATTAAAGGGTTCCCGTGGGATAGTTAAAAAACCATAGTAACTTGTTGACATTTTAGTACACATAACTTACATGTACTCACCCTATGCTGATACTTTATATTACCGCTCGAATTAAGTATAAATCCAATGAAAGTGACGGGATTCAGCGGGAAAAAAAATTGCTATGAATGACCTGACATACACTTGGCCGGCTGAACTTGAACAACTCGACATTAACTCGACGATGACCAGTATTGGGATGACGCCCTAGCCTATGCATGCGTCAGTGATAGTCCACACCGCTTGCGTCATTTATTTGCTGTATTACTGGTATTTTGTGGTCTTTCGAGTGCTGAGAAATTGTGGCAAAAATATCATGACAGATTAGTGGAAGACTTTTTTAGGAATACAAGACAAAATATTGACGGTGACCTTAACCACAGATTACGAAATATAGCTTTCAATCAATGCTTAGTAGCTTTACAAAGTTTACTTATATCTATGGGTGGTGATTTTCTTCCTCAGTATGGTTTGCCAGCGCCGACCATAAAAGGGGAACGTATTAATAGAGAATACGCTGCGAAAATAAATTATGATCCAGCTGAACTAGCTGAAACTTTACGAACCGGAGTCCACAGTCTTACTGTAGAACAGCGCACTGTATTTGACCGTGTATGTCACAGTATTGACAATGCTATAGGAGAAATTATATTTCTGGATGCACCCGGTGGTACGGGAAAAACCTTTGTCACTAATATAATCTTACCACAATTACGAGCTCAAGCCAAAATAGCTCTTGCTGTAGCGTCGTCTGGAATAGCAGCCACTTTGTTACACAGCGGCAAAACTGCTCATATGATGTTATAAATCCGCATAGATTTGGACTTAAGTGAATATTCTGTATGTGGTATCTCTAGAAGCAGTGATTAAGCGAAGGTTTTACGTGATTGCTGTTTAATTATCTGGGACGAGTGCACTATGACACACCGAAAAACAGTAGTAGAAGTTGATGGAACTCTCAGAGATATCTGTCAAAATGACCAACCTGTGGGTGGCATAATGATGCTGTTTTGTAGGGATATTAGACAAACATTGCCAGTAGTACCACGGGGAACAAAAACCGACGAGATAAGAGCATGCTTAAAGAGCTCAAGCCTTTGGCGACACGTCACAAGGATGAACTTAACAGTGAACATGAGGGTGCGAATAGGAGGCAACACAAATGCGCAGGAATTTTCTGATTTATTGCTAAAAATTGGCGAAGGGACATATCCGAAAGAAGAAGGGCAAATTGTTTTATTTGAAAATCTATGCCACACTGTTAATTCAATTGAAGAACTTATCTCTTCTGTATATGGTGAACAAAATCAAATAACAAATCATGAGAACTCATGGCTTTGCGAAAGTGAAATTTTGACTCCGCGAAATGACCAAGAAGCAAGAACTAACTTGGATCTACTCAACAATGTAGAAGGAGAAGTAGTTGAGTGTACTTCTATCAACAGAGTAATGGAGCAAGATGACGTTGCCAATTATCCTGTTGAATTTCTCAATTCTCTGAGCACTCCTGGACTTCCACCACACAAGATTAATAAAAAAAACTGGCGTCCTATTTTGTTGAGAAATTTAAGTCCCCCAAAATTATGCAACGGGACAAGACTGAAAGTTTCTTCTCTGCAGCGTACCCTAGAGTGGCGTCGGTGAAAGAGTTTTTATACCACGAATTCCACTGATTCTCAATAATTACCCATCCCATTTCAAACGTGTATAGTTCCCAGTGAGTTTGTGTTATGCAATGACTATAAACAAAGCCCAAGGGCAGACGCTATGTGTTGCCGGCGTGGACCTCAGCGTCGGCTGTTTCTCACACGGTCAGCTCTATGTGGCTTTCTCCCGTGTAAGTCAACCAAGCAAACTGTTTGTTTATGTTCCGAACCAAACCACATCGAATGTTGTCTATAAAAAGGCATTATGAGGTACTAGCTAGATATGGTACATAACCGTTCCTGTGCCAGTCCGACTCGCACTTGGCCGGTTTCATTTTTGCTGATCGTGTCAATCAAACGACCTCTGTGGCACAGTGGTCATTTATGGTACCTACTGCAAGTGCCTTTGGCCTGCAGGGATCCGTGTGCAATCACCAGCCAGGTTAAGTGAAAAAATAATCTGTGTCCAATGATATTTTTATTATTTTTTTGCATTCACAATGCAATATTTGTATGAGGTATAAAATGAGTGTGTAAAAAATGTCCAATTGTTCACATTTTCTTTTTATTTATTTTTGCTGTATAAGAGTGAACCGCGTGATAAAATCAAATACGCGCGGACGAAGTCGCGGGCAACAGCTAGTATATTATAAAAGAATAGGCGCTTGGGACATAAACCAAGGAGACTGCAACTCGCACGTACCTCTTGTCTCCTATAACATAAATCGCAATTTTAAAAATAAAACACTATGCACAAAACTCTGCCAAGAAAGCTTTCACCGCGACGATTCTGGAACATGTTTTAAATCGCTCCTTTGAGGATCTCCCAACATTCACACAAACTTCATCCCTAAACACCACTTAGGTAAGTGCAAATTCATTTGCCGAGTGCTACCAAATCACGTTTTGACTGTCACAAAGAAATTTCGTCTCTATTCGTGTGATCAAAGCTGGATTTTCGTCTGTTACATCAAAGTAAGGATGTTTCTTGTTATAAGTCCCAGCCGTGGGATTCCAAAGGCAGAACATGTCGTACAGTGAACTTGTTTATTGTCAAGAATTGCTCGGAGTTGGAACATTTTCCGACCTATTTTGATTCCCTTATATGTGATGCATGGAGCTACTTTCCTTAGTGAGTATATTAAATGTGCTTCGCCATGATGTGCGGGAATCTCGTAGAGATAGTTCCTCGTAGTTTGCCTTTGAGATTTAAATTTGTGTTTTCCTTGTTAACATTGTATGACTTTAGCAGGAAATGAAATATCTCTTGATGAGGTTGCGGAATAGATTTTGAACTGTATTATGAATACTCGTGGGATACAGAACTTTAGCTTTCTGAATATTTTGTTTGTAAATATGAAATTGTCTTTACAATTTTTATATTTTTGCGAACATATTTTAAATTAAAGTTTTAGTAATAAATGTCTGTCTTAAACGTGAATCGAATCTACACACATTACCATCAGCATGGTTTTCTCCAAATGACGTACACTGCTCGACAGAAATCATTCTAGATATTGGGAAGTTTTGTCAAGTCTACACACTTAGCAGGCGATTCGGAGTTCGCAATAAAACGCAAAAACCTTCTGCCCATTGTGTGACAGTGCTTTAAAAATAGTTCAGTCTTTTGAACACAATTGAAAACTACGAACCTGATAAAACGTTGAGCCTTTTTTAATCTTAACTGAATTTTTACAGCGGTATAAACATAAGTTCATTGATATAATCAAACATCAATAAAATAATAAAAACGATAAGCATTGTTAAGCCACAGCCCACATCAATGAGTGTTACGTAAATCTTTTTCATTAAATTGTAGTCTTTAAAGAAGTACTTTAGTCAAAAGATTTGAAAGACTTCAAAGCACTTAAAGCAGTATTTAAAACTCATAAAGCTAAGAGTTATGAAAAATTATTTATTCTACTCTGTCGGACATAAAACAGTACGCAAACAAAGTGTGGTTTATTATAAAGGTACGATAGCATGCCAGCCTGTCACAATCTGTCAGCTTTCTCAAAAAGATATTAAACTCCATTCAATACTGATAAATTGTATAAGTATAATACTAGAAAAAAATATCGGTATATTGTCATTATTATCAGGAGGGACTCAAATCACTAGCCATAGCCAAGCCTTGTGAGCACCGTTCGAAATTTTGTAGTATTTCTTATTATTTTTCATTTTCAATATTATTTTATATGATAAATTTGGTCATATGATTCCTTCTAATTTGAATTTCAGAAAAAAAATATAAATAAATATTAGCTTATATATTTTTTTTTTCATGAAAAAGAATAACAAAAGCCAAGTTATTTCTATATTATAAAATCTGTTAAACCCAACTTTTTTAAACCAGATCTGTTATTTATAATATAACTAAATAAAGAAAATTGTGATAGCAATCTGATAAGAATTATAAGACTAAGAAACAGTATTACATTTACAGCAACAATAATTGCTATATACAATAAATAAATATGATTTATGTAATATATAAATGTAAATTTCTCGCAAAAAACTGTACTAATGGTGTACTTAATGCTATCAAGCATTTCTTACACATCAAACGGAGATCTGAGTTCAGAAACAGTATAATTCACTGCTTTTTTATTTATTTAAAAGTATTCTGAGTAACCAAATTAATCTCAATACTAAGAAGTAGATATTTCTATATATATATATATATATTTTTTTTTTCATTTTGCTGGATTTGTTATGACTTAGGACATAGGACAGGTTTCATTTTAATTTATTACACAGCAAGGCGAGTCAGCTAGTACTTTTATATATCTATTTTAAAACAGTTATTAGTGTAAAGGTTTTCTTGGAATTTTACCACAGTAAGCTTCTCTCGTTGAACATAAAAGACCATGCTCACACGACCGTATCCTGCCGGCAGTCTAAACAGCGCCATTAGCGGGCATCAGCCGTGATATAGTGCGCTGTTGATTTACAGCCTGGACGAGAGCCTCATTGTCCAAGCGCTACTTAATCAAAGTCTTTCATTCTGTAAGCGCTACACGTATCTTAGTCCTGAAGTGAACATGTATGCAGTGCCATGTTTTGTTCAACTCATTTTCTTTATTTTTAATTATAATAACAATAACAATAGTAGTGAGTATCAATGCCAGCATTAAAAGCTGGGTTAAAAAACCTATAAAAATGTAGGATGGATGGCATTTTTGAGAATGAAAGACGAGTGAGCGCTAGGTGAAAGGGAGGTAAGGAATGGGCATTATGGCTGCGACTGAGAAACTAAGAAGTGTGTGCTCCTCGTTTAAAATATTAAAATAAAAGATTCATTGGGCTTTCGTTATTTACTTTCACCGCCCGGACCCTACAATAATAATAACAATTCCCACAAACACACCAATTAGTCTAGCTTAAACTGTGTTATGGATACTAGGGTAACGAAAAGACATACTTATACGATACACATATATGTAATATTCATAGAAATATGTATAATTATCCATGACTCAGGTACAAATGCTCGTATTCATCGCACAAGCATTTGCCTCTTCCTGGATTCGAAACTGACATCTGAGTGGAAGTTGTTATATATGGAAAATAACGTTTCCATCGCCACCGCGTTAAGATTTTCAATGAAAACATTATTTTTATAGCATAAAGGTATATTCCACAAATAATATATCAAACAAGTAAATGAAATTAAAAACACTTATACCTCTGTTTAGTTCTTACACTACCGCGCACATTACACATTAGAATAAAATACTATTTTACGGATTTTTGCGCATGTTTTATTTTATATTTAATCCTGACGTTTCGACTCTTTTACAGGAGCCGTGATCACAGGATGACTGTGTCATCCAAATATAAAATAAAACATGCGCAAAAATCCGTAAAAAGTAAGATATAAAATACGTGTGTAAAAAACAACTACGCCTCCGAGCCCTCAGATGGGACTCGAACCCACGACCTTTCGCTATCCGGGCGACTGCTCTGACCGCTGAGCTACCGAGACGCTGGCAAACGTGTCGAATTTTACAAACGTATTTCAACTTCTACTATGAGCTAGTATAGTTCCACCAATGTTTTTGTTTTTTACACACGTATTTTATATCTTATAGAAATATTGCATTGTGAATGCAAAAAATTAAATTAAAAAAAAAAAAAAAAAAAACATCCGTAAAAAGTGTTTTATTCTAATTATACCTGTGTATATGTATCTTTTTTGTTTTTATTTACAGCCTCTGAACTACTACGCGCTAACCTATTGCCATAATTATAAATTAAACATATACACTTTTTCAAGCCGCTCTAATTCTGATTAAAACTGGCGCGCCTGTTTTAATAACGATGTCATAATGTTACTTTATTAATACTAAAAATACACAAAACCGACTTCAATGTAATGGAAAATACATATTTGCATAGCAAGCACTCGCCTAACTATTAGCTGAGAGGGAAGCAAATTATTTTGATTTCGTACTTAATATTACTATTTCTGTATTTCAATTGGGTTAACACGGTAGTATACGTGCCAAGCTGTAATGAATTCTAATAAATATATCTTTTAAAGTTAAAATAAAGTGATTTTATTTTAATGTGTGATAATCGCGAAAGTATAAAATTTATTGGTAGAATTTTATTCTATAAGCAAATACACACTCGTCTGTTTCTTTTGATAAATAAACAAACAAAAAATATACAATAATCCCAGATATTAAAATTGTGTAAAAAATCCTTCTCAAACATAAAATCGTGCAAATACAATATTTTCTGTGAGAATCAGCGTAATATTTGTATCGAGTGCTATCTAAATTTGCAAAGAAACTCAGCATTTTCAATTTTACGCAGAACAGAATCGCATTAAAATATTCAAGTGAAGAAACTTCGCATTTTCTTTGGTTCGTGTATTCGAAGGCTGTATATCAATCAGTGCAAAGGTTCCACGCAAGAAACTAGGCCCTGAATAAATTTTACGATCGGCCGGAACAAAGATTGAAATATTCGTATAAGCGAAAGAACCGTGATATGTATCAAGAGAGAAGTTCATGATAATAAGGGTTTACGTTACCAAATTGGATAACGTAAGTTACAGCGTAAGTATAAAAATATGCAAATATTAACATCGGTTTCAGGGTTTTTTGTACTTGTAAAACAATATCCAAGGCCGACTTGGTCTTTACTGATGTAAAAGATATCATTGAAATAAATATTCTATTTGATATTTGTATTTACCATTTTAATCTTTTTAAGGTCGTAATATATTATGATATTCCTGTAGAAGACATTGTTCTGCGTAAAATAGTTTGATTAAAAAAAGCAGACAATTTAAGGTTGTGTCTAATAAGAACCAACATTGACATTAGACAAAAACGACTTCAAAACTGTATTTTATCGGAGCGGAGCGATCAAAGTGAGCGAAGCTCCCATGGATCAGCTTCAATGGCGCAATGTCTGTTACGCCATAACTTAACGAGTTCTTAACCGATTTTAATATTTTTTGTGTGGAATCGAAGACCAATAGGACCAGACTGTGACGGTGCCTGAATTTTGAAATTCGCAAAAATTCCCATCGAAACAAAAAAAAATTTTTTTTTCTTTATTAGGTATTACGCTCCGCTCCAACATATGGTGCTAGCGTAGCTTTATGCTTAGCGACTGCATCGCCTAGTTAAATTAATAACTAAAAAGATAGATATAAAACTTATATGTCTAAACAAATCTAATATTAAATTTGCCAAATATATTTTTTTAAATTGTTGCCAGCTCATAATAATTGGAACATACATTGTCGCTAATGACTTCATTATTTCTTCGTTTAAGTACCTTTACTAAATTATTACTTTGTCTTTGGTTTCGATATTTATTGAAACAACAGACATAATGACATATTTGAGAATTATTTTCATTTATTGGAGCGGAACGAGCGAGCGAAGCTCTCATGGATCTGCTTCAATGGCGCAATGTCTGTTACGTCATAACTTCCCGAGTTCTTAACCTTATTTTAATCATTTTTGTGTGGAATCGAATCAACAGGTTCAGTACTAGATCGTGTCGAAGCCCGAATTTTGAAATTCGCAAAAATAAAAAAGTTATGATCAATAAAAATTGGGTCTATGAGATTTCCCATTGAAATAAAAAGCTCGCGCATTTTGAAACTTTTCATTCATATGGAATTTTTAAATTTACTTAACATTATTGACTATTTTTATTATTGATTTTTTTGAAGTTATACTCCTTTAGGCGCGTTATGAAAAAATGATGAGAGTGTAATTTTAAGATACGCGCGCTTCACTGTAACACAAAAGTAACAGGTTGAAGTTGCCCGCAAAACTTACGGCTTGTGGCCAACTTCATCCTGCTGGTTAAATCCTTATAAACAAGCAGGCTGAAGTTGGCCGCTAATTGGCATAAGTTTTCGTGAGAATATGAATGGTGTGTATGTGTGTGATTTTAAATAGTATATCGTGGTTAACAATAATTTATATAATATTATAATAACAATTGATTTATTCTGATTGTTTCTACACGATCATCAGAAAGCGCTGCGCTTCGCTTTGGGTACGCCTGAGTGACAGCTCGAATAGCATCCTGAGCACCTTGGCTGAACGGTGGGATTCCCCACTGCTGCGCCGCTGGCTGCAGCTCCATGCTCCTACCTGTAGCTATTATTATCTGTAGCACAGGAGCTGCAGTATTTAATTAATTATTTAGCGTATTTTTTTTTGTTTGTATGTGTTTAATTACTTACTAACACTAGAATAAGATTTATTGTAACTAACATTTTATTATGGATTTTTAATATCTGAAATAAATAAATAGTAATAATAATAATAATATATAATAACATTATAACAATTTTATTTAAAAGTGGTTTTTATTCTATAAACTTTTTTAAATGCGTTTATCGATTTGAGGTTAAGTGTCGGTGTGTATTCTTTTTATTTGTTTATAATCTTTTATAATATAAATTATTATTATTTTTACATTATTGTTGGTTAAACAGTTTATTTTGATGGTTTTTGATACATAACTTGATTCTGTATACAGATATATAGAAAATCTATTAATCTTTTGATACTTCTTACTAATCTCTATATAATTTATAAATTTATCCTTTTTTCACAAAAAAAGAGTACTAGCATACGGGAGGATATAAAACTAAAGAAGTATAACTTCTTACGTGCGTACATAAGAACACACAACAGTTTTTTTTAGTATTACTCACCGGTCCAATAGATGGTGCTAGCGAAGTTTCATGCTTACATGCTTGATGCAGTATTGGCTAAGTAACACTTAAATGGGTTTTATCTGATACAAAATTGATTTTATAATAATTTTATAGTTTTTATTTTACTGAATGTCCTCTCGCACTTTGCCCTCTTGCAATAATACTCCTAAGAGTAAATGAATAGAGTGAATTTGATTAGGAAATAAATAAATAGATCTAGAGTTTTTAATTAACCTAAAAGACTATGTGTTTAAAAATAGCCTTACCGTTAATATTGCTTAGATGTTACATGTAGAGAGGATGGACAAAAGAAGATTAACAAGACAGATATATGCAAGCGGAGAGGGCAAATCGGTAACGGCAGACCAAGGAGAACTTTCAGGGACCAAATAGAGGATGTTCTGAAAAAAGGCCAAGTCAAATGTAACCTTAACCGACGAGCTTGTATGAAAAGGCTGATGACAGTTGAACAAGCGAGAGATGTGAGAAGCGAGAGGATCGTGGTAAGTGGAAATCTATGATCTCTATCTCTACCTAAGTTATACCACAATACTTTTAAAGAAATACTTATATTCGATGAACGTTTGATGCAATAACAATTCTGCCCATTAGGGCGAATGGGTAGACGTTTGTGTAATGAATACGACCATTTGTAGTTTTTCTTTTATTAAGGATGATTGGCTCTTGATCCCAATCAAGCTTTTTGACCCAGTACAAACCTTTTATGGATTCAACCTGCCGCGGATTGACGGCGGGGATATGTAGGACTCTTCGAAAGCTTAGTACAAGGAGCATAGGCAGGGCATACCCAGAAGCTAAAAACCATTGGTGCATACCACTTGATTATAGAGGCTTTGTGGGGTTGTTTGCGGCACTCACCACCTGAGCCTACTACCTAAGGCATAATTATTTATATGTATATATTTTTTAATATTTCATATCAATGTATGATAAATGCATATCTACCCATAACACAAGCCTTACAGTTAATGAAAGGTTAGGCTTACTTCTAAATCTGGGAAAAGAAGTCTACTTTTTTCATGGTAAGAATAATTACCTCAAGTAAAGTCAGTGATATATAACTTAATTTCTCAGGTAATCACTAGTTTTAATATGATATTATTGTGAAAATACAATTACCTTAAGGTACATAAGATGGTACATCTATATGTTGCTTTTTAAATTTTTCTTTTATACACTGTATGCCATATCAATGTTTCAGTATTAAGTGTCCTGTCATGTTTCAGTACAACGTCACGATTTTGTTGAATTGCGAGCAATCGTAGTTTCTTATGTTTGCCGGCTAGAGGGCGCGCTTGCATTTCAATAAGAGTCCGTACTCATGACCGGATACAAAAAGTGCAAAAGGTCATTCGGGTTCCATCCTCAGCTTGTGGCAGCACCGCCGCTGGTATTCTGGCATCTCCTGTTGGTGGGCGGAAAATTATAAATATTTATATCTATATGTATATAACAATTCAATATATGGTGGTTAACATTAATTTACATAATATTATGATAACAATTTTATTTAAAAATAATTTTTTATCTTATTTTGTTTACGAAACAAAATAATGTAACAGCAGAAAAAAATCTGATCTCAATATTTTTGCGTATTTACTATTATAAGAATACAGAATTTTATATGTTTTCACAATTTTTTGTTTCCTTTCACCTGTCCCGGTGTAATGATAATGATAACTTGCAAGTTAAATTTGACCCAGTTCCCGGTTTCCGATTAAGCTGAAATTTTTCATGCATATGTATATCGCGTGACATTGCAATATTATGATGGCATAAAGCTGAACTGATGCTGGAGCTGTAAGGTGGCCATAGGTAGTTCGCAATAAAACAACACAACCCAATCGAGTTTGAGCTTTTTAACTTTTTGAAAAGTTTTTTGAAATTGATATCTTGTTTATATTTATTTCGTTTTATTTTATTTACTATTACATATAATGGTTTAAATTTTGATAGATCGAAAAGTACTTTAAAAATTTGAAATCATATAGAATTTATTTTTCAATAAATTTTTCTATGAAATATGTTTTATTTAATAACTTGTTGTGCTATGTAAACTCATACCATTTATTAAATATAATTGATATTTATTTGGTTAATACATTTAATTTTATATCTTTTATGTATAAATATTATTATTACCATATATATTAAATTTTTCAATAGTTTTTGCTTTGATATCTGTAATACGACCGGTTTCGTTACACGATACTGGCGTTTTTCTACGAGCAAAAGTTGAAAACCAGCTTTTTGCTCTATTAGTTCAAATATATCTGCTTCTAGCCTTTTTGCATTGCTACGGCAAGCTTGGTAAGTGATGAAGTGAGTAGAGTGCCATGTATATTCACTAATTTTGTATTTTCTGTATACACTTTGCTGTTTTTATGTGTGTGCTGATGCAAATAAATAATGTATCTATCTATGCTTCTTCAGCTTTATAAAGCTTCATAGTTTTAAACCTCTATTAAAAGGTATTTTTCACCATACACACAGTTAAATCTACAGTTAAAGTCTTAACCAAAAATTAAAAGGGTATTTCTACAATTTCAATTTGAAGGTACAAATTTAAGTGTTGTCTGTTATTTACATTAAGTCAAATTATAAAGAAATTTGAAACTCACTATAACAGAGACGTCTTCTAAAATTGAGTTAGTCTCGGGGATAAATTTTCAAATTCCAGATAAAATTATATAGATTTGACTTACTTATATCTCGAGATATCGTATTATACAGACAAATTCAAATAAGTTGTCAATTCTCATTGTTCTTTAGTTACATGTAATAATAATTATGCGAAGGTTAAAAAATCTTTTAAAGAATGACTGAACTTTGCAAATAATAAGAGTAAGATGGAGGTATATATTTTGTTAATGGTATAATTTAGTCATAAATATGTCTTAACTTTTAAATATACAGCGCAAAGGATTCAATCGTGCTCTTCTCTAAAATAAAAAAAATAATCCTAAATATTAATTGACTAACAATTTTTACTTAAAAACATATGGTGACCCTCAAAAATACTCAAGTTGTCTCAAGTATCAGACGCAACTTGAATACGTAGCCTTGGGTCATTCGTTCGCTATATCGACAGACTCATTGAATTCGTTTCAGTGTTTCTTATCCCGAATACCATCGCCATATCTTGAACGCGTCAATAAATGATAATCACATTCAACCCGCACCCAATAGGCAATTTATTTAATCCAAAAAAATACGAACAAGACTGCAGGTAAATCCCATTTCTTTTAAATTAAGCAAATACTTTAATTTCATGAAAAGATAAAGTCGTAATCCAAGTTCCAATTAATGGCGACCGGTGGGCGATAACAGAAAATTCAATCGAATATTCTAAGAGATTAACTTATTCAGAAGTCCGCTATAATGTTTTTTTTGGTGATTACATTATCTCCAATCCACCCAGATTGCGTCATTGGCATATTTTTGACGACCCTCCGATTGAGGCGTCAGTAATATCTGGAGGAGAGAATTTAATGTTAATTTGATGCGATGTTGTATAATCGTTATTTATTAATAATATGACGAGAGGGTGCGACTTATTCTCGCCTGAAATTGATTGTCTATCCGATAGTATCGTTTGCCCATATTGCCGATATTATCGGTACTGAAATACCTCACATAACTATCGACAGTCGTGATAACATCGATAAATATCGATAGTATTAGTGATTGCATAAAAAGGGTTCAAATTAGAGTTATGTCACTTCATAGAAAAATCATTGTACTACCCGTTACATCCGTACATTAATTAATTATTACATTAACATTTTATAATTCAATCGAGTGTGATCTGTATTTCAGTACTCTAGGTCACATATGTAAATTCGTGTAATATACTTCTCTACAATTAATATAAAAATTCATTATATCAACCTATAACGGAATAAGTAATACAGCATTGTTATCGAAATGAGTGGAATAAAAAAGTCGTGTGGTATTGTTGGACACCGGGTAAGAACGAAGTTCCTTATTATAAAAATATTAATTTTAAGTTCCATTCGAGGTATAAAGAAAATAATTATTCGGGTATACATTTTTATTATGATTTTATCGATAAAAAGGAAAGAAACTGCTTTACAAAATAATCTTTATTTTATTTAAAATGATTTATAAAAATATATAATAACAGTCACCACGTAGACTATACATTAGATACTGTATAGTGTATAACCATCCCACATAGACTATACATAAAAATCTAACGCTCTTTGTTTACGCTACGGACGTTTTTTTCCCGGCTAGCGTACCGGAAAAGGGATTTCGTTCCAAAAAGAGTACTTTGATTTAGATTTAGCGGTAGTTTAGTTTGTAGTATCTTCTCCTAGCACCACGAAACGTAATTCACCGTATTTCTATTCAAAATATCATAAATGAATTACTAGAATAACCTGTTTTGGCAGAATTTACCTCGTCACCAATCAAGGTATCTTACGGCCACTACCATGACTTTCTTAAGCGTAAGTCGACAGTTACATATCTCGCTGAATTTGTAGAATGCTATGGTTATGTTGACGTGATATACACAGACTTGGAAAATCTTTCGATCGTGTGGATCACGCTATCCTGCCCAATAAGCTCTTTGGCCTTGGCATCAGGAGTGATTTGTTGAAATAGAACTCCTCTTATCTCAGTAATCGCTCGGACTGTGGTCATGGAAGGTTTCAGATAACACTTTACACAAAGGCCTTCTGGCGTTTTACTGCTACCGAATTTTTAATTCCAAGGCCAATTTTTCTGCAACACTATGCGACTGAATAAAACACATTATGAAGAAGTCGTCGTCTCAGCCAAATGACGTCCACTGCAGAACAAAGGCCTCTCTCAAGTATCTCCACAATGACTGGTCCTGCGCTGCCCTCTTCCAGGTGTTGCACGTGACCTTAAACAGGTCGTCGGTCCATTGAGATGGGATACATTGAAGACGATTGTGCTTTGATTGGGAAACGGAAATAAAGAATAACATTATTAATCTGTTTTCCACTTTTGCACAATGAAGCGTGTGCGTTCAAACCGTGATCTCTGTAGGAAGTCGTGATCTTGCAGCTCATTTATAGCGGTAGTATCTTCTGATATAATCTAACTTTCTCAGCTTGTGTTAAAGCAGCTAGTATGCATCTAAGACTCCTACTGGAGGATCTATGGAAATTTGTAAATTGGATGTCTTAACTACACGACTTAGGATACAGGAGCGCCTTCTATTGGTGATAATAGGAAACTAATCAATGTGCTGTGGATGATATAATATTATTTTTTTTAAATGAGATTCTTGTCCATTTTAAGTATCAAACGCAACGATCGTCTTTAGCTCAGCCGAATCCCCAATGAATCCCCAAATGCTCCATTTGGAGATTCATAGTTTTCGAAAATCTCCTATGACAGTTCGTGATTGTCAGATAGATAGGTCTGCTTGCGTCAATAAATAACCCACAAAAGATGAAATAATGGACTTTTGTGGTGTTCGGGCTGCCCCGATAAATGATAAGATGATAATTATGGTAAAACTGGTATATTGTACAAAAGCCTTAAAACAAATATTAATCTAAAGTAATATGGTATAAGTGCGCACGATTGGTATGGTTAATGAATGAGTACTGCTTGTGCAATTGAGAATAGGGTCAACTTATAAAGTGATGATAGGGGAAAAATGCATTGTACGTAGCTAGCTCATACACATGGCGAGAAGCGCGATTTTCACCAGGTTTTGTAGAGTATTCTCAGTCTCCGAGCACCAGCAATCCACAAAAATGTAAACAACAACATGTTATTATTGTTTGATAATCATAACAACGTATTATTTTCCTTGACCTAAAGAACAATATGATAAATAAAAGTATTACAAAATAAGGAAAAAGAAATATTTTTCTCAAAGACGTTATTTATAGAATATATATATATTCTAAAGAGTTCCGATTTTTTTTCGGACAACCAGACTTACACCACCGTTATATGGTTGATTTACCAAAGAGTCGCACTAAGCATTTTGGATACAATTTTGTAATCCGTACCTCTAAGAGTGGAACTCTTTGCCTGAGTCAGTTTCCTGATAAATACAATTGAGGGTCTTAAAATCACGAGTGAATAGGTATCTTCTAGGCAGGCTTGTCACATCCTAGATCGCATCGTCACTTATCATTAGGTAAATAAAATAAGCAAACAAGAAATATCCGGGGCTTTTTTCACAGCAGAAAAACGAAATTTGGAAAATGCTGCTGATTATTCTATAGTCTGTGAGAGGTGTATGGTGATTTCCTATTTTATAAGTTGTCTTTTATGACACTCTTGTTTTTTTAAATCATAAATAGTTAAGTGTTTGACCCCTATCTCGCTTGATAGTAAGTGACTGTGTGATCTAGGATGTGATGCACCTGCCTAAAAGATACCTATTCACTCGTGACTTAAAGACCCCTAAATTGTCTTTATTAGGAAACACAGACTCAGGTAAAGAGTTTCACTCTTTAGGGGTACAGTTCACAAAATTTGAACCACAACTCGTGAAGGAATAATGCTGTTCAGCTTTGCTGGATACCGAATTTAAATTTTAATTTTACCGTACATAATAGAATTTGTCAATTTAACACGAAATGAGATGATAGACTGAACCATGTTTACGTCGAAGTTAGGTCATTTTTATAAGGTATTTAATCTACTAGTAGCAATATCTCTTTTAATAGTATTGATGTGTTTTGAACTATCGATAGTATGGCAACACTAAAATAAGTTCCACTCCTCTGCTATGCGCATTATTAAAGATGTTGAGGAGTATACTTTTCGATAATATTAATATCGTATCCATAACACAGGCCTTACAGTACTAACTTTGAGCTAGGCTAATGGATGTGAATTTGAGAAATATGTATTATTATAAATTTAAACAACATTTTCCTTTTAAATAACTTTCATTTTTAAATAATTTGAAGTGTTACCTTTCAAAATCTAAATTACAATGTATTTCAGTATTGAGATATATTGATAGAAAGTAAGGAGAGCAAAGCCAGCGCATGTATGGATGAATGCAGCATCTTGTGAATATATAATAAATCATATCGCTTACGCCTGGCTTGGAACACGACAACACTAAATTTGTCTTAGCATAAAATATATTCTGCAAAACATGGTTTTGTAACCGGTTATATTTTCAAACGGGATTTTGCTACATTTATTTTAGTTAATAATTATTAGGTTTATTATTTATTTAGGTTTTTAAATACTTTGTAATATCTGTTTATTAGTAATTAAAACAAATAAAATTTAATGCGTCATATCAATTAATTAACTTATACTCACCTAATCATATAACATTGTTTACTCTTGTCTGCTTGCGATTGTTTTAATTTTTTCGAAGTAATTTAGATCAAACAACTTTTTCAAGATTTTTGAGCATTATTTATATTTAATCCTGACGTTCATATCTACATATATAAAAAATCCCTTTCACAGTGTTTGACCGCGCTGAACTATGAAACTACCAAACAGATTTTGATGATTTTTTTTTCATTTTGATGGATTTGTTCCTCAGAACTTAGAATAGGTTTAATTTTAATTGATAATAAAAAAATATAATTCAAACGATAATAAATGAGCCACAGCAACTTGTGCAAAAAAAAACCTGAAAAGTTGATTTATTTAAATGTATAATGCGTACGGAAGTATAAGAACTAAATTTTATAAAGTAACTTGTAAAATAGTTACAATCTAAGAGAAAAATGACTCCAGCTATACTTATTAAAGCTCTCATTTCCACTTCATGTCATAAATTCCTGCTTCTTTTGCCATACTCATGATTTATTATAGATTTATAACATAATTTAGAAGAGTATACAAATCGGGAGTAGTTTTACTTTATTTTCCTCTCTGATAGAAGACAGCAAACACAGTATAGGTCATTTTCGCCCTCTCGTAAAATATTAACAGATATTTCAAATCTGTTTCTAAGCCTAGTTTGAAAATCACTAGCCATCACATCGAAGATTAATTTATTAATCTTTGGATGTAGATACTGCTACGAAAGTCACGGCGATATAGTAAACTTGATCATAACTCTTAGACGACCATAATCGCCAACACTTGTCGCTGCCTGAGTACATTACCTTCTGTGTGGGCTAATGTATAAGCGATCGCGATAATTGGAGCGGAGCTCCATAGATCAGCTTCAATGACTCAATGTCTGTTACGCCATAACTATCCAAGTTGTTAACCTATTTTAATAAATTTATTACCAGATAAATTAGGACCAGATTGTGATACAGCCTGATTTTTGAAATTCGCAAAAATATATAAATTATGATTAAAAAACACTGGCTCTATGGAGATTTCCATTGAAACAAAAGGCGCGCGCTTTTTAAATAGTTTTCTTTCTTATTTTATTTTATAATTTACTTCACATAATTGATTTTTTTGCTTATCGCCTGCATCAACCTACTTATTAACATGGTACTATTTAACTCCTTTGCTTGTCATCTAAATAAAAACGCAAACTATGTCGTTTCCGCGTTCCTACCGCAGCAACGTGTCGTGAATCTTCCTACTCAAGACAGTGGTATTACGGGATTATGGCTAAGTTTTCGATGCGTGACACAGTACCCACACAAATTACCACTTATATTTAAGGAATACATTTTACATATAGAAACTATTCTTCGTTTAAATTTAAAAATGCCATATCTTGTGGAAATTTCGTTAGCAAACACCTCATTAATTCACGGTATATTTTAACTACATTGATGACCAATCACACGTGTTTTTCTATCATAAATAGGTAAGCGCCTGACTGCTACTCGCTTGATGGTAAGCGACAATGCGATCTAGGACGTGACGCGCTTGCCTAGAAGATACCTATTCACTTACAATACCCCTAAATTGTATTTGTCAGGGAACACAGTCTTAGGCAAAGAGTTCCACTCCTTAGCGGTAAGTATCACAAAATTGGAACCAAAACGCTTAATTCGACTCGTTGGTATATCAAGCATATAACGGTTGCGTTTATTTGTAAATCGGGTAGTCCGATGAAAAAATGAGGACGGCGCAACAAGGCTTTTGCAGACATACTGCTGCACACTCTCCGAAACGTATTCTACAACAACGGATAGGTTAGCTATCTTCCACCTATGTAAAATTTATTTTTATTAAATCGCTACAGCTTGTTACTTAAACCACCCATAAAGTACTTAATAGGCTTCGAGAGGCCCAAGCAGTCGTTAATAATTAAAACCCTAATCTAAGCGCACTTCTAAACGCTCGATATTATATGTTGCTTGATTGAGTTATCGAGACGTGAGATCGAGTAACTGTTAAAGGAAATATAGTTATATTTAGTTTACCTATTAATCAGTACGGCAAACTGTTTAATAGAGCAATCCTTAGGAGCTTAGTAGTAATGGAAAGTCCAACCAGTCTGCAATTAGTATTGTTAAACAAATTTTCCTCAGGGTGGTATCTGGATAGGAGACCAGTTAGCTCTTAAACTTTTATTGTAGACGAAATTAGATATTGTAGGTAATCGCAAGTTTAATGCTTAAATAAAATATATATATAAATTGTCAAGTATTGAGTTGCATTTAATTGCTCTAAATAATTAATTTTCGAAAAATATGCACCGCCTTTTACTGTGTCTGTACTCAGCTCTCCGGTTGATTGGTAGAGAATGCCGCACAACATTAAGTCTGCCATTTGTACATTTTTTGTGCAATTTTAAAAATATATTTTTGTTTTTTGAAATACCTAAATGCGAAAATCTTGTAAAGCCGAATTCCTTCGTAATTAGAAAAGCACGATAAGCTTTTGGTCTTAGCTGCTATTAGCACACTCCTATCGGCATTGGAGCCAGATTGTTTATGGCCCGTTACTCATACAACATTAATACAATTAATATTATATACATTACTTTTACATACATCATATTAATATTATAACGTTACTATAGAGATAATAATATTTCTTACATTCACTCCATTTAGCCTAGCCCAAAGTAAGCACTGTAAGGCCTGTGTCATGAATACTAGGGTAACAGATAAACTTGCATATATCATACATAAATAAGTGATATTAATAAAAATATATATAAATACCCATGACTCTAGTACTAGTGCTCATATTCATCACACAAACATCTGCCCCTTCCGGGATTCGAAACCAGGACCTACCTACGAAAGGATCGCTACCGTTGCACCAAACGGTCGTCGTATACATCAACAGTAAAGGCCAAGTAGTGAAGAAATGAATGGACTGGTGATTAATTTCTAATAAGATTAGGACACTTTGTTTCATTTTTAAAGTGAAAACTTCTTTAGCATCATTGAGATTTAAAACGAAAAAGCGACAGTAAAAAGAGGCAGACACATAAATTCATAAGACTTAACGTAGGAGAAAATGAGATAGGAAGCATTATGTACATGTGTTAATACGTGTTTGTTTGTGTGTGCGCATGCGTAGCACAAAACTTGAGAGAAGGTATCACAACAAACGTGGTATTTTGTATACGTGTACATATTATTTTTAAGGGTTTCCCTTCCACCCCGTGTGAATTGCACACATGATTTTTTTTTAATTAAGCATTAATTATAATATTCAAAGTATAAAAGAGCAAGTGAATGAAATGGTAACGGAGTGGACATAAAGTAAATAATATTGAATTAAATTCTTTAAAAGAAAGAGATAGAATGACATTTATTGACAACAAATAATATGACAACACGTAAACATGAATAGCATAAAACATCAAGTTGATACGTTAAACACACATTAGTTACAGAGGTAGGACTTGAACCTTTCACTATCCAGGCGAGTTCAATTGAGCTTCCTCAAGCTTCACAGACCCGTGGAATCTATCTAGATATTTCTGAAGCGTACGCCAGCATCATCTCTTCATGTTCTAGATAATACTTTTATATGTATTCAACAATCGACAAAGATGAAACAGCTATATCCCACCTGAAAGCTCAGAGATGTGTTTTTATATGCGTATTTTAAATCTTATAGAGATATGGAATTTTGAATGCTAAAAAATAAAATAAATACATTATTAATTTATTTTAGATATTTATCAATGGTAAAGTGAACATTTTCAAAGAGCAAATCATTGTAATGACTTGTTGTTTGTCGGTCTCAAAACTTTGATAATAATTTTTTGCCCATACCTTTCTTACTCGGATAAAACTAGCATCTTCTTGAATAGATTCGAAAAATATATCGTTATGCCCAAAATCATTTTTATAGTGTAGAATCAGACATTCCTAACCAATAATATAATTAAAGTTTAAATAAAATACCAAACCAATTTAAACAAAAAATAAAATACATGATCTAAGCAAGCTTCGAAGAACGGGATTGAAGAAGAAAAACTGAACGTTTCATTGAAACCGATATATATTTTATAAGCAGTAGGTGTTCTAAGCATTTGATATAAAGGTATGATTTTAACATGTATAATGTGACAACTTTAAAGATATTTTAATAAATTTTTATTAGAATCGGTGCCTTCCAGTACTTTTGGTGGAAGCGGGAAACGTCACTTTGGTGAATTTGTTATTCTTGTTAAAATTTGTGTTATGGTGGTAATATCGTAGTAATGGCTAATTATTAACCACTAAGTGTTTGTAAGCATGTGAAAGTATTGGCAAGTGAAACAAAACAGCGGAAATTGTCTTTTCTCGCTCTTTCAAAAAGCCCACGGCTATGGTTTCAGTAAAACCCCCACACCTTTACTGAAACCAATGCTACTGCTTATAAATATTTTGTAACATTTTCTTATTCATTTTATGAGCCCTAGAAAGGTTTTCTTATTTTAAAACATCTGTAACAACATAAAAGGGAGAAAAAACTCCATTTGTCGAGTTTCTTACGGCTTCTTCTCGTTATAAGCTCTCCTGACGTAGAACTTACGAAGCCATTGTATAGTTTTTGACTTTCGATAAATCCATTGAAGGATAATAAACGTTTTATCTCTAACTAAAGATAATGACGAAAATTAAGATAATGGTCGGAATTCTGAACATGTTAAAAATAATTCTTACATTAACATGATACATTTTACATAAGCTTAGTCCAAAATAAGCACTATTAGTGGACCGTATTGCAGTATGAGAAAATTAATGTCGACAACAAATATGAGAGGAATATGATGGGGGCACGATACCTTGACCGCCACGTGGTGTGAGATGCTGGAGGCTGCCGGGAACGTCCATGGGCTTTGCTGTCTTTTGCCTTATTGTTACGCATACGAAGACACCGTCACAAAAAACTATAGTTAGTCGTAGGGGTTTGCGAATAGGCCACTAGTTCAATTTAAAATTGCGGAACTCGGTGCACGCGCACAAGCGGCCATAAGAAGTCGTTTTTTTCTTGTTTGCCCGCCTTATTTCGATTTGCCACCAATAGATGGCGCGGCGGTCTCGCTCTTCCATATGCGAGTCAAGGTATATGCGAAAGGAAAATGGAGTAAATGGAGGTGAGGCTAGGAGTGACGACAAAACTAATAAAAAATACAAAAATATATAAATAAGTAACGCGACAGATTTGAATTTTATAATGGCGCAACCAATAAGACTTGTGTTATGGATACTAGGGTAACGAATAGACATACATATATAGTACATAGATAATATATATTAGTAAAATAAAAATATGTAGCTTACTTCCGCAAAACTCAAGTAGTGTGCACCGCCCGCCCGCCCGCACATAAGTGCAGGAACCGCAGACACCGGCACCTTCACCAACTACTCTACACGAAACATGTGTAGTGAAGGTGCGGTGCACACTACTTGAGTTTTGCGGAAGTAAGCTATATATTTTTATTTTACTAATGGATATGGACTTCCGCCAAGTAACACCTGATTCTATTAAATATATAGATAATATATTTCTTATATATAGAAATATACATAAATACCCATGACACAGGTACAAATGCACGAGCATTTGTACCAAACAAATGTCCCTTTGGGTTTTGTATCCAGAAAAAGGAAAGATCCCTACCGTTGCACCAAACTGTGTATACCAACAAACGCAAAAAAATTAAACAGAAAACAGCGGCTTTAAAACAAACCTTCTGCTCTTATCCTCAGTGTAACACCATAAACGGTCGGCATCAAAATTCACTTTCGCAGCGGAGCGGTTACGCCGAGCGATAACCGAAATAAATACCCGTCAATCGACTCCATTGGCAAATAAACAACCGAAGCAAATCCATTACTCGACGAAACGGACTCGCTGGAATGTTTCCCTAAAGAATGCAAGCGTTTGTCCCAAATAGCGTTGATCTTCCTATCCGATAAAATCAAATTATCACATTCTAAATTACATTCTTTGTAATCGTTACGAGGAACCTTAACTTTGTATTTTGTTTAGTAATTTCTTTATTGATATATACTCTAAGTCAGTAAGCAATCGCTAAACATAAAGCTTCGCTAGCGCCATATATAAGAGAGGAGCATAGTACGATTATCAGCGATAAATCATTAACCAGTCAATGCTAGAATATTGTTAGCTCAAGAAAAAACAGAAAAACTTAACAATTAAACAGTTAAGTAGGGGTCAAAATGAATTATTTTGATATAGAAGAAATATCAAAATAATTTAAAAAAAAAGTGACGTGACCTATGGTTATTTTGACGTTTTTATAATGTTATTTCAGACTGCATACGCTACCTTGCAACTAGTTTATATTTTTTAAATCGGTTTAGCATTTTATGATAAAATAAAAGCGAAATAAAATTCAATCATTCATAAGAAGGAAAACTTGCAAAAAGCGCGCGTTTTTAGTTTCAATGGGAAATTCCATAGAGCCAATGTTTCTTGGCATAACTTTTTATTTTTGCGAATTTCAAAATTCGGGCTCCGTCACGATCTAGTCCTAAATGTGTTGATTCGATTCCACACGAGTCGAGATAACGATTTGAGTTAAGAACTCGAGAAGTTATGGCGTGACAGATATTGCTTCATTGAAGCTGATCCATGGGAGCTTCGCCCTCCAAAAATAATTACAATATTTATCAAATACAGATGAAACAAATACATGTCATTGAACAAACACTTTATTGTTCTAAACTCGCCTACAAAAGCTTACAATAAAGTAAGCTAAAACTTGAAGTTAATGACAAATTACGGCAACATACATTAATTAAAATTTGTAAAGTGAGCTGATAAATACCTTTAGCCAACGTAAGTATGAATCTATTGAAGCGACTAGTTACTAGTATGCTAATAGACCCTTATATTAAGTGTCCTAAATGGGAATTAATGATACTGGACCTAATGGGACCTCAATTCTCCCGTCACACGATCTTACAGAGTAGATTTAACTTTTTATTTAACCCCTATCTTTTGTTTCTATTTGTGAATTCAGTTGTTTCTTTTTTGTGTTAATTTAATGTATTTATAATTTCTTATGTCGTGCTAGTTTGTGTTTATAATTGTGATTGTACACTCGTAACTAAAAGACCCCCAAATTGTATTTATCAGGAAACACAGACTCAGGCAAAGCATGCTTTAGAGGTACGTATTTAAGAATTGGAACCAAAACGCTTAACTCGACGACTCTTTGGTATATCAACCATAAAATGATGGCACCTATTTGTAAGTCTGGTTATGCGATGAAAAATTGGGGACGGCGGAACAAGGTTATGTAATTCTGCTGCACACTCTCCGAAATATATCCTATCAAAATCGAATATTTTCATTCATAGCAAAGATTTAGGCTCCAGATTTGGAAAAAAATGTGAATGTGAATCTTTAGTAGATAATCTTCATCTTCAGAAAACAGTACGTTTATAACTGTTAGAATTATATCGGAACAAATGAGACGCGTCAATAAAACAAAGTGATTTGCACACTATTTGTCCGTGGTGTGAATAGGCGTGAGGTGCGGGAACGCAGCCCACATTTTCCGTATACCCACATATCTAACAATAACAAAATATTCTTGGATAAGACATCTAAAGCAAACCCAATTATAAACAACTCAACAACATGTCACAACAAAATATGATGTAACAACCCCCTTAACCGAGCAGAAAGTTTTGGAAGAAGCAATAAAATTAAAGAACATCGGAACAGTGTATCGCGTATAAAATAGAAAACAGGCCAACTTTTTTGGCACGACTTCAATCCTTGTGAACTATGGCGCGTCAAATTTAAACAAACGCGGAATCGGCTCATGAATAATCCATGAGGAACTATCTCCTTACATCGCGGTATAGACGTGGGCTATCTCCGGTTTGATTTCTGTGAAACTTAAACATCTATTTTGTAAGATTTGTTTGTTGTCGGGTATGAGGATTTCTTTAGTACAACCTGACACGCTCATAACTCTGAATAGATTAGCCGTGTAAAAATCCTATCAACACGTCATAATATAAAAAAACCGGCCAAGTGCGAGTGGGACTTGTGCATAGAGGGTTCCGTACCAACTTGTAGTAAGATAAATTATAAAAGTACCGAACGTTGCTCTAAAGAAACGATAAACGGATTGAGAGACAAACTTAACTTCGCTGATTGAAATCTGTTGTCTCCGACATAGGTCGCGGTTAGTATACCAACTGAAAATAACTTTGTAATCGAAAAAAGTATATTTTTGTGATGCTGTTGGAGTTTGTGGAATAATGAATGTTCTCTGAGTTGACAAATCACTTTTAATGTTCTCTTACAAGAATATAGAATAATTATAATTATATTTCTATGTATTTCGGCTACCATATTGCGTAGCGTCGGCGGAAAGAGAGAGAAGGGGAAGAGCACAGAACATAAATACTTTTAAAGGGAACACTGAACACATACATGAAATACGTTCCTATTTTAACATCTCCCTCGATTGAAACATTATTTAACTCTCAATGATGTTGAAATCGGATTACAAGTGAATAACCTACCATTAAAATAATATTAATAAGTTCAAACTAAACATTACTCAAATGACAAAACAAAACAACAATTTTAATACAATTCAGTTTAGATATGCATAATAACAAATAGATTGTTAATTGTTATTTTACCCAATTACTATTAAATTTCAACATAGTCCCACTGTTTAACACAAATTTTACTATCTGATAATTACTGTTAGTATCATTTTTAAAAATCATAAAACAAACATTTAACGTTTCATCAATTGAGTTTAAGTTAATAATTTTACACATTAAATATACATTAAAGTCAAACAAAAAAAATTACAATTATTAATTTTAGCATAAGTTTAACTTTTCTCTTAACATAACAAGTCTTTCATATGATAAAGATTTAGTTAACAAATCTGAAAGATTATTATTAGTATCAATATAATTTACAAACAATTCCTTTTTAGAAATGAGGTCTTTAAGAAAATGATTTCTAATGTCAATGTGCTTGGCACGTTTACTATTCTCAAATGATTTGGAAAGCTGGATTGCTCCCTTATTGTCCATATACAACATACACTTGATATCACTGTTTTTAACATTATAATCACTGTACAGTCCTTTTATGTATAGCAAATCACATGCACTTGTAGCCGCAGCAACATATTCTGCCTCAACATTTGATAAAGTAACACAATTTTGCTTTCTGGATAGCCATGTGACAGTACATCCATTATATAAAGTTACTGACCCTGACATACTTTTTCTATCAGTTGTATTGCCAGCCCAATCAGAGTCTGAATATGTCTCTATACATTCTTGTTTACTCTTCTGATATAGTAATCCTAGGTTGATGGTCTCTTTCAGATATCTAAGACATCTTTTTGCTTGTATCCATAGAGTTTTTGTCGGTTTATTTAAATATTGGCTGAGGTATGAAACACTGTATGCAATATCTGGTCGTGAAACCGTTGCTAAAAATATGAGACTGCCAATAATCTGTCTGTATGGTACATCATCTATTATCATTTCTTTTTCATCGAACTGGTATCCTTTCGTTAATGGTGTCTTTGAGCCTTTACATTCTGTCATTCCAAATTTTTTAAGCATTTTTTCAATATGTTTTCTCTGTGTAATTTTCAATGTAGTGCTGGTTCCTTGATTTCCATACCCAAAATAAATTTAACTCTCCTAAGTCTTAAACACGAAATTCTTTTTTCAAATCTTTTATTATTTCATCTATACTGTCTTCCTTTCCTGTTAAAATCATATCGTCTATCCGTAATTGACTGAGTTGTTGAACGATTTTGTAACTAACACCCAGACACGAGACAATAAAAAAGTATCGTTTCGGACCCTGGTTCGATCCTGATCCAGTCTTTATTAATCCAAAATGTTCTCAAGGTTCAAGGCGTTATTTACACCATGGAGGTTAGAGATAAGGAGAACGATCGCTGTAGAAAATAGTGTCCCAGAAATATGGACAAAATAAGTGAGGCGCTGCGATCGCTAAGTTGTCTCAATAAAAGCGGGCTGTTGTTAAATTTATACATTATTCAACTAACTTCATCTACTTGTACTCATAAACAGCTAACTTCGCAGATACTACTTACCGACGGCAGCGCGGCTGGTGGCTGAAAAATGAACTATGAAATCTACAAATTTTCAAGGACAGGCGGGCTAATGCTTAAGCACTGGCGATCGTTCTCCTTCTCTCTAACCTCTATGATTTACGCTGTGAACATTTAAAAATAAATATAAGCGAAATGTCAAAATTTGTATAATACGAGTACTTACTGATTCATGAGAACACCTGCTGCTACTTAGTTGATTAATAATATAAGACACTTTGTAAAAAAGTAAACACTGTTATTTAAGTTACATTTGTTTTTTAATATTACAAAGGCCGATATTTTTTTTCTGAAACTGAATGGTACACTATATTATATGTTTTCCCTTGTGGAGCAAAAACATGCAGATTTTGGGCAAAAAACACCCAGCGCCATCTATCGCATACCTCAAGAACTAAATAACGTAACTAATACTTATACCAATTAGTAATTCGTTGACTTTAGTGATTTCAGGATAAGTAGATGTAAAAAAAAACAGTTTAGACGATAAATCAAATTGTACGTCATCCCTCGGGAATTCCTCATTTTCGGGGATTCATTATCGTATCATTTAGCTTCTAAATTTACATGTTTATATTCGTATATACCTTGTTTTTAACGACACACAGCGCCATCTACAATTCATCCATCAAGCAGACAATATTTTTGTTTTTCCTCGGGAATATCAATTTTTTCCAGGATAAAAAGTACCCTATTATTTAATCCGGACTTTTATCTTTACGTCTGCAAAATTTCAAAGCAATCGGTTCAGTAGTTACGGCGTGAAAGCGGAACAAACAAACAAACAAACAAACTCACTTTCCCATTTATAATATTAGTAAGGATAGAGTTACCTACTTATTATGTATGTTAGCCCCACTATACACAAAATAAATAAATAAATATTTCTTACATTCACACCAATTAGCCTAGCCCAAAAAAGCACTGTAAGGCTTGTATTATGGATACGAGGGTAACGGATAGACATACCTATATGATACATAATAGATATGTAATAATCATAGAAACATATATAAGTACCCATGACTGGGATACAAACGCTTGTATTCATCATACAAACATCTGCCCCTTCCGGGCTTCGAACCCAGGACCATCGGTGCGATAAATAAATAAACATTAAACAACTAACACTAAACAAACATAAATAAAAGGGGACAATTAAGTCGTTTATACATAAATATACTTATAAGTTCTTTAAACGCCGTTGAATAATTCTTAATATGTAAATATTGAATAGCGAAATGTTTTGGGTTCGAGTCCATCTGATAAATAAAGGAGTCCTTTTAATTCTTAAAACTGAGTATATTAATACAAAAAGTAAGTAATAGTGCATTTATCTCAAAAGGGAGCAAGTGAAAGATTATCGACGAGGGCGCCTTATTCAAAGCATCGGAGGTAGGGAATCACATTTCTCTGGATACTGTACTTAAGGTTTCATGACAAATATCCGTAGATATATATCAATGATACATACAAACACAACTGTACAAAAACACATATAAAATCACGTTTTATCGCTCGCGTGTATCGTTTTGTGTCTACAAAAACGTTGGATTGATGGATTTAAATTCTATTCCAATTAAGACATAATACATAAATATATGTGTGTGTCAAACGATTCGTTTTATACGTTATTAATATTCCCCTTAACCCCTAGTGGTAAGCTAAACGCTTATGTTACGAGTGGGTCCGCTTAGTACATCGGCGAGGATCGCACTAGGTCATTTTGGGTGAAAGCTGACATCTCAACAAACCAAATAAGTGTACAATATTAAAAAAATACAAAGCCAATATTTCTCCTAGTAGTTTCTTACTATGGGCCTAATAAGAAGGCTCAAGGTGGCGCGTGCTCGGAGTTTCCCTACGTGATCGAATAAAAAATGATGAGATCTTTTGGGAGAACCAAAGTAACCGACATAACTCACAATTGCCAAACCAAATTGCTCGCAACCGAATTGCCAAATTTATGTGACAGTGGACAGAGCACTAAGCTCGTAGATCTGATGGCCGTAGGGCAGAAAGTATCAAATGGCAACCAAGGACCGGAAGAAGTGTAGGCAGGCCTCCCACTCGGTGCACCGACGAGTTGGTGAAGGTCGCGGGAAGCACCTGGATGTGGGCAGCGGAGAAGACCCCAGACAGAGGTCTGGAGGAACTGGAGGAGATTGTGGAGATCCTTGGCCTTTTTCCAGAAGTAGCGTCATTTGCTTGAGACAATTTCACCTAGTATAAATAACTCGCATAATACCCGACGAAAGAGTCGCACTAAGCGTTTTGGTTCCAATTTTGTAATACGTACCGCTTAAAAGTGGAATGTAGGGGTCTTCACGTCGCGAGCGAATCGGTATCTTTTAGGCAAGCGCGTCACATCCTAAATAGCATCATAGCTTACCATCAGGCGAGATAGCGGTCAAGGTGTTACCTATTTATTTACAATAAAAATAAAACTTCACAATCCTACCTTTATAGTGGGTTTTTCGTAAAACTGTGGCGTCACTCCAAATGGTTTCAGGCCAACTCGATTTCCGCATTCACTGGCGTCACTCCGCTCTTCAGTTTTTAATCTGCCGGATTGTTAGGAAGTTTACTACCTGTTTGTGTTGGATTGACGATCATGTACTCACGATCAGTTTAGCGCGACGTGCCGAGTTGGATTTATGATAATCTCGGAAATACATGGCGCGTCGTCAGTTAAAACTCTGGAGTGATGATTCGACACTCACGATCAAATTTTGGATTGACGTCAATTTAACTGATGCGAAAAACTGACCGTCAATTCACAGCTTTATATAGTACTACGAGAAACCTTGATTTCTTTCCCATGTGAATAAAAAAATATGTTGTTCAAAAGAGATTTTTTTTTCCAGAGAATTAAACATTACGGTGTATTTCCACCGCGGTTTTCCCAATAAAGGGTTGTTCGAGAGTTAATAATCAAGACTTGGAGCGCAGTGTTGCGTGGTGGATGTTCGTTCGACCATCTGATAGCGGTGATTAAAGCTCGACTGCGTTCCGACAATGAACTATCTTACCTATTGAAACTACATCAGTTGGGCCTAGTATACAACGCCTTTGAAATCATATGTGCTTTAAGGGATACTCAGACCCTTTCAATCCCTACGACGTAGATATTTAAAACAAAGTATTTACCTATGAATTTATCGGTATTTATTTATAGAAATATATGTAAGCACCCGTGACTCAGGTACAAATACCCGTATTCATCACACAAACTTTCCAGGACTCGAACTCAGGACCGTAGAGGGAATGGCAACATCCTTCTTTTGCCAACCGTTGTACCAAACGGTCGTCAAAATATGCGCAGATATAGAAAAAAGTAGTTTTTTTTTAATGTGTAATGTGATCGGAAGAACTAAATATAATATAATGCTAGGCTCACAAGAATCGACCTCAGACCGAATCGATTTTTATAGTATTTTTCTTTTAAAATAGTTCATAACAATTGAATTAAATTGAAATAATTCGAAAAAAATATATAAAATCACCAGCTGACCCGGTCACGCATTGCTGTGTTATAAATTAAATTGAAACCTATCCTATCTCCTGATATATCAAAATAGGTTCAGTTGTTTCGGAGTTTATCCCGAACATACATCGTCACACGAGATTTATATATGTATATATAAGGTAAAACTAAATATAATGCTAACAAGTCATATCTCATGGTTTGGTTAAGGGTATTTTTATACACAGTATATCTTCGCTGTGTTCTCAACAAACCGAAGTATCTGCAAAGAAATATCTAGCCGTCGGCGTCGGAATGAGCGTGTGATATCACAGTAATGAGCCTCTATTAACTGGCTGGCTTCGTTCGACATTATCTGCCATCGTACTGGCTTGAGTTAGTACGGCTGGATGGGGAGGTACAGGTAAGTGTTGCCATACGATAGTGAATTATCGATAATTAATCGATAGTCTATCGATAGGGGATAGCAGGATTGTTGATTGTAGTATGGATACTATCGACACTATCGATAGCTTGGAACGTGTCAATACCATTGAAGAACAATGTACTTTTTACCGTACAGAAAATGATTAAAATGATAAGAGAAAATATGGGCAACACTAATTTATTGCTATATAAAATTACACTGGAAAGATTACCTTAAAAGGTTAGTTAATTTCCTAAAAACGATATGAGTACGCGGTATGTAACTGAATGTGAATTAGTTATTTTAATTATTACAATTATTACGAAATATTCACTACGAGTGTAAAATGACCGCGCTGAATGTATGGTCGTTTGCACCAATACTATTGATAGTATTGTTTCCGATAAATAACAAAATATCAATACTATCCGTACTATTTATGTTCTTAGTTACAATACTATCGATAATATCGAAACTATTATGTTTTTCAGTAACGATAGTTTGTCAATTCGAATCTAAGGGATATTAGAACAAATAATTTCAAATTAACGTAAGTAGCACAGATCGGTAATAATATAAAAGGGTTTACGTTTAATTTAATTTATGTTAAAACGTACCCATTACTATTGCATATTTGAAGATAATCGATAATCTACTAACAATACTACGATAGTATTATGACATAGACAGTATCGATACCATCGATATTTTTGATAGTTTGTTATTTACTAGCAGCATCGACAGTACTGCACTCTTTCAATAGTATTGACACGTTTTGACTTATCGATAGTACGTTATTTTTCAGATCAAAAAATCGATAGAAATACTATCGATATTTTTCCAACACTAGAACAGGTAAAGTAAAATGGCTTTTAAGTCTGCCGATCCAAAATGGCTTCTGCTCACGAATAATACTATTTAGGACACGTTTCTTAATTATCACTACAGTAAATGCAATTCCATTTCCACTAAACCGTATAAACCTGCAATGTAACTTTGGCATTTAAAATATTAATGTAATAGTTTCCATGTCTTAGTTTGTATCTTGTAACTGTGCCATAAATAAATAAATAAATTTCGATTCACTTTTATGTATCTAAATGGTAGAATTTGATGTTTAATGATGTTTTGCAAAGTAACTATAATAATATATTTCTATCTTTGTATAAAAAATCATTGTCACAGTGTTTGACCGCGAAGAACTCCTAAACTGCTCAACTGATTTCGATGATTTTTTTTATGATGCTATATTTATTCCAACTTAGGACATAAGATAAGTTTCATTTCAATTTATAACACAACAACTCGTGGCTCGATCATAAGATATGAAATACTCCTGTTGTTTTTTATAGGCGTATTTCATCTGCTTTTACCCGCGGCTTAGCCCGCATTTTTTTTTTCAATTAAATGTATCCTATAGTACTTCTAATACCTCCAAGAATATATGTACGAAGTTTCATTATGATCGGTTCAGTAGTTTTTGCGTGAAAGCGTAACAAACAAACTTACATTCACATTTATAATATTAGTAGGGATATATAAAAATTCCTCGTCACAGTGTTTGACCGCGATTAACTCCGAAACTACTCAACGGTTTTGATGTTTTTTTTAATATTGCTGGATTTATTCCGACTTAGGACACAATGAAACCTTCATTTCAATTTAGTACACAGCAACGCGAAGCCGGGCAGCTAGTATGATATATGTAAGTAAGCCTGTTCCTTACAGCCGTATTTTATATCTGATAATAATAATTCTTTCATTTACACCAATTAGCCTTGTTCAAAGTAAGCTCTGTATTCGTTATGTATAGAAATATTTATAAATACCCACGTGTCAGGTACAAATGCTCTTATTCATCACATAAATATCTCAGAGCCGTCGGTTTTAGAGGCAGGATCGGTCGTCGTGGACGACAAAGTGAATGTTTTAGAACAAATGTATTTCTAATACTGCATTAAAAAAATGGGTTCCATATATGATATTTTTTTATCAACATTAAACACTGCCTTGGCTGATCTTAACAACGATTTGTCAAATGTACCTACACATAATGAAAGTTAAAATAACTTTATTCAAATTAACTAAAAATAAGTAGTTTTGAATCGTCCAGCATTTTTACGTACCACCCATTCAGGACGTCTTTTAACTGACAAGAAGATTGGGCGCAAGATACTCGTCAGCTTTAACAGAAGTAACGATATTTACAATATTATACGTCGTCACCATACGTAATCCACAAAAAAAAATATTCTGTTATCACAATAAAAGTAGTGTTATGGTTTTATTACATCGTTGATTACAACAAAGTCAACAAGTATCTGTTTAAAGTAAGTATTCTTAAACATTGCAATAATATACAGGGAATAAACGACAAATGACATATATAAATATATGTCATTTTTGTCATTTGCAAATGACCATTCCAGCGAAACGTAGACACGAATCAATATCTTTCAGTGGCACCATCCATCATTCTATTCCAAAGATCTGGAATAATATTGCGCATTCTTTGTGAGAAATGCATTTGATTGCCATTCGCTCTGTAGTTTTTTCGTGAAAGAGTAACAAAAAACATACATAAAAAATATAATAAATAATATTTGACGACTGTTTGGTGCAACGGTAGCTATCCTGCCTTTTGCAACGACGGTCCTGGGTTCAAGTCCCGGAAGGGGCAGATGTTTGTTTTATGATTACGAATTTGTCCCTGAGTCATGGGTATTTATATATATTTCTATTAGTATTACTTATTTATGTATGATATATGTATGTCTGTCCGTTACCCTAGCATCCATATTGCTTGGCTTTTATACAGTACTTACTTTGTGCTAGGTTAATTGGTGTGATTGTAAGAATAATTATTATTATATTATCTATTCACACCAAATTTTTCCCTAATAATATAAGTAGAAAAGGTATCAGTTAAAAAATATAATGAAAGTTTTAGCAATATCCTAAAAAAAGTATTTATTTAAGAAATCCAAAGAAATAAAATTTTGTAGTTTTTTTAAGGTTCCACACCTCAAAAGGACAAAACGGAACCCTTATAGGATCACTTTGTTGTCCGTCCGTCCGTCCGTCTGTCAAGACCGTTTTTCTCACGAACACGTGGAGGTATCAAACTAAAATTTATGTCCAATACTCAGGCCTACTGTCCTTTGGAGCTGTGAAAAATCAAACTCCTAAGCCAAAGCAATCAAAAGATACAGACGTTTATGCCGCAAATTTTTGAAACTCGAACGGGAATCAAAACCTACAGGGTACTTCTCGTTGACTTAGAACCTTGAAATTTGGTACGAAGTAACGTCTTATAGTACAGGTAAAGGAAAAAATGCAAAAACCGTAAATTTTTAGTTACGTCATATAATAAAAAATATTTTTGTAAATTTTATAGATACAACCTCTTTTCTCATGAACAAATACCTCTACGCGTTATTATTTTTTTTTTTTTTGTAATTTGTGATTGTTAGAATATCATAATAAATCATAAATATCGCTATGTTTATCAATATATCACATAATTATTAAATCACAATGATCACGCGACTTTTTAAAAGCAAAAAGAAATTTGCTTTATAAAAAATAATCGCAGCGTTTAAAGTACTTGATGAAATAATATTGTGTAAAAAGCAATTTTTATGTATTGTACATACAATTTCGTCAATGATGAAAACAAGTGTAATTATTAAAGTTAACCACTCAAATTCCCCGGGAGACTAAAATAATTTTAATATAACGCTACATATATATATTAAGCTACCTATTAAACAGATTCGTCGCGAATTTTTTATCGACACTTATAAGTTTAACTACTTTTTCTTTTGACTCTTTCGTCAAAGTTATTTGTAAAAAAGATCACTACGAAAAACGTGATAAATATGTTGATAATTGATATATACTTTTATAAGACTGGCGACTAAGTAATAAAAATATTAGCCCTATTAGGTTAGAACCACGTCAATGAGTTTTATATCAGTCCTTTTGATTCAACCTTCTCCTACTTTGAAACTCAGAACTCAATTTGACTTCAAAGAATTTAAAGAACTCGAACCCAAAGAACACATTAGTCTTAAGGCATACATACTACCCATGGTGAAAAGGCACCTTCTGGGTTTCCTCCCTCGTTTCACGTGGATCATGTCTAGGCCCCCGGGCTTGATTGCAATCAAGAGCGAACCCATCCAAAATAAAAAAAAAATTATGCACCACCCGCACTTTCTCTCGGAGTCTCGCATCACATTATCAGCAACCTCATTATGAAAATTCCGAGGAAATTACATACAACGACGCCCAGGGTATACCGGTCCAAGTTTGTCACCATTCGCACCTCAGGCAGATAGGACCAGCCACGAACTGATTATGAGATTAACCGACCCAGTAATTATACATGGGAAAATGCATTACACTGGAACGGTATTCACCACCTTTGATCCCGGCAGCAACCAAAGTATTTTTTATAAAAAAAAAAAAAAAATTCTCATAAACAAATTTTTATTAATCTTATTTTGTCCGTCCTCTCTATATATCCAAAATCATTGAAGAATCCTCTTTTCTATATTCATTATTCCTTATTTTGTCCCTACACTTCTTAAAGCTCCATTTCCACTGCGTTTCGTGCTTCTATCTTTGTTGTCACTATATCTCCTTCTACACCACACCGCTCTCTTATATGTTCGCACATATAAGAGAGCGGTGTTTGTGTATATATAATGTGTGAATATGTATACACACACAGAAACACATCAACACACACGCACGCACACACACACACACACACATAACTTAATGGCAGCTAAATAATTTTTAATGGCACGGAAATCGCAGTTGGAGTTGAAACGTCGCTCGGGATTAAATAAAAACACGACTAAACGCGTTTACTCTATCCGTTAAAAGTATTTCGTTTAAACTGGAATGATTTTATGCTTTTATTGCTCTAATAAAACTATGCCTGCGGTTATTTTGACTCTGTTTATTTGGAATGAATGTTTAGAATAAAATGACAACTTTTTCGCCCTCACGGTCCTGGGATCAAATCGTGGCAGGGGCAGATGTTTTGTACCTTGCCTTTGTACCTGAGTCGTGGGTATTTATGTATATCTCTGTTAATATTACGTATCTTTATATCATCTTACTGTTTCCCTTATATGCTAATTGGTATGATTGAGCGAGATATTATTTTTTTATAAGTCACTTTATGTGCCATTGTTGCTTGTTGCAGAGGTGGGAAAAGCAAAAATCGCAAAATTTGGAGTCAGCCCGTCCAACATTTTCTTTCGGTCGGAACAGAGGCTAAGAATTCACCGGTATAATTAGTCTAACGTTTTTTATGACAAATCGACCAAGAAGTTGGATTAAGTATAGTCAATGTTTAAAAATGAAATGGAATAAAATTGAATACGCAATTATAAACTTCTGTTAACAGCTCGTCCACCGCTTATAAAACATACATGATTCGTTTTGTAGTTTTCACTTTTCTAGTCAGTTTTAGTATTTCGAGGAAGTTTTATGAATAGGTTTCAATTCTAGCGTAAAATTAAATTTGACGGCTACAAAATATTTCAGTATTTCCCACATTTCATTTCGAATTAGTGTTTTGTAGCTAAAAATCAAACGATTTTTTGCAGCGCTATTTCAATCTGATAAACATACTACATGAAATATCATGGTAGAAAAAGTCGTTATGGATATAAATGAAAATATTTTCACTTATATCCATAACGACTACCGTTTGGTGCAAGGGTAGTGATCCTGCCTTTCGCACCGACTGTCCTGGGTTTGAATCCCGGAAGTGGCAGATATTTGTATGATGAATACGAGCATTTATACCAGGGTCATAGGTATTTCTATATATTTTTATAAATATTACATATCTATGTATCATATATATATATATATATATATATATATATATATATATATGTCTATCCGTTACCCTAGTATCCATAACACAAGCCTTATGGTGCTTGTGAAGTGTGAGAATCATTACTATTAATATAATGCTAGTAGTTATTTTAATAGGAAAATACTAGAAAAAATTAACTGGACTCACAGGCGGAAATCGAGCCTGCAACCTTTGAAAGTCCGGTCCAATACTCTTTCAATTGAGCTACTGAGCCTTTCCATTGATTGGTCCATCGAAATTTTCTAGTACCTTTCTAATTTTATAGTGTAGGCCAGCGTAGTCTCATCAATAACAGGAACATCCTCTCGTATTCGAAAGAAACATTTTTACAAATGTTTGGACAATCGATTTAGATTAAACAGCCATTTAGTTTTATAATTTTTATATATTTTTTACATTTTTTCAATGCTATCTTATAAGATAAATGGTTATTATATTTTAAAATGTTGTTACACAGTCAATTTGCAGTAGCTATTACGAAACACAAGTGATTTTCCTAAATGTAGCAAAATTGTGGCGAATCTTTATCGCCTAAAAGTAGATGAAAGTATCGTTTAAGTTGTAAACACGCGAACCATTTTGGCTAGAGAATGATTGTCCATAAATTTCTTAGTAACAAGGCACATACCGAGATCCGACACCGCGATACGCTATCACGCTTCCTCCGACTACCGCATAACACGTACCGCCATTTGCAGTATTCGAATAGTGAAATAGAAATTACATTTGTACATTTTCTTCTTTATCGCTACGTTCTCTCTGGGGGTTTTTAAATTCTAAGTTTTGTTGTTTGTTCGGGGATAGCAACTGAAATATTGCATTAAGATAGCTTCGCATTGCTGTTTATTACGGTCATATCTTTTGTTTTGATGGGAAAACGATTTTTTTTTCTATTTCATAAATAAGATTTCAACCAAAAAGTTTATTTCAAAAACAAGCTTTTAGTATTACTTATTAATAAAACGACATGAAACAAACGAGCCCAATATCGATGGGGATTTGTCTTTTTATTCTAGAGTTCCTATAGCCACCTTCCAACTCCAGCTTCAGTCCCTGGGATATAGGATCAAAGAACTTCTCATCACGAATCAAACGAAAATAAACTCGATGGGGTTGTGTCGTTTTATTGCTGAGTTCCTATGGCCACCTGTTTCAGCGTCAGATCAGCTCCGTTTCACCATAATATTTCATACATGACGATCGGAAACCGGTTAGTGGGTCAAATTTAACTTGCAAAATTTAATTACATAAACCGGGACAGGTGAAAGTAAAAAAAACAAACCAAACCAAATTTAAATATACCTCAACAAATATATTACTACAAAATAAAAATATCACGACTAAAAAGTAATCCATCGTATCTTGTTATATTCATCACGGAAAAATATAAAATCTTAAGAAAAATGTTGACGAGAATTTAAATACCAATAGTAACCAAATAGTAGTAGTGATCCTACCTTTTGCTCTACTGGTCCTTGGTCGAATAATATGTGTGTATGATGAGAACAAGCATTTGTTTTTATATTCATTTCATACATTCGGACGTCTTTTAACTGACAAGAAGAACGGGCGCGAGAGACTCGTCAGCTTTAACAGAAGTAACGACATTTACAATAATATACGTCGAGACCATACATAATTCAGAAAAAAAACATGATCTGTACATTATTTGGTACTTATAGCACAAACTCTGTTTAGTTTAGTTTAGTTTGGAACTAAGTAATTATTGTGAATTGTCCGAAATTTATTTATGTATTATAATCATTTAATGTCAGTGCAAAAAATCAAAATAAATTCAAATTACGACGAGCTTGAACTATCAAACTTCTTTCTCAAACAGAGCTGGTAGAGCGCAGCAACTATCAACTATTCTTAAGATAATGTAACGCAAATATTGTTCGAACTGTAGGCGCTAAATCTTTAACACAAACAGAAGGCTCCGTATTCCAAACACCTTTGCCACAACACCGTGAACCATTTCTTACGAAAAAGATAATATTAAATTTTGTGTAAGTTTAGGCTGAGAAGCAACCGCACTCAACGGAATACTTAATACATTAAATGAAATTAATATCTCACTGCATAACATTGTTTTCTATTTTGGAGTTAATTTGGTCATTAGGCTAGTATGGTGTTGCTTTTTTTTACTACGCCACTACGATCTACGGCAGCCGGCTCCAAGGGCTCCTTCCCACTGGGGATTTCTAGGTATGCCTTCAAATTCCCCTCCACAATGTGAACCTAAGTAAAATGCCAACGGTAGGACCAGCCCGTCCGCCGTCGGCTAGCCTCGCAGTATGGTATCGTGGTGAAATCAACCAACGGTGGATGGGTTGATCCTGTCATCGGCATTGCACAAATCTTACAGGTCTGGCGGACATACCATTAAAGGCTTTCAAACCATACTAACCAGTGAAATAGAATTAGCTAAATTAACACCACGTGTAAATTTAATTAAAAGAAATTGCGGAAACAGGAAATCTAAGAGTTCAGGAGTAAAAACACAACTATCCAAACTCCTTTATCCCGACAATAGAATAAACATAAAAATTGATAGGTACTACAACCAATACAGAAGACATCAATAACCTCACAACAACACATACAGCATCTAAACCGACGGTAGAAAACAAGACGAAGGAAAAGATGGAGCAGATTAATTAATCCTCACACCAAAAAATCAAAACAATAACGAAGAAGCTTCAACTACACAACTCATGCACCTATCGATACGGAAGGCATGTCATGTGGTGCATGGAAAATAAAATTTCCATAGAATTATTATCAGCACTACGTAAACTCCAAAACGGCAACTCAACTCTTATACTGCTACTATTACCCACCCAAAAGCCCACATCGGATTACCCTAAAACGAACATACAGATGAGGTTGCAAAAGCCACAGCCTCGCTCAAATTATCACGAACATTTGACAAAGTCCTAAAAAGGTTAGTGGTGTGTAATGTGCATGCCAACATAATATTAATACAGCACCAACTAAAGCTAATATTAAATATTTACTTGAGTTTGTTCTTAGTAATATCAAATCATAATGATAAGTAGTTATAAGGCCACTGCTGGACATACAACTCCTCCTTAAAAAACCACAACGAACGGCTGTTTGCAATTTACAGCTATCGGCTTCCCGCAACCTTCACCGCGTCTTTGGTCCACTTAGTGGGAGCTCTCCCCTCGATGCGCTGTTCAGTGACTACTGTGGTCGCCACTCGAGAACGTTTCTTCCCGTGTCTTCACAGTTCTGTGAGACATTTAGCAACTTCGAAAACAACCATTTTAAAGAGTTTACCAAATTACAATATGATATTTTTTGTGTTCACAAAATCCAGACCCCAGCCAACATTAACCCAAGATTTAAGCTTTAAAACACAAGAGACTCGTTATGGTCTTTTTTATAACTTTGTTATGTAAGGCTAACCTTAAGGGGAGAAAACAGCACTTGCCGTATTTTTTGCAGCTTCTGTTCGGTACAAGGTCTTAACAGCTAAGCCCGGGTAGCTGTTGACTTTCAATACACGTTTTGTAAAAACTCATATTAGTATAAAATGCATTTAATCATTTTTATTTAATATCGAAAACTTTGTTTATTACATAGAACATAAGGCCGAAAATTTATTTTTATGATTTTACTAAAAACGTGTGATTAGCGGAATTTATACTTTATTTCTGACATTGCATCTTGTCAAACTATATGATTCCAGTTCCACCGTAAATATCCTATAGGTTTTGATTCCCTTTCGAATGTCAAAATATAAAAACATATAAACAAAATATATAAACGGCCGTATCAGTTGTTAGAGTTGTTTTAGAAATTTTCACTGCTCCAAGGAATTGCAGACCTGAATATTTGATATTATTACAAATTGAGACTTCCACGCGTTCCTGAGAAAAGGGTCTAGACAGAAAGATCGGCAACGAAGTGATCCTATTAGGGTTCCATTTTGCCTTTTACGGTAGAGAACCCTTAAAATATTGAATTTGATTATTTTAGTCCAATAGACCTATTCAACGATTCCTCCCGTTTCTTACACCTACTTTTGTTCATAAATCTCAAACACGAGTGGATGCAGTCAATGAAGTATAACTACATATGCCGAAAACTGATACTAGGATGGAAAACCTGAAAAAGATAAGAATGGATCCCAACTTAATCAAAGTAACAAAGAGCAGACTCGTCAGCACCCTTGTTTCCCCACATCTATAACCAAAAGAGACGTGATGTTATGATAATCATCATAGGCATCAGATGTATCGAAGAACTTGGCGTCAAATACGGTTTTTAAATGGTGGTACAGTCGTTAATACGTATGGTTACACTACGTACGTTAGTTATCAGGACTTAAACAAATATTTTGAGGATAAAACAATAAAAACTTTTTTATAAGTTTAAAATTATAATGTATGTAAAATGGTGAAACTTAGAAAATACATTTTAATTAAAATAAATACTTATTAATGTTAATTTTGTTATATTGTGTTATTTAGAAATTCATAGCTTAATTAATGTTGCTTGCAAGGCGTCACATGTATACTTCATTGAACGTTTCACCTTTTTTTGTAATGTGCAAGAATTAAATAAAAAAACGCTATAGATATTTCCATAAAACCAGAGAACAGGCAGCAGTCATTTGTGAACAATGGTCAATAACTGCTATCTCCAATCCATCTGCCAAACGTGGATTACAATAAAAGAAAGCCTCAAGCTTTTCCTGTAGTCCACTGTTTGAAAAAACTTTTTCGCCTAGCAGTGGACGTTTTTAAGCCGAGACGGTGATCAAAGTCGTGAATACATAAGTTCTTTAGTCATGTTTCTAGCCAAAATAGTTACTTAATAGACCGGCTTATAAGGCAAGACATGGTGGAAGGTACCTGACTAAGTAGCAAGTTAACCAAATTAAATCCCGAATAGGTGAACTTTTGAAAAAAAGAGGAGTAACCCAGCCTATTGTTGTCTAGTCAGCCCTGTGGTGTCCACAGGGTATAATAAATAGCAAGGCGACTATTGATACTGGAGCTAATCATCATACACCTCTAAACGATAGAACAGGCAGCCTTTTTATCGAATTATAGTATTCTACTGTCATCTCCAATCTGCCTGCCAAAACCCGTCCTGATTTTGGGAGAGGTTCCTGACCAGCAGTGAAAGTCTTTTTTAATTGAAGTGATATTCATGATGAAGGAGACCTACCTCCACAGGCAGCATCCAGTCATGAGCATAACGCACGTCCGCCTGGCATCGTTTATCTAAACGATAATTTTGAGAAAAGCAACATCTCACCCTGCAACCCACTACTTAGGAAATGTTTTAATAAATATATGCTTGTTAATCTTGTTATATCCTGACCACATAATGTAGAAAATTTCAAACCAACGTTATAAAATTCCAGGAATTTATTTAATTAATGTAAAATAGCCAAGTCAACAAAAATCCCCAGTACATTGAAGCAGAGATACATTAATGCCCGTGCCCGAGGAAAAAATGCGGTCGGTCAGTATCGGAATTTGATATGAGAATACCAGGAGTTCTTAGCTCGGAGCGGCCCACGCAATGTAGCACACGGGTTGTGTCAAATAAAATGTTTTACCATTTTAAAGAGAAGAGAGAATTGACATTTCTAACTAAATTTAGCTTCTGCCCCCCACAATTCGCTTGGGGAGACATTTGACACAACGAAAGTATGTAGCTCTGTCAGTGGGAGTTTTTTTAAAGGCCACTTAGCCGTATTTGATTCGAAAACACAAGATAAGTGGGTTAGAACAATTAGAAGAATCTGTATAAGTTGGTAATATAATATAAATAGGAAATGATAATGTAAAAATAGGAAATAGATACTAAAAATAATAATACAATCATGGTAGGGCCTCTATCTTTAATTATGGTCGGTTCGGATTTATAATTCTCCTATAGTATTTCTTGATTTCTTAAATATTTTTAAGACCGTTAATCCGACAATTAATTGTTTCGATACGAAATGTTTTTTTTTCGGAAACTTGTTTATTTTTTGGGAGAGAGAAGTATACCACCAGTAACTTCAATATTAGAACGAATATTCAAAGCTGCTACAACAGATTCAGATTTGGCTAGCCACAGAGAAAAACAGGAGTAATGAAGGTAACTGTTGATGTACGTAGGAAAGGGGCCCTCTTAAACCTACACCCGTGTCACAAATCTCGGGATCTACTCGAAGTTTCTCTTTTATGCCACACAATGGACCCGGCACCGGCACGGTGAATCCATGGAATGCAAATAAGTTCATCACAGTAAAATAATAGAGGATTATTAAAATAGCTCGATGGCTACCACTTTCATCTGTCAAACTGAGTTAGCAAATAGACCACATAGCGGCGTCGTCGAGACAAGCAAATCCTTCGCTGGAACTTTTTAATTCCCAAACTCTTTGCAGAGCTTCCTTTATAGAGTTGAGTAGACCGGCTTCCTATATAGCCTGCCCCATCTTGCTGTATTTGTCGCTAACTGGATAGTCCCAAACGGCCAATTTAGCTCGTTCAACGTCACTTAGGCTGTCATTCAAACTAATTTCTTTCAATATCCTAAAAAAAGTAAATAATTTTGGTTTTACTTTGTTAACATAAGACCTCGTTAAACGCAACCTGCTTTTTTTTTAAAAAAAGCAGATCAATTTTAAATCAATATGAACAGGAAATGAGAAGTTAAACATGCGGCCGACTGTACAACTAAAATGAAATCGTAAGTGCAATGCAACAATTCAAAGAATTTTGCATACAACACACTTTGTTAGTTCTCGTGTTATGTCTCAAGTTCTGTACGACGGAAGTTTATGGAAATTAAGTGTAAGTAATATAATAAGGAAACACGATATAGTGCAAAATACTTTTTACAATAAGTACTATTGTTAAAAGTTGTTACTTTACTACAGTAATGAAAGATATTTTAAACATTTTCGAAAGTTCTAGAAAGGTGTGTGAATATGATTGCTGTTCTATACTCTACCTATTAGTTTATTGACGTGATTACGTCTTATAAATCGATGAACGCCGGCTCCACGCACGAAAAAGCATGACTCATTGTCACTTTCCCTCATTGTCACGTTCCGCCTAAGTTGAGCGGACAAGCGAGAGCGCGCAACAATCGATAGAGAGTCACGATCGGCCTAAGCGTTCGGTTTAGTACATTAATACTAATAGTTATTTTTGGAGTCGGTGCCAGAAAATGATCATTATTAACCTACAGTATTCAAATAATTTAAGTATTAATTAACTAACAACAAATACAACAAAATATTTGAGAAAAATATAATATATATATTCTTTGTAGATTATTGCTGGTACCGACTCCAAAAATAACTATTACTAATAATGTAGTAAAAGCATAGAATAGACAAAAAAAATATTATTTTTAACATTTTAGTGGTGCTTGCAATTGTAGAGTAATTTTTGAGGTCGGTTTTTTTTGTTAATTTTTTTTTAGTTCTTTGCTTTTTAGTGCGTTATTTTGCAACTAGTTTTTGAAGTAATTTTTATTTTTATTTATTATTTAGTTTGCTATAAACACCGAAATCGTTATATGTTACCTATGTTATAAGAACTAAATTTTTCAAAATCGGTTTATAATTGACAAAGTTATGAAGTAACAAAAATTAATAAAAAAAATACACAGCCGAATTGAGAATTTCCTCCTTTTTTGGAGTCGGTTAAAAAAGGACGCCTCTGTACACCATAGCGGTATCTCATTTTGACAATCCCATTTGAACCGTGCTAAGAGATCATGGCAAGGCGTCTGGTTATTGAGACCGGCTGTTAACCTGCGAGTGGCAAGTTAGCGAGCCACTGCTATTATTCCCGTGCAAACTTTATCGTCAGTTCCGAACAGCTAATCTCGAGAGTCAGTGCTTCTGGAATAGGACGTAGAAACTGCTACTTTTACAAGGAACTACGAATTTCTTGCATTTAAATAGTCCGTGGAACAGTTAATGGTCTATTCTCTGGTATTACAATTAAAAGGCGTTTAATATTTAAAGTTACACAATGCTATAACAGTAATTTTAAATATCGTCGGCCTCGTTAATCTGCTAAGTGTATTTCTGAATCGAATTCAATTCAGACATATTATGAAAAAGATAAAATTGATATGCCAGAAACTGTTTTCTAAACAACAAGTTTTCTCTACAACAAAACCTGATATGTCATATTAGAGCCGCAAATTAAATAACATGTTAAAAAAATATTACTAGAAATAAATAGTTTATCATCAACCAGACTTACAAATAGGCGCCACCATTATATGGTTAATATACCAAAGAGGCGCACTAAGCGTTTTGGTTCCAAATTTGTAATACATACCGCTAAGGAGTGGAACTCAATGCTTGAGTCTGGTTTCCTGACACACAAAATCTTCTTCAAGTCACGAGTGAATAAGTATATTCTAGGCAAGTGCATCCTAGATCACATCGTCGCTTACCATCAGGCGAGATAGTGGTCAAGCGCTTACCTATTTAGTACATAAAGAATAACTTGTCTGAGACTGGTGGGACTCAAACCTACTTTTCTGATTGAGCTACAGAGACCTTGAGAGACTTATCGAATTTACATCTTACATTCTGCTAATGAACTGCTGCCTCGCCCCGCCACCCTGGGTGCGATCTCTCCTACTAAGCGTGTCAATACGAGTCTGACATACTCTCGGGCCGGCCCGAAGTATCCATGAAGGATTCATCACTGTTTCTCCCGAATCCGGAGGGAAAACTAATGAACTGCGTCATAGAAGCCTATTTAAAGGAGTCTACACACCAAACCCGCCGACCCGCCGACACAGCCCGGCGGCTTGGTGTCGGCGACTTTGCTTCAAGAATCATGTCGGCGACTCGTACCCGCGCGTGCAAGTCGGCGGCATGGCCGGCGACTTGCGTACGCGCACGCTCAGTTGCCCGCCGACACTCCAGCGATAGTGACGTGCTTGTGTTTTTTTTTGCGATTTTCTGCAATAATGGAATGGGACGAAGAAACCACTCTAAAGTTAATAAATTTGTATCATATAAAGGAATTATTATGGAATCCAAAACACTTGGATCACAAATGTAGACCTAAACGTTTTGATGCACTAAATGAGATGGCAAACGAATTAAATACAAATGTCACAGAAATAGAACGGAAGATAAAAAATTTGACGAGCCAATACAATACAATACAATACAAAACACTTTATTGATAACACCACATTGAAATAATAAGATAACAAGAGAAAACTTAAAATAGTGTTACAATGGGCGGTCTTATCGCTCAGAGCGATCTCTTCCAGACAACCTTTGGATGGATAGGACTGGAAGGAAGCGTAAGAGGCGGCGGTGTAAACGATAAATATATATTCACATATACATACATACGTATACATACATACATATACACACATACACATAAATACATAGCATACAAACACATATACCTAAATTAAAATACATACATACGTATTTAATACACATACATAACGTCTAGTTAGTAGGATACATCATCCATACGTTGCTCGCCTAAATTGACAGAAAATATTCCCTTACGAGATTCTTAAAGACGCCAATGGATTGTGCACGCCTTATAGAAACCGGGAGGGAGTTCCAAAGACGAGCTGCTTGAACAGTAAAGGAAGAGTCATAGAACGTGGAACTATGTGCGGGAATATAAAGGCCAAGATTATCTGATGACCTCAAGGAAAACGTGTTTGATGTATGAAGAAACTTAAAACGTTCTTTAAGATAGTGAGGGGCTGAAGGATTAAATAGTATGTTGTAGAGCAGAGTAAGTATGTGAGTATTCCGGCGAAGACGAATGGGAAGCCATTTGAGCTGAGAACGAAACTGAGATATGTGATCATATTTGCGTAGGCCAAATATGAATCGAACACAAAAATTTTGAAGACGCTCAAGCTTATTAAGCTGTTCCTCCGTGATGTCAAGATAGCAGACGTCGGCATAGTCTAGAATAGGGAGCAACAGAGATTGCGTTAGTGCAATTTTGGTGGAAGTGGGTAAAAAATTACGCAGTCTTCTCAGCGCAGCTGCTGAAGCATATAATTTACGACTGACGGCCTCTAACTGAGGTCGCCAACTCAAATTATTATCAAAAATTAATCCCAAGTTTTTCACTGACGAGCTAAAAGGAATATCGGTGCCAGCAAAGTTTATATTTGGCAGCAATTGCCAGTCCACTCTAGCAATCATCCTGGAACTTCCCACGATAATTGCGGTACTTTTGTTGGGATTAACATCGAGGCCATAGGATTTGCTCCACTCTGCAATTCGACAGAGATCATTGTTTATAGCACGGACTGCATTATGCAATTCAGTGACAGGAGCCTGACAGTAAATTTGAAGGTCGTCTGCATACAGGTGATAGGAAGAAGATAAATTATTTGAGATAGAGTTGATAAAAATAGCAAAGAGAAGTGGAGAAAGGACACCGCCCTGCGGAACACCAGCAGTCGTGGGACTCCAGGAAGAGATACTCTCCTCCAAACGAACCCGCTGCTTGCGTCCGCTAAGATAACTGTGGAACCATTCAGTTGCCGATGGAGATATGTTAAGAGAGCGCAGTAATGCCAAAAGAATATCAAAATTGACAGTATTAAAAGCATTACTAAAGTCCAATAGTGTTAAAACCGTGACATGACCAGCTTCCATTCCAGAACGAATGTCGTCTGTAATTTTAAGCAAAGTAGTCGTAGTGCTGTGTCCTGAACGGAAGCCGGATTGAAAAGGATTGAAAAGAGAATGACGGGCTAGGAAACAATTCAATTGATTGAGGACAAGACGTTCAAAAACTTTGGATAGAAAGGGAAGGATAGAAATGGGTCGAAAATCAGAGAATAACTGAGGAGTGGGTTTTTTAGGCAGTGGAATCACCTGAGCGTACTTCCAACCTTCTGGGAAGACAGCTTGTGATACAGAGCTATTAAAAATAAAGGTCAGAATAGGAAGGATGATATCAAGGATAGGAATCAACATGTTGCGACTAATGCCATCGTCACCGACCGCGTTGGAAGAGATTGATAGCATGCTCCTCTTAACATCACATTCCGAAAACTGAGTAAAAAGAAAAGGAGAATAGTCTGGAATTGGTAAAGAAGAAAGATAATTCAAAGTAAGATTCTTATCCGAATCAGTGAGGCTGGAAGAGGCACAGAAATGTGTATTAAGTGAATCGATGTTAAGGTTTTTAGGAATAGAGTGCAGATGTGATTTTCCAATTCCAATTGACCTAAGGAAACTCCAGACCTTTGTCGGGTCTTTGTCTGCGACAGAAACATGAATGTGGCGGCGTAAGGCATCCCTACACACCGTGTTGCAGCGATTACGAGCCTTGGTATACTTATTTTTATTAATATCGTTTGGACAACGTTTATATTTATTTTTTGCAACAGCTTTTTTGTGCATTAATGCCCTGATATCATTTGTAATCCAGGGAGCCGGGAGATGCTTCAACTTTATGGATCTATAAGGTGCATGCTTGTCATAAAGTTTAGTTATGAGAGTATTGAAAGCAGCAACCTGTTCATTGACAGTTTCAGCGTTTATCACCAACGACCAATCAATGCTCTGAGCATCAGTGATAAAGGCTTCCTGATTTATGCTACCAAAGCTGCGCTGAAGAATGACTTTTGGTTTAGCTTTAGGAGGACGAATTTTATAAGATAAAAATACAAGGTCATGATAAGAAAAGGAATCGGCCGGACATTGACCATATTTTATAACATGTTGAGGAGCCGAAACTATTAATAAATCTAGAAGTGAGGGGGTAGCATTTGGGAAATGATGGGTGGCATTGAGTGAAAGAATATGCAAATTACTAGATCCGACGATGGACTTAAAAGTCTGAGCTCGAGAATCATCCTTTAAAAGGCAGGTATTGAAATCCCCCATAATTATAGAGTGAGCGTATGATGGTATTAGGTCATCTAGAAGTTTTTCAAAAGAATTAAAGAAATTTACTCGTAGGGAGGGGCTATAATAAACTCCAAGCAACACCTTGTTATGTGATAGCAGGACTTCAAGAAACAGATGTTCACCGGCAATAAGTGAAGAAGGTTGGGCCGAGGAGCTAATTATCGTGTAGGAAATATTAGATCGCAAATAAATAGCAACTCCACCTCCCCCAGAGCTAGTGCGGTCATTCCTTATGAGATTGAAGCCTGGTATCGCATAGGAAGAAGAGGGTAAACAGGGCTTAAGCCAGGATTCGGAGATTAAAACAGCATGGAGATTTTTGACATCAAAAGATACCAGCATATCTGAGTAGTGGGCCGGAATACTCTGTGCGTTGATGTAAACGACATTAAAATTTTGAGGCATATTCGAAAATTGGTTATGAAGAGAATCAGAAAGGGACGGTAAACTGTCAAAACTAGAGTCATTTTCTGACGATAATGATTGAGAGTGTTCATCATCACTATAATGACTAGAACTAGACATAAAAATAAATAAAAAATAGATATATATATATATATATATAAATATATATATACTTTATATAAACAAACAAAAAAAAATGGTTAGTTTTATCAACAAATTAAATATCCCATCTGCCGGCTGAATGTTGGAGCTAAAAAATAAAAAAAAAAAGAGAACTAATAGAAAAAAAAAATTAAAAATGATAAGAAACAAAAACCATAAATTAAAGTTCAGCCAATCTGTGAATTCACCTTATACTAGGCTGTATGGGCTATGTATCGTTTGCCTTGCGTTACGGAATACTAAACTAAGACAAAAAAAAAAAATAAAGTACTGTGATGTCAATCTGTCAACAATAATATTACAATACAAGTAGCTACGAAATTAACTAAATAATAATATAAAAATACCCGTTATGACTAACATAAAAAAAAAAGAAAATATAAAGTAAAGAATTGTATGAAAAGATCCACAGAAAGGCGTTAAATTTACAGGGCACTTCACAAACAGAAACCCAATCTATTTCTTGCCAGCTGTAGCCGCACGCCTGCCCTTTGCAGGCTTTGATGATAAAGGCTTCGAAGAATTAGGCTTCATAATTGGTGGATCCGAGATTTCACTGAGTTCGGCAATGGAACTTATACGCCGACGTTTCCCATCACCACCTATCACAAACACAAATCCCATACGTGTAAAACACTTATTTAAACCAAACCTCTCTCGTGCGGCTATAAAAGTGTCGTGTCTTGCTTTTGTCAAGAATTCTGACAAGGTCAGTCCTGTCCCTTTAAGAGTCGTTTTGGAGTACCAAATTTTGTTGCGGACATCAAGCTCTCGGAACTTTATTACAAGAGGACGTGGATGACTGTGACCAGACTGGCGGCCCATACGATGGCATCGAATAATATCCTTGTCAGAGAAATCGTCCAGCTTCAGTTTTCCAGTAATTGTCTTTACCACTTCTTCCGTAGGATCTTCTTCAGTAGCTTCTGGCACACCATGAAGAAGCAGTATCTTTCTCCGACTATGCATCTCTATGTTGTCCACCTGATGAGCAAGTAGATTTAACTGTTCCTGAAGACTGCGAATGGATGATAATACAAAGTTCCGGAATGAAGCAAAATCTGAAGTTAGGCTGGAAATGTTGGATGATGGAACAGCAGCCTGCAGCTCACTTTCGTAGGTGTCCATCCGCTCAGTGAATAACCGTTGCAGCTGTGTCAGTGATTCTTGTATGGCCTCCATTGGGTTCAATGAAATTGTGAAAAAAAACAAAATAGTGCTATGGATGTTAAACTGTGAAGATAACACTTGCCGGCAGATATTGAGCAATAACTATTAATATTCCATTAAAATATGTTTATTATTAACTATTATTGACTTTTAATTAATTTATTTAATGAGGAGTTTTAATTCACTACTTTCTTTTACACCTACCCACCAGAGATCTATCAATATTATAGAGAAAGAAAAAAGACGATTGAATCAAAAAAGTCTGGAACCAGCGCAGATTCTGTTCATGAGAGCAAGTGGTTTGCCTTTAAATCTTTGAATTTCTTGCTCAATAAAAATAAACCTACTGGAACAATCGATACGGTATGTAACATTTCAGTGATGTTGTATTATTTTATTTCTAACCTAATTATTAGAGCACACAAGAATAATATGTAAGCTTGGCCCGAGTGAAGAGAGGCGCGCGGTAAATAAAGACATAGGTACTTATTTTATCTGCCTTTGTTGTTGCGCTGCCGCTATTGTTATTGCACCGAAATATTTCTAAACAAATTATTTCTTGGAATGGCATGTGCACAGATATAATAATCATTGCAAATGTATTTTTTAAAAACTAACAACTCTTTTCTCAACAATCTTTTGATTTCGCCGAATTTCTATTATAAACCGAGAGATTCCGTACCATTTTCTTTTTTTTTCTTTTTAGGTTGTTTTAGAAATATTATTATTAATTATTATTTACATTGATAATTATTATCAATGTAAATAATAATTAATAATAATATTTCTAATTAGTATTATGATTTATGACCATTGTCTTTTTTTTCATATATTCCGTGCGGTGTACCTACTCGCGGGTAAAAGCTAGTGTATAATACATTTCATAAGTAAACTGTTGGTGATTCAAATAAAATAATATTTCAGGAGATAACAGCAACTGACAATAATGCCCAACATGCGGACAATGATGCTCAACATGGGGAAAACGATTCACCTCAAACGTCAAACATCATTCCCCAAGCGAATAAACGTTATAAACCTAATCCAAGTAATGAGATGGTGTCGGAAGCATTAAATTTAATGAGAACAGTCAGTCAACGGACAAATCAAAAAATAAAAGATGAGGACGATTTGTTTGGCGAATATATTGCGACACAACTTAGAAAATTTGATAAAACAACAAAGGCAATAATAAAACATCGGATTAACAATATCTTTTTTGAAACCGAAACTGGATATCGTTCAGACATGTTCGAAGCTTCGCCAAGACCTTCTACTTCCCATAGTCATCCAGGATATTATACAATGGATCAATGTGATGTAAATTCCTACTACTCATCATCCAACTCTGCCGTAACAAACCCTGTTTCACCGCCTCTTGGTGAACCTTCAACATCTTCAATTGAACCTTCGTTACGTGTGTCGCTTCAAGAGAGTGGTGATATTGAGAACATATTATCATCTATTGAGTCAGATAAATAGGTTTATTCCACAAATCCCCACCGTATGCACTCTGAGAATAACCCTATCACCTGATGCGAGATAACGTTATGTAGGCACAAGTATTTCGTCTTAATGTTGTTGTCATAGAATCGTCATAGTATACTCAAAATGCATAAAAACATCAGTGGGGATTTCGCGGTGGGGATTTATAGAATAACTCGGTAAATAAAACCACTTATAAATGAACAAAAACAAGTGATTTACGAAGTTTTTAATACAAATTATAATAAAAATACAAGTACTAATACAAGTATGAGTTTCATTAAAACTTACGAGTTAGTCATTGATCATTCTGCCATGGTAATCTCCCGACATCGGAAAGAAAATATTGAACCAATTCTGTCCTTATAACCTCAGGAGATTGTGTCCTTGTAACCTCAAGGGAATGTGTATTGTCTTGTCTAGGCAAGTCAGCAAACAAATTATTTTCACGTGGTTCCCTGCGCCAATCTCCTGGATTGATTTCTCCCCTACTATTTTCAGTATCATATTCATTTTGTTGTATTATACCATGTCGTTTTACATAATTGAACAAATGAATACATGCCAATGTTACAATAGTAACTTTTTGTGGATTTAGCTGGATGGGTTTGTTAAATATCTTAAATTGTTTTGTTAACTGTCCAAATACGTTTTCAACTACTCTTTGACCTCGACACATGCGATAGTTGTACACTCTCTTGGGAGACCCTTTCGCATGATTACCATCATAAGGTTTTAAAATATTGGTTTGTAAAGGAAACGCATCGTCGCCCAAAAAAAAATAGGGTACTGGCATAATTCTTCCAGGTAGAGGTTTTTTATCTGGCAAATTTAAATCATTATTATATAACATTCTGCATAATGAAGAGTTAGCAAATACACCACCATCGGAAATGCGACCCTGGCACCCCACATTAGCGTATAAAAACTTATAATCTGCATCCACTAATGCAAACAGTACAATACTGAAATACATTTTATAATTAAAATAATCGCTTCCACTTCGTGCTGGACATTCAATTCTAATGTGCTTTCCATCCATAGATCCAACACAATTAGGTACATTCCATCTACTCAGATATCCATCTGCAACTTTTGTCCATTCGTTTGATGTTCGTGGAATCTGAAATCGGAAATGTGCTCGGTGATAGGATAGCCATTTGCCTACTTATATAGTAATTTTTCGGAACATAGTTTTTCTGGAAGATTAAAGAAAGTTAAACGCCCATATATGTACATACCTTCACATAATCCGAAAGTCCATCTACGATAGCTTGGCACACTTCTGGAATAATGTAGGAAATAAGTTGAGGAGATACTTTAAAGGTGTCACAAAGACTGTTGAATGAATCTCCCGTAGTCAGGTATTTTAATGTTAATGATAATCTGTCCGTTGGTGAAATTGCACTTCTGTAATTTGTATTTTTTTTAACTATTGTGGGTCCAACAATGCTTAGTAAATATTCAAAGTCGGTAAACGTTAACGACATAAATGTCTTAAAATGTAAGGGTCTTTTTACAATCAAATCGTCTGTTCTTAAATCTTTTATTCTATCACTGTTACTGTAACGACTGCGACTCATTAAGCTTGGTCTAACCCAACACTGTCGTTTTCTCTTCAGGGACCCAGCTAAAATTATTCCACATGCTGCTATTATTAGATCAGCATCAATATCCATGTTTATTGTAGGCTGCAATATTCGAGAAAAACAACACGTCACGTTCGTACACACTGCAATCACTAACTAAAAAAGTTGTACTGATTTCTTGCCGCCGACTAACTCACCGACACAGCCCCATGACACATGTTGGCGGGTTGGCGGGTTTGGGTCGCCGACACCAAGCCGCCGGGCTGTGTCGGCGGGTCGGCGGGTTTGGTGTGTAGACTCCTTAAGTAATCTGTAAATCAAAAACTAACTTGCTTTTTTATGTATTTTTGTTTATTGAAGCTGCACAAACTCCAAATAAAGAAGAATATTATTTTTATTGAAGTTTCTCAAGGTCTCAACAGTTCAATTAGAAGAGTATTTGCCCGAACAGCGACAGGGTGTGGATTCAAGTCCCAATGGACCCCTGAGACAAATTGACTTTTTACAAGCTTTTATTTACTTTCACCTGTCCCGGTACCTGCAATGAAATCTTGCATGTCAAATTTGACCCACTTCCCGGTTTCCAATTGAGCTGAAATTTTGCATGCATATGTACATCTGCCGACAATGCAATATTATGATGACACGGAGCTGATTTGATGCTGGAGCTGGAAAGTGACCATAGGAACTCCGCGATAAAATGACACAAAGTTTAAGCTTTTTAACGGTTTAGTTCGTTTTATTTACAAGTAATTCTAGAACTATAGTAAGTTTTATAACTATATCTTGTTTTATTAATCATATAAGTTATTTAGGACAAAAATTGTTACCAAATTTGCCTCGTAAATCAAACAGGCGTGTTCGCTTATCTATAGAGGTTTTAATAACTTGCCGAATTATTAAAAAAGTAAAAAGTCTTTTGGTTTATCTATGGGTTAAAATCAAACGCTATAAAGCATCGCTTGCTACAAACGTAGCCTTACAAATCTGTAGACATTACCGAATAGCCCAAATATATTAATTTGAGAAGCACATGAGTCGAGGCGTACAAAATATGGCGTCGATGAGTTATGTGCTCGCGTTATCGCGCGGGACCTGCTCTGCGTGAGCATTGCTTCGCTACGGGCTGGCGAGTACATCCTCGACTGAAACATATTTTCTCCTACTTTCATTGATAATTCTATAAAAAATCAAAGCAACAAGTTTATTTATTTATTTATTGTTTATTCAGGAAACAACAGCTTTTTACATAACACATAAATACTTAATTAAGAAAAAGAGTTTGCACATTAGCCTAATAGTTTCCACCTCTAGTTGGTACAGATAAAGGTGTGTTGAGTGACAAAAGTGCGCATATACTATAAACTATTTAGTGAAAACTAATACATTAGATAAAATAAAATGAAAACAAGAAATACATACTTATAAAGACGTAATCTACAAAAAACAATCAAATGACACTAATCAAAACCCCACAGAAGGCTTCGAAAACGACTAAGTTTTTCGTGAAATATGTCGATGTGATTAAATGTTTCATTGAACTCGTTTGCGGCTCTTATTATAAAACTATTTTTCCTATAATTAACCCTGCAAAAAGGTGAAGCAAAAGTATATTTATTGCGTGCGTTAATTCTTGAGCACTTAATATTCAATTTACCTAACAAATAAGGAGAATCAACCAAATTATTAATAATTTTATACAGCATTACTTGATCTCTGTGAACTCGTCGGGCAGTCAAAGACTTCATCACACCTGCATCAAAATCCCTATACCTATACTTTAAACGTCTTTTGAATTTGTTTTGAATATTCTCTAATAAATTGATGTATTTTGAATATAACGGGTTCCAAACAGTCGAGGCATATTCCAATTGAGACCTTACATAACAATTATATAGTATTATTAGTGTCTTAACATTTCTGAAATCTATACTCTGACGTAGAATAAATCCTAATAATTTATATGCCTTACCCGTAATTTTACTAAAATGCAAATCCAAATACAAACCACTATCCAAAATGACTCCCAGGTCCCTCACCTCATTTACCCTATCCAAGGCTTTGTCGTTAATCTTGTAGTTAAAAGAAATTGTTTGCTTTTTTCTTGTAAATGTAATAACATGGCATTTTTTAATGTTCAAATGTAACTTATTCTGATAACAATATTCAGATAGACGGTTTAAATCACTTTGAAAATTTTCACAGTCCTGAAGGGATTTCACTACCGAAAATAATTTAGTATCATCAGCATATAATAATAATTTTGAATTTTGACAACATTTGGTGACATCATTAATAAAAATGTTAAACAATAAAGGGCCTAGATGGGAGCCTTGGGGCACACCGGACGAAATTGGTATGAAGCTAGATGTAAAACCCTTGCAAGTAACAGCCTGCGATCGATTTCTTAGGTAGGAAGTAAGCCAACGCAACAGGTCGCCATGTACACCGATTGCTTCCAGTTTAGAAATGAGTAATAAATGACAAATTTTATCAAAAGCTTTGGAATAATCGGTATACACGGCGTCTACCTGATGTCCTTCCTCCATGGATTCAAGAACAGAATCGAGAAATTCACAAAGGTTACTTTCAGTAGATCGTTTAGCCACAAAACCGTGTTGGTGGATTGATAATAATGGACTTATTACAGGATAAAGAGAGTCGTATATAATTTTCTCAAATATTTTAGGTAAAATAGATAATTTAGAAATACCACGATAATTACGTACGTTATGTTTGTCACCATTTTTGTGTATTGGGACAACAAATGATCGCTTCCATGTTAGCGGCATGACTCCGGAGGACATTGATAGCTTAAAAAGAAAGGAAACCGGGGTTGATAGTTGCTTACTGCATCTCTTCAAAAATATAGGATGTATGCCATCTGGTCCTACACCCTTAGATATGTCAATTTTAGAGAGATACTTTTCAACGGTTTCCCGCGCCATCGAGACTGTACTGATTACAACAGAACCACCATCAGTCAAATGCTGGTCACTCATGAGGACATTCGAATCTTCATCTTCAAATACGGACTGAAAGAATGTATTAAACAAATTAAGCGTAAGTACAACTAAATAAACATTTCCTTTCTTAAAAATATACAGTTGCTGAAAAAGGATATCTTTTCCGCCTTTTTTCAACACTATCCGGTTGCTGATTCACTAATTTATATATAACATAAAATTCCACTTCATCATTATTAATTAAGTATTCTCATCCATGAATTCTGATTATTCCTTAAACTAACTACTGTAATGTAATGTACGGTAATGTGATGGGGAACGAACTCGGTAGTTGAGTGACTCGCATACCGGTTTTTTTTTGATAATGCCACTCCGAGGTAATTTTTTTCTATATTGGTTTGGACCAAGGTTTCTAAATTCCATAACACAAGTGCTTTTACTAATTAACTTGGGTTCAAAACTATACGAATGCTGCGTACTGCGACGATAATTTTACGTGATTACACCATAAGAAAACATTAATGAAAAATTACATACTTTTATGAATTTCATTGAATTATTATCACTGATTTATCATTATTTGTATACTAAGAAGGAGTTAATTGAAATACTGAATAAAAGCAGTTTACTTTTATACGATCATAATATTTTTAAGTCAAAATTGTAACATAACCTTTTATTACCGCACTCACCTACCGATGCTACTTTTTTTTTTAATATTCAAAGAACAAATATATGAGATTGTTTCACTAATCAAATTCTTTTAATTATCTTTTTGCCGAAATTGTTGTTGTAATAAACAATGGAAAGCACATTAACTTTTCACTTGACTTTATAAACAGTTGACAAAACAGTTCACGTGTAGGTTGTGTGCTGCCGCTGTCTCTCTTCTACTCGGACGTATTGGCCGAAACCGCATCGGAAGAGAGATAGATGTATCACAAGCCGAACACTCAGGCCGATCGTGCCTCTTTGTTGCTTGTTCCGCGCTCTCGCTTGCACGCTCGGCTCAGGGGGAACGTGACAATGAGTCATGCGTTATCGTGCGTGCAGCCAGCGTTCATCGATTTATAAGACGTTATCACGTCAAAATAAGAGACTTGTTTTTGCCACCATCTAAGAGATTAAATATTGTCTAATATTTACTTATTTAAATTTCATGCTCGGTCCGAAGCGGAACACACCAGCAATCGTGTTAAATTGGCCACGTGCTCAATATCGGAAATATTACTCTCCACTCTATCGCTCCGTAAATAATATTACGGTAATCGTATAATTTACCGGAACTTCCGGTATTATGCAGGGAATGGGGAAATTGAATCTCCACGGTAATGACTGTTGCTTCGCCAGTAACGCATTACGTTATCTTACAATACAGGGGTAAAAGTCAAGTGGGGTATAACACTTCAGAAGATTAGAAAAATAAAGCGCAACTTCAAAATCATTATGGTTTGCAATCCTTTCAAAATTTTGTTTGTTTACAAGACAGTACAAGACCACTTTATATTTTAAACCATTACTAGCACACCGACTGCATTCAGGTCATTTCCCATCTAAAAAGTTTGCTTTTCTAATGAATAAAGCAGAATCTCCTAATTGTGATGAATGTGGCATTATAGTTTACATTCAGCACATTATGTTAGAATGCAAAAAAATTAAAAGTGAAAGAGGGGCTTCAATGTTTTGAAACCGATAGCCGCTGATGTCGGCATATTACAGAGCATCCTAGCTTAACCTTGCTCGAGTTCAGCTATGATGCTCTATATTAAACCTAATTCTAATTATTGGTTAAGTTAGCTAAAAAATATAGTTAGGTAAGTTGTTTATAAGGTTCGATGGAACTGGCATGTTTAAAAAAAAAGTTCTTTAAAATAACGAGAAAAAAATAGTATAGTCGTACTTTACACTTGCACCGTAACTTAGCGTTACTCTCTGCAACATGACGTATTCCTTTTTTTATTGTAAATAGGTAGGCGCTTGACCGTTATCTCGCCTGATGGTAAGCGATGATGCGATCTATGATGTGACACGCTTGCTCAAAGATACTAAATCACTCGTGACTTGAAGACCCCTAAATTGAATTTGTCAGGAAACACAGACTAAGGCAAAGAATTCCACTCCTTAGCGATACGTATTACAAAATTTGAACCAAAAAGCTTCGCGCGACTCTTCTGTATATCAATCATATAACAGTGGCGCCTATTTGTAAGTCTGGTTACCCGATGAAAAAATGAGGACGACGGAACAAGGCTGTGCAATTCTGCTGCACACTCTTAAAATATATCCTACAAAAAACCGATAGGCTATAGCCACATTCCGTCTATGCACAAGTCTTGTCTTGCTAAAAAACATTGTTATTGCCGATGAGCTTGTTGGCCCTCCTCTCAATGGACTCAATCGTCTGGACTTGACACTTTTCGGTTCAGTTGCGTGCACCATGGTCAAGGAAGAACTGAAGTTTTTTGCGGGTTGATGTTATTGGCAGATGTGTCGGTCTACTTTCCGTCTTAATCTTGGAATACACTAGATACTGGTACCACTATCTGTAAACCCGCTATTCACTCGTGACTCACTGGAACAGAAGCCTTAGTGCGATTTTACGCTTCGATACTCGATATCGTTTGCTCAACATATTACTATGCATTTTTGTATCAACGCCCCTAGCGGTAATCATTAGGAACTATTAATCTTCATAGAAATCTGTAGCGCGCTCCATAACGAGTACCAAATTCGTGAACTCGCACCTTTGTGCGAAGAGGTCAGAGGCCTTAGCCTCTGTTACTATAGACAATGCTCACAGAAAGTCATAGTAAACACAAAAATCCCCCTAGTGACTGGGGAATGAGGCTCCATTTTCAGTAATTTATTTTCGGCGGATATAAATATCCGCCGGAACTCTAAAGTTTTGAGTTGCTGAAGTCGTTTTCACATCTCCATTAATTAGCGAAGCAACTTCATTCTCGTATTCATGACGGCGACTTAATAACTGAGTTGATTCAAATTGCAAAACTGCTAATTCAACAGGCGACGTGGAGAGCTGTGTGCGTAATTCTAGCAGGCCCAGGCTAACTAAGAAATTAATTTAAAAATAGCGATTTATAATAATAATAATTGTTACATTCACACCAATTATGTCTAAAGTAACTACTTTAAAGCGTGAGTTTTGGATGCTAGGGTAACGGATTGACATAAATATGTGCTACATAGATATTTACCATTAATAGATATGTATGAAAAATACTCATGAGTCAAGTACAAATGCTTGTAGTCATCACACAAACATCCGCCCCTTTCGGAACTAGTACCTGGAATCGTCAGTGCGAAACGCATGATCGCTACCTTTGTATCAAACGGTTGTTATTCCGGCGTCGTCGTCAGTAAATAAGAATTGACTTTAGTACATCATTGTTGCGAAGGTATAACCCTAATTCTTGCGTTGTTTTAGAGCGTTGCATTGCTTTTAGAACATTTATTTGCTTATTTAAATGCAGTCGTGAGGGTTTTTTATAATTGACTTGAACCTCTACAAAATACTTTCTTTGATTAGTATATCTAAAGCACGATTTCCTACTTAAGCAATTAAATATTGAAAATAACATATTTTGATTATATAATTTGTAATTAATCTAACATTATAATTACCCTTGTCATGCTTAACAACTTCAATATTTCCTAATGCAGCTTTACATAAAGTGAGACTAAGAAAAAATGAAACGATAACAGACGGGAAAAAGATTTTATTGAAGTAACTAAGGCTCATCTAAAGTTACTGTATAAAAATACGATTAACGAATAGAGTAGAAAAGAAGTTAACAATTTTTTTGCCTTTTATAATTTCATTAATTATAGTGATTACATATATTTATTAAGACTTTTTCTATACGCTTTCACTAGAAAAAAAATCATTTGTATTTCCTGTTAAGTAATTATCGTGAATCTCGGGACTGGCTAACGTAACGCACTCGACTGCAGCATGAGTTAAAACAAGTTAGTTAAACAAACAACGAAACGCGAAATACCGTCTACTAGTTTTTGCAGTTTCCTGCAACAAAGACTAGCATTTCATGAACTGTTGATTCGCATATTTCCAGAGCATCATGATATTTATCCATTTGCAGATTCCATCCACGAACGTATCTATTTAATACGCAAACTTTCGAGCACTTTATATGAAAAAGGTTTGGAGAGATATTTTAAGGTACTCGCACCATGTTTTTGGGTAAAATGCAGCCTTATAGTGAAACTCTTTCACATAATGTTACGGTGGGCATAAGCTACCTGAAAATCAACAGCTTTAATCAATCAATCTTAGATATATAAAACTAGCAGTTAAATATAAAAATAAAAATAAATATATTTATATTTTCATCTTCTATATGACACTTTCTTGTAATCAACAATGTAAGAGAATCTAAACTTGGCAGATAACTGTGTTCAACATTGGTTTTCATTAATGTAATTTGCCATTTTTAAATCTGTATATATAAAATCTTCGTATCCGGCTTGAAGGACCAAAATGTAGGATGTTCGCTAAGTTGACCACGAACACCGTACAGGTAGATGTTGTAGTCGGTTCTGTTGCTTGTTAGTCACGTAGTAAGTGGTGGCTGGCACGACGTTGAAAGTTGTGTTGTTGCGGAGATAAAACGAAAGGATTTCTTCACTTAGTTTATTAAAGTTATTAAAGTAGTTTGGTTAAGTTACAGGTAAAAAGGTAGTTAAAAGATGGGTCCTTCCTCGACTATGGCCGATAGTAATCTCATAATTTTTAATTACAGCAGATAAAGATTAAGTTAAAATGCTGACGCGTAACTTAATTTAAGCGTATTGAACTGAAGTAAGGAGTGTGCGGTGTAAGACCGTACACAATGTTTGACCGCAATGAACTCCGAAACTACGAAACAAAATTTTATGATTTTTTTTTCATTTCGCTGGATTTGTTCCGACTTAAGACATAGGATAGGTTTCATTTTAAATTATAATAAAAAATGCAAATTATAATATCTGTACATATAAAAATTTCCTGTCCCAGTGTTTGACCGTGATGAACTCCGAAACAACTCAACAGATTTTGAGTATTTTTTCATGTTGCTGGGTTTGATCCTACTAAGGACATAGGATAAGTTTCATTTTAATTTATAATAAAAAAATATTGCAATTGGCAATAAATGAGTCACATTAACGCGTGGCCGGGTCAGCTAGTGTGTAATATATAATAAACTTGTTGTGTGGTTTTAAGTGCAATGAATAAACTAAATAAATCTAAGATTAGGTAAAATGGAAACTGTATTTATATAGAGGTATATTTTATCAATCGTTGTCTCTTTTGGTCTGCACACACGCATATGAGTTGCTACTTAACACCAGGCGTTAGAGCTATCGTCCATGCTGCAACATATGCTGGGTGGTTGCATTTTGGTTTCACCGTATATATCAAAAAACAAATCAATTTATTACTTTGAGATACGAAGTCTCATCATCTGTTAGTAACAAAGAAACTTAAAAAAATATTTTTCTTTCAATTAATTATTTTTTTCATTAATAAAATCAAATTGCCAAAAAATTTAAAATATAAAATCTAACTAAACTATTAAAAAACTGAAATCAAATAAAAAAAACCATTAAAAACAAATTACTAAAATAAAAGTCAAAATCAAAAGTCGAAATCATTGAAATCAATATACCTATGTCTTTATTTTTTTAAATATGAAACCAAATAAAACTAATTAACCAAATAAATTTTCATTACGTTGCTATCATTATGATAATAAAGTGGAATTTTTTGTTTGGTTGCCTTTCGTGTCATTACTTTCGTAAAAGCTGACGAGTTTCTTACACCCATTCTACTTGTCGGTCAAAAGACATCCTTTGAAAAAAAATTGAACAAAACAACTTCTTTATATTGTTTCCATTAATTTCATTTCATAGGGCATGTACACAAAAGGTGTGTCACAGTACTGATGCTAATCATCACAAGTGGGACCCAAAATGTAAGCAGGTTGCTTTTTGTGAATATGCCTTTGGATATTGCATGAATGGTACAAGTCTTAAGATTTTGTGAAACTTGAAATAGCGACAAGCGATTTTGTAATAATATTTATATAGACATTGACGATTTTTCCCTACACGCTAAGGCATAACAACTGTTTGGCAATAATATGTTCAGCTTGACCAATTAATCCTTTAAAATTAAATAAGTTATACATTTTGTACCTTATAAGTAAGCAAATTTTTTTTAATAGAACTTAATATACTAACGTAACCTATCATCCTTATTATATTATGACAATACTTTGTGTGTGCGTTTGTTACCATATTGTCAGTAAAAGCTTAAGAATAACATTCATAACACTAAGTTATGACTTGATTTCCAATTGTAAGCGAATGTTATCTTTATGATTGATTTGGCCGAGTCAGCTAGTATAAAATAAAATACAGACAAACATATGAGGCAAATGTGCATGGGCAAGTCGGTAACGGCAGACCAAGGCGAACTTCCAGGGACCAAATAGAGGATGTCCTGAAAAAAGGCCAGGTCAAAGTACCCTTAACCGACAACCTTGTGTGAAAAGCCTGATGAGAGTTGAAGAGAAGCAGCGAGAGTATGTCAGAATCTTGGTAAGTGGAAATCTGTGATCTCTGCCTACCCCTGCGGGAAAAAGGTGTGATTTTATGATATCATGTATGCAACATCTATCATGTAGTAAATAACGAATTAAAGTATCGCTTAAAATAACAAACAAGTCATCATCTGAGCCGAAAGACGTCCGAAGTCTTCCTCTAGAAAATTTTATCTACTCTGATACTATAATACAAAGATTCTAAAACTGAAAACAAAATGCTTATGACAAACATTACGTACAGGTCAAAAATAATAAAAAAAAAAGTTTAATTACGATACAGGTCTTGTATGGACACCTGTAACATAATATAACTTTTTAATCATAACGATACACCTATACAACCTCCAGCTGGACCAAGGAGGTTGAACCTCTACTTTAAAAAGGTTTCAATGAACGAGTCCGCGACGACGCAACACGCATGCGCAATCGATGTTTGCACCTTGGCGCCAACATTTGACATTTAAAAAATCTTTTCAATATTTAAACAAAGTTTGGTTTTGTTTGTAAAATACATAAGTTTTTGTGTAAAAACATGTCTGAAAGCGGGGATAGTGGTGATTGTACACCACCAGACATTCTGGAAGCTGCGTCACACATGACCATGAACCCGTTGCCGGCGAAATCTAGGAGCAACTATAATAAATGTTACCACGAATTCATGGAATGGAAAATGAATTTACGTATTATAGTATGAGAGTAGATAAAGTAGTGTATGACACTGTACATAACTTGGTCTTATAACACTCGTGTGATACTATAAAAAAACTCGCCTACGGCTCGTTTTTTTAAAACACACTCATGTTATAAGAACCCTTATTATGCAACAGTATCATAAACTACTATTACCCTTTAATTTTACCATAAACTTCACGACTGACAGAAGTGGGTGAAATAGCAATAAAAAACCTTAGCCACTTGTCAGTCCACGGTAGCAATTGCTAACGATAGCCAACATCCCTCGTCAGTCCCTGGTAGCGATTGCTACCATATTCAAATTTCCGCATGGTCTGCTTTTTTTTATTATGATTAATTTGAGAGTTACAGAGATCCAAATATTCTGCGGTGGATTCTTTATTTAATCAGCTTTACGGTACTATTTTTGATTTGGTCCTAGTTACATTATTTAGCGAGAAAATGGTATTTCTATCTTAGAGTCCTACACTTTTTTCACAATTCACGCAGCATAGGGACTGCTGAGAGGGGTGGTTCGCGCGGTAGCGGACTGACAAGTGGAAAACTCTGCTGCCCATTTTATGGTCTATAGAGGATGTATGGTGTCTACTCCAGTATCATCAGTTGCCTTTTACGACACCATTAGATGGAACGAGGTGGGGCCATTCTACTCCATCGGACACCATATGGCCAAGTTGACAAATATGGAGGGTAATCTGAAACATTACAGAATGTGAAAATTTAAAACAACGTGGACAGAATGAATATAATAACGGAAACGGAGTGGGCATCATTACAAAGCTTTTATTTGCTTTTACCTGTCCCGGTTTCTGTAATGAAATCTTGCACGTTAAATTTTCATTTTAACTGAAATTTTGCATGCATCGCATGACATTACAATATTATGGAGCTGATCTGATGATGAGGCTGAAAAGTGGCCATAGGAGCTCCGCAATAAAACGACACAACTCTTTCGAGTTGGAGCTTGTTAGATTTGTATTGACGAGTACTTTGATACTATATGGCAATCTGGATCTGATGCTGGAGCTGGAAGGTGACCATAGGAACTCCGCAATAAAACGACACAATCCCATCGAGTTAGGTCTTTTTAATTTTTAGTCCGTTAAAAAATAAATTATTATATAAAAGCTTGTTTTTATAAAAGTTCTTTTTAAGATACATATTGTTTAAGTGTAACTTTTAAATTACGTTAATTGTTATACTAAACTACTACTACTAAACAAAACTACATATAAATCTCCATACGTGGACAAAAATATACTAATGTTTACTTAAAAGTTAATAAACCCAAACACATTTCATCGTATTCTGAAAACGCTTCTGCTTGTAAATTCCGACTGGTCCACAGAAGAGACGGTCAGTTCGGGATAACATTGGGCCTTGGCTCGCATCCTTTTTGTCGGAGCAAATTTAATGGAAGGTGCGCACAATTTTATGTCAACGCGCCCATTGTGACTTCACCAGATGGGCATAATCTGCAGCAGCTCGAACAATGGGGAACGGGAGAGACATTTTTGCAAATGCCTCTTTTAATTGTGTGGATCTAATTCCGGGATTTCGTGTTTGGCATGTCATACCTTTGACAATGTTGTGTTATTGTGAGCTTAAGCATGATTAGGTTACCCAAATAAGAATGTGTTAGTGGTTTTTATACAAAAGCATGCACTATGTATAAATATAATTATGTTTCTTACATTCACGCCAATGAGCCTATTCCAAAGTAAACACTGTAAGGCTTGTCTTATAGATACTAGGGTAACGGATATATATACATATATGATATGTAAATAGGTAATATTCATAGTAATATTTATATAAACACCCATGACTCAGGTACAAATGCCCCTGTACCATCTGCCACTTCCGGGATTCGAACCCAGGACTATTGATGCTAAAGGTAGGATAGCTACCGTCGCACCAAACGGTCGTCAGTATAAATCAAAAGTCAAATATAATATACAGTTTGTTTTATAATAGCGGAATTTTATATTTATATCTTTCGGCACTCTAATAAGTGTTTATTTATATATTTTGTCTGAATTAAAAATATTATTATTATTATTTGTCATAATAAAGTTATTGTGCAGAACCTAGTAAAAAGACAAACCTAATATAAGCTTTTAGATACTGAATATCAAAACTGTATCGTTTTAATGTAATAATAAATAAATATATAATAAATAAAGAGTGTAAATCGAATAATCCATATATGTTCCGCGAGTTTGTATAGTTTTCAATAATAATAATGATTCGTTTATTTTCCAGAACGTGGTATAATACAAATTTTATACATAATTCTGTAGAAGACATGACATGACCTATTAAATTTGTCGGAATTTGTGTTAAAGAAATTACAATTATGTTACTTAATATATAAACAAAATAAAATCTTGTCATTGTTATTTATTAAGAATTCATTATTTTCAGTCGAATGACAAAAAAGGAAATATTAAGTAATTTTTTTTACGAGATATCAATTAATAAAATAAGTACTTGAATTTTCTTAGGACCCGGGTTCAAGCTCGCAGTGGAAGACAATAATTTGAACCATTTGGTGATCTATGGAAAAGGTATGGTGATTACAGTACCATTACTCGCTGTTACACCCTTAAATGTCAACAGTTGATGGTACTCTACACTTACGGGCACCATACGGCAAAATACTATTTAATACTTATTAACTTTTTTATTCAGGTTAGTATATATCACATCTTGGTGATGATAGTGGTTTCTTTAACCTTATGAGTCCGTACTTAGCTGTCTGAAGTTGCCCCGGAACGCAAGCGCCATCTAGCGGTGCTTTACATAGTCTTGGTGGCGCAGTGCACTTTCGTCCTAACCAGCGCTACGAGCAGACGTTGCCTAGGAACTGCACCGCGCCCTATACTAGGTACTCAATATATTACGGATTTGTGATTAGAGTTGCAATTTAATTAAACATATAAATACTTTCAACCAGCACAACCTTACGAACGAACCATTTGATAGTTAAAAACTATGACCAAAAATAACTATCAAAAATGACCTCATCACCGAAATATATAATTCTTGCCAATAATAAACCGTTTGAAATTTTAAAAGAACCTAATTACGGTGAGCTTGTCAAAGTTTTTGCACGTCAGCGTTCTAAAGTTGTACGGACTCTCGTTAAAGTTAAGAAAATTTTCCACCAAAAAATCGAACGCGAGACGCTAGTGAGTTAGGGTGGAGTAGTTATTAGATTACACAGCGTGCTGGCACATTCATCAATCCATGTTTTGGAAGTGTTTCATGCTCTTTAACAACCTAGTAAAACTCATTAGTTAATCTGCAAAGAGAAATTGTTTGGGTTCATTGCAAACATATTCTACTTAATTTTTAAAGAAATTTTCCCTTTTAAAATAAAAATAAATCTCTGCATGATGAAATAACAATTTTATATTAATAAAACTGTTATTTATAATAAAATGTGATCAAATAAAATACATGTACAGTATCTCCAGATTTATATATTATTATTTAAGATATTTAGAACGATAAATAGCCTTTCATTTGCGCAATCACACGTTCTTCCCATATACCAAATTTCATAGAAATCGGTCAACCCCTTCTTGACTAATAGAAGGATAGAAAGACAGACAAACATTAAAGAAACAAAAGAATTGGTATAAGTGAACCAAAAAATGAATATTTATAATAAAATAGAACTATATTATGAATTCATATATCCTTGTGCCGAGAAGAAGCCGCTGCAAACTCGGCAAAGGCTGAGAAGAAAATAACAGATTTATTCGTTTGAAAAAGAAATGTTTGTTTGCGCCTTTGGGTGATGATAAGCTCCCAAGAAATAAAAAATGTTGATTCGAGCAAAAAATATAATTGTGGTATGGTGGTGGTAGCTTCAATGAGTGTTGAGCGATTATAAATTTTTGAAGTTAAAGTTAACAATGTAGGTAAGCTAATAATAGGAAAACGATTGTAACGGCTAGCTGAGTGTTGTCACAGTTAAAATCTTAATCTGACTTATAAAAATCCAGTGTCACAATGTATGTTCCCAATGAACTCTTCACCAACTCAACCGATATTGATGAAAGTTGGTATTTATGTGTAATTTGGTCCAACTGAAGAGATAGGATAGTTTTTTTTAAATTTTTAACACAGCAACGCGTGGCCAAGTCAGCTAGTATATATATAAATTACGTGTCACGCTGTTTGTCCGCGATGGACTCCTAAACTACTTAAACGATTTTGATCAAATTTCGTAACTATCTGTTATTTGATCTAACTTAAAAGATAGGATAGGTTTTATTTTAATTTATAACACAGCAACGCGTGGCTGGGTCAGCTAGTATTTATATAATTAAATAAGCGCTCTCTATGGGAGCTTGAACAATATTTTTATTTAAATTATTTAAAATAAACCTGAATGTGTTTTAAAGTTTCTTTTTCTCGCGTTACAAAAGATATAATTATTATTTTATTATTTTTTATTTAATAACGATTTTTTTATATTTGCAGAAATTATTAAAATTACAAATTCAACAAAAAATCAACCTTTACAAAAAGCCAAGTCAGCTTAAAAAGTACCTATAAAATTTTGACGGATCTGTTAAGGTCTCTCCGTAGCTCAATTAGAGTACTGTCTGGGTAGCGAGGGGTTGTGGGTTTGAGTCCCGCCTTACTTTTGAGACAAGTTGAATCTTTTTTTGTTGCAATTTTTTCAACTTTTACGCATGTCAAAGTACCCAATTTGAATATTACCTATAAGCTTTTGCCCAAGGCTTACACTCGTGTTGTATTGTCTTAATAGTAAAAACTTTATTAATTGATACATAAAATATAATATAAAAAATTTGATAAATGTGTAACTTTATAATACATATTTAAAATTACTATTAGTAAATAAAATACACGTATATAAATTTTCAATAATTATTTCCCCCTTGAAACTCGAAAATCCAAAAACTTTGAACACCGTATTATTCATGATGAGAAGATTCAATTTAAATTTTAAAGTACTTTTATAAACCGATATACTGCAATACCAAATTGTTGCACCGTTCTGTCCTATTATTTACTTATGCACAGGAGTTGTAATTAAAATTTTCATGTTTCTAACTTCAATGAACAAAAACTTTCCTACAAAGTTCTCCCTTCCCTTCCTTCTTTAAAGTTAAAATAAAACCTTTACATTATAAAATAAACCTTTAATCGGAAAGTCGCTCTCTGAACTGTATGGTGAGAGTCAATTAGGACAAACGGCGAAACGATTCATTAAATCAAAAAACTAGCTTCATAACATTAAAAAATTAACAGTGCCGTTCTCTCCTTTCTCCTTCTGTAAATGTATGTTTTTCGTGTGTGGCATAAACTGTGAATTCAAGTTTTTAATTCAATCGCCTACAACACACCACCGTTTATATTACCTATAACATGAAGAAACGGTGACGGCGTCAGCTAAAACAACTTGGAAAAATTCGATGGGTCTCTCGTAGGTCTTGGTAGCTTAATTAGAAGAGTGCTCAACCGGATAGCGATTTTTACTTGTAATAATTTCTTTACTTGTAGAGTAGTTGGTGATGGTACAAGGCGCGTCACTATCTTGGTGTCTGCGATATCTGTATTTAGTTCTCTGTCTTCTAGTTATCTTATCTGTCTTCAAAAGTTGAAGTAAAATTTTTGAAGTAAAACTTCTTTACGAACGCTTGACTTGAGGATTAAGCTGGTGAATAGATATTATGTCAACGGTTTCCACCAATTTCGTGGGGAACACATGTGCTACAAGGTTGGGACATTTAAGTGATAAAAATTTATCACAACTACAAAAGCAACTGAACTTTAAATTTAAATTTCAATGACGCAACAAAGAAATCCTTTGTTATTTCTCAATAAACTTACGATAATTAAGATCTGTAGTTGTGAAGATTAATTTGTCTAGATCAAAGGATTATTTTCGACAACAATGACTGAAATAATTAATCAAAAACTTATTGTGTCTTCGATTCTGTTACAGGAATTACAAGAAATCTTTTAATAGAGTTTGCTGAAATTCTTAAAACGAAACGGTCCGAGTTTAAATTCCATCAAGATGTTGATTTTTGTTCTCTTTACTATTTTATTAAACAATCAGTTATTACTCAATCAAAACAGTTGTTAACCTTGTACTGTGACATGTCTGATTCATTAATTTGATCAATGTATCTGTATTTAAATTGCTTATAATTGGCATTTGTATTATCTTTGTTTTTGAGGTGATAACGTCTTATAAATCGATGAATACCAGTTGCATGCACGAAAAAGTGTAACGTTCCGCCTGAGCCGAGTGTGCAAACGAGAGCGTGGAACAAACGATAGAGAGGCACGATCGGCTTAAGCGTTCGACTTGTGGCGCATCTATCTTTCTTCCACTTCATGAAGTCAATAGTTAATGTGGTTTTAATTGTTTATTACAACAACTTAATGTAACTTTATCGAAAAAAATAATAATAATTTTCAATTAACTCCTTCTTTGTATTATACATATTGTGTTATATTTTTTGCATGCATACTATAGACCTACTAAACTATTACTTGGAACAGAAAATGTGTATATGCAGTATTCATAATTAAATCTTTTTATTGTTAAATAGATTTTACACCATGAAATTAATGTTTCAACTATATAGTTTTATATCTATTTATACAAAGAAATATTCTTTTATTATTTTAATTTGAATTTTTACTCAATACATTCAATCTCTAGCTTTTTTTCTCTCTTAAAAGTAAGCAGAAAAATAATTATATTTACTTGATAGCTAGCGCCGTGGACAATAGTGATATAGCTTTTTAAGACAAAGGTCGTGGCTTTAATATCATTAGGTGTTACGTATCTCTGTATGTCAGTTTTTTGTGTTACGGTATATGCAATAAATCATTTCTATTGTACTCTTTAAAATCAAACAAAGGCGAAAAACTTACGACAATAGCCAAGCAAAAAATTTTCCTTGGCAGTTCTGAACAGACTTCTGTGTAGTATGCGCAATGTCGTTAATAAGCCAAGAACAATTTCTCGCTCCCATAGAAAACTGGTTCCGCAGCGAAACTAGACTCTTTGACTTCGAAACAAATAGTTAATTACGCGGAGAGCTCGTTAGGTCGGATTGTAGCGAACTCCGCTGCTTAACGGTTTTTTTTTCAGTTACTTCACCGGCCTTAGGTTTGCAGAGATTTTAAGACACAGGCTAGGAAAATAGGGACGTAAACTGTACACCAAACTTTATAAAAAACAAAGAAAAAATATATAAAATATTACAGATATGACCGAAAAGATATTTTTAATAATAAAAATCAAATCTAAATTATCTTATTTTTTAGATAGGCTTAATATTGAGATATGTTTGATAGTTATATTATCAGTGATTTAATGCTTGTGATCTCGTCTAAAATTAGCCTAAATATTATTATTATTATGAGTTTTTTTTACTAAGCTTTTAATGCTGGTATTGATTGTCACTACGGGTCTTAACCAGGTAATGACTTTTATTATTCCTGATAAAACTATAAAAACTTTATCCTTTTTCTATATTATTATTTTGTGAATATCATTTTTACACCATTTTTTTTAACATACAGTAATACTTGTAGTTGGATCCTAGGGTAACGGATAGACATACATATTATTTAACTCTTTTACTTTTAGTAGCAGCTTTTTACTCTTTATGATGACACCAAATTTATCTATCAAAAGAATTATTCCGAGTGCGGCCTCAATGAAGGATCCGCCAAACACATGTTTTTTGGCTGCCCCGAGCTCTTTATGATGTCCTGCCCCATTCTATACCCCGACCCCTAAATGTGAAATGGATCCTACGCTAAGTTAACACCCCACTACTTAAAAACTATTCAAAGATTAATTACCGATAATAAAAGAAAATTGTAACTTCGTATATGCGGTTTCATATGTATGGACACCCATACACATGTTTGTATATTCCTCACCTTAAATGTCCTTATGTCCACTGTGTTCTGTATGCTTTATGTGTCGTTACGTTTGTCCAAAAATATGTTGTTTTGTTCCAGAATCTGTTCTGTGTCGTAGAAAGGGATAGCGCTTTCCAAATTCTTTGGTTATCGCCAGGAGCAAATACCGTGTAATGGGAAATTGGCAGAATTGTACGAAAAGTGCAACTGAGCCATTGCAAAAGAAAGAAGAAGATCATTTGCCATAGTTCTAGTCTGTGTCATTAATTTTTTAAATGCATCAAGCCACGTGCTGTTTACTATATTTTATAATGAGGTGCAGAAAAGAGTTATAAACGAAAGTTTATCTAAGTTATGTAAGTAATTACACTCCCCTTAACCCCTGTGAATTGCTTTACTTTCAACCAGTAGTTTACACTGCAACTTGCAGTAGTTCCTCATCTTTATGAGTTTATGGAGTAACTTAAGTTGAGCATTTTCAAATTAAAGAAAATTGCAGTTTGGTGTATGTTTTTCAATAAACAATCTGTGCTGGTTAATGAAGGTGATAAGGTAGTCTTTTTGAGAGGCATTAATCAAGGAAATTACTTCTTGAATGTACACATCGAATAAATGAATGAAAGATAACTTTATTCAAATGTACTCAAAATAAGTCGTTTTGAATCATCCAACATTTTTACCTATCACCCAAATAGGACGTCTTTTAACTGACAAGAAAAATGGGCGCAAAACCTCGTCAGCTTTAACAGAAGTAACGACATTCACAATATTATACGACGTCAAAAAAAATAAAATTATTCTGTTACCACAATAATAATAGTGCTATGGTTTCATTACATTGTTGATTACAATACAATTACAATGAGGTCATCAAGTATTTGTTTTAAGTATAAAGAGTGATTCAATGCATGGCAACCGGTTTACTCATTTGACACAATCCGTGCGCTCAGAGTTCGATACGAAAAGATACCCTCCTATAGTTCGTTATTTGTTTATTTATAATTTGATTTCTTTATTTATAATATGATGGTTGTTTTGTGCTCGGCAACCTTAATACAAATACAAATAATTGATGTGTTAACATAGTAGGTATCTTCTTACAAGATGTTATTTTATAAATATAAATTTGTTGTTTTTTTCTCATCGTTTCGTAGCTGTGCTGCGCCATTTATAATAATAAAATTGCATGTTTTAGTTAACTAAGTCTTATTTAAGGTGAACTGTATTTTTTATAAGTTCTTATGAGAATAAAAAAAAATCTTTAAACCTAAGTAAGTATCTTTAAACATTGCAATAATATACATGTGATAAACACAAAACGCAACTAACCATGGTAAAGTCAAGACTTAGAACTCAACAGCCACTGCATGCATGATAACCACTTCATCATCCGCACTGGAGTATCTCCTGCACCTTAGACTTTAGATCTAGTTGTCATCAAAAACCTAGGTGGCCCGCAAGCTCACCAACTAATTGAGTTGGTAAGGTTACGGGCCACAAATTCATAAAATCATTGGCACAATAATTGGTCACAGCCCTTTAAATAAGCACCTGTTTACCACAACTGTGGTAGACAACTTTCTATGCAAAGGTTGCATGAAGGCGGAAGAAACACCACAGCATACACTTATGGAATGCAGGAGTATGGAAGATCAACAATCACAGCTTCTTCAATCCATAACATCGCTTCTGGAAGACTAAAGCATATTGAAAAGGCTGCCAACCTTCTCGGTTGGATTGGGTTGGCTGGAGTAGGGAGAAATCCTAACATATATACAATGGCCCAATCAAAACAGATTTTCGGAACCACAGAATCTATTAAACAATTCTTTCACCACTTAAAAGGTAAATTACAACGTGACATAATATATATTATTATGTATAAATTGACCTCAGTAGTCGAGTGGCTCGTATACTGGTTTTCAGGGTCATGCCACTCTGAGGTCCTGGTTCGTTCCCTAGTACTAGTATATAGTTAATATTTATATGTTATGTTTTTTATTTAATTTTTTGCATTCACAATGCAATATTTCTATAAGATATAAAATACGTGTGTGAAAACAACTACTTCTCCGAGCCCTCAGGTGGGATTCGAACCCACGACCTTTCGCTATCCCAGCGAGTGCTCTGACCGCTGAGCTACCGAGATGCTGGCAAATGTGTCGAATTTTACAAACGTATTTCAATTTCTACTATGAGCCAGGAGCGTACCATCAATGTTGAACGCTAACTGCCTTATCGACAAAATACAAAATTTATAATCTTTATGTTATTTTGTATTTTTATATGATAAATTTTAATAGACAACGCGTACAGTTAAAAGTATTATAAAATTTCGACTAGTACTCGCAAAGCTCGGTAGCTCAATTGGGAGAGCAGTGGACCAGATATCTAAAGGTTTGTATCCGGCCTCAAAATAAATTGTGAACCGAGTCGATTTTATCAAGTATTTTTCTATAAAAATGAATAATAAAATATACAAGATTTTATTGCGTTGCAATTATTCGCCCAATTTTCGATTGCATAGATTTTAGTCCGTTGGGCCCTCCTGTTCCATATATCCTTATTGATATATCCACACTGGTTGGGATAATTGGATTTTTTCTCCATTTATCCCTACCGATAGGGATAACTGGAAATTTTCAGGTCCATTTCTATCAACTGCATTATGTATCTTGGGAAGAAAGAAAGTTTTAAAAGTAGACGACCGTTTGGTGCATCCGTAGCGGTCCTGCCTTTCGGATTCAAGTCGCAGAATGGCTCAGGTTTGGGTAATGAATATGAGCATGTGTAACCGGGTCATAGTATTTATATTTCTTTGAATATAACATATCTATATATCATATCTCTATGTGTATCCGTTACCTTAGTATCCATAACACAAGCTTTACAGTGCTTACTTTGAGCTAGATGGTTATGGTCGATGTGTAGTTCATCGTCAAACACTGTGACAGGGATTATATATACCTATATACTAACATAACATATCTATATTGAACTAAAGCATGTCCATGGAATAGAAGGGGTACTTTAGTTAATCGAAGGGAGAATTTAGTTACTGAGTCTACTACCAGTTCGGAAATTGGGACACCCAAACGTAAATATGTTTCACTACTGTTTCCGGCCAACGATATAGTGTGTTCGACGCAAACAAGGCCCTGTAACAACATGAAAGCCTCTGCGTCGTCCAAAGATGGAAAGAATGAATACAGAGGCGCTGTTGTTCTGAGTTGCCCTAGAGCTGACGGCACTGTTAGGCTACACAAAACAAAAATTAATAGAATCTCTATTATTTTTTTTTCCATAAGATATAAAATAGACATGTAAAAAGCAACCACGCCTCCGACCTCTCAGGTGGGATTCGAACCCACGCGCTATCCGGGCGAGTGAACGCTAACTACCTTCAACATTAAAAGAATATTTTGACAAATGTTAAACAATCGATTAAGATGGAACCAGCTATAATAATGTATTTAGTTTTATTTATTGCATCAACTATGCCATACTTCCATAAGATACGATATACGCATGTAGAAAAAAACCACGCCTCTGAGCCCTCTGGTGGGATTCGAGCTCAGCGGCCAGAGCACTAACCCGGATAGCGAAAAGTCGTAGGTTCGAATCCCACCTGAGGGCTCAGAGGCGTGGTTATTTTTTACATGCGTATTTTATATCTTATCAAAATATACTATTACAAAAAAACAAAACACGTATATAATATGAGAGAGTTATAGTCAAACGTTAGTAGTTGTCAACCGAAGACTTGTCCTGAACATTTTATCAAATGGGGCTATGTCTCCTAGTGTAACAAGCAACGATATTAGCTATCGCAACTTCGGGAAAAAAACGAATGAAATGACTTCCCCCTCCTCAAAATCGGTTAAGTCATTTAGGCTACACAAGGTCGTAATGGAAATATTACATACATACCGTCCTTCTGAATAAAAATCCAGAGTTCCTAATTGTTTACCAAAGCTTACGTTGCCGAAAGTACGTTTCGCCGAATATTTTTTTGTTATCTAAAGCGCCTTAATGTTTGTAACTACACTCGCGAGCAACCAAATCGACTCAACATGTAAGCGTCCATATAAATGTACTTTTTTCCGTGACAACAAATAACATCCTATTAAAATTAACCATTATTCAAAATGTGCCACTCTTTAGCTTTAAATTGATACCATTATTGCCAATATTCATTAAGTATTTTTTAAATAATGTCCTTCGAATAAGAGCAGTGGCAAAAAAAAGGATTTAAGTAAAAGCTATCTTTTTTTGGTAATTTCAAATAAAACATTTTTTACAAAAACAAATAAAATTTATTGCTATCAATACTTGTTGTTCACTTTCCTAGCCCTAATTACAGACTGCAAGAGATTTTTCATTGAGCGTATTAACTTCTTCACCGTCTCTTGAGGAATACCGTCCCACTCTTACAGTAACGCTGCCTTCAGCTATGCCACTGTCGATAGGGCTGGATTTGTGGCCTGGATTTCGCTTGAGCTCATCGCAAAAGTACTCAATAGGATTTAGGTCCGGGCTGTGCGCTCAGCCAGTCCATAGTCTATATTCCCACTTCGACCTGGAACTGCTTAGTAACACGCGACGTGTGGCACCGGGCATTGTCGTGCATCAACAATAAGTTGTCGCCGATTAATCCTTCGTAAGGCACAACGAGGTCCTGGAGAATATCGGTAATGTATTGATCAGCTGTCAGTCCTCCTCCTCCACCTCTCCCAGGCACGAAAACGAGCTCGGTTTTTCCTTACAACGAAATACTGGCCCACATTATGCAGGAGGCCCCGCTGTATACTACTATCTCAGCAAACAGCACTGTGCAAATCGTTCTTCAGGACGCCTGTAGACTCTGCCTCTTCTGTCACTATCATGCAAACACATTCTGCACTCATCGGTAAATAATAATGACTGCCATTGGTCAATAGTCCAATCAAGATGCTCCCGAGCAAATTGAAGCCACCGACGGCTTGCGGTCAATTTCGGGCCTGTGGCAGGTCGTTTTGGAATGAGGTTGGCTTCCCTCAGACGTCTTCCAACTGTCCACTCATTGACAGTCACCCCTCTAACACGTCTCAATTTTTGCTGCACATCAACTCTGGTGAGGTGCCCATTTCGCAATGAAGTGGAGACAATAAATCGGTAATCACTTTTTGAAGTGGACCGGTGGCGGCTGGTTCTTAATCTATGACTGAAGGCATCAGTCTCCTGGAATCGTATGTATACTCTGGATGCAGCAAACTGGCTCAAATGGAGCTGAGCAGCAACTGTACGCTGTTACAGCCCTTATTGGAAAAAAGAAACAACTTGAGCGGCTTCTCAGGCGTAGTGTCCATAATGATGTCAGAATAATGGGTGTAATTTGCGGAAATGTGTAGAGGTCAACTTTTGCTGAGCGAGCGATAAGGTGAATCTCTTAGAGTGGATTTTAAAGGGGTGGTAGTAGCGCAACTCATTAGTATTGAGGTTAGTATTATTTCTTAAGGGCAATTTAAATTGTGGGAATAAGAAAATACAGTGAGTTTTGTTTTGATATTGATATTAATTTAAAGCCTATGTTTTGAGCTTTCAAACGATGTATAGACATTACAAAAATATCAAATATTTTTTAGATACATCATGATATTGTAGCGTTGTGTTGAGTCGCTTTGGTTGTTAGCAAGTGTATATTTTAACCTATCCTATCTGTATTAAATTAAATCCGTTTTTATTTCGAGCCCAATCTATCAGAAATATAGGAAAAGCAAAATTACATTATTCGGCAAAGCTTTCAGCGAACCCAGTAAACAAATCCCAACCGAAAAAGTAACTAAGTGCGAGGCCACACGATGCGTTAACGGTGCGGTGCGGTGCCTGAGCGGTGCCGCTGCGTCATCCTACATACAAATCACTATACCATGTCAGACGACACGTGAGGTCGCCGTGCGGCGTCGCGTTAGGTCGGACTTGGGACCTGAGAGACGAAGCGGGGACGGGTAATGCGCCCGCAGCGCAACGCTGTTCACCGCGGTGCGGTGCGGCGCCGTGTGGCACCCTATACTTTGAATTCATTACGATGCGGTGCCGCACCGCACCACACCGCATCGTGTAGCTTCGCTGTTACTGTTAAATTAATGTTATTTTTCAGTTCACCCAGTCGCCAGTATTGTATAATGTAGTTAGCCCAACCGATAACAGATGGCGCTGTTAGTTTCTAGATCGCAGTATTTTTTTTATTATTTTTTTTTATTTAGGATGGGTTTGCTCTTGATCCCAATCAAGCCCGGGGGCCATGACAGAATCCACGATGGAACGAGCTAATCCAGAAGGTGCCTATTCACCCTGGCTTTGAAAATAGACGGGTTATAAGTTCTCGGAAATACAGATGCAGGGAGGGAGTTCCACTCCTTTGCTGTGCGCGTTATGAAGGATGTTGAAAAGCGCTTGGTGCGACAGGTAGGAATATCAACCAAAAAAGGGTGGTAGCCTGCAGTGCGTCTGGATGTCCGATGGAAAAAAGGAGATGGCGGTATGAGCAGATGCAGCTCTTGAGCACACTCTCCAAAGTACAGTCTGTAGAAGACCGCCAGACAGGCAACTTTGCGGCGATGAGTTAAGGTGTGAAGCTTGCTCTTCACCAATTTGCTGTCCCCGATGAGCCTCTCAGCTCTGCGCTGAATCGTGTCCAGTGCAGCAAGTTGGTATTTTGCTGAGCCGTCCCAAAGGTGGCAGCAATATTCCATGCAAGATCGGACTTGAGCTTTATAGAGTGTTAAAAGCTGTCCTGGCGTGAAATATCGCTTGACCTTATTTAGGACGCCCAGCATTCTGGCTGCAATTTGGGCTTTGGATTCGATGTTGGCGCCGAAGTTAAGGTCTGAAGACAACTCCATGCCAAGAAGCTCGAGGCTGTCGGTCACAGGTACAGATGTACCTCGGAAAGTAGGAGTGAGGTGGAAGAAACTCCTTTTTGCTGTGAAAAGACACGCTTGTGTTTTGGAGACGTTGAAATTAACGAGGTTACTATCGCCCCACTGGGAAACGTAGTTTAGCCTCTGGTTTATTCGCTCAACCATGGCCTCTCTCATGAACATCACGTCGTCGCCGCTGGCTTTTGCGCTAGACAGGTATCTCTCTACAACAGTACTGTCGTCTGCATACCCAACAATTCCTGGTATTAACAGGTCATTGGTGTGCAACAGGAAAAGCGTCGCAGAAAGAACAGACCCCTGAGGAACTCCGGCATCAATAGGCACTGAGTCAGAGGAGCAGCCATCGACAACTACTCTGATCGATCGTTCAGTCAGGAAGTCAGCTATCCAACTGCAAAAGTCAGCGGGGATACCGTACGCAGGAAGCTTGCGCAGCAGACTTGCGTGCCAGACCCTGTCATAAGCCTTCGAGATGTCAAGTGACACGGCAAGTGCTTCGCCGTGCATCTCGAGGGCCTCGCCCCAGCAATGCGTGACATAAACTAGAAGATCCCCAGTTGAGCGTCCTCGGCGAAAGCCATATTGACGGTCACTGAGGAGATCGTTGTCTTCTAGGTATGAGAGCAACTTGCTGTTCAGCACTCTTTCCATAACCTTACAGAGTATGGAAGTGATGGCGATCGGTCGGTAATTGCATGGGTCGACACGACTACCCTTTTTGGGTATTGGTTGCACATTGGCAAGCTTCCAGGATTTTGGGACGGTTTTTGTGTTGAGAGAGAGGCGATACAAGCGTGTTAGCACAGGAGACAACTCAGGCGCACAGTACCTCAGCACTCTTGCTGGTATGCCATCAGGACCACTGGCCTTATTCACGTCCAGACTAAGTAAGACTCTACGGACCTGCTTATTGTGAATTGTGATCTCCGACATCGAAGAATCACAGCGAGGTATGTTTGGTGGTTGTTGAGAGCCGGTGTCAAGTATAGCCAAGTTGACTTGAATTATATAAGCGATTAGCTCATATGGTATATTTTCGTAGTTACGCCCGTGCCTCCGTCGCAGCCGGTCGCGTGTGCTCCGACCGCGTCGAGCCCCGCTCCGTAGATCACGCCGTACTCCCGTGCATTCAAACACCTTTTTGTTTCGCGAAATAAACGCTTGTGTGTAGTCCATTGTGTGTTTGTGTAGCTGTTGAACTGCGTCCCTTATTTTGTAATATAAGGGCCATTGTTCGCCACGAGACTGCCATTTATTGTGTTCATCCGCGCCCTGTGACTACCCCCTCCAACTTCTCATAACCGGTGTTGCCATGAACAACCGCCGTGACCCGCCAGACCGTGGGCGCGCCACGTCGAGCGGGCCTGCATTCACCCACAGGCGCGCACCAATGCCGATCACGCTTGCACCTCAGCCGAGACGTGCACCCACTTCAACCTCTGCAAAGACTGCGGTTGGTGCCCAACCGCCACCTGGCCCGAAGTTTCTTCATCCCCGCGACCCAAGACGCCGCCCACCATCTGAAGTCTCCATCGACGGTGGACACGAAAAGCGGCTTTGCCAAAAGCCGTCACCGCCCAAACCGATGACCGTGCCGAGAGCCTCCGTCGCCCGCCTGCAGCCAACATCGTCACCGCCTAGGGTCACCACCGGCTCGCCGGCGGTTGCGCCGGGCCGACTAGCTCAGGTAGCAGGGCCATCCGGCCTTCCCTCGAGCCGCCCCACCTCCACATATACGTCTGAGACGTCGTATGCGACCATGGCCGCGTTTCAACCGCGCTCGCCGCCGCCCCTTAACTAGGCGGAAGAAGCCACCACCTCAACCGAGCCTGCCATCCAGCCAACAAGAGTTTCCCACCCATCGTGGTTGAAGCCCTGCCCAGCTGGCACCTACACTTCCAGCAGCTACGCAGCAGCCTCGGCCACGCGCCGAACGCGCGCCCTTATGGTAAGGGCATCCGTTTCCTCCCAAAGTCTGAGGAGGAATACCGGCTAGTCTTCGAATACCTGACGGAGTCTGCCGAAGCTGACCCGAGTGTATCGTGGTTCACTTACACACCTCCCGACGAACTGCCCACCAAGGTGGCCATTCGTGGCCTTCCTTTCGATACCCCTCCCGATGTCATCGGTGAGGCCTTAAGGGACCTGGGCTTCAACGCCTCCTTCGTCCGGGGCATCCAGGCCAAGCGTGGCCGACCCGGATGTTTGTTCTTCGCGATCGACCATCGATCATCGGCGCCAAGCGCCGACCGCTCCGGAGCCCACCGTTGCGCCATTCGCAGCGGAACCCGCCACTGCGCCCAAACTAGCCCCACCTACGTGCGCCGACACTTGCCCTTCACTTCCTACCTACCCACCTTATCCATTTCCTTATTATAATAATTTCCCCGAAAATCAACACTTCCACAGTAGCGCCACCTGTGCGCTCACTCACGTCTTACCCCTCCCCCTGCATCCGTCCCCCAACCAAACTACTCCCACCTCACATCGGACCACGCTGAAAGATGCGCAACAAGCCCTCCCGAATGAGCGTGCCACCTCGTCTTTCGACGGCCGCTGCCTAGCGGCACCCAACGCCCGTCCAGTCGTCACTGGACGAGAAGAAGCCCGGGAAGGAGTTTTTAACTCGATCCGAACCCGCCTAGCGGAAGATTTATACCCCCATATATTTTCGTTCGCTTGTTTTTGACTACGGCGGTAGCAACACATGCTCTATATTTAAAACTGTGTGTTTCATTCTGATTGTGTCGCCTTTTCAGTACTGGTTAGATAAATTATTATAATAGAAAAATACTAGAAATATCGACTCGGGTCACAAGTGAATTCTCAGGCGGGAATCGAACCCGCAACCTTTGGAAATCCGGTCCAATGCTCTCCCAATTGAGCTACCGAGCCTTGTGAACACTCGTCGAAATTTTCTAGTACCCACATCTTAATCGATTGACCAAACATTTTTAAAAATGTTTCTTTCGAATACGAGAGGATGTTCCTCTCATTGATGAAACAACGCTGGCCTACAGCGTAAAATCAGGAAGGTACTAGAAAATTTCGACGAGTGTTCACAAGGCTCAGTAGCTCAATTGGGAGAGCATTGGACCGGATTTCCAAAGGTTGCGGGATCGATTCCCGCCTGAGAATTCACTTGTGACCCGAGTCGATTTTTTCTAGTATTTTCCCACGTTTTTCTCAGGTCGCTTTCTTGTTTGTCTGTCTGTCTGTCCGTCTGTCTGTGCAGTTGGATTCTTGCAACTCAATTTTGAGGCACTTCCCGGCCACCTAGCGAGCTGAAATTTTTGGAGCAAGTCAGAACCCGATGACAATGCATCCTAAAACAACTTTTAACTTTCTACGGCCACTTTCAGGCCAAATTTTGCGAAATTTCACTTTCATATGAAAAAAGTCGTAGCGACTCATGGTTTGCTGCGATTAATTAATAATTTTGAGTTATAAGCTTTGTTTTGCAGTTAGAAGTTTTGCATAAATATAGTCCGTTTGTGTAATTCACTCGATGAAATGATCTCCCTCAAAATTGATTTGCAAGATTCCAACCATAAAGACAGACAAACAAATACGCAAGAAAATTAAAAAGAATAAAATAATAATACTAGATTTAAAAATCTAAAAATCCCACGTTTTTCAGTAACCAAAAAAGAATAAAATAACCCGGCGGGGCCAAGCAAGGGGCAACTCAAAACGTGGGGGCGCATCTTTACAAATACTCTCAACATCTATGCATAACGTACATCTCATTACATCTCCATAAGTAATATGCGCCCCCACTTTTGATGCGCCCCTCGCTTGGCCCCGCCGGGTTATTTTATTCTTTTTTGGTTACTGAAAAACGTGGGATTTTTATATTTTTAAATCTAGTATCATTATTTCTATTATAATAATTTATCTTATAAGATCACATTGAAAATGCATAAAATATATAAAAAATATTATCGGTTAGATTAAACATATTTATGGTATCCTACATAACGAGTACGCTTAAACTGTGTATATAATCAGAACAGAGTACCCATGTGTCATCATTTATTTTGGTTAAGCCATAATGCCATTAAATAAAAAAAGAGAAAAAATGCGTGTGGCAGCTCCTACGTACAACTGGAGTTTACTTTTTTAAACCGACACAGATAACAATAAAACAAAACTTCGAAATAAATGCGAAAAACACGCACGGTAGGGTAACGTTGTCATACATTTATTAAATTTTACACTTCATATTTTTTTCATACCGAGCGCCCTATATGAAACTCAATTCTTAAGGGGAGCAAACTCCAAAAAATATCTTAAACTATCTATTTGATGTTAAAAATCTCCATAAATAACCATATGCAAGAATTTGTGGCTGTAATGTTCGCTGATCTTGTATATTCGATGTACTGAAGCACGAATTTCATTATTTTAATGAATTTGATTTTGCAGGTTGGGGATTTATTTTATGTCGAATAAGGCCAGATGAAGACTGAAATTTAACCACTTTTTCCGCCTTTCGAAGCACGACTGAGTTCGAGATAATAAATAAAATCATTCGTAATAACTCAGTGTTACAATATAACCACGACGCCTTTCTATCATAAACACGGTGTACAAATATATAATACATGCGATAAGCCGGAAATAATTAATTCAAATCGAATCAAATATTACTGATACAATATTCATGCAATATTATTAGTTTATAATTTTACTCAATATTATTAAATTACATATATTTTCAGTTAAAATTATTAAAATATAATTAACTTCTGTTTCCTTATAGTTAAGGCTTTTGTAAGGACGCGCAAACTATCTTTTATTGCATGTATCAGTAAAAAATTGTTTGGAGGTTACGCTTAAACCCATCTTAGAAAATATTTCCGCAATTCCTGTCATCAAAGATTACTTTTTATCGAGAACTTTTATATATTTCCTAGTCTTCGGCAACCCTAAATCTTTCCTACGACTACTAGACCCAACTTTCATATCCCAAACATCTGTGTTATAAATTCAAAACTCCCGTCAGCCTTATACGGGGAAAGACAACCGCATTACACTCGCTCTCTCGTCCCACACGACCCGTAATAACTCTACTACAACACCTATATAACACATGCGGCGTAAGCCATTTCTGACCCTAATGCGTTTTAGATAATGTCGGTGTTACAGTCGCACTGATGGAATTATAATTTCGACAAAAATGGCCCTGCCGCTATAATTGTTTGGCAAATTTTGTGATTTTTATGTAATTTAGGAGTCGACGAGTAATCACACTGTTCACTTGCTTTGGAATGATTAATGATTGACATTTTTTGGGTGAGATGATGATAAAAAACAGTAAATCCACCAATTCTTAATTATAATTAAATTACTTTTGATGAGTAGAAAACGCAGTTAGCAATTTAGAAATAACTCATGACAACCAAAATAAACTTGTTCATAAGCAAAAGAGAAAAAAGTTGCCCTGTTTCGTATTACCCAATTTTTGGGTACTATCTTGGCTTCCGGGCTTGATAAAAAGCAAAAGCGAACCCATAAAATGGGTAAAAAGGTGTAACCATTATTTAATTGCTTTTCGCGTTCAGCCTTAAAATTTCGAATGATGTCTGCTTCTGTTAGTTCCAGCTGGCATTTACAGGTTAGCCACCAATTCATTCGCCTGGTTGGTTGCTTATGAATAATCTCCGTACTGTTCTTTCATATCCCTACTAATATTATATATGTGAATGTAAGTTTGTTTGTTATGCTTTCACGCAAACACTACTAAACCGATCATCATGAAACTTCGTACATATATTGTTAGAGGTAATAGAAGTAACAGAATATTTTTTATTGAAAAAAAAAATTGCGGGTGAAGCCGAGGGTAAAAGCTAGTAATAAATAAAAGTAAATACTAGGCAACATCACAATCATTGTTGTGAATCTAAGGTAAGTAGCTGAAGCATTTGTGTTATGGAATTCAGAAACAAAGACGGTACCATAACACCCAGACCCGAGACAATATAAACAGGTCCTTTTCTACATTGCCCCGGCCGTTCTAACCCGGAACCTCGAAGCTGCGTCAGAAGATTATATGGAACAATTGTCCATAGTGGCAGAGCTTGTGCCTTAGCTGTGAAAAAAAAGTCGGTTTTTTTTTTTTTTTTTTTTTTTTTTTTTTTTTTTTTTTTTTTTTTTGCCTGTAAAGTCGGTTTTACGGGCGAAGATTTTACGTGACAACGTCTTTTTCTCGGTAGAATATTTATTGATATGAATATAATTAAATTGCACAATGCGCGCGGCAGACCGATCATAGTTGAGTGGGAGAGAGACGCAAGGCATTCGGCGGGCCTCTCTCTCGTTCGGTGACTCATCGTAACGTTACCGAGCGTTACACTTTTTCATAAGTGACTCCCAGCCGCAACCAATTTATAAGACGTTATCACGTCAAAATAAAATATACGTATTTAAAAAAAACGAATTACATGCAATGAGTTTTTATATTTTTTTTTATTGCATTTTTTCAAAGCTATCTTATAAGATACATTATTTTAATAGAAAAATACTGGAAAAAATAGACTCGGCTCGACTTCCCGCCTGAGAATTCACATGTGAGCCGAGTCTATTTTTTCCAGTATTTTTCTATAAAAATACCTGCAAAGAGGTTTCTCTTAACCTTTTTCTACTTGTTAACTGACAGTGTTTAAAACCTGCTTTTAATTTGCAAATGAAATATGCCGTTTGTGTTCACACGTCAAGGAAAAAAAGGTTCTAGTTGAAAACCAGTGCACGTTTTCAATACTCAAACATGTTGAAATAGATCCCATTTGGTGGAGTCGTTTGATATATTTTTTACTTCTATCTTATCTATAAAATTGTCTAGAAATTCTTTATATAATCAAGATAAATGTATTGCTTGTTTTATGGATTGTTGTGGAATAAACGAGTTCTATAATGAATTTTTTTTTTTAAGTTTGAACCGGGTAAAGATTTCTGAAATCCTGCCCCAACACATTTTTCAGTATTTACTTATTTCTATTCAAAAATCTTCCTTTTTTAACATTACTAGATGATTATATTAATATTTCACTGCCACAGAAATTAAATATATCAGAAACTGCCACGCGAAACTGCAATTTGAATACAAAAACCGAATGATGCGTACTTTAAACGACTGCATGGGTAAATACAATGAAAAATAAACAGATCATAAAGGAGATGTGCCAAGGGAGGGGTATATAAACACATTTTCGTTTGGCAATAAAAGAAAAATCGCAGTAGAAAATTCAGTGCGAGTCAAACGTGCGTTACTGTACCATGAATAATATATAGAATCGCACGCGGCATATATTTGGTTCTTCATAGGGAATGTCTTTAAAGGGGAGAATTCGCGCGTTGAATACGATGAATAATTTATATTATAGTTTGAAAAGTTTTCATTAATATTTAAAACTTGCTTTTACCCGCGGGTCCGCTCGCGTTAATGAAGACTACCGATTGTAAGATATAATTCTAGCCTTTTTCCCACGTTTTTCTTAGGTCGCTTTCTTGTCTGTTTGCTTATCTGTCGTCTTGTCTGTCCGGTTGGAATCTTGTATCTCAATTTTGAGGCACTTCCCGACCACCTAGCGAGTTGAAACTTTCAGGTTAGCTCAGAACCCGATGACAATGCACGCTTAACCCACTTAAACCTACTGACCCATGTATGGGTATTAAGAATTAAAAAAATCTACCGTCTTTTTTTGATACGTTAAAAACAAAATACACATATTTTTTGAAAATTTAAGAGGTACTTGTTATTTATAATGACAAGTAACATAGTAAATCAAAACATTACCAGGTGTTATTTGCGGCTGAAAAATTGTGAATCGAAAATTGTAAAACATATCCTCAAAAAAGTAAGTTTATATTAATTTACCGTTATTATTCTAATAAAACAGTAGTAAAACTAAAAAGTATATTAGTTTAGTAATATTCATATTGTAAAGAAAATTAAAATTATCTTTATTTTTACTCTTTTATTCAGCTGTGCATTCCATGGACCCATACATGGGTCCGTCGGCACAAATATAGTACTTTTAACTTTTTAAATGAATATAGTTGTTGTTTGTTATTTCAGAATATTTTCAAAATATTGAGTGAATTAGATGTTAATAATTATCTAGCTCCATAATGCATTATATTTGAACCACTTTGTAACGCAAATACTCCTGTCACAGATAGAGATTCTGAGGAAGAGAGTGCTATTACTATACATAACCTACCTAGTACTATTCTATGTGCATCGCAGAGGCTTTGTATGTTATTTGGTCTATATCTGATAAGAAAAGTGAAGATGATAACATTCCCTTGACCAGTTAACAAAAGAAATCTTTTTCATAAGCCAATGGCATCTACATCTAAAAGAGTTAGTTCTTCGCCTTTATTCTACGTATGCCCGTAGAAAATAGGGCCTACCATTGGAGGAGTAGACTCTAATAATACTAGTTTTCTAGTTTCCAACCTCGGGAAAGACCAAAAAACTAAATACGTTATAAATTACTTTAACCAATTATTCAATGGCATGGTAATAAACTTTATAGTGGAGTATACGAATCTATATGTTTAAAAATTAATGTAACCATAATTAAACAGAAAAATGTTTCGTTGAAATATTTCTTTATAGTGGATATGTTTCTATACAAACTCGTTGTATGTGTTGGGAAAACATATCTAACTGTGGCGGGACTGATTCAAAATGATAAATTTACTAAAATGAGGCCTCTGTTTGGTTAACTCAATGGTATTTTTCAAGAAAAACAACGCACTTTCCACTAAAAAAAACGAAGCGTTTTTCTCAGATTGTCAAAATATATAATGTAAACATAGGAGGTGTTGATCTTTTCGATCTGAATATAGGTCTATATCGAACTTCTATCACAGGCAAAAAATGTTAGTTTTCTCTATTCTGTAATAGCATTGAAATGGCATAACATAATGTGTGGCAATATTCTATAGTGACGGTGGAGATTTTGATCATCTCGGTTTTAGCAGGTCAGTCACAAGAGCCTTTTTAGAAAAGTTTCTCACAAAACTCGGGTCTTATCCCATACCAAAAAGCAGCTTTGGAGATTCATACAGTCTCGACCACATTGGTGATCTTAATATGTTGGTAATGATCTAAAATATATAATATATTAAAAAAACTACCCACATTTGAGTAGAATATGACATACATTTACATCCCAAAAATGTTTTTTAAAATATTACACAGTAATATTTATATATATCATCAATACTTGTTATCATAAATAAACTAATAGAAAATTAGAAAACACAATTGTTTCAATTTTTAGCGTTTTATGTATATTTCTATTTATTACTTAAGCGTTTACTTAAACGCAGTGCTTATGCCGACCGACCCATCAATTTTCCAGCTTTTCTACTAGTGAAATTTTTTTTTTATATTTTTCCAAAGATACTGGGATTATAACAAACCATATATCCAAAGATCTTCTCTTTCTAAGATAAAAATAGTTTCAGGCATATCTGGGTTAAACAACTTTCAACTTTCTAGGTGCACTTTTAGGTCAACTTTCGGCAACTTTCACTTTTGTATGGGACTTATCCGATTGTTGCGTAACACATGGTTACTTCGTTGAGTTAATAATTAAAAAGAATAAAATAATAATACTAGATTTTTAAATCTAGTATTTTTCTGGATGAGAGGTACCATACCGACTGCGAAGTGTCAAGACCTCCTGACTGAAGTCAGAGAAAGTCACCTTTTGTCATTTCCAATTAAGATTCCTTATTTGCGCATTAAGTTAAAAGAAAAATAATATTTTTTTTTAACTATATTTTAACTTGTCAAGAAATTAAACGTTTTTCAGCTTGTCTTATTTTGAAATTAGCAGTTAGAATTTATTGGCACTTCACCGTCGATATGTCCTGTAATATACCTCTGGCAAAGTGTATGCAATATTTCATGATGATCGATTGAGTAGTTAAGGCCAGAAAGTGTATTAAACAAACCTAATTTCGTTTTTATAATTTTAGTTAGGACTATAAGATTTTTACCCGATATAATATAAAATTTGACGTATAACCATTTTACCATAAAGCACAATGATTTGTTCTTATGATATATTAAATTTCATCTAAATCTGTTAACCTGTTCTTGACATAGAGATAAACAGACAGACAAAAAAAATAGTGGATTTGGTATCGGTGAGAGGGTGTTATTCATAAAATTTTTCAAAAAAATAAATGTACAAACAACCTACAGATTTAAATATTAGTATAGAATTAAAATATATTACTTAGGGAACTCACCATAGCGAAAGTTGGGCCATTCTTTTTATGTTTACGTCTTTCACCAATTCATCTCAGAGCGAACTTAATTAACCATAATTCTGACAATCCAACTATCTATTGTAGGCTACGGAAGGCGTCTAATGATCACTTCCAATTTATCAACTTTTAAGAAACTTTTGAATGTCCTTTTATATTGTCATTTTATACAAATAAATTACGCAACTGCAGCGAATCGTACACCTTTGAACCAAAATGGCGGATGCGGGATTTACCCGAGTTCGCGTGAGGGATTAAACGGGATCCCGGCAGCAACTCATTTGTCACGCGGAGATGTTATAAGCTTGGGAATATAATTGCTCTTCACCGCATTAAACGACTTTTTATAACATTGATGTGTTATTTTTTTACTGAAAATATAAAGAATATCGTTTGTATAAGAATATAAATTTGATATGGTAACAAGAAATTGCGTAATTTAAGAAAAATAACAGGCAAAAATCGATAACAGTGAAAGGATATAGCTAAAATAACCAGACACAAAATATGATAGTTTGAAAGGTTTATATGGTGAACGTCACATGCGTTTAGGATTATATTAAATCGTTATAAGATTTAAAGTTGCGTTCTCACACATCGCAAATTGCACATTTTTTCATCGGACAACCAGACTTACAAATTGGCGACACCGTTATATAGTGGATATACCAAAGAGTCGCACTAAGCGTTTTGGTTTCAATTTTATGATACGTATAGCTAAGGAGTAGAACTCTGCCTGAGTCTGTGTTTCCTGACAAATACAATTTAGGGGTCTTCAAGTCACGAGTGAATAGGTATATTCTAGGCAAGCGCGTCACATCCTAGATCGCATCGACGCTTACCATCAGGCGAGATAGTAGTCATGCGCAAGCATGTTTTTTTTTTATTTTCTCTAAAAAAAAAACATTTAAATAAGACAACTTTTTCATGGTTTTTTGCGCATAATTTGTATTTAATCATGACGCTTCGAGGATTCGTGATCACAGGAAGATTAAGGCAATAGTCGTCATACATATCCTTCTTAACTGCACGTTCTTAACTGTTAAAAATTTATATAAGTTATTTTTTTATTTTAAATTTTATTTAGTCATTTAATTTTCACTACGATTACTATACAGTACTGAGTCAATCAGCAGTTCGGAAATCAGGAAGCCCTTCAAAGAAGTAATGGCGAAAAAGCAAAAAGCGAAGGAAAAAGATGAAGTTCGGTCCCTCTGCTCAAGTTTCTTTCGTCAATAGCTACTATACAATTATTTGATTTTGTCAAGCCATCAGCAAATAGATGGTAAACTAGAAATAGTGATCCAAAACAGGGCATTTATAATAGTCTTCTTTGTTGACTTTAATATGAATACTTCTTTCGCGGCTTTCTGGGTTCAGAGAGGCACGAAAGAATTAGTAATTGGAAAAGGAACTTTTATTTATCGGCTCGAGTTTATGAGTTGTGGCACCGCTGTGATTGATTTTCATTTAGTGCTTAAGCTTAACTTGGGTACGGAACATTTTAACTGATGTTGTGATATATTTATATGTCGGGGGGAACGTTAGGATTTTGGTCCGAACTTTCCGATATAATATGGGCAGAGTTAGAAATCGTACACTTGTAATTTTTGAACACAGTATTAAGAACCACGTAGCACTTAACAAACTTGTTATAATAAGGCACTTAGCGAAACGTAGGACAGTTCCGTGACGACGTCTACACTTGATGACGACTCGATCAAAAGTGAATCGGAGCTTGCACGTTGATAACATCACGACTCTGTCGAAGCGCGGGAAATCGTAGTTTCTTATGTTCGCCGGCTAGAGGGCGCGCTTGCGTTTCGTTTAGTGTCCATACTTATGACCGGATATGACATATATATTAAATTGTATTTATTTGACGGGAACATGTTTTTTCAACAGCAACGTTATGACTGATCTTTTTCACATTTCCGAATACCATTTCGACTTATTTTCCTGGTATTTTGTTTAAGTTGATTTTGTATAAAACATATTTAAGAAAACAATTTGCAGTTTTGACCCAAATATCACAAATTAGTTCAAAGTTTTCTCTATGCATATCATCATCAACCATGCCATCATAGATTGGAGGTTGATTTACTATACTAGCTGACCCGGCCACGTGTTGCTGTGTTATAAATTAAAATGAAATCTATCCTACGTCCTAAGTTGGAACAAATCCAGCAATATCAAAATAAAATTAATAAAATCAGTTGGGTAGTCTCGGAGTTCATTGAGGTCAAACACCGTGATAACTAATTTATATATATCGACACCTCCCACGCATAAGGTCGAATCGAAAAATATACGATTTTTCACAAGAGCAATTATAAGGAACTATTTACTGCTTGAGACTTTGGACTTGCCTATCCGTAGCGTCCAAAGTTTCATGCAATAAATATATATCAGCTTGTAAAATACATGAAAGTTCCTTATAATCGCTCTCGTGAAAAATCGTATATTTTTCGATACGACCTTATGCGTGGGAGGTGTCGATATATATATATATAGATATACTTATAGTTTTCGACCAGGAATTGAAATGGCTTTTAGTTTAACTTTATATAAATAATATTAGATTACATCACAAACATTGATCTGAACATAAGTTAAGGAGCTAAAGCACTTGTGTTATAGCATTCAGAAACAACGACGGTACTAAAAACCAAGACCCAAGCCAATAAAGAAAAGTTCTTTTTCTAGACTAGCTGACCCGGTAACGCGTCGCCATGGTTACGCGTATACAATGGAAAAAGAGTGGGAAAAAGAGCAAACAGACAAACAGAAAAACAAATTTGTGTTCTTAGATTATAGATTGAACCAGCCGAGGATATAACTCGGAACCTCAGAGTGGCGTTACAATGAAATCCGGTATGCGAGCCACTCTACCATGGAGGTCATCTTCGCTTTGTTTGTATTTTATTTAGTTAAAAACATTTAACTGATATATTTTTGTAGATAAGAATTTATTTTGTAGAAAATACTCAACTTATTTCAGGATTCAGACGACATGAACACATAACCTCTCGCTATCCAGGCGAGTGTTTTTCTATTGAAAATCTTCTGAATTTGGGAATGAAGCAATAAAATACATTTATAATAATTCGCTCCCTTATCTTGATCGCGAATGTCTTACTTTTTCTAATATTTTGCGAATAAACTTATAACTTTCATAAGTAATACTCATGAAAGTTATCGATGACTTACCTATTTATTATATGATTGATTAAGTAGAAGTTTTGTTTCAAGAAAATATCTTGCCATAAAATATCAGTTGAATGAATTACTTCGTTAACAACATCAGACAACATCCAATCAGAGATTAGCGTAAGATTTATCTTCGAATCCATCCTTATGAAGCCTTATTTTTTATGTTTTACATCACAGTAATCCTAATAATATATTTATAAACCACCACCCGCCGTTAGATTTTTTTGCTGGGCTAATAATTATTTCTTTTCATTAGTATATGTATTGTTGAATAAATGATTTGATCGTCATTGAACAACTCCTATTTTCAATTATTTTTGCTAAAATTTACGCTCAGCGAAGCGGGTGGGTGACGGCTAGTCAGCATAAAACCAAATAGTTTTTACACTTAACCGTTGGACTGACATCTTTAGTGTTCTTATTTACGTTTTTAAATTCTTATTTCGACGTCAAAGAATTAGTTATTTTTGTTGCATACAGAAAAATATTGACTGAAACCGTTACTAAAGCAACCCACCGAATAAAATAAATACGGAAAAAAGTAAATCGAAAAAAATGCGAAGGGTCCATCGAATCCAAAAAATAAGTACCTAAAATCATCTATAGATTTTTCCGCATCGATTGATCATAGTCCCACACCGATTGGTCCAGTAGTTTTGACGTGATTGCGTGACAAAGAAAAGCATTCTCATTGTATGTATGTATAGATTTAACGACCTCTGTACTCGAGAGGCTCAGACACCGGTTTCCATGGTAACGCCACTGCGAGGTCCTCGGCCGGGTCAACGTAGCTAACGAGCTTAACTGTATTGGCTTGTGTCTGGGTGTTTTGGTACCGTTGTTGTTTCAGATATTCATAACACTTGTATTCAGCTACTTAATTTATGTTTTCTAATATAATATAATTATTATTATGGCATTAAATCCATCGTGTGAATGGCATTAAATGTAATTCTATTCTTTACTGATTCAAAACAAATCTCAAGTGATATATAAGCAACTGAGTCCGAGGCGAACTCCAAAATATTTTTTTTTTTGATGTGTAATGGATGTTGCTCGCAGATGACCTTAACAACGATACCGGGTTTTGGGACGGCGAAATCCTTAAATGGACCTCAAGCCGAGAGTAGCGAGCCACCATAGTGGTTTTCTAGCTGGACGGTATCTCCCATGAGGGAGACTCCGAACCAGCATAGAATCACTACGGCGCTCTAGCCAGAAAGGGAGCACAGGGTGCCATAGGGACCTCGGCAATGGTATGCCGTTTCGGGGGGAGAGAAGCGCCCAGGTACGTGCCTGCACCTGATAAAGCGCGAATTGAATAGTCCGGTTCTTTGCACTCTGGACCTACGGATGCGGTGTACAAACACTCATGTAGCTCCAAAATGTATCACTTCCTCTAGGCTTTATACATAGAAAAACAAAAACAAGTAAGCGCGATGTAAAACGGTATAGTGTCACCTTTTGAACACTTTAAGAACTATAAACTAGTGTCTATTTTGTTTATTTTAATCGTAAATGACCGATCTCATAAGCAGGTAATTAAACAACAAAGGAATAAAATCGAATCAACAAGTATTCACATTATATAATGGCGTCGAAAAGAGGAATAAATTGCGAATATAGAACGCGCAAGAAGCAATCACTCACTCTCAGAACACAATAAAAGTTAAATAAACAAGGAGACCGGTCCATTAATCATCGCACTAGATGCAAATAAATAAGGATTATTTTTGTCCTTTCATAAAAATGAAAAGTGGAAACTTGTTATTCTTTTGAAAACAGCTTTTGCCCGCGATTTTCTAGACAGTGAGTGATAGGATGGCTCTTAATAAGTGGTGAATACCACGCGAAGATTCCCTTCTACGAGACACTAGACGACCGTTTGGTGGAATGGTAGCGATCCTGCAAACGGTCCTGGATTCGAATCCCGGAAGGGGCAGATATTTGTTTGATAAATACGAGCACTTGTACTTTTTCTCCAGTGGAAAATCCTTTATAATCTATAAACCTACCACAGGTTGATGGCGGGGATATGCGAGACTCCCACACCTTAGCACACGGAGCGTAGGCGGGGCATACCCGTACTTAAAACCACCTGGGATGGGGATCGCATTAAAAGATAATAATTCGGAAAAGCTGCTGCCCATTTTACGATCTACGAGAGGTGATCATGGTGATTACCTGCATTATCATTAGTCGCCTTTGACGACTTCCGTAGTCCTCTCGCATACCGGTTTTCATGGTAACGCCACTCCGAGGTCCCGGGCTCGATATCCGGCCAGGTAAATGTAGATTTTTTTATACTGGCTCGGATTTATGTGTTGTGGTTCCGTCATTGTTTCTGAATTCCATAACACGTGCTTTAGCTATTTAACTTCGGTTTGGAACAATGTTTGTGATCTTGTCAAATTACCTTTAAAGGGGTGGATTTCTTTTATTCAGAATGGGTTCGCTCTTGATCCGAATGAAGCTCGGGGGCTAAGACAGAATCCACGATGGAACAAGCTAACCCAGAAGATGCCTAATCACCCTAATCTTGAAAAAAGGACGGGTTATAAGTACTCGGAAGTACAGACGAGAGAGGGAGTTCCACTCCTTTGCTGTGCGCACTATGAAAGATGTTGAGAAGCACTTGGTGCAACAGGTAGGAATAACAACCAAGAAAGGGTGGTAGCCCACAGTGTGTCTGGATGTCTGATGGAAAAAGGGAGATGGCGGTCTGAGCACATGCAGCTCATGAGCACATTCTCCAAAGCACATTCTGTAGAAGACCGACAGCCAAGCGACTTTACGGCGGTGAGCTAAGGTGAGAAGCTTACTCTTCACCAATTTGCTGTCACTAATGAGCCTCTCAGTTCTGCGCAGAAACGGAAAGATTTTCCCGAAATCATTTAATAGCGATCATTTTCCCCTTTTTATAAAAATACTCTCCAAATTTAGGTTCAGTCACATCAGAATCACAGGACAACGCTTTTTATATCTATATTAATAACATTTATTAGCCCAGATATTCTTAGAAATCAAAATATATAAATGGATACAATCTCCATATTACTTTTAACATTATATTAACAAGCATTACTTGTTAGATGATTCAGTCTATGATAATTGAGTAATGTTGTTAAGTCTTCATGATTTAATTAACAAATTTACCAAACTAAACCTAAATACCTAATACAAATAATTTTAGAAAGTAAAAATAATAAATCCCGAAGTTAAAGCTTTAGTCAAGTTTTGCGAGGTTTTATTAATTACTGCCTACGGTTTGCTTAATAATAAATAAAATTTGACGTAAGCGTCAGGGCCGTGTTAAATTTAAAAACTATAATATTTCTATATAATTTTATTCAAATACACTTAACATAAGTTGTTCGAGTCGTCCATTATTTTTACCTACCACCCATTCAGGACGTCTTTTAACTGACAAGAAGAACGGGCGCAGGAAACTCGTCGGCTTCAACAGAATTAACGACATTAACAATGTTTACACGTCGTCATACGTACATACATAATATCATAATAATAGAAGAAGTTATATAATTAAAATAATATTCAAATAGTCACTTAAATATCAACGAATTTCTCAAAGAGACATCTTGGGATACGGATGTATTTATTAATAGCACTGGAGCCCAAAATCATTTTTAATAATGCGCGACTCAACCCACGTGAAATTATTTTTATGTACCATTTGTAAAGCTTAAGATATTTTAAAGAAGTAGTAATCTTAAATGGAATAGAACCATTGGAAAAATAATCATATGAATATTTGAATTGTGAATCTATAATCTAAGAACACAAATTTGTTGTTTGTGTGTTTGTCTGTCCGCTCTTTTCCCGCTCTTTTAACGTTACCATGGCAACGCGTTACCGGATCAGCTAGTTAATATAATGAAAAAGACGTCTCTGACACATTTCTGCGTAACTGAATTAAATATAATATTTCTTACGTTCACACCATTTAATAAGCTATGGAAGAGTAGGTCTCTACCGAAAATCACTATTGATTTTAGGTATAAAAACAAAGACAGAAATACCAATAGAGAAAATACTCCTCTCTCGAATTGCCAGTTAGAGGCACTAGACAACGGTTGTTCACACTTGCCGGGAACACAATAAAAGTTAAATAAAAGCCTCCGAGCCACTTCTAGTCGACGTTCTCCGGAAATCCACTCGTTGGCGCTTCAGCAGAGCATCTCAGTAGGACAACATACCTGGCATTGTTTTTTTTTTAATATTTATTTCATTAACTCTACGAAAGATTGCATTTCAATTTACTGGTTGTTTAAATATCTTACTTTTTGCACTGACGATTTTGGGTTCGAGTTACGGAAGTGGCAGATGTTTGTGTGATGAATATGAACTCAGATGTCCCCGAGCAAAAAGTCTGTAAGGTGCTTTTATAAACTTTTTACTGTTTTGACGAATTCTAACTTTGCCCCTGGTATGTTTCTTGTTTTCTGATAATCTCGTAATCTTAGTATTTGATAGGTTCACCTTCAAGCTTATTTTTAGGAACCTACATGAAACAATAATAATTTCTCAATACAAATTCGACTGCTACTGCTCGGAACGTCTCCTGGCACAGATCACTTATTCCTTAAGTTCCTGAAGTTGTTTCCTGCAAGCCCATATCATATCGCCAAGCTTTGAGGTTTGAAGTGTTTGGCTTCGTGTATAAATTCTTATCTAATAGGACTACAGTACTAAACTTCAACGTCACTCACCCTGATAGTGATTATTTAACGATTATTAGCAAACGATAATTTAAGTTCAAGTTTCAACCGAGATATTCTATGAAAGAAATTATTAATTTATCAAATCGAGAATTGGGTTCAGCACTCACGTCATCTTCGAGTATTTTAAACTGGCAAGAAGTGAAATGGTATTAATTTTATAAATTTTTTGCATCTTTTCAATGCTGTCTGATAAGATAAATTATTTTAATAGAAAAATACTGCAAAAAATAGACTCGGCCTACAAGTGAATTCTCAGGCGGGTATCGTACCCGCAACCTTTGGAAGTCCGGTCCAATGCGCTATAGGTAGCCTATAACGGCGTCTCTCTTCAACAGCTGAACTTTAATCTTGATGAGAGGCTATGGTAGGGCCTCAGGACAACGCTACATAGGTTTGTGGAGGAAATAGGTATTAGAAGGGTTACCTAGGACGTTGTCGTTTAAGTAGGTAAGTACTTATTAGGCCGTTACAGAATGTAATGAATGAATTTTACAAAACTACAATGCAGCAGAAAAATAGCACACTTTTTGAGCTGTAGATTTAAAATGAGACATCAAAAAACTCTTAAAATAAAAATAAAATGATAAAAATAAGTTTCGCTGTGTATATGCTTATAGGTTATTTCTATTCAGATTGAAAATGTGTGAGTATCAATCAGATTGTAAGGAAAGAATATTTTTTATGTTTGTATGAAATATATTATTAATATCAAAAATATTTGTTTAGTGTTTGGTCCCATATTTAGATTTCGACAGATTTGTTCGGTTTGCTTATGATTTTTATTAGAAACCTGTTATTAGCCTTACGATATAGTTACTTGTAATATGTAATTGTAAGATTTGAGACGCTGGTGGTTTCTTAAATGAATAACTTAACCCCGATGCAAAAAATAAGGATGTAATATGTTAGAACGCTATGTATGTCTGCGTCTGTCTGTGGCACGGGTAAACGGGTGAACCGTTTTAGATGCACTTTTTTTATTTGAAAGCCGGGTTTTTAGCGGTAGTTCGTTTCAAGTTTATCATCTCACTTGTAGGGATCCTAGGCGCATAACGGGTATAATTAAGAGATCTTCCATATTTACACACAACTACAAACTATGTACCGTAAAGCATAATATAAATGTTCGCTATCATTTATTACAATGGGTTTTTTATATAATTTAATTTAATGTTTTTATTTTGTATTAGCGGTTTTCGGTGGTTTAAGGCAATTTTTAGATAACTTTAAAGGTGATTGTTATATATTATTGTTATTTCAGCATTTAATTGCCAAATTCTTATTTCTCTCTTTTTTATATCTAGATATTGCATGAAGTTAATAATATTATTATAATATTTTTACATTCTCACGCTAGCCCAGCCCAAAATAAGCACTGCACTTGTGTTATGGATACTAGGGTAACGGATAGATATACATATATGATACATAATTGTATGTGTAACATTTATAGAAATATATATAAATACCCATGATTCAGGTACAAATGCTCGTATTCATCACACAAACATCTGCCCATTCCGGGATTCGATTCCAGCACTCTCGGTGTGAAAGGCGAATCGCAACCCTTGTACCAAACGAAACGTTGAAGGTTTTTACAATATTTGCATATAGCCACTTTGTCTATAATCAGATTTTATTTCGGTCCATGAAACATAATGGCACTGCTGCTTTACAGTTAGTTGTGCGGAGGCTTCAGGGTCTAATTTCCGGTTGACGGCCGCTCGGTCACTTGGCCATTTCTTTAGGAAAATTCCTCGGCAGGTTGAAATTTGATTTGTTCCCTTCGGTTTATCTAATACGTTACCGATAAAGACGTTCACTTGCATTCCAGTTTATTTCATAAAATATATTTATCATTCCATTTGAATACATGTAAAAACCACATGAATGGATCAATAAAATGTTTACCATTTTTTGTCAATGTTGCCACTTACAATTATTTATTGTTTAATCGGGAAACACAACTTTTTACAAAAACATATAAACTTAATTAAGATACATGTTTAGTACATTAGTCTAATAGTTTCCACTTCTGATAGGTGCGCCCTAGTCATGCTGGGTGACATAAGTGTTAGAAGTGACAGAAATAAACTACATTATTTTATAATGAAGACTACGTACTAACATTTTATCACGAATATAAACAAAAATACACTAAAAAGTACACAAATTATTTTTATTTCTATCTACCGCTGCTTCTTTTCTATTTAAAACGAAATGTAAATACATTTCCTGGCTTTAAAAACAGAAAATAACTCTAAAAGCAACTTCATCATACTCAATTAATTATTCAACAATTTGCCTCGTTAAATATTTATACAGGTTGAAAAAATCGTTTAACTGTTCGGAAATATAAGGAAAACATTCGAATAAGCTTTATCGCCGTCCGGAAATTAGAACCTTCAGGCACAGTGAGGTGATACTGACGGTGTGTTGCCATGCTATCTTGGAATTATACCTACTCCTCAAATAATACTCACCGCTTTGTACAGGAAAGGGAATCCAAATTTATTTTCTCTTTGAGTTTTCCGCAATAAAAAAATATTTTATAATCCGCTAGTTAGTATGTACCATCTTTTTTAATAGGTTCGCTCTTGATCCCAAATAAGCCCGGGGGCCAAGAAAGGATCTATAATGGAACGAGCTAACCCAGAAGATGCCTATTTAGCCTGGATTTGAATACAGATGGGTTATAAGTACTCGGAAAAACAGACAGGGATCAAGTTCTCCTCCTTTGACGTGCGCATTATAAAAAAAATTGAGCAGCGTTTGGTGCGACAGCTAGGAATAGCAACCAATAAAATGTGGCATGGGCATACTCTCCAATAGTCTGTAAAAGAACGACATACAGGCAACTTTGCAATGGTTAGCTAAGGTGTGAAGCGTGCTCTTCACCAAAATGCTGTAACTAATGAGTCTGTCAGCTCTACGTTGAATCGTGTCCAGTGCGGCAAATTGGTATCTTGCTGAGCCGTCCCAGAAGTGGCTGCAACATTCCATGCATGATCGGACTTGAGCTTTATAGAGATGTTGTCCTTATTTAGAACGCTCAGCTTCTTGGTTGCAGCTAGAGCCTGGGACTCGATTGTGATGCCGAAGACTATACTTAGTTCTTACACTCCCAAGTCTATCACACATTTAAATAACCTTTTAACGAGTTAATGGCGCATTTAATTTAGTTTCTTTTTTAATATTTGATCCTGGCATTTCGACTCCTTTGTAGGAACTGTGATCAAATATAACTAAGGAAAAGGACGTCATACATGAGCTGCTAATCTATAATCTAAGATCACAAATTTGTTGTTTGTCTGTCCGTTCTTTTTCCATTGTATATGTGTTACCATAGCGACGCAATAACCGCAAGTAGTTCGTCTACCGCTAGATGGCGCTAACGGAAAATATTTAATAATAGAAAAAAATTAAAGAATTTTGTCCACCCGTGTGAAGCCGGGACGGGCTGCTAGTTAAATATAAATCACACATTAAATAAAAGAAATATAATTTAAAGCGCAACTAATCCCGTAAAACTAATTTTATGTAAATATGTGGTAATGTCTTATATTTATATTTATTATTGTTTCATCATATAAAAACATAATAATATCTTTCACTGCTATCCTAATTAAGATGAAGCATTAGCGACACTTCACGCTGTACAGCCAATGACTACACATTCTCAAATGAGAGTACTAACGATCGTATTAAATATGAAATAAGCCAGGTCCGTATCGAAACTGTGCAGGGCCCTTGAATTTTAGCATAGGGGATAAATGAAACAATTGTTTGTTCAAGTAAAATTTTCTTTATCATCATCAAAGTGTATGCAGAAAAAATATATGTTCTTACAGGAAAAAGTTTAAAAATATTTTTATATCACTGACTCAAAGGAAAAGGTATGTTATATTTTAAAAAAATGATGTAAAACCGGAAAACTAACTGAAATACATTTTAATACCGGTAATAATAATCGTTACTTGGTTTAGACCCGTATCAATGCCATCATAAAAAGCTGAGTTGAAAAACCCATATTAATAATAATTTTCTAACATCAATTAGCTCGAAATAAGCTTTGTAAGGCTTGTGATAACACAAGATGTGATATTCATAAGGATATTAGGGTAGCGGATAGACATACATATATGATACGTAGATATGTCATAATTATAAAAAATATATATAAATTTAAATGCTCGTTTTATTACACAAATATCTGCCCCTCCGGGATTCCAACCCAGAACCGTCGGTGCAAAAGGCATGATCGCTACCGTTGCACCAAACGGTATAGTAAACATCTTTGTCATTCCCACACTTCATTAATGGATGCAGAAATTGTTAAGATATACATATATCTGTAAAGTTAGTAATTTCAGGTAGTAAAAGATTGCAGCAAATAGAAAAATCTGATGAATTGCAGAAAGAGGTATTTACAAAAATCTATCTGGCACCTCTTCTTCTATTAATTATTGACTTGGCTAATGTCTGTTTTCCTGATCTGTCGGAAGAGTCACTCAATGAACTCGAGCGACTGCAAAATGTCTGTATCAGATTCATTTTGAATCATCGTAACTATGACCACGTGTCATGCTTCCATTCTAAACTGAACTGGTTCCCTATTCGACAGCGCAGCGCAGTCTCTTTCGCTTCTTTATTCCATACTCTTTTTGCCATCATCTGGGGCGATGGATGGCGGATGCAACCTAAACAACTGCGTCTCCTTTCTCTCCTCGACATTGCACTCTACGTATTTTTTTTTCCTATTCCTTTATTGCTCACGCTATTCGTTTATGAAACTCATTACAAGGAATAGCAAAAAGGCTTATTCTCGATTTCGATTCTTTCGAGACAGAGAAGTTATTTGCTTATTGATGCTGTTGTATCTTTATATCTCTCTTATCTAATCAATTTATGTGAACTATTATATATTTATATTTATCTTCCCCATATGCACACCCACTTCCCTATTATCCTTATATCTTTATTTATTCTTTTCACCCAAGGTTAACGGGAAAAGCTGTTTAGCAATAGGGCGGTGTTTGTATACTTTTCTTTGTTGTACTTCCCTTTATATGTTAAGCTATATTCGCAAGGGCATCTCATTGATGGAAAATAATAATTTAATGGTCTCAAATTCATTTAAAAAAAAAATCATTTAGGAAGATCAGTTAAGCTATTGGCCCTAGCTGCATCCACACTTGATAACAACACCAATCCCCACTAGCCTTACATGATGGGTTATGGTAGGAAAACCTGCGTTCCTTCCCATAAAATTCAAAGACTAGCGACAAAAAGTTGTCAGTATTCAAGGCATTTTTGGGGCCCCACCAGAAAGTTAACAACTACGTCCACAGAGTAGGCGTTTTAATAGGAATCGCTCGTTTAATGCCTCCTTTGTCTCCTCATTAGTATTACTAATTGCATGCATTAATCTTTGACGTAGGCCCCGATGACAGATATGCCTCGGTTGCCACAGATAAGCGAGAAGATGCGAGCATCTTACGGGGTCTAATCTGTTACAACCGCATTCGTATCTGGCATAAGGTTCTCTATTGTGTATCCTAAAACTCGTGATCCTGATTTCTATTATCCGAACCCTTTTAGTATGATTATTCTGATGATATATTACCTATCTTTGAATTATAAAGTCTGTAATCCAAATATTACTGATTCCAAAGAAAAATATCTGAACCTTAGTTTGATTGTTACTTCGATAGTTACTTGCCCTGTGCATGAGAATGTGAGGGTTGAAATAAAGTACACCCCGGGTAACAATCACATTAACAATTTATTTGAGAGAACCGACTCTTTTTAATACCTTTTAATTAGTTATGATTATTCAGAGGTGAGCTGGATTAGGAGATATCACAAAACCGTGTGTCTTTAGAAGGTTGTAAAGAAATTCAGAAATAAAATAACAGGGTGTCATTGGCTTTATTGATGCCAGACCGAATAAAATAACTATATCACCTCGATGTTGACTCGAGCCACTAATAGTATGAGAAGTCGGCTAGGTGGACTACTTGAAGTATAGGTGACCAAGCACGTTAACTGATGGTGATATGAATTTGGTGCCTTCAGGAAAAAGATATCTATGGAAATATGAGGTTAAGAGAAAACAAAATATAACATATCATAAAACCAAAAATAAATTATTGATAATTACATTTATTATTATTATAACGATTATTATTTATTAATTATTAGTAAGTTTCACAAACTTAATAAATAAATAAATATACCGATATGACGTTTGGTGTAAATCGTGGAATGTGAGGATATTTGTTTGTAGCAACCAACTAATTATGATTCAAAATTAATTACACAAAGTGAAGTGACGGGTGCCAAGCTCAATATTATGTAGAAAGCGTCACAGATAATTACGGATTTTGAAATATAGCAAATGAAATTATTCGGCGAAATGTGCTTTCGACGACAAGAGTTTCACTACATATAATGGCGTACACTTAAAATTTTGTGAATGTATAAATACTAGGCGATGCAGTCGCTAAGCATAAAGCTACGCTAGCACCATACATTGGAGCAGAAAAAAGAAATATTTTTTTTATGTTTCGATGGGAATTTTTGTGAATTTAAAAATCGTCACAATCGGTTCCTAAACCTGTTGATTCGATTCCACACAAAAAATATTAAATACGGTTAAGAAGTCGGGAAGTTATGGCGTAACCGACATTGCGCCATTGAAGCTGATCCATGGGAGTAAAATCAAAACTAGAACTCTTACTCCAATCAGGCGAGTAAAATAGAACAAAACTAGAGTCTTTTACTGACTGCTTTTGACGTGATAACGTCTTATAAATAGATGAACGCCGGCTGCACGCACGAAAAAGTATGACTCATTGTCACGTTCCCTCAGTGTCACGTTCCACCTGAGCCGAGCGGACAAGCGAGAGCACGGAACAATCGACAGAGAGGCACGATTAGCCTAAGCCCTCAGTTTGTGACGCATCTATCTCTCTTCCACTCCATCGATCGATGCGTTCGAAGAGTAGAAAGACAGCGGCAGCACACAACCTACACGTGAACTGTTTTGTCAACTGTTTATAAAGTAAAGTGAAAAGTTAATGTGGTTTCCATTGTTTATTACAACAACAATTGTGGCAAGAAAGGTAATTGATTCTTGCTTTTTAAGGATTAAATAACTCATAAATAGTCAACTGCGGAGAATCCTAAATATCCATGTACAAATACAAATCTTGCAAGTTAACTTTGACTTACTTCCCGGTTTCCGATTGAGCTGAAATTTTGCATGCATATGTTCATCGCGTGACAATGCAATATTATGATGACATGGAGCAGATCTGATGCTAGAGCTGGAAGGTGGCTATAGGAACTCAGCATTAAAAGGACTCAACCCCATCGAGTATGGGCTCATTTGATTCGTATTGACGAGTACTTTGATAATATATGGTAACCAGGGTCTCATGCTGGAGCTGGAAGGTGGCCATAGGAACTCCGCAATAAAACGACACAACCTTATCGAGTTTGGGCTCGTTTGATTCGTTTTTTGACTTTTTATTAACAGGGAATTATAAAAGCTTGTTTTCATAAATAGGTTTTTAATACTATCTTGTTTTTAAATATAAATGGTTTTCGTCTCTATGTTGACATAAAGCATCGAATTTAACATTTACTTTCCTGATATTTTCGTTTCTTGAATTGTAGTGAAATATCGCAGATATATCATTCTCGACGCCACCGCACACCATTTACTTGAGATATGGCACTATTCTGAGAAACGTGAGTGGTTTTACTTAAAATTGAAAAATTCACAAAGCTATATAGTCTCTACGTGCTAGAAAAATGGTCACAACAATAACAATAGTGCATAAGATTTTTTTTGCTTGTGAAGTTATAACTTATGCATTCTTTAAACCAATAGAGATTGCAAAATATATATAATTTTCTTCTTGACCCTACAATAAAAGTAGCTTAAGTTATTTGTCATAATATCAGCTGTCTACCTATGAACGTCACTTAAAAATCGGCCCAGCCGTTTCAGAGATTAGCCTGAACAAACAGACAAACATAAAAAAATTATGATAAGTAGCTTATATAATATATTTTTATATGCATTTAGTAAAAAAATGTTAGTATGACACGACAAACTAGTACAAATATAATATTGAATGCAATCTAAAGGTTTTACAATACTTTTCATTCAAGTTTTAAATAACACTTAACTGTTATCTACACTCATTGCATTGCAGTATGTATTTTTTTATATTTATCATTAAAATAATAATTTAGAAAATAGAAGCATTATGTTGACTGGGTATTTTAAAATTGTTTATTGAGTACATTTAAGCCATCTTTATTTTTGTATTGATTGGCAAGTAGGTATACATTTTAATACTATACATAATTGGAACGTACGTTGTTACCCGTTTCAGAACGACTATAAGAGACTCTTACTTACTTATTTTATAATACTTAAATCATATGGAGGAAAAGATCTTTGAAAATCCATTACCTACTGCCCAGATTGCGCGGGCCGTAAAGCTATTTGAAAATGCTTTTCTTAAGTTTTGTTTTTTTTTCGACAATATAAAAAAAATGTCAAAATCCAAAAAGTTTTAAATTAAAAGAAATTTAGATAGATTTTATTATATATATGTGTTAATAACTTGTCACTTAATTTTTCACTCCATTTCATTATCCAAAATGAAAATCTAAAATTGATAGTGTCAATTTTATAAAGACGCCGTCTGAACTTGTTAGAAAAGATGATCACCCAGACAGTTATTGCAAACTCACTTCCTAAAGTTTAAAAGTAAAAAAAAATCATACGTGGTAGAAGTGAAATCTTCAAAAATGTTGATTTCAAGATAATGTAAAATTTCGGGAAGAGAATAATTGTAGGTTTTGGTAATGATCATAGTGATACAAAGTTAGATAATTATTTTACATTTTATTCGTATATATTACATAGATTTATTCAGACTCAAAGCTTTCATTTTCGATGAATGATACAAGAGACTTATGGTAACTAAAGTACAAACCACGAACATAAGAGACACTGTATAATGCTTTCATCATTTTATACACTACTCTACAACTTTAATTACAAGAATTACGTCATTTACTTTCCATGTAGAATAAAGTACAGTGGCCAGAAAACATCTTTAAATCGGGTAAGGATTGCACAGAACACGTATTTTGGGTATGCGTAACTTATGATAGAAGTTTAAACAAAAGCAATAAGAATTAATACAATATTTAATAGTGAACATGTAATATAAATTGTAAATATTAACATTTTATTCCGAGCCCACATATGCTCGCAAGTGCACATGCGCGAACTTTATCCCACTCCGTCGAAAGAGCGTTGAGATGTTTGCCAGCTACTGTACGTACTATGGATCACTACAGAAAAAGTGCGATTTCCGATCTTGTGAGATTTAAAAAGCCTCTCGTCAATAATCGGTCACTTTCTCCCCTCGTTGAACAATTATTATTTATCAAGGTGTAATGAAGACTAGAAGTAACAGATTTCATTTTAGAAAAGGGCAATTTTATGTCATTTTTAAGATCTTATGCTGGTAATTTTGTTGAGAAGTATTTGTGGCTTGTCGAAGTACTTTTTTAATGTTTATTAAATTGTGTAATAATAGATATAGTTTGTTACTTGTTTAATAATGGATGTTAATTTAATTTTTTTTTTTACATTCACACCAATTATTTTAGCCCAAAGTAAGCACTGTAAGGCTTGCGTTATGGATACGAGGGTAACGAATAGACATACATAGATGATAAATCGGTATGTTATGTAACTCAGGTACAATTCGTATTCATCACACAAATATTTGCCTCTTCCGGGATCTGAGTATCATCGATGTGAAAGGCATCGCTAGGGTCGCTAATGTTGCACCAACCGGTCGTCACAATCCAAATTAATTCAAATTATATAGCCCGTCCCGGCTTCGCACGGGTGGACAAAATTCCTTAATTTTTTTCTATTATTAAATATTTTTACGTTAGCGCCATCTAGCGTCTGGTAGACGAACTACTTGCGGTTAACGCGTTGCTATGGTAACGTTATTGACACAATGGAAAAAGAGCGGACAGACAAACACACAAACCACTGTGATCTTAGATTAAAGATTAGTATTTCAGTAAAATGTCTTTTTGTTTAATTTATTGTTATGTCCTTACAAGGTTCATTTAATTTTAAAAAAATATATGTAAGACTTTCATTGTTACCACATAATATCCAATTCAAATTCTGATTCTGAGTATGTATATAGGGCTTTGTATTTTCTTCAAATTTGCATGCCTAAGATATAAAGCAAGATCAGAGTAAGTACTTGATGTTTGATAAAAAAGGTCTACATGATTATATTTGATGGAACAAACATCTCAATTTTATTTATTTGTAAAGATAGAGAAATATTTTTATTTCTTTAAATTGTTTACATAAGTCATTTTATCACAAAATTATTAAAGAGCGCGATCTTCTTGGAGGTCGTATACAAGATTTTTTTCTGTTATTACGATAATGGGTTCTTTGCTCAATGTGTCCCACCCACTGCCATTTCAACTGGGCAAAACATAAAAAAAATCTATTATTTATTACAAATTATTATTAAAAATATTATTGGAATGTTAAATAAAAATATATAAAGGTAATGCAGAATAAAAAAAGGTAAAAAACTTACAAAATGTATCTGAAGAAAATAATTGTAATAAATATTGAAGTGAAAATTTCTTTAGCATGGTTATGATTTGAAAGTCGATGAAACGTAAAAGCGACAGTGAAAAGAGACAGACACATAAATTCATAAAATTTAACATAGGAGTGTCTCTTATGTTCGTGGTATGTACTTTAGTTACCATAAGCCTCTTGTCTGAGTCTGAATAAATCTATGTAACATATACGAATAAAATGTAAAATAGCAAACTAACTTTGTATAACTATGATCATTACTAAAACCTACAATTAGCCTCTTCCCGAAATTTTACATTCGGCTCATTATCATGAAACCAAAATTTTTTAAGGTTCGACCACGTGTGAATTGCACAAATGCTTTTTTTTATCTTCTTATTTCAGCATATTTATATTTAATGTTAATAATACTTAACAACATCACATATTTTTTTCTGAACCCAAGTTAATTTTCTAAAGCAATGTATTATGGAATTCAGAAACTACAACACCCAGACCCGAGCCAATATGGAAAGGTTCCTTTTTTACATTGAACTTGCCAGAAAACCGGTGTGCAAGCCACTCGACCACGTAGGTCATCAAATACTTATATTTAAGTTTGGAATCCTCGTTATTAAAAGGAATACATTGCGATAAACTTGAAATAATAACCTCTTCAACAATCAAAGAACTCTTTTTTTACAACCAGTACCAATTCCACACAAAATAACTAATGATCCAAATGATTGAGATGGATTTCATTATCAGTAAACGCAGCAAATAATATATATTGAGGCAAATTCAAATTAACGTTCATTGGTGACGGCAGTCGGCAACCTAATCTGCGGTCACCGCTGTGCACTTTGCCGCCTAAACCAAATGTCAAACTGACAGCTTTACAGTGTTGCCATCGCTATATCGACTTTGTCCAAGTGATTCAATATTAAATCCTTAAGTACTTTTATCGGAATACTTCGTGCATCTCTCACTACAGGACATAGGCGAAATTTCTGTGAGTAACGGAATAACTCACAATACACAAAAAAATTGTTTACATATAAGCTCAATAGATGGCATTAGAAATCAAAATAACCAATTCAGACGTAACAGGGGGCAGCACTGTGTTGACTCTCAGACATTTATTATTCTCACGGTGAATGCGAACACATAGCGCAGTGTAATCGCGCATTTGTTTTCGGACTACACCGTTCTGATTAATATTAAAAAGCTGGGTCGTGTTCTCTCATCTCACAAGATTAGCAAAGTTTACAGTGCGTGGGCTGTTTGTTTGGGATGGGAAATTACTACTTAGGCTCGTTTAGGCATTTGAATATTTCAAGCATTCTGTTTCTTGTAATGCTAATTTCTCACTCGGATATTCATGACAACGTCCTCGGATTACCTACGTTTTTAAAGTAACATTTGTTTCGTCAACAGTTAGATTGTTATGAGATTAGGTTAAGCAAAATTTTTATGTATTTATTGTGATTAACAGTGCTTTTTCTAGGACTTTTGTCTGCCTATAAAATTAAGATTATCAGTATGTTTTTCGCATATTGTGGTTCCTGACAAATACAATTTAGGGGTCAAGCGCTTACCTATTAAATATAAAAAAATACATCGAACTTCTGTTTGCCTATCAAATAGTTTTTATAAAATAAATCTCGCCATTAAACCGGCATAAGTTTTTGTTTATATCAGTTTATATAAAAGATAATTACTTTGTTGTTTAGACATAATAGGAATATAAGTAAGACGGATGTATGAAATACAGGACTTTATCTTTGTATAGGTTAGTATCGCCTAAATTATGCTAATAAAGTGTGCGAAGGCACTGTTTGTTTAGGCACATGGAAAATTACAGATTACAGCTGGTTTCAGCCCAGTTTGAGTATATCCATGTGAGTTTTGATGCTGATTCAGGGTTTCCTATGAAAGTGCCAGATAAGTTTTATATTTGGATTTCCGGATATAGGGATTATGGGGTCTTATCGTTTGTAGAATATTGTCTAATAATGCGTTAAACTCCTTATAAATATTCCTGTTAAGCATTCATGTTGAACTAATCGCTTGTGTTAGGATTCCGTGGTACATTTATGGGGTTTATACTCGGTCCACTTACTTCCAAGCGGATTTTTCCGTCTATGAACAAAGGCCATTTATTTTTCTATAGTATCATTGTTTTACGCGCTCTACCTCTTTGAAACTAAACTATTGTAGATAAGTATAGAATTGTTTGATTTTTATATGAAGGGTTTAACATTTGCCCATGCATTTTTTTATATTGATTTTTAATAAAATAAATATTTTTATGTTATCTCGTTCAAAAAGTTTCTTTAGACAACTAGCATCTGTAAAGAATTTAAAAACTGGCATTAACACCTGCCTTAATGTTAAAAAATCGAAAAGGTTTGGCAACACAGCATTCAAATGATAGATATTATTATAATACTATACCTGAAGGAATTATTACCAAAAAATCAAGTTCAGTCACTCAGTCGTCAGGCGCCACTTGGATCCCCATTTTTCTTGAGATTATTATATAATCACCTAGCTTAAATGCCTAAAATAAAATACTTTAATTGTTTATTGTTCGATATTTGTAAAAGTATTACATCCGATGTAAATAACTTGAAGAGACAGAACCAGCATCTGCATAAAAATACTTGGAAAAATTGGACAGGTCTGCCAAGGTCTCGGTAGCTCAATTAAAAGAGTACTCGCCCGGATAGCGACGGGATGTAGTTTCGAGTCCTGCCTTATACTAAAGACAAGTTGAATTTTGGTTACAATCATTTCATTAGGTATAGTTTCAAAAGTAACTTTTACCGACGAGCTTGTATGAAAAGGCTGATGAGAATTGAAGAAGCGAAAGATGTATGTCACAATCGTGGTAAGAGAAAATCTGTGATATTTGCTTACCTCTGCAAGAAGAAGGCGTGATTTTATGTATCAATTAATTCTTAGAATCCTAATTTCCCAACTAATATTATGAACTGTTTGTGACTTCTTTACACCTTAACCATTAAAGAGATTACCTTGAAATATTACATATACAATGTTAGAATGACAAAAATGGACACGGGCTACCTATTATCCCGAAAAACTTTCTGATCTCGTGGGAAAGATTAACAAAACCCACATTAACACAAGCAAAGCAGCCAAAGACAGCTAAATTTTCTACTAAATTTATGTCAACAACAACAAGTCTTTGTCAAAAGTGAAAAACGTACCTGTCACTTACGTTGATGTATTATGTACGGGTTCCATCGGCCGCAGTCAAATCTGATTTACTGACTTATTCTGAATACAACATTGAAAATAGAATTGTGGATGCCGACCCATGTCTATGTTATCACCTACGCAAGATGTCGATCCATCCATCCACAGAATTGTTAATAGTAATAACTGTAAAATAGGTAAATAGTCAATAATACGATGTCGTATATTGATTTTAACGTTTACTATATTTAGCAAATCTATAATCTAAGATCACAAATTTGTTGTTTGTCTGCCCGCTCTTTTTCCATTGTATACGCGTTACTATAGCAACGCGTTAACTGCAAGTAGTTCGTCTACCGGACGCTAGATGGCGCTAACAGAAAAATATTTATTAATAGAAAAAAATTAAGGAATTTTGTCCACCCATGCGAAGCCGGGATGGGCCGCTAGTGGAATATAATTAAATAAAATATGAAAGTATGGGTTGCATAAAAGTTATCTAGATGGCGCTGTGTCGCTGAGCCAAGTAAAGTCGCCTCGCGTTGTGCTTGCGATATCGTCCTCGTCCTCCGCCTTCGTGCTTCGCGTTCGCCTGGGCTAGTGTTGCGAACACAAATAAAATGCATAACATTTGTCTACTTATTTAAAAAAAAATCAATCTTTGCCTTGTTTATATAATCTGTTCTCTCTTGTATGGTGTTCTGGAGAATAATTAACTGCGTAAATCTCATAAGTGTGTTATTATTCACTAGACGTTTTACTTTAAAATCCAGTCAGTCATGCAAACGAGAATATTAACTACCTATTTAGGACAGTAAGGGAAACGGCACTTAGATTTAAAAAAATATATTACAGATGAAGAACATATTAACAAACATATCGTAAAAAACGCCAGATCAAAGGCACCCATAACTAACGAGCTTGTATAAAAGGTGTGATGAGAGTTGAAGAAGCGAGAGATGTATATCAGGGTCGTAGAAAGAGAACATCAGTGATCTCTACCTACACCTATAGAAAAAAGACGTGATTGTATGTATGTATGTAAAATATAAATTGCGAGGTGGAAAACAAAACAAAACCCAAAATATATCAAAAATGGAGAACCAGAGCCTAATCTATAATCTAAGATCACAGTTGTTTGTGTGTTTGTCTGTCCGCTCTTTTTCTCGCTCTTTTTCCATTGTATCAATAACGTTACCATAGCAATGCGTTAACCGCAAATAGTTCGTCTACCGGACGCTAGATGGCGCTAACGGAAAATATTTAATAATAGAAAGAAATTAAAGAATTTTGTCCACCCGTTCGAAGCCGGGACGGGCCGCTAGTTATAATACACAATAACACATACACATAGACTTGTATAGCAGAAAACGACTATCGAACAATGATAGTTTGTACCTGAAATCTCTCATAAAATCGAAATTGCTATCAAGAGTATATGTCATTTCAGCGACTTCAATATTAGCCTTAAATATATAATTTTCAGACAACACTAATACATAATTATTTATATACTGTCCTAGACAATACCTTAGCTTATTATATTTTAGTTTTTTTAAGTATTAAACTGTCTGATTTTTATATCTCAAAAAATTATTATAATTAGAAAAATATTCAACATGTTTTAGGTACTAGGCGGGTTTTTTTAAATATAAATTATGACCTCAATCGGCTGTTTGAGTCATTGTAAATAAAATGGATAAATTAATAAAGTCCAAGTCATAGGGACATAATTGTTTTTTTTCCAGTAATAATTCATTAAGATATAAAAAACTAGCGATTAGGCGCTTTAATTAAAAAATATATAGGTATAATTACACAGATGTTTCTTCTTTTTCGATTGTTGGATACATGCAAAGGGGTTACATTCGATGTTGTATTTAGTAGTACCCAGAACACGAAGAGATGGCGCTGGTGTCAACTTAAGAAATACTTGGAAAAATTCAACGGATCTGTCAAGGTCTTGGTAGCTCAATTGGGACAGTAATCCCTCGAGGACGAGGGGATGTGGATTCGTATCCCGCCTGATGCCTGATTAAAGTTTTTCCATTAATAATTTAGATATACACACCTAACCTTTTTTTAACTGCTGTAGCGCTGGATAGTGGTTTAATCTTTCTGAAAAAATATCTTTCACTTTATGATATTCAGTTTGTATTGCAGTTCCTTATTTTAAAACTATCGGTGATCATACCGAACGGAGTTACTTAAGGGTCTTAACATCTAATATCTTATAAAAAATTAGATAATGTGTAGTTTTTTATGAAATTTGGGTATGTGTATTTCGAAGAGTGTGCAGCAAAACTGCACAACCTTGTTCCGCCGTTCCCATTTTTTCATAGTTGAACCAGTTTTACAAATAGGCAACACCATTATATGATAGATATACCTAAGAGTCGCACCAAGTGTTTTAGTTTCAATTTGTGATACTTACCGCCAAGGAGTGGAACTCTTTGCCTGAGTCTGTGTTTCCTGACAAATACAATTTAGGGGGCTTCAAGTCACGATTGAAAAGGTATCTTCTAGGAAAGCGCTCCACATCCAAGATCACATCGTCGCTTACCATCAGGCGAGGTAGTGGTCAAGCACATGCCTATTTACTATAAAAATACTACATCAAAAGAAACATTATGTCACATGACTGTATCTTTAGCAATTAATATCAAGCGTTCATGAAACTATCTTCAAAGGACTATATTCTGAACGTTCTCTGTGAATCAGTAGCATGTAGTTTTGCTTGAATCGCGATGCAATCTGCATCCGCAGCTGGGTCTCAAGCGTGGAACACGTTTTTTCTACATGTTCACATATACATATAAAGTACACAGCATTACGGATTCTCCTAATACAGCAACAGTATTACTATTTTTTATTTCTATTAGCTTACAGCTAGCTAGCTAGCTAACTTCAATAGATTCATTATATTGGCGAAGGTATCTTATCAGTTATCAGCTATAAACCTTTTTTATAACCGCTCATGTATTAAGTGATTTTACGTTCAAGTTACTCACATTACAAATTTTAATGAATGTATATTGCTGTTTTTTGTCATTAATTCAAGTTGTAGTGAGTAATATTTTTAGCTTACACTATTGTAAACTTTTGTAGGTGGGATTAGCCCTATTAAGCTCTTATTACTCAAATGTATTTGTTTAATTTGTATTTGATAAACATTGTATTAATTTCATATTCCAATAAAGAAACACACAACAATAAAATTACTATTTAATTAATTTAAATAATTGGTGGTTGCCTAGTGGTCGAAATTGGAACGTAATTCATTTAATTTTAAGTTTGAACGTCGGTTACAGAGAGATAAAAGAATCGTAATTTTGTTAGAAACTCTAGAACCAAGACACCGATGATTTGCCCATAATTTTCAAACAGATTGCATATTTCTTTTGATAAATAATTAACTTTAATAGAAAAGAAGAAGACTTAAATAAAAATCACCTTTTTTTATATCCTCCATTTGTAACTGCATCGTAAATTTTAGCATCTGAGCTAACCATAGCAAATTATGAATTGCATTTTGGATTTTTCTTCATAGTAATCTTTTTACTAACTTTTCATTGAAATAAGTTCATCGTTACATTGATTTTAAATGTTCATTTCCTGAGGGTCAGTAAAATTGTTTATGAAATAAATGCAGTCATAAGTAGGATGCATATCAATAAAAGTATGTGTGTATAACATACGCATTATAGTGTATGTGAAATGTTTATTTCAATTAACTTAATGTATTTATAATGCATGATATATAAAAATATAAGCTTTCTGTTTCTTTACTTTTTTCCCTATAAACTTTAACCGTGCTAAATTTCGCACTGCTTCATTCACGTAATTTTAGCTTATCGCATCTCCGGCACGTGCATTTGCAATCTTTTCGGACTAACTACGAATTTTGCTTTACCTTCGCAATCATAATCTGAACCGACAAATAACTACACCGTCATCATATCTTCGCTGTAGCAATATACAAATAAATTTTAAAAAGGAATACAAAAGACTCACGACTCTCTGCCTTGATTGTCCTTATAGTTATTTCCAATCGAAAATAATCTAGGATGCAACTCACAGCTGCGTCCCTTTAAGAGTTTCAAACTACGCCATACTTTCAAAATTGAATTTTATATTGGTGAGTACAAAGTTCTTTTTACAATAACTTGGCTGCATTATGTTACATTTTTACTAGAAATATTTTAACTATGTAAGGACTCAGATGTGACTCAAAAGGGCAACCTCTCGCTATCTATGATGGAGCTCTTTCAGTTGAACTAATTACAGTACTCGTTGAATTTTTCCTAGTCTTTCCTTAACTAAATTACAACGCCATCTATCCATATTCTAAATAACTACTACCTACAACACCGAACGTTATAATTTTAATAAAATTATTTTTTATTTAAGCATTTAAATGGTAGACTTTTATATTGGTTAAAATCACCTCATCCTCATAGGGAATTCTTGGGGTCTTACCTGAATCCTGAGACAAGTTGTTTTTCTAGCAAAATTTTTTTAAGTTTTTAAAATGCATTTTTTTCATTATCGATTCTATGATACTTGTAAAACTAATCTATTTTTGTTTTTATAGAAATATTGTTAGCAATTCAGTTCGGTCTTAAAGTACATTAGTACTATATAGTACATATTTAGGCATCAATTAAGAAATAAATACAAACTACATTTACCAAAAATACGAATAAATTACGTAAAGAAATCATCACATTATTTAAGAGACATGACATGGAATGTGATGGTATTCCAAGTTGAGGTATAATGTGTGCACACTGTTACTTAACTCTGAAGTCTTATTATAAAAATACTGACGTTTTCCTATGCACTATTATGTGCATAATTTCTGAAAGCAATCGTACCCCATTATCTAGTCAATTAGAGAGTCCATCGGTTGATATGTGAGCTTTAACCCTCGCCGATATACTACGGGCGTGGTACACTAGTGACACAACCGTTAGAGTTTAAAACTAGGAATTAACGGGAATATTAATTATGTATTTATCGCATTGTCAATTTTATTTATAAGAAACAATACACCGGTCTATGTGTTCTACCGTTTACTCTTAGGCCGGAGACAAACTATAGTTTCATCATTCAAGTAAATATGTTTTGTAAATAATTCTAAATATATTTTATTTTTTATGAGAATCTCTTACAAATAAAATGACCTAATCAAAAAAACATATTTTTAAGGTTCTCCTTTAAAAGCAACTTTTTAATATATTAACTTACATTACTACACTTATTTATCCTAGAGTTTCTATCAAATAGTATTCCATTGTACTAAAACTATTAGGATAATTATTTCCAGTAACAAGTCTATCAAATTGCTAGTTTTAGATTCGTCATTTTAATTTCAATAGGTTGATATTTAAAACATATATATTTTATAGTATATTACATTATAGTATGTATTTTCTATAAAAATAATGTATCTTATAAGATAGCATTGAAAAAGTGCAAAATATACATAAAATTATAAAACTTATGGCTGTTTAATCGTAATCGTGAGCGCAAACATTTGTAGAAATATTTCTTTCGAATACGAGAGGATGCTCCTCTCATCGATGAGACAACGCTGGCCTACCGCGTAAAATTAGAAAGTTATTAGAAAATTTCGACGGGTATTCTCAAGGCTCGGTAGCTTAATTGGGAGAGCGTTGGGCCGGTTTCCCAAAGGTTATGGGTTCGATTCCTGCCTGAGAATTTACTTTTGTTGTTTCTAATATTTTTCTATTAAAATAATTGGAAAAATGAAAAAAAACTTATGTTATAACGCTAGTATAATTTTGGAGATACAAACAGTATATACAAAGCAAACTTTAGCGTTAATTGTAAATATTATAGCAATCAAGTTAAATCTAAACACGCCTAAACTGGTGCCCGGCTTCAGGATCGAGTTGATCAAAGGGCTCCCTTTGTGCTTGTTGACTGGAAACAGCAATAGCGTCGACTGCTTAATGATCAAGATTCAAACCACTCAACCAATGATGCGCATAGAAGTTCGCTAAGTTATTCGAAACTGTTCGTAACTATCCTGCCGAAATGGCAAGTTTTAACGAGACCAGATATAGAAGAATAAGATAAACAGACCGAACCAGATTTAATTGGTATTGTAAGATAATATAGGATTAATGGTATTAATCTATAATCTAAGATCACAGTTGTTTGTGTGTTTGTCTGTCCGCTCTTTTTCCCGCTCTTTATCCCACATTTTTCTTAGGTCGCTTTCTTGTCTGTTTGCTTGTCTGTCCGGTTGGAATCTTGTATCTCAATTTTGAGGCACTTCCCAACCACCTAGCGAGTTGAAACTTTCAGGGTAGCTCAGAACCCGATGACAATGCACGCTTAAACAACTTTCAACTTTCTAGGTGCACTTTCAGGTCAACTTTCGGCAACTTTCACTTTTGTATGGGGCTTATCCGATTGTTGCGTAACACATGGTTACTTCGTTGAGTTAATATTTAAAAAGAATAAAATAATAATACTAGATTTAAAAATCTTAAAATCCCACGTTTTTCAGTGACCAAAAAAGAATAAAATAACCCGGCGGGGCCAAGCGAGGGGCCACTCAAAACGTGGGGGCGCATGTTACTTATGGAGATGTAATGAGATGTATGTATGATATGCATAGATGTTGAGAGTATTTGTAAAGATGCGCCCCCACGTTTTGAGTGGCCCCTCGCTTGGCCCCGCCGGGTTATTTTATTCTTTTTTGGTCACTGAAAAACGTGGGATTTTTAGTTTTTTAAATCTAGTATTTAAAAATTGTTCTAGAAAAGTAATTCCATTGTATCAATAACGTTACCGGACGCTAGATGGCGCTAACGGAAAAATATTAAATAATAGAAAAAAATTAAAGAATTTTGTCCGCCCGTGCGTAGGCAGGACAGGCCGCTAGTATTATGGTAATATAGTATAGTAGTAGTCGTATAGGTGTATAAAGTTTGAATTAAACTTTAACTCATTTTTTTCAGGTCATACAAATAATTTTCACGTAATCAGTTATTAGATTTAGTCTGTATCAAAATCTCTTATGTGATAAATTATTTTAATAGAAAAATACTGTTTGAATTGATTCGGGTAACAGGTGAATTCTTAAGCGGGAATCGAACCCGCAACCTTTGGAAGTCCGGTCCAATGCTCTCCACATTGAGCTACCGAGCCTTGTGAACATTAAAATAACTTATAAGATAGCATTGAAAAATGCAATAAATATATAAAAAAATATAATAAAATTTCTCTTTCATCTTAATCTATTATCCAAACATTTGTAAAAATGTTTAAAAAGAGGATATTCCTCTCATTGATGACGACCGTTTGGTGCAACGGTAGTGATCCTGCCTTTCGCAACGCCGGTCCTGGGTTCAAATCCCGGAAGGGGCAGATGTTTTTATGATGAATACGAACATTTGTACCTGAGTCATGGGTGTTTTTATATATTTCTATGAATATTACATATCTATGTATCAAATATGTATGTCAATCCGTTACCCTAGTATCCATAACACAAGCCTTACAGTGCTTACTTTGGGCTAGGCTAATTGGTGTGAATGTAAGAAATATTTATTTATTTATTGATGAGACAACGCTGGTCTACAGCGTAAAATAAGAAAGGTACTAGAAAATTTCGACGAGTATTCTCAAGGCTCGGTAGCTCAATTGGGAGAGAATTGGATCGGACTTCCAAAGGTTGCGGGTCCATTCCCGTCTGAGAAATCACTTTTGAGACAAGTTTTATTTCTAGTATTTTCTATTAAATTAATTGATCTCATAAGATACCTTTGAAAAATGCAAAAAAATATATCAAAATTATAAAATCTCTTTTGTGGTCAGGTTTAAACGAACATCATTAAGCAGCTTCTCCCGTATTTCTAGGAACATCCTCGTTTACATGTATGTTTGGGTCCCTTTTCGTTTTGTTTTTACATCGGATGTTTATTTAAATACGTTTAATTCTTTCTCACAAAATTTAATATTTCTAAAATGTAATGAAAGCAAATAAACACTTCGTATTCAAGACAATACAGATGTCACTACGTATGTTTTTAATATTTGTTACCTCTTGCAAATGCGCAAAAATCCGTAAAAAAGTGTTTTATTCTGATGTTTTAATAAGGTTATTTTGGATAGCTCCACACCATTTTACTAGATGTTTAAGTAAATGAAGTTATTTTGGATAGTTTTATGTTCAACTAAATTATGTTGATAAATGTTTAAATAAATGTTATTCCATGACATTCTTCTTATTTTGCTTAAATCATTCTATGATTATTTGTTAAATGAGATTAAAATACTTTTTTAGTATTCTACCTTTTTTTCTTTTCTCTATTCTTTTTAATTTAATCTCACACACGCATTAATTTAAAACATATAACACATATAAGAATCATGTTTATTAAAAAAAGTCGTATGTTAAAATTAATAAGAATTGTTCGCTTGTTTCGTTCGTTTGTGATAGAAACTTTCGCTACTTTTCCTCCTCTATCACTGTAACCCGCAACGCTAGCTGTATTTCGGACAGACGCTTTCCCCTATCTCTACTCAGTGTTTAGTGAGCGTTAGACATATACAGTTGACAGTGAGCATATAACCTAAAACTATCACCGATTTTGAAAGTGATTATAAAAAATATAAAAAAAAGAAAAATAAAGTAATAACCTAACCTTTTCTCAAGTTAAATAATTTTAAGAAGAAAAGGAAAGGAAGTTTTATAATTCAATAAAACCGTGAACAAAAATTCGCTATCGTATTAAAAGGGAATATTAAAAGTATTATAATTTTAGTAATATTAATATTGTGGGTACACAAGGACACCAATTAACCTAACCCAAAGTAAGCACTGTAAAACTAGGCTAACAGATAGACATACTTATACGATACATAGATATGTAATATTCATAGTAATATAATACCCATGACTCAAGTACAAATGTTAGTATTTATCACACAAATATCTGCCCCTTCAGGGACTCGAACCCAGGAGCGACTGTGCGAAAGGCAGGATCGCTACTACTACTATCGTTATAAACTCATATTACTTGAGCATCGTTTTCAAGATGACTCAGTTCACGCAATTAGCCCATAGCAATAACCCTTTACCATGAAACTATCGACAAGATATCGGCGCTGGAATAGCCATAACCCGGTCCCGCATACCCTTATAATAAAAATATACATATAAAGCATAGCCGAGGACCTCCAGAGATGTCTGATTATAGGATTGGGCCTCCATCACATTATGATAATGGGTACTAGGGCGACGCCTCGATATAGAAATAGATTGATTCCGAATTTTTTTCGCCGGTCGGCTCCATTCCGGCGGGGCTTGATTGATTTTAGGTTATTGCCTCCCGATATTACTATGAGTTTTCGATAATTATACCGTTTTCTTGTAAATATACTGTGTTTAAGAAGAGTATATTTTCGCAGATGTTTTTTTTGTTCTATTTGTGATAGACTTTTAGCACAATGTGAGAGCACAATTGATATTGGTTGCTGGCTGGTAATAAATAAAAAAAATTGGTTGTTTGCAAAGTAAGTTTATGAACGATAATTTTACGTGATAGCGTCATAAGAAAATATTGATGAAAAATTGCATGCTTTTATGAATTGAATTGAATTATTATCACTAAATTATCAATATTTTGTAGAATACGAAGAAGGAGTTAATTGATTTTTTTCTTCTTTTCGATAAATAAACGTTAAGTTGTTGTAATAAACAATGGAAACCACATTAACTTTCACTTCATGAAGTAGAAAAGAGATAGATGCGCCACAAGTCGAACGCTTAGGCCGATCGTGCCTTTCTATCGCTTGATCTGCGCTCTCGCTTGCACGCGAAACGTTACACTTTTTCGTGCATGCAACCCGTGTTCATCGATTTATAAGACGTTATCACGTCAAAAAAACAACCTAACTTGCATATATATTAAATAAGGACAAGCCATTAGTGTGTAAAATGACGAGAGTACTCATTATTTTAGGGGAATCGAAGGCCGCCTATTTGAGACGATCGCCATGATCAAATGACTTGCATACCGGTTTTCATGGTAAACCCACTCCGAGGTCCCGTGTCCTCCGCCAGGTTTGGTCTGGGTGCTGTGTCAGTCATTGTTTTCTAAATTACATGAGTGCTTTATCTACTTAAGAGCAATGTATAGTGAGGTGCTAATCTATAATATAAGATGACAGCGGTTTGTCTGTCCGCTCTTTTTCCCGCTCTTTTTCTATTATATCAATAACGTTACCATAGCAACGCGTTAATCGCAAGTAGTTCGTCTATCGGACGCTAGATGACACATATTTTTGATACATATGTAATATTTATAAAAATATATACAAAATACCCATGACTCAGGTACAAATGCATTTATCCTACAACCATCTGCCACTTCCGGGAGTCAAACCCAGGATCGCTGCCGTTTCGACAAACAGTCGTAAAAGTCAAGAAATGTCCGGTAGTTAAATTGAAGCGACTGGAGATAAAAATCTGGCAGCTTCTTCGGCCAACGTTAAAGTATAGCTTTAATCCAACGAGGAAACGCTGTCAGCCATTTGGGCAACATTCTCAACAGCAGCGGTCAAGCTGATTTTTACCTATTTTAGTTTCGTTGGAATTTACTCCTTAAGGATTGATTTTCATATTAGGCGGCCGATATGAAAAAAATATGAAGAGTAAAATTAAGTGAACGAATGACAGTTTCGTTTCCACGCGTCGGAGCTGACACGCACACTTTTCCGCTGTCTGACTTTTGTTTCATATTTTTATATTTATTATTATTAATTAACATGAATATAACTATAATTTGACCATCGTAACTAAAGTTAGTTTATACTAAAATTAGAATCAAATGTATAAAAAAATGTCTGATTCTTATTTCTGATAATTTATTTATTTATGTATAATAAAGGTTTACAAAACAAAATAACGTTAACAACTACATTGGTCAAAGACTGTGTCGCAGTTATTAGCGCCCATCTTGAACCTATAGAATAAATTTGTAACAATTAAACACAAAATAGATTAACTTAATCTCAATCCTATACAATACAAACTTTCCTTTAAATGTTAGGGTGTGTGTGTGCGTGTGCGCGTGTGTGAATGTGTGTGTGTGTGTGTGTGCATGTGTGAATATGTGTATGTGTGTGTGTGTGTGTGCGTGTGTGTAATTCGTTTTGTTAAACTAGAGACTCTACATCTTCATATTTTATGTTAACTAGTCACTCATATAAAACTTTCTTATACTCGTATAGATTTATAGTTGATTTTATTATAATTATAGGACTAAGCTAAACGACAAATAATGTCGATTGGCCAGCTTCGTAGGACATTTCTCGGCTTTGAAAATTCTATTTAACAATCTAGTGGAACTTCCTCCCTGCGTCTGTATTTCCGATTACTTATACCTTATACTTATACCCGTCCGTTTTCAAAGCCATAGTGAAAAGGCACCTTCTGAGTTAGCTCGTTCCATCGTGGATTCTGTCTTGGCCCCCGGGCTTGATTGGGATAAAGATTGAACCCATTCTTAATTAAAAAAATAACAATTTCCTTTATCTCATTAAAAGGCACTTTAGAATAAGTGTAAAGCCTTATTAGCTCTGATTTATTAACAATTTTGTGACCTAAAATATTAGGATTTTCCATTATTACGCAATCAATTCTGTCTGTACAATGTCAGATTCTTACGCCATTTTATTTCCAAAAGAAACAAAAACAAGGAAAAGGGATTACAGTGGAATTAGAAGCAATCATTTATTTTCCTCGTCGCGGTTCAGATATTCATTGAGACTTGATCCAATTTCGACTACAGCATTTTCTGCTTAATTTATTTTGTACCGTTACTCTTACTGTATTAATTTATAATTACCCTTACTAAAAAAATGATCAGAATCTTTTGCAACACATGTTATCAGTCATAGGCTAGGAGAGCATTGTTGATTGTATTGAGCAAATGAACACACGCATAGGCATACATACACGCACACATACACATAATTTATGGACCAAAGCACATACCTTTTTGTTTAATTGTTGTAAAAAAAATTGTTTCGCCTCTCCCACAACGCCGCCGTCAACGTCGCCGCCAACACCGGTGCTACGCGCCGACCGCACCGGTGCCCACCGTTACGCCATTCGCAGTTACACCCTTGGACGCAGGACGCTTAGACGCAGTGGCGTCCAAGCCGGCCCGACCCACGTGCGCCGACACTCGTCCTACTCTTCCTACCTATCCACTTTACCCATTTCCTTATTACAATAATTTCCCCGAAAATCAACCCTTCCAACCATACTCCTTTCCAAACTTAACATCCTTCCCACCAATTTCGCCCTCTGTACTTATAGAGACGCTGCAGCTGCTGCTCTTCGTCCTCGAGCCAGTCATCTCCGCAGCGGGTCCACAGAGGGCGCTTATAAAAGCAATAGAGCGGCTTCAGGCGTCACGACCCGACGTCGAGCCTCCATACAACACAGAGGAGGAAGTAGCGGCGAGGCGACAGTAGGGCCACCTGGGCGCTCACTCGCGTCTTCAAAATGTTTTTTTGCTCTATGATACCTAGAATAATTCAAGTAGACATTTTTATTAAAATTTCAACTAATCCGGATGCATCTGCAGTATCTATGGTTTGGTACATGAACGAAAATCAATTTTAAAAGCCAACATACTTAGCGTTATATGACAACGGTTTGGTGCAACGGTAGCGATCCTATCTTTCACATCGATGGTCCTGAGTTCCAATCCCAGACGGGGCAGATGTTTCTGTGATATTACCTATTTATGTATGATATATAAGTTTATCTATTAACCTAGTGTCCATAACACAAGCCTTACAGTACTAACTTTGGACTAATTGGTGTGAATGTAAGAAACATTATTATTATTATTACATCATTATCCGAGGAAAACCAATGAAGAAACATTTCCAGGCGCAATACTTAAATACATTCATTGATGTCAAGCCTTCTAGCCGAGGCTGTTAGAAAAGAAAGATGTGTCTTGGCCACTTTCCAAGAGAACGAATCTATCTTGTAGTGACACTGAACAGAGCCGATTTGTTGTACAATCGCAATAACTGGCAAAGTTACGGGGAATTACCTCTATAAAATAACAGGTGAGAAAACTTTCAGGAAATCCCCAGGTCCTGAAAGAAATGTTACGTGCTCAACGACGTTGTAAGTTTCCGTCATATTTTGAAGTGAACTTTGAGTAATTTAACTTCACCGTTTTACTTGAAAATTGTTGCTTTTCGGTGTAAAAATTATTTTGCCGATAAACGAAAAAGACGAAGAAGTAATTTTAGGTCACAAGTAAAAATATACATGTGATCTAACATTATTGCCCTTGCGGAGGAGTCTGTGTATACATCCCATTGGAAACTTGAGACCGGCACGATTGGAGCAAGACATGACCTTTTCTTTAACTTTGCCGCCTTTGCCACGCCCGGACGTGATGGAAATGTAGATTTACAAACAACACACAAAAAAAATCAAACTTTGAACCCTGACGTGCGTCGTACGTCAGAGTCGTCTGCGATATGGATACTCACTAGCAAACGACATAGGGTCACACACGTGTGTGGATAACGGGGTGAGCTGGGGCTCTTTCCCGGGCTTCTTCAACCATCACTAGACTAATAATTATTTCTTTTCATTGGTAGGTATATATATTGTTGAATAATTGATTTGTTTGTTATGATCATGATTTTTGAATCAACCCAGTTTTTTAGACTTTTTTGCAAAAAATTACGCCTAAAGAAGCGGGAGAGTGACGGCTAGTCAACTTATAAACATAAAATTTCTACACTGAACTGTTGAACTGACATCTTCAGTTTTCTTATTTAGCTTTTCACGTTCTTAATTTGACGTCAAAGCATTAGTTACTTAGGTTAAATACAGAAATATAATGACTTAGCATCCCAACAAATAAAATGAATTCGAGAAAATTTTTGTGAAAGTAAATTTCGCTACTACTGTAGAAGCTGAAACCACTTATTTAAGGTGCAAATGAATAAAGTTATTTTCATCTTTTTATCTGAATTTTGATAACATTTCAGAAATTTAAATAGCTCATACCGTTTAGCATTGACGACAAATAGTTAGACAAACAATCGCGTGTGTATGTGTACTTTTAAGAAGCCTCTAATTTAATGCATATTATTATTTAATTAAATAGAAGTGGATGTAGTATCTATTACATCTAAACAATCTGAACATCTGAGCAAGAAAAAAAAATTAATAACATATAAAATAAAACTACGATGACGCGTCTGCCAATTTGTAAAACTTTCTCCAAAAATAACCAATAACATTAGTTTACTAAAACTTCTGGATTTTAAACGACTTTTTTGTGTTCAATGTATAATATTTTCTGACCATGTCCACTTTACCTGACTTTATTGTATATGTATTTTAGTCTATGCATCGATATTAAAATTGTTTTTCATTATGTTATATTTGATATTTTATGTATTAAAATGTATGTTTATATAATATATAGTTCTCATTTTCTATTTTCCTTACCAATGTACCGCAAGTATGCTTTTTCAAATTCCCCGGTTGACTGGTAGAGAATAACTATTGGCATTAAATCCGCCATTTGTACAATATTTTTGTGTGCAATAAAGTTATAATAAATTAACTAAATAATCCCGAGAATATTCCAGCTACGAAGTAGAATAAGTGGTATAGATACGTATAGGCCACAAGCAAAGGGATAATTAAAGTAGATGGAACACGAATATAACGGAACCCCGAAATTGGGATAAAACCCGCCCTTTAGTTGGGATTAAAGAGCACTACGGGCAATTGAGTCATAATTAAGGAGCAGGAACTTCGAGCTAATCGACGGGCATTTTGAAACGTTTAAAAAACCGGCCAAGTGCGTGGGAAAATTTTACGTTTAGGGTTCCGTACTAAATATATAACTATAAGCCCTCTGAATGGCAGAGGAATTTAAAAAATCTTATTTATCAATATATTGCTAATAGTAAGTAAAATGTACGTAACAATAAGATAGTATAAAAGTTATATTAATATTTCTTACATTCACACCAATTACCCTAGCCTAAAAAGGTGTCATTTAATAGCTAAACATGTAGACAACAGTTACACAGCCATCATGTTTCAATTGTGATGGAATAAAAAATAGCAAAAAATAATTAAACGAAACAAATAGGTTCTTTTCGTGTATTTTTTAATTATTGGTTTTCAGAGAAAAACCAAATTTGAGGGGCAATTTGTCGATAAAAAATGGCATATTTCACACCATTAAGCTCCGACACTGGTGACGGGACACATTATATATATAATACATAGAGATTAAATATTCAAAGAAATATATAAAAATACCTTTGACTCAGGTACAAATGTTCGTTTTCATCACACAAACATATGCCCTTTCAAAGACTCAAACTCAGGACCATCTGTGCAAAAGACAGGATTGCTACCGTTGCACCAAAAGGGCGTCAACATTAAGTTATGTCAAAATCATTTATTTTACGGTAGAAAAGCTTTAACAAAAGAAAGATATGTACACGTATTGCGCTAGGTAGCACGAAAATATTAATAATTAGTTTATAAGTAATAAACATTATCACCTTTCTAATTCAAAGATCAAAGGGAAATTTAAAAAATCGCAACTAATTTTTGCAAAGCTGACTTTATTGGCTTCATATTCATTTGTTTTGCAATATTTTAAATTTAAAAAATACAAATATTTATCTACTCAACTAGTTATAAATAACAATGCCCCACTCGATGGGTGAGGTTAATTTTTTCTCGCGTTCCTTTTTAGCTCTTTACCCCCTTAAAACATTTCAATAACCTAACAATTTGTATGACTTTAGGTAAACAAGATGCTTATTCTGTGAAAATTTGTAGACTGTAGCTCCAACCGGTTTTGACTGTAAAGCCTCTGTAATAGACAACAGACAGACACATGAGTGACAGCAATATGGCTCCACATAGATCCTTCGGGTATGGAACCCTAAAAAATTAAGACTTCTCAGATCCAGTGCATTATGAAATCCTAACACTAGATAAACATATTTTTGGAAAATATTACCTCTCTTAACAAACAAATTTATAAAGTCTGTTTACGCAACGGTGGAAAAACGACAAGACTTATTAAAAACTTTTTTATCTCTTTATTTTGGCACAAAACAGTCATAAAAATTTAGCACAATTATTGACAATAACAGTGATAAAAGTAAAAAAAAACTAAATTCTACTAATTTTGAATAATTTTTACGTAATCTAACCATGATTAGTTACATTAAACATCCACCCTGAGTAGGTATTGTCTTTAATTATTCATGGCTCAGCTTTAAGCCTCATATTCAAGTCTAAGATGGTCTGTTTCTCCTTCTCTGTAACAAGGTATACAAATATTTAAAGTTAGATTTAGATAGAGGTTTTTCAAATCAAAAATTTTAATTAACATTTAAAAAAGTTTTTTTTTAAACGCAAATGAAATAAGTTATATATTAAGTAACGAAACTATCAAAATGATAATTTAAATTGTTAAATAATACATAAGACCACAAATTGTAATATGAAACCGGGACAGATGTTCATTCAGCCAAAATTCACTGAATTTATTGCATATTTTTTTGCGTTCTCTCTTTATTTTACTCAAATATGATTACGAACTCTCATTAGCATATAAACCCTCGAGGTTTATGCTGGTGAGTTATGTAATTGTAATTTAATGTATTGGACAATAAAGAAAAAAATAACATTGTTCATTAAACGCAGATCGTCGGGCTATACAACTGATTTCAGTTTGGATTTTTAAAAGGGCTGATAAAGTCGATAACAAGGAAGATCCATTTCCTTATTATCGACTTTATCAGCCCTTTTCAAATCCAATCTTATATCAGTTGTATTATAAAATATTAAAACAAAATTATAGTAGACGAAATGTAGTTCGTTGCTTACATAATACTTCTTTAATATTTTTTGCAGTAATTTGATATCAAATGAGGTTTTACACCATCCAGTAATAATGGTGGTATACAGGAAGCCTAGCCAATTTATAAATATCAGCAAAATTTCTAAGTAAATAATATCTTATTATTTATACACCCAATACTAATCAGTCACAATGATTTAATGAAAAATGACCACCATAATTAAGTTCAGTACTTCCTTAAAAATTTACAAATTCATTCCATTTTCACAGATGATAAAAAATAGCACAAACTGAATTTACTAATTTCAATCTTATTATATTTTGGTACCTTACCCATATACTGTGGTTTAGCCAAATGTTCCTAGCATATGTTCTGTTATAGACAGTCTGACGGCTTTGGACTATAGTTACCTTTATTTTTCTTTTTTTTTACCGTGAATATTCAAGTGCTGATCCGGTGTCTCGCCTGATAGTAAGCGAAGATGCGATCTAGGATGTGACGCACCTACCTACCTATTTTTACTCGTGACTTGAAGACTCATAAATTGTATTTATCAGGAAACACAAATTAAACCACTCTTTAGTGGTACGGATTACAAAATTGGAACCAAAACGCCTAGCTCGACTCTTTTGTATATCAACCATATAACTGTGTCGCCATAAGTAAGTCCGGTTATCCAATGAAAAAAAATGCTATGGTTGAAGATATGAGTTCTTGTGCAATAGGGATCCATAGGCAAGGCGCAGACTTTGCGGACGCGACGAGTCGATAATAATCGATAAATCAATTCTCAGCTGGTAGGACCCTATATTGATGCACACCTACCTTGTTATTTCTGCTTTCAGCTTCTTCAATTTGTCTTCTCTATATTGCGAATTCTATTGCTTAATTAAGTGATTACCTTGACCATAAACTGTCGACAACGACGATACACAGAATTGTTATTTCTGTAGGAAAACTCAACAATTTAATGTGCTGAGCAATAATAAAGCTATTCATTTTTTAAATAAATCTTTTTCAACAAAAATTTGAAACACACAGCATTACTAACAGCTGCCACAAATAGAGAATTGACAATATGGCAAGCATTTGTTTTACATTACCTATAAAAAATAAAATATATTATAGTTAACTCCAAATTACGTACAAGTCTCCCACAAGATTTAACACTCCCTAAGTCGTTCATTGGGGTTCCATCAAGCCCCCTTCAATCTCCAACCCTTCAGCTATTAGGGCCTAGGAGACCCCTATCTGGCTATAATTTTCCACACCACTTGTCCTAATTAGGTCAAACGTTCCCTGAGGCCGACCCTCGGACACTTTAAGACGTGGTCGCGGGAAAGCGCTTCAAACTTCCGTGTGTGTAATCTATGGATGATAAACTAAATTTGTCAGGGATGCCACCCTAATCCTACGAAATCATTAAATCATTTCAAGCGGAAAGTCTTCAGTGGATGTGCCTAATCTTGTTTGATTGCTAGAGCTATATAGCGAGACATCATGTTTGTACTTGTTTTGCTAGGAAATTGAAAGTAATTACTTTTAGTCAGAGGTCCTAAATTAATAGCCGCGTTTATAGGCCCTCTAAACGTGGTTAGTTGTGAATAACTAACTACTTGTATTTATTACGCAAATAGCAAATTCAAATTCAATTTCCAGATTTCATTTATATTTGCAGAATATAGGTAGGTTTACAATAATTGGTGTTGAATTACAGGATCTAAGCGCTGTATTCTTACCTAAAGGTTGTGCAATATTGATTTATACATCAAAGAAATGAAAGAAACACACATTCGAAATATTAATAGCAAAACAATGTCACATAATAATCATATAATTAGTTTAAATGTAAGCGACAACTTAACAAACACTTGAGAAATTCAACAATCCGTCAAGATCTTGATACCCTAAGTGCGAAAGTACTCGCCAGGTTAGCGGGAGGATGTGGTCCCATCTATATGCGATTTTGTCTAAGATTTCTTTTATTATTATAATATGTGAATTAATTGGTGGATGCTAACGACTACAAATGCGTCAACTTGGATACCTATGTTGACATTTTGCGACTTGGACATATTGCAACTATGACATTTTGCTACAACAGGACATTTTTTTTAATTTTGGCACTCTGAATCTAAAGGAAACCAACTCGTTAAAGTGTCATTCGAAGCACGGCCAAGTTTTCAGTGGCAAATTTTTGATCACCCATCGTAAGACCGCGTCTTAAGATAATTTGAGCGCATTAACCGCTACGCCATGGGACTCGTTAAATGTATAAAATAAATAAATAGGGTTGCTGTAACCGTAGCAAATAACTTAGCTGTAGCCGTTGCCGTAGTCTTAGTCGTAGTCACAACCATAGACATTTGCTACGGTAACTAATTACCAGTGATCATGTGATCACGGCTCCTGAAGGAGTCGAATCTTGAGGATTTATTATAATAAAATAATCGCATTGTAGATCCGGTTCAAGAGGTTTTATTTAAATGAAGGTTGTCACTTTCTTCAGTTATATCTCGATTATGACAAATAGAACTTGGAAATAAATCAACACCACTTGAATTTTAAAAACCGTTACCTCGTCCGGCGTAACAAACAGCCCTATTCAGATTCCGCTTCGGCTGTTCGTTCGTCGCTATAGTTGTTAACGCGCTATTCTATTCCCGTTATAAATAACACATTTCATTTCGCATTTGCATTTGTCGCTAAGACGGAAATTGCTTGCGAAATCTCCACCTCAGCGAGAAACTAAGCCGTTATTTCGATGGAGGCGGTATATAATATTGTAAAGGGGATTTAATCTTACTTAACGCATTTGTACATTATAAAACTATGTCACATTAGGTTATTTGATTAGTTCCTTGCCGCTAGTTGCTCGTATGTTGTCAATACGGCAGTGATCCTGCCTTTCGCACAGACGGTCTTGGATTCGAATCCCAGAAGGGGTAGATGTTTGTGTGATAAATGCGAGCATTTGTGCCTGAGTCGTGGGTATTTATATACATTTCTATAAAAAATAGATATCAATAACAAGCATTATAGTATTTACTTTGAGCAAGGCTAATTAGTGTGAGTGTAATAAATATATTATTATTATAATATTATAATTGAACGTGACATAGTTCTACGGTATGTACTGAACTTTGCGTCCTTAATTCTTTCATACACACCAATCAACCCTTAGCGGCTTCTTATGGCTTCTACACACTACAAGGTACACAACAACGTAGGATTTATGAAGCAATAGATTTTGAATTTAGCTCTAGTGCAAGATGAAAACTTTTAGGAATCAAATAGACAATAGAAAGTTAATTTTTATGCAATTTATAAGGGCAAGAAAAGTCTTCTCCATTCAAAATATTATGTAATACATTAAAGGGATAAAAAAACAGCCCATGGCTAGTTTTTTTTGGCTTCTTCTCGGTAAACGGCTTTCAATAAATGTATATTTAATTGTCATATTGAATTTTAAAAAAATCTCTTTTATCTTATCGTTTAGTGCATTGGTAGCGATTTTGCCTTTGCATCGACGGTCCTGAGTTCGAGTCCCGGAATTGGCAGATGTTTGTGTGATGAATACAAGCAATTGTACATGAATCATTATTATTATTATTTATTATTATTATCATGGGTATTTATAAATATTTCTTTGAATATTACTTATTTGTCCGTTCCCTTAGTATCCATGACACAAGACTTGAGTGCTTGCTTTGGGCTAGGCTAATTGGTGGCTATGTTAGTAATATTATTATTTTCCTTATACCTATAATTATAGCAAATTAAACCTCAAATACTTAACGATCATCTATTATGAACAGTATAACTAGTTCTGTTACCGTATCTAATATTTTTTGTATTACAGCCGAAACAACACTTAGAAATTCATAGTTACAGTTCATAGTACTTAGAAATAACAAATTAAATTAATTAAATATTTATCATGATTTATGATGTATTATTTTGCTTTATGTAGAGTATAATTAATTACTTCCGTGCTCTGCTATTTAAAATGCTACTTTTATAATCATGGGTATTTATAAATATTTCTTTGAATATTACTTATTTGTCCGTTCCCTTAGTATCCATGACACAAGACTTGAGTGCTTGCTTTGGGCTAGGCTAATTGGTGGCTATGTTAGTAATATTATTATTTTCCTTATACCTATAATTATAGCAAATTTAACCTCAAATACTTAACGACCATCTATTATGAACAGTATAACTAGTTCTGTTACCGTATCTAATATTTTTTGTATTACAGCCGAAACAACACTTAGAAATTCAGAGTTACAGTTCATAGTACTTAGAAATAACAAATTAAATTAATTAAATATTTATCATGATTTATGATGTATTATTTTGCTTTATGTAGAGTATAATTAATTACTTCCGTGTTCTGCTATTTAAAATGCTACTTTTATAATTATTTGAATAATATGAATATTTAAGTGACATTTCTTAAATATTCTGGCAGCGGTCTGTTGACACGTAATATCGTTTGTTTCTTTAGGCCACACGCAATTGTATCTATTTCTTCTAGATGAAAATACTTATATTCCACGTTAATAAGTCAAAGTATATATTAAGTAATAAAAACAAATAATTTACTTTAGAAAACTAAGTTCCATTGGTATTAAGAAAAAACCGGCCAAGTGCGAGTCGGAATCGCGCACGAAGGATTCCGTACAAACTTTTAGTTAAGTAAAAAAATCGTGTTTGTTGTATGGGAGTCCCCATTAAATATTTATTTTATTTTAATTTTATTATTAAAGTAAAAATACAACTGAGTATTTTGTGAATATTTCAAGTGCCTACCTGTTGCCATTATTGATATCGAGCAAAAAAATCGCGTTTGTTGTATTGGAGTACCCCTTCAATATTTTTTTGTTTTTAGTATTTGTTGTTACAGCGGCAACAGAAATACATAATTTGTGAAAATTTCAACTGTCTAGCTATCGCGGTTCTTGAGATACAGCCTGGTGACAGACATACGGACAGCAATGTCTTAGTTATAGGGTCCCGTTTTTACCCTTTGGGTACGGAACCCTAAAAAAAAGTGCGTGTACTGATGTACGCACGGCAGAAGTTATGCTACTTTATTAATTTTTTAAATGAGAGATCTTGAAGTAAGCCTATTCATTTTAAGAGCTAACTTCACGTTGCATACTGCGTGTGTTTCGTTACATGATAAATTTCACCCTCAAGGCATCAAAAGAAGTATAACTTAAAAAAAATCTTATAAATTAGGGTTACTAAGTATGGAGAAAGTTTTTTGTTCCTTTAACTTTTATCTTTACAAGGTATTGTAGTGGTTATTTTAACAAGCTTTTATTTACTTTTACCTGTCCCGTTGCTTATACCGTGCAAGTTAAATTTAACCCACTTCACGGTTTCCGATTAAGCTGAAATTTTGTATGAATATACATATCACGTGTCAATTCTATGTTATGAAATGACATGGAACTGATCTGATGCTGTAGCTGGAAGGCGGCCATAAGAACTCCGCAATAAAACGAAAACCCCATCCAGTTTGGGCTCGTTTGATTCGTCTCGATGAGTACTTTTGTCCAAGATACGCAACCCAATTTTACCACGTTTTTCTTAACTTGCTTTCTTGTATGTTTGTTTGTTTGGGTCAAATCTTGCGATCGATTTTTCGACCACTTTCAGACATTCAATTGAGCTGACATTTTTTATATAGCCTTGCTTACGATGACAATACAATATTTTTAAGGTTTAAGACTAAAAAGTGTTAAATAAATTATCATAAAAAATATTTTTAAAAACCACGTGTTTCTCTTGTTACAAATGCACTAAAAAGGGTAAAATAAGTATTTTTTCTCTAGGCTATGTGGATCCGTAAATATGTTTAGTTTAAACTAACTGTAAAATTATACAATTAAAAACGTGGGGCGTATTTTAAAACGATCCATTCAGCATGACTTAAAAGTTCTTCAAAAATTCCCAACTACACCATATCACGCCCCACCTTTTTAATTGTATCATTTTACAGTTAGTTTCAACTAAACATATTTACGGATCCACATAGCCTAGAGAAAAAAAACTTATTTTACCCTTTTTAGTGCATTTGTAACAAGAGAAAAACGTGGTTTTTAAAAATATTTTTTATGATAATTTAGTTATTTACTTTTAAGTTCGTTTCATTAACAAATAACAACATAAAAAAATAGAAAAGATATTTCACTTAATCATAGTTAAATATTGCATAAATTATTATGATTACCATGTCAATAAAAACAGCATGTGTGCAATTCACACGTGGTAGAAGTGAAACCTTAAATAATAATACGTACACGTATACAAAATACCACGGTTGTTGTGATGCCCTCTCTCAAGCTTGGTACTACTCATACGCACACAAACACGTATTAATTAACACATGTACATGCTTCCTATCTCATTTTCTCCTGCTTTAAATCTTATGAATTTATCTGTCTGTCTCTTTTTACTGTCGCTTTTTCGTTTCATCGATTTTCAAATCACAACGATGCTAAAGAAGTTTTCACTTCAAAAATTGGCTATGCTTTACAGTGCTCTTTTATACTGATCACTTTGCTGACTATACATATAAACCTTCCCTGACAATACAACAACTTATCAAAGTTTCATAGCAATCTAATTATTGGTTTCGAAACGCATAAGATACCCCTTTTGGATTTCTTAACGCTGTTATTAACAATAATTTAACATATCTTTAATACTTAATTTTATTCATTTTGCGTTCACAATGTCATATATGCCAAATATATACTCTAAGAACACAAATTTGTTGTTTGCGTGTTTGTCTGTCAGCTATTTTTCTATTGTATACGCGTTACCATAGCAACGCGTCACCGGGTCAGCTAGTACGCATGTAAAAATATATATATTAATACGTTAGTAAATGAAAAAAAAGAGTCCATAAAGCAGGTTTATTTAAAAAACAAAAAAATAAATTTATGTCTATTTAGCACGTTCAAGTCAGCATTTAGGGTTTTAGGATTGCTCTATTTAAAAACTAAAATAACGTGTTTGAAGCTTGGGCTACATTAGATGTGCAAAGTTTTCTATGATTGCACAAAGCCTCCAATAGTGTCAAGTCCACGTCTTCTTAGAGGCAGATCCGCAACAGTGCAGCGGTTGCATTCCCAATGAGATGCAAATGTTGCGAGCGGCTGTGGCCGGCTTGCACCGTTGTTTGTCGAAATTTTGCAGGTAGCATAGTGACACAGATAAAATGAAGAGAACAGAGTTAAGATTCACATACACGGAGCAGAATCCGGTTTCTGAAACAGTGAAAAATGTTATAGCTACACAAATCAAATTTATTTTTTAGACAAATTATATTTATGAAATTTTATATTGAATTGTTATTGCCACTTATATTACTATTAATTAAAACGGGATTATACGAGTAAGAGGTCCTCAAAAATAGTATAAAAACTTACATAGGACATTCTGTCTACTATGACAGAATTTTATTTTGCCTAACGACTGAACTAATTTAATATATCCATATATTGGACGAGAGTTTATTTTTAAAGCTGTAAATTTCTACCAGTTAACCACTTTCTACCAGTTCGACGACCGTTTGGTGCAACGGTAGCGATCCTGCCTTTCGCACCGACGGTCCTGGGTTCAAATCCCGGAAGGGGCAGATGTTTGTATGATGAATACGAGCATTTGTACCTGAGTCATGGGCGTTTTTATATATTTCTATGAATATTACATATTTATGTATCATATATATGTATGTCTATCCGTTACCCTAGTATCCATAACACAAGCCTTACAGTGCTTACTCTGGGCTAGGCTAATTGGTGTGAATGTAAGAAATATTTATTTATTAGTTAATAAAGATGATACTAAAAAGTGAATAATAATAATAATAAATCTATTGAAACAAAACAATAACAGTACAAAACACTATCAATACATTATGAGCAGGTTAACAATGTCTTAAAATGAGGTCTCCAACTCCCAAACTAGGACGTGTCCTGTATCTTAGGAGTTAGGGATTCCTCCAAGACAAATAACATTCTCAAAAGAGTAGTTAATAAGCCTGATTTTGTTTGATTGGTTTTATGTATGTATTCATGTATATGCTTGTGTGTGTGAGTGCGTGCGTGACTGTGAGAGTGTAAGTGTAAATTAGTATATAATTAATGAAAATAGCTATATTTGCATTTACTTAAGTAGACTTTCAGTCTCATCATAAATGTACGAGAAGATGACGCATTTCACTTTATTCTAAGGTTGAAATGGGATTACAGGAGTCTCTTTAAATTTTGTAGAGTTTTACAGCATCTTCGAATAATAAGAACGTATCAAAGTCGAGACGACCTTCGTGGTGCAGTGGCTTGCATACCAGTTTTCGTTATAAATCTACCCCGAGGGCCAGGCATTTTTGACGTGACAACGTCTTATAAATTGGTTTGCCGGGTGACACTTCAAGAAACTGCGTTACGCTCCGCTCACGTTATGCGCTTACAATGAGAGCGAGTGAGAGGCACGCGTCCCTTCCACTCGGGCATGGTTAGCCCGCCTAAGAGCGAGAGAGACAGACATAAAAAGTGGAAGGGACGCGTGCCTATAAATTAATGTTTTAAATATAATTCTTTGTATAAATAAATGTTTTAAATTGTTACTATTATTTCATCCTTCTTCCTACTATACGAATGAATATTCACATTAAAATTATTTTACCACTCAAAGTCGTTGTCACGTAAAACTTTCGCCCGTATACCGACTTTACAGGCAACCAACCAGTTTTTTTTCGACAATTCACGCAGCATTGGGACTGTTGAGAGGGGCGGGGCGCGCGGTAGCAGACTGACAAGTGGATAATGCAAAAAATATGGCTATTCAAATATTGACATTGTAATAATTAAGATAACTTTTGTATTTTCATATTTTTATGATATTGTATTAATTCACTTTTTATTTTGACATCAATATTTGTACACCATTTATCTAATATTAACCATGCTGAGGCAAATTTTTTTTAAATTAATTCCTTAATGTTATAGCACATGTTATTGCAAATAAATAAATGATTGATATCGAATTTATGAACGATACGTGTCTCTGTTCGATTGGTTACTCTTGTTGTCGCGAGCCGCTTCACGATAAGATTTTAGCACTAGCATATGCAATGTTATTTCGAAATCCTGACGTGTTTAATACTGTTATGTTGTCGTGTTGTTCATAAATATGTTATGATTTTATCAAAACGACATTAATTGAGCAATACAACGCGACAGTTCTAAAACAAATTGTATTTCTAACAGAATCATAAGGATGATGAAACTAATAGCTTTATACAAAAAATTGTACGTGACAGCTCCGACGCGTGACTGGTTTTTATTGCTTACAAACAATTATCTTAAAATATATATAATAGACAATAAATATAATTAGATTATATTCATTTCAAGTGAAAACTTCTTTAGCATCGTTGTGATTTAAAAGTCTATGAAACGAAAAAGCGACACTAAAAAGAGACAAATAAATTCATAAGATTTAATGTAGGAAAAAATGAGATAGGAAGAATTATGTACGTGTGTTAATACGTGTTTGTTTGCGCATACGTAGTACAAAGCTTGAGAGAAGGCATCACAACAACCGTGATATTTTGTATACTTGTACGTTTTATTTTTTAAGGTTTCTCTTCTACCACGTGTGAATTTGCACACATGCTTTTATCTTTTATTATTTTAAGTTATTATTTATGAGAAATTAGTGAGAAAGAAAGAGAAAGAGAGTAAATTTGTACTGAGGAGCGAGAAGCGCTATAAGATGCGCAACTATATTAGTCAGAGGAAAGGTGACCCTTCATTTTTTTGTTTACGTTTGATTTAACTACCCACCTTTTTAACATACTATGCGCTATATTTAAAACGATTCTTTAGGAGTTAAACTCCAAAAAAATACAATATACCTATTTTATTTTCAATAAATTGGCTATCTGTAAAGTCTGTATATGGACGACAATTTTACGTGCGTTACGTATACTTTTATGAATTGAATTGAATTATTATCACTGAATTATCATTATTTTGTATAATACAAAGGAGTTCATTGAACTTTTTTTTTTCGATAAATAAACATTAAGTTGTTGTAATAAAGAATGGAAACCACATTAACTTTTCACTTCATGAAGTGGAAGAGAGACAGATGTGCCACAAGTCGAACACCTAGTCCGATCGTGCCTCTGTATCGCTTGTTCCGCGCTCTCGCTTGCACGCTCGGCTCAGGCGGAACGTTATACTTTTTCGTGCATGCAGCCTGTGTTCATCGATTTATAAGACGTCATCACGTCAAAAACAAATTATATTAGGAATTGGAATCCCCTTTTAAGCTTATAGGCCTGTGTCAGGAGACTGCACTATTCGATAAAAACAAGTATTACTGTCAAGTCTTATACTACCTATTTTGATTGGTAGGTCTATATGCGCCTCGCTTTGGGTACGCGTGCACGGCAGCTCGAATAGCATCCTAAGCACCTTGGCTGACCGGTTGGATTCCCCACTGCTGCGCCGCTGGCTGCAGCTCCATGCTACCTGTAGCTTTTATTATCTGTAGCACAGGAGCTGCATCGGTGGCTTAGTTAATTATTTAGCGTTTTTGTTGTATGTGTTTAATTACTTACTAACACTAGAATAAGATTTTTTGTAACTAACATTTTAGTATGGATTTTTAATATCTGAAATAAATAAATAATAATAATAATATATAAGATATAAAATACGTGTGTAAAAAACAACCACGCCTCCGAGCCCTCAGATGGGATTCGAACCCACGACCTTTCGCAATCCGGGCGACTGCTCTGACCGCTGAGCTACCGAGACGCTGGCAAACGTGTCGAATTTTACAAACGTATTCCAACTTCTACTATGAGCTAGTATCGTTCCACCAATGTTGAACGCTAACTACCTTCAACATTGAAAGTAATATTTTTACAAATATTAAACAATCAATTAAGATGGAACCAGCTATAATTATGTTTTTATTTAATTTTTTGCATTCACAATGCAATATTTCTTAAGATATAAAATACGTGTGTAAAAAACAACCACGCCTCCGAGCCCTCAGATGGGATTCGAACCCACGACCTTTCGCAATCCGGGCGACTGCTCTGACCGCTGAGCTACCGAGACGCTGGCAAACGTGTCGAATTTTACAAACGTATTCCAACTTCTACTATGAGCTAGTATCGTTCCACCAATGTTGAACGCTAACTACCTTCAACATTGAAAGTAATATTTTTACAAATATTAAACAATCAATTAAGATGGAACCAGCTATAATTATGTTTTTATTTAATTTTTTGCATTCACAATGCAATATTTCTATAAGATATAAAATACGTGTGTAAAAAACAACCACGCCTCCGAGCCCTCAGATGGGATTCGAACCCACGACCTTTCGCAATCCGGGCGACTGCTCTGACCGCTGAGCTACCGAGACGCTGGCAAACGTGTCGAATTTTACAAACGTATTCCAACTTCTACTATGAGCTAGTATCGTTCCACCAATGTTGAACGCTAACTACCTTCAACATTGAAAGTAATATTTTTACAAATATTAAACAATCAATTAAGATGGAACCAGCTATAATTATGTTTTTATTTAATTTTTTGCATTCACAATGCAATATTTCTATAAGATATAAAATACGTGTGTAAAAAACAACCACGCCTCCGAGCCCTCAGATGGGATTCGAACCCACGACCTTTCGCAATCCGGGCGACTGCTCTGACCGCTGAGCTACCGAGACGCTGGCAAACGTGTCGAATTTTACAAACGTATTCCAACTTCTACTATGAGCTAGTATCGTTCCACCAATGTTGAACGCTAACTACCTTCAACATTGAAAGTAATATTTTTACAAATATTAAACAATCAATTAAGATGGAACCAGCTATAATTATGTTTTTATTTAATTTTTTGCATTCACAATGCAATATTTCTATAAGATATAAAATACGTGTGGAAAAACAACCACGCCTCCGAGCCCTCAGATGGGATTCGAACCCACGACCTTTCGCAATCCGGGCGACTGCTCTGACCGCTGAGCTACCGAGACGCTGGCAAACGTGTCGAATTTTACAAACGTATTCCAACTTCTACTATGAGCTAGTATCGTTCCACCAATGTTGAACGCTAACTACCTTCAACATAGAAAGTAATATTTTTACAAATATTAAACAATCAATTAAGATGGAACCAGCTATAATTATGTTTTTATTTAATTTTTTGCATTCACAATGCAATATTTCTATAAGATATAAAATACGTGTGTAAAAAACAACCACGCCTCCGAGCCCTCAGATGGGATTCGAACCCACGACCTTTCGCAATCCGGGCGACTGCTCTGACCGCTGAGCTACCGAGACGCTGGCAAACGTGTCGAATTTTACAAACGTATTCCAACTTCTACTATGAGCTAGTATCGTTCCACCAATGTTGAACGCTAACTACCTTCAACATTGAAAGTAATATTTTTACAAATATTAAACAATCAATTAAGATGGAACCAGCTATATTTTGTTTTTATTTAATTTTTTGCATTCACAATGCAATATTTCTATAAGATATAAAATACGTGTGTAAAAAACAACCACGCCTCCGAGCCCTCAGATGGGATTCGAACCCACGACCTTTCGCAATCCGGGCGACTGCTCTGACCGCTGAGCTACCGAGACGCTGGCAAACGTGTCGAATTTTACAAACGTATTCCAACTTCTACTATGAGCTAGTATCGTTCCACCAATGTTGAACGCTAACTACCTTCAACATAGAAAGTAATATTTTTACAAATATTAAACAATCAATTAAGATGGAACCAGCTATAATTATGTTTTTATTTAATTTTTTGCATTCACAATGCAATATTTCTATAAGATATAAAATACGTGTGTAAAAAACAACCACGCCTCCGAGCCCTCAGATGGGATTCGAACCCACGACCTTTCGCAATCCGGGCGACTGCTCTGACCGCTGAGCTACCGAGACGCTGGCAAACGTGTCGAATTTTACAAACGTATTCCAACTTCTACTATGAGCTAGTATCGTTCCACCAATGTTGAACGCTAACTACCTTCAACATTGAAAGTAATATTTTTACAAATATTAAACAATCAATTAAGATGGAACCAGCTATAATTATGTTTTTATTTAATTTTTTGCATTCACAATGCAATATTTCTATAAGATATAAAATACGTGTGTAAAAAACAACCACGCCTCCGAGCCCTCAGATGGGATTCGAACCCACGACCTTTCGCAATCCGGGCGACTGCTCTGACCGCTGAGCTACCGAGACGCTGGCAAACGTGTCGAATTTTACAAACGTATTCCAACTTCTACTATGAGCTAGTATCGTTCCACCAATGTTGAACGCTAACTACCTTCAACATTGAAAGTAATATTTTTACAAATATTAAACAATCAATTAAGATGGAACCAGCTATAATTATGTTTTTATTTAATTTTTTGCATTCACAATGCAATATTTCTATAAGATATAAAATACGTGTGTAAAAAACAACCACGCCTCCGAGCCCTCAGATGGGATTCGAACCCACGACCTTTCGCAATCCGGGCGACTGCTCTGACCGCTGAGCTACCGAGACGCTGGCAAACGTGTCGAATTTTACAAACGTATTCCAACTTCTACTATGAGCTAGTATCGTTCCACCAATGTTGAAAAACAAAAAAAAACATAATTATAGCTGGTTCCATCTTAATTGATTGTTTAATATTTGTAAAAATATTACTTTCAATGTTGAAGGTAGTTAGCGTTCAACATTGGTGGAACGATATTAGCTCATAGTAGAAGTTGGAATACGTTTGTAAAATTCGACACGTTTGCCAGCGTCTCGGTAGCTCAGCGGTCAGAGCAGTCGCCCGGATTGCGAAAGGTCGTGGGTTCGAATCCCATCTGAGGGCTCGGAGGCGTGGTTGTTTTTTACACACGTATTTTATATCTTATAGAAATATTGCATTGTGAATGCAAAAAATTAAATAAAAACATAATTATAGCTGGTTCCATCTTAATTGATTGTTTAATATTTGTAAAAATATTACTTTCAATGTTGAAGGTAGTTAGCGTTCAACATTGGTGGAACGATACTAGCTCATAGTAGAAGTTGGAATACGTTTGTAAAATTCGACACGTTTGCCAGCGTCTCGGTAGCTCAGCGGTCAGAGCAGTCGCCCGGATTGCGAAAGGTCGTGGGTTCGAATCCCATCTGAGGGCTCGGAGGCGTGGTTGTTTTTTACACACGTATTTTATATCTTATAGAAATATTGCATTGTGAATGCAAAAAATTAAATAAAAACATAATTATAGCTGGTTCCATCTTAATTGATTGTTTAATATTTGTAAAAATATTACTTTCAATGTTGAAGGTAGTTAGCGTTCAACATTGGTGGAACGATACTAGCTCATAGTAGAAGTTGGAATACGTTTGTAAAATTCGACACGTTTGCCAGCGTCTCGGTAGCTCAGCGGTCAGAGCAGTCGCCCGGATTGCGAAAGGTCGTGGGTTTGAATCCCATCTGAGGGCTCGGTGGCGTGGTTGTTTTTTACACACGTATTTTATATCTTATAGAAATATTGCATTGTGAATGCAAAAAATTAAATAAAAACAAAAAAAAAAAATAATATATTTTTGAGCAAATATGTTCAGAATTATAAAAAAAAATTCACACAAAATGTGACGATGTCATATGTCAATGTCTTTGGCATGTGTTATCGATAAAAGGATAATAGATAGACATATATATATTAAATATCAATAAAATTGATCAAAATGTATATAAATACCCATGAGTCAAGTACAAATGCTCGTTTTTATCGCAACATCTGGCTATTCCGAGACTCGATCTCAGATGCGAAAGGCAGGATCGCTACCGTTGCACCAAACGATCGTCAAATAATCATTATCGTTATGATATAAAATGGTTTATAATTTTAATTCGTTTCTAGGTAGAGAGTAGTAGATTATTTCGAATTTACTTCCTGCGAATTATAAGATTAGTGTGGCAGGAATATGTGGTAGAAATTAAGTCTAAAGCTAATTTGTAGAGCGGGAATTCTGCAGAGAGTTGACGTGTTCATGCGCAGACACGCCGAAATTGTGGTGAGCCACATTGTGGGATAGGGGAAGATATTGTCACCCGAACATTGTGAATGCGACACGATAAAATGTTTTAATTATAATAATGTATACACAATATAACTAATTAAAATAGATTATAGGCGCCATCATTATATGGTTTTGTTTCCTAACTTATAGGGGTCTTAAGTCACAAGTGAATTGATATCTTCTAGACAAGCGCGTCACATCCAAGATCGCATCGCTTACAATCAAGTGAGATAGCGGATCAAGCGCTTTATTTAAAAGAAAAGAATATTCAGCATATATTCAGTATTTAGTTCACTGTTTGAGGAACTCTATGGTCGAGTGGCTAGCATACAGGTTTTTTTGGTTATGCAACTCCGAGGTCCCGATTTCGATCAGATAGAAAATAAAATTTCTATATTGGCCGTAGTTTAGGTGCTATATCATTGTTGTTTCTGAATTACATGACAAGTGATATCGCTTCTTAACTTGGGTTCGGAACAATGTGTCTGATGTTGTCTAATTTAATATTTAAAAAAAATTAAACATTCAAAATTTTGACGACCGTTTGCTGCAACGGCAGCAATCCTGCCTTTCGCACCAACGGTCCTGGGTTCGAGTCCCAGAAGGGCAGATGTTTGTGTGATGAACACAAGCATTTTCTACCTGAGTCATGGGTATTTATATATATTTCTATAAATATTACATATCTATGTACCATATATGTATGTCTATCCGTTACCCTAGTATCCATAAAACAAGCCTTACAATGCTTACTTTGGACTAGGCATTAGCACCAATTATGGTGTTAAAGTGAGAAATATTATTATTACTAGGGAGTTTTGTATAAGCGCCCCTAGCGGCAACCATTAGGAAATACAAATCTTCATAAAAATCTCGAATGCTTGAAATCGCACTCAGATCACAATTCTTCAAGATGCAACAAGGACTTAACGTCTCCTAAAACGTGGAACAGCTCGAGATAGATAATCCTTTTGATCACCCATCTGTTGACTGGTGAGACTTTCAAAAGTGGCTTAACTTTCATAATCAAATCAAATCATTTATTCCATAAAATATGGTACACAGAGGGATGTTATTTATACATGGTACAGGGAATCACATATTTAACTGCCATACAGCATGCGATATTTTGAACTTAAATAATTTCTGAATAGTATTATCATGTTTAACTTGTTTTAAATACAACTTATAATAATAATAATATAATATTTCTTACATTCACACCAATTAGCCTAGCTCAAAGTAAGCACTATAAGGCTTGTGTTATGGATACTAGGGTGACAGATAGACCTGCATATATAATACATAGATATGAAATATTTATAGAAATATATATAAAATACTTATGACTCAGGTACAAATGCTTGTATTCATTACAGAAACATCTGGCCCTTCTGAGATTGAACCCAGGACTGTCGGTGCAAAGGCAGGATCGCTACCATTGCACTAAACGGTCGCCAAATATAAATAATAATCAGTCAATCCATTTTGTAATACTGAGTAAAAGAATTTGTCATGGAGCCATTTTTTTAATCGAAATTAAATTTATTTAGTGGCCATATCTTTAGTTCATCTGGTAAATTATTGTATTTTTTTATAGTTATTACATATGAGTTTCTGTTGTAAATTTCAGTTCGTATAAATAGCAAACTTGTGAGGAAATCTTGTATTAAAATTACATCTGTCCCTTCCGGGACTCGAACCTAGGATTCTACTCTATCAAAAATACGGCGCAAATAATTATAATAATAATTAATATTACTATCAAAACTGTAGTATTCTTATTATCTACAACTGTTAGCACCTACCCCAGCACTAGGTTCACATGATGTATTATAAATCATGATTTTTCCTTTTTTTAACATTTTAACAATGCACTAATATTCCCGTTAACATCATGTAACTTAAAACTTGGATTACGAGTGATTCCATTTTACCTGTGGAGTCCATTTTACATCGGCGAGGATCGAATTCGTCCCACCCAGGTTAAAACTGACACTTTCTATATCGTTTTTCATTCATAAGTGATAATAAAATTCGCGAAGACATTCTCAACGTCCTATTAATTTCAACGAAAATAAACTCTCTCAACAATATTGCAATTCTGGAGAATTAAGCGGTCATCATTAAAGACGCATTGGAGCTCACAATACCCGACAGGATTTAATTCAGATGATAACTGGTACCCACTAATTGCCAACCATCTCACGAACGAAGACGAAGAAATTGTTTTTAATGAAATTTAAAGCGGGATCCTCCCCAAAAATCTGCGTTGGAATTTTTTTTTTTTGCTCCCCTTGGATCCAATTAGAGAAAATAATTTTAGATTATGTTCGGTAACGAGATTCGAGAAGTTGTTTCAATAATGAAAAAAAATTAAGACGCTCAACAAATAAAGACTTTTGTTTAAATATTTATGTTTTAGTTGGAATTGAAATCTGGATTAAACATTGGGTTGTTTGTGAAAATTGCCAAATTGACTTATGACAAATTTTGGATACCAGAATAACATAGATTTTAACAATTTAAAGGGATTCAGTAAATAATAAATTAATTAATATTAGACAACATCTCGTACATTTGATCCCAAGTAGTTAAAGCACTTGTGTTATTGAATTAAGAAACAACGATGTTACCACAACAGCCATACCCGAGCAAACAGAAAATTACTTTAATTTAAAAATCAATTATTTTAAGTCAAAAAAAATTTTTCGCTTTGGATTCCACACAATTTGTCAATCGTTCAAAAAAAGGCTCGTGCCGATTAGTTAAAACATCTATGACATCGTGACAGGTGAAGAATCGTGGATATACTCGTATGAGCCCGAAAGTAAACAACAGTCGACTGTATATGTGTTTCAAGATGAGCCAAATCCAACAAAAGTTGTTCGCTCACAAAGCACTTCCTGGCAAATGGTCGCCTGTTTTTTCGAAAAAACTGGACATGTCGCAACCGTATCACTAGTACAAAGCAGAACAGTCAATTCTGAGTGGTGCACAACCATTTGTTTGCCAGTTGTCTTCTAAGAAACGAGGAAAACCAATCGCCAAAGACGGATCACTCTTTACCACGAAAATGCGAGCTCTCACACATCGGCTCAAACAACTGCATTTTTGAGAAATCAAAATGTCGATGTGATGAGTCATCCGCCGTATATTTCTGACTTGGCACCGAATAACTTCTTTTTATTCCCGTACTTAAGGTAAACGGTTTGGCCTGAAGAAACGGTTGATGCGTTCAGAAAGCATATTTTGGAGATACCTCAATCAGAGTGGCAAACGTGCTTAGACGATTGGTTTAAACTCATGCAGAAGTGTATAGATCTTCATGGGAAATATTTTTAAAAACAATAAAGCTATTTTCGGTTATTATTTGTTTTTATTCTCTAATCCCGAAATATAAAAGGCAACCCTCGTATTGTAAATGTCGCTACTTACGTTAAAGCTGACGGGTTTCTTGGGACTGTCTTCCTTTTCATTTGAAACAACAATTTATTTTGTTAGCATTTTAATAAAGTTTAATTTTGTTTTACTGTATTCCTATAGGCTGCTTAGGCCGGAGTACAAACTGCGACAGATTTTTTAAAGTCTTATATTAATTTATTTATGTAGGCATATCAAAATCGCTGTATACGCAACATTACTAAAATAGTCAAAAACACTTAAAGCACTTTAATATTTCGAAATCCAAGTTTGAGATTATAATTCCAGGCCATCTAATTCTTTTAAATACACAATATTGTATTTATATAATTAGATTTCGCGTATTTTTAAAACGGTCTAGCGATTTGAATGAAATTTTCTGTCTATTTAGGGTTTTTTAAGTTTAACTTGTAAAAAAGCAATTTGTAAAAAACTCATTTATTTAAACTATTCGTTACAGTCTTCTATTCGTTTTTATGCTTACAATTAATTGAGCGCTGGAGCGAGTGTAGTAGATCCCATATAGTTAAATCTTATTGGAAACATCTAATAGGTTAGTGAATACGGTAGTTTACTCGCAAAATCTCTAACATTACCAAACTGGAGCATCAAACCAGTGTTAGATATTTTTTGGGTTAGTCCAGGAAACTTATACGGTCCATTTTTCATTTAACGAGCAAATCTCAATTGCCTAAGTACAGTCACAGACAAAAAGAGTATATACCGTAGAACCATGTCACATTATATCAATTAATAATTTCTATACTGTCATCTCTTTGCTCTCGGCCGATTTATTGTGTCATGGTTCTACGATGAATACATGTTTGTGCTCGTGACTGTACCCTCAATAAAATAAACATGACTGATGCAAGGCATTTTTTTAATGGATTAAATTGATATCAATAATTAAGCCCGGGGACCAAGACAGGATCCATGAGTTAGCGAGCTAACCCAGAAGGTGCCTATTTACCCTGACATTGCAAACAAATGGGTTATAAGCACTCGGAAATACAGATGTAGAGAGGGAGTTCCGCTCTTTTACTCTGAACAATTTAAAAGATTTTTAATAGCGATTTATGGGACAATTAGAAATAGCGACTAAGAATGGGTGGTAGCCCGCAGTGTATGAGCACATGCAACTCGCTCTCCAAAGTATTATTTTAATCTACATATACGTATTAAAATTCCCTATCACAGTGTTTGAGCGCGATGAACTTTGAAATTATTTAACTGATTTTGATGACTTTTTTGCTGGAATTGTTCCGACTTAGCACATAGAAAGGTTTCAATTTAATTTAAAATTAAAACTTAACATTGACAATTATAACAACTTAACTACAGCAACGCGTGGCAGAATCAGCTGGTGTTGATATAAATAGTAGTATTATCTATACTAATATAATAAAGAAGTAAAGTTTGTGTGTTTGTATATTTGTTAAATTGTAAGGGGTGATCTCGGGATCTACTGAACCGATTTTAAAAATTCTTTCACCAATAGACAGGCACATTATTGCTGAGTGTCATAGGCTATATTGAATGCTAGAAAAAATTTAAAGGATTTTGTCCACCCGTGCGAAGCCGGGACGGGCCGCTAGTTGTATATATATTGCTTAAAATACAATTGTATAAGTTAAATTATGATCCTCTTGCCTTGTTTTCCCGAGCCGAAATTATTGCAAATGCAAAATATTTTCCTTTCTAAAAGTCGCCCGTATGTCGTCGCCCTTATCTCTGTTATTACTGATGCTACACACTCTGATTGACATCTTCATTCCGGGCAGGTGGGTTGATTAATGAGAGGCACTGCTCAATGCCTGCATTCCGATAGGCTCAGCCCTTTTTATTACGTAGCATCATAACAAGCATCTGCTTCGAAGCTTGAAAATTATATTTCATTCCGCGAATAGTGTACCCTAGTGACGAGGGTTCAATTAAAGTTTGTGATAATAGTTATTGAATAAATTCGCGAAATAATATTGGAGTGAAACAAATTTATAAACACGTTCAAACCTAATTATATTATGACAGTACTTTGTGTGTGTGTTTGTTACCATATTGTCTCGCTATCATAACATTGCAAAACTAAACTTGCCCTTATGTACTCCCGCAAAAACAATACGATAGCGTGTTTCTACGCGCTACAGCTCCATCTAGTTAGATTAAAAGTTGAGTGGATGTCTACACATTAAAAACTCACATTCTTGCTAACCATCTTTATTTGCTAATCATACATAGAATTTCTTTGGCATATGTTCAATAAATTACCAAAGTATCATAGTAAACCATCACCTAGAAAAAAAATTACTTACTAAGAATACGCCTGTACTCATTCCAGGTCTTCTGACCTAGTGCACCACTGATCTAGACCTAGGCGGAGGAGGAAGCTTAAAAAATGTAAAGTACCTACTACGTAGGGATATAAGTGTATTAAAAAGCATGTGTGCAATTCACACGTGGTAGAAGAGAAACCTTCAAAAATAATACGTACACGCATACAAAATACCACGGTTGTTGTGCTGCCTTCTCTCAAGCTTTGTACTACGCATGCGCACACAAACACGTATTAACACATGTTCATAATGCTTCCTATCTCATTTTCTCCTGCGTTAAATCTTATGAATTGATATGTCTGTCTCTTTTTACTGTCGATTTTTCGTTTCATCGACTTTCAAATCACAACGATGCTACAGAAGTTTTCACTTCAAAAACTCAATACAGCTCAATACGGAGATAAAAAGCATAATTATGTTTTTTTATTGTCTTGAATGTCATACATAAAAGCACTGCTCTGAAAGATAGTCTATAATTTGTTTCTTAAATTTTATTTGATGATTGGAGTCTTTGATGATTGGGGGTAATTTGTAATATTTTTTATGTAAAAACAATTTCGACTTAAGTAGGTATAATTTCTGCCCGTGTAACTGCTGCGAGTCCCACATAACTGCGCCGCGTGTGATGCTGCGAGCATTTTCCTTAGTATAATAAAAAAAGGCTTCCTCTAGGGGCAACAATACAGATAATACGCCAAACGGATCCAGTCGGGACATGGTTTGTTAAGCGACATGTCTTGTAACCTCCAGTGTCATATTTAATAATCAAACAAAGATTTTTAAACAGACCCATCTGTCTCTCGAAGTACGTCCCGTTCCGCCGCGCTGTATACGCGCTCTAGTACTGCCCGGGGCTGCGAATTTATTGCGCTGCAGGAATCCCGACGGGTTATTAAATATTTTGAACAGCTTCCTCTCACTTGGCTGTTCACACTGTAAATACAAAGTACTAATGCTTTGGATTTTAGATAAGCATAACGTATATTACAGCACTGTTTTATTTAAAATCTAATGTCTCGTGAAATTATTATTAGATTCAACTTGTGTCAGATATCTTCCAGTTGAGCTACTGAAACCTCGAAAGACCCGTAGAATCTTTTCAAGTATTTCTTAAACTGATGACAGCGTCATCTTTTCTTGTTCTAGTCCTTTTACAAGTTTCCAACAATGGATAGAAAATAAACATCGATGTAACTATTAATTTTTTTGTTAAATAAACATTTAACATTGTACATAACAACCATACATAGTTTGTTATCGTGTATAAATGTGAAATATTAATTTATTTCCACCTATTATACGTCTGAGATCCCTGCTGCAGCTAACAGAATCTTACATCGCGCTCACGATATTCATACGACTGAAACCACTTTGAAAAATACAAAATAAAGAAAACTGTATTTAAATCGATTCACCCTTTTAAGAGATACGTTGCCACAGACAGACATACACACTAGTGATTAAACCTATATGCGCGCCTGCCGTCAGCTCCTCACTCGATCTCCTTCGTCACCATACCCCCGCGCCCCTGTACCGTGCTTGCGAAGACTCGTTTAAGTGGTCGACCTATAAACAATTATCTTGAACGCGAAGGAATGTGAAATGTCAAAGCCTAACAAAGATGGCTTTTACTTTTATGCCATTAGTCATCATCATCTCAATCTAAAGACATTGAATTCTGGACGAACCTCTCAAATAGATGGTTTGACATAATGTTCACGATTGGACGCCTCCCATGACGATAGATATCACAGTAAAAGGCTATGGTTCTGAAAACGCTGCTACCAAATTTGTGACGACCTGCCGGTGTACGGTGATTAGCTGCGGTATCATTAGTTCCCTTTTAAGCCTTTTTTAAAGTCTCAAGGTCGGTGATTTTTCTACTCTGCTTAACTTTTATTCTTTACGAAAAGGTCCACAATCTTCTCACATCACCTTTTATATGCTCATCATCTTTATTACAAACTAAATATATAATGCGTCTGTAGAATGTAAGCTTAGCTAATCCCCGAAGGCAACAATCACACTCGTGGGCCAATATTTGCGGAGACAACTACTCGGGACTAAACTGAGCGAGTTCTAAGCGGTAAATTGACGAATCAACTTCGGTGACAGCCCTCTAGAGTATAAGGTAAATTTGCATTTGTAGATCATTTAATTGATCTATGATTACATTAATTTAGTTCTTACATTGCCACGACCAGACATTGTGTAAATTATTTCTTAAGAATACTTAAAATGTATTTAAATTCATATTTTCATTTAACCCTACATCCTGCAAATAGGGATATTTATAGGGACCTGTGTTAAAGAACTGACATAAAACATAGGCGCGACAATAAGGGTGCTACGTGTGAGCACGCTTTTGGGCCTGACCACTGCATAAGATTTTATAAATCACAAAACAAAGGTTGTCTCCGGATTGCTACGCGTAGATATTGAGTTCAGGAAACATCCCAATTTAAATAGAGGTACTATTTGAAGCATATCGCCTGTTTGGAATCTTGTTATTCATGAAAGAATAACTCAAGCAAATACCGCAAGGAGATGTTTGTCGAATGAAAATATTTAGGTATACCTACCTAAAACACGTTTCTTTTCCTATTTTTGTTGTATCGACCCTTCTTCAAGAGTTTCTTCACAGGAAAAGGAGTAATCTTGTAAATTTAAAACATTTCCTTTTCACTCGCATTTTTAATTTTTTCACTAATAACAGACGGTTTAGATCTCTTGTCTATATCAATTTCGGATTTTGAATAAGTGATGGACGAAGAAACGAAATTTCTAAATTGACAGCTTTCTCAATAAAATAACTTTAAAAAATTTCAGCTAACTTGCCATCAAGGACAGCAGAAAATTGTTTTTAAGTAAATTTAAAGGATGCTGTACATTTTTTCAGCTATGATTAAGGGAGCTGGCGCCTCAACTTTTTTATTACTGACATCAACTACTCCGATGTTGGCCATTTGTTTTAATTGGAAGAATATATTTCAATCATGATCGCTATTATCATGACCCCTAATCAAAATTGGGTGCAACACATATCGACAATGCATTATATTCTATTGTCTCATTTAATCTGTAGCTTGTTTCCGTTCCACTAGTACTTCTAATACCTGCTAGCACATACTTTTTATATAAGCGCGTATTTTATTTATTCATTTTTTAACTTATTTCATAGACATTGGTGTGGGTTTTACGCTTATATTACTCTTATCATATAATTTAGTTGGTAATATTTAGCGTATAATTGTTTGATGTCCAAAATTACCAGACATTACATTGATATAACTTAACAAACGACTTGGGTGTGAATTTGTTTTTATCCCGATTCAGGCTAATAGTTCTTCCCAAAGTCTGTCTAGTAGTGAATACTCTTACTTATTGGCATCTGTAATGAAAATACAATAAAATAGTTTCTACAAAAGGTTGCTTGTAATGTTTTGCCATGTCCTCTATTCTGGGACAGGCAAAAAGAGAACAGGCACTGGTAACATGGATAAAATCGTAGGCCCAATTAGGATTGGTCCAGATAAGTGAAGACTGCAATTACAGCTGGGGTCGACAACTTAACTTTGACTATGAATTTGTGTTAGGAAACCCTGTTCTGAGGTTAATATAATATAACATAATATATACTATAATATTTCCTACATTCACATCAAGTAGGCATGATAAGGCTTGTGTTATGGAAACTAGGGTTTCGGATAGACATACATATATCATACCCATGACTCAGGTACAAATACTCGTATTCATCACCCAGGACCGTCGGTGCAAGAGGCAGGATCGCTACTGTTGCACCAAACAATCGTTTATGAGCCCCATAGCTAATTTAGTGTAGAACACTTTCTAGCGGGCGATTGGTAAATTTCTACCTTTTCCCTGGGATAGCAGAAGTAGTTTGTGCACCCCAGAAGGCTTGCTTTAACTAGCATCCGACTGTCTTGGTATCGATGAATCCTCCTGATGAGAGTTGAAGAAGCGAGAAATGTATGTCAGCATCGTGGAAAGTGGAAATCTGTGATCTCTGCCAACCCCTGAGGGAGAATGGCGTGATTATATGTATGTATATGTAATATTGATAACGTTTTCGCAAATAAAAGTAGATTATTACCACAGTAAACAGAACAGTAGGTTATCTAAGGCCGCCCGCCGAGTTATTAGCCTACTCTTGCGTTGATCCCCAGGGTCGTCACTTTTACTTTTAGTTAATATTTTCGAACAAGCAGCACTTGATCTAAATTTATGTAATAAAAAGCATATGATGATTGAATATTTGTTTGCGAAATCGTTATTGAGGCACCCGAAAACACTACAATATTTTTTCCCCTTTTTGAAGTCATGATACTCGTAATAATTAATATTATGGTAAGTGGCCGGCGAGAGTTGACGATCGCGAGCGGTCATGTGACGTACGCGCATGCTCACAGTCGCGCGGCACAGCCCGTACTGCCGTCACCTTATTCCCCCATATATTATGCTAGCGTGTGCGTGAAATCGCGTGCCGACACGGCGCGCGGCGCGCACGCACACATTCAAACCGAGAGCGGCACGTTTGTATGAAGATGTTTTACTGTTCTTTACTGTGTTATTACGCACCAGTTTTATTAGCTTGTCAAAATGTACTCTCACCTCTTTCGTATAGTGTTTCCGTAATTGTTGGCAGTACAGTCCAACTGTAATGATACCTCCGCAAACAAGTTGGCCACACAAAGCCAGTTGTTACTTTTGGTACGAGTGCGAGGTGATTAGCAATGCAGATGTGCGAACATTCGCGTTCCACGGGGACCTTTGTTCCGGATTTAGTTGGCTTTGATTGCCCTTTACACGGCTTGTAAAAGTTACTGTAGGCGTATGCATATGGATGATGGCTACATACTGCCATATAACATAACCGAAGAGGCATTGGATACGAAATTAATGTGATCGTTAACTGCGAGCTCAAAAATGTACCGATACAAAAGGTAAAAGAGAGAGAGAGAAATATAAAAATATAAGGTAAAATGATAAAATGCTTTTTTTCAATGTCAGCATTTAAAATGCATTCATTGAAAGTCAACAAAATTGCCACGGCTTCATTTATGTAATACGTAGGACTTATCCTACGACGGGAGATTTTGTACTGAGAAGAAGCCGCAAAACGGGCAAGGTTCCTGTCTTTTCTCCCTTTAATGAGATATTTTTTATTTGGGAAACATTACTAGCTCTAATAAAATATATGAATGATTAACTTTCTCCTCCAACTCCACGCCTTTTTGTTCCTTAATAATCATCCATTCTACTTTGCCTTTGCTGATAAGGGTTTATAACCATTTTTTTTTTAATTTCTGTAAAGACTCCTCAGTTACATGGTATGGCACAGTATTATAAAATGCAGTACATCTACAATCTAAAAAAAAGCCTTCTTTTTTTGCAATCTAAAGCTTGAAACAGCAAGTTTATTTTCTAAAGATAATACAATAACCAGACTTTTGTACTAATCTTTGATAAAAAAGCTCATATCTGATTAAATACACTATTATTGTTGGTAACCTTTGATTGATTAAATAAGTTTATACGCTAAAATCAGAATCAAAACTCGGAATATTGATCCATTGGCCACGATTATACAAATAAAAATCCACGATTGAAATTTTCGTTGAAAAGTTTTATGCGCCCGCCTCGATGGTATTCGGACTAAAGTAGCGGAGATCGTTGCAACGATAAATGAAATACTAAAGTTCTCATAGGAAATATATTCTGCACTTACAGAAAAACAGTGAGACGCTATATCCTAAACGTAGACCAGTAGTTACTGAAGTATTTACTAAAGACTATTTTACTTTTAAACTTTCCGATAGTAAAAACTATTTAAATTATTACAAATGAGTTTACAAATGCCATACAATTCGATGAAAAACCTTATTACAGAACACATTCTTGGCTTTGGTCGTATTCTTCAGTCATGATAATATTTACGACGGAACTATGGCGATTTTTTTTTTAAACCTTAAATAATGTGAATAAATTTGTTTACAAAAATATTTCATATAATCAAGTCAAATATAAATATAATCATGAAAACAATAATTTACTGAAGTCAAAGCATACTGTCAGGGATTTTACACGGGGAGTCTATGGGTTAATCATGCTTAGATGTCGCTTAGTGCCCTGCGGGTCCAATTTAACAATATCTTCAGGATTTTTTTCAGACTACCGAGCTTCTTCAGTGCGTCAGAGATGTTTGCATATTGTTAGCTTCAATGCCATAATTCGCAAAAAGACTATCTTTGATACGCAGACGCATTCTGCAGAAGGTGGCCGATAGATTTACTTCACCCTCTTGGACATGTTTGTTGCGCAGGGTGATTTAATATATTATCTTTTACTAATATTAGTAGCATTGTGTAATACTAACCAAATATGAGAATATGTTTTTTGAAATAAAAAAATATATATTTATAGAACTAAATCATCAACAATCAATTTATCAGGGAACTTGATCAGTTCTATATCAGCGTTAGAACCGATCATGATAAATTGTGCTTCTTGGAAGTATATTCTTTGTGTATGTCATTGCATGTAATGGCTGTCATTTCTTTGTATAAAATAAACTAGTAAGGTATTAAATATTTTCATACTATTATTTTCCAAATCATCGACAGAGAGATATTAATCCCAATGTAATTTACCAAAAAAACTTTCGTCCCAAGTATCCCAAACAAAAGTTTCGACCGAATGAGTTATTTAAAAACCCCCGCGTGGGCAACCCGAGTTCATTACCCGGGCTCACATCTTTTGAAGTCTATGATAGTTTGTCCCGAACAACTTATACGAACAAAGTAGCCTTTCAAAAGAATCCGGGCCGTTGGGGACTTTTTAATGTGTATCTATATAGTCTTTTAAAGGCATCTAGCTGGTTTTGCTTAGAATAGTAAATTTGCTTGTCGAGATATGTAACATTTAAAAGCAGGGTATTCTTCAAATACTTGAGAACAATGTTATAAAGCTCTTCCAAGTTTAAGTATTTTGAATTATAATAATTATAATTATAAAAAAAAAATCTACATTCACATCAATTAGCCTAGCCCAAAGTAAGCACTGTGAGGCTTGTGTCATGGATACTAGATAAACGGATAAATAGACATACGATACATAAGTGAGTAATAGATATTTATAAATACGCATGACTCAAATACAAATGCTCATATCCATCACAGATACATCTGTGATGGATATGAGCTGAGATTTATTTAGGGGGTCAAAGTTTACTCGCGTCCGTGGGATTTAACCCTCGATGTCCCACACGTGGCCCCTGGGTGGTGCTAAAGGAGTAAACCTCTTTCAGGTGGTAGGCTTCGGCCGCGGCGTGTTACCACCCACCAGACAAAGACAGCACTGCCAAGCGGTCCCAACCGATCGTGTTCCAGTGCTGAAGTCTGGTGAAGCCATATTGGAGGACGGGTCAGTGCAGTTGTGCTGGTTGCAATGGACAAATTCTTGGGATGTGTTAGGGCAATGCATCGGATATCCAGATTCGGAGAGCAGCGGGATCCGAGGCACGGTTCTTCCGCTGGCCGACCGCAGATAGTTGGGGGCCCGAATAGTGAGCTAGCCACTTACAAAAGGCTGCCCCGCCATCTCGCGAAAAATCCTGGGGGTGCGCCATCGTGCCGGTTGGCGCCCGGACGAGAGGACCCGGTGGACACCCTTGGGGGGCTCGGGCGTCCCCGCGGTCTCCGGTTTGGCTATCCCGAGGTGTGAGGCCCTGACTCTTCTCATTTTTTTTCTCAATCAGCATCTCGTACTACTTCCGTCCTTCGTTACCTTCCCTCACGACACTATGAAAGTTAGCAACAGGAAACCGGTTAAACAGCGGTCGCACGTCCTCTCCTTCCTAGTGCACGTCTCTAATATAAGAGGTTTGCACTCTAATCTCGACCCCGTCCATCACCATCTTGAGACTAGAAAACCGCACCTGTTCTTTCTCACGGAGACGCAGATAAAATGTCCAACTGACGCGGCGTACCTGGCTTACCCGGGTTATGTCCTTGAACATTGTTTTAGAGCTCATGCGGGTGTTTGCATGTATGCACGCGATGACATTTGTTATTTGCGTCTCCGTGATCTTGAAGACCCCACTCTTTCTATCATTTGGGTTCTGGTGGATACAGGTTTAGAAAAAATTATCTATGCTTGTGTCTATCGCTCGCATAGTGGAGACGCGGAGACTACCAGGCTTATCGACCAACTTATTGAGAAGGCTGACATTGCCCAACAGCGATACCCATCTGCTCAACTGGTGGCTCTTGGTGATTTCAACGCACACCACAAGGACTGGCTGTTCCCTTACGAAAAAACCGACCACGCTGGTCGAGAAGCGCGAAAGCTAGCCTTGACACTTGATCTCACCCAACTTGTCCAGGAAGCCACTAGAGTGCCGGACTCTGATGGACAGACAGCTAATTGCTTGGACCTTCTGCTGACGTCAAATCCCGACAGTTACTCGGTGTCGGTTACGCCACCCCTTGGCAGTTCTGACCATTGTGTGGTGGAATCTATGTCGGTGTACTCTCCGACCGACCCAAGCCCAAAAGGCTCCCGGCGGGTTTGGCGTTTTAAATCAGCAGATTGGGATGAGATGCGTTGTTTTTTTGCATCTTATCCTTGGCGGCAGGTTTGCTTTTCTTCTAGCGATCCCTCAGTTTGCGCGGATGCTGTGACCAATGTGCTTCGTCAGGGTATGGAGTATTTTATTCCCTTCTCTGACATATCACTTGCCGGCAAAGCTCACCCGTGGTATAATGCCAAATGCCGTGATGCGGTGGCATCTAAACACAAAGCATATTTGGCCTGGGTTGAAGCTCGATCCCGTAAAGCTACTGATACGCGCGAAAAGAAGAAAGCCTTTAACAAAGCCGCCAAGTCCTGCAAAAAGGTTGTAAAAAGAGCTCGCTTCGATCACATAGGCCGCATTGGGAAGAAGCTTGCCTCTTACCCTTCGGGTAGTAAAGCGTTTTGGTCCCTGGCTAAGTCGATCGAGGGTAACTTCTGCCGTTCCTCAGTGCCTCCCTTGCTGAAACCTGACGGATCATTGGCACACACGGCCAAGGAAAAGGCGGATATATTTGCCGAATTATTTGCCGAAAGTTCGCGTTTGGATCCTGGCAATGCTGTACCTTCCGGTTTGTCAAGATGTGGGACTTGTATGTCTGAAATTCGTATAAGACAAACCGAAGTCAGAAAGGCATTGCGGGAACTGGACGTGAATAAAGCCAGTGGTCCGGATGGTATACCAGCCATAATACTAAGGACTTGCGCTCCTGAGTTAGCTCCGGTATTGACACGCCTATATCGGTTATCTATGGCTAAAGGACAAGTGCCAAAGTCCTGGAAGCTGGCCAACGTGCAACCTGTGCCTAAAAGGGGCAGTCGTGCTGACCCTATCAATTGCAGGCCCATCTCGGTCACGTCCATTCTCTGCAAGATAATGGAACGTGTACTGAACCACAGGCTCCTGTCGTATCTAGAAGAAAATGACCTCCTTAGTGACCGGCAATATGGGTTTCGCCGGAACCGGTCTACTGGAGATCTTCTAGCATACGCCACTTACACATGGAGCGAAGCCATCGAGAGGCACGGTGAGGCGCTTGCCGTCTCTCTTGATATCTCGAAGGCTTTTGATAGGGTGTGGCATGAGGGCCTTATTGGCAAGCTTCCATCATATGGTCTTCCCACTGGTTTGTGTGTCTGGATATCGGACTTCCTGAGAGATCGGTCAATACGAGTTGTCATTGACGGCAGCTCGTCTGACCATTTGGCTATCAATGCCGGCGTCCCTCAGGGTTCCGTTCTCTCTGCAACACTTTTTCTGCTGCATATAAATGACCTGCTGTTGCCCGGTATTTTGGGGTACGCAGATGACAGCACTGTTGTAGAGACCTATATGTCTGATGCACGAGCCAGTGCTGAACAGATCCAGCGTCATAGAGAGGCGATGGTTAGCCGCATGAAGCTATCTCTGCAGGCTGTCTCCGAATGGGGCGATGCCAATCTAGTAAGGTTCAATCCGGCAAAGACCCAGGCGTGTCTTTTCTCCGCTAAAAGGAGTCCTTTCAACTTGACTCCTGCTTTCCGAGGTGTATCCGTGCCGATCACTGACCATCTTGAGCTTTTAGGTATGTCTTTGTCACCAACTCTCAATTTTGGTTCTCATTGAGAGAAAAAACTTGGCATTCTGGCGAAGGTGAGAAAATACTTCACACCGGAACAGTTGCTCAACCTTTACCAAGCACATGTTCGATCGTGTATGGAGTATTGTTGTTAGTGGGACGGTTCCGCCCGATACCAGCTCCAGACGCTTGAGTCCATTGAGAGGAGGGCAAAGAGGCTCATCGGCAATGAAGATCTTTTCTATAAAAAGCTCAAAAGCCTTGAGCATAGACGGAAGTTAGCAAGCCTATCCGCATTTTATAGGATACATTTCGGAGAGTGTGCAGCTGAATTGTACAATCTTCTTCCGCCGTCCCCATTTTATCATCGGACAACCAGACTTACAAACTGGCGACACCGTTATATGGTGGATATACCAAAGAGTCGCACTAAGCGTTTTGGTTCCAATTTTGTGATACGTACCGCTAAGGAGTGGAACTCTTTGCCTGAGTCTGTGTTTCCTGACAAATACAATTTAGGGGTCTTCAAGTCACGAGTAAATAGGTACCTTCTAGGCAAGCGCGTCACATCCTAGATCACATCGACGCTTACCATCAGGCGAGATGGTGGTCAAGCGCATGCCTATTTTCTATAAAAAAAAAAAAAAAAAATCTGCCGCTGCCCTGCACTCGATTTTGGGATTTTTTTGCTTCAAAAGTAGGGTCACTTATATTCCGCCAATCTGGTTATCAAAATTAATTGTAGAGCTTCATTTGGTGTACCTATCGTAAAATGTACTAGTCGTAAGGAGAGCTCAAATTGCAAAACCAACTGTAAAGAGACTAGGAAAGACTAGAAAGAACATAGGAAGAGGCAAAAGACAAAATTGAAACTCATGCGAGCTTATATTTCTCTACACATTAGAGACCCGGATGCTGGATCGCATACAAAACAGTTCGATGCATTTGAAGTGTGGTGTTGATGAAAAACGTTGAGAATCCCGTGGATGAACAGCGCACTATCATTTAGCTCCGACTTAGATAGATATAAAGACTTATCTACTACATGCATGCGGCGTCTCCTTCAATACTTCCGAAATGAGGTTTAACGGGAACCAGATAATCTTGAGAAGCGTTCTTGGTTGCTATTCCTACCTGTCGCACCAAGCGCTTCTCAACATCTTTTATAATGCGTACAGCAAAAGCATGGAACTCCCTCCCTGCGTGTGTATTTATGAGTACTATGAGTACTCGAAAAAACCCGTCCATTTTTAAAGCCAGAGTATATGAATATACCTTCTGGGTTAGCTCTTTCCATCGTGGAAACTGTCTTGAACCCCGGACTTGATTGGGATCAAGTGATCAACCGATTCAAAATAAAAAAGCACATTGTGTAGGCCTTATGAAAGAAAAATCAAGCCGTGGAAGGTCACCCATCAAGAGAAGTCTGCCAAACAGACAGAAGTTGGCCAAGAACCGTACTAGATGGAGAGCGCCAGTACTTCATTTTACCTCGGCCCTTAGTCGATACGATAACAAAGAAATAAATATAGTCGGGCTTAATGCTTGCGGCTTTTCTAACATTCAACATTAGGGTGATGTGGAGACAAGTAAGAAATAGGGTGCACAACCAATATTGAGCATGGAACTGCTAAAACAAATTGTTCCAAGGAAAAATTCAACTTGTCTGAGGTGTCAAGCGGGTCTCCTTCAATACTTCCGAAATGAGGTTTAACGGGAACCAGATAATCTTGAGAAGCGTTCTTGGTTGCTATTCCTACCTGTCGCACCAAGCGCTTCTCAACATCTTTTATAATGCGTACAGCAAAAGCATGGAACTCCCTCCCTGCGTGTGTATTTATGAGTACTATGAGTACTCGAAAAAACCCGTCCATTTTTAAAGCCAGAGTATATGAATATACCTTCTGGGTTAGCTCTTTCCATCGTGGAAACTGTCTTGAACCCCGGACTTGATTGGGATCAAGTGATCAACCGATTCAAAATAAAAAAGCACATTGTGTAGGCCTTATGAAAGAAAAATCAAGCCGTGGAAGGTCACCCATCAAGAGAAGTCTGCCAAACAGACAGAAGTTGGCCAAGAACCGTACTAGATGGAGAGCGCCAGTACTTCATTTTACCTCGGCCCTTAGTCGATACGATAACAAAGAAATAAATATAGTCGGGCTTAATGCTTGCGGCTTTTCTAACATTCAACATTAGGGTGATGTGGAGACAAGTAAGAAATAGGGTGCACAACCAATATTGAGCATGGAACTGCTAAAACAAATTGTTCCAAGGAAAAATTCTACTTGTCTGAGGTGTCAAGCGGGACTCGGACCCACATCCCTCACTTTCCGGGCGAGTACTCTTCCAATTAAGATACGAAAAGACTCTTAGAATTTTTGCTAAGTTTTTGGTCGGCGCTGGTTTCAACTTAAGAAGAACTTGATAAATTTTAATAAAAAAAAATACAATAAAATCGGCATGGCTCGCAAGTCCCGCCTGAGAATAGCTGCGAATCGAGTCGACTGTTTCTAGTATTTTTTCTATTAAAAATTATCATATAAGATAGCATTGAAAATTTAAAAATCATAAACAATAGGTAATAAAAACATGTTTCAATTCAATTATTATAATAATAACCCTGTTTCGTTTTTAGCGATATGTCCAAAAAAATCTAATTTAAGTTCAACTCTGAAATTTACTTTGTAATTTAGTGTACCAATTCAACCATTATTTAAAACACTTTTTTACGCATTTAAAGCATAATTTATTTTTTATTAATCCTGACGTTTCGTCTCCTATACAGGAGTAGTGATCACAGGATCTGTAAGGATCCTGTTAAGAAGTCAAAACATCAGGATTAAATATAAAATAAATTATGCGCAAAATCCGTAAAAAAGTGTTTTATTCAAAGTGTGAGAACTAAATATGTCAACCATTATTTATTTATATAATGGTTTATTAAACAACGCAAATTGAATTTTACTGATAATTTTACCAGAATAAACGGTAGTACGTGGTATTTAGATATGAAGGCTAATAAAAATTCCACACTAGAAGTTATTTTGCACAACCTCCAGGGACGCTTGTATCAGGGAGTAGAACACTCTTCGCTGGCGTGAACGTTTGGAACGTTGCCTCAAGTAATGAGAAAAAGCGGAAAAGGGTATGGGTCACTTTCTATCTTTTTTTGGAGAATACTGGGCCTAGGACATGGGTATTAGACTTGGTATTCTTTAATGTTTCTTTTTTAAGTGAATAGGTAGGCGCTTGACTAATATCTCGCCTCATGGTAAGCGACGATGCGATCTAGGATGTGACGCGCTTGCCTAGAAGATACCTATTCACTCGGGACTTGAAAACCCCTAAATTGTATTTGCCATGAAACACAAAAACCGGTAAAGTAGTGACAAGTGGACAGAAGAGGTCACTTCAGCCTTACAAAGCCCACTACTAGGCTTGCCCCAGGGACCTTCAAAACAATTAGTCCCGCTCTTCTCGTATTCAAAGCTCACTGTGACCTTCACCAGGGTGACTCCACCTTTTGGGGGACCTATTCAGGCTGGTCATCCTGCATAGGAGCGGTCGTCATTCCAGATCCTTTCAGCCTAAAATCGACATCAGTACTTCGCGCTATGTGTCCCGCCTACTATCTTTTCACTGATTCTATCACGTACGGAAACGCAAAGCTTCACTCTTTCCATTGCCCGCTGGGCAGAAGAAAATATATACAAATATAAACTACCAAGTACCTCTTAATAAAACAGTTTCGACTAACAATGGCACTGACTTTTTTTTAAAAGACACATGCTTTAAACTAGATGGCGCTAGTAGTAACATATTTTGATACTACGTGTACATTATAGTAGGAACGCAAAGGAAAGACTGGAGACCGTGGTTCGCCGATATAAATTGTAATTTTGTATATATTGTATTTAATTATAGTTGACATACTTCAGAAATTGCGAATACGCTATATGAGTTTCCACTCAATTTCTCGTATCTGTATATACGTTGCATAGCTACCGCCATCAATGGTAAGTGCTTTTTTCTCCGTGAAATAATGTTATTTGCAAGGATCTATAGAGGTGTAATGGTATTACCAGGAAATTAATGTTTTCATTAATTATTATATATTTTATCACTTCTTTTAATTTTATTTATGACATTTGATATAATAAACTTGCTTTAATCATTCTGTTTTATGTATTGGATATAATCGACTGAATTAAATTATTTTATTTTGTATTTTATTTAAAAATATGCTCATACTTTATGCACACTCCGTGTTATGTCCAGCAGACAAAAACAGCATCAGCCCTCCATACATAAGGGTAAGTAAAAGGTGACTAATCATACCACAAATGATACTGAATATAGTCATCGTATATCTCCGTCCTGACATTCCCGCGCTTATCGCACCTTTCAATAAAACGACTAGTCTTCCTGCGATCACGGATTCTATAAAGCAGAAGAATTGTTTGAATTAAATATAATAAATAAATGCATTGTAAAGGAGGAAGGTCAATAAGGCGGGTTTTCAGCACTTTTCATTTTTGACCTAAAAATTAAAAAAAAAAATCTAGTATATAGACTAACAAATCTATTCCATCCTAAACGGAACCACCCCTAATCCCCCTCCTAAAGGAGCAGAAAAATCATATATGACTTAATAAATAAAAAAACATTTTTTTTAGCTCAAAAATAATATAACCTTTCAAAACTCTGTACTCTGAGTAGCTACGCAAAAAAAATGTATTAAGTCATATATGATTAATCTGCTTCTTGGCGGGGTGGGAGGGGGGAGGGCGGTTGGAGGTGATTTCGTTTGGGGTGGAATCGATTTGTTAGTTCATATAGTAGATAAAAAATTTTTTAGAAATTTTTAGGTCAAAAATAAAAGGGGCCGAAAACCCGCCTTATTGACATTTCCTCCTTTGACCAAAATGGTATTATTAAAGAAAAAATACCGAATTTAGAACCAATTCGTATGTAAGTCTAGTTTTAAATACGATTTAATTACACCACTAATTGCACACATTGGTCTTTGAAATGACCAACTAATAAATTATTATACAATAATACATACATTGTTCTCAATACAAGTTAAGCAGCTATAGCCCCAGCGTTATGGAAATAAGAAACAACGCCTATAAATATCACAACTCCCAGACCCAAGCCAAGAAAGAACAGTTAATTTTCAACATTTACCCAGCCGGGGATATATCAAAGTAACTTGGTTTGCGTTCAAGAGAAGCAACCAAACACAATGCTTAAAAAATAAAAAAATAATTGCAACATGAGAATCGCTGCCTCCTGTGACATATTTCCGGATCCCCCCGGTATTTCTCTATGAAATACCGTCGCTAGAAGACCGAGGTGAGAATATGTTGTAAAGTACTGGATTCCCGACACGACACCAGTTACGGCATTTTTCCGTGTAACTTGTGCTGTATTACGGCCTTCAGCACTATTATATGAACTCCTATTTTCGAGGCAAGGTGTCGAATAAAATTTGCATTTTCAATCTTCAGCTTCGGAAGGTGATAATGCTGTCATTTTATGATGCACTAGCAAAACTAGCTCGTGTTTAGCTATGCAGTCTGATAATAATTATTAATGGAACCCGTTCGTATTACATAAAATCTGTCTACTGAATAAAAATTCGACGTTGTGTAAATAAGTCAAATCAATTCATCGAATACCTTTCGAGTAATATTATAAATTATATAATATTACTCTATATATTTAACATAATTACACTGAACTTTATATATTTTTTTTTTCAGTCACAGAGTTTGATCGCGATGACCTACGAAAATACTCGATTGTGATGATTTAATTTCATTTTGCTAAATTTATTCCGACTTAGGACAGGTGATAGGTTTCATTTTAATATAAAACACAGCATCGCGTGGCCAGGTCCGCTAGTATATTATATAGTTTTATGTAATTAACAATATTATATTCACACCAATTAGCCTATCCTAAAGTTAGCACTGTAATGCTTGTGTAATTGGTGCTAGGGATTACCCTAATGGATAGACATACAAATATGTTACATAAATATGTAATATTTATATAAATACACATGATTCAGGTAGAAATACTCTATTTATCACACAAACATACGTGTCTTCTGGGACTCGAACCCAGGATCATCGGTGCGAAAGACAGGATAACTACCGTTGCACCAAACGGTCGTCAAATGAAATAAAAAAGCAAGTGTGCAATTTTAGAACTGAAACCTTCAAAAATAATACGTACACGTATTCAAAATACCATTGTTGTTGTGATGCCTTCTCTCAAGCTTTGTACTACGCATGCGCACACAAACACGTATTAACACACGTATGTACATAATACTTCCTATCTCATTTTCTCCTACGTTAAATCTTATGAATTTATGTGTCTTTTTACTGTCGCTTTTTCGTTTCGAAAAGACACTGTATAATGCTTCCTATCTCATTTTCTCCCACGTTAAATCTTATGAATTTATGTGTTTGTCTCTTATCATTGTCGCTTTTTCGTTTCATCGACTTTCAAATGAAAACATTACTAAAAAAGTTTTCACTTCAAATAACATTATTAAAATGCACTTAAAATAAGTTCTTTTGAATCGTCAAATGTTATTATAAACACACACAAAATAAGTGTCCCTCTTTAAATTTGCACAAAATATTAATAGAAAAACGCTTTACAGTATTTGCCAGTCTGTATTCAAATATCCATCTCCTGGTAACTTGGGCAACACGCCCCATCCAATTAATTTAACCAATCAATCTTACTTATCTACTTTTTCGATACCTACCTTTTTTATTTTGAGTTTAATTATGATAACAACGAATTGACGAAGCAACATGTTCTCGAAGCAACATGTTCTCGAAGCAACATTAGTTCTAATTCGTTCGCATTAAAATAAATAAAGACACTAAGTGGAAAATCCAAATGTTATTTTCAATGATGGGGAAAATTACTCTACAAATTGTAAAAGTCTAGATACCGAGAGGTTACGGGCTCAAAACCCGTGTGATATCCGAGACAAGTGAGATTATTTCTAATAAATTTGTTTTTAATAATTATTCATACAAAAATTTAATATTTTAATATTCCACAATATTTTTTGTATAGTTAACATCAAATACAAACATAAAATTAATGTGTGGAGTCAATAAACACCCTGCCTTTATAGATTTTGAATCTATAGAGTCAACAAAAAATATATTAAAGTTCGTTCTCACTGAATTTTTCAGTCGTTCGAGAAAAACTATCTTGTCTGTATTTTATCCTTCCGTTTTTATTTCTACTATCACAAATTATATTCCAGAATAATTGCTTTAACTCTTATAAATATTTCAAAAGAAAATAGAAAAAATAATATTTTTGTATAAAACACTTTTTACGGATTTTGCGCATATTTTTTTTATATTTAATCCTGACGTTTCGACTCCTTTACAAGAGTTGTGATCACAGGATAACTAAGATAATGGTTGTCATGTATTTTCTACTACTACCTTCACAATATTTTAATCGGGCACGTTCCTAATTGTTAAATTTTTTATATAAATAAAGTTGTTTTATTTTTTACATTTTATTTAGTTATTAAATTCTCACTACGATTACATTGTATACTACTGAGTCTACTACCAGTTCGGAAATTGGGAGGCCCTTCCCGAGAAGAACTGGCGAAAGAACCGACCTACATCTTACTGTTATTATTTGCAAAAACAGCTAAATACATCATCAGGTCTTGCAATATGTGTTTTTAAGAGGTTTTTGGAGGAAGAGATGAAAATAATATATGTCATATGTAGCCAGATAATGAAATCGAAACAGAGCTGTAATTGAAAAGAATTTGCAAATAGACAGTATCATCGGTATGTTCATACAATATCCCATTTATTACAAGCGGATTCGTCGATTTTATTACAACAAGCAAGATAAATAGTACTGCAACAACGTATACCCATTCTGATGTTGTCCGATGACACAGTGAAAGTATAGTCAAAAGGTATGTTACAGACAAAACATTGATTTTCATTCTGCGTTTGTAAAAGTTTTCTTAATTGATATCAATTCATGTTGGACTTTAACATAAAAATAGAATGGAGAAATTTTACAGTTTCATATAGGTTGTTGTGCTTTTGTACTTAATAAATTGTGCAAATAACGAAATTAATTAAGATTTCTTTAACATCTCTTTGATTAATATGTTTCTTTTAAATAAAACTACTTTTAATATTGTTGTTATGAAGTGAAAACTTCTTTAGCATCGTTGTGATTTAAAAGTCGTTGAAACGAAAAAGTGTCTATAAAAAGAGACAGATACATAAATTCATAGGATTTAACGTAGGAGAAAATGAAATAGGAAGCATTATGTACGTGTATTTATACATGTTTACGTGCGCATGCGTAGTAAAAAGCTTGAGAGAAGGCATCACAACAAATGTTGTATTTTGTATAGGTGTACGTATTATTTTTGAAGGTTTCAGTTCTACCACGTGTGAATTGCACACATGCTTTTTTTTATTTCCTTCTGACGTTTCGGCTCCTTTACAGGAGCATCAGCGGGTGGTCAAATACATTTACCCAGCTCTATGTTAAAGTGCTATACAATATACTATACTTTATACTACGATATACATTACAATACATAAAAACACCGATTAAAAGAAAAACAGAAAAACGATCAACTAAGCACTGATTATGGTGTTCTTAAACTTAACCAGAAAGAATATTTATATAACATCTAATTATAAAAAGGTAAAAATGGTCTTATTTAAATGTATGATAGGCGGGGAAATATAAAACTAAATCATTTTGTCCTGATCGATGCCCAATGATGAACACCTTGAAAGATACAATTGCGGTATCCTTAAAAATAAAACAGAGGCTCCGTAATAAATCCAAAACGAACCTACTGTCCCTTCGTGAGCTATACTGGTAATTGCACAAAAAGTATGACCGAGTGACCACGTCTGCGTTCGTACAGAAAGAATCAGTTTGCTGGGCGTCCAGCCAAAACATGATTACGTTGGCATGCGAACCTGACTCCCCGCCCCCAACCGCATGATCTACAAACCAGTTTACATGGAAATAAATGCTGTAAACTACACTATTTTGAATTTTCCTCTTAAAGTTTCTTCTGACTTGTGTTATGAATAAAATATTTCAAAAGAGTAAAACACTTTATTATTCCTTTTCTCAATACAACTCTTCGCAGCTTGGTATATTTTGGACTCGTCTTCGATGTCAGGAAAAAAGTAAAGCCACAATCAACGACAAATTTTAAGATGGCAAGTGGTTTAGTGTTGCCTGACGAAAATAACATTGCACCATAATCTACAGCACTTTATATACTTTAATATGTTCTATGTCTGACATATGCTAACACTTGGAAAGCCAAGTTATTACTAGTTGAATGAAAAGTCGATTTAAATGAAGATAAGATAAAATAAAGTTAAAATTCTTTTTGGAGTTATTGAAGTTATACTTGAAATATGTAGGTATTATTCATAGACATATTTATATCACACAAATATCTGCCCCTTTCAGGACTCGAACCCAGGATGGTCGATACGAACGGTATGATCGCTACCGGTGCACCAAACGGTCGTCATTAGATTTTTTCTAGTAATAATTTTTTTAGATGTTCAACATTTATTATATTAGTTAATTCGATCCCGCAGCATTTAGTATCTCGAACGTGCTACAGTTCGTAGCTTTCTGGAGTTTGCATCACAATGTGTGTGACCGGAGCTTTTGCAAAACAAGAGTTTTCATCATTACTTTTTATAATTGGAGCGGAGCGATCGAAGCGAGCGGAGCTCACATGGATCATCTTCAATGACACAATGTCTGTTACGCCATAACTTCCCGAGTTCTAAATCGATTTTAATAATTTTTGTGTGGAATCACATCAACACATTTACAATCACAAACCAGATTGTGACGGAGCCCGAATTTTGTAATTCACAAAAAAGAAAAGAATTTTGTAACACAGCGCTCATTTTGATAAAATCGATATCTTTACAGACACAAAAGTAAACTCAAGAGATAAATCAATAAAATGTTACAAGACAATCTTTGAATATTTTTATTTATAATAGACAGAAATAGTAAAAGAATTTATATTTACATTTATATTTTATATAAAGTATCTATCCACTTGGCAGTCTCTGGTAGCAACTACTACCATATTTAAATTACCGCGCGGCCTGTTGTTTTTTTTTTTAATTAAGATTAATTTTTGAGTTACAGAGATCAAAATATTCAGTGGTGGATACTTTATTTAATCAGCTTTACGGTAGTATTTTTTGTTTGGTCCTAGCTTCATTACTTAGCCATAAAATGGCAATTTTATCTAAGAGTCCGACATTTTTGTTTTCACAATTCACGCAGAATTGGGACTGTTGACAGGGATGGGGCGCGCGGTAGCGGACCGACAATATTTATCTAAATGAAATTATTATTTTGCTGTTTCTACTGAGAGTTTTTAGTCAAAGCAATGGCAAAAAATAAAAGGGAATTGTCAACAAATGTACCTATTTATAAAACAATTATTACTTTTCATTTTAGTTGATTTTATTTTCTTAATTCTGTTAAATGTTACAACAACACCTTTCAATTGTAATAAGGAAAACCTGTTATTGGCCATATTCTTGAATGTAAACCTGCTGTAATGTAACTTTTAAATAACGCTGTTGGTTTTGAAATAAATAAATGACCAAAAAACATTGGCTTCTTGGGATTTCCCAATAGAACAAAAAGCGCGCATTTTTTGGAAGTTTCCGTCCTTATGGAATTTAAAAATTTACTATTCATTATTGAATTTAATTATTTTTTTTTATATTTGTATTACGCTCCGCTCCAATATATGGTGCTAGCGAAACTTTATGCTTAGCGAGAGCATCGCCTAGTTTTGTCATGTCATGATATCAAGCATTGAATGCTTGTGCCGTAGAGACAAAACAGTATTATTAGTAACCCACGTATGGAATGAATAGAACGTAGGATGTGATTTAATTGGTAGCTAAACAATAATTGTAGGTTTCCTGCTTCGTGTTTCCAGGGTCATAACAGTTTCTCACTCCAGTATTCCTATTATAGTCTAGTATCTTATTTACACGCACAGATAGTTATGAATAAGCATTTTATTCTATCACCGTTTGTCGTGTTATATTTCTACATCAAGTCCGTAACAATGCCGAAAAAACCCCAGCTTTTGTTCATACTGAAATAACAATTTCGGTACACGCACACAAGTTGGCCGCCATTTGCATTACAGTTGCACATAATGGCGCCCTAACGATGCATTTGTTTAAATTTATATAGGGTTTAAGTGAAATGTTTGGGGACATAAAAGTATAGTAAATGTGGACGCTGTCAAAGCAAGTTCATTAATTGTGATTGCATTGTTAAGCATTTAAAGATAGTAATATTAGTGACGCATCGTTGTGAGAAATACCTAGGCGACCGACGTAATTGTTCTTTGAAAAATAATTTACAATTCTAGATAAAGATAGCATCATAAGAGTATGAAGAATCTCACGTAAAGTCGACATTTCTTGAAATCAACTTGCACTTAGCAACAGTTAATTTATTAAATATAATAATGTGACTATACTTTTAAACAGCCTAATTCACAAACGTACAGTAGTACAACGACGCCCGGATCAAGACTGGGCCACGACCGCCATCTTGCTTCTATAGGTACGCTTGAAGCGAAAGTTGGAAAAAGCGACGGTCGGGTTGCCAGTCCCGATATTAAAATAATAAGTAGTTAATAAAATTATATATTTTTAACACAGCTTGTTAATTCAAATCAAATGTATTCATAATTAAATATGATATTACTTATGATTCAGTTAATAAGAAGTAAATATTTTTAACGTCAAACGTTTTAAACGTTAAGAATTTTGTTAATTAATTGTATTGTACAAAGCCACACATAGTTAGTAGTGGTAGTAACATATTAAATATATCAAAGTAAATATATAGTTCCACGTGTTATTACTAGAATTTGTCGATTTTTTATGTACATTGGTTATTGGTGTAAAGTTAGGTCTTTAAATAATATACGGTTTGGTTATATTTGTAATAAAATTCTATTGTAGTAGCGAGTGATCCTCGAGAGAGCGATGCAGGTTTGATACATTTCTATATGTCTCTATCTGTGGGAAAATAACATACGTTCCCTCTGAAAGAGCTGTGGCAAAAAATAATATTCAAAATTATTTCAAGTGTCTATTAACGAATTAAAAACTAGAACACAATTTAATTTTATGGTTTATATTTACACAAAGCCATATAAAACTTACTTGTCAAATATTACCTAGGTCCATAATTCATTTCCCGCGTAATGATTCACCATTTTTGTATAATTTTCTAATATGGGAGGTCAAAGGGCACAAAGTCCATTCAGCCTTGTCCTCAGTTATTGCTTTTTCATAGTTTGATGATGATGAACAATATTGAGAGCAGTTAATGAATAACGGATGAATAATGAAATATAAATAAAAAAATAATTTCTCAGCCCTATTCTAACAAGTTTCCGAGTAAATATGTGGGGGTTTACAAAAACCTCTACGGACTACTTGAGAAAACATGAAAAGAGAACTCCCACTTTTTTTTTACTTTCAAACACTTGTTAAGTCTATAAGAAAAGGACAATGCCCATCCTAGTTTGGACTTTGGTATTGCTTTAAATGATTTTGTACCATGATGATTTTTACCAAATTTTTTTGGTTGCTAAATGAATATTAAATTATTAAACACAGTTTTTCCGTAGTTCAACGGGTAAAATGAAAAAAAAAACAAAACTCATCAAATTAACATTTCTTTAATTCATGTTTTATTTACATTTGAAGTTTTATTTATCAACACAATGGTTGGATGTGAACTGAATGCGATTATTTTAATGTATTAGTTTGAATAATACTTTAAATATTTTATTTAGAATATTAAGGTTTTCATCACAAAACTCAAGTATCAATTTGACAGTTCCACCCCGCAAAATTATTAACAATTATACATCGATTATGATTGCCTAATGCAAGTTTATATGAATAACTTAAATACCCATGAGTTGATATTATGTATTATTAAATATATTCCTATTCAGAACATTAAAATAGCAGGTATACCTACCACCTTCTTTACAGACCCCTAATACACTACCATATATCTATGATCATAGAGGAATCTCATTGCAGGTATAATTTATAAAATCAGACATCATAATGTTTGGTGAATCCGTGATCTCTAGACGGTAATGCAGCATTCGCGAACATGCATTGCGTGCTGTTATGCATGCAAGATCGTTTATTTTATTGATAGATGCGAATGACGTGCAAACTAAATATATGCTGGCAATTGATTGGCAGATCCGTTTATTTTTCGTCATCCCAGCTAGGAATGACATGTATGCATATATCGTTTAGACATCTGTATGTCATGCACGTTGACGTAAATGCATGTTAGAGGCATTACCGTACTTTGATTGATGTCTAGACTCGAAGGGCCTGATATGGGCCATAATATTCATCGGCACAGACACACAGATCGGATTACTTGTTTGTTAATGTGATAAATACTATACATAATAATGCATATTAAATTGTATAAACTCACTGTTGGTGGTTTGAATAATTTAATTATAAGAGTTCTCATTACAAAAACTATATCAAAAGTTAAAAGCACGACGCAACAAGATAAAAAAAAAAGTAGCGCCCTTAAAACCATAAAAAGATAAAATCGTCTTCTCGTAACATAATCAGGTCTATACTTAATTTCTCAATACGCTAGAACGTGCGCTCGAATGTCAATTCGATATGTAAATGAAATAAATAGCGTATCGATTGTATTACCAATTGATTGCAATACCAAGGAGACAAGTGTCAACATAAAGCACTCGGTAAATGGAAGGTAATTCATTACTAATTACTATGCGGATTATTGTCCGTCGAAGTTATACCACGAATGGGCATTCTCCTTTAATAATTAAAATCTACTTTTATTACACATCGCTATCCCACCAAAAATAAATGTTTAACAATTAATCAAAACCAGTAACTTGACGCTTTATTTTCCTGCCAAAAAATCACCATTTATTTTCCTAGCATATTCTTCTAAAGTATGACCTACTTCCGCCTCAGGTCATTCGAAGCAAATCTTTTAATGATAAGTTATCATTAGTTTTTCCAGGAAATTTTTAGCTTAAAACACAATGTTCGACCAAATGAGATATCGTGTTGCCGGCCCGCCTCTCGTGTGTACCAAAACAAAAGGCCCCCGTATTTCAGCGCTACCAAAATAGAGGTCGCTAATTACTGTTTTATTCAATGAAGGAAATGTTAAAACATTGGAAGGGGGACCCCACATAACTGCTACCAAAGGACTAACGCAAATTTAATTCATAATTGATGGCACAAACAAAGCGGAAAGATACACATCAGTTAAGAGAGAAAACTGGAATGTAATTTGGTCGATTCGCTTCGTTATTAAATTGTTCGTGAAGGAGAGATAACCCCAGGTTGGTTCCGTTCTCGGCTAACGAGGTGGCCGATTGCTTCACGACTACTTTTTGTATTACGAGATTCCCTCCAGTTTTGATAACCTCGCCGATCGCTGTTTTCAATGGCGCCCAACTTTCTGTATCTGTATTAACAACCATCATTCTCTGGTTATTTACTTTAGAATCTGGTGTGATAACGAAACGAAATAAATAAAATTGTAGGAGTGATTTTTATTATGGGTAAAAATCAGTTTTTTTTTTAAGTACATATATTAAAAACTTTTCCATAATGAAAGTTAATACTTAATACTGCTACTATTATATTTAGTTATGTATTGAATTTTACCGATATTAAGAATGAGCCGAATCTACCTATCTGGTATAGACATTAAGACGATATGAGTAGCGTGCACGTAAGAAATATGTAATGTGTCTTGTAATAAATCTTATTAATATTTTGCTAGAAATGTTTCCTTAATTTAAAAAAAATAATCTGCAACACATTTAAGAGAGAAAAAAATGGCCTTTGTCGAGCTTCTTTCGGCTTTTTCGCTGTACAATACTTCCGACGTAGACTAACGAAGCCATGGCATAATTGACTTTCAATAAAATAAATTGATAATATTGTATATTATCAATTTATATATACAATATTATCAATTTATATATACAATATTATCAATTTATTTTTGTCCATTTTATATAATATGTATCTACTGTAGCACCTGTACGCGATTAAGATATTTTAGTTTCATTCTAAAAATAACGTTATAGAAAATAAAATAGAGATATTTAAGATTTGATATTTGGCAGAACGAACATTGTTTCTTTATATTAGGTAATATTTTTGTAGACGTGTCGTGTGTGTACGCTGTGAATGTATTGATTATCCTTGAGTTTCAAATAAACAAAATATCACGGAAATACATATAAGTGGTTTCAAGAATATCGAGTACAAATATCTCTCGAAGCAAACGAGCTCAGAGCCTCGAAAAGAATTCGTCTCCCAGCGAATCTTACAGTACTTATAGCGGAGGAGGATTCTTGGAAATAATTGTGAGGAATTCACAATAACTCGTATTATTACGCAAAATAAACAATAAAATATTTAAAAATGAAAAATAAAGGGAAAAAAATACAAATGCTTGCTTCGCGCCTATTATTAAGAAGTAGTGTAAAAGGATTGACCATAGATAAAATAATAGTTGATGCAAAGAGGTTGCAACTCGAAGCTATACGGCCTTTATGGAAAGAATGGTAAAGTCAGTACTGAATCTTTGTTTTTTAATCTCGTTTAAAGAACAGCAAGAGCACTATATCTACATATATACATTTTTTGATCACCTATACGCCAACTAGCGTTTTGAAAGTAGCTGAAACTTCGCGATCGCAGACAGAACGCTCTTACTTTTGCGACATCAGGTGCAAAAAGTATCTTTTTGAAAGATTTTGGTCTTAAGCATTGAAAAAGAATAATTTAAGATACATTTATTGAAAGTCAATTATGCCATGGCTTCGTTAGTCTACGTCGGAAGTATTGTACAGCGAAAAAGCCGAAAGAAGCTCGACAAAGGCCATTTTTTTCTCTCTTAAATGTGTTGCAGATTATTTTTTTTAAATTAAGGAAACATTTCTAGCAAAATATTAATAAGATTTATTACAAGACACATTACATATTTCTTACGTGCACGCTACTCATATCGTCTTAATGTCTATACCAGATAGGTAGATTCGGCTCATTCTTAATATCGGTAAAATTCAATACATAACTAAATATAATAGTAGCAGTATTAAGTATTAACTTTCATTATGGAAAAGTTTTTAATATATGTACTTAAAAAAAAAACTGATTTTTACCCATAATAAAAATCACTCCTACAATTTTATTTATTTCGTTTCGTTATCACACCAGATTCTAAAGTAAATAACCAGAGAATGATGGTTGTTAATACAGATACAGAAAGTTGGGCGCCATTGAAAACAGCGATCGGCGAGGTTATCAAAACTGGAGGGAATCTCGTAATACAAAAAGTAGTCGTGAAGCAATCGGCCACCTCGTTAGCCGAGAACGGAACCAACCTGGGGTTATCTCTCCTTCACGAACAATTTAATAACGAAGCGAATCGACCAAATTACATTCCAGTTTTCTCTCTTAACTGATGTGTATCTTTCCGCTTTGTTTGTGCCATCAATTATGAATTAAATTTGCGTTAGTCCTTTGGTAGCAGTTATGTGGGGTCCCCCTTCCAATGTTTTAACATTTCCTTCATTGTATAACGTTATTTTTAGAATGAAACTAAAATATCTTAATCGCGTACAGGTGCTACAGTAGATACATATTATATAAAATGGACAAAAATAAATTGATAATATTGTATATATTCGTCATATACAATTGCAACTATTAACAATGAAATTAAAAGTCCCTATTATTTTTTGAAAAACATCGTATAAATTAAAACAAAATTTCTTTGTTAGTATTATAACACCGTAAGCAAATTCTATTTTGTAGAATAGAATTGCAGTGAAAACTTTATATTACTAGGTTTCGTTAAACTTATAATAACAATTATACAACAAAGCACGGTTCTTACCACCCAAAGATCGGAAAGAATTAAAATGACAATGTTGCCAGCACAAGAACAAAAAATCAGTGTGAACAAATGAAAATACAAATTATTTATGTTTAGTAATAATTATTAAATAGTAAAATAAAAATATGTAGCTTACTTCCGCAAAACTCAAGCAGTGTGCACCGCCCGCCCGCCCGCAAATAAATGCAGGAACCGCAGACACCGGCACCTTCACCAACTACTCTACACGTGTTTCACCCTTACGCGGAGCATCATCAGGAGTTGTTAGACCGTGCAATAATTATTAAACACATTGTATTTGGTCTTCTTCGTTGCACATTTAACTATGTTATCCCTTAATAACTTAAGTTAAATAAAACTGCCTGGAAAAGCGTATTTTATTTTAAACTGAACAAACTATTAGCAAAGATTTAAGTAGCAAATTAAACTTTAACTCGGAGAAACTTTTCTTTCAATTAATACAGTTTGAAAATTTATCGAGAATACACGGACTACAAAGAGTGTTTCATCAAGAACTAATAAGAGAAAAGAATTCGATGGTCGAGTTCATTTCTATATTATCTGTTTCGTTGGAAGGCATTTAAAGTCGTTGGTTAAGGCAGCATCTGTAGTCAATCACCTAGTCCAAAAGGCGTCCATTGTTGGGCGGAAGCCTCTTCTAAAAGTCAAGGGTTTTGTCACAACCTTCACGGTTGACAGGTGGGTTGGAGGCAGTAAACGAACACTATTGGATCAGAAAGAGTTAATCTCCCATGCAGCAGGTTCAGGATTGTAACACTTCGCGTATCATCTCGAGTTCTTTACCGATTATTGAAATTTCTTTAGTCATAGAAATGTCATTTCCAGAACTTTACCGATCATTTAATTTTTTTCGGTGATTATTACTATCTACTACAATCATCTAGGTCGTGACGAAGCCCTGTGGAGGGGCCCATGGGCCATCTGCCGTGCCTCGTCAAGGTATCTACCGCAAGCGAACCCACTGAACCACGGTAACGGGGTTGGTATGTCCCAGGGATTTAGTTTGGGGTATAACTCTGCCTACGCTCCGTTCGTCACAGCAGACAGGAGTCCTACATAATCCTCCCCCATAAAGGATCAAAAAAAGGTCCTGACGAAGCCCAAATCTTAAGTTTCACCGATATATATATATATACATATATAAGCGCTTTATCACTATCTCGCCTAATGGTAAGTGACGATTAGATCTGGGATGTGATGCGCTGCCTAGAAGATACCTAATCGTAAATTCAAGACCCTTTCATTGTATTTACCAGGAAACAGACTCAGGCAAAAAGTTTTACTCTTAAGCGGCACGGATTAAATAATTTAAACCAAACTTGGAACAATATAACGGTGGCGTCCATTTGTAAGTCTGGTTGTCCGATGAAAAAATGAGGACGGCGGAATAAGGCTGTACAATTCTGCTGCACACTCTCCGAAATAAATCCTATGAAAACGGATAGAATAGCTATTTAGATAGCTAGCTAGACCAAAGAACAAGATTTTATCACTTTATTATAACCCTTTTCCACTCCAGTATATACTGCAGCGAAGCAGAATGCCGAGCGACTGCAGCGCCCTAGTTAGAAAAGACTACTGCTTATTGTGTGGTATATGGCGATTACCTCCAGTATCATTAGTCGCCATTTAAGACACCATAAAGTGTAAATGGTTACTGCTATTCTACTGTACCGAACACACCACGGTTAAAGTCATCCTTTCTCCCTACAAATGTTTTACTTTTACGAAAGTCCTGGGTCCTATCATTAAGATCATAGTAGGATTTCAGTGGTGATGTAATTATTTGTATCACACGACTAAACCAGAATTCGAACTGCCACCGATGCAACGGTCTGTCTAATTCGTTTTGTTATATTTAATTTATTTAAACAACAATTCTTGTTTTTAAAAGAGAGTGGCTTCCTTTCTAACTTTTATCAAGGGCGTAATAAAATTTGGCTTATATTTGCAATCTAAGAAATGAGAAATAAATTACCATGAAAAAGAAATGTCGTGGTGCTGATGTGCCGTGTTCACGACACCTAGACCCAAGCCGGTATTTTTTTTTACATTAGCCCACCTGGTTATCGATACCGGGGCCTGAAAATGCATGTATAAACCGAACCACTAGACTACGAAGGTCGTCAATGCTAATAATAATTGAATAAATAAAAGATTAGAAATATTAGTATAATTTCACTTAAGCTTGACTCTCTGCAAATGTTTACTTTGTAATAATAAAGCGTATTCTTGCAAACTGGCAAAACCAACTGTGTGATGGATAGCCGTGCCTCTTATTAAATTAACGCTCAGTTTCACTCCCTAAAATGTCCATTAATTTTGTAACAATATTATGTATAATTATCATCTTTATTAATTAATAGTAACCGAAAACCAACACAATGTGGAGGTCATCAAATAATTAGGAAACCATAATAATTATAATTATATTTTTTACATTTCTATTAGTTGTGCGGGCGATTCAAAATTAGTGGACCGTATTGCGGTGTGAGAAAATTAATGTCGACAACAAATATGAAAGGGAGACGAAGAGGGCACGACCGCCACGGGGTGTGAGATGCTGGAGGCTGCCGGTCGCCCCTGAGCTTTGCTGTTTCTTATTGTTACGCACACGAAGACACCGTCTCATAAAACTAAAGTTTGTTATAGGGGTTTGCGGATAGACCACTAGTTCAATTGAATATTGCGGAACTTGGTGCACGTGTGCGAGCAGCCCTAAGTCGCCATTTTTTCTTTTTTGCCCGCATATTGGCTATATTGCAGTATGATTTGACATCAATAGTTGGCGCGGTCGTCTCGCTCTTCCATATGCGAGACAAGGTATGTGCGAAAGGGAAATGGAATAAATGGAGGTGAAGCTAGGAGTTACGACCAACCTAATAAAAATTACAAAAACATACAAACAAATAAGCAGAAAATTTGAATTTAATACTGGCGATGGCGCAACCACCCATCAATTAGCCTAGCCAAAAGTAAGCACTTTAAGGCTCGTGTTATTGATACTGGGGTAGCGAATAGACAAACGTATGTGATATATTGTTATTTAAAAAAAAATACTCAAATCCGTCGATGCTAACGCTGCCGTTGCACCAAACGGTTGTCAAATATACACCGATTACAGGTATTATTCAATATGATTACCATCACATTTGAAATACCCCTGGTAATGCCAACTACATCTTCGAGCCCTCAGATATAATACGAATCTACGACCTTTCGTTATCCGGACGAGTGATCTGACCGCTGAGCTACCGAGACTCTGGCAGACGCGTCGAAATTTACAAACGTATTTCAACTTCTACTCTGATCTAGTATCGTTTCATCAATTTTGAACGTTAATTACCTTTAAAATCAAAAGTTATATTTAACAAATATCAAATATTTGATTAAGATGGAACCAGCTATAGTAATGTATTAACATTTTTGCATTCCTAATATCATATTTCTATAAGATTTCCACTTAATAGCTCAGAGATGTGGTTTTTTGGCATCATGAATGCAAAAAAATAACTAAACACGTTGTTTATCGTGTCTTTATTATTTTATTTTAATCCTTACATTTCGACTGTAAAAGCAGTCATAATAAGGATCAAAGCGCCAGAATCCTATCATCATCATAATCACATCTTCGACACCCATGTCCCAAGGATTTTCACTACAATCCGTCCTGTGCAGCATCCATCCGGCTTTCCGCGACCTTGACAAGATCCTGTTCCACCTTGTGTATGGCCTACAAGGTCCTCGTCCGGAATCAAACAAAAATAAAAGAGCCCTTTCGCTATCAGTAAATACCTAATGCTTTACTTCAATGAAAACACGCGAGTATTATATCAAAATACGCAATATGTCCATACCCTTTATTCGTTTGATGCTTTCAACCACAAAAGATAATAGAAACATATGATGGAAAACTGTCTTTGTCGATACATTTTCTTAAGCCTTGTTTCCAACAGACGGGATAACAAATAAGACGAAACAATTGAAAACTGTAAGCCCTTTCGAGACAAAACAGGGCATTTAAGTGGCGTCCGAGAGAAACCAACTCGCTTCGTGATAAGCATCCATTTCGTGAAGGTCCTTTCTTAGAAATTTATTACGCAGTTCTACGTATTGAACGGTACTGGCACAGGGGCAGCGTACATTGAAATGGAACGCCTTAAAGGTTTGGTTATCATCGAATCACATCTTTACAGATAAATTAAATTAAAGTATCTTTTTTATGTCAAAATAACAAATTTTACTAAATGCATTTAATACCATAAAGAAAGACACTTCAGAAATAATAGACGTGACAACGATTTATCAAATTTATTCCAAACTTATTAACAATTTAGCCAAACCTATTTTTCAAAACTTATTAACAGTAGCACTCCGATCTGTAAACAGTTCCGTTCCTTTTTACCGCTGAAGCCAGACTGTGCTCTCATCGTTTCATCGTTTTACCACATCTTACGACAAGATGGCCGCCTCAAGTGTGGCTAGCTAAAAAATAACAAAAATATATTTAGACCAGTATAATATACCCGAGCAAAACATTATGATTTGACTTTTAAAATAACAAAACCTTACAAACGTAATAATTTAGCACTTCACTCTGTTACTTTTTTATGTCCAAAGAAACTTTTACTAGAAAATAATCAAATCGTCTGAGGAGTTAGGCAAGCCTATATATTCGGGCGCCATATCTTCAAACTTTAGGTACTTATACCTATCGTCGAATGTTAATTTCATCAAACATTTAATAATCGTCAACGAAGATACTGGTATGAAATATATATGTTTTGCTATTTAAGCATTTTACTACAAGATTATTAATTTGCTACTAAAAATATGCTCTTGTAATTTAGCTAATGAGACCTCGACAGATCCATTGAATTTTTCGAAGTTTCTTAGACGAATACCAGCGCCATCTCTTTATGTTCAAGGTAATTAAACATCTAAATCGAATGTCATCTAAATATAAAACAATCTATATAAAATAAACTTTTATAATATATATTTTTGTTATTTAATGCTTAAATGTTAGTTTTATATATCAAAACGTTTCGACACGAAAGTTTCGACTTTCAAGTCTTTATACGCAGACTCACAAGATGTCTGTTTGAAAACTTTATAAGTAGTTGTAAACTGGAGTCTTGCTTTCGTCCAGATTAAACCAGGGGGGATATATCTGGAGAGATATATAGAATTTATATAGATATTATATTAATATATATTGATACATCTATATAAACAAAAAATAATGTAGGTATGTATATATTTATTTACTATACGTTCCGAAACCATTGATCAGATTGTGATTTAACTTTGTTAAGTTATTTTATGCATGCAGGAAAGGTTTATTTGTATATTCAGCAAAACAGAGCATAACAAAGCATGCCGGAAACAGTGCAGCTATTAAATATAAATTTAAATAGCGTACGTGAAAAATCTTTTTAAATAAACTCAGTGGTCCCTAAGATTACCACAAACATACAAACAACTAGCTTTCATTACAATTTAAATATATATATATATACTATGGATCGGAAAAGTACTGACACTTTATGAACTTAATAGTAAGAAAACATTTTCTTACTTAAACTATACGCTTAAATACTAAATAAAGAAAAAATAAAAATAAAGAAATTAAATTAAATAAAGAAACATGGCCCTACCTTACTTTTTATTTACTAGATAATTATGTGCATAAGCAGCACAATATACATAGATGTACTCAAGTGAAGTCTTTTTCGAAAGATATACTATTTTGCATTTACAGTGATTCATAAGGATTAATTTCCGGTGAAATGTACATATTTAAAGGATTCGAAGTTAACAATCCAGTGATGTTACTGTAGGAACACATTACGGCATTATTTATATTCAGACATTTCAAACACGTCCGACTAAAAACCATTTACAAAGAGTATAATGTTTGTATTGAAGTTCATTCATTCACAAGACTGTTTCGTTAATATTAAATTTGCCCATAAAAAACAATCACATTCGATTAAGATGATACAGCTATAGCTATAGCAGCTTTTGTTGAAACTTCTTTTTTTGCCTTATACTCGCGCTCTAGCTCATTTTATTGTAAAGAATTTTATTTTTATTTCTTATATGTTTAAATCGTGTACCGGAGTACCCCAGGACCGTCGGTGCGAAGGTTAGGATCGCAGGTCCAATATGCCCACGATATAAGTAAGTTTATATGTAAACAGTAATATATTCACTTATACTTACCTAGTTTCTTCTTAAATTTGTCGTTTATTCCCTGTATGTTATTGCAATTTTCAGGGATACTTACTCAAAAGAGATACTTGTTGACATTGTTGTAATCAACGAAATAATGATATCATAACACCACTATTATTTTAATAACAGAATAATTTTGTTTTTTTTTGGATTATACATGGTGACGACGTATCATATTGTAAATGTCGTTACTTCTGTTAAAGCTGACGAGTTTCTTGCGCCCATTCTTCTTGCCAATTAAAAGACGTCCCGAATGGGTGGTAGGTAAAAATGTTGGACAATTCAAAACAACTTATTTTTAAGTGCATTTAAATATAGTTATTTTCATTTCATTTCATTTCCTAGCTTCTATTTAGATCATTATGCTCCCCAAACAACGTTATATACGAGGGTATCAAAATCATGTTTGTAATTGGAAGTTTGTATTTGTGGTTGAGAAAAGCTGTGAAGTTTGCAATAAATTATTAAATAAAAGAATAAAAATAGTAAATAATATCTCCACTCAGTGACCGGTAACCCTGTATATGGGTCCTTGTCTCTAGGGAAACCGGCCGGCTTTACCGCTGCCTTTAAAACTACCCGGCCGGCAGCCGGACGGCGTATTGTATACGACGTCCGGCGACGGCGTCCAGTGCCTGCAGCTGGTATCGTACTCGTAGCAAAAGCCGTTGCCTTATCCCCTAACACAGCCAATTTAATAAAAATATTTCTTACATTTACACCAATTAGCCTTATCCCAAAGAAAACACTGTAAGGCTTGTGTTATGGATACTAGGGTAATGGATACACATACATATATGATATATAAATGTTTAATAATTAAAGAAATATATATATATATAAATACACATGATTCAGGTACAAATGCTCGTGTTCATCAAACAAACATCTGCTCCTTCTGAGACTCGAACCTAGGCCTGTCGGTGCGAAAGGTAAGATCGCTACTGTTGCACCAAACGGTCATGAGGATTTAATGAGGGTTATTTCTTATTTTTATAAACTTTTCTTAAACTTTCAATATTTTTATGTAAATTTCTTACCTTAGAAAACCGATATCCTACCTGAAATGATTTTATTTCACAACTTTCTATTTGAACTCTTATAACCGAAATACTACAATAACTCGAGAATCAAACCCACATCCATTCGCTTTCGGTTCGAGTACTCTTCTAATTGATATACCCGTCGAATTTTGCAAAGAATTTCTTAAGTTGACACCAACGCCATCTCGTAAGGTTCTAGGTACTACAACAACAACTTTTACAAGTATCCAACAACCATTATAGTAGTTTATGATACTGTTGCATAATAAGGGTTCTTATAACATGAGTGTGTTTTAAAAAAACGAGCCGTAGGCGAGTTTTTTTATAGTATCACACGAGTGTTATAAGACCAAGTTATGTACAGTGTCATACACTACTTTATCTACTCTCATCCTATAATACGTAAAACAATATTGCAAACAAAACCAAATTTTGTTTAAATATTGAAAAGATTTTTTAAATGTCAAATGTTGGCGCCAAGGTGCAAACATCGATTGCGCATGCGTGTTGCGTCGTCGCGGACTCGTTCATTGAAACCTTTTTAAAGTAGAGGTTCAACCTCCTTGGTCCAGCTGGAGGTTGTATAGGTGTATCGTTATGATTAAAAAGTTATATTATGTTACAGGTGTCCATACAAGACCTGTATCGTAATTAAACTTTTTTTTTTTTATTTTTGGCCTGTACGTAATGTTTGTCATAAGCATTTTGTTTTCAGTTTTAGAATCTTTGTATTATAGTATCAGAGTAGATAAAAAAATAAACAGCTATGTAATTATTGAATCCACCTTCTTTCGTCATAATTTTAGAATGCATACTTATTATTTGGCATAATTTGAATTAGCTTGCTGGGTGGTAATGAATAAAAAAATACCTAACCTAACCTAGCCTGCAATGTTTGTCAATTTATGCCTTTAGATTAGTTTACCAAGTGACTCTCTGCGCAATAAGATTCTGTCAGATAAAGGGTAATCGTAATTATTATTATAGGTTCGATTCACGCTTACCTGGAACATGAAAAGATGGCGTAGGTAGCGTCAGCTTAAGTTATTATTATTTATTACTTCATTTCATCTATTCTTATAATTTTAACTAGCGGCCCGTTTTATTAAATATTTTTTCGTGAGCGCCATCTAGCGTCCGGTAGACGAACTACTTGCGGTTAACGCGTTGCTATGGTAACGTAATTGATACAATGGAAAAAAAGCGGGGAAAAGAGCGGACAGACAAACACACAAACCACTGTGATCTTAGATTATAGATTCACGCGCCTACCTGGAACATGAAAAGATGGCGTAAGTAGCGTCAGCTTAAGAATATTATTATTTATTACTTCATTTTATCATTTCTTATAATTTAATAATTTTAATTGTGGCATTTGATTTGTGACTTGCTTTAAGTTGAATTATTTTATGTACTAATTAAGTTTTCATTTGAATATATCTTATTTAAAATGAATATTGATTTGATATAATTTTAATTCCGTTACTACTAATTATGAATTTTGAATTATTTTTTCGCGTATGCGTGTAATCGCTTGGAATAAATGATTTTTTTTTTTTTTAGTTTTTTATTCTCATCTTTTGGACGGTTCCGCCCGATACCAGCTCCATACGCTTGACTCCATTGACAGGAGGGTCAAGAGGCTTATTGGCAATGACTATCTTTTTTATAAAAGCTCAAAAGTCTTGAGCATAGAAGGAAGGTAGCTAGCCTATCCGTTTTTATAGGATACATTTCGGAGAGTGTGCAGCAGAATTGCACACCCTTGTTTCCCGTCGCAATTTTTTCATCGGACAACCAGACTTACAAATAGGCGCCACTATTATATTGTTAATATACCAAAGAGTCGCACTAAGCGTTTTAGTTCCAATTTGTGATACGTAACGTAACGCAAAGGAGTGGAACACTTGACCTGAGTCTGTGTTTCCTGTCAAATACAATTTATGGGTCTTCAAGTCACGAGTGAATAGGTATCTTCTAGGCAGGCGCGTCACATCCTAGATCGCATCGTCGCTTACCATCAGACAAGGCAGTGGTCAAGCGCCTACTTATTTACTATAAAAATCTTTGGACATAAAATCTATCAGTTATAAAAATATAATGATTATATGACTGTTACCATTCCAAAAACATTATCATTTTAAAAATCAAATGTTGCCTTCGGACTTTTAAGTTTTAAGTAGATCGGAAAGCAGTTGCCTAAGGGAAAAAGAAGTTACTAAAAGTGTTCTAGGTAGTTTATCTCTAAAGTATAGACAATTTTTTTTACTGTGCATAATTCTAACCTAACATAATGTTTTTTTAACCTAATTTTATACCGGTTTTTTCATAGTAAAGTCATATCGTCGTCGTCGAAAACTAATTTTCTTTTATTGGCTTGGGTCTGGGTGCTGTGGTACCGTACCATTTCTAAATTCTATAACACAATTACTTTAGATACTCCACTTTGGTTCAAAGTTATAAATAATTAATATTTCCTACATTCACACCAATTAACCTAGCCCAAATTAAGCACTTTAAGGCTTGTGTTATGGATAGGGTAACGGATAGAATATGTACATATATCATACGTAAATAAGTTATATTCATAGAAATATATACCTACAAACATCCATGACTCAGGTACAAATGCTCGTATTCATCATACAAACATCTATCCCTTCCGGGATTCGAACCCAGGACAGTCGGTGCGAAAGGCAGGATCGCACAAACACATTATATGTGATGTTGTCTAACATTTATATTATTATATAAATGTTATATAAGTTATAAATATTATATAAATAACAAAAAATGTAATTACATATCTTTAAAGAAATACAACTTTTTCATATTTACGGCAAACATTGCCTTAGTCATCCTATGATCACGGCTTCTGTAAAAGTGTCGAAACGTCAGGATTAAATATAAATTATGCGAAAAAAGTGTGATTTTGTTTGTTTTATTTAAATCTGTAACGGAAGTATAAGAACTACTAAACACATATTTTCTACTTACCATTCAAACTCCCTTCGATTTAAAAAAATATTTATTATTTATATAACCTATTTATTTTTTTATATAAGGGTGCGTTATTTTATTTTAATTAGTTTTAGCATTGTTTTATGAAACTTTCGTCCGTATCAGTGCGACATAATAATTTCAGGATAATTTTCAGTAACAGAAACAAAGGCAACTTGATTAAATCGAACCCGCTTGTTAGAGGTTTGTGAAGTATTATAACGACATAACATTAGGGGCAGTTCACACTAATAGGCTTAACAAAGCTTTGATCAGAACAAATTAGCAGCTGTATTAATTAATATTAGTTGGTTGAGCCATACGATAATTAATTCGAACAGAGACTTTGTTTTTTTTACTATTTGAACTGAAATAATAGATATACGTGACTACTACAGTTTTAAAACATGAATTACCAAGATTTAATTGAAAAACAGGTGTTTCTGTATTATCAGTTATATATTTATACGATTTAAAAAAAATAGGAGAAAGGAAAGATTGTTACAAATGTACAGTCACGAGCAATAAAATACATACACAGTATAGAAATAAATAATTGATGTAATGTGACAAGGTCCTACGATTTCATCTTTTTGCTCGCGACTGTACCATTATTTTCAGTAAAGTTTTTTGTGTTTCTTAGTTAAACAATTTTGTTAAACAAACAATAAGCTTGACTCCAAAACAAAAACCAAAAAAGATATGGTTGTCTGTAAAGTCAGTTTACGGACGCTAATTTTACGTGATAGCGTCATAAGAAATCATTGATGAAAAATTGCATACTTTTATGAATTGAATTGAATTGAATTATTATCACTGAATTATCATTATTTTGTATACAAAAAAGGAGTTAATAGAAAAATATTTTTTTTCGATAAATTAACATTAAGTTGTTGTAATAAACAATGAAAACCACATTAACTTTTCACATCGGACATCCAGACACACTACTAAGTACCACCGTTTCTTGGTTGTTATTCCTACCTGTCGCACCAAGCGCTTCTCAATATCTTTCAATTTGCACACAGCAAAAGAGTGGAACTCCCTCCCTGTGTCTGTATTTCCGAGTACTTATAACCCGTGCCTTTTTAAAGCTAGGATGAATAGGCACCTTCTTGGGTAGCTCGTTCCATGGTACCGGGCTTGATACGGATGAAAAACGGACCCATAAAAAAAAGTCGAAAAGTCTAATTAGGCGCGTCATTATTCCGGTTTTATCTAAATATCTGATAGGTACGGTAAGGTAAAAACATGAAATTTTGTCTCTGTTCGCCTATAAACTCCTGTGTGCCGGCGTCCTAATGGAATGACATTAATTAATATAGCGCGGCACGTATACTTAGAATTAATTTGGACTCCATTCAAATTTTCGAATTTCATAATTGTGTTTATTATTTTACACGTGACGGTGTGTCACAACAAAACATTTTATATTGACTCGTCAGAAATTTTATTATAACCTGGACGGATTAGCTATGCTTATTTCAGATTTATAAACGTAGGGCTAAAGTACCTAAAAAAAAATTTTGCTAAAAAATTGCAACTTGTCTCTTTTACCAGACGGGACTCGAACTCGTATCCCCTCGCTATCACTACGAGTACTATTCAAAAAGAGCTATCGAGTTCTTGATATATCGCTAATTATTAAAGTGTGTGGATCATAGGGTAATGGATAGACATACATGAATGATACATAAATGGGTAATATTTATATAAATACTCGTGACTCAGATACAAACGGTAGCGATTTCCTTTGGCACCGCCACAGTCCTAGGTTCAAGTCCCGGACGTGGCAGATGTTGGTGTTTTGAAAACGAGAGTTTGTACACGTATATATTTCTATGAATACCACATATCACTGTATCGTATAATAATAATAATATTTCTTACATTCACACCAATTAGCCCGGGCCAAAGTTAGCACTGTAAGGCTCGTGTTAAGGATACTAGGGTAACGGATACATACATAATACACAGATATGTAATAATCATAGGAACATACATAAATACCCATGACTCAGATACAAAATGTTCCTATTCATCAGACAAACATTTGCCCCTTCCGAACTCGAACCCAGGACTACCTATTGGTGACAAAGGCAGGTTCGCTACCGTTGCACCAAGCAGTCGTCAAAACAATAGCAGTTCGGTGCGATGATCTGTTTTTCTACTGTATATCCTCTTATATAACAATATACTTTTTGACTGTAATAGCCTAATAGCAAACTTATATGTATGTCTAGCCGTTACCCTAGTTTCCATAACACAAGCTAAGCCGGAACGAGAGGCAGGATTGCTACCGTTTTGCACCAAACGGCTGTCAAAATTTTGTTTGCTCGGTTGAGTAGTTTCGGAGTTCATCGTGGTCAAAGACTATCACAGGGAATTTAATATATATATATATATATATAATAAATCACTATAAAAACTTCTACCACCAGTCGTTAAGCCGCAGGCGAAATAGCGTGATGACGACGCCGTCCCAGGTTTACTGCCCGCTATTAACACCGATATACAAATTTAAAAAGTTATTAAAATGTCCCTTAATATCCGAGCTTAATAGGCAAGAGAGATAATCGGGCACGTTGCTAACCGTTAAATATTAAAATTTTAACAGTTAGGAACATGCCCAATTAAAATATTGTGATGGTAGTAGAAAGTATAGGAGGACCATTGTCATTCATTCTCCGCGCAGATTTTCAATACAAGTTGACCCTACTTTTTCACGCCCCGCGCTCCCGCGCAGAATCTGCGCGCGGGGCGCCTCACAGTGGTCCGGATTTTCAAAAAGGTGGACGTAGGATCGAAAATGCATATTTAACTTAACAAAAAATTGTTTCGTATAGGAAATTTAACGCTGATTAATACTTATTACTACAACTTTTCAAAAAAACTGCTCCTTCACGTCAAAAAAAAATATTGAAAATAAAAATGTATGGGAGAAAATCTATTTTATTTTTTTTTCTCCGTTCAGTATCAAAGTATAGCAAGCAAACCTTATATTCTGGTAAGTACTTATTGTCCTTAATACGACGACATATAAATTAAAATAAAGTTTAAAATTTTTATGTTGAATTATCTTATTATTATTAACGAGTTTTTCTATTAAAATTAATCCAAAATATTTTTTTTTAATAAAACAAGCCCCCCGCGTGCCCCATCCTTTTATTAGGCTCGCCCCCTATTACTTGGGACTTAAATATAACTGGCGAAATTACAGTGTACTATAGTGTAGTATACACCTTTGCCTTCGGGGAATATAAAGCGTGACGTTATGATAAAATAAGCATTTTTGCTTATTTTTGTTTTAAATAATCTTCTGTTGATTATTCTTTCATCTGTTGATATTTCCTATTGATAAATCATGGTTGATATTGGTGGTTATACTACTAGTGTGACTTATCTTGAAAGAAACAATTAGAAATAGATTTAGCCCTGAAAAGGGCTTTTTCTGAAGTCTTGAAAATGACTATTTTAAGTCATCATCATCATCCGAGCGTCTTCTTGTCTTCCAGTCCAGTCCAGTCTAACCGGATACGGCTGAATATTAAGACCCTTTGACTATTTTAAGTAGTCCTGAAAAGGACCACAACTTAACTACTACTACTAACAAACTCAATTCTAACAATTACAACATCACTAAATCTGTCACGTTTACATTAATGGATCATGTTCAGACTGCAACTCCTGTAGATCCATATTTTCGGTTTCTTCTGTTACTACCTCAGGCAACAACAAAAGCTCTTTAACATCTGGAAAAAAATCGAATTGCTTTGAGTTGCTGTATTTTGGTCGAATATGGGATAAATATGGGTCTGAACTAATTAAAAAATTATGAAGCAAGTCCTCGTTGGTCTTTATCCTGTTAAATTTTCTTGTGTGAGACTCCGAACTCTTCGAAATTCTTTATTTCTTGCTTCTCCAGCTTCTTCGGAAAGAATGCCAATTGGTAGGAGGCCAAAGTGATGACAAATGTCGCACCGTGTATGAGTAGCTTGTGCACACTTGCGGGCATATAAAACCATGGGTATAGATGAACAAAGATCTCAGCTGTTTCTCTGCAATAAGTCCTGAATTCAATATCTTCAATATCTATGGCACATCCTGATGAAATCGTTTGAAGAATAACCTTAAAATGCTTTAGCAGCTCTTTGTCAACATTGGTTATTTCGGCAGATTTCTCATAATCTCTAAAAAACCTGGCTGTGTTTCCGTCATTTGTGGTTCCAAAGCCTTGCTTCACAAAATCCACAAGTATTACCATTTGCTGTTTGAATTCTTCTTGTGTCAAATGTTTCTTCGCAGCTTTTAGTTGCTTGTTAGCACCTCGTGCAGTCCACATCTCAAAGTCCATGTTGTAAGATATGTGTAGAATACACTCCATACAACGAATCCACATATGAAGAGTAGAAAGTCCATATTTATAAACATCTTCTCGAACAGGTCTTGTAAATACTTCTGACAGCTTGTTCATCTCAGTTGGCTTAGCAAGGCAAATATTGCAGGCAGATGCAGACGAAGTATCCGTTATAATAGTGGCCACTTTTCCGTCGATCATTGTCATATGAAGCTTGTGACTAATTTTATTGCTAATTTAATTGCTAGCCCTGCCCATTTTGTAGAATCGATGTTTTTTATTTCTTCCTTCAATGCAGCTTCTTCTTGCTTGATGTATTCTGCTGTCTCTTTACAAAACTCGAACTTAATGAGCCTGCAATAATGTGTTGAAGAAGGTGTTGGGTTTTCCCATATGGTGCTATTATTAGAAACTAATTTAAGAGGGACAAGACTTGACATGAAAACCGATGAATCACTGAAGTCTACATCTTCACTCCTTTGCTTGTAGGTACTTTGTGAAGAAGCACCATCAAAACCCCATTTACTAATTAACTTCAATCCTTCAGTTGACGAATCAATCTGGGTACCAGTAATTTGAAGAATCTTCTGGACTCTCAGATCCAATAGGGCTTGAAGCTTCACTCTGGCTCCTCTCTCAGTAATTTCTAAATCATGAGGATAGCATCTATTTTTAGCTTCAAGGAGTTTGTGATACGATGGTAACACTGGAACTTCACAATCTAACAGCGCTTTCCTTAAACACAAGTATTTCCATTTTGACAGGTTCAATGATGTATAAAGACCAAGAGCATAATCTCCATCAAAAGTTTTTTTCGTATTTTTCTTAAACAATGTGGCTTGAACGATAGCAACACTATCAGGGTTCTTCGTTATATGGTCAATAACACGAGCTAAGTCATTCTTCTTGTCTATCCTAAGTCTTTCGACTAATGCAAAAGTAAGTTCTTCCGGCGAATAGTCCAAAAGAGACTCTGAACGTCTTTTCTTCTGTTTGTTGCTGAGGTCAACCAAAGGCTTCCTAATCTGAACTTCGGTAGATGTGCCCACAGTTGTTGTACTAGATGTCGACGGAATCACAGCTGTTGTAGTATCGATGTCAAATGAAGTATTGTCTGACGATATGTTTTCGATAACTTCATCTTGGGCTTGAAAAATCTCGGATAAAGAACAGTAGTGCAATTTGGCCAACTAATATTTGATTGTATCCACGCAGCATGTCTATTCATGAAAGTTTTCTGATTTCTAGAAGCACTTGTCCATCTGCGATTGATATTACTGACGTAGTTGTTCAAAAAGGTCTTGATTATTTCTAAATCTTGTGAACATGTTTCAACTGGGATATGTAGAATAATAGCTTCATAGAGGCGTGCCCAATTTTGCATATCTCCTTCAACACGGAGGAACATAAAGATGTCCAAGTTTGTTACAAATGCAGCCATAACGAAACTCACTAAACTTTCACACAGCACGGATAATTAGATATGTTGCTTCCTCAAGGGTTGAGAAACAAGTGCCTTTAATTGTTTCATGCACAGATATTTATAACAAACACACGCGCGCAAGTAGTGACTGACAAAATTAGTACCACATCTTCAACAGCCAATCAGCGTCGTCGATGTCTCCGGTGGTGGGGGTAAATGATTCTTATATCACAGGAGTCGTTTCAGTCAGTTACAAATAGGCAACGAATCAGCACGTGACTGTTGTTGAAGACTTTTATTACTATTTTTTATTAAAATAAAATGAAACAAATGCTGGAATGCGTATGTTTTAATTCTTATATAATTAAGAAATTATATTTTAAATTCAGCATAATTGAAAAACTCGATAATAATTTAAAAAAAAACCAATTGAAATTTTAAACTTTGCATCGTCGTAGGCGTCAAGGCCGCAGGGATACGCACGCAATTTATATGTCGTCGTATTAAGGACAATAGGTAATTACCAGAATATAAGGTTTGCTTGCTATACTTTGATACTGAACGGAGAAAAAAAAAATAGATTTTCTCCCATACATTTTTATTTTCAATATTTTTTTTTGACGTGAAGGAGCAGTTTTTTTGAAAAGTTGTAGTAATAAGTATTAATCAGCGTTAAATTTCCTATACGAAACAATTTTTTGTTAAGTTAAATATGCATTTTCGATCCTACGTCCACCTTTTTGAAAATCCGGACCACTGTGAGGCGCCCCGCGCGCAGATTTTGCGCGGGAGCGCGGGGCGTGAAGAAGTAGGGTCAACTTGTATTGAAAATCTGCGCGGAGAAGCAGATAACACCGCTAAGATAGGCAGATCTGCGCCTCCGCGCGGGGGCGCGTTTTCTGTCGCTACGCGCACCGCGGCGGGACGCATCTCTAGTGTGTGAACCGCCTAAAGGAGTCGAAGCGTCAGGATTAAATATAAAATAAATTATTCGCAAAATCCGTAGAATTCGTGCGCAGAAGAGTAAGAACTCAATATTTAAGACAGATTTCCACTATAATTTTAAAACACTAATTAGTCTTAGTCCAAAGTTAGCACTGTGAGACTTTTGTTATGGATATTAACGTAACGGATAAATATACATATATAATATATAGGTATTTACAGAAATATTCGTATTCATCACACAAACATCTGCCCCTTCCGGGATTCGAGTCCAGGACCGTCGGGTGCGAAAGGCAGGATCGCTACCGTTGCAAACGGTTACATTTTAGCGCCTGTCTGTGTAAAAAATCGTCTGATAGTACAGAATCTGTAATTGATGTCGACCTTCACCGATCAAGTAACCAAAAATATATTTATTTTTGCATTCACAATACCAAATCGTCTCCTCCGTGCTCTCAGGTGAAATATGAACCCACGTCCTTTTATTATCCGGGCGGGTGCTCTAACCGCTGAGCTACCGAAACCCTCTCGTAACGACTCGGTAGTTCGGGTTCGTATCCTATCTGAGAGCACGGAGGCGTGGTTGCTTTTTACAGGCTTATTTTTTTTTTTTAAATATGTTAACAAAACTATACAATAAAAATAAAAAAATAACATACTTATTATAACATCATCTATTTATCAGTGAAAGTTGTTTTGAGCAGCTATTTTTTTCTGAGTTCATTTTTCTGTATTTAGTAAGAAGCTGTTATTTTGAAATTATAAATAGACACTTAAATTGTATTTATAATAATTATATATTTGTCTCAACAAATAGGTCTGGTTTTGGTACTACTTTAGCCTTTTAGCTATATATCTACTGTGACATAGTATACCTTTCACCAGATGCTGTTTTTTTAACGAAACAGTGGGTAAAAGCTCACTAAAGATTCACTAAAGCACTCAAGCTCACTAAAAATTCATTAAAACAAAGTTGACAAGTTTCTATTTCAAATAAATAAGACCGGTTATTTGACCTTTTTTTCTTTATATATTAACAGAATTACATGTAATTTTATATAACTGGGTCATATAGTTGATAATCTTTAGGCCATGAATAATAATAGTTATAATATTTCTTACATTCACACCAATCAGCCTAGCCCAAAGTAAGCTCTGTAAGGCTTATGTTATGAATTCTAGGTTAACGGATAGACATACAAACATGATTCAAGTGAATAGTGAGAATATGAACAGTGGTACGGGTATCGAACGCAATACAAGACTTCGTCGGAGGGTAGACCGATATGTCTGCCAATAACAGCCTACCCGCAATTACTTCAGTTGCTCCGTGATCATGGCGCTTGCAACAGTGCCGAAATATCGGAAACTCACTAAAAACAAGGTACATGGTAGCAATCCGTAATATAACGTATCCCTACTAATATTATGAATGTGAATGTAAGTTTGTTTGTTATGCTTTCACGCAAAAACTACTAAACCCATCATCATGAAACTTCGTACATATATTCTTGTAGTTATTAGAAGTAACATAGGATAATTTTTATTGAAAAAAGAAATTGCGGGCGAAGCCGCGGGTAAATGCTAGTATTACTATAATGTAAGTGACCATGAAAGTTTAAAACAATATATGATTCATAGATATGTAATATTCAAAGAAATATATTTGAATACCCATGACTCAGGTACAAATGTTTGTATTCATCACACAATCATCTGCCCCTATGTCGTCTATGAATAAAAACCAATTACTGGTATTCACAACATTTTCCATTAAAAAATTATATTAATAGAAAATTAGAAATTATAATCGTAAAGTCGGTTCTCTGGCTTCGGAGAGAGCTGATATTTAGAGATCGTGAAATGCCAAATCATTGTATTAATTAACTCTGTAGAAACCTTCATTTTATTTATATGTTATAAATAAATATTATTAGGATATTAAGTAGAAATATTCCAATATTGTGACGTCACACGACGACCCCTATAAATATGGCTTCGAGTTGGCTGTCGAGCGTGGCGGTTGTCTGGTGATCGGCGCAATTTGCTGTAAGTCGTGTTATTTTAGAAGTGTTTGTGTTTTTGAGAGATCCAAATTAACAAGTGAATAAAATTAAAGGTTGATTTGTTCATAAGATTAATAAATTAATTAAATAAGATTAATAAAAAGTGCCTGTACGTTTGTTATTTTTTTAAATAATCTCGGCTTCTGATCCTAAAATCAGAAGTGGGATTGGCTCTCAGCCCACTTTATCTGCTATTCTGACTTTTCTTTAAAGAAAAAAAAAAAATAACCTAAGAATCTTATTCAAATAGAATCTTTGATAGCCTGATCTATCTTTTAATAGGCAATAAGTTAAATCCATCTTTGAACAAGCAACCTTTGGTTTGAAACCATGCCGCGTTCACGTGATGTTCCTGACGAATCACCTCATCGTAGAACAGGACGTTCACGCAGCAGATCGCGCCGACACCGTCGTAGGTCTCGTTCACGATCTCGCTTGCGATCATATTCGCGATCTAACCGCTATAGAACTCTGAGTAGGTCATATGACCGTGAAGGGTCGGTAAAGAAAACTTTAGGCGCGATTATGTCACGCTTGAATGCGATTGAAGAAAGTGCCGCTAGTGTATCACGAACCCCGTTGTCACCGAATCGTTGCGCCTCGCCTAAACGCTATGGTGACATGCCATCAGTAGCTCGTGCGATAGCCGATGCGCTTGTGTCAATTAACTACGATAAACCACAAAATTATTTTGTGTCTAACTTTGATCCATCGGTCCATAGCTTTGAGGTGTGGTGTGACGAAGTGGAACGCGCTAAAACAGCCAACCGTTGGAGCGAATTAGAATGTTTGTCGCGAGTGGCTCACTGTTTAAAAGGAGACGCTAAGATCTGGTTAAATGAGTGGACCTCTAACGACCGCTCTTGGTCTAATTTTGTAAAGGAGTTTAAATCACTCTGCCCCCGAAGACTTGATTATGCAAATATCCTTTTCGAGGTTATGAATACTACATCTGACCAATTTGCCACATTTGCCGAATATGCTCGTCGTTCTTTGCTACGCCTACGCGTGGTGCAAGGTTTAAGCGAGGAGCTTATGGTACAAATTGTTATCCGCGGTATAAACGATGCTCAAGTCAGGGCCGCTGCCGCTAATGCTGATTTAACTACAGAAAACCTAGTATCGTTTTTGGCTATTTACATTAAACCTAGTCATAATAAAGATAACCGAGTACCATCTTCTAAAAGTATTACAAAAAGGCGAAATTTTGATCGTCCTGCTAATAAATGCTACACTTGTGGTCAAGCTGGACATTTAAGCTTCAACTGCCCCAAGAAACAGAAACCTTGTGACGCTCCGGCTCGAATAATGTGCACATTCTGTAAGAAAGTAGGCCATAAGGAAGCTGATTGTTTTGCAAAGTCTAGATCTAATAATCAAAACCAACGATGCGTAAATCTCTGCAGGGAACTCTCTAACATTTCCGAAAATAATGATATTTGTTCTGCCGTGATACAAGGCATCCCGGTGGATGTTTTGATAGACAGTGGCGCGCTTAACGTTTCGCTTATATCGTCATCTGTAGTTAAATACTTTTCGGGCCCCCGTAAACAAAAGCACTGTGTTCTTAAGGGAATAAGTAGTAACGAGATAATTGCCAACGAATATATATCCCTCACCGTAGAATTTAGCAATATAGCATTAGAGGTCGATTTTGTTATCATCCCTTCGGCTTATATGAATACGCCTATTATCATTGGTACAGACGTGTTAAATCGTGAGGGAGTAACTTTCATTAGAACCAAACATGGGCAGTACTTAACGCATACCCCTGTTTTAAATAAGATAAATTCCATCCTGGAGGTTGATAGGGTAGATACGCCTCTTCAAGGTGCCGAGTACAATTTGCTCATGTCGGTCATTAATAGTTTCACCCCGTATCTGATATCCGGGACTGCTTCAACTACCGTGACGACGGGCAAGATGCATATTAGTTTGAGTAGCGATTCTCCAATTGCGTATCATCCTTACCGTTTATCTTATCAAGAAAAACTTAAGGTACGAGTAATAGTGAAAGACTTATTAGATAAAAACATAATAAGGGAGTCAGACTCCGAGTACGCCAGCCCAATCATCCTGGTAAAGAAGAAAGACGGTTCTGACAGGATGTGCGTGGATTTTCGTGCACTTAACCGTATCACAGTTAAGGATAGGTATCCACTCCCGTTGATAGAGGACCACATAGATAGGCTTGGAGGGTCCAAATACTTTACAAGCCTGGACATGGCGTCTGGGTTCCACCAAATCCCCATTGATGAGGCTTCTATACATAAGACAGGCTTCGTAACGCCCGAAGGGCATTACGAATACCTTAAAATGCCATTCGGCTTGTGCAATTCACCTACTGTGTACCAAAGAATAATTAACAACACCCTTCGAAGATTTATCGAAACTGGTAATGTTCTAGTTTACATTGATGATGTACTTCTTCTAAGTATGTCTATCGAGGAGGGAGTTAATTTACTACGCGAAGTTTTAAAAACACTTACAGAAGCAGGGTTTTCGATAAATCTTCGAAAATGTTCGTTCTTATCCACAGTGGTAGAATATCTGGGCCGTGTAATTTCTCATGGTCAGGTTAGACCGAGCCCCAGAAAGATAGATGTATTGGTGAACGCGCCTGTTCCCTCTAATGTAAAACAGGTACGTCAATTTTTGGGTTTAGCGGGGTACTTTCGACGCTATATTAAAGATTATGCGACGAAAACTGCAAGTATATCTCGTCTTACAAAGAAAGATATTAAATTTGAATGGGGACCTGAGCAAGAACAAGTCCGGCAACACCTTGTAAAATGCCTCACCAGTGAACCAATACTTGCAATTTTTGATCCGAATCTAGCCACGGAGCTCCATACTGATGCGAGCAGCATTGGATATGGCGCAGTATTGTTACAAGTGCATAGTGATGGTAACAAGCGAGTGGTCGCTTATTTTAGTAAAGTGACACAAGGCGCCGAAAGTAGATACCACTCGTATGAGCTAGAAACGCTAGCGGTTGTCAAGGCTTTACAGCATTTTCGGCACTATTTGATAGGAATTAAATTTAAAATTATCACCGACTGTAATGCTTTGAAGGCCACTGAGCGTAAAAAGGATCTGCTTCCACGGGTTGCCCGTTGGTGGATGTACCTGCAAGACTATAACTTTTGCATAGAATATAGAAAAGGTCAGCTGATGGGCCACGCTGATTATCTAAGTAGGAACCCGCCGGTGGCGCAAGTAAATCACATAGATAGACCTTTAAATTGGGCACAAATGGCACAATCTGCTGACCTTGAAACTCAGGACCTGATTCAAAAGCTGAGGGATGGTCTCTTGGACTCGAACCGTTATACTTGCCGAAACGATCTCCTTTATTACCGCTTTTCTGCTACGGGTGAGGAGTCTCGCCTATTATGTTTCATTCCCAAGGGGCATCGTCTTAGTCTTTTGCGCATATTTCATGACGAACATGAGCATATTGGACCTGAAAAAACTCTAGACCTCATCCTTAAACACTTTTGGTTTCCCGGCCTTAAACAGTTTGTCACTAAGTATACGTCACATTGTCTCATCTGTATCTCCAAGAAAAGAATCCCACGAGCGCCACTTCAACCTATTACTTCGTGGCAAAAGACCGAAATCCCATTCGACACAGTTCACGCGGATGTGTTAGGTCCCTTGCCTGAATCCAACGGTTTTAAATTTGTGTTTATATTAGTAGATGCGTTTACCAAATTTTGTCTACTTTCACCTATGTATCGTCAAGATGCTCAAGAGCTGAAACGCGTATTTAACAGTGCGATTGCAGTATTCGGTGTTCCCAAACTCCTTATATGTGACAGAGGTCGTATGTTTGAAGCCTCAAACTTCACCACGTGGATGTCGGAAATAGGTTGTGATATCCACCACATAACGCCTGAAATGCACCAGGCTAATGGGCAAGCTGAGCGTTATGTGCGCACCGTCCTTAACCTAATACGGGTTAATAGCCATCATCGCAAATCTTCATGGTCTGACGCTCTATGTAAAATACAACTCGTACTCAACATTACCAAACAAAAGAGTACTCAGCTGTCGGCTCTTAATCTACTCATTGGCACTGATGCAACCACTCCCGTAATTCGATCGCTAATACGAGATGTCGCCGTTGAGAATTCAAACCCAAACCGTGAGGCATGGCGGGAGATATGCAGAGCACGAGCTAAGGGCCTACTTGAGAAGAATCAGCAGCGACAGGACTCTTACGTGAATCGTAACCGTCGTAACCCTAGAGTTTTTAAGAAGGGCGAACATGTATTTGTTATAAAATACTCTCAGTCGACAGGAAAGCTTGACTCCGGCATGCGAGGCCCTTACAGTGTCGTAAAGATTTTGCCAAGCGATCGTTACGAGCTTAAGCTACTTGGTGGTGCACGCGGCAAGACTACACAAGCTGCCGCTCAATACATGGTGCCATGGAAAGGAGAGTGGTGCCCTGAAAGTTGTGCAGCATTTTTCGAAAGTAAGTTCTAATTATGTTGCTATGTTACAGATATCTGTCCGCGCACATGTATGTATATGAGCGAGTTGAACGTGTGGTATGTCCGTTCATAGCTGGCTGGAGGGGCTCACCCATAGATGCGCGGTATTACGAGTATTGGACTCTGGTCCTGCAGACACATCGCTGTATGTGTATTGGACTCTGGTCCTGCAGACACATCGCTGTATGTGTATTGGACTCTGGTCCTGCAGACACATCGCTGTATGTGTATTGGACTCTGGTCCTGCAGACACATCGCTGTATGTGTATTGGACTCTGGTCCTGCAGACACATCGCTGTATGTGTATTGGACTCCGGTCCTGCAGACACATCGCTGTATGTGTATTGGACTCCGGTCCTGCAGACACGTTGTTAACGTGTGGGGAGGATTTAGTGCGATCGTACAAAGTGTGAGAATGGATGGCGTACCGTATACGTTTGTCGATGTATGCTATCGTGTTGAATGATTGAGAAAGGATCATTAACTCGTGAATGCGTGTTTATTTGAAAGAGGGCCTCGGATGTGAGACGAATGAAAGAATAGGCAAAACCTGCGACTGAAATTGTTTGACTAAATTTTATTCCTTTATGTCAGATAGTGACAACAAAGATAATGACGCTGAAGCCGGACCATCGTCTGCCCCTGACGGCCTCAGGCGTCACCACTCTGAAGACATAACAGAAGACAGTGGTGCAGAGGCAGCCTCCATCCCGACCCTGCCTGGCTGCCCGAACCTTGATGCCCAGGCCCCTGCTGAAGACGTGCCCGAGGACGGTGCACACTCAGGATAGGCCGTATTAGGATATTAAGTAGAAATATTCCAATATTGTGACGTCACACGACGACCCCTATAAATATGGCTTCCGTCGGGCCGTACGGTCATTTGACGGTTGGCTGTCGAGCGTGGCGGTTGTCTGGTGATCGGCGCAATTTGCTGTAAGTCGTGTTATTTTAGAAGTGTTTGTGTTTTTGAGAGATCCAAATTAACAAGTGAATAAAATTAAAGGTTGATTTGTTCATAAGATTAATAAATTAATTAAATAAGATTAATAAAAAGTGCCTGTACGTTTGTTATTTTTTTAAATAATCTCGGCTTCTGATCCTAAAAATATATATTAAACAACATTACAATTGTTGTGAACCCAAGTAGCTAAATCAATATTTAATAATATTTTTAATATTTGTCACAATCACACCAAATAACCTAGCCCAAAGTGGGCACTGTAGGTCCCACACCCCCTAGTATCCATAACACAAATTATGGATACTAGGGTTATGGATAGACATACATATATTATACACAGATATGTAATATTTGTAGAAGTATATATAAATATCCATGACTGACATACAAATGCTCGTATTCATAACAGAAACATCTGCCCCTACCGGGATCCAAACCCAGAACCGTTGGTGCGTAAGGCGCTATCGCTGCCGTTGCTCCAAACGGTATATATCTTATTAATATCAAATTTTTATACACATTAAATTAAATAAATCAATTTATATTAGATCAAATGAAACAAAATTTTATGAAATAAACTAAGACTCTCTAATAAATAACTGATATAATGTTTTCAAAACTTTATCTTTAACATAAGTTAATTTAAAAATCTACGAATATATAGATGTAACATTTAAGACAATTTTCATATGCAGCGTGGCTTTCGTATTATGTTTACTTTGTATTATTTTACATGCCTTAATTAATAATTTAATTATTGTAATTATGAATATTGTACTTAATTATATCATGTTCTAACGTAGGTTTAAGTCTCCACTATTACTTACCATCAAGAGACTTTGTTTCTTAAAGAAATTGAATTGTATTTTCATCTTTTAACGGTACCATAAAAGAACACAAAATACTACATAGCAATCTACAACACTTTAAATTTATATCCTTATAACAATTTGTACACAGCTCTAATACCGAACAATAATAAACAAATATTTAATCTTTAATCTAAGATCACAGTGGTTTGTGTGTTTGTGTGTCCGCTCTTTTTCCATTGTATCAATAACGTTACCATAGCAACGCGTTAACCGCAAGTAGTTCGTCTACCGGACGCTAGATGACGCTAACGGAAAAATATTTAATAAAAGAAAAAAATTAAAGAATTTTGTCCATCCGTGCGAAGCCGGGACGGGCCGCTAGTTTACTTAATTTAAAAACATAACATGAGTTATGTAGGCATAAGGCCCATTGTTCTTCCATGCATAGCGTAGTTTTTAGTAATAAGCACTTAAGACGTTAAATTAAATTTCGTGTAAAGACAATTTCAAATTAAACGCAAGTTCCTGCCTAGCTCCGTGAAGTAACAGTCGAGTTTTTATTTAAACCCTAATCCCCCTGCTAACTTAAATCATGCTTCGATCAATTTATTTGTATTAAATGAACAAGCGGAAACAAAATTAATAACATTCTACAAACAAACTCAAATCAGAAAAAATACACAAAACGCAATTAACAATCGCGCAGTATCAAACATCTTAAATTAACTAAAACTACAATAGGAATGATTATTTTTTTATTTATTTTAATTAGATTATTTACATCGCTATATAATATAAGGTATATAAAAATTAAAAATAACTTACCAAACCGGGCACTTTCAACGTCGGCCATTTTGGCATGCAAAGTGTAACGTCATAATCTATGACAACAAACAAGCGGAGAGGTTAGATTGAAGAAGTACTGTGCTCTGCTGCAGTTTAAATTCACTCACTGAAATTGACATTTGTTATAGTCAATTCAAGACTTGACTAGACAAGAGTAGACCAAGCGCCTTTTACGCTTGGTCTAATGGCGTCGCTTTTCAATTATTCAAAATTCCGTTGGAAATTCCGAACTTTTTATTAATTAAACTCTTGCTTAAAAATATTGATGACAGTACAATTTTGAAGTAATTCTTAAATAATGATATTTCACTCTGATTTTAATCACAGGCATATCTATAAAAAATGTATTTTGGAGGTTATTTTATACAACACTCTATTTTCCTATTCACTAGCCTTATATTTGGTATTACCTTATTTACTATTTAATAAAACTAAAGGCGGGCACGTGACCGCGCAGTACCAAAGGACATCTTATTTGTACTTGCTCATAAAAGAAGCCAGCGACTGTTATAAGCCATGATAAAGAAGGCCGTGTATCTGAGTAAATTCGAATAAATGAGTGGGTCGTGCGGTGTCCTTACTTACGACCTATTTATTCTTATAAATCGGATTTTATGTAGCACCCTCGTAAACCAGCATTTTGGCCCTCGCTGAGGTGGTTGTCTCGTGCGTACTTTGGTAACGATAGAAATAACCAAATCTCACATTATTTATCTATTTGAATAAAACAACTTTTTTACGGTTTTTTCGCATAATTGAAATATAATCCTGACGTTTCGAATCCTTTACAGGAGCCGTGATCACAGGACAACTAATGAAATGGTCGTTATATTTTTTCTACTACCTTCACAATATTTTAATTGGGCACGGCAATATTTGCATACTTTTATAAATTGAATTGAATTATTATCACTGAAATATCATTATTTTGTATAATACAAAGAAGGAGTTAATTGGATTTTTTTTTCGATAAATTAACATTAAGTTGTTGTAATAAACAATGGAAACCACATTAACTTTTTACTTCATGAAGTGCAAGAGAGATACATCTATCTCTCTTGCACTTCATAAAGTGGTGCATCCACCACAATTACCACTTAGGCCGATCGTGCCTCTGTATCGCTTGTTCCGCGCTCTCACTTGCACGCTCGGCTCAGGCGGAACGTTACACTTTCTTGTGCATGCAGCCGGTGTTCATCGATTTTTATACCTTACCACGTCAAAACTAAAACGAATGAAAACCAAGGAATAATTTAAATTTTAATAGAAAAAGGGATATTATGAAAATAATTTATAGCTAACGTTACTTTTCTGCTCCAGTTGATTATGTTGTGACTTTATAAGTCTTTTGTATGCACCTTATTTTAATAAAAATCTCAACATCCTTTTTGTTCCTCTCTTAACCCGAAACTTCACTGTAGTATCAAAATAGAGGAAATGTTACTACCCATAGCGACTATTTTTATTAAAGCCTTTAATTGTTAATTTTTTATATATTTGATCTCTAGAAAGATCTAGGCGTAGATTACCTACTAAAAAAAACAATTAGTCTGAGTCAGAAGCAACTTTGTGAGTACTTTTCCAAAAATGATAGGTTTTATTAAATACGAAATAATTATTAACTAATATGGGCATAAATGTTAATCGTAATTTTATAGAGAGAAAAAAACAACTCTAACCTATCTAATGTGTGTATATTCAGTATCATTTTATGATCTCATGATGAATCGTATAAAATGTCAAACTGATCTTCATAACTCCCCCATAACTACAAATGTTTCTCATACGAAAAAAGTTATTAACGCTGGGAAGAAAAACGGTTTTACTTTTCCTAAAAGGAAAACTTTTTACACCTGCTTTAATTAAATCTCCGTAACTCACTAAACGGCTATCTATTCTTTGGTATTTTCTAAGAAGGTCGAATACAATTGTACAAAATGGTTGCCTGTAAAATAAGTTAACGATTATTTTACGTGATAGCGTCATAAGAAAACATTGATGAAAAATTGCATACTTTTATGAATTAAATTGAATCATAATCACTGGATTATCATTATTTTGTACAGTACAAAGAATGAGTTAATTGAATTTTTTTCCCGATAAATTAACATTAAGTTGTTGTGATAAACAATGGAAACTACATTAACTTTTCACTTCATGAAGTGGAAGAGAGATAGATGCGCCACAAGTCGAACGCTTAGGTCGATCGTGCCTCTCTATCGCTTGTTCCGCGCTCTCGCTTGCACGCTCGGCTCAGGCATGCAGCCGGTGTTCATCGATTTATGAGACGCTGTCACGTCAAAAAACCTTTAATATTAACTGTTTTATTGTAAGAGACAAAAAATTATATAACTGAAATATAGTCACATTGATTTAATAAGCCTGCAAAATTCAAATAGTCGATTTTTTTTTTCAATTTGAAAGTGTTTGCTTTTGATCCCAATCAAGCCCAGGGGCCAAACAAGATCCACGATGGAACGAGCTAACCCAGAAGATTTCTATTTACCCTGGCTTTGAAAACGGACCATTTAAAAGTACTTGGAAATACAGACGCAGGGAGGGAGTTCCACTCCTTAGCTGTGCGCATTATAAACGATGTAGAGAAGCGTTTGGTACGAAAGATGGAAATAGCAACAAAGAGAGATTCAACGGTAATGTATATTTGACACAATTGTTTCAAATTAGCAGTGAATACTGTTTAGGCAAATTATACTATTTAAATATGCTTTAATCATGTAATAAATAATGCTGTTTGTTTCCCAAACGTTAAATAAACAAATAAGAACTAGCTCAGGAGTCAAGGCGGGACTCGAGCCTTCAACCTCTCATTAAACGTGTGAGTGTTCTTCCAGTTCATTTATCGAAAACTTTACAGACCCGAAGAATTTTTCTTAGAGTTTCTTAATCACACCGGCGCCATCTATTATCTATTAAAATTATACATTTGTAGGTAGTAGTTACCTAGAACATGAAGAGATGGGGCTGGAAGTCAACTTAAGAAACACTTTGAAAAAAGTGGATGCATCCGTCAAGGTCTCCATCAAGGTAAAGGTCGGTAGATCGAATGAAAGAGCACTCACCCGGATAATTAGTGGCTGTGGGAACCCCCTTGCGATCTAAGACAAGTTGATTTTTTTGGAAAAATCTTTAGATATAAAATTCTAGAAGTTAGGTATAAATGAAAAGAAAAGTCGTATGCAACTGATTAGTTTAAAAATATTTAAATGCTTACTAATTTAGCGAAAACCCGCATCCAGATCATAATAAAAGTAATTGAAATTTTTTAAACGTAATTAACCATATCCGTATCCCATGAAATTATAAGCTTAACAATGAAAAGTTGATTAAAAAACATGAAAATTGCCGATTAAAAGTTAAAGCAGCGTTGCCGTATGTTTATAGGTTTAATGGGAAATAACCGATTTAAAAAAGTGCCTACAGCACATATTACATAGTCGAATTTTTACGATGTCTGTAAGGTGATAAAATTTAATATCCGGCAGATATATTGAAGCACTGCCGGTTAACGCTGGGTTTGTCTCAAACTAAGCATAAATAAAATAAATGATTTGGAAAATTTACTTAAAATTCTAGGAAGCTGCTCTTATCACAGATCTATTGTGATATTATCTTCCCTTTTTTTGGAGTTTATACCTTAAGAATCGATTTTAATATATATATTAAATGTTTAGTTTAAATTATAGCGCCCGGTATGATAAAAATATGGAGAGTGTAGTGATCGAATGACAGCGTTACGTTTTTTGTGCGCAACCTATGTGCGCACCTTTTACTTTTATATAGTACATGCAGGATCGAACATTCTTGAAGTCTTGCATTTTCGATAAATTAATACAATTTGTTGCTTGGAGGCGCCGATCGCATGGATGATTAACAAAGAAGTGAAAGAGTACAAAAATGTTGTACCAGCATTAATTTACTCCTATTGAAATTGAGTCATACTCAATTTATGTATTAATTGTGATCTATTTGCTATTTTTATCTACTCTAATACTATAATACAAAGATTCTAAAACTGAAAACAAAATGCTTATGACAAACATTACGTACAGGCCAAAAATAATAAAAAAAAAGTTTCATTACGATACAGGTCTTGTATGGACACCTGTAACATAATATAACTTTTTTATCATAACGATACACCTATACAACCTCCATCTGGACCAAGGAGGTTGAACCTCTACTTTAAAAAGGTTTCAATGAACGAGTCCTCGACGACCGACGCAACACGCATGCGCAATTGATGTTTGCACCTTGGCGCCAACATTTGACATTTAAATAAATTTGTTGTTATATTCAGCGTTTTATTTGCAATATTGTTTTACATATTATAGTATGAGAGTAGATAAAGTAGTGTATGATACTGTACATAACTTGGTCTTATAACACTCGTGTGATGCTATAAAAAAACTCGCCTACGGCTCGTTTTTTTAAAACACACTCATGTTATAAGAACCCTTATTATGCAACAGTATCATAAACTACTATTATCAAAGAGGCGCTTGAGCCTAAACGAATCATTAGTCGCCTATTTCGACAGCCTTAAGTGTGAAGGATTGGTACTATTCTCTTACTCGAACACCACGTGGAAAAAAAAAATATTATTTATAACAATTTCCTTACATGCTTACAGATGTTACCACCCAAAACGCTTATAAGTTAGAGTTATTAAATAAGTCAAACTTTAAAATAATTAATGATAAAATATTTTACATAAAATAACCATGCCATGCCAATTAGGTGTTACCATTATTAATTTAAATATGTCAATAAAATAATAAAATAAAATATGATAAATAAAAATGATATATAGCAAATATATAGTTTAAGAAATATATAGATAAATACATATTAGTCCAATACTTAAAAAATATCCATGTATTTTTTTCGACCCATTCCAGATGCTGACTGCAACAAGTGGTGAACATGGGTTTTAAGATAAGATATAAGATAAAATGCTTTGTATTCAATATAAGCATTTACAATGCATTTATTAAAAGTCAACTGTTCCATGGCTTCGTAAGTCCTTGCACCGTGAAAATGCCGCAAGAAACTCGGCAAGGTAATGAGCGAGCTCCTACAATATGTATTAATTTCATAATTAGGTATATTTATTTTATGCTAACGCTGTAAATATGTAATTGAACGCTTTTATAACAATGGCAATAAAACAATTATCGGTGACACACGACTTATACATTTTTCCGCACATCCATTCGAACATTAATTTACGTCATCGTATTTTCCTAACATCATAATAGCATCTTATGCAGAGTTAACGACTCTACACTCCCGTTAATGTGTTACAGATTTTAAAAAATTAAGGATCTCTAGCGCTTGTAAAAATGCATTAGAAAAATTAACTTTACAAAATATTAATTAGAAGTATAGTTTTTAAAGTGAAGGCCATTAACTCCACGCCATTTTGTCCTTAAAATAAACACCAATTCTGTAATATACTTGGCTCATAAGGGATTTTTAACAACTTTTTGTCTAAAGGCAATTTACTTACATGGACCTTATTATAAAACGTAATACGTCTTACAAAAATGAGATAATGAAATATACATTTAGAAGAATTCCTTATATCAGAGTGTCAGCCATATTTCTAACAGTGTGTAACGAATTATCTTGGTACTGGTAGGTATAGGTGAGCTGAACGTAATTCGCAATGTTCAAACGTCTTATTGGATATTTATTGTATGTCGTTAATGTTGTAATAATATTATTTGATAAAGATAACTTATAAATGCGTGTGTACAAGAATATATTTGGTAACCAAGTCAATAAACCTTAATGTCTATAGTGACATAGAACATCGTAAGAATTTTGATTAACATGTAGTTTTACATATATGCCAGCCAGTATACAACATACGCCCCCATAATCTAAATTCGCAAAAGCAATAAACAAGGTAGTAGCACATTCGCAATAAAAAGAAACAACATAATAGCATAGACAAATTAAAATAAAACTAAAACATAAATTACACTACAATACAACAAAACTTAAGTTACAATTGCAGTCGATATCAATTTATGTGATGCCCATGCCATCTAGGCAGGTTTTATGTTTGATGCGCCCTAAAGGCTTGGTCAGTATGTCAGCAGGTAACTTATCCGTCGATAAGAAACGTAACGTTACCGTTCCATCATTTACCTTTTCACGAATAAAGTGAAACTTAACATCAATATGTTTTGTGCGATTGTGGTGGACAGGATTGGCGGCTAACGTAAGTGCACTTTGACTGTCAGAATACAAAACAACTTTGTGAAGCTCACCTGATAGTTCAGCGTATAAACGCCTCAAGAAACAAGCCTCCTTGACAGCGCTGGCAAGGGCCATGTATTCTGCTTCAGCAGATGATAGAGCTACGGTCGGCTGCTTACGTGCTTCCCATGTAACTGGTCCCCCCGCGATACTAAAATAATATCCCGTATATGACCGTCTATCTTCGGTACAATTTGCCCAGTCAGCATCAGAATACCCACGAAGTATCCAATCCGTATTCTTTCTGTAAGTTATACCTAAGTCTTTAGTTGCTATCAAATACTTTAAGCATTGTTTAGCACATTTCCAATGACTTTCATCATACTTGGTGTTAAACTGACTTAAGTAACTCACCGTGAACGCAATATCTGGCCTAGTGCTTACAGCAAGAAACATCAAACATCCTATCAACTCTTGTTAAGGACAGTCGTAAGAGTATTCTTCCTTTGATTTCTCTAATCTTTTGTTGAGCGGCACAGATACACTTTTCACATCACTCATATTAAATCGTTTTGCTATTTTCTCGATGTATGTCTTCTGATAAATTGTTAGGCAATTATTTTCGTATTTTACATTCATACCTAAGCAAAATTCAATTTGTCCTAAATCTTTAATAGAGAAGCATTTTTGTATGTCACTTTTGAAATTGTCAAAGGTGACGTCTTCTTTATATAGACAAATTATGTCATCGACATACACGGCCAACAAAAGAGTTTCATTGTCATTTATTGTTTTTCTAAATATACATGCCTCCGAGGGAGCCTGCGTGAAACCAATAGCTGACAATGTTTGTTTTAATTTAATGTTCCAAGACCTCGGCGCCTGCTTGAGGCCATAAATGGAACGTTTTAATAAACAAACTTTGTCACAATGCAATTCATCAATGAAGCCTTCTGGTTGTAACATGTAAACTTCCTCATCTAAGTCTCCATTAAGGAAAGCTGTATCGACATCCATATGGCGAATTTTGTAGCCTTCTTGAACAGCGAATGCTAACAGTGTTCGAAGAGAAGAATTACGTACAACAGGCGCATAAGTTTCAAAATAATCTACGCCATACACTTGCGTAAAACCTTTGGCCACTAAGCGCGCCTTATATTTTAAAATATTACCTGAAGCATCTCTTTTTATTTTATATACCCATTTGGATTTGATACACGATTTATTTTTAGGTTTATCAACTAATGTCCATGTACTTTTCTTTGTTAACGCGTTATATTCGTCCCGCATAGCAGAGATCCAATAATGTTTATCCTCACTGTTTATAGCATCATAATAACATTTTGGCTCTTCATCTAAAAAATTAGACACCAAAATATTACAAGAAAAGAAATCAGGAGGCTTACGATCTCTTTTTGGGTAACGATCTATAGCGTTATCTATGTTGTCATGAGATGGTTCAGTTGAAGAAACAACATCTTCCTGACTACGTCCGCTGGTGTCTTCTATTAAAGAATTTTCACTGTTATTCTCAGTTACTTCAACACCAGATGAATGCGTTAAAATATCACTATTTATCAAAGGAGTACATTGTTCGGACATGAGATTTTCAGATAAAGCATTTAAATGTTGATTGTCAAATGCTTTTAAATCAGTAAAAATATTTTCAAAAAATGTAGCGTCTCTCTCTTTGATTAATTTTCTCGGGTATCGCGTATCCCTGAAAAAATAGCTCCTTGGATCGTCAGAATAACCCACAAAAATAAATTCTGCGGCTTTCAAATCTAACTTAGAGCGTTGACATGAAGGGATATGCACAAGAGCCCTACACCCGAATACTTTTAAGTAAGAAATATTAGGTTTCTCACTGTACCATTTTTCATATGGAGTTTCATTGACTAAAGCTCGGTGTGGAGACCTATTTTTGATGTACACTGCAGTTTCCATAGCGTCCTGCCAGTATGCTTTAGAAAGATTGCTTTGAGCTAGCATAGCACGAGCTTTTTCAACAATACACCTTATACCTCGCTCGCTAACTCCATTTTGTTGCGGGCTATAAGGTACTGTTGTCTCGTGTTTAATACCACAATTGCTAGGATAATTGGACATTTGTTTGTTAACGAACTCAGCCCCATTATCTGTACGCAAATATTTCATTTTTGTATCTGATTGTCGTTCAACAAAAGAATGAAATGTCTTAAAAATCGCAAAAACATCAGACTTCAAAGCAAAACAATAAATAAACATCATACGTGTAAAGTCGTCAATAAATAAAATAAAATAATTATTGCCCTTAAAAGATGTAGTAGAAAATGGTCCACTTGTTACCTTTACATTGGAGTTTTCAAGTGCCATTATGAGAGGTTCGTATTTAACTGACAGACCTCCTAACAAAATAGCGGCGACAGACTCGAATAATTATTGCCCTTAAAAGATGTAGTAGAAAATGGTCCACAAACGTCAGCGTGAATTAGTTCTAAGGGAGAAATTGCACGTTTGTATTTAACTTTCAAAAACGGTTTTCTGGCTTGCTTACCTTCTATACATGGTATACAGGGATCCTTATCTACATCAGCATAAGTCATACCAGTCGCTTGGCCTCTTTTTAGTTTGTCTATCCCGATACGACAGAGGTGACCCAGACGCCTATGCCAAAGTTGATATTCAGTCAACTCAAAGTGCACTTTACGTTCCGTATTGTCAACCACATCTAATGCTGCAAATTTTTGTGCTTTGTTTGGATTTAAGTTCAAACTATACAAACCACCACTATAAGTACCCTGTAAAATAGAATTGCCAGTAAAAGTTACATCAATGTTATTATAAAAATTACAAACACGCTTATCAAAAATAACTGTGTAGCCTTTGTCAACAGCTTTCTTAACAGAAATTAGGTTACAATGTAAATCTGGTACAAAAACAACATCTTTTATTTTCGTAATGCTTGGAATACCTGTAACAACTATATCACCTGTTCCAACAGCTGGCAATTTGTCTCCATTCGCAATAGTGACAGAACCGGCATCATGACTCAACGGCTTATAGTTTTCAAAAAATTCCAAACAAGGACTCATATGACTAGTTGCTCCAGAATCAATGTACCATCGTTGACATTTCTTATCATTATTTTCGGCAACAAATGCAGTGAGTAACGTGGAATCTTCTTGAGTAACTCTTTCTACTACACTGCCAATATTGGCTTTCTTCTTTCCTTTTTTGTGTGGGCATTGAGGACTCTTATGTCCTGGCTCATGACATTTATAACAAACAACAGGCTTTTTAGTTTTGTTTTTTGATGTCTTCGAACTTAATGCTAAGACGTCATTTTGAGGTACATCTTTTGCCATTTCGTTCAATAATTTAGATTTTACTAAATCACTTGTTACCTTTACATTGGAGTTTTCAAGTGCTATTATGAGAGGTTCGTATTTAACTGACAGACCTCCTAACAAAATAGCGGCGACAGACTCGTCGTCTATGACTTTACCAATGTCTGCTAAATCTTGTACTGTACACATAATAGCATTTATATACGACTCAATATTTACAAAGTCATTCAGAGCATACCTGTATAAGCGGCGTTCGAGTGATAGCCTGCGGCCCATCCCTTTGTCTTCGTAAGCATTTGCTAGTGCGTCCCAAGCTTGTTTTGCTGATCTGACATGAGTAATGGCTGAACCATCTAACGTGAGCGAAATCTTAGACAAGGCCTTCTGATCCTTTCTAATTCTCACATCTTCAGAGGTAGGATCACCATCAGCGTAGCCTTCAATGGACTTCCACAATTCTTCATGAATAAGCAGCGCTCGAATTTTAAATTTCCAGATGCTGTACCCATCTCGACTAGACAATAATTTAATGCCACTGAATTGATCACTCATTATACTAGAGCTTCGTGCTGATAACGAATGTTGTAATAATATTATTTGATAAAGATAACTTATAAATGCGTGTGTACAAGAATATATTTGGTAACCAAGTCAATAAACCTTAATGTCTATAGTGACATAGAACATCGTAAGAATTTTGATTAACATGTAGTTTTACATATATGCCAGCCAGTATACAACAGTTAAGATAAATATTGCCTAGATCTGGAGATATCTGTGGAATGTTGTTGAAATTGCGATATCTCTAATCTGTAAAACACCTTAGACACTCAAAGCTCCAATACGTCTTTGGAAGTAAGATAAAAGAAACGATTCGTATTTATTTATTTTGGGTAGATTAGGAGAGAAATATGTTTTGCTCACATCTTAGGCACGGCTTTTGAAGTTAATTCTAATTATCGAGGACCTATCTTGTGATTTATAATGAAATGTAAATTTATAATTTATAATAAGTTACGGCATTCCTTAACAGAACTTCCTATGGCTTTGTTTAAAAGCAATTTGTTTAATTTTCTAGTAAAAAAATGTTTTTACTCTATCATGGTATATCTCGACTCCAAAATTGACGTAAATATTTAATTAATATAAATTATTCGACATGATTTCGTAACCAATTTTATTCAATTAAAAAAAAATATTTTATTTATTTTATTCAATTATGCCAATTTTAATCAATTTTATTTTATTATTTTTTTAGATTTAAAATAATGTAAAAAAACGATCTACAATAAACATTCACATGTCCGATGATGGCGAGACAGACGGACAAAATTACGAAGTATAACCTTATACTTATACTTTGTTTTCATTCAATTCGATTCATATTCATTACAAAATAGTACCTTGAAATACATTAACAATTTCAATAAGTTGCGTTGTATAAAAAGACGCACTGAAACCATGGTGTAGCTTTAACGTTAAATACACGCATTAAAAATGCACAAATTGAATAAATAAAAATTCTGCGTGTCAGCTCCGACTTGTGACTAAAGTTTACTCCTAAAAAAGATTATCTTAAAATATATATAATAGGCAAAGCATGTAAATTAATTCGTATATTTTATTCATATTAATTTGATAAAACATATTACTTAAATTATGGTATCATTATTTATATTCATTTATTATTATTATTTATGATATTTTACATGTATACTGAATGCTATAGTGAGATAGAAAGAGAGAGAGAGTAAATGTGTACTTGAGAATGAGGAGCGGGGAGCGCTATAAGATTTGCGAGTATATTACGCAGAGGAAATGTGACCCTTCACTTTTTGTTAACGTTTGATTTTACTACCCATCTATTTTTCATACCATGCGCTATATATGAAAACATTCTTAAAGAATTAAACACTCAGCTGGTGTTAAATTAAAACAATAATTTTGCCAATGTGTCGTGTAAACAAGTATCAATTTTATTACCCTAACCATTTTTGACCCACCACTTCCTAATTATACACAGGTGACAGTTGCCAAGCAATATCCCTTGACCATTCGATAGGCGTTCTAAAAATATCAGTGATACAAGAGAGCGCCTCCCTCGGGCGACCCTCGACCCTCGCAGATAGCCAGCATGTCGTTAATATTTGATTAATCTGCTATCACGGTGACCGCGTTAGGAACTACCTTCACTAAGGAAGATAAACTGTAAGAAATTGCGCTGATGAGAGTTAATGTTGTTTTAGCTTGGGCATTTTTATTACTTATCCAAAATAACTCTGACATGTTTATAAATAAACTAATTAATTTTATGCTTAAAAAGATCTTTAAAGCAGTTAGGCAGCAATCACAGATTACCACCTTCCATGATCCTGACACCTCTCGCTTCTTCAACTCCCATCAGACCTTCAGCTCATTGACTCGCATTTTTGACCTGGCCTTCTTTCAGGACATCTTCTATTTGGTCCCTGAAAGTTCACATTAGTCCGCCTTTACCAACGTGCACATTTGCCTCATAAACTTAATTTGTCAATCTCCTTTCGTCCATCCTTTTTTTCAAAGTAGTCATTTTTTAACAGGTGTCTCGCTTGCAAGCTGGAAATCTGTGGATGCCAAAATAGCAAATAGTGGAATAGCAAAAAGCTTCAATCATCACCTCGTAAGGTTGGTATTATGAAGTTGAATTAAGTTTGAAGCCAAGAAGTTAAAAGCCTAGTGACCAGCAACAAAAGATTTTCCATTATATCACTTACCGACGGCGGTTTGAAGCGAAGTTTCTATACGGACGTTCTGGCTCTCTATCCGTGCTAAACGTCAAATTTTTTGTGTTACACGCGAGCGTCAGATTTAGTACTGTTACCTCCAGCCAGCTGCCTCCCCACCTCAGTGTGCGTTGCCTTCTGTGTCGCTTTCACTCATGTCAGTGTATATGGCTTGTGTAGCTTTCTATCTCTTTCTCGCTTTATACTATAAAGCTTCCCTAGAAGGCACTCTTTTTTTAAATAAAAAAACAAATACAGAAAGCTGTGCAATCTCAGGACATCAAATATTCTAAGAGTAATAAGTGTTTCAAAGTAGAAAAAATCATTTCTCACACAGGTTGGAATTTTTTACGTTTGTAAGATGGATTAGTTGGTGGTGGAATCCGTTTATAGAAACAAAAATAAGCTGCTTAGTTCTTCAAAAAACAAGCAAAATACACATTCCACAGAACAAAATTTTGCATGTCTTATGCATTTTTATCGAAACAATATCGACACAGATACCGATTTGAGATCGAGACTGATTTTATGCACATTATTTCATAATAAAGCTGCGTTTGATTCGCGACTGTATCGCCAGATACAAGCGCCAGTCGCCGGAATTTCAAAAAAGGTTATATGCAAAGACTCTAAACGTTCGATATTGCACGATCTAAGAGCTGCTGTTGACTCTCCGTATGGATGCGAAACACGTGTAGAGTAGTTGGTGAAGGTGCCAGGTGTGTCGGTGTCTGCGGTTTCTACATTTATTTGGGGGTGGGGAGGCTTTGCATTTTGCCGAAGTGAGCTACATATTTCCTATATATATATATAAATACATATTTTTTTTATAAAATGTATAGTTTTAAAATGTCTACGTTTATTTTACCCTATTCTATTTATAGTTATTCAAATTCTAATGCGTTGACACATAATTACAATTGTCGAGTTGTATCGTTGTTTTATGGCTGTATTATACGGGGGTCCTTTGCCTTGCTAGAATAAATGGCATGCAAAGCTATCTTTGATATATGTATTATAAAGGTCATATTTAAGGTTCATTGCTGAAGAAGGACATTAACGCTAGGACCCATTTTCCAAGTGGATGACTTTTTATCTTGATATGAAACCTTTCGTGAAGTTTTGACGTCTGTGTAAGGCTATTTCTATTGAAATTTAAGCCAAACATAAAATAATTACCATATTTATTTTTTAATAACACGTCGTTGTTAATAGATACATTTGAGACAGTAGAGAAACAGCATGGCGAAGTGGAAGACTAATCAACTGCCTTATTCACCACACATTTTAAAATTACATTTTTTTGTGATCACGGCTTCTGTAAAGGAGTCGAATTGTCAGGATTAAAATAAATTATGCGCAAATCCGTAAAAAAATTGTTTCATTCAAATGTGCGCGGAACGAAACAGTGTAACTTTATCTTATTATAAAATAAGTAATGAATGTTTAATGGCATTACAATATAGCATTCACAAGCATCGCATATCACTGGATTAGTGCCGTTCCTCGAGGATTCGCCGGCGGCAGTCGATTATGGCCCGGAAATGGGCCGTAGCGTCCGAACGAATTGACGGGCAAACTTCATCAACGCGAACGTGTCCGATCTACTCGACTCTGATTCAGGATACAGACCCGTAACACGATGTGCATTTTGTTTGGGCCTCCTCAGGGATGTCACTTCGGCCCAAAACGGTTTAAATTAATAAACAATATCCATTTCCTACTATCTTGTTAGTTTATTTTAAATAATTACAGCGAAAATGGAATTCCAAATAATTGAACCGTCTTTAAAACTGTTATTTATTTACTCACGCTTAAACTGTTTAACTTATTAACTTTAAACTGTTATTAATTTAAGAAATAAGAGTTTAATCTTTTAAAATATAAAATGAAATATGCAACTTTTTGGGGGCGTGCTAATCTCACTTTGTTGGAATAAACGTTTGCTCTTACTATGACTACCAAGTAGCAAGTGACAACTTTAATTCCAAATATTGAGGTTGGCACCTGCATTTTTATCTGAGTCAGGAGTATTTATATATAGGTTTATTATTTATTTATGTATTGTCCGCATCTCCGTCCCTCCGCCCATTCCCGGAGGCGCCCCTGCAGCCGGTCCACCTACCCGTCAACCGAGCTGCCGCCCACCACCCAGCAACGTGAGGGACTTGCGGCCCGGGCCTACATCGGCTTCGCCAGCGACGCGCAGTGAACCGGCACCCAAGCGTAGGGACCAGCTGCGCCACGGGAAGCAAAGGGCCCAGGTTGCGTTCGCGCCTGGCCGCGGCCGCGTCGAGCCCAACGTAGCCGGCACAGCTTCCTGCGGAAGGTTCTTCTCTGTCGCCAATTTACCTGTCCTCGTGGCGGTAATTAAACCTACTAAACTAAATTTGATCCACTTTCCGGTTTCCGATTAAGCTGAAATTTGGCGTGCATAAGTATATAGCGTGACAATACAATATTATGATAACATGGAGCTGATCTGGTGCTGGAGCTGGAAGGTGGCCATAAGAATTCCGCAATATAAAAATATAGACGAGTACTTTGATATTTTATGGTAACCACGGTCTGATGATGGAGCTATAAGGTGAACATGGGAACTCCTCAATAAAACGATATAACCCTACCAAGTTTGGGCTCGTTTGATTCATCTTGATGAGCACTTTAGTTCTAAATAATATCCGTATGCAACCCTTTCATATTTTGGAAAATAAGTTCGTTTTTGGTTTTATTATTTGCATTCACAAGCCATATTTTTACAAGATTTTTACATGCGTATTTAATATCTTACAGAAATATGGCATTTTGAATTCTAAAAATTAAATTAAAAACATTATTATAGCTTGTTTCATCTCAATCGAATGTATAATATTATTGTAAAAATATTACTTTTGATGTTGAAGGTTGTTAGCGTTCAACATTGGTGGAACGATAGTGGCTCATGGTAGAAGTTGAAATACATTTGTAAATTTCAATGCGTCAGAACTCAGCGGTGAAAGCACTCGCCCGGATAGCGAAAGTATGTGGGTTCAAATCCTCCGTGAGGGCTCGGAGGCGTGGTCGTTTTTTACATGCGTATTTTATATCGCATAAAAATAAGTTCGGTTCCATTTGGTTAATGTGGATTCTGTCTGATTAGTTTTTACTTTTTTAGTTTGTTTTATACAAGTAATAATATAAACTTGTTTCTTATTAAGTTTTATTGAAGTGAAAACTTCTTTAGCGGCGCTGTGTACTTTTTTTGGAATAGGTAAAAATTTTTAAACTCGCGTCAGGACACGTGACCTGATCGAAAATTCGTAAGACGGCGTAGGGTGCTTGCGCGATGTGCGTATAGTCGTGTCATTTTTAAACTTCATAGAGAACGTATTCGTTCAACTGATTTTATTCATTGCGCATGTGCAAAATCCTGCACATGCACACAAAAAAATGCAACGAACACGACTTGGTGTGTTTGTTGACATGTTTGTATACGATAGCACAATAAATGAATATTGTATTTTACCGCATAAATGATAGCACTTTTATACTGATCATTAAAGCAATTCGTGCGAAATTATTCCTTAACCATTTCAAAATATCAAAAATGCACAACGTTAATGTTCATGTTTTCACTTCTGCCGGCACTCCCGGAGTGCAACCCGTTGTTTTTTATTTTTGTTATATCGAAAGCAATTATAAGAAGAAAAAAAAAATACATTGATTATTTCTGGATATTTGTAAAGGTATTACAAACGAAATTGTAGGTCGAATTAAAATACATATAACACGAAGACGGCACTCACGTCAGCTTAGAAAATATTTAGAAGAATTGGGTCAATTGGAAGAGTATTTATTTATTTGAGAACAACCAACAAGAACATTCTCTTTTACTCAATTTAAGCTAAAGTTATAAAGGAGATACAATCTTAAGTGATGTCTTAATTAAAGGTTATCACGGCATGTTTTAATTACATTCAAATTACGGACTGAGCGGAACATGCAAACTAAAAACAATTTTTCCCTATGATGCAAGAGTAAGTATTCGCCTGGATAGCGAGTGGGTCGCGCCTGTCTTTTGTTTCCTCTTCATCGACTGTTGGATACTTGTAAATTTGCTTAAGAAATACTTGAACAAAAATTTAATATATTTTAAGCGAGACACTTGTATCAAATTTGCTGATAACGCAATTTGCAAATCTCATATGAATTGAGCATAGAAGAGCTAGCCTATCATATTTTTTATCGGATACATTTCGGATAGTCTGCAGCAGAATTGCACAACCTTGTTTCACCGTCCCCATTTTTTTATCGGACAACCAGATTTACAAAAAGACCCCACCTATTGATACACCAAAGAGTCGCACTAAGCGTTTTCGTTCCTATTCTGTTAACTATACCGCTAAAGAGTGAAACTCTTTGCCTGAGTCTGTGTTTCCTGACAAATACAATTTAGGGGTCTTCAAGTCACGAGGGAATAGATATCGTCTAGGCAAGCGCGTTACATCCTAGATTCCATTGTCGCTTACCATTAGGCGAGATAGTGGTCAAGCGCCTGGCTATTTAGAAAAAAAATAAAAGAATCGACTGAAACCAAATATAACCAACCCAAATGATTACTGAATAAAATGCTCCTTCGAAAAGTACCGTAAAAGTGATTAACTGATAAAACAATATGCAAGGGGGAGGTAGTCCTCGGAGAAATCACAGGATTTCCTTTCGCTCACTGAATATTTCAATTTGAAAACACAGAGTTGTGCGTACCCAATGCTACTTTTAACCATTTTTGCTTAATTTTATTAAACTACGTACCTACAGATATCAACTTTGGCATTAATAGTAATATATTTTTTCTTATTTAAATATTTAATTGCTACATTTGTGTATTTTAAGAAGTTATATATATCTTACATTCACACCAATTAGCCTAGCTCAAATTTAAGCACTGTAGGACTTGTATTGTAGATACTTGGGTAACGGATAGACATACATATAAGATAATACACATATATGTATATGTAATATTTATTTATATGTGAATGAACCCATGACTCAGGTACAAATGCCCGTATTCATCTCATAAACATTGCCCTTTCCAGGATTCGAACCTATGACGATCGGTACGATCAGAGAAGGCAGGATCGCTACGGTTTCATCAAACGGTTACTAGAAAGGGTACGTTACAACGGCAGTAGTCCCGGAAGTGCAGGTATTTATTACGAGAATTTGAACATGAGAAATATATATATATATATATGTTTATATTACACTAGTGCTTACTTTGGGCTAGGCTAATTGGTGTCATGAAAACAATATTATTGTCATTAATAATATTTCTGTTGAAAGCTCGTGGTAGTTGAAGCTATTGAGAGCTGGAGACTTTTAAGTCCATATCGATGTCCAACTATATACGAGGGTTCCACTATTTTCTCCTGATTTGACAAGTTTCCCAACTTCAGCTTTCTAACCAACAAACGTCAAAAAATATATAAAATACGCCTGTAAAAAATAACTACACCTCCAAGCCCACAGGTGGGTACGAACCCACGACTTTTTGCTATCCGGGCGAGTGCTTTGACCGCAGCTACTGGGCCGCTGGCAGACGCGTCGTCACGTCGTTCGTCGGTCGGTCGTTCCACCAATGTTGAAAGTCAATTAATTTCAACATCGAAAGTAATATTTTTACAAATATTAAACATTCAATCCTACTACTATTATAAAGGCGAAAGTTTGTAAGTATGGATGTATGGATGTTTGTTACTCTTTCACGTAAAAACTACTGAATGGATTTGAATGAAACTTTACCACAATATAGCTTATACATCAGAATAACACATAGGCTACAATTTATAAACATATAGTTCGAAATACTAATCCTGCGCAGACGAAGTCGCGGGCACCAGCTAGTTAAGCTATAATAATGTAATTAATTTTATTTTCTTAATTCACAACGCCTTATTTCTACGCTTCCCTGAGGCTATCCCCCCTACTCTCCCACCTGAATGTTCGGAGGCGTAGTTGTTTTTTACGTGCTTATTTTATTTCTTATAGAAATATGGCATAAGGAATACAAAAAATATAATAAAATACAAACGTCAAATACTTATAAAAATATAAGAAACATTTTCTTTCCTTTTTAATTTTCCATGATTGTTTGAAAAAGCATTAAAACCGAGTTTCATAAAAAAAATCTCCGCCTTTCCTACTGCTATTAGATTGGATTTCTTATAAGTAAACAAGGGAAAAACATTCTGTTTGTAATCAAATGGAGATAAATACTAAAAAAGATAAGAAGTGTTTGGCAAATTAAATTGGAAACTTTCCTGTGCTGCCGAGCAAAGTGAAACGCGTCTGAAAATAAATTCTGTCTAACTGAAAATAAGGTTCAGAAAGAGATGTATATTCACAATTGAAGATTGCTCGAAAAGACTTGAGACGGGAAAATTTGTGTCGTATTGGATTTTAATTTCTTCTTCTAAGAATTAATGACTGCTTTTGGTCCTCTCTGCCTTCGGTGCATACGTTAAAAAGCGATAGATTTTTTTCTCTCAAGGAATAAAGATTTCACGCTTTAAGTAAAGTTTTTATTAAACTAAATTCAACTTAAGCAATGTAGGTTTCAGAGTTTATGCCAATGAATGAAATAAACATGTCACAAGTAGGATTTGGGAAAAGGTTTAGGAAGAAACTTTAACAAGCATGCCAACTTTGGGAATCTTTTAAAGAGCCAAAGTTGAATGTTTATCGGAAATGCTTTCCGTTCGTGTACCTACGCTTGCATTATTTTTGTGTTATGACTTATGATAAATAAATCGAGGAAAAAGTTGTAACGACATTGTGTTTATATATATTATAATATATATTTATTTACTAGAGATAATAAACGCCTTTTATACTGAGATAGGGATCTTTTGGCCTAAAATATGTTGTTTTTTTGAAGTGAAAACTTCTTTAGCATCGCTTTGATTTGAAAGTCGATGAAACGAAAAAGCTACTGTAAAAAAGACAGACACATAAATTCATAAGATTTAACGTAGGAGAAAATGAGATAGGAAGCATTATGTACGTGTGTTAATACGTGTTCTTGTGCGCATGCGTAGTACAAAAGTTCACAACAACCGTGGTATTTTGTATAGGTACGTGTACGTATTAATAGGGGTTAAAGTATGAAATTGCCGTTTTATTGCAATAGGTTCTTTGAATTGACATAGAATCTTCATGGTTTGAGGTTTTCGAATGAAACTTTTTTTAAATGGTTTCTATGATGTTCTTTTTTTAAAAAATGTAAAACATTTGAATATCGACTTTCAATTGTTTTTGTTATTCAATTTAGACAAGAAAGATGGATACTGCGAAAATTCGAGTTATTTTTGAATACGAGTTCCGACGCGGAACTAACGCGGCAGAAACAGCCCGCAATATCAATGCTGCGTTTGGAGAGGGGTCTACTAATGAACGCACCGTGCGATTTTGGTTTAAACGCTTTCGTGATGGAAATTTCGACTTAAAGAACGAGCCACGAGGAAGACCGCCCACACAGGTAAATAACGATGAATTAAGAGAGATAGTGGAAGCCGATCCTAGTCAAAGTACCCAGGAATTAGCGGCATGGTTTAACGTTACCTTACCCACAATATTGACTCACTTGCGTCAAATCAATAAAATAAAAAAATACGAAAAATGGGTGCCTCATGATTTGACTGATCTGCAGAAAGAAACGCGTGTTGAAACTTGTGTTGCCTTGTTGAACCGGTACAGAAATGAAGGAATATTGGATCGAATTGTAACATGTGATGAAAAGTGGATTCTTTATGATAACCGGAAAAGAAAAATGCAATGGCTGACCCCAGGTCAAATGCCACAACAGTGTCCTAAAGCAAAACTTACCAATAAAAAGGTAATGGTAACTGTTTGGTGGTCTCAGCATGGTGTTATTCACTATAGTTTTCTCCGATCTGGTCAAGCAATAACGGCAGATGTCTATTGTGCCGAACTCCGAACCATGTTGACAAAACTAGCAGTAAAACAGCCCCGACTCATGAATCGATCTTCACCATTATTGCTCCACGACAACGCGAGACCTCACACAGCACGAGAAACCATTTTGACCCTTCAGGAACTGCAGTTAGAAACCATTCGTCATCCTCCGTATTCACCAGACCTTGCTCCAACGGACTACCATTTTTTTCGTGATTTGGACAATTATCTACGTGACAAGAAGTTTTCTTCCCAGGAGGCAGTACAAAATGCTTTCACACAGTTTGTGCAGTCTAGATCGTCGGAATTCTATCGCAAAGGCATTAATGACCTTCCCATTAGATGGCAGCAATGTATAGATAATAATGGCAACTATTTTGATTAAATAAATTTGTTAAAAATTTAAAAAATAAACAATATAGATTTTCAGTACAAATCGGCAATTTCATACTTTAACCCCTAATATTTTTGAAGGTTTCACTACTAACACGTGGGAATTGCACACATGCTTTTTTATATACATCTTGCTTTTCTTTTAATATGTATATTTTTTATGTTAATTATAATAAAAACTTGTATTGTTTATTATTTGTTATTCTTTTTATATATAAACATCTTTTGTTGTTGTGTATTTCAGTACAAATAAATGTGTCCTTCTTTATTATCCCTTTCTTCCATTTTCGGCACTTAGATCTAAAGTGCTGTATATCCAAACCATTATACTTGGAATTAATGTGATACTCGCCCACAGGTTCGATCTCTGTTAGATTTTATCCGAAACTAAATATTTCAAATGAAAAGGAATGGAATATCATACATATTTCACCGATTCGATGCGGATGGCACGTCTGGCGTGCCATCACTTTCTTTTGCGTGTGGCGCTAGCCACTGGAGTCTTTAAATCGATGATAACTCCTTCAAATTAAGTTTAAGGGAAATCTACCCATAGTAAAACTATCTTCATTTTTCACGTAAATCAAGCTCGTAGCCTTCGTTTCTGGTAATTGTATGTAGCAACGAATTGGTTAATTCTTACACTTAAGCGTACATCACACATTTAAATAAAACAACCTTTTATCGAATACTGGCGCATACTTTATATTTAATCCTTACATTTTATTTATTTATTGATACTTGCAAACATAGATTCAGTAACAAGCTACCATCCCTATTTCGTTAAATATAATATTCTTACATTAGTATCCATATTTATCTTACAAATGTGTCTTATGGTAAAGAATGATATTCATTTATATTCTTAGTACTCAAAGCTGACATCAACAATAGCAAAACTAGAAATCGTTAATTCTGGACCCCAGAATATGTCTATAAAAATTTACAACGCACTTCACCATCATATTAAAGTATTCTTGTAATCTTAATTATTGTTGGTTTTTATTATGTATAGTTTATTGTTTATAACTTACTTCTAAAATGAACTTGCAGGATCATGTCATGGTAGTGGTTATTTTTATGTACATCTACCTGAAAATACCACATGTTGCAACGAATAAATAAATTAATAATTGCCTTACAAGCGATATAGATAGAAGTCAAAATACATTTCTCAATATGCCTTATGCTCTAAACAATCGCATTCACCTTAATAGGCACAGCAACAAGGAAGAGAAAGGTGCAGACATTTCTTAAAATTTATCTTTGAAATATTCTTCCTTTACATGAGTCGTGATCACAGGATGTCTAAAGTAATTGTCGTCATACATGTGGCACTTTCACAATATTTTGATGGGCACGTTCCTAACTGTTAAAATGTACACAAATCAAAATAGTTTTTACGACCGATGACGATGTTTGTACGAATGTCGGGAGACCTTGTACCGAGAAGCCGCAGGAAACTCGGCAAGAGTCAAGGATATTATCAGAATTTATAGACAAAAAATTAGATGATAATCTTCCAGGTTGTAGTAAATAATGGTTTTTACGGTAGGTGTAAAATAAAACAATCCAGATAGGTACATAAGTGACATTTAATACTCTTTATACAGAAAATTTACGCCTATAAATTCATATTTCTCGTGTTTGCCTCTGCTTCGTACACATATTCTTATTCTGTTACTTAATCCACCTTTGACTACACCAGTAGTTAAACACCTCATTTTATATGCCACATCGATTTTATTTTTTGTCTCACAACAGATGTAATTGGCTACTTGACAGTTGTAACAAAGAAAAAATGTTAAATAACCTAGCTACTTGGATAATAATAATTATACAATATGTTTTTTTTTTTCAATAAATCCGAATCTTTTCTCTGTGGGTTACAAGAACCGAATCGCGGGTGGCCATGACTAAGCATCGGCTGACGTCACATCACACAAAACAGCGTCGTGTGCTTTGTTTGTCGTGAACAGTGTGCTGAGAATATAAACAGATTAACCCAGATATGTTTTCATTTGTGCTTGTGAAAATATGAAGTCGTCCTATACAAAAGCTGATAGCGCAAATTTGCATAAAGTAGGTGCATTTGTAGTGTTATGTGATGTGACCTCACAGTCAACAGATGTCACGTGACTCATCTACAATCACAAAAGTTACAATTTCATTGATTTGACACGAGAATTGTAAACATCAGAGTTAAGTAATTCACGTACGGAAAAATACATTATTTTCCGTTCACTCAAAACAAAATAACACAAACAAAGCTGGTAGAACAAAACAACAGCCGTCATAACAAGAACGACACTCACTCGACTCGATACAAAACACTTTCAGAGTCAGAACTCTTCTCGTAATAACATTAAGCCAAGACAGCATAAACGCCGTGGAAACTCGCGGCTCGGACAACATTTCCACATTCCAATTTGTTTAAAAGAAATGTGACGAATCATACCTATCGTCATGGCAAAAGAAAAGCAACCGTATTACTCTAATAATAGAACTCGAAGTACAACGATACCGTTTCTAATACATTTTCTAACAGCACCCCCAGTCCGACTTCTTGGCAAAACGTTAAGAGCTGTCTGGCAAATTGTATAGAGAATGAAGTTATAGTAAATTCAATAGTTTGAAAGTATTACAATTTTAAATAACCATGTTACAAACGAATCTTGTTTTATTTCATTAACTTTGGTAAGCTGACAGGCTCTTATCGAGCTGTAATAAAAAATCTAAAAATGTAATATCCTCTTGTCAGACCACGGTAGCAATTGCTAGCGATAGCCAACACCCCTCGTCAGTTCCTGTTAGCAATTGCTGCCATATTCAAATTTCCGCGTGACCTGCTGTTTTTTTTTAATTACGATTAATTTTGTGAGTTACAGAGATACAAATATTCTGTGATGGAGTCCTTATTAAATCAGCTTTACGGTAATATTTTTTGTTTGGACCTAGCTTCATTATTTAGCGAGAAAATGGCATTTTTATCTTAGATTTTTTCACAATTCGCGCAACATTGGGACTGTTGAGAGAAGTGGAGCACGCGGGAACGGACTGAGAAGTGGTTATAAAAGACAGAAATTCTGTAATTCAATAAAAAAAGTAACACAGCTGTTTCCTCTTTACCGATTGTTCGATACTTTTAAAAATATTACAAGCAATCTTGTAGGTAATGGTAGTTGGAACATTTATTTATATATAATTTATTCAGGAAACAACAGCTTTTTTCATAAAACATCAATACCAAATTGAGAAACAAGAGTTGGCATATTAGCCTAACAGTTTCCACCTCTAGTTGGTACAGATAAAGTTATGTTAAGAGACAAAAGTGCGAATAAACTATAACTTACTTAGTGAAGACTATTTCATACGTTTCATTTTGATCAATAATAAAAATAACAAATATATATTAATATAAACGGAATGTACAAAAAGCAAATAAATGAGACGAATCAATGCCCCACAAGGAGCTTCGAAAACGTGTAAGTTTTTCATGAAGAAATGGCCTCGGCGTCAGCTTAAGAAATACTTGAAAAATTATTTCTGTCAAGGTCTTGGAAGAATACTCATCCGGTTGGCAAGTTAAATGCTGAATAACAAAAAATATAAAAGATATAGAAGATGTTAAACGTGTCTCGAGGACATATTACCTTTTGAAACTTTTAACACAGAGATGTATAGAAAATGTTTGTTTCTTATTTAAGTGAAACAACTGCTCTCCAGCAAACTTATAAATTTATAAGAGTGCCTTGGTAAACTGTAGCGATCCAACTTAATAGCAGAGTTTTACAATTCATATAACTGTGAAAATAGGTAGGGGCATATATAATAATATTGATTACATTCGCACGAATTATCCTAGCCCAAATTATGCTAGTAATTATTAATTTATTGTAATATTACTTCTGTTAAAGCTGACGAGTTTCTTGCTCCCATTCTTCTTGTCAGTTAAAAGACGTCCTGAGTGGGTGGTTGGTAAAAATGTTGGACGATTCAAAACAACTTATTTTAAGTGCATTTGAATAAAGTTATTTTCACTTCATTTAAGCACAGTAAGGCTTGTGTTATGAATATTAAGAATACATATATGATACATAGCAAAGGTATGTAATATTTTTGGAAATAAATATTACCCATGACTCAGGTACGAATGCTCGTATTCATTACACAAACATCTGCCCCTTCCGGCATACGAACCCAGGACTGCTTGTGCGAAAGACAGATGCGCTACCGTTGCACCAAATGGTCGACAAATCAAGCTCAAGTATTTATTCCCGAGCAATTTTATTATAATAAAATTTATTATATTAATAATATATTTTACAATGACACTAATAACCCGGGCCTAAAGTAAGCACTGTAAGGCTTGTGTTATGCATACACAAGCCTTATATGTGAAAATAATAAATATACTCATAACAGAGATTTTAATAAAACACTTTTTTCCGGATTATGCGCACATTTTATTTCATATTTAATTCTGACGTTTCGACTCTTTTACAGGAGCCGTGATCACACGATGACTAAGATAATGGTTGTCATGTATTTTCTACTTCCTTCACAATATTTAATCGGGCACGTTCCTAATTGTTAAAACTATTTTATATAAATCAAATTTTTTTGTTTTTATTTTAACATATTATCAAGTTATTAAATTCTCACTACGATTACATTGTATACTACTGAGTCTACTACCAGTTCTGAAATTGGGAGGCCCTTCGGAGAAGAACGTTATTTTTTGCAAAAAGAGCTAACTACATCACTAAGTTTGTGTAGTTTACAAACTTATTTACTTTCACCTGTCCAGGGGTCTGTAATGAAATATTGCAAGCTAAAGACCTACTTCCAGGTTTCCAATTAAGCTGAAATTTTGCATGCATAAGTATATGTCGTGACAATGCAATATTGTGATGACATGGAGCTGGGAGGTGGCTAGGAACTCCGCAATAAAATGACACAACCCCATCGCGTTTGGGCTCGTTTGATTCGTATTGACGAGAACTTTGATCCTATATAGTTTGACCAGGGTCTGATGCTGGAGTTGGAAGGTGGCCATAGGAACCCCACAAAAAAAAACAACGTTTGGGCTTTTTAACTTTTTAGTTTATTTTATTAACATTTAATAATAAAAGCTTGTTTTTAAAAAAGGTTTTTTTTAACTTTTATCTTGTTTCAATCTAGGTACATCAATTGAATTTTGTCTGAATCATAGATATCAAAATGGCAGTTCACTTACCCAGGCGCATACAATTCCGAGTAATTTAAGAAAACAAATGTTCTTTTCTCCCTCACATGTCGCCCAACATTTGGAGCAGGTGAATGAGCAAGAGCAGGTTCGCTTCCCGCAGATACGCCCGCCCATAAATCCGGCCAGTATCTCGGAGGAGCGGGCATAATTTTTCGCTTTTAAATTTCCTTTATTGGCTTTTCTGATAAAACTGTTTTACCGTATATTTAAATGGATATCGCTAATGTGAAATATTGCAGCTTAGATGCATTTTAGCGTACTTGTATAAAAAAACTTGTTTTAGAGTGGTGTGGTGTGGAAGAAGATATAGTGACAAAGATAGAAAAAGGTACGCTTAGATGGTTTGGATATGTAGAGAGGATGGACGAAAGGATATTGACAAAAAAAGTTTATGAGGCGAATATGTATGAGCACGTCGGAAAAGGCAGTCCAAGGTGAAATTTCAGGGACCAAATAGAAGATGTCCCGTAAAAGGCCAGGTCATAAGTACCCTTTACACCTTGAGTGCGAAACCAGGACTAAAGATCTTGTATATGTCTCGCTTACAGTGCGGCTAAGAAAAGTATAGCCTTCCTTGTCGTGCGGAAGGCATAACTTCAATTTCGTTAGGTGAAGGAAAAAGAATAATATAGGTATGTTTAAGATGTATTATTAAAATAGAATCCAATGGTGTACCTACCTTAATACCAGGTTTAGACACCTGGCACCGCACGGAAGCCAAAAAAGGATTTAAGTTTCTTAAATGATACAGGGTCTATAAACCTTGTGCCGCCAAAATTGACGTTTTATTACCAGGTGTATTGGCCTTGTACCGAAGGAATGGAAAGTATTGAAAAGTTACTCCGCAGCGAACGTGTTAAACGACGAGCTTGTATGAAATGTCAGTTGAAGAAGCGAGAGATGTATGTCAGAATCGTGGAAAGTGGAAATCTGTGATCTCAACCTACCGCAGCGTAACTATATGTATGTATGCGTAAAAAACGTATTCCTTCAGTGCAAATTGTCTGGATATTAAAACGTGAAGAGAAATTATCTACACATTGCAGAGAAAATTTTATGCTCGCTGGAATAACTCCGTGTGTACTAAATGATTTTTTTCTCAGTGAGAATAATAACAATATTTCTTACATTCACACCAATCAGCCTAGCCCAAAGAGTAACATGAATATGTAAAATTCATAGAAATATATATTAATATCCATGACTAAGATACTCATCACACAAACATTTGCCCCTCAAACCCAGGATCGCTGGTGTTAAAGGCAGATTCGCTATCGTTGCACCCAATGATCGTCAAGTGACCATGTCATAGGTGTCTATGATTGGTTATGTAAGGTGCTTTTGTTTTGTTTGTGTATCTTTTGTCTGTATAATGTTTATATTACTGACTTATGAATTTGATATTGTACTATAATTTTGAAATGTGATATTAACTTCAAATCTTATTAGCTTGTAATTGAATTTAATATTAAATGATTTAATTCTGAAATGTGTCATAAAATTAATCTATGTTGAAATTGATAGTCTAGACATAGTGATAAAAAAATACTTTATACAAATTGAAATTTGCATATTTAGTTCTAACGTTTTCGCGGACATTTCACTTTTAAATGAAACAATGACTAAGGCACTAAGGCCTTATTCATCCTGTGATCACGGCTCCTGTAAAGGAGTCGAAACGTGATGTTTAAAAATTAATTATGGCCAAAAACCATAAGTTGTTTTATACAAATGTAAAACTTGCATACTCTTTTGAAAGTTGGAATATTGTACTTTGATTTTTGAACCAATTTTGATATAATACGTTCTTAGCAAACAAATATTCAATTCTAGTTTAATCCTTATCCTTACTAATATTATAAATCGGAAAGTGAGTTTATTTGTTTGTTCCGCTTTCACGCCGTAACTACTGAACCGATTGCTTTGAAATTTTGCAGACGTAAAGATAAAAGTCCGGATTAAATAATAGGGTACTTTTTATCCTGGAAAAAATTGATATTCCCGAGAAAAAACAAATATATTGTTTGCTTGATGGATGGATTGTAGATGGCGCTGTGTGTCGTTTAAAACAAGGTAAAATATTGCAAACGAATATAAACATGTAAATTTAGAAGCTAAATGATACGATAATGAATCCCCGAAAATGAGGAATTCTCGAGGGATGACGTACAATTAGTTTTATCGTCTAAATTGTTTTTTTTTACATCTACTTATCCTGAAATCACTAAAGTCCATGAATTACTAATTGGTATAAGTATTAGTTACGTTATTTAGTTCTTGAGGTATGCGATAGATGGCGCTGTGTTTTTTAAAACATGGAAACGATGTGTTTTTAAAAATACGTAAGAAGTGGAATGATAGCTTACGCTATTTAGTTCTAGAGGTATGTGAAAGATGGCGCTGGGTGTTTTTTAAAACGTGGTAACGAAGTGTTTTTTTAAGATACGTAAGAAGTGGAGTGGAAAAACATTGTTTTTCACGCATGGTCAGCTCTATGTAGCCCAAAATCTGCATGTTTTTGCTCCACAAGGGAAAACATATAATATAGTGTACCATTCAGTTTTGGTTTAATAACTAATTGTATCCAGCGTTACATCGCGCTTCTTAGATTTTTCCGTGGGAATGAGAAGTTTTCTTATAGTTGTGCTTTATACCGCAATATAACCGAAATCCACGCGGGCGAAGCCGCGGGCGGAAAGCTAGTTCATTATAAATGCAAAAGTTGGTATAGATTATATTTATATAGTGAAGGAGTGTAGTAGATAAAATTTACAATAAATATTAATTTTTGAAGTGAAAACTTCTTTAGCGGCGCTGTGTACTTTTTTTGGAATGGGTAAAAATTTCTAAACTCGCGTCAGGACACGTGACCTGATCGAAAATTCGTAAGACGGCGCAGGGCGCTTGCGCGATGTGCGTATAGTCGTGTCATTTTTAAACTTCATAGTGACAGTTACATTATTATTTTTTTTTAAACTGTCATTATGAAATTTTAAAATGGCAGGTAATGTCATGAGAACGCATGCGTTCAACTGATTTTATTCATTGCGCATGTGCAAAATCCTGCACATGCGCACAAAAAAAATGCAACGAACGACTTGGTGTGTTTGTTGACATGTTTGTATACGATAGCGCAATAAATGAATATTGTATTTTACCACATAAATGATAGCACTTTTATACTTATCATTAAAGCAATTCGTGCGAAATTATTCCTTAACCATTTCAAAATATCAAAAATGCACAACGTTAATGTTTATGTTTTCACTTCTGCCGGCACTCCCAGAGTGCAACCCGTTGTTGTTTTTTTCTTATTTAATTTTATACGTTAAACTGCTCGATTTTTTATATCTAAAGAAATTGTTACTTGTGAAAATTCCACTTGTGTCAGATGCCAGACGGGACTATAAACGCACATTCATTCAATCCGCATCCAAAAAACAAGCTTTACTTGTTAATGAAACGAGCTAAAAAGTAAAAAAAAAACTAATTAATGAGCCAAATTTCGATGGGGTTGTATATTTTTATTCTTAGTCTCTTTGGCCACCTTGAAGCTCCAGCATCAGACCATGGTCACCATATAGGATCAAAATACTCGTCAATACGAATCAAACGAGCCCAATCTCGGTGGGGTTGTGTCGTTTTATTGCGGAGTTCCTTAAGCAACATTCCAGCTCCAGTATCAGATCAGCTCCATGACACAATAATATTGCATTGTCACGCGATATACATATGTGTGCAAAATTTCAGCTCAATCGAAAACCGGGAAGTGGGTCAAATTGACCTTGCAATTTTTGATTACAGATACTGGGACAGGTGAAAGTAAATAAAAGCTTGACATACGAAAAAATTACATACGAAGGGTCTGTCAAGGGAACTCACTCGCAAAGTAGGTAGATTCAGACATGTTGAATTTTCTATTCTTAAGTTCTTTGTAATTTAAGTACATTTGAAAATCACAGTTTCACAGATAAGAGTTTCTATTAAACATTTGACAACAGGACGATTTAAAAATTACCTTTTCGCATTTATTATTCTAAATGAAACAGTAATAACAAAATTTTACCTTTTATTATGAAGCGGACTCCGTTATTTAATTATCGATAAAGACTTTATCTTGAGTTTCTCTTTGTTTTTTACCCCAATTTAGAAACGGGAGCTCAATTTATTTAATAATAGCCATATTGTAAACAAGAAAGATAAAAAAAAAATTTTGTCGCTCATTTATTTATTTTTTACTAAGAATAATGTAAAGCGTCATTTTACTTACGATGCAACGTCTTCTCGATCTTATATCGGTGTCAATGAAAATTGTCGGTTGACTAAATTGTTGAATTATGGCTGGATTGCTTAAGAAAGTAACCACTTATTTTGAGGAGAATCAAAAACCTATTTTTTTATTTGACTGTAACTTTTTATTTGTGCATTCGATACAAATTATGTCAAAGACATAATATTAGGGGTTAAAGTATGAAATTGCCGATTTGTACTGAAAATCTATATTGTTTATTTTTTAAATTTTTAACAAATTTATTTAATCAAAATAGTTGCCATTATTATCTATACATTGCTGCCATCTAATGGGAAGGTCATTAATGCCTTTGCGATAGAATTCCGACGATCTAGACTGCACAAACTGTGTGAAAGCATTTTGTACTGCCTCCTGGGAAGAAAACTTCTTGTCACGTAGATAATTGTCCAAATCACGAAAAAAATGGTAGTCCGTTGGAGCAAGGTCTGGTGAATACGGAGGATGACGAATGGTTTCTAACTGCAGTTCCTGAAGGGTCAAAATGGTTTCTCGTGCTGTGTGAGGTCTCGCGTTGTCGTGGAGCAATAATGGTGAAGATCGATTCATGAGTCGGGGCTGTTTTACTGCTAGTTTTGTCAACATGGTTCGGAGTTCGGCACAATAGACATCTGCCGTTATTGCTTGACCAGATCGGAGAAAACTATAGTGAATAACACCATGCTGAGACCACCAAACAGTTACCATTACCTTTTTATTGGTAAGTTTTGCTTTAGGACACTGTTGTGGCATTTGACCTGGGGTCAGCCATTGCATTTTTCTTTTCCGGTTATCATAAAGAATCCACTTTTCATCACATGTTACAATTCGATCCAATATTCCTTCATTTCTGTACCGGTTCAACAAGGCAACACAAGTTTCAACACGCGTTTCTTTCTGCAGATCAGTCAAATCATGAGGCACCCATTTTTCGTATTTTTTTATTTTATTGATTTGACGCAAGTGAGTCAATATTGTGGGTAAGGTAACGTTAAACCATGCCGCTAATTCCTGGGTACTTTGACTAGGATCGGCTTCCACTATCTCTCTTAATTCATCGTTATTTACCTGTGTGGGCGGTCTTCCTCGTGGCTCGTTCTTTAAGTCGAAATTTCCATCACGAAAGCGTTTAAACCAAAATCGCACGGTGCGTTCATTAGTAGACCCCTCTCCAAACGCAGCATTGATATTGCGGGCTGTTTCTGCCGCGTTAGTTCCGCGTCGGAACTCGTATTCAAAAATAACTCGAATTTTCGCAGTATCCATCTTTCTTGTCTAAATTGAATAACAAAAACAATTGAAAGTCGATATTCAAATGTTTTACATTTTTTAAAAAAAGAACATCATAGAAACCATTTAAAAAAGTTTCATTCGAAAACCTCAAACCATGAAGATTCTATGTCAATTCAAAGAACCTATTGCAATAAAACGGCAATTTCAAACTTTAACCCCTATTATATAAAAAAGTTTAAGCTGTATTGAAGGATATCCCACAGATAAAGATAGCTCTACAGAGCACGCATTTTTATCGATTGTGAAAGTCAAAAAGACCATTAGAAGAGCTGTACATTGGGTTAATTTTTTTATCATAACAGACTGAAAGAAAAAATTAACACTTTATCTTCTAATTATTCTTCTATTAACCTTGTTAGATTATCAGGACATCAAGTAATTAAAAACAGAAAACTTTAAACTAAACTAAATACTAATGTCAAATTGTTCCTAGACCGTGCCAAAAGGGAACTAGTTTAGCCTGTGTCAGAGTTCAAGCTGATTTTTGTTTTAACTGAACCGCCTTATTTTCCGACATACGGATGCATTAATGTGAATAAAGACTGGCGATGACAGTGATCCTGTCTCAGTACGAAGCACGCGCGACACCCAGAAAAACGTTGGGCAAATTATTAAGCGTCACACAAATTAATAAATTACTCTGAACCCAGGGGGACATTTTTTACAAGGCATCATCAACTGATAAATGATCCCATATTTGGACTATAAACTATCTGATTGAAAATATTGCAGAGAGATGGGACATAACCCAACAAACCAGGATGAGCTTCAAAGATCGAAGAAACGTGCGAAACTATTATGAATGTCGATCACCCATCCTCTACGCGGCACTTGAGAAAGTTATTTAACCTAAGGACTAAGTTACTCGGAGGCCTAATTCTTTGAACAAGGAATCATCAAACATTATCATCAGCTCATAAATGATCCCATATTTGGATTAGTTTGAAAATGCCGCAGAGAGATGGGAGTTAATCCACAAAAACCAGTGCGAGCTTCAACATCTGACGTAAGGTCGGACACCAACCCGTCGTAATTAACTGTCGTTTGTCCATCCGCTAACCGGTTCTTACAAAAGTTGTTTAACCTGCGGACGTTCAGCAACTCGGAGGAACAGGGAAATGGAAGATTTTCCTCTCCTTGTAATGGTGACAATAAAATAAATAAAAGCCATTTGAGACTTCAACAAGTTAAAGCTAAATAAGAAACAGGGAAAACTTTATCTGACAATTCCGTGTTGAGCTCGTAAGTCCACAAAGTGGGGTTCATTCGAGCTGCCGACTTTAACACAATTCCAGAGACCGTTTTTATGCTAACCGTTTTATCGGTTTAAAAATTCAAGATGCGACGCGAGTACGGATAATAAATTCCCGTGTCCAATAAACGAAAATATACGATTTGGAGAAGTTTCGGTGCGGGCTTATCAATGAAATTTACAGTGCCCTAGTTCCCGCCGGGAATATTAGACATATTAACAATTTCGTGCAGGTGGGAAAAAAAGGGAAAAGAAATTATTTTCTCTTGGAAACACTTTCGGGTGGTGAATGTACTTTCTGATAGTACACAGAAACCGCCACTATTGTGTAGTGACTGACTGTGTTTTATACTCAAAGACTGTAAGTTAACTTTTCGGGGCTCCTACAAATATGCACCACTATTTAAGCTTACTTAGGCTGGTGGTAGAACTTGTTTTAAGTCCGTCTATCTAGCAACCATCATGTTATCAAAGTCTAGAGCCATAACAACGAATTAAAACATACAAGTTAAAGGTAAGATGGTCAATTTCACTACGGTGTCAAATTCCTAGTTACGCGCTTTGCAATCTTTCGGCCTTATTATCACTATTAATAGATATAAATCAATGCAGTAATATCAAGTACCCTTTTTCCCCAGTGGAAAATCCCTTACGTATTTGACCTGCCACGGGTTAATGGCGGGGATACTTGGGACTCTCCCATACCGCAGCGCATGGAGCATACCCGAACTTAAAACCACTGGGACCTACCACGTGACCGTCTAAGCTCTGTTAGGTCGTTTGCGGCACTCACCACTACGAACCGCGGTAGGTGGCCCGATGGCCCCTCCAGAATGGGGGATTTCCGGGTACTTATTAGAAACTCCCCACCATATTTTGAGAATATAATAACATGTTCTGCTAGTAGATATGTTAAACAGTTCTTTTTACGACAATGCCATTCAATCTACAGCGTATTCTTAGGCGGTCAACACACTGCACCGCGCCCCGTCGCGTAGCGCGTGGCCGCAGATTTTATTGTTGTATGCAAGTATCTCAATTAATATAGAAAACACGCCTATGACAACACACTGCCGACGCGGGAACGCGCGGGAGCGCGGGGCGTGAAGAAGTAGGGTCAACTTGTATTGAAAATCTGCGCGGGGAAGCAGATTAACCGCTAAGTTAGGCAGATCTGCGCCTCCGCGCGGGGGCGCGTTTTTCTGTCGCTACGCGCACCGCGGCGGGACGCAGTTCTAGTGTGTGAACCGCCTTAAACAGATGCTTTGCAAAAATAGAAGGGTCATCTAAGTTGTTGTTTAATAGATTTCACCATTAAAAGTTGGACATAGTTTATAAATTATGTATAACTAGGGCGAAGTTAGTGTGGGTCGCCAAATGCCAAGATTTTGACCAGTAGACTGGTTAACTGTTGATGGGCGTTCAATGCGGGCTGAGAGGGATTACGGCTATTCCAAACCAGCTTTCACATGTGTGTACTGTATAACGTTACATACATGTTTAGAATTCAATTGTCTTGCAAATAATAATAATATCCTTATTTTTTTATGTATTTCCTTATTTTTATAAAAGATTATTATTATGAATCTTAATAATTGAATTTAATATGAGGAGGCTTATTACAGCTATTTTCCTGTTATTGTAAACAGAACTGAGGGCCATGACGTAAGACACTGTCGTTTACAAATTTACCAAAAAATTAAACTATATACATATATTAAAATTCTCTGTTACAGTGTTTGACTACGATGAACTCCGAAACTACTCAACCGATTTTGATGATATTTTTTTCAGTTTGCTTCATTCGTTCTTACTTAGGACATAGGATAGGTCATTTTAATTTATAATCTTTTTTTTATTTATTGCAAGCTATAATAACTGAGCCAAAGCAACGCGTGGCCGGGTCAGCTAGTACATTATAAATGAATTGTTCGAGAGAAACATATACGCGAGAAGGTTAAAAGAGAAAGAGCACGAGGAGAGCAAGAGTAGGAGGTATGATTGATCAACTGTGGAGTAAATGACACTGTAGAGTTAAGAAATAATACCTTCGCATACTCACTGATAAAGCTTCAGTTTTACAAGCGCTAGAACATATCTAAATATATATATATATATATATATTATAGTGTTTGACCGCGACAGTTCGACTTCGATCTGAGTAGATAGGTTCCATTCATTTTAATTTATAAAACAGCAACGCGTGGCCGTGTCATAACATATATAACATAATAATATTCTAGTCGGGCACGTCATATCATAGATTGCATCGAAGCTTACTATTAGGCCAGATAGTGATCAAGCGCCTCCCTATTAAATAAAAAAAAGTTTATTTTATTTTATTTTTCTTTTCTATTTATTTGGGTAAAAAAACGGTAACAAAATACACAATTTACTCATGAGATTACAATATGATAAGAGACTAATTTTGCAACCAACATCATTTACCACAACTTACAATTAAAATAAATATAATTTTTTAAAACGTCTCTTCCACACGAGGCTCACTTGCCAGTCTGGCTTTGAAAAAAAAAAAGAAAAAGGCATACTTACAGCTAGACATACAAAACATTTTAAACAAATAACACTTATTAATAATAGACATATATGTAAGCCCTTACAAGTATACACAGCATTCTTAAACAAAATCTGTGTTACTTAGACATGTTACTAATAAACTGCACAAAATGAAAGTAAATGTTATTAAAATAAATAAAAATAAACAAATTAAAAATTAAATTAAAAATTAAATTAAAAATTAAATTAAAAATTAAATTAAATAAAATAAAAACAGTTAAGTGGGACAAAGTAAACTAAATGACATTTGGTAGCATCAAGCAATTTCATCACATTGAATTTAAACTTGTTCTTTGAAACATTGAAAATATCCAGGTCAGGTGACATTGTATTAAGGCCGTTGTAGGTGTTACAGATTCTGGCTAGGGGATAATGAAGTCCAAGATTAGTTCGGTATGGGGGCAACGTAAACGTTTTTGAAAGAGGTTTTCTAGGATATTTACGAGGGACAGTTATGTCGATGGAAGACAACAGGCCAGGGCATGATATTTTATTATTAAGAACCTTGTAGACGAATAGCATATCCAAGACGGAACGACGGTTTTTCATTGATATCATGTCGAAAAAAGACAGACGCATATTGTATGGAACACTGTGGTATATACCCGGTGAAATATGTATAAGCCAGATGTCTTGTGAAGGCTCTCTGTATACTTTCCACCCTTTGAGATGAATTGGCGTACACAGGATTCCAAGCAACAGATGCAAACTCAAGTCTGCTTCGGATTAGACTGTTGTAAAGTATAATTCTTGTATGAATACTATTGAAACCTCGGAGACTACGTTTCAAAAAACCTAACATTTTGGCAGACTTTTTAACAACATCGTCAATGTGAAAATTGAATTTTAATTTATTATCAACAATAACTCCCAGATCCCTCACTCTATCGACCTTTGACAAGATGTTACCATCAAGCTGGTAAATTGTATTTATACTGTTAGATTTTTTTGTAAAGCTTATATGAAAGCATTTGTCTAAGTTTATAGTCATGTCATTATTTTTACACCAATTTTTGATGTTATCAAGATCAGCTTGCAAACGTTTAGCATCGGACAGGTCAGCAACGGTCATGTAAATTTTAAGATCGTCTGCAAAAAGTGATGCTACACTATGTTGAACACATGTGGTAATATCATTGATAAAAACCAAAAACAAGAGCGGACCAAGATGGGAGCCCTGTGGAACACCAGAATGAGCATAGTACACGTTTGATTCGTATCCAGCTACAGAAACTACTTGAGGTCTTTTTGCTAGGTAAGAGTTAAACCACAAGAGCAGAGACCCGTCTATCCCACAGTTCTTTAATTTTGACGAGAGTATTGCATGATTAACCCTGTCAAATGCACTGCTTACATCTGTATATATCGCGTCAACTTGTCTACCTGCATCGACATTTTTGGATATGGTAGAAATCATAGAGGCGAGATTAGTATCTACAGAGCGACCTTCCATAAATCCATGCTGAGATGTTGATAAGCTGTTTTCCACGAGGTTGTAAATGTGTGGATAAACCAAGGATTCGAGCATTTTAGGGAAGATCGACAAGATGGAAATGGGCCGGTAATTTTTTACAGAAGTTTCGTCTCCCTTTTTGTGTATAGGTACTATTCTGGCCTTTTTCCATTCGTCTGGAAAAACACCATTCTTTATGGAATTATTAAATAGCAACATTAAAGGTACTGCCAGAGCACGTCCACAACGCTTCACGAATAAGGGCGGAATATTATCTGGACCTGGTCCTTTATGTATGTTGAGGTGTTTGACAGTTTTCAAAATGTCGCCCTCAGTGAATTTAAGAATTGTGAGAGAATTATTTGTCAGTAAATCAACTGTATGAGGGATCCGGTCACCATTGCTGTAAACAGAAGAAAATTGTTCGGCAAACATATTCACTACGTCATCACCCGAGGATGCTGTAATATTGCCACTAGTCATAGAACATGGAATTGATGATTGTCCTCTACGCTTATCTTTGATAAATCGCCAAAATAACTTAGGATTATTGCATATATTACTTTCTACTTGTTGCTTATAGTTGCTCTTACATATATCAATAAGTTTATGACAACGTTCGCGCAGCAAGGTAAATTCAATTTTATCTCTTGGGTTATCAAACCTAAGTAGTCTTTTCCTTATTCTATTTTTTTCATTTAAAAGTCTTATCAGCGATTTACTAAACCAACAAGGATACTTGCGAATGCTTATTTTACGTTTTGGAACAAATTTATTTATAACTGTGTATAAAATATTATAAAATTTTGAAATTGCTTGATTCACATCGTCATGATCTAGAATATCTTTCCACTTTACATCTAAGAGTTCAGTATTAATTAACTCATAATTCGCCTTATAAAAATTTAAAGCTTCACTTTTCTTGGGTGAAAGACCGCGAGTAACATTTTCGGAGAGAGGTATTGTTAATATAAAACAAGGGTGGTGATTATCAACTTTACTTAACGAGTCCGTGGGTTTCGATACATACGATGATTCTATAGTACTCAAAGCCAGATCCAATATTCTATCAGATTCATTAGGAATATTATTATACTGAAACAGTCTATTTAGCGCCATAAAGTCAACTAAGGAATGCCCTATGCATTTTTCATAATTAGTTGGCAATAAATACGTTTTATCTTTATGACATTTCCAATTTATGAAGTTAAGATTGAAATCGCCTAGTATGACCACCATATCTGTGTGACACATTACGTTATCGACATTGTCTAAGAATATTTGTTGCTTTTCCAAGCTGGCCGGCGGTGGTAGGTAAACTGCGCATACCGACAATATTTTCTTAACACCATTGATTTTAGTTGTTATATTGACCCACAAATCCTCACAATTAGACTCCCAGTTAGGAACTCGACAAGATTGGAATTCACGTAAGACAGCAACAAGCACCCCCCCGCCGTCCTGCTTGGAGTTAGAAGAACACATTCGGTCTCGACGGTATACAATGTAGCGTGAATCGAAAAGCTCGCTAGCAAAAATACCCTCATTTAACCATGTTTCTGTAAAAACGATAATGTCATAGTCTGAAAGAAGAATATTTGAGTACACATCATTGACCTTTGTCCGAAGGCCACGGACATTCTGATAGTAAATATTAAATTTGACAACAACACACCATAACATTGACTTGGTAATTGTTAATTGTAGCTACTTAACTAAATTATGTAAGTATTCGTGGCTTCGGATAAGCTTACACTCACTAAATTCGTCTTTTCTTACAAATATTCGACCATTACGCACCCAAACAAACTTGAAGCCGCATTCCTTAGCCCGTATGCGCGTCGCAGCGTGGAGTGCCTTGTTTGTAGGCGATAGATGTTCGCTCACATAAACCGGAGTGCGTTTGTCACCAAGACCTAACTGCAACGAATTCAGTTTGTCAGTACGATGTGTCTTGTTAAACTTAGTGACGGCAGCTAGTATGATGTCGCGATGACGTGGAGTCCGTAGTTTTGCAACCACAGTACGGGGTCGGCGGTTGTCACTGTTCAGTTTTGCAACCCGAGTCACAAACACAATGTCATCACTAGCTATGCTTGCGTCTACTACTTTGGCCAGCTGTGTCACCGTGTTAGCCAGGTTTTCAGACTTATGTTCAGGTATCCCGTTTATTTCTAGATTGCTTTCTCTCATATTCTGTTCTAGCGAATTTAATCTGTTTGAAAGATCTGACACGGTAGATTTCAAAACAGTGTTGTCACGTTCCAAATTATGTATGACTGAACATTTTTCATCAAGCGCTTTCTTCATTTCCTCGTACTTTTCGTTATAAAAAGTTACAGCTTCTCGCAGCTCAGTGAATTTCTCGTTCAGAGACTTTAGTTGCGCTGTTACCATACTTGTAATAGTGTCAGATAAAATATTACGCAACATGCCTTCAGTCAAGTATTTGTCGGAGTTAGGGTCCGCTGATGTGTTGACAGATACTGATAACGGCTCACGCCTGGGTCTAACCGTGACGTTACTAGTTTCCGATGTCGGTGTGGTATCTAAATCACAACTACCTTGCGATTCCAAACGTAAGTGTGGCTGAATAGGAGTATTTAAGTTTCCAGTTTTTGGCAAATTGCTATTACATTCAGAGCACCTCCAGTTCCGCTTCCTATCATGGTTAACATAAAAGCTATTAAAGCGTTGTGAACTTATTCCAGCGCATTCTATGTCGTACTTTTTTTTGCAGCTCGTACATTCTAAGTATTCCTTTGTTGTTATATTATTCATGCAACCGGCGCACTTACCAAAATTAGGTGCCATAACGAGTCCTCAGAGTGGCAAGGCAAGTTAGCGGCAAGCGCACTTGTACGCTAGAACGAAGCACAAGCAATGAGTCGGCCTTGATGATTCACCTCTGTGAAGCGGCTGCGTTTCGGGGTAGGTAACGGTGTCCGGTCGTTATTTAAATATTTTGAACTTAATTTCCTTATATCTTTCGAAACCGTAGGAATTATCAAAAACTGATTTCACCACTTTGAAGATAAGAACTGTCGCTATTGAAATATATATAGTGCTAAATGGAATTTAAACTTTAAACTACTATTTTAGATTAAAAATTGCGGAGCAAAAAATAACACGTCTACACGAAACAGTATCTCGACGACTGTGATTGTAGACACTAATGTCTGTGTTATGTATATTCATTGACAGCTGTAATTTCAAGGAGTGAATCGTTGAGTTCTTTTTTATTCATACTCTTTATAATATATAAAACATACAAAACAATGAAAAGTTACTCAGTGTAGGCATAAAATAATATTATCGAAAAAACACGTAAAAAATACAGTCTGTCTGGTCAACGGTATCCTGTGATAAATTTTATCAACAAATTCAATTAGGCATTTTGTAACAACAAACTTTGTGTGCCTAAAATCGGAATAAAATCGCTTCTGAAATAGTCACAACTCCTAAACTTTTTACTTAGAGCTTAGATCTTGACATCGGTCTCTAGGTAAGAGCAACTAAAAAGTAACAAAAAATATTTGTTAACAGTCTAATTTTTTTATTTAAAAAGGAAAACATAACTATTTTTTTCACACTTTTACCTTTTTCTTGTAAATTTACACCTGTTGGACCTCTACATCGGCAGATATGGCTAAATAAATAAATCCATAGGAACTCAGTAACCATAATAATTTAAAAATTCGAAATTTCAAAACAGTAGGGGCAAAATGCCTTATTATTAGGGATTCCTCGATAATTGGTAATATTGCTTCGCTTTGACGGATCGGACACCGGTGACAGACTAAACAAAACATATTTTGGGTGGTCGCAAGTGGTGCGGGTAATTCATTGCGTTCCCTAAGATAAGGTTGAGCGAAGCGATGGTTGCATCATGCGTCACGCTTGTGAACGGGTAATTCCTTGGGAGATAGGTCTGTTTTAACCTTCAGTATTAATGAAGTCTTTGTTGTTTTCTTAAATTTTTTGTTTATTCTCTGAATTGCAATGTTTGAGGATACTTACTTATAACAGATACTTGTAGACTTTGTTGTGTAATTATATCCACAATGTAATGAAATTAAAACACTGCTATTATTGTAATAACATAATAATTTTGTTTTTTTTTGTGGGTTATGTATGTACTTCTATTCTATCCCCGTTACTCTTATTATTTCCACACCGGCATCCGTAACAGTTACGACATAGATACAAAAACGGAAAACCGAAACAAAACGGCCCCAATTTCAACTAATGTCTCAATCAGACTATGACACTGATTTTCTGGTTGATCCGGACATGAGGAAACATCTGGCCTGTAAATGCCCCTGCAAATTAACAGAGGTATGTAAGAATAACAAGGATACAATACAATGAATCAAAGCACACAGCGGATCGAGAGAAAATGACGCGACTCACTACCTGACCATAGAGATGCAATGGGTAGGTAAGTTTTTGTTATTTTATGTTTATATAAATAAATGATTGTATATATATATTATCGTTTTACTCCAACACCGTTCAACCGGTCATCATGAAAATTGGCATGTATATGTATTTTTTCGTAGAGAAGGTTTTTATATTATAATAATTGAGGCACAACAACGTGTGGCTGAATCAGCTAGTCAATTATAATTTAAAACCTCCAGGCGTTCCTGCGGAATAAGGTCTTGATAGACACAAATGGAAAACAGAGTGAGGGATTTTCCTTTAAAAAATAAGGTTTAACTACTTTAAGATTTTAGATACAACTACTCGCTATAGGGCTTAAAAATGGAATTCCTTTATTTGGCAGTGTTTTTATTTTTTATTTTCCTTGGCATAAAATCTAAAGGCATAAATTGGTATACATTGCAAGTTAGGTTGGCTTAGATTAGGGTAGAGAAATGTCAGGGGGAGAGTAATAGATACGTTTGCAGTTTCAAAAAAATATCTATTTAACGCGTAGATAAATAATTTAGTTAATATAAAAAAATGTGTTCTTATTTTTGTTGAAACTTAATTTAGGGGCATGTAACTATTCTTTTTGCTTCGGTGAGGCTCGGCGAAATAAAGGTTGGGAAACCCTGTGTTAGATATTTCTTCATCCATTGTCAACCAGCAAGTTATATCAAATCATACCTCTTAAAATTATACCTTGAAAGGTACTTTGCCAAAAAAATTTAAATATAAACCTTTATTGGAGCGGAGCGAAGCTCCCATGGATCAGCTTCAATGGCGCAATGTCTGTTAAGCCATAACTTCCCGAGTTCTTAACCGATTTTAATATTTTTAGTATGGAATCGAATCAACAGGTTTAGGACCAGATGGTGACGGAGCCCTAATTTTGAAATTCGCAAAAAATCCCATCGAAACAAAAAAAAAATCTTTTTTAGGTATTACGCTCCGCTCCAGTATATGGTGCTAGCGTAGCTTTATGCTTAGCGACTGCATCGCCTAGTACACATGTCAAAACATGTAATAATCAATTATAAATTAAAGTTTATCAAGTAAAGCGATTATTTATTTAACTTTCAAGCTTTCATAATGGTTTTAATAAAACAATGCTACGGGGCGGCCAACTACGGGCGGGAACACCCGGAACTGACTCAAACCTTCCTGTTTTATTCATGAAGCTGAAATTTCATGAAATACTCCACGAAGGAACTTTGTATACAAATCTTCATTTTAATAAGCCACTCCGCTATTTATTTACTGTGATACAAAAATTATAATGTTATTTTAGAAATATTTACTGATAGACCAAAATGATAGTACATAATTACTTAACACTTATCAATTTAATATTTGTAAGTGCTTAAAATGCCTATCCCAGATGTATAAATTCAGTGATAATAATTCAATTCAATTCATAAAAGTATGCAATTCTTCATCAATGTTTTCTTATGACGCTATCACGTAAAATTATTGTCCGTAAACTGACTTTACAGACAATCAATGTTTTTTAGGTGTACTTAATGCCTTTTCTGCCAATTCGTAACAACAATTTAATAATCAGTAAATTCATTATTTTACATTTTTTGTATTTGTTTTAACTAGTCATGAAATAGGGTGATGGTTTATTTGTTATAATCCAACTTAGGAGCTCGAACAACTATAATTCCGGTGAGTGGGTATAATAACAAAACGAGTAAACACACCAAAACATTGCATCAGCCCTGGAATCATTGGAAGTCTCTGCAGATATGCAGGCAAGCAAAGCTATGATTGCCGCGAGTAGTCCTTCCAGATCTGTATTACAGCTAAGTACATCAAAACTACGTATACTAAAATATAAAATACGCATGTAAAAAACAACTATGCCTTCGAACCCTCAGGTAAGATTCGAAGTTACGACCTTTTGATATACGGGCGAGTGCTCGCTACGCTACCCAGGCGTTGTCAGAAGCGTCAACGTATTTCAATTTACAAACGTATTTCAAATTTTCGACTATCAGCATTATTTCATCAATGTTGAACGCTGACTTCCTTCAACATCGAATGGTATTAGGCGGAACCGTCTCAAAAATTAAAACAGTACTCCAAACACGATCAAACTATATTTATAACGACATCCTTAAAGTCGTTTATTCTCTGTTTATTATTGCAATGTTTAAGGATACTTACTTAAAACAGATACTTGTTGACTTTGTTGTAATCAACGATGTAATGAAACCATTACACTACTATTATTGTGATAACAGAATAGTTTTTCTTTGTGGATTATGTATAGTGACAACGTATAATATTGTAAATATCGTTACTTCTGTTAAAGCTGACGAGTTTCTTACGCCAATTCATCTTGTCAGTTAAAAGACGTAGGTAAAATGGTGGATGATTAAAAACAACTTATTTTTAAGTGCAGTTGAATAAAATTATTTTCCTCTACTTAACACCCTTTAAAAGTTCAACCAGATATTCGGAATTAAAAAAGAAGTCGTATGACATATTACATCATTCAATTGCGTGACGTAAACGAAAGCCGAAGCGGTGTCCTTTCCCGAACCAATGAATTTGAACCTCAAATCATGCTACAAAATTGTAACCGTGAACCCGAAACACGGCAAATGAAATACGATATTAACCCTTGACATTACGTATACACGGTCATAAGTTTCGGATTAAAAAGGGCCGAATGAATGGAAGGAGTCGTCGGCGGATGAGATGGGTCGCCATTGTAGGTTGTATTAACTTCGCCGCGTACACACTTAGCATACTACGCTTATAGATTGAGGTATTTGAAATATACTGAAATACTTTTAATTCTTACACTTTCGCGCTCATTACACATTCGAATAAAATAACTTTTTACGGATTTCGTGCATAATTTATAAATTTAAAGTCAGGATTGAATATAATATATATTCAATCCTGACTTTTAATTTATATAAAAAAGCATGTGTGCAATTCACACGTGGTAGAAGTGAAACCTTTAGAGATCACAGGAATGTGTGATCACGGCTCCTGTAAAGGAGTCGAAACGTAAGGATTAAATATAAAATAAATTATGCGCAAAATCCGTAAAAAAGTGTTTCATTCAAATGTGTAATATGCGCGAAAGTGTAAGAACTAAATATGTACACATATACAAAATACCACGGTTGTTGTGATGCCTTCTCTCAAGCTTTGTACTACGCATGCGCACACAAACACGTATTCACACGCGTACATAATGCTTCCTATCTCATTTTCTCCTACGTTAAATCTTATGAATTTATGTGTCTGTCTCTTTTTACTGCCGCTTTTTCGTTTCATGGACTTTCAAGTCACAACGATGCTAAAGAAGTTTTCAATTCAAAAATTAACAGTATATTATTAATGTGTATGCAATGAACTCCTGTTTGGGATAATTAGGAAGAGCATTTCTTCGGTAAATTATATTGGGATCAATAAGTCCCTGCTGATGATATTTAATACCTCACTGGTTTATTTTATACAAGAAAATGACAGACATGATTTAATGTGACAGCTGTGCAATTCTTCAAAGTAGTAAGAACCATTTATCATGGTGGGTTCTCCAAATCTATAATCTAAGACCACAGTGGTTTGTGTGTTTGTCTGTCCGCTCTTTTTCCATTGTATCAATAACGTTACCATAGCAACGCGTTAACTGCAAGCAGTTCGTCTACCGGACGCTAGATGGCGCTAACGGAAAAATATTTAATAATAGAAAAAAATTAAAGAATTTTGTCCACCCGTGCGAAGTCGGGACGGGCCGCTAGTATAATCAATAATAATATAATAACGTATTTAATTCTTACACTTCCGCGTACACTTTAAATAAAACCATTTATTTAGGGTCTTTTGCTCATAATTTATATTTGAGCCTGACGTGTCCTGAAGAATAATAACAGTAAAATAGAGGTTGGTCTCCCTGCCGGAGTTTCTTTCGCCAGTTCTTCTCGGCAGGGCCTCCCAATTTCCGAACTGGTGGTAGCCAATAGCCAGAAACTAGTAACGTGCCCGATTAAAATATTGTGAAGGTAGTAGAATATATATAACGACCATTGCCTTAATCATCCTGTGATCAAGGCTCCTGTAAACAAATTTTTAATATCCTAATTATATTATGACAATACTTTGTGTGTGTGTTTGTTACCATATTGTCAGTAAAATATCTTTAAAAAAACAGAAATAAAAACTTTTTGGTTTATAAAAAGTTCTAATTTCTAAATTCAAAGATATTGGTCGCTTATTTCTCTGACGTCGATTCTTAACCTATTCTACATTTACAAAGGGAAGCTAGATAGACTGGCGTATATCTAGTTATTATAAAAATCGAAATAAATAAGTGCCTAAGCTTTATTGTAGTAGACATAGTATTTAGGGTATTACCCAACTTTGGAAAATCTCAATGTTTAGTTGCGTACGTAGTGTGTACACACAGTATGCAAGAGTAATTTGACCCGTGTTCCGTCCACGCGCGTCATCCAAACGTTATAAATGGGCAGTCGCCCTTCATCCTTCCAATACTAGTTACGCGAATACGACATTCCAAAATATTACGTAAGAAAACCTTCTAAAGAATTTAAGTTGAGACAATTTTAAAATGATTTTTTTTTTCTTAATTTAACCTCAATACGTCTACCTCAATCATCAATATCTATATTTTTACCAGTGTATTTTATATATAAAAGTTTCTTTGTATCGAGTTGTGTTCGGTTATTTATAATTATTTTAATACATACATACATAATACATACATATGTCTTACATTCACACCAATTAGCATATCCCAAAGTAAGCACTGTAAGGCTTGTGTTATGGAAAATGTAATAAGTATGCACCACCTATTGCTGTTTCTGTATTAAGTTCTCCGGTTGACTGGAAGAGAATGAGTGAGTAAATAAATAATAGAAGGATTTGTTTTTTTTTATTGTTTATTTGGTTTAATTTATAATATAATAGAAGAGATCCATATCTTTGCATTAAATCTTTGATCTTAAATCATATCTATTCATTTTACTATTTTATTGCACACCATAAAGTGAATACATAGGTGGTAATTTTATAAAAAGAACTTTATTAATATTATTATTATGGGTTTTTTAACTCAGCTTTTAATACTGGCATTGATAGTCAGTGTTATTATCATCTCATAGTCATGAATTTTATTTAAGTGAATTGTAAAATGTTGTATTCTAAACATGATAAAGGAAATACAATGAAACTTCGTGAATTCACTGCATGACTTTATTCATGATTCTAAACTTGTCTTAATTGTCGATGCAATTATTGCTAAAGCTACAAAGTTGCTTAGGTAAATGTGTACTGCAGTGTGCCTTTTATTTTATGATCATGTGCATCATGAACTGAATCTCGTTTAGGACAGACATTTTAAAAATATTTTAATTTTACGTTCTGGTAAATGATGATGGTTGAAACTATTTTATATTATACTGTAATCTAATAAGTTATTTGTGTATTTTGTTATCGTTTTTTACCAAATTAAATAGAAAAAAAGCTAACTTGAATATGGTTCGCAGATTTAGAATCCCAGATATCAAACTTATATTATTCATTTATTAACCGCAAACTTCCGTCTGCCTGTCGTTATTCTACAGACTTTACTTTGGAGAGTGTGCTCAAGAGCTGCATTTGCTCATTACGCCATCTCCTTTCTTCAATCGCAGATCCAGAAGCACTGCGGGCTACCACCCTTTCTTGGTCGCTATTCCTACCTGTCGCACCAAGCGCTTCGCAACATACTTCATAATGCGCACAACAGAGGAGCGGAACTCCCTCCCTGCGTCTGTATTCCCGAGAACTTATAACCCGTCCATTTTCAAAGCCAGGGTGAATAGGCACCTTCTAGGTTAGCTCGTTCCATCGTGGATCCTGTCTTGGCCTCCGGAATCAAGAACGAACCCATTCTAAATGAAAAAAAATATATAAATATCGATAAAATCAAATGCCATCGACAAAAGTAATGTCAGAAAATGCAGAAAAAATAAAATAATAATACCAAAATGCAACTTAGCAAAATTAAAATAAAAACGTATCATTTAAGGCCATTATAATATTCAACAAACTCCACAGGACCTTCAAGATCTACCATTAGAAAATAACAAATTTAAAAAATAGCTTTTGAAGTGGCTGTTAGAAAAAATTCTTCTACTCTGTAAGAGAATAGTTGGATATGTAGGTTGAAATACGAGAATAGTGACATAAACTTTTATTTATTGAACAGGAAACGCACATTGTATATTTTTTTATTATTATTGTTTGAGATGTTCATTTTGATTTCAATTACCATAATAATTATTTGCATGCCAGAAATTGACGAAACATGCCGAACATTATTGTAAACACTGTATCTGTAATGTGTAGGCGAAATTTGAATTGGCATCCCCTCGCTATCCGATATACCATGTTCCTGAGCAAAATAAACATCATTCATCATTAAAATCAAAGGACCCCAAAAGAAATTTGTGAAAATCAGATCAATTGGAAGAGTACTCTCTCGGATAGCGAAGGGGATGCCAATTCGAATGCCGCGTGACACCTTAGACAGGTAAAATTTTTTGAGGTAACAATTTCTTTAGATATAGAAATCAAAGGAGTGGAACTCCCTCCCTGTGTCGTCTTTCGAGTACTTATAACCCGTCCGTTTTCAAAGTTCGTTCCATCGTGGATGCTGTCTTGGCCCCCGGGCTTGATTGGGATTAATAGCGAACCCATTCTTGTTCGTTTAGTTACAATGAGAAAAAAATGTTTGCACTATAAGCGAAAATCTAAAATCAGCTTCTCATTTCCTATGTTACTTATATATCATTTGTACAGTTGCTGGTTTTCCAAGAAAATAAATAAATAATTATAAAAACTCTCACTCGCGAGATCTTAAGTCGGTCGGTGACATCAAATTACTTCGGAAGACATTTTTGCCAAATTTAATTTCTTTTTCATATTCTATCCTATATTATTTTGCGTTTACTAATATCTTATCTGACTCATTTATAAGCTTTTTTAGTATATTAACGAAACATAATTCATGAATTAAATTTTTGTGTTTCTAAAGCCATCTCATATAATAAATTTTAATAGAAAATACTAGAAAAAACCGACTCAACTTACAAAAAACCGATTTTTCAACAAGGTATTTTGTTATTTATATATCAAAATTAAATAACAAAATACCTTGAAATTTGCTCGCTCAAAAGGTATTTTTAACTAAGTAAAAACAATATTTGCTTTCCTCCCTACAAAGTAAGCTGAAAAACACACATACTTACAAATGTCTAACGATAAGAACGAACAGCAAACGGAGCAGGATTCTGCAAACAATTACATAGAACCGGTTAACTTTGTTAAATAAACTTCACTCAGCGGTTTATGCTTGTTTAATTATAAAGAAAACTTTATTCCACACAATAATATTGCTTTTAACGTAACAAAAATACAGGGTTAATACAAAAGAATCATCGGGTTTCCGAAGCGTCTATTTCAAAATATACTTGGATTATAACAATGAGTTATACATAAGAACACACAAACACAAAAGAAACGAAAAGTATTATAAATAGGCGACACCGTTATATACCACAGTCGCACTAAGCTTTTGGTTGGTTTGGTTTGGCATTCTAGTTAGGCAATGACGATATTTTTTATAATAAGCTGAAAAGCCTTGAGCATAAACGGAAGGTAGCCAGCCTATTCCTTTTCTAATAGGACACATTTTAAAGAGTGTGCAGCACAATTGCACAGCCTCGTTCCGCCATCCCCATTTAATCAGCAGACAACCAGGCTTACAAATAGGCGCCACCATAAAATTATTGATATACCAAAGAGTCGCACTAAGCGTTTTGGTTCCAATTTTGTGATAGGTACCGCTAAAGAGTGGAACTCTTTGCCTGAATCTGTGTTTCCTGATAATTCAATTAAGGAGTATTTAAGTCACGAGTGAATAGGTATCATCTAAGCAGGCGCGTCACATCCTAGATCGCGTCGTCACTTGCCATCAGTCACTTATTCACGTTAAAAAAATGTGCTCCTTTTGTGATACAGCAGATATCAGATTCCTACAACGATGGATTTGTTTTCATGGCCTCCTAGGTCTTCCAACCTTTTGCCTTGCGGCTTCTTCGTTTGGGGATATGTTAAAGATTGTGTCTACGTACCATTACCAACCACTTTGGATGAGTTGCGGAATCGCATATCGAGTGCATTTGCGACCATCGACGCCACCAAGCTAATAATTTGTGGGGCGAACTGAACTATTGCCTTGACATCTGCCTTACTGATTGCCGCTACCTCAGAAAGATCTTAGCAAACATTAACTTGGAAACCATTAAGTAGCCAATAAACTTTCGAAAATGAAATGAAAACATTTGATAGTGACTCCTCACTTGGCTAATGTCCATATCTATACTAATATTATAAAGAAGTAAAGTTTGTGTTTTTGTATATTTGTTAAATTGTAAGGGGTAATCTCGGGATCTACTGAACCGATTTTAAAAATTCTTTCACCAATAGAAAGGCACATTATTGCTGAGTGTCATAGGCTATATTGAATGCTAGAAAATTTTTTAAAGAATTTTGTCCACCCGTGCGAAGCCGGGACGGGCCGCTAGTACATTTATAAAAACAAAAATAACTAGTTCACTTCCACAAGTAACAAATAAAATTTAGCGCAAAACAAATGCACGAGACAGCATAATATCGAGCACTTAGTAAAGTAAGTTAGCAATGTTTATATAACTATTTGTTTTCATAAATGAAACGAAAACTGCTTTTTATTAAGTTCTAGCTAACCCAGCCAGGTGTTGCTGTGTTATAAATTAAAATAACACCTATGTCCTTAGTCGGAAAAATCCAGCAAATTGAAAATAAAATCATTTAAATCGATTGAGTTGTGTCGGAGTTTATCGCGGTCAAACACTGAGACAGCGAATTTATATATATATATATATATATATGTAACCCACTCTTAGACTAATATATTAAAAATATATAATTATATAAAAACTGACGAATATCTTGCGCCCTTATTAGATAAAAACGTTTATTTGTCGTTCATTCCCTGTAAGTTATTGCAATGTTCAGAGATACCTACTTAAAACAGATACTTGTTGACTTTGTTGTAATCAACGAAATAATGATATCATAACACTACTATCTTTGTAATAACAGAATAATTTTGTTCTTTTGTGGATTATGCATGGTGACGATGTATTACTTCTGTTAAAGCTGACGAGTTTCTTGCGCCCATTTTTTGGCAGTTAATAGACGTCCTGAATGGGTGGTAGGTAAACATGTTGGAGGATTCAAAACAACTTATTTAAGTGCATTTGAATAAAGTTATTATCATTAGATTTTTATTTCATTTCATTTTGAAGTGTTGGTAGGTACAAATGTTGGACAATTCAAAACAACTTATTTTGTGTGTGATTGAAGTGAAGTGATTTTCATTTTCGTACGTGGCATAAGAAAGCAGGAAAACGGAGCTTCCTACCTCTACTGTACAAGCGCATAAAGTATTGCTAACTCGAAATAATTAATGACACCCATAAAGCATTTCGCCTGTGGCTACTTCTGCGTTAACACAGATTAATTCGCGATTTGGCGCGAAAAATCGCAGTCACATGTCACTGCGAAACCTCTCATTTACATTAACGGGACTTCTTTCGTCGCATTTTATCTCATTAACTAAAATCGTAATTAGTAAAACAATTTTACCTTCAATTTTATGGAGTTGCTGAATTTTTTTTAGGTAAAACTTCTTAACGCAGTAACGTGACTTGCGGAGTAAGCTGGAGAATGCGTGACGAAAACGTTATTAAAAGTGTGATCGGGCGAGGCGGACGGAAGTTAAAAGGGAGATAAGAGTAAGAATAAAACACTTTTTTACGGATTTTTGCGCATGTTTTATTTTATTTTATATTTAATCCTGACGTTTCGACTCCTTTACAGGAGTCGTGATCACAGGATGACTAAGATGATGGTTGTGATGATGATGATTGGACAACCATCATCTTAGTCATCCTGTGATCACGACTCCTGTAAAGGAGTCGAAACGTCAGGATTAAATATAAAATAAAATAAAACATGCGCAAAAATCCGTAAAAAAGTGTTTTATTCTGATGTGTATTGTGCGCGGAAGTGTAAGAACTAAATAGATAAGAGTAAGTGAAGATAAAAAGAGAGAGAGTTACGTTTCATATAGATATACATAGATATGATATATAAGGTAAGCACTTGACCGATATCTAGCCTGATGGTAAGCGACCATAGGATGTGACGCGCCTGCCTATTACAAGATGTTCACTCTTGACTTGAAGACACCTAAATTGTATTTATTAGAAAACACAGACTCGTCAAAGAGCTATTACTTATTTCTCACTACTTCTTTATTTTTGAAGTTTTCTTTACACTTTCGTTGCTCTAATAAAAGAAACTTACGAGGTTTTTTAATACTATTTGCCTATAACAAGTATGACTGTTAGGTGCAATGGTAGCGATCCTGCCTTTTGCACCGACGGTCCTGGGTTCGAGTGAAATGTTAGGAAGGGACAAAAGTTTGATGTGTGATGAATACGAGCATTTGTACCTGATGCATGGATTTTTATATACCTATGTATTTCTATAAATATTACATATCTAGGTATCCGATACCCTAGAATCCATAACACAAGCCTTACAGTGCTTACTTTGGCTGTGAATGTAAATAATATTATTATTTTCACTATTTATTTATTATTTATTTAATATTCTATAAACTTGTAGCCGAAAAACGGGGATACCCGTAAAATACGAGGCATGGCAAGCCTACATGCATACGTGTATTCCTCCATCTGTATTGTTTTTCGCAGTTGCCAGACGTTTCGCGATCTGATCAACTGTTGAGCTCGCTAATTGTCGCTGAGTGTTCGCTGAAAGCTTTGAATATTCATCAGAGCTGCGAGTGAGGTGTTGCGGATCGCTAAATACACATCAAATGACTTGAATAATTTAAAATTGATTTATCATTGATGGCAGTCAGTTTATGAACAAAAATTCCGTTTTCGGAAATGTAGCAAACTTATTTATTGAGCGAAGCTCTCTTTTAGGCAACTCACAAATTTCGCTTGTGTCCTTCCTGCTACTTAACGGTTCAACGGATTCGAACGAATTTTGGCATGAACATACATGATTATAACCTGACGGATATAGGCTATGTAAAAAAAATAGACTTTACCATGGAGAAATAATCACCGAAAGAAAAATTCAAAAGCTGATCACAGCCAAACCGCTGATACTACATTGATGAATTTTGGCGCCAAAACTCACATCGTGGTCGTGACTGCAGACCTAGTTATACGAACAACAAAACAGATGACAATCAGAAAAACGTTTTTACCCTATGTTGACACATTTACAAAGTATTGAACTAGTAAGATCTACTCTTCAGAAACAAACAAATTAATTATATTTCGTTTTTGCACTTCCGCGCAGGGATTTTAGCGGTATCCGAATAGAGTGTTTTGAACACTGTTTAACATTTCTGTTTTAAAAGTTAAACAAAAAGAAACTGTTACACTTTGAATCTGTTTTAGAAAATACCGGTTCATAGGTGTTAATAGCTGTTACAGTAAATAAGGTTCACATTGGCATAACTATGCGACAGCTCACTAATGATTTGGGTATTTTGAAATGCCTATGTTGGTGTACTGTGTATACACATAGATAGTTAAACGTAAAACAGTTTCTAACAGATTGGTAACAGCAAACATTATATCTGTTACACTTTTATAAGTGTTCGACGCAAAACAGGTTCAAAACACCCAAATAAGTGATACAGGAATAATTCTGTAACAGATTCTATGTGTAACCCTTATGAAAGTGTATCCTTATAAAGGTGTTTTTGAATCCCTGCTTCCGCGCATTGTCTAAAATCATTATAAATGTACAAATCCATTGTAATTTAAGTTAGTGTCACTAGATGGCGCTGCTCGGATTTAAAACTCGCTAACGAAGTTTTACGTTTATATTAATAAGTATTGTGAGGTTGCTTTTTATAATAGTTCTAAGGATACAAGCAGCAGTGTGAGTGTGCGTTTTATTTATCTACCTATACATCCGCGAGTAGACATGCATATTACACATTTAAATGAAACAAAATTTTTACGGTTTTAATTCATGTTTAATCCTGACTTTTCATTATTTTCCACGTTCCTAACTGTCAAAATATTTTGCCCGATGTAAATATTGTGAAGGTAGTAGAAAATATATGATGTTCGTTGCCTTAGTCATCCTGTGATCACGGCTTCAGTAAAGGAGTGGAAATGTCAGGCTTTAATATAAATTATGCTCAAAAAACCATAACTTTAATTATAAGAAGATTGTATTTATTTTACGACCGATATGGACACTTAATAGTTATATTAAGTAAGCAAGTGATATCAGAAGATTTTTGCTTACATACCTACAAATATGACTTGTATAAAATCTAATTTAAGACATTATAACAAGTAATAAAATAACTAAAGAAAACACTTCCACAATTGCGAACGTACAAATAAAACCGGACAAAAGACGGGTTTCTTTTTTTTTATATATTTGATTGTTACGTATGGACTAATTTACAAGAGCCGTGATCACTGTATGGACGACAAAGGTAATGAGACGAGAAGTTGAAACGTCAGAATTTAATATTTTTTTATTAATTTCTAACAAACATAAACAAAAATAATCGCGTCGTTTAGCCAGTCAAGGAGGTTTTAGGAGAAGTTATTTCAATTTGCGATAGGCATGGAAGTGTGAGAACTGAATACATTCGTTAATATCAAAATAAATTTGTAGCGGAAAATGCAAACTTGATTCTCGAGGGGAATCAAATCGCACACCTTTCTCTTTACGTTTGACTGAACTGGTAGCTATGCCACCGCAGTGCAACTACAGCAATTTTATTTACGAAACAAAACTATGGATTATAGTGGGCCCTCACATAAGATTAGTAACTTGAAGAGTAGATGTAAGTTGCAGCTATGGTACAGTTATAATAAGCTTAACATTTATACACCATAGAACCATATCACACTAACCACTTGTCAGTTCACGGTAGGAATTGCTACCGATAGCTAACACACCTCGTCAGTCGCTACAAATACATATTCAAATTTCCAAGTGGCCTGTAGTTTTATTTAAATTACGATGAATTTTTGAATTATAGAGACCCAAATATTTTGTGGTGTTTTGTCAACTGTTGAGAGGGGTGGGGCGCGCGGTAGCGGACTGACATGTGGCTAAATCAGCCGAAAGGAAAGAGACAACAGTACAGAAATCAATAATTGATGTAATGTGAGATGGTTCTACAATTGCGTATTTTTAGTAAAGACTAACAATGTTTAAAAAAACGCATATTGTATGGCAATACAGATATTTAGTAAACTTCCTAATAAACTAACAACCATGACATTTTTTAAGTTTAAAAGGGAACTTTAAAATTTATTGATAAATAAAAAGAATGTGTGCAATCCACACGTGATAGAAGTGAAACCTTCAAAAATAATATGTACACGTATATAAAATACCACGGTTGTTGTGATGCCTTCTCTCAAGCTTTTTACTACGCATGCGCACACAAACACCTATTAACACACGTACATAATGCTTCCTATCCCATTTTCTCCTACGTTAAATCTTATGAATTTATTTTATTTATTTTATTTTATTTTATTTCTACACACAACAGAGTTACAACAATAAACACAGTTATAGGAAACAGAACATTAGACTGTAGCTGCGCCTCCACAAACATGTGTGGAGGCGCAGCCTAACATGCATGGGTAATTATAAAGACAGCGTCATAAAGTAAATTAATGATAGGGTAAATCTTACAAGAAACAAAAAGAATATTAATAACTAATTAGGCTTGATATACAAAAAAAAAATACATGTGATGAATTAAAATTAGAATTAGTGGGAAAATAATTTTAGGATTTGATTATATTAAATGCATATGGTAAAAATAAAAAAATAATAATGATAACAAAAATTAAAATCATAAGCCAATAAAAATATATACGAAATAATAATAATAATAATAATAGCTTTCTTTTTAATTAATTACTTTTCCTATGTCATGCTTCCATCTATTGATGGAAGATTTGCAGATGTCAGGCACACCGTTCATTTGATTAAGTAAATCGTTATATTCGCGACACATTCTGTGAATGGGGTTATGGAAGGACACGTTGTTAGAGCAGAGGGGAACCGAGAATAGACATTCACGCCTTGTGGACCTATTCGGGACCCTGATGTAAATTTCGGCTGTTAGCATAGTATTGATTGAGCCTACAAAGCATTATTGTCATTGTTGAGCATTTATGTGTCTGTCTCTTTTTACTGTCGCTTTTTCGTTTCATCGACTTTTAAATCACAAAGATGTTAAAGAAGTTTTCACTTCAATATTATGTAAATAGATAGGTGCTGATCTGTTTCTCATCCAGAGTAAGGAATGCATAGCAATATAAGTAAACAAACATATTTATTATCTGAGTTGCGCTGATGTAACGAAATGCATTAGCGGTCAATGATTGATGTAGAGTTCGATGACGCATAATTATTGACGAACAATAAGACGAACAGTCTTTTTGAAATTCATTTAGTTATAGTACCACGATATACATCTTATAGCTGGTGAATGTACAAATATTCATTACAGGAAAAGCGAAACGCCTAAAGCGGACCAATGAAGAGGCTCAAGATGAGGCGAAGAAGTACAGACAAGAACGCGAGAGACATCCTGCCAACACAGGTTCAGAAAAGGAATGAAAACATCAGGACCAAAAAAATAAACATAATGTATAAAAATTAATGTGTATTTGTAGAAACTTAATGGATAATAATAATAATATTTTTAACAATCACACTTATTAGCCTAGCCCAAAGTAAGCACTGTAAAGCTTATGCTATGGATACTAGGGTAACGGATAAACATACATATACGATATAATATACAGTGGAGCCCCGGTAATCCGGTCCCTGGGTAATGCGGCGCCTCCTATAATCCGACATCGTCTATTACATACAAGTATTCGCTAATTCACAATTGAACAAGTTACAACTTGTACGCACCATCACTATTGTGCTCGACACGTAGGGTATTGTTTTTATTCTGATTGCTTAGTTTGACTCCATACATACATGCGAGAAGATAACGTTACGGCCTAGCGTGTGTTCATTGATTACTTAAATTTGACATACATGACGAAGTATGATTTGTAATCTTATCATTGGATCTGTAATTTGTCGGATTACAAGGTACTCTTTTGTAAAAAAATTCGGACTATAGGGGGTTTTAGGCAGTACTCTATAATCCGACAAATTCGATAGTTCGACACTGCCCTGCAAATTGTTTGTCGGACTACTGGGGATCCACTGTATTTAATATTTATACGAATATATATAAATAGCCCATGACTCAGGTACAAATGCTCGTATTCATCACACAAACATTTGCCCCGTCCTTGACTCGAGCCCAGGACCGTTGGTGTAAAGTCAGGATCGCTACCGTGGCACGAAATGGTCTTCTAAGGTCAAGATGTCCATTAACAATTAAGTTAATTACATACCAAGTTTTAAAAAAATAATAGAACACTAGTTGTGCTTCATTATTTGGCCGTGGAGTACCATAGACACATACACCTGACATCAGATATATGTAGTACTGTATATGGAATGCTTAATTATTTTGTGATTATTTTAACGGTAGTTTCAAACAGGGATTCAAAAACACCTTTATAAGGATACACTTTCATAAGGGTTACACATTGAATCTGTTACAGAATTATTCCTGTATCACTTATTTGGGTGTTTTGAACCTGTTTTGCGTCGAACACTTGTAAAAGTGTAACAGATATAATGTTTTCTGTTACCAATCTGTTAGAAACTGTTTTACGTTTAACTATCTATGTGTATAGACAGTACACCAACATAGGCATTTCAAAGAACCCAAATCATTAGTGAGCTGTAGCATAGTTATGCCAATGTGAACCTTATTGACTGTAACAGATATTAACACTTATGAACCGGTATTTGCTAAAACAGATTTAAAGTGTTACAGTTTCTTTCTGTTTGACTTTTAAAACAGAAATGAAAAACAGTGTTCAGAACACTCTTTTCGGATACCGCTAAAATCCCTGGTTTCAAAACTACACAATACTATAGGTATTATACACCAACACTGAACAAGCAAGCAAGTGATATACGAAGATTCGTTTCCGGGTTGATAAGTGAACCTCACTGGATTCAGAAGCATCTCGAAAATTCCTTCTGCAGTTTGAAGTAACCCGAAGACAAGGATTGTTCAATAAATTCGAAATACATTTTGTTGAGGAGTCCTTCTAGTTTGATTTTTATTTTTCACCAGCGCCTCTTGAAAGTTCGGGTTGCACTTCGCGGTCCTCATGCGATCGCCTCTTCAGCTGGATCCGAGACTTAAGCGAGAATTTCAACCGTCTTTAAAATGTACTTTTAGAATTTTGACTGAATAAAATTATGTAAAGATATGTATCTTAAAAGATGCATTTATTTAGATTCATAGTTTTATATTACATGTGGATTACGTTTTTTTTATATATGTATATAGGTATGTTTAATAAGCAGACATTATCTCACCTCATGGTAAGCGACGATGCGATCTATGATCCTGCCTAGAAGGTACCTATTCACTCGTGACTTGAAGATTCCTAAACTGTATTTGTCAGGAAACACAGACTCAGGCAAAGAGTTCCACTCCTTAGCGTGACTCTTTGATATATCAATCATATATCATCATATAGTATACCTTTTTAAAAGGATAAACATTGAAATCTTCCAATTTGAAAAAGATTTCGATTTGAAAAAAATAAGTCCTTAAATATTTATGTTCTCAAGACATTTGACTGTAATAATATAAGTTATTCCTTGATAGATCCTATGATATAACATACCCATTTAACATATAACACCTATGGAAAATAAATGACCTCTCACATGTAAACACATACTCCCTCAAAAAGCACACAGGACTCACACTTACTTACACTATGCACGCACGTACGCAAACACATTTAAGAGTCATAAATATCGTCAATAGTAAATATAGTCATCAAGCACCCTGAAAATAGTTATTTATTATACAAGAGTGGAAAGTTCCTTTTTAACCGCGTGCTCGATTTGGATGACCGAGCAAGCGAAGGATTCTAAAGTTGAATCACGAGCGCAGCGAGTGATTCTAAATTAGAATCCTGAGCGTCAGCGAGGGAAACAAACGAGCACAAGGTGAAAAATCTTTCCACTCGAGTGCAATACGTAACTTTTCATCCCACCTCAGCGAGGAAATGACAAAATGAAAAAGAAAACAATTTATAATGACAAAATATTTTTATTTCAATTAAAACACATTAAGATAATCTATAAATTGAAGAAAATAATAAGAAGTAGAAAATAATTAGGAAATATTAAATGTAACGTTGCTACAGTTACTTATGTTAAGTTTAATATTTTTGTTAGGTAATGTTATGTTGGTGTTTGTGAATTGTGCGCTGTTTTGTGGTAAACTATCAGTAATTTTAAATAGTTGTGCCGATTCATTGGATTCTATTGGCGTAAATGTTGGCGAGAGAGGGCTATTGTTTCCAATCTTATGGGGGCTCATTTTAGATGTAGAAGGGCGAGACCAAGAATCTGACAGAGGTTCTTTCAGCGTTATGGCCTCCACGATACTATTACAAATTTTTGATTTACTTTGGATTGAATCCTCTATGTATCCCTCTACAACCGAATTAGACTTCCAGCCTCCATGGCGCTTAAGCGATAGAAGATCAGCCCCTGATTCGGCCAAAAGTGTGGCTGAGGTTCTTCTAAAACAGTGACCGGTGTATAACGGGGGTTCTAAAAGTCCGAGAAAAGTTGCTATTTCTCGTGGAATACTGCCAATTTTATTCTGACCCATAGGTTGTCGGATACACTTTCCGTTGCGATATTGTAGAAAAAATCGTTCAATTGGGGTGTTAGAAGGACGTAAAGCTTGATATTTCTGAACAATGTTTACATATTCCTTGCGAATAACGAAGTTGCGGTCTTTTTTTGTCTAGGTATTTAGTACATTAATTAATAGCAATTCATCAGAATTATGAGAATATTTTGATACGTTATTGACATTAAGTAGTGTAAGTTCATTTGTTCGACATGCTCCGGTTATACCAATAATAAGAACAACCTGTAACAAAAGAAGTATTTATAATCGTAAATAAATTAATCAAATTAAAAATATTGTAAGTACTATGTACAATTTTATCAACAACAAAAAATTACACGTATTGACTTACTTTTGCCGCTAAATATACGGAATCAGGTGCTTTATTAATAAACTTTGCAATTTCAGATGCTGTGAAAACCTTCGATTTTTTTGGCTTATAACCAGATGAGGCTCTTTTTAAAAATGCCACTAATTTATGATAGGTGTCGATATGAACGTCTTTCTTCATCTTAATTGTTAATTTTAGCATTGAATACGTACTCCATAGCGTGCTTGCTTTCTTGGTCTCAGATAATTCTATAAAATATGCCAGCAAAACGTTTTCGGAGAAAGTTTTTGCTCCTTTAGCTAGTCGCCACATGTTAAATATATCGTACTGTTTCAAATACTTCTCTCGTGATTGCTGAGGGAGAAGGCTCATTTGCGCATTATTAACTGTTTCAGTTAACTCAGTTGGCGTTAGATAAACTTCATCGTCGCTAATGTCACTCATTTTAGTTGATTTTTTTGTACAGTTTTTAGGTTATGTTAATTATATTAAGCAATAAAACGTGAAAAACTAGAATGGCGCGAAGCACGCAAATAAAACAAAGAAACCAAGAAGGTTCCAAATTTAAATTTTTTCACAATTTAAAAAGTTCTTATCATAAATTTGGCACCATAGAGGTTACATTAAATAGGTTTAATGACGTTTTGAATTTACAATTATATTGAGTACTCATTATATGTGATGTTCTAAATTCAAATCTACTTTGCCGCTCAAGCGAATAAAATAGAATTTTCCAGCCAGATTTCGAAGCGCAAAATTACACTTTCCGAGGTGGTGGGATGAAAAGATCTTTATTTTGTAACCACTTCAATGTATGTTCCGCATAGTTTTTGTGTTATTGTTTACACAAAAACTACGCGGAACATTCATTAAGGTGATTAGAATAGCCGTTGTAATGCTCTCCCTCTGGACTTTCGCTTAACGATATTCTTTAGGACAGATATACCTTTTTTTTTTTTTGACGCGGGGAATGTGTTACGCATACGCCGCCGTTTGGGAGAACGGCGGACACGTTATGTGGGACTCTCCCCTGCAGACCTACCTGACGATTAAAGCTCGTCAGGTTGGTGTGCAGGGGCCTACCCACTAAACCACCGCGGTGTCCCTCTAACACCTTGGTGGGGATCATGTGATCGTGTTAGGATTCTTTCCACGATCCCCACCAGTGTGCGTCCGCCCTAGGCGGACCCTCCTCCGCTCCGTGGGGGGCACGGAGCTGCGGAGCTCCCCGTGACACCCTGAGTGCCCCGCATCGCCTGGAGACCGGTGCAATGCAGGTGCTGGTCTCCCAAACCCAACACCCGCTGGCCTCCACGGGTGGAGATGGGGGAAAACTTTCCCCACGTCCATCCAGGACAGATATACCTGAATATAACAGTAGGTAATTAAAACTTACTAGCTTTCCGCCCGCGGCTTCGCCCGCGTGGAATTCGGTTATATTGCGGTATAAAGCACAACTATAAGAAAACTTCTCATTCCCAAGGAAAAATCTAAGAAGCGCGATGTAACGCTGGGTACAAAATTCATATAATTCATTCCACTTCTTACGTATCTTAAAAAAACACTTCGTTACCACGTTTTAAAAAACACCCAGCGCCATCTTTCGCATGTCTCTTGAACTAAATAGCGTAAGCTGTCATTCCACTTCTTACGTATTTTAAAAAACACATCGTTACCATGTTTTAAAAAACACCCAGCGCCATCTATCGCATACCTCAAGAACTAAATAGCGTAACTAATACTTATACCAATTAGTAATTCGTTGACTTTAGTGATTTCAGGATAAGTAGATGTAAAAAAAAACAATTTAGACAATAAAACAAATTGTACGTCATCCCTCGGGAATTCCTCAATTTCGGGGATTCATTATCGTATCATTTAGCTTCTAAATTTACATGTTTATATTCGTTTGCAATATTTTCCGTTGTTTTAAACGATACACAGCGCCATCTACAATCCATCCATCAAGCAAACAATATTTTTGTTTTTCCTCGGGAATATCAATTTTTTCCAGGATAAAAAGTACCCTATTATTTAATCCGGACTTTTATCTTTACGTCTGCAAAATTTCAAAGCAATCGGTTCAGTGGTTAAGGCGTGAAAGCGGAACAAACAAACAAACAAACAAACAAACAAACAAACTCACTTTCCGATTTATAATATTAGTAAGGATTCACATGCATATACCACTCATCGTTGAAAACTGACCGTCACACAAACATTGACTATGTGATCATATAGACGCTGTTAATCATTCGTGTGTTAACCCACACCGAGCTAGTTTTGAGTAATCAGCTGTTAAATTTTTTTGAGAACAATCTTCTTTTTCCGCTTATGTTAAGCAAAATAATAATGTTATGCGGCATCATTTTTTTTGTTGAAATGTGTAGATTAATAAAATAACTTTATATATTATAATAAATTAATTTTTAAATAAAAAGAGCTTAAAAATGGTTGATGCTTAAATTGCTGAAGGGTTTATTATATTTAGCATTCATGTGTTATGTGCCTTAACACATTAATGCAAAATTCTGATTTGTTATTTTAAAATGAATAAGTGTACTCATTTTTAGAAAATGTAATAAAATAAACTTCTAGCATATTAAAATTTTAATGTACTTATTTATTTAAAGTTTTATTGCTATAATTTGCTTTGATTTACATTATAAGTACTGCTTAAAATGAGAAATCCAATAAGTAAACACTTATATTATTTCAATTATTTCAAAATTTTAAAGAAATATGTTAACTTATTTTTTATTATTATTTCAATTATATTAAATAAAATCAATATAATTATACTTTTTTTGTATACATCAGATGGTACAAATCTATTATATTTAGTAACTGTAAGTCTTATTCTCTTGCTCTATTGCTTACTTTTATAACTTAAAACTTCTCCTAAGAACATTACGTTCTACTTAAATAAAAAAAAAACAAAATAAAACTTTTCCATTTCTTTTCTTCATTATAAAGGTATAATATAGGTATAATGAAGCCCGTGTGCAGTTGCTGGAACTGCCATCGGGCGCGGTCCCCCGGGTGGCGGATTGGGGGGCCTCCAGATATGGGGGCCACCGGCTTAGCCGGCGCGGACCAAAACCAGCAGGGGTGAGCTCGGCTGGCGTCCTGGGTATCCCGGGTAGCGGTAGCCGAGCTACGGGAGTTTTAGGCAATGCCAGTCCTGGTGTCGCCGAAGGAGCTCGTAACCCTGTACGTAGTGCAGGGCCGAGGGCCGCCATCTTCGGGTGGGGGCCGCGGGGAAGACAACCCCTTTAAAAAATCACCCATGGGGGGCCTTCGGGCCAACAAGGGGAGCTCGGCTGGCGTCCTGGGTATCCCGGGTAGCGGTAGCCGAGCCAGGGGAGTCCTAGGCGATGCCAGTTCCGCCTGGTGTCGTCGCAGGAGCTCGTAACCCTGTACGTAGTGCAGGGCCGAGGGCCGCCACCTTCTGGTGGGAGCCGCGGGGAAGACAACCCCTTTAAAAAATCACCCGTAGGGGCCTTTGAGTCCTGCTTGCGCTAGCGAGCAAGTCGGGGCGGTGTCTGGTCTAAAGACCAGCTCTGGCCAACCCGCAGCCCTGTACGTGGTGCAGGGAGTGGGGGCCGCCACTTCGGTGGGGGCTGCGTGGAGATAACCACTATAAAAAATCCTCGAAGGCGCGGCACTGGTGTAACGTGGTGTCGGGCGCCCGTGCGCGGGTGGTTGGTGGAGTGCATCAACCCGTTAGCGACCCCCCTCGGGTACCTCCCGCCCCCCGAGGTGTAGTAGGGTTGCCCAGGTAGCGCGGGATCTCTGCCTGGGTGGACCATTTGATCTCCCGCTCTCGTGGGTTCAGAATGATGTCAAAGAATAAAAACAAAAACATGAATAAAAAAGGAGGGATAAAGGACGAAGCACTGTGTCCGGGCAAAAACAGCTGCGAAATGGAGACGGAAACGATGGAGGAATCCAGAAGGGATTTGGCGCAAGGATCGCCGGCAACCGCCGAGCAATCCCGAGACCGCAAACGCCAAAAGTTGGAACCTAAGGAGGAGCATCAGCCATTCGCAAAACCAGCTGTGAAGGCGCTGACGTTAAAGTTCCTGGTTGCGTGCAGACCGGAGAGTAACGGAGATGAGTGCGAAACGGATGACGACTCTACGGCTGCGAATATCCGCCAGATCAACGAAGAGCAGGTGGATGAGTTGAAACGTTACCGTGCGAAAGCACGTGAAACTTACGAGCGACTAAAGACCGAACTCGAGGCCGCTGGACTATCCGGGGACTCGAGAAGAAAAATCGCAGAGATAGGCCGAGAACAAGTGTCTTTGCTGAGCGACTTTAGGGCATTTACCGCCAGAGCCCTCGAGGACGATCCCGAGTATTATGAACTCGAAGAGGAGAATAGGCGCCTAAGAGAGGCAGTCCGTAAACTTCGAAAGGAGATGGCCGGCTTGAAGACGGAGATGGCGAACATGAAAGCCGAAATCAGGCCACGAGAAGAGCTGCCAACAAAAGAGGACTTGCGACAGATGATCGACCAGGTAATGGAGGAGAAGTTTAAGACGATGGCGGAACGCTTTGCCGTACCCTCCAAACCATCGCACCAGGGGACGGTCACGGAAAAAGGGGCGGTCCCAGGCCCCAGCTCCGGTAGAAGAGTGGTGAATGCACTGCCCCCTACCCCCCCCCCCCTAGGAGAATCCCTGAAAGGTGGCAGGGAGCAGAAAGAAGGAACGCGCTAACAGAGAGCGTGCTGCTGAGAAGGCGGTCAAGGCTGTGGAGCCGATCTCGGCAGAAAGCCGGAACGGCAAGAGGAAGAAGAGGCGAGGGAGGCTCATCCCACCACGAACGACGGCCGTGACAATAACAATCCGGCCGGAAGCTGAGGAGTGCGGTGAGACATATGCCCACATTATAAAGAGGGCCAGGACGGTGGTGTCCCTCTCCGAGGTTGGGATTGAATCCGGAGTGACGATGACGAGCACAGCGACGGGGGCGCGCATCATTAAGGTGCCGGAGACAGATGGTGCAAAGGCGGGCGCACTCGCCGAAATCTTGAGGAGCCGACTAGGAGATGTCGTGATGATTGGCAGGCCTGAGAGGACAGTGGATGTGCGGGTCTCAGGCCTGGACGACTCGGTTGATTTACAAAGGGTGATCGAGGCGGTGTCGGCCAAGACGAGCTGTGCCAGAGGCGCCATTAAGGCGCAACCAATTGGGCGCTCCCCAAGCGGAATTGGGCATACCCTTATGAGGCTGCCGATTGTAGCAGCGAAGGCCTTAGAGGATGGTGGAGGGAAGCTCCGCGTGGGATGGAGCACTGCAGAGATTAGGGTCCTTGGACCCCGGCCCCTGCGGTGCTACAGGTGTATGGGGGCCGGGCACACGAGACCCAAGTGCCCTGCAGCGGAGGACAGGAGCGGCTTGTGCTTCAGGTGTGGAGCACCAGGTCACACAGCCGCCACCTGTAATCGGGAGCCAGCGTGCTCGGTGTGCGCCGCCTTCGGGCGGCCGGCCGACCACGCCATGGGGAGTCGCAGATGCGACCCACCGGTGGTGAAAGGGAGGCGCCCTCCACCACTGGTGGACCCCATGGAGGTAGGGGCACCCACCCCATCGGGTGCCCAACCCCCTCCGTAAAAACGCTCGGGGAGGAGAGAGCCTCTTCCACCCTTCCCTCGCGGGAGGGGCGTGAAGACGCCGGAAGCGCGGGCGCGGGCGAGTGGTGCGACAGTTCTTCTCCCCACCAAAAGTGGGCCAGCGGGTGTCGGAGCGGGAGACCGGCAGCTGCATTGCACTTGGCCCTCAGGCGTGCGGGGTGTTCAGGGCGTCACGGCTCACCCCGTTGCTCCGTCCCTCGCAGAGCATAGGCGAGGTCCGCCCACGAGCGCGGACCCACACTGGTTCGGGTCGCGGAAGAAGCCGTAAGGGGCCACGCGACCCCCACCACTGTGTTGCGGGACGCCGCAGGGTTTTAGTGGGTAGGCCTCCAAGCCTTTACCGGGCGCTAGGCCGGGTAGGGGCATGGAGGAGAGTCCCACATATCGTCTCGTGCTCTCCCGGCACGAGCGAATGCGTAACGCATTTACTGCGAAAACAAAACAAAAAAAAAAGGTATAATGAAGAAAAGAAATGAAGAAATTCTAAATATTTAATAGGTTAAATTTTAAATATTTAATACGTTCATATAATTCATATTTGTCGTGTGGGAGTTGAACCCATAACCTCCGACATTGGCGTCCACCAACTAAAAGCAAATGTAAAAATGAACACGTTTAAAATTATAACCCTCCTTTTTATCTTTGCCGTACCTGGATAAAATGGTTTTAAATGAAAGTATCCAAGCACTTACGAATTAAAATTGCCTACTTTCTAAAAACTCACTTTAAGTGTGTGTGTAATCTAACCTCAAACTCAAAATGTGTTTTGAGGTTAGATTAGCCGAAACTGTTTTTCGTTGAATTTAGAGCTGAAATGATCAAAACTTTTCTTTCCACTACATCATTTCGTCATTATAATAAGAATTTAATGAATTTCTTAACACATCTAATTAGATTTATGTCAAAAATTAATAAAAAGCTTGTGTTGGTGTGGTCAACAAGTCCGCGCAATCCTTACCGCCCTCAGCTACCCGCGCTCGAACAATTTTGGATTTATGTTTAAAACCACAATCCGACATACGTATTTTTATGTTAACTGCAGTATATCACATTATTGCCTTTTTGTTGTGGTCTCATTAGATTTTGGCATTAATAATGTAAGGCACTTATGACATAAACGCTAAATACAAATCTTAATTTAGAAAATAAGCAATTACGATTTTTGGACTCTAGAATATTCTGCGATTTTTTTTCAATAAAATGGATTTCACTATCGTAAACCTTATGATCTAAAGAATAAAACTGCATTCATAACTCAAAACCCGATTTTCTGTGGGTTAACACACGAATGCTTAACAGCGTCCATCTACCACCTAGTCAACCTTTTTTCGCTCGCATATAAGCGCTCGCCGCGCTGCCACTTTATCCGTGCTAAGCGTCACAGTTTACCGTTACATGAGAGCGTCAGATTTAGTACCGTTACACGATATACAGGGTTATTATATAAACACCATCCAAATTTTTTCTAGGCATAAGATATCATTGTTTTTAATTATTTTTTTTGCATTCACAATGCAATATTTCTATAAGATATAAAATACGTGTGTAAAAAACAACTACGCCTCCGAGCCCTCAGATGGGATTCGAACCCACGACCTTTCGCTATCCGGGCGACTGCTCTGACCGCTGAGCTACCGAGACGCTGGCAAACGTGTCGAATTTTACAAACGTATTTCAACTTCTACTATGAGCTAGTATCGTTCCACCAATGTTGAACGCTAACTACCTTCAACATCGAAAGTAATATTTTTACAAATATTAAACAATCGATTAAGAGGGCTCGGAGGCGTAGTTGTTTTTTACACACGTATTTTATATCTTATAGAAATATTGCATTGTGAATGCAAAAAAATTAATTAAAAACATCATTATAGCTGGTTCCATCTTAATCGATTGTTTAATATTTGTAAAAATATTACTTTCGATGTTTTTTTTTTTTTTTTTTTTTTTCTTTTTTTTTTTTTTAGGAGCTTTGATCGATATTCGAACATGTTAGCTCCATCTTAACCTAATCTTGTTCACTAAATCAGCTTAAGGCTATTAATTGCAAAGCTGACAATAGCTTTAGCTGCATCTGAGAATGGCTCAGCTAGGAAGTTGGTCAAGAAACCAACATTTTGCAGATTCACATTCAAAGAGTTACAAACTGCAACTCTCAGGTGACGATTCCGCTCACATTCCATCAACAAATGATGAACATCATCTACTTTTCCGCACATCGAACAATTCGGAGACTCGGCAATTTTCAGTAAAAATTTAAATTTATTTAATGGAATGTGACCAGATCGCAACCTAAGAGCCGTAACAATATATGACCTACTTAAACATGTGTTGATGAACCAGGGGACTCGAGGAGGCTGTGACTGTAGAGTTTTGTACCAAATTCCTTTTTCACACGACCTTTCATCAAAATGCTCTTTCCAATTATTGTATATTTGTTTTTTATATTTTATAAAAATGTCCGAATGATTAGGTTTTACTTCTTTAATGATCCCTTCTTTAAGTGCCAGTTTAGCTAAGCGGTCAGCCTCATCGTTTCCCCAAACACCTGTATGAGCTGGAATCCACTGCAAAACAACAACCCTACCACTATTTTGAAAGCCAAGAAGTTGCTGTAAAATAGCATAAGCTATCGTTGTTCCTCTGTGCCCAGAGAAGCAAAGAGCTATATGCTGGAGAGCACACTTGCTGTCTGTTAAAATTACGACTTCTCTGCTTGCCAAACTATTTGCATAGTGGAGTGCTTCACTAATTGCTACGAGCTCTCCTGTTGTGATTGTGATATTATTATTAATTTTGAATGTACTTGACTTATTTAATTGGGGATCATAAAAGGCGGCACCAACAACTTCAGCGCTCTTAGAACCGTCTGTGTACAATTTCCACCAACCGTTGTATTTCTTATTAATTTCTTTCATTGTCTCTGTTTTTAATACATGGTTATTTAATTTTGATTTTGACACATCTAAAAAGTCTAAATTAGTTGCTATATGCTTTATTTCTATTCGTGAGCTCCAGGTAGGTAAATTGAATATTTCAAGACGAGGTGTATTATTAATATTTTCAAATTTGATTTCATCAAATACTAATTTCAATAAAGGTTTTTTCTTTCTGTTCCAATAACTATTGGGACTAAGAGCACTGAGTTTCTTTAAAAGAGAAATAGTTTCATTATTTGACCAAGAAAAGGCTCTCAAACAGTATTTGTAGCCTAAAAGTTTTCTTCTTAAATGCAATGGGGGGATACTAAGCTCACTTTCCATTACGTGGATAGGCGTGGTTCTTATAAAGCCACCGACAACACGCAAAGCTTTGTTTTGAATTTTATCTAATTTATTTAAGTTACTGTTTGCACTGTTGTCGTAGAAAAAACATCCATAATCAAGTCGGCTGCGCAAAAGTGAAATATATAAACGACGGAGATGTTTTGGATGCACACCCCATCCCGAACCAGCTAAAATCTTAAGGACATTCAATATTTTTAGAGCTTTTTCGTATATTTCATTTATATGTTTCCTCCAACGTAAAGCGGAATCTAGCCACATGCCTAAATACTTAATATTCTGCACACGTTCAACTTGACCATTATTAATTTCAAGAGTATGTTTTTGTGACCTACCCCCACGGCTAAACACACAGTATTTGGATTTAGAAGTAGACAAATTTAAACCTACCTGATCTAGTAATCTAATAATAAGATTAATAGCATTCTGCAGCAATGAGAAACTATCGCATAGATTATTACATCCTACATATAAAACAAAATCATCAGCATATTGAGATATAGAAACCTGTCTTATTGTCCAACAAATTTTAGAAGTTATTATATTAAATAGTAAGGGAGAGATAGGATCCCCTTGGGCTAAGCCAGTATGAGTCCATCTAGAGATAGTTTTGTTTTCGTCTAATTCGTCTAATATCGTTAAATGTCTTTCTCTTAGAAATTCCCATAAATATCTACTCAACTTTTTTCCAATATGAAATTCATCAAGAATATTGACTGCTTTTGCTATATTAACGTTATTGTATGCATTTTCAATGTCAATAAAGCAAGCTACAACTGGAACATTTTTTGTTAAGCCTATTTGAATGGCAGTTATTAATTTCGCTAAACTATCTACACATGATTGCGCTTTCCGAAATCCAGTCGAATCAGGCGGTAAAATATTATTATTTTCTACATACCATTCTAGTCTTTTCCCAAGAATATCATGTAAAACTTTGCAGAGGCACGATATTAAAGATATGGGCCTATGCTTCACTACTGACCTGGGTGTGTTACCTGATTTAGGTATAGGTATAATTTTTATACTGCGCCATTGTGTAGGAACATTACCCGTATTCAATATGCCGTTGTAAATCTCTAACAAAAATAATTTAGCCGCCAGGGGTAAATTTGACATCATTGAGTAAGTTATGTTGTCCATGCCGGGAGCTGTGTCTTTTGTCTTTTTATTAAGCGCAATTGCAAGTTCATTAAAAGAAATGGGAATCTCTAAGGCATCGTTAGACGAAGTAAAAATGGGCATAGAGTTAGGTACAAAGTCTGGAGCCAATTTACGTAAAAGATCTTTTTTGTTTTGGTCACTTATGTACAGATTGGAGTGTTTAATATTTTTGAACCATCGCATACGTCTCCATAATTCAGAGGCTGAGGCCGACTCATCAATATCATCACAAAATTGTCTCCAACTTCTTGATTTAGCTTTTCTTATCTCCCTTTGTGTTTCAGTTAACTTTTTTTGCAGCGATTGTAAGTTCTGTGGGGTGGGATTCTGTCTAAAAAGTTTTAAAGCTAATCTACGTTCTGCAACTAATTTTGACAGATGTTGTGTCCAATAGGGTTTGGGTTTGAATTTACATAGGGGGTTATTACAAATTTTAGTCATGGGGATACTTTGAATTGCCGCTAAGTTTATTTGTTCTGTGAAAAAATTATACATGTCTTGCGTATTACCGGTAGGTAGATTATCAGGTGCAAAAGAGTTTTCTAGTGATAACTTGTATTTATTCCAATCCGCCTTTTTAAAATCGCGTTTTATAGTTAAATTTAGAGTATCTTGGTAGTCGAGAGAATATTTGATTATCAGGTGGTCGCTACCTAAGCACTCGTTAGTTACATGCCATTTTACTTGAACAGCTATATCAGAGGACGCAAAAGTAATATCAGGAGCACTTTGCTGTAAGATCCCATTTACTAATCTAATTCTTGTTGGTTTGCCATCATTTAGACAAATAAAACCATTATCAAAGGAAGTGTCTGCTATGTAGTTTCCCCTTGTATCATTTTTATTTGTCCACAATGTATTATGGCCATTGAAATCACCTGCAATTATTGTTTTGTTGGATTGCTTTAAAAATAAACTACTCCAATCTAAATGCGTAGTGGAAACAGTTGATGGACAATAAACCGATATAATTCTTTCCAAACTTGAACAATTCAAAATTTTTATTTCTATTGCTTCTATCTCCGAGTTACTAAGATTTAAATGACCTACCTGAGTTTTTATAGACTTATGTGTAAATATTGCAACACCCCCATAGGAATCCCATCTGTCCCGTCTATAAATGTTAAAATCTCTTAGATATAAAGTAGTATCTTCATTCAACCACGTTTCACTTAAAATAGCTATATGCGCTTTCTCCTGATTCAGAATTGCTTCAAATTCGACCAATTTAGGCCGTATACTTTGAGAATTCCACTGAACTATATTCACACCAAAAAGCTTAGTTCTATATGCCATTCACAAATATAGACAATAAATTAGAGATAATATCACCACTGCAGAATAACCGCTTAATAACCAATTTTAGTTCTTCAAAAAGTATTTCAATCAAACGTTTAATTTTTTCTTCAAGTTTTAAATCCGATAATATGATTAATCTTGCTTCTTGTAGTAATCTCTTCATGGAAAATAGTCTTTCTTTGGTCTTTTTTGTATTTTCTTGTAAATTGTCAGCCTCGTTCAAAATTTGATTATCTTCTGAATTTATGATTTCTTCTTCACTATCATTGTTTGGTTTTCGTAGGTGTTGACCAGTTTTTTTCTTCTTCTTGTTATTTACATTAATATTGTTTTTATCAGTATATATTTTTTTTATGGGATCTAATTGTACATTTTGAATTGTTTCATCGGAAAACTGATTTTCTTTAGTAGATACAATTGAGTTATTTTGTAAAATGTCTCGGTATGACTTTTCCAAATTAAGCTGGTAAGATATAGCAGGAGTATTTCGATCAGAAGATTTTTTTGTATATAACGTTTTATTCTCTTCCTTATTCTTGGATAAATATACCCATAATGCCTTTCTGTAAGTACAATTTTCCTTAGACATTATCCCCCTTATTTCTTTTTCTTTTAAAAATTGGGGACATTTTTTGTCAAACGATAAATGGTCGCCTTTGCAATTCACACATCGGAAGTTGGTAATTTCACAATTTACATGTCCATCTCCGCATTTGGGGCATAAAACCTTTTTCGTCGGACAGGCACGATTAAGATGTCCAAATTTCCAGCAACCGGAACATTGGGTAACAGGGAAAGTATATGGCTCCACCTTAAAACGACACCCGTGTGCAAAAACATACGGCGGTAAGGTGGAACTTTTGAAACATAGCCTTATAGTTTCGCTATCTATCCATTTGCCATCATAGTCTAATCTTTTAAGCCTTCTTGCCGATACAATATTAAACTCGCACTGAAAAATTTGTTGAATTTCTGTTTCATTTATATCCGTCTCCACTTGTTTCACGATCCCATATGATAGATTTACTTCATCTGTAAATTGACATCTATAGCCTAGCTTTGTAATATCTTGACAGTTAAGTAGTTTTTCTGCATCTTCTTTTGACTCAAAACGGATAAGTACTTTGAAAGGATTCTTGTATTTAATTCTTAGAATGTTTGGGATTTTGTAAGTCTGTAATAGTTTAGCCATCGCTATCTGTTTTGGCAGTAACTCTTTTGAACTCATAGAAATTTCAAAAAAAGTTCCATCGTGATCGTGTGGCATTCTTGTTTCCTTAGAGTCCGAGACTCTGAGAGGAAGTATAACTGAATTGCTACGCGCAACACGCTTAGATTTTCTTCTTGAGACAGTAGTAAATCCATCTTCAGTTTCATCACTCTCGGCTCTATACCGCTTATCTGGACGGGTGTCCTGTGGAGAAATATAAGTATCCATATTATCCCATTCGAAATCTTGATGTGTTTGTTCGTCCTCAAGGATATCACTATTTTCCACCTCATTTTCACTGACTTCATTTCGCTCACTAGAAGAGTTCACTTCATCCATTTTTTAATCATCAGCGATTAAAAGGGGGTAGTCTTAGAAAAGACAGCGCGCGACTGCCGACCGATAACGGAACGTGCGCTCGCTACGCTGCACCGCGCGCAACTGTACTTTCGATGTTGAAGGTAGTTAGCGTTCAACATTGGTGGAACGATACTAGCTCATAGTAGAAGTTGAAATACGTTTGTAAAATTCGACACGTTTGCCAGCGTCTCGGTAGCTCAGCGGTCAGAGCAGTCGCCCGGATAGCGAAAGGTCGTGGGTTCGAATCCCATCTGAGGGCTCGGAGGCGTAGTTGTTTTTTACACACGTATTTTATATCTTATAGAAATATTGCATTGTGAATGCAAAAAAATTAATTAAAAACATCATTATAGCTGGTTCCATCTTAATCGATTGTTTAATATTTGTAAAAATATTACTTTCGATGTTGAAGGTAGTTAGCGTTCAACATTGGTGGAACGATACTAGCTCATAGTAGAAGTTGAAATACGTTTGTAAAATTCGACACGTTTGCCAGCGTCTCGGTAGCTCAGCGGTCAGAGCAGTCGCCCGGATAGCGAAAGGTCGTGGGTTCGAATCCCATCTGAGGGCTCGGAGGCGTAGTTGTTTTTTACACACGTATTTTATATCTTATAAGATATCATTCAAACACTTCATTTATGAAAAAAAAATTGGGAGGTAAAATTTCCGCAAAAAAAAAAAAAAAAAATTTTGTCCGAGCGAATTATTACAACAGCTGGTTACTGGCAAAATAGGCACTTACAGTTGAACGACCGACCGCCCGAAGCGCCCCACCGAGCTGCGCGCGCAAGTTGTAACGACATCGGCGCAATGAAATCAGTCAGCCGCGGACTTTCCGCGATGTACAATTTTGCGTTCACGCATTTACGTCGCATAATTATCTACCTAACGAAATGTGTTCACACTTGCAATTGAAATCGAGGGCGAAATTGAACGACGGATTTATGTGAAGAAGGCCCAAAGCCTCGAGAACTTAAATATGCATTTAACGAAGTGACAAAGTGAAAAAAACTGGTTGGTTGCCTGTAAAGTCGGTATACGGGCGAAAGTTTTACGTGACAACGACTTTGAGTGGTAAAATAATTTTAATGTGAATATTCATTCGTATAGTAGGAAGAAGGATGAAATAATAGTAACAATTTAAAACATTTATTTATACAAAGAATTATATTTAAAACATTAATTTATAGGCACGCGTCCCTTCCACTTTTTATGTCTGTCTCTCTCGCTCTTAGGCGGGCTAACCATGCCCGAGTGGAAGGGACGCGTGCCTCTCACTCGCTCTCATTGTAAGCGCATAACGTGAGCAGAGCGTAACGCAGTTTCTTGAAGTGTCACCCGGCAAACCAATTTATAAGATGTTGTCACGTCAAAACAAGTAATACAATTAAAGACAATGTTCATAAACGTGCAATACTGTTTAGAGAGAAATTACCTACACTTTAAGGTAAAGTGATTGTTTTTGTTTTCAAACTTCATGTAAGTGTATTTTGTTTGGATTTTTAATTAATTATTTTGTTGGAGTAAAGCAAAATGTGTGCAGGGCGGCTAAGACTTGTGAAATTTTTCAAAAAAATATTTTTAGAACTATTAATTATACATTTCTTTATACTATCGTGTAAAATAGACAAAAATAACTTAGGTAGGTAGGTACTAAGGTTTTGGCACAGCATTTTTTTTGCGATTTTCGAATTGCCTTTGCGATCCCTGTGTTTTTTTAGATTCTGTGGTTAAGAAACACCCTTTGCTTTACTCCAACCAATTATTGTACATAAGTTGATTAAATTTTAAAAAATGCGACCTAAGTGCATAAGGTGTGGCTTACTTTTATGTTCATTTTTTATTTATTAAAAGTGTTATCGATTAATATTGTTATAATCAAAGAACAAATCAACTTATCTCTTCTTCAATTTGACGTTCCTATTTTTTTTCGCTTAAATTTGCAACTTATGAAAATCATTGATACATCAATGAAATACGGGAGGGCGGGGCGGGGGTCGTGTAATCATCTGCTACAACACCGTGCGTAGCGTGACTGTGACAGCAATCGGTAGTTTTCCTCGGATAACTTTGTGTAGGCTTAACTTAATATTTTAGTACTGAGTGATATTAAAAGAAAAAAATCTTGTTTCGTTACTTTATTCAAAGAATATAATATATAAATTTGGATGGTGTTTATAAAATGGCCCTGTATATAGGAGCCAGCTGCCTCCCCACCTCAATGTATGTGATCTTCTGTCTCGCACACATGTCAGTGTGCGTGGCTGGCGTGGCTTTCTATCTGTTTTTCGACACTATTTTTTGTTTTATCAGAGTGCTTTTTATTGTGTACATTTTGAATACCTTTACTTCACGTACTCTAAAATATAAGGCTTACTTAATATACTTTTGTTCTTATCTCTGAAACAATAAGAGACAAAATTATTATATTTACTTCTGTATTTATAGTTCCGCATTTCTTAATTCTGTAAAAACCATATAATAATATATTACAAGATAATCGTTAAAATCCCGCACGAGTTGATTGGAATCTGTTATATAGTGAGATAAAACGTCGGTAGTGACCGAGCAAAGCACCGAACCGCGACTGTGGTACGTCAAAAAGCAATCACTGCACTAACGCGGAATCATTCGGGGGCGCCCTCACCCGGAACAAAAGCGAATCGCTTTGATCTGATGTTAGGGTAACCACATTCTAGGAACTATGCAGGACAGTTCTGATATTTAGAAAAATCATTGTTTTGTATATGCCTATTCGCGTTCCCACTGCTGGAATACAAGTCATTTTTAAGATAAAAAGCCGTAGGAAAAATGAGACGTAGCCTAACAGGAAGACCCAATGTAAAGGATATTTAGTGGCCCCAAATAGGGTTTAACCTTCGTAATCACACACCTCGAAGAATCATTCAACTTCAGGCGTTGGCAACAACGAAGGTGATATCGAACTGGATATAATTTACAAAATCGCCCTCTTCATTTACGTTATTAATTCCGAGGGCTATAAAAAAGCAAAGAAAATAAGAAAATGTATGATAGAAGAAGAAAAGAATGATGATAGAAACTGTACAAAGTGTTATAGCTATAACATTATACCATTGAGCTAACATCAGGAAACTAACACTACTCCCATGACGGGTTTGCAGTTTATTAACCATATAGGTATAATTTTAAATCCGACCAAACAGATATTTTATTTTATTTATAATGGTTTATTTTATTTAGTTATACGGTACACCAACGACTGATACAATAAAGTTTTATAACTTAAAACCTTAAACATGATTTGTATACATTTTTAACTTAAAACGAATTTGCCTACATACTATTTAAAAAGGTAATAAGGTGCTTTTTATTTGAATACTAGGTACTGATAAGAAGGATAACTGGTTCTGTTTCATTAATCTGCGCATCGGCCAAAAAATTGGACTATTAATGTAGCACCCGCGTGCTATTAGGATCTTTTTGTTACATTTTTAAAAGAACGTTTCTGAAAATAAAAAAGAATATGTTATATTTAAAATTATTTAGAACGAAAAGTGTTTTGTTATAGATTTCTAATTATAGTCGTCGTGTAGATCCTGTTGAGTGTAGTAGTATTTTTATGTAATTTCAATAAAAGTAATATTCCAGAGAAAAAGTGATTATTTGAGTTTCATCATACCATGTTTTGTTGCAATTTTTACTTAAATCCAACCGCAGACAGCATCTTTTTCATATTCATTTAGCTCGAAACATGTATCACATAATAACCCATAAATACGAATGTGTAGAAAATTAATTCTTAAGTAAGGACCTTGATAAATTTCATTAGAACTTGAAATCATTTTTAAAAAATGTCAAGTGTACAAACAATACAGGTTTGCTTGTTTCTGGTAAATAAAACAATAATATGATTTTAAAAGTACCAAATTTGTTATAATAAAATATTTAATTAGAATGTTATGCTCGGTTGTTACTCAAATACAAATTGAGCAATATACATTGAGTATAAATAAGTAATTGAATATTTTGATTTGTATTTTCTTACCGTGACAAATAAAATAATAAAAATTATGCTTGTCAGCTCCGACGAGTGACTGGAATTTACTTCTTAAAAACGATTATCTTAAAATATATGTATATAATAGGCAAAGGAAGTAAATGAATTCATATATTTATTCATATTATTATTTATATTTCTTTTATTTATAATATTTTACATCTACACTGAATGCTATAGTGAGAAAGAAAGAGAGAGAGAATAGATGTGTACTTAGGGCTGAAGAGCGGGGAGCACTATAAGATGTGCGAATATATTACGCAGAGGAAATATGACCCTTCACTTTTTGTTAACGCTTGAATTTACTACCCATCTATTTTTCATATCGTGCGCTATATATGAAACGATTCTTATGGTTTTAAACTCCGATAAATAAATCCACAAGATACCTCTTACAGCCAACGTCCTGAATCCTTAGCAAATGTCTCCCACTGAGCGCTACAGTACTTACTGAAGGATGTTTAAAAAGACAGGACTGTCCTCTTCAAACGACAGCCACCCTAATGTCGATAGAACACAGTCCCAGCTCCCAGATAGCTTCAAACAATGAAATGAAAGCCTGGATATTCCAGCGGACGAGATTGATTATGTGCTTTATTGCAGAGTTTAATGCTGCGTTGTTTTTACACGTCGAGCGGAATTAGCAGGCTAATATTTTATTTTGAGCTTTCGTTTAACATAAGAATACGTGACATGTCTGATCTGAATAGAAATTATATAAAAAATGTAACAAAGCGGTAGCTCTGTAATAACCAGAAGGGTAGCTATTACATTCAGCCATCCATATTCAACGTAAGATTACATTATAAATAAATATAATGAGAATATCTGTGTGCTATTTTGCTACTTTTGAAGTGAATAAATTAAAAAAAAATTTTAACGGTGCTCTCCGATAGTGGAAGAATATCAAATCAAAAAATATACTTTAATGCATTTAAAATAACCTCTTTTGTATCATATTAAATATCACTCCCAGGACGTCTTTTCTAACTCAAGAGAAACCAGCAAAAAATCATTCTTTATTGTTTTTTATTTAATTTTTGCATTCACAATGCAATATTTCTATAAGATATAAAATACGTGTGTAAAAAACAACTACGCCTCCGAGCCCTCAGGTAGGATTCGAACCCACGACCTTTCGCAATCCGGGCGAGTGCTCTGGCCGCTGAGCCACCGAGACGCTGGCCAACATGTCGAAATTTACAAAAGAATTTCATCTTCTACTATGAGCTAGTATCGTTCCACCAATGTTGAACGCTAACTACCTTTAACATCGAAAGTAATATTTTTACAAATATTAAACAATCGATAAAGATGGAACCAGCTATAATTATGTTTTTAATTTAATTTTTTTGACATTCGACATGTTGGCCAGCGTCTCGGTAGCTCAGCGGTCAGAGCACTCGTCCGGATTGCGAAAGGTCGTGGGTTCGAATCCTACCTGATGGCTCATGGCGTAGTTGTTGTTTACACACGTATTTTATATCTTATCATTCTTTATTGCCAACAGTAACGAGATTTATAACATGTTGTTACCTGAACATATTCAATACGAAAAATATAATAATAATTATATTTTTACATCCACACCAATTAGCCTAGCCCAAAGTAAGCACTGTAAGGTTAGTGTTATGGATAGTAGAGTAACAGATAAATATACATATTAGCTACATAGATGTGTAATTCTAATATATACTATATATACTATATACATATATATAAATACCCATGACTCAGGTTCAAATGCGCGTAATCATCACACAAAATCTGCCCCGTCCGGGAATCGAACCGAGGACCGTAGGTGCGAAAGGCACTATTGCTACCATTGCAAACAAAATCCGTAAATACATAACTATTTTATATCAAATACCATTACTTTATCAGTTTGATCATGCCAAATAACGCAGAAAAAAATAGTCACGAAGATGCCTCGTCTAACAAAAACAATAGAGCAAAGATTCCGCTCAGGTGTCCAGACGCTGAAAGAAATGATGATCATAACTCATTCCATTATCACCACAATGCTTCAACCAAACCTGACCCGTGAGTGCTGCTATTTAGAGGCAAAAATAATGTAACAACCCATGATTAAACGACTACTCAATAATTAACTTGTAATAAGATCAAGATTCATATTTTTTACTTTTGTTATTAGCTTTATACTTCAGTCCATTAGAGCCAGTGGTGGTGTATTGGGAGGGGAACGCGGTGGAACGACGTTCCCTTACCTTTTTTCAGAACCGGAACGCGTTCTAGTACTTTTTAGTAGATTGTTTTTTAATTACAAATGAAAATTATATTTTAAATTAGCGAATTTGAAAAACATTTCAAAAAGAGTTATGTATCTTTGTATAGTAAGAATAAGAAAAAATAAAAACTTACATGGAAAAAAGTTTGCTTAAAAGAGAACTTTTTTTGCTCCCACTACGCGTTTCTTACTTCTTATTTTACCAATACAACACCGATTAGAGCCTGTGCACACCACGTTTATTAAACGCACCGTCGGTCGACACGCACTTATAGAGATATAAAAGCGATACTCACGTTAATTAAACGTAGCTTGACCGTGAAATTATGTATGCGTTTAAAGATCTACCTTTGAATATTTATTTATTCATTAACATTCAAGTCTTACAAGCTAACAGATGGAACCATGCAATACAATCGAAAGACCAGTATTAAATTTAATTAAAGAAGAAATATAAAAATACGTTTATCAATATCAATCGATTCAGATTAATTATATGAAAATATAGAAAGATTTGTAGTAAATGTCAAATTAACGTAACGGCAACGGTAGCGATCCTGCCTTTCGCACCGACGGTCCTGGGTTTGATTCCCGGAAAGGACAGATGTTTGTGTGATGAATATGAGCATTTGTAACTGAGTCTTGGATTATTTATATACTTCTAATAATATTACATATTTATGTATCATATATGTATATCTATCCGTTACCTTAGTATCTATAACACAAGTTTTACAATGCTTACTTTAGACTATGCTAATTCGTGTGAATGTAAGAAATTTTATTATATATATATATATATATATATATATATATATATATATATATATATGATAATAAAACATAAAGAACATTAAACATATATATATATATATAAAAATTCCGTATCTCAGTATTTGATCGCAATGAAACTACTCAAGTGATTTTGATATTTTTATTTCAGTGATGGATTTGTTCCGACTTAGGATATAGGATAGGTTTCATTTTAATTTTTACATGCTAATAAGTTATATAACTAGGTCAACTGTCAACTAGGTCAACACAGGCACGATGCTTATGCACATCAGAATCAATACAAACGCGTTAGACATGCAAAATAATGAAATAAAAAAAACGCGTTGCCGACACGCTTCCAATCCGCGTTGGCATCGCGTTTAAAAAACGCAGTTTGCATGGGCCCTTAGCTAAAATGTCGCTTAGCTTTAAAATAATTTTGAGATATAAGCAGAAAAACACAAAAAATATTTATAACTGACGTTTCTGCTTTCAAAAACTACTAATAGTATAACAAATAGACATAATAATCCTTAGATAGATATAAGATATTTTTTTACAAGCTTTTATGTCCCGTTGCCCTATGCGGCTCCCGGTGTCTGTAATGAAATCTTTCAAGTTTAATTTGACCATCTTCCCGGTATCCGATTGAGCTGGAATTTTGCATGCATATGTATATCGCGTAACAATGCAATATTATGATGCCACGTAGATGATCTGAGGTTGGAACTGGAAGGTGGCCATAGAAACTCTGCAATAAAACGACACAACTCCATCGAGTTTGGGCTCGTTTGATTCGAACTGACGAATACTTGGTAAGGTAACCAAGGTCTCATGCTGGAGCTGGAAAGTGGCCATAGGAACTCCGCAATAAAACGACACAACCCCATCGAGTTTGGGCACGTTTGATTCGTTTTTTAGTTCGTTTTTTTAACAAAATAAAAAAAAAGCTTTCTTAAAGAAAAACTTAATTACATATGCAGGTATTTCAAACTCAAAATGAGTCTGAAGCTTACCCCCTTTAGCTGAAAGACAGCAGTATAAGGATAATCGTTCTTTTTTTAGTAAACCGGCAACTTTGTCAGCAATAATTCTTGTCTTACAACTGAAATTTTAATAATAATAAATTATTTATTTCTCTCTCTTCACAATAAATGGTTTCGAACTAAAACTTTATACAACTTTGCGGAATTTTATCCCTGAAATAAGATCCAATACCTGAACTACAGGTAACTAGGCCTTACCCGCAGATAACTTTAGATTTATAGGATTATAATATTGAAATTATAATAATAGTAATATCTCCTACAATCATACCAATTAGTCTAGCCCAAAGTAAGCACTATAGGGTTCGTATTCATCACAAAAACCATCTGCTCATTCCGGAATTCGAACCCAGAATCCTCGGCTGGAAAGGCAGGAAGTATTTCCAAATACAAATATTCTACATCGCCTTGAGATTTTTTTATTTATTTAAGGACAACTAACAAGGCAAACAGATGAGTAAATGCACTTTTAACTTAATCTAGATACCTACTATAATGTCTTCTTAATTATAGGCTGTTACAGCATGCAAAAGAAAAATACAGCTAGAAATTTAAGATCAGCTACTCTTAACTAACAATAAATATATCACTAGTAAATACAGAGATAATTGGCTTTAATTAGTTCCTAACACTTTTAATAGCTCTATTTTGAATATATAAATTTTATAATGAAAGATAGCTAAATTCCATTTTTTAAGCTTTCTTGAAAAGAGTGCATTCCAGTTCGGCAATGGCGATCTTTTTCATAATAAGCTCAAAAGCCTTGAGCATAGACGGAAGGTAGCTATCCTATCCGTTTTTATAGGATACATTTTAAAGAGTGTGCAGAAGAATGGCACAGCCTTAAAAAAAAGGATTGCACAGCCTTGTTCCGCCATCCCCATTTTATCATCAGACAACCAGGCTTACAAATAAGCGCCACCGTTAAATGATTGATATACCAAAGAGTCGCACTAAGCGTTTTAGTTCCAATTTTGTGATCCGTACCGCTAAAGAGTGGAACTATTTGAATGAGTCTGTGTTACGTAATAAATACAATTTAGGGGTCTTCAAGTCAAGAGTGAATAGGTGTCTTCTAGGCAGGCGCGTCACATCCTAGATCGCATCGTACCATCAGTTGCTTTCGTTAAACTTAGAAGTAAACAGCTATTTATGTAAAAAAGTCAGTTTACGGACGATAATTTTACGTGATAGCGTCATAAGAAAACATGAAAAATTGCTACTTTTATGTTTTGAATTGAATGATTATCACTGAATTATCATTATTTTGTATAATACAAAGAAGGATTTAATTGAAAATTATTCCCTTTTCGATAAATTAACATTAAGTTGTTGTAATGAACAATGGAAACCACATTAACTTTTACTTCATGAAGTGGAAGAGAGATAGATGATCGTGCCTCTCTATCGCTTGCGCGCTCGGCTCAGGCGGAACGTTACACTTTTTCGTGCGTGCAGCCGGCGTTCATCGATTTATAAGACGTTATGACGTCAAAAATACTTAATAATTATTATTTTTACAGCTTATATTAAAACTAGAACTTCAACTTTTAACCAAATCTTTACAAAGTTGAAAGGTTAACAACTCCGAACTATTTTTATAAAATTGACTCCCGGAGATTTCCTCCTATCGCCCGAACGGTGAATATACCCCCCCCCCCCCTTCCCCCTACAGCAAATATAAAGTTTCAATATCAAAAATCGAGTGGCACGAGTTGCGGCCGCTCCGACAAATTGCCCTCATAAAAGTGAGTCGAGTCGCTCGGCTTTACGACAACACACCATATCTTCAAGCTAATATCAACTTTAATACGGATATCATACAGCAGCTATCCCAGTGGAAGATCAGAAGGCATATTCTGATATACGTCACTGCTATGTGTTTACTCCACAGTTTATTTTATTCAAGTTTGAATCGAATGAAACAGGAAAACTTGATCAAATGCGGATTCATAGCTTTTTAATGTTGGGTCACACTAAATGAATAGTACTGGAGACGGAAATTTCACAACAAAAGAAGAAAGTGATTTTGATTCAATATCAGCATTTACTATGCGTGTATTGAACGTCAAATCTACGCCATGGGTTCGTAAACCGTGCATCGGGAGAAAAAGCCGCAAGAAACTTGGCTGGGGCCCCTTTTTCTCCCTTTTATTATGTGTTCCATGACATAGTTATAAAAACATTGAAGAAAACTTTTCTTGTACTACAAAAACATATAGAAAAAAAATACTATTTCAATTAATGGATTTTATACAGTACTGTCATTACAAAACAAAAATAAATAGAAAATACCGTCCAAGTGTGAATCGGACTTACGCACGAAATCCTCGTACAAACTTTTAGTAAAAGTAAAAAAAATCATGATTGTTGTATGGGAGCCCCCTTAAATATTTGTTTTTTTTTATTTTATTACTAAAGTAAAAATACAATGAGTATTTTGTGAATATTTCAAGCGCATACCTGTTGCCATTATTGATATCGAGCAAAAAAAGGGCAAAAGTATCGCGTTTGTTGTATGAGGCCCCACTTAATTTTTTTTTTCTTTAAGTATTTGTTGTTATAGCAGCAACAGATATAAATAATTTCTGTAAAATTCAACTGCCAAACTATCGCGGTTCTTGAGATAAAACCTGGTGACAGATAGACGAACGGACAGACTGACGGACAGACAACGAAGTCTTAGTAATAGGGTCCCGTGTTTACCCTTTGTAGCCGTAGTTCAGTCAGCTTGTATGTAACTTTATTATAAAAAGTTAAAACTCTACCCAATAAACTTTTTGTGCTGCACTATTTCATATAATAATTTTATAAGATACAAAAATCAAGCACTTTAATACTGAAATTACTAAAACATATAATAACTACATAGCTTTACGATACATTTTCTTCTCAAACGATTGTTCTATACTTGTAAAAGTATTGCACTGGATGTTGTTATACCCAGAAAATGAAGAGATGACTCCTGAGACAAGCATCTATCAGTAAAATAAAAAAAATAAAAAAATATGTAGCTCACTTCCGCAAAACTCAAGCAGTGTGCAAAGCCCGCCCGCCCGCAAATAAATGCAGAAACCGCAGGCACTGGCACCTTCACCAACTACTCTACACGTGTTTCGCCCCCACACGGAGCATCATCAGGAGCTGTTAGACCGTTCAATAACGATATATCAGAAAAATGGTTACATAACTAAAATTTTTAGGGTTCCGTTCCTCGAAAGGAAAAAACGGAACCCTTATAGGATCACTTTGTTGTCCGTCCGCCCGTCTGTCAAGACTCTTTTTCTCAGGAACACGTGGACGTATCAAGCTGAAATTTATATCAAATACTCAAGTCTACTGTTCCTTGGAGCTGTGAAAAACTCAAACTTCTAAGACAACGCAATCAAAAGATACAACCGTTTATGCCGCAAAATTCCGAAAATTTTCGACACTCGCAATTGAATCAAAACCTACAGGTACTTCCCGTGAACTCAGAATCTTGAAATTTGGTACAAAGCAACGTCTTATAGCACAGATAAAGGAAAAATTGCGAAAACCGTAAATTTTTAGTTACATCATATAATAAAAATATTTTACGGAACCCTCGGTGCGCGAGTCCGACTCGCACTTGGCCGGTTTTTTTATATCTATCTCACAACATAATGTATAATATGGTGAGATATGATGTAAATTCTTATTATATTGTAAAATAATAACCTAATATGAGCCCCTGTACCTTATATAAAAACTTTTTTAAGCGAAGCTTCTATATGGACGTTCGGGCCACTCGCAAATATGTAGGCGCTCGTTGCGCGGCCTATCTATCTGCGCTTAGATGAAGCCTATACAGCCTCCCGAGGCTATGGCACTTATAAGGTGGTGTTTAGTCAGTACGAGTCTGACATAACCTCTCAGGCCGGCCGATGTATCCATGTAGGATTCACAACCCTCCCCCGCGTCCGGAGAGTGCCCACGTCGCTAAGGGCGAAAAAAAAAGCCTATCTATCCTTACTAAGCGTTTCGCGAGAGCGTCAGATTTTGTATCGTTACACGATATATATAGGAGCAAGCTGCCTCCCCACCTCGTGTGAGTGACCTTCTGTCTCGCTTTCACTCATGTCAGTGAACGTGGCTTTCTCATTAATTTTATTTTTTATAGGTTACTTGTTTGATTTATTAAATAAAACATTTGAATAAAAAGAATAATCCTTATTTTCTTATATTTATACGAAATATATAATTTCCTAAGCATTTCAAGGAAAAGCGGCAATTTCATTTTATAAGATAAACAGGAAACATTTATTGATATTAGGCAAGTAAAATGTATATTATTGAAAAAGTTATGTGATGAAGCAGGTTATATTAAAGTTACAAATATATTAAATGTTAAAGAGGAAGAAAGCGTTGATTTAATAAATGTTTGGTAATTTTTTACAAGCAGTTATTCTCTTTCAACTGTGATTTACATAAAAATGATAAATAAAAATCAAAATAAACATTTAATACATAAAATCGAGTTATATGACAAAAAGAATATAATTTCTCGGTCTGTTCGTGATATTGAACGATATAATACATTATATATATATATATATATATATATATACCTGTCAGTTTTTGACTGCTCTGTACTCCTAAACTACTATTTTTTTCATTTTGCTGGATTTGTTCCCACTTAGGACATAGGATAGGTTTAATTTTAATTTATAATAAAAATAATTTATTGCAAATTATAATAATAATTAAGCCACAGCATCACGTAGCCGGGTCAGCTAGTAATATAATGTATATCCCACAAGCACACCAATTAGCCTAGCCCAAAGTAAGCACTGTAAGACTTGTTTAATGTAAAATGTAATTGTAAAATGAATACAAGATACGGATAGACATTATATGTGATACATAGATAAGTAATATTTAAAGAAATATATATAAATATCCATGATTCAGGTACAAATGCCTGTATTCATCACAGAAACATCTGCCCCTTCTGGGACTCAAATCAAGGACCGTCGGTGCTAAAGGCAGGATCGCTAACGTTGCACCAAACAGTCGTCAATGGCTATATCTCCACGGTTGGGGCATTTATTGGAGCGTAGCTCCCATGGATCAGCTTCAATGGCGCAATGTCTGTTACGCCATAACTTCCCGAGTTCTTAACCGATTTTAATATTTTTTGTGTGGAATCGAATCAACAAGTTTAGGGCCAGATTGTGATGGAGCCCGAATTTTGAAATTCGCAAAAATTCCCATAAAAAAATGTTTTTCTTTTTTTATGTATTACGTTTCGCTCCAATACATGGTGCTAGCGTAGCTTTATGCTTAGCGACTGCATCGCCTAGTTGAAGCGAAGCTCCCATGGATCAGCTTCAATGGCGCAATGTCTGTTACGCCATAACTTTCCGAGTTCTTTACCGATTTTAATATTTTTTGTGTGCAACGAATCAGCAGGTTTAGGAATCTCGAATTTTGAAATTCGCAAAAATTCCCATCGAAACCAAAAAAAAAACTTTTTTAGGTACTACGCTCCGCTCCAATATATCGTGCTAGCGTAGCTTTATGCTTAGCGACTGCATTGCCCATTTACCATATATTGCACTTTCATTTACTTCACACGGTGCATTTTGTTATAATAAGGCAGGAAAATTTTATCAAGAGCCGTTATCTCGTGGGCTAAGTGCCTCTAAACACTAGTACGGAGCGTTCTATATGAATTCTTTCTTGCTACATTAAAATTCTTGGGAGTCGCCGGCGGCGTATGCTCCTACTGGGATGCTTTTTTAATTTTATTATTCAGGGGAAGGGTTCTCTTGTAGTTACTTGAACGAGAATTGATAATCTTTACCAAGTTGTAAGTTTGCATCAATTTTTGAAGTAAAACTTCTTTACGTAAGCTGGACTTGGGAAGTAAGCTGGTGAATGCGTGACGAGAGCGTTACGAAAAGTGTGATCGGGCGAGGCGGGTGGAAATTGAGAGGAAGATATAAGGCAATGAAGATAGAAAGAGAGAGAATTACGGTTCGTTTATCTTGTCATCTTATCATTAAATAAGATTGAAGTATTTGTTTATCTTATCTGTGAATTATTGCTATACTAGCTACAAATGTTCCAGATTCGAATCTTGGTAGAGGAATATGTTTGCGTGCAAAATGATGAGCATTTTGTTAAGTAGTTTAATAAGTATGTGCAAAAATGGATTTATTTAAAAATATTGAAAAAACTTACCCATTGTATAGCCGGTGTGGGTACACTGTTGTTACTAAATACAATATTAATTATATTTAGCTACAATAAAATAACAAAAATACTAATAAAGGTGAAAACCAGCCTCACCGCTGCTGTTGAAAATGGTGCCCAAAATACTGGCAGCGTTTCCTCGTCGGATAGCTTTACTTAAACGTTGGCCGAAAAAGTTGCCAGATTTTTTGTCTCCAGTTGCTTTTATTAAACGGGCGGACATTTCTTTAAAAAAGCTTGTACGAGATAGCCGCGTGCAATTAGAAAGAAGGGATAGATAAATGTTAAGGCCAGAGTCATCTAAAAACACTGAGGTTTATTCTCAAAACACGTAAATAATAAAACAATGGTAAACTATGGTAATATTAAAATAGAGACGTTAAATTAAAATAGATTGGTTTTGGTATGGCAATGAAATACACGCTATTGGTATGATGGAAAATGCGTAACGAACTGGTTGGAAAAACTATAATTAGGTTAGGTTATGGGGTGGCCTTCAACGGTCGAAGGCATTGCACTCGCCCCACTGTCTGGTTTGATGCCTGAAAGTCATCACCGATTAGTGGAGGGACCTAAAGCGGGCCGACCACGGGGTCACAGTGGTGACTCCCAAAAGGGACCCACAAGGTCACACGGTGGAGTGTTGTACAGAGGGGTGTTGTAGTGGATATGCCCGTCAGCCTTCATGATGGGTGAGTCCTACATAACCCCACAGATGGCTGGATGGTGGGGATATGTAGTAAAGCATTCCCCTCGAAAAAAAAAGTTTAGGTTAGGTTTAAATGCTCGTGGTGCAATTCATACCCAGCGCAAAAAATTTCAATGAACGTGGCTCGTACAAATCTGTAGCTGTTAGTTTCCTAATAATTATATAAGTATATTTTTCTTTGAAAAAATCCTGTTAGAACTACAATACTTAAAGTATGTGCAAACTGGAGATGAGTGTCAACAGCTTGCGAACTGTGCATATTACTTTGTTTGCATTGTAAAGCTTAAATCTTATTGAAGGGTCACAAACGACAACTGTGGACATTCTGAAGTTTATTAATTAACTGCAATAGTTCAGAGCAATCTGAATGCCAAGTTGCTGCATTGAAATTCTACCACCATTATTCCAGTCAACCACCAATTACCCAAGTTCTGGCTATCTCTGCATTTGCATTGCGGTGTTAGTTTATATAATAATGAATTGATACCAGATCTTCTAACCATATTAATAAAACTAACTACATTTTTAATTTTAACACTTCTCTTCAGTCTGTGAAAGTATTTTTTAAGGGCTAGACTTCTATATGAAATATGATTAATCACTGTTCAGCCAGAAAAAAATGAAAATGTAAAATTACTTTATTCAAATCTACTCAAAATAAGTTGTTTTGAATCGTCCAACATTTATGCCATTTATGCCATTTATGTATTTTAACTGAAAAGAAGAATGGGCGCAGGAAACTCGTCAGCTTTAACAGAAGTAACGACATTTACAATATAATGCGTCGTCACCATAAATAACGCACAAAAAAAATGTATTGTCACAATAATAGTAGTGTTATAATTTCATTATTTCGTTAGTTATAACAAAGTCTACAAGTATCTCAGTGTAAATCTCAGCCTACACTAATGAAACCACGATACTTTGTACTCGAATTTTATATCAAAACACAATTATAAGTAAAACATCTAATAAAAAAAAACGAGCGAGCCTAACAGTAGTCGCAAATGATGTGTAACATTTGACATCTCACCTTAGTAATAAGCAATTTTTAAATTATATTCTGAAATTAAAAAAGCTAAATACTGAAATATTTTATTCGTAAGATCATAAAAAAAAGATAAATTTCATAAAAGATTTTGTTTAAGCAGTGACAGATATTAACCTCAAAATTTAAAAGAGCTTAATACTGAAATACTTTATTCAAATAATTATTTATTATTACTTACTTGATTTTTTCCAATAATCTGCACTTTATTGAGACTTATTATCAACAGTCAATGTTTATTTATGTAGTTGAAGTATATAAATTGATTTATATAACAGCAAACTTTATACACCGTATTAACACTTACAACACTGTAACTAAAGTGCACAGCTGATGGCTGAAAGTACCGACCTCTCGGAAAATTGGTTGGTACTATCTGACGGTCAACTCAAAAACCGCGCGTTCATTCGTCTAATCGAATAGCGCACTTTTGCGACTTCCTGTTGCACACTTCCGTCCCATTTCACGAAATCACTCCCACAAATTGCAGGAATGCGAGAGGAAAGATGTTACACATCAATAAAACTATTGGCTCGAGTACCGACCAACGCCCGTTAGTACACGATAGCGCAATTAAGCGGACTAGTAGTGCCATCTGTTAAAACAATTCGGAACTAAAACAAGAACTAGGAAACTAAAAATAAATCACTTTTCCAACGGGTAATACGTACTTAAACAATCACAAATCCTTGTTACAGAACAAAAGTTTGTTCCTAGAATGCTTCGCGAGACTGGAAGTCAGGATACATCCTAATTTCAATAAAACTGAAACAGTTTAAGCGTAGTACCTGCTTGGCATCTGTATATTCATCAAAATCTCAAAAAACATAGAAACACTGCAAGATTTCATAATATTGTTAGTTCTTTTTTGTAATATAATTATGTAAGATGGATGGACCTTGTCCAAGTTTCTTTCACCAGTTTTTCTTTGAAATGCCTCCGAATTTTCGTACTAGATTAATTTAATAGCTAAGTATATACGCAATAAAATATTTAGACGGTAGTAGGCAAATACTAATGGCGTTCATTACATTAGTCATAAATAAAAGTTAAGAAATAATGTGTTCGCTTTTGATCCCAATCAAGCCCGGGGGCCAAGACAGGATCCACGATGGAACGAGCTAATCCAGAAGTTGCCTATTTACCCTGGCTTTGAAAATGGACAATACAATTAACGGAGTGGTTAAATCTTTAATAAACCTCAAGCTTGGAATAGCATACTTCCATGGCATCTTTCCTAACCTTAAGGGTTTACTACGGCGCTCGATAAAAACTATATTATCATCACATCAGCCACGATACTGACTTCTAGACATAGGTCTTCGGTCTGCTTTTTTTGCATTCTTGCAATCTTTATGCTATCTTTATATATAAAAATTCCCTGTCACAGTGTTTGACCGCAATAAACTCCGAAACTACTCAACTGATTTAGATATATTTTTTTATTTAGCTGGATTTGTTACGACTTAGGACATAGGATATGTTTTCTTTTTCATTGATAACACAGCAACGCGTCAGCTAGTATTTAAATAAGATGTACGATTAACGTACTTAGATGCGCTCGGCCTTTCGTAACAAATCACAAAAAAATGAGTTAGTTGGTTGCTAGCGTGACTTAACAATAACTGTTACTTTTGCTTACTTATTTCATAAACTTTACTGCTTCTAATCAAGTGTTTTAACGTCAAGGCTTATATACTATCGACTTAACTACCAGCTTATTCTACACTCTTCAAGACCCATACATAAGATATAAAATACCCATGTGAAAAACAACTACGCCTGACCCTGAACTACCTGCAGGGTTAAGAGGCGTGGTGTTTTTACATGCGTATTTTATCCTTCCTGCAACCTTCACCATATCGTCCTTCCACCTCTTACGTGGCCTACTCAACGACATCCGCTTCGTGATCGCCAAGAGCCTTTCTCCCCCTATAAATAAAAAGAAAAAAATATGGCTCTGTAATATGCCGACATCAGCAGTTTTCTGTTTCAAAACATTATATAATGTCCCTCGTTCACTTTGCAATTTTTTACAATCTAACAAAATGTGCTGAATGTCATCTACAGTGCTACATACATCACAATTAGGAGATTCTGCTTTTTTCATTAGAAATGACCTGAACGCAGTCGGTCGGCTAGTAAAGTTAACTACATAAATACAAGTAGAATGAAATCATTTCTTTTTAAGACAACAGATCATAGGCTAATGGATAAGCCTATGATCGTCGATTCTTCTAAATATATTTTTTTACCAGGTCAACAGAATAATCCGATAAATAATGACAGTTACTTAGTTCTACTCATTTCCACATTTCTGATTCTATCATGCAAGGAGTAAACATCGCTTCCCTTTTGCCCGCAGGGTGACAGTAAGCTTTTTTATCAGACCAAATATTAGTGACCACTTCCTGAAAACTAACATAAAGATGATATTTATTAAGAGAAAGAATTTTATGTTAACATGCAGTGTTTATAATGGCGACCGTTTGGTGCAACGGTAGTGATCCTGCCTTTCGCACCGACGGTCCTGAATTAGAATCCTGGAAGGTGCAGAAGTTTGTGTGATGAATACGAACACTTGTACTTGACTATTTATATATTTCTATAAATATTACATATCTATGTATCATATATGTATGTCTATACGTTACTCTAGTATCCATAACACAAGCCTTATAATGCTTACTTTTCAGCTAGGCTAATTGGTGTGAATGTAACAAATATTATTATTATATAGCCTTAAAGTAAATAGTTTAATTTAAACATATTGTTCGTAAAGAAATTATTTATAACAAGGAAAAATTCAACTTGTTCAGGATCTGTAAAGTTCTTGGTAGCTTAATTTAAAGAGTACTGGCCCAGATAGCGAAGGATGAGGGTTCAATTCCCGCCTCACACTTGAGAAAAGTTGAATATTTCTTTGTTATAATTTCTTTACATATAAAACTAGCAGTTATAAAACTACCCTTACTACCGAGACACGGTACCCTTAAAACCCAGATACGATAAATTACAATTTACAATAAATTAGCGGCCAACTTCATCCTGCTGGTTTATTCCATGTCGCTTTTGCGGCCAACTTCAAAATCAAAATCAAAAATACTTTATTTCATAGGCCCTTGCGGGCACTTAAAATCGTTAATTTTACAAAATTAAGGAGATATTCAAAATAACAAATAACAATAAAATCAAGATAACCCGTGCGCTAGCGACAAGTACATCCGCAGAGTTGATGCAGCGCATGTAATCGCCACGAGCGACCCGATTCCGAACGTAGGGGCTAACATGAGAAGAATCAGGAAAAAAAATCAGGTGCCAAAACACTTTTCAAATCGCAAAAAGTCTTACAAATTGTGTATATTACAAAACGTTTCAGAGAACGAGCAATTCATTTCTTTTAGGTCCACGCTTTCTTATCATTCAAAAAATCTTTATCACTGTAATAAACCTTTTTACATATCTGAGTTTTAATTAAAATTTTAAATTTATTCATTGACAAGTCATGCATGTTACATGGCAACGTGTTGTACATTCGTATACAGTGAACTGCAAAGAAGTTGCTTATTTTATGGAGCCTATACCTGGGCATTGCTAGCTTGTCTTTATGCAATTATTGCAACATGATAATTTTGTGCCCTAACTTCAACATGATAATTTTGTGTCACATCTTAAAATTTCACTCTCATCATTTTTTCATAACGCGCCTAAAGAAGTATAACTTCAATAACCAATAAGAACAATTACAGAGCTATTTCTTCTATAAAGATTGTTCATATTTGTAAAAGTATGACACTCGATGTTGTAATTATATATAGAACATGCAGTAGTAAAAAGATCCCTTAACCGACGAGCTTGTGTGAAAAGGCTGATGAGAGTTGAAGAAGCGAGACATGTATGTCAGGGAAGTCAGTGGAAATCTGTGATCTCTGCCTACCCTTACGGGGAAAAAGGGGGGATTTTATGTGTGTAACATGCAGAGATGGCGCTGGTGTGGGCTTAAGATATACTTTTAAAAATTCGATGGGTCTGTCAATGTCTTCGTAGTTTTGGTAGAATACTCGCGGGTAGCGAGGGACGTAGATTTGAATTCTTACGCCTGACACCTAAGACATTACACATTTGAATAAAACAACCATTTTACGGATTTTGCGCATAATTTATTTAATATGACGTGATCACAGGATGACTAGAAACAAAGAAAAACATTTATTTGAAACTCAAACACACAACAACAAAATATGTTTATAATTAAAAAGAGTGAGATAGATTTTGACGAGAGCTGGCGATTGGAACTTGAATGAACGTCGTAGAGTCACCGAGTCGAAAGTTATACTAAATGGAAATCTCGATACGCAGCAAAATGGCCTTAAAAATGGCGGGGCTCCCCCTCCGCCGCGCGCGATGTGTTACAGTCTTTACTCCGCGTAATAAATTCTTTGATTCTTTAGCTATCCAGTGGTGTAATTAAAATTTGGATGGGGATGATAGATATGTAGCTACAACACCAAACTCTATCCACCGATTTTGTTATCATTCGTTATTTTGAATTGCGTCCCTATGGAAGCAATTTTAAAGACGTATTCACGTCAAAAGAAAGATACATATAAAAATAGGAAAAAAAATACAAATATGGTGTATCTGAGATCAAAAAGGACCCTGTCTCAGCATTAAAGTCTCTGCGTCGTTCGGAGATGGAAAGAACGAACACAGAGGCGCTGTTGACTATGGTCGTCATATATTTTCTACTATCTTCACAATATTATAATTATGCACGTTCCTAACTAAAGGTGTCCTTACTAACTAAAGTCTGATTGCGGTTCCTGTAAAGGAGTCGAAACGTTAATTTAATATAAAAAATATTCAGTTATTTTCCTAGTTAACAAAAAATATAATATTGATATTAACTGACTGAACCCGATGTTTGGACATAAATTTTTTTCTCGCACTATCAAAGTACCCGGAGAATATTTTAATAAGAAAACATTTTTTTAAGTGAGTTGTGAAAGTCGTCTTAGTTTAGTCCATTCTTGCCTTCCACACTGTTGGTGCCAGCAGTTTTAATGAGTTCTGCAAACTCACTCACTTCAACAATGCACGAATTGAATTTCTTTTCTTTCTTACTGAATTTATAAACGGTATGCCTCTTGTGAAATATAATTAAAGGTTATAAAAAGATCAAACAGTCAAGAATGTAAACAATCTTGTCTTGTAATAATATTTCTTACATTCACACCAATTAGCCTAGCCCAAAGTAAGCACTGTAAGACTTGTGATGAGGATACTAGGGTAACGGATAGACACACATATATCATACATAAATTTAGAGAAATATACATAAATACCCATCACTTAGGTACAAATGCTCAAATTCATCATACAAACAACTGCCCCTTCCGGGACTCGAAACCAGGACCGATCCTGCCTTATTTCCATGCAAAACAACTAAATACCAAGATATCTTTTGAATTTTTTTTTCTTTAGTAGAATATAAGCGTCAAATCAATAACAAAACAAAATTGTTTTGCTTTTAATGTATGATAAAGTAACGATGCTAATAAAAAGACTCTTTATCAAAAGAAGAAATTGCCATATCAAATAAATTATTCATGAATTCGTAAATTGACAAAAAAAAATTGTTTGGTGATTCCACGTCCACGTGTAATGTCAATATTGTCGAACTTATATTTATTCTCATTGTTGGGGTTGAAAACATATACACCGTGGACCGGGAGAAGTAGTGATATTCCAAGTTATAGTATAGCATTATGAGAAGAATACCATTGTAACGGAGTGAGGCCAGGAAATAATGAGAGGCGCTGGGTCGTCACTTATGTATTTATTATTATGAAAATTAAGGCACAAAATAGTGTCTTAAAGAAACTTATATACTTTCTGAATGTTATATATCAGGAACTGGTGATACAGAATCTTGTGGGTTATTGTAACTTTTAGTGTGAGCTTATTATAACTGATCAGCACTTTATAAATATATTAAAATAATTGTTAGCGGTGAGTCAACCGCTCTACGCGCTGACTCTGGTAAGAATGAACTTCGAGAACAAAACAAATAGAAAGAGAGAGACAGTAAATTTAAAAACGGAAACCAAGAGAAAAATGGCGAGAGAAGAGCGCAATGACAGCAACGAGTCGCTAATATAGCTATGGCGCCTCGTTACACCATACTCTCTATAAAGCTCAAGTCCGATCTTGCATGGAATATTGCAGCCACCTCTGGGATGGCTCAGCAAAATACCAACTTGCTGCACTGGACACGATTCAGCGCAGAGCTAAGAGACTCATTAGTGCAAGCAAATTGGTGAAGAGCAAGCTTCACACCTTAGCTTACCGCCGCAAAGTTGCCTATTTGTCGGTCTTCTACAGATTTTAATTTGGAGAGTGTGCTCAGGAGCTGCAATTGCTCATACCGCCATCACCTTTCTTCCATCGGACATCTGGACGCACTTCGGGCTACCACCCTTTCTTGGTTGCTATTCCTACCTGTCGCACCAAGCGCTTCTCAACTTCTTTTATAATGAGCACAGCAAAGGAGTGGAACTCCATTTTGAAGAGCGGAAGCGTCTGTATTTCCGAGTACTTATAACCCGTCTGTTTTTAAAGCCAGGGTGAATAGGAGCCTTCTGGGCTAGCTCGTTCCCTCGTGGATTCTGTCTTTGCCCCAGGGCTTGATTGGGATCAAGAGCGAACCCATTCTAAATAAAAAAAGAGTCGAACTATGCGTTTGATACCAATATTCTTCATCATCCAATACAGGCGATATCCGCAACTCGACAACTTAAGCGCCTATTTTGCGTGCGTAGGATGTTTGCTTGTTTATTCCAGCCATCCCAGCTCCGCCTAGAATGCACCAAGCGCCTTCACTTTGGTAAGAGATGTTTCGCCCGGTAGTGTGCCACTCCTTCACATTCCATTATGACATGGGTGGCTGTTTCTTCCACTTCCATTCTACCTCTGCATAGAGGGTGCCTGTTAAAGTTGCCATGACCAGTAATGACGTCTGTTACTAGACGTAAATCTGGTCTACTAGGATCTGGAGACATTAGCGTCCACCCGCGGCAGTAAGAGTTTGATAATTGTGATCCGTACCGCTAAAGACTGGAACTCTTTGTGTTTCCTGATAAATACAATTTAGGGGTCTTCAAGTCACGAGTGAATATGGCTTTTAGGCAAGCGCGTCATATTCTAGATCACATCGTCGTTTACCATCAGTCGAAAGAACGGTCAAGCGCTTTCTTATTTACTTAAAAAGAAGTTTATTTATTTACTTAAACTATGCGCTTATATACTAAATAAAATGTGTTTATTGATATTTATTAGCCTTGTGTCCTATCGACTATTATTATCGGTTGTATGGCCTTAATCTTATTTGTTATTTGGTAGGTAATTACATTGCTAACTAGCACAGTCACTGATATTAAAGAAGTGTAAAAAGTGTGTAACGCACCTTTGGAATTACATTTGAAAAGAGTGTGTGTGTCAGCTCCGACGCACGACTGAAGTTTACTACTTAAGAACGATTGTCTTTGAACAGGCACAAAAAAAAAAAAAACATATTATTTTAATAGAAAAATAATAGAAAAACCTACTCTGCTCACAATTGAATTCTCAGGTGGGTATCGAACCCGCAACCTTTGTAATTCCGGTCCAATGCTCCCCCAATTGAGCTACCGAGCCTTGTAAACAACCGTCAAAATTTTCTAGTACCTATCCGGTTTTACGCTGTAGGCCAACGTTGTCTCATCAATAAGAGGAACATCCTCTCGTATTCAAAAAAAACATTTTTACAAACGTTTGGACTATTTACGTACGTATGGATTATTTTAAAGAGAAATACTATAAAAAACCACTCGGCTCACAAGTGAATTCTCAGGCAGATATCGAACTCGCAACCTTTGAATGTTCGGTCCAGTGCTCTCTCAATTGATTTCTAGTATTTTTCTATTAAAATAATTTATCTTGTAAAATTGAGGAAATGCAAAAAAATTTAAAAGTTAAAAATAAACCATCAAAAGAAATAGGTTGCGAACAAAAAACATAACGCTGTCAATCGATCACTAAACTTTCTTTCATACCTGGTGCCTTATATGAAAATCAATTCTTAAGAAGCAAACTCCAAAAATATTGAAACTATCTTAACTATACCAAACGCTTTAAAGGGTAACAATCTAATGGAAGTAATACCGCCTCTCTTGTAGTTTACTAGCTTTTATTTACTTTCACCTGTCCCGATGTCAGTAATGAAATCTTGCAAGTTAAATTTGACCCACTTCCCTGTTTCCGATTGAGCTGAAATTTTGCATGCATATGTATATAGCGTGACAATGCAATATTATGATAACGTGGAGCTGGAAAATGGCCATAGGAAATCCGCAATACAACGACACATCCTCATCCATTTTGAGCTTTTTAACTTTTGAGTTAGTTTATTTTTTGTTTGTTTTTTTATTTCAATGCAACAGTGGCCATACTGTAGGTGACGAGAAACTTAAATAATAGTAGCAATAAAAGAATAGACTAAACATGTGTGCAATTGAAACGTGGTAGAAGTAAAACCTGCAAAAAGAAAGCAGTCAATCTAAAAGTGTGGCATGTTATTGTAAACAAGAAAGTGGTAACCCTAGAAGCGAAGCCGGCAGGCGGCGTCGATAGGAGTGCGTAGATCAGGTTTCACTAATCACCGCAGCAACGGAGGAGGCGCCGGTGTCGAATGCCTCATTACGTCTCCACCAGCAAAATGGCATTCCCAGGGTGCCCATCGCAATACCAAATAAACGCAGTAATAGGGAAATACAATGTTGCCATATTCAAATCAAAACATTCCTTTATTTTTCATATATTTTATGTTTTAGCATTCACAATGACATATTTCTATAAATTTTAAAATACGACTATAGAAATAATCACCTCTCTGAGCCCTTAGAGAGGCGAAAGGGTCAATGGTTTTTCTGTCTTTTTTGGGTCTACGAACAGTAAACAAAGGATAATATTTCTAAATAAAAATTATTTACACATTATAACTCTACAACGTTTACCACGTAGTAATAATTATTTTATAATGGCGTATTTTAAATATTATTAGATTATTCATTTAGTTTTTTTATATATACAGGAGTGGTGATCATAAAAGAGGTGCGTTATAACACGGTCCAACCAGACCCTGACGGAAATGGTGGAGGTGCGCTCTAAGCCTTTCAGTGTGGTATTCCCTAAATTCTCTAAATATTACATATCTAGGTATCATATATGTATGTCTATCCGTTATTCTAGTATCCATAACACAAGCCTTATAATGCTTACTTTTCGGCAAGGCTAATTGGTGTGAATGTAACAAATATTATTATTATATGCCTTGAAGTAAGCAGTTTAAGCTAAACATATTGTTCGTAAAGAAATTATGTATAACAAGGAAAAACTCAACTTGTTCAGGATCTGTAAAGTTCTTGGCAGCTTAATTTAAAGAGCACTGGCCCAGATAACGAGGGATGGGGTTCGATTCCTGCCTCACACTTGAGACAAGTTGATTATTTCTATCTAATAATTTCTTTACATATAAAACTAGCAGTTAAATATAAAAGAAAACCGTTTTGTGTACTTATGTATGCACATAAGAAGTTATACTTTTTTTTCGTTACTAAACAAAGATAACTTATATTGTAATTTGATATAAATTATTGTTAACTACCATATATAATTTAAAATCACACTCACACACACATTCATAATAAGCGGCCAACTTCATCCTGCTGGTTTATTCTATGTCGCTTTTGCGGCCAACTTCAACATGATAACTTTGTGTCACAGTGATGCGCGTGCATCTTAAAATTTCACTCTCATCACTTTTTTCATAACGCGCCTAAAGAACTATAACTTCAATAACAAATAAGAACAATTACATAGCTATTTCTTCTATAGGAGCTATATTTCGCTAACAGGAGCGGACCTGAATGGCCACATAGGAGCCAAAAATACTTTATATGGAATGGCCCATGGTGGTTTTGGAATAGGCGAAGCAAACAGGCAGGGTGAGGAGATCTTGGACTTTGCAACGAGACACTCGCTAAGTATAGTAAATATCAACTTTCAAAAGAAAGAAGAACATCTAATCACATATAAAAGCGGGGGCCGTATGTCACAAATAGACTTCATTATAGCGGATATGAAAATGAAGAGCAAGTTTAAAGACTGCAAAGTGATCCCTGGTGAGCCTCTGACAACACAGCATCGCCTGCTTGTTGCCGTATACGTCCTACCCAAGCAGATAAAAACTGTAATCGATAGAACACCAAGGACAAAGTGGAAGGATCTGGATGGCCCCAAAGATGATTTGCTAAAGACCGGTGTAAGGAAATATATTGAAACTGATATGGAAAAAAAAAATATGGCACCGCGGAAGAAATGTGGTCCAGTTTGAAACACGGTGCAGAGCAAAAGCTGTAGAAATCCTTGGAATAACAAAAGTACTAATTGGAAACTCAAAAGACCCAAACTGGTGGAACGATAAAGTAAAAGAGACACTGACAACTAAAAAAGCTCTCTTTAAGAAATGGCAAAACTCACAACTAGATGAGGACAAGGACAACTATAAAGAAGCAAAGAAACAGGCTAAGAAATGCGTAGCTCAAGTAAGAGTAGCCAGTAACCAAAACTTTTAAAAAATTTAGAAAGTGCTAAAACAGCAGACGATGTACTTAAAGTAGCAAAATCGAGGCACAGAGCGACCATGGATATAAAAACTAATAAATATATAAAAAGCAAAGATCAGAAACTTTTTACAGACAACTTACAAATAAGACAGAGATGGTTCGAATATTATGAACAACTTCTTAACGAAGAATTCCTAAATGAAGATCGTGCATTCTGCGAAACCACACATGGACCAATACCTGAAATAAATGAGAAAGATGTTAAGCATGCAGTAGATAAAATGAAAAATCGGAAAGCTGCAGGGCCCGACGAAATACCTGCCGATCTATGGAAAGCTCTTGGCCCAACTGCCATAGCGTGGCTTACCAAGCTATTTAATATCATCTTAGCCAACAAACGTATCCCTCAGGCGTGGCGTCAAAGCTATCTTCTACCATTTTACAAGAACAAGGGTGATGTGGCGCAATGCGAAAACTATAGGGGCATAAAATTGACCTCACACACACTTTAATATGGGAAAGAGTCGTCAATAAGCAAATCACCAGTATCTCGCAAATATCCCCAAATCAGTTCGGTTTTACAGCGGCAAGGTCAACCACTGACGCAATACAGACAATCCGGATCATGGTGGAGAAATATAGAATTACCCAAAAAAACCTACACCTTACATTTATTGATCTCGATAAAGCTTTCGATCGAGCACCCAGCAAGGTAGTATGGCAGGCCCTCCGTGCTCAACATGTACCTGAGTACTATGTTGAACTGGTACAAGACATGTACAATAATGTCACCACTAGAGTATGAAGCTTGGCCGGGGTTTGTGAGGCCTTCGAGGTCAATATAGGCGTCCATCAAGGATCTGTACTGAGCCCGCTTCTGTTCAATCTTGTCTTGGACTATCTTACCAGGAATATACTGGCCCCGCTACCATGGACCATGCTATACGCGGACGATATTGTATTGGCTGCCGACACGTCAGAACACCTTCAAGAGCTCCTAAATACGTGGACGCAATCCCTAGAAAAATACGGCCTTAGGCTCAGTAGGAGCAAAACTGAGTATATGAAATGTCCTTTCAGTGGAAACACTACACCGGAAATCGTATATATCGGGACGACATCTATCCCCACTGTTGAAAAATTTAAATATCTGGGCTCCATACTACTACCCGATGCCAATATTGACGCTGATGTAGCTCACAGAATTAACGTGGCCTGGCAAAAATGGCGAGCACTTACTGGTGTATTATGTGATAAGCGTATTCCTATAAAAACTAAGGGCAAAGTATATGAAACGGCAGTTCGCCCGGCCATGCTTCATGGATCTGAATGCTCGACAACAAAGAAGTCCCATGAACAGAAAGTACATACCAGCGAAATGAAGATGCTAAGGTGGGCAGGAGGTGTAACTAGTACGCGTATTTTTTTATTTTAACACCTTATTTTATTCACAACTAGCTGACCCAGCCACGCGTTGCTGCGGCACAGTAATTTTAATTTTCTAAAATTTTTTTTTTTCTTAAATAAAAGTAACCTAAGTTACTCCTTATTGCATCAGCTACCTGCCAATAAAAGTCTTGTCAAAATCGGTCCAGCCATTTCAGAGATTACCCAGAACAAACAGACCGACAGACAGACAAAAATTGTAAAAAATTTTATTTTGGTGTATGTACCGTATATATATATTCATATCCATGTAGTAAAAAACGGTTATTTCAATATTACAAACAGACAATTCAATTTTACTTCTATGTATCGATTACAATTGTACACTAATGTTATATATATAGAATCGATAGATTTGGACGAGAGCTGGCGATTGAATGAACGTCGTAGCGTCACCGAATCGAATGTTATACTAAATGAAATGGAAATCTCGATGCGCACCAAAATGGCCTTAAAAATGGCGGGGCTCCCCCTCCACCGCGCGCGATGTGTTACAGTCTTCACTCGACGTAATAAATTCTTTGACCCTTTAGCTATCCAGTGGTGTAATTGAAATTTGGATGGGGATCATAGATATGTAGCTACAACACTAAACTCTATCCCCCGATTTTGTTACCATTGGTTTTTTTTAATTGCGTCCCTATGGGAGCAATCTTAAAGACGTATCCACGTCAAAAGAAAGATACATATCACAATAGAAAAAAAAATACAAATATGGTGTGTCTGAGACCCTGTCTCAGCATAAAAGCCTCTGCGTCATTTGGAGATGGAAAGAACGAACACAGAGGCGCTGTTGACTATCGTCGTGACATATTTTCCACTACCTTCACAATATTTTAATTGGGCACGTTCCTAACTAAAAGTGTCCTAACTAACAAAGGCCCGATTGCGGTTCCTGTAAAGGAGTCGAAACGTTAATTAGATATAAAAATAATAATACTAGATATAAAAATCTAAAAATCCCACGTTTTTCAGTGACCAAAAAAGAATAAAATAACCCGGCGGGGCCTGTTACTTATGGAGATGTAATGAGATATATGATATGCATAGATTTTGGGAGTATTTGTAAAGATGCGCCCCCACGTTTTGAGTGGCCCCTCGCTTGGCCCCGCCGGTTTATTTTATTCTTTTTTGGTGACCGAGAAACGTGGGATATGTAGATTTTTAAATCTAGTATTATTATTTCTTTCTTTTTAATTATTAACTCAACGAAGTAACCATGTGTTACGCAACAATCGGATAAGCCCCATACAAAAGTGACAGTTGCCGAAAATTGACCTGAAAGTGCATCTAGAAAGTTGTTTAAGCGTGCATTGTCATCGGGTTCTGAGCTACCCTGAAAGTTTCAACTTGCTAGGTGGTCGGGAAGTGCCTCAAAATTGAGATACAAGATTCCAACCGGACAGAAAAGACGACAGACAAGCAAACAGACAAGAAAGCGACCTAAGAAAAACGTGGGAAAATATTCAGATAAAAGTTTAGAAAACAAAAAATATAATATTGATATTAACTGACTAAACCCGATGTTTGGACATAAAAAATTTCTCGCACTATCAAAGTACCCGGAGAATATTCTAATAAGAAAACATTTTTTTAAGTGAGTTGTGAAAGTTTACTTAGTTTAGTCCATTCTTGCCTTCCACACTGTTGGTGCCAGCGGTTTTAATGAGTTCTGCAAACTCACTCACTTCAACAATGCACGAATTTAATTTCTTTTCTTTCTTACTGAATTTACAAACGGTATGCTTATTGTTAAATATAATTAAAGGTCAAAAAAAGATCAAACAGTCAAAAATGTTCAAAATATAAACAATCTTGTCTTGTAATAATATTTCTTACATTCACACCAATTAGCCTAGCCCAAAGTAAGTACTATAGCTTGTGATATGGATACTAGGGTAACGGATATACATATATCATACATATATAATTAATTTTTAGAGAAATTTATATAAATACCCATGACTCAGGTACAAATGCTGCGTTATTTTCATGAAAGTCAACTAAACACAAAGATATCTTTTGAGCATTTTTACTTTAGTAGAATATAAGCGTCAATTGATTTGCTTTTAATGTATCATAAAGTAACGATGCTAATAAAAAGACTCTGTATCAAAAGAAGAAGTTGCCATATGAAATAAATTATTTGTGAAATCGTAAATTGACAATAACTTTTTGTTGGGTGATTCCACGTCCACGTGTAATGTTAATATTGTCGAACTTATATTTCTTCTCATTCTTAGGGTTGCAAACATATACACCGTGGACCGGGAAAAGTTGTAATATTCTAATTAATACCAAAGAGTCGAACTATGCGTTTGACACCAATCTTCGTCTTCTTCATCATCCACTGAGGGCGATGTCCGCAACTCGACGACTTTATGCGCCTATTTTGCGTGTTTAGGATGTTTGCTTGTTTATTCCAACCATCCCAGCTCCGCCTAGAACGCTCCAAGCGCCTTCACTTTGGTAAGAGATGTTTCGCCCAGTAGTGTGCCACTCCTTCACATTCCATTATGACATGGGTGGCTGTTTCTTCCACTTCCATTCTACCTCTGCATAGAGGGTGCCTGTTAAAGTTGCCATGACCAGTAATGACGTCTGTTACTAGACGTAAATCTGGTCTACTGGGATCTGGAGGCATTAGCGTCCACCCGCGGCAGTAAGAGTTTGATAATTGTGATCCGTACCGCTAAAGAGTGGAACTCTTTGTGTTTCCTGATAAATACAATTTAGGGGTCTTCAAGTCACGAGTGAATATGGCTTTTAGGCAAGCGCGTCATATTCTAGATCACATCGTCGTTTACCATCAGTCGAAAGAACGGTCAAGCGCTTTCTTATTTACTTAAAAAGAAGTTTATTTATTTACTTAAACTATGCGCTTATATACTAAATAAAATGTGTTTATTGATATTTATTAGCCTTGTGTCCTATCGACTATTATTATCGGTTGTATGGCCTTAATCTTATTTGTTATTTGGTAGGTAATTACATTGCTAACTAGCACAGTCACTGATATTAAAGAAGTGTAAAAAGTGTGTAACGCACCTTTGGAATTACATTTGAAAAGAGTGTGTGTGTCAGCTCCGACGCACGACTGAAGTTTACTACTTAAGAACGATTGTCTTTGAACAGGCACAAAAAAAAAAAAAAACATATTATTTTAATAGAAAAATAATAGAAAAATCTACTCTGCTCACAATTGAATTGTCAGGTGGGTATCGAACCCGCAACCTTTGTAAGTCCGGTCCAATGCTCTCCCAATTGAGCTACCGAGCCTTGTAAACAACCGTCAAAATTTTCTAGTACCTATCCGGTTTTACGCTGTATGCCAGCGTTGTCTCATCAATAAGAGGAACATCATCTCGTATTCAAAAGAAACATTTTTACAAACGTTTGGACTATTTACGTACGTATGGATTATTTTAAAAGAGAAATACTATAAAAATCCACTCGGCTCACAAGTGAATTCTCAGGCAGATATCGAACTCGCAACCTTTGAATGTTCGGTCCAATGCTCTCTCAATTGATTTCTAGTATTTTTTCTATTAAAATAATTTATCTTTTAAAATTGAGGAAATGCAAAAATATGTAAAAGTTAAAAATAAACCATCAAAAGAAATAGGTTGCGAACAAAAAACGTAACGCTGTCAATCGATCACTAAACTTTCTTTCATACCTGGTGCCTTATATGAAAATCAGTTCTTAAGAAGCAAACTCCAAAAATATTGAAACTATCTTAACTATACCAAACACTTTAAAGATTAACAATCTAACGGAAGTAATATCGCCTCTCTTGTAGTTTACTAGCTTTTATTTACTTTCACCTGTCCCGATGTCTGTAATGAAATCTCGCAAGTTAAATTTGACCCACTTCCCTGTTTCCGATTGAGCTGAAATTTTGCATGCATATGTATATAGCGTGACAATGCAATATTATGATAACGTGGAGCTGGAAAATGGCCATAGGAAATCCGCAATACAACGACACATCCTCATTCATTTTGAGTTTTTAACCCTTGTTGAGTTCGTTTATTTTTTTATTTTATCTTTTTTATTTCAATGCAACAGTGGCCATACTAAACATAGTGAATAGACTAAACATGTGCACACGTGGAAGAAGTGAAACCTGCAAAAAGAAAGCAGTCAATCTAAAAGTGTGGCATGTTATTGTAAATAAGAAAGTGGCAACCCTAGAAGCGAAGCCGGCAGGCGGCGTCGGTAGGAGCGCGTAGATCAAGTTTCACTAATCACCGCGGCAACCGAGGAGGCGCCGGTGTCGAATGCCTCATTACGTCTCCACCAGCAAAATGGCATTCCCAGGGTGCCCATCGCAATACCAAATAAACGCAGAAATAGGGAAATACAATGTTGCCATATTCAAATCAAAACATTCCTTTATTTTTCATATATTTTATGTTTTAGCATTCACAATGACATATTTCTATAAATTTTAAAATACGACCATAAAAACAACCACATCTCTGAGCCCTTAGAGAGGCGAAAGGGTCAAGGGTTTTTCTGCCTTTTTTGGGTCTACGAACAGCAAACAAAGGATAATATTTCTAAATAAAAATAATTTACACATAATAACTCTACAACGTTTACCACGTGGTAATAATTATTTTATAATGGCGTTTTTTAAATCTTATTAGATTATTAATTTAGTTCTTTATATATACAGGAGTGGTGATCATAAAGGTGGTGCGTTATAACTCGGTCCCACCAGACCCTGACGGAAATGGTGGTGGTGCACCCTAGGCCTTTCAGTGTGGTATTCCCTACCTACGCAATGACGGTAGGAGTCCTCACATATCCCTTTCCGGCTAGAACGCCATAATGATTCTATACTGGTTCGAAGACTCCCTCATGGGAGATGCCGTGTATCTTGAAAACGTGGTGGCTCGCTACTCTTACCTTGAGGTCCATTTAAGGATCCCGCAGTCCCAAAACTCGGTATCAACAATCACACATTAAAAAAACTGCAGCGGGTTGAAGCCATAGAGCTTTCAAAAAAAAAACGAAAAAAAGTCGCGATCACAGGACAATTGTCAGTCTTTCTGTGTACACGGCTCCTATTAAGAAGTCGGAACGTATTAAATAAAAGAAACTACATTAAATGCGGTACTTATCCGGAAAAAGTGGTTTTATTAAAAATCTTTAGGATTAAAATACAATTTTATTTTGGTCTATTTAGCAAATTAGTAACTTTTTAAAGTACAAAAATTCAATAAGATGTAAAAACAAACTATTTTGCTGTCAATATTAAATAAATCGCAAAATAATTACAAATCTTAAGTGTTCAGATAGCTATATCCGTTGTAAGATTGATAGATTCATTACTCAACAAAACGATTTTAACAATAAGGTAACGATATAATAATATTCGGCTACCCATCTAGTCACAGACCTTTAAGAAAGTTTCTCAGCTTACGCGACCGTCCGTAACTCCGAGTAAGCTCGTAAATCAGTAGAGTATCGCCGTGTGCAGTGCGGACACTGCCCGGTGCTGCCAGGTTAAATTCTTTTCGGCTAATTCTGGCAATATTTCTATTCTATTAAGCAACTTTCGCAACACCGCAAAAAGTATTTACAGCCCTTTGATAAATTTACCTGTGTCTTTCTTCTCTGTCTGAAGTATCAATGTTAATTTTCACTTTTTAAAATTTATTAGTAATCAATAGTTGCCATTGTGTTTAAGGATTCTTAATTCACAAACGTAGTATCCGGGGTTAACACATTATAACACAGGGAAAAGTGAAATCTCTCGAAGCTAAATTTATGGCCTTCTTTATGGTTTTCAGGTTAAAATAGCCACTTTAACTCGGAGGCGACTCACATAAGATCTTGTAGTCGAAATGACTACGGTTTCATTAGCCAAGTCCCAAAATTCATATATTATAATGGTCGCCTAAAAGTCAATTTCTTAGTAAATCAAATGACGCAAAGGGATATAAATTCGAAGGACCCTATCCATGCCCAGTGGTGAAAAGACATATGGCAGTATTAATAATTTTGGTATGGATTGGGTAAAGCAGCTAGCCACAAGCAAAGGCAGTAAGCAAAAGATTAAATGCTTTGATTTGATCAGTGTCAACGAATTTTTTCATCAAATGTTTTCAAATTTTTTTTAAGTTCTCAAATCGTATCTCTTTGACAAATCAAATTTGTTAGAGAATGATATATTTATTTATGATCTATTTAGTTATATTTTAATTTTATATTTTTTTACTATTATAGAGAAATTTTGTATTTTCATAAGGTGCAACTTTCCATATTCCAATTTAAGGGTAATAAAAAGAGCGCGATTTTAACTCTTTCTGAAATTGCTTAGTCATTTTTCAGTTCCACTGACCTGGCAACACTGACAGAGTCGCGCCGCGGTGCGCTGCAGCGTCCAACTTATATTGCGTTCGGTATTTATTGCGCTCACCTGTCGCCCCGGTGACCCTCCCCCTTTACCTTGCCCCCTCCAGTTCCGTTTCGATAAGTGTTACCAGGCTTTAGGGACTTTCGGTATAATTGACAGATATCTGATGTAATTAATTTTAGATGAGTTACTTTTTTCTACATATCCGTTTTTATTTTTTGTTCGTTTGTTATTTTTTGTTCGTTTGTTATTTAACTGTATATTTTTTCTGAAATGCATATTAATATCAAAAGAATGAATAAATACGATCTTCAGATTTAATTTTTACAACATCTTTTTATCTTTTTTTCATTTGGGGGCTTTTAACACATTGAGGTTATGTCAGCCCCATCATCACCTTATATGCCCACGTTAACTGTCTTAAGATTCTACCATCTAAACTACTCGTATCTAAAACAAAACTATAAAGTAGTCTGGTTTCATCGCTTGTGATTCTTACTACTTGTAACACTAGCGAATAGCTAGACAACGAAACTATATGTGTGTATCTCTGTGTATATGTTGTGTGTGCGTGTGCGTATACACATACCTTTTTGCTACTTGGTATAAGCTATAAAATTCGCCCGTATATGAAAAAGTAATTAGGATTTCAATAAAACCCAAATAAACAGATCTTGTGTGATTATTTTATGAATTTAATATCGTATCTGTAATAACAAGAAATGTAAACTTATGTAGTTAATCGCTGGCTAAACAAAATTAAAAAGAAAATGCTTAAATCGTGTAACTTCACTACAAATCTATTAGTTTTGTGTTTTATCGACTTAAAACTACATATAACTTGTAATGCATTCCTTTATAAATATTGTTATTGTAAATATGTAGGCTTTTACGTAATTTTAACAACCATTACTAGATAGGTATAAAGCTGGATTAATCTAATCTTCCGAGATTCGAACCCAACACGGTCGGCGCGAAAGTTAGGATAGCTACCACACCAAAAGGTCGTAAAATATATTTAAATCTATAATCTAAGAACACAAATTTTTTGTTTGTGTGTTTGTCTGTCCGCTCTTTTTCCTGCTCTGTTTCCATTGTATACGCGTTACCATAGCAACGCGTTACCGGGAGTATTAATAATAAATATTAGACAACACCACATACATTGTTCTGAACCAAGTTAAGTACTTAAAGCACTTGTGTTATTAAATTCAGAAACAACGACGGTACCACACCACCCAGACTCGAGATAATATGGAAAAATTCGTTTTCTATATTACCCGGCCGGGAATTGAACCTGGGACCTCGGAGTGGCTATACCAAGAAAATCGGTATGCGAGCCACTTTACTATGGAGGTCATCATAGTTCTTATGAATTCCTGTGCAGCGTTAGAAGCGAATATTAACCCAATATTTTTATGCTGCCTACATTGAATTTTCAGTCTCAGGATTTTTACCCTGATTTGTGGTAACCCTTTTTTAAACCCCCTCATTCCCACTCGTGTAGGATCTATTCCCGTTCCCAGTACTAAAGTCAGTCAGATTTTATTTATATATTTTATCATAACTCTAAAAATATAATGATTTATCAGCATGTAAATATACATTTGATAATATAATAAACAATAATAATAGTATTTTTTACTTCCACACCAATTAGCCTAGCCCAAAATAAGCACAGTCAGGCTTGTATTTTTCCCTCGTTTTTCTTTACTTCTCTTGGTGTCTGTTTGTCTGTCTGTAACGTACAAATCTTGAAACTCAATTTTCACCCATTTCCCGACTAGCTAGAGCTCTGAAACTTTAAACATGGCGCAGAACTCGATGACAATATATGATTATATACTTTCGGACATGATTCAATCACAATTTCAGAGAATATTTACAAAATTACAAAGGTTCTGCCTGTACATTTATGTTAACAAATTTGCAGAAAAATATTCGTTTTATGACTCACTATTACCGATCCATAACGTTAAACGTCAACAAAAATATTTAATATTATTTGGTTAATATAATATTTTTTAATTTTTTGGGTCGGAAAAATTATCAAGTCGTAGACAATAAGGCTTATTATGAATTACAAAACTCTGTTACCTAGAAGTAGAGTTACTAAATTATTTAATTGAGTTATTAAACATTTGTATAATATTTCAGATCCCACAAATATATTTCAAACGCCAACGGCTCTTACTTACGATGTAAATAAATTAAAAGGGCAAATTATACAATTTTCGTCCGACCATAACTTTATCAGCGGAACAACAAATATAATTTAATATCAGGCTCTAATCCTGGCGACGCGACCCGCCAGATTCCAAACGTCCCTGGAATTTCAATCAATTATTATAAGGTTGTCAGTTTGTTACGCGTTTTTAGTGAATTCTCAGAAAGGAATCAATTCAACGGAAGAAGAAAAACATGTCGTACGTTCGCTTATATGTATCCCAGTATCCTAATAACTTAGGTAACTTAATAACAAAGCAAGGGTGAATAGGCGTCTGGGTTATCTCGTTCCATCGTAGATTCTGTCTTGGCCCCCGGGCTTGATTAAACCCATTCAAAATGAAAAAAACTTTTAGTATCAGAATAAAACACTTTTTTACGGATTTTTGCGCATGTTTTATTTTATTTTATATTTAATCCTGACGTTTCGACTTCTTTACAGGAGCCGTGATCACAGGATGACTAAGATGATGGTTGTCATGTATTTTCTACTACCTTCACAATATTTTTATCGGGCACGTTCCTAATTAATAAATTATTTTATATAAATCAAATTGTTTAATTTTTATTTTTACACATTATTTAGTTATTTAATTCATTCTTACTACGATTACATTGTGTTTAAACGCCTACCGGAATTTTACTTGCAATTATGCAGTAGCCATACATTGCTGTTCGCAAATATTTTTTTTATATAGTTGCGGGTTAAAATTAAATTAATCACAATATCGATTGACTTCCATCCATGTAGTTTCATTTCCGTTCTTTTTCTTGAAAATTTATTCATATTAGTAAACCTAAATCTGCACATGGTCCACCGAGCTGATTAATAAGTTGTGATTATTACTGGCATTAATATTTTATGGAATACTATCGGAAATTATAAATACTAATCAAGAAGTATTGATGTGGAGTGGAATCAATCTACCTCGTGTCATCAAGTGCATTAATTGTGGTGTTAAGTATAGACTTTTATAGTTGAAAATAGCCCAGCACTCAAAGGTAATTAAGCTTAAGCTAAGAATTTATATTAGGGGTTAAAGTATGAAATTGCCGATTTGTACTGAAAATCTATATTGTTTATTTTTTAAATTTTTAACAAATTTATTTAATCAAAATAGTTGCCATTATTATCTATACATTGCTGCCATCTAATGGGAAGGTCATTAATGCCTTTGCGATAGAATTCCGACGATCTAGACTGCACAAACTGTGTGAAAGCATTTTGTACTGCCTCCTGGGAAGAAAACTTCTTGTCACGTAGATAATTGTCCAAATCACGAAAAAAATGGTAGTCCGTTGGAGCAAGGTCTGGTGAATACGGAGGATGACGAATGGTTTCTAACTGCAGTTCCTGAAGGGTCAAAATGGTTTCTCGTGCTGTGTGAGGTCTCGCGTTGTCGTGGAGCAATAATGGTGAAGATCGATTCATGAGTCGGGGCTGTTTTACTGCTAGTTTTGTCAACATGGTTCGGAGTTCGGCACAATAGACATCTGCCGTTATTGCTTGACCAGATCGGAGAAAACTATAGTGAATAACACCATGCTGAGACCACCAAACAGTTACCATTACCTTTTTATTGGTAAGTTTTGCTTTAGGACACTGTTGTGGCATTTGACCTGGGGTCAGCCATTGCATTTTTCTTTTCCGGTTATCATAAAGAATCCACTTTTCATCACATGTTACAATTCGATCCAATATTCCTTCATTTCTGTACCGGTTCAACAAGGCAACACAAGTTTCAACACGCGTTTCTTTCTGCAGATCAGTCAAATCATGAGGCACCCATTTTTCGTATTTTTTTATTTTATTGATTTGACGCAAGTGAGTCAATATTGTGGGTAAGGTAACGTTAAACCATGCCGCTAATTCCTGGGTACTTTGACTAGGATCGGCTTCCACTATCTCTCTTAATTCATCGTTATTTACCTGTGTGGGCGGTCTTCCTCGTGGCTCGTTCTTTAAGTCGAAATTTCCATCACGAAAGCGTTTAAACCAAAATCGCACGGTGCGTTCATTAGTAGACCCCTCTCCAAACGCAGCATTGATATTGCGGGCTGTTTCTGCCGCGTTAGTTCCGCGTCGGAACTCGTATTCAAAAATAACTCGAATTTTCGCAGTATCCATCTTTCTTGTCTAAATTGAATAACAAAAACAATTGAAAGTCGATATTCAAATGTTTTACATTTTTTAAAAAAAGAACATCATAGAAACCATTTAAAAAAAGTTTCATTCGAAAACCTCAAACCATGAAGATTCTATGTCAATTCAAAGAACCTATTGCAATAAAACGGCAATTTCATACTTTAACCCCTATTATTATATACAAAAAGGTTAGTAAAACTTATTTCTTAGTTTAATTTTTTATCTTATGACATGAAATTATTGTAACCTATGGTAGTTGGACACAGGATTATGAATAGTAGTACTTATTTGTTTTAATAACAAATTAGGTTTAAATCATACTTAAATAAGTATAGTAATTACTAAGTGTTACATTGTTTGAATCAAATAGTACATTTTTCTTTGCTTATTCATTTAATGAGTTACTGTGCATAAAGTACCTAGCTACCTAATTAATAACTATTTTAAAACATTCCTTGCCTATAGATTCATTGTAAAATAGTGGTTTATAGTTGAATATTGTACCCACCTTTTTTTTACAATATAAGTTTCAACAAGTAATTATCTTTCAAAGGTGAGAAATAACATTGATTAAAATTAAAGATAGCTAGTTATTATTGACCTTATATTCACATAGAATTTTTTATAGTTTAAATAATTATTAACATAAAGTTTAATTGTTTAAATTTTTTAAATACTTATATATGGTCATATTATACATTATTACTAGTTTCTTTGAAATGATTAAACTGTTATAAAACGTCATAATAATTTAATATTGAGATTTGTTCACACTTTTGTTGAAAGAGCTAGATATTATAAATTGTTCTCTTATTTATTTGAGTGCTTATACAAATTCCAGATTTACAATACCCGATTCTCAGAATGTCCCAGGAAAGAGAGTTGATTAAAAAGCGAGGCAGCTATAAAGGTCGGCTTACTTCTTTTATTAATTATTTGAGTACAGTAGAAAATGAGTCAATCAGTAGAAGCGATTACAGAGAATTACAATTGCGTATTGGCAAAATCGAGTCGTTGTATGAGCAATTTGATGAGGTGCAGACGCAGTTGGAATGTATAGTGGAACACGTTGACGAGCAGTTTAAGGAGCGTTCCGAGTTTGAGTCGCAATATTTTAAGGCCATTGCGAAGGCTCAAGGTTTGCAAAGTCGAGACGAGGAGTCTTTGAATCTCGCAAGTGGTAATAGTGAAAAGGGTACCCGTCATAGTAATCATCAGCTTGTAAAGTTGCCCACTATTCAGTTACCCAAATTTAGTGGCTCGTACGATAACTATCTTGAGTTTCGAGATACCTTTAGCAGTCTCATTCATAACAATGATGATATAGATGAAATAAATAAATTTCATTATTTACGTGCGTCTTTAGAAGGTACCGCTGCAGTTGTTATTCAATCGATTGAATTTTCGGCTAGCAACTATATCGTAGCATGGCAACTTTTGTGTGATAGGTTCGATAATAAACGTTTATTAATACAAAACCACGTATCTTCCTTATTTAATCTTGAGACAATTACAAGAGAATCCTCCTTAAATTTGAAGCGCTTAATAGATCAAGTCAATAAAAACCTAAGAGCGCTTGAAACGCTTCGCCCAGCGTTCCTATCAGGTATTGGGATACCTTATTAATATACATACTCACTAACAAATTAGATACAAAAACTTATCGTGAGTGGGAAGAGTACAAGGGGCGCATGGATAAGAATAGTTCAATATCTTTCGATATTTTCCTTCAGTTTGTTCGTAATCGTGCTGATTTAATCGAAACGCTCGAGTTATCAAGATGTTCTCATTCCGTAATTAAATCTACTGCTAAGATAAAATCTATGGTTTCAGTGGAAGGTGGTCACGGATCTAAGTCTACGGAATCAAACCAACGTCTTTGCCCAAAATGCAAGGGTGATCATAACTTAGCTCAGTGCCCACAATTCCTGGCTTTGAGCGTGGACGCCAGATTGAAGCTATTACCTAGTTATAAACTATGTTATAACTGCTTTCGTTCCGGTCATTTTGCTAACATGTGTAAAAAACCAGGATGTAAGGTATGTAAGCGACGGCATAATGCCTTGATTCACTTACCTAATGATAAACCTAACGTGTCAGAAAACATACCATCGTCATCTCAAACTCCTTCACCTATTACCGACAATATAGCGTTGTCAGTTAATATAAACAGTAAGCAATGCGATGTGCTGTTATCTACTGCTTTGGTTAAATTGCAAGATGATTTTGGTCGTGAGTATGTCGTACGCGCTGTATTAGACAGTGGTAGCACAGCGAGCCTCATAACTGAGAGGCTATGTGAGCGTTTGAATCTATCTACTCTTTCAGATAATCGATCAATTTTGGGCATAAATAACGCAACGGCATGCGTAGGCAAAATGTGTCATGTTAACCTGACGTCATTAAACAACTGTTTTTCTACCAAACTTAGTTGCTTCATTTTGCCATCAATTACTAGTTATGTCCCAAGTCGTGAAATTAATATATCTGAAGTTAAAATCCCCACTTATATTTGTTTGGCGGATCCTACATTCTATATGCCAGCGGAGGTGGATATTCTGATTGGCGCTGATCTTTTTTGGGATTTGTTAGGAACGCAAAGAATAAAGTTAGGTCAAAATAAACCTGTCTTATGTGACACACGTTTGGGGTGGATAATTTCCGGCCCAATTTATAATAATAATGTCACTAATTCATCATCACATGATGTACTATGCCACTTTAATAGCATAGATTCATGTGAAGATCAGTGTTTAAAAGACATTCAGATAGACCTTACACGTTTTTGGCAGTTAGAGGAAGTTAATTCTAAATCACCTAATTATTTTCCAGACGAAAGGTTATGTGAAGAGCATTTTGTTCAGAATACGACTCGCCTGCCTGATGGTCGTTTCTGTGTGCGTATACCGCTGAAACAAAATCCTTCTGTCTTGGGTGATTCTTTCCAACGCGCTGTACAATGTTTCTATTCGTTGGAACGCAGGTTAAAGGCTAAACCTGATTTATATAAAATGTACCGCGATTTTATGACAGAGTACAGATTGCTAGGTCATATGTCGGAATGTGAGGAACCTAATTTGATTTCAACTGGGTATAACATTCCGCATCATGGTATTTTGCGTGAAAATAGCACAACCACGAAACTTCGTGTAGTGTTTAATGCGAGTAGCCCTACTACGTCAGGAGTCTCTTGTAATGACATCCAGATGGTTGGTCCTACTGTTCAGGATGACCTGTTGTCTATCTTATTGCGTTTTAGGCAACATAGATACGTTTTGTCAGCAGATGTCGAAAAAATGTATCGACAGATCGTTGTCCATCCATCTGATCGACATTTGCAGCATATACTCTGGCGGGACAATACGGACGACCCTATTAAGAAATTTATTTTGAACACCGTGACTTACGGTACATCTAGTGCTCCATTTTTGGCAACCCGGTGTCTTAAGCAAATAGGTCTGGAATGCAAGAATGAAAAAATTGCTGACGTCATTTTGCACGATTTTTATATCGATGACCTTTTGACTGGAGGGGATGACCTAGAAATGGTAGAAACTATACGGCGAGAAGTTACAGATGCTCTGGCCGCTGCTGGTATGCCACTACGTAAATGGAAATCTAACGAACCTCGTTTGGCAACTCAGAACTCACAAACGCAATCCCTTGACTTAAATATAGGGAGTAACGAGCCAAATAAATTATTAGGCCTTAGTTGGTATGTGAATTCTGATGACCTTTGTTTTCCAATTGGTACATGTCTACCTTGTGGTGATACCAAACGAGACGTCCTATCAGTAATTGCGCGTATTTTTGATCCTTTGGGACTCTTGTCTCCATGGGTAATTAATATAAAAATGTTGCTTCAAAGGCTGTGGATTGAAAAGCTGTCTTGGGATGAGCCTTTGACTCGCGATAATAAGAAGCGTTGGAATGACATTCGTGAATCTTTGTCAGTTTTAAATGAGATTCGCATTCCAAGGTGTGTTATTTGTCAATCATATGAGTCTTTACAATTGCATGTATTTTCTGATGCGTCGGAGAGCGCATATGGAGCATCCATTTACATGCGAAGTGTTGATGACCAAGGTGAAGTGTTAGTCCGACTGTTAACGGCGAAAAGTCGAGTAGCGCCTATTAAACCAACTACCATACCGAGATTGGAGTTGTGTGCGGCTCTATGTGGAGCGCGGCTTTATGAAAGGGTTATCACTTCACTTAGGTTAAACATCACTAAAATCTACTTCTGGAGCGATTCCACCATTGTTTTGGGATGGTTGCGTATGCTACCTTCCAAACTTCAGCCGTTTGTTCGCAATCGCGTGGCAGAAATCTTGGAAAGGACAGACAACTGTATTTGGCAACACGTCCCAACACATAAGAACCCTGCAGACCTAATATCTCGTGGTGTGGATATTAGCAATCTGATAAATTTTGACCTGTGGTGGAGCGGTCCTGATTTTCTGCATGATTCTTCGAAATGGCCGATTCAACCCGAACAGCTTGGGTCATTGCCCGAGACTAAAATAAACATTGCTTTGACTACTGTTGATGTAGACGATAAAAATCATAATTTAATTAAAATTAATTTTGCCAATTTTTCTAATTATTTAAGATTAGTGCGATCAACAGCATATGCATTGAGATTCATTAAATATTGTAAAAAGGCCTCATTCCCATCTGATTTCTTATCAGAAGAAGAATTACAAAATGCACTAAATATTATTTTACCCGTAGTTCAGTTCGAATCATTTCCAGAATATAAGCTTTTAATAAATAAAAAATCTTTGCCTGCCAAAAGTCAACTTTTAAAATTTAATGTATTTTTAGATGATAAAAATATAATGCGTGTTGGAGGGCGTCTTGATAACTCAAACTTTTCTGAAGATAAAAAACATCCGATTATTATACAGTCCACTCATATTTTCACAAAATTGTTGTTTAATTTTGAACACAAAAGGTTGTTGCATGCCGGTCCCCGATTATTGCTTGCATCTATCCGTGAGCAATATTGGCCGATAGGCGGTTTAAGGTTAGCTAAGTCTTGTTATCATGCTTGTCATATTTGTACTCGTATGAAGGGTAAAGTCATGAACCCTTTAATGGGACGTCTTCCAAAGGAACGCCTTTGTCCTGGTGGTTATCCATTCGAATGTACAGGTGTCGATTATGCGGGACCGGTTATGTGTGCAAGTCGTCAAGGCCGTGGATGTAGACTGGTAAAGGTTTATATAGCACTTTTTATTTGCTTTACCACCAAGGCTATACACTTAGAGTTAGTGGGTGACTTAACGAGCAACTGTTATTTACTTGCTTTACGTCGATTCATCTCACGGAGAGGAAAGCCCGTTCATATTTATTCCGATAACGGTACCTCATTTACTGGCGCATACAACGAACTCTCAAAATTTTTAAAAACTAATTTTAATTCTTTGGGTGAAAGTGCTGCCTGCGAGGGCATTAATTTTCATTTCATCCCGGCATATGCTCCTCATTTCGGTGGTCTCTGGGAAGCGGGTATTAAATCAACTAAATATCACTTAAAAAGAGTGTTGGGGAATTGTAATCTAACATATGAAGAGCTTAACACTACATTGACGCAAATTGAAGCTGTTTTAAACTCCCGACCCTTAACGCCACTTTCTTCGGATCCTGCCGATTATACTTCACTGACACCAGGTCATTTTCTTATTGGGCGATCATTGACCGCCATACCACAATACGATTACCAGTCTCTGCCTGCAAACCAATTGACACGATATCAACGCATAGAACAACTACGCCAACATTTTTGGACAAGATGGAGCAAGGAATATGTTACAGAGCTGCAACATCGCGTCAAGTGGCGTTCGTGTCAAGACAATTTGAAGGTTGACAGTTTAGTCGTTGTGAAAGAGGACAATCTTCCGCCCCAGAATTGGAGATTGGGAAGAATCGTGGCTGTTCATCCTGGACCTGACGGCATCGTACGCGTGGCCGATATTAGAACTGCGTGTGGAGTGATCAGGAGGGCTTTCAGCAAGATCTGCCCTTTGCCTGTGGCCGCGGATCCAGTTTCCGGTTGAAGGCATAGCCTTCAACGCCCGGGGGCATGTTTAAACGCCTACCGGAATTTTACTTGCAATTATGCAGTAGCCATACATTGCTGTTCGCAAATATTTTTTTTTATATAGTTGCGGGTTAAAATTAAATTAATCACAATATCGATAGACTTCCATCCATGTAGTTTCATTTCCGTTCTTTTTCTTGAAAATTTATTTATATTAGTAAACCTAAATCTGCACACATTGTATACTACTGAGTCTACTACCAGTTCGGAAATTGGGAGGGCCTTCCGAGAAGAACTGGCGAAAGAAACTCGGGCAGGGGGACTGACCTCCATCTTACTGTTTAATTATTTGCAAAAAGAGTTAACTACATCATCAGGTCTTGCAGTGTGTGTTTTTGTAGGTATTAATTTATTAATTATGGGGTCCCAAGCAGGTGGAACGCTCCAACCTTCGTGTCTATTGAAATTAGGATGTTTCCTGATTTCAATAGCCTCGCGTAGCATCCTAGGAACAAATCTTTGTTCTCTAGCGAGAATTTGTGGTTTATCAAAACGAATGTAGTGGTTTGGCCCCTCAAAAGCATGCTCACACACAAAACTTTTAGCCAATAAAAAGTCGGATAAATTCCATGTCGACCTCCATGGTCGAGTGGTTCGCATACCTTTCATATTGAATCAGATTTGGGTGTTGGGGCGCTGTCTTAATAAATAATTATGCAATAATATACAGAGAAGATGATGCAGAGATAGGATGGGGACGTATACCGATCCGAAGGTTGGTTTCGTAGGCCTGCACGTGATATCCCTCGTGTTCTCCCGGCACGAGGGAATGCCTAAAGCCATTTCCTGCGAAAAAAAGGCCTGTACTTGATGCAGAAAGAGGGGCCGCCACTTTGTGAGGACTATGTCGAAACAACCACTTTGAAACCTCAAAGTACCAGCACTGGAATGCGTGGTGTCGGGGCGATAAGAAGGTGGTTAGCGGGGGGCAGTCAGGATTCAGGTTTTTTTGTCAAAACGAGCATATCCAACCGCTTCTATGACCACAATCCACTGTGCATCGGTAGTTATAAATCATTAGCTCTGTGCCGTTCTCTTTAATAAATATGAACAAACATAACTTTAATACAATTTATATGTAAGCTATTATTGTTTTGGTATAAAGTTTGCCTATAATAATTTACTGAGAATCTTCGATAAGCTGTCTAAACTATTGCAATTGTAATGGGAATTGCCTGTAACGTACGATTTAAATTACATTTCACTGTAACTTATGCAAAGATTCCGCCATTTTGGAACTTACTAAAGATATTTGGTACCGATAAATTTTCATAAATTCTGATCAAACATACCTTATTGAGGATATTTTATCTACACTAATATTATAAAGAGGAAAGATTTGTATTTTTGTATGTTTGCAATAAATAAACTCAAAAACTACAAAGCCGATTTCTAAAATTCTTTCACCTGAGTAACATAGGCTATATTTAATGCTAGAAATCTACTATATAAAAATAAGTCGGGTTTTCCTTCCTGACGCTATAACTCCAGAACGCACGAACCGATTTCCACGGTTTTGCATTCGCTAGAAAGGTCTCGGGCTCCGTGAGGTTTATAGCAAAGAAAATTCAGGAAAAATTTCAACAGAAAAGCGGGAAAATCTTTTTTCACATACAGCGCCATCTCTGATATATAGCATGTACTACAAACCAATATTTTAAGTAGATGGCGCCATGCGCATACATTGTTTGACAGCTACTCATTGTTCTCTGCTCAGTTAATTTCATGTGACAAACCGGAATGGCAGAAGCGTGGACTACCGCATGCTCATATCCAAATTTGGTTGCTGAACAAATTACATTCAAATGAAGTGGATGACATCATATCAGCTGAAATTCCTGATCCAGTCACTGATCCCCATCTACACGACATTGTGACGACACAGATGGTGCATGGACCGTGCGGTGCATTAAATCCATTATCGCCTTGCATGGCTGATGGAAAGTGCACAAAACGATATCCGTGACCGTAAGTTGCTGAAACAGTCACAGGGAACGATGGATATCCAATTTATCGTCGGCATTCAAAAGAAGATAATGGTCGAACTATCAAAGTTAAAGTTCAAAATCAAGAGATTGAGATCGGAAATGAATTTATTGTACCATATTGCCCGCTGCTATCACGAATTTTCGAAACACATGCAAACGTTGAGAGATGTCATTCGGCCAAATCAATCAAATATTTGTGCATGTACGTCACAAAAGGCAGCGACATGGCTGTGATTGGTATTGCGTCGGAAAATGCGAATGACGAAATCAGCAACTTCCAAATGGGCAGATACGTCAGTACTAATGAAGCACTGTGGCGATTATTGTCATTTCAAATTCATGAAAGATATCCCACAATTGTACATTTAGCAGTGCATTTGGAAAATGGCCAAAGAGTTTACTTCACTGAGGCTAATGCGGCACAACGAGCTGAGAGACCACCATCGACAACATTGACTAGCTTCTTTGCAATGTGTGAAGCCGATCCATCCGCAGCGACGCTGATGTACGTTGAAATGCCTAAGTATTACACTTGGAATCAATCAACAAAGAAATTCCAACGTCGCAAACAAGGAACCCCAGTTCCAGATTGGCCACAGGTGTTTTCCACTGATGCACTAGGTCGCATGTATACTGTTCATCCTTTTTTTTTTTTTTTTTTTTTTTGTTTTCGCAGAAAACGCATTAGGCATTCCGCCGTGTTCTCCCGACATGTGGGACTCTCCTCCATGCCTCTACCCGGCCTAGTGCCCGGTAAAGGCTTGGAGGCCTACCCACTAAAAACTGCGGCGTCCCAATACACATTGGAGCGGGTCGCGGGGCCCTTGGCCGGAATCGACCGCAACCCGCTCCAGTGTGGGTCCGCGCTCGTGGGCGGACCTCTCCTATGCTCCGTGAGGGACGGAGCAACGGGGTGAACCGTGACGCCCTGAACACCCCGCACGCCTGAGGGCCAAGTGCAATGCGACTGCCGGTCTCCCGCCCCGACAGCCGCTGGCCCCCTTTCGGTGAGGGAAGGAATAAACCACACCCCCCGACCGACCCCGACCCACAAGGGACGAGACTCCCGCGCCCGCGATGATCACCCAAGAACAAGTTCCCGGGCGCCATCGCAGGCGGCGCGGTTGCCCCGCCCCACGCAGGCCGGAGGCGGCCGAGGTGTGCTAACGGCCTTCCCCCCCCCCACCTCACCGGGATGTGCGTCCGCGGAAGCCCCCCGGAAACAAAAGTTCCCGGAGGGCTTCCGCGGCCGCCATCCCATCGGGCCCCCTCTCGGCCACGCCGGGCGATAAGGGAGAAAACTCCGTTATCACCCGTAGTTTCCGAGTGAGGGTCCTACCCTCGGGGGATGCTGTTCCCGAGGGTCCTCCTCAAGCGCTCCGCGTGCGACCCCCGCTCGCGCCCGCGCTTCTGGCGTCTTCACGCCCCTCCCGCGAGGGAGGGGGGAATCGGGTCCAGGTCTCATACCCCTTAACTTGATGGCCGTTCGTGGGCATTCGGCTTTGGCTATAATGGCTTCCACTACATCTTCCTCTTCCACGGAGTCGTCCAGTCCGGAGATCCGCAGTTCTGCAGTCTTCTCCGGCCTAGATATCTCCGCCACGTCTCCAATAACCTGCCTGAGCCTTTCTGCCAGTCTGTCGGCCAGCACCCCGCTCGCGTCCGGCACTTCGATAAGGCGTGCTCCCGCCTGCGTCTCTCTCGTTACTACTCCGGCTGTTATTCCAATGTCGGAGAGGGACACTGCCGCCTTGGCCCTCTTCAGCATATGTGAGTAGGTCTCCCCACACTGGAGCGCATCTTGCTTGAGCCTCAATGAGATTGCCGCCGTCTTAGGTGGAATAAGTTCTGCCCTCCGTCTCGGTTTTGGTATCGGCTTCATCTTTGCGGTTGTCGTTCTGGGCTCGGCGCTCTTTGCCCAACTGACTTCCCCTGCCACGCGTCTTGCTGCAACCCTGCGCTTTTTGCGACCGACTGCCTCCGTCCAGGTTCCGCCTTGGGTAGCCATTGAGGGCACCACCGCCTGCTCTTCCCTGGGTGTAGGGCCCGACGTTCGCTCCTCCGCTGCCCGTCGTCCGTCTCCCTTAGGATGGTGAGTGGCAAGCCTCCCAACCCAGGCCGTCATGCGTTCATCGACCGCTTGCCTCACAGCTTGTAGCAGCCTGTCGTCGTCATTTGCAGGCCTCTCCCAGGCCGCTAGTCGTTCTTCGACCGCTTGTCGCACCGTCTGCGACATCTTCTCTTCACTCCAGGCCCTCTCCTGTGCAGACTCCGGAGACTTTTCCGCCGCGGCCCTTTGGAGCTCGGCCACGTCCCGTCTAAGCTCCTCCACCTCGGATGTTAACCTCTGGTTAGCCTCTTGCACCTCGGCAACCTTCGACCCCTCGCGAGTGAGGACCTCTCTCGCTATGTCGGCCATCCCCATAAGGCACTTCAGTAGCCCCGACGCCGCACTCATGATGCGGCCCCGGGTCCCACAATCCAGCGCATTCTCCTCTTCCTGGACTTCCCTTCTTACCACGTTAAAGAAGTCCGAGGCCTTGTTGCGGTGCCACTGCCATCTCATCCGCTCCTCCTTCTTCACCGTCTTCAGGTATAAAAACCTAAGATCGGGCGTCGCGTCTTCGTCGCACTCGCTCGAGTTGTCAGTCACATCCACAATAACGTCGTCTCTTGGGTGCTGTTCCTTCCCTTGGGTGGGAAGCTTTAGCACGGTCTTTCCGCCTTTCCGCGTGGATGACACAGGCGAGCGCTCTCTTTCAGCCTTGTTACAATCTTCGGCACTGTTTTTCTGCGGACACTGTGCGTTGTCCTTACTCCGTCCTACGTCGGAAGCCGACTTCGGACCTCGTCTTGGTCTTAGTTTTCTTGTGCAAGTTTCATTCATTGTGTTCCCACGAATATGGGAGAAAAATCAGACCGCCAGGGCAGAGATCCCGGTACCCTGGCTACCCTACTTACGCCTGGGGGGTCGGGAGGTACCCCAGGGCGACCGCTAATGGGCCGACTGCGCTCCGCCGGCCACCTCCTAGAGGCGCCCCGACACCACGAATCCCAGTGCCGGGACTTTGACGATTTTTTATAGTGGTTTTCTCCACGCGGCCCCCACCGAAGTGGCGGCCCCCGCTCCCGCACCACGTACGAGGCTACGGTTGGGCCGGAACCGATCCTCGGATCGGAACACGCCCCGACATGCCCGCTGACGCGAGCTGGGCCCGAAGGCCCCCTCGGGTGATTTTTTAGAGGGGTTGTCTTCCCCGCAGCCCCCACCAGAAGGTGGCGGCCCTCGGCCCTGCACTATGTACAGGGTTACGAGTTCCTTCGACGACACCAGGCAGAACTGGCATCGCCTCAGACTCCCCATGCTCGGCTACCGCTACCCGGGATGCCCAGGACGCCAGCCGAGCTTCCCCTTGTTGGCCCGAAGGCCCCCCCGCGGGTGATTTTTTATAGGGGTTGTCTTCCCCGCGGCCCCCACCTGAAGGTAGCGGCCCTCGGCCCTGCACTACGTACAGGGTTACGAGCTCCTTCGGCGACACCAGAACTGGCGTCGCCTAAAACTCCCCATACTCGGCTACCGCTACACGGGATACCCAGGACGCCAGCCGAGCTCCCCCCCTGTTGTCGAATTATTAGCCGCCGTCGTATGCAATCCCCTAAGGAATTATATACGACGGCGCCCAGGATGCACCGGCCCAAACCCATTGTCGTTCCCACCGCACGTATGAAGTGGGACCTACAAAAGGCCGGGCACACGTGGAGGTTCTATCCGACCTTGCACCCCATGTATACTGTTCATCCTAGAAATGATGATTGTTTTTATTTGCGACTGCTGTTGGTAAATGAACGTGGACCAAAATCATTTGCGCATTTGAAAACTGTGAATGGCCACCAATGCCAAACATATCGAGAAGCATGTCAACTATTGGGTTTGCTGGAGAACGATTCTCATTGGGATTTAACACTTACGGATTCAGTTGTTTCATCAAATGCGTTCCAAATACGAACGCTGTTCGCAATTATCATCACCACATGTTTTCCTTCACAACCAATTCAGTTATGGAACAAATACAAAGACGACATATGTATGTGAAGATATCTTGCATCGCTTGCGCATTCTAACGAATAATCCTGACATCCAAATAACCGATGAAATCTACAATGAAGGATTGATTCTGATTGAGGATCAATGCTTGACTATTGCAAACAATCTACTGATTGAAGTAGGAATGATTGCGCCAAATCGATCGATGCACGATGCATTCAACCAAGAATTAAATCGAGAGCTGCAATACAATGTTGATACATTGCAGGAATTCGTTCGAAATAATGTGCCGTTGCTGAATGAACAGCAAAAACAAGTATACGAAACATTAATGCAAGCGGTGGACAATAATACTGGTGGTCTATTCTTACTGGACGCACCTGGAGGAACAGGGAAAACATTTGTCATTTCATTGATTTTGGCCACTATTCGATCAAGATGTGACATAGCTTTGGCGTTAGCATTATCTGGAATTGCGGCGACCCTTCTAGATGGCGGTCGTACAGCACATTCTGCGCTTAAATTTAAACACAATTGATACTCCAACATGCAATATTTCCCGATCCAGTGCAATGGGAAAATTGTTGATGAAATGCAAGCTCATTGTTTGGGATGAGTGCACAATGGCACATAAGAAATCACTTGAAGCACTTAACTTCACACTGGATCTAGCGAAATAACAACATCTTTGGCGGCTTGATGATATTGTTGGCAGGCGATTTCAGGCAGACGTTGCCAGTAATTCCCCTGGAACGCCTGCAGATGAATTGAATGCTTGCCTGAAGGCATCACCTTTATGGAATAACATAAAAACATTATCGCTAACCACTAATATGAGAGTTCAACTTCAAAATGAACAAAGTGCTGCACAATTTTCCAAACAATTGTTAGCTGTTGGAAATGGAAAAGTCCCAGTTGATGCGACATCTGGATTAATTACCCTTACCAATGACTTTTGCCGATTTGCAGACTCTCAATTAGCTCTTATTGAAAATGTTTTCCCAAACATTAGTGAGAATTATCAGAATTATGCTTGGTTAAGTCAACGAGCAATTCTTGCCGCAAAGAATAATGATGTACACGCACTGAATTTCACCATTCAATAAAAAATTGTTGGCGATTTGGTGACATACAAATCCGTTGATTCCATAACAAATCCCGATGATGTAGTAAATTATCCAACGGAGTATTTGAACTCTCTGGAGTTACCAGGATTTCCACCACATAACTTGCAACTCAAAGTTGGTACAGTTATTATGATATTGCGTAATTTGAATCTACCGCGACTTTGCTTTTCACTTTCTTTTGCTTAGAGAAGTTCAACTAAATAACACTTCATTTTTGTAATCGAAATGAATTCATTACTGTTGTGAAATGAAATAAAATTTTTCCTTTTCAAATATAAAACAAAAAAAAATATATTTTCTTCTTCTTTTAATCACCAAAAGAAATGTTACATAAAACGAAGCCATCTGGTGGCGAAACGGAGTTCGCCGGGTTTGCTAGTAATTAAATAATTTTGTCCACCCGGGCGAAGCCGGGACGGGCCGCTAGTTTTTAATAAACCACGTACTTCCATTAAATAAGAAACGACTAATATTTTATTGCTATTTGGGTCGTTCTTCTTTTATACCGACAGTGAAACGACGTTTTTCTGTTTTTTTGGTTTTTGAACTATCTATAATTGTGGTTTCTGTGTGGAATTTAAAAGAAATTGCATGTGTGTTGTCATTAGGACTAATTAAAGTTTCCTTTGCGGCAAATATTAATTCTTTTTTCATGTTGGTTTTTAAAAAAAATATGTGACAGATGGCCTTTTTCTGTGGAGACCACATTTCGGTTGACCACTCTGTCACGGCATTCTACGGAAAACAAACGAAAATATATGTTGGTTGGAGAAAATGAAAAATTACATAATATTAATAGATAAGAAAAATATGGATGTTTATTCGATCCGAATTAAAAAACCGTAAATATCAATACTCCAACGAGATCCCAAATTAAGACGAAGGACAGACCATTGTCGGTAAAAAAGAAGAAAGACCCATTTATCTTTTTATAAGGAATAAGTTAGATAATAACACATATATACTTACAATCGCGCTGTTTTCCACTTTTCACGATCGTGACATGCATCTCTCGCTTGTTCAACTCTCATACAAGCTCGTCAATAGAAGGTACTTTTGATCTGGCCTTTTTTCAGGGCATATTCTAGTTTTTTGGCCTTTTTAAAAAGGCGATCATCCTCAATTACTCTACATATTTAAGTATTATAAAAAACTTTCAATGCAAAAAATAAATCTATTGAAATAATAATATCGTGAATTATATTTGTTTTCGATTCTATTTTTTCCTTAATTTGAATGCGAAATATAATTTACCTAATTTTTTTCTTATTTTTACGTGACTATTGTGTTAGAACACCAAAGAAGCATATAATTAAAAATAATGAAACAGTAGGTTATTAAACAGCTTTCAGAATGCTATAAGGCTCTATTTTGTATAACATATGTAACTAGGTGTTAACAAACTTTTTTCTTATGTTACCACCTTGCCTTTAATAAAAATGCTTTGCTTTTAGATTGACTTGCATTTTTAATTGTTATAGTGTATATTTTTTTGGCCTTTATATATCTATATATATAAAAATTCCCTGTCATAGTGTTTGACCGCGATGAAATCTGAAACAACTCACTCGAATTTGATGGTTTTGGTTTCATTTTGCTGGATATGTTTCAACTTAGGACATAGAATAAGATTCACTTTAATTCATAACAAAAAATATTACGCAAATTGTAAATTTGGAATGTTTAAGTGAAATGTTAATATGTAGGAATACTACACAATTTTAAAAGTACATTAATTTATTTTAGTATTATTTTAATTTTCATAGTAGCTGTGATAGTATTAAATATATAGCTGTAAGAGATAACATAAATTAATGTTTGTTAATTATTTCTTGTATATATAAATTTTTGAAGTGAAAACTTCTTTAGCGGCGTTGTGCACTTTTTGGGATGCGTAGAAAATGTTAAACTCTAGTCAGGTCATCGAAAATTCGTAAGACGGAGGGAGAGTAGATCGCCACCACGGCGCGGCGTAGGAGAGGAAGTAATATCCCCCTCTCTTTCTACCGCGCGGCGAAAATATACGCCTGCTCCTGCTGTTTCGTTTAAACGGCGCAAGGCGCTTGCACGAGTGTGCGTGTGTGTTTGTCATGTTTGTGTAGCATAGCGTAATAAATAAATATTTCATTTTACCACATAAGTGATAGTACTTTTATACTTATAATTAAAGCAATTCGTGCGAAATTCTTCCCTAACCATTCCAAAATATCAAAATGAATTACGTTAATGTTCATGTTTTCACTTCTGCCGGCACTTCCGGAGTGCAACCCGTTGTATTTTTTTTTTAATAGTTGCTATGCCATTACAGAGTTTTATTTTTGTTTCTAATTCTTTTGTAATTACTTCTATGTACAAAATGAAAAATGCAATAATACTTTCATTATCAACGGAACAGTGAAGTTCGTCTCATACAAGTTGCAGATTCATACTTTTAAAAACTATTTTTGTATTTGTATAAAATATATTTTGACGACCGTTTGGTGCAACGGTAGCGATCTCGCATTTCGCACCGACCCAGGATGGGTTCGAATCCCGGAAGGGGCAGGTGTTTGTATGATGAATACGAGCATTTGTACCTGAGTCATGGATGTTTGTATATATTTCTATGAATATTACTCATTTATGTATGATATATGTATGTCCATCCGTTACCCTAGTATTCATAACACAAGTCTTAAAGTGCTTACTTTGGTCTAGGTTAATTGGTGTGAATGTAGGAAATATTTATTTATTTATAAAAAATACGCATCTAAAAAGCGACCACGCCTCCGAGCCCTCCGGTAGGATCCGAAACCATGACCTTTCGCTATCCGGGCGAGTTCTCTGACCGCTGAGCTACCGAGACGCTGACAGACGCGTCGAAATTTACAAACGTATTTCAACTTCTAAAATGAGCTAGGATCCTATTTTATATCTTATAGAAATATGCCATAAATAAAATTAAAAACATTATTTTTGCATTTGTTAATGTAAAAACTAATACGTTATAATACACGAAGGATTCCGCGGCACGAGGCTCGTATAAAATAAAGTCATTACCGTAGAATCCGACGAAAACTGTGAATAATGTCAGGGTGTTATTCTGTGTTTTATGCGGAGCCGGATATCCGGGCAGGGTGGGGCTAACGAATTACTTCAGAGATTGGCCTCAAGGAAGAATCGGAGTGTGAAATTAGATTGTTGGCTTCGACTCTCACCTTGCAACGAGTGAATAAAGTTCTTAAGATATAGTTCAGGGAGTGTCTTGTTTTCTCTAAGGATGAAACAGGGTCCATATTAAGATGTTCAAACTTACACTGTTTATTACAATTTTCAAAAACGTAGTGACGCCCTGAAAGGGTACGGTGCTTAGACCGTATTCAATGAGTATTTTTAGATAGTTTTCCTAGGTTAGCTTATTCCATCGTGGATCCTATCTTGTCCCCCGAGCTTGATTGGGATCAAGACCGAACCCATTAAAAAATATCATGGACGGTGCTGTGTTGTGCTAAAACACGCCATCATGGTGTCGTGTTTTGTAACACATAAGTTCATTTGATTATATGAAATAAAACCTTTTCATGTATTAAATCAAACTACTTGAGGGTTATTTTTGACACTTACACGAACCACAATTGTAAACACATTACATCATTAAAATGTAAAATTATAAAATAAAATATCCACAGACTAATAAAAATTACATTGTATCGTATTTAAATTTACATATTTTATTTATTTTTAGTTCACTATTATTTGATATTGCGAATAATAAATAAGTTATTATATCATTAAATCTTCATTCCGCATAAATTCTATAATTATCTGCGCTTTAAACTTTATCTTGCTTTATAGTTTGAGAGGTTATTTTATTAATCTATAATTTACACCTGCATGCAGGTAAAATACCTATGTATGGTAAAATATACCCACACTGGCCCCACCAGACATTTGGCAGACATGAGGGAATATACACAGGTTTTCAGTGAGTATTCTTCTACCCGGCAGGGCACGAGGCCGGGTGGGGGTATGGAGGAGCGTTCCACATAACTTAACGCGTTTACCCACAGCGGAAAATGCGTGTCGTATTTTCCCGTGTGTAAAAAAAAGTAAAACACCTACATTCAAACTCCTTTAATAAGATCTTTTTAAACTCGTTATTTAAAAAAGTAAGATTTTACTTTGTTGCTGTTATTTATTACCGATAATGCTTTATTGATAAGCTTTACTTAATATTAATAATATTTCTTACATTCACACCAATTATCTTAGCCCAAAGTAAGCACTATAAGGCTAGATACTAGAATAACGAATAGACACTCACATATGATTCATAGGTATGTTTTATATATAGAAATATGCATTAATACCCATAATAAGACTCAGATACAAATGCTTGTATTCATCACACAAACATTTGCCCCTTCCGGGACTCCAACTCAGGACCTTTGGTGAAAGGCAAGATCTCTACCGTCGCACCAAACGGTCGTCTTTTATTACTATAACAACTAGTGTAAAACAGAAAAGTAATGAACAGACAAAATGTTCCACCTTACGCAAAAAAGCCACTACTACAATAAGTCAATACATATTTATAAATATAGAAACATTAAATCATATCTTTTAGCAAACCCCCCTTGTAGCGGTTAAGGCTTTAAAACGTAAAAGGTCTTCCCAAGTATATGCAAACATCATAAATCTTACCTATTTCATTTGATAGATTCAGGCGTTGTTTGGCAGAAATTCAAATCGATTAAGAAAACATATGTCAAATAAAAAAAAACAAGCCTTTATTATTTTTTAATAAAACGAACTAATAAGTAAAAGCCTAAACTCGATGTAGTTGTGTCGTGCCTTACAGTGCTTACTTTGAGATAGGCTAATTGAAGTAAGTGTATGAAACATTTTGACTAAAGTGTAGAGTTTGCGAAGTTAGGGTTTGTGGAATTAGGACTTGTAGAGTTAAAAGCTTGGCTCTACATAAGACCTGATAAGTTTTAACAGTGCGTGCCATAAGGTATCATCTTAGCAACACTACGTGAAAATGTTTTTGGTTGGAATCCAATTTAGGCGATACTTTTAAAAGTGGCAGACGTATTTCAACTTATCATTATATACACTCATTTCTAAGAGTTATCTGTGCCATATATTAATTTTTGCACAGCAATGAAAGCGGTAGGTATCGTTTTTCAAGGACCTATTTTTTTTCTCTAGTATATAGCTTTTGCTTAATTTTCTATTTTAAAAACAAAGTTGATAAAGATTATATATGATTTTCTTATCTTGTTGATATTATAAATTATTTGAAATTTAATTGAATAATAATCGATAGATTGTATGTTTAATTTAATCTATCTATAAAATGTGTTTAGTTATATTTTAAGTGACTGAGAAAATGTTTCTTATTACGAATTCATATCTCTCTGATCGACTGTAAATAATATTTGTTTTGATTTTTTTTTAAATTGACGTTGTATTTAATTGTATGCCACAATGGCAGAAACCAACGAACTATTATATAATTTTTGCAACAACTTTACTTACGATTTGATTTGAAAACTAAATAAATTATTACAAGTTAAGTTCAATATGGAAGATGTGAAAGTGATACTTATTAAAAGAAGAGTGAATGCAGGAAATCGAGTGAATGGGGTTTTGTGAGTAGCCAGAAGGTGTCAAATAAGGCCCGACTGACTGTGCACAGGAGCGTGTTGGTATCGACTCTAATATATGGAAATTAATCTTGGGTTTGGCAGCAGAAGCACGAATGTATGATTAATACAGTGGAAATGTGAGCATTAAGAAGTATAGCTGGAGTGAATTTGATGAATAAAATAAAGTATGATGTGATAAGACAGTGGTGTGGAAGAAGATATAGTGACAAAGATAGAAAAAAGGATACTTAGATGGTTTGGACATGTAAAGGGGATGGACGAAGAAGATATACAAGACAGGTTTAATTGGTCAAATGCGAATGGGCAAATTGGTACAGGTAGACCAAGGCGAACTTTCAGAGACCAAAAAGAGGTCGAGGTAGCAAAAAGGCCAGGTCAAAAGTACCCTTGACCTACTTGTATAAAAAGGTTGTTGAGACTTGGAGAAGCGAGAGATGTATGTCGGGATCGTGGTAAGTGGAAATCTGTGATCTCTGCCTACCCCTGCGAGAAAACGACGTGATTGTATGTATGTATGTGTGACTGGACACTAACCCACATTCCCCGCTATCCGGGCATATGCCCAACACCTGAGTTTCAGTTTTTTTTCTTGTTTTAATATCTTTAGATATAAAAATCTAGCTCTGAAATTCTTAAATAACTAAAAATATATAAACACTACCTTACCTATTTACCTGTTTACCTATTCACAAATCATAATTATTGAGATCCCACACAATTTTCTACCAAACGAATAAGTTGATGATTCCATAAGCTCATAACTTGAAATATCATATAACTGGTGTAGACATCAAACGAAGCTAAGATTAGGAGATTTATATCAAAGATTTTTATCATAAAGCTGTTGAAATAAGCCGAGCCTCTCAAAGGGAAGTAGGTAATTAACAAATGAGGTTTTTTTTATCTGCCGAACGCCCGTCGCAGGTAATTTATTAACTTTGTAATTAGAAAAGGGTGACACAGGGCGGAATGCCACGGATTTTTGGCACGAGCTGATGCACGTTGCTGCGTTCTTAATTCTTTTTTAAGGATTTTGATATTATTACAAATTCTCTTAGAAAAATCTTGTTTCAACCAATTTTTATTATTAGTAGTCAATTCTCAAAACATTTGTGTTTTATCAATCCTTATCAAGACACGTAAAACAAAAAATTCAGCGGTAAAAATGTGTTTTCAATTCCCATTTTTTCTTTTAATCGGAGGCGTCTTTACCTATGGCGCGTGTAGGGTGTGCGTTGTACACGGGCGTGTTAGAATTAGGAATAATTCGGAGTGTATTAATTATGTTGCATATTTTTTTTTAATTATTATTTCAATACTGTAAAAAAACAGTATTGAAATAAAAAGTTGTTTACAAATTCTCTTAGAAACTTTAGCTTTATTATATAAAATTAATTTACAACATGTAGATCAAGATGCAATTTGCTATCTGATGTCACTCCTAGGTCTTTAATGGAATTAACGTTTTCAATTTGTGTGCCACTTAGACTATAATTGTAATTGTATTTTGTTCGTTTTTTAGTAAAAGTAATATATTTACATTTATTTATACTGAGACTCAGTTTGTTATCGACACAATAGGTTGAAAAGCGATCAAGATCAGATTGAAATTTGATTTGGTCTTCAGTATTTTCTATGATATTGTAAATTTTCAAGTCATCTGCGTACAATATAAAATTACAAAATTTAAAGCAGTAATGTACGTCATTTAAGAATAGAGTGAATAGAAGCGGACCCAAAATAGAGCCCTGTGGCACGCCGGAACTTATTGTTACAAAATCTGACTAATAGCCTTTTATGACTACTTTTTGGGTGCGCTTTGTAATATATAATTTAAACCAACGCCACAAATTACCACGAATGCCATTGAATGCAATCTTGTCAAGTAGTATTTTATGATCCACCCTGTCGAACGCCTTTCTAAAGTCTGTACAAACACTATCAATTTGCTTATTACTATCAATACCTTCAAAGAGGTATGAGGTATATACTAAGAGATTAGTTGTAGTGGATCTACGTTTTATAAAACCATGTTGTTGTGAAATGATTATATTATGCAGAGAGGGATATATAATGTTATGTACTAACCTCTCGAAGAGCTTAGACAGACTAGAGAGTATGGATATAGGGCGATAATTTTCAACCTCCGACCTCTTTCCACATTTGAAGACAGGCACTATACGTGCGGCCTTCCAGATGGTTGGAAAAACACCTTCCCGTAGACATTTATTAAATATGAGCTGCACTGGCCGGTAGATAGTCATGGCAGTGAGCCTAAGAAATATTTGTGGCAAGTTGTCTACTCCTGGGCCCTTTGAGATGTCCAATGTGCGTAGTTCTTTCAATAGGCTTTCTTTTGTAATGAATATATCACTAATAGTTAGATTTGATGTGTGGTTATTATCATGACTTTCACTTGCATCATTGGTATTAGTTACATCCGATGGTTGAAAGACCGATTGAAAAAACGAGGAGAAAAGATGACATACTTCGCTTGGACCATCCGCGATCAGATCACCATACGTCACTTTATCAGGGATATCAGCAGTAATTTTTCTGTTCTTTAAATATCGCCAGAAATGTTTAATATTATCTTGAATATTACTCTCAACTGATTTAATGTAATTATTATAGCATTTATGTGACTCCTTTTTAAATCTAGTTCTGTATATAGAAAAAGTCTCGTAGTCAGATAAATTTTTATATTTTTTCCATTTTATCCACTATTTATTTTTGTTTTTAAAGATATGTATCAGAGCTGGCGTAAACCAAACGGGAAACTTGGATGATTTTATTAATTTAGTGGGTATATGTTTTTTTATTATTTTATAATTTTTTTCGTAAAAAAGTGAAACTGAATTTTCAGAGTTACAGTTCGAGAGTAAGCAATCCCAATCAATACTCTAGATTTCGCTATTTATTCTGTCATAATTGGCCTTATTATAATTAAATTGTATACTCGGTTTTTTAGTAAAATGTATATTATTAACAAGATTATTTATTGGAATTAAGCCATAGAAAGGGGGATGGTTTTCATCTGGATGCACCAAGGGTGAGGCAATATTCGTAGTAGAATCAACAACATTAGTGATAAATAGGTCTAATATCTTGTTTTTTGAGTTATTGAATTTATTAATTTGATAGCCGTTTAAAAAAGACATTAAATGTATGAGATGTTTGTTAGGTAAGCAGTAAGAACTAGACATAACAGGGTCCAAATAATGTGCGCGCTTGTTTAATGTGTGTTTAAATGATTATTTATTGATTTACTAAATTGATTTATTGATTGATTTAATTATGTACACTTTTTAGTACATTATTTTTCATCATTGTCTTTGATCTAACGTGTTACCTGTCATAGCATAGACAACACGATCGGTCCACGTCACCTCCCCGCCAGGCGGTGGAGTGACGCGGTGCCTTTATAATGCCTCGCATTGAGTCAGACGCTCTCTTTCTTTGCTTGACGCTCGGAGCCGGCGGACGGCCGGCAGTCCTTATCGAATTATATACAGCTGATTGTATTACGACAAATCGTTGTGCCAAAGATAAGTATATATTGGTAAAGTGTGAATATTAATTGTTGAATCATCATACAATATAAATTTAGAGCATTTGAATATTTAGTTTTCCATTTTGATGGCAAATACATGACCTAGATGAATAAACTGATTTTGGCCACTTAATAAATACTTTATTATCTACCCTCTTTTTGATATTTCATTTGATCAAAAGAAATATAATATTTCCTCTTTTCCGTTTGATAACATCAGAAGTGGGATCCTCACGCCCTGTACTAAATTTATTTTTCTTTCTTTCAGAATCTGACCAAGGTCGGTTAAATAGTTCGATATAGACCCTACGATGGCCCTACGACCGGCGAAAGAAACCGAGGACGGTCCCCCTGCCTGGGTTTCTTTCGCCGGTTCTTCTCGGAGGGGCCTCCCAATTTCCGGGCTGGTGGTGGACTCGGTGGTGTACAGTGTAATCGTAGTGGGAATATAATAACTAAATAAAATTTAGAAATAAAACAATTTCATTTTAACAATTTGGAAAGTGCAACAATCAATACACACTACTTTGCAAAAGTGAACAGGGTTTTCACCAACCAAATTGTTATTGGTTGTAAATATACCACAAGTACAGGCTCTCTTTGCTGAAATACAGGATAATGATTCTGTTCAGCATCATTGACCGTGTTAGATTTTTTAATTAAACATAACACACTAATTACAGTACACATACAAAAAAAAAAGTACTCGCCCCACTTGCTTCGCAGCAGCCGCACCGCACGGACCTAAGCTAAGTATACAATTATTTAGTACATGTTAGGAAGACATACTATGTACCGCTTGTGTCTTGGTATATAGGTACAATATGTTCTTATTATCGAACCCAGAATTAAATTAGTAAAGTGTATACCTTGCTTTGTTACTTGATATTTAAAAATGTTTTAATAAGGTTATTTTGGATAGCTCCACACTATTTTACTCAATGTTTAAGTAAATGAAGTTATTTTGGATAGTTTTATGTTCAACTAAATTATGTTGATAAATGTTTAAATAAATGTTATTCCATGACATTCTTCTTATTTGCTTAAATCATTCTATGATTATTTGTTAAATGAGATTAAAATACTTTTTTTAGTATTCTGCCTATCCTTTTTCCTTTTCTCTTTTTTTTAACCTATCTCACAGGCGCGACCCTACAGGGCGCCGAGCACTTTTGATCACTTAAATGTCAATAAATGGAAATCGTAAAAAAATAGACTCTCCATACAAAATTACTGATCAGCTGATCTAATGAGAATGGAAAGATTAATATGGCATCCCGAACTGGCAAATTGTTTTAATCGATTTTCAATTTATTCTTTAAACAATAGAGTTTATTATCCGCTGAGGAATTTTGGCAGTTTGTGGTAATGTGCTGTTATTGGTATCCATTTCATCTCGACCACACGCTTACTAGAGGGCGCTAGGGTAATGATTGTACACGAGCTCTACGTGGGCTAGAGACGCTTCCTTATTTTAATGAATGATAAACTCAATAAATGAATGTGAAATGGAAAAGAAGTCATATAGGCATATGTATTTTTTAATATTCGACGACTATTCGATCGAGTCACGTAAAATGGATGATGTTTGTGTGATGAATACGATAAATATATCAGCTCTTTGTAGCATATATCAGATCAGATCTTTGTAGCATATATCTATGACTATCCGTTAACCTAGTATTCATAACATAAGCTTTTCCAGTGTTTACTTTGGGCTAGGCTAATGATGTGTGTACAAATTCTTACCTTACTTATTGCATTGCCGTGGCGCCACTGCTGCGTGAATACTAAGCTCCGTCTTTAAACTTTATTTAATAATGTAAAAGTGCTGTATTCCCTCAAAAAAGTATACATCATTTTTGGATACGTTCTAAACGACAAGTCAAATAGTGAATATATAACAATAATTCGTATGAAAAATAAAACAAGTGTTAAACGACTGTTAAGCTGATTTTAAGGAAACAAACCACATATTACAATTTAGTTAAATAAACGACCTCATCAAAGTGCCAAAAAAGAGAAGAATAAAAATAAGTGAAAAGTAATAGATGTGAAATTTGTGAATAAAATGCAAAAATACCATTTCGGTGATTCATCATTAACGTTTTATGCTTAGTTAGAAATTAGTAAAGATCAAACTAATCGCAATTTTCGAAAAAAATCGTATCGTGACGATAGTCGTGAGGCTAAGAACTACGAATTGAATTGACTTCAACTTGTCTTCCAGAGTTTAGTCTGATCAAGACAATTTTTTTTTATTTTTTGTTTGTTTTTATTTTTTTTTGTGTCCACACATTTTTTAGCGCCATACATCTTGCAGTGAATTATTTATTAACAGTCATTAAAATTAACAATAATGTTTGCTAATATGAATACAAATATTAGTTATAAATGTAAGAGACATAGAAACGTCGAAGATTCTTTATTATGCGCTGCGTGTAGAAAAAGATACGAGTTCGACTGAGCTGGTCTTTCCGAAAAACTTTACCGCCTGATGAAACCTGAATCTAAACGCAATTGGAAGTGTAACAACTGCTCAAGAACACCCTCGATAAAAAATGATATTTCAACATCTACGCCAAACTCAAGCAGGCAATAGTCTCTATAGTCTCTATCCCCCAACGAAATGTACAAATGCAAAAAAATATATAGATATACAAGATAGCTAGCGTGACTTAACAATAACTGTTACTTTTACTTATTTTTTAAACTTTGCTACTTCTAATCAAGTGTTTTAACTTCAAGACATATCTACTATCAACTTAACTACCAGCTTACTCTACACTCTTCAAGATCATTAGTGGTCTGACATTTGTTTTTCTCCTGTGAGAAAGAACCTGAAACTGGTTCTACAGAAACTTCTCTTGTAAATAAAGTCTGGAAAACAGCCACTCGTCTATAATATCAACACGATTTGGAGATATGAACCAGTTTTCCAGAGATAAGACTTAAAATCAGTTATAAAATTAAAGAACTAAAGCAGAAAGTTAGTTATTGTCGAGAAAACCATTGCGTTGCGGAAAAAGAAATAGAAAACTTATTGCTGGAAAATCGAACACTAATTAAGAAAAATATTGAATATGAACGAAGTATAAACAATTAACTGAAATCTGCAAAGTAAATCCGAAAACAAGTTCTAAAAAAACATTTGTCAAAAACTTTTAATAATTTGTCTTATTCAGAAATACAAGAAACTTTAAATCCGCAAACTATCTCCAGTGCGCCATCTATCCCTGCTACTGGGAACTGCTGTAGAAAAATCATTGCTCTGCAGTCGGTCAGAAGTCCCTTCCAGTCAAAAATTAAACGAACCACAGAGAAAAATACTTATTTTTATATAAAGAGATGAAACTATGAAGGGAATGTCTTCTAATATCACTCATTCAAGACGCGGAAAGTGGAACGACGTATACGAAACCACTATGTTTATCTTAAATGACGCATCCAGTGCAAATTTTTTATCTTATTGTAATGTTATTAAGGAGTCCTCTGAGAAAAATATTATTATACTAGGTTTTGGAAATCTTTTCTTTTTAATAGATTCACTCTTGATCCCAATCAAGATAGGATCCACGATGGAACGAGCTAACCAGAATCACGATATTGATATACATGTGCTACACTCAGAACTATGTATAGCTATAAACAAACTGAAATCTGTATCTGTTCTGCTTATGCCTATACAACAAAATAATTCTTTTAATTCTAATAGCCTCAATTATAATATGAAGCTTTGGACAAGTCAATTTTGAAAAATGTAAACTTATTGATTTAAATAAATCACTTTTATTTAATAATTCTAACTTGAGGCATACTCTTATAAGGAAAATAAATGCATGCATCGATTTTAAGGAATATCAAGATCAATGTCTCAGTTTTTTTTTAAATATAAAATATAATTAAATCTATATCGTATCTTTCACAAAAAGTAAATCAAGGCAAAATATAACAAGTAAAATAATAGTAAAAAGGAAATTTACCTTATAACTTCAAAAAACTACGTCTTAAGCCTAGCATAGAAGAATCGCACACTCAAATATCAAACTCCCTTAATTTTAATAATGATGGAACCAAAGAAAAATTTCGATCTTAAAACAAATAATAATTTATTTGTTTTAAGGGGTTTTTTCAAAAAAGGAATTGCTGGAGATTACTTCTATGGAAAAATTAAACATGATATCGTGTGCTTTACAGAGACCTACGTTAAGATGGGAAATGAAAAGAATATTATATTAATTGAATACCAATTATCAGCTTACTTTTCCAGACCAAAAAAGAGCAAGATAACTTGTATCTTAATCAGAAAGGGAATTGAAAACAAAGAAGTGACTAGTTTTGATAATGATTAATCATTATCATTTCCAGTATTGCATATCGAATCTAACCAACAATAATATAATTGTTTTGTGTTTAAATCGAATTCCGTCGAAATCAAAAAAAATAATTGGAATATTTCTTTGAAAGGTTTGATTCTTTGATTCATAAACTGAATTGTAAATATAAAAGTTGGCGATTCAAACATACTTGTAAATATGCTCAAAAATAATCTACAATCAGAACGCTTACGAGACATATTAAAAAATTACAAATTGCTGCTACATCACTAGCCCGACCAGAGGGAAATCGTGTATCGATCTTATAATCAGTACCATAGCAACGCGACAGGATTTACGTTTCCATTGTGACTATCAGATCATGATACTGGGCAAGTAATGACATTTAATGTCGCACAAAAAATATTTATCCCAAATAAAATCTTTACCTTAAAAAGATGTCATTCACAAGAAAATAGTTATCGCTTTAAAACTTACCCACAAAGCCTTTCATTTACTGAAGTTTATAGGCACAAAAAGCTTAATGCTGCTTTTGACGAATTCTATGAACAGTTTTGTTTGCTATATAAACTTTGTTTTCCCAAACAAACCTATTATCTAAGCCACGTTATATAATAAAGGGGTTATAACGTAGCTGTGAAAATAAAAGATTACTGCGATTTAAGTACTACACGAATAATAAGGAAAATGACAAAACCAGTTACTTTAACCTTTTAAAAAGTGTACAAATACGGCTAGATGAATAGCAAACGAAAAATATGTCAGAAATAGTAAAAATAAAGAAAAACTACATGGAACGTCGTAAAAAATGAATCTAACTGAATATATCGAGCGGAGTATATGCAAAAAATAAAACATGCTGATAAAGAAATCACAAATCCTGAAATTGCACAGACAGTTAATAATTTCTTCATGAACAATACAATTCAATTTCAAAATTTATTATAGAATACATCAAAAAAGTATTTACCAAACACTATTTTTTGGTTCTCGTACTCTCGTTTTTGGTACCTATTAGTGAAAACTCTGTTAAAAAAGTTATTGACTCCTTAAAAAATACGAAATCAGAAGGACATAATTGAAATAACATCCAAATCTTTAAACTATGCAAGGATGAATTAAACCCAGTAAGAACATTTTAATACATCTTTCGTTAAAATGTGGCATTTTCTCAAATAAACTTAAAATAGCTATTGTCAAGCCTTTACATAAAAAAGGATAAAAAACTTGTATAAAAAACTATCAACCCATAAGTCAACTATCTAACTTTCAAAAATCTTCGAAAAAGTCATGCGCGATCAACAGAAATCGTTTTTTTTTAAACATGAAATAATAAAGTATAATCTTTTTGGATTTCAAAGAAATAAATCGACTGCTCAGGCGGCCTTTTGTCTAATAAATGAAATTTTGCTAAACATAAACAACCAAAACTACACAAATTTTTCTAGACATGTCCAGGGCTTTTGGCCTCGTCTCACATAAACAACTAACTTTCAAAACTCAATATAACGGTATAAGAGGTCCTGCTCTAAACTAGCTAAAGTCATAATTACAAAATCAAGCTCAAAGTAAAGAAGTAGCATATATAAATAAACTGAATAATATTAAACAGGGTAACCTTCGAGACTTCATTATAATAATGTTGGAGTACTACAAGGCAGCGTTTTGGGACCACTGCTTTTTTTGATAAATATAAATGACCTACTCGACTCCATTAAACATAATACTGTTTGCGGATGCAAACAAGAAACAGTAGAATAGCATATAAATTCCATTAAAATAATACTAAAGTGGTTGGAAAAAATTATCTATTAATTAAATTAACTAAAACTTAAATTCTTAAATTTAATCATTTTAAAGATAAAAAAATACCTATTGATTATAATGGGGTAACCATAATGAGACCGGAGAAGGTAACATTTTTAGGCCTGCAAATTAATTCTAAACTTGACTGGAAACAACACACTGATAAAGTTTCTGACAAAATAAATAGCTTTACATTTGCTTTACACATGTTAAAAAGGATTGCAAATAAAGCTACTGCTACAAGCGCATATTATGCGTATGCCGAATCGGTTCCCAGATACGGTAATAATAAGGTGGAATGCAACAAACATCCATAAAGTGTTTGTTGCACAAAATATATGTATAGCACGAGATGATTCATGTAAGCCTTACTTCATAACTCTAAGAATTTTAACTGTTACCTGTCTTTACATATTTGAAATTGGTGAACTTTTGAATCAAACACTTTTTACGGATTTTTATTTTATACTAGCTGATCCGGCCACGCGTTGCTGTGTTATGAATTAAAAAAAACTATCCTATCTCCACTCATTAATTTGTTTCAACTGAATAATTGTATAAATTATTTTATCTACTCTAATACTATAATACAAAGATTCTAAAACTGAAAACAAAATGCTTATGACAAACATTACGTACAGGCCAAAAATAATAAAAAAAAAGTTTCATTACGATACAGGTCTTGTATGGACACCTGTAACATAATATAACTTTTTAATCATAACGATACACCTATACAACCTCCAGCTGGACCAAGGAGGTTGAACCTCTACTTTAAAAAGGTTTCAATGAACGAGTCCAACACGCGAGTGAACGCAACACGCATTCACAATCAATGTTTGCACCTTGGCGCCAACATTTGACATTTAAAAAATCTTTTCAATATTTAAACAAAGTTTGGTTTTGTTTGCAACATTGTTTTACGTAATATAGTATGAGAGTAGATAAAGTAGTGTATGACACTGTACATAACTTGGTCTTATAACACTCGTGTGATACTATAAAAAAACTCGCCTATGGCTCGTTTTTTTAAAACACACTCATGTTATAAGAACCCTTATTATGCAACAGTATCATAAACTACTATTAATAGAACAAATATTTGTAAAAATGTTTCTTTCGAATATGAAAGGATGTTCCTCTTATTGATGAGACAGTGCTGGTCTACAGAGTAAAATCGGAAAGGTACTAGAGAAATTTAGACGGGTGTTCACAAGGCTCGATAGCTCAATGGGATAGGACTTCCAAAGGTCGCGGGTTCGATGAGAATTCACTTGAGAGCCAAGTCGATTTTTTCTAGAATGTTTCTATTAAAATAATTTATCTTATAAGATAGCATTGAAAAAATGCAAAAAACATATAAAAGTTAAAAAATTAATAAAATCATTTTAATTAAATAACATAATAATAAAATAATCTTACATTATTTTAATGAATCGCGATTAAAATTAGTATTTATTTTTCTTTAGCTCTTAAAACTTATTATGTTTATCTCTACCTATTATGGTTCTTTTGCATGCTGTTTCTATATGGCATAATACGTCCAAAGCTACAATTTATGTATTTCTAAACACCAATATTCAAGTGTACCTACCCTATTTCATAGATAAGGTTTGCTAAAATAAACTGCTAAATAGCGTTAACAATAGTTTCCATTAACTTGAGTTTATTCCTTTTGTTCAATAAATTATGTGCGGTTATTTATAAAGTAAAATAGTAATCCCGCTAATCCCGCTACCGCGGTTCAGCTGAGTACAACGCCATCTCTTAATATAATTTGGTACTAATATTTATATATATACATATTTTGTTGTATTTAATGAAAGTTATTTATTTAACATTTTGTTTTATCTATTTATATATAGTGCTTATACAGTGTGAAAGAAATAATATTTTTGTATAATTTAGTATTTAGTGTTTTTAGCAGTACCTAAAGATATGGCTTGGAGTCTAAATAAATGATATAAACTATTCTGTGTTTTAGGTTCTTCTTCCATAAACTTCTCTAAAATGATTACGTTTGGACTGTTACAAAAAAGTAAGTGTTTCATTACTTCAGGAATCCATTAGTGTTATTTTAAACGAGATTATGACCATGTTTTAGTTTTTGATGCTTTATTTCGGCGCAGTTGCATACACCATCATCACGGAATGTTCTTTTCAAAGAGTATGTAATCACTAAAATAAAAAATATCATGGTAGGTATCTTATTTTAATCAATACTTATACATGAAAGATTGAAACATTATATTGAGGATTCCGGATGAAGTATGTGGTAAATTATTCATTATTGAAAGATATCGGATATTCTGCTCATAAATCAATGCGAGTGACGGTGACGAAGAGATTGTTTAGACAGCAAGAATAGTTTGTATGAAAAGATATCTATTATGTTTTAATAAGGTTTTTAACGAATTTAACGAGGAGAATAGGCTTTGGACAATATAATTTTATTTTCGTTACTATATTTTTAATTTTTATTTACCATTACAAACAACAGATAACAAAAAAACAGAAAAAATAAACTTAGAACTATATAAAATTGCATGTCTGGGCACATTATTTTCATAAAACACAAAACTATTTCAAGTACTTAAATATCATGTAATAAATATAACATAAATATAATGAATGAATAGGTATCTTTTAGACAAGCGCGTCACATCCTAGATCGCATCGTCGCCTACCATCAGGGGAGAAAGAGGACAAGCCCATACCTACAATATAAAAAAAAACAAAAGAACAGTCAATTTGTAGGTAACAGACACAAAATAGGCATACAACAAAAATATTTGGATATACATACAATTAAATTGTAATTTTGGATAGTTTTTTAAGTTGAACAATTTTAAGAGATTGTCGACTGTTTAGTGCAACTGGTTCGAGTCCCGGAGGGGGTAGGCGTTTATGTAATGGATACGAACATTTGTAGTTGAGTCATGGGTATTTATTCTTATATATATTTCTATGAATATTACTCATTAATAAGATAAATTATTTTAATAGAAAAAAAAACACTTGAAGAGATGGACTCGGCTCACAAGTGAATTCTCGGGTGGGAAAATTAAAATAACTTATCTTATAAGATAGCATTGAAAAAATGCCAAAAATATAAAAAAGTTAAAAATTGTTTATGTATCGTATATGTATGTGTATCCGTTACCCTAGTATCCATAACACAAGCCTTACAGTGCTTACTTTAGGCTAGGCTAATTGATGTGAATGTGAGAAATATTATTATTGGATATTATCGTTAAACATAATTTCAGCACCTGAACAAATTTTATTAAAAAACATACACATTTTATACATTGGATTGTATTTCGAAACATTATTTTTGGTAAAGGGAATGCAGAACAACTGAGGTATAGGCACTGACCTATTAAAAATAATAATAATAAACATTTTTATTTCCGACTACCATCCATAGTTTGTTAGAAATAATTAGTAACAAAAAGTGCTTATATGTAAATGTTGTTAGTAAATCCACATGGTACAAATTTCATTATTTAAGCCTCTGGCTAACTCCACCCAGTGCCTAAGTATTACAGTCTGGCCTTTCAGTGATCGCTTTCAAGATGCTATTTCGAGCGTTACAAAAGCGTTGCAGAAAGGAGGCAGCTTTCTTACGCAAGATGGCGTAAAAACCAAAAGTACTAGGTATAACTGGTCATTATTCGCTAAACAAGCACCATCTCGACATCTGTCATAGGTGTGACCGACAGCCCTTTGTGCAGAGTCTGCGTGGAGACAGAGGAGACGCCACAGCATGTACCTACTCATCAGTGGTGTATTGGGAGGAAACGCGTGGAACGACGTTCCCTTACCATTTTTCAGAACCGGAACGCGTTCCAGTACTTTTTAGTAGATTTTTTTTTAATTACATATGAAAATTATATTTTAAATTGGCTAATTTGAAAAACATTTCAAAGAATATCTTAACTAACAGAGTACTTATCTTTGTATAGTAAGAATAAGAAACAATAAAAACTTACATGAAAAGAATAGTTTGATGAAAATATGACTTTTTTTTGCTCCCACTATGGGTTCCCTTACTTCTTATTTTACCAATACAACACTGGTACTACTGGAATGTACAAGTATGGCAGAGCAACGGGCACAACTACTCCAATCTCCGGCATCTCTCCCTGAAGCCTGCAGTAGCCTGCAAAGGCTGCATTGGGTTCTGGGATGAGTTGCGTTAGCTGGAGTAGGAAGAGAAATCAACACAAGCACCACGGCCCAATCGGCTAATTGCGGATATAGCTAACTAAATAGCTGGTTGTAGTAATTTGCATATGATTTCACCGTCTGGCAGGGGTTGATAATATCAGAGTACTAGGTAAAATAATCATTTTAAACAATTTCTGCCATTCATTAATTGCTGCAATATCAAATAGGAGCTTGCAAAAAATGTTAATAAAAATAAGTAATTTAAACGATATTATCGCTTCTGTGGATAGTCTTAATAAATTGTATTTAATAAAATAAAAATATTATTTAGAGTATTTTTTTATTTTTATTATTATATATAAAAAAATCTTTTATTTGTTATTTTTTCTCTCTGTATCCTATCTGTGTGTGCAATATAGACTAATTTATTATTATTATTATTAAAAAAATTATTACTTTATCGGCACGCAAATTAGAATAATTATTGAAATTATGTTATAAGAGAGAGAAAAAAATTACTTCTGTTACTATGATAATGTTGCATTAATAATCTGTATTGTTGAAAAAATGTAAAAAAAAAACAATAAAAATATAACATTGTTTTTGCCTTTAAATCTAATATTTCTTTGAGTAAGAAGTATAAAAATGAAAAAGGCATAAAAATAGCCGGCAGAAAAAAGCAGAAGATACCGGAGGACAGCTGAAATTATCCTTATAAACTTATCCTAAGAGGAAACAAATCCAGCAAAATGAAAAAAAAATCGCCCAAATTAGTAGCGTAGTTTCAGAGTTCATCGCGATCAAACACTGTGACAGGAAATATTTATATGTATAGATTAATATAAGACAATATCTCATACATTATTCTTAACCCAAGTTAAGTAGGTAAACTTGTGTTATGGAATTCCGAAACAACGACGGTACGACAACACCCAGATCCGAACTTCTTTATCGTTACTAAACAAAGATAACTAACCTCCCGTGTTCTTGTATTCTTAGTATGTCAAAAGAAACATAAATTTATAAATTATATAGTGATCAGTAAGAAGCATCAAAAGATAACAGATTTTCTATATTTCTGTATACAGAATCAAGTAATATATCTAAAACCATTAAAATAAACTGTTCAACCAATAGTAATGTAAAAATAATAATAATTGATGTAATAAACAAATAAAAATAATACATACCGACTGTTAACTTCAAATCAATAAACGCACTTAAAAAAGTTTATAAAATAAAAACCACTTTTAAATAAAGTTGTTATATTGTTATTATATAATATAAAATTGTTATTTTAATTTTGTATAAATAATTGTTAACTACCATATCTTATTTAAAATCACACACACACACACACATTTATTATTAGCGGCCAACTTCATCCTGCTGGTTGCAGTCAACTTCAACATGATAATTTTGTGTCACAGTGATGCGCGCGCATCTTAAAATGTCACTCTCGTAATTTTTTCATAACGCGCCTAAAGAAGTATAACTTCAAAAATCAACTTGAAACAAACTTGAACCTTTAACCTTTCGCTATTTGAACGAGTCTATTACAATTGAATAATATCTTATTTATAAAATTCTGTTCTCAATATAACAAAGCAAGCAAAGGGAAGCAATTGAATAAAATTGTATTACATTTAGTAAAATTCTTGAGATTTTTGTTCCTATGATTCTCTTTTCTATAATTTGTGTCTCGTGTTTTCAATTAGACTTCAAAGGTTGAATAAAGGCTTGAATTTTCCTTTTTCGTCTCAATAGATAATGGATGTAAACAGAATTTAATTAAATACAGACTTAGGACGACGGATTGAGGAGTTGAAATCTGATAAGTTGTAATACGATACCAGTAGCTATTTATTACTTAAATAAAACCACAGACGATGAATAGAATAGCAATGAGATTTTTGCTTGTAGATTCTTTATACCGTAAAGATAAAAGAGAAAATAAATTCATTCAATATGAGTATTTAAAATGCGTGTTTTCAACGTCAAAGCTACGTCATGGCTTCTTAAGTCCTGTACTGAGGAGAAGCCACAAAAAACTCGGCAAGGACTCTTTTTGTCTCCCTTTTTAGGGTTCCGTACACAAATGGTATAACGGGACCCTATTACAAAGACTCCGCTGTCCGTCCGTTTGTCCGTCTGTCACCAGACTAAATCTCATGAACCCTGATAGTTAGACAGTTGAATTTTTTACAGATGATGTATTTTTGTTGCCGCTTTAACAACAAATACTAAGAAATTAAGGTGGCTCCCATACAACAAATGTGATATTGTGCTCGATATTGATAACGCTTGAAATATTCACAAAATATTGAGTTATATTATAAAATTTACTTAACTAAAAGTATGGAACCCTTCGTGCGCGAGTTCGACTCGCACTTGGCCGGTTTTATGTGATAAGTAATATAACATTTAAGTAAATTTTTCTTGTACTATCAAGGCATATAAGAAAAAAGTTACTAAGTATACAATGACCCGATTTTATAAAATTATCATTACAAACAAAATAATAACAAATAGAAACAAGACTGTTTTCATAACTACATTCAAAATAACATCGATAAATATTCTAGATAATAAACAATACTCCAGACTTTTTTACACGCAGTCTGTAGATTTTGCAAACGGCGTGTCGTATAAAATTAATTGATTTATATGTAAAAAAATATAAAAGTAATATCCTAATCTTTCTGGGTTTTGTAAATTATACATGTGTTTATGATCTGATTAGTCTAAACCGTTTTAAATATTTAATTTTCTTCTCAAATTAAAAGTTTTACTCTAGTTGCTACTTGTTGTATATGGGATAGGGGCAACCTTTAATGATCTCATCGATAATTGATTTCCGACCCCGCCGCGTCTAAATCAACCCCACATTGAGTTGCTCTGTGACTACCAAAACTTGCTCCTTTCGTCAACCACCAACTTGCATCGTGGATGCTGTGTTGCTAGAATTGACAATATATCGTAAATTGTAGTAATTTTAAAATTTAGACTTAGTTATAATAGTATAATGTCTTTTGTGACGTAGCGTAAGCTTGTACTCTTTTTATCGTAAATAGGAAAGCACCTAACCGCTATCTGCCTGATGGTCAGCGACGCTGCGATCTAAGATGTAACGCGCCCGCCTTTTTTGTTTTCGCAGGAAACGCGTTACGCATACGCCGCCGCCTGGCAGAACAGCGGACACGTTATGAGGGACTCTCCTCCATGCTCCTCACCCGGCCTGTGCCCGGTGAAGGCTTGGAGGCCTACCCATTAAAACCTGCGGCGTCCATTGGTAGGGGTCGCGTGGCCCCTTCTCGGCATCTTTCCGCGACCCGGACCAGTGTGGGTCAGAAAAAGCTCCGATGCCGCCTGGAGGCGACGAGAGGAGGCTCTACCCTCGGAATATGGTACCGAGGGTCCTCTCCAAGCGTAACGCGTCCGCCTAGAAGATACATATTTTTTTTATTTAATTTTTTGCATTCACAATGCAATATTTCTATAAGATATAAAATACGTGTGTAAAAAACAACCACGCCTCCGAGCCCTCAGATGGGATTCGAACCCACGACCTTTCGCAATCCGGGCGACTGCTCTGACCGCTGAGCTACCGAGACGCTGGCAAACGTGTCGAATTTTACAAACGTATTCCAACTTCTACTATGAGCTAGTATCGTTCCACCAATGTTGAACGCTAACTACCTTCAACATTGAAAGTAATATTTTTACAAATATTAAACAATCAATTAAGATGGAACCAGCTATAATTATGTTTTTATTTAATTTTTTGCATTCACAATGCAATATTTCTATAAGATATAAAATACGTGTGTAAAAAACAACCACGCCTCCGAGCCCTCAGATGGGATTCGAACCCACGACCTTTCGCAATCCGGGCGACTGCTCTGACCGCTGAGCTACCGAGACGCTGGCAAACGTGTCGAATTTTAAAAACGTATTCCAACTTCTACTATGAGCTAGTATCGTTCCACCAATGTTGAACGCTAACTACCTTCAACATTGAAAGTAATATTTTTACAAATATTAAACAATCAATTAAGATAGAACCAGCTATAATTATGTTTTTATTTAATTTTTTGCATTCACAATGCAATATTTCTATAAGATATAAAATACGTGTGTAAAAAACAACCACGCCTCCGAGCCCTCAGATGGGATTCGAACCCACGACCTTTCGCAATCCGGGCGACTGCTCTGACCGCTGAGCTACCGAGACGCTGGCAAACGTGTCGAATTTTACAAACGTATTCCAACTTCTACTATGAGCTAGTATCGTTCCACCAATGTTGAACGCTAACTACCTTCAACATTGAAAGTAATATTTTTACAAATATTAAACAATCAATTAAGATGGAACCAGCTATAATTATGTTTTTATTTAATTTTTTGCATTCACAATGCAATATTTCTATAAGATATAAAATACGTGTGTAAAAAACAACCACGCCTCCGAGCCCTCAGATGGGATTCGAACCCACGACCTTTCGCAATCCGGGCGACAGCTCTGACCGCTGAGCTACCGAGACGCTGGCAAACGTGTCGAATTTTACAAACGTATTCCAACTTCTACTATGAGCTAGTATCGTTCCACCAATGTTGAACGCTAACTACCTTCAACATTGAAAGTAATATTTTTACAAATATTAAACAATCAATTAAGATGGAACCAGCTATAATTATGTTTTTATTTAATTTTTTGCATTCACAATGCAATATTTCTATAAGATATAAAATACGTGTGTAAAAAAACAACCACGCCTCCGAGCCCTCAGATGGGATTCGAACCCACGACCTTTCGCAATCCGGGCGACTGCTCTGACCGCTGAGCTACCGAGACGCTGGCAAACGTGTCGAATTTTACAAACGTATTCCAACTTCTACTATGAGCTAGTATCGTTCCACCAATGTTGAACGCTAACTACCTTCAACATTGAAAGTAATATTTTTACAAATATTAAACAATCAATTAAGATGGAACCAGCTATAATTATGTTTTTATTTAATTTTTTGCATTCACAATGCAATATTTCTATAAGATATAAAATACGTGTGTAAAAAACAACCACGCCTCCGAGCCCTCAGATGGGATTCGAACCCACGACCTTTCGCAATCCGGGCGACTGCTCTGACCGCTGAGCTACCGAGACGCTGGCAAACGTGTCGAATTTTACAAACGTATTCCAACTTCTACTATGAGCTAGTATCGTTCCACCAATGTTGAACGCTAACTACCTTCAACATTGAAAGTAATATTTTTACAAATATTAAACAATCAATTAAGATGGAACCAGCTATAATTATGTTTTTATTTAATTTTTTGCATTCACAATGCAATATTTCTATAAGATATAAAATACGTGTGTAAAAAACAACCACGCCTCCGAGCCCTCAGATGGGATTCGAACCCACGACCTTTCGCAATCCGGGCGACTGCTCTGACCGCTGAGCTACCGAGACGCTGGCAAACGTGTCGAATTTTACAAACGTATTCCAACTTCTACTATGAGCTAGTATCGTTCCACCAATGTTGAACGCTAACTACCTTCAACATTGAAAGTAATATTTTTACAAATATTAAACAATCAATTAAGATGGAACCAGCTATAATTATGTTTTTATTTAATTTTTTGCATTCACAATGCAATATTTCTATAAGATATAAAATACGTGTGTAAAAAACAACCACGCCTCCGAGCCCTCAGATGGGATTCGAACCCACGACCTTTCGCAATCCGGGCGACTGCTCTGACCGCTGAGCTACCGAGACGCTGGCAAACGTGTCGAATTTTACAAACGTATTCCAACTTCTACTATGAGCTAGTATCGTTCCACCAATGTTGAACGCTAACTACCTTCAACATTGAAAGTAATATTTTTACAAATATTAAACAATCAATTAAGATGGAACCAGCTATAATTATGTTTTTATTTAATTTTTTGCATTCACAATGCAATATTTCTATAAGATATAAAATACGTGTGTAAAAAACAACCACGCCTCCGAGCCCTCAGATGGGATTCGAACCCACGACCTTTCGCAATCCGGGCGACTGCTCTGACCGCTGAGCTACCGAGACGCTGGCAAACGTGTCGAATTTTACAAACGTATTCCAACTTCTACTATGAGCTAGTATCGTTCCACCAATGTTGAACGCTAACTACCTTCAACATTGAAAGTAATATTTTTACAAATATTAAACAATCAATTAAGATGGAACCAGCTATAATTATGTTTTTATTTAATTTTTTGCATTCACAATGCAATATTTCTATAAGATATAAAATACGTGTGTAAAAAACAACCACGCCTCCGAGCCCTCAGATGGGATTCGAACCCACGACCTTTCGCAATCCGGGCGACTGCTCTGACCGCTGAGCTACCGAGACGCTGGCAAACGTGTCGAATTTTACAAACGTATTCCAACTTCTACTATGAGCTAGTATCGTTCCACCAATGTTGAACGCTAACTACCTTCAACATTGAAAGTAATATTTTTACAAATATTAAACAATCAATTAAGATGGAACCAGCTATAATTATGTTTTTATTTAATTTTTTGCATTCACAATGCAATATTTCTATAAGATATAAAATACGTGTGTAAAAAACAACCACGCCTCCGAGCCCTCAGATGGGATTCGAACCCACGACCTTTCGCAATCCGGGCGACTGCTCTGACCGCTGAGCTACCGAGACGCTGGCAAACGTGTCGAATTTTACAAACGTATTCCAACTTCTACTATGAGCTAGTATCGTTCCACCAATGTTGAACGCTAACTACCTTCAACATTGAAAGTAATATTTTTACAAATATTAAACAATCAATTAAGATGGAACCAGCTATAATTATGTTTTTATTTAATTTTTTGCATTCACAATGCAATATTTCTATAAGATATAAAATACGTGTGTAAAAAAAACAACCACGCCTCCGAGCCCTCAGATGGGATTCGAACCCACGACCTTTCGCAATCCGGGCGACTGCTCTGACCGCTGAGCTACCGAGACGCTGGCAAACGTGTCGAATTTTACAAACGTATTCCAACTTCTACTATGAGCTAGTATCGTTCCACCAATGTTGAACGCTAACTACCTTCAACATTGAAAGTAATATTTTTCGTGGGTTCGAATCCCATCTGAGGGCTCGGAGGCGTGGTTGTTTTTTACACACGTATTTTATATCTTATAGAAATATTGCATTGTGAATGCAAAAAATTAAATAAAAACATAATTATAGCTGGTTCCATCTTAATTGATTGTTTAATATTTGTAAAAATATTACTTTCAATGTTGAAGGTAGTTAGCGTTCAACATTGGTGGAACGATACTAGCTCATAGTAGAAGTTGGAATACGTTTGTAAAATTCGACACGTTTGCCAGCGTCTCGGTAGCTCAGCGGTCAGAGCAGTCGCCCGGATTGCGAAAGGTCGTGGGTTCGAATCCCATCTGAGGGCTCGGAGGCGTGGTTGTTTTTTACACACGTATTTTATATCTTATAGAAATATTGCATTGTGAATGCAAAAAATTAAATAAAAACATAATTATAGCTGGTTCCATCTTAATTGATTGTTTAATATTTGTAAAAATATTACTTTCAATGTTGAAGGTAGTTAGCGTTCAACATTGGTGGAACGATACTAGCTCATAGTAGAAGTTGGAATACGTTTGTAAAATTCGACACGTTTGCCAGCGTCTCGGTAGCTCAGCGGTCAGAGCAGTCGCCCGGATTGCGAAAGGTCGTGGGTTCGAATCCCATCTGAGGGCTCGGAGGCGTGGTTGTTTTTTACACACGTATTTTATATCTTATAGAAATATTGCATTGTGAATGCAAAAAATTAAATAAAAACATAATTATAGCTGGTTCCATCTTAATTGATTGTTTAATATTTGTAAAAATATTACTTTCAATGTTGAAGGTAGTTAGCGTTCAACATTGGTGGAACGATACTAGCTCATAGTAGAAGTTGGAATACGTTTGTAAAATTCGACACGTTTGCCAGCGTCTCGGTAGCTCAGCGGTCAGAGCAGTCGCCCGGATTGCGAAAGGTCGTGGGTTCGAATCCCATCTGAGGGCTCGGAGGCGTGGTTGTTTTTTACACACGTATTTTATATCTTATAGAAATATTGCATTGTGAATGCAAAAAATTAAATAAAAACATAATTATAGCTGGTTCCATCTTAATTGATTGTTTAATATTTGTAAAAATATTACTTTCAATGTTGAAGGTAGTTAGCGTTCAACATTGGTGGAACGATACTAGCTCATAGTAGAAGTTGGAATACGTTTGTAAAATTCGACACGTTTGCCAGCGTCTCGGTAGCTCAGCGGTCAGAGCAGTCGCCCGGATTGCGAAAGGTCGTGGGTTCGAATCCCATCTGAGGGCTCGGAGGCGTGGTTGTTTTTTACACACGTATTTTATATCTTATAGAAATATTGCATTGTGAATGCAAAAAATTAAATAAAAACATTATTATAGCTGGTTCCATCTTAATTGATTGTTTAATATTTGTAAAAATATTACTTTCAATGTTGAAGGTAGTTAGCGTTCAACATTGGTGGAACGATACTAGCTCATAGTAGAAGTTGGAATACGTTTGTAAAATTCGACACGTTTGCCAGCGTCTCGGTAGCTCAGCGGTCAGAGCAGTCGCCCGGATTGCGAAAGGTCGTGGGTTCGAATCCCATCTGAGGGCTCGGAGGCGTGGTTGTTTTTTACACACGTATTTTATATCTTATAGAAATATTGCATTGTGAATGCAAAAAATTAAATAAAAACATAATTATAGCTGGTTCCATCTTAATTGATTGTTTAATATTTGTAAAAATATTACTTTCAATGTTGAAGGTAGTTAGCGTTCAACATTGGTGGAACGATACTAGCTCATAGTAGAAGTTGGAATACGTTTGTAAAATTCGACACGTTTGCCAGCGTCTCGGTAGCTCAGCGGTCAGAGCAGTCGCCCGGATTGCGAAAGGTCGTGGGTTCGAATCCCATCTGAGGGCTCGGAGGCGTGGTTGTTTTTTACACACGTATTTTATATCTTATAGAAATATTGCATTGTGAATGCAAAAAATTAAATAAAAACATAATTATAGCTGGTTCCATCTTAATTGATTGTTTAATATTTGTAAAAATATTACTTTCAATGTTGAAGGTAGTTAGCGTTCAACATTGGTGGAACGATACTAGCTCATAGTAGAAGTTGGAATACGTTTGTAAAATTCGACACGTTTGCCAGCGTCTCGGTAGCTCAGCGGTCAGAGCAGTCGCCCGGATTGCGAAAGGTCGTGGGTTCGAATCCCATCTGAGGGCTCGGAGGCGTGGTTGTTTTTTACACACGTATTTTATATCTTATAGAAATATTGCATTGTGAATGCAAAAAATTAAATAAAAACATAATTATAGCTGGTTCCATCTTAATTGATTGTTTAATATTTGTAAAAATATTACTTTCAATGTTGAAGGTAGTTAGCGTTCAACATTGGTGGAACGATACTAGCTCATAGTAGAAGTTGGAATACGTTTGTAAAATTCGACACGTTTGCCAGCGTCTCGGTAGCTCAGCGGTCAGAGCAGTCGCCCGGATTGCGAAAGGTCGTGGGTTCGAATCCCATCTGAGGGCTCGGAGGCGTGGTTGTTTTTTACACACGTATTTTATATCTTATAGAAATATTGCATTGTGAATGCAAAAAATTAAATAAAAACATAATTATAGCTGGTTCCATCTTAATTGATTGTTTAATATTTGTAAAAATATTACTTTCAATGTTGAAGGTAGTTAGCGTTCAACATTGGTGGAACGATACTAGCTCATAGTAGAAGTTGGAATACGTTTGTAAAATTCGACACGTTTGCCAGCGTCTCGGTAGCTCAGCGGTCAGAGCAGTCGCCCGGATTGCGAAAGGTCGTGGGTTCGAATCCCATCTGAGGGCTCGGAGGCGTGGTTGTTTTTTACACACGTATTTTATATCTTATAGAAATATTGCATTGTGAATGCAAAAAATTAAATAAAAACATAATTATAGCTGGTTCCATCTTAATTGATTGTTTAATATTTGTAAAAATATTACTTTCAATGTTGAAGGTAGTTAGCGTTCAACATTGGTGGAACGATACTAGCTCATAGTAGAAGTTGGAATACGTTTGTAAAATTCGACACGTTTGCCAGCGTCTCGGTAGCTCAGCGGTCAGAGCAGTCGCCCGGATTGCGAAAGGTCGTGGGTTCGAATCCCATCTGAGGGCTCGGAGGCGTGGTTGTTTTTTACACACGTATTTTATATCTTATAGAAATATTGCATTGTGAATGCAAAAAATTAAATAAAAACATAATTATAGCTGGTTCCATCTTAATTGATTGTTTAATATTTGTAAAAATATTACTTTCAATGTTGAAGGTAGTTAGCGTTCAACATTGGTGGAACGATACTAGCTCATAGTAGAAGTTGGAATACGTTTGTAAAATTCGACACGTTTGCCAGCGTCTCGGTAGCTCAGCGGTCAGAGCAGTCGCCCGGATTGCGAAAGGTCGTGGGTTCGAATCCCATCTGAGGGCTCGGAGGCGTGGTTGTTTTTTACACACGTATTTTATATCTTATAGAAATATTGCATTGTGAATGCAAAAAATTAAATAAAAACATTATTATAGCTGGTTCCATCTTAATTGATTGTTTAATATTTGTAAAAATATTACTTTCAATGTTGAAGGTAGTTAGCGTTCAACATTGGTGGAACGATACTAGCTCATAGTAGAAGTTGGAATACGTTTGTAAAATTCGACACGTTTGCCAGCGTCTCGGTAGCTCAGCGGTCAGAGCAGTCGCCCGGATTGCGAAAGGTCGTGGGTTCGAATCCCATCTGAGGGCTCGGAGGCGTGGTTGTTTTTTACACACGTATTTTATATCTTATAGAAATATTGCATTGTGAATGCAAAAAATTAAATAAAAACATAATTATAGCTGGTTCCATCTTAATTGATTGTTTAATATTTGTAAAAATATTACTTTCAATGTTGAAGGTAGTTAGCGTTCAACATTGGTGGAACGATACTAGCTCATAGTAGAAGTTGGAATACGTTTGTAAAATTCGACACGTTTGCCAGCGTCTCGGTAGCTCAGCGGTCAGAGCAGTCGCCCGGATTGCGAAAGGTCGTGGGTTCGAATCCCATCTGAGGGCTCGGAGGCGTGGTTGTTTTTTACACACGTATTTTATATCTTATAGAAATATTGCATTGTGAATGCAAAAAATTAAATAAAAACATAATTATAGCTGGTTCCATCTTAATTGATTGTTTAATATTTGTAAAAATATTACTTTCAATGTTGAAGGTAGTTAGCGTTCAACATTGGTGGAACGATACTAGCTCATAGTAGAAGTTGGAATACGTTTGTAAAATTCGACACGTTTGCCAGCGTCTCGGTAGCTCAGCGGTCAGAGCAGTCGCCCGGATTGCGAAAGGTCGTGGGTTCGAATCCCATCTGAGGGCTCGGAGATACATATTTACTTGTGACTTGAAGACCCCTAAATTGTATTTATCAGGAAAAACAGACTCAAGCAAAGAGATCCACTCTCTAGCGATACGGATTACAAAGTTTTAACGCTTAGTGCGACACTTTGGTATATCAACCATATAACGGTGGCGCCTATTTGGAAGTCTTGTTGTCCGATGAAAAACTGGGGACGGCGGAACAAGGCTGTGCAATTCTGCTGCACACTCTCCCAAGTAATGAACAACCAACATCGAAATGATACCTACTGTAAAAACTAACTGGCCTTTTCATTTACATGCTCCATCCATTTGTTCTAGTGGGTACAGTAGTATGGATGAAATAATAATCAACAATCGAATCGTGAATGATAACGACAGTATGGTGAGTTAAAAATGATATGGAGAAAAATCAACTAGACATTCGTTAATATATGTTTATTTTAAGGTAATATATGACTACAATTAAGAAATAAGGAATTAATATATAAAAAATAAATCTACTAACTAAATTAAAAGAAAGAAAGAATTTATTGATCGAAGGTTGGAATTATCAAATAATTACAAACAATAATAACATATAAAAAAAATCAATTTTGCTTAAAAATAAAATAAATTAACACACAGTCTTTAAACCTACGATCACCCAGCACCCTGCCTCAGCATAGACCACTGCGAGCAGAGATCTGCCGCAGCAGCGCTGATATTCTGGGCCTGGTTCTGGTTATTTCTGCTTTTAGAATAAAAATCGTTGTATATAAAAATAATATTCAAAAAATGGCCCAGTTCTCTGGAACGTGACGTGCAAAAAACAGGAGCCAAATAGAATAAAAGCAAAAAGGGGTTTTTCAATCCAATTTTTAACAGTAATTAAAATGTATCCTTTTTTTTCTCGGGCAATAAATCGGTATAAATGAAATCCCTAATCAATTGATACATCGGCGTCCATTCTAGCGATGTCTACATCGGTATATGCAGTCCGCAAACTCAACTGTCTGGCTGTCCTACTTAATTCAGTTGTGCTGTCGCATGCGACCGCAGTCCGTCCGTCCGTACCGACTCAACTCGCTCAGCTGTTGTTCTCAGAACGTTTAAAACACAACTTTTTCAATTATTCCGGTCGCCTTTTATTGGATTCGAGACCCTGCTAGCAAGTTATTTGATTTTAGAGTACCAAGTTTTCTATAGTTTTGCAGCGTAGAAAACTGAAATCGAGTTATGGAGCGCGATTATGACGGAAGTTAGAGCGCTTAAGTAGCTCAGTGCACCGAAGCAGATAGTTCCCGAAGATATTAGCAAGTTTTGAGAATGCTACAGTCACGATTAAGTACTTCTACTTGTAAGAATATATAATACTTCTAAGCACCGTAACTTGTGTTATGGGTGCGCGGGTAACAAATATACATATACTGAAAGGAAAAATGGATTCCCTCTTTTTTTATTTAAGCAATACTAACATTGTATTGACTATAACATTTAAGGTAGATAATGAATTTAGATTTAAACCTGTAAATACAGAAATTATAAGTGTTGACAATGATCGATATATCTTTGTGGGATTCAGGGATCGGTACAGGGTAGACCAGGTTAGTAGTAGTTAGTAGGTAGTAAAAGATGGTGTACGCAATTGTACACATGTATTTTACTTCGACACGGGTTTACAAGATAGTTGCGCGGTGACGACTGGTCGTCGTACTAAACTAGATATAATGTAATGTGAGATTTGTGGGAAGGGTACACATACCGTGTATTACTTTTTTACTCCAGTCAAATAAATAAGCATTATTAAATCATCACATAAAAAATATAGTAACACGTTGAGAATAAAATTAAATATCATGAAAAATTAAGTTAAAAATATACGAAATAAGAAAATAAGAATTTCAGCTTTAACTCTAGCCGAGTTCGATCCTCGTCGATGTACTAAGAATGTGGATCCATAACATTTAGCATGGAAAACATTTAGCTTACCACGAACGTTTAACAGGTAACTTTCTATAAAAAGGTCGCCTTCTAAAAATCTACGATGCAAAAACCTCATTAGCCTGGCTATTACGAAATTTGCGGATTCAAATATGAATTTTTCAACAGGTTTCCACATCATAATTTAGACTTCATAGCCTTAAAATAGGGTCTATATTTCTTATTTGTCAACATTATCTTTTCATTAATACATTTGTTCAAATTTTAGAGATTACAAAGATTTTATATCAAATCATTATAGAGTTAACTTGGATGGATACCAGTGCTTGGTAAAATCTAAAAAGGCTTGCTTTAAGCTGCGAATTGACGGTCAGTTTTTCGCATCAGTTGAACTGACGTCAATCCAAATTTGATCGTGAGTGTCGAATCATCACTCCAGAGTTTTAACTGACGACGCGCCATGTATTTCCGAGATTATCATAAATCCAAATCGGCGCGTCACGTCAAACTGATCGTGAGTACATGATCGTCAATCCAACACAAACAGATAGTACACTTCCTAACAGTCCGGCCGATTGAAAACTGAAGAGCCGGAGTGACGCCAGTAAATGCGGAAATCGAGTTGGCCTAAAACCCTTTGGAGTAACGCCACAGTTTTACGTCACAGTTTTACGAAAAACTGATCGTCAATGCCCACTATTACAGTTAAATGTAAAAAATGTGCGTATCAGCTCCGACGCGTGACTGGAATTAACTCCTTAAAAAAGATTATCTTTAAATATATACTAGGTCTGCAATACATGCTGCTGTTTGCAAATACTGAGCGAAGCAATTAGATTTTTGAAGGGTGATTATTCCTCTATGGTATGACCGATTTCAAAACTTTTTTTTGCACATTAGTCACGACCACGATGTGAGTTTTGGTGCCAAATTTCATCAATGTAGTTTCAGCGGTTTGGCTGTGATCAGCTTTTGAATTTTTCTTTCGGTGATTATTCCTCCATGGTACAGTCTATGCTTTTTTTACATAACCTTTATTCGTCAGGTTATAATCATGTATGTTCATGCCAAAATTCGTTCGAATCGGTTGAACCGTTAAGTAGCAGGAGGGAGACAAGCGAAATTTGTGAGTTGCCTAAAAGAGAGCATCGCTCAATAACAGACAAAAGAAGTAAATTAATTCAGATATGTATTCATATTAATTTGATAAAATATATTACTTAAATTATGGTATCATTATTTATATTCATTTTATAATTATTATTTATGATATTTTACACGTATACTGAATGCTATAGTGAGAAAGATAGAGAGAGTAAATGTTTACTTGGGGCTGAGAAGCGGGGAGCGCTATAAGATGTGCGAGTATATTACGCAGAGGAAATGTGACCCTTCACTTTTTGTTAACGTTTGATTTTACTATCCATCTATTCTATACCGCACGCTACACTAAGCGATTATTAAGGGGTTTAACTCCAAAAACGTTTAATTCTATCCGATTCTAATAAATAACAAAAACAACGCTATCGCTATTTACATTCACATTACAGGAAGCGAATTCAAACGTTTTCGTGATAACCAAACACCCAAATTCCGGCTACATACCCGTGGAACTAGGTCCCTGTTCTCCCAACTATGTGAGGTCAACATTCAGTTACTGGGAACATGTCTGTCTGACGGGCAACATTTACTATATGTCACTGAGCTGTGAGAACTATTGCTGCGAGTTACCAGACAAGATTCACGTACCAAACTTTTGAAATTGGCATTACCACGTGAAATAGGAAATTCTTATTAAAATAATTAGATTTGTGATACTACTCAACCACTATTTTTTATAATAAAAAGAAACACTTTATAAAACTGTAATTTTTATTTAATAAAAATAACAATAATATTTCTTACATTTACACCAATTAGCCCAGCCCAAGTAAGCACTCTAAGGCTTGTGTTATGGATGCTAGGGTAACGGATAGACATCATACATAAATTATATAAATGTATGTAATATTTATAGAAATATATACAATGTGTCCCGTCAAAGTGTCGGAGCATTTAATGGTGTGAAATATGGCATTTTTTATCGACAAATTGCCCCTCAGATTTTGTCTTTCGCTTACGGCCGCCATTTCGTTTTCTTAGTAGCCAAGACCTGGGCTCTCATACGAATTCAAGCACCACTCCTCATGTAACTATCCTATCAACATTAAAAAGGTGTCATTTCATAGCTAAACATGTAGACAACAGTTACACAGCCATCATGTTTCAATTGTTATGGAATAAAAAATAGAAAAAAATAATTAAAGAAATACAAAAAGTATTGTGTGTATTTTTTAATTATTGGCTTTTTAAGAAATACCAAATTTGAGGGGCAATTTATCGATAAAAAATGCCAAATTTCACACCATTAATGGCTCCGACACTGGTGACGGGATACATTGTATAAATACCCATGACTCAGGTACAAATGCTCATATTCATCACACCAAAATCTGCCCCTTACGGGATTCGAACTAAAGATCGTCGGTGCGAAAGGCAGCATCTCTACCGTTGCACCAAACGGTCGTCAAATTATAGTCGTACTTACAAACTTACTCCAGCTTTTATTGTACGATCTGTCTATATTCACATACAACGTATAGTAGTTCCTTTATCGCATCAAACAAATCAAATTCAGTCCAAAAATCCGTACGGATGTCTAACTTTAATAATAAACAGGACATCTCTGACAGGCACTCGTAAACTTAATTTGTAGTTATGCAACAATATTAAAAACATTTCTGAACGCGACTCGAATTCTATTCCGAACTTGCTTTCGACTTGAGTCGCCCATCGCGTCATTGTGAGGGCTGTCAACTAATATTCTCTTAGTTTTTTTCGACAAATTGTTAGGAATACTTTCTTTGAATGTGTATAAAGAATTATTTTCTCGTCATACCCCTGTCACCTACAGCTCAATGGTGGTACTATAATAATAATAAATAAGCCTTTTGTTATTTGACATTTTCATGCAGTTTTACAATATTTGTTTACATGCAATAACAGTTATTTTAATTATCTATGAAAAATATTGAAATAATTTTAAATATTGAATTAGTTTTCATTTGTATTTGTAATCTATATATCCTTATTTTATTAAGTTAATATTTTTTATTTTATTATTAGATATATAATATTGAATTTTATATTTGGTGATTTTCAAATGTTTAAATGAGAACCCCTGTGCAGGGTAAAGGATTCCTCCAATTCTTATCTATTGTTTTCTGTCTTTGGTCTTTAAGAGCCATTCGTCTCCTGCTATATCATTGATGTCTTTAGTCCATCTTCTATAAGGCCTGCCTCTTTTCCTTTTTCCCTTAGGTCTTTTCTATAGGACAACAACACTCTTTGTCCACCGAGCATCCTTCATTCTGGCTATATGACCTGCCCATTTCCATTTTAGTTTCATCGAGTGAAATAAGAAATCTATTTGTTTTGTTCTTTCTCTTATCTTGCTGTGGCGTACTCTATCTCTCTTTCGCCATGGAAAGATCTATATTAGGGGTCTAATATAAATCTTTCCATGGCAGCTTGACATTCTCAGATTTTTTCTTTCGCCTGTTACGTGTATGTCCAGGTTTGTGAGCCATATGTTAGACAGGGAAGGATGGCACTATCCATTACTTTCTTTTACAATGAGAGCGGAATGTCTCCTTACATTATTTCTCTGTGAGCCCAATATTTTTGCTATGTTATGTTTATCCTTCTAATTATCTCTCTAAATTGTTGTTCCAGTAAAATGACACTTGTTTATATAAGTAATATGTAGGTGACTAGATGTTCTAGTTTTTTGCAGGTTCATTTCTAATCCTACGCATGCGCTTGCTGTCTGTAGATGTTGTATCATGCTTTCCAGTTGTGATATTGATTCTGAAAATAAGACTATATCGTCAGCGAAGCGCAGATGGCTAAGGTATTCGTTATTTATTAAGATACCAAGGTTTTTCCACTTGAGTTTCTTAAATACCGTCTCTAATACGACAATAAAGAGTTTTGGGGATAGTGGATCTCCTTGTTTTTCTCCTATTTTGATTTTTATTTCAGAACAGTTGGTCCAGGTTGATTTTACTTGTTCTTCTCTCATATATGTTTTTTATAATATTACGGTAGTAGTCGTCTATGTTGTTCACCATTAGAGCTTCCTATATTGGGTTATGTGAAATAGAATCAAATGCCTTCTGATAATTATAAAGTCAATAAAATATTTAGTTCTTACACTTCCGCGCACATTACACATCAGAATAAAAGTTAAGAAAGAGGTCTTTGTATTTCTTTATTACGCTCTCCAAGGTTTGGATTATGGTTGGTGGTAGAGAATCCTTTACGAAATCCTGCTTGTTCTACAGGCTGAATATAGTCGATTTTTTAGATATTCGGCTCAAAATACGTTGGGAGAATAGTTTGTAGAGACTCGGTAGTAGGCCATGGGGCATTTTCGATATGTCTTCCATATTGCTAGCTATCTGCTATTAGGTGTCGCTAGTTTTCGCTTCGTGACAAATTTTGGTGATGGTTCGTAACTTAGTTGCAGGTTTTTTTTGCTACTCGATCCTAGATGGCGCTGACTGTAACGTTCATTAAAAACCTTATTGTTGAATGATTAATATCTTTTAAATTTAGGTTATGATGGCATAAATTTGTTTTTCGTTTCTATTTCATGTTTGCAGTGGCTTCTTCTAGGTTGTCTTTTCTTCTTATTGCATATTTTTTGCAAAATTTTTGGATTTTTCCTAATATTTTGCACTGGTTAACGAAATGGTGATCAGTTGTTTTTGTTCGTCGGTCCGATATTCACCAATTTATATTTAATAACGTTACTATTCTTTTTACTTACTATATTTTTCAAATCTTTTTTACACTTTTTACTTTTATTACGGAGCACGCAAAACAGCTGTTGACAGCACAAAACACCCCTACCCTCTCCTAGTATGGTGGTACTAAGTACTTTAAAACTAACTTAAAGAATAACATTACTATAATAAATTAATACTCAAAACACCAGAAACAAAAAAATAACAGTAATAATAAAAATATCAAATATAAAAATATTTCAAACAAAGTTATAAAAAAAAAATATTCCAGAAAAGCCGACAAGCTGTCAACAACACTCCCCTTTTAATAGAGGTCAGAGTACTGTGAAATTCGGCTTTTATTAATAAAAATTTAAACAGAGAAAAATTCAGACGAGATAATGTTGACGGCATCGCAGTGACTAACTTTTTTCTATTGATTAATAGTAGTTTATCTACTCTAATACTATAATACAAAGATTCTAAAACTGAAAACAAAATGCTTATGACAAACATTACGTACAGGCCAAAAATAATAAAAAAAAAAGTTTCATTACGATACAGGTCTTGTATGGACACCTGTAACATAATATAACTTTTTTATCATAACTTTGTTATGATACTGTTGCATAATAAGAACCCTTATTATGCAACAGTATCATAAACTACTATTATGATACTGTTGCATAATAAGGGTTCTTATAACATGAGTGTGTTTTAAAAAAACGAGCCGTAGGCGAGTTTTTTTATAGCATCACACGAGTGTTATAAGACCAAGTTATGTACAGTGTCATACACTACTTTATCTACTCTCATACTATAATATGTAAAACAATATTGCAAATAAAACGCTGAATATAACAACAAATTTATTTAAATGTCAAATGTTGGCGCCAAGGTGCAAACATCAATTGCGCATGCGTGTTGCGTCGGTCGTCGAGGACTCGTTCATTGAAACCTTTTTAAAGTAGAGGTTCAACCTCCTTGGTCCAGCTGGAGGTTGTATAGGTGTATCGTTATGATAAAAAAGTTATATTATGTTACAGGTGTCCATACAAGACCTGTATCGTAATGAAACTTTTTTTTTATTATTTTTGGCCTGTACGTAATGTTTGTCATAAGCATTTTGTTTTCAGTTTTAGAATCTTTGTATTATAGTATTAGAGTAGATAAAAACCTTAAAACTCCATAGATCATACTAAGTGACTTCTCTGCATTTTTCAGTGGCGTTGGCGTTTAATTAACGTGCATGATTTAGAATCCATTATTTCTTGAAGTAAAGAAAAAAATCAACGATTTTCTATTAGATGATATTTTTAAATGAAGAATTCGTTTTTTTAAACTTTTAAATACTAGGTGTATTTCTCCGTACGTTTACTCCTTGTAAAATATAATATTTATTTAACCTTAACGCAAACTTGGAACAGCGTTATCATAAACTTATGTGGATTTATTTACGCTGTTATTAACAATTAAATGAAACATGTCTTTATTACGCTAAATAAATCACAATAAAAAATATTTTCGCGCGGCAGAAGCTATACTTTTTATTAAAATTTTAAAAGAGACATCTTGAAGTTAGCCTATTCACTTTAACAGCTAACTTCATGGTGTCGCTTTTTCGTTGCATGCTGCGTACGCAATATGAAAAATTTCACCCTCAATGCGCTAAATGATGTACAACATCAAAAACAAGGCATCATTTAGAAACAAAATACTTATTAGTACAGTCAATCTGCAGGTTGAGTGGTAAGGAAATTCCCCGAACGGGTGAAAGTTGTTTTATTTCCTGTAAAATGGTGTTAGTAATCTACCTTGAAGGTGGCCATCTTGGTGCGTCTTTTTGAAAACTCCAAAAAACAGCCATAAACAATTTTGAAATGCATTTTTCTCGGAATGAATGCATTTCACAGAAAAATCGATTGAATTTAAAATGTAGAGGACGTCAAGATCTACAAAAAATATCATTAGTGCAATCCCGTACACCAACAAATGCACACAGTAGGTGGCGCCAAAGTCTTCAAAACGGTGATTTTTTTATTTTTCACCTTGAAAATATTTTTTTTTTTGCAAAAATGTAAATGTAAAAGTTGTTCCTTAGGATTTTATCAGCAACTTTTGTTTACACAATTTTTTTTACACAACTTACCGTTTTGAAGCTGGACCTCGAAAAATAATGAAAAGTTCAATAATACGGCTGCCTGCAGTATAAGTGCACATGTGTAGTGCACTTTTTGACATATGAAAAGTTACATCCCAGACACGGATATGAAAAGTTATTTAAGCGGCTAAGCACCCATTTTCAATTTATGAAAATAAAAAAACAATGTTGGTTTATTACTTTAACAAATAGTTCGGGAAAAGCGTTCTTTGGGCGAATATCTTATGGTTATAATTACATTGGTTAAACATTCATTGGCCAAATGTTCTGTTGGTGAAACGTTTACTGGGTTTTAATTCTTTTGGTAAAATTCATGGTCCAGTGTTCTGTTTCATCTAACTTATTTTTAAAATCTTCTGTACCACATGACGCAATAAACGATATCTATCTATCTAGAATGTGTTTATAAAATTATGAAAATCGTTTTTAATGCGACATGTATAGAGACAGACATTTTATTTAACAATATCTAACCCCAAGTGGTTGAAAAGTTTCAAATTTTTGTGAAAAATCCAGTTGTAATAAATTACTTTTCCGTCCCTTTTCTCTTACCCCAATCAGTACTCATGTTAGTTGATAGTGTTTCTTTTTTCTCTTCTTTTAGTCGGTGTATTTATGTTTTATAATGCATTAATTTTTTAATAATAATTATGTGCAGTCATAATTTTTTTTTCACTTATTATTTAATTATTCTATTTTAATTTTATAATTTAATCTATGTACTCATTAATTCATTTTCATATATTTCTACCGTTAACAGTCATATATATTTTTTTAATAACTTATTCTGCAGGTTTTCACGTAGGAGCTGAAAATCAGTGCTTTGCTCTCAGAGCAAAGGTATCGCTGAGCTTTTTCCCTTTGCGTCGTCGCAGCAAACACGTTTAAATGTAATATTATATATATGTTCAGATTAATTGTTGTAAACGTGTGTGTGTCTTATGATGCAAATAAACTAATCATCTATCTATTTATCGACAGTAGTATATTATATAGCACTTTAGCATAGAAGTGGGGAAATCTGTTTGACCATGAAGCATGCTGTGTACACCTTTAAGTGACTGTGCAATTAGTCTAAGTAACTTAAGTTTTAAAACATTCTTGTTAAATGTTTAATATGTTAGTGTCCCTAATTAAATAAAAATAAATGAATACGGTTTTACATAACTCGTTTTGAAAGCCATTTAACCTTTTCAGGTGATATCGAATAAAAAAAACACTATCTGAATTCCATTGCAGTCGAACAAAAAACAGTTCAGCCAACCCTGTTTCAACGTGATATTTCGTTTACGTCCATACGGAAGAGGTCGCCAGTATTACTTTATCGGAAACACTGTACGTGACATTTCCTGGCATTAAATACTTCTTGGCGTTATAGTAGTGTTGCCAGACTATCGATAGTATTTCTATCGATTATTTGATCTTAAAAATAACGTACTACCGATACTAGCAATACTATCGATTCTATATATAGAATTACTGCAGAGAAATAACATACTGTCGACAATATTGATAGTATCGACACTATTTATGTTAAGTATGGACAATAACAAAATTGACAAACTATCGATAGTCTAAAACAATTGACAGTCTCGATACTTTCGATAGTATTTGTTAATAACGAGCGACAATACTATCGCTAATATTGCACTTTTTGAATTGTATTGACCCTTTCCAAGCTATCGATAGTGTCGATAGTATCGATACTACGATCGATAGTCCTTCTATCCGATAATCCATCCTGTTGATAAACCATCGATTAATTATCAATATTCCACTATCGATCGACAACACTACTTTGTAGTCAGGATGAATTCTGAACGCGATGATTCTCGTCTATGAATGTACGATTTCTTCTGTATGAAATTGTGAGTGCTCAAGTATTCGTATAATTAAAGTTCCAAAAAAATACTTCTTGGCATCAGGCGGGACTCTAACCCACGTACCCTCGCTAGCATGGCGAGTACACTTCCAATAATAATAATATTTCTTACAATCACACCTATTAGCGTAGCCCAAAATAGACACTATAAGGCTTGTGTTATGGATACTAGGGACGGATAGACATACATTAATGATACATAGTTATGTTATATTTTTAGAAATATATATTATATCCATGACTCAGGCACATACACTCGTATTTCTTCATGTTCAAGGTTCATGGTGCATCTAAACCAAGCAAAATCCAAGTAAATTAAAAAGTTCTTTTTTAAGAAAATGGTAGGACGATTTCGTCTGTTGCAAATAAGATACAATACTCTGTTTTGCTGACATTAGACAAACCTTTTCTGGTTTGTCTGTTTCATACCTAATCATATATCAAACTTTATAACACGGTTTTAAATTATCTGAATTTCTGTTATTGATTATCTAAATTAATGATTTATATTATATTTAATTTCAATATTTTTCTTTTTAAGTTTGTAAGTTTGTCAAAAATTAAATTTCAGATGTGCATGTTGAGTTATACCTATAAGTATCTATAAAATTTAGCCAATTTGTTAAGAATGTTTTTTTGTAACTAGTATCATTGTTTACAGATGTTGGTTAAGCTGATAAATAAATAAATAAATAAACACATACAACATTACATTACCAAAGAATTGTCGTTATAGTCCCCGCCAAATAAGTTGAACATGATTTTGAAATCACGTGACATGCGCAGTAGCAAGTTTAGGTACATTATTCACTACTGCACAAGTCACGTGATTTCAAAATCATGTTCAACTTATTTGCCGGGGACAATATCCGTCTATTCATTTGGAGTATTTACAACGAACGACAATTGATTTCATATACAGGGCCATTTTATAAACACCATCCAAATTTATATATTATATTCTTTGAAGAAAGTAACGAAACAAGATTTTTTTCTTTAAATATCACTCAGTACTAAAATATTAAGTTAAGCCTACACAAAGTTATCCGAGGAAAACTACCGATTGCTGTCACAGTCACGCTTTGCACGGTGTTGTAGCAGTATGATTACACGACCCCCGCCCCGCCCTCCCGTATTTCATTGATACATTACAATGATTTTCATAAGTTGCAAATTTAAATGAAAAAAAATAGGAACGTCAAATTTTAGAAGAGATAAGTTGATTTGTTCTTTGATTATAACAATATTAATCGATAACACTTTTAATAAATAAAAAATGAACATAAAAGTAAGCCACACCTTATGCACTTATGTCGCATTTTTTAAAATTTAATCAACTTATGTACAATAATTGGTTGGAGTAAAGCAAAGGGTGTTTCTTAACCACAGAATCTAAAAAAACACAGGGATCGCAAAGGCAATTCGAAAATCGCAAAAAAAAAATGCAGTGCCAAAACCTTAGTACCTACCTACCTAAGTTATTTTTGTCTATACAATACAATACAATACAAAACACTTTATTGATAACACCACATTGAAATAATAAGATAACAAGAGAAAACTTAAAATAGTGTTACAATGGGCGGTCTTATCGCTCAGAGCGATCTCTTCCAGACAACCTTTGGATGGATAGGACTGGAAGGAAGCGTAAGAGGCGGCGGTGTAAACGATAAATATATATTCACATATACATACATACGTATACATACATACATATACACACATACACATAAATACATAGCATACAAACACATATACCTAAATTAAAAATACATACATACGTATATAATACACATACATAACGTCTAGTTAGTAGGATACATCATCCATACGTTGCTCGCCTAAATTGACAGAAAATATTCCCTTACGAGATTCTTAAAGACGCCAATGGATTGTGCACGCCTTATAGAAACCGGGAGGGAGTTCCAAAGACGAGCTGCTTGAACAGTAAAGGAAGAGTCATAGAACGTGGAACTATGTGCGGGAATATAAAGGCCAAGATTATCTGATGACCTCAAGGAAAACGTGTTTGATGTATGAAGAAACTTAAAACGTTCTTTAAGATAGTGAGGGGCTGAAGGATTAAATAGTATGTTGTAGAGCAGAGTAAGTATGTGAGTATTCCGGCGAAGACGAATGGGAAGCCATTTGAGCTGAGAACGAAACTGAGATATGTGATCATATTTGCGTAGGCCAAATATGAATCGAACACAAAAATTTTGAAGACGCTCAAGCTTATTAAGCTGTTCCTCCGTGATGTCAAGATAGCAGACGTCGGCATAGTCTAGAATAGGGAGCAACAGAGATTGCGTTAGTGCAATTTTGGTGGAAGTGGGTAAAAAATTACGCAGTCTTCTCAGCGCAGCTGCTGAAGCATATAATTTACGACTGACGGCCTCTAACTGAGGTCGCCAACTCAAATTATTATCAAAAATTAATCCCAAGTTTTTCACTGACGAGCTAAAAGGAATATCGGTGCCAGCAAAGTTTATATTTGGCAGCAATTGCCAGTCCACTCTAGCAATCATCCTGGAACTTCCCACGATAATTGCGGTACTTTTGTTGGGATTAACATCGAGGCCATAGGATTTGCTCCACTCTGCAATTCGACAGAGATCATTGTTTATAGCACGGACTGCATTATGCAATTCAGTGACAGGAGCCTGACAGTAAATTTGAAGGTCGTCTGCATACAGGTGATAGGAAGAAGATAAATTATTTGAGATAGAGTTGATAAAAATAGCAAAGAGAAGTGGAGAAAGGACACCGCCCTGCGGAACACCAGCAGTCGTGGGACTCCAGGAAGAGATACTCTCCTCCAGACGAACCCGCTGCTTGCGTCCGCTAAGATAACTGTGGAACCATTCAGTTGCCGATGGAGATATGTTAAGAGAGCGCAGTAATGCCAAAAGAATATCAAAATTGACAGTATTAAAAGCATTACTAAAGTCCAATAGTGTTAAAACCGTGACATGACCAGCTTCCATTCCAGAACGAATGTCGTCTGTAATTTTAAGCAAAGTAGTCGTAGTGCTGTGTCCTGAACGGAAGCCGGATTGAAAAGGATTGAAAAGAGAATGACGGGCTAGGAAACAATTCAATTGATTGAGGACAAGACGTTCAAAAACTTTGGATAGAAAGGGAAGGATAGAAATGGGTCGAAAATCAGAGAATAACTGAGGATTGGGTTTTTTAGGCAGTGGAATCACCTGAGCGTACTTCCAACCTTCTGGGAAGACAGCTTGTGATACAGAGCTATTAAAAATAAAGGTCAGAATAGGAAGGATGATATCAAGGATAGGAATCAACATGTTGCGACTAATGCCATCGTCACCGACCGCGTTGGAAGAGATTGATAGCATGCTCCTCTTAACATCACATTCCGAAAACTGAGTAAAAAGAAAAGGAGAATAGTCTGGAATTGGTAAAGAAGAAAGATAATTCAAAGTAAGATTCTTATCCGAATCAGTGAGGCTGGAAGAGGCACAGAAATGTGTATTAAGTGAATCGATGTTAAGGTTTTTAGGAATAGAGTGCAGATGTGATTTTCCAATTCCAATTGACCTAAGGAAACTCCAGACCTTTGTCGGGTCTTTGTCTGCGACAGAAACATGAATGTGGCGGCGTAAGGCATCCCTACACACCGTGTTGCAGCGATTACGAGCCTTGGTATACTTATTTTTATTAATATCGTTTGGACAACGTTTATATTTATTTTTTGCAACAGCTTTTTTGTGCATTAATGCCCTGATATCATTTGTAATCCAGGGAGCCGGGAGATGCTTCAACTTTATGGATCTATAAGGTGCATGCTTGTCATAAAGTTTAGTTATGAGAGTATTGAAAGCAGCAACCTGTTCATTGACAGTTTCAGCGTTTATCACCAACGACCAATCAATGCTCTGAGCATCAGTGATAAAGGCTTCCTGATTTATGCTACCAAAGCTGCGCTGAAGAATGACTTTTGGTTTAGCTTTAGGAGGACGAATTTTGTAAGATAAAAATACAAGGTCATGATAAGAAAAGGAATCGGCCGGACATTGACCATATTTTATAACATGTTGAGGAGCCGAAACTATTAATAAATCTAGAAGTGAGGGGGTAGCATTTGGGAAATGATGGGTGGCATTGAGTGAAAGAATATGCAAATTACTAGATCCGACGATGGATTTAAAAGTCTGAGCTCGAGAATCATCCTTTAAAAGGCAGGTATTGAAATCCCCCATTAATATAGAGTGAGCGTATGATGGTATTAGGTCATCTAGAAGTTTTTCAAAAGAATTAAAGAAATTTACTCGTAGGGAGGGGCTATAATAAACTCCAAGCAACACCTTGTTATGTGATAGCAGGACTTCAAGAAACAGATGTTCACCGGCAATAAGTGAAGAAGGTTGGGCCGAGGAGCTAATTATCGTGTAGGAAATATTAGATCGCAAATAAATAGCAACTCCACCTCCCCCAGAGCTAGTGCGGTCATTCCTTATGAGATTGAAGCCTGGTATCGCATAGGAAGAAGAGGGTAAACAGGGCTTAAGCCAGGATTCGGAGATTAAAACAGCATGGAGATTTTTGACATCAAAAGATACCAGCATATCTGAGTAGTGGGCCGGAATACTCTGTGCGTTGATGTGAACGACATTAAAATTTTGAGGCATATTCGAAAATTGGTTATGAAGAGAATCAGAAAGGGACGGTAAACTGTCAAAACTAGAGTCATTTTCTGACGATAATGATTGAGAGTGTTCATCATCACTATAATGACTAGAACTAGACATAAAAATAAATAAAAAATAGATATATATATATACTTTATATAAACAAACAAAAAAAAAAATGGTTAGTTTTATCAACAAATTAAATATCCCATCTGCCGGCTGAATGTTGGAGCTAAAAAATAAAAAAAAAAGAGAACTAATAGAAAAAAAAAAAAAAATTAAAAATGATAGGAAACAAAAACCATAAATTAAAGTTCAGCCAATCTGTGAATTCACCTTATACTAGGCTGTATGGGCTATGTATCGTTTGCCTTGCGTTACGGAATACTAAACTAAGACAAAAAAAAAAATAAAGTACTGTGATGTCAATCTGTCAACAATAATATTACAATACAAGTAGCTACGAAATTAACTAAATAATAATATAAAAATACCCGTTATGACTAACATAAAAAAAAAGAAAATATAAAGTAAAGAATTGTATGAAAAGATCCACAGAAAGGCGTTAAATTTACAGGGCACTTCACAAACAGAAACCCAATCTATTTCTTGCCAGCTGTAGCCGCACGCCTGCCCTTTGCAGGCTTTGATGATAAAGGCTTCGAAGAATTAGGCTTCATAATTGGTGGATCCAAGATTTCACTGAGTTCGGCAATGGAACTTATACGCCGACGTTTCCCATCACCACCTATCACAAACACAAATCCCATACGTGTAAAACACTTATTTAAACCAAACCTCTCTCGTGCGGCTATAAAAGTGTCGTGTCTTGCTTTTGTCAAGAATTCTGACAAGGTCAGTCCTGTCCCTTTAAGAGTCGTTTTGGAGTACCAAATTTTGTTGCGGACATCAAGCTCTCGGAACTTTATTACAAGAGGACGTGGATGACTGTGACCAGACTGGCGGCCCATACGATGGCATCGACTAATATCCTTGTCAGAGAAATCGTCCAGCTTCAGTTTTCCAGTAATTGTCTTTACCACTTCTTCCGTAGGATCTTCTTCAGTAGCTTCTGGCACACCATGAAGAAGCAGTATCTTTCTCCGACTATGCATCTCTATGTTGTCCACCTGATGAGCAAGTAGATTTAACTGTTCCTGAAGACTGCGAATGGATGATAATACAAAGTTCCGGAATGAAGCAAAATCTGAAGTTAGGCTGGAAATGTTGGATGATGGAACAGCAGCCTGCAGCTCACTTTCGTAGGTGTCCATCCGCTCAGTGAATAACCGTTGCAGCTGTGTCAGTGATTCTTGTATGGCCTCCATTGGGTTCAATGAAATTGTGAAAAAAAACAAAATAGTGCTATGGATGTGAAACTGTGAAGATAACACTTGCCGGCAGATATTGAGCAATAACTATTAATATTCCATTAAAATATGTTTATTATTAACTATTATTGACTTTTAATTAATTTATTTAATGAGGAGTTTTAATTCACTACTTTCTTTTACACCTACCCACCAGTGAATTGTATATTTTACACGATAGGATAAAGAAATGTATAATTAATAGTTCTAAAAATATTTTTGTGAAAAATTTCACAAGTCTTAGCCGCCCTGCACACATTTTGCTTTACTCCAACAAAATAATTAATTAAAAATCCAAACAAAATACACTTACATGAAGTTTGAAAACAATCACTTTACCTTAAAGTGTAGGTAATTTCTCTCTAAACAGTCTTGCACGTTTATTAACATTGTCTTTAATTGTATTACTTGTTTTTTCACTTTGTCACTTCGTTAAATGCACGGATTATATTTATATTTAAGTTCTCGAGGCTTTGGGCCTTCTTCACATAAACCCGTCGTTCAATTTCGCCCTCGATTTCAATTGCAAGTGTGAACACATTTCGTAAGGTAGATAATTATGCGACGTAAATGCGTGAACGCAACATTGTACATCGCGGAAAGTCCGCGGGTGACTGATTTCATTGCGCCGATGTCGTTACAACTTGCGCGCGCAGCTCGGTGGGGCGCTTCGGGCGGTCGGTCGTTCAACTGTAAGTACCTATTTTGCCAGTAACCAGCTGTTGTAATAATTCGCTCGGACAAATTTTTTTTTGCGGAAATTTTACCTCCCAATTTTTTTTCATAAATGAAGTGTTTGAATGATATCTTATGCCTAGAAAAAATTTGGATGGTGTTTATATAATAACCCTGTATAAGACCGAAAATAGGTGAATTTAATGCAAGTAATCGAATTTTGAAGTTTTTATTTTGATTTGGTCACCTTTTAACACAAGCACATAATGCTTCCTATCTCATTTTTTCCTACGTTAAATCTTATGAATTTATGTGTCTGTCTCTTTTTACTGTCGCTTTTTCGTTTCATCGACTTTCAAATCACAACGATGCTAAATAAGCTTTTACTTTTAAAAACATCTGTTAAATAAAATAAGTGTTATTAAATATTGTAAGTATTACGATGATAAAATGCTGTTAAATTATATTATTATATTATATTGATATTTAATAAAGCCAACATCACATAAAGCAAAAGAATATTTTATAAATTTTACTCTTTTCATGAGTTTCCGACCTTTGAACCGAAACTCAAAAAGAGAGGATACTCTTTTACATAACAAAAAATGAGGTTCTGGAGCTGTTATAGCTGCTTTCAGATAAGAGAATCTATCACTATTATCTCTCTCACTTGGATAAATCTTCACTTAACTATTATCGCGCCCGAGTTATTATGGACACGTGACAATCTATAGCATATAATAGCCGCGCTATTCAATAAGATTTTATAAACATATATTTGTCTAAATTCAAGGAAAGGAGAAGTTAGAGCATTCTCCTCTACAAGGTTAATGAAATATTTTTGTAATAGATATAAACTTCTATATCGACAAAAATATAAGTTTACCATTACTTAATTCAAATTTTAATTGCATTTCATTTAGTATACAATCAAGGACAGACATACATAGATATATTTATTTATATTAGTTAAATATAAATAAATATATTTATGTATGTCGAAAAGTAACAACACAATTTTGACTCTACCTCCAATATATAACTCCAAATAACCCCTTTATAACTCAAAATCTCTGCACAAACTAAACAACAATATCCTGGACCGCTTCGGCCCATATATTCTCATTACGCATTCCCGATCCCAGCATCGCCTTCAATAGCATGCCCCGTAAGGGATTTCCACAAACTGTAAAAAGACGAACATATCTCGAGCGAGCAGCAGATAACTCCGAGATTATGTTAAATGGGGGCAGTGTTTGCAGCCACGATCTAGCCACTTATAAAACATAGCCGGGCAACCGGTCCATTTAGTAAGGTCACTTCAACCGGATCGAGGCGGCTAAATCCGGTAAGTGGGGCACGATGTCCCGATAAATCCCCATATTATTGTTATTGCCGCCCGGAGGATCCAGGGCTCCTTTGTATACGATCGTCGCGTACTATTATAATCTGTTTTTCTGTACGTATTTCCCAATATAGTGTAGATAACCGGTGAAGAATCGGTTTCCAATAAAAGGATTCTTATTTTTCGTTTTCACGCTACTCTTCAGGCAAATATTATTGTTCCCATAATGCATATATTGGGTTTATGAATAAAGAAAATCTGTATTGTTTGTATTTCCCGGAAAAAGATGGCACTACCTAAGTAATTTAGGACAATTTCTGAAACAAGTTTACTTTCTTATAGGAATTCATTGAACCGTTAAATAAAAATCTTGTTAAAACTTAAACGAAACGCAACTTTATTTAAAGTATAAATCAAATATAGCGACCAATTGTGAATGGACATGATTTAACACAAGAGTGCGTATAAATTACAACTGTTACTTTCTCGCTGCTAATTTCTTTCTGAGTGACTCTGGCATAGGTGCGGGCGGAGGGCGAGGCATCCCTGTGTACACCTTAAAGGCATCGTAGACGAACCACTGCAGCCCTGTCAAAGTGCCGATCATAATGATACGGGCGACGAGCCCCCTCCAGATGCCAACAGGTCCAACTTCAGACAGAATCCCGCCGATCGTCGCACTCGGATCCTTGTTTAGCTTGGACACGATTGTGTCAGAAGGATGCGACACTATAGCACATAGCACACCGGCTATATATCCCGCTGTAAACGTCACTATCAACTGCTCCCCTTTCGAGCACTGCTCTCTCGGCTTCGGCACTACGTTCGCGTACAAATATTCCACCGTCTTCTCGAACGATGAAAACTTCATCATCGTGTACGGAACTTGCCTTCCCCACAACGGTGGCAATCCCCTGTAAAACACTCCAAAACCTTCTGTGGCGAGCATATGTGGCATGGCTTTTCTCATCTGCGATGTATATCCCGGCGTCGTCTGCATCCGAACTTTGGTAGCTTCAAATGGAGCCAGAAAAGCATCCGCTATCAACTCCGCTGAAGCTGACGCTGCTAAGTATAAGTATGTTCTGTACAAGAATGCAGACTCCTCGTCTACCATGGTAGCAAATTTATATTTGAAATATTCGTAGCCAGAAAACTTGACGGATCCTTGAAGGGAGTAGCCTATGAGAGTAGGAGCCCAGCCTTTGACGAGGTTTCGTATGCCACCCTCCGAGAAAGAGATGCCGAATCCTTTGAAGATGGACTTGTATTTACCAGGGTCTACTTGCAGCCGGCATTTGACGAGGTCAAGGGGTGTGACAGCGGCGTGTGTGAGACCGCAAGCTGCAGCGCCGCCCGCTGCGCACAGCATAAAGAATTTGTTGGAAAACATCTCGCAGGAAAATTCTTCTTTCGGTTTCGCCATGATGGTTCATCTGACGCTCCTCCCCCTGACACAGCCGCGCCTCTACCTATTAATTGTTAAATCCAAACGGCTACTTTTTGTTAATTATGTTTTCTATTACTTAATTTGACGTTACAATTTGACAGATAATTTTCTCTTCTTGGCATAGAGTAATGTCAGAGCACCATTTTACTATCTCAAACGTTAAAAAACCACAGAATATATTTGTAACTGAACATTTTTTCTCACTAATGTTACATATAACGTGAAAAGTACGCAGTCTAACATATTCCGAAAAAATTAAATGTAAACATCATTTGCTATCCTATGCAGTTAAGTCAATAAGTTATAATTTTCTTCTTAGCGCTTTGAATTTTTATTTGTTATAGTGGCACGTCCCTAGTAAAATACTTTACAACACTACGCTAGATCCCTATTGCTTGTCTTTGGAAAACAAAAATATATCGTTATAACGTCTAATAGGAAAAAAATATCTTAATTATATATAATCTGATTGCGTTAGTACTTTATAAGTTTGTTAAAATTCTATTTGGTTTAATACATGAGAGTATTCATTTACATGGTGTGTAATTATTTACCTCATTGCATATTGCGCCAACAAGTGGTAGCAGAGCGTGGTTTGCACCAATAAAATAAAGAAAATGGCCGCAAACAACACGTACCGCATCGAAGCTCTCACGAAAGAAAACTATGACACGTGGAGTGTACAAGCTCAAGCTATCCTAATTAAAAATGGACTATGGGAGTACACCAACGGTGACATCGTTGAACCAAAAGAAAAGGACGACAAAAGTAAGTTCTTTAAAAATGATGTACTGGCGAGATCGGAATTACTACTGCTTATTTCACCGTCAGAACTTAAACAAGTGAAAGGATGCATGACATCCAACGAGCTGTGGCAAAAGCTAAAGGGCATATATCAAAGTAAAGGCCCTGCTCGCAAAGCTACGTTATTGAAACAATTAATCTTAAAAAAGGCTGATAAAGATGATGTTCGTGAAAATCTCAATAATTTCATGGATATAGTGGACAAATTGGCCGACATGTCTGTTGAATTGCACCCCGATTTATTAAGCATTATGATGCTATATAGTTTGCCTACTTCATTTAAAAATTTTAGAATCTCTGTGGAAACTAGGGATAATTTACCTACACCAGAAGAACTAAAAATTAAAATTTGTGAAGAGAGCGAAGCTAGAAAAAACAAGAATACAAATGACATAGAAGAAGCTTTACACAGTAAGAGAGGTAAATTTTGTCATAATTGTAAGAAGAAGTCACACAACACTAAAGAGTGTTGGGGCAATAAAAAGAAATCTGAAAATAACCAAAGAAAGGTGCAGAAAAACTTCAACATATGCTTAAATACTAAAGCAGTCCACAAGAATATTAATACGTGGTGCCTAGACAGCGGGTGTTCATCACATATGTGTGGTGAAAGTAAGTTATTCAATGACATGACATCTGAATCTGGAAGCTTGAAACTGGCTTCTAATAAGCACACTACTCTCATTCAAGGTAAAGGAAAAGTGACAGTCTGCACAGAAAGAGAACAAATTAATTTGAATGACACATTGTTTATTCCTGACCTGACAACAAACCTTCTGTCAGTTAGTAAAATAACTGAAAAAGGACACAAAGTTGTTTTCGAGAGAGAAAAGGCGTACATTATTGAAAAAGATGGAACAGTTTTACTATCTGCTTCAAATAGTGATGATTTATATTACATAAAATTTGATGCAGTTGAAGAGATGGCTAACTACACACCCGAACATAAGCAATCAAGTAAAATCATGCAATGGCATCAAAAACTGGGCCATATAAATGAAAGGGATTCATTAAAGATGGCAAAAGATAAGTTGATGAACGGCATTGATATAGGTGAAGGTAAACTGGGTCATTGTGAGACTTGTATAAAAGGAAAGTTTACAAGTTTACCATTTCCACGACATGACCCAGTACATACAACTGCACCCCTGGAAATAATTCACAGTGATGTGTGTGGTCCAATCGATCAAGAAACAATAGCTGGATCGAGATACTACGTCACTTTTATAGATGATTTTACCAGGTACTGTTGCTTATATTTTATTGCTAAGAAAAGTGAAGTATTTGAAAAGTTTAAAGAGTATAAAAGTAAAGTAGAAAATTTCACTGGTATGAAAATAAAAAACCTACAATCTGATAATGGTAAAGAATACATCAATAAAGAATTTGATGACTATCTCAAATTGCATGGAATTCAAAGAAGATTGAGTTCACCCTATACTCCTCAACAAAATGGCATCAGTGAAAGAAAAAATAGATCTCTAATGGACAAAGCGAGATGCTTGATGATACAAGCAAATATACCAAAATTTTTATGGGCCGAAGCGGTATATACAGCCAATTACCTAATAAATAGAAGTCCTTCAAAACCGCTAAATGGAGAAATACCATACACAAAGTGGACTGGGAGAACGCCATCAGGCAACCATTTACAAATCTTCGGTAGCAGAGCGTAGTTATTTATCTATCATAGCCATGTTAGTGTTAGTTGGGTAAAGCTAATATAGTTGAATATTACGAGGTTCAGTTTTCTGAGGGAATATTATAATAATGTTTCTTATATTCATACCAACTAGCCTAGCTCAAAATAAGCACTGTAAAGCTTCTATTATAAATACTAGATGAATGGATTCACCACACAAACTTCTGCCCCTTCCGTGGACCCCAGGATCGGTTCGAAAAGCAGGATCGCTACAATTGCCCGAAACGATCATCAAAATATAGAAAAGAAATATTCACAAGAATAGCCACACGGAACACTTACCAAGCGCGGTAGTACGAGTATAAATGGAATTGCATTTAGTGTAAGAAGTATCCGACAGGTTGGTGAAGTGACGGCTTGTTTTTTCATAATAGTTTTAAGTATTTCTGTAAATTACAAACCTGCCAAAACTGAGTTCCACGATTCAATCTATAAACTGTTTAAACAATTTTAAAACTGATATCGCCGCTAACATATTTGAATCCATCCATTGGTTATGTTATTGAAGTCACCAGACTCAACAAAATATCAAATGTTGTTGTCTTGTTTGTGATGCCAAGCATGTAAGAGTGCCTTGTCATCACAAACAAGGCACTCTTACATGGCTGGGAAATCTTAATACCTATTCAAAGCGACGTTTAATTCATTTTCACATTATATATCTCTTGGAAAACGTGACCATTTCCTAATACGTGATTGTAATATAACATAAATTTATTATTTTGTCTGTAGTTTCCCTGTAAATACATATTATGTCAACTTCAATACTATATCATCGACGTGATAATTCAGCGGGACCCTATGATTGATTATTTGAATGTTTTCTAATTTTCGTAGTGGCAAATCTCTGATACTTACTTGGATTTTTAATAAGGAGGTAGTTCAAAAGATCAATAACAAATGAAAGAAATTATAAAATTAAAAATGTTTTATTTTATTCTCATCCTTTGACTAATAAAACTTATACAAGTTAATTATTACTTAATGTTACTAAGATTTTATATTACTTTTATATTTGTATACACATATTTACAAAATTAAAAAAAAATCTATTGCATTCACTTTTGTACTTCGACCGATCAAATATATCTTTTAGGATCAGTATAGACACAAAAAAATATAGTAAAATTAATTAAATGTTTATTGCTAGCTAATGCTAATAATGAGAATAAAAATAAATAATTTTCTAAATCTATGTGTTATTTCTTACTCATTTAGTTCAAGGCCTACACTGGCTTAGGCTTTTCTATGGCAAATAAGTGACGTTACGTTATAAACAGTTAATGTATCGACATAATATCTTAATATTTTATTTGTTATTTAAAATAGGCGTATATACCGAATTTAATTGAAATATTATCGTAAATTAACCACAAAAAAATGCATTCAAACATTTCACACAATTTAATACTGCCGACGAGATCGTCGCAACGGTTTGACGACCCACATGGAGTGTGCTTATTAATATTTCTTGGAGTTGTATTAATTTTTTTTTCAAAAGAGTGTTTGTGTCAGCTCCCACGCACGACTGAAGTTTACTCCTTAAGAATGATTATCTTTGAACAAGCGCAAAAAATAATAAAACAAAACTTCAAAATAAAAGTGAAAGGTGCATAGCATAGGTTGAGCACATAAAACGTAACGCTGTAATTTGATCATTAAATTTTACTCTTCATATTTTTTTCATACCGGGCGTCTATATATGAAAATCAATTCTTAAGGAGTAAACTACAAAAATTTGTTTCTCAGATATTAGGTATAAAGCAATCAATGAGTAGGCGTCACTACATCAGTAAGACTGGTCTCGTCGTCGATATATTCGTCGCCACTCTGAAAACTAACACTCTTTTCATACACATTTTTTATAGAAATTAATTTAAGTTTTTAATTTTAATGAAACGGTATTTCACAACACGAATGGCAGTTTGCTATCGCACAATGACTGGAATAAATGCGGCAGGGACTCTAATAGTGAAACTCCTCTGCGAACAATCGCATCGTAAATATTTACATAAATAATAATTTTACAACTATCAAATAACAAGTAGCCGCTATCGTAACTTTTTATCTATACAAGACGGACGCGCGCGCATCCCTACCGGTCGATTCGGAACATCGCTACAAGTTTAAAATAGAGGGGGGACGATCAGCGTTTAGGTGGGGCGATGCGGACGGTCACGTAAAGGCGCATAGGTGGTGGAGTGTTAAGGTCGACCTGCCGTCTGCTTCGTCTGCTCGGTCGCCGACCGGTCTCCGGGACAGGGACGAAGCGAGCCTCAATCTCGAGTTGCCTGTCGAGGGTAGCGTGTGATTTGAGGTGGCGGCGCATTCGCAGTGCCCAGGCGCCATCACGTTTGGACAGCAGGAAGTGGGCGTCGTGGTCGCCGTACGCGAGTCGGTAGTGAGCGCGAGCACCACCCGACGCTGGTACCAGGCGCAGCAGCGGCGCTCGTCTCCAAATCTGCCGTGGCGTCGCCGACACCACTATTAGCTCAGCCTCAGGCTCCAACAGGGAGCGGCGCCCTATAGCCAATGCAACAATTAGTAAAACAAAAACCTTACTTTCGCAAAATCCAAGCAAAGTGCACCGGGCATATAAATGTAGAAACTGCAGACACCGGCACCTACACTACTACTCTACACATGTTTCGCCCCCACACGGAGCATCATCCGGAACTGTTAAACCATGCAACAATGAGCACTAATGCAACAACTCTACTAAACCCATCCGTCGACGTTTCTAAACTATAATTATTTCATGAGAATTTTGGAAATTTGCAGCACCAATGGAAATGTTACCGTGACCTGAAAGTGACGCCTCTGACTTAGAAAATCTTTTTTAGACATTCAAGAAGTCCAGAAACTTCTCAAGTTTTCGAGATTTTAGTTCCTCGGGGTTAATAATGTGTAATTTAACAAAATTCCATTTAATTTGGTATTTAGCGCGTGAGAAAAGGACCTTACAACAGTTTCATTACAATTTGGTAATTGGTAATTTAGTTTGTCAACAGATTTCTGTTTGTCGCAAACTTACGTCTACTACGTCTCCTGCGTTTCCTGACTATGGTAGTCCCGTTAGCAAACACAATGCCTTCCTCTGGAGCTCTTCGATGACGTCCGTTCACCTATATTAACAGGTATCATTATTGTCATTTGTAAAATATGACAGAAAGAAGCAATTGAGTTTATTAAATGTTTTTTCGTACAAAGAACATGTCATCAAACATCACAAAGTTAATAAGTGGTTGAACCACTTCATTATGCCAAATACAGATACAACTCATATTCAATTCGTCTTATTCTTTTATAAATCAAATGTGTTCTGCATAGCGTGATTTAGGATTCCAAAAAGATTTCTTAATGTCACACATCATATAAACAAATTGGTCTTGTGGTTTCAACAGTTAACGTATAATTTGACGAACTACATGTACTGAGATGTGATCAGCTCACCTTGCAGCTAAAACAGCCTTCATTGGACAGCAAGTCCCCTCCAGCACCGCCGACTTTGTACTGGTCTCGTAGTGGAAAGACTGGAGCGTCTCCAATATCATCAGGTGGCAACGCGGCGTCCAGAGCAGTGAGGCAGTGTCCTGCTCCCACCAGCCGGTAGCCGGGCGGGCAGCCGCACTGGAACGATTCGCCCAACGCTTGGCAACCGAATAGGCAGCTTGCAGTCGCGCAACCGCCGGCTAACTGTACATACAGTCCGTAATTTTTGTTATTTAGCACTTCAAATTTTTTTTTTTCTAAAATATTGAGAATTATATAAGAAGAGGCGAGATATGTATGTCTGGATAGTAGAAAGTGGAATTATGTGATCTCTGCCTAGGGGTCATCCATAAATTAGGTCACATGTTAAAGCGGGGGAAGGGTATCACCTGAATGGGACATTATATGACAAGGGGCAGGGAAGAGTCAAAATCTTTGTGACGTCACATGGTAAATTTAAAATACTTAAACGCGTTTATATGTCATGCATTTATTTATTTAGAATGGGTTCGCTCTTGATCCCAATCAAGAATCTATATACTTACTTATAATAAATCTGTAGAGAGGTCAATTCTGTACATGAAATATATTTTCAAAATAACTATCAGGGGGTGATTAGTGATCGATACTGATGCCAAAAATGCAATCAGTAAAATTTTTGTCTGTCTGTCTGTCTGTCTGTCTGTATGTTCCTTATAGAAACAAAAACTACTCGACGGATTTTAACAAAACTTGGTACAATTATTCTTCATACTCCTGGGCAGGTTGTAGTATACTTTTCATCACGCTACAATCAATAGGAGCAGATTAGTGAAGGGAAATTTTGGGAAAACGGGAGAAGTTACTCCATTTTTTAAGCTTCCGTCACGTGTGTAGCCTTAATGGTTAAAGTTACATATAAATCATGTATGAGGGAAATATTTTACATAAAATTGTCTAAAAAATATCCCGCAACAGCATATGTCTATCTTTTATGGTTGACTCACAATAACACGTGTAACTCCTGATAGCTTAGCAGTTCGGAGCATTGTGTGTGTATTTGTTTACTCTTACGTTTATGATACTCTCACTCATCCCTAATTTAAAAAAGTTTACATTATTACCTATTCAATTAAAAAAGAATCATAGAAATCGGTATAGAAACACCAAACTTATACATGAAATAAGCTATCGCGCCGTCGCACGTGAATACTGAATCATGCTATAAGGATTATTTTTGTGTAACGGTTGCCGCGCTTGACACGGGTCGCAGCGGTAGGGTATAAAAGGCGGGAGATCCGAGAGCGAGCTTCATCTTAATATATAAAAATCCAGTGTCACAATGTATGTTCCCAGTGAACTCTTCACCAACTCAACCGATATTGATGAAAGTTGGTATTTATGTGTAATTTGGTCCAACTGAAGAGATAGGATAGTTTTTTTAATTCATACCACAGCAACGCGTGGCCGGATCAGCTGGTATGTAAATAAAATGCTCTAAAAATTTACGAACTCGAAATTTAGATACATTTGTTAATAATTTAGCACTTGAAAAATTAGAAAATGTGTGAACATCACATCAGGGGGGAGGAGGTTCTAAAAATGTGACAACCTGTGACAAGAACCGGAGAGAGTCTAAAAAGTCTTAAAATCTTGTGACGTAATTAATGCATGGCCTCTACCCCTATGATTGTATGTAATAGATATAATACAGACTAAAGCGTGACCCAACAAAAATGGCAAAGTGTAAAAATGTTTAAGTAACCCATTTTGTCGCTGACATTACAAATTATCGTTTCAAATGGATTGGTCGGACGGGGTGGATACTTTGTTAGCATTTATATAACGTATATTGACAGTGACACGCAATGCCTTCTACTTATACAAAAAAGTCTTTTACGGCACGCCGTGATAATGATTCTAACGTTCGTCAGGTAATTTCATAAAAATTGACACCTACATTTGTAGGAGTAGTAATGTTGTTCTTTATTACCAATATGTGGTATATCGTAACTAATATGTTAAGTACGAGAGAACAAATTTAATTTTAATTATTTTTGGAGTTATGCTTCTTTAGGCACATTTGAAGGTGAAATTTTTCATGTAACCGGAGTAACGCACGCAGCATGCAACGAAACAGCGACTCTATGAAGTTAGTTGTTAATGTGAATAGGCTAACTTCAACATATCCCATTTAAAAATTTAATCAAAATAATAACTTTTTCCACGCGTACGTACACGCATGCTTTTTTTTAATTTAATTTTTAATTTATTTTATTAGTTCAAGTACCTAATGATATGTTCTTACAGGATTCATGTGAATGAACAAAATCATTAAATAAGCTTTGTATTGTTATCACATGAAATGCAATCATTTTTCTATTCTATTCTAAAAATATACATATAAAATAAATTAATAAATATACAAATAAATTAATTTCCCATCCATTTCTATTGTATATTTTATATGTACAAAAAGAACGCGAAGCTTAAGGTTCTCAACGCCAACCTGAACCTTATCCAAGAAGCGTTCTACTCTGTTAACGAATAATGTATCTAAATGTATCTACATATCTTTATATATATAATTCTTCTGTGAGTGTGTATGTCACTGAACTCCTCCTAACCGGCTGGACCGATTTGAATGATTTTTTTTGTGTGTGTTCAAGGGGATCTGAGAATGGTTTAGATTCACAAATCAGCCCGGCAGATGGCGCTGCAGACGGTATCTAGGTTATTTATCTATACTGCAAAAATAACAGGCAGGACAACGTCTGTCGGGTCCACTAGTATATATATATATATATATAAATTTTCTGTCACAGTCTTTGACCACAATGCAATCCGAAACTACTCAAACGATTTTGATTTTTTTTATTTTGCTTGATTTATTTCAACTTAGGACATAGGATAGGGCATCGACTGGGTTACCTGTAGGCAGACGGCGTGGTGCGCGTCCCAGCCATAGCCAGTAGGGCAGCCGCAGCGATAGGCTCCGCCCACCGGGAAACACGGCGACGCGCCGCACGCGCCACCAGCGCACACGTCCAACGGCGCGCACGCACCAGACGCCCCCTGCCGCGTCGTACCTGCGTCATTTTATTTATTTTCAAGGGTAACATTCATAATGAATAAACATATAACAATAAAGTTTCTACAAAACACAAAAGTAACAGGTTGAAGTTCCCGCAAAAGCGACATGAAAAACACGAAATTGAGTAGAATATCGGTCATTTACCAGGCGGGCAGTCGCAGCGGTAGCCGCCGGCGTAGTTCCTGCAAGGCGCCTGGCATCGGCCATCCTCGCACTCGTCTCGGTCCACGCAACGCCCGGTCAGGTCCAGCCGGAACCCACGAGGGCACACGCACCGATACGATCCGAGCAGGTTCACGCACTTCCCCGGCAATGGGCATATTCCTTCCTCGTGACACTCGTTTATATCTGAAACGAGAAAATTTTCACCATTTCAAAAGAGAAAAAGTTGTTACAGTTTTAAATGATATTATGTGTGCGATTCACGTCATACCATTTTGTTGTAATCAACTATGTCATGAAACCATAACACTACTATTATTTTTATGATAGAATAATATTATTATTGTTACGACATACTTATAATATTGTAAAGGAGCCTTTCTTTCTTCCATATAAGTAAGGCTAAACATGTACCTAAGATTCAAAGATACCAAAAAATAGCTAAAAAATTGTATATTCCGAAAAAAATACTTATTCATTTTTAAATACATTTGTACTACAAAAAAAATCATTTAAAAATATACATTACTTGCAACAAATGTTTTTTTTAGCTGGCAAGCACAATTGTTTTGAGTTTGAAGCGTTTTGTAGCTTAAAGTTATATAAACATTTTTCGATATTCAGTCTTAAACATAAAATGTATACAAGTTTATCAGCAACACTGCTTTATGAATTCTTCTGTTTTTAATATATACAGTAGGATCAAGAGCAAAAATAGCTATTTCTTGCTATTGCGAATCATTCTAGACGTTTAGTTATCTTATCAGCCTACGGACTTTACAAAAATACCGTGTTCCAGAGCCGCAAAAAACTTGTTAAAATCTTACCTACTGCACACACAACTGCCACATTAGCGTTTCGTTCTACGCAGTTGTGATTTAGTGTATAATTTATTGTGTTTTATTAACTTTATAAAAATCTAATTTATGGGTATATTATATATGAAATAAGTGTTTGTACATTATTATAAATATTTTCAAATAACTTGTACCAAGGTACATTTTTGGCCCGAAAAGAAAGGTCTCCTTTCGTTACTTCTGTTGAATCTGACGACTTCTTGCGCTCATTCTTCTTGTCAGTTAAAAGACGGTCTGAAGGGGTGGTAAATGAATTGAATTTGACAATAATTTGAATAAAGTTATTGTCAAAATCAAAATAACTTTATTTCATAGGCCCTTGCGGGCACTTAAAATCTTCGATTTCACAAAATCAAGAAAATATTCTTCTATAATAAAGGTAGCCCATGCGCCAGCGGCAAGTACATCCGCGGAGTTGATGCCGCATATGTAATCGCCACGAGCGGCCCGATTCCGAACGTAGGGGCTAACATGAGAAGAATCGGGCAAGAAACTCATGTGCCAAAACTCTTATAAAATCGCCAAATGCCTTACAAATTGTGTATATTACAAAACGATTCAGAGAACGAGCAATTGATTTATTTTAGGTCCACGCTACCTTATCATTCAAAAAATCTTTAACACTGTAATAAGCCTTTTTTCATAACTGAGTTTTAATTAAAATTTTAAATTGATTCACTGACATGTCATGCATGTTACATAGCAGCGTGTTGTAAATTCGTATAGAGTGACCTGCAAAGGAGTTGCTTATTTTATGGAGCCTATACCGGGGCATTGCTAGCTTGTCTTTATTTCTTAAATTGAAATTATGATAGTCACTATTTTTTCTGAATTTAATATCTTTATTCTTCAGTAAGTTCAGTAAGTTTTCATAAATATATTGTGAATGTACAGTCATAATACCTATTTCTTTAAATTTTTCTCTTAAAGACTCTCGGGAGCCCATCCTATAGATCGCCCGAACAGCGCTCTTCTTCAGTACAAAAATGCAGCCAATATCGTCGGCATTTCTCCACAGTAGTATCCCGTACGACATAATACTATGAAAGTAGCTAAAATAGACTAAGCGCGCAGTTTTTACATCTGTTATTTGACGAATCATTTTTACGGCGTATGCTGCAGAACTGAGTCTGCTCGATAGGCATTCAATATGAGGACCCCATTGTAACTTAGAATCTAAAGCTATACCCAGAAATACAGTTTGATTGGCCAGCTCTATTTCCTCATCCCTAACCCTGACTTTGGCTTTAGCTAATTGAACATTTGGCATAGTGAATCTAATGCATTTTGTTTTATTTTCATTTAACAACAAATTATTGGCGCCAAACCAGTGAACGACCTTGGAGAGTGCAATGCTTACTTCGTCAATATTAATTTGTCCACGTTAACTTTAAATACTAAAGACGTGTCATCTGCAAACAAGACCATCTCATGGTCGCGTCTTACAAGGTGAGGGAGGTCATTAATATATACCAGAAATAGAAATGGACCCAATATTGAGCCCTGCGGCTTTGTCATTTAATTTATATAAAAAATAAAGTGAAAGTTAAAGTAAAGCCAAAGTCTTATAGGCACCTTCTGGGTTAGCTCGTTCCATCATGGATCCTGCTTGGTCCTCGGGCTTAATTGGGATTAAGAGCGAACCTATTCAATATAAAAAAATATATTGTAAAATTGAAGTTATTAATATCGCGATTGCAGAGACATGGGCGTTCCTTATGGAATAAAACACCATAGGGAGAACGAGGATTGAAGGTCGCCAATGACTGCAGATGAAAAAAAACATGGGAAGACGGAGTTTCAGTTGGCCTTTGAAATATGTCGGGTGTGACTCACCGACACAGGCGTCGCCCCTCTTCTCGTACCCGTCCAAGCAGGAGCACTCGTAGGAGCCGTCGGTGTTGGTGCAGGTCTGCTGGCAGGTGTGCGAGCCGCGGGCGCACTCGTCCACATCGCGGCAGTCGGCCGAGTCTTCATCCAGCTCGTATCCTGCCCGGCAGCCACACTCGTACGAGCCCTCTGTATTGCGGCACGTCTGCGCGCAGGGCTTCGGCCGCGAAGAACATTCGTCTACATCGACGCATTCCCCGCCCGATGCCCGGTAGCCACGCCCACACACGCAGCGAAAACTGGAGAAGAGTTCGCATTTCATCCATTGTCCAGCTCCAACTTACTCTAGTTACATTGATTCCATCGTGAAATTAGGAGTTGGAATAATGCGGAAGTATCAAAGTAAAAGAGCAGCATGACCATTTGGATGGTCCTGCGTGCGAGTCTAGGAAGGAGCAGATGTTTGTGTGACGAATACGAGCATTTCTACCTGAGTCACGGGTATTTACACGTGTTTCTATGATTAATCTCTTATCTTTTTATTATGTATGTATCCGTTACCCTAGTATCCATAACACAAGCTTTAATGTACTTACTTTAGGCTAGGCTAATTGATGTAAAAATATATATATTTAGTGAGGCCTTAAATATGAAATAGGTAATTTTTTACCTGCCAATAGTGTTGACACATCTGCCAGGTGCACACAGACCGGGCATCGCTAGGCACTCGTCCACGTCTCCATAGATATCGGGAAATCCGCCTCCTCCGATAATCCCTCCATTAGTGATGGTGTGGTCCCCGCCGGTGATCATCCCGTCATGGCCTCCACCGCCACCGCCGAAGGAGCTTCCTCCGTCGCCGTTACCCCCACCACTGCCGGTGCCCCCACCACTTCCACCGCGGCCGCCTCCGCCTCCGCCAAAGTTAGTCGGCGAGCAGAGCTGCATGCGTTCGCGTGTGCCATGCGCCGGACACAGCTCACACTCTGGACCCCATGCAACGCCTAAAGTGCAGCAACACTGAGCTCTGTAATACAAATATATCAAAATTCATTTACAATATGTGAAAACTTATCTAGCTCTCTCGCTCCTGTCAGCATATTTGATTTAGATGCATATTCATTTCACTTACTTCGTGACATGTTGAGGCAGAGCCGGCGTAGAAGACAATATTCGTGTTGGCCAAGGCTCAGGGGTACATCGGCCCGACACAAGCGACCGATGGCACATGCCAGTTCGACGATCTATGAATAAAAAAACGTCTATATTAGGTGGGAGCATTAATAAAACTCAGAAGCTTTTATCAATTCTACCGGGACAAATCATTTGCAGCTAAATTATGCATATTTTAAGCGATTGTTCAGAGGACGCTTCTTATCAATACTTCACACCTTAGCTCACGCCGCAAAGTTGCCTGTCTGTCGGTCTTTTACATACTGTATTTTGGTGTGTGTGCTCGGGAGCTGCATGTGTCGCTCCTTTTTTCATCGGACATTCAGACGCACTGTGGGCTACCAACCTTTATTGGTTGTTATTCCTACCTGTCGCACCAAGCGCTTCTCAACATCTTTCATAATGCGCACAACAAAGGAGTTGAACTCCCTCCCTGCGTCCGTATTTCCGAGTGCTTATAACCCGTCCGTTTTCAAAGTCAGGGTGGATAGGCACCTTCTGGGTTAGCTCGTTCCATCATAGATTCAGTCTTGGCCCCTGGGTTTGGTTGGGATCAAGAGCGAACCCATTCAAAATAATAATAAAAAATACAAGAATTACCGACCAATGCAAGCCATCTTGTCCTCGCTGGGCTCGAAGCCAGCGTCGCAATCGCAGAGGAACCCGCCGTCGCTGTTGACGCAGACGCCGGGCAGGCAGAGGTCGGGGCGCTCGTCACACTCGTTGATGTCCTCACACGCGTCTGGCTCGTGCTCCGGCACGTGTCGGTACCCTGCAAAATAATTCAATTTAATTAAAGAAGTTACGGCAGAATTGCTATCATAAAAAAACGCATGCAAAGTATCCTCTCTCTCTTTCTAGGTGATGGATATAATAAATAGACCACTTAACGTCACGAACTTATTAAGAAAATTGCTCGTTTGATACCCTTTATTTAAGACATGTGCCATTTGATAGCTGATAATAATGGAAACCTTTTTTTCAAACAGCCCTTTCTCATGCCGCTCTCTTTAACTTATTTACAACGAGTTTATTATTATATAATGGAGTTTAATTTATGGTCTTATTCATTACAAATATTTCATACAATATAAAACGCCTTCTCTTAGATGATAGTTTAAGTAATATTAAAGAGGGCTCGTTATCAGTGAAGGCTAAATTAACAATTTTGGTTTTATAGGTTGACCGCTTTAATGAGTCTTCGTTCGCATCTTACAGGGGCGCGGGGGTACGGTGACAAAGGGGGATATGGAACAAGTGGGGGCGCACTATGCGCGCCTGCCCTGACTCCTGCTACTGCTCCTGACTCGATAACCTTCGGTGGAGACTCATTTAAGAGATCGACCTATTGTAAGTAAACATTGAATATTAATCTTATTGTCGTTATACGAATACCTGTTAATGGCTTAGTCTATATATAGTTTTGAATCGATTAGTTTATACGACACGCTATTGGTATACTGACTAAAATAAAAAAACCTTTATCTAGGATCTACCTTCAGGGCACTTGCAGATGTATGAGCCGACACTGTTCTCACAGGCGTACGGGCAAGGCGGCGTTTCAGCGGCGCACTCGTCGATGTCACGACAGTGGATGCCGTCGGCGGCCACTGCGTACCCGTACGGGCAAGTGCACCGGAACGAGCCAAGCGTATTGTGACATCGGAACGAACACGTCGCCCGCCCTTCGGCACATTCGTCGATGTCCACGCAAGTCTGCACCAACAATATAATGATAAATGATGTTTATTTTGCTCAGAAACATGGAAAAATTTAATAGATACAGCGTATACAATAATGTTCAGCATGTTTTCCAATTTCCGGCATGCAAAAAGTCATGTTAATAATATAAAATTATGCAATATCCGTTTCATAAATTAATTGATTTTATCTAATGTCCAATAAATAAAAGTTAATGTCACTATTCTCGTATTTCAACCTACATATCCAAATATTCTCTTACAAAGAAGATCTATTTCTAAATGCCACTTCAAAAATAATAATAATAAAAGTGAGTGTGTATTTGTCTATCATGGATGAGAGTGTTGTGCAAGATAGTTTGGTTCCGAATAAGGTAAGTATTTACTAAATTTTTAATAGGCTCTCCGTTTCGATATATCCCAGAATCTTAAGCCATACCATTAGCTTGAGCTTACATTCCCTAGTAGTCAATGGATAAACATTTAAAATTTTGTTGAAGCGGTGAAGTGATTTCTTAAATTTGTTATCTTCTAACGGTAGATCTTGAAAGACCTGTGGAGCTTGTTGAATATTATAATGGCCATAAAGTAGGTATACGTTTTTATTTAAATATTGTTAAGTTGCATTTTGGTATTACTATTTTTTTTCCTGCAATTTCTGACAATAACTTTAACATCCTTATATTTTACAAAATATTCGGGATGTTGTTTAATTTACAAACATAATTCAGCAATACAAATACTAGGGAGTGTCATTGTTTTGTGCTGTTGAAATGAAGGCTTACAACATACTCAGCTACTTTTTCCACATAGTGCCCGAATACTTTTTATCATATTATTACACCGTAGCGCAATATTGAGTATACAAATACAAATAGCAATCTGAAATGTCGTGACCTTTTTGATTATTTTCAGAGCATAGACAAATTTATTAACCTTCTTGTAAACACTGTCAATATGCAATTTCCAGTTCCAGTGTTATCAAGGGTTATACCTAAGAATTGGGCAGATTTTACCAGGTTAATATTATTATTTTTATGTTGTATATTTATATCACTGTCTTTTATTTTATAAGTATGAAATTATATTACTTTTATTTTATTTATGTTAATTTTTAGATTATTCATATTCATCTTGCGGATTATGTCACTAAGAGTATTATTTATATCTAATTCTAATTGGTCAATGTTTTTGCAACGCAATAGTAATGTACAGTCATCAGCAAATAAAAAGCAATGAGTATCTGTGATGTCAGGTAGATCGTTTATGTACAATATGAATAATAACGGTCTCAAAATACTGCCCTGTGGTATACCAGTTCTTACTTGTCGATACTGTGAACAAGCCGTTATTTTAATTTATTTTTCAATTCTAGTAATTTCAGTACACTGTTATCTATTTGCTAGGTAGCTTTCAAGCCAATTATGTGCGGTTTGTCTCATGCCATAATCGTCGAGTTTTTTTAGTAAAATGTCGTGGTTCAGCATCTTCTGACAGAAAAAATTAACAATGAAAAAAAACAAGATGCAATAACAAAACTATTTTTATTAATTATTATTAATATTTTTCTGGGATGATAGTGTATATGTGTGTGTGTGTGTGTGTGTGCGTGTGTGCGTTTGTTGAATAGACCTTTTTGACGTAAAACTTCTTTACGCTCGCTTGACATGGTGACGAGAGCGTTAAGTGTGATCGGGCGACGCGAACGGAAGTTGAGAGAGAGATGGAGTGAAGATAGAAATAGAGAGAGTTACGTTTCGTATATAACTGTAGGGGCAAGACACAGGTGCGAGCACACTAGTCGTAGAACATCTAAAGCACACTCGTTCTTTTTTGTGAACAGCTAAGCACTTGACCGCTATCTCGCTTGATGGCAAGCGACGATGCGATCTAGGATGTGACGCGATTGCCTAAAAGTTGGGAGGCAGCTGGCTCCTATATATATCGTGTAACGGTCACAGAGTTCCATATATTCTCTTTGGTAGCGGTACAAAATCTGACGCTCTTGTGTGACGGTAAAATTAGCACGGACGGAGTGGCCGCGTGGCGAGCGGGAACGTCCGTATAGAAGCTTCGCTTGAATAAATAATATACAGGTAAATACTGACGTGGTCCGGTCCCTCGGTGAAGCCCAGGTTGCAAGTGCACTGGTAGCCGCCGTCGAGGTTGGTGCAGGTGCCGTTGCCGCAGATGCGCGGGTCGGCGGCGCACTCGTTCGCGTCCACGCACGCCAGCCCCGCCGAATCCAGCACGTACCCCTCCGAGCATTCGCAGCGGAACGAGCCGTCTGTATTCACGCAGCGTCCGCCGCGGCACACGTCCGGTCGGACTTTGCATTCGTCCAGATCCTAGTTCATTTATTTATTTATTTATAGACACGATAACAACTCACAAGCTATAAAAACACACATATAATCAAACTAAAGATATAGTGATCACAATTTTACTAAAGTAGCAGACCCAAATATACCTGTGTGAAGTTGGGGCGTCCCATCCCACCTTGGCAAATACGATGGAATTCAGGGGACTCTGGTGGTGGACAACGTTCGCAATATGTGCCCCAGGCTGCACCTAGAATAAAACAAATATTTATCGTTAACACTATTTTACTATACATTCATAAATATTTAATAATGTTTAATACATTGCTCAAAACAAGTAATTCAAGATAAGATAAGTACCTAAAGAAATTAAACTAGAAACAATTAATATCTGTTGGCCATCATCTATTTATCTTGTGCTGACTAGATGTTCAAGCTACTCGTTCAGTGTCGTAGCATTATCAAGAACTACAAAGGCAGTAACCCAGAGGAAAGCTTTATGGCTTCGACCCGCCGAGGGTAGTCGACGGGGATATGTGAGAACTCCCCCCGCCATTATATGGGCGGGATATACACCACTAAAACCCCTGGGGCGCACTACCACCATTTCCATCAGACTGGGGCGGGACCGTGTTATCACGCAACACCTTTAGACAAAGGCACTGACCTTCCGAGCAGCAGCATTCAGGTCTCGACAGCCGTAGAGGGCGCGCTTGGTGGCAGCGGCCGTTCACGTATTCGTCGTAGCACATCTCCGTCCTCTCATCTACGCAGACCGCCGCTGTCTTATCAAACCGCCAACCAGAGGGGCAATCGCACTTGTAACTGAACAGATATTACATTAGAATTCGCAGGTGGTACCATATTAGAACCACATCGTTAAATATTTTAAAGAGCTTTAACTCACTATCCATTGAAGTTATGGCACTCGCCACCTGCGCATGCGTAAGGTAGTTCCTTGCACTCGTCTTTGTCTTCGCATTTTCGTCCGTGCAAACGCCATCCTTCACCGCATGAGCATTCATATCTAAAAAGGTGTAAAATCTAATTAATCTTTACCTCGGTTTCCTCTTTCTCCCGAATTTTAAATGTGACGTCAACTTCCTTAAATTCTAATTACCTCAGCCTAAGTCACTTCATCAGTAATGTAAGAAATAAGAGCTGCAAAATAATGAAATCTCAAATGTTTTTACTTCAAGTAGCCGCCAACCTATCTCATTTCAACCAAAGGTACATTTCGTTGAAACAACGCAAGCATTTCGTATGCATTCCAGCTTCGACTATAATTTATTTACATGAAAACGAAAATAACTTTATTCAAATGCACTTAAAACCAGCTTTGAATCGTCCAACATTTTTACCTACCTCCCATTCAGGACGTCTTTTAACTGACAAGAAGAATGGGCGCAAGAAACTCGTCAACTTTCACAGAAGTAAGGACGTTTACAATATTATACGTTAGAATTGGAGTGGGTTGAACCTTGAGGTTGAGACATACCCGCCGTTGGTGTTGGTGCAGGAGGGCGAACCGTCGCGGCCGCAGGGGTACGGCAGCTCGGTGCACTCATCCACGTCGCGGCAGTTGCGGCCGTCGCCCGTCAGCGTGTAGCCCGCCGCGCATTCGCACCGGAACGAGCCTACGATGTTGCGGCAACGGCCGTTGCGGCACACCATACCACCTTCGCGGCACTCGTTGATATCTGGAAGGATGGTTTCCAAATTTTGTTTTTTAAACTAAACACATATAATGATCACCGTTATCCAAAAATAATAGTGTGATTTCTGACAGGATTTTCATAAGTTCTTAGCAGTGAATGTGTTAAGAGAGCGTTTAAATTTTTATGAGAAGTTAGATGAAACCATTTTACAACTATTAACTTTTGAATTCAATTTACGCGTTATTAATTATTTTCTTATATCTCGGCTCTTACTCAATTTGATAGATGAAAGTTGTAGCCAACCAGCTGTTTACTGATCCACTACTATACTGCTATCGCGATATTGTATTAATTTTCGTTGCCGTTTCGGCAATGGATATGCAATTTGCCCGGTAGTTATACGCTCTAATTGTCACAAAAAGTTAGCAAATAGGCCGTGAACTGATCATTTCATTTATTATTTACTCGTCCCGCCCCGACTTAATCCGGGTTAAACATGATGTACCTACTTAGACAGGACGCATACTAGATCATAGTAGAAATTTGACTACGTTTGTAAATTTCGATGCGTCTGCCAGAGCGTCACAGTAGCTAAATGACTATATATAGTTTTTTAAATAGTAATAAAATTATAGAAATAGAATCAGCGGTTTCAGAGATTACCATCCATCCACAAATAAACAATACCACTCTCCTTTTTTAACCTAATATGAGTACAGTTAGATATAGTCATATATCACAAAGTTACCAATGCAGTCGTTGTTGGGGCCGGGCTTGAAGCCCTCATCGCAGTGGCAGGTATAGGAGCCGGGCAGGTTCTCGCAGGTGCCATTCCGGCACATGGGCCGCGGCCGAGCGCACTCGTCCACGTCGCGGCACACGTTGTCGCGCAACGTATACCCGGGCTGGCAGTCGCATCTAGAATTCCACACAGTCAGAGTCAGAGCCGTCTTTACCTATGGTGCAGGGTGTGCGTTGCACACGCACGCCGAGATCCTAGGGAGCACCGAGCACTTTCAATCGCTTCAATGTTATATGGAATATGGAATTCATAAGAATGGAATCTCCATACAAAATGACCGATCAGCTGATTGAGTGCCGTTTCGTTAACGAAAATCGAAAGTCGTTTTGTTAACGATTTTTATTTTTGACATTGATGTACCTAATATCTATATAGACATTTTAACATGGGTGCGATTTGGTTTGTTGGAGTTGATTACCCTGTATAATTCTAAATACAGTCAGTCAGTACATAATGGCATCCAAAACTGGAAAATTGCTTTATTCGATTTTCAAATTAATCTTCAGTTAATAAGTTTATTATTCGCTTTGGAGTTATGACAGATTGTGGTAATGTGTTGTTATTTGTACGCGTTCCGTTTTGTCCACGCGCTCAGTAAAGGACGCTAGGGTAATGATTGTACACAGGCTCTACAAGGACTAGAAACGCCTCTACACACTGTATTTCTTGACAGAGATATAAAAAAAATATTTCTCTACATTAAAAAACTGGTGAAAGCCAGGGTTATGGCATGCTAACGATAGATATATCAACAATAAGTGAAACGATTTGTATGATTAAATATAACTACTCTTTAACGCCTAATGACTACGAAGAGGTGTTGAGTCTTTAAGAGTGAAGAGTAAGCAGGTATATCACCAGGAAGTAGAACATTAGATCAAATCTAGTTTAATAAATTTATTTAGTTTATTAAAGTATAAGTTAATTTTATTGTGTTATTCGAACATGTTAAATTGTAACAATCCTGCCATTGTAGCGATCCTGCTTTTCACACCGACGATCCTGAGTTCAAATCCCGAAAAGCGAGTGACGTTTCTGTGATGAATACGAGCAATTGTATCTGAGTCATGGGTATTTATAAATATTTCCACTAATATTACATATGTATATCTACCCGTTACCCTAGTATCCATAACAGAAGACTAATAATGGTTACTTTGGCTAGGCTAATTGATGTAAATGTAAGAAATATTATTATTGGATGGATCGAAACAGCTTCTATGGCGTCTGTCTGTTACGCCATAACTTCCCGAGTTCTTAACTGATTTTTAAAATTATTGTGTGGAATCAAATCAACATATTTAGGACCAGCTTGTGAAGGAGCCCGAATTCTTAAATTTACAAAAAATTACCAAAAAACATTGGTTCTATGGGATTACCCATTGAAACAAAACGCGCGCGCTTTTTGAAAGTTTTCATTCTTATGGAATTTTAATATTTATTAAACACTATGGAATTTTATTTCTTTTTATTTTTTATGTATCACGCTCCAATATATGGTGCTAGCGAAGCATAGGTCCCATGGTTATCAGCTTATATCAGTAGTTTGTATGTGAATGGTGCGCACCTGAAAGAACCGATGGTGTTCCTGCAGTCGCCGTGCTCGCAGAGGCGCGGGTCGGCGCACTCGTCGATGTCCTCGCACTCCTCGATGTCGGCCATGAGCCTGTACCCGGGCGGGCAGCGACACTCGTACGAGCCGGGTACGTTCACGCACTGAGCCATGCCGCGGCAGCGCGACCGCCCCAGCGCGCACTCGTCGATGTCCCGACACAAGTGCGACGTGTTGTCATGCTCATACCTATAAAGTATTTGATAAATTCTCTTAATAGAAAAATACTAGAAAAAATCGACTTGGGTCACAAGCGAAGCCCTCCCAGTTTACTATTAATATAATTTATAAGATTCAATTTGATTTTGAATATTTATTATTCAAAAAATATATAAAATTACAAAACTATCAACTATTTGTTAAATCATTTATTCCGTGAATAACGATGACGGATTTTTGCTATATTTTTGTTTGCTAAGGGATTTGATATAATGAAATCACTACTTTATAAATACAAGAACCTGTAGACACCATTTTTTATCCGGCAGTATCTTTGTATTTCAGATGAAACGACTTTTTTTCTTCAAAAGCCAATTTTGTTCATTCACGATTATTTTTACAATATCAACAATAAATACAGTAAGAGCCCACGCTTTTAAGGCACTTGGAATGAGCCAGCCGACCTCCTCCAGACGCAAAAGAGGCGCTTAAAATTGAAAAGAATGAAGAAGTAGAAATACATATTAGATATAGACTCCTATTTTAGAAGCTAATATTCAAACCAGTTCTAAACTTACCCATGGTCACATCCACACGTGAACCCTGAAGCGGTGTCGTGACAGACACCAGGTTTGCACAGTTGTGGCATGATATCGCACTCGTTGATGTGTCTCGTCTCATTTGTAACAGGGTTGATATACTGTCCTGGGCGGGCCCCGCACAATGCCACGTGGTCGGGAGAGCCAGCAACAGGACAACGTTCACATGGAGCACCCCACGCGCGTCCCGCTGAGCAACAGCAAACATGCCGCGTTTGCGGGGCCCCAGCAGCGTTCGAGCATTGCCCGGTCTCTTCGTCCCATTCTAAATAGCATTGCCGCTGGCGGATATCCACACATTCCTCTGCAATAAACCGAGGGTAAAAATTAAACAGGCACATCGAAATTTTACATTGGTGTATGTGTTAAAAAATTTGCAGACTCATAAAGATAAGTCGACTAGACTAGCAATTCAAGTTTAGCTGTTGAAAAGAGATAACACTATAGATCGCCTATAGCGGTGTCTCACTTTGACTATCGCATTTGCATCACGCTAAAAGATCATGGTAAGCCCTCAGGTTTGTAACAATTATCGTTGAGACATTAAGGCATTAATAAGATCCTATACCTCTTACAGTCGTCAAAATCCATAAAGGCAAAAATCCTTACTGTTACTAGGCATGGGCACGTATCCCTCAGGACAAAGACAGACATAGGAGCCGGGCATGTTCCTGCAGACGCCGGGGCCGCAGACACCTGGCACGGTGCACTCGTCTACATCCACACAGCGCTGCTCATCTTCCGACAGGGCCCAACCGTCGCCGCAAGTGCATACGAACGACCCGAATGTGTTCGTGCAAGTACCATGCTCGCATAATGCTGGATGCTGTTCGCACTCGTCAATATCAGCAAGTGTCACTACATACGAAGGCTGTGGAGATAAAATTTAAGTTATCTTAAAGAAAAGTGCGTTTAAACAGTAGAGGTTTTAAACAACGACAAAAATGTGTGATCTTACGGGTTCCAGAACCGGTTGGTATCCGGGCCCTCCAGGACAAAGTTGTCTGTACTCCTCGGAACCTGGCTCAGGACACAGGTCGCAATAATTTCCCCACGCGGCTCCTAATGAAAGGCAATGCTAATGATAATGAAAGTATTGCTAGATGACAATACAATGATCCATTATGGACTAAATGGTAATTTTGCATTGAAAGATTTACTGATAAACTGGAACCATAAAGAATGAAAAACTTGTACAAAGTGTTAAATTATATTCAGAGTTTAAAGATAATTACGTACCAACTGAACAACAGCATGCCGCCATAGTCCCGTCTTCAGAGAGCTCATCTCGATCATGGCAACGTTCAGTACCAGAGCGCAAGTCCACATTGCCGTAACATCGAGCCTTCCTTGAATCTGTACAAACCCCATTACTTAGAAGTTGTAATAAATAACCATTTTTCAGATATATCTGGAGAAACTTCTTATTGGGATTAAAAGCAACTCCAATAAAAAATGGCCACTGGAGAGGAATCCTGTTTTTCAGATATCTATGTGGCATTATTTTTTCTTAATTGCCGCTATTCCTCCGATAGCATAATATAGTAGAACTATATTATACTTAAAATTAGACAGTTATTACAACATCAGGTAAATAAATAGCTCTACTCACCAAAGCAAGCAGTTCCATCAGAGACCAATTCATAGTTGGGTGGACAACGGCAGATGTACGATCCCTGGGTGTTGAGGCACTCGCCGTACTGACACGACTGCGGGGATTTGCACTCGTCTACGTCCGTGCAATTGAATCCAGGCATCACTGCAATACACAACAGTATTCGTTTAATCTCGTTCATTTGCATTATCTGCGAGTAAGAGTTTGTCAAAATTGTTAAAGTCAAGAACTTGTTTTATGAAATACTTACATTCGTCTACATTGTCTGATTGGTAACCCTTGTCACATATACATTTGAACATGCCGTAAGTGTTCACGCACCGACCGAACACACACACATTGTCGAAAGTCGCACACTCGTCCATATCTGCAAATAGATGTAAGGTTTTAAGATTATATTAATGATGAACTATTACAACCAAAAAAAAAAGTCAGTCGCTTCAACTATTTGTCATACCAAGACAAGCTTTCTCATCCGGAGTCTTTGCGAAACCGACGTCGCAGTCGCAAGTGTATCCACCAGGTGTGTTGGAGCAGTGGCCGTTCTCACATAAAGTCGGGTCATTGGCGCATTCATCAATATCCACGCATGAATACCTGAAATGCAAGATGAGTAAAATTACAGATGGATTTACAGTATTTTTGTACTAGAGGTTTATACACGATTAAAATATAATTACCATAAAAAATTAAACTGCGTTATCAGTATCGACTACTGATACTATAGACCTAGGTTTAAGCGCAAAAAAAAACATGAACTAATTTATCCTTAAAAAACTTAAAAAATGGTCTATCTCAAATATTTACTACGACTTTACTATCTTATTGAATACGTAACTTACACATAGGTATGTATCGGTGCGCAATGACCCAATCCTGGCGCGTGCAAACATAAAACCCCCGCCGCCGCGCCCTTCCCCGCTGCGCCCCTCCCCCGCTGCTCCCTTCCCCCGCACTAGGGGTGTCCGTTTTGGAAAAACATCGATGTTTTTCTCGATTCGATAAATCAGAACTGTACATCGATGTCTTTCGATGTACCAGGTGTAAACAGCGATATTTTGTACGCATCGAGTACTTTTTTAGGGTTCCATACCCAAAGGGTATAACTACTTGTCAAGCCACGGTAGTAATTGCCAGTCAACATCCCTCATCAGTCCTGGTAGCAATTGCTACCATATTCAAATTACCGTGTGGCTTTAAATTACGATTTATTTTTGAGTTTTTATTTATCGTGAATAGGAAAGCGCTTGACCGCCATCACGCCTGATGGTAAGTGACGATGCGATCTAGGATGTAACGCGCTTGCCTAGAAGAAACCTATTCACTAGTGACTTGAAGATCCTAAATTGTATTTATCAGGCAAAGAGTTCCGCTCTTTAGCGGTACGTATTACAAAATTGGAACCAAAAATCTTAGTGCGACTCTTTGGTATATCAAACAAATAAAGCCAATTCGTAAGTCTGGTTGTCCGATGAAAAAATGGGGACGGCGGAACAAGGCTGTGCAATTCTGCTGCACACCCTCGGAAATGTATCCTATAAAAAACGGATAGGCTAGCTAACTTCCGTCAATGTTCAAGGCCCTTCAGCTTATTATTAAAAAGTTCGTTATTGCCGATGAGTTTCTTCGCCTTCGACTCCAGCGTCTGGAGTTGATATTGGACGGAACCGTCCTAAAGATACACAGATCTTAATATTCTGTGGTGGATTCTGTATTAATCAGCTTTATGGTAGTATTTTTTGATTGGTCCTGGCTTAATTATTAAGCGAGAAATAGGCATTTTTATCTAAGAATCCGACATCGTTTTCATAATTCGCACTGTACTGGGACTGTTGAGAGGGGTAAGGCGCGGTAACGGACTGACAAGTGGATAAATGGAACCCTATCACTAAGATTCCGCTGTCCGATTGTCACCAGCCTGTATCTCATGCCAGTCCACTATTGAATCATCAACTTTTCTTTTTTAATTAAACAAATAGGGAAAAAAATATTAGGCAGAATTTTAGTGGTTAAACTTGAGTTTTTATGAAATTCATTGGTAAGATAAAAAATACGTGTGTAAACAACAACTACGCCTCCAAGCCCTCAGATGGGATTTGAATTTATATCTTATAGAAATATTGCATTGTGAATGCAAAAAATTAAATTAAAAACATAATTATAGCTGGTTCCATCTTAATCGATTGTTAAATATTTGTAAAAAATATTCCTTTCGATGTTGAAGGTAGTTAGCATTCAACATTGGTGGAACGATACTAGCTCATAGTAGAAGTTGAAATACATTTGTAAAATTCGACACGTTTGCCAGCGTCTCGGTAGCTCAGCGGTCAGAGCAGTCACCCGGATAGCGAAAGGTCGTGGGTTCGTATCCCATCTGAGGGCTCAGAGGCGTAGTTGTTTTTTACACACGTATTTTATATCTTATAGAAATATTGCATTGTGAATGCAAAAAACATCGATACATCGAGTATATCGAAAGCATTTCAAAACATTGGATCGATTCGATGCATCGCATTGTAAACATCGATGTTTTCAATGCATCGATGTATATCGAATATCCCTAACCCGCACCACTCTGCACGTGTATAATCCCGGCATTTTGAAATCACGTGACATGCGCAGTAGTAAATAATGTACCTAAACTTGCTACTGCGCATGTCACGTGATTTGATGACGTAAATGCCGGGAACATAACCATTTCTTTGACCTTGACCTAATTACTTAGTTACCACTCGTCAGTCGGCCTGTGCGCATACGCTTTTGTGATCGATCAGTTACACTCGTTAAGTACATAATAAAATCATGGCTTATCAGTTTACATCTCGTGAATATGTCATGATGGTTCGTGCTTATTTTTTGAGCGGTGAAAACGTGTCGGCGGCTTTACGGATGTACCGAGAGCTGTACCCGAATGCTCGACAGCCAAACTACAGTACAGTGTTAAGTGCTTATCAACGGCTCCTAGACCATGGCTCATTTTACGTGCCATCGCACGCGCAAGGAAGAGGGAGACCACCGATCTCTCAGAACTTGTATGACGACGTGGTGACGTACTTTGAGGAAGATCCACGAAGAAGCACCCATGATGCTGCTCGACGATTTGGTATTAATCAATATTCGGCTTGGAAGATAATAAACTCGGCTGGTATGCATCCGTACCATTATCGTAAAGTTCAAGAACTTACGACCGTTGACCGAGAGCCGAGGATTACTTTTTGTCGTTGGGTAATAAGTAATCCAAACGCCAACGTGCTTTTCTCCGACGAGTGCCTTTTCACCAGAATAGGATTGTTTAACCATCATAATGAACATTGGTGGTCATACAGGAATCCTATGCTCACGCGAGAGCATTCGTTTCAACATAGGTTTAGTGTAAACGTTTGGGCCGGCATATTGAACGATGAAATCATCGGTCCATATTTTATTGAGAGCCGACTCACGGGCGAAACCTATTTAAATCTACTCCGCACGATGGTTTCGACTATGTTGGATGACATTCCACTGGCGAACTAGAGAGGGTTGTGGTTTCAACAAGACGGTGCACCTCCACATTACCATCGTGCTGTGAGAGAGTACCTCACCGAAGAGTTCGGTGACCGATGGATCGGCCGCGGCGGCCCGGTGCCGTGGCCCGCGCGCTCACCAGACCTTACACCTTTAGACTTTTTACTATGGAGTGAAATAAAGCGTAGAGTGTATGTAAGTGAACCTGACACTATTGAAGTGCTAAAACAGCGAATAATAGACGCTTTTAATGAAGTGAAAATGCAAAGAAACGTATTAATTTCTTTAAAAGGAAATTTGTTAAAACGGGCTAGTGTGTGTGTTGAAAATGGAGGAGGACACTTTGAACAATTAATGAAATATTTGTAAGACAGTGACTTTAATGTGAACAGGTAATGTACATAACAATAATCTTTTTACATATGCTAATTCTAACTATGTTAATACGCCAAAATTACTCGTGAATAATTTAATGACCTATTTGCATTTTGGTTAAAAAAAATTTGTATGTTATTTTGTTAACTTAATACCTATCTAAACGTAATTTTGTCGGTTCTACGCCCAATAAAGTATGAAAGATAAGTTTGATTTATTAATTGAGTATTTACCTATCGGTGCTTTTTGGTTCTTGAGCGGGAGTGGGGCGGCTTGCTAGCATATGTTCTACCTTATTGCCATGTGCAGTAAGTTCATTTTCACTTGAGATGGTGTGATACGTTTTCATTGACGGAAGTTCATTGAATACAATGTAGTGTCTGTAAATTTGGCGATATTTTCCGCAATTTTAAAAACTGAATAACTTTACTATTATTACTAAAAAAAAACAAAATTCTTCGCATATTTATAATATTGATGCTTTCTTAAATTTGGCATTCCATTTTTTATGGTAATTAAAATTTATAGGTGTATATATAAGTGATAAAGTATATCATTGTCATCTTCAAACCTCATTCTAATTTTCAGAGCAACTAGGATTGAAGCATATCTGACAGCAATTTCTTTTTTCTAAAAAAAATAAAATTTTCGAAACTAACTGGCTATGAGAGAAAGAGAGAAAGAAAATGTACGCTTGCACCTCTCACTCCTGCCCCTACAGTAATACACGAAACGTAACTCTCTCTCTTTTTATTTTCACTAACTTATATCTCCCTCTCAACTTCCGTTCGCCTCGCTTGATCACACATTTCGTAACGCTCTCGTCAGGCATTCACCAGCTTACTCCTCAAGTCCAGCGTGCATCAAGAAGTTTTACTTCAAAAAGCTGATTTCATACTACACAGGATATGAATGTGCACCCAAATATCTGATCCCTATTAATGACTGACCCGTCACCCTTGTAGCCGGTGTCGCAGAGGCAGACGAAGGAGCCATCCGTGTTCCGGCAAGTGGCACGCGGATGGCAGCCGCCGTTGTTCGTCACGCACTCGTCCACGTCCTCGCATTCCGACCCGTCACCGCGCCAGCCGTCACGACACCGGCATTGGAATGAGCCCTAGCAGTAAGAACAATCAGTAATTATTTATTTATTTGCAAATTGGGTGTATATTATAGATCTTAATACTAGAACGGTACTTACAACTTAATACTCTTCTCGAGTAAAGCATAAAGTCATTAATAATGAAATTAAACATAATGATTTATATACTTCCATTAGTAGTAATTTTATGCAAAATTAACATGAATTCGTAAACATTAAATAGTATTATTTTTATATATTTTATTATTGTTATTAAGGATTAAATTTCGGAACATAAATCATTATAATTGCATTTATTATTATTATTTATTTTTCTGAAACGGAAGACCTAGAAGAAATAAAATTGAATATCATCAACGATGGCATCACAGCTGTCTTTATTTAGTACAAAGTAGTTTTTTTTTCATTGACTACTATCTTAAAATTTTAGAGCTGCTGAGTTATAAAAATAGATAAAAAAGTAGTAGATATCTACCAGAGTATATATCTATCTACTTGACACTCGAGAAATTCGAAAGCTACATTTGTAAAAGATAATAAAAATTAAAGTAATCTAATTTGAGTTGTCTTATTCATGACAGACAACGGAAGTCATAACTCACGTTTATGATTATCATTGTAACCAGAACCTTGTACCAAGTGATCATCTGTATCAGGTATCTACGCTGAGCAAACCATTTATTATACGAGTAGTAAATAGACAGGCGCTTGACCACTATCTCGCCTTAATTGTATTTGCCAGGAAACACAGAATCGGGCAAAGAGTTCCAATCCTTAACGGTACGTATCACAAAATTGGAACCAAAACGCTTAGTGCTACTCTTTGGTATATCAACGGTGGACGTACGGGCAGGTTGATGCAGTCGGCAGCAGGGTGGCAGTCGCAGGTGCCAAGCTCACACTCGTCGTCGTCAGTACACGCGGGGCCCTGCTCCGGCTTCACGCTGTAGCCGTCTGGGCAACGACACACGAAGCTGCCGATGGTATTCTGGCACTCGCCCGCACCGCAAAGATCGCGGATCTGCCAATTAAACACGGATCACATAATCACTAGCAGCTGCAACCAATTGTGTTATCCTAGCTGCATTTGCAAAAGCAACTGCTTCTCTGTTTGTACTGGTCAAATAATTCATATTTTATTAATTATTTTTTTCTTTTAATAGGTTCTTTCTCGATCCCAATTAAGTCTAGACAGGATCCACGATGGAACGAACACAGAAGGTGCCTGTTCACCCTGGCTTTAAAAACCGACCAGTAATAAGTACTCGAAAATACAGACGCGGGCGGGAGTTCTACTACTTTGCTGTGTGCATTATAAAAGATTTTGAGAAACGCTTGATGCGACAAGTAGAAATAGCAACCAAAAAGGGTGGTAGCCCGCAGTGTGTCTGGATGTCCGATGGAAAATGGGAGATGGCGGTATGAGTCTATGCAGCTCCTAAGCACACTCTTCAAAGTGCATTCTGTAAAAGACCTACAGACAGGTAACTTTGCGGCGGTGAGTTGGTGTTAGCTTTTTACAGCTTACACCTTAGCAAAAATTTCTGATACTACAGAGATACAATTTTTGGTAACCTCGACATCTAACGTCACCTTCGTCACGTCACATATTAATAAGATTTGTTTAATTTAAAGAAGTTCTATAAAAAACAATTAAATCAAGGTTTGGGCAAGGCACGAATCCACGGCCACCCGCCATCCGGGGGAGAGCTCTTCCAACTGAGCTATTCATACCTCGACAGATCAGTTGGTTTTTTTCTGTTTCTCATAATGACATAGGTGTCATCTAGTAAGCTTGAGTTAATAATTTTTTTCTAGTAAAAATTTCTTTAGATATAAAAAACTAGTTAAATGTTCCGATTGAATTTAAAACGGGATCTTCATTCAGTATTTATGTCATTAATCCAGCTACCGTCATCTGCAACCTAGTGATTTCATCGCTTCGAGGGTATACGTACATCAGCACACTCATCGACATCGCGGCAGGTAGGCCGGTCGCCGTCGCCAGGCAGCAGACCCTCGCCACAGACGCAGGAATACCCGCCAGGCGTATTCCGGCATTCGCCACCACCGCACGGCCGCGTACCACTACCGCACTCATCCACATCGCGGCAGGTGCGACCGTCTGCACGTAGCTGCCACCCGTCTCTGACGGTATACGGATCACAATAATAGATAGATAGATCTTAAAAATAAAGGTAAATTTAATTATAGAAAAATTACAATTAAGACTAATTGACCCGATCGATGTTGGATTCACAGCGATTGACAATGGCCTCGATGATAGCATGAGGCGACAGCACACGCGTTCCGTAGCGTTGGCATTTCCTTCACGTAGCAACACTTAGGTATGGCCAATTGCGAGGGCGGCGTGAGCAGTCTTTATATAGCCAACATACGTTATTTGCATCATAAGACACACACATGTTTTCAACAATCATTCTTAACATATACTATAATTTTAAATTTAAGCGTGCGTACCGCAACGACCCAAAAGAAAAAGCTCGACGATACCATTGCTCTGAGAGCAAAGAACTGATTTTCAGCTATTACTCAGAAAATGCACGAGTCTACATGTAACAGCGCAAAAATATAAACATTATACTGTAACAACAAAATAATATGAGTGTTAAAGGTAAAATATGAAAATTAATTCATGAGAAAGGAATAATCTTCTTAAATTAATATAATCACCTTACACGTCACAATACTTTTTATCTCATTCTAATAATTTTAATAAAACAACCATTTTAGGGCATTTTGCTAATAATTTATATTTAATCCTGACGTTTCAACTCCTTAACAGGAGCCGTGGTCACAGGATGACTAAGGTAAAGGTCATTATATATTTTCAACTACCTTCACAATATTTTAATCGGCCACGTTCACGCAATACAAATCATGTGCAACGAGCTAAATTAATGAATTCTCGATTCAATAGGCCATGAACTGAACAGTGCAATTAAGACTGTGCAAACTATGAGTGCGTTTAGAGCCATCCCACTCGGTACGTACCAGCTGACAGAATGTCGGTGCCAAGAAGTACTCACTTGCAACTACAATGGTAAGATCCGGGTGTGTTGACGCAATCGTGTTGGCAGCGAGTCGGGTCTTCAGCGCATTCATCAATGTCTTCGCAGTGTGACTTGACTGTTAGTTGAGCATAACCTTCGTCGCATACGCATTGGTAAGTTCCCATCTGATTCTCGCAAGCGCCGTTGCTGCATATTCCTAAAAGTGTGACATCATTTTAAAAATCATAACATAATTAAATAGGAGAGACTAAAATTTTGCACTCTAAGTAAATATTTGTATGACTTCGGGATGCTGTTTAGGAACAAACTGTTGTGTTACTGCAAAGTACCTGAAGTGATCGAACACTCGTCGATGTCCTTGCAGGAGAGCCTGTCGGGTGCAAGTTCCATTCCGGGTGCACACTCGCAGCGGAACGATCCAGGAGTGTTCACACATCGTCCTCCTCGACACAGTCCTCGATCCTCAACGCATTCGTTTATATCTAGAAAATCATCAAACATTTATTATACTGTACGATTTGCTGACGTACAATGTTTAATTTCATAGGAAATTATAAGTTTGATTAATACACGAATATCATTTCATTGATATTTATGATAAAATAAAAAATAAACATAGGGGCGACCAAATATATACTCAAATTGCTGAATCGACGATGTCGCAATTGTGCAGTTGTGCAGACCATCACTACATAGTATAAAACATAGTAGCTTTCTCTGTCCCTATATCCCTATGTACGCGTTGAGTAGTTGTGACGGAAGCTTGCGCTCAGTCGATCCGATAACTTTAGCTACCCACAATGGTAAATAAAAAGTGTTTTAAATGTAAAAAAAATGTTACCAAGAAAACTCCTGGGTTGAAGTGTAGCCGTTGTGAAAAAGTGGTTCACGCTGATACTACGTGCTCTAAGCTTTCTAATAAGCAGCTTAATACCATTCGCAATTCTCCTGGTATTGAATGGAGTTGTGAAGACTGTTTGGAGAACGTTTCAAGGCGCTCATCCTTCATCGTGCCGGAGGACGTTGAAGATGATGATGAATCCGAAAGTGGATAAATTTTAGGTTCTCAAGCGATCGACACAAAAAAATTAATTAAAGATATAAGCTGTGAGTTAAAGAAGACCTTTAAAGAAGAAGTTAGATCTTTGGAAACATCATTAGAATTCCTTAGTGACCAAATCAGTTCAATGGAGCAATCCTTAAAAAACCAAGACAGCAAAATAAAAGATCTTGAACACAAAAACCAAGACTTGTATAATAAAAACAAAAATCTTGAGCTCCGGGTGAGAGTTATTGAGCAGGCAAATCACCAGCTCGAACAAAAAACCCTTTCATCCTCCATAGAAATAGCAGGGATACCAGAGATGCCTGCTAAAAATATAGGAAGCCTATTGGAAAGGGTGGCGTCAAAGCTGGATGTGGAAAAGTGCAACATACAAACGTTCCAGCGTTTATCAGGATCAAAAGCTAAATCTGGAGCGTTACTTGTGGAGATGAAGACCAAAGAAGCTCAGATACAGTGGATAACCAGTGGCAGAGAGAAGCATCTAACTGTGGGTTCCATCATTTCGGATGTGCCAATAGAAAAAGCCGATCAACGAGTCTACGTAAGAGAAGCTTTATGTAAAAATACAAAAGTACTATTATTCAATACCAAAAATCAGTTGAAAAAAACATTTAAATATATTTGGTGTAAAAATGGTAAAGTGTTTGCAAGAAAATCAGATAATAGTAAAATATTCTTAATTCGATCACTACAAGATTTAACTGAAATTGAGAATTCTATTAAGATGTCTTAATTCGGTTTGCACCATTTAAAAACTAATTTTATTCATTACAATGGATAGTAATATTACTGAAATATTTGACTGTTTAACAACTACAGACTTTTTAAAGCAGCTACCTACAAAAATGCATATAAATATCTCGTGTATACACATAAATATAAGATCTGTCATTAAGAACTTTAATAAGCTGTTACTAACATTACATAGTTGCAAGTTTCCTTTAGATGTAATTGTGGTTACTGAAGCTGGAATATCAAATAAGTTGGTTAATTTATATAATATTCCAGGATACAATATGTATTATAAACTAAGAGTAAATAGGAAGGGAGGCGGAATCATAGTATATGTAAGAAATCACTTAAAATTTACAATGTTAGAGAGTAAATCATTCACATTTGAGTCCCTAGTAGGCTTGTTAAAACTAGACTCTAATCAAGAGATGATATTGTTTGCTTTGTATCGACCTCCTTCCACTAACACATGTTTATTTCCTAAAGAGTTAATTAGATGTATCTCGAAATTCGATATTGGGTTAAACTTTTTAATGATCGGCGACACAAATGTTGATTTAAAGTTACATACGTCATACACAAACTCTTATCTAGAAACGCTTAGCGGATTGGGACTGATGTGTGGAATCACCGATTATACTCGAATCGAAACAAGGAAAGGTAAAGTTACAAAATCATGCATAGACCATATATTTGCGCGGTTCCCTACATCATGTCTCTACTCGGCGGCGCTCGACACAGTACTGGCTGACCATCGAGCCGTAATTTGTTGTGGCGTTACCGGTTCCGAGTCTCCGGAGTGCGAGCAAATGCAGGGTGATTCTCAAACAACAATTAATCATGATTTATTATATAAAGAATTGAAGTCTGTAAATTGGTCGTTGACTAATGACATGAAATGTACTAATGACATTTATAAATTTATTAAAAATTCTATTCAAGAAAAAATTGAAATAGCTTCAACTTCAATAACTTGCAAAAGTAAAAACAAACACTCTAATAAACTACCTTGGATAGATGATAATGTAATTAAGCTGCGCGAAAAATGTGAGATGCTCTTTCATTCCTGGAGGAAAAGTGGGAACGATCCTTTGTTACGGTTACAATATAATAAATCCAGAAATATGTTACACAAAGTTTTAGAAAAGAAAAAGAATTCTTATTACATGAATCTAATAAAAAATAACTACAAAGACTCAAGAAAGGTTTATCAAATACTTAATCACATGATAGGTCGTGTTACTCGCTCCATTGATGAAGTAATACTCGGAGCATTTGATGCTCAGGGTCTCAACGTTAAAACTATAGCTCAAAATTTCTCGCTACAGTTTCAAAAGGCTGTGCATGATATTATTCCAAAATACTCAAGTCCAATGAATGTTGATATCTATGACGAAGCAAATAACTCCAGTATATTCTTTCAAAGAGCCACAGACAATAGAATTTATAATATCTTGAAACGCTTAAACTCAAGAAAGGCTCCAGGGGCTGATAATATCAGAGTTTCTTATCTAAAGACTATAGGAAAATATGTATCTACTGCACTAGCTAACTTAATAAATTGTAGTATAAAAACCGGCTTATATCCTGATCAACTTAAGCATGGTCATGTGAGGCCAGTTCATAAAAAGGGATAATTTAGTGACTACTCTAATTATCGCCCAATAACATTGCTTTCCTCAGTGGACAAGATAGTGGAAAAATATATTTGTGAACAAATCCACAACTTTTATAAGAAACATAAAGTTATTTATAGAAACCAATACGGATTTCAAAGAGGGAAAAGTGCTGATGTACTTTTATCGTGTTTTACTGACAAAGTGAACGAACATCTTAACCATAAACGACAGGTATTTGCGTTGTTCATAGACTTCTCGCGAGCTTTTGATACACTCAATCATGAGCTGTTGATAAGGAAGCTGGATCATTGCGGAGTCAGGGGGCCTCTTTTAACATGGTTTAAAAACTATATATATATTAGCAACCGAACACTGGCAGTTAAAATTAACAATCAGCTAAGTGACTCTGTCAAAGTGACACACGGTACAGCTCAAGGATCCGTATTGGGTCCTCTCCACTTTCTGACCTATGTTAATGATATGAGCTCTTGCATTAAAAACTGTATGTGTTTCCAGTTTGCTGACGACACATGCCTCATATCGGCAGATAGGGATCCAAAAAAGGCTCTGTGTCAGTTACAATGCGACTTTGACGCCATAACCAAGTGGTGCCACGATTCTGGATTAGTTATAAACAGTGGTCGGAGTAGGTATATTGATTTTAGATACTTGCGTCATGATATCATAACATGGACATGCATTTCTTCCGGAATGTACCGGAGTTTCCAAAAATTTGGTAAATAGAGTAATAAAATAAAAAACCATATGTAAGCAAACAAAATTGTTTATTGTGAATACAAATAATCATTATTACAGTTTTATTAAAAACAATTATTTTTAATCCTCATCGGTTACAATTTCTACATTTTGATTTTCTGTCTCTATACAATTAAAATAAATAACTATAATTTTTTCAATATTTTCGATTTTTAAGCTATTTCTTTTAACATCTAAGATCCATTTGTAAGTGGAAAATGATCGTTCAACATCTGTAGATGTCAATGGAGCGAATTTGAAATAAAGTTTCTGATTATTTGCTACGCTTTTTTCAATACTATCGCTGTATTCTCTAATTGTATCTAAATCTGGATTTCGTTCCATAACTGATTCTATTTTATTTTTTATATTCTCATTATTGCACTCGTTAAGCGTAGCCCTTACTTGATCAAATACTAAAAGTGAATCAGCTAGAGATAAATTTTGTTTTTGTAACTCTTTTAGGGCTAGTAGTATAATAGAGTAATTTTCTTCGATATATTTTAAATCATTTTCTAAATTTTGTTTTTCCAAAATGTTTTTTGCGTTTCGTATGGCTATAGCATCAGAACTGCTCAAGCAGGATAAAACTTCTTTTATTTTATCTAAATGTTGAGCGTAGTAAGATGTTGCCTGTAACCAAGTACCCCATCTGGTAATGACTGGTTGCGGAGGCAACGGTAAGTCAGGATATTTTTCTTTTAAAATGTTTACCCTACTAGGAGCCTTTAAAAATACTTTTTTAACATTTGATATAAGAATATCAATATCGTTGTATTCTGACCTTATCTGCTCACTTACACGATGAAGAGCGTGCGCCAAACATGTCACATGCTTCATTTCAGGTAAGTAATGTTTTAAATTTCGCCCTGCAGATAGCATGTACGCGACACTGTCAGTGCAAAGCATTAAAATATTGTCAACTTTCGCTTCAAAAGTGTTTTGCCATAAATTTTCTAGACATTGCAGTACAAATTGTGTTATTGTTTGTCCATTTACTGCTGTTAGCATTTTACAAGCAATCAAATAAGGCCGGCCTGCACTATTACTAGGATGCAATGGTTTTATTAGGAAATTGACTATGTATCGACCAAAAATGTCTGTTGTCTCATCCAGCGATATCCATAGTTTCTCATTTTTATTAATTTCATAAATCGAATTGATTTTATTCCTATAAAACTTCTCCAAATAAACTTTTCGTAACTGTGATTCGTCAACCACTTTACGATTGGTACAAACGCAACAACAAGTACTGCACATATATTTCTGAAAAAACTCTTTGAACGCTGGATTTTTCATTTGCGACCAAGGAATATTGCATAGAATCAGGAACTTAATGAGGTCGAAGTAAAATTCCTCTTGCGGTCTCTTAAATTTTCCTTGATGTACAGCGCCTTCAATGTGTTTGGTAATGTTGCCTCTATTCACAGCTTTCAAATGACTTTCACACTTTGTACAGTATATAGTGCCACTAGCGTTATCGTAAAGTAGCTCAGGATAGTGCAATAACCACTTTAGCACTGTTTCAGCCTTGACCTTTGCCATATTTATTTATATGTCACCTAAAACAATGATTTAAATTTACAATATATACATACACAACTGTAAAGTCGATAATGAAATTCTGTTTCATATAAAGTGATTTTTTTAACTGAAGCGGTGATAGCCCTGCGGTGTGCGTACCGGACTCTCATGCGCTATGATGATTGCTATAAAGTGATATTTTAACTGTTTCCAAGTTCTAAAACCTTCTTAAATAGTGAAAATAATTAAAACTTACCCGTACAAAAACAACTTCAAATGGGCCCAATCCAAGAGTAATAAATCGATGTCCGTAGTTATAAGCCAAATTCGTCGTTTTAAGTAGATTTCAGAAGACAGTACACAAGCCAGGGTCAAGTCAAGATATTCACAACACATAAAATAAGCGCACTCCACGAACCGAAATAAGTGAGTGAGCCACTTGGTCTGGATGTCGGTGCGAGCATTGTTTTCGAACAAACAGTCAATGAGTCATCCAGGATACTTGATTCTAATTGGTCAGATGCGTTGAGCATAGACATAAGAGGACAAAAGACCCTGTTTGCCGGATGTCGTGTGTTGAAATGAATATTATTATTATATCATTTTATAAATGAGAGCGAGTGAGAGGCACGCGTCCCTTCCACTCGGGCATGGTTAGCCCGCCTAAGAGCGAGAGAGACAGAGCGAGAGAGAGAGTGAGAGAGATAGGCATACACACCGGTTCATGTCTTGCGCTTCTATTTCGCTTAGGCGGTGATATATGAAATTCAGTGCGAGATTCTTTGTATAAATTAATGTTTTAAATATAATTCTTTGTATAAATAAATGTTTTAAATTGTTACTATTATTTCATCCTTCTTCCTACTATACGAATGAATATTCACATTAAAATTATTTTACCACTCAAAGTCGTTGTCACGTAAAACTTTCGCCCGTATATCGACTTTACAGGCAACCAATTTTTTTTACTATTAAATTCTGGCCATCTACGCCACTAGCAGCATAGCGTTGAGAGTATTGATACATTTTTAACTAGTTTCATGTAATAATTTCGATGTTTCGGTATTTTTATCATAATAATCCGGAAACTCGGAGGCGTATCCATATTAACATATACGTTTGATGTCAGTGACCTTAATTCAATATACCTACTCCGACCACTGGTTATAAACCCAAAAAAAACAAAATTACTCCACATCGTATCGCCCTATATCCGACCAGCGCCTATTCAGAATCTGATGGCCCATAATTATTCCTGTCTCCATTCATCCAGTGACAGCATCTGCAACTGCCCTCACATAGAAAATGTAAATTCTCATACATATCTTGGCTTAAAAAATCGATAAAAAGTTTAATTGGGGCCTTCATATTGCTCATGTCTGCAATAAACTTAGACAATTTCTAGCAAATATGACTATTTTAAGGACTCGAATACCCTTTAAAGTAAAATTAATGTTATATAACGCACTTGCTGGTTCATACATACGTTTGTGATGACTTTGAATCGATTCAATTATTTTTTTGATTATTGGCAACTTTCATTTTATACTGGCAACACATTTGCTCATCCGTGATTGGTCGATAACTCCGCCAACCACGTGCGAGTATAACGACCAATCAGAAGTAACCGCTCTTTTCTTGAGAAAAAAATGTTAACGAGGTAAGCTGGAGTCAAACGGTTGGGCATTCGAGCGAGAACCTTCGAACCGATAGTAACTACCTTACCATCATAAAAGTGTATGTATGAAGATTGAATATTGTATAACTTACTTAAATAAAAGTTGTCTAATGAAACCGAGTTCTGATTTATCAAAACTCAGAAGTGGTACGTGATCTACAGCTCAAAAGGTACGTTATAATTGAAATATTTTATCTTAATTAAATTAGCTGAATCTTATTACATTCACAATAAGAAAGTCGCACGGTGTTGTTAATCGGATTATCATTTGGTCAGGCTACTCTTGACAATGGTATTCTGTTTGATATTGCTGGGATCATTTGGTCGGGGCTACACTCCGATAATGACGCCCCGTGGTATAACACCGTGTAGACTACATCTGTAGCTATCATTTGTGTGGTGTGTGGGTAGCATTCGGCCGAGGCGACTCCTTGGTATTGCTATACAGACATCATCGTGCCGGTATATCATTAGATTCACTCGGTCAAGGCTACACCTTGATAGTGACCTATGGTAGCCTTAGGCACGTGCAAATGCAAGTTTCTCATTTATATATAAAAAAAAATAGATACTATATAATATTTAAAAGAAATTTCGAGGTTATAAATGTGCAATATCGGGTAGCATTCGGCCAGGGCGACTCCTTGGCATTGCTATACTGATATCATTGTGCCGGGCTATCACTAGGTTCATTCGGTCAAGGCTACACCTTGATAATGTCCTATGATCGCCTTGGGTACATGTAATTGCAATTTTACAAATACAAGCAGATAGATATTATATTTAATGTTTCTTAAAATGCATAGATTTTTTTTTTGTTTGTTTTTGTAAACGTGGTTATGTTGTACTACCTGACTAGGGCAACTCATTGGTGGTGCTAACCTAATCAACTATGCCACGTTACCATTTAGATCACTTTGTCAAAGCAACATTTGTTGCAATTTAAAAATACATAGTAGTTTTTGCTTTCTTATTGCATCTTGAGTTGAAAATTTTCTTTTGTCGTTTTCAATGGTGGCGCTGTTGTGGGGGCACTTGGTCGGGGCTACACCCCGATAATGTCTTTCCAATGGCGCAGCCGTTGTCAATCGTGATTGAATCTTATACTGCTTTGGGTGACATTCGGTGAGGGCTACTCCCTCACAGTGTTTGCTGGAAGCAGTGCTAAGGACTTAAATTATACATGCAGTAAGAAAGTAAAGTAATATTCCAAAGGGATATAATGGTCATGTGTGCTTTTGTGAGGCCGTGTTTGCTTTTGTAGGGCCATGTGTACTTGTGGGAGGCCATTTGTGCCTTTAAGGAGCTATGTATGTCCCATGAAAACTTAGAGGCCATGTGTGCCGTAGCGGAGCTATGTATGTTCCACGACTAGTAAGAGGCCATGTGTGCCGTAGCGGAGCTATGTATGTTCCACGACTAATTAGAGGCCATGTGTGCCGTAGCGGAGCTATGTATGTTCCACGACTAATTAGAGGCCATGTGTGCCTAAGCGGTAGACAGTTCAAGGTTATGTGCACCTCGACGGAACTATGTATGTTCCATATTCAGCTCTTAGCAGTGTGTGTAGTACAAGGCAACGTGCCAAAAATTTTTTAAACTATTATATTAGCTTTACAATAACTTATGTAGTATTTTATAAAGGCTACACCAATGGTTTCATCTAGACTATTAAAGTAACCTTCAATTTGTTTTTTCTCTTTTTCATTTTGTTTGCTCGTTTACCATAAAAGTTTCATAGGAAATTTAATATAACATTCCAAACTTATTACTGGCTACATTTCATAATACTAATTTAGTTCTGTTCTTTACCGAGGGTATGGAGTCTATTAAGCAAAATGGTGGACTACAGCGAACGAGTCTTAAACGAAAGAGGTGTGGAGGTACACGGCCGAAGAGAACGTCGTCGTCGTCGGAGAAAAGACCTACTCGTAAGGCTAGAAGAATCACTATGCCAGCGTGGGTAGTAGAGGATGTAGAGCCCGACAAGAATCAATCGTCATCAGTGATGCTTCCGTCTACATTTTGGCTAAGGGAAGAGCTTCAGAGTCAACAATCTCAAAAGACATCATCGCAATCTGCATCCGAGCCGCTGACTTCGAGCTTCACTGTTGATGAGGTACTTAAACTTGTTTCCTCTCTTCAAGAAAACCAAAAGACCAAATCCCACCTTTTAAATAATAATCACATGAATAATGTTATACCTGAGTTTGACCCATCTAGCAAAGCTCAGAATATAGACAGTTGGTTAAGAAAGGTAAACGAATGTTCATGTATTTACGATTGGGATCAAAAGCAGACCATGCATTTTGCCCTCCAAAAATTAGTTGGACTTGCAAAAAGGTGGTTTGAAGCTTTGCCCTCCGTTAATTATAATTGGGAGGACTGGCAGGCTAAGCTTCGAAAGGCCTTCCCTAACGAGCAGAATTATGGTCGGCTTTTGGAAGAAATGCTTGCGCGTACCACACGTCATAACGAGAACCTGCGAGACTACTTTTATGATAAACTAAGTTTAATAAACCGGTGTGAAATTCAAGGTCAAAAGGCCGTTGATTGTATTATTCATGGTATTCTTGACAAATCTGTCAGGAACGGCGCGCAAGCATTAAACTGTAGGGAACCAGAGGACCTCCTGAATTTTCTCAATTCCCAGCGATCAACAGATTTGACTTTCAAAAAGCGTAATGAAAACTTTCAAATTAATCGTCCTATCAATGCCAATTTGAATTCTAGTAGTGAAACAAATGTAACGTGTTTTAACTGCCGATCAAGGGGACATACGTTTCAAAAATGCCCAAATCCTATAATTAAATGCCAAAAGTGTTTTAGAGTAGGTCATGATTCGGCGGCGTGTAGCCTTCTACCACTGAATCGTCGACAAGTAAATGTCAGTACATTTAATAACGATAACCGAAAAACTCTAACCATATCTACTACTAATGACACTAATGACAAATTCTATAAAAAGGTTACTGTTAACGGCCATGACCTACTAGCTTTCATAGACTTCGGTAGCGATTGTTCATTAATGCGAGAATCTGATGCTCAAAAGTTTAATTTAACTAAAAATTATAGTGAACTCCCTGCAATCAGAGGTTTCGGAAACTCTTCTGTAAAACCAATCTGTAAAAGTTCAATTACGTTAAGACTCGACGAAGTTGAAGCTTGTCTCGAAGTTCTTGTAGTGCGTAACGAATTCTTACAAACACCCATTCTCGTTGGACAAAATTTTACAGAATTACCTTTCGTAACTGTTTTGAAAGACGCCGGTAAGCTCTTCTTTTACAAGAGTCCCACTGTCGCAGACCCTGACAACTGTTATAACACTATAAAATTAATAACCGTAGACTCTACCGAAGTACAAAAGATCGGGCTAGTTGAGATAATTACCAAGGATCTTGCTTACTGTGGTGATATTCACGTAGAGGGATATAGTTGTGCAGAGCCGGGTAGGGAATACCATCTCCATCAAGGTACTTATCGCATTGATAGAGGTAAAGGTCACGTAGTAGTTACCAACTTGGGGTCGAAGGGGTTAACATTTGACTCAAAAATGTTAATAGCCCGAGGTACACCTGTAGTAGAACGGAAGATCTGCAATGTCAATCGGATTTTTAAAGAATTGTCCACAAGGGAACCATTAGATCGAAAGGAAATTCAAGTAGGTAAGAATGTTAATGAAGACGACGTAGAAAAACTTTATAAATTGTTACAATCATACCGTGACTGCTTCGCGATGAATCTCGGCGAAATAGGGCTGGCAAAAAACGTTGAGATGACTATTGACTTAAACGATGACAGACCGGTAGTATATCGGCCTTATCGTCTATCTTGTACCGAAAGAGAGCAAGTGCGCACTATAGTAGGGGAGCTTTTACAACATGGTATTATTCAAGAGTCACATTCTGAATTTGCAAGCCCCATTTTGATGGTAAAAAAAAAGACAGGGGAACAGCGCCTCTGTGTAGATTTTAGGGCATTAAACATCAAAACAAGGAAAGACTGCTTTCCTCTTCCCCTAATAGAAGATCAGTTAAACAACCTGAGCGGCAATTGCTTTTTTACGTCGCTAGACCTTGCTTCGGGCTATTATCAGGTCGCTATGGCACAGGAGAGCCGTAGATACACAGGATTTGTAACGCCAGATGGTCATTATGAGTTCAAAAGAATGCCTTTTGGTCTCGCCAACGCGCCAGCAGTATTTCAGAAGCTTATTAATAAAATGCTTGGTTCAAAACGATTTTATTCTGCATTGGCCTACCTAGATGACATTCTAGTTCCATCGGAGAACATCCAACAGGGATTTCAAAGATTAGAAGAGGTTCTAAAATTGTTGCGAGAAAACGGATTGACTTTAAACTTGTCCAAATGTAGGTTTTTCGATAGCGTCATAAACTACCTTGGTTATGAAATCTCTTTAGATGGGATACGACCAAATGAACAAAAAATTATGGCCGTGAAAGAATTCCCCGTACCAAGGAATGTTCATGAAGTCAGGCAATTTTTGGGATTGGCTGGATATTTTAGGAAATTCGTTAAAGGCTTCGGTGAAATCGCACGACCTCTTACGAATTTATTAAAGAAAGACGTTTCTTTTGAGTGGACCGAACGAGAAACTAAGGCTTTTACTCTATTGAAAGATAATTTGATACAGCGTCCGATTCTATCCCTCTACAATCCCAAACTAGATACTGAGCTTCACACGGATGCCAGTGCTCTCGGTATAGGCGGTATACTACTACAGTGGCAGGAGGGTCCTAGGGTGTTAAAACCAGTTGCCTACTTTAGTAGGCAAACTACACCAGAGGAAAGACACTTACACTCATATGAGCTGGAAACTCTGGCTATTGTCTGCTCATTAAAAAAATTTAGAGTATATCTGTTGGGAATAAATTTCAAGGTGGTAACGGATTGTCATGCTCTAAGGACGACGCTTGTCAAACGCGACCTTGTCCCACGCATTGCCAGATGGTGGCTCCAAATCAGCGAGTTTACTTTTGACATAGAGTATAGACCTGGCATCCAAATGGCACACGTTGATGCGTTGAGCCGCAATAGCAATTTGACTGAAATTAACGATGACTCTATATTTTCAGTTTATAACATTAATACGGAACACTGGCTTTTAACCCTTCAAATGACTGACTCGGATATTGCGAGAATATTTAAAGTATTGAAACCCGAAAATGACGAGGAATCAAAAGACATAAAGAAAAATTTCATTGTGAAGGATCACAAAGTTTACAGGAAGGTAGATGACAAATTATGTCTTGTGGTTCCCCGTAGTGCACGATTCCAAGTTTGTCGTTCGAATCACGATGAATTCGCGCACTTAGGCGAGACTAAAACTATTGAGAAGATTCAGACCCACTACTGGTTCCCTAAGTTGCGTAAATTCGTAAAAAAGTACGTGCGGTCATGTATTCAATGTGCATATAATAAAGATAGCGCCAAAAACCAGAAGTCTGGTCATTTGCACCCCATTCAGAAGGTAGAGGTTCCCTTTCATACTGTCCACATTGACCATTTAGGTCCATTCGCGAAAAGTAAAAAGGGGAACGCCTATATTCTGACTGTGGTTGACGCCTTTACCAAATATGTATTTGTTAAACCCGTGAGAGATACAAAAACTAAAAGTACGCTGAAGGTACTCGAAAGCATCTTTAATGATTTTGTTTTACCTGCCCGAATCATATCTGACCGCGGAACGTCTTTTACTTCAGGTGCCTTTAAAAGGTTTTGCAACTCTCACGGTATTAAACATGTATTAAACGCGGTCGCATGTCCCAGGGCCAACGGTCAAGCCGAACGTTTTAACCAGACTATATTACATTCATTAGCAAGACACAATACAGGCAAAGATGAAAGTGAGTGGGACATGTGGCTCGGGAAAATACAACAAGGCATTAACAACACTGTTAATAACACTACTCGAAAAACGGCATCGGAGGCTCTATTTGGATGTAGGCTTCGAGACAGTTTGACTAATAAACTCGGTATCAGCACACAAAATACGCCAGAAAAGATAGATTCAATAAGAAAAACTGTCAGTGATAACATAAAGACGGTTCAGCAGAAACAAAAGTTACATTACGACAATAGACGAGCTCCCGCTGCCGTTTATAGAGAAGGAGATCTCGTAAAGATTACTAGGACCAATTTTTATAACAAAGGTAACAGTAGCAAACTCTTATCTAAATTTATAGGACCGTATAGAGTTATAAAAGTTCTTGGTAACGATAGATATAAAATTAGTAATGTCCCTGGATTCAACAAAAAAAAACCATTTGAGACTGTTGTTGCAGCAGATCGTGTAAGACCTTGGATAAATATGTGCTCTTTTAATTCTAAAGATAAGAAAGCTAATCATGACTTTACGGAGTCAACCGATTATGACAGTGAGGATAACATTCCGTTGTCTAAGCTGAGGCAACAGTTATAATAATAAGTTATAATAAAAAGTTTTAATAATAAGTTATAATAATAATTTATCCTTGAATATGAACACTAATTGAATGTGATGATTATATTTCTTTACTGCTTTGTGTTATATGTTGAATTTATTATTGTAATGTAACGAAAACTAAGTGCATTTTCAAGAACTATTTGAATAATTGTTACAGATAATACGAATACCTCGATTTTAATATTGTCATTAACTTATTGTTTAGATTAAAAAACAGCTAACCTCAATTTATGTAAAAAAGGTATGGATAGAGCAACAGGAGTTGCACTTGTGCGGATGGCCGAATGTGATGATTTTGAATCGATTCAATTATTTTTTTGATTATTGGCAACTTTCATTTTATACTGGCAACACATTTGCTCATCCGTGATTGGTCGATAACTCCGCCAACCACGTGCGAGTATAACGACCAATCAGAAGTAACCGCTCTTTTCTTGAGAAAAAAATGTTAACGAGGTAAGCTGGAGTCAAACGGTTGGGCATTCGAGCGAGAACCTTCGAACCGATAGTAACTACCTTACCATCATAAAAGTGTATGTATGAAGATTGAATATTGTATAACTTACTTAAATAAAAGTTGTCTAATGAAACCGAGTTCTGATTTATCAAACGTTATTGTTTAAGTAGCTACGGACGAACTTACAAAACATACACAAATCTAATTTATAATCTCCAATTACGAATAATAAAAACTATTGTAAGGAAAAACATCAAAAAACAACATTCTTCGGATGAAATTAAATTATTTCAACTATGTGAAATATTACCTATCCAATTTCAATTTCAGAAAAACTTTTTAAATGAAAACTTTTTCAATAAAAATTTAAAAAAAATTGATAACCCTATTTTTACTCGTGGGATCGCTCGAAACAAAATGCTTACTACAAAGGCGAATAATGTCTACGGCGAAAGAACTACCGCTTACCTCGTACCGCGCTTGATAAATCAACTACCCGCAGATCTTGTTGATGGTTTGATTCAATCGAATTTAAGGTACGAATTGAATAAGTACTTTTTCAAGACCTTTTTATGCACCTAATTTGCTTCTTGTAAAAGAATTTATCAACTTGATTTCTTTTTTCTAGTGTATTTATTTTATCTTAACGCTTGCTTTAAACAGCGTTGCTATAAACCTTTGTGGATTTCTATACGCTGTTTTTTGAACAATACAATGTAATTTATTTTTAATACGTTAAATAATAAATGAAAAAAAAAAATGTATGCTTAAATCTTTAAAACTACGCAACGGATTTTGATGCGGTTTTTTTAATAGTTAGAGTAATTCAAGAGAACTGTTTATATGTTGCATCCGTGCGAAGTCGGGGCAGGTCGCTAGTACCTATACTCTATCCATTTCGATCTGAGACAAAAGGTAAACAAAGAATATGAGGTTCTCAAACTTTTTTATCCAATTTTGGGATAAAAAATATGGTATATTTAGGGGTGTTAATTTTTTATAATAAAATAGGAAAGGGGTACTTAAGTGTATATAAACGCAAGCATTGCTATTATCCAAATGATACTATTAATTTGAATGGAAATAAAACAAGGAAGTATTTCAAATTATTATAATAGGTTAGTTCGAGATGAATAAAGAATAAGTAAGAATACTTATGCGAAATCCAGTTTATTACAAAAATACAAACAGGTTTTAATTTTATTTAATTATGTGGGAAGTTTTTCTTTTCTTCTGGAATGGTATGGTGCATTATCCATGTTCATCCATTTCAGTAAACCACTTTTCGAAATTGTGGGAATCCATCTCGGAGTCTCCATCGCCTTTCTTTGCTTCGAATATGAGTTCACCGCCTTCCAGGAAGCCTGTGTCAGATCCTGTAAATAAAATAATCAATGAAATACTAAAATATAGGTAATTAATCTTTTGTTCATAACAAAAATATCTGGCATTTTAAACTCAATTTCTCAGTCAATTCATATTTTTTTAAGATACCAATTAAATACTTCCATAATTACTTTTAGTCCTTAGTTACAATCCTTGCATACTATGAATTTACATTCTTCAACTATTATCACTTTTTTCATCCCGCTATGATATTGAAATAAAAATAGAGACAATAACTTAGCATTCCATGGATTCACTGTGCGGGTGCCCAGTCCATCGCGTTGCAGAGAATTGTAAACAACATAAGATCAATATTCATAAAAATTACCTATATGAAGGATTATGAGGCGTTTTCCTTTACCGCTTGTATTTTTCAATCCCGTTGATAGGCCTTCTTGGTTGGCTTCTTTGGAAGACTTTATTTACTTGTCAGGCCACACTTTGTTTACAGTGTATCCTGTAACAATCAAAGTTTGTTTTAAAAGAGATTTATTCCATTCAATGTCAGCAACAATAATAAGAATGTAACATTTGATTTGTAAATAAATTACAAGACAATATTATTGTTATATATACTATAAATTAAATGATTTAATTGCAAGCAAAGGATTAAACAACCAAATAAAGACAAGTTATTAAAATTATTTAGATTTTTGAACTAACCTTCATTAAGCCAAATTTCACTGGTATAATATATTTTTCTTCCTTCGTCCCTCATTTTTACAATTATATTCAGGTATTTAATTCGCCAAAGGACTATATCATTTCTGTCAATAAGAAGACTATTGCGGCTACGTTTTGCGTATTTAAATAGCAATTTATGGAATAACTTGTGAAATGTGCTCCTTTAAAATTTGGTTACGAATCATCAGCATTCACAGCGGTCAGGACCTTTTGAATGGTAGGCAGTTCATTCTTAAAACATATGGACTTTACGGCGTATCGCACCCAAGGTCAGATCATCCAAGCTGTCAATAATAGATTGTTTTGGAGATGGTGGTGGAGGAGATTTGGCACATCTTGTTTTCTTTTTTCTTTTATGAATCGATACACTGAGGCCCGCGATATTCCCATTATCTCGGCAGTCTTGTTCACGACATCATTTTCAAGGATATGAATCTTTGGGCCAGCTTTCCTCTACGTACTTAAATACGTTTATAACAGTTTCCTTATCCTTAGAACGCATTTTAGTAAGCTTGGAACGCTTTTTCTTCGGCGAAGTAAAAACGCAAGCGCTGTGGTCTAGGCACACTCATTTTCACTGACAAAAACGATTTAATAACAAAAACTCAACAATAACAATATATTACAACGTAACACAACAATAAAACTTAACAAAAACGACAATTATAACAAATATTAACAAGAAACAAAGAAATAATTAAGGAGAGAACGCACTCGCACCAATAGTTGATCGAGAATAAAAAATGGCGGATATAATCCGGCTAAACCCGGAAGTCACTTAGTTCTACGTCATAGTATGTGATGGTTGTTCATCTTCATTTGGAAGTATTATAAATGCATGAAAGTTTTAGAACACTATTCATTTTAGGTCTTTTTAATAGCAAATATGTAGTAATCTAAACTTACGTTAAAAAATATACCTGACATCGATGTAAATATACTGAAAATTATTGAAGGTGACAAGTAATTCTTAGTTATCTTAATTTAAAAAGTTTGAATAGTAAAATATTGAATAGTCGTATGTTATTGATCAAAGCTTTCGGCAATGATGAAAATTGACATCTTAAAGAACCTTTTTTATGGTTTGTTTACCTTTTGTCTCAGGTCGAAATGGATAGAGTATATATAATTGCAAGTCCAAGTAAGTGCAAGTAAAATCTTAAATTCATTAACATTTATACCATAAAATAATAGTCTAGCCGAATACTCCTTCTATAATGAAATTTCTATAAATTGTTGATGATTTACGGGACTCACCGACGCAAACCTTGGATATCTCGTCGGCTCGGTGGCCGGGGCGGCAGTGGCAGGAGAAGCTGCCCTCATTGTTGCGGCATTCGCCGGCACCGCACACGTCTGACACAATCTCACACTCGTTCACATCTACACATGTTCGGTTCTTCGAATCCTGATGATGCAACGATACTTTATTATGATAATGAGTATTTCAAACAACATTTTGTAACTGTGTCACTATCATCTAAGCGTAAAAGACGTCCAATGAGGAACAGTGGCCTTCGTCAAAAAAGGGTTTGCATAAGCCCCATGCTTAACGCAAGCACGCAGGGGGTTGGAGATCACAATAAAAGATCCTAATCCGAAAAAGGCTGCAGCTCATTTTGTGTCGACTCTGCCGAATCGGACACGATCAGTTAACATAAAATAGCTTGTCAGATAACCTTAAAAACAAAATTTGTGTTTATTGGTTTGATACTACATTATTAATTGTTAATTGCATAAAATTTAAATTAGATTAACTGAATAAATATCTTACCGGCTCATATCCAGGGAAACAATCGCAGACGAAACTGCCCATCATATTTCTGCATCGTCCATGGCCACAAAGTCCAGGGAAAGCGGAACATTCATTAACATCCATCTCTTTGGCAACTACGCCATTTGTATTCGCGCCAGGTGACCAACCAGGACCGGTCCAACTGCCATCGTCTTCTCCAAAACTACCATCATGAGGTCCTATGGGCCAAATATGGTCCCGGTCGATATCCGTTATATTACCGGTGCCGCCAAATGGCCGGTCCCACGTGCCCGAGGGCCCATCTACAGCGCCCAGCATGCATAAGTTGCGGAATGAGTCCGTGCCTGGGAGAAAAGCTGGTATTATGCCCAAGATAATATGACTAAATATAGTCATATTTTTTAACAAAATGCCCAATATTGAGAATCCCCCTTGTAGTGGAATAATTATGGTATTAGCTACCGCTGCTGGCTTTACTCGCGAGTGATGGATTTATCAAAAAAAATCTTAATTGCACTTCCAGATACCAGATTTCACACAAATATGTTCCGCCGTTCTGGTTATTCACAATTATTAATATCATTATCGATTAGAATTATTAAAATAACTACAAAGATTGATATTCAATGATTCGACCTTAAATAAGATTTGTGACCTATAAATCAAAAAACAAGCATTTTCATAGAGCCATTTCATTAGTTTATTTTTACGACACGTCGCGTCACGTTATGTATGGAAGTCGAAACATTAGAAAATAACAAATAAACATGAAAATGAAAAATTTATGACCCTAAATAACTAAGTCATCCGAACGGTCCAAATAATTTTTCTACAGAACAGAACCATCTTTGACACTAGTTCAAGTTCGCTGTCTAAACAGTCCTTTTAATACCTATAATTGGCTTATATTACCCAGAAGGTACCTATTCTGCCTGGCTTTAAAAACGGACGAGTTATAGGTACTCGGAAATACAGACGCAGGGAGGGAGTTCCATTCCTTTGATGTGCGCATTATAAAAGATGTTGAGAATCGCTTGGTGCGGCAGGTAGGAATAGCAACCAAGAAAGGGTGGTAACACGCAGTGCGTCCGGTCCGGTAAGTAAGCACCTTTCTTAGGGCAAGGTTCGCAGCGCGAGTCCCCCCAGGCTCGGCCAAGCGCAGAACAGCAGCAAACGGCGCGCAGCACCGCTCGCAGTGGGCCTGCGCAACGCCCGCCCGCGTACTCCGTGTAGCACGTCTCATGCCGCCTGTCCACGCACCGGTTACCTGTGTGACGCATGAGAGGAAAGGTTAAGCATCGTCAACCTAATGAGGTTCCCACTGTTGGGGCAGGCTTTACCCGTGAATAAAAGATACTTAGAGCAAACAACATAATGAAAAGCCAAAGCGAAGATCTTCCACCAGACTAGATGATCTGTGCCCGGGCACCACGTTCCAAACTTGGATTTACATATTTATATATATAAAGTTAAATTGTTATTTCGCGATAGAGATTTCCGTACTAAACTGCTTTATTATATATAGTACCATTTGTTATACAGTGTCAATACTGTTGCTTCGTGTAACGAGCGATGTTGTGTGCTGCGATGTGTTGCCACCATACAACGTATAGAATGGATCACAAATCACCACTCGCTGCTGACAAAGGTGACTGCATTCAAAAGCACGAAAAAGCTTCCTAAAATACAATTTTGTTTAACCGCTGCGCCTTCAAGCTGCTGGGGCATAACTAAAGACTACAGATGCAATCGAGACCAACGACTGAACGCACCTTCCTATGTATAGAGGAGTTATAAATAACTTTTTTATTGTTACTCTTCCGATGACTTGCCCTTGTCAATGTTACTTATCTCTCGCAATCATGCGTCATCAAGCTCCTCCTAATATAAATACAAAGTCTATAATACATTTTGAATAATTTTATTGACCTGAGCCCACAGTCATATCGACCAGTCAGTGTCGTGAAATAACTAGATAATTAAACAATACGCTCTTCGTATTGCATTATTTCAAATAAAACACAATTGTGAGAGAGGTCACTGGGCTTGAATCATATATCCTGTGTATTTGTACTGTATAACTCCTCGCCCCCTAACAACATACTCATACTCACTGACTCACTGACTCACTCGTCACTTTACAAACACATCGGTTCGCCTGACAACTACTAATGATTTACCACAGTTCTAACTACAAACAATAAAATACCTCCAAACCTCACCATAGCTTTATGAACTAATGGCGAACAGAAGCCTAAACGAAATAACAGTTTTGATTGAGTAATTCTTTACCCTTGGAATCAAGCGTCAAGCCAGGTGGACACTCGCAGCGGAATGAGCCGTCAGTGTTGATGCAAGAGCCGCCAACGCATAGATCAACATCAAGAGCACATTCATCCACGTCACGGCAATTGACACCATCCAGCTGAAAATAAATTTTCATTTGTTTGAGTAGTTTATTTGCAGTAAACAAAAGAAGTCCTATCATTTAATGCATCAATAAAAAGTAAATAAATAAGAAGGACAGATTTTACAGAGATTCCTTGATTGGTCCATCTTCGATCGTGAATCCATAATGATCTTGGTCGTGGTTGTATCAAGATGACTGGCGTACTAAACAAATGAATGTCGAAAATCCAGGAGCAAAAATGTACAAGTACTTTTTCATGTTAATCTTAATTTAAATTTCAAAAGAATAAGTTATTAGTTAATATTGAACGGCAGAAAGCAAAACTCCCAACAAAAGCCCGAAATGCTTAGACAGTACATTATGTGATTGGTAACTAAAAGAAAAGAAAGATGGAAAACTTACCTTAGCGAATCCTTTGGGACAAGGGCAGGGCTGCAGGTCACAGGACTCGCAGGGGGAGCCCCAGGCGAGGCCTACGGAGCAGCAGCATTCCTGCCACAGCAGTGGCCGAGGTGCGGCTCCCTCACAATTCCCATCTACCACCCGGCGCCAGCACGACCCTCTACGGTTATCTGGTACAAGAGTGTTCAATATATTTCAGTCTGAAATAAATTACTAGCAGAGCACTATGAATTACTTAGTGGACCATCATAAAATAATTAAGAGAATCCTTAAAATCCAGCTACAAGAATTCTTTAAATTTTTAAATAAATACATAATACCTCTGTATACTGTGGGAGCTCAAGAATGGTAATAACACGCACCAAATGATTCGAAAATCATGTATTTACACGTTTTCGGTGAAAAACAGAAACAACACGGTAAGTAAACTTATTGCTAGCGCGGACAAGAGCAGACTGACTCAACATTCAAAAGGTCAGTTAAATTTGTATTTTTTTCATAACTACCTTCTAACATTAATATAACTTAGAAACTAAGTTTACCGATGAGCCACCGTTAACACTCCCCACCCCTAGTGCTGAAGCAGCACTAATCTAGTAAAGAAACGGGTGCAACGCGTGCCACAGACCGCCGAAATGTGCCAGTGCTCGTCTTCACATCAACGACACGAATTCGGCCGTCCTTTCCAGGGTACACTCGTACCACGAGCCCCTTTTGCCACAGGTTGCGAGGACCATTAGGATCGACGATCAGAACCAAGTCATTCACCTGTAGTGGTTTCTGTTCTTCGTTCCACTTCTTCCGTGGACGCAGCTCCGGCAACACTTCCTTGACCCATCTTTGCCAGTACATATCTGCCAACCTCTGTGACTTTCGCCAAAGCTTTCTTAGGTAAAGGTCTGAGTCGTCAAATTTTCCAAGCGTGGGCAAGTTTGAGGAGCTACCCAAAAGAAAGTGGTTTGGTGTCAGTGTTTCGGCATCACCTGGCTCAACTGAAACGTGCATCAAGGGACGACTGTTGACTATGTTCTCAACCTCAGCCATCAACGTGTTCAAAACTTCTTCTCGTGGGGCACGTTCCTTGAGTATGACTCGCAGCGACGACTTGACAGAACGAATTAGTCGTTCCCACGCCCCACCCCAGTGAGGACTTGCAGGGGGAATGAAGTTCCACTGAACTGCATTGTTTGCAGCTACATTTTCTAAAGGTCCGAAATCAATTTCTCTTATGGACTTTCGCAGTTCCGTGTCTGAGCCTCTCAGATTAGTTCCGTTATCGGAGTACAAGTGACTGGGCCATCCACGGCGAGCCGCCATACGACGCAATGCCATAATAAGCGGATCCGACGAAAGCGAACTAACTAATTCAATATGCACGGCTCGAACCGTAAGACAAGTGAATAAAACGCCATATCGCTTCGACCGTTGCCTGCCAACTGCAACCTCCATTGGGCCAAATAAATCTAAACCACAATGAGTAAAGGCTCTTTCATGATGGGCCATGCGAGCCGGGGGAAGGTCACCCATCCTTGGGACCTGCGGCTTGCTCCTTCTCAATCTACAGAACGTACATTTGAAAACGACTTGCTTCACTGTAGGTCGTAAACGAAGCACCCAGTACCTTTGTTTTACTTCATTTACCACAGCTTCTTGACTTCCGTGTGCAGCCAAGACATGATAACGACGCACAAGAAGTTGCGCAACTGGATGTCCGCCGTCCAAAATAATAGGTCGTTTAACTTCCAGACCAACCTCAGAAACGGCGTCGATACGCCCACCGACACGAAGAATCTCATATTCATCTAAATACGGCGACAAGGTAAGCAGTTTGCTAGTGGGCGGTAAGGGTTTACCTTTTCTTATTGCAGTAACTTCATGCGGGAAGGAATCTGCCTGTGCTTGCAAAAGTAACAGGCGTTCAGCATGTTCCATTAGGGCGCAGTCTACTTTAATGGTAAGTCCCTTAAATCTTTTTACTGCTTTTAATAAAACTGCAGTAGCACGCTGTAATCTCAGAAACGACGAGAACCTTTCTGCTTCAGGTATAGGTAACCCTGTTGGTACATCACTACTCAACACAACCACACATTCGACGCTCGCCTCAGCCATAGCTGTCACAATGTCGACGGGCCACAACTGTTCATCACCATATAAAAACCCAGGACCGTTAAGCCAATCCCTATTAAATAAGGAAACGTCAAAGTTGTCCTTAGTAGCCAAGTCGGCAACGTTAAGCCCGGTAGGTATATAACGCCACTCCTGCATTTGCGTTAAATCGTCAATCTCACCTAACCGGTTTGCTACGAACGCTTTGTAAGTACGTGTGTTATTTCTTATCCATTGCAAAACGGTAGTCGAGTCGCACCAAAAATATCGACGCACGGCTTTTATTCTGTGTTCGTTTGCAATAGTATCAGCCAGCCTTGCTGCCAACAAAGCCGCCTGCAACTCTGCTCGAGGAATGGTTATGGGCTTGACAGGCAAAACACGACATTTGCTGGCTATAAATGCGACACGTATTTTGCTATTATAATGCCATCGCCAGTACGCAACCGCACACATTGCCTTCGATGACGCATCACAAAAAATATGAAGTTGAACATCGCTGTAACTTGCCGTAGCAGTAGCCGGCGTCGTAGCTGCGTAGCCGCCCGTAGCAGTGTCTGTAGTAGCGGACGTCGCAGGGGGTGCGGTGTGCGAGTCGGGACAGGCTAGGCGCCCGATAGTCGCCGGCGCCGAGCAGCAACTGTTTACGTTTTCTCGCTTGCTCGCACTGAACGTTGGAATATAGCACCTCGGTATACGTATGTGGTTTATTACCTTTAACAGATCGATCCACTCGCACCATTTTTTGTAAATATCGTCTGGAATAAAATCGTCCCAGCCGATGCTCAGTCGCCACGTATCTTGAAGCATTATTCTACCTTTAATTGTAAACGGCGCTAAAAAACCAAACACATCAAAAATTGACATAATTATTCGTAACATTAATCGCTTAGTAGGCCTTTCCTTCCTTTGAATAACGTTGTCAGGAATTTTTTTTAAAGACAGATCAAAACCGAGTTCGTCGTCGCCCGGGTACCAGATAAGGCCGAGCGTTCGTTCGCCTCGAAACTGCTGATCTATTTTAAACCTTACTGCAGCACTACCTAAGACCTCATTTGGTATACTATTCAAAACGGGCACGCTGTTACTCGTCCAGTTACACATCTCAAAGCCGCCAGCCTTATAAATATAAGCAATATTTTTTACCATTTCGATTGCGGTTTTCTCTTCTGGCAAACTATGTATGTAATCATCTACATAATGACAATTATGTATAGCGTCGACAGCGTCTGGCATTGACGATTGAAAACGTTGTGCATTTTTATTTTTAATAAACTGTGCAATAAAGGGTGAACAGTTGGCACCAAATATAAGAGACGTCATGACAAAAGTTTTTATTGGTTCGTCGGGTGACTGACTGTTTCTCCATAAAAACCTAAGGGCGTTCTGGTCTTCAGGGCGTATCTTCACCCGAAGAAACATATCTTTAATGTCGCCGGTTACTGCTATTTTGTATTCCCTAAAGCGCAGCATAATACCTAAAAGTGACGACAATAGATCTGGTCCCTTAAGTAAATAGTCATTTAAACATTTACCATCAGTTTTGTCTGCCGCGTCAAAAACAAGACGTAATTTTTTCTTGTTAAGGTTGTCAACCCCAAAGTGAGACAAATACCACGTTCTCGGTGTGACACTAATATTAATTAGTTCTTTAGCAAAATCGTTTTGAAATAAATGATTTACTCTCTCCACATACCTTTCGGCGTACCCGCTATCTCTTTCCATCTTCCTTTCCACACCCTTGAGCCTTTTTAGAGCACTCGGGAACGAATTAGGCATCGTGCAGTTCTCGTCCCTCCAAGGCAACCCTACCTGCCAACGACCATCTACAAGTTGAGCTGACTGCTCCAACAGCGCCACAGCGCGAGCGTCATCAGCGTTCTCCCGTTTTTTCCCCGATACTCCCATCGCGTCAAGAGAAAAATACCTTTTGACTTCTTCGTGCAGACGATCCGTCGCCGTCGCCTCAACGCTTTCAATGTTTGACACCGAAAGGGCAGCGTGTTCGAACAAGGCGGCGTTGTAGCTGGTGGTCTGCAGCGCGCGCTGCTGTACGCGCACGCTACCATGAAGGCACCAACCAAGTGGAGTAAGTGTAGCGGATGGCTCATTAATTTTACCTAATTGTACTTTTATCGGATACAATAAATGATAATTGTCTTGACCTATCAACATTTCAGGTATTTTATCAAAATTACATAATTGATCTTTTATATTTAACAAGTTAGCATAATTATTACAATTAATCATCGACAGATTTTGTACAGGCAAACTTAATTCAGAAACACTGCGCGCGCGAACCGTATAAATCTTATTGTCCTTACCAGAGAGATGCACCGTCATAACCATTGCGTCACAAACCAGTTTGTTATCGATCCATGCGCCGCGGACGCACATAGCTTCCCGGCGGCCGCGCAGCCCTGCGCGCTCCGCCAAGTTAGCACTTATCAAAGTCACTGTCGAACCGTCGTCAAGCAACGCACAAGAATCTATAACACCATTGGGTCCGTGTATACGTATAGGTACTACCTTTAATAAAACTTTGCTTTCACTTTTACTGTCACTGATATGAGCAATAACTTCCGAAGACGTAGATGCGGGCGAGGGCGACGCCGGCGTCACCGGCACTGGGAGGGGGGGATCCTGTGCGCTCGTTCGTCGCCCGTCGCTCCCGTTGTTGTGGTAGCTTGCGTAGTGAAGCATGTTATGATGAGACTGCCCGCAATTTTCTTTGTTGCATAGCGGTGCGGTGCATGTTTGCCGATCGTGGCGTGCGAGTAAACATTTAAAACATAGACCACTGCGTTTAACATACTGCCATCTGACTTTCAATAATGACCGTTTAAATTTTCTACAGTCTGTTAATTTGTGTTTTGATACACGACAGAATAGACACTTATCACTGTGATCATTATGTTGTATTAATACTGTCTGCGGCTGATCTTGTATTTTATATTTTTGATAATCGGTTCGCGCACTCACTATGCAGCTGTTTGCGGTAGTAGATATTTTTACCGCTTCTTCGTTTAAGAAATCTGACATAATTTCCATTCGTGACCTCTTGTCTTTGGAAATAAGCGGGAAGCTATAATCAGACCATTTTGATATTAACACGGTCGGAAGTTTAGATAAAATTATAGACACTAAACTCATTCCTTGTAGGTATTCCTCGCGACCGACGGCTTGAACAGCGGCAATAAAATTTTGAACTTTCACTGAGAATATGACGATATCCCTGTGATAATCTGGAGACATGGGCGGGAGCTTCTTTATATCTTGCATAATTCTGGATACAATGGTGTCAGGATTACCAAATCTTAGCGCCAACGTAGACATTATTTTGTCAGGGTCTGTTGCCGTTATTAAAAGCGATGAAACGGCATCTTTAGCGGGCCCACGTAGACATTTTTGTAACCTCCAAAGGTTTTCTTTAGGACTAAAACTGCACACTTGTGTAGACTCGACATATGCCTGTTTAAATAGTAGCCAATCCATAGGGTCGCCTGAAAAAATAGGTAGTTCTTTCGGCGTACATATTCGGCTTAACAGGTTAGTATCCGAATAACTTTTAGCTCGATTCGTGGAAGCGGCCATATCCTTAAGTGCAGCAGCAAGCATCTGAATTGTTCCATCGGATGTACCAGCGCCTGTGACCACCGGCGGGCATAAGTTACCCTTTATAATTCCAGGATCGGCGTCTGGCTGCGTCTGTTCCAGTTCTACCTGGCTGCGATCTAACCACTTTTCCACTTCAATATTCGTACAAGTATCTGTGCGTTTTTCTAAGTGTGAACTGTATTTTTCATCTTCGAGTTCTGCTAGGTCCGCCTCTAATTTCTTATCGATTAATTCCATTTGAATTCTAGCTTTTTCACGTGCTGCTTCCAACTCAAGCTGTTTTTTCCTAGCCAACATAGACGACGTGGTGGATTTTTTACTTGTAACGGACGCGGGCGGTTGTGATAATGACGGTTGAGGATCAAACTTCAAACTTGTGCCTTCTATTACTCGCGTCTGGCTTAAACCAGGTAAAATCCGTTGTTTGTGCTTGTGCTCGAGTTGGCTATCCATTTCGGTAGACACTTGCTTGTGCTCGAGTTGGTCATCCATTTTGTTTTTCTTCGATTGGCTACGAGTACTGACCATTCTAGGTGGCGTATGGTACATAATAATCCGGCTCGAAGACCACTTTGTATACTGTGGGAGCTCAAGAATGGTAATAACACGCACCAAATGATTCGAAAATCATGTATTTACACGTTTTCGGTGAAAAACAGAAACAACACGGTAAGTAAACTTATTGCTAGCGCGGACAAGAGCAGACTGACTCAACATTCAAAAGGTCAGTTAAATTTGTATTTTTTTCATAACTACCTTCTAACATTAATATAACTTAGAAACTAAGTTTACCGATGAGCCACCGTTAACAACCTCTTTACCGGATGAATGAAGAAACTATTCTTGTTTTTTTATATTTAACACTGGACTTTCGACTCATTTACATGAGCCATGCTCACAGAACTTACTAAGGTAATGGTCCTCATACATGTGCTACCAATTCCCAATATTTAATCCAAACTACTACAATTAAAATTGTATTATTTTATATTTTATTAGTAATTTTATTACATCTACGATAACCGTAAACTACTGAGTCTACGACCAGCTCAAAAATTGGGAGACCCTTCCGAAAAGAACTTGCGGAGGAAACTCGTACAGGGCGACCGTACATAAAGATCGTACATAAAAGAGCTCACTACATCACCAGCTCTAGTAGTGTGTGCCATTGTTTGAGATGTTATTTTATTAATTATGAGATCCTTAGGAGGTGGACCACTCAAATTATCATCTTTTTTTAAATTAGAATGTTTTCTGATCTGAATAACCTCGTGTAGCAGAAACAAATCTCTGTTCTTTTGAAAGATTTGAAGTTTATCAAATCTAGAGAAGTAGTTGGACATCAAAATGTCCTCCTAAAAGTGTTTTGTATTGTAGTGTATTTAAATTAATCAATTTTAAATTTATGGCGTGGAAATAAAGAAACTTAATAAATAATATTTCTATATCAACGTACCGATGCAGTGCTGCGCAGTGGCGTCCAAAACGAATCCATGTTCACACTCGCACTCGTAGCTGCCGTGAGTGTTAATGCAGCGGCCGTTGTCGCAAGGGTTCGATTGTTCTGCAATTTCACTTTAGTGAAACACTCTCTATCCAAAAAATATCCATTAATATTCTTTGGGACAAATGTGTGTTCAAAGTAATTCAAATAAGTAAGGATTTTTTATTTAAATATAAACTGTGCTGTATCAAATTTTAAGACAGCTAATTCAAATTAGTCGAGTTAAATTGACGTTAATGTTAAAAGCAGTGCAATGAAACGATTTGCGTGATAATGCATTATAACTGTAATTAAACGCAGATGTAAATATATGTATTACTTAGATTACTTTGAAGTAAATAGAGGCATCTGATGACGGTCATGACCCAACAGTCAACGTGTTACATGACGCTGATGGTAGCCATGTGGTCATTGGCTGGGGTGGTTCTCATATTAAACTTCCACGCTTCAAATTATTGTCATTTATAATGAGCTATTAATAATGTCAAATAAGGCCATAGGATGAAACAGAGACAATAACTGTGCGTTCAATCCCAAAGATAAGTTATAGTTAGAATAAGACAGTGGGTTGTACCTCAAAGTCGTAACAACCACTTCTTCAAGATTCTGTAATAGTTATATGTATCTGAATATGCAATATAAAGCTAAATAATAGTAATGTTTGTTTGCTTACCTACGTCAACGAAACGATCAGAAAAATCGACATGGATTGAGTTTCAAATTACATAGAGTAATAGATATTATACAATGTTCCAAATAGTTTCTTTTTTAGTTTCAATAGCGTGTATCAAATTTCCAAGGTTCAGATAAAATGGCCTTGTTGATTTAAGAATCGCACCCAGATGTTACAAGCCAAATGAGTATGGGGTCTAGGGATGCTCTGTCAGAGAAAGATTCGTAACCTGTGTTGACTGGGAACGAAGGGGGGATGTCCCCCCGCTCATAATCCGAGACGATGAAAATAACCTCACCATCGCATTCGTCTATGTCTCGGCAGATTTGTGCGTCGGGCTCGTACCGAGTGCCAGGCGGACATACGCATGTGAAGTTGCCTATCGTATTACGGCATTGGCCACCAGTGCATAGCTGGAAACAATTTATGAGATTAATCCACTTCCAATACTTTAATCAAGAATCTAGAGGAAATAAATAAAAAGAGATGGTAATTTTTTTGGACAATCCCCATGGGTTGGGTTATTAGCAGTGACAAATAATAATTAAAATACAGATGTTTGTAATAGTAAAACTGGGTGGCATGGTACTTCTACTAAATTTAATCTTAACCAAATCTAAAACATGATAATACTCTTCAGGTTTCCTCACCGATTGGTGCATATCGCACTCGTCAATATCTCTGCAGATCCCATCGGCATCAGAGTGAAATCCTGGGTCGCATATGCAACGGAAACCAGGGTCGAGGTTCTCGCAGGTACCGTGTTGGCAAATACCCGGGATGACGTTGCACTCGTTAATATCCGCGCCGCCGTTATCCTTACTCTGACCTTCGGGGCAGAGAATCTCGTAATCTTTGGTACCTTTTACGGGGCACTGTTTACAGGACACGCCCCAACCTAGGCGGAGACCTGTGGAAATCAACGTCTATAGAGGTACTTTGTGGATGACTGCATAAAAAGAAGAGGTATTTTATGTTAAAGATCAAGTGAAATGAAAGAGGTCAGTAGTCAACTAACCCTTGCTGGAACTGCAACAACACTGAGACCTGGTAACAGGACTGTTACCGGGGCCAGAGCACTGTCCATCTTCATACTTCTCATAACACAAGTCTTGTACTTCATCTGTGGAAGAATAAAGAAACTAATATTAATCCTATTTATGTATCAGTGATTATTAGATCCAAGCATCTTTTTCACCGAGAGTAATTGTAATTAGACCTTGCCAAGTGTTTGGCTCTTTAGCTTAATGCCTATCACATACGATACTTAAGCAACTTCAGTTAAGTCCAGCAAACCTTGAGCCAGGTAGTGATCCATGATAATAGTAGATCAAAGAACACTACCTACTTCGAAAAATACGTAAACCAATAACTGATTACACTCGGTGAATCCATCATCTGCGGGGATGATAAGATTAGAATAATCTCGTGTAGAGGATGAGAGACAAGCAAAACGACGGAAATGCAGGGGATTCCGGTTGTTTCGCTGGTTTCTTCCGCTGATTTATAAAATAATAAAACAAAAAGGTTATCCAAAAAAATGTACAGACAGAACCTACACATTTATGTTTATAGTAGAATAGATAAGTAGTACATAAATGCGTTTTTATTTATTTATAAATAAATTTTGTAGCTTTAAGTGTACTATTAGTGTTTATACTTGTACTATATTTTATACTGAAAGTACGAGATATTTGGGATCCTTGGTACGAGAAAAATAGTTCGGCATCAGGTTCATTATCTGGCAAGAGATGTTACCAAGGCAAGTCCTGCCATCGGAGCTGAGCGTGAACCCGGGCAGGCACTCGCATCGGAAGGAGCCGGGCGTGTTGTGGCAGCGGCCGTTGCGGCAGACGCGCTGCTCGGAGCACTCGTCCACATCCACACACGCGCCGCGGTCCGCCGTCAGCCGGTAGCCCGCCTCGCACACGCATTGGAACGACCCCTCCATGTTCACGCATCTACCTCCCTGGCCACATACCACACGTTTGTTAACCTTAATAATAATCAACTGTAATATAGTTCAATACCGGGAAAAATAACAATCATTACTTGTTTTGGACCCGTAGTGACTAACAATGCCAGCATTAAAAGCTGAATTAAGCTCTATTAAAATAATTTATATTATAAGCTGAGTTAAAAAAATACTCATTATAATTATAATTTATTTTCCTTCATTCACACCAGCCTAATGTAAGCGCTATAAGGCTTCTGTTTTGGATACTGGGGTAATGAAAGGACATACATATTTGAAACATAAATATGTAATATATATATACCCATGACCCAGGTAGAAATGCTCGTATTCATTACACGAACATCTACCCCTTCCGGGATTCGAACCCAGGACCGTCGGTGCTGAAGGCAGGATCGCAACCGTTGCCTAGTTTTACTTTTTTATATTTACAGACATAGAATCGATTCAACAATTATTACATGAAACAATGTTTATATATATATATATTATACCACATACATAGTATGTAATGAATCACAGCTATTGCCAACTAAGAGATTTGAACTTTAATCTACAAGAGGGAGCACAATGTTTAAACATTTTTAGAGATCTGCACCATAAATCTCTGGACACCGAAGCGTCAAGTAGTAAATACATCATTTTCAATTATTTCATTTATTAAAACTTCTAGTGTTTTTTGTAATTTTTCCACCTATAGAATAATAAGCTAATAGCGCAATATTTCTCCATTTGGTTAGAAGAATAAGTTTACTTGGCAACCACAGTGCATTGATATACGTAAAATTTTCTATGAAAGGTGATATGCCTTGGGTAAATCGTTGTACGATGTAAGCTTCCAGACTAATTCACATGGAATTCTACCTCAGATTCTTCTGGCAAATCGGACAAACCCTTACAAGTACGCATTCCATCAACATTTTGTCAGTTTCTTATAATTTTACTACTAAAGTACTTTACTGTAAAGTATTTGGACTGGCTTCAGTTCTTCTTCCGATAAAATATCTCTTCTAAATTAAAGCGGTGCAGAATTTAACCTGTCTTACTTTGCAAACGCTCTTATCAGCACACTCGTCGATGTCGATACAGTAGCTTCCCGGCACGAACTCGAAGCCGATGTCGCACTGGCAGTCGTAGGCACCGGGCAGATTGCGGCAGCGCCCGCGTCTGCACACGTTGGCCGGTTCGCGGCACTCGTCCACATCGCGACACGCGTGCCCGGTCTCCGTCGATTCGTAGCCGGGGTTGCACACGCACTCGTAACTAACGATATTTAATGTTTACACTTATTTATATAAAACCATTTTTACCGGAATAATGACGTTTAATTTTGTTTTTGAAGTAAAATTTCTTTACGCTCTCTTGATTGGGGGAGTGAGCTGGTGAATACGGGACGAGAGCTTTACGAAGTGCGATCGGGCGAGGCGTACAGAAGTTGAGAAGAATATATATACATAAATATATACATACAGCTAAAGCTCCATCTACCTAAAGAAGTTTTACTTCAGTCGTGTGGTCTAAAGAACTCTCGTCTTATTTATCTCCTGTAAAGGAGTCTAAAGAACATGATACGTTTAGACTTCTTTACAGGAGCCATGACCAAAGGATGGTATGTATGTACCAAAAAAACAATCTTATATACTCAAGAGGTAAGAATTTCATATTATAAAATACGAGAACACAAATAATAAATGATTCAATTCACTTACCCAGAGAAAGTACCCCGACACATTCCATTCGTACACATTGCACCATTGGTCACTTCGCACTCGTTCTGATCGCTACATCGCCTGTTATTGTCAACAGGATCGAATCCTGGAGGGCATCTGGCAATAAAGCATAAAGATTATAACATAAAATAAAAAGAAAATGGATATTCAACAAAGTAACTGCCCCAAGACTCACCTACAATCGAAAGAACCTATATTATTGGTGCAGATACCACCCTTACAGTAGCCGAGGGCACACTCGTCAATGTCGATGCAAATGGGGTCACCATCCCTCTCGTTCTTTTCAGCGCCTTCCCAACAGTTGCAATTGTATCTGAAGAACCAAATCAATATTTATCAAACTTGATTCCTTACGTCTTAGTTATTCGTTCTCGGGTAGAGTTACCTATTCTTAAATTTGCAACAGTCATTAAGACTACTCTTGAACAATTAATTGATAGGAACTTATGTAAATGGTGATATTTCTGGGATTAGAGATAAAAAAAAGTCAGTGAAAATAGTCATAAGCTATAAATAAACATTATGCGTTTGTTTGTTGCTGTCTTGAATAGGTACGCGGCGGTAAGCGACGAAGCGATCTAGGATGTGACGCGCCTGCCTAGAAGGTTCACTCGTGACTTGAAGACCCCTAAATTTTATTTATCAGGAAACACATTCATTTATACATTATTGATATTCGAGAAAGTGAAAATAACTTTCCTAACTTTGTGGAAACATATTATTACCCCTATCATAAAGTATCTTTCAGCCAAATTTTATAAAGGTAGGTGCAGTGTTATACGTATAATTTCTACATACTGGTTTTCTTTCCACTATACCGCTATAAATTACTAATAGTTCTTTTATAGCTCAGATGAATTCTGCCATCTTTCTGTATCTCAATGATAATCTTACCCCGGGTCCTTGTCGACGCAGTCGCCCAGGCCGCAGATACCGCTACGCAGCATGCATTCGTTGATCTTGGCTATCGAGGGGGGCTCATACTCGTCTATTCCTCCTTCGCCTAATCCCTCGGTCTCGATGCCACCGGTGTTGTTTCTGCGCCACTTGGTGGGTATACCTCCGCAGAGGTGCGACCACTCCACTGCAAGTATTAACAAATATTGTCCAAGCCCTGAATACAGAGATATTTTTTTATCTTTATTTGAATGGGTTCGGTCTTGATCCCAATCAATCCCGGGGACCAAGACAGGATCCACGATGGAACGAGGTAACCCAGAAGGTGTCTATTCACCCTAAATATATACAAAGACAATGTTAATTGCCTTAAAATACTTAAATAGTCTTTGGCTTAACATGGACTCCACTCCTTTTTTAAGATTATTGGCTCGCATCTCGGTTTTCAAGGTACGGCATCCGAGGTTCCGGATTCGTTTTGCGGTCGGGTCAATGTAGAAAAACAACTTTTCTATATTGGTTTGGAACTGGGTGTTGTGGTACCATAGTTATTTCTGAATTCTATAACACAATTGCTTTAGTCGCTTAACTTGGGTTAACAAATAAAAAAAAACGGAAACAAATTGCAAATAAGGCTGGCAAGTAATTTATAAAGAAAATTATCTTTAAAAATATTGGCAAAAGACAACTCCGCTATAACAAACTCAAGTATTTTATTTTATGTACTCACTGGAGCCCCTAGGAGGGCAGGGCGTGCAGAGGTCGCCCCAGGCGCGGCCCATGTTGAAGCCGCAGCAGCAGTCACGATTGGACAACTGCACCGACAACCGGTCCGAGCATTCGCCCGTCTCGCTTATGTACGTGAAGCAACTGCCTACTCTACCATCTGTTGAAGTATTATAAATATTTTACAAGTATAACACTATATATTCAAAACTTAATGTGCCGAAATCCTTCAATGGTTATGGCAACGAAAAATTAATTTATTAAGAATTGTATACATAATTGTGATTTTTGATACTATTTAAGCTTTCAACACCATCGTTAAAAAATTGGGTCGAAAGACCAATGATAAAGTTTTAATCTATGTTGCATTGTACGAGAAATCTGGACTTTTTGGTGGCATTTTTGACTTATAGAAGAATTAAAATAATAATAAGCAGCAGTGACTTGTCTAGTAGTCGTTTTTAGTAGTAGAAAAAAAGTAATGCAAGGTTCAATATTTCAAAGCAGATTTTGGACTTACCAATACAAAACTTTTTATCTGGACTGGGAATAAAGTGAGGATTACAAAGGCAGTAGTAATCGCCTTCAGTGTTCACGCACTTTCCGTTCTAAAAGAGAATTTTATAAAACATTAATGAGACGATTTTTCTCCATATTTTTTAATCTTGGCATAGTTGTTGACTTACGATGTACTCATATAAAAAAGCATTTTATATCTCTTAATCTTGTACTATTTACCAATAATTTTAAACAGTTGTGAACTTTACTAACGTAATCTGGAAAAATAATAATTAATTTTATAATATCTAGTCAATAAGCTTCTTTTAAAACCCAAAACGTCTCTTATAAGAAACACCAATCAATTTAGAGTTAGGTGTCTATATCCAGTTCTTGCCTAATAAAAGAAGTATTCAAAAACGTCTTGCCCCGTTATTCCCCTGCTACAGATTCCCCTGGTTTTTTAATGGGTTCGCTCTTGACCCTAATCAAGCTCAAGGGCCAAGACAGGATCCACGATGAAATGAGCTAACCCAGAAGATGCTTATTCACCGTGGCTTTAGAAACGTGCGGGTTATAAGTACTCGGAGATACAAACGCCGTGAGGGTTGCTTGTTGCTTGTCCTAGTTTCTTACATAACTTTTAACACGAATTCTATGTCAGGTCTTACTGGACATATATCGGGGTCCTCGCATTCGTCGATATCTTCACAGTTGTTGGAGACGCGGTGACGACGCTGACCGGGTGGGCACTCGCACGCGAACGAACCCACCGAGTTGATGCACTTGCCGCCCGAGCACAGCCCGGGAACTGCTGCACACTCGTCTATATCCTGGAAGAAATATATGCCATTAATCTTGACGTACACCAAGAATTTGTTTTTATGCAACATTTAATAATTTTATAATAGCAACTTGAGTCTCTGTCAAGCTCTCACAGGCGTAGTCACAATACCTCTCATTTAAACCACCATTTATGCCAGGTTTGCGAGGCATTTAATTTTGTTTTGTATTAAATCTTAACGTTAATTTGGTGAAGGTTTTATTGAAATGTGTGATAGGCACGGAAGTAAAAGAACTAAATACACACTATCACTTCCTAAAACGCTTGTGAATATTGCTATCTTTTAAAAAATCTCGTCTTTCCGCAGTGAGACAGCTAGTAAGGCATTTCTAATTTTAAAAATGGCTGTGTTTGCTGCAGGGCCAAATAACGGCTTTTAATTATGAAACCTAAGATTATGACCCACTCAAAGGAACACCAAGATTGATTTATACAATGTCAATAATGAATTAGCTGGAATTCATTATTGACATTGGCGTGTTACCACCCACCAGACAAAGACAGCACTGCCAAGCGGTCCCAACCGATCGTGTTCCAGTGCTGAAGTCTGGTGAAGCCATATTGGAGGACGGGTCAGTACAGTTGTGCTGGTTGCAATGGACGATTTATTGAGATGTATCAGGGCAATGCATCGGTTATTCAGATTCGGAGAGCAGCGGGATCCGAGGCACGGTTCTTCCGCTGGCCGACCGCAGATAGTTGGGGGCCCGAGTAGTGAGCTAGCCACTCACAAAAGGCTGCCCCGCCATCTCGCGAAAAATCCTGGGGGTGCGCCATCGTGCCGGTTGGCGCCCGGACGAGAGGACCCGATGGACACCCCTGGGGGGGCTCGGGCGTCCCCGCGGTCTCCGGTTTGGCTATCCCGAGGTGTGAGGCCCTGACTCTTCTCATTTGGTTCGCAATCAGCATCTCGTTCTACTTCCGTCCTTCGTTACATTACCTTCCCTCACGACAAAATGAAAGTAAGCAACAGGAAAAAGGTTAAACAGCGGTCGCACGTCCTCTCCTTCCTAGTGCACGTCTCTAATATAAGAGGCTTGCACTCTAATCTCGACCCCGTCCATCACCATCTTGAGACTAGAAAACCGCACCTGTTCTTTCTCACGGAGACGCAAATAAAACGTCCAACTGACGCAGCGTACCTGGCTTACCCGGGTTATGTCCTTGAACATTGTTTTAGGGCTCATGCGGGTGTTTGCATGTATGCACGCGATGACATCTGTTATTTGCGTCTCCGTGATCTTGAAGACCCCACCCTTTCTATCATTTGGGTTCTGGTGGATACAGGTTTAGAGAAAATCATCTATGCTTGTGTCTACCGTTCGCATAGTGGAGACGCGGAGACTACCAGGCTTATCGACCAACTCATTGAGAAGGCAGACATGGCCCTACAGCGATACCCGTCCGCTCAACTGGTGGTTCTTGGTGATTTCAACGCACACCACGAGGACTGGCTGTTCCCTTTCGAGAAAACCGACCACGCTGGTCGAGAAGCGCGAAAGCTAGCCTTGACACTTGATCTCACCCAACTGGTCCAGGAAGCCACTAGAGTGCCAGACTCTGACGGACAAACAGCCAATTGCTTGGACCTTCTGCTGACGACAAATCCCGACAGTTACTCGGTGTCGGTTACACCACCCCTTGGCAGTTCTGACCATTGTGTGGTGGAATCTATGTCGATGTATTCTCCGCCCGACCCAAGCCCAAAAGGCTCCCGGCGGATTTGGCGTTTTAAATCAGCAGATTGGGATGAGATGCGTTGTTTTTTTGCATCTTATCCTTGGCGGCAGGTTTGCTTTTCTTCTAGCGACCCCTCAGTTTGCGCGGATGCTGTGACCAATGTGCTTCGTCAGGGTATGGAGTATTTTATTCCCTTCTCTGACATATCACTGGCCGGCAAAGCTCGCCCGTGGTATAATGCCAAATGTCGTGATGCGGTGGCATCAAAATACAAAGCATATTTGGCCTGGGTTGAAGCTCGATCCCGCAAAGCTAGTAATACGCGCGAAAAGAAGAAAGCCTTTAATAAAGCCGCCAAGTCCTGCAAGAAGGTTGTAAAGACAGCTCGCTTCGATCACATAGGCCGCATTGGGAAGAAGCTTGCCTCTTACCCCTCGGGTAGTAAAGCGTTTTGGTCCCTGGCTAAGTCGATCGAGGGCAACTTCTGCCGTACTTCAGTGCCTCCCTTGCTGAAACCTGACGGATCATTGGCACACACGGCCAAGGAAAAGGCCGATTTATTTGCCGAATTATTTGCCGAAAGTTCGCGTTTGGATCCTGGCAATGCTGTACCTTCCGGTTTGTCAAGTTGTGGGACTTTTATGTCTGAAATTCGTATAAGACAAACCGAAGTCAGAAAGGCATTGCGGGAACTGGACTTGAATAAAGCCAGTGGTCCGGATGGTATACCAGCCATAGTACTAAGGACTTGCGCTCCTGAGTTAGCTCCGGTATTGACACGCCTATATCGTTTATCTTTGGCTAAAGGACAAGTGCCAAAGTCCTGGAAGCTGGCCAACGTGCAACCTGTGCCTAAAAAGGGCAGTCGTGCTGATCCTATCAATTATAGGCCCATCTCGGTCACGTCCATTCTCTGCAAGATAATGGAACGTGTACTGAACCACAGGCTCCTGTCGTATCTAGAAGAAAATGACCTCCTTAGTGACCGGCAATATGGGTTTCGCAGGAACCGGTCTGCCGGAGATCTTCTAGCATACGCCACTTACAAATGGAGCGAAGCCATCGAGAGGCATGGTGAGGCGCTTGCCGTCTCTCTTGATATCTCGAAGGCTTTTGATAGGGTGTGGCATGAGGGCCTTATTAGCAAGCTTCCGTCATATGGTCTTCCCACTGGTTTGTGTATCTGGATATCGGACTTCCTGAGGGATCGGTCAATACGAGTTGTCATTGACGGTAGCTCGTCTGACCATTTGGCTATCAATGCCGGCGTCCCTCAGGGTTCCGTTCTCTCTGCAACTCTTTTTCTGCTGCATATAAATGACCTGCTTTTGCCCGGTATTTTGGGGTACGCAGATGACAGCACTGTTGTAGAGACCTATATGTCTGATGCACGAGCCAGTGCTGAACAGATCCAGTGTCATAGAGAGGCGATGGTTAGCCGTATGAACCTATCTCTGCAGGCTGTCTCTGAATGGGGCGATGCCAATCTAGTGGGGTTCAATCCGTCAAAGACCCAGGCGTGTCTTTTCTCCGCTAAAAGGAGTCCTTTCAACTTGACTCCTACTTTCCGAGGTGTATCCTTGCCGATCACTGACCATCTTGAGCTTCTCGGTATGTCTTTGTCACCGACGCTCAATTTTGGCTCTTTCATTGAGAGCAAGGCTCAAGTGGCTTCAAAAAAACTTGGCATTCTGGCGAAGGTGAGAAAATACTTCACACCGGAACAGTTGCTCACCCTTTACCAAGCACAAGTTCGATCGTGTATGGAGTATTGTTCTCATCTTTGGGACGGTTCCGCCCGATACCAGCTCCAGACGCTTGAGTCCATCGAGAGGAGGGCCAAGAGGCTCATCGGCAATGAAGATCTTTTCTGTAAAAAGCTCAAAAGCCTTGAGCATAGGCGGAAAGTTGCAAGCCTATCAGTATTTTATAGGATACATTTCGGAGAGTGTGCAGCTGAATTGCACAACCTTGTTCCGCCATCCCCATTTTTTCATCGGACAACCAGACTAACAAATTGGCGGCACCGTTATATGGTGGATACACCAAAGAGTCGCACTAAGCGTTTTGGTTTCAATTTTATGATGCGTACCGCTAAGGAGTGGAACTCTTTGCCTGAGTCTGTGTTTCCTGACAAATACAATTTGGGGGTCTTCAAGTCACGAGTAAATAGGTATCTTCTAGGCAGGCGCGTCACATCCTAGATCGCATCGACGCTTACCATCAGGCGAGAGAGTGGTCAAGCGCATGCCTATTTTCTATAAAAAAAAAAAAAAAAAAAAAAATTATGAGCAGAAAAGTAACATCCCTAATGTGTGTTGTGCATTATAGCTGCAAAGGCGTCCGAACACATAAAATAGATTTGAAAATAATATTTACCTATAAAAAAGTCAGTTTCAATGACAGATCACATCAGTTGATTGACAGATCTCATTTTTTTATAATTATAATGACCTTATTTTTCTCACAACTGTATTTAAACATGTTGGACATTTATTTCACAATTTTGTAAGTTGGAACATGTAGACCAATTCTAGCAAAATAAAATTTTATTCTAAAGGTGACTGTGTAATAGTGCTAGTCCTTAAACTTCCTCATTCTTTCTTGAGACCTATTGCCTACCTGACACTCCTTAGTGGCTAGGTTCCTAAGGTGACCAGGCGGGCAGTCAAGGTCTCCGCAGCGCTCGCAAGGGTGCCCCCAGGCCACGCCCACTGTGGCGCAACACAACTGTTTAGTACACACCACGCCTTCTAGTGCACCTGTACATAATGCACCCCGCGTATCCGTGTAGCAAGGACCTGTAAGAAAAAAAACATTATAGACAGAATGTCAAATTGTATAATTTTGACGATCGTTTGGTGGAACGGTAGGGATGCTGCTTTTCGCACTACGATCCTGGGTTTAAGGCAGGGTTTAATGAATACGCGTATTTGTACCTGAGTCACGGGTATTGATATATATTTGTATATATATATAATATCTGGTAGGTACCATTTATGTATGTACTATGGATGTTGCGGATGCATTTTTTTTCACATCCGCGGATGCGGATGCGGATGCGGATTTTAAGAGGCTCACATCCGCGGAAGCGGATGCGGATGCGGAACTGTACAAAAAACCTTAGTTTTGGTTTGGTAGGGTAAAAAGCAGTAAGATTTATCCTTTTTTATCTATACATTAAAAATAAAATTGGAGTGTCGTTTTGTAATATTGAAATAACCGTTTTTTACATGCATATAATTATATATATACGGTACATACACCACCATTCTTTCTTGTGTTCTTTTATGGTTTTTCATTGTAAATTAAAATGAACCTATCCTTTATCCCAAGTTGAAGCAAAATGAAAAACAAACATTAAAATCGGTTATGTGGTTTTGGAGTTCAACGCAATCGAACACTGTGACAAGTAATTTTTATATATCGACGGCGAAGTGCCAAGACCTCCGTACTGAAATGCGTCGAGAAATTCACTTTTTCGTCATTTCGAATTAAAATTCGTTATTCGCGATATTAAAATTCGAAATTCAACGTTTTTTTCAACTTATATATTATTTTGAATGTAGCAGTTAGGTGTTATTGGCACTTCGCCGTCGACATACAGACTTGCTGACCCGGCCACGCAATGTTATGTTACAAATTAAAATCAAAGCTTTCCTATGTCCTAAGTCAAAAAAAAAACCCAGCAAAATCAAATAAAAAAAACCAAAATCTGTTGAGTAATTTCGGAGTTCATTGTCAATCACTGTGACAGGTAATTTTTATATATAATATAGATATACAAAGTATTATATTCTACAGACATAATGTTTTACCATTTCTGTCTGTCTGTCTGTCAGTGTGTTCGGGCTAAACTCTAAAATGGCTGGACCGGTTTTGACGGGACTTTTATTGGCAGGTTGCTGATGTAATAAGGACTAACATTGGCTACTTTTATTTTTTTAAATATTTTATTTTAGAAAAATAAATTAATATTGCCATGTCCAAGTACTGTCCAGTACCGCGCGCAACTCTCACCACTTCTCCCACCAACGAATCAATGCTGCCTATTGCGCGGGCTCAGAACGCTATTGCTGATTTTTAATAAAAAAATATATTGCATGGCCGGGTCAGGTAGTTTTGTAATAAAGTAGTGAGTGAATTACCATTACTGATTACTTGTTTTAGTAATGAAATTTAAATATGGAGTATTATATTTAATGAAAAGTAAAATGGCCGTCTTTCCGGACTCCAGTCTGTTTCGCAAGGGTTCGTGTATTAATCCTGTGCTACTAAATAACTGTTCACTTGGAACACTGGCTGGTGGCGCTGATAAGAATTTGCGTGCTTTTTTAGGTAACAGTTTGAACTCACTTTAATTAACACTCCACCATTTAAGAGGACTCTTATTTAAATTAATTCACTTTTTATTACGGAAAGTAAGTAACTCCTTCTTGTGAATTGTGTCAGGGCTGACAATTTCTGGTGTTTCCTGACTCTCCTCAACATCACTTGATAAATCGAGCATAATCGAGATCACTAATTAAACAGGACTGACATCCTGCAACCTGAGGTCTCTAGTCGTTCCGTTCTGTTTCCATGAAATTTGTCATTCTCATTTTCTTCGCTCTTACTGTACTTGGAGATATTGTTCGAGAAGCCAAGATTTCTTCCGTGTTTCTGTTAATCTTCAATATACCTAGGTAACACTGAAAATGTTTAGAAAATGAAAAACGGCTTAATGTAGAAAGTTGCCAATACTTTTATTGTTTTTCGAAGTAATCTCTCTACACATGGTCGCATTCGATGGAACCACTGAGAAAGCAGTGGGCCCATTCTTCCTTAGGGGTCTCTTCTATGGCATTTCCGTACGCTTGCACCGCATCTTCAGGGCTCGTAAAGCGAATTTTATCTTTAGTTCTTGGGAATAAATAAAAGTCGCAGGGCGCCAGGTCAGCACTGTATGGCGGATAACTTATTATCTCGACACTTGCCAAATATTCAACAGTTCGTTCTGCGGAGTGCGCTGAAGCATTGTCGTGGCGAAGTAGGATCCTGCTTCGAAGGCGCTGCTGTCGAATTTTTTCTAAGACAACAGGCAAACAGCGATTGACATACCAGTCTGCAGTAACTGTCCTTCCATCTTCTAGCACAACTGTCGCGAAATGACCTTTCCGACCAAAGAATGAAGCAATCATCTTTTTTCCTTGACTTCTTCCTTTCTTTACGTTAGCTGGCCGATCCTTGAAAGGAAACACCCACTGAGTTGATTGTCTTTTAGTTTTGGGTTCGTAGCAATATATCCAGATTTCATCACTTGTGTCGATGTCAAATACAGCATTTGAGTCACCGCCGTTGAACTTATCTAATATTTGGCGACACCAGTCCATGCGAAGGTGTTTCTGGTCGTCGGTTAAAGTATGGTACAAAGCTTCTGGACGCCTTAATGTGCGTGTAATATTTTTTGAACTTGACTCACACCAATGCCTAGGCTTAGAGATTGCTACGTCCGCGCTTAAACTCGTTAAACTAATTGTAAATAGTGGCACGAGATGGGGCTTCATTAAGAAAAGCTAATCGCAGCCTATCATAGCTTTGTTGTTGAGTAAGCCCACAACGAAAGTCATAATAAATCATTGACCGAAAGTTTTTTCACTTGTAACAAGAGTTTTAGATTTGCCGCCAATTCCCAAAAACAAATGACAAATGAATGCAATATACTACATTAGGTTACGAAAGAGTTCTAAAATTGAAATTGAAAATTTTTTCATTGGCAATGTTTCTAACTGGTCAGTTCTAAACATTTTCAGTGGTACCCACGTATCATCTTTAATCTTTTACTCAGTCAACACACGCCACTCGCCGGTCCCTCCCCTTTCTTTCTTATCGCATCCGCATCCGCATCAGCTCCGCATCGATTTATGTGGATGCGGATGCAGATGCGGATGTCTAAATCGATGCGGATGTTCCGCATTTGCGGATGCGGATGCGAATATTCGCAACATCCCTGGTATGTACCTATATCTGTTACCCAAGCATAACACAAGGCTCACAGTGCTCACTTTGCGCTAGACAAATTGGTGTGAGTGAATGTAAAAATATTATTATTATTATTATAACTGGCTATTCCGACATAACCATTAAATTTTTCCCATTATTTTTAAAAATTAAATATATTTAATCGTCATAACACCCTTATTATCTAACGATGGAACAAAGACAGCGAATTGCTAGAGCTGTGTACAAAATAACGCACTGGACGTCATCCTACCCAGACATAAGACTACTAATGTCATTTTTTTAAAACAAAATCCGGAACCCGATCGCAACTCCACCTACCGAGACCAACAAGCATTACCATAAACGTTAACAATTATGTTTATTTTTTATCAAAAACCTAGATAAATATATATTGTTTATTTACTGCTAGATCTTTCCATAAAATTAAAAGAGCACTAGTTAAATTTTCTATGCATAAAAAGCCTTAGGTAATACCTTATTTTATTCTTCTCACAAAAAAAAATTGGTGGGTTTTTATACGGCCTTTTTTCACTTCTTTAAGAGTACAGTTCTAAAACGCTGTAATGCGTGTATATTTTTTTTCAGGAAAGACGGACTGATTTCACCTGCTTACGGGTAGAATTTCCAGAAAAGACGAAATATATTATGTAAATCCTTACTAATATTATAAATCGGAAAGTGAGTTTGTTTGTTCGTTTGTTTGTTCCGCTTTCACGCCGTAACTACTGAACCGATTGCTTTGAAATTTTGCAGACGTAAAGATAAAAGTCCGAATTAAATAATAGGGTACTTTTTATCCTGGAAAAAATTGATATTCCCGAGGAAACACAAAAATATTTTTTTGCTTGATGGATGGATTGTAGATGGCGCTGTGTGTCGTTTAAGACAAGGTAAAATATTGCAAACGAATATAAACATGTAAATTTAGAAGCTAAATGATACGATAATGAATCCCCGAAAATGAGGAATTCCCGAGGGATGACGTACAATTTGTTTTATCGTCTAAACTGTTTTTTTTACATCTACTTATATGTTGCAAACGAATATGAACATGTAAATTTTGAAGCTAAATGATACGAAAATGAATCCTCGAAAATGAGGAATTCTCGAGGGATGACATACAATTTGTTTTATCATTTAAATTGTTTTTTTACATCTACTTATCCTGAAATCACTAACGTCAATGAATTACTAATTGGTATAAGTATTAGTTACGTTATTTAGTTCTTAAGGTATGCGATAGATGTCACTGGGTGTTTTTTAAAACATGGTAACGATGTGTTTTTTAAAATACATAAGAAGTGGAATAAAAGCTTACGCTATTTAGTTCTTGAGGTATGCGATAGATGGCGCTGGGTGTTTTTTAAAACATGGTAACGATGTGTTTTTTAAAATACGTAAGAAGTGGAATGATAGCTTACGCTATTTAGTTCTAGAGGTATGCGAAAGATGGCGCTGGGTGTTTTTTAAAACGTGGTAACGAAGTGTTTTTTTAAGATACGTCAGAAGTGGAATGAATTATATGAATTTTGTATCCAGCGTTACATCGCGCTTCTTAGATTTTTCCGTGGGAATGAGAAGTTTTCTTATAGTTGTGCTTTATAACGCAATATAACCGAATTCCACGCGGGCGAAGCCGCGGGCGGAAAGCTAGTGTCTTAATAACCAGCCAACAAGCACTTTTGTTATTTTATGGTTTAGAACGTTTTCTCAACATTTGTGCCACTGCAGCGATCCTACCTTTAGCACCGACAATCCTGGGTTCGAATGCCGGTAGGGGCAGATGTTTGTGTGATGAATACGAGCAGTTGTCCCTGAGTCATAGGTATTTATACATTTCTATTAATATTACTTATTAATGTGTCATATATGTCTATCCGTTACCCTAGTATCCATAACACAAGACTTATTTTGGGCTAGCCTTATTGTTGTGAATGTAAGAGATATTGTTTATTACTGAACGAAGTAGATTAGGCAAAGAATTACACTTTCTGACTTTTCAATAATGTGAAATTACCCTTATAACCCCATGAGTATAATATTTACACATGACCCAATTACGGGTCATTCCGATGGGTAAATGGGTAAGGGATAATTCTTCTTCTGACTCGGTGGAAATACTTAAGGATTTAAAATTAAATTTAAACAGTAAAATATATAATTTTGCTTGTCATGTTATACATCCCGCGATAGCTTAGACATTTAATACAGCTAAAGTTCGCATTAATTTTTAATCCTTACAGTTTTTTCTTGAAATCTAATCTCCGCTTGTTTCGAAGTGATAAGTTTTACCTTGGCCATTATTTATTTAAGTTATAATTTGATTGATTTTGTCAATTCGATTTTATTAATTTGATAATGTAATTAAAATATTATATATTAACAAAGCTTTGAGTTCCTTTGCTGCTAACCATTATGGTACTTTGTTTTTCATTTACATAAATTCATTGCCTGATTGATTATAGCTAAACCTAATTTGATATTGTGTTCTAAGTATAATGATGTTAAGTAAATAAATATGATGAGACATGAGCGCTACCATATTCTTCAGACAATTATGATGGGTAAGATTGAGGGGAAATGACGCGTTGGAAGAAGAAAGTTATCCTGGCTCAGCAACATCAGGCAAAGGGCCGGTATCAACAACGTAGAGGAAGTTTTTCGCCTCGTGAGACATGACGCGATACGCAGCGCTGACAGTCAACCTCCAGTAGTGGAGAGGCACTTCAAAAAGAATAAGAAATAAATATCTGTCTTTGCTTTAATAGAAATATGACTAGATGGATAGACTTTTATGGATTTTCTATGGAATTTTAAATCGATAATTTTATCATCTTTAGTAATAATAAACAAATAATTGGTTTTGTTTAATTTAATAAATTGCAATAACACTGTGTAAAAATTAAAGCAGGTTATATTACAGATTAAATATGTAACAACAATTTACCAATATAGCAAAAAAATTGATCATAAAGTAGGTATGTAGTACTATAAATGGAATAACAGATAAACTTAATTCTGTGGCAAGCAAGTACTAATCTCAATGAACTAAACAAATCCTAAGACTTATGATACGACTCATTATGACAACATTCCTTCCCTAAATTTTAGCCGGTTGCGAAAAGCTGTTCTAATATTCTGGTGTATTTTGTAAGTAAGATACCTGACATTGAAAAACGTATCTTATTTTTGTCTACACTTAAATTTTTTTTGGTGTTGTTAAACGTGGATACCTATCATTGGCCATCTACTAACTATTCTAAGCATCGTAATAAATACTTTATGTATTATTTCTCTTTCAAATACTCAATAAAAGTTCGTTACACTTAAAGAACACGGCTCGAAGGACCAGAAGTCAAAAAGCAGTTTTGTTGAAATTCGAATTTCCGCGTTCATTCCTGGTCGAGCCAACATTGAAAACGAATGTTAATTAGCGTGGGTCTGATTGTTGTGGTAGCGTCATTATTTCGTGATGGTATATATATATATATATATATATATATATATATATATATAAATCACTGTCACAGTGATAAACTCCCAAACTACTGACCGATTGTCATTTTTTTATTACTGGAATGGTTCCGACTTAGGAACATTAATTTTAATTTATAACACAGCAACGCGTGGCTGGGTCACCTAGTATTATATAAAAATTACCTGTCATAATGTTTGATCGCGATTAACTGCGAACCTACTCAACCGATTTTGATGATACATTTATCGTTCTGCTGGATTTTTTCCGACTTAGGAAATAAGATAGGTTTCATTTTAATTTAGGACACAACAACAGCAGCTAGTATTTATTTAGATAATTTAAGGGCTTAATATAAATAAATAAATGTGTGGAAATGGAGCATACCAGTTCGCCGGTCGATCTCGCAGCGTGTGCCGGACAGACCGTGGAAACAGACGCAGCGATCCGGGGCTATACAGCGGCCACCGTGTAAACACGGCTCACGACATATTGCTGCAAACAAAACCATTGATTAGGCAGGATGAAGAATTATAGCTGAGTCACAAATATATTTAAATAAGTCAGAGGCCTGTGGATGACATATGTGCACAGAGCCTACAATATCCTAAGTGTCCAATACAACAACGCTATCAGGATGTTGTTGCGACTGCTATGACATTGTAGTGCGTTCTTACTACGAAATGAACGGATTTTATACAGTACTATAATTACAAAAAAATATATTAATAGAAACAATGCTATAACACAGGACATCTCTCCCTCTAAGTGCACTCTTCCCCCTTGATGAAGGAATCTGTTAGTGTTTGTGGGAAGTGGAAACGCATAATCCCTTTATGAGAGGGATTTATACACAACATAATCCTTTTCCTAATTTATTCCTTTGGCATAAAATCAAAAGGCATAAATTGCTATACGTTGCAGCGTAGGTTAGGTTAGATATTTTTTATTCATTACCAGCCAGCAAGTTATATGAAATTATGTCTTTTTAAATTATGCCTTAAATTGTAGGTGTATACTTCGTGATGGAATATATATTTACTTGTAAATATATAATAAATTTCTAGGACATTTTTACTAAAAAGAAAAATATTATTAATGGATATTTGAAATCTAGAGATAGGAATATTATTATTATTCACACATCTGTTATTTCTTACACTTTGGACACATAAAAGTGATTCAATTACATGCTTTATTAATACACCGAACTTTTAAACTCCCAAAAGCAAATTATAAAGCAAAGAAATATTCAATTGGATACTCACGTTCGGTACAGAACTCGCCACTCCATCCCGGTGCGCAGACGCAGCTTCCGTTGGTACAGGTACCACCGTTCATACAGATGCGACGGCAGCCGCCCCGTGTTCGAGCTGACCGACAAATATATTAAGTTTTTGAGAATATCTTTTATGTCAAAACTAAATTGACAGACAGGCAGACGGACGGACAACATAACGATTCTATAAGGGTCCCGTTTTTTCCCGTTTGAGGTGCGAAACCCTAAGAACACACTTCTATGGTGTACCGAACTAAAAAGTAAAAAATATTTTTTAATGTAACAATTAAGTAATTAACGAGAAAATTAATGTCATTGTAAGAAGTGCTCGGTATAGGTTAATGTAGTTTTATTTTATTTATTAATTTACTACCAAGATACCTTACTATTTTTATTTCGAAATGCAGAGTGATTCTACGAAGAATGTCATACAAAGCACCTATTTATTTCTCAGTTCGGTTTATCATAAAAAAGTAGCTTTTAATTTTTAATTAAATTATAATTTATTTCCCATTTTTAGTTCGACTTACTATAGAAGCATTAGTTTTTCATTATTCATGGAATTTGTTATAATTTTCAGTTCTTTATCTTTTGAAACTATCTACGTGGAAAGGACATCCTTTGCATAGGACGAATGAATTTTCCAGATAAATTTGTCGTTCCCGAATTTACAAAATTCACGGACTCTCATTATAATTAAAATCCACGGTCTCTCATTTCATAAATAAATAGTTTTTTTAATGGGTTTCCTCTTGATTCAAGCCCGGGGGCCAAGACAGGATCCACGATGGAACAAGCTAACCCAAAAGATGCTTTTTCACTCTGGTCCATAAAATGAGGGACTATTCTACAAGAGATATTATTTTACTTAAAACAAAGGGCCTGCAATACAATTGTTAAACTCTTTTTTTTTGTAATGAAACAAATATTTTTCATCTTTTTCATAAATAAAAATAATAATAAAGAAACAAATTTACTATAAAATATATTGGCGATGCAGTCACTAAGCATAAAGCTACGCTAGCACCATATATTGGAGCGGAGCGTAACACCCAAAAAAGTTTTTTTTTTGTTTCGTATTTTCGCGAATTTCAAAATTCGGGACAATCCTTCACAATCTGGTCCTAAACCTGTTGTGTTTTTGTTGATTCGATTCCACACAAAAAGTATTAAAATCGGTTAAGAACTCGGGAAGTTATGGCGTAACAGACATTGCGCCATTGAAGCTGATCCATGGGTGCTTCGCTCGCTCCGCTCCAATTAACCTAAATTAACATCTTAAGTAAATTTAAGAATTTATATCTATATCTAAAATATTTTATATTTTAGCTTACGTGAATAGGGGTGCAGTGACCCTGGGTTGCAGGAGGGTGCCTCGATGCCTCCTGGGCAACGGCACATGTTGGGCGCGATGCAGAACTCTGGAGACCCGCAGTCTGGCCTGCATAAAGCTGGAAAACACAATAAAATAAGCAATTATACTTAGTTTGCGTAGCCACATTCTTTTTTCTTATTTTCTTTATATATTACTAGCGGCCCGTCTCGGCTTCGCACAGATGGACAAAATTCTTTAAATTTTTTCCATTATTAAATATTTTTCCGTTAGCGCCATCTAGGACGAACTACTTGCGGTTATTGATACAATGGAAAAAGAGCGGGAAAAAAGAGCGGACAGACAAACACACAAACCACTGTGATCTTAGATTACAGATTTCAGTTTTGATGACTCTTTGGTGCAACGGTAGTTATCCTGCCTTTTGCATAGACGGTTCTGAATTTGAATCCCGAAAGAGAAATAAATCAAGCATTTGTACTAGTAACATGGGTATTTATATATATTTCTATTAATATTACATATCTATTTACTATACAGGTATGTCTTTCCGCTACCCCTGTATCCATAGCAGAAGCCTTACAGAGCTTACTTCGGGCTAGGCTAATCTGTGGGAATGTAAGAAATATTATAATATTAAAAGACTGATAATTATCAATCTTTTATTGTCCTCCCTATTGCGGACCGATTGCCAAAAATTGGGTGTTAAAGAATCCAGATGGATCGAGGGTCATATTTATTTATAACGAAAAATAAATATTTCAAATCATAGAATAACAAGAACAGATTTTATTAAAAAAGTTTATAAAATCTGTCAAAAACATATTTTGTCGAAAAATCTCCTCAGGTGGGAGGCTATCCCTCGTTTTTCTTGCAATCTTTATAGTAATACTTTTGTATATTAAGTATTTTTGTGACATAGACCAAGGGGCTTCAGCATCTATCTCTAACAGTGAAAAATATCAAATTCTGTCGGACACTACATGGCATTTTTAGACTTATTTGTACTAAAACAACAAACTTACCTAAAACTATGTAGCTTTTAGACTGAGAAATTTAATTGAGACTATTTTTCATAAACTCCCAAAATCTTACAATTAAAATACTAACAGATGCGCGTGTACAAATATATAAAAGTTATTAACAATTTACTTTTGTATGAGAACAAAATAAAGTATCTTAATACAAAACAAGATGCGAAAGATATTGCTACATAAAATAAACAAATGAATATCTAAAATAAAAACGACAAAATCAGTGACAAGAGGTTAAACCTAACACCGTGAAAAGTAAAAATGAAAAAGTATTAAAACTTTTTAGTTATATTTCGAGCAAACTACGTCAGTATACGTTTAAAAAAAACGTATTGTAATTATCATGCAGGTTAGAGAGAAGGAGAACGATCGCTACGTGCTAAAGCATTAGCCCGCCTGTTCCAGAAAATTTGTAGAATTTATAGTTCATTTTTCAGCCACCAGCCGCGCTTCCATCGGTAAGTAGTATCTGCGAAGTTAGCTGTTTATGAGTACAAGTAGATGAAGTTAGTTGAATAACAACAGCCTGCTTTTATTGAGACAACCTAGCGATCGCAGCGCCTCACTTATTTTGTCCATATTTCTGGGACACTATTTTCTACAGCGATCGTTCTCCTTCTATCTAACCTCCATGGTAATTATAGTTAGTGTTTTTAATCTACATATATTAAGTGATTACATCTCATGGACATATTTGTATGATTCGTCCACGCTACATCAACAGAAGAAGTAACATCGATCCGTAACTACTAAAGAAAAAAAAAATGAAAACTGTAAAAAAGTTTTCTTTCATGACGTAGGGGCTTACTGGAAAGCGTTTATTGGAAAGTCAACCAATAATGTATTTTTTTTAAATGCTTTTATTAACTTCATCTGTCGGTTTGTGTGTTTGTTTGTAACGGAATCTTCTAACGCGATTCCCACTTACGAAACGTCAGATTAATTAGAAGTTTTGCATCAGAGACCGCTGACAATACAATGATAAAAAAAATAAATTACAAAAAATTGAATTTTGTAAAAAATCACGATTCTATTAGTAGATCGACTAAAAAATTAAAAATAAATTATGATAAAAAAAAAAAACTGGTTGGTTGCCTGTAAAGTCGGTATACGGGCGAAAGTTTTACGTGACAACGACTTTGAGTGGTAAAATAATTTTAATGTGAATATTCATTCGTATAGTAGGAAGAAGGATGAAATAATAGTAACAATTTAAAACATTTATTTATACAAAGAATTATATCTAAAACATTAATTTATAGGCACGCGTCCCTTCCACTTTTTATGTCTGTCTCTCTCGCTCTTAGGCGGGCTAACCATGCCCGAGTGGAAGGGACGCGTGCCTCTCACTCGCTCTCATTGTAAGCGCATAACGTGAGCGGAGCGTAACGCAGTTTCTTGAAGTGTCACCCGGCAAACCAATTTATAAGACGTTGTCACGTCAAAAATAAAAAGTGCTGTTATGGTAAAGCCGAGCTAAAGACCGAAGAAAAGCTTTGAGTGCTTTGAACACACTAATTCGAAATAAAAATAGTAAGGTAGGTAAGGTGTGTTGATAATAAATGAATAAATAAATAAAATACAACGAGCACCCCACGGTTTTCTGACAGTGACATTAATTATATTGTTAACTACTTAATTTTATATTAAAATTTATTTTGGAACGAAGTTCCTAATGGGGCGTTGCGGAGGGGTATCCAAGCCCGGAAAAACGTCCGTAGCATTGAACAAAAAACGTAAGATTTTTACAGTCTATTATATGTGGGATGGCTATACAGTGTATAATGTAAAGGCTACGTGATGACTGTTACTATATATTTTTGTAAATCATTGTTAAAAAAAATAAAAGTGTTAATTTGTAAAGTAGTTTCTATGCTTTTTATCGATAAAAAAATCCTAATAATAATGTATACCCGAATAATTATTTTCTTTATACCTCGAATAGAACTTAAAATTAATATTTTTATAATAAGGAACTTCGTTCCTATCCGGTGTCCCACGACACCACACGACTTTTTTTACTTTTATCACCTATAATTTCGCCTACGGTATCCGTAAAAAAGATACAGTAACTACAGTTACAGTAATATATGTAAACTACAAAATATTTTCTATAGCTTCAAGTTTCCTTATTTTCATGAGCACCGTAGCTCTCAAAAGGGTAAACCGATTTGAATGCGGTTTATTTTATTTGAAAGCAGGTTTTCTAGCCGTGGTTCTTAGGCTCTTTTTTTCAAAATCGCATCAGCCATTTCAAGGTCATCGACTCTTGTTAAATGCGATAGGGATCTTTATAAATTAACCGATCTTTCTCTCTTCTGCACTACAAAGTTTAATCTATTGTTATATACAGTAATGAACATTAAAAAACACAATATCTTTATATATATAAAATAATAAATAAAATAATAAATAGTAATTCTACTGTACGTGTGTATGTCACTGAACTCCTCACGCACATCGTTACCGCATAAGAAGTTGACCATCAAATACAATTAAAAGTGTATATTTATTATACTAAGAAAACTCATATACAGACTTATTTTTATATTTAATTTTACTGGATAAAAATAAATATTATTTGAATGTCATAAGCAAAAGGGGAACCGATTGAAAATCAGCATCAGCCTCAAGCTGACATAAGCTGAATTGGTCACTCATTTGGTACAGACGATGGATATATTAAATTTATAGTTATAAGTTCTAATAGGTTATTGTTATATATTTTTTGAAGTGAAAACTTCTTCAGCATCGTTGTGATTTGAAAGTCGATGAAACGAAAAAGCTACAGTAAAAAGAGACAGATACATAAATTCATAAGATTTAACGTTGGAGAAAATGAGATAGGAAGCATTATACAGTGTCTCTTTGAAACGATAAAGCGACAGAAATTCATGAGATTCAACGTAGGAGAAAATGAGATAGGAAGTATTATTTACGTGTGTTAATACGTGTTTGTGTACGCATGCTTAGTAGAAAGCTTGAGAGTAGGCATCACAACAACCGTAGTATTTTGTATACGTGTACTTGTTATTTCTGAAGGTTCACTTCTACCACTTGTGAATTGCAAACATGTCATTTTTTTGTAGTTTTTTTTTAAGATGTATTTTTTACTGTTACTGTTTTTGTTTTGTTTGTTTATGACCTGTGTAATAGTGTTTATATATATATATAAATTCCCTGTCAGTGTTTGGCCGCTATGAACTCCAAATACACTGAACCAATTGTACCTATTTTTTTCATTTTACCAGATTAATTAGCCAGGTCAGCTAATATCAAATAAAAATGTTAATGTTTATCCATCTTTAATTATTTTTTATTTTATTCTTCCACCATTTTGTCATTTTTGTTACTTTAATCCTTGTGTTAATTTAATCCTTTCTTAGCTACACTGAAGAAGTATAACTTCTAACGCTCGTGCACAAGCACTTTTTTGAAAACAAAATGTACTTAGGAAAGATGCTGAATACTGATACTTACGGACTACGCAGAGTAAAGAGTTGGGTCTCGAAGTCCAACCTGGACAGCAATGCGTGCTGTTACGGCTCCGGCATACGTGTGGGCTGCAACAAAACCACAAATCATTTTATGGGAATTTTTAAATTAAAATTAAAATTGAACTCCCAAGGGTTCGCTTTTTCTTAAAAAGAAAAAGAAAGAATATATCTTAATACTGAATTTAAAAAAAATGCACTGAAGGCTATATCGTCGTTGAAATTGCAGTACTATGTAATCAACAGTTGTTAATAAGCACGGAACTATAGTCCCCGGCATATAAGATGCACCTGGTATTGAAATAACGTGACTGGCATGCTACTGGACATGCCACGTGCTACATGCATGGAACTATACAAAGAAGTAAAAAATATAGTTTAATAAGACAAGGCGTAGTAATAAATAAAATAACAGGCATAAAATAGGTATATAAAATAGCCCTCAGGTGGGAGGGCTCGGAGGCGTAGTTATTTTTCACACACTTATTTTATATCTTATAGAAATATTGCATTGTAAATGCAAAAAATTAAATAAAAAAAGAACAAAATAACAGGATTTCTCGCTCTCCTGTAAATTTGGTCACTGCCAAGTTATGCGGTATTAACCACTGTTGGTTCCGCGATATTTTCCCACGTTTTTCTTAGGTCGCTTTCTTGTCTGTTTGCTTGTTTGTCGTCTTGTCTGTCCGGTTGGAATCTTGTATCTCAATTTTGAGGCACTTCCCGACCACCTAGCGAGATGAAACTTTCAGGGTAGCTCAGAACCCGATGACAATGCACGCTTAAACAACTTTCAACTTTCTAGGTGCACTTTCAGGTCAACTTTCGGCAACTTTCACTTTCACACCAATTAGCCTAGCCCAAAGTAAGCACTATAAGGCTTGTGTTATGGATACTAGGGTAACAGATAGACATACATATAATTATGATACATAAATATGTAATATTTATGTATCATAATTATATGTTTTTTGTATGGGGCTTATCCGATTGTTGTGTAACACATGGTTACTTCGTTGAGTTAATAATTAAAAAGAATAAAATAATAATACTAGATTTAAAAATCTAAAAATCCCACGTTTTTCAGTGACAAAAAAAAGACTAAAATAACCCGGCGGGGCGAAGCGAGGGGCCACTCAAAACGTGGGGGCGCATGTTACTTATGGAGATGTAATGAGATGTATGATATGCATAGATGTTGAGAGTATTTGTAAAGATGCGCCTCCACGTTTTTAGTGGCCCCTCGCTTGGCCCCGCCGGGTTATTTTATTCTTTTTTGGTCACTGAAAAACGTGGGATTTTTAAATCTAGTATTTTAGTATCAACGACGATATCATACACCGATAGCGACCAAAATAAGATCCCAGTACTTTACCAGTCGGCGAGTACTTTAGGCTACTTTCATATTTTAGTGAAACAATCTAAATTAAACATCTTATGGTTTATTGCTATAATATAAATTGTTATAATAGAAACCTCATGGTTTAATTGAGATCATAACAATACTGTGTATATAATTATATTTATTTCATCTGTTGAAAATTAACATTTTACAATAAACATTTCGCAAATGTTTTTAATGTTACATAGTATTCAATCGAGGTAATTAATAATTTGACTGTAGTAGTTGCTGCAACTGTGACAAAGCTTACACGCCAAAACTCCAGGGTTTGAATCCTGGTAGGGACATAATGTTAATGTTATTAATATTAAAATTTTATTCGGTATTTTGGTACCTATTCAAAGTAAAAGCTCGCTTTCATTTGTCTTTCTAGAGATCACGAACAAGTAGATCGATTTCGATGAAATTTGATATATAGTAAGAACATGAGATCGCGCAAATGATAGGCCTTGTAACGGTAAAGACTTTGTAGCCCTAACTAATATTATAAATACAAAAGTGAGTTTGTCTGTTCCGTTCTTAGCTACTCAATAAGTAAGTACTTTTCTGTATAAAAATAAGAACTGTTCTCGAGGGATATATCTCCGCTTTCATACTATAGGGGCACAATTCGAAAAACATGATTGTTGGGAAAAAGCGTTTACAGAAATTTGAGCCCCTATATTTTCACAAAATCGGCCATAAATAAATTAAACTATTAAGACACTCTACATACTCTATGTTTACATGATACATACTCATATGATACATACTCTTATGTTTTATGATTTTGCTATTAATAGTTTAATTTATTTATAACCGATTTTGTGAAAATAGGGCTCAAATTCTTTAAGCGCGTTTTCCCAACAATCATGTTTTTCGAATTGTACCCCTATAGTATGAAAGCAGCGATATATGTATCTTTTAATCGGTAGTCTAACGCGGGCTAAGGTGAATATACTAGATTTAAAAATCTAAAAATCCCACGTTTTTCAGTGACCAAAAAAGAATAAAATAACCCGGCGGGGCTAAGCGAGGGGCCATTCAAAACGTGGGGGCGCATGTTACTTATGGAGATGTAATGAGATGTATGATATGCATAGATGTTGAGAGTATTTGTAAAGATTTTTGATTCTTTTTAGGTCACTGAAAAACGTGGGATTTTTAGATTTTTAAATCTAGTATTATTATTTTATTCTTTTTAATTATTAACTCAACGATATAACCATGTGTTACGCAACAATCGGATAAGCCCCAAACAAAAGTGAAAGTTGCCGAAAGTTGACCTGAAAGTGCACCTAGAAAGTTGAAAGTTGTTTAAGCGTGCATTGTCATCGGGTTCTGAGCTACCCTGAAAGTTTCATCTCGCTAGGTGGTCGGGAAGTGCCTCAAAATTGAGATACAAGATTCCAACCGGACAGACAAGACGACAAACAAGCAAACAGACAAGAAAGCGACCTAAGAAAAACGTGGGAAAATATTATCACAATCACATTAAAAACTAATAACTTTTATGGTTCCATTTTACGCCTTCAACTTAACAAATAGAGCTTTTAATTGCATAGTTTCCGTTTCAGTTGATTGAACGATATAAAATAAATTGCTCCGATCACAATTTACATATAAATTAATCCAAATCTTTATTATTAACATAATTGGTAGTTTTGGGCTTAACTATGTCTACCCACACTTTTCTATACAAGGTATTGTACAACTGCTTTACAATCATTATTTATCATTCAGCCATTGTCTTTCGGTTGACAAATTAATTGTTGTCTTTATGACATACAAGGTTTAAAGCCGACCGTACCCATTACAGATTGAGAAATAGACAATATTTCATAATTTTTCTTCCCTGTGTTTATTGACTCATTTAAATATATTGTTTAATGTAAGTCATACGTATTGGTTTATTTAAATTTTTGTTTGGACTTTTTGGCGGGAGCGGGAACCATCACGTTGGTGGTTTTATTTCTCTTGTTAAAATTTGTGCTGTTGTGGATATTAGTGTGTAATAATGGTGGATTATTAACCACTAAGTGTTTGTAAACATACAAGAGTTTTGGCAAGTGCAAGAAAGCAGTGGAAATTGTCTTTTCCTGCTCTTTCAAGAAGTCCACGGGGAGGTTTCAGTAAAACCCCACACATTTACTGAAACCTAGGAAAAATATATATTTAACTGTTCATAAATCATCATTATATTAAGAAATTACTCTAACTTGACACTGGCTACACAAATCGTGCAAGCCATAAATAAAGATAAAGTTTTTTTTCTACTTTTTTTTCATTTTTCCCATTAGGATAAACAAAGGGTACATAGTCTTTACAGCCTAGTCCTTAGTAACTCGATTTCTGAATTAGTTTAGATCAATTATAATGAGAGCAGATTTATGAGTGGTCAATGAGCAATGGATGATAAATAAATATGAAATACCTCTTTCCCTAAGTTTCAGAAACGGTTTGGGAATTTACTATAAACTCCTTGGACTTTTTGAGAGACATGAAAAGACACTTTCCACTATTTTATTTTACTTTCCAACTCTCGTGCATGTTTACGAATACTTTTAATAATCCACCATTATTACACACTAATATTTTTTTACTAAAAATGATTACAACTAAATCGACGCCATCCACTCCCGCAAAATAAAACCGCTTTTTTTTCCTTTATTTCAGTCAAAGACACGTCACTTTGACATGATAATGACAATTCTTATTTATTCCAACAGACCTATTTTACTTTCTTAAATAAGAAAAAGGCAAAAAAATACTGCCTCAGGAGCAAAATTAGTTAAAAATAATAAAAAAGAAAAATAAAAATCAAAATACGTAACAACTAACGTCTAAAAATATTGTTATACATATATCGTCATTTATTGCATTCGCAATGCCATATTTCCAGGCCCGGATTTGGGCGTATGGAAGCCCTGGGGCAACAGAGGGCCCGAATTATATTCTAATTAAAAAATCAAATTCGTTTATTGCGAATATGAGTGATACAGTTTTTATAACAGTGATAAAAGTTCTTCTATATTCTACAAAAAAAATTATTGGCAAAACTCGAAAGTAACCTGTCGAAATTTGAATTTTTTTTTTATCTCTTATATTTATTGTTCTGCAATCTTAAGCACTAACTGCTGCGCCATCCAATTCTTTAGTAACTACTGGCGGGAAACTACTTCGAGGAAGCATCAAAAAGTTGATACCCCGCTTTACCACCTGCATTGAGAGGAATGTCGACTATGTCGAAAAATAGCTTACATATGTACTACGGTAACCATGTAATTTTTATGTTTCACTAAAAAAATTGTTAACCTACAAAAATTCATTACACTTTCTGAATATGCCTCGTACATCATCAAAACCTGACCAGCGATTATGTTGAAACCTTGTTGTCTTGTAATTGTCTTTAAGCCGTGTCTAAGTTGTTCGTATTAAGCGATTCGCTACAGTATTTAACTAGACTAATTTCTGTATCGGGTCAGGGGGCAGAGTGTGATATTTATAATGTGTCCTTAGACTTTGATATGAAAGACCTTGTAACAAAATCACTTATATCATTATGCATTTGACTATATTACATTATGATTCCGTTTACAACTGTGTTGTCATGTCCAAGTTGAACTATGGTCTTCAGTTCATACAAATATGTCATCGAAAAACAACTATTTGCTCATACTTTCTATTTAATACCGACGTTCGTCTTGTTTTGTTTTGCATATTATTTAGTAATTTTATTGTATCTTCGATTACTGTAAGATACTGAGTCTACCACCAGTTCGGAAATCGGGAGCCCTTTCTGAGATCTGGCGAAAGAAACATGGACAAAAACGAGTAGTAGTTTTATGTTTTAAATGTGTAATGTGCGCGCAAGTGGAAGAAAACACTATCTCTTGACCAGAATTTTCTTATTTTTAATTGTTGTTTTTCTTTCGTTTACACCAAGTAGCCTAGACGAAAGAAAACAATGTAAGGCTTACGTTATGAGTACTACGGTAACGAATAGACATATTTATATTATGCATAAATAAGTAATATTAAAAGAAATATTTGTATAAATACACATGACTCAGGTTCAATTGCTCGTGTTCATCACACAAACGTCTGGCCCTTCCGAGACTTGTTGCCGGGACCGTTTAGCTTCAAAGTTGAGGTCACTATCTACCGATATTTCTATTCAAATCTGTATATAGGTATATATATACAAATTCCCTGTCACAGTGTATGACCGATGAACTCCGAAGCTACTCAACCGATTTTGATTCCTTTTTCATTGTGCTGAAATTATAATAACTGAGCCACAGCAACACGTGGCCAGCGTGTAAAATATAAACTTCTACAGTGTTGTTTTCTGCAGAGAAGAATAGTACCAACACTTAACGGTGTCGTAAAGGCGGTTAATGATACTGGATGTTTCACCATATACACTTACGGCATCGCCGTAGAATACAAAATGGCAGCACCTTTTTCCAATTAATACACTTTCACTATGATCTCAAACCCGCCAAGGGATTATGGCCCTTTTGGGGGAGACTTTCGTCCAGCATTGAATGTCGTTTAGCTAAAATGATGATAAACTTAAAATTATGAGGGACATGACTTTAAAATCGACAGTAACGTTAAAAGGGATAAATAAAACTAAGCTATCAGACCTCGAACGTTCTACCCCGCTCAGCTTTGACGCTTCATGGTAGTTATCGCTAGATGGCAGTAATAGTATTTATATTTGATGACCTCCGTGGTCGAGTGGCTTGCATACAGGTTTTCTTGGTGACGCTATTCCGAAATGAACTTACTATGGCTCGTATCTCTTTGCTGTGATACCGCCCTTGTCACTGATTTCCATAACACAATTGCTTTTGCTACTTAATTTGGGTTCAGAACAATGTGATGTTATTTAATACTAGCTGACCCGGTAACCCGTTGCTATGGTAACGCGTATACAATGGAAAAAGAGCGGACAGAGAAACACACAAACAACGTGTTCTAAGATTTATTATATATATTATAGATTTATTTATTTAATTATATTCATATCTTTAGATCGCAGCGAGATATCGAAATGGAACACACAATGAAATTTAAGTTAAAACTCTTGTGTATTCAGCTATTTCCCAACCCGTAACTCAAATGGTAAAGTGTGAATGGATCTTTTGCCTAAATTTCACTGTCGGAAGATGATTGAAAAAATTACACTTTAAAATTCAGACTTTTATACTGTAACAACCAACGTTTTCAAGTATACACTTGTTAATGCTTGTCATTTCCTTACTATGCCTAAAGCAAATTTCAGATTTCCTCTCAACGGATCTTACAACAGAATCGTGAGAAAAATTAATCAAGTGGCGTGTCCAATGCAATATTGGTGATGCACCGACAGTGACCCATTTCGTCAGTGCCTCGTCACCTTTCCAAGGTCTGGCGGTAACCGTTCACTCCCGAAATTACAAGCGTGGAGGCAACCCACGCGTGCGATCATAGTATGTGCGGTTAGTAATCTCATGTTACTATATTGTTCCGCGAAATCAGGAAATAGGATAAGTTGTTTAAACGCGATCACTGTCTGTATTTAACCACCTTGCAAAGATTACTGAAAATCTAAATAAAAGTCATCTATATCTCAGACCAATTAAAAAGTCTCAAAAACACTAATCTCATTGAGAATAGTGTTTTTAAGACAAAGAGGATTTAGTCAAGTTGCATAAGAGTTAGTAAAATTAGATTTTATGGAATTTTTGTAGAAACTCCACAATGAAAGAATATATATCTTATGAGTAGTTGTAGTCAGAATGGTTTAGTTGTATTTTTTTCCATCCATGGTTCTATATTGATTACATTTCATGCTTAATTTTAAGCAAGTATCTTTATATGTATAATTCTTACGTATGTACGGCACTGAAATCCTCCTAAACTACTACGATTTTTATGAAATGTTTCGTATGTGTTTGATTGGGTTCTTGGACTTAGACTAGTATTTCTCTCGTTACACCTAAAAGAACCTCTCCTCCTTACCCAACCTCCTCAAATTGAATATTCGCGATCAAAGTTAATAAAAAGATATATGAATACCAAAAATACACATTTTTTCATAATTCACTTTGTTTACCTACTTCCAATTATGTTTTTAAAAATTATCACTTTTACTATTGCAACCTGGCTAATGCAATTTTCTTGCAACATACATCTAATTGTTCAAAGTAATTTCCTTAAATAAGAATCGTAATTTAATTTTCGCGTTAGAAAGACGTATCAAAGTAAGTAACAATTTATTTCAAGTGACATGTGTGGTTCTCGACATTCTGAACATTGTCAGCAGGATCCAGTGTATATGTGATACAGATTTAATCGTGAAAAAAAACATGATGGTATGCATTAGTTCTGAAGAGCGTCCTAAGCCGACACGGTGCCAAGCAATCTTCACATTATGCACCGCACGTCTGCCCAGACCGGGCAATGATCCTGAGACACTTTGCACTGTTGCTACTCGAATACTGACACTGTATGATTCATTCTAGTATCTGTGCCAATACGATCTTTTGATACTTCAATGTTCAAAACAACTTCTATAATCAAATTACCATTTGGTGGGTGTGTGGACGTGTCAAGGTCGATATGTTATCTTAAAGTATCACAATACAAGATACGTGTTGTCGTTATTTTAATAAAATAGAATATATGTTTACCCTTACTTTACAATATTGACAATTTGGGAAAGGACTTTTGGCTTTGATCTGATGATTGGACTTATGAATCCCAGCCAATGAGAAAAAAATTAAAAGCTTACACATCAAAGTGAACGTCAACTTACTCAACTGGGTTAGTCACTGAAAGTATACTTCCAACACAAGACAATGCCAATATTCTGTGCTACGTGCAAGTGGATGGGTCCAACTTGATCTGGTCCTTAACAAGGTCCTACCAATGATATTTGGGTTACCTAACCTGCCTGCCTACGTAGTTTCTCGTGGTAAGCTAAATAAGCTTGTGTTGCAGTAAAGACTGGGACCACGTCCGTATTAGAGGATGAAATTTGGTCTACTTGAATAATAAGACCTGGTGATCTGATAATATCCCAATAAATAATAATGCCTTTTAAAGAACTTTAAATGGTGCTGATGAAGTAGTCTACGAATTCGTCGACTTACCCGACAAAGTGGTTCGGTGAGCGGTCGTCTAATGTTCTGATGCCGCGCTGCCAGGGTCGAGGCCGGAGCGTGCTCTGCTGGTAGCGCGGATCGGCGGTCACCAGCGCGCTCAATGCCAGCAGCGCCGGCAGGAACCACTGCATTGTCATCTTGGCACCATCACCCTACAATCGGGAAAAGCGTTAAGGAAAAAAAATAACAGTGCCGTGTAGGGTCGCCCGAAAGAAGCGAAGCTTTATAGTATAAAGCGTAGGAACTAATTGTTAAAAAAAAGATAGAAAGCCACATCAGCTACGCACTCTGACACGAGTAAAAGCGAGACAGAAGGCCAGGCACACTGAGGTCCCCACCCCAGGCAACTGGCTCCTATATATATCGTGTAACGGTTCTAAATCTGACGCTCTCATGTAACGTTAAATCTGACGCTTAGCACGGATAGAGTGGCCGCGCTGCAAATGCTTATATGCGTGCGGCCCGAACACCTTATTGCAGCTTCGCTTCCAAAAAGATCAAAAAGAAATTCACACACGGCAGAAATTAAACTTCAGCAAAATAGCCTACGAGAATTTCACTTTAATTTGTCTCCTTATGGTGTCGCTTTTTCAAATTTAATTTACAAATCACAACGTTGCTAAAGAAGTTTTACTTCAACAAAGTTCGCATCTACTTACAACATTGAACTACCATTTAAAAAGTTATAAAGGCTGTTAAAAATACACATAATGATTATTTTAAAGACGAGATTTCATGGCGTTGCTGCGTGCATTGCATATCCTTGTTTCTATTTTTTTAATGGCTGTATAAAATTCGTTGAATAATATTTTTTCTTATATATATTAATACAAGAAGTAATGTTTTCTCAAATGTACAACTACATAATAAAAGGGATAAAAAAACCAACCCTTGTCGGATTTCGCATACAATATCACCCGATATATGACTTACGAAGCTATAGCATAGCTTTGACATACAATACACCTATTGCCAATGCTCATATTAACTAAAATGAATGTAATCTTTATATTTTATTATTACTCATTAAAATGCCGCTAATTTACCAAATTCCGAAATTCATGTTTTTAAGCAACATTGGCATATCGACGCCTATTCAAAAGCCGTGCGAATGTGACTGAAAAGTAACTTTAACATCAGGATGTTATTTAAATATGAATACGAACGCGTTCCAAAAATCGCACATTTAATTACATTTAATATTACAGCAAATCCATAATAATATTACCTCAAAAAACCGACCAAGTGCGTTTCGGGCCACACTTAGTGTAGGCTTTTGAAGTTACCCAATATGCTTACTTAGAAGACGATCTTACACCGTTTTAAGCTACTTATTACTATCTACACCACTACACTATACACTACTTAAAATTAAATCCTACTGATACACAGTAGTAATTTTTACTAAAACAAATTGCACAGAGATTGAGAGCACCGCTCGCTTTATCACCAAAGTGCATTTATTTTGATAGCCCGAGGTCAAAACAGTATGTTTGACCCACTTAACTATTTTTAATGGTGTGACAGTATAAACACATTTACGCAAATTAATCAAGTGATTTGCGCAAATGAGTGTAAGAAAAAAAATACTAAGAATCTAGAATGATCAGTTAGAGGAGTCACCACGAAACCAGATCACTGTTTCAACAAATATTTTTTACCCGTAAATTATTTGAAAGTGTTGAAAACAATGTCTTATCTCTTGTTTTTAGTTAAGTAACCTGTAACTAACTAGTGTACGTAACTTTCTAGACTAAGCTATTTTGGCCAAACTATTAAGAACAAATTATATTTATAACTAGCTTACCCAGCCACGCGTTGCTGTGGCACAGTAATTTGATTATTCTAAAATAAAATATTTTTTTCTAAAATAAAAATAGCCTAAGTTACTCCTTATTACATCAGCTACCTGCCAATAAAAGACCCGTCAAAATCGGTCCAGCCATTTTAGAGATTAGCCGAAACAAACAGACAGACAAAAATTGTAAAAAATGTTATTTTGGTGTATGTATTGTATATATATTCATATGCATGTAGTAAAAAACGGTTATTTCAATATTACAAACAGACACTCCAATTTTATTTATATGTCTAGATTTAATATGGGACTGCTTTTACTGTCGTTAGCATCCACCAATCACAGCACACTCTTGTCGAGTTAGGGGTTACACCTGGGGGCCAAGACAGGATCCACGAAGAAGGAGATAGGAATCCAGAAGGAGCTTCTTCATCTTAGCTTTGGTGACGGCAGGATATAAACTCGGAAATAGAGACGTTATGAACATTATTAGTGACAAAGTTGCAGTTTGAATTAAAATTTAAGTTAAAAAGCGATAGGGCTCAAATCTATATTTTTTAAATGCCTTATAAAACCAAAATTACAATAACAATTAAACGCTAAAAAACAATTGTATAGTTTCAAGTAAAAATATTTTAATTATTAAAAGTGAATGATATATTTTTAGTTTGATCTATTTGTTACAGTGATTTTATTTTACTAAACGTTCTAGTAATCTTGTTGGGAAACATTTCATTCCGTGTATAACTATACTATATAGATCGAGTTGAAAGAAGTTATTGATAATAAAATCAGCTTAGGACATTGCATTTAAAAGTTTTCTCATTAGTTCTTGATTTATAAAACATATTTGGTTTGATTTTAGAATAATCTACACTAATATTATAAAGAGGAAAGATTTGTATTTTATGTATGTTTGCAATGAATAAACTCAAAAACTACTAAGCCGATTTCAAAAATTATTTCAGCATTGGAAAGCTACATTCACGCTGAGTAACATAGGCTATATTTAATGCGCAAAAAATTTAAAGAATTTTGTCCACCCATGCGAAGCCGGGGCGGGCCGCTAGTCTTTTATATAATTAGTTCTGTGTAAGAACTTATTACATAAAAGTTATTTGCGTAAACTTTTTATTTAAATCTGACGTTTCGACTCCTTTACAAGAGCCTTGATCATAATATGACTAAGGCAATGGTCATCATTCATCACACACGTTTTAGTACCTTCGCAATATTTTAATCGGGCACGTTATTTTTCATTGTATATAATTATTAAATTCTCATTACAATTGTATTGTACAATACTGAGTCTACCACCAGTTCGGAAATTGAGAGGCCCTTCCGAAAAGGGACAAAAGGGAGCTCAGGTAGGAAGACCGACCTCCATCTTACTTAGAAACATGCCCGATTAAAATATTGTGAAGGTAGTATGAGGACTATTTCCTTAGTCATCCTGTGATCATGGCTCCTGTAAAGGAATCGAAACGTTGAGTAAATACTAATTATGCGCAAAAACCGTGAAAAAGTTGTTTTATTTAAATGTGTACAGTGAGCCGAAGTGTAAGAACTAAGAAAAAAGATATAAAAGGTATTTCAATAATAATAGAATGAGATTTAAACAATTGTCAGTATAGATGCAGATAGGAGCGGAGATGTCGTCCCGAGGGGTGCGGGGCAAGGAATCTGTGCCGAAATGATAACAGGGGCGACGACCCGCGCTGCACTGCGCGTACGCACTGAACAACTTGAGAAAAAAACAGAACATGACGCGCTACGGGGGCGGTTGGTACTATTATGAAGGACAACACCTAATTTTTAAAATAAATGTATAATTGCTAAAGATATAAAAGGTAGCTATAACAGCCTACCCGCAATTACTTCAGTTGCTCCGTGATCATGGCGCTTGCAACAGTGCCGAAATATCGGAAACTTACTAAAATCAAGGCACATGGTAACCATCCCGTATATAACTTATATTACTATAATGTTAGTGACCGTGAAATTTAAAACAATATATAGGTACCATTTTATATATTTTTGCGTTTTTCAATGCTATCTTATATGATAGTTTTTTTAATAGAAAAATACTAGAAAAAATCTACTCGGCTCACAAGTTAATTCACAGGCGGGTATCGAACCCGCAACCTTTTCCGATCTATTAAAAATAATTTGTTATATTTCAGGCATCACAGTTATTGATATAAATCTAAGGGTTGCACTAGGTTTATGTAGAAACCAGAAAACATAAAAAAACATATAAACGATAGGTCACATTCTCAGATTCAATTTAATAGTTCCCTACTAATAGATATCGAACTCATCATATATAATAAAATATATCGAAAGAGATTTTTTCACACATGAAGGTATTTAAAACTCAAGACTCTGAGGCTTAATGCCCTTTTAGCTAACTTAAGTATGTTAGCGATTTTTGTAAATGAACTGCGAAGTCGAATTAATAAATCGAATTAATAAATATTTGGTAATTATTAGTGAATTTTGTGTTTTGACTGCAGGTCAGTGGCAGTAACTCAGTAAAGTAGTGATAAGCTTCTCTCACTTGCTATAAATAACGTAGATTTTGCTCTGAACTATTAATTTGGAACTTAAAATTTAGATTTTTCTATAAACTTTTTAAAGTTTCTAGATACAAATCTCTGATTAGAAATATGTAATTGAGCAAATGAAAGGCTTTTGAAAGATTTATCATATGCAATCTCTAAGGAAATATTTAATAGAAATTAATAGAAAAATTAATTCGGCTCACAAGTGAATTCTCAAGCGGGAGGCGATCTCTCATTGATGAGACAACGCTGGCCTACAGCGTAAAATTGGTAAGGTACTAGAAAATTTCAACGGGTGTTCACAAGGCTCAGTAACTCAATTGGGAGAGCATTGAGAATCCACTTGTGAAGGGAGTCGATTTTTCCTAATATCTAACTATTAAAATAATAAATCATTAAAAAAATACAAATTAAAAACTCTCTAAGTACTAAGTACTCTCATCTCAAATAAATATTTTGAGGCTTAGAGAAAAAAAACAACTTGTACCAGGGGCCAGGTTTGGGACTCAAACCCAAAACCTGTCACTACTCTTCCAATTTTACCGAGACCTTGACGTCGTTTTAAAAATACGCCGGATACCTGTGATAGGTCGAAATTTGTCTTGTACTATATATTTTTTAATCTGTTAATTAAATAACAAAATTATGAAGTTATATGATTATTATAAATTTAACCAAAAAAGCTGCTTTAAATAAAATAATTCTTACAGGAAACAATAGTGACACCGAGGTAACTATCAATGTTGTGGTTGAACAACACAAGCTAACCGAAAACAGGTCAAGTGTAGGATGGCATCGGCGAAACGGAATCATGTACTTGGCTATGTAGGGCACAATTAGGAGATAATACTTCACTAATTAGTTTAACAATAATGATACTTTGTCACTGCTACATTTTATATTTCAAGTTTGTACAAAAAAATATGTTTCGTAAAGATAAATTTCTATACTAAAATCAGTTGTTATTTTTCTGTAAAAGCTATTTCATTGTTGAGTGTTATACAAACTTTCAATCTGATGTATTTTAAAAATAAGTAAACTTATTCTTTTGAAATAAACTTAATGTTCTTTTAGCAAGGTTTTTGTTTTTAGTATTATAAACTTATCTAAAATGTATTTTGCTAACTTTTTAGACTTATGTATCTTTAAGTGTAGAAAAATTAATGAAAAAATGTCTTTTCTTTATAATTTGGTAATTAATATTTGGATCCTTTTTAGGGTTCCGTACCTCAAAAGGAAAAGACGGAACCCTTATAGGATCACTTTGTTGTCCGTCCGTCCGTCTGTCTGTCTAGACACCTTTTTCTCAGGAACGCGTGGAGGTATCCAGCAGGAATTTATATCAAATAGAAAAGATACAGCGTTTATGCCGCAAATTTTCGACACTAGCAAGGGAATTAAAACCTACAGGGTACTTCCCGTGAACTCAGAATCTTGAAATTTAATACGAAGCAACGTCTTATAGCACAGATAAAGGAAGAATTACGAAAACCGTAAATTTTTAGTTACATCATATAATAAAAATATTTTTAATAATTGACTTTTACTTATATACCTACATGTTTGTACGGAACCTTCGGCCTCGGTGCGCGAGTCTGACTCGCACTTGGCCAGTTTTTTAATTAGTTGGAACAGGCCTTAATGCTGTTAACAAAAAGTTTTAATATTTAAAGAAATATTTAATTACCATCATTAGGAGTGCCTACTTCAGATGTAATTTTTAAAACACAAATGCCAATTGTTGACAATGTTCGATTTAAAAATAGTCTGGTAGAGAATTTCTTTAGACCGAAAATTTATGAGACGCTTTAATTTTTGAAGTGAAAACTTCTTTAGCGGTGTTGTACATTTTTGAGATGGGTAAAAAATGTTAAACTCTCGTCCGGACAAGTGACCTGATCGAAAATTCCAAAGAGCAAATATATTAAGAAAATTCGTAAGACGAAGGGCGGGCGCTTGCGCGAGTGTCTTTGTTGTCATGTTAGTGTACGATAGCGCAATAAATGAATATTATTTTTTACTACATAAATGATACTACTTTTATACTGATAATCAAAGCAATTCGTGCGAAATTATTCCCAAACTATTCCAAAATATCAAAAATGCACAACGTTGATTCATTTTATCACTTCTGCCGGCACTCCTGGAGTGCAACCCGTTTTTTTATTGGAAAATATTGTTAGTTTATTATTAAATACGCATTTAACATCCGATAAAGTCTTATAAAGAAAAGTTGGTAGAAAAATTCAAGTTAGATACAAACAAACGTCGTATTCCTGGACTTATCGTCATGTTCACGTATTTTTTTGTTTTCGACTCTATTTCCATGAAATCACATTTCAATTATTATTATTGTAGATTCCAATAAATATACAAAAACACACTTATTTTTTAAATAGTATTATCAAAGTGATAAACACATTATCAATATCCCCATTAAACCGTAGTAGGGATAAGTTAAACGCTTGTTTTACGAATGGTCCGTGGTATAACTCGAGCTAGGATTGAACTTGATCTGCTGGAGTTAAAGCTGATATGTACTGCTGCACCGATGGGCTGCGGCGGCTTTAGTTTGTCGCTATGTACGTCATACATCATACATACTGTCGTTTTCATCATTTCAGACAACGATACCTAAAATCCGCGAGCATTATATAATGCTCTATAGCTCGCTTTCTGATTTAATCTTTATTACGGCTTTGGTAACGTTCTCTTTGATTGAATGATATTTTTTCTTCGATAGAGAGAGAAACAACGCATTTAACACAAAGCTGGGCGTCAAGGGCTTTAGACGTCCACTTCTGTACGGAAACAGGGGGTTTGCCATTATCTTCACGCTTAGCAAACTGATTGAAGATTGCAGTATAAGATCATAATTCGGGAACGCTGCTGCCCATCTTGTAGTCTACGGAAGATGAAGCGATCCTACGGTCCCGGGTTCGAGTCCCGGAATCGGCAGACGTTTATGTGATAAATACAAGCATTTACTCAGTCATGGGTATTTAATACGTAAAAAAAATATATTATTTTTACGTATTTATGTATTATATATGTATGTAAGATGATATATGTAGGAAAGACCGTTACCCTAGTATTCATAGCACAAGCCTTACAGTGCTTACTTTGGGCTAGGTTAATTGGTGAAGAAATCCCTACTAATATTATAAATATTAATGTAAGTTTGTTTGTTATGCTTTCACGCAAAAACTGCTAAACCGATCATCATGAAACTTTGTACATATATTCTTGGAGGTATTAGAAATAACAAAGGATTCTTTTTATTGAAAAAAAATAAAAACAATGCGGGCGAAACCGCGGGTAAAATCTAGTATTATCATAATTATCATTACTGGACTTTAAGTGAAGTTTGGTGCTATTCTACGTCACATGGCTTACTACTGTCTTTTTAATAATGAAAAATAAAAGCCATTTCCAAGCAATTCCGTATAGGCTTGGTTTCGTGTACGCTATGCGTATGCCACTGCTTCGTTATGAATTCATTTACACCCAAATTAACTTTATAACTTCAACCAGAACAGATAGAAAAATACATCAGTGATCTATCGGTCGATAAAATCAGTACAAGCTACCGCACAAATTATTGAATAAGTGTGTCCTTACAATATCGTTATCTATATGGAAGGACACATTCATTATTTAGTTATTGTTAAAGGTTGTTTTTGTAATATATTTATTATTTTTACGGCAACTCGATGTTGATAAAATAGATTAAAAAAAACTCCACAATTTTTTGATAACTAATTGAATTTATTAGGACATTCTTTTGTTTTTAAGTCGGATCAAGTCTGCTAGTCATGTTTCCAATATTGTTAATTATTTCGATATTTCTTTATTTTAGCAAAAAGGGGACAGTACAGTTTTATTAAGATAATCGCATAAGGTATTCAACTTGCAAATTCCTCACTAAACACGACGCCACATATTTGAGCGGACCACGCATTTACTATTGTTACGAAGAAGAAACGATACGGACAATTTGTACAATGACTATCATAGAAAAGGATATTTCAGAACTCATAATGCACATATCAACTTCGAAATACTTGTTTCGAAATACTGTGCCTTGTTGATTTCTATCTAGAAATTTTTTTTGAAGATAAATTATTTTAATAGAAAAATACTAGAAACAGTAAATTCTCAGCCTGAGAATTCACTTGTGAGCTGAGTCGGTAATTTCTAATATTTTTCTATTAAATAGTTTATCATTTAAGATAACATTAAAAATGCGAAAAAATGTATAAAAATCTGTAAAATATCTGAAGATATAAAAATTTTGCTGTATTCAACTGTTAAATAACAAAACAATACACTTAGAGCAATAGTATTTTAAATCATCGATGTTGTGGCAATGGAACTGGCTACTGGACAGTGAACAGGAACCAGCGATGCAATAGCGATCATGGCGATGACTCAGAGCACCCACGCTCCTTGCTACGGACGGGCATTAACGTAGCGGCATTACATATACATGTTACTTCAAAGATGGGTGATCAATTATCATTACATATACTAGTTGAACTGGCCACGCGCTGCTGTGTTATAAATTAAAATGAAACCAATCCTATGTCTCAAGTCGGAACTAATTCAGAAAAATAAAACATTTTACAATAAAAACTTAATTTGTAGATTGTTTAAAATTAAATCAATTTTTATTGCCGTAGCACATGTGACTTGTTATTACTATAATTTAAGTTTAATTATGATGCGCATAAATTATCTATACATATAAATAAAATTGGAGTGTCTGTTTGTAATATTGAAATAACCGTTTTTTACTACATGCATATGAGTATATACGGTACATACACCAAAATATTTTTTTTTATAATTTTTGTCTGTCTGTCTGTCTGTCTGTTTGTTCCGGCTAATCTCTGAAATGGCTGGACTGATTTTGACGAGACTTTTATTGGCAGGTAGCTGATGTAATAAGGAATAACTTAGGCTACTTTTATTTTAGAAAAAAAATATTTCAGAAAAATAAAATTACTGTGCAACAGCAACGCGTGGCTGGGTCAGCTAGTTATATATAATAAATGCTCTTTATGTATTTATTTAAAACTTTGCGTTAAAGAGCAGAATTAAAAACCTAATCTCGCACCTCTCACGTCTTAAGTCGTATGATCGTCAAATGGGATACAAAACCCAATCTCCTTTCGCTTGTTTATCCCGAGCGCTCCTCAGCTCAAGTGTTTGGGGAAAGTTCGTTAGAGGATCATTCATTCTCGAAGGATCTCACTTGTTAATTCAACCGATCACTTGCTTACGTTACGATCCCAAATAAAGATTGTAATCATTCACAAATTAGGCGTTAGAATATTTTAAGTGTTGGTTTATCAATTTAACATACAAATAATTTTGACGTACGAAAGTTATAAGATTGGAATCAAGTCACTACTTCGTGTCTTTATAATTTACTACTCTCTGAAATAACTATCAAATATTATTGAAAAGTTAATAAAATAATGTTTTTTTTTTACTGCTTGACTGAGATTATCACTTTTTAAAAATTCTATAATCAGGTGTTCGTATCATCATCAATTTCCTAACTCTTCAGAAACAATATTGTTATTTTATATATATTTTTTTAATTTTAACAATACTCTTGAAAATATGTGTACATAATTTTATGATGATCAGTTGAGTAGTATACATTGCAAGTTAGGTTATGTTAGATATTGGTTTTATTATCAACTAGCGGCCCGTCTCGGCTTAGCACGGGTGGACAAAATTCTTTAATTTTTTCTATTATTTAATATTTTTCCGTTAGCGCCATCTAGCGTCCAGTAGACAAACTACTTGCGGTTAACGCGTTGCTATGGTAACGCATATACAATGGAAAAGGAGCGGACAGACAATTAACAAATTTGTGATCTTAGAGTATAGATTACCGCCTGGCTGGGATTATCAGTTTTTAAAAATTCGAAAATTCAATCATCGGATGATCAGATGTGATAACATAAATTTCTTAGCTCTTCAGAAACAATATTGCTTTTTATTTATTTTTTTAATAAAAATTGTCAAAAGTCTTTTATTATGCTCTTGGAAATATGTGTACGAAACTTCGTTATAATCGGTTAAGTAGTTAACGCTTGAAAGAGTAACAAACAAACTCACATTTGCATTTATATTATAAGTTATGATATTTATACGTTTTGGGCAAATAAAAGTTTAGAATATCAGATCAATGATGCAGTAAATCGATCTTTCAAATAGATAAAATATAGTTTAAAAAGTTAGACATGGAAGGCGATAGGAACATATAGTAATAATAAAATAATACAAAAGCTGAAAAAAACGTTTAATTTCTTGACAAGTTAATAATCAGTTAAAAAATTTGTTTATTCATGTTTTGACATGATGTGCTTGCAACTGAAAATACGGATAGGAAATTTCATTAAAAACATGCAAATTTTATTTTATTTTATTTTATTTATTTAGGACAACCAACAAAACTTACACTAACTGTTACAAAATTAAACTTATTCATAATATATTATATCTAAGTGCAGTTTTAATTACAGGCTGCCACGGCATGCAAACGTGGACACAAACGGTTTTATATTAATGACATAACGAAAGGAAATCCAGTTATTACAAATTTAACTTAGCAGGCAACACAGAAATTGATAAAATTTCAAAAGGAGGGCAATAGATCCCCAATATAATACTTAAATACCTATTACAATGGAACATTGTTTCCATAACCTACGAGATACACACGTTACGAAATCATTAAAAACCTATTCAAATATCCTTAATAGAAGATTTAATTACGTGTTTGTACTTTCCTGGTTTGTCTGAAAAGATATCGACGTTACACTTTTTCACAAAAACATTGTATTGTCTTTGTAATCTACTCATTGTAGAATGGTGACCTAGATTACTTTTGCTACGTTTGACCGAAAACGGAACGTATTTACCAGAGCGGGGCAACTTGTTGGGAATGTTCAATCGAATGGAATTTAGCAAAAATGGGCAGTCAATGACTCCATTGATTAACTTATATAAAAATACACTGTCCAATAAGAGTCTTCGATTTTTTAGACTGTCCATTTTGAAATAAAAAAGTCGTTCTTCATATGATGGAAGTTCTTTTGCTTTGTTAGTTTGATAAGAAAGATGCCACAAGAAACGCTTCTGGATACGCTCGATGCGTTTATTATGCACTTCATATTGTGGAGACCAAACCTGACTGCAATATTCAAGAATCGAACGCACCAGTGATAAAAACAATACAATTTTAGTAGAGGACTTTTTAAATTCTTTCGAGTTCCGTAGTACAAAGCCCAACATTTGAAAACCTTTCGTGACAATATGGTCGATATGTTTGTGAAAACGCAATTTTTTATCCAGAATCACCCCCAAATCCCGGACTGACTCTACTTCTTCCAAAGGTTGACCATCGATGTTGTATACCGGTACAGGGATATTTTTACATCTAGTAAACCTGATGTGTTTGCATTTGTCAATATTCAAATGCAATTTGGTTTTGGTACACCACTGCCCAAGTCTGTCCAAGTCTTCCTGTAGTAAAAGCGAATCGTTACCATTCTTCACCTCCATGGATATTTTCATATCATCTGCGTAAAGGAAACATGTACTATGTTTGAGGACGGATACAACATCGTTAATAAATATGTTAAAAAGAACTGGACCAAGGTGGGATCCCTGGGGAACTCCAGATAATGAAATAAAAGGCTCGGAGGAGAAACCACCGAGGACAACTCTTGACCTCCGCTCACTGATGTATGACGAAAACCATTTTAAAAGAGTTCCGGAGATTCCAAAAAGAGAGAGTGTGTAAAGCAAGATTTTATGATCAACAGTATCGAAAGCTTTACTGATGTCTGTGTAAATAGTATCCACTGACAACCGAGAATCGAGAGATTCAGAGACATATGACACAAAAGAAACAAGATTAGTGGCAGTGGAACGAGATGACAGAAAGCCAGACTGTTGAGGCGAAATCAACTGTTTGATTTGCCAAGATAAGACAGGATGTAGCAAAGTCTCAAAAACCTTGCCAAAAATGGGCAAGATCGATATGGGCCTGTAATTGGTAACTAAAGCTGTTTCACCTGACTTAAAGATTGGTACAATTCTTGCCTCCTTCCAGGCCGATGGAAAAACACCAGTTTTTAAAGATGCGTTGAAAATAACAGTTAATGGCAAAGACAACACTTCGCAACAACCGATAACGAACAAGGGTGGAATTCCATCTGGTCCAGCCCCCTTAGATTTATCCAAACTTTTAAGCTCTTTCAATACTTTGTCTTGTGAAAATTCTATACTATTTAGATAAGTTGAGGTCAAAACTGGATAGTCAGAATCTGTGATTGGAAGCAACTGATGCTTATCTGGTGAATGGGTTCCATATACTGAAGCAAAATAAAAAAGAATTAGTTTAATTTATTAAACTAATTCGTTTAGTTTAATTTAGAATTAATTTATGCAAATAAAGAATTTTAACCTAATAATTTTAAGTCTTGGCACTTCGCCGTTGATATATTAATTATTTTTATATATTTAATGCATTTTTAAAATTTTTGTAGTCTTTAATAATATTTTTATTAAATAATATTATTCTATTAAAATAATAAATCATATGAAATAGCATTGAAAAATGCGTAAAAATATATAAAAATCATTAAAATAAATGGCTGTTTCGGCTTAATCGATTGTCCAAACATTAAAAGTTATACCTAACAATCCTTCTATAACACTCTATAAAATAGTTTTATAATTAATCAAAAGTGGGCAAAGCTTCTCGTGTGCGTTACACTTTCTTTTAATGAGTCCAAGCGTCTAACCGTAAAGTTTACTATTGCCGTCTGAAATTAGAATTACTTGCGTAAATTGTTTATTTCTTCTGATATTCAGTTTGCGTTTTACAGTTTTGCTTGTACTGCTTCAGTAAAATTTATTAGAAGACGTAACGATAATATGTGTGATTTTATATCCTGTGAACATAAAATATGTTATATTTATAAAATGTATATTTAATTGCAAACTGAAGTTAAGGCAAGATAATTTTCGGATGAAGCGATCACCAAATTAAATTCAAAGTAAAATTTGAAGTTTTTTCTAATTTTAAGTAAGAAATAATCCAGTAATTTTCGTAATATATAGATAAACTTATTGAAAAAGTTCTTTCGTTTGATCAAACGCAAACTAAGTTAAAAAGAACTTTTCCAGACTTGATGAATTCAATTATGTGATACTAACGGTCCATCTCGATGTCTCCTTGGTTAAATATTATCTAAAGTTAATATCTATTCACCTGGAATAACTTACTTTTTTGAATCTTAATTTTTAAAGAGATTTTATTCTATACATACCTACCTCATTATACCTAATACAAGAATTAAATATTATAATATTAAAATAAAATAAAATTCCAAAAAGCAAACCATCAATATCCACAGCCTTCTATCTACTTCCTCCTTCTAACTCTTGCTTTTCTATGTTCGCTGTCACTCTATCTTAGCCTCGACCCCCAGATGCGATAACTGTTCACAACAAAAACACCTCTCCGCAAATTTCAATCACCCTCAAACAGTAATTCTCTTACCTTAACAAACAAGCAAAAAAACTATCAATATCCGTTCTCTTTATAATATCTCTGTAAATGACGGTATGTTTCATACAATCTATGATTTTAGAAATTATATTCAGAAGAAAATTATCACAAAATTTAAGATTGGCTAGGCTAAAACTTATTTGAAAATAAATTTTATTTATTTATTTAGTTTAAACATACAAATGTTTAATCATGAATATATAAATTCCGATAAAATAAGTATTTTTATCTTCGTATGTTATTATCTATAAGTGTTAGTAAAGTTATTAATTTATAACATAACTTGTAGGCTAAGAAAATATTCCTTATTCTTTATATTAATCGCACTATGCCTCTTGCTTCTAATTTGTGATACGAACTGCTTAAGAGTGGAACTCTTTGACTGAGTCTGTGTTTCCTAACAAATACAATTTTAAGGGTTTTCGAGTCACGAGTGAATAGATACCTTCTAGGCAAACGCGTCATATCCTAGATCGCATCGTCGATTACCATCAAGCGAGATAGTGGTCAAGCGCCTGCCTATTTAGTGCAATCATACTAATATTATAAATGTGAATGTAAGTTTGTTTGTTATGCTTTCACGCAGAAACTACTAAACCGATCATCATGAAACTTCGTACATATATTCTTGGAGGTATTAGAAGTAACATAGGATACCATTTATTTTTAAAAAATGCGGGCGAAGCCGCGGGCAAAAGCTAGTAAATATGTTACCGGAAATGTATGAAATCAAGGAATTGTATACAAATCCTAGGAAATGTGTACAATTCCGATATTATATAGGAAATGTATAAAATATTGTTTAAAAACTATTTAATGCATAGATATCCTAGGGAATGTGTAAATTTCCCCGGAATTGTATATAATTCCTATATCGTATTAGGAAATTTATAAAATAAATGCTTTCTGTAATAGAACACGTTGTTAAAATGAGAATAATAATTTTTATTATAGCACTCATTGAGACAATCGGGTGACAGTCATACCGTAAAATATAATAAGTTCATATTATCTTACTAATTAATGCTTCAGAAATCAACTACCTATTAACTTTTAACGTATCACAAAATCAACTTATATTATTCTTAGCCCGCCCGTCCCGCTGTCCCCGCGTATCCATCAATATCTCAAATGTTTTACATTTCCGATTGCTATTTAGGATATATATAGATTTTCTAGGAAATGTGTATTATATAATTTATTTCACACATTTCCGCGCGATTTTAGGAATTACATACATTTCCTAGGAATTGAATACAATGACGGATTACATAAATTTCCGTTAACATATATATAAATGAAGCTTACTGCAATTCCCGTCTATTGACTTATTGGACCATATCGTTAATGGGTGAACTGACCGAGCAGTTGTTCGCCATAGCGCCGGCGCACGATCAACGATGCAGTGTCGCTCGGAATTGAGAGTAGCGTCAACAATCTCAATGAGTAACGGGGATATGTCAAAACGCGACGGGGAGCGCGAGCCTGGCTAGTCGGAGGGACAGCTTCTTTCTAATGTAGGACAATCGAGATTAAATGTGTCTTTGCCACGTTTATAGTGGGGTTAAATGCAAAACAGTATAAAGTAAAAAAAGCCTCGATAGAATTGTGTTCGCTTCAACGATTGCCAACGCAAAGAGACTTTTGCGGCGCCATATTTATAGACGGTCTCGGTTAAGGAGATAACTTTGACACGCACACATAGCTATAATAATAATAATATTTCTCACATTCACACCACTTAGCTTAGCCCAAAGTAAGGACTGTAAGGCTTGTGTTATTGATACTAGGGTAACAGCTAGACATACATATACGATACTTAGAAATTTTATATTTATAGAAATATATATAAATACCCATGACTCAGGTACAAATGCTGTTATTCATCACACAAATAGCTGCCCCTTCCGGGATTCGAACCCAGGATCGTCGGTGCAAAAGGAAGAATCGCTACCGTTGCACTAAACGAAGCATGAAAAAATGCGATTCTATGTGGACACATGTTGATTAATCCTTAAATAGTAATCAACTGTAATATCTAATTGTGTAAAAGTATTCATAATAAAACATTAGTACATGTTTTTGTAAATAATTACAATACTAGCTCTAGGTCTAAACAGAGATGTGTAGCGATAGTACCGCACGCGCAGGACATTCGGGATTAATCAGCCGTTTTATGGTGGTCGTAACACTCAAGGTGGAGGCATTCGCCTAACGGTTCCGATCACGACACTGGAGCGATATCTTAACGTGAACTATGGAACATTGTTGCTGTCGGAGACCTGACTGAAAAGGTCAGCATATCAATTTGAATATTGTATGTTGACAATGGAGCTGAATTTGTTACATGTTTTGACTTAATTACGAACCATAATTTTTAATTTTTTTGATTATTCAAATTTTACTTTGTCTTTTACTGAACAAGTTTGATTTAAAACAATTCATGTTTATGTTATCTAATAATTATTTACCTATGAAATGGCGCATGTAAGTTTAATCATACCTGTAGCCGTTGCTGCTTTTATTTTTCATATTTCCCAAAGGTTGACTGGTAAAGAATACTTATAATAATTAAGCCACATTCTGTACCAATTCTATACTTATGGGCAATAAAGTTTTTAAATAAATAAACAGTGTGCAATTCCGTCCGCCCGTATTGCTCATAGAAACAAAGAATATATGCCTCGTACATATATCCTACTAGTAGCGTGTACATCACAAGAAATAAGATGTTTATATCGTAGAACCATGTCATACTAAATCGGCTGAAAGCAAAGAGGCAACAGTATAGAAATAGTTAATAATTGATGTAATGTGACACGGTTCTACGTGACTTACTGCTAAGATGGGTGCCCTCAATTGAGTTGTTATTAGCCGGGCGGCACCCGCGTATACTACCGACTGGACCGACTCACAAACGATGCGGATCGATTCAAGATTCCAATCCTTATTTACAATAAAAATTAAATATAAGTCTTTTAAAAATAATAACATAATATTTCTTAGATTCACACCAATTAGCCTAGCCCAAAAGCTTATGAGGATTGTGTTATGATTACTAAGGTAACGGATAGACTTCGTAAAATGGCTCTCCCGGTCTCACTCAAACTAGAAAGTTAAAGTTACGGCCTTAAAGCAAACCATGGGTACACTAGAATAATTTTTAAGTACGTAAGAAAAATTTGTTTAAAACTGCCTTTTTTGGAATATTGTCCACAATTTTAATATTGTCTAGCAAGTATCATACCATTTTGGAATCCTTATTAAAGATGCCAACTTTTGCAGTTACTTCCCAAACTCACATATTCTTTTTTTTTCAGTACAGCTTGTTAGAGCTATGCGAAAAATTAATATTGAATATTTAATACCCATGACTGTAGTACAAATGCTCGTATTCATCACACAAATATTTGCCCCTTCGAATCCAAGACCTTCGGTGTGGAAGGCAGGATCACTACCGTTGCACAAAACGGTCGTCGTTTCGAATTATTTAATATTATTTCCTACCATTTTCTAATTATTATATACATTTATGATTTTTATTACAATTTTGTAATTAAAATAATTAAAAAAAATCTACTCAGCTTAAAAGTTATTCTCAGACGGGAACCGAACCCGCAACCTTTGGTGGTCCGGTCCAATACCCAGCCTGAATAAAACTTGTGAGCTCAGTTGATTATTTCTAGTATTTTTCGATTTAAATAATTAAATTCCCTCCAATACACTTTAATGTATCAAATACAAAATTTTTAAAATCTATAATTCTACTAACATGAAATGAAAAATCTTCATCAGATGGGAAACGAACCCACACCTTTGAAACCAGCTACCACCATACCATTTTGACATTAACGAGGTTAATAAAACCTTTATTTGTCGACCTTAAGTAAGCTTTAATTACACTAGCGACCCGTCCCGACTTCGCACGGGTGGAAAAAATTCTCTTAATTTTTCAATTATTAAATATTTTCCGTTAGCGCCATCTAGCGTCCGGTAGACGAACTACTTGCGGTTAGCGCGTTGCTATGGTAACGCATATACAATGGAAAAAGAGACAAACTAAAAATTTGTGATCTTAGATTATAGACTAGCGGCCCGTCCCGGCTTCGCACGGGTGGACAAAATTCTTTAATTTTTTTCTATTATTAAATATTTTTCCGTTAGCGCCATCGAGCGTCCGGTAGACGAACTACGGTTAACGCGTGGCTATGGTAACGCATATACAATGGAAAAAGAGCAGGGAAAAGAGCGGACAAACAAACACACAAACCACTGTGATCTTAGATTATAGATTAGTTGTAAGTATGTGATCAAATTTAAACTTAATAAATAAGTCATCATTTAATAATGTCCATTTTTTAAACTGCATTTTTAGAGTTTACTCCTTAAGTATTATTTTCATATAAGACGGTCGGTATAAAAAAAAAAAGAGTAAAATTAAGTGATCGAATGACAGCGTTACGCTTTTTGTGCGCAACCTATGTACGCACCTTTCACTTTTATTTTGAAGTTTTGTTTTATTATTTTCTGTGCCTGTTCGAAGACAATCGTTCTTAAGAAGTAAACTCGGCTCGGTAGCTCAATCGGTAGAGCATTGGACCGGACTTCCAAAGGTTCAATTCCCGCCTGAGAATTTACTTGTGAGCCGAGTCGATTTTTTCTAGTATTTTTCAAATTAAAATAATTTATTTTATAAGTAAGCATTGAAAATATGCAAAAATTATATAAAATTATAACAGTAAACTCCAGTTGTGAATCGGAGCTGACATAAGCTGACGCTTTTTTGTATTCTGATTATTAAAATAAATGTCATGGAAAAAATTTGTTTCCATCAAAAGTTACACATTTTTAATGCTTTTCAACAACGTGATAAAAAAATTAAATCCATTAACTCTATAAGGCACGCATATAACCACAGGCGAGGTCACCCTTTAGTCATAAATCCATAATTAAACGCATTCCATGGAGATAGTGATTCTAATCTAAAATCAATGGAATCCGTTAAATTATCAATTACGGGTCATTCCTTATCTGAAGCACGGACAATCTATTATGTGACCACCCGTGACCGCTGCACCAATATCTAATTAAAATTCTTAATTGTACCTTCGGGATGCATTATTAATTACCACTAACCTATAATCGGTTGAAACCCTTTCGACAGATTTATAATCATTATATATTCCATTTAAATTAATTAAATAATAAAATATAAAAATATAATAGACAACTCCCTTTTGTTTTAAAATGATGTGGATACTTGACGACCCGTTTGGTGCAACGCTAGCGATCCTGCCTTCCACACCTGATCCGGGTTCGAATCCCGAAGGGGCAGATGCTTGTGTGATGAATACTAGCATTTATATGAGTTATGATTATTATATATACTTCTATGATTATTATGTATCATTTATGTATGTCTATCCGTTACCCTAGTATCTATTTGGGCTAGGCTGATTGGAATGTAAGAAATATGATTATATTAATAAAATATTATTGGGGCGGCGCGAGCGAAGCTCCCGTGGATCAGCTTCAATGGCTCAATGTCTGTTACGCCATAACTTCCCGATTTCTTAACCGATTTTAATATTTTTTGTTTGGAATCGAATCAACAGGTTTGTCAAAAGAATGTGACGGAGCCCGAATTTTGAAATTCGCAAAAATTCCCATCGAATCAAAAACATATTTTTTTCTTTTTTTACGTATTACGCTCCCCTGCAGTATATCGTGCCAGCGTAGCTTTATGCTTAGCGACTGCATCGCCTAGTTATTATAACGATATTAACTACTGTGTACATTAAATATGATTGCTAAGCAATATTTTTTGTGTTTTGTTTGATACAAAGCGGTAATTTCACTATCTGCTTATAAAATCAATTTTAATAAAACTAAATTCTGCATTACTAAGAACAAATGGCAATTTTTATCTCCGTTTCCATCACATCGATTTCACCAGCTACATTTAGAACTAAAACTCTTTGCCTAGTTTCTGTTTCTACATTTATTTACTTATTTAATATTGGGCATCCGTTTGTCAACAATTTATGGTTATGGACTTTTTGGCGGGAGCGCGAAGCGTCACTTTAATGGTTTTGGTTTTCTTGTTAAATTTGTGTTGTGTTGTGGTTGATATTAGTGTGTAATAATGGTGAGTTAACCACTGAGTGTTTCTGAATATGCATGAGTGTTTACAAGTGAAACAAAACAGGTTGAAAGGTGTCTTTTCGCGCTCTCTCAAGAAGGCCACGAGGAGGTTTCAGTAAAACCCCACTTCTTTACTGAAACCTAGGAAATTACTCAAGAACATAGAAGTAAGATTATACTTACTTGACATTGGCTAAATGCATTAACTATAATTCCTCTTAAATGTCTAGATGTCACTTCTTAATGCACACCGTTCTCTAATACCACTTATTTCATTATCAGGCTCATATTATTAGACCATCTCAAGTATTATGCATATAAAACAGGTTTTACACATAAAATCACTAAGTATATCTCTACTTATAACATATTATAAAGTACAAACTAACAACCAAAACAACAGATACCAGATGCAACATAAGGTTGTGCACACATCACGAGAAAGATGCAGTTTATTATAGCATGAATCAAACCAAGGAAAACATGCAATGTTTTTTTACTTTTATAATTACGGATTAGTGTTAGTTACAACGTGATCGTTACCAAATAAAAAACATGGTAACGTATATTTGGCAATTGTTTGCGTGATAAGCATAAGAATTTGTTCCCGAGTCATTACACTTATTAATGTATTAGCGGCCCGTCCCGGCTTCGCACGGGTGGACAAAATTCTTTAATTTTTTTTCTATTATTAAATATTTTTCCGTTAGCGCCATCTAGCGTCCGGTAGACGAACTAACTAACGGTAACGTTTCTAATACAATGAAAAAAGAGCGAGAAAAAGAGCGGATAGACAAACACACAAACCACTGTGACCTTAGATTATAGATTCTATACGTTATTTAGTACCCATGGTACAAGCTTTGTTTAGTTTGTTATGTGAAAATTTCAACCTAGTTCATTACTCTTAGATTTCTACGGTCAGAAAAATATGGAAGTTGAATATTATTGAAGTGAAAACTTCTTTAGCATCGTTGTGATTTAGAAGTCGATGAAACGAAAAGGCGACAGTAAAAAGAGACAGACACATAAATTCATAAGATTTAACGTAGGAGAAAACGAGATAGCACTATACAGTGTCTCTTATGTTCGTGGTTCTCTTCGTGCTCTGCTTCGTACCCCCTGCACTCGTGTTTACCAAGGCATAGTGGGAGTTTGCTTGGGCCTCAGCGCTGTACGTGTGTTAATACGTGTTTGTGTGCGTAGCACAAAGCTTGAGAGAAAGCATCACAACAACGTCAACCACGATGGTTGATTTGATTGATAGTTTCACTTCTACCACGTGTAAATTGCACACATGCTTTTTTTATAAAAAGGGAGTTAATTATAGTGTAATTAATAACATTGGGAAGTATTCTGCGATTTATGAGCTAACTGCACACACGTGTTTGTGTCTGGTTCCAAAGTAGTGGTATCCAGTATCACAAATTTACTAAAAAGGTTATAATATAAACGTCTACAAACATCTTGTGTAAGATATTATCTTTTACATCAAATCACATTATTGTCGACCGGTTAGTGCAACGGCAGCGATCCTGCCTTTAGCATCGACGGTCCTGACTTCGAGTCCCGGAAGGAGCAAATGTTTTTATGATGATACAAGCATTTGTACCTGAGTCATGTATATTTTATATATATATAATTGTATAAATGGTATAGATCTATGTATAATATATGTATGCCTATCCGTTACTCTAGTATCCACTAAACGATTCAATGCTGATGGCACGCCTGTCGTGTCATCGCTTTTTTTTGCGTATGAGTCACTGAAACCGTATCATTTTTAAATCGATGATAACTCCTTCAAATCAAGTTTTAGGGAAATCAACCCAGAATAAAACTATCTTTATTTTTCACGTAAATCGAGCTCGTAGCCTTCGTTTCTGTATTTGTATGTAGCAACGAATCGGTTAACACAAGCCTTACAGTGCTTACTTTAATTTACTTAATAAAAAAATGGATTTGTTTTATCTAGTACATGATAAAGAACTTCCCTCGTTAAAATCCAAATAAACCAGACAAGATGTTGGCAAAATTTATGTAAAATCTTAAAACAATCAAAAAACCCACATAAAACATAAATTTCGTCAAGCAAATCAATCAATATAGTATAGCTAGATATCGAAGTGTGTTCGCTTCCCTTGTGAACCGAGCATTACAACTGCTGAGCTGAGTCGTCGAACCCTGATGAATGTAGACCGCGAGGCGCCATTGCAGCATCCGCCATGATTGATCGATCGATAATCAAATCAATGTTTATATCACAAAACTAGTTTTGGGTGTTGTTAAGATCACATATAACTGTCCAGTAAGTTTGGATCATTAAAGCACCTCGGTTAGATTCGATGTTAGTTATTTTGTAAATGCAATCAAGAAATTATTGTGTTTTAGTTGAATGTTAACTTGAAAACGTTAGTAAAATAATTAGTGATGTAAAAAAAGAAGTAATGAGCAGTACTCATCAAAAGAATCAGTATAACTCCAAAGGCAAGGGAATATCTCTAAGAAAGCTTTTCAAAGCATTAATCGTCATTCGTCACTTTCTTTATATTTGTATTTATATTTATATATATATATATATGTATATGTATATATTTTTATATATATAATAAAAATAATATTTCTCACATTCACATCAATAAGCCTAGCCCAAAGTAAGCATTGTAAGGCTTGTGTTATGGATACTAGGGTAACTAATAAACATACATATACGATACATAGATATTAACCATCTATTTATAATATATATAAATACCCATGACTCAGGTACACACAAACATCTGCCTCTTCCGGGACTCGAACCTAGGACCTTCGGTGCAAAAGGCAGAATCACTACCGTTGCAGCAAATATGTTGTTGATATTTTTTTATAATTTAACAGCAATTAATTTATGTAGTTTATTATTTGCTGTTTATTTTGCCGCATTTATAAATCTCGTTTTTCCTAAATATCAACTGGTATAAAATGCTTTTAGCATTAACTGCGCCCATTGTACGAATGTTATATTGTAGTCAATAAAGTATGATAAATACTAAGACACTTGGGATTTGCTGAGAATTCTTAAAATAAGGCGAATTATAGTGACGTTATTTTTTTTTATTGTAATATTACAGCTTAGAATTTAAACATATCAAGTTTGTTTTTTTAGTTACCTTGAAGTCATAGTTTTGTGTTAATTTGTACTGCGGACAACTCTTTCTACTGAGTATGTCCTACTTCAAATGATTTTTCCTATTCGTTAGGTATGGCTATCGTTGTTTTTAATTGAATAAATAATTTAAATAGATAAAGAATAAATAAATAAAGAAGAGGATATCAAGGCACTTAATATATTATTGGAGGATATCAAGGCACTTAATATATTATTGGAGGATATCAAGGCACTTAATATATTATTGGAGGATACAAGGCACTTAATTGGAGGGGAGCGAGAGAAGCGAGTGAAGCTGATCCATGGGAGGATCAGCTTCAATGGCGCAATGTCCGAATATTGAAATTCGCAAAAAATCCCATCGAAACAATTTTTTTTTTTCTTTTTTTAGGTATTACGCTCCGCTCCAATATATGGTCCTAGCGTAGCTTTATGCTTAGCGACTGCATCGCCTAGTTGGAGCGGAACGAGCGAAGCTCCCATGGATCAGCTTCAATGGCGCAATGTCTGTTACGCCATAACTTCCCGAGTTCTTAACCGATTTTAATATTTTTCTGTGGAATCGAATCAACAGGTTTAGGACCAGATTGTGAGGACTGAATATTCAAAATCACAAAAATAAAAAAATTATGACCAAAAACACATTGGCTCTATAGGACTTCCCATTGAAACAAAAAGCACGCGCTTTATGAAAGTTTGATTCTTATAGATTTTAAATTTACTAAACATTATTTATGAATTATATATAATATTTGTTTTTTTTTTTAATATTACGCTCCGCTCCAATATATGGTGCTAGCGAAGTTTTATGCTTAGCGACTGCATCGCCTAGTAACTTTCTGCCAAATTGTTGGTAAAATATATCATAGATCCAAGTAATTTCTCTGTAATAAATAGAGCAATTTTTACTTTGAACTATTTTGCAATCATTTAAAAATAACAGATGAATACAATTTGATTTATAACCATATAAAGATAGCGAAACACTTCACGAACGTAAACCATATTAATTGGTACAATGTTCGTAAATTGGTATTAAATTGATCGTTTTCATTTTTATGTTTCAATTGTCCGTTTAAGATCAAATGATAAACGGCGGTTTCATTTAAGATTCCTTCCTACCACGCCTTTAACTCAGTAGCTCTTCTGGTATGGCACAACTCTGCACACAATTATTATTATTGCGTGCAGAGTTTCAGACATAAAAATCCATACAAAAATGTTAGTTTCATGAAATCTCATTCTAGTGTTAGTAAGTAACTAAACACAAAACCCAGGGATCAGATATACAAACAGACACAGACTTATACAACAGTTAAACAAGGGTGCCCAAGTGAATAAGCTATAGGTAACTATTGTTCTACATTAAAACAGATGTATACAATCCTTACGTCAAAAAGTTTTAGTTGGTACCCTATGGCTTGCCACACGTGTATAACGGATGTATACGCTTGCGTTTATCTTTATAAAAAGTCTAGTCCCGTCTTTATTAGTCACAAACGATAAAAAATTTGCTAAGTAGGGTCACGCAGCTCCATGCCCTGTATCTATCCTCTATAGTTGATTGCAGCTGCAAACAGCGGCGCAGCAGTGGGTAATCCCACCGGTCAGCCATGGTGCAATGACAACATTTAAAACATAATATAAATCTAAATTTCGGGCGAGATTTACATGTTGACGTGAGTTGTTTAAAGTTTATCTACGCGTACACCTGCAACTAATTCGTAATAAACCCGAAGAGTCCACTGGTATAACCTACTACTACTATAGTACCATTTTATAAACTCTCTCATTTTGAAACGATTCTATAATATTAATTACTGAAATGTTATTTATTCACTGAAAATAGAGTACAGTATATGTGTTACTTCATATAAAATCCGTCTATATTGCCAACAAAGGCATGTAAATTTTGACTTAAAAAGTCACGTTAGTGTAAGTAATCTAATAGACATTTAACAATTTTTTAAACAATATACTTTACTAAGCGTTGCTTACTATAAATAAATAATAAATCATATTTCTTAGATTCACACAACATTATCTAGCCCGAAGTAAGACATGTATTATGTCTACAAGGGTAAAGGTAACGGATAGACATATAGACATATACACACACACACACACATATATATATATATATATATGTATATATATACATGTATACATATATACATATATATATATATATATACACACATGAAATCACGCCTTTTTCCCCGCAGGTAGGCAGAGATTACAGATTTCCAATTACTACGATCCTGACATATATATACGATACATACTTATAATAATATATATATATATATATTATTATAAGTATGTATGTTCATGGTGTATATATAAATACCCATGACTCAAAATGCCCATGTTCATAACTCAAACATGTGCCTACCTGTAGACAAACCTAGGACCGTCAAAGCGAAAAGCAGAATCGCTACCATTGCTCCAAACGGTCGTCAACAAAGTATGTATATATGACTGTAACTTTCGCTCTACTTAAATAAGTGATGTTTATATATTTACATAAAGAAGGTTATCTTATAAGTCACTGTTACGATTTCGCCAATACTAAGAATGGACCTTTAGAATAAACATAGGATTTTATACCGGTACTTCCACTGAAACGGCACACGTAGACACAGTAAGATCAAGTTATTAACTATGAATACTCACGAACGTGTAAAAAAATGGAGTGCACACACACCAATCTCGTCTGTTCAAAGAATAAAACTGAAAAGGTGCGTGAACATCAATCAAAGGTGTGATAGGTAGCGCTATCGCCACGCACCGACCGAGGCAAACACAAGCCACGCCGCCACTGACTGCCAACGACCCACCTCTATTAGGTTAGGACAGTGGCACCAATCTTAATTAGGACGACCAAGCTAATTAATTTACCACGCCAGATTTTTTTTTTAAATAATGTACAAATTTAAAGTTAAATAACAAAGCATCAAACAATCTAGGTTTTTGGTGTATTTAGATATCCGCAATCGAAAAACATCTGGTTAAACTTTGTTGGAATAATAGATCTTTAATATCCAAAGATTTCTTTGAAATAGCTACAATAGAATTGCAAATTTTCGTTTTTCGTATGAATATTATTTATCCGTGTTATAAAAAGTAATTTGATTGGAAAACTGTTTATTTAAACGATTAGTGAATAGAAAAGACAGTGCTTAATGATACTACGTGTAAAATATGCGTAATGATTAATAATTATATAAATCCAAGAAGAAAACAAAAAAAAAAACATTTCAGCAATCCTGCCTCTCGAAACGATGGTGCTGAGTTCGAATTCCGGAAGGGGCAAATGTTTGTGTGATAAATGCTATCATTTGTGCCTGAGTCATGGGCGTTTATATTAGCTCTACATCATATATGTGTGTCTATTCGTTACCCTAGCATCCATAACACAAGCCTTAAAGTGCTTACTTTAATTTGAAATATAAAAAAAATATTTATATACAAGTGTTTGCTGTTTAACCTAAATTTGACTAATATCTCTCAGAATTAAGTAGGTTCCTAACATCACTTGGATGTCAAGCGGAGATTGGGTCAAGGTCATCGGACACATTGATAAAATATAGGTGTATTTACAAATATTTATGAATTCAAACCATCTCTCGTTTTATCACTTATTAACAAAATCAAGTTATATATCTTTGTTGCCAAGATATTTCTTTTGAAGAACAGGAAATACCGAAAGTTATTCAGTAGATAAATGAACTAAAGTAAACCTATTTCATACTGAGAATAGATTATTGTTATAAAATATTTTGTAGAGCCGTTGTAACTCTAATAATTATCCTTTTATTAGAGTTACAACGGCTGTACAAAATATTTTCTAACAATAATCTGAAATGAATTGAGTAAAATCGGAAGAAGAATCTCGTGTTTCCTTTAAAAACATTGTTACAATTAGAATTGAACCTTTTTTTTATTTAATTCTTTTATAGGAGCCGTGATCACAGGATGATTTCTTTCCAATACTTTAAAAAATAATTAATCATTAAAAAGAAGTTATAATTTACATTTTTCAAACAAACTTTTTTATCTTTTTATAATCACTTAAAGAAAATATTAAGTTAAGGTTGTTTTGTTATTTCAAAGCTCTTTGAATGGAAATATTGTATTTTGTCTAGTTTCCCGAAATACAAAAAAACGGGTTGCACTCCGGGAATGCCGGCAGAAGCGAAAACATGAACATTAAACGTTGTGCATTTTTAATATTTTGGAATGGTTAGGGTATAATTTCGCACGATTTGCTTTAATTATCAGCATAAAAGTACTATCATTTATATGGTAAAATACAGTATTCAGTTATTCCACTATCCTACACAAACATGACAACAAACACACAACACACTTGCGTAAGCGCCCTGCGCTGCTTAAACGAAACTGCAGGAGCAGGCATACATTTTCGCCGCGCGGTAGAAAGAGAGGGGGATATTACTTCCTTTCCTATGACGCGCCGGCGGTCTACTCTCCCTCCGTCTTAAGAATTTTCGATCAGGCCACGTGTCCTGACGCGAGAATAACATTTTTTACCCGTCCCAAAAAGTGCACAACGCCGCTAAAGAAGTTTTCATTTCAAAAGTTTTTCCGTTTTCTATAATACTAACGTGAATTTACACATGTCAAAACAATACGCAATTCCGAATTCTTTCGAACCCATAACTCACGTCAGGAAGAACAAAATGACTAAATTCATCCTACTTCAAACTCTGTTTAAATTCCATTGAATATTTTAAATATTACGATATGGAAAACTCTGAAGAAAATATCCGTTGAAAATAAGACAAGAAACGCGGAGTCCAATAACATCTTTAGGCACACTCTAAAACAAACATCACAAACTATGGATTAATGAAGTATCATGTTGATGTTATGATAATCAAAGTATATACACGGTCCTTATCGGCGTAGCAACGTAGCAAACTAAATAAAGAAGAAACACGTGAAGAATTCACCAAACGGCAAGCTTATGTTAATTTGAACGCTCATTATAAATGCGTAAGGCTTAAAATGTCAGTGGCACACCGGAGTGGTAATCTTTTTAGGGATTCTAAGACTGAACGTGCGTATTAGGGCACATAATCGAAGCGTCAGGTTTCATGTCGGGCACATATGACGGACAACCGCTGAACGATCATCAGATTGTTATTGGATTAAAATTCTGATTGTTCTGCAAATTTGGAACTGTTATTTAAGCTTCTTTACGCATTCTGGTTGCACTTTCCTAATGCTCTATCGCGACTCAATCGCTTTGACTTTACTCAAACTTACTGGCGTCTTTTAACTTCTGAAATCGGTACACCCGTTTAAGAACTACGGTTACACACACATATCTGTCAAACTTATAACACCAAGAGCTAACAGAATTATTTCTACCAAAATATCATTCTTTAACATCTGTTATGGTTAATTAAATTACCTTAGTTATTCAATTTGATTTCGCTTATATACATAATAATGCGTTTGATATATTCATTACAAACAAGGAAGTCGTCTCAAAATCATACTTCGCATCTCACAAGTGTTATAGACACGTCTTCGTTTCAGTTTCAGCACAAACTCTCATTGATGCAACTAGGAAGCGACGATCTAACAACCACTCAGTGTTCTCGTAAGAGATAGCTTTCTGCAGCCCAATGCACTCGACAATGCTCATTCTGTATTTAGATCAACAGCTTATATAGTCTTCGGTATTAGATTGATGCAGTCATAATTCAAAGGGATTGAAAAGGTGAAGGATCAACTATCATATTGGCGTTAATTATCTGTAAGAAAATATTATTTTCACTTTTCACTTATTACCCAAAAATAATAATTGTTCTAATAGGCGGCAACACTGTCCTATGTAACTATCTTTTTTGTTTTAAACTTTTAAGATATTTTCGTGAAGTAAGAAAAGTGTTATGACTTAAATATTTTAATAGTTAAAAGACGTGTAGAAAAAGGAGAAAAACCTACTGTCCCTTATGGAAAATCTTGATCCCAATGAAGAACGACCAAACCCTCAGAAGGTGCCTATTCCCCTGGCTTTAAAAACGGACGGGTTAAATTTACCTTTTATATAGTTAAAATTGTTTTGCAAATTCAAAAATGTAATAATTTTAACATTAAAAATCAAACAAAAACCAGTACAAAATAACAATAAAATTCCAAATGTACAGAAAAAAACTCACTTTCAGCGGTGCAGGCACACATAGATTTACGTTAAATGTTAAACTCTTATTCGATACATATTAACGAAAGGCTTACAGACGTCGTGTATTTAATTTCATAAAGTAATGCAACGCTAGGAACTTGGGAAATTAAAGTGATACGGCGCAATGAGACGTAGCTAATAAAGTTTGATATAGACCACAGACGTAATTGAACGTTCTGCAAATAAATGTATAATTTTGGTCGACGTCACTATACGTTGAGCCACTTCATATACTCAAAAAATAGGGTCTACCTTTTTTCGCAGAACTTTTCAAATCATAATATTATAATTTGGCATAATTTGAAATGGCTTGCTGGCTTGTACCTAACCTAACCTGAAATGTATATCAATTTATGCATTTTGATTAGTATACCAAGTGACTTTATGTCAATTGAAATTATGCGTTATGAATGACTCCCCAAAAAATTACGTATAGCGACGTTGCTCAGCTGAAAGTGATATTGAATGCTTACAAGAGATTGTAAAACCGTAACAGAAGTGAAATTACATTTTCGGATACGCGTACGCGTTACATTTTCGGATAGCAATAACTATGGTAGTGTTACATTCTCAAATATTAACAATTATTTGACAAATACTGACATCATCCTAAGTCATAATTTCAAAAGCTTGAATCTTACAATAACTAGGAATTACGTAAGGCGCTAAAGTTTTATAGTTGTCTACAATCTTGGTCAACAATACATCGGTGACAGTTAACCGATGGTTATAATTCATAATGGCGGCAGTAAAACAGACAATGGCGAATTAGCATGGTGACGGCAGGGCCCAATGTCGCCCGGGATGTTAATCTTATTACATACATTACTTTCATTGGTACAAGCTTTTATATGGGTACTAGCTAACCCGGCCACGCATTGCAATGGTTCTTTTATGGTTTTTCATTATAAAATAAAATGAACCTATCCTATATTCTAAGTTGAAGCAAAATGAAAAACAAACATTAAAATCAGTTGAGTAGTTTCGGAGTTCAACGCAATCAAACACTGTGACAAGTAATTTTTATATATCGACGGCGAAGTGCCAAGACCTCCTTACTGAAATTCGTCGAGAAATTCACTTTTTCGTCATTTCGAACTAAAATTCGTTATTTGCATGTTTTTATTGAAATTTGTCAAGAAATTCAACGTTTTTTTCAGCTTATGTATTATTTTGAATGTAGCAGTTAGGTGTTATTGGCACTTCGCCGTCGATATATAGACTAGCTGACCCGGCCACGCAAATTAAAATCAAAGCTTTCCTATGTCCGAAGTCGGAAAAAACCAGCAAAATCAAATAAAAAAACATTAAAATCTGTTAAGTAATTTCGGAGTTCATTGTCAATCACTGTGACAGGTAATTTTTATATATAATATAGATATACAAAGGATTATATTCTACAGACATAATGTTAGTTCAGTACTGAAAATAACTATTCGCCGCGTCTGAAACAAATGCTATCGGCAGCAAAATTTATATATATATATATATATATATATATATAAGCTACTATGATTTTTGTTATTAAACAGCCTGCGCCTCAAAAGACTGTCGGGGTTGTCTCGGTTGTTGTTGTTATTGTTATGTCAATGTTTAGAAGAACGCCGGCGTTTTTACGCGTCCAGACAACTTTAAACTCTAGTTCCTTCATTATATTTTCAATCAACAAATTTAGTTGAAAGAATAAATATTTTTTTAAATAGTAGCAACACAGAAAATATATAAACGTAAAATATAAGTATAAATAAGCCATTCCGGACTTTTTCACTGTTTTTGATATCGGCGACCATTATTGAGATAATTCACATGTTACTTTCTGTCCGAATTTAAGTGGTTAAGCATTTAACTGCCATATATTTTTAATCTCATAAGTGTAACTGTGAATAACATTAATGCCCGAATGACAGCGTTACGTTTTATGTGCGTCGGAGCTGACCCTCACAATTATTTATTTTTTGCATTTTCAATGCTATCTTTTATGCATTTTTTTTTTTTTGCATTATCAATGCCGTATTTCCATAACATTTAAAATACGCCAAACAACCACATCATCGAGCTCTCAGGTTGTTTAATAAATTTTACCTTAATTAACACTTCAATTGTATTGTTATGTATACATTCATTATTGCCTTACTACATTAACTGTAATTTTTAATAATAATAAAACCCGTTAACTGCTGCATGTTTAAGATTTAGTTTCAAGTATCAAATTCATTTATATTATATTAAACTTAATACAGTGATTTGTGTCACCGTGCGGGGAATCACTGGATATCTATTCTGCGTCTATTCTCCCTTCACTTCACAAAGCAGGTCAACTATTTACACGTTTTTTCTTTTGTTCCAGTTTGTAAATTCTGTTTTTTTTTTGTTTTTTTTTTTAAGTTTTTTTTTTATTAAGTTGTGTGGTAGTTTGTGTTTATAATAGTGATTGTTGTTGTGTGTGTAATTTGTATTTGTTTGTAATAGTTTCTTTTTGTATTCCTTAACGGCGGCGTCTATTCAAGGGCCCTGTTAGAACAACAGCGCCTCTGTGTTCGTTCTTTCCACCTCCGAACGACGCAGAAGCTTTTATGCTGAGACTGGGTTCTTTTGGCCTGAGATACACCATATTTGTATTTTTTCCTATTTTATATGTCTTTTTTTTTCTTTTTTTATAAATGTTTTTCTTTCTTTACAACTATACTATAATTCGTATAAAGTAAATTACTTTTAATGTTAGCATAAAAATGGAGCAAGGCTACCGATTATTATTTGTTTATACAAAATCATCTTAGTAATATTATTAGAACGGATCTTAAAAAAGGAAAACACAATATTTTCATTTTTTCATAATACCATGAAAGTTAAAACATAGTTACATGAGTTCACTATTTAATCAGCTAATGATAAGTAAATTGAAAATCTTTGTATTTAAATACACATATTCAACATTGAATAAAGATCGAATTTAAATTATTCCAACAAGCACTTATTAAAATCGATAAAAGAATCTGGGCAAATGCCCAGGGCCCCGCGATCCCCTATCGATATCGTTACTGCCAGGTCACTAAAGAAATACCGACATTTAATACTGAAAAAATTATTTAATTAGAGTAAATCGAAGCTTAATTAGGGATTATATTATCGAGTTGCTTATAAGCTTTTGTATGCACAAAGCTACTCTACTTTCGCCTAAAAAAAGGCTATCCAATTTCAGCATGCTCAGATAATTTTAAATATATGTGAATTGCCCCATTTAAATTAAAGATGATCTATTTTACTATTGATATTAATAAATCTGAAACCTTTTTTATCTACTTTCTTTGTCTATTCTAGTTATAAAAAAGTGTTCTGTCAAAGTCATCTCAAAGCTAAAGACGGTCCTGCATATATGATACATAAATATGCAATATTAATAAAAATATATATAAATACCCATGACTCATACAAATGTTCGTATTCATATCACAAACATCTGCCTCTTCCGGGATTCGAACCCAAAACTGTCGGTAGCAGTCAGGGTCGCTCCCATTACACCGAACTGTCGTCAAATCTTTACCTTTTATAAGCATACCCGTTTTTCATAAGATCTTTACGCATTTTGGTTGCTTTATTCTAAAGCCCTACGACTTAGGCACTGAGATTTTACTGAAGCTTATTAGCGAAGCGATGTTCGTACATTATATTATAATATACCTCAGTCTTTAAACTTCTAAAATATACAAACCTAAATAGATAGGCGGAGATAAAGATACACAGTTAACTGTTTGTCTTTGAATTACGCAAATGAATTTCGGCTAAATTCCGTCTTCTAAGCGATTAGTATTTTTAAAAGGAATTAATGGTTTGTTATCTAAACAATACTAACAAACATAATGATTAGTTATTCTGTTGTCTAGATTAGGTTAAAAGGTATTTTATTAAGAAGGATCACAATTTTATGTAGAGAGACCCATAGAGAGTAAGAACTGAATATGTTAACATTCATATTCCTTAATTGTAGTTTATTTGGAATGGCTCGCAGATTTTATTACATTACATTTTTCCAAATGTAGATATTTAAATATAGCCTGCAAGCATATAATTATTGACAAAGTGTAGCACACAATACAGGTATCCTTGAAATAGTTTGCATTAAAAGATTTAAACGCGTAATAATGTCTAGAAAAAATAGGTACTTTCTTAGGTGGGGTCTCAATATGTTGGATACAGTAGAGGAATCAGGCACCGATCTTTATTCGAATATGGTTGGGTTTTAAGCAAATATAAATACATTTACATAAGAAATTCATGCCACCTTCGGTAGTGCTATAGAATGTTTTATTAACTACGGTAATTTCATGGAGTTTAAAAAATACTGTTGATACATCTGCTAGTAGCACTATTGGGAATTTTCATGGGTCCTGCGTAAATTATTGAAATCGTGTTTTATTTCACATTATATAAAATGCGATAACTCTATTAACATACACAATTAAATTATTAAAAATAAGTAATAAGTTCTTTTTCTAATTCAATCTTTTGTAACGGTATCAGTCATTAGGCAATGAATGATACAGGCATATATGATTATTAAACACAAAGAGGATTCCCACACAACTGAATTTAGCGACGGACGTGATAGGAACACGCGATTGCGCAAATCAGCAGCCTCCGCGGTTCCTACTGCGATAACGGGCCGGTGCGGGGTTAACCCTGGCCCTGTTTGGGATGTATGTTACACCATTTTAAATTATGCCAATAATAGGACACGGAAATATTTAAAATTCCATGACGATAACCATATTTTGATAACAGAGCTTTAGAGACAAAAGCGTAGAGAAAATATGAAGCTTTGAAACGAAACGTTTGGTCACCGGCAAAAAGTTGCTTCACCGGGAAAACTGTTATTATAATAAATCAAGAAAGTAATTTAACAATAAATTATTTTCAGTCACATTACGTAATACGATACCAATCTAGACCTAGAGACAATAGGCGGGAACCAGGATCCGTCCGGTAAAGAAAAAAGTTAAAGTAACTTTATCCTGATGGGATTTGAACACAAATTACCATGCCACTGAAGACAGGCCGGGGCACCCGGGCGCCGAGCGTGCGGGTTCGATTACTGTTGACCGGGGTCGCGGGTTAAGCACGGGTACGACCGCTGCGGTTGGCGGCACGCTCGCTACTGACACTAAAATCGCGAGCTTTATCAATGAACATAGGCAAGCGGCGCGCGCGCACGTTGGCCGACCACTTAGATCGATACTGCTTCCGTTACGTTATTAGTAGCCACAATTCTTTACCTAAATGTTTGTTTACCGCGCTCGCTTTGGCGCTTTTAGCTCGTGCGCTTTGGATTCGAAGCTTGCACTTACATCATTCCACATTTCATATCATCGATGGATTGATTGATCACTTGATTTATTCCTGTACACGATACAAATATGTAATAAACAGTTTATTACCCGTGGTCCACCTACATTTCAAATGCAGTTTTCGATAGTTTAAATGTGAATTTATATTAAAATTATGATAATATAGCATCATTTAACATGGGTAATGATAACCAATTAAACTAATATACAGCGTCTAAATATATTATCACAACAAAACGAAGACGTTACTTAAATATGTAAATAACTTTTTTATCTTTCATGTTAAGGAAACTTTGCAATAGTATTTTAAATGCTGGCTATTCACCAATAAACAATAAAAAAAAATAACCATAAATCAGATTTCATTGGCTTCCAAGCCGAGCCAAGAATCCCAATTGGAAAATACTAAATATTATTTGAAGAGAAACCTCAATAAAATTTACATTTAGTTCCTTTGCTATATTGACAACGGCCATTTGGCCTATCGCACCGAAGGTCCTGAATTCGAGTGTGAATACGAGCATTTCTACCATGGGTATTTATATACATATATTTATTTATTCAGTTAGGTAAGCATACAGCCAGACACATAATTACAGTTTAGTTAAAGTAATTGGAAACTTGAAAAATACATACTTATATGCAGGCCTATTATAAGCTTACACAACGTTCAATTTCACGTTACATAAATTATTATTTTATATTAAAATATGGCTATGTTTAAAATACTTAGGATACAATCATAAATTAACAATATTTAGTAAATAATAAAAGTTAGAACTATTATTAAACTGTTTCAGCAGCATGGTTTTAAAGACTGATTGCGAAACACCTAAAATATCCAAGTTAGGATATTTCGCGTTTATTTCGATATACGTAGTGCATATGTGAGCAATGGGATGATGAAGACCTTGGTTATTTTATGGCGAGGTAACGCAAATGTTCGTAAGGGGTTTTCAAGGACATTTTCGTGGAAATTTTATCATAATATTTCTATAAATATGTAAGTATCGTATATGTATGTTTATACGTTACCCTAGTATTTATAACACAAGCCTTACAGTGCTTACTTTAAGCTTGACAAATTGGTGTGAATGTAAAGAAAGAAAAATAATTTTACTCTATCTTTTCTAACTTGCTTAAATTTTATTAAGCCTATAATTACGCAGAAAATGTAATCAAAAATTAATAAATGAAGAATTATGCAAAAAGTCGCTGTTAGTCATTGTGACCTACATTTAATATGGTTCGTCTCATGAACACCTGTACAGATGGTGGCTGTTCAACCGTGCATTGTCGCTGCAAGGACGTTCACCTTACGAATTTTCACTGAAACCCTAACTCTGTCCCTCTCTTTACTTCGATAATAGTAAGAGACAGATAACTTAATATTTTTGTAAATATAAGTATAGACCGAATGATGACAACAGTGTTCAGCTGATATAACGGTTGCCATGTTGTAAATATTAATATCCAGGTAATTACTTTGCGATTGCTTTTTAGCACAAATACATTGTAACTGTGGGATCATTATGTGATGATGTATTACACATAATATGCGGTAAATCAATAAAGCTTGTCTCGTTACCCCGATTTAAAGACTACGAAAGCAGCTGTACAAATTAACTTTTAGTATTCACATAGCCGATTGCAGTTTGAATAATTTCTTTTGGGAGAATTGCAATACATTTAAGATAAATTTTCATATAAAAATAGAAGATATTCTTAGACGGGAATCAAATCCGCAACCTTTGGATGTCCTGTCCACTGCTCTACCAACTGACCTAACGATCCTTGTGAGCCGAGTCGATTTTGTCTAATATTTTTCTATTAAAACTTATTATATAAATATCATTTAAAAATACTTTAATGTTTTTGAGAATGCGTTGATGAAACAACGCTGGCCTGCAGCGTACCGGACATCCAAAGGTTGCGGGTTCCTGTACCGCTCGAAAAAAACTTGTCAGCCAAGTCGATTTTCAAGTATCTTTCTATTAAAACTTATCGTATAAGAAAGCAAATTAAAAAAAAAAAACTTTTAAAAAACCACGTTTTACTACGGGTTATAGATGTACTAAAAAGGAGAAAATATTTTTTTACAAATGGACTAAAAAGATAAAAAGAAATTTTTGGTAATAATGAAAATTTACGATACAAATATTCTAAAATTTATTGAATATTATGTATTGTTCTGAACATTCATACGCAGAATTTGAAAAATTTCCAAAAAATTAAAACGTGGTGCGTAATTTAGATCAACAGCGTTATTGATATTTTATTAATATTTTCATTATCTTTCCTAAATCCCTTCCTAACTAAACCAATGCAATAGTAATGCTGTGGATGGCATTAATTAGTTTTTCAAGTATAATGCGCACCACGTTTTAATTTTTTGGAAATTTTTCAAATTCTGCGTATGAATGTTCAGAACAATACATAATATTCAATAAATTTTAGAATATTTGTATCGTAAATTTTCATTATTACCAAAAATTTATTTTTATCTTTTTAGTCCATTTGTAAAAATTTATTTTCTCCTTTTTAGTACATCTATAACCCGTAGTAAAACGTGGTTTTTTAAAAGTTTTTTTTTTATTAAGTATTTATTTAACTCTTTTTAGTTTTAAATTATCTGAATTGTGCCTACTTAGTTCTTCAATATATACATGTAATATATATCAAATATCCAGACACACCATGTGGAGGTTAATTTAATTAAAGCCTAATTAAGTGGTTTTAGGATGTAAAACTGTAAAATATGAAATTGTTAGGTGAAACAAGCCTGTATACAAAATTTCAGCCAAATCGGATGAGAGGAAGAGGTCGAAATAAGGATCTCAAATTTTGACGACAAACCAACAGAACAACAGACCAACAGACAAACAAGTGAAGTTAAGTAAAACGTGGTAATAAAATGTAAAAATCATGAATTAAAATTAAGATATTCGTTCAATCAATGAATTGGATAATACAACAGAAACATATATTTGATAATAATAAAATTATCATAATTTATTGACTCGCTATTTTTTTATTGTCTATGACAGCTATTCAAAATTTACTAATGTTTGCGAGTATTCTCTTTGCACTTCGTCTCTATATAGCAAAAAAGACTTTATCTTGTGGGTTGTAAGGACGAAAGCATCGCAAAGACAACTCCAGTTAATACGAAAATAAGAAAACTATTTAGGATTATCTAATACAAATCATATACAAATATAAAACCTTTACGTGTAAAAGTATTACATACCATTTTGTGAAGATTTATTTATTATATATTAGTACTCGCATAATTATATCATCGATAATAGGCGCCCAAAGAGGCACACTCAGCATTTTATTGGGGTCTATAACTTAATTGGTGCGGCTTTTTTTCAAAATGTGAACGTTTATTTAAGAAAAACATGTACAATAGTATTATTCAAAGTATTGCCCATCTAAAGCTATGACCTTTTCCCATCTTTCTGGAAATTTGTGGATCCCATCCCAAAAGAACTGCGCCGGCTTGGCAGCCAAGAATGAATCATACAGCATAATACAGCACACCCTTCTGATCCCACCAAATACAGAGCATTACCTTCGCGCCATGGATATTCGGCTCTGCCGTTGATATGGCTAATTGGCCGGATTTCACATATGATTTTTGCGCTTGGGGTTGTCGTAATGGATCCATTTTTCATCACCAGTAACAATCCGATGCAAAAATGACTTCCTTTTGTGGCGTTCCAGCAGCATTTCGGACATGCAAAACCGCCTTTCGACGTCTCTCGGCTTGAGTTCATGTGGAACCCAATTTCCTTGCTTTTGAATATATTCAGCTGCTTTTAAACGTTTTGAAATGGCTGCTTGAGTGACACCCAAAGATTCTGCGAGCTCTTCTTGTGTTTGGCAACAATCTTCATCGAGTAATGCTTCCAGTTCTTCACCTTCAAACTTTTTTGGCTGCCCAGGACGTTCATCGTGTTCCAAGCTAAAATAACCACTTTTGGCAGGTTCGCTAAGCTAGAGCATGTTCACCATAAACTTCCACCAAAATACGATGACTTTCGGCAGCAGTTTTCTTCATATTAAAGTAATGAAGAAGAACTCCCCGCAAAAACACTTTTTCAGGAATAAAGTTCGACATATTTGAGTGAAAAAAAATTATTGTTGTTAACGCTTCAAATGATTGATATACACTGAAAAGACGTACAATGACAGTAGCTTTCCAACGCAGGTTCGGAATATTGGAACGATGTAATATTATACAAGTTACGCCATCTCTTAGCAAACCGCACGAATTAAGTTATAGACCCAATAGTTCCAATTTTGTGATACGTACCGCTAAAGAGTGGAACTCTTCGCCTGAGTCTATGTTTTGTGAAACATACAATTTAGAGGTCTTCAAGTCACGAGTAAAACCTTCTAGGCAAGCGCGTCACATCCTAAATCGCTTATCATCAAGCGAGATAGCGTTCAAGCGCTTACCTATTTATAAACAAAATCATTGCTATAAACTTGAGCAAGAGCAAGCTTCACACCTTAGCTCATCGCCCCAAAGTTGGTTTGTCGGTCTTCTAGAGGCTGTACTTGGGAGAGTGTGCTCAAGAGCTACATTTGCTCATACCGCCATCTCCTTTTTTCCATCGGACATCCAGACGCACTGCAGGCTACCCTTTCTTGTTTGCTATTCCTACCTGTTGCACCAAGCGCTTTTCAACATCCCTAATAATGCGCACAGCAAAGGAGTGGAACACCCTCCCTGCATCTGTATTTCCGAGAACTTATAACCCGTCCATTTTCAAAGTCCGGGTGAATAAGCACCTTCCGGGTTAGCTCGTTCCATCGTGGATTTTGTCTTAGCCCCCGGGCTTGATTGGGATCAAGAGCTAACCCAAGCTAAATAAAAAAAAATTAACTACAAAATAAATGAAACAAATATGAACCTAAATTAAAACATAAGTAAGACAAAAGTAATAATAGATAAAACAAAGGTGAAAATCGGCCTTGTGAAAGATGCCCAAACGGCTTGCAGCGTAAAAAAATTGTATAACAATTTATACTTTTACAATCAGTCGGTGAACGCCACAGCGTTGCCAACTCTACGTCTTTTTTGTAGATCTACGTATTTTAGGCTTTTCCTGCAAAACTACGAACTAATTAGTGTGAATGTAAGAAATGTTATTATAAGTTGATACAGTGTTGCAAATAGATTATATTCTTTTCTATTTTTTGTAAAAAAACTTTTATAAATAAATATATACAACTATAATTTTAACTAAAAAAATTAATTCAATCGTTCCACTTTTAGAGGTTTGCAGACATTTACATGCGTAAACTTGATTTATAAATATAATTTTTGTTTTTTTTTTATTTTATGAATATTTTACAAAATAGACCTCACATCCAAGTTTATTACTTAACCTAGTAGAGCTTACTACAAAATCTAACCACAGAGCAGAAACCACTTACGAGTTTGTGAGATGTAAAGTATACACATATTATAATATGGAAAGACTGAAAACATTCCAGCGACAAAATTGCTGGAAGCTAATTACCTTATATCCAGTCTTATATGCACATTAATATTAGTATGGCTGGAAAAATAAAAAGAAATTATAAAAAAAAACATTGATATAAATCAGCGATAGCAGCGAAACTTAACTCTTTAAGATTTTTTATCGCTGTCACTGTTGAAACAAAAGATTATGTAAGTGTTTAAGTGATATAAAAAATAAACATTTAGTTACTTTTTTATACGGCGACACTCGTCAACATATCTTAACTATGATTCATTATAGTTGGCAAAGAGGTTTCACAAGTAATTAAATATTTTTTTATAACTAATTTAATGCTAATAAAAACCTGTTATAAATAAATTTACATTTCATTTCATTTTTATTTATTTGCGTCAAACATGGTATTAAGGTTAACAATAATTTAAGGTACAACATGTTCCACCATTATGATTAAGGCATGCAAATATTTCAATGTTCATTTCTCTATAATTTTGACTACTAAATCTATTAGCTGATTTCATATTTAATTATTTACATTTTTGATGTCAGATTGATATTACAATTCCATAAATTGCTTAACACTATAAAAATTGTGATTAGAAAGCCAATTGTATAATTTTATCTTAAATGATTTTAAGTTTAATAATTTAATATCATTCGGCAATTTATTATGTAGCCTAACACACATGCATATACAACTCTGTCTATATTTCTCCGAGTACGTAGAAATAATTCGTGGGCTTTAGTAAATAAATGCAGATTTTGTTTTACAAACATGCAGGTTTCGTATATACACAATGATGGTAGTGGTAACACAGCGTTGTTCATATTATAGCTAAGAGTTTATATGATCAAATAAAAACAGTACAAAATTAATCGAAGCCGCCGCCTCCGCTATCTGCGCGTGCTTTGCTCTCACATTACGTCGGCAGCAAAAAATTCGCCCATCACCACAGGATTAAGTGTAGATAAGATTGTGAGCGTTTCTATGTGTTCAGCCTTCGCTAAGAATGCAATGGCTATAAACAGCTCTTATTATTTACGGCGATAAAAAAATAATTTAATTTTTTGTTTGTTTTTCCTCAATTTTTATCCGTAATCTGTTATCGAAGCTTTAGAAGAAAATTGACGAGTAAAATAACAACTTTATCCAATAAGTAACTATATCCAATTTACTTTGTATAGAAAACTATTATGCAACCTTTTTCTTTGTACGTTGCATTAATAATTTGCTCCTAAAAAAATTTTTGGTAAAATAAAATTATTATTTTTATAATACACTTTTCTGATGCTACAAAAATAATGTGAGCATTCGATTATTGAGCTTCTGTAGGTAAATAAATAATGTGACATTTCTGATAAATTTATTTATGGTAGACGACATGGTAAACCTTTTTATTGGTTTCACAATATCTCCTCACGAAAAGTAAATTTTTGTTACGAATTTTCTTCTTACTATGATCCTTAATGCTCGGTGCATGCGCCATTATCATGGGAGAAGTCTATATCGAAATATCTTAGCCTTAAAAATAAAAAAAAAGCATTATAATCCCATTTAATAAATATCTACTAATGCAGGTGACGCTGAAAGTACAAAACAATAAAAACTTTCAAAGTTTAATGCTTGGAAGAAATTCTATTCATTTCATTTATATATATATATATATATATATATATATATATATATATATATATATATATGTATATATATAAGAATATTAACTATGCAATAAACATATTAACAATATTTTTGTTCACCCGTGGTAAGCTAAAAAGCTTGTGTTACGTCCCCGTCCGTAGTACGTTGACGAGGATCGAACTTGGGTTAGTTAGTTTGACGGGGCTATATTCGCACTTAGCCTCGTGATTGGACCATTGTGCGTGTGTTGGTTTCTCCCCCAACTCCAGCTAACCCAATTTATCCCAGAATGCTAGCAGCCTTTTCAGGCTACTGCAAGCTTCAAGGATACCGGAGCTTGGAGTAGTTGTGCCCATTACTCTGCCACACTTGTACATTCCATGAGTATACTGTGGAGTCTCCTCTTCCTTCATGCAGCCTCTGCATGTCAGACTTATGATAACGATACAATGCCATATGTTTATTTGAAAAAAATAGGGTACAGTTACAGTTTGGTGTTATTAATTAAAGGGTCTTACTTAACCTATTTAGCCACGTTACATAGCATGCAAATATTTGAGAAATAAAAAAAATAAAAAATCTAACTAAGTGTCACAACAATAGTAATAATATAAAAATCAAAATCTCTTTATTACTCTTAATGTCAAATGTCAGGAATCATTAAGTATTCTTTCAATGTATAATATGCTTTATTTATTAAAACTAGATTTAAAAATCTAAAAATACCACGTTTTTCAGTGACCAAAAAAAAATAACCCGGCGGGGCCAAGCGAGGGACCACTCAAAACGTGGGGGCGCATCTTTACAAATACTCTCAACATCTATGCATATCATACATCTCATTACATCTCCATAAGTAACATGCGCCCCCACGTTTTGAGCTGCCCCTCTGTCACTGTCACTGAAAAACGTGGGATTTTTAGATTTTTAAATCTAGTATTATTATTTTATTCTTTTTAATTATTAACTCAACTAAGTAACCATGTGTTACAAAACAATCGGATAAGCCCCACACAAAAGTGAAAGTTGCCGGAAGTTGACTTGAAAGTGCACCTAGAAAGTTGAAAGTTGTTTAAGCGTGCATTGTCATCGGGTTCTAAGCTACCCTGAAAGTTTCAACTCTCTAGGTGGTCGGGAAGTGCCTCAAAATTGAGATACAAGATTCCAACCGGACAGACAAGACGACAGACAAGAAAGCGACCTAAGAAAAACGTGGGGAAAAAACCTTGAGAGCCAATTTATATATCATGATATTATTAATTTCTTTTATGTCTTTCGGTAGCATGATGTAAATACTCGGAGCAATTTCAGATTTTTTTTCCAAATAAAGCAGTTTTGAGGGGAATCTGACACAGCTAAACACAATATCAACAAGATCAACATTTAACCGCTTGGGTTAAAGCTGACAACAGATGGGATATGGCTTTTAAGTTTAAGTTTTTCTAATTATTATGAAGGTAAAAAGATTTTAAACCTATTTAAGCTTCAGAGCGTTTTTTCTTCTTTCAAACTGAAATCATAATTGAAAAGAAATATCATGCCAATAATTTTTTATTTCATTTTAATTAAAGAATAATACGTAACATGTTACTATTTTTAAGTGACTTGATTTACTTAAAAAATAGCAACTTCCAACTTCCCAATTGACATGTGCTGTAACATTAATGGCGAGACTATATAAGAATGAAGAGTGAGTCACCGCCTTTGAATTTGGTTTGCTTAATCTACATATTTGCAGGTAATTCGGCAAAACGTTTACAAACACTCTTAAAAATTATTTTGGCACTTAAATGGATTAAGATTAGGTAGGTATATAAACTTTAAAATCGTGTTTAGTTGAACAAAGCTGAAATTATAATATGATAAATTATTATAATAGAAAAATACTAGAAAATATCGACTTGGCTTCTGAGCCGAATTCTCAGGCGGGAACCGAACCCGCAACCTTTGGATTTATAAATTTACGCTGTAGGCCAGGGTTGTTTCGTCATATCCTATCGTATTCGAAAGAAATACTTTCGAATAAGATAGGATGTTTACAAATGTTTGGGCAATCGATTAAGATGTAAGAGCCATTTAGTTTTAAAATTTTAATATTTTATATATTTTTTTATTTCGTTAATGACAATTCAAAGGTTGCGGGTTCGATTCGATTCGATTTTTTTCTAGTATTTTTCTATTATAATAATTTATCTTATAAGATAAGCATTGAAAATGCATAAAATATATAAAAAATATAATATGTAAATTCAAGGATTTATACAATAACAGTATTGTTAGCGACGCACGCAGACACAAATATATCAATATAATAGCTGACCAGGCCTCACGTTGCTGTGCCTCATTTAATATAATTTACAATATTTTTTTTACTTTAAATTAAAATGTCCTATGTTGGAGCAAATCCAGCAAAATGAAAAAAGATCAATAAAATCGGTTAAGTAGTTTCGGAGTTCATCACGGTCAAACACTCTGACAGGAAATTTTTATATATATAGATATATTATCATTAAAACTGTAGTCTTATTTCTAAACCTGACCCGTATTATTAATTAAAAACTGAAACGCTTAATAAACCTTTTTAAATAAAAATTTAATTAAAAATTATTGTCAATTTCTTTCGAATTATGATTTGAGTTTGAAAGACGACAAAACTCTCTATAGCTAAATAGGTTTATAATCGTTTTTAGTATCAATAAAACGGTACGTGTTAAACAAGGTTATATTTCGTTCTTACACTTATCACTAATTTAAAACTACTTCTTCCGAATAAACAAGAACACTCGCCGAATAGAGAGGGATGATGGTTCGACTCTCGCCTGAAAACTGACACAAGTTAAATTTTTTCTTGAAATAAAATCTTAATATATGAAATAAAATTAATAATAATAAAATTACACATCTTAAAATATATAACTTTAATATTTTTAATTAATAAAGTATGGTCTACAGTTATCCGTATACAAGCGCAGTCTATCGTCTCAGAGTAACATTACGTGTCATACTTTATACTATCTTTTAATGCATAAAATAAAAATTCATTATTATCAACATGTTAATTTCCCCATTGCTGAGGCATAAGCATTCCGTACGAAAAAATAGGGAAAATGGTTCGCAACCTAACACGCAATCGGTGCGGTTTGCAGAAAAAAACAGTGGTACCTACAGAAGTGAAAAAAGTTAAGCAACAAAATTAGCATAATTCTTACTTTTTACATGTAGAATAGGTTAAGAATCGACGAAAAAAAAAAAAGAGAAAATATCTTTGAATTTAGAAATAAAAACTTTTTGAAATATATTTTTTTTGTTTTCTTTTTATACTGTCCAAAGCGGTGTCGGGAGTTCGATGGTTTTTACCATCTCAAAAAATGGCCAACGTGCCTGAAGAAGTTTTACTTCCAAAATAGTAAATGTTGTTGATCGTTCGGTATTTTGGGTAATGTTTGTTTCATGTACACCATACATTCAGATGTCACAGCTTTTGTTTGTACATCCAGTATATCATACAACGTATTAAAATAGTTAAGGCCACACCTCTTACGAGGCGCGGCTCTCAATGGCACCGGCAAATACCAACATATGAGGCTTTTATTACAATAAAATTAAATATTAAAAACCGAACTCAAAAAAGAAGAGCGAACATTTATATTGTACTTTATAATTATAATTATGATACATAACCGTATAAAGTTTGTAGATTTGTATAAGTGAGAAAGATCAGTTAACTTATAACCATTGAACGTCTACGATCCCTGCCGCTGCTAATAAAAGAGCCAATGACCTTCAAATGGCTAAATCTATTTTGATAAAATAAGTCCATGAAAAACTGCTATAAATTCTGCTTCTAAATAAAAAAACTGAATCCAAATCGGTTCACCCATTTATGAGCTACGGTACCACAGACAGACACATACACACATAAACGTAGCGTTCAAGCATATAATACGAGGGGTGTTGTTTTTTGCGTTCCCTGTTCCCCTGGATGCTCAATATGACAAATGATACTATAAGTTTTTGCATCGAAGTCAGTATATAGGTTACATTAAAAGTTTCCGGTACTGGCCACTTACATAAACTTAATTTTAAAAGTAATTATACTTTAAAATGGAACACTGCCTGTAGAAAACATTTTGTTTCATCTGATTGTCGCTTGTTTTTATATAGCGGCGGCGAACTTTTTGACGGAAAAAGGAAAACGACACTGTGGTGGTTTTGGTTTTATTGTTAATATTTACGATGTTGTGAAAATTAGTGCGTAATAATGGTGGATTATTAATCACTAAGTGTTTGTGTACATGCACGCCTAGTTAGCAAGTGGAACAAAATAGTGGAAGTTAACTTGTCACGTTCTCTCAAGAAGTCCACGGGGATGTTTCAGTAAACCGTTCTTTACTGAAAAGTTCTTAACTGAAAAAGTTCTTAAAACTTAAAAGGGAAATGGGTATTTCAAATACTTTAACGGAAACGGCGTTTTTATTATAATATATTTTAAGAAAGAATAAACTCATTTTTGATCATTTATAACATTGTTTTTGTATTAATTCAGGAAAAATTTTATACATTCCCCATATCGACGAATTTTCTGACATTTTTATCATTTTTACTTTTTATATTGTTTTTGACGTGATAACGTCTTATGAATCGATGAACACCGGCTGCATGCACGAAAAAGTGTAACGTTCCACCTGAGCCGAGCGTGCAAGCGAAAGTGCGGAACAAGCGATAGAGAGGCACGATCGGCACAAGTGTTCGACTTGTGGCGCATCTATCTCTCTTCCACTTCATGAAGTGAAAAGTTAATATGCTTTCCATAGTTTATTACAACAACATAATGTTAATTTATCGTAAAAAAAATTTTTTCAATTTCCTCCTCTGTAGTATACAAAATACTGATAATTCACTGATAATAATTCAATTCTATTCATAAAAGTATGCAATTTTCATCAATGTTTTCTTATGATGCTATTACGTAATATTATCGTCCGTAAATCGACAGACAACCTTCAAATTTTTCGTCAACCATTATGTTTAACAATTAAAATTTTACTTTGCTTACTTTTGGTTCTAGTTCTTGAAAAATCTTAGTCAGAAATATAAAAGAATTTTATGTTAACTTTGATTAGGTTCATAATCCGCCGTATTCGTGAATTCCATGTTTTCCCAAAGGTAGGCTGGTAAAGAATGCTTTAAGCATTCTATTCGGCTTTAGTACCAATGTTATATATTGGTGAATAAATTAAGAAATAAATAAATAATGGATTCGCATTTACATAGCCAAATAGGTACGATATACTCATAAGCAAACAGATTTTTAAGAATTTTTACTATACAGTACTTTTATCTGTTAAGAAACACTCGTTAATTTATTTGATGCAACGGTAGCGATCCTGCCTTTCGTACTAACGGTCCTGAGTTCGAGTCCCAGAAAAAGCAGATGTGATGAACAAGAGAGTACCTGAGTTATGGGTAATATAGGTATGTATTATATTTATGTACGTCTGTGTGTTACCCTAGTATCCATAACACAAGCCTTACAGTACCTAAGGTTTTTTTTTTTTTATTGATCTTATTTGTTACTAATATTATTTGTTTTGTTTCGCAGGTTGAGGAGCTTGTTCAACTGTTTGTTTGTTTCGGGTAGAGAGCGATTGGATACTCTCTATCCGTAAGGAGTCGAGGATGGTGAGTTTTAATGTTAAATTTGTTACTAAAGTGTTATTTTGAAACAATAATATTTATTATTTGTGGTTGAATAATATTGAAAGATAATGTTTTTATATATTTTACTAAGACTGATTCGAGTATTGCTGTAGTATAAATTTGTTTATGTGTTGTTAAATTTTTTGAGCTTTATAACTATATGTTCTACTAATTTTTGAAAAGATTCTAGTGTTGTTTGTTTATGTTTAATTTCAGATAATTTAAATGGTTCGATTCGAAGGTAATTGCAAATTTGCGTATGTGACAATCTGGGAATAATGAATTTAGGACACTTTTTAAGAAGATGTTCAAAGTCTTGCACTGTTTGGTTATCACAAGGGCACAAATTGTTGTCAGTGATTTTGAACCTTTTCAGGTATTCCTTGTGATATCCGTGTCCTGTGAGGAGTTGAGTTAGACTGAAGGAGACTCCTGTGAGCGCAAGTAGGGAGTGGCAGTCCGCTACAGTCGGGAGCCATTTCCTTGTTGTAGCTCCCTGTGTGGCAGTTGCATATCTGGTCTCCCATAGAGCAATAGTGTCACGCCGAAGTTGAGTCTTGGCGTATGAGGCAGCGAATTTATCGTAGTCCAGTTTTTTACGAAGAGAGGCAGCTTGTTTTGCCGCGGCATCCGCTGCTTCGTTGCCTGTGATGCCGATGTGGCTCTTGACAGCAGAGTTTCGTGTATTTCTGCAACCAACCGGTGGGTGTTGCTGCGATTCTGGATGGCCTGGAGAGACGACAATGAATCGGAGTATATAACTGTCTCAGGAAGTTTATGTTTCACTGCATACTTGCAGGCATGGAGTATTGCCAGTAGTTCAGCTTGAAATACACTACAGGCACTGTGTAACTTGAACTTTCTGATGATTGGTGGCTTATTGCTGTTCGGGGCATAGCAGACGAGAGCAGCGCCGACTGTGTCGTCTTCTTGCTTACTCCCGTCTGTATATATCTGATACGCCGTTCCTCGGTGCAGTGATTCTGCTAGCTCCTGAGTGCTAGCATAATCAAATTTAGGTGATATTCTGGAACTTGGATGGGGTAATGTTTCCGGTGGAATCGATCTTTCTAGAGTGATGTCGCCAGGGAGTTTCGCAAAGGTCTCAGTGTACCGCATCCTTTCAATATCGTGGACCTCTTTAATTTTGAGGTCCAGTGGTATAAACCTGGCTAGTGCGACTGCTGCCACTGTAGAGATGGTTCTGAAGCCACGTATGGCCTTGATGGCGAAACACCGTTGCATGCTTTCTAGCATTTGTCCTAAGGTTAGGCTAATTGATTTCTCTTCCCTTTCTTAACAGCGAGCTAGAATTCAAAAGGATTGACATCTTTGCAATAGTCGTTATCTGGACAAGCATCTCAGCCCCCTCATCACCCGGTTATAGATGGAAGAGGACACCAAGGAGTTTTAGTCAGTCTAGTCTGACATAATCCGTCTGTCTTCTCCAATTTGATAGTCCAAAGTGGGTATACATAATGCAACCCCCTTGTTAAAAAATACTAATTTGTATGAATCTTCTCGACATCTTTTATAATGCGCAAAGCAAAGGAGTGGAACTCCCTCCCTGCGTCTGTATTTCCGAGTACTTGTTACCCATCCGTTTTTAAAGCCACGGTGAATATGCACCTTCTGGGTTAGCTCGTTCCATCGTGGATCCTGTCTTGGCCCAAGGGCTTGATTGGGATCAAGAGCCCATTCAAAATAAAAAATGTAAGTAATATTATTATTGAGCGAAGCTCTCTTTTAGGCAACACACAAATTTCGCTTGTCTCCCTCCTGCTACTTAACGGTTCAACCGATTCGAACGAATTTTGGCATGAACATACATGATTCTAACCTGACGGACATAGGCTATGTAAAAAAAAATAGTCTTTACCATAGAGGAATAATCACCGAAAGATAAAATTAAAAGCTGATCACACCCAAACCATTGAGACTACATTGATGAAATTTGGCGCCAAAATTCACATCGTGGTCGTGACTAATGTGCAAAAAAAAGTTTTGAAATCGGAAATACCATGGAGGAATAATCGCCGAAAGGAAAATTCAAAAGCTGATCACAGCCAAACCGCTGAGACTACATTGATGAAATTTAGGTGAGGTTAGGTAAGGTAGTGCTTCGCTCAGTATTTGTAAACAGCAGCAGCATTGCAGACCTAGTTATATTATTTGTCAGAAACGCTGTCACTTAATTCAGGTTTTTCAGCTTCGGGTGACATGTGACCCCAAGCACGCCGGCGCATGCGGTTACCTAATTCAATCGCCGCAATGGTTGGCTGTACCAACACCTGTTTATCACATCTCTGTTTGAACGGCGTATCTAATCTGTGTTGCCGCAGCCTCCTTAGAGATACCCCACTTACTGAACTCACAACCGCTGATAGTTATCTTAAAACAATTGAATTTTGTATCGTTTTCATCATAATTAGGTGACTATTTTAGAGATAATTATAATGAGTAGTGTTGCCCAAATGCAAGAACAAGACGAGACTTAGCCAGTCTTGGTCTTGGTCTTGCGCCAATACACCTGGTCTTGGTCTTGGTCTTGGTCTTGCGCTTGCAGTCTTGGTCTTGGTCTTGGTCTTGCAGCAAGAGTCTTGCAAGTCTTGCAATTACCTATTAGTCTATTGCTATTTATTAAAGTTTACTTTAAATCTTAGAAAAACGTATTAGAATTGGAACATTGTGAGCTTGAATTAACATAGCCATAGTAAAGATCAATCAGATTAATAAATAACTGAAGATTTGATAAGAAAGTCGAAAAATCAACTGACCTATATGTCGTTTTCCATGGAAGTAACTGTTTCTTAATAAACATTTATGATTTATAAGCTTACATTTGCTAAAACATGTAAAAAAACAAATTAATTACAATAACTTGACTGTATTTTAAATAACAATGTCTGTCTAGAAAGAGATTGAACCCTCAACTTGCATGAAATTTAATAAAAGAGTTTTATGATTTATCATTTATTTCAATCAAAAATAAAATACAACACAAATCAAACATAACAGTACACAACAGCTTTATCATTAGGTTATGTTACTTTATATCAATTCTTTTGACCAAGAATTAATACAAAGTAACCATCTGGCTGACTCATCACTTAACCTATTTCTATGTTTTCTAATTACTAATGATGCTTTAGAAAATAATCTCTCAGCAGGTACTGAAGTTGCAGGTATTGAGAGAAAATCACGGGCCATCTTCGATAAAGTCGGATACTCTGTCTCATGCGTCCTCCACCAATCTAAAATGTCTTCCGAGCTGGCAGTTCTTGGTTTTCTCAGGTACTCCTCCAACTCGTCTATCACTAAGCCTTGAAGACAAGATCCAGATGACGTCGAGGGACATTCATAGAGTTTATCAAAGTCTATAATGTCTTCATCTTCATCACATACTTTATTTTCTTTTCTTGGCAATTCCAGAGATTTGTTCAGTGAGTGTAGACTTTTATATTCTTCATAAAGTTCATTGAACTTGCGCAGACTTTCTGTTTTAAGTTGCTTCCCCCACATTGTCAGGTCAAAAGTCTGAGCCTTATGCCTTGGGTCTAAAATTAAAGAAGTACAATAAATCCAGTTGCTCTTCTTATAATGTTTAAGCATTTTGTCTCGAGCTGCTTGGAAAGCTAGAATGAGCCTTTCATCCACTTCAGATCGATTAGGTTTCTCATCTAACTGTTTTACCATGGATTCAATTTTATCTAGCAAGAGATTGAATGATACAATGACTAGCGGTAATGTAACATATTTGTCTCCACCAAGTTTTGTACTTAAAAGTTTAAAGTTTATTAGAAATTTATGTAATTTTTCGAGTACCTGCCATTCACTAGCTGTGATTTGAAAATCATTCAATTCGGTGACAGAACTGCACAATATGTTAATGCCCGCTCTCACTTTTAAACCAAATCCAATCATATCATGTGTGGAATTCCATCTTGTTGGACAGTCAAGAATGGCATTTAGATTTGATGGCACGCCAGCTGCTTCACAAGCAGACTGAAACTTCTTCTTCACTATCTCACTTCTTTTTATTTTACTGGAAATACTGCGTAACTTTGTTACAGATGTACGCGAGTCAGCAATATTTGGTGCATATTCTTCATCTTCCTCAGTTTCGTCTGCATAGTCTTCATACTGCTGATCTTGCGCGTTAGTGTCAGACTCACAGTGTAATGCTAAGGTCTCTAATAAATCTTGTACACCAAGGTTTAAAATGTGAGCAAAGCACCGGAAATGTTGATTGTCTGAATCAAAGTGTGGCAACTGTTTGCCCAGTTCATACATAAATTTGGTATTTGCAGTTGCGTTGTCGACCGTGATACCTTGTATTTTATCAATTATGCCATATTCCAATAAACATTCATGGAAAATCGTTGCAATATCTTCCCCAGTATGTCGACCGCGTGATGGTATAAAATCAAGAACTACAGATCGATACTTCCATTCGTTGTCTATATAATGCATAGTAACCCCGTAGTAACTCCTACCAGCAATTGACGTCCACCCATCAATGGTAAATGACATTTTAGATGATAATTGTTGAAGTCGTTCCTTGAGATTAAATTGGAGCTCTTCAAATCGCTCTTTGACTTTCCTTCTAAGTGTAGACCTTTTAGGAAACTCCATATTAGGGCAAATACGTCGAAAATATACTTGTGTAGCTTCGTCATCGAAAAATGAGAAGGGAAGATATTTTTTCACTACCCAATCAACTGTAGCTGTCGTGATGTTGTCACTGCTGTTTTCCGACTGAAATAAAACAATAAATCTTGTGTTATTATTTAAAACATACTAGGTTTGAGCGTTTAGGAGGAGGAGGTTTGTTGTTGTTAAATCGAGAAAATCGTTAAATTGACATTTGTTATATTAAGGTTGCACTGTACTGTAATTTACCAAAATAAAGTACTTAGTTGTTACTGGCCGATTATGAAACCAAATGAAAATATAGGTGTTTATAAAAATATTTAAGACGATAATTACATACTTAATATGTCGCACCCCTAGATGAAAACACCACTAACTCAAAAATACTTACGTAAGTTAATGGCGTTTTTGAAAGTATCGCATGAACAGCTACGCGGAGTTAAAATTCCCGTAGCGACAATTTCGACCATTGTTAAAAATGACGCGAAATATGTACCTATGTATTACTATTTTATCAATATCTATAAAATATTCCGAAGTCAGTTTAAAGTCATTTGTTCAAAAAAGACTTTTTTGAGTTCCTGGAGTTTTCATATAAAAAAAATATATTCTTACCTGTCCACTTCTTCCAGCGGTTACTAAAAAGCTTGTGATATCTCCACTTAATTTTGGTTTAACAGGAAGAAATATTTGTGATTCCTTTTTGTGGAAAGATATTAGATGTTTCCTTAAGCCTGAAGTGTTTCTGTTTTTCATTTTTATTTCAGTCTTTTTATGTTGGCACAATTTACACAAGGCAGTTTGGGATGCATGAATTATTTCGAAAAACTCCTCAAATTTGCTTTTGGGTCTTTTAGATCTGTGACTCAAACTCTCGTTACTCGGACTAGAATAATTTGAATCTTCGTCACTCATATTAAATTGTACACGTGATACGTTTTTAGAAAACAACAAGAATTAGTAAAAACAATTATTAAGTTAGACTCGAAGCACAGCTCAATTGGAAATGACTGGAATTAAAATAATTCCTTTGTTTATAGTACGTTTCCTTGCTTTCTACCGCGCCGCCTCGCCACGTGCCGGCTCTATTAAAAGGATGCCGCCGCAAATCAAACGATGCCGCGTGCGGCGTACAAACACAGATTATTACCTACTTGTACAGACGCGACGCGTGAATAAAATATATGTAAAGAATTAGTGCCAATCACTATTCTTTACATATAAGTGAATGTTTTGGCGTACATCTATACTAATCTATACTAATATTATAAAGCTGAAGAGTTTGTTTGTATGTTTGATGACAGAAGTTTTAAAATAAATAAATAAATCCTGAACGTCACTATACCTCCAAAGTTACTATTCTTCGTGGGCGAAGTCGCGGGCACTGCTTGTAAATACTTTTTTTTTTTTTTATTTATTTTTTTTTATTTATTTATTTCATATACAAGAAAAAAAAATACAAAGATACAATTTAGTCCCACAAAACCGACTTGTCGGTTTGACTGAGGGATCTTTAGTCTCTTAGCTTATAATTATAATTATGTAGGTATATAATACAACTATAACTGTATCAGGTAAAGTTAAGTGCACAATAATTGGATTTAGACTGAATTACAACAAACTGAAGGAAAATTTAGCGGTGATAATAATAAGATACAATTGTTGTAAGATATAAAATACGTGTGTAAAAAACAACCACGCCTCCGAGCCCTCAGATGGGCTCGGAGGCGTGGTTGTTTTTTACACACGTATTTTATATCTTATAGAAATATTGCATTGTGAATGCAAAAAAATAAATAAAAACATACAATTGTTGTGTTAAATAGTAGTCATCAGATAATCTTTTAATATTTTTTTAAATTTATTTTTATCCGTTTCACATCTAATAGTTTCGGGCAACGAATTAAGAAGATATGGTATACGCTTCTGTAAAGTTCTGTCACCAAAATAATTTTGAACCCTAGGAATTACAAATTTCTTTTTTGAAGTGGCTCTAGTGATCTGGTTATGATTTATGTATTCAAAAGTGGAGACACACTCTCGGCTGCCGTGATTATTTACTAATAATAAATCGCAGGCTTTTTATTTTATTAGTAGGTAAGTACCTACGCTTTTTATATTATTTTATTAATTATGTAGAATTTTTTTACACGTTTCAAGTATATTTAAAAGTGGCTACAATATTTATCAAACGGGTGATATTTGAACACTTTTTTGCTATTTTTTCTTGTAAAAACTTAAGAAATATAATGACTAAATGTACAATAATAGTACCTAAGTAATTAGTTTAAAACCATATAATCAATATTATAATATATACTTACTAGAATAAATTATTATGACATCTACTACCTATCCTTACCATTTTATTCTAATCATAATACTACTTGCGTGATCAGTATAATGTATTCATTTTCATTATAAGCACTCTGAAACTTATTTATTCTTTGGAACACCTGTAGGTACTCTTAAAATTCGAAATTATTTTGCATGAGTATACCTACGCCTACGCCCTGTGGCGGCAATCAAATAGTGTCAAATGTTGTGATTTCGGCGCGGCGGCAACGATTGTTGTATATGATTTCAAAAGAAGCCGCCGGCGCGTGTATTATAACCATGTGCTTCCGAAAAGCAGCAAATTTCTTTGAGAAGTAAGTACAAAACCTTTGATGCCGCATTATCAAAGTGCCGATGGTTAAAACATAACTATGCATGCACTCAGTTTGATTTTAATGGATATTTTTTTATTCGCTATGTAGGTATGTTTATGGTATTAGTCGTAATGCGCATAGATCCAGTTTTTCATATTCTTTGATACAGTTTTTTGCGTCTCATAGAATTCCTAAGCGTACCTATACACCGAACTGTTACACCTAACTACTCCGTGAAATAGCGCTAAGTCCTAGCTGCAAGACGCAAGAGTCTTGCAGGCTTAGTCTTGTTCTTGCTCAAGTCTTGCACGGTCAGTCTTGGTCTTGGTCTTGCTAAAAATACGCGGTCTTGTTCTTGGTCTTGGTCTTGCAAAAACGCAAGAACAAGACCAAGACTGCAAGACCAAGACTGAATTTGGGCAACACTAATAATGAGATTCATGGCGAAATGAAAGCTGTTTTGAATATAGGTATAAAAAACTAATATAAAATAATAATAAAAATAAAATAAAAATAATTTATCATCAGACATAGTCCATAGATATTAGTTACAATTTTAATTAATTTCTATGTGATGCCTAATTTAAATTCAATTCAATTTGATTCCGTTCAACTCATAATCAATTTTTCATAATCATGTACCTACACTTTACTAACATTGATTTTGGACAATAACTTGACTAATGAGTATAAAAATAACTTTATTTAACTGTAAAAAATGTGTTCTAAATCGTCTAATATCTTAACTTATTACCCATTCAACTAACAGGACTCAGTCTTTTTAACTAACGAGGAGAACGGGCGCAAGAAACTCGTCAGCTTTAACAGAAGTAACAAAACAATATTATACTTCGTCACCATGCCATAATCCGCAAAAAACAATATCATTCTATTATCACAATAATAGCAACGTAATGGTTTCATTACATCGTTGATTACAACAAAGTCAACAAGTATCACCTTTAAATAGTATACTTAAACATTTCAATATTAAAAAGTAACTTAAAAATGTATGTTAAGTATACAAGTTGAAAATTCCATACTTATCTACCTTCAAAGTTTGAAATGATAAATTTTTCATTTAAAAAAAATAATTACTAGATTGTAGTCATGGCAAAAATGTATCCACAATCAGATTGGAACATTTGCATCTGGAATAGTACAAAGTTCCGGATCAGTGATATGTTTCATTTGAAACATCGATTCATCAAAATTGAAGTACCTACATAGGGTTTCTTTCACGAAGAATTTTGTATCATATGTGATATTTGTCTGAAATTTGTTTATATATCAATATCATTACTTTGCAATAACTACACACAAGAAAAGGTTTTTCCTTTAGCTTAGGACTGACAGTACTAGTATGTATTAAAAATATGTAGCTAGCGTATTAAAAAATCAATTCTATATACAATGATTTCCATATTATGTACAAGTATGTTCACTATTAACATAATATTAACATATTAAAATAAAAAAAATACTTCAGACACGTCTCTTAAAGTAACATTTCACTTCTTTCTCATTTACTCGTGTTGTGCTGTTCATCGTCGCGTCGTCGGTCGAGATAATCGAGTTCTGTTCCGAATCATTCGGATCACATTTATGTTTCGGAACACTGAGTCGGATCCTTAAAGAAACAAGTTTACTTGATTGATTATGAAAAAAAAATCGGATGAGTAGTGTTGGGAACCCAGGACCGTTGATGCAGAAGTAAGGGTCGCTAGCGTTGCACCAAAGAGTCCATACACACCACACCACTCTCTTTTCATTGCCCCGACCGGAGATCGAGAACCCGGGACCTCGGATTGCCGCTATCATGAAAATCGGTATACGCGCTGCTCTACCACGGAGGTGATCAATAAACAATTATAAACTAGATATTATATGTAGATCATCCTTTATTTAATATTGATAAAAAATTAAAATGTAAATATAAAATCTTGCTATTAGTTTCTCAACACAACCCAAATTAAACAAAACGATATGTTACACTTTCGCGCCACCTTATTATTTTTACCGAATAACGAAACCTGTTTTTTTTTTGTTAAGTTTTCCCATAAGGGCAGGCATAGGGTACAAAGCCTATACAGCCTAGGTTTGAGTTTCATTTTCGTTAGATGATGATAAATGATGATGATGATAGTCTGCAAAATAATGAATGAACAGTGAAATTTCCCTTTCCCTAGGTGTCCATAAATGTATGGGGGGTTTCTGAAACCTTCCCATGGACTTCTTGAGAGAGAAGGAATAGACAAATTCCGCTGCTTTGTTTCACTTGCCAACACTTTTGCATATTCCCAAACACTTAATCCACCATTATTACGCACTAATATGTATCATTACACAATTTTTTAAACAAAACCACCAAAGAGACGTTTAAATATAGCAGCAAAATTTTGACACAAGAGCAATAAGTGATATTCATCCTGTGAAAAACGCTTCTGAAAGGGGCTCAAATCGTCGCGATTAACACATAGAGTAAATACCATTTCGGTTTTAAATTATAAATGAAAGTGGCTGTGCCTATAAAGGCACATGACGCCTGTATGTATGTATTAAGACGCCTTTTTATATGGCATGTTACGCAATTGTAAGTAAATAAATAAAGACGAGATCTAATATATCAATTCACACGATCAATCCAATCTATTGGCTTAATCAATATTACGCGGTAGCTTTAGTTAACTCTATTGCGGCTACAGGATCATGATGTAACCACCAGCATTGGCAGAGCAATTCCCTTATCAGAAGCCTTGGATACCAGTTAAATAATAAACTAACGATATATATATTGAACTGGTTTTACACAATACAACATACATCGTATGGGATTATATAGGGCGTGCAATTTGGTGGGGTTTCAAGGACAACAGACGATCAGGGTTGTCACACACAATTAACTATACATTTATTTGTTTGGACAACCAACAAGGATATACACTTTAACAGCTAAGATAAACAAAGTCGATGGTTTACAAGTGTGAGTGCTGCCTTAATTACAGGTTGCCACGGACACCAAAAAATAATGGTAGTAGGGAGCATAAGGTTTCCCTGAACTTATAAATTAAAAACTTAAAAAAAACAACTTCAAAACAAACAGCTTATTTAAAACTTTGGTATTATAAAAAAGGTTTTATACATGAAAGTATACGTAGCTTAACGGTGATATTTATTTTTAAATATAAGTAAATTTTACCTAAAAATATCGACATTCTCTATTTTACTTATGGTATACTAGCTTTCCGCCCGCGGCTTCGCCCGCGTGGTATTCGGTTATATTGCGGTATAAAGCACAACTATAAGAAAACTTCTCATTCCCACGGAAAAATCTAAGAAGCGCGATGTAACGCTGGATACAATTAGTTGTTAAACCAAAACATTCAGTTTTGGTACACTATGTCATATGTTTTCCCTTGTGGAGCAAAAACATGCAGATTTTGGGTATTGGAAACTCGGGAACACGCTACATAGAGCTGACCATGCGAAAAACAATGTTTTTCCAAGCTATCATTCCACTTCTTATGTATTTTAAAAAACACATCATTACCATGTTTTAAAAAACACCCAGCGCCATCTATCGCATACCTCAAGGACTAAATAACGTAACTAATACTTATACCAATTATTAATTCGTTGACTTTAGTGATTTCAGGATAAGTAGATGTAAAAAAAACAGTTTAGACGATAAAACAAATTGTAAGTACGTCATCCCTCGGGAATTCCTCATTTTCGGGGATTCATTATCGTATCATTTAGCTTCTAAATTTACATGTTTATATTTGTTTGCAATATTTTACGTTGTTTTAAACGACACACAGCGCCATCTACAATACATTCATCAAGCAAACAATATTTTTGTTTTTCCTCGGGAATATCAATTTTTTCCAGGATAAAAAGTACCCTATTATTTAATCCGGACTTTTATCTTTACGTCTGCAAAATTTCAAAGCAATCGGTTTAGTAGTTACGGCGTGAAAGCGGAACAAACAAACAAACTCACTTTCAGATTTATAATATTAGTAAGGATAATCTGCTTGAAGCCTATTTATATGAGAGAAGTGACCTAGGTTGCTTTTGGAACGTTTTGGTGTAAACAATGAGTATCTGGACAGCCTTGGAAGTTTAAAGGTAACTGACATTAAGTTTCTCAAGCAGTTGCGGACAACTTATTTTACCAAACACTAATTCTGAAGAAATGACTGGTTGAGAATTTTACAGTGATTTAAATATTATCTGTATAAGTATATAAAAATTCCCTGTCACAATGTTTGACCGTGATGAACTCCGAAACCGATTTTGGCGGCTTTTTTTTCATTTTGCTGGCTTTGTTCCGACTTAGGACATAGGAGAGGTTTCATTTTAATTTCAAAAAAAATATAACATATAATAACTAAGACACAGCAACGCGTGGCCGGTTAAGCTAGTAAATAAAAATAATAAATCTTTTATTATTATTTATTACCATAATGTTTAAAGAAGCTCCGCTCGCAAGCCTATCATTTTATTATTTATTTCTTCTCCGGACTTCTACATCTATATAAAATAAGTACAAAAGAAAACTATTATAAAAAGTCGCGTGTTTTTTTGCTATTTATTTCCGTAATTTTCTGCCTATGTATAATTATAATCATGAGTTAACCTGAAGCACATTTAATATATAGCTAAAGCTGTAACGAAACTAGGCTTCAGATAAATACTTCATAGAGCGCTAGGGGTGACAAAAATAAAGGTATATATTTTTTTTTAATATTAAAGTTATTATATATTCAAACTTATATTTGGGTGTAGTATGATCGTATCATTAAATTCATCAAGTATTTATAAATAAAACTAAGTAATATAATAATAATCTTATTTTTATGTTAGTTGTCAATCAAATTTAATATTGTAAAGTTAAAAATATAATATTTGACATTTATGGAAAAAATACTAATTTATTATTATATGGATATTGTGCGTGTTGAATTTGATTTTGCTTGCAAAATATATTGTTATAAAATTATTATTTTTAATTTAGTATTAAAAAATCGTCAAAATTTTATGACTCTAGCATAAATATTTTATCAGTTATCTGTATCGGTCATCATTGGCCTATTGAACTAAGAATTTAAATAAGAAATTGATGTCTTCAATGTTCCAGTGCTCAATAGTTTTGGTAACCGATCTACCAATTTTTTTATCCAAAAACAAGGCTGTCCCCAGTAGAGAGGGCATCACTTTGTATTTTCTTATTTAAATTCTTAACACCTACATTGTTAAGTATTGGTTTGATTTGTGAAAATCAGTTAAATGAGTATAAGTAAGTAAGTTATAGATGAATTCTGATAATAAGTCACGTATTTAACATTGTGCAAAAGAGTTTCAAGATATAAGCAAATAAAAACAGAAAAAAATGGAAAGTTGGAAACCGCATTTGTAAATACGATGGCAAGCGCCTTAACACGATCGACATTCAAAGTAACGCCATCTGTCATCAGAATAAAAATATGATGATAATGAGACTTCACATATTTGTTTAAACAAATTAATTACGAAATGGTATGACTTCTTCATATAAAGTCAATCATTTCTCAACATGAAGTCAATGTGGTTTGTCATTATATTGCTTCTTAGCGTCATATAGCGTGTATTATCATTATACATATTTAATATTTTAAAAAATATATCAATAAACACCCTTGACTGCAACTGCGAAAAGGTGGTTTTCATAAAAATAATAACAATTCTTAAATTCACACCAATTGGCCAAGCCCAAAGTAAGCACCATAAAGCTTATGTTATGGATACATGGTAACGTATAGACATACCTATATGACACATAGATATGAAACATATATAGAAATATACCCATGACTAAGGATATCCGTCCGGGATTCTAACCCAGCAAGACAGTGCGAAAGGCAAGATCGCTATCGTTGCACCAAACGGGCGTCAAGCACGTGTTGTTAATGACTCCAAAAAAATGAGTAATTGGATTAGGTCGAATTCCGCAGTGAATCGTTATCTATCACCGCCTGCTACTAGATCTTTGGCAGATAACGCCTGATATTATAACAGGAGTTAATTAATATTTCTAAAAAATTCTTCCACACCATTATTGAAGCTAAACTAACAATGCTGTTGACTTTGAACGATCCGAACCGAAGAGTCATTGTAAACAATCACTTATGACAATATTCTTATGACACTCATAAACAAATATGTAACACAAAAATTTAAATATAACGTAGCAACCCACCAAACATATTACTTACAGCTTCGACCGTCGACCGACCGCTTAACCAATTCGTTGCTGATTTTGCGTGTGGCGTTAGCCACTGAAACCGTGTCATTTTTAAATCGATGATAACTCCTTCAAATCAAGTTTTAGGAAAATCAACCCAAAATAAAAACATTCTTCATTTTTCACGTAAATCAAGCTCGTAGCCTTCGTTTCTGTAATTGTATGTAGCAACGAATCGGTTAAATGAGTGTTCGCCCGCGCTGTACAGGGGCGCGGGGGTATGACGACAAATGGGGGCAAAAAAAGGGGGGAGGGGCACTATGCGCGCCTGAGCATAAGGTTTTATCCGGATATGCCTTAATAATGCAATAGCTAACTACAAGCACAGTCTATTTCTATTCTCTAAGTTATCTAGCCTGGCGGCAAAAAAATAAAACTACAATTTACCCATAGATTTTGAAATTCCTATGACACTAGGACACACTAGCTACACCACCAACGAAACAATTAACTTTGTCGCACTGTATGTACCTACTTGTTACTGTTTGGAGAGATTGCATGTTTCAAGTTTATTTTAAAAGGGTGCCTAACACACACTTCTTTAGTCCAAGATACGTGTCATTTTCTTAAGGTAATAGGTACCTGGCGACTGTTTGATGCAACGTTAGCGATCCTGCCCTTCGCATCGAAAGCCCCGGGTTTGAATCCCGGAAAGGTCAGATTTTTGTGTGATGAATGCGAGCATTTGTACCCGAGTCATGTCTACTTATATAGTTCTTTAAATATTATACATCTATTTATCATACATATGTCTATCCGTTACCCTAGCATACATAACACAAGCTTTAGCGCGCTTCCTTTGGGCTAGACTTATTGGTGTGAATGTAGGAAATATATTATTATACCTACTCACTGATATAATAGGTGCTATTGAAAAGTGTACACTGACTTACAAACGGACGGAAAATCATAGTTTGATTGGATCATTGTCGGAGTCCATTGGAAGCCTCCCCCGCGGAAATGGCCGCAGATTGTCCACCTGACTGCAACTTATCAACTGGCTATCTTAATTTTGCAATTGACGTGTTTCATCTCATCTGCTTCACCTACGCTGCATTATTTTTAAATCGACTGCACTTATTTCATTGTTATTGTGTTATTGCAGCGATATTTTTGCTATTAATATTACTTCAGGCGTTATTATTTTTTACAATAACTTTTTCACAAATGGAGATCGGTCCCCTTATCCGACTCGGATAATTTATTCAGAATTTTCGTAAATTATATATTTTGCAGAGATTCTTCAATTATTCAAATCTTCAATTCTTATTCTATTTTATGACTTGTTTGTTGATATAATATTGTGCAATCGTTTGTTATCCCTTGTGAATAAATAAATAAAATTAAAAATAGACGTGTTCGATTTTGGAGGGGGTCATGACCCCCAGACCCCCACTGTCGGACCGCCATTGTATCCGAGTTCGTCAGTTCTTCTCGGAGCGGCGTACCAATTTCCGAACTGGTGGAAGACTCAGTATTGTGCAGTAATCGTAGTGACTAATTATAACTATATAAAATGCAAAATAAAACAATTTTGATTTATATAAATTATAACAGTTAGGAATGTGCCCGATAAAAATATTGTGAATGTATATACGTATACGGCTCCTGTAAAAGAGTCGAAACGTCAGGATATAATACAAAATAAATTATGCACAAAAAACCGTGATAAAATTGTTTTACTTAACTACTACTATTTTTATTTAGCTTTTTAAAGAGTAGATTGAACTTCGATGTATTTTATTTATTATTTTAGTATTCACAATTCCATATTTCTAAAAGATTAAAATACGCCTAAAAAACAATTACCTACATCTCCTCCTCCCCTGAAGTTTTTTAACAACCGTATTTGAAATCTAATATTTCTATGGGTGATATTAACAAGAGTAAGTATATCGTATATATCAACCAATAAAGATAAACCGTAAATGGTAATACTAATTAAATATGTAAGGCGATTATTTTCATAACTTCCGACAGGAAATCATGATGAAATATAAATAATAAGATTAAACGCGCAGTTAATCCGTTTTAAGTGGATTTAGTTAATCGTGTGAGGGATGGGAAAGTGGAAGCACTAACCATTGATAACAGTAAAAGTATAATGAAAATAGATGTACATTCCAATTTCAGTTCAGTTTCCGTTTCATTCATTAAACATATTATTTCTAAATACCTTTCATGGTAATCTTTACATATATAATTCTACTGTACGTATGTCACTGAACTCCTCCTAGAGGGCGGGACCGATTTGAATCAATTTTTTATATGCGTTTGGGTGACGCCTTGGATGGTAAAGATTCACAAATCAGCCCGGCAGATGACGCTACAGTCGGCACAGCAACGCGTGGCCGGGTCAGCTAGTTACATTATATGAATAACTAGCTGACCCGGCCACACGTTGCCGTGACTCAATTATTATAATAAGGCTAAAGTAGCCTAAGTCACTCCTTATTACATCATCTCCTGCCAATAAAAGTCCCGTCAAAATCGGTCCAGCCATTTCAGAAATTAGCCTGAACAAACAGACAGACAAAAATTGTAGAAAATGTTATTTTGGTGTATGTACCGTATATATATTCATATGCATGTAGTAAAAAACTGTTTTTTCAATATTACAAACAGACACTCCAATTTTATTTATATGTATAGATAATGTGATAGGTAAAATAATGGTATAGTTGTTGACTTTCATTAAATGCATTTTAAATTCTTATTTTTAATCAAAAGTATTTTATTTTGTCTTTTAATAGTAACATAATTCGAAATAACACTTACTGACTGAATAGTTCACTTGACGCTTCACCTACCTACATCTAATAATCAGAGCGAAGATGCACTTTGAGCCATGCATCCTAGATGTGCGTGCGGACAGCAGCCATCAGCTAATGATGATGGAGCAGCCACGTTTATAGATTATCTGTCTGAACCGATTGTTCAATCTAAAAATAGCGACCTATATATGCAGACATATATCTGTAAATAGGTAGGGTTTTGTATGTAAGGCAATTTAAGGTTGCAAGTGAAGCCATTGTGTCTATGTCAACACAGTTTTCGTTACCATAAATAACCGGAATACAGCTACAGTCAATATGAGTGAAAATTGTGTAAAAAAAGATTTCTAAAATGATATTTTGATTAAACATAGACTTAGACTCCCAAACTTTAAACAGCTGCATATATAATTTAGTTTATTAGATGCGTAAATCATGAATATAATCTATAATCTAAGATCACAGTGGCTTGTGTGTTTGTCTGTCCGCTTTTTTTTCCCGCTCTTTTTCCATTGTATCAACAACTTTACAAAATATATAAAAATACCCATGACTCCGGTACAAATGCTCTTATCCATCACACAAACATCTGCCCTTTCTGGGACTCGAACCCAGGACAGCCGAAAAGCAGGATCGCATCAAACGGTCGTCAAAATTGTACAAGTGCTGTAATTTATGATAGAATTAATTAAAGAACTCAGTTTTGTATACGAAATACATTTAATTCTGGACACCGCTACAGTACCTACAGAACAAACAAGATATAAGTTTAAAAAAATACTTTTTTAAAACAAGCTTTTGTTATTACTTCTTAATGAAACAAACTCAAAAGTTAAAAAGTCCAAATTCGAAAGGGTTGTCGTTTTACTGTAGAGTTTCTATGGCCACCTTCCATATCCAGGATCGGATCAGTTCCTTGTCATCTTAATACCGCACTGTCACGCGATATACATATGCATGCAAAATTTCGGCCCAATCGGAAACCGGGAAGTGGGTCAAATTTAACTTGCAAGATTTCATTACAGACACCGGGACAGGTGAAAGTAAATGAAAGCTTGTAAAATACTTTAAAAAAAGTCTCAGTGTTGCCACTATAATAATTCCAAAAAAAGTGTTCACCTATTTTAACAGTTTACCTGTTTTTTTGTTAGCATACGTCATTTATGACGTTACATGCAGTAAAGGTATTGATAAAATGTACAACTGGCAGTGACGACTATGAATCGAATCCACGTCTGCTAGTAACTCTAAGTGCAGGGGCACTCTAAAATGGATTGATAACACTACCTTGGCTCTCCTCATTACTGGTGTGGAAAAAAGTGTTAAATAGGCTCTTTAATAAAACCCTATACAGCAAGCTATAAAATGTAAATAACAAATACGCCTCCCAGCTCACAGATGGATTGTCAGGCGAGGTTGTTTTTTACATGCGTATTTTTATCTTATAGAAATATGGCATTGTGATTGCAAAAATAAAATATATACCTATATAGCAAAATTGAGTAAATCATTCTTGCTGAGTCAATATCAGATATTATCCTTTTCTTGACGACTTACGTCTTTTTGACAAGGCATATGGGACACCATTGTAGTCGTTTACTAATGCCCAAAAATGCCATTTATACCTTTGTTGGCGTATTCACCTCTCTCACATTTGGCGTAGACAACTCTACACATTTAAATAAAACCATTTTAACCACAACGCGTTCACTCTTGTTTCTTTTATATTCAATACTGACGTTTCGACTGCATTTTATTTAGTTATTTTGTTGTATTTACTATTACTGTTAACTACTGAGTCTGCTACCAATTCGGAAATTGGAAGGCCCTTCCTAGAACTGGTGATAAAAACTCGGACTGGGGGACCGATCTTTATCTTAAATTCATTACTAGCTGACCCGGTAACGCGTTGCTATGGTAACGTTAATTGATACAATGGAAAAAGGGCGGGGAAAAGAGCGGACAGACAAACAACAAATTTGTGTTCTTAGATTATAGATTTACGGTAAGAACTCAATTCATGAATAGAATAAAGAGGTACGGAAACGTAACAACTAAATATTCACAATTTAGTTTTCTTACAGTAAAATTTTAGATTATCACAAGCCAACAAAATTTGACAAAGTTTCTTTCCCAGACACCTAACTATACTTTTCCAGAGGATTTTGGTGTGTTGAATCCAAATCCGGTCGCAGAATTAGCTTATCACGTCAGGTTTATGAGATATTCTAACCTAAAATTAAAAGAATTTAATATTGGCAATGCTAGTCAAAAACAAACTTTTTGAACCCACATAGCTAGACATATTAGGATTGTATAAGGTGCAAAGAAATATATGTACACAACACTGAGTATATAATACTAAAATTATGTTTATTATAAACAATATGTACAATAAAACTGATTTATTAATTGATAAAAAGTTAAAACACCGCTTAGGCTTAATATAGAAAAACACACACAAGTTGTAACATGCCCAAATTTCACTGAGTAAATCACATTGTATATTTCAATCATTTTTTTAAATGTAATCAATAAATTAAAAGACGTGTAAGCCTTCTAGAAATCTACACTTACACATAAGGACAACGGATCAATACGCTTCACCGAATCAATGGACGAAGTTTCATACAATACATATATCACAATATCTATTTCAATCGATTTTTTAATGTAATCAATGAATTACAAGAACTTAGAGATCTACCTTTAAATACACAACGGAACAGTTCGCTTCACAAAAGACAAGAATCAATCACTTATCCTTGTGGTTTAAGCATATTCAACTCGTTGCCCCTGTAGGAGTAGGCCTTGAAGTTGCCGATCTTCTGGCCATCCTTGTAAAGGTACAGCTTGAAGCAGGTATCGCAGAAGAAGGCAGGGTCGAAGGGCACCCGGTCGCAGCCAGCCACCACCCACTTGGCACCGAATTCGGCGCACGTGGTGCAGTATACTGCTTGCAGCTGCGAATGCTGCGTGTGTCGAGGGTACTGGGATGTTAAGCATGGATCGCGCGGACCTAGCAGACGAACTTCCGAGAATGTAAACACGTGTTCGCAGTTGCCTTGATGCACGTATACCTGCGAAGGTAAGCAAACCTAGTAGAGAGCTGCCGAACGTTACTTATTTATTCACAAATTACGTTAAATGTGACGGAAATGCAAGTACTAATTTATCACATGCACCTCGAAAGATTATCTTATGGGGAAACTGTACAAAGATACAAGAAATCTTTCTCCTCCAAAAGAAATGTGTTAGGATTATTGCCATATTATGATATTGACCAAACTGAATCTTGCAGGCCTTATTTTTGTCAATTGAAAGTCCCGACAATAACTTGCTTATATATCCTTGAAGCTTGTAAGTTCAACAAAAAGCATTTTGAATTATACTCACTGATAAAATCAATTTAACGGAATAACCGCTACCAATACAAATTAAAGCTACCCTTCTCAAAATTAAACTTATATTCATCTGCTCCACACTCAATGCTAATTAAAATTTATAATCACATTCCAAATAATATAAAATGTTTAAAAGATTCAAAGGCATTTATAGCTAAACTAAAATCCTTTCTTATTAGTAAAAGCTATTATAATTTAACAGAATATTTCCATGATAGAATTGGTTGAATAAATTTAAAATTTATGATTAAATAAATAAATACTACATTACTTCATTTTTATAAAAATAAAAAATAAATTCGCTCATTGTCTAGTAATGTATTATTACATAATGTATTTTAAAACACTTTTTTACGGATTTTTGCGCATGTTTTATTTTATTTTATATTTAATCCTGACGTTTCGACTCCTTTACAGGAGTCGTGATCACAGGATGACTAAGATGATGGTTGTCGACAACCATCATCTTAGCAAAAATCCGCAAAAATCCGTAAAAAAGTGTTTTATTCTGATGTGTATTGTGCGCGGAAGTGTAAGAACTAAATATAATGTATTTTGTGCAATAAATTTCATTTATAAGCTAAACTCTATTGTAATTTTATATTAATATGCTATAGTATTAAGGTCTTAAATTGCAAACACCCTTACACGATGTCACATGTACAAGAAAATGTAACTACCATCTTTGTAACAATGTAAACATACCATCTGACAATGCAATAAAGTAAAATAAATAAAAGGCGTAGCAATGAAGAGTAGAAGGGCAGACATTTAGATTTCTTTCACAAAGTATTTATTGATAAAATAATAACTTTTTATAATCAATAACTTTTCCAAAGACGTTATTAATTTATTAACATATGTTTACGATTTTAGTTATTATGGCAGTTACATTATTATATTAACTTTAGACAGCTTACTGTCTAAAGTTAATTTGGACTTTGTTTGCAAAAGATTATTTTTATAGTAAGGTATGTTTTGCCAGAGCGCATCTATGATTTTAATGTTCTTACAAACTAACACAATTGTAATATATCTTATACTAGCTGAGCCTAGCTAGCCACGCGTTGCTGTGTTATAAGTTAAAATAAAACCTATCCTATCTTTTAAGTTAGATCAAAATCGGTTAAGTAGTTTAGGAGTCCATCGCGGACAAAAAACGTGACACGTAATTTATATATATTAAGATAAGCACGGTAATGTTAGAATATTAGGATTTTATACGTGAGGTGTAAACACGTATACACTTTTTTGGAAAATAAAGTTCGAGTGACTGTTACTCCACCGTTATTCTAATTTTTTTTTAAATATAATCGCCCTTTACCCCAATCAAACCCCGAAACCAAGGCAGAATCTACGATGAAGCGAGCTATTCAGAAGGTGCCTATTCACCCCGGCTTTGGATATACGGGACAAAGTAGTGTTACTTTGAGTGTAGACATACCTGCTAATTTTCGCCGACGGCATATTTACAGATACCAAGTGATAGAGATACGTGAAAAAACTACTCACTTATCTTTATTCTCAGGGCTACTAACACTACTTTATCCCGTATATTTTACTTATAAGATAAGTCCTGGGATCTTGGACTATAATAGTGTATAAGTGTAAGGCAATTCTTAAACAGTGTTGAAATTGCTTTAAGCCACTCTAACGATCTTGTTATAGTTGGTGATTTCAATCTTAGTTTTATTCGCTGGAATTTTGAGCAAAAATATAACAAAATTTTACCTTCTAATTACGGGTCTACTCTGGGATACACGTTTGTCGATTTTCTGTATAATTTGTACCAACTAAATAATATTAGTAATAGTGATGATCGACATTTGGATTTGGTCATTAGTAGTATTGATAATGCTTATGTCACAAAACCTCTTGAATTGTTAAGCAAGCGATACCAAATACACCCTGAGCTGCTAGTCAATATCCCGTGTTCTAGTACAGATTTGTTGAAACAGAGAAGGGATGCCGTTTTCAACTATTACAAAGCTGATTATCACAATATCTTAAATAGTTTAAAAGCAGTAGATTGGAATCTATGTTTTTTCAACTGTACAGATAGTAAAGAGATGATCTCTAAATTTTACAATATTCTCAATCAGGTTGCCTTAATCGCCTTAAGTGGCGCGAATCTGTAACACGTATAACCTCCTAACAAATAAAATTGAAGACCTCGATGTGTTTATCGATAGTTTTAATCTATTTAAGAAAAAAAAAATGAAAAGCTTTGACTAGTCATGCTTTGTGTTAATCATTGTGTTTTATTTATTTTTGTTATAATTTTTATGTAATGTGCTTTATTTTATTTTTTTATGATGATATTTGTAATTTGTTTCCTAATAATGTCTAATGAATTTTTAATAACTTTTTAATTCATTCTTTTTTATATTTTTGTTTATATTTCTGATGATGATTGTGTAATATAATTAATGTTATGTACGCCTTAACTGTGGTGCATATCGGACAAAAAACAATGTATATTTAATTAACAATGTATTAATATGTACCATGTGGCAGTACTGATTAAATAAATAAATAAAAGTGTAGGGGCATAGAGTGCACAGTACCTCCGGGTGTCCGAGCTTCAGTGGGATATCGTGCAGCCGCGTGGTGCAGAGGTCGCGCACCGGGAACTGGCCGAGACCGCGTTTCGTCGCCCACGTTCGGATTACCGAGCTATGGTCCACGCAGCCCTCGCGCGTGTCCACGTAGAACACGTTGTTTATGAACAGAAACCCCGAAGGGAACAGCAACTGCGATGGCACATAAACATAGGCGTGATGTTGAAAGTTATAAAATCGAAGCACTATTCTGTATCTCAAAGAACCTACGTTTACGTTAAAATTAATTAAACAATATCAAATCTGGGGAAAAAGTGACACCGTTTCGACCAATATCTATATTACCAGTCCTGAACAAAATTATGAGATAACTATTTATATAAAGTTATTGCCTCCCTTTGTAGATTAAATCATAAGTAAAAGTACTACTCACGCTGGATTTGCACTTTTAAAATATATTTTTGATGCTTTGGAGGGCAAACAAAATGCGGCATCTTTTGGGACCCTTCTAAAGCATTGGATTGCGTTGTTTACCGAACGCTTTTAGTAAAAATTGGAACGTTATGGTGTATCTGATAGTTGATACATCAGTAAGCATATTGTAGTCATATTTGCAAAGTAGAATTCATTAAATTGAATAAGAGTGATTTTACTGGAGCCCCCATAACTATAGGCGTGCCCCAAGGATCAATATTGGTTCATTTACTGTTCCTGATCTACTTTACTTTACCTTATTTATTATGATATGTTAAAAGTCTATGTAAGACAGTTCTATATGCAGATGACCCTTCCTTAGTATTTCTGGTCTCTAGAAACAATGGTTGATCTGAGTTTTTTCATAATGTAATGTCTTTTGGGTAACTGTTGTGAGCCTCAGCTGCTAATATTGAACTGTTCGCGCGAATCTAGATATTCTCTCAAAGACTTGTTCAATGAAATTATTATTATAATTGTGGCGAGGCAGTACATTTACGAGAATATAATCTATGTCCGATAGATCTAAATAAATTTGTGAAATAAGTTTAAAAGGTTTTATCCAAAAAAGTAAATTGCTATTTAATTGCTTTATTTTATTAATATTCAAGCAACTGCTAGATTTTTATATATAACGAAATCAGTTAAAAGACTTACGGAATGGGTGGTAGGTAGAACTTATTTACAGTTCATTTGAACAGAGTTAATTTCATTTTATTTAAGTTGTAATGTTTTTTTAATTGGCTACTTGACAGTTGTAACGAAACAATATTCATTTATTCAATTAGGTAAGCATACAGCGAAACACATAATTACAACATTCGTTACAACGATATGTTAATAAACATAGCTTAGTGGTTAATAATAATTATACAATTTTATTTTTTGCAAAAAAAATATGAAATGTATTTTAAGATAAATTATTATAATAGAAAAATACTAGAAAAAATTGACTCGGGTCACAAGTGAATCTCAGGCGGGAATCGAACCCGCAACCTTTGGAAATCCGGTCCAATGCTCTCCCAATTGATTTTTCTAGTATTTTTCTATTATAATAATTTATCTTATAAGATCGCATTGAAAATGCATAAAATATATAAACATTATAAATCTAACATGGCTATTTCATCTTAATCGATTGACCAAACATTTGTAAAAATGTTTCTTTCGAATACGAGAGGATGTTCCTCTCATTGATGAAACAACGCTGGCCTACAGCGTAAAATCGGGAAGGTACTAGAAAATTTCGGCGAGTGTTTGCAGGGCTCGGTAGCTCAATTGGGAGAGCATTGGACCGGATTTCCAAAGGTTGCGGGTTCGATTCCCGCCTGAGATTCACTTGTGACCCGAGTCAATTTTTTCTAGTATTTTTCTATTATAATCATTTATCTTATAAGATCGCATTGAAAATGCATAAAATATATAAAAATTATAAATGTATTTTAATAAAAAAAATACATCTGATTTCTTTTTTTTTGTGGGTTACAAGAAACGCGGGCGGCCATGACTATGCACCTGATGACGTCACATCACACAAAACAGCATCGTGTGCTTTGTTTGTCGTAAACAGTGTGCTGAGAATATAAAAATATAAATTCGGGCTATACAAAAGCTGATAGCGCAAATTTGCCTTAATTTTTTGCATTAAGGTGCGTTTGATGTGACGTCACAGCCAGCAAATGTCACGTGAATGGCTGTTCTCGCACGGATTTGAAATTGTTGCCTATAAAATATATTTTTTCCTAATCAACAGGGCTTTTTTGAGGAAAAATTACTGTAATAGGCATAGATATAGGATGTACAAGATATATATAGGCGCCTTGGAGACATGACAAAAAAAATATGTACATGTGTTAGTGAATGTCTATGTGTGAGTTAAAAATAGTGTTGTCCACGACAAAATTTCACATTATCGATTCTTAATTCCAAATTTCACATTAACTTTTTAAGAATTGAAATTTTATTTTTAGGCTGATACATGAATACTGATAAAAAAAAATCTGTTGGATTTAATCCTTAAGGGAGGCCTCCCTTCCCGCCCCTTCCATCAGTGGACTTCTATAAGCTAAAACGACGACACGAATACTACTAAATAATAACACTTTACATACTTTTGAATTCTTTTATTTATTGAACAAAACTGAAATATACAGTTTTGTTCAAGTGTGTTCGTAATGTTTCCCTATCCAATTTTAACAATCATGCTTTATAGTGATGTGCCGAGTCGTTGTTTTTTGGGATCGAGTCGACTCGAGTCAGTTTGTACGGTATTCGAATCATGACTCGATTCCGCGATTCAAGTCCAGTACTCGAGTTCTATGTTTGGTATTCGAATGTTGACTCGAGTCCTGGACTCGAGTCTAGAACCTTAGTCTGGAAATTCGAGTCCAGAACTCGAGTCTGTTACCGATTTAAGTAAAAAAGGAAAAATTGGAAAGGAGTAAACTTCAAACAGCAGCTAGGTTTAGCATAATAACACTACGAATATTTTAATGAAAAATATTTTTAAACATAAAACATAACAAATAAACAGAATACTAAGGAGATATCTAGGAACCAGAAAAATTCTGTTAAAGAGATCAAGTTCTATTTGTTTTATTAACAAAAAGAGATCATTTTAGAAGATAGGTATTTAAGAACTTCAGGTATTTGTTCTATTAAGTAGTTAGTATGTACATTTATTTCAGGTGTCACTTTATTAAGTAAACAGAAATCAAGTGAGAACGAGTCAAGCTAACTCGAATACTAGACTCGAGTCAATTGGACTCGCACAATAGTTTCGAAACAGCGAGTACAAGATCGATTCTTCCTGACTCGAGTACCGGAATCGAGTCCGGCGTACTCGAATCAAAATAAATTGGTATTCGAATAGGCGAGTCCAAAGCAGGAATCGAGTCTGACTCGAGTCAAGCCGTACTCGGCACATCGCTAATGCTTTAATCTGAGATCAAAATAAGTTTCAATTACAGTTTTCATAAGAAGATATCTATGACTGTCTAAGGGGTCTTGATCTAAAACATGATTTTTAAGTTATAAAACAGCGACTGCACGTTACGTAGAACCTTTAAGACACATTTAGCTAAAATGAGATGCGTTATTATTTTATTCTTCATATTTTCTCTTAAAAATCTCTCGGTTCAGCAAGCGGGGATGGAGTCACTACATCTATGTCCCTGTTGACATACGAAGACACCGGTCTCCTTCGTGGCAGTTGAATCTATAGACAAATAGTGTAAATTGTATACCATATACTATAGTTACACGCTCTAATTTATTTAATGATTGAAAACTGATTCGTTTTTCTCGATACTCGTGACTTCACCGCTTTGTCAAGCACTAGCGTAAGCAAACAAATTACTATTTTACACATTTTTTTCGCGAATTCTGTTTAAAATCACGGAATATACTTAAATATATAAATGAAAAACAAGATACTATTGAAAAAATCTCTTTCTGAGCCGATAACTAGCCGAAATTTCGCATAATATGGTTTGAAAAATTCTAACGACAAAATCGTTTTTACCTGTGGAAAGTGTATTGATGCGGATTATTTCGTCTTGTGACATCACATCCAGGTACAGAACACGACACCATAATTGTAAAATGTAACAATCTCAATTATAATCGATGATTTAGTAGAAAAAAGCACAAATTTCACTGTCACGTAGAACACTACTGGGACGCTATGGCCTCCTACTCGCGAAAATAATGACATATCGGTACTTCATTCATTGTCACTTTTTCTCTCGGGCGGTTTAAACTTGATTAGGTTTTCTCGCTCCCACGCTTCATGTATCTTTTTGGCGCAGCGAAAAAAATCCTAAATCTATGGTAATAGGTATAAAATAAACCTACGCAATGATAACAATATTTTTCCGAAAACTATTCTGATGGAATTGATTTACACTAGCTAGAACAAAAAACGTTACATACACTTATTGTAGTAGTTTAAAAAGTGCTTTTGACCACACGACGAAGTAAAACTTCTTTAGCTCCATCTATATACTATATACAGATATGTTAGATATACGAAACGTACTGGCTATGAGAGACGGAGAAAGGGAAAATGTGTACGCGCACCTCTCGCTCTCTTGCCCCTACGGTAATACACGAAACGTAACTCTCTCTCTTTCTATCTTCACTAACCTATATCTCCCTCTCAACTACCGTTCACCTCGCCCGATCCCACTTTTCGTAACGCTCTCGTCACGCATTCACCAGCTTACTCCCCAAAACAAGCGTGAGTTTTACTTCAAAAATATTTTCTTCACAAATAATATTGATAAAGTGCTGACCTTGGCATTAGCCTCAGGCACGTGGTCAGGATGGTGCGACTGGTCGAGACGGACGCCCACGTCATTGGCACATACAAACCGGTCTCGCAGCATCGACAGCATTTGCCTTCCCAAGATCACCACATCACAGCTCAGCAACGAGTGACGGACCGGCTACACAATATAACAAAAGTTGCAATTAATCCATAAATTATGATTAATAATGAAATTTGCAACAGGTAAATGCAGAATGTGTATATTGCAGTTACACTATACAAGGTTATTTTATAAACACCATCCAAATTTTTTCTAGGCATTAGATATCATTCAAACACTTCATTTATGAAAAAAAATTGGTAGGTAAAATTTCCGCAAAAAAAAATTTTGTCCGAGCGAATTATTACAACAGTTGGTTACTGGCAAAATAGGTACTTACAGTTGAACGACCGACCGCCCGAAGCGCCTCACCGAGCTGCGCGCGCAAGTTGTAACTACATCGGCGCAATGAAATCAGTCAGCCGCGGGCTTTCCGCGATGTACAATGTTGCGTTCACGCATTTACGTCGCATAATTATCTACCTAACGAAATGTGTTCACACTTGCAATTGAAATCGAGGGCGAAATTGAACGACGGGTTTATGTGAAGAAGGCCCAAAGCCTCGAGAACTTAATATAAATATAATCCGTGCATTTAACGAAGTGACAAAGTGAAAAAACAAGTAATACAATAAAAGACAATGTTCATAAACGTGCAAGACTGTTTAGAGAGAAATTACCTACACTTTAAGGTAAAGTGATTGTTTTCAAACTTCATGTAAGTGTATTTTTTTTGGATTTTTAATTAATTATTTTGTTGGAGTAAAGCAAAATGTGTGCAGGGCGGCTAAGACTTGTGAAATTTTTCACAAAAATATAGAACTATTAATTATACATTTCTTTATCCTATCGTGTAAAATAGACAAAAATAACTTAGGTAGGTAGGTACTAAGGTTTTGGCACTGCATTTGTTTTTGCGATTTTCGAATTGCCTTTGCGATCCCTGTGTTTTTTTAGATTCTGTGGTTAATAAACACCCTTTGCTTTACTCCAACCAATTATTCTACATAAGTTGATTAAATTTAAAAAAATGCGACGTAAGTGCCTAAGGTGTGGTTTACTTTTATGTTCATTTTTTATTTATTAAAAGTGTTATCGATTAATATTGTTATAATCAAAGAACAAATCAACTTATCTCTTCTTCAATTTGACGTTCCTATTTTTTTTCGTTTAAATTTGCAACTTATGAAAATCATTGTAATGTATCAATGAAATACGGGAGGGCGGGGCGGGGGTCGTGTAATCATCTGCTACAACACCGTGCGTAGCGTGACTGTGACAGCAATCGGTAGTTTTCCTCGGATAACTTTGTGTAGGCTTAACTTAATATTTTAGTACTGAGTGATATTAAAAGAAAAAAATCTTGTTTCGTTATTTTCTTCAAAGAATATAATATATAAATTTGGATGGTGTTTATAAAATGACCTTGTATATATTAGTTTAATAAAATTAATATTTCTTACATTCAAACCAATAGGGTATTTGACAGATTTTCGTAAAGTACTTCAAAATGTTCTTAAGTCGCTAAAGATACGCTTGACAATTCTTCTCTTATATTTAGAGCCATTTTAATAACAAAAAGATAGTTTTCATAATTACATTTTGTATTTCTCGCTGAAACGCTAGGTCACGTGATAAATCAATGGCGTGACGTCACGATGTATTAGTCTTTATGTAAACAATACGCGAGAGATTAGTTTTTTGTTCATGATTCTTTAAAAAATGGCTTCCAAGACATTTATTTATTTATTTCTCAATTTTGTTTTTTTATTGACATTTTGTTTATTACATCGTGACGTCACGTGCTCTGATTGGTCGTTGAGACGTTTCGTGTAAATGATGCACAGATTCAATAACTATAATTTTTATTTACAAAAATAAAATATTTAATCTTTTTTATTTATAATTTAAGTAAAATATTATTAATTAGGACCTTAAATTCTATAGTGTTCAATACAATACTTATTTATTTGTAAACTATGTCAAATACCCTATTAACCTAGCCCAAAGTAAGCACTTTAAGGCTTGTGTTGTGGATACCAAGGTAACGGATAGACATACATAATTACATAGATATGTGATATATTACGACTTAAGTAAAAATGCTCATATTTATCGCATCTGCCCCTTCCGAGATTCGAACCCAGGGCCGTCGGTGCGAAAGGCAGGATTACTATCGTTGCACCAAACGGTCGTCAAATAGTTAAATATTTGATGTGGGGTATCAAAACATAAAAGTCACCAATATTAAGTTCACTATTTAAATTTTCACATACAAAGTGATGTAAGGAAAAGAGGATTTCACGCGACGTCAGTTGTTTAGTGCTCAATATGCACTCTGTCAAGTTATTTAAAAAATAAAGTAATCATAGTACGCATGGTTCATTGACCTACATACCTATACTTTGTCCAATGTAGGATGATACTCTTGACAGGTGTCACTTCCTTACTGCTACGTACTAAGGTTGCGTTTGTTTCCTTATGTTTGGCTTGACATTGCAATAGCAACTTTATACCCTCTATATAGGTAGGTACTTTTGACAGGTGTCACTTCCTTATTGCTATGTACTAAGGTTGCGTTTGTTTCCTTATGTTTGACTTGACATTGCAATAGCAACTTTATACCCTCTATATAGGTGTCAACTGTCAAAAGTATCATCCTACATTGGACAAAGTATAAAAGAAATATCAGGTAAGATAGCATTGAAAATGTTATAATATACAAATCAAGAATCAAATGATTTTTAAACATTTAAAAAAGCGTTTTAGAATGCAAAGCTGTTTATTTCATTGGTGAAATCATAAAAATCAGCATAAAAAATGAAAAAAGTGCTAGAAGATTTCGACAAGTGCTCTCAAAGTTTGGAGATTTAATATGGACATCAGTGGACCGGCCATTTAAGAGTTGCGGGTTCTGGTACCGTCTGAGAATCTTGTGAGCTGAGTTGATTTCTTTTATACTTTGTCCAATGTAGGATGATACTTTTGACAGATGCCACTTCCTTATTGCTACGTACTAAGGTTGCGTTTGTTTCCTTATGTTTGGCTTGACATTGCAATAGCAACTTTATACCCTCCATATAGGTGTCAACTGTCAAAAGTATCATCCTACATTGAACAAAGTATAGTATTCCTATTAAATAGTATTTCTATTAAAAAAACATATTGATAGGTTACAAAATAAGTTGAGCGTTAGGATCCCTGTCGAGCACACAACTCGAGGGCTAGTAGATAGAAAGTGTATTCAACTATAAGTAATTTTTAATTATTGTTTAAATTGTATACAATTGAAGTTAAATTATCATTTACAATTATTTACTGGTTCTCTGAGTGAATTCACAAGGATTTCACTATTTGTGTGTTTAGTTACAAACGAAACTGATGTTTAGTGTGTTGTTTGTGTTTAACTTGTACTGCTTGACTATCTTGACACTATTGCATTGGTAAACAATGAAAAAAATGTACAAAATGCATAAAATTATAAAACTGTAATGGAAGTAATGTAATGAATGTGCATCAAGTAATAAAAACAGTGACTACTTGGTACCAAACTATAACCTTAATTATATATGACACTAACTACTTAAGTCTTACATCACTATGAGAATGTAGAGATAAAATTTATGTAACCTCACTCAAACAGGGAAGGTTTATTGGAATAATGTCAGTTAAGTTTAGAAAGGACTGCTTACCGTTTACAAGTCACACAGAATTGAAATGCTTTAAAAATATGCTGAACTATGTTATAATTACCCTCATACGCAATAGCTTTTGCCCCTGACTGTAGGGTCTGTAGATGCGAACACGAAACAATAACTCTTTACCCGGTTCTAATGGATTGCCTATTTGAACAGTAGGATTATTCGAATCGTCCTGAAAATAAAGTTAAATTTCATTTAGATCATAATATTTTCATTTTGAAAACATTGCATATTTGACTGGAGATGTTAAGCAACATTCGCAAGGGCCAGAAGTCGGATGGGTGAGCATAATTTTATTTTAATATAAATGTAAGACAGTATTACATGCATTGTCTGAAGCCTAAATTAAGTAACTAAAGCACTTGTGTTATGGAATTCAAATACAACAACGGTGCCAAACACCCAAACCTGGGCCACTTCATTCGATTTCTTTTTTTTCAATGACCCATCCGGGGCTCAAGCCCAGGACCTCTGATTGATTTTACTATGAAAACCGATATAGTAAATAGCCAATCAACCATGGAGGTTGTCAATTTATAATCTCAAGGTCGAGGTGAAAACAATTTCAGTTGGCCTAGCTGTATCTGCAGTCATTATCACCCACCAATATGCATTGAAGGTTTTTGGCTTTAGCAATAAGGGAAAGATGTTAATGCAGATGCAGCTTATCAACATTATTATGTATTTTTTTTAAACTGAAGTAAACTAAAATACTCACCGTTGAAGGAAATGGAATAATCCTTAGACCTCTATATTTAAATTTCTTACAATACACATTAGCAGTATCCTTTTCGTTTCGCAGTTGTAATTTCTTGTGTATGCACAGATTCATGTTTTCCGACATTTCAGCAGCTCTATCAAGCATTTTTTTCTCATTAATTTTGTCAAATGCAGGAAACGGACTAAATGTGGGAAAATTTGAGGACATCTGAATTTCATTTCCTGTTTTTAAATGGTTAGGACTGAAAAGATATATATAATTACAATATACAATTACAATATAATACAAACATATTTTAATGTATATCTCAAATAGATATGAAGACAGAACAGCCAAGAACTATCATAAAAAAGTCAAAAGCAACTTTTGAATGGTGATAGAAGTAGGGATTACATACAGTTTGGCTTAACTTACAAAACTAAACTTAAGATATTTGATTTAATCAAAATCAAAAAATTCAAGAAATAACAAATAATCGCAGTGGGTAAGGGGGAGAACAACATCTAATAATAAAGATAACCGACGAGGCTCTGGCGACTGATCTGTGGTGGGTAACCACACACACCTGGTAGTAAAACTGACTTGGGCTTCAGCGACCTCAGGATCTAAATAACCCTTAAAAAGTATGGTGCAGAAGGCAAGGGGAAACCACTGCAATTAACTTTCCCAAGAAAGTAGTTATGAAAGTACTACAAGGATCACAAACTATGCATGCAATCAGCCTACCAACCGGCGGCGCTCTGCTTCCGGGGCAAGCTGTGAGAAATGTGACACCGGCCATGGGGCAGCAGGAGACCTTGGCCTTCGCCAAATTCAAAAGATAGGAACATGCAATGTGCGTGGCTTACTTAGCCCTGGAAGATTCTGGAGAAGGACATCACTAGATGCGGCCTGAGCCGGGGTGGATGCTTGATTCTCCAGATCCCTTTTACAGCTAAGTAGACCAGAACTACGCCTGGTAACAGGCGCAATTACTGGTTATAGCAATTTTAACAGACACCTCTTCTATTTGGGTATCACCAACAGCCCTCTATGCAGAGGATGCATGGAAGGGGAAGAAACAGCCACCCATGTCATAATGGAATGTGAAGGAGTGGCCAAGGTGAAGGCACTTGGAGCATTCCTGGCAGAGCTGGGATGGCTGGAATAAACAAGTAAACAAATCCTCGAGACACAAAATAGGCACTTTAAGTCGTCGAGTTGCGGATACCCCCCGTATTGAATGAAGAAGAAGAAGAAGCCGTAGCCGTAACAATCACTTATCTGCATATAGCAACTATAAAGTATAATTTGTGGGATATGAACACAATTGGTGAAGTCGTTGGTCAGAAGATGAGAAGTGACAATTGAAAAAATTTATAAAATTATCTAAATATTGGCTAAATATTCTGTTAATATAAATCTTTCAATGTTCAAAGTTATGTTAAAGGAGACCAAACTAAAATAAAGAGGAAACAATAACAAATAGTGATTTTTAAGAGTTTAGACTATAAATTAAAATTAATTCTAGATTTTACTGTAAATCTAGAAAGTTTTTTTTATATTCATTGCCAAATTTCATATAACAGATTTTTGTGTTTGTTGTCAGTGCTTAATATAATATGCTAATAAAAAAAATCTTTATACAAAAACATTGCATAAAGAAACTTCTGACTTATTTTTTAGACAAACATATTTTTCAACTGGTGTTAAATATTTTTGGTTAGTTCTGTATTGGTGCTCCACCACCTGATACATGTATACCAATTCCGTCTGTGTTGGTACTTCAGTGAAAATATTTATTTTGAAGTCAACCACTTAAAATTCAGGCAGGAAGTAATAAATAAAATATATCACCTGCAATATTTGGATAGTTTTTCAAACTCTTCATCATTCAAATCATAACCTACAAATTCCCTTATTTTATTCTTGAAAAACCGAGGTAACTCCGCTTTACTTTTGGGCCTTCCATAAATAGGTAATGTGGTGAATTGGTCTGGTAGATTTTTTGTAATTAAAGTTGGTGTTACTATATTACCCTTTACTAAATAGATTTTCGGCCCACTGTCATCAGCATACAGAGACTTCTTTTTTTTTGACTCCTCACATTCAATTACTGGTGGCACTATCTCTGGCCTAATATTTTGAACTTGGATCTTGTTAGGCTGGAATTGGTCTTTGCCAGAGTCGTCAACTTTTTCAGCGGCCGTTGATATTCCATCCCCAGTAGGATCTGTTTTTTTGCTTACATTCGATGTAGATGAAGACTGAGGAATTGCTGCTATATTTTCATTCATAATACTTTTTTGTTTTCTAGAACCTATGTCCACTTCTGGTTCCGACCGCAGCTTGTATTATTATAACCGAGAAAGATTCATAAAAGTCAACCGATACTTGTTGTTATACTTATTAGTTAGTTGATTAGATTAGATAAGATAATGTTTGTAAAGAGGTGAAGTGAAACTCATAAAGAAAGTGGGAGGATAAATAAACTTATTTCAAGTTATTTTCTTTCTTCACAACAGTTTTTTTGTTTTTTTTTTGTTTAGTTTTCCCATAAGGGTAGGCAAAGGATGCGAAGCCCATATAGCCTATTATTCTTTATTAAATAATAGTAAATGATGATAAGAGCCGATCTATAATTAAAAGATGATCAATGAATGATGAATGAACAGTGAAAATCCCCTTTCCCTAGGTTTCAGTAAAGGTGAAACCTCCCCTTAGACTTCTTGAAAGAGCGCAGACAGACATCTTCCACTGTTTTGTTTCACTTGCCTACACTAATGCATATTCAGAAACACTCAGTGGTTAATAATCCACCATCATAACGCACTAATATCAACCACAACACAAAATTTAACAAGAAAACAAAAACCATTTAAGTGGACGATTCGCCAAAATAAGTAAACCACTAACCGCTTTAATAAAATCAGTGCGGAGAAATATATACTTTATAAATATATTTCCTATTAAAATTATAAATGAGCAAGTTTGTAGCAGTAGTCTGTAGTTTGTATAAAGACGCACATTATTGGAGCTCCCATGGATCAGCTTCAATAACGCAATGTCTGTTACGCCATAAGTTCCAGAATTCTTAACCGATTTTAATAATTTTTGTGTGGAATCGAATCATCATAATTAGGAGCAGATTGTGACGGAGCCGGACCCAAATTTTGAAATTCGCAAAAATTCAAATCAAAACAAAAAATAAATCTTTTTTTAGGTATTACGCTCCGCTCCAATATATGGTGCTAGCGTAGCTTTATGCTAAGCGACTGCATCGCCTAGTTTCATCTTTATAAAAAATGGGGCCAAGACGGGGTCCACGATGGAACGAGTTAACCCAGAAGGTGCCTATTCACTCTGGCTTTAAAAACGAATGGGTTTACTCAGAAATACCGTCGCAGGGAGGGAGTTCCACTCGTTTGCTGTACGCATTATAAATGATTTTGAGAAGCTCTTGGTGCGACAGGTAGCAACCAAGAAAGGGTGCAGTGCTTCGAGATGTACGATGGGAAAAAAACTGGTTGGTTGCCTGTAAAGTCGGTATACGGGCGAAAGTTTTACGTGACAACGACTTTGAGTGGTAAAATAATTTTAATGTGAATATTCATTCGTATAGTAGGAAGAAGGATGAAATAATAGTAACAATTTAAAACATTTATTTATACAAAGAATTATATTTAAAACATTAATTTATAGGCACGCGTCCCTTCCACTTTTTATGTCTGTCTCTCTCGCTCTTAGGCGGGCTAACCATGCCCGAGTGGAAGGGACGCGTGCCTCTCACTCACTCTCATTGTAAGCGCATAACGTGAGCGGAGCGTAACGCAGTTTCTTGAAGTGTCACCCGGCAAACCAATTTATAAGACGTTGTCACGTCAAAAAGGAGATGGCGATATGAGCACCTGCAGCTCCTGAGCACACTCTCCGAAATCTCAGAGTAAACAGGACTGGAGTAGCCATTAGTCAATTTCTCGTACATATTTTTCTGCCATTTTTTGCGGGGGGTGAGGTTACTACTACATTCAATGCTCAGAGTAAACAGGACTGGAGTAGCCATTAGTCAATATCTCGTACATATTTTTCTGCCATTTTTTGCGGGGGGTGAGGTTACTACTACATTCAATGCCAGCACACAGGAACAAAAACTCTTTGCGTGTTTACAAACGCACACATGCATAATACGACAAACATATTTAAAATACACGCACACGTGCTTAAAATAGTGTGTTAACGTTCTATTCAAACACACGAATGTCATTGTGTGAGAAGTGACATGACATAGCACGAGAATATCGATATCGATAAATCAGTTTCGTTCAATGAATGAATTTATTAACTTTGCGTTAGTATTCCTACAAATACAAATTGAAACTTGATAGTTTATTGCATTTAAAAGATATTTACAATAGGTGTTATTATATATATAGAATTCACTGTGGACCCTTTTGCGTATACCCATAATGGAAAGGAGGAACTCTGAAACATTATTTTTAACAAAGCGATAGTGAATATAGTTATATTTCTCAGATTTTTACTTTGACCGATTGATTATTTGTATTTTTTTGCGATTTGCTTACATCACTTTTTGCAGGTATTTCCTTTTCAACTTATTTTTTAACCTAAAATTAATACATTTAAATGTAATAAACTAAAACTGTTATAATATTACATGTTAATATCTATTTGAAGCATAACTAGTTATATAATAAACTAAGAGGATCATTCAAGAATAACGTTGGCACAGCATGGGCAACTAATCTTCTTCTATTGTTAGATAATTTTTGAAACTGAGACGGCTCAATATGTATGGAACATATAGTACTTGTTCTTGAAGATGCCCAAGATGCCCTATTACCTATTACAAGCATGAATCCATTTTTTTCGTATGCTGTATTCTTTAGGAAAACTGAATATGAAAAATTAGATGTTTCCGGGCATATCAAAGCTTAAAGTATAAATACCAACAATTAGTATACCGCCTAGGGGCAGAGTATATTTGCCTGAACTACACATACCGATCATTTCTAATTTTAATACTGCAATACTATCTTCCAATAGCTTTCATTTATGTACAAATGACTTTCGGTACCACATACCTTACTCCTAGTATCTTGAAGTATTGCAGTTGGACAAGCCGGTTTTTAAAAGGAGCTATAAATGCTACAATATTAATAAAAAACTTAACTTAAATGTTGACGATGACATTTAGCTATTACCATACTAAAATGTCATCAAAATCCGTCGCGTAGTTTTTGGGTGATGCGTGCTCAAACATACATACAGACAGACAAAATGTTCAAAAATTAGTGATTTCGCTTCCTCTACTCTCATTACTAGCCATTTGGTTTAAGGTGGACTTGACCTGTTTTATTCTATATCTTTACAGTTTCATTCTCGTATGTATAATATCGCAGGTAAATAGTATAATTCCGCACTTTACATACGGCGTCATCAGTTCAAAATCACATACCTTATTCTTATTTGAAATCATCATTAATACCTGGTAATAATTACTGAAACAAACTGTAATTTATCTAAGCTGTGTTTTATTATCGTTAAGAAAAAGAACTAAGAAAAGGGTATGTGTTTTTTAAACTGATGACGCCGAATGTAAACTGCGGAATTATACAATTTCCCTGCGACATACAGATTTAAATTAAAAATACATATTTCCAATTTAAGTATGATACTTGCATTCATTCATTCATTACTCACTCGTAAAATCACAATATCGATGAAGTTGACATCACTATTGTGCAAATTAATATTGTACAAATTAATAAGGGTTGCTGATTACAAAATAAAAACAATTTGTCCTGTGGCTCGAAAAAAAAATTTGGTTTCTCGGAAATGATCGGGTGTGCTGGTTAGACGATGGTACCCTTTTAACCGTGTCTTTTTTATGAAGTCAGGGACACTGGAAGTATATACAGCATTAGTACTCTTAATGTTTATGAGCGCCGCCCAGCATGAATAAAAGGACAAATAGTTTGATTATTATTTTTATTAATTATTTTATTTATTATTTTATATTTCCATGTTGTGTGGCAAAGAATAGGCTTCAAGCAGCCGCAAAAGTGTAGGTATGTACTTAATACTAAACTAAAAATAAACACGCAACGTACATTGTTAAAACGAAATTATAATTGTTAATTAATTAATACAAAATTACAGTTATTTATTACCAACAAACTTTTTCTAATTTTTGTCTTAATTAATTGAAATGCGATAATGGTCAACCCTAGGTAGTCTCGTGGGGAGTGCAGCCGTGACGTCATCAAACGAACTTTGAGCGCGAAATTTGAAATTGTAGTCTGCTAAAACATGAAATTATGAATCAAATAATAATCAAAACCTAAAAATTATGCTTACAAATGAAAGGTGACACCATCTTTTTGCATACTAGATATTTTCGAATTTTTTTTACAGTAGAAAACAGCACAGGCAGGCATTTTCGTGGGAGCTCTGCACGGTAAGACGTTCTGATTATTGTGGTTTTAAAATGGCGGCTCAACTAGTTTTATATAACGCACAGGATTCCGACGCTTGTGCATTTGGCAGAGGGGTAATGTTAGGCAATGGCTACTCCAGTCCTGTTTACTCTGAGATTCAATGCCAGCACACAGGAACAAAAACTCTTTGCGTGTTTACAAACGCACACATGCATAATACGACAAACATATTTAAAATACACGCACACGTGCTTAAAATAGTGTGTTAACGTTCTATTCAAACACACGAATGTCATTGTGTGAGAAGTGACATGACATAGCACGAGAATATCGATATCGATAAATCAGTTTCGTTCAATGAATGAATGTACTAGGCGATGCAGTCGCTAAGCATAAAGCTACGCTAGCACCATATATTGAAGCGGAGCGTAATACCTAAAAAAAGAAATAAAAATTCCGATGGGAATTTTGGCGAATTTCAAAATTCGGGCTCCGTCACAATCTGGTCCTAAACCTGTTGATTCGATTCCACACAAAAATATTGAAATCGGTTAAGATCTCGGGAAGTTATGGCGTAACAGACATTGTGCCATTGAAGCTGATCCATGGGAGCTTCGCTTCGCTCCGCTCCAATTAACTTTGCGTTAGTATTCCTACATTATGTATTAAAAAATAAATTAAATTAATGATGATATTATACGCTACAACAGTCAGTTTCAAGGCTATATCCATAAAATACAAATTGAAACTTAATAGTTTATTGCATTTAAATGATATTTACAATAGGTGTTATTATATATATAGAATTCACTGTGGACCCTTTCGCGTATAACCATAATGGAAAGGAGGAACACTGAAACATTGTTTTTAACAAAGCGATAGTGAATATAGTTAGTTTTCTCAGATTTTTACTTTGACCGATTGATTATTTGTATTTTTTTGCGATTTGCTTACATCACCTTTTGCAGGTATTTCCTTTTAAACTTATTCTTTAACCTAAAATTAATACATTTAAATGTAATAAACTAAAACTGTTATAATATATATTATTAATAGATATCTATTTGAAACATAACTAGTTATATAATAAACTAAGAGGATCATTCAAGAATAACGTTGGCACAGCATGGGCAACTAATCTTCTTCTATTGTTAGATAATTTTTGAAACTGAGACGGCTCAAAATGTATGGAACATATAGTACTTGTTCTTGAAGATGCCCAAGATGCCCTATTACCTATTACAAGCATGAATCCATTTTTTTCGTATGCTGTTTTCTTAAGGAAAACTGAATATGAAAAATTAGATGTTTCCGGGCATGTCAAAGCTTAAAGTATAAATACCAACAATTAGTATACCGCCTAGGGGCAGAGTATATTTGCCTGAACTACACATACCGATCATTTCTAATTTTAATACTGCAATACTATCTTCCAATAGCTTTCATTTATGTACAAAGGACTTTTGGCACCACATACCTTAATCCTAGTATCTTGAAGTATTGCAGTTGGACAAGCCGGTTTTTAAAAGGAGCTATAAATGCTACAATATTAATAAAAAAAACTTAAATGTTGACGATGACATTTAGCTATTACCATACTAAAACGTCATCAAAGTCCGTCGCGTAGTTTTTGCGTGATGCGTGCTCAAACATACATACAGACAGACAAAATGTTCAAAAATTAGTGATTTCGCTTCCTCTACGCTCATTACTAGCCATTTGGTTTAAGGTGGACTTGACCTATTTTATTCTATATCTTTACAGTTTTATTCTCGTTTGTATAATATCGCAGGTAAATAGTATAATTCCGCACTTTACATACGGCGTCATCAGTTTAAAATCACATACCTTAGTCTTATTTGAAATCATCATTAATACCTGGTAATAATTACCGAAACAAACTGTAATTTATCTAAGCTGTGTTTTATTATCGTTATGAAATAGAACTAAGAATAGGGTATGTGTTTTTTAAACTGATGACGCCGAATGTAAAACTGCGGAATTATACAATTTCCCTGCGACATATAGATTTAAATTAAAAATACATATTTTCAATTTAAGTATGTTACCTGCATTCATACATTCATTCATTACTCACTCGTAAAATCACAATATCGATGAAGTTGACATCACTATTGTGCAAATAAATATTGTACAAATTAATAAGGGTTGCTGATTACAAAATAAAAACAATTTGTCCTGTGGCTCAAAAAAAATTTTGGTTTCTCGGAAATGATCGGGTGTGCTGGTTAGGCGATGATGCCCTTTTAACTGTGCTTTTTTATGAAGTCAGGGACACTGTAAGTATATACAGCATTAGTACTCTTAATGTTTATGAGCGCCGCCCAGCATTAATAAAAGGGCAAATAGTTTGATTATTATTTTAATTTATTATTTTATTTATTATTTTATATTTCCATGTTGTGTGGCAAAGAATAGGCTTCAAGCAGCCGCAAAAGTGTAGGTATGTACTTAATACTAAACTAAAAATAAACACGCAACGTACATTGTTAAAACGAAATTATAATTGGTAATCAATTAATACAAAATTACAGTTATTTATTACCAACAAACTTTTTCTAATTTTTGACTTAATTTATTGAAATGCGATAATGGTCAACCCTAGGTAGTCTCGTGGGGAGTGCGGCCGTGACGTCATCAAACGAACTTTGAGCGCGAAATTTGAAATTGTAGTCTGCTAAAACATGAAATTATGAATTAAATAATAATCAAATCCTAAAAATTATACTTACAAATGAAAGGTGACGCCATCTTTTTGCATACTAGATATTTTCGATTTTTTTTTACATTAGAAAACAGCATAGGCAGGCATTTTCGTGGGAGCTCTGCACGGTAAGACGTTCTGATTATTGTGGTTTTAAAATGGCGGCTCAACTTGTTTTATATAACGCACAGGATTCCGATGCTTGTGCATTTGGCAGAGGGGTAATGTTAGGCAAAGGCTACTCCAGTCCTGTTTACTCTGAGTCCGAAATACATCGTGACTAATGTGCAAAAAAAAGTTTTGAAATCGGACATACCATGGAGGATTAATCACTGAAAGAAAAATTCAAAAGCTGATCACAGCCAAACCGCTGAGACTACATTGATGAAATTTAGGTGAGGTTAGGTAAGGTAGTGCTTCGCTCAGTATTTGCAAACAGCAGCAGCATTGCAGACCTAGTATATATATCACTGGAATGGATTTTCATGAAACTGTACAATAATATAGCTCATGAATCAGAATAACATAAAGGTTATAATTTATAAAGCTATTGAGTAGATAGGCCAATATATAACAATAGAGTTAAACGAATATAATGTATGGTGGAAATGTGTAACATATACCTATCTTTTATGTGTAAACCATGATCGCTAAATCAATAAATCGAAAATGCAATAAAATTTGATATTTATTTCCAAAATGCATATTTTGAAATAACATATTGATACTTATTAAAACAAATACTTTAATCGCTTCTGATGCTTAAAGTAGATAAACTTTCTCATTTACATTATGTCATTTGGACTTATATTTCAAAAGTTACGGCGATGACAAAGGGCGTGGGCGTTACAATGCAGGAGTGTAAGCTACAGATTCTATAATCTACTTTAAGAAATTTTAAGAATGCATATAATTAACGGCAATTTTGCTCTTGTCCAAAACTATAGCCAAAATATCATGTTAAAATTAGAACCAAAAATACTAATAAAACTTTTATGAAGGTATAAGTATGTAAGTTGTATAGTAAATTAAAATAAAGATGTGTATAATAATTATGGACCATTAACTATGAAGAACCCGTGAACTTGTACATGACTGACATGTGAAATGAAAAAGCCTAACGTAACGTAGTTTCAGAAAACTATATCTTTCCTGGAACTATTATCTACTTTGTGCTGGAACCATGGCACTATAAGCTCTCATCATCAATTACTTTACTAAAGAAATAACTGAAGGCAGGTCTGTATGGGCATTGTACCTTTGCTTTTCATGTAAGGAAAACTAACAAAAAAATGAACATAATACATATTTGGTTGGCATGTCAATATGTGAAATGAAATACCTATATTGTAAATAATCAATTGGAGCGTTGACTTTTTGCAATTATTCTAAGTATAACTCTATATTTCTAACATGCTGACATTATGGAATTTATTCGAGGCTTCTTTATTATGCCTCAACGCAGTTTGTGTACTTCATGAAGAAAGATTTATGCAAAAAAGTAGGTCTAAAACCTAACCTTTTATTTTAATTAGTCACAATTTGCTTTGTTTTACTTTAACATATTTATTCTTGCAGTGGGATGGGGGGCAAATAACGCAAATCAAGGTTTTGAGGATCAATCGTCTATAAAGTTCCAAATATTAAATTTGGTGAGGTCAATACGTACAGTTACTAGAAGTAAGTACCTACTTAAATTCATTCACTACATAAAATATTTTTGTGGGATAAAGAGAGTTGGGTTTCTATTATTCTTGACTACATATTCTACTGTAAAACATTTACTTTTGTTGTAATTTTTAATTATCTTGGCTCATCATATAAAAAGTAGTACATATACTTGTTACAACAATATATATAAATAATCTTTCTATTTGTTTCAGTACCCTTGATTATTTTAAACATATTAACAATATTATTCAAACTACTATTGGGATAACAGGAGTTTCAAAATAAATAAACAAATATTTGAAGACAATTTTGTGGACTATTCTTACTTACAATAAAGAACAGAATCTTTATTTTTTTATAATTTTGCATTTGTGTTGTTTATTTGTATCATTTGGTGTTTTTTATCGGGATAAAAACACACCGTAAGAGCAGATTATCCTCTGTAGTGAATATAGTGACCTAGTAAACAGAAAATCTGAATAACAACAGTTTCTGCACAACATTTGTTACAATTAAACAATGGACTGACAATTGTAAGATTAAATACATAAATAAGTTTATGAACAACCATGACTTGGGAACAAATGCTTGTGACAGTCACACAAACATATGCCCATAACAGGATTCCAACCCAGGTCCATTGGCGCAGAAGGTAGGATCGCTAATTTTGCACCAGGTGACTATAAATTCAGACAGTCATATTAACTACATCCTCACTGTACTTATCTACAAACTGAGGTTACCAACATTAGTAAATAAAAACAGTTTTGCCTGACATCTTATTTATTGGTTATGCTAGTTTGATAAAATTGCATTATTAAAAAATTTACTGTTCTAATACTTAATTGTACTAAGTGGACTGGAACTGGGTACTGGAAGTTCAGAGCCTGGAATAATGACTGTATATTAAGATAAACTATATCCATAATGGGCTTCGTGTCACATTCAGACGCTACCGCAATTACTGTACTAAACTCATAAAAAAATTAAAACGTAAATATGAAACAGAACTACTAAATAAATCATTAAAAAATTCTAAGTGCCTTTGGAGAAACGTTAAAACTATAGCTAATATCAAACAAAATAAAACTGGCAATGACATACTACTTAACATTAAACCTAGCCAGAAAGAATCTCTTAACTATATCAATGGCTTTTTTGTGAGCGCGGGAGAGAGCCTTGCCAAAGCCATTTCACCACTCAGCGCAGCCCAAAAATTAACTTTGCCCAACTTGGGTAATGCTATGCCTTCGTCATTTGTCCTTTTAGATACTGACTATCAAGAAGTAGACGCAGTACTTATGGGTTTAAAAAGTAGCAGTGCTACTGGTTTGCATCAAATACCTGTAGGTTTTCTCAAATTAGCTAAGTTTTTATTAGTTCCAATCATAACACACTTGGTTAACATTTGCTTCATGAAAGGCGTTTTTCCGTCCATACTTAAGCAAGCTGCTGTTACCCCAGTGCATAAGGGTGGGGGCCGAGATGATGTTAATAATTATAGGCCAATATCGGTTTTGCCTTCACTGTCCAAAATATTAGAAAAACTTATTAATAAGCGACTAACATCATTTCTTAATAAATATGATATATTATCTGAATCCCAGTTTGGCTTCAGACCTGGAAAATCAACTCAAGATGCAGTAATGGCTTTGACTACTCTTATTACTGATCATTTGGACAATGGAGGCAAATGTCTTACGATATTTTTGGACCTGCAAAAAGCGTTTGACAGCGTCTCTGCCCCCATCCTTTTGCAAAAACTGGAAAGAATAGGAGTTCGAGACAATGTCTTTAACTTGTTCAAGGACTACCTAAGTGGGAGGAGACAGCGAGTTAAAGTGGGAGGTTTTGTAAGTGATGATGCAAGCCTAACCTATGGGGTGCCCCAGGGATCGATCCTAGGACCAACCTTATTTTTAATATACGTCAACGAGCTTTGTAATATGAAACTTCACAACGCAAGGGTTTTCTCCTACGCTGACGACACCGCTATTGTTATCACTGGTGACTCGTGGGTTGCGATAAAGCGTGACGCAGAATCTGCACTATCCACAATTGCTCTCTGGCTGAGATTTAATTTGCTTACGCTAAATGCGGCAAAGACTAACTTCATGTGCTTTGCCATAAATAGTAGAACTCAACCGCATGCTGATTATAATCTTAAAATTCACAATTGTGAAAATTTAAACAACAGCTGCAATTGCCCTGTCATTAAAAAGGTAGCAAACACTCGATATCTTGGCATCATGATCGATGATAGGCTTTCTTGGCACTCTCATGTTGATTTAATCGCTTCTAGAATAAGAAAACTTATTTGGATTTTTAAAATTTTGAGGCAATCAGCTAGCATGGAACTTATTAATAAAATCTACATTGCATTGGCCCAATCAATCATAATCTACTGTATTCCAATATGGGGTGGAGCATCCAAGGTAAAATTTTTAGAGGTAGAACGCGCTCAAAGAATATTATTAAAAGTAATGTACTTTAAGAAACTTAGATTCCCTACACTCTCTCTTTACTCAATGACCAACTTGTTAACTGTGCGTCAGTTGTACATCTTACACACAATTTTAATAAGACATAAATCACTCCCGGTAGATTCCACTGTTCTAAGAAAAAGACGGAAAGACATTGTAATTAAAACAAGAAAATGTAATTCTTATTTTGCTAAGCACCAATATTTACACCAATCATCATATCTATATAATATTGCGAATAAAATCTTAAATATCTATACTAAAACAAGTTTTACATGTAAGCGGATGTTGGTGGAATGGGTTAATAAGATGGACTACGATGAGACTGAACACCTAATTATTCATATCGAGAAATAAACTGTAATTTGAGAACTGGAATAACCTGTGTGTGATGCTAATCATGACACTCTACATACCTACACACACACACACACACACACACGCACTCATGCACATGCACACGTACACGCAAACGTACACACACACCTACACAAACACAGATTTTTATATATGTATTTATACAATAATGCTATTTGTAAACTTAGATAACTATATTAAACAATAAACACATAACCTTAATTATTGTTATGCGAGAGCGATTTTCTCCTGGCACAAGTGTTTTCACACTCAAAAGGAGAAATCAACCTTGATTCTTGTTACATTGTTTTTGTTGTTGTTTAATAAATCATTTTCATTTTCATTTCATAGCATAGTGTATAATTCTGCCTTCCTTACGATAAGTGCAATAAGTAGTTTCAGCTACTTTCGAAATAATTGCGATTAAATATTTAATTTATGTTGTTTTGTGTATCATCTTAAGTATAATAGCTATTAACTTGAACCTTTTACTATACAACTATAAAATGAAGTGGAATTTTTTGTATGTAAGTCAATTTGCCTGAAAACTCGACTTATTGCACTTATCGTAAAGACGGCAGAATTGTATGTTATATTATTTGTGTATTTCCTAATGGTAAATTGCTATCAGACTAGCCAGGCCATTGGGATATTTTTTTTTCATGTTATTCATATCAGAAAAGGTTAAACTTTTCCTAAAATTTTAATATTGACTTTTTTAAAGTGACTAATATCCAATAAGTGAACACTATAGATAAGAATTACTCCCTGAACTAGTCTGCTTAATTGTTATTTTAGTACTTTTCTTGTTTTTTCTTTATGATTGCCTTGATGCCAAATTTATTCATATAATGAATGTGTATGAGAAATCAGCTTTGGACTTTGTGACGGATTTGACAAATAATTTATATGAGAAGGACCTATCTATCAAAGGTTATTAAAATCAAGCTAAGAAGTGGGCGCACGATATATCGCCTAAAACTATAACTCAATGCCTAAAACATACATAGAAAACATGACTAAGATGGCAACTCACCAAATAAAACAACTAAACGGCACTTTTTTTCCTTTATTTGCCTAACTAACTTTATCTAACCACTTGGTAAGTTTGAAATGATACTGACTAGCAAATAAAAACAAAAAATTGGTTGCCTGTAAAGTCGGTTTTACGGGCGAAGATTTTACGTGACAACGTCTTTTTCTCGGTAGAATATTTATTGATATGAATATAATTAAATTGCACAATAGGAACAAGGAATTGAATGAAAATAAGAATTGCACAAATTTTAACTATAGAAATATATTTTGTTTACTAAAACATTGTACATGTAAACTTAAACTTAACTAATTCCTATTTGAGTGATTTTGTTGAGGATAGGACGATGATAGGAGAAATATGAAATGAAAGGAAGTGTTTCTGCTGTAATGTGTCTTGCGAAAGTCAAGTCGATAGTTGTTCCTTTTAAAGTAGTTGACTTAGAAACGTTTGATACGCAATCAAGATTATACGTATTTTTCATGAAATTAAGAAACGAGTTGTCAGGCTTTACGTTTTTGTTAAAATCACCACACAGAAGAATCGGTATACTAGAATCAACTTGCACGAACGGTGGCACGTACTGGCTGTTGTGAATGTACGGACCGAGTCCTTGCCATAGCAACATTCCAATATCCTGCATACTAGCTCCTGGATGAATATATACAGCACCGAGTATAAACTTGAAGCTAGTATTAGCGGCGAAGCAAGTTACTTCAGTCATGCACATGTCACCCTTGGTTTTAATGACACGAGTTACGTCTGTAATCGCAACTTGGACCACTTCCGCCGTAGATATCGATGATAATTTACGATAGATCGCCACTCCACCAGCCGCGTTGGTATCTGAGTTAGTTCGATTATTTTCCCTGGATACGCACTCATAACCCTTGATTGGAGTTGGTTCACAAGTGTCGCGCATCCACGTTTCAGTGAATACTAAATAGTCGGATCGTGGTATCACTGTATCTGTTTCAATGTCCGCGGCATGGGCACTTAAACTTTGACAGTTGATGTTCGTTACAATAAGTTGTCCAGCGTCGGTTGCGTCGTCACAGAATTTTACGGCTTGTTTGGTTACAATATTTTTCATCATTGACTTTGGTCTAACGTGTTACCTGTCATAGCATAGACAACACGATCGGTCCACTCCATAATATTTCCTCTTTTCCGTTTGATAACACGCGCGTGGATTTCCTTAGCAGAGTTATTTTAGAAATGTATTTATTATACTCTTCAAAGATCTTATACTTACAATCATCAACAAATATATTTCGAAAAAGATAATTACAGGATTTTATGTTGATAAAAATCTCTATGGCCCATAACTCATTAATAGGTACCAACTCTTAACATCTTACACAGGTGATAACTTTTAAACGAAATATCCGATTGAGATGAAACAAAAAGTATATTACTTCTACATAAATACTCTTGATAACATAATGCTTAATTTTGATAAAGATTAATATAACGATACATATTTAACGGAGTTTTTTTTTCTTCAGACGATTTAATAATTATTTTGAACAAAATCGGTTATTGTGATTAAACCATGATAGCTAGATATATGTTCTCGCGGACTTTATTGTAGGTCTTAATGGGATCTACAAATCCGTAGTACATCATTTTGTTCTATTGTCAATAGTTTTTACAGCGCACGCAAAAATAGGTTTTCGATTTTACACCTTGTGTTACAAAATAGCAATTTTATTACGGATCCCTAATTTTGAAAAAAAGCCTATAGCCTATAGCCTTCCTCGATAAATGGCCTACCTAACACTGAAAGAATCATTCAAATCGGACTAGTAGTTCCAGAGATTAGCGCGTTCAAAAAGGCATTCGGCGGGCCTCTCTCTCGTTCGGTGACTCATCGTAACGTTACCGAGCGTTACACTTTTTCATAAGTGACTCCCAGCCGCAACCTAATTTAAGACGTTGTCACGTCAAAAAATTATAGGCGAGTTGCTACCGATATCCTTGATTGTTGGTTGATTCTCACACAGTTGGTTTACACTAATTTCTTGTGATGACATATATTTGTTCCTATGGTAAGTGAGCCATTAGAAGAACTACTATATCCACATTTTGTGTGTTTTTCTCTATTACAGTAATCATACGGGATGGTCGTTTGAACATTGTGCGTTAGCATTGCCATGGAATTTTTTGTTGGCTAGGCGATGACTAAGATTGATTAATATAAACTTAAAATTTAAGCAATGAAAACCAATTATCAATTATAATCATAAACGACGCCGCTTTTAAAAAAAAAACTCTTTTGTTAACTCAAACACCCTGTAGCTCTTAAAGTAATAAATGATAGTAGAAAAAATCAATAGGACCTAATTTATTTTATGCAGAAACTTGTCACAAATAATTATAATTCTATTTGTTTGTCGAGATATAAGCAAAAGCCTAAAAAATAAGCCTAACCGCCCTACATCCTCCAACAATCTCTCCCCTTTAGGACTTACGTTCATCAGAAAACTATTGTACACTAGCGGCCGCCCGCGACTTCGTCCGCGTGGAATATTGCAACATTATTTTTCTAAAATAAAAGTAGCCTAAGTTACTCCTTATTACATCAGCCATCTGCCAATAAAAGTCCCATCAAAATCGGTCCAGCCGTTTCAGAGATTAGCCGGAACAAACACACAGACAGACAGACAAAAATTGAAAAAAAAATGTTATTTTGTGTATGTACCGTATATATATTCATATGCATGTAGTAAAAAACGGGTATTTCAATATTAAAAACAGACACTCCAATTTTATTTATATGTATAGATTGACAATTCACAATTGTATCAATTTAATTTGATGTACAAGCCTGCGCCAACGTGTGATATTCGACACTGAGTGTGACTATTTCGTCTAGGGAACTGGGTTTTTTCTTTATCTAGGTATTCATAATGTATTGATTATTTATTTTTTATAAAATCAAATCTCATCTAAATAACAAAAATTTACTGAAGACCAAATGGGATTTGTACTCTTTGCTGTCTTATACGGTGAAAAAATCGTACTAAAAAAAGAAAAATATGTTGTCTATGATGATAAGTCGCCATATTGGTCAATGACAAAACGCCGGCCTTTTCCGCCCCGAAGCGTCTGTTGTTTCAACGCGGAAAGATTGGTAAATGATGGCAGCAAATAATTATTTTGGGTTCACTCACGGAGGAACCCAATATGGGTAAGTGAAGTGTGTAAAGTGTTGCATTATAATCAAGTAAAGGGCTAGTAATGAAGATAGTACTTGTGATCGCTAAGTAGCCTTGTGCTCATGTTTCGGGCCTAGTCAAAATGGCGTCTTATAGTATTGATCGAGTGATATTTCTATAAAACGCAAAAGTTTTGGACTTTCACGAGCATAATTTTATAGCGCTGCAACGGCTGGAGCAGCGTACGGTGGGCAAACAGGTTACGCTGTAGCCCCGGCTGCGACTGCTGCGACGTACGGAACCCAGCGCGCTGCAGCGACAGGCTACGACACAGCATATCAGGCCGCAGCCGCCACTCAAGGTGATTCATATGTTCTAATTTCGTTAAAGAAAGCCTGCGTTATCTTTGTTGTTAGTAAATTTTCAAAACAACCATTCCATACTTCTTACGTGTGGATTTACCAAGTCATACACTAAAATCAATAACACTGCGGCATGATTTGGTTATGGTATAGCTCAGAATAGTCTAGAAATATGTCACTTTATAACACATTTTGATAATTATGCGATTCAATAGCCAGTTCTAAATTAGGTGCTTACCAACAGGTAAGTGCTTAGTTAATTAGGTAAATATAACCTATTTTAAAGTACCTATCATTTAATAACTTGTATTTATAAGTGATCTTGCTCCTAGGGTTTGGTAACATTAAAAGAAATTGAATTTATTTGTCCACAGAGAGGGAAAACAAAATGTAATAGTAATAATTTTAATGACTGGCTATAAGCAGCATTTTCCGAATTATGGTCTGTTGCTATAATCTTCAACCTTTCCCCATTTTTTACGAAAGAATATAATATCTTGATTAAAAAAAGGGTCCAAGTCTTACTTAGGTATGGTTGGTAAAGCTGATTACCCCATTAATTCTTTTACATGTTAGTTTTCTTAAGTTACTATACTGGATTTAAGTCAAATTTATTTATTTAAGAAATGAGGTCAGGTACTATTCTGTAGTAGTTTACTGCTATTCATTAAAATATCAAAAGAAAAAGCATCATTAAATATACATTTCTTAGCACATCATAATGCCTTGAGCCTTATTTCATGATGTTTTCACAGTTTAGCCCCCTGCTTATGTAAAAGTGATTTTAGCTCCACTTATGGTTAGGAATGGTATGCCATTTACCCAAGAAATTCTTGGATACACATTGGATGGTTCCATCCAATATTATGAACTCATAACTTAGATTTGGTGTTTGTAAATGAAGATTTGTTTGTCAGAGTCAGTTTGGCTCATGATATAGGCTTCATTTGTAGGAGAGAAAGCTTTCAGTGTTTAATAAAACATGCCCTAAAAATTAAAGTAATAAAAATGTATACTTAAATATTATTATAAGAGATTTCGTTTTACCCAAGCAACTAAGTTAGTTCTCACCTGTGGATGTCAACTCACTCATATCAAAAGCATTTAGCTTGCCACAAGAGGTCAATAGGAATATTAATAAGGTTTTATTATGTTGTTCATAGTCTTTGAAAAGTGAGCATTTGTTTTTTAAATAAAAAAATTCAATTGTTACACACAACAAAAGACAAACAAGATAAAAGCTACAAAGAAAAACCGAAATACTAAGTCCTGTCAAAGATGTTAACTTGGATTAAGATAAGATAAGATTTTTTACCAAAAATTGGACAAGTGACATACCATCCTTATAAATAAACATTAAGATGTGCACCTGTAATTACAATTAAACGGAGTGCGCACTTAAACTATTATCATGAAAGCAGTTAGCTGGCACCAGGCCACCTATACTTGCCAGTATTGAACTGATAACAGACAGTTGGTTCCTATAAGTATTGAAGTGGAGACTGATCTGGATTTAGGGTAGTCTGCAGACTGCGCATGCAGCTTGATGGTGCAGTAGTTGGCTTACGATTAGGGCCGGTAGTCGGATGGGTGGCTCACAATATTATTCATTAGGGACTATGCACACTGCATTCTTATTTTAAATGCTTAATTTATTCCACAGTGCATTTTTTTTTGGTATGTCTAACACATTTATATCAATACAAACTCGTAATCATCATGTGTGCTGATTTAAGTGCAAGACTGAATTTATGCAGGTTACAAAACCATTCTAGTAGTTTCACCTGCTCTTTAGGCAATAGAATGCAAATAATATTTAAATTGATGAAGCTATTACAAAACAATTTACATTTAATTATTTATCAATAAATTCAAAATTGGATATAATAAGTATAAAAAAAATGAAAATTAGAATAATTACATATTAAATAATAAAATTTGAATTACATTACCAAAATTTGAAAAAGAAAAATGTCACAACCGAAATAAATAATTAAGAACTAGTCCAAAGAATGTCATTATAATTAAAGTTATATCTAGTTTTTATATTGCAAAAATTTGCTGATTGAGTAAAATAATTTGTCCATAAGCAACCTATGTAGCTTGAATCTATTTCAAGGCAAATCTCTTACATTTCCATGCAGTAGCAATTTTATTGTATCATGTGCTTCTAGGCACATTGATAACCAGCCTATTACACACTATTATTAAGCATGTCTTTTGCTTAATAATGTTAACTATAAACTTAAAAAATGTGGGTTTATATTCAAATATTTATAAAATGGCTTTTATGACACCATATATTGCTGTGATAACATTTCATTTGTACCACAAATGCCCTATGTATGTATGCTGTAGTCAAATAATGAAGCCATATTAGAACTTTCAATCTCGGTATGCCGAGATTTCGCGTTATATTTCCGTCCCGCCCACTGCGGCATTAGAGATGCGGGATCCCGCAAGATTTGCAGGACTGAAGATGAGTATATAAATTAGGGGGATCAATGAGTGAACATTTAACGTATGTGCATAATGCACTAAAGTCTGTAGTCTTCCCGTTATACCGGGACAACACACAAATTCTTGATCCCGCCGATACAGAGATCCTGCAAGGGCATACAAGATTATAAGCCCTAGATCATATATTAATTATATTTTTTCTCATATTGATATATTTGCTATGTCATATGGGCAGTTTAAAAGTAAAATCAAATTGGTATTAGAAAACAGTTGAAATTAACATTTTTTTTTTTCTTTGCTAACTTTCGTTGTTTACGCCAAAGTATTCTTTGCTAGTGTTTGTTAGTTAAGATTGTGTTATATATCTGTTGAAATTTTATTGTTGTATGTGTTGTGTATAAGTCTAAAATGATGTATAATCCCCTCGAAAATAAATATCGTAACCGATGATGAAGTAGAGAGCCGTAGGCTTTTCGAATTGAGTGAATCTCATTGACACCGACACGTTGTCGTTTAGCAGCAGCGCACGCGCACGCGCACGCTGCGGCGGCGGCGGCGTCGGCGTACGACGCGAGCAAGTCTGCGTACTACCAGCAGGCCGCCGCCGCCTACCCCGCCGCCGCGCCGCCTCAGCCGCAGCCCGCTTACGACGCCTCCGCCAAGCCCGCCTACTCGACACCCGCCACTTACGCGCAGGTCTTGTATAACCTTGTATTGCTTTAAGTTGTGTCCCTTTTAGTGTTGTGCTGATCGATAGGGGACTATCGGTAATTAATCGATAGTCTATCGATAGCTTGGAACGTGTATTAAAAGTGGAATACTATCGATTGCTCGTAATTTACAAACTATCGATGGTATCCGTATTATCTAGGTTTTTGGTATCAACAGTATCGAGACTATAGATTGGTTAAGATTGGCGATAGTTTTTTTTTAGTATCAGTACTAACGATAAAATTAATACTAAGAACAGAAATAGTATCGATACTATCGATAGTTCATTTCCAGCAGCAATACTATCCATAGTATCAATAGTATTACACTCTTTTAATAGTATTGACGCGTTTTGAGCTATCAATAGTATCGATAGGCCTATCGATAGAACGTTATTTTTGAGATGAAAAATTTGACTGAAATGCTATCGATAGTCTGGCATCACTAGTCCCTTTGCCCATTGTCCAAATAAATTAAATAAAACGGTTAAATGGACCAGCATTTCACATAGGTTGACTGCTTAAATGAGTGTTCGCCCGCGCTTTACAGGGACGCGGGGGTACGAAGAAGAGGGGGAGGGGGCGCATTATGCGCACCCTATAATTATGTAAGTCTGTTGCTAAAAATGATTGATACAAATTGATGAAATTTTTGCTTTTGTTAATGGATGAACGATTGGACAGTTTTAGTTACTAACAAAGTATTTGAAACTGGAATCATTCACCCGTAATCACAAAAGTAACAATTTCATTGATTTCAAGCGAGAATTATTAGCAGCAGAGTAATGTTATCCACATACTGGTCCGGTATTCACTCATACTTAATCAAAAGTCTGGTTTTTGGGCATACTATGAGATCCGTCAACTCTATAAAATAATAATTAGAGGACCTCACATACATAGTTCTGAACCCAAGTTAAGTAGCTTAAGCACTTATGTTATAGACTTCAGAAATGACGATAACTTAGATCCGAGCCAATTTAAAAAGTTCGTATTATATATTGACCCGGCCGGGGAGCGAACTCGGGGCATGTTGGAGTGGCATTACAATGAAAACCAGCATGCTAGCCACTTGACCACATAACTTCATTGTCGTCTCTGAAAAAAACCTTGTCTGCTAACAAGTTAATAATAATATCAGTTATAAATAATAGAGTTCAATTGGGCCAAATATTTTTATTTACCAATAAATGTCCTTATTATTAACCAGGTTAGGTTAAAACAGACCGGAAAAATATTGTATTGTGGGTAAGCAATTTATGAGCTCGACTGATGTATGACTGATCGTGTAGGGAGGAGCCCGAGCGGGGGGAGGCGCGAAGGCGGCGTACGGAGGCGTGTACACGCATACGCACACCCATACAGCCACTACGGCGGCCGCATCCTACCCCGCGCAGCCCTACACGGCGCCCGCGCAGCACCAGCCCAAGCGTGAGCATCCTCCTGTATATACCTACATCCACACGCATATATCGGTCAAAGCAAAAGCAAAAATATACACACTAGAAAATATTTGAATTAATGAAAAGTTAATTTGGTATATTAAAAAAAAACACATTGACAATCGTTTGGTGCAACAGATGGTCCTGGGTTCAAGTCCCGAAAGGGGCAAATTTTTGTGTGATGAATACGAGCATTTGTACCTGAGTCATGGGTGTTTATATATATTTCTATAAATATTACATATCTATGTATCATATATGTATGTCTATCCGTTACCCTAGTATCTATAATACAAACCTTAAAGTGTTTACTTTGGGCTAGGCTAATTGATGGGAATCCAATCATCATGGCACTGATATTCTGCAAATGTCTTACTTGGGATATTTACTGTTTTATATCAGCTTGTAGAAATAGATAGTGCTAATTCTTATATTTTTCTTCAATTTGTAGAATAATGAAATTATATATTTGGAAAATTATATAAACTAAGATTTATACTTTGAATCCAACAGGTATCCTCGTATGGTACATACACTTAACCAACTTTTTGCTTTTAGATCTATATTTGATTAACTTCCTCTAGCGCAGTATGATTCCTCAAAAATGAATATATTTAGCAGATTTAATCATTAAAAATGCAAGAATAAAACTATCATGTACTAGAAATGAGTAGTTTATGTAATATGATTTTTTTGAAAAAGATATTGTTGAGGCAAAAATGTTGACCCCTTAAAACCCGAGAGCATTATATCATGCGTGCGACAACGATACCTAAAATCCGCTATGTATAGCGCGCAGTCTGATTTGATCCTTATGACAGCTTTGGTAATGGTTTTTTTTGATTGAATGATATTTTTTCCCCAATAGAGAGAGAAATAACGCATTTAACATAAAGCTGGGCGTCAAGGGGTTAAGCTATCAATTACCTACATATTGATATATTCAAGAAAGATTTTACATTATATCTTTAATTGAGGCATATTTTTGGATCTATTCATCAGTAGCAGTAGAGATAAGTCTCTTAGATAGCGTTATTTTCTATTGTGTTTCATCTAGAAGCTGCTAACCGCGGCAACACTGCTTACGACACTGCACTTTACAACGCAGCGACAATGTACGTCGCGCAACAAAACAAGACTGGTGGTGGAGGGTGAGTTGTTTTATAACATTTTTCAATAGAAAAATCTACCCTCTTTTCTTGGAAATAAGAACATAATTCCCTTCATTGTAATACTGCTTTAGGAATTAATTATGCCATTGTTTTTCTAGCCCTATCCAATTTTAAAACTATACCTTTTTAGATTTATAATTTTTATATATTTTATGCATTTTCAATGCGATCTTATAAGATAAATTATTATAATAGAAAAATACTAGAAAAAAATCGACTCGGGTCACAAGTGAATCTCAGGCGGGAATCGAACCCGCAACCTTTGGAAATCCGGTCCAATGCAATTCTCTCCCAATTGAGCTACCGAGCCTTGCGAACACTCGTCGAAATTTTCTAGTACCTTCCTGATTTTACGCTGTAGGCCAGCGTTGTTTCATCAATGAGAGGAACATCCTCTCGTAGCTCAATTGGGAGAGCATTGGACCGGATTTCCAAAGGTTGCGGGTTCGATTCCCGCCTGAGATTCACTTGTGACCCGAGTCGATTTTTTCTAGTATTTTTCTATTATAATAATTTATCTTATACCTTTTTATTTTATGCCAATTCTATTGAAATACAATTAATCCAACTGTCGAGATACGTATCTGTCTTGTTGCGTTCTGGCTAGTTTACTATCCTTCCTGTGGTCTGATGAAATTAGTTTTGTGCCACTTGCATATTTAACAACTCGTTAGTAATTTAAGAAAACCTAAATAACAGAATAAAGTTTTAAAAATAGAAGAATTAATATTGGCCGCCTGTTTATTTTGAAGATTCTATTCTTTTTTTATTGTTATTTAAACAGTGATAACTGAACGATATTTGGTATATATTTAATAAATATTCAAGGTAAAAATCTATTTGTAAAATTTATGACTTTATAATGAAGCCCTCAGAAGATAAGTCTAGCAGTAAATGACTATAATATTCATAATTAAGGAATTCCCTCTTTTCATTTTCCCTGTATGTTTAGTATAAAGTACTATTGTCGATAAAGAGTCCGATTGCCGATCTTTGGTATTCCTCAGTGCACCCTTATCGGTAATCAACCACTTCTCCCCTCCGTGAACAATGTACATTCTTGAAGTAAACTTCTTTAGGAGTGGCTCGAGGGTAACTTAGATTTATTTTTCTAACGAAAGTAACGCTCTGTAGTCTACAATATGTTTAAATAGTTTCAGCTATTTAAAGGTTGTATTCCGAAATACACATCAGTATACTGGCCAGTCGTAATGACGTCATGAATCCGTCGCCATTTGTACTGGTCAAAGTGAAAGAAAGTGTGGCCTATCTTGTTGGACTTGTCTCCTCTCCGTCGCTCTCAAAAATGGCGTCGATTGCTGACATCAAAGCACTGGCCAGTACATTACGGAACAAATCTACAGCATGGCATCGATTTACGACATCATTGGCCAGTATACTGATGTATATTTTGGAACACAAGTGAAGCTTTTTTATGGATATGTGTCATAAACAAAAAAAAAAAATACGTTAATTGCGCGTAAAGAACACGCACACAAGTTTTTTTATTGCAAATCTAAAGTTCAACATAGTAAATCTATAAATGGAACAGTAAAATGAATTTGTGATTTTCGCCAGGGGATGGAAGAACTATAACAAGGGCGGCGTAGGTGCGGGACAACAGCGGCGCCCTAAGCCTCCACCCAAGACACAGCAGCTGCATTACTGCGACGTTTGCCGAATCTCCTGTGCCGGCCCGCAGGTACGCACTATTTTAAAAAACAATTTTATTACAAAGGTGTGTTCACAAATTTTGTTTAGGGGCGTTCATAAAATTCAGCCAGCATATTAGGTATGGTAGTATCTGTTTAAGTAGCAAAGTCCATCCAATTTATATTTTCAATGCGAATCTCATTGGAAATTGTCAATATAATACCTTTGTCCCATGTGGGGCTAATAAATTAATATTGATTATTAAAACTACTCCATTACTAAAGCTAAGTCTGCCTGTTTTTATTATTATAATGATTAAATTTATTTGCATCATATAGTTTACATATTACAATGTGATTAAGGTACATGTTATTGCTAGCAACGGGACAGGGACAGGGCAGGCATGCAAAAAATATTAAAAATAAAATCCACGAATTCAAGTTTTACATATAAAAATCATTGTGCTCAAAATTTGAGCAGAAAGTAACATGTCAAGTGCCTCATTAACAAAAACAGTAAAGAAGTTTAGAATGTTCTTTATATATTTTCTGTGTTAGTATGACTTGAAAATTATATTCTGCAGTCATATTGAAAAAAGTCTGATTTTCATGTATTTTACCACGTTTTTCTTATCTCACTTTTCTTATTTGTTTGTTTGTCTGTCCGGGCAAAATCTTGCAACTTAAATTTGAGGCACTTACCGATAAGCTAGAAAGCTGAAACTTTCAGGATAGTTCAGAACCCGATGACAATGCACTCTAAAGCAACTTTCAACTTTCCAGATGCACTTTCAGGTCCACTTTCGGCAACTTTCACTTTTGTATGGGGCTTATCCGATTGTTGCGTAACACATGGTTACTTCGTTGAGTTAATAATTAAAAAGAATAAAATAATTATACTAGATTTAAAAAATCTAAAAATCCCACGTTTTTCAATGTCCTAAAAAGAATAAAATAACCCTGCGGGGCAAAGCGAGGGGCCACTCAAAACGTGGGGGCGCATCTTTACAATAATCGGCATCAATGCATGTCATTCATCTCTTTAAAATCTCCTCTTAGTAATATGCGCCCCCACGTTTTGAGTGGCCCCTCGCTTTGCCCCGCAGGGTTATTTTATTCTTTTTAGGACATTGAAAAACGTGGGATTTTTAGATTTTTTAAATCTAGTATAATTATTATGGTACTTTTTCTATGGCTTTTAGTTTGTTCTGAAATGTCTGTGTTTGCTAACTTTAAATCCAGTAAGTCCCATCTCACAAATTAGTATAGAAATTATACAGGTGAACAGCCCACATATTATTATTTTATTAATTTATTTAATTTAACGACTTTTATATGTTATATAACATATGGCATTGTAAATGCAAAAAATAAAAAATAATATGTTAAGGACTTTTAGTTAAGTAGACATGTCAGTCCTATCATAAACTTTTAATTTAACAACCTAATTATTAATACTTATTAAAGTTTCTTGACTGAATCTGATCTAAACGTTTAGACGTCGGCACCTTCCATGCTATCCTGGTGAATTACTGTTTACATACAAGCTTCGTAATGTGAATTTGTTAATAAATAGTATCTTGTCTCGCGTGACGCGTTTGTCCACGCTGCAGACTTACAAGGAGCACCTGGAGGGGCAGAAGCACAAGAAGAAGGAGGCGGCGGTGAAGCTAGCGGCGGCGGGCGCGGGGGGCGGCGGTGGTGGGCGGGGCGGCGCGGGGGGCGCGCTGCGCTGCGAGCTATGCGACGTGACGTGCACGGGGGCGGACGCGTACGCAGCGCACGTGCGCGGCATCAAGCACCAGAAAGTGGTCAAGCTGCACACGATGCTCGGCAAGCCGATCCCCTCCACGGAGCCCACCAAGATTGGAGGTACGTTGCACTACTGTTACATAACATCGCGGGTCGTTTTTGTAAATGCAATAAAAAATCAAATATATAAAATTACGCTCTTCGGTAACCCATACAAAAACATATTACATTTGAATTACACTATCTCTTCCATGGAGCCCAGCAAGACTGGGGGTATGTTAAACAACTGTTGAGATATAAAATATGGGCCTCAGAGCCCTCAGGTTGAAATGCAAAAAATACAATATATAAATTATTTTAATAGAAAAATATGAGAGAAAATAAACTCTGCTCACAAATGAATTCTCGGGCGGGAATCGAATCCGCAACCTTTTGATGTCCGGTCCAATGCTCGGGTCAACAATCTCTTTTTATTTATGCCACTATTTCTAAATGGCAATTTTTCTCTTAATTTCCAAATTAAGAGATAAATTGCCAAAATGCGGTTGTAAATTGCGTCACGACTACTGTTGTCCCGGTAGCTCTGCGGTCAGAGTACTCGTCCAGATAGCGAAAAATTTTGGTTTCAAATCCAACCTGAGGGCTTGGAAGATGTGGTTGTTCTTTTATAAACGTATTGAAGTAAATTTATAAAATAAAAAAATAAAAATTGAAGTAAATTTAACTAACTTTTATTACCACACAAAATTAAATTGTTATCATTACTTAAATCGCTAGATGTTCGGTTGATATGACGGAATTTTAGTATAAATAAATAAGTCATGTCACATCTGACAATGCTTACTAAAACCTGCTTAATACGATTAAATAATGGAGTTTCGTAAAGTTTTGTTGTTGCAGCAATTGTTACACAATCATTCGTGTTAGGTGGGTTGAATCAAATGTAAACATATTTATTAAACTCAGATATGATCCCCAAAAATCTAAACGAGTGGGGATCGTATTTGTATGTAAGTATCGCCCTTTATCTGTACTGAATTCTCTAGATGCCACAAAATCATATCTGTATATTTAAAGTGATGAGTCGGCTATTACGAGTTAACGCCAAGTCAAATTGTCTCTTCTGCAAAATGACAGTTTTCGGCACTCAATACAGATATGGAGTGTGTGAAACGGTTTAAACTCTTTATACACCATTATTAAATTCTTTGATGGAAAAGATAGAAAGGCTCGACATGAACTAAGAGATAATTGGACTTTCCGTTAGCAAAAAGCACGGTAGCTGGCACAACCAAGATAGCATTCGTGGCATCCGGGGGGCTCAGTACAGTGAGCAGCGTGAAAGACGGCAATACTCAAGGGGACAAGGAGAAGGAGGGAGAGGACAAGGAGGAGGACGGGGATACGGAGCCCGAGGTGCAGCCCGTGGGGCAGGACTACATCGAGGAGATCCGAGGGGACGACGGCAAGGCCATCAGCTTCAACTGCAAGCTGTGCGACTGCAAGTTCAACGACCCCAACGCCAAGGAGATGCACATGAAGGGCCGCAGGCACCGGCTGCAGTACAAGAAGAAGGTAACCAACCGCTTTACATCAGATTAATTATAGTAATAGGAAAATACTAGAAATAAATCAGTCCAGCTCCCAAAAAAAATTGGTTGTCTGTAAAGTCGGTTTATGGACGATAATTTTACGTGATAACATCATAAGAAAACATTGATGAAAAATTGCATTTAATTGAATTATTATGAATGAATTAATAACCTTTTTTGCCACAATTGTTGTTGTAATAAACAATGGAAACCACATTATGTCTTCACTTCACTTTGTAAACAATTGAGGAAACAGTTCGCGTGTAGGTTGTGTGCTGCCGCTGTCTCTTCTACTCTGATGCATCGGCCGATGGAGTGGAAGAGAGATAGATGCGTCACTAGCGGAATGCTTAGGCCGATCGTCCCTTTCTATCGCTTGTTCGGCTTTTCATTGTCATTTTGCACGCTGGGCTCAGGCGGAAAGTGACAATGAGTAATGCATTTTAGTACGTGCAGCCCGACGTTCATCGATTTATAAGACGTTATCACGCCAAAAAAAAAATTTCTGGTCTTTTTCTATTAATATATTTTGTTATATAAGATGAAAAATATATAAAATCATGATCCACATTCAGCCACCTGGAGTAAATAAATGTTTTCTAGTAGAGGAACTGATTTGAAATACAAGTTTGCGTCATATTACGTCATGGAATATTTTTATAGAACATTTATATCAATGTCAAATTATGTAGGTTTCCAAATTGTAACAGAAATCATCCAGTGATTACTTAGTAAAAGGTTTGAGGTGCCTGTTGAGCCTGGCGGCCACACGTGGTTGCCAAGAGTTCTGGGCACTGAATGATTACTCGACATAATGAGGATGATTTCAGAAGTAAATCGCAAAGTATTTTTTTAAGTTAGTTTGCCATTGGCAGCTGAACCAAACTTCTTACATTTAATAAGACTGTTGCTACAAAATATAAATACAGAGTGTCGAAAGATAGCGACGGTATAACCAACATCTCTATAGTGTAGTGTTTGTTCTACACAGCTGTACGGATTTGATTACAGTGTCAGAAAAACATTTTTTCATTTATAATGACTAATTTATTAAAATCGGGTTTCAAATAAAAATTCATAATATTGTCTAGTAGCATTATATTTATGTTGTCAAAGCTCTCTGTAATCAATACTGTATAATAGAAATGAAAATACTAATCAGTCAACTCAAAAGTATTTTTGTCCTTTGTACATATGTTAAATGTAACAAGCTGGTGTGAATGGTCAGGTGCAACCGGACCTGGAGGTGAAGGTGAAGCCTTCGATGCACCAGCGCAAGCTGGCCGAGGCCAAGGCGCAGCGCATGATGGTGCGCGACGAGCTGTGGGCGCGCCGGCGCATGCACGATGTCAGTACACTCTTTATTACAGCTTTATATTCTAAAATAAAAATATATAAATTGTTTTCCATTTCTTTGTTATATGGCTCCCCTATGGGTAAAAGCCTTCTCCATTCTTTTCCACCTTTCCCTGTCTTTGGCCATAATGCATCAAACTTTTTCCTGCTGTGTTTAGTATATCTTTGGCCTAGGTGGCGTTATTATGTCAGTATACTCTTATACTTACTTATTTAAGACAATAAACAACTGATCAAGGAGACCTTTGTAACAGTTACGTCAATCGATTCTTTTAGTATTTGAAAAGTCAACACCGTTATCCACAAATATTTACAAAGTACTTAACCTTCAAAATAAAAAAAATACTTTAAATTCATTTTTAAACATTTGAAGCCGTCCTTACACCATACTTTCTTACTTAGTTTATGTGGAAATTAAAGAAATGAGTTTTCAGTAAAATAATTAGCATTTAGTCCTTTATTCTTAAATTACACCAAGCCAATGACACTTAACAATTTCTTTCCCAGACACCGGAATATACTTTCCCTAAGAATTTTGTTGTGCTGAACCCAAATTCAAAATTTGTAATTTAAGATGCCCTCTGTAGTTTTTTAGCTATACTAAAACGTAAAGATCACATAACCTCAAAAATGGGCAAAAACGGCGTTTTTGCACTTGTAGGTTAGAATCTCCAAAACCCTACACGATGGAACAATTCTGCGGCCGAATTGGGATTCAGCACACCAAAACCTTCGGAAAATTATACTCAAGTCTACTTCACAAATTTAATTTACCGTGACTTTCTCCTAGTAAATTTGTCTTGTTCATTTTAAATTTAATTGTAAATTTGAGTGGAGCAAGTAGTGTAATCGATTGATGTGCGCAGGGAATGGAGGAGGAAGAGCGAGCTTATTGGGAGGGCGGTCCGGAACCCTGGTGGCCTCGTCCACCACACCACCACCACCACCATCACGTGAGTCTGCAACTATGAATACTTCTTCAGTATAAATATACTACTAGTCTTCCGTTTTCGTTCATCGATATCTCTATTTTGAATACTATATAGTATTCGGTTACAGATATCTGTACAGTTACTGATGACTCAAAAGTATATACTATTTTACTTAAATTTTATAACTTCAATGTATAAGATGTTCTGATACTCCAGTAAAATGTATAGAACTAAGCTGTGTGTTTATATACTAAATATAAGTCCTATCAATTATTATTATGCTGTATGGTATGGGCTTAATTTTACTCCTTAATCAGAAGACTATTACGTACCTAACCGGCACATATAGTAAAAATAAAAGATTAAGTAACTTACATCGTTGTGATGTGATTGTGAGTACTGTAATGTTTGGTAATGCGATGCCAGGGCATGGGCATCGGGTACGGGCCGGTGGGTAGACGGCCGGAGACGTCGGACGACCGACACGTGCTGGCCAAGCACGCGGACATCTACCCGGGCGAGCAGCAGCTGGCAGACATCCAGCGGGCCGTCTCGCACACCGAGCGAGCGCTCAAGTCGCTCTCTGACGCGCTAGTCGACCAGGCGCGACCCAAGGTAATGCTTGTTATGAGTACTAAGGCAACAAATAGATGTACAAAATGAAAAATAAAATTTTGAATCGTTGAACATTTTTACCTACCACTCATTTAGAGGACTTCTTTAAACTAAAATACTAAAATGAAGGTCCTATCACATATAAAACAGTCATTGAAAAAGAAGGAATATATATATACCCAACTCGGATACCAATGTTTGTATTCATTACACAAACATCTGCTTCTTCCGAAACCCAGGACCGTCAGTACGTAAGGGAGGATAGCTATTGTTACACCTATGTTTGCGTAGCACCTTACACCTTATATAAAAGACATTTAGTCTACATCAAAACTACCTATTCCACGACATAGCTGAGCTTAAGTATAGTTTCAAAACTACGGACCTTGAAATGTCTTGTAGTCCGTCACACCTATCCATGAGGATGTAACAGTACAATCCAAACTTCCATGGAATATTGTTAGTGAAAATTGTACATCTACTAAATGCAAAATTAAGAATCCATAATTCTAAACAGGGGCAGACACCAGCCAAGACACAAGTTAAAACCGAGGAAAAGAAAGATGACAAACCAGAGGGCAAGGAGGATGGTCGCGACAATCAACTGTAAGTTTATTGTGAACTCATTGATTTTATTTTTCTTGTAGGCTTTCCTTTTTCTTAAAAAAATATTATTTCTCCTATAGTATTAATTTGATTTCAACATATTTTACCTTTTTTATTTTCGCTTTACACTAATTCTCTCTGTGTTCAATCATTATTTTTGTTTGAATTCACTTTGCACCAAACCCAGGTATGGTATCTTGCTGCCTGTAAAAATAGAAGAGAAAAATAAAGAGCGAACTAATAGAGGCAATGAATGCATACAGAGTAAGACGTAAGTTCACAAATGGACACTTTGAACCTGTAGATAGCCTGTTGTAGATGTTTAGTTTCATTATGTGCTATGCAAAATTATAAAATATTACTAGTGAAATTAGTATTCAAGTGGGTCTTGATCTTGTAGATGTAGTGTTGAAACTTAATCATAGCGCTGTAGAGGATAAATTGAATCGATAAGATATATTGAAATCAGCTCTGATCTAATATTTTTTGGGAGATTTTCATTGCATGTTTACAATATAAAAATTATTTCTTATAATATTCTTTAAGATGTAAACTAGAATATGTTTAAATAATGGCATAGACTAACTATCACTGAGTAAATAATCCATATTTGGGAGAGGTATAAAATTACAAAAAGTTGATTTTATAAAATTAAATAAAACGAAAATTGAGGGATTGTTATAGAGGCAAATCATAACTATGTTTTGTGTACTAATCACAGTGTTTGTTGGCTGGGGCATACAGACATGACGTAATAGTTTACGATAGGGGTAAAATTGTTTAAGTCGCATGTTATGTGCGTTATCGTATCCTTTAAATATTTATGAAGCCTTTTCGCATTTATATTGATCTGTTTTGAGGTTAGATTTTAAAATAAAGATATTATTCTTAATTTATATTTACTTTACTGTGTTATGTTATAGTAAATATAAGGGCATTAAAATCCTAATGTTCGATAAAGATGAATTGAAAGTGAACAACTATTCAAAAAATCTATTCATTTGCCCACAAGGATTTTTTACAACTTTATTAGAAAAATACTAGAAAAATGGACAAATAAATTCTCAGGTTTAATTTCCGCCTAGGAATTTATTTATCATATAAGATGGCATTGAAAAGTGCAAAAAATATATAAAAATCATATATTTTTTTAACTTTTCTAAAAGCAGTTCCGTTACATGGTGTAGCACCATATTATAAAATATAAAGGAAGTCATCTTTGCCTTTATGTTCTGCTAGTGGTTTTTTTATCATGTGGGTTCAAATTGGCTAGGTTCTCGTTCATGGGCGAGGGCGAGGGCGGAAGCACCTCTGGCGAAGGTGGGGCGGGAACAGGCGTGGCGGGGCGAGCGCTGAAAGGCGTGATGCGGGTGGGGCTGCTGGCCAAGGGGCTGCTGCTCAAGGGCGACCGACAGGTGCGGCTGGTGGTGCTCTGCCACGACCGACCCACCGTCACGCTGCTCAAGCGGGTGGCTGCTGACCTTCCCACGCACCTCGCCAAGGTCAAGGTGAGATCTTCTCCACTTCATATTAAGTTAACCTGTACATTTCCATGTGTTGATGGAATTTGCAAACGGCAGCGTAAACGTTGTGTGCATTTAATAATAATAATAATAATATTTCTTACATTCATAACAATTAGCCTATCCCAAAGTAAGCACTGTAAGGCTTGTGTTATGAATACTAGGGTGACAAAAAGTCATACATATTAGCTACTTTGTACCCATGACTAGCATACAAATGCTCATATTCATCACACAAGATCTGCCCCTTCTGGGACTCAAGCCAGGACCGCTGGTGTGAAAGGCAGGATCACTACAGTTGCACCAAACGGTCAGTATTTAATTGTTATATAAATCAGTAGCAATAAATTATTTGTTGAAATAACATTTTTATCTTTTTATCTCGCAACTATTTTTGGTGTACTTTCAGAATTATCTAACAAATAGCAACCATTTGTTTTTTTTTTAATTAATTTGAATGGATTCCTTCTTGATCCCAATCGAGCCCGGGGCCAAGACAGGATGCACGATAGAACGAATTAATCCAGAAGGTGCCTATTCACCCTGGCCTCAAAAACGAACGAGTTATAAGTACTTGGAAATACAAACGCAGAGAGAGACTTCCACTTCTTTGCTGTGTACTTTATGAAAGATGTTGAGAAGGGCTTGGTGCGACAGGTAGGAATAGCAACCAAGAAAGTGTGATAGCCCACAATGCGTCTGGATGTCCGATAGCAGAGAGGAGATGGAGTTATGAGCATACGCAGCTCCTGAGCACACCAAAATACAGTCTGTTGAAGACCGACAGACAGGCTATTTGCGGCGGTTTATTCATTCATAAGTTTTTATTAAAAACTCCATTGTACTAAAATTTTGGAAAATTAAATTCCCAACCAACATAATTCCAATTCATTGTCCTTTATAGCTATCAAATATTATGTTTTGATACGTGATATTTGTAAAAGTTCATTAAACATTGCTCGTATTTACCCAGGGCCCGGGCGACGAACCTAAATACAAAGTGGAACTCCAGCCAGCTGAAGGGGCGGTGCTCGTATCAGATGGGACAGTACGTGTACTCGTCAGCCTCACATCTGCAGTGATGCGCGAACCCAACGGTAAGCGAAATCGGTCTACCGTCCCCCACCACTACGCCGATTTCACCACCCCGTCAATGGGAGGCCGTCCCAACTCGTCCCAAGCGTACGCTTCCTATGCCAAATTTTAATCACCATATGGTCAGATTTATATGAATTGAAACTGCCTAAAAGGTTGATAAAGATCTTTAAACATAACTGGTAAATCGGACCGTATCCAACTGGGAATATGGCATAGTGAGAATAATCGCCATGGGCTCTTCTAACGTGTACCGTAATCAGACTTTGTCTATTATTTTCGAGGTGGGTGATTTAGACATTGAACGCTTGCAATATTTCTTAAGAGTGATTTCTAATATATATATGTGGCCTACTTTGTGAAAATAATAACACGTGATAGCAAAAATATTCTCAATATAAATAGCCAGAATACCCTTAGCAGCCATTCGACCGACCACTATTTTAAGTTAAAGTAGTTTGTTTACGGTGTACGTTGGTGGCGCTTCTAATGGGGCAACGTTGCGTCGAAACCTCCTTCTACTTTATTCCTGTAACAATAATTGCTCTTTATAAGTGAAGAATTGCGAAGACACTATCATTGACGTTGTGAAATGGTGATATTGGTCGTTGATATCATCCTATTCCTGATATGATCGAACTCTCAGAACAAACTATCTCAGCCTATCAGACTTATTTTGTATTTTTATATGTATTTTACTCAGTATATTTTTGTTTCCGATTAATGTGTGCAAAAAAATAAGATAATTTGTTCAAAGTTTACCGCCGGCTCCCGGCATTGTGTTGCTTATTTTTAGGTGTGATTAGGATTAGAAGCAGCGAGAAGAAAAGGATTTTTGATCATCTATCCAGATATATATCACGTGCGATGCGCCTCCGCGGTGGTATATTCTATCTACTGAAACGGAGCAAACATATATATCATTTTTTTATATATTATATGTGTATTTTTATTTAATATTTTATCGTTCATATGCTAGGGCTCTTAATTTAATCTTTTATCTATTAGTACGAAGTGCCAAGTTAGGTCCCCGAACACCATGAATAGTTTAATGATTAGGTGTCGAGCGAGCGAGCGTTACGTCGGGATGCGATTAGCCAATGTTAATGCAGTGTGCGTAAAATGGCACCCCGACAGGGTACCGCCCCTCCTAGGCTAGTGTGTGTGAATGTTTGCCCCGTTTTCGTCGATGTGCGATCTGTTGATGGTCAAACACCCTTTGTGTTGTTGTCGCTAGAGGGTGGCGACATAAAGCGAGACGACAAGGATGTGCTACCGCGGCAGAAGTGTTTGGACGCGTTGGCCGCCCTTCGGCACGCCAAGTGGTTCCAGGTACATTCGCCCACCTTATAAAACGTGTGCGCACTCCACGCCATCTATACTTAACCCACTTGCGAATAGCTTACACATTGTTGCTGCGTTCAGAGTCCGATTCGAGTCGAACCTAGTTTTTTGCCGGTCCTTGAGGGGGAGTGCGCACGTATTTTTTTAGTCACATGTTTGCTTTTATTATTTTTGTCATCAGTGGTAGAAATTTAATTTTCAATGTGAAGTGTAAAGTAACGACCTCCCATGAACATGTGGCTACAAGTGCTTCTCTCTGTGAACTAAGCTGCGTTTCCTGCACTTCGTTAGCCGGTGATGGGAGTATATTTGATACGGAAACGCAGTTTTGAACGGTGACGACTGTATGACGAGTGTGGATCCCATTTATTGCTCCGCTCGTACCGATGTCTATAGTTGATTGGAGCAATAAATTGGTGCCGTTTGGTGTCAGAGCTCTGGCTCTTACTCGGTGTGGTGTGTAGGCTAGGGCGGCCACGCTGCAGTCGTGCGTCATCATCATCCGGATCATGCGGGACCTCTGTCGCAGGATACCCAACTGGACGCCGCTCAACCCATATGTGAGTATACACTTTTTATTTATTTTTATTATAATTGGCTATTTGACAGTGTTCGGAAAATATATTGTAATTATTGCGTAGGTATCTATCAATCAAGCTATTACAGTATTTTTTTTTTTTCAAAAATTATGTTTATTAGGGAAAACAATATCCAAAAAAATCGCGCGAAAACAGCCGGTTACGCGACATTTGCTGACTGTGTCGTCACATCACATAACACGAAACAAGTTTTATTTTAAGCTCCGATGCCGTTTTGTGTGGTGTGACGTCATTCGATGCTTAGTCATGGCTGCCCGCGTTTCGGTTCTTGTAACCCACAGATAAAAAATTTTGATGTATTTTTCAAAGATAAAATTGATTGTTTTTTGCGAAAACTTACTGAATGTTTTTTATTAATCATTAAGTGTTATCATGTTATTTACTTTTAGTTACTATGTTATTAAACATATTTCACATTTTTAGTTCTTACACTTCCGCGCACATTACACATCAGAATAAAACACTTTTTTACGGATTTTTGCGCATGTTTTATTTTATTTTATATTTAATCCTGACGTTTCGACTCCTTTACAGGATGTGATCACGGCTCCTGTAAAGGAGTCGAAACGTCAGGATTAAATATAAAATAAAATAAAACATGCGCAAAAATCCGTAAAAAAGTGTTTTATTCTGATATTTCACATTTTTCGTTATCACTGTTAAGTAGTCAATTATTTAAGTTTTGGGGCTATGGCAGGCCTAGTAGAGTTGTAGTTACCGAGACTCAAAAGGTCTATTATGACGTGGGATTAGTGACTGTTTAGCCTGCAGTGCCTCTAACAATCGCATTAGTGTTCGCCTTATTGAATTGTATAAGATTTGCGAGTACTTTTCTATCTTATTTTCTCAAATTGTCTAGAAGATTGTATGTAAGGAGTTGTATAGCCTGATTCTTTAGAATACCATAGAAAGGCCCCGAGTTCATTTGTTTACCTTGCCCTCCAAAAGCCCTACCATCATCTCTTATTCCGATTCAAGTTAAGCTGTTGAAGAGAGACGCCGATACAGACCAAGTATAGCGCTGGCTCACTTTGACAATCGAACTTGAGTCGCGCTAAGAGGTCATAGTAGGCCCTCTGTTCTTGAATATTAATCAGATTTAAAGTTGATTTGTTGCAAAATTGAAAAAGAATGACATGTTTTGGAATTTGATTTGGATGATGGTGGTAAAGTATGGGAATGTATTTTTAGGCAATGGAGCTGCTGGTGGCTGGAGTGCTGCAGTCGGCTGGTGCTGCGTTGTCAGCTGGAGAGGCGCTTCGACGCGTGATGGAGGCCGTCAGCGGAGGGCTGGTGCTGGAGCACGGGCCAGGGCTGAGGGACCCCTGCGAGAAGGAGCTGGTGGTGGGTTGCTCATTATCATAACTAAGGGAACAGCTTTTATCACAGTGGAAAAGTGGAGTTTTATAATTTTATATTTTTTTTTTGCATTTTCAATGTTATCATATAAGAATAATTATTTTAATAGAAAAATACTAGAAAAAAACGACTCGGCTCGCAAGTGAATTCTTCCCGCCTGAAAATTTCGTGATACTTAACATTGAGGAGTAGAACTCTTTGCCTAAGTCTGGTTCCTGACAAATACATTTAAGGGGTCTTCAAGACACGAGGTATCTTCTAGGCAAGCACGTCACATCCTAGATCGCATCGTCGCTAACCATCAAGCGAAAAAGCTGTGAAGCGCTAACCTATTTACAATAAAATAATATTCTAAAAATAACGAAAACTACCAAATACATATTTAGTAGTTTTCGTCAGAGCATCATGCTGTTTTTCGTGACGGGACACGAGTCGATTTTACTGACAAGGCGCGCTAATAGATGTTTTTCATGAAAAAAGTAATGTTATTGATTTCTATTGCAGGATGCTCTCGGCAACTTGCCTCCTCAAAAACGTGAAGATTTGACGGCTTCGGCGCAGCAGTTTTTGAGGCAAATCGCATTTAGACAGATTCACAAGGTAAATAGTAGTTTATAATTGGGCTCTCTGGATCAATTAAAAGATCCAGCACGCCAATTGTATCTATTTGAATAAAACAACTTTTTCCCGAATTTTGTGCATAATTTATTTTTCATTTCGTCATATATTTGCTACTGCCTACCTGCCTGAATAAAATGTTGTGAAAGTATTAACAAATATATGACGACCATTGCCTTAGTCATCCTGTGATCACGCTTCGAAACGTCAGGATAAAAAATAAAATAAATTACGAGCAAAATCCGTAAAAGTCGTTTCATTGAAATAATTTAATGATGTCCAAGGTGGTAGTAGTGGCAAGGAATAATAACGAGAGTGTGATGTTCCGCCAGGTGCTGGACATGGAGCCGCTGCCGAAGGTGAAGCACGCGTCCGGGGGGTGGAAGTTCCCCCGCAAGCGCAGGCGCTCCACCACCGATCCCGACCCTGACCAGCCCAACGGTCACTCACTACACTTCTAACTTCTCTCACTCTGACTATACAATTTGCAATGAAAACAACTTTATTCAAATTCTCTTGAAATAAGTACTTCTGAACGTCTTTAACTGATAAAAAAACAGGCACAAGAAACTCGTCAACTTTCAGACGTAACGACATCTACAATGTCATACGTGGTCATCATACTTAATTGACGAAAAAAAATAATGTGATTCTATTATAAAAATAAACATTAGTGTTATGGTTTCATTATATCGATGAATACAAAAAAGTCGACAAATATCTGTTTTAATAAACATTACAAGTGAAATATAAAGTATAAAAGATAAATTTAAAAAAGAAACATACAGAATCCGTTTACGAGCATGACGCATGATGCAACTTTTGTTCAACGATATCTTTGGGAACTTTATGTATGGTGAAGCCTCTGCATCTCCCACTATCTCTGTGGCTGTGCAGGTGGAAGCCTCGTTTCTTTTTCACTTAATTCACAGTTGGTTTAGCAGATGTGCTTGCCCTCTGTATGACTACCAAATGATGAAACTTGATGACGAGTCGTAGAGATGCGGTTCGACGGCAGAATAACGATGGCGACGAGTTATTCGAAGCCTCGCGGTTTCTGCCGTTGACCGCACTCTCCGTGCCGATGTGGCAATCTGATTGAATTCCTCGTTTTTAACATTGCATACGAGTTCACAACATTTTCTTACTGAACTATATTGTTACAGGTGAAGGAAAAGTGGTCAAGACGGAGGAGAAAACTGATGCGACGGATTCGGCCAAGAAGTAACCACCACCCGCTGCCAGCTATATTTCTATGAAACTCTTAACGTGTCGGCCGACAATGGATACACTTTATTTACAACCGGTCCAGTTTTAATATAAACCTTACAGATTTAATACGTTTATATTTTGTGTAAGACTTTACACGATATTTTCGGCCCCGCACTAAACGTGTTTTCAAACAGACGATCTGTCCAAAATTATATTATAGTAGATCCGAGAGATTTGTAGCGTTTGGAATTAGGTAGATCTTTAGGTTCTATATTAAATGTAATTAGTATTTAGACTATGAGAACGAGAGACAGGGATAGATCTTGATATTGGACTCCGAGTGATGGCGTAGATAGGGTGTGTATGGAATTAGAGTTTGTAAGGGTTTCTTTTAATTATTAAACATTTAGGATAACAGTATTTGACTTTGATGTTTAGTTCCTTCCTATTCGGCCTCGCCGAGGCGTCCCAAACGGTACCTTCAGTACGACATTATGTATCTATTTTAGTTTTATAAGTTTGTTATCTTTCCTACGCCGAAGTAGGCCATATTGGAAAAATTAGTGAGATGTTTAGAATCGGTCGCACTTTCAGTTTTATTGTTGGACGCTGATTTTATATTAAATTATGCTATAGTACTTTAAGCGATGACAACTGAATAGGCGACTCTATTTACTTAATTTATTATCTTATAGTAGTTTGTTTTTTTATACAACACTGGTGTTGAAACGTGGTATATTCCAACCAAAACGCGTAAAAAGATGGTCAACATGGGATTATTGCTGCTTTCGACATCAAATTGGTCGGATTTATAAGATATGTATAGTTCTTTTTGTAACGTTGACAAGTCAGAGGCGTTGCAAATATATCTTATTTATTATTTTCTCCCAGAAACTAGAGGAAATTGATCCACGGAAAAATAAAAATTGCGTGCGCAAAAATCAAACCCCACCCTCGATTTAAAATCCACAGATATTATAAAATTTAAACATACAAATTTCTAGTGATAAAAAAATATATGAACTAAATTTTAATATATGACAACACTTCAAAATTTAAAGTTGCCATGAATTAAAAATTATCTGTTCTGATACTTTTGTTCGCTTGGGTTGTGGTAATAATTTAAACATCTTCATCGTGGCCAAGTATTCGGCCCTGATTGTACGTTTCACTTTTCGCGTCAGCCCTCAGCAACGTGAGTTATGAAAGAATCTGGACATTTTAAAGATCTTTAACTATTTAGCGTGGTATATTAAATATTAAAGTACTTTCATGATAGTGACCGAGTCACATGTAGTAGTTTTATAAGCTTAGTGAATCGAAACAACAGCCCTACCAATGGCGGTAATTTAATGTTAATTGTTGTTCGTCACGCAAACTGAGGATATAAAAGTGGATGTGATCTATTGATAAATTAGTGTGGGTCCACATATAAAGTGGGACCTGTTAGATAGATATTAAAAAATTAAACCAATGTCCGATGACATATTCCAAATGCAATATATTTTGTTTCTACACTGAAAATCTTTGGTTTGTATTTGTATCTGTGTAATTTGGATATTGTCAATAAAGATGCTGACGATGAGTTAACGTTGTTTTTTTTCATTACGCCTGAAGTAGTGTTGGAATAATAACCATTCACAATCCGTGTTTGGCAGAAAAAAGCGCTTGAGAGCGCTCACCTAAACAAAATATACAGTGTCAAGGACACATTTGCTAACTTCAGTTGCGCCAACACAATCCGCCATTTGGCTTATTATCGCTTAGCGATCGCCATTTTGCTTACAAGCGCTTTGTTCTGCCAAACACGGAATGATTCATTGCTCGATGTAAGGCGCGGTAAAGCACATAATCCACTGATTAAATTTAAAGAGGTCGATGATAATGCCGGTTGTGTTCGGGAGGGCCTGGAAGACGCTATTATATTTTTTCATTAAAAACTTGATTACGGAATTATTCCGAATTTGAGATTTTCGTTGATTACATCGAAATTTATAAGATTACTAGTGGACCCAGCAGACGTTGTCTTGCATGATATTTTTGCAATATAGATAAATAACCTAGACACCGACTGCAGCGCCATCTGCCGGGCTGATTTGTGAATCTAAACCATTCTCAGATCCCCTTGAACACACACAAAAAAAATCATTCAAATCGGTCCAGCCGTTTAGGAGGAGTTCAGTGACATACACACTCACAGAAGAATTATATATACCTATAAAGATTCGATCATGTTCTTAATCAAACTCATTCAGAATGACATTACGTAAATCACCTAGTATAAAAAAAAAACAACGGGTTGCACTCCGGGAGTGCCGGCAGAAGTGAAAACATGAACATTAACGATTGTGCATTTTTGATATTTTGGAATGGTGAGGGAATAATTTCGCACGAATTGCTTTTATTATAATTACAAAAGTACTATCATTTATGTGGTAAAATGCAATTTTCAATTATTGAGCTATCGTACACAAACATGACAACAAGCACACTCGCGCAAGCGCAGTCTTACGAATTTTCGATCAGGTCACGTGTCCTGACGCGAGTTTAACATTTTTTACCCATTCCAAAAAGTGCACAACGCCGCTAAAGAAGTTTTCACTTCAAAAATAAACAGTGCCGTCTAGGGACGCTCGAAAGAAGCCAAGCTTTATAGAACCATGTCATAGTAAATCTTCTGAAAACAGAGACAATATTATAGAGATAAATAATTCGTGTAATGTGGCATGGTTCTACGGTGTATACATCTTATTGCTTGTGACTGTACATATATAGCTAAAGCAAATTAAATATTACAACATTCGATCGCAGGAACACTAGTAAAGTGGTATGTAAATATGCTCAAGTGGCGCTTAAACGCTCGAGTCCACGTTTGAGCACTGGCTTAGTTTTAGTAAAAGCGTCGGACTCTAGCATGAGCGTCGTTAGCGCCGAGCAAAACACTCGATATCATGAATATAAATCAATAAGCAACGGTACCAAGTTTACGAATGTGAAATTACGGCTATAACTATCTTCTGACTTACCCGGGCAACAAAATGAACAAATAGACTTATCCATAGAACAGAATTCGATGTGATCATGACTAGTTTTTTAGCTAAATGAGACCTTATCTCATTTAGCTAATAAAACTAGTTTTTGCGTCATGATCACATCGAACTCTGTTCTATGGATAAGTCGAAATAATACTCATCGCCCCAACGCTTCAACAGTCAATATAAGTTTATTTATTTAGTATAGTAAATAAACTCATATTCTGATACAACTCAACAAAACCGCCAGGCGTAAAGTATTTTGAACGCGTAGTAGACGAAACTATTTTTGTACTTATTTGATTTCGATTATAAAATGTTAATGTTTTATTAGTCAGTTTTATATGTATAGTACTTTGAGTATTAGATCAATACAAAACTCAAATGTTTTGATAAATCATCATGTCATCCTGTGATCACGGCTCCTGTAAAGGAGTCGAAACGTCAGGATTAAATATAAAATAAAATAAAACATGCGCAAAAATCCGTAAAAAAGTGTTGTATTCTGATGTTTTGATAAATTTTCATTCATTATATAAACCCACAGTGCCACACCTGAAGCCCCAATGGAACAAATAGTCCTAGATTCGGTAGTCCTTGGCTATATGCTGTGCGTTTACCTCCTTTACCGTCCATAGCATAGATTTTAATGCAAGTTCAATTTAAGTGTTAACCCATTCAGAATCTCAAGTGTGCATGGTTACTTGCCATACGAATTAAAATATGGGATTTATTGCAGACAAAAAAAAGCCTTTTTGGCAGTTTGTATATATTTTAATTATACTTTTCTTTACAATAATTTTTTGTACAACAATGACGATATAAATTACTTGTGTTCAATAAAATAAAATGCAACACAAGTCAAAATTGGTCAAAAATGCGACAAAAATATTTTTACAAAGACATATTTGCAAGCCGCTCCTTCCAAGGTAATTTAAAAAGGTATATACAGGTTTATTTTACAGTTAAATACATAACATGTGAAAAATTTACTTGCATAATTTTGCTCAGACAAACAAACATATAGAACACGTGTACTGTTTTGCATTTTATTTATTTGAACGACAAATTGATTTAAGTACAATAAAATTTTGCAATTTTTACTAACAAAGTATGGAGAAATGCCAAAAATGTACAATACATAATCTTCTTTTTCATATTATCTAACAGTCCCAATTTTGGCAGTGAAGTTAGCGGTGGGTCGCAAATGAGAACCGACACGAGGCCACCCGGGCAAAGTCCCGTTTCAGTCCTATCAAGTCTCAACATAAGTAAGACACTACTTTTACAATTGTACACACGACATGGAGCGGACTTACTTCTAATTATACTAGCATAACTATAGCGGACGTCCACATTTAAATATTTTCAATAAATTAGAGAATCAACAATTCGTGCCCCACGAACGTGCCATATTCATACGACCACAAAACTAGTGTCTTACTTATGTATTTTTAATATCTTTGTCAAACCCACCACGTCCAGCGATCGACGCCATCTTAAGCTGTGTTCCATTATTTATATACTGCCTATATTTTAAATGCACCATAGACAAAAAAAAAGCAATCCAGCAAATGTTTTGAAAATGGAATATAAAAAGGCTTTATTAAAAACTGGTTGAATTTTAAATTTGGAATAGAAGCTGCAGGTGCACTATTGCTGGTTGCTTATATTCAGCTCTTGGTTGGTTATTCGAGTATAACCGAACGAGAGCTGTATCAGAACGGACGAAAGCGCATCAAGCATCGCTGCCCGCTAGTAAAGGCACGTCGTGTCCGTTTATATTTCACTTCAATTTTAATGGCTGTAAAGATTTTTGTACCATTGGAGAAGAATCGGAAGTGTCGTGCTGTTATTAGCGGGAAAATATGCTCGCGCGAGGCAGTTGGTCGCCGTACACTTTTAGAAACGATAAAACATGCGATTGCTGACCTTAGTCGGTGTCAAAGTAAAAAGGATTTTTTCAGTATTTTTTTCATTTTGTATTTTTTTTGGGTTTTTAATTTTTTTTTTGTTTTTTTTATTTTTTTCAATTATACTTTTTTTGGTGTCGGCTTCAAGTATTTTTTTTATATCTTTTTCAAAAATTAAATGGTTCTTGAGACACTTTTATTTATAATTAATCTCTAATAAGTTTTCTTATAGATAACTCGTTTTAAAAATTATTTATTGTACTTTTAATATTCAGCGTGGCAGAGTGCCTCTTATGTAAAATCGATATAAAACTTATACATAATGCTTATAAAAGTGCCAGGCGTTTCATTTTACATAATGTCGGTTAAACGCGTTCCGTGTGACGTAGTGACGTCGCGTACATTCAATACAACAAAACAACAAACATCCGTCTCGAAACGAAGTACCCAGTTAAACTTAACAAAAACGAGGCATCGCTGAAAACATATCGGTTTGATGCCCATCGCGTAACATGGAACTAACAACAGACTAGCGATATACAGTAATAACTATTGTCTTGTAAAAATATAAACATTGCATGCTCTCTAAACGGCAATAGATAAAAATATATATATTATCGGCGAGTTCATGATCTGGTAAAATTTTGAAAAATGACTTTTAATTCATCTGTTTGAAAGAATTCTAACGCAAAAATAGTTAGAACCCGCTCTGTGACGTGTCCACTTCCCCGAAGGCGGGGCCACCCTACTACTCGACGAGGTTAACGACCTTTTCAACATTTCAAAGATATGCGCGTCGCGAACATCGCCTCGCTTCGTACAGGGGTCCCTGTCGTCCTCAACTGGGGCGATAGTGAATACCATGCACCTATAATTTAGCATAGCAAGCACACTAAGGCAACACAATATCTAGCACCATTCGTGATCTCGGCGTCGCGTATCACAGGAACGGCTAGCGGCCACGCCGCCGCCTCACACACACACATTAAATATACATATATTTTAATATTTTTGTCATTTTCTCACAAAATATACTATTTACAAACGACCGTAAATTACAATATTTATGTTTTTTTTCTCTCTTTCATTCCTATGTACAGTGACGTATAAATAAGGGGTGGGTCCGTAGCCCCGGCGGGGGGAGCCGGGGCGGGGGGTGGGGCGTCATCGCTGCGGTGGGGCTGGAGGGGGTGGGGGGGCCGACGACCACTGGGGCGGTGCTGGGGGAGGCGGAGGGGGTGACGACCATTGAGGGGGCGTTGGCGGGGTGGAGGGGGCCTGCGGCCACGCGTCCGCCAATCGCAGCCCCGCCGCCAACCGGGCGTGACTCGCTCGGAACGTGTTCACGATCTTCTCGAACGTCTCAGGGTCGTACACCGAGCGCGCAGTGTTCGTCAGATCGAACGGCTCTGCGGGTTGGAACGTTTGAATATTAAACGTTGGAACGTAATAGAATTATTATTATTATGGATGGAAAGACACAGTTTAAAGTTTACTGGCATGATTTACGATACACATTGAATATTTCCTGAATAAGCAGTTACGATATTAAACATTGCATTCAATCTATTTATACATAACCTAATTTAAGTCAGTTTGCTATAAATCATTAATCTAGCTAGATCACAACATTATACATTAGTTTAGCGATTTTCGTGTTCGAGTGGATCGGATGAATTCAGTTTGAGGTTTGATATAGAAAAACCATTCTATACTGGTTCTAGTCCATTTATTTTTGCACCCTGGTTGTTTCAGGATTCCATCACTTGGATTCAGAACAACATATAAGTCATTTTCGCTAATAAAGAAAAATGCAGAGATAATTTCGATCATAGTTTTCTATCACCAAGATCCTCAATGAAATTCGAAGAGCATACCCTCGACGCAGAGCAGCTTCCACTGGTGCGGGTCGTTCTTGTGTGCGCGCGCAGCCCGACACTCGGCCACCGGCACTCGCGCGCCCAAACGCACGCTCACCGCCATCGTGCTGTAGCTGTGAAAAACCACCACATTTCTTCCTCATGGGCAAACTGGTTTGTCCCACAGGAATAATGTTCCTCGTGGTCAAACAGGTTTGTTTAACAGGAGTAACGCTCATCGTGGTCAAACTCGTTTTTCCATCAGGAATTATGTTTCTTATGGTCAAACTAGTTTGTCCAACAAGAATAGGGTCCCTCGTGATAAAACTGGGTTGTCCAACAGGAATTATGTTCTTTGTGGTCATACTACTCGGGTTGTAAACTCGATATTATAGATCAAACTGTTGTTAGCTTAACAATAAAAACTTTGAAATCATTTATAAAATTATTAAAAATTCATGTTCAACCACGTAATTAAAAACGCTGGCTGAATTTGGGTGACGTCACATACTCGTTTACAGTAAATGCCAGTCCAAGTTTTACGTATTTTGTAACAACTAAAAGTTTGTTAACAATCAGGTGAAGTTATGACACAAAATAACTTTAGCTTCGGCGGGTTTTTTATTCATTTAAACTTTGATAGTTTACAGAAAATATAAAAATGATCAAAGCATAATTTAATAACCAGAATAACTTGTGAATTAACAATATTGTCAAATTTTTTGTTTTCGTATTTGTATTTATATATAACTTAACAACTTTTGTAATTAAGTAAGTCGCGAAGGAGGTACAGTATTTTTACACGATGAATGGCAGTATTACATATTAAGATCACGTAAATTTAGAAAAAATTAGATATGCCGTAGCTTATTTTTTTTTACACAGAATTAAATTTTGAATTCATATATAGAATTAACTCTTCAGCATAGCAGTGTTTTCAATCATCCGAGATGATTAGTCTATGCGGACTTTTTTCCTTTTGAACATATTAGTTTGACTACGAGGAAGACCAGCAAACATTTTACAGCCGGTCTGGCCAAGCCAACTCAGGGTGTGTATACTCACGGGAACTCTGCGTAGTAGCGCAGCATATTCAGGAAGAGCTCTGCGAGCGAGGCGCGATTATGCGGGCGGCGGTCCCAGCCAGTCTCGCCCATCCCGCCGCGCGGCAGTATGCTGGGCGATGTACCGCCTAACACATATCCCACCAATTTAAACAGGTTCATAATATAATAATAAATAAATAAGGGACAATTCACAACAATCGTTGCTAATTCCAAAATATAAATAATCCCATTGTGTAAGTCCAAAGGGACCAATATTCATAGAAATGTATATAAATTGTATGACTTAGGTACAAATACATTTTGCTGTTTTACCTACAACCGTGAGAGCGAAGGGCAGGATCGCTATCGTTGCACCACACAGTTGTGAAAACATAAAAAAATAAAGTGAAAAAACAACTACCTATCTCCGAATTCTCAGGTAGGATTTTTTTTAAACACCAATTGGCCTACCCCTGCTCGCCTCTCCGTATTTTATAGAATACATTTCGGAGAGTGTGCAGAATTGCACAGCCTTGATCCATCATCCCCATTTTTACGTCCAACAACCAGACTTACAAATAGGCGCTAACATTATACGATTGATACGAGTATACTAAGCGTGTGTGGTTCCAATATTGTGACCCGTATCGCTAAAGAGTGGAGATCGTTGCCCGAGTCTGTGTTTCCTTATAAATACAATTTAGAGGTCTTCACGTCCCCAGTGAATATGCGTCACATCCTAGATCGAATCGTCGCTTACCATGAGATAACATAGCGGAGAAGCACTTCCCTATTCACGAGAAAAAAAGTCAAAAGTATAGCGTGTACTCACACTGCAGGAAGTGAATGACCATGAGCGTGAGCGAGTAGGAGGAGAGTGTACGCGCTCGTGCGTCGTTGATGTTGTGCGCACGCGCCCACAGCTTCGCCAGCGCCACCAGCGGACGAACGCGCCAATCCACTGAGTAAGACCACAGACCAGCGTTACCAGCAGTTTACTATTAAAATTATATTATTATATAAATAATATACATTTAATTATTTTTATTTATTTATTCATTATTTGCAAGCAAAGACGGTACAAAGGAATAATAAATGTTATACACGGTATAAAATTAGATTATGTTCACGTGTTGCACCAGAAACTGGCAAGCAAACGTTAAAATGTAAAAGAAGCTTTATATTGTCAAATAATTTGGCATACAGTGTAAACTAGTAATATAATAATGAATAATCAATGTCATTATTAAATTCTAATAAAAATATCACTACAATGTCAAAATTTTCACAATTAATTACTAATAATAATTATAAGAATGTCACAATAAAAATACTAGGAGCACAATAACAACAATTTTTTTTTTCTCATATTAAGGCAGTCATTTACATTATATATATGTTACCGGCAATGTGTATAATTCAGGTATTGTATACAATCCCTAGGTAATGTATACAATCCCTGGGGCGTCCAGGCAATGTATGAAATATCATGAATATCATTGTCCATTTCATACTTTACCTAGGTATTGTATACAATTCCTAGGGATTGTATAGAATACCTGCTGGTTCACCGGTAATGTGTAAAATAAATAAATCTTAAGACTAAACTAATGTTAGGTAAGCCGGTTAATATCAATAAATCTTAACAGACTTACTTATCAAATAGCGGACAAATAAAACATGTTGTATTTACTTGAAATAAACTTTATTATCAACTTTAAAATCACAAAAAAATAACAGGAAACTTAAAATTCTTCTTGTTTGTAACATAACATTACAAGTATCATTACAAGATTAGGTTAGGTTAGCTTACCGTACTTATTTGTTTGTAATAACCACAATTGCGTTCGAGCGTTACATTACCTGCTGCAAGTTTGGCATTGTATAGAATACCTAGGTAAAGTGTAAAATAAATTCTATTTCATACTTTACCTGCCCGTTTTAGGTATTCTATACATTGCCTAGGTATTGTATACAATACCGGATTATACACATTGCCGGTAACATATACACAGATCACACAATAAGTCAAACAGTCTATTACGAACAGTAAAATAGTATATTTGACTGTTCGATTATTTAACCTAATTTAAGTCAGTTCGCTACAAGACTTTCTCCTAGCTAGATCATTATACCTTAGTTTAAATATATATACAATTATCAGTTCAATCAGCGTGTTTATCATCATCAGTTAAAAATGTATGGATCGTACAGAGGCGGTTTGCAAATAATGCTAGCTGACCTATCCACGCGTTGCTGCGGATAAATTAATATTATTTTCTTTGTATAAATTAAAATAAAACCTATCCTATGTCTCAAGTTAGAACAAATTTGGCAAAACGTCTAAATCGGTTAGGTAGTTTCGGAGTTCATCGCGTTCAAACATATTATCCCACCTAAAAGTTATCCGTGGATTAGGCCCACTGGGGATACCACATAAAAAAACGCGCCTACAGACTCTACCTCATAGCTATAGGAATGTTACCAAAATAATTCAAAAACTATTAAATATTTTTAACTAAAAAAAATGCAAAATAAAGTTGATGTGTGTTTTGTAACCCGATACTTGCGAGTAGTAAGAACCTGGTCGACTTTGGAGCACTCTAAAACCCCCATAAATCATTTAAATCTAAAAAAAATATATCTATGTCTGAGCATATTTTGTCCTAAAATTAAAAGAAGTTATATAACAAAAAGAAAATTTGTTGCGAAATTTCGTATTATTTTTCTAATAACTTCTTTATTATTAGTTGTATTGAAAAAAGTTGCATAGACAAAATTGTAGACAAAGCGATTTGCTACAAATTATGTCTTAACAATTTTTTGAAGGATATATAGTTCGGGGATATTGGGATAAAGGCGTTTGCACCCCTTTTTCCAATATAGCGGTCAAAAACTTGGAGATAAGCTCCTAGTGACACCCCCCCCCCCCCCCGTACCAACAATAAAATTGCGTCCTCTGAAAAACGCATCGTGAAACAAAGCATCGTGAATGCGAAAAAATACACTAAATATCAGTCTAAGTTTTCGTACAGTGTATCGTATTACGATTTAACAGCTAACAATTCGTTTAGAAGCAGGTGACGTCATTGCATCAAAAAACCTGCATAAAAGAGGCTTTAGGGATTTCGCGAGTTTTTTATACGTTTAAACTCATAAAAAAATAATAATATTTGTTGCATTTACACCAATAATTCTAGCCCAAAGTAAGCATTATAAGGCTTTTGTCATGGATAGGTATACATATAAAGTAATATTTATAAAAATATATAAAAATATTCACGACTCAGATACAATTGCTCGTATTAATCACACAGACATCTGCCTTTCCGGGAATCGAGCCCAGAACAATCGTTGCAAAAAGCAGGATCATTTCCGTTGCACCAAACGGTCGCCATACCAACGTCAAACCAATTAACACAGAATTAATCAAATGGCCGATGTATTTCTTGTTCTTACTTTGGTCTTGGCTAATTGGTGTGAATGTAAGAAATTTACTTATTTATTTAGCTACATCGAACAATGTGAGAGATATTCATGAAACCTATCAAATACCCTATTGTTCGAATACAGAACGAGTTTAGTGATAATGCACTCACTCCTTGAATACCCGTAGAGGAGATTTGTGTTCCGTATGCCGACCACGTTGTTGCAGTTGAGGTCCACCTGCAGCCCGTTGCGCGCGTCGCGGAACTTCAGGATCGGCACCTTCGCCTGGATCAGCTCCGCGCCTGCCAAATCACTCATCATTACCACACCGTATCACTGGCGACCTAACAACCTTATATTAAACTGGACAGGTATGTATCATTAATGAAGTGGAAATGAGAGATAAAATGAGGAATGATGTTATGAGAGAGTGGTGCGGTGTGGAAGATATAGTGACAAAGACAGGAAAAGGGATGCTTAGATGGTTTGGACAAACAAAACGGACGACAAAACAAACAGCTCACGGCTTACTAGGTTACGTATATTCACCCACAGAATCACAGACACGCGAGTATTATTATCGGCGAACGAACCGCGAACGGCGAAACGGCTTCGGTATCGCGCGCAAAACAAATCTAAGTTTAGATTAAGGAACTGAGTGAGCTGATCTGTGAACCGGTTCGCTGGTCCGGCTCACATATGTGAACCGTGATCTGATCTGCGGCTCACAGTTTATTGTTGAGTTACCCATGTCTACCACCAGGCGAGAATTTTATATAGAAATACTATCGTATACTATAAGATGGATTAATGAGAATAGATGCAAGTGTGATATCTCACCAGGATCGAAGCTCTTGATGTAGCCGAGTATGTAGTTGAGGTGTAGCAACGCATGAGCTCTTGGTTCGACGCCAGCTGCAGGTCTCACGTACAGGCAGAGGTCCATATCCGAAGACTCCAATCCGAAGCCTGACATCGTCGACCCCACCACGTATAGCCCGTACCGAGGGAATATTGACTGCAAGCCACGTTGACAATATCATGTACAAATCGACTGTGTTCGTTTATATAGGGAAAATTATCTGAACAAATCCCAGATAAAAAAAGACAACTGTATTCAAGGCAAATTCAAAAATTGATTAGTACCGTTAGGCTATATACATAGAAAATAAAAACAAGTAAGCGCGATGTAAAATGGTACAGTGTCATCTTTTGACAAGTTTCAGAACTATAAAACTATAAACTTGTATATTCTTATAAATTTATACACTCCTAGTTAATACAAAGAGAGAATTGTCAAAAATTCCGAAGTGGAGTTGACGATTTTATTTTTATTTCAATAAACTGATTTTTTGATATTTGCGCATACTTTAAATTAAAATCTGACGTTTCAGCTAGTCTAAGGATCTGTGATCACAGGATGATTAAGATAATGGACGCCATAAATGTGCTAATAATATCGCAATAAAATGCAATATAATGAACTAATGAACACTTTATTTATAATGACGACTCGATGTTAGTTTTTTTTTGTAATTTTAGGCCAGTATTTTAATATTGACATTTATATGGTGATGAATTTAGAATTTAATAAATGGGTCAAAATTATTTTTGCATGCTGATTGCGCGGCAAAACACGTTGAAATGCATTTTTTCAAATATGTATTTATGAACGTGTTGCCAGCAAAATAAAATTCTTATTCTTATTCTATAAAACAATTTTGATTTGTATAGATTTTAAGGGCACATGTAGCATTTAAATAAAATTTTAATTAATAAAAAGTAATTATAAAACGCCAGTGACTTAATCGTTGGGAAATCGATAAAAAAGTGTATTACGCCGCCGACGTCACCGCCTCGCCTCATCATCACAGCTTTGAGTGTGTAAGGACTTAAATATGCAAACGTAACCAGAACGTACGAGTTAATATTTACATTACAAAACAAACTATTTCTTGAGATTTAGAACAATTACAATGATAACTTTATGAAACAATTTTACGGCCAACATATATGTGAACAGTCGCTCAATCTTTACCATGCGCAAGTTCGATCGTGTATGGAGTACAGAGGCCCTACCATCACGTCTTAAAACTATTCAAGTTTAGCTGTTAAAAAGAGACGCCACTGTAGACGGCGTATAGCGGTGTCTCACTTTGACAATCGAACTTGAATCGTGCTAAAAGACGATGGTAGGCCCTCTGTTCTTATTTTTAAAACGGTTCCTCCCAATACTAGCTCCAGACGCTTGAGTCCATTGAGAGGAGGGCCAATGACGATCTTTTTTAAAATAAGCTCAAAAGCCTGAAGCTTAGACGGAAGGTAGCTAACTTAACCGTTTTTATAGAATGCATTTTAGAGAGTGTGCGGCAGAATTGCACAGCCTTGTTCCGCCGTCCCCATTGTTTCACCGGCCTACCAGATTTACAAATAGACGCCACTGTTATATGGTTGATATACCAAAGAGTTGTACTAAGCATTTTGTTTCCAATTGGAAACAAAATTATGTGATCCGTACCGTTACAGACTCTGCCTGAGCATGTGTTTCCTGACAAATACAATTTAGGAGCCTTCAAGTCACGAGTGAATAGGTATCTTCCAGGCAGGTGCGTAAAATCGTAGATCGCGTCATCGCTTACCATCTGGCGAGATAGCGGTCAAGCGCTATTTACGGTAAAGTGACGGCTAAAAACATATGCTGTATTACGTAACGGGCGGATAACTCCTGCGTTAAATGTAGCGGCAATGCCTTTTGCCTGTTATGTGTAACCTGTATGCGCCGGAACAGACCTTATTACTATGAAAATAAGGGCTTAATTTAAAATCGTTACTAAGGTTTGCATATCTGAAAATTCACACTCAGCCCACTATCCTGCTATGCTCAAGCGAAGTCACGAGTGTTATGATTCAACTACATTTTGTGGATTACGTGGGATGCGACGTCAGAATCGTGAAATGATTGAAAACTATTTTACGAGTGCACACGATTAGCAAGATTTATTTTTATTCTTACAAATGATGAAAGTGAGATGTTTCAAGTTGTTCAAAAACATCAATTGTAGAACTAAATCTTTTCATCATATTTATTGTTATTTAATAGATATATTTTTATATTTAAAGAAATGATAACAAGAAAAATAATCAACTTGTCTAGAGTCAGGGACTCGAATCCACATCCCTTTGCTATGCGGGCGAGTACTCTTTCTAACAATACTGCATTTCAACTTTGATTGAGTTTTTATTTATTGCATTGAATATCAAATTATACGATCTAAAAACTAAGAATTTAATAAGGGCATTTTTGCAATTCGTAGTAATTATTTTGTTCATGAAATAATATTTCTTAATAACGCCAATGAGACAAGCTCAAAGTAAGCACTGCAAGGTTTGTGTTATGGATACTGGGGTAATTGATAGAACTACATATATGATATATTAAAAAAAATAATAATCCATACAAACATCTGTCCCATCCGGAATTCGAACCAGGACCGTCGGTGAGAAAGGCCGTTACAATAAATGGCCGTCAACACTTGTAAAATGCTGTTTTCAAAGGGTTTTGACATACTTAACATTTTTTCTCAAATTAAGGTGCACATATTTATTTTTATTTCTATATACATCAGAGTTTTAGCAATGAACAAAGTGTATCATATATGTATGTCTATCCGTTACCCTAGTATCCATAACACAAGCCTTGCAGTGCTTACTTTGGGCTAGGCTAATTGGTGCCAATATTCGTCAGTGCCATAAAATTATTAGTACTGTAAGTTTATAGGAGAGAAAAGAAATAATTAGAATAAATATAATAACAACACTTAAGATACAAAAAGAAATACAAATAATAGGTTCAATTTCACGGAAGTGGTTTCACCCCTATTACGATTAAGCTAAAGTTTAAAATTGCTCATAATTAATCTATTCCTTCAAACATTTACGCATCGACCTACATTTGCTCGCCCGCTGTTTGCTGACGTCGTCTGTGTGACGTCAACTTTGTGTAAACAATTTTAACACGTATGTAGTCTGTGAACGATCTGCGATTACGGAGTAATTATTTGACATTAAAATTACTATTTGTTTACACAACGCTGACGTCACACAGTAGACGTCATCGAACCGAGCGTTTTGGCTGTAAATTCACAACCATTGAAAATAAATTCAACTTTAATTGGTTTAATGGAGAAAAAAGACATTAATTAATTTATTTTTCTGTTAGATCGTTTGTCCAAATATTTAAATGTAAGCAGTTTTCAAAAATTTGGAAAATAGCTTAAACACGTTCCGACGCGGTACTCCAGTCCACTATGACACTAACAATCTTCATACAAATGTTTCGTACACCTATACCCGTACTGTTTTTCACAGTATTTTAGTGTACACGTGTTTTTGACACTAGGAACACAAGCCTCCTTTACCGAATGACACTAAGACTGCTCTCTATGACACTCTAATGTAAAATCGACGGTTGTTGCCGTAGTAATTTTTAGATTAATTTTCGTGAAAACGGCGATATCCGTACTGTCATAATATGAAATCCACCTTTACTTTATATGCCGTTACCGCGGCGTAACGTGTTAAATAGAAATAACAAATATTAGCTTAGCCCAACACTAAAGCTTGTGTTATGGATACTAGAGTTACAGACAGTCAAACATAGACACATAGTTGTGTAATATTCACAGAAATATACATCCATAAATCAGGTACAGAGGATGGACGAAAGAAGATTAACAAGATAAATATATGAGACAAATGTGCATGAGTAAGTAGGTAACACGTAGACCAAAGCGAATTTCCTGGGACCAAATAGGTGTCCTAACAAAAGGTCAGGTAAAAAGTACGACTGACTTAGCTGACGAATTTGTAAGAAAAGGCTGAGAGTTGAAAAAGCGAGCGCGGGAAGAAAGCGTGGTTTTATGTCTGTACGTATGTATAAATCAGGTACAAATGATCCTATTCATCACAAAACCATCTGCCCCTTTCTGCTCTAGATGTGCCGTAGACTGTACACAAATAAATTACAGCAAAATCAACACGATATGCATATAAAACTACTTGAAATTAACTATTCGATGCGTAATTATATTATCTAGATCTTAACTAAATTGCGCCTTAAGAATGGTACATTTACTTAACCTATTTTTCCCTATATCTCGGCAAAATTTTGCAATGTAAATAAGATGTATTTTTGTTTGCAACCGTCGTTTGTAGTCACGATAGCAAAAATGTGGACCCCTTTAGTGAGATTTAGAAGAACTGTGTGCAAGTTAAACAACATTTAAAAAAAAATCACATCGGATATTATATAAAAAGAAAAATACCAGAAAATATCGAATCGGCTCACAAGTAAATTCTCAAGCGGTAATCAAACCCGCAACCTTTGGATGTCCGGTCCAATGAACTCCCAATCGAGCTACCGAGCCACGTGAACACCCGTCAAAATTTTCTAGTACCTTTCTACTTTTTTACGCTGTAGATCAGCGTTGTTTTATCATTAGATGAACATCCTGTCGTATTCAAAAGATTTTTTTTTACAAATGTTCGGACAATTGATCAAGATGAAAAAGCTATTAAGTTTTAGGAGCCGAGTCGATTTTTTCTAGTATTTTTCTATTAATAGAATTTATTATTTAAAATAGCAGTCAAAATTGCAAAAAATATATAAAAATCATATCACTTTTACCGGATTAGATATGCATTTATTAGTTTTTTTTTTCTATATTTAATCCTTTCGTTTCGACTCCTTTACAAGAACCGAGACCACTATGACAGACATTTGCTACTAACTTCCGATCCTTACTGTTCAATTAAAACAAAGTTCGTTTTAATTTGCATTTTATTATGTCTAAGACAACTGTAAACTACTGAGTCTACCACCAGTTCGAAAATTGGAAGGCCCTTCAGAGAAGAACTGGTGAAAGAAACTTGGAAAAGTTAAACAATTTTCGTAATTTATTATAATAGAAAAATATTAGAAAAAATCGACTCGGGTCACAAGTGAATTCTCAGGCGGGAATCGAACCCGCAACCTTTGGAAATCCGGTCCAATGCTCTCCCAATTGAGCTACCGAGCCTTGTGAACACTTTCGAAATTTTCTAGTACCTTCCCGATTTTACGCTGTAGGCCAGCGTTGTTTCATCAATGAGAGGAAACATCCTCTCGTATTCGAAAGAAACATTTTTACAAATGTTTGGTCAATCGATTAAGATGAAACAGCCATTTAAGTTTTATAATTTTTTATATTTTATGCATTTTTAATGCGATCTTATGAGATAAATTATTAAAATAGAAAAATACTAGAAAAAATCGACTCGGGTCACAAGTGAATTCTCAGGCGGGAATCGAACCCGCAACCTTTGGAAATCCGGTCCAATGCTCTCCCAATTGAGCTACCGAGCCTTGTGAACACTTGTCGAAATTTTCTAGTACCTTCCCGATTTTACGCTGTAGGCCAGCGTTGTTTCATCAATGAGAGGAAACATCCTCTCGTATTCGAAAGAAACATTTTTACAAATGTTTGGTCACTCGATTAAGATGAAACAGCCATTTAAGTTTTATAATTTTTTATATTTTATGCATTTTTAATGCGATCTTATAAGATAAATTATTATAATAGAAAAATACTAGAAAAAATCGACTCGGGTCACAAGTGAATTCTCAGGCGGGAATCGAACCCGCAACCTTTGGAAATCCGGTCCAATGCTCTTGATGAAACAACGCTGGCCTACAGCGTAAAATCGGGAAGGTACTAGAAAATTTCGACAAGTGTTCACAAGGCTCGGTAGCTCAATTGGGAGAGCATTGGACCGGATTTCCAAAGGTTGCGGGTTCGATTCCCGCCTGAGATTTACTTGTGACCCGAGTCGATTTTTTCTAGTATTTTTCTATTATAATAATTTATCTTTTAAGATCGCATTAAAAATGCATAAAATATAAAAAATTATAAAACTTAAACGGCTGTTTCATCTTAATCGATTGACCAAACATTTGTAAAAATGTTTCTTTCGAATACGAGAGGATGTTTCCTCTCATTGATGAAACAACGCTGGCCTACAGCGTAAAATGGGAAGGTACTAGAAAATTTCGACAAGTGTTCACAAAGCTCGGTAGCTCAATTGGGAGAGCATTGGACCGGATTTCCAAAGGTTGCGGGTTCGATTCCCGCCTGAGAATTCACTTGTGACCCGAGTCGATTTTTTCTAGTATTTTTCTATTATAATAATTTATCTTATAAGATCGCATTAAAAATGCATAAAATATAAAAAAATTATAAAACTTAAATGGCTGTTTCATCTTAATCGATTGACCAAACATTTGTAAAAATGTTTCTTTCGAATACGAGAGGATGTTTCCTCTCATTGATGAAACAACGCTGGCCTACAGCGTAAAATCGGGAAGGTACTAGAAAATTTCGACAAGTGTTCACAAGGCTCGGTAGCTCAATTGGGAGAGCATTGGACCGGATTTCCAAAGGTTGCGGGTTCGATTCCCGCCTGAGAATTCACTTGTGACCCGAGTCGATTTTTTCTAGTATTTTTCTATTATAATAATTTATCTTATAAGATCGCATTAAAAATGCATAAAATATAAAAAATTATAAAACTTAAATGGCTGTTTCATCTTAATCGATTGACCAAACATTTGTAAAAATGTTTCTTTCGAATACGAGAGGATGTTTCCTCTCATTGATGAAACAACGCTGGCCTACAGCGTAAAATCGGGAAGGTACTAGAAAATTTCGACAAGTGTTCACAAGGCTCGGTAGCTCAATTGAGAGAGCATTGGACCGGATTTCCAAAGGTTGCGGGTTCGATTCCCGCCTGAGAATTCACTTGTGACCCGAGTCGATTTTTTCTAGTATGTATTTTTCTATTATAATAATTTATCTTATAAGATCGCATTAAAAATGCATAAAATATAAAAAAATATAAAAAAAAAAATTGTAATGACTGTTAGTGAGATGGGTGAGGGGGAGTTACCTATCTCAAGCTGCTTCGTGCTCCGAACAGCACAATAAAACGGTTGAAGCAGTTAAATCAGGAATCGTTAAAACCAAGCAATATGAGCAACAAGGACGGCCTGTGTGAAAATGCTGTAGAGAAGAGAGAATAGAAGACCTAGAAGACTTGTGCCTCAACCATAACATGAACGAATAAAACAAAAATAGCTTACTTCCGCAAACACAAGCAAATAGCACCGCGTAAATAAATACAGATACCACAGTCACCTTTACTAACTATTCTACACATCTTTCGCCCTACATGAAGACTGTTGTTAGACGGTGCAATATCGACTATAAGAAGTAAGCTACATATACTTTTTTAATGGATACGGAGTACCACCACGTGACGCACGACTCTATTAAATAATGATATTGTTACGAATACACAAAGCGCAAAGAAACGAGCGCGGAACTACATAGAAGTATAGTCTCTAAAACCGGGTACATGCGCGAACTTTCCAGACACGGCCGATCACGTTCGCGCGAGTCGGGTACGTTCCAGAAAGGAACTTACTGGAATGGTCTGGGGCTCGTCTCGGCCCATATAAATAGCCGCAGAGAGGCGAGCGAGTCAGTTCAGTTTGAGCGATCTTCGAGGCGACTTCGAAGTGTTAACTAGTGATCAAGAGTGATACCAGTGCAACCTACGACTTGGTTACGACCTAGGACATCGTTAATGCTTAGTGTTTAGACCTAGTGCTTTGTGTTGGACCTAGTGCTAGTGAATAAAGTCTTCAAAATAGTCAGCAGGTCTTTCTCTCCAAATCCTACGAACCCTAGCACGTAACAATATGTATAAATTAATGAGGGTCTCGACAATCCACGTCGCTCCACAAAACTAGTCAAAAGCATTAACTGGTAGGCATTAGAGGCCTTGGAATTTTGATCACTCATGTTTTATATATTGGAAAAATGTGTATTTTTTATGGTTAAAAACTGAAATATTATGGTTACCTTAATAGTGATGTATAGATACCGCCAAAGGTTCATTTTCTTCTTAAAAGTCTCCTCAGTCTGCTGTGATTTGATAAATTTGTCCCACATTTCTTGTGATAATGTGTCCCATTGTGAGCCTGCACGAAAATATTTTACAAATACAATATTGAGGAAAACAGAGAATGGTAAAAATCAATTTAAAACATTTATTAAAATATTAAACAAATTTTCCACCAAGTTGCGTTGGTGGTGTCGCAAGTGGTGAATATAAGTGTCATAGAAATATCAAATCCATGGATAAATTATAGTTCCAATTTTTGCCGCCGGACCAGATAATATTGTGGCACTGTACAAATGGTGGTTAATATATATTGATTGTAAAAAAACAGTTTAGATTTTACTATTCTGTCCAATACTGTCGATAGCACATCAATTTCTACGCTCTCAAAACGAAATGATCTGTAATATAACGGCATAAGATCCGTTTAAATGTTATAGTTGCTGTCTACTGTACATTTGACAAACATTCAAAATTATAGAACATGTTTACTGAGGTAGTTTTGGAATGAAAAATCATTTCAATTTCTTCTCAGAAGTCCACAACTATAAGCATTAGTAGCGGATCCAGAGAAAGAGAAAGTGGAAAAAGGGGGCTTAAGCCGTATAAAAGTAGGTTTCACAAGCCTGTAAGTACCACATCGGGATGAAGCGGCAAAATCCGCTAGAACTCAGCAGTATCTGTTATTTCTTTTATTTAGTTATTTATTTGCCGACGTTCATAATTATAAAAAAAAATCTCACGTTGATAAGTTGCAGAAAAAAGACAAAGGTTTTATACAATACTGTTGGGTCATAATCAGAAAACAATTTTCTTCTCTCCAGTCCGCGACATGCACTTTATGATTAAGAGAATAAAGCTTAATTTTCTGCGTAATATGTAGCCAGGTTTAATCGTATTAAATAGTAATAAGAAAACGTCGCGGACTAGATAGATCGTATTAATCAATCCATAAATTTGAAAATTAATGAAAGCACAGTTTGTATGCTATAAGGTTCCAGCTTTAATTATATGAAATGAAAAAAAAACTTTAATTAAACGCACTTAAAATAAGTTGTCATTTTAATCTACCACCCATTCAGGACGTCTTTTTTTTTTGGGAAGGAGTATTTTTTATAGAAATAGCAAGACATCGCGGACTGCTTCGGCCAAAAAGTAAGGCTGCATCCACACTATAAGGTCGATCACGGTTCGTTCGCGGTCCGATCTCGGTCTGGTAAAATCTAATCATGTTCACATTAGACAATGTGACTCAGTTCATGATTCAGACAAGAATCGTCAATAATCGAAGTCGGGTGCATTTGGTTTATAATTAATAACAAAATAAATATCAAAGTATTTAATTGCTTGTAATATTCACAGCTGAAAAATGTAAATATCATTAAAAAAATAAATTATTTATGCATAAATTCCTTTTTTTCAAAATTCCATACTGGTTTAGACATTGATATTACTACTCAGAATTAACTTAATTTGTTTTTAATTTTTTAATAGAAATTTCAAAAAATCTTTCAAATGTAGATTAATCACAATCAAAGCTGACTGAACCAGGTCGATCTCGCTAAAACAAAATTTCTTCAAGACTGATCGCGAATGGAATGGGCATCGACCAGAACTTGACCATTACGGAGAATGAATGAACACCATTGTTTTTCATTTAACCGATTCGTTGCTGATGGCACGCCTGTCTTGTCATCACTTTTTTTTGCGTGGGGCGTTAGCCACTAAAACCGTGTCATTTTTAAATCGATGACAACTCCTTCAAATCAAGTTTTAGGGAAATCAACCCAGATTAAAACTATCTTCATTTTTTACGTAAATCAAGCTCGTAGCCTTCGTTTCTGTAATTGTACGTAGCAACGAATCGGTTAATAATATTTTACCAGACCGAGATCGGACCGCGAACAAACTCTTACTGTCGACCTTATAGTGTGGATCCAGCCTAAATCGTCCGTCTCAATCCATAGAGTTGAAAATCAATAAAAAACAGTTTTTAAGACTGACCAGTGAGCAAGTCATCCGGCGTGAACTTGACTTGGAACGGGTAGGAGGCGTTGAGGTACCGCTCGGGCGCGATGCGTCGGGGTCTCGCATGCGCCTCCCTTCCGCGACGCGAGCGCCACTCGCGGGCGCCGCCTCCGAATGCACCGCCCCCGCCCCCGCCTGCCCCAGCCCCACCGCCGCTCGAACCGCGCGACGACAGCTCCCCTGGCGGCATCATAAAGAAGTATTTCTTTTAATGGGTTCGCTCCCAATCAAGCCCGGGGGCCAAGACATGATCCACGACGCAACGAGCTAACCCAGAAGGTGCCTATACACGTCCTCGTCCTTTTTTAAAGCCAGGGTGACCTGGCTTTAAAAAAGGACGAGTTATAAGTACTCGAAAATACAAACTCAGGGAGGGAGTTCCACTCCTTTGCTATGCGCATTATAAATGATGTTGAGAAGTGCTCGGTGCGACAGGTAGGAATAGCTTTGTTATATATTATTATTATTAATGATTAAAATAGATTTAAATGTACTGTTACTTAGCTAAAAACATTAAAGGATCATAATTTCAAGTGACAACTACCCCCCAGCTAGTTATAAAAACTGTATTGCAGCAGAGCAATATCACCGCAGCCCATTGACCACTACAAATTGGCATACGGATATTAGTACATACGCACAGGTGTCAGCTCAAGTTTTTTTTATATAAACTGTGAGTCTGGTTGAGTGACAAACGTGTTTATGATCTAAATTAATATTTTGATGAAGACTGATAATATTGTATATGTATTTTAATCTATTTCAATATTCATCTAAATACTTTAACTTATTACTTAATGGAATTTTAATTTTTCATTTGATTGCTTATTATTAGTATGAATGACTGTAGATGCAATAGTGGTTTTGTATGTCGAAATTTGACAAAATACGTTCGTACTTTATATACCACTAGCTGCCCCGGACACGCGTTGCTGTGTTATAAATTAAAACAAAACCTATCCTATCTTTTAAGTTAGATCAAATAACAGATAGTTACGAAGTTTGATCAAAATTGGTTAAGTAGTTTAGGAGTCCATTAGAGACACGTAATTTATATATATTAAGATATCACAGTTTTTTGCCGTGTCTTACAGCAAATAATTAATTTCGTTTCAAGAATCAATGGCCGTCGCTTACTGGCCTTTAATAATAATATTTCTTACTTTTCACACCAATTAGCCTCGCCCAAAGTAAGCACTCAAATTGCTATGGATACTAGAGTAACGGATAGACATACATATTAGCTATATACAGTGAGGTGCATAGCTGAGTCAATATTGTGACATTTTATATTATATTAAATATAATCACATTTATTAAAATCTTTTCAAATCATATTATATTATTATTTAAAATTGTAATTTACTAGCTACTTAACACATATAATTAATATCCAGTATCTACGTTTTAAAACTTTAATATAACTAATATTGATTGACTCACTTTTGCACCGTATTTACAAACGTCTTTGCGCTCAAGTATAAATTTGTTGAAACTTGCTGAAACTTGTCGGGATTATACTGTAAATGAACAATTTCGCTTTGTGTATTACTCAGCCTAATTCGATACAGCACAGTGAACGGCTTAACTTAATACATTTCTTTTTGATACAATCATGAAACCGATTGCAAAAAATATTAAAGAATCTGTTAAACAGTTGCTTAAAAATGGAAAATCGACAAGATAAATTGCTCAAAAATTAAAGATAAGTCAATCAGCAATACAAAGAATTAGAGCCAAATGTAAATTTCCTATATCGGCTAATGTTTGTGGTCGCACTAAAAAATTATCAGATAGAGACGTGAGAAAACTTATTCACTATTTAAGGTCTAGTGAGGAGTCTTCAGCTTCTGAAGCGGCGGCGCTTTTAAGGCGCGATACTGGCACGTCAGTGAGCAAGCGTAAGTTCGTCGGGAATTATACAAAAGCAAATATGCAAGCTTTGGAGAAGAGAAAAAAAATCTTCTTACTGAAAAAAATAGAAAAAGAAAAATAGAGCTAGAGAAAATTTTGCAAAACAATATATTAACTGGACTGAAGATGATTGGATTGGGGTTATTTAGTCAGATGAGACGAAAATCAACCCTAATCCAATCATCTATATATGTATGTATGTATTTGTATATTGTTTTGCAAAATTTTCTCTAGCTCTATTTTTTTTCTATTTTTTTCAGTAAGAAGAGTTTTTTTTTCTTCTCCAAAGCTTGCATATTTGTTTTGTGTAATTCCCGACGAACAGTTAACTTACTTAATGACGTGCCAGTATCGCGCCTTAAAAGCGCCGCCGCTTCAGCTGAAGCGCAGCGCAGAAGCTGAAGACTCCTCACTAGATCTTAAATAGTGAATAAGTTTTCTCACGTCTCTATCTGATAATTTTTAAGTGCGACCACAAACATCAGCCGATATAGGAAATTTACATTTGGCTCTAATTCTTTGTATTGCTGATTGACTTATCTTTAATTTTTGAGCAATGTATCTTGTCGATTATCCATTTTTAACCAACTGTTTAGCAGATTCTCTAAAACTTTTTGCAATCGGTTTCATGATTGTATCGAAAAGAAATGTATTAAGTTAAGCCGTTCACTGTGCTGTATCGAATTAGGCTGAGTAATACACAAAGCGAAATTGTTCATTTACAGTATAATCCCGACAAGTTTCAGCAAGTTTCAACAAATTTATACTTGAGCGCAAAGACGTTTGTAAATACGGTGCAAAAGTGAGTCAATCAATATTAGTTATATTAAAGTTTTAAAACGTAGATACTGGATATTAATTATATGTGTTAAGTAGCTAGTAAGTTACAGTTTTAAATAATAATACATATGATTTAAAAAGATTTTAATAAATGCGATTATATTTAATATAATATAAAATTTCACAACATTGACTCAGTTATGCACCTCACTGTAAATATGTAATATTAATATATATAAACACCCATGACTCGTATTCATCACACAAACATCTACTCCTTGCGGAACACAAACCCAGGACCACTGGTGTGTAAGAGAGGACCACTACGGAGACACCAAACGGTTAGACGACAGTGTATGTGAACTCGAGAGATATCTTCTACTCAACTCAATATAATATTAGGAAACGAGTGTTTTACAGTGGTAACAAGAGGCGTAGATAGCTAACCTAGGCCCTAAGCTATGGCAGAGTTAAGAGTACATCCCAGGGATTTTAGTAGGGGAAATAAAGAATCCATAAAGATTTCCCCTGTGTAAAAAAGGTAACCTAGGCCCAGGTGCAAAACTGGGGTTCTAAGTAATCAGTTTAGGTGTTATCAATTCAGTATATCTTTATAAATAAGTTTTTTTTTCATTTTGCTAGATTTGTTCCGACTTAGGAAATAGGATAATTTTATTTTAATATATAACACATTAACGCGTGGCTGGGTCAGCTAGTAAATATATATAAATAAGGTCTTAAATTTGCCTTGCTACTATATGTTGTAATAGTATGTGCTGTGTCAGCTTTACGCCTAGTACGTAGCTAGTAAGTAGGTAATAAGTTAAATCTGCTGTTCAAAAACAAACATATGAATAAAACACATTATAATATAATTTAATGTTAACAATATTTAGAACTACTCAGGGATTTTAGCGGTATCCGAATAGAGTGTTCTCAACACTGTTTTTCATTTCTGTTTTAAAAGTTAAACAGAAAGAAACTGTAACACTTTAAATCTGTTTTAGAAAATACCGGTTCATAAGTGTTAATATCTGTTACAGTCAATAAGGTTCACATTGGCATAACTATGCGACAGCTCACGAATGCTTTGGGTACTTTGAAATGCCTATGTTGGTGTACTGTGTATACACATAGATAGTTAAAAGTAAAATAGTTTCTAACAGATTGGTAACAGAAAACATTATATCTGTTACACTTTTATAAGTGTTCGACGCAAAACAGGTTCAAAACACCCAAATAAGTGATACAGGATTCTGTAACAGATTCAATGTGTAACCCTTATGAAAGTGTATCCTTATAAAGGTGTTTTTGAATCCCTGGAACTACTTATGATAGCGAGTGCCATGGCCGTGTGTTAAGCCAGATTAAGATGTTCTATTAACTTTCTAAATATTCTGGGTTTTGGATTAAAGATATCAATACGCGTGTCGGACAGATATCTCGTTGTAAAGCCGACACGCTCTCACGAGGGGGTTATAAAAGAAAGTGTTATATTTGTAGGTTTACGAATAAAAAGTTTCGTTAGGTATTCGGGGGTTGCCCTTTTAAGTTTAGAGAAATTCTAGCTCGGTCAAGTCAAGGTCGGAGGGTCGCCCGAACTTAGGGGGACTGGCCCATAGCACCGTCTGGCCCTTCGGTAGCTACGCCACGGGTAGAAATTCGACTATCCGGATTACTTACTAACATTAAAATAACTTTTATATGTACAGTCACGAGAAATAAGATGTATAAATTGTAAAACCACTATAGCCCATCTACATTCAAGGTTGTTAGAGAACCTCCCTCGAGAGCTACGGACTAAGTTTCGGACGAGCGCGTTGATATTCTCAATATCTGATAAAATTCGGTGAAATGGTGGTCGAAGAAAAATCAGTCATACGTGTGCGGAAACGACAAGGCAGTTTTTCCACCAGAGATGTCCGTGAACAAACCACATGTAGGTTTTTAATCCTTTACATTTAGCTTTTGTTAGAAATAATTCAATATCTCCAATAATTATAACAATTCCAAATCGTGATCTCCAATACAGGTGTTAATTATAACATCTGTATTGATAATTGCAACTGCATATTTTTTCACATTATATAAGATACATTTCAAACACTCACACTAATCAGCCTAGACCAAAGTAAGCACTGTAAGGCTTGTGTTATGGATACTACGGTAAAGGATAGACATACATATATGATACATAGATATTAAATATTTATAGAAATATTACCTGACTCGGCCTAGGGTTGCTGTGTTATAAATTAAAATTAAACCTTTCCTATGTCCTAAGTCGAAACAAATCCAGCAAAATGAAAAAACAAATCATAAAAATCGGTTGAGCAGTTTCGGAATTCATAGCACTAAAACATTATAACAGGGATTTTTGATACATATAAATACCGATGATTCAAGTGGAAATGCTCGTATTCATCACACAAACATCTGCCCCTTCTGGGACTCGAACCCAGGACCGTCGGTGCGAAAGGCAGAATCGCTACCATCGCACCAAACGGTCGTCAGTATAAAATGACAAAACGCACAAACCGAAAGTGTGTTTGTATTCGCTCGTGTAGCTTAAAGAACTTTTTGAGTTGAGAGAAAAAAAATAGGCAGCGGTTTATATGAAAAATTTATCGGAAATGTAATGAATCCTTACAACACATTTTCTTCCAGAACGTATATTGCGCAATTGGAATTTTTATAGCTCATGTAGGTACCTAGATACTGATGATGATAGATAATAGTTTAGTGGAGTCACGGTATGATTGACTAATCTAGCCAATATCAGTGTTATTGGCGGCTTAGGGTCAAGATTAACTTGGAGAAAAGTATTCGCTGATAAAAAGTACTGAAAAATAAAACTACTTTTCACACATACAAATTGAATTGTTCAAATGAACTTAATTCTTAAACTACCGCGCACATTACAAATTTCAATAAAACAATTAATTTAGTTTTCTTTTGTGCATGGTATATATTTAATCCTGACGTTTCGACTCCTTTACAGTCGTGATCACAGGATGACTAAGGCAATGGTCGTCATGTATTTTCTACTACCTTCACAATATTTTTATCGGGTAGTTAGGTAATAGAAAATATTTGAGGATTATTAATTAAATATAAATTATCAGCAAAAACCCCTCAATAAGTTGTTTTGTTTAAATATTATTGAACTTTATGTCAATGGCAATTGCGGTATTTTTTAAAATACCCTCTTTTGCTGTTTTCGTTCTAAGACGTTGATTTTTGTTAGTATCACGAAATAGTTGGCTTTTTAGACAAATCTGAAAGGTGCAAACAAGAAAAAACCAACTGTTTTTGCCAATTCTTGTATAAAATATAAAAATTAGTCCATAATTTATTTGTAAACCGTGACTCCGGTCGCAACCCACGAAGGGAGGTTGTTTACATAGTATTTTTAGAGTAAAGTGCGCATACAGAAATCAACCCAAAGATAATATTACAATCAGAATGTGTTAATAGTATCTTTGATTACTCCCGTATTCGAGTCCAAGTGATATGTTTGGTTATCTCCAAGGTCATTCAGCTTCTTATTTACAATGTTGCCTAACGAACTTATCACGGCGGTAACTGAGCACGAGCCATGTGTGAATAACGGTGTTAAATAAATATGAATCTTATTGCTATGAATATAGTGTTCTTATATTTCTATGATATAAGAAAATGGCAATTTTTCGACCATGTTTACTAGAACAGATTGGTAGTAGTGTATGCTTGTGGTATTTTAGTATGCGTAAACACAATAGTTATGTAATTTTTGTAAAATACAGTTGCTATATTACTGTGGGAGGCAAGTTGAAGTCTAGCACGTCTAGCGTGCCATCAGTTTGTTTTGCGTGTGGCGCTAACCTCTGAAGCCGTGTCATTTTTAAATCGATGATAACTCCTTCTAATTAAGTTTTAGGGGAAATTTACCCAGAATAAAACTATCTTAATTTTTCACATTAATCAAGCTCGTAGCCTCCGTTTCTGGTATTTATTGTATGTAGCAATGACTTAGTTAAATTAGGGTTTAAGAAAATTCTTAATACTTTAATTCAAGGAAACCATTTAATAATCGTATTACTTTAGTTTTATAATAATGTAATAGACGGTTCATTAATTTTTATATATGTTTATCTACTCTGATACTATAATACAAAGATTCTAAAACTGAAAACAAAATGCTTATGACAAACATTACGTACAGGCCAAAAATAATAAAAAAAAAAGTTTAATTACGATACAGGTCTTGTATGGACACCTGTATCATAATATAACTTTTTAATCATAACGATACACCTATACAACCTCCAGCTGGACCAAGGAGGTTGAACCTCTACTTTAAAAAGGTTTCAATGAACGAGTCCGCGACGACGCAACACGCATTCACAATCGATGTTTGCACCTTGGCGCCAACATTTGACATTTAAAAAATCTTTTCAATATTTAAACAAAGTTTGGTTTTGTTTGCAACATTGTTTTACGTAATATAGTATGAGAGTAGATAAAGTAGTGTATGACACTGTACATAACTTGGTCTTATAACACTCGTGTGATACTATAAAAAAACTCGCCTACGGCTCGTTTTTTTAAAACCCTTATTATGCAACAGTATCATAAACTACTATTACAATAATATTGTTTGTTATTTAAGCATATAATTACATTTTTATATCGAAAGAAAATTGGCTAAAAACTGACTTAGAGTCACCAGATACAAGTCAATTTCCTCTGATATTAATTTCATTTTAATGAGGTACCTCACATTTGACACTTTATAGATATCTAGTATATATAAATCAACTTTCTATAGTTTATCTACACATCAGATTGTAGTTTAATAGAGACTTTTGGTACTAAAAGTCATAACTTTGTGTGATTATACATGATTAATGAATCATCTTGATTATAAATTAATCACCTTTACAAAATTGACAAGTCATAAAAAACACTAACTATGGTAATTGCTAAAAACCTTTCAATGCAATATTTTAGTTGTATAACTAATTAAAATGAAGGTAATGATAAAAATCACATACCTTACTCGAGTTTACAAGCAGTGAAAAGTTGAGTATACCCTGAATTTGGTTAATAATTTTGCTAAGTTTCTTAATATTTTTTTTTTAAACATATTTAACTATTATGAGACAAGAAACAATATGAGTTAGTTTTTATGTTATTTTAAGCATTAAAACGCTAGAAAAAACAAAATGTTGCCTGGCAACTGAAAATAGATTTTTTTTGTTGTAATATTTTTTCATACAATGAGCTTTATTTTATTATGTATATCTTTATCTTTATAACAAATATATAAAAACAATGTACGAAGTGCATAATCAAATAATCAACTTTAACAACTAAGCTAGCAATCTTTGATTTCCATGTAAAAACAAAATACAAAATTTAATTTTAATTATTCTTTACTTACCCATTAAAAATGATATCATTTTTTTAAATAAAAGAAGTTATAAACCTTCCCTTTTAAATGAATTTTTGACCCCAACAGCACAATAAGTGAAATGACAATACTAGAGTAATGATGTGATTGATTTCCTTAAGATCATTTAGTTATTTTAATTATATGATGTTAAGGTATGGTTAATATCAGCACCATCAACAAAGGTTTCTGCATATGATGCAGAAAAAAAAGCACATGGAGATATTGCATTAATAAAATTAATAGAAAATCTCACAGTGACATTATGATTCTCCGAGATGTGTAATACTGCCTGACCGGGCCACGCATTGCTGTGTTACAAATGAAAATGAAAACTATCCTATGTCCTATTTTGGAACAAATCAAGAAAAATGAAAAAAAAATCATCAAAATTGGTTGAGTAGTTTCGGAGTTCATCGCAGACAACAATGTGGTAGGTAATTTTTATATACATAGACTATTTTATTTTTACCATATGAATAGATATATAATCTGCAAGTATGTTTCAATGAAAAATGTTTTACGACATAGCAAAAACTCAATAAAGTTGAGGGGCATTCTCTTTTTCAAATATTTTCCGAATACCTCCAAATTTAAACATTTTTTCATAACATTAACTGTTTTTCTATCTTCAATACTTGAGATATAAACATTAAAGATATTCTCAAACTAAATGAAGTAGTAAAATAATTTGACTCGAAAACTTAATCTCTTTTGATTCTTGTTAATATTTCAAAAGCAATTGTTAACACACAATTTATATAATATTGTGGGTACCATAAAATCAATTCAATGGAGGTAGATTCATAGCATAGCAACATAGGCTTTCATTAAAATTGGTCAACTCTAATTCATTTGTTTTATAATTGAAACCAGATTCTAACCACTTATTAATCTTACCTTTATCTCCCGATTTGTTAGATCCAGATGCGTTGCTTGACAAGCTGGAGTCATCAGAGTCGTAACCAAAGGCGGTATTGTCTTTGTGACGGTCGCGGCGCTGATGCCACCGACGTGGTGTGCCGTGACCATTGGTAGGAGGAGCTCCTGGTACTTGTACAACTTCTAGAGGGTAGTGCCGTGCTTGACGCTCCACTCCCGGCATCATATACATAGGTCCTGGCCCTCCAAACCCTCCGTTCCCATGGAACATTATCGGCGCTCCCTCGTTCATCGCCGAACTGGTATCTGCAGAGAAGGTTATCCATCAGAACGATTCGCCGGTGAACTCGCACAGCTTTATTGCAATACCGACCTGATTAATTTTTAAAATCCGTGGAGGACCGACGCTCCTTTGCGTCTACTGCGTCATGTTAAAATAAGAGTACGGTGAGTTGTCGAATATCTATTTATCATAAAATCACCGAAATCCGACACGATTCGTAAGACTGAACGTCTTCGCAGCAGGAGGTGATACTGGTTGAGGGTAATATGCTTGCCTTTTGATTCCCACCGTAGGAGCACAATGAACTTTTATTATTTCTACGCCGGTTATAATAATCTACCCACGAATTACGGCGAACCAGTAAATTCTAGTGAAAAAATTCCGCCATGACTTTTGGAAGCTACTCTAGCGACATCTGACGGAATTAATCAAGCTGTCACACGTGATTTTATTTTTTTCTATTTGAATACTTTGTTCCATTTCAATTTAACCAGCCTTATATCACACGTGTATAAGAGGCCGCGAATAAGCGGACTTGATTCTGTAGGCTCATAATGAGCTTTTAATGCGACTCAATTGCGACTGTTGTCGTTCGCGTTGTATTTTTGTGTTGGGCGCAGATATTATGCAATGCAATAGGCAGTGATATGCAATGATCAACTTAAAATTTCGTAGTCCTATATAGCATATAATTAATTAATTTAATTATCAACAGCTGAAAAAAACAGTTTCATATATTGTAATAGTGAGCAAGCTTATTTCTCGGTAATTTTAAAGTAAAGTCAATAATTTTAAAAATCATTAACATACATAGAAGGCTTCCCACTACTCCCACTGGTGACTCACATATTGGTGTTAAACAATTATTCATCTTGAATTATCATCCCGATAGTAAGTTTAAAATAAAGGCTCCACTCCATCGGCCGTTGCGTCTGAGTAGAAGAGAGACAGCGGCAGTACACAATCTACACGTGAACTGCTCTGTCAACTGTTTATAAAGTGAAGCGAAACATTAATGTGGTTTCCATTGTTTATTACAACAACAATTGCGCCAAAAGAGGTAATTTATTCTTGCATTTCAAGAATTTGATTAGCGATATAATCTCATATACCTACTTGTTTTTTCTTTATAAAAATAAGCATTGGTCGGCGAGTGCAGTAATAATGGGTTATGTTACAATTTTGACTAAAGAAATAATATGACTCATATAAACGATCTTACAAAAAGTTAACTGTTTTATGTTGTATTCCAATCAACTACTTCTTTGTTTTATAAAAAATAATGATAATTCAGTGATAACAATTCAATTCATAAAAGTATGCAATTTTTCATTAATGTTTTCTTATGATGTTATCACGTAAAATTATCGTCCGTAAACCGACTTTACAGACAACCAATTTTTTTCGATGAAAAGTTGACACAAACAATCAAATAATAATTTAATAATGAAATAATTAAGAACTACTGTACACCATCAAACTAAATCCAACATATTTCGCAAGAGTAAAATAAAACTGACTAAATCAAGTAGAACATATTGTTTTATAATTTGGTCCTTATTTACATGAGAAAAAATTTCATTTGTATGCAAAACAAAATTGTTTGCAATAGTCTCTAACAGTTTGAAATGCTGGTGTATTGAAGTATATTAATCTTTGTTTATTTTTGTTACGATAAAATATTTTTTACCTTCATTCTTTTTTTCATCATCTCAGTTGGATGGCGTTCACTGCCAGAAGGACTGAAAATAGGGAGTTTTGCTATTGTTCTCACGTTGGGAGGCGGGTTTGGTTATCGCAGTAAAAGACCATAATTCGAAAACTACACTTTTGTAAGCTGTATTCCAAAATATACGGCAGAATACTGGCCAGTCACAATAACGTCATGTATCCGTCGCCGTTAAGTGTGTTATATCTTGCCTTGTTTTTTTTCTCTCTCTCGCTCTCACGCTATTTTAAATATAGCGTCGATGTCACTGGCCGGTATATTGATGTGTATTTCGGAATACTACAGTGGTGTATAAAAGGTTGGGGCTTTTTTACTCCCCCCGACACCACACATCTTTTTTTTATTTTTGGTCCTTGCTGTTTTTCCCCGATTACTATTATGCACCCAAATAAACTTGAGATGTCAGTTTTAGAGTCCATTTTTGTTTGTTATGCTTTTTTAAATACTCATTCCCGTTTTTATGATACATCCATAAGAATATTACACAACTTTGACACGACTTCTTAACGTTACTTCTTTATGTTCATCACAAAAGCGTGGGTACACCTTTCCCAGGATTGAAACCCGGAATCTTAAGCGCATAAGCTATGCAATATCGCTACAGTTGCACCAATATTACAGTTGCATGAAAAGGTAAAAATGATATTGAAGTTTATTCAAAATGATATTGAAGTTTACCATAGCTCCTTTATTCAACTTATTTTACTTTGTATTGCTGTTTATTCCGTTTCTTGCAGAAATTTTGCCAATGTCAAGTAAGTAGTAAGAGATACATGAAGAACTGCGTTAAAAGTACACAAGGGATTGTCTAAGGACTTATTTTTTAATATGGCAATGAAAACTTTGACAGCTGTTGTGACATATTGCTGTCACAGTTGTCAGTCACACGTAGAAAATAAGATTTTATGAAAAAAAATTGTTAATTTTCTTAGGAAAAAGGGAAATTTTATCGAAAATGGAAGATGTTAGATTTTGTGTTAGTTTCTAATAAAGTCTTATGAAATTTATACATAGAGTGATGACGTTAAAGAAGGACTATGTAACCTTAAAAGTGCAAAAGTCAATAGAAACAAACTTTGTCGTATCATTGTTTGATTACTTTCATTATCTCGAACAGAAATAAATTGATATGTCACACTTCGGCGATTTCATGGACGGTGTCCCCGTAAAGATATCCGAGAAGTACAAAAGGCCTCCCGTAATTGAGTTACCTTACAGTGTAAGAGAATGCACTTCACGAGCGCAGAATGTAATAGAAAACGTCAAGTATTGCTCTGTCTTCGAAAAAAACGTACTTACGAAACTTAAAGAGCTTAGGAGTGCGAAGGAGACTAAGAAAAATGAAAGGCGGCATCGTTTGCAACTGCTAGAGGAAGCAAAACAAAAGAAATTAGATGCGATTGCTGCGGCCGAAGCAGAAGAAAAATTGAAGCAGTTAAGCGTCTCTGAGGTGTCATATCCGAGCACAGATGAGCTCAGTGCTCTGTCTCCAGATGATAAAACAGAGCAATGTGATGTAGCACCAGCCCAAGATTGTTCAGAAGCTAGTGAAGTTCTGCATAATGAAATATCATATCCTTCATGTAATACACAGGAATCACAGCCTGATATTCTCCAACCTATCCAAGTGCAAGCTAATTATCCCCATAATAACTTATTAGATGATCCAGATCCATTGATGGAATTAAAGATGAGTAACAAAATAGCTAAAAAATCACAATATACTAAAATACCTCAATTTAATAATATAGAAACTTTGACATATAAAGATTTTGAGAATGATACATCTAGCCCTTTTGATAATGTGGAACTTAAGACAATTAATGACATGGAACTGCTAGCTCAAGTTTTACAGAGCCAGAGAGAATCTGCTACAAGCTGCCATCCCCAAACTTATGTGCCAGAGCAGAGTTACTTGCCCAATTGTGCTTCTCAAGCTCAAGTGGAAGGGATGACATATTTACCTAACACATATGCCGAGCAATCAATACAAGGTCCTAGTATTATGTATTTACCACAGCATTACCCAGTTTCAAATGGATACTATGTGTCACCCGAGAATGCCTGTGACAACACTATGCCGATTGATAACATGAACATGTATATGCCTAACTACCAATATTATGTACCAACTAATCCGTACCCAACAGCTGTGGATCCATCTTATTACAACAACCAATTGCCTACCACGTCTGCTGATCCTATACCAAATGGTTCAACATATATACCACAGCCTTATTATTTCCATGTACCTCAAGTACCTTATGCAGCAGATAATTCGCCTTATAATATAGTACAGAATCAAAATATACAAAACATAGAAAATCAAAATCTTCCGACTAGTTCTCAGAATACAATGAAGTCTAGGTCGAGAAGTGTTCCAGATATTGTGAGAGAACTGAATGAAGAGTTAGTTATAGCCAAGCTTAGAGCAAACGAAAGGTCTTATAACCCTAGTCCAGCTCCACAAAACATTCCCCGTTCATCTTCTAGCAGTGATAAGAAAATAGAGAAGAAGCATAGAAGGAAAGCTGAGAACTTACCTAATCCATATTCAAAAATGCCTCCTTCACTTCAGAATATGTGCCAGAAGATCCATGGGATGGGCTTTCCACTTGACAGGGTTGCTAGAGTGTGTGGCCTATTAGGTGATAATGATAAAAAAGTAAGCATTTCTATAATATATTTATTATAGTTGCCTGATATTTAATTTTACATTGAAACATTATTTTCATTTCATTTCATTTCAAAAACAATTGTCAATATTATTGCAATTATAAAAACAAAATCTTTACAAAAATTTACTTTAATTTTTCCTGTATTAATTATAATTGTCAGTAATAAAGTTTATCAAATATTTTAATCATATGACTGGATGGCGAGAATCCCGACGGAACTAAAAACTTTTGATTTTATAGAATAAGGTTTTCAAATTTCTTATTAAATCTATAATTGCATACCATAAAATGTAATTGTATCTCCTTCGAGCGAATGGTGGATTTATAGCGACAATAAAATATCAAAGATTTGATTGTTAAGTTCAATATTAAGTTCAATTTGACAGTTTTATGAGTTGCGTCGATACTCTCGCAAACCTGCCATATATAAGTAATTCTTGTTCTTTGCGTTTCAGGTTATTGAAGGTCTTCTGATATTAGGAGATCTAATGGATCTTGGTTTTGCAGAAGGAAAAGTATTGACTGCGCTTGCCAAACACGAGTTCAATAGAGACAAAGCTTTAGATGAATTGGTTTCATAATTCATAGCAGTTGTATATTTGGGTAAGGAGATTATTGGTTGATCCAATTTAACTAGCAAACAGAGTAAATTGAGTTTATGCAATCCAATGTAGGGTCAAGGCGGCAACAGTGGGTCACTTTTTTTTTCCAGTGATGTAACTTGATGTGGGTGAGTGTTGGAAAGATGTAAAAGGATTAGTATTATAGCGTAACTAATGTATATTGATTATTCCAATCGATTTAGTTAAACAAGGTAATATTTTAGAAAATAAACAGTATTTAAAAAAAAATCTCATTTGAGCCACTGTGTACTAGGGGTGGGATACAGTGAATCGGCCCTCAGTTTACAGTGAATCAGGCAAGTTCACAGTGGATCATCTATAATATAACTCAAATAAAAAAGTTTTTTTTTTTGCTTTTTATCGATCTTTATTTTTTGTTTTAATCAAACAATAAGTTTTACATCGAAAATGAGTTTTTTTTACTACTTCACTTCAAAGTGACTGTTCAGTCTTACACATTTAAAATTTACTAAATTATCTTATTTCTTTTTGACTTAGTTAATCATCAACAGAAAACTTTTTCTGTGTCTTGCATAAACTATCAAACAAAATGATTTTTTATCCTTAAAATGAATAATCAGGTAACTTTTTGGCTACTTCAGTCTCAAAGTGACTTTTCATTCACACATAAGAAATATAATTTTGCTTTTTTTTATGTCAGCTATGTGTTTCCCTATTTTACGGGGCCTTGATGGTCAAGTCATCCTAAAAGGGAAAATTAAGAAAAAATATTACGTCTTGATTTTTGCTAAACTAATGTCCGGGTAGTTATTATCCAGCACCAGTAGTACACAGTGGATCCTGAACCACTGTGAACTCAAATGATTTGAGCCACTGTGTACAAAACTGCCATTTTGGATTTAACTCATTCCACGTGTGATGGTTTTACGTAAATCGAAGTGCAGTATAGGCCAAAATGACCTCAACGAAGTTTGTTACTTAGCAAAAATATAAGTCCATTGGTGAAACAAAAGGTTTGTGAAAAAATACCAAGTATATCTCACCTGAAAATTCACTTTTTCTTTCGTCAAAACAAAGAAAACACTTAAACACGGGTTTGTAACATGGTTGACCCAGGGAAACTGGTTGTGACCAGTATCTATCAGGAGACCTTCCGAAGAGTGAGAGATAGAAAAAGATACCTATAATACTTTTGATACAACGACCAGTGCGCCACTGTTGCCGCTATAACCACTGTTGCCGCCTTGACCCTATACTTGCTAGCAATTTTTACATTAATTTAAGTATCTGAGATTGACACTTATTAATGTGCCTCAGTTAGACTCTTCATAACATGTCAACATTAAAAGGTGGAGAAGAAAACTTACAGAGAGTGTAACAATTGGCTGCTCTACCGCTTAAAGCAATCTCTTCCAGCTAATCTTTAATAAGAGATACTTTGATACTTTACAACAATGCCTATTAAATACCACTGGTGATAAATGACCTTAGGCGCTCAAGAGTGCTTATCTGTCCTTGATCACGCTGCTTGTATCTGAGTGCAGAGATGGAGTCCTTAAAATTAATCGAGGCTAATTAGCCTTAGTAAAGTAGTTTAAAAGTACCAAATTTGGTATGGCAATATTTAGAGGTCAAGATCATGCAGATGAAATCTGTCCTTGAGTATCTACATTTCTGGTACTGGTGTTTAGCAAGCATAGTAACTTGAAGTCGATCTCGGCTGGAACGATTTGGCTTCTTTTTTGAGTATTTCTAATAAATATTATCAGGTGACGAAAAAATTGGAGACGGTTGATATTAAAAAGAAAATGGGAAAATCAAAAACAGCCTTTTTGTTTAGGATTTTTTATATGAATTAGAAACCACACAATTTGGACAGCATAATGTCAATGCAGTCAGATAGTGAATATAAAAATGTATAGTTTTCATGTAATTAAAAATGCAGATTTCACATAGTATGTCATAAATATATTGCTTGACATTGGATGTTGTTCAGATGCAGGTATCTGATTTATGAATAGTCATTTCTATGCTGTACATACTTGTGAATGATTTTGTATTATAAATATGTTGAAAGAGTATACCTATATGTGAACTAATTATAGGTTTTTACCTATTCCATATACAAAAAGTATGGTCAAGATAATTATTTATACGTTCCTATTAATTTTGTTAAAAAAAGAAATTTAAATGCCTTGTCTTTAAAGTATAGAAATCAGAAGTTTGTTTTGATCACTCAATTATTTGGAGAATATATATTTTTTGGTTGTGTACACATTTTTTTAAAAGTGGTCAGAGAAAACATACTGCCAAAGGCATTAATTTGGTATTAAAGGACTGGCTTTGCTAACTAAGTACTCTGCAATGAATTATTACGTAAATACCTTAATTGTAAATAATTAGAGAAAAAGCTTAATAGAGAAAGTGATAAAAATGAATATATATAAGCTATTATTTTAAGATGATCCCTTCACAATCTGATGGTTTTAATTTCAAATTAAAGTTTTCAGCTTGACACCGCAACATTTAAAATTATTGTACTTACCAATGATGTCCTATGCGTGAATGTGAATTCTTTAAGTATTGAATTAAGGTGCATAATTCATAATCTGAATTTTTGTACACTTATCAGTGACCGATGACCAATAATTTCTCCATACCTTAACTAAAGCTATATATGCTACACAAATCTAGTTACTTAATCATCACTTCACATATTTATGTTAACAATTTGTAACATATTTCAATTCATATAATAAGACGCCTGAAATTATTTTTGTTATAATGATGTAAATGTGATACTTTAACATTAATGAAATACTCATATGTTACTGGCAACATTGTGCAATTATAAATAACTTGCAAATATTAAGACGTACGATAAAAAATAACTTTTAGGTGCGAATATAGCTTTTAGTAAAACTTAACGACGCACTATTTTATTCTGCAATTTTCTTTCTGCCCTTTAACAGTTAAACTTAGTTTTCCTTTTGTTTTCGTAGAAAATGGCATTAGGCATTCACACCGTGTCGGGAGAACACGGTGGATATGTGGGACTCTCCTCCATGCCCCTACCCGGCCGAGTGCCCGGTAAAGGCTTGGAGGCCTACCCACTAAAAACTACGGCGTCCCAATACACAGTGGTGCGGGTCGCGGGGTCCCTTGTCGGACTCGACCGCGGCAAACTTAGTTTTCCTAAGCAATTATAAAGTTATTACAGTACATATATTGATTATTTTGTGTATTATAGGAATGGATGGTGGTTCGAAAGTGTAACAACTTTGTCGAAGTGAGACATAATTTTCGCTCTTACTTAACGTGATTTATATACATAGTAATTTGTTTTGATCGAAATTATTCTTATTTAATTCATTACTATTATTTAAATATATCATAAATTACATGGAAATACAATTTCATTATGTTTGACCAAATATAATAAACCGAATTCTTGTCGACTTGAGGATTTTGATTTTGATCAAATGCCGATGCACAGTATATTATAATAGATATATTTACTGTAACGGATCCTAGTACGTAGCGGATTTTAAACCATCCCAAATAATTCTATCTTGAGATTTAAAATATTCGTGTAAAATATAAAACCGGCCAAGTACGACTCGAACTTGCGCACGAAAGGTTCCGTACAAACTTTTAGTTAAGTGAAAAATCACGTTTGTTGTATGGGAGCCTCCCTCAAATGTTTATTTTATTTTATTATTCATTATTAAAGTAAAAATACAACTGAGTATTTTGTGAATATTTCAAGTGCCTACCTGTTGCCATTAGTGATATCGAGCAAAAAAGGGCAAAAAATCGCGTTTGTTGTATGAGAGCCTTCTTAACATATTTATTTTATTTTGTTTTTAGTATTTGTTGTTATAGCGGCAACAGAAATACATTAGTTGTGAAAATTATAGCGGTTTGAGATACAGTCTGGTGACAGAAAGACGAATGGACAGACAGCAAAGTCTTAGTAATCCCGTTTTTACCTTTTGGGTACGGAACCCTAAAACAACCACATCACCGAGCCACCAGGATTCTACCTAAAGGCTTAGAGATGTGTTCTCTTTTTTATACAAGAATATTTTAAATTTTCTAGAAACTACAAAAAAAAAAACAAAATTCTATTATTTTGTTTATTGTCTGTTACTAGTGACAATAAATACGTGCTTTTAATAGTAAAGTAGTTTAAAAATACGTTATAGTAAGTACGGATTAACTGTAATGTTACAATTATTAACTTACTTGCTTATCTTAGTCTTATCAGATTGTGAAAGAATCAGTAAAAGACAAATATGAGTGATGTATTGTTTAAAATTTTATTTTCCACCATTACAAACACAAATTGCATTTAAAAATTCATTATATTTCAATGTTTTACGTATTGTTGTGCGATTTTTTAGCAATTTCCAAGTCTATCAGGAAAAATTGTGTTTCTGAATCTTATTATTTTAAATTTGTGATTGTGAAAGGAGAAAATTGCTAAGTTTGTTTTAAGATTTATTTTAAATGCACTTTACGGATACCCAGATTTATATACCTACCTACTTAGAAATATACTTGTAAATATTTTTAAAAACAACAAAAATCACAAATTATGCCAATGAATAAAAAAACAAAAAAGAAGAGATTACAAATAAAAACAAGAATCAACGATTTAGCCTTTATTAGTTTGTTTATAAAATAAAATTTAAAAGTTCAGGCCTGGATATGATTTAAGAACTGCGTATACGTGCCGCCAAATAAGTTGAACATGATTTTGAAACCACGTGACATGCGCAGTAGTGAATAATGTACCTTAACTTGCCACTGCGCATGTCACGTGATTTAAAAATCATGTTCAACTTATTTGCCGGCAGGTATACTTGTCACATTACACGAGCCCAAACTTAATGGGGTTGCATTGTCTTATTGAAGAACTCCCATGGCCACCTTCCAGCTCCATCATCAGTGCTGTGGTTAAGTGTTTGTTTTGAAGTATACAAATGTTAGCATCGGATTTTTAAGATTTCAAATTCCGACCTTATTCCCTTAGCTTTAGGGTATATTATAACCCGATGTTACCGTTTGCATATTTAAGGACTTATATTTACTCTTAGATCGGTTCCATGTCATAATAATATTGAATTGTTATCCGATTTACATATGCATATTGGTCAAATTTAACTTGCAAGTTTTTTTTAATATAAAAATATTAGAAAATTTCTACCCAATATCCAGTAGACCGCACATCCAAAGGTTGCGGATACGAATCCCGCCTGAGTGGTGAGGCGAGTCGATTTTTTCTAATATTTTTCTTAAAAAAAAAATAAGATTAGATTTTGGTATAGACAAACACTAGGGCAGGTGAAACTAAATAAATGCTTGTGAAAGCAATGAGCCAAAAATGATTACTATTTGTAATGATGAACAAATTATAATTTACGAGCGTTGATTGAAAAAAGATCAATCCACATAGTCATAGTCAATGCGTTTTGTGCCTGAATAAATTAAAGAATAACGCCATCTATCGGTACATAAAATTTTTAAACATTTTGTGTTTGCCTTCTGTAGCCTTGATTTCAAAATTTAGCGCCAGTTCAAAATTTATTTTACGCTTCGATGTTATTGTTCGCTGATAGTACATTATAGATAAATAAAAAAAATGTGATTTTCGTAGTTAAAACGATTATATACTTATATCACCGTAAAATTGTAATTAATGTTAGATTATAATCTATCTCGCAAGATTGTGAACTGGCGAAAGATTGTGAACCGTAGGTAACATAGTTGTTACAATTTAACGCATCATTATCAGGTAGATTATAATCTATCCAAGTGAAAACGCCAAATTTCACTACCCTAGCTCAATGGACACAGAAAAAATAATGCGTTAAATTGTAAGCTCTATGTTACGGTTCACAATCTTTCGACAGTTTACAATATCACGAGATAGATTATAATCTAACGGTATTTACAATTTTACGGTGACATATACAAGTTCGTTACAAAAAAGTATATAAATTAAGATTTATTAAAATACTTTCGGGGCCCCAGCTGACTGTGATTAACAACCGAGGAAAATCTTGAATAGAAGTCAATACTTCGAGAGGACAAATCAATGCAATCCTTGAAGTTTAGCTACACTCTTATAACACCTCGTTGGATTGGATGAATAGGGTATTAACTCAAAAAAATCGACTTTTTACTTTTAAATGTTACAGTGTTTAATTTTACAGTTTTTTTCAAAACTACGTAACTGAATAAAAGTAATAAATATCTAAAAATACTTTTAAATGTGAAGGCTTGAAATATGTCACCCAAATAATAATAGCACGTAAAAAAATCCATTTTGCTTTAAAATTCCTTTCCTGTAAAATCTGTGTTTTCGAGATTTTACCCTGTTCATCTGGGTCCATCTATTTATAACAGTCTGAGTAAAAACAAAGATTGGTACAGATATCAATATTCACATTTACCAAAATTATAATACTTCGTACGATCAAGTTTTTATTTAAGCTAACAGGTCGGCAAAGACCGAGGTTTGATTCCCAGTTGAGGAGATATTTAAACATTGTTTTCCATTAAAATAAAACCACTTTTACCGGATAAATTATGCATTTAATTTTGTTTTTGTATTTAATCCTGGCATTCCGACTCTAACAAAAGCTGTGATCACATGTCATCTTAAGATCTAGTTTTTCTATATAAAAAAATAAATTTTAGCATTTCTTAATATAAAATACAATCTTAAATGCCTCACTAACCCTTAATTAATTTTCAGTTTAAATATCTGTTTATTATATATCGGTTTTAAATAGTTTTAAAAGTTTAAGAATGTGTAAATGGACTTCAAGGTCATTCCAATACATGTGTCAAATGCAGTGGTTGTATGCGCAAAGTGCATCGTAAGAATGCAGTTATTGTTCAATTACAGTGAAAGTGGGCGCTGTAGTGTCAGAGGCAGTCACAATCAGCTGGTGCTCTAACTGGGCTATGAGGTTCCTCGTTTCTTTCGAGAGAAAACTCAATTAAAATCTTTGTTCTCTGGGTTCCATTTTGGCACAATAATAATTTTCCTTTTAGAAATATGAAATTGTACAGTTCGATTAAAATGCTAAAGACCGCACAGTTGAATTTATTAAGTACCTAAATATAGGTACTTAAAATGTTTAAAGTAGGTATACATTCTAAAAACGATATGTTCTTTATTACGATGGCATAAGGTACGGCCAAATGTCAAATTTTATGTGCTGTCGAATGTACCTTTTAGCATTTTTATCGAATAGTATTTCACTTGTCCTCGCTTGTGTGCGAAATTTTGATATATAAAAATGCACACACTTTGTGTAACAGATATATGTTTTTTATAAATAATTATTGTAAATAAAACTGAATAATTTATTAACATAGTGTATTTTTTTAAATTAAACTTTTTTCCTAAGAATTTCTGATTGTCTTATCTCTTAATAAGAAATGCTTACATACGCACTTGATAATAATAATAATTCTTACATTTACACCAATTAGCCTTACTTAAATTAAGCACTACTTATAGGCTTGTGTTATGGATACTAGGGTAACGGATCGTGCACTTATTTGTAACATTACGGTTACTTTGTTAATTCAGCATTTAAGGCCTAGATTTCTTTTTATTAAAATATTTTTTTACTTGATAAATATCAACTTCTCTCAGATGTCAAGGCTGTGGGTTCGGGTCCACCCACAGCCTCTCGCTATGCAGACGAGTGTTCTTCAATTTGATCTACCAAACACTTGGAAAACCCGTTGAATTCTTCCAAGCTACTATGTTGGCCAGCATAAGAAACGCTTGGATCATGACTGACATGACTAGTATAGTACCATCTTTTTGATTTTTATTGTAATAAAGTAACGTAAGATAGGAAAAAGAAAACTAGAAAAAGAATGCTTTTTTTTTTTTTTTTTTAAAAGAAAGAAAAGAAATTACAATTACTTCTACTAAAGAAAGGAAATTATAATGACGACCGTTTGATGCAACGGTAGTAGTCCTGCCTTTCGCACCGACGGTCCCGGGTTCAAATCCCGGAAGGGGCAGATGTTTGTATGATGAATACGAACATTTGTACCTAAGTCATGGGTTTATATATTTCCATGAATATTACATATTTATGTATAATATATGTATGTCTATCCGTTACCGTAGTATCCATAACACAAGCCTTACAGTGCTTACTTTGGGCTAGGCCAATTGGTGTGAATGTAAGAAATATTTATTTATTTATTTATTCTTCCAATTTTGTGAAATATTTAATGATTTACTAAATCGCTGAAAATCGTACGAGTAAATTATTAGTTCAAAGCCAAAATTAGGAAGTATTTGTACAGTACATACCTAATGATTTTATTTATAATACGCCAAAGTTCTCCGGGTTTGGATCCTGGTGCAGTCACAACAAATGCGTTATTAAATTACAACCGCGTTATCACATTACATTATTTAATCACTTCCTTAGCGCTGTTTGTTCGTTTGCTGTTAATACGACGTGACATGATTTTATAGCGTATACATATTTATGGTTTTCACTGCAGCGGCATATTTTCGTGTGATGATGAGTATTAATATTTAGAAAGAAAAACATTTATTGACACACACGCACTTAAAGACACAGAGAAATAAAAAATAAGGGACAAACAATGGAAAAAAAAAATGATTAAAACTAATGTGCAGGGTCAACAAAATACCCTGCTTCAGCGTTTTTGCCTCTGTGTCCATCACAGCTGGGCAGAAAGACACAGAGGCGCTGTTATTTTGACAGGGTTCAAACCAGTGACAAAAAAGAAAAAGAAAAAAGGCGCCTTTTAATAAAAATATCGATAATAATAAAACTAGCAATTATACATATACCCATATACACACACATATATGTATACACACTCACACAAAAGTAAAATAATAATAAATCTTATACAAGTTCTCATACATCATTAAAGAATTAAAAATAAAAGCGGCAGGATGGCCGCCGTATTTCGAACCGTATAACACACTCAACTTTGTTCGGTACGTACTAAAGTAATTTATTTCAATTTTTTTTATTTTCGAGGGAAAAATAAGATATAACATAATTATATATAAACACAACACATATTGAATTCACATATAACAATAAAGTTTCCACAGATATTATATTCATTGACAACTGACAAACACTAACAAGGAATACTATGGCATTAGCAATGAAAGTTAAGCAAAAAAATAAACAAGAGTCATATAAATAAAAATTTCGACTGTTTTCTAATACTAATTTAATTTGACTTTTATACTGCCCATATGACACACCAAATATATCAATTTGAGAATAAATACTATTAAAAGTTTTGTATGCAGGAGTTAAAAAGTTGTTTTTACCATAATTAGTATGCATTACAGAAGTATAAAACAAAAACTTATTTCCAGCACTTATCCTTTGGCATCGGAAATTTATTTCATTCAAAAGTGGCATGGAATCGATCTTATTGTGTATGATTTTATATAATTAACATCTGATCCCTAAAAGTACGACGAGATTTCAAGTCTAGAGTCTAAGCGATACAAAATGGAGGCATCATCGGTTCCGGTTTCCGATATTTCGGCACTGTTGCAAGCGCCATGATCACGGAGCAACTGCGATCGAAGTGCCGTAATATCGGAAACTCGCTAAAAACAAGGTACATGGTAACAATCCCGTAAATAACTTATATTAATATAATAATATTGTTCTGTTTTTGATTATTTCTTTGTTCTCATTTATTTTTGTATGCGTTGCAGTACGTGAAATAAATAAATTCTTTTTTTTTCTTTCTGAACCCAAGTAGTTAAAGCACTTTTGTTATGGAATTCAGAAACAAGGACGGTACCACAACACCCAGACTCGAGCCAATATGGAAAAGTTCGTTTTCTACATTGACCCGGCCGGAAATCGAACCCGGGAGCTCGGAGTAAAACGGTATACGAGCCACTCGACCCTGGGGTCGTCAAAAAGTCAAAGGATACTTGAAACCAGCTCCTGAATCTATAATCTAAAATCACAGTGGTTTGTGTGTTTGTTTGTCCGCTCTTTTTCCATTGTATCAATAACCAATAATAATCAATCAAAAACGCGTTAACCGTAAGTAGTTCGTCTACCCGACGTTAGATGGCGCTAACGGTAAAAAATTTAATAATTTAAAAAAAATTAAAGAATTTGGTCCACTCGTGCGAAGCCGGGACGGGCCGCTAGTGTTAAATAATAAAATTATGGCTTCTGTAAAGCAGTCGAAACCTCAGAATGAAATATTAAAAAAAAAGAATATATGCGTCGTCATCCGGTTAAAGTGGTTTTATAAATATGCAATAGTAATGTTTGCATAAATAAGTATTTGAAACGTATACTTAGCTCTCAGATTCAGACTGGAATTAAGTACGTTCATTTGGAAATGTAATGTAATCATTCTCAGAGCTTCGAGCTTTTTGATGAGATTTTTTTGCTCTATTGGTTTTTATTAAAGCACGTATTGCAAAAGAAATTATCAATTCGGCGAAATTAAAAAGCCCAATGCTACATTGCAATATGAATAACATATTAATAACTGAATTTTGTTTGGATAACTTTAAAATATCGTTTGGATTCCACATTGGATGGATAACAAACCGTTTCCATAAAGCACTTAAGCACAAGAAAGTGAGCTATTAATTCTTTATCTTTTTGAGGTTTTATATTATTTAACAGTAAACCCTGAAAAGAAAAATCTAAAGACTGTAACTGTTACTGAAGCGGCATTTTTGTTACTCATGTAACTGCTGTACTATAAACGAATTTTGTCAGTGAAAACCGACGCTCAGTATTCATGTTTTATGAACTCGTAAGCCTTTTGGGGATACTGCGTCACAAAAAACACACAAAAACACAGTGTGCAGTGGCGATAGTACGCCCATATGTCATGCAAATGACGTAGCCACTGATAGCCCGCTGCCTGTGTCCACATGTGGTTTTAATTAGAAACGCTATTTCACGAAATTCGTTTTGCGACCATTCATATTGCGGTTTTTTTCGAAACTTTTGGACGTTTATTTTTAAAGCTGTTTATTAATGATCGAGTGAGTGGTGATTTGCAGACAGTTCTGATTTATTTTCCGAATTTTTCGTGGATATTTTATATTGCCCACCGGCTTAGTAGCGTACTGATTACACCTTTTATCTTACTGATAATGATACTACTATGAAATATGGACGCCCTTGAGGCTATATCTCAGTCCGATTTCCAGTCTATCTGGAGTGTGACTGATTCAGTTAGCGGAACGAGCGGTTAACCTCTTCGTGTGAACCGAGTCTAGCAGGTAAAGGAACTTCGCTTCCGAAACGAGTGGAGTGCATCCCGGCCTCTACGAAATGGGTCATAAAATTCAGTTTCCGCGAGCCGCCGCCCAGACAATGCTCGACCGCCGGCATTGTCTATTCAGAGGTCTATTGTCATCGCCAGACAGGCCGCTATGAATGGGACAAGTTCACTCGAATCCGGCCCACATTACACTTTCTGTGGAGACGGATATAGCAGTGTTCGTAAGTGAGACAGAGAGGTGCGCGAACGGACACTCGGTACCGCTGCTTGAGTTGTTTTGAGGCGACCAGTCGCTCGGTGGCCGGCGCACGAGTCGAAGCGCCGCCCGCGCGGGACATGCCCGCTCGTCTCACGTACGATACGTGACCCGTCGCGTACGCTCTCCGATAACATTCGGTGCAAATCCGATATTTAGGCCGGTGATAGCATGATACGGTTCGATTTCGTGTTACGCGATAGTCGGCCCTTCGCCGCCATGTGATCGTTCCCTGTTGATGGAAGCGAAAAGTGAACAAAAAAAGCCGCCCGCTAATGTCTACCACTCCCGGCTGCTACAAAAAAGGGATAAAAAGGCTATTCCTGGAATGCACACATGTGGACCGTGTAACCGTGGGTGCATTTATTGATTCTGCAGTTCTAAAAGGATGCCTCGAAGGAGCAAGTGGATGCATCTGGTGGCGGGTGTCGCCGCCGGAGTCACTTTTGGCATTTTCCTGAAGCTGTGTTTAAGACCTTCTTCAAGGACGTTAATAGAATCATGTCCGGAGGTAGCGAGGTCCTACTCGGCGCCAGATCCCCTGGCCTTGATAGATTTGCGGTCAGATGAAACGGTAGAAAATTCAAATAGGACTTTAGTGTTCGTTGGCGTTATGACCGCTGAACAATATTTGGAAACGCGTGCTAAAGCCGTTTACGAGACTTGGGGACAGGATTTGCCCGGTCGGATTGCCTTCTTCAGCTCAGAGGTGTCACGAGCGCCGGGATTGCCCCTGGTTCCATTGCGCGGTGTAGACGACAGTTATCCTCCGCAGAAGAAATCCTTTCTCATGTTACTTTACATGTACGAGAAGTATGGCGATAGATTCGAGTGGTTCATGCGTGCTGATGATGACGTTTACGTTAGGGGTGACAAGTTGGGAGAGTTTTTGCGTTCAGTGGACAGTCGAAAGCCTCAGTTCATAGGGCAAGCTGGGCGCGGCACGGCTGCGGAAAGGGACGCCCTAGCTTTGGACTATAACGAGAATTTTTGCATGGGCGGTCCTGGGGTGTTGTTTTCTCGTGAAACATTGAGGAGAGTGGCTCCCCACGTGAAGTACTGTTTGAAACATCTATATACGACTCACGAGGACGTGGAGCTGGGTAGATGCGTCGCCAAGTTCGCTGGTGTATCCTGCACCTGGAGTTATGATGTGAGTATTATTTGAAATTTCTCTTCTTACCTTCATATAAATTAATCATACCTTTGTTCATCATAGATATAGTTTGATTTATAACTTAACGTATTGATAAGATTTGGCCGATCGGAAATGAAGGCAGTCCTTAGAAGTCAAAACCGTTCTCGGGTTTGAGTCCCAGAAGTAGTGATGTAAGAATTATTTTTAATATACAATTATTAAACTAAATACAATAGTTCGCTTATTGTTTCGCATTTTATGCCATAATTTAAAAAAATATATAATTTGATAGTTTGTTTTTTGGTGAAGAATAAAAAATACCTAACCTAATCTAACCTGTAATTTGCCTTTGGATTAAAAACTATGCCTAACAATTATGTCCTCTATACATTAATGCAAGAAAAACGTTTCGGCATATTAAAATATATTAAACCTAAAGAATTAATAAAAATAGACATCAACGACACAATAAGTACTTAGGTACTTAAATGGTACTTATAATTTGTAAACTCGATGAAACATGATAACTTTGGGAAAATCGCTGACATCTGCAAGTCTGTGTTACGTACTCGTCTGCATGTAATTTATACTCGCTTCCTCATTATTCAACTACTTACGACTCGTAGATTATTCTGAAACGAGATAGATTTTTCTTGTTTTGTGACGTGAGAGGTAAAATAATAATTATTAATAATTATAATTTATTTCACTGTGTCTATTTAATTACGTACGTCTGCGTTTTTTTTGAAATACACACAGATGACCGTTATGAAGAATATGGTGTTTCCTAACAACTTTTATTCAATAACTAATTGCTAAAATTCCAAAAAAAATGTATATAGGTACTCACATAAATAAGTTTTTTTAAAGAAAACAAACAAAGCGGAAAAGATTTAAAAGCAGTGTTTGATTTTGATGATTTTTTTTTCATTTTGCTGATTTCGTCCCAACTTAGGACTATGTCCTATGGGATAAGTTTCATTTTAAATCATAACGAACATTTTTTTTAGCAAATTATAATAACTTAGCCACAGCGACGCGTGGCCGGGTAGGCTAGTATTTTATAAATATCTAGGAATAAAAATAGTTACGTCTATTGTTGGTTAGGTAATTATATTTAAATTGCAAAGAACTATTTCTTAAGTGAACGTTGTATAAACACATTTTCGTACAAAACGGTATAACAGTGAATGGTTTTGCGTTTTAATTACTTATGTATCACTATTTCAACACTTCTATTTCTTATCTGTTTGTAACACAGTTTTTAGTTCGAGTGAACTTATAAGATATAACGTTGATATTGAAATATTTTGTTAATCCGAATTATCATAATAATATTATATAGAACAGAGTTGATAAAAGGATAATATAAGTACAAGGAAGTACCTAGGTACTATTTGTTTCACGAACTATTACTTTTACTATAACAGTATTAACAACTGTATTGATAATATTTATTTCTTTGCATTTGAATAAGGTAGGTATACAGAAAATGGTCAAATAATATTACAATTCAACTTAGTCAGCCATACACTAATAATATTAATCAGAACCTATTATTATTGAAATCAAACATATAAAAAAAAACAATTTCACAAAATAATAATCAATATAGGTACTATGTCAAAAATATTTCACAAAAAAATCATCAATATATGTCAAACATAATTTGACAAAATAATAATCAATATATGTCAAAAATATTTTCACAAAATAATAATCAATATATGTCAAAAATATTTCACAAAAAATCATCAATATATGTCAAACATAATTTGACAAAATAATAATCAATATATGTCAAAAATATTTTCACAAAAAATCATCAATATATGTCAAACATAATTTGACAAAATAATAAAATCAATATATGTCAAAAATATTTTCACAAAATAATAATCAATACCTATGTGACAAAAATAATTTCACAAAATAATAACATCATGATTTTAATATTGGAAGTTTTATGATCAAGTTTAGCTCATTATTATTTAATTTTTATTTTATTTTATTTATTTGGACAACCAACAAGGACATACACTTTAACAGATAAGATTAACAAACTCGATGGTTTGTAAGCATGAGTGCTGTCTTAATTACAGGTTACCACGGACAACAATTGTTTTGAAACTGCTAGCTACTGTTTCTAATTAAAGAGATATATGCATGTTGACTTGGATGAACAGGACATCAATTTTAAAGTAATTTAAATGTAATTTTCTCAAAACTAAACAAAGTGAATAAAAATAATAAATATTCAAAAATACTAGTCATCCAAATAATAAAAGCGGTTGAAAAAATCCTTTGAAACTTTAAAACTGCTTTCCTAATTTTTGTTTTTTGCGATTATATCTTGTTCGTAAGGACTAACGTTGAGCTGAAATACTGCCAGCCACAAGTCCCGAATTGATGAATCCCAAATTCAGAATTTATGTTTTATTATACTTTGATGCAATATGGTGTCTGGCAGAGATAAGACTTATCGTTCACATTTTAAGAGTTTCGTAAAAAGCGACTAATAATAGTGGAAATAAACACCATACTTCTCCTAAAGATTATAAATGGACATCAGATTTTTCCAAATTATCGTCTTTTACTGTGATAGGAAGCATGAAGATAATATATATACAAGACAAGACAAAAAGAAAACTTGACTTGACACACGTTCATATAAAACTTTTACCCTACTTTTACCGGATAAAATACGCTTTTATTCTTATTTTTTTTTGTTAAGTTTTCCCACAAGGGCAGGCAAAAGGTACAAAGCCCATACAGCCTAGTCCTCAGTAATTTTTTCTTTATTAGATGATGATGAATGATGTAAAGAGCTGATCTATGAATGATAGATGATCAATGAATGGTAAATGAACAATGCAACTTCCATTCCCCTAGAACCTCCCCGCAGACTTCTTGAGAGAGTAGGAAAAAGACAACTTCCGCTGCTTCGTTTCTCTTGCCAACACTTTTATATGTTCGCAAATACTTAGTGATTAATAATCCGCCATTATTACATACTAATGTGTACTACAACACAAATGTTAACAAGAAAAACAAAACCACAAAAGAGACGCTTCCCGCTCAAAAGTCTTTCCAACTTTTTTTATTTAATACTGCCATTTCAAATACTTTAAAGGAGTTGTGATCATAAGATGGCAAAGGTGCACACATGTTTTCAGCCACACGATTAAGACTTTCAATTATTTACTTTTATGATATAATGTGATTTCAGATAGTAAATTTGATGCCAAGTATTAAAAACATATCTTAATGGGCCAATTTCAATTAAAACACCACAAGATAAGGACCACCACCACACGAAGTCAAGTACTTAATGAGCATGATAAGCCGTTGCACATCTGTGAGTTTATTACATTATGCATGTGTGGGAAACCATTATACTCGTATAGACTTCATAATCTTTGAATTATCCGGGCGTATATAACACATTTTCTTCTCGTGAATCGTCATTCGAATTATTACGATTTAGCTGATGTTCACTTCTTCGTCCATTTTGCCCCCCCGGACGCGGGGGAGATAGGTGGTGAATTCTGCATGGATATTTCGGACCGGCCTGAGAGTTATGTCGGACCCATACTGACTAATTACCACCTAGAAGGTGGACCCTACCCTGGGACCCTACCCTACCCGACCGAACCCTAGACTGGGAAGCCTATCCAGGCTTAATAGCAGCGATCGCACCCGGGATCGAGGCGATGCGGCGTGTAAAATTTGGTTACGCATTTCCGTTTGGAAGATTGAAAAGTCGTTCGGCTTTTGTTATTACAATCATTGTGAAATTGCAGTTCATTATCTACTTATATACATATACATAGAAGTTTAAGAACATTTTTTTAACATGACATAAAAACGCTTTCTAGAGTCTTCAGTTATAATGAATGATCTATCATAATATTGATTTTATAAAAACAATGGCTCGTTTATCTTTATAAAGTAGTAGTTTATGGTAAGTTTTTAGTCACTGCATTGACATTCTTCTCACGTCCAGTAGTAATAACATAAATTTATTGCGAGTGCAAATACAATACCTATTTTTACGATATAAAATACGCATGTAAAAAACAACCACGCCTTCGCCTTCAGGTGGGATTCGTACGCAAGACCTTTCGCTATCCGAGCGAGTGCTCTGACCGCTGAGCTACTTAGACGCTGGCAGACACGTCGTAATTTATTAACCAGCTATAATAATATTAATAGTATTACAATATTTTTAATTTATTCATTTATTTATTTATAACAAGGCATATCAACAGCGGTACATATTACACAAACTCAACATAAAAAAACAATATTTCTGTCACACTTTTTATTTGATAATTATGGCAATTATATTTAAAGCATGATTTTTAATTTGAGGACAAATAAGTTATGTCATCGGGGTCAAGGCCCCCCCAAATCGATATCAAAATCCTAGGGTCTGGATCTAGATCCATTACTAGTGTTAATTAGAATTGTGGATCGGTTAGTAGATGAATAAATTTGTGTACTTTTAATGTTTAGATTTTTATCTAGAAAAAATATTTCAATTTATGTCGTGGATGACGGCGGCTTGGTGCGATAGCAATCCTACCTTCTGCGCCAAAGGTCCCCCAGGGTTCGAATCCCGGTAGGGGCATATGGTTGTGTCTTGAACATAAGCATTTGTTTCAGAGTCATGGTCATTTATATACTCATCTATGTATTCTATACATATTTAGTAGGTACCCTTAGTACAAGCTCAGCTCACTTTTTTTTTTTTATTGCTGAAAGTTGGCAAACAAGCAAACTGCCCACCTGATGGTAAGTGGTAACAGTCACCTATAATACATGTGGCTTTTGTTAGATTCGCAGCAACACTGCAACCCCCACAAGAATCACAGTGTACGTTGCCAACTTGTGACACAAGATGTAAAGTCACTGTACCCAGTAATTTCACTGCCATATCTTACCCTTCAAACCCTAACACAGCAATGCAAGCACTGCTGCTTTGCGGCAGAAATAGGTAAGACGGAGGTACCTAACGGACGACCCTGGTACAGAGTCTCCCTCCAGTAAAACTTTAGGACGAAATAATTGTTGTGGGTAGTCGGTATTTATTATTATTATTATATCTTCTTTAAATTTTATATGATCCCATAATTAATACTATATCATTCTAGCTAATGTTACTTGTTACCCCTTTTAATTTTTTGGATCTTAATTTATAACTTCTAGCTTAATTTTTTGATTAAATATATTTTTTATTGTATTTTTTGATAGTAAATTTTTGACTTTGACTAATTTATATTTTAAAATCTAAATTGATATAATTTTATCTTGATTTTAGTTTTGACGTGACAACGTCTTATAAATTGGTTTGCCGGGTGACACTTCAAGAAACTGCGTTACGCTCCGCTCACGTTATGCGCTTACAATGAGAGCGAGTGAGAGGCACGCGTCCCTTCCACTCGGGCATGGTTAGCCCGCCTAAGAGCGAGAGAGACAGACATAAAAAGTGGAAGGGACGCGTGCCTATAAATTAATGTTTTAAATATAATTCTTTGTATAAATAAATGTTTTAAATTGTTACTATTATTTCATCCTTCTTCCTACATTCGTATAGAATGAATATTCACATTAAAATTATTTTACCACTCAAAGTCGTTGTCACGTAAAACTTTCGCCCGTATACCGACTTTACAGGTAACCAACCAGTTTTTAATTTCTAAACTATTCCCGGGACTCACTTTTTAGAATGTAAGTATCGTATATGCCTATTATTGGTGTTCACATTAGAAATAATTGTGTTTGTTTCTCTCTTTTATGTCTCAATATGTTATGTTGATGTGTCTTAACTGAATAAATAAAAAAATAATATCAGATGAGCTGTGCCACGGCGTGGGCCGATTAACTACCGAGTACAATAATAAATTTTATATCGACTAAAAAATTCGCGAGGTATGAGAACCGTTCAATTTACTCGGTAAACAACAGTGAAATATATCCGACTCAAGATATAAATCAAATATTAGTATTCTATTCTTGGAGGTGAATGAACTTTATTTTCAAACAACCAATGAGAAAATACTCGAGGAAAATCGTCCAACTGCGAGTCGGACTCGCGCACGAAGGGTTCTGTGCAAACTTTAAGTTAGGTAAATTATAAAAGAACCGAACTTTGCTTGAACGAAAAAACGAGGAAAAAACAGGTTTGTTGTATGGGAGTCCCCTTAAAAATATTTTATTTTGTTTTTTAGTATTTGTTGTTATAGCGGCAACAGAAATACATTAGCAGTGAAAATTTCTACTGTCTAACTATCACTGACAGACAGAATCAGGAGTCTTAGTAATAGGATCCCGTTTTACCCTTTGAGTACGGAACCTTAAAAATCATAAGATCTGTCTTATTCATTGACGTACTATATTCAGATTTGCAAGGTCTTTGGATCGTATGACAACCTCCGTAATAGAGTAGCTTACATACCGGTTTTCACGGTGACGGTCCCGGGTGCGATGCCGGGTCGATGTTGAAAATTAACTTTTCTATGTCGGCCCGTGTGTGTGGTACCGTCGTTGTTGCTGATTTAATATGTGAAGTTTGGCTTATATTTATTTATTTTATTTTATGTATACAGGATTACTGGTAAATAGATGCTACCCTCTCAGGGGGGTGTAGGTACTGTTATTTGGAATTGATTGAACCCTATAATATGTTATGCAGAAGTGAACCATTTTTGAGATATTTGATATTTTAATCTTTTTTGGTTAATTTTTTTTTTAAGTTCCAATCAGAATCAGTTTATTCTTACTGTTTATAAAGGATGATAATATACCACATATGATTCAATCTTAATATCACAGAAATTCTAAACCATTTCAGAACAAGAGTTCGAAACTTAACATAAACATCTTTTTTTTGCAACAAATACCATATTAAATGCGAATTTTCTCAAAAAAATCGCTTATGATTAATGATTCAGATTATTAGAAAAATATCTACATTTCCTTAGCTTTCGAATAATGTATCACAATATTAACTCAGTCGTATTATTCTCTGAAATTAGCGATAGGAAACAAACCGGGTGTAAAATTCCTATTTTTCTTTTTTTTTTAAATAGAACTAACTAGGTAAGAATAAGGTAGTGGTTGACTAATGCCAATTACATACACATGTGTGCATGCACGGCATATGGGGAACGTTCCTAACTATTCAATTCAAGCAAATTGAAACTATCGGTCTTCTACAAAATGTTTTTGGAGAGTGTGCTCAGGAGCTGCATACTGGGTTACCACCCTTTCTTGGTTGCTATTCCTACCTGTCGCACTAAGCGCTTCTCGACATATTTTATAATGCGCTCAGCAAAGGAGTGGAACTCACTAACTGCGTCTGTATTTCCCAGTACTTATAACCCGTCCGTTTCAAAAGCCAGGGTGAAAAGGCACTTTCTGGGTTAGCTCTTTTCATCGCGGATCCTGTCTTGGACTCCGGGCTCAAAAGAAACCAATTCAAATAAAAAAATAATAATTATGGAATATTTATTATTCGGCACGTCCCAAAATTCTCTATTAAACCAAAAGTAAACTTGGCAAGATAGAATAAAAAATTATGAAAATAAACGCGAATGAACTGTAAAGTATAAAAACTATTAATAAACATTCATTATTGGATATCAATGTTTAGTTAAGATATCTTTCATACGCATCATATCTAATAAAAATGTTTGTATTGTATTTTTTATCGTATCTTTTAAACTTATGTTTGTAGAGGGCATAACATGAGTGTTGCTAAAGTTATCTGCATGTTAGTAATTCTCTCACTGTGTATAGGGTGACCAGATGTCCCGTATTTATCGGGACGTCCCGTTTTTCAGTTATGAATTTGACCGTGTCCCTTAATTTAGAGAAACGAATAGTATAATTTTCCGCATTTCAGCATATTATCGTCTACGTCAGAGTTGTAAATTAAAGCTAAGTTTGATTTGACATACATTGATTTTTATGAGTTTGTAGTGCAACAAAAGGACATTTAAAAGGCCGCCAGGTTGAACATAAGTGTATTTTTAGAAAATGAGTAATTTTTTTATGCGATTTCGCGATAAAAACTATTTCAAATGAAGAATAACATAAAGTAATTAATCCTAAATCCCAAATTTCGAACGCTGTTGCCCCTTAAAATAAGAAATCTGATTCAGCCTTAGGTCTGGGTTTAGGACCCTATAGAAGCCCCTTGATGGGCCTCTGGGAGTCCCCGCGGTCTCGGATTTGGCTATCCCGTGTTCTCCTTTCGTCCTATGTCACCTTACCTTATACCAAAGAGTCGTACTAAGCGTTTTGGTTTCAAATTTGTAATTCCTACCAGTTAAGAGAGGAACTCTGCCTGAATCTGTGTTACAAATAGGCGCTACCTTTATTTGGTTGATATATCAAAGATTTCCACTAAGTGTTTTGGTTTCAATTTTGGGATCCCCATCGCTTTTTTGGTGGAACTCCTTAGTCTTCAAGTCACGAGTGAATAAGTATCTTCTAAGCAAGTTCGTCGCATTCTATTACCATTTACTACCTCAAAGAAATACCACCTATTTACTGTTCAAAGAAAATAAAAAATGGTCACCCTAGCTGTGTATTCTGACTAAGGTTTTTGCGTCTTCAAAACAATTTGTTTGAACTGGAGAGTTGTTGCTCTAACGCGAACTGTCATTCGTTTACAAATACTTTATGAGCAAACACAAACAAGTCTGTAGGATAATTTAAAATGTCAAGGCGATGTACCGAGGTATTGTTGTTTGCGATGTGCCACTTTTCTAAGGTTATTAAACAAAATTCAAATTAAACTGTGTGTCGCTTGGCACAAAGGTAGCGATCCTACGTTCTGTGCCAAAGGTCCCGGGTTAGAATGCCCCTACCTAAAACATGATTGTTGTGAGCAAAATCATAAAACATCATAAGAGTATGTACATTAAGCATAAAATATTTATCGCATATTAAATTTATCCCAGCACTAGTTACTTGCTATTAATAGTTTAATTTATTTATGACCGATTTGTGAAAATACAGGGGCTCAAAATTCTTTAAACGCGTTTTCCCAACAATCATGTTTTTCGAATTGTGCCCCTATAGTATGAAAGCTGCGATATGCATTTGTTCCCGCGTCGTGGGTGTTTATATATTTAATTATGTATTCTGTACATTATTTAGTACCTATAGTACAAGCTCAGCTCAGCTTAGGACTTAATAATTGATGTGAGATGTCCGGAATTTATTTATTTATACGCGTTATCACTTCTTGTATAGGGTTTTTTGGCGGAAGCGGGAAGCGTCACTTCTGGTAGTTTTAGTTTTATTAAAAATTGTGTTATGTTGGATGTTAGTGTGGAATAATGGTGGATTATTAACCACTAAGTATTTCTAAATAAGAACGAGCGTTGGCAAGTGAAAGAAGACAGGGGGAGTTGTCTTTTCTCTCGCTCTCTCGCAGTGACGTTACAGTAAACTTTACTGAAAAATAGAGAAATGGTTATTGGATTATTTATTAACTGATCATCTATCTCTCATTACCATTCATCATCATCTAATTAAGTCGGAGGCGCAGTTGTTTTTTACAGGCATATTTTATATCTTATAGAAATATTGCATTGTGAATGAAAAAATTAAATACATTACTCTTTCGTTCTTTCGATCCTGCATTTCGCATCTATGCTGCGGTCCTGGGTCCGAGTCCCAGAAGGGGCAGATGATTTGTACCTGAGTCATGAGTATTTATATAATTATATTTCTATCTAATATTACATATCTATGTATAATATATGTATCTTTATCCGTTTCCCTAGTATTCAGAACAAGTCATATTGTGCTTACTTTGATCTAAGCTACCTAATTGGAGTGATTGTAGGAATTTGTATTTTTATATAATTTTATTTACATATATATTAAGTTTAAAATTAATTTATATAGAAAATTGCTTGTATATTCTTATAAATTCAAGAATATAGAAGCACTGGATTCTGGTGACACATTTGTAATTTGGTGTGCGTTGCCATGAGATAATTTTATTTATTTAAACTATTAACGCAAAAATGTCATTTAGCAAATTCACGACACTTTTTTTCTTTTAGTACTTTTGGCAGACGAAAATTACATGGCTGTCGGCGAGTCGTGGCGGTCAACATGTTCAGTTTGCGATAGCGAATCTAACCGGTTCTCGAACGGAGAGCACTTTTTTGTAAATTTAATGGTAACCGACGGAATACACGAGGTTTTGAGAGTTAGTTCATATGAGGTAGACAGTTTTAGCGGAAAGACAAACTATACATACTTCTTGGCATATGTACGTGGGATATTCAGAAACTTTTGAGAAACTGAAAAATCTACTTTTATAGATTTTTTTTATTAAATGTTTTCAATGAGCTCACCAACAGTCTCTTTACAAAGTATTATGCGTCGTAACCAAATTTTTCTAAACAATTTTTCCAGTCCGCAGCAGAGACCTCTTATATGGCCTTAACTTTATCCTATTCAGTTGATTTTTTATTTTAGGGAATAAAAAATAACACAGTGCCAGATCAGGATTATAAGGAGGGTTATTCAGGGCGTGTGATGTCCAGAAAGTTCTTCGTTTTGAACGCTGCGTGCGCGGGCGCGTCATGGTTAAACAGTGGTTAAACAGTGGTTAAACAGGAGCCCAGTGTTCGGTCGCTTCTTGATCATTGCAGTGAAAACTTTTGCCAGGTATTTTATAGTATATCATTTGGCGTTGAGGATGCTTTGAATTTGTAATGGAATCGAGATCAGATATCCTGTAGAAGCGTAGAAAATATTGGTCAAAATTATCCCTGCGGTTCTCGACCGCTTTTCTTAGGTTGGCGTTGTTTGCTTAGCAAACAGTTGGCCAACGTTTTCTTTTTGGCTCGTATACATAGATCCAGGATTCGTCTCCTGTCACAATTTCGTGATCGCGCCGAGACGTGCCTTCTTTAAAATTATTTATCATGTCACGGCACCATTCCACATGGGCCTGCTCCTAAGCTTCGGTTAGGTGAGGAAATATCCTTCTAACCAGAAAGTTTTCTCAAGAATCTTCTTAAGATTCTACATGCAAAAAATAATGGAGATCGAACTGGAATTAGTTTCTAATATCAAGCTTTTGAAAACCGACACGAAAGAAAATATGCTATTTTGTGCTCAAAGAGAAAGTTACAAACAAGCGTCATAAAGTATTCCTTATACAGTAGCATGCAACTTTCGATTTACAGCAAGCAATAAACTTAGCTATTTCAGGCGAAAGCTCGAATTTTATTAGAGGCGGTTGTCAGCTTATAATTTAACAGTAACATGACTACTAGTGTGTTGTTGTTTCACTTGGTAAGAAGCCAATAGTAAGAAAGAAGTAGCAGAGATATCAGAGAGAAAACTCATGCATTCACTTTGCCTTTTATTATCTCCCGATGCTTTATTATTATTTCTTTATAATTTGGGTACGGAACTCTAATAACTTCTGCTGCGCGTACATGCACGCTTTTTTATATTCATACACTAATACATATTGGATATCATGACATAACCATTTCTAAAATGTTAAGTTTATCATAAAATTAAAGTGTATAAACATCTTACAACATGTCTGACGAAAGAAGATGAAACATTGAAATGTAATTTGGAAAATTCTAATTCTGTTGTACACTGACGTCTGGCAAACTATCATAGATTTATTTCAGGTACTTACAGTCAACAGTACATTAATATTAATAAAACTGTCAATTTTTTTGAAGAAGAGGGAAACAAATTTTAAATACATTTTCATTTTTGAATTAGCATTACCTTAAAATATGACTACAAACGTATACTTTTCTTAGGTTCATATAGCTTCTAGCGAAAACTATAAGAATTGTATTTCTTTTTTATTCTGTGGATGTTTTTCAGAAATGTAATTTTGACAAAAAGTGTAATTGCTTAATTGTTGCACCAAATGAGCGAATTGTAAATTTGACATTATACCTAACCACGTTATGTCTATGTGAATATTTTCAAACAATTCTAAAAATACGAAACAAAAAATAAAAGTATTAGAGATTTGAAAGTTTAACGTCTTTTCAAAATTAAATTTACCGATAGCCAATTGGTAAATAACTGTTATTTTGTCGTGATTAACAAATAAATTTGAACATTGAAATAAACATGACACCCGACCTTGGTGAAGTCGATACACGTCATAGCGATGAATTTGACACAGCAACAAGCGGAATGGCATTCAAACCGCAGTGTCAAAACAAAAAGATGCATTTATAACAACGTGAGTTGGTAAATAAACTCTCATTCCACGGGATCCTAATATAATAATTTTAATTAGTGATAATACGACTTTGACGACCATTTGGTGCAACGGTAGCGATCCTTGCTTTCGCACCGACGGTTCTGGGTTCGAATCCCGGAAGAGGTAGATGTTTGTGTGATAAATACGAGCATTTGTACCTGAGTCATGGATATTAATATATATCTATTAATATTACATATCTATGTATGATATATGTATGTCTATCCGTTACCCTAGTATCCATAACACAAGCCTTATAGTGCTTACTTTAGGCTAGGTTAATTGGTGTAAATGTAAAATAAAAAATAAAAAAAAATCTTACAATCAAATCATTTAGCTTAGACCAAAGAAGCAACGGTAGCGATCCTGCCTTTCGTTACGACGGTCCTAGGTTCGAGTCCGCGTAGGGGCAAATGTTTGTGTGATGAATACGAGTATTTGTACCTAAGTCATGTGTATTTATAAATCTTAATATATATAAATCTCGTGTCACAATGTTTGTCCTCAATGGACTCCTAAACTACTTAACCGATTTTGATCAAACTTCGTAACTATCTGTTATTTGATCTAACTTAAAAGATAGGATAGGTTTTATTTTAATTGATAATACAGCAACGCGTGGCCGAGTCAGCTAGTATTTCTATAAATATTGCTAATGTATGTATGATATATGTATGCCTGTCCATAACACAAGCCTTACAGTGCTTACTTTGTGCTAGGCTATTTGGTGTGAATATTATTATTAATTAATTGGATGTGGATCCGACCTCTGGTGTTGAGATTGGGTACTTTTTTTTGTCAATAGAAATTTTTTCAGTCTTCTGACTTCGTTTCGGTTGCTTAGTTGTGTTTTTGTACACTCACTAGGAATAAAAGAAATTTAATTAATTGAGGATTATATATTTTTAATTAAATATATTTTACAAAAAAAATACTGAGTTGTTTTTTGATTCGCATGACTCGGCGTTTCTAACAAACTTCTTAAGTGGTGTGTTTGTACTTTAATTAAATTTAAAAATATCATTATTATAACGTTAAACGATTTTATCGCATATCTACCTAATTTATTTTCAAATAAAAGCTTTTTATAAACTGTTATTATTGTACAGTACGAACTTTAAAAGTACATTGCTGCATAATTAAATTAGGTTATCATGAAAATTTGTAACCATAATTTTGACGTTTAAAGATAATTTTATAAGTATTATTCCCACGTTTTTCTTAGGTCGCTTTCTTGTCTGTTTGCTTGTCTGTCGTCTTGTCTGTCCGGTTGAAATCTTGTATCTCAATTTTGAGGCATTTCCCGACCACCTAGCGAGATGAAACTTTCAAGGTAGCTCAGAACCCGATGACAATGCACGCTTAAACAACTTTCAACTTTCTAAGTGCACTTTCAGGTCAACTTTCGGCAACTTTCACTTTTGTATGGGGCTTATCCGATTGTTGCGTAACACATGGTTACTTCGTTGAGTTAATAATTAAAAGAATAAAATAATAATCACGTTATAATCGCGAGGGGCCACTCGAAACCACGTTTCGAGTGGCCCCTCGCTTGGCCCCGCCGGGTTATTTTATTCTTTATTGGTCACTGAAAACGTGGGATTTTTAGATTTTTAAATATAGTATTATTTTTTATATTAATTTTAGATAACTCTTAATTTATATAATCAGCAACGTGCGATACTGTATTTTTTGACAGTTTTTGTAATTTGATACATAAGTAATTCAAAATTCTTGCTTTATTATTGTGTACGATTGAAGCAAGCAGAATGGATATTTGTCTACATCGTTTTATAAGATCTTTAAGCAAATGAATATCTATTTTATAAGATTTTCGACGATGAACGCTGGCTATACGCACGAAAAAGTGTACCGTTCCGCCTGACCCGAACGTGCAAGCGAGAGCGCGGAATAAGCGATAGAGAGGCACGATCGGCCTAAGCGTTCGACTTGTGGCGCATCTATCTCTCTTCCACTTCATGAAGTGAAAAGTTAATGTCGTTTCCATTGTTTATTACAACAAGTTAATGTTGTAATAAATAATTAACTCATTCTTTGTATAATACAAAATAATGATAATTCAGTGATAATAATTTAATTCAATTCATAAAAGTATGCAATTTTTCATCAATGTTTCCTTATGACGCTATCACGTAAAATTATCGTCCGTAAACCGACTTTACAGATAACCATTTTTTTTCTTTATTTTATTCAAATGCTTTTACCTTCTTATTAGGTGTATCAGTCTCATCATACCATTTTAGAATAGCTTACACTAAAAAATATATAAACGGTCATTCATACAAATACATACAAACAAGTTATTTAAACACAGCTGATTATGGGTCCGAAGTATTGTCCAAAAATTCCTTACATTTAATCTATTATTCATTTTATGTTTCTGTATGAACGATTCCCTCGCTCTACTGTTTACAAGAAGTTAATTCTTAACGTATTGAGGTAGTTATATGTTTCGTCTAGTATCGGTTATCATAAAACAAGTTATTTTCGGATGTTAAGTGACATTTGACCCGGACTGAAGTCATATAAAAACGTACGTAGTTATTAAATGTTGCTAAACTGGTTTGCGATTAAGGGGTTAATACAACATAGAAAAACTTAATACAAAATTATCAAGGTATGAACGAGGACTGATGGTTATATAATGTGTCCCATCACCAGTGTCGGAGCCTTTAGTGGTGTGAAATACGGCATTTTTATCGACAAATTGCCCCTCAAATTTTGTTTTTCTCTTACGGCCGCCATTTTGTTTTCTTGGTAACCAAGACCTGAGTTCTCATACTAATTCGACCACCACTACTTATGCAAATGTCCTATCAACATTAAAAAGGTGTCATTTGATAGCTAAACATGTAGACAACAGTTACACAGTCATCATGTTTCAATTGTCATGGAATAAAAAATAGAAAAAAATAATAAAAAAAACAAATAGATTCGTTTTTGTGTATTTTTTAAGTATTGGCTTTTTGAGAAAAACCAAATTTGAGGGGCAATTTGTCGATAAAAAAATGCCATATTTTACACCATTAAAGGCTCGGACACTGGTGACGGGACACATTGTATAGTATGTTTAAAATTCAATAAAATTATCGGCCGTAGCTAATCGGTTGCGATGTTTCCTTCACCCGATTGGACCAAGTTCTATCCTGGCCGATGTACTAGGGACGTGGACTCACTCATACTAGCTTTAGCTAATCACCAGGAGTAAACGGGAATATTATTAACGTGTTTCTCGAATTTATCGCAAATTGCCAAAAAAAATAAGCATACAATTCGCTTGGAGTTGCGATTACTGCGAAGAATAAAAACACCTCTTGCAAAAAACACTGTGTTTGAAGTTATGAAAGCTATTCTGCAGTGATCGACGGACCTGGGTTCGAGTTCCGAATGGGCAAATGTTTATGTGATGAATACGAGAATTTTTGCCCGAGTCATGGGTATTTATATATATTTATATTATTATTACATATCTGTGTATCATATATGTATGTCTATCGGTTACCCCTAGTATCCATAACACAAGCCTTACAGTGCTTGCTTTGGGCTAGGCTAATTGGTGTGCTAGTGATATTAATATCCATTACGGATAAAACAATTTGCCAAGAATCAGTAATAAGTCAATTTAAGACTGTAAAAGAGGTTATCATGAATTATTATTATTATATAAAAATACGCGTTTCAATTATTAGAAGCAAAAATAATACAAGATAACATCACATAATTCTGTTTGTCCTGTGAAAAGTGATACAAGTCGACTTATATCGAATTTGATATTATTCATGCACCTTCATCACAAAAATATCCTCTATGTTTCTGTCTTATTAACATTTTGATGCATCTCTTATTTGCTGAGATCGTATGGTATATCTAAGGCAGATTAACCTGTTTTGAAAAATAGTTTTGTGGAAATAAATACATGTAAACATGTATCGTCTACAATAATCAGGTCATACTTACATCAAAAAATTATGTATAAAGATGTATCTCAAGTAATTTCATTATGCACATATATTTATTACCTTCTAATAAAGTGTCATCTGATACATTTGTGTTTTTTGATACAATAAATAGAATAAAACACTTTTTTGAAACACTGATGTGTATTGTGCGCGGAAGTGTAAGAACTAAATACAATAAATAGTTTTTTTATGTATCTTTTATTCAATAGAACGATTTTAAGTAAGAAGTTAATAGATTATAAACAATACCAAAGTAATACAAAGTGTGTTACTATTTTTGTATAATGATTATACTGACAAATTTTATGATTTTTTAAACATAAAACTACTCTACTGTAAAGTTAATAATTTTGAGATATATCAGTTTTCACAGGACGCACAGAATTGTTTTGAGCTCTAGTTAAGTAACTAAAGCACTTGTGTTAGGTATAATCACAAACAACGGTGGTACAACAAAATAAAAAACCCGACACCTAAATAGATTAGCTCCTTTTCTAGATTCACCCGGCCGAGGTTCGAACCCGGGCCTCAAGAAGCATCATCATGAAAACCGGTATTCAAGACCACGTATGTCGTCAATCTCAATGAGCAGACGAGAATGTAAAAAAAAAACTTTATTCACGATCTGTTTGTTTACTTCATATATTTATATATCCGTGTGTTTGGCAGAAAACCGCTAAATGACTATTTTCTGTTAGGACGCAAACTTAGCGGTCACTGGGGAACATAACCTTAATAAAATATATTTTAATCAAATGCAGTCAAAAGTTTTAAACTATGAATAATATATTGAATAATTGAGTGAATGACAATATTGAAGAAGACGAGATTACTACTATTATTTTAATGATTGCACAAAACCACCGGTTAACTTAAGTTTGTAAACAAACTTATCTAAGCAAAATGGCGGAAAAGTTAGAAAATGTGTCCTTGCCAAAAACTGTATAGTTAGTTTCTCAGCGCTAGCGAGCGCCGTCTCAATCGCTTTTTTCTGCCAAACACACGCATTGATTACTCCGTTGTAGAGTGACTAGCATACCAGTTTTCATGGTAAAGCTTCAAGGTTCCAAGTTCGACCCCGGTCGGGTCAATTTAAAAAACGAACATTTTTGTATTGACTTGGATCTGAGGGTTGTGGTACCGTCGATTTTCTTTTCATTTCATAACACAAATATTTTAGCTACTTGGGTTCGAAATAATGAATGAGATATTCTTAAATATTTATATATGTTTTATATAATACTATTCATGCCTCAGCGTTAAATTTTTCTTTTTGGCTTTTTTTTGGAGATGCGATGCGATGTCTGTTACGCCATAACTTCCCGAGTTCTTAACCGATTTTAATAATTTTTGTGTGAAATCAAATCAACACATTTAGGACCAGATTGTGTCTGAGCGCGAATTTTGAAATTCACAAAAATAAAAATGTTATGAACAAAAAACGTTATCTCTATGAGATTTCCCATTGAAAAAAGTGCGCCTATTCAAAAGTTTTCTTTCTTATGGAATTTTGAAATTTACTTAACATTATTGTTGTTTTTTATTTTTTTTTATATTACGCTCCGCTCCAATATATTGTGATAGCGAAGCTTTATGCTTAGGGACTGCATCGCCTAGTCGACGATGCTATAATATCTAGGAGGTGACGCGCTAGCCCAGAAAAATCCTATTCACTCGTAACTTGAAAACCCCTTAATTGCATTTGCCAGCAAACACAGACTCAAGCAAAGAGTTCTAATCTTTAGCGGTACGCATCATAAAATTGGCACCAAAACGCTTAGTGCGACTCTTTGGTATATCAACCATATAATAGTGGCGCCTATTTCTAAGTCTGGTTATCCGATGAAAAAATAGGGACGGCGGAACAAGGCTGTACAATTCTGCTGCACACTCTTCGATATGTATAATACTAGCGACCCGCCCCGGCTTCGCACGGATGCAATGCTCTCTATATATACACATATATATATATATATATATATATATATATATATATATATAAAAACCTTAAAAAATATAATATAATATCTAAAATATATTACTAAAAGGAGTCCCTTTAGGCAAGGTTCCAAAGATACTGGCAGCATTCCCCCTTTGAATAGCTAAACTAATTCTTTGTCCGAGGTAGCTGCCAGCTCTTCGGTCTCCTGTGATGTCGACTAACCTTTTTGATATTTCTTTATAAAGCCTTATTGCGCTAGGACCCCACGGACCAAGGGTCTCGACACCAAATGGGACAAAATCATATTCGGAGCCTAGACCCTTGTATTTGCATGCTTTAGCTTTTTCAGCCGCTTCACATGCCGCACCAGCTCTGTTGTTGGTTCCATGTAGATGGGAAGGGGCCAGTGTGTCTGAACAGGTTGCATCCCATACCAGCACCCGGCCCATCTTCCATGGAATCAAACTCATACCGTCCGGTCTCTTGCCATCGTCTCTTGCAATTCCAGTCGGCTCAAGTAGACTTGGCACGTTGACGGTGGCAAGGGACCGGCGTATGATATCGTTAAGTGCGGCATGTCTCGAGAAGCGGCCTGCACTTTTTTGGCATGACAGTCCGTGATGTCCTAGCTTGTCGACATCACTGCCACAGGGAAATTTATGAGGAGCGCAGACCGGAACCCCAAGCCGTAGACAGGTTGCGATTCGCAGCGTGTCAGGCTCAAGAAATGTTCCTGTATTTGACGAAGGGTACGCGTGAAGCCAGTAACCGGCCTCATGCGCACCCACGGCCAAAAGCCTAGCACGCGCCGAACCGGTACTACAACTTAAAAGATTGTCAAAAGTAAATTTACAGTTTATGTCGTCCCAGCTCCTCTGTGAATTTGGAGAATCTGGAAAATTTTGACCTGGGCATACAATTGAGAAAGCGTTTCTAGCTTCTTCCAAGCCAGAAATCTCAAAGTTTGAAGGCAATGCCCTTAAAATTTTACTTATGAGATTTGCTGAACTATGGACAGAAGATAGAAAGGCTGGTAAAGCGACACTGGAAATTTTGCGAATCCCTTAACCACCATAACGGATGGGCAGGGATGCTTGGGTCCAAGATAGCTCGTTCAGCTGCATATTAAGAATCGATTCTAAACTAATTTTGATTAAATCGTCTACTTGTGTCAAAAGATCTGGGTGATTCCAAAAGGAGCAGCAGCGGAGCACATACGTAGATTTTGGGACGAAAAGACAGAATTTTAAGATGCAAAGTGCATAATGTGGGCTAATTTCGAGGAGACGGTAAGCAGAATTTTGAAATTGAGTAATTGAATTATTAAAATATTCAGAAATAGATTCATCAAAAATTGGAGAACCTAAAAGGTAAAGGGAATTACTGTTAACTATTTTAATATTTGGAGCTAAAATATCAAATTTTTGTTTTACATCGTTTAAATTTAAGTCGCAGTTATTTATAAAAAGTTCGCATTTGCTAAAATTAAGCTCCAAACCAATGGCTTCAAATTTATTTTTGATTAAAGAAAGGTCCGAAAACACCGTATCCACATCACCTCCTAGGGTTCCGTCGTCCAAATACCAAACGTTGAATTTAGAATTTAAATTTTTGATTATCGGATTTATAGCCAAACTAAAAATTGCAGGCCCAAGGGGATCACCCTGTTGACAACCTACTTCTGAGGACAGTTCATTAGAACGATATAACAATTTTGTTGGGTCAGCGTAACTGAGAAGAAGATAATTGTATATTTCCGGTATGTGTTGTTTTATTTCCGACAGCAGGGTATCCCTATTTACCGAATTGAATGCATTTTTGACATCAATTTTGAGCAACACGTCTGGCTGTCCGTAAGTTAGGAAAGAGCGTAGGGCATGGACGGCTGCCTCACACCCTCCTTTTACACCGAAGCCTAACTGTACGGGTTCAAATTCGGAATTTAATTATATATATACTATATTATGCATGTATTATACATATAAACCTTCCTCTTGAATTACTCTATCTATTAAAAAAAACCACATCAAAATCCGTTGCGTAGTTTTAAAGATTTAAGCATACATAGGGATATAGGGACAGAGAAAGCGACTTTGTTTTATACTATTTAGTGATAAGAAAGGGATAGGCTAGCTATCTACCGTCTATGCTTAAGGCCTTTTGAGCTTATAAAAAATATCGTCATTGCCGATGAGCTTCTTGACCCTCTCAATAGATTATTTAAATATGATATATTTTTTTCTATAGTTTTAATTTTTTTTCATAAAATTCGAAAATCACAATTGTAGATGAAAAATTAATTCGTTACGTTAGCGAATTGTAATTACAATATTGTAGGTAAGAATGAATCACCTGAACTTATTATAGAGTCGTTGACCCGTAGTTAAGCGTTTACAATGTCTGGGCTAAGATTAGCAACGCTTTTATGTTCAAACTTTGCTACGATAACATACAAAAAAAAATAAACAACAGTCCGCTGAACATTTTCTGAGAAAAACGTTTTGACGCACAAGTCCAGGAGTTAATGTGACTTTTGTGAATACTTTTTGTATATTTTTTTCATAGTTAATGCACCGAGAGGATTTGCCGTGCCAGATAGGGTCCAAAATCTATTATCTAAGATCACAAATTTGTTTTTTGTCTGTCCGCTCTTTTCCCCGCTGTTTTTGACGTGACAACGTCTTAAATTAGGTTGCGGCTGGGAGTCACTTATGAAAAAGTGTAACGCTCGGTAACGTTACGATGAGTCACCGAACGAGAGAGAGGCCCGCCGAATGCCTTGCGTCTCTCTCCCACTCAACTATGATCGGTCTGCCGCGCGCATTGTGCAATTTAATTATATTCATATCAATAAATATTCTACCGAGAAAAAGACGTTGTCACGCAAAATCTTCGCCCGTAAAACCGACTTTACAGGCAAAAAAAAAAAAAAAAAAAAAAAAAAAAAAATGTTTTTTCTATTGCATCAATAACGTTACCATAGCAACGCGTTAACTGCAAGTACATCCTCAACCGGACGCTAGATGGCGCTAGCGGAAAAATATTTAATAATAGAAAAAAATTAAAGAATTTTGTCCACCCGTGCGAAGCCGGGACGGGCCGCTAGTTATGTCAATTATAATATACAAGTATATAACATTCAGTTATATATTTAGTTCAGTTCCTATGTATATACCTACTTATGTTATTTATATTATTTATTATAATTATTTATCAATAAGTATATTATATTATTTTAGTAATGTGTTGGCTCCACGGAAGATCAGCATTGCAAATGAATGTTCGTAACATAATTATGCTGAGTGGAGACCTTTTCGGTAGATTTAAGTTATATAGTTTATGGAAAAATTTTAGTAAGAGCAATTTTTTTGTATTCTACCGAATATTTGAATTTGAAAATGGCGCTCATTTGATGAATTACAATTTAAAAAACGAATATAAATGATATTAAAAAATAAGTTAAATTATTAGCTATGAGTCAGTATCAATTTCTGTTTTGTTTATAATATTTCTAAATATTTATACATAGTCTCACATTTAATCCGATTACACATTGTTTCCATATTTAAATATTTCTGTAATTATCTGCTACCTGTCGGTTCAATGCAGAAAACGAACTCTATATATTTGCTCGGGTCTGGGTGATGTGGCACCGTCGTTGATTCTAAATTCCATAACACAAGTGTTTTAGCTACTTAAGTTCAGTACAATGTATGTGATGTTGTCTAATGTTTGCTTAAATATAATATATGTATGTTATAATAACTCATATTAATTAATAAAAATTGTCCTTAAAAATATGATAGCTGAATCTGCTATTATCAGGCAATTCTTTTTTCACGCATAGCAACATTTGGAGAACGAGCAATTTAGATGCCCAAGATTGTAATGGTGATGCCAGCATTATCTTTGTCGGTAGACCTCGTGATATAGTATCGCAAGTGATAATTGACACGGATATATAAAGACCGCTTCATTAAGTTTGTTCACGACATGGCAGTAACGCACGTGTCAGTAACATTTACGTAAGCCGCTAACATATCATATATCATAAGATGTAGTGAAGTTTACTCATTCAATTTATTGTTATCGAAAACAATCTCTCTGTCCCTTTTACTCGCATATGACTAAAAAGGATGGAGCTGGCTATGAGCAATTTTATTATTTTAAATATCGAAATAAGTCTGAGTAATTTGTACTAGACTGAACTGAAGATATTGCGTAACTTTCATCACTGATTTACTACAAACAGTTGACAGGTTTTTGTGTTACACGCTTATTGGTAACAGATAGACTGTAGTTTAAACATACGGAAATAAATAATAACAATTCATATTTAGTTCTTACACTTCCGCGGACATTACACATCAGAATAAAACACTTTTTTACGGATTATTGCGCATGTTTTATTTTATTTTATATTATATACTACTGAGTCTACTACCAATATACAATGTAATCGTAGTGAGAATTAATTAAATAACTAAATAATGTGTAAAAATAATACAATTTGATTTATATAAAATAATTTAATAATAAGGAACGTTCCCGATTAAAATATTGTGAAGGTAGTAGAAAATATATGACAACCATCATATTAGTCATCCTGTGATCACGGCTCCTGTAAAGGAGTCGAAACGTCAGGATTAAATATAAAATAAAATAAAACATGCGCAATAATCCGTAAAAAAGTGTTTTATTCTGATAATAACAATTCTTTAACTTCAACGTCGGAAACAAGCATTGCCTTGTCCAAAGTTCGATCTTCGACCAGGATAATATATATTTTTTTATAACAAATTGAGTCGAGTGGTCGTGTGGCTCGCATACTGCTTTTCATGGTAATGACACTCCAAGATCCATGGTTCGATCCTCGGCCGGGTTAATGTAGAAAAGTTTTTCTATATTAGCTGGATAGCTGGCTGTTTCTGAATTACATAATCCAAGTGCTTTAGCTGCTCTACTTATTTATGCTAACTTGGATGCAGAAATGTATGTTATGTTGGCGAATATCTGAACATATATTTATTAATACTCAAATTTTTGGAACGTCTTACTTTCTAATTATTTATTCTATGATATATTTCAACACTTTTCTTTATATGCAATTTACATAAACTCGCTATTCAAAGTGTCAGCCTTAAAAAGAAGAGACTTGTTTTTGGATAGAGATTTTACTTTTATAACAAAGTTCTACACAAGCTTATTGAACTATTGAAAGGTTAAAAAATGTTTTCAAAAATATACTCATGAGCAAAGGCTTTTACAATATGGGTGATTATTTGAAAGACAAGAATGCGCTGTAACTACACACCAAGTATTGTTTTCAGTTATTATTTGTAATGACAGTACTGTTTAAAATTCATTCATTGTAATAGTAATTCTAATAAGCCTGAGTAGTACAAGAAAAAATCTTTTAAATGTTTTATAACTATGCAATAAAAAAAATACCAACTTGCTGCACTGGACACGATTCAGCGCAGAGCTGAGAGGCTCATTGGTGACAGCAAATTGGTGAAGACCAAGCTTCACACCTTAGCTCATCGCTGCAAAGTTGCCTGTCTGTCGGTCTTCTACAGACTGTTTGCTGACTTTGGAGAACGTGCTCAGGGGCTACATTTGCTCATACCGCCATCTCCTTTTTTCATCGGATATCCAGACGCACTGCGGACTACCACCCTTTCTCGGTTGCTATTCCTACCTATCACACCAAGCGCTTCGCAACATCCTTCACACAGCAAAGGAGTGGAACTCCCTCCCTGCGTCTGTATTTCCGAGAACTTGTAACCCATCCGTTTTTAAAGCCAGGTTGAATAGGCACCTTCTATGTTAGCTCATTATATCGTGGATCCTGTCTTGGCCCCCGGGCTTGACTGGGATCAAGAGCAAGAGCTAACTCATTCTAAATAAAAATATTTATTTTGTAACATAAAATAAAAGGGATAAAAAACCCCTTGCCGAGTTTGCGCCTTTTTCTCGGTACAAGGTATCCAAACGTAGGTAAGACCAAGATATGGCTTAACTGTTGACATTCAATACACGCATTATAAATGCTCATATCGAATAAAAAGCATATTTTCCTTTTATCCATTGAATTAATTGGTCTTATGTTGATTGACGAGATGTTTATAATACTTACGTAACATTTACGTTGTTGAAATTGTTAAAATGCAAAGTGTTAACACGTGTCGGTAAAACCGCTGCTATTAACAAGTGTTACGACATTAAGTAATTGTGTTTACTTAAAATATTTTTAGCACTCAGTTAAATAATCAATAAATATTCAAAAGTAAAAATAAATGAGTAATGGGTTTAAGTAATATGATTACGAGTTGATTAACGTCATGCGAAGGTAATACGTCTTTGACAAAACCTTGCATAATAATAATAATTCGTAAATTCACACCCTTTGGCCTATATTGCTTATATATCTATATAATATTGAAAGAAATCCATATAATTACTTATTACTCATTAGTACTGAGTCATTACTCAGGTACAAATGCTCGTGGTCATCACATAAACATTTGCCTTTCCGAGACTCGAATCCAGAATCATCGGTGCGAAAAGCAGGATCGCAATCGTGATGAATGCGAGCCTGTGCACCTGAGTCATGGGTATTTTTATATATTTCTATAAATATTACTTATCTATGGATTATATATGGATGTCTTTCTGTAACCCTAGAATCCATAACACAAGATTTACAATGGCTTAACGGTAGAAGATAGATACCCCGGAATGTATTCAATTAAATTATTCATTTCATTCTTAAGGAAAAATCAGGCCCTTTAACTTATAAGTTAAAGAACACACTTTTTATTAGATAACAATTGGCAGTCGAGCTGGTTTCAGGAAAGCTTAAAAATTAATATACTTCTTCTGAATTTAATAGCTTTAATTTCTACGAATATGGTAGTACATTGACAAATTATATAAGAACGGCATATTCTGCTTTTGTTTGCCGTTGAAATAAGTAAATTTTAAACATTTAAAACACTTTCTAGACATTAGTTAATATGACTATTCATTCCTTAAAATATTTATATGATGTCATACTTATTATGTCAATCAATTCAATAATGACATTTGTCTATAGAATGTCAAATGAAATAAAATGTCAGATCTTAAATGTCATGATGTTTTTCTGCCAGTTCTTGCAATGCCAATTTAATTGAATACTAAGATAATTACAGCAGTCTGTAATATATATTCTGCACTCATCAGTACGACTGTTACCAGAATGTTACTTTCGTAACATTTTTACGTTACTTTTGACTTTCTCACGTTACCTCCATGTTACACGTCAGAATATTCCTTTAACGTTCTGACTGACTTTTGATGACTAAGGTAATGGTCGCATATATTTTCTACTACCTTCACAATATTTTAATCGGGCCCGTTTCGTATGTTCAGCACAATTTCATTTGTTTAAAATTTTAACAATTAGGAACGTAAATTATTATAATAGAAAAATACTAGAAAAAATCGACTCGGGTCACAAGTAAATCTCAGGCGGGAATCGAACCCGCAACCTTTGGAAATCCGGTCCAATGCTCTCCCAATTGAGCTACCGAGCCTTGCGAATACTCGTCGAAATTTTTCTAGTACATTCCTGATTTTACGCTGTAGGCCAGCGTTGTTTCATCAATGAGAGGAACATCCTCTCGTATTCGAAAGAAACATTTTTACAAATGTTTGGTCAATCGATTAAGATGAAACAGCCATGTGAGATTTATAATTTTTATATATTTTATGCATTTTTAATGCGATCTTATTCGTTTCTTTCGAATACGAGAGGATGTTCCTCTCATTGATGAAACAACGCTGGCCTACAGGGTAAAATCAGGAATGTACTAGAAAAATTTCGACGAGTGTTCGCAAGGCTCGGTAGCTCAATTGGGAGAGCATTGGACCGGATTTCCAAAGGTTGCGGGTTCGATTCCCGCCTGAGATTTACTTGATACCCGAGTCGATTTTTTCTAGTATTTTTCTATTATAATAATTTATGTTATAAGATCGCATTAAAATGCATAAAATATATAAAAATTATAAATTAGGAACGTGTTCGATTAAAATATGGTGAAGGTAGTAGAAAATATATGACTGCCATTACCTTAGTCATCCTGTGATCACGGCTCCTGAAATGGGGTCAAAACGTCAGGAATAAATATGAAGTATGCACTAGTGTCACTAAAAAAGTTTTATTTTAATGTGTTACGTGTGTGGCAGTACAATAACTAAATATAAAGGTATTTTTCTGGTGAAAATGTTACTTGCTCGTCTTATGTTACTTTTGATTATTTTAATAGAAGTATTCTAGAAAAAATCGACTCGGCTTACAAGTAAACTCTCACACGAAACTCGAACTGCAACCTTTTTCTAGTATTATCCTATTAAATTAAAGTTATAATATAACTAGCTGACCCGGCCACGCGTTGCTATGGTAACGTTAATTGATGACCCGGCCACGTGTTGCTATAATAACGTTAATTGATGACCCGGCCACGCGTTGCTATGGTAACGTTAATTGATGACCCGGCCACGCGTTGCTATGATAACGTTAATTGATGACCCGGCCACGCGTTGCTATGGTAACGTTAATTGATTAAAAAAAAAACAAAAAAAAAAGTTAATTGATTAAAAATAAATGGTAACAAACACAAAGTATTATTATTATATAATGTACAGATATAGCAATAAAAATGCAAAAAAATCATAAAACTAAATGGCCATTTCATCTTAATCGATTGTCGAAACATTTGTAAAAATGTTTCTTTCAAACACGAGAGGAACATCCTCTCATTGATGTGAGAAAGATAGCCTAAAGCGCAAAAAGTACGAGAAAATTTCGACTGGTGTTTACTCGGTAGCTCAATTGGGAGAGCATTGGACCGGACATTCAAAGGCGGGCTCTATTCGAGCCTAAAAATTTACTTGTGAGCCGTTTCGATTATTTCAAGTATTTTTTTATTAAAATATTTTAACATATATCATAGCATTGAAAAATACAAAAAATATATAAAAATTACAAAATTACTTGATACTACTGGCAACACAGACTGACTTACTTTCATGTTTATATCGTGCTAAATACTAATTTTGGTGCTATAATATCCATTTAAAATTGTGCGGATGTTCGTGAGTGGCTGTACGCGTAGGATTCTAAATTGAGCGATCTTGAAACTGCTTCCACCTCATTCAGCCTACACAAAGGTTATTGTTTTTGTTCCCTAAATAGGACCAGGTTTCGAGGTCACCAATTGCCGTGTGATATTAGGTTTTATACCATGAGCTATTAAGGTCATAATGCCTGAGCACAATTTCAATTAAATTAAGTACTTTATTCATTGTGTCTGGAACTACATATAATATCTGATTAGAGGGGACGGCGAAAGGTACTTAAAGGGTTTTTTGTATTACCAACACACCTTATATTTAAGACATTATATTTAACCATATACTGTGATTATAAAATGGTGAAGGCAAGAAATACAAGACGCGTTAGAAATTATGTTCACATTGTGAATAATCTATTGATCAGGAAATAAATAAAACATTTTTAAATGAATTAATGAGTTCATAAAAATAAGGATTATTAGCCAAAATAAAATAACGAACAATACAAGGTGCTCCAATAGGTGGACCTATCGCCTAGAGCGATCTCTACTAGACAACTCATCCCAGCCAGGCAAGGCTGAACGCCACTTTTAAAAGGACGGTCGGGCAGCTCTTATATAGACGCTCGCCGCGCGGTCACTATCCGTACTAAGCGTCTGATTTTAAAGTTACATGAGAGCGTCTGATTTTAAAGTTACATGAGAGCGTCAGATTAAGTAGCGTTATGCGATATATATAGGAGCCAATTGCTTCCCCACCTCAGTGTGCGTGGCCTTCTGTCTCGCTTTCACTTATCTCAATCTGCGTGGCTGGCGTGGCTTTTTATCTCTTTTTTACTCAATGCATCGACGCCAGTCACTTTTGAATATCTGTTGTGATCAGCTGTTTCGTTTAACCTTTCTGTCGATTATAAATCAACAGTGTATATCGTAGTTTTGAACGTTTTGTTACTACGCTTATACTATAAAGCTTCGCTTCTTTCGGGCGTCCCTAAACAGCACTTTTTTTTGTAGTGAAAACATCTTCAGCATCGTTGTGATTTTAAAGTTGATGAAACGAAAAAGCTAACGAGACAGCCACATAAATTCATAAGATTTAACGTAGGAGAAGAAGAGACAGGAAGCATTATACAGTGTCTCTTTGAAACGAAAAAGCGACAGTAAAAAGAGACAGATCAGAAATGCATAAGATTTAACGTAGGAGAAAATGAGATAGGAAGCATTATGTACGTGTGTTATTCTATGTTTCACAATCTAATGCCGACCACTTTAAACACTGCATCATTAGCTCCTCAGTGCATGTACGGCCTATTCAACCAACTTAATTGAGACGTTACCGCCTAACTTGAGGGTCGCGCGGGACGATACCGCGAACAGACGTGTTCTATTAGCTCCGTGCAAAATAATTTAGTTACAGTGTAAAACTTCAAAATCATTAGTGTAATAACCAATATCCAATTCCGTCTTGATGTAACGTTACGAGTGATATCTAGAATCAATAGTTGTTTGGTGAAAATTAATAACTACATATTTAATGTTAATGACGGTGGATCATTAAAGAAGATTTTTGTGTTACTCGCGTATTGTGTGCAAGTTAAGCCGTTTGCTGAGAAGTCGTCCTTGAATTCCGAATAGTACCTAACATAGTTTGGTGTTATTACTACCGTTCTTTTGTCACACCGCTTCAAGCAATAGCGGTTCGGCTGAACGGCCTGATACTGAAAACAAACAAACCCGCAGGACAGAGTTCGGAACCTAGAACGATTTTTTTTCTTTCTTTTTTTCATAGTTTTTTTTTTCTTTTATTCATGATTTAAAGTTTTATGTTTTTTTTGCTTTAGTTTGATTTTTTTTTTAATATACATTTACTTTTTATCTGAAATCATAATTTTTGAACATGCCTAATAATGTAAGCTGTGCTGGTTGCCTGCAACCAATAAACGATAGACGTTTCCTGAGCTGCAGTGTTTGTAAACAAAAATATGATTTGATATGTGCTAATGTATCGGAACAGCGATTTTATAACACGTTAACTGATGAACATAGAAAGCGTTGGAAGTGCCCTCTGTGTATGAATAAAGAGCCTAAGTGTGATAACAGTGACACACCAGTACGATCAGTTGTAGACGCGGTTACAATACGCCGCGGTGCCGCGATATTGTCAACCCCGCCAGATCAAATGGACATATCGGACGTTAATGTTGCGGATAACCTGAGTGACAGAACTCGCGATGTTTCTCCGGAACTCCCGTTTCCTAAAACTTTTATTATGGAAATTCGTCAGTTTCAAAAGGAACTTACTATAACTAGAACTAGGATTGAAGAGTTTAATGAAACTATATCACGTTTTAATGCTCGAATGGTCGCATGCGAGGATCGTTTAAATAAACTTGATAAACGAATTGATGACTTGGAGCGCAATTATGACTGTCATGTTAGCAGGCTTGAAGAACGCTTTGAATCCTTAGAGCGTCGTTGTGATGCCGGGAGTGTAAATGGAGTTCTTGATAGCGCGATAATGTCTTCTGTGGAGCAGCTAAAATTGGAGATAAACGAACGCGATCAAGAGCTGCTACTCAATGATATAGAGCTGTCAGCTATACCAGAATCAAAGAGTGAAAATGTGTCGCACATTGTAATGACCCTTGCTCAAAAGCTGGGAGTTGACCTTGGAGCACAAGATATTGTGAGCGCTGCACGAGTGGGCCGGCCTGCCGGAATTTCCGAAGAGCTGTCAGAATTACGGAGACCGCGCCCCATCGTGGTGAAACTTACACGGCGTGTGGTTCGAGACCAGTTGCTGCGGGCGGCTCGTATTCGCCGAGGCGCCACCACTGAAGATATTGTCACGTCTGCGCCGCCACACCGGTTCTACATGAACGAGCGTCTGACTCGTATCAACAGGCAGTTGTTTCGGCGGGCCCGCGAGATCGCAAAACGTCTCGATTGGCAGTATGTTTGGACGCGGGATGGCAAAGTATATGCGCGTCATCGGCAGGGTGATGGTTCTCCTCGCTACCGTTTGCGCTCTGAGGCGGATATCACTCGTGTTTTTGGCCCTAATGCTGTGAGTTCTTAGCTTAGCTCTGACAAATTATGTTAGCTTTGTTGTTCACGAATATTATAGGCATTTAACTCATTTATGCTTACGATTAAAACTTCTAATGCTATTTATGATGAGACGCTTGGTACAAGAGTATTTTGTAATGGTGTTACAATGTAAATTATTATATTTTGATTTGTTGAAACCTAATGTCTCGTTAATTTTGTTATTGAATTGTTTTTTGGATTGCTTAATTTATTTTATGTCAGTGCTGCTTTGCGTTATGAGTTACCATTTTAAAATTTTCTATCGCTTTATACCTTCACTTTACTGTAATAATTCAATTGCCCCAATATGTAAAATTATATTACAATTTGATTGCGTGTATTTTATATTGTGCTGGTGTTTGCTTATGTACTGTTCCATAGTGCTAATTCAAATTATTTGTTTTTTATATGCGTGTGGTTACAAAGCTTTACTGAAAACTTCTGTCTGCGAATCATATATGTTGTGCTGCAGTTACGTAATGCTAACGCTATTAGTAGTTCTCTGCTTAATGATAGTGCTTATGATCTTATTTTATTTTATACGTATATTCTGCATTGTACAAATAGTTGTCTGTTTATGTTTATTTATGTATATCGAATATTACTACTTTATTTATCTCATCTTGTCTAATATAAATGGGTAATAATGCAGGTTCACTAAATACTGGACATGATAATTTTCTCATTGCCATGGATCGCTTTAAAGCTGATATTGTCGCAATCAATGAGACTTGGTTGGGAGCAGGACAGGAAGGGTGTGCTCCTGCGCCACCGGGCTATAGGCTACGCTATGTTCCACGTCCGCTACATATTTGTGGAGGACGGGGAGGGGGTGTAGGATTTTACATGAGAAATGAACTCCGCGTGCGTTATCTAAAGGCTCCAGAGGACTGTATTGAACAGATTTGGTTAAGTACCAAAATTAATGGATTTAGTCTAGTCATTGGAACAGCCTACAGGCCCCCGAAGATGGATATAGACATATTCATAGACTCCTTGACTCAGTCTGTAATTAAGTTTTCCCATTATGATTATATGGTGCTAGCCGGAGATTTTAATGTGAATATGTCTGAGACATTAGACGGAAAAAAAGTGAAAATGGATCTGTTTCTGAGATGCATGGGCCTAAAACAAGTCGTAACGGAAAATACTCATTTTACATCCCAGTCAGCTACTTTGATTGATATAGTGTGTACTAACTGTTCTGTGCGTGAGGTTACGGTGTCTAATATCACGGGATCACTGGGGCATTCAATGGTCAATACTACGTTTGATCTTAAGAAAAATAAGGTGCCGCCCAAATATATTACATATAGACCTCTGAAGAGTATAGATCTTAACTTTTTTAATGTGGATTTAAATTCTATCGATTGGGAGTCTGTTAGCAGACAACCAACAGTTGACGCTATGGTTAGTGAGTTTAATTTACTTTTAATGGGTCTCTTTAATAGGCACGCACCTCTTAAAACAATATTTATTAAGAGTGGTCGATCTTTGCCATGGGTTACCGAGACACTGAAGGATATGATCCGTCTGCGAAACGAAGCGCATGAGAGACAACGACGGACAAACTTAGATATACACAAACAGTATTACATGGACCTCAAAAAAGTAGTAGCAGATGGTCTTCGATCTGAAAAACGTGCGTTCTTTAATTACAGTATAAATTCAAACGTTAATGATAGTAAGAAATTTTGGAAGAACCTTAAAGAAAAAATATTAATTGATCCAAGTCAAAGTGATTATCTGCCTGATTGTTTTAGCGATCCTAATACAATAAATGATCATTTTTTACATATTACCGAGACTGCTACAGTCTCAGTGCAAGACATAACAGCTTTCAAGTCAGAAAGGTTCGGTAGTGATACTTTTGAATTTCGGCCAATAGATGAAACGACTGTATTTAAATTCATCATGTCTATAAAATCTGGCGCGACTGGTTACGATGATATAAGTAAAGACATGATTATGCTAACGCTACCCCAGACTTTACCAGTGATAACATGCATCATTAATATGTCTCTAAAATCTGGAGTTGTGCCTAGTGAATGGAAAAAGGCTGTAGTTTCCCCATTACCTAAAATTAATCAGCCTTCTAAGCTTCAAGATCTGAGACCAATTAGCATACTCCCATTTATGTCTAAATTATTAGAAAAAGCAGTATACAGCCAATTGATCGTATTTATTGAAAAAAATAATATATTGCCCTCATTACAATCAGGTTTTCGTAAGGGTCGCAGCACTGTAACAGCATTGCTGGATGTTACTGATAATATTTTAGTAGAACAGGATTCTGGTTGTGGTACTATTTGGCTCTTTTAGATTTATCCCGCGCTTTTGATTGCATTCATATTTCAATGCTGTTGTCAAAACTAGTCTATTACGGGTTGGACAATCAAGCTGTAAGCTGGTTCACTAGTTATCTGTGTGGTCGTTATCAGACTGTTAAACTCCGTAGACGTGATGGCTCTATTCTTTTATCTGAATATAAGCCGATTACTCGTGGTGTGCCACAGAGATCTATACTAGGTCCTCTATTATTTATTATTTACAGTGCTGACTTGACAAAAGTAATCAAACATAGCAGATATCACCTTTATGCGGATGACGTACAGTTATACATTTCAGACACACCCTATAATATGAAACATGCGCTGCGAAAACTGAACGAAGACTTAGGTGAAGTAGCGGATTGGTCAAGAAGGAATGGGCTTGTTCTTAATCATGATAAGTCTAAGTTCATGGTGCTGGGTTCAAAAGTACAGATTAATAAAATAACTGATATACAACCGATTGTACACATTCAGGGTAAAAAACTCAACCGTGTTCATGAGGCCAAAAATTTAGGTGTGGTGTTGGACAGTCACTTACGTTTTGAAAGTCATGTGGAAGCGCTTGTGAGAAATTGCTTTTACAGATTAAAAGTTCTGTACAAAATTCGGCACATGTTGTGTGAGAAAGCTAGAATCAATGTCTGCGAATCCTTGGTTTTAACTAGGCTAAACTATGCCGATCTGGTGTATGGACCGCGGCTTTTATCGAAGACAAAAATATTAATCCAACGAGTTCAGAATGCTTGTTGTAGATTTATTTACAATGTCCCTCCGCGTACCCATATAACACCTTATTTAAATAAGTCATCAACTTTGAACATGGAATCGCGAAGAAGACTTCATCTCGCTTCTCTGATGTTTGACATCGTCAAGTTTAAATGTCCTGAATATTTATATTCCAAATTAAAACATCTCATTGGTAGTAAGTATATTGGACGCGATTAGGGCATGAATCTCGGAATCTCGGAATCTCGTAATATCGGAATCTCGGAACGAAAAGGTCTATTTTACAATACCGATATTGATCGTTACAATATCGTAAAATCGGAATCGAGCTTTTAACAAAGGGTGTCGAAAGTGAGCGTGTTTTTTCGTCGGCTGGATATTTTTGCAATAAGATACGAAGTCACTTTCGGATAAAATGCTTGACTCTTTGGTGTTTTTGAGAACATATTATCAAGAATGTGCGTTTAAAAATAAATCTTGTTTTTATTTCTAATAATTGTTGCTAACTGTTGATTTTACTTATTTAGACCAAAAGAATTTTATTACTGTTGATTCGATAATATAGGATATTAAAGAGAATACAGTGATTTATTAATAAGTATTATTTAGTAAATAAGTTAAATGCCAGGCCGCGTTTGCCCGCGAGTGTGGATGGTGTGAGTGAGCCCAGAGCCATTGCCAACTTGTTTAAGGAAAACTTTAGGGTACCTGCGCAACCTATGGTTATGAAGCAGACTGCTAAGGCAAGTACAATGAGAAACACGGCATCGGGTGTACAGCCAGTACTCATTACAACTAAAGAGGTTGCGAAGGTAATTGCACACATGACCAAGGGAAAATCTCCTGGTCATGATGGGCTTAGCATAGAACATTTTAAGCATGCGGGGGCTCACTTACCTAGAGTACTGGCACTTTTATTTAATCTCTGCATAAGGCACTCGTACCTACCACCTGATTTAATGAAAACCGTTGTTGTGCCAATTGTTAAAAACAAGACGGGAGATTCATCTGACAAGACCAACTATAGACCCATTTCATTGGCTACAATAACCGCTAGGGTGCTTGACGGTGTGCTTGATAAACGTTTGGAAGAGCATATTAGTCTGCACGATGCCCAGTTCGGGTTTCGTCAAGGTTTATCAACAGAGAGTGCCATCCTGGCGCTCAAGCGCACTGTCAGGTACTATACGGATAGGAGCACGCCAGTTTATGTGCTTCTTAGATTTGTCTAAAGCATTCGATCTGGTGTCTTATCCATTGTTATGGGATAATCTGGATGAGGTGAATCTCCCGCCTGAGCTTACGAGCATCTTTAGGCACTGGTATGAGAACCAGGTAAACTATGTGAGATGGGGAAATGAGCGCTCTGAGGAGTACATGTTGGAGTGCGGGGTGAGGCAGGGGGGGTTGACCTCTCCTAGACTTTTCAACTTGTACGTCGACCGGCTGATCCGCGAGCTCAGTAGCATGCATGCGGGATGTTCAATCAATGGCGTCAATGTCAATAACATCAGTTACGCGGACGATATGGTGTTGCTGAGCCCGTCGATCGGCGCTCTTCGGGAGTTGTTGCACGTGTGTGAGACCTATGCACTACAGCATGGCTTAAAGTATAACAACAAGAAAAGTGAGTGCATGGTTTTCGCCGCTGAAAATAGCTCTCCCAGAGTCGTGCCTCCTGTCAAACTTTACGGAACAGCGTTGTCTTGGGTTAAGCAGTTTAAGTACCTGGGCCACATTTTGACAGAAGACCTGAAAGATGATCAAGACATTGAGCGCGAACGTAGAGCGTTGGCAGTCAGAAGTAATATGATCGCCCGTAGGTTTGCTCGATCTTCTGAACCGGTCAAAATAACTTTGTTTAAAGCATTCTGCCAATCGTTTTACTCTGGCGGCCTATGGGTGAATTATACGCAGAAGGCCTACAGCGCTCTGCGTGTGCAATATAACAATGCATTCAGGATGCTGTTGGGGCTGCCGTGGCGCTGCAGCGCGTCCGGCATGTTTGCCGAGGCGCGGACTAATGACTTTTACGCGATTATGCGCCAAAAAGTAGCCTCTCTCATGAACAGGGTGTGCGGCAGCCGCAATAGCATCCTGAGGGCAGTGGCAGGGGGGTGCGAGTGTCCTTTCAGCCAGCACTGGACCAAAGTGCTTGTTGGGTGAGACCAAATGTAATTTAAGAGTGTGTGTCGAGTTTAATTTGTTATTATTATTTTTATTATTTTTTGACATGCCCTATTTAATGTATAAATTGTCATGATTTTTAATATATGTACTAACCTAGTTTTAAGTTTTCATTGTTACTAACCATTATGAGACTTTGATTCTTGCAATAAATTGAATTATTATTATTATTATTATTACATGTCATCATCATCATCATATCAGCCGTACGACGCCCACTGCTGGACATAAGCCTCCCCCAAGGATCTCCACAACGATCGGCCCTGTGCTGCCCGCATCCAGCGAATTCCCGCGACCTTAACCAGATCGTCGGTCCACCTCGCAGCGGGCCTACCTACTGAGCGTCGTCCGGCACGCGGTCGCCATTCGAGAACCTTTCCGCCCCAACGGCCATCAGTTCTCCTTGCTATGTGTCCTGCCCACTGCCAATTCAGCTTCGCAATTCTTTGAGCTATGTCGGCGGTTTTTGTTCTCCTACGGATCTCCTCATTTCTGATTCGATCGCGTAGGGAAACACCAAGCATAGCTCTCTCCATTGCCCGGTGAGCGACCTTGAGCCTTCCCACAAGACCCATAGTGAACGACCACGTTTCACTGCCATAAGTCATCACTGGCAACACAAACTGGTTAAAGACTTTCGTCTTAAGGCACCGAGGTATTTTGGACGCGAAAATGTATCGCAGCTTCCCGAACGCTGCCCACCCGAGTTGGATTCGACGAGAGATCCCTTTCTCGAAGTTGGACTTACCTAACTGTATTGTATTTCCTAGGTAAACATAGTGGTCAACAACTTCGAGTGTAACGTTCCCAACATTTACTGGAGCGGATGTAACATGGGCGTTGGACATAATTTTCGTCTTGTCCATGTTCATCTTAAGACCCACTCGTTGGGATGCGTTACTGAGATCTTTGAGCATGGTGCTCAGGTCTTCCAAGGTCTCAGCCATTAGGACCGCTTCATCGGCAAACCGAAGATGCGTCAGGTACTCGCCGTTGATGTTGATGCCAAGTCCATTCCAGTCCAGAAGCTTAAAAATATCCTCCAACGCAGCAGTGAACAGTTTCGGAGAGATAACGTCTCCCTGTCTCACTCCTCGCTGTAGTTGGATAGGATTAGAGCTCTGGCTCTGTACTCGGACCGACATAGTGGCGTTTTGGTACAGGCACCTTAACACTTCGATATACCTGTAGTCCACTTGGCACCTCTGGAGAGACTGCAGCACCGCCCAAGTCTCGATCGAATCAAAGGCCTTCTCATAGTCCACAAACGCCAAGCAAAGTGGCCGATTATACTCTTCGGTCTTCTGTAGAACCTGCCGCAGCGTATGAATGTGGTCTATGGTGCTAAAGCCTTTTCGGAAACCTCCTCCCGAACAAGCTTCGGGAGGTTGGAAGTCGTCAAACCTGCGAGCAAGACGATTCGTAATGACCCTCGAAAACAGCTTGTAGACATGGCTCAGAAGCGAGATGGGTCTGTAGTTCTTCAGTAGGGTTTTATCGCCCTTTTTGAAGAACAAAATCACCTCGCTTCTGCTCCATGCCTTCGGCGTTTTGCCCTGGACGATGACAGAATTGAAGAGCTTCTGGAGGTCTTTAAGTACCGGCGTGCCGCCCGCTCTCAGAAGCTCTGTTGTAATTCCGTCATCTCCCGCCGCCTTGTTGTTCTTTAGCTGTTTGAGGGCCATTCTAATCTCGTACAGGCTGACGTCCGGGATATCTTCGGTATAGTGTCGGGTAAGCTTGGCTCTAGGATCTCGAGCTCTGCTTTGGCCTGGTGTAATACTGGAATACAGCTGCCTATAGAAACTCTCAATCTCTCTCAGGATTTCAGGAGTCGATGAAATGATACTGCCGTCCTCAGTTTTCAGCCTCGTCAGTTGACTTTGCCCAATAGACAGATCTCTAGCGAACACTTTGGAGCCTTTGTTCCGCTCTATGGCCTCTTTAATACGTAGTACGTAGTACATGTAGGTACGACAATTAAGTTTGTACCAAATAAAAAAAATATTTAAAACATCTTGTTTATTATTTCCCATTCAGTTTGTACTATATCTTTATATATATAATTCTTCTGTGAGTGTGTATGTCACTGAACTCCTCCTAAACGGCTGGACCGATTTGAATGAATTTTTTTGTGTGTGTTCAAGGGGATCTGAGAATGGTTTAGATTCACAAATCAGTCCGGCAGATGGCACTGCAGTCGGCACAGCAACGCGTGGCCGGGACAGCTAGTTATGTATAATTTATGACAATTAACCGAATTCCGATATCAATATCGGAATTCCGATATTGAGATCTAACATCGAAAGTCAGTATCGGAATTGAAAATCTTACGATATTACATGCCCTAGACGCGATCCTAGGCTCTTGCGTCCCTTATTTGCGATACAAAGGCACAGGACGGCAGCCTTTACGGGCAGCTTCCGGTACCATGCCACAAAGTGCTGGAACAATATACCACCGCCACTTAGGCAGTTACAGTCTAAGTTTACTTTTAAAAGTAAATTGAAGAATTTACTTAGAAGTTAATTGAAAAATCAAAAATTTTGAAAGGGTACCAGTACTTTGGGCTTGATTTGTAGTGTCCCTATGGTTTCAGTATGAGCATACAAATTTATTATATTATAATATTTTTCTAATGATATATATTTTATTGATATTTTTAATGTTAAAATTTAATGTTATATTGATCAATTTAATTTGGATAATTGAAGATAGCAACAATGCATAATATACAAATATAATTTATTCATGTATTGTTATTCATGATGCATATAATTTTATTATTTTAATGGCATGTTTGAGTTTTGATTTTATTTTTTTTCATTTTAATCTAATGAGATAACTAATTAATGTCACCGCGTGTCCCTCCCTTGTGGTCATGGCTGAAAATCAGCGTTTTGTTCGGGGGTTCCTGAGCAAATGTACCGCTGAGCTGTGACCTTTTTGCGCTGCTGCAGCACACATACATATTTTCTAGTTATAAGTTGTAAGAATTGTAAATTGTGATATTTTTCCTTTTATGTATGTGGCTGTAGTATCAAATAAATGCGTTATCTATCTATCTATCTATCTAACTTGATCTATTTTAGCCATCTTAGCCGTCGCTATCTTGTCACGAGCGTACAAAAGTCCCTGAGAAGTGAAAGATAATTTATTTAATTATCATTTTCTATAACATTTATTAATACATTATTTATGCAAGTTACGTATTGTTTATAATATAATAATTAGTGATAGTTGTGGCACGTGCCATAGATTTAATGTTATAGACGGAATAGCATTTCCTGTTACCTTACGGGTAGCGATCTTGTTCATCGGCTGCGCCTGCGCATAAAGTTTGCAAACATGCCAACGGAAATTGTTAGGTGTGTTTTGTTATTATAAAACAATTTTGTTGAGAAACTAATTCTATATTTTAAATAAACCAACTTTATTTGGATTTCTATATGTATTTTAATAATGAAGTGGTGGTTAGATATATTAAGAAAAAATCTACTTTAATTATAATTTTTAAAATACCTATGGAGAATGTCATAGAACTAAACTACATAAGGTTAACTTAGCATAGACAAAAAGTTTTGAATAAATTAAGCTCAAGTTGGATATGAACCCACGTCCTTCTTGTAAACAAGATCAGACTATTTTTCTTATGAAGAGTATTCCCATTATTAATCTTTATTATGAACTCATGACCCCACTATTGAAACACAATTCTATTCTAGATTTTATTCTGTAGAAGAAAAGATCTCATGTAAGAGAATTAAGTTGAATTTGTCTTGTTCAGATATAAAAATAAGCAGTTAAAAGCTTAAACAAAAAAAATCTCATACATGGAATATAGCTTCATTCGGATAAACTGCAATATGCATCCTAGACTATTATTACTTAACCTGCCTTCCGAAGTCCTGGTCACCCATCTTATTACTGACCATCAAAAAAGTTGCTTAACATTTTCAATCATAGACCGAACCCAGCGCAATGATGATTATGCACTCATAATATTCTAATGAAAAAGTGGTTTGAAATATGGCTGGCCATGAATTGTATAATTCGAATGTAACGTTACACGTCAATTTTGTTTTCTACCCAACTTTGCAGCGTTCGCGGTATTTTGCCCCAGTTACGTCGACGGCGGCCATTACAGAAGTCTGCGGTTTTTGTATGATGCAAACAAAACTGTTGTGTAAAGACGTTGATATCGGATGATACATCTGCGCTTTATACTTACGAGTATAATAACACAAACACACAGATAACTACATGCATACACAAACTAAATAATATGAAGGCTTCTTCCTCTGTCTTTCCTGTCTCTCTGTCATTCTTTCTGTCTACCATCTTTTATTACTCCAGTTTCTGCTCTTGGGCGAAAAGTATCCATAGCTTCGACCCCTACATGTACCCCTACGGCCACTTAATGGGCCAAACTTATAAAACGTATAACCTTCGCGAACCAGTTATGCATTTAAAACTTAATTAACAAAACAATATGAGGTATACTTAGTATAGACAAAAAAGTTTTGAAAAAAATTACCTAAATTCTATTAAACAAGCTCAGACTATTTTCTAAATTAAGAGTATTACCATTATTAATCGTTATTACAAACCTATGACCTTGAATTTTATTAGCTGACCCGGCCACGTGTTGCTGTGTTATAAATAAAAATTAAACCTTTCCTAAGTCGGATCAAACTCAGCCAATTGAAATAAAAACAATCAAAATCAATTCAGTATTTTCGAGTTCATCGCGGTCAAACGCTGTAATATGGAATTGAAATTCTCTTGTTGAAATTCTACGAATGGACACAAAACACTGTGTGACTATTAATTAATTATTTAGTCCTACGACATGACTATTTATTTAGTTCTATGACATGGCTATATTAGCACAAATGGATAGATTTAACACAGGTTGAAAAGTTTTGGTGTATGTCACAATAACGACTTACATAACCTTAAAATTAGATTAAATGAGGAATATTAATAAAATTGAACTTAATATTTTTAAAGAAATTTAACATTAATTAAATTATATAATACAACAATACAACAATTATACACAAATTATTTAGTAAATGGATTACACGAAAACAGTTTATCAAGTCATTAGTGTGTATTGAAAACTTTTAACTAACGGATCTCCTATAAAACTAAAAAAAACACAATAGTAACAAATAAAAAAACATTTAATGGCAACAAAGTGCTTAGAGAAAACTTGTTTTATCGTCCGAGTTAAGTGGCTATTTCTCTTTATCTACCAGTCGGCAAACACATATTCGTGTGTAACTTCTAAGCGCCATTAGTTGTGTTCAGAAATGTTCTAACGTTTTAAGGGCACTGGCCACTGGATAATTTTAACGTAAACAAACGGTAGATTACGTGCACGTAACAGTACTTCGGCGTACTCAATTATCTAGGCCTGTGAGATTCATGTTACATATAAAGCTTAGCAAAATACGCAGATGAGATCAGAGTACATATATACGATTTTTTAAAAATAAAATCGTAAGTTAATTTTACCCTTTTTTTTAATTATTATTACTTATTTGTTTTACATTTTTATAGCTAATCAACTGGTGTAAAATAAATTATATACTCTACAAAGTTAGACTGATTGTATTAAACATATTTTAACAACTTAGTGTAATCTGTGATTTACTTTAAATAAAATTTATTTATTAATAAATTTAAATTTTAGTTCAACAGCTTACCAACAAAAGATTTGAACCTCTTAATTGCTCAAAAACAAAAGAAACTAAAACTTAGACAACTCTTAATATAGTAAATTTTATTTTAAGTCTTAGTTTTAAAAATAAATATTTGTTGATGCATGCGCATGACTTAAAGTCTGTTCATTCTAACTTGTCCCATTTAGTAAACAATCTTGGCAGAACTTTTTAACAAAATCACCCATTAAGAAGTAAAATAATAACAAAGTCAATAATCTATTAAAGTAAATCGTTATTATAGACTGAAACTCGTTGAATCTAGTTATCAGTTGATTTTTAATGCTGCATTTTCAATAAAAAAAAGAGTGCCAAGATTGCTTACCAAATAGGACAAGTTAGGATGAACAGACTTAAATGTATTACGCAAATACTGTGCACAATTTTGTTTATTAATATAATTGTGTAGTTAATTAGCTAATATTTATATGCGATGGCAGCGAAACATAAATCTTTCAGTTTTTATCGCTGTTATTTATATTAAAATTAATTAATCGTAAGAAAAACTGATGCTATCGCAAGTTCAAAAAGTTCACTAAAAGTTTTTATCTTTATAGAAAAAAGGTTAAATTATAGTATTTATCTGTTTTCATAGTAATTTAATTAAATCTTAAATGTTTCCTTTTGTTTTGTTTGCGAATGTTGTTGTCACCTATAATTAATAAATGAAATAATATAATTAATAAATAAATGAAGAGCACTCGCTTGGATAGCGAGGGATGTGGTTTCGAGTCCCGCCTGACATCTTAGACAAGTTGATATTTTTATTTAAATCCTGGGTTTGAATCCTGGATGGGGCAGATGATTGTGTGATGTAAATTTATATATATCACTTACTTACTTAGTGCTAGGCTAAGGCTGCGGTTCCACTGAGGCGGAGCGGAGACGAGCTGTGCCACGATTCACCCATCACATGGCTTGAAATCCACATCTCTTCTCCACTCCGCTTCAAAGGAAACAGCATTGGCGGAGAGGAGCGGAATTGTTTAAAATATCGGGAAACAGGCTAGATTAGGCTAGCGCCGAGAGGAGCGACGCGGAGCGTGGAGGGCCGGGTTTGTAGGACACACAAATACCTACCTACAAATGCAATGAAACGAAGGATGCAGCGTGGGAGATTGCTTTATTTTTTTTTACTGACAAAATGACGTGTGTTCTGACTGAGAGAACACGTGTAACTGGGCACTCCGCTCCGCTCCACCCCACTCCGCTTCAGTGGAAATACTTACCTCTAGCTCAACCCCGCTCCGCACTGCTCCGCTTCGCCTCAGTGGAACCGCCGCCTTATTTGTGTGAATATAAGAAATATTATTATTATTATCTAAACTTATACGACCTTAACCAACCTCGAATGAATAAAGAAATAAACTCTCCTGTCCCGTCCTTAGCTTAGTTTGTGAATTGGAGTTAATCGTATAAGCTGCTGACTTCTCTGATAGCGATCATCTTTAAGACGTCATTGTACAAATAAGGAAGACAATTTGAATGGTAGTTGAGACAGAGGCCTCTTAGATCTAACGTGTCACCTAAGTTGTTTTATATACTCGTATTATACTTTTCACAATCAAATAATTGTTTAAACTAAATTGTATTTGTTTAAAGAAGCTGAAATTAGTAAAATTCAATAGAAAAAATGAAATTATTTCAATGAATTATAATTATAAAAAAGTGTAATTGTTTAGGAAAGTGTATATAGGTACATATTTATATAAATATTATGAGTGTTCTTTTAACATTTATTATTAATTGTGTAAGTTATGTGGATAATATTTAATCATTTATATAATTTAAATTATTTATTTATACAGGGTTAGCCAAAAATACCGAAACACCTAAATAACTCTTGACCCGTAAACCTTTTCAAAAAAAATTTCAAACAAAAGTTTCTTTGATATAAACAAGCTATCGTTTAAAAATATTTTAAAAATAAAGGGTTGTCATTTTATTATAGAAACAGGGTAGCCAGTAATTTTTTTTATTACAACATCCTGTATATTTTTACATTTTTCAATTCTTAGATTAATTTCAAATATTTTTTGTCTTACTTATTTTTTTATAAAACGCACCATTTTTGAGTTATAAAAACGATAAAAGTTACACTTTTTCATAAGTGACTCCCAGCCGCAACCAATTTATAAGACGTTATCACGTCAATATTGCCCTACTGATATCGTACGTTATGAAAATTTGGAAAAATTACACATATAAATTTAGTATCTATATCCCCCCCACCAAAGAACCATGTCACACTAAATCAGCCGAAAGCAGACACAACAGTTCCTACAGAACAGGACCCCTAGGCGTATAGAAATGTCAGGGGAGTAATAGGTAAGTTTGCATTTCCGAAAAAAAAATATTTAACGCGTGGGTAAATAATTAAGCTGATATAAAAAATGTGTTTTTTATTTTTGTTGAAACTTAATTAAGGGGTATGAAAATATTTTTTTGACGTGATAACGTCTTATAAATTGGTTGCGGCTGGGAGTCACTTATGAAAAAGTGTAACGCTCGGTAACGTTACGATGAGTCACCGAACGAGAGAGAGGCCCGCCGAATGCCTTGCGTCTCTCTCCCACTCAACTATGATCGGTCTGCCGCGCGCATTGTGCAATTTAATTATATTCATATCAATAAATATTCTACCGAGAAAAAGACGTTGTCACGTAAAATCTTCGCCCGTAAAACCGACTTTACAGGCAAAAAAAAAAAAAAAAAAAAAAAAAAAAAAAAAAAAAAAAAAAAAAAAACCGATTTTTTTGGTTCGGGAAAGCTCAGCGTAATAAAGGTTGGGAAATCCTGCTATAGAAATAAATAATTCATGTAATGTGACATGATTCTACGGTGTATACATGTTATTGCTCGTAACTGTATATATTCTGATAAACGAATTACCCTCCTTTGAGTGCAACCGTATTAAAAAAGGCTTAGCTCCATGATCCAAATAGGCATACATCTACAATTTTATAACTCATGCATTAAATGATAAATGGATTTAACCTACCATAAATAACTGGTCACATATAGAAGATAAATGTTTTCACTGCGATGCGACGCAACAAAGTCAAATTAAATTATCATCCTTTTTAAGATACCAGTTGATAACAATGATTGATTGTGTTATAAAGAAATGGCGGTCGTTATAACAGTTGACCCATTTACATTCAGCCAATCTCGTCTGGTCGTCGACAATTTCCAATGCCATCAAAGATTGGCGAACTATGTATTTTCAGACCTGTATGAAAAGAGTACGTTCATGGCAGAAATTGATTGATACTTAAAGAATTCCGCTAAAATGGTACTTGTTTTTACTTTTTAAAAGTTGTGGTTACATATATGTATGTAATGATAAATAACCTAATATTGGGGTTAGGATTTGAATCGTTGATTTAATAAAAAATGTAAATAGGTACCTTCCAATTCAGATAAATGAATAGGCACATAAGTCAGAGTCAAAGTGAATAGAAGATGGTTGTGGCAGTTGGTTAGGAAAATAATAAAAAGACTTCTCACTATCAAAGACGGAATCTATATACTCAGAGGATTGCGAGAAGTGTTAATATTTTTTGACGAATTCGGTTGCATTAGTCAGTGCTATACAAAAATCACTATTAGACGTTATTGTCGTAATAATTTTTATTGTCTAATGACACTGTCACCAACTGAGACTTCAAACTTATTTATCCGATCTGAAATATGGAGTAAATAAGTAATAATAATATAGTCATAATGGTTCGGAAAGTAAAGGAGTATATATCTATACAGCCAAATCTCTTGTGGCGTTAAAATTCTTAGATTTGCATTAGATCATTTAAAATACGAGCTAATCACATTCTCAATATATAGTACTTATGATATCACCTTATTTTCTTAACTTATTAAATAAATAAAAAATGAAAATGCCCGGCTTAAGTAAATATTACTTATTGATGCATCTAATCTTGAGTTTGAGCGTTTAGTTTTTACCTACAGAAAGCGTTTTGTTCAAGCAATTATTGGCGATTTGAAAATGAATGATCTTTTTACTATAGGAATTATAAATTGTTTATTTTTAATTATTGAACGACTTTATAAAATATATATACCTTCCTTTCACACATATTGACTTATGAACAGTTTTTCCGATAATTTTCTCACCCTAAAATTGCATGCCATTATGCAAATTGCATAATGGTATGTGGTGCACTTCCTTCACTTTTACACTTAAAGGTGTCATAAAAGACGGCTAATGATACTAGAGGTAAATAAATACCTAACACTTTTTGTAGATCACAAAATGGGAAGCATAGTCTTTGAAATAAAATGAAAATAACATTATTGCACTTAAAATAAGTTGTTTTGAATCGTCCATTCATACCTTTCACCTATTCAGGACATCTTTTAACTGTCAAGAAGAACAGGCGCAGGAAACTCGTCAGCTTTAACGGAAGTACCGACATTTACACAATACATCGTCACCATACCTAATCAACAGAAAATAATATTATTCCATTATCAACGCGTCATCATCTTTTGCTGTGAGGTCCCGACAAACCAGCGTGGAGTGGCAAAATTACCCAAAATAGTTTATTTGGGAAAGGTTTATTTAAGTTCATCACTGAACAGCTAAGATGATTGTAATTGTAATAGTTCTAAAGTTACTTTGTGATTCAACGTCCTTCTAACAGCGGGAAAATGTTACCAAACAAACCTGATTGAAATTGCTATTTCAGAAGTCAAAACAACAAATTCAAAGCATAAACTCTACTGCGCGGCTGGTTTTTCGTCGTGACATGTTACGTTTCGATTCCGTTTGGACAAGTTTTGTTGTTATAACTATAATATATGTTGGTGATCAGCATTTGTTGGTTGAGTGTGTCCGGAATCTAGCATTACGTGAAGACATAGTAGCGAAGCTAGAAGTCAACCGACCGGCTTGATATTGACGTCTTTCTGAATGCGCTTTCGAATTTTCGCACTTCTGAAGCAGCAATGTTGACTTACCTACAGGTTTGCAGCAGAAAGTATTATCCTTAGATCAAGTAATATTAATTCTTCTTTCAACTTTAATGCATTACCCCACATTTATACAGTTAAAGTGGGGCTGACACGTAACTGTTTACAAATACTTCTTAAAAAAGAATAAAACTTATATATATGTTAAACTAAAGTAACCCCAAGAACCTTGAAATTGGGAATATAATATGAGAAGGGTTAGGGTTAGGACGGGGTTAGGTTAGGTTACTCAACCGCTACTATCGATAATGTCGATGCTATCGACACTGTCGTTAGTTTGGAACGTGTAAATACTATTGAAGAAGTGCCTGTTAATAACAAACTATCGATTGTATCGGTACTATCTATGTTCTTGGTAACAATACTATCGATAGTATCTAGACTACCGATTGTTTTGGATTATCGATAGTTTGTCAATTTGCAATTGCTTACAATATTAAGGCATAAACAAATAATTAAATAATTTTAAATGGTACGTTTAAATTTACGTGAGTAGCACAAATCAGTAATAATGTTAAAGGGTTTTCGTTTACACTTTACATTGCTGTTAAAACGTACCCATTACTATTGTAAAGTTGAAGACTATCGATAATCTAATCGATGGTATAGATAGTAATGATCTAACGATAATATTGTTATTAAGAACATAGATAGTATCGATACCATCGATATTTTAGTTAGTTTGTTATTTACTAGCAGCAATACTATCGATTGCACTATTTCAATAGTATCGACATTTTTTGAGCTATGGACAGTATCGATTCTATCGAGTCTATCGATAGTACGTTATTTTTCAGACGAAAAAATCGATAGTTGGGCAACACTAGACGCAAAACGCGATGCACAGACGGGATTGTGCAGATTCAAGCGTGAAACTGAATTAATGCGGATATTCAAAAGTAGACCTTTGAACACCGACATAAATTTGATGAAAAAGGATAATAAACAATTCGATTTCAAATTCTTTAATTAGTGATTTAATTTATGACCCATAATTCCAGTTAAAATTATAGTTCAGCTGCAATTGACACACGTAAAGCGTTTATATAGATACAAACATGGTGTGCAACTCTAATTGCATATGTAGGCGTAAGCAGCTGCCAAACAGCAGTGTGTGATACGCGTGATGGATTACGGTCCATTTCACCTACCGTTTTATCGCAGAAAGGAGAATTACTTCCCCTTATTTATAGCACTGATGACGAAAATGATAAAATGATTTTTTTTAAGCCAACAACTATGCCATGATTTATTAAGTTTTATAACGGGGACTTTGTGCAAGAAAGGAACCACAAGAAACTCAGCAAGGACTGTTTTTTGCTCCCCTTATTATATATCACAGATGTTTTCGAATCAAGGAAACATTTAGCACTAAAAAGATCAGAAGAAATAATTCACAATATATTAAATGGCAGTGTTGTAAGTAAAGTAAAGGGCATTAACTCCACGCCTTTTTATCCTTTGATGATTATTGATTCTTTAATAGCCATTGCTCAAAAGGGTACTTTAACAACTTTTTTCATTTTCTGTTGCGATGTGTGGCAAGGAAAGGAATATATCAACCCAAATTTGAGCCTCCTTTTGATCTGAATCTGATCTGAAGTTTGAAACAACAAAGTTTGGTTATGTTTCTAGTTTGGAACAAATAGTTATTACTCTTTTTAGAAAAAACATTATAATATTTTTACAAATATACTATTTCATATATATATTCGGGAGACACAGTAAGTATATCAATTTCCTTAAACATTCTCGAATAGAATCTCTAGACCTTAAATGGCGCGCGTTGCGCTTTTATGGAGAATAAATATGGTATTAATATTAGCCGCTGACCATCACAGGACATTACACTGTGAAAGTAGCTGAAGTAAACCGTTCTTGCATATTTCTACATCAGATATGAACCTTGTTTTCTTAACGGTATACGCGGCGGAACAGTCTTTTTGACAGTGAACCAAAAAGATGTATAAAAGGAAAGAAAGATGCTGTCACATTACTGCATAATATCGCCCACAGAAAGAGCAAACTTATGCAGGTCATTATAACAATAATATTTCTTACAATCACACCTATTAGCCTAGTATAAAATAAACACTGTAAGGCTTGTGTAATGGATACTAGGGTAACGGATAGACATACATATATCATACACAAATAAGTAATATAAAATAGATATAAATTAAATATAAAATAGAAATACATACAAATACCCATGACTCAGGTATCAATGCTCGTATTCATCGCACAAACATCTGCCCTTTCTGGGACTCAAACACAGGACTGTCGGTGCGAAAGGCACGTTCACCCGTTACACCAAACGGTCGTCTAATTGTTAAATCATTATGAATTCCCAGCTTCATTAGGAAATGGTTTCTCAAGCTAAGGATTGCACACGCATCTGATTAGATGTCCGTGTGTTCGCTTTTATTATCGACACTCAGTGTTACCACAGTAAATATGTGACTAAGTAGAATGACTACGTACAATCGAACGAAACGAACGCACTCACACAGACGCATAACTTAACAATATCGCTAAGGAAACGTCGGTCGCAGCGGTATCAGTCGCTGGTGCCTCATTGAAACGAAAATAATGCATTTCGAACATGAAGCAGACGAAAGTATTTTTCAGTGACCACTTTACGAAGAATAAAGACTTTTTCAAATTTATACTCAATTATATTTACAAAAAGATTGCATTATTTTTTTTAATAACAAGTTTTTATTATTACTTGTTAATAAAACGAATTAAAATGTTGGAAAAAATTATCAAACGAGCTCAAACTCGATTGGGTTGTGTCGTTTTATTACGGAGTTCCTATAGCCACCTTCCGGCTCCAGCATCAGGGTAACTAGGAAGTTACCTATATAGGATCAAAGTACTGGTCAATACGAATCAAACGAGCGAGTTATCAAGGCCATTTTCCAGTTACAACATCAGATCAGCCCCATGTGATGTTATAATATTGCATTGTCACGAGATATACATATGCATGCAAAATTTCAACTCAATCGGAAACCGGGAAGTAGGTCAAATTTTATTTGCAAGACTTTATTACAGACACCGGAACAGGTGAAAGTAATTTTTTTTTTATAATTACAGAACTTAAATCTTTCTTTTTCGTCTATTTCCAAATTTACTTACATAAATGTACTTAAACTAGGCGATGCAGTCGCTAAGCATAAAGCTACGCTAGCACCATATATTGGAGCGGAGCATAATACCTAAAAAAGATTTTTTTTTTGTTTTAATGGCAATTTTTGCGAATTTCAAAATTCGGGCTACGTCACAATCTGCTCGTAAACCTGTTGATTCGATTCCACACAAAAAATATTAATAATGCCGCCAATTTTGAAAGTTAGGAAGATTATTTATTACTAACATTTTATTTCAGCGTGAAATAAATAATTTGAATAATAAGTGCCACCTCTAACTAGGCTTGTCAGATGCCTTGTATTTTACAGATTACCCCGTTTTTTGGGCTACGAGTTTATAGGAACCTTAGCTAAATCGAATACAGGTTAATCTAAACTCCCGTATCTTTATCAATCGGCTGAGCAAAACAGAAAATTGTTTTAAACGTGTCGACTAACACTTAATATAAAAAAGTAAGATTTTTGTCACAAAAGGATGGTATTTTAATTGTTTCCCGGAAAAAGACCGAAACTCATTTTTTATGTTGGTAACCCGTAAGTCACGGTGGCAGGTGGCAACCCTACCTCTAAAGCTCTTATGGAACGTAGATTTATCTTAACACATAGGCTTATAGGTAGATCGCTTGAATGAGTATTCGCCTTTGGCGTACAGGGGCGCGGGGGTACAGCGGCAAAGGGGATCGAGTTTGGAGCGGGCGTCAGGTGCATAATGAGCCCCCTCCCCCTTTTTGCACTCACACTCACACACACACACACTCACACACACACACACACACACACGCACGTACGCACGCGCACACAGACAAATTCACAAATAGCAAATTTAGTAGATTCTTTTTTTAATGTGTAATTTATTACTTTTTAAATTTGTTTAATAAAAAAAATGTTTGATAAAGTTCGAGGTGGGCGCTAATAACTGCGACACAGTCCTAGACTAATGCAGTTATTAACTTTATAATATTATAAATTGTATACTTTTATATTGCAAATAAAGATTTTTTTTCCGTACCCCCTTTTGTCGCTGTACCTCCGCGCCCCTGTACCGCGCGGGCGAACAGTCGTTTATGCGGTCGACCTATAGTTTCGATACTGCATTAGCTTTATATTAACTGTGTTGTTACCGAGGCTGGGAGAGGCGAAGAGTTACTATAAGTTCTCCGCGATGTCTTAACTGCCTAACAATGGATCATAAATGTCAGTACGAATACAATTATATTTTAGCAACAGATTTTACTTGTGACTTCTCTTCTGTAAAAGATCTTTAGATAAATAAATAATTATTAAATATTAGAAAACTTTAAATACATCTACGATTTTTATATTTCTGCATTTTTAATGCTTTCTTAACCATTTGTCAGTCCGCTACCGTGCGCCCCGCATCTCTCAACCAGTCCCAATGCTGTGCGAATTGTGAAAAAAAACTAAAAAACACTTTCCCGCTAAATAATGTAGCTAGGACTAAACAAAAAATACTACCGTAAAGCTGATCAAATAAAGAATCCAACACAGAATATTTGGATGTCTGTAATTCAAAAAATAATCGTAAAGAAAAAAAACAGCAGGCCACTTGGAAATTTGAATGTGGTAGCAATAACTACCAGCGACTGACGAGGAGTGTTGGCAGCAATTGCTACCGTAGACTGACTCGTGGTTATATGATAAATTTTAATAAAAATTACTAGAAAAGTCGATTTAACTCAGTTCTTACTCTCAGGCAGGACACGAACCCGCGAACTATACATGTCCGATCCACTGTTCTCCCAAGCAGAAAATAACTTGTGAGTCCAGTCCATGTTTTCCAGTATTTTCTATTAAAATTGATCACAAATATTGTTCTGAACCCAAATTGAGTAGCTAAAGCTATGGTATGGAATGAATATGGTGTGGTATGGATTTCAGAAACAATGTCGGTACCAGAACAATCAGACCCGAACCAATACAGAAAAGACTAAGGCCTTTTATGTAAGTTTTCGAATTTTTAAGGTCCCCGACGCCCATTTGTTGAGAAGTCAAATTTAATGTAAATGGAGCGAGTTCAATTCTAGCTGATATACTTACTACATTAAACTTACCCCGAAGTGTTAAAAGGAATCTTTATAATGTATTTATGGTATTGTTAATATTCTTTACTTAAAAAAGTAAACATTTCTAGGTATTTCGTTTGGGTTCAGATTTTAATTCAGATCTTATTTCCTTAACGTTAAGGTTTATCACACAAATATTAACTCAAACGCGTTCCGTTGGAACATTTAAACCTTAATTCACAGATAAGTACTAGATACACTTCTTGTTCATTCATTCAAAGTTAACGATCTGATTATGAGTCAGTTTTACATACAATTATCAACTGCGAATAGATAGTTCATTTTAAGAAATAAAAATAGCACGACCTCTTATCGCAATACTATAGACAATAGACGGCTTATAGCGGTGACACACTTTGACAATAAAACCTGAACTTGTATTAAACAACCTCCAAAGAAATGTAAAATACTAGATAAAGAAACCCTTATGAAACTATTACAGAATAGAAACGAGCCGCGTGTTTAGCAGAAAAAAACGCTAGGCAGCGCTTGTAAGCAAAATGGCGATCGCTAAACGGTAAGCGCTGTCAAATGGTAAATAGCTATTTTCTTCTAGGACACAAACTTAGCGGTCGCTGGGGAACATAACCTCAGTTAAATATATTTTTATCAAATGCAATGAAAAGTTTTAAACTATGAATAATATATTGAATAATTTAGTGAATGACAATATTGAAGAAGACGAGATTACTACTATTAGTTTAATGATTGCACAAAACCACCGGTTAACTTAAGTTTGCAAACAAACTTATCTAAGCAAAATGGCGGAAAACGTCAGCGCTGCGAAAGTTAGAAAACGTGTCCTTGCCGAAAACTTTATAGTTTGTTTCTCAGCGCTAGCGAGCGCAGTCAATCGCTTTTTTCTGCCAAACACACACGATGATTGTTTAAAGGACTAAAATGCGTGGAGTCAATGGCCTTGAATTAAATGCCTGTACTGTTAATAATATTCTATGAACATAATATTTCTAATGCATTTTCACAAGAGCTATAAAAGTTTCCATAATTTTAAAAAATCTGTAACACATTACATACAATCACGCATTTTTCCCGCAGGTATAGGCAGATGTCACAGATTTCTACTTACCACGATTCTGAGAAACATCTCTCGCTTCTTTTACTCTCATCAGCTATTTTAAACAAGCTCTTCGTATTTCTGTTCTGACCTTCTTTTAGGACAACTCTTTTTGGTCCCTGAAAGTTACCCTTGGTCTTCCTTTACCGACTTGCCCACATTAAAATAAGACAAAAACAACACTTGCAAAGCTTTTTGCGGCTGCTTTTTGGTACGAAGCCATAGCATAGTTCTTGAATTCCAATAAATGTATTGTAAATGTTCATATTGAATAGCTTGGCATTTAATTTACAATACACAAAAGTATTTTTAGATAGTTTTCGGAAGGATAAAAGAAAGCTATCAGAGGTAAGAATACGAGAAATGTCAAGAATAGCAAAAAATATTATTCTATCTCATTAAACTTGAAAGAGCTGGGTTAGAATCGTTTGGTCTCCGATAGCAAAAAGCAACTTTCACAAAGGAATTTTAGGCCGGAGCGGAAAGCGTCATTTTAATTTTTTTGATTTCTTTTTAAAATTTATGTGGTGGTAGATATTAGTGCGTAATAATGGTGGATTATTAACCACTAAATGTTTGAGAACATGCACAAGCACAAGTGTTAGTAAGTGAAACAAAGCAGAGGAGGTTGTCTTTTCCTGCACTCTTAAGAAGTCGTCGGGGAGCTTTTAATTAAACCCCACACCTTTACTGAAACCTAGGGAAATACCCCTTGTATTTCAATGATTATCTATCATTCATGGATCGGCTCTCATCATCATCTAATTAAAAAAACATATTACTGAATATGAGGACATGGCTTAAAGGACAATCAACCAGGCCAAAAATCTTATCAAAAGAAAATCTTCTTGAAATTCAATAAATACTTTTTGTACAAGTAAATTGTCATTTTTTAGTTGACAGTATAAATTATTCGATAGTTAATTAGCCCATTTTCTTTACCCTTTACATAGTGTTGAAAATTGCTGGAAAAAATGACTATAATTTTTATCTGTATTATCGAAGAGAAGGGTTATAAACTTCAGCCACAAAAAAGCCAGCAGTATCCAAGATTTTGTTTTTCTTTTTGCGTGGCATAATTGGGCGAAGCTCCCAATGGAGGCGGTCCTGCAGTCGTTTTTTATCAATTTAGGTTTAGTATATTGGCCTCTGGTACAACCAAAGACGTCTTTGTGAACTGACGACTCTTTTATTTTTCACATTGAAGCTTCTCTTTATATTGAAAACAAAGGAGACCTTAGTTATTCTTTTATTAATACCGTAAGGAATGAAGCTTTAGTATGTAATTTAGTTTATCAAAGAAATCGTTTGCTCTTTTAATTATAATAATAATATTTCTTGCATTCACACCAATAAGTGCATTTACGTCGCATAATTATCTACTTAACGAAATGTGTTCACACTTGCAATTGAAATCGAGGGCGAAATTTAACGGCGGGTTTATGTGAAGGGAGCCCAAAGCCTCGAGAACTTAAAAATGAATATAATCCGTGCATTTAACGAAGTGAAAAAGAAGAAGGTATTACAATTAAAGACAATGTTCATAAACGTGCAAGGCTGTTTAGAAAGAAATCGCCTACACTTTAAAGTAAAGTGATTGTTTTCAAACTTCATGTAAGTGTATTTTGTTTTGATTTTTATTTATTATTTTGTTGGAGTAAAGCAAAGTGTGTGCAGGGCGGCTAAGGCTTGTGAAATTTTTCACAAAAATATAAAACTATTAATATAAAAATAAAAAAATATCAAAAAAGTCAAAAATAACAGCTTTTTACTCGGCGAATGAGTGGTTTTGGCACTTAGAATAATTTTGACGAAAATATGAAATGTTTTTAGCTTGAATTTATCGATGCTGTAGCATAAAATTGTATTTTTTTTCATCCAAGTTCGGGTTTTGCAGTTAATGAGCATAGTTAACACTCACAATAATTTGAAGCTGAAACATATGAAATGTGTAAACCTTTAATTTATTAATGCTGTTGGATAAAGTGGTTAAAAATAATTGCATTTTACTCGTGTTATTTTTTTCTCAAGCTTTAATTTTGTATATTTTTCAATATTGAAATATCGTATCGTTCAACTTATTGCTTTGTTTTACCGATTTTCGAATTGCCTATGCGATCCCCGTGTTTTTTAGATTCTGTGGTTAAAAAACACCCTTTGCTTTACTCCAAGCAATTATTGTACATAAGTTGATTAATATTTTTTAAATGCGACTTAGTGCATAAGGTATGGCTTACTTACATGTTGAATTTTTTATTTATTAAAAGTGTTATCGATTAATAATGTTATAATCAAAGAACAAAAGAACGTAGCGTGATTGTGACAGCAATCGGTAGTTTTCCTCGGATTTTGTATAGCATTAACTTAATATTTTAGTGCTGGGTGAGATTAAAAGAAAAAAATCTTGTTTCGTTACTTTCAAAGAATATAATATATAAATTTGGATGGTGTATTTGTCTTTTTATCTTCTTTTGTTCATCCTCTCTACATGTCAAAATCAGATAAATATTCTCTATTTCAATATTATTTAACGTATACAGGCTGTCCCAAATAGTAGGGTCAAGCCGATCTCAGAGGGAGAACGTCACTAGGGATGTAATAACACCCATGTATGGGCGATGTAGTTTTTGAGTTAATTATTTTTGAATTCTTTTTTTTTAAACTTTGTTTTATAACAGATTATTGTTCAGTAGTTGTTTTTTTACTATATAAGGAAAATAATAGACGTTTTTAAAAATTTTATCTTTACTAAAGATACGGTCCGCGGCATATAAGTTGCACCTGGTTTTGAAATCACGTGACATGCGCAGTAGCAAGTTTAGGTACATTATTCACTAGTGTGCATGTCACATGATTTCAAAACATGCCGGGAATTATAAGTATTTTTTGAATTACAAAAATGCATGTTAAACGATAATTATATCATACTTTTGCTTTTAACTTCTAAACTGAGTTTTAAAGATTTGTCGCTTAAATGAGTGTTCGCCCGCGCGGTACAAAGAAGGTTACGGAAAAAGGGGAGGAGGCGAACTATGTGCGCCTACCGCCCGCTTCCCATTCGATCATCCCCTTCATCGCCGTAGCCCCGCTCCCCTGTACCGCAAGGGCGAAAACTTACTTAAGCGGTCGAACTATAAAACTGTTTTGAGTTTTTATGTGTAGTGATTTTATTTTTATATTAAACAAATATATCTATTGCTAATATTGTGTAGGATGTTTTATAATACATATTGATGAATCATTCATGTTTTTTGAGAAATTGTTATACTAAAACGTACAATCAAAGTGCTTTGTGTGCTTGTCAGGAATCTAAAGAAGTGAAGTTTGAATAAATTAAAATTATCTCTTTGTTTGTGTTAAATAGGGTAATACATAGTTGTTCGCTATGAATCTGGAGTATGACCTATTTAGCCATATCATAGAATACAAATATTTTAATATTACAATTTTTATAATTTTCATTGCTAAAAAAATATGAAAATGTTATAAAATTATTGTCAAAACTTGAAATATGATGTGTAAAATGTGAAATTTTCATAACATTTTTGAAGTGAAAACTTCTTTAACTTGTTTTTGAAAGTCGATGAAACGAAAAAGCGACAGTAAAAAGAGTCAGACACATAAATTCATAAGATTTAACGTGGGAGAAAATGAGATTGGAAACATTATGTACGTGTGTTAATACGTGTTTTAAGAATCACAACAACCGTGGTATTTTGTATATGTGTACGTATTACTTTTGAAGGTTTCACTTCTACCACGTGTGACTTGCACACATGCTTTTTTGTTCTGCTTATTCATTTATTTGATCACTATGATCCAATACACACAGTACATGGAGTCAAGTGCACCAGGGCGTCGCGCCGAATAAATCACAGGGACGATTCACATAAGGGTAAAAAAACTACATGTTTATCAGTCATAAAACAAGGTGGTATAAAAACTTTTTAATTAAATCAGGAGCCTACATCTATCCATAAAGTATACTGAAGGTTATGTTACTATTCCAAAAAAAGCGTCACATATTCTACACTTTTGCTTTTATCCATGGCTGTACAGCAATTAGACGGTTTGCCGAATGTTCGCCGGTCGTCGACCTCAGTGTCGATGGCTTATTAGAAGATCGCCGATCCTTGAGTGACCGTTAATAAAGCTCGTGAACCACTACATTGCTTAAAACACTCGCATATGGTTCGAAATCGCTTAAATAAAATCGCCCAAAATTTTTGTCATTTTTATAGATACCTCACCAAATTGATTTTTTCTATAGTATTTTATTACTTTCATTAAAAAATAACTGAGTAAGATAATAATAATAAATCTTTATTTCTCATCATAAACTCTTAGTTTATTAGAATAAATGTTTAAAAATGAAAAAACGTTTTATTAAAAAAAAAAGATTTATATAAAATAATTTAATAATGAGAAACGTGCCTAATTAAAATATTGTGAAGGTAGAAGAAAATACATGACAACCATCTTCTTAGTCATCCTGTGATCACGGCTCCTGTAAAGGAGTCGAAACGTCAGGATTAAATATAAAATGAAATATGCGCAAAAATCCGTAAAAAAGTGTTTTATTCTAATGTGTAATGTGCGCGGAAGTGTAAGAACTCTTAGTTTATGTCTTACAGGTACAAATGATAGCTTTGAGGTATTATGATACCTTTGATAAGTAAAGAGTACCACTATAATAGGTAATAAAAAATACAGGTCATTAGGTTCCCGCCATCTTGGACATTTGAGGAAATCGATATCGAATTTAGATGTGATAGAATTGTAAATTTTTTGCTATAACACTTAGATTAATTTTGCAAGATGTTGAAAAGAGTTTTGTTAGGGATAGACTGAAATCTATCCCTAACAAAACAATCATCAATTCATCTTTCAAGATTGAAGTGATTTTATTATAGAGAAGCTACCGAGAACCGTAGCTGGCAAAAGTAAATCTATATAATAATAATAATATTTCTTACATTCACGCCAATGAACCTAGCCCAGAGAGGCACTATAAGGCTTGTGTTATGGATATAACATTGATATTTTGGCCATGACTCAGGTACATATTCATCACACAAACATCTCCGTCATTTCCGTGGTTGAGCTATTTAAATTTTGATCCATATCAACCGAAAAATAATATTACTTTATAATAATAATAATAACTAATATTACCGTTTAGGTAATTATTGACTGTAGTAAGAATAAGACTAATATTTATTTCCCTTCCACAAAAAGGTGATACATTATTCTAAACCTACAAATTACATAACAGTATGAACACCATTTATGTGGGATACTGAGATAACTCCAGTAAATACTGTTCTATTTTGTAACTTCGTAACAACCATCCAGTATTTATTGTAGTAATATGGATTGACAATAGTGACAAATAGCCTGAGCGTATGAAACCTAAAACTACCGTTTTTTTAAACTAATAGGTTCAATTTAATCTATTTTGTATAAGGATTAGGAGTGTAAACATCGTAGAAGCTTATTAAATACTAGCTGACCCGCCCACGCGTTGCTCGGTTATTATAATTTGCAATATTTTTATTATTAATTAAAGTAAAACTATCTTATGTCCTGAGTGGGAACACATACAGCAAAATGGAAAAAAAATATCGAAATTGGTTGCATTGTTTCGGAGTTCATTGCGGTCAAACATTGTGACAGGGAATTTTATACTCTGCTATATGCTTACTGTGCAGTTTTGAGGTGACTGTAGCCTTTGACTTGATATGTCAGTTATCAGATATGCAGTCCTACTGCATAGATCGAGTGTACCAACTTGAAATATAAGGTGTTAAGCTTATACGGCGGATTATTGACAATATTATTGTTATCTTTAACGCTTTGTAGATAACTAATATAAAAAAATTCCACATGTGATAAACATTGCCTTTGCGAAATGTAGATAATTTTTATTAAGATAAGATATATTTCTTATTGACAAATAAATAATAGTATATTAATAAATAAACAGCTTATAAATAAATCGTTATTGATATTTATAAGCCTCGTCTGCTAATTTAACCTGTATTTTAATATGCAGAGCCATAAACCTCCTTATGTACTTATGTTTGTGTGTGTTCCTATGTAATCGTGTTATTAACTTGAAAACGTTACGAATACTTGATAATTTTATTATTAACGAGAATTTTTTACCAATTTGTGGTTTCTTCGTATTACAGCAAGATTAGGGAAAATAAGCATACTTCGGCTGATAAGTGATTAGATTTGTATGCACCAACGAACAGTGGTACAATGTCATGACAAATATAATTTTTTAGCTTATATTGAAATTATATTCATTATATTTTGAGTCGACAAATTGTAATTTTTTTGTCTGATAGGAAAATCACAAAAATAGATTTGTTATGAGTGCGATGAACTTAATATCAACATAGCATTCATGATGGTTTGGTAAGAATTCAACACAATTAAAATATATTTTCCCAGATCAGACGTAGATCTAAATTGATAATAGTGACAAATAGCCTCAGCGTATGAAAACCTCAATCGACCGTTTTCTTCAAACTAATAGTTTCCATTTAATTTATTTCGTATAGGGATTACTAGTGAAAATATCGTAGAACCTTATCAAATATATAATATTTAGTACTATATGGTTGACGTATGCATAGCAGTCAACTCAGTGTCTTATGCACTCTTTCACTAGTTTTATTTTTTAACACTAAATTATTCCCGAATTAAATAGAACGTGTACTTAAGACACTAAATAAAAAATAAAATACAAAAATGTTTATGGTCATCACACAAAACTTTATTCCTTACTATTCAAACTTGCAGTTTTATTGAAATATTTTATACCTAAATAACATATTTATTTGGTTCATAATCGGGTATGGTTTGTTTCCCAGCTTTGACTAAATATATTACTGTATATGTTTTGATATAAATTGTTATTACCTAATGCGATAAAATATTTAATAAATGGACATAAAATATTGTGAATTATTAGCTTAAAAAACCTTTGAAGTATGTATGTACATTATTGATGATAACATCAACACAATTAAATCACCTGATAATCCACAAAAAACACGGTGAATACAAACATCATAAAGGCTATTGCAGAGGATTATTTGATCATAAAAAAGCGTTAATAGTTAGTTTTTGCATTAAATTGATAACAATATTATTATTTATGGTCGTTATGATAACATATGTAATCAATTTTCTGCATAAATTTTGCTTGTTTTGAAGCTTAAATTATCATATAACTTAATTATTTTTGTAAGTCTATAAATGGTATAATAAGGCATCGATTAGTAAAAATATTTTTATAAGCTTTTTTGGCAGCCCTACCGACACTATTACACGCGCATTTAATTCGGATCACCTGTGAAATTGTACCCTAATACGTGAAAAAGTCGCAGTGCGCCTACGCAGTCAAGCGTCACTGTTATATTTTTGTAAGAGTATTACAAATTCGCTTTTTAATATATTTTTTAATGATAATTTTCGAAATAAATTCGTAAGCTAGATGTAAATGCTTATGTTACGAGTGGGCCCCCGTCCGTAGTATATCGGCGAGAATCGAACTCGATCTGTTTTGATCAAAATTGATAGTCGTTTTAACATTATGACATTCTTTCAAGATCTTGTATGTAAGAATTCCATGAATTTCTCATGATTGATCTAGAATATAATAGAATTACCTAATTCCAAACATTGTTAAGCATGCTTGATTATTAACCGCTGTTGACTGTTTTTATAATGACTCAAATTTCCAACATTAATGATACAAATATGTCAAATCATATATTTGTACTCAAATCTACATAAATGAAGCGTTGAAAGAGATCGAATGACTCAGCCAAACTGACGCTTTCCGCTAACAGATCGGTTAATCAGACCATGCTACATAGACATTACCTTTCAAATAAATTACATTTCGTCAACAGATAGTATATATATTTTATAGCATAATTAAACTGTTAGAAGTCAATATCTTTCAATAGGATACATTGACAAAAACAACGTATTTTCAATGTATTTCCCATATTCCAAATTATCACAGCTATCGCTCAATTATATGTTATGTTCCGCTTCGCTCAACAATGGTGGAACGGGTTTACGTACAATTTTTTAACCGTATCATTTGGTGTCGGCCTAGTTCTCTAATAGATTGTTTGTTGATTGATTGGCAGAATTTACTAGTCCGTTTCGATAGATTGTCTTAGATGTACGTTAAATGACGTATGTATAATTAATTTTAAAGATTGTAAACATGTGTCACTATAAGTACAACAATTTTGCTGTGAATTATATCCTAATTTAAAAGAGTAATATATTGATTTGATAATGATGTTTCATAAAATACGTAACATGTATTTTTGTGTTTAATACACGCATTGTAAATACTTCTTTAGGTCTATCGCCTTAGTCAAACAGATAAGTATATGTGATGAATACAAGCATTTAATAATAAGTCTTTTTAATATGATTAGACAATAATTGGTATATTTAATATAAGTCGCAGCAACAAAGACAAAGCAACGAAAATTCTAACAGTAACAAAATGATTTCAGTTAAAAAGTCACGAACTTTCGAACCGAAACCAATTTCTTTAAGAAAAAAACCTTTTGCACCAATTCCAGAATCCGTCACAGCGTATTGAAGTAAACCATTGAGAAACAAAAAGTATTTTCTTTAAGATTGAACAATAGTTTGATTCGGTCTTGAGCGCAAAATCACAACGCGATTGTAAATTATTTCTTTTACCAATTTTTAGTAGGTCACTTCGTTTTTTTTTGTAATAATAACAATAATTATATTTTTACTTTCACATCAATTAGCCTAGCCATAAGTAAGTACTCTACGCTTTGTGTTATTGATACTGGGGCAACGGATATAATTATATAGAATCTATCTACCATATCTTTATATATATAAAATTCTCTGTTTTTGAACTCCGAAACTACTCAACGATTTTGATTTTTTTTATTTTGCTGGATTTGTTTTATCTTAGGACATATGATAGGTTTAATTTTAATTTATAATCAAAAATATTGCAAATTATAATAAATGAGCCACAGCAACGCGTGGCCGAGTCAGCTAGTATATATAAATCCTGTCGCAATGTTTGACCGCGATGAACTTTAAAATTACTCAACGTTTTTTTTTTCATTTTGCTGGATTTGTTCTGACTGAGGACATAGGATAGGTTTCATTTTAATTCATAACACGGCAACGCGTGGCCGGGTCACCTAGTATACATATGATTCAGGTACGAAATGATCGTATTTATGACACAAATCTCTGCCCCTTCCAGAATTCCTAGGACCATCGGTGCGTAAGGTACCGTTACTCCAAATGGTCCTCAAAAATTGTCAAAAATTGTCAGTCCTTGAAATGACTTAGAAATTAACTTAGCTTATCTTAGACTTATCTATGCTGGCACTAATATGTTTTTATCTGAAATCAATCTCATTTTCTTCTATCTGAACAGCGATCAGTAATAAATAAATATTTCTTACACTTACAACAATTAGCCTAGCCCAAAGTAAGCCTTGTGTTATGGATACTAGGGTAACCGATAGACAGAGATGTGATTTATTTGAAATACTTCTATTTTAAATGCAAATAGAAAATGCAAAATACCTATTTTATATTTTGTATTTAAATACCTTTCAGCGAAAAGTATTTTGTATTTTATTTGAAATGCCTTTCGAGATGCATTTTGTATTTTTAATATTAATTTCAAAATGCAAAATACTTTGTGATTAAGTTTAGCCAACAGTACCAGTCAACCAAAACAAAACGCTTGTATTGCCGAATTCGACCGAGAGAGGCGCCTGCTAACCATGCGCGACATCTTTTTCTTCTTTGGTCAAAGTGCGCGCCTTATGTCAAGTAATGTCTGACAAGTGTCAATTTCCAACGAAAACGGCGAACATTATCTATGGCTATGAATTTATGGATATGAAACGCATAGCCGTTGACACCGGCGATTTGATTTCACGACGAGTTGATTATTTTCTGGTGCTGGTGAAGTAGTTACTGATTTGATTACCTACTTTTCTGATATTGAAGTGTTGTTATTATTTCTATAATACTGAAACGGTTATGCACTATACCTGGAACTTACCTTCCTTACCAAGTTCAGCACCAGTAGAAAGACTTTTTTCGTATGGTGGGATGATAATGAGACCTCTCAGAAGAAAAATGAGTGATGATGTATTCGAACAACTGTTATTGTTAAAAAGCGTAATAAATAAACAATGATATTTATATACCAGTCCAGTTCCAGTTGTTATTAGTTTTAATAAGAAAAGTGTAATCATATGTAATATGTTATTAGACGTTTGTTTTTCGGCTCGGCATTGTGTGTCTCTTCTCTATTGCTCATGTATGATAAGTAAATATATACCTATAATAAATAAAAATATCTGTGATTTGGTCAGGGGGTATTTTATTTTGAAAGAGTATTTTGAAAATACCTATTTTGCATTTAGCATTTGAAATACAAAACGCAAAACTATTTAGTATTTTGCATTTGAAATAGTAAATCTGAAAAGTATTTTGCATTTTGTATTTAAATGCTTTTTTAAAACCATTTTGTACATCTCTGCCGATAGAGATATGTAATATTCATAGAAATATGTGTATATCACACAAACATATGCCCCATCCGGGACTCGAAACTAGGACCATAGTTGCGAAAGGCAGGACCGCTACTGTTGCGCCAAACGATCGTCAAAAATTCAACTGACTATGCTTCTATCTTATCTATGTCGTCACTCATATGTTTTTATCTGAGATCAATCTCAGATTCTCCTATGTGAACAGCAATAAATAATAATTAATAAATTACGTTTGTCTGGTTCTTATCTTTAATATCATATGATTATTAGATTGTGTTGTGTTGTTTATTGGAAAACAATGCATTTAAAGTTTGCTTTTTTAATGGAATATTTAAACATCGTCGTAATTGCTAATGATGTCTGGTGATCTGTGTTCACTTACTGGACGTTATGAGTTATATATAAGGCGGTTCACACACTAGAGATGCGTCCCGCCGCGGTGCGCGTAGCGACAGAAAACGCGCCCCCGCGCGGAGGCGCAGATCTGCCTATCTTAGCGGTGTAATCTGCTTCTCCGCGCAGATTTTCAATACAAGTTGACCCTACTTTTTCACGCCCCGCGCTCCCGCGCAGAATCTGCGCGCGGGGCGCCTTCCCGCGCGTTCTCGCGTCGGCAGTGTGTTGTCATAGGCGTGTTTTCTATATTAATTGAGATTCTTGCATACAATAGTAAAATCTGCGGCCACGCGCTACGCGACGGGGCGCGGTGCAGTGTGTTAACCGCCTGAGTTAGTAAATACACAATATGTACATTGTACATATAATATATAACATACATATTATGTATTGCAAAATATATTATTATTTAATTACATATTGACCTCTAAGTTTCGTCATTTGGTTTAATATTATCGGTACAGTAACAGTTTTAAGATAATGCGACACAAAAATACATTTATCTGAATTTTAAAATTATAATAATAACTTTTTGAAATATTTTCTTATGTTAAAATTTGTGTAGGTACTATTTCTGACTGTTTAATGGTTTAATTTGTTAGAATTTATTTTAATCTATGTATAAAAAAATATTTGAGCTTGTTTTTTTTTGGATTTTTTTATTCTAAGTGGGAGCAGTGAAAGTTTGTATGGGAACCAGTTTAAGAGCTAGAACCATAAAATATAAGCACCTATGTGGATGATATTTGGTGAAATGGTACAATATATCGTCTTCAGTTCGTTACGGGCATCCAGTTTCAAATGGTGGGCGGTTTCCAATAAAAACTATAACATCCACAAACTACAGTAAAATGATTACTTTCCATCCATCACCAACAGATGGAGCTGCCTCTATCATACGTCGCGATGACTTTTCGTTTCACAGCCTAGTTAAGACCTCCGGCTATTAAATTGCAATCAATCTTCTGGTAAAGCCCGATCTAATAAGCTGACTATCTGCTTTCACTAGGGATGAAACGGTACCGTATCGGTCATGAGGTATCGATACATACTTGGTATGGAATAGAAAGCATTGATACCTACTTTTACCGGACCGTTTTTCGTAGTCTTAAGATTATTAAAATTATTAGTAAATTTAAGTATTATTAAAATTAATATTATTAAATTAGAACAGCAGTGTTAGTTCATGCTAAGCTCTTTATTTGTTTTTAATATTAAGAAAAAAGGCAGTTTTCGATGTAATACCTAAAAACAATGAATTTTTCAGAGGTTTTTCGGTTAATTGATTTCTGGAACTGAATTGACGAAATAATGACAGACGAAATCGAAAATCACAGAGCGTAGATCATAGATAAATAGATAGATAATGCCTTAACGTTCACAGATACACAAGGCTGCCAACTGAGCAGTAGAAAACCATAAAGTTTTTTTTTATTTTGCATCTTGTATACACACAAGTTTTTGACACTCCTGAGCCGGTAGGTAGTTTTATTTTCTTTATTCTTGAGCGAGTGATCGACCGAGTACCGATACAAGTACTTCACGATACTACTTGTTACTCAGTTCTAAAGTATCGATGCCAAAAGTACTTGGTATTGAAAAAAAAGTATCGAGTAGTTACTTGTTTTTACTCGTATCGCTGCATCCCTAGCTTTCACTCCTGTTGATACAGTTAGTTAATACTAAAGACCATTACCGTTATAGCCGCAAGATGAGGACTTTCTACGAAGATCCTAGTTTTAATGCACGAGCTATATCTTAGTTTAATCAGTATTTGTACGGCAATACTAATAGTCATTTCCCACCTTAATGAACAATCAGCTTCACAAGCTAAAGCCGGAATTACATTATTTTGTCGGGATGTGTCGTGGCGCGTTGTGTTGTGGCGGCGACCGTTTACATTTATGAAACGTGTCGTGGACTGCTCTGGTGCAATTTTCGTTCAAATTTCCCAGTAGTCTTTCGTGTGTTGGGTTCAGTAAACTTCGAACTCTGACAGTGATTTTGATGAAGATCTTTTATTTCTGTTTCTAATGCAATCAGTTGAAAGGAAAAGAAGAAAGAGAAGGTTTTGGATACATCCAGTAAACAGACAAGGAAGCAGTAGAAGAGAATTTCATTGTCTTGTTAAATAATTAAAAAGTGATGAAGGACAAACGCCACAACAGATAGCCGAGCGTACTATTCTCGTGTGTTGTGTCGCGACATACGCCCTCCACCGTTGTGTCTCCGATTCAAATAGCCAGATCGTTAACGCGCCAGAAAGCGTCACGAAATACCACAAGAGAATAATGTAATTCTACACATACAAAATTGATACTTTAGATACGCGCCAGATGCCACCAGAAGGCGCCACGACAGACCCCGACACAACAATGTAATTCCGGCTTATGTTGTTTCTTGGGACACGATATCGATACCTTGTGTGTATTTTTTTTATTTTTTAAGATCTTGTGTAATTAATTTCAGATATATAACTGATTCACAAGGATTATGACTTCGTTGATTAGTTCGTATAGTTGTTTTTAGTGGTCGTAGTCCCATCTGGGGGTTGAAGCTATAGATACTTCTCGCCGGAGCGTGATAACGGGTGGAGAGAAAGACAGTAGACAGATAGAGAGATAGAGGTATAGGAAAGAGAGAGAACGAAGAGAAAGTGACGTCGGATTATTAGCCACCTTCGTATAGAATCCCCGAAGAGATTATATACGAAGGCGCCCAGACTGCACCAGCCCGAACCCATTGTTGTTTCCACCGCACGTGTGAAGTGGGACCTACAATGGGTCGGACACACTAGGAGGTTCTATCCGACATTGCACCCCACATCCTGTGTATTGGTATCTAAACAAAAATATCTAATGAGTAGTATTTCTATGTAAATATTTATTCTTTCTCTCTCTCTGAATGTAATCGAATGAATACATAATTCATCCTTTGATTGAATCGATTCGATGCTTGATTCAAAGTACTCAAATGTACTACTTTGAGATCGGATTAATGTATCGATATTTTAAGTACTTTTATTGAAATCAAAAGTAGTGATATCGTGAACCTAGTTGTTTCATTCAGCCGCCCTGATACGTCTACATTCATGCTTGTTTGATTTAATGACGACGGTTTGGTGCAACGGTAGCAATCCTGCCTTTGGCACCGACGGTCCTGGGTTCGAATCCCGGAAGAGGCAGATGTTTGTTTGATGAATACGGGCATTGGTACCCGAGTCATGAGTATTTATATAACTAGTCTGGCCATAAATAATGTTACATAAAACCTTTTCTCTTTCAACTTTTTAATTATTTTGAATTTGATTTACGATTTCTCGCCATTTTACATATTTTTTCGTATTTAATATCAAATTAAAATATGGAATGGAGTGTTAAAGAAAATTGGGATTGTAGTGATCGCCTTGCACAAAGTGGGTATGGAGCCGTCGTTCATATTCCAGACACTTCAAAAGCTTGGCATCAGCTGTTTGTACTATTAACAGATACAACAGCACTGCCTCTGTCGAAGACCATGAAAGATCGGGGCGGCTGCGTGCTGTTAGAACTGTAAAGGCTGTTAAAGCTGTTAAAGCTAGAATTCGTCGAAAGCCCATTTGGAAGCAAAAAACCTTATCGCGAGAAATGAAGATTCCCGCTAGGACTCAGTGCTTATCGTCGATATACAGGACATCCCCTAAATCAATATTTACAATTAAAGAGAGTGGATCGACCAAAATGCCTTCTGTCACGATACGCAGGTGAAAGGCACAGAAATATTTTTTTTATTTTATTTTTATTGATTTTGACCAAAGCCTGGCTTGAAACTAACGTTCTGGACTCTATAAGAGCTGAAGACTGGCCCTTATCTAGCTCAGACCTCAACCCTTGAGGCTACACATTATGGTCAGTTTTAGAGGACATGGCCTGTTCTAAAAAATCTCTGGAGCAAGCAATGGCGAAAACAGTGCGTAAATCCATAGATTCCTGGCCAGCCAGATTAAAGGTCTGTATAAAAGCCAAAGATGGCCATTTCGAATAGATTTTTTCTTATTTTTTGCTTGGACTAATAAATATGTACATATAAGTTATTACATTACTTCATAAAAAAAGCATTTTCATTAGTAACAGAACTTATGGCCGTAACTAGGTATATGTTTCTATTAATATTACATATCTATGTATCATATATGTATTTCTATCCGTTACCCTAGTATTCATAACACAAGCCTTATAGTGCTAACTGTGGGCTAGGCTATTTGGTGGGAACGTAAGAAATATTATTTAAAAAAAAATCTTTAACTCATTGTCATGGTCTGGATTCAGAAAATGACATGACTTTGGAGGAGTCTAAACATTTGGGGTAAATTAAATTATAAAAACTAACGCCTTTTTAATTTCCTTAAAACACATTCATTTAATTGAGATAGCCAAATTAAATATTTATTTTAATAGTATGAGATATAAAATACGCATGTAAAAAACAACTACGCCTCCGAGCTGGGCTCCTATCTCAGGGCTCGGAGGCGTAGTTGCTTTTTACATGCGTATTTAAATCTTATACAAATATGGCATTGTAAATACAAAAAATAAAATAAATTACATTATTGTAATTGGTTTGAAACCCAAAGGGCGATAGAATTAGGTCAAGAGTTATATAGATCTAGGTAGGAAACGGTCGTTTTTTAGTTGAAGATTGACGTTTCCCAGCGTGTCTGTCTATGCGAGGACGTCGGATGGGGGGCAAATGGGCATTTCCTCCGAGACGGTCCGGCCACCACGCAAATTGCTGATACCACTTTGGCGCAGTTGCCACAAGAAACTTCTCAATGAATTGACAGTAAATGGAAATTAAATTACTGCAGTGGTTGCAAGTGGGCATTGGTGTGCACGAGTAGGTTAACCAACATTTATTAGAATATGTTTTTAAATGAAGTTGTTAAAAATTAAGTCATTTATATACGTAGACGATTTAGTGCGGTCCTGCTTTTCGCATCGATGGTCCTGGGATCGAGTCCTGGAACAAACATTTGCCCTATGTTTGTGTGACGAATACGAGCATTTCTACCTGAATCATAGGTATTTCTATATATTTCTTTTGATATAGCATATCAATGTATCATATATGTATGTCTATCTGTTACCCTAGTATCCATAACACAAGCCTTACAGCAGGGATTCAAAAACAGCTTTATAAAGATACACTTTCATAAGGGTTACACATTGAATCTGTTACAGAATTATTCCTGTATCACTTATTTGGGTGTTTTAAACCTGTTTTGCGTCGAACACTTATAAAAGTGTAACAGATATAATGTTTTCTGTTACCAATCTGTTAGAAACTGTTTTACGTTTAACTATCTATGTGTATACACCGTACACCAACATAGGCATTTCAAAGTACCCAAATCATTAATGAGCTGTCGCTTAGTTATGCCAATGTGAACCTTATTGACTGTAACAGATATTAACACTTATGAACCGGTATTTTCTAAAACAGTTCAGAGTGTTACAGTTTCTTTCTGTTTAATTTTTAAAACAGAAATGAAAAACAGTGTTCAGAACACTCTATTGGGATACCGCTAAAATCTCTGCCTTACAGTGCTTACTTTGGACTAGGCTAATTGGTATTTATGTAATAAATATTATTATTTTATGTTATAACTAATGGTAATTAGATAAAAGAAAACATCTAATTAGTTGAATATAATCTATGACGTTAGTTAATGAGGCTTAAATTTAAGTAGGTGCTTTATTTTATTAGATATTCATATTCTAATATCTTTATATCTATAATCTTTGATTGATTACCTTTAAGTTAAAATGTATGGTTTTAATTTTAGTAACAGTAATATATATTTTTTATAATAATACTACTGCTGGTGTACGGTTCCGCGACCTGGAACCTGGTGACCAGTAATACAGGTTTACCTATAGTCTAACCGCAACAGCTATACTGCTCCTTAGTTATAGGTTAAATATGTATCATATATTTCGGGGGGAACGTCAGGATTTTGGTCCAAACTTTCCGATATCATATGGGCAGAGTTAGAAATCGTACACTGAGAAGTAGTTGTAATTTTTGAACACAGTATTAAGAATCACGTTGCACGTAACAAGCTTGTTATAATAACGCACTTAGCGAAACGTAGGACAGATTCATGATGACGTCTTCACTTGAAGGCGACTTGATCGAAAGTGAATCGGAGCTCGCACGTTGACAACATCACAACTCCACAACTCTGTCGAAGCGCGGGATATCGTAGTTTCTTATGTTCGCCGGCTAGAGGGCGCGCTTGCGTTTCGTTTAGTATCCGTACTCATGACCGGATACGACATCGTAGTTTCTTATGTTTGCCGGCTAGAGGGCGCGCTTGCGTTTCTTTTAGTGTCCGCACTCATTACCGGATACGACATATATTTATGTCTATACGTTACCTTAGTTGGTATAACCAAAGCCTTCTTATGGTTACATTGGGCTAGGCTAATTATCTAATATAATGTAATGTCTGTCATTATTATGTGTAACATCTACTATATTCATATTCTGTCATTCGGAAACAGAAGTGGTGGATTTCAGAATGAGTTGTTCTGAGCACTTAAAAGATGTTAAATTTGTTTTTTTATATTATTGCATTTTATCGGCCTTTGTACCTATGTATGATTTCTATATCTGTAACTAATCAATAACAGATGCTTTTTGAAATATTCCACTACTGTTTCCTATCGACGATTCATACAAATAAATATATTATTTTATCTTATCTATATCTAGTATTGTAGTTGATAACGATCGGGCGTCTGTACCTATTCAAATCGTTGAAGCGATAAACGAAAAACTACCCACAAAATTGGTGACAAAAAAAAAAGAACATACAACATATATTACATTAATTTGCTCCCAAGCTAATCTATATAAATAATGAAACAATGTTTGTTTGTTTGTCCCCTATGTGTTCCGTATTGATCAGATTGTGATGAAAGCTTGATTAAAAAATCTTTGGCCAAAAAATCTGTATATAAATATTTATTTTGTTTTTAATTAAAATTTTTGCACTATGACATTGCAACGCATTCCGAGTACCACTAGTTGAAAATAAAGGGAGATTAATCATAAAATTATATTAAAATTTTTGTATCATATCATACCAACTGTTGCGCTATATAATCGGGGTTATCTACTAGATTTCGAAAGTTGTCAATTCGATTTTTATCATATAGAAAACAATGTATCGATATCTCCGAATAGTAATTAGTGCATTTAATTATTTAAAAAAACAGGTGAGTGCAGATAATTAACAGTAATATACCTATTCACACCTGGCATTATTCTGTGGCTGACTGAAAGCTGGCAACCATTTTTTTTTTCAATTCGTTTCATCATTTTCTTTAACTGACGTAAAATCGACGAATAAAACAAGTTATATTAGCGAATTAATTATTAATTTAAAAATTAATTAGTGTAATTGCGGCTAATTTTTACTAAGCAACCTATCGCTAATCCATTGCATACTTTCTTAAGATTCATTTAAAATTAATTTTATCAAAAACAGATACCTGCAGGATCGAGCAGTGTGATCTTAGACTAGTAGTACGATATTTTATTGATGTTTTGTTGGTGCGATGTAACGTTATAGGTCTTCGCCCGCGCGGTGCAGGGGCACGGGGATACGGCGACAAGGGGAGGTATGGAAAAGGGGGGAGGGGCGCATTATTTGTCGTAATACCCCCGCGTCCCGAACGCTCATTTAAGCGTTCGACATATACTGCTAAATATCTTTTTCTTTAGGCTTGACATCGATAATATTGCTTCGATAATATGTTATTTCAAAATTACTAAACTATATCTTGGCGTGTAGGTTAGCTGAGGTAATATAACCATTATGAGTTTTTACCGTCTTAAATTTTATTCGAGCACTTTTTCACGGAAGCTTTCTAAACCGAAGTTTTAGTAAATGTGAATTTATTTTATTATTTCTTTTATTTGTTCTGCACAGGTTACAGTTGATAAATCCATTACACTAATAATAAATTAAATAAATCTAACCCTTCATAGTACAAGGCGAGCATAGATGGATGAGTGAACAAATTGAACAATATAAAATTACATACATTTAAAATTACTATATAAAATGAAAATTATTATTAGGATTAACAACAAAATATTTATTACTGAATTAAATATAAATTCATGATTACAAGTAAAATTAAGTATAATATCAGGTAGATTTATTTTAAAATCAAATTAATGTTAATAAAAATTAAAAACGACAATTTAAAACGATGTATGAGACGTTGTCTTATATATTTTATTCATCCTTACGTTACTGTCTACTAAATCTCTCACCAGTATTGTAAAAATATTAAAAACATTAAAATATCAATAAATTGAGAAATTATTATAAACTGAAACTCCCTCCCTGAGTCTGCCTTCCGAGAACTTATAACCCGTCCGTTTTTAAAGATACGATGAATAGGCACCTTCTGGGTTAGCTCGTTCCATCGTAGATCCTGTCTTGGCCCCCAGGCTTGGTTTGGATCAAGCGACAATCCATTAAAAAAAACAAAGGCGAAAAAGAATGATTGGCCCCATTTTATTTATCTGCTTATAATAGGATGGTACAGCGGTCAGGTGACAGACTGCTCAAAAAGTATATTGATCTTTATTACAATGGAATAAGGTAGACAAGTGTTTTCGAGCTTAATATGTTGCCAACTACAGGTGTTTGTTCGATAAAATATGCGATAGAGACGCCCCATATGACCTGCTGAACATTATCTTATCGGATGACGAAATATGAAAATGTACTTAAGCTGAATTTAATCCGATAGATATTTTGTTTACACTTATTTTGCACATGACTTTACCCGTGGACTTTAACCGTGATACGGTTATAACTGTGAATGGTTTTATCTTTTAAATAGTACATTTTTCAGGGTGAAAAGTTCCGTATAACCTTTGTTTTTCTCTTAACAATGTGTATGAATTTATGATAATCGGTTTAGTGATTAAGGCGTAAAAGCAAATAAAAAAAACTGGTTGGTTGCCTGTAAAGTCGGTATACGGGCGAAAGTTTTACGTGACAACGACTTTGAGTGGTAAAATAATTTTAATGTGAATATTCATTCGTATAGTAGGAAGAAGGATGAAATAATAGTAACAATTTAAAAAAAATATTTAAACAAAGAATTATATTTAAAACATTAATTTATAGGCACGCGTCCCTTCCACTTTTTATGTCTGTCTCTCTCGCTCTTAGGCGGGCTAACCATGCCCGAGTGGAAGGGACGCGTGCCTCTCACTCGCTCTCATTGTAAGCGCATAACGTGAGCGGAGCGTAACGCAGTTTCTTGAAGTGTCACCCGGCAAACCAATTTATAAGACGTTGTCACGTCAAAAATAAACAAATGGGTCGTTCTTCTTTTTTACCGACAGTGAAACGTTTTTTGGTTTTTGAACTATCCCTTTGTGGCTTCTGTGTGAAAGGACAATGCCCATCGTAGTATGGACTTTGGTATCGCTTTGAATAATTTTGTGCCATGATGATTTTTACTATATTTTTAGGTTGCTAAGTGTAGATTAAATTATTAAAAACAGTTTTTCCGTAGTTCGACGGATAAAATGAAAAAAATATATAACAAAACTCATCAACAAATTAACACTTTTCCCGGTCTTCATTTGTGTTTTATTTACATTTGATTAGTTTTATCTATCAACACAATGGTTGGATGTGAGCTGGGTGCAAGTATTTTAATGCTCTAGTTTGAATAATACTAATTTAGATATAATATTTCAGACTATTAAGGTTTTCATCACAACACTCAGTTGACTATACCAATTTGACAGTTCCATTCCGCCCGATTGTCCCATTGTTGCCAGTCTTCTAAATTATTAACAATTATGTATCGATTATGATTGCCAAATGCAAGTTTATATGAATAACTTAAATATCTGTGCGTAAATTATGTTTTATTAAATAAATTCGTTTTCAGAGCATTAAAATAGCAGATATACCTACTAACTTCTTTATAAGACCCCTAATACACTAGCATATATCTATGATCATAGAAGAATCACATTGCACGTATATCGAATAAAATCTGTCATCATACTGTTGGATGAATCTGTGATCTCTAGACGGCAATGCAGCACTCATAGACATGCTTTACGTGCTGTTATGCATGCAAGATCGTTTATTTTATTGATAGATACGAATGACATGCAAACAATATGCTGGCAATGGATTGACGGATACCTTTATTTTTCAACATGCTAGCTATAAATGACGTGTATGCATGCGTATGTATGTATTGTCTACACATCTACGAGTCATGCACGTTTAGGTACTGCATGTCAGCGGCATCACCGCTTAGGGCCGTACTATGATTGATAGACATCAATCATAGTATTCCTTAACTTCGAGTTCCTTCGAATCCAGACGGACTCGGAGGGCCTAATATGGGCTATAATATACATTGTCTACTTGTTTGTTAATGTGATATATTCCATAATAAAGCATATTAAATTGTATAAGTCACTGTCGGTGGTTTAAATAATTTAATTATAAGGGCTCACAATACAAAAACTGTATGAAATGTTAAAAGCACGACGCAACAAGATTATTGGAAAAAAGAGCGCCGTTAAAACCATAGAAAGATGTAATCGTCTTCTAGTAACAAATTAGTTTCACATCATGTCTTATGCTTAATTACTTAATATGCTAGAATGCGAACCGCCAATTCGATATTTTAATTAAATAAATAGCGTATCGATTGGCAAATCGATACGGTCGAAAAGAATATGGCAATACCGAGGAGACAAGTGCCAATAGAAATACTCGGTAATATGGAAGTGAATTCATTGCTAATTATTATGTGGATTATTGTCCGTCGATGTTATGGCAAAGTATTTTACAGCATTTCGTGAAAAATTAGAACTTAGTTTTTGACATAAATTTGATTTAAGTACAACGACGATCAAAGACGATACCACGAATGGGCATTGTCCTTTAAAAGAAATTGCATCTGTGTTTTCATTAGGACTAATTAAAGTTTCCTTTGCCGCAAATATTAATTCGTTTTTAATATTGGTTTTTTTTTAAAATATGTGACAGAATGGCCTTTTACTGTGGAGACCACATTTAGGTTTACCACTATGTCACGGCATTCTATGGAAAACAAACGAAAAAATATGTTATATATGGTTGGAGAAAATGAAAAATTACATAATATTAATAGATAAGAAAAATATGGATGTTTATTCGAACCGAATTAAAAACCGTAAATATCAATACTCCAATGAGATGCCATAATAAGACGAAGGACAGACCTGTTGTATACTGGCTGGCATATATGTAAAACTACATGTTAATCAAAATTCTTACGATGTTCTATGTCACTACAGACATTAAGGTTTATTGACTTGGTTACCAAATATATTCTTGTACACACGCATTTATAAGTTTTCTTTATCAAATAATATTATTACAACATTTTTTTTAACTATGTTGTCATGAGATGGTTCAGTTGAAGAAACAACATCTTCCTGACTACGTCCGCTGGTGTCTTCTATTAAAGAATTTTCACTGCTATTCTCAGTTACTTCAACACCAGATGAATGCATTAAAATATCACTATTTATCAAAGGAGTACATTGTTCGGACATGAGATTTTCAGATAAAGCATTTAAATGTTGATTGTCAAATGCTTTTAAAACAGTAAAAATATTTTCAAAAAATGTAGCGTCTCTCTCTTTGATTAATTTTCTCGGGTATCGCGTATCCCTGAAAAAATAGCTCCTTGGATCGTCAGAATAACCCACAAAAATAAATTCTGCGGCTTTCAAATCTAACTTAGAGCGTTGACATGAAGGGATATGCACAAGAGCCCTACACCCGAATACTTTTAAGTAAGAAATATTAGGTTTCTCACTGTACCATTTTTCATATGGAGTTTCATTGACTAAAGCTCGGTGTGGAGACCTATTTTTGATGTACACTGCAGTTTCCATAGCGTCCTGCCAGTATGCTTTAGAAAGATTGCTTTGAGCTAGCATAGCACGAGCTTTTTCAACAATACACCTTATACCTCGCTCGCTAACTCCATTTTGTTGCGGGCTATAAGGTACTGTTGTCTCGTGTTTAATACCACAATTGCTAAGATAATTGGACATTTGTTTGTTAACGAACTCAGCCCCATTATCTGTACGCAAACATTTCATTTTTGTATCTGATTGTCGTTCAACAAAAGAATGAAATGTCTTAAAAATCTCAAAAACATCAGACTTCAAAGCAAAACAATAAATAAACATCATACGTGTAAAGTCGTCAATAAATAAAATAAAATAATTATTGCCCTTAAAAGATGTAGTAGAAAATGGTCCACAAACGTCAGCGTGAATTAGTTCTAAGGGAGAACTTGCACGTTTGTATTTAACTTTCAAAAACGGTTTTCTGGCTTGCTTACCTTCTATACATGGTATACAGGGATCCTTATCTACATCAGCATAAGTCATACCAGTTGCTTGGCCTCTTTTTAGTTTGTCCATCCCGATACGACAGAGGTGACCCAGACGCCTATGCCAAAGTTGATATTCAGTCAACTCAAAGTGCACTTTACGTTCCGTATTGTCAACCACATCTAATGCTGCAAATTTTTGTGCTTTGTTTGGATTTAAGTTCAAACTATACAAACCACCACTATAAGTACCCTGTAAAAAAGAATTGCCAGTAAAAGTTACATCAATGTTATTATAAAAATTACAACCACGCTTATCAAAAATAACTGTGTAGCCTTTGTCAACAGCTTTCTTAACAGAAATTAGGTTACAATGTAAATCTGGTACAAAAACAACATCTTTTATTTTCGTAATGCTTGGAATACCTGTAACAACTATATCACCTGTTCCAACAGCTGGCAATTTGTCTCCATTCGCAATAGTGACAGAACCGGCATCATGACTCAACGGCTTATAGTTTTCAAAAAATTCCAAACAAGGACTCATATGACTAGTTGCTCCAGAATCAATGTACCATCGTTGACATTTCTTATGATTATTTTCGGCAACAAATGCAGTGAGTAACGTGGAATCTTCTTGAGTAACTCTTTCTACTACACTGCCAATATTGGCTTTCTTCTTTCCCTTTTTGTGTGGGCATTGAGGACTCTTATGTCCTGGCTCATGACATTTATAACAAACAATAGGCTTTTTAGTTTTGTTTTTTGATGTCCTCGAACTTAACGCTAAGACGTCATTTTGAGGTACGTCTTTGGCCATTTCGTTCAATAATTTAGATTTTACTAAATCACTTGTTACCTTTACATTGGAGTTTTCAAGTGCCATTATGAGAGGTTCGTATTTAACTGACAGACCTCCTAACAAAATAGCGGCGACAGACTCGTCGTCTATGACTTTACCAATGTCTGCTAAATCTTGTACTGTACACATAATAGCATTTATATACGACTCAATATTTACAAAGTCATTCAGAGCATACCTGTATAAGCGGCGTTCGAGTGATAGCCTGCGGCCCATCCCTTTGTCTTCGTAAGCATTTGCTAGTGCGTCCCAAGCTTGTTTTGCTGATTTTGCTGATCTGACATGAGTAATGGCTGAACCATCTAACGTGAGCGAAATCTTAGACAAGGCCTTCTGATCCTTTCTAATTCTCACATCTTCAGAGGTAGGATCACCATCAGCGTAGCCTTCAATGGACTTCCACAATTCTTCATGAATAAGCAGCGCTCGAATTTTAAATTTCCAGATGCTGTACCCATCTCGACTAGACAATAATTTAATGCCACTGAATTGATCACTCATTATACTAGAGCTTCGTGCTGATAACGAATGTTATAATAATATTATTACAACAAGACCATTGTCGGTAAAAAGTAGAACGACCCAAATTTACTTTCGCATTTTATAGTTAATATTTCTAACTTAACTTTGATGTAGAAATTATTATTTTTAATGTTTCTGATTAAATATAACATATTTTATAGCAGAGCCATCTTTTCTTTTATTCACCATTTTACAGAGTAGACACAGAGTACAGTAGTCAGACAACGGTTACAGAGTAAATATAAAGGTAAGTATAGCAACTATTCTTGATTATAATAATTATAACTTTAACAGAAATGAGTTATTAGTTTTGGTATTTAGGTATTACAACACGGTTTTATTAAAATAAAAGTATAAAAAAACAAGTTAACATGACTTGACAGAAAACTACGAAAGCGGCGCCACCAAGTGGAGGACAGACGAATTAAACAAACTTTTTATTGGCAATTGACTAGCTAGGGTATTGTCTACATTCTTCTTAAATGTATTTATATGTAAAATAGTTTATTCTACGTATTATTATAACAATTTATAATTTGTTTCCTTTTTTAGACTCGTTGGGCAATCTACCTCTTACTTGTCTCCACATCATCCTAAGGTTGACTAGTATAAAATGCTTAAGGCATTAAGTGCGCCTTTGTACAATTTGTGCATAAAGTATAATGAAACAAATAGGTAATAAAAAATTAATTAAAACGTTTTATTGGCTTCAACAAAAATGTACATAATATTCTCAAACTAGTAATCTGCTCTTCGTTAAAATAAATTATTATTTTATTAAATTAATCTTACAATGAAATAATTTAAACTTATATGTTTTGTGTATAGCTAAGTAAGTATAAAAAATAAATAAAATATAGTTTAATATTATTTATTCTAAAACTTAGTGTTTTCATTATCAACCATCAGAAACTAAATTAATATGCTTCACCGTCTTATAAATCTTCGCTTTATATTTTGCGGGAGCGTTTTTATTAAGTGAATTGGTGTCTGTGGCTTGTTTAGCCGAATGATTTAAATGTGAACTTTATTTTCTGAGAATGAGGTCTTGTACTCAATATCTGGTTGAATTGTGATGTTTAATGGAATTGACCGACTTAATTTGAATTTAGGTGAACTAAGTGCTTTGAGTGATCGTTGAATGTAGTTTATACTCGTGGTAAGGTTCAAAACAGTGGTGTGTACAATAATAATAATAATATTTTTTTACAATCACACCAATTAGCCTAGCCCAAAGTAAGCACTGTTAGGCTTGTGTTATGGATACTAGGGTAACGGATTGACATACATATATGATACCTACAATGATATTTTATATAAATAGAAATATAATAGCGGCCCGTCCCGGCTTCGCACGGGTGGACAAAATGCTTTAATTTTTTTCTATTATTAAATATTTTTCCGTTAGCGCCATCTAGCTATTTCCACTTACTACAATCCCGAATTATCGACTTCTCTAGCTTCTTTAACTCTCGTCAGCCTTTTCATACAAGCCATCAAAAAGTGATAAAAACCCGCCAGAACGCTAATAACACTTTTATGCAGGTTACTTGATATCATGACATCACTTGCTTGTAAACAAAATTTTATCTGTCGAATCGTAATACGAAACACCGTACACAACATTTATAAACTAAATGAATACTATAAGGACATGCGATAAAATAACTTTAATAATATAATATAATTGAAAAATAAACTAATATATATATGAATACTATTTTATGATAATTTAATTTTAACAATAATAATAAAAATTTGAGTATAATAATAACAATCGGATTATATGTAGAATTATTATTTTTAAATGTTTTTAATGTTAAGTAGAATTGTTTTTTTTTTTTTTTATTTCATTAGTTTTTAGTACCTAATAATAATATTGTTATTATTATTAGGTACATGATGAAAACCACATGAAACGCACTAAATATTCTATTTTATTCACAAACTTAAGACTGGCATTTTTTATCACGTGGTTAAAAATAAAATTTTATTAATATTTTTTTTATAAAAATCATATTTATTTTAATAATATGTGGGCTAAGTTAGTTTAAAAATATGTTTAATGTTTTGATTTGTATTTTCATTGGAGTCAAACACCCTATTATTGAGCGAAGCTCTCTTTTAGACAACTCACAAATTTCGCTTGTCTCCCTCCTGCTACCTCACGGTTCAACCGATTCGAACGAATTTTGGCATGAACATACTTGATTATAACCTGACGGACATAGGCTATGTAAAAAATATATAGACTGTACCATGAAGGAATAATCACCGAAAGAAAAATTCAAAAGCTGACCACAGCCAAACCGCTGAGACTACATTGATGAAATTTGGCGCCAAAACTCACATCGTGGTCGTGACTAATGTGCAAAAAAAAGTTTTGAAATCGGACATACCATCGAGAAATAATCACCCTTCAAAAATCTAATTGATTCGCTCAGTATTTGCAAACAACAGCATGTATTGCAGACCTAGTAATTATGTCCTTGGATTATCCTTATTTCTTTGTCCTTATTTACTTGGATGTTAATTTGATTTATAACTTAATTTTGACTTGATTTCTGATTTGATTATAATCTAATATCTAATTAATATTTACTTTAATGTAATATTTAATATTAAATAATAAAATTTAATATTTAATGTAATATTTATTTTAATCCTAATTCGAAAATTAATTTAATGCCAATTAATTGGAAACCTTTAAATATTTTTTTATTATAGTGAGTGTCCGATAGTGAGTCTCCGTCATGTGAACCTTCCGCAATTTATTTCTTTCTTTCTTTTTGCTACCTACCTTTCATCCATTCGGTCTTCTTATACTTTTGTACTTACAATGTAGTTACAATTACACATTCGTACACACATACACACACACACACACACAAACACACACACATTATGCGTGATAAGGTAAGACGATATGTATGATTCGTCCGGCTATTTTAGTCAGATTCTACTTTTAAATTTTTCTTTTGTTTTTTGCCTACCCATATTTGTTTTATAACTAATGGATTACGTAATGTAAGTTCGTAATTGGCTTCTTTCCTGTGTATATAATTTTGTTTATATCATAAATAATGTATGCTGTGAACTTATTGTTGAATAAATAAATAAAATAAAAAATGTCAAAATCTTAACATTATTATACTTTATGAAGTAAAGTAAATGTATATGTATATATAATGTGACGACAAATATGTGCAACGTTGGCGATCTTGGTTTTGGTTTCAAATCCTGGTAGAGGCATATGTTTGTCTGATGAATGTAAGCATTTTCATGAGAATAATTATTATATTCCAATTTATGTATTCCTGTCGTTATTTTATTTATAAGACGACCATTTGGTGCAGCGGTAGCACCAGCCTTTCGTACTGACGGTCCTGGGTTCGAGTTACGGAAAGGGCAGATCTTTGTATGATGAATAAGAGCATTTTTAACTAATTCATGGTTTTTGATAAATAATACTATAAATATAAATATAATGTATGATAAATATCTATTTATCAGGACTCAGGAACCCGGGGCCGTCGGTGCGAAAGGCTACCTTCGCGCTAAACGATCGTTAATCATTCATTGTAATAGTTTAAAATTTTCTAGCTTACGGCGTAATTTAGGTCTGTTGAACCGGTTAGGTGACCTAGGAAATCTGTTAGAAAGCAGTATAACGATCGTCGCTGTGTTGCTATACCAGCTTACTGTGATTCAATACTTGTTAAAATGCAAGATATTTTTTTATTTCTGGCACGAAATAGTCATTACAAAAAATAATACACAAAATTGAAATATAAATTGTAGACTAACGAGTGCCCAATATTAAATAGGTACGGTCCCGAGTTCGATTCTCGCTGATGTACTACGGATTCGGACCCACTCATATATAACACAAGCTTACCACGAAGGCTTTACAGGAATATTAATAACCTTGATCTTTACTATATAAAAGGACTTTGTGGGTTTGTTGCCATATATAGTTACCATAAGCCTAAGAATAACAGTTTTTATAATCAACTAGCGGCCAGTCCCCGCTTCGCACGGGTGGACAAAATTCTTTAAAGTTTTTCTATTATTAAATATTTTTCCGTTAGCGCCATCTAGCGTCCGGTAGGCGAACTAATTGTGGTTAACGCGTTGCTATGGTAACGTTATTGACACAATGGAAAAAGAGCGGGAAAAAGAGCGGACAGACAAACACACAAAGCACTGTGATCTTAGATTATAGATTAACGTTACCATAGCAACGGCCGGGTTATACCAGCAACGCGTGGCCGGGTTAGCTAGTATTATTTAAAAGAAACACGAGCCTTACCGTGATTATTTTGAGCTAGGTTAATTGTAGGTGTGGATGTTATATTAAATTTAGTGAAAGTTACATGTTCATTCGTTTCAATTAAATGTCAACGAGATAATATCACAAATTAGAATACAATGGCCGTGAGCAAAAAACTATTCTCCCAGTAGTTTTTTATGTCCGCATGTTGAGTTTCACTTTTTATTGTTACAGTTACTATGAGGTATGTTTATGAACTTTCGTCAACTCTTTCTGATAGCTTATAACTAAGTTATTAAAACTAGAAAAAATCGACTCGGTTCACAAGTGAATTCTCAGACAGGAATCGAAACCTTCGGATGTATGGTCCAACGCTCTCCTAATTGATCTACCGAACCTTGTGAATACCTGTCAAAAATATTTTGTACTTTCCTACTTTTTACACTGTAAGCAAGCGTTGTCTCATCAATGAGAGGTGTTGAGAGGACACTAGAAACGACCATGGTTTGGAGAAATGGTATAATGCCACTTTCTACAACTTTTTTTTTCTTTAACCCAAAAAGTTTTCAAAAAGAATTTTCTAGTCTTAGTTTTGTATATTTTATTATTATCAGACCTCGCTAGCTCTGTTGGGAGAACAGTGGATCGGCCTTCCAAAGGTTGCAAGCTCGAACCCCGTCTAAAAATAACTTATGAGTAGATATTTTCTTGTATATTTGTAATAAAATAACCATTCATCATTTGTTTATTCATAATAGTTGATTTTAGAGAGTTTTTACGTAAACTCACACCTAATCTCAATCAAGTTGGTACATAGTTATTACATCACACGACAAGGAAAGTTAACTGTTAACTAGTGCATCTCTTTATCACATATTAAATAGAATACTTAAGATAATAAGACTTGTATTTTAACGTTGTATAAACACTTTGGTTTTTACTCTTTAGACAACTTTGTGACTCGCTTACCGGTTTCCATGATAACACTTCAGTAGGATCCAATAAATAATATTATTTTTCAATAAATATTTCATTAGTCTCTCACTAAACGAGCACAGACTTGCTCACAAACGTCCGAAACTTTCCGTGTACGATATCTTTCGAATTGGAAATGTCAATGGAGGAGGGTCAATAAGGCGGGTTTAGGCCCCTTTCATTTTTGACCTAAAAATTAAAAAAAAAATTTTTTTATCTACTATATGCACTAACAAATCGATTCCACCCCAAACGGTACCACCCCCAACCCCCCTCCACCCTCCAACTCCCCAAAAAGCAGAATAATCATATTTGACTTAACTAATTATTTTTTTGCGAAGCTACTTAGAGTTTTGAAAGGTTATATTATTTTTGAGCTAAAAAAATATTTTTTTGTATGTATTAAATCATATATGATTATTCTGCTCCTTGGGGTGAAATCGATTTGTTAGTCCATATAGTAGATATATTTTTTTTAATATTTAGGTCAAATATGAAAGGTTCCGAAAACCCGCCTTATTGACCCTCCTCCTTTGTTCCCGAACAGATTGTAAAACGCTATTCACAAATCCTATCAGAAATACGTTTGAGATCCAAGCCAATATAGAGAAAGATCATTTTCTACAAGAATTAGCCTTAGATCGAACTAGGCTGTCTGAAAAGTCTAAAATGTTAGTTTAAATTGTTTATATTAAACATTCATGAAAGTCTGGATAGTGTATAGAAATCGAATGTTGACCTGGATTCTGCTGAACCTGTTTGGATATCAAATACTACACGAATAGTTTTGTATTTTGCAATTTTTTTGTATAAATTCTCACTTTAACACTATTTGATTTCACATATACACCCATAAATAAACATAATTAAAAAAAAGCATGTGTGCATATCACACGTGATAGAAGTGAAACCTTCAAAAATGAAACGTACACGTATACAAAATACCACGGTTGTTGTGATGTCTTCTCTCAAGCTTTGTACTACGCATACGCACACAAACACGTATTAACACACGTACGTATGCTTCCTATCTCATTTTCTCCTTATCTTAAATCTTATGAATTTATGTGTCTGTTCATTTGGCACCGCGCCCTTACACTAGTATCCATAACACAAACTTTACAGAGCTTACTTTGGGCTAAGCTAATTGGTGTGAATGTAAGAGATATTATTATTTTTATAATTATAGATACTTGTTCACTTAGTTTGAAACTAAAATACTATAGTAGTATTTTAATAATAGAATAATATTGTTTATTTGTGGATTATGTATGGTGATAACTTATAGTAGGGGAGCCCACCGTGCTAAATCGGGATTTACTCGAGCGTCGTAAAGACTTAGTGGGGGAGAGGCTTAGATGATAAGAAAAAAAAATGTCATATGATAAATACCTTTTCATCGGTGGGGTGAGCAGCTATAGATTTTCAAAAATGTAAAAAAAAACTGTTGCATGGACATACTCGAGCGCGTCAGATATGGATAGAATCCGTGTTTAACGTATTTTACAAAGTGTATGTATAAGATATAAAATACGTGTGTAAAAAACAACCGTGGTTGTTTTTTACACACGTATTTTATATCTTATAGAAATATTGCATTGTGAATGCAAAAAAAATTAAATAAAAAACAAGTGTATGTATATTAATCTGATTGTTTCCATGATGGGGGTGGTCGTACGTAAGGGTTGAAAATAAAAAAAAATAAAAAAATAATCGAGCGCGTCAGATTTTCGAAGGGGATGTTAAGTGAACTTAAAAAAAAGCTATTGTATAATAATATGACGATTTAGATGTGACGCAAACTCGCGGCCATTATTAGAATGTGCAAAAAAAAAATCGCCATCTTGAACTACTCAAGCGCGTCAGATTAAGATATATATGGTTCATCTTTATGCCCTGTACGTGTTGTCTCATAATCTGACGATTACCTGGAGGGATGCGCCTAATCTGACAATTAAATTTTTTTTTTCATTTTTCTATATCATGAAACTTAATTAATTGAAAAGCTCAAGAAATATCATGCAAATTAAAAAGTGTGAAAAAGTAAGAGAAGAATAGAAACGCGGAGAGGGGAATACAGGCATCGCGTAGTTGCACGAATTAAAGTTTATTGATTCATTTTTATTACTTCGGCTTATGGAAATCTTCAGATTATATATTTGTCATAAATCTTGATCTATTTCCTTCAATATTAAAAAAAAAATTAACCACGCTCGAGAATGTCGAGATGACGTTTTTTTTTTCAACTTTGTAGCCCTCCCCTTTCTTTACGTCACCCTTAAATTGTCAGATTAGAGGAATATACACGTTTTAGCATGTAACTAACTCACTCTACCTTAATCTGACGCGCCCGAGAATTTCAAATGAACAATTTTTTTTTACTAATCTGATCCTTTATCCTTGACGGGCGTCCTTATAAATGAGGCTCATATTTGGTGGAAGTAAATAGCCGGGTACAAGGTATCTTACTGTATATTAATCTGCCGCGCTTTAGTAAATCCCGAAATCCCCCCTTGGGATGAAAGGCTACTATTAGAAAGGCTGACGATGAATAATCATGAAATGTCGTTACTTCTGTTAATACTGACGAGTTTCGTGCGTCCGTTCTTCTTGTCAGTTAAAAGACGTCCTGAATGGGTAATATAATATGTAACAAGATTCCATTAAAAATAATCTTTTTAAAAAACATTTTTTATTGTTACTCCTTAATAAACGCACAAAAAAGTAAAAACGAATCAAGCGAGCCCATGGTCACCTTCCAGCTCCAACATCAGATCAGCTCTATGTCATCATAATATTGCATTGTCACGTTTCACATATGCATGCAAATTTTCAGCTCAATCGGAAACTGGGAAGTGGCTCAAATGTAACTACCAGTTAAATTTTCATTAGAGATACTGTAACAGGTGAAAGTAAAAAATTCAAAAAATATTTTAATAGGAACTACTTTTAAGTGCGTTTGAATAAAGTAATTTTCATTTTCGTTGCCTACTTTTAATGTGAACGGAGCCTTAAACTAAACATACGTAAACCCACTTAATTTAGCTACCACAGCGACCTACATTTACGCGTCTGTTGTTTGTTTACCTTATTAATTTATTTATAATTTCAACTTAGTGTTACCAGCTATCATAAATAACGGATTAGCTACTATACTTACCTATTTTATATCTATCTTTTTGTTAACATAATTATGTCGGTTACACGGTTTCTCTGCACTTCAAAAATTTCAACTTATCTTCAAACTTAACATTTCCATGTACAGTGGTCACATTGAAGCTATTATACCGATGGTTTTGTTATATACACAAGTTTTTTTATTAAATAATAAGGTTTCATTTGTTCGTTTTATATGTCTCAATTGTCGTATTACTTGCAATAATAAAGTGTGCGTGTCAAGTCATTAAGAACGATTGTCTTTGAACAGGCACAGATAAAACAAAACATTGAAAGTGAAAGGTGCGATAGGTTGCGCACAAAAAACCTACGTTAAATCTTATGAATTTTATATATATAAAATACTTTTTCGTTACATCGACTTTCAGATAACAACGATGCTAAAGAAGTTTTCACTTCAAAAAATCAAATGTCAAAGCATTCTGAGAAACCAAATAAGGCTAAACAAATGTAATTTTCATTATTAATCAATTTTAAATAATTGTTTTTCTTTGTAAATATTGTTTAGGCTGACATACTTAGTTGCCCAAACTGAAACAATTTTATAGATTTGAATAAAACACTTTTTAAGGATTTTGCGCATTTCCCGAATCAAACTGATCAGTAGTTTCTTGTTCACCTGTTGTAAGATCCTGGCGCTCTCGCGTATGTCACACTAAGGAGTGATTCATTCACAGTGCGGGAGGAGATCATGATCACGGCATCTCTTCAAGAAATTTAAAGATGTTATTTTTCTTGCGCGCTTAGTCATCAGGTCTTCCAACCGGCGAATTTTGTCCGCAATATCCAGTTCGTACTGGTATATCGATTGCGTTAGTAATAGATCGTTGCTACATACAATTACAAAAACGAAGGCTACGAGCTTGATTTACGTAAAAAATTTTTTTTTTTTTTTTTTTTTTTTTTTTTTTTTTTTTGCCTGTAAAGTCGGTTTTACGGGCGAAGATTTTACGTGACAACGTCTTTTTCTCGGTAGAATATTTATTGATATGAATATAATTAAATTGCACAATGCGCGCGGCAGACCGATCATAGTTGAGTGGGAGAGAGACGCAAGGCATTCGGCGGGCCTCTCTCTCGTTCGGTGACTCATCGTAACGTTACCGAGCGTTACACTTTTTCATAAGTGACTCCCAGCCGCAACCTAATTTAAGACGTTGTCACGTCAAAAATGAAGATAGTTTTATTCTGGGTTGATTTCCCTAAAACTTTTCAGTGGCTAACGCCAAACGAAAAAAAAAGTCAGCAACGTATCGAATACTTTTTAACGGATATTTGCGCATATTTGTAACAAAATGAACAGTTAGGAACGTGCCCGATAAATAAAATATTGTGAAGGTAGCACATGTATGACGACCATTATCTTAGTCATTCTGTGGTCATGGCACCTGAGGCAGTTTGCGTAAAATATTACTATAGATATTTGATGAGCGCCCCAAGCGGTAAACATCAGGAACTGCGAGTCTTAATAGAAAACTGTAACGCGCTCGAGTTACAGATAATGGTAAACGAGTTTCGAATACGTTAACTCTCCCTAAAGTCTCTGTTAAGAAGTCAAAACATCACGATTAAATATAGATAATTAAATTAATTAAATAAAGAGTGTGCGCAAGTATCCGTCAAAAAGATGTTTTATTGAAATTATCTTATATTTCATCAAATAATAATAATAAATTCTTTATTCTATGAGAATTGTTACGGTAGGTTTGTTAAAAATAAAATTTCCACACTAGTCTAGGCCTGTATTGTAAGAATCTTAATGTGAGATATTAGCTATAATAGGTTTCATCTGTTGAATACATTACTGACAAATTATTCTAATTACTAGCTGACCTGGCGAACTTCGTACCGCCTTAGCGTAGCTTTGAATTGAATGACGTTGACATTTGTCAGCGCGGTTATCGATGTGGTGTCACAGATTACCACAGATTTTTTGTTTTAAATTGAATGACGTTGACATTCGTTACGTTATATTTTTCAATCTTTCTGAGAGATTTTCTTTATATTTTTTTCCGTAAGAACCTTGTACAGAGTATTAGAAAACTACAAAAAAAAAATCAGCCAAATCGGTCAAGCCGTTTTCATGTTATGTCGTGACAACGGAAAACGGGTTTCATTTTTATATATATAGATTTAGAAACTGAGATGTTAATATCCTTATCAGTTTAATAGCATATACTAATTTATTGGAGGCAGTAAATCCTATGTTATCAGTTCCTATATATGTGATATATTGTTTTAATTTAAATCAATCGTTAAGGGAATAAATACTAATTAACAGTATTATTTCGTAATGGTATATTTTCATTTAATTATTTTTATGTTTGGCCCGTGTGTCGGCAAAAACCTTTCTTAGATTATAATATTGGAATCATCTTTAGGGATAACACACTCGTAGGAATCCCTATCTTTCGTATAATGTTGAGCATCGAAATATACTAATGGACATGCCCTAGCGGTGAGAATTGTGGCACTACGAAAGAAAGAGATAAAACTATGTTTCGGACTATCTTTAATTCTCTCAAAATTGAGAGCCTATAAGGAGAGATATAGCGTTAGTCCGAAAGCATATGCCATCTTCGTCACTCTGCTCAAACCAAGAGATTACTGCACGTTATACGGGTTGAGGACGAGGACGAGGGTTGGACGTCCTGCCTTAATAAATAATAAAATAAATTTAAGTCTATAACTGCCCCTGTAGCGTTGTCAAACATAATTTATCGCGAAATAATAAAAAGGTATTTTTTTATAAAAACACATGCGAAAATATTTTATTTCGAAACTATATTATGATGCGCAACGAAAACCACTGGCTGTGTAATTTCTAAAAAAAATATAAATAGTATTAAAGTGTTATCATTAGTATTGTTGAATTAATATAAATTTATAATATAGACTATAGATGTCTTTGTAAACGTTTTGTTGAAAAGTGTCTTCATAAACAAAAATATTTTATTTCCGTTTTATGCCACTGGTGGCGCTGTTGCACTCTTTTTTCGGTTTTTGGTATAACCACTTGTCAGTCCATGGTAGCAATTGCTACCGATAGCCAACACACCTCTTCAGTCCCTGGTAGCATTGCTACCATATTCAAATTTCCGTGTGGCTTGCAGTTTTTTAAAATTACGAAAAATTTTTGATTTAAAGAAATCCAAAAATTCTGTGGTGGATTCTTTATTTAATCAACTTTACGGTAGTATTTTTTGTTTGGCCCTACCTTCATTAATTAGCGAGAAAATGGTATTTTTATCTAAGAGTCCGACATTTTTTTTACTATTCGCGCTGCATTGTGACTGTTAGGCGGTTAACACACTGCACCGCGCCCCGTCGCGTAGCGCGTGGCCGCAGATTTTATTATTGTATGCAAGAATCTCAATTAATATAGAAAACACGCCTATGACAACACACTGCCGACGCGAGAACGCGCGGGAAGACGCCCCGCGCGCAGATACTGCGCGGGAGCGCGGGGCGTGAAGAAGTAGGGTCAACTTGTATTGAAAATCTGCGCGGAGAAGCAGATTACACCGCTAAGATAGGCAGATCTGCGCCTCCGCGCTTTGTTTTCTGTCGCTACGCGCACCGCGGCGGGACGCATCTCTAGTGTGTGAACCGCCTTAATAGGATTGGGGTGCGCGGTAGCGGACTGACAAGCGGATAAGAATGTCATGTTGTTATTTTTGTGCTTGCACATAAATAAATATTTTTTATAGAAATCTAACAAGCGTTTTGCATTAAAGCTATAATTGAAAAACAACAATAAGGGTATTACAACGCAGTTTCATGCGCCTTTGATTTCAGGCGAATTTTTAACACTCAATTTGGACATATTGTGTCCCGTTACTGAGAAATGTATGTTAAATTCATTCACTTATGTACTAGTTATTTATAAATTAATCAATATTTACTTGACACTAAAGATTAAGTACACACTAGATTCAATAACAAGGTCACTGGGTGTCAATAGATCAACATGAATAAGTTCGCCCGTTTCAATTAACTTAATTGTATAGATAGATGCTGCATAACGGCATTACAAACATAATTCAATTCAATATTTATTCCTTAATTGTTGATTTGTATTAAATAAAAAAAAAAGTACATTGTAGTCACAGTCAGTAAATTAGAAGGGAGGTTGTCAAAATTTTAATTCATTCAATCAAATTTTTTCTATATATATTTATGTATTTAATTATTTGGGAAATAAAATATAAATTTAAAAATTAATTAATAATAATAAACAATTTTTAAATTTAATTATTGTTTTGATTTCAATAAAATGTATATTAAATTATTTAATTATAAACTTAATTTATGTTTTTCCACAGATGCAAACAATCCTTCACCATAACAGCAGCGGTGCTGCAGCGTACACCGGCAGGTTGAAGAAGCGAGAGGTGCATCGCGCCATCACTCTTCACCCGGTCAAGGATCACCGACAATTGTACCGGCTGCATTCATACTTTAAGGTTAATCTTAACTTTAACTTACAATAATTAATTATTACAGTACTATCGAGGTCTCTCGTGCTTTACCACTTTGTAGAAATATATTCGTTTGAACTGATCGCAGCGTACACGCCCATACGACCCATACTTATCCCTAATTGGCTTCGTATTTTACTACGATTTATATTAGGGCCAATCATAAACAACTAGTTTTAAAATCGCCCTTGATGTCAGTACTGTCAACTGTCAATCTGCTTTAAACGCACGCGCGCCATTGTTGAATGAATGAAGCGGGGCGTGGCCTGAAGCGATAGGCATCGTGCAGTGTGCAAGCGACTTTCGACTTAGGACTGATAAAACGCCAGAGGCTTCGATAGTACATGCTAATTACTTTTATTTTTGGTTAAGTTTTCCCTTAAGAGCAGGCAAAAAGTACAAAGCGCATACAGCCTAGTCTTCAGTTATTTTTTTCTTAAGTTATGATGATGCGAGCCGATCTATTAATGATAGATCTATGAATGTTGATTGAATAGTGAAATTTCCCTTTCCCTAGGTTTCAGTAAAGGTGTGGACTTCTTGAGAGAGCAGGAAAAGACAACTTCCGCTGTTTTGTTTCACTTGCATGTTCACAAACATTAAGTGATTAATAATCCACCACTTTTACGCACTAATACGTACCATAACATAAATTTTAACAAGAAAAACGAAACCACCAAAGAGATGATTTCCGCTCCCGCCAAAATTCCGTCATTTCTTTTATTGTCAAGTTATAAACTTAGGCAAAGGTAACGATGCCCTACAGCCTGGTTTTCAGTTATGTTTTTTTATTCGCTACGTTCCCCTTTTAAGTGATGATAAATACGAAAACTGGCAGCACTCTTCACCCGGAATCCTCAACCATGCAGGAACTGTTACCCTAACTACCGAACATTTTTTTGAATTAGACTATTTATTGCCTTTAATGTGGTGACAATAGTTTTTTAAAACAGTTGTTATGGCGGCACACTTAGGTAAGATTGTGCTAGCTAGCTAGGTTCACTTGAAACAAGCCTTGCCGCCAACGAAACCGAGCACAAATAGTGACCCCTGCTAAGGACTGAACGTAGGATATCTGAGCGTAAAACTGGTGGGCAAGCCCCTACAGATAGGCAGTGAAATTCTTTTCTTGATATGACGATGATGAGTTCTGATATCGGAATGGATAGTCATAGCGTATCGGTTAAGATGTCAGCTTGCAAACTTAGATATGTTAACGCACAGTTCATATTCTCCAGTATATCTTTTTCTATTAGGTAATTTGTTCATTAATTCTTCTATAATGTTAATTTTACTAGACTATGACAAAGAAATAGGTTACCTATTTAAACGAATAACTAAACTTTTGTCCTAAACGTAAAAGGTACATTGAAATAATATAACATCATTTGGCATAACATTTTAAAATATAATGGGGCAGTATTTGATTAAGTTTAAATATTAAAATCTAACCTAAACTAATAACCAGTGGTCGGAGTAGGTATATTGATTTTAGATACTTGCGTCATGATATCATAACATGGACATGCATTTCTTCCGGAATGTACCGGAGTTTCCAAAAATTTGGTAAATAGAGTAATAAAATAAAAAACCATATGTAAGCAAACAAAATTGTTTATTGTGAATACAAATAATCATTATTACAGTTTTATTAAAAACAATTATTTTTAATCCTCATCGGTTACAATTTCTACATTTTGATTTTCTGTCTCTATACAATTAAAATAAATAACTATAATTTTTTCAATATTTTCGATTTTTAAGCTATTTCTTTTAACATCTAAGATCCATTTGTAAGTGGAAAATGATCGTTCAACATCTGTAGATGTCAATGGAGCGAATTTGAAATAAAGTTTCTGATTATTTGCTACGCTTTTTTCAATACTCTCGCTGTATTCTCTAATTGTATCTAAATCTGGATTTCGTTCCATAACTGATTCTATTTTATTTTTTATATTCTCATTATTGCACTCGTTAAGCGTAGCCCTTACTTGATCAAATACTAAAAGTGAATCAGCTAGAGATAAATTTTGTTTTTGTAACTCTTTTAGGGCTAGTAGTATAATAGAGTAATTTTCTTCGATATATTTTAAATCATTTTCTAAATTTTGTTTTTCCAAAATGTTTTTTGCGTTTCGTATGGCTATAGCATCAGAACTGCTCAAGCAGGATAAAACTTCTTTTATTTTATCTAAATGTTGAGCGTAGTAAGATGTTGCCTGTAACCAAGTACCCCATCTGGTAATGACTGGTTGCGGAGGCAACGGTAAGTCAGGATATTTTTCTTTTAAAATGTTTACCCTACTAGGAGCCTTTAAAAATACTTTTTTAACATTTGATATAAGAATATCAATATCGTTGTATTCTGACCTTATCTGCTCACTTACACGATGAAGAGCGTGCGCCAAACATGTCACATGCTTCATTTCAGGTAAGTAATGTTTTAAATTTCGCCCTGCAGATAGCATGTACGCGACACTGTCAGTGCAAAGCATTAAAATATTGTCAACTTTCGCTTCAAAAGTGTTTTGCCATAAATTTTCTAGACATTGCAGTACAAATTGTGTTATTGTTTGTCCATTTACTGCTGTTAGCATTTTACAAGCAATCAAATAAGGCCGGCCTGCACTATTACTAGGATGCAATGGTTTTATTAGGAAATTGACTATGTATCGACCAAAAATGTCTGTTGTCTCATCCAGCGATATCCATAGTTTCTCATTTTTATTAATTTCATAAATCGAATTGATTTTATTCCTATAAAACTTCTCCAAATAAACTTTTCGTAACTGTGATTCGTCAACCACTTTACGATTGGTACAAACGCAACAACAAGTACTGCACATATATTTCTGAAAAAACTCTTTGAACGCTGGATTTTTCATTTGCGACCAAGGAATATTGCATAGAATCAGGAACTTAATGAGGTCGAAGTAAAATTCCTCTTGCGGTCTCTTAAATTTTCCTTGATGTACAGCGCCTTCAATGTGTTTGGTAATGTTGCCTCTATTCACAGCTTTCAAATGACTTTCACACTTTGTACAGTATATAGTGCCACTAGCGTTATCGTAAAGTAGCTCAGGATAGTGCAATAACCACTTTAGCACTGTTTCAGCCTTGACCTTTGCCATATTTATTTATATGTCACCTAAAACAATGATTTAAATTTACAATATATACATACACAACTGTAAAGTCGATAATGAAATTCTGTTTCATATAAAGTGATTTTTTTAACTGAAGCGGTGATAGCCCTGCGGTGTGCGTACCGGACTCTCATGCGCTATGATGATTGCTATAAAGTGATATTTTAACTGTTTCCAAGTTCTAAAACCTTCTTAAATAGTGAAAATAATTAAAACTTACCCGTACAAAAACAACTTCAAATGGGCCCAATCCAAGAGTAATAAATCGATGTCCGTAGTTATAAGCCAAATTCGTCGTTTTAAGTAGATTTCAGAAGACAGTACACAAGCCAGGGTCAAGTCAAGATATTCACAACACATAAAATAAGCGCACTCCACGAACCGAAATAAGTGAGTGAGCCACTTGGTCTGGATGTCGGTGCGAGCATTGTTTTCGAACAAACAGTCAATGAGTCATCCAGGATACTTGATTCTAATTGGTCAGATGCGTTGAGCATAGACATAAGAGGACAAAAGACCCTGTTTGCCGGATGTCGTGTGTTGAAATGAATATTATTATTATATCATTTTATAAATGAGAGCGAGTGAGAGGCACGCGTCCCTTCCACTCGGGCATGGTTAGCCCGCCTAAGAGCGAGAGAGACAGAGCGAGAGAGAGAGTGAGAGAGATAGGCATACACACCGGTTCATGTCTTGCGCTTCTATTTCGCTTAGGCGGTGATATATGAAATTCAGTGCGAGATTCTTTGTATAAATTAATGTTTTAAATATAATTCTTTGTATAAATAAATGTTTTAAATTGTTACTATTATTTCATCCTTCTTCCTACTATACGAATGAATATTCACATTAAAATTATTTTACCACTCAAAGTCGTTGTCACGTAAAACTTTCGCCCGTATATCGACTTTACAGGCAACCAATTTTTTTTACTATTAAATTCTGGCCATCTACGCCACTAGCAGCATAGCGTTGAGAGTATTGATACATTTTTAACTAGTTTCATGTAATAATTTCGATGTTTCGGTATTTTTATCATAATAATCCGGAAACTCGGAGGCGTATCCATATTAACATATACGTTTGATGTCAGTGACCTTAATTCAATATACCTACTCCGACCACTGCTAATAACTTACATATTTGCTTTTCGTCATTATTTTCTGCTTTTACTGATATATTAATATTCTAAGTGACGTAGACAAAATAAGAATGGTTTATAAAATTCCACCTTTCGAAATTATCTGATAAAATATTTATGCGTTTTGAAATATACGCTAAGTTATTAATATGCATATTGATGCTAATCGAGTTATGCTTAGTGATTTAAGGTAAATAAATAAGGCATATAGCATTGGAGTATATAGCTTATGACCATATAATTAATGATTCAATTATTTATTGCTGCTTCGCGAACTATGCAAATGATTGATATTGACACAAACACACACACAGACACACCTGCACACACGCATGACACTATAGCGTTAAGCCGATAAGCTTGCATACGTAGCAAAGATAATTTTGTATTTACTTGATATTATTTGTATGTATTTGCTCTTTTGTAATGTTATTCTTACCTGTTTTATCTCGTTTTCCATGAATATATAAACCGAAATTGCGTAATACCTCTACGAGTTTGAAAATGGTGATAATATTATTAACGAACATAATTCGCATTTAAACAGATATAAAGGGTTCTGTCTGTCATCGTTATAATAATCTTAACTGAAAGAGGTCCACTTCTGGCCGAAAGCCAATCGAAAAATAGGGGATTTTATTCTGTACGTTCCGCAGACGAGTTGCTTAACGTAGTAAAAAACATAATTCGGACAACTTTCTGCAGTTTTCTGAAGGTGTATAATGTTTTTTTTTTTTATTTTAAATATATTTGTTTTATCTCTGTTTGGTTTACTCTTGATCCCAATCAAGCCCAGGGGCCAAGACAGGATCTATGGTGGAGTGAGCTAACCCAGGAGGTCTCTACTCACCCTGGCTTTAAAAATGGAAGGGTTATAATTATAAATACCTACTCAGCAATACAGACGCAAGAAGGAGTTCCACTCCTTTGCTGTGCGCATCATAAAAGATGGTAGCGCTTGGTGCGACAGTTAGGAATAGCAACCGAGAAAGGGTGGTAGCCCGCAGTGCGTCTGGTGATTACCCTTTTGTCGCCATTTACGACACCCAGAACCCTGGTTCCAACCCTGGCCTTACATCTGCTTAATTACACGCTTTGAAGAGAAAACAGAAGAAAGAAAGAAAGCTACCTTTTTAGTAGTAAATAGATGGCGCTTTACCGCCTGATAGTACGATGCGATCTAGGATATGAGGCGCTTGCCTAGAAGATACTTACTCATGAACACACTGTACCATAGTATTCGTAGTAGCATTGATTTAATTACTGTTAAAAAAAAATAAACTCCCAGACATAAATAGTTTAGTTTACGACTCGCGAATGCCTTTGATCTTGATGTTATCCTGTATCAAAGGGTTATTGTTACGACTTGCTATTTTTAGTTCCAACCAAGGTTGAATAAGAATTAACCATTTGTTTTTAAGATAAGTTAGAGAAAGATAAATTTTAATAGAAAAATACTAGAAAAAAACGAAAAAAAAGTTGATCTTAGGCGGGATATGAACCTACAATCTATGTATGTCCGTGATGACAACTGTATGCAAGCTGCTTGGCTACTTCACACACGTGGTCAGATGAGATCTAGACAATTTGGAGAAACTGGTGGTAGTGGGCCTGGTGGAAGACAAAAGAAGTCTTGGAAGATCCCCCACAAGGTGGATGGACGCAATATGGGAAGCCACGTACTCCAATCTCCAGGCAGCAATCAGGAGAGCGGGAAACCGAGTGACATGGCGGACGTTCATCCGAGAGATTGCTCGTGGTAATTACGAGCCTCAGTCATGAGGAATCGTCTTAGAAGAACATGACAATAAAAGTGTATAATAGGATACCTATCGAAGTCAGACAATTATCTACATTGAGAGTTTGGTGTAGGGTATAACGCGATCCCGCATTTGTCATAAAACACGGTTAAAAGTAACACAACATGGAATTTATTTAAACAAGTACAAAAATATGGAAAAATTTTAAGGAATTCATTTGATGTTATGGAAGTGTTTTCGCAGGAAACAACATTCCCAATGTATTATTATCCAAATTACTTCGTATCTTGTTGGCAAGCTAACCGGTAGCGGAGACCGCTCGCTCTTCTTCCTCATTTGTAGGCATTATAGATTTTAGTGCATTAGTCATCTTCAGTCCCTCAAATCTCGCGGGTTCGAGATACTATAGATATATGTATTCCATCGCGTACTTTTTTGTAGATCTATGAAATAGAAATAAACCACCATTTATGGTTTTGTTATATCTCAAAGAATTTAGGCAGCGTTTTCGATAAAAGCTCCCGGGCTTGATTTTTTCCTATTATTCTATCAATTATTGTTGTATTACAGACAATTAACACAAAACCTTGAAAAATTATATACCTTAACCATTCTCATGAATTATTCTATCTATTGGAAAAACCCTGAGGAAAAACCGCATGAAAATCCGTTCAGTAGTTTTCAATTCATTGCGAACAGAAAGACAGATAGACGCGGCGGGGGACTTTGTTTTATAATATCTATAGTGATGTAATGTCGCTGGTCGATATAATAAAAACATCTTAATTATAATAAGCTATATCTCATAGCATGCAAACATGAGATAAGATAAATTATTATTCATTTAAACCTCTGATAAGTTATTTATTATTGTAATTATTAATATTCGATTGGAAAATGCAAGTCATAAAATCCATAAGTAAATAAAAAAATCCATAGACGTCTGACTGTCTTTTATTTAGAACTAGGTGGTACTAGCTTTAACCTGCTATATTCTATACTAGCTTTTACCCGCGGCTTCGCCCGCAATTTTTTTTTCAATAAAAAGTATCCTATGTTACTTCTAATACCTCCAAGAATATATGTACGAAGTTTCATGATAATCGGTTGAGTAGTTTTTGCGTAAAAGCATAACAAACAAACTTACATTGACATTTATAATATTAGTAAGACTATTTATTTCGACAACAAAGAATTATATACAAATGCCAATAATTATATTTATCTAGACTACCAAATATATAAATTGCGATTGAGATGGCGATAACATTGATCTTTTATTATTTGTAACATCCACTTATGTACATTATGGTTATGCAATAAATTATTGAGTATTGAGTATAATATTGCACCATGCGCTTCTCAAAATCTTTTATAATGCGCACAGCAAAGGAGTGGAACTCCCTCCCTGCGTCTATATTTCCGAGTACGTATAACCCGTCCGTTTTTGAAGTTCGCTCTCGTTTCTTGGTCAGCTCGCTCCATCGCGGATCCTGTCTTGGCCTCCGGGCATGATTACTGATTAGGATCAAAAGCGAACCCATTCAAAAAAAATAATTGATTCATTAATTAAATAGATGGCAGTTTTGAAGTCAGTTTTAATTGGAACGGAGCGAGCGAAGCTCTCATGGATCAGCTTCAATGGCGCAATCTCTGTTACGCCATAACTTCCAGAGTTCTTAACAGATTTTAATATTTTTTGCGTGGAATCGAATCAACAGGTTTAGGACCAGATTGTGACGGAGCCCGAATTTTGAAATTAGCAAAAATTCTCATCGGATTTTTTTTTAACTTTTATTAGGTATTACGCTCCGCTCCAATATATGGTGTTAGCGTAGCTTTATGCTTAGCGACTGCATCGCCTAGTATTATTTGGAGCGGATCTCCCATGGATCAGCTTCAATGACGCAATGTCTGTTACGCCATAACTTCCCGAGTTCTTAACCGATTTTAATAATTTTGTGTGGAATCGAATCAACACATTTAGGACCAGATTGTGGCAGAGATTTTGAAATTCACTAAAATAAAAAAATTGACCAAAATTATTTCCCATTGTAATAAAAAGCGCGCGCTTTTTGAAAGTTTTCAAACATTATTGATTTGTTTTTAATATGATGCTTCGCTCCACTATATGAGAGAGCTGTTTAACTTTCATATCAACACAAGAGAAGATACTCTTATTTAAATCGAAATGTAACTGTGTCCTCAAATATATAAAAGTAGACAAGGATAAGTAATATTTTTCTGCATTGGATGTCAACAAGATAAAAAGTGCAATGAACGTATTACCGTGAATAACACAGTTATCTAAAGAGTTTAATATATTATTGTGTTTTTAAATATGCTCATAAATGTTATCAAACACCACGAAGAATAAAATAGGTATTGTTAAATTTTATTTTACGACAATCCTAAGCCTTTTGAGTGCAACGAGATTAGCTCTTAACTAATTCTGCCTTTCGCACCTGCCTGGGTTCGAACGAACGACAGGTAGGAATAGTAACCAACACAGTGTGGTAGTCCGAGATGGCTGTATGAGCACTCTGATTTGTACGGAGATAGCGGTATGGGATTTGAGTCCCGGAAGGGGTAGATGCTAGTGTTATAAATACGAGCATTGGTACATGAGTCATGGGAATTTCAAATATAAAATATTACATATTACGTCAAAGTGTTTGACCGCAATGAACTCCCGAAACTACTCAACCGATTTTAGTATTTTTTTTTTCATTTTCCTGGTTTTATTCCGACATAGGATAGGTTTCATAGGTCAGCTAGTTATTTATATAATGAAATTAAAAGGAAAGTTATCACAGTCAATTGCCAACGTTGCAAAGTATTTCGTTCGTAAATGGAAAACATCTTTGAAGAAGCAGTTGCAATACCAGTGTTTACTATAATTTTACTGTCAAATAATTCAAATAATAACTTCCTTTATGGCCAAATTAAAATTAGCTACGCTTTATAGGGTGTCATATGAACTTAGGTTAAAGTCAAATGTAAAACTCTATTTACATGGCCTTCAGTGTTGCCAGAATGTTACTTTTGTATCATTTTACGTTATTTTGACCTTCTCCATTTGACCTTCTCCATTTGACCCTTTGACTTTTTCCACGACCTCCATGTTACATGACTTTAAATGTCGTTTTATTCATAACCAAATAGTAAAAACTACAAAAAAAAAACAAGTTATACTAACTCCGATACAAAGACAAAACTTATTTAATCTCTGATTTAACTTTTGACGTGACAACGTCTTATAAATTGGTTTGCCGGGTGACACTTCAAGAAACTGCGTTACGCTCCGCTCACGTTATGCGCTTACAATGAGAGCGAGTGAGAGGCACGCGTCCCTTCCACTCGGGCATGGTTAGCCCGCCTAAGAGCGAGAGAGACAGACATAAAAAGTGGAAGGGACGCGTGCCTATAAATTAATGTTTTAAATATAATTCTTTGTATAAATAAATGTTTTAAATTGTTACTATTATTTCATCCTTCTTCCTACTATACGAATGAATATTCACATTAAAATTATTTTACCACTCAAAGTCGTTGTCACGTAAAACTTTCGCCCGTATACCGACTTTACAGGCAACCAACCAGTTTTTTTTTACATATTTTAAATGTTCCGTTTAAAATGATTTGTTTGCTTTCAGCTTATGTGTACTAATAATAATTGATAGCTATCTAAATATTTAAAGTAAGCATTTAGGAAATCAAGAATTGAATAAGAAAATCCAAGCTAACGCCAATTAGTACAAGCGTAGAATTTCGTTTTGTTTAGCATTTCCCGTGAAAATGTTTCTTTTTAAGCTATCTCATGTTAATTTGACTATCGGCTAGCAACACTGGTGGCTTTGCAATAAAGAATATAAATATCTTCCAGAATCTACGCATCCAGGAGATTCGGGAGCGATCTCTGGACTTACAACGGGATATTGCTGCAGCTATGCACCAGCTCCAAGTGCCGCCGGAAGAAGTTGCTGATTATATGCTCCCGGGAAATGTCCCCTTATTCCCTGCGAAAGTTGGGGAGCCGGGGTACTTGGGCGACAATAAGATTTTAGGTCAGTATGTGTTAAGATAATTCTTACTATGTATTTAGTTCATATATTTTTTTCTTCACATGATCACCCTTGATCTTTGTACCTTGACTTCAATGATACAATGATCGTTGGCGTGTATTCGAATATAAACTAACTGTTAACTCATACTATTTATGTAAAAACTTGCAGTTAAATTCTTAAATAACAAAGAATATTAAAAAAAAACCGTGTGTGTGTACTTATGTACGCGCTTATATAATGCTTATATTTAATAAGATATAAAATACAACTGTAAACAACAACCACGCCTCTGAGCCCTCAGGTGGAATGGAACCCACGATCTCTGATCTCTGAACTACCGAGAGTACTATAAGCTAGTAAAATTAGTGTTGAAAGTAAGTTAACTTAGTTAGGTAGTTTTTTACAAATATTAAACATTTGATTGAGATGGAACTAGCTACAACAATGTTTTTAATTTTTTTCATTTAATTCACAATGCCATATTTTTATAAGTGTGATGAAAATAATCACGCCTTCGAGCCCTCAGGTTTTTAACAGGCTTATTTTATATCCTATAGAATTTATTGCACTGTGAATGCAAAAAATAATAATAGATACATGCGCATATTGAATAAAAATATTTTTCATCTTTATATGTATTACCTTTTTTAGGTATTCCGTACCTAAAAGGTAAAATATAGTTCAAAAAACTAAAAAACACGCTTTAATGATGAAAGAAACTAAAAAGTGGAAAATGACTTTTTTTTCGTATTCCTGACAGCAAACCCTTTCATTTGATACCCATATCATGGAAGTGCATTTCAAACAGCCAGTTCGCCATCTTGGGGAGGCCGCCATATTTGTTTGTAATGACGTTTCTTAGCTAGCCATGTATTGTCATCAGAACTCAGAGCGTGTGCAAAATTTCATCCTAATCAAAGACCGGAAAGTGGGTCAAATTAAGATTCCAAGATTTTCTTACATAGTTACAAGTGAAGCTAATAAAAGCGTGTTAAAAATGGGACACTATTACTAAGACTTCGCTGTCTGTCCGTTCGTCTGTCTGTCACTAGGCTGTATATCAAGAACCGCGATAGCTAGACAGTTGAAACTTTCACAAATTATGTATTTCTGTTGCCGCTATAACAAAAAATACTAAAAAGAAAATAAAATAAATATTTAAGGGGGGGCTTCCATGCAACAAACGCGATTCCTTTGCCCTTTTTGCTCAATATCAATAATGGCAATAAGTATGCACTTGAAATATTCACAAAATACTCAGTTGTATTTTTACTTTAATAATAAATAATAAAATTATAATAAAATTAATATTTAAGGGGACTCCCTTACAACAAATGTGATTTTTTTACTTTACTTAAAGTTTGTACGGAACCCTTCGTGCGCGAGTCCGACTCGCACTTGGCCGGTTTTTAATTTTTTGAGGCACTGAGTATTTTCCGTGACGATAGTACATGCAACTGCATCCAAATATAGGAGATTGAAAAAACTTCTAAAATAGTAATAAGCCCGTAATTATTAACGAATAATTAATTTAATTGTTAATAATCTGTCTTCCAGGAGCACCGGTGGATTTCAACCGATACAAACCGGACAAGATTGAAGACATTATTCCTTTCGACTTCATCAGCAAGTCCATTTACTCCGTCAGCCACTCCAATCCCAAGAGGAGGATAGAGGCCCCTCTGAAGGAAGCAATTGATGATGTGATTAGGGAGGTAAGATTTTAGAAACTAGTTTAAGCCTGTACTTTCATCAAGCATATTTATTATACAAATGAAGACGGCATATATTGTCAAACAAGATAACAAAACACACATCTTATTGTTAAATCGCAGATTTAACTTTTATGGCAGAAAGAAAAGACCAAAAATATTTAGAATTTAGAATATTGTCTTGAATTCTGTAGAATCGTTTCTTGGCCAATCATTCTTCAACGGTGGATCAAAATTTGGTAAATATTCTGTGAACTTATCTATAAGGTTTGTCAAAGATTTTAATACTTTCTTTTGAAGTACAAATGCCTTTTCCATATTCATAGAATTACCCTTTATTAAAGTTGCATTATAGCAAATTTAGAATTGGATTTATTTAGCAGACTAGCGACCCGCTCCGGCTCCGTATGGTAGAGTATATTATTATGCCTACATGTTTTGTCTGTCGTCGCATCGGCTTGATTTATAGACGCGAAGGTGTGGACTTTGTCTTATAATAATAATATTTCTTACATTCACACCAATTAACGTAGCCCAAAGTAAGCACTGTCACGCTTGTGTTATGGATACTAGGGTAACGGATACACATACATATAACAAATTTATAGATTTTATATAAATACCCATGACAACTGCTCGTATTCATCACACAAACATTTGCCCATACCGGGACTGGAACACAGAACCATCGATGCAAAAGACAGGATCGTTACCGTTGCACCAAACGGTCGTCGGTAAATAATATGTAGTGATTATTATTAAAATTATTTTCAGGTGATGGAGATAATAAACGCGCCGTCCCGTCAGCGCGGGAGGGTCATCGATTTCAATGAGCTGCTGTACGGGTACACCCGGCTGCAACCGCTTCACGGCGCTGACCATGTGCTGGACCTGCTTCTGAAGTACAGGAGGTACCGCGGCAAGAAGATGACAGCCGCTGTTCGTCGTCACGCCTACTTGCAGCAGTCTTTCACTGGTTAGTACAAGGATTTAGTAGTATCAAATCAGAGTGCAAAGTTCCTTAAGTTACTTTTGGGGAAGGCAACGATTTCAAAGCACATACAGCCTTAAACGTAGTATTAGTCGTAATACAAACAACGTTTTTTACACAACTAATGGAATCAAAATCATGTATGGGCAAATTTGTTAACGGGTATTAGCATATAGAAATTAAGATAAAGATTAAAATAACAATTAACGGGACAATAAACTTTTTTTCTTAATTTTTTGATAATTCATGATGCTCTATTAACGATTGAAGCAATACGCCGAAGACAGATTACCCATATCATCATGTATCTTCTCATGCATGAGAAATATCACGCATCTAAATGTGAAGGAAGATTTTTAACTACTAATTGCTATGGAAATATGTTTTTTGCGAACTGGTTACACACGAAAAATAGCTCGGCTGCTACTGCCATTTGTCAATTTTCCAAATAAGGTCAAACAATTATCACAGGCATATGAGTTCAGAGAGAAGTATATGTTTGATTAATCATTCAATGCCAATGGTTTTGCAAAAATAGGAATAAAAACGAAATAGCTTAATCAGTTTCTAAAAAAAAACCTACAACCTCAAAGTGGGTTTATGTGAGCTAAAGTGAATGATGGCGAGACTGTAACAGAAACGATGTAGTTTGATATACATGTTCTATGATTTTATGCTGGAGCTAATTAATTGTAGTACCATATTAATAATAACAGTTGCCCGTCTTATCAAGTACCAATATCGCAGCAAGACGTTTGTCACCGTCTACAACCTCCACTTAATGATTTTACTTGTCATTACGAACTGTCTTGTAAAAATGGTTTGATGAGGTTTCTATTTCGTATCGGTGGCCAAACACTATCTCCATGTCTTGGAGGTCATCAAACGGAATTAAAGTCAATTCTAACGGATTATCCACATTAGAACCATATTATATTATGTTATGACCCATTCCCCATGTGACCAGCTGCAGATAATTCATATTCTAATTAAGATTTTACTTTACTTGTTAGTTGCTTTTTTTAACTTATCGACTACTTCCAAATTTATAATGCTCCTTGCAAAATTTAAGAAGCGCCTTGTTTTAAAATCTTAAATTGTACCTTTTTCAAAACCCAATCAAATTCATAAATTTTTCATTAATTTATTCACTTATTCATTCAACCAATCGTTAATACATAAATTCATTCATTGTTTGCTATTAAAATCGTCTTATAATTAGGATCAGTCACGTTTAGTAAAGTTTTAATAGTACCGAAAATATCGGGTACATATACCAAATCTTTCCTGATATTAATGTATATATCATACATCTATATAAAGTATAATCTTTTTCTTACGTTCCAGGAATTGATATAAGAGAGTTACCGATGGGTGAATCACCACCGATAGAAGACCCAGAAATATTAAGCAAATATGAGGGCAAGTTTGATACAAACGATTATGACGACTTCGACGAATCTAGTCAGCAACAACACAATAGTTTCCTCGACTTTGGTAAGCTAAACGTGAAGGAAGCTATAGAAAACGGCCTCGTTAAGCTACAAAACAATCTGCCAAATGTTTTGAAATGGGGAGACCCTGACACTGAAGAATATCCAACTCACCGTAGAAGAATCCATTTTATTTTACCTTTAGCAGGAAGACAAGAAATCTTCGGTAGATTTATGAAGAATTATGAGGATATTGTGTTGAAATACGACGAAGCGGTATCCTTGATAATCGTTCTATATTTAGATAGTAAAAGTCCGATGGATTACCGGAATTCGGAAAGTTTGGTAAATTATTACAGAGATTTGTATACGAAAGATATACATATTGTTATGATGGGTTCCACGACATTTTCCCGTGGTGCTGCTCTAACGGAAGGAATCAAGTTAGTACCGGATGATGGGTTAGCATTTTTTATTGATGTCGATATGATGTTCAATTTTGATTCACTTAGAAGAATAAGAATCAATACAATAAAATACAATCAAGTCTACTTCCCTATTGTGTTCAGTGAATACAATCCTGAAGTGGTTAATGGTGAAGATTTCAATAAATTCAAAGATGAAAGTTTAGATATAAATACAGATTTAGGCAGAAACTTAGCAACATCTGAAAGTGAAGTGAAATCTGACAGGGAATTAGTTAATCTGAAGTACAGTAAGGAAATAAATGATGACTATGGTTACTTTAGGCAGTATGGTTTCGGTATACTCAGTATATATAAATGTGATTTTCTTAGAGTCGGTGGCTTCGATTTGAATATAAAAGGTTGGGGTTTGGAAGATGTTGAATTATTTGAAACACTTATAAAGTCTAACTTGACGGTGTATAGGGTTGCTGACGATAGTTTGGTGCACATTTTCCATTCGGTTGACTGTGATAAGAATTTAGAAAAGAGTCAGTTCTCGATGTGCTTGGGAACAAAGGCGTCTACGTTCGGCAGTGAGAAACACATGACTTACTATATGCTCAACCATCCGGAGCTATTGTGGCCTGAACAGTGGAACGAGAAGGGTGCTAGCTAGTACAGGGTTTTATTTTAGAATATTGTTCAAATTTTAGCACGAGACTTTTATAATGACAACTCGATTTTGTTGACGAGTTTTAATATTTGTACAGAAATGAACAATTGGGTCAGCTTTGTGGGAATACAAATATTGTTGACAGCACAAAGATTTTTAGAATCAACTTAAACATTTCCATTCTACAAACAATGCATTTCTTTTTTTTAAATATAGTTTTGAATGCATAATTTTATATTTATAAGGTGCTTTGAATGAGTGGAGTGTAAATGGCATTTACTGTATATAATTGTTGTTCCTATTAATGGTTTGGAAACTGGCTGAGCACTAGTACCATGTCATAAAAATTAAGTGTCTTTTTATAGAATAATTAAAGCAATTGATTTGACATAGTGCTTATTAGTATAGTTCTTGTTATGCTGTTTGAATATAGTCATTTATTTAATCTTCTGAAGCTCTGTGTTTTTATACTTTGGTTCAATGTTTTAATAATCTGATAAGATTATGCACATCCAGGGCCGCTTGGCATAAATATGTTTCAATGATGTATGATATGTTTTTTCATGTATCAAATATCATTGATTTGTTACTAAAAATAAGGGGAATAGTGTAAGGACAAATCTAAAATACTCTTTAATTCCATATGATTAAGGTTTATTTTCCATGGTTGTGAACACGGACACATTTTATAAGTTGTTTTCAACAGACAATCACTTAAATGGCCATCTTACTTATATTTGCATATTAGAACAGATATCACTATTTTAATATCGTTTTATTTATAATTATGTATTTTTGTAAGTTTCATTTTATTTCGGGAATATTTGAGACGACTGTTGTTTAATAGCTGAAAATAATTATGAATACGCTCAGAAGCACAACCGCAGTCATACATCTAGATCAGAGGTTCTCAATTTTTTTGTTCTCACCGCCCTGATATTGATTTTTTGTGAATTCATCAACTTCAAAGGTATTTTTGCAAGCTAGTATAGTGCTACTCGCTACAATTAAAGAAAATACACTCAGGTCTCAGATGCCAAGATACTTAAAACGTGGCTACTGTGTTACCCGAGGACTGTAGCTACAATTACAGATCAGATTAGTTTTGTGATCACAACACATCACGATTATAAGTTGTAGTGTTTTTTCAATAGGAGTATTTACAATGCCTTTAAAACAACAGTTACGCCATAAAATACACATTTTTATAGTAATCATAACACTACTTCATAAAACCGTGGTGAAGTAGTTCGCTTTCCCAACTCCTCGTGACTGTGGTGTAATCAACAAACGATATTCGTTGCAGCAATTTTGTTTAAAAAACATTTTTAAAAATATTATATTTAATTCGGATTTTTTTTACTTTTGGATGCATTATACTCGTATATATTAACCTTAAAGTTCTAGTGTGCTTTTTTACTTGAGAAAAAATATCGATATTTATTTTTATTACTTACTAGTTAACCCGGCCACGCGTTGCTGGTACAACCCGGCCACGCGTTGCAATGGTAGTTGCTATGCTATGGTGGTTAATTGATTATAAAAACTGTTATTCTTATGCTTGGTAATTAAATGTGGTAAGAAACCCACAAAGTCCTTCTTTTATATAGTAGAGATGATAGTTAAAATGAATTAAGATATTTATCGATTGAGACCTAACTGCTGTAGTGCTGGCTAGCTTATTATATTGACGTGTGGATAATGTTTTAACATTTTACGCAATAGCTAAATTACTAAGCTGATTACAGAATTGTGAACGTGACTTTACAGATATTGTCATAATCATATTGGATCAAAGCTTTTTTACTGAAACGCATAAATGATATTCGGTGTGTATTTTATAAGCACTCAAATTCCTATTTTTTGTGATATCACAAAAATTCCATAGGTTACCGAACCGATTAAAATAACGATTTTAGAAATCGCAATCATAACGGGTTGATAACATTAACCGATTTGAAAACGTTACCGGTTGTGCCTTAATTTTTGAGCATTGATGTAAAAAGATCCATCTATAGTCTGATACTCGTTCCTTTTGTTGTATCTAACTTTAACTATATTGTTATGGTTAAGATAAATGTTTATTTCCGAGAAAAAAAAGTAAGGCTAAAAACAAAAATAAATAATCACATTTACAATTTGTATAGACAACTTCAATCAATATTGTTTATGGTATGTTTGTTCCCTTAATATAGTAATCAAATTGAGCAATATAAAATACACAAGGTCCATATATCTGTCCTAAGTATATACAGGGTTCAATAAATCAACTTTTTCATGGGTTTTTTGCGCATAATTTATATTTAATCCTGACTTTCATGCTCTGCTCGTGTAAAGGAGTCGAACGTCAGGATTAAATCTATAATCTAAGACCACAGTGGTTTGTGTGTTTGTCTGTCCGAGCTTTTTCCATTTTATAAATAACGTTACCATAGCAACGCGTTAACCGCAAGTAGTTCGTCTACCGGACGCTAGATGGCGCTAACGGAAAAATATTTAATAATAGAAAAAATTAAAGAATTTTGTCCACCCGTGCGAAGCCGGGACGAGCCGCTAGTATAAATTATGAGCAAAAAAACCGTGAAAATTTTGTTTTATTTAATTGTGTAATGTGCGAGGAAGTGTGAGAACTAAATATATATATATATAGATTTTTATTTAAATTCTTTTGAGATCAAAAGTAACCTCTAAATTAGGGTTTAAGTCCTTGATATTTTACAATTAGCATTTTTTTACTTATAAAGTGGTATCCATTATTTTCATGGTCTCTCATAAATGGTTGTAGAAACGTTATATACTTTCTTTATTTTTTTGTATAACTTATTTTTAATAGCGTAATTTCTTGATGTGGGCATGAGTATTTTCAGCAATGATTCCCTTGACCAGTTTCTCAGTTATTCCATATTGTCACAAATTGTGAACTCGAAGTATTATGGTCATATTCCCTATTTAATATATCTTTTTAAATGTCATGTATACCAAAATACCTTATTGTCATAATAAGTAATTTAAGGGAAAGAATACAAACGTAAACCGAACTTTTATGATTTTTACGAAATTATCACAAATTGTTAGCATAATACATCTGCCATTTGATTCTTTGTTAATTTTTATATTTTTCATGCATTTTCAATCACGTGGTCGAAAATGAAATTTTACTTATCTTATTAATGATTTCTTTTAAAAATTATATGTATATTGTAATAATGTGGAGGCTAAATTGGTTTAAAAAAGTTTCCTGTTAAGTTAACAATAGGTTGATCTATATTTTCATTTGAGATAAATACCCGTAAAATCAAGAGCTACGAAAACATTAAGAAAAATCTATAGGAGTGAATGAGGTCATTTTAAATTTTTGTCACTTGCAGTTTTCTCGCTCAAATCTTTTCAAATGAATAATCGTTTTAGAAGATCCTTTTGCAACGTTTCCTTTATTTCATACAGAATTTTATTTTGTATAGAGTTGAGACCGAATTAGTTTCCTTTTTAGATCATAAATGTCGCTGTAAAATGTTTGACATGCGATACGGTTTCGCTTTTCTTTTGTCTAAGACATTTCCCCAATGAAAGTTCTATGAGGGTAGCATGTTTTACACCATTTTCAATTAGTTTCCTTTTTAGATCATAGATGGCGCTGTGTAATGCTGACACGCGCTAAGGTTTTAATTGTCAACTTTTGAATGAACTAAGTTTGGTTTACGTTTGTCATTGTTGTAATGTAAATATGCTGTAAATTATTTTATTGTGCTCACTAAGTGCCAACTATTAGGTTTTAAGTAGCTAATTTTATCAGAACTCAGGTAAGATTTATTTGTCGATATTAAATGTTTCGTGGTTGTTTATAAGCCTTTGTGATTTGAAAGTGATGAAGATGAATGCAATATATTTTTGGCAAGTCAATATGTTTTATTTATGTCACCTCATTAATAGTTTGAATTTTATTTACTATTTAAAATGAAATCGCTGCATATTTATAAGACAAGCGATTGGTGTCACAGAAGTGATCCTACTGGACCAGCTAATCACTGTCGGATTTAGGATTGTTGCCGCCGTAGATGCGCAGTAGGCTCCGTTCGATGGGCCGCCCCTTTTGTTAAAATGAATTTGATTAATTTTGATCAAATATTTTTATTCTAAAATAACTTTATTTTATTGAAATATAATTTTTATATAACTAATAAACGTGACAGATAAACAAGTAATAAACCTTAGACAGATAAATAATAAATATTTTTTAAATATTAATCAATTTAGAAATTTCCTTTTCCTGGCTTTGGTCCTCGCAAAAACGTCGATTATATCGTCATAAATAATTTCTTGGACCAGTTGAGTTTCAATAGACAGTAATGCAAGATCATTAAGTCTATCTTGGCCCATGCTTGCGCATAAGTAGATTTTTAGCCTTTTTAGAGTGAAAAAAGATTTTCTCCTGAACAATTTGCAGGCGGAATACTAAAAAATATCGAAGATCAATGTCCACATTCGGATATACACCTCGAAGACTTCGTGAAAGCAATACATTGCATGTTTTTTGTGCAGAGTGTACCTCCGTATTTGCTAAAGAATCTTTGAGTTGACAATGTAAATGAATACATTCATTGTCTAATGTCTTTTGTCAATCATCAGAATACTTACTGACTAGTTAATTGACAAGATAATTTAATTCTTTTGTATCGATTTCAAATAAATCTTTCAAACAACTTAAACTTTCGTAAAGCTTTTCATATGTACTTTTACGCCCCGGCCAATTGCACACTCAGAGTGTCTAGAATAAAGTAATAAACATTTGTGCGAAAATTTTCTTGTCTAGAAAAAGATGTTCTTTTATTAGCCCGTGTGGCCTAATTTTTCTGGTTTTTTGCGACAAATATAAAATCACGATAATAATCTGTCTCTCATGTCTTGGAGAAATAGTGCCAGAGAATATAGTTCTATAGAGTTCTATAGAGAATATACATCTACTAGCTGATCCGGCCACGCGTTGCTGTGCCGACTGCAGCGTCATCTGCCGGGCTGATTTGTGAATCTAAACCATTCTCAGATCCCCTTGAACACACACAAAAAATTTCATCAAAATCGGTCCAGTCGTTTAAGAGGAGTTCAGTGACATACACACTCACAGAAGAATTATATATATAAAGATAGGATCTGCACAACGGATGATAAATGATATTGAAATTCTTGAAGCTTCTTACTAGCAGCATTAAAACGATTAGCAGCACTAAAATTACATTCTAATCAATGACTTGGATTGCTGTTTCTAAATGCGGTAATTTCTGCATTCTAAATGTAATTCATGTTTCTAAATGTAGGTATCGAGTTGAAATTTAAAACAATGTCTACAGTCCCTTGAAGTTGTGAGATAATCAAACTTCTAAGTTAATGTCAAAAATAGATACGGCCATTTATTTCACAAAAATGTATATTTCGACACTATCAGGGAATCAAAATTTATAGGGTATTTTCTGTTGTCCTAGAATCATGAAATTTGGCAAGGAATACCATCTTATATTATAAGTATAAGGAAAAATATGAAAACTATACATTTCTAATTAAATCATAATAAAATTTGCGTGTCAGCTCCGACGCTTGACTGGAGTTTACTCCTTAAAACGATTATCTTAAAATATATATAATAGGCAAAGGTAATACACATACTAATATTAATTTAATTAAATATATTACTTAAATTATGGTATTATTATTTATATTCTTTTTTTTAATCCTTTATGTATGATATTTTACATGTATACTGAATGCTATAGTGAGAAAGAAAGAGAGAAAGCAAATATCGATGCCTAACGGCCAAAAAGGAATAACCGCCACTTTACAAATTTTATAGGAGAGCAATTTAAAGATTAAAATAAACGAAAAAAAATCATAAGAAAGGATGTATAGGTTCCGAAAGGCTGAAAATCTATATTTTTAGCTTATATCGCACTATCTATTGACTGGTGTTGTTATTTTTATGAAATTCAGGCTACCAATAGTAGTTAATGTCGGTTACCCGAAATGGTCTTAATTTGACAATCAGCAAAAATGTCGTAAATGAAATACGCAAATTATTAGCTTCCAGCAAAAAATGATATAACCTCACCTCAAGTTTTATTTAAATAGAGGAAAATTAGCACAAGATGTTTTTTTGTAAGAAATAAAATTGTGGAAATGTGGTATAACCAGCTATCGAATGAAAATTCACTGAATGGAAAATTGTATTAAGTATATTTTTTAAGAAATTACGATTATAAGACTATTATAATGTGTTTCGATGTACTTTTTATTTAAAAGTATTTGGAGGAGAAAAAGTTTAAGGTTCACCAGAGAGGTCTTAATAATAAAACTATATAATTTTATTAATCAGCTCAGTCTATAATTGACTAAAAATGGCACTTTCTAATTAACAATTTGTTACTACTTAAGGCTAATACCACATATTCGCCGAGATCAGAAAATAGACTTAAAACTATTAGTACTTAGATACTAATAATAGTTACCTATATCAATGTTCGTTATCTTAGTTTAAAAAATATAACGTTAATAAAGTAACTAGTTTTCTTAAGACTAATGCACTGTTAATATCACGATTTGCTTGACTCATGTCTTTCACTTGTGGATAATAATTATAAGTAATAGTGAATTTAAACAAACACTTATTCTACTTCAACATTTTCGATATCAGAATCAGGCAGTGTATCTTGAACAGTGTTGGAACAGATGATGCTGTTGTATTCACTGTGAAAAAAATGGGGAATTACCTTATGTCGACATAGTTTAAGTAAATCATCGTGTTTGGCCTTAGATACAGGTATTAAAGATTTATAACATGCTGGTGGACTCATTCTAGTTTTTGGATTCACTTTTCATCAGCATCGTAATTCATCGAGTTTTTTACATACTTAAATCAAATTATCTTTCTTCTTTCGAAATGTGACAACACGCATCTTACTTATTTTTCCTATTAGATTTCCTTTGAGGTATTTATCACTGATTGAATCCCATTTATTAAAGTTTAACTTCTTTAGACGCAATCTCAGTTCCATCACGCTTCGTATATGCTTGTCCAGATTGCTTCAATTTTTGTCTCTCTTTCTTATTATTCTTGCGTTTTTGTTTTGTCGCATTCTCTCCTACTACGTTAGGGCCTGTCGGATCTATTGATGATATTATGTTCCCAGAATATACTTCCCACTGGAGGGAGACTCTGTACCAGGGTCGTCTGCTTAGGTACCTCCGTCTTACCTATTTCTGCCGCAAAGCAGCAGTGCTTGCATTGCTGTGTTCCGGTTTGAAGGGTAAGATATGGCAGTGAAATTACTGGGTACAGTGACTTTACATCTTGTGTCACAAGTTGGCAACGTACACTGTGGTTCTTGTGGGGGTTGCAGTTTTGCTGCGAATCTCACAAGAGCCGCATGTATTATAGGTGACTGTTACCACTTACCATCAGGTGGGCAGTTTGCATGTTTGCCAACTTTCTGCAATAAAAAAAAAAAAAAGAATCTTTATCAGCCTTTTTATTTTTTTTGTTTAGGGTTTTTACCCGAATTATCCGAATCTGATGAATCTGAAGTAGGTATATACGTATCCGAATCAATGTCTTCTCCAAAATACTGTTTATTTAGTTATCTTTACGTTTTTTTTAGGATTCAATTTGTCCTTGTTATTTACTTTAGGTTCCGGCGCAAAACTGGTAGATGGTAAGTGATCTGCCGTCGCGGAAGATGTTGGGATTGCAGATAATGTCATTTCAATATCAGTGGTATTCAGTTCAAGCAACGATCCGGCTACTATTTGGTTGTCTAAGGCTTCAGTGTCTATAAACGATTAACATGCTGGCTCATCATTTTAAATTTCATCATGACCCAATGATTCTAAGTTTACCTTTAAATAAAAAAGCGTCATTAAAGCAACCCCGTCGAAAAGTGATTTGGTGGACAGGGAAAAATTCACGGGTTCTAGTCCCGTCTGAGGATTTACTTTTCCTGCTTCATTCCGAATTGAATAGTTACCATAGTACACTAGGCACTCTTTTCAAATAAATAATATAAAACTTTACACATCATTTAAACAAGAAATAAGTATCATTCTACTTCATTAAACATGAAATTTGACTTACCTAATAAACACAAAACGTGAAAATATATCGCGCCAAAATGGCTCGCATGCGCACGTGGCGCTTGCCCAGTTGCACGCCACAATACGCAAAGTAAAGGTTGGAATAACGTTAAAATGTAGGTGTACCTTTTTATCTAATCGCCAAAATTGTTTAAATATCGGGAGGGTAAAAAAGGATAAGCGACAAAATATTATTAAGTACTTGCAGGGACAAAATGTGCTAACCGCTTTTTTATCATTCATTTTTAACCGGGAAAAAAACAGTAAGGACCAAACAGATTCTTAAAAATGTGACCAAATTACAATAAACGACTCAAATGTTTAAAAAAAAAACTGCCAGAAAGTCTTAAACGGATTTCGATAAATAATTATGAAGAGGCAAATTATCATAATCCCATATTTCTCAATTTTTATTTCCAGGCGAAATAGGTTAACGGTAGATCATTAGAATATTACAGAAAATCCAAAAAGCATAAGTTCGTTATTCTCAGATATTTTGTAGATCAACCACCAAAAAAAATATCTCATTAAAATTTTTGTCGTTTATATCGAAAAAAAATGTCTCATATCTATAATTTTACTACCGCATAAGCGACATAAAGATTCGCTTAGAAACACGTAACCCAGATCAAACGACGCAGAAAAAAATGACGGTTGTAACTATGTATATAACTCAAAATCACAAAATATGTCGCTTATCCCTTTTTGGCTGTTAGGCATCGATATGTATTTGGGACTGAGGAGTGGGGAGCGCTATAAGGTGTACTAATATATTACGCATGGGAAATGTGACCCTTCATTTTTTGTTAACGTTTGATTTTACTACCTATCTATTTTTCATACCGTGCACTATATATGAAACGACTCTTAAGGAGTTAAATTCCAAATATTAAACTCTTTGTTTTGCAATTATAAACTTATTTGCAGTTGGTAAACTAACCGCGACCTATGTCGTTGTATGGCGACAATAGTTTACCCCTCAATCCGTTTATCTTTTTATAAGAGCAATATTCAGCACTTTCATAATTTACTTAACTCAAAGTTTGTACGGAACCCTCGGTGCGCGAGTCCGACTCGCACTTGGCTGGTTTTTATATGTAGGTATTATAATGTCATGAAATAGTGCTAGAAAGTAGAATCTACTGAATGAAAGGCACACTTTAAAATACTAAATGAAAGTTTTCCAGTATCGTTGTATCGTAGCGAATAGCTGTCTTTTACGCACTGCACAAGTGTTTATTCATCTCAATACATTTCACACCCTCGGGGAAAGCATTTGAGGTGTAAACATTTTCTAAAGTCACATATAAAATTATCATTAACACTGAGAGAGATATATACTTTTGAAAATCCTCTTTTTTGTATTCACATTAGAATATAATTTTAAAAATATTTGAAGTTTATATGTATTGCATATTTCAACAAGGCAAGGGCACAGCGACTATTTAAATAAGAAAAAATATATACAAAATATAATTGTCAATCACAAACCTAATATTGTTATTTCTTACAGATGTCTGTTGAAACTAAAAAGAGCTACTTTAAAAATTAAAATTATATCAATATCAATGTATTAATTTTATTCATGCTTATACCTTTAGGTATCTGAGTATAATCTTATAAATTATTGTATTTATTTAGAACTAAGTACTATCATCTGTATATCTATCTAGGTGGTGATTACCAGACTGGACTCAGACCTTTGACAGAGTTGAGGGTAAATCAAGGCGTTTTTAACGGTAGCTATTCCAGCATTTCCTGGTAGGGGATGATAAATTGGGTTTCTCCTTGTAATAGAAGATCAGCAAGGTGAGGGCGGCTATAACAGCATATTCTTGCGTTAGCAACTTTCTTCGCTTTTGGACTCTGATAATTAATGCAAGGTGAAGCAGTGAATCTTTTGCTAACAAAATTGAAAAGCCTTATTCCACCATCCTTATTTTTTCATCCGAGAACTAGACGTACATATAATCGCCACTGTTATGGGGTTGATTTACCAAAGAGTCGCACTAAGCGTTTCGTTCCAATTTTGTGATACGTACCGCTAAGGCATGGAACTCTTTGTCAGTGTCTGTGTTTTCTGAATAATACAATTTAGGGGTCTTCGAGTCACGAGTGAATAGGTATCTTCTAGAGTCTAGCCTTTTTTTTTTTCTTTTTTTTTGTCTAGAATCTAGACAAGCGCATCACGTCAGGCGAGATAGCGGTCAAGCGTTTACCTATTTAATATAATTTGTACCAATAAAACAACGCGTTTTTTTATCTACAATAAATTATTAATTTAGAACTTATTTTCTTAATAATGTCTTACGCAATTTTTGATGGTCAAACGTATCGATAATGACAAACGCTCGTTAAGCGAATGAGTACATTTACAATTGGTCAAGTCTAAGCAAAACGGTTCCAGACAATGCCTCCTTTAGCTCATTATAGTAATTAACACATACTTTACAAGTATGAGCGGCCGCAATTAGCAATGAATGTCTTCATAACTGCTGAGGAGCTGGCAGGGTCGGATTTGGAGGTCTGAGGCCTTTTTTATAGTAAACAACCCGGTCACTCGTTGCTGCTGATTAGTTATTGCAATTTGCAATATTTTTTTTAGTACAAATGTAAAATAAAACCTATTCTATATCTTAAGTGGAAACAAATCTAGCACCTAGTGATCTAGAATGTGATGCGCCTGCCTAGAACATATCTTATCGCTTGTGACTTGAAGACCCCTAAATTCTATTTGTCAGGAAACACGAGACTCTTAGTCCCTTAGTGCGCGTTTAACCTTCGATACTCGATATCGTATGCGTAAAATATTACTACCGATTTTTTTTAAACGTGACCCTAACGGTGAGCATCATGAACAACGAATCTTTATAGAAATTTGTAACGCGTTCGATAATAAGTATCGATTAGGTAAACTCGCACTAAAGTTTTCGGAGGACCTAGGGCAACGGAGGCTTGTATTGTTGTTACAACAATGTATATTTGTATACATATGTATAATTCTTCTATATTCCACCAAAAATTTTCAAAATTATTATTCTTTATAAAAAAAAGACGTGATCGTTAGTGGCTCCTAGAAATTTGTATTTTTTTATCTCTATTGTTGTACCCTCTCTTGTGGGGGCCCTAGGGCATTAGCCTCGGCTGTCCACCCCTAAGTACGACCCTGGGAGCTGGATGTCGCAGTTGTTAGTACGTCCAGCCTACTGGTACGGTGATGCAAGTTTATCCGGTCGGCAAAAGAAAAATTCTCATCCAAAGAATTAAATTGTGAATAAGCGACCTCAGCGAGTTACTGGATTATTATGAACGTGGTTTATGCACGCGACTGGGATATTTTGGATATTGAAGAGATAATTTCTGACATCTTCGGCGTGTTTATTGGACAATTAGTAAATTGGACCGGACTTGTATTGGAACTTTCTTTGAATTAATAATTACTGTGTAATTTTTAATTATTTAACTAATTAAATCTCGGAATAAATTATTATCCCAAACCAGCAACTCGTAACAGTATATTATATAATAATTAAAAGAAGTCTCAAGTTATCATCTTTTGAAATCCATAAAAGATAAATTGAAAAAAAATATATAAATAAAAAATATATTTTTTTCTTTTAACCCAAGGTTAACTAGGAGAGATTTCTGTTTAGCGATAGGACCGCCTGTTTTTTATATTTTTCTCTATTGTATTTGTATTTTTCTCTATTCTATCTGAGTGTCAACAAAGGGTAATTTATTTATTATCGTTAATATAATTTTGATTTTATTTTTTTGCAATAATAGTTTATTATATTATATTAGTATTTATTTTAATGTATTCATAACAATTACAAAGCTTAAAATTTATTTCAACAAAAAATCTGTTTCAACTATGATTAAACTCAAACTCAATATTAATATAAGATAAATATCACATTCAAAAATAATAATCCGTGTACATATATTAATTTCAAATGCATTATAACAGTGTCGTAATATTACGTATCAATAAATAAACTGTCAGCAACTTAAGTAACTGTCAGTTTATAATTATAGGTAATGTTATCAGATCTTGATTATCTATCTGTTAGAGATGCTGTGTGTACATATTTCTGTTTATCATAGCATTTTTTTTCAAGCTACGGCAGACCAAGGCAACTTTCAGGGACCAAATAGAGGATGTATGGGATAAAGGCCAGGTCAAAAATACCCTTAACTGACGAGCTTGTATGAAAGGCTGATGAGAGTTGAAGAAGCGAGAGATGTATGTGAGGGTCGTGGTTAGTGGAAATCTGATATCTCTGCCTACCCTGTGTGAAAAGGCAGAGTTTTATGTATGTATATATGTATATATTTCGCCGTAGTATAGATAAAACACTGCCTATTTTAGTTTATGTTTAATATTTTAGTACCTATATGTTTAATATTATATTTTAACGGTACTTCAGCATTTCCAGTAATTTAATGTTTTTAATTATTTTGTTTTTTTCTATTATTTTCAATTTTTATTAACATTTATTTGATTTTAAAATCAATATAAATTGTAACAATGATTTTAATTTTAAACAATAGCGCGTATTTTGTTTTAACCCTCATTGTAATTCTAATTTTATTCCGTAATTTTAAATGTACATATTTAAGTTTATGTTGTTCAACTTGGTAACTCATGCCTGCTATGTACACTGTTAAGGGTTAGAGTCTAGTACTTAACTTATTTAATTTATTATCATTTTAATGGATTAATAAACTGTAACCTGTTTGTGTACTAAATAAATAAATAAAAAATAATAAATATGTATGATATTTAAACACTAACAGCTAGATTTTATAATTAAAGAATTTAACTTGAAAATAATCAACTTATTTTAAGATTTAGGCCAAACTAGATCCCATAACCTCTTGCTATCCGAGTGATGGTTCTTCTCCGTTGATGTTGACGTTGATATGTTCTGGGTTAGCTCGTACAATCGTGGATTCTATCTTAGCCCCTTGGCTTGATTGGGATCAAGAGCGAACCCATCCTAGAAAAAAAGATAGACCAGAGGCCATCAGGGTGAGTTTACGCTTCGATACTTGATGAAGTTTACGTAAAATATTACTATAAGGTTTTGTATAAGCGCCCCTAGCGGAAATTCATAGAAATCTGTAACACGTTCGATAACGATTATCGAATGCATCGCACTAAGATCTCATTTGAATTTTTCCGAGGTGTTTCTCAAGCTTACTACGATTTTTATAGTATTCAGTATTTGGAATACACGTTGTCACTTGCTACTTGGTCTCTTTAGTTCTTCACCGTCTGTTTTATGCACTGTTTCTGCTTAAAAATTCTCTTGCGTTACACTAACCCTATTCCAACGGCTCTTTTATCATATTTCGTCAGTTGAACTGCTCGGAACCAGCGTCCATTGTGTGCTCTGATGTAATTTTATGTAACGCACATTATACACAAGATGAAGATTATCCGTGGGACCATTTCAACATGTCTGTGGGTACCGACGGGTCAGTATAGTCGGGCTAGGAAAACAGCGATTCGCTACAATACAGTCATTCCACTTTGGAGTAATTAAAATGTATAGACATAGTGAAATGAAAGGAAATAGTCATTGAATTATTAATATTATGTAATAACAGATGTTTACGAACAAAACAATATTAAATACTTGATCACGAACTTCGTAGTCGAGTGGTAACGCCATTCTGAGGTCTCGGGTTCGATCCACGGCTTGGTTAACGAATATATTTATATAAGCTCTGGCGTTATATTGCATGGTAATAATAATGCAGTTTCAATGAATACTAATGAAAGTAATCATGAAAGTTTATAACAGTCTAATACTTATTTTCTTAAATAGCAGCTCTAAGTTATTTTAATTTTATATTTCAATGTGTATTGTGCGTTCATAAGTAACACGCAATACACATATTGGAATACAATACACATACTCCATATTGGAATAAATCTATGGTACAACTAGCTTTTACCCGAGGCTTCAATTTACCCGTCAATTGACAGTTATATTTCTATCCCTCTGGAATAGTACTTTTTTCTGGATAAAAGGTACCCTTTGTACTATTCTGTACCTCTGGCAAAGTGTGTTCAAAATTTCATGATGATTGATTGAGTAGTTAAGGCGTGAAAGTGTAATAAAAAATATCACTTTCAAATTTACAATATTAGTTAGTACTATAAAGTCTTTACCGATATGAGATATAGCCTATCATTTGCGTAATCGCTTGTTTTTATCATATACCAAATTTCATCTAAATAAGTGAACCCATTCTTGACTTATAGAAGGCCATACAGACAGACAGAAAAAATAATAAAATTAGTGGAATTGGTATCAGTGAGTCATAAAAACGAATATTTCTCATAAAATTGCCCAAAAAAAATTAATGTACAGACAGAACCTACATATTTATATAGTAGTATATATACAATACAAAAATGTCGTATATCAAGTATGAGTTTAATCATAGTATTATCTATAGCTCCATCTACTAGATTTCTGTGGCATTATTTTATCTATAAGTTATGTATCTTTTTATGTAACTTAATAAATATAAAAAAGCATGTGTGCAATTCACATGTGTTAGAAGTGAAACCTTCAAAATAAATACGTACACGTATACAAAATACTACGGTTGTTGTGATACCTTCTCTCAAGCTTTTTACTACGCATGCACACACAAACACGTACACACGTACATAATGCTTCCTATCTCTTAGTAAAATAAAAATATGTAGCTTACTTCCGCAAAACTCAAGCAGTGTGCACCGCCCGCCCACCCGCAAATAAATGCAGAAACCACAGACACCGGCACCGAGTTTCCGATAGTTTTCGACAGCGAAAATAGTTTGCATTATTGCGACTGACAAGGATTGTCAAGGACTTAGCTTGCTGCAGTGAATGAGAGCTAAATATGAAACTAAGTTTAAAAGCAAGCTGTTTTAGTGGCCACACGATAATGATCGAGTAAAATATTTCACAGCATAGAAAAAATTAGAATGTGAAATAGCATTCTACAAATTGCACTGTGATAATATGAGTGCAGCTTTGTATCTTACATTTTAATCGAAATTTCAGTTACTTGTAACTTATCTTTCAAATTTTAATGGTAATCTCTGAATCGCATTTTAATGTGTCTTGTTAGAAAGGTATGATATTCACTTTTAAATCTTCTGAATATTTAGTAAGCGCATTCGGTAAAGTTAAGCAACTTTTTTAAAGGCTACATATTAGATGGGTGATCACAAAAATTGTTGCACCGTCTAGCCCTTAGATAGCTAGCCCCATAATGCAACACTGGGCCCAATATTGGTATAATTTATTTGTTTAAGAATGAAATTTTCTGATATTTAATTTAAGTTTTTAATTTCAATTACTAGCACAATATGGAGTTCTAATGTTTTTATGTGAATTGATATCGCTAATATTAAGCAACTTTTTTGATGGCGGATATTTGGATGGGTGACCAAAAATGTCTCGATGATATTGATAATGATTTATTTGCACATAGAATAAGAGATGACAATTTTTTGAGAAGGTACTTAATTATTTATTACACAAAAATATTACATTAAAAATTTGCGACATTTAAAATCATTTTACATTTATTTTTGTTAATGAAGCGAGCTGAATAAGAATTATTTTTAAAGAGAGTAATTTAATACAATTTATGCCATTGAACATATGAGACAGTATGTCATTTGATTCAAGATGGAGCAAGAAAAATTACTCTGTACAGAATAATGAAACTACGAAAAAACAGATTTTGTTTTTAATTCCGGTAAGATTACGCATAGCGTATACATGTGAAATATTTCAAAGTGAGTTGTTCTGAGCAATTAAAAGTGACAAATTTCGAATATTCTATTTATAAATATATATTTTGAAGTGAAAACTTCTTTAGCATCGTTGTGATTTAAAAGTCGATGAAACGAAAAGCGACACTAAAAAGAGACAGACACATAAATTCATAAGATTTAACGTAGGAGAAAATGAGATAGGAAGCATTATACAGTGTCTCTTATATTCCTTGTAAGTACTTTAGTTACCATAAGCCTCTTGTATCATTTAACGAAAATCTCTGAGTCTGAAAAAATCTATGTAATATATACGAATAAAATGTAAAATATTTATCTTACTTTGTATCATTACTTAAACCTACAATAATCCTTTTCCCGAAATTTGACATTTGTCTCATTATCTTGAAACCAAAATTTTTGAAGGTTTCACTTCTACCACGTGTGAATTGCACACATTTTTATGTAATTATATTTTATCGGCCTTTATATGTATGATTTCTATATCTATAACTAAACAATAACATATGCTTTTCAACTTTAATTTGTTTAGAAAAGCTTTGTAATTTATTTGACTATAGTTTCAGACCGATGATATATACTTTCGAAACAGTGTTACAAAAACCAACTCAGGTTTTACCGTTCAGTGTCTGACATTAAACATTACACTTTCTTATTTTAATCTATACTAATATTATAAAGAAGTAAAGTTTGTGTGTTTGTATATTTGTTAAATTGTAAGGGGTAATCTCGGGATCAACTGAACCGATTTTAAAAATTCTTTCACCAATAGCGGCCCGTCCCGGCTTCGCACGGGTGGACAAAATTCTTTAATTTTTTTCTAGCATTCAATATAGCCTATGACACTCAGCAATAATGTGCCTTTCTATTGGTGAAAGAATTTTTAAAATCGGTTCAGTAGATCCCGAGATTACCCCTTACAATTTAACAAATATACAAACACACAAACTTTACTTCTTTATAATATTAGTAAAGATATATATATATGTAATATTTATAGAAATATATATAAAATACTCATGACTCTGGTATAAAAACTCGTATTGATCACACAAACATCTGCCTCTTCGATGTTTCGAACCCAGGACCGTCGGTGCGAAAGGCAAGATCGCTACCGTCGTTGCATTAGTTGTTCGGCTAGTTCATCCATTGCAACAACACCGGAGCGTATAAGCTCGAAGCTGGATTTCTCATTAATATTTAACAAATTTCATTATCATAAGTAAGTCCACCTTTATATCGATTTTCAAGATTGCGAAAATATTGTGTGTGTGTGTATATGTACGCGCGTGACGTATATGCATGTACATACACACACACACACACAAGTTTTTTTCTCTTTATTAACTACTAGCTTTTACCAGCGGCTTCGCCCGCATTTAAGCGGTAATTTTTTTTCAATAAAAAGTATCCTATGTTACTTCTAATACCTCCAAGAATATAAGTACAAAGTTTTATGATGATCGGCTTAGTAGTTTGTGCGTGAAAGCATAATAAACAAACTTACATTCACATTTATAATATTAGCAGGGATTAAGAAAATCAATTATGGGATAATTACAAGAAAAATAATTATTTATTTAGCTTTAATTGATGTTTCATAATTTAGATACGCAAGCAAATTCTTTAAGATCACGTCTACTGCTGGCCAAAACCCCAAGGATCTCCATAATGACCGGTCTTGCGCTGCCCGCATCCAAGTGCTTTCCGCGACCTTCACCAGATAAAAGCCTGGCATCTGCCGGGGATTCTTCGGACCCCCAATCACCGTTACCATGACCGCTACCGTAGTCCAGGATAGTGGGGCCGCCGGGGACAACCAGACTCTTTTATGGGTTTACTCCTCATGGGCGGTTTCTTGCCATAATTGCCACGCTTGGCAGACATGTTGAAGATCGCAGTGTGATGGTACGATATGCTAAAGGATGTAGCTGCCCATCCTCCCGAATCTGGATCCCTAGTCGCCTCTTACGACACCCACAAGAAGCGATGGGGTGGTGCTATACACGGACCACACCACAAATCAGTACACTTAATAAATTAGCATAACATAATAAAATTAACATCCTCAAACATTTTTGTTTGTTTAGTGATTTAAAAAGAGGCATTTATGCTATAAAATTCATGTTTTGTGTGTTATAAAGCCATTGAATACAATTTTGTTTTAAATATTCTTATGTCAGTATATTCAATTATCTCACGAGGAATTCTATTATTATTTTTTCATATACTCATATAGCGGTATTTCACCGTAGATCAACGTATAAGGAGCTTCTTCGTGCTTCGGAAACCGAGATAGATAAATCGTTTATTCCATTAGTACACACATATACACAGCACTCGTCCGGATAGCGAGGGATAGGGGTTGGACTCCCGCCTGATGCCTGAGAAAAGTTGATTCTTTTTTTGTTTTATTTTTTTTAGATATAAAGACGTGTCGTCCTACGGCAGGAGAATAGATGTCGCCCCAGTCGACTCAGAATAAACTATTTATTTCTTTTAAATAGCTGTAGTTTAGATATTCCTTTTTTTATGTAGATAATATGGGTTTGCTTTTAATCCTGATTTAGCCCGAGAGACGAGATCAACATGCCTATTAGCTTTTATTTTTAAACTATTAGAATGTATAATTATCGGGCGAATTGCATATCCATTGCCGTTTTACAGGAGAAGTATTACAATAACGCCATAGTAAAATAGTTGTGGATCAGTTAATAGCTCTGTGGCTACCATTTCTATCAAATTAATTTAGCGAATAGACCACCTCATTTATAATGAAGCGATATTACCGAGGAAATGTCATTCACTCAAGTCTTTTCCCAAGGGTTTTCTTTCATTCGTATTATATCACAACATACAAAAAAAAATCACGGCTTTCTCCCGCAGGCAGAGATCACAGAGTTCCACTTATCACGATCCCGAGATACATCTCCCGCTTCTTCAACGCTCATCAGACCGTTAGGGTAAGGCGCGGAGGGGCGACCTAAAGACATAAAGGGGCGCTATAAATTGAAATCTTTTAACTGTTCCACTAGAGTAGTACCCCTTGAGAAATTTCAACGTCAGTTTTCTGTGTTCCATTAGTCAAAGTAATCAAAGCGTCATGGATGGCGCTAATTTGACAAGTAACTGCTTTAACTCTGCTCATTCTTGCTTCCCAACGTGTATCACTAAGCTTTTTTATAGTGTGTAATCACAATCTTTTAAGATTGTCTTTTTATAAATGGTTATTTTCTAATAAATGGGTATTTTATTATATCATTTGCCTTTTTTCGTATACACTCGAGAGCAATGAATCCGGGTCACTTAAAGAATGTTAAAAATCTCGGAAACTAAAAATGATTGGTTAATGCAATAAATTGTATTTAATAGACAATGTAATACTCCTTAAATGAAAGTAAAAAAAATATGAGTCACCATACATTTTATTAACACAAAATTACATAAAGAAAAAAACTGCTGATCTCTCCTTAAAACAAAAATAGGAAACATGAAATGTTTGAACTTTATTACGATTTTCTTGAATTTTAATACTTCGTATTGCCTCCTCGTGCTTCCATTACTGCGTTTACGCGGTTTGGCATGCTGTACACCAAGTTCCTTATACGATTTTGGGGAATATTCTGCCATTCCTCTGTGAGAGCAATTTTGAGCTCACGAAGCGTGATTGGGGGAGGGTTTCGTTGTTTTACGCATCTGCCTAGCTCGTCCCAAGCATGCTCGATCGGGTTGATATCCGGACTGCGCGCTGGCCACTCCATACGAGTAATGTTCATCTCTTGAAGGTAGTCATTCACAATCCTACCTGTATGAGGTCGGGCATTGTCATGCATAAATATAGCATCCTCACCTAAATTGACCATAAATGGACCAACGTGATCACTGAGGATTTCTTCCACATATCTTACGCTAGTTAAAGAGCCGTTTTCTATGATCACCAGCTCTGTGCGACTTTCAGAAGAAATTCCGGCCCACACAAGTACAGACCCACCACCGTAGGCTACTTTTTCTTCGATGCATGCTTGCTTGAATCTTTCCCCTGGTCTTCGATACACTCTGTGTCTTCCATCGTGCTTGTAGAGCATAAATTTTGATTCGTCGGAGAACATAACTTTTGACCAATCTTCAATACTCCAATTTACGTGGCTCTGGGCATATCTTAGTCTTGAAATACGATGCCCACGCTCCAGTTTAGGGCCGTTTGCAGGTCTAAGGGGTTTTAAGTTAGATTCAGCAAGCCGACGTCTTACTGTCCATGCACTTGGGTTACTTCCTCCGAGGCGTCGAAACTGATTGGTGGGTTCAGTTCCTGTGAGAAAGCGATTTCGAAGCATGGTGTTCACCAAGTATCGGTCTTCTCGTGCTGTGGTACACCTGGTTCTGCCCGTTCCTGGTCTGCGTAGGTTAGAACCAGTTTCTTCGTAACGTCGGAGAACTCTTTGTACTGTTGACAGCGACACACCGACAGTCCTGGCTGTATCGCGCTGACTCCGGCCGGTTTCCAGCATTGTAAGTATTCTGGTGCATTCTTCAGGCGTAAGCGACATAATTTCAGCTTGAATAATGAATAATAATGAATAGATTACAAACAAAAGCAAAACCAAATGCTGTAATTTCGTAGTTCCATCTTCGAATGTGGCCCTTTTTCAAATTTGATTTTTTTATGATATAACTTTACAATAACTAAGAAGTTTTAATACCTTCATTTAAGGAGTATTACATTGGCTATTAAATACAATTTATTGCATTAACCTAGCATTTTTAGTTTCCGAGATTTTTAGGATTCTTTAAGTGACCCGGATTCATTGCTCTCGAGTGTAGTATAGGTTTGAATTACAGTTAGGAGGTGCCGTAGAAATCTCGCCCTGGGCGCTAAAACCGGCACTGCATCAGACTATTCACAAAAGCTCGTTAAGGGTGCTGTTGACTTGGCCTTCTTTCAGGATATCTTCTACTTGGTCCTTGAAAGTTCACCTTGGTCTGTCTTTACCGACTTGCCCGCGCGCATTTGTCTCATATATTTCGTCTTGTCAATCTTCTTTTGTCCATCCACTCTACATGTCTAAGCAATCTAAGCATCCATTTTTCTATCTTTGACTAATGGAACACAGAAAACTGACGTTGGAATTTCTCATGGGCCTACTACTCTAGCGGAACAGTTAAAAGATTTCAATTTATAGCGCCCCTTTATGTCTTTAGGTCGCCCCACCGTGCCCTACCCTATTTTTATCTTCTTCCACACCACTCTCTTATCACATTATTCCTTATCTTTTCCATCAAATTCACTCCAGGTATACTTCTTAAAGCTCTCATTTCCACTGCAAAATTATAAGGTAAGAAAAGGGTTTTCTATCAACAAAAGTTAATCTATAATCTAAGATCACAAATTTGCTGTTTGTCTGTCCGCTCTTTTCCCCGCTATTTTTCCAATGTATCAATAACGTTACCATAGTAACGCGTTAACCGCAAGTAGTTAGTATACCGGAGCTAGATGCTAGATGGCGCTAACGGAAAAATATTTAATAATAGAAAAAAATTAAAGAAATATTAAGTGAAGTTTATGATCATAAATATTATCACTCATCGTAAGTTTACATCAATAATCAATAAATACTCATTAATTTATTGGTTTTCTTTCACTATTGGTTATATGGGTTCTTAAACAGTAATTTATGTGTGCCGTGTATGTGGACCGTGTGGGCACAGCACATTAGCAGAGAGGAGGTTGCTTATTTTTCATAAAATAAATAAATAATTTGATAATAATAATATTGCTTACATTCACAACAATTAGCTTAGCTTTCGTTTTCCTTGTTTTTCTTTTGTTGCCTGAAAATATAGTTTACTTTTGAAGTGAAAACTTCTTTAGCATCTTTGTGATTTGAAAGTCGATGAAACGAAAAAGCGACAGTAAAAAGAGACAGACACATAAATTCATAAGACTTAACGCAGGAGAAAATGAGATAGGAAGGATTATGTACGTGTGTTAATACGTGTTTGTATGCGCATGCGTGGTACATAGCTTGAGAGAAGGCATCACAACAACAGTGATATTTTGTATAAGTGTAAGTATTATTTTTGATGACTTTTTTTTTGTTTATAATTGTAATTGTTTAAATCTTAACCTGATTTAACTTAATCTTTATTAAGGCTATAATTTGTATGATGTGGCAGTGCTTTACTAAATACATATATTAAAAATAATATATTTCTCATACTTCCACCAATTAGCCTAACCGAAAGTGAGCACTGTAAGGCTTGTGTTACGGATACTAGGGTAACGGTAAGACATACATATTATTTATACAAATATCTATAAATACCCATGACTCGGGTACAAATGCTCTTTCAAGACACGAACCTAGGACCGACGGTGCGAAAGGCAGGATCGCTACCGTTACACCAAAGAGTCGTCAAAATGTAATTTAACATTATTAAGATGATTAAAATAACTTTTTATTGAAACTGTTAAAATTAATAAAAAGAGAAATAAGTATATGACAATAATAACAAAAAACATAAATACATAGAAAATGTTTACACAGACAATAGCATATCAAGTTAAAAATACAAAAATGAAATGATCTGTATTATAATAGGACATCCAAATGTCAAAGTGTATAAGTGGATATGCTGTTGACTGTACATTAACTTAATTATGTATTGTGTTGTGTCAATGAACATATAAGAAGCATCTAAATCTTCAAACGCTATCTACTCATTGCAATATACGTACGTAGTTACACATCGATTGACCAAAAAGTAGATATTAAGGTGAAGAAATAGAACTGTGATTGCCAGCTATGTTATATTGCACAGTTATTGCGAATGGGAAATTGCTTACGTAAAGCACCTGGATAAAGTTCACAGTGTTTGTTTATTCAAGTTAAAATAATCCGTTTACAGAGCCGAATCAGCCTCAACAATTAAGACGTGGGGCCCATAAGTTTTGGGGCCTCGGTGACATGCATGAGATAAGCCGTGATAACAAAAAATATTGTTCTGTATATTAATAAAGATTTATTGTCTGGTAAAAGAAGAAAAAAATGACAAATTTTCAATCGTAGCTCCTCAGTATATCATATTACAGGATTTGATTAAGTGATTTTTAAACTAGTATTTCTTATAAAACTCAAAAGATAAAAATTGTTACAAAGAGATAAATCTATGAATTTTCAGATTTAACACTCCAGCATATCATGTCACAGGAATGATCAAAGTTATTGTTAATAAAACCTGTAGTATTTCTTATAAAACTCAATATAATTTCCAGGGCCATATATAGAAAAAGGCATTTAAGAAATCCATTTTCATGAGCGAGACGACAATTTTACTGTATAGTTTGATAAATTGTCTATAATTCTTACATGCACGACTCTAAGCACGCTATAAATTGACGTAACCACATTTACAAGGTACTGAATAAAATTACCCAGTGACTTATTGAAAAGACTGCGACAGGCAGAGGAATTATTCCAACATTCTTAGTCAATGTTTATAGTCAACTGTAAGTTGAGGTTTTACTATGGTTGATACCTCGATAGCTTCTCGTGCGCCCCGCACGGAATTCAATCCGGCCCTGCTTTAAGGCATTGAGTAATAGAAGAGGTCGAATAATTGTTGCGTGTATTACTAGTCTTGAGTTGTTTATGAAGATGACCGACCCTTCTCTTGAGTGTGCCAATGCACTCATGTCGTTCTACACAAGAATTTACAAAACTTTTGACATACATTTATGCTGTGAAAGTTATAAAAACATCATATTCTCACGTTCCTATTTGAATTCCAAAACGTAAATTAACTATTTGTATACTATCATCATTAATAGTAAACATGTCAAATTTTAAGTTTTAAGCGTTATCAGGTAAAATAGGTATACGAGACCTTTATCTATGGTAAGTAGCAAAGTTACTTAAAATTTGGAGAGGTTTATTGATATATACTAGGTCGTTGCAGTCGCTAAGCATAAAGCTTCGCTAGCACCATATATTGGAGCGGAGCGTAATACTTAAAAAAGTAATAATAAAAAAATCAAATAAAATCCCAAAAGAATGAAAACTTTTTGTTTCAATGGGAAATCAATATTTTTTGGTCATAACTTTTTTACTTTTGCGAAAATTTGATCTAGTCCTAAACCTGTTTATTCGATTCCACACAAAAAAATATTAAAATCGGTTTAAAACTCAGTAAGTTACGGCGTAACAGACATTGCGTCATTTGCAACTGATCCATGGGAGCTCCGCTCCAACAATATCATTTAGCATACCACCGATCAGCATAGTATACACAAATAAAGTAATAGATTGCGATTATGACTTTGTAAATAAAACTTCGAGATACGGTGTCAAAATGTATTTATTTTTTTTGTAAACAAAAATAAAAATCTTATATTATAAATTAAGCTAATCTTAAGATAAACTTTATACAGAGACATGAGTTTGTCCCAGTGGCTAGCCACTGCGCCCTTTTGGCGGCACCTCTGACAGCTGTCGCAGTGTCTTTGACAGGTGTCAAAGCGTCGCCATCGACGCCTGGCTGGCCGCTGGGGCGTAGTAAACCCGTGTACGTGCATAGTCGCAAGCGTTGGTCGCTGTGATGGTATGAGGCCGGCACCACCTACATTGTACGTGTCCGCCGACCCAATTGAATAAACATTCGAGTCGCCGTGGCTGGAGTAGGCGCTCCCGAATAGAACAACCGAACTGTGTAGCTCGAAACCGGTATGACTAACAGAATAGTTTACGAGCGTCGGGTAACTTTTGGTTTATTTAGTACGGGCCAGAGGGAGCTCCGTAAGAAGAGGAAGGCCCAGAGGAGTATCCACCACCACCAGAGTAACCACCGGACTGCTCGAATTGCGCGACCTGGATGGCTTGACGGACTCCTTCGAGGTTGATGCCGACGACACGGGCGGATGGGACGCCGTAAGAGCTTGACGGGGCTCCGTAAGATGATGATGGGGCGCCGTAGGAAGAAGAGGGAGCGCCACCACCGTGGCCGCCGCCGAAACCACCTCCGAAACCACTGCCAGAGGAGGCCTCTTCCTTAAGGAGGATCTGGCGGACTTGTTCGAGGAGTTGAGGGTCTACGTTCTGGCCTTCGGAGGTCTGGTAGCCGGAGGAGACGGCACGGTAACCACCGCCACCGCCGCCGATGCCACCGCCGAATCCACCGCTGAATCCACCGCTGAAGCCGCCACCTGAGGGTCGGTTGTAGTTGTAGCCAGAGGGAGGCTCGGCGCTGACGCACGCCACCAAAGCCAGGGCTATGCACTGTTGAAGAAGGAGGTTTTATTAGATCATATATCGAAACTTTACCATTATTATTAAGTGAGAAAGAGAGAGTCGATTTTGTCAGTCGGTCTAGGTGTGAATGGTAATATCTTCGGAACCACCTAATAGACAAGATTCGCTTTATCCTGGCATCCCTAAAAGAATAAAAAGAACGCTTGGAAAACTGATAGGCATAGCTGGACAAAGCAATAAAGTCACAAGGGTAAGTTTTTTCTCAGTAAATAACATAGTAATAATGAATGAATATCTATTTGAAAAAGCGATAACGAAACGATATTCTATAAAAAGAGATGACCGCGATATTTGAAGTGCGAGATTCCAAACAATTTTTACATCATCAAAAGCGTGCTCACCATCGAAAGTCCATCTATTATTCTATTCGCATTCTAAGTTATGTAACTTTTAAAGGGCAACGTGTTATTGATCAACTTTACACTATACTTTAGCAAAAGGGTTATTTGAAACAGTAATGCCGATTACAAATCACGTAACAACTAACCCACATAGTACGTTATAAATTATACGAACAGCCTTATATTGTCTTAGCTTTCAAATGACCGTTCGGTTTGCTAACTCGTTCACATCTTCGCATTAAAATGTATGTAAATAAAAGTTATCCAATGCTACCGTTGCGCAAGCGTTGTTCTATTGACTATGCGTGTTATTCTAGCTGTTGAAATTAATTGAAAGTGAAATTGGTTTCACTCGGGTCATAGTTGTTTTCCTCATACAACTTTTACCTCAACAATCCGTGTGATTTTCGAAACTTTTTGTGTCAACTATTTCTATTGAAAGCGAACATGCGAATTGCATTCTCTGAAAGCCATTAAGCGTTCGTTATTTTAGAATATTGAATTTATTTTTTCTTTGCTGATTTTTATAATAAATACTAGCTTTTAAAAATACTCTACATCCTGTCAATTCTTCAGTGCTATATACGGTTTCTGGTTCGATTTGCCAGTAAATGGAAAAACTCAAAGGTTGGGGCGACAAAGTATCTCTGAAGAGAAGGTTGATGCAGCTAGGGGAAGAGGGTGGAATATGTTATTCCAAATATCTTTGACTATAAACATATATAGAGATTTAAACTAGCATTCATTATTACGAGTATATCACAGCTTTGTCTTTTAAGTTTAGTCAAAAACTAAGACAGACTCATTCACTTAAGAACTGATTTAGTTATTTATTTAATTTAAATAAACAATTTAATAAATAGCCATTATAGACTATCAAAGGTACTGTTATTTAAATAATTGGGCTTTGTTCACGTAAATAAGACATGTTATTTAAACTAGTGATAAGAATTCCAAGAAAGGAAGTTTTGTTTTATATTCTTTTTGAATATTTTGTAAACGCAATAATTAAAGAAATACCTCATCACACACCCGCACTTTACGTAAGTTCCAAGTCTTTATAAATACCAATAGACATTGCGTAATAGATCAGGTGGTATGCGCCTTTATTGACCTGGGTTCATCCTCGAGCACTATGGCACGATGCTCCTGCGCATTGCGTCACAAGATGGCTTCACTTCCGCCATATGTCGCCGGAAGTCATGTAACGGCCATTATGTGGAGCTTTCATCTCTGATCTCAGACTTTTGTCATTAAGCGATGCGGATATTATGTTTTCTTATTATACTGCCAAATTATAGTGCTGTTTTATTAAATATCTTGAAGGTATTAATTAACTGAATACATTTTAAATTTGGATATCTTAACGAAAATATGGAATTTCATATTTCAAAATTTTTTAGTAACTAACTATAATCTAGATAAAAACTAGTTCCTAATAATTCAATTCTTTGCTTAGTTACTAATATAATAATTTAGCGTTACTAGTTAAATTCGTTTGCTATGGTACCTTTAGAGTACCTACATATCAGTACATTATAATATTATGACAATACTTGTACAATAGTGTGTGTATGGTCTTGTTGCTATATATAGTTACCAAAAGCCTAAGATAACAGTTTTATAATCAATTAACGTTACCATAGCAACGCATGGCCGGGTCAGCTAGTACATAATAAAAATAAACAAATTGAAAGATGGTTAAAGCAGTTTGAATATATAATATCGTTGCAAGGGAAAAACGGCATAATTATATTGTGCAATAATGGCGACATTGCAATATACTGTTAAGGTGTATCATGATTAAGTTACGTCATGATAAGAAGTTGGAATATCGATGAATCGTTTTATATTTTCATGTATCTATGTCACACGTAGAGACAATAAACATATTTTCCTAGTAAGTGGATCAATGTCCTTTGCTTTTAGACTTTATATTTTACTTAAGCATTTAAATAATAGATTTTTTTTATATAACTATAAGAAATATTACTAGAACGAAAAATAGTTTGCTCAAGTGTCACACGGGATTCGAACCCATATCCTTTCGCTATCCGAGTACTCTTCTAATTGAGATACCGAAATCATAACAAGTTAGTCGGATTTTGCCAAACTTTCTTCTTAAATTGGCACCAGCGCCATCTCTTCGCGTCTTAGGTAACTAAATCTTTTCTTTGATTTTAGTAGACACTTCAGTTCACTTCACAGAGAAGCCAAATTTTTTCTAATACTAGATTATCGTAAGCTAGGCAGACATTTGGTCCATAAATCACAGTTTTAACACTTAGTTTTCTCTTAAGTTACTTAATTTATCTATTCTGAATTGTTTATTTTTTATATAAGAGATAATGTATTTTGATTTATTTAATTAATCTTGTAGGTGCCTTGGGTGACTGATCTGTTAATAAAAAAGACAATCAAACATCAATATTATTGCAAATAGTTACTATAATTCAATTACTTTAAGAAAAATATAAGAAATTCTCGACCAAATAAAATTTATGCAACTATTAATTCTCTCAGTATTAAAATTGTTGATATGTTTTTAAAGCAATAATAAACGAAAGAATAGAAATCAAATAAATGTTATTTAATATGTTAATTAATGATAGAAAGCCGTTTGAATATTTAATACGTGCTATATGATAATTTATGGAAATATTATTGCAGATACGAACGTGGATTCGTTTTATTTAGGATATTTGCCATATCTATTTACTAAATTAACAATCGCCATTATTTATTCAAATTTATGAGTTATGGCCTTATATCTATAAAATTTTAATAGTAGTTTTTACAAATATACGGTACTTTTATTGTGAATTAGGACGGGATTGGAATTTTAACAATATCCAATGAAATCCCTTAAGTTTAGTAAGTAAATTAATTGTTAAGTCTACTTCTATCGTTAGATATAGTGATCTCACTACTATTTTTATCCTAAGGAGGTGTTGTTGAACCAGACGGATTACCGAAACAGTTAATCGAAAAATTTAGGCCGAATTGTTTTGTATTTAATCATGTTATTATATGAAAGCTGCCAAAATAAATAATAATAAAAATTGATTTAACAGGTGGATTTAAAGCTGAAAGCATTCTCTACATTTGGGAAAAAAGCAGACTTAAAAGCGAAATACTACGGATATGAATATACTTTAACTTATATATGAAACAAACTATTTTATACAAACATTATAATATCTGAGTCAACGTTATCTTCTTATACTTTATATAATTTTAGTTTGATCATTTTACTCTGTAAAAAAAGGTTTTTTGAACTTTTTTTTGTCCAGCTGATTTGTTAGCGATTTCAAGTTTTTAATCATTATTATAAGTAAAACTGTAATTAATACTATTTATATTTAATTTTAACATTCGGCAAATTCTAAGTATATAATAAATTACGTTGATTTCTCATAATGTCCGTGCAGTACATTTGACGTTTAGCTTCGCTTGCACAACGCAGTAGAACGCAGTATATCTTATTTATAACGCGACATCGGTATGTATGTTAAATGAATTGTTGAATACCTTTAAAAATGTTTGATGGTAAAAATTGTTATTTTAAAGTTTATGATTACATCCCTGTATCAATAAGACAGCTACCCTCTAATTTGTTGATAATTAGTATACGTAAGTTAATAAAAATGAAAGAAAATGATTATTTCAATCAGTGAATATAGTACCGGTCACGCGTTGCTGTGTTATAAATAAAACCTATTCTATGTCCTAAGTTGAAACATATCAAGTTAAATGAAAAAAAAATCATCGAAATTGATTAAGTAGTTTTGGAGTTCACCGCGGTCAAACATTGTGACATGGAATTTTTATACATATACATTAGATTTAGAATATTATGTATTTTGTAACATATATAAATATAAAAATTATAGTACATTGTACCTACTTATGTGTAACGAAGCTTCATGTAAAAAGTATCTATTTCTATTACAGAAAATATATAAATAAAACTGATGACAGATTTTGCGTTTCATTTCTGGAACTATCACCATTTGAATATAAAAAACTTTGTGATTGTAATTAAATATAATATAAGCCAGGGTGAAAAGGCACCTGGGTTAGCTCGTTCCATCGTGGATCCAGTCTTGGCCTCCGGGCATGATTAGGATCAATAGCAAACACATTCAAAATACAAAAAAAAAATCATTCGGATCTCTGTGAAAAGTATCATATTTATCATTTTGAAATATAAATGACTGTTGCGCAAGTCGGGGTGCACGAGACCCATGCAATAGGATTGCATATTACGATTTATGCTAATAGGCATGTGTGTTTTCTTGTTCTGCGCTACACCATTAGTATTACAGGTAGCCATCTTGTTATTGCACAGCTGAGAAATTAGCAGTTGATGTGATTTCTGACCTCTATCGCATTAAGTTGTGTTAACGTTGTATTACTACATTTTAAATATTGTGCAAGAGGGTTATCATAATTGTGATTGCGATGACCATAGATACACACATATTTAAAGATCTTTTAGAGTATATATAGTTAGAGTAGGATAGCACTAACTCTTGACTCTTAAGGGTGTCGTAAAATTATGATAAAAACAATAATATTTTTTTACATTTACACAAATTAGCCGAGCCTTAAGTAAACACTGAAAGGTTTGTGTTATCGATACTTGGGTAAACGACTATACATACACATATTATAGATATTTAATATTTATAGAAATACTAGCTGACCCGACCACGCGTTGCTGTGTTATAAATAAAAACGAAACTTATCCTATGTCCTAAGTCGGAGCAAATACAACAAAATGAAAAGAGAACCATCGAAATCGGTTGAGTAGTTTCGGAGTTCATCGCGGTCGAACAATGTGACAGGGAATTTTTATATATATATAGAAGATATATAAATACCCATGACTCTGGAACAAATGCTCGTGTTCGTCACAAAACATTAGTTTTCGGGATTCGAACCCGGGACCGTTGGTGCGAAAGGTAGGGTCGCCGTTCCATCAAACTGTCGACAATGGACTCCCGAAGATCACAAAATAGGCAGCACAGTTTTCAGAATGATATTTTTTGATGATTATGACAAAATTCCCCATTTTTGGGGGAAATTTTCATCAGTGAGCATGGACGATGAATATTTTTGAACATTTCTGTGTTTCGTTTTACGTAGTGTATAATAACAATTATTATATACCAAACGGGACATAATTTAGTAAACTTACAATTAATAAATAATAAAATGTCTTGAATATTTAAGTTATATATTAAATGGGGTATTTGTTTGCGTATAATTCATTTTGCTTTTAAAATTTGCGGTCATTATTAGAATTTAATATAAGACTATTATGCATAATATTTGATGTAAAAACCTTATTAAAACGAAATTAAACAATAAATAATCTTTCTATTGGATAATTAAATGAGAGATATACTTTCATTAAATTAATGGAATAACAAATAGTTGATCCGTGTCGTGATTTACTGTTCTGTATATTGCACTGTGCTCGTTCACTTTAAAGATGTTTCGTGTGATGAAGTGATTATGGGCAATCACGAATGTTAAACGTTTAGAAAAGAACACTTAAGGCTGTATTGCAGTCTCATATCTTATCAAGCTTTCTATTTTATAATAATTTTGCATTGTACTCAGGCAAAATTTATCGCTCTAAAATTAATTGTAAGCTACCACTTTTACTTGAGATCAATGTCTTAGTTAAAATATATCTTTCCATTATTTTTTTAAGATATAAGATTAAAATATATATGTTGTATACATTTTAGTATCTTTTCTTAAAGTTTATATGTTTGTCTTTGGTTTTTATTTTATAATTGTTTCAATTTAATGAAATACTTTAAGATTTGAGACCAAGAGTAATAAAGTGAAGGTTGACATTAAGCCGCTAATAACAATTAACTATTTATTTATGAATTAATAGTTATATATTTATAGATCTTTCACGATAAGTTAACGCTTTCGTATGTTGCTTTTTTATACCGTGGGATATTGCTGTGAAGTTAGCACCGGAATGAATAGATAGATCGATATTTATCTGCATGCAAGTGAATACCATTGAGAAATAAATTCCATAATGTTTGTTGTGTTGGTGTGAAAGTTTTACTAACTGAGAATTGATTAGAAGATTGTTGAGAATTGTCTTGAGAACTTGTTAATTTGAAAGCTAACAATCGTGTTGTGAAGATTTGATGTCCTTTACTGATTTCAGCTGTAACTGATGTTGAGTTAACAATACTTTTAGCAAATAAGTTTCTTAAAATTCGTAAGCGTGGGAGAAACTGATAAATAGATTTATCTCTTGGGAACAGAGTGAACGGGTGTTACGTAATTTTTTGGCTAAAGTTTCTAAGTGAGCACGCGATTAATACGCCTAATTTCGGTTATTTATTTCACTTTGCGACATTGTAAGAGTGTCACTATTTATCTAACAAATTAATTTTACAATTTATAAAATGGAGACCACTGGAATAACGAATCAATGTCCTTTGCCGTGTGTGCTTTATCGGAAATCAATGAAAGCTCAGGGTTGCAATAAAAAAAAATTGAACGACAGATTAAAAACTCGTCACTGAATATTTTGAAAATGGAATCCCGCAGCATTCACTGATTTCGGAAGTCCACAAACACTTGTCACTTTTATGTCACTTCACGTCACTTGCACTGGACTTACCGCTACGAAGGCTTTCATGATGCTTAGTGATGGGTCACTGCGGGTCGTGGAGGAGTAATGTGATGTGATGCGAGCTATCACAGACTATATACCTCGATGTACGAGGTGGGGCGGCGAAAGGATGACATAGGTTGTGCAAGCAAGGGAGATGCTTCGAATAGGAAGTTCCATCTAATTGAGGGGCATCATGAGATATTTTTTGAGTTTTGCTGATTGATTGAACTTACGGGGTCGGAGGTTGCCTTTGTTTGTTTCCATGCAATCTTTACCCAAGGCGACCTGTCAATATCTAGTGTCTAGCTTTTTTGGAAAATCTATTTCTTTAGTTCTTACACTTCCACGAACAATAAAAAAAAACTTTTTTACGGATTTTACGCATAATTTATTTTATATTTAATCCTGACGTTTTGACTCCTTCATAGGAGCCGTGATCACAGGATTAAATATAAGTTATGCAAAAAAACCCTCAATAAGTCGTTTTATTTAAAATCACTCTCTTATAACCTCGTGAAAAGAGTTTAAGGTCAATTTTCAACTTTAAGCGTATAAAAATAAAGCTCAAAAATATTTCCTAATAAATAGCCTCATTGAGGCTATTTATTTGAGGAAATCATCCCAATTATCTAAATAACTTATATTAGTGTAATTTGTGTTACTTCTTGTATTTTTTTGGCGCTTCATATTACGATTGAATTACAGCGGTTTCAATCTTCATACTATATGTACAGATCAAATAAATGGTTATATTCAATTTTAGACCATAGTGACCTAACTTTATCGTCTGAATTCTTCTGAATCTTAAAAGTAAAGTATTATTTGGTAACGATATGGCATTTTGCAACTTTGTAACAAAAAGAAAATAAAAAAAATCCCATAATTGATCACCATTTGGTGTAACGGTAGCGATTCTGCCTTTTGCACCGACAGTCATAGGTTCGAACCCGGAAGCGGCACAATTTTGTGTGATGAATACTTATGAGCATATGAAACCAGTCATGGTTTTTTTTTACTAATATTACATATTTAAGTAACACATATGTATGTCTATCCGTTACCCTAATATCCATAACATAAGCATTACAGTGTTAACTTTGGGCTAAGCTAATTGGTGTGTGTAAGATATATTGTTATTTATTTATTTACTTTAATAAAAACTGGATCCTTATTATTGGATTGTATTCGAAGTTAGAACATTTTAAATACCGACTGTTCTGAGCAAATCAAAGTCGAAAATTTATTTCATTTGAGGTCATCGTGTAATTCAAAAATTCTTTTTTGTTTGAATTTTATTCAGTTTTTAATATTCCGCACCTATTGCATATTTAAATAAAACTTTTATCGGATCCACGATGCGTTTATTATATCCTGATATTTCGACTCCTTTACAGGAGCCGTGATCACAGGATGACTAAGGAAATGGTCGTCCTACATGTGATTCTCCCTCCCAATATTTTAATTGGTCATGTTTCCTACTCAATTTATACAAATAAATTGGTTTGTTTTATTTATTTTACTAGCGTCCCGCCCCGGCTTCGCACTGGTTCAATAAAATATTCATTTAAATTACATGACAGACAGACAGCAGGAGGCGATTTTGTTTTATGTTACTTTTGCAGCGATGATATCTACCATTACTGTAAGCTACCGAGTCATCCTAAAATATTAAAAACTCCGTGGCATAAAGGTTTTCATGGTAAAGCCACTCCGAGGTCCCGGATTCGATTCCCGGTCCGGTCAATGTAGAAACCTAACTTTTCTGTATCGACTCGGGTCTGAGTGTTGTGGTACAGTTTTTGTATCTGAAATCGATAACACAAGTGCTTCAGCTTCTTAACATGGCTCAGAAAAATGTATGTGATGTTAATAATATATTTTTTTATATTTACTAGCGGGCCGTCCCGCCTTCGCACAGGTTGACAAAATTCTATTTCTATTATTAAATATTTTTCCGTTAGCGCCATCTAGCGTCCGGTAGACGAACTACTTGCGGTTAACGCGTTGCTATGGTAACGTTATTGATATAATGAAAAAAGAGCGGGAAAAAAAGCAGGAAAAAGAACTGACAGACAAACAACAAATTTGTGATCTTAGATTATAGATTTACTAGATTTCCGCCCGCGGCTTCGCCCGCGTTGAATTCGGTTATATTGCGGTATAAAGCATAACTATAAGAAAACTTCTCATTCCCACGTAAAAATCTAAGAAGCGCGATGTAACGCTGGACACAAAATTCATATAATTCATTGCACTTCTTACGTATCTTAAAAAAACACTTCGTTACCACGTTTTAAAAACACCCAGCGCCATCTTTCGCATACCTCTAGAAATAAATAGCGTAAGCTATCATTCCACTTCTTACGTATTTTAAAAAACACATCGTTACCATGTTTTAAAAAACACCCAGCGCTATCTATCGCATACCTCAAGAACTAAATAGCGTAAGCTATCATTCCACTTCTTATGTATTTTAAAAAACACATCGTTACCATGTTTTTAAAAACACCCAGCGCCATCTATCGCATACCTCAAGAACTAAATAACGTAACTAATACTTATACCAATTAGTAATTCGTTGACTTTAGTGATTTCAGGATAAGTAGATGTAAAAAAAAACAATTTAGACGATAAAACAAATTGTACGTCATCCCTCGAGAATTCCTCATTTTCGAGGATTCATTTTCGTATCATTTAGCTTCTAAATTTACATGTTTATATTCGTTTGCAATATTTTACCTTGTTTTAAATGACATACAGCGCCATATACAATCCATCCATCAAGCAAACAATATTTTTGTTTTTCCTCGGGAATATCAATTTTTTTCAGGATAAAAAGTACCCTATTATTCAATCCGGACTTTTATCTTTACGTCTGCAAAATTTCAAAGCAATCGGTTCAGTAGTTACGGCGTGAAAGCGGAACAAACAAACAAACTCACTTTCCGATTTATAATATTAGTAAGGATGGCTAGCACGATTTGTGCATTTAGCCAGTGTCAAGTCAGTATAATTGTCAGTTATATATTTTTTGCTAGGTTTTAGTAAATGTGTAGGGTTTTACTAAAACCTCCCAGTGGACTTCTTGAGAGAGCAGGAAAAGATGCTTCCGCTGCTTTATTACACTTGCCAACATTCTTGTATGTTCACAAACACTCAGTGGTTAATAACTCACCATTATTACACACTAATAATATAAACCACAACAAAAATTTCAACAAGAGAAACAAAACACCAACGTGACGCTTCCCGCTCCCGCCAAAAACTCGTGTTAATAATATTTATACATTTTTTGTTATTTTTTCATGCTGTTAATAGTGTTGTAATAAGTTTTAATAATATAAAGATTTATCATTTGGTACTTTGTATAGGTCGCTTATAGTAATTTTAAGTAATTTATGTAAAGCTGGTACTCAGGCCTTTTATCTGAACGAAATCACCATTTGAATTTTGAAATAACTAACCGCAAAGTAAGTTAATATTTCGAGTATTAAATATGACAAGTACAATAGTTATAAAATAATTTGTAACTGAGACCTAAACGGTGTTTAAATGGTACATATCATATATTCAAGGTTTCTAACAAATTACATAAATAGTTAATCTATAATCTAAGATCACAGTGGTTTGTGTGTTTGTCTGTCCGCTCTTTTTCCAATGCATCAATTAACGTTACCATAGCAACGCGTTAACCGCAAGTAGTTCGTCTATCGGACGCTTGATGGCGCTAACGGAAAAATATTTAATAATAGAAAAAATTTAATGAATTTTGTCCACCGTGCGAAGCCGGGACGGGCCGCTAGTGTATAAGCTAAGATCACAAATTTGTTGTTTGTCTGTCCGCTCTTTTCCCCGCTCTTTTTTTCCATTGTATCAATAACGTTACCATAGCAACGCATTATCCGCAAGTAGTTCGTCTACCGGAGGCTAGATGGCGCTAACGGAAAAATATTTAATAATAGAAAAAAAAATAAGAATTTTGTCCACCCGTGCGAAGCCGGGACGGGCCGCTAGTAAATGACAAAAAAAATAAAATATTTGAATCCACAATGCCATAACTTGTAAATGAGATTTAAATATACGCCTATAAAAACATCCACATCTCTAAAACGCTCAGGTAGAATTTAAGGTAGTTGGTCTTCAACATCGATGGAACGATACTTGCTCATAGTAGAAGTTGAAATATGTATGTAAATTTCGACGGGCCTGCTAGTGTCTCGGTAGCTCAGCGGTCAGAGTATTAGACCGGATAGCGAAAGGTCGTAGGTTCGAATGAGGGTTTGGATATGTGGTTGTCTTTTGATACGTGTATTTTAACAACATAATAAAATATTTATTAAGAATCTAAATTTATTTTCAAAAAAATATTAAATATGCAAATTATAAAATTATAGTACTATTCTATCCATATTAGTATATCCTACCTAACGGTCCACAAACCACTTATAAATTATGTATATATATTTATAATGTATTCTTGTATTTTTAATGATAATGTTAAATAATTTCTTTATTTCACGGATTGATGTTCACATAAATTTTTGGTATAAACAAAACATTTCAATATTTATTGTGTTATAGATTATATATTATGTATATATGTACATTTTTCTTTGTGTGTATTATGTATGTTTATGTTAAACTTATTGAGATTTACCGTTTGTTATTGTTTTATAATTTCTATATTTTCTTGCTTATTTTTTTTCTTGCTTTTAGTTATACTGTAGAAGTTATCTTTCTGATAATCGTCTCCATTCAAAGGTTGTCTGGTAGAAATTATCGATAAACCACCAATTGTTACACATTAGTTTTAAGAAATTATCTGTTCTTGTATATCTTTTCGTGGTGTAAACAATAAAATGTTATTGTATGGTATTTACATTCACACCAATTAGACTAGCTCAAATCAAAATCAAAAGTCGGGAATCGAACCCGCAACCTTTGGATGTCCGGTCCAAGGCTCGATTTCCGCCTGTGAGCCTGTGAGCCGAGTCGACTTTTTCTAGTATTTTTGTATTCAAATAATTTATTTATATTTATTTTAGATATGATATTTATTTGCTAAGTCATTAGCTCGTTGTATAACTTGCCTTTATATATTTAGTTGGTAACCCTTATTAAATAAATAAAATGCAACGACTGAACATCACAAAAGTGTTTTTTAAACTAAATAGTCAGGCGCTTGACCGCTATTTCGCCTGATGGTAAGCGACGACGCGATCTCGGTTGTGACGCGCTTGCCTAGAAAATGGGCTTGTCACCCTCACCTTGAAGGCCTGACCTCTGCTGCTAACGTAGCACTCCTCCCCAGGAGCTCTGGAAAACTTACTCACTCACAGGAACACAACAACACAAATATGATTGTTGTTTGGCTGCGGTCTTCTGTAAGGTGGAGGTATTTCACCAGTTGGGCTGCTCTAATTTGAGCGAAATAGTTTGCTAAACCTCTCTTAAAGTGTAACAAAGCAAATGTATTAATTTAGCTTTCATTTACAGAGAGACGAACTTCTTTGCACTTCATGGATTCCATGGTGCCGGGTTCATGGTGCGGCAGAAAGAGAAATTCCGAGTAGATGCCGAGACTTATTTTCCGATGAACATCAACACTCACCTTCATTACTCGTGTTTTTCTCCCTGCCCAGCCAAATCTGGTATGAACCTGCTAATACAGCTTTAGATACTCGTTCTAGTATAGAATTTACTGCAGTTTTAGATAAGCCAAGTCTTTCCATAGGTTATAGAGAGATTTTGCTGGTATACTTCATAACAGTTTTTTGTTGATTCGTTAAATATAACAATAGCGTGGCTCCTTCAATAAGTGTTATAGCAATTATAAATGGTTGTGACAATTAACCTTCTTCAATTTTAATTTGTGTAATTTGACTTAGCTTTCACATAAATGTTTCCAATGTCTTGTAACGAAGATTCAATTCTGTATATAAAAAGCGAATAAAAATTTGTGCGGTGTTTTCTCTTTTGTTTGTTATTAGCTTTTTGTTTTTTTTTGTTATTTTTTTTATGTAATTTAATTATAATTATAATATAACAGTTCTACGTCTTTAAATACCACTTTTACAGATTCCACGACGAGTTTTTTTATTGTTTTTTTTTAAGATTTTTATATATATGTATATTGCATTTTTAATTTAAATAAAATTAATTTAAAAAAAAAACTCAATTTTCTGCCTGAAAATTTACTTGTGAGCAAAATTGATTTTTTCTTTAACATATTTTTCTATTACAATTATTTATTGTTTTTTTATATCTTTTTTATTTTGAATGGAAAACAGTATCCACGATGGAACGAGCTAACCCAGAAGGTGCCTATTCCGGTCGATACGTCAGGATACTAAGGTAAGGTAATACACAGGATGACTAAGGTAATGGTCCTCATACCTGTTTACTTTTCTTTGATTTTAAAAATATTATATGAAATAAAATTGCACTGTGAGACCTAGTAAGCTCTTTTTTTTGTAAATAATAAATGTAAGATGGAGGTCAGTATATATAAATAGATGGAGAAAAAACCGTTAAATCCAAGTTTTTTTAAATTTTTGTTTCATTCTCGCTTCTTTTGTTGTTAAGTGGCTACTGACGAATTTTAGCAGTTTTCCTATCTGTGAATTAGATAAGTGTATAGTGGTCGACATTTCGGCCGTTTTGGAAAACAAGTTAGGTATTCACTTTCGAGAGATCATTTTCTTAAAATTAGTTTTTAAATGAGAATATATGTTTATAAAAAATAGTTTTAATTGAATTATTGGTTTCGAATATTGGTTTACGAAACAGACGAAGGGGCGCTAGAATTTCGGCTTCTGGGTGATGATTAATTAAAATAAATTGAGTAATAAGGAGACAGACTTTTAAACTCAGATCTAATTGCATTTAATCAATGCAACAAAGATGGCACTGCACATGTAAGAATGTCATATTGATCGATTGGAAGTCCGTTTTGCATATGGTTTAATAACTGATTACATAATAAAACAATATTTTTGAAGGCAAAAATCAGTAAAAAAGGCGGGAAAGTTTTTGACAAACGGATTCAAATAACTTTCGGGAAAGTTATTTGACTTACGGAAGCTCGAGGCAATAACTACATGTTAATAAATCTTTAAGAATACATAACTCGCTATTGTCGAATTGATTTCTGTTATATCTATATATTTAAAATTTCCCTATCACAGTGTTTGACAGCGTTACCAGACGTCCCGATTTAGGCGGGATATCCCGGTTTTGAAATCAAAATTAAAATTCTCAGTCCCACTATTCGAGGATAACTCGGCTACAGGATAATTCTTAAATTTTTCTAATGAATAAAACTTTAATGACTTTGATTTTTGTTTTAAATTATTTTTTATTCAGAAGACGAAGAATAATCAACTACCTATGGATAGGGTAAATCTGATTTAAAATATTATATTTTTATTAAAATACGTTTTCTATGGTCATTTGCTATATATTGTTACGTGAACATAATTGAAAATTTATATAGAAAGCCGAATATTTAAACAATCCAGAACAATTCCAGTAAAATGAAAAAAAAAAAATCAAAATCGGTTGAGTAATTTCGGAGTTTATCGCGGTCAAACACTCTGACATGGAATTTTAATAAAGTTTTAAAAGAGAAGAGAAAACATGATAATCGACTGAGGCGATATTTCCAAGTGAACTTAAATAAATTCTAAAAATAGAAGTTTGAAGCGGATCTTATTGTATGAACACACCTTTTAACTATTTACAGATATTGTGAACATTACTTATTATGGTTACAATCCAAAGCCCATATTTGTTTCTAAGTGAAACACGTTCTTTTAGAATGTAATTTCGTCGTCACGTTACGCGCCCAACGTGATGTGTAATATTATTAAATATTTGAACGAACATTCTGAAATCACATCACATCAGTGCTTCTAATGGCGTTTCGATATTATGATATAATTGATAATTAATAAACTGGTAATTTCAAAATGGATTTAAAATGGCCGTATCTGGCTAGCCTTTTCAAAATTGATTATTGATTGTTAATTAAATTACATTTTATAACAAGATAATAATTAAAAGATTTATATTGTTTAAAACTAATATTTTAAATCGAACTATCAATAGATATCGTAATGTATGTTTTAAAGAAATATTTATTTTTATACATTTTTTTTACGACGTATGAGAACGAGTGAGAGAGAAGAGTAAAATTTCATGGAACCATCACAAAAGGCGACTAACGACTACTGGAGGTTACAATCATACACCTGCCGTAGACCGCAAAATCGGCAGCAGCGTCATCTGAATTATGGTCTCTCATTGTCAGGCGTAACGTAAAACCCTGCCATTTTGGGCGAGGCTCTTGTTATGAGTAGGTAACGTCTCTATCGTGATGGAAGAACACTAGTTGATAAGAAGGCGGGCTGACAAGAAGACATGACTTACAGAGATGACAAATTTCATTAGTAGGATTAACCAAAGTTTTTGTCTGACAGAGTAGAGATCCGCCACACCTTGATAGAAACGGGTGTTGTAAAAGGTGCCTGATGATATTGGAGGTAATAATCATACACTACAGTTGACTACAAAATAGACAGCAGCGTTATCAAATTATGGTTTTTTACTGCGACCTCCAATACGCCTGCCAAGCATGAAGAGTTTTGGTAAAACCAAAACGTTGCAGTTTTTGAGGGACTTCTTTAAGTGTGTGAAATTTAAAAAAATGTCTAGAATATATTTAAATCTATAATAGCAGCCTTTTGCGCATAATCTATATTTAATCCAGACGATTCCTCTCCTTTACAGGAGCCGTGAGCACAGGTTGGTCATACTGTGTGTGTTTTATTTAAATGTGTAATGTGTGTGGAAGTGTTAGAACTAAAGCAACCTTATTATTTATATTTGAACTACTTCTCCGTGCTGTGTTTATAAAAAGATTTTACGATACGATTTTTTTATAAAATCATGATAACTCAGCGTTGACAAATTTCCTAGATAGGGTTTACCAAAGTGCTCCGGCAGTGTAGAATTCCACCAGCCGTTGTCAGACTTGTCATAGGATAGACGATAGTGGAGGTGATCACCATACACCATAGACCACAAGACGGGCAGCAACGGTGTTTTTTTCCTGAGATTTTATAGTTTTATATGTACCTAGGTAGCATACTAAACTTAGACATCAGTAGGATTTTAATTTTAAAGATTTTTCTATTCCACAAGAGATTGCAACTTACGAATACTTCTCAGCTAATCCGTTTGAAAAAAACTTTAAATAGAGTTAGTAGAGAGTAAGTAAAGAATTACTTTAACATTACAATAAGTCAATAAAATATTCGTATCTGGTATTGTTATGTATAAATTATCCAATATATATCATCTCTTAAATAAATAACTTACACGATATATATTTTAATGTATTTAATAACAATAAAATTCAATAGATCCCTGATTATACTTAGCAGCGTGTTGATCCCAAGTCTCATAAAAGCTTCAAATATCAAGAAATTGAGAAAAAAAAATCGAAATAATAATAACTAGGTCTGCAATGCTGCTGCTGTTCCAAATACTAGGCGAAGCACTACCATACCTAACCTCACCTAAATTTCATCAATGTAGTCTCAGTGGTTTGGCTGTGATCAGCTTTTGAATTTTTCTTTCGGTGATTATTCCTCCATGGTATGTCCGATTTCAAAACTTTTTTTTGCACATTAGTCAGGACCACGATGTGAGTTTTTGCGCCAAATTTCATCAATGTGGTATCAGCGGTTTGGCTGCGATCAGCTTTTGAATATTTTTGGGATTTGGTATAGAAGTAGCAAAGCAAGTGGTCTTTAAAAATATTTGGTTATAAGACAAGGGTTGAAATTTAATACTTCTACATGTACGACGGGACTTGAACCGAGAACAGTCGAAGCGAAAGGCAGGTTCGCTACCGTTGTACCAAACGACATTAACAGGTTATTGATTGACTGACGGTCGACGCGAGTTGACATTGATGGTAGCTCATCGGACCTTTGCTATCAATGTCGGCGTCCTTCAGGATTCCGTACTCTCTGCAACACTTTTTCTGCTTCACATTAAAGACCTGCCTTTGCCCGGTAGTTTGGGGCACGCAGATGACAGTACGGTTGTAGAGAGCTGCAACCGTGCTGATGCACGAGTCAGTGCTGAAAAGATCCAGCGTCATATAGAGGCGTTGGTATGCCGCATGAACCTATCTTTTCAGGCAGTTTTCGAATGGGGCGATGCCAATCAGGTAAGATTTAATCCATCAAAGACCCAGGCGTGTCTTTTCTCCACTTCCTAGCGGAGTGTTTTCGTCTTGACTACTACTTTCCGAGATGTATCCGTGCCGATCACTAACCAATTTGAGCTTCTCGGCAACTCTCAATTTTAGTTCTTACATTGAGAGTAAGGCTCAATTAGTCTCAAACAAATTTGGCATTTGGCAAGGTACTTCAAGCCGGAGCAGTTGCTCAATCTTTACCAAATGCAAGTTCAAACGTGTATGGAGTACTGTTCTCATCTTGGGGACGGTTCCACCCAATACCAGCTCTAGACGCTAGAGTCCATTGAGAGGAGGGCCAAGAAGCTCATCGACAATGACGATCTTTTTTATACAAAGCCCAGAAGCCTAGAGCATAGACGGAAGTTCTGTCTGATTTTATTTTTTTTATAATACCTAATAATTTCTTTAAACATGAATAGATATTCATAAATAAATTAGGTACGAATAAGGATGACAAGATACGTCAAAATATAATAAAATAAATTTATAATTTATAAAATTATTATTATTATTATAACTAGCTGACCCGGTAACGCGTTGCTATGGTAACGTTATTGATACAATGGAAAAAGAGCGGGAAAACGAGCGGCCAGACAAATACACAAACAATAATTTTGTGTTCTTAGATTATAGGCTAGCGGCCCGTTACGGCTTCGCACGGGTGGACAAAATTCTTAAAAAAAAATCTATTATTAAATATTTCTCCGTTAGCGCCATCTAGCGTCCCGTAGATGAACTACTTGCGGTTAACGCGTTGCTATGGTAACGTTATTGATACAATGGAAAAAGAGCGGGGAAAAGAGCGGACAGACAAACACACAAACCACTGTGATCTTAGATTATAGATTAAATAGTTGGCATATTTTATTTCTAAACAGTTGCATGCTGTGTAAGAGTAATGTACCGTAACTGTGTGTGTACACACTCTGTATTTGTAAATTGCGTTCGTTCCATTATTCATATTACATGCTTATTTTTAGAACGCATAATAGTCTCTTAATTTTCTAAAACAATTTCCCAATTCAATTATTTTGCTATTAATATGTATAACTGGTCATATATGTATTCACTAACCCATCACCAACTTTTAGAACTACATAAAAGCGGTGTCATGAACTATGATATTGCTTAGAATGTTGCGAAAAGGCCTGAGGTTAAACCATAATTACTGTGCACAGCGACCTCCTGGCCGTACTGGCGGTCGCAGTGAAATGGCTAACTTTTACCGCAGTGCCCAACGTGATTTAGAGTCATCCATCGCAACACCAAACCAATGTTGGTGAGACCACGAAAAATATGAACTTAGCTGAATTGACGCTTTATTTTTCTTTTTAACAAACTTTTTCGGTATTCAAACAAGTTTAAAATCAAATATTCCTACACAGGCTCATATCTAGTGTCTATGATTGTGTTTTGTATGTTGAAGTCAAAGCAATATGCAAAGAGCAATTTACATAAAAATTATAAGCCAATTTTTTTTTTAAAGTGGTGAATTCTTCATGGCTAAGCCACAGTTGTTATGTCAGGCTAGACTGACAAAACACCACATAGTAAGTACCTTTAGCCGTTGAGGCTGTGAAGGTGTCATCTAAGCGACCGCCTCGGAGGAACCCGCGGCGGCGCAGCGCCGCACTAGTTACAAACTAGCGCATGCGCGAGAGAGTGTCCCCCACCTCGAGTGGGTGGAGTCCGTGTAGAATGAGATCGAGCTGCATAAGGCCGCTCCTTATTATAGTCTAGCTAAGACCTAAGTACTAGCGTTCGTGTGAGCCATAGAGAGGCTTTCCACAGCGAGCGATAGTGAGTCAGGGGCGTCTGTCATTACGTGTTTGGGTCTGCGATAATAATGAGTAGATGGGCGGGGTGGCTCGTAAGCCGCGGCCCCGGAGATAAGTGGATTTGAATGCCATAAGTCAATTTTGCTCAAAGCTGTTTATATAACAATCGTATAATAGGTTATGTCAAAGAATTTTGAAACTAATGCATTATTAATGTATAACGTGTCTTCCCAAAACAAAAAGAAACAATATAAATTTTGGAACTTGATATCCCATATAGAATAATAGAAGACATTCATAACCGATGAGCTTTTATGAAAGGTCTGATGAGAGTTGACGAATCGAGATGTATGTCAGTGGAAAGTGGAAATCTGTGTTGATAAGTTAATGTGATCTGATGTGTATTTTCATACATTTATCCATACTGTTAGTAGAGGGCAATTAATAATTTATCACAGACATTGCACCTAATATATTACGGCCAATAAATACAGGACCATGACAAGTGATAATTTGAAGTAAACCATTGTTTACAAACGCATCGTTTGATCCATTTTGTATTGTTTAAACCGATTGTTAAAATCTATTTTTGGAGCTCCCATGGATCAGCTTCAATGGCGCAATGTCTGTTAAGCCATAACTTCCTGAGTTCTTAACCGATTTTAATATAGTTTGTGTGGAATCGAATCAACAGGGTAAGGATCAGATTGTGACGAATTTTGAAATTCGCAAAAAATCCCATCGAAACATTTTTTTTTCTTTTTTTAAGCTTAACGCTCCGCTCTAATATATGGTGCTAGCGTAGCTTTATGCTTAGCGACTGCATCGCCTAGTTAATAAAAAGGTGGAGAGGTGAGGGTTCATATAGCACTTTGTCAAGACATCGAAAAAAGATATTGTTAATGAAATTTGCTGAGTTAAAGAGTTTTCTTATAGGTTCAGACAGGCGTAGCTTGGCCGAAAACGCGAATTGTAATCCCACCTTTTTTATTCTGGATGCGTTTGCACTTGATCCCAATCAAGCCCGGGAGCTAAGATAGGATCTACGATGGATGACGAAAGAGGAAAGGTGATGGCGGTATGAGCTTATCTCTAAAAGACCGACAGACAGGCAACTTAGCGGTGGTTAGCTAAGGTGTAAAGCTTGCTCTTCACTAATTATCCGTGACTAATGAGCCACTCGGCTCTGCGCTGAATTGTGTTCAGTGCAGCTAGTTGGTAACTTGCTGAGCCGTCCCAGAGGTGGCTGTAATTTGCAATAAAGATTGGGATTGTGCTTTAAAGAATGTTAAAAGTTGTCCCGGTGTGAAATATCGCTTGACTTCATTTTGGACACCCAGCTTTTTGGTTACAGTTTGAGCTTTGAACTTGGTGGTACCGAAGTTGAGGTCTGAAGACAACTCCATGCCATAAAAATCTAGACATTGTTGGTAGTAGGTACATATGCACCGCGGAAAGTAGGAGTCAGGTTCAAGATTCTTTATGCTTAATGACTTTTTTGATCTCCTTTTTGACTGACAGAACACTGTTGTTTATTTGTATTTTTTTGTGATCGGAATTTATAGTTTAAGTGATGAATCTTTAAAGACCCAAGAGGTTTAAAAAGTAATTCTTGCAAAATGTTAATAACGTATTATTCTAATAATGCAATCAAGATTGAAGACTGAAGGGTGATTTTTTTCATATAACGGAAGTTACGCATTGATGGTATCGCTTTTCATTGCTGCTTTCATAGCAGCAATGAAAAGCGACACCATCAAGTTAGCTGTTAAAGAGAATCGGCTAACTTCAAGATATCTCATTTTAAAATTTAATAAAAAAGTATAACTTCTGCCACGCGTACATAAGAATTATAATACATATAAATAAACACACTGTAATTGATGAACAATTTAACATTATTTTTATCAACTTCGTTCCAAGTCGTAAGTTTTCGTAGTACACGTTTATGGTCAAAATGATGTGCTTGGGCGTCACACAACTGTGAATAGCTGACACGAATGTTCTCGTAATCAACATGGTGATATCTATATGTTAATACGTGAAGCAAAAACTTTGTACCACCTCTTTAAGGTAATTACACGTCCTCCCGTTAATAATACTAATAATGTTATTTCATTCTTCACACCAATTATGTACTACTAGCTTTCCGCCCGCGGCTTCGCCCGCGTGTAATTCGGTTATATTGCGGTATAAAGCACAACTATAAGAAAACTCATTCCCACGGAAAAATCTAAGATGGGCGATGTAACGCTGGATACAAAAATCATATAATTCATTCCACTTCTTACGTATCTTAAATAAACACTTCGTTACCACGTTTTAAAAAACACCCAGCTCCATCTTTCGCATAAAACTCTAGAACTAAATAGCGTAAGCTATCATTCCACTTCTTACGTATTTTCAAAATACATCGTTACCATGTTTTAAAAAACACCCAGCGCCATCTATTGCATACCTCTAGAACTAAATAGCGTAAGCTATCATTCCACTTCTTACGTATTTTAAAAATACATCGTTACCATGTTTTAAAAAACACCCAGCGCCATCTATTGCATACCTCAAGAACTAAATAGCGTAAGCTATCATTCCACTTCTTATGTATTTTAAAAAAACACATCTTTACCATGTTTTAAAAAACACCCAGCGCCATCTATCGCATACCTCAAGAACTAAATAACGTAACTAATACTTATACCAATTAGTAATTCGTTGACTTTAGTGATTTCAGGATAAGTAGATGTAAAAAAAACAATTTAGACGATAAAACAAATTGTACGTCAGCCCTCGAGAATTCCTCATTTTCGAGGATTCATTTTCGTATCATTTAGCTTCAAAATTTACATGTTCATATTCGTTTGCAATAATTTACGTTGTTTTAAACGACACACAGCGCCATCTACAATCCATCCATCAAGCAAACAATATTTTTGTTTTTCCTCGGGAATATCAATTTTTTCCAGGATAAAAAGTACCCTATTATTTAATCCGGACTTTTATCTTTACGTCTGCAAAATTTCAAAGCAATCGGTTCAGTAGTTACGGCGTGAAAGCGGAACAAACAAACTCACTTTCCGATTTATAATATTAGTAAGGATAAGACTTGTGTAATGGATACTAGGATAACGGATACACATACACATATGATAAATAGATAGATCCTACTTATATTATGACAATACTTTGTGTGTGTGTGTATGTTTGTTACCATATTGTCAGTAAAAGCTTAAGAATAGCATTCGAGAAGGTCAAGAACGGTTAGCTATATGTGTAGTCGTACAACCGAAACGTTAGCGCGATTCGTTTCGGTACAGCGACATCTATTATAAAACTGAGAAACAGTAACGCGTATATTACTGTTTACTGTTGCAGTAACAGCTAGTATGTTATAAAAATAAAAATATATTAATACCAATTACTTAGGTTAAACTTTATATTAAACATCTCAAATACGTTGTTTTGAAGCCAAGCTAAGTAGCTAAAGCACATGTGTTTTGTGTTTCAGAAACAATGATGATACTACTGAGTGTTGACTCAGACCAGAGATAATATAGAAAAAATCGTTTTCTACATTAACCCGGCCAGGAATCGAACCGGGAAACCTCGGAGGGGCGTTATTATGAGAACCGGTATGGGAGCCACTCGACCACGGAGGCAGTTAATAAATAGTGCTCGTGTTGTCAGTTTTCGGGACTTGAACACAGGTTCATCGGTGTGAAGGCAGAATCGCTACTACTAAACGGTCGTCAAAGTAGTAGGTGTATAATGTTAATATTTTATACGATATGCATTAAATTAATTAAAATTAAACTCTCTCTCTCTCACACACACACACACACACACACACACAAACGAATAAGCATATATAAGTTATATTTTTTAATGCTAAAACTTTGTAAAGTATATCGCACTTTATTATCTATACTTGGTCTGTGCCGGATTCAGTTCATGTTGTCATCTTCCCACCTCCTCAGTCCAAAAAGGGAATGCCCACGCTCTATAGTGTCTAGGGCCCAGGATGGACACAAAAATTTGAATATTAATTGTTTTTAAATCTTAAGTATATCAGATATCTAAATGATATATTAAAAACACGCCATTGTTTTAGAAAGAGAAACTTAAAAAAAAATATGCAGGAAATATGTCCTACTGTGAGGCAAATTAAGAATTTCTCTAGGTTCGATGCTCGAGGTGGTGTGTAAAATATAACGAAAAACATTTTCTCATTATATTTTATATAATTTGAGTCATTGGGGGTATATAAAAAAACAACTTTTTATACATAATTATTTATTTTGATTATTAAATTGTCGAATGTCTGGAATCCTGTGGGTCGTATGTGTAAAAACCGAAATAATCAAAAAAGTATCGTGTCGCGATCCGATACTGTAAGTGTTGTGTGTCGAGGACAGTTTCAAGTGAATAGTGAGAATGTGAACAGTGGTACGGGTATCTAACGCAATAAATGACTTCGTCGGAGGGTAGACCGATATATCTGCCAATAACAGCCTACCCGCAATTACTTCAGTTGCTCCGTGGTCATGGCGCTAGCAACAGTGCCGAAATATCGGAAACTCAATGAAAACAATAACAAGGTACATGGTAAAAATCCTGTTTATAACTTATATTACTATAATGACCAACATATCATCTATAAACGGTGCAGGAGGTGTAGCCCAACCAATATACCAAAGTAATGTCATGCAGCAGTGATCCTTGATTCCACAGCCAAAGTCGTGGTTCATAGTGAGCACAGAGTCCATAAAACAAAGAAAAAAATCGTCGTTGATAGTAACCACGGAGTCCGTAAAACAGAGCCCAAGTCGTCGGTAAAGATCAGAGTTAATTAGCCAGGTCGTAGTCATAGAAATTGCTGCGAAATTGCAATCAAAACACATCAGCTTGAGCGTAAGCAACAAGTGATATGACAGCTGACAATTAATTTTAATTATTGACATTTGATTGACAAACAAGTGTTGCCATTAAAGGAAACCAAAAATAAAAAATACGAAATCGATTAATCGACTTATTTTGTTACTTTTTTGTTTTATAGAATTAATACCTAAGCTTTATTTTCATTTAAATTATCTATTATTTGGTTTATAAACTGCGTTATTTACGCAAAATCTTAAGTATTTTTTTAAGTTGAATGTACTTCGAAAGTACACAAAAGATTTTGATGATATTTTTTTTCATTTTGCTGGATTTACCTAAACCACAGCAACGTGTGTTGCTGTGCTTCAGATAGTATATCTATAAGATTTAAAAATGGGCGCAAGAAACGTCAGCTCGTCAGTTTCAACAGAAGTAACGACATTTACAATATTACATCGCCACAATGCATAACCAACAAAAAAACAATATTATTCTATTATCACAATAATATCAGTGTTATGGTTTCATTACATCGTTCATTACAACAAAGTCAACAAGTAGATACTCGATGGATAAAGAGATACTTTAAAATTGCAGTGATATACAGAGTTTAAAAGGCAATGTTACAAATTATTTCATTCAAACCATTTTAAAGATTAAATTATATATTTTTGATACCGGTTGATGAAATGATAACGATCCTACCTTTCGCGCCGACGGTCCCGGGTTCGAGTCTCGGAAAGGGTATGATGTTTTTATGATGAATACGAGCATTTGAAATTTGAGTCATGGATATATTATTATAAATATAAATTTTAGTTATTTATGTAGATATAATATGTATGTCTATCCGTTATCCTAGTATCCATAAAACAAGCCTTACAGTGCTTACTTTGGGCTAAGTTAATTGGTGTGATTGTGAGAAATGTTAGTATTATAATAATAATTATTATATTTAGTGAGATCAAGTTGTAACTCTGGTTCTATCTACCCGAATCAGATGAAAAATTGTTTAAATTTTAAGTCGGAACCCAGGTTACTGAAGTATGAAAACGTTCCAATACCAACTTATTTTTTTTTATTTTACAGTGTACACACATGTCTTTTTACAGATTCACAATATATAGAAGAATCATCGAAGCCAACACGAAATACACACTCAAAAACTAATGTTACATAAAAACTATAAGACTCGTTCGGAAATCGAAACTGTGTTTATTGTATAAGACAAAAACAAATTACTCTAGATATAGTTTCATTGATAAATATATACCTACATATATATGTTGTAGAGCGGTGAACGCATTTACTTTTGACTCAATACGAGGCCGATATCCTTGACCTCAAACAGGTTTGGTTTAGGAATCGTTGCACTCTTTACCTCTACCTTGAACCATATACGTATCTTTACCAGGTGCAAAAACATATTTAATTGATGTACACACACCATATCTTCATATATATAATTCTACTGTACGTGTGTATGTCACTAAACTCCTACTAAACGGCTGGACCGATTTGAATGATTCTTTTGTATGCGTTTGGGTGACGCCCTGGATTGTTTAGATTCACTAATCAGCCAGGCAGATGGCGCTGCAGTCGGCACAGCAACGCATGGCCGGGTCAGCTAGTAAATAATAATATTTCTTACATTCACACCAATTAGCCTAGCCCAAAGTAAACACTATATAGGTAAAGGCTTGTGTTATGGATACTAGGGTAAGTGATAGACATACATATATGATACATAGATATGTTATATATTTTTTTAAGTACCTTGTTGAGGTTGTATTATAAGATGTTTATTTGTTGTAAGTTGTGTGAATTTATCTATATCTATATATGTAAAATCCCTATCACAGTGTTTGACCGCGATGAACTCCGAAACTAGTCAACCGATTTTGTTCCGTTTTGCTGGATTTGTTCTGACTTAGGACATAGGATAGGTTTTTTCTTATTGCAAGTATTAAAAACTGAGCCTCAGCAACGTGTGATAAGGTCAGCTAGTCTATACATATAAATAAAATTGGACTGTCTGTTTGAAATATTGATATAACCGTCTTTTACTACATGCATATGAATATATATATACAGTACATACACCAAAATAACATATTTTTCAATTTTTGTCTGTCTGTCTGTCTGTTTGTTCCGGCCAATCTCTGAAATGGCTGGACCGATTTTGACGGGACTTTTATTGGCAGGTAGCTGATGTAATAAGAAGTAACTTAGGCTACTTTTAATTTAGAAAAATTCTTCTATTTTAGAAAAATAAATTAATGTTGCAATGTTCCACGGACGAAGTCGCGTATAGTCGCGCGTCGAATAGTAAAAAAATAAAAAAGATGCATGCCATACAAACAGTAGTAGCACCTTGTTTTAATCTTGCCTTCATGGTCACTTAAATATAATACATTAGAAGAGGATTATTAACATTTTTATTTTTATTAACATCTGATACTTCAGTGCAATTACATGCGCCGTGGAGTGTTGGTAATTAAGAAAAGAAATAGGGCACGTGTTTTTAAAATTAATTAAGCTGTACACGTTTAAAATTATGCGTTCCATTTTAAGCAAAAAATATGTTAAATCGCAGCCGTAACCTTTTTTATAGTTATTGCCGTAGCGATTTTTTTATGGATTCAACCGTTTAGGGATTGACGACGGGAAAATGTGGGAATCTCCCTTACCTTGGCGCACGGAAGCCAGCGCATACCCAGGACCTAAACTGGAAAGTACTTCATTAACGCTAAGATTCAGTGGTCACACACCACTAGAAAGCCGTAGTCGAACCAAAACGTTGGGATAAAAAGGTTTGATGAATGTTTGGTGCGATGGTAGTGATCCTGCCTTTTACACCGATTGTCCTGGGTTCATATCTCTTAAGGGGCCGATGTTTGAGTGATTAATACGAGCTTTCATAACTAAATCATTAGCATTCATATTTTATATATATTTATTTGATACATAATATGTAAGGTGGTGGCGAAGACAAGCCTCTTATTATTATTATTGTGTTTCCTTTTAGTGTTCCAGATAATTATTCAATTTTATAAAGTTGTGTATATTATCTATGTTGTTAATTTATTTGTTTTTTTTATTGTAAGCCTATTGTAATTTTTGCTTATTGTCATTGTATATTTGTTTTATTTTTTAGCTATTATTTAATTATTTATTTTAAAGCATATCTGATTTGTATGTGATTGTGAGATTGTATTTGTGTATGTAATTGTGATATTGTTATTCGTCCGATGTTGGCACGACAGAAAATCAGCGTCGAGCTATCTGGTTCGACATATATGCTGAGTTGTGACCATTTCCTTCTGCACACTGTATTTTTTCTCTTTCTTTCTTAATTTTTGTATATGTATTTTATATGTGCAGTTTGTGAATAAATCTTTTTTCATTTAATTTTATTTCACATAAAACAATTTTTTGACAAAAACAATTAAAGCTTTAATGACCGCAGTAATCATATATTTCAATTAAAACTACTGATTTGGACTATTTGGTGGGAGCAGGAAGTGTAACGCTGGTGGTTTTGTTTCTCTTGTTAAAATTTGTGTTGTTGTGGATGTAAGTGTGGAATAGTGGTGGATTATTAACTACTAAGTGTTTGTGAACATACAAAAGTGTCGCCAAGTGTAACAAAGCAGCGGAAGTTGTCTTTTCCTGCTCTCGCAAGAAGTCCACGGGGAGGTTTCAGTAAAACCCCACACATTTACTGAAACCTAGGGGGGAAAAAATATATTTTACTATTCAGTCATCATCATGAAATTAATTAAGAACTGGCAATTATACTTACTTGACACTGGCTAAATGCACAAATCGTACAAAAGGAAAAGAAAAAACTACTTCACTACATTGTATAAAACAGAGTCGCTTTCTCTGTCCCTATATCCCTATGTATGCTTAAATCTTTAAAAATACGCAACGGATTTTGATGCGGTTTTTTTTAGTAGATAAAGTAATTCAAGAGAAAGGTTTATATGTATAGTACATGCATAATATAGAAGGGCATTGCATCCGTGCGAAGCCGGGGCGGGTCGCTAGTATTTATATATGATATATGTACATCCGTTACTCTAGTATAGTGCTACAGTACCAGTCTTGCCTTTTGCAGCGATCCTGAATTCGAGTCTCGCAAGAGGCAGGTTTGTGTAATGAATACGAGCTCTTGTACCTAAGTCATTTGCATGTATGTTAATATGTCTATCTGTTACTCTAGTATCCATAACAAGCCTTACTGTGCTTACTTTGAGCTAGGCTATTTGATGTGAATGTAAGATTATTAATATTATAAATGGTGCCTAAATATCATCTCGAACGCGTTCAAAGTTTTCGATAAGAATCTTTTAATATTTTGTATAAATATTCGTAATGTTTATGAAATCGAATACCTTCATGTCTTCAAGTATATCATTTGAAAGGAACATCGGTCAGATGTTTGAGAAATCTGATATAATGAAACATTTTGCTTTTGAAGTAAGGTCAAAGGCACTTAGCTTAATTTGCAAGAGGTCACTGGTGTGTTAAACGGTTTTTGGCATTGCATGGAAAAAAACATGATTGAAGAGCTCAGTAGCGCAGTAGCTTTCGATCTGTGATTGTGTATGTTAAGTATCTTTCGCATTGGCACGGCTTCGAATGGGTGGCCACAAATTTATGAAGAAATATAAGATAAAATGCTTTTTATTTCATATGGACATTTACAATTCATAATTTGAAAATAAGCAACCAAATTTTCCATTTCATTTACAATGCCATATTTCTATAAGAATTATAGGTACGAATGGTAGCAAGTCTATCCGTCTTTTAAAGGATATATTTCGGAGAGTGTACAGCAGAATTGGACAGCCTTGTTCCGCCGTTCCCATTTTTTCATCGGAACACCATACTTACAAATCGGCGCTACCATTATATGCTTGATATACCAAAGAGTTGCACTAAGCATTTTGGTTCTAATTTTGTGATCTGTACTACTAAAGAATAAAACTTATCACGATAAGTAATAATTTAGATATATTTCGGTGGAGCTGGTATGTGTGCAATTCACACGTAGTAGAAGTGAAACCTTCAAAAATAATACGTACACGTTTATAAAATACCAGGGCTGTTGTGATGCTTGAGCTTGAGAGCTTGAGAGAAGCTCAAGCTTTGTAATACGCATGCTCACACAAACACGTATTAACACACGTACGTAATCCTTCCTATTTCATTTTCTCGTACGTTAAATCTTATGAATTTATGTGTCTGTCTCTTTTTCGTTTCATCGACTCTCAAATCACAACGATACTAAAGAAGTTGTCACTTCAAAAACTTTCTTTTATTGTAAATAGGCAGGCGCCACTATCTCGCCTGATTATCTAACTTATCATGAGATATGTTTAAATAATCCTTACGAAGGAGCTTTATTTTAAATTACTGCTCACCCATAATTGTCTCTTTCTGAGGTTGGTTAACCTCCGCAATTGCAGGGACGCTTTACACACTGCGCCAACGAGCAGGTATGTTGCTATTTAATGGACGATGACTAATATTACATTCAACTACTTTTTTACAGGAAATGTAATTTAATTACCTCTAAGGTTATAACTTATTATTTTATTTATTTAAATTATACACAGACTAATCTAGTAAAGGTTATCTGCGGTCAACCGCAGTCTAAAAAATTAATTTGTTGAGTGTAAAAACGCACCTTTAGGATTATTTCAATGACACAAGTGAAAAAAATAGTACTAGTGAAACTGATTCAACTATAGCAAAAAGTTTAAAAATTAACAAACTAAGGGAAGCAACATCGACTGTCTGACAATTTTTTATTTTTGAAGAGAAATCTTTTTTTAGCGTCGTTGTGATTTGAAAGTCGATGAAACGAAAAAGCGCCAATAAAAAGGGACAGACACAAAAGTCATGAGATTAAACGTAGGAGAAAATGAGATAGGAAGCGTTATGTACGTGTGTTAATACGTGTTTGTGTGCGCATGCGTAGTACAAAGCTTGAGAGAAGGCATCACAACAAGCGTGGTATTATGTATACGTGTTCGTATTATTTTTGAAGGTTTTACTTCTACCACGTGTGAATTGCACACATGCTTTCTTTTATTTCATTGGAACAGTGACCTTACTGTAGTTGTTCTGTAACAAAAATATTTTTTAAAATAAAATAAAAAAAAACACTGAAGCAAAATATTAAATCAATATTAAAGTAAATAGAACTAAAATTAATTTCAGATAAAATTTCATATATATTTTTATTCTAAACATGTCCACTACTAACTTTTATTTATTTAACATATTATAGTATTTACATTGTTGAAGAGCGCACCAAAAATCTTAAGGATTTGTCTGGTGAGCTGAGAGCACGTAATTCAATGAAATATAGAAAATAGTAGAAGTGCAGATAGGGAAATATGTCTAATCTACAGAAAGGCCAGAGATGTGACGTCCAGGAGGTCAGGAGAAATTGATTTAAAATTCTCAATTTTAAGTAATTTTTTTAGTATTTTTCATTACAGTTATAAGGCTGTTTATTTTATGCATAAATACACAGCTCATAGAGATTTAGTAGTTAAAAAAAATCGAAGAAATCTTATTTTCTTACTTATTTTATAAGAAATTTTTGAAACTAATACTGTCGCAATTTTGCAAAAAAATATAAAAAAAAGTAACTCGAAAACTACGAAAAATCGTAAATCATACATTACTATTTACCAATATATATTGCACTTGTCTATAACAGGTCCATAACAGTTATCATTTTATTAATTGAGAATAAATAAAATTGTTTTAATAGAAAAATACTAGAAAAAATCGACTCGGCTCACAGGTAAAATTCTCAATCGGTATTCTCGCATATAGTATTTTTCTATTCAAATAATAATATATAAAGATAATAAAACGTTAATAACAACTTGAGGTCCTAAAGTTGTTAATGGGTATTAAAATTTGTAATAGAAATCTATCTATATTTGTGACCGTGGAGTTAACTCATCTGAACTTTGAAAACTATTTGTCACAAAGTAGTAGGATATTCTTACGAGATCTTGAGGCCTCATTGAGCGTAAGATGTCTAATAAGTAAATATAATTGATTGCGTCATGTGCAGTATAAACGTAAAGCGGAAACTATTGTATAAAAATTATTGTATAATATTTTTTGGTGTTACAGCACTTTCATATCTAAAGAATTATAGTAGGGCGAACAGTCGCTAAGCATAAAGCTTCGCTAGCGCCATATATTGGAGCGGACGGTAAAACTAACAAAAACAAAATCAATAATGTTTAGTAAATTCTAAAATTTCATAAGAATGAAAACCTTTAAACAAGCGCGCGCTTTTTGTTTCAATGGGAAATTTTTTGGTCATTAATTTTTTGTATTTGCGAATTTCAAAAGTCCTAAATGTGTTGATTAGAATGCACACAAAAAGTATTATTATCACAAGAAAAAATCTAATTCTTAAGAAATGCTTGACAGTGAATGTAAAATTTTAAGCGGCATATTAATATTTTTGTTTGTAACAAAAACCGGTTTTTCAGAAAACCTGTTAAAGTTTTCACATTTGTAGCATTTATAGGTATTTTAAAAATATGCAGAGTAGGTAAAATAGTTTTATATATACTTATAAAAAAGGGGTAAAGCATTGATTTATTGGTACATCATCATCATCATCATATCAGCGTACGACGCCCACTGCTGGACATAGGCCTCCCCCAAGGATCTCCACAACGATCGGTCCTGTGCTGCCCGCATCCAGCGTTATCCTGCGACCTTAACCAGATCGTCGGTCCACCTCGTAGCGGGCCTACCCACTGAGCGTCGTCCGATATTCTTACAAGTACTTATATTGGTACATCAGTTTGTTGAAAAGACATCTGCGACCTACCCAAGCTGCTGCTGTAGGACGCTTATCAAAATTATAAAGCAAAAATTCACCAAAAAATCTATTCTACAACAACCCAAGGGACCATGACGATGTATTTATTTTTTATTGTTAGCATTTGCAATGCCATATTTCTATGAGATTTAATACGCCTAGAAAACAACAATTCACATCACACATCTCACGACTGAACCCACCCACCACGTCTTCGATTGTTAAATATTTGTAAAGATATTACTTTCGATTTTGTAGTCTGTACCATCAACATTGATGGGACGATACCCCTGGCAAAGTGTATGCAAAATTTCATGATGATCGATTGAGTAGTTAAGGCGGGAAAGTGTAACAAACAGACACACTTTCGTATTTATAATATTAGTAAGGACTATAAGGTTTTTAGCGATATGATATATACAGAGCCGGATTTGGGGAGGGCAGGTGGGGCGGCTTTACAAGAGAGGGGCCCCCACAACAGAGATAAAAAAAAAACAAATTTCAACGGGTTACTTTCGGCTATCAAGTTTTGCAAATATTTTTTTTGTGAAGAACTTTTAACATTGTTATAAAACTGTATCACTCATATTCGCAATAAACGAATTTGACTTTTTATTCGAATATAAATAGGGCCGTCTGTTGCCCCACGGCCTCCACACGTCCTAATCTGGGCCGGGATATGTAGTCGAAACGTTAAATTACATATAAAAATCAAAATCAAATGCGCATACATTCTGTCAAAAGTAGTTTCATTTAAATTTCCTTAATATTTTAAAGATATTGACATCTCGCTGACTATCACAGATTATATTTTTGTTTATTTCAATATGGTCTGTTATAGTCTGCGAACTGTCAATGTTACAAGGTTCTTTTTTCAATCACAACGGGAAGTGCTTGACCTTTATCTCACCTGATGTTATGTTGCGATAAGATGGAAAGGTGGCAACACGTTTCACCTGAATCCTAAACACAGAGGAACCGGCTACATCATCTCTAACTATCGAAACACAACAAACTTTTTAAATCTTGGTTTTCGCGGCAATTTTTTATAATTTGGGTAGCTGGGTAGCTGGCACGGCCTACCGCCAACCAAACCGAGCATAAAACACAAAAATAAAGAACCCAAAATATCTAAGCGTAAAATTGGCGGGCAAACCACTACAGCACATAGTGGGTTAAAATGTATAAAACGAAAGCGGATAAAAAGCAAGGAGATTTATAATAATTTTCGAGCTTTTGATTGAACCAGAATATAAATAGTATAATAATCATATCTCTTACATTTACCATAATTAGCCTAGCCCGAAGTACTATAAGGCTAAAGAACACTAGGGAAACGAGTACACAAATGACTAACATTCATAGAAATAAATACAAATAATATAAATAACTATGACTCAGGTAATTTTTTTCTATTCATCACGAGACGGACATACGTTATTAAAATACACAACAGAATTTTATAATTGCATCTATTATTCTTCAGATGGCGGTATGCTTTAAGGTAACGTATTGTGCCGAGTTAAAATATTAAAAGCTCTAGAATGAACATAAATATCTGATACTTCTTTTCCTGCGAGAATTGTGTCAATCAGGTAGGTGCGGGGATCAAGGTCGGATAGAACCTTAACGTGTGCCCGGCCCATTGTAGGTCCCACTTCACATGTGCGGTTGGAACGATAATGGGTTCGGGCCGGTGCATCCTGGGCGCCTTCGTATATAATCCCTTTTGGGGATTGTATACGAAGGTGGCTACTAAATCCGATGCCACTTTCTCGTTCTAACTCTTTCTATCCTATGTTCGCTATAACTCTATCTTTCTACTTTTCTTTTTCTTTTCATGTTATTGCCCTAGGGCGAGGAGTATCTCTGGCTCCGACCGCCAGCTGCAATAACCCCTAAAATTTTCAAAACTGACACTAAACGATTAAATTTCCCAAAACTTTAACAAATAAGAATAAATTAAAAAAACCATGAAGGTGTTTGTTTCTTCCATGCAATTAACTTACAAACAACTAGTACATATTAGTTCTATGGGTTTTCAATAAAAAGCAATTGGCGGTAATATTTGACTTTATGAAATTGTATTGCATTGAAGTCTATATTCGTTCTTTTCGGGACAGGCGAAGATCTAAACCATACTGTCAGTTCTTAATTTTTTTTCTTAATTAAATGATGATAAGAGCCCATCCTTGACTGATAGATGATCAATGAATGATGAATGGACAATGAAATATCCCTTTCCCTAAGTTTCGGTAAAGGTGTGGGGCTTTATTAAAGCTTCACCATGGACTTCTTGAGAGAGCAGGAAAAGACTTCACAAGCACGAAAGAACTTCCGCTGCTTTGTTTCACTTGCCAACACTCTTGCATGTTCACAAACAATAAATTGTTAATAATCCACCATTATGAAGCACTAATATTCACCACAACACAAATTTTAACAAGAATAACAAAACCTCCAAAGTGACGTTTCACGTTCCCGCCAAAAGCCCTAACATTATAAAATAATTGAGACATTTTTGTAAAGTATTTCTGTAAGCGTAAGCAAAGGATACCAAATTCATACAGCTTTGTCGTTAGTAATTTTTAGTCTTAAATTAGTTAATAATATATAATGATAATTTAGGCTGATTTAGGAATGTCGATAAAGAGCCGCTTTAATATATTTCAGTAAGAGTAGGTGTGGGGATTTAATGAAACCTCCGTGGCTTACTTGAGATAGCGTGAAAGGCACTTTCCTTTGTTTTGTTTTACTTGCACTTGCACGTTCTTAATGGTTAATAAGCTACCATTACCCACTCTAATATTCGCCACAACACAATTGTTCACAAGAAAACCAAGACAACTGAAGTCCAACGCTACCCGCTCCCACCAAAAATCTTCTCATTGAGAAATCGCTGACGTGTTTATTATACTTTTTGAGTTAGTCAAAGACAATAACATAATTACTCATTAAAAACAAAAACTCATTTTATGATTTTGTCGTAAACATTGATTTCGATCTTCTAAAAGTACAAAATAATTTATTGGGTAGGAATTTGCATTTCAAGGATTTTTGTATGTTTTAGATGAACGCACTAGAGTATAATTGAAAGTACCTGATAATAATAATATCTGAAAATGATTAGAACAATGTTTAATTGTGGTAATAACAACCATAGACTAGGTCTGCAATACACGCTGCTGTTTGCAAATACTGAGCGAAGCAATTAGATTTTTGAAGGGTGATTATTCCTCGATAACTTTTTTTGCACATTAGTCACGACCACGATGTGAGTTTTGGCGCCAAATTTCATCAATGTAGTATCAGTGGTTTGGCTGTGATCAGCTTTTGAATTTTTCTTTGGGTGATTATTCCTCCATGGTACAGTATATATTTTTTTTACATAGCCTATGTCCGTCAGTCAGTTCATGCCAAAATTCGTGCGAATCGGTTGAACCGTTAAGTAGCAGGAGGGAGACAAGCGAAATTTGTGAGTTGTCTAAAAGAGAGCTTCGCTCAATAAACAGAAACAATTTAAACCAAATCAAAATCAACTGTTCAATTTTAAGCATAAAATATATCCATTCATAAATGGAACAAATCAGGGGATAATAATTTTATTAACTGTAACAATTGCACAAGTAGTTCATTTAAAAAAAATAAAATTCTCTATATGTATAATATAAATATATTTTAATTGTATAAGTAAATAACTGTTAAAGGGATAACTAAATGAATAAAGTAAGTTCACATTAAAACTAAATGAAAATAGATACAATCATATTATATTAATGCCATTAATAAAACGCACAAGCCAAAAAAAGCATGCGTGCAATTCACAAGTTGTAGAAGTGAAACCATCAAAAATAATACGTCCGCGTATACAAAATATTACGGTTGTTGTGATGCCTTCTCTCAAGCTTTAAACTACGCATGTGCACACAAACACGTATTAACGTACATAATGCTTCCTATCTCATGTTCTCCTACGTTAAATCTTATTTTTATGTGTCTGTCCCTTTTTACTGTCGCTTTTTCGTTTCATCGACTTTCAAATCACAACGATGCTAAAGAAGTTTTCACTTGAATAATGTCAAAGTTTTGTTTGTAAATATTCATTAATTGTATAAAAAATATTTTTTCAATAGGCCATACGCGAAATGTATTTAAATCTAATAAATATGAGCTGTTTAATGTCCAACTAAGCTTTTACATAAAACTTTGGCAAAAAACCTTTTTCGCTGATGAATACACACTAGAAACTATAAAAATACCACTTTTGAAGTGGTGTAACTTACTATGGTAGAAAAAGTAAATTTTGTCTGTTTCCAACCGACACGATCCTTTTGGTACAACGGTAGCGAGCCTGCCTTTCGCACCGATGGACCTGTGTTCGAGTTCCGGAGAGGGTAAATGTTTGTGTGATGAATATCACACACAAAAACATACACACACATTTATATATAATTAAATATATTTCTATACATGTTTAATATCTATGTATCATATATGTATGGCTATCCGTTACCCTAGTATCCATAAAACAAGCCTTACATACAGTGCTTACTTTGGGCTAGGCGCGAATGTAAGAAACATTATTATTAATATGAAAAAGATAGAGAAAGAAGCTGTCTATTACAGATGATTTATAGTAAACCTTTAATTCCTTATCATATAATTATCTATTAACATAAAAATAGATTAATAACGTTTAAAATTTGTTGTTTTATTTATTTTATCTACTCTAATACTATAATACAAAGATTCTAAAACTGAAAACAAAATGCTTATGACAAACATTACGTACAGGCCAAAAATAATAAAAAAAAAGTTTCATTACGATACAGGTCTTGTATGGACACCTGTAACATAATATAACTTTTTTATCATAACGATACACCTATACAACCTCCAGCTGGACCAAGGAGGTTGAACCTCTACTTTAAAAAGGTTTCAATGAACGAGTCCTCGACGACCGACGCAACACGCATGCGCAATTGATGTTTGCACCTTGGCGCCAACATTTGACATTTAAATAAATTTGTTGTTATATTCAGCGTTTTATTTGCAATATTGTTTTACATATTATAGTATGAGAGTAGATAAAGTAGTGTATGACACTGTACATAACTTGGTCTTATAACACTCGTGTGATGCTATAAAAAAACTCGCCTACGGCTCGTTTTTTTAAAACACACTCATGTTATAAGAACCCTTATTATGCAACAGTATCATAAACTACTATTAAAAAGTATGCAATAGCATTCTAAATATTTGTAGCACCTTGAAGTTATATAAGTATCTCCATACGAACTATGGCCTCAAATCAATGTAAATGGTCACACCTTATATTCACATTCGAATCGCTGTACTCCTCTCAGCGGTAGCTTAAGGTCACGCCGAAATCTGAGAGTGGTCTTACTTCTGACATTTCATATTTGTACGTATTTGACCAGCGGGCGTAGGTTGCAGGCGTCAAGCGAGTAACTTTCACTAAGTCACTATTATCTATAGTTAAGTACAGCAATAAAATTTCACAATTTTGCCATATCTATAATTCATTGTATAATTCTTTAGGCGTGAAACGGTACATCGTTAAAATTATAATTATGCTAAAATAGTCACTGGAGTATTTGCCTGTACATCTGCGGTGAGAGTGAGTATACTTTTAATAAGGTTCTTGAATATGTTCAAGAGATCTAACATCGATATTTCGCACATACGGTGCTATAACGTGAATTATGTAATTTTTGTCAAACTTGAACTGAGTATGTGAATATACAACTAACCTACCTCTTTGCTTGCTTTTACTTTAAAATGAAGTTTAAAGTTGTAGTTTAATTATTATCCTTTTATGTCTAGTTGAGAAGAACTATACGTTATAATGAGATGTTGAATTTCCAAATGTTTCCCCTGAAATATTACACCATTTGCATAAGTGACGTTATAGCACCGTATGTGCGATTTTATTGAATAGTTGTTGTGTTCGACTTTTAAATGTTCTTTTTTGTATTTTTGACGTGACAACGTCTTAAATTAGGTTGCGGCTGGGAGTCACTTATGAAAAAGTGTAACGCTCGGTAACGTTACGATGAGTCACCGAACGAGAGAGAGGCCCGCCGAATGCCTTGCGTCTCTCTCCCACTCAACTATATATGCGCTTACAATGAGAGCGAGTGAGAGGCACGCGTCCCTTCCACTCGGGCATGGTTAGCCCGCCTAAGAGCGAGAGAGACAGACATAAAAAGTGGAAGGGACGCGTGCCTATAAATTAATGTTTTAAATATAATTCTTTGTATAAATAAATGTTTTAAATTGTTACTATTATTTCATCCTTCTTCCTACTATACGAATGAATATTCACATTAAAATTATTTTACCACTCAAAGTCGTTGTCACGTAAAACTTTCGCCCGTATACCGACTTTACAGGCAACCAACCATTTTTTATAACATTAATAAACCTCCTCTTATATGTATACAACCAGTTACTAAAATTTTAACACCATTTATTGATTTGAATAAAACACTTCTTTACGGATTTTGCGCATAATTAATTTTATTTTTATTCCTGACGTTTCGACATCTTTACAGGAGCCGTGATCACAGGATGACTAAGATAATGGTTGTCATGTATTTTCTACTACCTTCACAATATTTTAATCGGGCACGTTCCTAATTGTTAATTTTTTTATATAAATCAAATTGTTTTATTTTTACATTTTATTTAGTTAATAAATTCTCACTACGATTACATTGTATACTACTGAGTCTACTACCAGTTCGGAAATTGGGAGGCCCTTCTGAGAAGAACTGGCGATTATTGATTTACAATTTATTGACACATTTAAAGATTCTGTTAGACTAAAGAACGGTATTTTATAATTTTCATTTATTGGTTTAACAATGCTTGAAATCATTAATATAACACTTACGGGAAAGGATTTTTTCTTAGCATAAAATTAGTCCAAATGTAACAATCACTTAAACTTTTGCATACAAATTAAGTGGTTAAAGAAAGAGGGGAAAAGAACTTCTATACGCAATCATAAATTTGAATACATAACTTAGTTTTTTCATTTGGTATCCACTTTAAACGTATTTAATTAAAACACTGTTGATTGATATTGATCATTCTGCAAACACTGCTCTTAAAAAGGATTATATATCAAAATTTAAATGTGTCTTTAAAGTTTTATTTTTAACTAGCTAACCCGGCCACGCGTTGCTGGTATAACCCGGCCACGCGTTGCTGGTATAACCCGGCCAAGCGTTGCTATGGTAACGTTAATTGATTATAAAAACTGCTATTCTTAGGCTTATGGTAACTATGGTAACTATATATGGTAACAAACACACAAAGTCCTTCTTTTATATAGTAGAGATATAAGACGACATCACAAGTAGCTAAAGCACTTTGTGTTATGGAATTCAGAATAGGAATAGGGTGTAAAAAATAGCCCATTTTCTACATTAGCCCGGTCGGGGATCAATTTGTAACCTCGGAGTAGCGTAACCATGAAAGTATTTTCATGGGAACTTTTTTCATACTAAATGTATGCGAGCCACTCGACCGCGGAGTTCGTCAAGGTATTTCATTTTTGTATATTTAGTAATGGGTAATTAAAATTAATATTTACCTAACTTATATGGATCTTGAGTCATAAATAAACAAAAAAAAAAATAACCTATACTTGACTTTAAACTTGACACTTTTAAAGTAAATCAGAAAAGTTTTTATGATTTTATATTTTTTATGCATGTTTAATGCGATCTTAAAAGAATTCTCATTCCCGCCTGAGAATTCACTTGTAAGTCGAGTAGATTTTTTTAAATATTTTTCTATTATAATAATTTATTTTGTAAGATCGCATTAAAAATGCATTAGAAATATATAAAAATTATAAAAACTAAATGACTGCTTCATCTTAATCGATTGCCCAAACATTTGTAAAAATGGTTCTTTCGAATACGAGAGGATGTGCCTCTCATTGATGAAACAACGCTGGCCTACAACGTAAAATCAGAAAGATACTAGAAAAATTAACTTGGATGAGTGTTCACAAGGCTGGGTAGCTTAATTAGGAGAGCATTGGACCGGATTTCAAAGGTTGCGGGTTCCCGCCAGAGAATTTACTTGTGACCCGAGTCGATTTTTTCTAGTATTTTTCAATTATAATTATTTATCTTATATTCTTAATTTTTGATCGAATCTCGTGTAACTTGTAGTTGAACTTGTGAAATACTCATGCCAAAATAGAATCACATTCTTCATTTGTTTACAATTCTCATATCTGTGTCAAAGGAAGTGAAATCGTGGTGTACCGATCATCGAATATACCAGCAGCTGTTATTGACGACAAGTCATAGATAAAGGACCGGATTTTTTATATAATGTATACATACCGACCTCCGCGGTCTGAGTTTCTTTCGCCATTTCTTCTCAGAAGGGCCTCCCAATTTTGGTAGTGGTGGTAGACTCAGTAGTTTACAGTAATCGTAGGTATAAGGAAAGAACTAAATATAATGCAAAATAAACAGATTTTTTTGGTATAAATTTAACAGTTAGGAATGTGCCCGATTAAAATATTGGAAGATAGTAGCACATGTGTTACTATAAATCGGTCATCCTGTGATCACGGCTCCTGTAAAGAAGTCGAAACTTCAGTATTAAATATAAGAAAGCAAAACAAAACGCGTTCGGAATCCGATAAAAATAGTTTTATCAAAAATAAGAGACTTTATTATATTATATTGTTAGTTAGACATTTTCAACGACAACAACAACAATAACAACATACTTTGTTTGTTTGTAGAAATTAATCGCTTGAATTACTGAAATTTCTTTTACCAATAGAAAGCTGCATTATTCCAGAGTGATAAAGGCTTTATTTTATTTTGATTAAACTTTTGCATTTTGCATACAATACATTATATGATAAATTATAATTATAAAATACTAGAAAAAAAACGACTCAGCTCACAAGTTATTGCAGGCGGGAATCGAAGGTACAAGCTTTGGATGTCCAGTCTCATGCTCTCCCAATTGAGGTAATTGTGAAAACCCGTCGAAATTTTCAAATACCTTTCTACTTTTTAGTCTGTATATGATATTTTTTTTTATATTAAAATAATTTATCAATGTTATTAAAAATACTATTTAAATAAAAAGTTTATTTCTTTGAATCTGGTTAGATTGCATTCGTTATTTTTTTGGATAAGACACGCTAAAACCCTCTCTATTATGCCTTAATTCAAATTTAAATTATTAATTGCAAAACATAATATTAGAAAAGATGGAGTTATCAATATTATATTACATCATCTTACGTTAATAGCAATCATATAAAAGATGAGAGATTTTCCAATTCCGAGACAGTAGTGTTTGTAAAAATTAAGTTTAAAAATATATTTCAAGGTGAAACAATTTTTTATAAAATCTCAACCTAAAGTCCTCAATGAAATTGAAGGAGTTTTTCCATGGTAATTAGAGCGCTAATGAGATTTTCTAGATTAACAATAGCTTAAGCTTCTTCTACTGATATGTCAAAAACTCAATTTAAAAACCGTCATATGGATCCGGTGTGTTAAAAAAACCTTTCAATTCTCAGTCTTTTAAAAACAAACTTTGACAATTATAACATTGTTCCTCCTATGTGCTTGGGCCGTTATTCCGTTCATCAACATGTGAAACTCTGGGTCGACTCGTTATGGCAATTAAACATTATTTTTGATGTGATACGCGTATAGTCTTATATAACAGTCGTTAGAATTTGATAGGCTTAGGTATTTGTTTTGTTATTAACGTAGAACGTAATATTTATAAGACACACATAATTTATTTGTTACGTAGCAATCATTCATCTTAACCACATGTCGTAGCGTATATTTGTGGTCAGGTACGAGCAATAAGATGTTTATAACGTAGAACCATGTCATGAGAAAGAGACAACAATATAGTAATTAATAATTGATGTAATGTGACATAGTTTTACGGTGTTATATACACCGCTTATTCGTGACTGTCCATGTCTGTGGCCAGGGGACTCCATTCTTTCTAATAGCTTAGGTGTAATTAACTAGGCCGATGCAGTCGCTAAGCATAAAGCTTCGTTAGCATCATAATATTGGATCGGAGCGAAATATAAAAAAATAAATTCAATAATGTTTAGTAAATTTTAAAATTCCATAAGAATGAGAACTTTCAAAAAGCGCGCGCTGTTTGTTTCAATAAGAAATCCAATAGCGCCTTTTGTTTTTGTGAATTTCAAATTTTGGACTCCGTCACAATCTGGTCCTAAATGTGTTGATTCGATTCCATACAAAAATTAATAAAATTGGTTAAGAACTTGGGAAGTTATGGCGTAACAGACATTGCGTCATTGAAGCTGATCCATGGGAGCAAACTAGGCGATGCAGTCGCTAAGCATAAAGCTACGCTAGCACCATATATTGCAGCGGAGCGTAATACCTAAAAAAAGGAAAAAATATTTTTTTTCGATGGGAATTTTTGCGAATTTCAAAATTCGGGCTCCGTCACAATCTGGCCCTAAACCAGTTGATTCGATTCCACACAAAAAATATTATATCGGGTAAGAACTTTGGAAGTTATGGCGTAACAGACATTGCGCCATTGAAGCTGATCCATGGGAGCTTCGCTTCGCTCCGCTCCAAAAAAACAAAATAAAGAGGTTATATTTAAATATATGACAGACGCAGAAGTGTACTAACTAAATACGTACGAGTATTTTTTTATCGAAGAAGAGGGTCAAAACCATTCAGCCTCGAAATTCGATTTATGGTATCTCTCCTGTTATGGTAGATAGTTTAGATTTCCGGTGTTGTTTTGAAATATTACTTTCGCTACCATATTTAAGGCAGTTAATATGCTTTCTAATGGAATATCCAATAAATATGTATATTTGTTATATTAATTTATTTCATTCAGAAGATTACAGTTAAGTCTACAATATACAATCAACCAATACAACCAACCAAACCTACAACCAATTAAATAATTACACAAAATTACATGTTTAGGACGGTTTTGCTCAGTTCTAAAGTTCTTTGGTGCAACAGAATCGCACAGCCTTGTTCCGCCGTCCCCAGTTTTTCATCGGACAACCATATTTACAAATAGGCGCCACCGTTATATGGTTGGTATACCAAAGCGTTTTGGTTCGAATTTTGTGATCCGTATTGCTAATGAGTGGAACTCTTTGCTTGAATCTGTGTTTCCTGATAAATACAATTTAGGGGTCTTCGAGTCACGAGTGAATAGGTATCTTCTCGGCAAATACATCACATCCTAGATCGTATCGTTACCATCAGGCGAGAAAGCGGTTAAGCGCTATAAAAAAACAAAACAAGTAAATTATATAATAATAATACTAGATTTAAAAATCTAAAAATCCCACGTTTTTCAGTAACCAAAAAAGAATAAAATAACCCGGCGGGGCCAAGCGAGGGGCAAAAGTGGGGGCGCATATTACTTATGGAGATGTAATGAGATGTACGTTATGCATAGATGTTGAGAGTATTTGTAAAGATGCGCCCCCACGTATTGAGTGGCCCCTCGCTAGGCCCCGCCGGGTTATTTTATTCTTTTTTGGTTACTGAAAAACGTGGGATTTTTAGATTTAGAAATCTAGTATTATTATTTTATTCTTTTTAATTTTCTTGCGTATTTGTTTGTCTGTCTTTGGGGTTGGAATCTTGCAAATCAATTTTGAGGGAGATCATTTCATCGAGTGAATTACACAAACGGACTATATTTATGCAAAACTTCTTTATTCATAATCGTATTATACATTAAATATGGATTCTCACTTAGCTATTCTATCTCATGAAGAGTACCTATGGAAGAAATTATTATTATGGATCATAAACCTGCTCAACTTAGTTTCCAATGTTAAGTTGGAGTGCCAGGTTTACCACGGGGAGGTGTGAGCAGGCACATGGGAAACAGAGGCTATATGTTACGCATATTTCCCTTATGAACCCAAGGACGTGGACAACACAAACTTAATTCTATAATTCAAAATACGTAATTCTAATTAAAACTAAAACAAACATTAGACATGGACAAATACATATATCATTAAATGATATAAATAAATCATTAAATGAGAGAGACAAAAGGGGAGTAAGGAATGAGTATAGATAATAATGAGAGAAGAGAAATAAAAAAATCAGTGTCATTTTAGTGAGATTAACTACGATTTACAGGCAAATCGAGCATTTTCTGAGTAAAACGGTCGTTTGAGATTTAAATGTTGCGCCATTTAGAGGTGTGGTTGTGAAGTAAATTTAATTGTGCAAAGTTTCAGAAAGTATGCACTTTAGCGATAGCCATGAGCGTAATCACAAATCACTGTGCTAATAACTCAAAATTATTAATTAATCACAGCAAACCATGCGTCGCTATGACTTTTTTCATATGAAAGTGAATTTTCGCAAAATTTGGCCTGAAAGTGGCCGTAGAAAGTTAAAAGTTGTTTTAGGATGCATTGTCATGTGGTTATGACTTGCTCCAAAAATTTCAGCTCGCTAGATGGCCAGGAAGTGCCTCAAAATTGAGTTGCAAGAATCCAACTGCACAGACAGACAGACAGACAAACAAGAAAGCGACCTGAGAAAAACGTGGGAAAAACAGCTTGAATTAAGAGACGTTTTTATTGAAATCAAACTATTTTTCACGGTTTTTTGCGCATACTTATATTTAATCTTGAAGTTTCGACTCGCGCCCTGATCACAGGATGAGTAAAGCAAGTATATCATTATTAGTACTATTTTGAAAATTCCAGTGCTTAAATCGTGTGTTTTATTGGTCGCTACCTAGGCATTGTAAAAGGATTTAAAGAGAGGAAGGGTGTAGAAAAAACATAAAGATGTCTTTTCTACACCATGTAAAGACATGTAGCATTATTTATTATAAAACATATAACATCAATAGTTATTAAAAATTATTGACATTGACGAATATTCATATACAACTTGTTTTTAAATTTCGCATAATGTATGCTATTTAAAAAAATATATCTAAGCAGTCATTACACACACAAATCATTAAAATAAAAAATACAAAAAATCTACAAATATTTCTAGTAATAATAATAATAATATAATATCTTATTTATTTGCCAGGACATGGTGAAATACATCTTATAACAATATTTATAATATTTTTAATGCTAATCTTTATATATATAATTCTTCTGTGAGTGTGTATGTCACTGAACTCCTCCTAAACGGCTGGACCGATTTTAATGAATTTTTTTGTGTGTGTTCAAGGGGATCTGAGAATGGTTTAGATTCACAAATCAGTCCGGCAGATGGCACTGCAGTCGGCACAGCAACGCGTGGCCGAGTCAGCTAGTTTTTTATATTATTCTTAGAGAAATTTCTTTGTGTAAGTATTTAATTTTGTTATTTGATTGTACCTTTTTTCGACAATGATGAAACTAGATATGTCTCGTTTCACCAAAATATAGCCGGTTTAATAAACAAACTCGATATGGTAGAAGTATGTATTAATGAATTTTCGGAAAAGAAACAAAATATAGACATATTCTGTTTTAGTAAAACGTTTGTGAAAAGAGGGGACGAGATACATGTTAAACTCAAAAATTTTAACTTAGCTTCATCATACTGTAGGAAAAGTGAAAAACGTGGCGGAGTGTGCATACTTTTAAGGAAGGATATTGACTACAAAGAAATCCCACTTTGCTCAGAAATACCCACTGACAAAGCGTTCGAATGCTGTGGCATTAATATTCCTTCGATTAGCTGTATCGTAATATGTATCTACAGAACACCAAATAGTAACTTAAACATATTTTTTAACAAATTAGAGAATTTATTGCATAAACTGACATTAAAATGTAACAAAAAAATAATAATTGCGGGAGATACTAATATCAATACTCTTAAGACTAATAATAATTCCACAAGCTTAAGAGAATTATTACTTAATTATAATATTTTTCTGCACATAAAAGAACCTACAAGACAATTATCCTGCATTGATCATATAATGAGTAATATTTATGATGCAGTGGGTCACATTCACCAGTTATATTTATCTGACCATAACACAGGACAAACATTGACCTTTACTGCCAAAAAAATGGTTAAGAGATTGAAACAATGGTTCGATATGAAACGAGACTACTCGAATGTAAATATGAAAAAATTTCGTGATTGCATAGGTAGCCTTCTCTGGACTTATGTTTTAAATAGCAATGATTTGAATTCAGCATTTGGTGCATTTCATGATTTATTTTGCCTTTTTTATGACCTTTGCTTTCCTTTTAACAAAATTAAAATTAATTCAAATAATAAATCACCAAGATGGATAACGAATGGCATTAAGAAAGCATGTACCAAAAAAAGACAACTGCGGTTCCAATTTTATAAGAACAAAAATTACGTCAATAAACGATTTTTTATGAATTGTAATTCATAAAAAATCATTTTCTTAACGTTTTACTGTAGTAAAAGTTAAGAAAATGCATTACTACTTCTAAGCTTGATATTAATAAAAAATATATTCAAAATTCTCAAAATAAATGTAAAGCAAGTTGGAATATTGTAAACGATAAATTTGACAAACCTATGATTTACCGTAGTATTGATAAAATTAATTGTGAAGGTAGAGATATCACAAATCCACATGAAATTACTTCTGCATTTAATGATTACTTCGTCAATAGAAACTTGGGACAATGGAGTCGGAACAGAAATGCAAATCAGATAGCTAGGAATAATTTTTCTATATTCTTGACTCCATGCTTAGAATCAGACGTAATTAATGTCATAAACAGCTTAAAAACACTAACTCAGTAGGATTTGATGGTGTATGTACTTATGTTATAAAACAATGTTCTAAATTCATAGCTCCTATTTTAGCGTATTTGATAAATCTTTCGTTTATACAAGGCACCTTCCCTGAGCGTTTAAAAAAGACAATAGTTATCCCACTTCATAAAAAAGAATGCACATCAGATATAACTAATTACAGACCTATAGCCTTGTTGTCTATATTTTCAATTTTTTTTGAAAAATTAATACATTTGACTTTATCCTACCAGGGAGAGGGAATAAAAGAGACCTCAGAAACGATTTTTCTAGGGTTAGCATTAGACTCAAACTGCAACTGGAAAAGCCATATAGAAAAAGTATGCAAAAAAAATAAACTGATTTTGTTATGCTTTTAAAAGAATTAGAAATACTGCTGGAAGGGAGGCTGCACTCTTGGCGTATCACGGCTATGTAGTTTCCATTCTTAGGTATGGCCTGCTATTGTGGGGAGGTTCTTGTTACATGGACAAAACTTTTATATCTCAAAAAAAATGTGTTAAAAGTTTGTGTGGTGCAAGGCCCTTTGATACACTCGAGAGCAATGAATCCGGGTCACTTAAAGAATGTTAAAAATCTCGGAAACTAAAAATGATAGGTTAATGCAATAAATTGTATTTAATAGTCAATGTAATACTCCTTAAACGAAAGTAAAAAAAATATGAGTCACCATACATTTTATTAACACAAAATTACATAAAGAAAAAAACTGCTGATCTCTCCTTAAAACAAAAATAGGAAACATGAAATGTTTGAACTTTATTACGATTTTCTTGAATTTTAATACTTCGTATTGCCTCCTCGTGCTTCCATTACTGCGTTTACGCGGTTTGGCATGCTGTACACCAAGTTCCTTATACGATTTTGGGGAATATTCTCCCATTCCTCTGTGAGAGCAATTTTGAGCTCACGAAGCGTGATTGGGGGAGGGTTTCGTTGTTTTACGCATCTGCCTAGCTCGTCCCAAGCATGCTCGATCGGGTTGATATCCGGGCTGCGCGCTGGCCACTCCATACGAGTAATGTTCATCTCTTGAAGGTAGTCATTCACAATCCTACCTGTATGAGGTCGGGCATTGTCATGCATAAATATAGCATCCTCACCTAAATTGACCATAAATGGACCAACGTGATCATTGAGGATTTCTTCCACATATCTTACGCTAGTTAAAGAGCCGTTTTCTATGATCACCAGCTCTGTGCGACTTTCAGAAGAAATTCCGGCCCACACAAGTACAGACCCACCACCGTAGGCTACTTTTTCTTCGATGCATGCTTGCTTGAATCTTTCCCCTGGTCTTCGATACACTCTGTGTCTTCCATCGTGCTTGTAGAGCATAAATTTTGATTCGTCGGAGAACATAACTTTTGACCAATCTTCAATACTCCAATTTACGTGGCTCTGGGCATATCTTAGTCTTTAAATACGATGCCCACGCTCCAGTTTAGGGCCGTTCGCAGGTCTAAGGGGTTTTAAGTTAGATTCAGCAAGCCGACGTCTTACTGTCCATGCACTTGGGTTACTTCCTCCGAGGCGTCGAAACTGATTGGTGAGTTCAGTTCCTGTGAGAAAGCGATTTCGAAGCATGGTGTTCACCAAGTATCGGTCTTCTCGTGCTGTGGTACACCTGGTTCTGCCCGTTCCTGGTCTGCGTAGGTTAGAACCAGTTTCTTCGTAACGTCGGAGAACTCTTTGTACTGTTGACAGCGACACACCGACAGTCCTGGCTGTATCGCGCTGACTCCGGCCGGTTTCCAGCATTGTAAGTATTCTGGTGCATTTTTCAGGCGTAAGCGACATAATTTCAGCTTGAATAATGAATATAGAGCACTATCAACATGGTTTATGTACCCACATAAATGACAGATTACAAACAAAAGCAAAACCAAATGCTGTAATTTCGTAGTTCCATCTTCGAAAGTGGCCCTTTTTCAAATTTGATTTTTTTATGATATAACTTTACAATAACTAAGAAGTTTTAATACTTTCATTTAAGAAGTATTACATTGTTTATTAAATACAATTTATTGCATTAACCTAGCATTTTTAGTTTCCGAGATTTTTAGGATTCTTTAAGTGACCCGGATTCATTGCTCTCGAGTGTAGTTGTAGACCACTTTTTAAGGAACAGAATTCATTGACACTTACCTGTTTGTATATAATGGAAGTAGGATGTTTTGTGAAAAAGCATCCTCACCTGTTTGCACAATCTTCTCACTTTAGTGTATACACGCGGAGAGATCCAAATAAGATTAAGGTTCCTGACTGTAGAAGCATGTTAAGTAGAAAAAACTCAAATGTTATGTCTTCGTTAATCTACAACCACATCCCTAAGAGTATACGAGAGCTACCAACAATGTTATTTACAAAAACATTAAAAAAATGGTTAATAGACAAATGCTTCTACTCAATTAAAGAATACTTTGAATTTAGAACATGATATAAATTTGATATTTTTGACATTATATTTTATTTTAACCCGTGCCATTATAATAGTAGACTGTATTGATCTATAAATAGACATCTGAATTTATTATGAATGAAATATTATAATATAAATTTTGAATTGTATATGAATTGAAAGATAAAGGGTTTGATTTATGTTGCTATTATTTTTATTATTTAGATTAGATATGTATTTTTATAAATTACTTTTATAAATTCTGCTTGCCAAATATTTGGTGTGATGTGTAGTGGTTGGTGACTATTTGTAATAACATCTGTTGATTGTACCATATTACTTGCAGAATAAAATGATTTGATTTGATTTGATAAGCTGTATTGCGAAATTCAAAAAATTCAAAATTCAATTTATGTCAGGATTGGTGAAGAGCAAGCTTCACACCCTAGCTTATCGCAGCAAAGTTGCCTGTCTGTCGGTCTTCTACATACTGTACTTTGGAGAGTGTACTCAGGAACTACATTTATTCATACCGCCATCTCCTTTCTTCCATCGCACATCCAGACGCATTGCGGGCTACCACCCTTTCTTGTCTGTCGCACCAAGCGCTTCGCAACATCCTTCATAATACACACAGCAAAGGAGTGGAACTCCCTACCTGCCGTCTGTATTTTCGAGAACTTTTAATCCGTCCATTTTCAAAGCCAGGCTGAATATTATGAGTTAGCTCGTTCCATCGTGGATCCTGTCATGGCCCCCGAGCTTGATTGGAATCAAGAGCGAGTCTATTTTAAATAAAAAAAAAATAGTCAGGCGGGACTCCTGTCCAGCTGACTCTTGATATATATGAAATGAAAATAACTCTATTCAAATTCACTTAAATAAGTTGTTTTAAATCATTCAACATATTTAGGACGCCTTTAACTGACAAAAAAGCTAACCCATTCAGGATGTGTTTTAACTGACAAGAAGAATGGGCGCAAGAAACTCGTCAGCTTTAACAGAAGTAACGACATTTACAATATTATACCTTGTCACCATACATAATCTACATATAGGATAAGTTGATATTTTTCTAGTAACGATTTGTTTAACTGGATATTATTTTTATGTCAATTTTAACAATATTTCAAATTAATACATTAACAGAAGTAGCACTGTCTCAGTTGTACGTGGGATAAAAATCTGATAAACATCTACGATTTTACCAGTTGCAAGCAACATTTTCTATAGTAAATATTCTAAATACGTTAGATCTGGATAGTGATCTTTCGAAACGGTTTCCGAACGTACTTTGCATATCTAGCTGGTTGAACGGTAAATTTTAGAATTTATAAACGCGTGGAATACAAATGGAATCGAATCGGCTACCGTTACAACAGACAACCTTGAGCGCGGTCGGTTATTTGAAGTTTAATACCTACGTTGATTCTGAGCGCGTTCCGTTATATGCAATATTTCTCCTTGTGAATTTCTAATAGTGTAATGTTACATAGTAAAATTATGATTGCATTATGACTATTATGAGCAAGAGCTACTTTTTAATTAAATAAGAAAGCAAAAATAAACAAGACATAAGCTAAAAAAAAAATTTAAAGTAACTTTTTATTATTACTTGTTAATACGAACTAAAAAGTAAAACACACAAATTTGATGGGGTTGTATCGTGTTATTGGGGAATAGCTATGGCCACCTTCTTGCTTCAGTATCAGACTCTAGTTACCATATAGGATCAAAGTACTCGTCAATACAAATTAAACGAGCCCAAACTCATTGGGGTTGAGTCGTTTTATTGCGGAATTCTTACGGCCACCTTACAGTTCCAGCATATACAAATGCATGCAAAATTTCAGCTCAATCGGAAACCAGGAAGTGGATCAAATTTAACTTGCAAGATTTCATTACAGACACCGGGACAGGTGAAAGTAAATAAAAGCTTGTAAAAAGAAACAAAAATCATTGTACGGGCAAGATTGACCACATACACTTGATTTGATGTCAAAATTGTAGTTAACCAGCAGATAAAGAAATTACCGAAGTTAAACAGCTTGTTTATTATAATTTAACGCGTAAAAATGCAGTAAAACAAAAGTGTTTTATTCTAATGTGTAATGTGCGCGGAAGTGTAAGAACTAAATACAGTAAAACAAAGTTAAAATTAACTCTTTTCTCTACCTTTTAGTTCAAGTGTTTTTGTGTACTACTTTTAATTAAATATAACATGACTATTTGCAAATACTGAGCGAAGCAATTAGATTTTTGAAGGGTGATTATTTCTCAACGGTATGTCCGATTTCAAAACTTTTTTTTACACATTAGTCACGACCACGATGTGAGTTTTGGCGCCAAATTTCGTCAATGTAGTATCAGCGGTTTGGCTGTGATCAGCTTTTGAATTTTTCTTTCGGTGATTATTCCTCCATGGTAAAGTCTATATTTTTTACATAGCCTATGTCCGTTAGGTTATAATCATCTATGTTCATGCCAAAATTCGTTCGAATCGGTTAAACCGTAAAGTAGCAGGAGGGAGACGAGTGAAATTTGTGAGTTGCCTTAAAGAGAGCTTCGCTCAATAAATACTAGTTGACCTGGCCACGCATTGCTGTGTTATAATTGAAAACTATCCTTTATCCTAAGTCGGAACAAATTCAGCAAAATGAAAAAAGAATCATCAAAATTGGTTCAGTAGGTTCGGAGTTCATCGCGGTCAAACATTGTGACAGGGATTTTTTTTATATATATATATATATATATACTAGCTGACCCTGCCACGCGTTGCTGTGTTATAAATTAAAATAAAAACTACTCTATGATCTAAGTCGATAAAAATCCAGCAAAATTAAAAAAGACCAACAAAATTGGTTGAGTAGTTTCGGAGTTCATCGCGGTCAAACATTGTGACATAGAATTTTTATATATACCTATAAATAGATGTCATTGTTATAATCCCATTTAATTATACATTTTGTTATTAAAGCATAAAATTAATAGATTTTTGTATATAAAAAAATTATAAGGTAAATGAAAATGTTCAATTTGCCTCATGTGAGGCGGGATTCGTACAAGAAGAGATGGCGTCAGCTTAAGAAATACTTCTGAAAATCCTACGGGACTGTCTAGGCCTCTAGTTTAATTGGAAGACTGGCACTTATAGTTGTTTTTCTTCTTAGTATATCTTTAAGACATAAAAAATTAGCAGTTACAATTACAAAAATTTACTCCTCAAGTATCCAACAATTGACAAAGAAGAAATAACTATGTAATTATCATTTTTTTTGTCAATTGGACCTGGCCAACGTTTTTTTACCCAGGGGAAATCTTTATGGATTGCCCGTTGCATGATGACGACGGAAATATGTAAAGACTCCCCCCTGCCATTGCACACAGAGCGTAGGCGAGGAATACCCCATTAAAATCCCTGAGACATACCATCCTAGTTGCCGTGGATCAGTGGCGTCTTGGTTAACATTCGCCACTACGATCCACGGTAGGTGGCCTAGGGCCCGTCCAAACGGGGTATTTCTAGGCACGCGTTAGAATTCCCCCAACGTGTGAGGCTAAGTCCAATGCTGGTCGAAACCAGCCTTTACCTTCGTCGGCTAGCCTCGCCAAGGACCTCATCAACCTAACACAAGTAGACTTATAATTTCTTTAGCTCTAAAAATCTAGCTGTTGCCTAAATAACAACAAGAACCTAACATTTTACACTTTCACCGAATTTTTGGGTACTTTCGGATATTTTAACGTGTGCTCGTTAACATGAATGTCAAACATATGAACAACCTTTAAAACCTTTTAGTGTCTCCACAGTCAATATTGTTTAGCACGCTTGAGTAACATAATCATAAGCGATTTATAGATCTATGACCATTGGTCACGCGTTATGGATAAACAATAAATATTTTATACGAATAATAAAACATCTTAATCATTTATGTAATATTAGTGGGTATATATTTTGTGATTCTCTTTTTGAAGTTTAACTTCTTTTAGCACATGGAGGGTGAAATTTTTCACGAAACGGAAGTTGCGCACGCAGCATGTAACGAAAAAGCGACACCATGAAGTCTGTTAAAGTGAAGAGGCTAACTTCAAGATATCTCATTTAAAAATTAACAAAAAATATAATTTCTGCTGCGCGTACACAAGTACACGCACTCTTTTTTGCTGATCATACAATAAAATTACCCAGAATTCATCAGTTATCGGTAAACTTTATAAGTTATGTGTAAAAAACTGGTTACAAAGATGTTATGATATTTATATAAGTATATTCAGATCACTCACAAGTAAATTGTCAGGCTCAGCTTCGATTCCCGCCTAAGAATTTTCTTAAGAGCCGAGTCGATATTTTCTAGTTTGTTTCAATTAAAATAATTCATTACAAAGGTATTCATATCAAAAGAGGCACAAAACTTTTTAGCGGGTTTTAATTTTCTTTATTATTTGGGCAGTCAATATTAGGAGCTATCGTACTGTAGGGCACAAAATACTTATTCGTATTTATTAAAATAAGAAGGCACGATTGGTTATAATTACATTGAAATGGCTTAAATTTATAAATATAGCACCTCTTTGTAAATAAAATTTCAGTAAATCAAGGATAGTTAAATTAATTCCCATAATCTACATAAACTTTGTCCCTATTTGATATGTGCAAGTCTTGGTATTAAATATTCGTATTTGTCGTATTTGTTTAATGACATTTCAGACGTACAAAAGGCAATATTTTCCCCATTAAATAGAATTCTTTACTTACAAAATAGATTAAGTAAAAAATCTACTTTGGATATCTTTCATACAAAATTTTTAGATTCAAAACCGAACTAATAAATATGTTAGTATCTAAGTAATTTTAAATATCCTTTTATTTACTTGTGTAATGTCTTTTGTAACTTTAGAAGAAAGAAGAAGATAGAAGAAACACCTTTATTGGCCTCAACAACATATTATAGTACATTATATTAATACAAAAACAATTACAAACAAAAAAAATAATATAATAACTAACATAACATAAAATACAGCGAGGCCAATTCGGACTCTGCCTCAGCATATGCGTCTGCGTCACTCTAAGATGGACAGAGTGACGCAGAAGCGCTGGTATTCTGGCAGGCCCTGAGGACGTACGGACGTACACGCACAAAAACAACAAATAATAAACATACAAGTACACAGAATACATGAAAAATAATACATAAAAAATTAATATATATTAAAATAAAAGTAGTTATAATAATAATACATCTAAATAAAATAAACAAAAGCAAAAATTAAAAGAAATAAAGATCGGATGTATTGGCTTCATTGTCTTTGCTTTCCGAATTATGGTAAATTACTATAAAATGTTAGAACTAGGCTGTATTTGCTACGTCACCTTTAAGTAAATTGTAGTAAGTTTTAAAGTAAATTGCATGCCGTGTCAGCCTTTAATTAATTAGACACTGTTAATAGATTAAGTTAAATCATATTATACTCATTTTTAAATGTCTGACTTGTTGGTTTTCCTTAAAAAAATGAAAAAAATATTTGATGGTATTTCGTTCAGAAAATGACGTAAACGCTATTTTATTTTCTTTAGCACTAAACACTGTTATAAACAGTCACGAATAGTAAGATACACCGTAGAACTTTGTAACATTAAATCGGTCCAAACCAAAAAGGCAATAGTACAGAAATAAATAATTGATGTAATGTGACATAGTTCTACGGTGCATACTTATTGCTCGTTAGTCACTAGTAACGTATAGTTATGAATACAAATAAATTACAAATGTATAACCCACAACAACATACACGAATTTTAAATTAGCGATATGTTGTTGATTTTTTCGTACTAATATAAAACAAGGATATAATACAAAAATACAAAATATTTTATTTTCAAAAAAAACAAGTATATATGCTATGAATTAGAATTCCCTTTTAAGCTCATAGGCCTGTGTCAGGAGACTCCACTCTTCCATAAAAGCGAACATTTATTATATTAAGCAAAGCCTCAGTTTGATTATAATCTTTACTTTTAAGCCAGTTACTAATATCATTATTTTGCAGTCATGTATAATTTATTATAAATATATTAAGTTGTTTATTTATTTTATTATATAAAAATGAAGATCTAACATAATATTGTCTTTGTGCGAAACTAGTCTTAGTTATTGGTACATTTGCTAGTTTATCTTTTCGTCTGCGTGTTTGAACTAAATGATTATATTCTATGGATTTATGTTTTCTAAGTACACAATTTAGTATATATAATTGTCTGATTGAAAGAAGGTCGCATTCTTTGTATAATGATACCGTTGAAAACATCTTATTTTTAAAATACATTATCTTTAGCAGCGATCTTTGAGCCCTTTCTAGATCGAGAAGATATGTCTCGACGGCACTTCCCCATACCGAAATGCAATATATTAAAACCGATTGTACAATACAATAGGGATATGTAGATACAATTTAAAAGATTGTTTGAGGAGTTCTTACTTTGTGTATTGCTGTTTCTGGGTATTACATGTAGCAAGGACTTAAAGATCCAAGATAGTTTTCTTATTCTGTTTATAACACTTTCGAGATGAGAAAGCCACGATAGTCTCTGGTCCATAATTACACCCAAGTATTTAATCTCCAAAACCCTTTCAATTACTTGGCAGCTACATTGAGAGCTAATTTCATTTTGATCACAAGAGTGTATCCTTATTGCAAAGTCTTCTTTTGGTTGATTACGCGAGTCGATACTAAAACAGATGTAATGTGTTTTTGATGTGTTCAAAGTTAATAAATTGCCTCTCAGCCAATAAGCTATTTGCTTCAGACCACTCTCTGCATTAGATTTCACTTCATACCACGAAGAACCAGTGAAGACTATTGCGGTATCATCAGCATAAGAATAAATGTTTGCATTTTTAACTTTAAATTGCAGAGATCATTAATATATGTTAAAAACAATGTAGGGCCCAAGACACTACCCTGGGGTACACCATACGTGACTTCCTCTTGGTCACTAAAGTGATTTTTAATTTTGACTGATTGAAGTCTATTGCTAAGGTAATCATTGAATAAGTCAAGTGCTACGCCTCTGACACCGATTTAAATCAAGGAAAACAGACATATATCTGACACCATTATCCAAGGACTGAGCCACTAAAGTACTTAAGTCAACCACTGCGTCCTCAGTAGATTTTCCCCTTCGAAGCCCAAACTGAGCAGGAGAGAGAATATCGTACTTAGTCATATAGTTTATTAGTCTACAATTAATTAGCTTCTCTACTACCTTTGATATTGCGGGTAGAACAGAGATTGGGCGATAATTGCCAACTTCGTCTCCATCCCCCTTCTTATGTACTGGTGTTATGATAGACTTTTTTAATGCCAAAAGGAAAGTACCATTCGAAAAACATGAATTAACAAAATGGGTTATAATACACAATATATATGCAAGTACAGGAATGGTTGCCTAGAATTCTCCAGTAAATCTATAGTGTAAGTTCACAGTTGTTTGTGTGTTTGTCTGTCCGCTCTTTTTCCCACTTTTTTCCATTGTATCAATAACGTTACCATAGCAACGCGTTAAACGCAATTAGTTCGTCTACCGGACGCTAGATGGCGCTAACTGAAAAATATATAATAATAGAAAAAAATTAAAGAAATTTTTAATTTAATTTGGTTGAGTAGTTTTTTATCAAAAATTGTTATAATAACAAATGTTTAAAAAAGTCCGTCGAACGCGAACTTCTCGCCGATATGCTGTTCTTGGTACAATACAAAACAGCTTATTAAATATTTGACGTTGTCAAAATTAGAAGTCTTTAGTGAGAAATAAAAGTATCATTTATTATTTTAATTTTTAAGCTCAAAAGCCTTGAGCATAGACTGAAGGTTGCTAGCCTATCCGTTTTTTATAGGATACATTTCGGAGAGTGCAACAGAATTACACAGTCTTGTTTGCCCACCCCATTTTTTCATTGGACAACCAGACTTACAATATGCGCCACCATTATTTAGTTGATATTGCAAAGAGTCGCAATAAGCATTTTAGTTCCAAAGTTGTGATCAGTACCGCTAAAGAGTGGAACTCTTTGCCAGAGTGTGTATTTCTTCATGATATAATTTAGGGGTCTTCAAGTCACAAGTGAATAGGTATCTTCTAGGCAAGTGTGTCTCATCTGACAAGGGGACGGCACGACCTTGGGGAAACGGATTTCGATGAAATTCCGTGGAGTGGTAGTATACCATGTGGGTACTACCACTGTAAAATATTTCCGTCCAATGCCCAGTAGGAGCTGAGAAAAATGCATGCAAAGTTGAGCCCGCACTTTATGTAAAAGTTACAGTAAGTCCCGTTAGAGCGTACCGTGGCGTAAGCGGTAATGCTCTAGACTCGTACTCCCGCCTGTACAGGTTCTAGTCTAACTAGTTGATTTTTTTTTCTTCTTATTTGTTTTATTATTTCAACTATATCAATTATTTATTATATAATATATTAATAAAGAATTATAAGGCAGTACACCTATGTGCCCTAAACTATCGAGTGTAGCGCAGAATGTATACCTGCTCTGGACAATAGAATAGGGTCGGAAAATTTTACCTTTCGAAAGTTAGGCAGAGAAGTAAAAAAAAAGACGGATTATAAGGGTACCATAAATCTTCTTTATGAACCATTACAATGTATACTACCTATGTAAGCTCTGTTTAGCAGTTCGTTTCTGAATTTCACCACGAGCAGACGTATTTGTGAAGTGAAAATTATTTTTAAAAATTATTCTACAATTAACAAAATGGCATCAAAAGAAGAAGCAAGTTGTGCATACAGTGTCGAAACTCCCGATAGCTCCTTACACAATGATTTATCGAAACAACGGCTAAAAGATGGAGTGGTGTATTATGAAAATTTACTTCTCGAAAATGATTTAATTACGGAAAAATCTTCTGATACACTATCTGAAGAAGCTATGTTGTTAGGTAGAGAATTATACGATATTACATTGGATGTATTGAATAAAAAGAAGTTTATAAGTGATGAAGAGTTAATTCATGCTCAAGAGGAGTGCATAGAAGGAAATTTTGAAGCAGTAGAAGATGACTCAATTGATGATTATGTACCAGACGAGAAAAAAATGAAAATGGCCGATTATATTCCTCTGGAATATAAAATTAAAGTTTTGAACATAGCAAGAGCCCATCCTACATGGAAACTGGGAACACTACAGAAACATGGATGCGGTCATTTGAAAAGAATGGATCATTTGAAGTTATGGGAAAAGGACGTGGAACAGGGTGGAACAAAATTTGATAAATTTCATGTCAGATATAAAATACGTGTGTAAAAAACAACCACGCCTCCGAGCCCTCAGATGGGATTCGAACCCACGACCTTTCGCAATCCGGGCGACTGCTCTGACCGCTGAGCTACCGAGACGCTGGCAAACGTGTCGAATTTTACAAACGTATTCCAACTTCTACTATGAGCTAGTATCGTTCCACCAATGTTGAACGCTAACTACCTTCAACATTGAAAGTAATATTTTTACAAATATTAAACAATCAATTAAGATGGAACCAGCTATAATTATGTTTTTATTTAATTTTTTGCATTCACAATGCAATATTTCTATAAGATATAAAATACGTGTGTAAAAAACAACCACGCCTCCGAGCCCTCAGATGGGATTCGAACCCACGACCTTTCGCAATCCGGGCGACTGCTCTGACCGCTGAGCTACCGAGACGCTGGCAAACGTGTCGAATTTTACAAACGTATTCCAACTTCTACTATGAGCTAGTATCGTTCCACCAATGTTGAACGCTAACTACCTTCAACATTGAAAGTAATATTTTTACAAATATTAAACAATCAATTAAGATGGAACCAGCTATAATTATGTTTTTATTTAATTTTTTGCATTCACAATGCAATATTTCTATAAGATATAAAATACGTGTGTAAAAAACAACCACGCCTCCGAGCCCTCAGATGGGATTCGAACCCACGACCTTTCGCAATCCGGGCGACTGCTCTGACCGCTGAGCTACCGAGACGCTGGCAAACGTGTCGAATTTTACAAACGTATTCCAACTTCTACTATGAGCTAGTATCGTTCCACCAATGTTGAACGCTAACTACCTTCAACATTGAAAGTAATATTTTTACAAATATTAAACAATCAATTAAGATGGAACCAGCTATAATTATGTTTTTATTTAATTTTTTGCATTCACAATGCAATATTTCTATAAGATATAAAATACGTGTGTAAAAAACAACCACGCCTCCGAGCCCTCAGATGGGATTCGAACCCACGACCTTTCGCAATCCGGGCGACTGCTCTGACCGCTGAGCTACCGAGACGCTGGCAAACGTGTCGAATTTTACAAACGTATTCCAACTTCTACTATGAGCTAGTATCGTTCCACCAATGTTGAACGCTAACTACCTTCAACATTGAAAGTAATATTTTTACAAATATTAAACAATCAATTAAGATGGAACCAGCTATAATTATGTTTTTATTTAATTTTTTGCATTCACAATGCAATATTTCTATAAGATATAAAATACGTGTGTAAAAAACAACCACGCCTCCGAGCCCTCAGATGGGATTCGAACCCACGACCTTTCGCAATCCGGGCGACTGCTCTGACCGCTGAGCTACCGAGACGCTGGCAAACGTGTCGAATTTTACAAACGTATTCCAACTTCTACTATGAGCTAGTATCGTTCCACCAATGTTGAACGCTAACTACCTTCAACATTGAAAGTAATATTTTTACAAATATTAAACAATCAATTAAGATGGAACCAGCTATAATTATGTTTTTATTTAATTTTTTGCATTCACAATGCAATATTTCTATAAGATATAAAATACGTGTGTAAAAAACAACCACGCCTCCGAGCCCTCAGATGGGATTCGAACCCACGACCTTTCGCAATCCGGGCGACTGCTCTGACCGCTGAGCTACCGAGACGCTGGCAAACGTGTCGAATTTTACAAACGTATTCCAACTTCTACTATGAGCTAGTATCGTTCCACCAATGTTGAACGCTAACTACCTTCAACATTGAAAGTAATATTTTTACAAATATTAAACAATCAATTAAGATGGAACCAGCTATAATTATGTTTTTATTTAATTTTTTGCATTCACAATGCAATATTTCTATAAGATATAAAATACGTGTGTAAAAAACAACCACGCCTCCGAGCCCTCAGATGGGATTCGAACCCACGACCTTTCGCAATCCGGGCGACTGCTCTGACCGCTGAGCTACCGAGACGCTGGCAAACGTGTCGAATTTTACAAACGTATTCCAACTTCTACTATGAGCTAGTATCGTTCCACCAATGTTGAACGCTAACTACCTTCAACATTGAAAGTAATATTTTTACAAATATTAAACAATCAATTAAGATGGAACCAGCTATAATTATGTTTTTATTTAATTTTTTGCATTCACAATGCAATATTTCTATAAGATATAAAATACGTGTGTAAAAAACAACCACGCCTCCGAGCCCTCAGATGGGATTCGAACCCACGACCTTTCGCAATCCGGGCGACTGCTCTGACCGCTGAGCTACCGAGACGCTGGCAAACGTGTCGAATTTTACAAACGTATTCCAACTTCTACTATGAGCTAGTATCGTTCCACCAATGTTGAACGCTAACTACCTTCAACATTGAAAGTAATATTTTTACAAATATTAAACAATCAATTAAGATGGAACCAGCTATAATTATGTTTTTATTTAATTTTTTGCATTCACAATGCAATATTTCTATAAGATATAAAATACGTGTGTAAAAAACAACCACGCCTCCGAGCCCTCAGATGGGATTCGAACCCACGACCTTTCGCAATCCGGGCGACTGCTCTGACCGCTGAGCTACCGAGACGCTGGCAAACGTGTCGAATTTTACAAACGTATTCCAACTTCTACTATGAGCTAGTATCGTTCCACCAATGTTGAACGCTAACTACCTTCAACATTGAAAGTAATATTTTTACAAATATTAAACAATCAATTAAGATGGAACCAGCTATAATTATGTTTTTATTTAATTTTTTGCATTCACAATGCAATATTTCTATAAGATATAAAATACGTGTGTAAAAAACAACCACGCCTCCGAGCCCTCAGATGGGATTCGAACCCACGACCTTTCGCAATCCGGGCGACTGCTCTGACCGCTGAGCTACCGAGACGCTGGCAAACGTGTCGAATTTTACAAACGTATTCCAACTTCTACTATGAGCTAGTATCGTTCCACCAATGTTGAACGCTAACTACCTTCAACATTGAAAGTAATATTTTTACAAATATTAAACAATCAATTAAGATGGAACCAGCTATAATTATGTTTTTATTTAATTTTTTGCATTCACAATGCAATATTTCTATAAGATATAAAATACGTGTGTAAAAAACAACCACGCCTCCGAGCCCTCAGATGGGATTCGAACCCACGACCTTTCGCAATCCGGGCGACTGCTCTGACCGCTGAGCTACCGAGACGCTGGCAAACGTGTCGAATTTTACAAACGTATTCCAACTTCTACTATGAGCTAGTATCGTTCCACCAATGTTGAACGCTAACTACCTTCAACATTGAAAGTAATATTTTTACAAATATTAAACAATCAATTAAGATGGAACCAGCTATAATTATGTTTTTATTTAATTTTTTGCATTCACAATGCAATATTTCTATAAGATATAAAATACGTGTGTAAAAAACAACCACGCCTCCGAGCCCTCAGATGGGATTCGAACCCACGACCTTTCGCAATCCGGGCGACTGCTCTGACCGCTGAGCTACCGAGACGCTGGCAAACGTGTCGAATTTTACAAACGTATTCCAACTTCTACTATGAGCTAGTATCGTTCCACCAATGTTGAACGCTAACTACCTTCAACATTGAAAGTAATATTTTTACAAATATTAAACAATCAATTAAGATGGAACCAGCTATAATTATGTTTTTATTTAATTTTTTGCATTCACAATGCAATATTTCTATAAGATATAAAATACGTGTGTAAAAAACAACCACGCCTCCGAGCCCTCAGATGGGATTCGAACCCACGACCTTTCGCAATCCGGGCGACTGCTCTGACCGCTGAGCTACCGAGACGCTGGCAAACGTGTCGAATTTTACAAACGTATTCCAACTTCTACTATGAGCTAGTATCGTTCCACCAATGTTGAACGCTAACTACCTTCAACATTGAAAGTAATATTTTTACAAATATTAAACAATCAATTAAGATGGAACCAGCTATAATTATGTTTTTATTTAATTTTTTGCATTCACAATGCAATATTTCTATAAGATATAAAATACGTGTGTAAAAAACAACCACGCCTCCGAGCCCTCAGATGGGATTCGAACCCACGACCTTTCGCAATCCGGGCGACTGCTCTGACCGCTGAGCTACCGAGACGCTGGCAAACGTGTCGAATTTTACAAACGTATTCCAACTTCTACTATGAGCTAGTATCGTTCCACCAATGTTGAACGCTAACTACCTTCAACATTGAAAGTAATATTTTTACAAATATTAAACAATCAATTAAGATGGAACCAGCTATAATTATGTTTTTATTTAATTTTTTGCATTCACAATGCAATATTTCTATAAGATATAAAATACGTGTGTAAAAAACAACCACGCCTCCGAGCCCTCAGATGGGATTCGAACCCACGACCTTTCGCAATCCGGGCGACTGCTCTGACCGCTGAGCTACCGAGACGCTGGCAAACGTGTCGAATTTTACAAACGTATTCCAACTTCTACTATGAGCTAGTATCGTTCCACCAATGTTGAACGCTAACTACCTTCAACATTGAAAGTAATATTTTTACAAATATTAAACAATCAATTAAGATGGAACCAGCTATAATTATGTTTTTATTTAATTTTTTGCATTCACAATGCAATATTTCTATAAGATATAAAATACGTGTGTAAAAAACAACCACGCCTCCGAGCCCTCAGATGGGATTCGAACCCACGACCTTTCGCAATCCGGGCGACTGCTCTGACCGCTGAGCTACCGAGACGCTGGCAAACGTGTCGAATTTTACAAACGTATTCCAACTTCTACTATGAGCTAGTATCGTTCCACCAATGTTGAACGCTAACTACCTTCAACATTGAAAGTAATATTTTTACAAATATTAAACAATCAATTAAGATGGAACCAGCTATAATTATGTTTTTATTTAATTTTTTGCATTCACAATGCAATATTTCTATAAGATATAAAATACGTGTGTAAAAAATATAAAAGATATAAAATACGTGGGCTCGGAGGCGTGGTTGTTTTTTACACACGTATTTTATATCTTATAGAAATATTGCATTGTGAATGCAAAAAATTAAATAAAAACATAATTATAGCTGGTTCCATCTTAATTGATTGTTTAATATTTGTAAAAATATTACTTTCAATGTTGAAGGTAGTTAGCGTTCAACATTGGTGGAACGATACTAGCTCATAGTAGAAGTTGGAATACGTTTGTAAAATTCGACACGTTTGCCAGCGTCTCGGTAGCTCAGCGGTCAGAGCAGTCGCCCGGATTGCGAAAGGTCGTGGGTTCGAATCCCATCTGAGGGCTCGGAGGCGTGGTTGTTTTTTACACACGTATTTTATATCTTATAGAAATATTGCATTGTGAATGCAAAAAATTAAATAAAAACATAATTATAGCTGGTTCCATCTTAATTGATTGTTTAATATTTGTAAAAATATTACTTTCAATGTTGAAGGTAGTTAGCGTTCAACATTGGTGGAACGATACTAGCTCATAGTAGAAGTTGGAATACGTTTGTAAAATTCGACACGTTTGCCAGCGTCTCGGTAGCTCAGCGGTCAGAGCAGTCGCCCGGATTGCGAAAGGTCGTGGGTTCGAATCCCATCTGAGGGCTCGGAGGCGTGGTTGTTTTTTACACACGTATTTTATATCTTATAGAAATATTGCATTGTGAATGCAAAAAATTAAATAAAAACATAATTATAGCTGGTTCCATCTTAATTGATTGTTTAATATTTGTAAAAATATTACTTTCAATGTTGAAGGTAGTTAGCGTTCAACATTGGTGGAACGATACTAGCTCATAGTAGAAGTTGGAATACGTTTGTAAAATTCGACACGTTTGCCAGCGTCTCGGTAGCTCAGCGGTCAGAGCAGTCGCCCGGATTGCGAAAGGTCGTGGGTTCGAATCCCATCTGAGGGCTCGGAGGCGTGGTTGTTTTTTACACACGTATTTTATATCTTATAGATATATTGCATTGTGAATGCAAAAAATTAAATAAAAACATAATTATAGCTGGTTCCATCTTAATTGATTGTTTAATATTTGTAAAAATATTACTTTCAATGTTGAAGGTAGTTAGCGTTCAACATTGGTGGAACGATACTAGCTCATAGTAGAAGTTGGAATACGTTTGTAAAATTCGACACGTTTGCCAGCGTCTCGGTAGCTCAGCGGTCAGAGCAGTCGCCCGGATTGCGAAAGGTCGTGGGTTCGAATCCCATCTGAGGGCTCGGAGGCGTGGTTGTTTTTTACACACGTATTTTATATCTTATAGAAATATTGCATTGTGAATGCAAAAAATTAAATAAAAACATAATTATAGCTGGTTCCATCTTAATTGATTGTTTAATATTTGTAAAAATATTACTTTCAATGTTGAAGGTAGTTAGCGTTCAACATTGGTGGAACGATACTAGCTCATAGTAGAAGTTGGAATACGTTTGTAAAATTCGACACGTTTGCCAGCGTCTCGGTAGCTCAGCGGTCAGAGCAGTCGCCCGGATTGCGAAAGGTCGTGGGTTCGAATCCCATCTGAGGGCTCGGAGGCGTGGTTGTTTTTTACACACGTATTTTATATCTTATAGAAATATTGCATTGTGAATGCAAAAAATTAAATAAAAACATAATTATAGCTGGTTCCATCTTAATTGATTGTTTAATATTTGTAAAAATATTACTTTCAATGTTGAAGGTAGTTAGCGTTCAACATTGGTGGAACGATACTAGCTCATAGTAGAAGTTGGAATACGTTTGTAAAATTCGACACGTTTGCCAGCGTCTCGGTAGCTCAGCGGTCAGAGCAGTCGCCCGGATTGCGAAAGGTCGTGGGTTCGAATCCCATCTGAGGGCTCGGAGGCGTGGTTGTTTTTTACACACGTATTTTATATCTTATAGAAATATTGCATTGTGAATGCAAAAAATTAAATAAAAACATAATTATAGCTGGTTCCATCTTAATTGATTGTTTAATATTTGTAAAAATATTACTTTCAATGTTGAAGGTAGTTAGCGTTCAACATTGGTGGAACGATACTAGCTCATAGTAGAAGTTGGAATACGTTTGTAAAATTCGACACGTTTGCCAGCGTCTCGGTAGCTCAGCGGTCAGAGCAGTCGCCCGGATTGCGAAAGGTCGTGGGTTCGAATCCCATCTGAGGGCTCGGAGGCGTGGTTGTTTTTTACACACGTATTTTATATCTTATAGAAATATTGCATTGTGAATGCAAAAAATTAAATAAAAACATAATTATAGCTGGTTCCATCTTAATTGATTGTTTAATATTTGTAAAAATATTACTTTCAATGTTGAAGGTAGTTAGCGTTCAACATTGGTGGAACGATACTAGCTCATAGTAGAAGTTGGAATACGTTTGTAAAATTCGACACGTTTGCCAGCGTCTCGGTAGCTCAGCGGTCAGAGCAGTCGCCCGGATTGCGAAAGGTCGTGGGTTCGAATCCCATCTGAGGGCTCGGAGGCGTGGTTGTTTTTTACACACGTATTTTATATCTTATAGAAATATTGCATTGTGAATGCAAAAAATTAAATAAAAACATAATTATAGCTGGTTCCATCTTAATTGATTGTTTAATATTTGTAAAAATATTACTTTCAATGTTGAAGGTAGTTAGCGTTCAACATTGGTGGAACGATACTAGCTCATAGTAGAAGTTGGAATACGTTTGTAAAATTCGACACGTTTGCCAGCGTCTCGGTAGCTCAGCGGTCAGAGCAGTCGCCCGGATTGCGAAAGGTCGTGGGTTCGAATCCCATCTGAGGGCTCGGAGGCGTGGTTGTTTTTTACACACGTATTTTATATCTTATAGAAATATTGCATTGTGAATGCAAAAAAATTAAATAAAAACATAAATTTCATGTCATCGATTCTTGGACATATGACCGTTTTGCGAGATGAGATAAAATTATAAACAAGTCACAACACGAAATCTACAGCAATGGGCCTTAGCTGCTGCCAGTCAATTTCCTGATCTCCAGTTCAAAGCATCAGACCGATGGGTAACAAAATTTAAACAAAGACACAATATCCGTCAACGGAAAATTACCAGATTTGTGTCAGAAAGAGAAACATACAGCATGGAAACAATTTTGTCCTCTGCAGAAATATTTCGTCTTCAAACAAAACAATTAATATCTAACTTCAATAGTGATTTTATTATCAATACAGATCAAACAGGTACATACATTTTTTCTTTGTAACCCAATTAGTATTTATTTCATTATTGAATTAACTTCAAATCAATCATAACATTTTTTTTCAGGATGTCAATACCAATCACATTTCAACAGAACGCTAACAGAAAAAGGAAGTAAAACAGTTTTTGCTAATGTAAAAGACATGAATAAGTTATCACATACATACACTGCACAATATAGCATCACATTATCGGGAAAATTACTACCGCAAGTTTATATCTGTTTACAAGAGCCCACAGGTGATTTCGGGCCTAGAATAAAACAAGATATAGAACAATATGTAAAAAAATATAGGAATATTATCGTAACATCATCGAAATCAGGAAAACTGACCTCTACTCTTTATCAAAATTTTCTGAAAAAATGTTTGATGCCTTATGTTCAGAAGAATAAGTTTCTTTTAATAGTTGACTCATGGACAGGACAAACAAAACCAGAATTATATGATGAAATATTCCTGGATGGAGACAAAATGCCCACATGTACAACTAAAATTATACCTCCCAAGTGTACTCCATTAGTTCAACCATGTGATGTCTATTTTTATAGACAAGTGAAAAACTTCATAAAAAGATTACAAAGTACCGCTGAACTACTGGACAAGAATTATGAAATTCATTCCCGGGAAGACTGTCTGAAAATTCATTCAATTATCCATCACCAATTATCAGCACCAATATTTCGTGAAATGGTACACTATGCCTGGTATGCCAGTGGACTCAGTGATACAAAAAAATTTTTCACAAATGTAAATGAAGCTTGTTTTTCTTTAGACCGTTTGCAAACACATTGTAATTGTAACAAAACAGCATTTATTTGTTGTTCTTGGTGCAGAAAAAATTTTTGTTTCGAATGTTTTTATCATAATTATCATTCAGGGTGTTGTACACCTGATTGTTAAAATAATTGTTGATTATAGATAATGGTATTCATAATTGTAGTAATAAATTTAAAAAATTTACCAGAACACGTATTTCATTTTGTACTGCCTTATAATTCTTTATTAATATATTATATAATAAATAATTGATATAGTTGAAATAATAAAACAAATAAGAAGAAAAAAAAATCAACTAGTTAGACTCGAACCTGTACAGGCGGGAGTACGAGTCTAGAGCATTACCGCTTACGCCACGGTACGCTCTAACGGGACTTACTGTAACTTTTACATAAAGTGCGGGCTCAACTTTGCATGCATTTTTCTCAGCTCCTACTGGGCATTGGACGGAAATATTTTACAGTGGTAGTACCCACATGGTATACTACCACTCCACGGAATTTCATCGAAATCCGTTTCCCCAAGGTCGTGCCGTCCCCTTGTGAGATAACATCGTCGCTTTACATCAGGCGAGATACCTATTAACTATATAAAAAGGTAAATAAATAATAAAAATAACAAAGGCAAGTTAAACAATACATCAGAAAACTTTCCACTATTTCATACACGCAGGCACAAATTTGCAAATGCCAAAAAATTTGCATACTGAACAATCTTCATAACCCCATAATAAAAACCTGTTCAATTATATTTAGGCATCAGTTTTGCAATGACGAACAGAATAATTTAACTAGTATTAAATATGAAGGTGTAGTTATTAAGGTCGAATGTTCAATTTTGTAATGATTGTCGGTCGGGAACAGTAGTGGAATATCTCCAAAAATATTTAGGTGTGGCACAATACAATTTCAACGTCGCTAGTTCAGTATCAGAACAAGTCGTACTCCACATAGAAGTAAGTTAATACACAAGTTCCACTTCTGCTCTGTGTACATACTCTAGTTTTAGCCCTACCATCACCTTTTAAGGGCCATCTATAAAATACGTTTCACGAATTTTAGGCCTTTTTAAACCCGGAACTCGTATTCGACTTTTTGGCGGGAGCGCGAAGCGTCACATAAACTTTTTCTGTTAAAATTTGTGTTGTGGTTGATCTTAGTGTGTAATAATGGTGGGTTATTAACCGCTGAGTGCTTCTCAATATGCATGAGTGTTGGCAAGTGAAACAAAACAGTGGAAGGTGTCTTTAGTGGAAGAAGGCCACGAGGAGGTTTCAGTAAAACCCCACATATTTACTGAAACCTAGGAACTTACTCAAAAACTGGCAATTATACTCACTTGACACTGGTTAAATGCACAAATCGTGCAAGCCGCAAATAAAGAAAAAAACCCTCCCCCGTCCTTATCTCAGGTTGACACATTCAGAAACCTCTCCCCCTGGTGTAACGGTAAACATTATATTACAAAATTTTTAATTTTTCAATTGCTAAAATATTAACAAATGTAGATAGAGTTTGTAATTTTTTTAGTTTTTTATTCACATAAATATTTCGCGATTCACATTCAGATGATACCTTCTTTCTTTCTCACTATTTAAGATGTGACGTATTTTTATGGATGACCCCTTATCGCGATTCAAGTTCAGCTGTTAAAGAGAGACACCTCTATACACCGCTATGGTGTCTCACTCTGACAATCGAACTTGCTTCGATAAGAGATCATGGCAGGTCCTCAGTACAGATAATGATCTAATTATTTCAGATCAGCTCATTTTGAAAGGTCACTATTATCATCGACCAACGAAATGTGCCGTATAAACAAAACAAAGGGTCTTTGGAAACACACATAATTATGGAATATAGAGTTCGTCCGAAATTGACCTCAGGGATCAATGACCATCCCAGTTACTCCGCCAGATGAATCAAATTGTCAATGGGAAGATCTACGATGATACTCTTTGGTTATTTTGGCTACGGTAACTACTCTGCCATCACACAAAACTTATGACTCACTTTGGACAAAATGAGTGAGATAGCTGATAAGATATTCGAAAATTAAGATTGAAAAACAAACACATAAAAATAATTACATCTGCCAGCGTCTCGGTAGCTCAGAAGTCGCACTCGCCCAGATAGCGAAATGTCGTACTTTCGAATCCTACCTAAGGCCTTTTTAGGCGTATTTTTAATTTTATAAATTGACAACTGTTCATAACTGACCACCGTTTAATGCAATGACAGCGAGCCTGCCTTTTGCCGACGGCTTTAGTGCATCGGGCAGCTGGCTGCGGATAGATGATCCTATCGTCCGTCGGCATTGTATATGCCTTGCACGTCTGGGGAATGCTCGTTACGTACCCGGATTTTCCTCGACTGTTTTCATTAGAGGTGACTGCTACTGCTGCTAGTGTTGTGTGTTTATAATAATATTTCTTACATTTGCACCCATTACTCTAGCCCAAAGTAAGCTCTGTTAGACCAAACGGTCATCTAAGCAAACTCGTTTATAAGCAAGTAATACACGATAAGATTAAAAATACGTCAAAAAAGCAACCATATCTCCGAGCCCTAAGTTGAAAAATTTAATAAAAACCATCCTGAGGGCTCGAACACGTTTTTTATTTCTATACGTATTATAAATCTTTTAGAAATATAGAAAGAAACAAAAAAGAAAGAAACACCTTTATTGGCTTTGCAAAAAAATACATGTTACAATTACGGTTCACAATCTTTCGACAGTTTATAATCTCGCAAGATAGATTATAATTTAACGGTGTATACAATTTTACGGTGACATATACATTAATTTTTATTCATAGTACAAGTTCTGCTTAGTTTGGGACTAAGGTATGACTTATCCAGATTTTGTGTTAATACAATTACTTTGCCAACCTCCATGGTCCAGTGGCTTACATACCGGTTTTTATGGTAACGCCACTTCGAGGTCCCGGTTTCGATTACCAGCCGAGTCGAAGTATAAAACGAACTTTTCTATATTCTCTCTTCTCTCTCTCTCTCTTCTCTCGGGCCCAAGTGTTTTGATACCGTCGTTGTTTCTCAATTTCATAACACAAGTGCTTTAGCTACTTGGATTTTATTGAGTTTATTTAATATTTTTTCTAGCATTAAATATAGCCTATGTTACTCAGCGTGAATGTAGCTTTCCAATGGTGAAGGAATTTTTAAAAACGGCTTAGTAGTTTTTGAGTTTATTCATTGCAAACATACAAGAATACAAATCTTTCGTCTTTATAATATTAGTGTAGATAATAATTTACATAGCCGAGATTTGATGTATGGTAAGTAGTTAGGAAAGTCGTAAATATGTCAATTAGACCGATAGATTCTTGGTTAAACCAAACAGCGTTCAAGGTTAAGAGTTGCATTCACCCATTCACTTTCCATGTATCGAAGTTAATGCCGTTTGCAGACCAAGCAATTGTGGTTGACGCGATAAGTACATGATACGTGAAGGTGGAATTTTGTAATGATACATGCTTCTATTTGCAACGATATCTTCATGTTTTTTGTTGCTAATTACAATAATTGTTCAATATTAATTTTAATGTCAGCATTTAAGCGCTAATATTATCACTGCTCAATTTTAGGAAGATGTGTTGCGTTTTATAGGTGCCACATCATGTATCTGAACTGCCTTAACCGATTCGTTGCTGATGGCACGCCTGTCGTGTCATCACTTTCTTTTGCGTGTGGCGTTAGCCACTGAGACCGTGTCATTTTTAAATCGATGATAACTCCTTCAAATCAAATTTTAGGGAAATTGACTCAGAATAAAACTATCATCATTTTATCACGTAAATCAAGCTCGTAACCTTAGTTTCTGTAATTGTATGTAGCAACGAATCGGTTAAGAGTTAAAAAAAGTTGTTAAAAATTCACTTATAAGCAAGGGTTATAACAGAATTTATGATCATTTGACGGTCAAAAAGACGTGGAGTTAATTGTCTTGGCTTTGATAAATAATTTTCTAATTAATATTTTGTAAAGTCAATTTATCTTTACAAGCGCTAAAGTTTCAATAATTTAAAAAAAATGTTATACATTAAAGGGAGGGAATAACAGCCCTTGCTGAGTTTCTTGCGTCTTCTTCTTAGAATAAGGTCTCCCGACGGCTTATTGCCACACTGTATATCACTACAGACACCCATAGTCTGTACTCGATCACTTCCTGCTCATTAAAATAACGAATATTCTGAAGCAAACTGCGTATGAGTACAGACCAATCTGTATAAATATACAGTTTGCTCGCGCATTTCTAAAGCAAAATATGTCCTTTTTATTTTAATTGGTTAGGTTAGGTTATTTATTTAAGAAGGTACAAGTAAGAGGTACAAGTGGAAGAATTATTTTAATATTTCAGTAAATGAACAGTAAATAAACTTTATATTCAGTTTTAAAACCCCCATAAATTGTCTGTTGAAATTACATTTTATATACATAGTTCCATGTATAATGTTAGAATGCTGATACTATATAAGCTTGTAGCTTAAACAATCGTGGTAATATTCCATTGAATGTTGTATAATAATAGGGGTATTATTTGTGAACAAATCTATCTTTTTAAAGTAAATATAGAAAAAAAACAATTAACCAAATGAAAATGTAAAGTTCAAAATATTGTAAAATTATATTTTTATCAATAATTCTTATACTAATTATAATATTTTTTATTTTAAGCTGTAATATTTGTGAAATTTAAAAGCACATTTAATGTGGTTAGTTATGTTAATACATCATGCGCAAGTTATTTTTTGTGACGAAAAATACTTTTTAATTTCTGATAAGAAATTTGATTTGAAATTTGAATAATGTTTATTTTATTAATTTATTCATCTTGGGACAGAAGCTTACCACAATAGCACACAACAAGACACTTTTAATTATATTTAAGAAAATAATGACATAACATCCTATCCGTGATCGAATACCAGCATGAATTTTGTGCAGCGAAAGTGGAACCTTCATTTGCATAGTAAACTGGTTTGATTATAATATTGTCTATAAAATTTTATATCAAAATAATAGAATACTAATATAGTTTCGACGACAAACATGAGTTGCGTAAGCCAACCTTTTTTAATTTAAATATATTGCTTTTTAGGGTTCCGTTCCTCGAAAGGAAAAGACGGAACCCTTATAGGTTCACTTTGTTGTCCGGCCGTCCGTCTGTCTGTCTGTCAAGACCCTTTCTCTCATGAACACGTGGAGGTATCAAGCTGGAATTTATATCAAATACTCAGGTCTACTGTCCCTTGGAGCTGTGAAAAATTCAAGCTTCTAAGCCAACGCAATCAAAAGATGCAGCCGTTTATGCCGCAAATTTCCGCAAATTTTCGACACTCGCAAGGGAATTAAAATTAACAGGATACTTCCCGTGAAGTTAGAATCTTGAAATATTTTTACGAAGTAACGTTTTATAGCACAAATAAAGGAAAAATTGCGAAAACCGTACATTTTTAATTACATTATATAATAAAAATATTTTACGGAACCCTCTGTACTTTAGCACTTAGCCGGTTTTTTTTAATGCATACACACATAAAATCACGTCTCTTTCCCGCAGAGTAGGCAGATCACAGATTTCCACTTACCACGAACCCTTCATACGTACATCTCTAGCTTCTTCAGCTCTTATCAACCTTTTCATACAGGCTCGTCGGTTAAGGGTACTTTTGACCTGGCCTTTTTTCAGGACATCTATTTGGTCCCTGAAAGTTCGCCTTGGTCTGCCGTTACCGATTAGCCTATGCACATTTACCTCATATATTTGTCTTGTTAATCTTCTTATGTCTATCCTCTCTACATGTCCTTCTATCTTTGTCACTATATCTTCTTCCACACCACACCACTTTCTTATTACATCATTCCTTATTTCTCCAGCTATACTTTTTAAAACTCTCATTTCCACTGCATTAATCATAAATTCGTACTTATTTAATTTTTTTAACTTTTGTCTTTTATATTCTGGCAGGGTTACGATGCAATGGCGGAAGGTTCAATACTACGAGGCGTTTTATGACATAAGCTTAAGTTTATATCAAGAAAAGAGATGCACGTATATAAGTATATTTTACATACACTACAGTCATATCATTGTCTAAGTATTATTATTATTTTTATTTGTGGCTTACACGATTTGTGCATTTAACCAGTGTCAAGTGAGTATAATTGCCAGTTCTTGAGTAAGTTCCTAGGTTTCAGTAAAGATGTGGGGTTTTACTGAAACCTCCTCGTGGCCTTCTGGAGAGAGCGAGAAAAGACACCTTCCACTGTTTTGTTTCACTTGCCAACACTCATGCATATTCAGAAACACTCTGTGGTTAATAATCCACACTTATTACACACTAATTAAACCACAACAGAAAATTTAACAAGAAAACCAAAACCATTAAAGTGACGCTTCGAGCTCCCGCCAAAAAGTCCAAAGTATTTATTTGACGACCGTTTGGTGCAACGGTAGCGATCCTGCCTTTCGCACCGAGGGGCAGATGTTTGTATGATGAATACGAGCATTAGTACCTGAGTCATGGATATTTATATATATTTATATGAATATTACATGTCTATGTATTATATATGTATGTTTATCCGTTACCCTAGCATCCATAACACAAGCCTTACAGTGCTTACTTTGGGCTAGGCTTATTGGTGTGAATGAAAACAATATTTTTTATATATTATTATTTAAAACAAATACTCGTTGACTTTGTTATAATCAACTATGTAATGAAACCATAACTCTACTATTACTGTGATAATAGAATAATATTTTTTTTAATAATATAGGTATAGTGATAATGTATAATATTGTAGATGTCGCTACTTCTGTTAGGCTATGTCCGGCCATAATAACGCTTTGATAAGACAGGCCCCACCAAACTATTATTAGCTCAGGATGATAACCACGTTATAACTTTCCGACTACTTAAGCAAGCACCTTAGAACTGTGAGCTTACACTTTATCATTTTGCTTATTGTAGTGCTCTTCAATCGTGAAATTTTTTTCACCGGTAAAAATGATATTTCTGTGCCTTTCACCTGCGTATCGTGACAGATGGCATTTTGACGTATCCACTCTCTTTAATTGTAAACATTGATTTAGGGCATGTCCTTTATACCGGCGATAAGCACCGAGCTTCAGGTCTTGTTTTATAATACGCAACAGAGTTCTAGCAGGAATCTTCATTTCTCGCTATATCATTTTTTGTTTCCTAATGGGGTTTCGAAGAATTCTGGCTTTAACAGCATTAACAGCTTTTGTAGTTCTAACAGCACATATCCGCCATGATCTTTTATGGTTTCCGACTAAAGAAATGTTGTATCTGTTGATAGTACGATATACGAACATACGGCTGATACCAAGGTCTTGAAGAGTCTGGAATATGACCGATGGCTCCATATCCACTTTGTGCAAGGCGATCATTGCAATCCTATTTTCTTTCACACCCCATTTCATATTGCCATTTGATAATGAACACGAAAATATATGTGAAATGGTACGAAATCGAAAGAAGTTGTTAAAATAATAAACGCGTTCCAAATTCAAAATATTTAAAAAGTTGAAAGAAGAAAAGGTTTTATGTAACAGTATTTATGGTCAGACTGGTTATATATAGTGCTTTATGCTCTCTAAAATTTATGGTATTACGTAAAATTATTAGAGATTTACCTCTTTTAGACGATTTTCTATTAAATGGTTTGATATACCAAAGGGTCGCACTAAGCGTTTTTGTTCCAATTTTGTGATCCGTATCTCTGAAGAGTCGAATTCTTTGCTGGAGTCTGTATTTTCTGATAAATACAATTTAGGGATCTTGAATTCACGATTGAATAGGTATCTTCTAGGCAAGCGCGTCACATTCATCGTATCGTCGCTTACCTATTTACTATAAAAAGTGTATATACACAGGAGTTTATGATTTTCAACCAAAGTTCACTAACACAAAAATAATCTATATTTTTGTGAACAAAAAATATACTTATTTCTATTGAAGTTATACTTCTTTAGGCACATTATGAAAAAATATTGAGAGTGAAATTTAACGATGCGCGCGCATCACTGCAGCACAAAAGTTACAGTGTGAAGTTGGCCGCAAAAGCGACATAGAATAAACCAGCAGGATGAAGTTGGCCATTAATTATGAATGTGTGTGATTTTAAATTATATATGGTAGTTAAAAGTAATTTATATAAAATTATAATAACAATTTTATATTATATAATAACAATATAACAATTCTATTTAAAAGTGGTTTTTATTTTATAAACTTTTTTAAGTGCGTTTATTGATTTGAGGTTAACTGTCGGTATGTATTCTTTTTATTTGTTTGTAATATAAATTATTATTATTTTTACATTACTATTGGTTAAACAGTTAATTTTAATGGTTTTTGATATATTACTTAATTCTCTGTACAGATATATAGGAAATCTGTTAATCTTTTGACGCTTCTTACTGATCACTATATAATTTATAAATTTATCTTTCTTTTCACATACAAAGAATACGAGCACACAGGGGGAAATTTTTAGTTATCTTTGTTTAGTTACGATAAAGAAGTATAACTTTATACATGCGTAAATAAGTACACACAACGGTTTTTTTTTACCGGAAAGCCCCTAATAATATTAATGTACAACCTTAAGATTAAATGGAAAGTCAATCAGGGTCCATAATATTTAACATAAATATTATGTTCTCATTTACATTTTTTTAATATAAAAATATAAAATATGCGATAAACACATTATTAATATTCTCGTTAACCAGCTGTGGCAAGCTATATGATTCTGTTATTAGTATTCACGTCCGTAATACATATATTGACTGACTGTACTTCTTAATATATATAAATTACGTGTCACTTTGTTTGTCCGCGATGGACTCCTAAACTACTTAACCGATTTCAATCAAATTTGTACACCGTGTGCAGTTTGATCCAACTTAAAAGATAGGATAGATATCATTTTAATTTATAACACAGCAACGCGTGGCTGGGTCTGCTAGTATATTATATAACAAGACCTGAAGCTCAGTGCTTATCGTCGATATACAGGACATGCCCTAAATCAATCTTTACAATTAATGAGAGTGGATCGATTAAAATGCCTTCTGTCACGATACGCAGGTGAAGGCACAGAAATATCCTCTTTTCCGTTGAAAAAATTTTCACGATTGAAGACCATTACAATAAGCAAAATGACAAAGTGTAAGCTTACAGTTCTAAAGAAGCTGCTCAAGTGGTCGGATAGGTACAACGTGGTCATCATCCTGCGTCAGTGATAGTTTGGTGGGGCGTGTCTTATTAAGGCGTCACAAATTACATTTTTGTGAAAAAGGAGTGAAATCTTCAGCCAAAGTGTTTCAAGAGATAGTCTTGGATCGTGTTGTGAAACCTCTCAGCAATGCACTTTTTGAAATTGTACCGTGTACTTTCCAGCAGGACTCTGCATCTGGTCACAACGCAAGAACTACCCAAGCCTGGCTTGAAACCAACGTTTCTGGCTTTATAAGAGCTTAAGACTGGCCTTCATCTAGCCCAGACCATTAGACTACAAATTACACTCAGTTTTAGAGAACATGGCCTGCTCTAAAAGACACGGCGACATCGAATCCCTTAAAAGATCTCTGGAGCAAGCAGCGTCGAAATTTCCCGTGAAAACAGTACGTAAATCCATAGATTCGTTGCCAGACAGATTAAAGGCCTGTATAAAAGCCAAATGTGGCCATTTCGAATAGCATATTTTTTAGTTTTTGCTGAGACTTTAATAAATATATACATGTAAGTTTTAGTAATATTAAATTAATTCATAAAATATGTACTTTCATTTGTAACAGAACTTATGGCGAGACTAGGTATATACGTACCAATAACTTAGGTACAAATGTTCCTATACAACACACAAACATCTGCCCCTTCCGGGACTCGAAACCAGGAACGTCAGTGCTAACGGCAGGTTCGTTACGTCGTTCATTCGTTCGTCATGTGAAGATAGAGTAGGTAGGATCTTGTTGGGAACTCAATACTGGCTATTAGTATAAGTACTTGCTAATAAATACCGGGCTGTAGTATCAAGTAATCAGTATCGAGTGTCGCCATCAAAAGTATCGATACCTAGTCGGTTAGTAGTCTCGAAAGTAGCGTTCGGTCCCTAGCTGCGACTCTTGCGTTCTGCTATGACACACACAGAAACATATTTGTTAAGCATCCGATTTGGTATTCTGCTCTAACATATGCTTATGGTATTTTTGATAATAATGTATGTATGTATGTATATCTATCTATATAGATGTCTAAATAGTCAAATAGGATAGATTTTGTTTTTCCGGGTACATCTATGTACCTAATACTGGGATAATTATTTACCGAAACAAACGACGTACCACAGACAAACTTCAAGAGGCGCTTTATGATAATTAAAAATATTTGTCTTAACTGGTTCCCACCGTAGTAAATCTATGATTCTAAAAAATGTACGCAGCATAATAGTTGACCTACATCTGTCAGCAGGGCATCGCATTTGTTCATTCTCTATCCTCAGGAACGTCATTAGTTAGATCAGTGGTTCCCAAAGTGGGCTATATTGACCCCCAATGGTGGACGATAAATTGCAAGGGGTCCGAGCGAAAAAATAGTGAGAATTGCACTATCCTAGTTGTCAAAAATACCACTCGGAGTTTGTGAATTTACAAAACATCTATATCATGTAAGCTAAGCAAAAACGAAAAGTTGGCGAATTTATTTATTTATTTATTTTATTTTTTGAACACAAGACAGATCACAATTATTACCAAGATAAATACCTATAGAAATACATAATTAGAGTCTGAATTGCAATCCAAAGGTTTGTGTAAACAGAGAAACCAAATTAACCTTCACTACATAAACAACACAAGAATAGAATTGCATGTTGAAATTGACATGCAATTGAATTTACAAAAAAATACTATTTAGTACCCAAAACCGAAAAACATGGCAAGGGGTCTAGAAAACCAAAAAGTTTGGAAACTTCTGCGCCTATGCTATCTTTCTCGCTCCGCACTGACAGATGTGGGTCAAACCATAACTTTTTTTACTAGGTACATCAATGTTAAACTTATTAATTTCGCATATAAAGATACGTTGACCTTTACTGTTTGCGATCACAAGTTAAAATTGGATTGTATAATATTAATCAAAGCTATATTCATTAAAATACGATCGGTATGGTTCGACTTACATAAACAATATTTCATCTTTCACACTAATTAGCTTAGCCCAAAGTAAGCACTGTAAAGCTTGCACTGAGAAAAAAAATGGCTAACATAGTGACCATAAAAGCGTTGTTGAATATTTACAGTAACTGCAACAAAACACTTGACACACAATAACAAAGGTCTCATAGTGTCCTCTGCAGTTTTTTTATTGTTAGAGATTTATTGTTCCTGCGGATTCGGAAATTTGAACCGAGTAACAATGTTGATTAACGTTGTTAAGATAGCAACCGCGACTGTTGTTCGAATACTAACTTTAGTGTTTATAGTATGACAAAATAACCTGTAACAAAACTAAAGTTGTTGTCATGTTCATTTATTACGACGCTAGATGAACAATATTCAAACGTAACAAATTTAAGATTGTTCCCTTAGCAAATAAATTAGTGTATTGTGACAACTTCCGGGTAGTTGTTCCGTTTCGGTAGCCATTTCTCTCCTCACTTCACTCAGGCGCAGGACTCGGTACGGCTCACCCATTTCCTTCGCGAGTGTTCGAATCGTGCGGTCGTGTGTGTTTTGTTTATAATAATAAAGAATAAACCTTGCTTGCAGTCTTGCACAAGGGCAGAACATATTATAAAATCATTGGATTCAATGATTTGGGTAACATGTCCGAAGATTTCATCGGTGAGTACCTATCTGATTGTTTGGTTTTTCCTTTCGTGTCGAAATATAATCTTATTTTATGTTAATTAGAAATTAACTCGACACCTACCTATCAGATTGGTGAATAAATTCTCTGTAAATTTGATGAAGTGTTTTTCTTATGAGAAGTAGGTAAATGAGAACAAGGAGCTAGGTGGTCAGTGTGGTAGGTAGGTACTTAGGTACTTAACCTGCAAAGCAAATATAACTTTATTTGTGTTGTGATTGATAAATCAGATCTGAGCCTCAGTGAAGCTGTGCATAGCAGTAGCGAATAGCCATAATTATCAAAAAACTAATTAAATGCCAGGTCAGTAAGGAGTCTCCAATCGGGATGTGGGGGGTAGACGTACACCTACAACAACTCATCATCACACTAAATTATTTGCTTCACTCAACTGCTAAGTTAACTTTTATATTTTCTTCTGAGTGTAGTAAGTACCTATCAAATGTAGGCATGATGTTAAGCATTTTGGTGGAGGTTAAAGTTCAAGATCAGAATAATGTTGTTGATGTGTGTTTAAACAATAAACATATACTTCACACTCGTACACATTAAACTTTAATATGTAGCTAATGAGAAGTAAAGGGAAATCTATTGTCTGTACTCTACGTAAAATAAATATATTTTTTATAAACTCTCCCGCATTTGAACACCGTTGCACGCATGTTGGTCGAAGCGTTTTTTGTGAACACCGACTCCGATCAAAGTTAGTTACGAACGTACGATAATAGTGTTGCATGCTTACTCTTGCCGTTGGTGCCGGCTGCCCTCACCCCGGTAGCAAGCATAGACTTACTCAACACTGTACTACATATATAATATTGGCCTAGCTAGATTATTGCCTATTTTGTTAAAGACAAACATTACGGGCAATTATGTATCTACTCTTACATTACATTAAACTAATAAATTATTTCAGATTTCTCTGCAATTGCCTACTGCGTCAAATTCTTCCTCTGACCTGCCTATAAGAGAAACAACAACATTAAGTGGAAATCTTAATGTAGAGCCAATAAAAAAGGGAGCAGGTAAATACAAGTTAATACACATACATTTTAAATTGTATTTTATTTATATTTCTTAACTAATGCCATTCAAACTAATTTTAACGTACACACTTACCTAGTATATTGAAAAAGAAGTAACAGAAAGAGCCAACTATGTGTCTACTCAACATTACAATTTATAAAATATTTCAGACTTCTCAGCAATTGCCTACCACGTCAAAGTCTTCCTCTGACCTGTATGTTAGCCTGCCCGTAAGAAAAACCACAACAACAAGTGGAAATCTTTATGTGGAGTCAACAAGAAATGATGGGGTAATTTGTAATTTTTGTCACTACGTTGGCAAACAAGCAGACTGCCCACCTGAATGTAAGTGGCAACAGCCGCCTATAACACAAGTGGTCTCCGTGAGGCTTGCGCATAACAAGTTGTAGTGACAAATAAATATTTTTTATAATTAACACTTTAATTCTTTGATTCATGCAGTAACTGTCAAATTGATTAATTAATAAGATTTTATTTTTTTTAAGCATATTAATGTAAGTAGGTACTTTATACTTTGTATTCACTGTGTTATTATTGTTTATTACCAGTATTTATTTAAAAATAAATAGTTACTTACATTGTTGAAAAAGACTGTGTTTTTATTTGCAGTTGTAATAACATTGTAGGTATAGTATGAGTTTCCCCATATCAATTAATTTAATTAAGTTCATTATTAATCAAATTTGTTTAAAACTTGGTGTTTGTTTCCAAGACTACTTATGTTGTATATACAAGGGTTGCGGAAAAGGTAAATAAACTGTAAGTTGAAATGCTTTTGTATAGGTTTATACACATATAAAACATTTTAACAGTACTTTTTGTACATAATTGTAGTGTACATAATATTGTATGGTTCCTAAATCAGACCCATCTTTCTTTAAAAAATGTCTGTAAAGTTTAAACTTTTTACCTGTTTCGCTACCCTTATTCAAATAGTATATATAATATTTGTGTCTAGTTTAATTTCAAGCCCTACCTTTTTGCTTTTGTTACTTCTTTAAGTGATTCTGTGCCTGCCTTCTTTTTTGTTGCCTCAACGATACACCCAACCTGCTTCATGTCCGTTCTTAAATCTGAGCACTAGTGGTAAATTATCTTATCTTGCTTTAAAAAAAAATTACGGTAGTGAACTCTACTATATAATGTGAATTTAAAAGCAAGATAAGATAATTTACAACTAGTGCTCAGATTTAAGAACGGACATGAAGCAGGTTGGGTGCATCGTTGAGGCAACAAAAAAGAAGGTAGGCACAGACACATAGTTACATTGTTAGGGAAGCAATAAGGGAATAATTACGGCAGCAAAGTAACATTGTTACGGTAACAGAGCCGGAATAGGTATGGAAACAAAATAAAATAGGTTTAATAACAAAGGGGAATAGGTGTGGGTACAAAAGGGAATAGGTATTTTAACAAACGGGCACACGTATGGGAACAGAGTGAGATTGCTGAGGAAACAAGTTTGGAAATCATGGCAAAACGGAAACATTTATGGTGACAAAGCTAAATTGTTGGTGAAACTAATATGAGTTGTGATATGGCACAACATCACAATTGCTTTTTCAGCAATATATTATTGTTGCCGAATCTACCTATTTGTCGATTTCATTTGACAATAAAAACTTTTATATGGTAACAATTCACTATGAACGGCTCTCCCGGATTAACGTTTTGTTGTTAATTTAACAGGATTTTTTTCTCAGTGTGGTTTTGTGGATACTAGGCAAAGAATAGGCATACTCGTACATATTGAGAGACCGAGTGATTGTATCTAGACTAATTTTATAAAGAGGAAAGATTTGATTGTTTGTTTCTTTTTATTGAATAGGCTCTGAAACTACTGGTCCGATGTGAAAAATTCTTTCACATTAGGAATTCTACATTATCCCTGATGAATATAGGCTATGAAATATTTTAAAAAAGTTAGATATCCGTATGAAAACCTTGATAGTTTGTTTGTATTGATTAGGCTCCGAAACTATTGTCGTATAAAATATATAAATAGATTATAGATATGCGTGTGTTGTAGTCCAACACCAAAAAATCAAGAGATTAAAAAAATAACATAACAATTTTCACTCATAATTGTTGTTATAGCTACAGTGTTGCCATTATAAATGATGTTGAATTCAGCTCAATTTTCTCACTAATGTCTACCACAACACAAATTTGAAAAAAAACAAAACCACCAATATGACGCTTCCCGCTTCTACCAAAAAATCACCAGAGATAGTGTAGTTTGACTTAAAACAAATGTGTCTTCTAGAGATCCGAGTTTAAACGATTTACAAGCTTAATAAAAGCTCTCACCTGTCTCTGTGTCTGTAATGGAATCTTGCAAGTTAAATTTAACTCACTTGCCGGTTTCCGACTGAGCTGAAATTTTGCATGAAATTTGTCATGGAGCAGATCTGATGCTGGACCTAAAAGGTGGCCATAAGAACTCCGCAATAGAACGACACAACTCCATCGACACTGAGCTCGTTTCATTCGTCTTGACGAGTACTTTGATCCTATATGGTAACCAGGGTCAGATGCTGGAGCTGGAAGTGGCCATAGGAACTCCGCAATAAAACGACACAACTCCGTCGAGTTTGGGCTTTTTAACCTTTTCGTTCGTTTTATTAACAGGTAATAATAAGAGCTTATCTTTAAAAAAGTTTTTTTAACGTATATCATGTTAAGTATCTCTAATAGCGAAGGTGTTACATCGTCATGTCTATGAAAACTGGTAAAATACCATTTTTCATTAACATGTTACGTTAGGTTGCCGCAATTCTAAACATGCGGTTAAGTAATGTTTTTCTTTACCTTTGATTTATGTGTTATTGCGTTATTTACTTTTGTTAATCTATTAGACGTTGGTCTTCTGTTTAATGGAACTCTAGCAAGCCTGCCTTACGCACCGATGGTTCTGGGTTTGAGTTTCAGAAAGAGCCGATATTTGTGTGATGAAGCCTTTGTACCTGAGTCATGGGTTATATATCTTTAAATATTTCATATCTATGTATGTCTATTCGTTACCCTAGTATCCATGAAACAACATTTACAGTGCTTACTTTGGGCTAGGATATTTTTTGTGAATATGAGAGATATTATTTTAGTAGGTACTATACTTCAAGGACAGTTTAGGCAAATAAGACTTCTACATATTAATTGATAAAATGTCTTAGCATTGCCTATTAATAAATCAATATATCCATTGAAAAAAAATGTTTCCTTCCGCGTGAGAAATAACTTTCCTTTTCATTAACTAATGTTGTGTTTCCCCTTAAAACTCGTGAACATGGGGTTTACAATACATGATTTTTTACCATTGCGGTAGATTGAATTTTTAGAATTTTAATTTTTAGCGGATATTTACCATGTTTTTTAAATTGCGTTGCATGTTCTATCGTCCCGTATGTTACTGCGCCGAAGAACTACAAGATGTTATGGCTCGATGTATCGGTCTACCCTCCGTCTTAGTCTTATATTACACTTGATACCGGTACCACTGTCTAGAAATTCACTGTACACTCGAAACTATTTTCAAAAGACACAAAACACAGAATCAAATCGCGAAATGGCACTTTTTTGTACTATTGTTTTAACACAAACTTACTACTTCTTCACGATTGAATTTTTTGTGTTTTTATCTCTTTATTTAGCTATACAAACAGTTAACAAAGTTTAATATTTCTAAATAATAATAATTTATACATAATTACTTTGCAACCAGCAACGTTTACGACGTAGTAATCACGAAATATTGTACAACCGTGACAAATGCAAACAGAGTAGATGGAAAAAAATGTAAACAGCTTAAGGTTGAAGTGTACATTTACCGTTTGATATATAGTATTTTTTATTATTATTTTGAATTTTCGCTCTTAATCCTATTCAAGCCCGGGTGCCAAGACAGGATCCACGATGGAACGAGCTAACCCAGAAAGTGGTTCAATCAATTTAAATATTTCAAATTAATTTAAATATGATTAATTTTTTTTCCGTTTCTTTATAAGCCTGTACTAACAAAACTATAGCGCTGTGGTGAGTAGTAGGCACAAAAGCAAAATCAATGTTAAGGACAGAATTTTCTAAATATCTTTGTTTATTGCTGGTTTATCCAAATGTATTGGTTGTTTCACATAATTCTCTCGTTTATAGTTCAGTATTTGTTGGAGAAACAATTTGATACTTTAAGTAACAGTGACACCTAACATATTAAGAAAAATCAACCTAATCTAAATTTTCTATCATTTTTTTATTTATAATATCAAGTAATCCTGTAATGATTACTAAATATTTCACGAAACATGTTACACAAACTCATGAAACCAAAATGTTTCTTGTTGGTGGTTTCACCCTGGCTTTAAAAACGGATTGGTTGTAGGTATACGGAAATACAGACGCAGGGAGAGAGTTCCACCCCTTTGCTGTGCGCATTATGAAGGATGTTAAAAGCGCTTGCTGCGACAGGTAGGAATAGCAACCAAGAAAGGGTGTTAGTTCGTCTGTATGTCCGATAGAAAAAGGGAGATAGCGGTAAGAGCATATGCAGCTCCTGAGCACACTCTCTAAATTACAATATGTAGAAGACCGACAGACAGGTAACTTTGCGGCGGTGAGTTATGGTGTGAAGTATTACATTATCTGCGATGTAGTTAAGTTATTACATATTTTATCAACTATTATTTTCTTGAATACACTTGATCGGGTTACCGCTATGTCGATTGTGTGAACCTTTATAAGTATGTACAAGCCTATGTGAGGGAGACTGTTTACCAGTGTTAGTATGGCATCGAGATGTTGAAAACAATCGATGGTAAAACAATCGCATCCCTGACCATTCTTGGTATGCAGTGACGTTTTTTTGAGTCGGAACCTATGTGCGTGTATGTATACGTCACATAAGGATAGTAATCACGTATGCGGTGGAGCTGGCACGTCAGGAGACAAAAGCTCATAAATGGATAGATTGATGCAGTCGCTAAGCAAAAAGTTTCGCTAGCACCGTATTGGAGCGGAGGGTAATACTAAAACAATAAAATAAAATTCCAATAATATTTAGTAAATTTTAAAATTCCATAAGAATGAAAACTTTCAGAATGCGCGCGCTTGTTGTTTCGAGGGAAATCCCGTAGAGCCAATGTGATTTGGTTATACCTTTTTTATTATTGCGAATTTCTAAATTCGAGCTCCTATCATGATTATATCTAGTGATCTAGTTCTAAATGTGTTGATTATATATATATCACTATGTAGCCTGATCTAACAGCCTTACGGGACTTTTTGGCGGGAGCGAGAAGCGTCACGTTTTGGTGGTTTTGTTTCTCTTGTTAAAATTTGTGTTGTTGTAGATATTAGTGCGTAATAATGGTGTATTATTAAGCACTTCGTGTTTGTGAACATACAAGAGTATTGGCAAGCGTAACAAAGCAGCGGAATTTGTCTTTTCCTGCTCTCTCAAGAAGTCCACGGGGAGGTTTTAGTAAAACCTCATCATTTACTGAAACCTAGGGAAAAATAGATTTAATTGTTCATTCATCATCATTAAATTAAGAAAAGAAATGACTCAAGAACTGGCAATTATACGTGTCACTGGCTAAATGCACAATTCGTGCAAGCCACAAATAAAGAAAGGAAAAAAATACAGCCTTCCGAAGTATGCAGGAGCTTAAATCAATATCTTTTGCCGCTTTCTATGAAGGTTCGACCATATCAAACCCCTCTATTAACTTATAATGATTACATATAATCATTTCAGCATTCCTAATTTAAGTTTTGTTTTAAATATTAGCTGGTTAACTTTAATGATCTCTACGAGGTTAGTTCCAATTTGTTAAATTAACTCTTGGCAGGTCGATATTTCGAACGCAGCCATTTGGCCATGGTACGCGAATCTTATACATAATTGCTTTCAATCAAGAAAGCCTTATTTGCTATTAATTAAAGCTGATGAGCAGAATCATTGCGATAAGTAAGGATCTTTACACGTCACGATTATGACCAATTAAGTTATTCTGTATCTTCTACCAGTAAATTAATATGTGTATAACGATATTACTAAGCCAAGGATTGGTGCATGGAAAACTAATGAAACTTAAATAAATGAACTTTTAAAATGTAACCTACCTGTTATAAAAATAACACAAATTCTCCCAATATAGGACTTATAAAGTCATGGCATAGTTGACTTTCCATGAATGCATTGCGAATGCTCAAATATGTTAAAAAATTACTTCATTTCATCTTTTTCTTTATCTATAGTAAAATGCTTTGAACTCCTTACCCGATCGTTAGGTTTAAAGATCTGTGAAATGTAAATGTAGACACGATCGTGACGGTCGTTCACAGCTATTAACTGAGATGGAAACACCACGGGTTAGGTGCAAGTTATAAACTTGAAATAACACAAATTTATTGAATTAAACACTTTTTTGTATATTTTATAAAAATTTGAAACTTGTATTCTAATTATATATTAATTATTTTAGACGATCAATTTAGACAATCGTTTCGTACAACTGTGGCGATCCCACATTTCGCACTGACGGTCCTGGGTTTGTGTGATAAATACGAGCTTTTGCACCTGAGTCATGGGTATTTATTTATATTTTTATAAATATAACATATGTTTGTATCATATATGTATGTATGTCTAGCCCTTACCCTAGTATCCATAGCACAAGTCCTAGAGCGCTTACTTTAGGCTAGGTTAATTGGTGAGAACAGAGGTGGATTAAAGGTCGAGATCGCCCTAGACAAGCACCTCCTAGGCGCCTCTCTAGCAGCCATAGACTAAAATTACAACTAGCACTTCTTAACAAAACATAGCTTACTAGATAGCATAGATATGTGTATATGTCAATATGCATGTTTGGGTGTGCGCATTTATAGTGTGAGTAGGTGTATATGTATTTTCAGACACATTTTTTTTAAATTTCGCGCGCGGCCCCTTTCTAATTTCGCGCTCTAGGCACTTGCCTACTTTGCCTTAGGGATAATCCGCCTCTGGGTGAGAATGTAAGAATTTCAAATTTATTTCAAGAAACAAAGTCTTATAATGGTTAGTAACAATAGAAACATGAACCTAGGTTAGTATATGATATTATTAAGTCCAATATTCACAAATATTACAATAAATTCATTAATGATTGCATGTAAAATAACACAAATACTATTATTGTTTCCTTTTGGTTGTGGTTATTATAATATTATTGTCTATATTGCCAAATATGTCATGTCAAAGGAGAGGACTAAGTTTTCCACAAAACAGCAAATGTCTACTATAGAAGAGAGATGATTCAGATAATTGTTTCAATTAAACAGTAAGGCATTACTATTATTAAGTACTAGCCGCCCGTCCCGGCTTCGCACGGGTGGACAAAATTCTTTAAATTGTTTCTAGCATTAAATATAGCCTATGTTACTCAGCGTGAATGTGGCTTTCCAATGGGGAAAGAATTTTTGAAATCGGCTTAGTAGTTTTTGAGTTTATTCATTGCAAACATACAAAAATACATATCTTTCCTCTTTATAATATTACTGTAGATTAACTGTTAAATTTTTAAATATTTACCAATTTTAAGTAAACAACTTTTCTCAGGAGCAGATAAAATTAAGCCTGCCATATCTTCTGTCTTCCAATCAGCTAGAGACCTTATTGAATTTTTCAAACTATTGCTTACGTTGAGCATCAGCTATCACTTCGTATTCTAAGATTCTTTTACATATATAAAACAATTGTAATAGAGAAACTGGTACGAAGTTAATTGAGCTTTAGTTAATAAACTTAAGCTATATTTTTATACATATAAAGCACAAGCTTTTACCCGCGGCTTCAAAAATATTCATAAAATAGGCATAAAAAATATTCTATGTTACTTCTAATACCTCCAAGAATATATGTACGAAGTTTCATGATGATTGGTTTAGTAGTTTTTGCGTGAAAGCATAACAAACAAACTTTCACATTTATAATATTCGTAGGATTATTAAAAAAATATGAACAAATTGGGCACGGCTTCAGACGCAACTTGAACCAGTAACCTCTACCTTAACTGGGCTCATGTTTTTTCAATCGTTTGGTTCTATAAAACCTCTTTGAAGCCTATTTGATTTCTTGAAATCTGAATAATTACTTCAATATAACAACCATTCTAATTAAAAGATATAATAAGAAAATAATCATAATAATAAAATAATCCAAACGTACTCAATGTTATTTGTAATTGATGTTGGTCGCATGATTTATTTATGTGTAATATCCGTTATGGGCACTTAATCAATAAAAAAAACCATGCCAGCCATGCACACTGACATGAGTGAAAGCGAGACATAAGGCTACGTACACTGAGGTGGGGAGGCAGCTGGCTTCTATATATATCGTGTAACGGTACTAAATCTGACGCTCTCATGTAACGGTAAAATATGATGCACAGGTAAAATGGCAGCGCGGCGAGCGTCTAAAAGCGAGCGGTCCGACCGTGAGTACAGAGGCTTCGTTTAAAAACGCTCTGCTTAGTTTGAAACTAAAAAACAGAAGTGAGTTGTCAGAATATATTTATTAACTCACTCTAAAAATGGAGGAACTTATATTCAGACATATATGTTTTGTATTAACTTTGCCAATTTTTCGCTTGTCGCTTGTGTTTTAGAACAAATTTCGATGTTACGACCTTTGAATCCTTTCGTTTTTTCTACAATTACATCTCATTTAAAGGCTGATATCAAATATAAATAGTGTTCAAAATATTATGCATTTAATCTTGAGTGACTGCTGGACTTTTAAGTTTCGACACTTATACAACCTGAAAGATTGCGTCGTCAAATAAATTAGATATTGATACTTGAATGTTTCTATAAGATATAAAATGCGCCTGTAAAAACAACTACGTCTCTTACATAAATACATAATTATCGATTTATTTATTGATTTACTTACATTTGTTTACTAAATAAAATAAAAATAAGTGCAACAAACTCTTATAAGTAAATACATCATGCAATGAAAAACAAGATAGGCAAAATAAGAATGAAGCCTGTTCGGGGAATCAACGAGAATATCGACCTCGGCACTATATTCATTTAGCAGCTTACTGAGTCTTGCGATAGGAGAATTCGATCCAAAAATTGTTCTTAGACGAGGTATACTACATTTAGTATATCTCGAGGGGCTTATTTTACTGCGGGGATGTCTAAATGGGACTCGCATTTTAAATTAATTCAGTATCTGCGGACAGTCGATTCATATAGACGTTTCCGTCTTAATCAAATCTTTTAATATTTGTAATGATATAAATTTTGACGACCGTTTGATGCAACGGTATCGATCTTGTCTTTCGCACCGACGCTCCTGGTTTCAAATCCCGGAAGGGGCAGATGTTAGTGTGATGAATACGAGCATTTGTATCTGCGCCATGGGTAATATATATTTGTATCTTAAATATTACATATCTATGTATCATATATGTATGTTTATCAGTTACCCTAGTATCCATAACACAAGCCTGACAATGCTAGACTAATTGGTACGAAAGTAAGAATTATTATTATCATTATTTAGCTGGGTTCTTGACGTTTCATGAAGTTTTATTCTTATTTTATTATATTCATTACATCCGTAGATTCATGCACTAACTAGTGCAATTTGTTTGTTACTTTATTTATATTATAACTTTTTAAACTGATAGTCAGCAAAATAATTTTGTTTTTTTTTGTTGATTGTGTATGGTGACGACGTATTATATTGTAAATGTCGTTACTTCTGTTAAAGCTGACGAGTTTCTTGCGCCCATTCTTCTTGTCAGTTAAAAGACGTCCTGAATGGGTGGTAGGTAAAAATGTTGGACGATTCAAAACTACTTATTTGAATAAAGTTATTTTCATTTTCATTTTCAGCGGGAAGTGGGAGCCTACGATGGCTCTCACTACCCGACATACGAGCCATTTTATATACATATTATTCTTTTTATTTCAGATGCCACGTGAAACAACTCGAAAAACCATGAAAGCTTCTTGGACACTTGATACATTAGAAAATGCAGTAAATATTCTAAGAGCAGGAGACATTTCGGTGTACAAAGTATCTCAGTAAACTGGCATACCTTACAGCACTTTAAAGAAGAGATTTAAATTAGCAAAAGCTTACGACGATCGGTACAAAATGAAGCCTAAGCTGGGAAGATATACAGTATTCAGTTTAGAGCAAGAAAAAGTACTGGTTAATCATATTCAGAGTATGTCAAATAAATTTTATGGCCTGACGAGAGACCAACTTCGAAAAGTATGTTACGGTGTAGCTAAAAGGATGGGTATTGAACAAAGATTTAACCAAGACAGACAATCTGCGGGAAAAGATTGGCTGTCTGGATTTTTAGAGCGTCATCCTGATTTGAGTATTAGGAAGGCCGAAGCTATTAGTATCAACAGAATTCTTGGATTGAACAAGACTGAAGTAAAGCTTTTTTTCGATAATTTGGAAAAATTGATGACGCAAGACCACTTCGAACCTACGATGATTTACAATATAGACGAGACTGGTATAACGACCGTCCAAGAGACTGAAAAAATTATAGCTCCCAAAGGGCAACAACAAGTTGGATCTGTGACGTCATGGGAAGGAGGTAAGACCGTAACAGTTATATGTGCTATGAGTGCTTCAGGCTCTTTTATTCCACCACTTTTCGTATTTCCACGAAAACGTCACTCACCACTCTGCTAGAAAAAGATGGACCTTACGGAGCTATTTATACATGTAGTCATAATGGCTGGACCAATGAAAATATATTTATTTTTTGGCTACGTCATTTTATTAAACACACCAAGCCCATTGCTGATACTCCCATTTTGCTGATACTGGACAACCACAACAGTCATGCTACTCTCGAAGCTTGTAATTTGGCAAAAGAGAACCATGTTGTAATGCTTAGCATTCCGCCGCATTCATCGCACCGTCTACAACCTCTTGACGTTGCTTTTTTTTCCCCGCTAAAAAAAGCTTACAACGAAGAATGCAACTTGAATATAAAATCAAGAAATTTAATAAAAATTACACCATACGACATTGCAGGACTGTTTAATAAAGCCTACATTAAAGTAGCTTCTATAGAAAAAGGAGTATCAGGCTTTCAAGCAACGGGAAAATATCCCATGAATCCTGATATATTATGTGACGATGACTTCATTGATGAGGAAGACAGATCGGTGCACGTGCATGACGCAGGAGAGCAGCCAACTAACATATCTCCTATCCCATCGACGTCAAAGCAGACAGTTAATGAACAACCGAATGCTAGCCCTGCTATGAGTCCCATCAATTTTATGTGACGTAGAAATTCTACTAGAAGTAGTTTAGGAGGATGCTGCTGTAAGCCCAGCTCCGATTACAACCATATCATGTACAACACCAACACGACCTGCTATTCGAGAGTAAGATACCATCAGATCTACTGCGACTCCGTCTAAATTAATATATAATCATATTTTAATGAGACCGATACTAGTGAGGATGGATCAGTAACTTTGTTAATATTCTAAACATTGTGAGCCCACTGCCACAACAAGTCATATCTAATAAAGAAAGTAGATTGAAGAAAAAACAACATTCCGAAATCTTAACAAGCACATCAATGAAGGCAGTATCTGAAGAAATGAAAAGAAAAAGGATTGATAAAGAGAATAAGACTAAAATAATAAAGGACAATGTAATGAACAGAATTGTGCTAAAGGTAAATGTAACAAAGGGAAACATACCAAAGATAGTGACGTAAAAGCAAGAAGAAGAAACAAAAGGGACAAAAAGGCAAAAAATTATATGCTTAAAAGTGATGATCAAGATTCATCTCCTGATCAAATTGACGATCGTACAATTTGCGACGACGGAAGAGGAAACTTTATGTGCAATTTGTTCAAGCACGGGATAAAGTGGGCAGATGTGGTATCTATGCAGAAGTTGCGGAAACTGGGCCGATGAAGAATGCTCGGGAAGTGATAATCCAGCTTCTTATATTTGGGTCAAATTTTCAAACGTAAATTTTAAGCGGCAATATTGAAAATCAAGTTAATAAATATAGTGACATTAAATGTTTTATTTTATCTTTAAACTAGATGTGATTATCTAGACCTACTGTACCTAATAATATCGTTAAAAACCTTTCTTTAGGTTTATAAAATAAATACTAATCCTAACTCTTTATAGTTTGGTCACTTGTCCATAAAATGACTTACCGGGTGTTGGCATGGCTCAAAAAATCAGTAGCTTATGTGAAATTAAATATTATATTCGTAATCTGGATCTATTTAACTACTCGATAATAGTTTTACTTTTGTAGTTAGTGCCACAAGTAATACAACACATTAGATAAAGGTTTGACCGTGCAAAATAGCCAACTTTGGTGAACAATATATAACGCAATCTTGTGTCGTAAATAACGATTCCACAAAGTCAACAAATACATTTAATGCATCCTTTAGTTGGCCGGTCAACGTTAAACAAGGAACAGTTATGTAAGGCTGTCGCGTTATTCTGCAAAAAAAATGAGTATGTAAAATTCTGGTACTCTGACAAAAAAATTACAATTTCGCTGTTTCTGTTCTAAATATATTATTTAAGAATTTATTATGTTAACATGTTTATGGCGTGAAGGTTTGGCATATCTTTAAGTATCTCAAAGGGATTTTAATGTAACCGTAATAGATTATTTTTTAATTTATTCTTTTAGCTCGTTTCTAATTTTGGTGGTTTTTTGATACCGACCGAAATTGCTTAATTACACCAAAATTATAATTTTCATCCCTAGTTGGCAAATTAAATTGATTTCTTTGTAATACCCATTAGACAAAATACATAATACATAATACAATACTACACTCTCTCTAAGCAACATAGGATATACGTATTTATTTAACAAGTCATGAATGAAATTCACCCATCTGAAGGGTGTCATAAAAATAACAAAATATAAGAAAACTGCTTTCTTTAGAAATATCCTCTAAAAACTTAATTTAATATTATGTTCCTTGATCTTTAAGTTGAATATAAGTAACGGTAATTAGTTTATATAAGTATAAGTATATAGTTTAATCAAAGTGTCATTGAGTACATTCATATTATTTCTTACATTTTTAGAGGGTACTTTGACGATAAAGGGATTTTTAATCCTCATTTTATATCATAATCCAGTATTGCTAATACTGCTGACTTTTATAAATTTTGGTGGTTCATTAATTTGGGTGTCGCCAATTAATAAAAAACTTAAACGCTTGAACAATTTCTTGATAAGATAAATTATTATAATAGAAAAATACTAGAAAAAATCGACTCGGGTGACAAGTGAATTCTCAGGCGGGAATCGAACCCACAACCTTTGGAAATCCGGTCCAATGCTCTCCCATTGAGCTATCGAGCCTTATGAACACTCGTCAAAATTTTCGACGTTGGTGTCGTCCTTATAAGATCGCATTCAAAAATGCATAAAAATATATAAAAATTATAAGATTTCATGATACTTATAATTACATTTTAGGTTTTCTAAATTTCCAAAATATAAAATTATTTAAAAGTTCAAAGACAAAAAAATCCACCAAAATTTGTTAAAAATACGTTCTTGTTGAAAATTACCTATTTGTACCTTTTGTTTGGATTCGTAAGATTTGGATCTTATGTCCTTTTTTATAATCATGTCTTTATTTGTCTTGTTTTTATTTTAGAAAAAGATTAATTTGTTTTAAAATGAATAGTTCGTAGTAACTAATTAAGATCACATTTAAAGTATGTTTTGCGCAACACTTAATATTATGGCTCCCATTTCCCATATGAGCGTGAAATGGACTCTCATTACCCGCACGTGTCGGGTAATGAGAGTGATTGACTTTTTTTGCAAAATCGTTATAGTACCTTGATGACTGTAATTAAACCTAAGTGTGATTAAAACATACCTGTATGATTGTTTTAAGAGTTCCTAATTAAAAAATAATAAGAAGATTAATAAATATGGTTTTTAGGAAAGTTTTCCCTTAGTAGGCTCCCAAATACGTTTGTAAATTTCGACGCGTCTGCCAGCTTCTCGGTAGCTCAGAGGGCAGAGCACTCACTCAGCTAGCGAAAGAGACTTATTTTATAGTCGTGTTAATATATATTATATATCTGTTTCATATATATCTTATTGATACTTTTGGTTTTATTTTATACTAGCGGCCCGTCCCGGCTTCGCACGGGTGGACAAAATTCTTTAAATTTTTTCTAGCATTCGATATAGCCTATGACACTCAGCAATAATGTGACTTTCTATTGGTGAAAGAATTTTTAAAATCGGTTCAGTAGATCCCGAGATTACCCCTTACAATTTAACAAATATACAAACACACAAACTTTACTTCTTTATAATATTAGTATAGATTATCTCAATCCGATTAGGAAAAAACGTCCAACGGATCGGATAAAAATAATAATCTTCTAACCTAGTAGCTTTTTCAAAATATTTGTGAATTTATTAAATCAATTACATATGAAAATATGTAAATAATACCAAGTTTTATAATGTGTAGAATAAAGCATATTATTTTAAACAGAACTATTAAATATATTTAATATTATTTTTTTTTTGCTGACGCCATTTTGTGCAGTGTTACTAGAACCTTTTTCCTTGAAGTAGTTTTTCCTTATTTAGCCCCGGAGTAACCTCATCATGGCGCTGGGATAGTAAAGTTTAATAAAAATAATAAGGCAGTTTAATATTTTTTAAAGAAAGTATAAGTCTTTTAAGAGTAATTTAGATAATTTTTCTCACCGTAAGACTTGTGTTATGGATACATAAATATATGATACATAGATATGTAATATTTATAGAAATATATATAAATATATCCATGACTCAGGTACAAATGCTCGTATTCATCACACAAACATCTGCCCCTTCTGTAACTCGATCCCAGGACCATCTCGGTGCAAAACCATTTTTTAATTTTAACACCAATTTATTACTGGTAGTTGGAGTATGACATTCTCTTAATACATTTCCTGGGTGGTGGCATGCGGTGCGGGTTGTTACGTTCCCTAAGATATGGTTGAGCGAAGCGATGGCTCCTCATGCGTCATGCTCGTGAACAGGTGCTTCCTTGGGAGATGGGTCTGCTTTAGGCTTCAGTATTATTGATATATACTAAACATAGATCATTGTTGCTTTCTTAAAATTATTGTAATGTTTGAGGATACTTAGTTAACACAGTTACTTGTTGAATATGTTGTCATTAACGAAATAATGATATCATAATATTACTATTATTGTAATCTATACATCTATACATATAAATAAAATTGAAGTGTCTGTTTTTAATATTGAAATAACCGTTTTTTGCTACATGCATATGAATATACGTTAGGAACATAAACCAAAATAACATTTTTTACAAGTTTTTTGTCTGTCTGTCTGTCTGTTTGTTCCGGCTAATCTTTGAAATGGCTGGACGCATTTTGACGGGACTTTTTTTGGCAGGTAGCTGATGTAATAAGGAGTAACTTAGGCTACTTTAATTTTATAAAAAATCTTTATCACGCGGACGAAGTCGCGGGCGGCCGCTAGTAGTAGAATAAAATTGTTTTTTTGGAGATTATGTATGATGACGATGTATAATATTGTAAATGTCGTTATTCCTGTTAAAGCTGACGAGTTTCTTGTCAGTTAAGACGTCCTGAATGGGTGATAGCTAAAATATGTTGAATGATTCAAAACAACTTATTTAAGGTGCATTTGAATGAAGTAATCTTTTTATTAATTTTTCAAATGCCGTACCGTTGCACCAACGCTTGTCAAATATACACTAATAAATAGCTAATATAGGCTAGACTAATATATGTAAAATTCAATATATTAGGACTTTTATATAATAGCCTCAATTTTCAGGTCTCAAGTGAGCGTAAGCGACAATTTAACAAAATTAAACTTTATTGCGTGGTATTAAAACTGGACATAGGATAAGGGACATACATCATTTATATACTAAGACACCCTAAGATACTAAATACGACAGTTCTTTCGATGGATGCACAAAAATAATTTCAAAACAATATTTTGTAATTTCAAATATAGTTCATATTCTAGGGAAAACCTCTAAACATCCAATGGTCGGATGATGAAGAAATCGGCTAATGTGAATGTAAAAAAAATATTATTTTATAACCAATCTCAGTAGTTTCTGTCACTACTAAGGTGTATGCTAAATAAATGATAGTTCATTAACGAACTCAATCTAATAAACACCTAATATTCATGGCAGAAGAGTCATTTCACTTCGATGCATATTGTATACTATACTTGCTTGGCAGTATAGAGCATAACCTTTGCCTCTTACTTTCCAATGACCCGCAAATCGCACGCTAGTGATAAGAAAGAGTAGTTAACTTATCGATAAGTTTTTTTGTTATTATGTATAAGGGAAAATTGACGATAATAAAAAAAATAAAAACGCATTTGTTCTACATAAAAGTGTTTTATTTAAATGAGTAGAAACGAAAGTATAATTAAGATTTCAATACCTAATTACTTCAGTAAAAATTATTTTCCACAAAATATTAATTACTACATCTCACGCTTCATGACTGGTGTGAGTCATCAGTAATTAATTATCTATATATACTTAGCGGGAAAATCTGTTGATGGTTTTAGGCTACTTAATTTTTGGATTCGATGCACCCTTTGCCTCTTTTTTATTTATTTTGATAAACTTTTTCCCGCATTTATTTTATTATGGTACCGGTTTAAGCTATTATTTTGTATTTATTTGTATTTAACCTAAATAACTAATTCTTTGACATCAAAATAAGAACGTGAAAAGTTAAATGAGAAAACTGAAGATGTCAGTCCAACCGATAAGTGTAGAAACTTTATGTTTATATGCTGACTAGCCGTTACCCGCTTCTCTGGGCTAAAAATGTTGCAAAAATTTAAAAAAATGGATTTATTAATGACGATCAAATCAATTATTTAACAAAACATATACCAATGAAGAGAAATTATTATTAGCCCAGCGAAGCGGGCGGATGACGGCTAGTATTTTAATACTGGAATACAATTATTAAAAATAAATGTTGAGTATGAACTGTTCTCCTAATATGTTATGCCGTTGTTATGCATGACATGTATAACATATTCTGGTCTAACAATAAAATTATACGACGTACTTACGGAACTCTTAAATTGCTCAATCATCTTATTTTGGGATCATTATGAAGAAACAGTAGTGCATTTCATCTCATAAACTGTTCACAAATGCGGAATGGACATTAAAAACTCACGGTCCGCTTGGTGCGGTTACAATTCGTGCTTTACTGAGTATGTGCCTTTTACTTTCAAATGACCTGTGAGCCTCACTCAAATGCTGTGATCATGATAGCTAGTAGAACAGCCGACAGCCGACCGACAGCCGATCTTTTTTTTTCTAATGGGTTTGCTCATGATCCCTCAGGATTCACGATGGAGCGAGCTAACCCAGAAGGTTCCTATTTACCCTGGCTTTGAAAACAGACAGGTCATAAGTACTAGGTCGAAGGTAGTAAGTGTTCATTAATAAACTGTGGATGTATTTAAATTGTTTTTATTTCAGTTATTGGTTCAACTTATGCATTTTCACATTCCGCTTAAATCATGTTTATTTATCACATTTTTTGTTTACAATGTTTAAAGTTTTTTTTATTAAAAATGGTCCTTTTTGTTGCATCACCTCTTCATTAATAGCGTTATTTCAATCCATCCATATTTAGTAGAGATCGCTCTAAGTAATGACCACTTATTGTTCTTCATTTTTTAAGCTAATTTATGTGTGTAACAATAAAGTATGTTTAATTAATTCATTCAAAGTTTTAAGTAAATATAAATTGAAGTTTTCGACAATGTGTAAATTGAAAAATAATGTCGATAAAATAATGAAAATATCACATCACTTTTTTTCTATGCGACTTGTAGACGTGGAATTATTATTATGTCACTTTCTTGTCTACGCTGTGAAGAATAATTATAGGAATGACACAGTATTAAAAAAAAAACTGGTTGGTTGCCTGTAAAGTCGGTATACGGGCGAAAGTTTTACGTGACAACGACTTTGAGTGGTAAAATAATTTTAATGTGAATATTCATTCGTATAGTAGGAAGAAGGATGAAATAATAGTAACAATTTAAAACATTTATTTATACAAAGAATTATATTTAAAACATTAATTTATAGGCACGCGTCCCTTCCACTTTTTATGTCTGTCTCTCTCGCTCTTAGGCGGGCTAACCATGCCCGAGTGGAAGGGACGCGTGCCTCTCACTCGCTCTCATTGTAAGCGCATAACGTGAGCGGAGCGTAACGCAGTTTCTTGAAGTGTCACCCGGCAAACCAATTTATAAGACGTTGTCACGTCAAAATCTAGAATGCAAGATTTAGCTTTCTCCTAAACTTCTGGGCATTATTCAAACAATTAAACACCTTTATGAGTGGTTTATGATATTTTACGTTCCTAATAAAATGATTGCAATTATTTGAAGACAGTGCGATTAAAGACATATGTCTATATAAAGAACAGCTGTCAACGTCAATAAAATCTTACATATAAAATTCTCGTGTCACAGTTTTCGTTCCCATACTCCTCCGAAACGGCTTGACCGATTCTCATGAAATTTTGTGAGCGTATTGAGTAGGTCTGAGAATCGGCCAACATCTATTTTCCATCCCCCTAAATGTTAGGGGTAGTCCACCCCTAATTTTTTTTTTATTTTTAGACAAAATTCTTAGTTTCTATTTTTTTATGATACAACATACAAAAATACATACAACCCTAAATTTTCACCCCTCTACCATCAACCCCTATTTTTGATTAATTAATTAAAAACTTTTCCTAGTAATAATACACATGGCAAAACAACGTTTGCCGGGTTAGCTAGTACTTTTATAAAAGTCTGTGATAAAAATGTAAAAATACAATTAGACAGATTTTTAACTTATTTTGTTATTATTTTTCGGTGCCTATGACAGATTTAAATGAAATCATTTTTATCGAATTTATGATGCATTTAATTTTGTTTTTTATATTTAATCCTGACGTTACGACCCCTTTGCAGGAGCCGTGATCATAGGATGACTCAATAGTCGTCATACATGTCGAGAATAGTGACGGAACTGAAAACTTTTTATTTTATAAAATAAGGTTTCTTATTAAATCTTTTATCGCATACCAAAAAATGTAATTGTATCTCTTTCGAGCGGACGGTCTCGCGATATCTGCTTTGCGTCTCTGTTCACGATAAAATATCAAAGATTTAAGGTAGTTTGGCATATTTAGTTCAATTTGACAGATTTTTGAGTTGCGTCGATATTCTTGCAAGTCAGTGATTTGCTTTTACTATGTGTATTTTGTAATATTGAAAGGTAGTAGAAGCACATACATGCTTCAGATTGCAAAAAACGGGAACTTTATTTTTAATAAGTTTAATTAATAGTTATTTAATTAATCACTGGTACCCCAAGAACCTATAAAAAAGAAGAGGAGGATAATACAAAAGATGGGAAGATGAACTAGAAATGATAGCAGGAAAAATATGGTCCGGAAAAGACAGGAAAGAATGGGAAAAGATGGAATATGCCTTTCTCTTTAGACAAACAGATGCAGTTATCGATATTATTTTAATTTTTATGTTAATACAGTGTATATATTGGTAAAAGAGTCTGAATAAAGAATCTTTAATTATTATATTATTGTTATTATATTGCATTTTATAATAAGATGCCACACCATCAAACTGAACTATTTACCTTAAGAAAAATTTGAAACAATTGTATTTGGCAAAGGATTTTACAGAATTGATGATTATTTAGAGGCAAAATAAAATTATTTAATGGCCTTTACTTTAAAAATTATACTCCTAATTAATATTTTATGAAGTTCATTTTTCCAGTACATTATTATTAGGGATAATAAAGAATCCTTAATTAAAAAAACCTATAACAGCTTAAAGGGAGAAAAACAGTCCTTGCCGAGTTTATTACGGCTTCTTTTCGGTACAAGGTTCAAAGTACCTGAAAGGTGGTTGACATTGCATTTTTTTATTATAAATAGGTAAGCAGGCGCTTGACCACGATATTATTATAATAAGCATATTTTTTGCACGACTCAGTTATTATAATTTGCATAAGTTTTTTAGTAATAAATAAAACAAAACCTATCATATCTCCTAAGTTGGAATAAATCCAGCAAAATTACAAAAAAACATCAAAATCGGTCGAGTAGTTTCAGAGTTCATTGAGGTCAAACGTGATACGTAATTATTATATATTTACTAGTTTTCCTGATCACGCGTATGTCATGAATTAAATGGAACCTATCCTATGTCCTAATTCGAAACAGACCTAGAAAAATGAAAAAAAACATCGATCTAGGACGTGACGCGTTTACCTAGAAAATAACTATTCACTCGTGACTAAATCCCTAAATTGTATTTCTCAGAAAACACAGACTCAGGCAGAGTTCCACTCGTTAGCAGTATCACAAAATTGGATTTAAAACGCTTAGTGTGAATCTTTGGTATATTAACCATATAACGGTGGCGCCTATTTGTAAGTCTGGTTGTCCGATGCAAAAAAAAGACAGCGAAACGAGTTTATGCAATTAACAAATGCTCATATTGAATACAAAGCATTTTATCTTAGTCATCCTTTAATGATTGACCGGTAAAGGTGTTTTTATTTAGATGTTTCATTATCATTAGTACATAATTTCCTAGTAAAACTTTGTGTTTACATATCCTTTCTATTATTAGACACTGAATGATAATACAGTGAAAACGACTAGTACAGTTGAATGATATGACCAAAAATAATATTTAAATTGTAAACTTTGATATATAAATAAATATATATAAATATTAGTTATATTATTGGTCAATAGTGATATAAAACAATTTTAAGTAGGAAAAAAATTATTAGTTTCAGTTGTCAGACGGGAGTCGAAACGGATTTTTTGCTATCTAAGCAACTGCTATTTTTTAACAAATAAAATAAATATAAGACACCCTCACATACATTGTACCACAACACCCAGACCCAACCCATAATGAAAAGGTCGTTTTATTATTGTCCTGGCCGGAGATCGTACAACCCGGTTACAATATTTGTGGACCTGATGACGTCACGTCAGCGCTTAGGTACGGTGCACAAAACAAGCATCATGGGGATAGTATTGTAAACAATAATAATTATGAACTATAAATAAAATATATTATACTTTTACTCTTTTATTATTTTATTTTTTTATTCTTTTTCAAGAGAACGGGGAGGGGGCTTGTCATTCCAGCGAGGTCCACAGATATTGTAACCGAGTTGTACCTGGAAATTCGGAATGGCGTAACCATAAAAATCGGTATGCACACCACTTGACCACGGAGGCCGTCGAATCAAGTAATAATTGAATATTAAGATATACCACAGATACTTAGCATACATAGGTAAATATGTTAATATTTTAGAGATAAATTGTGGTAGTTGAATGCTTGTATTATAAAAAATGTAAAGAGTATTATATTTATATTGAATTCGTTTTTTACTTTTTAATTAACCGACTTAAAAAAGGAGGTTATCATTTCCACCAATATATATGTAATATTGTCAAATTGCACACCGTTGACCGTTTGACCGTTTGGTGCAACGGTAGCGATCCTGCCTTTCGGACCGACGGGCCTGGGTTCAAATCCCGGAAGGGGCAAATGTTTGTATGATGAATACGAGAATTTGTACCTGAGTCATGGGTGTTTATATATATTTCTATGAATATTAAATATTTATTTATCATATATGTATGTATACCCGTACTCTAGTATCCATAACATAAGCCTCACAGTGCTTACTTTGGGCTAGGCTAATTGGTGTGAATGTAAGAAATATTTATTTATTTATTTATTAGTCTATGTCTTACTAAGCATGGGTGCTATTAGTGTATTTTGTATTTTTTTTAAACTATAAATCGGATTGCAAAAAAATAATCTATTGGGTCTATTCTAACATAGAAAACGGTGATATTTTCCTCAAAATCGGTTCAGTAGCTTTTGAGACAGAGAGTTAAGTGTGTATCAGCCAACAAAATGTGTCGTTTGCATAACAGCAAGATTCAAAAACATGTCATTCATTATGCATGTAGATTCAATAGATATAAATTTAAAAATAACTGAATTTATTTCTCTTTTGTGTTTAAAATATATTGAAATCAAAGAATCAGAAATAAATGCATCACAATAATTCAGAGAAGACAAATTATATGATTTGATATTTTGATAAATTTTGCAATTTTGATAAATATCAACTTAACTTAGGTATGTGTATAGTAGTTTAGAAGGGCCCCCATCCACCGGCGGGGCCGCGGAAGTGTCCGCAAGGGTTCCCGTGACTCCGCCTAGTGTCATTGTTTCCTCGAACGACCTATCGTCTGATGGTGATGAGTGGTTCGACGAACCAATGGCACTAAGGTGACTGAGGAGACGTTGTGGAGTTTTTATTGGGTAGGCCCCTGCGCACATACCTGACGAGCTTTTATCGTCAGGTAAGTCCGTAGGGGAGAGTCCCACGGTCCCCCAACGGTGGGGTATGCGAAAAGCATTTTCTTCACGAAAAAAAAAGGTATGTGTACAGTAAAATGATCATATATTATTGTTAAACAAGTAAATGCGATGCTATCATAGAAGATATTATAAAATAAAACGGCCCAAGCAATTTTCCCATATTTTGGCTTCCAAAACCAGCTCCAGACACTTGAATCCATTGAGAGGAGAGCCAAGAAGCTCATCGGCAATGATGATCTTTTTTATAATAAGCTCAAAGGCCTTGAGCATAGACGGAAGGTAGCTAACCTATCAGTTTTTTATAGGATACATTTCTTAGAGTGAGTAACACAGTTGCACAGCCTTGTGTCACCGTCCCCTTTTGTTCATCGGACTACCAAACTTATAAATAGTCAACATTATATGGTTGATGTACCAAAGAGTCGCATTAAGCGTCTTAGTTCCCATTTTGTAATATTTACCGCTAAAGAGTGGAACTCTTTGCCTGAGTCTGTGTTTCCTGACACACAATTTAGGGGTTTTCAAGACACAATGAATAGGTATCTTCCAGGCAAGCGTGTCACATCCTAGATCGCATGATTGCTGACCATCAGACGAAATAGCGGTCAAGCGCTTAGCTATTTATTACATATAAAATATTACAGTACAGATATTATTTCTGATGTCGCCATCATAGGAAGTAAAAGCTTGTTCTCATAATTATCTCAATTGTTTCATAATGAAAAAAGAAGTGGCTTGGCAATTATTATCTCTGACTTACTAAATCGACGTGTCTAGGATTTGTCTAGTTAATAAAAGATAAGAAACTAACGACTGAGTTGTTAACTTTAAAATTAGTAAATTTTTCTATTGAAATAATTAAAATCAATAGTTCGACGATAAAATAATCATTACAAATAACCACAACAATTTCAATATTTATGTATTTTTTTAACCACTATTTGAATCATAAAAAACCGGCCAAGTGCGAGTCGTACTCGCGGACCGAGGGTTCCGTAAAATATTTTTATTATATGATGTAACTAAAATTTACGGTTTTCGCAATTTTTCCTTTGTCTGTGCTATAAAACGTTGCTTCGTACTAAATTTCAAGATTCTGAGTTTACGGGAAGTACCCTGTAGGTTATCAGTCCTTTGCGGCATATACAGCTGTATCTTTTGATTGCGCTGGCTTAAAAGTTAGATTTTTTCACAGCTCCGAGGGACAGTAGACTTTGAGTATTTGATATAAATTCCAGCATTTCACGCGTTCCTGAGAAAAGGGGTCTCGACAGACAGACAACAAAGTGATCCTATAAGGGTACAGGTTTTTCCTTTCGAGGTACGGAACCTTAAAAATTGTGATTGTTATTTAATTAACTACTTAAGGTAAAAACGTCTGATTCATAAATTATTATTATGCGCGTTATATTTATGACGCGTTTTTATAAATATTGGTTAAACATCTTCCTTATATCAATCAACTCCTTTTTTTAGCCTAATAGTGTTTGTTGGGATATTTAATTAGTTATGTGGCATTGCTTTTTATAATAGTAGAAGATACGAATAAGAAACGACCTTCACCGGGCCGTTTAATCGATGCAAAGTATTTTATATAATACTAGCTTACCCGGCAAACGTTGTTTTGCCATATAAATTATTTCTAGGGAATTTCTAGTGTAGAAAAAAAACTAACATATTGTGTGTAACTCCGTGCTGTTTACTGGGAAGTGACACCGGTATAGTCTAGCAAATGAGTGTTGACCCAGAAAAAGCGCGGAAAATTTAAAAAATCTAGCACTGGTAACACTAATTATAGCAGGAAAAAACTGTCTTGATACTAATATTTAGTGTTGCCCAAATTCAGTCTTGGTCTTGCAGTCTTGGTCTTGTTCTTGCGTTTTTGCAAGACCAAGACCAAGAACAAGACCGCGTATTTTTAGCAAGACCAAGACCAAGACTGACCGTGCAAGACTTGAGCAAGAACAAGACTAAGCCTGCAAGACTCTTGCGTCTTGCAGCTAGGACTTAGCGCTATTTCACGGAGTAGTTAGGTGTAACAGTTCGGTGTATAGGTACGCTTAGGAATTCTATGAGACGCAAAAAACTGTATCAAAGAATATGAAAAACTGGATCTATGCGCATTACGACTAATACCATAAACATACCTACATAGCGAATAAAAAAATATCCATTAAAATCAAACTGAGTGCATGCATAGTTATGTTTTAACCATCGGCACTTTGATAATGCGGCATCAAAGGTTTTGTACTTACTTCTCAAAGAAATTTGCTGCTTTTCGGAAGCACATGGTTATAATACACGCGCCGGCGGCTTCTTTTGAAATCATATACAACAATCGTTGCCGCCGCGCCGAAATCACAACATTTGACACTATTTGATTGCCGCCACAGGGCGTAGGCGTAGGTATACTCATGCAAAATAATTTCGAATTTTAAGAGTACCTACAGGTGTTCCAAAGAATAAATAAGTTTCAGAGTGCTTATAATGAAAATGAATACATTATACTGATCACGCAAGTAGTATTATGATTAGAATAAAATGGTAAGGATAGGTAGTAGATGTCATAATAATTTATTCTAGTAAGTATATATTATAATATTGATTATATGGTTTTAAACTAATTACTTAGGTACTATTATTGTACATTTAGTCATTATATTTCTTAAGTTTTTACAAGAAAAAATAGCAAAAAAGTGTTCAAATATCACCCGTTTGATAAATATTGTAGCCACTTTTAAATATACTTGAAACGTGTAAAAAAAATCTACATAATTAATAAAATAATATAAAAAGCGTAGGTACTTACCTACTAATAAAATAAAAAGCCTGCGATTTATTATTAGTAAATAATCACGGCAGCCGAGAGTGTGTCTCCACTTTTGAATACATAAATCATAACCAGATCACTAGAGCCACTTCAAAAAAGAAATTTGTAATTCCTAGGGTTCAAAATTATTTTGGTGACAGAACTTTACAGAAGCGTATACCATATCTTCTTAATTCGTTGCCCGAAACTATTAGATGTGAAACGGATAAAAATAAATTTAAAAAAATATTAAAAGATTATCTGATGACTACTATTTAACACAACAATTGTATGTTTTTATTTATTTTTTTGCATTCACAATGCAATATTTCTATAAGATATAAAATACGTGTGTAAAAAACAACCACGCCTCCGAGCCCATCTGAGGGCTCGGAGGCGTGGTTGTTTTTTACACACGTATTTTATATCTTACAACAATTGTATCTTATTATTATCACCGCTAAATTTTCCTTCAGTTTGTTGTAATTCAGTCTAAATCCAATTATTGTGCACTTAACTTTACCTGATACAGTTATAGTTGTATTATATACCTACATAATTATAATTATAAGCTAAGAGACTAAAGATCCCTCAGTCAAACCGACAAGTCGGTTTTGTGGGACTAAATTGTATCTTTGTATTTTTTTTTCTTGTATATGAAATAAATAAATAAAAAAAAAAAAATAAAAAAAAAAAAAAAGTATTTACAAGCAGTGCCCGCGACTTCGCCCACGAAGAATAGTAACTTTGGAGGTATAGTGACGTTCAGGATTTATTTATTTATTTTAAAACTTCTGTCATCAAACATACAAACAAACTCTTCAGCTTTATAATATTAGTATAGATTAGTATAGATGTACGCCAAAACATTCACTTATATGTAAAGAATAGTGATTGGCACTAATTCTTTACATATATTTTATTCACGCGTCGCGTCTGTACAAGTAGGTAATAATCTGTGTTTGTACGCCGCACGCGGCATCGTTTGATTTGCGGCGGCATCCTTTTAATAGAGCCGGCACGTGGCGAGGCGGCGCGGTAGAAAGCAAGGAAACGTACTATAAACAAAGGAATTATTTTAATTCCAGTCATTTCCAATTGAGCTGTGCTTCGAGTCTAACTTAATAATTGTTTTTACTAATTCTTGTTGTTTTCTAAAAACGTATCACGTGTACAATTTAATATGAGTGACGAAGATTCAAATTATTCTAGTCCGAGTAACGAGAGTTTGAGTCACAGATCTAAAAGACCCAAAAGCAAATTTGAGGAGTTTTTCGAAATAATTCATGCATCCCAAACTGCCTTGTGTAAATTGTGCCAACATAAAAAGACTGAAATAAAAATGAAAAACAGAAACACTTCAGGCTTAAGGAAACATCTAATATCTTTCCACAAAAAGGAATCACAAATATTTCTTCCTGTTAAACCAAAATTAAGTGGAGATATCACAAGCTTTTTAGTAACCGCTGGAAGAAGTGGACAGGTAAGAATATATTTTTTTTATATGAAAACTCCAGGAACTCAAAAAAGTCTTTTTTGAACAAATGACTTTAAACTGACTTCGGAATATTTTATAGATATTGATAAAATAGTAATACATAGGTACATATTTCGCGTCATTTTTAACAATGGTCGAAATTGTCGCTACGGGAATTTTAACTCCGCGTAGCTGTTCATGCGATACTTTCAAAAACGCCATTAACTTACGTAAGTATTTTTGAGTTAGTGGTGTTTTCATCTAGGGGTGCGACATATTAAGTATGTAATTATCGTCTTAAATATTTTTATAAACACCTATATTTTCATTTGTTTTCATAATCGGCCAGTAACAACTAAGTACTTTATTTTGGTAAATTACAGTACAGTGCAACCTTAATATAACAAATGTCAATTTAACGATTTTCTCGATTTAACAACAACAAACCTCCTCCTCCTAAACGCTCAAACCTAGTATGTTTTAAATAATAACACAAGATTTATTGTTTTATTTCAGTCGGAAAACAGCAGTGACAACATCACGACAGCTACAGTTGATTGGGTAGTGAAAAAATATCTTCCCTTCTCATTTTTCGATGACGAAGCTACACAAGTATATTTTCGACGTATTTGCCCTAATATGGAGTTTCCTAAAAGGTCTACACTTAGAAGGAAAGTCAAAGAGCGATTTGAAGAGCTCCAATTTAATCTCAAGGAACGACTTCAACAATTATCATCTAAAATGTCATTTACCATTGATGGGTGGACGTCAATTGCTGGTAGGAGTTACTACGGGGTTACTATGCATTATATAGACAACGAATGGAAGTATCGATCTGTAGTTCTTGATTTTATACCATCACGCGGTCGACATACTGGGGAAGATATTGCAACGATTTTCCATGAATGTTTATTGGAATATGGCATAATTGATAAAATACAAGGTATCACGGTCGACAACGCAACTGCAAATACCAAATTTATGTATGAACTGGGCAAACAGTTGCCACACTTTGATTCAGACAATCAACATTTCCGGTGCTTTGCTCACATTTTAAACCTTGGTGTACAAGATTTATTAGAGACCTTAGCATTACACTGTGAGTCTGACACTAACGCGCAAGATCAGCAGTATGAAGACTATGCAGACGAAACTGAGGAAGATGAAGAATATGCACCAAATATTGCTGACTCGCGTACATCTGTAACAAAGTTACGCAGTATTTCCAGTAAAATAAAAAGAAGTGAGATAGTGAAGAAGAAGTTTCAGTCTGCTTGTGAAGCAGCTGGCGTGCCATCAAATCTAAATGCCATTCTTGACTGTCCAACAAGATGGAATTCCACACATGATATGATTGGATTTGGTTTAAAAGTGAGAGCGGGCATTAACATATTGTGCAGTTCTGTCACCGAATTGAATGATTTTCAAATCACAGCTAGTGAATGGCAGGTACTCGAAAAATTACATAAATTTCTAATAAACTTTAAACTTTTAAGTACAAAACTTGGTGGAGACAAATATGTTACATTACCGCTAGTCATTGTATCATTCAATCTCTTGCTAGATAAAATTGAATCCATGGTAAAACAGTTAGATGAGAAACCTAATCGATCTGAAGTGGATGAAAGGCTCATTCTAGCTTTCCAAGCAGCTCGAGACAAAATGCTTAAACATTATAAGAAGAGCAACTGGATTTATTGTACTTCTTTAATTTTAGACCCAAGGCATAAGGCTCAGACTTTTGACCTGACAATGTGGGGGAAGCAACTTAAAACAGAAAGTCTGCGCAAGTTCAATGAACTTTATGAAGAATATAAAAGTCTACACTCACTGAACAAATCTCTGGAATTGCCAAGAAAAGAAAATAAAGTATGTGATGAAGATGAAGACATTATAGACTTTGATAAACTCTATGAATGTCCCTCGACGTCATCTGGATCTTGTCTTCAAGGCTTAGTGATAGACGAGTTGGAGGAGTACCTGAGAAAACCAAGAACTGCCAGCTCGGAAGACATTTTAGATTGGTGGAGGACGCATGAGACAGAGTATCCGACTTTATCGAAGATGGCCCGTGATTTTCTCTCAATACCTGCAACTTCAGTACCTGCTGAGAGATTATTTTCTAAAGCATCATTAGTAATTAGAAAACATAGAAATAGGTTAAGTGATGAGTCAGCCAGATGGTTACTTTGTATTAATTCTTGGTCAAAAGAATTGATATAAAGTAACATAACCTAATGATAAAGCTGTTGTGTACTGTTATGTTTGATTTGTGTTGTATTTTATTTTTGATTGAAATAAATGATAAATCATAAAACTCTTTTATTAAATTTCATGCAAGTTGAGGGTTCAATCTCTTTCTAGACAGACATTGTTATTTAAAATACAGTCAAGTTATTGTAATTAATTTGTTTTTTTACATGTTTTAGCAAATGTAAGCTTATAAATCATAAATGTTTATTAAGAAACAGTTACTTCCATGGAAAACGACATATAGGTCAGTTGATTTTTCGACTTTCTTATCAAATCTTCAGTTATTTATTAATCTGATTGATCTTTACTATGGCTATGTTAATTCAAGCTCACAATGTTCCAATTCTAATACGTTTTTCTAAGATTTAAAGTAAACTTTAATAAATAGCAATAGACTAATAGGTAATTGCAAGACTTGCAAGACTCTTGCTGCAAGACCAAGACCAAGACCAAGACTGCAAGCGCAAGACCAAGACCAAGACCAAGACCAGGTGTATTGGCGCAAGACCAAGACCAAGACTGGCTAAGTCTCGTCTTGTTCTTGCATTTGGGCAACACTACTAATATTATCATGTAATAAGTTTCAATTAAATGTTAAGCTCAACTGGCGGGGATAACTTACCAAGTGATAATTGATCAGTTATCGAGCGGGATGAATAATGATTAAATTACTAAAATGACTATTAAAAAAATAAGGGTTGGTGATAGAGGGGTGAAAATTTAGGCACATTATAAAAAAATTAAAAATTAAAATTTCGTCCAAAATATAAAAATAAAATGTTAGGGGTGGACAACCCTTATCACTTAAGGGTATAAAAAATAGATAGTAGCCGATTCTCAGACCTACTGAATTTGCATATAAAATTTGATAAAAATCGGTCAAGCCGTTTCGGAGGAGTATGGTAACTTACATTGTGACACGAGAATTTTATATATAAGATTTAATATGTTGACTAAGATATCGCGAACAGTTTGACTGAAAATTTTCAGTCTAGCTCACGCGAGGTAATTTATAGTTATTTTTGTTTAGTTACGCTAAAGAAGTATAACTTCTTACGTGCGTACATAAGTACACACACATTTTTTTTTATCTTTAAATAAATTGTTTCAAACTTGACGTTTACACAAGCTTTCGATACCGGAAGTGTTACTGACATTATCTGTTTTGTGATCTATTGACCGTTACGTGACGGCAGTCGATCTTATCGACACAAAACTGTACAACTGGCGACGTATTACTAGTGTCGTAAATCTATACACATTTTTTTTTGTTATGTCATCCTTAGAAACATAAAATACACTCATGAACAGAAGCTATTACCATATCGTTGATTATTTAAAAGCAAGAATGCGTCGAGTCAACAGCCTTGTTTCTATTTATTGTTTTGTAATGACAGTTCTGAGGCCTTAGCGCGAGTTTTCGCTTCTATACTCGATATCATTTGCGAGAAAATATTATTATGGACTCTTGTATGAACGCCTCTATCGGCAACGATAAGCAAACTACGAATCTTCTAGAAATAGAAATCTGTAAGGCGCTAAAATCCGTTAATTATAATAGTTAATTTTTATTATACGTTTTGGTAGTACAAGAAAAGTTTTCTTAATTGTTTTTATGACTATTTAATATAACAATTAATAAAAGGGAGAACAAACAACTCTTTCCGAGTTTCTTTCGGCTTTTTCTCGGTAGAAGCTTTCCTGACTTAGCACTTACGAAGCCACGGCGTAGCTTTGACGTTCAATACACGCATTGTATTTATAAAGCAAACGAGCAAAATGAAAAAGTAATCATCTAAATCGGTTGAGTAGTTTCAGAGTTCATCGCGGTCAAAGAAAGTGACCGTGTTGCTGGATTTGTCCCGACTAAGAAAAGGGGATATTCATAAAAAAATTTTCATAAAAAAAATACATTCATTTCACATAAAAAAATCATTCATAAAAAAAATAAAATTATAATGACTGAGCCACGGCAACGTGTGGCCGGGTCGGCTAGTAATGAATAAAAATCCTTTTTTTATCCTAAAGTGCCAAAAAAGTAATTTCGTATTTAACAATAAAACTTCATATTGTCTCAGGTTTTCTACAGGACTGGAATCCAAATCCCATATAATTCTTCTAATTTTCCATTGTAGCTCATCTCCAGTGTAGCCCAATCACTAAATTTGTTTTTATAACTATCATTTTAAAACACCCTATATTTAAATGTAATACTAAATCTCAGCCGACAGAATTGAAACCACGTGGTACCTTGTATTGGTACTCTATATTCAAAACACAATTAATAGTAAAACGTAGAATAAACAAAATTCTGTAGACTCGAGTGCCTATAAACGTTAGCGCGATTTAACAGACTAGTAGTGCCATCTATTAAAAATATTTAGTAACTAAAATAAGAACAAAAACTAATCACTTTCTCAACCGTTAATATATACTTGAACAGTTATTATATTAAACAAGTGATGATAAAGACTGTTTCCATCAAAATTATTAATCGGTTAAGATGTAATTGTAGCTCAGTTTTTAAAAACGGTAATGTAACTAAACTGTCGTAACATATGATGTAATTTACACGTACGACGTACCCGTGCGTTGAGGTTTATTTGAACGATTAATTTATATTTGTTATTTCTTAACCCAGATATGCCTGAAACTATTTTTATCTTAGAAAGAGAAGATTTTTGGATATATGGTTTGTTATTATCCCAGTATCTTTGGAAAAATATAAAAAAAAATTTTCACTCGTAGAAAAGCTGGAAAATTGATGGCCCATATATGGGTCGGTCGGCATAACCACTGCGTTTAAGTAAACGCTTAAGTAATAAATAGAAATATACATAAAACGCTTAAATTGAAACAATTGTGTTTTCTAACTTTCTATTAGTTTATTTATGATAACGGTATTGATAATATATATAAATATTACTGTGTAATATTTTAAAACACATTTTTGGGATGTAAATGTATGTCATATTCTACTCAAATGTGGCTTGTTTTTTAATATATTTTATATTTTTGATCATTACTAACATAAGATCACCAATGTGGTCGAGACTGTATGAATCTCCAAAGCTGCTTTTTGGTATAGGATAAGACCCGCGTTTTGTGAGAAACCTTTCTAAAAAGGCTCTTGTGACTGACCTGCTAAAACCAAGAAGATCAAAATCTCCACCGTCACTACGGAATATTGCCACACATTATGTTATGCCATTTCAATGCTATTACAAATTAGAGGAAACTAACATTTTTTGCCTCTGATAGAAGTTCGATATAGACCTATATTCAGATCGGAAAGATCGACGCCTCCTATGTCTACATTATATATTTTGACAATTTGAGAAATATTATATATTGCACTATAAAGTTTATTACCATGCCATTGAATAATTGGTTAAAGTAATTTATAACGTATTTAGCTTTTTGGTCTTTCCAGAGGTTGGAAACTAGAAAACTAGTATTATTTGTGTCTTCTCCTACAATGGTAGGCCTTATTTTCTACGGACATACGTAGAATAAAGGCGAATAACTAACTCTTTAAGATGTAGATGCCTTTGGCTTATAAAAAAGATTTCTTTTGTTAACTGGTTAAAGGAATGTTATGTTAATGTTATGATAAGGAAACTATGTTCAGGAAACTGAACATAGTTTCCTTATCAGATATAGACCAAATAACACACAAAGCCTCTGCGATGCACGTAGAATAGTACTAGGTAGATTATGTATAGTAATAGCACCCTCTTCCTCAGTACCTCTATCTGTGACAGGAGTATTTGCGTTACAAAGTGGTTCAAATATAATGCATTATGGAGCTAGATTATTATTAACATCTAATTCACTAAATATTTTGAAAATATTCTGAAATAACAAACAACTACTATATTCATTTAATAAGTTAAAAGTACTATATTTGTGCCGACGGACCCATGTATGGGTCCATGGAATGCACAGCTGAATAAAAGGGTAAAAATAAAGATAATTTTAATTTTCTTTACAATATGAATATTACTAAAGTAATATACTTTTTAGTTTCACTACTGTTTTATTAGAATAGTAACGGTAAATTAATATAAACTTACTTTTTTGAGGATATGTTTTACAATTTTCGATTCACAATTTTTCGGCCGCAAATAACAACTGGTAATGTTTTGATTTACTATGTTACTTGTCATTATAATTAACAAGTACCTCTTAAATTTTCTAAAAATATGTGTATTTTGTTTTTAACGTATCAAAAAAAGACGGTAGATTTTTTAAATTCTTAATACCCATACATGGGTCGGTAGGTTTAAGTGGGTTAAGCAAATACTTTCTGTATGTTCTTCATATCATCGACACTATATAGATATATTCTGTATACATGAGAACAGTAGGTATACAGAAAACAGCTTAAAACTAATGTGGGCAAAACATCATTATCGCTAGAAATGGTCTTCAAGACCTTTGGTGTATAGGAAAACAATACGAGAGGACTACATAGTATGCCGATAGAATAAAATAGAGTAAAAATACCATAAAAACATAAATAAATATAAGTGTTTTGTCAATTTCATACGTATTATGATTTGCGTTTGTAAGACAAAGACAGGACACATAACTAAAGTTTACTAAGCGTTTGATTTTTTATGAATAAGTAGCTGTACCCGGCATGCTTTTAAATGCTCTTTTTTGCTAGTCTTTTTTTCTCTGTTTATATGTATAGTCAACAATAGTTTAGTTATTGTATGCAATGACAAAGTTTCATCAGAATCAGATTAATAATTTCGGAACGCAAAGGCAAGAAACATTTTTATTTCAGGTTTGAAGAATTTTATTCTCATATGAACTTATAAAAAAAATCTCTAATTTAATGCCTTAAATGTAAATAAATTAAAATTATTATTACTGGAATATCTGTTTTTCATTGTTTTTTGACATTTGAACCCATTTATATACATGCATATACATATATATACACACACACACATATATATATACCCACACATATACATATATATATACAGGGTGTCCCAGAAGCCGATGTCAAGCCGAAAGCGGGTGATAGAATAACTCATATAAGTTATCAGAAAATAAAAAAAAAATCTGTCATATATTAAAAAAATATATTTAAAAAATCGATAAAATTTACACCCTGTGACGGTTTTTTCTCTCTGTTGCTACAAATCTTTACTTTTCTAAACATTTTCTTTTGTTTTGGAATCCTGAGTAATGGTTTTTGTATACTTTAATCTAAAATTTAAAGCTAGCTGCTCCAGATTAGAAGAATATGCCATTTTTATCTAAATTAAGTTTTCAACATTAATTTTTCGCTGTACTGTAAGCTGTACTGAAAAAAATGTACTATGTGAGTTTGGCAAGTAACTGTAAAAGTTGACGCATGTAATAAGGATTCCATAGTATGGAAAAAAAATATTGTTCATAAATATTGTCCAAAATTGAAGAAATTGTCAAGACTTGGTAGACAATTTCTTCAATTGTGGACAATTTTTTTTTACCAAAAACAGGCAGTTTTAAATAATTTTGTTCTTACGTACTTAAAAATTATTCTAGTGTACCCATGGTTTGCTTTAAGGTCATAACTTTAACATTGGGAGGGAGGGAGAGGAGAGTTATTTTACGAAGTGTGAGAGAGACAGATAGTGAAATAAATTAAATACACAAAAAATGTTAAAAATAATTTATTTAAATGTCAAGTGTTTGGCCGCGATGAACTCCGAAACTACTCAATGGATTTTAATTCGTTTTTTTCATTTGGAAATGGATTGCTGGATTTGTTCAGGACATAGTATAGGTCTCATTTATAACACAGCAACTTGTGGCTGGATGAGCTAGTTGTATTATAATTATTATCTAGTTTTATTTCCTTTTTTCCTAATACTACTGCAATTGACAATTTCATTGTAAATGACACTGACTTCCGTTCTTTCTTATCACTTGCTCCATCAGCCAGGATGATGAAAATGGGTGCTTCATCTATTCCAGAGTATTTTGTTTGCATCGAGCCCTGACCCTATTCCTGCTGCTTAACACAGGTACCGACCTACGTTGGTGGTATTTGTTTTTGTTAAAATTTAACGTATCTATCTATTTACATACTACACCGTCGTCGGCTAAAATCATTTATGAATAACATTTGCAGTGATATTTGTCTAATTTGGCATTGCTTACCATGTATAGTCGCGTAGTGATATTTGCCTATGTGTCAAAGCTTTGCCAAACTGGACAAATACGCCTATGCAAATGCCTACAGCCATGTGAAGTGCCACCTTTAAAGGGAGAAAATACAGTCCTTGCTTAGTTTATTGCGGCTTCTTTTCGATACAAGGTTCGTAGGACTTATAAAGCCATGGCATAGTTATTGATCTAAAATGAATACAACGCAATTTTTTATAGTCAAAAGGTAAGCGCTTGACCACTATCTCGCCTCATGATAAGTGTTGATGCGATCTGGGATGTGACGCGCTTGCCCAGATAGCTATTCTTTCGTGACTTGAAGACCTCTAAATTAAATTTTTCAGGAACCCCAGACTCAGGCAGAGTTCCACTCTTTAGCGGTACGTACAAAATTGGAACCAAAACACTTAGTGCGACTTTTTGGTATATCAACTATATAATGGTGGCGCCTATTTGTACGTATGGTTGTACAAATACGGGGACGGCGGAACTAATGACATACCTATATATGGTTCTTATTTAAATATATACACAAATAGGCATATAATAGCATATTAAATAATTTTGCATGATTACCTTAGCGGCTCTCCCTAGATGACTCTACCATAGCAACTTGTTTTGGGAAGATTTATTTGGAAATTCACTAGCAGCTTGAAAATTTTTGTAATGGATGACTAAGACGCGTCATTTTGTTGTTTTTTTTTAATTTAGTACCAAAGTTTGTACATAAATTGTCTTTTTGGTTCATTTATTTTTTATTTTGCCTAATGATTCTCATTTTTTTTTACAATAATATGCAGACCTTATTATTATTTCTAAATTTTAAAATGATTAATTAAAAACAGGGTATAAAATGGAGGTATTTATTTTGTCGGAAGAATAAAATGAAAGTGTTAAATAAAATATTAAGTCAATCAACAACAATATCTCATATAAATTATTCACATAGTCAGCAATCGTTTAAACATCCATTATTTCATTTATTTATAAATATTTAAATATTTCTGTTAAAATTAATGGTTTAAGAATTGCAATAGGGACGGCGTATCGTCCACCCTGGTTTAATGTAGATGAGTTCTTGGAGGGTCTGACTGAGTCTATGTGTTGTTTAACGGAATATGATCGTATTATAATGTTGGGCGATTTTAATATAGTTGCAATAGGGACGGCGTATCGTCCACCCTGGTTTATAGGGGCAGCGTATCGTCCACCCTGGTTTAATGTAGATGAGTTCTTGGAGGGTCTGACTGAGTCTATGTGTTGTTTAACGGAATATGATCGTATTATAATGTTGGGCGATTTTAATATAGATTATCTGGATAGGAATAACGCTCATACCCAAAAGCTAGTGTGTTTTATGAAGACTTTTGGTTTTGAGCAATTTGTCAACAAGCCAACACATATTACTACTCACTCTAGGACATTAATTGATTTAATTTTAGCTAATTGCAAAGTCAATAAGGTTAATGCAATGTATATATCTGAGCTTAGTCGTCATGCATTTATTACATGCGAAATCAATGTCAAAAAACCTAAACCCCAACCAAGATGGCTGGTCTTCCGTCCTTTAAGCGATATAGATTTCAAAAACTTTAATGCTGACGTTGACTCTATTGCGTGGGAACGTTTGATCTGCGAAAATATTAATGATACTGTGAGGGCTTTTAATGACTCCATTTTACAAATTTATGACCGCAATGCTCCTTGTAAAACGAGAAGAATAAAAACCAACAGTTATCCCTGGATAACCCCGACTATTAAGAAAATGATTAAATTGCGCGATGAAGCGCATTCCAGAAGTCATCTAACTAATTTACCTAATCATAAATTATACTATAAGGAACTTAAGTCAATTGTAAGTAGCGCAATGTACAGGGAAAAAGCAGCTTTCTTCGATACCTGTATTAATAAAAATATACATCACCCCTTTAGGTTGTGGACTAACATTAAGCGAAGTATTGTTGACTTTAACAAAAAAGATTATGTGTTACCCCAGCATTTTAATGATCCTAATAAAATCAATAAATATTTTCGCGATCTTGGTGAACAGCATCATGTGGATATATCTTCTCTTACCTATTTTGAGTTTAATAGATTTGGATTGTCCTCATTCGCTATACAACCAGTCACCGATGTAATGATATTAAATATTATAAAATCTATCCCAAATAATGCTTATGGTTTAGATGGAATTTCAAGAGACATGGTTCTATTGACACTGCCTAAGACTCTAGGAGTAATTACTGCAATCATTAAGGCATCTATAGTTACCTGTACTTTTCCTGACTTATGGAAGTCTGCTATCGTTAAACCTATTCCTAAAAAACCCAATCCGGTTGATATTAAGGATTTGAGACCTATTAGCATCTTACCTTATATGTCAAAGATATTGGAAAAAATAGTTAGTCTGCAGTTGACAAAATATCTTGAGTCTAATAACATCTTACCAGTGAAACAATCGGGTTTCAGGAAGTCTCACAGTACATCAACGGCAGTACTCGACGTAGTTGATGACATTCTGAATGCCCGAGATGCTGGTGATGCTACTGTCCTTGTACTCTTGGACTACTCACGTGTATTTGACACGATTAATGCAACTCTATTACTGTCAAAGCTTGCATACTATGGATTCGAGCCCAGTACCGTGAAGTGGTTTGCAAGCTATCTTAATTCACGATCACAAAAGGTTCAACTGTCCAATGATAGTAATTCTGTTACTTATTCACAAACATCTCTCCTAAATTGTGGCGTCCCCCAAGGCTCCATTTTGGGACCAATTTTGTTCAGTCTATATATTGCGGACATAGTTAAGTATATTCGAAGCTGTAAATTCCATCTTTACGCAGATGATCTCCAACTTTATATATCTTTTAAACCACATGATACTGTCTCTGCAATTAATGAATTGAATCGGGATCTTGAACGAGTGACTGATTGGTCAAAGAAGAATGGTTTGTCCCTTAACCCACTTAAGTCCAAGTTTATGATACTTGGATCGAAAATGCAAGTTGAGAGAGTGACAAATTGTAATCCTTGCGTTAAATTGGGGGATCAACTCTTGGAAAAAGTTACAGTTGCAAAAAATCTAGGCATTGTGATGGACAGCCAATTACATTTTGAAGATCACGTTCAATCTGTGGTTAAAAGCTGTTTCTAAAGACTAAGGGTCCTTTATAAAGTTCGCGAGCATCTGAGTATAGATTTGAGAGTGAAAGTGTGTGAAAGCTTAATTTTGTCAAAACTTAACCATGCAGATACTGTAATTGGTGGCTGCCTTCTTTCCAGGACCAAGACATTAATCCAACGGGTTCAAAACGCATGCGCAAGATTCTGCTTCAAAATTCCACGTCTTTTAAAAATGGAAGCACGTTGCTCTCTGCATTTCGCCACATTGCTTTTTGGCGTTATTCGTAATAAAAAGCCTAAATATTTATATGACAAGTTGGTCTTCTCTGGACGTGAAGCTAGATTTGCATCAAGATTGGTTTGCCCCAGGTACAGATCGTCTGCTTTTCGTGGTAGCTCCCGCTATGCTGCTACGAAGTGCTGGAACAACATTCCGCCCCCACTAAGAGCTTCCCAGTCAGTTCAATCATTTAAAATGAAATTTAAAAAGTATTTACTTGAACAACAACTCAAAGTACCTACCTAGTAGTTTAGCAGCCAATTTTCAATGAAAATTACCGTAACCCTTTAAAGTCTAAATCATTGTAAACTTACCATTTAACATATTCCATCCTAATTTAAAGTCCATGCCACTAAAAACATAAATTTGAGAAACAATACATATTCAGTACAGTTTCTTTATACGTATTTAATTTATTTTATTTATTATAATTATTTATTAATAAGTATATTATATAATTTTAGTTACGTGTTGGCTCCACGGAAGATCAGCGTTGCAAATGAATGTTTGTAACACATGCTGAGTGGAGACCATTTCGGTAGATGTAAGTTAATAATTTAAGGAAAATTTTATGTAAGAGCATTTTTTCTTGTATTCTACCGAATAAATATATTTGAATTTGAATTTGAATTACAAGTTGCCACGGCGTGCAATACAGGTTACAAGGTATATGCAAACAACGTTAACGATTTTTTTTTATCAAATATTTAGTTTTGGAGTGTATCTTCTATACGGACGTTCGGGCCGTTCTGATATAGGCGTTAGCCGCGTGGCCTCTCCATCCGTGCTAAGCGTCAGATTTTACCGATACACGAGATTGTCACATTGAGTACCGTTACACTATATATGTAGGAGTCAGCTGCCTCCCCACCCGTGTGCGTGGCCGTCTGTCTTGCTTTCACTCATATCAGTCTGCGAGGCTGGCGTGGCTTTTTTTCACTATTTCTATTCTATGCATCTACGCCAGTCACTTTTTTTGAATAGCCGTTGCGTTCTGCTGTTTCGTTTGTGCTTTTTTAACGCTTAGTTCCTATGCTTTATACTTTAAAGCTTCGCTTCTTTCGGGCGTCCCGGGACGGCACTGTTTTTTTTTTACGCCGGATATTTGGAACAAATATAAGTTACAATGTATCGGCGAAAGGTACTTTTAATTCAGTTTGATGGTTAAATTTAACTTAAATTTTTATTCATTATAATTACATTATAAATGAGAGTAAAGTTCACTTAATACTACAATGACAATACAATTATCCAATCTTGACAGATGTCGTCATATCTTTTAGATTTAATTCTTCTCTACTTTGGCCTGAAAAATTCACCTTTTATGTTTACTATAGCCACACTCTCTTTAGTGGTCGTCATGGATAACTCCAATCGTATGTAGTATTTAGCATTCTTCACTGGTACCGGCAATTTTGATGGAGGCAACTCCAATTTTTCCACTTGAAATTTTCCCTGAAACATAATTAAAATAGGTGCGTTCGTATTATTTCCTATTTATTGTAACTAGATGGCGCTGTAGCGCGTAGAAACAGGCTATCGTATTGTTTTTGCGGGAGTACGTAAGGGCAAGTTTAGTTTTGCAATGTTAGGATAGCGGGACAATATGGTAACAAACACACACACACACACACAAAGTATTGTCATAATACAATTAGAATAACATTCCTTACAATCACACCAATTAGCTTAGCCAAAAGTAAGCACTGTAAGTCTTGTGTTATTGATACTAGGGTAACGGATAGACATACATATATTATACATAAATAAGTAATATGTTTACACAAACAGGATAAATGGTCTGTCCCTGGAACGTAAATCTGTTGTAAAAGATCCAGGAATTGTGTTCGACGAAGGTTTGACCATTCATCAACACTATGACTATATTACAACTCGTTGCAATAAAGTATTGGGTTTTATTTTAAGAAATACTAAGGACTTCAACTATCCTGAAAGTATAATATATCTTTTTAACACATTGGTAAGGAGTATTTTAGAATATTGCTGTTCCACCTGGTCTCCTCGATACGCTGTACACACTGCAAACATTGAGCGCGTTCAGAATGTGCTTAAAATAATTATACTATCTCCTCGGATTCGGTCGCAAATTCAGTAATTATGCTGAGCGTTTAACCAAATGTTCATCGTCATCTATTTTTTTTCTCGTGCCGTCCCGTCCTGTCCATGTTTCTCGGTACATATATTTTGTTGCTATATTTTTGCATGCAACGATGTCAAGAAATCATCCCGTTCCCCGACACGATAAATAACACGTTTATGCTGAGACCTAAAATTTTACTCTTCATAACTTTTTTTATATCGGATGCCTATGAAAATATAAGGAGTAAACTACAAAAAGTAGATGTTTCCATCCGCTTAAATGTATATTGTCTCGAGTAACTAAATGTATTTCCGTCTATTACCAAAATACCCGGAAATAGGGTTGCCGTGAACTCAAAAGAAAAAAATGGAGATTAATTATGAGTTATCTATTGATAATTCAAGTTGAGTTATCTAGACAATTATATTCGTTTATTAATTAAATTTTGTTTTGATAATTAACATTATTTATATTGATATTGTTAATGTTATTTAAAAATTTTAATGCTAGATTTTATATCTCAAAAAATTGTTCAATAAAAATAATCAACTTGCAGACAAATTGAATTATTCTAGTAATAGATATCTAGATGTTTTATTAAACAAAAGTGTACTGTAAAAATACTCACACGGAAAGGACATGGAAATGGTTGTAAATGCCTCTGATGTCGCATAATAATTACCATTCCTGATAGCCTGAAGAAATCACAGAACTTGTGGCTAAATTTCACTCTGACTCCTGGTTTGGTTTCCATTGTGCCACCCTACAAGACGAATTAATTATGATAAAATGGAAATCTTTTTGCTGCAAACATTAAGTAACTATTATAGTATTATCCAGTATTTTGTACTATTGTTTGTTTATGACGACCGTTTGGTGCAACGGTAGCGATCCTGCCTTTCGCACCGACGGTCCTGGATTTGAGTCCCGGAAAGAACAGGTGTTTATATAATGAATACGAGCATTTGCACCTGGATTATGGATGTTTATATATATTTCTATGAATATTACATGTTTTTGTATCATATATGTATGTCTATCCGTTACCCTAGTATCCATAACACAAGCCTTACAGTGCTTACTTTGGGCTAGGCTAATTAGTGTGAATGTATGAAATATTTACTTTATTTCATAAAATCTAACGAAATAGTGGCCACGGTGAATGAATTGGTTTAGAGAAACGTGTGTAGATATAAAATTATAGAAGAAGCGAATGGAAGCAAGAGATAACTAGCGCACGGTACCGCGCAGGCGAGTCAGCGAGACAGCTCGTTATTCTAGAATGTTCGCGATTTCTGGGTCTTAGCTTCCGTGCATATTTCAAAGGGGACCGCAACCGCGTAAAAGCATGGTTCTCATTTTAAAAACGATCTGTGTGATTTGGAAGTAATCTTGGGAGCGAATTAAAGAGTGAGTTAAGAAATGACCTTATCGGTTATCGGACTACTGTGACCGTGGTTTTCGCATCTGATTGGGATATAAGTTTATAGAACGATATAAGCTATTTAGCTTAGTAAATATTGGAATAATTATATTTATTTTGACTATCCAATTCTTAACGCACCTTACAGTATGTTTGCCGTGGCTTCTTATTGGTAAAATTCACCCGATGAAGCACTAAAAAGCCACAGAGTAGCTGTTGAGGTAGCATTATTAAAAAATATACTTATTTATAAACATAGAAATTTTTATTAAGAGAATGTTATATACCATACCAAGATTATTTTGCGATAAAACTAAAGCTGCGAATTGACGATTAGTTTTTCGCATCAGTTGAACTGACGTCCATCCAAAATTTGATCGTGAGTGTCGAATCAACTCCAGATTTTTAACTGACAAGGCGCCACTTATTTCCGAGACAATCATAAATCTAACTCGGCGCGTCGCGCCAAACGATCGTGAGTGTGTGATCGTCAATCCAACACAAACAGGTAGTACACTTCCTAACAGCCCGGCAGATCGAAAACTGAAGAGCCGGAGTGACGCCAGTGAATGCGAAAACCATTTCGAGTGACGCCACAGTTTTACGTCTGGACTGAAGCGAACAACTGATCGTCAATGCCCACTTTAAGCCTTCTTTCCTCCGTGGTCGAGTGGTTTCTAAACCGATGTTCATGGTTAAGATTCCTGGTCAGGTCAATGTAGAAAACGAACTATTCTATATTGTCTCGAGACTGGGTGTTGTGGCACCGTTGTAATTTTTGATTTCCATAACACAAGTGCTTTAGCTACTTGGGTTCAGAGCGATGTATAAAACCATATACAATATTTATTTATTTATTATACTGACTATAGTAAAGTTGTTTCCAGTCGGAACGGTGAATGTACTGGTTATGTTCATGAAGGAGCGCTCTCCGATCTTGTTTTTCACTTTGAATGTGGTGACGGAACAGTTGACGATGTATTTTGGGTTACAATACTCCAGGTCTGCTACACCCCAACTCTTCTTTTCTCGATTCTGTAAATTTTCAAATACTTTTACGAACTGAAAACATTCCAATTCCAAGTCACTTAGACTTTAAAATCGTTTGGTAATTTAAAAAGTAAAAAAAAAAATCCCTACTAATGGGTAATAGGGGAAAAATATCACATTTTTTCATTTATTATTTTTGAATGATTTTAAATACATTCATATATTGTATACCGGATAAACAGAACTGTTAAATTTTCCCATTTAATTTTTCAGCATAAAGCCTTATGCTAAGAGTTCATGAGAAAATTTGACAGTTTGTAAATAAGTTGAAGTTCCGTACGTATCTTGACATTTTGCTGATTAAAAAACCAATTTGTGCTATTTACAATAGTTCAGCCTGCATCCATGTTGAGCCACGTAGAATAAAACGTAGTGATTACACACTTTTAGCGTAGAATAAAAATGAATAGATCTACAATATTAATCGTATTATTTTAATGGAAATTTAATGAAAAGAACCTTTGTACGTAAATGTTAACTTAAGATTAAATGATGTGTCTATATGTCGATGGTTATAAATAGTTGAACTATATAAATTGAACACCTTTTTTTAATTTCTTAATTAAATAAGTCTTAATTATTAAACAGAAAAACGAATCGTAAAAATTATTACTACGAACCGCCAATTTTATACATTTGAGTTTTATAGGAATAGCACAGAAAATTTTGTAAAATATTGTTATTTAAAATACTATAAATACTTACAGCACATTTTATAGTGTATAGAGCTGCAAAAAATATAAAAATATGTAAAATAGAACGAAATATGTCTGCCATCGTTGGAGTATTATACAAAATTAATGTATGTTTTCTTAATGATCATGAATATCATTATCTACTTAGTATAATATAGCACATCTGGCACATACACACACAAACACAGACACTGACAAATTTCTCCATTTTATTTTCAGCTTAAAATCCAATACATAAAGTTCAATATCATTTGAGATTATATGACGATTTGTGATTTGTTGACTTGCTGTCGTCCGTACATAATCAGATACGCATTAAACCATATTTATATATCGTTACTCACTGATAAACGATTACTAATTTATGTTATGTAATGGCGTAGTGGTTGGCAGTCGGTCAACATTCGCAATGACCGGTAATAAGATTGATGACCAAAAATTTTTCATCTCGAACACCTTGGTGTTACAGAAGGCAAGTCAAGTCATGCTGCATATAATAATAAATAAACAATAAAATCTTTTTTTATTCTCCCACATATACATTAAATATAGACATTTAATTAGCTTAGTCTAAGACACATTTTAGGTGTATACTATATGTGGGAGGAGTGCTAGTGACTGTGGGACAGATAACCAGTCTCACCACAACCCGGACCCGGTAAAGCAAGGAAAATGGTTTTTCATTTATATATTTTAGGGAATTTAAAGGTATTTCTACTTTATATGGAGTTAATAAAGATGACAAATGTATTTATCATCAAACTTACAAACTACAGCTTTGTTGATATCCATAAATCTATACTCAGCCTTCGTTATGGACATTTATCCCCACTGTCCTTTTCAGCCCTAGTAGTGAATAAATAAATTTCTTACAACAATTTTTTAGTCTTAAATTAAGGTGAGTTTTTAATATAGGTACCAAATAACGTATAGAAAACTTTAATAAATAATTTGGTTAGGTCATTGCCAGGAATTTAAATAGGCATCGAGTTAATTTTAGGAATATTGAAGCCAATGTAATCAGAAATGATAATTTCCAATATTTACGGAAGAAGAGTTGATATTGTTCGCAATTGGAACATATCAGATAAAGCTTGTGCTAACCCATTATAGCGAGCATATCCACAACGGGGTTCACCAAAACGAAGCAGCGAGAGACTCATTTTAGATGGTATTAAAGAATTCGGAATTGACCGCGATAATGCAATGATGCTACGCGGAAGGATTCAATCACGCCACGCCCTTGCTAGGAAATATTATTCTTATGTAGTCGTGCACAACGTAAATGGACGCCAAACTGTAACTAATTATTATTGGTCATGTTTCTCTGGAACTCGAACTTTAGGATGTTGGGCACTTGTTATGATGATTACGTGGTATTTTGGATGGGCGGCACACCAACCCGTAATTAGGCTTCCAGCCGCAAATCTAGATAATATAATTATAGATGTAAATGTATGATTTCTTACATGTTTATACTTACATACATAAGTGGTCTAAATATGTATATATGATTTACCGATAAAAAATAGTTAAAAACACGTCTATAATTATTATTAGGCGTATAGCTCAGGTGCAATAATAAAAATATTAAAAAAAAGTTTTTTTAAATACTTAGGTATAATATTTTGACGTGACAACGTCTTATAAATTGGTTTGCCGGGTGACACTTCAAGAAACTGCGTTACGCTCCGCTCACGTTATGCGCTCACAATGAGAGCGAGTGAGAGGCACGCGTCCCTTCCACTCGGGCATGGTTAGCCCGCCTAAGAGCGAGAGAGACAGACATAAAAAGTGGAAGGGACGCGTGCCTATAAATTAATTTTTTAAATATAATTCTTTGTATAAATAAATGTTTTAAATTGTTACTATTATTTCATCCTTCTTCCTACTATACGAATGAATATTCACATTTAAATTATTTTACCACTCAAAGTCGTTGTCACGTAAAACTTTCGCCCGTATACCGACTTTACAGGCAACCAATTTTTACGGTAAAAACCGGTTCAAATGGAGCAAAACTCCACCACATCCATCTCGTATTCGACAGCGCAACATCATCGAAGAGCGCACGAGTTTGAAAGGGCCTGCTCTTTCTAAGAATGAAATGTCACCAGTAGAAACTTGGGAACTATGGCTTACCGATGACATAATCCAACTTATAGTGCAGTACACTAATCAAAAGCTAGAAGCCAAATATATTCCACCACTGATACGACCGTACTATGCCAAAAACATATATAGTTGTGAATTGCGAGCTTATTTTGGATTACTTCTACTTTCAGCAATTTTCAAGTCAAATCACGAAGACGTTCGATCATTATGGGCATCTGATTACACTGGTAGAGACATATTTCGTGGCGTAATGGGATTGAACAGATTTTTATTCATTCATTTCAATATAACATTTGATGACTTTAGCACACGGGAACAAAGGAAGTCTACGGACAAACTGGCTTTGATAAGCGAAATATTCGATAAATTTATCTAAAACTGCAGTATAAACTATACTTGCTCGGAATATTTATGTATAGATGAAATGTTGGTGAAATTTCGTGGTAGATGCTCATTCAGGATGTTTATCAAAAGCAAGCCTGCCCGCCTAGCATACGCAACACGACAAAATTTTGTCTACCCATTTTTGAAAAACAGTATTTTTTCTTGAATTCTAGAAAGAATAGAAAAATAATAAAACAGCATTTAATGGACTATATAGTGACATAGGTCTAGTAGGAAGTATCGTAGTATCCTATATATAATATTGTTAGTCAAATATAATAAAGATATTAAACATGCTTTTTTTGTAAATAGTCATAATATTTGACTGACAGATTTTTTTTTCTTGCGTCCTATAAAAAATAAGTCAATATCCAATGGACTATTTAGTGACGTAGTTCACTTTGGTGTTGGTAATTTGGTCCTGCTCCATACATTTTTGCCCATTGTCCTTTATTATTTTATCTGTTTTATTCTTATACTGTTTTATCTGTCAGATAAATAGTTTCCTATACCCTGAAATCTCGCTAAGTATCATTCGCATATTATAGTTTTTCGATGTTGTCCAAACCCATTAACTTCGCAATAGATGAAGGCTAAATTATTAACGGAAATAGTGTATAGTGCTTCTCTTGTCATATTATATTACTCTTTTATAATTCATCCGGCTATTAAATCCATTATAATATAAAAAAAAATACGTGTTCTGTTATAACCTTATTGATATTATCTAAAGTTAGTTGATTATTCTTTATTTTTAATACACAATCGATGTTTACAGATGAGATTCATTTTGTTATAACATTTATATGAGAGAAGATGCTTAAAATATTGTGTATTGTTTTTATGTCTTTTTGTGGGTGTATAAGTGCAGTTAAGTATTTTTATATATCGATGTGAAGTAAGCAGGGATCGAGTATTTTGTATTTTTTTTATATTTTATTATCATTTTGAGTATTACATTTTCTTAAGTCTATCGTCCCTTTATATGCAAGACCGACTAAAAATAATCAATATATACCTCGTATCAATAAATTAAAATCGCATAAATATGTTGAATAACAAAAATAACAACATGCTTCGTTGTGCACTTTTTGGGATGGGTAAAAAATATAAAACTCGCGTCAGGACACGTGACCTGATTGAAAATTCGTAAGACAGAGGGAGAGTAGACCGCCGGCGCGGCGTAAGAGTGGAAGTAATATCCGCCTCTCTTTCTACCGCGCGGCGAAAATGTATGCCCACTTCTGCTGTTTCGTTTAAGCGGCGCAGAGCGCTTGCGTGAGTGTGCGTGTGTGTTTGTTGTTGTGTTTGTGTACGATAGCGCAAAAAAATGTATTTTACCACAAAACTTATGGTACTTTTATAATTAAAGCAATTCGTGCGAAATGATTTCCTAACCTTTCCAAAATATCAAAAATGCACAACGTTAATGTTTATGTTTTCACTTCTGTCGGCACTCCCGGAGTGCAACCTGTTGTTTTTTTTCTATTCATTGTTAGGTTTTAAGTAATTTTAGTTTTTAATTTTTTTTTTTTTTTTCATTTATTATTTAACGTATTAAAAATAAATTACATTGTATTGTTCAAAAAACAGCGTATAGAAATCCACAAAGGTTTATAGCAACGCTGTTTAAAGCAAGCGTTAAGATAAAATAAATACACTAGAAAAAAGAAATCAAGTTGATAAACTCTTTTACAAGAAGCAAATTAGGTGCATAAAAAGGTCTTGAAAAAGTACTTATTCAATTCGTACCTTAAATTCGATTGAGTCAAACCATCAACAAGATCTGCGGGTAGTTGATTTATCAAGCGCGGTACGAGGTAAGCGGTAGTTCTTTCGCCGTAGACATTATTCGCCTTTGTTGTAAGCATTTTGTTTCGAGCGATCCCACGAGTAAATATAGGGTGATTCAATTTTTTTAAATTTTTATTGAAAAAGTTTTCATTTAAAATGTTTTTCTGGAATTGAAATTGGATAGGTAATATTTCACATAGTTGAAATAATTTAATTTCATCCGAAGAATGTTGTTTTTTGATGTTTTTACTTACAATAGTTTTTATTATTCGTAATTGGAGATTATAAATTAGATTTGTGTATGTTTTGTAAGTTCGTCCGTAGCTACTTAAACCATAACGTATGTATGAACCAGCAAGTGCGTTATATAACATTAATTTTACTTTAAAGGGTATTCGAGTCCTTAAAATAGTCATATTTGCTAGAATTTGTCTAAGTTTATTGCAGACATGAGCAATATGAAATAACCTTATATGGAAATGTTTACGGTATTAACATAAGAAACACATGCTATGGAAGAGTGGTTTTAATCTAGTTAGTTAAACACTTAAAGATTGAATATAGTCAAACCTTGGTTACTCGGTGATGGTTAGGTTTTTTGACAATATAATATTATTTATCAATATTATTATTTTTGAAGTATTACTTTGTATTTGTCTTCTATTTCTAAACTTATGATTATATTTATGATGTACCAAATTAATTTAATAAACATTGTTATTAACACATGAAAAAGCAGTTAATACAGTGATATTCGGGTTAATATGCGACATGTGCTTGATTATTCTGTGATATAGTCAGGTTAAGCTGTGATCAAATTTTAAACAAAAAAAGAAGAAAATTTGATAATCAACATCAGTAGTATTTTTATATTTATTAAAAGTTTAACAGCTGTATTTGCAGAAATATCTTTGGGTTACTTATGTATTACTTTAGGAACTTTACTGTCACATGAATTACTTAAGAATCCAATTTGCTTAATTATTTTTCAAACTAGTCAGACAGTTGACTTTCAATTCATATAAATAAGTCTAGATCTAAGATAGTTTGGTACTTCTTGTGATACCAGGTCTTGCAATCGTTCATAAACTTGCACTTTTTGTTTGGTTTGTTTTCTGTTTTGTAGTTTTCTTCATTGTGGGTATCTTTAGGATTTCTTGTGCCGCAGAACCTCCGTCTTATGGTTCTTCAGGATCTTGCGGATTTTCAGATATTAAAATTGGTTGAAAAGACTCTTCATGACCTGTTGGACATAGTTTAAACAATTATTGCATTGTGGTTAAGTACTCCATTTGGTTATATTGTGATATAAAACAATACACAAATTCGGAAAAAGTTAAGAAATCAACCGCTGATACTAAGAATTAAAAAATAGAAAATTGTTACTTTCTTAATTCTAGAAATCATTGATGTGTTTAAAAACTCTTACTTTTTCGAGTTTTTCTTAAGTTTTTGTCGTATTTTCATTTGTATTTAATCAATAATCCGATCAACTAAATATTAGACGTTACATCTGTTGAAATGACATAATAGTCCAGTCATCCTGGCTCAAAAATGGCCATATTTCACTTTTTTTTTCCGGTGGCTGATTTTTCACTATTCTTATGTATTTTTCGCCGCTGATTACGATAGTGAGGTCCAAATCTGTCCAAACCCTGTGCTAAAATAGTTATGGACACTTTATGGACACAAAACCAGCGAAAAATTAGTTTTTGGAAAATAACTCGAAATATGAGCCTTTATCGAAAAAAACCCAAAAGAACAAAATTGTTTTAAATAAATTTCCCATCGATATAGGCCAATAACGATTAATTTTAGGTACTGGGCCCAGAGATAGGCCCATTTCGTGCGTTTTTGGAAAATGACGTTTATCTGGCGCATTTTTTCTTCTTTCAAGGCACACTATCAGCCAAATAGTAGTGTTTTATACGGTTTTTGATCACGCAAGTGATTTTTTTCCTAACTTCAATTTTCGCGCCAAATTCGGCCATTTACAATAATCCGTAAAAAGACGATTTTGTGCATAAAAATTGAGCTATCCATAAAATTCAAGATTCTGTCCATTGGTTTTGATGCTTACCACCTACAATCCAAAATTTGATCATTTTGGACTGCTAGGAAAATAAAAAAAAAATTTTAAGACGCATTTTAAATTTTGGACCCAATCCAAATCAGGTAATTTTTGAGGTTGGGAAAGTCTGAGTGGGCCCAAGTTGCAGATATCGTTGAAACGCTCAAAAATAAAGGATTTTACCGAAGGATATTTTTTTATCTGTACAGGCACTCAACAAAACACGAAAAATGCGTTTTGTGTCCTACAGGGTCCATTTTGGCCCTTATCGAGAAAAATCCTGCACGACATGAAAGAAGACCCTTTCAAATAGCTGGGATTGAACCTTCAAACTCCCATAGCTCTTTTGGTCAAAATTATCGACTAATTACCTAAAAAATATTTTCCGCGATTTCTCATTTATCTTCCATTATACAGAAAAGTTTTATTTTTAGTTTCAAATTGGGCCTAAAAATTATTAAATATCAATCAAGAATTAAAAAAAAAATCAAGCATTAAAAAAATCCATATAAAAAAATACGTGTATTCTGAATACCGTTGTGTCAATTATGTGTCCAATTTGAAGGTGTCGACGATAATTCTGGTAAAAGTGCGTCTGAATTTATTTGTGACTAGCTGACCCAGCCACGCGACGCTGTTGCAGTAATATTATTTTTCTAAAATAAAAGAATTTTTCTAAAATAAAAGTAGCCTAAATTACTCCTTATTACATCAGCTACCTGCCAATAAAAGTCCCGTCAAAATCGGTCTAGCCATTTCATAAGCCGGAACAAACAGGCAGACAGACAGACAAAAAATGTAAAACATGTTATTTTGGTGTATGTACCGTGTATATATATATATATATATATATATTACAAACAGACACTCCAATTTTATTTATATGTATAGATGACGATGACGATGACGCTAGTGAATCAACTACAAGTATCGACGAATCTTCACGTAGAGATGATAATGATAAAACAAATTTCAACGAATTAGAAATTAATAATGAGCACATCCTATCTTCTCAAATTTTCGATGGAAGTGATAACGAAGGCAGTTTTATTAATTCATCTTGCGCATCCGATTCAAACACAGACAGCGAGCAAGTATCTTTCCCAAAAAGAAAAAAAATGGGAAGTAAATAGCTATTTTGTTTCTTTTTTTATTGTTTCAAGATTAGGTGTAATCAATGTACAAATCCTTGAGAAAAAGAGAATTTGTATAATAAATAAGAAAAACAAATTTGTTATCATTATTTTCAGAATATTTTTCATTGTCCCGTTCACATAACCTTGATGACCAAGTTATTGCCGAAAAATTTTCATATACTTGTAATAAAAACGTGATATCGCGCGAAAAATATTTTTTTGTAATAAATATATTAATAATTTTAAAATAAAATAATAATAATAAATGTTTCCTACATTCACACCAATTAGCCTAGCCCAAAATTAGCACAGTAAGGGTTGTGTTATGGATACTAGGATAACAGATAGACATACATATATGAGACATAGATATGTAATATTTATAGAAATATATATAAACATCCATGACTCAGGTACAAATGCTCGTATTCATCATACAAATATCTGCCCCTACCGGGATTCGAACCCAGGACCATCGGTGCGAAAGGCAGGATCGCTATCCTTGCACCAAACGGTCGTCAAAAATTTTAATATATTTAAATATAATCAATATTAAGTAGTCTATACCATTTTGAATTAGACACCTTCAAATTGGACACATAACTGACACAACGGTATTCAGAATACAAGTATTTTTTTACATGGATTTTTTAATGCTTGATTTTTTTAATTCTTGATTGATATATAATAATTTTTAGGCCCAATTTGAAACTAAAAATAAAACTTTTCTGTATAATGGAAGAATAAATGAGAAATCGCGGAAAATATTTTTTCGGTGATTAGTCGATAATTTTGGCCAAAAGACCTATGGGAGTTTAAAAGTTCAATCCCAGCTATTTGAAAGGGTCTTCTTTCATGTCGCGCAGGATTTTTCTCGATAAGGGCCAAAATGAACCCTGTAGGATCCAAAACACATTTTTCGTGTTTTGTTGAGTGCCTGTACAGATAAAAAAATATCCTTCGGTAAAATCCTTTATTTTTGAGCGTTTCAACGATATCTGCAACTTGGGCCCACTCAGACTTTCCTAACCTCAAAAATTACCTGATTTGGATTGGGTCCAAAATTTAAAATGCGTCTTAAAATTTCTCTAGCAGTCCAAAATGATCAAATTTTGGATTGTAGGTGGTAAGCATCAAAACCAATGGACAGAATCTTGAATTTTATGGATAGCTCAATTTTTATGCACAAAATCGTCATTTTACGGATTTTTGTAAATGGCCGAATTTGGCGCGAAAATTGAAGTTAGGAAAAAAATCACTTGCGTGATCAAAAACCGTATGAAACACTAATATTTGGCTGACAGTGTGCCTTGAAAGAAGAAAAAATACGCCAGATAAACGTAATTTTCCAAAAGTGCCAAAAACGCACGAAATCGGCCTATCTATGGGCCCAGTACCTAAAATTAATCGTTATTAGCCTATATCGATGGGAAATTTAATTTAAAACAATTTTGTTCTTTTGGGTTTTTTTCGATAAAGACTTATATATCGAGTTATTTTCCAAAAACTAATTTTTCGCTAGTTTTGTGTCCATAAAGTGTCCATAACTTTTTTAGCACAGGGTTTAGACAGATTTGGACTTCACCATAGTAATCAGCGGCGAAAAATACATAAGAATAGTGAAAAATCAGCTACCGGAAAAAAAAGCATGAAAAATGCCAGGATGACTGGCCTATAAGTATGTTTTCTTAATTTTGACGGATGCGTTCGGATACTTGCTGCACGTTAGCGTGTTGATTGACAGTGCTCTCACCTACTGGAAATTATTACAAGCTGTAAAGATATCAAGTAATTCCGCTATAAGACATAAGTGACTAACACCGAATTACTTCATATCACTGATTAGCCAAGGTTTGCCATACGAGTATCTTGATTTACATAATCCGATTTATGGCTGGAGACGCCAAAGGTTTTCACTACCGGGGCAAGGCGATTTATAGAAAGTTAAAATAGCGGATAAATAACCCTAAAGCCTCAGTGGTTTTGGGGATGAGGATCGAGTGCACCTACCTGGGCAATGATGCACGTCGAGCTTCTCGCCGGCCGGCTTCTTCTTTAGTGTTCTCCGATTATTTAATACTTTACACGGACACAATGTCACTTTTGGCACGTGATGATAGTTCACACACGGGAGCTACATATGCTCTGGAGGATTCGCGAAGAGATCCTTGGTTCCAGAGGAGCCGCTTTTACGAAGACGCGGAGCGTTTCGTGTCAAGCGCAATACTAGTGTATGAAAAATTCGCCCGCGCGTGCGCGCGGGTGCGGGGGCGCTGGGGTGCACTCAGAGAAAGTGGAAGTGGGAAGGATGAGGCCTTAGGTTCCCTATCTCCCTTTAAATAGCGACAACAATGGCAAAGATATAAAATATTTTTAACCACAACAATACTTTGAAAAATAACAAACTTATTAGCAGATCGTACTGGTTAAGATGTTTATGATATTTTAAACTTCTACGTAGTTAATAAAAATACTATTTAGATATTCTTAGATCTTATAGTATTGCTCCAATGGCAATTTTCGATATTCCCTGCCAAGCTACGAGGGTCCCGTAAAATAGGGAGTTAAATCGATAAAATACTAAAAACTAATAGCAATTCTAAAACGGCCCATTTTTTATTGTGGCTCCAAAATCTACCCACGAGAATCCTTAACTAAACTTAGAATTCAAGTACCTAAAGAAAGTGACAAATGTCAAAAATTATGATATATTACCGTCTTTAGGTCTGGCCCTTTGGTAAGTATATTCAATAATAACTGCCTCAGAATTCATTTCCTTTCAAAGTTCTCACAAAACCATGTTCATATAAACAAGGATAAATTATGAACATATTACGACTACTAACTTATTTCTAGTCCCATAGTTACTCTGTAGGTATTCAGGTGTAAAACGTTTAGCATTTAGCTATGCCCCATTTGTTCTGCGTTATTAAACTCCTCACAAAGCTGATTACTTATGCTAACAAGCTATAGCTGGAATTGCCACAAACTGTGATTTAGTGCCTGCTTGACAATCAGTGTATTTTGAAATTGTTGGGTTAGGTAAATTCTTCAATGAAAATTATTTATTTTGTATTACAACCTACATATTTAATTGTTCAATTGTAACTTCGTTGGTCACCTAAAATTATAATAAATTCCAAGAATTACGAGTAGTTGAATTAAATGTAATGATTTTTTTTATATCTTGTTAAAAAAAGCTGTTTGTCTAATTTCAGATTAATCGGTAAACAGGAAGGGGGTTGAATTTCAATTACAAGATAAACACAACACACAAAGCAAAATAATTATTTATAATAAGAAAAACCATAGAAATTGTTAACTTTACTTTTGAGTACAGTCTATCATGATTTAATACTGATATTAGAATACTTTACAGCGCAAGTTTTATCAAGAGCGAGCGGTAATACAATGTAATCCAAAGGAGGTAGTCAATTGTTCAGCCATCACCGTGAGAACTAAAAGAGGAGAACCGTATAGGACCAACATCACAGTCACCACACTCTCCCCATGGAACAACAATGTCACTGTAAGCAAAAATAACTAGTGGATACTGTAATTAAGTTATATAATAAGCCTATTTATAGGAACACCAGTTTGAGGAATTTTCCACTTTACAAAAACGAATTTCGGAGAGTTTGCAGAAAAATTACACAACCCTGTTCCGCCGTCTCTATTTTTTTATCGGACAAACAGACTTACAAATAGGCGCCACTGTTATATGGTAGATATATTAAGAAGTCGCACTAAGCGTTTTTAGTTCCAATTTTGTGATAAGTACCACTAAGAAATCGAACTCTTTGCCTGAATTTGTGTTTCCTGACAAATACAATTTAGGGGTCATCAAGTCACGAGTGAATAGGTGTCTAGGCAAGCGCGTCACATCCTAGATCGCTAACCATCAGGCGAGATAGTGGTCAAGCGCCTGCCTATTTAGTTAAAATCGATCACAAGAAAAAAAGTGTTACTACTTAAAAGTCTTATTATTGACGATGATCTCTGTAATTTTTAGTTAGAGAGTTATTCGTTGTTTATAAACGTGAGATGTAACAAAAAGATCAAATAATACCTTGCAACAAAACCCAAATAATGGAAAGACAGCTATTTAATTTTATACCACTGTAGCCTCTTTTAATAAATCTTAACTAATTAGTACTGGAGTTTTTAATTGTATTCTTGAATGCTGAGATCAAGCAGAGCAAGCCTGATCGCAATATAAAGACAATTATAGAGATTACTACACGCGCAGTAAAAGAGGAGTCGAAGACAGAAGTGCTATGCGATGGGATTTGAAGGAGTAGGGTTACCGTAGAGACCATGAAATAGTAAGTGAAGAAACACGAAACGTTATTTAAGATAACAAAGGTAGGCCGGATAGAGAGTGAAAGAAGCAAGAAAAAGCAGTCCAGCAAAGATAGATAGGAAGCCACTTGAGCAAGGAGTGATACACAAGTATCAAACATTTAAGGTCCAGCGATATTTCACGCCGAGATAGCTTTTAACTCTCTATTAAGCTCAAGTCCATTCTTGTATGGAATATTGCAGCTACCTCTGGGACGGCTTAGCAAAATACCAACTTGCTACACTGATTCATTCGAATGGGATCAAGAGCGAACCCATTAAAAAAAGAATACATACAACTTACGGCTATAGTTTGAAGTTGGGGCCCTCAGCACAGTCTTAAGCCAAATCAGAGCCTACTTAATCACTTAAAAGATTAAGTCAATTCTCAAGTTGATAGTTGAAGAGTGAGTTTATACAAAATTGCTAGGCTGTTTTTTAAATATCAATAGAGAGACTCAGATATATATATAGCGAGATAACAGTATCCAGTTCATCATGCTTTGCTGTGTTGGGCACGAATTTGTTTCTGTTTGTCAGTGCATGATTATTTTTCAACACTTTTTCGTGCTTTCACAAAAGTTTCCAAAATTCAGTGTGTGTTTTAAAAAGGATAGGGATAATGATTCATTGGTTGTGTTTAAGCCGTGGTGTTCGGCAGAGCAGCATAGCTTCAACACATTACAATTAAGGGTGTCATGATAGACGACTAATGATACTGGTGGTAATAAAACATACACCTGTAGGACCGTAGGACCACAAAATGAGGAGCAGCGTTTTCGAATTCTGGTCTTTTATTACGATCTACCTGCCAAGTGTGAAGATTATGCCAAAACCCTCCCATATTGGGGAGGGTTTCTTCCAGCAGACACCTCTTTAGGCTGAGTCAAATGAGTAACTTTTACAAACACAAGTACTGAACACTTATTCGTATAAACCTTTTTTATATACACGGGAAAATGTGTTACGCTACTCCGTCGCGGTTAGATCACGAAGTTATGTGGGACTGTCCTCCGCCTAGCCTGGTGCTCGGTAAAGGTTCGGAGGCATATCTACTAAAAATATGTATGCCTTCGACTCTGTCAAAAGTCTGGCGGGGCTGGTATGGTAATCACCGCCATAGACTCATCTCGCCCATCTCGCGTTACGGGAGATGCTCAGGTACATTCGGTCGGCTTCGGATCACCCATCTTCCGCCGGCATGTGACTCCCACGTGTGCATGAACCCTAACACGATATTATTATGTCTTTTTTTAGTTCCAACTTGCATTCAAAACAAGTAATATAGCGGATTCCTACAAATTTGAAAAGAAATTTTGCGACATATTAAGTATAAAATGGATAGCGGAATTCATGTCACTATTCACAGATATTCCAATTACGTGTCCAATGATGCCAGTAAGTATTATAATACTTTAAAGTTATAGTTAGTTATAGTTCAGTTATAGTTAGTTATAGTTAAGTTATAGTTAGTTATAGTTAAGTTATAGTTAGTTAGTTATAGTTTTGATTTTGATTTTGTTATAAAACTTCTTCAATTACGACTTAGATCGTAGACGTAATATTGTTCGGTCCTGGGTTCGAGTCCTGGATTTGTTTAAACTTAGGACATAGGATAGGTTTTATTTACAACACAGTAACGCTCTCTCTTACTCATTCTATTTTTAATTTATAAAAAAAATCCAAATTATAGTATTTGAGCCACAGCAACGCGTGATCGGATCAGCTAGTGTATTATAAAAATCTGTTTCTTTTTGTATAATAATCCTGAATTTTTTTGGTATTCTATTGTATATTTTTATTGACATATGGTAAGTTCCTGAACTCATCAAATGTAACTTCGTAAAAGGTGCTGCATGTCTGTTTTAATGTCTTTGATTTGTACACCTGGTTTCGGAACCTTACAGAAATTTTGTCACTGCAGATCGGGTGTCAGTGACAACCTTGATGTAAGAAAGAACAGCAGGCTGACGTTGTACTGTGGCTGGTTTTACGCCGTTTCTGTGACGTAGGCGTGGTATAATTTGCTATCTCGCTATACTCGCTTCATAAAAGTAGTTTTTAACTACCGACGCAAAAACAAGAAGTGTTATAAGTTTGACGTGTTTGTCTATCTTCGTGAGATCGTAGCTCTCGAACGGATGAACCGATCTTCATTTAGTGGTTTTTGTTTGAAAGATTTTTTAGTTGAGAGTTTTTTAGGCTTTGTTTGATTCGGCCGTATAAAAGTTATGGGGGGTGGAAGAGGGGATGAGTAAACAATAGTAAGCGAATAAATCCGAGTGGGGTAAATGAAAGGAATTGATTTGTGTGGACAAAATTGGCTGTTTGAAGTGGTGATCGCTCTGTATTAAAATAATTTAATAAAATAATTACTTAATTAATAAAATTAATGATGGACCTAACCATCTATTAACATGAAGTAGGTACGTTAAGTATACGTAGGTAACCCGCGTAAATACAAAGACACTAGCTGACTCGGTCACGCGTTGCTGTGTTATAAATTAAAATAAAAACTATCCTATCTCTTCAGTTGGACCAAATTACACATAAATACCAACTTTCATCAATATCGGTTGAGTTGGTGAAGAGTTCACTGGGAACATACATTGTGACACTGGATTTTTATATATTAAGATTAAGTAGGTATGTAGTTTGGTATTGGGCGGTCCCCCGATAATGACACAAGACAAAGTTTTTATTGGAATATTTACATTATTTTGTGTTACAAATTCCGTCGAGATTTTTAAATAAACCTTACTTTTAATTTTGATTGATAATACATTTATAATAGTCATGTTATTTATTCCTTTTTTAAGTTTTATTTTATGCTTATAAATTAATGAGATATACTTTATATTTTTCATGATTTTTTAGATATCCAGACTAGTATGTTCAACTCTAACAGATTATAAAACTTCATTATCAAGAGATATAAATACTCTTTCAGGGAACCTACCACTTCGTGAATATGGAGTTGCCCCCTAGAAATTTTCCACTGCCGGTGCCAGAAGGCAGAAATTTAATAATCATCACGTTTTACAAGACGAAGACGAAAGAAATGCTATCCAAAACCAAAATGACTTTGATCGTAACTTAATCTATACATATAAATAAAATTGGAGTGTCTGTTTTTAATATTGAAATACCCGTTTTTTACTACATGCATATGAATATATATACGGTACATACACCAAAATATCATATTTTTTTCAATTTTTGTCTGTCTGTCTGTCTGTTTGTTCCGGCTAATCTCTGAAACGGCTGGACCGATTTTGATGGGACTTTTATTGGTAGGTAGCTGATGTAATAAGGAGTAACTTAGGCTACTTTTATTTTAGAAAAATAATGTTGCAATATTCCACGCGGACGAAGTCGCGGGCGGCCGCTAGTTTATAATAAAATTACACGCGAAGAAATTGATTACAAGTTTTCATACGCAATGTTAGAACCAAAGAAATTAACTGTCTTAATTAAAAAGGTGAACAGTGATTTTTTTTTCTAAACGGTAAATAGTTTTAAATACTAAAAACCATTAAAATTGTGCCTGTCATAATACCATCTTGGAATAGTAGTGTAACAAGTTATAACGGGGCTGGGGTATTCATACCTCACCGAGACACTATAGCGACGTCACCGGCATGTATCCAAACAAGTTTGAATCATAATTCTTAGGGGAAATCCATCACGTGAGGTCTAAATAGGGGAAGGGGGGTTACAGTTACATATCACGAGTACCTAGCCCAAAGTAAGCACTTTAAGGCTTGTGTTATGGGATACTAGGGTAACGGATAGACATACATATATCATACATAAATATTCATAGAAATATATACAAACATCCATGACTCAGGTACAAATGCTCGTATTCATCATACAAACATATGCCCCCTCCGGGATTTGAACCCAGGACCGTCGGTGCGAAAGGCAGGATCGCTACCGTTGCACCATAATGGTCGTTATAATGTATATAAGGTAATGTTTTTTTAATTTTATATATATAAAAAAAATAAAATATCTTTTTTAATTAAATAAATACACGTGATGTAAGAAGGGGGAGATGGTTAAATTAGAACCTCACCACGTATCACCAGAGGGGAGGGGGAGTGTAAAAAGTGATTAATGGATAGTCCCTTACTTTACAATAAATAGATGTGATTCAATAAACTAACTTGTCCCATTTGGTAAACAATATTGGCACAACTTTTTAACAAAATCACCCATTTAAAAATATAATAATAACAAAGTCAATAATTTATTTTATCTACTCTAATACTATAATACAAAGATTCTAAAACTGAAAACAAAATGCTTATGACAAACATTACGTACAGGCCAAAAATAATAAAAAAAAAGTTTAATTACGATACAGGTCTTGTATGGACACCTGTAACATAATATAACTTTATCTACTCTAATACTATAATACAAAGATTCTAAAACTGAAAACAAAATGCTTATGACAAACATTACGTACAGGCCAAAAATAATAAAAAAAAAGTTTCATTACGATACAGGTCTTGTATGGACACCTGTAACATAATATAACTTTTTTATCATAACGATACACCTATACAACCTCCATCTGGACCAAGGAGGTTGAACCTCTACTTTAAAAAGGTTTCAATGAACGAGTCCGTGACGACGCAACACGCATGCGCAATCGATATTTGCACCTTGGCGCCAACATTTGACATTTAAAAATTTGTTGTTATATTCAGCGTTTTATTTGCAATATTGTTTTACGTATTATAGTATGAAAGTAGATAAAGTAGTGTATGACACTATACATAACTTGGTCTTATAACACGAGTGTGTTTTAAAAAAACGAGCCGTAGGCGAGTTTTTTTATAGTATCACACTCGTGTTATAAGAACCCTTATTATGCAACAGTATCATAAACTACTATTTTTATCATAACGATACACCTATACAACCTCCAGCTGGACCAAGGAGGTTGAACCTCTACTTTAAAAAGGTTTCAATGAACGAGTCCTCGACGACCGACGCAACACGCATGCGCAATTGATGTTGCACCTTGGCGCCAACATTTGACATTTAAATAAATTTGTTGTTATATTCAGCGTTTTATTTGCAATATTGTTTTACATATTATAGTATGAGAGTAGATAAAGTAGTGTATGACACTGTACATAACTTGGTCTTATAACACTCGTGTGATGCTATAAAAAAACTCGCCTACGGCTCGTTTTTTTAAAACACACTCATGTTATAAGAACCCTTATTATGCAACAGTATCATAAACTACTAATAATAAATCGTTATTATAGACTGATACCCATTGAATTACCATTGAATACCCATTGAATCTAGTTATCAGTTGCTTTTTATTGCTGCGTTTTCAATAAAAAGGAGTGCCAAGATTGTTTACCAAATATGACAAGTTAGGATGAACAGATTGTAAATTAAAACTTTTTATATTGAAGGCCTCTAGCTAACTTGGAAGAGCCAGGAAACTTACCAAAGTTTATTGTTTTAAATTATTTAAAAGTAATTAATATTATAATTATCTCGTAGGGTTTCTTTATTAATAACGTGTGTTATTAATTCTTAATATTGTTTTAATACAGAAAGAAATGTACATAACTTGAAATATTTTCACTGCTTACTCAGTTACCTGTAAAAAAATCAAAATCATTATTAATTATTTATTATGTTGACTTATTTTCACTTGTATATAATTATGCTTACGTCCAACAATCGTTGTTTTATTTAATCCTACATCCAGGGCCGGATTTGGGGGAGGGCAGGCCGGACTACTGCCCTGGGGCCTCCACAAGAGAGTGGCCCCCACAACAGAAATAAAAAAGAAAACAAATTGGAATGGGTTAGCAACTATCACGTATTTTTTCAAATAGATTTTTAGATGGTAGAATATAATAATCGTTTTAACAACTGTATAACCCATATTCGCAATAAACGATTTTGATTTTGGATATTTATTCGAAAATTGCCCGGGCCTACATACCTCCAAATCCGGCCCTGCCTACATCCTTTCAAAAGTCATATTCACAGAATATTATCTTTTAAACGTAAAATAGTCTGGTTCCAAGAAAACAAATCATAAAAGATATTTAAGGAAACCAATTTTCTTCACTATAGTGCTAATAATTGTTGAAACAAGTTTGCGTAAAAAAATATATAAAAATATATCGATTTCCTTTATTGTAATAATAACATAAATAAAAATAAGGCGTCACAAAAATAATGTTACTTACAAACACAGCACTTAGTTTAGTGTAAAGGTTGAATACGGATAGATATGCATTTATATCATACATAAATTAATAATTTTATTGAAATACTAGCGGCCCGTCTCGGCTTTACTTCTTTTACTTCTTTACACACTAACTTTACTTCTTTATAATATTAGTATAGATATACCCATGATTTAGGTACAAATGCTCGTACACATCACACAAAAATGTGCCCCTCCCGGAACTCAAATCCAGGACCGTCGGTGTGAAAGGCATTATCTCTACCGTTGCACTAAGCAGTCGTCGTTTGCTGCTAAATGATTAAATACCAGAGGCTGTGGTCTCTCTTTTTTTTAGACTCTTAAATCTTTATAGATTCCCCGTCAATCAAATGTTCCCAGTTTCCCATTTGCTCCTTTTTGCCACTTGCCGGACTCTATTTATTTCTTTTGGTGCAGGCCTCTCTCCCGCTCCCATGCCTCCTTCATTTGTAGGTATACCTCTCTCAACCCCGGGCTTCCAGTTTCCAAGGAAGTGTACCTGTCGTCATGCACGCGCCTGCCCATAACGTTGTTCTGTAGCTCTTGATGATGCGCTGGGCGGCTACTCTTTGTCCCCTTCTATGGCACTATTGCTCGAATTGAGGGCTTTTGCCCAAATAGGCTTTCCATAGTGAGCCATTTTTTTACTTATATTGAGGCAAATGCGTTACGCATTACGTGGGACTCTCCTCTATTCCTCACCCGGTCTAGTACCCGATGGGGGATTGGAGGCCTACCCACTAAAAACCTAAGTATGCACCCTCACACTGCAGTTAGTCCCGCGGGGTCGTTGTTGGCTTTCGCCGGGGGGTTCCTGGTAGGCTGAGCCGAGGACCCCACCACAATGGGGGATCCCTGGGTGCATTTGGACATCCCCTGAGAACGGCAAGACCGTGCAATGCCGGCTCAGGACCGTCCGACCATTCGCCAGCTGGTCTTACCTACCTTAGAGAGCCATGCTCCTCAGTGCACCTGAAAACAGTCTTCGGCACTCGGTTTCAGGGCCGCCCAGGTTTAGCAGTAGTTTGCCGAGAGCCTTCGCCGCGATCTTCATTCTGGGGGCTAGCTGTTTAAAATGCTCGTTGGTACTCCAGCGTTTAGCACCAGCCTCAGATACTTGTACTGAGCTTTACAAGGTTTCCTCACCCTGTCCACTTCCAGTTCTGCACTCGGTAGGACCCGTCTTGGACCGTGGAAGAAAATCACCTCCGTTTTCGCCAAAGCCACCTCGAGGCTGTGGTCTCACATCATTGAGTAAAAGTTTGTTATTTTTTTATGACACGTATCACTGACATAAAATAAAGTCATTATAATTAGTATGTAATACAGCTTTTCAATTCGTTCAGGCACATTATCTAAGTAATTCGAGTCAAATAATAAAGGTTATTAAGGAAATTGTGATTTGATTGAAACATCGTTATTGTGGTAAATAAATTTGAAGGTTAGGTCACGTAATTGATGTAGGTATAATCTACGTTTTTTTCTAATGAATTCAATGTTAACATTTTATTTTTGATACTTTTAAATGTGAAAGAAAATGAACACACTACGGTTGTGGACCACTGTGATAATTTGTATTTGTACAATGATATATGCTGTGAGTTTATTGCATTTTTTTCTTGTATAGGTAATCTTTTGTTTCGATTTCTAAGATGAATCTTGAAGTTATCATAATCTTAGTTAATTCTTATATTGGCAATAGTATTAAAGTGGTCAGGTTTGTATAAAGTATTAATTATAACGGGATTGTTATCATGTTTTTGGATTTTACTCCTTAAGAATTGATTTTCATATAAGGCGTCCGGTATGAAAAAAATATGAAGTGTTTTGTGATCGAATAACAGCGTACCTTTTTTGTGCGCAAACTATCGTGCGCGCCTTTCACTTTTGATGTTTAATTTTTTTTCTATGCCTGTTCAAAGGCAATCGTTCTTAAGGAGTAAGCTCTGGTCACAGTAAATACAGAACAGTAGTTTATCTAAGGCCGCCCGCCGAGTTATTAGCCTACTCTTGCGTTGATCCCCAGGGTTCTCACTTTTACTTTTAGTTAATATTTCGAACAAGCAGCACTTGATCTAAATTTATGTAATAAAAAGCATATTATGATTGAATATTTGTTTGCGAAATCGTTATTGAGGCACCCGAAAACACTACAATATTATTTTCCCCTTTTTGAAGTCACGATACTCGTAATAATTAATATTATGGTAAGTGGCCGGCGAGAGTTGACGATCACGAGCGGTCATGTGACGTACGCGCATGCTCACAGTCGCGCGGCACAGCCCGTACTGCCGCCACCATATTCCCCCATATATTATGCTAGCGTGTGCGAGAAATCGCGTGCCGACACGGCGCGCGGCGCGCACGCACACATTCAAACCGAGAGCGGCACGTTTGTATGAAGATATTTTACTGTTCTTTACTGTGCTCTGGTTGAGCGTCAGAGATGACATTCACGCTTTTTTTTCCTCTCACTTCCGTCATTATTATAAAAATTAAATTCTAAGTTTCTTTATCAATATATTATATATACCAAGCCGTATTAAAATTTTTTATTATTTATAAAAAGATTGTGACAAATTGTTGTTAAGTTGTTTTGTACAAAAAACAATAAACAAATTAGGCGAGTTCTTTTTTTATAAGTAAAAATAAATGAGTTTTCTTTTTATTGTTGACTTATAATAGACTTAAGAAATTATTACAAGAAAAAAATCAACTTGTCTCAGATCGTTTTAGACCTTAACCTGGTCTCGGTAGCTTAATAGGACGAGTACTCGCCCGTATAATGAGGGGATGTGCGTTCGAGTCCGTCGATGTCGGTACATCTGAGACATGTTGAATGTTTTTCTTATGATACCGTTAAGGTAAACGCTTAAATACATAATAATGATAGAAGTAGGTTTTTGATTTTTTATGTTTAACTAAAACTTAGATGCATTTTTATTTGGTCATACTAATGGACTACATGTAATACAGATTTATTATCTCTTGGTTTTTTTTAGATCCATATAAAAATAAGTGTGTTTCGTAACCCTATTAATTAATTAAATAAAATAAAATCTTAATATCTATGTAAGTCTTGATTAATTTATTTTAAATTGAATTCAATACAATTTAAAACTAAATTAATGTAATTTATTATTATATAATGGTGATAAAACTCAATGGATATAAAAGTGAAATTAAATAAAAAAAATCATTTAAGAGAGAATATCGGCAGGAGAGAGCGCAGGTAGAATGCGATCCGAGACTAATGAGAGATTGTAGGGCTATCACAGTCAGATCCAAGAGAGGAGATTCATATAAGACCAACATAACAGGCACATTATTGTATCCTTGGAACAACAATGTCACAGTAAGTATTTCTTTTAATAATAAGTTCTTCTATTGTTTTCAATTTAATTTTTTTCCATTAACAATTCAATATTTCTATATGGCATTGTGAAGCTGCCATCTACCTGAGTTCTTATACGTAAAAAAATATTATGTATTTTTATGAAATTAAAAATAATAGAAATTGTGTTTATGAAAGTTAATTCTTCTAATGCATTTTTACAATCGCTTGAAAAGTTTCCATAATTTATATAAAAATCTGCAACACATTTAAGGGTGAAAAAAGCCTTTTCCGAGTTGTTTGCAAAAAAGTTTGGAAAAAATCGAAAACCATTATAGTTACATTAAAACAATATTGCGATTATATACTTATTTGTATTTGGTAAACTAACCGCGACCAACGGGGGACGATGGCGACAACTGTTTTTCAACGTAAAATTATATTGATCCCTCAATCCGTTTATATTTTTATTAGTGCAATGTAATGTTCGGTACTTTCATAATGGACTTAATTAAAAGGGTCCCGTACTACCCTCGGTGCGCGGTGCGTACTTGGCCAGTTTTTTATGCTTAATCCTTGACGGCTATAGTTTGACCGCTCAAATGAGTGTTCGCCCGCGATACAGGCACATGAGTAAAGAACCGGTACAGAGACATAGCTTCTAAAGAGCTAGCAAAATTTATACCTATTTTGGTAGGGTTGGCACAATTGAATAAATTTAAAAATATAAATGTTCATTTTTTTCACATTTTTTATTAAAATAGGTTATTTTTTTACAAATTACATACTCTGAATATTTTTTTTTATCACTTTTGGTTTTTAATAATTTGTTGTGTCTTTTAATCGAATGATAAATTCTAAATCTAATATAAAGTTTTTTCAAATAATCCAATGGGAAACACTCACATGGCATATGAAATGTACAATCTTGCAAACGTGCTAATATGTCATTACCAATATTAACAATTTGTACATGAAGATCAAAATATTCGCTTTGGGAATGATACCAGAGGGAAGCCCCCTCTCCCACTTGCGAAATCCTGCGCTCCGATTCAATATATTTCCCAAAAAAGTTATTGAAGGTATCTATTCAGAAATACTTACACAATTTTACCGAAATATGTGGTATAATTTTCCCTAAAATATATAATAATGAGTATTGACTAGTTTTGATTATAGAGTTGTATACCATTCAATCTACATAACATATTATAAATATAAATTAAGCTTCAAGTACAAACTTACCTAGTAGACTCCTTGGGATAGTTAAAATAAGAAATATTTTTAGTCTTTCTATTATTATTCATGCACACAGTACAATGTACAACCATATTCACAACACTTTTTAAATACTAAAACTAAAATATTACTACGTATTATGTGAGAAACTCGAAAACAAAAACAAAACACGCACAACGTTCGAGCGTCGCGTCACGCCTGCACGCCCTGAGATTGTCCACTGGCTGATCTAGTTTGAAGCGGTTTCGGCTTATACGTGACAAGCGGCCAGTGGTCACGCACAGACACGCGTTGCACTTGTAGTGATGTACCTATCACAGCGCATTAGTATGTAGCTTTGTCTCTGTTAATTCTTTACTCATGTGGTACAGGGGCGCGAGGGTATGGCAACAAAGAGTATCGAGCAAGGAGCGGGCGGCAGGTGTGCATAGCGCACCCCTCCCTCCTTGTTTGGAATGCCTTCAATACGGGAATAATAATTTTATATATTTTTGGATTAAAAAAACATTATATCAATTAACAATTTACAGATGAGAATGACTGTCAAAATAAATAATATAATCATACCTTACAAGATCGAAATTAAAGTTTGCGATTGCTTCAAAGTAAAATGGATAAGAAATTTTTTAATGAAAATTTCGGATATACCTTTGCAGTGTCCAGTAGTACCGGTAAGTTGAACTTTATAACTTAATAAAATAAATATATCATATACCATATTTTTATTTCTTTTGATTTAGATTTAATTTATAAAAGTTGAAATTATTGGAACTTAAATATAAATCTGGCAACACTTGTAATGTTAGACTTGGTTATTCAGATAAAATCCTATCTCTGATTAGTGTTTTAGTCACTTTTAGAATAAATTTATGACGATTTAGTAAAAATTGCATATAGCATTACTCATTGCATATAGTTTAATATTTGTTTATTAGTTTTAAACTAAACTATAAATTTTATTTAGCAATTAGTGTAAACAAATACTGGAGATCCTTATAAAAAGGAGGTTTTATTAAGGTTGTAATTAAAGCAATATAATAAATTAATGATTTATATTTTAAAATCGGTCTACTCATCCTTTTGATAAAGCGATGTTGCTCTACAGTAACGTTTTGTGCTCACATTGCGTTAAATTGCCATTTTAATTTATACGAACAAAACTTTGCTATATTGTTCATCTGCTATTTACTCCGATGTTACTGATAGACGAATTATTTGCATCCAAATGTAAACGGAACTAATGACCCTTGGGGGAGACCACGAACTGAACGACGCACCATGACAACTAGTAGACCGATGAAGGTGTAGGTTGCGGGAAGCTGATGGCTTTAAATACCTCACTTAGTGGCGCTTTAAAAAGAAGGCTTATGTCCAGCAGTGGGTTAGTAACGGCTGATGATGAAAGACGGAAACGGAATTGTCAGGTTACCTCTGAATAACCTCATTGGTAGCGATTATGCTCCGCACTTTATTTGTGTATTTATTTATTAAAAATTAGGAGCTTATTAGTAATTAATTACAAGTGTCCACGTTATTTCTTTCTTTCTCTTGTATTAGAAACCACAACTGATATAAAATCAGTTTTGAATTGGCATAGTCTAGTCCAGCCATAAGTTCTGTTACAAATGAAAATGCATATTGTTACAAAAGTAATGTAATATTACTAAAACTTATGTGTACATATTTATTAAAATCTCAGTAAAAATAAAAAAGAAATTTTATTCGAATTGGCCATATTTGGCTTTTATACGTGCCTTTAATCTGTCTCGTCACGAATCTATGGATTTACGCACTGTTTCCATGGAAAATTTCACCACTGCTTGCTCCAGAGATTTTTTAGGAGACGCGATGTCGCCGTGTCGGTTAAAGCAGGCCATGTCGTCTAAAACTGACCAGAATTTGTAGTCTAAAGGGTTGAAGTCTGGGCTAATGAGGGCCTGTCTTCAGCTCTTATAGAGTCTGGAATGTTGGTTTCAAGCTAGGCTCCGGTAGTTCATGCCTTGAGACCAGGTGCAGAGTCCTGCTGGAAAATCCACGGTACATTTTTAAAAAGTGTATTGCTGTGAGGTTTCACAACACGATCCAAGACTGTCTCTTGATAGAGTTTGGCTAAAGTTATCACTCCTCTTTTACAAAAATGTAGCTTTATGACGCCTTGATAAGAAACGCCCCACCAAACCATCACTGACGCAGGATGATGACCACATCGCACCTTTCCTACCACTTAAACAGCTTCTTTAGAACTGTGAGCGTACACTTTATAAGTTTGCTTATTGTAGTGCTCGTTTTAATTGTATAGATTGATTTTGGGCATGTCCTGTATATCAACGATAAGCACCGAGCTACAGGTCTTGTTTTATAATACGCAACAGAGTCCCAGTGGAAATCTTCATTTCTCGTGACAAGATTTTTGCTTTCTAATGGGGTATCGACGAATTCTGGCTTTAACAGCATTAACAGCCTTTGTAGTTCTAACAGCACGCGGCCGCCCCGATCTTTTATGGTCTTCGACAGAGGAAGTGTTGTTGTATCTGATGATCATACGATATACGAACATAAGGCTGATATCAAGGTTTTGAAGTGTCTGGAATATGACCGACGGCTCTATACCTACATTGACCAAGGCGACCACTGCAATCCTATATTCTTTAACACCTCATTCATTATTGTAATTTGATAGACGATTTAATCAAAATTAGCTTAGAACCGATTCTTAATATGCAGCTGAACGAGCAATCTTGGACCCAAGCATCCCTACCCATCCGTTATGGTGGTTTAGGGATTCGCAAAATTTCCAGTGTCGCTTTACCAGCCTTCCTATCTTTTGTCCATAGTTTAGCAAATCTCATAAGTAAAATATAAGGGCATTCCCTTCAAACTTTGAGATTGCTGGCTTGGAAGAAGCTAGAAACGCTTTCTCAATTGCATGCCCAGGTCAAAATTTTCCAGTTTCTCCAAATTCACAGAGGAGCTGGTACGACATAAACTGTAAATTAACTTTTAACAGTCTTTTGAGCTGTAGTACAGGTACGGCGCGTGCTAGGATTTCTGCCGTGGGTGCGCATGAGGCCGGTTACTGGCTTCACGCGTACCCTTTGTCAAATACAGGAACATTTCTTGAGCCTGACACGCTCCGAATCACAACCTGTCTACGGCTTGGGGTTCCGGTCTGCGCTCCTCATAAATGTCCCTGTGGCAGTGATGTCGACAAGCTAGGACATCACGGACTGTCATGCCAAAATGGTGCAGGCCGCTACTCGAGACATGCCGCACTTAACTATATCATACGCCGGTCCCTTGCCACCGTCAACGTGCCAAGTCTACTTGAGCCGACTGGTATTGCAAGAGACGATGGCAAGAGACCGGACGGTATGAGTTTGATTCTATAGAAGATGGGCCGGGTGCTGGTATGGGATGCAACCTGTTCAGACACGCTGACCCCTTCCCATATACATGGAACCAACAACAGAGCTGGTGCGGCATGTGAAGCGGCTGAAAAAGCTAAAGCATGCAAATACAGGGGTCTAGGCTCCGAATATGATTTTGTCCCATTCGGTGTCGAGATCCTTGGTCCGTGGGGTCCTAGCGCAATAACGCTTTTTAAGGAAATATCAAAAAGGTTAGTCAACATCACAGGAGACCGAAAAGCTGGCAGCTACCTCGGACAAAGAATTAGTTTAGCTATTCAAAGGGGGAATGCTGCCAGTATCTTTGGAACCTTGCCTAAAGGGACTTCTTCTAGTAATATATTTTAGATATATTATATGATTATATTATATTCTTAAGGTTTTTAGTTTTTAGGTTTTGACTTAATAATTTAGAAATTTGAAAAAAAAAGAAGATGTTTTATGAGACAGTAGTTATGGCCGGAGTTTATTTACTTTATTTTAGTTATTGTAATAAATAAAATTATCGCGAACTTTCATTGAGAAATGTCAGTTAGAAACTACAAGTAGACAACAGCTTTTTTGTTTAATTCTTACAGTTTCGCGCCTATTACACGTTTAAATAAAACCACTCTTACCGAATAAACGAAGGGGCATATTCCTAACAAAATTATATTAAAACATTTAGGTGTCATCAAATCAAAATCAAAGGATCGCACTAAGCGTTTTGGTTCTAATTTTTTAATACGTACAGCTAAAAAGTTGAACTCTTTGCCTGAATTTGTCTTCAAGTTTCGAGTGAATAAGTATGATCTAACCAAGCGTACATCCAAGATCGCATCTTCGGTTACCTTTAGGCGAAATAATAGTCAAGCGCCTACCTCTTCTACTATAAAAAAATTAAATGTACGATTACTGAAAAATACTGATTCTACCACCGGTTCGGAAATAAGAAAGACCTTTCGAGAAGAACTGGCGAAAGTCGAGTTGTCTAGTTAAAATATTGGAAGGTACACATGTAAGCGACTTAGTCTTCCTGTGAAAAAAACGAAAAGAAACGCGTCGTTTATACGTTAAAGGTGGTTTTATTTGAATCATTTATCTTTGTTTATTGTCTATGAAAGCATGTCTAATAAATACTTATTCTTTGTTGTAGGGAACTTATAACTTCTTCGTAGCTGAGTTCCCGCCAAAAGATTTTCCTCTGCCGATACCAGATGGAAGAAATTCAATGAATGTTACATTTTTTTCTTCCAATAGTAATCGCATAATATCATCAGTAGAAGGAACTGTAATCGTCTCTTAATTGATGCAGTATTTTAATTATTTATTTTATATCTAATTATATAGCCAAATTGTCAGATGAATGATCTGTAGAAGTCTTTCCAGTAACAAATAAAAAGTTTTTTTACACAATACCCTTTTTTTCCTTTTTAAGGTCCCGTACCTAAAGATTAAAACGGGACCCTGTTTCTAAGTCTCGGCTGTCCGTCTGTCACCAGGCTGTATATCATGAACCGTGATAGTTAGACAGTTGAAATTTTCACAGATGACACTATAATATAAATATTTAAGGGGGCTCCCATACAACAAACGTGTTTTTTTCTGTCGTTGCTTGATGATAACGGCAACAGGTAGACGCTTGAAATATTCACAGAATATATAGTTATTTATTCACTTCAAAAATAAATAATGAAATTAAAATGAAACAAATATTTAAGGAGGGCTCCCATACAACAAACGTGATTTCCAAAGTTATTTGCAGTTGGTAAATGAACCGCGACCGATGTCGATGTATGCGGACAACAGTCATCACGCACGCGCATGCCCACGACCTTGTCCTGTAGCCCCTGATGATGTACTGGGCGGCTACTCTTTGTCCCCTCCTTAATTTGGTCCTATTACTCTAGATGAAGGCTAAATAATAAAAAAAACTAAAACAATACAAATTTATAGCATATAGTTATATCAGTTAAAAATGCAAAAATGTTATAAAATGCAATTTTAAAACTGATGCGGATATGGTCAGCCAGAGTATTTTTATTGCTTCACATATGCCCACAATTTGTAATATAATATAATTCGTATAACTACAATTATAAGTTTTTATATCTAACTAAAATAATTACAAGAAAAATGCAACTTCGGATACATTTCGGAGGATGTGCAGCAGAACTGCACAGCCTTGTTCCGCCGCTCCCATTTTTCATTGGACTGCTAGACTTACAAATAGGCGCCACCATTATATGGTTGATGAATTTGGTTCCTAGTTTGTAATCGGTACCGCTAAAGAGCGGAACTCTAACTGAGTCTGTGAATCCTGACTAATACAATTAAGGGGTTTCCTCCCTAGTTTTTCCCTATTGCTCGAGTTGCCGCCAAAATAGGTGCTCCATAGAAAGTCACGCTCCTCAGTACTCCCGCCAACAGTCTGCGGCACCCGGCTTCAAGGCCGCCCAGGTTTAGCAGTAGTTTGCCGAGAGCCTTCGCCGCGATCTTCATTCTGGGGGCTAGCTGTTTAAAATGCTCGCTGGTACTCCAGCGTTTAGCACCAGCTTCAGATACTTGTAGTGAGTTTGACGGGGATCCTCAGTCTGTCCTATTCCAGTTCCGCACTCGCTAGGACTCCATCTTGGACCGTGAAAGTAAATCACCTCCGTTTTCGCCACAACCACCTCGAGGCTGTGGTCTCTCATCATTGAGTAAAAGTTTGTTATTAATTTTTTTATGACACGCATCACTGACATATGATAAATTAATTATAATTAGTATGTCATACAGCTGTTTAATTCGTTCAGGCACATTATCTAAGTAATTCGAGTCAAATAATAAAGGTTATTAAGGAAATTGTGGTTTGATTGACACATCGTTATTTTGGTAAATAAATTTGAAGGTTACGTCACGTAATTGATGTAGGTATAATCTACGTTTTTTTCTAATGAATTCAATGTTAACATTTTATTTTTGATACTTTTAAATGTGAAAGAAAATGAACACACTACGGTTGTGGACCACTGTGATAATTTATATTTGTACAATGATATATGCAGTGAGTTTATTGCATTTTTTTTCTTGTATAGGTAATCTTTTGTTTGAATTTTTAATATAAACTAGAAATTATTATAATGTCAGTTTAATTCTCATATTATATATATATAAAATGGTCAGTTTGTATAAAGTATTAATTATAACGGGATTGTTATCTTGTTTTTGGATATGACTCCTTAAGAATTGATTTTCATATAAGGCGTCCGGTATGAAAAAAATATGAAGTGTAAAAGAACAATTGCGAAATATTCTTTGAGATATTTTTGAGCGTCTTGAAATATTCTTTCTACAGAACGAATAGAATAAATTTTCTAAATTTTTACAACAAAAGCTTAGAACTAGTAAGAGCCAGAATAAAAAACACTGCTTTTTTGGACATATCATTGATTGTTATATAATCGATTTTATGCCAACACTACCGTTACTTAATCTCAAAAACTTCGAAGCTTAATATCTTTTTTCCTGGCCTCTTAAATAAAACATTCTGAAACACGCAGTTTCAGGAATTAATGGTTGATCATTTTAGTATTTTTTAATCTAAAGACGCATCAATTTTAGATGAAAGAAAATGATGTATGGGAATTCGCCATTGTTCTTTAGTGATCGAATAACAGCGTACCTTTTTTGTGTGCTAACTAACGTGCGCGCCTTTCATTTTAGAAGTTTTATTATTTTTATTCAAAGTCAATCGTTCTTAAGGAGTAAACTCTAGTCGAACGTCAGAGATGACATACCCACTTTTTTTCTTCTCACTTCCGTGATAAGATACCGAACTATTGGAGCCTCAAAAATAAAAAAGATACTAAAGTCCTGAGGGCCTACCATCATCTTTTAGCGCGATTCAAGTTCGATTGTCAAAGTGAGACACCGCTATACGCGGTCTATAGTGGCGTCTCTTTTTAACAGCTAAACTTGAATCGCTATAAGACGTGATGGTAGGGCCTCTGTTTTAATTAATAAACTTACATTAAGTTACTATGAAAGTTTAAATCAATATAAATTCGAACGGAATTTAAGATAAAATCTAATAATAAAAAAATTAATTAAAATTCGCGTTTCGCGCCTTTAGCTCATATATCAAGTACCTGATATGCTTTTTTTATTTGGTCATAGTAATGGATTTAGCTTACATGTAATACAGATTAATTCTTTCTTGGTTTTTTACATCAATATAAAATAAGTGTGTATTAAAAATAAGCGTGTTTCATAATCTTATAAAGTAATAAAATAAAAAAGACTTGATTTCTATGTTAGTCTTGATTAATTTAATTTTTAATTGAATTTAATACAATTTAAAACTAAATTAATTTAATTTATAATTATATTATTAATATTATTAAATAATGGCGTTTAAACTCAATGGATATCAAAGTGAAATTAAATAAGTAAAAAAAAATATTTAAGAGAGAATATCGGCAGGAGAGAGCGCAGCTAGAATGCGATCCGAGACTAATGAGAGATTGTAGGGCTATCACAGTCAGATCCAAGAGAGGTGATTCATATAAGACCAACATAACAGGCACATTATTGTATCCTTGGAACAACAATGTCACAGTAAGTATTTCTTTTGATAATAAGTTCTTATATTTTTTTCAATTTATTTTTTTGCATTCACAAAGCCTTATAGAAATATGGCATTCTGAACCTGCCACATACCTGAGGGCTCCGAGGCGTATTCGTTTTTATACATGCGTATTTGATATCTTATAAGGTCTTATAGGTAAAATATAGTATGTATTTTTCATGATATTAGAAGTAATAGAAATTGTGTTTATGAAAGTTAATTTCTCTAATGCATTTTTACAACCACTTGAAAAGTTTTCATAATTAAAAAAATCTGTAACACATGTACAGGTCAGTTAACTAAAGCTGGCACGTTCACAGTACTCACACTTATGCAATTTCACTATACAGTATGTTTAAAAATAAATGATTTTGATTCATAAATGTAGGTAAATTAGAGTTCGTTTTTTAGTAAAATGGGTGGGTTGTAAATAAATTAATACAAATATTCGTGTTACTTGTTTATATTATGATTATTACATTATTGCTTTTAATCAGAATCGTAAATTAAATCTTCTACCCCACTCAAACTGTCATCGCTCGAAGAACTTGATGTTTCGCCGTCGGAATTTCCTACTGTTATTATAAATGAGTCAGTGAAATTATCCACTTTTGGTTCCAGTTCAATATATCGTTCCTCATGTACTCGCGTCTTTCTCCAAATGTCACTAAACATATCCATAGTAATAGAATCGGCTTCTTTTCTAAACAATTCCTCCACAGTTGTCAAGTTAAACTTAACATTTTGTGATGCAACTTTCCCTTTAATAATACCCCACAGTAACTCTATGGGATTCAGTTCTGGGTGGTAGGGTGGTAGGCGTAATACACTGTGTCCGTGATCTTCGAGTATTTTATCAAGTACAAATTGTACATGGCTTGGCTTATTTCTTTTAATAATATCATATATTATAGGTTTTGTGTTTATTTCTGGGTATGATATGTTATATTTATCCAACCAAGCTAACATGTCACTTTTTTTTGAATTCGAGGTGGGCACTCGATCCGATACGACGTTGTGATACGATGCATTATCGACTACTAAAACTGACTGAGGCGGTAAATTTGGAAGAAGTTTTTCTGTAATCCATTTCTGATAGTTACCAGCATTCATATTACTGTGATAATCTCCCGTTTGCTTTTTTGCTGGATAGATAAGCAAAGCTCTTGGAACGAATCCATGTTCCGAGCAGGCATGAACTATCACTAGCATATCGCCTTTGGAAATAGGTACTTTACAACCTTTGCTCGTTTCGTCGGCCCATGCTCGTGGCAATGTATGCGAGCTGTGTATATAAGTTTCATCCGTATATATTACAGGTCGGCCTTGTGATCTATATTCTTGCAGTTTCGAAAGATATAATGTTCTTTTGAGTCTGATGTGACTTTTTTCAATGAGTATTTTTTTATTATTTTGTGTCTTTCTCCATCTGAAACCTAGCCTCCGAACGATCTTCCTTAGTGAAGAAACACCACCCTCAAAGTTGATACTTTCTTTCAACACTTCTAATATTTTTTTCAATGTGGGAAATGTATGCTGAACCAGATGGAAGTTATAGATAGTTCGCCTTATGACTTCTTGATCAAAACTATCTACTGTAGATTTTTTTGCTAACCTTGGTCGCTTTTTACCCGGTGTTCTGAAAGTAACTTGATGCGCCAATCTTTTCGGTGCTTGCGGTTCTCTTTCTTTTGAGGTAGATGGTTGAGATGTTGCATCAGCTTTCACAGCCGCTGTTACTTGATTGCGTACTTCACAAACAATTCGTTGAACACTTCTCTGAGAAACACCAGTCGCCTCCGACGTCAAATCGTACAAAGTTTTCATTGGAAGATATCCACCATCACTGTTTTTATTGTGATGCATGAAATAGTTAAAAACATTGTACACGATTTCACGAGATTGTCCCTTCAGAGTTTTTTCGGAACCAATTCTTTCCGAAGACATTTTATTCTAACCTCTAAATAGGTAAATAAACACACGCGCCGCGCACCGATCACACGTGACTAACGCGCTAACATCACGCTGTATTTATAAACAGTAGAAAACCAAAAACAATAACTGTCCCCTTCACGCTCATAAGATAGACCGCGCGCGAAAGAGACGGGCATACTTTTCATGATGCCTATGCAGTACGACGTCACGCCGCACGCTTATTCACAGACGCTACACAAGCGCAATGTGTAAATGTGTTGATCGTGCCAGCTTTAATTAACTGACCTATAAGGGCGAAAACAAGCCCTTTCCGAGTTGTTTGCGGCTTCTTTTCTGTACAAGGTCTCTCCACGTAGGACTTCGAAGCCATGGCATAGTTGACTTTCAATAAATGCATTATAAATGTTCATATTGAATAAAAACAACGGGTTGCACTCCGCGAGTGCCGACAGAAGTGAAAACATGAACATTAACGTTGTGCATTTTTGATATTTTGGAATGGTTAGGGAATAATTTCGCACGAATTGCTTTAATTATCAGTATAAAAGTACTATTATTTATGTGGTAAAATACAATATTCATTTATTGCGCTATCGTACACAACGGGTTTCAGTTATTTTTCGGGAGACAATTAATAAGAATTATTTGATGACATTTTTTTTTAAATTAATTGTTATTGGAGACGTTTTAAAAAATTCTCCATTTTGCTCAGCCAATTGATAAAAATATGGCATATTTGTATAGCGGGATTCAAATTACCTAATTAAGAGTTTATATAAACTTGTAAAAGGGGTACCCGTTATATTTTTTTTCTCTATCTTCTCTATTCTAAAGTTTTAGCCTCAAATTTTGGAATGCCTTCAATTTGGGAATAATAAATTCTATATTTTTTGATAAAAGAAAAACACGATGAAACATAATATCAATTAACAATTTACAGATGAGAATAACTATCAAAATAAATAATGTAATGATACCTTACAAGATCGAATTGAAAATTTGCGATTGCTTCAAAGAACCATGGATGAGAAATTTTTTAAAGAAAATCTCGGATATACCTTTGCAGTGCCCAATAGTACCGGTAAGTTGAACTATATAAATATTTATATTATTGGAGGCAGTAGGTATAAAAAAAAATATATAATAGTATACTCTCTTATTTATTTCTTTTAATTTAGATTTAATTTTTAATAGCTGAAATTGATGGAACTTAAATATAAATCTGGCAACACTTGTAATATTAAGACTTGTTGTTCAGATAAAATCCTATCTCTAATTAGTGTTGCAAACAATGTATCTTATTTTAAGGGACAATTTAGTATAAATTAGTCACTTTTAGTACAAATTAATGACGATTTAGTAAAAATTACTGACGGTTTAGTATTATTTAGTAAAGTGGTACCACATGAGAGCATGTAGTGCTCGGTATTAGGAAGTGGCTTTAGTGATATGATTTATATTTGCAAACAGTGACATAAGTGATTTTTCGTACCACTTGCTCAAAAAAGTGACATTCTATGCCACAAAAAGCGAACATAACAATAGTCATTTTTAATCTGTTAAAAACAGGGAAAGAAAATTGTTCTGAATTTCATTCATCCTCTAGGGGGAGAATGTGATTTAAATTTGAAATACTTACCAAAATTATTTATACTGAACTATAACTGTGTTTACACCATTGAATTCGTATATAAAGCATTACACATCTTTTTGAAAAAGGAATACGCATTTATTATGCAGTTATGATTATTAAATAAAATTACGAAAACCGACGAGGCCGTATGAGCTTGATGCCTTTGCTTTTCCGACAAAAAATATTAGTCTAGGAATTTGCCGCGTTTTTGTTTTCTTCAAATACATAAACGTTAAGTTTATTTTAATTTATTTTTATAAAAAAGTGAATGTTCTAAAAATACGTTACGATGTTAAATCAAAGCGACAGTGACAGTGAATTGTCGGATTCCATCAGTGCAAATGCTGCCGCAATTATAAATAATTTGCTTCCAACAAAATCCAACGAAAATTATTGAAAAACTTATGAAGAATTTTCAACGTGGAGAAGTGCGAAGGGCCTATCAATTTCAGAATCAGTACTTCTTGTCTATTTTGATTATTTATCCAAGACAAAGAATCCGAATACACTTTGGTGCATATACTCAAAACTGAAAGCTACAATAAGCAATAAACACAGCATTGAAATAAATAGATTCACGAAATTACTGGCTTTTTTAAAGGAAAATCAGAAGGGCATTGCGTTAAGAAGTCTAAAATTTTTACGACTCAAAATGTGGAAAAATTTCTTAATGAAGCTCCTGACGAAATTTTTCTGGCCACAAAAGTAAGTATACATGATTAAACTATGAATATTTCGAATCTTAGTAATGGTAATTATTCTATATATTTACCTGTTTTTAATCTTTGTTATAGATGGCCTTAATGTTTGGACTAAATGGTGCTTGCCGCGGATGTGAACTTGAAACTTAAATGTGGAGGACGTTGAAAATCATTCCAAGGAGTTACTGCTGATTAATGTAAAGGAAACTAAGACAAAGAAAAATCGGCCATTCATTGTACAAGGACAATATACTAAAATCATTCATAAATACCAAGCATTACGTCCCACCAACATGGAAAACAATAGATTTTTTATAAACTATCGGAATGGGAAATGTACTCGACAAGCCATCGGCAAAAATAAAATTAGCAATATGCCAAAGGAAATTGCTAAATATTTAAAACTTAAAGATGTTGAACTCTACACCGGTCACTGCTTTAGAAGAACTTCGGCGACTTTCTTGGCGGATTCAGGGGCGGATATTACGTCAATAAAAAGACACGGTGGTTGGAGCTCTGATAGAGTAGCTGAGGGTTATATCGAAGACTCAATGGCGAAAAAAACCATATTAAGCAGTCAAATTAACAAAAATATAAAACTTAATCCATCAGAGCCACAACCATCAACTTCCGGCATCTTATCTTCGTCCGTAACTCACGATGCACCACCACCACTATCTCCGACGTATACTATCTACAATGAAACGCAAGTTCCTCAGACGCAAGAACAGAGAAATACTCAAATCAACTCATCAACAATAAATGTACCAAACAAAAATGTAACTCTCTCTATCAATAATTGGACCAAATGTTTCGAATGTTAACCTTTACTTTTAATTGTCATTATTTTTAATAAATGCTTATCTCATATTATTATGTGTTAATTTTTTCGCAAATGTTACAAAATGTAGAGTATTTTCCTAGGTGATAAAGCTGTCTTAGTCTTGAGTGAACTTAGATCCCTCGCTACACTCAGGACTCGTCTTAAATCCCTCGCTTCACTCGTGATTTAAGTTTTTAACATCCTCGCTACGCTCGGGAGTAAACCTAGAGTCCTTCGTTACGCTCGCGATTTAAATCGTCACCCGCGACAGAAGACACTGCTTTATCCCCTTGGTTAATAATCTACTATTTCATTTGCTTCCATTAATCGAACAATCCTAGGTCCTTTTACAAGCTTTTAATTTCACCTGTCCCGGTGTCTGTATGGAAACCTTGCAAGTTAAATTTGACTCAAATACTAGTTTCCGATTAAGCTGAAATTCAGCATGCGTACATAACAATATATCGCATGACAATATTATGATGACATGGAGCTGGTCTGATGCAGGAGCTGGAAGTTGGTTATAGGAACTCCGCAATAAAATGACACAACCCCGTCGAGTTTGGGGTCGTTTAATTCATATTGCCGAGTACTTTGATCCTATATGGTAACAAGGTCTGATGCTTCAGCTAGAAGGTGCCCATAGGAACTCCACAAAAATTTAATGAATTTTTTACTTTTAGTTCGTTTTATTACAAAGTAATATTAAAAATATTATTTTAATTCTTTTACATTGTTATTTTGTTATTGTTTTATATCGTTGTCATTGCATAAAGTTTGATATTTGTTTATTAGTTTTAAATGACACTTTAAGCTTTATTTAGCAATTAGTGTAAACAAATACTGAAATTCCTTATAAAAATGAAGTTTTATTGAGATTGTAATTAAAGGAATATAATAAATTAATGGTTTATATTTTAAAATCGGGCAACTCATCTTTTTCATCAAGCGATATTGCTTTACAATAACATTTTGTGCTCACATTGCGTTAAATTGCCATATTGTTCATCTGCTATTAACTCGGATGTTACTGATAGACGAATTATTTTCATCCGAATGAAAACGGACTGATCGCCCTTGGGGAAGACCACGAACTGAACGACGCATCATAACATCTAGTAGACCGATGAAGGTGCAATAGTAACCTTCGTTCGGTGCGCAAGCTTATTTCAAGAATAGTAAGCTCATATTTTATTGTGGGTTGTCCCAATAACCAGTCCTAGCTTTGACTTGGTTTTCAACTAGCAATAATAATACCTCGGAATAACCTCCTTGGTAACTATTAAAAATTCGGCGCTCATCAGGAATTAATTACAAGTGTCCATGTTAGTTTCTTTCTTTCTCTTGTCTTAGAAACCACAACTGATATAAAATCAGTTTTGAATCGGTATAGTCTAGTCCGGCCATAAGTTCTGTTACAAATAAAAATACATTTTTTTATGAAGTAATGTAATATCACTAAAACTCATATGTACATATTTATTAAAATCTCAGCACATAATAAAAAAAAATCTATTCGAAATGGCTACCTTTGGCTTTTATACCGGCCTTTAGTCTGGCCACGAATCTACGGATTTACGCACTGTTTTCATGGGAAATTTCGCCACTGCTTGCTCCAGAGACTTTTTAAGAGACTCGATGTCGCAGTGTCGGTTCGAGCAAGCCATTTATTCTAAAACTGACCAGAGTTTGTAGTTTATAGGGTTGAAGTCTGGGCTAGATGAGGGCCAGTCTTCTGCACTTATAAAGTCCGGAACGTTGGTTTCAAGCCAGGCTTGGGTAGTTCGTGCCTTGTGACCAGGTGCAGAGTCCTGCTGGAAAGGCCATGGTACATTTTTAAAAAGTGTATGCAGCGAGGTTTCACAGCACGATCCAATACTATCTCTTAATAGACTTCGGCTGAAGTTATCACCCCTCTTTTCCAAAAATTTGCTTTGTGACGCCTTGATAAGACAGTCCCCACCAAACCATCACTGACGCAGGATGATGACCACGATGTACCTTTCCTCTCACCTGAGCAGCTTTTCTAGACCTGTGAGCGTACACTTTATCAATTTGCTTATTGTAATGATCTTCAATCGTGAAAATTGTTTCATGTGTAAGGAGAATATTTCTATAAGATATAAAATACGTGTGTAAAAAACAACCACGCCTCCGAGCCCTCAGATGGGATTCGAACCCACGACCTGTGGGACCTGACGAGAATATTTCTGTGCCTTTCACCTGTGTATCGTGACAAAAGGCATTGTGATCGATCCACTCTCATAAATTGTAGAGATTGATTTAGGGCATGTCCTGTTTATCAACGATAAGCACCGAGCTACAGGTCTTGTTTTATAATACGCGACAGAGTCCCAGCGAGAATCATCATTTCTCGCGACAAGATTTTAGCTTCCTGATGGGGTATCGACGAATTCTGGCTTCAACAGCATTAACAGCCTTTGTAGTTCTAACAGCATGCGGCCATCCCGATCTTTTATGGTCTTCGACAGAGGAAGTGTTGTTGTATCTGATGATAATACGATATACGAACATACGGCTGATACCAAGCTTTTGAAGTGTCTGGAATATGACCGACGGCTCCATACACACTGTGTGCAAGGTGATCTCTACAATCCTTTATTCCTTAACACCTCTTTCCGTATTGTAATTTGATAATGAACATGAAAAAATATGTGAATGACGCGAGATCGAATAAAGTTTTAAAAATAATAAACGCGTTCCAAATTCAAATGAATAAAACATTTGAAAAAAAGACGAGGTTTCATGAAACAGTATTTACGGCCGAACTAGTAATATTTTAGTTATTGTAATAAAAAAATATTGCGAATTTTCATCGAGAAATGTCAAACACAAACTATAAGTAGACAAAGCTTTTTTTGTTTAATTCTTACAGTTTCGTACCTATTACACGTATAAATAAAACCACTCTTACCGAATAAACGAAGGGGCACGTTCTTTACTATTAAATTTTTACAAAGAAAAGTTATATCAAAACGTTTAGGTGCCATTATATGGTTGATATACTAAAGAATCGCACTAAGCGTTTTGATTCCAATTTTGTGTTACGTGCCGCTAATGAATTGAACTCTTTACCTGAATCTGTTTCCTGACAACACAATTTAGGGATCCTCAAGTTTCGAGTGAATAGGTATCATCTAGCGTGCTACATCCAAGATCGCATCGTCGCTTACCATCAGGCGAAATAGTGGCCAAGCGCCTACCTATTTACTATTAAAAAAAAAATGTACGTTTACTGTAAAATACTGATACTACCGCCAGTTCGGAAATGAGAAAGACCTTTCGAGAAGAACTGGAGAAAGTCGAGTTGTCTAATTAAAATATTGGAAGGTACACATGTATGACGACCAGTACCTTAGACATCCTGTGATCAAGATTCCTGTAAAGGAGTCTAAACATTTTGATTAAACATTAACAAAAAAACAAAAAAAACGCGTCGTTTATTCGTTAGAGGTGGTTTTTAATAATTTATCTTTGTTTATTGTCTATGAAAGCATGTGGCGGTAGTAGTGAAAGCATGTCTAGTAAATACTTATTTTTTGTTGTAGGGTACTTATAACTTCTTAATAGCTGAGTTACCGCCGAAAGATTTTCCTCTGCCGATACCAGATGGAAGAAACGCTATGAATGTTACATTTTTTGCTACTAAAACTAACCGCAAAATAGCATCTTTAGATGGAACTGTGGTCGTCTCTTAATGAATGCATTTTTTTATTATTTATTTTATATCTTATTGTACAGAGTTCAATATCGATTGAACTGATGATTGATATGTAGAAGTCTATTCAATAACAAATACATTTTTTTACACCATACTCTTTTTTTTCCTTTTTAGGGTTCCGTACCTAAAGGTTCAAAACGGCACCTTATTACTCAGACTCCGCTGTCCGTCCGTCTGTCTGTCCGTTTGTCACAAGGCTGTACATCATGAACCGTGATAGATCCGGTCCATTGCTCTCCCAATTGATCTCCCCTCGTGAACACTCGTCGAAATTTTCTAGTATCTTTCTACTTTTACGCTGTAAGCCAGCGTCGATTGTCCAAACATCCAAACAAATGTTTCTTTCGAATACGAGAGAATGTTCCTCTCATTGACGAAACAACGCTGGCCTACAGCGTAAAAAGTAACTAGAAAATTTCGACGAGTATTCACGAGCGGAGATCAATTGGGAGAGCATTGGACCGGATCTCAAAAGGATGCGAGTTCGATTCCCGCCTGCGAATTTATTTGTGAGCTAAATCGATTTTTTCTATTTTTGTATTTAAAAAAATACCATATTTTTATTATTAATGTTTTTGAGGAATTGGTAATTTTATTTAAAAAATTGTTTGTCGGCAACATACTCATATTAGTTGTCGGACTGACAGTCGACGATTGTTTCACCAAGGACTTCTATGTCATTGACATCAGCAATGGATGAAAACAATAAATGTATTGTTTTATTCATGTAAATATATTAATATGTATTTCCGCACGACTGTGAATCGTGAATGTCTTGCACATTTCCATTTTCAATTCTATTTTTAACTTAAAGTCCGTCACAGAGAGTTCAATGTCAATTGAGATAAGCTAACTGATTATTTTGGGGTGTCGCACTGTTGTTCGTTTACAATATGTTAAGAAAACCCTGTCCGACCCGAAAGGGGCACATAGGCACTTTAACAACATAACCAAAAAAAAAATTAAAAATTATTTTATTTATAAGTATACATTAGTTATCATTTTTTTAATGCGTGTTACCTACGCGCGCCGACGCCCGCTCTTTCCCTGAGTTGCCATGTAAGTTACCACAATTTATTAATTCTTAATTTATTCAGGTTAATTTTTTATCGTGTTATCTAAATAAGATTACACGAATAAAATCATATCTTAATACCAACCAATACCTTCACGGTTCGGACAGGGTTTTCTTAACATATTGTATAGTTAATTGGAGTGGAGCGAGCGAAGCTCCCATGGATTAGTTTCAATGGTGCAATGTCTGTAAGGCCATAACTTCCCGAGTTCTTAACCGATTTTAATATTTTTTGTGTGGAATCGAGTCAAAAGGTTTAGGACCAGATGGTGACGGAGCCCGAATTTTGAAATTCGCAAAAAATCTCACCGAACCAAAAAAAAATTTTTTTAGGTATAACGCCTCGCTCCAATATATGGTGCTAGCGTAGCTTTATGCTTAGCAACTGCATCCCTAGTACTCACTGTTTAAACAATAAATAATGTGATAGCTTTTTATAGACACACGTTGAAAAAGGCAGTTTTTGTGGTACCTGAATAGGGCTGGCACCTTTATCACTAGACAAGGAGTCAACGAGGATATTACCAAGCCTTGAATACCTTAACCAACTCTTGCTAGTTTCCTTGCCAGTCTATTACTATATAAAAAAAGTATTTATAATTTTATGTTATTTAAGAGACATATACCTCTTTTGTGCCAGAGGATTTTATGGATTGGGTAACAAAAATCAATTGTACTGAACTCTAAGCGCATTGAATAACTTCTGTCAATATAGGTACATAAGTTTCTTGTATATTTTTATTAAACGCTGTATTATTAGCGATTTATATCCTTGACTTTGCATTGAAGCTGTATCATTGTTTGAGTCATAAAGTATAACGAAACTAAGAGTTCTCGACAACATTCATATATTGAAATCACAATCAAAGTATACAATTTTTACACGTAAGGATATTATGATATTATCAGAAAGAAGCGAAGCTTTATAGTAGGTATAAAGTGAAAAAATGATGGAAAGCCACGCCCGCCACGCACACTGAGGTGGGGAGGCAACTGGCTCCAATATATATCGCGTAACAGTACTTGGTCTGACGCTCTCGTGTAACGGTAAAAAGTGACGCTTAGCATGGATAGAGTGGCCACGAGGCGAGCGCCTATTATACGAGCAGCCCGAACGTCCGTATTGAAAAGTTGAAAATCAGCCTTACCGCTGCTGTTTAGAAAGGTGACTAAAAGGGTCGCAGCGTTTCCTCGTTGGATAGCAATACTAAAACGTCGATCGAAGAAGCTGCCAACCCTAGTCCTTAGTCGCTTCAATTAAATGGTCGGATATTTCTTTGAAAAAGAGCTTGTCTATCAGTCTCTATGAAATGTATAAAATTGAATACTATGTTTGTTTTTTCGCTTATTAAAATTTTATTTCTACACCCAATAATTTCGCTTATTAAAATTTTATTTATATAAAAATTAATAATTTTGAAATTAATATTTGGAATGTTTACTTAAGATGCAGAATAGTAATGCAATAAGCTACATATAGCGTAATTTTTTGAAATCTTTTTAAATAAAACATATTAAAACGTTTCTCCATCTTCAAACCCAAAAAAAATCAACAATGTTTATTAAGTTTACTCCTATAAATAAAAAGCGCTTCCAAAGTTATAATATTCCTAAAGACATTCATTACACATATATATCTTTTATTACTACTCCTTTTTTCCATTTTTGATTATATTTATCTTCTAAACTTGTGGAGGTTTTTGATAATCTATCAGTTGTAACTAAATAACATTTCCTTCTGTAATGAGAGCTGTTATCCCCCTAAAATCAATAAAATTAAAACAACAAACATCAAGCGAGATTATAATGAGAATCCGTAGTAACGGCTTCCGTCCTTCTTTACCTTGACATTAAAATAATATTGAAGTTGCCTATCGGTTGTTATTTTCCTCCCTGTAGTGTCTCAGATTCCACGACGTTACGTTGTGATCAAAAGAGTAGAGATATTAGTAAAATGTGTGAAACTAAGGCAAGGTTGGATGGCAAAATTGCTGTGGTTACTGGGGCTAGCTCAGGAATTGGGCTAGAAGCTGCGAAATCCTTAGCAAGGAAAGGTGCCAGGGTCATCATTGCAAGCAGAAACGTGACCAAACTTATGATTGCAAAGGATCATATTCAATTAACGACTGGCAATAATAATGTTGACTATGGTATTGTAGACTTGGCTTCTTTAAAATCTGTGAGGAATTTTGTCAGCGAAACCGTGAGTAAGGAACCACGTTTGGATATTTTAATAAATAATGCTGGTGCTGTAGGACTTCCTGACCAATTGACGGAGGATGGCCTGAATCTCACAATGCAAGTCAACTATTTCGGCACATTTTTACTACCGTACCTTTTACTGCCTTTGTTGAAGAAATCCGCACCGAGTAGAATAATCGTCGGGACTGCTTCCTCAATGTATTTTGGTAATATCGATTTTGAAGATTGGAACAAAGTTGGTCGATATTCTTGGTTGGAAAGTCTGGCGAACTCTAAATTAGCTGATACTCTGCTAGCTGTAGAATTAAGTAGAAAATTACAAGGATCAGGGGTTATAGCTAATAGTTTTGATCCATTTATTGTGCGTGATACTGACATTTTGTCTAACGCACCAGACTGGATTTCTGGGATAGCTCAGCAATCCATCAGACTCATTGGAAGACCTAAAGAAGAGGTGGGTCGAGAAATAGCTTACTTAGCAGCTGAACCGAACTTAGGGGATCAAAGTGGGATTAATTACAAATTTTGTGGCAAATGGCCGAACCACTGGTTGACAAGTGACAAAGATTTATTGAAACGGTTGTGGGATGCTTCGAAATTAGCTGTTAAAGTAACGGCCACGGAAGACTGGGAAGCAGACACGATTTAGTTATTCGTACGATATGATTTATATACTCTATATATTTACTAAAGAATGTATTTCTTATAGAAGAATCTCCGCAGGTGAGTTGGAATCCATTTTTTTTTTCTATATTAAGAATTGTCGCATTGTCAAATGCTAAAACAAAAGTTTTAAAAGAATACCGCAACACCATTTCATATTTTTATTTTTTGAATATTTTATAATTTTGATTTTAGCATTATCAATAATATCTTATAAGATAATTTTCAAAAGAAAAATATTAGAAATGATCGACTCGGTTTACAATTTATTCTCAGGTGGAAGCAAAACTTGTGAGGTACAACGATATATCTTTAATATTTTTCTATTAAAATATATTAAATAAAGCAAATGATTAATTTGAACCAAATCAAGTCATCATTTTTCCATTTTTACCCGTTAGTAAAATTACAATGAGCAATTAACTTGAGATGTTTGTCTTACAGCCAAATTGTGACTGTCAGTATAAAAATACTCCTATTACAGGGTCAAAAAATATCCTTAATGAAAACACAGAAGAAAAGCTTCGAGCCACAACGCAAGCAACGCATGGACTGCCACCTGCAGATGCAGTCACTACTAAAGACCAAATCCACCCATGGCCTGACGAACCTTCTCGGTTATGCAGGCCGAAACTGTAAGAAATGCGCGCAGAAAGGTCACCCCAGCGCCCACTTTCTTGACTCCCTACAAACTATTTTAGATCTGTCTCCTTTGTCCCGATGGTTCTTCCCCATACACATTTCTAAAGTGGACAACACAGCTAAGCCTTCGGCGCCATCCAGGTCATCCCGTGCCCACTTATAGTGGTACAATTTTCTCTTTTGCCTTGAGTATTTACTGCTACTAAAGGTCAATCGTGCCTTCCGAAGCAAGACGAAGCTCGAGATAACACAAAAGTGACCACCCATTCAACGACAGACCCTTGGAAATGTTGGTTAGTCTCCGTAATAATTTTATTGTTCGCATATAAGTAATATTCATGTGTATTACGATCGTTTGATGCAATGGTAGCGACCCTCCCTTTCGCACCGATGTTTGTGTGATGAATACGAGCATTACAAATGCGTCATGGGTATTTATACATATTTCTATGAATATTTAATATCTATGTTTGTATGTATAAGTATGCTGATCCGTAGTATTCATAACACAAGCCTTACAGTGCTTATTTGGGATAATTGGTGTGAATTTAACAAAATACAAGTATCCAGTGAAATATGGGATCTCGACAAACGAACATCGATGATTAATTATCAATTAAAATAATTATTGTTAATTAAGATACAATTATTTTACCATTAAATAACTCATTAACAAAAGCCTCCAATGTTTATAAACTAATGAAAACTCGCAATTTAATCGTTTATTAAAAATTGCAATTTATTAAAAAAAACATGCAATTAGTTCCATTAAACCAGGAGATTCACTCGAACACCTGTTATGGTCTTTGTTAGTTATGTATCATTTTAAGATTTAAATTGTCAATATGACGGTAACTAATTTTAGTCAATTAATGTAGTCAAGTGTAGTTTACTCAAGATTTTACTGCGAAACCGATATACCTGCTTATGAAAAAGTACTGCGTTTTTTTTAGGGTTGCGTACCCAAAGGGAAAAAACGGGACCCTATTACTAAGACTTCGCTGTCTGTCGGTCCGTCTGTCTGTCACTAGACTATATCTCGAGAACCGCAATAACAAGACAGTTGAAATTTTCACAAATTCTGTATATAGTTGCTGCTATAACAACAAATACTGGCACCAGGTAGGTACTTGAAATATTCACAAAATACTCAGTTGTATTTTTACTTCTATAATAAAATTGAAATAAAATAAATATCTAAGGGGGGCTTCCATACAACAAACGTGATTTTTTTTACTTAACTAAAAGTTTGTACCGAACTTCGAGTCCGACTCGCACTTGGCCGGTTATTTTATATCTTTTTGTTATATATTGCACAAAAACGACTAACTGCAACTTAATATTTTCAATAGTTCGAATAACGAATCGTATAATTATTTTTAATAATGATAAAATGATGATACATTATAATCTAAGGTTACCTATAGTTAAATCAAAATAATTTTACACGTCCGCCTTGTTTTGCTAGTAACTTACAAAAAAGCGCGCAAAAAAATGTTTATTTAATTAATTCCTCCTCTTGATTCCTTTGTGTTATATATTAATTTAACAACGTGATAAGTCGTATTTCGTTTATATTTAAATATATTTAATCCTGACGTTTCGACCCCTTAATAGGAGCCGTGATCCAGGAGACGAAACGTCAGGATTAAAGATAAAAACAAAATTATACGCTAATCAAGTAATTTTCTATAAATATTACATATTAATGTATAATTTTTTAAGCTAATATATATAAAAGTATTAAATATTATTATAATTTAATTAAAAGATATTAAAAGCCCCAAAAAGATCTGTATGGCTTGTGTTTGATATTTAATGGGATAATGAGTTGCCTATCTCCATTCAAGAATTACATGTATTATAGTAAGTTTTCAATAACGAAATATGTTAATAAAAAGTTTTTATGGTTTTTCATATATTGTACATTATTCAATGCTATCTTATATCATAAAATATTTTATCTACTCTAATACTATAATACAAAGATTCTAAAACTGAAAACAAAATGCTTATGACAAACATTACGTACAGGCCAAAAATAATAAAAAAAAAGTTTCATTACGATACAGGTCTTGTATGGACACCTGTAACATAATATAACTTTTTTATCATAACGATACACCTATACAACCTCCAGCTGGACCAAGGAGGTTGAACCTCTACTTTAAAAAGGTTTCAATGAACGAGTCCTCGACGACCGACGCAACACGCATGCGCAATTGATGTTTGCACCTTGGCGCCAACATTTGACATTTAAATAAATTTGTTGTTATATTCAGCGTTTTATTTGCAATATTGTTTTACATATTATAGTATGAGAGTAGATAAAGTAGTGTATGACACTGTACATAACTTGGTCTTATAACACTCGTGTGATGCTATAAAAAAACTCGCCTACGGCTCGTTTTTTTAAAACACACTCATGTTATAAGAACCCTTATTATGCAACAGTATCATAAACTACTATTAATAGAGAAATACTAGAAAAAGTCGTCTTGGCTCACAAGTGAATTCTCAGGCGGGAATCAAACCTTTGAATGTCCAGTATAAGGCTCTCCCAATTAAGCTGCCGAGTCTTCAATCAATTGGGAGAGCATTGGACCGGATATCCAAACGTTAAGGGTTTGATTCCCGCCTGACAATTCACCTGTGAGCTGAGCCGATTTTTTCTAGTATTTTTCTATTAAAATATTTTGTCGTGTTAATAATATTTACAACACCTTTGCTCGTAAAGCTGATGTAATTCCACCGGTTTTAAATATGTAAAGCGGGTCATAACAAACGCGTGTGTTATCAAAGCAAATAGTTAAGTTATAGTCCATACAAATTCCATAACAGCATTATTTGCCATTTCGCTCGCTGTTGCTATTCAAATTTCGAACTAATCCCCGCTCGTTAAAATCGCGGGAAAGCAACAGTGTACATTCACAGATTGAGTTTATTTAATAATAATAACATAATTAAAAAATTTGGACGACCGTTTGGTGCAACGTTAGCGATCCTGCCTTTCGCACCGACGGTCCTGGGTTCGAATCCCTGAAGGGGCAGATGTTTGTATGATGAATACGAGCATTTGTATCTAAGTCATGGGTGTTTACATATATTTCTATGAATATTACATATCTATGTATCATATAATTGTATGTCTATCCTTTAGCCTAGTATTCATAACACAAGCCCTACTGTGCTACTTTGGGCTAGGCTAATTGGTGTGAATGTAAGAAATATTTATTTATGTTGTAAAAAAAAAAAAACTAAGTATCATTTTAATAATTGTAATTTCATTAAATGTTGCCATAATTAAAAATATAAAATGTTTTTTTTCTGTTTCCTCGCAAATGTGTTATAAAACGTCGTACGATATACGTGCGTATTGGTTATAACATGCTCGGCTCAATAACGCCCTCGCCTTCGGCTCGGGCTGAAATTCCGCCTCGCATGTTATGACCATCATTACGCACTAATATCGTAATGTACTATTAAAAACCATTTTGTAATGATTATCAACATATGTAATGATATTATAATGTATTCCATATATTCAAAGATGGCGTCCTTCTATAATACTCACATGTTTTTAGTAAATCGAAATAGTAAACTGGTATTACTATAAATAAATTTGTATTTCAAAATAGTTTATCGTAATTATTTCATCTAACCAGTAACACCCGGATGTGAGTAAGCGGCGGAAATATCTGACATGTTCAGGGTCAACTATGATATAAATAAAAAATGATGAGGTTCATTTGCAATGGTACGTGCGTCCAAACGAATGATTGTGTTTCGTACATAGCGGAAAAACCATCAGAGGCACGTAAAATATATAGCTTCAACAGTATGGTAACTGCGAACAATCGAAACGAACGCACCCACACAGACGTTCTCCTCAACAAGACCCCTCAGCGAACATCGCAGTGCTGTCAGTCGCGAGTACTGCGTTTAAACGAGTGATTACGTTTAAGTGTGCACTTGGCGACGCGCGTCACGCGACAGCGACAGCTCGGCGACTAGACGCGACGACAGGCTGCGGCCGACAATTTCATATATTTTGTTCAAAGATTCGCACACTTGGCATCAGAGTCGCGGAGTCGCGACGACAAGCTAGGGGACTCGCGTGCGCTCGCTAATTGTCGCCGCGTCTAGTGGCGGACAAGACGCCAAATGCAAACAATAACATCGCGACAAGACGCGGAAGTCGCTTAGTTTGCGATGGCTCTAATTTTTGTTGTTTTTCGTTAGAATGAGGATCTTTTACGCTATACAATTTTATAATAAAGCAACGTATCGTAGCAGGCGAAAGTATTTTTCACGAAATAATTCGTAATAACAAAGAATAAAATGAATTAATTTGTTTCACACACAGCAATGCAAATCTAAACAATAAATGTGATAAACAATAAAAGAAACATAGATAACAGAGATTAGTAAGAGGCACTACCTCAGAAAAATAACTGGCACTACATTGGTGAAAAAGTCCCCAACTCAGCATTATGTCATGGCATGTTAACAACACGACATTGCTATGACGCTGTTTTTCAGATGGGGCTAATATGTGACTCAGTGACACGCGCGTACTAACTAGAATTATTTTCACATAATAAATAAAAACAAAGCAAGAACAATCAGGGAATTACATAAGAATAAAGACTTCTTAAAAGTTGATGTTAATTAATATTCAAGTTTATTAGTGACTTAAATAAGTGTTTAAAAAAAAAACAACTTTGAAAGTTTACAAAAATATACCAAAAATATACCCCTAACGCTCCAATGGAACGTAGCAATTTAGGCCTAGTTTAGGTACTGTTTCAGACATATTGTTGCAGACGAAAGAGGTCTATTCTTTTTATACGTTTGTTTTTGATAGTAGTATTAGAAGTTTGATTAAATTGTCACTTGTCACCTCGAACTGACTTTCTTTACATAATTCTAAAATTATATTTATTGATTATATTTTGTCGGCAACAATTTTTGGTCTTCGAGCCGAACAATTATGATTACCAGGTCAAAGTCAATTCGTGGGGACGCTCCTGTAAATTCTGGTGAGGAAACAGGTGTGCCTTATATGAGTGTACTCAACCGGGCTTCGAGCCCCATTCTGGTCGAGGCGCTCACCGCACCCCATCCTGTTACCACAAACCAGGGTCTACAAGAGTTGTGTATACAGTCCACAAACGTTTCTTCGCGTTCAGTTGTACAATCTAGTTCCAGGGCTTCCAATTCTTCAAAGTCGTCGGCTACCATACGGGCCCTTCAGACGGCTGCCGAAGCGAGGCTAGCGCGACAGCAATTAGAGCGGCAGATTGCGGCTGACAACGAACGGCGTGAGCGCGAACTTCAGCTCGAGTGCGAACGGCGCCGTATCGAGCAAATGGAGCTAGCCGCGGAGCTCGCAGGTATCGAAGCTGGCCGCAGTCAAGTTTCTGTATGTTCCGAAACTCGAACCGCGGCATGGGTAGCCGAACAGGTAAAATGCGATTCCGTTGTTTCTGTAGCCCATTGTAATAATAAATTACCTACGAAAATTAAGCAGAATGTGCCTGACGCGTGCCCAGTTGTTGCGTCACCTGATATTAATACCCAGTGTAGTCATGGCGAAGAAAAATTAGCCGCGGCTATTGCTTCTGCTGTGGCCCCATATAAAAAGGGCTATGAGCTAACGCCTTTTAATGGCGACCCTATAGAATGGTTGATATTCAAGAAAAATTATGATAATTCAAAGCATTTATTCTCTAACATAGATAACTTAAATCGATTGCGACATGCACTACACGGCCGGGCACGTGAGAGCGCAGCGTCGTGATTTTGTTGGCGACCACAGATGAGCCAGATGAAGTCATGCAGATGCTGGAGCAGACTTTTGCGCGGCCAGAGGCGATTGTATTACGCGAGATCGCGGAGCTACGTGGTTTGCAAAGGCTGTCACACGATTTAAAAGAAATCAACAATTTGGCTTGTAAATTAAGAAATTGTATTTCTGTGCTGAAACTACTAAACCAACCTGAATATTTATATTCACCCGAGTTAATGCAAAGTTTATTAAACAAGCTCACTCCTCTTTTACGTAGCAAATGGGTTGACTTTGCATTCACTCATACGTCAAATGACACACCGAAATTAATAATTTTTTCTCAGTTTTTAAATACGGAGGCTGAAAAACATAATAAGTTTGGCATTGCGGATCAAAATTTATTTCGTAGGGAGAATATTAATGTACTGTCAACAAAACAAGATAGCCTGAAAATTACAAAAGAAAACTGCATTTATTGTGATCATAATCACAATATTAAAAATTGCGCTACTTTTCTGCCTCGGTCACCTGAAGAAAGATGGGCGTGGCTTTACGAAAGGAAATTTTGCTACCGTTGTTTAAGGGGAGGTTCACACCGATGGAAAACATGTAAAACGAAGCGTTGTGGAATTGATGGTTGTCTTCGCTTTCACCATTCATTGCTCCATGGGTATGAGCCGCCGCCTTCTAAAAGCTTTACAGTTCCTTTCATAAAGTCTTCTTCTATTCAGCAAGATTCTCCAAGCAAGGCTATTGTAACAAACACAATGGATGCGTTGATGTCTGATACCGCTCATAGGGTATACTTAAGAGTTATTCCTGTGACAGTCAGTGGGCCTGCAGGAAGCGTTGAAACTTATGCATTACTAGACGATGGCTCTACTGCCACCCTTGTAGATTCTGAGTTAGCGTGTACTATCGGTGCCGTAGGCCCTTCTCATATTCTTCGTCTTGAAGGTGTAAGTGGTATGTCAACCAGCGCTGAAGTTCAGCTAGTCAGTTTTACTATTAAAGGACGCCACGAATCTATTTCTTACCAGGTGCAAAATGCTAGAACTGTAGATTCTTTATCATTACTGTCTCAAACTATTTTAGGCCGTGATATTAAAAATTATTCACACTTAGCAGATATAACAGAATTTTTAACTTTAGATAAAGCTACTCCAAAAATACTTCTTGGCGCTGAGCATTGGCATTTGACAATTTGTAGGGAAGTGCGTGCGGGCTTAAAGTCTCAACCCGTTGCTACTCGGACGCTTTTAGGTTGGACTCTACATGGTCATTCGACTACACTCGCGAGCAACCAAATCGACTCAAGCCCTCATTCTGCTTACAAACTTTGTTTTTACGTAAAGTATACAAGGTATTTATAAAAAAAGACTGTCATTAGAAAGCTCAATATACAAGCTTTCATAAAACACTAATATTGTTTTTTTTTTTTTAATCTAACGCATTCATTTTTACATCAATAGCACTATGAGTCGTTTTGCTCATTACGCTATCCGCGACTTGCGCTAACTGCCACCCCTATAAAAGCTCTCGCAACCGGCACACCTTATCAGTCGCTTATCACAAGTTGACATGTACACATCTCCGAGAATTGCAATCATTTTTTCCACGTTACCATGGATACCACACCTGAAGAAGCCGCTCAAGTTGTTGCCTTGTTGGAACAAGGACTTAGCCAGCGAGTAGTCGCTGCCCAGCTTCGCTTGAGCCAGTCTGCTGTGTCCCGGGTCTACAGACGATTTCGAGAGACCGGTGCCTTCAATCGAAGACCAAGAACCAGCCGCCACCGGTGTACTTCTGACAGAGACGACCGTTTCATTGTCTCAACATCGCTGCGCAATCGGCATCTGACGAGTGTTGATGTTCAACAAGAACTCAGGCACGTTCGTGGTGTAGCTGTAAGCGAGTGGACAATAAGAAGACGACTGAGAGCAGCCAATCTCACTCCAAAAAGGGCTGCGACGGGGCCCAAATTGACTGCAGCCCACCGACAAGCGCGTCTTCAGTTTGCTCGCGAGCATGTCAATTGGACCATTGCCCAATGGCAGTCGGTTCTTTTACTGACGAGTGCAGAATGTGTCTGCATGGCAACGACAGAAGAGGCCGAGTCTACAGGCGTCCGGGCGAACGATTTGCCCAATGCTGTTTCGCTGAAACAGTAGCATATGGCGGTGGTTCCTGTATGATGTGGGCCGGCATCTCTTTAGAGGGAAAGACGGAGCTCGTTTTCGTGCCTGGTGGAGGCCGAGGAGGCGGGCTTACAGCTGATCGGTACATCACCGATATTCTCCTGGAACACGTTGTTCCCTATGAAGGATTTGTCGGCGAGGACTTCGTCTTAATGCACGACAATGCTCGTTGTCATACAGCGCGCATTACCCAGCAGTTTTTGGATGAAGTCCAGATGCGTACAATGGACTGGCCTGCGCTCAGTCCAGACTTGAATCCGATCGAGCATTTATGGGACCAGTTAAAACGAAGAGTACGAGCCAGAAATCAAGCCCCTTCGACGGTGGAAGAGTTGAAGGCAGCATTGTTGGAAGAGTGGGTTAACATACCTCAAGAGGACGTCAAAAAGTTGATCAGATCAATGAAGAATCGACTTCAAGCGGTGATTAGGGCTAGGGGGGGGAATACCAAGTATTGATTTATTAAATTGTTATGTATTTTCTTAATCAATTTTCTTTTATTTCTAAAATACCCAACCACAACATCTTCTCACAAATTCCTGTTTTTCCTGTATTTATGTTTAGATATCATTAATTACAAAGATAATGAACGGATATTGATAATGGTGATATCTTATTAAAGCTGCAGTTTGGAGCTTTCAGATGATATATAGTTTTTAAAAATATCTCCTATAACTTTCTTGAAAACAGAGTCTATACTCAGAGTTAGGGCTTGAGTCGATTTGGTTGCTCGCGAGTGTAGTTCGACGCGTCCTTTACACTTTGTTAATTATGCTTGCGCTGACGAAGCCGACGAAGGCAAAGTTCCTGGTAGCGTTGACCCTCCTATTGACGTCATTATTCAGGACTATTTTAAGCTTGATTCTTTAGGAATTACTAAATATCAGTCTAAGGTTAGTTTACATGACCAGCGCGCATTAGAGATCTTGGAATCTACTTCGAAGCGTCTGCAGTCGGGACGGTTCGAGGTAGGTTTGTTATGGCGCGAAAACATCACTAGTGTGCCTGATAGCTACAATCATGCTCTCTCACGTTTCTTGTCTTTGGAGAAGCGCATGCAAAGAGAACCCGAATTTGCCGTCGATTATAAGAAATTTATACAGTGCATGATTGATAAAGGTTATGCCGAACAGTGTTTTGATACATATGAGATCAGAAAACAAGCTTCCCTATTAAATGTTAACAATTTTTTTTGGTATTTGCCTCATTTTGGCGTTGTGCACCCGCAAAAGAAAAAATTGCGTGTTGTGCATGATGCTGCTGCCAAAACGTTAGGAGTCAGTCTAAACTCGTTATTGCTGACTGGTTCTGATTTGCTGCAACCATTGTTAGACATTTTATTTAGATTTCGCGAAGGCCGCGTTGCCATGAATGCCGATATACGGGAAATGTTTCTACAGGTGAGGATCAGAGAGCAAGATCGAGACGCGCTTCGTTTTCTTTGGCGAGACAGTCCAGATTCTCCAGTAAAAGAGTTCCGAATGACATCTGTTATTTTTGGAGCAGCTTGCAGCCCATTCACTGCTCTTTTTATCAAAAATAAAAATGCATCACAATTCGAGAAACAGTTTCCTTCCGCTGTTAAGGCAATTGTTCGCGACCACTACATGGACGACTATATCGGAAGTGTGGACACGGAAGAGGAAGCTTCTCAACTTGCAGCTGACATCGTGTCTGTCCATAGTGCTGCAGGCTTTGAGATGAGAGGTTGGGTGTCGAATTGCCCTTCCGTGTTGTCGTCAATTAGTTCTGATCTGCATGGGGCTCAACAAATATCAGATGTCGGCATTGGTCCAGTTGCATTTGTACGTACTTTGGGATTAATCTGGCAGCCCCAAAGTGACACTTTTAGTTTTAGGATAGGCGTTCCTGATAATTATGAACCACCTTTTACAAAGCGCAAAGTTTTATCTTTTTTGATGCGAATATACGACCCGCTTGGATTGCTGCTCCCTTACACTATCGAGGGCAGAATTCTGTTCCAGTCTACCTGGAGGACGGGTGTTGACTGGGATGCAGAGTTATCTTCTGCTTTGGTAGACGCGTGGGTAGCATGGATGTCTAAGTTGTCCACGGTAAACCAGAGCAGAATATCACGCTGGTATGGTGATGGACCTGACCCTCCAATTGAGCGAGAGCTTCATGTTTTTTGCGACGCTAGCGAGCTGGCCTATAGCTGTGTTATATATTGGCGTTACATCTACAAAGACGGTAATGTTAGGGTCACACTCGTTGGTGGCAAAGGTCGCGTGGCTCCCACAAAACCTGTGTCCATACCACGCCTTGAACTTCAAGGTGCTTTAGTTGGGTCACGATTTGCCAAGTCTATTTCCGAAGCCCACCGTAATAAACCGACCCGGGTGTTTTATTGGACGAATTCTACGACGGTTCTCAGTTGGCTTCGAAATGACAGTCGCCTTTTTAAGCCTTTCGTTATGCACAGAGTCGGTGAGATAGCGGAACTAACCGACATTTCAAGTTGGAGGTACGTTCCAGGTAATCTGAACGTTGCAGATGACGCCACTCGTCCTGGTAATTCTCTCAAACGATAGTTTCTCGGACCTTCTTTCTTATTGTTGGATCAGAGCGAGTGGCCATCTGAACCTAAGGTACCTGCAGCGGCCCTTGAGGAAGTCAGGGTCACTTTAAAAGATGTCGCTATGTATGTTGGTGTTCGTGCTACAAAACTCACTGTTCCTTCTCCTCAGACAGCAGAGCCGAGTCATTTTAGTAGTTGGCTCCGGCTTGTTCGCGCAACCGCTCGAGTTCACCAAGCTTGCGATAAGTTTCGATCATTTCTGACAAAGCACAAATTACTTCCAAATTCTAAAGTTAACCGCGATTTTGATACCCCCGTTCATCGTACATTAGTAGCATCTCATATCATTAAATCCGAAGAGGCTTTATTTCAACGTTCTCAAGTTGAGTGCTTTGAGGAGGAAATCACCTGTCTACTTACTTCCACTCCGATTCCTAAACAGAGTAAACTATATCGACTGGCGGTGATATACCATGATGGTCTTTTGAAGTTGGCTGGTAGAGTAAATTCTGTTGAGAATGTTGGTCAATTCTCTAACTATCCTATTGTTCTTGATGGAAGGCACCAAATAGTTCGTCTGTTTATCGGTCATCTTCACGAAAAAGTAGGCCATGGTAACAATGAAACAGTGGTTAATATGGTTCGTGAACGGTTTTGGGTTTTAAGATGCCGAAATGTGGTACGAGACGTAGCGCGGAAGTGCCAGATTTGTTCAAACAAAAAGGCTCAACCACAAATCCCAAAACTTGGAGATATACCCGCAGTGAGATTGGCGCACCACCAACGGCCGTTCACTAATGTGGGTGTTGACTACTTTGGTCCATTAAACATAGCAATCGGACGTCGTCGCGAAAAAAGGTACGGTGCCGTTTACACGTGTTTAACGTCTCGCGCGCTGCACCTGGAAGTCGTGGCATCATTATCAGCCGATTCTGCAATATTGTCTCTTCGACGGCTGATAGCACGTCGTGGTTGCCCGTCGAAAATATTGAGTGATAACGGGACGTGCTTCGTTGGTGCAAACAAACAACTTGCTGTCAAAAAGACAGCGATGAGAAGATTCACGATTTTGCTGCCAACAATAAGATTACTTGGCAGTTTATACCACCCGCTTCACCATTTTTGGGAGGGTGTTGGGAGCGCTTGGTCAGAAGCGTAAAAGCAGCTCTAAGCGTTATACTAAAAGAAAGGGCCCCAAGCGAAGAAGTTCTTCAGACAGTATTTGCAGAAGCCGAAGCTCTAATAAACTCTCGTCCTCTGGTGCATGTTCCTGTGGACCCTGACGACTTGACTGCTCTTACACCTTTCCATTTCCTGTTTGGTGCACCTTCCTATCAGCAGTTACCCACTTCGCTGCAACTATCTGACAGAGACCTGCTTGGAAGAAAAGATTGGAAGAAAGTTTTGAGACTCAGCGATCATTTTTGTTCACGTTGGGTCAAAGAATATTTGCCCACTTTAGTACCGAGGCGTCAAACGCAAACGTGCTCATCAGAGGTGCCCTTGAAGGAGGGTCAAGTTGTCCTGATTGTCGACGACAACTTGCCACGGGGTATTTGGCCTGTAGGACGGATTTCAGCACTGCACCCCGGGAAAGATGGGGCAGTACGAGTGGTGGAAGTGGCCACAAAGGCTGGAAACTTTAAGAGGCCCGTCCGGAAAATTATACGGTTACCTGTAAATTAGTTTAATTTCATTTCCTCATTGTACGTGTTTCATTTTCAAATCATCTTTTTTGCTTTGTCCATTTTGTAGCAACTTTCATCTGCACTGATTCAGTGTTGCCACACGGGGGGCGCTGTGTTGCAGACGAAAGAGGTCTATACTTTTTATACGTTTGTTTTTGATAGTAGTATTAGAAGTTTGATTAAATTGTCACTTGTCACCTCGAACTGACTTTCTTTACATAATTCTAAAATTATATTTATTGATTATATTTTGTCGGCAACACATATATTTACTGTGTATGCCGGATTTCTATCGTCATCCCCTATACATGTCCTCACTGGAACACTAGAGGCTTTTCTTATTTTAGAAATGACCGTAAGATCATATCTATGGAAATTGTTGAGCGGAAGAATTTTGCATAATAGTTTGTGCCTAATGCAGATGTAGCCGGAAAAACACCACGTTTTTTTAATAAAAAAAATTATATCTAAAGAAATTATTACTAAAAAAAATTGACTTATCTCAAGTTTCAAATTGGACCTAATAAAAATTAATTTAAATATAAAAAACTGTACTTTTAAAAATACGTTAGTTTCGTTCGGAATGTATCTAAGTAACATCTATTTTCCAATAATATTTGCTTAGAAAAGTTTCTTGCCTTGTAAATAAGTGATGCGTCAAATAGACGTAGGAACACTTTCCCAGTTTTTTTTTCTTTATTTGTGGCTTGCACGGTTTGTGCATTTAGCCAGCGTCAAGTAAGTATAATTGCTAGTTCTTGAGTAATTTATTTTCTAATTTTTATGATGGATAAACAATAAAATATATTTTGTCCCCCAGGTTTCAGTAAATGTGTGGGGTTTTACTGAAACCTCTCCGTGGACTTCTTGAGAGAGCAGGAAAAGACAACTTCCGCTGCTTTGTTACACTTGCCAAGACTCTTGTATGTTCATAAACACTTAGTGGTTAATAATCCACCATTATTACGCACTAATATCCACAACAACATTCATTTTAACAAGAGAAACAAAACCACCAAAAAAAACGCTTCCCGCTCCAGCCAAAAAGTCTCTTTTCCAGTAAACCGCAGAATCCTTCACCTACCATTCAATTTATAAGCGAAGATTCACATAAAACTGACTTAATATTAGTTACTTAGCCCATTCTTAAAAATTTTGATTGATAATTGATATAGTCCCTTTCTTAGTTTTCTTTAAAGGTATTGTAGAGTTGATAGAATAAAATAATTTACGCAGACAGATTCAGATAAAATACAAAGAATATAACTATGCCTGCCTTCAGGCATACTACTATTTAAAATGTCAATAATTTCATTTCCTGTCACAAAATATAAATAAGTTATTAAGTCAAAATGTCACAGATTTTAACTAATAAAGTGTAACATTAGAATCACATGACTTAAATAAAACATTTAATCGTAATATTAATATTAGGTATACTATTAATAAAATCAAGAATAAAAAATATTTATTGTTTTGTCATCAATGAACTCATCAAATAAATAAAGTGTAAAGGAACGTATTTTCCCGCTAAAAAGCTAGCTGTCAAATGACATGATTAAATTCAGTTGGGAAGAAGAAACCACAGGCTATATCTTTTTCAATTGACCAAAGTTAATGTTTCCGTTTATTTTGTCCCTTCTTGCCCTACTTATATAAAAAGCAACCAAAGTAGGTATTTTAAACCCTCCTTTTATCAAAATTTTGACCAGATTTTTGGAAATGAAAGTATTAATCCATGAGCTGGCTTCATGATAATAATAATATTGATTTTTTTCATACAAAGTTCGTAAATTGACTAATAATAAACAAAAAACAAAAAAACTAAAAACTATGTTAGTAACAATAAACAATATTTATTTATAGGCGCCACTGTTATGTGGTTTATATACCAAAAAGTCGCACTATGCGTTTTGGTTCCAATTTGTGTGACACGTACCGCCAAAGAGTGGAACTCTTTGCCTGAGTCTGTTTCCTGACAAATACAATTTAGGGGTCTTCCTTCTGCCGCGGGTGGACGCTCGTGTCTTCAGATACTTACTACAGCTAAGTATAATAGATTAGAGCTGCGCCTAGTAACAGGTGCCATTGCTGGTCATGGCAACTTTAACAGGCACCTTTTTCATTAGGTGTCACCGACAGCCATCTTCTGCAGATGATACATGGAAGTGGAAGTAACAGTCACCCATGTCATAATAGAATGTGAAGGAGTGGCACACTACCGGGCAAACATCTTAGCTCGCTGGGCAGTCTCCGAGAGGTTCTCACCAAGGGGAAGGCACTTAGAGCGTTCCTGGCGGAGCTGGGATGGCTGGAATAAACAAACAAACATCTTCCAGACGTAAAATAGGCGCTTAAAGTCGTCGAGTTGCGGATACCGCTCGTATTGGATGAAGAAGAAGATGAAGAAGGGCTCTTCAAGTCACGAGTGAATAGGTATCTTTGGCAAGCGCGTCATATCTTAGATCGCATCGTTGCTTACCTTTAGGCGAGATAAAGGTCAAGCGCCTGCTAATATTCTAGAAAAATAAATATTATAACGACATATAACGACGAGGGTTATGGTGTACAGTAAAGTGTGACCCATTGTCTTAGTATAGGACCGTCGTAGCGATCTGTAATTGTTTCTCTTGTGAGCGAACGGTGGCGCGATATCTGCGGTGCGTCTCTGTTCACGATAAAATATCAAAGATTTAAGATCCTTTGGCATATTTAGATCAATTTGACAGATTTTTGAGTTGCGTCGATATTCTCGCAAACCAGCGAATGTATATCGCATGACAATTCAATAGAATGATCTGATACTGATGGAGCTGGAAGGTAGGCATAGGAACTTCGCAATACGGCACAACCCCATCGAGTTTCGGCTCGTTTGATCAGTTTTAACGAGTACTTTGATCCTATATAGTAACAATGGTCTGATGCTGGAGTTTGTTTAACTTTTTAGTTCGTTTTATTAACAAGGAATAAGAAAAGCTTGTCTTAAAAATGTTTTTTTTATTTATTTTTTTGATGATGACCATACCTGTTTTTAAGTTCTGTTCAAGTCGAAACGATTTCTTATCTTCTAACTGGACGCCTACACAGTGAAAGTATGTAATCAATAATAATATAAAGTTTTCTAATTTTTATTATAAATATTAATATGTTGATCTGATCTCACTAGACAATAAGATTAGCATAAAAAGGTTGAATGACAATAATAAAACTATAAAAAAGCAAACATCAACTAAGACTGCGTAATTATGCCCATTATAATGGTAACGTCTCTCCGAGGGCCCAGGTTCGATTCTCGGCCGGGTTAATGTAGAAATCGTACTATTTTATATCGGCTCCGGTCTGAGTCTTGTGGTACCGTCATTATTTTTGAATTCCATAACACAAGTGTATGTATGTGATGTTGTCTAATATTAATTATTTATTTATAAAAAACAAAATACTTTGAGTGTTGTTTTTTAATTCTATATTTTACATGATAAAAATTTATAGAAAAAATACCAAGAAAATTCGACGCAGCTCACAAGTTATTCTCATGAGGGATTCGATCCCGCAACCTTTAGATATCCGGGCCATTGCTTGTCTGATTGATCTACCGAGCTCTGTGAGCACGTCGAAACTTTCATAGTAATTTCTACTTCATCATACTATTTTTCACTTTAATTTAAAGCCGGTTGATGAAACGGAAATTCGGGCTCCGTCGCGATCCTAAATGTATTGATAAGATAACACACACCGATTTTAGTAATTTAAAATCGGTTAAGAACTCGGGAAGTTATGGCGTAACAGACTGTGCGTCATTGAAGCTGATCCATAGAGGCTCCACTCCAACAATACACTACTATGTACATTACAATACATAAATACACCAACAAAAAAAAAAACTATCAACTAACAGAAGCACTAATTATGGTATTCCTAAACTTACCCCAGGCACATGAAATGTCCGTCTAAGGTATATGTCTGTGTTAGAGGCATTAAGCAATTATTTTCGAGTTATAATTGTTTATATTACCCATTATGCATATTTATGTATAATATTATTATTTAATATTCTTAATGCCCACTCTGCTAATTGAAGGTCACATATATTGCATCTTGTTTACAAATAAATAAATATATGTATTTAGTTTAAATTATATCCAAAAGCTATACCATAAAAATTAAAATTAGCCTTACCCCACATCTTTTTTTTGACGTGACAACGTCTTAAATTAGGTTGCGGCTGGGAGTCACTTATGAAAAAGTGTAACGCTCGGTAACGTTACGATGAGTCACCGAACGAGAGAGAGGCCCGCCGAATGCCTTGCGTCTCTCTCCCACTCAACTATGATCGGTCTGCCGCGCGCATTGTGCAATTTAATTATATTCATATCAATAAATATTCTACCGAGAAAAAGACGTTGTCACGTAAAATCTTCGCCCGTAAAACCGACTTTACAGGCAAAAAAAAAAAAAAAAAAAAAAAATGGTTTTTTTTATATATTTCATGAATTTTTTCAATGCTATCTTATAAAATAAGATAAAATATTAGAAAAAATCGTCTCGGCTCACAAGTGAATTTTCATACGGGAATATCTTAAACCTTACTGTCAACAAAGGTGTCCAAAAGGCTGTCAGTGTTTCCTAGTTCAAAAGCTATTTTTATATTTTAGTCGAAGAAGCTACCAGTTCTCTTGACACGTCAATAGATTAAAAATAAACTTTATGCTAATGCTCTTAAAATAAGTTGTTTTGAATCGTTCAACATTTTTACCTACCACATTCAGGAAGTCTTTTAACTGACAATAAAACTCGTCACCTTAAACAGATGTATCTTATGATATTTATATCATACACATAAATGGTTATTACATATAAATCAGTAAATTAGTTAAATATTTTAAAAATGTTGTTAAAAATACGCTTATTAACAAAGGCTAACCATATCGATGTTTAATTAAAGGACAAGAATGCTAAGAATTAATAAATGATAAATGATGTTTATTTTGCTCAGAAACATAGTAAAATATTTACAGATACAGTGTTTACAATAATGGTCACCATGTTTTGGCAATTTCTGGCATGCAAATTATTATTATGGTAATTGAAATTAAAAGTAACATGTCAAACAATAATAATAAAAAAAAATCATATAATACAATAGCCATATTTCCATTATTTTTTTTGTAATGATCGTACTGTATAAAATCTTTTTATTGTAATATTAAGTTTTATGTCTTAGTTGTACAAATTTTGCTGTTGTTCTGTGGTTCCAGTAGATCAAATAAAAAAAAAATTGGTTGCCTGTAAAGTCGGTATACGGGCGAAAGTTTTACGTGACAACGACTTTGAGTGGTAAAATAATTTTAATGTGAATATTCATTCGTATAGTAGGAAGAAGGATGAAATAATAGTAACAATTTAAAACATTTATTTATACAAAGAATTATATTTAAAACATTAATTTATAGGCACGCGTCCCTTCCACTTTTTATGTCTGTCTCTCTCGCTCTTAGGCGGGCTAACCATGCCCGAGTGGAAGGGACGCGTGCCTCTCACTCGCTCTCATTGTGAGCGCATAACGTGAGCGGAGCGTAACGCAGTTTCTTGAAGTGTCACCCGGCAAACCAATTTATAAGACGTTGTCACGTCAAAATAAGTAACTATAAATACTGTAATATATTACATAGGATACAAATAAAATAAAATTAAGTAAGAGACAAATAAATAACATAGAATAAACTAAACAAAACTAACATATATACAGATTTTAAGAAATGTAAATTTACTGGAAATAAAAGGCTTTTTTATTTTTTATTTTTTTATTTTATTTGTATAAATAAACTTTTCTTTAATGTTTTTACAACTATGATTAAGGAAAAAGGATTTACGAAGCCATTGCTGTTGGCGTTTATACACGCATTGTTATTATATTTGGTTTGGTGCAACGGTAGCGATCCTGCCTTTCTCAACACCGGTCTTAGGTTCGAGTCCCGGAAGATACGAACATTTGTATTTGAGTTATGGGTTTTAAGATATATTTCTTTGAATATCACATATCTATGTCATATACGTATGTCTATCCGTTACCCTAGTATCCATAACTCAAGCCTCAAAGAGTTTACTTTGAGCTAGGCCGATTGGTGTGGATGTTTGAAATATTTTTTATATTATATTGAATAAAAAACCTATTATATTTTTATATTTTATTTTAACCGCGAAAATACAGCAATCCATTATTATTATAATAGCAGTGTTTGCTTTAATGAAATCGATCATTACAACGAAGGCAATACGAAGTATCTGTTTTAAATAAGTATAGTACTTATATTACTACGAACATAGCTAATAAAAAAACTGTTATAAAGATGACATCTCCAAGGTAAGTTGTCATCTTTTTAATCAATCAAGGTATTTATTTGTCGAATAATGAGTTTATGGTAAATAGAAGTATTTATTTAAACAATGTTTTATTATTATTTATATGTTTTCAGAATTTTAGATGCTATTTCATATGAAAAACACGAAAAAAGATCGATATGGCTCACAAGTTCTTCTCAGGTGGCATAAGAACACGCAACCTTTGGATGGTCAACGCAACCGGTCAGCGAAGAGCCGTCTTTCAAGTTCTTTTTTACCTTTTCACGCTGTAGACCAGTATTATTTATGTATTTCACAGCAATTTTTGAAACATCATCGTCATCTTAACCGAAGGGTGTTTCACTGTTGGATGGAAGCCTCTACCAAAATATCCGATTTGCCAAAATCTCCACGATTTGCTGGTGGGTAAACTACCAGTAAACTAAGATAATTAAAAAAATCGCTGCTCTTATTTTTTGGTCTACTGGAAGTGTACGGAGATTGGTTACCTTTAAGACACCCTTAAGCCCCACGTGGAAGATAAAACGCTAAACATTTTGTTAATAAAATCTACAATATTATTCCCAATCTTCTACGCTAGTGATCTTAACAAGCCTCTTGGACTCTTCCCACAATCTTTTTGTAAATATCGTGTCGTTAACACTCCAATGGCTATAGAACTCGGCACAGTCTCTAAAGTGCTTTCCACTACTCTTCTTCAACCCTGGATCAATAGCTAAATACACGGGCATTGTGGCAACCCTATGAACCGGTCTCCCAATCAGCTGTAATACAGTATTCCAAAAGTTCTTCCAGAAGTCGTTATCTGTGTTTCTAAAGAATTCTGACTTCGATACCCCTGGATCCATGCTGTATACATTCACACCTGAACCTTTGACTCTTCTATCCATTTCTACAGAGAATAAAACAGTTGCTAATTTCGCGTTGCAGTAAAAACCGAAGTTGGAATACCTCCCAACGTCGTTCATGTGTTCGAAGTTTATATCTCCCAAGAGCAATCCTGATGATGAAATATTAATTATCCTGCTTGGTGCTGAAGCTTTCAATAGTGGAAATAAGAGGAAAGTCAGAAGAAAAGCCCCAAAATAATTCACTTGCATCATCAACTGAAGACTGTCTTCTGTCAACTTATCCTGAAGACCTATTGCCCCAATATTGTTTATTAGAATGTCTACACGCGGTTCTGTTGCTATCGTTTCCCGAGCGAAGTCCCTGACAGATGCTAGAGACTCGTAATCCACTTGTCTTGCGACAACCTTATGATTTCCAGATGTTTTTATAATTTCATTTTTAGCAGTCTCCAGCTTAGCAGGATTTCTGCTAGCGATAATGACCTTAGCACCTCGCTTCGCCAAGTTCTTGGCGACCTCCAAACCCGTTCCTGAGGTTGCACCTGTCACTAATGCCACTTTGTCTTCCAAACGTACGTCACTCTCACAATTTTTAAATTCGTCGCGTATTAACATTTTGCTGTAATTAAAGTAGTCTGTTCGAATACGAAGCGGTATTCCGACTGTATAAATGATATCATGTGAGGCAAGACATGTTTAAGAGGCCATGGAATTGACCTTAAAAACAAGAAAACTCACGAAGGTTTAAGGAACCAGTATCATTTAACTAATTATTATGGGCGCTATGGAAAAGGTTATTGACACTGTTTACTTTTTGAGCTCAAAATGGTGGCTGTACGAGTATATTAATAAGTGAAATAAAATTTTGTACAACTTTTCTAAAAATACGCGGAAGGAGGAGTGTGGAATTTGGTAAAGCAATAGAAGGAGTGCTGATAGCTAATATCCATTAGAAATAAATTGTATTAGGACACACACTCATATACCTATGTAATATTTATTTACTTGTGGTTAAACGTAAATAATTAAAATGTAAATGAAAATAACTTTATTCAAATGCACTTAAAAATAAGTTGTTTTGAATCGTCCAACATTTTTACATACCACCCATTCAGGACGTCTTTTAACTGACAAGAAGAATGGGCGCAATAAACTCGTCAGCTTTAACAGAAGTAACGACATTTACAATATAATACGTCGTCACCATACACAATCCACAAAAAAAACAATATTATTTTGTTATGACAATACTAATAGTGTTATGATATCATTATTTCCTTGATTACAACAAAGTCAACAAGTATCTGTACTTACTTAAAGTAAGTATCCCTGAACATTGCAATAACATACAGGGAATAAACGACAAATTTAAGAAAGCATAGATTAATATCTTACAAAATGTCAAACATTATTGAATTTAGACTATAACTGGACCGCATTCAATGTTATCATAAGGGCAAAATCAATATCAAAGCAAGGGTAAAACAATGGGTTTGAGTCAAAATTAATATTGCAAATTAATGATTTGACTAACATGAACTTATTTCTAATAAACCTTTAATTAGAAGTAAATGATAGGTATATATATTCGACAATATTCGCAAATACAACTCATCATTGGCTGTAGTTAGTTCAGAAGCTATAATAAAAAAACCGGTCAAGTGCAAGTCGGACTCGCGCACCGAAGGTTTCGTACAAACCTGTGTAGTAAAAGTAAAAGTGAATTATTAAAAATATTTTTATTATTTGATGTAACTAAAAATTTACGATTTTCGCAATTTTTTCCTTTATCTGTGCTATAAGACGTGGCTTCATACCAAATTTCAATATTCAGGTTTTGATTCCTTTGCGAGTGTCGAAAATTTGCGGCATAAACGGCTGTATCTTTTGATTGCGTGGGCTTAGAAGTTTGATTTTTTCACAGCTCCAAGGAATAGTAGACCTGAGTATTTGATATAAATTCCAGCTTGATACCACCACGCGTTCCTGAGAAAAGGGGTGTTGACAGACAGACAGACGGACAGACGGACAACAAAGTGATCCTATAAGGGTTCCGGTTTTTTCCTTTCGAGGTACGGAACCCTAAAAGGAGTGTAAAAAATAGGTATTCTCAATTTCTGTTTAAAATTAAATAAAAAATGTGAACGAAATGGACAATATGTTAATTTAAAAACTAGAAGGGCACAAGAGGCGTGAGCGAATATAAACTCATATTGTTTTCTATAAGTGAACAGTTCCCACAATAACAACATAGATCATTAGAATCAGAACATTGTTACGGCTGCTACACGTACTACGCAATAGTGAAACCTGCTTTTTTTGGCAAAATAACCGAAACACTGTTGACCTGTCGCTATCAGCCCCCATAAAAAGCCCTAAAATGCATTTATGTATTACAATAATAATATTCCTAAGATTCACAGCAACTAGCCTTGCTCAAAGTAAATATTGTAACACTTGTATTATGGATAATAGGGTTACGGATAGATATACATATATGTTACATAGATATGTAATATTCTGGAAATATATATAAATAAAATACCAATGACAATTGTACACTTGAACTTGAACCCAAGACCGTCTGTCGTCGATGCCTAAGATTGGATTGCTACTTTTGCGTGTATATTATACACAAGCTTGAACGTACAATGCTTTGAAAAAGTTATTCTGACCATTTCAAAGCAACGATAATTCTCGTTTAGTTCCCATGTCGGCATAATCTTCAAAATCGTCAGTTCACTCACTCACATTACATTAATTGTTGAAAGTACAGTTACCCTCAGAATTACATTAAAATCTTAACTTAAATCCGATAATAACGTTGAATATTTTAACAATTCACTTAGTTTTCTGATCTTAATAGTCTCGCATCGCATTTTGAGAATTAACCTCTGTTCCTTAGCCAGAATTTAGGGTTTATCTTAATGATAAGGCCCTTCAAAAGCAATCGCACACACTACAGATTTTAGTACATAGTTTTTCGTGAACCCAACTGTCACTTTGCGACCCTAATAAAGAGTAAATATTGCACAAATCAATTTGCAAAATTACTTTTTTAGTCAATCTCGTAATAAAATAGTATAGAAATGAACGTAATTACAGTCGACAACCGGTAATTCGATTAACATTTTGCAGTGTCGGACTATCGAATTTGTCGGATTATACTGCCTAATATCCCCTATAGTTCGATAATTTTTGAAACAGAGTACCTTGTAATCTGAGAAATTACAGATCAAAATGATGAGATTCTATCTGAACTGGTAAACACACGCTAGGTCGCTTTGCTGTCATATATTATGTAGTCCAATTCAAACAGAGCAATCATTCATGCATGTCGGATTACAGGAGGCGACGGATAAGACAGGGGACGGATTACCGGGGGTCCACTGTAGGGAGTTAAGTATAATTATAATTGTGAACATTTTACATTAAAATATAATTATAATTAAGCATTTCTTAAAAGTCTCAATAGTCATTATTATAAATATCTATGTACATCGTTGTTTTTAGTTCGAAAATGACTTCCGAAAAACGCCTATTGGCCGATTTTTACACCAATAATAAGTGATTTTTTTGGCGAGCATTTCCCCACCTCGTTTTTGAAAAACGAAATTCTTTTGTCTTGGTTACGTTTTTGGAATTGGAAACATTATTCTACGTTACAGAATGTTACCTATAGTAAGAATACATTTTAGCAGTAATGGTGTGTAAAATAAAAGTTACGCGTTCAAGTTAGTGTCTTATTTATTCGCGGTCTCCTATCCCAGCATTATGGCAGATTCATAACGTTAGAAGAGCAAACTGCAGAAAATAATTCTTTGGAAGAATTTTATTGGCTCAGTTGTTTTTAATAATAATTTGAAATAAAAACTTACCTTATTTTATCTTAATTATACCATTTATTTTCGATAGCATCTAATTGTGGAGAAATATATCTGATGTTGATTCATAAAACAAAATTGTGTCTATTTGTTATTTGTATATAAATAAACGTATTTTGCATAGACCACAATTTTTAACGTATGTAAGTTTATATATAATAAATATGCCTTAAATAAATTTAAAATTTCGACTGTAGTGTTAATCCCACTCCTGTGTTTGATGGTACATTAAGCCAATTTTATGAAATGAGTTTAACAATCCGTACAATTACAAAATGCCGCTCTGACGATGTTAAACTGTAATTTAACGAAATTGCGGTCGACAATGCCCAGTGCTTGTTAACCAATGTCTTATTGGAGCATTCGGTAGTCACAATAGATGCGAAGTAGAACGTGGGACTTGCTATCATAGAAGTGTGTATCTACTATGTTTATAGTACCTACGCAATAAACTTACGTTTTTCACCATGAAGGTAGGAAACAATAGAAAATATTTGGTTCTTACGCTTCCGGGCACATTACACATTTAACCCTTTTATATCTCTGTGTGACATTACTGTAACAAACCAAATAATTCCTTAGAATTTCCACTACACGCATTTTATCTTCTTGTAAGTCAATGTGTAGTATCGGTAACATACCTGTCTATGCATTTTAGTGCAATAAATTAACTAGATGGCTCCACTTGTGTCAAAACTCGTACAGAATTCACTTCGCGCCAATTTGTGACATTCGTTGGTGGGTAAAATTTGCAAAATACAAATAAAATATAAAAAACTACACAACGTTTTGAAAACTGTGGCGAAGCATTATGCTATAATAAGTTGAACAATTGTTTGAAGGCATTTCATACATCCTAGAGGAACAGTATAGTACAGTGTAACATATCTGTAACAGTCCCTTTTTATGATTTTATTCATATCTAATAAAAAAAGCGAAATAAAGAATACTCGTTTTTTTATTTATTTTTCCCTACCATAATAATAAAGATTTATAAAGAATTAAATAAAAGAACTTATTTACGGTTATTTGCGCATAATTTATATTTAATCCTGCCGTTTCGACTCCTTTACAGGAGCGGTGATCACAGGATGACTAAGGCAATTGCTTTAGTCTTCCTGTCATCATCCTGTGATCACGGTAGGTAAGGCGGGATTCATTCTCGATACTTGTAAGAGTATTCCATTCGATGTTTCGGGGTTGTAGTACCGAGAACATGCAGAGATGGCTGACGTCAGATTAAGGAATATTGGGTGCGGACAGGATGTCGGTTCGTGTTCCGCTTGACTTGAGACAAATAATTTTTTCTAGTTATAAATTCTTAACGCGAAAATTAAAATAATTATAATACCTACAGCAATAATAATAAAATTGAAATAATTATGATATACATTACTTTAAAGAACTAGTTTTATAATTAGTGGTATCTTTTAGTTTATTTTTTGTTACTTAAACTTTAGTTAAGGGTCAATAGAGCGCCAACCTTCTCATGCACCCAAAGAGGGTTGCCAGGTCTTAAAACCGAAAGGCCGGACAGATCAGCCAGTTTAGCCGGACATTTCATAGCCGGGTAATAATTTCGGACACCCTTAATTTTTAGTCTGATTAGTTTTTTTTATATAAAGTAAGGGAATTCATTATTTACTATAACATTTTTTATTGTAATGGAACAACAATAAAATTGGAAGAACCAGTATTTTTTAATATTCATTAAATGTTCATTACAATATTAATTTCAATAATTGCAACAACCAACACATGATAAATGTAAAAAGGACAATTTTAAAAAGCCTAACTTAAGCCGGACAGGCCGGATACCGTCTAATTTGTCCGCACTTGCAAAGAAAAAACCTGACTGTGTCAGGGTTTATCCGAACGTCTGGCAACCCTACGCCCAAACGACTTTAAATTTTAATTACTCCTGTTTCATTATGGTTTTCTATGTACATGTTTAGTTTAAATGCTATCAAAAAAAATTTAGTAGTATCAAGAACCAACGGAACACATTTAAAATCGTCATTCTGGACTTCGGCACTGTTTTTGCTATAGGCCGCCATTTATAAGGCACTTGACATTTGACATGTTACTTCCTAACTGAATTTCAAGCAGTTAAGTATAGTTATTACTCAAATAGTGTTGCGACATTCATCTGATAAAAAAGTGTGTTAGCTCTGATGCACGACTGGAGTTTAGTCCTTAAGCTGCGAATTGACAATCAGTTTTTCGCATCAGTTGAACTGACGTCCATCCAAAACTTGATCGTGAGTGTCGAATCATCACTTCAGAGTTTTAACTGTCGATGCGCCACGTATTTCCGACACTACCACAAATCCAATACGGCGCGTCGCGCCATACTGATCGTGAGGGTGTGACCGTCAATCCAACACAAACAGCTAGTACACTTCCTAACAGCCCGGCCGATCGAAAACTGAAGAGCCGGAGTGACGCCAGTGAATGCGGAAATCGAGTGGGCCTAAAACCATTTGGAGTGACGCCACAGTTTTACGTCTGGACTGAACTGATCGTTAATAGGACCGTTTTTCCCCCAAAGGGTATAAAAACGGATATTTAGGTTTCAGCCGAAGCTTGACCCACTGTGTGAGATTACACCTTGAGTTTTACCTAGTAGCAGTGTGTTTTTCACCCTAACGTTGTCAACTTTTCGTTAGATGTAGGTAGTTTCACAAATGTTTGAATGCTATGCCTTTGCCGGCAGCCATGTTAGACTTCAGTACTATCACAGGGAAAGCCGGCAAGCTAAGCCGGTTTAGTGGGTCAAGCTTCGGCTGAAACCTAAATATCCGTTTTTATACCCTTTGGGGGAAAAACGGTCCTATTTAGGTGTTCGAGCCTTCGCTTGACCCACTGTGAGACTTGTTTATAATCTGCCGGCTAATAGGCATAGACGTACTGTGCTTATTTAGCGAAATATAGTTGTTGAAGGCGAAATAAGATAAAAAAAAAAAAGAAAAAAATGATAATTAGGTTTGAATTTATTAAACCAACGATGAATCATACAGTTTGAAATAATTGTGAAACCTTATTTATATGTTGATTAATGTTAGACGTATTTGAAATTTCTTTAAAGTAATTTTTTTTTTTTTTTTATTGCTGCAAGTTGGCAAACAAGCAAACTGCCCACCTGATGGTAAGTGGTAACAGTCACCTATAATACATGTGGCTCTTGTTAGATTCGCAGCAAAACTGCAACCCCCACAAGAACCACAGTGTACGTTGCCAACTTGTGACACAAGATGTAAAGTCACTGTACCCAGTAATTTCACTGCCATATCTTGCCCTTCAAACCGGAACACAGCAATGCAAGCACTGCTGCTTTGCGGCAGAAATAGGTAAGACGGAGGTACCTAAGCAGACGACCCTGGTACAGAGTCTCCCTCCAGTAAAATATTTGATAAATGTATCTTTAGATTTCCAATTTCCTCTCCTTAGCACTTCATCCAGATTAATATTGTTATTAGTCCAGATTTCAGAATTAACTGCTGATCTGCAACTGCCGGGCGATGCTACTATATTTGCATCTCGAAATAATGTACGGATCCAACCCGCGATAACTGTACGAGATGCAGCCTTAACGCGCCCTCTCGTGGTAATGAATAAGGCACTGAGAGAATTATCACAAGACCTTCTGCTGTTCGATAAATTAATTAAGCATAGTGTCCATAACGGAATATTTAGTCTTTCTTCTTCACCCGCCGAAAATTTCCAACCTGATTGGCGATACGTGCTGGAGTCGGTTTTTGAACCAAATCTTGGCCACAATGTTATACCGTCGTCTGTTCTTTCCAGCGATTCTGGTTTGATATCAAGGAGTGTTAAGTCATGGATTCTCCGTCCTGTCGCTAAAAGAAGAAGGGCTGCCGTGTGGCGAGAAACCTGAAATAGACTACTTTGGTCGATTTCATAAGATTGTAAGAAATTCAGAAGCTGCCCCACGTTCCATGTTGTATTTTTGGCTGCTGGGGGTCGCGACAGGTATACCGCTTTTAAAATTTGTTTTATTACAGGGTGTCCGCTGACGCTTTCTGAATTTCGAGGGTTCGCAAATGTGACTACTACTGATTTATGGAGTGCAATAGTTTTGGGAGCAAGCTTTACGACATAGTGGAGGTGGCAGATATATCTAGCAATTGAATCGGGATCCGGATCATTGACCTTATAATTGTTGTCTCGTGCCCATTCTCTCCAGCGAGACCATGCGCTACGATATGTTTTAAGGGTGGACTTGCGCCAAGACTTTTCGAGTAGGAGTCTGTATTCGAGTGGCCAGGAGTAGATTAGATCTGTCCAGCCCGTATCTTCCAGACCTGCAAAGTGAATTCGTTCACAGCTGGTGGAGGCTTCATTGTCCTCATGTCTATGAGGTGATGTTGTAGATCCCTTATCGTAAAAGGGTCGTCGAGAGCACGTTGCTTTATCTCTGCTTTCCAAAATGTTCGTTCCCATTTCGGGGCTACTAGGAGATACATGCTCGTGCTCGTTGTTAGATGTTGAAGCACTCTCGGAATCATTGCAGGTGGCGGGAATAGCCATCCGAGCTGAAATTTCCAGGGTCTGCTGAATGCATCCACAAACATGCAGCTCGGATCCCTGGCATCCTCGCTTACGTAATTCTTTAGAACAGCTGACTTTTTGCTCGCAAAGAGATCTACCTCCGGCGTCCCCCATTTGGCAAAGACTATGTCGAGTATCTTTTTGTTCAGTGACAATTCCGGAAGGTCGCTTTGACGAGACAGACTGTCTGCCGTGGCGTTGTATCTTCCTGGTAAAAATCTGGCTATGATATTTAGTTTGTGGTGATATGCCAAGGTCAGTATTTTTCGTGTTGTTTTTAATAAGATTTGTGATTTGGTCCCTCCTTCTTTTGTGATGTAAGCCGCCACTGTTTTGTTGTCCGTTTGTAACATTATAGTTCGATTGGCAAACATGGGGTCAACCTTTTTCAACACTTCCAAGACGGTCCATAATTTTTTTGATTGCTGTGCCACCCCTCCTGCTGTTTCGACCATATTCCGCTTAAAAGTAGTCCGTTTATTGTCGCCCCCCACCCTTTTTTGGCCGCGTCTGTTGTCATGAATACTGTTGCATTTCGAAGATGTATTGGTGATGACATTTCTATGTTTCTCAGCCACCACTTTAAATCTTCCATTACTGATAACGGTATGGGGGATTTCATATAACGATTTTGCTTTGGTAACATCTTGGCTTCTATTTGCATGTTCCGACAATTCAGCCTTCCTAGAGGTACTACAAATGCAGCGAAGTTTAGATTTCCTAGTAGGACTTTTTCTGACCACCAACTCCAATGCTGAGTGCTCAGAGTTTGCTTTATTAGATTTTTGTTTTTTAGTATCTTGTTTTGTGGTAAACTCTTTTGATTTAATTTGGTGTTCCATTCTACGCCTAAATATTCTATGATTTGCGTTGGGGTGAGACATGATTTTTGTATGTTGACGCACCAGCCCATTTCTTTTAGAGTTACCAGAACCGTTTGAGTTTGTTGCTGGAGGATCTTTGGATTTGGATGTATTATCAGAAAATCGTCTAGATAAACAATAATTCTTATTCCGGTATCTCTGAAAAAGTTTGCAACCCAATTAGTAACTTTGGCAAAGATTGATGGCGCTGTTGCCAGACCGAAAGGCAAGCAAGTCATTTCATAAACTACCTGGTCATAGCGAAATGCCAAGAACCTTCTATGGGATGGAATAACCGGTATGTGGAAGTATGCTTGAGAAAGGTCTATTTTTACCATAAAATCTTTATTATTTATACAAGTGGGTATTCTATAATGATTTATCAAATGAAATTTGGGTGGTTTTAGGTAAAGATTTAACTTCTTTAAATTTAGAATGAGCCGATTTGAACCGTCCGCCTTTTGTCTCAGGAAGATTGGCGATAAAAATCCTGATGGACTGTTACAAACTCTGATGGCTTTGCATTCTATTAATTTTTTTAATTCTTCAGATATTAAGTCTGATTTTTTAACATCAAGTTTGCTAGAAGTTTGCAAATTAAAGCGTATTAAAGGAGGTGACTGACGAAACGGGATGCGGTATCCCGTTATGATGGATAGTATACTTTCAGGTGCATTTAATTTAGACCATTCGACTGTTTTTGTACCCACCTGGCCTGCTTCAAAATTAATACTTCTTTCCCTCTGCCCTCGTTTTATTTGGCTTACTTCCTTGAAAATTTTGTTAACTTCCTGTCCGATTGTGAGTCTTTTCTCCGTATTTAAAATTTGGTCTTCTATAATTTTGATCCGATTGTCGAAATTTATCTCGGGCTTGTTTACGAAACGTCGATTCCCTTGGTGTAACTTTTGTTTTAAGTTTATATTTGCCAGGAAAAAATCTGTTCGTGCCTCCTTGTTCTTTTATTAGTTCTGAGAGCTGCGGCTCGGTAAAAAGGTGTGACGACGACGGGGGAATTGCATGTAATAACTCGTTAAGAACCTTGTTTGGAGGTTTGTATAAACTCCTTCTCTGTTGGATAATTTCCGCACGCTTTCCGCATACATACTGCAACAGGGAGTCCGAGGTTTTGCGGAAAGAAGATTCAGCTGACAAAAAATTTTTGCTGATAGACTTCTTCGTTTCTAATGACGAATTTTGATAGATTTCTTGAAATTCTTTTCTCTGTTGAAGTAGTCCATGACTTATTGCTCCTAAACAGAGGTCCATTTTTTCTAATATTGTAACTAGTTGCCAAGATGGTGTGGCTGTTGCAAGACTGCTGTTTACTTTCAGGTTAGTAAATACGGGAGTGGCCTGAAACTTTTTCTGTACGTCTGCGTATCATCTATCCTGCGGCCATCTAAGGAGAATTTTCTTAAATGAATTATATTTTCTAACGCTGAGTGTACCTGATGAACTGCCTCCGAAGATGTAACTTAGTTCAATGGTCGGTATTGCAAAACTCAAGCGGCACTCCTCGTCAGACGAGATTTTTTCTCCGAAGAGATCTTCGTACGAAGTTTCATTGACCTCCCATAACCTCCAGTTTTCCGGGTAATACTTGTCTAATATTTCGATAAGGCGCTTAAGTTCGTCAGCATTGTCTGCTGGCGGCGCTCCTTCGGCAAGGTTTCCGAGAGTTGTACGTTCCGGGTTCTGTGAAAGGAACACGTAGATATTTTATCATGTCAGTATTCATTGTAATTTATACAGCACACATGTGAACTGCTCGGTTCACACGTTGGCTGTGCAGATTACTTGTTGCCTGCTCATAGTAGTTGTTGACTGTATAGACCACAGTTGTTGGCTGAACAACAAACATGTTGCAAGTTTAGTGAGTCGAGAGATGTCTCGCGTATGTTACTCATAATTAACTTATTATAATGAAATTAACTTTCAATTAAACTAAAATTACTTGATAACTAAATACTTTTAGAACACACCGCTCACAGTGAAAACTCAAGACGTACTGAAGTCTAACATGGCTGCCGGCAAAGGCATAGCATTCAAACATTTGTGAAACTACCTACATCTAACGAAAAGTTGACAACGTTAGGGTGAAAAACACACTGCTACTAAGTAAAACTCAAGGTGTAATCTCACACAGTGGGTCAAGCGAAGGCTCGAACACCTAAATGCCCACTTTTAAGCAAGCTTGTCTTTGAACAGGCACAGAAAATAAAATTAAAACTTCAAAATAAAAGTGAAAGGTGCGCACGATAGGTTGCGCACAAAAAAACGTAACGCTGTCATTCGATCACAAAATTTTACTCTTCATATTTTTTTCATACCGGGCGCCTTATGTGAAAATCAATTCTTAACAAGTAAACTCCAAAAAATGTTATAGAGGCAACATCTTCAATAAAAGAAAGTAGTCACCTCCTTTAGGTTTTATTTAAACGATTTCTTTCTTATTATCTACGTATTACCCAGAAATAATCACAGAAGATTGTTTTTTTTTTAAATATGTTTATGCACGCCTGCTTGCAGGGTAAATACAAATACTAAAAATAATATTTGTAAGATCCCTGTACAATTTGTATTACTGTAAATAAAAAATTTGATTGATTGATATTTTACAATCGGATGCCTCCCCGAAAACATCGGAGGATTTTTCGATAATCTCGACGCTCGGCGAACGCCTTTGGAGATCGCTGCTATAGACCGTTCGGAAAACGCTAACATTTTGTGGTCTACTGGTATTTTCGGGTGATCAATTCCAGTATAATTAGACTTTAACTACGTTAAGGGTTGTTGCTTTTCTGGTCTGCCGGACACTAAACAGCTAATGTATATCTAATTATATTTTAACCACCATCCGATATGACAAGCAAAGTAGATACGACTATGAACATCAAAACATTGGAGTCTATTGAAACAATTATAAATACCTATGGCAGTTCACCATGAAGGACCTCCTTTACTACGCCCTACATATTTTTTTTTTTTACTCTTCGTTAAAACAAATTATTTGTACAGTAAGTATAGCATATTTTTTTAAATGTTCATGGCCACTTACATTAATTATAATTTCAATACAAATATAACTAAAAAGGAAGAACTGATTCTTCCATTACAAAAGTGCATGAAAAATAAAAAAATAAAATATTAGGAGCTTAAAAAACACGCATTTATAGTAAACGTCAAAAATAATATTCAATATAATAATTAAATAATTATCGAGAAAATTAATGTCAGTGTTGTATTTTTTTTGTCATTTATTACCAAGATACCTTACTATATTTATTTCGAAATGCAGAGTTAGTGTAAAAAAAATGTCTTTCAAAGCTACTTTACTACACTTTTCTTACAATGACATTAATTTTGTCATTAATAACTTAATTGTTATATTGAAATTTATTTTTGGCTTCGGCTTACCATAGAAGTGTGCTTTTTTTAACTATAATTTATTTTTTATTTTATGGTTCGATCTAGTATAGGAGTGTGATTTTTTCATATTCGTACTACTTATTACAGTTTTTCAGTTCTTTGCTTATTTAATTTTTCCCGAGAACTTTTATTTTAAATTATTGTATTGTTTAAGTGTGCTAAATTTCAAATTAATCTCGCGTTTTGAAGGGAGTGAAAATCGCTCTGCAAGATTTCGTTACAATCAAACATACAGGTGAAGTTACTAAAAGTCTTCATCAAATCTAAGTTTCAACGTTGATTAGTTGGACTGCGGTTCCCGAGCAAAGATTAAGCTATCACAGCAAAAGTACTTCTATTTTTGTTATCAATGTCGAATATCATTGACTCGTGAAAACTCATTTCAGTATAGATTTATTTAATAACTGTATTTTCTATAGTAATGTTGACTCATTAGGAAATTTTGAAAGAAATAAATCCCAACGAGTCTCAGTATAGCAGTTGACTACTTGCGGGGAACCAAAAGTGTTTGTTTTATTATTGTTGCCTTGGACCTTACCATGACCTTTAAGCGCGACTCAAGTTCAATTATCAAAGTGAGACACCGCTATACGCGTATACTGGCTTCCCTCTTGAACAGTGGAACTTGCATCGCACTAAGAGGACATGGAGAGCATGGGGAGTCTTCGTCTACTACTTTTAAATCACTTCACTGTACATTCACAGGGCAGTGCAAAGAAAAGTTGGGGTATTGCCAAGCTGCAGTATTGCAACCCTAAATATATCACCAATTGCTCCATCGTCACTTTCAAGAAAACGGATAAGAGCGGAGAGAGGTTTCTTACTAATTTAACAATGACAAACGTGGTGCCTATTGCAAATAACGTCACACTTGTTAGTACCTTCTGTTCTGAGTATTCTTGTTACATATAACCATTGATTTCTATCAAGCTCCTCCAATTAGCCGCGTCCAATTAACATTTTTCACTAGTTGGTCTAATCTTAGACACGAGACGAGTCAGTCTACGATCACAGACTGACTTCAATAATTCCATCTATTTTTAAGTATTTCATGAGTCAGTAAACGTCTCATACATTCCTTTCCTTGGTATACCATCAGCCCGTACAGTTTATATACCATGTCCTTCTGTCAGACTCCAATAGGTTACTGATTTTTTTTTTCTCAAGCTTTATTGTACTTCGAAAGTTACGTAAAAATGTTGGTCCCAATGGAATCTGCAGTGAACATTCAGAAATTATTATATCCAATTTACTATCTGTGATTACAACCTTATGGAAAAACTCAGCAGTAAAGTCTTTAATACGTTATAAATTAATTATATAATAACTATTAGGTACATTGTTTCTTCCTTGAAAACTTTTTATTGAGCATCAGATGTCTCGTCAAACTACCCAAGGAACAACAATAACATTATACAGGCTGTTTAATCCCAAATTTGGTACATAATATATCATACCATGCATGCAACCCTCGAAAATTATTATAAAGTCAGAATCTTATTAGTCTTAACCATCATTCAACTGTCTTACGCCTGGTCGTACTACTACAAAAATAAATATATTAATTCAGGTGATCATTGCCAGGGTTATTCTGTTGAGTTCGAGCCGGGACAAAATCTGAAAATTAGCTACAAGTACTGCGCCCTATTCAGGCAGCGGTGGCTCTTGACATTTCTGCGGAATCAGTCGCCCACGACGTCTTGGCCGTGTCCTAGACCTCCCGTAAGTATTTTTGAAATCTAAAATCTTTCACGCGCTTTTTGCTAGAATCTCTGGGAGTGATTCCACGAAGAGGGATGGAAGTGAATAATTCCTGTTACACACTTCCATCCCGCTGGGGAAGCGCGACCTATTTGATTTGGTAGAATTACCCGGCAGACGGTACCAGCCCATTTTCCAAAAGAGCTACCTTTAGGGCCCAATCTCAGCTGCATCAGCTATATATTTACACAATGCTTACGCTCCTTTGTATCGATACAAACGTGATAAACGTGAAAATTAAATGCATAGTGTAAAGGCCCCTTACTCCTCTGGTAGACCATAAGACGGTTAGCAGTGTTCACGAACATATAAAAGTTTATTCGATATGTGTGTGTTTGACAAGAAAGAGACGTGTAACCAAAGTGAGATATCAGATGTAACGACTGTATGCCTCGCTCATTTTCTTTATTTATTAATTTTTCATGGAACCTCAACAGTTACACGTTACAGGTAAAGATAGTAAGTAGATAGTACAATGTAAGAGTAAATACACATTGGGCAAAACAAAATTAAAAAGTAATCTATAGAAATAGCATAAGGTGGGTAAACGTAAAAAATAGAGTCCATTTCAATGCAAAATGTTGAAAAGGTAAACAATTATTTCCTATCTTTTTACCGAATAAAATTTTATAAAGTCGTAAACGGCTTTTATGGTCTAACAAAGGTATCAAGGTATAAGTTACCTGCCGCACCATTTTACGAAACCCTTAGTTGAAGCAAGATTTACACGAAGCCAGTGCGCTGGCGCACGTCCTACAGACTAACCAGCGTTGGCTCGGCCTATGTTGTTTAGACGAGGCCAGCCATTTCTGGATTTTTCTTGTGGTGTGCACATGTTCGGGGTAAAAATGAATCCGGCTGCCGAAGAATAAATGTTTAAATAATATCTCAGCACATTATTACAAGAGATAATTAATGTAGTAGATGAACAAATCGTAAAGAAAAAGCGACTTTTAACAAGAAAATGGGTAACCGAATGATCCATAACTGGTGCCTCCGATTCGTTGCTACAACAACTAAGATTAGAAGATCCTTCTGAATGCAGGTTGGCCTTGCGATTTACGACGGAAAACTTTGACGAGTTACTTTCACATACAGAAGTAATCATCTTCCGTCAACTAATAAAATAATTATTGACATTTTTGGTGTTGCAGGGTATATTTCAATTATATAATCTCAGCATACCTCCATCGTATTTGCCAGTGCCGTTGAAGAGTGGTAACTATAAGATGCGAGTAGATTTATCCCAGAATACTAATCAAGAGCAGTTAATGATATTAACTATAGAGGGTGAAATTATTAAAAAAGTTAAGAATAAATCATAAGAAAACATATAATATATTTTTATTTATCCATTTAACTTGTATTTAATTGTATACTTACCAATGCAACAATGCACCGAAACTTATATGAGTGAGAAACTAATCAATGTAATATTAATAATATTTTTTACAATCACACCAATTAACCTAGTAGAAGTAAGCACTATAAGTCTTGTGTTATGGATACTAAGATAGAATTATTTAAATGATACATAGATATGTAATATTTATAGAAATGTATAGAATGTGTCCCGTCACCAGTGTCGGAGCCTTTAATGGTGTGAAATATGGCATTTTTATCGACAAATTGCCCCTCAAATTTTGTTTTTTTCTTATGGTTATATAATGGCCGCCATTTTGTTTTCTTGGTAACCAAGGCCTGGGCTCTCATACTAATTCGACCACCACTACTCATGTAAATGTCCTATCAACATTAAAAAGGTGTCATTTGATTGCTAAACATGTAGACAACAGTTACACAGCCATTATGTTTCAATTGTCATGGAATAAAAATTGAAAAAAATAATTAAAGAAGACAGATAAATTCTTTTTTAATTATTGGCTTTTTGAGAAAAACCAAATTTGAGTGGCAATTTGTCGATAAAAAATGCCATATTTCACACCATTAAAGGCTCCAACACTGGTGACGGGACACATTGTATAAATACCCATGACTCAGGTACAAATGCTGGCATTACGTTACGAGGCTCCGTGCTGAGTGAACGTATCGCTATTTTTCTCTGCGCTCACATAGTGTGCGCCGATTTCTTTTCCGTTGCGTTGGTGCTGCGCCCCCGTGGTGCGCCCGCGACGCGTTTCATTTCACTTCGCGACCGCGAACCCGCGATCCTTCCACATCGCCGTACGTTTTCGGCACGTGCTTACGTTATATTAGCGTAACACCGAACGCCGTTTTCACGGCGGGAGGCGCTCTGCGCTGATTTAACCCGCGTTTGGGCTAGCGGATACCTCGCGGTGGGAACGAAGCTAGCCGAGCTCGGACCCGGTGCGCTCCCCTAGGCCCCTCAGGCTTAGGGAAAAACCGGAGGTCTGTGACCCATTGCACTTGGGCCGTGTCCCAAGGGTCTAAGACAGGCGCGTATCAAATTAGAGATACCTGCCACTCTCCCCTTCCCCCCCTCCCACCCCCCTGCCTTCCCGGCAGGGAGGTTCAGTAGGTGTAGCTTAGGGCTAGGCACAGGAGCTTTTTTGAGGCGTCTGGATCGCCTTCCTCATCCGTCCGCAATGGCCGCCCTTGCGGAGGCGTTTGTAGAACTCGCCCGTGCAAACGGGCTCGTGGTCACCCCAGCCTTTAAGGCCGTGATAGAGAGCGCGCTTTCCGCGCTTAAGCTGGACTCTCCGGCGTCCCCCCCCGCCCCCCGCGCCGCCGCGTACGTCCGCGTCCGCGTCCGCGTTCCGGGCCCTGCCCATGCCCATGGAATTCAATTTCCATGACTCGCGCTCCGTAAAGCGCACTGCCGCCGAAGTCCTATAGGACATAGATTCGGACTCCAGCCGTCGCGCGCGTCCGGCTCCGCGACCCCTGCCCCTCGCGCGGCTCAGCCCGCCCCTCCGCCCGCAGTGGCCTCCACGTCGGGCTCCCAAAGGGCGCCGAAGCAGCACTCTCACTGCTCGCCCGTCCCCTCTGGGCCTAAGCTGCCCGTTCCGATATTCCTTAGGGACAAATCCCTATGGACCCCAATTAGTAAAACTTGCGCCGACAAAGGCTGGCTCTATACCCGAGCCACCAACACCGCGTCCGGCATTAAAGTCACGATGTCAGACATCGCATCGTACCGCGCGTTGACTGCCCATATGACAGTCAACAACATTCCCTACCACACGTTCCCGCTCCCCGAGGAGCGGCTTGTGTGTGCGATCTTAAGGGGAGTTCCCTATGAACTCTCCAACGAAGAGGTCCTCGAGGACCTCGTGCGTCAAGGCTTGTCCGTGGAAGCAGTGCACAAAATGCAAAACCCAAGCGCAAAGTAGCGCCCCCTCCAGCCCCCACGGCTGAGAAGTTCCCCGCCCTTCCGGCGAGGAAGCCTCACACCGTGGCCCCCGCCTGGGGCCCCCCAAGGGCCCCGGCAGTCCCAAACACAGTGATGGCAGCCCCTCAGGCCCACACCGCTGCCCCAAAACCAACCAGGGCCCCCGCGAGGGCCCCGGCACCAGTTCCGAATTCCGCGTGGGGCCCCTTCAGGGCCCCCGCAGCCCAACCTATACCCCGCCCAAGGGCATCCCCAGCGAGCGCCGCCGCTCCGACCATCGCGGATGACCTCCTGACCGACGGTACGGCCATAGAGGGCATCAATATCAGAGAAATTTCCGTCCTCGCAGGGAAACTGCGTTTAGCAAATTCCACGCAAGCAAAGCTTCTAGCGCCTTGCGAGCACTCGTCCTTGTTAAGCGCGTTATAAGTATAGATACAATAGGTATCTATAACAGAGCCCGACCCATTCCCAAGTCTCACATTCCTACAATAGGCAGTCTCCCTCTGAGACTACTATTGCCATCCCTTCTAAAAATAACACAAGACCTAGGTCTAGATGTTATATGTCCATTACGTCCGACCTATTTCCCTCGGAACGTAAACTCCCTTCCGGATGTACTCGATTTTGCCTTGTTTAAGAAGATCTTTCTTAAACTCGATGCGATAGAATCGCTAGACGATTTAGGGTCAGACCATAGGCCCGTATCGCTCGTTTTAGGCCCCCTCGAACCTCCGAATAATCAAAAGAAAATATGTACTAACTGGAAAGGCTATCAAACCTCGCTCGCGTCCGCGTTAGAGGAGCCATCCTCCAATCTAGTCCTCTCTCCCGGTCAACTAGATGACCCGGGTACGATCGATGCCGCCATCGATTCCTTCACCAGTCTGGTTCAATCAACAGTCACTGAACAGTCACTGAACAGTCGCGTGAAGTCGTACTACCTAATAGGCCACTTCCGCCAGAGCTTCGTGACCTGATTAGAACCAAAAATAAAGCACTTAGAGTTGCTAAGTACTACCCCACCCCTTCAAATAGGGCTGCTGCAAACCGCTTGCAGCGCCAAGTTAGGGACGCAGTATCCGATCTGAGACACTCCCGATGGAATGATCTCATGGCGGACATCTTCCCTTCGCACGTAGCTTACTACCAAGTGGCCAGAGCACTTCGTAGTGATGCTATCACCCACACCCCACCGCTAGCCCGCCCCGATGGCACTCGAGCCTTCGAGGACGACGAAAAAGCCGAATGCTTCGCGGACAGCATTGCTTCTCAATGCTCGCCCAGCACCCAAGCGACCGACCCGGATCACATCCGGGCGGTAGAGGAAGAGGTCCGAAGCAGGACCTCCCTCCCGCTTCCCACAGATGACCCTCCGATCACCACTTCGGTGGACGAGGTCCAATCCTTTATAAGGGGCCTTAAGCCCCGCAAAGCACCGGGCGCCGACGGTATTTCAAATAAGGCGCTCAAACACTTCCCCGAAAAGGCTCTCCTTTTACTCTCAATTATTATCAACGCTTGTTTTGATCTGTGCTACTTTCCAGCCGCCTGGAAAGAGGCAATCGTTATAGGCATACCCAAGCCCGGTAAGGCTCTAGAACAACCGGCAAATCATCGCCCCATAAGCCTCCTAAAGGCTATGGGTAACATTTTCGAAAAGATAATACTTTCACGCATGAAAGCACATCTTTTCGAAAATAATCTAATAATTCCCCACCAATTCGGCTTTCGCGCAAAACACAGCTGCCCGCAGCAAGTCCACCGAATTGTTGAGTATATACTCAGCGGTTTTATTCCTCGTAAGCAAAAACCGTAGCTGTGTTCTTTGACGTCGCCAAAGCTTTCGATAAAGTTTGGCACGACGGTCTCATTTACAAACTATACGAGTTAGATACGCCTGACCGGTTAGTAAAACTCTTAAACTCCTTCATTCGCGATCGCGCTTTCCGCTTCCGCTATGAAGGCACCCTCTCGTCCCCGCGACCGCTCCGAGCGGGCGTGCCGCAGGGGTCGGCCCTCTCGCCGCTGCTCTACAATGTCTACACTAATGACATACCAGTGCCAACTAACGCCACAGAGTTAGCGTTATTCGCCGATGACACCGCCCTTTATCTTAAAGGGTCGTCACATAAGGCAATACTAGGGAGACTTCAAAGCTCTATCTCACAACTTGGCGACTGGTTTCGCAAGTGGAGAATAGACGTCAATCCCGACAAAAGCGTGGCTGTCGGCTTTGACGTAAAACGTAGGTCCCGCGTGGTCCCAGATGGGACCCGACCCTTAAGGTTACGGAGCCCCGATACCGTGGCACCGCTCCACGAAATACTTAGGAGTTACTCTCGACAAAGGCCTCACGTTCGGCCCGCATGTCCGCAGAGTAACTAAACGTGCTCGCTTTTACTTCAGCCGTCTTAACTGTATGTTAGGTCGGAAGAGCAAAATGTCCGTTAGAAATAAACTAACTCTTTATAAGGTTTGTATACGACCCGTTATGACGTACGCGGCGCCGGTTTTCGCGCACACCAACCCTAATTTAATTAAATCGATCCAGACGGTTCAAAACAACTTCTGTCGTAGGGCAACAGACGCACCCTGGTACGTCCGCAACGCGGACCTACACAGGGACCTGACCCTTCCCACAGTTCATTCCCACTTAAAGCAATGCTCCGAGCGGTTTTTCAAAGCCGCGGAGGAGCATTCTAATCCACTTATCTCCGGGGCCGCGGCTTACGAGCCACCCCGCCCATCCACTCATTACTATCGCAGACCCAAACACGTACTGACAGACGCCCCTGACTCACTAACGCTCGCTGTGGAAAGCCTCTCTACGGCTCACACGAACGCTAGTACTTAGGTCTTAGCCAGATTAGACTATGACAAGGAGTGACCTTATGCAGCTCGATCCCACATTACACGGTCTCCACCCACTCGGGGTGGGGGACGCTTTCTCGCGCATGCGCTAGTTTGTAACTAGTGCGGCGCTGCGCCGCCGGAGCCTCGCCGAGGCGGTCGCTTAGATGAAACCTTTTACAGCCTCTCCGGCTAAAGGTACTTGCGGACTACTTAGGTAGGGCGTGGTTTTTGTCAGTCTAGCCTGACATAACACCTTTTTAAGTGGCTTAGCCATAGAAGGATTTCCACGTTTAAAAAAAAAAAAAAAAAAAACTGACAAATAAATGTACTTTGAACTTCACAGTGTGGTATCATCTTATTAAAAATAAATATATTTTTAGAAATAGAATATAAACCGGTACTTAAAATTGCAATAGGTAGTTTGATTATAATTATGTCAGCTTTGAATCAAGCGAACCAAGTTCGAACTTCGACCATGCGCTGAGGACGTCGTGGTCCCACTTCTTGCAGAAGCATTTAGCTTACCACGGATGCAAACACGAATATAAATAATGTATTTGACATATATTTTATAACATATATTATTTACTTTATTTTTTATAACATCTATGTAGGTATATAAAAGTTACTTGTCACAATTTTTGACCGCAATGAACTCTAAAACAACACATACGATTGTGATTATTCTTTTTTCATTTTGCTGGATTTGTTCCGACTTAAGACATAGCATAGGTTTCGTTTATAACACATCAGCTAGTATATTATATGTATAAAAACTGTAGTTAAACCTTTTGTTTTAAACTTTCATGGTCACTACCATGGTAATATAAGTTATATCCGGGATTTATACCATGTAACTTGTTTTTATTGAGTTTCCGATATTTCGGCACTGTTGCAAGTGCTCCGTGATCATGGCAGAAAAAGCCTGCACTGGTCTGAGGTCTGCATCTTCCAGAGATTTTAAAGATAAATCAAGGTGCCAGTTAATTTTTGAGATTTCAGATTTAATCGCTTCATAATCACCTTTGTTACAAAGATACTTGGTGAATGCGGCACTATTTAGAGGAGCGATTACACCAAATTTTAATTCTATATTTAAGGCACCGTTATGGAGGTCTATTGAACCAGAGGGTTATCACTGTAGTCAGTTACCCGAACGGAGTCGTTCGAAAGTACGGGGTCTAATATTCTACCATACTTATTTTGTATACCATTAAGTTGTCTTAAACCGAAGGTATTAATTTCACCTACAAACAAAATCTCGCTGTAAGTGCTAAGATTGGTTGGGTCAAAGTATGACTCACCTGCGTTATTCGGAACCCAAGTTATACCGCTCAGGATGAAGTCGCCCACCAAGAAAAACTTCTCATTCGATAATTTTGAAACAATATCACCTAAATTAATTAAGAAGAACTGGAACTGTTGAGTATGCGTGTAACCTCGACTTTCACTACATAAATAAAGGACACATGTTTACTTTAGTTAAAATACAAGTTTCACGCTTTTTAAGACTTAGTGTTAAGCATAGACCTTCTGCTCTAGAGTGGAAGGTAGACTGAGGAGTAACAACTATATCACGACGAATTGCAATCAACACACCACCACCATAGTTACGGTCACGTCTAAAGACTACATAACGACTATCGAAAAGTTCGGCATCTGCAATACTATCACGCAACCAGGTTTCTGTGATAATAGTTATCGCTCATTCACAAGAAGGACGTCACATCTCAAAAAACAGTGATTTTGAGTTAAATATACAAAAAGAATAAGAATTTTCAACTTTATTTCCTGTAAAAACGGCATAAGTCTTAAGCGTTAAATGTGAGAGCCGGAGAAGTTATGTCACTATATATCGCTCTCGCTCGAGCGCGTCAGTTATTTCGAGGTCGCAGTGTTGCCACCTTAGAGGTTTTCTCACCAGAACTGGTGCTTTTTCAAGGCTGTTGGTGGTCATTTTTTAATGACTAGCGTTTTTATTTTTTTTAGTGGTATTTAGCGGTTTTTACATATGGAATCTGGCAACACTTTTTGAAAGGGAAATCCCCTACCGTTACTGAATTTCATACGGTCTATGCTTACTCTATGACCGGGGAATCCCTAGGCAGACTCGTAAATTAATGTTTTGTTTTAGTTTAGCTGTCACTGTCATTCTATTATATATTCTCAATATAAATTGTGTGATTTGTGTGTGTTGTGTTGTTGAAAAGCCTGTTTGATAAAGTTGTGTCTTGAAACAGCGTGTGATCTCTTGAAGCTGTAAATAACATTTAATAATGGAAGTTCCACTCAAGAAAAAACAATACGCACAAAAGTATAGAAAGGAATGGGAATCACTAAATGAATTCCAAACCTGGCTTAAGCCTTTACCTGGTGATGATACGAAAGCGTTTTGCACATTTTGTAAAGCAGAATTACTAGCAAAATTAGTAGATTTGAGAAGACATACTGAAACAAAAAAACACAAACAAAAGATGCAAATTATATCGGGCAATCAAACGATACAATTCACGCCTGCTGAAACGATTTCAAACCCAAACTCTCGCAAAGCTGAAGGAATGCTCGCTCTTTACATTTCAGAACACAGTTCTGTTTCCTGTATTGATCATCTAACAGATTTAGTAAAATCAGCTTTCCCTGATTCCAAAATAACGAGTGACTTAAAAATGCATCGTACTAAGTGCACTGAAGTTATTAAAAACGTCTTGGCGCCACACTTCGTTGAAGAGCTAAGAAAGGACATAGGACAGCAAAAATACAGTCTCATTATTGACGAATCAACTGACATCAGTACGAGCAAACAACTTGGTATTGTAATCAGATATTTCAGTCGAAAATTAAAAAAAATAGTTTCTTCGTTTCTGGCCCTAGAACCACTTAAAACATGCGATGCAGTCGGAATCGTAGGAGCCCTTATTTCTTGCTTACAAAAATATGGCCTAGATAAAAATAAAATGGTTGGATTGGGAACAGACAATGCGTCTGTCATGATTGGCATCAATAATGGAGTGTACAGAATTCTAAAAAATGATATACCAAATTTAATTCTAATCAAATGCACTTGCCACTCTTTACAACTTGCAGTGTCACATGCCTCAGAACAAACTCTACCAAGAAATATTGAATTCTTAATTAGAGAAACTTACAATTGGTTTGCCCACTCTACAAAACGTAAAAATGAATATCATGAAATTTACGAAACTATAAATTGCGGTGAAGCACCTTTGAAAATTTTGCAGGTATGTGATACGCGCTGGTTGTCTATAGAACCAGCAGTCCAAAGAATTTTGGCACAGTGGAAAGAACTGACTTTGCATTTTGGTCTTGTGAGAGATCGATGCTACACTGCAGATCTATTATATCGTATGTACAAGGACGAATCTAATTATTTGTATATGTTATTTTTAAGAAGTATACTAAACGATGTGCAGATCGCTGTGAAAACCTTTGAAAGTGAAAGTGCAAATCCGCTTAAACTATTAAATGTGCTGATTACACTATTACGCTCAGTTTGCAACAGGATACTGTTACCAAATTCGGCTGTCACAGATAAGGATTTTCTAAACGTTGACATCGACCTTCACCTTAATCCAGTCCCATATATGGGATACCTTTTTGAATCGGAGAGTGAAAGAACATTATTAGCAGCGGATGCTATATCAGCCATAAAACGTCGATGTATTGAATTTAATGTAAAGCTAGCTAAGGAAATTCAACAAAGACTGCCGACCAATTATACTGTACTAGAGTTGATGTCAAGATTAGCGCCAGAGACGATTCTACGCCAGGGTAAGGACAACTCCATTTCAGAACTAGCTAAAGAACTTGGCTATAATGCTAGTGACATTGACAAGATATTGAACCAGTGGCACAACATTTGTTTTGTCCAGTGGAAAAATACAAACGATGTAATAAAATTTTGGAATGAGGTAGATGAGTACAGAAACGCAGCTGGAATAAATGACTTTGGAGAACTAGTTGATCTTGCTATATCTTCGTTAACATTACCTCATTCAAATGCGGGTATCGAAAGAATTTTTAGTGTCATGAACATCGTAAAAACCAAACTACGGAACAGGATGGCTGGTCCACTTCTAAATGCCATAATTTTTATCAGAAATAGACTAAAAGTTACTGATGTTAAATGCTACAATTACGAACTACCAAGCGATGTCATTGCATCTATTGGAAAAAACAAAAAGTACTCGTACAAAAATCAAGTTCAACCAGCAACATCATCGGCATCGACGTCATCAACAGTAGTGTCTGAGAATTTAGATGATGAAGTTATAGAAGATATAATATTTGATCTTGATTTTTAACATTTAATTTTTTTATTGTTTATCTAAATTCCTACTTACTCTATTGATTGAATTGGTATTAATTCACTCCTTTTTTAATAACAAAAATAATGTTTATGTTTGGTAAATACTTAATTTTGTTTAATTAGGTAATAAAAACCATTACTACATTCTTTTAGCATTTTTTTAGCATCTCATACATGTTAATTCGTATTTAATTTCAACTAGGTTTTCTTTTGTCTGAGATTATAAAATGCAATAATTTAGCGGTATTTGGTGTTTTTTTTTAAATTCAAATTTGTTTAATTTGGCGGAATTTTACTGATCAGTTAGCGCTTTAAAAAAAATAAAGGTGGCAACACTGCGAGGTCGGCACATCTCAGTTGCCACGAAGCTATTAAAATGAGTGTACGTGTTTGTCCAGAGAAAAGCCGTCATATTGCCTTTAATGACAATATTCTATAAAAAGTGAGTAAAATCTTTATTGTTCTTTTTTGCGAAAAAACGACACATCATTGTTTGTGACATTGTGTAAATAAAATTTCGCGTTAGTAATGTAGGTGACATTTGGTGTTGTGTCGTTATTGATAATATTTAATATTTATTATATGTGGATTATCTCTACTTAATACGTTATAAACAATAAGTAAAAGCATATTTATAATTTCGCAAACGGCAATTTTTTTATTAAGTCGTTGTTGATACTAAAAGCTAAAAGTGTGTCACTCGAATATTTTATGTTATGACGTTATAATCAATAATTATTTTGAACTTAGGTGCTGTACATACCAATTACCAAGATAATGTCTTCAGGTAGAGGGAGAAAAATATTGGCGTTAATTGCCCCCACCGAGGATTTTAATAATAAAACGCCCGATATTTCGGTGGATGTGTTAGGTAAGTATTATGTAGTAGTAGGTAGGTAGGCAATCTTTGTTTTAAGTGTTTTATATAATTATTTTTGTGTGTTTGGATAAATGTCATATTTTTATTCGTTTTTAGCGGGTGATGAGGGTCGCAAAGCAAATATAAATTGCGAAATGGATGTCGATGTTAATCAACTTAATACAACTGTACGGTAGAGGTCCTCTAGTTCTTCAAGCAACTCCAGTAGTTCAAGTGGATCTACTTTCGTGGATAAATCGTCTTCTGGGTCATTCAAAGAAGGTAAATAAACAATTGTATTACAGGTCATTTAAAATTCTAAGATTCTATTATACATAAATAGTCATATATTTACGTACATAGTTATTTTATTATTTATTACTTGTGAATTGTATATACTTATATTTTTATTAATCTACAGATAGTGATGACTCCGTTAAAGATCCGCTTTATCAACCAAAAGACCTTGTTCAGTCAGCTTCGCCATCAATTTCTTTGATCGATGATTTGTTGGAAACTGACGCTAATGAATTGACAAACCACGGAAATAACGAAAAAAACCCCACAGACAAAGGAGTTGAGCAGTCCTCGCCCTAGTAACATCCCAGAGATAATTGACCCTGAAAATACGGCTGAGCAAAATTTGATTAAAAGGGGCAGAAAACGTATACGAGACGTAAGTGCTTGGAATAAAAACGTCGTGAAGAGGCTTAAAAAATACGGGAAAATCTTATGAGAGTACAGCTACAAAGAAAGTTATGCCTGAACGGAAACTGAAGAAACCCTGTAACGAAAAATGCAAACTGAGTTGCAGCACTAAATTTACAGAAATAGACAGGATTATGTTATTTGATGAATATTGACAGTAAGGAGATGTAGAGAAACATTGGAATTATATAGCCAATTGCATGACTATCGTCAAACCTAAATATCGATATGTAAGAGAAGGAGGCACTAGAAATAAGAGGAACATTGAATCAATACCGAAAATTGAGTCTCATTACACTCGTGCGAAAACATCAAAAGAGTTCATAGATGGTAGCAGATCGATTTCTGAGATACATAAAGACTATGTCAACATTTGTAAAAGCCAGAATGTACCTTACGGAAATTATATGCTATTTTACAAGATATTTACAGAAGAATATAATATTTCTTTCTTTAAACCAAAAAAAGACCGCTGCGACACTTGCGCTATTTATGAAAACTGTGAGAACGAAAATAAAGAAAACAGAAAGGAAGATTATGACAGACACTTGATAGAGAAAGATTTATGTAGGGAAGATTATATTTATTATTTATCTTATTTTATGTTTCAGGTGATTGTTTTAAATACATAATTAGAATATATAAGCTTAAATGTGATTTTAATTTGAGACGTATGTCATATAGTTATTACAAATTGTTTAACCGATATTGAATCTTCATGTTTCACTACATGAAAGAAAAATAGTTTTTAAGTTAAAGACTGTTAAAATTTAAAGTTATCATAACACCAAATAAATAAAGCTTTAATTTTCTATAGTGTCATATTTTATTTTGATTTACGAATTTACTGCATTTTTCCTATCAACAACGTCATAAGATGGATGATTTGAAAAAAATATTTTACCATTTCCTACAAGAATGACACAAGTTGTACCCTGTAACACAAAATACATAATATACAATAAACTTCATACATTTTGCATTGAAATAAAACGTTTCCAATTTGACGAATAGTGTGCTATTTAAATAAAAGTAGTATCACAGTCTTGGAACTAGCATTTTTTTTTTAAATATAAATCACAAACATAAAAACCTTAATTCCCGAAAGTTACTAATTTTTAGTTGTGACGTCCTTCTTGTGAATGAGCGTTATGTCACAGTCACTACTACAGATATTACTGAACTATCATTGCCGTTGCAAAACATACTACTACTCAAGTAAGTATTATTAAAATCTTTGAAGTTTTATTAGTTAACTTCAGTCATTTCTGTCTATTTTCTTCACAAAAAATATTGAAGTAGAAGTGAAATTTACAATTATAACACAATAACAAAAACACACATCACATCTATAAAATAAAATGAGGCTAAACTCTGACCATTCAATAAAAAATCTACGAATAATACATTTTTTCAATATAAATATGAATAAATACACGGTACTTTTAATGTAAGAAATTGTCTGTCATCTGACAGTGCTATTCTAGTCTCATTATCTTATTTTAGTTTTCAGATGGCGAAGTCTTATGCCACTTATGTTTTGTAATAGTAAATCAATGTGGAAATGAAATAAACCTGAGGAGGCAGCTTGGTCGTACTCATGTCTGCATTGGGTATAAAGCGATAAAAAACAAATGGATATATAAAGGTTCATATGAAAAGGGGTTGTATTAGGAAGAGGTTGTTGTACCTTAAGTATCGTTACGAGCGCTCTAACAAGCAATGCAATAAAAAACAATATGTGACATACAATACAATTCTGAAGAAATGCATTTATAAATCGCAGCAATTAAATAATTCTAAATGCATCAAATACTCTAAAAATAAATGAAAAGCGGCTTGCAAAGTTATAAAGAATAATATTGATATGAACAGTGACTTAAAAGACATGAATGAAATAAAGATAAATGACCAAACTTACGATAAACCTAAAGACATAGCGAATTTATTTAATGACTATTTTACTGATTTAAATGAACAAAGTTAACTTAATAAATAGGTTGAGCTCAAAAACCAGGAAAACGTGACAGCACCAGCCACATATATAGATAATCTTAATATATATAAATTACGTGTCACGTTGTTTGTCCGCGATGGACTCCTAAACTACTTAAACGATTTCGATCAAACTTCGTAACTATCTGTTATTGGATCTAACTTAAAAGATAGGATAGGTTTTATTTTAATTTATAACACTGCAACGCGTGGCTGGGTCAGCTAGTATTTAATAGATATTGATGACTAAAAATATATTAATTTCTTACACTTCCGCGCACATTAAACATTTGAATAAAACAAACTAGAATCAAACCCTTAGTCATACAGTGTATAGAAAGGCAACTCATACAGAGAGACATCCAAATGGTGACTCTCACCACCATCCTATACAGTTGGCTACCGTTAGGAAAATTTTGTTTCAGAGAGCTCGCGGCATCTGTGACCAACAACATCTGACTGTGAGGCTTCAGCATGTCAAGCGAGTACTACAATATAACAAATTGCGAGTACCAAGACTACGTCACAGAGGCCGCGCCAAACCGCCTGGTTTGGCTTGGCTTTGGTTTAGTTTTAAACTGTGCCTACAGTAGAACGTCAACTGCTGTCGTTCTTCACATGAAGTGGGTCACTGACAAGATTGGGAACATTCTGTAGCGGGCTTCCATTAATACTTACTTTAAACCAGCCAGGAAAATTAACCAATTCTTACGACGGATCAAGTGTAATATGAGTATATTACAGGCAGCATGTGTCTATAAAATTGATTGTGTCTGTGGTCTCTCATACATCGGGCAAATAAAGAGCCTAAAAGTGTAGGGACGCGCATTAAAGAACACGTCTCCGACATAAAAGATAGGCGTGATGATAGGTCTGCAATGTGTGAGCATGCTTTTGAAGGTCCAAACCTCTACATTCGATTCGATAAACCTCAAATTCTAGCTAGAGAACAAAGATTTGTTCCTAGGATGCTACGCGAGGCTATTGAAATCAGGAAATATCCTAATTTCAATAGAGACGAAGGTTGAAGCATTCCACCTGCTTGGGATCCAATAATCAAAAAATTAATACCTCCAAGGTCACATATTGCAAGACCCAGTGATATAGTAAGCTCTTTTTGCAAATAATAACAGAAAGATGGAGGTCGGTCCCCCTGGTCGAGTTTCTTTCGCCAGTTCTTCTAGGAAGTGCCTGGCGAAAGCCAATTCCCGAACTAGTAGTAGACTCAGAAGTATACAATGTTATTGTAGGGAGAATGTAATAACTAAATAAAATGTAAAATAAAACAATTTGATTTATATATTAACAATTAGAAACGTTGGATTAGGAACGAACCGAATAAAATATTGTGAAGGTAGTAGAAAATATACGACGACCATTACCTTAGTCATTCTGAAACGTCAGGATCAAATAAATATAAAATAAATTTTGCCCAAAAAACCGTTAAAAAGTTTGTTTTGTTCAAATGATAAAAAATAAAGAATAAAATCGATGTATTTTTTGTTTTACTTGATATAACTTTGTACCAAATGATTTAAATTTTATTTATATAATGAAGATGCTACAACACCATTTAATACTGTCAATGAAATATTATCGTAACTATTGACTGCTCGATAGATACAAGAATTACATTTGTATTATATATGTCACCGTAAATTTCGTACACCCAGATTAAGACTGCCACATGTCCAAAAGTGTCAAACTGAGAAAACCAGAGTAGAAATTTTTAAGTTTTCAATATTTTTTCCAACCTAGAGTGCCATATGTATCTTCCATTTTGTAAACATTCGTTTTAGACTTGTGGCACTTTTTCACCATGTTCAACACATATCATACTATAAGTTGGCATTTAAAACTAAATATCCCTAATTTTTGACTTGTGGCAGTCTTAATCTGGGTATACGATTTGTAAATACCGTTACATTATAATGTATCACTTCAAACGCAACTTCAAAATAAAAGTGAAAGGTGCGCACGATAGGTTGCACACAAAAAACGTAACGCTGTCATTAGATCACTAAATTTTACTCTTCATATTTTTTTCATACCGGTTGCCTTATATGAAAATCATTTTTTAAGAAGTAAACTCCAAAAAAATGTTTTAGAGGTAACATCTTCAATAAAAGTAAGTAGTCTCCTCCTTAAGGTTTTATCTAAACAATTATTTTCTTATCATCTACGTATTACAAGAAAAATACTTCTATTTTTGCTGTCAATGACGAATATCTTTTGTTCCTACCCGTGAAAACTCGTTTCAGTATAGATTTGTTTAATAACTGTTTTTTCTGTAGTAATGTTGACTCGTTGGGAAATTTTGAAATAAATAAATTCCAACGAGTCTCAATATGACAGTTGACTACTTGTGGGGAACCAAGAGTGTTTGTTTTATTATTCATGTGTTGGGCCTTACGTACTTACTTAAGTTTAATTGTCAAAGTGAGACATCACTATAATAAGCCAGTATACGCACTGGCTTCCCTCTTCAATAGTGGAACTTGTATCGCACTTAGACATGGTAGGGCTTCTGGTTTTTGTCTACTACTTTTAAATCACTTCACTGTACATTCACAGGGCAGTGCAAAGAAAAGTTGGGGTATTGCCAAGCTGCAGTATTGCAACCCTAAGTATGTCACCAATTGCTCCGTCGTCGTCACTTTCAAGAAAACGGATAAGAGCGGAGATAGTTTGCTTACTAACATAACAATGACATACCTGGTGCCTCTTGCAAATAACGTCACACTTGCTAGTACCTTCTGTTCTGAGTATTCTTGTTTCATATAACCATTGATTTCTATGAAGCTCCTCCAATTAGCCGCGAAAACATTTTTCACTAGATGCTTTAATCTTAGACACGACACGAGTCAGTCTACAATCACTCACTGACTGAATTAATTCCATCTATATTTAAGTATTTCATGCGTCAGTAAACGCCTCTTACATTCTTTTCTTTGGTGTACCATCAGCCCGTACAGTTTTTATGACATGTCCTTTTGTCAGTCTCCAATGGGTTACGGATTTTTTTTTATCTCAAGCTTTATTGTACTTCGGAAGTTACGTAAAGATGTTGGTTCCAATGGAATCTGCAGTGACCATTCAAAAATTATTATGTCCAATTCACTATTTGTGTTTACATCGTCATGGAAAAACTCAGTAGAAGTCTTTAATACTTTTATAAATTATAATATAATTATAACTATTAGGTACGTTGTTTCTTCCTTGAAAACATCTTATTAGGAATCAGATGCCGCGTCAAACTACCCAAGGAACAACAATAACAATATACATGTTGATACTGTTTGATATTACCTGCAAATCCCAAATTTGGTGTATATCATCAAACATAAAGTCTGAATCTTATTAGTCTTAACCATCATTCAATTGACATGTATACGCCTGATCGTACTACTGCCAAAATAAATATATTTATTCAGGTGATCATTGCCAGGGTTATTCTGTTGAGTTCGAGCCAGGACAAAATCTGAGAATTAGCTACAAGTACTGCGCCTTATTCAGGCAGCAGTGGCTCTTGACATTTTTGCGGAATCAATCGCCCACGACGTCTTGGCCGTGTCCTAGACCTCCCGTAAGTATTTTCAAAATCTAAAACCTTTCAAGCGTTTTCGTGGAATCTCTGGGAGTGATTCCGTGAAGAGGGATGGAAGTGTAGAATTCCTGTTACACTCTTTTATCCCGCTGGGGAAGCGCGACCTATTTGATTAGGTAGAATTACCTGACAGACGGCACCAGCCCATTTTCCAAAAGAGCTACCTTTAGGGCCCAATCTCAGCTGCATCATCTATATATATATTTATTATGAGGTAAGACACAATGCTTAGGCCCCTTTGTATCGATACAAACGTGATAAACATGAAGATTAAAACTGTAGTGCTTAAAGGCCCTTCCTCTTCTGGTAGATGTTTACGAACACACAAAAGTTTATTCAATAAAAAAAGTTACGGTTTATCGACAATGTATGTGTGTGTTTGACAAGAAAGAGACGTGTAACCAAAGTGAGATATCAGATGTAGCTACTGTAAGTCTCGCTCATTTTCTTTCGTGGAACCTCAAGAATTACACGTTACAGGTAAAGATAGATACAATGTAAGAGTAAATACACATTGGACACAACAAAATAGGTGAGGACGCTCACAATTTGCATCCGTGATCTCCTAGGAGGCAAGCTAGAGTTTAGATGAGAGAAAAAACAACAAATAAATACTATCAACAACACATGAAACTAATACAATATGAAATAAAGTGTAATCTATAGAAATAGCATATTAAGCTGTTGATCTTCCGAGCGTAAAATAACCAAGATTAAAATAATTGATTTTAAAATTTTAATGAATTATTTATAAAAAGTAATTCATTAAAAAATCTACTTTAAATTGTAATAAATTAATAACAAAGAATAAAATAATAATTTTATACTCACATTAAAATTAAAAATAATAAATGAAAGGGCAAATGTATTATGCTATAACGAACAATTTGAGATATTTTCATAATACCTGTCAAAAACCCTATTGTTCTGTTAACAACCTAATCTTATTTATTAAGCTGTTTGTCTTCCAAGAATAAATGAACACTATTAAAATAATTAATTAAAAAAAATACTGTAAAATATAATTAATTAATTACTTAGAAAGAGTAATTAATTTAAAAATCTACTATTTCTTATCATATTGGCTTAGGATGTCAATGATTTTTTTATTTAACCATATGTTTTTAATATAATCAATAAATCGATCAATGTTATGAACATACAATCAATTCCTATTATTTTAAAATTATTTATTTAATTTAAATTTAATTTTAACTCAACACTTGTATTCTTTTTTTGGACCTCAAGCCTCATTAATTATCGATATTCTTATTATTTCTTATAAAGACCTACAGTATCATTAATTTATTCTATGGCGCTATCTTTGTGATTACACATGCTATATACACATGTTTATGGAGACGCAGCCTAACATGTTACAATCTAATGTTCTGTTTTCGATAACTTAGTTCCATGTTGTAACTCTGTTGTGTGTAGAAATAAAATAAAATAATTATTGACTTTTTTGGTGTTGCAGGGTATACTTCAACTATATAATCTCAGCATACCTCCACCATATGTGCCAGGGCCGCTGAAGATAGGTAACTTTAAGATGCGAGTAGATTTATTCCAGAATATTAATCAAGAGCGGTTAATGATATTAACTTTAGAGGGTGAAATTATTAAAAAAGTTAAGAATAAATCATAAGAAAACATATAATATATTTTTATTTATCCATTTAACTTGTATTTAATTGTATACTTACCAATCCAACAACGCACCGAAACTTATATGAGTGAGAAACTATTCAGTGTAATATTAATAATATTTTTTACAATCACACCAATTAACTTAGTAAAAGTAAGCACTGTAAGTCTTGTGTTATGGATACTAGGGTAACGGATAGAATTATCTAAATGATACATAGATATGTAATATTTATAGAACAAATAACACCAAATTGAACAATAGAAAAATCCCTTCTAACACCCTAGACGAATAGATTTTTACCTTGTGATATAATTGTTTCGATATTTATTATTAATATAGGCCGAACACTGTAATGACGGCGCAATTAAGCTCCTCTAATTGTTATAATTTCATGTTTTTTAATACCTTCAAATCTTTCCAATACACTTTTGCAAGGGTTTAATTTCAACTAGTAGACGCTAGGTAAAACTAAATATTTTCTTAAATGATTTCTATATTATACATTATCAATGCTATTTCACTTATATAATAAATTTTAATAGAAAAATCGACTCGGCACATAAAATGTTCTCACCCTTGATACTCAAATATTGCTGCGACTTTTACCTCATATACTAGATGATGCAGTCGCTAAGCATAAAGCTACGCTAGCACCATAATTGGAGCGAAGCGTAATACCTAAAAAAAAATTTTTTTGGTTCGATCGGATTTTTTGCGAATTTTAAAATTCGGGCTCCGTCACCATCTGGCCCTAAACCTGTTGATTCGATTCCACACAAAACATATTAAAGGTAATAAAAAGGTTAAGAACTCGGTAAGTTATGGCGTAACAGACATTGTGCCATTGAAGCTGATCCATGGGAGCTTCGCTCGCTCCGCACCAAAAAAGGGTGTTTTGGCTTCGACGCACCACTGGAGTTTAGTCCTTAAGCACGCTTGTCTTTGAACAGGCACAGAAAATAAAACTAAAACTTCAAAATAAAAATGAAAGACGCTCACGATAGGTTGCGCACAAAAAACGTAACGCTGTCATTCGATCACTAAATTTTACTCTTCATATTTTTTCATACCGGGAGCCTTATATGAAAATCAATTCTTACGAAGTAAACTCCAAAAAAATGTTGGCATTTAGAGGCAACATCTTCAGTAAAAGTAAGTATAAAATATATAATTTTTATATATTTTATGCATTTATCAATGCGATCTTATAAGATAAGTTATTATAATAGAAAAATACTAGAAAAAAAAAACTTTCTTATCATCTACGTATTACACAGAAGTAATCACAAAAGATAAATTTATTTATATGTTTAACATTGATGATTTGTGGATGAATTTGACACTTTTACATTGCCATTGTTGTTTTAAATCTCATGTCACGATGTCATTTCGAGATAAACTCTGATACTACTGAACCGATGTTTATCAAACTTCGTAACTATCTGTTATTTCATCTAACTTAAAAGATAGGATAGGTTTTAAGTTATAACACAGCATCGCGTAGCCGGTCAGCTAGTAAAATTATATATAGTACAACTACAATACCACTAAAAATACAAATACTAAAATAGTATTTGTAAGATCCCTGTACAATTTGTATAACTGCAAATAAATATTTTGATTGACTGATATTTAACAATCGGAAGACTCCCTCAAAACATAGGAGGATTTTTCGATAATCTCGACGTTCGACGAGAGTCTTAAGAGATCGCAGACCGGTCGGAAAACGCTACAATTTTGTGGTCTACTGGTATTTTCCAATTCCAGTATCATTAGTGTTTAACAACGTTAAGTGTTAAGCGTTGGTGCTTTTCTGGTCTGCCGGACACTGAATAGCTAATGTATATCTGATTATATTTTAACCACCATCTGATATGACAAGCAAAGCAGATATGATTATGAGCATGACCAAAACATGGGAGTCTATTGAAACAATTATAAATGCCTATGGTAGTTCACCATGAAGGACCTCCTGTACTACACCCTACATATTTTAATTTTTTACTATTCATTAATGCAAGTTTTTTGTACAGTAAGTATAGTATATTGTTTGAAATGATAATGGCCACTAACATAAATTATAATTTCATTAAAAATATGCCTAAAAAGGAAGAACTGATTCTTCCATTAAAAAAGTGCATAAAAAATTTAAAAAATCTTTTATTTTTCATGCACTTTTATGGTCAAACGAACTAAAAAGTAAAAAATTAAATAATAAACTAGAAAATTAATATGACCAAGATACCTTACTATATTTATTTCGAAATGCAGTGTTAGTGTAAGAAAAATGCCATAAAAAGCACCCCACGCCTTTTTTACAATGACATTAATTTTGTCGTTAGTAACTTAATGTTATATTGAAATTTATTTTTTGCTTTTGAGTTCGGCTTACTATAAAAGTGACTAAAATAATAACTAAAAAAAATCTACTACAGAACGTGGTTTTTTTTTCATATTCATGCCATTTATTATAATTTTTCAGTTCTTTGCATTTTAAATGTTCCCGAGAATTTTAAATATTGTATTGTTTAAGTCTCTAATGAGTGTGCAAAATTAATCTCGCGTTGGAAGATTTCGTTACAAACAAACATACAGGTGAAGTTAATAAAAGTCTTCATCAAATCTAAGTTTCAACGCTGATTAAATGGACTGCGGTTCCCGAGCAAAGGCACAGCTATCACAGAATGACGAATATCTTTTGTTACTACCCGTGAAAACTCTATTCAGTATAGATTTGTTTAATAACTGTATTTTCTGTAGTAATGGCGACTCGTTGGGATATTTTTAAATAAATAAATTCCAACGAGTCTCAGTATGACAGTTGACTACTTGTGGGGAACCAAGAGTGTTTGTTTTATTATTTTTGCCTTGGGCTTTACCATGACCTCTAAGTGCGATTCAAGTTCAATTGTCCAAGTGAGACACCACTATACGCGTATACTGGCTTCCCTCTTCAACAGTGGAACTTGTATCGCACTTAGACATGATAGGGCTTCTGGTCTTCGTCTCCTACTTTTAATCACTTCACTGTATGTTCACAGGGCAGTGCAAAGAAAAGTTGGGGTATTGCCAAGCTGCAGTATTGCAACCCTAAGTATGTCACCAATTGCTCCGTCGTCACTTTCAAGAAAACGGATAAGAGCGGAGAGAATTTGCTTACTAATGTAACAATGACATACCTGGTGCCCATGGCAAATAACGTCACATTTGTTAGTATCTTCTGTTCTAAGTATTCTTGTTTCATATTACCCTTGATTGCTATGAACCTTCATAGCAATCCTTCATTCAAAGAACCTTCTTATAAAAGGTTATGTTAGGTACAGTAGACTCCATAATAACAGCTCCAATTAGCCGTGAAATCATTTTTATCTAGTTGGTCAAATCTTAGACACGAGACGAGTCAGTCTACAATCACAGACTGATTTCATTAATTTCATCTATATTTTAGTACCTATTTCATGCGTCAGTGAACGTCTCATACATTCTTTTCTTTGTTGTACCATCAGCCCGTACAGTTTATAGACCATGTCCTTTTGTCAGAGTCCAATGGGTTACTGATTTTTTTTTATCTCAAGCTTTATTGTACTTCGGAAATTACGTAAAGATGATGGTCCCAATGGAATATGCAGTGAGCATTCAGACATTATTATGTCCAATTTACCAGATGTGTTTTCATGCTTATGGAAAAACTCAGCAGTAAAGTCTTTAATACGTTTATAAATTTATGATAATATAAATATTAGGAACGACAGAGCGGAGTCTGTTGAGCCGCGGGGTCTTGTGCGCCACCAGTAGTATCACGCACACGGTACGTGATACTTACGAGTAGGTGGCATTAGAAGCAGCGAAAGGATGAAGGACACAAGCGACTGTTGCCTTAGTCGCCGGCCGGCATTCGTTTTGGATGTGAGTGCATAATGTTGCAAGTTTGGCGATAAAAGAAAAAAAAAGTCGGTATACGGGCGAAAGTTTTACGTGACAACGACTTTGAGTGGTAAAATAATTTTAATGTGAATATTCATTCGTATAGTAGGAAGAAGGATGAAATAATAGTAACAATTTAAAACATTTATTTATACAAAGAATTATATTTAAAACATTAATTTATAGGCACGCGTCCCTTCCACTTTTTATGTCTGTCTCTCTCGCTCTTAGGCGGGCTAACCATGCCCGAGTGGAAGGGACGCGTGCCTCTCACTCGCTCTCATTGTAAGCGCATAACGTGAGCGGAGCGTAACGCAGTTTCTTGAAGTGTCACCCGGCAAACCAATTTATAAGACGTTGTCACGTCAAAACATCTCTTCTGTGAATTTTGATTAAAAAACTACGAATTTCACCATACGGCCATAAAGTAAGTGTATTTTGATTTTAACATGATTACTGGTAATGACTTAAATATCAGAAATAAATTATTTTCAATTATTTTTTAGTTATTTAACATATTAAATGTAATTCGGGGAGGAGTCATTTGAGCCAAATCAATCGGGGTCGAATGAGCCATGTTCAAGTGACCCCTAATTTGTACAATTATTCTACATTAATGTTCTTTTAATTTTAGAGTGCGAAATTAAAGAAAAACGGACCGTGCTAATATCAGTAAAAATTTGATATAACGAGCTATAGATGGAATCATCAATAGTACAAGCCTCCGTAAAGCAGCTAAAGACAACAATATAGACAGAACTACGCTTTCGAGATATACATACATAAGTTTAAAGCTTACCCTGAAACTGTAGTGTTTAAGAAAGCAACAAACAGGAGGGAAAAACAGAAGTTCTTAAAGTTCCTAGGAGTCTGATGAAGAGAATGACTCTGTTCAGAAAATTAATAAAAAGATCAATAAGAAGAAAAATGTAAAGTAAACACAACTTCCGTCAGACACCGAAGAGGATGATTATTTATGTCTAGTGTGCGCTGAGTCCTAGGCAGATAGTCTCCCAGGAGAAGAATGGGTACAGTGCACTAGTTACCGAGATTAGGCTCACATTAAGTGCACTTCTGGTGCCAGTGCACTTTATATTTGTATGAACTGTGGCAGTAACTAAACTAATTAAATTATAAGTTTATTAAAGTTTTTGTTGCTATCAGCAATCACAAAAATTTAATTATGTTTTTATTCGCATATTTAAATAGGGAGTAGTGCAGAACTGGCCGCTTTAAGTGACATCTCAATATGTATATATTTTTTTTGTTGTTATTTTTGTAATTTAATGGTTCTTACTAACATAGTTTATAAGTCTTACTAACAAAATTGAGTCACTGTTACTTGAATAAATAAACATTTCATTCATTTCATTCATTCAATAACAATAAACAGGCTGTTTAGTAATACCTGCAAATCCCGAATTTGTTACATACCATACCATTTATACAACCCTAGAAAATTATAATAAAGCCTGAAAACCTTCATTCGACTGATCTACGCCTGGTAGTATTACTGCCAAAATAAATATTAATTCTGGTGATTATTGCCAGGGTTTTTCTGTTGAGTTCGATCCAGGACAAAAGCTGAAAGTTGACTACAAGTTCTGCGCCTTCTTCAGGCAGCAGTGGCTCTTGACGTTTCTGAGGAATCAGACGACTTGGCCTTGTCCTAGACCTCCCGTGAGTATTTTGGAAATCTAATATCTTTCACTTGCTTTCCTGGAATCTCTGGGAGCGATTTCCACTTTTACAGCTGTTACACACTTCCATCCCGCTGGGGAAGCGTGACCTAATTTATTTGGTAGAATTACCTGGCAGACGGTACCAATCCGTTTTCCAAAAGAGCCACCTTTAGGGCCCAATTTCCGTATTGCATGAGTTATATATTTACTGTACCGGAGGTAAGACACAATACTAATGCTCCTTTTTATCGATACAAACGAGATAAACATGAAAATTAAAAATGCAGTGAGCAAAGGCCTTTACACTTCCGGTAGACTGTAAAATGGGTAGCGTTGTTTTACGAACACAAAAAGTTTATGTGATAAAAAGGTTACTGTCGGTTAATATGTGTGCTTGACGAGAAAGAGACGTGTAACCAATGCAAGGTATCAGATGTTACGACTGTAAGTCTCGCTCATTTTCTCTATTTATTTGTTTTTATGGAACCTAAACAGTTACATGTTACAGGTAAAAATACGTACCTACGATGTAAGAGTAAATACACATTGGACACAACAAAATAGGTGAGGACGCTCACAATATGCATTTGTGAACTTTTAGGAGGTCAACTAGAACTTAGACGAGACGTAACTGAAGTTAGCAGTTTATCATTGTCCAGCAGATCAAAATTAAATGCGAGTTTTTTTCGCATGCAGTTGAGTTCTATAGTGCCTGATACTTTTTAGAAATAGTTTTGGCGTTTTTACTTCGAAAAATGTCAATTAACGAAATGATCTGCTAATTTCCCGTAGCAGCATCAACAGCACATGAAATTAATACAATAATAAAACTATAAAAATGGTATAGGGTGGTTCCAAACTTAAAAATATAGTCCATTTCAATATGAAATGTTGAAGAGGTAAACAATTATTTCTTCTTTTTACACAATAAAGTTTTATAAATTGGTAAAACGTAGTTACCCGTGTTATGGTCTAATGGAGGTATAAATTGATTACATGCGGTATCATTTTACGAGACCCTTACTTCATGCAAGGTTTACACGGAAGCAGTGCGCTGGCGCCAGTCTTAAAACAATTCAGCGCTGGCCTGATTTGTAATTGGCTTTCAATAGGGTATTTGACTAGAATGAAAATATAGTTATAAGTTTAACAATAAACATTATTTAAACAAATCGGCCCACATATTACTTTAAATATATAAATGATTAAAAAAATCATTAATAAAAAATTAAATTTCATGTCGGACCACAGGGTTGGCTTAATCCAGAGTGACGTCACATACTTGTAAATGTCAGTAAGTTTTACGTGTTACAATTTGACAGCTAAAAGTTTGTATACAAGCAAATGATGTAATGATATCAAGCAACCTGCTTGATGTCTTTAGCGTTTTGGGGGGTCTCTTTATGTATTTCAACTTTGATGGAGATTTTTATAGAAAATAGAAAATCTAACTAAGAATAAATTAAATGGCAAATGTATTATGCTATAACGGACAATTTAAGATATTTTCATAAAACCTGACAAAAACCCTTTTGTTATATTAACTACATTAAAAAATGTTAACTACAAAAAAATATTAATTTAAAAAAATATATAATACGTTATAAGTTATTAATTACTTTTAAAAGATTAACTATTTTTGATATATTTATATTGGCTTATGATTTTAATCATTTTTAACTTGATCGTTTGTTTCTAATACAATCATGAAATCGACCAATTTACATAATACAATCAATTCCTATTATTTTAAACTTATTTGTTTAATTTTAAGTCATCCCTTGTCTTTTTGGCTTATTAATTCTTATTATTTCTTGTCAAAATTTACAGTATCATTAATTTATTCTATGGCGCTGACTTTATTGATTACACATGCTATTCACACGTGTTAGTGGAAACGCAGCCTAACATGTTACAATCTAACGTTCTGTTTCCGATAACTTAGTTCCATGTTGTAACTCTGTTGTGTGTAGAAATAAAATAATTATTGACTCTATTGTGTTGCAGGGTATATTTCATCTATATAATCTCAGGTTACCCCCATCGTATTTGCCAGTGCCGTTGAAGACAGGCAAATTTAAGTTGCAGTTAGATATATTCCAGAATAATAATCAAGAGCGGTTAGTGATATTAACTATAGAGGGTGAAATTATTAAAAAAGTTAAGAATAAATCTAAATAAAGCAATAAATAAAAACAGGTAATGTTTTTTTATTAAGCTTTTTAACTTGTATATAATTGTATACTTACCAATGCAGTGTCAGCTAGTACACAAGGTGTAAAGCAGAAACGGGGTTAAATGGTTCCTTATAGAGAGAGACACTTTGCAATATTTGAAAATCATAGTATCGCAGTATGACTCACCGCCAAAATTAGTATTTTTTTTTCATTTATGTGCCAACCCTATTTCTAAATAATTAATGAGTAAATTACACAGAATTTTAATTTAATTTTTTACCTGATATCCGCGGAATGACATTGAGTCAATAACAAAATGTACAGAAGCCACTCAGATCATTATTGCAGGTCAAAGAAAATTTTAAAGACCGGACATAGTTACCTTATGTTATGTCTCTTTCAACCTAAACAAACACTTTTTCGTAACGAAATATGGCTTGTGTGGCATTTCGCACCAACATCGGTGTTATTGACGCGAAAACAGATCTTACACTCGGCTCCATCTCTAAAACAGTTGGGCAATCGGAGAATAGACTTTGTCCTTCACATAATAACCCCATAAGAAGAAGTCCAAAGGTGTGAAGTCCGGAGGACGAGCAGGTCATGCCACCGGTCTCGCACGGTCGATCCATTCTCGCGGAAAGCGACCGTCAAGATACTCTCGCACCTCACGAGCAAATTTTTTTTTCATTTTAGAAATAATGTTAGTTAAAACACAAAATAATTGTAAGATATCGCAAAGAAGATTTGAAATTGACAGCATAACGTTTATTACATTTTTACAGGGTTTTTTCTAGCACGTTGTATATAAGTATTCCCTATTTCCTTTCCGATTTCGATTATTAATTTTTCATTTTGCTGGATTTGTTCCGACTTAGCACATAAGATAGGTGTTATTTTAATTTATAATCAAAAATATTGAAAATATAATAAGTGGGCCACAGCAACGTGTGGCTGGGTCAGCTAGTATGTATGTTTTCGCAGAAAATGGCATTAGGCATTCCCTCGTGCTGGGAGAACATGAGAGATATGTGGGACTCTCCTCCAAGCCCCTACCCGGCCTAGTGCCCGGTAAAGGCTTGGAGGCCTACCCACTAAAAACTGCGGCGTCCCATTACATATTGGTGGGGGTCGCGTGGCCCCTAATAACATGTCACATTGTTTGACCGCGATGAACTTCAAAACTTCAGAAACGATTTTGATTATTCTTTTTTCATCGTGCTGAATTTGATCCGACTCAAGACATGGATAGGTTTCATTAAACCTATTTAAATGAAACACATTATAATACAAACAATATTTTATATAGAATCCCATTTTTGAGCTTCAGGCTTGTGACGATGTCCGCTTCCTCATGTGTTTAAAATGAGGTCTGCTGCTTTTTCTGCAATTCCGATTAAAGCGGAATTGGGAAATAATGACAATGGTGATGGAAAAATGCTTGCGTCCACAATACGAATGCCCGATACTGATTTGACTCTGAAATAAGAAATAGAACATTCTCTTAGCTGTAAATTCACTGCTGGGAGAAAGCCTCCCAAAAAGTGTGTGCCAACTCCGACACACGACTGAAGTTTAAGAACGATTATCTTTCAACAGGTACAGAACATAAAATAAAACTTCATAATAAAAGTGAAAGGTGCGCACGATAGGTTGCGCACAAAAAACGTAACGCTGTCATTCGATCACTAAATTTTTCTCTTTACATTTTTTTCATACCGGGCGTCTTATATGAAAATCTATTATTAAGGAGTAAACTCCAAGGGAGGGCATTGTTACTCTACGCTTGACAGCCGAAGTGGAGGTTGCAGTAAAACACAAGCTGCTTTTTCACCAGAGATGTGCTATATATACGTGATATGTGAACGCTAAGCTACAAAACTATACGACCTTTTTCAGTGATGCTATGTAGCGGGGTGAGTGAGATGTGTTATTATGAAGATGCGCCGTCAACTATTTAGAACAATGACAAGTATTTTGATTGTTTCGATTGACATTTTATATGATATTGCATCCAGAATCTATGATTTCTTCGTTGGAATTTACAGGAGAACAACAATTCATCTTCGTGCATGAATTCTTTTTCGCATATTCCGAGATATAAAATACCTTTTGGCATGTTTAGTTTCTGTGACAAAATGCGCTCAACCCGAACTATTCATATCACGAATCATGCATGCAAGCATGCATCTATAGCATGAATCCATCCATATAAAAACATAGCTTAGTTGAACCCGTTTCAACCAGTACTAAGTACCAGTACTATAAGGACCAATTAATCATTCATAGCAACGTAGCATAGCTTATCTCCGGTGGAAAAGCACCCTAAGAGTTGTTCCGCACTACATCCGATTCGTATCTGCTCCGTATCCGTCAAATGACTGCCCGATGTAGCCGTAGAACAATTTGTATGGATTCATATTTAGTTCTTGCACATTCGCACACATTACACATTAAAATGAAATAACTTATTTAGTATTTTTTGCCCATAATTTATATTTAATCCTGACGTTTCGACTCCTTTACAGAAGCCGCAATCACAGGATGACTAAGGTCGACGTATATTTTCTACTATACCTTCACAATATTTTAATCGGGCATGTTCATAACTGTTAAAATTTATATAAATCAAAATTGTTTTATTTTGCATTAAAATATAATATGGCCACTCTATTCGTGCTTAGCATCAGATTTGTACCGTTGCATGATATATGACCAGCTGCCTCCCCACCTCAGTGTGCGTGGCCTTCTGTCTCGCTTTTACTCCCGTCAGTGTGTTTCTATCTCTTTTTCGCTTTATACTATAAAGCTTTGCTTCTTTCGAGCGTCCCTACACGGAACTGTTATTTTTCTATTTATTTACTAAAGATGGCAATGGAAAATAGTTTTTTTATTACTGACCTAAGCTGGTCATCTACCACGGTGCCTCCAGCGCAGGTACCTGCTGCGTGGTGGCCGGTCACCGCCACTTCTCTGATCACACATTCCAGATATTCATCAGGAGGACTTTTTGTATTAGGCTTAAACTTTGGCACATTTTGCTCCGGAGTTGAATGGAATCTGTGGAGATATGTGTAATAATACATTAATTATTGTATTTATTTTTTACTTGTAGCCCAAAAAACGAGGTGAACCGTGAAATCAGGATATCCGGCAAACCTAGCTTGGATCGAACTAAGTCCGTTTGGGCTAAAGCTACCATCTCCACATATGGGCTACAGTCGCTTTAAAAGTTAACCCGTATTTTACGGGTCACCCGGTCTTTTATGCTACAAGTTTATAGGAACCCTTAATTAGCCAAATTGAATACGGGATAACAAAAGTTCCCGTATTTTTATCAATTGACTGAGCAATTAATATTGATAAATTAAAATTTTATTATAAAACAATGCTATTTTAATTTTCCCCCTTAAAAAGACTGAAACACGTTTTATTACGTCAATCTTAAATCCCTTAAAACATGCAGTGGCAAGTCGCCTATATACTACAGACGTGGACCAATTCGTAACATAAGTGTTTGGCTTGTATCATTAATGGGAATATTAATGATACATTTCACGAATTGTTAATATTCTTAAAAAAAAATGTCAATGATAAGTGACTCTAGTCCTATTCTTGAAAGAAAGACAGACACTATAGTTTACTCGTGGCAAAAATGTATCCAAAATCAGATTGGAACATTTGCACCTGGAACTGAGGCTCTACCATCACGGTAAACTGTAAACAACAACACTATAAGCTGCGGGTAGCAGTGTCTCATTTTGACAGTACAAAGTTCTGGATCAGTGATATGTTTCATTTGGAATGTCGTTTTATTAAATTGGAAGTACCTATCATAGGATTTCTTTCACTCCGACTTTTGTATAAGACGTGATATTTGTCTGTGATTTTTTTTTAAACAATATTGTAACTAACAATAATTTGCAATAAATAGAGATAAGAAAAGGTAATATCGTTTTCATCTTAGGACTTGTAGTAATATTTACCACGCGTTGCTGTGTTATTTTATAAATTAAAGTTTTATGGACTACCGTTTGGTACAACGGTAGCGATTCTGCCTTTTGCACCGACGGTCCTGGGTTCCCGGAAGAGGCAGATGTTAGTATGATGAATACGAGCATTTGTACCTGAGTCATGGGTGTTTATATATATTTCTTTGAATTTTACATATATGTATGTCTATCCGTTACCCTAGTATCTACGAGTATAACACAAGCCTTACAGTGCTTGCTTTGGGCTAGGCTAATTGGTGTGAGTGAAAGAAATATTTATTTATATTATTTATATAGTTATATTCTTCTTTCTTTCTGATTCGAACTGTTTGTCTGTTGACCTTTTTAGGGTTCCGTTCCTCGAAAGGAAAAAACCGGAACCCTTATAGGATCACTTTGTTGTCCGTCCGTCTGTCTGTCAAGACCCTTTTTCTCAAGAACACGTGGACGTATCAAGCGGAAATTTATATCAGATACTCAGGTCTACAGTCCCTTGGAGCTGTGAAAAACTCAAACTTCTAAGCCAACGCAATCAAAAGATACAGCCGTTTATGCCGCAAAATTCCGCAAATTTTCGACTCTCGCAAGGGAATCAAAACCTACAGGGCACTTCCCGTGAACTCAGATTCTTGAAATTTGGTACAAAGCAACGTCTTATAGCACAGATAAAGAAAAATTGTGAAAACGGTAAATTTTTAGTTACATCATATAATAAAAATATTTTACGGAACCCTCGGTGCGCGAGTCCGACTCGCACTTGGCCGGTTTTTTTTCACCAGGAACATTCTCGTATTTCAATCGTTTGATAAAGGTTTGGTCATATAACGTACGGCACGGTATGCGATGGCCATATAACGAAAAGGGACGAAAACTACTCCGTTACAACTGTACTCTCAGCCCCGAGGTAGAGGAAGACCGATCTCGACATGGTCGTCCATGGTAGAACGTGACATGAAGGCCCTTAACCTTACATCTACGACAACCGAGAATCGTGTAACCTGGCGCACGACTACAAGGAGGTGCGACCCCAAATAAAATGGAAACATGGGCAGGACGAAGAAGAAGATAGAAAAGTTTGAATGTCTAACCTACGCCTTCTTCGATGATCTTGTTCTTTCTGCTCTGCCATGGTGTAATTCCAGAATGAGAGACATCGTTCTGGTCTGGGCCAATGTATCTTAGCGCCGATCTCTTGAAATGCATTTGTCTGTACTAATTGTTCTGCTCGACGTATAGCTTGAATGACCAAAAAAATAAATGCTTTACTTAATTTTACTAATTTAAATTATTATAATTTTGCTGTTTTAAACATGTTACAGTTAGATATTTATATCACTACTAGCTTTTACATGCGGCTCTTCCGTTAATGTATAGTACGGACTAAAGTTATACTTCTATCTCACGGGAATAGTACCTACTTTTTCTGGATAAAAGGTACCCTATGTACTTTTCTGTACCCCTTGGCAAAGTATATGCAAAACTTCATATTGATCGATTGAGTATTTAAGGCGTGAAAATGTAACAAACAAACTCACTTTCGTATTTATAATATTAGCTAAGACTATAAGATCTTTACCGATACATTATATAGCCTATCATTGGCGTAATCAGATGTTCTTAACATATGGAAAATTTCATCGAAATCGGGCAACTCGTTCTTGACTTATAGAACGACATACAGACAAAATTTAAAAAAAGTATTTGAATTGCTTTCAGTGAATCATAAAACGGATATTTATCATAAAATATAAAAAAAATAGTTCTGTATAGACAGAATCTACAGATTTATATAGCAGTATAAATAGCTAGACAAAATTCAAACTTTAAATCAAGCGGTTTAAAAATTTACAAATGTATAACTATTTATCGAACTGTATATGATTCATTATTTTAAAAATAAAGAAAAAACATTTTGACGCTTGACACCGACAATTTTTACAAATAGTTTATATTGTTAATGAATTTATTTTTGTGCAATGAGGTTTAAATAAATAAAATAAACATAACTGCTCGCTTGGTTGATGCAACGAGTGACCGGAGAAGTGGCAATTTCTTCGCTCGGCGCATAAGCTTGGTCAATCAAAGGGGCAATGTTGCCTCGAACAGGCGATTTAGTTCAAGCATTTTGTGAAATGTAATATAATTCACTTAATAACCAAATTACATAATATGAAATAAAAAATATTATTTTATTTTTGTATTTGAAGTGAAAACTTCTTTAGCATCGTTGTGATTTGAAAATCGAGGAAAGGAAAAAGCGACAGTAAAAAGAGACAAATCTTATGATATAAATTCATCAGATTTAACGTAGGAGAAAGTGAGATAGGAAGCATTATGTACGTGTATTAACACGTGTTTGTGTGCGCATGCGTAGTACAAAGCTTGGGAGAAGGCATCACAACAACAGTGGTATTTTGTATACGTTTACGTATTATTTCTGAAGATTTCACTTCTACAATGTGTGAATTGCACACGTGCTTTTTTAATTTGATTATTAGGATTTTTATAATAATATTATTATTCAATAAAATAAATATAGATATATGTTTAAATACAACCTTAACAACAAGAGACTGTCTTTCAGTAAGGAGTTAATTTTTACAGATATGATTACCTCTGATCATACATTTGACATCTTCGAACCGGTGCAAGTAATTAGGATCGACGATAGGCGGAACCTTCGTGCTGGAATCCTTTAGTGTGATCACGCCCCTACTACTGGGTTGAATACAACTCGCGAGGAACATAAAACCTTCCTTGGACGTGTCATTGTGGAACGCAAAAGTGTTCCGGAACACCTGCGAAGTTCAATTTCAATTTTATTGATATACTTTAGAATTCCAAATTGTATAATTAAACTGAGGACAATGCGATGGTTAGCGTAAATCGGTTGCGCAATGGATCCGACATTTGATCCAATATACTATAGGTGACCCAATATACTATATCCGACTCTTTTATGCTTCTTTTAGTACTTTTTTATACACTTATAAAGCATAATTATTTTACATTCTCTAAAAAGAAAGATATTGTGTGGTTAGCAGTTTCCAAAGCCGAATGAAGCATACGCTTACAGAACAGCCATTTCTCTTTTTCCCATATCTTTTTATTTGTAATAGAAGTACGCAATTTTTTTTACGACAATTTCACTGCCTAGTTTACGAAATACGGTCAGTACGGTAACAGCTCGTCGAAAGACTGATCGATGGGACCATGGAAGACGCCTTGCCGCACGAAATCTCATCGCAGCAATTCGCATCGCGCCGTTATGTGAACAGTACCTTACTTCGATTTAAATAAAGTTCATTTTTTGTTATATTAATTTTATTACGTACGCCACATCATACTTAAGTACACTCACTTTAGGTTTGTAATTAGACAAATCACGTAGTAAGCGCTCACTGGCCGTTCCCATTGAAAACAACACCAGTGACGAGGAGTTGATGTACTCAATACCCGCTACTGGAGGAAATGACAGATATCCTGAAATGGTAATAGAAATAATTCATTTAAATCCAAAATCTTCGAAAGTTTAAGTATATTTTATTGCGTTCTTACTGTGAATAGGTACTCATATAGTTTTTGTTTAATCTTCTAACAAAATAATTTACTGAGTAGGTAATCAATTGAAACTTGTTTTAGGTAAAGAACTATTAATAATATTTTTGTCGTGTGCTTTTGAAAATTTATATCGAAGAAACTTCTAAAACTGATTACCTTGCATATTAGGATACGGAAAAATCTACTACTGAACTATCGATAGTTCTCACCACTATCGAATAATCGATATCGCTATCAATAGTTTCGATGTGAAATTATACACAATTAGTTGAGAATATTATATGACAAAACCAATGAAAGTTAACCGTTGGAAATAGTTGTAAAAACCATAATTCCGAATTGTCTCTAGTATCCTTAATTCTTAAGACACTCGTAAGTCTGAAGGGTTGACTCAGCCAGACACCACACAGCTAACTATGAGCTGCTACCTATTTATCTATTTTTGTGACAAAATAGCTATACTTAATCTATATACACTCTGACTTGGGTTATGAAGTTTTCGGCTAAAAAGTTGCCAACAGTAAAAAATCTATAATTGCCATAGGGCAATAAAGTAAATAACAAATTGACTAAGTATAAGTGAGCACGAAAATTAAGTGTATCGAAATTGTTTTTTATTGAGTCAGTCCATTTCAAATTAGCCTGTAATATATTTTTGAGATTTGCGATTTTTCATTTAAAGTATTAGAAATAAAAACGACTTGGCTCACAGGCTCTCAGGCGGGACTCGAATCTGCAACCTTTGGATATCCGGTCCAATTTTGTCAAATTTGCTATCTGCTAACCGATCTAATTTTGCTTACAGCTGTCTGCCAATTGTGCTACCGAGTCTTTTGGGCATCGGTCAAAATTTTCTAGTACTTTTTACTCCAGCACAAAATACTAAACTTGTGCGCCAAGTTGATTTTTTATTAAGGATTTATCAATTTATATAGATATAAAAATCTAGCAGTTTATTGCTTTAATAACAAACATATAATAACAATATTAATTTTATAGATATGTAAGACAACGTACTTGTTCATTGCGGAACTTATTTCATAACATTTACTTTTGTTCCACAATGCCCACTATGGGCATAACCTGACATAACTTATTAGTTTTTGAAGGTATCTCCTGATGTAACAGTAATACTCACCACTGTTAGCCCAGTAGTATTGCCAGGCGGTGCCGAAGGTGAAAACTTTTGCCAATGTGACGCTTATTGGCTTCCTAATGCTGACGTAAATAGGCAAGTTCATGTTATCATGAAAATTTTTGCCAACATTGTCGTTGGCCGCTATGAGCTTTATTTTCAATCTAGAAATAATTTTACATTATTATACAAATTATACTATGTAAAAACAGGTGTGCATCGATTTGCCTAATACAATTTGTCCTAATTTATATTAATTTACCAATTCTTTGGCATTGTTTGATATGCATTGCAGGTTAGGTAAGATCAGATATTTTTGTATCCCTTACGAGTAAGCAAGCTATATTAATTATGCCAAAAATTTGTGTGCCAAATAAGAAATAGGGCTAAAAACAATTCGACATTTCAATATATGTATACCTCTGTATAAAAAGATTACACAAAAACTCCTTTAAAGTTGAAAATGCGTTCTCAGTTTTCTTATTATCTTGGTTAAGGTCCACAGTGGCGGACATTTACTAATGTTAGTAATTTTAGATGTAACTGATGTGGTACCAGACCATATTTTTAACGAAATCCAGTTAGAATAAAACACTTTTTTACGGATTATTGCGCATGTTTTATTTTATATTTAATCCTGACGTTTCGACTCCTTTACAGGAGCCGTGATCACAGGATGACTAAGATGATGGTTGTCATATATTTTTTTTCTACTACCTTCACAATATTTTAATCGGGAACGTTCCTAATTATTAAATTATTTTATATAAATCAAATTGTTTTATTATTACACATTATTTAGTTATTTAATTAATTCTCACTACGATTACATTGTATACTACTGAGTCTACTACCAGTTCGGAAATTGGGCCTTCCGAGAAGAACTGGCGAAAGAAACTCGGGCAGGGGGACCGACCTCCATCTTACTGTTTAATTATTTGCAAAAAGAGCTAACTCCGCAAGTATCCGTAAAATCAGAAAAAGAGCAATTATCCGTAAAAAAGTGTTTTATTCTGATGTGTAATGTGCGCGGAAGTGTAAGAACTAAATATGAAATCCAGTTATTAAAAAATTGAGTGACGACGAAATATATGGTTTCATTTGGTTACATGCTTATCACAAATATATGTTTTTTTATCTTTTGTCTTACACACACACTTTTGGTAGCGAAGAATCATGTAGGTAAGTACCTAGTTGTTAAGTTTTTAAGTGTTGGTGTTAAAAAAGCCTTTCGGAAAATATGTGTATTAATCGAAATAGAAGAGGAAAAGCACCTAATTTTTGCAGTGCAATTCATATATATATATATACCATAACTATAACAATACAATGGTGTCTAAAAAATACATTAGGTTCATAAAATCTTCATTATCAGAGAAATCTCGTGATAGTAAAGCCATCCGAAAGAATAACTTGATTATAGTAAACTCATGATTATCAGCAGAATACAATTGTGGGTTCGAGTTCTGCGTGACACCTGACACACTTTGAAATTTTTTTATGTAAAAATTATTTAAATATAAAATCATAGCATTTCAATGCTGTATCTTCTTTATGGGTACTAGTAAAAGATGATGATGTTGTAGGTAGTATTTACCAAAAACATGAAAAGAAGCTGGTAGTCAGCTTAAAAAATACTAAGAATAATAGACCCGTTGCTATTATGGTCCTGAAAGTTCAAATGGAATAGCACTTGCCCGGTTAGCGAGAGATTGTAGGTTCGAACACCGTCTAACTCTCAAACAAGTACTTATGTTAAAAAACCCAGTTGGTCTAGGATTCGATTTCGTTTTTGATATGTCCATTTTACAAGCACACCTACCTCTCCAAAAGTGCCTTCGGCCCTATTCCCGAGAGCATCAAAATTTGTGGAGTTTTGACTGCACCAGCAGCTAATATGATTTCTTTATTCACAAATATATTGTTCAGCTCCCTGTGGTTTCGGAGTATGTAGACTGAAGATGCTGTCATGTTTTCAAAACGAATCTGGAAAAGATAAACGACAAAGATAATTAATGGAACTTCTGTTAAATTTTTGATATTCCATACATGTTCCTATTTTTTTGTTTCTAGTGATCTTATGACTTATGCCTGTATTCCAAATAAAAAAAAATGTTTCCTATGGATGGACGTCACCTAACTATTTATTTATATAAGTACAGGCCACATGAGTCAAGTCAAGTCAAGCGATTTTGAGGATACATATTCTTCATTTTTCTGGATATGTTCTAACTTAAGACTTAAAATATTGTAAATTATAATAACTGAGCCACTGCAATGCGTGGCCGGGTCGGCTATCTTAATATATATAAATTACGTGTCACGTTGTTTGACCGCGATGAACTCCGAAGCTACTCAACCGATTTTGATGATTATTTTTCATTTTACTAAGTTTGTTCTGACCTAGGACATAGGATAGGTTTAATTTCAATTTATAACATAGCAACGCGTGGCCAAATCTGTATAAAAAAACACTAAGGTAATCTAGAAAAAACATATTTGATATGCAAAAAATACACTTGATTTTATTTAATTATGTACCGAATAACAATAACCACTTGCGATAGAAAAGAGTGACTAATCTTATAGTACCCACACTAAACTAGCCGAAGAGAAAGAGACAACAGAATAGAAATAAATAAATGATGTTTTGTGACATGGTTCTACGGTGTATATGTCACGTAAAATTGTAATTAATGTTAGATTATAATCTATCTCGCGAGATTGTAAACTGTCGAAAGATTGTGAACCGTAACATACTCGTAGTTGTTACAATTTAACGCATCATTATCAGGTAGATTATAATCTATCGAAGTGAAACCGCCAAATTTCACTAACCTAACTCAATGGACACAGAAAAATAATGCGTTAAATTGCGTTAACCTATGTTACGGTTCACAATCTTTCGACAGTTTACAATATCACGAGTTGGATTATAATCTAACGGTATTTATAAATTTACGGTGACATATACATTTTATGTGACTGTAACGCATGTTTGACTTACCGAAATTCCTTGTGTTTTCAAAAGTACGTGGAGGTTTTTTCTCCGCAATATAGGTTTGAGATAAGCCTCCCATGACCCATGCCTCACCCCATCTTTCACAGTGGCTGTAGTCTTCCGAAAAGACACGTGTTTGGTCTTCAAAGTATTGCTTGCTAGCCTGAATGTCCTCATTAGTTCGTCATCTTCGTCAATCAGTTTGAGTTTCATTGGTGCCTGGAGTGTTTCGATTATGTAATCAACTTATGCTAACATAGATAACATGGGTTTGTACCATTGTGCATAATTATAATTCAAATAATTTAGTGGTCATAATATAATAATTATAATAATTTTTATATATTAAATCGCGCTAACGTTTCGGTTCTACAACTACACATATAGCTAACCGTTCTTAACCTTCTTGAATGTTATTCTTAGGCATTTATTGACAATATGGTAACAAACACACACACAAAGTATTGTCATAATATAATTAGAATAGTATTTACGCCGCGTCTGAAGGGCGTACAGTTATTAAAAAAATAATTAGTATATGATTTTTTATATATTTTGGCGTTTACAATGCTATTTTATATGATAAATTATGTTAATACAAAGAACATTAAAAAATGAACCCAGCTCACAAGTTATTCTCAGACGAAAATTAGTTTTCCTTTCCGTTCAACTGTATACTATATATATACAAAATGCAATAGTTAAAGCTAATAGATGTATCTTGTTTTTTCCGTTCTGTGCTATTAGTAGATCTAGTGAATTAAGGTACCCTAGAAACCGTATTGCTTGTCATTTCTTCAAGTAAATGGTAAAAAAACTCAAGTACTTATACTTAGGCAAAGAAATCTATTTTGCTCATTTAAAGAGAGAACGTGATATCTCGATATTCTTCAATTTAGTGAAATCGACTTTTAATGATTGTAAATACGATAACTTTGTCTCTTTTTCGCACAGAGCCTTCATTTATTACTTTGTAAATACCATGTTTTTGTAGTAGTAAAGAACGCGTTGCGGTGAATAATTTGTAATACTATTTCCAAAATCGCTGTCTGTCAAGATGTCACGTTGTTATTTTAAATGAGCGATATATACAATATACGTTTTAGAGGACATGGCCTACTCTAAACGACACGGTGACATCGAGTCTCTCAAAAAATATCTGGTGGCGATAAAATATAAGCAGTGGCGAAATTTCACATGGAAACAGTGCGAAAATCTATAGATTTGTGGCCAGAAAGATTAAAGGCCTGTATAAAAGCAAAAGCTGGCCATTTGGAATACAATTTTTTTTTTGCTAAATATGTACATATAACTTGTCCGGCCATAAGTTCTGTTTCATATGAAAATGCATTTTCATATGAAACAGAACTTATGGCCGGACAAGTTATATAATAGATCAATTGCCGCCCGGGGCAATTTACCAATTTTGCCGCCCCTTGGAACGTGCTGCCCGGGGTATTTGCACCCCCTGCCCCCCTATTTACACTACCGCATTTATAGGATCAGTAGTTGACGTGTAAAGTTGTAAAAAAATATTATTTACCGTATGTCCTGGACAGACTCCGTCCATAGAGCAGTGGTTGGAGTCAAATTCATTCTGGACAGTGCCAAACGCTTTCACGAAGTAAGGCTTTAGGTCTTCGAATGTCCACCCGTGGAAGCCAAGGCGAGACCAGCGCTCGTATTCCTCGGGGAGGCCAAATCCGTGTAGTAGGAAGTTGATTTGACCGGATCCGCCAGGTCCCTTGCCTCGTGGTAGATACTGTGTCTAGTACAAAGAAGGACATTAAAGTTCCAATAGTCAAAGTGTCTATTATTAACTGTAGATATTTTTAGTTTTTCCCTCTGTGTTCTACTAAATAAATTTCGCATATCATGAGGGAGCATTTTATTTATGTAAGTATGTTGTATATTTATGTTGACTATACAATAATACAACAGTGAAATATGTATCAGTTTCATTGTACAGTCGAAAGCATATCAAACTATACACTTTGAGGTTTTGACCTTATGCCATTGTAATAGAAATTATTAAATTTTAGAGTGTTATAGATTTACCTGGTGTTGACTAGACTTTGATTTAATATACCATTTGGTATTACGCTATCATACCTTTTTTTTTCTATTAAAGTAATTTATCTAAACATACCATCCCTACTAATTCGTACATATTTTCTTGGAGGTATTAGAAGTAATATAGGATACTTTTAATTGAAAAAAAAACATAAAAAATGCGGGCAAAGCCGCGGGTAAAAGCTTGTATTTTATAATATCTATCTATACACCTTAATAAAAATTTCCTGTCACAGTGTTTGACCGCGATGAACTCTGACACTGCTCAACCGATTTTGATGTTCGTTTTCATTGTGCTGGATTTGTTCCCACTTAGGATATAGGATTTAATTTTTATTCACAATTTTTTATTAAAAATTTAAATAAAGAGCCACAGCAACAAGGATCTAGTCTTGATTCACAATTATAAATACGAAAGTGATTTGTTTGTTTGTTGTACTTTCACGCCTTGACTACTCAACCGATCATCACATAGTTTTACTTATACTTTGCCAGGGGTACAGAAAAGGACATAGGGTACCTTTCACCCAAAATAGTATTGTATCCGTGGCATAGAAATAAACATTTTGATCGGTAGTCAGTAGTAATAAATTTACCTGTTTCCAAAGTCCGAAAGATGAATACTTTTGCGGCGTGGTCCTCACAGACCAGTCGTTCGGGCCTTGTTGGGCTGCTGTGGGCGTCAGAGGAATCCTAGTGAAATATCCCATGTGGTCACCAGCTTCTACTAGCAGCACCTTGTTGCCAGGGTTTTCGGAGAGACGAGCTGCTAGCACGCAACCAGCTGTACCAGCTCCTACTGTGGTGTACAAATGAAAATGATCGAAGTAGCAAACCAGGGTTAAATGATAAAAAATTGTTGCCAACATCAAAACGAAATTTGAATTGTTGTTTTATTATATAAATAAGTATTTTACTTAAGTATCTTTCGATTGTTTAATAAACTGACGTTTTAAGTAACCTCTATTTTAGTTTTAGTGTAATTTTATAATAATACCTAATTCGTACATTCACACCAATTAGCCTAGCCCAAACTAAGCACTATAAGGATTGTGTTCTGGATACTAGGGTAACGGATAGACAGACATAAAATGTTACATTAATATGTTATATTTAAAGAAATATAAATACACATGACTCAGGTACAAATGCTCGTGTTCATCACACAAACATCTGCCCCTTCCGGGATTCGAACCCAGGACCGTCTTTGCGAGAGGCAGGATCGCTACCGTTGCACCCAACAGTTGTGTTTGTATGTGTTATGTTTAAAGTTCGTGAACTGTTATTGTGTAAATAAATTAATGTTTACTTTTAAATTGTACACAAATTAGTAAAAAATTTAATAAGTACTAGATTCCTGACCTATATCGTAGAATTAGTACCTCAAGCTAATAATTTTTTAGCAATAATATTTTAATGTTAAAAAGAATAATTGTCAAAAATTTTGTTCAAATATTATGTTCGCATAAAAAACATGGTTTGAAGAATTAACATATTATTATGAATAGGTTTTTTTTATATACAAAGTAAAACACAAATTATCCAGCAACCACATTTGTTTACAAGTATTATATGTCATATCATATGCTAACTTATCTTTAGCAAAAGTATCCTACGAATCATATAGTTTTATATTTAATTGTAACGTAAATATTACAATTATATATAAAATAAACAAACACAATTAAATAGTCCGTAGTAGGTAGGTACTTATAGTGTACAATTATTTCAAAAAGGACCTCACTAATGAATCTAACAAAAAACATCCAAAACTAAGTGACAGACGGTATTATATTATGCTATTACGGTATGTAATAATAATAAGGTAATGTATAACTAACCACAAAACAATTACCTGAATACTTTGTTATATCAAATTGGTATTTACGCAACATTGCTTAGCCTTTTTCATCAGGCGTTTGCAAGCATTAAAATAAAGTTGACAAAATACATAGGTACTCACCTATAATATAATCATATCGTTTATCCTGCTTTAGTATGATACTGCTGTACTCTGCAGCGAATTTTTGATACATCAAATAAGAAATTAGCACGACAATCATACCTAGGAGGTAAGAATAAACAGCCATATTTACACTATAACTGACTTTATAACTTAAGAAGTGAAATTATTGGACAATGTAATGTTGCACGTTGGAAGTTGTAATAGAAAATGATTTTTAGTACTGTTATTTAATCTAAAGACCGCTAATTGAATTAGTAAGGAGGGCACAACCGTTCCCTCGGACTTTTTTTTCCTACGAATATAAAAAATGATGTGTTCGAAGTTGTAGGGTAATTTTACTTTGTTTTCTTAATCTACTAAATGGTCTCAATGTAAAAAGGATATAAGTTATAGATACCTACTAAGTCATTTTAATATTTTCGCCAATTAAATACTGTTTTCTGACTAAAACTGCTCCGTTAGGATATTTCGAAATAAAATATATATCGCTCTTCCAGTACAATAAATACAGAATTGTTCCATAAGCTGGAATGCACTGAAACGAATAAATAGATTGACTATAATTATCCCCCAGTAAATAAAAAAATATTGGTTGATTTTTTCTTTGACGTCAATTTCAGTGACTTATAGATAATGTTTTATAGTTTTTTATTTCAATAAATAAAACGACTTTAACAGGATTTAGGGCACTTTTATTTTCCTTACGGTTGGTAATTAATGACAGTCTTCTTGTGAAGGAGTTGAAACGTCAGGATTGAACATCGAGCACATATCCCAATAGAGTGGTAATATTGGGCTGTCCGCCTCCACAACTGATAAGTGATTTTGCACTTATAAATATTAACGCGAGCTCCCACTAAAACAGTACAAAACCAGTATTGGATCTGTGCGTACGTGTCTGCTTATTTCGAAATTTAATTTCAATTAAATAGTTACATAATGGCGTGCTGTTCTATTCGGTGGTGTGAAAAACTTGAAAAAAACTGCAGAACTTCAAATTATAAAACCGACGGAATAACCTTCCATTGGTAAGTTATAGTTAAAAATTACTTTTTATAAAAATATGTCAGGGCTCAAGTTAAACTGGACAATCAAAGTGAAATGGTTGACACACGTGTTCAGGTGTCTATGCGTCCTGCTTCCACATAACACAATTTCCCATTACGCCATCTCTTTCTAGTCTACGCTCTCATCACTAGTGCTGCATTCAAAAGATCAAGGGGTGAATCGATAAATGACATTATTGTAGCTTATTACATATTTTATTCAAACATAAAAGTAATTTTGAAATTGTAAAATTTGCATTAATAATCTAATTGATAGTGTTCTGCATTATCGATTATATAAATCTTGATCGATTATACCGATATATTAGGTATCTAGTGTAGTTGAAATAAACGGTTGAACGGATTTAATACTTTTTCAATAAATAGGTTTGTAACAAAGAAATTGTTTTTTTTTATTAGTTTTCTTAGCAATAGAAAGACATGATGAGAAACAAGCAGTAAACCAATGAATGGTTAATTGATTATTTCATCTTTACTTTTAATACAACTAAATAAATGTAATTTGATAATTGGTTTGGTTCTTGTTGAGGTGCAATTCAGCGGTTAATATCTTCTTATTTGATCACTAGCAGCATTTATAAGCATTTATTTCCATAAGAGAACACGTTTGTATTATTCACTATTGCTATAATTACTGATGCATTGGCTATCGATATCGATAAACCTTAGATACTTGGGCACTACCACATCTCTAGAGTGTTAGTTGACCTTAGGATAGCCAATCGGAGCGCAGTGTGAAAAGCGGCGAATTAGCGGAATTGTTTTCAAACAAAATAATTGTCATTTCTGCTCTATTGGGGTATGTGCTCGATGGGATTGAATGTGAAAATCAAAAATAAACGCTTCGTAAATTCGGTTAAAATGGTTTTATTTAAAATATAATATTGCCAAAGGTTTAGCACTCGCGATTCAGGACTTAAGACGATTAGTCTAGATAGTAGCATAAATCGATACTTTATTATGATGACAACGAGTTTTATATTGCGTGACAGTCACTAGTACATTAACAGTATTAAATTGTAATGGTATATATGTCATATATCATTAGTGATATATCTCCACCGGTAATTGAGCGAAGCTCTCTTTTAGGCAACTCACAAATTTCGCTTGTCTCCCTCCTGCTACTTAACGGTTCAACCGATTCGAACGAATTTTGGCATGAACATACATTATTATAACCTGACGGACATAGGCTATGTAAACAAATATAGACTTTACCATGGAGGAATAATCACCGAAAGAAAAATTCAAAAGCTGATCACAGCCATATCGCTGAGACTACACTGATGAAATTTGGCGCCAAAACTCACATCGTGGTCGTGACTAATGTGCAAAAAAAAGTTTTAAAATTGGACATACCATCGAGGAATAATCACCCTTCAAAAATCTAATTGCTTCGCTCAGTATTTGCAAACAGCAGCATGTATTGCAGACCTAGTAATAGTTGCGATTTATCCCTACCGGTGTGGAATTTTTTTAGATAAATCTACTATTATCAAAATGAAAGTCTAGTATAATTTTGTTTTAGTCTAAAAGTTATTCTAACACCAAAACTATAAAATATATCCAATAGCTGAAAATATTTTTATTAAAGTACATAATGCAGTTAAAAAAAATGACTTATGTATTTCAGTTATTTCTACCGGGAGGGATAAATGGAAAAATATCTAATAATCCTAATTTGGGATATGTGGAACACGGGGTGCATTATGGTCTTCGATCGTTTTAAGTCTAATTTAAAAAAAAACCTATTTTTTTTATCCCTACTTCCTAAATACTCACCAGTGGTTCAACTCACCTGCAAAGGTCTTTTAGGTAGTTGCATCCTGCTTAGTTTTGATCTTCTTGGAGAAATAATATTTCTTACATTCACACCAATTAGCCTAACCCATAGTAAGAAGCATTGTAAGGCTTGGATTATGGATACTGGACTGACAGACTCAGGTAGAATTCATCACACCAACATCTGCCCCTTCCAGAACTTTGACCCGGGATGCTCGCTGCAAAAGGCTGGATCGCTACCGTTGCATCCAACGACGTCAAATAAAGCATAGTAAATATTCTTAGAGATAAGTTTGATTGCAATGTACAGTCCGCGGTACAGTAAACATAGCAATTTAAAATTAAATGTTTTTTTCAGTTTCGATTTTATCTTGAGAACCGGCCGTTTGATGCAACGGTAGCAATCTTGTATTCTGTGCAAATAATCTCGGTTTAAATCTTGAGTAAATGTTTGTGTGATGAGAACAATATTTGTTACCGATTTATGGTTTTTTATATACTTATGTATTTAATACATTATTTAGTACACATAGTTAAGCTATGCTTATTTTGAGACTGATTAGTTGTCGAGAATTGTCTGAAATTTATTAAATTAAATTTATATTTTACGAACAGAATCAGAACAAAAGAAAGTCCAAATATCAGGGTATATATTGACAATATCAACCATAAAAACTTGTTTTTTTTAAATTAAATATACTGGACGTTTGTGGCATTTACTGATATTGTTCAACTAGTACTTTTTGTTTCATATATTGTAAATTTTAATTGAAGTCTCTGATACTATAATCTCAAATAAATATTCTACTATGGACACTAAATACAAGGTAAAGTTCTTAAAAACACCAACTCCATGGAATGAAAAAAAAATTATGTAACCAAATGTTTATTCATAAAATCCAATTACAAATGCGATAAAAAGAGGTTAGTATTGTAAAGTGAAAGTCACAGATAATAAATAAATCTTTCGTCTATTTCTGTTCAAAAAGTTTGCATTACAAATGTATTGTTATTGCCATACAGCAATTTTATAAGTATGTATACTTAACAATATGCACAAGAAACTTATAGCTCAATATCTCCACCATCTTCAATCATTTCTCCAGTTGCAGGCACCATAATTGGAGCCTCAATGATTTGCTTGCGACCTTTAGCGTCCACTACCTCTATGGTCTCAGGTTCCACTTCCATTTCTGTTTGCTCTGCAGCTTGACGTTGTTTGAGTCCAGCAGCTGGTGATCTAAAAATAAATATAATGGTTAAACAAAAATCTAGCAATGATTTAATTAATTCATAAAATTAAAACTCTTTTAAAAGGCTGTAAACAATATAAAAGCATATTTTTAATAGATTTCGTTTACAAACATACTTATTAATTAAATTTCAAAACAACATTTGTGTAATACATATATTATACTAGCTGTCGCGGCCATGCTTTGCTGTGTTACAAATAAAACCTGTCCCATGTTCTATGTTGGAACAAATCCAAACCAAAGAAGAATCATCAAAATCGACTGAGTAGTTTTGGAGTTCATCACAGTCATACACTGTGACAGGGAGATTTTATACATAGATTTAAGGAAATAGTATATGAGTACAGTTACAAGCAATATTATGATTACACCGTGACATGGTTCTGTCACATTACATATTTTTTATTTTTTCTGTTATTCATTTGCTTTCTGATAATTGAGTGTGAGATTTACAGAAATTTATAGCCAGTGTAACCTGGCAGAAACATCATAATAATAAAGGTATATGCAGCTGCATAGCGACCTTTACAATAATGTCAAACATATTTAAGCAATTTGCAGCTTCAAATTCCTATGCACGAAATTCATTATCAGTAACAAAAAGTGATAGATTGTGGTAGTTTATGTGCTGTGAACCTTATCTAATTACCCTAAGCCATTCGGATCCCAAAAGCCCTCAAAGTCCAGAACTTTAGACTCTCAAGTGTTAAGACTATGTACTACTAAAAACCTACAGCCTTTTAAAAGACTTTACACCTTCATAAAACTTACAATTTAATTTATGTGGTTTAAATAATAAAAATCATGAGTAAAATGTGAATGACTAAAGCCCATTAATGATACACAATACAATATTGCTGATGTTTTGTGTCAATATTCCTATTATTCATTAATTATTTAAATTACTCATAATAAGCAATGTCTATAAGTGAAAAGTTTTTTATAATTTATTACTATTGCACAAACATTAAACATAATTAAATTATATCAATAAAATTTATTTATACATCAACAGTCGAAAGTTAAAACACGAGTTAACAATGCTAATAGGTTATTTAGAAGATTTTATATGTAGCATTATATTACATTCATCATTATCACCATAGACTAAAGATGACCACTGCAGGATGGATGCTTCTCCCAAAATGGGGAGGTTTTACCATAATCTTCACTCTTTGCAAATGGGTTGGCGATCGCTGTTAAAGACCATAGTTCGGAAAAATGGTGCAGCTCATTTTCGTTTTCTACTGGTGATGTATGGTAGTTGCTTCGGGCATAATTAGTTGCAATTTAAAAACACCCTTAATTGTGAAGGGTCAGTGCTATTCTATTCTATTTAAGGAAAACAGCACACAAACATAGGAGATTAATTATTGGAGCCTTATTCATAGGAGGTTGTTTTCGTGACTAGAGAAGGCCTAAATACTCTATAATGGATTGCAATTTTTTCAAAAATTGATTTAGAAGTACCACTCATTTAAGGAAATACTATTTAGTTAAGTCTTACGAGCCAAGCTCCTTAAAAAATCAAGGATCGACACCTAAAGAACTTTATATCCTTTGTGGCATTCAAAAGTCAAGCTAGCCATTAGCTGAAGGTATTTGGATCACTTAATGCAGGGCTGTTAACATCAACCAATCTACAATGGACATACATGTTGGCTTATGGCCACTTTTCCCTATCAGGTCTTTATCTATCTTGCAGCTGGGAGTGACGAATTTGGGGGTCATGAATATGTTCAAATCATAGTGCAAAAATTGTGATTGATTAAAATATGGTTATACTAATTTAGGTGAATTGATAAATTAATGACTAAATTACATTATTTTTTTAAATAATTACAAAATATCACTAAATACTGGATAGTTACTACAGAGTGTACCTTCAGTTGAGTGTGGACCATTATACTTTGCATAAATTACAAAATTTTATGAAATTTCACGTTAAATACTCACTTGATAAGACAAATATCTCGTTGGACTTCTCGGACATCCCTTTGCCATTCAACTTCACGACCCTTCCTTAATCTCTGCATTATATAGTTGTTGGCTCTTTTCTGTCTGATTTCTTCCACTTTCTTCATAGCTTCAATGGTCTTCGTCCATAATTCCCTGTTGTATTTCACAGGTACGTGACGGCGTTTTTCAAATTCAAATGATGGGTCAATAGCTAATTCTTTGCCCGCCGTCTTACGGTATGCTTTAGTCCATTTGGTTTTACGTGGGTTCTTCTTCTTTTTGAATGCCGCATGGCATTTTGAACGGCAGAATCTAAAAATCTAATGAAGCCTTTGGTTAGAACTATAAGGTGTCAAAATTATTTAAAAGAGCAGTGTTGCAGCTAAGATCATATTTACCTTACAATCATTACGGACGAATTGTATACCGTGACCAGGATATATCCTGGAAGAACAGAAATAACAAGTTTCTATACGCATTTTCTACACGTGCTTGTTTTGTTGTTTCAATGCACGTCAAAAAAGAAAAATGGCCGTTTGACATTGACATAATTAGACATGAGTCACAAAATCAACAGACTAGGTAGAGATCATGAATACGTCATGATGAAGACATGAAAAGATACTGATCATAAATATAATTATCTGTAATAATAATCTCTAATATTCATATAAAATATCTTTTTATATTAAAATGAAATGGTAAATGGTGGGATCTATAGCTTGTGATAACTTATCGAATCACTTTGTTTGATATTGTGCCATCTAGTAATTGGTAGTCAAACAAATTACCAAGGACTTGCTTTTGAGAGTACAAGAAGTTGTTTCTATTCACCGCTAGAGGTCGCTACTAATCTTCTATAAACAAATTATTTTAATATATTCGTTAAAACTTTGTTGCTGTGCATAAGGCATTATACCTAATTATAGTTTTAATTACTTGCAATAAAAGATACTGTGCTTTAGTAAAGTAAAAGTATCGCGCTGTTTCAATGTAATCTTTGATCTATCGGGGCACCATTTCAGAATAATTCTGTAGGCTGCCGTCTATCTAAATAAGAACATTTATAAAATAATTATAAGATAACAAAAATAACGACCAAAATCATTTATTAGTTAGGTACAAACTTTTAGCCGATGTTTCATTGACGAAAACAGATACTCTAGGTATATTGTTATTTGTACCCATGACAATGCGTACGCGGCTGATATCGGTTAAGTAATTAAGGCTTAAAAAGTAACAAACATAATGTAGTAAAAGCATAGAATAGACAAAAAAATGTTATTTTTAACTTTTTAGTGGTGCTTGCAATTGTAGAGTAATTTTTTTAGTCGGTTTTTTTTGTTATTTTTTTTTATTTCTTGCTTTTTAGTGCGTTATTTGGCAACTATTTTTTTGAAGATTTTTTTTATTTTTATTTATTATTTAGTTTGCTATAAACACCGAAATCGTTACACGTTACCTATGATATAAGAACTAAATTTTATGATATGAAAATAAAATGGTACCAATAAATAAATAAATAAATATTTCTCACATTCACACCAATTAGCCTAGCCCAAAGTAAGCACTGTAAGGCTTGTATTATGGATAGTAGGGTAACGGATAAACATACATATATGATACATACATAATATTCATAGAAATATATATAAACACCCATGACTCAGGTACAAATGCTCGTATTCATCATTCAAACATCTGCCCCTTCCGGGATTTGAACCCAGGACCGTCGGTGCGAAAGGCAGGATCGCTACCGTTGCACCAAACGGTTGTCAACCAATCTTAAGGTATACTCTTTCAAATAAAAAAAGTTTTTTCCAAATCGGTTTATAATTGACAAAGTTATGAAGTAACAAACATTAAAAAAAAATACAGCCGAATTGAGAACCTCCTCCTTTTTTAAAGTCGGTTAAAAAGAAATGAGTTTAATTAATGAGTTTTTACACATTGGGATGTATATTTTTTACATTTTGTTGGTCCGGACGCGCGGACGAATTGTTTAAAACACATATTTTTTAAGAAAAATTTTTTAAGCTTCAATTAGGATGTTGAAAAATTTTTTAAGCTTCAATTAGGATGTTTACAGCCGCTATTATTAATTGCTTGATCACACCTAGTATTTTTGAATACTTATTAGGTATTTTTATTCTATTTTGTAGTTTACAGAAATTGTGAAGTTAAACTCTGTGCCTTAAAAATAATAAGTCTTTATTTTTGAGTTCAAGTTCAAGTAAGATGAGTTTAATAATCCAAGTCAACGATTTTATCTTTGCGCACTTTGATTGATCAAACTTTTTCATATGACGACAGTTACACCAAAGCAACGGTAACGATCCTGCCTTTCGCACCGACGGGCCTGGATTCGAGTCCCGGAAAGGGCAGATGTTAGTGTACTTACTGAATTTGAACCTGAGTCATAGGAATTTATAAGTATATTATTAACATATCTATGTATCATAAATGCATGTCTATCCGTTACCCTGGTATTCATAACATAAGCCTTACAGAACTTTGTTTGGGCTAGGCTAATTGGTGTGAATGTAAGAAATATTATTATTATTGGAGCGGAGCGGCGAAGCTCCCATGGATCAGCTTCAATGGCGCAATGTCTGTTACACCATAACTTCCCGAGTTCTTGACCGATTTTAATATTTTTTGTGTGGAATCGAATCAACAGGTTTAGGACCAGATTGTGACGGAGCCCGAATTTTGAAATTCGCAAAAATTCCCATCAAACCAAAAAAAATTTTTTTTTAGGTATTACGCTCCGCTCCAATATTATGGTGCTAGCCTAGCTTTATGCTTAGCGACTGCATCGCCTAGTAATTCAACCTACTTACCTAACATACTTTTTGCAATTTGTAGTGTCAATAGCACAAGTTCTGTTTATTTCGGAAGCGAAAAATTGTATTGAGTTGTGTTGTATTTAAAATTATTGTTTATGGTAATTAGACCTATCAGGTGGTCCATTGTGCCCGGGTGGGCACAAACATTCGTGATTTGATTCAACAATCGATATTATAATCTCATTCATGTTCATTAACAGGTGTAATGAGTGTTGGGAGTCTGCTGTTGAATTTTTATTGTGGATTTGGAGATCGATGACGTTTTATAATGGTGCTTTAGGTGGCGGTATGGAATTGTAAATTATGTTGGTTTGTCCCGATTAGGGGGCAATAAAGCTATTATGATTGGTAACAAACGAGGTCTGATATCATCATTGTACGGTTCGTGGGAATATACTTTGTATCTGTTGTTCATTATTTAGTTATTCGACATTTTTTAACGTATCTGCCAATTTGTTAATTAAATTCAAACTAAAACAGTTTTTATTTGGTTTAAATATAAAAATAAGCAGGGAGTGCCGACAGCAGTGAAAACTAAATCAAAATTCATGCATTTTTTTACAAATGACAAAATTGGTCCGATTGCTAGCTTTTTCCCATCTAAAAAAATGCCCAATGCCACCACAGAAGTTTTCACTACAATAATTGATGTAAACCGACGAGGGCTTTTAATTAAAGTTCAAGACATTAAATTATATTATTCATAATGTATCGTATTTAATTACTTCCACACTTAAGGAGCGGATTTTTTAAGGTTGCGGGTTCGATTCTTGCCTGAGAATTCACTTGTGAGCCGAGACGATTTTTTCTAGTATTTTTCTATTAAAATAATGTATCTTATAAGAAAGCATTGAAAAAATGCAAAAATCAAATAAAATTAAGGAAGTAAATTCTCAATTAGGTACTGCTTAGGTGATATTTGCTATATAGTTCTGTCGGCGACCTTATAAAATCGTCACTTCTACTAATAAATTTTATTTTACATGTTTATTGCAGTTATATAGACGAAATGAAATAACAAAATTACCGCAATTCTTAGGTTTATTCCTATTTCAAAAAATGCCCAACGCGCCTAAAGAAGTTTTCACTTCAAATCCATACTAATATTATAAATGGGAAAGTGTGTCTGTCTGTTTGTCTTTCTTTCACGGCAAAACGGAGCGACGAATTGACATAATTTTTTACGTGGAGATGGTTGAAGGGATGGAGAGTAACAAAGGCTACTTTTTGCCCATTTTTAACCCCCCACTTCCCAAAAATGGGGGGTGGAAGTTTGTATGGAGCATTCCGCAATTTTCAAGGTAGAAAGCTAAAAATTGGTATGCTGACTATTTATGACTACCAAAAAAATCGCCCATAATTTTTTTGTTAAATCTGCACCCAACCCCTTAAAAGAGGGGGTGAAATTTTATATGAGACCTTTCGCAGTTTTCAAAGCAGGAAGCTAAAATCGGCACACAGACTCGTTGTTACTAAAGAAAATACCTGCCATTTTTTAAAAATCCTCCCCCAGCCCCTAAAATAGGGGATGGAAATGGATGTGTGAGACTCCGCAAAATTAGAACAGGTTCTTTAATACAAACGAATAATAAAATAATTTAATTAAAATGAATTAAATAAAACAATATTAAAAACATTAAATCCTTACTATATTCCTTACTTCCTTACTAATATTATAAATGGGAAAGTGAGTTTGTTTGTTTGTTTGTTTGTTTGTTTGTTCCGCTTTCACGCCGTTACTACTGAACCGATTGCTTTGAAATTTTGCAGACGTAAAGATAAAAGTCCGGATTAAATAATAGGGTACTTTTTATCCTGGAAAAAAATTGATATTCCCGAGGGAAAACAAAAACATTGTTTGCTTGATGGATGGATTGTAGATGGCGCTGTGTGTCGTTTAAAACAACGTAAAATATTGCAAACGAATATAAACATGTAAATTTAGAAGCTAAATGATACGATAATGAATCCCCGAAAATGAGGAATTCCCGAGGGATGACGTACAATTTGTTTTATCGTCTAAACTGTTTTTTACATCTACTTATATGTTGCAAACGAATATGAACATATAAATTTTGAAGCTAAATGATACGAAAATGAATCCTCGAAAATGAGGAATTCCCGAGGGATGACGTACAATTTGTTTTATCGTCTAAATTTTTTTTTTACATCTACTTATCCTGAAATCACTAAAGTCAACGAATTACTAATTGGTATAAGTATTAGTTACGTTATTTAGTTCTTGAGGTATGCGATAGATGGCGCTGGGTGTTATTTAAAACATGGTAACGATGTGTTTTTTAAAATACATAAGAAGTGGACTGATAGCTTACGCTATTTAGTTCTTGAGGTATGCGATAGATGGCGCTGGGTGTTTTTTAAAACGTGGTAACGAAGTGTTTTTTTAAGATACGTAAGAAGAAAAGTACAGAAGATAAATGAATTATATGAATTTTGTATCCAGCGTTACATCGCGCTTCATAGATTTTTCCGTGGGATTGAGAAGTTTTCTTATAGTTGTGCTTTATACCGCAATATAACCGAATTCCACGCGGGCGAAGCCGCGGGCGGAAAGCTAGTCTTACCATAAATCAATCAGCTTTTGAGAAAATAAACATTATAAACATAAATAAGTGTAACTCATGGATTCCGATAGATGGCGCTGATATGTTTATTGTATATTATGTTCACGATAGGTTAACTGTTAATAACAGATGGCAGTGTTGAAATAAAATAAATAACGTGTAAAATTCTGTTCCGAGTTCTCTTCTGTGTTCAGGAAAGGGGAACAGTGCTACCCCGAATTTAACGCGAGCGAAGCCGCGGGAAAAAGCTAGTACATACATATTTATACGGTGAAATCAAAAAGGTTCAACTCAGCAATGTTGAAGCATGGACATCACCTGTAACGTCTGGTATTACGTGGGAGTTGTGCGATATATATTGTATTTTTATATTTTTTTCTTTTCCGCAGAGAACTTTTGTTTTATAAATAAATAAATATTAGACAATATCACATGAATTGTTCTAAAAACAAGTTAAGTAGCTTACCCAATTGTGTACTGAAATTAAAAAACAACGGTGGTACTTCAACACCCAGACCTGAGCCAATGTAAAAAAACCGTTTTCTACATATATATATATATATATATATATATATATGTCGCAGTCAACTGGTTAAAAAGCCGCTCAATCAAACAGCTAGCCCTTTGACTGAACAACGCCATTCAATCACACGACTTGTTGACTGCAACGTTCAACACTACAGCTAGACGACGCTTAGCCAACTGGTTAAATGGCAAATTTACTAAGGTGACCATTAGTTTAGTATGTAATTTGAGAGAATAGGAAAACGTTTCGTAAATTCTTGGTAGATTATTCTTGGATTAAGTTTAACCTAACCTAACCTAACCTTATCAACTTCACTCGTATCACTCGTAAGTGCCCCCATAATTTCTTTAATAACACTAGTAACGTACATGTAACATGTAACGTTGGCGGGAGCGGAAAGCGTCACTTTAATGGTATCATTTATCTTATTAAAATTTGTGTTGTGATGGATATTAGTGTGTAATAATCGTGGATTATTAACCATTAAGTGTTTTTGAACATGTATCGTGGCAAGTGAAACAAAGCAGCGGTGGTTGTCTTTTCCTGCTCCTCAAGAAGTCCACGGGGAGGTTCCAGTAAAACCCCACACCTTTACTGAAACCTAGTGAAAGAGATATTTCACTGTTCACTTATCAATCATTTATCATCTATCATTTAGGGATTGGCACTCATCATCATCTAATTGAAAAAAGAAATTACTCAAGAACTGGCAGTATGGCTATAACCTTCGCCTGTCCCAAAAAGGATTAATAGTACTACCCAAAATGTAATTTGTTATTCTAAGATATTTTTATTATTTTGATCTTGTTTTATTGGACGTCACTAAAACAAAAAAAAAAATGAATTTAAAGTGTATTTAATTGGCCACGAAAATTTAAAAATAATATAAAATATAAATATGCGCCATGAACTCCGAAACTGCTTAACCAATTTTAATGATTCTTTTTTCATTTGTTGGATTTGTTCCGACTTAGGACATAGGATAGGATTCATTATCCTCGGGACAGCAACGCGTGCCCGGGTCCGCTAATATAATACTAGGTCTGCAATGCTGCTGCTGTTTGCAAATACTGAGCGAAGCACTACCTTACCTAACCTCACCTAAATTTCATCGATGTAGTCTCAGCGGTTTGGCTGTAATCAGATTTTGAATTTTTCTTTCGGTGATTATTCCTCCATGATAAAGTCTATATTTTTTTTACATAGCCTATGTCCGTCAGGTTATAATCGTGTATGTTCATGCCAAAATTCGTTCGCATCGGTTGAACCGTTAAGTAGCAGGAGGCAGACAAGCGAAATTTGTGAGTTGCCTAAAAGAGAACTTCGCTCATTTGATTGCAGAAGTGAAATTGTTAGTTGTTTGTTATCAGAAATATAAAGCTATACAGCACTGACCACACACAACAGCCAATACGGCCATAATCACGTACCGTCTAGACGGCGCGATGTAAAACTGTCCTCAGTAAACCAAAGTCAAATTATTACAGCCCATTACTGGCACACAACGATAGGTGTGGGCTTCGGTCACATGAATATCAATTTCTTTATGTTTACGAATACTTTTGCTGTGGAAATATCGTCTTATTGAATCAAATTCAAATATCTTTATTCGGCAGAATACAAATACGCCTTTCCATTTAATTATCTTTAAATTAGTTACGGTCTCCACTTAGAATATGTTATATATGTATAATTTGCAACGTCGATCCTCCGTGGAGTAAACATATAAATGAAATAATAAAACATATTTATTGATCAATATTTAATATATATCTGAGCAAGTACTCTTCCATTGGGCTACCGTATGGAGGTTAGAGAGAAGGAGAACGATCGCTACGTGCTAATGCATTAGCCCGCCTGTCCCTGAAAATTTGTAGAATTTATAGTTCATTTTCGCCACCAGCCGCGCTGCCGTCGGTAAGTAGTATCTGCGAAGTAAGCTGTCGATGAGTACAAGTAGATGAAGTTAGTTGAATAATGTACAAAACAACAGCCCGCTTTTATTGAGACAACTTAGCGATCGCAGCGTCTCACTTATTTTGTCCATATTTCTGGGACACTATTTTCTACAGCGATCCTTCTCCTTCTCTCTGACCTCCATGGGCTACCGAGACCTTGACAGACCCGTAGGTTTTTTCTAGAAAGTGTTTTCGCTTCTTGATCGATATTTCGATACTTGTAAAAATATAACATACGAGTGTAGGTATGTAGCAGTAGTTAAAACACAAAAAGATGAAGATGGCGTCAGCTAAAGAATTATTTAGAAAAACGCTTATTTAATTTTCTAATAGTAATAATATTTCTTACATTAACACCAAAGTAAACGGATAGACATACATATACGATACATAGATATGTAATATTCATAATAAATATATATAAATAACCCTGACTCAGGTACAAATTCTCGTTTTCATCACACAAACATCTGCCTCTTTAGGGACCTAAACCTAGGACCGTCGGTGCGAAAGGCAGGATTGCTACCGTTGCACCAAACGGTCGTCTAAAATGTAGTGTCAATATATTGTTAAGTGCATTCCTAGAGTTTGTAAAGATATTATTACAAGTAGAACGTTTGTTTTTATTTCTTTGGATATAAAATTTCTGCAGTTCAACAAAAATTATTACAAGTAGAATGTTGGTTATTATTTAGATATAAAAATTCTGCAGTTCAACGCTAAAATTACAAAAATATAATACTTAATCGTAATATCGAAAAAAAATCATTACGTCTTTCAAAGTTTTTTTCACTTTATGTCAAATATGTAGACGTAATGATAAAATACACTCAGATTATTTAGATCAATATGACTAGTTATATGTATTCTAAAAATATATTTTAAATATGCATAATGCCAAATAAATAATGAATTTTTTATTGTTTATAATTTCATTTTTTTGCATTCACAGTGCCATTTTCCTATAAGATATAAAATAAGCATGTAAAAAATGACCACGCCTCCGAGCCCTCAGGTAAGATTCGAAACCACGACCTTTCGCAATCCGGGTGAGTGCTCTGACCGCTCAGCTACCGAGACGCTAACAGTATTATATGAGTTGATGAGAACTAGCCAAGGCAGACCTTAAGCTACAATATAATGTCCTAAGTTATAAGAAGAAACGATATTGAATGTTGTTATAAATAAATTTCAGGACTGACTATTCAACTTGGCACCCATTTATAGTCCATTTCTTTTAGCATTAGAAATTATGTAAACAAAGAAGCAGTGGTGGCTAACCTTGTGCTGGAGTCCACTTTAACCGGCTTCAGGCTCGTCCATTGTTGAACAGATTAAATAACAAATAACAACAAAAATTTTTAACAGAAAACTTCAACAAAAACAATAAAAACTTAACATTAAACCAAAGAAAATAGTCAAAACAGATAAATGCAGACGTTGACATTTGCCGCTATTGTTGCAAATGGCGACCATGTGAAGCGACCATTTTAAAAATCACCTAATATGGTACGTATTACAACATCGGCATGTACTTTTTAATTTTGTCGTGTCAAACTGACCAACGTTTCGTTCCACAAGTTTGCAACTTCTGCTTCTTAAGGTATTTTTAGTGTAAACTTTTCACGATGTTACATTTTGCTTGTTACATTATAAGTGTACAATAAAGTACCTAAATTTTGTTCTTTCTAATGGTAAAAAAACGGACTATGGATCTTAATTCTTTTGTCATTTCACATTTATGTTTTTGATTCGATTTACCTTACTTCAAACCTGGGATCTTGCACCAAGTGACTGCCATAATTGTAAATCGAAGTGATCATATTTAAGTGTCGCTATGTCATTCTGAACGAGACGATAGCATCAACATCATTGTTCGGAATTCGATTCTCATTCATGCGAACGGGACCGAACGGTTTGTTTGTTGTATCGGAACGTACAGTGGGACTGACATTCTATTCATTCAATGTTTTATTTTGAATGTGACTTATTCAATTCAAATTTTTGCGTTTTTTATATTTATAGGAAAACATAATACTGATGGTCGTTGGGGCAGAAAAGTTCTCGAGTTGCGACCACGGACCGCAAGACCACAGTAAAGAACAGTAAAATATCTTCATACAAACGTGCCGCTCTCGGTTTGAATGTGTGCGTGCGCGCCGCGCGCCGTGTCGGCACGCGATTTCACGCACACGCTAGCATAATATATGGGGGAATAAGGTGGCGGCAGTACGGGCTGTGCCGCGCGACTGTGAGCATGCGCGTACGTCACATGACCGCTCGCGATCGTCAACTCTCGCCGGCCACTTACCATAATATTAATTATTACGAGTATCATGACTTCAAAAAGGGGATAAAAATATTGTAGTGTTTTCGGGTGCCTCAATAACGATTTCGCAAACAAATATTCAATCATTATATGCTTTTTATTACATAAATTTAAATCAAGTGCTGCTTGTTCGAAAATATTAACTAAAAGTTAATGTAACGACCCTGGGGATCGACGCAAGAGTAGGCTAATAACTCGGCGGGCGGCCTTAGATAACCTACTGTTCTGTATTTACTGTGGCAAGACGCAGTGTAGGCAGGCCACCCACTCGGTAGCCCCATGATCTGGTTAAGGTCGCGGGAAGCACCTGTATGCGGGGAACGCAGGACTGATCATTGTGAAGATCCTTCGGGGAGGCCTTTGTCCACGGGTGGACATCATTTGGCTGAGACGATACTATGCACCATTTATATATTTCCACAAAAAACAACTGACGCTAAACTACGTAGGAAAAAAAACATGCATGTAAACAATAAGAACGCATAAAACAACAACACTTTAAATAATTTATACTTATACTTTAAATAACTATTTCTTCACCATGAGTTTTTGCATATGTCTCTAGAATATTTTAACGAACTTTTTAGTAACAAGCTGAAAAGTCTTGAACATAGACGGAAGGTAGCCAGCCTATCCGTTTTTATAGCATACATTTCGGAGAGTGTGCAGCAGAATTGCACAGGCATGTTCCGTCGTCCCCATTTTTTCATCGGACAACCAGATTTACGAATAGGTGCTACCGTTATTTGGTTGATATACCAAATAATCGCACGAAGCATTTTGGTTCCAATCCAATCCGTATATATATTGTAATCCGTACCTCTAAAGAGTGGAACTCTTTGCCTGAGTCTGTGTTTCCTGATTAATACAATTTAGGGGTCTTCAAGTCACGAGTGAATAGGTATCTAGGCAAGCGCGTTACATCCTAAATCGCATCGTCGCTTACCATCAGGCGAGATAGTGAAAAACACTTAAATAGTCTAAGTTAGTAAAGTCTACAATTCTATTGTAATATTGTATTGTATATATTTTATGTAATAATTATATTTGTTACATTCACACCGATTAGCCTAGCCCAAAGTAAGCACTGTAAGGCTTGTGTCATGGATACTAGGGTAACGGATAGACATACATATATGATACATAGATATGTAATATTCATAGAAATATATAAAAACACCCATGACTCAGGTACAAATGCTCATATTCATCATACAAACATTTGCCCCTTTCGGGATTTGAACTTGGGACCATCATCGGTGCGAAAGGCAGGATCACTACCGATGCACCAAACGGTCGTCAAATAATATAAGCATATTTTTAAAAAGGTTTTTTTTAATGGAATCTTGTTTCTACTATTCTGAAACATTGTAACCAGTACTTTTTTTAAACTAAGGAAAATGTGTTACCTATACTGCGCAGTTATGTGGGACTCTCCACCATTCCCCCACTCGGCCTAGTGCCCGATGGGGGATTGGAGGCCTATCCTTTATAAACCTAAGTATGCACCCTCACACAACCGTTGGTCTCGCGGGACGTTGTTGGCTTTCATCGCGGAGAGAGTCACCAGTACTGTGGCCTGATGGTATGACTGACTGTTGGATCGAAGGAGGCCTAATTGAGAATTTGGCCTCCGGAACAGACGCCAGTGTGCGACGTTCCCAAAATCAGAATGCTCAATGCGTTATTCCCACATGTCACCTCGTATGTCACAGTTGACACATCGCCGTGATTTTTAAAATGCACCGGAGGAATACTGGTGGAAAAAATCGCACGCATCCTTATTTGCATACTCTGCTGCCATGGGAATGTTAAGTTGCATTGGCGTGTCAAAATGCATTCCAATGTCGTTGTGATGTTTATTTAACTCAAATGAAAAATGCATATACAATATACAACTGTTATAAGTCCGTTGGAAAAACAAATAAATGAAAGTATAATTTTTGTTCTATATTCATAATATTAGGTATCAGTTTAATAAATAAATAAATATGATAATTGTTTATAGAAAAAAAACATGTGTGCAATTCACACGTGGTAGAAGTGAAACCTTCAAAAATAATACGTACCTACACGTATGTATATAAAATACAACGGTTTTTGTGATGCCTTCTATCAAGCTTTGTACTACGCATGCGCACACATACACGTATTAACACACGTACATAATGCTTCCCATCTCATTTTCTCCTACGTTAAATATTATGAATTTATGTGTCTGTCTCTTTTTACTGTCGATTCTTTCATCGACTTTCAAAGCACAACAATGCTAAAGAAGTTTTCACTTCAAAGATACTAGAAAAAATTTACTCAGCTCCTTTATTCTTAGACTGGACCTGAACTCACGACCTTTAGATGTTTGGTTTAATACATAAGTGTATAAACGATCATAAATCGGAAACAAATGCTTGTACTTATCACCAGGGTTGCCACCCGTCCCGATTTTGCCGGGACAGTCCCGATTTCGAAGATATTGTCCCTCGTCCCGACGGCCTTTCGATTTTGTCTCGATTTTTGACAATGGGTGCGTACAGCCGAAGCAATCGCTTGCTAAGTGCAATAGTCTAGTGCACTCTTAGACGTATACTAGAATATAGCTTTCAAGCGCTGACTTAATGCTATAGTTTAGTATACCGTGAAACATATACTCATAGCATTTAGTAAGCGATTGTTTCGGCTGTACGCACCCAATATGCGATAGGCTCAATCAATTCATTCACGGGTACCCAGCCCAATCACGCGCCACCGCGCCATCTACCGCGCGCCGTATGTACCGCGTTCGTCTTCGCCTCCTCCCGCGCGCGCAGCCTATTAAATAATCTGTGGCGCAGCACAAATATGTGCCACACACACACATACATATTAGTTGTGCTTTGCGACGAGTTTTTTTCTTCATTGAGTTGAGTGAAAGAATTACATTCGTTGAGTTTAAACTATGCGTGCTTTTGAAAACATTATGTAAGTATCTCTGAAGTTTAGGTACTCTATTAATATTTCATTTAATCTTTTAAGTCAATCTTTTAAGAGCGCGTATTTTCACTAATGACCATGAAATGGTCTGATGCCAGAAATCGTTGCTCGGTAGATTTGATAAAAGCAGAAGTACTAATTTCTTTGAACATACACATGTCTTGTTCAGACTTCATAAATAAATACAAAAATGATGTAGGATTATTAAAAGCGGCTCGTAACAACAAGAAATACGTATGGAAAAATTAATTATATAAAATAAATACAAATAAAAACACAAAATAAAGTTTCATTTTCCTTAGACTGTCTCACATGGGTCAAATTTTGATCAGACCAAACTCTGAACGTCTTTCATGGATGCCCGATTGTCCCGATATTTTTCCCCTAAAGGTGGCAACCCTGCTTATCACACAAATTGTTTCGAATCCGGGATCATTCCTTGTGTTTGGCAGAAAAAAGCGCTTGCGAGCGCTTACCAGCGCTGAAAAACAAACTATTCAGTTTTCGGCCAGGACACGTTTGCTAACTTCAGTTGCGCTGACACAATCCGCCATTTTGTTTATTATCGCTCAGCAATCGCCATTTTTCTTACAAGCGCTCGCCAGCGCTTGTTTGTGCCAAACACAAGGACTGATGCAGTAGGCAGGATCGCTACCCTTGTATCAAGCAGCCGTTTTTCTTACTAACATATCGTCAGTATAAAATGAAAAGCTAGTAAATACAATATTTTGTCCACAAAATTTTTAATCTTTCACTTATGAAAGTTGAGAAGAGAAACTGGACTTACAAGGAACTCTACACCAACGATATTGGAGTCTTTATATCTTTATAAAAAAAAAAGTCTCCAACGATATTGGAGACTTTTTTTTTATTGGTTGTTTATTAAGGCAGGTGTAGCAGGAAAAAAACAGATCTCTTTGAAAAGTAAGAAAAGAATCATTGAAAGATTTAAAGGAACTTAAGTTTTAAGTGCATTTGAATTATTTTAATTTTCTTATTCTGTGAAACCGAAGAGAACTTATTTTCCTTTTTCTATGGGCAAACAAACAGTAGAAATATAAACGATTTATTTTTCAAAATGAATAAATTTTAAATAACTGGATTTTCTTTGAGGAAATGCCTTAAAATATGTTACGGATTCCTTATTTATTACAAAAGCTGATATTATTATCGCCATAAGGAAGTTATCGCTATTATATTGCGTAGAAGTTGGTATAACTTAAAATACTATTTTAAGTTTCTTTCATAATCAATATTTAGAATAGAAATAACTCCACTCAAGCATTCTATTATAAAGTATTGGAATACAAAAAAAATATCTATGGTTTAGAATGGAAATGAATTGCAATTATCCTATTATATAAGTTAACAAGTAAAAAAAACGGTAGGTTGCTGAGACTTCTTCAGAAGGTTGGCCAGAAAGATACGTGGGATCAAATCCCAATTGAGGTAAACTACTTGTTGCATTTTTTTTATCAAATGTCCCAAAATTTCTACAGCAACGTGATTATGTCTCTACCTACAAGATGGCAGAAAGTTTTTGGCTAATATATACTGTAATTAAATGTAAATTAACTTTGAAAAAAAATGTCGTGAATTTTCATATAAAATGCGAAGAAATTTTTTCCCCAACCTATTAGGTAGTCATTAAAATAAAACCTTTTGTTGAGATTTTTGTTATTATATTTTTATATTATTCAAGTACCTATTTAACAGCTTCATTATATATTATTTTTACTGGAAAAAAATCAACTTGTCTCAGGTTTTTGTATCAAGTTAAGGTTATTTTCTTATTGAAAAAAATTTTTTTTTTAATCTAATAATTCTATTAGACTGATTTCTATTTTTTTCACACGAGAAGCGATATACCTGAGACTTTTGTCATTGTAATTCCCAACAGTGTAATGTTGGGAAAGCAGCTGAGTTTGCTTTGCTATTGCTTCCTGAGGTAACAATGCGACTATTATGAAAAACTTCAAATGTTATTCCAAACAAAAAGTATGGCTAACGATTATAACATCGATTCGTGTGTCAACTCTTTATATATACTATTTATTTTGTGCTGAAATCAGAAAGAAACTCGGGTAGGGGGACCGACCTCCAACTTACATTTATTATTTACAAAAAGAGCTAACTACATCACTTAAACTCGCAGTGCCAATCTTTGGAGATTTTATTTAATTAATGTTAAGATCCCAAGCCAGTGGAACGTTCCAATATGATATGTTAGGTCCCTGTGATGTCCGTTAAGTATTGTTCATCTCGTTTTTGTTTTATATTGTTTTTATAATACTAATAATATTTAATAATATTTCTTACATTCACACCAATGACCCTAGCCCAAAGTTAGCAATGTAAGGCTTGTGTTATGGATACTAGGGTAACGCATAGACATACATTTATGATACATAGATATGGAATATTTATACAAATATATATGAAAACCCATGACTCAGATACAAATGCTAGTATTCATCACAAAAACATCTGCCACTTCCGGGATTCGAACCCAGTACAGTCGGTGCGAAAGGCAAAGTGCAAACGGTCATGGTTGATATCTTTACCAATTAATTGTCACTTAATGACATAATCTGCAAATTTTGTAAGTAATATAAATTTATAAGTTGAATGTTGGTTTTTATCTAAAAATTGATTCTTGTTTTATTTCAATTGTAAAAGCTGTGATTAATATAGAAAAACGAAACGTTTATAGTGGATAAGTAATCTAGCTAATCTGTGAACAAAACATATTACTAGACTAATCTGTAAATAAAAATGGCAGACTGATAATCACTTGTTTACAAGCGTTGTTTTAAAGATAAAAATTAAAACTACAAATAATGCATTACTAATATGCTTCTTACTAGAAATAAAGCAATTTATGAAGTGCTCTATATGTATATTTTTTAAAACGTCTCAAAACTTTATTTCATTTGAATTCGTTCAGTCATCTAGAAAGCTTAAGAATGACCACCAAAGAAGATCTAATGATACAGCTTCTAATCGTAATAAGCAATGTTATGGAATAACGCACAGCTACGCGTCTTGCCAATCATTAGTTGTAAACGATTTAGTCGGCCACTGCGTTAGCAATGAGCAGGTGCTTGGTTCGCAGTCACACTACAATCGGTAATGCTCACTTCCTTACAAGCTCTAGCATCCTGGTAACTGGAGCGGTTAACTCTTATTAACGCACTCCGTTACTTGTTAGGGATGAGAAACGTGTAGTTTAAATTTTCCTTGTAATTATAATTTTTTGTTTTGTTAATTTTCCCATACGTGCCGGCAAAGAGTACAAAAACTATACAGCCTAGTCTATAGTGGTTTTTTTTTTCATTATGATGATGATTAGAGCCGATCTATGAATAAAAGATGATCAATGAATGTTGAATGAACATTGAAATTTCCCTTTACCTAAGTTTCAGTAAACGTGTGGGATTTTACTGAAACTTTTTTTCTGCATTTTTTTTATAAAGTTACCTATAAGGGTACTAAGCCAATACACCTTAGTTTATGGTTATGTCTTTCCTTAATTAGATTATGATGAAAACTTATAATTATGGTTAATTCGAAATAATTTAGTCTTTAGTCAATCTTTTTAGTCATAACTTAACAATATCTTACAGTGCTACAGTGATTTGTCAACAATTTAGGATAAAATATTATAAATATATTATGTAATACCCATCTATATAAAAGCCTAAAATTCGTGTTTAATACTGATAAATATGCAGTTTTAAGCTGCATACTAGTTATAGATAGGTACTAATGTGTACCCCTTTCATATATTTGAAATTTGTATATTAAATTTTAATACGAAATACTAGAAGTATACTCGGCTCAAGTGAATAAATTCCATATGTACATACATTAAGATGTTACAAAAATTATGACCATTATGGGCCCTGTAGGGATGATTTGAACCCTTTTCTTCATAACAATGAAGAAAAAGGTTCAAATCAAAATTTAATTCTTAAAAATTAAATTTGTAAACTTATGTATATACGTTATCTGTTAGTTTCACCAAACTTGATAAATAAGTGTCAGAAAGTGAGTCAGATAATATTATTAAGGGCATTAATCTCAATGTCAAAATAAAATATTTGTGATCGGAGTTTTATTGTGTTTTGTAGTAGTCAGTCAATAATATCGCTAAGTGGCTGTTCAGTCATCAAGTTAGCGAACGAGCGCTTAATGTTCAATTTACGATTACATGCACCATCAGCATCAAGTAGCCGGTGCACATTTGTTACTTTTCTGGAGGAAACAGGCGCTTAACATAAACCCATTATCATTATTATCATTTTGGTATTTTCATCTATTCATATTCTATAGCAACTCAGTTGTCACGATTTTTGTAATATGTTATTGTTATAGTTTTTCCTCAGAGGTAGGCAAAGGCTACAAAACCCATACAGCCTCGTTATTAGTTATATTTTTTCTTAATTTGATGGTGATGAGATAATTGATAATAAGACCTTATTTGCGATGGATCTTTCTAGGCTTTAGTAAAGGTATTTAGAATCACTAAGACCTAGAAAAAGACACTTTCCTTCGTTTAGTTTAACTTGCAGACACTCATGCGCATATACGAATGTTAAAGTAAATTTCGTCCTATAGTGAACGTCTTGCAGATGAGATGTTGCAAGAAATCAAACCTTAGAAGACTATAAAGTTATACTTTATGCACGTGAAATGAAATGAATCTGTCGGTCCCTAAGAATTTAGAACTCAAGGCGACTTTGCCATTATGAAGTTTCACATGAATTTCAGGTTTTTAATTCATTTTAATGATTATATCTTTTAAACCCTTCAACATATCGAAATAGATTTATTTATTTATTACAACTACCAACAAAGTATATACACTATATATATGTGAAAAACTTAATGATATGAACCGCTTAAACTAAGTGTTGCCTAACTAAAGGTTGCCACGGAAAGCAATCTTTTTTTATATGGATATAAATCTGTTTTAACCTCCAAAACTTTTACCAATATGCCTTGAGCTGTTTTGCAATTTCCAGCATTATATTGTATTGACACTTATTCCACCGTATTTTAGCTAAATAGTCGCTAAGCCACTCCATGAGATATGAGCAAAAACGCGTAAAATATATAAAATCGTCGCTTTTTCTGGAACTATATCAAAAACTACGAGTAATATAATTGTGATTACTAAACAGATTGAAAGAGATTTATCTACATATGCTGGCATTAAAAATTAAAATAGACCACTGAGGCTTAGCGACCTTTTAGAGCCTTTGCACACCGTTTTTTAAACGCTCCGTCGACGCGCTTGTATCGATACAAACGCGATACTCACGCGAGTCAAACGCAGCTTGACTATAAATTTATGTGTGTTCAAAGTTCTACCTTTGAATGCCTGCATGAATTCAGTCTCGCGATTGAATAGGTATCTCCATCAATACAAACGCATTACTTGTCTCAGCCAAATGACGTCCACTGCTGGACAAAGATAACGGTCGTTTCCTACAAAGATAAGAATCTTATACGACAGCATTGTCAAAAGCTGAATCTTCAAAATCTCACGTTGAATAATGTACTGCCAGTCTATTGATTACACACGAGTTGTGTCTTTTGGGCTGCAAAAAATATATATTATTATTTACATTTGTAGCTCAGGACCGATACTTTTGGAGAGTCCTTGTAAGAAACGCATCACACATGCAAAAAATGATCTGTGTAATAAGAAAAAAAAGCGCTGCCGATGCGCGTCTGACGTGCGTTTAAAAATGCAGTGTGCATAGGCCCTTAGCTAGAGGATGGCATTATTCAAGATAGAGATTTGAGACAAACATGATTAAATGAAATTTTAGCATTTATTCGGAATATTTAGACAATTTTATTTAGATAGATTGAAACGGAAATTATACCTGTTTCGTAAGTGTAGTTGGAAAACGAAAAAGCTATAAAAGATGGAATCCTGCTGTCCTACACTGAAGTGTTATTGAAGTTAATCTTGAATTTTATCTCGATACGAATATCATTAAATACACTCACGGAGTGTGGAAGATAATTGTTTGTGTAAATTTCATATAAAGATCTATTAAAATAACATAATCGACCGTATTTTAAATCAGTTTCCTTGCAGTAATGAGAATACTTTAAAGATTTTTAATTAAAATCCCAATAGTGATCCAGTTTGTGGTATAGCGCCATCTAATTAAACATAGTTGTACTTTTTTAATTCAATCAATACATAAGGGAAATCACATACATTGTTGTAAATGCAAGTAGCTAAACAATAAAAGTAAAAAGTAGCTAAATTACTTGTGTTGCGAAAATCAGAAACAACGACGACTGTACCATAACACTCAGATCCAAGCCAATAAAGACAAATTCATTTTTCTACATTTAATTGGCCGGGCTCGAACCCGGGACTTCGGAATGGTGTCACCATGAAAACCGGTATACAAGCCACTATACTATTGAGGTCGTAAAACGGAAGTCACCGTTTGTTTGTTCTTTAACTTTGAATACTAATTATCTCATAGAATTAATACGCACAATCTAGAACAAATTTTATTTTATCTGATTGTAATGAATATTTAAATATAATTTAAGAATATTTATTGTGTTTCTTGGCTTTTAAGTTTAACTTCGGTTAGGGTCAATTTAACATTATTTTGCTATTGAAAACTGCTTAGTTTTTTCAGGGGGAATTTGGATCGGTCTGCCCTAGTTCAACAACGCAACGCTATGCGTGAGCGTATACTAAAGCTCCTAATAAGTAGGTATGTATTTAGAGTTAAGTCATGTATGTCTGTGCATACCGCAAAGAAGAGTCCCACATCAAATCAAATCATTTATTTGTAAGAATACAGAGTTACAATACAGTAATTGTGGTATAAGGCTATTTTATGATTCCACTATGCATTCTACCATAAACTTGATGTACAAATGAGTCACGTGTGCTACAAGCTTCTAATAATTTTAATTATAAAAAGGTTGAATTGATAACAACAATAAAAACAAATCCATAATATTTATGTAAATAAAATAATAATTTTATTTTTAAATCAATATTCATAAAAACTATGTTCAAGTGATATTTTTGTCAATTTCTTATTAAAAGTTGGAATAGGGCGATCCTTAAGTTACTTAGGCAATTTATTAAATGTTTGAATTGCAGTGATATATGCATTTTGTATAGTTCTAGTCGACATTTTGGCAGATATAATTTTTGCAAATTCCTAGGCGGTGTTTTCCATTTAATAATATCTTTTTGTTTGAGAAAATAGATTGGGTATTCTTTACAAATATGGACACCTCTTTCATGTTCATACAAGATAGAGGTAAAATGTTAAGTTGCGTGCGAAAATAATCTTTATCCTCAATTTGCTTTTTTATTTATAATTCGGCTCATAATTAATTATAATTCGGCTATGGTTGTAACAGCAAATTGGCGAAGAGCAAGCTTCACACCTTAGCTCATCGCCGCAAAGTTGCCTGTCCGTCGGTCTTCTATAGACTGTACTTTGGAGAGTGAGCTCAAGAGCAGCATTTGCTCATACCGCCATCTTCTTTTATTCCATCGGACATCCAGACGTTCTGCAGGTTACCACCCTTTTTTGGTTACTATTCCTACCTGTCGCACCAAGCGCTTTTCAACATCCTTCATAATGCCCACAGCAAAGGAGTGGAACTCCCTCCCTGAGTCTGTATTTCCGAGAACCTATAACCCGTGCATTTTCAAAGCCAGGGTGAATAGGCAGCATAGGCACCTTCTGGGTTAGCTCGTTCCATCGTGGATTTTGTCTTGGCCCCCTGGGCTTGATTAGAATCAATCCATCCTAAATAAAAAAATAAATTAAAAATTAATGAAACAGTGAAACAAAAAATACTTTCTTTTTAAATGAATTAGTAGTAGGTGGGAAAATAAATGTTCGCAATTAAGATTGTTTTTGATGAAGATGTACTATCCAGTATTTTTTGCCCCAGACCATCGATAAACAACAAAATTATATCATTTATTTACAAAAAAGGGCAAAATATTTCTTTCCCCGAATTGAAACGCATATTAACATCAAATGGTTTATTTAATCACTTTCGTACGCAATTTCGGATTATAAATCTTTGGTGGAATTTCAAGAAGATCTTTATACAATTTCACAAGGACTTTATTACGTTGTATTAAAGGTTATATTGTTAGTTTTTAATGGTAATTTTAAGGTTGTAGTGTAAAATCCATGGATTGTCTGTATCTTCGCCTGCGGGTAACGAGTGACTTTTGACTTCTTTTGTGATGGGGGTGTGGTACAAGGTAAAAGCTGATCAACTAATAGAAAGCATTTTGTATCTCAGTGATCCGTAAACATTTTGTGATCAAGGTACATTTTCGAAATCGGAAAGTTTTGGAGTTAAACAATGAAAGAATATATATATAAGAATTAACAAACCTAAACTTTGTGTTGCATAAATGGTATGTGATGTGAAATATGAACTTGTTTAAAGAGGCTAGGCGGTCCAAATTTGGAGTAATCGATGAAATTGCTGCTCTTATCTCTTCGAAAATCGTCCTAAGGCGCTCTCTTTTTTAATTTTTATTATGGTAAGAGTTGAAAATCCCAATCACATAAATAGGTCGTTGCAAAAAACGAAACAAAACACCTCGCTCGCGTGTTTTTGGCCGTTGAAGTGGTTATTTTTCTTCCATCTGTCTTTTAATTTGAAGAAATAACCTTATTTTTCCGAGGCACGCCATCTTATGACCATAGAACACTAGTGTCTCCATCCATCCATTAGCTGTTGTCAGTAACTTCAATTATTACATCCTCTGTACTTGATAACTAGACAGAAGTTTGTGATAAGGCACATCAATGCCAACAGAGGGCAATCTCCATTGTCTGCAATACTCTTACAAGCTGTTTGGAGTCAATTGTAACTATTCAAAGGTAGAGTTGACTACAGTTGCGCCATAGCTTTACAGGGTGCACGTATTAAAATAATTAATTGTAATATTTATTGCATTCATATACTATGTGTGTAAATCTAGATATTATACGTTTGCCATTAAATAATACGTTTACTAAAAATGTGAGGCAGTTGAGTGAGCCAATTTATCACAAAAATGAACTTTGCAATGGACATCATGAACCCATTGATGGGAAAAATCAATTTGTATTGTCTAAAGATGAACTTGACAGTGATTTGTTGATGTCAGTGTTTCCGTAACGTTAATATAGTATTATTATAGTTATATAATATAAACATTAGACAGTTTGTACCAACAAAAGGGTTTTTTTATATTTTGAATGGGTTTGCTCTTGATCCCAATCAAGCTCGAGGGTCAAGATGGGATTCACGGTGGAACGAGCTAACCCAGAAGGTGCCTATTCACCCTAGCTTTAAAAACGGTCGGGTTATAAGTACTCGGAAAAACAGATGCAGGGAGGAAAATCCACTCCTTTGCTGTGCGCATTATAAAAGAATTTAAGAAGCACTTGGTGCGACAGGTAGGAATAGCAACCAAGAAAAGGTGGTAGCCCGCAGTGCGTCTGGATGTCCGATGGAAAAAGGGTGATGGAGGTATGAGCATATGCAGCTCCTGAGCACACTTGCCAAAATACAATCTGTAGAAGACCGACAGACAGACAATTTTGCGGTGGTGAACTAAGGAGTGAAGCTTGCTCTTCAGCAATCTGTTGTCACTAATGAGTCTCTCAGCTCTGCGCTGAATCGAGTCCAGTGCAGCAAGTTGGTATAACAAGGCCGATAAAAAGGCGTAAGGCACTATTCCCGCTTGAATTTTTTGACTTAATACAGGCAGGCAATAAATTTCTTATTAGGTCATTTTTCAGGCATACTATCATTGCAAAGCTAAAATAAAAACAAAAACACTGTATTAATACATATTTTTTCATTTTATGTTTTATATTTGAGACTTTAAATCCATACAATTTTAAGCAATCATCAGCAAAATTTACAGAAGAAGATTATAATGTATTTGAAGAGTTCAGTGGTCGAGTGGCTAGCATAATGGTTTTCGAAGTAGAACCACTCCGAGGTTCGATCCTCTGTCTGGTCTATGTAGAAATTAAACTTTTCTATATTTATCTGAGTGTTGTAGTACAGTCGTTGTTTCTGACTGCCATAGTTTATTAACTTGGGTTCAGAGGCTCTACCCTCACGTCTTATAGCGATTCAAGTTTAGCTGTTAAAAAGAGACACCACTATAGACCGCATATAGCGGTGTCTCACTTTGACAATCGAACTTGCATCGCGCTAAAGGATGATGGTAGGCCTTCAGGACAATGTATTCGACGTTGTCGAATATTGATTGAAATCAAACTATTTTTACCGGATTACTTGCTCATTTAATCCTGATGTTTTGACTCCTTTACAGGAGCCTTGATTACCGTTAAATCTTCAGAATTAAATTTAAAAAAATAAATAAATTTACTTAAAGTGGTTTTATTTACCTAAATGTGCGATAGGCGGAGAAGTGTGAGAACTAGTATTTATATATTTATTTATAATGTTTTATTTAAAATAATGAGATAATCTAAGGAAATATGTTCAAAAAGTTGTTTTAATCAATGAGCCTAGTTCAAATTAAGCACTGAGGGGGTTGTGTTATGGATAAACATACATATACGATACACAGATATACGACATAAATACAAATGCTCGTATTCATCACACAAACATCTGGCCCTACCAGGACTCGAACCCAGAACTGTCAGTGCGAAAAGCATGATCGCTACCGTTGCACAAAACGGTCTTCAAATATTGAAATATTGATGCAATAATTGCATATTGCACAATCTTGTCAGCATTAGATTAACTAACGTTCGTTTCTTCAAAAGTATCATAATCTATAATCTAAGATTACAGTGGTTTGTGTGTTTGTCTGTCCGATCTTTTTTCCGCTCTTTTTCCATTGTATCAATAATGTTACCATAGCAACGCGTTAACCGCAAGTAGTTCATCTACCGGACGCTAGATGGCGCTAACGGAAAAATATTTAATAATAGAAAAACTTTTAAAGAATTTTGTCCACCCGTGCGAAGCCGGGACGGGCCTCTAGTCTATAATCTAAGATCACAAATTTGTTGTTTCTCTGTCTGCTCTTTTTCCATTGTATATGCGTTACCATAGCAACGCGTTAACCGCAAGTAGTTCGTCTACCGGACGCTAGATGGTGCTAACCGAAAAATATTAAATAATAGAAAAAAATTAACGAATTTTGTCCACCCGTGCGAAGCCGGGACGGGCCGCTAGTACTCTTTTAATTACACTAGACAACTAAGGTCATAGGAAAATATAAATGAAAGTAGTGTCAAAGTCAAGCAACGTTAGGTGACTACAACATAGTAACAAAACAAGATCGTAATATACTCTGCCAAGATCCACGGAGTCGTTGCTTCATCTTTGTAGAACAACCATTGAGCCTTAATGGGCTGCCTCCTGATATGTAACTGTTAGAATCTTATTTATTTAAAAAAATTAACGGCTTTGAAATGAACCATACGGCCTATCCTCAATAATATATTTCTTTCTTAGATCATAATGAATGAAGATAAGAGTTGATTTATGGTTGATAAATGATCAATGAACGATTAATGAATAATGAAAAAATCACTTCCCTAGGTTTTAGTAAAGGTATGTGGATTTACTGAAATCTCCTCGTAGACTTCTTGAGAGAGCGCGAAAAGACACCTTTCACTGTTTTGTTTCACTTGCCGACATTCATGTGTATTCCGGAACATTCAGTGGTTAATAATCCACCATTATTTCACACTAATATTAACCACAACCAAAAATTTGACTCGAAAACCAAAACCATTAAAGTGACGCTTCACGCTCCCGATGACGATCAAAATAGTCCATTTATTTATTTATTGACATTACTTTTAAAGTGAAAACTTCATTAGCATCGTTGTGATTTGAAAGTCGACGAAACGAAGACAGTAAAAAGAGACAGATACATAAATTTGTTAGAATTAACGTTAATGATTTAACAAAAATGAGATAGTAATTAGGAAGCATTATATAGTGTCTCTTATGTTCGTGGTTCTCTGTGTGCTCTGCTTTGTACCCCCTCCACTGGTGTTTACCAAGGCATAGTGTGCGCATGCGTAGTACAAAGCTTGAGAGAAGGCATTACAACACAGAAAGCATTTTGTATACGTGTACCTGTGTGACACCTAAGCCAAGGTGAATTTTTTTCTCGTACTTATTTCTTCAGTTTCAAATATGGCATTATTATTTCAACGGCAAGATGTCTAGAGCTGGATGGAGGTCTTCTCTTAAAAAAAAGAAAATCCACAATCTTAGTATTGGGAGTCCCCTCCCAATACCTCACCTACCTCCCGGTAGGTGAGGTATAAAAATACTACCTTCATCGTCATTAGTACCCTTCTAACGCCCTTACTTACCCTTAAGTGCGAAGGGTTACAGTATTCTACTTTGTAGGGTCCCGTAGAGCTAATATGTTAATTTAATATAACTATGAAGTCAATTTCAATCAAAAATGTTCGAAAGGTGAACAAACTCGCATTAAATCAAAGGGACTAATGAATTTATATACTGAAAAGTCAGATTTCTGTGTCTTAAAGTAATTACGCCTTAAGACTCTAGTAAGTTATAGCAAAAGACATATTAAAAAATGTTAATGCCTAATAGTTTTATTTTTAACTACCTTTTACCCGCGGCTTCGCTCGCATTTATGGAGACTACCGATTAAAAGTTATATTTAAATCCCTCTAGAACAGTACTTTTTTCTAGATAAAAGGTGCCTTTTCTTGATTGCTTCTTGACTTATAGAAGGACATACAGATAGACTGACAGACGGTGATCAGTGAGTCATAAAACGAATTTTGACGTGATAACGTCTTATAAATCGATGAACGATGGCCGCACGCGAGCAAAAGTATAACGTTCCGCCTGAGCCGAGCGTGCAAACGAGAGCGCGGAACAAGCGATAGAGAGCCACGATCAGCCTAAGCGTTCGGCTTGTGACGCATCTATCTCTCTTCCACTTCATGAAGTGAAAAGTTAATGCTGTTTCCATTATTTATTACAACTAAATATCAATTCTTTTTTCAATTAACTCCTTCTTTGTAATATACAAAATAATGAAAATTTAGTGATAATAATTCAATTCAATTAATGAAAGTATGCAAATTTTCATCAATGTTTTCGTTCATCAACGTAAAATTATCGTCCGTAAACTGAATTTACACACAACCAAATTTTTTTATCATTAAATTTGTCCATAACTGCAAAACATACAGATTTATATAGTAGTACTAGGTTATCCGGCTACGCGTTTCTGTGCCGACTGCAGCGCCATCTGCCGGGCTGATTTGTGAATCTAAACCATCCAGGGCGCCACCCAAAACGCATACAAAAAATCATTCAAATTGGTCCAGCCGTTTAGCAGGAGTTCAGTGACATACACACGTACAGTAGAATTATATACAGACCGCTACTTACCTCACCGCAGCGGGCTCCCGTAACTTTCCTAATGTCTCCCAGTTTCTCGCATACTAATTGTACAATAAATATCGTTATTAGTTTACTAAATGAATTCTTTTACTGCTGCCATCTTGTTGTAAATAAACTTTCATTGGAAATATTACGGCTTGTTGCCTTGTTTAGTGCTACTAAATTATTTTTTCATTATATCGGTATCAACTTGTACTTGTCGGTGGGAAAAATATATTTTTTGGTTCTTCGTATAGACGGTATAGTTTCAAAATCCATTTACATAAAACTGATATTTAAAAAAACTGTAAGTATAACTTAGCCGTATTTTGATGATTGCTCTTTTTATAATTACTAACCGAACAAGTATCCGAACGACTTTCTTCATTTACTGCTGAATGACGTAATTAATATCACTGTGCGCCATATTGTTCATGATGACATTTTGGCGGGTAATTCAAATGACGTATTTTTATTTTGTACTAACTGCACCCAGCATGCTTTACAATGCTCTTTTTTGCTGGCATTTTTGCTGACTATACATATAGAGTATTTTTTGCCAAATAATTTGCCAAAAAAGGTGTGTAATATTCTTTATTAACATACAAAGTTTCTTTAGTTCTCACTTCCGCGCACATTATACATCAGAATTTTGAGGATTAAATATAAAATAAAACATGCGCAAAAATCCGTAAAAAAGTGTTATATTCTGATATACAAAGTTTCATCACAATTTCGGAATGCATCGAGAACAAACATACAAACATTGTGTTTTATTTATAAAAATAGGTATTACCACTTTTTATGAAGTATAAACTAGGTTTTAGTAATGGTGAAGGGTTTTACTGAAACCTCCGTGGACTTCTTGAGAGAGTGTGAGTTTTGTTTGACTCATGCATGTGCATCATCGTCTCAGCATTTGATAGCCTTCCTCACAAATGGACTCATCATTCGTGAGGAAGACTTCCATCCAGGCAAAATTTACAAGCGTATTTACACGAAAATCAAAACTGCTAAAGTGAGACTTCCCGCTCCCGCCAAAAGTCTTCTTTTCTTCTTCAAAATGACAACCCCTACCAGTGTTATATGTAAACAAATTACTGTTATTTTAGTATTGTTTATTTTTTGAACATGGCAATACACTTTACATAATAGTTATTTCAGCCAGTATAAACTTTTAGTATGTAGTAGAGTTTTTTAATAATAGACCTAATGATATTGAGTACCGATGAGAGCGATTGAACGAATGATTCGAATCTTACCAATGAAAATTCTATGAAAATATTAACTAAAACTATTAGTGGGTTGCAGAAAAACTGGATAGGAGTAACAGATAAATATAAGAGAAATATCATTTTGCTCTGTAACCATTGTCAAATTTCTCACTTCTTTTTCACTTTAAAATGTAAAATTTTACTAACAATTTCGAAAAGATTATCAGGTAATAAAGTCACTTATTTACGTTCAAATCTTGTCCTATGGTGGTAAATAGACTATCTGTTCTGTGATATAAAATGTTCAAAACAACTAAAAAACCGTCACACTCGACAACAAAGCAATAACACGTAGGTGCCTAACACATATCGAATCTATAAATGACTGAATCGTTTTCTTTAAATACAAGATCTAAATACAAACACGTCTTATTTTAACCACAGAATAAAACGTCTAGAGTGAATACTCCTTACAATACAGGGATTACCGCCGCGACTTGACACGGCTGTGATTAAAACCAAGGTGGTCGAAACAAGGAGTGGTATCAAAGAAAACCGCGCGTGCACGCGTCAATCTTGCATTTTTCGTTCAGTTTCAAAATAAATGAAAGGAAAAAAAACATGAGACAAGGGAGATTATAGCATTCGTTCGCCGGTAGCTCAGTGTGAGTACCGAACGCTTGCCGCGTGCCCGCTCCCGCGCAGAAGCGGCCATTTTCCCCGTTCCATTTTCAAATTCCGAAGACTATTTTGACAGTTTATTTTTCCATCTTCTTAATTATATTTTTTGGCTATTGTGTGTGGTGTGGTGGAAGTGTTAGTGCTCTGTGGAGTTTTGTGTGACTTTATTTTTTTCATTATTACTTTTTTAAGTGGTAAATTGGTGTAAAAACTGGTGGTTTCGGTGCAAATGTAAAGACACGCGCGCATGTTCAGGCAAGTTGTTTCCTTTATTTCAAGTTAGAGAAAAGAAATAAAGCAAATGAAAATTAATAATTTGATAAAGCGATACAATATTCCTAAACAATTATATAGAAAACATATTTTAAATACTTCATTATAATTTATTGTGATGAAAATATATCAATGAATCTTTTTTATCTAGTTTGTTTGTACAAAATAGTTCAATCTTAAATACATAACGACGGGGTTAGATACACTCGTAACAAGTATTTAGCTTACGACAAGGTTAAAAATATGTCTTAAAAACTTTTAACATTCTTTATATAATTAACAATATATTATTTACTCATTCAAGGTAGGTAATATAATTTTTATTAATTAATCTAGGTTATTATATTAATCCTGAGGAAAACAAAATACTTTTTTTCTACACACAATTTTTCCTACCTCTAGGTTGCTACTATCAACTTTCGCGTGGGCCAATATGAGTGACCAAATCATGATTATCTCAAGCGATTGTTGTTTATACTATTGACGCTAGCTAAATAAAGCGATTTGTAACTAATACAGCTAAATAAAAATAGTAAATTGCTCACCGATAGGAGAAAGTAACCGATTACCGATGAGGTATTTTTTTCCAAGCTTTTATTTAACTTGTTATAGGTGCTATAGTGACAAAGACGAAATTAAATGAACAATTCAATCAAGGAGTATACAATGTGTCGCGTCACCAGTGTCGGAGCCTTTAATGGTGTGAAATATGGCATTTTATATCGACAAATTGCCCCTCAGATTTGGTTTTTCTAAAAAAGCCAGTAATAAAAAAATACACTAAAAAGTATCCATTTGTTTTTCTTTAATTATATTTTTCTATTTTTTATTCCATGACAATTGAAAAATGATGGTTGTGTAACTGTTGTCTACATGTTTAGCTATCAAATGACATCTTTTAAATGTTGATAGGACATTTACATGAGTAGTGGTGGTCGAATCAGTATGAGAGCCCAGGTCTTGGTTACCAAGAAAACCTTTTATAACCGTAAGATAAAAACAAAATTTGAGGGGCAATTTGTCGATAAAAAAATGCCATATTTCACACCATTGAAGGCTCCGAAACAGGTGACGGGACACATTGTATAATCGTTACCAAAATTGTTTTTTCTTTATTTGTGGCTTGTACAATTCGTGCATTAAGTCAGTCAGTTTCAAGTTTTAAGTCAGTTTCAAGTAAGTATAATTGCCAGTTCTTGATTACTCAAGAAAAGAAATTACTTTCTGTTTTGAATTTGATGATAAAGAATGAACAGTAAAATATGTTTTTCCCAAGGTTACAGTAATTGTGTGGGGTTTTACTGAAACCTGGCCCTGGACTTCTTAAGAGAGTAGGAAAATAAAACTTCTGCTGCTTTGATATACTTGCCAACACTCTTGTATGTTCACAAACACTTAGTAGTTAATAATCCACCATTATTACGCACTAATGTTCACAACAACACAAATTTTAACTAGATAAACAAAACCACTGACGTGACGCTTCCTGCAAAAATTATCGCCTAATCTTACTTTTTAAATTTGGAATAGAGTTATTGCGTTCGAATATAGTCTATGCAGAAAAAAACAAACTGCAATTATAATCTCTTTTCTTAGTAAAGACTTTTTGGGAGTACTTTTTATCAGGTGCAGGAAGTGTCATTTTACTGGTTTTGTTTTTCTTGTAAAATATTGAGTTATAGTATATTTTAATACATAATAATAGTGAATTATTAACCATTAGGGGTTTGTGAACATAGGCGAGTGTTAGCAAATGACGGCAGTTGTATTTTCCTGCTCTCTCAAGAAACTACTGAAACCTAGGGAGAGGGGTAATTCATTGTTCATTTTCCATTCATTGGTCGGCCTTATCATCATCTAATTAAGAAGAGAAATTACTGAATATGAAAACATTGCTTTGATAACACGCATCCAGGTTATAAAATCTTACTAAAACTTGAATTTTTTGGTTATTAGTATTTACGTTTTTGGATTTTTGGCAGGAGCGTAAAGCTTCACATTAATGGTTTTGGCTTTCTTGTTAAATTTCTGTTGTGGTTGATATTAGTCTGTAATAATGGTGGGTTATTAACCACTGAGTGTTTCTGAATATGCATGAGTGTTGGCAAGTGAAACAAAACAGTCGAGGGTGTCTTTCCGCGCTCTCTCAAAAAGTCCACGAGGTTTCGGTAATACCAATATTTTTACTGAAACTGGTAGGGATTATTTCACTATTTATTCATCGTTCATTGTTTATTTATCATTCATAAATTAAGTCTTATTATCAGTTATCATGACCTAACTATAAAAAATTAATAATTGAAGACTAGGGCTTTATACAATTTGCCTTCCCTTATGGAAATACATAACAAAAAGAAAATATTTTCTTTTTAGTGTTTAAAAACAGCAGCGGACAAGTACAGAACTTCCATATAACGGTAAAGTTATCAGGTCAGAAACGGATTTTCATATTACTCCCACTTTATTATAAAGTATTTGAACTTGAAAGTTTATTTGAAACGTGACGCGGCGTTAACGATCCTAAGGGACACTTTTACTGCTGTTTCAAACGTTGAGAAAACATAATGTGAAACTCGCTCTAAGAGAAACACCAGTAGTTATTACGAATAACTTTTTGGTACCGTTACTGACGCTAAAATATACAATATGATTGTGGAGAATACACGGTAAATGCTTAGAATTATTATAGATATTTTTTATAGTAAATAAGTTAGAGTTTGACTGTCTCGCCAGATCGTAAGCAACGAACTGATCTAGGATGTGACACGCTTGCCTAGAAGATATCTATTCACTCGTGACTTGAAGACCCCTAAATTGTATTGGTCAGGAAATAGACTCAGGTGGTTACAATTTGCGTACTCCACCGATTATAGGAGACAAAAGCCTGCCTTAAAATATTACTGGCTTAAATATTGAAAAACTAGAAAAAATATCACTCCAGATTGACATATCGTTGCAATTATCAATTTATTTAATTTATTAGCATTGAAAATTATATTAGCTCATGATTACTAACATAGATTATGATGACTTCTGTTTTTTATGCTTTCCATGGCAATGTTTAAATAAGGCAACAATCAGTTTAAGCGGTTCATATCATTAAGCTTTTCACATGTATAGTGTAAATTAACAGTAAAATAATTAACTATTGATTACGTATGTATGTATTTTTATTGGTAATATCCGTATATTTATATATTTAATTTTATTTCCCGTTTACACCCCGTAAGTTCCTTCCAGACCTTCGCTTTGAGCGAAAAGCCGCACATTGTAACGATAGTGAAACTATAGTTAGTTCGGTAACTCTTCCCACTCGGCATTATTGGGTTGTGGGTTATGGCCTTCCTTCTTTGTTTTCATTTATGGGGGAGGTCTGTGGCCCAACTGGGGGGACGTTAATAGGCCAGAGATAACAATCATATTATTTTTTGTTTTCAGCATTAAAGATTATTATTTTAATGCGAAAACAATATTATACAAAATAAATAAAATAAATAAATATTTCCTACATTCACACCAATTAACCTAGCCCAAAGTAAGCACTTTTAAAGCTTGTGTTATGGATACTAGGGTAACGGATAGTCATACATATATCATACATAAATTAGTAATATTTATAGAAATATATACAAACATCCATGACTCAGGTACAAATACTCGTATTCATCATACAAACATCTGCCCCTTCCGGGATTCGAACCCAGGACCGTCGGTGCGAAAGGCAGGATCGCTACCGTTGCACCAAACAGTCGTCTAATTATACTAACAGTTATATGTACTTAGGTTGTTGTTAAGGGGAACATCCTGTTGGCCTAGTGGTCTTAATCACCTTGTTTGCCATAGGACGTGGGCTCGTGGGGTCGATGCCAGCCTGAGGCTTTCGAAGTAATCATTATTTTGTCAACTTCCGTAGTTGAACTGACTTGATTAACGGTTTTCATGGTGACGCCACTTCAAGGTCTTGGGTTTGATCCCGGCCGGTGCAATGTAATTTAACATTTCATATTAATATAATAATATGATATTTCTTACAATCACACTTAATATCCTAGCCCAAAGTAAGCACTGTAAGGCTTGTGTTATAGATACTAGGGTGACAGATGGACATACATATATCATACATAAATAGGTATTATTTAGAGAAATAAATATATATGACTCAGGTACAAATACTCGTAATCATAACATAAATATTGCCCCTCCGGGACTCGAACCCAGGACCGTCGATGCGAAAAGCAGGATCGCTACCGTTGCACAAAAACTTTCGTCTATATTATCTCGGGTATATGGACTAGGGTCTGAGTTTTGTGGTACGTTATCCACAATACAGGTGCTTAAGCCGGCTTCTATTTCGCGAAAACAATAATTCGTGATCTAGAGATATATGGCGATTATCTCTAGTCTCATTAGTGGTTTTAAGAGGCCCTTAAGTGTCAAAGGCTGGTGCTACTCTACTCTCCATTTTCTTTAATATGATTAAAACATATAAACTCATTTGCAAAAAAAACGGGCACCTAAGCAATTAACCATTTTAAATGTTAATATTGCTTTGTTTGATAATTATAAGTAGTTTTATCCTCACAATTTGGTAAATTAATAAGAAAATAATCGTTTTCATCAGTATTTCATAAAATTTTGATACAATTTATGGGAAATAATGCTAAACCTCACTAGTAGTGTATGTTCGCTAGTAGTGGATATGCTCATGAAGTAAAAATAAAAAAGTTTTTTTTGTTTGTTTTTCTTTAATAAAGTAAAAGCAGATAAATGTTTAGTATCGAGTGTGACCCCCTCTAGCTAAAATCACAGCTTGAATTCGTCTGGGCATGCTAGCGAGTATATCCCGGATACTTGCTTGCGGAATACGTTCCCACTCCGCAGTAATAACATTCTTCAGCTCTCTGATGGTCTGCGGAGCCGGTTGTACTGATCTCACACGCCGTTTCAGAACGTCCCAGACATGCTCTATGGGATTGAGGTCGGGACTTCGAGCTGGCCAATCCAAACGACGAATGCCGACCTCTTGCACATACGCTTTAACATCGCGAAATCGGTGGGCGCGAGCATTGTTGTCCATAAAAATCGAGTCTTCACCTAGAGCGGATAATGCGGGTTGTGCATGAGGAATTAGAACTTCCGTTATGTATCGATGCCCAGTCAGTGAGCCGTTTTCAATGAAGACTAACTCTGTACGATCCATTGAATTTATTCCTGCCCAAAACATAACAGAGCCCCCACCATAAGGTGTGATTTCTTCGAAACATGCCTCTGCAAAGAGTTCTCCTTGTCTTCTTAGCACTCGCCGACGTCGATCTTCACCGAACAGAGATATCCTGGCTTCATCAGAGAACAAACTCTATTCCAATCTTCTTGAGTCCATGATTCACATTTTCTAGCGAACCTAAGCCTGCGAACTCGGTCACGGAGTAATTTTGGGCCGTGGGCTGGGCGGTGACTGCGTATATTGGCAGCGAGAAGCCTCTTCCTGACCGTCCATAGACTAATATGCACATTTCTTACTTCTTGGAGGTTGTTCTTAAGATCCACATTCGAAGATTTGCGATTTCTCAATGCGCGACTCACAAGAAAACGATCATCCTGTGGTTGGGTACATGGTTTTCTTCCAGAACCAGGCCTTTTCTCGACGGAACCAGTCTCCTGATATCGCTGCCAGGTCCTTTGGACCGTCGAGCGACTAACATTTAGCCTCCTAGCCACGAAGCATTGGCTGAAACCCTCTTCAATCAGCGCGATAATTTTGGTAGCTTTTACCACTTTATCTACCATTTTTGATACAGCCAAACAGCAATAAATAAAGCTTTGACAGTCAAGGATATGAAATTAATCGATGAAAATTAAATAAAAGTTATGAAAGTCGATGTTAACTTCTGGAACTTCGCGCCAAAAATGTAGGATAAAAAGTGGTTTTCTGTAAAAATGAGCATCAAATGAAAATTTGAATTTAGAACGTACTTTTTTAAATACCACGGCATTTTTAAAACCGGCCAGTAACGTGTACAATCGATTGAAACCTTTTTTGTATTGTATCTTTTTAAAGATGAATGAAAATCAAAACCGCCCGCAAATGAGTGTATAATGATTACTCATTATAGTGAATGTGGCAGAAGAAGCAGAAACGGGAGCTTTATGAAGTATACTTAGTTGAAGTAAATTTGATAGATACAATAAGGAATGATGTGATAAGAGAGTGGTGTGGTGTGGAAGAAGATATGGTGATAAAGATAGAAAAGTGAAAAAGAAGTGATGCTTAGATGCTTTGGAAATTTAGATAGGATAGACGAAAGAAGATTAACAAGACCAGTATATGAGGCAAATGTGCATGTCCTGAAAAAAGGCCAGCTCAAAAGTAAACATAACCGACGCTTGTATGAAAGATCTAATAAGAGGCGAGGAAGCAAGAGATGTATGTCAGGATAGTGGAATCTGTGATCTTCTTACCCCTGCGGGAAAAAATCGTGATAATATGTATGTGTAGAAGTAGAGATTTTTTTTACACATAAACCTTTTTCTTGCAATAGTATATCTATTTATAATTAAATACTTTCAACAAATAAACAATTATTTACATTAGTAAATAATTATTGTCGACCGTTTGGTGCAACGGTAGCTTCCTGCCTTTCGAAGGGCTATATGTCTGTAAGATGAATATGATATCCATAGGACATCCAGACGTATTACAGGTTGGCACCTGTAGTACGTCTGGACCACGACCACCCTTTCTTGGTTGCTATTCCTACCTGTCGCACCAAGCGCTTCTCAACATCCTTCATAATGCGCACAGCAAAGGAGTGGAACTCCCTCCTTGCGTCTGTATTTCCGAGAACCTATAGTGTGGCTATAAGGCTGCATGCATTTTCAAAGCCAGGGTGAATAGGCACTTTCTGGGTTAGCTCGTTCCATCGTGGATCCTGTCTTGGACCCCGGGCATGATCAAGAGCGAACCCATCCTAAATAAAAAAAAAATAGCATTTGTACCTAAGTCAAGTGTATTTATTTTGCAATGAATATAACGTTAATATACGTTATATAGGTATCGTATGCGTATGTCTTATCCGTTAACCTTGTATCCATACCACAACCTCAAACAGGCTGACTAGGCTTCAAGAAGACTAATTGGTGTGAATATAAGAATCATAGAATTTTTATTATTATTTTTTATTATGGCTTCTTATTCCAATTTGCAGATTTAATGCTTTGAGATTTTGTAACATTATAATAGATTTTTTCTCTATATTTTCTTTTGCTATAAGTAAGAGTAATAGCACACAGTACTGCGAAATATTACTTGTTAAAATAAACAAAACAGTTTCATTACATTGTTGATTACAATTAACTCAACAAGTAACAGTTTTACATAAGTATACTTGAAGAATAATATAGTTACTATGACATATAAAAACTCGAGGCAGTAATTTACACAGTGTATTGCCCACAAAAAATAAAACAAAAAAAACATACTAAGCAACCAGAGTTTAATTGCCTCGTATTCTCCATTCTGTGTCGATAAACAGTTTCTTTCCAGGTTTCCCAAGGAGGCTCCGTAATTTGAGACGAGCAGCCAAACAAATGTGCCTAGACGACAATCATTAAGAAGCGACATGACAAATATTAGACTTAACTTTCTTCTTGTAACGCACTAAAGTGTCACAGTCAACATATACGCAGTAGTCTATTTTTGTTATCTGACCTTTCTACAATGAGAACATTTTTTAGTAAAACATACAATTGAAAACATTTTATTTAAAACTCCACGCGAAGAAAATATTTTGAATAAGTTACTATGTATAAATTAATTTAATAGAATGATTAAATAAATGTTGATTATGTGTAAAGCTTTTAGTTTTAATATATTCGAAAAGTATTTTAGTACTCCGTACATCTTTTATAAAAAGTAATAATTATAATTATTCTCACACTTTTAACTTAAAGTAATGCAACGCCTTTTACTATGACATATAAAAACAATATAAACATTATTTATAATATTAAAAATACATAGTAATAAAATAGTTTATAATTATTAAATGGTTTGTACATCCATTGACTTTACAAGCTGCGACGTAACAAACCACAATTGTTTTTATAGAGATTTTTAAACGGTTCGAGGGAGCGGGAATTATTGTTATGTTATACCAAATTTTCATCACAGATTCACTCTTAATTTTGCCATATTTGGATGACTGGATCAGCTTCAGTGACACAATGTCTGTTATGCCATAGCTTACCAAATTCTTAACCGATTTTAATAATTTTTGGGTGGAATTTTTTCAAACCCGAATTTTGAAATTTGCAAAAATAAAAAAAGTTATGACTAAAAAACATTAGCTCTATGGGATTTTCCATTGAATCAAAAAGCGTGCGCTTTTTGGAAGTTTTCATTCTTATGGAATTTTAAAATTTAGTAAACATTATTTTTTTTTTTTATTTTTTTAGTATTACGCTCCGCTCCGGTATATGGTGCTAGCGTAGCTTTATGCTTAGTGACTGCAGCGACCTAGTTATTTATCAATTTATGGATACATGAAATTAAACAAATGTTGCCAACTAGCTTGTTTTGTACATGTTTGGAAAATATTCGCTGTATCAGTCAATTTAGCTCGTCAATTCGTATATGTGCTATGATCTTTGATCTCTCTGCAACTGAATAGCGTTTGTATCACATCACCTTTTCAACTTACTTGGTAAGCTGAGGTGCTAAGGTGAAGCGCATAACATTCCATATTGCATTCAAGTGCCATTTTGTATGCATCAGCAAGTGGATGGACTTAAATTACACTATTACAACCATTAAATTACTCAAAATACCTGAAATTTAACTGACACAGAAACAAGAATGACAGTTATAAAAACAAACAAAGATAAAATAGAAGCGTAGCTTTATACTATAAAAGTAGGAACTTAGCGTTAAAAAAATAAATGGCAACCACGCCACGCCAGCCACGCACACTGACATGAGTGAAAGCGAGACACAAGGCCATGCATACTGATGTGGGGAGTTTTTTTTTTTTTTTTTTTTTTTTAAGCAAAATGCACCCTCCGGACACGAGGGAGGGAGGTGGTGAATCCTCTATGGATACTTCGGGCCGGCCCGATAGTTATGTCAGACTTGTACTGACTAAACACCACCTGGGATTGGCTTGCACCCGGAGAAGGTCATAAGCCGTCATCTGAGGCGACCACCCCTCTAGAGAGGGGTGGCGCAAGCGCTACTCACCTAGGTGAGAGAGCGCATAGAAAAAACGATTGACTCCCAGAAGGGGGGGTCAGTCGTGAATGAAGTTAAGTCGGCTGGCTCCCAGAAGGGGGGCCAGTCGGCATCTGAGAGGACTGGGGTAGACCTGATGGGTCTGTATTGGCTCTACGTTTGGCTGATTCCTGTGCCTCTAAGAGGAGGTTCAGGTCAGCTGACAATTGACTGGGTTGGTCTGTCAGGACAGACCTAGGTCGCCTAGACAGAGGGTTCGTGGATGAGGAAGGAGTGTAGTTGGATGCGCCCCGGATAAGTGGATTAGAGTGGCTCTCTGCTGTTTCGAAGAAACGTTCAGAGGCCTTTATGAAATATTGTTGGAGAGTAGGGAGTTCAAAGTCCCTGTGCAAGTCCGCGTTGCGGACATACCAGGGAGAATTTGAGGCCCTACGTATGAATAGGTTTTGAATCACCTGCAATTTATTAAGGACTGATGCCTTTGCATGTGAGAAGATCGGGGACGCGTAGGTCATCACCGGTCGTATGCAAACCTTATAAAGTGTTCGCTTGTTTCGAAGTGACATGCGGCTGTGACGCCCCAACATAGGGTTGAGACGCCCCAAGTAAAACCGCGCGTTACGAGACACTCTCTTGACGTGAGGAGAGAATGTCAGTTTTTGGTCAAGGGTGACGCCTAGAAATTTGGCAGTGGTTTGCCATGGAATGGGCTTCCCCTGGAGTCGGGGTGGGTTGTGGCGGGCCGGTACACGCGTGCGTTTTGCGTCGAAGCAAACAGCGGATGACTTATCCGGGTTTACATCGATACGCCACTCGCGGAACCAGTCGCCTAAGGAGTTGATGGAGGTCTGAAGCCTCGGGAGGATATTCCTAAGTGATGAGCCCTTGAGATACAGAGCAGTATCGTCTGCAAACAGGGACAGTTGTACCCCGTTTGTTGGGACGGGAATGTCATTTGTGTATATAACATACAGCAGAGGAGCCAGGACAGAGCCCTGAGGCACGCCCGCTGTTATGTTACGCGGAGTTGAGAGAGTACCTTCGTATCTGAAACGGAAGGTACGATGCTGGAGAAATGATGCTACTAGCCGGACCAGTCTCACTGACAGATTAAGTCTGTACAGCTTGACAGTTAGTCCAGCGTGCCAGACCTTATCGAAGGCCTTGGCTACATCAAAGAAAACCGCCACGGTCTTATATTTCCTAGGGAAAAAGCCGCTCGAGATGTACTCGACTATGCGGTGAACCTGTTGGGGGCATGAGTGTTTGGTTCGAAAGCCAAACTGATGGGGTATGATAAAGTCATTGGTATAGAGATGGTCTTTTAGGCGGGCGAGGATACACCTTTCAAAGAGTTTCCCCATTGCCTTGAGGAGGCTGATGGGGCGGTGGCTCGCAGGGAGGTTTAAGGGTTTCCCCGGCTTGGGGATGCCTATTACGATCGCTTCCTTCCAGGCTGCTGGAAAGTAGCAGAGATCGAAGCAGGCGTTGAATAAAAGGGACAGTAAGACCAGCACTTGAGATGGTAGGTGCTTAAGGGCCATGTTGGAGACGCCGTCGGCGCCAGGGGCCTTTTTGGTCTTGAGGCCCTTGATGAAGGAATGAACTTCATCAGGGGACACTGTGATGGGATCAGAGTCTAGAGGTTTGGAGTTCAGCTCGCTGAGCTCCTTCTCAATCGACTGAAGGTGGGATGGGTCGCAAATCTGAGTGCTGACTGAGCATTGTGAAGCAATGCTGTCAGCAAAACACTCCGCCTTCTCCTCGTCGTCGAAGGCTGTGGAGCCATCGGGACGGAGGAGAGGGGGTGTGAAGTTTGAGGTGTCACTACGGAGGGCTCTGGCCACTCGGTAGTAGGCTACATGGGAGGGAGTGATGTCCGCCATGAGGTCACCAAATTGGTTATTCCTCAGGTCGTTCAACTGAGATCTTACTAACCGTTGAAGACGGTTAGCTCTGGCTCTGTACTCAGGGGTCGGGTACCTAGCAGCTCTCCGGAGAGCTGCGTTTTTGGCCCTCATCAGGTTGCGGAGGGTGGGAGGAATGGCATTGTGATTTTTCACAGGTACCTTCCTCGCACTGTCCGCAGTCTTTCTTTGGACCAAAAGGGTAAGTTCGGAAATGGCTGCATCTATTTTCTCCGAACTATCGTAATAGTCGGGGTCCATAGAGAGCGAAGGGTTGTCTACTTCCATTGCCGACTTGAGGGACGATCTGAACCGATCCCAGTCAGTAATGGTTTTGAAGGAGGGAGGGGTTGGCTCTTTGTTTCCCATAATGAGGGAAACCGGCCTGTGATCGGACCCGAGGTCTTGGAGGGTCTCAATCGTCCTAAATGGGAGGGAGACTCCCTTGACTAGAGCGAAGTCTAGTACGTCGGGATCATTCTGTGGGTTGTCTGGGTAGTGGGTGGGTTCGTACGGGCTGAAGACGTCTAATTCGAGATCATGTGTGATCTGAAGCAGACGCCGCCCGCCGGTGTTTGTCTTACGGCAGGTCCAGTCAGTGTGCTTGGAGTTAAAGTCTCCAAACAGAATGACTGAGTCGCCCAAGGACAGAAGGGACTCGAAGTCGCTCCGCAATGGAGTGGTGCCAGCGTGTATGTAGACAGAAGCTATGATCAGTGTTCTGTGACCCGACATAGCCAGTCTGCATACCGTGGCTTCCATGTTAGAGAGAGCAGGAGTGGGGATTGGTGAGCAGTGAAGCGATCTTTTGTAATAGATCGCCGTGCCACCAGAGACAATTTCCCTGCGGTTCTGGTCCGCTGGGGTGAAGTTGTCATTTCTGACTAGGGAGTATGAAGGAATCGATAGCCCTTTCCGTATAGACGGTTTGAGCCATGTTTCCTGAAGTAGGACAAGGTCGGGGTCCCTTTCGCGCAGAAACACCCTTAGCTCGGGAATGTTTTTGCGCAGGGAGCGGGTATTGAAAGAGATAAGCGAAACACCTCTAGGTTTCACTCGACCGGTGAGAGGAGCGACTGGTACAGTCGGAGAAGAAGAAGAAGAAGATTGGATCCTTCCTGGCATTATGGACCTTAGTTAAGGGACCGGAGAAGGGCTTCGTGCTCACAGAGAGCTAGAAGCCGTTGTTGGGCGTTTTGGGCCATCCTGAGTTTGGATGCCAAGGCCGATATCTCATTGATATTGATGCCTTGCATCGTGGTGAAAATGATAGAGAAGTCATCCATAAGGGATGACTTCGGGGCTTGGGAGGCGGGAGCCGCCTTCGGCGGTGACGCCTTAGGCGGCGTCGCCTTGGGAGCTGGGCCCCAGGCCGGCCCAGGGGCCGGTGCCGGAGGGGCTGGTCCCCAGGCCGGTCCGGAGGCCGGTATGGGGGGGGCTGGAGTGGTGGTAGCCGGCTGTCCCGCCCCTTTAGGTAGGGGTGGGAAATTTGCCAGCGAAGGCTTAGGAGGGGCCGGGGGGCCAGAAGGCCTCTTCTTCTGAGAAGAAGATGCCTTTGGTCCCCGGTTAGGCTTTTTAGCCTTGGGAGGCTTTGGGCGAGGGGCGCGAGAGCAACCCCTATAGTTAGCTGGGTGGCCGGATTGGCCACACAGCACACAGTCGGGAGGGGTGGGGGAGTCTCTCGTGCGAGAGCACTCCTTGGTCAGGTGTGGAATGAGGCACTTGACGCACCTCGGTGAAGCGTTGCAGTTCGCCGCTGCATGGCCGTAAAGCTGGCAGCGGTGACACTGCCCAGGATACCCACGCTTGTTGGGGGGCTCGGCTCTAATGCCAGAAAGGCCGCAGACCACGAGGTCTTTGGCGCGGAAGATGGGTTTGGCCCTTTCGTTGTTGGTCATTATGACCAAAGCGAGGGGCCAGGACCTCCCATTGCTAGCGTGCAACTTGTGCACGCCGACAACAGGGTAGCCCTGTCGAACGAGGTCATTTAGGATGTCCTCGTTCGGAAGTTCTTCGGGGATGCCCCTAAGAACGGCCTTTACTTTGCGCTCCTCGGGGAGCGCAAAGGTGTAGTAGGATATGCCTTTGTTGGCAAGAAGTCGGGTCAGAGACCTAAAGTCCGCGATCGTGGGGGTGTTGACCTCGATGGTCAAACCCTTGTTGACGGCCTTTGTGTACTGGATTTTCTCCTGTACACATAAGGCGGACACTAAGCCCCACTTGGCCTTGTCCTGAAGTTGGATCGGCGGGGGGGCAGCAACCTTTGTAGGTTGCGCGTCGCACCTTGAAAGTGGACGCGAGGTGGATGGGCGTGCAGTCGGGGCGGCGCGGGGCAGGTCCCCGGTGGACCTGCTCGGGGCCGTAGGGGCTGCCTTAACCGGGGCGGCTGAGGTGGTGGTGGAAGCCACTGGAGTGGCGGGCGGAGAAACGTTCTTCCTGCGCTTAGTGCGCTTCGAACGTTTTCCCTCTACCGTGGTAAACCCATCGGTGAGCGTAGAGGAAGACTCGTCGGCAGAGTCGGACGAGAAGGGAGGCGTGTGCCTCGGGGCCGAGCGCTTGGATGCGAGGAATTCGCAATCCATGTCGCTGATGTTGGGTCTGGTCACGGTCGGGATGGGTGACCGTTGAATCCCCTGCGCGTCTGGAGACGCCGGGGAGGAGAGGATGATAGGAAGGGATCGTTGGGATCGCTGGGTTCCTATCTGGGTTTGGGTTTGCGCGGCCACGGGCTGGGGCCCGAACCGCGCCTCAAAAAAGGCGAGGAGTGCCGCCACGCTACTCGCAGGAAGCTGCGAGAGTAGCGGGTCGACACCCGAAAGCTCGTTGATGAGCTCACTTGGGTCCGAAGACTCCATTTCGTGAGCTAGAAAAAACTAAAATTAAAAGATTAAAAAACAAGAAAAGACTAACGCAAAGAGACACCCCCTGCCGGGTGGCAGGGGGGAGGGGGTGACGCGACCGAGGGCAGGTATCCCTAAACGGATAGCCGCCTGCCAAACCCCTTGGGCTAAGCCCAAGTGCAATGGGACTTGGCCTTCGGTTTTCCTAGAGCCTGAAGGGCCCTAGAGAGCAAACCGGGATTGCTCCGCCGACTTCGTTAACACCGCAAGGTATCCGTCGACGCAAGACGCGGGCGGGAAGAGGAACCCTTTATTTTAATACAAACAAAGGGTTCCAGCTAACCCGGAACGATTACAACCGAGAAATCGGAAGTAAAAACCGTTAATTGCGGAAGGTTCCGCAACTAGCGGCTGCCCTAACGACTAACGCGGTGCGCAAAAGAGAGAGAGAGAGAGACGCGATCCGACGCGAGGGCCGCTGGTCGCGAGAAGGCTCGCAACAAGCGGCTGCCTATCCGCCCGGATCGGGGACTCAGGAGCGCTTCGGCTTCAACAGGAGCGTTTCACGCGGGAGGCGAGCGAAGTGAGGCGAGCGCCGCTAGGGGGCACCTGTGTACGGGGACGACTGGTGCGCACGGCGGCTCGAAGCGGAATGTGATGTGGGGAGGCAGCTGGCTCCTATATATATAGTGTAACGGTACTAAATCTGACGCTCTCGTATAACGATAAAATATGATGCTCAGCACGAATGAAGTTGCCGTGCGGCAAGCGCCTATATGCGAACGGCACGAACCTTTGTATAGAAGCTTTTTTTCAAATTCATAAAAAATGAAAAAGGTTTTAAAAACTCTTATAAACAAACGATTTTCATGTTTTCAGGGCTTGGATAATTTTAAGGTTCCTGAATAACAGTAAAATTTACTCATTACTTTCATACAGGTAATAGAATTTCAAAAACGTCAAAACTTCAGTCTGTTCAACATTTTATATAGCGCTTTCCAATTTTCTATTACGTAGATGACATACTGACGTACATATCCTGTGGCACAAATTCGCGAACGTAAAGTAAGCAAAATATTGACATGACTGATTTGTGGGTTATTGCTTCCATTATTCCGTTACACGTAGAAAACAATAAGCATTTACTTTCAAGAAATATTCTATTGTTGTTTTAGCTTTGGAGTAAGATGTGAAATAATTTCTTAAAAGCTCCTTGAGCTTGAAATAGCCTTTTGTGACTCATTCGACGGCAATTCCTTTAAAAATCTTAAATAATTATTTAGTTAAATATAGCGATATTAGATATAGAACGAACTTTCATTAATCTACAATAAAATAATAATAATAATACAAAAAACCGTATAAATATGCAGATTAGTGAGAATGGACATCCCGGAAAACTGATTTATAATTTTATCTAACCTCTTTCTGTTGACCCTAAATGAAAAAAAAAGAAATAAAAATTCATTTATTAAGTTATTTTGACATTTTGCATTTTCAATGCTGCGTATGATAAATTTTGATTTTTCTAAAAGTTTTTAATACATAAAATATTAGTTATCATACAAAATAACTGCTTCATCGTAATCGATTGACAAACATTTGTAAATATAAATTATTATAATAGAAAAATACTAGAAAATCTCGACTCAGGTCACAAGTGAATTCTCAGGCGGGTGAATTCTCATTTATAAATATGTTACTTTCAAAGAGCGAGGGTATTCCTCTGAAGTGAGCAAGGGTATTCCTGATGAAGTAACGCTGGCCTTGGTAGTTCGCTCGGTAGCTCCATTGGGAGAGCAGTGGTCCGGACACCCAAATGTTGGGAATTTGAGTCTCACCTGAAAATAACCGAGCCGTGTTGATTTTTTCTAGTATTTAACCTCAACCTACGTGGTTAAGCAGCTTAACTAAAGGTGTAATAGAATGCTGCGTTTCATTTTGCTGTATTTTTAGTAATAGAGATGTGCTCCCACAGTGGAATTATTGTTAGGCAAATCCTAATTATCGAATTCTAAATAATTGCAATTTATAATTGAAATCTCATCTGAAATTTCAAATAAGGTATTTATTAGAACCAAGCGTCATATGCAAAAGCCTATTTAAGGTTCAAAGAATTTATTTCCCATAGAAACACTCGTTTTACACAAAATAAGAAAAACATTTTTTTACATATGAATATTAGCTTGTGACTACATCTAAAGCAACGGATTCTTAATAAAACTGGTTAAAAGCGTATACAGAAACAAAATAAAATTTTCTTTATGTCACACATAATCGGTTAAATTTTTGTTATATTCTAGAACTAGCGCCCCGTCCCGGCTTCGCACGGATGGACAAAATTCTTTAATTTTTTTCTAGCATTAAATATAGCCTATGTTACTCAGCGTGAATGTAGTTTTCCAATGGTAAAATAATTTTTGAAATCGGCTTGGCCGTTTTTGAGTTTATTTATTGCAAACATACAAATATACAAAACTTTCCTCTTTATAATATTAGTGTAGATGAATTCAACCTGTCCGATGTCCGCACAGACAAAGAAAAAAAAAAAATTAAACATTGTAAATGCTAAAAACTACCACTACTGCTTTACTGAAATCAGGTTATTTTTAATTTGAGTAGGGTTTCATATTCCGTTAAATTTTTTTTACGTCTATTCTTGGAAACTATTAACAATTTTTAATTTTAATTTATAAAAACAAGAATATATAGCTTATTATTGCTAGAAAACCACAAGCAATATGTAAGCAAATAATATAGGTGCTCGATATTGCACGGTATAACAATTCCTGGCGAAGATGCAAGGTATGTCGCAGTCTTGGTCTGCGGTATCTGCATTTATTTGCGGGCGGGCGGTGCATTTTGTTTGCGGAAGTAAACTATATATAAGCTATAAAACCGCCATTTGTACATTGTCTGTATATTTGTTTTTCCTTGCCGTATGTGATGTACAATAAACAATATTGTATTCTAGATATTTTTAGGGTTCCGTACCTCGAAAGGAAAAAACGGAACCCTTATAGGATCATCTTTGTTGTCCGTCCGTTCGCCCCTCCGTCTGTCTGTCTGTCAAGACCCTTTTTCTCAGGAACGCGTGGAGGTATCAAGCTGGAATTTATATCAAATACTCAGGTCTACTGTCCCTTGGAGGAGTGAAAAAATCAAACTACTAAACCAACGCAATCAAAAGATACAGCCGTTTATGCCGCAAATTTCCGCAAATTTTCGACACTCGCAACGGAATCAAAACCTACAGGGTACGCCCCGTGAGTCTTCAGAATCTTCATCTTATAGCACCGATAGGGGAACGCCTTATAGCAGCGATAGAGGAAAAATTGCGAAAACCGTAAATTTTAGTTACATCATATAATAAAAATATTTTTAATAATCGACTTTTACTTATCTCGGAGCGCGAGTCCGACTTGCTCTTGGCCGGTTTTTTTATTAATTTGAGATTGTATTCTTAGTCCTAAGGCCATGCTAGCACCTCTTATCGCAATTCAAATTCAGCCGTTGAAGAAGACGCCACTATAGAACGCGTATAGCGGTGTCTCGCTTTGACAATCGAACTTGCATTGCGCTAAGAGATCATGGTAGGCCCTATGTTCATTTTCTTTTGGAGTTGTTTGCTATCCATTGTTAAACCTTTTCTATACAACTAAATGCAGATAAAATTAGGCGATGTAAAACAACGAGGATTGTAATAAGGAATATGTTTTTTGTTAATAATGTTACTGAATAATAGGATAATGGATATTTTAGTACATATGTGTTCCGTATGGTGACAGGCAAAGTGGAATAGTATCAACTCGTGACACTTAAGGGTGTTATAAAAGCCGACTAATGATGCTGAAGCTAATGAAAATGACACTTTAATCAAATGCATTTTAAATGGGTTCGTTCTTGATCCCAATCAATCCCGGGGGCCAAGACAGGCTCCACGATGGAACGAGCTAACCCAGAAGGTGCCTATTCACCCTAGCTTTAAAAAGAGATGGGTTATAAGTACTCGGAAATACAGACGCAGGGAGGGAGTTCCATACTCAGCTGTGCGCATTATAAAAAAATGTTGAGAAGTGCTTGATGCGACAGGCAGGAATAGCAACCAAGAAAGGGTGGTAGCCCACAGATAAGTTGTTTTGAATCCTCCAACATTTTTACCTACCACCCATTCAAACCGTCTTTGAACTGACAAAAAGAATGGGCGGAACTCATCAGCTTTAACAGAAGTCACGCTATTTACAATATTATACGTCGTCACCATACATAATCCACAAAAAATATTATGTTATCTCTACTATATAAAAGAAGGACTTTGTGGGTTTGTTACCATATATGGTTACCATAAGCCTAAGAATAACAGTTTTTATAATCAATTAACGTTACCATAGTAACTCGTGGCCGGGTTATACCAGCAACGCGTGGCTGGGTTATACCAGTAACGCGTGGCCGGGTTAGCTAGTCCCAATAATAGTAGTGTAATGGTTTCATTACATTGTTTCAAAACATCATACATTTCCCGTAGCCCACAAAATGATTAGGAGTGTTGTCTTTTGCTGTGATTTCCAACTCATCTTTCAAGCGTGAAAAATGTTGCCCACTCGTTTTTCTTTTGTTTGTCGTTTAGCAGTGAACGTCAATGCCTCCCTGCGTCTGTATTTCCGAGAAATTATAACCCGTTAATTTTCAAAGCCAGAGTGAATAGGTACCTTCTGGGTTAGCTCGTTACATCGTGGATTCCGTCTTAGCCCCCGGGTTTGATTGGGATCAAGAACTAACCTATCTTAAATAAAAAATAATAATCTATCTATATCCATAAAAATGTGTCACAGTTTTTGACCGCGATGAACTCCTAAACTACTCAACCGATTTTAATGTTAATTATTTTTCATTTTGCTGGATTTATTCAAACTTAGGACAAAGGATAAAAATGAAAATGAAAATAACTTTATTCAAATGCACTTAAAAATAAGTAGTTTTGAATCGTCCAACATTTTTACCTACCACCCATTCAGGACGTCTTTTAACTGACAAGAAGAATGGGCGCAAGAAACTCGTCAGCTTTAACAGAAGTAACGACATTTAAAATATAATACGTCATCACCATACACAATCCACAAAAAAAATCAAAATTATTTTGTTATGACAATACTTATAGTGTATGATATCATTATTTCGTTGATTACAACAAAGACAAAAAGTATCTGTACTTAAAGTAAGTATCCCTGAACATTGCAATACAATACAGGGAATAAACGACAAATTTAATAATACATCTAATTAGATACAGGGAATAAAAGATAGATTTCTTTGTAATAAGCCACAGCAATGCGTGGCCGGGTCAGCTAGTACTAAAATATATTTTGAAAACAATTAAATTGACTATACTTAAAACATACTAATATCAAAGAATAATCTATTTTATTAACGACTAATTAATTTTTATAAATGAACGAATAGGTACGTAAGAAAATTGATTTTCAATAACTTTATATTGGCATCCAATAATGCTGGTGGGCTGCTTTGATCTCGCCGCCTGATAGCGTGCCGTAGATTCTTACTTATGATCATTGGACTAGCATTTTAAACATTTATTACTAAGAAACAAAATGAATAATATGTGTATTTTTGGAATTTGTGTTTAAAAAAAATTAAGTAGACAAATTTAGTTCTTACAGTTCCCCGCATATTACACATTCGAATAAAACAACTTTTTTACAGATTTTGCGTATAATTTATTTATATATTAAATAAATTATGCGCAAAATTCATAAAAAAGTTGTTTTACTCAAACATTACATAAATATACACGGTTAATAACTGTGTGTACAGGTGACAGGATATCTCCTAAATCTTCATTAAAATAAATCTTTTAATTAATATTACAATTATTAACCTTAAAGTGATACCAGTACGATTTCGGGAAAAATATTTGTAATAACTTTGTTTATACAATCTGAGTCAAAATATCCAACCAGTTCAGATAATTAGTGTTTTAACAAAAAAAGCATGTGTGCAATTCACACGTGGTAGAAGTGAAACCTTCAAAAATAACACGTACACGTATACAAAATACCACGGTTGTTGTGATGCCTTCGCTCAAGCTTTGTACTACGCATGCACACAAACACGTATTAACACACGTACATAATGCTTCCTATCTCATTTTTTGCTACGTTAAATCTTATCAATTCATGTGTCTATCTCTTTTTACTGTCGCTTTTTCGTTTCATCTACTTTCAAATCACAACAATGCTGAAAAACAAATGCCAAACATAAACAACTCTTTTAATGGGTTTTACGCATAATTTATTTATATATTTCGGCTCCTGTAAAGGAGTCGAAATGGCAGGATTAAATATAAAATAAAGTATGCGCAAAATCCGTAAAAAGTTGTTTAATTTAAATGAGTAATGTGCGCGGAAGTGTAAGAACATCTCAACTATGTATGTCCTTTACTATATGGATTTTCCCATACAAGTTATTACAATAACAAATTAATTATTATAAGAATTTTACAACACTGTAGCATAATATCCTCTTTACAATGTCACAATTAATTTTAACTTTAACCAGCTATTGATGTCAGTCGGCGCATAAGGAAGCTGTTTAGACAACAAAAACCATACATAATCCCTAGGGATTACAGTGTGGGGGTCCTAGCCTACAAAAATAACATTGCTGTTTAAAAACCACTATGTATATACAACTAAGGTTGAAATTATAGTTTGAAACTGCTTTTAATACAGTTGGAACGTAGTTTTTTAAGGGCATTGACACTATAGTATGGGAATTTATTTTATAGTAATGATGGGAATGGCAATTGATGGTAATAAACTTATTATTTATTGTGGACTAGGTGTTAGAAGATGATTGGATGGCCTTTTGGATGAGGTATATAATTCTTGGACGAAGAAAATATTAGACCTCGGATGAGATAAGTGTTTTATTTTATGAAAGGATGTAAATTTTACCTTTTGAGGTGTCACTTTGGACACCCGTGGACTAATCACATTTATCTGATTTTGTTTTATATGTTTTCTACAGGTGTTTGTTTAGAAAAAATAAGTGTTTACTTGAGTTAAATAAATTAAAATTTAACTCGTCTGAGTTTTCCAGTCTTGCAATTGAGGACTGGGATAGCGAGAGGATGTGGGTTGAAAATTGCTTGACACTTGAGATTTTTTTTTCAGTAATATTAATCTATAATCTAAGATCACAGTTGTTTGTGTGTTTGTCTGTCCGTTCTTTTTCCATTGTATCAATAACGTTGCCATAGCAACGCGTTAACCACAAGTAGTTCGTCTACCGGACGCTAGATGGCGCTAACGGAAAAATATTTAATAACAGAAAAAAAATTAAGGAATTTTGTCCAAACGTGCGAAGCCGGGACGGGCCGCTAGTAAATATAAATATTATACAACATTACATACATTCTGAACCCAAGTTAAGTAGCTAAAGCACTTGTGTTATGGAATTCAGAAACAACGACGGTTCCACAACACCCAGACTCGAGCCAATATAGAAAGGTTCGTTATCTACATTGACCTGACCGGGGATCGAATCCCGGACCTTGGTGTGGTGTTACCATTATAAACGGTATGCGGGCCACTCGATCAAGGATGCCGTCAAATAATAATATGGAATAATTTCTTTAGATCTAGAAATTTGCAGTTAAATACTTGAACTAACTAACTAACGCACTAAGAGGACCATTTGATGCAACGGTAGCGATCCTGCCTTTCGCACTTGCTCTGGGTTCGAATCCCAGAAAGGGCAGATGTTTGTATGAAAAAAGTGTAAAGTACTAGAAAATTCGACGGGTGTTCACATGGCTCGGTAGCTCAACTGGGAGAGCATTGGACCGGATATCTAATAGGTTCGAGTCCCGCCTGAGAATAACTTGTGAACCGAGTCGATTTCATAATATATAATGATAATATATCTTAACATTTAAATCGGTGCGAAAGGCAGGACCGCTGCCGCTGCATCTTACGGTATCTAGTATTTTTCTATAAAAATTTACTTTTGAGTAAGTTCGCCGCATTGTGGCTGGCGTTAATTCCCCTATTAGTCGAAAATGCAAATTCTACAATTACTGCAGTAATAATATTTCTGTTCATACTATGGCGCAAAATGTGCAAACAGCAAGCCATGTTTATGAAACTAATGTGAATTTATTTTTTAAATTTTTCTTGTATTTAATATTTTGGAGAGTGTGCAGCAGAATTGCACAACCTTGTTCCGTTCCATTTTTTCACCCGACAACCAGACAAACAAGGCGACACCATAATACGGTATTTATACCAAAGAGTCGCACTAAGCGTTTTAGTTCTAATTTTGTGATCCGTACCGCTAAGGAGTGGATCTCTGCCTGAATCTGTGTTTCCTGACAAATACAATTTAGGGATATTCAAATCACGAGTGAATATGTTTCTTCTAGGCAAGCGCGTCACATCCTAGATCACATCGTCGCTTACGACGAAAAAGTGTGGTTTTGTGTTTTGGTTTTTTTATACATAATTTGATTACTTTTATGTTCAGTTTTTTTACATTCTCACCTAAGTACTGTACAGGCTTGTGTTATGGATGCTAGGGTAACGGATAGACATACATATATGATACACAAATATATAATATTCAAAGAAATATATAAAAATATGCATGACTCAGGTAAAAATGATGGTATTCATCACCCACATCTGCCCCTCCCGGACTCGATCCCAGGACCGTCGGCGTGGGTGCGAAAGGCAAGATCGCTACCGTTTGAAATATAATAGTGTTTGTGAGTTTGTGAATGTGTTTTTGAACCAAAAATTAAATAAATAAATTCCACATTTGAATAACCAACTTTTTACGGATTTTGCGCATAATAGATTTTATATTTAATCCTTACCTTTCGACCTTCATACTAATTCGACCACCACTACTCCTGTAAATGTCCTATCCTACTACTATTATAAAGGCGAAAGTTTGTAAGTATGGATGTATGGATGTTTGTTACTCTTTCACGTAAAAACTACTGAATGGATTTGAATGAAACTTTACCACAATATAGCTTATACATCAGAATAACACATAGGCTACAATTTTTGAGGTTTCTATTGTGAGGTCGTAAAAAAAACACATTTTTTGCGCTTACATTGCAAACGCTGACTGAATCCTACAAGATAGATCAAAACAATTTACTACAGCCTATAGGCCTATGATTAGGGCTCTGCAGTGCTTAGTTACCGTATTTCTTACTTATTACTAGACTAGACGGGACGAACCTGAAGTCCACGCGAACGAAGTCGCGGGCAAAAGCTAGTCAACAATAAAAAGGTGTCATTTGATAGCTAAATATGTAGACAACAGTTACACAGCCATCATGTTTCAATTGTCATGGAATAAAAAATAGAAAAAATATAATTAAAGAAAAACGAATAGGTTCTTTTTTGTGTATTTTTTAATTATTGGCTTTTTGAGAAAAACCAAATTTGAGGGACAATTTGTCGATAAAAAATGCCATATTTAACACTATTAAAGGCTCCGACACTGGTGACGGGACACATTGTATAAATCAAATTGTTTTATTTTCCAAATAAATTCCATATTTGTCTTCTATCATGTGTTTAAGACGTGACCTATCCAAGAACCACGTGGGAAGCCATCTTAGCCACTTGCTTTACTATTGGCACCTCTCCACGTACTTCGCTTCGGCCAACTGGCTATGCGATTTATATTGACAGTTTACTTTTTTTTAACGCGCCATCAATGAGTCAATGGACACGCTTCTTTTTATAGTCTGTCACCGGCAGACCAAGTGACTGTTGCCATTATTTTATTTTATGAACGACATTATGGCGCCACTTAAACGGGCGAACCATATCGTGATATCCTTCAAATTCTATAATTATAAAATACTAGCGACTGGCCCCGGCTTCGCACGGATGCAATGCTCTATGTTATGCATGTATTATACATACAAACCTTCCTCTTGAATTACTCTATCTATTAAAAAACCGCATCAAAATCCGTTGCGTAGTTTTAAAGATTTAAGCATACATAGGGATATAGGGACAGAGAAAGCGACTTTTTTTTATACAATGTAGTGATGTAAAGGTGGGTATTATTCAATCGCATTCCAAAGTATTACTTTTTAAAATTTGTTTCTATTTTTTGCGTTGGGGTTTTTTGTAATTTTGTTTTTATATGCTGACAACCCATGCTGGTAATGAATGGGTTTTCTAGCACTTCGAACTGGAATATAACTATTTTTATTTTTATTTTGAATGGGTTCGCTCTTGATCCCAATCAAACCCGGGGGCCAAGACAGGATCCACGGTAGAACGAGCTAACCCAGAAGGTGCCTATTCACCCTGGCTTCAAAAACGGGTTATACAAATACAACGTTACGGGTTAGACGACCATTTGGTGCAACGGTAGCGATCCTACCTTTCGCACCGATGGTCCTGGGTGCGAATCCCATGTTTGTGTGATGAATACGAACATTAGTATCTGAGCAATGGATATATCTATAAATATAACATATCTATGTATCATATATGTATGTATATCCGTTACCCTAGTATCCATAACACAAGCTTTTATATAGTGCTTTCTTTGGGCTAGCCTAATTGGTGTGAATGTAAGAAATATTATAAGTACTCGGAAATACAGACGTAGAAAGGTTCCACTCCTTTGCTGTGCGCATTATAAAAGATATTGAGAAGCAATATGAAAATATATCTACACAGTGACTGTATCGTAAATGCATATTCAGATTTTTGTGCTAAAATGTTTTTTTTCAAATACTGTTTTGTGTATTGTTATCATTTTTTCTGTAAGTCAATATACTTTTTAGATCTTCCTTTTTTTCGAAGCTTTTATCTTATGTCATGCCAGCTCCATTAAAATACATTATTTAGCCTCTTATCTTATTAATCTACAATAATAATTATATGTGATTTGTAGCTCATTGGCAGTTAACCAATAAGCCACACAAAACAAAGTTGCTTCAGATTCAGGGTTGCTCAGAATGCACTGAACAAATCCTACATCCAGCCTATTTATTCTAAAAATATATGAAGTCAATAAATGTTTCTCTTTATTTATACTTACAAGGTATTACTCTGTTTATCTCATAATAAATCTGGCCTCAGTTGCATTTTCATCTGCAGATGCAACCACTAATGTTTATCATTCTTCCGGTATTTTCATCACAAATCGAAGTGTGTATTCCAGCATTGACGATAATGATGAAGAAGTCTTGGAATTTCTTAAACCTTTTATCAATTCTTAAAGCTGCTGTACAACGTTAGCGATGCTGCTTTTCGCACCGACGGTCCTGGGTTCGAATCCCAGAAGGGGCAGATGTTTGTTTGATGAATACGAGTATTTGTACCTGAGTCATGGGTATTATATATATTTCAATGAATATTACATATTTATGTATAATATAACTAAATATATGATTATTCGTTATTCTAGTATCCATAACACAAGCCTTACAGTGCTTATCTTGTGCTAGACTAATGAGTGTAAGAAATATTATTATACTAGCTGACACGGTAACGCGTTGCTATGGTAACGTTACTGATACAATGGAAAGAGCGGATAGACAAACACTAACAACAAAGTGTTTTTATATAATAGACTAGCTGACCCGGTAACGCGTTGCTATGTTAACGCGTATAAAATGGAAAAAGAGCGGGGAAAAGAGCGGACAGAGAAACACACAAACAACAAATTTGTGTTCTTAAATTATAGATTTGACGACCTTCGTGGATGATTGGTTCGCATACCACTTTTTCATGGTAACGCCATTCCAGGGTTCGATCTCCGGCCGGGTCAATGTAAAAAACGAACTTTTTTTTATATGTGTTGAAGTACCGTCGTTGTGCTGTTTCTTGAATTCTATTACACAAGTGAATGTATGTGATATTACCAATTATTTATTTATTTATGTATTTTATTTAATTATATTGTATGAACAGTTCTTTAAACACTACAATTAATTAACATAAAATATTCATGGGTTTCATATATTTAACGGTAATGAGAGCCGTTGATATAAAATTATCATAGTAATCTTTAACCCAGGAACTTCTAAATTAAAAGACCAATGAGGTATCAATAAAAACAAAGTTATGTTTATAATTTTGTCGCGTCGGGTGTAATGGCTTTTGAATCTTAACGAGGTTTAATTAAAGCACAATTTTAATTAACATGCAATGATACCGGTTTTGTAGAGGACTAGTTACGAGAAAAAGATTATGTTGAAGAAAGTAACTATACGTTTACTACAGTTAAATTTATAAGCATTTGAACCAACGTAAACCTTATTTGGTAAGGTTTGTATGATATACTAGCTTGCGCCTGCGGCTTCGTCTGCGTGGAGTTTGGTCTATATGAACGATCTATATTTATTTGGATAATAAATAAATATTTCTCACATTCACATCAATTAGCCTTGCCCATAGTTAAAACTGTAAGGCTTATGTTATGGAAACTAGGTTAACGGATAGACATACATGTATGATACAGCGATATGTTATATAGAAATACATCTGTCCCTTCCGGGATTTGAACACAGGACCGTCGGCTTTAAAGGCAGGATCTCTATCATGTTTATAAAAACACCTTTGCAAATAATGCATTATTAAAAAAAAATATACCGCAATACCGTGGTAACGTAAAACGTGACGTAAAATGATACTCAAGTATTTGACAGATTCAGGTGTCAAGGCGGAAGACAATATCCATTAATAAAACAAAAATTAAGTATCTTATTTCCGCAAAAAAACACTAAGTGCTCGATATTGCACGGTCTAACAGCTCCTGATGATGCTCCATGTGGGGGCACAACACGTTATACTTTGTCCAATGTAGAATGATACTTTTGACAGTTGACACCTATATAGAGGGTATAAAGCTTATTGCAATGTCAAGCCAAACATAAGGAAGCAAACGCAACCTTAGTACGTAGCAACAAGAAAACACCTGTCAAAAGTATCATCCTACATCGGACAAAATATAGAGTAGTTGGCGAAGGTGCAAGATGTGTCGGTGCCTGCGGTTTCTGCATTTATTTGATTCATTGCATTTTGCTTGTTTTTAACGGAAGTAAGCTATATAATATATTTTTATTTATATAGTTTACGGTGAATCATCAGCTTACAATATGGTATAATTTCAAGCTATATAACTTAAAAGCTAATAAAAATTCACACAGGTAAAATCGGTCTAATTATTTCTAAAGTGAGCTATATTAATATAATTTCAATAAATATGAAAAAAATGGTACAATAAAAAAAAAGAAAAGCGGAATAAGTCATTATTGAAGAAACGCCTGCTAGTAAGTTCCCTTGCCGCACGAATACTGGTATTAAATACATCCATGTGATAAAAGGAACACTTTGACAACGCTGGTAACTTAATAACGAGATATGGTTGGGGCTAAGAGCTTTAAATGTCATCCAAAACAGGAAAGGCTCGAGACAGCAAATGATTGATCCATCAGATGACGTGTTTACTATTTTTGTTAATTTTAAATGGGTTCGCTCTTGATCTCAATCAAGCCTAGGGTCCAAGACAGGATCCACGATGGAACGAGTTAACCCAGAAGGTGCCTATTCACCCTAACTTTAAAAACAGACGAGTTATAAGTACTCGGAAATTCAAACGCAGGGAGAGAGTTCCACTTTTTGGCTGTGCGCATTATAAAAGATGTTGAGCGCTTCTCTTCTTGGTGCGACAGGTAGGAATAGCAACCAAGAAAGGGTGGTAACCCACAGTGCGTCCGGATATCAAAAAATTAAATACGCTTTAAATTCATAGTTAATAGCAGATAAAGATAAGTCAAGCGCAGATAGTAATATTAATTTAAATTCAAATTGTATAATACTACTTTTATCGGATAAATTGCGAATAATTTATATTTCATTCGGACGTTTCGAATGTTTTATAGGAGCCGTGATCACTATAAATTATTTTCAATTTATCCGGTAAAGTAGTTTTATTAAAACGTGTAAGAACTAAATATCTAATTTAAGTTTCAAAATAAATTATTATAAGAAAATGATCAATTTGTCTCAGTTGTCAGGTGGGATTCGAATCAATATTCCTCAATATCCTAGTGAGTGCTCTTTCGATTAATAATAAATAAATAATAAATTAAGCTACTGAGACCTTGACAGACAGACAGAGTTTGATATTTATGGGGTATTAAAATAATAGATGAGTAAAATTTCTATACATTTTTATTTTCACATTTACACATAAAATTAAAACTCACAACGAACGAACCAAAAGCAAAAAGACCGAGAGTGATCTTGCTAAAGTAAAAAAAAAAATTAACTGCACAACTCAATATGAGGCAAACACCATACAATTTATCATTCAAAATGCGAAAAGCAGGGTCGCTACACTTACACCAAACGGTCGTCACCGGTCGTCAAAAGTGATTCTATTAAATGGGATAATATTTCTTAATCTCAACGATGAGCCCTAAAAAATCGTATTCGGAAGTCGAGGAAATCAAACGTAAGGAGGAAATTTAAAGCAAGGCCATCTCAATCATCAATTGAAAAAAGTGGCTACAATCCTTTAAAATTTGCATGCGTCGCAAGTAAAGGAAGTGAAAAACGAAAGTCACAATATTTCTTGTTCTTCATTTTCTTTATCGTTAGATACATGCTTTGTTGACCTCCAAGGTCAAGTGGTTCGCATACTCATACTTCACGGTTGTCACTCCGAGGTCCCGGATTCTATCACCGGCCGGATCAATGTAAAAGAAACGAACTTTTGGTAACGCTGTTGTTTCTAATTCCATAACACAAATGACTTAGGTTCATAATATTGTATAATTTTTACATATTGGACGACCGTTTGGTGCAACGGTAGCGATCCTGCCTTTCGCACCGACGGTCCGGGTTCGAATCCCGGTAGGGGCAGATGTTTGTATGATGAATACGAGCATTTGTACCTGAGTCATGGATATTAATATATATTTATAATGAATATTACATATCTATGTATTATATATGTATGTTTATCCGTTTCCCTAGCATCCATAACACAAGCCTTACAGTGCTTACTTTGGGCTAGGCTAATTGGTGTAAATGTAAAAAAAAAAAAATAATATTTATTTATTTAAAAAGCTTTATTTACCATTATTGACACCATATTGACGAATATTTAAAATACAAATGACATGAATTAATAAAATCATAGTTTATAAAATTTTCATGAGACTGATGCATTTATTAGATTAAGTTTCAACTGAATAAAAGCAATTTAATTTAATAATATTGTAATAATAATAATAATTTATTGTAATTAAAATTGGTATTTATAATACATTTCCTTTAGCTTGTAAAACTTATTACTATTAGCTCTATAAAGATACCTAATATGGTTCTTTAACATGCTGTTCTATATGGCTTAATAGATCCAAAGCTTCTTATTATTTCTAAATTTAACAGCAACATTCGTGTGTACTTACCCTATTTAATAGCAAATAAATATATTATTAATGTTAATATATGCTTTACAAGATTCCAACGGTCGAGACTATTTATTTTGCTGTTTAAACTATAATCACATTAACACAACCCATTCACATACTTCGGGGAAATCAATTTATATATTCAACATGGCCACGCGTCAAGTGTCGACAGATTAAAATCATCAACGCTATCATTTGCTGCGTTTATAAAACCAACAGTATTGGAGATGGGGGCATTTTTAACGAGACGAACCTTCATACAATATTCATGGAGCCGTCCGGAGAGGATGTGTGTAATCACGATTCTGCATAAACTGGTAACATCGACAGGGCTGTCAGAAGAAATCGATATTGATAAATGGGGGGAAACAAATGAGCGATAACTAATGACAGCTAAGAGCACTTAAGTGAAAACGATGAGAGATATGCCATTACAAGAAATCGAGATAATTATTCATCTCTTTAAAAATGAAGTCAAAATTAGAAACGACAATTCTAATATAATGTTTTAAAACAGAACACCGCTGATGTCGGCATATTACAGAGCATCCTAGCTAAACCTTGCTCGAGTTCAGCTATGATGCTCTATACTTTAGCCTCTAAGTATAGGTTAAGTTAGCTAAATAATATAGTTTGGTAAGTATAGTATAGTTTGATATAATATAGTTTGGTAAGTATAGTTTGGTAAGGCTCGATGGAACTGGCATGTTTTAAAAAAAATAAGTTCCTTAAAATAAAGAGAAGAGAGCTAATAAATAATAAATAAAAACCGTTGTGTGCACTTATGTACGCACGTTAGAAGTTATACTTCTTAAGCGTAACTATACAAAGATAACTAAAAATTTCCTCCCGTATAATAAAAACACATTAATAAATATTTGAGTAACTACATTGAGCTAATTAGCGGCCAAATTCATCCTGCTGGTTTATTCCAAATCGATTTTGCGGCTAACTTCAACATGATAATTTTGTGTTACAGTAATGCGCGCGCATCTTAAAATTTCACTCTCATCATTTTTTCATAACGCGCCTAAAGAAGTATAACTTCAAAAGGTGTATGTGACAGCTCCAACCCACGACTGGAGTTTACTCCTTAAAATCGTTTGTCTTTAAACAGGCACAGAAAATATGAAAACAAAACTTCAAAATAAAAGTGAAAGTTGCGCACAATATGTTGCGTACAAAAACATAACGCTGTCATTCGATCACTAAATTTTGATTTTCACATTTTTTTAATACCGGACACCTTATAAAAAAATAAAATCTTAAGGAGTAAACTCCATTAATACAATTAATGTATTTGGAAATAAAGAAGGAATTAATTCCAAATTAACTAGAATTTTTATAAACTACGTTCTGATGTTATGAATCAAAAAGTTTAAATGAATGATGGTCATTACTTGGGAAGAAAGGCATATTCTCATTACACAGACACACGTCCTACAATTCTGACCCTTTAGTTTATAAAGAGGATCGTTAACGCCAAATTGCATAATACATAATTTTTTAATATTTTGATTTTATAATGTTTCTTGTTATTTTTAGCAGTTTTGCTTTGTTTGTTGGAATTCATCGAAAGCTGAACGACTTCCTTAAATGGTATTAAATTAGCTACCAGAATGGATATCTATTCATATTCAAATCCGTGATTTACTGTATTTGCTACGGCTACAAATTTATCCTCGCCTTCCTATTTTCGCAATGCTATGGACATTGTAGCCACTTAACCAAATATGCTGCTACTGCCGTCTTCGAAAACTCCTTTCATAAATTTCAAACCAAATTTAGCATTGCGGTTCAAAAATGTGATCGACTTCGATTTTAAACTTTATGAGCTGGCGATAGAGATCATGCGAGTTCATTTTGTTTGCAACTTAGTGTTAAATTCTTCATGCCTTGGCGAATTCGTATGTGTTAGCACGATAATGCACCAGCAGGATATTCAACTCTAACCAGAGGGATTAAAGTTCAACGCCTAATTTATGACTTACACAATAAACATAAGTGAAACATTGTGGCGTGTGAGTATATGACAGCAATATTTATGAATGTAAATTAGAATAATTGATGGCGAATTAACCAGAAATTATCGTTATGTCAGCGGATAGATAAAACGTTAGCCTCATCTTTATGAGTTCTGATCCTGAATTTATAGGTAAATGGTTATGAAACGACTCAATTAAATTGTATGGTGTTATATTGGGAATATTGACATCATCTGTGTTATGTCTTTTCTGGAATTTTATGCTTTCATTCCCTTTTAAGCTTGAAAAGTCTTAAGAATTAGCAGCATTAATTAAAATTGCAAAACATTTGATCGCATGTGGAGCATTTTCCTTGGACTATCAGGTATCATTTGAATTCATTTCATGTTCTAAAATAGCATTTCCTTTGCTTCGTTAATAAAAGAATTAGTCTTCAGGCCTATTCCACTAAAATCACCTTGAGGAAGAACAGGAAAGTGCAAAGAGGAATCTACATATTTTCCTATTGCGTTCGATCCGTGCTCTCAACAGACTCGAACATGAGGGGCCAACAGTAAGCTCATCTCTAACAGCCGCCGATCAAGAGTATGTGGATTACTAATAAAAGAATGCGATAGAACCAAAAGTGCAGTTCAGTTCACGTTCATAATGGCTTTAACAATTGTGCAAAACATAGTACCTATAATATTTTAGATGTCGTTACTACTGTAAAAGCCGATGAGTTTCTTGCACCTATTCTTCTTGTCAGTTAAAAGACGTCCTGAATTGGTAGGTGAAAATGTTGGACGATTTAAAGCAACATATTTTAAGTGCATTTGAATAAAGTTATTTTCATTTAATTTCATATATACATAAACATAATATTGACTTAACAAAATAACATCGTGTCTTTCTACTGTGTTCCATGAAAGGAGGCAATACGTGAGAAATAGAAATAAGAAAAAATTTATGGCTCTCTACTAAAAATGCGTATAAGTATGGGTAATTCAATAACAACAGTGTAACCAAACGACAGTTGTGTAATTATTTATTTTCTAACTTTGTGTCTATACTTCTTAAATAGTGGTGAGTTCCTTGTATACAATGTGTTCCGTCACCAGTGACGGAGCCTTTAATGGTGTGAAATATGGCATTTTTTATCGACGAATTGTCCCTCAAATTTGCTTTTTCTCAAAATGTCAAGAATTAAAAAATACACAAAAACGAATCTATTTGTTTTTCTTTAATATTTTTTTTCTATTTTTTATTCCATGACAATTGAAACATGACGGCTGTGTAACTGTTGTCTGCATGTTTAGCTATCGAAAGGACACCTTTTTAATGTTGATAGGACATATTTAGTTCTTACACTTCCGCGCACATTACACATCAGAATAAAACACTTTTTTACGGATTTTTGCGCATGTTTTATTTTATTTTATATTTAATCCTGACGTTTCGACTCCTTTACACTTTACTTTTTCACGGCTCCTGTAAAGGAGTCGAAACGTCAGGATTAAATATAAAATAAAATAAAACATGCGCAAAAATCCGTAAAAAAGTGTTTTATTCTGATAGGACATTTCCATGAGTACTGGTGGTCGAATTAGTATGAGAGCCCAGGTCTTGGTTACCAAGAAAATAAAATGGAGGCCGTAACAGAAAAACAAAATTTGAGGGGCAATTTGTCGATAAAAAATGCCATATTTCACATCATTTAAGGCTTCGACACTGGTGACGGGACACATTGTATAAAATGCATTGTTTCAATAGGTTTATGCATATACATATCTCTGACCGGCGTTTACCTGCCGCAGGAAAGATAATTTATGTAATATTATTTGGAACTAGAAAAAGTTTTATTTTCTTGTCAACATTAATCAAGACATGGTGTGATTTACTCCGAATGGCACGAACCGTATACCGTTTCCTTCTTGTTTTTTATCTTACGTAAATAGATAGTTTTTTATCGTGAATAGGTAAACGCTTGACCGCTATCTCGCCTAATGGTAAGCGATGATGCGATCTAGGATGTGACACGCTTGTCTCTAGGCATTATCTAGTCATCAAGGTGTCTTCAATCAATCAATCAATCAATCAAATCATTTATTTGTAGACACAGGTATTAAAACAGATGGTGACAATTACATCGTATCACTATATCTGGCCATTAACAGGCATACAAATTTAAAGTACCTAACTAAAATATGTCAAGAAAAATGTCGAAATTATTATACAACAAAAAAAAAACTATTATAAACAAAATCATGAAATTAATTAAACAATTTTAAAAATACTACAAAACAATCACAAATCAACAATAATAATAAGAAAAAATCAGTAAAACAGTAAATCAGTCAAAATTAATGTAAACTAGTCTAAACTACTAATGCACCCTAGTCCTAGATTATTGCTACCACTTTTCAGTCAAAAATTCAGTCAAGGTATAATAGGCTTACGATCCCGAAAAAATACGAAGATACGAAAAACTTTCTTCTAGAGACCTATATGAAACGATCGTCATATTTTTTATAGTATTACGGCATAGTCCTACATTTAACCAAATGTTAATGGGCAAAATTTGTGAGCTATGAATGGAGATAAAGAACGTGTATTACGTAGATTACTTCTGATGATCAAAAGTGTTGCTCACATCTATTATGCCGGTTTTGCGGTGTTTATAATAAATGCTAATCGGAAAAGTCTTTGAACTTCGCTTATGGAGATCAATAAATTGCCAAAGTTTAATCGCAATCCGATAAACAGCACGGCAGCGTATAAAATACTACATAATTTTTTATACACACTATCCAAAAAATAGGGAAAATCGGTATTTCCCTCTCGTCTCAAAAGATGTTAAACCTCATACTTAAAGGTTTGTTAAGAAATTATAATATGATAAAAAATGCATAACTGAAAAACTTTCGAAAATCTAAAGAATGATTTGGTTAACCCTTGTGATGCTTTGTTTTAGGACTGTTGCTTTACCCAATTTGTGGGATATCTGTATACAAATAAGTACATTCTGTTATACCTATGTATAGAACTTTGACATTCAAAATTTAAAGTTAAATTGGATTACATGTAAATTAATTCTTTTTTAAATAGTGACAACCCTATCGCATTGCTAAACGCGTCTTGAGACAACACACTGGTATAATTAGGGATCGTAAGCGCCGAATCGCCTACACCAGTTTGTTTTACCTGTTGCCGATATGCCTTATTGGTGTAAGTAGATTATATTGTTTCGCATAAATAATATTGATCAGATCATGGACTTAGATCGCTTTATTAGCATTTTGATCAAAAGAATAATATTAATAGCTCCTCTTAGTTGATTTGGAGCGATATTAGTGTAGACGTTGAAATACGTTTGTGATATCGACGCGTCTATCTGCCAGCGTCTCGGTAGCTCAGCGGTCAGAGCAGGTCGAGGGTTCGAATCATACCTGAGGGCTCTGGCACGTGGTAGATTTTATACGCGTATTTCAAATCTTATAGAAAAATGGCATTGTGAATAAAATAAATACATATAAGTATGATTTCTTCTTCACAACCAAACTTTATAGTGTGGAAGCTTATTTAAACAAATTCATAATAATGTTTCGAGAGGCTTTGCCGTCTGTTATCTAAAAGGTCGCATAGTGTCATGGCAACCCCATGAATACCAGAATAATGTAAAAAAATCTTATACTTGTAGTTTTTGAAATAGTTCTAGAATTTGAATGAAACTTTTTTTTATGGACTAGGCGCATAATTTATTTTATATTTCGACTACGTTTCGACTCCTTTACAGGAGTCGTGATCACAGGAAGGCTAAGGTAAAGGTGTTCATATATTTTCTATTGCCTTCAAAATCGGGCACGTTCCTAATTTCATCATTCATAATCAAATGGTTTTATTTTACATTTCATTTAGTTATAAAATTTACACTACGATTACATTGTATACTACTGAGTCTACTACCAGTTCGGAAATTGGGAGGCCCTTCTGAGAAGAACTGGCGAAAGAAACTCGGGCAGGGGGACCGACCTCCATCTTAATGTTATTATTTGCAAAAAGAGCTAACATCACCAGGTCTTGCAAAGTGTGTCTAAATGTAAAATAAAACAATTTGATTTATATATGAAATTTTAACAATTAGGAACGTGAGTATTAAAATATTTTGAAGGTAGAAGAAAATATCGTCGTTGCGACTTTAAGATCTCCTATGTGTAAAATTCATGTTTACGGGATAATCGCTAAAAAGTGTCTACTGAAAAAAATGTGATGAAACTAACTCCAACATAGGAGGTCTTAAAGTCGCAACGACGATATATGACAATCATTACCTTAGTCATTCTGTGATCACGGCTTCTGTAAAGGAGTCGAAACGTCAGGATTAAATATAAAATAAATTATGCACAAAATCCGTAACAAAGTTGTTTTATTCAAATTTGTAATGTGCACGGAAGTGTAAGAACTAAATAGTTCTTGATTTTTTTTTAACTTTTCACGTTTTTCGCTTATACAGGGAGCGGCAAAAGGATCTGACGGTTTTAAAATGTAAATAACTCAACCGTTTTAAGTGATACAAAATGTTTTATTGCATATTACAGATTGGTATTTATGAACATTTATAAAAATAACAACAAAAATGTTGATTTGATCCATTTAAGATTTGAAGATGACGTCTTTCAAATGATATCCATCTTGGGCCATGCATTCTTCCAATCTTGCGCTGAAATTTTCAAACACTTTTCCTAACATTCCTTTCCTTTCCATCAAAGCTGAACCGGTAGCTCTGAAGTTACCCACCCAAAGCAAAATGGTGTTTCTAGTCGGGACTTTGCCTCTAGGCCTCACATTGAAATGTCTCCGAAACTGCCGCTGAACAGAAACACAGGATTCGCCACTTTTAAAAAATGCTTCCACAACGAACGCACGATGCTCAGCCGTCCACCGCTCCATGGCTACTAACAATGTCCGCACGTAGTCTCTGGAACGCCGCTACCCCCACCACCCCCCACCACTCGCTCGGTCGACAGCGCGGCAGTGAAAACAGTCAGATCATTTTGCCGCTCCCTTTATTTAAAAAAAGATTTTGTGGCTTAGCGAAGTTTTAGCTAACAAATAAAAGGACTGGTAACCCAACTAAACGAAAGCCACTCAGTGCATTAGCACTCTCCCTATTTGTTTTGTCATTCTATAATTATATTTTTTTGTTTCTAAATAAACTTTTTTTACTATAGTATTGCAAAGCCGGGTACATCTAGTTTTAAATAAAGAGGATTATAAGAAATAATCTATTGGTTTATAATAACAAAAGTTTTTTCTCTAACAATAATTGCAATTTCTATTTATTCTTTAATTACCAAATCTTGTTTGCTGCTACACAAATTTATTCACCCATGTGTCGTCATGGACCAATATATGCTGGTCTCCAATTGTATCATCAATCCAACTAATTATCGATCTCACGTAAGTGCATGACAGAGATCAAAGAACACTGGCTGATTGCTGTCTATAAAATTGTTTGGCATCGTTCCAATCTATGAGACCGCAAACTTGTAGAAATTTAAACGTTTTTAATCCTCAAATAAATTCAATTATGTCGTCAATGGATGATATTTCTAGGAAATACCTACTATCTATACAGAAATAGCTGATTTAATGTGAACAGTGCTATTTTGTTATGTACAGAAATAAATTAACTAATTTATAACGTCTCGTCGATAGTATGGTATTTTTACTCGTTCATATTATCTCTAATGTCGTAAGGTGATAGATAAAACGATTTTTATTCAATGTAAGCATTTAAAATGCATTAGTTGAAAGTCAAGAATTATGCCATGGTATTTTAAGTTGTACGTCGGAAAACGTACCCAGAAGATGTCCCAGGAAACTCTGAAATGACTATTCTTTCTCCCTAAAATGTGATATAGATTTTTTTAAATTAGGGAAACTTTGCTATTACTATAAAAATGCATTAGAAACGTTTCTTTACGAAATAATAATTAACAATGCAGTTATTATGGTAAAGGCCATTAACTTTCCCTTAAAATGCATATAAAAGTTTTTGAAGTTATACTTCTTTAGGCGCGTTATGAAAAAATGATGACAGTGAAGTTTTAAGATGCGCGCATCACTGTGACACAAAATTATCATGTTGAAGTTAGCCACAAAAGCGACATAAACCAGCAAGATGAAGTTGGCCGCTAATTATGAATGTGTGTGTGTGTGTGTGATTTTAAATTGTATATAGTAGTTAACAATAATTTATATAAAATTATGAGATTAGTTATCTTTGTTTAGTAACGATAAAGAAGTATAGCTTCTTACGTGCTTACATAAGTACACACAACGGTCTTTTTAACAACTTGCAGAGTTGATGTTAAAAACGAACTTTCCTATATTGGCTCGTGTCTGGGTGTTGTGGTCCCGTTGTTGTTTTCGAATTCCATAACACAAGTGCTTTATTATGGAAACCGGTATACGAGCCATTCGACCAAGCACTATTTATTTGTTGTTTATTCAGAAACTCAACAGCCTTTTCTACAAATGTATCGTATCTTTTCATCCTTCATAATACGCACAGCAAAGGAGTGGAACACGCACCCTGCGTCTATATTTCCGTGTACTTATAACCCGTCCGTTTTCAAAGCCAGGGTGAATAGGCACCTTCTGGGTTAGTTCATTCCATCGTAGATTCTGTCTTAGCCCGGGCTTGATTTGGATCAAGAGCTAACCCGTGCTAAATAAAAAAGAAAACTTACTTATGATGTTTTAACTCTTAAGCCAATTACAGAGTTTTATTACATTTATGAGGCTTAAAAAATAGGAAGTAGCAACATAACCAAAATATTCTACCTATGACAGTTTGCAATTTATTTTTGCTTATGTTATTTTAATTTTAAAGTTCTAAAATTGATTGAACAAAGTCTGATTTACTGGTCGATTACGATCAGCACACAAACCACTGTTGATAGAGATATTATTAATTTAAAGAAAATATTAAAAGAAAAAACCCAACCCGTCGCAGTTTCTTATTCTCATTCTCCGTATGTTTTCATTCATACTAACAATACACACACACACACACACTCACACACGCACGCTCACACTCAAACAGGTACCCGAGCATACACATACTCATACAAACACACACACAATCACACATAGACACACACTCATAGATAATACATACACTCATCACTAATTATAGGTATTTAAGAACATCTAGGAGAGGAGATTCCTGGTTTTTCTGAGATACCACTCTCCAAAATATTATATTTGTTAACATTTCTTCATGGTAGCAATTACTTTTATTTGTAAAGAGATTGTGTGGAGACGAAAAATAAAAAATGTTTCTGTAATAAATTGTTCGAATATATATTAAACGTACAATTTGTCAGCTCACAATAGCGTGATCAAGAGATAAAAGATTTACTAAAGAGGTACCCAAAAATATCTTTATCTCAAAACATAATCTTGTATCCTATGCCATATTTACATCATCCAATAAAATTTGAATTCCTATGCCATGTTATTTTAATTAGGACTTTAAAATTTTGAAAATACGGCATGGCCAATATTTGAATTTAATTTGTTTTTTTAACAGCGATATACTATAAGAATGCGAATTGTTGTAAAATATTATGATCGTGTTGTGTTCAAGGAATTTTGTCGATTCAAATAAGTGTTTATAAACGGAAAAAATCTTACGCAACACTTATTAACTTAACATTTTGATTCATATTCTCAATAGCAGAATAATTTTGTTTTTGAGGTCAAAACTTTTTTAGCATCGTTGTGATTTGAAAGTCAATGAAACGAAAAAGCGACAGTAAAAATAGGCGGACACATAAATTCATAAGATTTAACGTAGGAGAAAATGAGATAGGAAGCATTATGTACGTGTGTTAAGAAGTGTTTGTGTGCGAATGCGTAGTACAAAGCTTTAGATAAGGCATCACAACAACCGTGGTGTTTTGTATACGCGTACGTATTATTTTTGAAGGTTTCACTTCTACCACGTGTGAATTGCTTCCTTTTTTGTGGATTATGTATGGTGACACGTATAATATTGTAAATGTCGTTACTTCTGTTCATGCAGACGAGTTTCTTGCGCCCATTCTTCTTGTCTATTAAAAGAAGTCCTGAATGGTAGGTAAAAATGCTGGATGATTTCAAACAACTTATTTTAAATGCATTTAAATAAAGTATTTTTTGATTTATTAATTCATTTTCATTCATTCATTCAATGTAAATACTTTTTAATCTTATATTACCATATATATCAAGCTTGCATGAAAAGGCTGATGAGAGTTGAAGAAGCGAGAGATGTATTTCAGGATCATAGTGGAAATCTGTGGTCTCTGCCTGCCCTTCGGGTAAAAGGAGTGATTGTATGTACTAACTGACCCGGTAACGCGTTGCTATGGTAACGTTATTGATACAATGGAATAAGAGCGGGAAAAAGAGCGGACAGACAAACACACAAACAACAAATTTGTGTTCTTAGATTATGGACTAGCGGCCCGTCCCGGCTTCGCACGGGTTGCCAAAATTCTTTAATTTTTTTCTATTATTAAATGTTTTTCCGTTAGCACCATCAAGCGTCCGGTAGACGAACTACTTGTGGTTAACGCGTTGCTATACGTTATTGATATAATGGAAAAAGACAGGGACAAAGAGCGGACAGACAAACACACAAACCACTGTGATCTTAGATTATCGAATACTAAATACCATGCAGGACATTAATTTAGTTACTAAATTTACTGATAGATGGCACTGTACCGTGTTGATTACGGCACAGTTTCACTGTGTTAGCTGAATATAGTGTTGTTCAATCTATAATCTAAGAACACAAATTTGTCGTTTGTGTGTTTGTCTGTCCACTCTTTTCCCCCGTTCTTTTTCCATTGTATACGCGTTACCATAGCAACGTGTTACCGGGTCAGCTAGTTTAAATCTTATTATAATTCATCACATGTATTCTTTTTTTTCTAATTCCTAATTAATTTTCTATATTCTTATTATTTCTTGTAAAGATTTACGGTATCGTTAATTTATTCTATGGCGCTGTCTTTGTAATTACACATGCTATTTTCACATGTTTGTGGAAACGCAGCTTAACATGTTACAATCTAATGTTCTGTTTCCGATAACTGTGTTTATTGTTGTAACTCTGTTGTGTGTAGAAATAAAAAAAATCTGGTAATTTTGTTTAGTTCATAAGAAGATTCAGGAAATAAAACATGGTTGTTGGGTATTCATCATTAGGTAGAGACGATCTATTTGTTTAGTTTTGCCATATTGTTGTTTCCTATATTAGAGACATAGTTTATTATAACCCTACAAACACCTAATCGATGAGAACTATCTTTAGCAGACAACTTTGTCTGTATAGAGACAGATGGAGAGTGGGAGACTAAAAGACGGCGTTAGGAAGGAATACTATCATTGCTTGAAAATTAATTGAAACAACATGAAAACTCCAACCCCCCTGCCAAGCAAAGAGATTATTACAAATCTAAAGATTATTATTAAAGATTATTATTAAAGATCCACATCTTAAATAATTATAATATTTCTCATAGTCACACCAAATTATCTAGCTCAAAGTTAGCACTGTAGGCTTATGGTATGGATACTAGGGTAACGGATAGACATACATATATTATGAGATATGTAATATTCAAATATATATAAACCCATGACTCAGATACAAATGTGCGTATTCATCACACAACATCTACCGGGACTGAAACCCAGGACAGTCGGTGCGAATCGCAGGATTGCTACCGTTGCACCAAATGGTCGTCATCCCGCCTAACTCCTCGAAATGTTCTTTAGTAAAGATGTCATTAAAATTAAAAATTTAAAAATAATATAACTTTTAGTATTATTTTATCACTTTGTATTATTTTGTCAATAAACCTTTGTGTAGAGATTATGTATTAAAGATATTCAAGTTCTACAACTTCTCTATACAAAAGTATTTTAATAACTCTTACCGTTTAGACAGTGTTCGTAAAGAACGCTCGGCCGTTTTTTCGTCGGCTTTTGTTGTTAAAAGTGGTTATTACGAAAAATTCTATCATTTTAATAAATAAAATGTATTCTGAAAGTCCATTAAAAATATTAGTGAAGTAGTTTCAGAGATCTTCATCAAAACTTACATTGTACCATAGTATATGTTTGTCTATCCGTTATCCATAAAATAATAATCCCATCAAAAACAATACTTGCAAAAAAAAACAAGTCTCGCAACTCAGTTGTTCTACGGTAAAAATTTGTGAGATCCATGTAATACCAAGTCGGTTATTAATTTATTCAGTCCCTACTTAAGCGAATTTCTGTCTTAATACGTCCTAAATAATTAAATTTACACGTGTTTTCATGCGATGGCCGAGTCAATATATTTATATAAAACAATAAAGATGTTTAATATTGATATGCTGTTAATTATTACGTAACAACTTAATGCTTCGAGTACGGAGATTCCAGACACAATTGATTTTCAATTGTTATGGACCACGATCGTGGTCTTAGGGACTGGACGTACTAAGACAGAAATTCGCTTAAGTAGGGAATCAATAAATTAATAACCGACTTGGTATTACATGGATCTCACAACTTTTTACCGTAGAACAACTGAGTTGCGAGACTTGGTTTTTTTGACAAGTATTGTTTTTGATGGGACCTCATTGCTTTTTGTATTTTGTAGACAGTCTACTTTTTTCCTTTTCGGAACCTTCTACTTATTGTATATATGTATGTATATCTACCAGCAACGAATTTTCTTAAGGCCCTTTCTCTGACTTGTGAACTTTTCTTATTTTTGTAGGTTTTTTTAGTTTTTCCTTGATTCATACACCAAACACTATTTATATTCCAAATTTGAAGCTTCTAGGTCTGCTAGAAGTGTCTTAGAATTTTGATGATCGGTGAGTCAGTGAGTGACAAAATTGAGAAAATTTGACCTGTTATAATTCTTAAACTACTAGTTCAAATTGAATGAAATTTGAAATATATCGTGTCTTTACAATACCTGCATGGTTACTGAAAATTCAGTCTTCTAGTTTTATCCACAACGAAGTTACAGGGGATCGAAAATGGCCTGAATTGCTTCGAGAAAAGGATGGTACGTCCGTGGCGCTTTTTTGCTTGACTTGGCGGGGGCACTGCCGTGCCCCCAGATAATAATAAGACTTTATTTGCTAAAACATGGTAAATATGGTAGATACATTTTTAAAGAGCTCATGTTTTGCTTATAATGTACAGCATGCGAATACAATGTTGTTCTATAATTCATATCATTATTAGTGAATCATTCATATTAATAAGAGTAAAATCAAGTTAATTAATAAAGCATATTTTCTTACGTCAAGTAACTCTTTTATGTCATAAAATGATTTTTCAATTAGCCAATTCATTAATTTCTTTCCAAATAAGTTAAGGATTCGTTCTTTAATTTCTTTTGGTATTTTGTTATATATTTAAACACACATCGTTAAGACTCTTCATATACTCAGCTGAATGCGATATTTCCTTTAGTACAAGTCTTTGACGGTCTCTGTGAAGTCTAGAATTTAGTTGAGATGCGTTTTAAAATAATACCTGGTAGCTTTGGTAGGAAAGGCATGATCGCTACCGTTGCACCAAACGGTGGTAAAATTTTAATTTCATATGATAGTATTTAATAGAAAATACAAGAAATAATCAACTTGAGACACAAGTTATTCTAAGTTGAGAATGAGAGAAAATAAGCTCACAAGGTATTTTTATGTGGATTATAATAAAAATTGTATTGTTTATTGCTTTCATATTTGTTATTCTTTTTATATACAATGTGTCCCGTCACCAGTGTCGGAGCCTTTAATGGTGTGAAATATGGCAATTTTTATCGACAAATTGCCCCTCAAATTTTGTTTTTCTCACCACTACTCATGTAAATGTCCTATCAACATTAAAAAGGTGTCATTTGATAGCTAAACATGTAGAAAATAGTTACACAGCCATCATGTTTCAATTGTCATGGAATTAAAAATAGAAAAAAATTATTAAAGAAAAACAAATAGATTCTTTTTTGTGTATTTTTTTAATTATTGCCTTTTTGAGAAAATCCAAATTTGAGGGGCAATTTGTCGACAAAAAATGCCATATTTCACAGTGTCGATTTTTTCTGAAATTTGTCGAATAATTTTTTTCATAAATATAGAAGTTCCACTTAAAATTAATTTTATTTTAAATACGCAACGTCTTCCTGGCAAACAATAGGAATAATAGTAGAAATCTTTAAAACTATTCACTGCAAGAATGTTAAGTTATTTAATATTAGTAACGGACTATAATCTGTCAGAGTAGCTTCATTATATTAGGGGTTAAAGTATGAAATTGCCGATTTGTACTGAAAATCTATATTGTTTATTTTTTAAATTTTTAACAAATTTATTTAATCAAAATAGTTGCCATTATTATCTATACATTGCTGCCATCTAATGGGAAGGTCATTAATGCCTTTGCGATAGAATTCCGACGATCTAGACTGCACAAACTGTGTGAAAGCATTTTGTACTGCCTCCTGGGAAGAAAACTTCTTGTCACGTAGATAATTGTCCAAATCACGAAAAAAATGGTAGTCCGTTGGAGCAAGGTCTGGTGAATACGGAGGATGACGAATGGTTTCTAACTGCAGTTCCTGAAGGGTCAAAATGGTTTCTCGTGCTGTGTGAGGTCTCGCGTTGTCGTGGAGCAATAATGGTGAAGATCGATTCATGAGTCGGGGCTGTTTTACTGCTAGTTTTGTCAACATGGTTCGGAGTTCGGCACAATAGACATCTGCCGTTATTGCTTGACCAGATCGGAGAAAACTATAGTGAATAACACCATGCTGAGACCACCAAACAGTTACCATTACCTTTTTATTGGTAAGTTTTGCTTTAGGACACTGTTGTGGCATTTGACCTGGGGTCAGCCATTGCATTTTTCTTTTCCGGTTATCATAAAGAATCCACTTTTCATCACATGTTACAATTCGATCCAATATTCCTTCATTTCTGTACCGGTTCAACAAGGCAACACAAGTTTCAACACGCGTTTCTTTCTGCAGATCAGTCAAATCATGAGGCACCCATTTTTCGTATTTTTTTATTTTATTGATTTGACGCAAGTGAGTCAATATTGTGGGTAAGGTAACGTTAAACCATGCCGCTAATTCCTGGGTACTTTGACTAGGATCGGCTTCCACTATCTCTCTTAATTCATCGTTATTTACCTGTGTGGGCGGTCTTCCTCGTGGCTCGTTCTTTAAGTCGAAATTTCCATCACGAAAGCGTTTAAACCAAAATCGCACGGTGCGTTCATTAGTAGACCCCTCTCCAAACGCAGCATTGATATTGCGGGCTGTTTCTGCCGCGTTAGTTCCGCGTCGGAACTCGTATTCAAAAATAACTCGAATTTTCGCAGTATCCATCTTTCTTGTCTAAATTGAATAACAAAAACAATTGAAAGTCGATATTCAAATGTTTTACATTTTTTAAAAAAAGAACATCATAGAAACCATTTAAAAAAAGTTTCATTCGAAAACCTCAAACCATGAAGATTCTATGTCAATTCAAAGAACCTATTGCAATAAAACGGCAATTTCATACTTTAACCCCTATTATTAAGATTAAAAGTGGAATTCAAGAAAACTTTTGAAAGTCAATATAATTATCATAACTTAATGTCGTTGCAGAGAATTTTAGTTTAGTAAAATTAAGATTAGTTTAAGACGTGTTTTATGCTCCCATTCGAAGATTTACAATTATTCACCTTACCGAATATAACTGGGGTTAAATTTTTGTTAACGTTATATGGAAAAACTGGTAACACTTATTAAAAGTACTTTTTACCTAGTTGAATGATGGCAGATATACGAAATGAAATAAAATTGAAGAAATGAAATATATCAAAAAAATCATGTGTGCAATTCACACGCGTTAGAAGTGAAACCATCAAAAATAATATGTACACGTATTCAAAATACCACTGTTGTTGTGATGCCTTCTCTCAAGCTTTGTACTACGCATGCGCACACAAACACGTATTAACACACGTACATAATAAATACTTCCTATGTCATTTTCTCCTACGTTAAATCTTATGGATTTATGTGTCTCTCTCTTTTTACTGTCGCTTTTTCGTTTCAAAGAGACACTGTAAAATACTTCCTAATTCATTTTTTCCTACGTTAAATCGTATGAATTTATGTCTGTCTTCTTTTACTGTCGCTTTTTCGTTTCATCGACTTTCAAAAAAACTTTCAAAGCTAAAGATGTTTTCATTTCAAAATGGAAATATATATATACACATACTAACTATATCTTTATATATAAAAATTCCGTGTCACAATGTTTGACCGCGATGTACTCTGAAACTACTCAATCGATTTTGATGTTTTTTTTTTAATTTCGTTGATTTTTTTCGACTTAGAACATAGGATAGGTTTCATTTTAATTTATAACAAAAAAATGCAAATTATAATAACACACACACAGCAACACGTGGCTGAATCAGCTAATAAAATATACGTAACAATACATATTCAGTTCATATACCTATATACGTATATAATGTATTTTATTTCTTATAACTATTTATCTATAAGTATATTATATTATTTTAGTAATTATGAAGATAACATAAGAATTGAACTGCCATTTACATACGACTTATAATTGTATTCAAAATAATACATAAATAGAGAAACCAATTAAATAAAACAAGTCTTTGGGTTGCAATTCGGACTCTAATTATGTAATTTTATACTTATCTTTGTTATTATTACATATAATCACGCCATTTTTACGCAGGGAACCCATCCCTGCGTAAAAATAGATCACAGATTTCAACTTTACACGGTCCTGACATATATCTCTCTCTTCTTCAACTCTCAATCTCGTCGGTTAAAGATACTTTTGACCTGGCCTTTTTAAGACATCTATTTGGTCCCTGAAAGTACACTTTGGTCTGCCTTGACCGACGTGCCGAAGCACATTTGCCGCATAAACTTGTTTTGTGAATCTTCTTTCGTCCATCCTCTCCACATGTCCAAATCCAAGCATCCCTTTTTCTATCTTTGCCACCATATATTCTTCCACATCACACCACTCTCTTAATAAATAACAATAGTAAACATATCTAATAAACTAAACTGGAAACTGTTGAATTAAAATGATAATTATTACAAGTTTAGGTCAAACGTGTATTGGCTAAACTGGGCATCTACTATTTGCGCTATAAACATTCGCATTTTATGTAGAGCCGATGCAAATTGGATACGATTCTAATTCGGTGATGTAATAAGACCAATGAAAGGATTGTATATGAGTATATTTGAATATTAAAAGTTTATGCAAAAGCTTTGGAATATCGACAATAACAAAAATATAGTAACTAAAAAATGGGGCCCCTATGACTTTGACAAAACACTTTTTTTATAACTAGAATAGACAAAGAAAGTAGATAAATAAGGTTTCAGATGTTTTATTGACAGTCAATAATAGAATGATAATCTTTGATTAAAATGGGGCGATTCACATAAGTTTAAAATTATCTAAACATGCTGAAATTGGATAGCCTTTTTTGGGCGAGATTAGAGTAGCTTCGCTTCGCGCATGCAAAAGCTAAAGAGCAAGTCGATAATATAGGCCCTAATTGAGGTGCCCAGAGTTTCCAGTGGGAAAGAGGCGTCTGTTAGTGAGTTGCATAATATATATATATATATATATATATATATATATAATTTTACAGTTAAAACTGTATAATATCTTAAGTATCATGAAAAGTCCTTTTAAGATAGGTAGCAGCGGGATTATAAAAATAAGCACTGTAAGACTTATGTTATGCATACTAGCGCATCGGTTACATAAATATATTACATCTTTATATATATAATTCTTCTGTGAGTGTGTATGTCACTGAACTCCTCCTAAACGGCTGGACCGATTTGAATGAAATTTTTTGTGTGTGTTCAAGGGGTTCTGAGAATGGTTTTCTAAAATTAAATAAATTTTAAATATTGCTATCAAAATTTTTCTCCTATTTGCTATAAAAAATCATGTGTGCAATTCACACGTGGTAGAAGTGAAACCCTTAACAATAGTACGTACACGTATACAAAATACCATGGTTGCTGTGATGCCTTCTCTCAAGCCTTGTACTAGGCATGCGCACTCAAACACGTATAAACACACGTACATTATGCTTCCTATCTCATTTTCCCCTACGTTAAATCTTATGAATTTATGTGGCTGTCTCTTTTTACTGTCGCTTTTTCGTTTCGTCGACTTTCAAATCACAACGATGCTAAAGAAATTTTCACTTCAGAAAGCTCGCGCTTTTATTTCCCATAAATTCTCTCATAGACAACTTGTTTTCAGGCCATAACTTTTTTATTTCGGAGAAATTTTAGATTCAGTTTTCGTTACGACCTAGATATTTTTAAAATTTTCTATAACTGAAAAAGAACTAGAGAAGTTATAAGAACTGTTACAATAAACCCCAAAAATGCTGCATGGGAGCAAACTGATGAGCAAACTGAAAATGATGCAATAAAAACTTAATTTTTGTGTGAATGCTTGTTTGTTCATACCATATATTACAATTGCGTAAATATAAATGACCCAAGATAAAATATCTTGAAATTTAGAAATAAATAAATAAAAAATATGATAAACAATGTTTTTTTTGCTTTTTGCTATTAAACTACAATCTATGATTAGATATCACTAATTACAAGGCTTAAACTATAAAACATAAAGATACGACGACTTTAAAGCGTTTCTCAGCTCGTCAGCTCTACTTTGTATAGATATAATACGTTCAATAATGAACTTTATTGTATTTACATAAGGTGTTTAAACGATCTAGTCGTACTAGTCTAAGATCCTATTATAACTTGCAAATTGCATATGAGAATATGGCGTATAAACAAACGGTCATTTTAATTTATTATATTTGTTACAGAGGTCGCCACATCCTATGAAAGTGTTAAACTGGAATATAATAAACCGATAAATAAAAATTAATGTTACTATTGCAAATTATTGTAAAAAACGGCTTTTTGTTTGGTTTTGCTGAGCGGAAGTGTATCTACCTTGGAATGCTAACAGCAGAAGTTTTTGTGATAAATACGAAATACCGGTATTTATATATATGTATTTTTATTCTATAAATATTAGACTAGACCAAAAAATTGGCTTTATGGGATTTCCAATGGAAAAAAAAGCGCGCTTTTTTAAAAATTTTCATTCTTATGGAATTTTAAAATTTACTAAGGTAACACTAGCTGACCCGGTAACGCGTTGCTATGGTAACGCGTTTACAATGGAAAAAGAGCGGGAAACAGAGCGGACACATAAACATCAAATTTGTGTCCTTAGATTATAGACTAGCTGACCCGGTAACGCGTTGCTGTGGTAACGCGTTTACAATGGAAAAAGAGCGGGAAAAAGAGCGGACAGACAAACACTCAAACAACAAATTTGTGTTTTTAGAGTATATATTATTGATTTTTTTTTAATTTTACGCTCCACTCCAATATATGGTGCTAGCGAAGCGAAGCTTTATGCTTAGTGACTGCATCGTCCTAGTAATAGTCAAATTAATGTATACCTATTACTGATCATTTTCGTTAACTTCAAGTTGTATTGAGTAATGTTTTAGCTGAAATTATTCAAAACATTTGTGGGCGTGTTTAGATCGATAAAGCGTTTATTTAATTCACATGTATTTCTTTAATCTGTATTTTGTTAAACTTTGTATTACCAATTATAAGTTAATAAAGATAATTTACGGAAAAATAATTGAAACATACTACCGAGCCTTGTGAGCACCTGTCAAAATTATCTAACTCTTAACTTTTTACCCTATAGGTCAGTGTTGCTTCATCAATAAGAGGAATATCCAAAAAAGGGAACAATTTAACAAATATTTTGACAATTGAAGGTGAAAAAGCCAGCGTTTACAGCTTCAAGTTCCGCTTAAAAATAACTTATGAGGCGTCCTTTTTTCTTGTAGCATTTTTTTTATACAAATTCAAGTGTTGTCATAGAAAATAAAGAATTTCCTTTTTTTAACATAAAACTGAGAACGACGTATTTGTGACACAAATGCATTATTCTTAGTGACACCGACTTTCGGCTCTGCATACTCAACCAGTTAAACAAGTGTCATTATATTTAATTGTGGACCAGCTACATTTTTACCTTCGGTTGCCATCAGTGAACCCATAAGTTTTCCTCGAACGCTGGTTATTTGTTCGCGTTATCATTTTATAGATGTGGAGGAATTTATACTAAGAAATAGTGTGTCCCATGCAAACTATTCTATAATTGCTAATGTCCTATTGGTTTTGAATTTAATATTTTTATGTTAAATCATGGCGTCAAACCTCTTTTGGATTTTTGCCGCCATGAGTTATGTAGATCGATTTGGTAATTATGAGATTGGCCTCACCACTAGACATATTACTGGTAATCCGATCTTATCTTTAATATTTAAACGTTCATAACAATTATCAAAATACCAAGAAGTTTATGAATTGTTATTTGACTACGGTCTTCTGAGGCGTGTGTAAGTTTTTAATGTATACTTTACTATCGAATTTTATAATTTGTAGGATAGATCCTAACACTGTGAAAATAAGGTCTTCATTTAAAATCTCAAAAGTTATTTTTGTATATTTAAGAAGTTACACTCAACTCTTATTAGAGCAAATAGACTTGCTATTCCAAGTTTAAGGCTTCAAAAAACAAGAGAAAAGAAAAAACTTTTTGTTACAAAGTTCCAAACTGAACTATCCTTTGAAAAGTTGAAAAATGTTGATAACTATACAGTCAAGTGCAAAGGCTAAACATATATATTTATTAAAAGCATTGTTTCTATTTTTTTTGGTAATGACAGACTTATATAAAATCTGTTCATTGTCATAGTCATTTTTCTTACTTGGTAGTATGAGAAAAGTTTTTTTAAACGTTTAAATATTGTGTTACGTAACACATAATAAAATGAAGGAAAACCCAGCCCTTGCTGAGTTCTTTTTCGGTACAAGGTCACCCGACTTACGAAGCCACGGCATAGTTTTAACATTCAATACACGCATTGTATATGCTTAAATTGGATAAAAATCATCTTATCTTTAACAAACAAAAAAAGCCATAATATTCCGTCCCGATATCAGCTTTATATCGCCCACAGCTGTAGATAGCCCTTCCCCAAGGATTTCCACAATTATAGACCACATACAGTGTTTTTCGTGACCTTAGTCAGAACTGTCCACCTTGAGGAGGCCTACTTACGAAGCGTCGTACCTTTCGCATTAGCGATTATAAAACCATCCCGTCCGTCCCAACAGCTAACAATGTTTTTACGATCTGAACTACTGAATATAAAAAGTGCATTTCTCTCAAATTGCATTTTTTTTATGTTTACTATTATTTTAATACTATAATAAAAGTATTTATTTATCTTCACAGTAAAAGGCTTTACAACTTTGTGGGAGAGACTAGTCCCTGGAATAAGAACCTGAACTACAGGTAACTCCACCCGCAGATAAGCTTAGCTATATGGGATTACAATATTCCTTGTCAAGGAAAAACTATCACTAAATACTTTTCAATTTATTGTTAAAGCTAAGATGTAAACAACAGTAAATCAAGACAACTATGAATTATGAGTTTAAAGAAATATAACAAAATTTAAATATAGGCACGTATGAAAATACTCAAAAATATAAATAAATTAATATGGACATACACACACACACACACACACACACACTTATATATATATATATATATATACCTAAAATTCTCTCAAATGTACGATGTTTGCAGTAAACATCATTGTTATTTCACAGGTGATATAATATAGGTATACATATATATAGTAATAATAATAATTATATATATATGTCACCGTAAATATTTAAATACAGTTATATAATAATTTATCGAAACCGTCTGATTGTGAAAAGGCATGCGACGGAACGCACCTCGCGCGCTGATTGGTACTTGTTTATTAATTCGTTTGTTGTCGAAAGTAAACACTGGTTTGATGATTGTAAATTGATTTCGTGTTAAAATAACTCACAGCTTTAGAATAAGTTATATGTGTTCTGTTTCTAACTGTATGGATAGAACGGCTTACTGTAACACTGACCAATAAATAATTACAATCTCGCGAGATAGATTATTGGAGCGGAGATCCCATGGATCAGCTTCCATGACGCAATGTCTGTTACGTTATAAGCAAAGAGTACTTTTTTAAATGTTATAAGTACTCGAATACTGAACCGATTTTAATATTTTTTTGAGGGGAATCGAACTAACACATTTGGGACCAGATTGTGACGCGGAGCCCAAATTAAGAAAATTTATAAAAATAAAATAGTTATGACCAAAAAACATTGGCTAAATTGGCTTCATAGGATTTCTCGTTGAAACAACAAACGCACTTACACGCGCTCTCATTCTTATGGAATTTTAAAATTTACTAAACATTATTAATTTTTTTATTGATGTGTAACATCTTTCCTCTTGGTTTCAATTCAATTTGTGGGAGTGATTTCGTGAAATGGGACGGAAGTGTGTAACGAAGTCGTGAAAGCGCGCGCTTTTCGATTTGACGAATGATTGACCGTCAGATAGTACCAACCAATTTTCCGAGAGGTCGGTACTATCAGCTATCAGCTGTGCACTTAAGTTACAGAGTTGTAAGTGTGAATACGGTGTATAAAGTTTGCTGTTATATAAATCAATTTATATACTTCAACTACATAAATAAACAAAATCTTTTATGAAATTAGTCTTTTTTATGATTTTAAGAATAAAATATTTCAGTGTTTTTTTCAGAATATGATTTTAAAATTGCTTATTACTTCACCTATTTCACCATTGGAAAGCTACATTCACACTGAGTAACATAGGCTATATTTAATGCTAGATAAAATATTAAGTATTTTGTCCACCCGTGCGAAGCCGGGACGGGCCGCTAGTATTGTATATGAAGAATCCTCATTTCTTTATGAAATAAAGAAAATAACAGACTCTTATTTTTAATGTATATTTTTATGTTAGGACTTTAGAATGCACCTAGTTTCCTCCTTGTAAAGGAGTTGATCAATTTGAATTTTTTTTCTTGTGTTTTTATTTTACCTCAACGCAAACTTTAAACAGCGTTGACATAAACCTTTGTGGATTTCTATACGCTGTTTTAACAAGAGAACTAATTTTTTGAGCTGTTGTTTAAATATTCGACATGTTATTATGATCAGTTTGAAAACATATTGAGCAGTTATTTAATTTAATGGCGGTTGATTAATTATTGCGACAGTAAAACATGGACAGTAATAAATAATCTATTACTCGGTTATATTATTATTTAAAAATAATTGAGCAGTCCAATAACTGAATGAGCGGTAAAAATTATGGAATGAGCGGTTCGATAAATAGTTCGGCAGATCATAGCGAGCGGTGACACCCGAACTCAAATTGATTGAGAAGAGAAGTGGCGGAAGCGACCAACCACAGGGTTGGTTAGGTTAGGTTAGGTTATAGAATTGCATAAATGAGGTTTCTTCCCGACAAATTCCGATTTATTACTGCCCACACGTAACAACTCGTTCAATATTTTTTACCGCCCATTTGATTATTTTCCTGCTCAATTATATATTCACTGATCCATTTCATTACTTTTTATTTCTCATTTTTGTTTACTTTACTGCTCAGTTTTAACTGCTGAACTAGTTATTAAACGTGCCGTTTATAATTTTTAACTTACCAAAACTGCTATTTACAACTGCCTCTTTAAATCAGTGCCTTTTAACAATACAATATCTCAAATACATAAATAAATGAAAAAGAAATATTGCAATTCAATCAGTTGTTGATATATTATGTGCTTGGTAATGACGTCACCAATTTTAAAAGTTTATTCCACGAGTTGCGGACATTCGCGGCCATTTTGAATTCAAGTGCTTGTCCGCGCTTTTTTGGTGATTACCGATGGTTGCGAACAGCCAATCAGAGCAGCCGGTACACTCGCGGTTCACACCTCGACTAACCAGTCATGTTTTATTACGAAATACTGTCATCGGTTGTTCAAATTTATTGTTTCCTTTATATACAAAAATAGGCTCTTTAATGCGTAATTAGCATAAGATTGACATTAATGTGGAAGTTTAGTGAAAGTCCAGTTGAATGCAGTCCGATAGGGTTGTCACTCGGAGTCGTTTCAAACGGTGAATTAATTTTGAAAGATTTTTAATGACATAATTTACATAGAAATGGTGCAAACAGATCAAGAGTCATCAATGGTGTCAAGTAATGTTTACTTTTTAGATGGGGGCTTAACATATTCTTTATATAATTTGTCATTAATAAACATAGGTGAGCGATATGTTATATTTAAGATGGATAAAGTGTCAAATATCATTTACATACGTAGCTAGTTCTTTATTAATATTAATATGCAGCTTAAGTTTTTATTTGAATTGAATTTGTTATTTAAATTTTATCCTTATTACATTAATTCATTTGTTCTTTATTTCAATATTTGATAAGGCATTTAATATATAGATATTCCGGAATAGGCAGAAAAGGGTATATATTTAAATTTAAAGTTAAAAAAATTATACATTATTATATAATGTTTTAATTTTACTTTTCAAATATAATGTAATTATAGTATATGATAAATTTTGATAAAAAAACTTAAATAAGATAATACAGAAAAGATCGTTTTCTATTCAAGTTTTTCATACATTTAGTTAACCAACAATGATCATATTGATGTAGAAATTTTTGTTAATTATTTTAACTATGTATGTTTTTCTTAATTTTTTTTATGTAGATAATTATTCACTCTTCTTGAAAAAAGGATTTTTAGCCGATTACACCAGTATAATTTCATTTCATCAGTGTTTTCTTTAAACAAGCATTTAAGTATTAAAAACAAAACCACTCTTTATCGTCGAGTTTCCTGGTATTTATTGACGTCACACAGTAGTTTTGAAGTTTATTAATATTCTTTGTATTTATCACATTGTTTACTCTCTCTGTGTACGTGTGTGTTTGTGTGTGTGTGTGAATATTTTTATTCTTTTCCTTATTTCTAATTTAGACCCGGTTGGTGATAATCGTCGCAAGCCCGACAATTCCATGTTGTCAACCCTAGAGAAAGGTATGGATCTTGTCAGGGAAGCTATTTAGGGAACAACGCCGACAGCCAATGTATTTCCAGAGTTACATTGAAATAATTTGACAGTACTAGTTGTAACTACATACTTGTAATATGATCTCAGTTAAGACCAAAGGTATCGATTTCCAGAAAGTTCAAAGTTTAAGAATTTAAATTCTTGACATCGGTTTTGTGCTTACATTGAGACCTTCGTGATTGAAAAGAACTATTTTGTAAAACAACGTAAGGATGTTAATTAAGTATCAAACTTTAAATGTTTATTTTCTATACTAAGAGTTACATATAGTTCTTAATATTAATAAGTTGCACTTATAATAATATAAGAAGTCGAAACGTCAGGAGGCGCCAATATCCGATAATAAGTTGTTTAATTTAAACAGTACGTATAACTAAGACACCTTGCATAGGTGTGGTAATTACAATAATTATGATAATAAATATTTAAGATTAGGTAATCAAATGAATTATACATAATATTTTACACTAAAGAAGAAAGAAAAAAAGAATAACATTTATTTGGAACTCAAACTCAAACTCAAACAACTTAAAAAAAAGAAAGATACATATAAAATAGGAAAAAAGATACAAATATGGCGTGTCTGAGACCAAAAAGGACCCTGTCTCAGCATAAAAGCCTCTGCGTCGTTCGGAGATGGAAAGAACGAACACAGAGGCGCTGTTGTTCTGACATTACCCTTGAGTAGACGATAATTTACTTATAAATGTTTTATTGCATTGTATTTATGAATAAGATTTTTTCAATTTGCTTTTTTTATTATTAAATAAATAAATATTTCTTACAATCACACCAATTAGCCCAGCCCAAAGTAAGAACTATAAGGCTTGTGTTATGTATTAAGTTTAGTTTTTTTCTGCATCGATTATCAGAATATCGAGATGTTGCTCAAGTTGGATTGGGTTTCGATGAATACTTAATATTTCAACGGTGGCATATGAATTTAGTTATTCTATATAATTGAGTTGTTTTTTATTATTGACTTGTATAACAATAATAATATTTCTTACAATCACACCAATTAGCCTAGCCCAAAGTTAACAATGTGAGGCATGTGTTATGGATACTAGGATAACGGATAGACATACGTATATCATACATTGATATGTAATTTTCATAGAAATATATATAAACATCCATGACTCTGGTACAAATGCTTGTATTCATCATACTAACATCTGCTCTTACCGAGATTCAAACCCAGGAAAGGCAGGATCGCTACCATTGCGCCAAACGGTCGTCTTTATTTTTTTATTATTTCTTATCGTCGGTAGTTGTTTTTTTATGGCCATGTAATGTGGGCTGTAGTAACATTGTAACACGTGAAGGAGGCAAATATATCTAAAAATACAAAATACAAAATTTTTTTGTATTTTCAGTGTTTATTTTATATTATATTACTATTCTAGCTTTTACCCGCGGCCTCACCTGCATTTTTTTATTTTTTTTTTCAATAAAAAGTATTCTATGTTACTTCTAATACCTCCAAGAATATATGTACGAAGTTTCATGATTATCGGTTTAGTAGTTTTTGCGTGAAAGCATAACAAACAAACTTATATTCACATTTATGATATTAGTAGGATATATATATTAATATAGTTATAGATACTAATCCAAAAAGCAAGCCTGTTGCAGGCAACATTATAAGTTTAATTTTTTATTATTAAGTGTAGCAACATTTTGTTCACTCATTCATTTCCTCCCTTGCAATTTGGTCGTACATGGTGTCGGTGAGTCAATAATATATTAATTTTACATAATCAAGCCTTCTTCATTGTTTGCAACCCTTGAACATTCAGCGCTACATAAAGCTCACCGGCTACCAGAAACTCTGCTACAATCTGCTGCGCTACAAAGTCTCACAGTGTTAACTTTGGGAAATATTATTATTATATCAGTCAATAAAAAAAGAAACTCATTAATATAAAATAACTAAATTCATATGCCACCGTTGAAATATTAGCTATTCATCGAAACCCAATCCAACTTGAGGTGTTGATCTGATAATCAACGCAGAAAAACTAAACTTAACCGCGATTGAGTCGTAAGGAATGCAGTGTCCGATTACAATAACATTTTTACATGTTACAAAGAAATTTCTTTAATAAATTAAGTTAACGATGTTTAATCTGGACGTTACAAGCCTTTGCGTGTTCTAAGTAGCCGGTTATTGGTGGAAATTGTAATTTTATGTATCTACCCGATCTCCGATGGATATTGCCTTACCACGTTGCCAGGCTTTTCATAGATAAAAAAATACATTTCTACGGATTCCATCGTGTGATTTTGAAAATATTTGAATTAAATATTCACTGATAAATCTTTAATCTAAGAACACAGATTTGGTGTTTATGTGTTTGTCTGTCCGCTCTTTTTCCCCGCTCTTGTTCCGTTGTATCAATTAAGGTTACCATAGCAACGTGTTACCATAGCAACGCTTTACCGGGTCAGCTAGTCTATAATCTAAGAATAAAAATTTGTTGTTTGTGTGTTTGTCTATCCGCTCTTTTTCCATTGCATCAATTAACGCTACCATAGCAAAGCGTTACCGGGTCAGCTTGTTTTTATAGAATAACTAGAAAAGTAATTTGACTTGCAGCATAAGTTGTTCTCATGTGAGACTAATCATGAGCTGGGTCTATTCTTTCTAGTGATTTTCAACTAAATTGTATCATATAGGGCAGCATTCAAAATGCAAGAATATAAAAAAAATCATAAATTTACTATTCAAGATTCCAACTTCAATAAAGATTTGGTTACTTTTAAAGTTTAACAGTTATATCTCTAAGTTTATTATTTAGTAACTTGTATTTTTCTTTACGCCTTTCCTTTTTCAATTTAATCCATGATACCTTATATTAGCAGATAAAAACTGACTTATGTTTTATATAAGAACTTTTTAAAGATAAAATATATCAATCCATCTTAACAAGATGGTTTAGATTTTAAAGTCTTACTACAACTCGGTTTCTAAAGCAGACAAATGTGTAAATAATAGATAAACAACACATAGTGTAAATAAAACAAAATTGCTTTTTAACAAAAACAATTTTTTATTGCATCGAATGCAATTTTCAACTTTTGTGTAAGTCTAGACCTAATTGAACAATATAATTATACCAGTTACATTATGACAATACTTTGTGTGTGTGTATGTTACCATATTGTCTCGCAATCCTATCATTGCAAAACTAAACTTTCCCTTACATACTTCCGCATAAACAATACGATAGCGTGTTTCTACGGGTTACAGCGCCATCTAGTTATTATAATTAACAATATAATTATTACTTCAATATATTGAATTTAACCTATACAGACAGCACCTTTTCTGGAATATGATCTTATACTGTGATCTCTAACTGCAGACGTGTAGATTATTGTGAACTCACCAAAGTTTTAAACTACTTAGATGAATATTGTAGGAGCACATAGGGAACAAAAAAACAAAATAAATTCAATTTTAAACGATTTACCATCCTTTCTATTATAAATATTGACTCACTATACTATTTTTATAATAATTACATTAATGCTTTAAGATTTTAAAATATATTTTGTTTTTTTATAAACTTATAAAAAACAACCACGTCTCCACGTGTTTTTCACTGACATATATATTAAACTTAAAGAAGTACGGAATTGTGAACACAAGAAATAAAAATAAAATACATTATTTCGATTCTATAAATACCGACAGTTTCCGGAAAGGAATGTCCATGTTATGTTACAAGTACAAAAATCAATGTTCCTACTACGATCTCTGGTAATGTTTATTCGTATTTCTTTTTTTTTTGTATTGCATATTGGTTGAAACAAATGTCCCACATATTTCCAATACGTAGAGATTAGAAACTGCTATTATAATAACCCGGGACGCCCGAAAGAAGCGAAGCTTTGTAGTATAAAGTGAAAAAGAGATAGAAAGCCACGCCAGCCACGCACATTGACATGAGTGAAAGCGAGACAGAAGGCCACACACACTGAGGTGGTGGCGTCAGATGCTGGATGTAACGGTACTAAATCTGACGCTCTAGTGTAATGGTAAAATCTGATGCTAAGCAGGGATTGGCAGCGCGGCGAGTGCCTATATGCGAGCGGCTCGAACGACCGAAGCTTCGCTTCAATAATATTTTTTACATTCACACCAATTATACCCCGTCTTTATTACCAGTCTGTTTTTAAGTCAGGGTGAATAGACACCTTCTGGGCTAGCTCGCTCCATCGAGGATCCTGTCTTGGCCTCCTCGCTTAGTTGAGGTCAGCAGCGAATCTATTCAAAATAAACAAAAATTGCCTAGCTCAAAGTGAGGCTTGTGTTTTCGATACTAGGGTAACGGCTATCCATTACCTAAGTGTCTATGTATGTACATATATCATACACAGATGTAAAATATTTATAGAAATATAAATAAGAACCCTTGACTAAGGCGCAAAATGCCTAAACCTAAACCCAGGACCTAACGGTGTGGAAGCAAGATCGCTGCCATTGCACCAAACGGTCATCATTATTGAGGTTCTTAAAATATGTAAGGGTTCTTTGTCCTTACATATCAATGCTAAGCGTTTTGCTATTATTTAAAAAAAAAAGAAATATACTGTTCTATGCAATGGTGACCATTCAAGAGGACTTGTTTTTAATACTTATATTTAGCATAACAAAACGGCTTTGCCAGCGACAATATGAATATTTTCGACCTCAATTCTTATTAATCGTATAATGACACAGATTGGGTGTTCGGTAAAGAAAAATATCTCAGAATGTGATCTTTGCTCATGTCAGTTAATCCAATGATTTGTGTTGAATGCATGCACGAGACGAATTATGTTATTCCGTATAAATTCTTTCACTTTCAATGCGTTTAAATACTATTTAGAAATTATAACTTCGATGTCTGATATGTTAGAATACCGAATTCAGTGTCGAGGAAATCTCGAGTTTTATTCCAATCCGGGAAGTAATAAAATTTTATTACTATTTATATTTGTATGTTACAAATCAGAGACCAAGAGTAGACCAGTCTGGTTGGGTTTAAAGAAAAGTCACAAATGGTACAAACATTAAGAACGGATATATCTTTTGCATGTAAGATACTATACATATACATTTATTTTAAGCAACATGGACTCAAACGGTTATGAACAATTGTACTTATATCTAATGTTACTAAAAACAATACAATGTAAAGACGCAATAACAAAATTTACATACACATGAACCATAAAGCAATGTTCGATGTACCAGCAGTCAAGCCTGCTAGCAATCATGATTAAGACGCTGTAAGCGCTGGTCCGGATCCGGCACACCAGGGATCCACAACGCTTACGCATGGTCGTGTAGAAGCAGTCCACACGAGTCTCCGCGAACATCCTTGATGCGCTACAGAACCGCGGTAGGTATTATACTGGATACGCAAAACCCCATACTGTCTCTTTGTGTAGTCAGTATGACTACCATAAGACAAAACTTTGAGTGAAATTGAACCTACCTAAATTTTTAGCCTACTGACCCAAATTTATACAAAGTTTTTACAAGAATTAGACAGATCGATCGATATATTTCCGATATATATCAAAAGTTGATCAATATCTGATAAATATCATTAATATGGATTATAGAAGAACTGACTATTTCGCTCTTTGCAAACATTATTACTCTCCCATACCATTATACCATTGGTTGCTTGGTTTTCTTCTTATATGTGATTGCTGTATTAGGTGATATCCTAACTTAAAACTCAAGCCGTAAAACAAAACCGCCGGCCCACTATGGGACGTTTCGCCTATTTTCTGGCCAAAATATCAAAGATTCGTTTTCTTGAGTTAAATGTCTATATATTGGGGTTTTTGGGGTCGCTGATTTTGAATATGACATTAAAAATTAGAAATACAAAATGGCAGATCCAATATGGCGTCCGAAGGTATTAAAAATTGCTTGTTTCGCATAAAAACGAAACCTGGAGGGTTTCTAAGGGGTTTTCGAGGTCGCTGATTTTGAATACGACTTTAAAAATTAGAAGTACAAAATGACGGATCCAATATGGCGCCCAACAAAATTAAAAAATTGTCTATCAAGACTTGAAATTGAAAATGACTGTTAAAACTTATTAATTAATAATGACTTATTCAATATTTTCATCCTAAATTTCATCGGGTAAGGGTTTATTTACAGCACAGGGGCTCTTCCTTACTCTCCATTTAGGAATCATCACGAGTAGGCTGTAAAGCCCTTTACCGCAGATTTTAAAGGTTAAGAATGGATTACATACCCACATGGCACGAAATACACATATTTTTATCATAACGATTGCATTTCTTCTATATACATTTACTTTGATTTCAAATTAGAATTTAACGAACTCAACAACCCTTCAGAAATAGCTTACATTTCATTTTTATGCAAAAAAAGCAGTTTTTCATATTTTTGAGCGCCATATTAGATCCGCCATTTTGTATTTCTAATTTTTAATGTCATATTCAAAATCAGCACCCTCAAAAACTCTTATATAACGACCCACTGTGATATCGCTTAGCTTAATCACGAACTTGTTAAGTAACACATAGTCGATTGCTTTTACTTTAAAATATTATATCTCCCGGATAGGGTTCTATCGGGTAATTTACGAAACGGTTTTAGGAAGAGTCGAGTCCCACCTAATATTCAAGCCAAAGATCGCCTTGTTATTGTTTGTTATTCGGAAGTTCTATTCTTTTCAATATTAGAAACTGATAAAATCATTACTTTTCTGTAATTTAAGTTTAAAGTTTTCTCCCCCAGAATCGCCAAAGCTTAATTTATTCTTATTATTTTCAAGCATTAACTTACGCTAAACAAGTATTTCAAGCAGTGGTTTGTACGCCTTCAACATTGGAGGATAAAAAAAAGATAAAAGAAGCAATAATCTTTCGTGATTTCAAGGTATATTTTTACACACTTTCGAACACAAAATGCGACAGAAAAAATACTTTGCGTGGAACAAATGGTCTTAAATTTTTCCCCAGGTCTCACTAATGTTTATAGAAACCTTTCCAGTCGTTAAACATTACGAATTTCGACTTTGATTTTTGCCACTTTTGGCCAGAAAATAGGCGAAACGTCCCATAGTGCGGCCGTGGTAGGTTTCTAGAGGGTTATGGTATCTCCAAGAATAGAGATTTCAGATTCAGATTCAATAAAAGAGATTGTTCGTGCATTGTGAAAGATGGATAAACCAACTTTCCCATTTCTTATATCAGGGATATAAGAAGCCGCAGACGACACCCAGACACAATAAACATGTAATGACATTATAAAATATATCCGTCGGTAAATTGCCGACACGGTAAAGCTCCTTGCCAACCGTAGTCTGGGAAAATTATAAAGGTAACACCGTATTCACACTGGTAACAAAGTCTGTATGTTTACAGCATTTTGGCAACGTTTGCTTAATGCATCTATAGGCAACACGAAACCGTCAAAACTCAGTTACTATCCTAAGATTAAAATTTTATTAAACAGAATTTGCACATTAACAAACGCAACTATATACATTTAAAAAAATTATTGAGGTTCTTTCCACAAAAAAAGCAAAGTACACTGCCCGCCCTCAAATAAATGCAGATACCGCAGATACCGACACACCTTCCACCTTCAACAACACACGTGTTTCTCCACACGAAGCATCATCAGGAGCTGTTAGACTGTGAAATATCTACGAATCTTACTGCGGTGCATTTATTTTTCTTTTTTTCAGAAGTACTCTATATTTATAAATGGATGTAGACTTCCGTCAATTGACGCCCGATTCTATCAAATACTTGCAACTATATATGTCTCTCATTATATTTTACAAAATTTTAAAAATCGAATAAAAATAAAATATCTTATTATTAACATACTGGTCAAAATGCGATTTAAAGTTAGTGGTGCTCTTGACAATATAAAGATAAAAAAGATATAATAACATTAGCTGAACGGCCATTTGCTGTTGCTCAGTTATTGTAATTTGCAATATTTTTTATTACAATTTAAAATAAAACCTATCCTATATCCTAAATTGGAACAAATCCAGCAAAATAAAAATGGAATCATCAAATTCGGTCTAGTAGTTTCGGAGTTCATCGCGGTCAAACACTCTGACAGGAAATTTTTATATATAAAGTTGTATAACATGTAATAGCAATGTGATCTCTTCCTAAAGATCGAATCATTACTTCGTAGAATGCACTCATTTTCACCACTGATTTTTGCATACTACATTGAGCTTTAATCCTTACGTGTTATGTGTCAAAATGACAACGTTTAACAAAGAATATCTTGAAAAAGAAATATAAACATGTCAACAAATTAATGTCGTGAAAAGTGGGTTGTGATCAACGCGTCTGCTGTCCGGTCCACTGTTTGTGTAGTTCGTCTGGAGGACTTCTCAATGATAAATTGTTATTGTTCATGAGATTTATTGGACTATTAAAATATACATTATTCATTTTACTTCGAAAAATTTTAAACTAAAAAATAACGGTAATATCTATAATTAACAGGAAGTGGAGTAGGTTTTTTGATTTTTCATACTTGCATAATGACATATATAACATGGACATGCCTTTCCGGATAAAATCCGGTACTTATAGAATTAAAGTTTAAAGTAGTGTCGTGTGAAAGAAGATACAGTGATAAAGATAGAAAAAGGGATGCTTATATCGTTCGGACATATAGAGAGGATGGATAAAAGAAGATTGACAAGACAATATATAAGGCAAAAATACATAAGCAAGTCGGTAAAGGCAGACTGAGGCGAACGTTCAGGGTTCAAATAGAGGATGTCCTGAAAAGAGTGGCCTCTTTACAAGCTCTTTTTGAGCTTGTATGAAAATTTTGATGAGAGTTGAAGACGCTAGAGATGTATGTCGGGATCGTAGTAAGTGATTTTATATATATATATATATATATATATATATATATATTTACATACATTTTCTAATAGCGAAAGAGAACTTCAAATAGATTCTTTAGTTCCAGAGATTAAAAAAAACTTACAAAATCCGCTGTCCGTCTCTTTAGAAATATATTAGGTCGGAGAAAAAGTCTTTTCGCATATAGTATGTTTAAACTTGTAATAACATATCTTTGGCTGTACTATTTGTATCTGGGTGGTTTTCATGACATTAAAAAGGTGACTTTTCAAAAAGTTTTCTTTCTGTCAAAATGAGCAAATCGAATGAAGAAACTAGATACATTTTAAAATTTTATTACAAAAAAGGAAAAAATGTAACGCAAGCCGTGACTTTTATGGACCTAATGCAGTGTCAGTGAGAGTAGCACAAAGTTGGTTTAAGCGTTTTCAATTCAGAAATTTTGATGTCAAACATACCCCTCGCTCTGGTCGCCCTGTAACGGATAAAATGGACGCTATTTTTGAAAAGTGGAGCAAGATCGGCATATCAGCAATTACGACATAGCTAAAGAACTGGGAACCATTTGAAAAAAGCTGGGTACACAAATAAGCACGATATTTGGGTGTCACATGAGCTCACTGAAAGAAACCTAATGAACCGTGTACTCATTTGCGATTCTTTATTGAGACGTAATGAAACCCAACCGTTTTTGAAGAGATTGATAACTGGTGATGAAAAGAGGATCACGTATGACAAGAAAGTGCGAAAAAGGTCATGGTCAAAGGTCGATCAGGCTTCACAGACTGTGGCAAAACCTGGGTTACTCGCAGTAAGGTGGCGCTGTGGCTATGGTGGGATTGGAAGGGCATTGTTCATTGTGAGCTTCCGCCGGGCAGAACCATAAATTCGGATCTCTGCTGCCAACAACTGATGAGATTAAAGCAAAAAGTTGAGAGAAAGCGGCCGGAATTGATTAAAAGAAAGCGTTTTTCATCACGATAACGCTAGACCACATACATCTTTAGCCATTCAGCAAAATTAAGAGAGTTTGGCCGGGAGGTGTTAATGTATCCGCCATATAGCCCTGACCTTGCACCTTCAGATTTCCACCTGTTTCGGTCTCTTCAGAATTGTTTAGGCAGGGTTAGGTTAACATCAAGAGAGGACTGCCAAAAATATTTGTTGCGTTTTTTTGATCAGAAGTCCCAAAAGTCTACGAACAAAATGACATATATATATACTGTAATTAAATGTAAATTAACTTAAAAAAAAAAATACTTGAATTTTTATATAAAATGCGAAGAAACTTTTTCCCCGACCTTATTATACAAACAAAGCCATTCATGACTATACGATCGAGTATTATTTTAAACCAGTAGTTCATGTGAACGAAAGATAAAATTAATTAAATTGGCACCTCTCCAGTTACCATTATTATAATGAAATACCATATAATAACATAGTTGTTTTATAAAATGTGTGAGATGAGAGCGATAGAGATAACTTAAAGATTTCAACATTTCTTTAAATTTAAGTGTGTAATAGCATATTCAGAGGAGTGGTCCACTATTTTTTATTTGTTTATTTGCATTTGAATAAGGTATAACGTATACGATGGTCAAATAATATTACAATGAAAGAGCATGCAAAATATTAGTTATAAAATTACAAAACTCTAAACTTAATTATAATATTAATCCGAACCTATAATAATTTAAATAAAAAAAAAAATCACAAAATAATAATCACATACAATATATTTATTATCTGAAAAAAAATCAATATAAAAATTTTTATTGTTATATCTGTTAAAGTTTAAATATTCATTGACGGAATAAAAGAACCGACCGTTACCTACCGAACCATCTTGGATAGTTAAGCAACTTTTAAAAGCTCAATAACCAACGTGAGTGATTAAGACACCCAATACGACACCCTTATATGAGAAGTGTTTGTGCTATTCTACCACAAGCCCCACTCACATCCATGCTTATTAGAAAACATTTTCTATTGAAAAACTCTTTTTTTATTTAGTAAATAGGCAAGCGCTTGACCACTATCTCGTCTGATGGTAAGCGACGATGCGATCTAGGATGTAACGCGCTTGCCTAGAAGATATCTATTCATTCGTGACTCGAAGACTCCTTAATTGCATTTATCAGGAGACACAGACTCGGGCACAGAGTTACACTGTTTAGCGATACCAAACCAAAACGCTTAGTGCGACTGTTTGGTATATCAACCATATAACGGTGGTGCCTATTTGTAAGTCCGGTTGTCCTATGAAAAAATAAGGACGGCGAAATAGGGCTGTGCAATTCTGCTGCAAACTCTCCGCAATTTATCCTATAAAAATGGATAGGCCAGCTACCATCCAGATACCATACCAGCTATGTTCAAGGCTTATATCATTAATAAAGATATTCACTGATGAGTCATATAATATAATATACAGTTCATAATATTTGGCCCAGGTCAAATATTATGATGGTATATCAACTAAAATACTACATGTCAAAAGTAAAATAAAACAACCCATATAAAGACTTCATAAAACATTAGTAGCAACGAAACAAGCAGGATACCCATTAAAAGACCACAAGTATCTCATTCGACTTTTATATTCTTTTAAAATCCCATTACTCTGGTAGCGACAACAATAATTCAAAATGATCGTTAAAAACTGTCTGGAGTTATAATTCATCGGAGATTTCGGCAAAATATGTTGGACTCACTGCTTTTGGAGATGCCACGTATATTTTTAAAGAACAATTTATTTCAATTAGCCAGTAATCTTGTTTTTATGTTTGTCGGGGGACGATTTATGTGCATCGTTGGTGAGTCTGAGACGCGCCAGACATATAATGTAATATATTTTTCCTCTCTTCGCTCTCGTTCATGTAGACTGCCGATTAATAGCTTTATGTTATGCAACCTGGAAAGTTGAGATTTGGCCGTAAGTAACCTCTATTGAAACCTGAGCAAGCGAAGGCTTTTAGGATTGACCACTCGCTACGATCGTGGTTCAAAGATAAGCGTAGCGAGCTGAAACCCTAAGCGTAGCGACTTTGTTGCCGAGCGATACACACAATTTTTCACCTCACCACAGCAAGGTAAAACTTTGAATTGGTATCTTCGTTGCTGTTGGACGTTTTTTGTATAAATTCTTTCAGATTTACCAAAATTTCAGAATGCAAATGCAAAAAAATTAAATTATGTGAGTTGATTAAAAGTACCATAAAATCATTTTGACAGTTCTTTTTCGGGTGCGGTCCGAAATCACATGATGTGTAATGAAATCTCATTCACTATTCATTTAAAATTATTGATCTTAACAAATAATATATTCTAAATATTATTTATTCTCGTTGTTTCCGATCCTGGGTTCGGATCCCAGATGAGGCAGATGCTTGTGTGATGAATACGAGCCTTTGTACCTGAGCCATGGGTATCTATATACATATATTTCTATGAATATTTATATCTATGTATCTTATTAAGTATGTTTATCTGTTAACCTAGTATCCATAACACAAGCACTGTAATGCTTATTTTGGCTAGGCGTGTTGTGAGTGTAAGAAAGTTAAGCGTTTAGCAGAGGCTGTCCATGGCGATACAGCGAGGCAATGCCGCTGGCATCATTGATTATTGGATATTGGAGCCATAAAATTAATACCTCCAAAGAAACACATTTCAAGACCTGGTGATGTAGTTAGCTCTTTTTGCATATAATAACAGTAAGATGGAGGTCGGTCCCCCCTGCCAGAGTATCTTTCGCCAGTTCTTCTCGGAAGGGCCTCCCAATTTCCGAACTGGTAGTAGACTCAATAGTATACAATGTAATCGTAGTGAGTATTTAATAACTAAATAAAATTAGGAACGTGCCAGATTAAAATATTGTGAATGTAGTAGAAAATGTGTATGTAAACGTACATAATGCTTCCTATCTCATTTTCTCCTACGTTAAATCTTATGAATTTACTTGTGTTTTTCTTGTTACTGTCGCTTTTTCGTTTCATCGACATCCAATCACAACGATGCTAAAGAAGTTTTCACTTCAAAAAGGAAAACTTTTTGGAGTTTCACATGAATTTTCATATAAGGCGTCCGATATGAAAAAAAATATGAAGAGTAATATTTAGTGATTGAATGACAGCGTTACGTTTTTTGTGCGCAACCTATCGTGCGCACCTTTCACTTTTATTTTGAAGATTCCTTTTATTATTTTCTGTGCCTGTTCAAAGACAATCGTTCTTAAGGAGTAAACTCCACGTCGTACGTCGGAGCTGACACATGACCGAGTTTTTGACGTGACAACGTCTTAAATTAGGTTGCGGCTGGGAGTCACTTATGAAAAAGTGTAACGCTCGGTAACGTTACGATGAGTCACCGAACGAGAGAGAGGCCCGCCGAATGCCTTGCGTCTCTCTCCCACTCAACTATGATCGGTCTGCCGCGCGCATTGTGCAATTTAATTATATTCATATCAATAAATATTCTACCGAGAAAAAGACGTTGTCACGTAAAATCTTCGCCCGTAAAACCGACCTTACAGGCAAAAAAAAAAAAAAAAAAAAAATGGTTTTTTTTTTATTCACACGGTACAGTATATACCTTCTTTAGTTTTACGGGGCATCCGTACTTGACCTCTTGACTGGATGTACCTACTTATATACATGAATTACCTAACTAATGCACCAAGGCCCTGATTATTAGGCAACACTGACAGGTAACAATTAATTCCTAAGGCACCTTAGATGCATTTGAATTTAATTAAAATTCAATCACATTATAACCAGTTCCGCCTTACACTGGAATTCCTTTTGCTTATTTAGTAGATATATTGAAACTAATTTAATTATTAATTCAAATATTGTTTTAGATAGTGCATTGGTATTACTGGAGTCAAAAGATTTTGTAATTATATACCATTTCTGAACGCATTTCGAGTTATTATTTTGTTATTAATAAGCTAGCTAGCAGATTTATATTATTTTTAGGGTTCCGTACCCAATGGATAAAACGGGACCCTATTACTAAGACTCCGCTGTCCGTCCGTCTGTCTGTCCGTCTTTCACCAGGCTGTATCTAATGATCCGTGATAGTTAGACGGTTAATTTTCACAGATGATGTATTTCTGTTGCCGCTATAACTACAAATACTAGAAAACCGAATTAAATAAATATTTAAGGGGGCTCCCATAAAACAAACGTGATTTTTTTGCTCGATATTGATAACGGCATCAGGTAGACGTTTGAAATATTCATGGGATATTTAGTCATGTTTTTCACTTTAAAAATAAATAATTAAATTAAAATAAAATTAATATCTAAGAGGGTCTCCCGTACAACAAACGCGATTTTTTATTCCGTGACGAAATTTACTTATCTAAAAGTTTTTACGGAACCCTCGGTACGCGAGTCGGCCTCGCACTTGGCCGGGTTTTTCTATTATTTATCATATAAGATAGCATTGAAAATGCAAAATATAGAAATCATGTATCGCTTGTTCTGTTTATCGTCAAGTAATGTAGTCATCGGCATAATTCATAGTGTTTTCTCAGGTGCACACCTTAACTGTGTCAAACCATTGGAATACCTCGAGTGACGCAAATGCATCACAGAACAAATAAACGTTTGAAACGACTAACAACTTCTATTGAAAGTATTTAAAAAGAACTACTTACTCTAACTTACCATTTGGTGGTTTGCTTTTCGCACCAACGACCCTGGATTCGAGTCCCGAAACGGATATATATTTTATGATGAATACAAGCATTTATACATGAGTTATGGGTGTTTCTATAATTATTACATATCTCTGTATTATATATGTTTGTCTATCCGTTATCTAGTATCCAAAACACAATCCTTGCAGTGCTTACTTTCGAGTAGGCTAATTGGTGTGAATATTATAATAATTATTATTATTGATGCACAGCTTATTAAAATACCGCTAAACTAATTTATTATTATTAATTTCATGTTATTTTTGTGACACTATATCACTTTTATATTTAATCGTATTTAGGTTTTATATACATATTTATTATACATTTAATAAAATAAAATTACTTAAATCAGATTAGCGACGTCTTATTCTTTAATTTTATATTAAGTCTTAAGATAGATCTTTCGTTTTAAGATAGATACGATTGAGTGCTCTTTCATTTGATTTAGATATAATTAAATAGTTTTTTCAATTAATTTCAAATAAAAAACCAGTTCTTGCCGATTTTCTTGCGGTTTCTTCTCGGTACAAGGTCTCTCGACTTAGGACTTGCGAAGTCATGGCATAGCTTTGGTGTTCAATACACGCATTGTAAAATATAATATATTAAATAAAATCATTTTACATATCTTTTTTTATGGATTCGCTCTTGATCCCAATCAGACTAGGGGCCAAGACAGGATCCAAGTTAACCCAGAAGGTGCCTATTCACCCTGGCTTTAAAAATAGACGGGTTATAAGTACTCGGAAACACAGAAGCAGGGAGAGAGTTCCACTGCTTTGCTGTGCGTATAATAAAAAATGTTGAAAAGCGCTTGGAACAGATAGAGCAACCAAGATAAGGTGATAACCGGCATGCGGGTGTCCTATGGAAGAAGGGAGATGGCGGTATGAGCATATGCAGCTCCTGAGCACACGCTACAAAATATAATCTGTAGAAGACAAACAGAGAGGCAACTTTTATATCACTATCCCTAATAAAACAATCCCAATGGAAGGCAGTGTTATTACGTCATTTTCTTCGCTATTCGATAACGAAAGGTGGCCATTCATCATTAAGCTCGAAGCATATCGGCGTTAAACATTACACAAATCATATTTATTTAATTGTGTCGACAATATCTCATAATACTGCCGGATTTATGTCTTAAAGGTATGCAACAAAAGATTAATAGAGGCGTAACTGACTGAAGTGGATAAAATACACTATTTTGACGTAACATTTATTAAAAATTGTGAGGTTATATTTAACTATTCATCATATTAACTTAACGAAGAGAATAAATAATGGAATACCAATTCAATTATGTATTTTAATAAGCATTTAGTATTTTTATGGTAGTGATAAGTAATTACAGTAAATTGAAAACAATAAATATTAAATCGAGAAATAAGGACGTCATTTGTAAGTACCTACTAGCTTCTTTGTACTAGGTATTAACTTCTTAGGCACATATACTCAAATTAAATGCACGTATCGTATCAAGGTTTTTAAATTCCGTATTGATTGGCATATTTTTTTTTTGTATATAAATGAGAATACTGGATTTTTACATCTAAAAACATTATTACAAGAAATAATAAATCTATATAATCTAAAAGGAACAAATGCACGTGTCGGTAAAGATTTTAAATTCACCACGGTTCTCTATTTATTGGCATAAAGTACTATTACATTTGTGTAATATTAGCATTAACTTATAGATTTAATTAATACGAAAGTGAATTTATTTGTAACACTTTCACATCTTAACAACTTATTCATCATCATGATATATTGCACACACTTTGCCAGGAGTACAGAAAATTACATATAGTCTCTTTATCCAGAAAAATTACTGTTTCCAGGGGACAGAAATATCACTTTTAATTGATAGTCTATATTAACGCGAGCGAAGCGGCGGAAAAAACCAATAATCCTATCAAAAACAATACTTGTCAAAAAAACCAAGTCTCGCAACTCAGTTGTTCTACGGTAAAAAGTTGTGAGATCCATGTAATACCAAGTCGGTTATTAATTTATTCAGTCCCTACTTAAGCGAATTTCTGTCTTAGTACGTCCAGTCCCTAAGACCACGATCGTGGTCCATAACAATTGAAAATCAATTGTGTCTGGAATCTCCGTACTCGAAGCATTAAGTTGTTACGTAATAATTAACAGCATATCAATATTAAACATCTTTATTGTTTTATATAAATATATTGACTCGGCCATCGCATGAAAACACGTGTAAATTTAATTATTTAGGACGTATTAAGACAGAAATGCTGTTAATTATCACGTAACAACTTAATGCTTCGAGTACGGAGATTCCAGACACAATTGATTTTCAATTGTTATGGACCACGATCGTGGTCTTAGGGACTGAACGTATTAAGACAGAAATTCGCTTAAGTAGGGACTGAATAAATTAATAACCGACTTGGTATTACATGGATCTCACAACTTTTTACCGTAGAACAACTGAGTTGCGAGACTTGTTTTTTTTGACAAGTATTGTTTTTGATGGGATCTCATTGCTTTTTGTATTTTGTAGACAGTCTACTTTTTGACGTGACAACGTCTTATAAATTGGTTTGGCGGGGGACACTTCAAGAAACTGCGTTACGCTCCGCTCACGTTATGCGCTTACAATGAGAGCGAGTGAGAGGCACGCGTCCCTTCCACTCGGGCATGGTTAGCCCGCCTAAGAGCGAGAGAGACAGACATAAAAAGTGGAAGGGACGCGTGCCTATAAATTAATGTTTTAAATATAATTCTTTGTATAAATAAATGTTTTAAATTGTTACTATTATTTCATCCTTCTTCCTACTATACGAATGAATATTCACATTAAAATTATTTTACCACTCAAAGTCGTTGTCACGTAAAACTTTCGCCCGTATACCGACTTTACAGGCAACCAACCAGTTTTTTTTCCTTTTCGGTACCTTCTACTTATTGTATATATGTATGTATATCTACCAGCAACGAATTTTCTTAAACCCCTTCATCTGACTTATGAACTTTTCTTATTTTTATAAGGTTTTTTTAGTTTTTCCTTGATTCATACACCAAACACTATTTATATTCCAAATTTTAAGCTTCTAGGTCTGCTAGAAGTGTCTTAGAATTTTGATGATCGGTGAGTCAGTGAGTGACAAAATTAAGAAATTTGACCCGTTATAATTCTTAAACTACTAGTTCAAATTGAATGAAATTTGAAATATACCGTGTCTTTACAATGCCTGCATGGTTACTGAAAATTCAGTCTTCTAGTTTTATCCACAACGAAGTTACAGGGGGTCGAAAATGGCCTGAATTGCTTCGAGAAAAGGATGGTACGTCTGTGCCGCTTTTTTGCTTGACTTGGCGGGGGCACTGCCGTGCCCCCAGATAACATAAAGCCAGCACTTATATACTTACAAGAATACGTCCGTATTTCTGGATTTAATATTGACTGTTTTCAGTTGCCCATATCCTAATTATATTATGACTATACTTTGAATGTGCGTGTGTTTGTTATCATATTGTCTCGCTATCCTAACATTGCTAAGCTAAACTTGCTCTTACGTAATCCCGAGTCCCGCAAAAACAATATGATAGCGTGATTCTACGCTCTACAGCGCCATCTAGTAGTAAATAAAAACTAATAAATGTTCCCGGGAATTAAAAATATAACTCTTAATCGGTATTGTACATTAACGAGAGCGAAGCCATGGGTCAACACCAGTAATAAAATAAACCTATATACTTACAATTTACTTACATTTTTTCTTTTAGTAATTTCTGTAGATATAAAAAATATGCGGTTACAGTACAAGTGTTGTACTGTGTACGCATGTACCAAATGGTCTCGGGTTAAATGCCAAACAGGAGTCGTCGTATCCATCCATATTTCAATCAGAGTCGATTCACTGACATTTATTTACACGTACTGCATCTATTTTAGATAGGAGTAAATTTGTGTTCTTATTTGGGATTGGATGTTTCTTGTTGATGTTGAGAAATCTATTCCTTTTGCCAGCGTACATTCTAAGACTTTATTGCGTTTACCTTAAAGATTAACTTGGTATGTTTAATTAGTTCGTTGGTTTTAGATGAAATGTTATCAAAGCTTTGCGTGATACTTGATTCGCTGGATTTAGAATTTGCTGTGGTTTCCTTTGAAAGGAAATCTTAATGTTGTTAGGTATTTCTCTGTCAATATTTGTGATGTTAACGATGTTATAGTAGCTAAACTTAGTCTAGTCGACGTAATCGGGGTTGATTATTGTAAACACGGTCCCTGACAAGTAGTCAAAAAGCCTGATGATGATAAAAAACATTATATATTAAAATTAAAACAAAAAAATGTAAACAAATGACAACTAAGGACACGACTCAGCGCAGAGCTGAGAGGCTCATTAGTGGCGACAAATTGGCGAAGAGCAAGCTTCACACCTTAGCTCACCGTCGCAAAGTTGCTTGTCTGTCGGTCTTCTACAGATTGTATTTTGGAGAGTGTGCTCAGGAGCTACATATGCTCATACCGCCATCACCTTTCTTCCATCGGACAACTAGACGCACTGCGGGCTACCACCCATTCTTGGTCGCTATACCTGCCTGTCGCACCAAGCGCTTCTCGACTTCTTTTATAATGCGCACAGCAAAGGAGTGGAACTCTCTCCCTGCGTCTGTATTTCCGAGTACTTATAACCCGTCTGTTTTCAGTGCCAGGGTGAATAGGCACCTTCTTGGTTAGCTCGTTCCATCGTGAATTCTGTCTTTGCCCCCGGGCTTGATTGGGACCAAGAGCGAACCCATTAGAAATAAAAAAATGCTAAATTAACATTTGAATGAATTGCAAAAAAATATTATCAATTATACCAGCCGTGTTCTAAGAATTTTCTTAAAACTAATGTAATTTTTGTCGTTCCTAAATATGCGAAAAGGCAATATATAAATTATACCTCTGTTCATTATTTGGCCTGTTTTTCTTAAATTGGTTCGCTCTTGATCCCAATCAAGCCCGGGGACCAAGACAGGATCCACGATGGAACGAGCTAATACAGAAGGTGCCTACTTACCCTGCCTTTAAAAACGGACTGGTTATAGACACAGAAATACAGACATACAAACATACAGTTTGATGTGACCTCCTTTGCCCGTCACGGAAAATTACAGTAAATATAGGTGACAAATTCCGATTCTGCCTTTGTTCGGGGTGGAAATTAATAAATTATAAAAAGGCATGTGTGCAATTCACACGTGGTAGAAGTGAAACCTTCAAAAATTTTGGTTTCAACATAATGAGACGAATGAAAATTTCGGGAAGAGGATTATTATACGTTTTCGTTATGATCATAGTGACACAAAGATAGATTATTATTTTTCATTTTATTCGTATATGTTACATAGGTTTATTCAGACTCAGAGCTTACATTTCGATAAATGATACACCTCTTGTATGGTAGTTATGGTAACTGAACATAAGAGACACTGTATAATGCTTCCTATCTCATTTTCTCCTACGTTAAATCTTATGAATTTATGTATCGGTCTCTTTTTACTGTCGCTTTTTCGTTTCATCGACTTTCAAATCACATCGATGCCAAAAGTTTTCACTTCAAAAACAAGTGATCTAAACATTAATAAATATCATATTTATATAATTGCGTATTCATTTATTATTTCCCTAATTTTATCATTCAATTATCTAATATTATTTAATACTATGGAATATAAAATTATAATAATGTCAAATAAATAAAATGTAAAACCTTAAATGTCATAATGATTGCCTGTCAGTACAATTATATTAAATACTAATAAATGTATATTACAGTGATTGTGATACTATGTTACGGGTGGTCTTACTGACTGGGCTTGCTGGATCTACTGAATTAACTCCTAATACTGAACGGGCAATAAACAATATGATAAGCTCCGACACAGTTGTCTATATTTATTGAGAAAATCGTAAAGTAACGCAGTACGAATATAAGACTTAGTAGAAATAGGATCTCTTGAGAGTGTCTGTGATATAGTACCTAAAATTCGATCGTATGAAAAGAGGTTACGGTTTATTTTTATTATTTCCTTAGAAAATCGGTGAGATCTGATAGCTCTATTGTTTTTAAATAAAATCAACATATTTGGTTTTTAGCGCATAATTTATATAAAGATTATAAGAGTTTTGGCACGTGAGTTTCTTGCCCGATTCTTCTCATGTTAGCCCCTACGTTCGGAATCGGGTCGCTCGTGGTGATTACATGCGCGGCATCAACTCCGCGGATGTACTTGCCGCTAGCGCACGGGCTATCTTTATTATAGAAGAATATTTTCTTGATTTTGTAAAATTGACGATTTAAAGTGCCCGCAAGGGCCTATGAAATAAAGTTATTTTGATTTTTATTTTATATACTCCTGACGTTTCGACTCTTTTACAGGAGCCGTGTCATACGATGACTAAGGTAATGATCGTCCATGAAAAGAAATGAAAAATAACCTTATTAAAATGCACCTTAAAATAAGTTGTTTTGAATCGTCCAACATTTTTACCTACCACCATCTTTTAACTGACAACAAGAATGGACGCAGGAAACTCCTCAGATTTAACACGAGTAACAAGATTTACAATATTATACGTCGTCACCATATATAATCCACACAAAAAATTATTAATAACTAACTAAATTATTCTGTTATCACAATAATATTAGTGACTTGCTTTTATTTCACCGTTGATTACAACAAAGTCAACAAGTATCTGTTATAAGAAATATCCTAAGCGTGCAACTACCTTTATAATATTTTTATCGGGCAATTAAATTTATAGAAATTTATAATATAATAATAATAATATTTGTTACATTCACACCAATTAGGCTAGCCCAAAGTAAGCACTGTAAGGCTTGTATTACAAATAATAGGGTAAAGGATAGACATACATATATGGTAGATAGATGGGTCGTTCTTCTTTTTTACCGACAATGGTCTGTCCTTCGTCTTATTTTGGCATCTCGTTGGAGTATTGATATTTACGATTTTTTAATTCGGTTCGAATAAACGTCCATATTTTTCTTATCTGTTAATATTATGGAATTTTTCATTTTCTCCAACCAACATATTTTTTCGTTTGTTTTCCTTAGAATGCCGTGACAGAGTGGTAAACCGAAATGTGGTCTCCACAGAAAAAGGCCACTCTGTCGCATATTTTTTTAAAAACCAACATTAAAAAAGAATTAATATTTGCCACAAAGGAAAATTTAATAAGTCCTTATGACAACACAGATGCAATTTCTTTTGAATTCCACACAGAAACCACAATTATGGATAGTTCAAAAACCAAAAAAACAGAAAAATGTCGTTTCACTGTCGGTAAAAATGAAGAACGACCCAGATAAGTTTTAGTCATAGAGATATAAATAAATAACCATGACTTAGGTACAAATGCTCGTATTGATTACACAAACATTTACCCCTTCCGGGAATAGAACCCAGATCAGCAGGGTCAATACCATTACAACGATCGTGAAATCTTAACGCAATCAATTCCATGTAGTTGAAAGTCACTTGAGCAGCGCTCACTTTTAAATTTAAATATGTTTACAATATTCCATAATGTGCTGTCACTGGACATCTTCAAAATCTGTATATTTTAAACGTCAGTTTACCATCAGATCAAAAGGATACCTGACTATATAAAGTGTTAAAATTAGTTTACGTATCAACACTTCCTACATGTTTTTTCATCTTGCAATAAGTTGCTTCGTAGAAACTGCAGGTATGTGCTGATTTCATAACAGTTAAGTAAACTTACAGGTTAAGGGCTTTATAAATCTAACACGCTTTTTAACACGCTTTTATTAACTTCACCTGTTTGATTGTAACGTAATTTTCTAACGTGGTTTTTACCCACTTCAAAACGTCACATTTATTTGAAATTTTGCACACTTATATTATGTTTTTAAGTTCAACGGGGGAATTTCGAAAAAAAATCGAAATACGAAGACAGAACTAAATAATAAAAAATATAAAAAAACCATGCTATTATAGTTAACCGAACTTTAAAGTAAAAATAAAGTCGGTTCACTGACGATAGTCAAACGTGACAACGTCATAAGAAAATACTGATGGAATTTTTTGCAAATTTAATTGTAATTTCTTGTAAAAAAGTAATAATTTATTATAAAAATAAACTGATTAAATTATTGTTCATAAATCTTAAATTTGGAAACATCATTACAATTTTTGTAACTCTAGTTTTTAAAAGCCCGCCTCAATGTGTTTGATATAGGAGAAAATTGTTCCCTTTGACGGCTGGCTGGTCCAACCTGTCATTTCAGACACGTTGTTATGATATGTGAAAGATTTAACATTTATGTTTTAATTTTTTGAAATCATAGCTACGCTCGATAATTATTACGATCGAATAGTAAAGCCATTGATTTTTACTCATCGTGAAATAGTTCTGTTAACTTATTGTTATAGTTTTGTCAATTATAGCATATACTACAATCGCTGCACTAGCGGACCGATGCTATTTATTTTAATGATGAAAGCACGAATATTCGACAATATATTACTGAATATACATATACTCGTATTTAATATCGAAAGAAACATTACCTTAATGGCCGCAATTATCTTTGCTATAAACAATTGACACCACATCCACTTTTCACTGCACTTCATACTTGACGAAAACATGTAAATGTATTATTGTATAGCAGCTGTCCACGCGGACGCATCGCGCACTCAAGTAGGAGAGAGACAGATGTCGAACGCTGCCGAATGGAACGCCTCAGAGCGAGGTAACGCCGCATGAGTCATGTTTTTTCAAGCGTGCAGCCGGCTCCATCGAATTATAAGACGTTGTCACGTCAAAAAAATAAACAAATAAGTAATTAAAGAGAAAATTAACGCAATCGTAAAAAAAGCGTGGGGTGCTTTGTACGACATTCTTTTTACACTGATTCTTCACTTCGAAATAAAAACAGAGAGATATCTTAGTAATAACTGAATTAATAAATAGAAAAAATAAAGAGTGTCAATACTTTACACTTGTATCCATATCATAGTCTTACATTGTTTACTTTGGGCTAGGCTAATTGATTTGAATATTAGAAATATTATATTATTAATAATTACATTAGAAATCTGTACGTATTATTTACCTAGAATGCGAATAGATGGCGCCTTTAGTCCTCTCAATAAGCACTTGAAAAAAATTTAACGGATTGAAGTTAGGATAGAAGTCAATAAGTTAATAACCCAGTTGCGATCATCTATAAAAAATAACTACCAAAAAAAATATTAAGGTATTCAGTTTATTTGATTATTGTTTACTAATAGCAAATTAAACTATCAAACACTTTTAAAGTTACCGTTTTAATAGCAAACGGCGAAATTAACATCACTTTAAATTTAGAAAAGTGTTAATTTCCTTTATAATAGCATCATAAACATTTGTCGAAATCATAGTTGCGTGGATGCAACAAATCCAAACACCATTCATGAATAACACAAACAATATAAGTTTGAAACATGACAGAACTGAGTTCAGTTCAATTAAGAGTTTATTGAAGTCAATATGTATCTTTCAGATTTCGTAACGATAAATGCTAATATTGATACGGAAGATGTAACCGATGTTAAACCTTAAGGTGATGCAATAGAGACAAAAACTTCTTAGGCTTATATTAAACGAATTATTTTATTTTACATAGTATAACGTAGTGTTGTTGCGATAGCAGATATTCTATCGATAGTATCGTGATACTATCGTGACCTCTGAAATCAGTCATACTACGATAGGACTATCGAAATATCGACCCTTGCCGATTCTGTCGACAGTATCAATTGATAAAAATAAGTAATACTATTGTTAAAGTTTAATAGTATCGAATCACTCGACAATGTTGATAGTCGAACATTTCACGATACTATTGCTTACTTATCACTACATAGTATAAAACAAAGTCGCTTTCTCTGTCACTATATCCCTATGTATGCTTCAATCTTTAAAACTACGCAACGGATTTTGATGCGGTTTTTTTAATAGATAGAGTAATTCAAGAGGTAGGTTTATATGTATAAAACATACATAATATAGTAGAGCATTGCACCCGTGCGAAGCCGGGGCGGGTCGCTAGTTAAAGATAATATGAATGATGATTACATAGTTTATTTCTAATCGATAGTATCGAACATACCTCGACAGTTACTGAAGCAAAACTATCGTTACTATCAAAATGTTAAATCAAAATCATAGATAGTATCGATTGTATCGACTTTATTGACGCTATTCTATCAATACTATCAATAGTATCGATAATATCGTACTTCAATAGTATTTGTAGTATCGAAAAAGTTCAATAGTATCCCCTAAATTTCACTATCGATAGTAACAATAGTATTTCTGCATGTCAATAGTTCAATAGGACTATTCACGCTATCGACTCTTTTCAAGGTCAACTATCGATATAGAAACTATCGCTATCGCAACAACACTAGTATAAGGATGTTACACTTAAGCTTGTGATGTTTGTAGATTATAAGAGTAATTAGTTAGCGCCGTTGTACTCGTAATTATACGTACTAAGTTTGGTATACATATCGACCAGATGGTTACACTTTGAGAATTTCCAATGAAAATAGAAAACTTACATACCAACCAATTAACATTTGATGCAGGAATCCGAAAAATAAGAACTTTTATTTTACACGATTTATTTTCATAACACTTGCAATAATTTGCGTACAAAGACTTTCAACCGAAAAGCGGGAATGCATCTGATTGGCGGCGCTGATTGACGTATTCTGCATATCAGTATTAGTCGATTGAGCTTCCATTATTCATTTATAAATAAGAATTATCAAACTTTAATAATTAATTCGACTACACATTAAAACAAACATCTTTTTACAAGAAAGCTAACAAAAATAAGAATTAAACAAAATGTAAATCTCATTAAAGTAAATACGTATTTATAGAATGCACGGGTATAGATCACATTGCTGAATTTTGGCACAATGGACATAGCTTACTAGCTGGCTATAGATGAAAAATATCAAATTTAACTTAAACTGCAGTGTATATCAGATGCGCAAGTAATTAGTGTACCAAATAAAAATTAGGACCCCAAACCAATGCTGTCCTCCAAATTGACCTATTGACGCCAAGCCCCTCCACAGTGGAAGGGCAAAGGTCTGTGCCTCAACCGAAAAGCGCGAAACGCGATAAGATGCAGTATGTCTTTGATTTTGTTATATATTTTATTTAGTATATCTACTGCCTGTCTGTTTGTATTAAATATATAAAGACAATTGCTTTTTTTCCTATAATTATCACTTTTTAATTCCTGGTTTAAGTGTCACCTTACGTGAGTGATCTTCACCAAATTCTTTGCTTAACTGAAAGAGATCTCTCTCTAAAGACAAGCCCACGATTGCGTTGACATTAGTTTTATTATATCGTATTGTAAAACAACTTTTGTTTAAGAAAGAGTATAATAAATATGACGACGATATTGGTGAAACGGTATCGATCCTGCCTTTCGCACCGATGGTCTTGTGTTCGAGTCCCGGAAGGGGCAGATGTTTGTATGATGAATACGAGTATCTGTTCCTTAATAATTGATATATATTTTTATGAAAATTCCATATCTATGTATGATATATGTACGTCTATTCGTTACCCTAGTATCCCTAACACAAGCCGTATAGTACTTACTTTGGACTAGCTAGGTTAATTGGTGTTAAAGTAATATTTTTATGTGCAAAACCTTAATATTAAAAATCCAGGGTATATATTCTCTGTATGTAAACTATATCTATACATCTATATATCTACCTTGTATTTAAATACATAAGTTAAACTACCTTCAACCTTCGTAATGAAATGCAAAGTAGGATATGACACACTTGAATAATTTAACTACGAAGATTATATCTATTATAAGATAAAATCGTTGAATTAAGCTTTACTACCAAAACTGATAAGGTGGAAAGTATTTGAAAAGTGGAACTATTATTATAGAATACAATATATATTACTTTTTGACATATTTATATACATATATACCACTTGAAAACCCAGTTAACGAAGTGAGTTAATATTAGGTCCTTACATATGAAATTGGCGAAGATATAATGGATTTTTGTAAAATATATTTTATTCGTCAAAGTATGCCTCATCGTTATGTTTGTACTTTGGCATTTAAAAGGTAGTTATTGATCCCTTTACTTAAAAAAACTATAGGGGGAGAATCAAGAAACTCTCTGAAGGCGGTTTGGACTGCTACATCGGAGTTGAATTTTTTCCTTGTCAAAAGTTATCCAAATTCCGGAAACCATGATAATATGTTGGAGCAAGGGCGTGGGAGTACGGTGGATGTCGCAGACATTTTAATTGCAGTTCCTTTAGTATCAGTCGTCTGTTGTAAAGTCTATTCATCCTAACTTGTCCTATTTGGTAAACAATCTTGGCACTCCTTTTTATTGAAAATGCAGCATTAAAAATCAACTGATAACTAGATTCAATAGGTTTCAGTCTATAATAACGATTTATTGTAATATATTATTGACTTTGTTATTATTTTATTTTTAAATGGGTGATTTTGTTAAAAAGTTGTGCCAAGATTGTTTACAAAATAGGACAAGTTAGAATGAGCAGACTTTACAGTGTATGGTCCAGCGTTGTCCTGAAGCAGCAGTAGCAAGTTTTGTTTTTATTATTTTCTGTGCCTTTTCAAAGATAATCGCCCCTAAAGAGGAAACTCCAGTCGTGCGTCGGAACTCACATTTTTTTGCCTTTAGCATTAGAAAGAGTTAATTCAGTAAATAAAGCGTTTTTATTCTATTCCACTCAAAACACCACAATGCTAGGAATAAGCATATACGCTGTATCAATGTATTTGTTAAGATATTGTACAATTAGTTGCTTATCTAGAACACAAGCGCCTTATTTGGATATTAGAATAAATGTGAGCTTGCTAAATATCGAGTACAGCTGTCAGTCTGTTTGTATTTAAAGTGTGCCCATAAACGGTAATTTCGTTGGCAGTGATATCTTTAACTTTGTCTTATCAGGTATTTAACTATGAAACTGTACAATATGATTTTATTACTTCATACAATTATTATTTGAATTACACATTTTAAGACTCACAATTACACACGCAAAGCACCTATGTATGCACTTGGCGAGGATTCATCACAGAATGCCTACTCGTTATCACGCCGATAACCGGTCGCCATTTTTAGGCGGGAATTCGGATGGTCTTCTTTGCTGCTTAGTCAAAACACTTACTTATTACTCGCTTATTAATACGACTTGTCAGTTGAATGCCTTTTCAATAAATATTTTGTACATCTTCGTAATCACAAAGATGAGATTACAATGATAAATAATTAACTCATTATATCTCATTATATCAAAACGATCCGCACAGCAATATACTAGTAGAAATACTTACTCTTGCGCAATCTTCATTAATATATTTCACGTCTATAGCAGTATTAGTTTTAGTTATTACAAGCTTTTATTTGATAAACTTTCACCTGTTCCGGTGTCTGTAATGAAATATTACAAGTTAAATTTGACTCATTTCCTGGTATTCTGAGTGAGCCTTACATGCATGTGTACATCGCGTGAAAATGCAATATTATGATGAAATGGAGCTAATCTGATGTAGGAGCTGGAAGGTGGATAAGGGAACTCTGCAATAAAGCGACATAACCCCATTGGCTTTTCAAATTTTAAGTTCGTTTTAATTATCAAGGAACAATGAAAGTTTGTTTGTTTTGTTTATTTAGGATGGGTTAGCTCTTGATCCTAATCAATCCCGGGAGCCAAGACAGAATCCACGATGGAACGAGATAACCCAGAAAATGCCTATTCACCCTGGCTTTGAAAATGGACGGATGAAATTCTCGGAAATACAGACGCAGCGAGGGAGTTCCACTCATTTGCTGTGCGCATTATGAAGGATGTTGAAAAGCGCTTGGTGCGATAGGTAGAAATAGCAACCAAGAAAGGGTGGTAGCCCACAGTCTGTCTGGATGTCCGATGGAAAAAAGGAGATGGCCGAATAAGCAGATGCAGCTCTTAAGCACACTCTCCTAAGTACAGTCTGTTTGTTTGTTTTTAATCAAGTATTTTTAAATGTACCTATATCTTGTTTCACAAATTATGTTAAAATAGCACAAGTAACTTTATAAGCGAATGTATGACGACCATTTTAAACTGTGTTCACTTAATCTTTCATCAATTTCCTTGAAATGGAAAAGTCAACACGTTTCTACAAGTTAAAATCGATTTTGCGTCAATAAATAAAGATTTGATACAACAAATCCGACCTTAATTCGTAAAGGTGTTGTAGGCGAACACATAAAACTGTTAGTTTATTTGAAATGTCAGCTGTCATATTAGGCAAATTCGAAATACACGTCTACGGTGCATTCTAATAAGGTATTTATTTATTTAGACACAATAAGAATTCACAAGTTTTGAAAAAACTCATACAATCAAACTAAAACTAAAATAGAGGTTAACCTGGAATCTATAATAATTGTGCACAGTATTAATCTTTATTAGTTAACTAAACAGTGGAATAAAACTTAACTTTAAATTTATATAATCTAAACAACAATCAAATCAAAGCATAGTTACGGAATATATATACTAGGTCTGCAATACATGCTGCTGTTTGCAAATACTGAGCTAAGCAATTAGATTTTTGAAGGGTGATTATTCCTCGATGGTATGTCCGATTTCAAAACTTTTTTTGCACATGAGTCACGACTACGATGTGAGTTTTGGCGCCAAATTTCATCAATGTAGTCTCAATGGTTTGCCTGTCATCAGCTTTTGAATTTTTCTTTTGGTGATTATTCCTCCATGGTATGTCCGATTTCAAAACTTTTTTTGCACATGAGTCACGACTACGATGTGAGTTTTGGCGCCAAATTTCATCAATGTAATATCAGCGGTTTGGCTGTGATCAGCTTTTGAATTTTTTTACGGTGATTATTCCTCCATGGTACAGTCTATATTTTTTTACATAGCCTATGTCTGTCAGATTATAATCATGTATGTTCATGCCAAAATTCGTTCGAATCGGTTGAATCGTTAAGTAGCCGGAGGGAGACAAGCGAAATTTGTGAGTTGCCCAGAGGAGAGCTTCGCTCAATAAACATATCGGTAATGAGTCCAGATGAATAGCAAAAACAAAAAAAATATCGCTTAATGGGACCTAGTAGGAAGACTTTAAATAATTGATGAACGATTTGAAAGTTTGGTGAAATATATCGACTTCGGTATTGAGCTCATTGTAATTTCTACACATGCGAAACAGTGAATCATTGTGCGTTACATTGTACGTTGTTAAAGTTGAATGAAAAAGTTTTTTGTTGCGGGTTCTACCAAACCTAAGCCCAACCTCGCTCAATAGTTTTTTGGTGTCCACAACCAATTTACCACCTTGAATAAAACCACATAGCTCTGTATCCTCTGCTTTCCAGGGTTAGCATTTCAAAGTGACTTAATCTATCTTCATAGGCGGGCAGCTTTCGCCTCAAACCCATTTTGGAAGTTAAATGTCTAAAGAAGCGCCTCTGTATAGCCTCAATCCTATCCCTGTAACAATCTTAGTATGGAGACCAAACTACCGAGCAATACTCCAGCAAACTACGAATTAAAACGTTAAACAGTAAAATAATGCTGCTTAGGTCTTTGAATGGACGCACAGATCTCAAAAGAAAACCCATTGTTCTGTTACATTTCAGCACCATATAGTCATAATGCTTTCTAAATAAGAGATTGCTATCAAAATTATGCGCCTGTATCTGATATTGTAAATACTAAAGGAGATAATAATAAATTCATAGTGATTGATGAATACACTACAACCCACACCTCTTATCATACATGCATTCACGTTTTTACCCTGCAGGGGCAGGCAGAGATCACAGTTTCCACTTTCCACGATCCTCACATACATTTTCTACTTCAACTCTCATCAGACCTTTCATACAAACTCCTTGGTTAAGGGTACTTTTGACCTGGCCTTTTTTCAGAACATCTATTTGGTTAATGAAAGTTCGCCTTGATCTGCGTTTACCTATGCACATTTTGCTTCATAAACTTGTTTTGTGAATCGCCTTGTCTGTGCCGGCAGGTTTAGCGCAATTTGTACCACATGATCGTCGCTTCTTCTTTTAACGTGTCCATACCAGCGAAGGCGGTTTTCAGTAATTTTATCAGCAATCGGTGCAACTTTAAAACTACCTCGAATATATTCATTACGGATTTTATCCATTCTAGTTACACCTCCTGCCCACCTTAGCATCTTCATTTCGCTAGTATGAACTTTCTTTGTTGTCCAGTTCATGGGACTTCTTTGTTGTCCAGCATTCAGATCCATAAAGCATGGCCGGGCGAACTGCCGTTTTATATACTTTGCCCTTAGTTTTTATAGGAATCCGCGGATCACATAATACACCAGTAAGTGCTCGCCATTTTTGCCAGGCCACGTTAATTCTGTGAACTACATCAGCGTCAATATTGGCATCGGGTATTAGTATGGAGCCCAGATATTTAAATTTTTCAACAGTGGGGATAGGTGTCGTCCCGATATGTACGATTTCTGGTGTAGTGTTTCCACTGAAAGGACATTTCATATACTCAGTTTTGCTCCTACTGACCCTAAGGCCGTATCTTTCTAGGGATTGCGTCCACGTATTTAGGAGATCTTGAAGGTGTTCTGACGTGTCGGCAGCCAGTACTATATCGTCCGCATATAGCATGGTCCATGGTAGCGGGGCCGGTATATCCCTGGTAAGATAGTCCAAGACAAGATTGAACAGAAGCGGGCTCAGTACAGATCCTTGATGGACGCCGACTTTGACCTCGAAGGCCTCACTAACCCCCGCCAAGCTTCGTACTCTAGGGGTGACATTATTGTACATGTCTTGTACCAGTTCAACATAGTACTCAGGTACATGTTGAGCTTTTAGTTTACTTGGCCTGGTCTCTTAATTACAAAGTAAACCAGCCTAATTATGTAATAATAATTATTTATTACTAACAGTAACACAGTATAATATCGGCAATAATAGTAGTTATTACCTGGTTTAAAGCTGTAGTAACTTACAATCACAGCATTAAACGCCGAGTTAAACTCAGACTCAGCCAAAAAACCCTTATAATTTTGAACAATAATATTTCATACATTCACACCATTATCCTAGCCTAAAGTAAGCACAATAAGGCTCGTGTTATGGATATAACATATCTATGTATCATATATGTATATCTATCCTTTACCCTAGTATCCATAACACACGCATTACAGTGCTTACTTTGGTGATTTGCATGAGTGATAATTGGTGCCTTAAGTTGTGCATTTTCTTGCTTTTTTTCTGTTGCTTATGTTAAATATTAAACGAGCTACTTTTACTGAGTGGACAGACATTTGTAATCGGCTCCCACGTCACGTTTGCCAACAATTTGCAGAACGTACTAAATCCCCCATCCCGTTGCACTAACTGAATGACGAATGAGAAAAGGAAAGACATCGTTTAAATCGTCACTTAATAAGCTATTTGTATGAGCAGTATTGTTTATAGAATGAGCCAACACTTGAGACGTATCGTCGAAGTCGGAACGCGTATTCAATACCAAGATAACTGTTTCAATTGAGATATGCTAGTGCGTCGCATTACCAACCTTAAAACGAATACAGTAGAATCTATTCATAAAGTTTTTTTCATATGAACAAATGTTTTAGAATTGGTTCAGCATGATGGTGGCGCCAAAATGCGTGATCATGAGCACACTTTTGCATGTTGTTATGAGTATAAAATGACCACTATGTCTATTGCATTACGGATATGCAAATATGTGAAGGTATGGCAAATGGCTTCCTTACTATTCTTCATGGGGGACCGAACGGTCTTGCACTTAAATAGTTTGAAAGTTAATGTTACATAGAGATGAGTTGGTTTCTAAATTGGTTTAACTAACAATAAAATCGGTTAAGTTTGTATAGCGTGTTAGAAAACAATTTTTTCTGCTATTATGCTATTAATTACTGTTTGCTTTAGATAGTTAATAAGTTCCGTTGTTGTGTGAATAAAACTATCGGTTTATTGGAAATGTCAGCTCTCATATTAGGCAAATTCGAAATACACCTCTACAGGGCATTCTAATAAGGTATTACTTTCTAAATTAAAATGCCTGTATCTGAAATTATAAATACTAAAAGGGAAGAAGATAAAATTCATGAGAGAGAGAGAGAGAGAGAGAGAGAGATTAATGAAAATATTTAAGGAGAAGAGGATAAAATTCATGAGAGAGAGAGAGAAAGATTGATGAAAATACTTAAGGAGAAGAGGATAAAATTCATGAGAGAGAGAGAGAGAGAGAGAGAGATTGATAAAAATACTTAAGGAGAAGAGGATACAATTCTATCTATCATTCTATCGCGAACGTGAGACCGCGAAAGATTGGTACAATATTTCTCCAGTATATTTAATCTCAACTGTAGCTAAAAGTTAATTTTCCACATAAAATTTGTATCTATTACATTAAAGTCAGTGTATCAAATCTATATTTAAAATATTGACAATTGGTGAATTATATTTCTGGGCTAAATTGCAAAAAATACAGTGTCAAGTGATAAAATAATAACATAATCGCCAAGGATCGGCGATACGCGTAAGCGCCTCTTGCTGCACGGCGCTTAAGACATTCTTCTCGCGACTGTCGTGTTATCATCATTTCGCAGAGGCCGGTAGTTGTACCGCGGTATTTTTTGCTGTGCTTCTTGTTGCGACAACAACGATTGGGCAGGTATTACTGTATTGTGTTTTGTATGCAAAATAAAACGTTCAGTAAGTCATGGCGACAAAGCAAATAATATGTGCTGGCTGTTTTAATGCAGTAAAGGGAAAGTAGTACCTTAAGTGCTCTAAATGTAGTAAGACTTATGATCTTTAATGCGCTGGGGTTAGCGAGAAACGCTTTTTAAGCTTCTATGGTGCCTCCAGTGGCGAACGCAAACAAACCTGGATATGTCCCGAATGCACTAACAAAAAACCTAAAACTGATTCTACTAATACACCAGTTCGCACTAATCTTACCCAAGATGGTTCACCGGATCGTACATCAGATGATTCTCTTTCTGAGAATATCACTTACAGAGATGGTCGTAAAAAGAAAATGTGTACAGACAGTGATCTTACCAATATGATTCGTAAGGAAATAAAGGCCGCTATTCGAGCCGAACTGGCACCTATTAATGAGAAACTACAAGAACTGCAAAATGCAGTCCAGTATATTAGCAGTCAGTATGATGATATTATAAAGAATATGAATACAATAAGTACTGAACATAAAAGTATGCAATCTGAATGCGAAAACTTACGAGCAACCGTATCGGGTATGACTGAACGTATAAACACACTTGAACAACACCTGCGCAGCAACAATCTCGAGATACAGGGGGTGCCAGAGCATAAAAATGAAAACGTAGTTAATATTATTAATAAAATCGCAGATGTTGTATCTTATAGGTTGATGGACGCCGACGTTCTCAATTGTACGAGGGTTGCTCATAAAAATAAAGAAGTCAAGGCACCGCGGGCTATTGTAGTTCAGCTAAAGAGTGTTCGCTGTCGAGATGAGTTTTACTCGGCCGTCACTCGGTATAATAAATCGCATCCCAAAAGTAAGCTTGGATCATCACTCGTGGGTTTCAGTGGTCCATCTGTCCCTATTTACGTTGCGGAACACCTCTCTCCTGCCAATAAATTGCTACACGCCGCAACTATATAACTATACTACAGTAACAGTATATGGTTATGATTCCATTCCTTATGAATCTCCATCAGGAATTCCTCAGGGTTCCAATTTAGGTCCGCTGTTGTTTGTCATGTTTATTAACGATCTAATTGAGTCCATATCATGTAAATGTGCTGGGTATGCGGATGATATAAAAATATATCATGAAATAAAATGTACGGAGGATGCCACGCTACTACAATACAATATTGTCCGAGTACATGATTGGTGTGTTTGTAATGGTATGGCTCTAAATATTGAGAAGTGCTGCCTGATCACCTTTACAAAAAATAAAAATCCAGTGCAATACTCTTACACTGTTAACAATATTCCTTTAAACCGTCAGAATGTTGTCAAGGATTTGGGTATTTGGTTGGACTCCAAGTTAAGTTACTCATGCCATTATGAGAACATAATATTAAAAGTTAATAAAATTATAGGTTTTGTTCTTAGAACTACGAAACCTTTCCGGAATCCACTGACTGTGTTGACATTATATTTTGCCCTCATTAGAAATATCTTGGAGTATAATTCCGTAGTATGGTCACCTCAATATAGCACCCACATCGATAGGATAGAGGCTGTTCAAAAACGCTTTTTACGTTATTTAAGCTCCAAGCTTGGCATGAGGCGTAAGTTGCCTTCATATGAGGCTAGACTCAAGTTTTTTGGCCTGAATACACTACTGTCGAGACGTTCCATTCAAGATTTATCGGTTCTTTATAAAATTGTTAACTCTCACTGGGATGTTCCAGATTTGTTAAGCCGTCTATCATTTAAAACTGGTGGAAGTAAAAGAAACTTTAAACTGTTTTCTGTACCCATTTGCAATAACAATGTTACATATCATCCTTTGTTTAGAATGTGTAGGACATATAATGAAAATGTGGAACTTCTAGATATTTTTTCTCAGAGCATGTATTCTTTTAAAAAAACTCTTAAATGCAGTTTTGCCCTGTAAGTGTAATCCCTCCTTTATGTTTGTCATCCTCATAATTTTTATTTGATTGGTTGTATTGTGATTAATGTCAATTTTCATATGTTAAGTCTTTTTGTTATGTATAAAAGTGTTTTCTTTTTTCCTTGAATCACTTAATTAAGTATTTAGATTTTACAAAAATTGGATATGTACCAATCACGTATATTTAGAAACGAGTTTTTGTGATTATAAATAAATCTTACTTTAATGAATGCTGTGCGCAGTTGTTTCAGAAATACAGTTTTAATATTATATATAGCCTTAAGGAACTACTGAATATTGGATTGAATTGTATTTTGTTTCTGTGCCTTATAAATAAATAAATAAAATTCATGAGAGAGAGGGAGAAAGATTGATGAAAATACTTAAGGAAAAGAGGATAAAATTCATGAGAGGGAGAGAGATTGATGAAAATACTTAAGGAGAAGAGTATAATATTCATGAGAGAGAGGGGGGGGGGAAAACTACTAAAAGAGAAGAAGATAAAATTCATGAGAGAGAGAGAGATTGATGAAAATACTTAAGGAGAAGAGGATAAAATTACGACAAACAAACAATTACGCTTTTTTGACGCAGGGGTAGGCAGAGATCACAGATTTCCACTATTGTTACTAACTAGCTGTTGCCCGCGACTTCGTCAGCGTCAATTTCTGTTATTATGATTTTTCACTAAAGCTTCGCTCCTATTGGTTGCAGCGTGATGTTATATAGCCTAAAGCCTTCCTCGATAAATGGACTATCCAACACAAAAATATTTTTTCAAATTGAACCATTAGTTTCTGAGATTAGCGCGTCCAAACAAACAAACTCTTCAGTTTTATAATATTAGTATAGATATATGATATTGGTTCATTGATACTCGTTAAACTGTAAAATCTACTTAGCTGTGACTTTTTTTCATTGTGTCAGTCATTATACTACGTGACATTAAATAGTATTGACCACCGTTTGGTGTAACGGCAGCGATCGTTTCTTTCTCTCTGATGGTCCTGGCTTCATCGACAAATGTTTGTGTGATCAATACGAGCATTTTTACCTGAATAATAGGTTTTTGTATATATTTCTATTAATATTACATATCTATGTATCATTTATGTATGTCCATCTGTTACCCTAGTATACACAAGCTTTACAGTGTTTACTTCGGGCTATGCTGATTGGAGTGAATGTAAATATATTATAATAATTTATAAATATAAAAATCCTTGTCAAAATTTTGACTGCGATGAACTCGGAAACTTCTCAACGGATTTTAATTTTTCCAACGATTTGTTGCTCGATTTGTTCCAACTTAGGACATAGGATAGATTCCATTTATATTACAGAGACGCGTAGCCGGTTCAACTTGTTATATCTGACAGTAAGAACAAACACAAAATCGGGTACAGGAACTTAAAGTCTTGGCAATTAATTCCCACGGGTTGAAGTGGTTTCAAACGGTATTTAACGTCGCAAACGAAGCGTGCGCACCATGGTGGTCTCATATTATTTGCGCGTCCATTGACTAGTATATGCGACCGACAAATAAACAGGGTGAAGAGTACAACCAACCACAGATGAAGCTGACCAAAAACATATATTTAGTACAATAGATACTTTCATAATTTTAATATATTTTATGCATTTTTCAATGCAATCTTATAAGATAAATTATTATAATAGAAAAAATACTAGAAAAAATCGACTCGGATCACAAATTAATTCTCAGGCGGGAATCGAACCCGCAACCTTTGGAAATCCGGTCCAATCCGGTCGTAACTTCTGTTAAAGCTGCCGAGTTTCTTGCGCCCATTTTTCTGTCAGTTAAAAAACGTCATAAGATACAAATGTTGGACGATTTAAAACAACTAATTTTAAATAAATTTCAATAAAGTTATTTTCACTTCATTTTAATTTAATCTACTTACTTTCTCATTCAATCCATTCGGTCGTGCCTATGTCATGGAATACTATCTCAAAACATGTTTCAAGTGGTAGCGTGTAAGGTGGTGACGTTTTTCTAAAATATGATCGAGTTAAACGCTGGTTCTTGCATCATGCTCGTGAACGGATCGGATATGGGTCTGCTTCAAACCACTAATATTATTGATAACACCTTTACTTAAAATGTTATTTATATATATTTCTTTTTAAGTTTGACTCATTTATCCTCTATATGTGATATCAATATTTGAATATACTTATTTGAACAGATGCTTGTTGACTTTGTTGTGATTAAGGATGTAATGGAACCATGATGCTGCTCTTATTGTGATAATTGATCTATTCGGGTCTGGGTGTCATTGTTCCTGAATTCCATAACACAAGTGCTTTAGCTACTTAACTTGGATTCAGAACAATTTAAAACAAGGGCCTTCGTACAGTGATTCGCCTCCAATCAGCTATAAAGAGTAAGTGACTCTTTAGAGCAACAGCTCATCGGAAAGCTACAATCAGTTGATTGGAGGCGAACTACAACAGATCTTTAAATTCACAGTATCTACAGATAAAGGAGGAGGGTCAATAAGGCGGGTTTTCGGCCCCTTTCAATTTTGACCTAAAAATTCCAAAAAAAAATTTTATATACTATATGGACTAACCAATCGACTCCATCCCAAACGGAACCACCACCAACTCCCCCCCACAAAAAATATTAAAATCGGTTAAGATCTGGAAGTTATGGCGTAACAGACATTGCGTCATTGAAGCTGATCCATTGGATCCAATGACTCCAATGACTTAATACATATAAAAAATATTTTTTTTGTGGAGCTACTTAGAGTACAGACTTTTGAAAGGTTACATTATTTTTGAGCTAAAAAAATAATTTTTAGGTCAAAAATGAAAGGGGCCGAAAACCCACCTTACTGACCCTCCTCCTTTAGGCTGAATACCGCAAAACTTAAATATAGCTAATATTAAGTTGTCAGCGTTTGCAAAAAGCAAACATATCAATAACAAATTATTTTTATAGATGGTTTAAATCACACAATGGCCTCTTTTATCCCAATATGTACGTAGATATCTCTTTCAAATAACGCTGCTTTTTGTTTGATTATTCATTAGTTTAACTGATTGCTTACCTCTTCATCACACGTTTTTCTTGTTTTACACTCAGTCAATAATTACTTTAAAAATAGCATTGTGAGATTTTTAAATAATTAAGGTATGTTATGTAGGAGAACTACTAGTTTTGCTTTTTCACAGTTTTTAGATATTGCTTACACTTTTGAAACTTTATAATATCGGTTTATTTTTTTTATTTATTTATTTATTGATTTACCAATATTTGAGTACATTATTACATTCATAAACAACAAATCCTAAAATTTAACACTAAATGCAACAAACAATTATAGGTAAATACAACATGCTCAAGTAGAAATTTAACAATTAATTTAATTTAAAATAAATAATTAGTAACATTAGAAATGTCAAATAATTGTATTGTAAATAATTGAATTGCAACTTTTTTAAATATATTTAGTCATTAATTTATTACTAATTGTACTAACATAATTAATTATTTTCATTGTACTAATGTAAGTGCATTGTTATTAACAAAATAAGAATATATATTTATTTAATTCTGAAACAGGTGATTATTATTATTACTATTATTATGCTTATCAATAACGATTTTACTGACATAGTTGAGCGAGTCAAAGTGAACATCAAATGAATTGTTATATTTGTTAATTAGTTTGCAAAATCGTGAAACAGGAGAGTTAGCACCAAACACCGTCTTACGGAATGGAGGGCATAGTGGTGTTATTTTGTTACTTGGATATCTATTGGGTGCGCGAAAGTTAAAAAACGACAACGGTTTAGAAGAAGGAATACCCAAATATGAAAATATGTAGCTTACGTTTAGAAAAGCAGAGAAAACAATAGATATGCCATCCAGAAGCAAAAATTGTAAGAAACTATATACCATTTTTAGGACCCAGAAAGTGTTTACTCTAGAAAGAAAGTAGCCATAAAAAGTTAACCAATTCCTTGGATATTTTTAACGCAGAACTCTGTGTATCTCTCACTACAGGACATTGGAGAAATTTCTATGAGAAGCGGAAAAAGCCAGATAGTAAAATAAATAAAAAACAACTATATACCATTAAATATAATGGGTTAGGGGAAAAACACCCCATGTTTACACTTTTAATTTGTTTTTATACAAATTTTGTTTCTGATTATTCAGTAAAACAAGATTTATTTACCTGTATTAATCTCACTGAATTTAAATTAAAAAACAAATGAAAACTTGATTATTTATTGAATCAAAAGAAAAATGATAAAACATATCCATAACAAAAGAGATTAAGAGAATAACCATTAAAGATCAAATTTAAATAAAAAATGTACAGTATATCAAACATTTTAAGACCACCTTCAAGATTCATTTGAATTTAAACATAGTTTAGCTTTTCCGACAGTGTCCGCAGTATAGGATATATATATCATAATACAGCATTTATGCGGACAGCGTCTAGACACGGGTCTGTTGATGTGGTGTCGGCGGTACGTGTCGGGAATGGAGAGGTTATGAATGAGATATTATGAAATAATGTAACTGGTTACTTGTTAGAAATCGCGTGCGGGGAACGCAGCATTTAACGCATTTCGTATAGCAGACTTATTCTGCGCTAATTTATAAATATACATTATTACGCACTGCGGGCTACCACCCTTTCTTGATTGATATTCCTACCTATCGCACCAATGCTTTTCAACGTCTTTAAAATGCGCAGAGCAAAGGAGTGGAACTCCCTCCCTGCGTCTGTATTTCCGAGTACTTATAACCCATCCGTTTTTAAAGTCTGGGTGAATAGGCACCTTCTAGGTTAGTTCGTTGCATCGTGGATCCTTTCTTGGCCTCCGGGCTATATCAAGAGCTTACCCTTTCAAAATAATAATACATTTCATTACGGAGAGTGAGCAGCAGAATTGCACAACTTTTTTCCGCCGTCCTCATTTTTTCATCGGAAAATCAGACTAACAAGAAGGCGCCACTATTATATAGTTTACCATTATAAATGGTATATACCAAAGAGGCGCACTAAGCGTTTTGGTTCCAATTTTGTGATACGTACTGCTGTGGATTGGAACTCTTTGCCTGATTCTGTGTTTTCTGACAAACACTATTGAGGGGTCTTCAAGTCACGAGTGAATAGGTATCTTCTAGGCAAGCGCGTCACATCCTAGATCGCATCGTCACTTACCATCAGGCGAGATAGTGGTCATGCGCCTACCTATTTACTAAAAAAACAAATTTTTCTCACAATTAAACCAATTAGTCTAGCCCAAAGTAAGTACTGTAGGTCTTGTATTATGGATACTAGGTAACGAAGACATATGTGATACATAGATAAGTAATATTTGTAGAAATATCTAGGTAAAAATGTTCGTTTTTATCACACAAACATTAAAACGCCTTCTAGGACTTGATCTAGGATTCGTCAGTGAGAAAGGCAGTTCGTCAATTACAATTTCAATAAGTTCAAATGTTAATATTATTGTCGTAAATGAACGTTTTCCCGGTTTTAAACTACTTATATTATTAATTGTTACCAACCTGTTCTTCAACAGAGGCCTTACAAATAACACAAGCCTTACAATGCTTACTTTTGTCTAGGTTAATTGGTGTGAATGGAAGAAATAATATTATTATTTGCTTTAATTTTCAGCTCCAAGAATCTTAAAAATGTTCTATATGTTTTCTATCTTTGCTTTATAAATATTATAACAGGAATTCATATGTTTAAAACAGTATTTAAATAAATAAAATTAGTTGAGGTATTTTGAGCATAATTTATATTTAATTCTGACGATTAGATTCCTTTACAGGAGCCGTGATCACGGGATCGCTAAGGCAATGGTCTTCATTTGTTTTCTACTTCCTTCACAATATTTTAATTGGGCACGTTCTTAACTGTTAAAATTTATATTAATCAAAATTGTTTCTATTGTATATTATTTAGTTATTAAATTTAAACTACGATTACAGTATACATTACTAAGTCTTCCACTAGTTCATAAATTGACAAGCCCTTCCGAGAAGAACTGGTGAAAGAAACTCGGGCAGGGTGACCGACATCCATCTTACTTATGCTGGGGCTATATTGGCGGACGAAGCTTCTTGTTCAGCATTCGCGATGTTCTTGACTACATTGGTGGACTAAGATTTGTGTCGTGGTGACGCGATACATCGTATCGGGTTGTGTTGTGGTGTGCTGTGCAGCCGAAATGCAAGTGTTAAGAGCTCAGGGTTACTAGGATTCCATATAATACTCTCTATTTCATAGAATTGAATGAATTCTAATACTTTTTCGTTACTCCATTCCATATTGTACAAAAAAGCAAGCAGGTCCGTTCCGCATCAAAGTCTGGATGACACTGAAGTGACGTAGGTGTAGCCAAGTAAAGCGAATATTGTCGTGACTAATCCCTTTGATGGGCGCCACTTTACCGACAGTGCCCCGATAATACATCGTCTTCGCCCGAATACTACACGCTGCAACGATCCACCCAGCCACACTCATCGCGTTAACACGAATATTCGCCGTAGCCCGCTAATGTAGCCACAGCATTATGAATATCATTCATACGCGATAGCACTAGTCGGCAACTTCTTTAGTTCAATTTTAATGAAACATACATTTAACATCATTTGGGAGTTACTTTTCCCTAAGGTAGGTTGTATATCTTCGTTTATGACTAGTAAAGATACATTTCAATTGAAGTTTTAGTAATAAATTTACTATTAAAGAAGCCAATGTGCATATTAAAGAACTTTATCGACATTTAAATCTATTTTCGAGTATCGATACGACGACTCACTATGTGTAAAGAATCGATTTTAGTACTTTTATGATCGAGATTAGAGACTTCGCGATTTTATAGCGTAATAAAATAGTAAAAGATCTTGAAATTAAATAATAAATATAAGGTATCTTCGAATTATTTTAAATAATCAATCAAGATAAAAGTGTAATTTTTCGTTATGAGTTCGTAAAATTCAAATGACTTTTTATCACAAAAATCGATTATAACAATACAATTAAAAAATATTCTTAACCAAGCTATAAAAGTGAAAAAGGGATAAATTAAGATTGAATAATTATTTTTCCGAAAGTAATTATCATTCTTCTTCTGTGATGACATAGAATTTACCAACATTATACTATGATAAAGTCGTTTTATTCTATCGTTGTTAAAAACCCTTGAGGAAAGGCTAATTTATAATTATTTAAAGGACAAAATGCGTGGAACTAATGGCCTTTAACTCAACGGTTAAATACACTACACTTGTATTTTTATTAGTGCTAGAAAAAAATCCTTAACAAAAAATCTGTAATAAATTAAAGAAAGAAAAAAACTGTCCTTGCTTTTTTTTCTCAGTACAAGTTGTCGCGACGTAGTACTAACTAACGAAGCATTGTCAATGCTAAAAATAAAATGATTTTTGACTTTTCTTTATATTTAGGTAAACATTTTAAAAGCTTTGACTCTGTTCCTTTTCTTAACTCATGTAGTACAATTTTATGGATTATAAAAAAATTACAGTTAAATCAATTTCTCTTTTCCAGGTCTTGTATAAGCTGCGATGAAGGAAAGAATACCGGGTATGTTGTTAAATATAAAAAGTTATATTAGAATGGACTTTATTTAATTATAAGGATGTTATTCAATGCAATTTTTTATTATTTATTTATTTATTAGGTACATAATAATGTTTTACAGCTTTACTTAAGTTAATTACACAATAATTGAAGGCGTACACTGCATGGTTTATATTCGATATATTAATAAAAAATTTGCTTACCTACTACTTAAAAAAATGTTTGTCAGCTACGACGGACGACTGGAGTTTACTCCTTAAGAACGATTGTCTTTGAACAGGCATAGAAAATAATAAAACAAAATCACAGAATAAAAATGATAGGTGCGCACGATAGGTTGCTCATAAAAAGCGTAACGCTATCATTCGATCTCTAAATTTTACTCTTCATATTTTTTTCAAATTGGCGCCTTATATGAAAATTAATTTTCAAGGAGTATACTCCAAAAAACTACATCTTCTTCGTGTTTTAAAAATAAAGTAAAGCAGTTGGTTTCACATTTGCGGTCTTTTATTATATTATACTAGCTGACCCGGCCACACGTTGCCGTGGCTCAGTTATTATAATTTGCAATATATATTTTTTTTTAATAAAAATGAACAATAGCCCGCTCGCGTGTTCTGAGCCTTTGTGATATTAATTGTTGGTGGGAGAAGTGGTGGCCGGAACAAACAGACAGACAAAAATTGTAAAAAATGTTATTTTGGTGTATGTACCGTATACTTTTTCATATGCATGTAGTAAAAACGGTGATTTCAATATTACAAACAGACACTATATCATTTATATGTATAGATTATTTTTTATGCTCCATTCGTCCACTGTGTTTTTTATATAAAACGCCTGTGTCCCAACACTGGGACACCAATAGACTAATCATAGATTCTGGGACTATAATGTCCACTTAATACCTTCATAACTTTTAAAATATAAATCTGTTTTATTTGTTTTGTAACATTTAATTGCTGAATATTTAAATCCAAAGGAAAACTAGGACTAGAAAAAGTTAAACTTGTTTTAGGTGTTAACCGGGCCCCGAATCCATAACCCCACACCATCCAGTCGAGTACTCTTTCATTAAAGAAGAAAGATTTAGTCCCGCATAGTTGCAAAGTTGATTCTTTTTTGTAATAATTTCTTTGGCTGGAAATCTGTGCTGATTTTTTTATTAATTTTTTGAAAAATTAAAAAAACTATTGCTTTTGTAACGTTTAAAGTTATCAAAGATAACAGTCATAAAATGCCAATATATATATATATATATATACTAGCGGCCCGTCCCGGCTTCGCACGGGTGGACAAAATTCTTTAAATTTTTTCTATTATTAAATATTTTTCCGTCAGCGCCATCTAGCGTCCGGTAAACGAACTACTTGCGGTTAAAATGTAGCTTATATGACACGTTCGTAGATTTACCATAGCAGCGCCATCTATTGATTACTTACTCAACCCAGTCGAAAGGTATCGACATCTATTAGAATCATTTGGAGTTAACAGATAATTGTGACTGTCAAATAATAACAGACAAATAATTAGCAATAAATTAAAATTGCGACTATAATTTGAGATTTAAACTATCCTATCTCTCAAGTTGGCTCGAACTGCACATGGTGTGCGAATTTTATTATAATCGGTTAAGTGGTTTAGGAGTCCATTGAGGACAAACATTGTGACACGAGATTTATATATATTAAGATATATATATGGTATAATGCCAATTGGATGGGATTTTAATCGATAAAATAAAACTGCCATTTTCTCCATAATCTAAGATCACAGTAGTTTGTGTGTTTGTCTGTCCGCTCTTTTTCCATTGTATTTATAACGTTACCATAGCAACGCGTTAACCGCAAGCAGTTCGTCTGCCGGACGCTAGATAGCGCTTACAGAAAAATATTTAATAATAGAAAAAATTTAAAGAATTTTGTCCACCCGTGCGAAGCCGGGACGGGCCGCTAGTAAATATAAAGATAATTAAATTATTTTTAAAACAACTTTTAAAATAAAGCTTGGTACATAAGACAGACATCAAAGTGAGCCCATCTATTTCTCCCAAATTGGTACAAACATAAAAAACAAATGAATTAATGTTATATGTCACAGGATAGAGAAATAGAACACGTTTTCGATTGACTGTTGATGCGTCTTTAAAATCGCCTCGAATCTTGTGCCATTGTGAACCGATAATCCCGCGGTGAACCCATCAAACGGATCGCGTGTCACCCTATGCCGCGTTTTAACTGATTTACTCTATATTAACATACCGTTACTTACTGTTACAGGGTGACCATCGTTTGTTGTTGAGAAGGGATAAATTTAGGAAAAAGTGGTTTAAAATATATCTTCTTCAGGATATAAAACTTATTAAACATTGTTAATTAAATAAAACCATAATCGGGGTACGGATGAGTCATCGTGTGATCAAGGCTCCTGTAAAGGAGTGGAAAAGAGGATTAAATATTAAAAAAAATAGAAGTGTCTTTAATCCGATAAAAGAAATATTTAAAAGTGTGATAGACGTGGAAGTGTATGAACTAAATAAATGTGTTATATAGTTATGGTAATGTAAGTAAAAATATTGTATTATTGATAAAAAGTTGTTATCTTTAAGCAAAATCCAAAAAGTTCAATAAATTAATTTGTAAAGTCATTGACTTGTTAGCTACTTTAAAAATATTTAATAGCAGTAACAGATACTATCGGAGAAATTAAAGGTAGATATTAATTTTATACACCACAAATTACATAAAAAAAATAACAGTGCATCTAAAAATAGTGATATTTTCCAGATTCTCTGAATTTAGAGAGGTTGGTAACGACTTAGCGAAAAAAAAGTTTGTATTATCAACTTGAAAATGAAATGTTATTAGAAATTGTATGATAATAGTTACTATTAATTTCTCCGCATGGTAAGCTTTAACAAAGTTCTTCAAAATTGTGCCATGTTTATATTAGAACTGTAAGATATTAAGTAGTGATATTTATATCAGTTCAAAGAAATTAAAATTTGTAAGTCCGAATAATTTACTAAAAAAATTTAACCTCAGCTATTAAACTATTACAAACTTAAAACGATAGCTTAACGAACTTATCCCGATTTTAACAATAATAATGGTGTCTCTAAAAGATTGAAATAAAAGCATTCCTATTTACATCCAACTTTACGACTTTTCAATGGCTTGTCTGAAAACGCATACCTGAAACGTTATCTTTTGAAATCAACATTATCCTATAAAAATAAATCGGAGAACATGAAGTTTAGTTTTTATTGCATCTCAAATAAGATTCTAAGTCGTTTGTTTATGGTTTCGAAAACATCGGCGGTTTTGTTTGAACTATCAGGAATTGTGTCAGATGTCATTAAGGCAGTTTGTCTCCGTCTAATTTTGTCGTTGACAGCCATTGATGTGTATTTGAATGGTTTTCCTGTAAAGCGTTTGAGGATATGAATGGATGACTTCAACATTCCTTGCTTTGGTTAACTAATTTTCGGTTTGGATTTTCATCGCTTTCTCGTTTATACCACATGGATTTGAGGAGGAGAAATAATGTAGTCTTACTGTAATGTGTGGGTTATTTCTGTCAAAGGGAAAAGATAAAAAAAACATACATTTTTTTTCTTGTTAGATGTTAAAGATAAGATGCTTTTTGTTCGATATGCGTTTATTGTAACTAGCAAGGGCTAAGTGTAAGGACTTTTAACCAAATAATAACTTCTAGAATATAATTCCCTTTTGATTATGTGTAACAGAAAGGAAACTGTTCCTTTTAAAAATTTATTACGTAATTTTTTTATAGAAAATAGTCATGCGCTTAACCACTATCTCGCCTAACGGTAAGCGACGATGCGATCTAGTCTGTGACGCGCTTTCCTAGAAGATACCTATTCACTCGTAACTTGAAGACTTCTAAATCATATTTGTCAAGAAACACAGACTTATATGTAACCAAGCATTTTAGTTTCAAAATTGGAACTAAAATGCTTGGTTACATATCTTTGGTATATTTACCATATAATGGTGTCGCCTATTTGTAAGTCTTGTTGTCCGATGAAAAACAAAACGATAGTTTACTATATTTTTGTTACCGATATTACCGTGATTCTTATCATTATTATTTAATTTATTATTAACCATTATTTTTATTGTAATAGTAGCTTAATGTTCCCAATTGAACTTCCTTATGTAGTGGATAGAAATAAAAACTTACAAGATAAATGAATTTGTACCACTATTGTTAGGGTGAGAAACTATATAATCCTTATATATAAAACAGGGTGTCCCGAAAATAGGGTAACACGTAAGTCCAGTCCCAATCGCCCCTATATATGTTCCGCATTTTTTTTAGTTTTGAGTTTTACTTTTTTATATATTTTTAGACACCTTTTAAACATGAGGTTCAACATTGTTTGCCCAACATCGCACTTAACCATAATTGTTTTTGATTATGCAAAATACGTACTCACCAATTTAGAATAATAATCATGTACTTATATTAATAAATTGATGTCTCTGTGAAAATATTAACCAGAAAACTGCGGAATCGAGTAACAAACATGGGCGTGAATCGGGTTCGTCTGGACTTTTGCATTACCCTATTTTTTGGACAGTCTCTATATAATTCTTTGACGAGTCTTTTTTTTTACTCTAAGTGGTATGAATTTCCATTTAGATCTATCTAGCTCGCTTCAAATAATGATTTAATATAATATTTTGAATAATATATTTATTGGTTTATACATAGTACAAGACATACTTATTTTTTACCCTGATTTAGTTGAAAATTGGTAAACCAATTAAGTAAGATTTTTATAAAAAATAAAATAAAATTGTTGTCATATACGCCAATTAGCCTATCCTTAAGTGTGTATCGGATAGACATACTTACATTATACATTGATAAATGACATTCATAGAAATGTAGATAGATACCCAAGACTTAGGTAGAAATGCTAGTAATAATCACGCAAATATCTTCCCCTTCTTTGACTCAACCGCAGGACCATCAGCGCGAAAGACAATCATTCAAAAGACAATCATTCAAAAGACAATCATTCAAAAGACAAAAGAAAGACAAAGATTAAATATAATCAATAATTCATGATCGTTTCGTCAAAGTATTGTCTTCTTAGTAGCACACTCTTGACAGAACGGTCGTGTTCATGCCTTGGTCGATTCTTGTACCACCGATGTTTTCGTGAAGCGTCGCCATGTAGCTCGATGTTTTGCAGAGAGCAATCTTTCCCGCTGGTTTTTTTATTGATGTGTGATTGTTGTTAGTCACAGATAACTTCAACAACGATATCGGGTTTTGGGACGAGAGTCGCAAGACACCATAGTGGTTTTCAGGATGGATGCCATCTCCCATGAGAGAATCTCCGAACCCGCATAGATTCAGCGCTCTAGCCGGACAAAAAGCACAGAGTAACATTGGGCGGCTCTAAAGGCTCGGATCTCGGCTAAATTACGTCGTGTCGTGGGAGAGAGACGCGCCCAGGTACGTGCCAGTATCTGGCAAAGGATGAATTGTGAAAACAGGGTCTTTATACTTTGTACCAATGCTGGTGTGCTTCGCTGATTTGATGAGGTCTGTCCATAAGATATCAACGTCCACAAGATGTTCTACCGTCTTCTTTTAGTACTAACTGTTCCATGGAATCCTCGTTACGCGTAATATGCCCAAGACACTTGAAGATTCGTATTTGCACAGTTGACTATAATCTCTCTTTGTTGAGTTCTCTCATGATTGAAATATTTGTTCATGGAATTCTGAGCAGATGTCACCAACACCACATTTTCAGTGCGTCAATCTTGGAGTGGTGTCATATTCTCAGTTTCCACTTTTTAGCCTTATACAGAAAGATTGGAAAACTCTGGTATCTCATAAGTATTTTTGTGTTTCTGGTTATCCTACGGTCTTTCCAAGTCTTTTTGAGTTATTCCACTGAACATCTTCGAATTTCATCCTCGCGGCTTCCGTGATTGGTGATAGTAGAGATCAAGTTAATGTATATATGCTTAACCTTAATATTATTAAAAGAAATGGCCACCCTATACTGACATAAAGCGAAGATTATTCCCATAAATTTCAATCAAACTTCACACGTGGGTGGTTCTCGTCGTCGTATTTGTTATTTTATAATTTCTATAATAATATGATAAAACTATACCAAATGGCTCTTTGCCGTAATAAATAAGATATATTAACATATTATTGCAAGTATACCGTTGACACGGATCCTGTTTCTGGATTATTGAAATAAAATATACATTAATTCTGTCTTAATTAGTTCACTCACTATAGGCATGGTTGGCGCCATTTATAACATCGGGTGCGGTCTCACTATCAGCGGGAGCTTTTGTTACGTAATTATTTTATTTAAGGACATCCAACAAAGTTAACCTTAACACAAACTGCTGTAAAGTAATGTCTTAAATACAGGCTGCTACGGCATTCGTAAATAACTTTTTTTTTATTTTTAGAGTTTATTTTGTTATTCTTACTAATATAAGAAATATGAAAGTGTTTTTGATTGTTTGTTTGTTGCACTTTCACGCCTTAACTACTCAACCGATTATAATTCATATTGCAAACACTTAGTCAGGGGCACAGAAAAGGAACCTTTCATCGCGAAAGAAAAACTATTCCCAAGAGATTTTTGTTTATTATTTTGAATCGGTTCGCTCTTGATCCTTATCAAGTCCGAAGGCCAAGACAGGATGCTAGAAGGTTATTGGTTAACAACGAAGTTACTTAAACGATATATTTTTTAAACGATAGTCCATGATACTCGGGTGAACCCATATGTAAAAATTGGTCGTTTTGTATTTTAGTTTGACAGGTTTTTTTGGATGCTATGTATTGAATCCCGGATCCCATACTAAACGAATCTCCTTTTAATGTTACAAGCTTCTGCATGCTTAGGAAGGTATAATGAAAAATGACAACGATGACTAAAAACATTTTCTTATGACGATTTTACAAGTTTTACTGTCATTGATTATCAATTTTGAAATTAAATTATTCACACAATAATATATACCTAGAATATAAATGTAACTTATTTTTATTAAATGTCATATTTATTTTGATTGCATTTGCATTGCATTGTAAATTTGCATGATATTTAAAATGACAATAGTTTTAAGCACTATATATTTAAGATGACCAACCTGTCTAACCTCTTAATTATAATTATCATTTACAGCAAATAAAAATATTTCATTGCATTTCAAATCAATCCTGACTTTATAAATGATCTTAAAAAAATACAATAATAAGAATTTATCGTCAAATCTTACTAATATTAGTAATTAACATAATTCCAGTTGTCGTCAACCCTATTTGAAAGTAATTATAGCTTACCAGCTATACCCAAGAATTACAGTAGATATTTAACTAAAAATAATAAATATATTTAAACAAGACTTACTTAGCATGTTTTATGTACATTATACCAATTAACTTACCTCTACACTTGTAGTGTTAACTTAATCGAAATATTTTATGTAAAAAATATTAAACTTAAAAAAGCACTTTTACCTGATTATTTGATGACTTTTGGTGCAACGCAAGCGATCCTACCTTTATCACCGACTCTCCTGGATTCAAGTTCCGCAAGGGGCAGATGTTTGTGTGATGAATACGAGTATTTGTTCCTGAGTCATGGGTTATATTTCTATGAATACTTTATTTATTTATGTATCATACATGTGTATATACGAGTATCCGTTACCAAGTATCCATAACACACGCATTACAGTGCTTATTTTGGGCTAATTAATGTGAATGTAAGAAATATCATTAATTGTGCATTTAATTGCACAATGAAATGCATGATATGTGCGGAAGTATAAGAACTAAATAAATATTAAACTGTTCCTGTTTTAAGAGTAAAAACGCTTGACATACTGACCTTTGTTTGTTTTATGAAACCTCTAGCACTGAAACCACAACTCAAAACAATTAAAATTATGAATATCTTTATATTTATAACTCGGTAACAATAAACATTAACATAGATATTACCTAAGTTTGTATATTTTGAGAACTTCAGGTCATGTCAAAGACAAAAACGCCATATCAAATAAATATCACTTTTTATTAGTTACGGCATTGAGTTTAAATGGGAAAAAACACATCATCGATTGCCGTAGTAATATTTCGATATATCCTTTTTCTGGTTGACAGGCGAACTTAAAATTATATTTGCTCGATATTATTTTAACTCAACTAAATTTTGGGAGTGGTTTAAGTCGGTCTGCTAAACTTTATGCTGATTACTAAACCGTTGGGTTGGCTTTAATTATATCCCTGCGCCATCTAGAATATAAACGGGAAAACATTGTGAGTTTACTTTATTTATTGGAGATGAGCGAGCGAAGCTCCCATGGATCAGCTTCAATGGCGCAATTTTGAAATTCGCAAAAATTACCTTCGAAAAAAAAATTTTTTTAGGTATTACGCTCCACTCCAATATATGGTGTCAGCGTAGCTTTATGCTTAGCGACTGCATCGCCTAGGTAAATATACGAACCAAACTTATTAGTGGACTTATTTAATATTTTATGTTAATAATGTTCTATGATACATATATTATAAGAGAGAAAACTGCCTGCGTTTCTGAACCAAATTGGGCTTATGAAGAGTAAAGTGAATACTCCAGAGCATGCTTAAAATGGACAAGTTAGTTTTTTATTGGTAGCTAAAGTTTTAAAAATATTATTATTGGAAGATGCTGATTCTGTGATCACGGCTCCTATAAAAGAGTCGAAACGTCCCACCTCCCTCCCCCGGTTCCGGAGGGTGCCCAGTTGCCCGGGGCGCAAAAAAAAGGATTAAATATAAATTATGCGCAAAAAACCTAAACAAGTTATTTTTTTTTAATATTATTATTATGTCTTAGCAATTTTCTAGTATCATATTTATTCAAAACTGGATGACTTTGTTGTAATCAAGGATGCAATGAAACCATATCACTACTATTTATTGTGATAATAGAATAATATCGGTTTTTTTTGGAGTATAAATGTAGACGACTTATAATATTGTAAATGTTGTTACTTCTGTTAAAGCTGACGTGTCTCGCGCCTGTTCTTCTTGTCAATTAAAAGACATCCTGTATGGGTGGTAAGTAAACATTTTGGTCGATTGAAAACAACTTATTTGAAATGCGTTTGTATAAAGTTATTTCATTTGATATCGATATGACATCAGGGCCTATCGTCACACCGATCTTCTCGATTTCATTGATGATTTTCTTGCATATTAATCGCTTATTATAATCGTATGATGTTCGTCTTGTCCCCGTTCGTCGAGACGTCTACGATACCGGTTTCATTGACCTGATGTTATTTAATGATATTTCCCACAAAAAAATACCATAAAGACGACTTAATGAAGATTCTACATGAATGGAGATAATGCAATTCAGATAAATTATTAAGTTGTGAAAGTACCTATATATAAAAATCTATAAGACACTTAACTCACCCGGTCACACGTTTTTGTGTATTACACAAAATTACATAATGTGTAATAAATTAAAATTAAACCTTTTAATTATTTTTTTTAAAAACAAAATTTGAGGGTCAATTTGTCGATAGAAAAAAATTATTTTTCACACCATTAAAGGCTCCGACACTGGTTACGGGACACGCTGTATAAAAATCGATTCTTAAGGAGTAAACTCCAATAAATAAATATGAAGGTATGGTGGATTTGATAAATTACAAATACAGTAATAATAGTTACAATACAATAATTGAATAAAATACAAGATTGGAAGGTAGGAGGACCTATATGATGATGTGCTCTTCATATTTTACTCATACCGGCTGCTTTATACGAAAATCAACTTTGAACTTCAATAATTTTAAAAGTCCAAGTACCGGCTAGCAGAGTAGAATCTAAGTTTGTTTTGCATTATCTAAATTTGACGAGTTTTACAGTATCAGAGTCGTTTTTTATATGTATAATATGAGTATATCGTCATCGTGGATCCTGTCTTGCCCCCGGGCTTGATCAAGAGCGAAAACATTCAATATAAATAAGTTACTTTTCTCGTAAAAATATTTTTAACTATCTTACTTTCGACTATCGGCTACTAGCGACACTAACTGTTAAAACGTGCCAAACTATTTTTTTCTTTCCATACATGCATACAACAATCTAACAAAAAAACTATCACAATGTGATCAATAGTTTCGAAACGCATAGGGATTTTTAGGGTTCCGTACCTCGAAAGGAAAAACGGAACCTTATAAGATCACTTTGTTGTCCGTCCGTCCGTCTGTCTGTCCGTCAAGACCCTTTTTCTCAGGGACCCGTGGACCCGTCAGGTCTACCGTCCCTTGGAGAGCTGTAAAAAAATCAAACTTCTAAGCCAACGCAATCAATAGGTACAGTCGTTTATGCTGCAAATTTACGACATTCGCAACCGAATCAAAACCTACAGGGTACTTCCCGTGAACTCAGAATCTTGAAATTTAGTACAAAGCAACGTCTTATAGCACAGATAAAGGAAAATTTTCGAAAACCGTAAATTTTTAGTTACGTCATATAATCAAAATATATAATTGACTTTTACTTATATACCTACAGGTTTGTACGTAACCCTCGATGCGCGACTCCGACTCGCACTTCGCCGGTTTTTTTATTTATATATTAGACGAGCTCCGTGGTCGAGTGGCTCGCATACCGGATTTCATGGTAACGCCACTCTGAGGTCCCGGGTTCGGCCGGGTCTACGTGGAAAACGAACTTTTCTGTGTTGCTTCGGGTCTGGTGGTTGTGGTACCGTCTCTGATTCTGAATTCCAGAACACAAGTGATGTTGTATTATATTTATTTATTAGTATTTATTATTTTGAAATCGATTTTTGTACCTAAATGGTTCTACAGATATCACAGTAATATATTGAAACTTTAAAAACCATAAAACACGAATACGATACTGAAAATTTATCGGAATAGTTTATAGCTAGTTCCGATATTAAAAGCATTTTTTACGATCACTTGACACCTAATAGAAAGATATAGTTCAGCTAATCGAAATTAAAAGGGTGTCGTATCGTAAAATAGATTTCTATGCTTATGTATATATTAACTAGTACTTAAAGTGTAGATAAAATATTGGTTAATTTCACATACACACTCAACTTGCGTCATTTTTGTTTAATGGATTCGCTCTTGATCTTAATCAAGCCCGGGTCCAACATAGGATCCACGATGGAACGAGCTAACCCAAAAGCCTATTTATACTGACTTTGAAACTGGACGGGTTATAAGTACTCGAAACAGACGCAGGAAGGGAGTTCCACTCCTTTGCTGTTCGCATTATAAAAGATGTTGAGAAGCGCTTGGTGCGACAAGTAGAAATAGAAACATAGAAAGGGTGAAAAAAAAGCCCGCAGTGTGTTTGGATGTCCGATGATAAAAGAGAGATAGTACTCTTACCGATGATAAAAGAGAGATAGTACTCATACCATTAGTATGAGCATATGTAGTTCCTGAGCACTTTCTTCAAATTACAGTCTGTAGAAGACCGACAGACCGGCAACTTTGCGGCGGAGAGCTAAGGGGTGAAGCTTGCTCTTCACCAATTTGCTGTCAATAATAAGCATTCAGAGGTTAAGACTCATTTGCAACCACCAATAATAACAATAATATTAGACAGCATCTTATACATTGTTTTAGACCCGAGTTAAGTATCTCAAATACTTGTGTTATGGAATTCAGAAACAACGATGGAACAACACCCAGATCCAGTTGATTTTCTATATTAAATTAGCCGGGGATCAAACCCTGCATCTCAGTAGCGTTACCATGAAAAACCGGTATGCGAGACACTCGACCACGAAAGGAATTTAAATTAAACAATGAATTAAGAATAAAGTTCTACCCAAACAAGAGTCTAATTGATCCAGTCAATCAATAACAAACCAGTATTCCAAAAGAGCGAGAAGCTGAAGATAGAGAAAAATGGTCATCTTTGGAGGAGGCCTTTACCCTCCGTTGAGAGGGGTTCTTGTACCCATAAAATATAAAAGCACCTAAAAGAATAAAGCACATAATTAATTAATGCATGCAAACTGTTTCGATGTTTATTTTAGTTTTTTTCTTTTAAATTGTAAACATATATTTAACCTTTATTTGTATTTGTAACAAGAAATAAAAGGTTTTTTATTTTATTATTTATTATTCCAAAAGAAGTAAATTTCTTATAATCTTTACCAAAGGTTTTGATCCATGGTTACTTCCATAAAGACGGTGTTTAAAAACTTTTTTTACGATACAATTTTGATATGCAAACTTAAATCTTCAACAAACATCCATCTTGGTAGTTACAAACCCATAAATTGCCCAAAATTATTGTTACCGATTGAGATATCAGTTCATACGTATCCTTTTCAATTCTTGTTAAAACAATTTCAACTTTATAATCTACCACATTAGACATATCCGAATTCACATTCGTAAATGTAAATTGACCATATTCAAGTCCTTTATCATACGCCGCATCTCTCCTTCATTCAACTTTGTACCCTGTTATGTTCAATTAAGATCGCTGTCTGTTGTTTTCGTTTCAATCTTTAGTTTGTGTGATTCATTGGATTATGACCTTTCTACTTCAGTATTAAGGTTCCCATTTCGTGGAATGCTAATCAAATTAACTTGCCACAGGGCGGTCTCACACGTCGTGATCTAAGGAGTTGGTAATCATAAATTGAGGCTCCCTAATAGTCAGTTCCCGCATAGCCTTAAGGTTTTAAGGGTGAGTGAACTTTAAAAGACTTGTTCCGCTGCATTTTTGCACTTGGTTAATTTCAAAATTTGCATTTACTTTCTTAGAAATGTTCTCCCGAACGAATTATTTCTTATGATTTACGTTTCTTAGACAAGTTTGCTGTATTGTCAAATACAAAGTTAAATCAACTATTTCATATCTTAATACTTTCATATTACAAGTCTCTTTGACATATTTGTATTACATTTTTTTTATGTAATCAAAATTATTCGATAATAATATTCCAATGAACAGAAAACATTTTAAGTTTGTCAAAGTGCCTTAGTTTATAAATAAACTACGTCATAATGACGGATTTGATCTTTACAAGAATTATAACAACAGAAATTTATGACTAACTTGATTTATAACTTCATTATTAATTGTATTGCCATTAAAAGCTTAAAAACTGAAAAACGAAAGAGAAAATTATGTACTTCTCATTCGTATATCTAATTATGTTTTATAATAAAATTGAGTCCTAACTAAAAGTATAGTATAAGATGTAGGTTATGTCAACTAACACACATCTTATTATGGATTTTTGCTTTGAAATAGTCTTTTAAAGTGTATAATAAACAGCGAACTAATGTTTCTGAAGCAAACTAAAATCATTTCAAGAAGGCTTAAAGTTTATTTATTGTATAGTTTCAAACAATATTAACATACTAAAATAGTTACGAACATATAAAGCTTAATAAATGCGTGTCTCTTTAAATTGTATATAGACTTTTATTACTGTTCTTTATGAAGTGAAATGTCCGAGGTATTATTTATATATATAATTTCACTCACAAATCTATGTCGGTTCGTTGACACCCACTATCTTAGCTCTAATTTGTACGAACATATTGTAAATATTTAGTTTTTATCTTCGTCGTAAAAAAATCGTAAAATCTGATACGCGGTGCCACGCGTACTCTTGACCAATTAGTTACACGTAACTTTACGATGTGCTCTGAAAAAAATGACATTTATCACTTCATACATAAGGTCGTGTGATTCGCCGACAGAGTTACAGAATTTATCAATGGTGAAATCCGATATAACAATATTTGAATTTTACACATTGTCTATATCGGCTATATTGATAAATAGTATTCTGGTTTTATTTTGTATTAAATATTTGATTGCTGAAGTCCTAGTTTCCTAGTATTTTTTCTGTTTTGCATTTGCTTCCAAGTTATTTTTTGGTTATTTTTTAAATCTTATAGAAATATGGCATTGTCACTGTTAAAAAATAAAATTACGTTATTATAGCTGATGCCATATTAATCGATTGTTAGATATTTGTAAAAATATACCTTCGTTTTTGAAGAAAGTTAACCTTCAACATTGAAAGAACGATACTAGCTCATAGTACAAGTTGAAATACGCTTCTAAATTTCGACGCGTCCACCAGCGTCTCGGCGCTCAGCGTTTAGCACTCGCGCTGATAACGAAAGGTCTTCGTTTCGAATCGTTGTGGTTATTTTCTATTAAATATAAACAGTGAAGTGCACAATATTACCAAAATTTGGGCGATTTTGATCCAAGTGCAAAAATTAATATTAACTTTGGTATTTTATTTGCATCAACTGACGAGTGTTTTACGAAGAGGTACTCATGTGTGTGTTTATTAAAACAACAAGCCCCGTAAACGATTAAAATGGAATGGCCTGCCTCGTAAACCCACGGCTGCGGACCACGGTTCCCACCATAAACTCCGTGCCGTCTCTAAAACGCCATAAAAACAGCTTACTTGCCTTTTAATAGTCGTCAATCTATCAAAAATTTTCCTTTAAATAGTAAATGGGTTTGTTTATAGATGTCTTGACAATACAGTTGATTGAAAAATGCTGGTATTCAAATTTGAATTTTATGATACTTATTTAAAAATGCTGTTTTGTTTAACATATTTATTAAAAATACCTACTATAAATAGACTCTTATTATAGCGTACTATAATGGTGATTTTATACTATTTAAACAATAGAATTTAGTATTTACATGCGCGTAAGCATAAAGTTCAATATTGTTTTGAGACGCAATGGTATGCAATTTAACTATAATTGTTTTTGTTTATATAGTCTCCAGCAAATAAGTTGAACATGATTTTGATATCACGTGACATGCGCAGTAGTGAATAATGTACCTAAACTTGCTACTACGCATGTCACGTGATTTCAAAATCATGTTCAACTTATTTGCCGGAGACTATACAAGGCATGATATTCAGCTAATAGGCTAAATGACAAAAAAATTTTTTTTGCTTTAATAGAAGCTCATTTCTATAATAAACAGACAGAAAAAATCGGTTTTCGAATAACTTAAAAAACAAGCAAGATATAAGGTATTGAATATTTTGCTCCATCTCTCTCTAGCAAAACGGAAATTTACATGGAGTTTATATGGCCGTACTCAACAGTGACGTCACTGTTGATGTCGGATCACTCTGTGTAATCGCTTCCAAATGAACAACTTAAAATGCTTGTATCTTTTGTATTTCTAAGCCGATTTTAATTCTGATTTTACACGATTGTATCTTTTTCCACGGTATTTTAATATATTATGACGAGACGTGAAAATTAAAATTCAGTCATCATCCCAATTGAAAAAAATCAAACACATATCTTAATTGATAATGTATCTGTCCAATTATCTCTTGTAAATCATGGTTTATAAAAACGAAAAATATAATTCCACAACTACAAAAAAATCGTAGAATACACATGAATGTGGTTCGAGTAGCCCTAATAAACCTCTGCATTTCTGCTTGATCCTATTTTTCGGGACATCCTATGTATTAATACTTATTGTATAAAATATATAATTATAAAGGTATTTGTAGATTTGATTTTTTTAATATTATTTAATTGCTATCTGTTTTTAATCGCGTTAGTTAGTGGTAGAGAAAGCTATTAACACTAAATCCAAATGTTGTTCCATTTTGTTTTTCGTTGATTGAAAAAGGTTTTTAATAAAATAAAAAATCTGCTTATGCACGAGCGGCAGAAGTTATACTTTTTTATTAAAAAATTTAAATGAGATATCTTGAAGTTAGCCTATTCACTTTAACAGCTAACTTCATGGTGTGGTTTTTTCGTTGCATATTGCACGCGTAATATCCGTTATATGAAAAATGTTCCCCTCAATTCGCCAAAAGAAACTTAAAAAATTGTCGATATCGCAATATCTTCAGCACCGTCACTAGTCAGGAGACGAGATCGTAAACCACCTAAGAAATGTAAAGTTGTAGAGACAGACTATTTGTATTGTTTAAACATCGATCGTGTTATTACCGATGTATCGATAAAATACTAAACAGTTGGCGTGATATAGATATATTCGTTTCATTTTATAATTTTCGTAAAAAACTAATTTAGTTACAAATGTTAGCAAACAAAACAAATCTTATAGAAAATACACTAATCGGCGATTTTGTATGAATACACCTAATATTTATAGAATTATCAAAAATAAAGTCCTAGATTGTGATAACCTTTAATAAAGATTGTAGGCCGAATCAACTATAAAAATGTAATTTTTAGGTAGACCTAAGGGGTCAAAGGTCAAATATTTTATTATTATCATCGCCCCATGATAACAATACTTTTTATTTACAATTTGCTGTACAATGGAATTGGCTACATTTCCATAACTTTCTTTTGTATTAAATTACTTATAATTTAGCTGTAAATATAGTTGTTTGTTGTACCTTGAATAAACTAAAAATAACAATTATTTTAATTGATCTTTCTTATAGATCAGATTCAGATAGAGATGTTTTGTAGTGGGAAATATAATCTTTATCACTCCAAGTTTCACGTTGCCCAATAAAATTGTCAGTAAATTTTTTTCGGATCCCAACAGGTGTAGATTTTTTATAGTCTCATGTAATTTGAATGCATAATGGTGACACTAAAGATAATCATGACATTTTACTGCACAATCATTAATATTTTATATTTTATGTTTCTCTGAAATATAAATGATTACAACACTTATGAAATTAAGTTTTTATCGATTTTTATAACGATATCGATTAAGAACTTAACGCTGGTTGAAAAGATTTGATATTAATTGAGAAGTACCGATTCTTTTTATTAAGTGATTTCATACTTCAAGAACTGATGTCTGCCTAAAGACTTGATTTTTTATAATTATAACACATCATAAAGTACCATTGGGAGACTGGGCTAAAGGCTTATCTGTAAGGAAGGCCTTTGGCCACGCAGGGGCCGTAAGAAGATAATGAAAGGCTAGACGACAAAATTGGGCACCGAGGTTTATCCTATTATGGTCTTTTAATGCGATCTTTAACGGAAAACCCCCATATATGAGAGGGGCTACCGTTGACTGTACGTTTTTACTGATGAGATGATGATGAATCTAATGTGGATCGTCAATTAATTGATTTTTGTTGACACCAAGATCTTTCTCAATAACACATTTAGGCAGGCACTTGAATCAGTTTGTCACTTACAAATTTAAATCGTTTTATACTAAAACTCAATAACCCATTTTAAAGTATGTAAAACTTACCGTATTAGAATATTAAAGTAAATAAATATATATCTTTCTTTTGAATTCAATTTCTCTATTATAATAAATGATAATGTATTTATTGTAAAACTATAGCTATCCAACGAGGTAACGGTGCTGGTCCTTTAGACACTTTGCTCAACAGCAGTGTTGTGAGTGATTTTACATTTTTTTATGTTTTTGAAGTGAAAACTTCTTTAGCATCGTTGTGATTTGAAAGTCGGTGAAACGAAAAAGCGACAGAAAAAAGAGACACATAAATTCATAAGATTTAACGTGGGAGAAAATGAGATAGGAAACATTATGTACGTGTGTTAATACGTGTTTGTGTGCGCATGCGTAGTACAAAGCTTGAATGAAGGCATCACAACAACCGTGGTATTTTGTATACGTATACGTATTATTTTTGAAGGTTTCACTTCTACTACGTGTGAATTGCACATATGCTTTTTTTTCCTATCCTTCCTATTTCCTATCCTATTTTCTTTTCTTGTCTTAATTATTTTTTTTTAGGTTTAAACTTGTATGTTTTATGTTGTATTTAGAGGATTTTTTTTAACATTAATAGTTAAAGTTTTGATTTCACTGATTCAATATTTTTTATTGTAAACATTTTTTAATTCCATTCTATTAAAATCTGCTCAGCATTGTAAAATGGACAATGAGACAATCAAGTCCTAATTCAGCAATGTAACGCGCAATGTGAGTTCAGATAACAATGAAAGGAAATGTCATAATGTCATGTTTATGCCTGAACAGAATCAGCGCACAGGCACTAAATTTCTAGATACAGTATAAAGTTAGGCCCGTGAGTCGTAAAAGTTATGTGATACATTTGCTGGTCAGCGTCCCTTGCAAATAATTCAAACTGTCCATAACGTTCCAAGTTTCGTCATAATATCAACGGCTGTAAATATGACTGATGTTGTATTTGAGTTTGTTCAATTTTACGGCTTTCTAGACTACAACAGCGAGTATGTAATTTACTCGTGAAGTTAAAAATTTTAAGTAACACTCTTTTCAGTGAAATATACAAATACCCGAGAATACGGAAAATTAAAAAAGAAAATTTGTATGATTGGTTGTATTTTAGAAATATTACAAATATTTTTAATACATTTTAAGATCGTGAAATGCATATATATGCATTTAGTGCATTTGACGACTGTTTGGTGCAACGGTAGCAATAGTGCCTTATGTATCGACGGTCCTGGGTTCGAGATTCAGAAGATTAATATTACTTATTTATGTTTGATATATGTATGTCTATACGTTACCGTAGTATCCATAATACAAGTCTTACAGTGCTTACTTTGGGATAGGCTAATTGATTGTAATAAATATTATTTTTATTTAAAAATGCTCTTTGTATATCAAATGTCAGTAAACAGAAATGAAAAACCATCGCGAAATCATCCTTACTATGGGGACAGCCTTAATGTTCCAAATGTTAAGACAAATAACATCTCTTTAATGAAAACGTCATTGGGAAGATAGCCATGTGATGTGATGAAATACCTATGTGATTAATTATTTATCTCGTATTGAAATGCATAAGCACATGTATCCTATTTACATGTCCACAACAATAAGGCACATACTGGTGATTCACAAAAACCGGCCAAGTGCGAGTCGGACTCGCGCACGAAGGGTTCCGTACAAACTTTTAGTCAAGCAAAAAAAAAATTTTATTAAATACTTATTTTATTATTTATTATTAAAGTTAAAATACAAGTGAGAATTTTCTGAATATTTCTAGTACCTACCTGTTGCCATCATATGTCGAGCAAAAAAAGGCAACAAAATCGTGTTTGTTATATGGGAACCGTCATATATGGGGATAGCGGCAACAGAAATACATAATTTGTGAAAATTTCAATTGTCTAGCTATCGCGGTTCTTGAGATATAGCCTGGTGACAGACAGAGGGACAGACAGCGAAGTCTTAGTAATAGGGTCCTTTTTTATCCTTTGGGTACGGAACCCTAAAAATGATATAACACCCCCTTATTAGCTATATAAATAACTACAGTTGCAGCCAGGAGAAATGCATTAACGTGCCTTCCGAAGTACGAAGGAGCTTGAGATATTAATGTCTTGGTAATCTCATCTCAGTAATCAGTAATAATCGAATCTCAGTAATCGGATTCAACTTTTACAAAAGTTATTTAACTACCGCAAACGTAGGCCGCCAATCTTTTATATTTATAGCTTAACTAAATATCACAAACATTTCAAAATAATACCAATAAAGTGGTTAAGCAATACTAAATCCGTACTAATAAAATAAAAGGTTCAAATCTATCGGCAAAGTGAATACAATACGTTGACAGTACGATCTTAATTCATGTAATTATTCCAGTAACCTAGACCACACACGAGCTTTCGACAATATGATCTATAACTGAGGTTGTACAGGAATAATGCGTGGGCCTGATTGCCGCCTTGGGGCACTCCTGCCTGGTAGCGGTCGCGTTTATGACTCATAGCGTTTTATTGGAGTTTTCGTTCATAAATCGCATGGTATATTGTGAGTATTTGTCATCTGATGAGGTGCCAACCCATATACTTAGCAATGAAGTTACATTCAGGGATGGTATTTGTAAGGCTATTTCTATCCCCATGATTATGACATTCATTTCGTTTTCTGATATGCTCATTGTGTTGAATTAAAATATGAAAAGGTAATGGTGACTTCCACGGTTGAGCTTGCATTCTATGGAATAAAATATTTGATTGCTATTCAAATGGGACAACCATATAAACTCCGTTAGAAGTTAAAAAATATGCTCTTTAAGATATACATTCAATAAAAAAGGGTGGATTCGCTTTTCTTATCCATTCCAATGATTGGCACAAAATAAACAATATTGTAACCAGTCAAAATAAAATTATATATTGACATCTATTAACATAAAATGACTTCTTTTCTAGCATAAATATGCTTAAAAGTATGAGTACTCCGCTGAAAGATCCATAGTTTTTTCCTATCAGAAACCTCAATGTATTGTCTGTAAATAAACATAGAAAAATATGTGTTAGAAATCCATTTTATTCGTATACACTTATTTATGTAAGTATAGTTAAGCGCAATAAAAATAAAAATACATATTAATTCTTATAAATTTGAATGTTCATTCGGGTATTAAAAAGGAAGTCTAGCAATTCGATGTTACTATAAAGATAACTAACCTATACGCTTAGCGAAATTGTGGAGACACAAAACAAGCCATTAACCAAAAGAAGAAGAAGATCTATGCGCTATCGGTTTTGCCGGTATTAAAATCCAATTATTTACTGATATTGATGGTAACGATATGATAGACTGACTTAAAATTGAAAATCATGATGCGAATTTTGTTAAAATTTTACTTTTTTACCATCTCCTTGCATATCAAAATGTTTACTAGACTTTTTATTATTTTAGAATTTAAAGGATTGATATTCAAACCATACCGTAAAAAGTATTGCCTATTGTAACAGGATCTGTTCCCATTATTCTGACAGATACGACTATGATTACAATGGTACAAGTTAAAGTTACAGTAGTCCTCGTTTCTTGAGACAGGTAAGATGTTGAATTTACTGCTTATTAAATTTCGATTCGTGAAAGTTTAAGGTCAGCTCAGTTTGGATTTTATATGAATTGATCACTAACTAGGATTTTATTGCTGTAAATACAATAATATTATCGATTGCCTGAAAATGGGTTATAGAAAGTTTTATTGGATATTGGAGTGGGCTGGAGAGAGGAGCTGAGTTTAACGTAACCCTAAAGGTTTTGTTTGAAAATTGTACATTTGAATATAGTGAAGCGTTCACTGGCTCAAAGAAAAATATCACTGTTGGAACTCGCTTACATTTAAAAAATCTCAACAGTTTAAGTTAATAAACTACTAATATTGTTTTTACAGTACCATCAGCACTTCGCACAAAATGTTGGAAATTTTGACCCCAAATCGAATTTATTTTAGAAATGTAAAATATGTGATTACTACATCGTATCATACATTATTATTCTACCTAAACTGTAATTTAAAAAATATATTTATAAATATTGTAAGAAATTAATTGTAATTTATGAATTAGGTATACAAAGTAGTTCCTTGATAGAATTTCGGGCACCTGTTAAGTTATTTACGAGTATATACAAGTCTCTAAATGCTGTGTTCAATGTTAATAGACTATATTTAGTATCGATGTAACTGATTTTATTTTTCTTTTTCTTGCAGAGTTCATCCTATTTTAAGATATCTCTATGGTCTGTCGTACAAAGCTACCCAAAGTATAAAAAGTCCATAGACAGTATTCACCTTAAAGATAAACATGAAAAACATGAAAAATTCAATATAGTGCAATAATAATAGATTATTTGAAAACATATGAATAGCATAGAATAACTTCTGACACGTAGTTTTTAGCAAAATTTCTCCAAATGGGGTAAAGTCTCAGTAGTTTTTAAGATACGTCATCTGGCTTATTTAATAAAATTTACTTGGTTAATAAAATGAGGATTCCTAGATATTTCTTCTTCCTCTTTCGCGCACATCAGACATTTGAATAAAACAACTTTTTTACGGATTTTGCTCATAACTTATGTTATATTTATTCCTGAAGTTTCGACTCCCTTTACAGGATACTTCAAAGGATTTAATTTATTTATTAAATTCTCATTACAATTACATTGTACACTACTGAGTCTACCATTAGTTCGGAAATTGGGAGGCTGTTTCAAGAAGAATTGGAGAAAGAAACTCAGCCAGGGGAACCGACCTCCATCTTATGTACTTTTATTATTTTATTTTAAAACGGAGTCTGTTCAAATAAGGATTCGAATCCTATCTGTGGTTAATTTTTTTTTCTAGACAACCTATGTGAATTTAATAGTTTTGCATATTTGAAGATATGAATTAAAGATTGAAATCTCCATAGCTTAAATAGATGGCAAAATAGCGAATTCCCAGAACTTAATGTTTATATAGAACTGTGGAGACTCAGGAAGATACTTAAAGTATATTTGACTTTGATGCTCGGATAGTCTGTTAAACAATGCAATAAAACATTTGTTTTATTCACAGCTCATGCTGAGCTGAGAAGTGTCTGAGAGTCGAGACGTCTTTGGACAATTGTGAATTCTATGTTTTTGGTGTAATGAGGAATTCTAGATTATGTTTATAATGATTCACATTTAAATACCTTTTGCATTTTTAACGGCGCCATTCGTGAAAGATTCAACATAATATTTTATTACAGCATTGTTTCTTTTAAATAGAAAAGTAACAATAGTCTAAGCAGAAACACATAATAGACATATAGACAAGAATGTACAGATAAAAGAGTCAGGATTTAAATTATGATTTACTACATTGTTTCTGTGTTAAACCAATAATCAACTGGTATAAATTAAATAAATAATTCGCAATCACAATAATAATGCAACTGTAGTGATCCTGTTTTTCGGTTCATCGGTCCTGGGTTCGAATCCTGAAATGGCAGATGCTTGTGTGATGAATACTAGGATTTAGGAGTCATTGGTGTATATATATATTGCTGGTAAGCGATGATGCGATCTAGGATGTGACGCGCTATGTGATGTCTATTTGTTATCCTAGTAACCATAACAGAAGCCTAACAGTTCTTACTTTGGGCTAGGCTAATTTGTTAATTCTATTATTTGCCTTTAACTTGGTATAATAGATGATATAACATCGTAAATCCACCACATGTAAAACTATATAAGTGTAACATGCAACTTTGAAGTATTTCATGAAGATAAGCGATTAGCCTGAGTCATCATCGTAGGCTTATTGATATCGGAACTTCAGGGGCATAGGGCTTTTCTATAGATAAAAACACCGTAAGAAGAATAGGCCATAAATCACCATAAATCTGAAGCACGGATATGTTACCAAAATTTTTGGCCCCGAAATCGATAACCGGCCCTTGTGAAGTTGCTAGTTTAACAAAAATAGAAAAATAAAAGATTTGATAATTTTGACCCTATTATAAAAATACAATTAGATGATATTGGTATCCACAGAAGTCAACGTTCTCTCCTATTTTAAAAGATAAAATCATTGTTAGGTACAAATATTTTACAGGTACGCTTGTGCTTCATACAATAATCATTATTCGTCTTCGAATGAGACTTAGTTAATATATATATGTAAGATAGGTTTCATTAAATTAATAATAATCAAAATATTGCAAATTATAATACAGTAACGCGTGGCCGGGTCAGAACGCACTAACCGTTTCGTCATCGAGCCCCTTAGCATAAGTAATGTCCAGGAATTCAACTCATGCTGGTTAATACTATAGCGTAACTTTGATTTCTTCACCCAAATTCCTTGTAACATATATCAAGGAATAAAAAATACGTCTAATTTTATATGCGAAGTAAGAAAACTAATAATAAAATTTATTTCATTCAATTTTGTACAATCAATATCATCGGTCAAGTCACCTAGTAAGAAAAAAATGCCCGTAAAAGGTGTCTTCACTCATCCATATCTATACAGTTGGTGTTATTTATGCAGTTATTGTTAAGGTTTAATGGAAACAAGTAGTTTTATATGAGAAAAATTAGCTTAGACTTTATTAAGTTTTAAATACAGAACCTACATTGGCTAATAATGTTCACAGAGTAGAGAGTAAGACATATAAAAAGGAGTAATAAACTTGGCATAAAAAACAACGCAAGTCAATGGAATAAAAGGCGCGAAATTTAAATATTACAACAGTTATGCAAATCAAATAATACTAACTCGACTAAAAAGAGAAAAATAGGTATGATATATTTTATTATGACATTCTTTTAATTTCAAAATATAAATAAACGTACAATTTATGTGTTATGTAAATTTAGCTTCTGTATGTGCTGTATATGTGTGTATCAAAGTGATGTAGTTGAAATGAGTGTTTGTGTGCATATATTTAAAAATGCATAATCAATTTAAGTCACAGTTGGCATCGATCAGAAGACACCGATCAGGAAAGTTCATTGGTAGACTCCCACACACTATATAACAATGGAACAGAGTTGATTACTAATTGTACGGGCTTTCTAGATGCATATAGCGGTAAATACTTTACTAAAATATTATTATTAAAAAAAAACATAATACATACGAGAAATACTAAAATAAATAAAACTTAGGTAAATGGGATTCCATCTTTTGTCTTAAGTCGAGTCCTCTTTTTCTTTTTATAGAAAATAGGCATGCGCTTGACCACTATCTCGCCTTACTTATTCACTCGTGACTTGAAGACCTCTAAATTTTGATATTTTTATTTGTCAGGAAACATAGACTCAGGCAAAGAGTTCCACTCCTTAGCGGTACGTATCACAAAATTGGAACTAAAACGCTTAGTGCGAGTCTTTGGTATATCTACCATATAATGGTGTCGCCTATTTGTACGTGTGGTACCACTCTTTAGCGGTATTGTCAAAGCTTTTTTATTAAAAGATACACCCCATGCTTATTTTCTGAGTCTGTTTTAAAGACAATCGTTTCGAGTAAACTCCTTTTCGGTTTTTTAAGTCGAATCCTTCTATTGCTAAAACTTTTTGAAGTTATACTTCTTTAGGCGCGTTATGAAAAAATGTTGAGTATGAAATTTTACGATGCGCGCGAATCACTGCACAAAAGTTACAGTATGAAGTTGGCCGAAAAAGCGACATAGAATAAACCAGCAGGATGAAGTTGGCCTCCAATTATGAAAGTGTGGGTGTATGTGTGATTTTAAATTATATATGGTAGTTAAAAGTAATTTATATAAAATTATAATAACAATTTTATATTATATAATAACAATATAACAATTTTATTTAAAAGTGGATTTTATTAAAAGATACACCTATTGCTTATTCTTATCAAGAAATTACGTTGCTTCAGAATTATTGGTGGAAAAATACGACAACCCTGCACGAAGGCCCGTTTCTCTAGCACCTTGACAATATCGGGTCTTTGCAGGTCAATATCAGAGGTTTACGTTCGCGAAACGTCACAAGTTTATGTGCTGCATACTTTATGCCTGACTAGTTTCCGTATTAGAGTCCCGATAGCTGTTATTTTATTACTGTTATTATAAAATAAGAACAGTTCAGTTAAGGTTACATAAGGCCAAACATTTTATATCTCCATATAAAAATAAAAAAAATCTTTGTCACAGTGTTTGACCATGATGAACTCTGAAAATACTAGGCATATGATAGGTTTCATTTTAATTTATACCAATTTTTTTTATCCAATCTATAATAACTGAGCCGGGTTAGCTAGCCTATATATGTAAAAATTATCTATCACAGTTTTTGACCGCCATGAGTTCCGAAACTACTCAATTGATTTTGATGATTTTTTTCATATTGATAGATTTGTTATGACTTAGGACATTTATGACCAAAAAAATTTTTTTCTAATTTATCATAACTGAGCCACAGCGATGCGTGGCCGGGTCAGCTAGTATATATATATACAAATTCTCTATCACAGTGTTTGACCACGATAAACTTCGAAATATACTCAATTGATTTTAATGTTTTTTTCCTTTTTCTGGATTTATCCAGACATAGAATAGGTTTTATTTTAATTTATAACACAGCAATAGGTGGACAGGTCGACTTGTAATATTACAATTAAAAATGACATAGTGAATTTTATTTCAAAATTGATATTCATAATCACGTTCTTCAGTTATAGATTCTACGGGAAATCATAATAAAAAGAATTCCAAGAAGTGTTATCCCCAAAAACATTAAAGCCTTGAGAATCAGTAAAAAAATATTCTCCCACTTGGATTTTCCAATTGGCAGACATTCGCAGTCTGTGGCGGCCATGTTGTTTTGATGGCGTCTGTCAAATTTGTTCTTTAATCCCAAAATACAATGGAAAGTATGATTGTTTGTTAGTGTAAACGTTCCGCACATAACGCCATTTTCAAGGCAGAAGCGGTGGCCCTTCTCTGCAGTGTTTGTTGGCCAAATTCGGGACGACTGGTAAACAATAAGTTTATAGTAGTTTTTCAATCGGTTACAAACATCGCCGCGGTCTGTAAAAGAGTGAACTCAATCTTGTTCCTTGACTGGACTTCAGAACGTAGAGGGCATGAATTTTGTCCGAAAATCATCTTTAACGACGACGACATTTTTACATAAAAAATATCCTATCTATTTTAACAAGCGAAATAAATCACGTGGAATTGCTTCTACAAAAAAATACTGTTTTTTGCAGATTTTAGGCCGGTGTGGCGTCATTGCTTTTTTTTTATTATTTAGTCAGTGAAGCCGTCGCAACGGTGAAATATAGAGAGATGAAAAGCGTTCTTAAGTGCACATTGTGCATCAACGATTCAAAGTTATCTCTCGCAAAGGTACCATATATACCAGTAACATAGATAGCTGTGGGGACTGGAATTTTGCTAAAGCAGACATTGTCAATATGACCGAAATGATCCGCAATGCGGACTGGAGTTCCGTACTTCAGTCTAAAGACGTGGTTTCAGCTTCTCAATGTTTTTATCAAACGATGTTCGGCATCTTTGACTCTAGTGTTCCAAAGAAGCAGCGTTTGAAATCACATTCAAGGCGATATCCCACTTGGTTTACATCGGATATCATCCGCGATATTAAAACAAAATCTCATCTTCATCGTAAGTGGAAGCGTTTTAACTATTCCCAGACTTATGCAGAGTTCTCGGCGTTACGTGCCAGTCTTAAACAGAGGATTTCATTGGCCTATAAGTCTTATATCAGTCGTTTACAGGAAAACTTACACCTCAATCCCCAAAGTTTCTGGCGACATATCGGTAATTTGCAGTCAAATAGTAGGTTTGAACCGAGCGTTGACTATAAGGGGCTGCATCGGTCCGGTGTTGACGCAGCTAATGCTTTTGCTGATTTTTTTTCTAGCGTTTATGCCGACTCACACTCAGGTCCTGGCCTAAATTCGTTTGTTTCTGAAACTGTGGCTGACAGCCGTCACGTGCTTCTCACTGGTTTCTCGAAGGAAATGGTTGAACACGCAATCGTTCGTCTTAAGCCTGCTGTGACCCCTGGACCAGATGGAGTGCCGGCTGATATTATAAAGGCTTGCAAATTTTCTTTTGTTATTCCTCTTTGTCATATATTTAATTTAATACTTAGTACCGGCACTTATCCTCCAATATGGAAACTTTCTCGGGTCACACCCATACCTAAAAGTGGGAATCGACTATTGGTTGAGGAGTATCGGCCCATAGCTATTCTTCCTGCACCAGCAAAAGTTTTTGAAATTGCATTATACAATGCTATTTTCAGTCAAATCAAGCCATATTTATGTAACGAGCAGCACGGATTTAGACCGGGGAGGTCTGTTGACACAAATCTACTGGCCTTTAGCGAGCATCTTTCAAGTGGTATGGACCGTGGCAAACAGGTTGATGTAATTTATTTTGATTTTTGTAAGGCTTTTGATAGGGTTGACTGCGGTGTCCTCCTGATGAAGCTTGGCTCTATGGGATTTTCGCCCCAACTTGTGCGAGTCTTTGAAGACTATCTCCGAGACAGAAGGCAGTTTGTGCGTTACGGTTGCTACGTCTCCGAATCATATAAAATTCCCTCTGGTGTGACGCAGGGTTCGATTCTTGGGCCTCTGCTATTTTTAATCTTGATCAATGATATAGTGAAAGTTCTCAGGCATTCCCAATGTCTGCTTTATGCGGATGATCTGAAACTGTTTGCGGATGTGGATAGTGAACGTGATTGCGAGCTCATTCAGCACGACATTAATGCTTTGTATCTGTGGAGTGAGCGTAATAAATTACAGTTCAATTTTATGAAATGCTCTGTAATGACGTTCAGTCGAAAGCGGTCACCAATCAGGTATCGGTACGTGTTGGGGAATGCTAATATAAAGCGCACAGATTCCATAAAAGATCTGGGGGTGATCTTTGTTAGTTCTTTAACTTTCAATGAGCACATCTCAACACTTGCGAAGAGTGCTTTTAGTCGTCTAGGTTTTGTAATGCGAAATGTACGTGACTTTCACGATCCTGCAGCCATAAAGCTTCTCTATACCAGCCTTGTGAGAAGCAAGTTAGAAGCCAGTGCATGTGTGTGGAACCCACATGAAGCGAAATACACACTTATTCTAGAGAAAGTTCAGAAGGCTTTTCTTAGGTACTTTTATAAACGCCTTTACGGCTACTATCCCTTTTTGTATCCCACTAAGTTTTTGCTAGGTAGCCTTGAAATGAATTCGCTAGATGTCCGAAGAGCATTAAATGAAATCTATATAGGCCTTAAAATTTTGCGTGGGCTAATAGATCTGCCTGAGGCAGTAGAGCAGCTTTCCAGGTTCTTTGTGCCTGACAAGTACCTACGCCATCGAGCTAACCGGCGGCATCCTCTATTTGCTACACCTGCATGCCGCACCGAAGCGCGTGCTCAGTTCCCACTCTGCCGAATGCATACGGCCTTCAATGCCTTACTAGTGAAGTTTCCTGAACTGGACTTGTTTGCTGACGAGTGGAAGCTCATAATGAATGCGGCTTTGAAAATTATGGAGAATGAATGATTTTATCTAATTATATTGTTTTAATTGATGTGTATAATTCTATGATTGTATTATGAAAAACAATTTTGTAACTGGGATAAACCCGTTTAATTGTAATGAATAAATAAATAAATAAAATAAAATAAATGAATAAATAAATATATTTATTGGCTACTAAGATCGTGTGATTTAGTCCAACTAGCTTTTTTCATGTGGGATTTCTTGAAGTCGCAGGCCGATAATCCACAATGACTGATACCCATAAAAAGAACATAACTCAAGACATTGCTCATGTTTAGTCGGATCTATGCGATACAAATAAATTTTTCTTACACTCACACCAATAAGCCTAACCCAAAGTAAGCACTGTAAAGCTTCTATTATGGATACTAGGGTAACGGATAGACATACATACAACATATTACAAAAAACCCCGTACAAAATGTAATTAAATATTAAAGCGAAAAATATTGTCAACCCTAGTAAGCTGTCACTGTATGGAACTGAAGTTATAATAGATTATTTAACAGAGTGAACTCTTTAACGGATTTTAAGGTTTTCATTCAAAAAGGTTTGCAAACTCAATAAGAGGAATTAATGACTTCGAGAAACGTCAAGTCGAAAAAATAACGTTATGTTGTCAATTTCAAATCTTCTGATCGATATCTTACAATTATTTTGTGTTATAACCAACATTATTTCTAAAGTGAAAAAATGGTTATGTTTTCCAACTCTGAAAAATACGAAATGATATTATGCGTAGGCCATAAAGATGGCAACTTAAATCGTGCTCGCGAACTGTATCGGCAACGATTTATTGATGGTAGACCCTCCGTTGAACAGCGACGGCAACCTTCTTGCCAATGCTTTCTGAACATGTCAAGACGCCTACATTCTACCGGGTCCTTTCATCGGTCCACTAGAAGTGGACGTCCAAGCGCAGTCGATCTCAGACAGACTGAATCAGTGTTGCAGCATTTTGAAGAAGTGCCAACCACGAGTACGAGGCGAGCCGCAGCAAGACTCGGTATGAGCTATGTTGCAATTTGGCGAATTCGAGGTTGTGCATTGAGCAAAGCGGAGCACACTTTGAACCGTTTCTCTAAATTTCTTGTTCGTTACGTAAAAGTAATTGTCAGTTTAAGTTGAAAGAGACCTAATATAAATCATCTGTGTCAGGTATTTTAACATTTTATTTGACTTGTAATATCGATCTGAGCGGTTTCTCTACATTTTGTTACTCTATGTCGTTCCGCGGATATTAGGTAAAAATGTACATAAAAATATTTAGTTCTTACACTTCCGCGCACAATAAACATCAGAATAAAACACTTTTTTACGGATTTTTGCGCATGTTTTATTTTATTTTATATTTAATCCTGACGTTTCGACTCCTTTACAGGAGTCGTGATCACAGGATGACTGATCGTCAGGATTAAATATAAAATAAAATAAAACATGCGCAAAAATCCGTAAAAAAGTGTTTTATTCTGATATGTACATAAACATTCTGTGTTATTTACTCTTTAATTATATGGGAATAAGGTTGGTACAAAAATTATTTCTTTGTACTTAATTTTGGCAGCAAGTCATACTGCGATTTTACGGTTTTCAAATATTATAAATTGACTCTTTATAAGGGACCATTTAACCTCGTTTCCTCTTTACGGGTATTTTTGTAACACCTTGCATATGATACATAGATATGTAATATTCATAGAAATATATATATAAACACCCATGACTTAGGTACAAATGCTCGTATTCATCATATAAACATCTGCCCCTTCCGGTATTCGAACCCAGGACCGTCGGTGCGAAAGGCAGGATCGCTACCGTTGCACCAAACGGTCGTCCAAAATATATACCTCAAAATAGATAAAGTATTGTAAGAAGGGGTTGCTGACCTGTCCGGTCTTCAGCAACTACTTATTCACGGAGATAGAATCTATAATCTAAGATGACAAATTTGTTGTTTGTCTATCCGCTCTTTTTCCCGCTCTTTTTCCATTGTATCAATTAACGTTACCATAGTAACGCGTTAACCGTAAGTAGTTCGTCTACCGGACGCTAGATGGCGCTAACGGAAAAAAATTAAAGAATTTTGTCCACCCGTGCGAAGCCGGGACGGGCCGCTATTGCCCTAAAATCTTTATTAATTTTCATGCAAACCTTTATAGCACAAACCAAGTTTAACGTGGGTGATAATGCATGCTCAAAGAAACCAGCTTTGTCCAACAATTAGATTTGATTTCATCACTATTAACGTAAAAGCTATCAAAATCAACAGTTAAGCCACAAAGCACATAAATTAAACCAATTTACTCCGCCTCAATTTCCACTCACCAAATAAAGCTTTCACATCAGTAGGGGGCAACCAACAAAGGCATAGCCGACGATACAGGAAGAGCCGATGGAGATTTTTCGGATGCAATAAATAACGGAGAACATCGAGCCATCGGAGCAGAAAACGATGCAATTAGATTAATCATGGATAAACATGTTCAGCTGTCGCCGGCACAATGAGGCAATCGGGAGCTAATACAATTGGCGCCTATAGCCCGTGCTCCTATTTTCATTTTGGAGCTCGATCACATGTAAACTGTCACATGGTAGTAACTATATTTGCATTTATAATGTTTAAAAGTATATTATTATAACTATACAGTTTTATGCGATATTAAATTTTACCCGAGTTTTGTTTTATAATAAAAAATGGTTGTCTGTAAAGTCAGTTTACGGACGATAATTTTATGTGATAGCGTCATAAGAAAACGTTGATTAAAAATTGCATACTTTTATGAATTGAATTAAATTCAATGAATTATCATTATTTTGTATAGTAATTAATTGAATATGTTTTTTCTTCTTTTTTTCGATAAATTAACATTAAGTTGTTTTAATAAACAATGGAAACCACATTAACTTTTCACTTCATGAAGTGGAAGAGTGATAGATGCGCCACAAGTCGAATGCTTAGGGCTATCGTGCCTCTCTATTGTTCCTCGCTCTTGCTTGCACGCTCGACTCAGGCGGAACGTTGCACTTTTTCGTGCATGCAGCCGGTGTTCATCGATTTATAAGACGTTTTTACGTCAATAATAAGGATAATATTTTTTACATTCGCACCAATTTTGTGATCCGTACGCTAAAGAGTGGAACTCTTTCCACATGGTTATTACATCTAAACTATGATGAATCTGAAAGTTTATTGCTAACAACGGGTTAGAAGGCACTGGCTAAGAATATATGTTACATACAGGTACTTAGAAACGAATATATACACGAAAGTTTTACACATACACACACACTTTCAAAAACACATTTTTACATAGATACACACGCCAATTCAATATACACGACCCGACATGAAAATAGTCTGTTTTTCTTGTTTTAATATTTTGCTTTTCTTTTATTAATGTAATCAGAACAAAGTTATACAGTCGCCCTGGGAGTGGGAGCCTGATGATCTGTAACACAAGCTTTTTTCTTGCACAGGCGTCAGTCTCGCAAAAACATTAAATACACCAAGAAATGTATAATATTCTAAATCATGTACGTTTGTGACGAGAAAGAAATAAATGACTATTATTATTATTATCTTTGCCTGGGTCTGTGTTTCCCGACAAATACAATTTAGGGTTCAAATCACAAGGGAATAGGTATCTTCTAGGCAAGCGCGTCACAACCTGGTCATTAGGCGATAAAGCTAACCTATTAACCATAAAATAATTAGCCTAGCCCAAAGTAAACACTATAAGGCTTGTGCTATGAAGACTATGGTAACGGATAAACATACATATACGTTACATACATATAGTAATATTTATGGAAAATGAATAAATACCCATGACTATGGTACCTACAAATGCTCGTATTCATCACAGAAACATTTACTTATCCCGCGACTCAAACCCAGGACCAAAGGTGCGAAAGGCAGAATCGCTACAGTTGCACCAAATGGTCGTCGTCATCATCGTCAAATAATAAATTTGTACTGAACTTAAAATTAATTGATGTTAAATTATTTTAATAGAAAAAAAAGTACACAAGGCTCAGTAGCTCCATTGGTAGAGCATTGGACCGGACTTCCAAAGGTTGCGGGGTTCGATTCTCGCCTGAGAATTAACTTGTTTTCCAGTATTTTATTTTAAAAATAATTTATCTTATAAGATAGCATTGAAAAAATGCAAAGTTTATTAATAATGGAAATGACGTTGATGATGAAAAAAAAATAATGAATTAACACATCAAACTATTCCGATAAAGGCATATTGTGAAAGCTAAGGGTGTGTACACACTGATATCAAATATTAAAAGATTCTTAACACATCTGTAATCCTTTTTGTAAGGAATTAATATTTAAATGATTTATTTTAGCACATTAATTATATATTAAAGTAACAACTACTAAGTTTCGTAGTTATCGTTGGTTTAATAATCGATTGTTCAATCGATTATTGACGTTAGTAGTAACTATTAAAGTGGCTAGTCTGTGGCTGTCAATTAATAGTCTGACTTGTCATACCTTTTTGGTCGCTGGCGGCATTCACTCGGGCAACGCGGTATTGTACGGTTGTCTGGCCATTTACTTAACGGTTACAATCTTCGAAAAGCTAATGGAATACCAAACTGCTGAAGTAAGTAGCATTGGCTGATTATTTTATTACTCTGAGTAAGTGTAGAGCTTGAAAAGGGTTAGGACTAGTAACTATTCTTATAAAACATGAAAGCGATGTAAAATAAACGTTGTCAAGAAGTTAATTTTTGTATTATTTCACGGTCTCTAATAATTCAGAAGTGGGATAGGCAGGTATTCTTCCGAATCACTTGCTTATCCTGCCCACGTGATTTTACAGACCAAGCAAATGTTCGTTCCTTTTTACTTTAAATCTAGCAATAGGCATCGTGTTCGCCATTGGTTTTCATGTTTTATACTTCAGTTTAACAGAACGTATCAAAGTTTTTTTTTACCCCTGTATCAGTTTTGTTACGCATTTACTAAGATAATGTTAAAGTAAAAAAAAAAAAAGTGTAAGATTTATATTTTTGTAATATATGTGATGTGAGGGTCCAACTCAGACTTGACCGTTTTTGGACCTATATTATATATCTTCAGTGTACCTCTGGGGTTTCTAAGGGGGTCAAAATTTCATTATTTTTACGCTACGATGCTTACTTTTTGAGATATTAGCCATTTTAGTTAGAAATATAATAATGTTATGCTCTATGAAATCAAATTCTTTTGCGTTTTTTCTCCTTTTCATTCACCCGTATAGTTTTAATGTCAAATGTTTGAGACAAATATACAGAATTTATCGAAATAGAATTTGATCTCATGGTTACCCTTACGGTTGCGAGTTCTAGATATGGAGTACGGTGCTAAAGAAATATAAACTATCGATCATGATGGCGAAGGTGTGCATACCAACACGGAGACGGAGAACGCCACTGCTAGGTGCAGTACCCGTGGACGTTCTCGGCTGCGGTCGACTGGCTTGATAAGTGAGGGAGCGGAAGGGAGCCTGAAAGGTAGGCAAAGCCGCAAGCACTTATACAATAGATTAATATACTTATATAATGATAAATCTAGCCCCGTAATCCCGTTAAGCGGGAGGCCATCGCTTTTATGAGGGCGTCAGTTGAGAGACCCAAGCAGTATGGGCGTTTTTTGAAAACCGTTACGTAAAGGTTTTGAAGTTTCCATAACGTTATTAAAAGCCGTTTTCAGTTTTGGTTATCACTACCGCGGTTGAAGAGGCTACTTCAAAACGAATGAAAACTAAAACGCTGTTAGCTAACGTAACGCAAGTTTTTGTTTTAGTATTACGTAATTATGGTTATGACGTTATCTCTTCGTGCTTTTACTAGGTTAAGGACTAGTTTGTTAAAATTAAAATGTATGAACTATTAATTTTTAATGTAATATGAATAGACGAGAAAATTAAAGCTTTTTTTTTGGCGCATATAAAAATAGTCCTATTTACAATAATTTTTATTTCGAATTTTTTGATAACATTTCTGATAAAATTACAAAATTATTTGTTTTATTATTGCGTTTATAACTATTTTTGCGCATTTAACCGATCATGGCAGCGCGGTTTTCAATTTTGGTTGTATTGCGTTGGTTATGTGAAAAACGGTTTTATGTTTTGCGGTAAGGTTACGTTTTGGTATGAAATTCAAAACGGTTTTTAGTTATGTTTTGGTGAAACTTTCTCATGCGTACCGAGCTGGGAGTCATCGAGGCAACGTCTTAATGGCGGGGAGTCTCGATGGCAATGCTCTAGAGTTGATCTATATCTATTGAGTGTATATCGCAATGTAGTCGAGTTGATGATGTAAAAGGACGAACGTATCGTAGATTACGTAGAGGATCAAAGCATAAGTCATTCACGCAGCAGTTCTGAGGAATGCTCACAGAATAAATTTCGTAGCAGTCCGTATGGACGCCAACGTAACAAGAAACGCCATCCTAAAAGCAGTTCAAGTAATGATCGTTATTCAGATAATAAATAAAAAAAAAAATGAATTCTCGTTACCCTGACGTTAGTACGATTAGACAAGAGCTTGAAAGAAATAGTAACATAGATATACCAAATAATATTTTAGATAACTTTTTAGACATTTTAAAGAGTATGAAGGGTCATACTTCCCCAAAGTTACCCTTGAATAACGTTCTATTAGAATTTGACCCAATGTCTCAGGGTCAAACTGTGTTAATGTGGCTGACAAAAGTGGAGGAGTGTGCTGACATTATGGTTGGAGTGAAAATTAAATTATTTACTTTACTCTTCCAAAGCTAACTGGCGTAGCAAAATCCTGGTACCAGGGGCTCAGCACAGTCCTCTACTCTTGGTCTGAGTGGAAGAGAAAATTAGTAGAGTCCTTTCCTTGTCGCGATGGTTATGCAGAGTTGTTGACGGTTACGCTGGCAAAAAAGGCACGCTATGGGGAGTCGCTCGAACAGTATTTTTATGCTAAGATGAATTTATTGAATCGATGTAGTATTAAAGGTAGAAAAGCGGGCGATTGTATTTTAAATGGAATAGAGGATAGTGCTGTTCGCGTTGGCGCGCAGGCTGCTCAATTTTGTGAACCCGAACAATTGCTAATGCATTTAAAAACGGTTAAAATAGGTATTCTTAGGGATGCGGGGATAGGCAAAGACAGGATAAAGAATCAGGGGTACAATCCTGCCCTCAGTTCTTCGAACGTTTCAACCAAGAAATTTATATGTTACAAGTGTAGTGATCATAAGAGTTATCAATGTGCCAAACCATCATCTAAATGCAACAACTGTAAAAAAGTAGGCCACATGAGTAAGTATTGTAGATTAGGGCGTAGCAATGACATTGTAAACAAGCAGGATGAAAAAACAAGTTTTTGAACTAGGGTCATCAGGGGAGTTTAATTCTAAATATATTTTTGACATTTAAGTCAATGATATACAAATATTGTATCATATTGATTTAGGTAGCCAATGCACGCTAATAAGAGTATATGAAACAAAAAAAAAATTGAATCCGTTAATAGATACCATAGATTTACCTTTAATGAGAGCTATTGGAGGTTATCATGTGAAACCGTAAGGTAGGTCTAGGGCTAAGATATCCGTACAGGGAAAACGGGAAAACGTTGAAATACTTGTAGTTGAAGATCATGTTTTAAAATATCTTGATTTGTTGGGACATACATACGTTTACTGAGTTACCTAATATCTTGATCATTAAAACACCTGAACAACTGATTTTCAAAAGCACAATCCTAATAAATTAATTTTACGTGTCTGGGAGACAGTGACATTGACTTCGCGTGAAATAAGTTTAATAAAAGTCGACTCACATGATGGATATGAAGGTGGTGTGTATGTTAGTGGTCCTTTGAGAGGATGTAATAACCAAGAATATTACCTTTTCCCAGGGAATATTCATTTAAGTCTGGATTAGGTGTTGTTATCGTTTAGAACGCGTGCGATCAAGATTTAATTTTTGCTAAAGATACGTTAGTTATGCGAGCCAATCGGGTGACTGGTAACTGTAAAGTATATGTTGTGACTTTAGATAACGCTTACTCAGAAGACACTTTAGTTTTCGGGCACAACATTACTAGTGCAGAACGGGCCTTATTACGGTCGCTAGTGTTAAAATATAACTGTTGCTATTAATCAGGACTTAAAGATCTAGGTTTAACGAACGCGGGGGAGATGGTGATAGAGGTAGAGAATAGTGAGCCGGTTGTATACAGACCATATAGAATGTCCATTGCCGAGCGCAATGTTTCTAACGATATAGTTAGTGAAATTTAGTTGCTGGTATTATTCGAGAATCTTCCTCACCATACGAGCCCTATTGCGCTCGTTAAAAAGTTACCGCGCCTTGAACAGACGGACAAAGAAAGATCATTATCCTCCACACCGGGTTAAAGACCAGCCGGATAGGCACGCCGGTAACATATTGTTTACTTGTTTACATTTGGCATCAGGATATTACGAAATCGCTATCTTTTCCGTGTCTCAAGAGAAGACTGCGTTCATTACGCCGGATGGAGTGTATGAGTTTCCTCGAATGCCATTCGGTTTAGTGAACGCACCTTCCGTATTTCAAAAAACTATGAATCAAATATTAGCATAATCAAAAATAAATTATGCGCTTATATATATGAATGACATATTGATTCCATCTCGTACGTTTGAAGAAGGTCTTAGTAGGCTCGAAGAAGACCTAATTCTTCTACAAAATGGGGGTCTCACTTTGATTCTAGTGGTAATAGGCCCAGCGCCCGAAAAACTGAGGCAGTATCTATGTTCCCAACCCCACGGAATCAGCACGAAGTAAGGCAATTTATCGGCTTGGCCGATTTTTTTTTCAGAAGGTTTGTTCATGATTTTACTGTTATCTGCAAACTATTGACGGACCTTTTAAAGAAAGATGGCACGTGGAAATGGCTGGAAGATCAAGAGCAAGCATTCAAATCATTAAAAGATGCTCTTGTTACCAGGCCGATTTCAGTCCTTTATGACCCTAAACGCGAATCGCAACTTCATACAGACGCGTGTAAATATGGGTAGCAGTAATCTTATTGCAAAAAGGCGATGAGGGTCTGTACAAAGCGGTCTCGTATTTTGGCCGTAAGACTACATCCGATGAACAACGGTTACATTCGTTCGAACTAGAAACTCTTGCTGCGGTAGCTTCTTTCGATAGATTTCGCGCGTATTTAATAGGTATACCATTTAAAATATTAACTGATTGTAACGCGTTACGGACTACCTTAACGAAACGTGATTTAATTCCTCGTATCGCCCGTTGGTGGATACAATTTACTGAGTTTGATTGCGACATAGAGTATCGGCCCGGAACCGGCATGACCCATGTTGATGCTCTTAAGTCGAAATCCAGTAAGTAAAGCAAATATAGACAATCGTATTCTAGACGTACTTACCACTGAGATTGAAGATTGGATTGCGACCGTGCAATCCAGTGGCGATGTATTATCCCGTATTAAGCGAATATTATGCTGATCAGAGTCAGAGAAGGTTGTCGAAATTGTAAAAAAAAATTTATAAAGAACGGTAAGGTATATCGTATAACTGGTCTTAGTGGGGATGATGGTTTACGATAGGTTGTGCCGAAGGTAGCCCGATGGCAAGTAGCAGAGGTAAACCACTTTGGGTAGGATCCAACAGTCCTTCTGGTTTCCTAAAATGAGACGTTTTGTAAAGATGTATATGCGGGCGTGTTTTGAGTGCGAACAGCCAGGCGAATTGTGATTCGTCTATCCTATCCCAAAAGTCGAGATTCCTTTTCACACGATCCACGCTGATCATCTAGGCCCCTCCATACGTAGTGAGCGGGGCAACGTATATCTTCTCGTTATAATTTGTGGATTTACCAAACTCATTAATATTACGGCCTTTAAAAATACTAAATCGGCCACGTCAATAAGAGTTCTCAAGGAACACCTGAGTTATTTTGGTACACTGGTTAGGCTCATCACTGATCAAGGCATTTCATTCACAAGTAATGATTTCCGTTCGTTCTTGAAACCTTAAGGTGTCAAACACATTTTTAACGCAGTATCCACTCCGCGGGCCAATAGCCATGTAGGAAGATTCAAATGGACGCTTTGTCTACTAAGAGTCATGGTTAAGATGACAAAGGCTGGGATGAGCATATACCAGACATACAGATCGGGTTAAATACAACGAAACACGAAACCACAGGTTGTAGAAACAACATTAGTTGTAGGATTAAAAGTAGTTTCGAGAATATTCTCAATGAAGTTATTGATGAAACAGTAAACTGGGGAGCTTGATAATATTAGACATGAAGCGGGGGATCGAATCCGTATTGAACAAGCTAAAGATAAAACTAATTTCTATGCGAAACGTCTAATTAACTAACCCCTACGAAAAGACGTAGCTTTTTCAGTAGGAGACTTAGTAAGCGTTAAACGAAAAACGCCAAGTGACGCTAGGTCTAAGAAATTGGTAGTAAAATTCCAGGGACCCTACAGAATTAGGAAAGTCCTGCCAAATGACCGGTATTTAGTTGTAGATACAACTCTTACACAAAAAAGGGTAAACGTCATTATGAAAACGTGATAACGGTAGATAAACTAAAACCATGGCTTAGTTTTGATAATAATTACGGTAGTTCACAATCAGATAGCGACGAAAGTACTCATGAAGTCTTTGGTTCTTTATAGCTAGTATGACCGTTACTTTACCCTATGCTATTAATCTGTTTATTTTTACTGTCAAAGTTATTGTAACAAAATAAGTAACACTTGTTTATTTTTATAATTTGTTATCTATCTCCATTGAGATTGCATGATAATGTTCTATGACGTAAGTAGAATCATTTCATATTTTTATTTTCTATCTTATAGAATCATTTCGTTTAGTGAAATTCTTTGAGTGTGTAGTTATTTGATAACTACATATTTGATTTATCATTAAATTTTGTCATTAATTAAAATAAAATCCAGAATTTAACTGTTCATTCAAAAAATAATAATGTGATTGATTATAATAGAAAATTTGGAAATAAGTTATTTATTTATAGTTTACTAAACCAACCTTAGACATTGGGACGTCATTTAGAATTGATCTCTTGGTCATCCTAGGTACCATTAATTAATAATGTTTAGGTTTTATAATTTAAAAGCAAAGGGACTTGCTTCAGCAGGATGGCCGAGCTGTAAGGAATTAATATTTAAATGATTTATTTTAGCACATTAATTATATATTAAAGTAACAACTACTAAGTTTCGTAGTTATCGTTGGTTTAATAATCGATTGTTCAATCGATTATTGACGTTAGTAGTAACTATTAAAGTGGCTAGTCTGTGGCTGTCAATTAATAGTCTGACTTGTCATACCTTTTTGGTCGCTGGCGGCATTCACTCGGGCAACGCGGTATTGTACGGTTGTCTGGCCATTTACTTAACGGTTACAATCTTCGAAAAGCTAATGGAATACCAAACTGCTGAAGTAAGTAGCATTGGCTGATTATTTTATTACTCTGAGTAAGTGTAGAGCTTGAAAAGGGTTAGGACTAGTAACTATTCTTATAAAACATGAAAGCGATGTAAAATAAACGTTGTCAAGAAGTTAATTTTTGTATTATTTCACGGTCTCTAATATTTTAAAGCGATATTCAAAGCAATAAGTGATAATTAATTACCTGCAACTCAATTAATAACTGGGATCGTGTAAGTGACGGCGTAGATTATCCGTCCGTCGCTTGTATTGTCTTTTTGTGTCTCGTTTATTCTGGGAGTGGTGTGCGCTGTCTACGCTCGGTTTGAGCAATTTGTTCAAACGGTATGCTGTTTACAACGTGTGTATTAGGATTTATTTTTAAATAAAACGTTATTACTTAACTATGCTACTAATTTTATGGCAAACTATTCATTATGACATAATTTTTAGGTAATGAATATTACAGTGTGTCAAAACAATATCTATGATCTTTTATGATATTTTTTTGCTTATATAATAAATTATTTTAAAAGAAAAATACAAAAAAAATCGTCTCGGCACACAAGTAAAGTTTGCGGGTTCGATTCCCGCCTGAAAAGGACAATGCCCATTCGTGGTATCGTCTTTGATCGTCGTTGTACTTAAATCAAATTTATGTCAAAAACTAAGTTTTAATTTTTCACGAAATGCTGTAAAATACTTTGCCATAACATCGACGGACAATAATCCACATAATAATTAGCAATGAATTCACTTCCATATTACCGAGTATTTCTATTGGCACTTGTCTCCTTGGTATTGCCATTCTCGACCGTATCGATTTTCCAAATATAATACAATCGATACACTATTTATTTAATTCAAATATCGAATTGGCAGTTCGCATTCTAGCATATAAAGTAATTGAGCATAAGACATGATGTGAAACTAATTTGTTACTAGAAGACGATTTGATCTTTCTATGGTTTTAACGGCGCTCTTTTTTCCAATAATCTTGTTGCGTCGTGCTTTTAACTTTTCATACAGTTTTTGTATTGTGAACCCTTATAATTAAATTGATTAAACCACCGACAGTGACTCATCCAATTTAATATGCTTTATTATGGAATATATCACATTAACAAACAAGCAGATAATTTATATTATAGCCCATATTAGGCCCTCCGAGTCCGTCTGGATTCGAAGGAACTCGAAGTTAAGGAATACTATGATTGATGTCTATCAATCATAGCACGGCCATATTTGGTGATGCCGCTGACATGCAGTACCTAAACGTGCATGACTCGTAGATGTGTAGACAATATATACATACGCATGCATACACGTCATTTATAGCTAGCATGTTGAAAAATAAAGGTATCCGTCAATCCATTTCCAGCATATTGTTTGCATGTCATTCGTATCTATCAATAAAATAAACGATCTTGCATGCATAACAGCACGTAAAGCATGACTATGTATGCTGCATTGCCGTCTAGAGATCATAGATTCATCCAACAGTATGATGACAGATTTTATTCGATATACGTGCAATGTGATTCTTCTATGATCATAAATATATGCTAGTGTATTAGGGGTCTTATAAAGAAGTTAGTAGGTATATCTGCTATTTTAATGCTCTGAAAAGGAACATATTTAATAAAACATAATATCAACGCACAGATATTTAAGTTATTCATATAAACTTGCATTTGGCAATCATAATCGATACATAATTGTTAATAATTTAGAAGACTGGCAACAATGGGACAATCGGGTAAGATGAACTGTCAAATTGGTATAGTCAATTGAGTGTTGTGATGAAACCTTAATAGTCTGAAATATTATATCTAAATTAGTATTATTCAAACTAAAGCATTAAAATACTCGCACCCAGCTCACATCCAACCATTGTGTTGATAGATAAAACAATTCAAATGTAAATAAAAATACAAATGAAGACCGGGAAAAGTGTTAATTTAATGAGTTTTGTTATATATTTTTTTCATTTTATCCGTCGAACTACAGAAAAACTGTTTTCTATAATTTAATCTACATTTAGCAACCTAAAAATATAGTAAAAATCATCATGGCACAAAATTATTCAAAGCGATACCAAAGTCCATACTACGATGGGCATTGTCCTTTGATTGTGAGTCGAGTCTATTTTTTCTAGTATTTTTCTATTTTTGTTTATTTGTTTGTGAAATTTCTTTATTGACATAAAATGAATACAATTTTTATCAAATACAGATTTAACAAATACATATCAGTTAATAAATGCTTTATCGGGCTAAAAAAAAGTTTTTTTTTCTACTAAAATAATTTATATTTATGATTTTTATATTCTTGCAGTGTCAATGCGAAATAAATTTTAAAAGAAACATACTAGATAAAATTGAGTCGACTCTCAATTTATTCTCAGGCGGGAACCGAACCCGCATCCTTAGGTGTTCGGTGTACTGTTCTCCAGATTGAGCTGATATTTTCTAGTACTTTTTACTTTTTTTTAAGCTGTGACCAGCGTAGGTAGAGTCGTACGGGGTAACCGAGCGCAGTGGGTAAGTGAGCGCACTGCCTGTATCTCCGGGATGGGGTGCGGGAGGCGAGGCGTTCGTTTTTGTCAATCAGTGGGGCCGATAAGGTGAATTAGTTGCGACTTGCCCGAGCGTCGCACTACACGTTGTCTGTTAGTAATTGCCAAAAAAGTATTTTCGTTGATTTACTTTTAACTTTTTAGTGTTTTGGAAAACACTGATACTTCTAAAACTGTTATGTGATGACGGTAAGTTACTCTTTCGTTTATCAAATGCATATTCTTTTTTCGATTTTAAAGCATGATTAGAGGTTAAGTTGCGTGTTTGGGAATCGGCAGCCATTTGTTTGATATTTGGCTTCCTGGGTAAAGTGTGCGCGGGTAAGTGAGCGCATGCGCACACTTACCCGCGCACACTAACTATCATATATTAACTAGTATATGTATATATAATAGTATAAGCAAAACCCCTACTTAGCAACCGCTGTACTGAGGGCAGTCCTATAAATAGAACAGTCAGATGTCATTCTGCCCATTTGCTCTTCGGAACTCGTAGCGGACTGTCCTCGGTACACGTGAGCCATTTCGTTTTCTTACAATTCCTTTGTTCTTTGATTATTTGTTTAGTTCAGTTGCCAATAGATGATTATTAATTGTTTTTGGTAATTAAAAGAGGTTTAGGTTATTAGACTGTTGTTTTTTTTAATAAAAATCCACTTCTGATGCTAATATCAGAAGTGGGATAGGATTCAAGCCCACAGTGTGCATCTATTGGCAATCTACATTGTAACAAAAGAAGTTTGAATTTTTGTTTTGTTCTGATTTTGTGTAAAAGTAATTTGAATTTTATCGTGTGATTTGTGTTACAATAAACAATGCCGCGGGACGTATCATACAATCGTTCTCGTCATCGACGAAGTGGCTCGCGTGTGTGTAACCGTTCGAGAGATAGGAATTTGCGTGGTAGATCTAGCAGGAAACCGCGGTCACGCTCGCGTAACTCGAGTTCTAGTGATAGTGATTGTGTATCACGTAACAGGCGACGCCGCTACCGCAAATCTCGGCGACCATATCGTGCCGGAGAGTCACCAGTTCAGTCTCGTAGTGTGTCTCGTTGCCGTAGAGCGTCTCATAGTCGTAGTAGGTCTCGGCGCCGTAGCGTGTCTCGCCGTCGCAGCGAGTCTCGCCGTCGCAGCGTGTCTCGCCGTCGTGGCGAGTCTCGCTGTCGTAGTGCGACCCGTCAGCATGGCGGAGCGCGAGATCATAGTGCGTCACGTGGAGACAACAATAACCGAGTGGAGCGCTTCACTCCCCCGCTACAAATACCTCGTTTAGCTCCGGTTGCTATAGGCCCTTCTCTAATCAACGATGCTCATTTTTCACCCTCACGAGAGGCGCATAAGAACCGTATTCCGGAGTCCGTTGCTCGCTGCTCCGAGGCATCCACGCTTGCGCAAGCTATAGTCGATGCAGTGAAAGCGATTCAGCCTGTGCGGTCGCATAATTATTTTGTTTCTAACTTCGATCCAACTATAAATAATATCGAGGTCTGGTGTGAGGAAGTAGATCGTGCCAAAGAGGCTAACGGTTGGTCAGATCATGAGTGTTTGTCACGTGTAGCAAACTGCTTGAAAGGAGATGCTAGGCTATGGTTAAGTGAGTGGGTCACGAATGATAGGACGTGGTCAAATTTCAAGAGGGAGTTCAAACCCCTATGCCCAAGTAAGTTGGACTACGCGAATATTTTATATGACGCCATGAACAAAACTTCGGAAAAATACGTTACTTACGCCGAGTATGCGCGTCTCACTTTGCTTCGTCTTAGAGTTATACAGGGTTTAACGGATGAACTTCGTACTCTTATCATTATACGAGGTATCGATAACCCTCAAATTCGTGCAACTGCCGCGAACGCGAATTTAACCACGGAAAATATTGTGTCGTTCTTGTCGATCTATACGAAAGCAAATCGAACTAAACACGAACCTCGTATATTTGTACCAAGAGTCCCATCACGCCCTTCTAAGCAAAATAACCGCACGGATATTAATTGCTTTAACTGTGGCCAACGTGGTCACCTTCGCCGTGATTGTAAAAAACCTAAGCGCTCTGATGAAAATGTCGGCAATAAACCATCTACCTCGTCTCATGCGTATACCTTGAATGATCTTTGTAAATTCTGTAAGAAACCGGGTCATAAGGAAGAGAATTGTTTCGCTAAAATTCGATCAGAATCTCATAATGAGCGTAGCGTCAATTTATGCTCAGATCGTACCAATTACCCCCGTAACAATGATATTACGTCGGCTGTAGTTAGTGGTATCCCCATGGACGTGCTTATAGATAGTGGGGCTCTCAATATTTCGTTAATTTCGTCTTCCGTGTTAAAATATCTTCCTTGTCAACCTAAGTTCTGCAGATTTATTCTGAAAGGCATAGGAGAAAAAGAAATTATCGCAACTTCATATATAACGGTTACCATAGAGTTCGATAACATTTCTATTGAAACTGATTTAGTCGTTGTTCCGTCGTCATTAATGATTACTCCTATAATTATTGGTACAGACGTACTTAATCACGACGGTGTGACATACATACGTACTAAAGATAGACAATACCTTTCTCGTACACAATCTACAAGTCGCGTGAACGCCGTCACACTTTCGAATGCTCTAGAAGTAAATACACCTCTTCAAGGTGAAGAAAGATCCGCTTTATTGGCAGTTATTAATAAGTTCGCTGAATATTTGATCTCTGGTACCGCTACAACGACTGTTAAAACAGGCGAAATGGATATAAAGTTAACCAGCTCTACTCCCGTGGTCTACAGACCGTATAGGCTCTCTTACCAAGAAAAACTCAAGGTCAGAGAGATAACACGAGACCTTCTCGATAAGGGCATTATTAGGCGTTCTAACTCCGAGTATGCTAGCCCTATAATACTAGTCAAGAAGCGCGACGGTTCTGATAGACTCTGCGTTGACTTTCGGGCACTTAACCGAGTAACCGTCAAAGATAGGTATCCTCTACCTCTGATCGACGATCAAATAGATAGGCTAGGCAGTTATGGGTTCTTTTCTAGCCTAGATATGGCCTCTGGATTTCACCAAATACGCATAAAAGAAGAGTGTATCCACTTAACTGGCTTCGTTACCCCAGAGGACCATTTCGAATATCTAAAAATGCCATACGGTTTGGCCAATTCACCGATAGTGTACCAAAGAATAATTAACGATGCGCTGCGCGCCCATATTAACGAGGGAAACACGTTAGTTTATGTTGATGACGTCCTCTTGCTAAGTAATAGCGTGAAAGAAGGAATCGAATTGCTAGGCAGGGTGCTAGAGACTCTCACTTGTGCTGGATTTTCAGTCAATTTAAGAAAATGCTCTTTTCTCGTCACCAAGGTTGAGTACCTAGGTAGGGTGATCAGTAAAGGTCAGGTTAGGCCGAGCGTACGAAAGGTAGAAGCCCTTGTAAATACAAATCCGCCGGAAAACGTCAAACAAGTCAGGCAACTACTCGGGCTTGCTGGATATTTTCGGCGATACATAAAAGACTATGCTTCTAAGACCGCGCCTATTGCCCACCTTACACGTAAAGGTTCACAGTTCTCGTGGACGACCGAACACGAATTCATCCGTCAAGATTTAATAAGACACCTTACTAGTAAACCGGTGCTAGCAATCTTCAACCCTAGCCTCGCGACTGAACTCCATACTGACGCCAGCAGTATCGGATATGGGGCAGTCCTACTACAAGTACACCCAGATGGCAAGAAGCATCCAGTAGCTTACTTCAGTAAGGTTAGTCAAGGCGCTGAACATAAGTACCACTCATACGAGTTGGAGACCCTTGCCGTCGTAAAAGCAGTTCAGCACTTTCGGCATTACCTCGTAGGATTAAACTTCACCATCGTCACCGACTGCAACGCTCTGAAGGCTACTGAGCGAAAAAAAGATTTACTACCAAGGGTAGCAAGGTGGTGGATTTATTTACAGGATTTTAACTTTTCGATCGAGTACCGTAAAGGAGCACTAATGTCTCACGCCGATTATTTAAGCCGAAATCCCGCTGTTTTAGTTCACCATATTCATAAACCTCGTAACTGGGCCCATACGGCGCAATCAGCTGACGAAGAGACTAGGGACTTGCTTCAGAAGTTGCAGGATGGTTCTCTCGATTCCAACAGGTATGTTGCACGTAACGATTTGTTGTATTACCGTTATACGCCAGTAGGAGAACAATCTCGTCTGCTTTGCTACATACCCAAGGGACACAGGTTGAGCCTCCTAAGAATTTCTCACGATGAGCACGAGCACATTGGCGCTGACAAGACCTTAGACCTTATCCTTAAGCACTTTTGGTTCCCCGGACTAAAACAATTTGTAGCAAAATATGTCTCACATTGCTTGGTATGCATCTCTAAAAAGAGAGTACCGCGAGCTCCACTGCAAAGCATCACCTCGTGGGAGAAACCAGACTTACCTTTTGAAACGGTACATGTTGACGCTTTGGGTCCACTACCGCTATCTGGAGACAGTAAGTTCGTTCATATAATTGTCGATAGTTTCAGCAAGTATTGTTTATTACACGCCATGTCTCGTCAAGATGCGAGTGAACTTAAAAAGGTAGTAACGCTCATGATTTCGCTGTTTGGTGTACCAAAACTTATGGTTACCGACAAGGGACGCATGTTTGAGTCGACAGAGTTTAGTAGATGGATGAATGACATGGGTTGTGATCTGCATTGTATTACCCCCGAAATGCACCATGCAAATGGTCAGGTCGAACGCTATATGCGTACTGTACTGAACATGGTTAGAATAGAGGTGAACCATAGGAACTCATCGTGGGCGGACACATTATGGAAGCTTCAACTCGTTATAAACATAACAAAACATAAGACCACCCAAACTTCCCCTCTTAATCTTCTTATCGGCATTGAAGCAACAACACCTGTTATTCGCGCATTAGTGCGAGATGTAGCTGTCCAGAGCCTGTCACCGAACCGTGAAGCATTAAGGGAGATAAGTAGAGATAGGGCTCGAAAACTCCTCGATAAAAATCGAACCGAACAGAATAGACGAGAAAATCGTCGTAGACAGCCACCTCGTGAATTTCATATTGATGATCTCGTTTTTGTTATTAAGTCTTCCCAGTCTACAGGAAAACTGGATGCAGGAATGCGAGGGCCCTACAAGGTTGTGGATATCCTGCCTAGTGGAAGGTATGGGTTAAAACTCGTAACCGGAGACTACGGGAAGACTACACAAGCCGCAGCACAGTATATGGTGCCGTGGCGTGGTGAATGGTGCCCCGAAGCGTGCGCAGCATTCTTCGATGGTGAGCAGTGATAAAAATCTGTAGTAGTTGTAACTACTAGTCAGATTAGCGTTGACACTGTGTCTAGTCGCTGAGTGGATGGGTTCCACTGTCAACTAATACGTTGGTACGGTGGTCAAGTCGTTTAGACGTTAACAACTCGTTAAGTCGTCGATGCGTTGACACTGTTATCAAGTCGTATTGACGTTGGGTAGTCAAGTCGAACAAGCGTTGTTTTATACAAGTCGTTTGTTACGTTGACTGTTGTTAAAAATATTGCGTTAACGATTCGTTAAGTCGCAGTTACCTGTAGTGTTCGATCCACTAGTCAGGAATTTGGTGAAACACAACTTACATAACTAAATTGTGTAAGGTATAGCTGTTTTCCGTAATTTCAGTTGAAGAAGATGCAACGGAGGCCGAGCAAACAACTGAAACCAACTCGTCAAGACCAACGACATCTACTACCGTCGAGTCGTTGGATACACCCGCTGATGCTGAATCTGCCCCGTCGATGCCCTTACTGGATTAAGGGAACTGTTGATTCCTTTACTTCAGTACCAATGTTAGAGGTCGAGGACGACCTACGGTCAGGAGAGGCCGTATAAGCAAAACCCCTACTTAGCAAACGCTGTACTGAGGGCAGTCCTATTAATAGAACCGTCAGATGTCATTCTGCCCATTTGCTCTTCGGAACTCGTAGCGGACTGTCCTCGGTACACGTGAGCCATTTCGTTTTCTTACAATTCCTTTGTTCTTTGATTATTTGTTTAGTTCAGTTGCCAATAGATGATTATTAATTGTTTTTGGTAATTAAAAGAGGTTTAGGTTATTAGACTGTTGTTTTTTTTAATAAAAATCCACTTCTGATGCTAATAATAGTATAAATATGTATGTTCTTTTTGGTTAAAATATATTTCAAGGAATACCTGCTTATTTATTCTTATTTTGTTTTAGTGATTATCGTCATGCCTCGAAAATATGAGAGTAAAAGACCTGAACTTGCCCCAGTTACTGAACAACAAATCGCTAAAGCTAAAGCTCTTATTGAAAATGGAAAAAGTAAGAGAGCTGCTGCAAGTGCTATTGGTGTAAGCGAGTCATGTCTTCGAAAACGACTCAAATTAAACAAAGCTGCTTCTTCTATGGGTAGATTTAAACCAACATTTAATGAAAGTCAAGAAGCTGAATTTGCAGTCCATTGCAAACAAATGGATGAAAGATATTTTGGTTTAACAATAATTGATTTAAGATGTTTGGCTTTTGAATATGCTGAAGCTAATAACATTGAGAACCGCTTTGATAAGTCTTCGAAAATGGCAGGCCGCGACTGGGTAGAGTGTTTCTTAAAACGTCATCCTCAACTAGCTCTTAGACAGTCAACAGGAACAAGTCTAGCTCGAGCCATCGGCTTTAATAAGGTTCAAGTTGAGCGGTTTTACAGGAATCTGAAAGAATTATACGAAAAATATAGATTTCCACCGAATCGCATTTATAATATGGACGAGACTGGAATAAGTACAGTGCCAAAAAAAACGCCGAAAGTCGTCACAACTAAGGTTGTATCTAAATTAGTGTCAGCAGAAAGAGGCATCACGGTTACAGCTATTTGTTGTATGAGTGCTAGTGGCCATTACGTTCCTCCAGCGTTGATATATCCCCGTAAAAGACCTCGTGATGATTTGCTAGATGGTGGTCCCTTACAAAGCATCTGTATGGTTTCTGATAGCGGTTTTGTGAACACAGAACTTTTTATAAATTGGTTACATCATTTTAAATATTTTGTGCATCCTGTAGTTGAAAGTCCTGTATTGCTTATTTTAGATAACCATTCGTCTCACATAAGCTTAGAGGCAGTAAAATATGCGCGCGAGAACCATATTGTGATGCTCACGCTTCCACCACATGGAAGCCATAAGCTTCAGCCCCTAGATAGATGCCTTTACAACCCTTTAAAGGTCAAGTATTCAATTGAATGTGACAAGTTCATGGGCCAACATCCAGGAAGAGGTATCACTCAGTATCAGGTGGCTCGCTTATTTAATGAGGCATATAAAAAAGTTGCTACATTGGGAATTGCTGAGTCTGGGTTCAAAGTGACGGGGATATATCCCTATGATGACGATCTCTTTGATGAAACTGACTTTGCTCCATCATTTGTGACAGACCAGTTGCAAGAACATGTAGAAATGAGAGAAATAGATGTCCCTCTGAACCAACCAGCAAATAATGAATCCTCGAACATCAGTGATACAGGAATTGAGCATTCTATTGACAAATTTGACGGATTACCCGTGGACCAACAAGCGGAGATTCCTGCGATTGAATCTAATAGCAACAGCGTATCTTTTTTGGAAGGTGAGATTATTAACATTGCTCCCAATAATGGTTATCCTATAGACGATAGAACGCCAAGCCCTTCTATAATTGATGCTATTATTGCTGAATCAATAATAAATAATAATTCATGTGCCGATTCTAGTACTCAAGTTCAACTCAACCAAAATAAAAACAATAACGACCTATCTGTGAGCCGAAACCCATGAATCACAAGGAACCTTCAGTTGAAGCCCTTCTGGCCTCCAATTTACATTCAGATTGTGCTGTAAATAAGCCTAGTTTTGACCAAGAGAACACTAATTACGTGGCAGTTGCACAGCTCTTACCTCTTCCTCGCATGACAGAGAAAAAACGTGGCCGTAGAATTGCCATGAAATCACAAGTGATTACTGCCAGCCCTTATAAGCAACAATTAGAAGAAAAAAAGCGCCAAGAAGAGGAAAAGAAGAAACTTAATAAAAAAGTAGTTCCGGCATTGTCGTTAGACGCCAAAGCTTCAACATCAGGAGTCAAAAAGAAGGCGGCTGTCTTTAAAACTAAGAAAAAATCTTTTAAACCTTCTAGCTCAAAAACAAAAGACAAAGAATATTATTGCCCTTTATGTCAAGAAAAATATGTTGACCCACCAACAGAAGAATGGATTCAATGCGGAAAGTGTAAGGATTGGTGGCATGAATTGTGCGCTTCTCAGGAAGGTGATAATAATATATTTGTTTGTGATAATTGTTCCAATTTGGTATAATATTCTTGATATTTGATACCAAAATATTTTTCATGTGTTTTTAATGTTTAACTAATTTACGTCTGTAGTGTTTATTGTTTCTATTTGTATACTAGAGATAAGATATTCGTGAAGATTTGATAGTCAGATCAATAAGAGATAGATCTCAAGTCCAAGACTAAATATTAGATTTTAAGATACTTTTGACTGATTTTTGATGAAAACTAAATATTTTGTTAAACGCCTTTATATTTTTTGTTCGATAATCTAAGTTTTATTTCAGTTTTTCTATGTTATAAGTTGATTAGTTACCGAATGCGCTCGCTTACCCTATTGCGTCTACTTACCCTACAGGGGTACGCACACTTACCCGCAATATGGGTCAAGTGTCCGCATTCCGACTTTTTATCAAAATGTTGATTTTTTTTGTTAATTATGGAACGTGATGTTTTCTTATTTGTTTAAATTTATAGCCTAATAAATATCCTTTTCGAAACAATATTTTTATTTCCCAAATTCTGCTTTAGTTCTGCACAGTGAGGCTGAAAACAGCAAAGTGCGCGCACTTGACCCAAAATGTTGCAATAAATTATATGACTATGACTATGAGAGGAATATCCTCGCATTCGAAAGAAATATTGTTACAAGTCTATGGCGTTGGATTAAGATTAAACAGCCATTTAATTTATATATTTTGACGTGATAATGTCTTTTAAATCGATGAACGCCGGCTGCATACACGAAAAAGTGTAACGTTCCGCCTAACCCCAGCGTGCAAACGAGAGTGCGGAACAAGCGACGATCGGCCTAAGCGTTCGAATTGTGACGCATCTATCTCTCTTTTACTTCATGAAGTGAAAAGTTAATATGGTTTCCATTGTTTATTACAACAACATAATGTTAATTTATGGAAAAAATAATAATTTTCAATTAGAACATATAGAAACAGATTGAAGAACAGATTTATAGAACAGATTTATATAACAGATTTATATATAATAAACAGATTTATAGAACAGACAAACTCCTTCTTTGTATTATACAAAATAATGATAATTCAGTGATAATAATTCAATTCAATTCATAAATGTATGCAATTTTTCATCAATTTTTTCTTATGACGCTATCACGTAAAATTATCGTCCGTAAACTGTGTTTACAGACAACAATTTTTATTTAATCTAAAGCCACATCTTAGAAGAGAGAAGCACCTTGATGCGGGCGGCGCAGGACTGGTCATTGTAGAGATCCTTGGTTTTGATCCTTTCTCCAGCAGTTTATGACGTTTGGCTGAGACGACGAGAAGGCGGAAGATGTTTCTATAATCTCCCCTCTTGGCAGGCTGGTTAGAGATCGCTGTACTGGGTCGATGCAGTTGCTAAGCATAAAGCTTCGCTGGCACCATATACTGGAGCGGAGCGTAATACTTAAAAAAAATTAAAAGAAATCAATATTATTTAAAATTCCATAAGAATAAAAACTTTCAAAAAGCGCGCTGTTTTTGTTTCAATGGGAAATCCCATAGAGCCAATGTGTTTTGGTCATCACATTTTTTGTGAATTTCAAAATTCGGGCTCCGTCACAATCTGTTTCTATATGTTCTAAGTGTCTATATAATTATTAAAATAGGTTAAGAATTCAGGAAAGTTATGGCTTAACTGACATTGCGTCATTGAAACTGATCCATGGGAGCTCCGTTCTAAAAAGACCATTGTTTAAAAAACACTCCTACCAATTTTGTGGTCAACGGGAGGGTGTGGTGACTATCTTCTTTCGCGGTCGCCCTAAAATGCGTTAGGTAGGTTCTATTTTACTCCGCCGGACTGTATGCTGTCCGAGGGAGGAATGCGATATTGAGTAAATAGGTATCTTCTAAATCGCATCGTCGCTAACCATCAGGCGACAACTTTTATAAAATTGTAAACTTTTATTATTATAATGCAGTATCTCTTTCAGACCTTGAGAATACTAGCGCCGCTGCACAGTGACGTGTCATAGTGTAATGGCATTATGCTGAGACAGGGTCATGTTTTTATTATTACTATTTTATTATCATTATTATTACTTTTTCTATGTTTTGTTTAAAATGTATGCTATGGGTCAATAAACTCGTTCTTTCTGTCTTAGATAGCGGTCAAGCGCTTCCTTTACCATAAGAAATGACATTTCGATAAAAATGAGTATCCAAATACATCCATTCATAATGTTATTTTTGTTATTAATTTTAAATAATTAAAATGAATATTAGCCTTTTACATACCTGTTACATGTTAAGAGTACAATGATAATTAATGCTAAATAAAAAAGGAAATTGCAGCTAGCAATAATAATAATATTTCTTAATTCACACCAATTAGTCTAGCATATATTAAGCACTATAAGTCGTATGTTATGGCTACCAGGATAACGGATAGACAAACATATATGATATATTTGTAAGATGCTGTAACCACATGGATATTGAAGCACCTTTGGCGTACAAAAAGTGGAAAGAAATTTCATTGGTATAGTTAAGCGCGGTAGTGGCCTGCGTTGGCATTGAGTATTGTAATGCGTTATGCAGGTTATCCTAAAAAGCCCGAAAGCGTGTTTCTTGAAAGTTTTTTTTTGTTATTGTCATTTGTTTTTATAAATTTTTTTTGCTATCGAAAATTGTGGGTTAGGGACAATTATAAGCATAATTTCGCGTCTTCGTAGTTTTAGAGAGCTTAGAGCATTTGAATAGCCCTCCTGTGCGAACATTTCATTGAAATGATGAACAATCTATTTTTTCGTCCATAAGTTGTCACGAAAATTCGTCAATAATATCACCACGTTACAGAACAGAAACAATATCCACGTGGTCCGCTCGTCATATATAAAAAAACGGTTAAAACAGACCTCAAATTAACGTAATTTTTTTACTAAAATCTTGTCCTTAGTCTAAAAGTAAATACCCAAAGTTAATGCGAGTAAAAAGGGAGATTATATTCCTTGGTATAAATAAATAAAATACTTTTTTTATTCAATTTGAGCATTTACAATGCGTGTATTAAACGTAATATAAGTCTATTGAAATAGAACGTCAGGTGGGATTTAAACCTACGCACTAATGAGCTACCATGACGCTAGCAGAATCCCACCTATTTAATCTTATAGAAATAAGGGTTCGTGAAACCTAAAAAAACCTTTCTTAACATGTTTGTTTTCCTTTTTCATATCGCTAATCCATTAGTCAAGTTTTTAATTTTAACTATCGATTATATATAAGTTATGGGTATGTATATATATTTTCTATGTATCATATACCTATGTATGTCTTACATTACCCTAGTATTCTTAACACAAGCCTTACAGTACATACTTTTGGGTAGATTAATTGGTGTGAATGTAATAAATATTATTATCATACACATATCTCGATTTAATCCGTTGAGATAACTGATTATTTTCTTAAGCTTTAGGTGTTAAATGCAAATTACTGCAATTTAAGCATCAAGAAGGAATTGGAGCGTAAATTGCATATCCCAGTTAATCTCAGATAACGAATAGGTAATAATCACCTTCGCTGTCGTAGTCGAGCGAAATCTGTCTAGTTTACGGCCGTAACGAATAAATCGTTAAGGCATTCGAATGATAGATATTAATCGAGACGATCAATCTCGATTATCGCCAGCGATTCGTGGAAATGCTTTACTAGGCATTTGTTCTGTGACTAGACTAGATCGAAGTTTGGAACATAGATTTGAGTTTAAAGCTTATATATATGGAAGGAAGAAACTTGCAGTGTGTGTTTTTGTTTTAGAAAATTAGGCGCCACCATTATTTGGTTAATATACCAAAGAGTCGCTCTATTAGTTTTGGTTCCAATTTTATGATCCGTACCGCTAAAGAGTGGAACTCTTTGCCTGAGTCTGCGTTTCCTGACAAATACAATTTAGTTGTCTGCAAGTCACAAGTGAATACGTATCTTTTAAGCAAGCGCGTCACATTCAAGATTGCATGGTCACTTAGCATCAGACGAGATAACGGTCAAGTGCCTACCTATTTATCATAAAAATTATATTATTTTATTAATTCTGAGATCTCAAGCAGGTGGATCGCTACAACCTTCATCTCTATTGAAATTAAGAAGTTCATGATTACATTATCCTCATTTAGCATTCTATGAACAAATCTGTGTTCTTGAGCAAGACCCTGTGGTAAATTAATTAATGATATTGTAATAAGAAAGAACCTATAACATGATGAATGTCAGACAGTGTACGGTAAAACCTGCAATTCGTTTTTTGTCACAATATTTAAGAAGAATATTTAATGTTGTAAAATAATTTAATTAAGAGGGTTGACAATAGACAAAATAGAAGCGTTCTTTGAGATTGTTAGGGTAAGTGGGATTAAACAGTATATTTTAGAAAAGAGAAAGAATATGAATATTCCAGCGATGTCTAATAGGAAACCATTTGCTGTTGTGAGCGATACTTAGAGCCATGACTTATTATTGGCATTTCAAAAATTCTTGTTACACTTTGGATATTTTTATTCATATTAACCGTCGCATAATTTGCTATAAGTATCTTTCTTTTACGAGGATCACGAGTATTTTTATTTTTTAATGAAATTTCCGATTGTTCAATTGACTGGTGACAAAAGAGCTGGCAGCCTCTTGTGAATCTTTCTCTACAGCAGCGGTTATGCTCATTTCCATTGTTTTAATTTTCTATTTCCACTTTTCTTTTGTCTTATTTATATTTTAGTTAAGGTTAATTTTTGTTAATTTTATTTTATATCTAGTTTATAACAATTATTTTAATATCGTGAATGAAGAAATATTTAAGTCCATTTCTCAAATAAATTATTATGCTCAATAATATAATAAAGTAGCAAATAAGATAACAATTACTGTAGAACTTAAGAAATATCAATTTAACATTTCTATGATCAATATTTTGCGTGTACCCATGAATGCCATATACCAAATGTAAAGTTGGCCCTTTTAATTCGTGTAGACCTCTTTTTCGGCAACTAAGGCTTTTAACGCTTCCTGCTATGTACATTTTTGAAATATGCCTATTCGTTAAGGAAAATTTTGATCTTTTTACCAAGAAACATGAGGTATCTACTTATGCAAAAAGATATCCAAATCGTCTGGTTGGTCCCTCACATAAAACAATATACTTTGCTTGAAACTCCTACAATATGGCCATAAACTTGTACAATGATTTACCATTGAGTATCGTAGACCTACCACTAAATAAATTTAAAAATAGATTGTTCGACTTATTGTGTGATTTGTGTATATATAATATCAATGAATTTCTAAATATGAGAAAAAAATGATTTTATTTTATTTTATTGTGCTCCTAGTATTTTTGTTATTACTTATTATTATTAATTTTATTTAATTCTGACATTTTAAAAATTATGATTAGTATTTAATTGTGAAAATTTTGTAATTGTTGTGATATTTTTATTAGAATTTAATTATGACACTGATTATTCATTATTACATTACCAGTTTTAACTGCATGCCGAATTATTTGACATTATATAGCTTCCTTTAAATTTTAACATTTGCGTGCCAGTATCTGGTGCATAATTGTAAACAACCTTTGTACCGTGTTTGCTTGCAAATTAGTGAATAAATAAATAAATAAATGTTTGTCTTGTACTAATATTCAATCACAAGATAATACGATAACTGATGGTTCTGTATATAAGTAAATACTTATTGAAACAACGAAATCGTGACCGTAGACAAATATATAGGGTCAACAAATTAAATTTCGTGTAAGTGCTTTTGTAGGACCTGGCATAGGTCTCAATGATTACTAACTTTAACTAACCAATACAAAATTATAATACAAGTATTATCAAAGAATAAATTATTTAAATAGAAATAATTTATTCTTTAATTAATGACCGGGATTAACTCCGAAACTACTCAACCGATTTTGATGTTTTTTTTCATTTTGCTGGATTTGTTCCAACTTAGGATGTAGAATGGGTTTTATTTTAATTTATAAACAAAAAAATATTTTTTATTATAATGTCTGAGCCACTGGAACGCTGTTAATAGCACTGTGTCCGGTCAGTTAGTAAACCAATAAATGTTGACAAGTAGCCAATTATTGCTTATTATTTGATAGAAAAAACGAGAAGCATCAAGCGCTTTTTAACATTTTCATAATGCGCACAGCAAAGGAGTGTAACTCCCTCCCTGTGTCTGTATTTCCAAATACTTATAACCCGTCCATTTTCGAAGCCAGGGTGATTAGGCACCTTCTAGGTTAGCTCGTTCCATCGTGGATTCTGTCTTGGCCCCCGGGCTTGATAAGGATCGAGAGCAAACTAATCATAAATAAAAAAAAAATTGCTGTTGAAAAATATCGAAATAGTTCGGGATTAGTTTACCAACTACAAATTGGTTGATGATATCATTTTTTTATGCAAATACATATTTATGATTTTCGGATTATTTCTTTTACTTCTTATACATGAAATTGCTTTATGCCAAATTTCATGATTCAATATCAACGGGAATTACCCTATAAATTTTGTTCCCCTTGAGGGTATCGAAATGTAATATATAAAAACATATATTACATAAAGATATACATATATTAACAACGATATTGTTTAGCTAGTAGGAAACATCAATATATTTTTCTTGTCACGACTATTGTGAGAAAAAATCGAACTCAAATAAACTGAGCTCAAGTTGGAAGGCAGGAAAAGTCACGTTTTAACATATTGGATATGGAGATTTTTTATAATTATTTCTAAGTCAACGAAATAAAATTACACCTAAAATTGTCTTGAACCTCATTGAACATAATGTAGAGATAGTTCGACTGGTTGCGTACATATGTGATTTTTAGTAATATGTAAAATCTTTGTATTATAGAAAAAAAAAAACAATTTATTATTTCATTGAATAATACGTGCAATCGTCGCGATTCTGGTTATCACACCGAGGGTCCTTGATTCAAGTCCCGAATGGTAAATCTTTGTGTGATGAATACGAGAATTTGTGCTCAAATCATGTATGTTTATATATTTCTATGAATATTACATAAATATGTATCATATAGCATAAGCATTACAGTGCTTACTTTGGGCTAGGCTGATTGGTGTGAATGTAAAAAATATTATTATTACAAGCTTCACCCGGAATACTTTGCAATGCTTTTTTTGCTGATTACTATTATTATTCATTATACTTTTTGCACAAATTGTACAAAGGCGGACTTAATGCCTGAGGCATTTTCTACCAGTCATCCTTAGGGTGGTAAAGAGACAAATGAGAGGTAGGGTGCACAACCAGTGTAAAAAAAGGATTTTTTTTTATATTATTTATATAAAGATTATACATATAAAGTCAACAAAGTTACGTTACAATCTGAGCAACGATTTCGGAAAGTATAGGGAACATACACACAAACATTGATCTTAACAAATTGAACACAATACATGTCAGTATTACAAAAACGTTTACCTTAAAAACAACATGTAAACTATATGTCTTACACCGACAAGATTGTCTTTGATATCAAGTTAGAAAATTAAATACATAAGCAGAGAGTCATATCACAGTACCATTGATGCTGCAATATCGCGGAACCAACAGTGGTTAATACCGCGTAACTTAGTAGAGACCAATTTTACAGGAAAGCGAAAAAATCTGTTACCTAGGTATATTCTTAATTACTACGTCTTTGTCTATTATTTTAATAGAAAAATACTAAAAAAAAACTACTCGGCTCACAAGTGAATTTCTCCTTTGCGATAATAAATCTATAATCTAAGATCACAAATTTGTTGTTTGTCTGTCCGCTCTTTTTCCCGCTCTTTTTCCACTGTATATGCGTTACCATAGCAACGCGTTAATCACAAGTAGTTCGTTTACTGTCCGCTAGATGGCGCTAACGGAAAAATATTTAATAATAGAAAAAAAAATAGATTTTGTCCACCCGTGCGAAGCCGGGACGGGCCGCTAGTCTATAATCTAAGATCACAAATTTGTTGTTTGTGTGTTTGTCTGTCCGCTCTTTTTCCCGCTCTTTTTCCATTGTATCAATTAACGTTACAATAGCAATGCGTTACCATAGCAACGCGTTACCGGGTCAGCTCGTTATCTTATAAGATGACATTGAGAAAAAGCAAAAATATATATAATTATAAAACATCTTTGTCTGATTAAACTGTAATGTTGTAGTTTCGCGTTATTAGCAACTGTTGGTTGTATTGCAGTATTGCAGTTTTAACAACGATATCTCATGATAAAGTGAGTTGCAGATTTACTCGCATCCCATGCGAGTTACGAGTACGAATCTATAAGTATTACGGTCAACCGGTGAACAATATATAAAGCTCTACAGCGACAAACAGCTGACAATACCGACAAACAAGTATGACTGATTTTCTGTACCATTTCTACTGTTTAAATACACACAATAAAATTCACAAAATAAACATTTAAAATCTGAATAATAATAAAAAAGATGGTCGTTAGGCTCGAGATGTCAGCTTTAAACCAATTGGATAGAGTTCAATCTTCACCGTTGTACTACAAAAGTGGACGTGAATACAATCATTTCACTATTATGAGTAAATAATGTGGTTGTTAATTTGAATTAATAAATTATTACAACAAAAAAGTCTACTTGCGTCAGGTGTCAAGCGGGCATCAAACCCAACTCTTTCTTTGAACTACCGAGACCTTGACGAACCCGTCGTATTTTTCTTAGTATTTCTCAAACTGATGCCAGCGCCATCTGTCATATTCTATGTACTACAACCTACAACCTCGAAAATTATACTTTTATAAGTAACGAATTATCTACTTTCTCTAGCAGTTAAATGGTTAAATAAATAGAATAAATTTTTAATGTTAAAATCAATCAATACAATCCAAATAATAATAAAAAGACGGCCGTAAGGCTCGAGATGTCAGCTTTAAACCAATTGGATAGAGTTCATACTTCGCCGATGACTTTAGATGTGGAAGTTCACACAAACATTTCGTTTTCATAAAATGTATATGGGAACCTTAATAGTCAATTTGTATTTATTTATAATATCTAAAAAAATATTACAAGAATAATTTTAACTGGTCTCAGCTATCAGGCAAGAATCGAACCCAACTCTTTTAATTAAGAAATAGTTAATCACCGAGACCTTGACGGTCTCGCTGAAATGTTTCTTAAGTATTTCTTAAACTGACGCCAGCGCCATCTCTTTATGTTCTAGGTACGAATACCTCAAATGTCATTCTTGTGTAAGTATCCAACTATCTTATCTAATAGATAAATGTTTAAAAAAATATAATAAATTAAAAATGTTAAAAAAATATAATCCAATTTTATAATTTTTACATATTTTATGCATTTTTCAATGCGATCTTATAAGATAAATTATTATAATAGAAAAAGAGAATAGAATAAATAGAAGAAGCCTACTTGTATTGCATTTTCATTTGGACTCGGGTTAGAAGTCAATTCTCAGGCGGGACCCGAGTCGATTTTTTCTAGTATTTTTCTATTATAAATATAATCCAAATGAAAATGCAATACAAGTAGGCTTCTTTTTATTAGTTGTTTATTTATTGATATGCAGACTACTGCACTAATCTCATGTCTTATTTATCAGCAGTCCATTAACCTATTATGTCTAACGTGGATTTTCGCATCAGAAACGTGCAAGGATTACTCGTGGCCTTTTACGCGATCTCCAACCCACCTGCCAAACTTGGAAATTATGGCAAAACCGTTTTTAGGAAACGGCTTCTCTCCAGAAGAGGATGTTATTTGGCCGAGTTGATGATGATGAGCCAACCTTCACATTCACACCTTTCTCAAAGAACCTCTGTGGTGAGATCTTATCCATGCCGGTTTTCATTATAAAGTCACTCCAAGGTCCCGAGTTCTATCCTCACTTTTAGGGTCACTTTTCTCTACTGGCTCGGATCGTTGTTTAATAGTAGGACGGGTGGACAAAATTCTTTATTTTTTTTCCGTTAGCGCCATCTAGCGTCCGGTAGACGAACTACTTGGGGTTAACGCGTTGCTATGGTAGCGCATATAAAATGGATTAAGAGCGGACAGACAAACAACAAATTTTTGATCTTAGATTATAGATTTCCGTAGCACAAGTGCTTTAATTACTAAACTTTAGTTCAAAACAATGAATGTGATATTTATTTAATTTTGTTGCCCATTCGCTAGGTCTCTGTGTGCGTCACTCTTAAGAGGTCGACAGTTGTCGCAGCGTTATGACTTTGATGTTAGCCTGCGCATGCTCTATACGATCTAACGGTCACCTAAGCTGCTTACCATTTATGACACCTACATATAGCTGTTTGGTCGGTTACCAATACAAGTAACCCTTATTACAACGTGGGCTAGTTAAACCCGGCTTAAGGATGAGACTGACACTTAGGATTTACAATAAGGAACATAGAAGCAGCATCAATTTTTAATGTACGTACTTAGCCTACGTTTTATAATAAGGGTCGATGTTATATACCGATGTAAAAACCTCGATTTTGAAAAATTCGACGGGTATATCACAACGAAAAGTGTACAAACATGTATCAGATGGCATGTGTTTCGGATTAGGAAAAGTGGAACTGCCAGAAATTGAGACATCACTGGAACCACTAAACTTACGGTTTGACGACCATTTAGTTCAACGGTAGTGATTCTGCCTTTCGCACTGACGGTCCTGGATTAGAATCCTGGAAGGGGCAAATATTTGTATGATGAATACGAGAATTTTTACCTGAATCATGGGTGTTTATATATATTTCTATGAATATTACATATCTATGTATCATATGTCTATCCGTACACTAGTATCTTTAACACGAGCCTTACAGTGCTTACTTTGGGCTAGGCTGATTGGTGTGAATGTAAGAAATATTTAATTATACATTCGATTTTTTTGATATTTGATGATTGATTTTATTTCGGGTCTGTTAGTTTTTCCCTTACCGTATGGATATCACTAACTACATCCAGTAGTGTAATGATCAGTGGTGGGCTAGAAGCCTATCACCCATCCTGAAATCGGCCCTTGCAAAAACTGTTACATAGCGGCCATAACACGCAAACCACTGCCTCATAAAGTCCGTAAAGGCAAACCTTAACGCACTTTCCTTTCCTCTATCACAATTTAATACGCTTCTTAAATGGCAATCATTCACCAACCAGTTATTGTTAAATATCCTTAGGTTATTAACGACAATAACGTGATACGTACTAGTATAGGAAACAGTATCAATCCCCGTACAATGCTATTAATCATGTCACAATTATGAAATCGCATTTCACTAACAAAACGTGCTTTCTATGCACTAAATGTCGTAATAAACGCAAACCCGTAATTCACACGCTGCTTTTATGATAAGCTGCAACTGGGATAAAGCGGGTGACAGCTACAATTAGATCCTTATTGTCATAATCATAATACCTATTTTAATTTGCCAGATTATTAGTGGAAGATTAACAGATGTTGTGTTACAGTATAGTTAAAAATGTTCGTTTTATATCAACGGGCATGCAAAAATTTATATTAATTAAAATAAATGGAATTAATTCATTTTATTATAGTATCATGTTAAAATTAATTCATTGAATAATATTAATGACAAAGAAAATATAATATTAATGATAAAGATATTATAATAAATAATTTATAAAAAAATGGCAAGATAAATTTTAAGTAACTGCTGATTTTATTCAATCAATCAATCAATCAAAATATTTATTTGCATAGAATATGGGTACAGAATTGATGATTTAAAATTAAAAACAACGCCACATCTAACCCTCACAGGTGTGCAAATTTTTATTTTATAACACTACTAGCTGTCCCGGCCACGCGTTGCTGTGCCGACTGAAGTGCCATCTGCCGGACTGATTTGTGAATCTAAACCATTCTCAGATCCCCTTGAACACACACAAAAAAATTCATTCAAATCGGTCCAGCCGTTTAGGAGGAGTTCAGTGACATACACACTCACAGAAGAATTATATATATAAAGATTATGCGAATTGAAAAGCAATAGACAATTCCTTTTTTATAATTAAATTGACATCCACGCCTTTTATAAGGTATTTCTATACAAAAAAACTAGGTATTTAATATTTATTGTAATTGAAATATAAATAATTTTAAAAATTAATTTCGTCTACGAAAAAAAAAATCTTTAATTATTAAAGTAAGTGGTTGACTTTGGAGAAAGATTAAATGTTTTTCTTGGCAGGCACTACATATTCGAAAATTGATTTTTTTCTTATAAAAATCAGATTTCAAATCAGATTTTACTGAACTTCGGTATTTTAAATATTTTTATCTTAAAATTTAGCGTTGTGGAATCTACATTTATTTTCAAGTTAGACGGATTCTAGTGCGAAGTACGCACTGAGCGTCTGATTCGCAATTTTGACTTAGCAACATGTACATCTACTCAGGTTATATAGAAGTACATTTAATCCGAATATATAAAAAAGGTACAGCAAAGTTACAAGCAAAATAGTACAGCAATGGAGTGGAACTCCCTCCCTGTTCCTATATTTGCCTGTATTTACTTATAACCCGCCCATTTTCAAAGCCAGGGTGAACAGGCACCCTTTTGGGATAACACGTTCCATCGTGGATCCTGCCTTGGCCTTCGGGCTTAATTGGGATCAAGATCGAATCTTTCCAAAAAAAAAAATGAACAAAATCCGAAATCTGACATAATTATCGCTGCGCGCTTCACGTGAAATACCCCTTTTCGGATTTAACCTCATCGAAATTAATTTTATTTCAATATTTTGTACGAAGTCTTTAGAGATATCAATAGCTGATGATAAGCTAACTTAAACTGTCATGAGATTCCAATGGAAAGTTTATGTTTTAACATGAGTACTCTGGTTTCCAAGTTTATCTGCCATAGCGATGACTTTAACGTAACAATACCGCGTATATCAGCTGTTTTATGGTAACTGTTCCATTGTTGAGTGATTCTGGTTCGTGATATTTATGACCTGAGGCCCCAACAGTTGGATGTGGGTGAAGGAGACTGGTAAAATAAGGTCTTTACCCATTTTTATGGCACTTTCGCAGAAGACTTAATAGACAAGTAAGTGAATCTTTTGAAGTAACCATTAAATACTAAAAAAGTTATATAATGTTATGTAGATAAACGTTAGATCTTTACAATTATTTTGAAAAATCTGAAACAAGTCTTGAGAATGTAATGAAAATAAAAAGAAATACTGTTTTTTTAATATTGATCATTATTATAAGTCATAGTTACAATTATATAAGTAAAAGCTGATTATTTTTCAATATGGCTACTGTTAATTGCTAAAATTTACAAACGAATTCCGTTTATTTTCATCGAAACTGTTAATTATAGATTTTATAAAAAATTACCTATTTCAGGTGCCAGGTTTAATGTAAATATCTAGCATTAAACAAGAAAATATTCATTTTAAATAGAATTAAATATAATAATACGCATAAATACGTTCAACGGCTGTTTCACCAACCATAGAATTCGTGTTCTAAATTTCGCAACTGGCATTGATATCTTCAAAAACATGAACAGCTAAGACTTCATTTCATTCCAGAATTTTATTGAAACCAATCAAATATGCGTAAAACTGCAAAATCAACATTGAAGATTTTACGCAAACCCATTCATTTATTTACAAAATTTATTTGAAACCAAATGAACGCTGTAGTAGGTTTTCTGCTCACGTTGAATTCAATACCATTACGTGTTGTGAGATCAGCCGCTATCCAAAGTTGCAAAGATCATATGGAAACTGGCCAACAAAAAGCTACTTCTACAATATTGATAGCAATTTGAAGAGCGTCTTTAGTAAATTATGTAGCAAGATAAATTGGATTATATGCTATAATAATTTAGGGAGTAAATTTGAACCCGACCTTTATATGGATTAAGGGATAAGATCAGTTTGGAGCTGTGCCACTGTGGTATGATAAATATTGTTGATATTTAGTTACGGTGAGGTTGGGCTGCTAAATTAGAATTGCAATATACCTGTGTGTTTAAGTTCTTACACTTACTCAATAAAACACTTTTTTACGGATTTTGCGCACAATTTATTTTATATCGAATTCTGATGTTTCGACTCCTTTACAGAAGCCGTGATCACAGGATGACTAATATAATGGTCGTCATATAATTTCGTCTACCTTCACAATATTTTAATTGGGCACGTTCCTAATTGTTAAAATTTTATATAAATCAAATTGTTTTATTTATACATTTTATTTAGTTATTATATTCTCACTACGATTACATTGTATATTACTGAGTCTGCTACCAGTTCGGAAATTGGAAGTCCCTTCCTAGAAGAACTGGAAACTCGAGCAGGGTACCGACCTCCATTTTACTGTTTTTATTTGCAAAAAGAGGTAACTACATATCACCAGGTCTTGCAATGTATGTCTTTGGAGGTATACTACAAGACCTGGTGATGTAGTTAGCTCTTTTTGCAAATAAAATATTACTTAAAGCACGTCCTGAGATATGACTTTATCTGTTTCCATCAAAAGCATAACGAGCGTTGATACTACAGATGTATATTTTATTTGTCGTGGGTAAATTCTTGTGGATGGTACACCTAATGATACCGACTTGTTTAATTCAGATATATTGTCCCTAAGTCGATACTAACCACTCTATCTATTTCTAGTTTATAAGCGTTCATGTTAAGTCATAAATCGAAAAAGTGCATAAACCATACCAAAACGTTAATATTTATTCAAGCCATAATTTCCAATCACATCAAAAGTGTAGATTGTTTTATTTTGTAACCTTAACAAGATTTTTCTTTTTTGTCAGTGATTTCCCAAATACACAATTTTTAGCTAATTAGTGGAGTAATAAAAACAACCAAAGGAAATGATATTTTAAAGTAAAATATACAAATTTTTTTTTAATATGGCTTTCTTTTGTAACTAAACCTTTTTATAACTTCTTAATTGTTTGATTTACTGCTTTAGCTTAACAGAACTTCTTCTACACCAAGGTTTGTAAGATACCTGTTGCATTATTCTTTTGTTTCACATGTGTATACTGCCTGATCAACAAAGTGTAGTCATAAACTAGACAACCCTGGCACTAGAACAGTATCTCAAACAATGTTAATTGTTGTCTCGTTAATCTAAATATTAATCTCTGTCTGGCTTCGTATGCTCATTGTCCACAGGTATTTTGATATCAATTATTATTACATTGTCACATTGCAAATAAGAAACGATAAGAATAACATAGTCTGTGTTTCCACAAATTTCCTATTACCTAATAGAATTTGGTGAATAATCAACTTAAGATTAATTTAGTTTCTTAGTAGATAAAAAATTATATGAAATGTTACCTGGGAATAGTACTTTTTTCTGGGTGAAACTCACTCTAGTGAAAGTGATCGAACATTGATTACTTCTCGTATACATAATACCTACAATGTTATATTTCATTTAGGGTTTTCTTCTTTTATTCTAATTCAATGGCATTGTGGTTGCAGTAAAGGTATGATGGGGCTGAAAAACCGCCATCTCCCTTTTTCCATCCTGACACCCACACGCACTGCGGGTGGTACCCTTTCTTGGTTGCTATTCCTACTTGTCGCATCAAGCGTTTTTCAACATCTTCCTGCGTCTGTATTTCCGAGTAAACTATAACCCGTCCGCTTTCAAGGCCAGGGTGAATAGGCACCCTTTGGGATAGCTCGTTCTATCATGAATTCTGTCTTAGCCCTCGTGCTTGATTGGGATCAAAAGCGAATTCATTCTAAATAAAAAAACAAACCCAAATTAAATAAAGAGAAAGAAATCGTCTTTTGCTGCGATCTCCAACCACTTGCTTAGTGTGGAGCTTATAGTAATCCTTCCCAATTTGGAGAAGCTTTCGTATAGCATTGGGTGTCCTTTGGTTAAGTTGAGGAATTTAATACTGACATTTCGACTCCTTTGCAAGGATGTTTTAAAGAAAAATAAAAAAGGATACTTAATTTATAAGATAAATTATTTTAATATAAAAATACTAGCAAAAATCGACTGGCTCACAAATCAAGACGGGAATTCCCAGAATTTATTCATTAAGGATACTTAAAAGATTGGTACATTTTTTTCATATAGTATAAAAATCAAATCAACAGATTTAGATCTCAAAAGACGATTCGTTCGGCGAAATCGAAATTAATGTTTCTATAAGCATGGCGTGAGATATTTGCGTGTCTGCCAAACGATAAGTGTTGTCTGTTCGCCGACTACTAATCAAGGAGGTTATTAACGTTAACAACCTTTTTGGCGGTAACTTTCACTAGTGTCATTACCACGTACCTGGAATGGGGTCAATGACCAGTTCACCAGAAATTTTATGAATGAACTATTTATTTAACGATGACTGCGAAGGCACGTAACGACATTGCGTGGCCGTGATAGTTTCTTTTGATATAAAAATTTAAATGCACAATTAACAAATATAATTATGAAATTTGTTTTTCTCACGCAGTGATCTCACTAATTATTTCAGTTTTAAATTGAACATAGATATACTATGGATGTTAAATAGTGTATAGCGATCACTCGCTCAAACATATGTGGGTCGTTCTTCTTTTTACCGACAGTGAAAGGACGTTTTTCTGTTTTTTTGGTTTTTGAACTATCCATAATTGTGGTTTCTGTGTGGAATTTAAAAGAAATTGCATCTGTGTTGTCATTAGGGCTAATTAAAGTTTCCTTTGCGGCAAATATTAACTCTTCTTTAATGTTGGTTTTAAAAAAAATATGTGACAGAGTGGCCTTTTTCTGTGGAGACCACATTTCGGTTTACCACTCTGTCACGGCATTCTAAGGAAAACAAACGAAAAAATATGTTGGTTGGAGAAAATGAAAAATTACATAATATTAATAGATAAGAAAAATATGGACGTTTATTCGAACCGAATTAAAAAACCGTAAATATCAATACTCCAACGAGATGCCATAATAAGACGAAGAAGATCATTGTCGGTAGAAAAGTAGAATGACCCATCTCCATACCCGACTTCGAACCCAAGACTGTTGATCAGCAGGATCGCTACCGTTGCACAAACCATAGAGTTTTCTAACTACCATACGTGCGTATTATTTTACACTACCGAGAGCTGGTCTTTGATGAAGTGATTATGACGTCCAGTTGGTACAACGGTTGCGATCCTGCCTTTCACTCCAACGGTCCTGAGCACGAGTCCCGGAAGGAGTAAATTTTGTGTTTGATATGAATATGACATTTATATGTGATGAATATTATGTATGTGTCGTATAGGTATGTATATCCGTTACCCAAGTATCAATAACACAAGCCTTACAGTGCTTACTTTGGACTAGGTTTATGGTGTAAAAAAATCTAATCTGTTATCGCACGACTCATTTAAAAAAGGAATTCAATTTATTTGTAAAAATTCGTTCGTTCTATTTTCAAACGCATTCGGAGTTGAAAACCTTTTGATATCGTATTAGAAGTTGATACGAGCACATGGTACGCTGCTTTGATCTCTGTCGGTGGCCAGCAATAAATTGTGCCATGGCGACAAATCACAGAACGGGTGATCTGTGATTTGTGTACTTTTTAACTTTAAACAAAATGTTTTATTTTAAATTAGTTCGACAATTTGTTAACTGCGTATTTGTGTTTTGAAAAACTCATTTAAAAACTCACTGGATCGATGCAGTCGCTAAGCATAAAGCTTCGCTAGCACCATGTATTAGAGCGGAGGTGAGCTTTCAAAAAGCGCGTGCGTTTTGTTTAGCGCCTTGTTTTTTGGTCATAATTTTTTAATTTTTGCGAATTACAAAATTCAGGCTCCGCTCGATCTAGTGCTAAACCTGTTGATTCGATTCATTAAAATACGAAAATCGGCTAAGAACTCATAAGAGTTATGGCCTCACATTCATTTCGTCATTGAAGCTGATCCATTAAGACATCAGATTAGAATTAGAATAGGAAATATCATTAATTTTTACATACCTACAGAGTTATTAAAGTTGCACTGGAGAACCTAGTTAGAAATTGAGAAAAGCCTTTCCCTTTACTAATTTAGCATTTCCGAGGTAGTTCCTTGTATTTTCATAACATGAAGTGCTTTAAATTGTAGTCTTGGGCGTTTGTTGTTCCAGAAAACGGCATTCAGTGTTTCGAAACCTTTTGCAGAGAAAACTTGATTAAATTGTGCTACTTTCATATTAAATATGTCAAAATAATTTAATATATTAACAGGTAACAATAAAATAATTCTAATCTATATAAAGTCAGGGTTTCAAATTAAATGTTTTCGTATTTCTAACGTATTCGGAGCATTTTTATGAAAGCAAATTCGGTTAAATTGACAACAAAAGAAAAAAAAACAATCATAAGTCTGTCTCAATTTAAAGAAAAATAAAACTACATCAACGTCATAATTTTTATGTCGTTATAACTACAACTAGTTAGTTCCTTTCAACTCGGCATGTTACATAGTATATACAACGACTAAAATAAATTATTTAGAGTTTCTTTGTACTTCTGAAGCCGTTGGTCCCAAATGCATCTGAAGTTCTTTACATCTATATATCCACACTTGAACAGCTTGGTAAGTTTATTCTTCATGCTTCTTACAGTATCCATTATCCAAATCCAATATCAACAGCCTAATGATAATGATTTAATTTAGTAGTTACAACATGTTTTCTCTTTTTTATGGGTTCGCTCTGGATCCTGATCAAGTCCGAAGACAAGATCTATGATGAAGCGGGCTAATCTAGAAGGTACCTTTTCACCCTGGCTTTGGAGGAGTTACAAGTACTTAGAAATACAGACGCAGTGAGGGAACTCCACTCCATTGCTGTGCGCATTACAAAAGATTTGAAAGTCTTTCTTTCTTTCTTTCTTGAATTAATTTTTTTCTCATTCAAAAGGGACGTAAACAAAGGGAAAAATTACAATGAATAATAAAAACGCAGGCGCTCATATAGATATAAATAAAAAATCCAATATTATAAAATTAAAAAAGTACACATTGAAAAATGTTGCGAACCCCTCGCTAAGAAGGCGCCGGTGTAAGTGTGGATTTAGAAATCGTTATTTCAGAAATAAATACAAATAGCTGCGGATAGAGTAAACATGAACAACGGCTTTGTTTATTTTGCTGATCTTACCAACAGGAGTTGGGACTTTAAACTTAGCTAATTGAGGACGCAACTAAGTTTGCACTCAAACTAATAAGTACGGTCCGGTTCCGTTGGTGTTGTCGCTAGTGGTGAACTAAGAGTTTTATAGAAATGTCAACATCTATGGGAAAATTAGTTCTAATTTTTGCCGCCGGACCAGATTAGTTTGTGGCATTGTTTTAACTTGAATTTAAATAGCCATATTTTCTGAATTCCGTAACACTAGTGCTTTGGTTAAAAACAATGTATTTGTATTAAATAATCTTGTCTTTAGTTTACCCCTAAGTAATATTCGCCTAACAGTGTAACTGCAAGAAGTTAATCATATTTACGACAAGCCAGTGTTTATATCCTGAATTCCTGAACTTCTATACGCGACTTTTAATAAACGACACTGTAGTACTGACGGACCGACTACTCCGAAGTAATAGAAATTCTTATGGCGAACGTAACGAGGGTACATTATGTCCCTTTAATTTTCTGAAGCCAAAGAAATACATTTAGAAACCAATGGAAGACGTTGTATAGTTTGCTATTTAATAAGAAAAACGTGTACGAATTTGAATATGTAGGTTTTTTGGAAGACTTAGTGAGTTTTATTCTAAAAATATATATTTTGTTTGTACACTTTCACTTCACATCTAAATAATATGAAAATAAATGATTTTTATTTTAATTGAACTACTTTTTGTTAGCAGCTCTGGGTAAGTTTTTAAACATGCATATATGATAATAATAGTCCTTGCTCTAAGAATATAAGGTCTGATTTTAAAATGTTTATAAATGTACGGAATAGATTGACATGATGAAGTCAATAAAGCGACTTAAATTTTTGTTGGTTAATTAAAAAAAATGTTTTTTTTTTAAATACGTTCATGTTTTTATATTGTGATTATTAAAATATAAATGAAACATTTTTTTTCTCAGTAAAAAAGAAACAAAATTGCAATCTTTTGTGTTGCGAGCTTTGTATAGAGCATTAAAATATTATCTAATTTGTATACAGCAACTAGAACCTAATAAAACTTACTGTAAAATTTTATTATCGATACTAAACCTAACACTCAACTCAATTCAAGTTGAATTTAGAGTGTCATTTTAATATTTTTAATAGGTTTATCTGATAGAATAAATACTATTTTTTCCTTTTTTGTTTTTATTTACATTTATCTCTTAAGGAAAGGCAAAGGATACAACGCTACATACAGCCTCGTTCTCAGATATTTTATTTTACCAATTTGATTATCAGAGCTGATTAATGAGTGATGGATAAACAATGAATTACTAATGAAATATTATATCACTTTGTTTCCCTAAGTTGTAGTAATGATGAGAAAAGTATTTGAAGCTTTCACGGTATTCTAGTAATAATGTAAAACGACTCATTTCGCAGTTTCGTTTAATTTTTCTTTAAATACATGTTCTGTTATACGTAACAGGTAGCCATTTACCATTATAACTGTTTAAATACTGACAAAAATACATACATATAAAGTGACGCTTCAATCTCCCGCCAAAAATTGCCATTTAAAAAAGTAGAAACAAGACACAGACTAGATTAGTTTTTATAGAATTTTCAACCTTATTGAATGCAAATCTTAAGAGGTATCTCCGTACAGGTTTCTTTAATTGACTATTGTTTCTTCATCATTATTCACAACAGAATAAAATAGACACGGCATGCATTATGCTGGTTTTATTATGATATGCAACCGGTAAAAGTCAGGAGGGTGGACATGAGCAAGCTAATACCTAATGGGAAATACTTCAACGTACGTTTAAACTTACACTTGGTGTTGCGGTAGCCATCCTGCCTGCACTAACGACGAAGTTCGAATCCTGATAATGACATATCTTTATGTTGAAGAAAATAAGCATTTATTCCCGAGCCTTTATTGTCTATTCTTCCCTAATTATTTATTGTACAACTTTGTATATTTTGGGATTCAATCCGTGTATATTGTACAATTATATATATTTTTTTTATTTCTACACAAAACAGAGTTACACCAATAATCTGTGTTTCCTGACAAATACAATTTAGGAGTCTTTAAGTCGCGAGTGAATACGAAGTATCTTCTAGGTAAGCGCGTCACATCCTAGATCGCATCGTAACTTACCATCTGGCGGGATAGCGGTCAAGCGATAACCGATAATATTTACAAAAAAAATCTTAGTCAACGGGAACTGAACATTAAATTGAAACATGATAAGCTGTTAACAGAATCCGATTTAACAAATAAAGCGCCATTAAATTAATATGACTGTTAGTTTATAAAAGAAAAGAAAACAATGCAATGCTAAGGCTTGAGATAAAAATTAATGTAATGGATAAGTTTAAAAAACAATTAGATTAAACTAATAATAAATTATATTAAGTATATTAATGAACAATATAAAGGGAACGAACCCGCAACCTTTGAATGTCCGGTCCAATGCTATCCTAATTGAGCTACCGAGCCTTGTGAACAACTAAAGTTTTCTAGTATTTGTCTACTTTTTAAGCTGGAGGCCAGCCAGAATAACTCGTCAGCCGAGTCGATATTTTTATATCTAGATATAAGAAAATGTATAATTTATTATATACCTAGATGAGATAGCATTGAAAAATGCAAACGATATATGAAAATTGATTGTTCTGTAAATAAATATATATAGTAAATTTAAAAATAATTACAATCATAACCAAACGTACATAAATAAATGAATTAATATTTTTTCACAAATCAAGCTTCTTACTGATGGTGGAAGGTCTGTAAATGTCAGGCACACCGTCCATTTGATTCGGTAATTCATATTCGCGACACAAGATTTGAATGAGATTTATAGGACATTTCATTATTTAACATAATTTTATTCATCATTTGTTATACTTATTTTATATATTCGCCACGAAAACGTTAGGAAAACCTCATAAGGAATAGTATTCCATGTCCATGGACTTCTTTCTAACATAAAAAAGATTTTTTTATAGCAAATAGGTAGGAGCTTGACCAATATCTCGCCTGTTCTTGCTGATAAGATACCTATTCAACTTGTCAAAAATTCGTGACTTGAAGACCTCTAGATTGTATTTGTCAGTAAACACAGATTCAGGCAAAGAATTCCATTCCTTAGCGGTACGTATCACAAAATTGGAACTTAGTATTTCACGATGCGCGATTATTTGCATGCGGCCATACTTATCATACATGAGAAAATGCTTTGCCGTAGGTGAACGACGAAGATATGTGGGATTCTCCCCCCCCCCTCCAAAAATACCCGGTCTAGTACCAGATAAACCCACTAAAAACTTGTAACAGTATGTACCCTCCGATCCGCCAAGGTCTAGTTTCCGCTATCCATGAGACCATACCTGTTGTATTGTCTTGTTGACATTTTTTTATCATTCCTCCTTTTAGCACCCTATTGCCTGTCTATCAGGGTCCATAATAAATGAAAATAACTTTATTCAAATGCACTTAAAAATAAGTTGTTTTGAATCGTCCAACATTTTTACTTACCACCCATTCTGGACGTTTTTTTAACGGGCAAGAAGAAGAATCTATTTTATTATGCTTTCTTTTTATGACACTACATGATATAGAATTTATTTATCATTATTCCAATTAATAAAACACACGCGGAATACCCACGAATTTAATTGCTAAGCGTCACATTCTAAGTGATCCATGTGACCCATCTTGTAACTTACCTTCATAAAAGATGTTTTATGTCTAGAATCGCAGATGCTACTTGGCTATTACGCTTTTCCGATTGGATTAGTAAAAATTATCATATAGAAATTAATTTCAATGTTATCGAATGAGCAGTAATAGTATATTCTGAGATTTTAACGCAATTGCAAGATCATCTGAAACTCGAAACGGCTGTAAATAACTGATGTAAAAATAGTAAATATCGATTAACACCGATTTATACTGCTGCAGTAAAACGAATAATTTGCAGCGAATGTCGTTTGTATTTAATTTTCGCATTGGGAATAGTATCGATTGTTTATTTCGATTATTGTGAGAAAATCGAGGGAGTCTAACAAAAATGACTCATATCTACAATGATTGAGAATTTATTTTTGAATAGAAAAAGCTTTCTTTTCCTGTGTTTTTTAAACATGACGTTTCTAGTCAGCTGTGCTCGTAAGATTAAAAATGGTGATGGTGTTCACAAGCGTGCCAAACAATCCAATATTTTTATTAAGCACATTCTTATTATATATACTTAATTTATTTTTATTGTCACTTCGTTACTGAGTCTACCACCAGCTCGGAAATTGGGATGCCCATCGGAAAAAAGAACTGGCGGAAGCATCTTGGACAGACTTTTATGTGACAATTATTACTTCTAAAAAAATTTCAACCTTTTGGAGATGTTGATCTTGCAAGATCTATTCTTGTAGTGCAAGCCAATGCAAGATATAAACAGATATCCATAACGAAAAGTAATGCTAAGATATTTTAGATATTTATATTTTTATGCCTATACCTAGTAATAACTAAAGAATAGTTGTGGAGTTTATCGTCTGAGCTGAAAGACGTCCAATTCTGGAAGGTGTTCTACCCAAAAAATGGGGCGAGGTATTGCCATCATCTGGAAATGATGTGTTAAAGCTTCTCTAACCCCTTCTTCAATTCGCCTGACAAGCGTCCACGGTTTGGTTGGAAATATACCAGCTTGTCACAAAAATGGGGGGTTTTGGCGTAGTCTTCACTCTTAGTAGGTGGATTGGAGATAGCAGTAAGAGACCCAAATTCGGATAAGGCTGCAGTCTATTTTGTTTTATTATTATTTACCCCTTATCGCGATTCAAGTTCAGCTGTTGAAAAGAGACGCCACTATAGACCGTGTATGGCGGTGTCTCATTTTGACAATCGAACTTGCATCGCGCTAAGAGATCGTGGTAGGTCCTCAGGTGTATGGCGGTTACCTCTATTATTAATAGTCATCTTTAATAACATCTTTAAGAGTGTAGGATTGGTGCCATTTTAATCTACAGGACATCATACGGCGGTATTTATACCTTATATAATTATACGATGACAACATTTTGGTGGAACAGTAGCGATCCTGCCCTTCGAACCGTCGGTCCTGGATTCGAAGCTTGGAGAGGGCAAACGTTTGTGTGATGAATACGAGCATTTGTACCTGAGTCATGGATATTTATGTATATTACTATTAATATTACATAGCAATGTATCATATATGTATGTCTATCCATAAAGCAAGCCTTATAGTGCTTACTAAGGCTATGCTAATTGGTGTGAATGTAAGAAATATTATTATTATTCATATTTTACTTTAGATATTTTTTTATAACGTGAAGGTAAAACACGGTTTTGGGACAAAAGACCTGACAAATAAGCTGATGAACAATAAGACCTCTAAAATACCTTTTAAAAACGTATTACAAAATACTTAACCTTCAAGAATATCAATTTGCAACCTTAAATCCTTTATAATACGGTGTAAAACCAAGTCAACAAAAACAGCAATTATTATCGCACTCAATAGCAGGTACTTGTTTCTTTTAAGAATATTCTGTGTAAATAAAAACGGAACCTTATACAGTTAACACCAGAACTATGCCCTTTTACATTTAAATAATTCATTTGTTTTAAATGAAAATTCAAGTTTACTTATTTAAATTATTTTTTGCGAGCGTTAGATGCAACAGATACAAGCATTTGTACCTAAGTCATGGGAATTTTTATTTATATTTCTATGAATATCTTAATATATAAAAATCCAGTGTCACAATGTATGTTCCCAGTGAACTCTTCACCAACTCAACCGATATTGATGAAAGCTCGTATTTATGTGTAATTTGGTCCAACTGAAGAGATAGGATAGTTTTTATTTAATTTATACAACAGCAACGCGTGGCCGAGTCAGATAGTATGTAGCATATATGTATGACTATCCGTTACTCTAGTATCCACAACACAAGCCTTAAAATACTTATTTTACGTTAGACTCATTGGTATGACTATTATAATTATAATAATTGTAATTATTTACTGTTAAAAATGGATGAAAATTAGACAAAATATCAGGGTTTCATTTAAAAAAATCAAGAATTTTTTATAAACTTCGTTAATGTTATATTCTCGCATTGGTCTCTCAGACTAATAAAACAATATCTTCTTATTTTATCAAAAATATTTAAAGTAATTATCACCAGAAAAAGATTTCGGTACGTCAAGCTCCTAGGTGATTTGAAAGAGTACTCGCCCGAATAACGTGGGTATGTGAGTTCATACCCCGACTAACACCAGACAAGTAACATATTTTCTGGTAATAATTTCTTAAGATACTCTTTTTTAATTTAGTTCAGTAAAAAACTATCTGAACATAAAAAATACAATACTTCGTCACATACATTTTCCAGTTTATAGATTGCACAGGTTTTTACATAAATAAAACTATTTATCAGTATAAAATAATAGTTTTTCTCTTTGATCTTAGAACATGTTAGAATAGAATGCAATGTATATATTATGCCGACAGATATATTCACTATATCTTTTATCGGTAAATCTAAATACATTGCAAGAATACATGCAGATGAAAGAAAGATTGTAATTTACGTATTTCACAATAGGAACTATAAACAAGGAAGCAGATAGATTATACTTCCCTGATCAATCAGAGCATTAGCAAAAAGTATTTATTTTGTTATTTTCCTTATTCAGTAAAAAAACACTTTTTAATTAAACTAATCTTAAAATTATAAGAAACTAGCTGACCCGGCTTCACATTGCTGTTATAAATTTAGATGAAACCTATCCTATGTCCTAAGTCGGAATAAATTCAGCAAAATGACAAAAAATCATTATAATCGATTGAGTAGTTTCGGAGTTCATAGCGGTCAAACACTGTGACAGGGAATTTATATATATAAACTAGCTGACTCGGCCACGCGTTGCTGTGTTATAAATTAAAATGAAACATATCTTTTAAGTTTGATCAAATAACAGATACTTACGAAGTTTGATCAAAATCAGTTGAGTAGTTTCAAAGTTTATACCGAACATACATCGTGACATGAGATTTTTATATCTACACTAATATTATAAAGAGGAAATATTTGTATTTTTGTATGTTTTCAATGAATAAACTCAAAAACAACTAAGCCGATTTCAAAAATTCTTTCACCATTGGAAAGCTACATTCACGCTGAGTAACATAGGCTATATTTAATGCTAGAAAAATTTGAAGAATTTTGCCCACCCGTGCGAAGCCGGGGCGGGCCGCTTGTATAATAAATAATAATAATAATAATAGTATTGTTTTATTTGTTTTATCACACATTTAAACAAAATCACTCATATCTGATTAATTTCACAATTAATTTTGTTTTTCTTTTTTATTTTAATCCAGACGTTTCGACTCCTAAGCAGTCCGCAGCAGCCGTGATCACACGATGACTAAGGTAATAGTCGTTATCTCTTTTTGTAAACAATAAATGTAAGATGGAGGTCGGTCCCACTGTCCGAGTTTCTTTCGCCAGTTCTTCTCGGAAAGGCCACCCGATTTCCGGGGTTGACTTATAGTTAAAATTAATCATATTATATATAACTACAATAAAATAGTGTATAATAAGGAAAATATATAATTCTACTGTACGTGTTTATGTTACTGAATTCCTCCTAAACGGCTGGACCGATTTGAATGATTTTTTTTTTGTATGCGTTTGGGTGGCGCCCTGCAGTCGGCACAGCAACGTATGGCCGGGCCAGCTAGTAATTTTATATATTCTTTGCATTTTTTCAGAGCTATCTTATAAAATAAATTATATTAATAGAAAATAATAGAAAAATTGACTCGTTTCAGAAGTGAATTCGCATGTGAGCCGAACGATTTTTTTCTAATAGTTTTTATTAAATTAACATGTATGATATTTCTCTTATTTTTTCTGTGGTCACGGTTCCTGTAAAGGAGTCGATTTGTTACAAAAAAAAATAGGTTAGATATGAAAAAAGCGTTTTCTGTATCCGGTAAAAGAGGTTTTATTTATTTCGGTTTTGTTTTTGGATAGTAGGCCTGGAGAACTAAGATATCATTTGTGGAATAGCATGATCTAAAAATGGAAATGTTAAATTTTTTAACGGAAAAAATAATTTTGAAGTTATTTTCATTAATAGATTTTTAAAAGTTCTCTATTGTGAACTCCTTGTAAACTATATTGTGTAACTTCCAAAATAACATATCTTTTAGGTACTAACCAATTAAACAATGATTGGAAATAATAAGGTTATCTTTTTATATTGAAAATATAGGAAAATCCTCTAATATAGAATAAAAGTCTATTTTAACAAACCAAAGCTTCTTAAATAATATTTTACGAATTATTACGAATACTGCTATTCGTAAAATTTTACAATGGTAAAGATTTCATGTTCGTAACTTAATCACAACGTTTCCTGTCAACTGTAACAGTGCGCTAGGGCATAGTTTAAAGTTACAACGTTTTGTTTACACGGGGGTCACAGGTACGTAACAAATATTTAAAAAAGTACATTAAAAAGGAAAATTCTTTTTATTTTTGTTAGTTAAGCATTTACTGATAAAAAATAAATGAAAAATTATCAAAATTGGTAGAGTAGTTTCGGAGTTCATCGTGGTCAAACAGTGTGATATGGATTTTTTTATATAAGGTTTCGCACGGATGCAATGCTCTACTATATTATGCATATATTATATATATAAACCTTTCTTTTTAATCACTCTATCTATTTAGAAACCACATTAAAATCCGTTGCATAGTTTCAAAGATCGAAGCATACATAGGGACAGACAGACAGCAGGACTTTGCTTCATATTATGTAATGATGATGATGATAATAATGTCCCGTCTACGAAGGCGACAGAACTTTTTACGAAATATTCTGATGGGATTGACCGTTTAGTTAAACTCATTAGTTCATACACTTTCGCAACCATTAATTAAAACAAAATACTCTTTACCAGATACCGATTTAAATTTCATATTTTTGTACAACACTATGTTCGATATATTACCGCGCCGACTCGCTTGGTGGCCGAGAGCTTTTCAGCAAAGTTGCCAAGTTCAATAGCAAGATCGAAACACACGCACCTAAGCCAGTACAAGTCGCACGCGCCGCCTGTGAACACGCGTGACTGACCATCGATACAATCGGTACGTAAACATCGATTTCCGTTATTAGACGTGTGACACTAAAAATTTCGAACGCGACATTCCTTTTTCGAATTTTGTGTGGATTTTTATAACGTTTGTGTGCGGAATTTAATTTACGATTTTCCAAATTTGAAGTGAAATATTTGTGCAGTGTTGTGATTAAGTCATGTGGTTCCAGTGCTGGGACTATTCATTTTTTTAACATTGACAGGTAAGTAATTTGTCTATGGGTGATAGAGTTACTTTTTTTATCTGTAGTACAAGATTTTCCCGCCAAATTGTGTTTCATAGATTATAAATTTTAAGCAATAGTGTTTTCATAGTCTGTTAATTTATTTATGATAAAGCAACACCTTTAATGGTAGACAAACATTTGTTTTTTTTAATAATAAATATTTTTAAACTTCACGTTACAATACAGTGACGGCACATTTGTTTACTCTCACAAAAGACGTGAGTACAAATGAACTACGACTAGATAGGTTCAAGAGTAAAGTGCATATAAATCAAGTTGCACACTTGCGCAGCCGCCCTGCGCTGAAATGTTGATGACTTGGTACCGGGGGCGCGTACTACTATGGTGCCGGACGAAAGAGTCGGCGAATACACAAAAAAATACATCTTTCGACTAAATATTACGTAACTGTATAAATTGTAACGGCCGAAAAGAAAAAAAAAATATTTTTGACTTGTATTATTTATGGTAATTGCATAAAACATACAAAATAATGACAGATATCAGTAATGGAAAACAAATTTGATTGAAAGAGAAAGTATGAACTCAAAATATTCATTATAACATATTAATAAATAATTAATAAATATAAAAACTTAAATGGGTATTCAAACAGAATATAATATGATAGAATAGAATACTCTTTATATGCATGGAACACAGTAAATGCAATTATTTAGGTGATTTAAATTTAATAGCGAAAATGTAAATATAGCACTAATATAGGTACTGACACGATATATCACAAGTGGCAACAGAAAAGAAATCTGAATCGCGTTTGCAAAGTAATTACACCTTCTGAGCTCAACAGTTGCCTTCGATCTCTGATCACATAAACTTATTATGAAAATAACTAATCAAATGCACTTAAAATAAGTTGTTTTGAATTGTCCAACATTTTAACCTACCACATTCAGGATGTCTTCTAACTGACAAGAAGAATGGGCGCAAGAAACTCGTCAGCTTTAACAGAAGTAATGTAATTTACAATATTATACGTGTTGATGGTTCGAAAATTCACCTTGTCCAAAACGTACGCTGTACTATTATATATTAACAAATACATTAATAATGGACTATTTCCTGTTTAATTTACATAATTAATGTCAAATATTGAATGTATTATATGCGTGCATTGGTAAACACTGCACGTCAATAAAAAAGTATGATTCAAATGCAGTCTTTTGTAAAATGCAACTAAGCGATATTTACGAATGCGTTTCACTGTTTCACATGCCCACCGCTGAGTTTTTAGTATAATAGTTGATTTTTATGCTAATTTTCTTTCATACAACAATTGAATTTATAATAATAAAATTATGAATTGTTTCCTATCAACGTAATTCTAATAAATATAATGATAATATGCTCTTCATTCAATGTATTTACAATGCGTGTATTCAACGTCAGAGCTACGTCATGGTTCTGTAAGTCCTACGTCGGGAGACCTTGTACCAAGAAGACACAAAAAAACTATACAAGGGTTGTTTTTTTCTATAGTTATGTGTTACATTACATAGTCCAAGTCCAAGTCGAGTCCAAGGCTCTAACTTGGACTCGACTGCAGCTATAAAGCTGGGTGTCCTAAATAAGGTCTATAACTAAAAAAAATTGGTAACAGCAAATTGGTGAAGAGCAAGCTTCACACCTTAGCTCATCGCAAGTTGCCTTTATGTCGCTCTTCTTGTATTTTATATTTATATTCAGATTGTATTTTATATCTATAGAGATAGCATATCCTCATACCGCCATCACCTTTCTACCATCGGACATCCAGTTGCACTGCGGGCTTCCCTTTCTTTGTTGCTATTCCTACCTGTCGCACCAAGCGCTTCTCAACTTCTTCTATAATGCGCACAGCAAAGGAGTGAAACTCCCTCGCTGCATCTATATTTTCGAGTACTTCCCGTCTGTTTTTAAAGCCAGGTTGAAAAGACACCTTCTGGGTTAACTCGTTCCATCGTAGATTCTGTTTTGACCCCCGGGCTTGATTGGGATCAAGAGCGAACCCATTTTAAATTAAAGAAAATTTTGTTTTACTAAGATTTATAAGAAAATTTACAATTACAATAAACAGATTTTATACAGTTTAGTCATTTCAAAAAAAATGTAGAGAGGATGGACGAAAGGAGATAGACAAAACAAGCATATCAGGCGACTGTTAATAGACAAGTCGGTAAAGGCGAAATTTCAGGGACCAAATAAATGTCCTGAAAAAGGGTCAGGTCAAAAGTACCCTTAACCGACGAGCTTGTATGAAAAGTCTGATGAGAGTTGAAGAAACGAGAGATGTATGACAGGATCGTAGTAAGTGAGAATCTGCGATCTCTGCACGCGTTCTTAGATAAGAGATTTAAAAGATAAAAAGATTTCAAAGATTTTTAGTATTCACTTAAATTGTAATAGCCTTTATTTATAAGTGTCTTTTAATAACATATTTAAACTTTTAATAAGGTAGTTTAGTGAGCTTATGTTAAACTTTTTATTAAAAGTAGTTTATTAAAACTTCTTTTTCGAAACCTTAAACCTCTTTTGAAACTTGAAACTTGGGTGGATGCTACTCGCTGTCGCTTATAACTTATTCCAACAGGGAACTGATTCTCGTTTTAAAGTAACGACAAGCTTATGTATGCTTTGACAAATTAGGAGAAGTTATTAAGTCTCGACAATGGTTTTGACAGCTTTATTGCCAGGAGTGTTTTGATCTCTAGTTGATGATATTACATTCATTTCTATTAATGGAAATCACAATTACGAGCGGTAGGTCAGTTTTAATTTTGTTTCTATCTCATATATTTATTTATTTATATACAATCAATGAATGCAAGGATATGGCTAATTTTTATAAGTTTAATCAGTTGATTTATGCAGTAAATCAAAATAAATAAATAAATATTTTATACATTCACACCAATTAGCCTAGCCCAAAGTAAGCACTGTAAGGCTTGTGTTATGAATACTAAGATAACAGATAGATATATATACATAAATACCCATGACTCAGTTACAAGTGCTCGTATTCATCACACAAGCATTTGAACCCAGGATTGCTACGCTACCTTACACTTGATTATTCACTATTCCTACAGAATCGTCAGCAAAGAAAGGTTTATGTATCTGTCACATATTTTCAAGACCATTCTAAAAAGGTAATTATTCTTTCAGGGTACATTAAGATAAAAATATTCCCTTGTCATATGAATAAGTTTAAGGAAACCATTCATGAGAACTTGACCTTACCCAAAGTATTTCAATGGGTTATGCTTAGAATAACACATGTTGATATTTGTCTCGTTGTGAACCGTTTTAGGGTTCCTTAAAATAAATGATTACTTATCATGTCAACATGGTTACTTCTAATTTTTAGGAAGAGAAATAAAAAAAATATTATTAGATACATGAACATTTGGTGCAACGGTAGCGATCTTGTCTTTCGCACCGACGATCCTGGATTCGAATCCCGGAAAGGACAGATGTGATTAATACGAGCATTTCTACCTGAGTCCTGGGTAGGCGTAGTGGTGAGTCATGTATTTCTATGAGTATTCTTATCTATGGATCATTGTTATGTATGTCTATCCGTTGCCCTAGTATCCGTAACAGAAGCCTTTAAGTTAGGCTAATTTTTTTTTTCCCCTCCGGACGCGAGGTAGGGAGGTGATGAATCCTACATGGATACATCGGCCAGCCGAGAGGTTATGTCAGACTCATACTGACTAAACACCACCTGAAGTAGGTGCCTTAGCCTGTGAAGGCTATACAGGCTTAATAGAAGCGATCGCACCCGGGAATGAAGGGCGACGCAACAGTTAGGCTTATTGGTGTAAAATATTATAATTATAGTACAGTTTACCACTGTACATGGAAATGTAAATTTATAGAAGATAAATTGTTGTTAGAATGCACATAAACCATGTAACTAAGATAATAGATAAGATAGGAGTAGCAGTTATTATGATAATAATAACTGCTACTCCTATTGACTCATATTTTCCGAGGTATATCCATGCCGATCAATGACCATCTTGAGCTTCTCGGCATGTCATTGTGACAGACTCTCAATTTTGGCTCTTTAATTGAAAGTTAGGTTAGGTTAGGTTACAGTTGCTCAGTCTTTACCAACCGCAATTTTGATCGTTTATGGAGTAATGTTCTCATCTTTGGGACGATTCCGCCCAATACCAAGTCCAGACACTTGAGCTCATTAAAAGGGGGGCCAAGAAACTCATCGGCAATGACGATAAAGCCTTGAGCATAGACAGAAGGTGGCATGTCCGTTTTTATAGGAATGTACATGTCGAAGGTTGTGCAGTAGAATTGCACAGCCATGTTCCGTCGTCCCCATCTTTTCATCGGGCAACCAGACTTACAAATATGGCGTATATTATATGGTTCCGTTATATGGTTGATATACCAAAGAGTCGCACTAAGCGTTTTGATTATTTTGCACCGCTAAAGAGTGGAACTCTTTGACTGAGTGTGTGTTTCCTGATAAATACAATTTAGGGGTCTTCGAGTCACGAGTGAATAGGTATCTTCTAGGTAGGCGCATCACATCTTAGAACGTATTATCGCTTACAATCAGTCGAGATAGCGGTCAAGCGTTTACCCATTCACGATTGAAAAAATACCCATGACTCAGGTACAAATGCACGTATTCACCATAAAAGCATCTGCCCCTTCTGGGACTCGAACCCAGAACCGTTGGTTCGAAAGGCAGGATACATTTGCACAAAACGTACGTCGAACCCTCATATTGGGTTCGACGTACGTTTTGTGCAAGTTGGTAGTACTGTAAGTTGAAAATATAAATCAATTAATAAGATAAATCAACCACAGGCGCGCAAATTCGGATTTCTGCAGTAATTAAATAAAGCCATTAAAGTATATGCAGGTTATTTACTCTTATTGTAATTGCCTTATTTAATCGAGAGGAGGTAAGTATATTCGACTAGGAAATGACATATCTAAATTTATTGTCCTCTATAATTTATTGCAGGTGCTACGACCCGTATATGTAGGTGACCGATGAAATAACCACATTGTCCTGGGAATTAAATAGCTAAAAACCATCGTCTAAAAATACATAAATCGGGTTTCACCTGCTGTTACCACAAAATCTTCTCGTATTGAACGAGAATACGATTTCTATGGTTTACAAACATTTCTATGTATTTATAATCACTTTAATTGATCATCTATAACAATTTTAAACCCTTATTATCTAAGGGCAAATAGCTCTTTACAAAAACAACTTTTGGATCAATTAAGATCGAAACACAGGTAAAACGCTCGGACAAACAAACAAGTACTTAAGCAGTTTAATTTTGCGAAGTTAACTCTGCGCCGCCGCTAATCTGCACTGCCGCGGGTTCCCCCGAGGCGGTCACTTAGATGAAGCCTATACAGCCTTCTTAGGCTATGGCTCTTTCTAGGTGGTGTTTAGTCAGTACGAGTCTGACATAACTCCGAAGTCATGCCGGATTAGCTATAGAAGATTCACCACCTTCAAAAATAATACGTACACGTATACAAAATACCACGGTTGTGGTGATGCCTTCTCTCAAGCTTTGTACTACGCATGCGCACACAAACACGTAATAACACACGTACATAATGCTTCCTGTCTCATTTTTATGTGTCTGTCTCTTTTTACTGTCGCTTTTTCTTTTCATCGACTTTCAAATCACAACGATGCTAAGTTTTCACTTAAAAAAAAGCGAAGTATCTTCGCTAATCTGAATTTTAAACAATATAGTTAATATCAAACCAAATAAAGCAGGACAAAAATTTTTAATTATATATTTTGCTAGAATGTGGCGCATAGAGCCATAGTTTTAAATACAAAGGGTTTGAACAAGACAATATATGTCTAATTCTATGATTGAATTTCGGAAAACCACGACAGTTTGGTGCACGGTAGCGATTCTGCCTTTCGTACCGACTGTCCTGGGTTCGAATCCCGGAAGGGGCAGATGATTCTGTGATAAATACGAACATTTGTGACCGGGTATATGTAATATATATTTATGTCTTTCCGTTAACCTAGTATCCATAACACAAGCTTTATAATGCTTACTTTGGGCTAGGCTAAATGGTGTGAGCATCTTATATATAAATATACATACTAAACAAATAGATATATTCCAGCGACAAACTTAATATCATTGGTTTTTTATTCTGACTGTATTTTTTTCTGATTTTATGCAGTTTTGAAGTAACAACTTCAATTAATATATTGCAAATAATGGAAATGACAAACTTCTTTAGCTCTCATATGTATGTTCCTCTCAACTTCCGTTTGCCTCGACCAATCACATTTTTCGTTACGCTCTCGTCACGCATTCACAAACTCCCCAAGTCAAGAATATTTATAAAGAAGTTTTACTTCCAAAATATTAATATTATACAGAACCATTCATGCATACGTTTGATACTCTCCTTTCCGTTCCTTTTCATCTACACCCTACATTTATTTTTTATTAAGTGCCATGGTATGTACGACATAATTATTAACACCTTCTTCATCTTTATAATGTTAATGTATTTTCCAACTAGATATATTTTTTTAATAATTAAATCATTGAGAAGAATAAGCGATGACAGATTAATATATTTGGGTCTGTCTTGGTCGTTTAATATAGTTATGTTAATGACGACTGATCATCATTAACTGACTTGGTTATGATGATGTTTTGCACAGATTTTTTATTTCTTCTCTACTCGTATCTATTCTAAATATATACTAGCTGACTTGGCCACGCGTTGTTTAAATTGAAACCAATCTATCTTTTAAGTTAGATCAAATAACAGATAGTTACGAAGTTTGAACAAAATCTGTTCAGTAATTTTAGAGTTTATCCCAAATATAGATCGTGACACGAGATTTATATATATGTATATAAGATATACTACCTGAACCGGTTACGCGTTGCTATATTGTAAATGTCCTATGTCTTAAGTCGGAACAAATCCAACAAAATGAATAAAAAATCGTCCAAACTGTTGTGTAGTTTCGGAATTCATCGCGGGAACACTCAAAGAACCTGAAATCACGCAAACCCCAAGTGCTTTGCTGCAACGGTAGCGATCCTACCTCTCGCACCGATGGTTCTGGGTTCGAGTCCCGGAATGGCCAGATGTCTGTTTGATGCTTACAAGCATTTGATCAAGGACATTGATATTTTTAAATACATTTCTATGAATGAAATTCTATGCCTAAAATATAACTACCTGGGTCGTTTCTATAAATAGAACATATCTATGTAGCATATATGTATGTCTTTTGGTTACCCCAGTATCTATAACACAAGTCTTACAGTGCATATTTTGAGCCAAGCTAACTGTTTTCATCAAATCCATCACACCCGCTCACACCCGCAAGCTGTACGTGAAACAGCACTAAAGAAAACCAATCTGGTTTTCTTCCCTATTGATGATAGCTGTAACATACATATAATCAGGCCTCTTAGTGTTAGGGTTAGCTTAGGGTTAGGCAGAGATCAGAGGTTTCCACTTACCATGATCCTGACATCATCTCTCGCTTCTTCAACTCTCATCAGGCCGTTCAGCTAATTTCATATAAGCCCGTCGGTTAAGGGTCCTTCTGACCTGGCATTTTTTCACGACATCTTCTATTTGGTCAATGAAAGTTCGCCTTTGTTATGTAAAGGTTAAGTAAAACGTTTACAGCTTAAAGTGTGTTAAGAAGTACTGAGGACTTGAGGACGTGCAACATTTATTGATAGACTGTGTCAACGAAATGATGAGAATCAGTTATTAGCCTATCCATTTTAATAGTTAACTTCTTGATGTCGCTATTTGTCGCAACTTACGTTATATGACAAATTTCACCCTCAATGCGCCAAAAGAAGTATAATTTCAAAAATGAGGCGTTTTAGTAGCTTACATATTATAACATTATTATAATTTGACGTTTTTATTAAATCTGCAAAAAATACTACAAGGTGTAATAAATAAAGATCAACTTGGCTTACAATCCTCGTCTGTGAGACCAGTGTCACCAACTATGGAAGATGATTTCACATCGCTACTGACGGATTAATAAACAAAATAGAACACATATATAAAATTACGCCTTTTTGCCTACCCCGCAAAGATTACAGATTTCCTCTTACCATACTCCTTACATACATCTCTCGCTTGTTCAACTCTAATCAGCCTTAGGAATAGAATAAAGTTATGATAAGGTTGACTATATTCAAATCTATAATCTAAGATCACAGTGGTTTGTGTGTTTGTCTGTCCGCTCTTTTTCCCGCTCTTTTTCCATTGTATCAATAAGGTGACCATAGTAACGCGTTAACCGCAAGTAGTTCGTCTACCGGACGTTAGATGGCGCTGACGGAAAATATTTAAAAATAGAAAAAAATTAAAGAATTTTGTCCACCCGTGCGAAGCCGGGACGGGCCGCTAGTCTTTAATCTAAGAACACAACTTTGTTGTTTGTGTGTTTGTCTGTCCGCTCTTTTCCCAATGTATACGCGTTACCATAGCAACGCGTTACCGGGTCAGCCAGTTTAAAAAGTACGGAGGAGTTATGATAAATATTTTGGTCATCCATCCGATTATTAGCCTTCACTGGAGTCGCTTAACCTCCGTTATCTTTTACCAAACGCGCTCACCTCTAATTAAACCCAAAGACTCCCATGTTGTTACAAACGTAGATTGCCAAGAGTTGCCTAATCAAAAAGTAATGTAGGCTTAAATCTTGACTCGAGGTAGAACCTTCTACGGCCGGATACGTATAAATTCAAGTCTTATGGTTAACCAGTAGACAAGCGTGATAGCGCGGATATCTAAATTAAATATGTAATTAACTGAAATAAGGTTAATGGATTGATATCCACTTTGTATGTATTTATATGATCGGTTAGATATGTTTGTATCGATTTCTCGTGACTATACGTTGAGAATGAACAAGCGATTTTAAAAGTAAATTGATTTTATGGAAATCATTGAAATAGTGACTTAAGATAATTACAAATAAATATTACTCGAATAAAAAAAACCTCCGCGATCGAGTAGCTCGAATATCGGTGTCGCTCTTGCCTAGACACCTATGCACTCGTGACTTGAAGACCCCTAAATTGTAATTGTCAGAAAACACAGACTCAGAGAGTCTCTCACCGACTCAGAGAACTCAAAGAGTTCCACTCTTTAGCGGTACGTTTTACAAAATTCGAACCAAAACGCTTAGCGACTCTTTGGTATGCATCCACATTATGAAATTCATTCCAATAAAATTGAACGCGTCCAGAAAAGGTTCATGTATCATTTATCTTATAAATTTAATTTGTCAAAGAAGATGACTAGTTATTTCGACCGTTTAACTCATTTCAATCTAACATCACTTAAAAATCGGCGTAAAATTGTCAACCTGTTATTTCTCCATAAATTAGTCAATGGTAAAATAAATTGTCCTCAACTACTTGGAAAACTTAATGTTAAAGTTACCTTTAAGCTTCCAAGGCTATCCAGATACTCATTGTTCACACCAAAATGTTCTAAAAGCAACCTAGGTCACTTCTCTCCTATAAATAGGCTAAAAGCAGAGTATAATGCCATAAGCAAAAATGAGAAAATCGATATATTTCGGTTAAGTTTACCTATATTTAAAAAAAATATATTATTATCGCTACGCTAAGTATACATTCATGTAAAAAACCTTTTTAGTATACATAAGAATTAGTTAAGCTCTTAGTTTTATCGAAGTTGTTTTTTTTAAGTTTTTAATTTAATTTAATTTAATTTAAAAGCACAGGGAAGCCTTATGCTCCCAACTACCATTATTTTTTGCTGTCCGTGGCAACCTGTAATTAAGGCAGCACTCATACTTGTAAACCATCGACTTTGTAACTCTAAGCTCTTATGGTGTATGTCCTTGTTGGTTGTCCAAATAAATAAATAAATAAATATAACGGTGGCACCTATTTGTTAGTCTGGTTGTCCGATGAAAACATGGGGACGGCGGAACAAGGCTGTGCACACACACACACACACATTTTATTATAAATAGGTAAGCGCTTGACCGCTATCTCCTCTGACTCGATCTGGGATGTGACGCGCTTGCCTAGAAGCCACCTATTCACTAGTGACTTGAAAACTCCTAAATTGTATGTGTCAGGAAACATATATTAAACAGACATAAGCTAGGATATATATATTTCTATGAATGAAAATCTATTCCTCATATAAGACTATCCGTTACCCAAGTATCCATAACACAAGCATTACAGTGTTAAATGTGTATTTAATTATATTTATAAAAACTTTCACTTATAATGCAAAAGGTAATTGTTCGAATGACAAAGACAGTTAATAATATGACAGTAGTGATAGTTAAGCGAATCTATAACGATGTAAATTTGAAATCATTTACCGTCTAGACAGACAATGATGCTATTAATGACAAAACATTGACACAGAACGAGGCTAAAGTGAATTGTTTGACATCTAGTATTACTTCGATTGTAAATGCATTGTAATCAAACGACCAGTTGTCTGTACATTTACTTCACATTGGCCGATTTATGAATATTGGCGACCGTTTTGTCGAGCGGGATTGAACTTACCTTCATTCAGGATTCAGGTCCTGGTAGATACAGTATGTGTGATAAATATGAGCATTTGTGCTTGAGTCTTGGGTATTTCATTTACATTTCTATGATTATTATTTAAGTATTTAAGATGTAATTATGCAACATAACAAACATACTGGCACCTATAACTCATAGAATACATCTAGGTCCAAGAACGTCAACTTCATACAAAAGAATTGCAAACATGGAAACTCACTAGCGCTCCAGTTTGTTCCACCAGAACTAAAATAGGGCGCGAATTTTAAATACTATTTAATTTCTTGGTTAGGTACAAAAATTAATGTAGTTTCTATTTCGCACCAATTTTACTTAAAATTGGTTGCGAAATAAAAACTACATATAGGGGTACATACCAAGATAGGTACAGTCAAAATTAGCTGCAAAACAAAAACTGCAATATTGAAAAAAGAAATAAAACAAGATTTTAAAATTTACATGTGTTTTAATAAATTAATTTTGTTCATGAGAGTTTTTTTGGAGGCTTCCTCAACAAACTCTAAGTTCTTTAATCTGCAGAAACGTTTTAGGCATACATTACATTTCATTAAAAAACAATTTCATTTTTTTGAAAATCTTCAAATGCAAACTATTTTCGGATAAATTTGTAAGAAATGGTTGCCTCTTTTTCTATCTGCTGTATTTCCATTGACAGCACCAAAGAGCTTGTCCATGTTGGAAGCTATAATTCCTGTGCCAATAGCTTCTTGAGGTAAGGACTCTGAAAAAAATCCAAACTTATGAATTAAATAAACTAACTAATAACAACTCCAGTACAAAAATGATTGTGCTATCCTTTATTAGGGATTTAAGGAATGATTCAAAATCTTACCCGTGTTACTTCTACTTGGTGGTTTGCTTTTAATTGTTCCTCTGGTAACTGGGACAGTATATTTTCAGCTCCAGTTGGTATAGCAAATTTATGCAAACTTTTCATATTGCCGCTGGTATATGATGTTGCATCGAAATGCTTGCTGCAGAGCACCTCATGCTGTGCATATAGCCTTGACAATGATTCTTCAGTGGACCAATCTTGATTAAGAAAACAGGATGTGGCCCATACTTTAGCCCTAAAACAAAACAAGTATTATGCATCATATTTTTATTCAACCCAATTTTCGTGATTGCCAGTAATGTCAAAAATACCTGTTTACCTGGGAATCTCAATTTTATGCCAAATTATAGTTAAATTAACACTAACTATAGGGTTTGAAACTACACGCACAAACACACCAGCGACAGCCCATTGTTGTTCAATGAGAGGTGAGGTGAGTTGATTTGGCAGTATCATAAAATTATGTAGTATAGATAGGTACTTACTTGAGTGACCCATGCATTGACGGGCGAGGAAATCTATGAAAGTTTTAGGGAGTATCTTCTTTAGAAGTTATGCCGCACTTACAGCATTTTTTTTCGCAACCATTGCAAAAAAGTTCTACTTCTTCTTTTGGATTAATAGCTCTGTTGCGCTTTTCGCACAAATCTGCCAATCTCGCGTAAGAGACCAATACACAGTCAGGGATTGCAAGTGGATTACAATGGGGCCTCATATATTGAACACCTATCGGGCAGACTTAATTCTGCAGCATTTGACTAACGTTATGAAGAAACTATAACTAAGGATTTGGCTGTATGGAGGCCGTGGTCTTGTCATTATTCTTATTGTCAGATACATTGCTCTATCTCTTTCTTTCACATAAACCCATCTCTATTTGCAAATCGTTCCATATGTTTGCATTGGCTCCTAAGGAAGTTGACCCCCCCTGCTATAACTAATCTTTCTTTTTCTTTATTTGTGGCTTGCACAATTTGTGCCATTGTGTCAAGTGAGTATAATTGCCAGTTCTTGAGTAATTGCTTTTCTTAATTTGATGATGATGAATGAACAGTAAAATATATTTTACTTCCCCTAGGTTTTAGTAAATGTGTGGGGTTTTACTGAAACCTCCCCGTGGACTTCTTGAGATAGTAGGAAAAGACAGCTTCCGGTGATTTGTTACACGTGCCAACATTCTTGTATGTTAACAAACACTTAGTGGTTAATAATCCACCATTATTAAGCACTAATATCCACAACAACACAAATTTTAACTAGAGTAACCACCAACGTGACGCTTCCCGCTCCCGCCAAAAATTCCTATAACTAATCTGGTTTTTAGTTTTTCAGGCAAAGGGTACAAAGCCCACACAGACTAGCCTTCAGTAATTACTTTTCATAATTAGATGACAAGATAACTGATTTATGAATTGATTTATAGATAATTGAGTTACAGAACGGAAAATTGGCCATCAAATAAATAATCTACTAAAGTTTCATATGCCCAATTTTTATAAATGGACAAATTACAGCGTTAGCTAAAACATCGCTAAGCCACAAAATATTTTTGAAGTGAATACTTCATTAGCATCATTGTGATTTGAAAGTCGATGAAACGAAAAAGCGAGAGCAAAAAGAGACAGACACATAAATTCACAAGATTTAACGTAGGAGAAACTGAGATAGGAAGCATTATGTACGTGTGTTAATATGTGTTTGTGTGCGCATGCGTAGTACAAAGCTTGAGAGAAGGCATTACAACAACCGTGATATTTTGTATACGTGTAAGTATTATTTTTGAAGGTTTCACTTCTATCTCATGCTGAGTCGTGCTTTACATGTGATATAAGCGAAAATCAAGGAAAACATATAAAATTGATGTTTTGGCTAAAACTACAAGTAATAGAAACATGATTCCCAGGTACATCGAAAGAGATTCTTTTTTACCATATGCAGGCATTTAAAACCTAAACCGACTTTTTGAAGCTTAGCGACCTTTAACCAACGGACGGCAGATAAGCAATATCTTTTAATGACTAACTTAAAAGTTAAGTCACTTAGATAAATTATTTTAATAGAAAAATACTGGAGAAAATCAACTCGGCTCACATTCGCGCCTGAGAATTACACTTGTGAGCCGAGTCAATTTTTTCCAGTATTTTTCTATTAAAATAATTTGTCTTACAAAATAGCATTGAAAAGAAACAGAATATATAAAGTTACTTGATAAGTTTTAACAAATTATCATTTGAATACTTTAATTAGATACCTAGGTTGCTACCAAATTCTTCTCATTGTAAATTAAATAAATCTTTAATCATACTATGATTTTTTCCCATGCTGTTACCTAATAGTTAAAGGAAAGGACAGGACAGAAAAAAGGACTATTGTAAATTATACGATTTACTTATGCTTTGCAATGTGATGTTGGCAAATGTTATAATTTTCTTAGAATTACAAAATTCGTCAAGATAAACAGTTTATTCGCTTTTCAAGCAAGATTCTGCACTAGTTCGGTGTCCAAAGTCAAGTAATTATCAGTTAGAAAGGCAATCGACATCCGTATCCGGTATGAAAAAGGGGTCTAGAGAAAATAGTAAGCGAAAAATATTACATTCACTTACGAGTGTCTAAGACCCAGAACAATAACTAAAGCTTTAGTTATTGTTCTGAGGTCTAAGAAAAGCGGATGACAATAACTGACAGTCATAGCAGAATAAGTGAAGTTAAGACGACTCGAGAGCAGCATCCATTATAATATTGGACAATTGAACTATTCATTTAACTTCGATTGTTTTATCGATTGTAACATGGACCATATATCTTTGTTACTTACCGTATTAAAATCTAAATTTGATTATATATTTATTGTATATGGTCAAAGATTTTCTTTCTAAATTTAGCTATGACAGTCGAGGTGTGTGTAATAAAAAAAAATCGATTGTCAAATGTAAGTCAATACCGGACTTTTTGGCGGGAACGGGTAGCGTCACGTTGGTGGTTTTGTTTCTCTTGTTAAAATTTGTGTTGTTGTGGATATTAATGCGTAATAATGTTGGATTATGAACCAATAATTGTTTGTGAACGTACAAGAGTGTAAGCAAGTGTGATAAAGCAGCGGAAGTTGTCTTTTCCTACTCTCAAGAAGTCCACGGGGAGGTTTCAGTTAAACCCCACATCTTTACTGAAACCTAGGGAAAAATATTTGTTCATCAGCATCAAATTAAGAATAGAAATTACTCAACAACTGGCAATTATATTGACTTGACACTGGCTAAATGCACAAATCGTGCGGGCCACAAATAAAAGAAAAAAAATCAATACCGTTTAAATGTCATGACGAAGCATTTACAAAGACAGTTGTATTTTACACAGTGTAATTTTCAGTTTATTTACTCATTCATATCGTTTACAAAGCCTGTTTAAATATCGAAATATATTTTATTCATTATGTCACTATACCAATGCAGATATTTTTAACAGTCACGTAAAATAGGTATTTTTTTTTTGGAATACATATCATTAGTGCAATGGCAAGGCATAACATTGGGGTTTTTCTTGAACTAGGAAACGGGAATCTCGATAACTCGAAACTCATTAACTATTAATCCTCATTAAGACGAAAAATATTTCCATTCCCTTCCGCTGAACTCTCAAATACACGATATCTATGTGTGAGGTATTGATAATACATATTTATACTCTATAACTCCAACTTCACAAAGCAGACTTTGTCCTCTATTTAGATAAGTGTATTTTTTAGCTTATTTACTCATTCGTATTGTTTTTATTAGTCATATAGTTAATAAAATTCTCCAAACTCATAGCAATAAAGTCCAAAAGTTCGGTGTTTTTAATCTATTGTTTGGATCTTGTACACGTGCAATAAATGAATGCATTCTTTTAATTTTCTAAGTAACACAGCTGTGTACAATGTGTTTGTTTGGGTTTTGGCTTATTTATTTAAGATTTTACTATAGATCAGTACTTATTTGGTTGTTAACTAGGAACACATTGTAATACCTGGTGATGCAGTTAGCTCTCTTTGCAAATAATAACAGTAAGATGGAGGTCGGTCTGTCCGAGTATCTTTCGCCAGTTCTTCTTGGAAGGGCCTTCCAATTTCCGAACTGGTGGTAGTGGTGGTGAGAATTTAAGAACTAAATAAAATGTAAAATAAAACAATTTTATTTATATAAAATTTTACCTATTAGGAACGTGGCCAATTAAAATATTGTGAAGGTAGGTAGAAGATAATATATGATGACCATTACCGTAGTCATCCTGTGATCATGGCTCCTGAAAAAGAGTCCTAACGTCAGGATTAAATATAAAATAAAATATGCACAAAATCCGTTAAAAAGTTTTTTTATTCAAATGTGTAATGCAGAAGTGTAAGAACTAAATAAACAAATAAGTACTAAACGGAAACTAACGACTTTAAATCTACGTGAAAAAATCGAATTCATAATTCGGTAAAAAGTGGCGTATAGAAAAAAACAGCTCAGAGTAGCAATTAACATATTGGGAACCTATGTTTAGAGATATAATCATATTGAGGATCACGTATTCACTTCATTGTTGAAACTCGAAAAAAAGCTGCAAATTCTTGAAATCAAAAGATAACAGATTTTTTATTACCACAATTTAGTTGATTGTTTTGTTTGTTGTTTATACAGTTTACTTATTATCTAATTTGTTTAAATAAATATGAACCAGTAATCTTCAGTCGAATTTTTATTTAACTTTGACTCTACAACTCGAAAAATATATTTGTACCTCGTTAAGTTGAAATTTAAGCAAGTAAATCCGTTATATTTCGAATGTCTTGTTAAGTCGAATTCTTATTACCTCGAAATATTTAGCCTTTTCCTTAAAATTCGAGTTATCGAGATTCTACTATATTTATTTATTGCCTAGATCATTCATCAGTTTTCATGATTATCCCCCAGTTTATTTCAATTAACGTCAAAAGGGTAAAAATACTTTTCAGTGAAGTCAGTCACTATTAATAAAAATAATAAAAACTTTAATAATAGTATTCTTAATCTTGATCTTACATTCACACCAATTAGCCTAGTCCAAAGTAAGCACTATAAGGCTTGTGTTATGGATACTAAGGATACAGATATACATACATGTATGATACACACTAAGATATGTAATATTAATAGAAATACTCGTATATATAATTACCCATGACTCAGGTACAAATGCTCGTATTCTTCACACAAACATCTGCCTCTTGCGGGATCCCAACCCAGAACAGTCGGTGCGAAAGGCAAGATCGCTACCGTTTTACCAAACGGTCGTCAGTTTTTTACTATTAAGATTTTGTTTTAGACAGAATAGGAAATTAACTTAAATTCGGTATATCCCACAACTGATTCCCGTATAAGATCTTAAATACGAGTATTAATGTCCAGTGATAATGGTAGGAAAGTGAAGTAGTGATTCTGTATCTGATGCTCAACGTTTGAAACTGGTTAGCTCTGCAAGATCGTTAAGGTGTTTATTTATCACTCCTAGAGCACGTTAGTCACGGAAACAATAACAGGTATAATAAATATCTTGTTAAATAACTGTTCCAAATTCATAAATCAAACAGTTTTTAAATGGATAATTATAATAAATCATTAATTAATAATGTCAATAGCAATTTTATAATATTGAAAATTTTTATTGCAATTTCTGTTGCCGCTATAACACCAAATACTAAAAACATATTAAAATAAATATTTAAGGGGTGCTCCCATATAATAAACGCGATATTTTTTTGCCCTTTTTAGCTCGATATCAATAATGGCAACAGGTAGGCACTTGAAATATTCACAAAATACTCAGTTGTATTTTTACTTTAATAATAAATAATACAATTAAAATAAAATAAATATTTAAGGGGGTCCCATACAACAAACGTGATTTTTTACTTAACTAAAAGTTTGTACGGAACCTTTCGCGCGCAAGTCTGACTCGCATTTATTAGTATTTAGGTAATTGCAATACCCTAGCAGGGTCATGTTTGTGTTTATCTTTTATTGTTTTTCAAGATCTATGTAACAACATGATGCAATAAAGAACTTTGAATTTACTTTTAATTTCAAATTTATTTGAATATGTGACTGTTATCAATTTTTCTCAGGCTTTTGATTTCTTCTCAAACTAAACCATGCACATGTTAATTTTTAAACAAATTAACTGCAACCTACAAAAAATCAGTTATACCTTCAACCTTTGGCCGGAACAATAAATTACCTTTTTTTCGCTCCACTCTGTGTATTGTTTACTTAGTAACAGGCGGGCATGCCCCAAGGAAGCGCGTGGGGTCCCGACTTATATTTGCATGCTTGTTGACGTCTTTTTGTATCGATACTCTCGACAAGTTGTTCGATCATATATTTTTTTTATTCTTGGGAATTACGTGAATATTATGGATGTCTCATTTTGATATACTCATATTTTACTAATAATAATTAACAACCAACTACCACTAAACAAGATAATTTAGTACAACAGAACCACGAATTGTGCTCATACTACGGACTTATATTTGAATGATGTCGCAGCAACTATGATACTCTCGTTGGTCCTCTTGTAACCAATTTAAAATGATTATATTTTATATAAATATATTTTTAATATGGATTTATTTTAATTTCATATAACAAATAAAAATAAATTTAAATTCATGAACAGATGGGAAACGCGGTCAACAGAGGTAAGTGCGTTGGGTTATATTTGCGGGGTAAGGCTACTTACAAGGTATTTACAATATCAAGCTTTCCTTCCCAAGGAAGGCATTTTAAGCCGTTGGTCTCCGCTACATTTGTTCCCATCAATGCATAAGGCACTCCCTCCTGGTTGATTATATTTTATCCTTTCAAGGTAATTTAATTTTTTAAGTATAGGCCACGTGGTATATATTAAAACAATAACAATCTAGAAAAAAACATCATCAAAATAACTGCATACATAACACTTGCGTTAAATTAATTACAAAACACATGTAAAATGATTGAGTGATTAGTCACTCTTTGAAACTCTGTCTCACAGTATCCATCAGCTCAAAGTTTGGCCTGATCAATACTCCAAGACCAAAGATTTAATATTTTAATTTTTCATCAGATAAGAAGGCCGGCGCTCCTACTGTGGGGACACTAATAGATCGATATTGATTAATGAACAGTCAGGCAAAAAAAAGTTAACATGGAAACATGTGCTACTAGCAATTAGGTATAGAAATATTTATTTACAACGTTATAATTAAATAAAATTAAAAAATAACTGTTGAAATTCTATTAAATAGAATATAATTACAAATGGAAGCCGGAAACTTCGCAGGAACATCCATTATTGTCGTAATCGTGTATATCATAACGCTGGTAGTTCGAAACCCTTCACGGCTGACTTTACAATCAGTTGTGCCCAACCAACAAATATATTGCGCAACAAATATAGATTTTACGACAAGGGAATAAGGCACGTTGAATGTTACGTGTCACTATTTATGTGTTGTGTAATGTACTAAACTCATTGAGATAATGAACAGTAAATTGTGTTTTCGTTAGTCATACACCTCTTTGAGGAGATCGTCTCTCGCATCGCTTTTGTTAATGGCTTGTAAGAGTTTAGTCTACTCGGCGACAAGGCATTGTACTTATCGAAAGTTCTTATCTTTTTCGGAGTATTCACGTGGTCTTTAAGTTTTTTGTCACTTCTTTTAGCATTAGTTAATAAACCAAGTTCTTTGATTTAGTAAACTTGTTGCTTCGTTTTTTATCTGTTGAGTATTTCTTCTGAATTTGATTTTTGACTATAGGTACAGTCAACCTCCGAAGTAAAGATATTGCTTCAGTACCGTGTCACATCAACATGCGTTGATTGAACTTATTAAATTTATGTCAACAACTCATTTTGGTTTATCTTTTGGGTTGCAATCGGGTCACCGTTCATAACAGTCTAGTAAATACTATGACGGAGCTAACCATCCAATAAAACAAAAGAAATTTCCAAAAACATATATAATAACAGTATAAGGAAAATGCCCAGAATATTACAAGTCCCTTCTATGGAAACTAAGATCATCTTCAACAGGTAAGAAAGGAGTAAATATCAAACACCAACAAACATTCTTGAGAGCACTAAAAACACTGGAAGGTGCAAAGACAAAGTGAAGAAAAAAACAAATGCACCACGCAAGCACGCACCGCAAACCCAGTAATCCCTTCGTACAGACCGTACGTTAACTTAAGGAACCTGTCGATTATTTTTTAACATTGGCAACAATACTGAGGGATTCTTTTCCCAGAAACATCAGTGTTTTGGACTTCAGTCATTGTTTCCCGAGAAATGGGAGCGGTTCCGACAACAATGGTGCAAAGCGATTCAATGGTTACCGCAAATGGGGTAATGTGCAGATGTAACAATGGACTATATATTTATGTGGTCCAGTCGGTGCATTTATCGAAAACAAAATGATTTCTATCACAATTTGAGAAATTAACGCGATCGATAATTTCTTACGTTTCTTTATATTTTTTTCTTCTACATTTCCAAATAATCTTGTTATACTTATCATATTGACGATAATTTAACTACCTCCGTTGTTGAGTGGTTTATATACCAATTTTCATGATAACGCCACCCCGTGGTACTGTGTTTGATGTAATCCGTGATTGGTTGATAACATATCAGAATATTAATTACTAGAGACCCGCCCCGGCTTCGCACGGATGCAATGCTCTACTATATTATGCATGTATTATACATATAAACCTTCCTCTTGAATTACTCTATCTATTAAAAAAAACCGCATCGAAATCCGTTGCGTAGTTTTAAAGATTTAAGCATACATAGGGATATAGGGACAGAGAAAGCGACTTTGTTTTATACTATGTAGTGATACTTACGAGAGTAGATTGCTTACTATCTAGTCAATGAAACTACTCACAGATGTCCTTTTTGCTACTAGGTATAATTTAGTGTATATGAAAGATATATATACACACATACATATATGTATACGGGTTTTCATAGTGTCAATGTAGCAAATGAACTTTTTATATTAGTTTGGAGGGTGTTGCGGTACCGACGTTGTTTGGGAATTCCATTACACAAGCTTTAGCTACTTGGATTCAGGACAATGTATGTAATGCCACATTTATTTAATTAAGATTTACCTTTTAGTGTTTGTGGCTGTACAAATAATACCTGACTATCATACCTGAGCTGAGTGTTTTGTCATTATTGGAACGAAGTTCCTTATGGGGCGTTGCGGAGGGGTACCCTAGCCGGGAAAAAACGTCCGTAGCGTTAAACAAAAAGCGTAAGATTTTTATGTATAGTCTATGTGGGATGGCTATACAGTGTCTAATGTATAATCTACGTGATGACTGTTGTTATATATTTTTAGAAATCATTGTAAATAAAATAATGGGGTTAAGATAATTTTGTAAAGTAGTTTCTTTGCTTTCTATCGATAAAAAATCATAATAAAAATGTATACCCGAATAATTATTTTCTTTATACCTCGAATAGAACTTAAAATTAATATTTTTATAATAAGGAACTTCGTTCCTATCCGGTGTCCTACGATACCACACGACCTTTTTTCGCAAAGAAACAAAAACTAGTAATAAGATGTTGGTTTTAGATTTTGATATCAAAATCGGCCGCTATGGTGTATTTCATTAGCAAAACAAAAAGGCACTTTGAAAAAATATAAGTGAAATAAAATAAGGTTGGCAAGAGCGTTATTGGCTTAGCGTTTATGGAGTATGCTCCGGTGAGGTTCAGATCTCATCTAAAAGCGAATTTTTTAAATTTGAAAACTGGAAGAAATGCTGTATTATAATCCATTGGAAACATACTGAGAATATAAGAAAAACAAGAAACGTTTACATTGAAAATAAGACCTAAGTGTATAAACTTGCATGTTAAGCCCACGCACATATATTAACTAACAAGTAGCTAAACGAAAACTTACCAATAAATCTCGCTGAGAAACGAGTTAACACACAATTTACCATTTGTATGACATGGCTGCTAAATCTAATACTGCATTATCTCATACAACCTCTTTCTTAAGGCTTAATAGGAATCCTGAAGTATACAAATTGGTTACGTGAACAAAGTTTGTGTAATACTGCTGGTTCTGTAAGTAATCTAATGGATCCATCGCTTGGTTAAGTGGGCATAACTGAAAACAATAGTGTTGCAGACGGTTTATATAAAGTAAGATTGAATTTTGCAAATGTTATGCACTTTTGAGATAATAATTTTAGATGCTAACAATAAGCAATGGGCTTTTCTATACATTTATTCAGTTAGTAAGATATTCGGTTTCTTTTTTCGTTATCAATCTTTCATATCTTTTTTTAGGGGATCGATTTTCAGTTTTTAATACCTCTTTCGAGCTGTCTATAAAATATATTTCTATTACTTATAGTTTTAGCCAATAGCACTAGCAAAAACATCAATTTTGAATATTTTTCATGTTTTTTGTATTTCAAAAAATGATTTTATGGCTTCGCGAAGTTTTAGCTAATGGACGGAAGAAATCGCTTCGTTACCTCTGAGCTATATGGCGGTAGCCCTTTTTTATAATGTAATTTTTTTTTAGCGTAGCCCAAAGTAAGTACTGTAAGGCTTGTGTTATGGATACTAGTGTAACGTATAGACACATATATGATACATAGATATGTAATAATTTGAGAAATATATATAAATACCCATGACTCGGGTACAAATGCTTGTATTCACACACAAAAATCTGTCCCTTCCGGGAGTCGAACCCAGGATGCGAAAGTTTGCATCACTACCATTGCACTGAACGGTCGTCTCATTTATTTGCTTACTATGACCTTAATTATTGCAACAATAAAACAATAAGCTTTGTGAATCTTGAAACCAAAATTAAACTACAAAATTAATAAACTATAACTGATATTTTTTTTAGAAAACACTTTTGGACACTATTGCCTACAATTAAGGGATATAACATAATGTTATATTTTACTGTAAGCAAGATCTTCATGCCTCACCTAAATTCCTTATAAGGTAACGGTTCCGTTCAAATTTAGTTGTAGTGAAGGTTTTCCCCATAAATTATACAGTTCAATTCTCACATTGAAAAGAAAGTTCGTAATGTACACATCCAAGGCACAATCTACTTCACTAATACATTGTTATCTCGAAGCCGCTTTGAACATTTTCTAATTATTCCTAAGTTTTGTCTTCAAAGTGCTTTAGACCATAATCGTTATAGAAATGTACGGCATTTTCTATAGCACGTCAGTTTTCAAACGCTCTATAATATCTTGTGGTAATTTAGAATACATATTAGCGTCAAGCAAACTTTCTAATATTCTATGATAAACCAGCTATTTTAAAAGTACAGTTTCATTTAATGTTTGAAGTATATACACAAGTTATTCTTTTTCAAATACAGAGGCTTGGCTTCACGATTTAACCACATTTCTCTATTTTACTAAATGTCAACGAAAACTATCCCTTGCTATGTCTCACCAATCCACAATCATATCGAACAAAGACAAAAATAAGGTACATATAAAAATGTTTCGTTTGCCAATAAAATATAGGATGGTAAAAATACACTTATGACAACTTGACAATCCATCCATGATCCAAAATTATCCTGTGTACACAACGGTGTTTAATTTCAATGAGTGTTGATGAATTTTCATCCTTACATTTGTAAGGACTAAATAAATTTTCTTTATGAGAACTCAAAGTCCTAATCCTAATTATATTATGACAATACTTTGTGTGTGTGTTTGTTACCATTAATGTTTAGTAAATTTTAGAATTTAATAATAATGAAAATTTTCAAAAAGCGCGCTCTTTTTGTTTCAATGTTGAATCACATAGGTCATAACTTTTTTATTTTTGTGAATTTCAAAATTCGGGTACGTCTAGTACTAATATTTAAAATTAGAACTAAAAAATTCAAGCCCCGCACACATTCTATAAAGATACGACAAAAATTGTATCGAGCCACCGGAATAGACAAAAAAAAAGACAAATTCGAAGCGATACAACCGTTTTACACTGAACAAACACGCATTTCCGTAAGTACTAAAAACTCCCGTACATCTACCGCCGTGAGTTTGTCACCACTCAACATATCTTCAAACATTCGCCACAATGTCTATAATTGTTTATTTATGCACAGTTTCATGTCTAGTGACATTTAAAGTGTTTTTCTCGCCTCAATACGTATCGTCACTGTATTTACCACTCGTCGTAACGCGGACTACTTTACAAACTGTCATAATTACATTTGCCTGTACAATGCCATCGGTTTCACACTCGTGCCAAGACATCTCTCTTAACAATTACAAAGTCTTTAAGTGACATTTGACAAGTACAAGATCACAAAGGAACTTGTTAAAAATTAAATGGCTTTTTATCTTTTCGTTTGACAGTGCTGAGTGATCGCTTTCAGTATGAAAAATTAATCACTTTCAACAAAGACTCCATTGAGTGGTCTCATTGAAAACAATGTTGTGACTTTGAATGCACTATATTCTATGCATGATGTAAATTATAACAAATCGAATTAAGCAACTTTGATTTTAAGTGCGTATTAAATAAGCTGAAGTGGTTTATTGCATCATTCCCAATCAATTGTTTTGACATAATTCTTATTTATAAAGCTTGATATTGTCCCCGGCAAATAAGTTGAACATGATTTTGAAATCACGTGACATGCGCAGTAGTGAATAATGTACCTAAACTTGCTACTGCGCATGTCACGTGATTTCAAAATCATGTTCAACTTATTTGCCGGAGACTATAGCAACGCTGACTAACATCGCCAAAGTGAAATCTTTAAACAATTTTGTCAATTAATACAAAATACCGGACAATATTGACTCCGGCCATAAATTCATTATCGGTAATGACCGCGTGTCTGGAATATCATTACAATATGATCATATTTGTTCACACCAAATAAAGAAGAACAAATAGACATGATATAGCCACTTTTACTTCAGCAAATATGTGTGACGGTTGCTATTTAACGAAACACCAGTTATAAGCGTATTTCCCCTTTCGTGTTGGAAAAGCAGTATAGGCGAAAAAAACAAACATCAAAATATATTTATCCGTGTTAAACCTTCCAAGTGTTTTGAATGTTGAAATGCTGCTTCGGAATATGGGTGTTATCGTGAGAATATCGATAAAGAATTGCTTGGGGCATAAATATTAGTTAAGCCTACAAGTTGATTAGTACTTGGTTTAAGAATCCCTACTAATATTATAAATGCGAAAGTAACTCTGTCTGTCTGTCTGCTACGCTTTCCCGCTTAAACCTCTCAACCGATTTTGATGAAATTTGGCACAGACAATCTTTAGTCCCTGAGAAAGAACATAGGCTACCTTTTACTACGAAAAAAAGGGATGAAGACGTTGAAATAGGGGTTGAAAGTTTCAATGGGATTTCTTAATTTTAGATAAAGATATAATTAAACATTTGTTCTAGCCATTTAGAAATTTCGACCAGTGAGGGGGTGAAATAAGGGTTGAAAGTTTTTATGGGATTTTGTCATTTTTGGGGATAAAACTATGAAACTTTATATTAAGGAACTTGATAAGAAATAAAAAAACAATTTGTTGTAGCGTTTTTGAAATTTCGACCTATGAGGGGATGCAATAGGGGTTGAAAGTTTGTATGGAGTTCGTCATTTTGAAGATAAAAACATTACATTTTGTATTTAGGCACTAAATAAGAAACAAAAATCGTTTGTTCTAGCATTTTGAAATTTTTACCACTGTGGGGGTGAAATTCTACAAACGGAATTCCCGAAATTCGAACGGAACGGAACGGATCAAACACTTAAAGTAGCAGGTGTCCATTTAGAGAAAAACTGTTTTTCGCATGGCCATCTGTACGTGGCCTGCTCGCGAGTGTCGAGTCCAAACAATCTCCACATTTAACAAATAATAACAAAACAGCAAACGTTGTGTACAAAAATGTTTTAAATTAGGTCATTTTAAAATATTTTTGTACACAACGTGACGCTGGCCCCTGTAAAGTGTCTCTTGGACATAAGGGACCAATAAATTTTCCTAGGTACTTTCTGCCACTTAATGGAATACATAGGTACCTTATACCTACTGTAAACAGATATTTTTTTAATTTTTTTAAACATACCTACTCTTTTTTAATCAAATGCTTTACCCAAATCTTACCGTTCTTTTAATATAATCATTAATATTCAAATTAATTTACTGTAACTGTGTAAATATTTGTTTCACGGCTAATTTGCTGAGCCGTTTGTTACAAAATTGGATATGGATAGTCTGAAATCTGAAATAGAACATAAATTACTTTTTATCAAAACACCACGCGGGCGAAGCCGCGGGCGGAAGCTAGTAATGAATAAAATAGTTATATGAGAAATATAACTATTTTATTCATTATTTATTCATTATTATTTTATTCATAACTATTTTATCTATTTTATTCAATCATCAAATATCATGCCCCCAAGGGAGAAGAGTCGCTCCACAGGGGCAGAGCTTGGCAAACAGGTGTTATATTTTAGAAATATTTTTTTAATTGTAGGATAAACATCTTTATTGTTGAGGTACTGGAGTGTCTCAAAATCACTGCTGCTGCTTGTGTTTTCGCCACTAGCAATAGAGGAATCGGAGTCCTCTAGAAACATATAATAAGAGTCATCTTTTGTTTTTTTTTATATCACCTTCAATGTTGTTTAAAACCTCCGATTATTGTTTTTCAGTTCTTTAACATATCCCTTTCGCGCTTTTGGTACCCATTTCAGTTTAAACATGGGATGGGACACTGAGGCTACAGTCAGGTCACAGGTACAGATGTACCTCGGAAAGTAGGAGTTAGGTGGAAGGAATTCCTTTTTGCCGTGAAAAGACACGCTTGTGTTTTAGAGGCGGTGAAATTAACGAGGTTACTGTCACCCCACTGGGAAACGTAGTTTAGCCTCTGGTTTATTCGCTAAACCATGGCCTCTCATGAACATCACGTCATCACCGCTGGCTTTTGCGCTAGACAGGTATCTCTCAACAACAGTACTGTCGTCTGCATACCCAACAATTCCTGGCATTAACAGGTCATTGATGTGTAGCAGGAAAAGCGTCGCAGAAAGAACAGACCCCTGAGGAACTCCGGCATCAATAGCCACGGAGTCAGAGGAGCAGCCATCGACAACTACTCTGATCGAACGAGCAACTTGCTGTTCAGCACTTTTTCCATAACCTTACAGAGTAACATAACCGTCAAGTCCGAGAAGAAATAGGTGAGGCTTCTCGGTCTCCAGATGGTGATGGACCGTATGGAGATTTGAGTGCAGTTCTCTAATGTTCGCAAGGTGAACTTTAAATGGGAGGAAGTGCAGCCGTTGCTTCTTCCTCTTCCTATTCCTTCTTTTCATGATGGCGAATGTTGGGGGGGGGAGGGGGTTTAGTCGAGACGCTACTTAGTCGATCATTGGAAGTTTCCTTGGGCTAAGCTGACCAAAAAAGGGAACTCACCTGGAGACTGCGGGGATGCCCGAACCCCCCCGAAATGGCCATCGGATCCTCCCGTCCAGTCGCCAACTGGCACGATGGAGCATTAAACTGCGGTCGGCCAGCGGCTAAAACCGTGCTTCGGATCCCGCTACCCTCCAGAGTGAGTTACCAGATACAGCATAGCCAAGATACCAAGACCGAGTCCCACCCACCCACTCACTTCTGTCGGTCTTATCTGAGGACCGACAGGAGTGACGGTGGGTGGGACATCTCAGCCGATGACATTTGTAGAAAGATAGTGTCGCCATCTTTCGTTAAGTTCCCGACAATATCGACTATTTTCTTTATTTATGACTTGCACAATTTGTGCATTTAGCCAGTGTCAAGTAGTATAATCTTTCTTCTATGTTCTTAAGTAATTTTCGAGGTTTCAGTAAAGAAGTGGGGTTCAACTGAAACCTCCTCGTGGCCTTCTTGAGAGAGCGCGAACCTTTCAACCTGTTTTGTTTCACTTGCCAACACTCATGCATATTCAGAAACACTCAGTGGTTAATAACACGCCATTATTACACACTAATGTCAACCTCAACACAAAATTTAACAAGAAAACCAAAACCATTAAAGTGACACTTCGCGCTCCCGCCAAAAAGTCCAATGTCGACTAAAGAGCGTTCGGAGAGAAAACCTGCGAAGTTCATTTTAGTAAAAGTATCTGAGGGAACAAAGTATCTTCAAAATACAAAGATACCAGGAAAATGTATCTAAATATAAGATACAAAATAAAATATTTAGAAAGTATTTCAAATACAAGATACAAATACGTATTTTGTATCTTGTATCTGTATTTCAGATACTTTTATCTAAGATAAGTCACATCACTGATTATATATATAAAGATAACCTGCTATAAATATTTAAGATCCTATTTTTCAGTGAATTAAAATATATACAAATCTTTATCCAAAATTTTAAATTATTAAAAAAAAATGTTACAGAATTAACAGATCAAAATAGTAATATTGAATTTTCGGTACATGTTTAATAGCCACAAAGCAAATTAAGAAGCGAAAAAAAATTTAATTCCGCTTGTAGTATTAAATATATTGTCTAGTCTACAATATTCCTAGTATCCATAACACAAGCCTTGCAGAGCTTACTTTGGGCTAGGCTAATTGGTGTGAATGAATGAAACATTATTATTATCTTTTTTTAATTAGTAAAAAAGCTTATGTAATTTTAAGCGTTTCAAAGTTTATGTACAGTAAATAGAATTCAACTAAGGTAAAAATTGTATTGTTTTTTTTATAACTTTCTAAGTTTTTCGTTCGTACAAAAGACGATGAATAGCTGATATTTCGGTGTGGCAATTCTTACTGGTAAAGTTTGATGGCGCCAACGAGAGTCCTTGACTCGGTGGCAACACTCAATACCACTCCAAATAGAAAATATGCAGGTAAAGAACTGTTCGGAACGTATTATGAAACTGATACTTGCTAAGGACCACTTTTCGAGATCATATTTGTTTTGTTACGTTCGAAATTTTTGAAACATTACCACATAATAATCTAGTTAATCTTAGTTCCTAATAAATATATTTATTTTTTTCTGACGACTGTTTAGTGCAACGGGAGCGATCGTTACTTTCGCGCTGACGGTTGTGGGTTCGACTCCCGGAAAGGGAGTTTTTGTGATGAATACGAGCACTTGTACCTGAGTTCTGAGTAGTTATACTATATATATATAAACTCCCTGTCACAGTGTTTGACCGCGATGAACTCCGAATTTATTCAGCCGGTTTTAATGATTTTTTCATTTTGCTGGATTTGTTTCAATTTAGGACATAGGATAGGTTTTATTTTAATTTATAACGGCAAAGCGTGGCCGGTTCAGCTAGTTTTTTTTTTATAAAAATCTGTGTATCATATATGTATGTCTATCCGTTACCCTAGTATTCATAACACAAGCCTTACAATGCTTACTATGAGCTAGGCTAATTGGTGTGATTATTAGAAATACTAGCGGCCCGTCCCGGCTTCGCACGGGTGGACAAAATTCTTTATTTTTTTTTAATTATTAAATATTTTTTCGTTAGCGCCATCTAGCGATCGGTAGACGAACTACTTGCGGTTAACGCGTTGCTTTGGTAACGCATATACAATGGAAAAAGAGCGGACAGACAAACACACAAACCACTGTGATCTTAAATTATAGTTTAAATGTACATTATTCTCTATAATAAATACGACGTAAATAAATGATAGCACGTGTTTATATGATATGTTGTATTGGAACAAATCCAGCAAAATGAAAAAAAAAACATTAAATTCGACTGAATAAATTCGGAGTTCATCGCGGTCAAACACTGTGACATGGCATTTTTATATATATGTTCATAGTTTTATATATTTTATGCATTTTCAATGCGATCTTTTAAGATAAATTATTATAATAGAAAAGTACTAGAAAAAATCGACTCGGGTCACAAGTGAATTCTCAGGCGGGAATTCATCCCGCAACTGAGTTACCGAGCCTTGTGAACACCCTTCGAAATTTTCTAGTACCTTTCTACATTATACTGTGCACGCCAACGTTGTCTCATCAATGAGAGGAACATCCCCTCGTATTCGAAACAAACATTAACAAATGTTAGGGCAATCGATTATGATAAAACAGCGAGTTAGTTTTATTTTTAAATTTTATATATTTTTTGATCTTTTTCATTTGAATAAAAGTTACCTAATTTATTTTAATAGAAAAGTAGGATGGAATCGAACCTATCGAATCCAAACGTTGTGGGTTCGATTCACGGCTGAGAATTCACTTGTGAGCTGAGTTGTTTATCTTTTACCAGTTAATTATTAAGCCAGTTAATTTATCTTTTACACTTTCTACTTTTAAAACAAATAAAGGAATATTATATTCTATTCTAGTCATGGTCTGCCTATGTTTAAAATTAAGTTGAAACGGTGGTTAATTAATTGTTTATTTTACAGTCTAGATGAATATTATGCATTCAAAACTTTATGTACAACGCTTTTATATAGTATATATAAATAGTTTCAGTATATTGTAAAGAAACTTAGACATTGAATTCCCGGTGAGCATACATTGTATTTACGTCAACCTACCGCATTTCAATCTGGAAACTATACGCAGTATGGAAAAAATATCTATTTTACTCTATTCAAAGTATCTGACCTACAAAGAAAGTGGATAGTGTATGCTAAAGCTGGTCATGTTTGTCTGAATATGTAGTACACAAATGAATACTCCTCAATTTATTGTTTAAAAGAGTTAAAAGAAACCAGGTATTACTTTTCGCATGACAATGATGTTGATCGCGATTGACACAACATCCTGTAAGATAAAATCTTGTCTTCGAGCTGCGATTATTCGAATGATTGAAATGGTTCACTTATGTTTGACAAACATCTCGTTACGCAAACATACTATTTAATAAGTAATCATTTGACAAAACTCATATTTTGCAAAATTTTTAATCTGCTTATACTGCTAATTTTGAAATATAGTTCGGAAAATGCTCATATATAATTCATTGGTAAAATTTGTAATTTTACAAAATGAGGGCAGATAATAGGTCCCTCTTCTAACCTGACCTAACCTAGCTATTTCGTTTCAATTGCCCTACTCTAACCTAAAGATTTCGTACTAATTAATCTCTACTACTCTCGTACTAATATCTCGTACTAAAATCACTAGCAATGCATTTTCTTAAAAGTTATTGAAACTTTGTCTTGTATTACCAATGTTAAAAAAAAATGTCAATCATTATTTTTAAAATAAAAATTTATGATTGATTCTTTGACAAATAACAGGATAATATTTAACTATTTAACAAATGTCAAACAATCGAAGGATCGAAGTTTGACAGTGAAATTTAATGTTACAGAGTGACTCTACTAGGGTAACTCATTTTTATAATAAAGGTACCAATAACTAGGCGATGCAGTCGCTAAGCGTAAAGCTACGCTGGCACCTATTGGAGCGGAGCGTAACAACTAAAAAAAAAAAAATTTTGCTTCCATGGAAATTATCGCGAATTTCAAAATTAGGGTTCCGTCACAATCGGCTGCTAAACCTGTTGATTCGATTCCACACAAAAAATAAAGTCGGTTAAGAACTCGGGAAGTTATGGCGTAACAGATATTGCGCCATTGAAGCTGATCCATGAGAGCTTCGCTCGCTCCGCTCCAATAATATCTTTGATAAACTTTGTTTACCATTATCTATATTGTTGCTAGGTAATCTATATATATATATACATATATATAAATTCCTTATCACAGTGTTTGACCACGATGAACTCCAAACTATTCAACTGATTTTTATGTTTTATTTTTGATTTTGCTGGATTTGTTTTAACTTAGGACATAGGATAGGTTTCATTTTGATTTATAATAATAAAAAAAATATTATAAACTATATTAACTGGGCCACAGCAACGCGTAACCGGGTCAGCTAGTCCTTTTATAAAGCATCCAGTAAGTATTTAAATGAAAGTATTTTAAATTTTATCTGTGTTAACTACACCTTTCTGTATATCTTCTAGCACGTTAAAGACCGCATGCCCACCAGTGGGTCACTCCGCAACAAATTTACCGGCCCGCGTGCTCACGGGTGGGCACACGACATGTTTTACCAAGGGACGATTTATGATGCATGATTTAAATTCAATTTATGTACAGTAGTCCATTCGCACTTTAATTGAAATAAATCTAGGGGTTAAAAAAATAATGTCTACCTCAAATTATTGTAATCAAAAAAACATATTTAAAAAATAATATCCGTAATTAGCAATAAAAAAGTGCCGGTCCCTAGAAATAACATTTTTCAATGCAGTCTTCAACGTGCTAGGGATCAACCTATATCGGTAGGCGATAGATCGCCGACGGAATTTGCGTGGGCGTCGTCGTCAATAGCTTGTTTTCTTTGACTTTTCGCCTCATTAAGTGTTTGTATATACGCATTGGATACGTCGTCAAGCGTATGATAAATGGTTACCCAAAAAACGACGACTCATATGGGAAAATTGTTACAATGACTCGATTGTATTTTGGTTGTAAAACGCTTTCTTTTCTATTGCAATGCCAGAGGCTAACACTCCGTCTTCCATTACATAATATATTATGTGTTCTTTATATTTTACATGGTCTTATCATAAATGTTTATTATTTTTAATAGAGTGTCAATAATGTGTCAAACATTACGTATCCGTTTATTGTTGACTGATAGTGGTTCCCACTATCGTCTCTATTATTATTTTTTTAATATTGATTGTTTATTTAACAAAAATTTTTATAAACTCATAAGCAAAACATTATTGTATACCTTTTTAATAGGTTTGTTCTTCATTACAAGCTAGTCTGGAGTCCACGACAGGATCCACGATGGAACGAGCTAACCCAGAAGGTGCCTATTCACTCTTATAAACGGACGGGTTATAAGTAATTTATAGACCCAGACCCATGACTCAGGTACTAATGGTTGTTTGCATCCCTTAAACATCTGGCCCTTCCGGGATTCGAAACCAGGAAAAAATATAACCTATTTAATTTAATGTTGTATGTTTTTATTTTATTGACCTCCTTTGTAATGTAATTTTTTTGAGTTATTAGTACTCGGTCCACTGATAGTTCAAACCTGGTATCTTTTTTGCATACTTTAACGTATTAAACCTCTTCTACATTAGAACTTCTGGAAAGTACAGATAAATCATTAATAAATAAATATTATAGAACATCACATACATTGATCTGAACCTAAGTAGCTAAAGTGTTATGTAATTCATAAACAACGAGGTTACTATAATATCCAGATCCGAGCCATCAAGAAAAGTTGGTTGTTCTACATTGGTCGGGAATTTATTTATTTATTTATTAAACAATTTACATGCTGGCTTATAGCTTGCCCAAAACGCCAACATGTTAATATTATTAATACTATTATATAATACTTGCTGACCCGGCCACGCGTTGCTGAGCCGACTGCAGCGCTATCTGCCGGGCTGATTTGTGTATCTAAGCCATCCAGGGCGCCACCCAAACGCATAAAAATATTCATCGAAATCGGTCCAGCCGTTTAGAATTAGTTACAATATGGTAACAAACATACACACAAAGTATTGTCATAATATAATTAGGATGTCGATATCAAAATAAACATGTCAAACACACATAAATGACACATTTGTCAGAAAGCACGATAAACTCCGAAAGTACTCAACCGATTTTGAGATTTTTTTTTCATTTTGCTGGATTTGTTCCGACTTGTTTTATGTTAATTTATAACACAGCAACACGTGGTCGGGTCAGTTAGTATACCATGTATAAAGTCCCTGTTACAGTGTTTGACCACGATGAACTCCAAAACTACTCAACCTATTTTTATGATTTCATTTTGCTGGATTTGTTCCAACTTAGGACAAGGGATAGGTTTCATTTTTATTTATAACAGAGCAACGCGTGGTTGGGTCAGTTAGTATACCTATAAATAAAGTCCCTGTTACAGTGTTTGACCACGATGAACTCCGAAACTAATTAACCGATTTTTATGATTTAATTTTGTTGGATTTGTTCCAACCTAGGACAAAGGATAGGTTTCATTTTAATTTATAACAGAGCAACGCGTGGTCGGGTCAGTTAGCATACCTATAAATAAAGTCCCTGTTACAGTGTTTGACCACGATGAACTCCGAAACTAATTAACCGATTTTTATGATTTAATTTTGCTGGATTTGTTCCAACCTAGGACAAAGGATAGGTTTAATTTTAATTTATAACAGAGCAACGCGTGGTCGGGTCAGTTAGCATACCTATAAATAAAGTCCCTGTTACAGTGTTTGACCGCGATGAACTCCGAAACTACTCAACCGATTTTTATGATTTCATTTTGTTAGATCTGTTCCAACTTGTGTTAACGACCCTATACACAGACTTGCTAGGATGTGAAGTAAAAATAATGAATTATGTATTTTAATGGATTTATTCGGGATAATTAAAACCTGCACTCTAAATTTAACTTATAATTCCAATACAATATCTCATCATGTAAATAACTTTAAATCTTTAACATCAACTAAGTAAGACTTACAATGCTCACCAGAATATTTATATACAAAGAGTAACATACCTTCACGATGTGCTCAAGGCGACGTTCACACAACGAATGACGCTCGGACGGCTGTTGCGCCATTTATATACTCTCAAAGCAAACGTAAACAACAAGATGGCGGCCGTACGAGAGTCATCGTTTAACAACTTTTAATGGATCAATCTTAAACAATTTAAATGTTAACAATTAGGTATTCCAGTGTAGTTGCTAACAGATTCGGCCATCCAAGATAAAGTGTGTCCTCATACTTAACATTATAATTGTTAATAACAAAATATCTTTGCAAAATAAAAGTGGACCTTATTGTCCCCAAACACTTTATAAAGGTTAACATAATTGCTAATAACAAAAATCTCTGAAAAATAAAAGTGGGCCTCATTGTCCCCAAAACAATTTATAATAGTAATAGATACCACAGACCTCTTTGTTCTGGGTTGAAAATATTTTGCTGTAAAAGAAAAAAAACGGTTAACATTTCTCTGAAAAATAAAAGTGGGCCTCATTGTCCCCAAAATACTTGAGTAATTGATACCACAGACCTCTTTGTTCTGGGTTTAAAATATTTTGCTGTAAAAGAAAAAAAAGGTTAACATTTCTCTGAAAAATAAAAGTGGGCCTCATTGTCCCCAAAATACTTGAGTAATTGATACCACAGACCTCTTTGTTCTGGGTTCAATGAATATATTTGTAAATCACAGGCCTCATTGTCCTGTTTCATATATTAATAGACTTACAGACCTCTTTGTTCTGTGTCTAAAATATTTTGCTGTAAAAGAAAAGGTTATTAACTTATTAATCAACTATATAATAAAGCATGCAAACTAATCAGTTTTCATTAACAAAGAATATTCACTGCCTAGGTTGATAAAACTTTCCATAGGTATTTTGTTGACCAGTGTGGTTTCTAGGGATTTTATCCCTAGAGACTTTTTCTTTTCAAGCCTAAAATGTACCTTGGTAAAAGTAATTTGAAAATATTCAATTAGATTTTTGGAAAGACAATAAAACACTAAAAATTATACACTAAATCACAACCGCCTACAACGACACTATCAGTGCGGTGTTGACGGGACAGACTGACATAAAAAAAACAGTGACAGTTGTCACCAGGGATTCAAAAACACCTTTATAAGGATACACTTTCATAGGGGTTAGACATTAAATCTGTTACAGAATTATTCCTGTATCACTCATTTGGGCGTTTTGAACCTGTTTTGCGTCGAACACTTATAAAAGTGTAACAGATATAATGTTTTCTGTTACCAATCTGTTAGAAACTATTTTACTTTTAACTATCCATGTGTATACACAGTACACCAACATAGGCACTTCAAAGCACCCAAATCATTAGCGAGTTGTCGCATAGTTATGCCAATGCGAACCCTATTGACTGTTACATATATAAACTTATGAACCGGTATTTTCTAAAACAGATTCAAAGTGTAACAGTTTCTTTCAGTTTTACTTTTAAAACAGAAATGAAAAACAGTGTTCATAACACTCTATTCGGATACCGTTACAATCCCTGGTTGTCACGCCGATTGATGTTTTGTTGTTAGATTTGTATATTATTAATAATCAGTAATTATATTTTGGATGGCTGGGCCATAACCTTGTTTTTGTTGGCTAGTTTCCATTGCAACACTCAATTTACCATTTATGTTTAAGTAACTTCTGTTGACATCAGGGATTAATTTTTTTGCTGGTAATTTTTGATATGGTTATGTACTTACTTACCTATTAATTATTTAGAGAGATATTATACTGAACCATAATACATAGTATAATTATCTGTTAAAGGTAGATTGTTATTCTTAGCTAAACTTACATAGGGTTATTGAATAACAATAAAGATCTTGTAATAAAACCATACATATAATACTTTTTATTCAATTACTTCGTTTCCTACATCTTACGGGTCTTACACAATTCTAATAAAATAAGCCCTTTTAATCAGAATCTAGTAGGTAAGCACAAGTTGTCGAGAATTATTAACAGTAGCCAAATCACCAAAGTGTATGAGTCCAAGTTAATACAGCCAGGTTATTAGAGTGAGTGAAACGAAAATCAATCCAAAAAGAACAATCGATTTTAAATGAAATAAAGACCACGAACAAATAGCACTCCATGAGATAGCAAAATACCTAAAAGTGAATTATACTAAACGGAATGTATAAATAAATAAAGGGCTTTCTTTTTAATGTGACAGTCGGTCAGGTTTTAACAAGTGTTTCACGGGTCCATATTGGCTCACCCAAAGTTATTTACCCGAAATTGTTCCTCCCAATGATCCGCAATCCGAACGATCAATCTTCCCAAAATCCTTCATCCCAAAGTTTTTTATTCATACTATTTGTAGTGCTACCGGCGATGTTCATAACACTCATGTCTCCGAAAATCGTAATTAATAATATCATTAATGCAAATATATTTAAACTCCTACTGTTTTTTATCATAACACTTATATCTAAACATAATTACCATAATGTTTTCACTCATACTCAGAAAGAAACATTTACCAAGTGTAATAAAAAAATATATGTGGGTAGAAGATGATGATTATAGTTTTAATTTGAGGGTATGATTATTATTTGGGGGTATGCTTTTCATTACGTACTGAGTTGTGTCTATTGCTAAGTTCATGTCGGTGTATTATCATGACGTGCATGTTTGTGTTAATGCTTTATTAATATGGAGGAAAATTATTTAAAAATCATTCAAAACCAGTCGCGGAGGATTAAAATTAGATGTACATGGATTTATATATTATATGAAAAAAAAACCCGAATAACATTGGATAAACAATATTGGACGTGTGAATTAAGAAGCAACAAAAAGTATAAGTGTAAGGCGAGATTAATCACCACTTCCGATAAGGAAGACAATAAGTATAAATTACTGGAAGGAACGCACCAAGAACATAATCATGAACCAGATGCTTTGAAGGAAAAGGCTTGGTTTTTAACTATTTCTTGTGATTACTAAACAACTTTTCACATTTTTACATTTGGCCATTTTATATTTGGTTATGGTTGTTACATACATAATACTATAAATATTCCTGAGATAATTATGTCAAAAAAAAACCAGCTGCTTAGAATGAATAGAGGTCGTTTCACTGATTTTTGTCTTAAATGAATAAAATTCATAAAACACGACTCATTCACGGTTATGTTTATGGCCTGGGAGTTTATACCGCAGTTTCAACCGTACCTAAACCAATAACCATAGGACCGATTCGGTTCTGGCCTCGTTCTTTCTGGATTCTGGATTCGTTGTGGTCAGAGTTCTAACCTAACCTAACCAAAATTAATGTATATAATACCAATTATTATAAATAAAAAGAAATCTAAAAAAGATATGACTTTGAATAATAGTGTAAAAGATGGTTATGTTGAGGAAATATAGGATAAGAACAAAGTATAATAAATGTTTATTGCTAATGACATTATGAAGTTGAATGCTTCGAAATCATGAACATCAAAGACAGTAGTTAGGAATTGTGATCGCTAGGATGAAAAATGTTAGCAAGAACACCTTTGGATCTCCAATTATCGGAGTTCAAAATTTAGGTGAACTTTGGCGCACCTGTAGTTTGTTGTTCGCTGGATGATTGATGCGGATTTATTTCAAACCTGCACCGCGTGACTTGAACGCCGATACCAGCGCAGTGCCCGCACAACAGACACAATGACAGCACTCGTGCCCTGGATCCAGGATATCGCTAGCGCACAGACGCAACGACAGCACTCGAGGATGCGCGTGATGGCAGCACTCGAGGATCCGCGCGATGGCAGCACTCGAGGATCCGCGCGATGGCAGCACTCGAGGATCCGCGCGATGGCAGCACTCGAGGATCCGCGCGACGGCAGCACTCGAGGATCCTCGCGATGGCAGCACTCGAGGGCCCGCGCGATGGCAGTACTGGAGGGCCCGCGCGACGACAGCACTCGCGCACAGGCGCGATGACAACTCAGTCTCTCTCACCGGTCGCGCCACTCCACGACTAGGTGTCTGCCAGCAACGCTCGTCGATATTGGGTTGGCGTGGATATTAGAAAAAGAAAAATATTAATATAGTGTTAATGACGATCGAAATAATAATTAAGAGTTATTGCTGTTTACCGCAGCGTGTATATGAAGTAAAATATAAAATGCAATAACATATTGATGAAAATCTATAAATTGCATCAAGTCATTTCACGAAGATGAGAGAAATCAACATAATTAATTTTATGGATTTTTTTTCAACAAAGGTTTCTTTCTTCTCTTTTTTTTAACCTCAAAAACTTTTTTGTTGAAGATAATATCATTCATATTTGCGCAATCTGTTAACCCAGAGGGTTTAAAATGTTTTACATTTCACAAAACAATAAATGTGCTTTTGGCACGCTGAACGTAACAGCAGCTTTAATTTTTTGATAATTAATGAAGGTTCCTTAATATTTAACTAGATGGCGTCTTAATGCGCAAGGTTTAATAAAAGTTGACTTGTACTTATTGTCAGTATTATTACAATTTACACTGTGCAATTGTTTGCATAAACCTTTCATTAATATCACCAGTAACATCAATGTGTCAATAATGCAATTTCAGTTATTAACAATAAGCTTCATGCTGCTAATGAAATTTAGGAAATAAATCATGATAAAAACTAGCAATATTGATACTCCTATTCAATCACGCTCGCCTCAGAGATTTAGCGAAGATTGTCTATACCTTTACTTTGTACGTGACGTTGATCAAATTCATTATGTTTCTATTATTAACTACCTTTAAAAAAAATAGACGGTTTTTTCTTTTTACGTGGGCTTGAAGTTGATCCCGCTTCTGATATGTTAACGACCCTATACACAGACTTGCTAGGATGTGAAGTAAAAATAATGAATTATGTATTTTAATGGATTTATTCGGGATAATTAAAACCTGCACTCTAAATTTAACTTATAATTCCAATACAATATCTTATCATGTAAATAACTTTAAATCTTTAACATCAACTAAGTAAGACTTACAATGCTCACCAGAATATTTATATACAAAGAGTAACATACCTTCACGATGTGCTCAAGGCGACGTTCACACAACGAATGACGCTCGGACGTTTTTTTTTTTTTTTTTTTTTTTTTATGCAAAATGCACCCTCCGGACACGGGGGAGGGAGGTGGTGAATCCTCTATGGATACTTCGGGCCGGCCCGATAGTTATGTCAGACTCGTACTGACTAAACACCACCTGGGATTGGCTTGCACCCGGAGAAGGTCATAAGCCGTCATCTGAGGCGACCACCCCTCTAGAGAGGGGTGGCGCAAGCGCTACTCACCTAGGTGAGAGAGCGCATAGAAAAAACGATTGACTCCCAGAAGGGGGGTCTGTCGTGAATGAAGTTAAGTCGGCTGGCTCCCAGAAGGGGGGCCAGTCGGCATCTGAGAGGACTGGGGTAGACCTGATGGGTCTGTATTGGCTCTACGTTTGGCTGATTCCTGTGCCTCTAAGAGGAGGTTCAGGTCAGCTGACAATTGACTGGGTTGGTCTGTCAGGACAGACCTAGGTCGCCTAGACAGAGGGTTCGTGGATGAGGAAGGAGTGTAGTTGGATGCGCCCCGGATAAGTGGATTAGAGTGGCTCTCTGCTGTTTCGAAGAAACGTTCAGAGGCCTTTATGAAGTATTGTTGGAGAGTAGGGAGTTCAAAGTCCCTGTGCAAGTCCGCGTTGCGGACATACCAGGGAGAATTTGAGGCCCTACGTATGAATAGGTTTTGAATCACCTGCAATTTATTAAGGACTGATGCCTTTGCATGTGAGAAGATCGGGGACGCGTAGGTCATCACCGGTCGTATGCAAACCTTATAAAGTGTTCGCTTGTTTCGAAGTGACATGCGGCTGTGACGCCCCAACATAGGGTTGAGACGCCCCAAGTAAAACCGCGCGTTACGAGACACTCTCTTGACGTGAGGAGAGAATGTCAGTTTTTGGTCAAGGGTGACGCCTAGAAATTTGGCAGTGCGTTGCCATGGAATGGACTTCCCCTGGAGTCGGGGTGGGTTGTGGCGGGCCGGTACACGCGTGCGTTTTACGTCGAAGCAAACAGCGGATGACTTATCCGGGTTTACATCGATACGCCACTCGCGGAACCAGTCGCCTAAGGAGTTGATGGAGGTCTGAAGCCTCGGGAGGATATTCCTACATGATGAGCCCTTGAGATACAGAGCAGTATCGTCTGCAAACAGGGACAGTTGTACCCCGTTTGTTGGGACGGGAATGTCGTTGGTGTAAATAACATACAGCAGAGGAGCCAGGACAGAGCCCTGAGGCACGCCCGCTGTTATGTTACGCGGAGTTGAGAGAGTACCTTCGTATCTGAAACGGAAGGTACGATGCTGGAGAAATGATGCTACTAGCCGGACCAGTCTCACTGACAGATTAAGTCTGTACAGCTTGACAGTTAGTCCAGCGTGCCAGACCTTATCGAAGGCCTTGGCTACATCAAAGAAAACCGCCACGGTCTGCGCCATTTATATACTCTCAAAGCAAACGTAAACAAAAAGATGGCGGCCGTACGAGAGTCATCGTTTAACAACTTTTAATGGATCAATCTTAAACAATTTAAATGTTAACAATTAGGTATTCCAGTGTAGTTGCTAACACTTGGGACAAAGGATAGGTTTCATTTTTTTTTTTTATTTTTTTTTTTTATTGCAAATTATAGTGACTGATTCACAGCAACGCGTGACCGGGTCTGCTAGTAATATTTGTTATTACATTTTTGTATAGAAATTTTCAGTTTTAATTAGAAATTTCTTTGAGCTACCCAGCTAATGCAGTGCTGTGTTAAAACACTGAATCACAGGTGAAATATGACTTGCAGTGACTTTTATTGTTGCACACTGTTTCTTGCCTGCAATAGGCTATTGTTTGTTCAGCTTACTTTGTTCACGGCGACACAATAAAACCAAGCGCCAGCTAAAACTAGAGCAAGAATTAATAAATTTACTCAAGTGCTTACCTTGGTTAATTCAAGTAAATTTTAATTATTACTTAATTGTGCTAATCAAATGCCATTCTAATGCAACGAAGGTAGTAATAGTTGAAGTAAATGTTAATAGAATTGTGAATTCAAATAATAACAAATGTTAAAAGTAAAAAAGCACCAAAGTAATAGTGGGACGATAAACTGATTTATTGATAAAACAATTTTTTGCGCATAATTTAATTCTGATGTTTCGACTTTTATACAGGAGCCTCGATCACTGGATGATTTAAGCAATGGTCGTCATATATTTTCTACTACCTACATTAATCGGGCACGTACCTAACTGTTAAAATTTATATAAATCAAAATTGTACTTTGTATCAACTAGCTGACCCGGCCACGCGTTGCTATGGTAACGTTAATTAATTTTAAAAACTATTATTCTTAGGCTTATGGTAACTATGGTAACAAACACACAAAGTATTATCGTAATATAATGTACCTACTGATAAACTTTGATTTTTGATTTATATAAATTTTAAACGTTAGTGTAAATTTCTCAGATTAAAATATTGTGCAAGGAATAGAAATTCCATTCCTTTAGTCATTCTGTAATCACGGCTTCTGTAGTCGTCGAAACATTAGGATCAAATATAAATTATGCGCAAAATACCGTGAAAAAGTTGTTTTGTTTAAATGTGTAATGTGAATGGAAGTGTAAGAACTTTTTGGTATCCCAAATGACATTTATCACTTAAAATCATTATTAGAAAAAGTTCAACTTGTATAAATCATTACTAAATAAAAGTGCCTTAGGTGTCAGTCGGGACTCGAACTGGCATCCTCTCTCTATCAAGGCGAGTACTCTTACAATTAAGCTACTGAAACCATTGATTACTGCATAATTACTACCGAAATTTTTACAGACCTGTTGAATTTTTCCAAGTTTTTCTTAAGATGATAGCGCGATCTCTTCAAATTCTAGATGTAACATCCGTGAAAAGTTGTTTTTTTTTAACATAATCGCTTTAGCCTTAACACTTTCGGGTCCACTCATTGAATCGAAACACTTTTTAATCAAAGATTTTTTAATGCTATCTTATGTGCTCTTTTTCCCTCGTTTATCTTAGGTCGCTTTCTTGTCTGTTTGCTTGTCTGTCGTCTTGTCCGGTTGGAATCTTGTATCTCAATTTTGAGGCACTTCCCGACCACCTAGCGAGTTGAAATTTTCAGGGTAGCTCAGAACCCGATTACAATGCACGCTTAAACAACTTTCAACTTTCTAGGTACACTTTCAGGTCAACTTTCGGCAACTTTCTAATAATTAAAAAGAATAAAATAATAATACTAGATTTAAAAATCTAAAAATCCCACGTTTTTCAGTGACCAAAAAAGAATAAAATAACCCGGCGGGGCCAAGCGAGAGGCCACTCAAAACGTGGGGCGCATGTTACTTATGGAGGTGTAATGAGATGTATGATATGCATAGATGTTGAGAGTATTTGTAAAGATGGGATTTTTAGATTTTTAAATCTAGTATTTTCTTTATGTTCCCCTCCGATCACTGAAGGTCCGATCACTGAAGGTCCGATCACTGAAGGTCCGATCACTGAAAAACTCTTCCTCGTCCCGTGCGAGGTGAATCAGTTTAGCTGCGCTCGAGACTCCAGTCCATTCCAGAACGTAACGCAACCAAGATTTTTATGGCTTCCAACTCAATGTTTTCCCGCGATAACTAATTATCATCTTACTCATTATTATTTTATATGATAAATTAGTTTAATAGGAAAATACTGGAAACGACTCGACTAACAAGTTATTCACAGGCGGGATTATGTTTTCATTTCATCCTGACGATTCGTCCTCTTTTCCGGACTCGTGTATGTAGGTATGAAATCCTGACTGACAAAATAACCTTATTTTCATTATATTTTAATGGGTTCTTAAATAGAAAGTTGCCATAAATAATAAGTAATAAATAAAAGTAAATAAATGGCGCACCTCTTAAATTAGCACAGACACTACTTCAATTATAAAACGATTGTAGCCTAATAGCCTCAGTTGCTCCGTGATCATGGCGCTTGCAACAGTGCCGAAATATCGGAAACTCAATAAAAACAAGGTACATGGTAACAAACCCGTATATAACTTATATTACTATAATGTTAGTAACCATGAAAGTTTAAAACAATCGATTATATCCTTTTTTTACCATGAATAGGTAAGAGCTTCATGGTAAGCGACGATGCGATCTAGGATCTGACGCGCATGCCTAGAGGATACCTATTCACTCGTGACTTGAAGACCCTTAAATTGTATTTATCAGGAAACAGAAAATGAAAATGAAAATAACTTTATTCAAATGCACTTAAAAATAAATAGTTTTGAATCGTCCAACATTTTTACCTACCACCCATTCAGGACGTCCTTTAACTGACAAGAAGAATGGGCGCAAGAAACTCGTCAGCTTTAACAGAAGTAACGACATTTACAATATAATACATCGTCACCATACACAATCCACAAAAAAAAACAATTTTTTTTTGTTATGACAATACTAATAGTGTTATGATATCATTATTTCGTTGATTACAACAAAGTCAACAAGTATCTGTACTTACTTAAAGTAAGTATCCCTGAACATTGCAATAACATACAGAGAATCAACGACAAATTTAAGAAAGCAACAAGATTTATTTAGTATTAGTCAACAATACTGGAGGTTAAAGCAGACCCAGACTCAAGCAGATGTCTGTATCTTATAAAGTATTAAGTATTTGTAAATGATTATTTGATCAGAACAAAATATACTATATGTATGTTACTGGGCCAAGGGTATAATAGCATTTTTAACCTTGACAATGCAGACAGACGGAAAAGCATTGAGCTGTGGCGATAGTCAAAAACGATCATTTCTGAGAATTGGACTCGTGTTCGCATACCACGGTATAACTTAGCGGTTCATTGTTTGTTCTGTACAGCACATGGCATATTAAAATTGACACTTATTCTGCAAACTCCTTTATACAATGCGAAATTAAAACGGTGTGGACTGGTGTTGCTTACTTTGCGAAAGTAAATTTTTTGTATTTTATTTAGGACAAAAGCAATTGTACAATTAGTATATATTAACAATTTTGAGTGCAGTTACTTATGTTATTGTGGAGCCTATTTCATTATCCACTAATTACTCTAAACAATATTAGCTTGATGTTGTGCGCTTAAACATCGTTAATAATATGCTATATTTAAAATATTCGAGGCAAATAATTAGTTGCTAAGGATGAGTATTGAAAACACTGAAAAGAAATACATATATATTACACACATACAATAGGGTGTGCGCGTGCGCGTTTTCCGTTAATTTAAAAAATGAAAAATATTTTAATGGAAAACTTTAGTGCTGTTGGATCAAATAAGTAAGATTAAAAACTTATGAAATATTAGAATAAATCAATATTTCTTATAATCCCACCAATTAGCCTAGCCCAAAGCATTGTAAGGCTTGTGTTACACATACTAGGGTAACGGATATACATATATGATACACAGATATGTAATATTCATAGAAATATATATAAACAACCTCGACTCTGGTAGAAATGCTCGTATTCATCATACTAACATCTGCCCCTTCCGGGACTCGAACCCAGGGCCATAGGTGCGAAAGGTAGGATCACTACCGTTGCACCAAACGGTCGTCAGTGAATCACTGAAGGCTCACCTTTCCATTGCTTCAAAATTTATCTCAATAAATAAGCATAAATCTACATTTGTGCAAGATTAAAAATGACATGCTTTTTATACAGAGATGGTGATAGGCCTAAGATGTCAATGCTGTTAAAAATAATGTTATGAAGTTTCAAAACCCAAAAAATTTTAGTATGAATTGTATACTAAAATTTTGTATAATTGCTTAAAAAATTGTACCGATATATTTGCTCGCTTTTTAACCCAGGATTTTTTTTAACATTGGCTATTTATATTTAAACTAGTGGCCCGTCCCGGCTTCGCACTTGTGGACAAAATTCTTTAATTTTTTTCTAGCATAACATATAGCCTATGTTATTTAGCGTGAAAATAGCTTTCCAATGGTGAAACAATTTTTTAAATCGGCTCAGTAGTTTTAGAGTTTATTAATAACAAACATACAAAGATACAAATCTTTTCTCTTTATAACATTAGTGTAGATGTAGAAGTGTAGATTGAGCTTCAACTGTTTCTAAACAAACTATACATTTAATTTTAAGGGAAACCAAATCAGTGAAGAAAAAATAAATTTAAATAAGTATTTAACTTGCCCTGCAGCCAGGGACCATTCCAATATGGAATAAAAGACCTCATTCATAGATTGTCATGCAACTGTTTCAAACATTAGAAAGTTAGTTGAATATAATAGAAAAAAGTAAATCACTCAAATCAATTTCTTTGACATGAAATTAAGTTAATGGCTTCGAAACAAATGGTAAAAAAATGTATGGTGGCGACGTATAATATTGTAAATGCAGTGACTTCTGTTAAAGCTGATGAGTTTCTTGCGCCCATTCTTCTTGTCAGTTTAAAGACGAACTGGAGGGGTTGTTGTAATTAATGATGTAAAGAAACCATAACATTAATATAATTGTGATAACAGAATAATATTGTTTTTTGTGAATTATGTATGGTGACGACGTATAATACTGTAAATGTCGTTACTTCTGTTAAAGCTGATGAGTTTCTTGCGCCCATTTTTCTTATCAGTTAAAAGACCTGGATGAGTTGTTGTAATCAACGATGTAAGGAAACCATAACACTACTATAATTGTGATAACAGAATAATATTGTTTTTATAGATTATGTATGGTGACGACGTATAATCTTGTAAATATCGTTACTTCTGTTAAAGCTGATGAGTTTCTTGCGCCCATTTTTCTTATCAGTTAAAAGACCTGGATGAGTTGTTGTAATCAACGATGTAAGGAAACCATAACACTACTATAATTGTGATAACAGAATAATATTGTTTTTATGGATTATGTATGGTGACGACGTATAATCTTGTAAATATCGTTACTTCTGTTAAAGCTGATGAGTTTCTTGCGCCCATTTTTCTTATCAGTTAAAAGACCTGGATGAGTTGTTGTAATCAACGATGTAAGGAAACCATAACACTACTATAATTGTGATAACAGAATAATATTGTTTTTTTGGATTATGTATGGTGACGACGTATAATCTTGTAAATATTGTTACTTCTGTTAAAGCTGATGAGTTTCTTGCGCCCATTGATCTTGTCAGTTGAAAGACGTCCTGGATGAGTTGTTATAATATACGATGTAAAGGAAATAAACATTACTATAATTGTGATAACAGAATAATATTTTTTTTTATGGATTATGGATGGTGACGACGTATAATATTGTAAATGTCCTTACTTCTGTTAAAGTTGCGCCCATTCTTCTTGTCAGTTGAAAGACGTCCTGATGGGTTGTTGTATCGAAAAGTTCGTTTTCTACTTTGACCCTAATAAAATTTATATTATAACAAAAATATATATCATATTTAATACTTACAAAAATATAAATACCTATGGCTCAGGTAGAGATGCACCAAATTGTCATCAATAATAATCATCAACTTTTTAATCAAAAGGGTTTTTTTGACAATTTTTAATTTTTTTTCCATACTCAGTTCAGTTACATAGTGTAGCGCTTTTCTTCTAAAACGCAATACATCACCCCAAAAAGGAGGTTCTTGTTTTTTGCATGTAACCGTCTGCAGACAGATTCCGCAGTTAGACAAAGGTTAGAGGCAGTTCCCACGTTAGTACCTGTACAATGTAAGTTTACTCAACAAGTTAGTACCACGAGAGTGTCACGCTACCTCTGGGGAGGCCATAGAGCTATAAAGAGAGAGGAAGAGATAAGCATTTTTTTTGTTAAGTTTTACCATAAGGGCAGGCAAAAGGTACAAAGCTTATACAGCCTAGCCTTTAGTTTGTTTTCCTTCATTAGATGATGATTAATAATAATAATAATAATAATATTTCTTATACCAAATAACCTAGTCCAAAGTAAGCACAGTATGGCTTGTGTTATAAATACTAGGGTAATGGATAGACATACATATATCGTACATAAACTAAATGACGACCGTTTGGTGCAACGGTAGCGATCCTGCCTTTCGCAGTGATGGTCCTGGATTCGAATCCTGGAAGGGGCAGATGTTTGTATGATGAATACGAGCATTGGTACTTGAGTCATGGGTGTTTATATATATTTCTATGAATATTACATATCTATGTATCAAATATGTATGTCTTTTCGTTACCCTAGTATCCATAACACAAGACTTACAGTGTTTACTTTGGTCTAGGCTAATTGGTGTGAGTGTAAGAAATATTTATTATTTATTTATTATAAAAAATATATGCAATATTTATAGAAATATATGGGATCATGATGAGAGCCGGTCTATGAATAATAGATAATCAATGAATGATAAATGAATAGTAAAATTTTCCTTTCTCTAGGTTTCAGTAATGGTGTGGGGTTTCGACCTGTGGACTTCTTGGGAGAGCAGCAAAAGACAACTTATGCTGCTTTAAATCACTTGCTAACACTCTTGCATGCTCACTAACACGAAGTGATTTATAATCTACCATTATTATTACGCACTATGTACCAAAACACCAATTTTATCCAGAAAAACAAAAACCACCAATGAGACGCTTCCCGCTCCCGCCAAAAAGTCCGAATTTTATTTAATAGAACAGCATATTTTAAGTGAAAAAGCTGACACTATTTCTCGTTGATGTGCCAATATTTTTATTTTTACATGCTGATTATTCAGTAAAACATGTTTAACGATAACTTTATATTTAAGATATTGTGAATAATAACATGTTTCAAGCAAAATAAATAATCTGTTTTTGATTTTTATATTTTGCATTAGAGTGCTTAAAGGATAATTTTTAATGAAAAAATACTAGAAAACATCAACTAGGAAAGTTTTACCCAGGCGAAAATTGAACAAGGCTCTATAGCTTAATTGGGAGAGCGGTGGACTGGAGACCCAAAGGTTGTGGGTTCAAATACCGCCTGAGAATAATCTGTACGCCGAATCGATTCTAAAAACGAGATTATAAAAACTTTTGGATTGTAAACTTTTGGAAAATTGGATTTTTTATACGAGTGTAAAATCTATTCCAATTCTAACTCTATGGTTAGTTAGCTTCTTGTGATGAGTGTAACTATTGATAGTCAATACTTGCAGACAATGATCTATGTTAGTACAAGCACAAATTGTTGCATATTAACTGAATAAGCATGACGACTTCTGCAGCTAAAACAAAACGCCTAGTCTGGTCTAACTGTCTTAGATTCCTGGGTGGTCTACTCTATTCCTTTTTAATTTTTACCTGCATACCTTAGTCGTGGGCTCGATTACTTGACGTCTTGCCTTTGGTGGTTATCGAGGCACTAATTCTCAGCACAGTTCTTCAAATAATTCTCTACTGAGTCTGTAATTTCTTACTATTCATCGGTCGGAAACATTTCGGGTATTAAATAGATTGCGCAGTCGACGCCGATATCTTTTACGCTCTAAACGCTCTTTACGCAGAGCAGCTAATATTAAAATATGTCTTGCAGCCTTTTCACATGGCTATTATGTTAAAATTTCAATTACGAAAATCAAACTTTTGTCTTCGTTATTTCAGGGTTAAAATTCCAAAGAATTAACTGAATTAGAGTAGACCCTCTGGTCATATGAATGCAATTTTTGGGCAAGGTAGTTCTTTCTTATTTCCATAACATAAATCTTAGCTTTCTAGTTATTTTATGCGAGTGAGTGCTAGTTTAATATCTTTTATATTACAACTGCTCGGAAAGTATGTTATTACTTTTACAGGAATGGGTCAGAAGTACGTCTTTATTGACATATAAATGCGGAAGGTAAAATTGTGGGAACATCCGTTATTGCCCTGCTAGTGTGAATGGTTTCTTCAAATGGCTAGCTTTATTATGTTTTACAGTTTAAAAAGAAAACTTAAATACCATAAACCAAAAAGTCTTTATTTCATAAGTTCTTAATTCAAAGCAAATATATCGGCCGCTAGTTTTTTCCTATTCTATTCTAAATTTGAAAAATGAGATTTGCACCATATTTTCTTAGTTAACCTATTTTGATTTTGTCTATGAAATCCTATGCTATGCAAGATAAAATCATTAGTGAAAATGAATGCTTTAATTGCAACTTTGATCCGCCATCCCTATCATCGGACAACAAGACTTACAAATGACACCACCATTATTTGGTTGATACCAAGCGTTTTGGTTCGAATTATGTGATCCGTACCGCTTAAGTGTAGAACTCCTTGCCTGAGTCTGTGTTTCCTGACACATACAATTTATAGGTCTTCAAGCCACGAGTGAATAGGTTTCTAGGCAAGCACGTCACATAGCGGTCAAGAGGTTACCTATTTACTGTAAAAAAACTGTGAACATAGGTACTTCCTAATAGTGTTGCCCAAATTCAGTCTTGGTCTTGCAGTCTTGGTCTTGTTCTTGCGTTTTTGCAAGACCAAGACCAAGAACAAGACCGCGTATTTTTAGCAAGACCAAGACCAAGACTGACCGTGCAAGACTTGAGCAAGAACAAGACTAAGCCTGCAAGACTCTTGCGTCTTGCAGCTAGGACTTAGCGCTATTTCACGGAGTAGTTAGGTGTAACAGTTCGGTGTATAGGTACGCTTAGGAATTCTATGAGACGCAAAAAACTGTATCAAAGAATATGAAAAACTGGATCTATGCGCATTACGACTAATACCATAAACATACCTACATAGCGAATAAAAAAATATCCATTAAAATCAAACTGAGTGCATGCATAGTTATGTTTTAACCATCGGCACTTTGATAATGCGGCATCAAAGGTTTTGTACTTACTTCTCAAAGAAATTTGCTGCTTTTCGGAAGCACATGGTTATAATACACGCGCCGGCGGCTTCTTTTGAAATCATATACAACAATCGTTGCCGCCGCGCCGAAATCACAACATTTGACACTATTTGATTGCCGCCACAGGGCGTAGGCGTAGGTATACTCATGCAAAATAATTTCGAATTTTAAGAGTACCTACAGGTGTTCCAAAGAATAAATAAGTTTCAGAGTGCTTATAATGAAAATGAATACATTATACTGATCACGCAAGTAGTATTATGATTAGAATAAAATGGTAAGGATAGGTAGTAGATGTCATAATAATTTATTCTAGTAAGTATATATTATAACATTGATTATATGGTTTTAAACTAATTACTTAGGTACTATTATTGTACATTTAGTCATTATATTTCTTAAGTTTTTACAAGAAAAAATAGCAAAAAAGTGTTCAAATATCACCCGTTTGATAAATATTGTAGCCACTTTTAAATATACTTGAAACGTGTAAAAAAATTCTACATAATTAATAAAATAATATAAAAAGCGTAGGTACTTACCTACTAATAAAATAAAAAGCCTGCGATTTATTATTAGTAAATAATCACGGCAGCCGAGAGTGTGTCTCCACTTTTGAATACATAAATCATAACCAGATCACTAGAGCCACTTCAAAAAAGAAATTTGTAATTCCTAGGGTTCAAAATTATTTTGGTGACAGAACTTTACAGAAGCGTATACCATATCTTCTTAATTCGTTGCCCGAAACTATTAGATGTGAAACGGATAAAAATAAATTTAAAAAAATATTAAAAGATTATCTGATGACTACTATTTAACACAACAATTGTATGTTTTTATTTATTTTTTTGCATTCACAATGCAATATTTCTATAAGATATAAAATACGTGTGTAAAAAACAACCACGCCTCCGAGCCCATCTGAGGGCTCGGAGGCGTGGTTGTTTTTTACACACGTATTTTATATCTTACAACAATTGTATCTTATTATTATCACCGCTAAATTTTCCTTCAGTTTGTTGTAATTCAGTCTAAATCCAATTATTGTGCACTTAACTTTACCTGATACAGTTATAGTTGTATTATATACCTACATAATTATAATTATAAGCTAAGAGACTAAAGATCCCTCAGTCAAACCGACAAGTCGGTTTTGTGGGACTAAATTGTATCTTTGTATTTTTTTTTCTTGTATATGAAATAAATAAATAAAAAAAAATAAATAAAAAAAAAAAAAAAGTATTTACAAGCAGTGCCCGCGACTTCGCCCACGAAGAATAGTAACTTTGGAGGTATAGTGACGTTCAGGATTTATTTATTTATTTTAAAACTTCTGTCATCAAACATACAAACAAACTCTTCAGCTTTATAATATTAGTATAGATTAGTATAGATGTACGCCAAAACATTCACTTATATGTAAAGAATAGTGATTGGCACTAATTCTTTACATATATTTTATTCACGCGTCGCGTCTGTACAAGTAGGTAATAATCTGTGTTTGTACGCCGCACGCGGCATCGTTTGATTTGCGGCGGCATCCTTTTAATAGAGCCGGCACGTGGCGAGGCGGCGCGGTAGAAAGCAAGGAAACGTACTATAAACAAAGGAATTATTTTAATTCCAGTCATTTCCAATTGAGCTGTGCTTCGAGTCTAACTTAATAATTGTTTTTACTAATTCTTGTTGTTTTCTAAAAACGTATCACGTGTACAATTTAATATGAGTGACGAAGATTCAAATTATTCTAGTCCGAGTAACGAGAGTTTGAGTCACAGATCTAAAAGACCCAAAAGCAAATTTGAGGAGTTTTTCGAAATAATTCATGCATCCCAAACTGCCTTGTGTAAATTGTGCCAACATAAAAAGACTGAAATAAAAATGAAAAACAGAAACACTTCAGGCTTAAGGAAACATCTAATATCTTTCCACAAAAAGGAATCACAAATATTTCTTCCTGTTAAACCAAAATTAAGTGGAGATATCACAAGCTTTTTAGTAACCGCTGGAAGAAGTGGACAGGTAAGAATATATTTTTTTTATATGAAAACTCCAGGAACTCAAAAAAGTCTTTTTTGAACAAATGACTTTAAACTGACTTCGGAATATTTTATAGATATTGATAAAATAGTAATACATAGGTACATATTTCGCGTCATTTTTAACAATGGTCGAAATTGTCGCTACGGGAATTTTAACTCCGCGTAGCTGTTCATGCGATACTTTCAAAAACGCCATTAACTTACGTAAGTATTTTTGAGTTAGTGGTGTTTTCATCTAGGGGTGCGACATATTAAGTATGTAATTATCGTCTTAAATATTTTTATAAACACCTATATTTTCATTTGTTTTCATAATCGGCCAGTAACAACTAAGTACTTTATTTTGGTAAATTACAGTACAGTGCAACCTTAATATAACAAATGTCAATTTAACGATTTTCTCGATTTAACAACAACAAACCTCCTCCTCCTAAACGCTCAAACCTAGTATGTTTTAAATAATAACACAAGATTTATTGTTTTATTTCAGTCGGAAAACAGCAGTGACAACATCACGACAGCTACAGTTGATTGGGTAGTGAAAAAATATCTTCCCTTCTCATTTTTCGATGACGAAGCTACACAAGTATATTTTCGACGTATTTGCCCTAATATGGAGTTTCCTAAAAGGTCTACACTTAGAAGGAAAGTCAAAGAGCGATTTGAAGAGCTCCAATTTAATCTCAAGGAACGACTTCAACAATTATCATCTAAAATGTCATTTACCATTGATGGGTGGACGTCAATTGCTGGTAGGAGTTACTACGGGGTTACTATGCATTATATAGACAACGAATGGAAGTATCGATCTGTAGTTCTTGATTTTATACCATCACGCGGTCGACATACTGGGGAAGATATTGCAACGATTTTCCATGAATGTTTATTGGAATATGGCATAATTGATAAAATACAAGGTATCACGGTCGACAACGCAACTGCAAATACCAAATTTATGTATGAACTGGGCAAACAGTTGCCACACTTTGATTCAGACAATCAACATTTCCGGTGCTTTGCTCACATTTTAAACCTTGGTGTACAAGATTTATTAGAGACCTTAGCATTACACTGTGAGTCTGACACTAACGCGCAAGATCAGCAGTATGAAGACTATGCAGACGAAACTGAGGAAGATGAAGAATATGCACCAAATATTGCTGACTCGCGTACATCTGTAACAAAGTTACGCAGTATTTCCAGTAAAATAAAAAGAAGTGAGATAGTGAAGAAGAAGTTTCAGTCTGCTTGTGAAGCAGCTGGCGTGCCATCAAATCTAAATGCCATTCTTGACTGTCCAACAAGATGGAATTCCACACATGATATGATTGGATTTGGTTTAAAAGTGAGAGCGGGCATTAACATATTGTGCAGTTCTGTCACCGAATTGAATGATTTTCAAATCACAGCTAGTGAATGGCAGGTACTCGAAAAATTACATAAATTTCTAATAAACTTTAAACTTTTAAGTACAAAACTTGGTGGAGACAAATATGTTACATTACCGCTAGTCATTGTATCATTCAATCTCTTGCTAGATAAAATTGAATCCATGGTAAAACAGTTAGATGAGAAACCTAATCGATCTGAAGTGGATGAAAGGCTCATTCTAGCTTTCCAAGCAGCTCGAGACAAAATGCTTAAACATTATAAGAAGAGCAACTGGATTTATTGTACTTCTTTAATTTTAGACCCAAGGCATAAGGCTCAGACTTTTGACCTGACAATGTGGGGGAAGCAACTTAAAACAGAAAGTCTGCGCAAGTTCAATGAACTTTATGAAGAATATAAAAGTCTACACTCACTGAACAAATCTCTGGAATTGCCAAGAAAAGAAAATAAAGTATGTGATGAAGATGAAGACATTATAGACTTTGATAAACTCTATGAATGTCCCTCGACGTCATCTGGATCTTGTCTTCAAGGCTTAGTGATAGACGAGTTGGAGGAGTACCTGAGAAAACCAAGAACTGCCAGCTCGGAAGACATTTTAGATTGGTGGAGGACGCATGAGACAGAGTATCCGACTTTATCGAAGATGGCCCGTGATTTTCTCTCAATACCTGCAACTTCAGTACCTGCTGAGAGATTATTTTCTAAAGCATCATTAGTAATTAGAAAACATAGAAATAGGTTAAGTGATGAGTCAGCCAGATGGTTACTTTGTATTAATTCTTGGTCAAAAGAATTGATATAAAGTAACATAACCTAATGATAAAGCTGTTGTGTACTGTTATGTTTGATTTGTGTTGTATTTTATTTTTGATTGAAATAAATGATAAATCATAAAACTCTTTTATTAAATTTCATGCAAGTTGAGGGTTCAATCTCTTTCTAGACAGACATTATTATTTAAAATACAGTCAAGTTATTGTAATTAATTTGTTTTTTTACATGTTTTAGCAAATGTAAGCTTATAAATCATAAATGTTTATTAAGAAACAGTTACTTCCATGGAAAACGACATATAGGTCAGTTGATTTTTCGACTTTCTTATCAAATCTTCAGTTATTTATTAATCTGATTGATCTTTACTATGGCTATGTTAATTCAAGCTCACAATGTTCCAATTCTAATACGTTTTTCTAAGATTTAAAGTAAACTTTAATAAATAGCAATAGACTAATAGGTAATTGCAAGACTTGCAAGACTCTTGCTGCAAGACCAAGACCAAGACCAAGACTGCAAGCGCAAGACCAAGACCAAGACCAAGACCAGGTGTATTGGCGCAAGACCAAGACCAAGACTGGCTAAGTCTCGTCTTGTTCTTGCATTTGGGCAACACTACTTCCTAAAGTCTAGAGGTAAATAAAAAACGATTAAGTTCCTATACCATGATTCCATATCTTCAACTTTATTATTGAAACTATTGCTTCATATCTGTAATCTTAGGCCGAGTGCCTAACAAGGCACTAGCGAGTAATTTGTAATATATTTTTATAATCTCTTAAATATTTAATAGGGTATAAGACTACAACTAAAATATAGATCAAACTTATGATAGCTTAAAAAAGTCATCATTATTTAAACCAAAATAGAAATCTACACTAATATTATAAGGAGGAAAGATTTGTATTTTTGTATGTTTGCAGTAAATAAACTCAAAAACTACTAAGCCGATTACAACAATTCTTTCACCATTAGAAAGCTACATTCACGCTAGGTAACATAGGCTATATTTAATGGTAGAAAAAATTAAAAGAACTTTGTCACTCGTGCGAAGCTGGAACGGGCCGCTATCATTAATAAATTAATAAAATTTCATGTTCGAACACGTCCTTGAAAGAGCACGGAATTGGCTGAATCCGGAGTGAAGTCACCCGCTTGTTTACAGAAAATATCAGTCCAAGTTTTTGTACGGTGTATCGTTTTACGATTTGACAGCTAAAATAATTTTTAAAAGTAGCTTGTGAACAAAGTCGATTTTTTCTAGTGTTTTCCTATTAAACTAAAAGTTTGTTTACAAGCCAGTGACGTCATAACAGCAAGATATCTAAATAAAGGTGTCTTTAACGTTTTAGCGGGTTTTCCATTCGATAAACTTTGACGATAATTTTCATAGAAAATAGAGAAATTAACAAAGACTTAATCAAATGGTAAATGCAGTATGGTATAACGAACAATTTGAGATATTTTCATAAAATCCTGTCAAATATCCTTTTGACGTGGCAAATTTTCATAAACCTTTGATGTCCAGGTCTTCAACCTCTGGTTATGTAATGCAAATTTTCGCTTCAACATCTGACCGTATGTCACTTTGTTTTGTACTCATATTTGCATGCAAATTAACAGGTTCTGAGTGGGATCTGACTCCTTTGTTGCAGGAGGAATGGCAGGATAATGAGATCGTTTTGTTGTGAACTTCAGTTTTGACAAGCTTCTCTGTATGCGATGGAATTTTAAGATTCTGTTTATGTTACGGTATTATTTTTTTATAAATAACCGAAGAAGTACTAGGACTTAAGAATTCACTTAGTTAATTCTTTTTTTCTTGTGATTTTTTTTTACCTCAACGCAAGCTTTAAAACTTGCCATAAACCTCTGTGGATTTCTACATAAGTATACCGGTATGAAGTGAGCATTTTTTTGTTAAAATTAAACACTAATTTTGAATGGGAAAGTAAAAAAAAATATTCAAAGTATTGACCATTGCTTTCTTCACATCTTGACCACCTTTCTGGCAATTTATGGATACCACGCCAATAGAAATGTTCGTCTTTTGAAGCAAACCAGTCAGACACCCAATTTTCAACTTCTTCGTAGAAATCGAAGTGCTGCTCAGCAAATGCGTGGCCCATCGATGAAAACCAATGGTAGTCGGAAGGAGCCAACTCTGGTGAATACGGCGGGTGGGGTAGCAGCTCCCAGCCAAGTGCTTTAATTGTAACCTGAACCGGTTTTGCTTTGTGTGTAGGTGCATTGTCGTGTAACAAAATTACTTTGCCGTGTCTTCTGGCCCATTCAGATCTTTTTTCGATCAATTCATGGTTCAAATTGATCATTTGGTGTCTGTAGCGATTAGTATTAACAGTTTCACCGGGGTTTAGAAGCTCATGATACACCACACTTTTCTGATCCAATCAAACACACAGCATTGTCTTCTTGCCGAATCGATCTGGTTTTGCAGTCGATGTTGATGGTTGTCCCGGATTAACCCATGATTTTTTTCCGTTAAGGATTCTTAAAATAAATCTATTTTTCATCGCCAGAAACATTTCGATGCAAAGCTGATTGTCTTTGAAGCAAAATTCCACAAGTGTTTTTCTGATTTCCACCTGTGTTTCATTCAATTCCTGTGGCATCCATTTTCCACACTTTTGGACTTTTCTCATAGCTTTTAAACGGCCAGAAATTGTTTTTTGTGCAACATTTAATATTGCTGCCATTCGCTTTTGACTAGAAGTATCATCTTCATCCAATATTGCTTGCAATTCGGCGTCTTCAAAGTTTTTTGATGGTCTTCCACGTCCTTCATTTCTCACATCAAAATCATTATCTCTGAACCGTTCAAACCAGCTTTTACATGTTGCTTCTGATAGAGCATGATCATCATATGCCTCAACAAGCATTTGAGGCGACTCTGCAGCACTTTTCTTCAAATGAAAACAAAAAATTAATGCTTTCCGCAAATCACCACTTTCTGGTACAAAATACGACATTTTTAACACGATGAAAAAAAATGATGTTGTTTGTTCAATGACGCGATGTATATTAAATATGTTAGACAGGTGTCATAGCAACCAAACAACAAAAAAATTAAGGCTCGTTCACAACAAATGTCCATTAACGACACATTTGTATCTTGACGCTCACTTCATACCGGTATACCTGGTATACGCTGTTTTAACAATACCATATAATATAATTTTAATACATAAAAAAAGGAAGATAGATGAAGATAAGATAAAATGCTTTTTATCCAATATAAGCATTAACAGTGCAATTATAGAAAGAGACAGAGCCAGAAACTCGGCAAGGGCTGTTTTTTCCTCCTTTTCATGAGTAACACATTTTTTTAAATTAAGAAAACTAAATTTGTAAACCTCCTGTAAAAATGCATTAGAAAAATTTACTTTACAAAATATTAATAAGCAATATATAGTTAGCTATAAGTAAAGGCCATAATAAACATTATTTCTATAATAATCTATACTCAAAAGGTATTTCTTTGAAATATTTTTAGGCATTTACCTTAAAATAGTATTGTAACCTACGCAATAGCTATGAATACAAATAAAAGTTATATTTAGGTATTCCAATTATCTGAAATCGGTTATATGACAGTATAAATTCTAATCATTTTATTATATGATTATAGTTATACTGTTTAATAGCGATCTACAGTAATATGACTATATCCGAATAGATAGGTAAATTCTCACATACACGAGAACAGTACATAGCTTAAATCTAATGTGGGCCTTAGCTCATTCTTATCAGAATTGATATCTTAAAGACAACCTTTGCTGTATAGGAAACTATATAGTGAAGGAGACATAGTATGCTAGAAGAATAAAATTGAAAAAAGCATAATTAAATTAACTACATTTATTACATTTACATTCATTATTTACATACAAATACATTGATTATAGATAAAAAATCAATTTGACTTAAAATTATAAATATTTATTTACTGTTATATGATGTGTCTGAAGTTCGCGCGCGCCATTTTGTTCATAATGGCGTTTTGGCGGTTTTTATTAGCTTATTGTAAAACATTGTGTAAAATCAGACAGAAGCTTATTAATAAACATTAGCACTATATCATAAATTTTTACATTAAAACAAATTAGTTGGTGTCAGACGGAACTATAAATATAACCTAACATTGAAACATTTTAAAATGATTAAATTAAAATAGTCAATGGTTATATTGTTGTGCAGCAAATAAAAAAAATCTCTGCTTATCATACATTTAAACGGCTTAAAGTACTTAATAAATGCAAGACTAATAAATGCTGCAATATAATTTGCTCCTTGTTAGAGCTTATTCAAATGCGTTATTAACGGCTCATAAAGAGCGCTGCATGACTCACGCCATCTACCGGTATTGTGTTAAAACATATTTAAACTACTCCTACTCAGTTTTGAATTAAAAGTAAATTATAATGCTACAAATTCAAAGTACGTACGTATTGTTTTGTGACATGTTTTTGAGAGACTCCCTTTCTTTTGCATAAGGTTTTAATCCTAATTTTCTTGAGCATAAAATCAAATCAATCGCTTGATTTCGAAGTGCCTCACTTGCATATTTGACAGCTGTTTGGTGCAACGGTAACGAATGCTGCCTTTCGCACAGACTAGTGTTGCCAGACTATCGATTTTTATCATCTGCAAAATATAAAATCGATAGCGATCGCTACTTTCGACACTATCGATAGCTCAAAACGTGTCAATACTATTGAAAGAATATAATGCTAGTAAATAAGAAACTATCAAAAATATCGTTAGTATTGATACTACCTACGTTCGTAATAAGTAGGTATTATTGGTAGTATCGACACAAAAAAAAATGACAAACCATCGATAGTCTTAAACAATCAATAGTCTTAATCTATCGACATTATCTATAGATAATACCAATACTATCGGTATCTTCGATAATATGTTATATACGAGCAACAATACTAACGATAGTCCTGCTATCTATCGGCAACACTAGCACAGACAATGTCACAATTGCAGTTTTTTTCTGAAATTGGATTATCAAAGGTATAACATTAACATCACTTCAGAATTATTAAGGCATATACTAGAAAATTATGTGAAAAACTGCAATTGTGTCATTATTCTGCTGGATGAGCGATGTATATCTATCCGTTACCTTAGTATCCATTACACAAGCTTCACACTGTTTAGGTACTTTGGACTTATATTGATAGGTATATTTAGTTCTTACACTTTCTCGCCTGTAATAAGTTTACATAAAATCTCTTTTACCAGATTAATTATGCCTTTTTAATATTTAATTCTGATGTTTAAACTCCTTTGCAGAAGCTCCTGTAAATTAGTCAAAAATATTGTTATTATTTCCGCCTGCATTTCTTGTCGTTAACAATCTGGGAGTTCGCTTATAGACTTTCCTTCCTACTGAATATTTATCAAAAAAACTGTTTTGTCGCAGTAAGGGTTCATGATGTAAAACCTAAAATATCTCGTAGTGTTATAACAACATGTTCCAGCTGCAACGATATTCCTTTTTTCAATTCTAACTTTTACTGTCGTCGGCTTGATCATACTTAATGGATAAGATGGCGCCGGCGCTAACAACTTATGCAATAATAAAGCGAACCGACCAACAAAGCACTCGGTATTAATAATACATTGCGTACTACGAGTAACCGCTGCATGGTGTATCTTTGCAAATCTTTGTAAATAATATTGTAGTAGCCACAACTCATGTCATTACCACACCATTAGTTCGTCATTCGCATACTAGATGGCGCTGTGTGTTTTTACATCGCGGTAGAGTTTTGTCTTCGCATTTTGTTATAGTGCCCAGTTTATTTTATTTCTCTTATAGGTAGCGTATTCTGTGATATGATTGTATCTAAGGGATACGTATTGTATTAGAAGCTTATTAATCGAATCATCTAGGAAATATCTAGTTTATGCTCCCACCCTTCAATTTTAGATTATATTGGTAGTTGCTCCTAATCGGTATAAAATAAAAAAAAAGGTTTGGTCATGAGGATTGACGAAAATTTAAAAAAATACAGATTTATAACGCAAATGTGGCAAGTCGGTAACGGCAGACCAAGGCGAACTTTCAGGGACCAGACAGAGGATGTCCTGAAAAAAGACCAGGTCAAAAGTACCCTTAACCGACGAGCCTGTATGAAAAGGATGATAAGAGTTGCAGAAGCTTGAGATGTTTGTCGGGATCGTAGGAAGTGGAAATCTATGATGCCTACCCTACTGCGGGAAAAAAGCGTTGATTTTTTATGTTTTTATAAAAGACTAGCGGCCTGTCCCGGCTTCGCACGGGTGGACAAAATTCTTTAATTTTTTTCTATTATTAAATATTTTTTTCGTTAGCGCCATCTAGCGTCCGGTAGACGAACTACTTGCGGTTAACGCGTTGCTATCGTAACGCATATACAATGGAAAAAGAGCGGGGAAAAGAGCGGACAGACAAACAACAAATTTGTGATCTTAGATTATAGATTGTATGTAGCATAAAACCAGTATTTACACATTTGTTTGTAAAATGCAAATTGCGTCAGTATATCAACAAGCAGTTTAAATATAATCACTTAATCAGCATAATTAGAATTTATAGTTGGTTTCATTGGTTGTTCGAAGGTAATGGAAGCTATTGTAAAATGAATATTCTAGTATAATAGCTGAGGTGTGGGCGTGGTTATAACTTTTATGTATGTATGAGTATATAGTAAGTGTTGTTTACATTTTTATGTCGCTCAAAACAGGCCACTCGTATTATTAAAGATTACATTATTTTATTTCATAAATTATTTAAATATAAAAAGATTAGAAAAAATTTACTCGGCTCACAAGTAAAGAAAAGTAAAAGGATTAGACCGGACATCCAAAGGTTGCTGGTTAGATTGCCACCTGAGAATTTACTCTTTTGCCGAGTCGATCTTTTTAGTAATTTTCTATTAAAATTATTTATCATATATAAATAAATATATAAAAAAAATCGCCAAATTATTAAAATATTTTATTTACGCCGATATTCTTTTTTTTAACATTAGATATAAGTATTATTTTGTTCTAATTTAGAACAGAGTACTCCAAAATTCATGTAAAATACATTTAATTTTATTACTAGATAGATAGATATATAAAAAACATTTTAATAAATTATTATAATAATTCTAATGTCAAAATAATTTCTAACATATATATAATAGAAATTTTGAACCCAAAAATGTTATAACTATTTATTTAAGTTCGACCTTAAAATGTAATAAACTAATTTTATTTCCTTTTAATGATAAATGAGGTGAAAATGTGATTCGCAAACAAACAAAGTTTAAAATAAGGTAAATAATGTAATTAAAGAGCTCTATGAACTAATCTTTTAAGATATTTAATTTCTTTGTTATATTTTTACTTATTAAAAAATTTAACTGCTAGAATTTTTATCCCTAAAAAAGTTATTCTATAGTAAATTTGCCTCAACCGTTCGAAGGGTCTCGTATCCATATCCCCTCGCTCTCAATACTCTTCCAATTGACTCTCTGTTATTAACTTCAACTGTTTTTATATCTAAGATATCACGACTAAAAAAGTTATTACATGAAAAAATCAACTTATCTTTTGTGTTACATATTACTCGACTGATCTCACTTTGCTATGTCATGTCATTTATCTTACTTTTACTACACGTAATTTATACCCACTCGGGAACAGTTGAGTGGGTAAAAATTATTTGCAGAACTTATTTATCTGGTGTATTTAAAAAAAAACTTTTGGGGTGATTCCTGCACTTGTTGATAAATGATATTGTTATATGATTGTTTGACCGCGATGAACTCAGAAACTGCTCCAACAAATTTTGATTTTTTTTTTCATTTAGCCGCATCCGTTCCCACTAAGGATATAGTATAGGTTTTATTTTGATTTATCATCAAACCCTTTTTTTAATGCAAGTTATAGTAAATATCTACTTTTTATTTTTTTAGGATAACGCGTGACCGGGTCGGCTAGTAAAGTAATATAAATTACTGATAAGTCATCATATAGGATGATAAGGTAAACAACCGTTTAATATACGTGTAATACACTGAACAATTGATATTGCGCATAACAGTGTGTGAGTGCTGAGTGGAACCCTAAATTAACAAATTACGTACATTAAATATGTAATTAATTTGTCAATGTATATTTCACTTTACAAAACTAATAGTTAAAAAAAATATATTAATTCCAACTGTTTTCATAATGTTAGGCAACAAGCTCTTGATAATATAAGCAAACAAAATTACGCATGTGCTTATATCGGATTATGCAACGCGGCAATGAAATGTGTGAACTTCATCGCTGACCGAAAAAAAGAGGATTGGACCATGTTCCGTAATATCTATAGTGTTCCGTTCAAATACAAACACTGCATTTGAATAGGTCTTATTGCGCAGTCATTTGTTTTGATAAAAACAAAAACATGAACATTCTATTTTTAAATTAAGTTTTTACGCTTTCATTGAAATAATACCTCTTTATCAGATTATCTATGCGTTTTATTTGTTTTTTTTTTAATATTTCAGCCTGACGTTTCGACTCCTTTACAAAAGCCGTTTTGGCAGGGCTACCTGTATTGGCAATATTCAACAGTGAGTTTTAGGAGGTTTTTACACGCAAAAATTAATTAAATCAATTGTTATCTCGCCTGATGGTAAGCGACGATGCAATCTAGGAATCTAGAAGATACCTATTCACCCATGACTTGAAGACCCCTAAATTGTATTTGTCAGGGAACACAGATTCGGGCAAAGAGTTTTACTTTATTATTCATACATTTTTTTAGAAAACTACTCAGCAATAGAAAGTTTAATAATTAGTGCAAAAATGTATATAAGTATCAATTTTAAGATCGCATAATTAATATAGTGTTTTATTGAGAAAATTCCTAGTACATATCTAAAGCTTATTTATGCTACAGACTGCGTGGTATATTACTAATCTAAATAAACAAATAATGTCGATCTCCACTACGCATCTAATAAAACGAAAATATTGCAAGCTAAACTTGACAAGAATATCCGTTATTCGAAGTGTAATAAATATCTATTAAGTTTCAATATTTTTAATGTTTATAGAAAAACAAACTAGTTAACATACTGAAAAATCGCGGAGAGATATTTAAAACTTCCCTCAGTATACTCTTTGTATAATAAAATCAAAATAAAAACAAATTAAAAACAATAAGGCAGCAGCACAGCCTTTTCCCGCCGTACTCATTTTTGTATCGGACAACGTAACTTACAAATAGGCGCCATTAGTATTTGGTTTATATACCAAAGAGTCGCTAAGCGTCGTATGGTTCCAATTTTGTAAAACGTACCGCTAAAGAGTGGAACTCCTTCCCTAACTGTCTGTGTTGCCTGAAACATACAATTTAGGGATCATCAAGTCACGTGTGAATAGGTGATTTCTAGGCTAGTGCGTAACATACTAGCTCGCATCATCACTTACCATCAGGCCAGATAGCGGTCAGGCGCTTACCTATTTACTACGTAAAAAGGCCAAAAACTATTATTTTGACTGCCTCCATGGTCGAGTGGTTCGCACGCCAGTTCCTACTGTATCCTAAAATTAATTAACTGCAAAATATTAATTTTAAAGAAAATTGGAAAAGAAAATTGGGTTTGATTTCCGGAAAGGGCAAATGTTTGTGTGATGAATACGAGCATTTGTACCTGAGTCATGGGTTTTTATATGTATCTTTGTATTATATATGTATGCCTATCCGTTACCCTAGTATCCATAACAAAAGCCTTACAGTGCTTACTTTGAGCAAGGCTAATTGGTGTGAATGAAGAAATATTTTTTTTTATCTTATAGTTGAATCTATAGTGGTTTTCCCAAAAAGCTCCACATCCACAGCCTATATGTTATAATAGCAAAACTATGATAATACATATCTCAAACTTTCTCATACAATAAAGTATACTTTTTTATGTATGTTGCCTGCATGAAAATTAAGATAACCAACCGACGTTTTTGATAGCAACCACACTTAGTCCCAAACTATATGCATATACTATAGATAATAAATAACGGATAGAATACATAGATAAGGTTTAGAAGTTTAAAAAATATGATACTAAATGATACACACTAGCGAAAGAAGGGGAAGAAAGAAACTATAAAAGTTTAATAATTTTCAGTCATTTTTTCTCTCTTTGAATTCATTGATTAATTGTATTGTTGTCAGCACTAATGAATGTTGTAACGTAACCCACAAGATATTTGTTAATTAATTTCTTCTTTGTGAAAACGTATGTCGTGGCAGCTTGTAATAAAATCATCACTTATGCAACTTTTTAAATTTGCCATGCTTTTATTGGTGTGTATGGTGTATATGGTGTAGGTTTTGTAAGTTTTTCCTAATAAATAAAATAAAATAAAATAATATTTTTGCTTGTCTGCGACGCGAGACTGGATTTTACTCCTTAAAATCGATTATCCTAAAATATATATAATAGGCAAAGGAAGTAAATGAATTCATATATTTATTCATATTCACTTGATAAAATATATATACTTCAGTTCAATTTATAATTTTTTATATATTTTATGCATTTTCAATGCGATCTTATAAGATAAATTATTATAATAGAAAAATACTAGAAAAAATCGACTCGGATCAGAAGTGAATCTCAGGCGGGATTCACTTGTGATCCGAGTCGATTTTTTCTAGTATTTTTCTATTATAATAATTCAGTTCAATTGTTAAAATTTTTATATAAATCAAATTGTTTTTTTTTGTATAAAAAAATTACACTTAAGAATGTGCCCGATTAAAATATTGTGAAGGTAGTAGAAAATATATGACGACCAATGCCTTAGTCATCCTGTGCAGCTCCAGTAAAGGAGTCGAAACACAAGATTAAATTTAAAATAAATTATGCGCAAAACCCGTAAAAAAGTTGTTTTATTCAAATATGTAATGTTACGGAAGTGTAAGAAGTAAATAACTTTATTATATCTACGAGTATTGTAAACTACTGTGTCTACCACCAGTTTGGAAATTAGGAGGTCCTTCCGAGAAGAACTGGCGAAAGAAACTTGGACAGACTGATATCCATCTTACATTTATAATTTGCAAAAAGAGCTAACTACATCATTAAGTATTTCAGTGTGTCTTTGGAGATATTAATTTATTAATTTTGGGATCAGAAGCAGGTGGAACTCTCCAATCTTTATTTCTATTGAAATTAGGATGCTTTTTGACTAAATTTGTTTTATTTAAATGTGTTATGTACGCTGAAGTGTATGAACTTAATAGATGAATATTCACGGAATATGTCGATGTTATTATTTAATTTTCTTTTTATAAAATGCTTTCATGAAATATTGAGAAAAAGTGAACTATATTAATAAATAAATAAATATTTCTTATATTCACACCAATTAGCCTAGCCCAAAGTAAGCACTGTAACTCTTGTGTTATGGATTCTAGGGTAACGGATAGACATACATATATGATACATATATATGTAATATTCATAGAAAAATATATATAAACACCCATGACTAAGGTACAAATGCTAGTATTCATCATACAAACATTTGCCCCTTCCGGGATTCGAACCCAAGACCGTCGGTGTGAAGGCAGGATCGTTACCGTTACACCAAACGATCGTCAAAAACTTACTTTGAAATCATTTTGATTTGATACCTGGATCATCGATTCAAGTTGCGTGGGGTATTAAGCCTTACTTGCTATAAGAGAATTCTTATTAAAATCGCTTCATAAAGGTTTTATCCGTTATGACTCATGTTCGTTCTGATTTGTACATCAGATCAAAAAAATGTCAGTCATTACTTCGTTAGTATGATGTGTGTGATACGACACGCCTGCTATTGTCACCGATACTTTTTGCAAGCGAAAAGGAGTTCTCTTTAAAAGTATTTACTGACCTGATATTATCAATTCCCAAGAGAAAGCTGTTATGAGTCAATAACATCAGAGAAATAAAAGTTGAAAATAATGTTATTTAGTAAATAAAATTTAGTTTTGAATTATTAAGGCACGGACAACAGCAAATCAGATAAAAATTACTGTTTGGTGCCACGGTAACGATCCTGTCTTTCGCACGGGCGGTTCTGGGTTCGATTCCCTGAAGGGGCAGATATTTGGAGCATTTTTATCTGCGTCTTGGGTATTTATACATATTTCTATAAAAATCTAATGTACGTCTTTCCGTTGCCTGGTATCCATAACACAAGCCTATAGTGGTTACTTTGGGATAGGCTAATTGGTGTGAATGTGTGAAATTTTAGTTTTATAGGAAAGTTTTCTCTATCAATATTGACAGGTACATTAATATTCTACGTGCTGTAAAAATAACACCAGAGAAATTCACCAGTTTCGTATAAAAATTATTACTAAAATTAAACAGACTTAAGCTCACGCTATGATCTACATTCGCTTAAACTTTTGCCTTCTACGTTACGATAGCAAGGGTATGAAACATATGTGTCATTTATATACTCGTATAAATATATCTTAAAATATAACCCGTAACTAGTTAACTGAAAAACTGGAAATATAGCCGAAAAAGCATTTGAAGTTTATATTTACCTTTGAATTTTAATATAAACGATTTCGCAAACTTTTGATATAATCGAGTACCGAATAGTAGGTACTAGGTACTTGTTTTTTTTTTTACTTTTATGTTGATTTTTGTAATCACTTTTGGTATTAAAATGAAAAAAAAACACTTTTTGCACACACTATTTTACTTCTTAATTTAATGATGTAACATAATACACTTTTATTTCCTTAAATAAATAAAAAAGCGTGTTATATACTTTACCACAAGAATAATTAATTCTCTTATAATTAGTATGAAACTGAGTCACAGCCAAGCGTAAACGTGTTAGCTAGACTTGCATAATCTGATGTCAACGTTGAACTGCCTCAGTTATGAAGTGACTTTCCTACCGGTTTTACACTCAGAGATTTGATACCCAACAGAATTACATATTTGTATTCATTAGAATAAAACACTTTTTCACAGGAGCCGTGATCACAGGATGACGTCATCCTATGATCACGGCTCCTGTAAAGGAATCGAAACGTCAGGATTAAATATAAAATAAAATATGCGCAAAAATCCGTAAAAAAGTGTTTTATTCTAATGTGTAATGTGCGCGGAAGTGTAAGAACTAAATATATTTGTATTCGCTTTGATTGGTGGTAAGACTTGTTTTAAGTCCACCCGGCTTACTACCACTATATTGGCTAATACAATACAAAACACTTTATTGACAACACCACATTGAAATAATAAGATAACAAGAGAAAACTTAAAATAGTGTTACAATGGGCGGTCTTATCGCTCAGAGCGATCTCTTCCAGACAACCTTTGGATGGATAGGACTGGAAGGAAGCGTAAGAGGCGGCGGTGTAAACGATAAATATATATTCACATATACATACATACGTATACATACATACATATACACACATACACATAAATACATAGCATACAAACACATATACCTAAATTAAAAATACATACATACGTATATAATACACATACATAACGTCTAGTTAGTAGGATACATCATCCATACGTTGCTCGCCTAAATTGACAGAAAATATTCCCTTACGAGATTCTTAAAGACGCCAATGGATTGTGCACGCCTTATAGAAACCGGGAGGGAGTTCCAAAGACGAGCTGCTTGAACAGTAAAGGAAGAGTCATAGAACGTGGAACTATGTGCGGGAATATAAAGGCCAAGATTATCTGATGACCTCAAGGAAAACGTGTTTGATGTATGAAGAAACTTAAAACGTTCTTTAAGATAGTGAGGGGCTGAAGGATTAAATAGTATGTATATATGTCTAAATATACTTATTATATACCGACAGCAAGAAGTAATAAACTTGTACATAGTAAATTCATCCTTGATTAAAGATTTCAATCACCAATTCACATTAGGTGAAATAAAAGCGCGTAGAGACAGCGAGCATGTCGTTCAAAAAGCACTGTCAACCCCAGAAGGCAAAAAGAAAAGAGGACGGCCGCCCTTGACCTGGTGGACCAGTATGGCCAATTTTATGAAGAAAACCCAATCACCCGACCCGACAACTGAGGATAGATTATCCTGGCGCCGAAGGATAAGGAGAGCCGACCCCACCTAACGTGGGAAAGAGTAAAGAACAAGAAGAAGGAGAAGAACTAGCTTACTTTCACGTAATACAATGAAAATGCAAACAACTGAATGAAGATACCGCAGACGTCGAAACACCTTGCACATTTTTTTTAAACTGTCGACTGTATCTAGTCTAGTTTCGTATAGTAAGCGCTAAAATGTATTTTTTACTATGGAATTATTAAACCGTTGTGTTGAGAACTTAAAATTTTTAACCGTTTCCTCATAGTCAACATAGTAAGTAAATTTAATATTAGAAGTTTAAGTTGCAATTCGTTAAAAAAATGAAATTATACTTTAAATTTAAAAAAAAGGAAAAATGTATTACGCATACTCCGCCGCGGGCGACTGCTGAGTTATGTGGGGCTCTCCTCCACGCCCCTAGACAGCCTAGCTCCAGGACAGCCAAGTAAAGGCATACGCCACTAAAAACCATGTATGTACCCTTAATTCGGCCATGAATCTGGTGGAAGTAAGGTAATCACCCGGAGCATCATCAGGAGCTGTTTAATCGCAATATCATAGTGGATACCAATAACTCCAGCACTAGATTAGTTAGAAGTACATACCTGTGATGTAAAAGAAAAATGGAGTTGCAATAAAACAAAACATTCATTTCATAGCTATTGTATAAAGAAACATATTCTAACTAATATTATGAAAGAAAATCATAAATTTTAGAGCTAAAAATTTATTAAAGTGCGGACGTATGTTTCTTAACGCAAAATATCTTTGGAAAAATATAATTGTAACGATAAAAAACTAAATAAAGCACTTATTATTATTTAAACATAATAAACATATTATAAAGACTATAAGATAAACACAGACGATTTCGCTTACCTAAGTGTTAAGGGCGCTGAGTCAGTAAAACAACCGTGTCGCCGTAACCGCGGCAGTAGATTTAATGTTAGCATTGTAATGTCGCAAATACGGCGACGACGGAGTGCAGGGCTAATAATATTTAGTTCTTACACTTCGGCGCATATTACACATTTGAATAAAACAACTTATCCATGGATTTTGCGCATAATTTATTTCAAATTTAATCCTTTACACACATTAATATCTCCAAAGACACACATTGCAAGACCTGGTGATGTAGTTAGCTCTTTTTGCAAATAATAACAGTAAGATGGAGATCGGGCAGGGCCGAGTTTCTTACGCCAGTTCTTCTCCGAAGGACCTCCCAATTTCCGAACTGGTAGTAGACTCAGTAGTGTATAATGTAATCATAGTGATAATTCAATAACTAAATAAAATGCCAAATAAAACAATTTGTATTATATAATTTTTTTACAATTAGGAACGTGCCCGATTAAAATATTGTGAAGGTAGTAGAAATTACAAGTATATGACGAATATTACCTTAGTGATACTGTAATCACGACTCCTGTAAGGTAGTCGAAACGTCAGGATTAAATTTAAAATAAATTTTGCGCAAAAAAAGTGGTTTTATTTAAATATGTATAATAAGTATTAGGTACTGCTCGGTCTAACAGACCTTGATGATATAAAAAAAACCTTTATTTCTTGCGACTGGCTAGGTCTGCGCTAGGCGATGATGGTCGGTGTTAATGCGAAACACGTGTGGAGTAGTGGTTGAAGGTGCACGATATGTCGCATCTTAACGTTTGCAGTATCTGGGGGCAAGCAGTGAATTTTACTTGATTTTTTATGGAAGTAAGCTAGATATTTTGTTAGTATAAATCAACGGTAGAAAGGCTAAATATACCAAACGCCATTGACCTAACTTTACAGTCTACAGATCTACTTAAAGTTTTGAAATTTAGAAAAAAAATCATAGAAAACTCCCTATTAATCAGAAAAAGATTCGAGTTACTACATTGAAAAAGGTATTTAATTTATCTATACAACTGTTTGAATATTATAGCGATTACTCTTTTGATTTAGAATTAAGTGTCGTTTGGTAAAGAACTACCTAAAACATTGTGCAGGTAAAAAATACTAATCGACAACGAAAATAAATACGACGTAGAGTAAAAACTACTAAATATAAAATGTTTTATAAATGGATACGGGAACAAAGAACTAAAGAAAAAAATGACAGTTTTCCGGTTAGGCTAAAAATTACCATGTTCAGATGTCAATATAGCAATGGACCATGATTTTTTTACCATATCCTTAATGTGACATAACATTGACCCATATTTCCCTAAAACTTAATGAATTAAAAGTTGTAATAAGTAGTATTTCCTTGATTATTTTCAATGTATTCTTATTAATCTCACCTCACGTTAATAATGCTTTGATCCCCTAGTGTTTTATGTAAATATAAATAAAAGAATAATGTTCTTAGTTATTGAATATTTGGTTTTATTTAGCACACCATACAGTCATAATGAAATTATTTACTTTTACTTCTTAGGATTGTGAAATCAGTCTTGTAAGTCTTAAAATTTATTCTTATTAGGTAATTAGATAACAATCATATCATAGCTTAAACATAACAAATTCAGCTTAAATGCCTTTAAGGCTTAGAGTGAAACAAAAACAACATAATGAAAACTAGATAATTAAACCTTAATCAGTCTTTGTAATTAGATATTATCTGTGTAATTAGGTAATACACATATGAAACAGTCATTTTTAAACATAACTAATTTTTCTGTCACAAGATAAAAATATCATATAAATAAAATGCGTTCTACACTAACAGTGGCTGCTCTACCCCGGTATTTTGAAACAAAATAGTTCCTTGAGTAAGTAATACCTTACCTTAATCTTGTGTAATGTAGATTGTACTACAAAGAAAGGCAAAATCTACTTACTCAAGGAAAGATTTTTGTTTCAAAATACCAGGGATATAATCGCTTTTAATTTTAACAAAAACTGTACCGAAACATTCGTAAACAGGTATCTACTATAACTTTTGCGCATGAATACAATTGAGATCCATTTTTACATGACTAAAATAGGTAGTTTAAGTCAGAAAAGGAATCACCTGACCCAAATTCCATATCCACGGAGTAGACAATCGTATGTACCTAAAGTGGCTCAGATAGTTCCTTTACTGACTGTGTACATGGCTCTTTTTATTTAAAATGTACCCAGTTAAAAACTGTTACTATAACAAGAGCGTCTGCTTATCAAATACAACATTATTTTAAATAAGCAACACACTGCTTTTTTTACTTACAAAAAAATAGTATCAAAAGTAAAGGTAAAGTATCAAAAAAGATTAATAGACCCAGACAAAACAGGTCTATTGCCAATAGGCAGGTAGGTAGGTACAGTTATTTCTTAGATGTCTGTTAACATAATAATCAATTAGTCTCTACGTCCTCAATATCAGTATCAGGCAAGGTGGCCTTTTTAGTTGCTTCTTTAGGTATTTCCTTAAATTCACTATGGGAAAAAAAATACTACAGCTATCACACTTAGGCACATAATAATGTACCTACCTTATTTATAATAGTGACGAAACAAACAAAAAGGTAAAACCTTTGTCTGTAAGTAGGTGATTCTAAGAAAAGGTAAGCAAAGGCAAAGATAGGTAGGTGCTACGTTATGACTGTACGATTAACTGCTATCTAATTACTCTATCAAAAATATAAAAGCCTCGTTAGTAAGAAGATTATTAAAAATTGTTTTTGAACTCACCAACAGTGGTTGCACTGAAGTCTCTGACTCAGGACTAGCAATTCCAGCGTCTATCAACGCTTAACCTTTTTTCTATCCATTGTTAACTAAAACAAAAAGCAATGTAATAGACAAACAGAACCAAATAACTTAATAAAATACGTGATATAAATATCAGCAACACATAATTAGTACTTACCTCGCCGTCCCACTCGCCATTCGCGGAATGCGCGTGCGTCCTTAGCGATGACTTGTTGGGCACTGACACTCTGTTTTTTACCAAGCAACGACGCTGGAGCAATTCTTAGTTCGGACAACCGACAAAACTTAGACAACGCGAGTTATCGAACCGCTAATCAGCACTTGATTATTTTCGTGTAAACTTATCCAAATGCCAATAAATTTCATGATTTGGGCAGGTAAAATCTTACCATCCGCCACTCGAGCGTATTTTTATGGTAAGGTAAAAATGCACTTACTGCTATCTTTATGATATTGTAATCTGGTAAAAATGTCCAAATCACAAACGTTCAGAAAACTCGTCGGGTAAAAAAATACTAAATCTAGCTGTTTATAGAAATTAAGGCTGGCAAAGGTAACTAAAGAACTTCGAGCAAGTTGTTAGAAGAAAGCAAAAACTACTTAATTCTGATTTTGTGAAAAAGACGGTAAGGTAAAATTTACTTAGTCCGCGGTGCAATCTGAAAGTGCTTCCTAAGTACAAAATTTTCATAAACTGCCCAAAATGATGTCGCTAAGTGGAGGAAAAACACACGAATGGAGGGAATTTCGAATTCACCAAGCGACAAAAAAGTTTACCCTAGAAGGATGAAAGTGAGACCAATCAACGTAGAAAAAAAAAACGAATCCAATGGTATATATAACTCTATATGGGCTATTTCGGCGTTTGGTAACTTTTGCCTTTCTACCGTAGAAATGTATATGGACTTCTTCCCAGTGATGTCTGATTACATGAAATAAAAAAGCTCATTCCCGTTTTGAAATAGTAACTGAATTATTGTGTTTTATTGGAGAGCGGAGCGAGCGAGGCTACTATGGTTCAACTTCAATGACGAAATGTATGTGACGCCATAACTCTATGAGTTCTTAGCCGATTCGAACCTTCAGATTTACGACTAGATCGTATAAGAATTTTGAAATTTGCACAAAAGACATTGGCTCTATTGGTAAACAAAAAAAAAACCGTTCGTGTGTACTTATGTACGCACGTAAGAAGTTACACTTATCTATCGTTACTAAACAAAAATAACTAATATTATAATTTTATATAAATTATTGTTAACTACCATAATATATAAATAGTTCTTACACTTCCGCATACATTAGACATTAGAATAAAACACTTTTTTACGGATTTTTACGCATGTTTTATTTTATATTTAATCCTGACGTTTCGACTCCTATACTGCAGCCGTGATCACAGGATCATCCTGTCTAATCTATACTAATATCATAAAGAAGTAAAGTTTGTGTGTTTGTATATTTGTTAAATTGTAAGGGGTAATCTCGGGATCTACTGAACCGATTTTAAAAATTCTTTCACCAATAGAAAGGCACATTATTGCTGAGTGTCATAGGCTATATTGAATGCTAGAAATTTTTTTAAGAATTTTGTCCACCCGTGCGAAGCCGGGACGGGCCGCTAGTACCATATATAATTTAAAATCACACACACACACACATTCATAATTAGTGGCCAACTTCATCCTGCTGGTTTATTCTATGTCGCTTTTGCGGCCAACTTCAACATGATAATTTTGTGTCACAGTGATGCGCGCGCATCTTAAAATTTCACTCTCATAATTTTTTCATAACTCGCCTAAAGAAGTATAATTTCAAAAAAATTAAGCTTCAGCATATATACACCGAACTATCTAGAGCTTATATTTTTGAAACCACCAATCCGCTCCGCTCCAATATATTATGGTGCTAGCGAAGGTAGCTAGCGATCAAGCTGAGCGACTGCATCGACATAGTAATACCTATGTATCTTAAGTTGCACCAATACACATAGTGTGCAAATTAATTCATTGCAACACAAATACATTATTGAACTATGATTCTTACGATAATACAACCTTTAAGCTAGCAGGAGCAAAGTAATCATAATTCCTAAATTATATCTTGTCACATATTTCAGGCTTTACTTGCTACTATTCTCGTACCAGACAATAATTCAACGGAAATTTTGAACTGGCTTAAAAACTTGGTCATATAAATAACTTAGAACTCGTATTGATTGTTAGTCCAATTTCAACTGTAGTGTTATTAAGTTAATGTTGTTTTTACTTTGATAATTCAGTAATTTACTAATGATTTGTTTTGGTTTGGTTTTCTTTTGGTTTGAAAACACATTTGACAGTAGTGTACGTTTGAGTATTAAAAGGTTAGTTTTGCGTAATCAAATAATTGGATTGATTTAATTCAACAAGGCTGGCAAAAGACTCGACAGCCTTGCCTTATGGTTACAGTTCAAATAATTACTAAATACATTTCGGATATCTCATACTTTCTTTAGTTCCAAACTAAACAGTACTTGCACTATAATAAAGAAAATTTTTCCTACATTCATAACAATTACTAGCTAGAAGTGTACTAGCCCGGATAGCAAGTCGGAGCTGAATCGATTTTTCAAGTATTTTTAAATTAAAATAATTTATCATATAAAATAGCATTGAAAAATGCAAAATATTAAAACCATAAAACTTGAGATAAGTTAAACATTTTCCTGTTTTTTTTTTGCGCCCGAAGCAAGTGAATGGGCTACCCTCAGGATACTTCGGCCCGGCCTCTAGAGTTACATCAGACTCGTACTGACTAAACATCACCTGAAAAGTGTCACAGATCTGGGAAGACTGTAGAGACTTAGTAGAAGCGATCGTTTCAAGCAACGCAGAAATTTTGCTTGTAATAATATCTTCATATATACGAGGATCATGCGGAAATTTTACGCCATGTAGAGCGCTGGTGAATAGAGAAGCCTTGACAAGTTCTAAAACGTTTAGTTATGTATTAGCTGTGTACAAATTCGTCTCTCATAAAAAGAGACATGTTCGGATAACATCAAATTGATTTGACGTCGAAAAACAGGGTCGACCTGGGCCAGGATCGCCGCTACAAGAGCATCTTGGAGAGCTATGCAAGAGGCATACGTTCAGCAGTGGACTTTAATATGCTGAGAAGAAAAAGGAAAAAAGAGAACGCCACCAGAGGCCCTACCATCACCTCTGATCGCGATTCAAGTTCAGCTGTTGAAGAGAGACGCTACTATAGACCGCGTATAGCGGTACTTTGATCATGGTAGGCCCACAGTTGTGAAGCTGTGCTTTAATTTCATCTATTCCAACCTAAATTTCAACCATCCACCCTAGAGCCCAGACTTGGCTAGATCAGACTACCAACTGTTTACAAAACTAAAGGAGTTTTTGGCGGGAAAGATTTTGAAACATGTGAAGAACTGAAAGAAGATGTGATATACCAAAAGTCGTCACGATAATTGCTTAAATTTGAGAAGTGACTACGTATAAAGGTAGTTAAAGTATTATTTATTTACTTTATTTGGACTGCCACAGAAAATAACATTAATTTTTACATTTAAAACATAGCAAGTGAAAACATGCAAATGAAAATTCCTATTTAAGGCGGCCACATCATGTTTTACAATAGGTACGGACGGATAAATATTATTTCTAACACTTGACGCTACTTCAAGGAAAAAAAACTTTTAAGCACAACATATTCTTTACAAATAAAACGTTAATATTTGTAAATATACACTAGTTTTATTTAAATATTTTTTTTCTATTAAGTACTACTACATGACTTACATTATCACAATTGTATAGATTTAACAAAGTCTGATGTATATCACAATAACGGCGTACATAACATTCGCCATATTTATATTGAATTAGCAAAAAAAAAGAAAAGGTGATAACAAAATCAAACCAAACAGATTTAAATTGATCCAAATATTTTGAAAGAAATTTTGCAAGTAATTTAATTACATTGATAAAACGAAAATAATATTATTACATTGGGGTACACAAGAGTGTCAAAGTTATTAGTGAAAAATAATATTCAGTCAATAAAATAAAATAGGAAAACATAAGATAATTATAATTATAAAAGCATAAATCATACTAAATATTTGATATTCCTAAAGGGGTAATACTTTCCGGATAATCCTCGTCTCGTACGTTGAAATAAATTTTATTCCTGACCTACATTCAGTTCCCAAGAATACGGTTTTAATTCGTTCATTGGTCCTTTATGGCAGTTAATTTAAGCGCCCACATAATTACGAGACAATTTAATCACCAATCGCTCACACGAGTGATCTTCCATCCTGCCGGTGATTTGTGATCGTAAAACACTCCAAGCTAATCGGTGCTTTATTTATTAAAGGAGCCGCACGTTTAGTATTTTACGAGTTTAACAATTTGTTCGGTGACATGAATTTATTTACATGATAATAACGAATGAGTGGAAACATTAGTGAAGAAATAAAAGTTTTGAGGGTTAAAAAGATAGATTAATTTATTGATAGAAATTTCTACTTCATCGATAAATCAATCTCTACCGGAAGATTACCGGAATATCTACTTTTGTCTTTGAGTAAGTCATGTTGACTTTGTTGAAATCAACGATGTAATGAAACCATAACACAACTATAAATGTGAAAACAGAATAATTTTGCTTTTTATGGATTCTGTATGGTGACGACGTATAATATTGTAAATGTAACTTCAGTTAAAACCGACAAGTTTCTTGCGGCCATTCTACTTGTCAGTTAAGACGTCCTGAATAGGTGGTAAGTAAAAATGTTGGATGATTCAAAACAACATGTTTTTAAGTGCATTTGAATAAAGTTATTTTCATGTCATTTTATATAATATCTGTATGTAAGAAGTGTTTGCAATTCGTAGCTATTAACAAACTGTCATTAAAGTTATTTTATTGGGATCGGAATATATAATATTGTGTCTATATGTTTCTTTTATCTAATTATTTTTATCCGCCATTACCTATAATCTATATAATTATATAAAAATCACTGTCACAGTGATTGACCACGATAAACTCCGAAACTTCTCAACAGATTTTGATGATTTTTGTTTCATTTTGCTGGATTTGTTGCGACTTATTAAATAGGTTCTATACTTATATGGGATAGGTTTCTTTTTAATTTTTAACACAGCAACACGTGGCCGGATTCGCTAGTACAACTCGGTTACAATATCTGTGGACCTCGCTGGAAAGTCGAGCTAGCCGTTAATTTATCATATAAAAACATAAAATTTATCACATAAAAGAATAAAAGAGTAAAAGTATAGTATATTTTATTTATAGTTCATAATTATTATTGTTTACAATACTATCCCCATGATGCTTGTTTTCTGCACCGTACCTAAGCGCTGACGTGACGTCATCAGGTCCACAGATATTGTAACCGGGTTGTAAATTATATTTTTTATTTGTTCTTTCAGTATGCAAACCGACTCTCCTTTTATCATTGTTTATTCTTTTCTATCAAGTTAGCTTGGAAGAAATTGTTGTTTAGCAATAACCAGCAGACCAGCCTGGAAGTATTTTATTATTGTATGGTTATGTAAACTATACATACATGCCAGGTTTCGTGATGAACTAGGAGCGATCGAAATACAGTTTTTTGATTTTATAACATAATTTACTAGTTATATGACGACCTAAAAAAACCGTATCAATAAATGAAATTTCACGAACTTATATGTTAAAATAGCAAGTATTTCTAATATAAAATAAAATAAAATAATAACTTACTTTATTACAATTTTATTTCTAGTTCAATATTAAGCTATAGAACATTTTCGTGACTTAAAAGTTAGTGTCAGTTTAATGAAATAATGTATAGGCATTTATTCATTGACGAAACATTATTTTTAAATTGTTAACTTTATAAATTGATGTGACTTGACAGGAATTATGATCTTGTATGGTTCATCAAAGCTTATTGATCATGTTTAAGAAAACTTTTCCGCATCTAATATTTTCTATATTAAGTAGATGCGGAAAAGTTAATATAGTATGTGAATCTAAAAATAGTAATTTAAAAGTGAATGCTTATACTAAATATTGAAACTGAATATTAAAGAAAGAATTTCTTACTATGGGATATGTTTCTTAGGTTTCTTGTATGATTATTTTTTGTTGTATAAATCGTTAAATCAAGTCATTTTAATAGAAAAAAACTTAAAAAAAAAAATTGTGGAATTAACTTTTGCTCAATAGATTATGTGCAGTGTCAGTGCATTAATCGTAATTTAAACAGCCGCCAATTTCACGCGCTTTGAATGACGTCATATGACAAGACTCGCCACGTTACTATGGGTGAATCCACATACATTGTCTACATATATTGTATATATGTTGCCGGCAAACGCATGGCTTCATGTCATGTGACGTCACAACCGCTCAGTGTGTTTTGAAATTTACTTTCGTTTATGCATATTTTTTTAACGAATAAGTAATTTATTTCTTATAAAATAATAGAAATTATCAATTTTAACAAATGCCATCAGTTTATTACATATTTGAAGAATATTAAAAAAAAATAGGTTTTTTCTAATTACATGCAAGAAACCTTTGGGCTGAAACACGCTTTATGTTAATCGTAAATGTTTCTAGTGCGCATTTTATTTTGTGTATTCGTTTATTGTGCTTTTATCACTACATAGTACAAAACAAAGTCGCTTCCTGCGGTCTGACCCTATGTATGCTTAAATCTTTAAAACTACGCAACGGAATTTTATGCGTTTTTTTCAAAAGAGTGATTCAAGAGGAAGGTTTATATGTATAATACATGCATAATATAGCATTGCACCCGTGCGAAGCAGGGGTGATTATTAAATTAATAAATAGCTCGCTGGCTGGTTATGGATACACAAATTTCTAAGCTTACGTAATATGCAATGTATATTAAATTATCCCGAATTAGAATGCCAAAGGAACTCATGACTTAATTTTAGACGAATCTGGTACCCATTTTTACATTTACATACATATAGTTACAATTTTTTTCTCACAGAAATAGATACAGATCCGGATAAAAGATACAGATCACTTCTTTCAACTTGCTGCGAACCATACATATCTATTTTGCTTCCTCTTCTCTCATTTTGATGTATTTTTACATGATTTTCCTTTCAAATGTATCAGATTTCTTGAGAAAACTAGCTTGGCTTATCGTCGTTTGATTCACATATCTTTTTAGTCAATCTCTTTATTATTTTATACTTTAAACATGACAAAACCATCTCAACATTCCTATCTCAATCCTAATTATTACTTATAATAATAATAATTTCGTTATAATTACACCAATTAGCCTAGCCCAAAATAAGCATTAAGGGTAACGGATGGACATGCATATATGATACAAGGATATATAACAAATATTAATAGATAAAAATATAAATCCCATTACTCACAGATAAAATTGCTCGTATTCATCACTTAAAAATCTGCCCCTGATACGAATGGGATACGAACTCAAGAACATCGGTGGCCATACGTGTCTACTGTTACACTAAAAGGTCAAAATAACTATTCTTTTAAAAAACATATTTCATCATAGCAATTTTAATTTATGTTTCTTTTTAATAAGAATCAAAGCTTTTTGAAAGGATTTCACACTCCAAGAATTTGTTTAGCACTCCCAATTTCTGTGAGAACTTTGGTAATTATTGAGGAGTGTGAAATTCGGTAATATGCCGACACAATCCTATTCAATCCGGGGATCTATTGCCCCGGACACGGGCGCGTTGACGACCGGAACGATAGCTTGATTTACATCACTACGCTGTTATTGTGGAAATTATTTCTTAAACATATCAAATTCATTTAAATAAAATAACTTATTTAGGGATTTGTGCGTATAATTTATGTTTAATCTTAATTTTTAACAGTTAGGATCGTGCAAATATTTTGAAGGTATACTTTGTCCAATGTAGGATGATACTTTTGACAGTTGACACCTATATAGAGGGTATTAAGTTGCTATTGCAATGTCAAGCCAAACATAAGGAAACAATAGACTAATTATTTATAAAAATGTAAAAAAGTTTGTTTAGTTTATTTAAATAACAAAAAAATACAATGACAAAATTTTATCAAATGCAACAAATACTTATAAGTAAGTTAACATGCACTGAAAATCATTAAAAGGAAGCAAAACTGACTAAGATAATAATAATAATAATATGACTTACATTCACACCAATTAGCCTTGCCCAAAGTAAGCACTGTAAGGCGGCTTGTGTTATGGATAATAGGGTAACGGATAGACATACATATATCATACATAAATAAGTAATATTAATAGAAATATATATAAACAATCATGACTCAGGTGCAAATGCTATTATTTATTACATAAAAATCTGCCCATTTCGAGACTCGAACCCAGGATCGTCGGTGCAAAGGGCAGGATCGCTACCGTTGCACCAAACGGTCGTCAAAACTCGTATGAGTATACTAAGATGAACATAAAGATGACAAAAACCACTTTTTTCTCAAAATTTTTCAAGATTATGCGATTAGTGTCGTAGTTGACATCTTCGCTGGGTGAGTTAGCGAAGATGTTTACTATTTTTACTTTATTCGTTAACTAATTTACACATTTCCGAAATAAGGGAGTTAGAGCCAAATACTGAATTTAAGAATTATATATAAAGAAATTCCGAATAACTCACAACAATTATTTAGCTCTAAACTAAGTGAAGCTTGAACTATGTGTACCAAATAATATATAGAATATATAAACGACCATGACTCTGAATTTATGACTTTATGTATGAGAATTTAGTTTATGATTAATCTTTACCCGTTTCTTACTTAATTTTGGATTTGAACTCAGAGGCACTCACCTTGGTATCTGCCGGTCGTCTTCTTGGAGGTACCTCCGTATCCTTGAACCATCTACGATGGTCTCCTGGCCTAATTCACGATTTTTGCACTGATTGCACTGTAGATTTAGTTTGATGAGAAATATAATTTATTGGGCTGCGCGCCGCGGGGAACGGTTCGATCGGAGTGTATAGTTCAAGTGGGAATGCTTATGTTCAACATATGACCCTACCGGGAATCGAACCCTGGACCTTTGGCACAGAAGGTAAGATCGCTACCGTTGCACCAAACGGCCGTCAGTTATAGTAATACGATTTTTATACGATACTTATTTTTAGTAACAATTTGTAGGTTGGTTTCAAGCTTTAGAAATAATAAAACTCTATACATTACATTTTCTGAAGAGAACATAGACTTCTTTTTTTTATTTTACATATTTTTTTATTAAAATTTGAAGAAATATATTCGATTTTAAATTGCTTCCATCGCTTGGTTAGTAAAGTGTAGGAATCTAAAACGGTCAAGAGTTTTAAGCACACTCGAACCATTTGCTTCCCACGTCACTTGTGAATGTTATTCCAAACAGTGAATACCGAACTACGTGTCCTTTCTTAAGACATTCTCAAAATAATAACTCGTCAAATCCTATATTCTTAGGTAAGTAAATATACGGTATTCACCAAATGTAAAAAACCAATCTGAGAAAAACAAAAACCATTACTTTGGACAAACAATAAAATGAACAATTCTATTTATATATCCAAGAAACTGTATCATACTGGTAAGTAACTTAAATCTTAAATAAGGAAAAGTTTATTAAAAAATAAAAGTATAAAAAACTTATATAAATCAATTAGTAATAATAATAACTTGGCTAACCGGTGGGATTCCCCACTGCTGCGCCGCTAACTGCAGCTCCATGTTCCTACTTGTACCTATGATTATCTGTAGCACAGGAGCTGCATCGATGGCTTAGCTAATAATTTAGGGTTTTTTGTATGTGTTTAATCAATAATCTAAGATCACAATTTTGTTGTTTGTCTGTCCACTCTTTTTCCATTGTATATGCGTTACCATAGCAACGCGTTAACCGCAAGTAGTTCGTCTACCGGACGCTAGATGGCGCTAACGGAAAAATATTTAATAATAGAAAAAAAAATAAGAATTTTGTCCACCCGTGCGAAGCCGCTGGTACCTTACTAACACTAGAACAAGAATTCTTGTAACTAACATGTTAGTATGGATTTTTTATATCTGAAATAAATAATAATAATCAAATAATGGTGGGATCGACCCGCATCCCTGTCCGAGTTTCTTTTGCCAGTTCTTGGGTAGTAGACTTAGTAGTTTACAGTAATTACAGTTACAATAAGATAACTAAATAAAATTCAAAAAAAAAAAAAAAATATTTGTATAGAATTTAACTGTTATGAACGTATCCGATTAAAATATTGTAAAGGACACATGTATGATGACCGTTACCTTAGTCATACTGTGATCACGGCTCCTGCAAAGCCGTGCTAACTATGACAAGAAATATGTGATGTTTTGTTTTCATTCTTTCCGGAATTTGAAAATGTTAAGTGAATGACAAATAAATTTATGAGTTGCGAAAAGTTTGCTTTCCAAAAATATTTTTTGTTTGACGTGTTTGACTTTTGACGTATACGATATCAAATATATGGTCTGTAATTAAATTCTGTTAAAGGTAAAAATATTTTTTTAATTCCAGGAATGGTCACATTAAAAAAATCTCATTAAAATAATTCAATCAATTAGTATAAAAATTACAAATCAAAATGTTCACAATTATACAAATATAAAAATAATATTTATTTGTTTCACAAACCAATTATTAAAAAATCATTGAAGCGTTAATACCCGCAGTAGTCGAAGACTGTATCACAGTCATTAGCGCCCACCTCTAGGACAGACATTTCAACCACTCAGAAAACATGCGAAATAACATATTATTTTAAATAATTTATAAAGACTTTGTGTGTGTGTGTGTGTGTGTAATATTTTTTATGGCACAATGCTGTTTTTCTTAAGGAAAAAAATATATAAACTTATTTATCGGGTTTCACTTATTTACAACAGAAGCGAGTTTATCTGCGTATCTGTTAAATAAATGTGAATTTTTTAATACAAATATACAAACCTAAAAAAATACAAGACTGTTAATATAAGCAACTTAAGCCTTTTAAACATTTGTCTACAGGATGTAAGCGGTTTCGCAAATAGAGGTAAATATTTAATACTTAAAACAATTAATCAACGTACGAACATCATTTCACGCGTTTTACCTTTCCCACTCTACCTGTCAAGATTCAATTTGCAAAACTAATAGGAAACTAAAGAGCAAATCCACATACTCAAACGAGTATATACTATACTAGCGGCCCGTCCCGGCTTCGCACGGGTGGACAAAATTCTTTAAATTTTTTCTAGCATTCAATATAGCCTATCACACTCAGCAATAATGTGCCTTTCTATTGGTGAAAGAATTTTTAAAATCGGTTCAGTAGATCCCGAGATTACCCCTTACAATTTAACAAATATACAAACACACAAACTTTACTTCTTTATAATATTAGTATAGATTAACTACGAGTATATCTACACACTTCTGGGATGGCTCAACAAAATCCCAACTTGCTGCACTGGACACGATTCAGCGCAGAGCTTAGAGGCTCATTAATGACAGCAAATTGGTGAAGAGCCAGCTTCACACCTTAGCTCACCGCCGCAAAGTTGCCTGTCTGTCGGACTCCCAGACGTACTGCGGGTTACCACCCTTTCTTGGTTGCTATTCCTACCTGTCGCACCAAGCGGTCCTCAACTTCTTTTATAATGCGCACAGTAAAGGAGTGGAATTTCCTCCCTGCGTCTGTATTTCCGAGTACTTATAACCCGTCTGTTTTTAAAGCCAGGGTGAATAGGCACCTTCTGGGTTAGCTCCTTCCATCGTGGATTCTGTCTTTACCCCCGGGCTTGATTGGGATTAAGAGCGAACCCATTCTAAATAAATAAAAAAAAAAAAATCTATCCTACTAATATTATAAATGTGAATGTTAGTTTGTTTGTTATGCTTTCACGCAAAAACTACTAAACCGATTATCTTGAAACTTCGTACATATATTCTTAAAAGTATTAGAAGAAACATAGGATACTTTTTATTGAAAAAAAAAATAAGAAAAAATGCGGGTGAAGCCGCAAGTAAAAGCTAGTATATTTTAAATATGTTTAAGATAACTATTCTCATATTTTAAGAAGATATAAAAGTGATGACTTGCAATCCGATAGTTTGGAAATACCTAATATCTTGTATTTATACCATAATTATCCTCATATTTTAATAAGATATAAAAATAATTTATGAAGGCGTGTAAACCAACAGTTTCAAAACATATAATATCTTGGAGGGGATTTTGTAGTATTTATGGCAACACAAAATGAATTGATTAAATCATCGAGAGTCCAAAGTACTTAATACTTTGGACTCTAAAATACCCATTAATACGTCACTATAAACAGAAGCGAAGCAGCGGTCAGATAACAAAGTTTTTAAAGAGTTTTTTTCGCCAAGAAGATCAAAATGTCTTTAGTGATGTTATCCTTTTCTATGTAAGAGGAAGGTAGGGTAATTTGGATATAGTTTCCCAAAACGAAGCAATCTTATTGATAGGTAAATGCCCTATTTCACGATAGTTGCTTTCTTAATTTATCTATTATATACGGTACATACACCAAAATAACATTTTTTACATTTTTAGTCTGTCTGTCTGTTTGTTCCGGCTAATCTCTGAAATGACTGGAGAAATTTTGACGGGACTTTTATAGGCAGGTAGCTGATTTAATAAGGAGTAATTTAGGCTACTTTTATTTTAGAAAATTATAATAACTAAGCCACGGCAACGTGTGGCCGCGTCAACTAGTCCTAACTATAACAGAAGCCTTACAGTGCTTACTTTGGGCTAGGCTAATTGGTGTAAATTTAAGAAATATTATTATTACTTGTTATTTAGTATATAGGTACCAAAGAAAAGAGTTTTAAATTGCTAAATATAGTAATTACCGGACTATGTGTAATTAAGGCTTAAATTGTTTTCCCAAACTATTATTATAAAAATTGCGAATAATAACTTAATTGCATGAGTATAACAATTTTTAATATCTTATTTAATATTGTCATAACGTTGATAATATTAATACAAATAATAATTACGCAATTGTTTTTTTCCCTTTAAAGACCTTCGAATTGTATTACCATAGTAATATTATTTTATTGATCCAATTTTATAGATCACTTAATAATTTACATTATGACATCGATAACATTTACATAATTGCAATATGGTATCTCAATCATAACTCGTGTTTAATATTATTTTATTTGAGTTTTATAGTCTAATAGACTAAGATTTATAATGGCGGACTCAAAGTCAAGGCACTAAGGTTTCCATTGACCACTAAAACAAAAATTAAAAAAAAGTAGGGTTTAAATAAAAATCTCAACCCAATACATTATATTAAATTTTATAATACATAATAATATAAAAAAAGAAACCATGTGTGCAATTCACACGTGGTAGAAGTGAAACCTTCCAAAATAATACGTACACGTGTACAAAATACCACGGTTGTTGTAATGCCTTCTCTCATGCTTTGTGCTACGCATGCGCACACAAACACGTATTAAAACACGTACATAGTGCTTCCTGTCTCATTTTCTTTTACTTTAATTCGTATTAATTTATGTGGTTATCTCTTTTTACTGTCGCTTTTTCGTTTCATCGACTTTCAAATCACAACGATGCTAAAGAAGTTTTCATTTCAATAATTTAATTTAAACTTTGTCGTGTAGTTATGTATATGTATTTGTACCTTCGTATACCTAATGTATTAAATGTTAATTTCTGGTAAGTGGTTAAGTCCATAATCAATTTTATTTATTAAGAATTTTTATTATTAAAGTATCAAATACTTTTCCTGAATTTTGAAACTTGCAAAAAAAAAGTTATGACCAAAAAAACATTGGCCATTGTATGGGATTTCCATATAATTGAATTTTTTTTTTTTTTTAATATTTCGCTGCAATCCAATGTATGGTGCTAGCGAAGCTTTATGCTTAGCGACTGCACCGACCTAGTATAGAGCTGAGACACGACATAGCTTTAATTTAAATAATTATATAATCTTGTATTAATATAATGTATTCGGTTTGTGTAATCGTGGTTTTTGCGGGTTTTAAAAACAACCGTACCAAACTCAGTTTTGTTTTATTGGAGCGGAGCGAGCGAAGCTCCCATGGATAAGCTTCAATGACGCATTGTCTGTTACGACATAACTTCCCGAGTTCTTAACCGATATTAATATTTTTTGTGTGGAATCAAATCAACAGGCTTAGGACCCGAATTTTGAAAGTCGCAAAAATTTCCATCGAAATAAAAAAAAAAATCTTTATTTGTTATTACGCTCCGCTCCAATATATGGTACTAGCGTAGCTTTATGCTTGAGGGCATCGCATCGTATAGTTTGGTTTTAGTCGGTAGATGGCGGTGTGTTATATTTTTAATTCCAGACGCAAAAGAGGGGTGTTATAAGTTTGACAGCTGTGTTTCATAAATAAGTCATATTTATGTATTATATATGTGTGTCTATTAGTTATCCTAGTATCCATAACACAAGCCTTACAGTGCTTACTTTGGGCTAGGCTAATTGGTGTGATTGTAAGAAATAATATTGTTATATTTTTTTACGTTTCAAGTGGCACCGTAGCTCTTGAACGAGTAGACTCTTAAGCTGCGGCTTTTATAAACTTGCGAATGGTATAATCAAAACGAAATATTTATTTTGTTAAGTCTGATGGTTTAGTCTGATTACATATTATTAAGATCAAGAAGATACGCATTAGTTATATAAATCAAACGTGGAATAAAAGGTAGATTTCCTTTCTTAACGTGAGCACAAAGTTTTTAATTGTTTTTTTTTTCATTTGTTTTTATAATTGGTTTGCTTACTAATGGCTTTTTTAGCTGAGTTTACATACTATAACGCGTTAATTTGTAACTTTTTGTATATATTCAGCTCTATATATGTAAATAACGTTTATTGAGTTAGTTATCCTAAATAAATAAATAAAAAATAAAGCGGTAGAAGAACTAGTACCGATAAGTAACGGCAAAATACTCAGCAAATTCTATTTTTGTTCGTGTCGTTTTGTTTCATACAGAGTTCGTCAATAGATTTTCATGTAAATACGCCGCGTACCTACTTAGGATTAATTCAATAAAATTAACAGTAATTTGAAATGTGTACTTTAAAAATTAAATCTTGAAGAATCGCTTCTATCTTCCACTCTCTGTTATCCGTAATAGAAGTCGAATCAAAACGCTTAGTGCGACTCTTTGGTATATCAACCATATATCGGTGGCACCTATTTGTAAGTCTGGTTGTCTGATGAAAAAATGGGGACGGCGGAACAGGGCTATGCAATTCTGCTGCACCCTCTGCAACATGAATCCTATAAAAATGGATAGACTATCAACCTTTCGTTTACGCTCAAGGTTTTTTAGCTTTTTATAATAAAGATCCTCATTTCTGACGAGCTTCTTGAGACGAAAAACTTTCCCTGTTTACTTATAGAAAATAATAAAAATATGATATTGAAGATTGTTACCCTCACTTATTTTTCATCAATTTATGTATGCGATAACTGCAGCCAGTGATAAACATTGCGTTGATTTATCAATCACACTGAAGAGTAAAATTAGAACGCTACATATTTTCGCCTTTAAAACAATAAATCTTTGATCTAAACCCATTATAGCAAACGCAAACGAAATTCAACATCGGGATCTAAACTAGTAAATATAAGATAACATTGAGGTAGCTAAAACTATGGATATTAGATCTTATATGAAAAATTATTTTCATAGAAAGATACTAGAAAAAATGGACTCCGCAATTTATTTTCAGGCGGGATTATCTTAAAACTCATATAAAAAATATATATATCTTAAATTAGATCTTAGAATGAATTAGATTTTAAGACGAAGATTAAGAAAGTAAGTTTTTTTTTGGTTCAATGAGTTACTTTAAACTGTTATATTAAACGGAGTTTTTCAAAACGCTATTTCACTCAAACTACCGAACTTGTCAATAAAGTCATGTCTAGTTAAACATAGTTATATCTTTGACATCTTAAACAGTATAAAACCTTTTGATTATGCACATAAAAGTATTCGTCATTAAAATCGTAGTCACAAATTATGTGTGTGGCAATTTGTTTTCTTTAAATACAAAAACGAAGCCAAAAAAGTACAAATCAGCTCTCCTATAAACAATAGAGGTTATTTATACTTTTCGCCCTTTTATTACCTACAGGACACATTAATTCAAAAATATTTTTCTCATTACATTCAACAGCAATATTTGTACCATCATTAAACCACACTGAACTTATTATTCCAGCATTTAACAGCAAATTGAACTATAAAAAGTCACCAGCGAATTGTGAAATGAAAAAGGGCAGCGAAATAAAAATTACACAAGAGTAAAGCCCATAAAAATATTTTGCCGCCGTAAAACTTAAAATAAGCCACCCATGACGAATTCCTACTGCAGTCGTAAAAGTGACCCACAACAATGCATTATTTACCATTATATCGGCAACGCGACAGGAGGACTAATTACAAACATAAATATGGGAGAAAACGTAGGTGTAAAAGCCACGGGTTATATGTTTGATGATACCACCGAAAAACTAGCGTAGAGGTCCGACAGCAAGTATAAAATGCGTGAACTAATATTGACCCTTGCGTAAGCCCTCGGTTCCCACGGTGTCCTGCTTGGTTTTTCTCATGTTACGGGGTTACCATCGTCGGTTGTAACTTTAGAGGCGCCTGGGCATTCATGAGTTGCGCAAACAAATTGTAGCTCAAATATTGGACTGATTATTCGGGTGCTCGGTGTAGCAGTATGGACTCAAAAGCGGCTTTTAAATCACAAAGGACGTGGTAATTGGATTGGATTTTTGTGTAATCGCTATCTACTTTTGATCCTCGTTTAACATCTTCATAGTATTCAGGTCTACCGCGAGGTTGAAGTAACTCTCAAAATCTTTTCTTAGCTAAAAGGTTAGCAGTTTTTTTTTCCTTATGTATACAACAATATTTTACCAACTCTTTAGTAATAACATGTAAATTAGGTTTAGCTTCTAATTTGTTAAATATTATATACTTAAATATAACTGATTCTAAAGGTATTTCAATTAGCTGTCTTTTGCTGTAGTAGTATTAAAATAATGATAACTTAAAACTACTCAACCAAATTAAATTAAATTCTATATGACCAAATGGCAACGATTTCGCATCGGACAAAAAATTATCACGTAAATCGGATCAGAAATCTCGGCGTAATCGATGTCTATACATAGAAAAAAATACCAACCGAATTGAGAACATTGTTGAAGTCGGTGAAAAATATAAATATTTGTACTTGCAATGCTATTATGCCTTCTTACGCTCGCTTGTCCCTTATAGTGCTGTTACCTAAAATAGATACTTGTTAAATTTGCTGTAATCAACGATTTAATGAAACCATAACACTACTATTATGGCGAAAGCGGAATAATTTTAGTTTTTTTTATATAATTTCGTAAATGTCGTTACTTCTGTTGAAGCTGACGAGTTTCTTGCGCCCATTGATCTTGTCAGTTAAAAGACGTCCTGAACGGGTATGTAAAAATGTTGGACGATTCAAAACAGCATATTTTAAGTGCATTTGAATAAAGTTATTTTTAATTTCATTTTCATAACATTGGAAATTTTTAAGGTATTATTTTTTCCGTAATAATTCAAACTGGAAAAGAATGGAAATCAAAATAAAAACATTGATTTCACCACCAACTGTAAAAGATCACTATTATTGAAAAAGACGCGGTTATTGCAAAAAAGTCTCTCAGTCACATTAATATTCACTTCGGTAAGTCGAGTAGTCTTACAGAATAACACCACAGCTCTTATTCATCACATCTAATCACTTCATCGGCATATTTACGACTGCATACACTTGAAATTTGCATTTATCTATAATTATAACAAATCATAATGTTTGAACTGCATTACTGTTCACATTCAGCCGATTTGTGAAGTAATATTTTGTTAAATGGATTGAATCAAGCTATAAGCAATATTGGATTTACCGGGTTTCGTATCAAATCTCCAATTTGTCTAGCATCTAATGTTTACACATCTTCTAATTTTATTGGATTATCAACTTTATTTTCTTTACCTTTAAGTCTACATTTGATTAAATAGAATGTTGTAAAGCTATTACATCCCAAGCTAATGGTGTTAGTCGATTACGAAAGTGTTTGATATATCGCTCATTCACAAGAAGGACGTCACAACTAAAAATCAGTAACTTTCGGGAATTAAGGTTTTTATGTTTGTGATTTATATTTAAAAAAAAATGTTAGTTCCAAGACTGTGATACTACTTTTATTTAAATAACGCACTATTAGTCAAATTGGAAACGTTTTATTTCTATGCAAAATGTATGAAGTTTATTGTATTTTGTGTTACAGGGTACAACTTGTGTCATTCTTGTAGAAAATGGTAAAATATTTTTTTCAAATCATTCATCTTATGACGTTGTTGATAGGAAAAATGCAGTAAATTCGTAAATCAAAGTAAAATATGACACTAAAGAAAATTATAGCTTTATTTATTTGGTGTTATGATAACTTTAAATTTTAACAGTCTTTAACTTAAAAACTATTTTTCTTTCATGTAGTGAAACATGAAGATTCAATATCGGTTAAACAATTTGTAATTACTATATTCTCTAATTTAAAATTATTTAAGCTTATATATTCTAATTATGTATTTAAAGCAATCACCTGAAACATAAAATAAGATGAATAATAAATATTAAGTCAATATCATAATAAGTCTCTTATTTAAAATTAAATCACATATTTCTTGAACATTCTAATTGAGTATTTACTTAAAATAATTAAGAATCTATAAAAAAGTTTGCTTACGTAGTAGAATAAGGAAGTATCACCTTTTGGGCATTGGAATACCGCCTGCAAGTCATAAACAGCAGTAATCACGTCGCAATTTTCCTTATCCTTAACCTTTTCTTCCCTGCATAAATCTTTCTCTATCAAGTGTCTGTCATAATCTTCCTTTCTGTTTTCTTTATCTTCGTTCTCACAGTTTTCATAAATAGCGCAAGTGTCGCAGCCGTCTTTTTTTGGTTTAAAGAAAGAAATATTATATTCTTCTGTAAATATCTTGTAAAATAGCATATAATTTCCGTAAGGTACATTCTGGCTTTTACAAATGTTGACATAGTCTTTATGTATCTCAGAAATCGATCTGCTACCATCTATGAACTCTTTTGATGTTTTCGCACGAGTGTAATGAGACTCAATTTTCGGTATTGATTCAATGTGTGTCTTTATAGCCGATCGAATCGATTCATCAACTTTTGGGTGATTCATATGTTTTCCTCTGTTATCACCTGCCAAAATATTGCCAGCAACTTTATGGCGCTTGAAGATGACTGTGCGTATCGGTCTATCAGTAATTCCGAGGGTATTTTTAAAAAATAATTTGCAAACTCTTACTCTTTCGCCATGCAAATTCAATGAGAACGCATTATTGTACTCCCTCTTATTTCTAGTGCCTCCTTCTCTTACATATCGATATTTAGGTTTGATGATAGTCATGCAATTGGCTATATAATTCCAATGTTTCTCTACATCTCCTAACTGCCAATATTCATCAAATAACATAATCCTGTCTATTTCTGTAAATTTAGTGCTGCAACTCAATTTACATTTTTCGTTACAGGGTTTCTTCATTTTGCGTTCAGGCATAACTTTTTTTGTAGCTGTACTCTCATAAGATTTTCCTGTATTTTTAAGCCTCTTCACGACGTTTTTTTTCCAAGCACTTACGTCTCGTATACGTTTTCTGCCCCTTTTAATCAAATTTTGCTTAGCCGTATTTTCAGGGTCCATTATCTCTGGGATGTTACTAGGGCCAGAACTGCTCAACTCCTTTGTCTGTGGGGTTTCTTCGTTATTTCCAGGGTTTGTCAATTCATTAGCGTCAGTTTCCAACAAATCATCGATCAAAGAAATTGATGGCGAAGCTGACTGAACAAGGTCTTTTGGTTGATAAAGCGGATCTTTAACGGAGTCATCACTATCTGTAGATTAATAAAAATATAAGTATATACAATTCACAAGTAATAAATAATAAAATAACTATGTACGTAAATATATGACTATTTATGTATAATAGAATCTTAGAATTTTAAATGACCTGTAATACAATTGTTTATTTACCTTCTTTGAATGACCCAGAAGACGATTTATCCACGAAAGTAGATCCACTTGAACTACTGGAGTTGCTTGAAGAACTAGAGGACCTCTACCGTACAGTTGTATTAAGTTGATTAACATCGACATCCATTTCGCAATTTATATTTGCTTTGCGACCCTCATCACCCGCTAAAAACGAATAAAAATATGACATTTATCCAAACACACAAAAATAATTATATAAAACACTTAAAACAAAGATTGCCTACCTACCTACTACTACATAATACTTACCTAACACATCCACCGAAATATCGGGCGTTTTATTATTAAAATCCTCGGTGGGGGCAATTAACGCCAATATTTTTCTCCCTCTACCTGAAGACATTATCTTGGTAATTGGTATGTACAGCACCTAAGTTCAAAATAATTATTGATTATAACGTCATAACATAAAATATTCGAGTGACACACTTTTAGCTTTTAGTATCAACAACGACTTAATAAAAAAATTGCCGTTTGCGAAATTATAAATATGCTTTTATCTACTCTGATACTATAATACAAAGATTCTAAAACTTAAAACAAAATGCTTATGACAAACATTACGTACAGGGCAAAAATAATAAAAAAAAAAGTTTAATTACGATACAGGTCTTGTATGGACACCTGTAACATAATATAACTTTTTAATCATAACGATACACCTATACAACCTCCAGCTGGACCAAGGAGGTTGAACCTATACTTTAAAAAGGTTTCAATGAACGAGTCCGCGACGACGCAACACGCATGCGCAATCGATGTTTGCACCTTGGCGCCAACATTTGACATTTAAAAAATCTTTTCAATATTTAAACAAAGTTTGGTTTTGTTTGCAATATTGTTTTACGTATTATAGTATGAGAGTAGATAAAGTAGTGTATGACACTGTACATAACTTGGTCTTATAACACTCGTGTGATACTATAAAAAAACTCGCCTACGGCTCGTTTTTTTAAAACACACTCATGTTATAAGAACCCTTATTATGCAACAGTATCATAAACTACTATTACTTATTGTTTATAACGTATTAAGTAGAGATAATCCACATATAATAAATATTAAATATTATCAATAACGACACAACACCAAATGTCACCTACATTACTAACGCGAAATTTTATTTACACAATGTCACAAACAATGATGTGTCGTTTTTTCGCAAAAAAGAACAATAAAGATTTTACTCACTTTTTATAGAATATTGTCATAAAAGGCAATATGACGGCTTTTATCTGGACAAACACGTGCACTCACTTTAATAGCTTCGTGGCAACTGAGATATGCCGACCTCGAAATAACTGACGCGCTCGAGCGAGAGCGATATATAGTGACATAACTTCTCTCGCTCTCACATTTAACGCTTAAGCCTTATGCCGTTTTTACAGGAAATAAAGTTGAAAATTCTTATTCTTTTTGTATATTTAACTCAAAATCACTGTTTTTTGAGATGTGACGTCCTTCTTGTGAATGAGCGATATCGAGATGTTATTATTTCAAAAATTCAATATGTTACCACTTATTAATAAATAACTCTATACATTATGTGGTGCGATTTCCGCCTGACTCGTCAGACAAGTTGATTTTTTTCTAGTAAAATTTTCGCCACCATTATGTGCTAGAGTCGCACTAAGCATTTAAGTTCCAATTTTGTGATACGTACCGCTGTGCTTGATATATATAAGGAGTTCAAAGAGTTCCTCTTTGCCAAAATCTGTTTCCTGACAAATTCAATTTAGGGGTCTTCAGGTCACGAGTGAATAAGTATCTTCTAGGTAAGCGCGTCACAGTCTAGATCGCATCGTCACTTAGCATCAGGCGATATAGTGTTCAAGCGCCTACGCATTTATAATAACAGAAATTATCAGTTAAATGCTTGTTGCAGTTTCTTGTTAACAATTGTTTGATACAAATGTATTCTTATCCATACTGTAGATATATGGCTAAATAACAGTTAAAAATTTTGGATAGATCTGTCTAGGTCTCGGTAGCTTAATTGGTACAGTTGTCGCCTGAATTATGAAAGGATTGTGGATTCAAGTCCCGCCTGACACCAAAGACAAGTTATTTTTTTTTTTCGATTACGGCAGAACGTAGGAAAGGGAAGTTTATGTATGTATGGATATTCGATTGTAGCTCAAAAACTACTTAGCTAATTTTGGAGACATCGTTAGAAGTATCTTCAAGTTTCAATGGTAGAGTATAAGAAGTCACAGCAAATTCAATATGGCGTCTCCTAGAAGAAATAAAACCCGCTAATAACAATATTTTTTTTATTAAAATGTGCTGTGTCGGTAATCAAAAGAAATTAATCGATGTACTCTATTTCAATAATCTTTTTCAAATATTAACCAGTTTAATAAATAACCCCACTTCTTGACAAAATTAGAAAGACTCCGTAAGTTGTTATGTAGTGCCTAACTTACAAAAAAAAATAAAAATAAAAGCGAAAGTATAAAATAATATTACTCAACTATGAAAAAAACAAACTAAAAATAGACAAATACGTTATGAAATCATAAAAATACGGAATTAAAATCATTTTTCAATGAGTTGAAGCCTTAGGTTGTCCTGCGATTTTACATATATGTTTTTCTAGCAACAAAAATATTAATGTAAGGTATTTATAGAGTTATTCGATTTTGGTGCACCGAAGGTAGTGAGTAAGGTAGTTAGTTGCACCGGAAGGGGCAAATGTTTGTGTGTTGAATGATCATTGTAACTGAGTCATGGGTACTTATATATATTTATTTATATAAATATGACATATATATGTATCATGTATGTATGTATATCCGTTACACATAACCTTACAGTACTTTGGGCTACGTTAATTGGTGTCAATGTGAGAAATATCACAATATTATTATTTGTTGATAATATAATATTTATATGTAAAAATATATTGCATTCGTAGGCACTCGACTAAGTTAATTAATTTACATAAAGTTTATCGATTATTCGATTTAATGTTTCTTAATCACATCACTAGTGGTATGAGTAATGCGATGGAACCCCGCTGGGTTGTTTGTTGGTCCCATCAGCGTATGCGAATTGATCAGGTATGAACACGTAAAGCCAAGTCCTTGGGAACTAAACGCTAAAGAGAATCCTTATGATTCGTATGGAATTAAACTGTACATCTACTCACAAGTGTAGTACATTTATTTATATATATATAATCCGCTAAAAATAAGTACCGTTCATTAAAAAGCCTTCTTACGCTGCGTTTTGTCCCTTATGACTGAAACCCGTTTTTATGTTAACTTTAATTTTTAATCACGCAGTGGGTGGTGGCAACCCTGATTGTAACTCAAAATTGAATTAAAGCAATTTCATTTTAGTTTCACTTAAAAATTAGCCTAAAAATTAACCAGACTTACAAATAGGCGCCACCATTATATGGTTGATATACCAAAGAGTCTCACTAAGCGATTTGGTTTCAATGTTGTTATCCGTGCCGCTAAAGAGTGGCACTCCTGCCTGAGTCTGTGTTTCCTGATACATACAATTTAAGGGTCTTCAAGTCACGAGTGAATAGGTATCTTCTAGGTGAGCGCGTCACATCCTAAATCGCATCGCCGCGTCTCTAACGATCAGGGGAGATAGCGCTTACCTATTTACGATAAAAAAGAGCACAGCTCCTCTAAAGATGTCGCCACATAAAGATGAAACATAAAAAAGCAAAGAATAAACAAATCCTTAGTCCAGTTAAAGTTATTTAAATTTAAATTGCTCATATTAAGCTAATATGTAAGTCCATCATGTCTCTAGTAATGTCTCACTGCGAGCGTTAGTCCTAATTTAATTTGACACACTCATCACATGTCATAATTTGATATTCATTGCAGAAGAGGTTAGGTTAGATATATTTTTATTCGTTACCAGCCAGCAAGCTATATTAAATAATGCCAAAAGTTTGTGTGCCAATGACGAATATGGCTTAAAACAATTTCGCGATCTAAATAGTTCTCACTTTAAGACACATGGCTTGCTTTCCTTAATACCAAAGCCCACTATTCAGGCCTGGTGCGACCAAGGGCTAAACGTAGCTTCTGTAACATGAGTTTGGGATATTAAAACAAAAATAATTAAAACTTTTTTATGTCTTTTTCAGATACACCTCAAAGACTGCTTAACCTCATTAGGGGTGCGAAATTAAGAAGGTAAGTGAATTTGAACCATTTAATTTTTAATTATTACACTTCTGTATCTAGTAGATATTTAAAAAACTACTTTTAGTTAATTAATGATGCGTTTTATTTCTTTTTATATTTAATCCCGACGTATTTTTTGCAATTACAATGGTTTATTTCTATAGGATTTAAAATAAGCCTATAAAAGAAACAACCACATCTCAGGAACCATGATTCAGTCATCGTTTTTAATTTAAACCATATAATTTTTTCACTGGAATAAACTAGGTCAATGTAGATGCTAAGCATAAAGCTTCGCTAGCACCATATATTGGAGCGGAGCGGATTAGTGGTTTCAAAAATATAAGCTCTAGAGAGTTGGTGTATATAATGCTGAAGATTGAAAATTTTCTTTGCTCATCCCATAGAGACAAAGTTTTTTGTTTATAGCTTTTTTAATTTTGCGATTTTCAAAATTCGGGCTCCGTCACGATCTAGTCATAAACCTGTTGTTTCTATTCATTACAAAAATAAGAAAATTGGCTAAGATTTTATAGAATTATGGCGTCACATACATTTCAGTAATAAAGCTGATCCATTGGAGCGCCATGTTATTATTAAAAACACCCATTTCCAACAATTGATTCGTCATTCGCAAAAGATAATAAATTAAAAAGTATAAAAATGTCATATCGATGATCATAAATCTGTATTCGATTCTAATAAAAATGCTATAAACGTTATTGCTGGTTCTTAGGTACCACTAATATTTACCATGTCATCGTTTGACGTATTTACAATATTGTCTTTATTTGCATTTGATTAATTGGTGACTTCGGTAACAACAAAATCATTCAAGCCATCTCGTGTCACACTCCTTTCTTCTTTTGCATTCTCACCAAACATAGTTGTTAACACACCAATTTATAATGACAAACGACCCAACATGAATATGTCTTGTGTTAATTTGTCCGTTAGTTGTATCATCCATCCGTTCATTATGAAAGACAGTAACGCTTTCTTGTTCACATCTCAATTTAACTGACTGAATGGGTTTTCAGTCTGCACTCGCTTTCTTTTTATCATCAAATGACAATATAAACAATGAAGATATTAATGGGTTTGTAACAAAGGCGAATTCTGATTCTTATATTTTGTTTTGGTGCTCTTTTTAAATTGATGATTTGAGTCTTCAATATGAAGAGTATTTTTTTGGAAAACAGTATATCTTTTGAGTCCAGACAGCTGAACTGTTTTGTTATTGCATAATTTTAAGTGACAGAAATAGATAAAGGGATACTTAGATAGTTTGGACATGTAGAAAGGATGGACGAAAGCAGTTTAACAAGACAAATATATGAGACAAATGTGCATGGGTAAATCGGTAACAACAGACCAAGGCAAACTTTCAAAGAACAAATAGAGTATGTCCTGAAGAAAGGTCAGGTTAAAAGTATCCGTAACCGACGAGCTTGTATGAAACAGATGGGAGTTGAAGAAGCTAGAGATGGATGACGGGATCGTAGTTAGTGGAAAAAATGTTATTACATTTCTTTTATCCTGCACATTATCCTTTAAAGAAAGCTGTGGATAATATTGGTGGTTGTATAATTAGTAATTTATATTCTGTTAGCCTATTACAATATTTTTATCCCTTGCAAATTAAAAAAAATACAGTAGACCAGCATAGGATCCTTTTTTGCTGAAAACATGGTACGGAGTTGTTAGGTATTTTTGTAAACATATTGTTTTACTTATAGAAATAACATACAAACTTTGTATATGTGATTATCTTAACAAATACTAAACGTCTTTTTGAAGTTACTAATAAGATAATGTTATAGAGATATTAGACAGCTGATGTCACATTAAGAAATAATGCTAAGTGCCACTTTTACAATTTTATGTCCAAGTGAAGATTGATACCTTTTTTTCATATAGGCGCTTGTATAGTTTACTTTTAAAAATATTGAAATTCAGCATTTTTTAGACAAGCCATTGATTTTACTAACTCCGATACTCTTCTAGTCTATATATATATCCCTGTCACAGTGTTTGACCGCAATGATACTGCTCAACCAATTTTGAGTATATTTTTTCATTGTTGGATGTTGGATTCGTTCCCACTTAGAACATATGATAGATTTCATTTAAATTTATAATAAAAAAATATTGCAGGTTACATTAACTGAGCAACGCGTGGCCGGGTCAGCTAGTATGATTCTCGTGTCAGATCTTTCTTAGAATATGCATGCGTCGTCTCCAATACCTTTTCGTTATCACATTGTAAAACCAATTACGGTAAAAATCGCTACATTTTAACAGCTGAAAGAAATTATATGTTTATTTGATTCGTATAGATATATTTAATATTAAATTTGCGACATTCAAAATGGAACTTTTGAAATTTGTTTAATGAAGTAAAATCTTAATGTTTTGCTCTTGTTTTTAGCCATAAACTCATTATTTCATTATTACAAATTGCCACAAGAATATGTTTAGTTGGTAGTAGTATTTTCTGTTCAACATTAGGTATTAGTTATTGGTCGAAATTTTTAGCTTATGTACTAAAATTCTTTTTTGTTTGTATCCTTATTAATGTACATTTCCCTTATAAATAAATAAAAGATATATCCCATTATATCTCGTGAATTATTCATTGTCAATTATGGCATATTACAAGTCATTGCCATACCGCAGTCAATGCTTGTCATGTCATGATTCAAGAATTATTGGAAGTGAATCTCTGATGCTATCTCTTATATCAATACAATTTTATGAATTATTGATACGTATGCGATCTTTATTGAGATTTGCGTGTTGACCTGAAAGTGAAGAATGATCCTGTACACTTTTTTATTGAATAATTTTGTTTATTATATTATAAGAAATAATATATTAAGTGAGGAGGATTGGTGCTATGCTACTCTGTATAATAAAATAAGAAATAAAATAAAATTTATAATTAGTACTAGCGGCCCGTCCCAGCTTCGCACGGATGGACAAAATTCTTTGATTTTTTTCTATTATTAAAAATTTTTCCGTTAGCTCCATCTAGCGTCCGGTAGACGAACTACTTGCGGTTAAAGCGTTGCTATGGTAACGTAATTGATACAATGGAAAAAGAGCGGACAGACAAACACACAAACCACTGTGATCTTATAAATTAGGATATCTAAGAAATCATTCACGTGAAGACTTATCAACATTATTCCAAACTTATTAACACTCGAGCCAAACTTATTAAAAATAGAATGCCGATCTGTAGCCGCTCCCATTACCTTCGGTCGCCGACGCTAGACTGCACTCGCTTTTTTTCGAATCTTTCAACTAGATGGCCGCTTCAAGTGTGACCAGTGTGGCCAGCGTGAGAAATACAAATATGTATTTACGCCAGTGATACCAGAGCAATTTTAGATTTTAATTTTACCTAATGGAAAATAATAAAACCTTATATAAGTTTAATAAGTTTAAAAAAGTACTATGAGTTTTTCCTTAAAGTTAAGGATCTAATTTTGGTAGTTCATTAAAAAGATTCTAATATTGACTTCTTAATAGATACATACTTCTTACATAGATAACTCAAATACGCTTGTTATTAAGAAAACACGAGTTTTATTATTTTATTGGTACAAATTTTGTGACAGTAAAATTTATCTGTTTGATCTTAATTCTCATTACTGACCTTCTGAGGCATTGAAGCAGTTGTAAATAAACTATGAAGTTGTTTATTAAACCTTTGATCTTGATTGTAATTTATACGTTAAACCGAGAAACGATAACATCATAATTGTTTAATTTATTATCAGAATAAGGAGCAAACTTTATAGTTTTAATTTAAATTAATATAAATTTATACTATTTTTTGTAATTTTGAAAGGCATTATTTAGTATTTACTTACTTACCTTACTTTTTTTGTTGAAAAAGAATTACAACAGCCAACTTAAATCTACAATCGTGTTTTACAGCTGATACTGATTAGGCCAGAACTGTTATACCTTTTTTTTTCTTTTTAGCGAGGGGAAATGCTTTACGCATACCCCACCGTTGGGTGGACGGTGGGGTTATCTGGGACTCGCCCGTCAGCCTTTTGCTGACCCACCCACTAAAACCCCTCGGTGCACCCTCTCCGCAGCCGTGGGATTTTGTGAGTCCGTAATGGCAGTCACCACGTGGAACCCCGGTAGGCAGCTTGACGGCCCCCTTTCAAATAGGGGATGCCCGGGTACACAATGGGCATCCCCCAGACTCGCAAAGCTGTGCAGTAACAACGGTCGGATTCCCAGCCCTCCGTCGGCTAGCCTTGCCCGGGGGCAGGAGGCTACTTGTATTACCGCAAGGCACCCCTATTCTCTTTCGCCCGCTCTGGTTCGGTCTGGAACCTCCCTGACCGACCCTGGCCGCCTCTGAGCAGAACTGTTATACCTAAAACAACCAAATAGAATTTTTGCTACCGACGTATTAAAAAGTAACTACTCTGTGCGAATGGGATAAAATTAAATTAATATTATTAGAATAAAACACTTTTTTACGGATTTTTGCGCATATTTTATTTTATATTTAATCCTGACGTTTCGACTCCTTTACAGGAGTCGTGATCACAGGATGACTAAGATAATGGTTGTCATGTAAAATAAATAAAAAAAAAATAATATTATAATTTCAGAAAACAATTTATTTGTAACTATCAACAATTCTAGCTACGTTGCGTGCCTAATTAGTGCGGCGTGTACCAGTTCGCAGTCGCAGTTTCTGAACTTTCAATTTAGAGTTTTTGATAAGTATGCTAAACGACTTTATTGACAATAAAAATAATGAGTTGCGATAGGTTTCTTTATTATATAGAAAATATATTAGAAAGTGTGTTAAATATTTGAGTTTTGTGGGTGAATCAGAAAAGAATACAAAGTTTACAAACGTGTCCAGAACGAAAGTTGGACCCACTTAGGACAAAGCATAGATTTTATTTTAATTTAGCTAGTTTTATATATTTTTTGCTAAAATAATTTATCTTATAAGATAGCATTGAAGAAATGAAATAAATATATAAAATTATTAAATCAAAAAACTTTTCATTTATCACTAAAGTAATCACAAATTCCACAAATCAAATAACAATATGTGGTCACCATGGCAACGCAAGCGCAGAAATCGTCACCAACAGAATCAAAGTCCTTGACATTGAATCGAGTCCTCGTAAAACAGACCCCACTTAACTCTATTGAAGCGATGTTAGTGAAATGATCATTTGATGTGCATCTCGCCTCGTTTCTCCACTGTCTCTGCTGAGGTCAATAGTAGAGAGCTCTTTTGATAGATGCAAATCAGCAAGAATGTTCTTTTCATTGTCTCTACTTTGCTCTTATTTGAAAGTTTCAAATATTTTCAGTATACTGTTTTTATTTTTCTACTGCTTCTCAGACTTAGGTCTGATACGTTATTTGTCGGATTTCACATGCATACATGTTCTTGCATTTTTTGAAGTTAATACTTATTTAGCGGCGTTGTGCACTATTTGTGATGGGAAAAAATGTTAAACTCGCGTCACGACACGTGACCTGATCTAAAATGCGTAAGACGGAGGGAGAGTAGATCGCCGGCGCGGCGTAGGAGAGGCAGTAATACCCCTTTCTACCGCGCGGCGAAAATGAATGCCTGCTCCTGCTGTTTCGTTTAAGCGGTGTAGGGCGCTTGCGCGAGTATGCATGTATGTTTGTTGTCATATTTGTGTATGATAGCGCAATAAATGAATATTGTTTTTACCACATAAATGATAGTACTTTTATACTGATAATTAAAGCAATTCGTGCGAAATTATTCCCGAACCATTCAAAAAAATCAAAAATGCACAACGTCAATGTAAACATGAACATTTACGTCTGCCGGCACACCCGGAGTGCAACCCGTTTTTTTTTTCCTCCACTCTCATACTTTATACTAAAGTTATTAATGTATGGAAAGACTCCTAGACACAGGTTAGAAATTGTCCTTTAAAGATATAAATACGAAATAATTTATACTTAAAATTGAGGCTTGGAAAAGGTATTTAGCATTAGAATATATAAAAAAAACTTTTTTTTACATTTCACTCAACACACTTTTAATAACTCTCACATATTAATATAGATATCACTAATAAGTTTGCTATATGCTGATTGCATGCACTTTTATGCATTAAATTGAATTAAATGGACAGATATTACTGTTATATTATAGCACAGTATGACTGGGATTAATTAAATAATAATATTAATTTATAGTCTTGGTTATTTGAATTGCTCACACTTGGATTCTTAAATTAGTAGCATTTTTCTATCAGGAATTGTCTTTGTTTATAACAGTTTCTTAGAGTTTACTCCTTAAGAATTAATTGTCATATAAAGAGCTCGGTATTAAAAAAATATGAAGAGTAAAATTTTGTGATCGAATGACCGCGTTACGTTTTTTGTTGCCAAACTATCGTGCATACCTTTCACTTTTGTTTCGAAGTTTTGTTTTATTATTTGCTGTATCTGTACAAAGACAATCGATCTTAAGGAGTAAACTCCAGTCGTGCGTCGGAGCTGACACACACTTCTTTCTATTGTTATGTATTCAGGTAGTTTTTTATATATTTGTATATACTAGCTGACCCGGTAACGCGTTGCTAGGTAACGCGTTGCTAGGTAACGCGTTGCTGTGGTAACGTTAATTGATACAATGGAAAAAGAGCGGGAAAAAGAACGAACAGACAAACACACAAACAACAAATTTGTGTTTTTAGAGTATATACTAGCTGACCCGGTAACGCGTTGCTATGGTAACGTTAATTGATACGATGGAAAAAGAGCGGACAGACAAACACACAAACAACAAATTTGTGTTCTCAGTGTAAATATTAGCGGCCCGTCCCGGCTTCGTACGGGTGGAGAAAATTCTTTAATTTTTTTCTATTATTAAATATTTTTCCGTTAGCGTCATCTAGCGTAGTAACGTTATTGATACAATGGAAAAGGAGCGGGAAAAAGAGCGGACAGACAAACACACAAACCACTGTGATCTTAGATTATAGATTTATAGTACAATCAATTTCAGTACATCACAAGTAAAGGTTCCAAAAGAATAATATTACAACTACTTATACAAAGAATAGGCCAAAAAAACCAGAAGAGTTTACAATACAAGAGTATCGTTGGAAATAGATAAAAGCGACAATGTCACCAAGACATCTGACGCTTTCGTCTCTAATAGCTCATAGTTAATTAACACTAAAAAGGGAACCGCATACAATTAAATTGAGGTTGACAGTAGTGTTGCCCAAATTCAGTCTTGGTCTTGCAGTCTTGGTCTTGTTCTTGCGTTTTTGCAAGACCAAGACCAAGAACAAGACCGCGTATTTTTAGCAAGACCAAGACCAAGACTGACCGTGCAAGACTTGAGCAAGAACAAGACTAAGCCTGCAAGACTCTTGCGTCTTGCAGCTAGGACTTAGCGCTATTTCACGGAGTAGTTAGGTGTAACAGTTCGGTGTATAGGTACGCTTAGGAATTCTATGAGACGCAAAAAACTGTATCAAAGAATATGAAAAACTGGATCTATGCGCATTACGACTAATACCATAAACATACCTACATAGCGAATAAAAAAATATCCATTAAAATCAAACTGAGTGCATGCATAGTTATGTTTTAACCATCGGCACTTTGATAATGCGGCATCAAAGGTTTTGTACTTACTTCTCAAAGAAATTTGCTGCTTTTCGGAAGCACATGGTTATAATACACGCGCCGGCGGCTTCTTTTGAAATCATATACAACAATCGTTGCCGCCGCGCCGAAATCACAACATTTGACACTATTTGATTGCCGCCACAGGGCGTAGGCGTAGGTATACTCATGCAAAATAATTTCGAATTTTAAGAGTACCTACAGGTGTTCCAAAGAATAAATAAGTTTCAGAGTGCTTATAATGAAAATGAATACATTATACTGATCACGCAAGTAGTATTATGATTAGAATAAAATGGTAAGGATAGGTAGTAGATGTCATAATAATTTATTCTAGTAAGTATATATTATAATATTGATTATATGGTTTTAAACTAATTACTTAGGTACTATTATTGTACATTTAGTCATTATATTTCTTAAGTTTTTACAAGAAAAAATAGCAAAAAAGTGTTCAAATATCACCCGTTTGATAAATATTGTAGCCACTTTTAAATATACTTGAAACGTGTAAAAAAATTCTACATAATTAATAAAATAATATAAAAAGCGTAGGTACTTACCTACTAATAAAATAAAAAGCCTGCGATTTATTATTAGTAAATAATCACGGCAGCCGAGAGTGTGTCTCCACTTTTGAATACATAAATCATAACCAGATCACTAGAGCCACTTCAAAAAAGAAATTTGTAATTCCTAGGGTTCAAAATTATTTTGGTGACAGAACTTTACAGAAGCGTATACCATATCTTCTTAATTCGTTGCCCGAAACTATTAGATGTGAAACGGATAAAAATAAATTTAAAAAAATATTAAAAGATTATCTGATGACTACTATTTAACACAACAATTGTATGTTTTTATTTATTTTTTTGCATTCACAATGCAATATTTCTATAAGATATAAAATACGTGTGTAAAAAACAACCACGCCTCCGAGCCCATCTGAGGGCTCGGAGGCGTGGTTGTTTTTTACACACGTATTTTATATCTTACAACAATTGTATCTTATTATTATCACCGCTAAATTTTCCTTCAGTTTGTTGTAATTCAGTCTAAATCCAATTATTGTGCACTTAACTTTACCTGATACAGTTATAGTTGTATTATATACCTACATAATTATAATTATAAGCTAAGAGACTAAAGATCCCTCAGTCAAACCGACAAGTCGGTTTTGTGGGACTAAATTGTATCTTTGTATTTTTTTTTCTTGTATATGAAATAAATAAATAAAAAAAAATAAATAAAAAAAAAAAAAAAGTATTTACAAGCAGTGCCCGCGACTTCGCCCACGAAGAATAGTAACTTTGGAGGTATAGTGACGTTCAGGATTTATTTATTTATTTTAAAACTTCTGTCATCAAACATACAAACAAACTCTTCAGCTTTATAATATTAGTATAGATTAGTATAGATGTACGCCAAAACATTCACTTATATGTAAAGAATAGTGATTGGCACTAATTCTTTACATATATTTTATTCACGCGTCGCGTCTGTACAAGTAGGTAATAATCTGTGTTTGTACGCCGCACGCGGCATCGTTTGATTTGCGGCGGCATCCTTTTAATAGAGCCGGCACGTGGCGAGGCGGCGCGGTAGAAAGCAAGGAAACGTACTATAAACAAAGGAATTATTTTAATTCCAGTCATTTCCAATTGAGCTGTGCTTCGAGTCTAACTTAATAATTGTTTTTACTAATTCTTGTTGTTTTCTAAAAACGTATCACGTGTACAATTTAATATGAGTGACGAAGATTCAAATTATTCTAGTCCGAGTAACGAGAGTTTGAGTCACAGATCTAAAAGACCCAAAAGCAAATTTGAGGAGTTTTTCGAAATAATTCATGCATCCCAAACTGCCTTGTGTAAATTGTGCCAACATAAAAAGACTGAAATAAAAATGAAAAACAGAAACACTTCAGGCTTAAGGAAACATCTAATATCTTTCCACAAAAAGGAATCACAAATATTTCTTCCTGTTAAACCAAAATTAAGTGGAGATATCACAAGCTTTTTAGTAACCGCTGGAAGAAGTGGACAGGTAAGAATATATTTTTTTTATATGAAAACTCCAGGAACTCAAAAAAGTCTTTTTTGAACAAATGACTTTAAACTGACTTCGGAATATTTTATAGATATTGATAAAATAGTAATACATAGGTACATATTTCGCGTCATTTTTAACAATGGTCGAAATTGTCGCTACGGGAATTTTAACTCCGCGTAGCTGTTCATGCGATACTTTCAAAAACGCCATTAACTTACGTAAGTATTTTTGAGTTAGTGGTGTTTTCATCTAGGGGTGCGACATATTAAGTATGTAATTATCGTCTTAAATATTTTTATAAACACCTATATTTTCATTTGTTTTCATAATCGGCCAGTAACAACTAAGTACTTTATTTTGGTAAATTACAGTACAGTGCAACCTTAATATAACAAATGTCAATTTAACGATTTTCTCGATTTAACAACAACAAACCTCCTCCTCCTAAACGCTCAAACCTAGTATGTTTTAAATAATAACACAAGATTTATTGTTTTATTTCAGTCGGAAAACAGCAGTGACAACATCACGACAGCTACAGTTGATTGGGTAGTGAAAAAATATCTTCCCTTCTCATTTTTCGATGACGAAGCTACACAAGTATATTTTCGACGTATTTGCCCTAATATGGAGTTTCCTAAAAGGTCTACACTTAGAAGGAAAGTCAAAGAGCGATTTGAAGAGCTCCAATTTAATCTCAAGGAACGACTTCAACAATTATCATCTAAAATGTCATTTACCATTGATGGGTGGACGTCAATTGCTGGTAGGAGTTACTACGGGGTTACTATGCATTATATAGACAACGAATGGAAGTATCGATCTGTAGTTCTTGATTTTATACCATCACGCGGTCGACATACTGGGGAAGATATTGCAACGATTTTCCATGAATGTTTATTGGAATATGGCATAATTGATAAAATACAAGGTATCACGGTCGACAACGCAACTGCAAATACCAAATTTATGTATGAACTGGGCAAACAGTTGCCACACTTTGATTCAGACAATCAACATTTCCGGTGCTTTGCTCACATTTTAAACCTTGGTGTACAAGATTTATTAGAGACCTTAGCATTACACTGTGAGTCTGACACTAACGCGCAAGATCAGCAGTATGAAGACTATGCAGACGAAACTGAGGAAGATGAAGAATATGCACCAAATATTGCTGACTCGCGTACATCTGTAACAAAGTTACGCAGTATTTCCAGTAAAATAAAAAGAAGTGAGATAGTGAAGAAGAAGTTTCAGTCTGCTTGTGAAGCAGCTGGCGTGCCATCAAATCTAAATGCCATTCTTGACTGTCCAACAAGATGGAATTCCACACATGATATGATTGGATTTGGTTTAAAAGTGAGAGCGGGCATTAACATATTGTGCAGTTCTGTCACCGAATTGAATGATTTTCAAATCACAGCTAGTGAATGGCAGGTACTCGAAAAATTACATAAATTTCTAATAAACTTTAAACTTTTAAGTACAAAACTTGGTGGAGACAAATATGTTACATTACCGCTAGTCATTGTATCATTCAATCTCTTGCTAGATAAAATTGAATCCATGGTAAAACAGTTAGATGAGAAACCTAATCGATCTGAAGTGGATGAAAGGCTCATTCTAGCTTTCCAAGCAGCTCGAGACAAAATGCTTAAACATTATAAGAAGAGCAACTGGATTTATTGTACTTCTTTAATTTTAGACCCAAGGCATAAGGCTCAGACTTTTGACCTGACAATGTGGGGGAAGCAACTTAAAACAGAAAGTCTGCGCAAGTTCAATGAACTTTATGAAGAATATAAAAGTCTACACTCACTGAACAAATCTCTGGAATTGCCAAGAAAAGAAAATAAAGTATGTGATGAAGATGAAGACATTATAGACTTTGATAAACTCTATGAATGTCCCTCGACGTCATCTGGATCTTGTCTTCAAGGCTTAGTGATAGACGAGTTGGAGGAGTACCTGAGAAAACCAAGAACTGCCAGCTCGGAAGACATTTTAGATTGGTGGAGGACGCATGAGACAGAGTATCCGACTTTATCGAAGATGGCCCGTGATTTTCTCTCAATACCTGCAACTTCAGTACCTGCTGAGAGATTATTTTCTAAAGCATCATTAGTAATTAGAAAACATAGAAATAGGTTAAGTGATGAGTCAGCCAGATGGTTACTTTGTATTAATTCTTGGTCAAAAGAATTGATATAAAGTAACATAACCTAATGATAAAGCTGTTGTGTACTGTTATGTTTGATTTGTGTTGTATTTTATTTTTGATTGAAATAAATGATAAATCATAAAACTCTTTTATTAAATTTCATGCAAGTTGAGGGTTCAATCTCTTTCTAGACAGACATTGTTATTTAAAATACAGTCAAGTTATTGTAATTAATTTGTTTTTTTACATGTTTTAGCAAATGTAAGCTTATAAATCATAAATGTTTATTAAGAAACAGTTACTTCCATGGAAAACGACATATAGGTCAGTTGATTTTTCGACTTTCTTATCAAATCTTCAGTTATTTATTAATCTGATTGATCTTTACTATGGCTATGTTAATTCAAGCTCACAATGTTCCAATTCTAATACGTTTTTCTAAGATTTAAAGTAAACTTTAATAAATAGCAATAGACTAATAGGTAATTGCAAGACTTGCAAGACTCTTGCTGCAAGACCAAGACCAAGACCAAGACTGCAAGCGCAAGACCAAGACCAAGACCAAGACCAGGTGTATTGGCGCAAGACCAAGACCAAGACTGGCTAAGTCTCGTCTTGTTCTTGCATTTGGGCAACACTAGTTGACAGATTAAATCCAAGACAGCCAATTACAGTGACGAAATGCCTTCAAATAACAGATGGGTTCAGTTTCACTCTGATCATATTTGTTTAATCTGTCCTCAGAATAATGAGCTAACTTAGTGGTTTTAATTTAAGGTTCACTAATTTTATTTGTAATTTTGATAAGGCATAATTTGATATAGCTTGCTGGCTGGTAATGAATGAAAAAATATCTAACCTTACTTTACTTGCAATGTATTTCAATTTACGTATAATGCTACAAAACCGCTCTAAAATATATTGAAATCGCGATCTTAAAGATTTTAATTGACTAAAATAGTTTGCGTAATATGTTATTCCTAATTTACTTTGAAAACAAAAGACATAAATGTATAACAATTAAGAATTTTTGATTAGTATTCTAAATGACTTTAGGCCAATCGAAATTATGCGTTGCGATAGGTTGTTTTTTTATTTTATTACTTAATTAATATTTTTCTGAAAGAAGTTTAGGTAATAGTGAATAAATCCTTTTTAATATTAAATAAAAAATATATTGAAAAGTGTTAAAACTGGTATATTAAGAAAGGGAACCGCATAAAATTAAATTGAAGCTGACAGATTTAATCCAAGACAGGCAATTACAGTGATGAAATGCTTTCAAATAACACATGGGTTTAGCTTAACTCTGATTTACTCAAGTGTCTCGCTAATTACGAGTTAATTTATAGACGTTCATTATAATAATAAATATTCAATAGTTAAATAAAGTTAATCAAGTTTTAAAAGCAAGATTCCGGGAAAAAGCCGGAGTCTTCGGAATTTAGGTGAAATAACAGCGGTACATGAAAGTTACGCATAATTTGTCAATATATTATCTTTTACTAACACTAGTAGTTAAGAATTGTGAAATACTAACCCAATATGAGCCTTTGTAGTTCGAAATAATAAGTTTTTATTGAAGTTATTATTGGAGCGGAGCGAAGCGAAGCTCTCATGGATCAGCTTCAATGGCGCAATGTCTGTTACGCCATAACTTCCCCAGTTCTTAACCGATGTCAATATTTTTTGTGTGGAATCGAATCAACAGGTTTAGGACCAGATTGTGACGGAGACACGAATTTTGAGATTCGCGAAAATTCCCATCGAAACAAAAATTTTCTTTTGTTTTTTTAGGTGTTACGCTCCGCTCCAATATATGATTCTAGCGTAGCTTTATGCTTAGCGACTGCATCGCCTAGTTTTATTTTATTTTATTTATTTTTATTACATTTATTTATTTAACGGATCACCAACAAGGCTGCACTTCTACTATTATAAAACAGATATAAACATAATAACTACTTGATACGTACCGCTAAGGCGAGGAACTTTTTGCCTGAGTCTGTGTTTCCTGGCAAATACAATTTTGGGACAAGTCATAAGTGAATAGGTATCTTTTAAGTAAGCGCGTCACATCCCAGATCGCATCTTCGCTTACCATCAGGCGAGATAGTGGTCAAGCAGCGGCTTATTTACTATATAAAAACAAATATTACAAATACACAGATTTACATGGTTACAAATTAAAGAAACGAATTCAATTATTACATATATTAACCTAGTTTAATATACATTAGTTTTGATCAACTATAAATGGTGTAATAGCTATAGTGATTTTTATTTGATAGAATTAGGCGTCATTCGTTGGAAGTCCATTTATATCTCGATATTGCATTGTCTAACAATTCCAAATGATGCTTCGTGTGGGGGCGAAATAAGTGTAGTGTAGATGGTAAAGGTGCATTGCTGTCTTAGTATTTCTGTTTGCATTTATTGAGGGCGGGCGATGTATTTTGCGGATACTTCCGCGAGATATTTTTATCTTTATAAATATTGAGATAAGTTCTGTATGAGATACTCTATATTACTGCAATTTGATTCTAAAACATAAAATTCTGCTTTTGATTGTGTACTTGCGTCTCGTCTTCAATCATCTTTATCTTCTTCTTCTTCATATTGATCTTCTAGGCAATCTTAATTGCCTTTCAAAAGTCTTTTTATAATATAAATATTATAAAAAGACTTTTGAAAGGCAATTAAGAAGAAATATTTTAATAATATGTAGTTGAATTGTATGGGTAAGTGTAATGCTACACAACCTCTCTAAGATATATCCTATAAATCTATTGGGAATAAAAAATATTATAATCGATCTCAAAGTGTTCAAATGTCTAAAAACATTTTGGCATAAAATAAAAAAGGCATACCTAAATTGGTAAACATTGCAAATAAGGCTAAGTTAGGTATATTTTATCCAACACCAGCCAGCAAGTTGTATTAAATTATGCATTTTAAAATTATGCCTTTTTAATTTAAATCTTTTTAACATTGTTTTTTAAATTATTCCTTTTAATATTCTGTCAAAAAATTATGACAAACAGAGAGACATAACTACAGAAGAGAACTACTGCCGACAAACTGCTATGAATACTATATCATTCAGCCGTCAAATTGTTTCATCAAATAATCACTCCTTAACCTCGGCAAAGAAATATTTTTAACCTTACAGATATTAGCGGCTATACGTGTGCACAAATAATTTTGATTACAATAAATCTAAAGAGAACACCGGCGAAGCCGTTGAAAGAATGGTTACGGTCGTTTTGGTAAGTGAATCGGTTCTCCGTATTACCACGTTGATTGAAGTGTGTTTACGATAAAGGAAGTCTGTCCGAATGTCTGAAGTAGCAAATTCTCATAACGGTTGCTTTTGACACGTAAATTAACATTATGTATATTTTTCATCGTCTGTTTTTATTGATTCGATTAAGAAATAAAAGATATCTTCCCGCTTTCGAATCTTGTTGCACCTAAAAATTCACGTTGAATTTATTTGAGTGTTGCATCTTGACAGATATGTAAGTGCAGATACGAGTTTGGTCTGATTTTAAAATATATTTAACTCTAGTTCTGATGAATACTGATAGATGACGTATACATTAAATGAAAGACTAGAAAAAACGAAGAACAAACATTTATAGCAAGAAGACAGCAAGAAGCGTTCAACATTGGTGGAATGATACTAGCTCATAGTAGAAGTTGCAATACGTTTGTAAATTTCGACACGTTTGCCAGCGTCTTGGTAGCTCAGCGGTCAGAGCACTCGCCCGGATAGCGAAAGGTCGTGGGTTCGAATCCCACCTGAGGGCTCGGAGACGTAATTGTTTTTCACACACGTATTTTATACCTTATACAAAAAATAATCATGTTTCCTACGTTCACATCAATAGCACAAAGTAACGCATAAACATACACGTATGATACATGAGATTCGTATAATATCGTATAAATACCACCCATGACGCAGGTGCAAACGTTCGTATTGATCACACAACATCTACCCCTTCTGGGACTTGAACCTAGGACCGTTTGGCTTCGAAGGTATCACTCCCGCTCGGACAAACCGCTCGTCTAGCACAGTAGTTATGTTTTTAAATCTTTATATATATAATTCTTCTGTGAGTGTGTATGTCACTGAACTCCTCCTAAACGGCTGGACCGATATGAATGAATTTTTTTGTGTGTGTTCAAGGGGATCTGAGAATCAGAAATCAGTCCGGCAGATGACGCTGCAGGCGGCACAGCAACGCGTGGCTGGGTCAACTAGTATATTTATATAATCGTACCTAATAATGATATGCAATTGTTTTTTTTGCGAAAACAACATTTCCTTTTGTTTTTTTTTATTCTATATAAGTATATAGACTTCCTATAAGTGAATATTAATTTGATTCCATGTAATAAATGACGTATTACTAGCCACTTATAGTATTTTTTTAATTATATTTATTATACATAATTAAAAATAATATTACACAAAAGTATAGTGTAGATGTTTGTATCATATAGAAATAATTAATATTAAAACAAAATTATTTTTTAATTAAAAAAAAAATTACCAGAAAAAAATCTACTTGTTTCAGGTATCAGGAGGTTTTATGATATAAAATCTAAATAAAACAACTTTTTTACATTTTGCCCATAATTTATATTAAATCCTAAAAAAAAATCCTGACGTTTCGACACCTTAACAGGATAAATAATAATTATGCGTAAAAACCGTAAAAATATGATTTATATAAATATGTAATGTGTGAGAACTAAATAAATAAAAATCTAGCAGAAAAATATTTAAAAAAAGGAAAAAATAACAATGTCTTATTAATAAACAAAATCAAAATCATCGCCGGTGGTCTACCGCCACTGCGAGACGCTACCGCCATTTCGCATCGACAGCATGCGGCGTGCGCACACGCAGTTTTTACAACTCGATTTTATGTCCGCTCCCGTATTTACGAGGTGGCGACGTTTCCGGGTCATTCGAGAGGGTTCCAATCGATGTGTGGCGATTGCGCTATTCGATACAGATTAAATTTCACTTTATTTTATTCTTCGTACATTTAAATAATATTTCTTTTCTATAAGCTCTCCATGAGCTAATAGTACACTATTTATTACTATAATAATAGTATATATTTGATACACAATACAATTATTGATAAAAACAATTGAAGCGTTAACGACCTCAGTAGTCGAAGACTGTGTCGCATTCATTAGCGCCCACCTCTAGGTCAGACAATTCAGACATTCAGAAAACATGAGAAAGAACATATTATTTTAAATAATTTACATTGGATAGACTTTGTGTATGTGTGTGTGTGTTTGATGCGTAGATGCGTGTGTGTGTGTGGCGCGTGTATGTGTGTGTGTGGTATTAAAAATAGATTATATTTATTTGATTCAAACTCAAAATTTTAATTGTACCTCACATTAGGTTTAAAAACGTGGTTAATAAAAATATATTAATGTGACACCCTGCAAGGGCATGGCAACATTAACATTTCCGTTAAAATTACAGGGCTAAAATTACTTTTCAGTAAAATAAAACACTTTTTCACGGATTTTGCGCATCTTTTATTTTATATTTAATCCTGACGTTATGATCGCAGGATGACTAAGCAAAAATCCGTAAAAAAAGTGTTTTATTCTAATGTGTAATGTGCGCGGAAGTGTAAGTACTTTTCAGAAAATTAAAATTTATATAAAATAAAGTTAAAATAACTAAATCAAAACTAAACTCCCTTTAATTATAACTTTGACAAACGTTTGGTGCAATGGTAGCGATACTGCCTTTCGCACCGACGGTCGCAAGTTCGACCCCCGGTAGGGGCAGATGTTTGTGTGATGTATACCAGCATTTGTACCTGGGTATTAATATATTTTAGTAAATATTACACATCTCTGTAATGTATACGTATATCCGTTAACTCAGTATCCATAACCTTACAGTGTTGTCATTGGACTAGACATAGGCCTAGTGGCAGGTAGTAGGTAAGAAATATATATTAGAATGACCCAACCAGGCGTCACTGCGTTATAATAAATCAAAATGAAACCTAAATTATATTAATAGAAAAATACTTAAAAAAAATCTACTCGGCTCACAAGTGAATTCTTAAGAGGGAATCAATAGGGGAGCATTGTACCGGACTCCCAAAGGTTGCGGGTTCGATTCCCGCTTGGGAATTCACTTCTGAGCCGAGTACATCTTTTGTTTTTTTTTATTATTAAAATAATGTATCTTATAAGATAGAATTGAAAAAATGTAAAAATAAAATAAAATTATAAAACTAAAATGAAACCTATCCTATGTTCTAAGCTAAAACAAATTGAAACAAAATGGAAATAAAATCATCAAAATCGGTAGCGTAGTTCTTCAGTTCAATCCGGTCAAACACTGTGACAGGGATTTTTCATATATATATATATATATATATATTACAAAACGTAGACTGGAAGTAGACGTAAAAAATATACCAAATCTTAAGGCCTGATAAGAGACAGCATCACTTTTAAACCAGCTCTACTTTTGGTCCACATTTTATCCTTTGAAATTCAAAATTTCAAATTCAAAAACACCAGTGCACAAAATACATTAAATGCTGACAAAAAGCATTCAAAAGTAATCGAATTGAATTGCTAAATTTGTAATGTTTAATTCCGATGCATAACCTCTTAATAAATCGTACAGAGAGCAAAAACCAGTACAATTTCGATTCCCGTATTCACAGTTGGATATAAATCACGGACAGTCAGTTCACCTGTGTCCGCTATAACGTTGTTACAAATATCGATCTAGTATCGATCGATATTATACTTTTAAATATTATTCATAGTTACTGTATATACCAATATATTTCTATTTATTTACACAGTTTAAGATTCTTTATACCTATTTGCTCCATGATTTTGATACCTAAGAGTGTGGTAAGAGTGTTAAGTATTATATTTTTTGTTTAATGTTTCACATGTTAGTAACTTAGTTTTACGGGGCATTTTCCACACTTAGCCTCCTGATTGGGCCATTGTACGTGATTGAGTATTCTTCTTTTACTCCAGCCATCCTAGTCCATCCCAGAAGGCGAGTAGCCTTTTCAGGTTGCTACAAGCTTCCGGTAGTAATTTTGGAGACTGGAGGAAGCGTGCCCGTTGATCAGCCACGCTCCTGCACTCCAAGAGCACGTGATGTGGCCTCTGCATAGAGGGCTGTCTGTCACACCTATGGTAAATAGATGTTTATTCAGAGGACTGTGTCCGGTTATAGTACCTAGTACTTTACGGATTGCGTCCCTGTTTGGTCTGGTGAGGTTGCGGGCAAGCTTTTTCGAAGCCACCTGGAATGGCATTCTTAGATCACCGATAGACATATTGTCGTTGATACTGCAATATCGCGGAACCAACAGTGGTTAATACCGCGTAACTTGGTAGTGACCAATTTTAGAGGACAGCGAAAGAATTTGTTAAATACTTTATTACTACGTCTTTGTCTGATTAAACTATAAATATATTAAAAGATTTAGTTACTTTAGTACCACACGGGAAGCCAATGGCTATTTAGAACCTATACGCGCGAAATATCAATTTTGATTTTTTTGTAGTTACGCGTTATTAGCAACTGTTGGTTACGCATAATTGCAGCATATGATACATACATATTATGTCATATTTAATATATACCATATATATATATACGTGATGTGATACTTGAGTGTATGTATGAAGGTATATATATATATATATACTCTCATACATACACTCAAGCACAAATGCTCGTATTCATCGCACATACATCTACCCCATCCGGGTATCGAACCCAGGACCGTCTGTCCGAAAGGTAGGATCGCTACCGTCTAACTGTCGTCAAAATGAGCACGAGAATATTTTATATACTGCAAAATTATGGAATTTAAACATCAGTAACACTTTTGTTCCTCATAATACCGAATGCATATCAAAGTGCATATGCAGTATCAGCTGCACCGCTAAATGTCTCAATTACAATTTTAATTACCCAATTTGCTGCAGAATATATGTTTAATTAACAAATAAACCATCGCAAGGGACTGTTTTAATTTTAACTTAATGAAGGTTTTTTAGTGAGAGCGATCTCGCTTTGATAATCAAAATAATAGTTATCGCGAAAAGAAAAATCAATATAAAACTTAATATTGGATAGATGGCCATATTATTTCAAGAGTTATTTAGTATTTTTAATTTTTTTTTTATATATATTTATTGGCATTTTTTCAATGTTATCTTATAAGATAAATTATTTTAATAGAAAAATACTAGAAAAAATCGATTCGGATTACAAGTGAATTCATATGCGGAAATCGAACCCGAAACTTTTGAAAGTCCGGTCCAATGCTCTCAAAATTAAAAAAAAGGTTAAATTAGTGTCATTACAAGAAATACAATTATTTATAGTGAATTTAAAGAAACGCCTTTATTTAGATACGAAATTTCATTAAAATCGTAGGTACCATTTTCGTGATACGTGAATAATTATTTCTGAATTCCATAAGACAAATGTTTTAATTTGTGTTATGGAATTAAAAAATTAAGTGAAGTAGTGTAAAAAAGAACTGACCACAGATTTTTTTTTCTTTATTTGTGGCTTGCACGATTTAAGCCAGTGTCAAGTAAGTATAATTGTCAGTTCTTGAGTGATTTCTTTTCTTAATTTGATGATAATGAACAGTAAAATAAATTTCCCCTAGGTTTCAGTTAATGTGTGGGGTTTTACTGAAACCTCCCCGTGGACTTCTTGAGATACCAGGAAAATACTACTTCCACTGCTTTGTCATACTTACCAACACTCTTATGTTAACAAACAGTGGTTCATAATCCACAATTATTACGCACTAATATTCACAACAACACAAAATTTAACATGAGAAACAAAACCAACGTGACGCTTCCCGCTCACGCACAGTAAGGACATGTAGAAATCAAATATTCCGTGAACTTTAAATAAAACAATCATATTTGGAGTTCACACCTTAAAAATTGATTTTCATATAAATCGACCGGTATGCAAAAATACTAGGTCTGCAATACATGCTGCTGTTTGCAAATTCTGAGCGAAGCAATAAGATTTTTGAAGGGTGATTATTCCTCGATGGTATGTCCGATTTCAAAACTTTTGATTTTGATTTTGATTTTTGCATGACAGTATTGTTTTATTATTTTCTGTGCCTGTTCAAAGACAATCGTTCTTAAAGAGTAAACTCCAGTCTTGCGTGGTAGCTGACACATACACTTTTTATTTCCTTTAATTAATTACGAATTTTATTATAAACAACAATGGACATATATTATTGCAATCTGAGGTACTTTACCGCACGTTGAACAGTCATGGTGAGGCACGGCGGAGTGATTCATTTTACAGGACCATAAAATGGGCGACCATAAACCTGGGATGGTGTTTTGATCGCGGAAGGTGTTATAGTCGCATATAATGGCAGGTTAAGGTTACCATACATTGGATTCGGAATTTAATATACTCGTAATTTTATTTATTTATTTATTTTTAAGTACACTGACAGATTATTATCAAAGCTATGTATAAAAATGGGTATATTAATAAAAGAAAGCTAGAAAATCATTTGAAAAGAGTGTACACGGCATTATTAATTAATAATAACAATAAAAAATTCTAACCACTTAGCAGTCCCTGGTAGAAATTGCTACCATATTTCATTTTCCACGTGGCCTGCTTTTAGTTTTATAAAGATTAATTTTTGAGTTACAAAGATCAAAATATTCTGTGGTGGATTCTTTCTTTAATTAGCTTTACAGTAGTATTTTTTGTTTGATCCTACCTTCATAATATAGCGAGAAAATAGAATTTTTATCTAAGAGTCCGACATTTTTTTTACAATTCGCGCAGCATTGGGACTGTTAAGAGGGGTGGGGCGAGCGGTAGCGGACTTACAATTGGATAAATAAATAAATAATAAATAAATAAATATTTCCTAAATTCACACCAATTAGCCTAGCCCAAAGTAAGCACTGTAAGGCTTGTGTTATGGATACTAGGGTAACGGATAAACATACATATATGATATATAGATATGTAATATTCATAGAAATATATATAAACACCCATGACTCAGGTACAAATGCTCGTATTCATCATAAAAACATCTGCCCCTACCGGGATTCGAACCCAGGACCGTCGATGTGAAAGGCAGGATCGCTACCGTTCCACCAAACGGTCGTCAATAAATTTACTGAATAAAACATTTATAAAAATATTTCTTTCGAATGCGGTATCCCCGCATTCCTTTCATTGGTTAATCAATGCTGGCTTTCAGCGTAAAAAAGCAAAAAGGACTAGAAAATTTGGACTAGTGTTCGCAAAGCTCGGTAACTTAAATGAGAGAGCAGTGGACATCGAAAGGTTGCGGGTTCGAGTCCCGCCTATGAATAACTTGTAGGCCCAGTCAATTTTTTCTAATAGTTTTGTATTAAAAAAATGTCATACAACATTGCATTGAAAAACAAAAATATTAAATAATAATGCATATTGCTACTTAGTACATAAAAAAACAATATATGACCAAATAGTTTAGTTAAACTTCTTAGAAAAAATATGATCATCAAACCACAGAAAATATATACTAAAGCAGTAGGTTAATTGATCGAAAAGAACGCACTCACATAAAGGACACATATCATTTTTTTAAAGCTTTTATTATTATTTATTAATAAAACAATCTTTAAAACTAATCCAACTCACGCATCAGACTCTGGTTGCCATATAGGATCATAGTACTCGTCAATACGAATCAAACGAGCAGATACTCGATGGGGTTGTGTCATTTTATTGCGGAGTTCCTATATCCAGCTCCAGTATCAAGTCAGCTCCATGTCATCATGATTGTCACGCGATATACATATGCAAGCAAAATTTCAGCTTAATCGGAAACCGGGAACTGGATCAAATTTAACTTGCTAGATTTCATTACAGACACCGGGACAGATGAAAGTAAATAAAATCTTGTAAAAAAAGATCCCTAAGTGAACGTCGCAGTGCTGTCGCGGGTGCTACATTATCATTATTATACTATTTATCATTGTTGCTATTCATTACAATGAGGGTTTTTTACACAATAAAAGTTAATAAAAAAAAATGTCGGTCGTGTCGTAGCAGGCGAAATTATTTTTCAGTGACTCATTTGTTAAAACGAATAATAAAGACAAGTTAAATCATAAATCGACTCCGTTCATAATTAAATTCTCAGGCGGGAATCAATCCTTTAGATGTCCGGTCCAATGCTCTCCCAATTGAGCTATCCAACCATGTGAACACACATCAAAATTTTTTAGTACCCTCCTATAAATGTTTGGACACTCAATTAAGGTGAAACAACCATTTAGTTTTCTTATTATTTTTATATATTTTTTGCATTTCTTCATTGCTATCTTATATGATAAATAATTTCAATAGAAAAATACTAGAAATAATCGACCCACAAGTAATACTCAATGCAAAAAATATATAAATATAATAAAAACCTTCTTAGAATGTTTAATTTTTATTAATACTCAGACATGTTTATAAACTAGTTGATTTATTCAATTATTTGATTACTACAGAACCAAAAGAAATATTTTAATATAAAATATCTTTTAATCATGAACATCCTACATACTCCTACTACTCCTTATTACATGTAATAGACAATCATTTGTTTAAATTAAATACATAAATAAATTAATATAAACTTGATGCACTTAAAATTAGGTCTTTCCAATCTTCCATGTATAACTGCAATCAAATCAAATCAAATCATTTATTTGTAGTCACAGATAGTAGTAACAATACAGGTGGTGCAAAGTATGTTATTACAAGAAAAAAATCAACATCGGTTAAAATGTCAACTTTAACTCAAACGGACCAAGTTCAATGTTGGCCGAATGTACTAGGAGAGATAAAGAGGCCAATTTTAGACATCGAAATCCGCCTTTGGATATTTGGGAAACACACTTTTTGAATTTAACCTACAATAATAATATAAAATACAGAAAATAATATTGTTTTTTGTTAACCAGTATTATTTTTTAATTTATGGTAATGGGTCTATAACGAAATAATTTATAAGTTTCCTAATCCTTCTCTCATGTTTCTCTAGAAACAACTCGAAAACATTCTTCTTAGCTGTTTATAGAGTAGAATTGTCTGTTATTGTCCCCGGCAAATAAGTTGAACATGATTTTGAAATCACGTGACATGCGCAGTAGTGAATAATGTACCTAAACTTGCTACTGCGCATGTCACGTGATTTCAAAATCATGTTCAACTTATTTGTCGGAGACTATACCCCTGATGTTGTCACAGAGAGTTTAAGCGAAAATACTCATGCGCACTAGTCATCAATCTCGCACATTTAAAGCTATTTAATTTCTGTTTTTTCTATTTTATTTTAAAAATGCTCCCGCCAAATCAAAACTTTTGGCAGCTAAATATTAATAATATATAAATAAAACTAGGTACTCAACATTGAAGTTTATCAACAACATCGACGCCATTTTATTGTATCGTGTCGTTTCGCCATATTGGGTCGTTTTGGCGGGCTTTTTTAAATAACGAATTACCATTCTAAAATTTCATACACAAAATAATTAAAAGTAGGTTTGATTATCTTTTGTGATTGCACGTAAATTGTAATATGATTTGCAGAAACCAATTAAAAATCCTATTATTAATAAACAAGACAACAGCTGTCCAAAGATATCTCTTCACGCGTCTCCGCCTGGACGCTGCAGATGAGCTGCCAGTTCCATCATTCACAGCCCACACGGACGAGGAAATTAAATGCTGTGATTAAACCTTATGTTTACAAATCGTGACTATCATTTGAAAACTATACGAGAGGCACGCAGTAAGACTAATAAGAAGAATATTCATTTCTCTTCCACATAAAGGTGGTACATTAGTCTAAATCTATAAATACATTACAATACAAATGCCATTTCTGTGTGAGACTAGATCCTGAGATAGGTTTTTTATATAAAACCCAAAACTAATAAAGAAGTAGCGTTTATTTGTACACAAGGAACAAATAACTACTTACCAAAAATAGCTTTTTTTAAATAATTTTAACTCCACGGCATCCGTCTAAAAACTCTACTTCGTGGTAAAAAACAAACTAGAATAGAATAAAATATAAACAAATTATAATTATCTATAAAGTATTAATTGAAAATCGGCATCAGGTCTTTTTACCTTGTTTCGTATCGTGAATGACGGTTATTAGTTGCTATAAATATAGCCGCCATTTTGATGAGCCCATCAAAATGGCGGCAAGTTACACGTGCATTCAGTTAGCTTTAAAGTGATGGAATCCCATCGTCAGCTTTTTATGAGCTTGGCTTAATATTGACTTTGCTTCTCATGTTGGTACAGCTGTTTTAAAAGAAATTAATATCTTCATAATATTGGATGCATAAAATTGTCTTAACTCGACCTCGTTCCATATGAGATAGTGTCTTTTTTCTAAGCAATAGTTTGTTTTTTTCTAAGCATTATATGACTTAATATCAGACTTTTTGGCGAGAGCAGGAAGCGCCACTTTGGTGGTTTTGGTTTCATAATATAATTTGTATCGTGTAATAATGGTGGATTATTAACCACTAAGTATTTAATATGTACGAGTATTGGCAAATGAAAATAGGGGTAGTTGTCTTTTCGCGCTTTCTCAAGAAGTCTACGGGAAGGTTTCAATAAAACCCGACATCTTTACTAAAACCTAGGGAAAGGGTTGTTTCTTTCTTCATTTATCATTCATTAATCACCAAATTTTATAAATCCAAGCAAAAAAATAATGAATATGAAGACATGGCTTAAATCACACGCATCCAAGCCGTAAATCTTATTTAAAAAAGACTTAATTTCAAAAGTAGCGCATATTTTTTTACACAGATTATAAATCTAAATCGTCTTCCTCTCGTCATACTTTAACACCTAATATTCAAGATGTCGGCATTAGTGCCGGCGAATTAACCGTAATTTGTGTACTAATGATATGCTGTTAGCGGCATGCTGCCGCTAAACACGGGTCATTATGGCTTTTTTTTATCTTTTTCTTTGCTAAATTGAGGCATGTGGTAGGTTACGTTCTTACGCCACAAAAGAGAGATTCACGTTTCGCTGTACACATTCTTACACACAAACATGTTCAGTGGCAGAACGAATAAGTTTGTTTATTTTAAAATTGTTTCATTGAAGTTTCGAGGACATATTATTGATCTTTTGAAACGTTATCACGGATTGACTGTTTTATAAAATCGTTTAACTGTTCGTTAATTTATATCTCTGATTTGAATTACTTATCTAGTTTAAGAATATATAAGACAATCCTTGTGTTTGGCAGAAAAAAGCGCTTGGAAGCGCTTGTAAGCAAAATGGCGATCGTTAAGCGATAATAAGCAAAATGGCGGATTGTGTCCGCGAAACTGAAGTTAGCAAACGTGTCCTGGCCGAAAACTGTATATTTTGTTTTTTAGCGCTTGTAAGCGCTCTTAGCGCTTGTAAGCGCTCTTAGCGCTTGTAAGCGCTCTTAGCGCTTTTTTCTCCCAAACACAGGGATTCACACCAATCAGCCAACCCCTAAGTTAGCACTGTACGATTTTTTATAGATACTAGGGTAACGGAAAGACATACAAATATGACACATAAATATTTAATTTTTATAGAAATAAATATTTCAAATTCGCACGAGAACCGTCGTGGTGTCGGATGAGCCAAGGAGATACCCAGTATCAGTCGCAGCTGGAATCGCAACTTTACAAGATACATCCCGCTGTTTTCATGTTGGGGTCAGTCTGAGTTCCAGCGCACATTTTTGTGCCTCAAGCTTCCCCCGCCACTACTTACAGCTATCTCAATACTCATGATTGAGGTACAAACGCTCGTATTCATCACACAAAAATTCTGCCCCTTCCAAGACTCGACGCCAAAACCGTTCGGTGCATGTGAAAGGCAGGATCTCTAAGCTAGATGTCAAAGGGTACTGGTCATTGGTTAGATATTGCAAATTTTGAAGCGTTGTTTTATCAAAACTTTAAAAAAGCATGTTCACATGAATACTTGATTGCAATAAATACCTTTTTATAACGGTGAAGCTTAAGTTACTTGGCCAGGGTGATCAAACACGGTCTTTCGCTTTAATTTGCGGCCTGTCGGCGTATTCATAAAATTATACTTTATCAATATAAAAAGACAGAAGCTTCATATTATAATCCTTTACACGGACCCAATGTACAGGTACAAAGTCAAGCGTTTTGATATATCGCAGGATTAAATTATAAGTAAGAACGAATAGTTATTGAATATTGTGGATCGTATCAATAATATCAAAAACCTTTTTCTCGCTTTTCTGTAAGTAGGTATTAAATGATTTGAATAAATATTACATAACAACGTATTAATTGGTCTGAACTTATTTTTAAATAGCTAAATCACCTGTGTTATGGAAATCAGATACAACGACGGTAACACAAAAGATAGTAAATCGATAATCTATCATTCATAGATCGGCTCTCATTATCATTTATTATCATCTTATCAAAAAAAGGTTTTGACGTTATAACGTCTTATAAATTGATGAACGCCGACTGCACACACGAAAAAGTGTAACGTTCCTCCTGAGTTTCCATTATTTGTTACAACAACTTAATGTTAATTTATCAAAAAAAAGAAAAAAAACAATTAACTCCTTCTTTGTATTATACAAAATAATGATAATTCAGTGATAATAATTCAATTCTAATCATAAAAGTATGCAATTTTTCATCAATGTTTTCTTATAACGCTATCACGTAAAACTATCATCTGTAAACTGACTTTACAGACAACCAATTTTTTTTATCGTTTTATAATTGCTTGACCGCTTTGTCGCCTGATGGTAAGCAACAATGCGATCTAGGATGTGACGCGCCTGCCTAGAAGACACTTTTTCACTCGTGACTTGAAGACCCCTAAATTTATCAGGAAACACAGACTTACACATGGCTGAAAGGACATGTATCCAAGACATAAAGACTTATTAAAAAAAACAAAAAAAATGTTTCTCCTTGATCACAATTTATTAATATTGGAACTTTTAAAATAATGTGGTGGTCCCTGTACTTCAGGCAATTTTTCTTCCTATCAGCATACAAATTTTGTCGTGGTCATTCCCAGCCCAAATAAGGCAGCTTACTTTCGCGCCTGCGCCCGCGCCGCCCGTTGTGACAAGCAGTGAAGTATTGCCGTCACACGCTGCCCTGTAATTACGGTTTTATGAGCCAATATTTTATTGGAGTCATTCAGTTGGCGAAGTGTCGAATTGGCACAGAAACCTTTGACGGCACAAGTAAGTACCATCAACAGAAATAAATTATTATATTGCTTACATTCACACCAATTAGCCTAGTGCAAAGGTGAACTGAAAGGTTTGTGTTATGGATACTAGGGTAACGGATAGACATACATATAAATAATAAATAAATATTTCTTAAATTCATATCAATTAGCCTAGCCCAATTTAAGCACTGTAAGGCTTGTACAGAAGACAGCACATACCTACTACAAACGATGAAATTCATCAAATTGATATTGTACCGTGTCGATCTTTAAGCTGAAAATCGTTTGAAGTAATTTAACACTTTTGTGTAAGTGTGCTATTATTGAGTGTACCTATTCAATAGGCTAGTTGCCTAAATTTTAAGAAGTGATTAATAATATATCTTATCGTGTATTTTATCCCAAAAAAATTTATTTTGATAAAAAATAAATATTAAAAAATGGATTTTGCTATTTAAAAAAACAATTTAAATTTCCCTCGAAAACGCTCAGGACTGTCATGGCGTCTTAAATGACGTCACACCATGCTAAACAAACAATACGCTGTACGATGATTGTTAAAATTATTTAATTAAAAATGAATTATTCTTATTACAAGTACTATATAATGCCCCAATTTAAAAGCACAAGCTTTTAAACGCCAGACAAATAATTATATTCGTTCCAACCAATCCATAAACGCGGAATCAATGGCTAAAACTTGCAATAAGAGATGGTATTCGTTGTTTATCAACAAATACACGAATGTATTATTGTGAATATCATTTTCTTCTAAGTATTTTTCGTATGTTTAACCTCTAAAGACAATAAAATATATACGTACAGGTCAATAAGTAATCCTCTAAACTAAAATACTGCTAAGTTTATAATAAATATTTTATAATTATTGTGTATATGTCGAAGTTTTAACATTGCGGAATTCTGATGAGCAAAAGTCACTGTTTGACGCGAAATATCTACCAAGCATAACGGCGTTAAATTTTGGGTAAATTATTACTATTTGCTCTGGTAAATCACGATTCCATTGCTATATTATGCTTGCTTTCATTAAATAACTAAGAACAAACTGTTAAATTGTATCAAAGTGTGACAAATCTATGAAAACGTTAACTACAACAGTCATGTTTTGCACGGCGTGACTTAACTCTTTCTGATTGACGTTTACCGTCACGTGACCTAATGCTATTTTTTTCCGAATTTATTTTCTAAAACTAAAAATAATATTTAATTATTAATAATTTTATTTTTTATCTCTATAACATAGTTAATAATTAGAAACTGTAAACCATCCGTAAGTGTAATTGTAAGTGGACACAAGCCTATTAGCGATTGTATTAATGATTGTCGGCTTGCGTTTCTTCAACTTTTTTATAGTTTATTAAGGTAAAAAACCAGTGTTGAAATAACAATGTTGTTAAGTATAACAGCTTTAATTTACAAGTTTAAGAAACATGTGTTGTGAGAGATATATATCTTAATATATAAAAATTACGTGTCACGTTTTTTGTCCGCGATGGGCTTCTAAACTACTTAACCGATTTTGATCAAACTTCGTAACTATCTGTTATTTGATCTAACTTAAAAGATAGGATAGTTTTTATTTTATCTTTTAACACAGCAACGCGTGGCTGGTCAGCTAGTAAATTATAAACCACATATCGTACATGCATAACTTTTTTTTGTTTCATTATTAAATAAAAAATTTTAATGACTTCACTCTTGATCTTAATCAAGCCTGGAGACCAAGACAGGATCCACGATGGAACGAGCTAACCCAGAAGGTGCCGTCACCCTGGCTTTGAAAACGGACGGGTTATAAGTACTCGGATATTTACGCGCAGGGAGGGAGTTACCCAAGTATGTGTTTAGTTCTTAGATAAAATTTCAGGGCAAGCACTAAATTTAGTCTAAAGTACTAAGGTTTAACAAATCAAATCTACAATCGACGACCAAACAGTCGTTAACGGTAACAAATCTGCCTTTCGTACCGACGGTTCTGGGCACAAGTCCAGGAAGGGGCAGATGTTTATGTGATGAATACGAGCATATTTTGAGCCATGGATATTTATATAAATTTTCCTATTAATATTAATTCTTTAATATTAATTTTAATTGATTATAGAAACTGTTATTCTTAGGCTTTTGGTAACTGTGGTAACTATATATGACAACAAACCCTTCTTTTATATAGTAGAGATTAATATTTAAAAATATATATGTATTATGATAAATTGATTTGTAAAGATAAGAGAATGTAAGTTAATTGCTTCCTTATCGAAGGACACAATTATTCGAGACAGTAAGTAACTTTATAACCAATTACCAATAATATATTGCCAACTCAAAGGCATTAAACGTTTTATGACACGCAAAAATTACACTAACAGCTACTATTATATCAACCGAAATTTATTGACAACTTTGATCCAATTTAAAACTATTTGTTGGCAAATTATAATGTGCACGCCTGTTAATTTTAGCTATTATGGCGGCAACTCAAGTGGCGATATAAAATGTTTATCCATTCATCAAAGCTAGGACAACATCAGTCAAGTACTAGCAGTTATAATTTTATTAATAAATTCCACCCATAAATGCACAAGACCTCACTGCTCACCAATAATTAATATACACAACCCATCTGCAAAAAAACTTCAACCTTATCTACATAAAGTTACGTTTGTAAATCGTTTACTTAACAATGATGATAGGTCGTGAAAGAATTTGCATACTCCAACACTCAATTCATAGGATTATGTCCCCACTTTGTCAAGCTTCCGATAGATCGATTATAAAACCGGACAGGTTTAACAGTAGACTGATTTTAATTTAAAATACTATGAGATCATAAACGAGAATATTATTAAGAAATAAATGTGTGTTAATAATAATTCCTTTATCTACAAAAGCGTGGACAGTTGTAAAGGTTTCACAATGGCGTCTGTGGTTGGTGCAAATATCGTTACCGGCGAAGTTATTGTTTGATAATTTTATAGTAAGTTCGAGCAATCAATGTTTTATGGGTTTGAAATAATGAGTTTATTTATCTGTTTGGTGTACCAACAATTGATTCAATATTGTTTAAACAAGAACTAAAAGAATTAATTGTATCATCTGCCACCATCACCTCTTAATGCGATTCAAGTTTGACTGTTGAAGAGAGATGCCACTTTAAACCGCGTATGGCGGTGTCTCACTCTGACAATCGAACTTGTATACAGAACTATACTAGGTCTGCAATGCATGCTGCTGTTTGCAAATAGTGAGCGAAGCACTACGTCACCTTCGTTTGTGAGTTTTGGCGCCTTAATCAATGTAGTCTCAGCGGTTTGGCTGTGATCAGCTTTTGAATTTTTCTTTCGGTGATTATTCCTCCATGGTAAGAACTATACTTTTTTTTACATAGCCTATGTCCGTCAAGTTATAATCATGTATGTTAATGCCAATATTCGTTCGAATCGGTTGAATAGTTTAGTAGCAGGAGGGAGACAAGCGAAATTTGTGAGTTGCCTAAAAGAGAGCTTCGCTCAATAAGTTTGCTATAGTTTTTAATAAAATAAGTCCATCTGCAACTGAAATAATTTTTATCACATTAATATTTTAACATAGTAAACTGAAGCATGCAAATCCTTATTCGACGACTTTAACAGAAGTAACGACATTTACAATATTATACGACGTCACCATACATAATCCACAAAAACTAAATTATTCTATTATCACAATAATATTAGTGTTATGGTTTAATTACAACGTTCATTACAACAAAGTCAACAAGTATCTGTTTTAAGGTTCTCCGGGTTACGTATAAGTATGGCTCAATGAGGAAACGCTGTTTGAACACCTTTCTCAACAGCAGTGAGGTCGATTTTCACATTTTTAAACGGTTTTTTTTTCAATATTTATATTCTCTTTTTTATGTTTTTAGTTATAATCCATATTTGTTACTTTTATGTTGTATCAGAGAATAGATTGATAGCCGTCTGTTAAATCTATAATCTAAGATCACAGTGGTTTGTGTGTTTGTCTGTCCGCTCTTTTCCCACTCTTTTTCCATTGTATCAGTTACGTTACCATAGCAACGCGTTAACCGCAAGTAGTTCGTCTACCGGACGCTAGATGGCGTTAACGGAAAAATATTTAATAGAAGAAGAATAGAAAAAATTAAAGAATATTGTCCACCCGTGCGAAGCCGGGACGGGCCGCTAATCTATAATCTAAGAACACAAATTTGTTGTTTGTGTGTTTGTCTGTCCGCTCTTTTTCCCGCTCTTTGTCCATTGTATCAATTAACTTTACCATAGCAACGCGTTACGGGGTCAGCTAGTACATATCTATAGTATTAACACAAAGTATCATACGTACCTACTACTTTGTTACAGATATTTATATTCCAAGGTGCTTTACCGAATTCTTGATCAATCTAGATTCCGTTCAGCTTACAGAAACGCCCTAGTTATTCAAGTTGTAACCTTACAAGGCCGCTGGTTCTCTTACGAGCTTGATTAATCATTACAAGAATGGAAATGTCTGTTACTAGTTCATTATTGTAAGCTATTCGATTGTCCCGATAAGCTTCTTTGTGCTGTCGATAACGAGCTGTTGAAGCGAATTGATCAACAATTTGAGAATATCGTATGTTTGATCGATATTTACGGAATGAAAAGTATTTATGGTACGTATTTTATATATTTCGAAACAAAGGGAAATTTAAACATATAGGGGTTTGGAATTTTTATATATTTTAAATTTTCCATACTATCTTTTATGATACATTTTCAGTAGAAAAATACTAGACAAAATCGGCTCAGCTCAAAAGATTGTTGTTCTTGGATGTTCGGTCCACTGCTCTCCCAATAGAGCTACCGAGCTTTGAGCACTCGTAGATATTTTCTGGTATTCTTTACTTTTTATGCTGTAAACCAGCGTTGCTTCATTAATCCTCTCATTGGACAGAAATATTTTTACGGGTCTTTATTTAACTGATCCCGCTTTAAACTTATCCCGTGGGATGAGTTGACTAAATATTTTATTTTATTTTTTTTATTAATATAATGGGATTCTAATAAAAAATTGGTTGTCTGTAAAGTCAGTTTACGGACGATAATTTTACGTGATAGCGTCATAAGAAAACATTGATAAAAAATTGCATTCTTTTATGAATTGAATTATCATTATTTTGCATAATACAAAGAAGAAGTTAATTGTTAACTTTTTTTTTCGTTAAATTACATTAAGTTGTTTTAATAAACAATGGAAACAACTTTTCACTTTATGAAGTGGAAGAGAGATAGATGCGCCACAAGTCGAACGCTTAGGCCTTTCGTGCCTCTCTATCGCTTGTTCCGCGGTCTCTGTTTTCTCTCACCCAGGCGGAACGTTACACTTTTTCGTGCGTGCAGCCGGCGTTCGTCGATTTATAAGACGTTATCACGTCAAAAAGATATAATGTATTGTATTATTTCAAATACATGTACACTCGTAAACAAAAATCATTGCGGAAAATATTACTTGATTATAAAGATATATTAAATCTATAATCTAAGATCACAGTGGTTTGTGTGTTTGTCTGTCCGCTCTTTTTCCCGCTCTTTTTCCATTGTATCAATAACGTTGCCACAGCAACGCGTTAACCGCAAGTAGTTCGTCTACCGGACGCTAGATGGCGCTAACGGAAAAATATTTAATAATAGAAAATAATTTAAGAATTTTGTCCACCCGTGCGAAGCCGGGACGGGCCGCTAGTATATATTAAAAAAACACATTCTGATAAACGATTAAGATGAAACGGCGATTCAATTTATGATTTTTATATTTTAGCATTGAAAATACTATCTTAAGCTATTTAACCATATTTTTATAGGTTATAATTATAGATTATTCATTAATATTCATATAAAAAATCCAAAAAGGTTAGTTAAGTTTAAATTTTAATTGGCATTAAGTTTAGTAATAAGATTTTATAATTTATATTAATTTAATTTATTATAGACTTAAAATGTTCATTAAATTTTCCAGATATTTTGTAATTAATGATTGATTAAGAATATTACAAACAGGAATCACGATTAACTCGAGTATTAAGCCATATATTATATCAGTGAAGCAATTAAATTCATCGTTATTTATACATGCAACTGCAGGCGAGTAATTAAAATAAATCTAATTCAATAACGAAATACCTTAGATATAAATGCATGTTAGTCTAGCCTAACCTCTATTTAAATTACTGGGACTTGATATCTTCGAAAAGTTTAGTTTCTCAATTTTTTATTGGCTAAGGTTTGAATTTTTTTATTTTATTTATTTAGGATGATTTAGCTCTTGATCCCAATCAAGCCTGGGGGCCAAGACAGAATCCTCGATGCCTATTTATGTACCTATTTACCCTGGCTTTGGGTTGGACTTGAAATGGACTGGTTATAAGTTTTCAGAAATACAGACGCGGGGAGGGAGTTCCACTCTTTTGCTGTGCGCATTATGAAGGATTTTGAAAAGCACTTGGTGCGACAGGTAGGAATAGCAACCAAGAAAGGGTGGTAGCCTGTAGTGCATCTTAATGTCCGATGGAAAAAAGGAGATGGCGGTTTGAGCAAATGAAGCTCTTGAGGACACTATCCAAAGTACAGTCTGTAGAAGCCCGACAGACAATTTCCACACAATTTTTTTTAAATGGGTGCCCTTTGATTTGACTAAAATAGTTGGTCCTATTTCATAGAAGCAGCCGTTACTTACCGGAAGTACATAGGTATAAATTAAAAAATCATGTTGCTTACTTTCGAAAAAAATCATGTTGCTTACTTTCGAAAAAAATCAAGCAAAATGCACTGGTACGTGAGCAGCGGGCGGCAGGTCGCTCCCCCCTTTTCCCGAACCCCCCTTTGTCGCCTTAACCCCGCGCCCCTGTAGCGCAGGCGAAGACTCATTTAAGCGGTCGACCTATAGTGAGCGATTATTTATCGACATAATTGGAAAAATAACTTATATATGCTTTTACTCATTAAAATTCTTGCCCTTAAATTACTGTAAGATTCATGTTATGACCCTAATAAGGATATAGGGCAATGGTTAATTAATTCCACTGTAGTCAAATTAAACTAATATTAAAAGAATCAAGTAGTCTCAAATCTAGGGCGGGTATTAATTTCTTCTATAAACATATTTTTTTAGATTAGAAAATATCTAACAGATTTAAATAAATAAAAATACCTTACATAATATAGCTTTGTCACTTTTAAACGCGTTTTTTATGTAGATCTTAATCTCTTATACAAAAGTGTTATGTATAAAATAATAAGCGTAATGGTACTGTAATATACATTGTATTCTAAACAATTTATCATTTGTGAGTAATCCAAACGTTAAGGTATTTAACAGCGCATAAACTGCGACACTGAGAATAACAACAGAACATACGAACCTAAGCCAGTTCTATTAAGAAAGCTTCGCGATTACCGTCAAAGGTGCATACGCATATCTGCATATTTTGAGTTATAAGCTTTTCGAGACACAAAACCCGTACTTCAGAGTAAGAATTACCTTTTTAAAATCACCACAAAATTAAATAATAAAATAAAATATTTAAAAACAATTACATAAAACTAGCTTTTATCGCTTTAATGTAGAGTACCAATTAAAAGTTATATATCTATTCGTCGGGAACAGTACTTCTGTTCTGGATGAAAGGTATCCCTGGCAAAGCGTACACAAAATTGCATGACTATTGGTTGAGCAGTTAAAGCGTCAAAGTGTAAACAAATTCGCTTTCGTATTTATAATATTAGAATAAAGAAGTAGGTAGGTACAATATTAAAAAAAAACTTTTTGTTTAATTTTATTCAATTTACAATTATTTCATTAAGGCAATTATTTGAAATAATTTACTGAAAGTAAATATTTCAAATAATTGCCTAATATAAAAAAAGTCTTATTGCTTACTTTAAAATACTATGTTTAAAAATAGCTTAGGTACTGTTTAAATTTATATATGTATTAATTTAAAAGTAACCTATTACAGAAATTTAAAATGTTTTATATTTTATGTCACGAAATGGAGCCCATAAATCTTCACTCGAAACATGGCGTAGCTGTTGCTAACATTGAAGAATAAGTATTTCATAATCATAAGAAATTATTTTATAAAGAACTAGCTGTCCCAGCCATGCATTGCTGTGACTCAGTTATTTTAATTTACAATATTTTTATACATATAGTACAAATTCTCTATAGAAAAATACATATACATCCTAATTTTGAGGGTAATCGGTTGAACTGCACAAATAATATGCTGCACCGCCACCTGGTGAGGAGTTACAACAAAGAGAATGTGGAGGAAAACTTTCTCCATAAAAAATACATACACGTGCCAATATTTTTGATGATCGGTTGAACGGTGTTGGAGGAAAAATAATAACAAATATATATGTCGAGGTAAACGTCAGGATTTTGGTCCGAACCTTCCGATATCATAAGGGCAGAGTTGTAATTTTTGGACACAGTATTAAGAACCACGTAGCGTGTAACAAACTTGTTATAATGAAGCACTTAGGGAAACGTAGGACAGTTCCGTGACTTCGTCTACACTTGATGGCGATTCGATCGAAAGTGCATCGGAGCTCGCACGTTGACAACATCACGACTCTGTCGAAGCGCGGGAAATCGTAGTTTCTTATGTTCGCCGGCTAGAGGGCGCGCTTGTGTTTCGTTTAGTGTCCGTACTCATGACCGGATACGACATACATATATACTAACTAATATATCGACTGTATGTTCGTCAAGTTTGCAGTTTTTGCAGTGGCTTATAATCGACATGCAACGTAGATCGGCGCCGGCGCCTACGACGCATGAATGACGCCGCTTTATCATGCCGCTGATCAATTTTGCACTAAAAGTCCTAGCTTGATCATGTAATTATTAAGCAAGCATCTAGCAAGCACGTTGCAATGTTGTTTCTGTTATCTTGAGCCAAGTATTTAAAGAAAAAGGGCATATAATATCAAGAATTGGCTATAATCCGCGATTCTATGGGCCACTGAGGTTTTTTATCTATTTAGTCGGCTTTTGAGTATCGTATGTTAAATAACCTGTAAGATTCCTGAAAAATTGGATGAAAGCTCAAATTGAAAGACTCCGGAAAGTAGTACCGTCTTAAACTACTAATTTACGTAGTCACATTCTAAATTTCAACGTGTAAACGAAGTTTTGTATCCCATCGTTTGTTTCCTATAAAGATCTTTTCTTATTATTGAATTGAACTTTCATTTCAAAGTAACATTTTTAAACACAATACATACATTGTCATGTTATAATTATGTGTCGATTTTTCTCAGTAGTTATATTATCATACAGACTAAATAAATTATTCATTTATCTATTTGCCAACGCTTTTTAACACTTAACTAGTTTTTGTCATGCAATTAACATTCATTAATATAATTTTATTAATCACATAATTATAACCTACCATAATATTTATACAATAGGCGAATTCAATACTGACAACATTCTGTACCAGTCAACTTTTTTTAAATAAAATTTATTAAATGCAACCACAACTTATAGATAATACTTTATAATAAAATAACTACAATCAATAACTAATTAATAAATTAAATTACTAAAACCTACGCTGTATGGGTTCTGTACCCTTTGCTTACCTGTATGAGAAAACTTAACAAAAACAAAATTTGTTCAAACATAATTGTAAATAAAGCAAATAATAATAATATTTAGATCGATTTCTATTTCCAGAAATCCTTTTCACACAGATAATAGGATTTAAAATCGCTCTAATGGTTTTATCTAAGTTCATATAATCATCTGGATAGCGCTTTAAGTGCTAATCGGTGTAAACTGTCGCAGATAATATTACGAAAGGCTCGATATTTAGACTTGATTTGGTGTGAATATAATAGTAACAGAGCTATTTTACAATATTGATAGCTGATTTGACTGTGAATTCATAGACATTATGTCACTGTCTGTTACTTTACCAACATTGAGTGATATTGAAGTATAAATAATAGGTAGGTACTTGTATTTTCAAAATTAACTCTTCATTTTTATGTAAGCATTTCACTCATAGATTTTTATATTTATAGAAATTATTATGAGAAAATTTTAAGTGGTGTCAGGTGGTAGTTCAACTGAATGAGTATTCGTCTGGATAGTAAGGGGATTTTAACGATTTTTTTTCATTTTGTAGGATTTTTTCAACTTAGGACATAGGAAAGGTCTCGTTTTAATTTATATTTTTTTATTGCTAATAATAATAACTGAGCCACAGCAATATATGGCCGGATCAGCTAGTTTATTATATAAATGTGTTTCAAATTGTAATCTGTTTAGTTGTCCGTATAATAAATAAATAATTACTTACATAAACTTAAAATGTATACGTAGATGATTTTAAAGACAAATGATTTATCTACATACACGAGGCAATATCAATTGCGAACGCCACACGCTCAGGATTGATGTAACGCGCGCTTCATTAACTCGCCACAGATTATGTTACAGCCATTCGTATCTGACGTTTCGATTAATTTCATCATCTGTAATTACGCGTCTTACGCATATTAAACTTCGTAAATTTTCACTAGCAAGTTTGCCTTGTAACATTAATATTGGTGCTTTTGGCGCCAATACATCGCAGTTATATTCACCTTAAGTTTTCTTTTCCTTTTGAGGGTAATCGACAACGTTTTGCATGACTAGGTTGAGACCACAACAAATAAGCATGTAATCACTACGTTTTGTTTAGACTGTCAAAATCGATTATTAAAGTTATTGAAAAATCGGTCATGTGAGGGAACATCCTTTTTTGTTATGTTTTCCCATAAGGGAAAGCAAAGGCTACATAGCTCATACAGCCTAGTCTTTAGTTATTTTTTCTTCATTAGATGATGACGAATGATGATGAAAGCCGATCTATCAATGATAAATGACTAATAAATTATGAATGAACAGTAAAATTTCCCTTTCCCTAGCTTTCAGTAAAGGTGTGGGGTTTTACTGTAACCTCCACGTGGACTTCTTGAGAGAACATGAGAAGACAACTGCCGCTGCTTTATTTCACTTGCCAACTCACTTAAATGTTCACAAACACTTAGTGATTAATATTCTACTATTATTACGCACTAATATGTACCACAACACAAAATATTACAAGGGACCAAAACCACTAATATGACTTTACCTTTCTCTCACTAAAATGTTCGCGGGAAAACTTATACGGAAGGTCTTGCCATATGAATTAATGATACCGTAGAATACATTTCAGGCAGCCCCGACCTAGCAGTTTAGATATCAGTTGGAACCAAACGGATTCGATTCTATTCTCATAGACGTAGAACTTGTAATATAAGCACCTCAAGCTTATCACAAAGGGTTTTTTAATCTTCCGCTCCAATTAATGCAATCGCAATAAGAAACTCCCGTTTCAATATTTCACTTATACTGTTTCGTAATAGATCGTGTGTTAAAGGACAGTTATTATTTTTTTTACCCGGACTTTTCAGCCAAGTTACAGTAGCCGTCGATGCGGGCTGTGTAGCCCGGACACGGATTTCATAGCTTCAATTACCAATCACATATATTTATATAAAGCAATGTTTTAGACATCTATTATATTTAACAGTATGATCACTATATATCCGAGCCGAGCACAATAGTATCAAACCTTCACACATAAGGGTGTCTTAAAGACGATAGTATAAGTTATCGCCATATACCGCCCATAAACAACAAACTGCGAGATCTAATTCTCCTGCCAAATGTGAAGATTATGGCAACACTTCCCATTTTTGGCCAACCACATCAGCAGCAGCGGGCGTCTTTGGTATGATGATGATTTTACTACGCTTTCCTGGGAAAGGAGCCTTTGAGCGATTCCATCATTTAAGAGTCGACTGAAAAGGTTTACGTTGACGGAATCTTGAGTTTATCGCTTTGTTTAAACATTATCAGCTTCCTTTTTATCATGCACTAGCTAACTCAGCTACGCGTTGCTGGTTTTACCCGGCCACGCGTTGCTGGTATGGTATCAAATACATACACACACACAAAGTATTGTCATAATATAATGTGTAGATAAACAGGTTCATACCTAAAATCACGCCATTTTTCAATAAAAGCAAGCAGACATCATTGATTTTTACTTTCCACGATCTTAGCATACATCTTTCGCTTCTTCATCTCTCATCAGATCTTTTATACAAGCTCATCAGTTAAAGGTGCTTTAGATCTGATCTTTTTTAATGCATCTCCTATAAAAAAACTATTACAATTTAATAACGTCTTAAGCGCTTACATAAGATCTCTATTTTGAATATATACTCTAAGAACACAAATTTGTTGTTTGTGTGTTTTTCTGTCCGCTCTTTCTCCCGCTCTTTTTCCATTGTATACGCGTTACCATAGCAACGCGTTGTCAAAGCAACGCGTTACCATAGCAACACGTTACCGGGTCAGCTAGTATATACTCTAAAAACACAAATTTGTTGTTTGTGTGTTTGTCTGTCCGCTCTTTTTCCATTGTATCAATTAACGTTACCATAGCAATAACGTTACCATAGCAAAGCGTTACCGGGTCAGCCAGTTATAATTAAAAACAGAACATTCCCTTACGTGTAAATGCTACTCACTCGATATTGGCGGAGTTGTGGAATCACAAAACAAGCCAGTAACCGAAATAAGAAGAAGAAAAGTTAATAAAAGCGTGGTAAAATAGCAGTTTAAACTTAACTCCCTTAAAATAGGTTTAGTTCCTCGATAAACAGGAGTCTGCCATTCATATTTATTGTCACTGCAAAGTTTACTCAACACTGTAGGCAAATTATTGCTAAAATATATTAACGGTACAATAAACGACACTTAACGTCGAACATTTCAATATTATACCGCGGCCCGTGTTTAATGGAATTGTACTGTCACGATATTTATCAAGTATATTGTCGTTTACAAAATTTCTTGCACTTTCGTTCGATAGTATTGAACATGTATATCAAGCCGGATAACTAAGGGACAAGATTTGGGTGGAGTCTGTAAGAATAAGTAAGATAGTTTACGCACTGCGTCATAACTCTGATACGTGTTTTTATTTACCTAATATACAAAATGCTAACTATGCATATTCTACAATGCGACAAACTTAATTGTTCAGTTGGTAGTGGCGCTAGTGGAGAACAAAAAGTATAATAGAAATGTCAAAACTTATGGGTCAATTAAAGTTCTAATTTTTGCCGCCGGACCAGTTAAAGTTTGTGGCACTGTTCTTATTTGGTCGGGTCATCCGTCACACCGCACGTTAAATCACAACGAGTAAAATGTACTTAATTTATTTTTTTACATTCACAATGTCGTATTTCTATGGGATATAAACGCCTGTAAAAAAACAACCACGCCTAATAGCCTCAGGTGTGATTCAAACCCACGACCTTTCGCTATCCCGGCGAGTGCTCTGACCGCTGAGCTACCGAAACGCTGGCAGACGCGTCAACATTTACAAACGTATTTCAACTTCTACTATGATCTAGTATCGTTCCACTAATATCGAAAGTTCAACATCGAAAGTAATATTTTTACAAATATTTAACATTCGATTAAGATGGAACCAGCTGTAATAAACAGTGATTGGAATAGATAGATTGATTTTATGTACTCACATCATGTATAGTCGTAAGAATCATAACATGAATAAGTCTTTATCCAGGATTTCATTTTGGTACTAACGAGATTAAATCAAATATTGTAAATTATGGATTTTTAAACTACTACATTTGGAATTTGTAGAATGCGATGGTTAAACGTTTAAAATTGTTTTTTTTTTATTCCTCAAGTAATAAAGTGAATTTTTTGTGTGTCCATTCGAAACTTACATATGACTTATTTAGTGGTTATTTCTTGCAAGTTTGTTATTTGCTGCTTGTAATTGAGACTATTCTTGAATACATACATACTCACTCCTTTAAAAGCCTTTCGTGGTAGACAGAGCCGAAAAAATTGCCAATAAGGCAGCAATCACGGTCACGTTTAGCCAAATTGATTGGGTTTAAGATGTATAAGAAGCACTGAATGAATAGTGACAGGGGACTTGCCCATCGAATATAACAGTTTATATTGAAATCCATTTCCCTTAGACGCCTTTTACGACACCCACGGGAGGATATGGGGTGGTCCTATTCTCTGCGAATATTTCTCCGGGACTGACACGGATAAATAAATAAAAATAACGTTTTACACTTCCTAACATTCTTTCGCATTCAATGCAATAACTTTTTATGAATATGAAAACAGGTGAAAATCAAATAAAAAGCAATTTAGGTCACAATAAATATTTCGATAATCCTGATATTTTCTTGATTCTCTGTTAAGTTAAAATAAATAACCATAACTTTTTCAATATTTTCTAGTTTTTATCTATATCTTTTGGCGTCCAAGAGCCATTTGTATGTAGAAAATGATCTTTCTACACCTGAAGACGTTAATGGAGCATATTTAAGAAGAGTGTTTGATGATTTGCCTCATTTTTTTCGATTTCCTCATGTCATTCCCTAATTAGTCTAAATCGGGGTTCCTCGTCATGACTTGTTCAATTTTATTTTTTTTAATTATCTGAATCACATTCGGAAATAACAGCTGTGACTTGGTCAAATGCTAAAGTGAGTAAAATGTAATATAATATAAGCAAGTATCAAATATACAAATATCCTAAGTTAAAACAGTTGAACTAATGGAGTCGCAATTTACCACGTGTATTGAATATCAATGCACGATACAACAGCAGTTTGGAACGTTTTGGAAGTAATTGGCCCTATTAAGGGGCCCATAATGTTATTAGTAAATAAGTAATTCAAACTATGTTGTCTTGTAATGAGCTAGAATTAAACATTCTCATACAAATATACGTGGATAAATGTTTGGTTTCGGAATTTCAATTTTGTCCAAACAGGATATTATTTTCTTGAATTTTAACAATGTTGGCTGTTTGAATGTAAAGAAAGAATGAATCTGAACGAGAAGATAAAAAAAAATATGAAGAAAATTAACTTGCGTAACATTTGTATTTTCTTATCTAGCACTTGAACTGTGTGTAAATAACAGGTTCCTTTTACTTTACCAATTTACCGACTTAAGAATTATCGATACAGAAATTCTATGGAATTAATGGGTATTACAAAATTGTGTGGTTTTTCGATGATATAACGTCCATTTTCTTAAAAAAAAACACAAAATGGTCAAAATAACAACACAAAACGCAGGATAAATTATTATAATAGAAAAATACTAGAAAAAATCGACTCGAATCACAAGTGAATTCTCAGGCGGCAAACGAACCTGCAACCTTTGGAAATCCGGTCCAATGCCCTCCCAATTGATCTACCGAACCTTGTGAACACTCGTCGAATTTTTATATAATTTATGGATTTTTCAATGCGATCCTTTAAGATAAATTAGTATAATAGAAAAAATAATAGAAATTCACTTGAGACTCGAGTCGATTTTTTCTAATATTTTGCAATTATTTTTCTATTATAATAATTTATCTTATAAGATCGCATTGAAAAATGCATAAAATATATAAAAATTATGAAACAAAACGCAAGGGAAAAATAGTTCTTGCATTTCTTTAGGATTCTCGTCTTAAATTTGCTTAAATTTAAAAATATTGTAAGCATTTGGTGTTGAGTCTTAATTAAACCGTTGACTACCGTTTGGTGCTACAGAAGTGATCTCGCTTTTCGCTCTGACCGTCCTTGGTTTGAGTCCCGGAAAGGGCAGATGTTCGTGATAAACACGAGCATTTGTACCTGAGCCATGGGTATTATATATATTTCTAGCAATAATATCTATGTAACATGTATGTTTGTCGTTCCATAACCCTAGTATCCATAACACAAGCCTCACAAGATCTAATTTTTATGAATGTAAGAAAAGTTGATATGATAATTGTATTATGAAATACTATGATTAAGCCAACCATGTTTGGCATAAGATATTGTATAAGAACTGTAACTTATAATAAAACAAAGCTATATCTATCGCGTTTTCTCCTTTCAGTGAGTACAAGTGAGCAGATCGACGGCTGACGGCAAGCGATGAATATAGATGAATATGTTTTTGCATAAACCATCCGGCTCGTTAAGACCAGAACTGTAGATATTTCATTGACACTAACTTATTTCTTAGTAGTAAACTATAGAAACACGACTTTCCCAATAGTAATTAATAAATCACCTATTTAGTTCCTGCACTTCCTGCACATTTAAATAAAAATAATGCCAGATAATACACGTATTTTTATATTTATTTTTTATATTTAATCCTGTCTCGACTTATAACAGTTGCCGTAACGACTGTGATCACAGCTTTTATATTTTGGCGGTTATATTTAAATTGGTCATCTTTTAGAGAAAAAGCACAGTAAAAGTAGGTGAAACTTAAAAAAATTAAAAAGATGAAAGCATACGCACTGATCTCACAGTATTCACAAAAATATTGCAATAATATTGCAATATTTTGAACTTTTTAAAGGGTAATTCAGTGAACTTGTGCGGAACTTTGGTATAAAAAATAAAACCTCTTTCCAATAATGAACCTTATATTTGAGAGAAAAATAAACTTTTCTGAAAACAACCGTACCGTTTTATTACCGCTTAATAAATCGAAGTTCTTATTAATGAGATATATAGTTTAACATCAATTTAAATCACACAACAAACCTAATCGAAACTAATGGATTCGAGAAGTATAAAAACCAGTATTTTAACAAAATATTTAGTCCAACTCAAATTGATGGGAGTCATAAAAATATTTAAGAAATTATCTTATAATTTATGCAAAGATACGATCTAGAGTAGTCTATTAAAATAATTTAGTAATTAGCGGATGTTATTAAATTCGATTAAAAACTTACATCATCTTCAAAAATTATTGTGGCTGAATAGAATTTAATTTCTTAGCCGCCTGGTTTTATTCTACGATTAAAAGTAAAAGTAAAAATATTACTTAACGTTATATAATACTTTTGGCGGAAGCGAGACTCGTCACTTTGTTGGTTTTGTTTTTTTTTTTTTTGTTAAAATGTGTATTTTAGTGGATAATAATGATGATGGTTTATTTTGGGAGTAATAATGGTGGATTAGTAACCACTAAGTATTTATGTTTTTATTTAATTGTTTGCATTCACAATGCAATATTTGTATAAGGTATAAAATACGTGTGTGTGTAAACATTGGTGGAACGATACTAGCTCATAGTAGAATTTAAAATACGTTTGTAAAATTCGACACGGTTGCCAGCGTCTCGGTAGCTCAGCGGTCAGAGCACTCGCCCGGATAGCGAAAGGTAAGTCACTAAAAAGTACGTAAGTAAGGGAGGTTTTAGTAATACCCCACTCCTTTACTGAAACCTAGGGAAAGGAATATTTCACCGTTCATTCATCATTCTTTCATCATCTATCATTCAAGGATCGGCCCTCATTGTGACTCATCATCATCCAATTAAGAAAAGAACTGGCAGTATTGCATAGACCTTCGCCTATCCCTAAAAGAGGAATATAAACAACAAATAATGAATATAATAATATAAGTATTTATAATATTAGTTAGGAATTACTCCAACTTTTTTAAGATTATTTACATTTAGGAATTACTCCAACTTTTTAAGATTATTTACATTTAAAAATAACTTATGTGAATCAAAATAAGTATACGAACCTATGCTTTATGTACAAAAAACTTATTGGTTAAAAAGTAATACTCTTTATGGATCGAGATACATTCTACAAGTATTTATAAAGAAGGTTTTTACGAGTCATCATTAAAACACTCATTAACTAAACGGCCAATGATAAATCAGTAATCACTTGAGGCGCGACACTTTCGCCCAATCAGGAGGAACTACAGATAATAAAAAGCTTTATATAGTTAATTATATTGAGAATGTAAAAAGGTTATCTGTACATACAAATTCACTGCTGATTATAAGTACATACATCACTTGAGAACGGATGGATCTATTTAAATTTCGAATATAGTCCAGAAATAAGGTCTAAAATTTTACGGCGGGTGGCTCGCGTACCAAGAAGAATCCGCAAGAAACTCTATTTTTTTCTTCCATTTTTATGTGTTAAAATTAGTGTGTGTTAATAATAAAGACGTTAATAGGTACACCAACGGAAATATTAATGGAAGTTCCCATAATGCGCAATTCTATTGCAATTTAAACGACTATCATCCGACATTAAGACCACAAAGATTTATGCACATAAATTAATTTGAGTGTCATTAAAAACATAAACATCGACCAATAGTAAATCAGAAGTGTTACACTGAACCGCCAATCAAATGATCGTATATAAACTTTAGGTCAAATTGAAGAGCGAAGCGATTAGCGGATTACTATGAAAACACTTTGTTTTATTTATTTATTTTTTGTATATTCTAGAAATAACTATATTCGGTACAGCTCACAACAATTATTAATAACTAAGCTGAGCTTGTGCTATGAGTACTAAATAAATAAATAAAAATTATAAATAAGTATATAAATGCCCATGACTTGGGAACAAATGTTTTTTTTTTAATCTTACTTTTCAAAGTTAGGTGTTATTGTTTCAAAATATTGTAAGGTTTTCATAAGTTGAGTATTCGTTATCCAAACATTATTACATCAAGGATCCAAGCCTGAGATACTTATCGCCCAAGAGTAAAAACACAGAGTAAAAGAAATGAGACAGGAGGAGCGATAGATCTATAGATAAGATAATTTGAATGCAGCCTTAGTGTACAATTTTTGAAGCGAAGCTTCTATAGAGACGTTCGGGCCGCTCGCATATAGGCGCTCGCCGCGCCGCTGCTCTATCTGTGCTAAGCGTGAGATTTTATCGTTACTGGAGACCGTTAGATTTAGTACAGTTACACGATATATACAGGAGCTGCCTCCACACTTCAGTGTGCGTGGCTAGCGTGGCTTTTTTCCTCCTTTTAACGCTTAGTTCCTTTTCTTTATACCATAAAGATTCGCTTCTTTCGGGCGTCCCTAGATGGCGCTGTTATATTTTTATTTTTAGTGTTATGTTCGCTTTTCTCGTTGTTTGCCTTCTATATATTGGTATGTTGCGAAGCTTATTAATGTATTTCTTTGTTACATTATCGCTTTTATCTCCTGAATATATCCGATACCTTATGTAAGTACATGTTGCAAATCTGATGCAAATGAATCATGTCATTTAATTCCTCGCTGCGCCCACGACATACTAATTGACGAGAAAAGGTGAGCGCTGTGATCGACTTGTATGAGATGTCATATTATTAAGACACAAATAATCATCATCATGAAATTAAGAAAATAATTTACTTAAGAACTGACAATTATACTTACTTGACACTGGCTAAACGCACATATCGTGCAAGCCACAAATAAAGAAAAAGAAAAAAAAGAATGCAGGTGAGTACGCTGACTTGTGATTTGTGCGTACAAAACTTGTACGCACAAAACACAAGTCAGTGTACTTGTTGCGGGCTCGTGTGTTTAATCTGATGTGCTCAAAATTACCATCTTAAAATGACTGCGAAGTGGGATACGAAATAACAATAATATTTATCGAAGAATATCATAGACATGAGTCTTTGAGAATAAAACATCTTCTTTATAAAAATCGGGTGTAAGTTTAAAAAAATCGTACTTTCAAGTAACTTGCATACCAGTGTGACGTCATACCTGCACGCAAGCACTTTTATAATGAAATCGCACCTTGAATGACTGTATGGTCTTGGTTATTTTATTTTTATTTTTTTAAACAAATAATAACATGTCTAGAACATGTGTGATATAAAGATATAATAAAAAATATTTCTAAATAAATCTTTTTAGCTTTAATAATAGACCTACAAAATTTAAATCATTCCAAATATAATTTCGTTATCATAAAAAAACTGTTTTAAATAAGATTTTTATAGTAGACTAGCGGCCCGTCCCGGCTTCGCACGGGTGGACAATTTTTTTTAATTTTTTTCTATCATAAAATATTTTCCGTTAGCGCCATCTAGCGTCCGTTAGACGAACTACTTACGATTAACGCGTTGCGTATGGTAACGTTATTGATACAATAGAAAAAGAGCGGACAGACAAACACACAAACCACTGTGATCTTAGATTATAGATTAAATAGTTTATTTTAAAAACAAAAATATGTAGCTTACTTCCGCAAACACAAGCAAAATGCACCGCCCGCATTTAAATGCAGATACCGCAGACAAAGACAGCAATACACCTCGCACCTTCAGTAGCTACTCTAAACATGTTTCGCCCCCACACGGAGGACATCATCAGGAATTGTTCGATGTTTTTATTTTTTAAATAAGTTATAATATTAAAAATCTACTTTAAACATCTTATTAGAAACGGTTTATTTTGAATGAAATGAATTAAATTTTGACGCCTTATTCTATCAAATATTAAATAGTTTGTTAAGGTGATTTTCTTTCCTTTACGTTCCGTTACAATTAGCAATAATTTAGATATCTGAATAATAACGTGGTTTTCATTAATTAAAGAATTTTATAAATATAGAGATAAGTCGAATATTTTTACGGCATACCTCTCGTCAATGATATTATTACATAATAAATCAATTAGATTTGAATCAAATCGCTTCCTATCACATCAGCTCAATTAAGTTAGTTAATTATAAATATTCATTAAGAGTTTGAAGTCACTGTTAGTGAGATGACTATATTTTTAACAAAACTATTTTTATTAAAGTTATGTTATAATCAATGATACGTATGATATTTTAAAACTTATAAAAATTATCACTAAAATTTTAACAGTATTCGTATTGTAAATTCTATCTTATCTATTCTAAAACATTTAAGCGAGTTTTGGTTTATTTGCATTAATTGTATAGTAATTTCTTAATTTTTTTATAATTGTATATTTAGTATTATTTAGTTTTACAATAAATTTCTGATGAACCAATCAATAAAAAGATATAACAAAAGGGTATGCTAAGTAGGATATTGTAAAGACTTTCCTTTGCCAAAATGAAATATATATTTATAAAATACCTGCACCCATTATAGTTTAGGTACTTTAGAATTAATCAAAAGCAGATAATGACAAGCTCACGCATGTGCATTAGTTATAGTTTTGTGATATATATCATGATATTTATAATTAATATATGTCAATAGTATATTATCAATATTAAATTTAAAACTACACACATAAAATCTCGCCTTTATTCATATTTTTCTAATCACTATAAAAGGCGCCAGTGATAATTTAAAACGCGCTCATGTCGTCTTGTTTCTAAGAATAAATAAGATCAATTGAACTCTATCTTACGAACTCTCCGCATCGAGACTATACTTTTAAATTAATAAAAACAAATTAAAAATCATACCTAAATTTCAGAACTATTGAATTAAAACTTAATAAGTATTTACAATAATTAGTTGGACTAGCGGCCCGTCCCGGCTTCGCACGGGTGGACAAAAATTCTTTAAATTTTTTCTATTATTAAATATTTTTCCGTTAGCGCCATCTAGCGTCCGGTAGACGAACTACTTGCGGTTAACGCGTTGCTATGGTAACGTTATTGAAACAATGGAAAGAGAGCGGGGAAAAGAGCGGACAGACAAACACACAAACCACTGTGATCTTAGATTATAGATTAAAGCGAATTAAAAGCCAAATAGAAGATGCCTTAAAAAAAACCCAGGTCAAAAGTACCCTTAACCGACGAGCTTGTATAAAAGGTCAGATGATAGTTCTGAAATTACACAAAACTGAAAGCGTCACTTTCCGCTCCCGTAAGTCTTTTTTTGTTGTTATGATTATGTGCTTTCTTGTACGTGAGTGTCAAAACAACTTTATATTATGTGACTAGCGGCCCGTCCCGGCTTCGCATAGCTGGACAAAATTCTTTAAATTTTTCTAGCATTAAATATAGTCTATGTTACTCAACGTGAATGTAGCTTTCCAATGGTGAAAGAATTTTTGAAATCGGCTTAGTAGTTTTTGAGTTTATTCATTGCAAACATACAAAAATACAAATCTTTCCTCTTTATAATATTAGTGTAGATAGGGAAGATAATATTGTTAATGTGAATGTAAGTTTGTTTGTTATACTTTCACGCAATAACGTCTAAACCGATCATCATGAAACTTCGTAAATATAATCTTGGAGGTATTAGAAGTAACATAGGATACTTTATATTGAAAAAAAAAATTATATTAAATGCGGGTAAAAGCTAGTATGTGATAAATATAAAGTTGTTTTAAAGTCATCAATTTACGATGATTTTAAAAAGTTATACGCATTATAAATAAATAAATTTATGTGCGTTTTTTAGGTTTTATTAGATCTCATACAAACAGGAACCGGATATTTAAAGACAGAAATTGACGTAATATTTGCAGATACCGTAACAGAATGGAGTCATCGATACATACATTCGATTAATTACCAAGTGTAATTAATTAACACATTGTTTGGGGAAATACGTCAACATATTTGTCGAACAAACGATGTCAGGATTTCGCACATTTGTTTCAAATACATCGATTTCAATTTCGTTTTTTAGGGTTCCGTACCTCAAAAGGACAAAACGGAACCCTTATAGGATCACTCTGTTGTCCGTCCGTCCGTCTGTCAAGACCGTTTTTCTCATGAACGCGTGGAGGTATCAAACTAAAATTTATATCTAATACTCAGGCCTACTGTCCCTTGGAGCTTTCGCGAGGGAATCAAAACCTAAAGGGTACTTCCAATCGATCTAGAATCTTGAAATTTGGCATGAAGCAATGTTTAACAGCACATATAAAGGAAAAATTCCGAAAACCTTAAATTTTTTGTTATATCTTCATTTTGCAATAAAAATACCATAACTATGACTCGATTGTCGTGATGGGTGAACTTTTACTTATATACCTACAGGTTTGTACGGAACCCTCGGTGCGCGAGTGATTCGCACTTGGCCGGTTTTTTATTTCCAATAAAACTTTAAAACCGTATAAGGAAATAACAAATAACCAATCATTTGACATTTCGACTCCTTTACAGGGGCCGTGATTACAGGATAACTTATATAATGGTTCTATTATCTTCCAAAATTTTAAAAGGACATTATCCCTGGCATGGGCATTGTTTTTTAGTTATTTTAATATACCTACGATTACTGTAAACTAGTGATTTTGTTAAACCTTTACAAGGGGAAATGCATCATGCATACCCGCCTATCAAATGGGGGAGACAGGCGGGTTATGTCAGACTCGACTGACTAAAAAACCTTACCTAACCTAACCACCAATTCGAAAATTGGGTGAATTAAGATAAGAACTGGCGAAAGAAACTTTGACAAGGGAACTGACCATCAGGATACACCAGTAAGAACCAACTTACATTTATTGTTTACTGTCAGTTATTTTCACCTGACCGAACGTTGTTTAGTAATTGCGATTCGGTTTTCGGTGGATTGTACATTTGCAATCCAGGCTATTTGAAGTCTGAAATAGGATTAATTTATAAGATAACACAAAAATAATTTACTTCTTTATTTTTATATTGTTTTAAATTTTCATGGTCACTATCATTATAATAATACAAGTTATATACGGGTTTGTTACCATGTACCTTGTTTTATTGAGTTTCCGATATGTCGGCACTGTTGCAAGCGCCATGATCACGGAGTAACTGAAATAATTGCGGGTAAGCTATTATTGGTGACATATTGATCTACCCTCCGGCGAAGTCTTTTACTGCGGTCGTTGCAACAGTGCTCAAATATCGGAAACTCAATAAAAACAAGGTACACGGTGACAATCCCGTATAAAACTTATATTCTTTATTTTTCTTTAAACAAGCTTTTATTTTTACTTGTTAATAAAAATAACTAAAAAGTCAATAATGGGATTGCATACGGATATTATCTACGATCAAAGTACTCATCAAGACGAATCAAACAAGCCCAAACTCCATGGGTATGTATCGATTTATTGCGGAGTTCCTATGCCACCTTCCAGCTCCAGCATCATATCAGTTCCATGTCACCATAATATTAAATTGTCACGCGATATACATATTCATACAAAATTTCAGCTCAATCGGAAATCGGGAAATGGGTCAAATTCAACTTGCAAGATTTCATTACACACACCGGGACAGGTGAAAGTAAATAATTATTGTAAAAATACTAGCGCTGTCTCAGACTATTTGATTCATTTATTACAACGTACATATATCATAGATAATTATAGAAATAAAACTAACATATAGATTATAAAATTGGCTTAAACAATTCTAGAGATATTTCAACACATCAAAGTAACGTTAATTGGCGAAATTCCGATACAGCTAATGGACCGCCGGTCACTATCTCGTCAAAGATTTATTAATTAATGCAAAACATATGAAAAACTAAATTGGTCCAAATGATTCTTAGCATTTTGCATCAGATAAAAAATGTCTTGCAAAAGAAATGTATCCGGATAATATAATAGGGGTTAAAGTATGAAATTGCCGTTTTATTGCAATAGGTTCTTTGAATTGACATAGAATCTTCATGGTTTGAGGTTTTCGAATGAAACTTTTTTTAAATGGTTTCTATGATGTTCTTTTTTTAAAAAATGTAAAACATTTGAATATCGACTTTCAATTGTTTTTGTTATTCAATTTAGACAAGAAAGATGGATACTGCGAAAATTCGAGTTATTTTTGAATACGAGTTCCGACGCGGAACTAACGCGGCAGAAACAGCCCGCAATATCAATGCTGCGTTTGGAGAGGGGTCTACTAATGAACGCACCGTGCGATTTTGGTTTAAACGCTTTCGTGATGGAAATTTCGACTTAAAGAACGAGCCACGAGGAAGACCGCCCACACAGGTAAATAACGATGAATTAAGAGAGATAGTGGAAGCCGATCCTAGTCAAAGTACCCAGGAATTAGCGGCATGGTTTAACGTTACCTTACCCACAATATTGACTCACTTGCGTCAAATCAATAAAATAAAAAAATACGAAAAATGGGTGCCTCATGATTTGACTGATCTGCAGAAAGAAACGCGTGTTGAAACTTGTGTTGCCTTGTTGAACCGGTACAGAAATGAAGGAATATTGGATCGAATTGTAACATGTGATGAAAAGTGGATTCTTTATGATAACCGGAAAAGAAAAATGCAATGGCTGACCCCAGGTCAAATGCCACAACAGTGTCCTAAAGCAAAACTTACCAATAAAAAGGTAATGGTAACTGTTTGGTGGTCTCAGCATGGTGTTATTCACTATAGTTTTCTCCGATCTGGTCAAGCAATAACGGCAGATGTCTATTGTGCCGAACTCCGAACCATGTTGACAAAACTAGCAGTAAAACAGCCCCGACTCATGAATCGATCTTCACCATTATTGCTCCACGACAACGCGAGACCTCACACAGCACGAGAAACCATTTTGACCCTTCAGGAACTGCAGTTAGAAACCATTCGTCATCCTCCGTATTCACCAGACCTTGCTCCAACGGACTACCATTTTTTTCGTGATTTGGACAATTATCTACGTGACAAGAAGTTTTCTTCCCAGGAGGCAGTACAAAATGCTTTCACACAGTTTGTGCAGTCTAGATCGTCGGAATTCTATCGCAAAGGCATTAATGACCTTCCCATTAGATGGCAGCAATGTATAGATAATAATGGCAACTATTTTGATTAAATAAATTTGTTAAAAATTTAAAAAATAAACAATATAGATTTTCAGTACAAATCGGCAATTTCATACTTTAACCCCTAATATTACATTGGACAAGGGGAAGCTGTAGGCCATATTTTATTAAAATTAAACTTCTCACTAACATCCATTTATATAGGTTTGTTTGTATGATAGGCCTAAAATATTTTTAATTAAACAAAAATCCACGAAATTATAATTTGATCCTTCCACCCCTTAAGTCTGAAATGTTTAGAAACAGTCCATTATGCTGACCCTTATTATCTAGTCTAGTCTAGTAATATATTATGACAAAACTTTGTGTGTGTGTTTGTTACCATTAATGTTTAGTAAATTTTAAAATTCCATAATAATGAAAACTTTCAAAAAGCGCGCGCTTTTTGTTTCAATTTTGAATCCCATAGAGACAATGATTTCAAATTCGGGTACGCTCTAGTTTATAATAAAAACTCAATTACAATTAGAGAAAAATAAAATTTAAATTCGTTTAAACAAAAATAAAAATAAAACAAAAAAGCGTTCTACTCTGTTAATGGATTTATGTAGGAAAGATAAATTTCACGTTAAGTGGTAATTTCACACAGATAATTAAATGTCTAGTTTAAGTTTGTTTAATTGCTATACCCTAACTGGGTCATGTACTTATCGCATTCTTAGCATTATACCGACGACTGTTTGATGCAACGGTAGCGATCCCGCCTTTCGCACCAATGGTCCTGGGTTCGAGTCCCGGAAGGGGCAAATGTTTGTGTGATGAATACGAACATTTGTATCCGATTCATGGGTATTTTTATATATTTGTATAAATATTACATATCTATGTATGATATATTCATGTCTATCCGTTACCCTAGTATCCATAATACAAGCTTTACTGTGCTACTAGGTTCATTGGTGTGAATATAAGAAATATTTTAATATTATAAGAATGTACACATACAATTTTAATAAATAAATAAAAACTATGAAATAGAATTGTCCAAGGAATAATCGTCAGCCTCAGCCAGTTATCCCCACTACTGGGACACGGTCCTTCTCTATGTATAAAACCACCATGATGGGCGATGAATTCATCTGCGTTGCCCTGGTCCCAGGGCGATCGGTTCTATTAATCCCAGGTGGTGTTTAGTCAGTACGAGTCTGACTCTCTCGGGCCGGACCGAAGTATCCATGAGGAGTCACCACTTCCCCCGTGTCCGGAGGGTAACCTATTCCTTGTTTTAGGCGCAAAAAAAGCAATAACCCAGGAAGCATTTGTGGATGCTAAAACTGTAATGTCTGTAACAACGACTTAACTTACCACCTAAAGCAGAGGAAATCGAACTAAAAAAAATTGGTCACCAATCCAATTACTGAGAAAGTTGCTTAACCTCCGTTATCACGGGCCGTACATTTTATCTTCATTGCGACAAACTTAACTCTTCTGCTGATGGTGTCGCTAGTGGTGAACAAAGAGTGTCTAAATCTATGTATAAATTGTAGTTCTAATTTTTGCCGCTTGATTAGATAACTTTGTGGCACTGTATACGCCATTGCGCTCCTCAGTTAGAATGACGCAATGCTTTGCAATAATTTTACTACCAGAAATCAGCATATTTGACACGATACGCGACACTTTTTGCAATCTACAAATTGGCTGTCGCTGCTTAATGACTGCTATTAGATAACTTAAATTTGATACAAGCTATTTAAGTATTTAGTAATATTTCCTTGAGCACCGCAAGACAAAGCGGTGGGAGTATAAACAATTTATCATTTACATAAGACAATTTGTCATAGCGAACAAGCTTGACAAATTTGCATGTTGCTGCGTGAATAGGGCTCGTTTCACGGATAAGAGTTTCGGCATTATTATTAAGATGTAATGAATCATGTTTAAAAATAGCAACAAGAATATAAATATTAGACAATATTACATATCGCTGGTTTGCGAGAATATCGACGCAACTCAAAAATCTGTCAAATTGAACTAAATATGCCAAACGGTCTTAAATGTTTGATTTTTTATCGTGAACAGAGATAGACAGAGACGTAGACGCAATGCAGATATCGCGCCACACCGTTCGCTCGAAAGAGAAACAATTAAATTTTTTTGTATCCAATAAATATTTAATAAAAAATTTGAAAACCTTATATATTGTGCCCCGCTATACTGTATGCGATCGTACCTACTAAGCTTGTATAGCCTTCCCAGGCTAAGGCACCTTTTAGGTGGTGTTAAGTCAGTACGAGTCTGTCATAACTCCCGAGCCAGCCCGAAGTAACCATGAGGACTCACCACCTCCCTCCCCCGAGTTCGGTAGGGAGAGGGTTGTAGCGTGCCCCTGTACAGCGCGGGCGAACACTCATTTAAACGGTCGACCTATAGTATTTTTACTAAGTGTGGGTATTGTTGCCTCAAATCTATAATCTAAGATTGCAGTGGTTTGTGTGTTTGTCTGTCCGCTCTTTTTCCATTGTATCAGTTAACGTTACCATAGCAACGCGTTAACCGCAAGTAGTTCGTCTACTGGACGCTAGATGGCGCTAACGGAAAAATATTTATTAATAGAAAAAAATTAAAGAGTTTTGTTCACCCGTGCGAAGCCGGGACGGGCCGCTAGTTAAATACAATAAAAATCGCATTTACCTACATATTAGTAAACATCGTTTTTTATTACAAATACAGTTAAAACAATAATAACTCATTATAATCCTGTGACGTTTACTTAAACAATTATTTTTATCGTTAAAAGATATGGTTTAAAACAGAAAACTGTTAAAAAGTAATTAACTGAGAATCACCTGAGTAATCCTGAGTGTTATTTTTTGTTGTTTTACGGAGATTTTGTACACAGTTACCTACATGTCAGCCCCATCGTAACTATGCAATAATCCTAAAATTATAAAAACGACAGTGTTTTCTTTTGTTTCTTACACTACTACTGAGGGCCTACCATCATCTCTTAGCGCGATTCAGTTTCGATTGCCAAAGTGAGACACCGCTATACGCGGTCTATAGTGGCATCTCTTTTTAACAGCTAAACTTGAATCGCTATAAGACGTGATGGTAGGGCCTCTGATCATAATAAAATATTGCATACACTTTTTCCGGGGTACTGAAAAGCATATAGCGCACCTTTCATGAAAAACATTACCATTTTCGAGGGATAGAAATAGAACTTTTAAATAGTAGTTTTCAATAACGTAAGCGAAACAAGTAATATATTATATAATGTAGGGTTATACACTAACGGTGTATGAAAATTAACATTTTTCGACCTAAGACTAATTATTTGATAGAATCAGGCGTCACTGGGTGAAAGACCATATCTATTTATAAAAACAACTAGCTTTCCGCCCGCGGCTTCGCCCGCGTGGAATTCGGTTATATTGCGGTATAAAGCACAACTATAAGAAAACTTCTCATTCCCACGGAAAAATCAAGAAGCGCGATGTAACGCTGGATACAATTAGTTGTTAAATCAAAACTGAATGGTACACTATATATATATTAATATGTTTTCCCTTGTGGAGCAAAAACATGCAGATTTTGGACACTGGAAACCCGGGAACACGCTACATAGAGCTGACCATGCGAAAAACAATGTTTTTCCAAGTGTACTCTAGCAACCCTTAGAGTTTGGCCATGTGCTTTATTAATGGTCATTGCAAATGAAACCCTTATAGGAAATTGTAGTCTTTTAAATTGAAATGGGAGGTCTGTTGGAATAATCGGAATCCGAGGAATAAGTCATTTAATGAATCATTTAGCTTCAAAATTTATAAAACAAATTGTACATCATCCCTCGGGAATTCCTCATTTTCGGGGATTCATTATCGTATCATTTAGCTTCTAAATTTACATGTTTATATTCGTTTTATTATTTTACCTTGTTTTAAACGACACACAGCGCCATCTACAATCCATCCATCAAGCAAACAATATTTTTATTTTTCCTCGGGAACATCAATTTTTTCCAGGATAAAAAGTACCCTATTATTTAATGCGGACTTTTATCTTTACGTCTGCAAAATTTCAAAGCAAGCGGTTCAGTAGTTACGGCGTGAGAGCGGAACAAACAAACTCACTTTCCGATTTATAATATTAGTAAGGATGCACTACCGACACACTTTCACCAAACTCTACACGTGTTTAACCCTCACACTTAGCATCATCAGGAGCTGTTCGACCGTGCAATATCGAGCAATAATACTTATTCACTTTTTTTTTATTAATAATGGGTTCTCTTATGATCCCAATCAAGCTCAGGGGCTAAGACAGGATCCACGATGGAACAAGCGCATTATGGAGGATGTTGCGAAACGCTTGGTAGGACGGGTAGGAATAGCAACCAAGAAAGGGTGGCAACCCGCAGTGCGTTTGGATGACCGATGGAAAAAAGTAGATGAAGTGCTCGATAGTTGCTATTTTGTAGAAGTAAACTAGACTTTTTTTTTTTAATACCTAGACTGAATCTTTCTGCTGGGAACTTATATGTCAACACTAATTTTCAAACGCGCACTTAGTATAACGCCAATATCAAACCGATTGAATTTCAACTTCGCAATTAAGTCTTCACGTAAAATTTCATAAAAACAAGTGTTTTTAACAGCCTTCTTAAATTTCACTAAAGTCAATTCAGTTACATTGTGCGGTACCTTATTATAACACGCAGTACAACTACCCTAAAATGAGACTCCTATTGTTTGCAATCTTGACCTTGAAACAAGTTTATTTTTGTTTCTTGTGTTGAACGAATTAACACTACGTACGTAACGTACATAATAGTTTTATTTATATTTATATTTATTTATAAACTAGCTGACCCGGTAAGGCGTTGCTATGGTAACGCATCTACAATGGAAAAAAAGCGGGAAAAAGAGCGGACAGACAAGCACACAAACAACAGATTTGTGTTCTTAGATTATAGACTAGCTGACCCGGTAACGCGTTGCTATGGTAACGCGTATACAATGGAAAAAGAGCGGGAAAAAGAGCGGACAGACAAACACACAACCAATAAATTTGTGTTCTTATATTATAGATTAAGAAGACACAGTAAGTATATTATTATCCTTACACGTCATATTCGATTTTTAATTTTTTTTACGACCTCCGTTGTCGAGTGGCTTGCATACCGGTTTACATAGGAATGCCACTCCGAGGTCCCAGGTTCGATTCCCGACCGAGTTAATGTAGAAAACGAACTTTTCTATATTGGCTCGGGTCTGGGTGTTGTGGTATCGTCGTTTCTCTGGATTCCAAAACAGAAGTGTTTCAGCTACATATCCACTGTCAGTCCACGGTAGTCATTGCTACCGATAGCCAACACCCCTCGTCAGTCTCTGGTGGCAATTGCTACCATATTCAAATTTCCGCGTGGCCTGCTTTTTTTTTTTAATTATGATTAATTTTTGAGTTACAGATATTCAAAAATTCTGTGGTGGATTCATTATTTAATCAGCTTTACGTTAGTTTTTTTTGTTTGGTCCCAGCTTCAATATTTAGCGAGAATATATCTAAGAGCCCGACATTTATTTTTCACAATTCGAGCAGCATTGGCACTGTTGAGAGGGGTCCCCAACCCGCAATAGTGAACTGACAAGTGGTTAACTTGGGTTCAGAAGAATGTATGTGATGTTGTCTTATATTATCTAACTTACTGCAACTTACTGTTGGATGAATGTAGACAATACCCTATGCCAATTAAAAAAGTTATTTCGTTCGTCTATCCTCCGCTTGGTGGCGTCGTCCTCTTGCGCTTTAGCAGTTCATGTGTCGAGTCATGTTAATTTGTTTTATACTTTTTCTCATAATAAAACCGTGTTGTATCTAAATAGTTATCATTTCTACACTCACAAATGCAGGATCTTTAATTTTTCCACACAACATGCCATTAAGGGAGCTGAGTAATCCTAAGTTATTTATGAGTATGACTGCATACCCCATTGCTAAGCGTCACCTCATCGAAGTATTTACTGAGTTTAGTAGCAAAGTCCACATTGTTATCTTAATTAACTTACATTACATTTTTTAACAGCTACATAGTTTTATCGTTTTTTCAATAGATCATCATGAAAACAGACAATATATTTACGATACCTTTTGGTGATGAATTTATAATAAAATTATATTAGATTCTGACCGTTCGTTAATTATTAACTTTTCTATTATTGACTTATTTAATACAAATCCAAAACAGTTTTGGTTTAAACTCGTGAAACTAGTTTGACACGACTCTTAAACAACTTAAAATTATATTATAGTTTTCTAGTGTAAAATGCTTACAATTTTAGTTTTTATTTTTAATCAATAAGTTTGATTTTATTCTAATAATTATAAACTGAAGTAGTGAATTGTTATTTTTCTAGTATTATAGACATATAACACTGTAGTAGTAGTTTTCCATTTAAGTAGAAAAGTGTGTATGTCAGCTCCTACACAACGATTAGAGTTTACTCCTTAACAACGATTGACTTAACTTTTGAACAGACACAGAAAATAGTAGAACAAAACTTCGAAATAAAAGTGAAAAGTGCGCACTATAGGTTGCTCACAAAAACGTTACGTTGTTATTCGATCACAAAATTTTACTCTATATTTATTTTCATACCTGCCTTTAGGCATGAGAACGTTATACCAATACGTAACTAAAAACCGTTTTGAATATCATACCGAAACGTAACGTTACCGCAACACTTAAAACCGTTTTTCTCTTAAACAGCGCCGCGCAGCGCTCTGCCTCGATCGAGTAAATGCGCCAAGAATGATAAGAGCTATAATAAAACAAATAACTTTGTAAACAATATAAATGATCAGAAATATTATTAAAAAATTCGAACCAATAATTATTGTAAATATTACAAGTTTTATATGCGCCAGAAAAGTTTTTAAGTTCTCATTTATTTACATGAAATTAAAAATTATTAGTTCATACATTTAAAATTTAACAAACTAGTCCTAAGCCTAGTAAAAGCACGAAGAGGATATCGTCATAACCATAATTACGTAAAACTAAAACAAAAACTTGCGTTACGTTTGCGTTTGCGTTTTCATTCGTTTTGCAGTAGCCAAACCATCTCGTCAACCGCGGTAGTGATAACCATAACTGCAAACGGTTTTTAATAACGTTATGGAAACTTCAAAACCGTAACGTAACGGTTTTCAAAAAGCAGCCAAAATGCCCATCTCTACCGGCCATCATTTTTCATTCATTCTCCAATAAAAAAATTTATAAAATAGTTATTTGAAAATATTCAAATAACACAGGTACAATAAAAATATATTATTATGTCAGGATATCGTCAATAAAAATGTAACTAATAAATCTGTTAGCGTCTCGTCAATGTCATACGACATCTCACGCAAGTTTTAATCGCCATTTTATTAGCCATAAAATGTACAGGAAATTAAACATTTAACTACAAAAATTGTTCAATAATTTTTATATAAATTATAGCTTTAAATCATTTATATTTCTATTAAAAATAAAGATGTTCGTATAAAATGAAATATTGTCAAATTGAATCTTTAGTAATTTTTGGGGTATATATGGGATAGTCGAATTGTTTTTAGCCCTATTTGTTGTTTGACACAACAAACTTTTCGTATACTTTTCCTAATCTCTAGAATGTAGGTTAAGGGTATTGCTATCCCCTTTTCATAGAGAAAAAAATGATGTTATTATGATTCCTTTTTTTCTAGTAAATATACCACACGGACCTTGCTGCCAATTTTGTGGTTTATATGTATGGTGATATCCTCCAGTATCATTAGGAGCCTAACACTAACTAGTTCTGCTTTGTTGGTCACCACAGGGCAGGCCGTCACTGAAAAGCAGTTTTTTCAGGCAACCATCAGATAAACTGGGCAAGTTTAAACAAGATTTACATATTGATAAGCGTTTTTCGTATTAACAATAAAAAAAATGACAAATAACGTCATTGTTAAAGTATTTTGATATTTTCCTTATATCAATAAACCCTTATCTACGAATTTATTGGATCATTCCATGACATCACTAGTGGCGCCTTCACACCTCCACTATGACGTTGCACTATTATCGATTTGGCGCCTTCACGAATATATATCGAATGATTCATCGATAAACTGAAAAGTACCGTGAATTTTGTTCAATCATACGCGATAGTATAACAACTCATTATTTGCGAGGCTTGTGCATACATTAATGATTAACTCTATAGGTTCTTGTACTCTATGATAGGGTTATTGAAACCGTCAAGTCCCTCTGCCTATGCGTCATGCTCGTGAAGAAATACTGCCTTGATAGATAGTTAGATATCTGGTCTAAAGTACCAGTATTATCGACAATTACTTAATATACATTTTTGTTTGCTTTTTAAATTTGTCTTTTACTTATACATATAATGTTTGACTTATAAAAACAGGTATAAAAAAAGTGTATGTGTCAGCTCTGACGCACGACTGGAGTTTACTCCTTAAGAACGATTGTCTATGAACAGGCACAGAAAATAATAAAACAAAGTTTAAAATACTAGGCGATGCAGTCGCTAAGCATAAAGATACGCTAGCACCATATATTGGAGCGGAGCGTAATACTCAAAAAAATTTTTTTTTGATTCGATGTGAATTTTTGCGAATTTGCAAATTCGGGTTCCGTCACCATCTGGTCCTAAGCCTGTTGATTCGATTCTACACAAAAAATATTAAAATCGGTTAAGAACTCGGGAAGTTATGGCGGAACAGACATTACGCCATTGAATCTGATCCTTTTGACGCCATTGAAGGCCAGGTCAAAAGTACCCTTAACCGACGAGTTTGTGTGAAAATGCTGATGAAAGTTGAAGAAGTGAGAGATGTATGCCAGGAGTAAATGGAAATCTGTGGTCTCTGCATACCCGGGAAGAGGCGTGATTTCATGTATATATGCATGTATCAATCTTGAAAAAATAATTTTTATCCATGATGGCCGTCGCTTTATTTCATCAAACCAATGACAGTCATCCGTTTGAGATCTTAGCAATTGGTTGCAAAAGAAGGGGTGTGGCGTGCACATGCGCACTCAATTATATGGTACTGCCATCTTAGGGTATCGACAGGTTTTATGAAAATATCTCAAGTTGCTGGTGTAATAGCATAATACATTGCCATTTCTTTCTGTTTATTTTTATATTTTATATAAAAATCATCAGCAAAGTTTCAAGAAATATAAAAACCCGCCAAAAGGCTAAATACAATATTATGCTGGTTAATTGACGTCATGACGTCACATACTCGTAAACAAGCCGTACAAAAATCAAAACAAGCTGGTGATGTCACATAAGATTCAGTCAATTCCGTGCATTTACAATCACGTTGTCAAACTTTTGATTATTTTGCTAATGATTTCTTACAAAAAAAATATATTTTAAATAATGAGTGGGTCCTATTAACTTTTAATATTTTCTATTTCATACTTTAGGTAAGTTGGTAAAATATGAAATATTTGCATTAATGTTTTTTTTAATTATGCGACCTAAACTTAATACAATAAATTCTTTAGATAATAAAAATAAAGCAGTTAAATGCTTATTAAAGAACAAAGAAATTGTCCTGTCACTGTTTTTGTTTTATTTGTTGGCTATGTTTAATTACCAAATAAAAATGTTGATTTATTTATTTTTTCAGAAACCTGATAACGTATTTTTGTTTTGGTGGCAGGTGCGTGATCAGTTAGCAACGGTGGTAGAGCCATGGATGATATACTGTTTTTATTTTGTTTGTTGACTGTTTGTATGTCCTATGTTTACGTACCAAATCAAAAAAAATCTATTATTTATTTGAGGATTTTGGTCCGAACCTTCCGACTTCAAATGGGCAGAGTTTGAAAACGTGCACTGAGAAGATATTCTAATTTTTAACACAGTATTATGAACCACATAACACGTAACAAACTTGTTAAAATAAATCACTTAGAGACACGTAGAACAGTTCCGTGACGACGTCTTTACTAGACGGCGACTCGATCGAAAGTGAAATGGGGCTCGCCCGTTGACAATGTCACGACTCTGTCGAAGCGCGGGAAATCAAATCAAGTTGCTCATTTTCGTCGGCTAGAGGTCACGCTTGATTTTTGATTAGCAACCGTTCTCTTGTCTGACTGTTTGTCATGTCATGTATGTATGTCTGATTACAGACAAACGTTTTGCAGGCCAGTGTCGGGACTATTGAATTTGTCGGATTATAGAGTACTCCCTAAGATCCCCTATAATTTGAAGCGAAGCTTCTATACGGACGTTCGGGCCGCTCGCATATAGCCGCTCGACGCGCGGCCACTCTATCCGTGCTGAGCGTCAAATTTTACCGTTACACAAGAGCGTCAGATTTAGTACCGTTACTCGATGTATGTAAGAGCCAGCTGCCTCCCCATCTCAGTGTGAGTGGACTTTTGTCTCGCTTTCACTCATGTCAGTGTGCGTGGCTGGCGTGGCGTTCTATCTCTTTTTATACTCTATGCATCCACGCCAGTCACTTTTGAATATCCGTTGCAATCAGCTATTTCGTTTATCCTTTCAATCGATTATAAATGAACCGTGTAAATCGTAGTTTTTATTAGTTCCTACGTTATATAAAGCTTCCCTTCTTTCGGCGTAGAGGGCACTGTTATTTTTTTATGTTTTTTTTTGGTGGCAGGTGCGCGATGAGTTGGCGACGGTGGTAGAGTGGAGGAGGGCGGCCGGATGCGGCTCGCGCGCGCCCGTCCGCCCGCCGCGTCCGTCACCTAGCCGCCGACTATGCGCATGGCAAGCGCCCTGCCCACTCTGCTCGCGGTGAGTACCACTACTGACCGTCCTATGCTGCAATTTTTTGCAAATAAATAATTTACTAGCATTTACACTGCATCTCCCTCTAACACAGGTTTTATACTTAAAAGGGAACACCAGCCACTAGTTATAATATGTATTTAAAAGATACTGAATAAATATTTTTTCATTTTCATTTTTTCCATCTCCACGTCACTAGTATCCAAGTCATATCTATGCATAAACTTAATAGGCTGAAATAGCTGTTATATTGACTGCACATTATTTTATTATCATTGCAAAAATGTAGTAAAACTTGTTAGTATTGATTTTATAGACGATGCGTCTTTCAGCTAAAGTTTTCCATTCTGCTACAGAATATACTTTGGAGAGTGTGCTCAGGAGCTGCATGTGCTCATACCTCCATCTTCCTTTTTCCATCTTATATTGAGACACACTGCAGACTACCAGCCTTTCTTGGTTGCTATTCCTACCTGTCACACCAAGCGCTTCTAAACATCATTTATAATGCGCACAGCAAAGGAATGGAACTGCCTCCCAGCGTCTGTGTTTCCAAGTACTTATAACCCGTCCGATTTTAAAGCCAGGGTGAATAGGCACCTTCTGGGTTAGCTCGTTCCTTTGTGGATCCTGTCTTGATCCCCAGGCTTGATTTTGATCCCATTCGAGAGAACCTATTCAAAATTAAAACAAATGCTTATGCTCATCAAACAAACATATGCCTCTACCAGGAATCGATCCCAGAACAGTCGGTGCAGGAGACAAGATCGCTAACATTGTATTCAATCTCTGAACTGGTATTTCTCTTTATACTCATTTATGTCCATTAGCTATAATTTTATGATCGACTATCCATTAACATTGAAATAACAAGCAAAAAAATGTATCTAATTAGGTTATAAATTATTATTAAATTTAATAAAATATTAAACGGCTTATTAGGTTACATGAAAAGCTGCCAACAGATTTTCTGGTGATAAGTGGTTACCGAGTAGACCAAGAGACTGTGTTCATTATTTTAACAACACCGCGAAAGATAATTAAGCAATAAAAACTAATCAGTCGTTAGCAAACACAATTAACTATATTTAGCCTGGATATACTGAGTATTCGCAAACTAAAAAGTTAAAATTATTGCTAATAACTTTACTAACACAGTAATTTATATAGGTAAAAACGTCAAAGTATTTGACACAAACGTGCTTGTCACTGTCAATAGTTCCTTGTTCCCGCAAAGGTAGGCGAAGATCACAGTTTTCTCTTTCTAATGATTGTGACATATATATCTTGCTTCTATGTTACGTAATTCATTAAAGTTTGATAGGCGTCGATCCCTACCCTTCGTGATCTAAGGATTTATAGTAAGACGATATCATTAACTCCATACATTAATAATTTTGGGATTAAAGTGAAAGAAAGAAACACTAATTGACCTCACAACACATTACCGACACAAAATAAAGCCAAGAAGAAAATACTGTATGCTATTGTTACAAGCTGTCGAACAAAATATCCTTAACGAAAAGAAGCCACGAATTATTCCAGTAACGAAGAATTTAATTTTTTGAGTTCCCCATTTTTAATTTTTTATTAAATAGAAATTAAATTTATTTCAAATCAATCATATTTAGTAATCTCAATTTGTTTCATTTATATTATTAATAAGTAGCTACATAATTAAGGGCGTAGAAAGGGCGTTTATACATTCAGAAAGTCAGATTGTTGGTATCAAGAATCAGACCTTAACAACCATAATGCTGTATCTATGTCTGTTAATTCAAAATTTCACCCTGTCTCCAGAACTATGACTGCGCAATTTTATGAAATAAGCTGTCCAATTAAGGTATAAATTCAAATGTAATAGGTTATCGCATCAACTGCATAATTACCTATCATTATTGTTCTGGGAACACAAACTTACTGGTTGTGTAACATTGATATCTCTTGCAAAACCTGGGGCCCCTTACACAGTATACAGTGGCTCAATTCCGCCATCCCAAAACCGATAATAAGAAAATAAAATAAAAAACTGAGAATACCTGATGAGAATCAAAAACTTGAGTATTTTTTATTTACTTTCTTAGTCTATATTGTCTTTACAATATGTTAAGATAAATACTGTTAATACATGCGGAATCTAATCTGAGAAAGAAGTTTTTAAAAAAGCTTTTATCAATCTGGGCCTGTAACAATGAGATTTATTGCCGCCAAATCGAACGCGACATTCCGAGAAAATATGTAGTTCCTCAACCTACGATACGATCACGTCTCTACGCTACGCGTTAGTCCGCTACAAACCTCTGCCAACACTAGTCGCATTTTAAAAGTAAAATATCTAGTCTACGCTCTATGAAAGAAGCGCGGGAAAGTTTTCAAAATGGAAGCGTGGTGAAATACAAAAGTGACAGTTTTCAAGCTAAAATTAAAAAAAAAGTGTTTTGTTTTTAAATCTATTTTTATAATCGATTGTATCATAATTATACTGTGTTAATTAATCGCGTTGCATTTAAGTGATCCGAATGTAACATTTTCAAATGAACGGCAGTGTTGGCCTCAAATTTTATGTATGATTTATTCAAGTCCTTGGATAAATTTATTTTTGCTTATGGCAATTAGAATGGTAAGTGGTTCAATTTTATGTTCGTTACATGGAAAAATGACATGTGTCGACATGACGTCTCTTATTGAAATTCAAATGATCGGTTCATTTAATTAAATGTTAATTTAATTGCTTCATCTATTAAGAAGCCGGTTATCTTATCGCATTTTTTCATTAACAGTTTTCTAGCTGACTTTATATCGAACTTAAATAGCTGGCATCGATATCCGATATGGAAATGCATTTGACTATTTGAAATCCGAATAAATAGTATAAATACTTCGTCATTATTTAATCTATGACTATAGGCAGTTCAGTTTCAAAACCATAAACTATTTTTTTGTTTTTAAAATTAAAATTGCAAAGAGTCTTAATAGAAAAGAAATCTTTTTATAAAACTTTTTTTACTTTTCGTCTTGCAAATAATCTAAACAAAAATATTTACCGCTAAAACACCAGTGCAAATACTATTTGAAGAAGAAATTATAGGCAAAATTTTTTTTTATGAATAGTGTTTTTTTCTTGAATTAATAAAATAATCAGTAATGAAACTGCACAAAGATATGACTCTATATTTTTTAGATTAAAGAATGGTGATAGGTAATTCAGTAAGGCAAGGTTATTGCAGGCATAAAAGAACAAAAAATATTTAATAACAAGTTAATCGTAAATAAGTTTGAAATTATAGCAAAAATATAGAACAAAATGTCTTGATATATTTCTCCTGTTTCTTCTTATCGCAACCCATAGCTTTCACATTTTCCTTTATCGAGGGATTTATTAATTTTAAGACCGTTTCTAACGTGTTATAATAACAAAATAATAAGTAAAAGCTCATAACAATAATGAACCTTAGCACTATTAAAATAAAACAGTATTTATTTTTCATAGTTTCTACTTTATAACTTGTTCGCATACTACAATAGTGCTTGTTTGCACTTTGTAACAAACAATTATATGACCAACTTAATCTGTGTTGACTGGAAGAGACCTCTTTTAGGAATAAGTTTACCTTTAACAACAATTTACCTGTTTTTTAAACCTGTTGTAAATTTATGCGCAATAAAGAATATTATAAAAATTGATATCGAGAAACTATTTAAATATTTAGTATGAGATAATATGACACGTATTTTAAAAAGATTTCAATTTTCATTTCATTTTTAACGATATTGTCTAATATCTATATATATATATATATATATATATATGTTAAAATTTCGAGTCACAGTGTTTAACTGCGATGAACTCCGAAAGTGCTCAACCTATTTTGATGACTTTTTTCTTCATTTTGCTGGATTTGTTCCGACTTAGGACATAGGATAGGTTTCATTTTAATTTATAATAAAAAAATATAGCAAATTATAATAACTGAGCTACCGCAACGTGTGACCGGGTCAGTTAGTTTATTTATATATATTTATTGGAGCCGAGCGAAGCTCCCATGGATCAGCTTCAATGGCGCAATGTCTGTTACGCCATAACTTCCCGAGTTTATAACCGATTTTAAACTTTTTTTTTGTGTGGAATCGAATCAACAGGTTTAGGACCAGATTGTGACGAGCCCGAGTTTTGAAATTCGCGAAAATTCCCATTGCAACAATTTTTTTTTCCTTTTTTTTAAGGTATTACGCTCCGCTCCAATATATGGTGCTAGCGTAGCTTTATTCTTAGCGACTGCATCGCCAAGTTTATTTTTATCACTAAAATTAACGTATATTAAATTACATTAAGTATTTAACTACATGTTTAAACCGTAACTTAACACAGTCAGTTACTGCTGTGTCACTGATTGGACATACTTTATACTGGGTATAAATTTACCCTTAACGAAGCCACGACATATAAATAGTGTACTGTTGACAGCATATCAGGCTATACACTCTTAGTACGTAATTAACTCTTTTACAAAAGCATGAGGTAAGTCAGAATAGATTGATATTTATTGTACATGAAAATTAGTAAGTTTACCAAAATAATGAATGAGAATGACTTTTATTTTTATATAAATAACTTAGTGCAACGATAGCGATCTTGCTTTTCGCACCGACGGTTCTGGGTTCGAGTTCTGAAAAGGGCAGATGTTTGTGTGATGAAGTTACGATGATTACGGATGATGTGATGATTACGGATTTATACAACGTGTTACAAAAAAACCCTTTGAAAATGTAATAAATTATAAAAACGAAAAATATTGTCAACCCTTGTAAGCTGTCACTGCATAGAACTGAAGTTATCCATTGAATGTAATCTTTAACAGATTTTAAGTTTTCATTCAAAAAGGTTTGCAAACTCAATAATGGCTTCGAAAAACGCCGACGAATAATAACTTTATGCTGTCTCTTTCAAATCCTCTAATCGATATCTTACAATTAATTCGTGTTTTAATCAACATTTTTTCTAAAATGTGAGTGTTAGTTTAGGTTAAAAGAGACTTAACATAAATACTTATATATTTATCTTAAGTATGTCACAAAATGTTAAAAGATCTATGTCAGGTCTTTTAACATTTTCTTAGACTTGTAATATCGATCTGAGCGGCTTCTGTACATTTTGTTATTGACTCTGTCTTTCCGCGGATATTAGGTAAAAATGTACATAAACATTCTGTGTTTTCTGCGCCTACATGCGAGTGGCTTCCGTATAGAAATACAGACGTTCGGGACGACGGACTTTGCTTCAAAAAATTTAGAAGCAACAAAACTGAGTTTATAAATTTCTACAATGTCGCCGAGTAACGAAGGGCTGTTTGAAAGATCTAACTTATAAATATGTATAGTTTTAAAAGCAATTGTTTAAAGAGCGGTACCAACAGCTTTACAACAAGCTTTCGAACTATAAAAGCTTTCATGCAAATGTTTGTATTGCCTATAAAATATTAAATTCTAGAGCTCAGTTAACACAAACATACGCGTTCGCAACGGGTCAACGCGGAAGCGCCGAAGGTACACACCCGCTGTTATATTAAGTTAAAATAACATGAACGTTCGTTCTATTGCCGCCTATAGGCCAAATAGCTCATGGTACTTACGGCACATCAAAAACATAATCTCAAAATTTATCGCTTCATAATGAACTCTATGATTGTAACTTAAAGTTGTAAAGTGGTTGAGGAAATTTGACGCATTTGATTGCCGTAGTCGACTGTTACATAGATTTAAATAACAGATTTTTAATCTGTGTATCGCTTGATCAATTTTGGAGTTTGACATATAAAAAAAATATTATTAGTTTTAGATGCTCCCAAGCAAAAAGTCGATAGTCGAAAAAGGCATATCTTACGTGACATACTATTTACTGATAAATCATTTGTATAGAAAAATCCTAGAAAGACAAGTAAATTCTTGCCTGAGAATTTACTTGTGACCCGAGTTAACTTTTTCTAGGATTTTTCTAATAAAATAATTTATCATATAAGATCACAAAAACAATATTTACTATTTTGTAGTAAATTGTATATAATGAGTTTTGTTCCCAAAACAAAACATGATTTTTTTAATGGTTTACAGTAATTTTTCTGACAAATTTTTGCAAATTTATTTCCCTACAATAAACGTATATGTTGTTATATCTACATAAATATCATTATGTGCTCTTTCCGGGCACGAACCCAGGACCGTCGGTGCGAGAGGCAGGATCTCTACCTAACAGTCATTTGTCAGATTACAGTAATTCAAAGTTGGAATAATGATCGTGTACATGGTGTACAAATATAGTCAGCTAATTTATTAGTTTATATCTCTGTCAAATATTCTTGAACACCATAATAACATTTTGTTTGTAACCATTGAGTGAACTAAACAATATTCCATCATTTATATTTAATATCTTAAATATCGAATTGAACAGTTTATTTCCTCCATAATTCGGTTTTTTGTACTTTAGACAAACAAATCTATGGGCATTCCCCGGTGCAATAAATGCGGAATTTCGTAATCCAAAAGATAGCAAAAAACGATTACATATTTTGTTATTAATGGCGAATAAGTTTAATAGACTGTATAAATAGCTTATCTATTTATATATAAAATATATTGATAAGATTAGAAAATCGCTGATTACTCAGCATATTGATAATAGTATAATTTTTTATTTTACGCGATTACCAAAGTCAGTCAGTAGTCAGTATAATAGTCTATCCGTGTTATACATAAAAAAAAGATTTGGCCTTTTTATAAAGCTTAATTTCAACTTGACAGAAAGACACAAAACTTAAATTAAATTAAAATAGTTCTGCTCTGAATTTTTCACTTGTGGCAACCAAATAGTCTGGCCAGTGTAGATTTCTTTGTACACCTAAATGTAACGTTATTTTCTTGTTATTTTTTGGATAGATTTAATGTATTGTCCAATAGAAACCTTGTCTAGTCTAGACTAGTCTCAATATTTTTTTCGGTGGAGGTCTAAATACACCGACCACTACAGCATGGTCCCTTTCATACGTTTCTAAAGTTAATAGTTCCAGTGGTTAATCCTTATCTATTTTAAAGAAAGCAGTGGAAATGCAAAAAAGATAAAAAAATTAAAATAATAACAACTGTCTTTATATATTTGTTGTTGCTGTTCAGTGCGATTTCCTGAGTGCCCTCTTATTCAACCCCGTATTTCATTTCGTCCAAACTAATTCCTTGAGCTGTCGTTTGGGCAATGCTAACACACTTTCTGCAATTTAACGACTTTATCGTGGTGATAAAATGCACTGAACCATTTATGGACTAGTCGCGCAATAGTTAAACTAACATAAATCATTAATTTTCTAATAATTTATGATAACATAGAAAATGGGTGAAGAAATTATAACCAGAAAAATTTGTCTCATTTGTTAGACGGGAATCGAACTCAGATCCCTATATATATATATATATATATATAAACCTACAGAAAAACAGGCACAAAAAAAATAGTGCAAGGTATGCAAGATAGGTTGCGCACAAAAAACGTAACGCTGTCATTCGATCACTAAAGTTTACTTTTCATAAAAAAGGCGCCCGGTATGAAAATATATGAAAAGTAAAATTTAGTGATCGAATGACAGCGGTACGTCGCAAAAACTCCAAAGTAGTCGTTAGATTTCGACGAAACATTGCTAAGTTAGAAAGCACCACAGAGAAGGTATGGTCAGCAATAAATACCGTTTCAAAGAACGTCACAGTTACATTACATCTATTTTATTCTGTTTTCATTAATTCATTTATATATAGTCAAATTTAAGTGATCTAAATTTTTGGTTATTATTATTTATGTATTTTTATGCCCTAATTTTTTTTCTTTGAACATCTTTAGACAGATCGTTTTTTTATGTTTTTCAGACAAACACATAACTTTGTTATGAATTCCGCATTTGTTTTTACTTTTCTGTAAGAGAAAACTAATAAATTATTGTGCCTCGTTTCTTTTTTAATTTCGTGATAAAACAAATCATATTAGATATTACATTATTTTAATATTTTAAAATAAACAATATAAGGGTTAGAAAAGTGATAGAAAAATTTTGATGTGACGAGTTTAAAGGTTCGTTTGGGGCAGCCCAGGGCGGCATTTTTAATGTTAAAAATTGGTAGATTATTTTTTTACAGTGTGACCAATCTCATCCATTCCTAATATATTAGGAATAATCGTTTGTAAACATGTTTGTAATAGGTATTTTGGGATTCAATGAGTTTGATAACTTGTCGGTCTCGCAAACAGAAATTAATAAATTTAGTAATCAATCGCATAATAATATTTTAAATAACCAGATAACGACAGCAGCATAATAACAATTATATAGCCATGTTTTGTTTTTATATGTCATTTCGCATCTATTTTGTTATATAGTCCTTAAACTTTTGGGCCTATCGCAAATTTCAATGTTACCGTGATCACAGGGTGGCTAAGGTAAGGTACCTCAGGCATCCCTTGTTAACGGCTCTTGTAAAGGAAACATCAGAGAATTGAATATAAAAAGAAACAAGAATTATCGCGTCTTTTATCCGGTACTCACCACAAAAAAGTGATGATTAATAATCTGATATGGAGTCTAAGCTATAAAAAAAGTTTAATTATAGAATTGAGGAAACAAGGATGAAAAGAAATAAATAATTACGGTACAGAGTTGTATTTTATGACGTATAGAGATGGCACGCGCAACACGTCTACCACCGACGAAGTTCTGGTGTCATCTGACCTGATGATCGCATTATCGTCATATACGATCCAATAGGCACAATCCAATCAGCTTTATCATGCCTAAGAATATGTTAATTAATTGGGCCGTCAAGTATAACTGTCATGGCAATTCAGGCTCACACACGGTCAGTTCTACTCCAACCAATAAGCAGCATCATGCCGAATGGACAATATCCAACATGGTATTGTATTCTGCAGAGTATTATAGCACCTTTACTGCTCAGGAGCTACTTGAACCCATACCACCATCACCTTTTTTCCTTCGGGCATCCAGACGCAGTGCGAGCTGCCACCTTTTCTTGGTTACCATTCCCAATTTTTTTTTTTTATTTAGGATGGGTTTGCTCTTGATCCCAATCAAGCCCGGGGGCCATGACAGAATCCACGATGGAACGAGCTAACCCAGAAGGTGCCTATTCACCCTGGCTTAGAAAATAGACGGGTTATAAGTTCTCGGAAATACAGACGCAGGGAGGGAGTTCCATTCCTTTGCTGTGCGCGTTATGAAGGATGTTGAAAAGCGCTTAGTGCGACAGGTAGGAATATCAACCAAGAAAGGGTGGTAGCCTGCAGTGCGTCTGGATGTCCGATGGAAAAAAGGAGATGCAGCTCTTGAGCACACTCTCCAAAGTACAGTCTGTAAAAGACCGCCAGACATGCAACTTTGCGGCGATGAGCTAAGGTGTGAAGCTTGCTCTTCACCAATTTGTTGTCCCCGATGAGCCTCTCAGCTCTGCGCTGAATCGTGTCCAGTGCAGCAAGTTGGTATTTTGTCCCACCAAGCCGTACTCGACATCTTTTATAATGCGCACATCAAATTAGTGGAATTCCCATCCCTGCGTCTGTATTTCCGAGTACAATACAATATAATCCGTCCGTCTTCAGAGTCAGGGGGGAAAATCACCTTCTGGGTTAGCTCCTCCATCTTTGGTTCTGACTTAGCCCCCGGGCTTGATTGGGATCAAGAGCAAACCGATTAATAAAAAACCTCGAACAAGTCTTTCAAGCGTGGAGATATGGCCAAATCCTCCCATTTTTAAGGGAGACCTCTATCCAACAGTGGAATTCTTGGCTGAGATGATGATGAAACTTAAGATATTATATACGAAATAATAATTCTTATTGTATGCAGTTCTCAGTAACTTGGTTATTCGATGTAATTGGCTGTTGTTATATCGGTGCAACTTAATTAAACATTGATTTGCAAAGTTACAACTTATCGCTTTAAGAATAAGACAGCTTATGGTTTGTACATTTGTATGTTTAACGCGAGGTTGTCATTATACGGAAATGCAGTAACACATAATCGACCTATAAGCTTGATTTACGATACGATTTAACGTCGACTCTGAGCCTGATCCTTGGATGTTTGTTAACGATTCTAGACGACTTTACGATACGAAACGGTATCGGTGCATATGTCTACTTGAAATATATATAACTTTCAAGGAAGTACATAAAGTATTTGTATGGAAATGTTGATAAATTCAATTCGATTCCCGTCCAAACTGGAAGGTTTTTAGTTTTCTTATTTCGGTTTCATTTGAAACTGTATTGGAAATTTTCTCTTCAAAGCTATGTTTAGCAAAAAAATATGTTTTGACAAAAATAATACTATTACTTATGAAGGTTTATTTGATATAAGTTTATCATACTATGATTGATACCATATTTTAATTATTTATTTTTACATAAGGCCGGTTACATTGCTTACCTTTCGGAAAACATGTAGTTACACAGACAAAATATAGGTTCTCAACAAATTACGATTATGACATTAGTACAGGATTATTTTTGACGTTTAGTTACATTTTATTGAACTACTAGCGGCCCGTCCCGGCTTCGCACGGGTGGACAAAATTCTTTAATTTTTTTCTATTATTAAATATTTTTCCGTTAGCGCCATCTAGCGTCCGGTAAACGAACTACTTGCGGTTAAAATGTAGCTTATATGACACGTTCGTAGATTTACCATAGCAGCGCCATCTATTGATTACTTACTCAACCCAGTCGAAAGGTATCGACATCTGTTAGAATCATTTGGAGTTAACAGATAATTGTGACTGTCAAATAATAACAGACAAATAATTAGCAATAAATTAAAATTGCGACTATAATTTGAGATTTAAACTATCCTATCTCTCAAGTTGGATCGAACTGCACATTGTGTGCGAATTTTATTATAATCGGTTAAGTGGTTTAGGAGTCCATTGAGGACAAACATTGTGACACGACATTTATATATATTAAGATTAATCTCCTTTCGTCAGTACTCTCTACTTTATTTATTTATTTACTAGATCAATGCAGACGCTAAGCATAAAGTTTCGGTAGCACCATATATTGGAGCGGAGCGGATTGGTGGTTTCAAAAATATAAGCTCTAGAGTTTGGTGTATAGTTTGCTGAAGCTTACAATTTTTTTTAATCATCCCATAGAGTCAATGTTTTTTGGTCATAACTTTTTTATTTTTGCGAATTTCAAAATCTGTTCCGATCTAGTCCTAAACGTGTTTGTTCGATTAATTACAAAAAATACGAAAATCGGCTAAAAACTCATAGAATTATGGCGTCACAGACATTTCTTCATAGATGCTGATCCATGGAAGCTTCGTTTGCTCCGCTCCAAATATATATTATTTTTAGCTAGAAAAGGCTGTTGATGAAGCAATCAAGTATAATGTTCCATTGACAATGAAACGACCCGTCTCATAATATGTATGTTCCAGTTCTGTCTGGTTAGAATTCTTCGTAACCTCCTTTGTATCGTTAGATTGTTGTTGGTTTACATTTGATGTTTGTGTTTTTTTTTTTAAATGAACGACATAATACCATAAATATTAAGATTGATTGCATAAACAAAAAAATAGGTCTGTTATTATTATTTCAATAAGTTGAACCGACTTGTAAACAATTGTATTAGCTTTGAATTTTATTTTCGTAAATTTAATCATGTTTTATGATTTTTACATTATTTTTACGTTTTTCAATGCTATCTTATATGATAATTATTTTAATAGAAAAATACTTGAAAAAAAACCGGCCAAATGTGAGTCGCGCACGAAGGGTTCCGTACAAACTTTTAGTCAAGTAAAAAAAATCACGTTTGTTGTATGGGATGGGGTGCCCCTTAAATATTTATCTGATTACAACTTTACTATTTATTATTAAAGTAAAAATACAAATGAGTGTGAGTGTTTTCTGAATATTTCAAGTGCCTACCTGCTGCCATTATTGATATCGAGCAAAAAGGGCAAAAAAATCGCGTTTGTTCTATGGGAGCCCCCCTTAAATATTTATTTTATTTTTAGTATTTGTTGTTATAGCGGCAACAGAAATACATAATTTGTGAAATTTCATCTGTCTAGCTATTACGGTTCTTGAAATACAGCCTGGTGAGAGAGAGAGATGGATGTACCGTCAGCGAAGTCTTAGTAATAGGGTCCTGTTTTTACCCTTTGGATACGAAAAAAATAAAAATCGACTTGGCTCCGTTTACTAATTGACTTGCGAGCCGAGTCGATTTTTTCTAGTATTTTTCTATTTAAATAATTTATCATATAACATAGAATTAAATAATGCAAAAAAAGAAATAAAAAATCATAAAATTACATTAGTTAAAAGCACACAGTTACGTAAATATTAGTAATTAGTTTCATATAATTAGGAAGTACTTTAAATCATTAACAATTTTAAATTTATTTTATTTCTATATACTAACTGTTCGCTGAATTTATCTAAATTTTAAGTATGGGCCTGTGCATTACAAGCCAGACCATTATTGAAAATATCTGGAATAATAGGAAAAACTCTGACATCTCACAAGCACCTAAGGATATCATTATTTAAAACAATTTGTTACCCATTATACATATATTATGATATATTTTTAATTATATAACCACTTGACAGTCCACGGTAGCCATTGCTACCTATAGCCAACACTCCTCGTCACTTCCTGGTAGCAATTGCTGCCATATTCAAATTTCCGCGAGGCCTGCTGTTTAATTTTAATTAAGTTTAATTTTTGAGTTACAGAGATCCAAATATTCTGTGGTGGATTCTTTATTTAATCAGCTTTATGAAAATATTTTTGTTAGGTCGTAGCTTCATTATTTAGCGAGAAAATAGCATTTTTATCAGAGTCCGAAATTTTTTTCACAATTCGCTCAGCATTGAGACTGTTGAGAGGGGTGGGGCGTGCGGTAGTGGACAAGTGGTTAAACGTGATTAATTAATACAATATTTAATAAGAAATAGATTTGAATTATTACAACAACTTTTTCTCAAATACAAAGAGAGTTTACGAGCAGATATTTACTCAATTTATAAGATGCATCTGTTTCTTCTAGTAGATATTTCTTATTTAATGATTTTACCATTATAATTATATAATTATTAATGATAAGAAATTATTTTATTGTTTTCCATTCGAACACTTGTACTAGGTATTATAATATACTGCAGTTCAAGTGAACTAAACAATATCTTTTAAAACAATGGATTTATCATTGATATAAAAATAATAATGGAATGTAATTATTATCTTTTACGTTCGATAATACAGCCATTACAAGAGATATCAAAAATATTTCCGCGATATAACTATCAAGATAATCATATGATTTTATTGACACACCCGCTAGTTACATACGCATATATAGATATATAGCGTATATACCTACCTATATTCATAGACATAATAAGAGATAAACAGTTTAGTAACGTTTATAATTTGTTTTTTTTTTATTTAATTCTGACGTTCCGATTCCTTTACAAGAGCCGTGATCAGACGATGATTTATATTAGGCGCCATCTTTAGATATTTTAGGTGACTACAACATCGAACGTTATACTTTTACAAGTATTCAACAATCAATAAAGAAGAAAAAAATATGTAACTATTGCATCTTTTAATTTAATGATTGAACTGCAAGATTTTAAATTATTTTAATAGAAAAATACTGGAAAAAATTTACTCCGCGGGATCGTCCCCGCCTTTTTTGGTTCGATTCCAATATTGAAAAAATACACAAAATATATAAGATTATAAAACTTAATCGCTGTTTCATCTTAATCGATTGCTCAAACATTTGTAAAAAAATTTCTTTCGAATATGAGATAATGTTCCTCTCATTGATGAGACAACGCTGGCCTACAGTGTAAAATTAGAAAGGTACTGGAAAATTTCGACGGGTTTTCACAAGGCTCGGTAGCTCAATGTGAGAGCATTGGACCGGACTTCCAAAGATTGCGGGTTCGAATCCCGCCCGGGAATTCACTTTTGAGCTGAGTCAATTTTTTCCAGTATTTTTCTAGTAAAATAATTTGCCTTATAAGATAGCGTTGAAAAAATGCACAACATATATAAAATCGCAGGATTTTAACTATAAATAACTTAAATAACAAAATATAATAATTACATACAGTTTTTTCTTTATCCATTGTTGAATACTTGTAAATTCGATGTTGTATAACTGGACGCTGTTAAGCATTCGTGTGTTAACCCACAGAAAATCGGGTATTGAGTTATGAATGCAGTCTTAATCTTAAAATCATAAGGTTTACGATAGTGCAATCCATTTTATTGAAAAAAAATCGCAGAATATTCTAGAGTACAAAAATCGTTATTGCTTATTTTCTAAATTAAGATTTGTATTTAGCGTTTATGTCATAAGTGCCTTACATTATTAATGCCAAAATCTAATGAGACCACAACAAAAAGCAATAATGTGTTATACTGCAGTTGACATAAAAATGCGTATATCGGATTGTGGGTTAGAACATAAATGCAAAATTGGGCGAGCGCGGGTAGCTGAGGGCGGTAAGGATTGCGCGGACTTGTTGACCACACCAACACATAAGTTTTTTATTAATTTTTGACTTAAATCTAATTAGATGTGATTAGAAATTCATTAATGACGAAATGATGTAGTGAAAAGAAAAGGTTTGACCAGTTCAGCTGTAAATTCAAAGAAAAACAGTTTCGGCTAATCTCACCTCAACACACGTTAATTTCTAAAAGTGTTTTTTTTAAAGTAGGCAATTTCAATTCGTAAGTGCTTGAATACTTTCATTTAAAACCATTTTATCCAGCTACGGCAAAGATAAAAAGGAGGGTTATAATTTTAGAAGTGTATGTACGTTTGTACATTTGTTTTTACTTGGTGGACTGTCGGAAAGTCGTAGGTTATGGTTTCGACTCCCACACGACAAACATGAATTATATGAACGTCGATATTTGTTCTAGATATGTATTTACAAAAAAATGAGAGGGTAAAAGACCCAGTTCTCAATTCTGTCTGCACCAATTTCGAACACTTCGATAACTAAGTTAAAAATATGTACTTAAGTTTAGTTTATGATATCTTAAAATTGCAGTGCATTAAAAATGTAAAAATTCATATTTTTACATCTTGTAAATCGTTCGTAAAATTAATTGAATGCATTAAGTACGAAATAGACCATTAATAAAATAATAATCATCATCATCATATCAGCCGTTCGACGCCCACTACTGTACATAGGCCTCCCCCAAGGATCTCCACAACGATCGATCGATGTGCTGCCCGCATCCAGCGTTTTCCCGCGACCTTAACCAGATCGTCGGTCCACCTCGTAGCGGGCCTGCCCACTAAGCGTCGTCCGGCAGGCGGTCGCCATTCGAGAACCTTTCCACCCCAACGGCCATCAGTTCTTTTTGCCATGTGTCCTGCCCATTGCCATTTTGGCTTCGCAATTCTTTGAGCTATGTCGGCGGTTTTTGTTCTCCTACGGATCTCCTCATTTCTGATTCGATCGCGTAGGGAAACACCAAGCATTGCACCAGCTCTCTCCATTGCCCGCTGGGCGACCTTGAGCCTTCTTACAAGACCCACAGTGAACGACCACGTTTCACTGCCATAAGTCATCACTGGCACCACACACTGGTTAAAGACTTTCGTCTTAAGGCACTGAGGTATTTTGAACGCGAAAATGTATCGCAGCTTCCCGAACGCTGCCCACCCGAGTTGGATTCGACGAGAGATCTCTTTCTCGAAGTTGGACTTACATAACTGTATTGTATGTCCTAGGTAAACATAGTGGTCAACAACTTCGAGTGTAACGTTCCCAACATTTACTGGAGCGGGTGTAACATGGGCGTTGGACATAATTTTCGTCATGTCCATGTTCATCTTAAGACCCACTCGTTGGGATGCGTTACTGAGATCTTCGAGCTTGGTGCTCAGGTCTTCCAAGGTCTCAGCCATTAGGACCACATCATCGGCAAACCGAAGATGCGTCAAGTACTCGCCGTTGATGTTGATGCCAAGTCCATTCCAGTCCAGAAGCTTAAAAATATCCTCCAACGCAGCAGTGAACAGTTTCGGAGAGGTAACGTCTCCCTGTCTCACTCCTCGCTGTAGTTGGATAGGATTAGAGCTCTGACTCTGTACTCGGACCGACATAGTGGCGTTTTGGTACAGGCACCTTAACACTTCGATATACCTGTTGTCCACTTGGCATCTCTGGAGAGACTGCAGCACCGCCCAAGTCTCGATCGAATCAAAGGCCTTCTCATAGTCCACAAACGCCAAGCAAAGTGGCCGATTATACTCTTCGGTCTTCTGTATAACCTGCCGCAGCGTATGAATGTGGTCTATGGTGCTAAAGCCTTTTCGGAAACAGACTTGTTCGGGAGGTTGGAAATCGTCAAACCTGCGAGCAAGACGATTCGTAATGACCCTCGACTTTAGCTTGTAGACATGGCTCAGAAGCGAGATGGGTCTGTAGTTCTACAGTAGGGTTTTATCGCCCTTTTTGAAGAACAAAATTACCTCGCTTCTGCTCCATGCCTTCGGCGTTTTGCCTTGGACGATGACAGAATTGAAGAGCTTCTGGAGGACTTTAAGTAACGGCGTGCCGCCCGCTCTCAGAAGCTCTGTTGTAAAATAACCCTCTGATTTCTTCAATCGGGTCATAGATTTCTGTAAAAAGAATCTGAGTTTGGTGACGTAGTGTCGCCTAAAAACGAATTTCTGGCTGTATAATGATCTGGACTACATTAAAGTCATGGTAGAGTGTCGGAGAAACAACAAATTTACGGTTAAAAAATGTACAAAAGTCAATTCAAGTCTGTGGAACCTTTGCTAAAAGCTGTCACTAATTGGAAAATTGATTAAGATAAGAATAAAATTGCTTCGCTTTAAACTTTTCAAATTGAACTTTATAAACCTATAGGATAGTAGACTTATTCAAAAACAAGAAAATGAAAGATATGCAACATTTAAAAACATTACACTGCCTTTGTTATGGTTATGGCAAAATGGTAAGGAATTATCCAGCCGCAAAGTAAAAGAACTCAAAGATATTCTTTAGATAATTCCAGAAGATTGTAAAGAATTCTATAGCTTCTTGGAAACTATGAGGTCTGAGCTGAGTTTAAAGATGATATCGAAGCAATTGGGAGGACGTCAGATTATGCAATAGAAGAAAACGAAGTAGACTGATTGTTACTCGTATTAATTACCAAAGATCTCTCAATAAGTACTAAATATTTAACCTATTAAATATTTAAAATTTCTCCATTTCTTTTCTTCATATACCTATATAATGAAGAAAAGAAATGGAGAAGTTTTATTTTGTTGTTTTTTTTATTTAAGTAGAACGTAATGTTCTTAGAAGAACTTTTAAGTTATAAAAGTAAGCAATGGAGCAAGAGAATAAGACACAGTTACTAATTATAATAGATTTGTACCATCTGATGGATACAAAAAAATATAATTATATTAATTTTATTTAATATAATTAAAATGATAGTAATAAATAAGTTTAAAAATATTTTTTTTAAATTTTTAAATACTTGAAATAATATAAGTGTTTACTTGTTGGATTTCTAATTTTAAGCAAAACTTGTAGATGTAAATCAATGCATAATATAGCAATAAAATTTTAAATAAATAAGTACATTAAAGGTTTAATATGTTAAGAGTTTATTTTATTACATTTTCTAAAAATGAATACACATATTAATTTAAAAACAACAAATCAGAATTTTGCATTAATGTGTTAAGGCACATAACACATGAATGCTAAATATAATAAACCCTTAAGCAATTTAAGCATCAACCATTTTTAAGCTCTTGTTATGTAATAATGAATTTATTATAATATATACATTTATTTTATTAATCTATGCATTTCAACAAAAAAAATGATACCGCATAACAATATTTTTTTGCTTAACATAAGTGGAAAAAGAAGATTGTTCTCAAAAAAATTTAACAGCTGATTACTCAAAACTAGCTCGGTGTGGGTTAACACACGAATGCTTAACAGCGTCTAACTAGAACATGAAAAATAGCGCTAGCTTAACTAATACTTCTAAAAATTCGATTGGTATGTCAGTCTCGGTAGCCTAGGAAGAGAACTCGCCCGGATAGCGATGGGAAGTGGGTTTGGGTCCTGCCTCACACACGAAAGAGTTAAAAATCTAGTAATAATTTATGCACATATACCTAGTTATGTCAAACCTTTTGTCTGGCCAACGCTTAGTATTTAAAACCCACTTTTCTTGTTTCGTTGAAACGTTTTTTTGCCTTTGGTGTTTTTACGTTCCTCTAATTTTGACTGTCTATACGTTAATAATCGTTAATACTTAACTAAGTAATAATTTTCTAACATATAAGAATTGTTGTACTCTATGAGAAAAGCCTTTGACAATTATAAAAGTAGTTGTTTAAATTGTTCCAAATGTATTTCTTTATTTAGTCATAATTTTTTTATGTGAAAATTCATAATAATTAATATTTTCACGTATATTTTAATATTAATTGTCTTCTCAATGTTTCTCAATCCTTCAACGTATAAAACCTGTTCTCCAAACTCTACAGATTTTTTTTCATAAAAGAGTGTTATTATAAACAGATAAAGATCCAACTTCCTCAGCATCCAGAGAGCGTGTCGAACATTCCAACAATGTTTGATCAAACCCTTATCGTAGCCAAACAGGAAATGGATCTGAGATGAGATGGTGTCGGACCATCACAGCGCAAACTGTGAGGTGTTTGCCCAATCATTTCACCTAATATTTGAACGGGGCCTTTGACTGCGAGCGATTGTCTGCAAACATTTCCTTGAAGTTTCGATGATGATCAAAATGTTTTGTTTCTGTTGCTCAAAGTCATGTTTCACATTCCGGAGCCATCCGGAAATTATTACTCGTTTGCGTCGCACGGAGCGCTTGCAAATAGAGTAGCTGCCGTACATGTTTTAACACGTTCAGTTGTTTATTAGCTGTCTGTGTGAAAAGTTGCGTCTCGCTGGTATTAACTGTGTTGTTTAAGTATGGGTTAATAATGTTCATAACCAAAAAAAGCTTAACGAAAATCAATTCATCCATTTGGGAGCTACGATACTATAGACAGATACACAGACAGACACGTTAAACTTATAACACCCCCTCTTTTTGCGTTGGAGGTTATAAATAGAGAACGCCGCCAGTTGTGAAATAGAGCTTTAAATAAAATTCAACCATTCCAACCGAACTTTCAACCATCCACCATATAGTCCACTGCAGGAACTGCGCGCTACCATCCTTTCTTGGTTGCTATTCCTACCTATTTACCTTCTCAACATCTTTTATAATGCGCACAGCAAAGAAGTGGAACTCCCTCCCTGCGTCTGCATTTCCGAGCACTTAAAAACCGTCCTTTTTTAAAGCCAGCATGAATAGGCACCTTCTGGGTTAGGTCGTTCCATCGTAGATCCTGTCTTGACCCCCGGACTTGATTGTGATCATAAGCGAAATAATTCAAAATAAAAAAAAGTCTACACTTAACTTTGTCAGACTGCCATCTGTTTACTAAAACTAAAGGAGTTTTTGGCTGGAATGAGATTAAAAACATATGTAGAACTGAAAGAAGCTGTCATTACATTGGCGACGCATGAAGCTGGGATACAAAAACTCGTTACGTATTCATCGTAACGATGAATGCTTAAATTTGGGAGGTGACTACGTAAAGAAGTAGTTTAAGACACTTTCTCTACAAATAAAACGTTAATTAATGAAAGTAGGCATGTATATACTATTTTTATTTATATTCCTAAACGGATACTACTTTCCGGATGGCTTTTCTGCCGTCAATAGCATAGTAACAGTAAGTACGCTCTCGACGATTTCCAGAAAAACGTGCTAAAAGCTTTGGTAAGAAAATATATAGGTGCTAAGGTCCTCTTTCATTTAAAGCTATAGCAAAAGCATTCGATTACAAACAAGGGATTTATAGAAGATTTTCGTACCTAAACTTTTAGCCCATCTTTCTTGAAACCGTCGAGAGCGTACTTACTGTAACTATGCTATTGTCGGCAGTTTTATACTATGTATAAGCAACTGTCAACTTGCTGCAGATGAACTTCTTAAACCTGTTATCATACACTTCTGTTTAATTTACAACTTTATTCGGCTATTTATTACAAAATTACTCACATAAATATAACTTAATGTTTAAAAAATAAAACATAATGAATAAAAATGTGCTTAAATATTACAATTCTTATATGGCAAACATTTAATTATTTTATTTTATTTGGGAAACTTATATATTTACATACAATAAAAAATATGAGTCTATTTTACTTAAAAGGTTATTAAAAAAAAAAATCTATTTATATTTTTACAGATTGTAATAAATACTAGGGTCACGAATAGACACACATTTTTGATACAAAATAAGTATTCAAAAAATATATATAAATACCTTATGACTCAAATACAAACACTAGTTTGCCATCCATAAACGGATGCCCGTACCGAGACTCGAACCTGGGACTCTAGGATAACTCCTGCAAGGTTAAATTAGAGATACTGAATTTCTTTTTGACTTTCTTTAACCCATACTCTGTCCAAACTTACAGTTCGACTAAGTAAAGATATTTAAGAGCTGTCAAATAAATTTAAGGACAGACCTAGAGGTAATATTTCATGTCGAGTCAATACGACAACTTCGAAACTGTAATGTACCAACATTCTAGAAAACCGCTTTATCTTTAAATAAATCAAATAGTTTGATTTAAAATTTCGCTTCGAACAAAATTAAAATTGCTTCAGTTATAAGTGGAATAGTTTTATCTCAACTTGATTATAGTGTAGCGAGAACTTAAGTGAAATCTATATTAAAATCAGTAAATATAATTCTAAGTAAATAAGTTGACTTAAATAAAATTCCTTATATAGCTAAAACTGTAACAGACAAATTAGTCTACGTTACAGTCAATGAACTTTCATTCTAATTGAAAAGATAAATGATAAAGATAAGAAAGATAAAATACTTCTTATTAAAAAAAAGGCTTATTAAAAAAGTAATGGTGCCGTGGGACACCGGATAGGAACGATTATAAAAATATTAATTCTAACACTTTCGCGGACACTCCGGCATTGACACTTTTTTTTGTAAGGGAATTTTGGGCATTCTATAGCATCTACGTCCTATAGCGTAGATAAAAAGTGCACTGAATTGTCAGCAGACGCTCTAGAATTCGAATGCTATACGAGTTGAGTCCCATTACAATTGATACTTAAAGTGTGACGGGGATGCTATGGCATGCATGACTGGTGGTTGATGTAAAAGTTTGGATATTTAATAAGGCAACACTATGTTATGTTTTGTTATAATGTAATCAAAATTGTAAGGTGTGTGCTTTAATGGCTGCCCATAAAAAAAAAAAATCGTCACTTCTTGTCCGATCAGAATCTGAACTCATTACCTCTTTTTTATATTTTTTTAATATATTTTATGCATTTTCAATGCGATCTTATAAGATAAATTATTATAATAGAAAAATACTAGAAAAAATCGACTCGGGTCACAAGTGAATCTCAGGCGGGAATGGCCTATAGCGTAAAATCAGGAATGTACTAGAAAAATTTCGACGAGTGTTCGCAAGGCTCGGTAGCTCAATTGGGAGAGCATTGGACCGGATTTCCAAAGGTTGCGGGTTCGATTCCCGCCTGAGATTCACTTGTGACCCGAGTCGATTTTTTCTAGTATTTTTCTATTATAATAATTTATCTTATAAGATCGCATTGAAAATGCATAAAATATATAAAAAAAAAATTATGAATCTAACATGGCTGTTTCATCTTAATCGATTGACCAAACATTTGTAAAAATGTTTCTTTCAAATACGAGAGGATGTTCCTCTCATTGATGAAACAACGCTGGCCTATAGCGTAAAATCAGGAATGTACTAGAAAACTTTCGACGAGTGTTCGCAAGGCTCGGTAGCTCAATTGGGAGAGCATTGGACCGGATTTCCAAAGGTTGCGGGTTCGATTCCCGCCTGAGATTCACTTGTGACCCGAGTCGATTTTTTCTAGTATTTTTCTATTATAATAATTTATCATTACCTCTTCTTCCACGGGAGCTGTAATTCTGAGCTGACCCGAATTCGCCATCAGCATTACTAAATAGGTCGTGTACTGAAGAATTGGAAGATTGATCCATATGTCGATGAGTATTTTGTTCCTCATGTTCATCGACTGACCTTTCCGATTCCTCAGAGTCAGTAAGGTTATCTAAATCAGACACCTGACACCATTTGTAAGGATTTTATAGGTTAGCTCATGTTTTTGGCGATACAAACTGGTTTTTCTCTAATAGAAACTTCCTATATGAAACAAATACTACTAAAGTACAACAAACACTTTAATAATCATGCATAGTGAAACAGGAAGACCATTACTTACGACTGTAAAAACATTTCATCTGCGTCAAAAAACGCACCGGTCGCACGTACAACTCGGGGGACCGCGTCGCGCCGCGTCACTGACTGTAATATGTATTTTTTTAAGGTTATTATTAAATATTAATGATCGTTGTTCGTCAAAAAAAATTTAATTTGTCATTTGAATTAAAATCCGTTATGAAAACTTTTTTAACCATTTTTTTCTGAATGATTTTAAGCCTTAATAAGTAAAATATAAAGTTTGAAACTTGTTGGGCAAAAATTAGATTTACTAGGTTTTGACTAAAGAAAAAAAAGTGTTGCCACACAGCAATTACGCCTAATCTAAGTTATAATGTTGCAAGTATAATAAGAGACTACTCCCGTCATTTCTTTATATAATAAGCATCAAATATCAAAATGGAGTCGTATAAAGAAATAAAATGTTTAATATATGTATACTTAAATGTATAAAGCTGACTTATAGCGCCACCTTTATCTGGAATTATGTCACAATGCAATATAACCCATGTTCATTTTAAGATAAGATTTACTTGAATGACTATATTGTTTTTGCCAACAAACTGTGGATTTTGTAAGTAATTTATGACGCTTGCGCAAGGCTGAGAACTAAAGTATCGCTTACTGTGATTAACTGACAGTTAACAAGTTCATTGTTGATATCTGTTACGTGTCTATTGCGTATTTATTTACGAAACAAACGTTGGGGATTTTGACACATTTGGCTATTACATAAGTACTCGGAATATACTATAAGGAATATTCCATTTCAGATTTATTTATATAATAAATTATTTTGATAGAAAAATACTAAAAAAAACTACAATTTATTCTTAGACGGGACTCGAACCCGCAACCCCATATTTGGAGGAAGGCTTCTGTCCAAAAATGGATGTCTTTTTGCTGCTACTATAAGTGATTCACTGTGATATTTAGTTCTTAAAATTTACGCCCATCTCACATTTAATTAAATAAAACAATCTGATCACGTTTATTTTTGTTTTTTTAATTTAATCCTGATAATTCAACTCCTTAAATAATAATAAAAAAAACATTATGCAGTTGTCGTTGAATGAAGGTTTTATATTTCAAATTTAAATAAGTTACTTTGTTCATTGTGGCTAGTGCATGTTGACAAAAATTGACAATCAGGAGAATTTTGGTCATAGTTTCTAGGATGCGCGTGCGCAACGTGTCAAAAAATAAGTACAGCGGACCTGCAAAAGGATGAAAAATTAAATAAGTATTTTCCAAGATGCGCTAACAGCGTTCGAGAAAAGCTAAAACAAGTACAACAGATGTCTACAGCGGACTGGAAAAAGTGTATCGAAAATTGGTTGAGACGCATGAAATGAAAGATACTGGTGGAGAGTTTCATGATATTACTTTATGTGTATAATTGTTTATTCAGAGTCTCAAAAATTTCTGACTACCCCGCATATTTCAAACACGTAGGGCTTAAAACTACATTTTAATATTAATAAATTTGACAATGTTAATAACGCAAAATAAGATGATCCATGCCACAATACCTACATAAGTATAATAATTATAATACAATATAGTAAAACTAGTTTGTGCTCCTCAGAACTTCGTGAAAATGTTATTTTCTTCAACAACTTTTATTTATTCCCTATTAAAATATTTTAGTCTAACAAAACATCTAAGAATTTAGTGTATTTGAACTAAATTCCTCTTTGACTGATTGATGGTCTGGATCAATTCTTAGTATATACTAAACTAAGTATTATATGTAAATCATAAACACTAGATAGAACATTGAACTATCTACTAAATAAAAAACATTCACAAATAGTTTAAGATTTGTTATTGTTGCTATGGTCTCAGACAAATCTTAACAAAGGCGTGAGTCTAATAATGTAATTCCTCAAATATTCGGCATTTGACCAGCGATCTAATTGTTTTGTCGTGATATTAATTTCACCGTCTCTAACTTTTTTTATTTAATAAACTATTAAACTAATATTAAAAATAGTATTTAAAAATTTCATTTTGTCTATTAAATCCTAATGACGATCTATAGATACTAATAATGCTTGATGGTAATAAGTTATACTGTCATTATTCCAACGAAAAATAACGAATTAATGATTTAAATGTTAATTTTTTTTAAGGCCGCATAAGTCGTTTTTTTCCGTAAAACTTTCGTGAAACATACAGTAAAGACCTTGCCAACTTCCGTTTTATGCCATTATTTATCTCAGCACGACTTAAAACACAAAATGTAAATATGGTCAGTCAGATAAGATTAGCCTCTTGTTCTTAACGAAAACAAAAAAACTGAGAAAACTTGCTGTATTAAATACATATTCGCACGTATGTAAAGTGTTTTCATACAATTCAAACTTTCTCAGTGTATTTTTATTATAGATAAAATGGTAAAAAAGCGTTTTTTTTTAATATTTTAAATAAATGTGATATTGTATGTTGTGATTTGTATTTTAATTAAAGCAAAGTTAGTTAAAATTAAAAAATATACCAGACTTACGACTCGTCTAGTTTTGTTTTTAATGTCATTTTCTGACCTGTTTTGGTGCTCAGAAAATTATTCCTTTGTTTGAGTTTCTCGGAAGATCTCCCAATTTCTGGACTGGTAGCAACAACTTATAGCCTTATAGTAGTTACAGTAGACTATAGCCAACCTATAGTAGACTCCGTCATTTATAGTATTTGTTGTTAGAAACGTAAAATAAGTAGCACATGAATGATGATCATTATCTTAGTTATTCGAAGTATTTCGATTTTAAAGAAGAATTGTAGGATAGGTTCGGATGTATAAGAATTATTATATTTTGCGCCCTATTAATAATACAATAAGGGCCTATTTCACTTGCAGATAAAGTAGCCTATTCGGAACTTATCTGCCAGATAAATTAGAATTTCGGTTTCACTTGTCTTGAAAAATAACTGACAGATAAAGTTGCTAGTATCAGCAACCTTTGTATATGTGATTGCTTTCGATATTTAATGCAATTTTTCTTTAATAAGTAAAGCTGGGTGTTATAATCTTCAATAAATTCAACTTCAACTGACAGATTCAGATGACGTTCGTCTCAAATAACGAGATTAATGAAAATAACTGGTCTCGTTCGCGAAGTGTATAATCTTTAACAATGACAGGGGCAGACAAATCCGGGTAGTGTGAGGAATCACGCGTCAAACAGCGGCTTAGCTCAATTACCACGCATATCAGGATACATCAAATCCTTGCGACCACGCTTCGATTATTGATATACATTTTTTTATTATAATTTAAAAAGCAAACAGCTTCGTTACATTTTAAACGGCAAATGCTATTGTTTATTAATCTATAATCTAAGATCACAGTGGTTTGTGTGTTTGTCTGTCCGCTCTTTTTCCCGCATTTTTCCATTGTATCAATAACGTTACCATAGCGTTTACCGAAGTAGTACGTCTACCGGACGCTAGATGGCGCTAACGGCAAAATATTTAATCTATAATCTAAGATCACAGTGGTTTGTGTGTTTGTCTGTCCGCTCTTTTTCCATTGTATCAATAACGTTAATATAGCAACGCGTTAACCGCAAGTAGTTCGTCTACCGGGCGCTAGATGGCACTAACGGAAAAATATTTAATAATAAAAAAATCAAGAATTTTGTCCACCCGTGCGAAGCCGGGACGGGCCGCTTGTTCTTTTATAAATACAATAAATTATTAACAGTGTGACAATATCTTTTTACTGAAAAAAATTCAGGTTTCCTCAGGCGGGACTCGAACCGACTTCTTCTGGCTATCCAGCCTATTACTCTTCTAACGCACCTACCAGGACAATCGGATGACAATGAAATATTGAGCTGATGGGATTGGTCTTAACAAGTACTCTGCTCCTAGTTGATATCCAGGATCTCATGATGGAGCTGGATGATAGCTACGGGTTTTTTTTTACATGGGTTCTCGCTCTTGATCCTAATCAAACCCGGCCACGACAGGATCCACGATAGAACAAGCTAACCCAGAAGGTGTCTATTCACCCTGGTTTTGGAAAAGGACGGGTTATAAGTACTCAGAATTACGAACGCAGGTTTTGCGCATTATATGCATAGGATATTGCGAAGCGCTTGTTGCGACATGTAGGAATAGCAACCAAGAAAGGGTGGCAGCCCGCAGTGCGTCTGTATTTCCAATGGATAAGAGAAGGCGGTATGGTACTCAATAAAGGCTTTGGTTTTGATACGACTACTATGAAAGTATAGATACCTTTGGTTTCGATATTGTATCCCTACTCTTACCTATTCGCAACTAAATCTCCGATAATAAATTATGCAAAATATATTAAATAATCTTTTAAATTTAACAAAGTCAAAAGCAATATCATAAAAGCCGATTAAGCACGGTGGTTGCGGATGGCGGCAACTAAGTTTTCCTGTTAATCCCTTCCGACACTTATCCGTATTCTTAACACGTTAACCAATGGATCGAGTGTTTAAATTTAAATTTAAATTTATATCACCAAAAAGTAGTTAACGAATAATTAAAATCTTTTTTGATGTTTCCTTAAAAAACGTTAAGAATAATAATATTTCTTATCTGCACACCAATTAGCCTAGCCCAAAGTAAGCCTTGTAAAGCTTGTGTTATAGATACTAGGGTAACGGATAGACATACATCAATGAGTAATTTTCGTAGAAATATTAATACGTATGAGTCAGATATAAATGCTCCTAGTCATCACACAAATATCTGACCCATTCGGGACTCGAATCCAGGACCATTTGGTGCGAAATTCAGGATCGCTACCGTGACCGTTTCGTTTGGTTTAGTCATCAAAAAATAAGAAGAATATGTCATTGAAGAAATTTCTGATACTCTATTTTTATCAGAATTGTTCTAAATAATCTTATTTAAGCACTAACATACTTTATTCATTATTTTTGAAAAATATTCTTCTACATTTAAATTATTGTAGTGAGTTTTCCTGTCCTGTTTTAGTAAAATCTTGCAAAAAAAAACAGTTCAAATCTTTCTGTTACCTTAAAATATGGAAAATTATAAAACACAATTAGTACTGCTTATTAAGTATGAATATCTTTAACCCAAGAAGTGCTATTGAAATATAATAGATCTTTGATCACTTTTGTATGCGTACCGTAATAAAAAGACTATTGAATAATAATATTTTAACAGCATTTTCTGTTTATATTCAAAACACAAGCGTATTATCGTAGGGCATCTTAAAATTTACGTTAAAATCGCATTTTTTAAAAAATGTTACGAATGTTACAAAAGATGTTGAGAAACGCTTAGTCCGACAGTTAGGAATAGAAATATCCTTCCTTTTCCGACCGACCGTTTGGTGCAGCGGTAGTGATCCTGCCTTTCGCACCGACGGTCCTGGGTTCTAATCCCGGAAGGGGCAGATGTTTGTATGATGAATACGAACATTTGTACATGAGTCATGGGTGTTTTTATATATTTCTATCAATATTACATATCTATGTATCATATATGTATGTCTATGCGTTAACCTAGTATCCATAACACAAGCCTTACAGTGCTTATTTTGGGCTAGGCTAATTAGTGTGAATGTAAGAAATATTTATTTATTATTTTTCTTTAATTTTCTTACTTTATTATTCTTAATCCCTGAACTATTAATCAATTAAAATCTATTTAGTATAACATTAATCCAATGACATACATATTTTATCCACTTCTATAATTTCTTTAGCCGCTTACTTTACAGAAAAAAAAACATTTCAATCCAATATTAAATTTTTATTTTACTTTTTAACGACATTTTTAATTTTATCCTGAAGTTTTGATCCTTTACAGCAGCCATGATTATGACCCTGGTGCAAGTTCGAGTTCCCTTGTCTGAGTTTCTTTCCCATTTCCGATTGTGGACTCAGTAGCTTACAATAATCGTAGCTATAATAAAATAACTAAATAAAATGCTCGATAAAAAAATTGGGTGATATGAAAACAATGCCTTAGTCATCCTATGATCACGGCTACTGTAAAGAAGTCGAAATGTCAAGATTAAAAATAAAAACAAAGGAAAAACGCTTTGTTTATCCAGTAATAGTGATTTTATTTCAATATTTAAATTATTAGGTAATTATATATAATATATATAATATATATATTATATATATAATTATATATAATATATATATAATTGTATATAATTTAATAATATATATATATATATAATATAATATATAATAATATAAATATATATATAATTTAATAAAAAATCGCACTACGCGTTTTGGTCCCAGATTTCTGATCCCTCACACATAGACTCATGGATAACTCTATCCCTGAGTCTATGTTTCCTGATAAAAGCAACTAAGGGGTCTTCAAGTCACGAGTGAATAGGTATTCTAGGCAGGCGCGTCACATCCTAGATCGTATCGCCGCTTACCATCAGGCGAGATAGCGGTCAAGCGCTTACCTATTCGCGATTAAAAAATGGTACAAATCACTTTTTTCGTGATTTTTTAATATAATATTATTAATAACCACTTTTGTACAAAAAAAAAACTACTTTTTGTTATTGTTCTTTTTATTGTTACTTTGTTAATTTTTTAATTTTGTATATTAATAAGCAAATAATAATTTTCATCAGTTGTATGATTACATTTTTGTTTAATTAATCTATCTATACTACTATAAAAACCTGTAGGTTCTGTCTTAACATTAATTGTAGGACAAATTTTGTTATAAATATTCGTTTCATGAATCACTGATACCAATTCTACAATTTTTTATTATTTTTGTTTGTCTATCCATTTGTCCTTCTATAAGTCAAGAACAGGTTGTTTTATTTCGATGAAATTTGTTATATGGTATGTACAAAATAGTCTTTTTGAGTATTTCTTAACGATAACCTCTTAGTATGTAAGAAGATAATTATGAAATTACACGCATGTGAACGGCAAAGTGACCGTGAAAGTTAAGACAGGCCAGATATAAAGCAGACTTGAGCACTCACCAGCATCCCACGACAAATGATAAGTTCCGAATTAATTTTATGGAGTGCGAAGCTCTGCGCACGCGACACTCGAAGAGATACACTAAAAGCTTACTACCGATAATGCATTAGTGTCGAAGATTTATTCCCTATATTGTCAAATGCTGTGATTAATTACATCAATATATTTTAATTCAATACCACTTATGTTTTAGAGTTCCAAGGAGAATGATTCATGACTACAGTCATGTCAACATTTTCTCTGTTACTACAGAGAAAATAGCCTTTTTTAAATATCAGCAAAATTTTTTGTCATTCTAATCACGTGTCATTTAACCCGCCAACGGTGACTTTTAAGTCTGTGAGACCTGGATTTTACAAAAACAGGAATATTTATTTTTATTTTTATGTGATTTGTGCTATAATTCCGTGTAGCTGCCTGATTGGGAATTACCTTTGATAATTAGTCGTATGGAAATATGGAGGCTTATATTCCGCAGTTTCAGTGAAACTCGGTCGTAGATGACTGTACGTCACCGATTATGTATTTAATATTTTGCCGTTTTTATCTTTAAATTTACTCATACTTAATGTTTCCTAATAGTTCTTGATGTTTAGGCATCACTTACGACTTCGTTAACTTGATTTCATGGTGAAAACATTTTCTGTAATATTTTAAATTACATGTATAAAAAAGAAGCTTCTTAATGACTTGCATGTTTTTGGTCTTTGCTAGTAATAAACATGTTGTAATTTTAGATATGTTTTATCTATACATATAAATAAAATTGGAGTGTCTGTTTGTAATATAGACATAACCGTTTTTTACTACATGCATATGAATATACGAGGCATGTTTTTTAAGTAAGTATCGTTTTGAAATTTAAAAGAGATGTGCTAAGATATCTCAATAATTTTATATTGACTTTCAGGCTTTTTACATGGAAGCCTGTACCTTTATCTATATACTACATAATTTTCGTCAATATTGAGGCACTTATCATAACGTTGTACAGGTTTTTGAATGCCCTCCTCATAGAAGTCTGCCGCCTGACTTTTTAAAAACTGCATCACAAATGTTTTGACTTCGTCATCGTCTTCAAGACGCTGACCGCCAAGGTGTTTCTTCAAGTGCAAGAACAGATGGTAGTCACTGGGCGCCAAATCAGGGCTGTACGGAGGATGATCTAGAGTTTCCCATCGAAAAAATGTGATTAGATCTTTGGTATGATTAGCCACATGCGGACGGGCATTATCATGCAGCAAAACGATGCCCTTACTCAACCTGCCACGTATTTTGTTTTCGATTGAACGACGCAGATTGTGCATTGTCTTACAATAAGCTGCTGCATTGATTGTCTCATTACGAGGCAGAAATTCCACAAGCAATAATCCATCGGCGGCAGACTTCTATGAGGAGGGCATTCAAAAACTGGTACAACGTTATGATAAGTGCCTCAATATTGACGAAAATTATGTAGTATATAGATAAAGGTACAGGATTCCATGTAAAAATAAAATTATTGAGATATCTTAGCACATCTTTTTTAAATTTCAAAACGGTACTTACTTAAAAAACATGCCTCGTATATACGGTACATACACCAAAATAACATGTTTTACAATTTTTGTCTGTCTGTCTGTTTGTTCCGGCTAATCTCTGAAATGGCTGGACGCATTTTGACGGGACTTTTTTGACAGGTAGCTGATATAATGAGGAGTAACTTAGGCTACTTTTATTTTAGAAAAATAATGTTGGAATATTCCACGCGGACGAAGTCGCGGGCGGCCGCTAGTTATTTATAAAATGTTTACTTTTTTTATTAAATCAGTAAAGTGTAATAAAAGTATTGTTACATTAAGATCAATTTGACTTTAAAAATCCTGGTTTGTGAGACCGGGGTCACCAACTATGAAAGTTGATTGCAATGACTGGTTAAACATTTATGAGCAAAGTCTATTACAGAATTAATGTTTAATTAATAATAGTAATATTTCTTAGTATTACAGTTCGGTTATTGGGATCTCTTAAGGAGTAATGATTCAAACGTTACGTTTCTGTCTTACTCAGCTATTAGTGCATAAAGCAAGGAAATAAAAAAATGTTTAAGAATGGTACTGATTAGCCTGAGTCTGTGTTTCCCGATAAATACAATTTAATTAGGGGTCTTCAAGTCGGACACGCGCCACTGAAGAGACAGCCAAGGCTGTGGCGCCGATATCGGCAGGCGGCCAGAGTGGCACGAAGAGGAAGAAGCGTGGAAGACTCATCCCCCCACGAACGACGGCCGTGACCATCACAATCCGGCCGGAAGCAGAGGAGTGTGGTGAAACTTATGCCCATATTATCAAGAGGGCCAGGACGTTGGTGGCCCTCTCTGAGGTAGGCATCGACTCCGGTGTAATGGTGAGGAGCACAGCGACGGGGGCGCGCATTATAAAGGTGCCAGAGGTGGACGGCGCAAAAGCGGATGCCCTCGCCGAAATTTTGAAGAGACGGCTCGGGGATGTCGCTATGATAGGCAGGCCTGAGAGAACAGCAGACGTGCGAGTCTCAGGCCTGGATGACTCCGTCGAGATGCAAGAGGTTGTTGAAGCGGTGATGGCAAGGTCAGGCTGTGCCAGGAGCGCCATCAAGGCGCAACCGATTAGAAACGTCCCAAGCGGAATGGGGCACGTAATGATGAGGCTGCCGATCGCTGCGGCGAAAGTATTAGCCGATAGCGGAGAGAAGCTCCGCGTAGGTTGGAGCATGGCAGAGGTCAGGGTACTCGCCCCCCGACCTCTGCGGTGCTACAGGTGTATGGGGGTCGGGCACACGAAGCCCAAGTGCCCGGCGAAGGAGGACAGGAGCGGCTTGTGCTTCAGATGCGGAGCACCAGGTCACATAGCCGCTACCTGCAAGCAAGACCCGGCGTGCTCGGTGTGCGCCGCCTTCGAGCGGCCGGCCGACCACGTCATGGGCAGTCGCAGGTGCGACCCGCCGGCAATGAAGGGGATATCCCCTGAGCCGGCGGACCGCACCAGCGACTCCGCAGGAGAGGCGCGAGCGCGGGAGGCGCGAGTCCAGGCGCCAGAGGGGGAGGGGATGTCCGAGTAGTCGGCATCCCCGAAGGTAGGGAGCGCTCCCGCCCCCCTCTCAGCTGAGAGGGAGACGGGATGCGTTCAGGATGGGAGTGCGGCTGCGGGAGCCCCTCGGGAACATTTTTTCCCGGAGGACTCCCGCAGGCGCAAAGGTCCCATGACGGCTGGACGTGGGGGAATTTTTCCCCCATCTTCACCCGTGGAGGCCAGCGGGTGCTGGGTTTGGGAGACCATCATCCGCATTGCACCGGTCTCCAGGCGATGCGGAGCACTCAGGGTGTCACGGGGTGCTCCGCAGCTCCGTACGGAGCAGAGGAGGGTCCGCCTAGGGCGGACGCACACTGGTGGGGATCGTGGAAAGCGTCCTAACACGATCACATAATCCCCACCAAGGTGTTAGAGGGACACCGCGGTGGTTAACGTGTCCGCCATTCTCCCAAACGGCGGCGTATGCGTAACGCATTCCCCGCGTCAAAAAAAAAAAAAAAAACACGAGGCAGGCGCGTCACATCTTAGATCGCATTTTTAATTTAAAATTTTCTCAAGCATTTCTCCTTAAAGGTATCCATGCTGAGGAATTTTAATTTTCATTCCGGTGACGCGAACAAAGCACTATTCGAACTAAATAGCTTCGAAACTATTCGAAAGGGAAAACTACAAGCTAAAGCTATTAAACAAAAGGATATGCACTCTTATATAAAGAGACTTGCTTATCTTATCTTTATTTGGAGCAAAATTAAGGGTCTGGTTTACAACAAGCGGCAGAATCATGACTCTGAATATTATATTAACATACATGTATTTTATATTAACATACATGTATTTTATATTAACATACATGTATTTTATATAAACATACATTTAGCCCCTTTCAATAGGATGAGTGGAAAGTTTGTTTTTTTTTTAATATTGTAAATAAATTTTGGACTGTGATAAAAGGGCACGTATTCAAATATCCGTAACTATACTGACGAGTGTTAGAAATAAAGAATTTATTTGATCTATGGTAATACAAATACAGGGACATCATAGAAAACGAAATAATGACAAATAAACAAACCAAAAAAACCAATTGTGCTTAACATAAATTATATTATTAATTTATGTTAAGCACAATTGTTTTTGTTCTTACATTACCGTATCAAATTAAATTAAGACCTAGTTGGATTTTATTTTAAACTAAATTTGTGTTGTAAAATATAATTCCTACAATATTTACCTACATTCACACCAATTGGCCTAGCCCAAAGTAAGCACTGTAAGGCTTGTGTTATGGATACTAGGGTAACGAATATACATATATTTATGATACATTGTATGTAATATTTATAGAAATTAATATAAACACCCATGACTGGTTCGAATCCTGGTAGGGGCAGATGTTTGTATGATGAATACGAGCATTTGTACCCGAGTCCTGGGTGTTTATATATATTTCTATGAATATTACATATCTATGTATATCATATTTGTATATCTATCCGTTATCCTACTATCCATAACACAAGCCCTACAGTGCTTACCTTGGGCTAGACTAATTGCTGTGAATGTAGGAAATATTTATTGTTTATTATTATTATTATGACTCAGGTACAAATGCTAGTATTTATCACACAAACAGCTGCCCCTTCCGGGATTCGAACCCAGGACCATTACGTGCGAAAGGCTACCGTTGCAACAAACGGTTGTCTTATAATAATTGAGCTTAAAATTGTTCACCGATGTTTTCTTCGTCGAAAGATCGTTTCGTCGAATGATAATTTTTTATGTCCTAAAATGTTGATACGGTTTTTTCATTTTAAACTAAATTGACGTGGAAAGTATTATTACATTATTCGGCGAATCAAGTTTCCGACAAACACCACTCGGATAAACAAAGTAACATTGATTATTATAACATGCTATTTATTTTTAGCACCAATAACCCAACAAGATATTCTTTAGCGCTACTTTATAACATCGCCTACCTCATAACTGTTAAAATAAAGTTTCTCGCTATCATAATTTTTATCTTAATCTCCATTTGACGTTTCAGCATTAACAACCACATTAATTCCATTCATTGATACCCAGACAATTATGGTCCGAATCCGGTCCGTTCCGTCATCCATGAACTAATCTTCCATTCGCATGCGCTTAAGGCCAATCTCCATTTTTATGACATCTAGTGTCGGTCGCTCGTTGGATTGCTATATCCATAATTTAACGAAATCCCGCTCTCGATTTCTACTTATTTACCAGCAAATCTCTCAGTAGCAAGAGAGTAGTGTGGTTTGGATGAAGATATAGTGACAAAGATAGAAAAAGGGATGCTTAGATTGTTTGGACATGTAGATGATGGACGAAAGAAAAATAACAAGACAAATATATGAGGCAAATCTGCATGGGCAAGTCGGGAACGGCAGACCATGGCGAACTTTCAGGGACCAAATAGAGGATGTCCTGAAAAAAGCCAGGTCAAAAGTACCCTTAACACGTTCGCTGCGGCAGTAACTTTTAACGTTTCCAATACTTTCCATTCCTTTGGTACAAGGCCAATATACCTGGTAATAAACTTCCATTGTGGTGGTACCAGGCTTATAGACCCTGTATCGCTTAAGAAACTTAAATCCTTTTTTTGGTTTCCGTCCGGTGCCAAGTGTCTAAACCTGGTATTAAGGAAGATACACCATTGGATTCTATATCAATAATAGATCTTAGATATATATTCATCTCTTTCCTACACCGAACCAAATTGAAGTTATGCCTTCCTTATGGAGATGTAATGAGATGTATGATATGCATAGATGTTGAGAGTATTTGTAAAGATGCGCCCCCACGTTTTGAGTGGCCCCTCGCTTGGCCCCGCCGGGTTATTTTATTCTTTTTTGGTCACTGAAAAACGTGGGATTTTTAGATTTTTAAATCTAGTATTATTTTATACTTTTCTTAGCCGCACTGTGAGCGAAACGTATACAAGATGTTTAGACCTGGTTTCGCAGTCAAGGTGTTAACCGACGAGCTTGTGTAAAAAGGAAGAGACTTGAAGAAGCGAGAGATGTATAGTGGTAAGTGGGAAAAAGGCGTGATTTTTTTTTATGTATGTATGTAAGTCTCTTTTCAAAATCTAATTTGGTTTCACACAATTTTGTATCTACTATAACATACTTATAAGTTTCAATTTAAAAAGTATCATCGATATCAAGTGTAGCTGTTTTGTCTTTGGTTTTATTATCGATTCTCTAATGATTTTCGATCGTTTCCATTTATCATTAATTCTTATACCAGTATAACTACCGTAACAGGTTCGATTTTACGCACCAAAGGTTTATTGATTTTATTGACGATTGATATCCGATAATAATGGTCTTTTAATAAAACGCCGAACTTTATGTTCTCTTTATCTCGGATACAAATGGTCTTATTACATGGTTAAAAGTTGCCACAAACTTTTTTCTCTGCTTGTCTGCGACTGAATCATTTCGAACGTAATTAGGGTCTTTGCTATGTAACCCCATTTGAATACACATTTTAAAAGATATTATGTGTTTGATGATATCTATCTCGTGATATTGTAAACTGTCGAAAGATTGTGAACCGTAACATAGAGCTTACAATTTAACGCATTATGGGTCAGTCTTGCAATAAGCCCTTCTGTGTCCATTGAGTTAGGTTAGGTTAGGTTAGGTTAGGTGAGGTTAGGTTAGTGAAATTTGGCGGTTTCACTTCGATAGATTATAATCTACCTGATAATGATGCGTTAAATTGTAACTATGTTACGGTTCACAATCTTTCGACAGTTTACAATCTCGCGAGATAGATTATAATCTAACATTAATTACAATTTTATGGTGACATATAAAATTTAAAGTTCCGATTTTATTTTTTATAGATAGGTGGGATTAACCATATGATTAAGTTCAACACATAGCTTTTTAACCTTCGTATGCTGTATTTATATATCTATTGTACAGTCACAAACAAAAGATGAACACCGTAGAACCATGACAAATTAAATCGGCCGAAAGTAAAGAGACAACGAAATAAAAATAAACAATTGATGTAATGTGACATAGTTCTAAGGTTGATATATCTTATTACATGTTACTGTACTTGGAGCTCTAGCGAGCGAGCGAAATGCAATCTGCAATAAATGTTCGCGACAAATAATTTTTCTTCTAAATATATTTGAATTGATTAAGTAATACAATAAAATACATAATTATGACTTATTTTGTATGACTGGAATATTAATATGATTAGATAAATACATTATTAATATTCCCGTTAACTTCTTTTGGTACACTAAATGCTTGTGTTAAGTAGGTCTACGTACATAATACATCACAGAGGATAGAACTCGGTTCGTTTGGGTTAAAGCTCACACCTCAACCAATGGTCTCCCGCCGTGAAAGAAGTAATTTCCTATGAGAAGAACTATTGAACTCATGTAGCTAAGATGAAGATAATGATTGTTGAACCGTAACACACCTGGACAAACTATATGTGTGAAAATTCCCTATCACAATGTTTGACCGCGATGAACTCCGAAACTACTCAACCGACTTTGAAAAATTTTTTTTCATATTGTTGGATGTGTTCCCACTTAGGACAAGGGATAAATTTTAATTTATAATCATTTTTAAAATTGCTAGTTACGTGTCCTGTGTAGTGTTATTCAAATAAGGGTCCCAATTACGGATAATAGAAAAGCAATTTATTACAAACAAGCTGACCCAATCACGCGTAGCTGTGTGACACAGTAATTTTATTTTTCTAAAATAAAAGATTTTTTTCTAAAAATAAAAGTAGCCTAAGTTACTCCTTATTACATCAGCTATATGCCAATAAAAGTCCCGTCAAAATCGGTCCAGCCATTTCAGAGATTAACCGGAACAAACAGACAGACAGACAGACAGACAAAAATTGTAAAAAATATTATTTTGGTGTACGTACCGTATATATATTCGTATGCATGTAGTAAAAAACGGTTATTTCAATATTACAAACAGACACTCCAATTTTATTTAAATGTGTAGATGTATAGATAACAATATCTTTATTTAAATTGACTTATAGAATGACTTTATACACTTGAAAAGAAAAAAATACAACTTAAAGGCTAAGTTTAATCACAAAGACAAAATATACTTATTAAGTGATGTTTTATAAAATTATAATAATTTAAGGTTACTGTAGATCCGTTTGATCGATATTGGTAATATTCGGGTAAATCGATAAAGATAAATTAATTGGAGGTATCTGGGGATGCCCAACAGCTCTTAGAATTGAGGCTTGGACTCGTACGATGATGGTTAGTAATGGCACCTACCGACAGTATGTACAACGGATCTAAGGTCCGCCCTGGGAAAGCTAGTTACATATAAAATTATGTAGTATTGATAAAACGTCATTGTAAGAAGTTAAACAGCTAAATATCTGTAGTTTTTTTATTTTTTACATTCAAAATGCAATAATTTTATACTATAAGACCAAATATACACTTGTTGAAAACAACTACATGAGAGAGGAGATGTGGTTGCTTTTTAAATCTTAAATCTTTTTGGATTTAAATTTAAATCTTAATCCAAAAACGAAGCGTCCATTTAGGTCGACACGTAATTTACGCATAGAAACGAACGTCTCTTAAATCCTAGATCATTCTAGAATAAGATTCAAATCGATAATTTAAAGAACTGTATTTTGTAGACACATCTATCAGATACCAGTGACTACAGTCCGGTTAAGAAAACCATTAACAAATATAATAAAAAAATCGTAAAACTAAGTATCGGTTTTATACTAACAAGATATGACCTCAGAATATTGTTTTGATATTTCTTTATGACTAGAATAAGCCGAAGATAATCCTACGCCGTGTTACTGATGCTTCAGAATCTATTTTAATAAGTAACCACATCGTAAAACTAGTAAATAGCTGTTTTACAATGTTAACCATGACGTTTGCTTTAGGGTTGGTATATTTAGTTGCAAACTAAAATATTAATTACATATTAAAATGTCATTAAATTGTCATAAGCTAAAAATTTCCGTCGATCCATTTGTGAGTTCGAAATCCATATACAATGTGTCCCATCACCAGTGTCGGAGCCTTTAATGGTGTGAAATATGGCATTTTTTATCGACAAATTGCCCCTCAAAAAGCCAATAATTAAAAATACACAAAAAAGAATCTATTTGTTTTTCTTTAATTATAATTTTTCTATTTTTTATTCCATCACAATTGAAACATAATGACTGTGTAACTGTTGTCTACATGTTTAGCTATCAAATGACACCTTTTTAATGTTGGTAGGACATTTACATGAGTAGTGGTGGTCGAATTAGTATGAGAGCCCAGAGGGCCTACCATTATCTTTTAGCGCGATTCAAATTCGATTGTCACAGTAAGACACCGCTATACGCGGTCTATAGTGGCGTCTCTTTTTAACAGCTAAACTTGAATCGCTATAAGACGTAGGGCCTCAGGTCTTGGTTACCAAGAAAACAAAATGGCGGCCGTAAGAGATAAACAAAATTTGAAGAGCAATTTGTCGATAAAAAATGCCATATTTCACACCATTAAAGGCTCCGACACTGGTGACACATTGCATAAAGAGAAATTAAAAAAATATTAATCTCGTCTTGTACCTACTGTTAAATTTTGGTTGATTTTATTATCTCATACGACAAGCTAGTGGACGTGGTAAATCATTAATTGACTTACCACGTCAACGTGGACAGTATGAGTATACTGTCCATAGTCCAAAAACAACAAGTATAAAGACTTAATTTTAATAAACAACTAAACATAACACAAAATTACATAACATTGGTTTTTGCAACAAAAAAATCAAAAACCATTTCTTTCTGTAATCTTATCTCTACTATATAAAAGAAGGACTTTGTGTGTTTGTTACCATACCAGCAACGCGTGGCCGGGTTATACCAGCAATTCACGTTACCATAGAAACGTTTTCCGGGTCAGCTAGTATAAATACAAATTAACATTTGTATGTTTGTTCCCTATGCTTTCTGAAACCATTAATCAGATTTATATGTATAGACAGCAAAAACGATCAGCAAAATAGAGCATTGCAAATCATACCCAATGCAGCTAGTACTTATATTTACATATAGAAGTAGAAACTGGCTGATCGTTTGATCGCTCAGCCAAAGCTCGCGCGGCCAAAATCGTACGGTCTAGGAAAATGAAATTTACCACAAGGATTCCTTTTTATGATATGAGTATGTGCTAAGAAGTGGTTTTCTGAAAATTATCTTACGAAGCCTCAATTTTAATACAGGCATTGTCAATGCTTATATTGAATAAAAAATATTTTTATTTTATCTTATCTTTAACAAATTTTAAATCGAGGGATGAATTTTCAAATAAAAGTTATCAAATGAACTTTTGTTTCTGTTATCTATACATATCAATAAAATTGGAGTGTCTGTTTGTAATATTGAAATAACCGATTTTTACATGCATATGAATATATTTACGGTACATACACCAAAATAACATTTCTTACAATTTTTGTCTGTCTGTCTGTCTGTTTGTTCCGGCTAATCTCTGAAATGGCTGTACCGATTTTGACAGGACTTTTATTGGCAGGTAGCTGAAGTAATAAGGAGTAACTTAAGCTACTTTTATTTGAGAAAAATTATTTTATTTTAATTAATACCCAACATATTTTATTTCGTGAAAATTGTAATAACTGAGCCACAGCGACGCGTGGCCGGGTCAGCTAGTCTGAAATAAATCAGTTTATATATTATTTAAACTTTTTTAAACAAATGATTTCAAAAGTTCTCCTCTAGCTCTGACAAATGCGGGCACCTGAGCATGCCCAATAATTATTATTTCTGTGAAATCATATTTTTTTCTTTTATAATTATTTAAGTGCATTCTGTCAGCTGATTTTCTTTGAAAATGCAAAATAATAGATGAATATTTAATTTGTAGCTTAAATGGTTCGTATTTAAACAATGAAGCATTATTTAAAAGCTCTCCTTATATATTTTTCATCCTAACAAAATATTCCGAGTAAAATCAAAACTTTTTGATGTGTTTAACTTTTACTAATAATTCTACGGCGACTTTTTTACTTCAAACTTGGTAAGGTGTAATTGTATCAAATTTATTAATAATAATAATATTTCCTGCATTCACACCACTTACCCTAGCCCAAAAAAAGCACTATAAGGCTTGTGTTATGGAGAACGAATAGACATACATATACTAGGTCTGCAATGCACGCTGCTGATTGCAAATACTGAGCGAAGCACTACCTTACCTAACCTCACCACCTGACCTTACTTACGGGCTCCCTGTAAACCTAACCTCACTTTAATCATTAACAAATGTCTCGAATGTAGTCTCAGCGGTTTGACTGTAAAAAGTTTTTGAATTTTTCTTTCGTTGATTAATTCTCCATGGTATGTCCGATTTCTAAACTTTTTTTGCACATTTGTCACGACCACGATGTGAGTTTTGGCGCCAAATTTCATCAATATAGTATCAGCGGTTTGGCTGTGATCAGCTTTTGAATTTTTCTTTCGATGATTATTCCACCATGGTAAAGTCTATATTTTTTTTTACATAGCCTATGTCCGTCAGGTTATAATCATGTATGTTCATGCCAAAATTCGTTGAAATCGGTTGAACCGTTAAGTAGCAGGAGAGAGACAAGCGAAATTTGTGAGTTGCCTAAAAGAGAGCTTCACTCTTTCAGAGCTTCGCTCAACCATACTATAAGATTACCAATAAATTAACTAATTATTATATTGTTTTAAACTTTCATGGTCACTAACATTATAGTAATATAAGTTATTTGCGGGATTGCTACCATGTACCTTGTTATTGAGTTTCCGATATTTCGGCACTGTTGCAAGTGCCATGATCACGGAGCGACTCTGACTCATGGCACTTGCAACAGTGTAGCAGTAGCAATCCCGCAAATAACTTATATTACTATAACTAATTATTTTATGTTGAGTAATTATTAGGTACCTATATCAACAAAATGCCGACAAACCGATCCCCAAGCAACCGATTTTCCGATCGAATCGAAAATCGAGCGATGATCTTTTTCAATTTGTACTCCAGAAAAGTGAATTAGTATGGGATACTACATCACGCCATCGTAATTTTTAAACCACAACTAAGCATACCAAAACAGAACAATATATTATTCTGACTACAATGCAAGACTTCAGATCATCTATCCTGGTGGTTTCCTGGTATTAATATTTCCATTATCAAGCTATCCATATTCACTTTCTCTTTTTTTGAGGATAAAGAACTACCATCATCAAGCATAAACTCTTATCGAAGTTCTTTTGGAACTTGTAATAAAATTGGAACCAAAATGAGATAATCTTACACTTCCATACCTATCACATATTTGATTAGAATAACTTGTACCAGCTTGACGATATGATTAATTTTGTATTTTTATTTAAACCTGAAATTTTCCTTACTCTTTGTCCTTACTCTTAAATTCAAATAAAATTGTTTTATTTCGCATTGTATTTAGTTATTTGATCTACGACTAATCGTAGATCGTACCACGAGTTCAGAAATTGGGAGGCCCTTCCGAAAAGAACTGACGAAAGAAACTTGGACAGGGGGACCTCCATCTCACGTTTATTATTTTCGAATCATGTGAAAACTCAAAATGTAAAATGCCCAGCCCTCGCGAAGATTATTTAAGTCGCAGAAACTCCCCTATTGGATAACTGGCGCCGTCAAGTTTCCAATATAATCTTGAATATTCCGCATCACCTGATACATACTACAGACGGGTTCATTGATTTTTATTTTACCGTAATCTCTTCATTATCCAATAAAATAAGCTACTTGATATAACTTAAGAATGCCTACATGATAATCTCAAACAATATGAAGAGTGTTTTAGGTAGATGATCGTATAATTTGGATTCCGTAGAGTTCTATACGAGATTTTCAGCTTAAACTCAATGTCATAGAGTTCAAATACCAACAAGGACAATGTGGCAGCCATGATAGGTACCACAGATGGTACGAATTTACATTTTTTATGTTACACTATAAAACTTTTTACAACCACGGGTATTTTAAGCGTAATCAGGTTATAATTTTTACGTTGGTCCTTAACACTCTTCAAATTAAAAATATAGCTTCCGTGTGCTTGTGTTCGGAACTTAATTTTTTACATACATGCATACAGCAATCTATAATCTAAGATCACAGATGTTTGTGTGTTTTTCTGTCCTACCATAGCAACGCGTTAACCGCAAGTAGTTCGTCTACCGGACGCTAGATGGCGCTAACGGAAAAATATTTAATAATAGAAAAAAATTAAAGAATTTTGTGCACCCGTGCGAAGCCGGGACAGGCCGCTAGTACATACAATAGACAGAGACCACAGATTTCCCCTTTCCACGAGCCTGGCATACATCTCTCGCTTTTCCAACTCTCGTGATCTTTCATACAAGGTTAAGGGTACTTTTGAACTGGCCTTTTTTCAGGACATCATCGATTCATATTCTAGTCTTCTTTTTTTTTACACAATTTATATTTTTATACAAAACTGTTTTATATATTTTTTTATCTCACAAGATACTTTGGAATTATTAATATCAGACTGAACCTCAACGAAACGTAGCCGCCTTCAGCAACTTTCTTTAAAAACAGCTTGTAAACCTGAAAGCTTATCTTTTGCAACCGACGTTGTAAAGTTACGATGTACCATATAAATAGTTTAAATGTCCTTACCTCCTTAAAGCCAGTTAGTTACACCCGTCCTTCTTGTCAGTTGAGACTTCTTGGATGGGGTATGGCGGACGAATGTAATTTTTTTTTTTTAATTTTCATTTTGATTTCATCTTTACTAAACTACCTACTATCTTTACTAAGGGGAATATGTTTTTTTTCATGCCACCACATTCTATATGTAATCTTTTTATGTTTGAATGATAATGCAATAAAAAAATAAAAATATATGCATGAAACAAATATCTTCTATTTAGTTAAACTTTATTTATTTAAGGATAAAGTTCCATTTTATTATTACGTTAATTAGTTTGAGAGCTATATTTATTACCAACTATGCTTTGAGAATGTGCCTCGTGAGCAGAGTCGATTTTTTCTAGTGTTTTTCTATTTAAAAACTATGATTTGATTAATCATTGAATTGATTAATCATTGAATATATAAATAACCATTACATCACAAGGTCTCAAAATGTGTGTGTTTCATATCCTATTCAAGTTTTAACCACCGTTTGGTGCACGGATAGCGAGTCTTGGGTTCGAGTCCCGCAACGGGCATGGTTGTTTGATTAATACAATGCATTTGTGCCTGATTATATTATTATTTATTATTATCATGGCATGGGTATTTATATATATTTCTATGAATATTTTGTATCCATGTATTTTATATATGTATGTCTATCCGCTATCTTCGTTTCCATTACACAAGCCTTACAGTACATACTTTTCGGAAAAAATTATAATTGCGTAGTTTTATTTTATACCTATTACAGTTATTTTTTTGTCAAAAATGTCCTGTTAATTATAAAAAAATACAAATATATTTTTAGCCAACAATTTTAACAAACAACACCAGTTGTAACATTTGCTGACGTCACATCACATTAAACGCACCAAGTTGTATGTCAGCTCTGACGCTGTTTTGTGTTATGTGACGTCATCCGATGCTTAGTCATGGCCACCCGTGTTTCATCTCTTATTACCCACTGATAAAAAGCTCATATATTTTTCAAAAAATAAAATACAGTTTATTATTTTTATGATAAAAACATATTGTATAGTTATTATTAACCACTAAGCTATGTTATTTAACAAATTTCATATTTTTTCTAGTAGTCAATGTGAGGACTATTATTATTAATTAAATTTATCTTATTCACAAACCACTATGAGACATTATCGACTTCAGAGTCGCTCCATTCGCTGCTATCTAGACGACCTTTAAATGTAGATTAAATTATAATACTAATGTCTTTTGATAGCACACAAATCATTATCTAATAGCATAGTACCTTTTAATCGGAAATTATGTCTGTTTGGTAATAATTAAGACTTCATTAAATTCCATCACCGATAATAATTCCTCATTCATGTTGATACTATTTCAGTACAGTGGATCCCCGGTAATCCGGACCCTGTCTAATCCGACGCCCCCTGTAATCCGACACGTCTATCACGGTTAAATGTAGGTTGGTAGACAAACATTATTTTGGCAAATCTTCCCGAATATAGGTAATTCTGATTGCTCAGTTCAGTTTGAATTTGACTAAATAATATATGATAGCGGATCGGCCTAACATGCGTTCATAGTTTACTAGTTCAGAGAGAATATTATCATTTTGACTTGTAATTTATCAGATTACATGGGAGTCTGTTTCAAAAAAAAATCCAGATTATAAAAGATCTTAAAAATTATAAAGATCTCTACAATCCGACAAATTCGATAGTCCGACACTGCCCTGCAAAACGTTTGTCGGATTACCGGGGATCGACTGTATATTAATTTTGCCTTCCCTCCTTAATAATACACATAAAAAAAAACATAAAAGCGTGCGTGTACTTATGTACGCGAGGCAGAAGTTATACTTTTTGAAGTGAAAATTTCTTTAGCATCGTTGTGATTTGAAAGTCGATGAAACGAAAAAGCGACAGTAAAAAGAGACAAACATAAGTCATAAGATTTAACGTTGGAGAAAATGAGATAGGATGCATTATGTACGTGTGTTAAAACGAGTTTGTGTGCGCATGCGTAGTACAAAGCTTGAGAGAAGGCATCACAACAACCGTGGTATTTCGTATACGTGTACGTATTATTTTTGAAGGTTTCACTTCTATCACGTGTGAATTGCACACATACTTAATTAGAGATATCTTGGAGTTGGCCTATTCACTTTAACACCTAACTTCGTGGTGTCGCTTTTTCGTTGCATGCTGCTTGCGCAACTTCCGTTACATGAAAATTTTTACCCTTAATGCGCCAAAAGAAGAACTTCAAAAATAAGTAGTAAATTACTCTATCTAAAGGAATTATTACAATAAAAATGTCAACTCATTTCAAGTATCAGGAGGGACCATAACCTACATCCCTCGCTATCCGGCGAGTGCTTCCATTTAAGACACCTTGACAGACACTTCGAATTTTTCCAACTATTTCTTTAGTTTGTGTCCCGCCTCATATTTAAGATGGGTTTAATTTTTCTTGTAATAATATGACTGGCCTTCGCACCTTCGGTCATGGGTTCGAGTCCCAGAAAGGGCAGATGTTTATGTGATGAATAGAAGCATTTATACCTAACTCATGGGTATATATATTTCTTTTAATATTACTTATGTATTATGTATGTATCCGTTACCCTAGCATACATAACACAAGCCTCACAGTGCTTAATTCGGGCTTGGCTAATTGGTGTGATTGTAAGAAATGTTATTATTATTAGATAAAAATATTGTTGCAGCTAAATATTTAAATAAAAAAGAAAATATAATAAGGTTACTCTTTCCTAAAAAAATCTTTTAACGAAAGTAACCCAATCTAAACATTTTCCTTAGATTTCGCAATTGATTTGCTATTGTTTTAGCCGTTTGCAACTAGTGATTGAAATATACGTGGCGATCTGCCCAACAAACTTAATACCTGCTTTTAAACGGGTTTGATTCCCGCCTGAGAATAACTTGAGAGCCGAGTTGATTTTTTCTATTATTGAACTATGCAAAAATAAAAATCATAAAATTGTATATTTTTTTCCGTTTTATTTGCTGGCGTTTTCTATTTTTAAGTGTTTTGTAACAAATTCCAATAATATTGGTTGATACCTTAATAATTACTATAATGCTAATAACAGTTGGATTTAACCTACAAATAAAAATCTATTTTATTAAAAAAAAACAATAATACGTACATTCACACTAATTAGGTCTAAAGCACTATTAGTTTTATATCATAGATACTAGAGTACTTATGATCATGGCTCTGAAGTATGAAGTGCTTTATTTTTTCTTTCATAAGATGTCAGTTTGGTGCAACACTAGCGATCATGTATTTCGCACCGTCGTCGGTCGGACGGTGCCCCAGAAGGGGCAATTGTTTGTGGGATAATTTATACTTAATAGAGATGGGCGTTTTGTCTATTTTTTGAAAACCATTACGCAACAGTTTTGAAGTTTCCATAACGTTATTAAAAACCGTTTTCAGGTTTGGTTATCACTAGCGCGGTTGACGAGACGGTTACTGCAAAACGAATGGAAAACGCAAACGCTGTTAGCTAACGTAACGCAAGTTTTTTTTTTAGTTTACGATATTCCTTAAAACTTAAATGTAATAACTAGTAATTTTTAATGTAATGTGAATAAATGAGAACTTTAAAAAAATTCAGGCATATTTTAAAATCGTCATATTTACAATAATTTTTGATAATATTTCTGATCATTTATATTATTTACGAAACTAATTGTTTTTATTATTGATTTTATTCACACTTATGGCGAATTTACCCGATCTTGGCAGCGCGGTGTAGCACGCGATTTTTACGTTTTGGTTGCATTGCGTTGGTTATGAGAAAAACGGTTTTATGATTTGTGGTAACGTCGTAACGTTACCAAAAGTCATAAAACCGTTTTTCATACCGAAACGGTTTTTAGTTACGTTTTGCTATAACGTTCTCATGCCTTATACTTAAGTCATGGCTATTTATAAATATTAATATTTATCATATTTGTATGTCTATCCGTCACTAGTATAGTATCTACAATAAAAGCTTTACTTTGGGCTAGGCTAATTGGTGTGAATGAAAGAAATATTATTGTTAATTTAAAATATCTTACTAAGCAAGACAAGTCGAAATTAGTAAGTAGAAACAGAAAACGAATCGCAAGCGATTTGTAGCTAGTATCGGCGCCTGTTATGACGCGTGTAATTCAAACTGTGTTTTGTCTATACGTTAACTGACCAATGGTCATTACTGCTGCTGAAATAACATTCGATCAATAATAAACCTTATTTCTATATACTTAAACGTTCACGAATATGAAGTGATTATGATATTGATAAGCAAAAATAAGTTTGCAATATTGTATGAGTTTTGTAAACTCGGTCGACAGGTAATTTCAAAACAAACGAATGTATTATATAGAAAATTTAGGTACCAGTAGCTATTCGGTTAATTAATTAATGTGAACTTGGCTGTTATTTTCAAACCATTCTTACAGAAAAGCTCCTGAAAGAAATTAAATCAGGATAAAGTAATTAAAACAAGTACCAAATAATGTCAATTATTAGTTAAATACTCTTGTGTTAACTGGCATTTTATCACCATTTTAGCACCACTAAATCAAACAATTATACTTAATTTTATCATTTTATACCTATATAGGTACATTTTTTGCATTTTTAATGCTATCATAAAATTATTTTTGCCAGTATTTTTTTCTATTAACATAATTTATCATATAACTATACTTACTAATAGTAGTAAGTAATTTGTACTAGTAAATACTTTAGTAAGTACCAAACGTTAGTGTTTGGTTCAAAGCGATCCTGCCTTTCGCATTAACGGTCTTGGGTTCAAGTCCCTGATGGAGCAGATGTTTATATGAAGAATACAAGCAGTTGTATGTTATTCATGGATATTTGTATATATTCCTATGATTGTTCCGTATTTATATGTATATATGTTACCTAAATATCAATAACACAAGTTTTACAATGCTTACTTTGGGCTAATCTTGTTCGTGTGAATGTAAGAAATATTATTTTATTACTAATTTAAAACATCTTACTATCTGTTTAAATGTAGACAAAGTACAATTAAAAACATCAAATATTTTTACAAATGACAACTTCAAAACCAAAAACATTATTATACTAGGTCTGCAAAGCTGCCTGTTTGCCAATACTGAGCGAAGCACTACCTTACCTAACCTCACCTAAATTTCATCAATGTAGTCTCAGCGGTTTGGCTGTGATCAGCTTTTGAATTTTTCTTTCGGTGATTATTCCTCCATGGTAAAGTCTATATTTTTTTTACATAGCCTATGTCCGTCAGGTTATAATCATGTATGTTCATGCCAAAATTCGTTTGAACCGGTTGAACCGTTAAGTAGCAGGAGGGAGATAAGCGAAATTTGTGAGTTGCCTAAAAGAGAGCTTCACTCTTTCAGAGCTTCGCTCAATAAAGTTCTAAAAAAAGTTTGACATATTTAATTATCAAGGTCGGTTTCAGTCTGCCCTAGTTACTTTCGCCAGTTGTTCTCGGAAGGGCCTCCCAATTTATGAACTGGTGGTAGACTCAGTAGTGTACAATGAAATCGTAGTGAGAATTAATCAATTAAATAAAATGCAAAATAAAACATTTTTTTAAATATAAAAACTAGCTGACCCGGCCTCGCCTTAAAATGAAACCTATCCTATGTCCTAAGTCCCAGAAAAATGAAATAAAAATCATCAAAATGTGTTGAGTAGTTTCAGTTCCGGTAGTAGAAAATATATGAAGACCATCTGTGATCACGGCTCCTGTTAAGGAGTCAAAACGTCAGAATTAAATATAAAATAAATTATGCACAAACTCCAAAAAAAATTGTTTTATTAAAAAAAGGTTGATTAGCCAGCCAGTCGCCGACTGTAGGTACCAACTTAAATAAGCTTCCGCCAATTAATTCTCAAATATGGCCGTTACTTATCGGTTGAGAAGTCAGCTTGTCAATTAGAAGTCAGCAATGTGGAAACAGTTCAAATTTCGCCGATGTACTAACTGGGTCCGTTTATCACGGGGTTTCCCCATATATTCCCGATATGAAAGAGTATATATCTTACATTCACCAATTAGCCTAGCCCAAAGTAAGCATTATAAGGCTTATGTTATTGATACTAGGGTAACGGATAGACATACATATATGATACATACATTCTTAATTTTTAAAGAAATATTTATAGAACATCCATGTCTTAGGTGAAAATGCTCGTATTCATGTTGTCGTGTTGACAGACTTCTATGAAATATGCTATATGGTAAGAGCATGTCACCCGTTAACTTCTCAGTCTTTGCATTGTCTTTGCCAGGAATACTTCTGGAAAAGCATAAGTACATAGTGTTACTTTATCCAGAAAATAAGTACTGTTCCCGAGGGATAGCAATATAACTTTTTATCGGTAGTCCACATTAACACGAGCGAAGCCGCGCGTAAAAACCTTTAATAACACTCTTGATAAGAAACACCTTCGAGGTCTCTTATTTCAAGTCTTGTGTTAAGTCCAGTAGCAAGTGTCAGATCAAACATCTCTTGTAACTCAGTTCATTTGTAACTGTCTATAGTTAACCACATGCCATACATTTTAAGGTGTTGTTAACAATTATCTGTAAGTGATCACTCAGGCAATTTCAGATTGTCTGTACTTATGCATGTTGCTTATGGCTAGAGGCGTAGCTAGGTAACGAAAGGCCCTGGTGCATAAAGCTAGGGCCCTGACTAAACTGTTTAGATTTTATTAAATCAAAATATAAATATATATAAATATTTTATTGGTACCAAATTACTAGTTTATCATCAGCTCTTTATCGTGGCACAGCAAAACTATTTACTACATTTATGCGCTTAAGTGTCTTGTGTTAGCTTAAGTGATCGCCTAAGTTCTACTGTTAAATAATATTGGTATTAAACAATAAAACGAATTAAATTAAAAGGCTTATGCACTTATCTACTATAGTTTGAACGTAACCGCTGTACCGCGCCTTAGGTATCTGCGGGGAGGTGGGGGGGTGGAAAAGCTAGTCACTGCCGTCAGCGATGACGGCGGAATGACAAAATGGAGCAACTCTTTTATATCTCTATCTTGGCTCTCTTTCTTTCCTTAATTTCTGTCGCTCTACCTTTCTACTCTCTTTTTATTTTGATTTTTGCTCCAGGACGAGGAGCATCTCTGGCACCGACCCCTGGATGCAACAACACTAAATAATAAACCCCTATATTGTGAATAACATTGCTATCAATTGAATCAGTGACCTAAAAATTAATAAATAAGTTATAAATAAAAATAATGGAGCAACTGTTTCGCCCCCCCGTCTCGCCTGTCGCATACCTAAGGCGCGGTATAACGGTTGCAGTCAGACTATAATCACCTATATCTACTAATACATATATCAAATTAAGAAAAAAAATAATAGTTACCCTCATAAACACACAGTTTTGGAAGAATTTTTATCTAGTTCAATAAGAGGTTTGCTGGTCAGAGCCAGAGGGTTATTACAAGGTTCATTCTTCATTTTTCTCATTTTATTTGCAGGTGCTGTGTGGTGCAGTGGCGGGCGCTGGCGAGCTGGGGGGCAACGTGAGCCGTGTACGCCGCTCGCCGCAACCTTACCACCCGCACCGTGTCTTGTAAGTCTTTCTCATATAACGTCTGTCTGTTTGTACGGCAATTTTTTTTAAAAACGCAATAAATCTTGACAAAATTTTTTTTGGTTGAAAGAAAGAAGAAAGAAAAAAGATTTATTTGTACTCAAACACACAACAACAAAAGATATTATATAAAATAAAAATATAACAAATATAATATAAATAAACAATACAGGTTTCTATTATAATTGACATTGAAAATAATATTCACAAAAAAGAGTGGAAAGATATATAAAAAAACAAATATGGTGTGTTTGAGGCCAAAAGGACCCTGCATCAGCATGATTGTGTAGATATTTCTTTAAAGAATTTCATATGTAAAACATGTTTATACATGCATGCATGCATAATTTGGGAGCCTTCACAATAGGTGCTTATATATCCATACATATACATATATCAATATATTTTCCATATGTAATGCCTCTACAAAGAAATATTCTACACAATAGTGAAAATTTAGATTTATTGCGCATTTTAGAAAAAGATAAAGTATACGCAGATAAATGTTAATAGTGACTTAGTTTTTTTATATAAAAAAAAGATCTGGAAAATCTTTGATATTCCTTTTATTTATATTATCTAAAAAAATATTAATCAGAATTAGTTATTTAGATGAAATAAACATATTGACATTAAATGTAAAAATGATAAATGAAAATAAACACTATTGTGAATAATAATGCCAGCCGCCTGCCAGCGCCGCCAAAGAAATGTTGAATCTTCTTTTTTTTATTTTTTTAAAGTAACAAAAATATTTTTCTAAATTTTTATAAACTACATATTTTATTAATTTGTAAATACGAAAGTAAAGAATTGTAATGACTAGTGCTTGATTTTTTAAATTTTAATTCTAATTGAGCAAAAAACATATTTCAGGACAGACGAAGAAATGGACGCGACGGTGGCGTGGAAGCGCTCGCATTGGCGCGAAATGCAGAGTATCTTAAGGACAGAAGGCTCCGAGAAGCCATTTGTCGAGTGCTGCCCTTCTATAGGGGAGATGGTAGCCAAAAAAGGCGGGAGGACGTTCAGTGGCCTCTACGTTGAACTTTACGAAGACGGTGAAAATAAGCAGAGGCTTTACGAGCTATCCTGCGCACCAGAGGTCGTGGATAAGCCGTGTCGCTTTGTTGACGCTCGGCTGTACAACCAATCTCGGTGCGTCCAAATTTACTCATATTCGTACGCGTTAGTTCGGTACTCGACAGCCACTGAGATGCCTCATCAAAAGACGAAAGGACATATCTCAGTGCCAGGCTCAGGTGGGTGGTCAATGGACTATGTGAAAGTGCGCGCTGGTTGTGAATGCCAAATCACATCGAAGAGGAACAGAGCACATAAGAAAAGGATGGAGAGGCACCGACAGAGGAGGAAAAATAGAAAGCTAGAAGAAGACGAAGAGACCTGACCGTCGCTTAGTGCTAGTGTAATCCAGTGGGACTTTGAACAAATTATGTGGAGTCTTCCCAATGTAGTATTAGGAAACCGAGTGGTCTACCGCCTGACGGAAATCCATTAAGATCAGTGATTTCTTTAACTTTGTCTGATGCTTTTGGATCAGGGATTAGATCAGTTGGATCATCGCACATGTTACCGATACCATCAAGCTTGAACATGGTTGTATGTACTATCGGTTTATATATTTCAATGTATTTATTTACGAAATTTTTCTATTTAAATTACGCTTCTTGTCTTAGTCTTGCGTAGTTAGTCATATTTGATAGTTATGGAATCACAATTATGAACAGTGCCTTTTGAAACTTAGTGCCTTTTAGCTTTAGGTAATAGATAGATGACTATTTCATTATTTGAAATTGAAACCGGATTCCCTGATAAGATATCCCCATTGATTCTCAAATTAACTCGTATATACCTAGAAACAAAGTTGAACTACCTTGTTTTCTTATTAAAACAATCTTAAAATACGTATTTAAAAATAGTTACCGTAATTGATCGAGGTGTACAGCTCCTACTGATAACTTCGTCGTGTCTTCGTCACTTCACTTGTTTATATTTAAGTTACTTTCAATGAGCAGGCTGTGATGCCTAAAGCAATCATTCGTAATCATTTAAGTTTGTTCTATACAATCAGCCCACATATGTTTCACTGTTTAGTTAAGCTTGAAATTGAATTCCTTTGTAATGTTTTCTATTTCATTACCGATCTTTTTAATACGGTCATCAGTGTAGTCATAAATAAGTGGTTCCATTGAAAAAATGCTCTCTTCTTCAGATTAAAATTTAAGAATATTTATTCAAAGTTAACGAATTATAATTTTTGTTTGTTATTATTTTTAACAGTACCTACTTACTTCATAGGCATAAGCATCGAGTCAAAGATCTGTATTATTTTCTATTTTGTAATACTTTTACTGTATTTAAAATGTAGTTATTTTAAGAATTAATTCATCTATTTATACTGTTTAATACGAGGTATTTCGATATTCAGTATGAATATCAGTTGTACGTAGAGGTCGCTTCCATATAAATTTATTGATGTATATAATAACGCAATAGTATTGTGGACTGAGATTATTTTGTGCATTTAGATGTTAAACAAAACGAAAATATTTTTTATACAATAATTAATAGGACTCAAGTTATATTTCATCTGAAAACGAGTAACAACATTACAGTAGCGCTATCTAGTGGTGAGTAGTAAAGCTTGGTACTCTTTAAGAAAGTTGTAGTCCAAAGAAAACTAGATGTCGCTAATAGACAATTATTCTGACAGTGCCATGATTCAGTCTGTTTTATACAGTAGTTTAGAGCGTATGATTATTTTATTTTACTGTTTTCATTGTACATTTATTAAAATATATATACTGACAGTAATTTTTTTGGAGATACTTGGATTGTTTCAAGATTTTACTGTGTTCTTACCGAAATAGCTGCTGATTAGTGTTTCATTATTTGGAATTAATTCATGGTTATTCTATGTTAACGTAAATAGTCCATTATCATCACAAAATGTAAATTTTATATTGTTGACGTCAAAACAGCCTTAAATAAAATAAAATGCGGAAGTAGCAAAACTGTTTTACTGTCGTATTTATCACTATCAGTCTTAAATCTAAGCCATTTATAAGTAGTTACGTACTTTAGTAAAGTTTTCGAATAATTATTTACAATAAATCACTTAATTCATTAAAAATATAATGAAAATATTTATAATCCGAACAATACTCTGATGTTACACAGCGTCATGATCTGAAACAATATAAAAACCATTAGAAGAATTTAAGTGCATAATTTTTAATTTATGATTAAACCTCTAGGTAGGATATCTGACTATCAAATGTAGATCAAAATTATTGTTAACTGAATAGTAAACATTTTAACCTACACATTATTTTAAAATATGTATAATTTTTAGCAGAAATCATAAATGTTCAACCACATGATTCAAATTATAAGGAGTTATACGACTTACGATTTGACAGCTAAACGTTCAATTATTTTAATAGAAAAATACTGGAAAAAGTCGACTCGAACTCTCAGAGGGGAATCAAACACGCAACCTTTTGAAGTCCGGTCCAATGTTCTCCCAATTGAGCTACCGAGCCTTGTGAACACTCGTCGAAATTTTCCAGTTCCTTGCTAATTTTACGCTGTAGGCCAGCGTTGTTTCATTAATGAGAGGAACATCCTCTCGTATTCGAAAGAAACATTTTTACAAATGCTTGGGCAATCGATTAAGATGAAACAGCCATTTAGTTTAATAATTTTACATATTTTGTGCATTTTTTCAATGCTTTCTTATAAAATTATTTTAATAGAAAAATACTGGAAAATATCAACTCAGCTCACAAATGAATTCTTAGGCGGGAATCCAACCCGCAACCATTGGCAGTCCGGTCCAATGCTCTCCCAATTTAGATTTATCTTATTTATTTTATGAGATTGAAAAAATGCACAAAATATATAAAACTATAAAAGCTAAAGGTTCGTTTACAAGCACGTGACGTCATGACATCAAGTGACCTGTCTTCAGCTTGGCGGAAATTAACAAAGAATTATACAAATGGCAGATGTATTATTCTATAGCGAACAATTTGAAATATTTTCGTAAAACCTGTCAAATACTCTAGATATACAAATAGACAAAAGGAGGACTTTTTGACTAGAGTGATTTGACGTGACGTGAAACGTGACGTTTTGGTTTTCTTATTATAATTCGTGTTGTGGTGAATATAAGTGTGTAATAATGGTGTATTATTAACCACTAAGTATTTGTAAACATACACGACTATTGGTAAATGTAAGGAAACAGCGGAAGTTATCTTTTCAGGCTCTCTCTTAAAGTCCACTGGGAGGTTTTAGTAAAACCACACACACCTTTACTGAGAACTAGTGGAAGGGATGTTTTATTATTCATTCATCATTCTTTGATTATCTATCATTCATAAATCAGCTCTTATAGTCATTCATCAGGATCTAATTAAGAAAAGAAATTTCTGAATATGAAAACATGGCTTTTATGGCATGGATGCCATAAAGAGTTATTAAAATAATCGAGACAAAATAAAATGGGCCACCAAATTCATTAAAATTCTATATCCAATTTTATAATTTAATAATATTGAGATTACCACTGAACAGGTAAGTAAAAGAATAATTTAAGTCAGATTTGCTGTTTGTTATAGCTGTTGGTGGAACTATAATAAATAAATAACAAGGCGAGAAATCTTATATGCTGAAAATCATTCTTTGCTTTCTGATCAACAGCTTTGATCTTTAACGTCTCCGTTTTGCATTTACAATAAAGAAATCTTATTGAAAAATTTACGTTGAAGAAGAACTATCATTTGATTTATTAATATTGAATTGTCAATAAAACAAAACTTATACAGAATGCAACAAAACTTAAGTGTTGCTGCTTAATCCGCAACAAAAATTTAAATCTTCGATATGATTCTAAGTTTTCTTTTACTGTTAAAGTTTCCAAAAATTAAAAAAAAAAGATATGCAAAGATGTTATAAAAATGTTGACTGCTAAATAAATGTAAATGTCAACCATTTCTTTATGTTTATCCTGTAAACCTTGCAAACTAGACATTACAAGTTAACAAATAAAGCGAACGAAATATAATCTTTAAATTATCCTTATAATATTGAACTTTGAGTAATACATTGGTTTACGAGCAGGGACTGTAGTTGAATGGGAATAAACTTCCTTACTTATTAAGTTTAATAGCTTCTGCGCTTATGGTATATTAATATAAACCCAGTTTAAATGCATTTACGACTGGTTTAATCTTGATCTTAGTCGTCAGAAATATCTGAATTAAATATGAAAAAACCGGTCTAGTGCGAGTCTGACTCACGCACGAAAGGTTCCGTACCATTGACTAGGTAAACAACACTAATTTCAAAATACTTATTATTGATTTTAAAACAAAACTAAGTACCTATTTTGTGAATATTTCAAGTGCCTTCCTGTTGCCATTATTGATATCGAGGGAAAAAGGGCAAAAAAAATTGCATTTGTTTTATGGGAGCCTTAAATATTTATTTGTTTATCTATTTATTTGATTTATTTTATTTTATAAACAAAAAAAAATATTTTGTTTTTAGTATTTGTTGTTATAGCGGCAAAATTTCAACTGTCTAGGTATCGCGGTTCTTGAGATACAGCCTGGTGACAGACAGACGGACGGACAGACAGCAAAATCTTAGCAATAGGGTCCCGTTTTACCCTTTCGGTACGGAACCCTAAAAACAATAATTAACAATCATTAATCCGGTTAAAGTGATAATATTCCAGTTGATTGCCCAAATAAGCGATTACAACATTTTGTTTAGGCGTTTATTCGTGTTATTTTTTTCTTAAAATGTTATTTATAAATTAGATAATATAATAAGATATACTTTTTTGACTACCAACTGGTAGACTGGGTTCAGCTCCATGTGTTTGTGTGACAAGCAAACATTTATTGCTTGTTTTAATACTAAATTTCTATTTATGTATTCTATCCGATGTCTAGTATACATAACACAAGCTCTCCTCAGTTCAGAAACAAACAATTGGTGTACTTACACCAAGAATATATTTATTTATACAGCGCTTTCGCCACGGACAATCTCAAATTGTTAATATTTCCCTTAACGTTTACGTTTCCGTTTACGTTTACATCAGCGAGGGTCGAACTCGGACCGCTTCGGCCGCCTTCTGAAGATGATATTCTTGAAGTAAAATTACGCATACCAGATCGGAAATATACCTAGTCTACTTTACTATTAGATAAACACAATAACCCCCTACTTTAACCTTTATTCATTCTAATATATAATACGCTTTTATATTTCAATGTAAAAAAAATATATCTATTAAAGGCACTCACGCAATGGAACCAAACCATAGTGAGATAAAATTGGGCACAGCGCCATCTATTAACACATTTTCGAACTAAAAAGGTTAAAATCAAATCATATTTCTTCCATTCACACCAATTAACGTAGCCCAAAGTAAGCACTGAAGGCTTGTGTTATGGATACTAAGGTAACGGATAGACATACATTTATAATACATAGATATGTGATGTCTATAGAAATAAATATTAATACCCATGACACAGGTACAAATACTCGTATTCATCACACAAACGTTTGCCCTGGTGCAAAAGACAGGATCGCTACCGTTGCACCAAACGGTCGTGATAATAATAGACACATTAAGTAACGCTGTTGATAAATCCTAAATTATAATGTTAATAATAACACAGATTAAACAAATACGCTTTAGCTTATTTAAACGGCAAGAACTTACCCAAAAAGTATGTAGTCAAAAACATGACTGTGAAACCAATGCCGAAGGCAAGAAACTGTGTCATGCCTGCGCTGCGCTTACGTTCGTGCCACAACGCCCTCTCGCGGGGAAGCACCTCACTCACTGTCACATAAAGCAACGTACCCGCTGCTAACGCCTGTAATCATTTTTTACCAAATCCTATAAGAAGCAATTCTATTTGATGTTTTGACATGTAATTTCTAATTCTATTTTTGACATGTAATTTTCACATTAATTTTTTTAGATGTAATTCCTATTTTATTTACTGACACGTTTTTTTTTTAACAATTTCATATTGTTAAATTATTTACTACAACATTGATTTATAACAGCTTCAATAATTTAAATCTGAGGAGGTGAAACTACTAGAACATGTATTTGTAACTGTTTGCGATCTTTATTCCACCCTCTTCAAAAGCCAATCAAATAATTTATTTAATCATTTTATGCGGAATCGATTCCCGCCTAAAAATTCCCTTGTGAGCCGAGTCGATTTTTTCTATTATTTTTCTATTAAAATATTTTATGTAATAATTTCGTTAGATACAAGTAGTTAAATACTTAAAAAACAAGGTCTAGATTACTTATAGACCAGGGTCGATAATTTTTGAGACTAAAAAAAATTATAGTAGGATGAGACCCATTGGAAAAGGTTAAGAATATAACAAAAATGAAAGAAAAAATAATTTATGGGCGATCTGAGGTCGAAGTTTTTATTTTTTTTTTATCTTTATTAAAAAAGATTTTTATTTTCACTTTTTACCATTCTCAAAGTTATGGACATTATGAGTCCCGACTGTTTAAATTCGCTATGTTACACATTGGAAGAACATAATTGTTTATTTTATGTGAATTTCTTACTATGATATAATTATTCAGTATTACTTAGCAAATTTCAAAAGTATTAGGTATTATTTTTTTTCAGTTTTTATTCATTTAAAGGTCATTTTTAATCAGACGGGTTTTTTATTTTTTATGTTTTTTATAGTAAATAGGTTAGCGCTTGACCACTATCTAGGATGTGACGCGCTTGCCTAGAAGACTCACTCGTAAATTGAAGACCCCTAAATTATATTTGTCAAGAAATACAGACTCAGTCAAAGAGTTCTATTTTTTAACGGCATGGTTCACAAATTTAGAACCAAAATACATAGTGCGACTCTTTGGTATATCAACCATATAACAGTGGAGCCTATTTGTGAGTCTGGTTTTACGTTGGAAAAACGGGAACGGGGTGGAACAAGACTGTGTAATCCTGCAGCATACTTTACGAAATGTATCCTATAAAAAATGGAAAGGCTAGCTACCTTCCGTCTATGCTCAAGGCTTTTGAGCTTGTTGTAAAAAAATCGTCATTGCTTTGGAACAATGGACTCAAACGTCAGGAGCTGGTATTGGGCGGAACCGTAAAAGTACAAAGCTTGTACTCTATCTCTTTGGTATATCAACAATTTTTCCTTTGACAGCTTGACCGCTATCTGGCCTGGTAAGCGATGAAGCGATCTAGGACGTAACATTTACCTGCATTATAGGGATAGCCAGGGAATCCTTCACGCCATTGACGACTTCCAGACTGGCCCCTATCCCGATGCCAGCGACTGAACCCCCACTGAACAGTACTACGCACACGATGTGCGCACACAGCCTTCCGGGTGCGCTTGCGCAGAGTTCAGCACCCAAACAGAAACCGACAACGAACTTGTGAGAAGCCACTGCAGCAAGAAGGAGTAGAACCTGAAATAAAAAACAAAAGCGCTCGATTTAAAAAAAAATGCTCATATCATATGTGAAAAGTAATACAATTAAACACAATTGGGGAAACACATTAAAACATTTGGGAAAATTGTGTGGAGAGTAATAGTGTTTTCATAATACAGAAAAAATGTATTAAAGCCATATACAATGTGTCCCGTCACCAGTGTCGGAGCGGAGCCTTTAATGGTGTGAAATATGGCATTATTTATCGATAAATTCCCCTCCAATTTTGTTTTTCTCTTACGGTTATAAAATGGCCGCCATTTTGTTTTTTTGGTAACCAAGACCTGGGCTCTCATACTAATTCGACCACCACTACTCATGTAAATGTCCTATCAACATTAATAAGGTATAGATCTTACACTTCCGCGCACATTACACATCAGAATAAAACACTTTTTTACGGATTATTGCGCATGATTGATGGATTATTGCACTCCTTTACAGGAACCGTGATCACAGTCAACGAACAACGAACGAAACGTCAGGATTAAATATAAAATAAAATAAAACATGCGCAATAATCCGTAAAAAGGTGTTTTATTCTGATTAATAAGGTGTCATTTGATAACTAAACAGTTACACAGCCATCATGTTTCAATTGTCATGGAATAAAAAATAGAAAAAATTCGATTCTTTTTTGTGTATTTTTTAATTAATGGCTTTTTGAGAAAAACCAAGTTTGAGAGGCAATTTGACGATAAAAAAAGCCCATATTCCACACCATTAAAGGCTCCGACACTGGTGACGGGATACATTGTATAAAGTTTGTCCTTTTAATTCTTTTAGACCTCTTTTTCGGCAACTAAGGCTTCTAACTACATTTTTGAATTATACTTATTGGTTTAATTTTTTTTTTACCTATTCACTAAGAAACTTGAGGTGTGTGCTTTTAGAAAAAATATCCAAATCGCCTGGTTGGTCCCTCATATAAAACAAAATTTTTTGCCAAAAATAGCCATAAAATAATTGTACAATGCTCTATCGCAAACTTACCTGTGCTCCTAGTAATTTTATTAATATTACTTATTATTATTTGAATTTAATTGTAACATTAATATTTAATTATATAAAAAAATTGACATCGAAACGATATTTTTATTTGAATTTAATGATAGCAGTGCTTATACATAAATTACTAGTTTTAACTGCATGCTGAATTATTTGGCATTATATAGTTTCTTACATTTTAACGTTTGCATGCCAGGACTTGGTGCAATACTTGAACATAATTAAATTTTATACATCTTTTGTGCCGTGTTTGCTTGCAAATTAATGAATGAATGAATGAAGATGAAGTGTCTGTTTGTTATAACCTATTTAGACTGCTAATGTTACTCTCATTTGTATTTCCATAGATCTAATTTTTTTACAATAATAAATTCTTTTTAACCATGCTGTATGTACACGTTTTTGGGAAATGATCCAGTTTCTAAGCAGTTATTTATGTTTTTCTTAACTTATGTATGATTGTTACTTGTTGTGTATGCCAATAAAGTAAGAAAATAAATAAATGTCAATAAATAAATAATAGCATTTATAACTAAAGAAATTATTACAAGAAAAAAGAAAAATCAACTTGTCTTGTTGAATATAAATGTATTTAATAGAATCGGGCGTCATTTGGCGTAAGTCCATATCCATTAATAAAACAAAAATATTTAGCTTACATCGCAAAAACAAGCAAAATTCGCAAGCCCGCCCACCCGCACATAAATGCAGGTACCGCAGTCACCGACACTCTTGCACCTCCACTAACTACTCTACGCGTGTTTCGCCCCCACACTTCATCATCAGGAGCAATATCAAGCACTAATACTTAATACTCTATATTATCATAACATGAACACACATTCCTCGCTTATCGGGCAATTGCTCTTCCAAGTAAGCTACCAAGACCTTCACAGACTCGTCGTTTTTTTCCAAGTATCTTTTAAATTGACGCCAGCGCCATCTTTATTGGTTCTAGGTCTACATACAATCTCGAGTGTAATACTTTACAGAATCAAACATTCAATAAATAAAAAACAGCTATGATTTTTATATATATTTTTTGTAAAGTTTTCTTTTATAATTTTATATATTTTGTGCATTTTGCAATGCTATCTTATAAGATAAATTATTTTAATAGAAAAATACTGGAAAAAACGACTCCGCTCACAATTGAATTCTCAGGTGGGATGTTTTTTTGTTATCATTTATTTAGATAAAAGAACCTATCAGCTGAATGTTTAAATAACAAAATATTATACAAAGAACTTCTTTGTACGCGACAATGATCATTTTTCCTGCTGGGATTTTACTTTTATCATGCAGATAAGTTTTCGATTAGATCGTTATAGTGACATTTTGATTTTTTTTTTATATTTACTTGGCGATGCAGTCGCTGAGCATAGCACCATATATTGGAGCGGAGTGTAATACTAAAATAAAATAATATTCAATAATAAAAAGTAATACAAAATTCCATAAGAATGAAAACTTTAAAAAGCCGTGCGCTTTTGTTTTAGTGGGAAATCCCGTAGAACCATTGTTTTTTGGTCATAACTTTTTTATTTTTGCGAATTTCAAACCTCTCCGTCACAATCTGGTCCTAAACCTATTGATTCGATTCCACACAAAAAATATTAAAATCGGTTAAGAACTCGGGAAGTTATGGCGTAACAGACATTGCGCCATTGAAGCTGATCTATGGGAGCTTCGCTTCGCTCCGCTCCAATAAAAGGACTCATAAAAATACTGCTGTTCGTAAACTAAAACGTCGGGACCCATTCTAGAAAGTCCGCCGTCTAGTCAGTAGATTGGAGGAATCTGCAATGTAATATAGGTATGTGCTCTCAATTCACTAAGTCTCCATTTCTAGAATGGGTCCCGACTACTACAACTTTGGCCATTCTTAAGTTAATTGCAATCGGGAATGACGACTTTTTTGTTTTAGGGTTTTTTCAATTCCAAATAACGCAGAAACGCAGTCGGGTTTTTTATTACCGTTTATTAATTTTTAATTTCATTAATGAATGAGTTTGTATAAAGACACCTTTGAAGCTAAAATCCGTTGAGCCGTTCAGGCTGCAGAGCGTGACATTTTGTTTTCTTTTTTATATTTTGATATACCCAATATCACTCTCACAGCAAATACGAATCTAACGACACCTCTCAAGCTAAAATCCATCCTCCACCTTTTCAGGCCGCAGAAAGTGCCAAACAATTATACATATATACCTACATACTCTCACCATAACCCAAAAACATAACTCTCCTTCTGGCGCAGTCGGGTAATTAGAAATATGACATATGCAGGCATTTAAAACTCAATATCAACCCCTGAGGCTAAGAGATTTTTAGTTAACGGGAGGCATCAAAAAAACGATAACTTTTTACTGACTTGCGATTTTAATGAAATAAGCATAAATATAGCTCCAAGCTGAAGTTTGTCTGAAAATCCAAAAAGAAGAAAATCTGTTGAGTAATTTCGAAGATTAGCGCATACAATTATATTTAAATGTCTATAATTTTTTAATTGTCATCAGTTTTCAATAAAAAAAGACCAATATATTGCTCCAAATTGAGATTTATTTGTTTGTGAAAACTTCCAGAAAATAAGTTTTGTAATTTCAGAGATAAGCGTTTACATACAGACAAAAAAATGTATTCTGTTTTTTATTTAATTTTTTGCATTCACAATGCAATATTTCTATAAGATATAAAATACGTGTGTAAAGAACAAGTTGAAAATATTTATATTATATATATTTGAACTTTTTGGCGGGAGCGGGAAACGTCACGTTGGTAGTTTCGTTTCTATTGTTAAAATTTGTATTGTTGTGGATATTTGTGCGTAATAATGGTGGATTATTAACCACTTAGTGTTTGTGAACATGCAAGAGTGTTGGCAAGTGTAACAAAGCAGTGGAAGTTGTCTTTTCCTGCTCTCTCAAGAAGTCCACGAAGAGGTTTCAGTAAATGTGTGGGGTTTTACTGAAACCTTTTCGTAATAATATATTTTACTGTTCATTCATAATTAAATAAAGAAATTACTCAAGAACTGGCAATTATACTAACTTGACACTGGCTAAATGCACAAATCGTGCAAGAAAATATATATATATATATATATATATTTTGTATTCTTCTGTTGAAATTCTAACGTTTGGTGACATCAATTTACTTTTATCTGACTTGTTATCAAACTATTTGATATAGGTAATTCACACATATTGCATTGATAATTTCTTATCTTTGAATGTATGACAAATACAAATAAAGTGTCTCTTCATATGACACTATATTAGGCTGGTTTCATAGTTACACGTTTGATGCAACGGTAGCCTGCCTCTCGCACTGACAACCCTGTCTTTGAGTCCCGGAAGAGGCATATTTTTGTGTGATGAATACGAGTAATTGAACCTGACTCATTGGCACTTATATAAGTTTTTATGAATGTTACATATCTATCTATTATATATGTATGTCTGTCCGTTACTGTAGTATCCCACACAAGGCTGACAGAACTTACTTTGGACTAGGCTAATTGGTGTAAAGGCTCTGTCCGAAATCGCGCCCCCCCCCCCCCCTTCGATTTTCGATTCGGGTACCTCATTTTGTTCCTCTCCTCGAGAGGTGACTCGAGTGCAATTTTGAGCCCCCTACCCTTACAGTGTGAGGAGATATCCGCCCCAGACTGCAAAACTAGAAATGCGGATAACTCGAGAACCATTTGAGCTACAGAGTCGATAGAAAATGCTCATAACTCAGAAACGCTCTGAGTTACCGGGTCGAACGACACCTCTCAGGCCGGCCTGATCAATGACTTTGATTTGGCGTTCCTGGAAAATCAGAGTTCGTCATTTTTCCTCATACTCTGGACAAGCTTAACTACGACCCCTGTGCGACGTGACGATGAAGACATGGCTCTTTGTCTCCGGATATTCTATTGCTCGAGTACGATGTGTGTTTGCTTCTCCAGAGCGTCTCAGTGTTTGTTTCTAGAACTCGCGTCATCAGATCGGCTTTCTCGCGATCCTTACAAGCTGGTATAGCTGCTCAAAGTTACTCATTATCGGAGTCATTCACGTGTTACGTAATGCCTCGGCGTGCGCCATAGGAATTCTAAGAAGTACAGGTTGTAAATCGACTACGACCCCTCGAACAACACCGTCGACGGTATACGCCGATACTACTGCGAATGCCCGAGCGGGATGAGAACGATCGGATCGCTCCCACGTAGCTACTGCGATCTTCTACCTGGCCTATGCCAGGCATTTGCCTAGTATACCTCGTCCCGCATCGGACTCACGGACCTTTTCGTGCCTACACGTAGTGACTCAGAATCGGACGAGTAGGAGGATAACTAGCCGAGTGAGTAGAATCATCCAAGAATCACTTCGCGGAACGATCGACGGAGTTCGCGACGAATTCTGCAGTAAATCCATATAAATAAAGCTTTTCGGTGATTTCGCAGCTTGCGAAACCTCGTGTTTTCATTCATTCTTAATTCGAACCGATCTTCTGATGGGGAATGACGAAATCTGATTTTCCAGGAACGCCAAATCAAAGTCATTGATCAGGCCAGCATGAGAGGTTTTTGATAAGATGTCGTTCGACCCGGTAACTCAGAGCGTTTCTGAGTTATGAGCATTTTCAGTGCGCCTCATTGGATGGAAAAACCCTGGCCCGCTCCAGAAAAAAAATTATTAAACTATCGGGCTATGCACCGATTTTGATGAAACTTTTTGAGTGCATAGTGAGGTGTTGGGACTACAATCTGAGTGCTTTGTGGTGATTGAGTCTCAACTGCATCAAGGGGAAAAAAATCTCCAAAAACTACTTTTCCATTTTTTTGGGTTGAATTTTCGTAAATCGTCCGATCTGATATTTTTCTCGGGTAGTGCTTGCCGAGAGCTTTCCAAAACCTATCGACTCTGTAGCTCAAATGGTTCTCGAGTTATCCGCATTACTAGTTTTGCGGTCTGGGGCGGTTTTCTCCTCACTGTGTAGGGGTAGGGGGCTCAAAATTGCACTCGAGTCACCTCTCGAGGAGGGGAACAAAATGAGGTACCAAAATTGCGATTTGACCCCTTTCCGGACAGACCCTTTGATCTCTTTTATATGAAAATAATATATTCTTATATTTTAAAGACATTAAGGAAACGAAAATAAATGAATAAAATATTAAATAGGAATGTACATTGGTAGTTTACAATAAAAAAACATTATAATGTTGATTGTTTTGAGAAACATTTTGTATATATATTTTTTTATTATATTGAATGGGTTTACTCTTGATTTAAATTAAGCCTGGGGGCCAAGGCGGGACCTATGGTGGTGTCAGCTACCACAGACAGGGCCGTCTTTAACCTTTTGGAGGCCCTGGGCATATAAGAATAACAGTGCCCCTATGACTTTGACAGAACACTTTTTATTACTAGAATAGACAATGAGAGTAGATTTTTTTATTGACAGTCAATAGATGAATACATAATCTTTAATTTAAATCGGGTGATTCTCACGTATTTAAAATTATCTAAGCATGCTGAAATTCGATAGCCTTATTTTGGGCGAGAGAAGAATAGCTTCTCGTATGCAAACGCTAATAAGCGAGACGATAATATAGTTCGTAATTTGAAGTTCGATTTACTCCAATTAAATAAGTTTTTCAGTAATAAATGTCGGTATTGGTTTAATGATCTGGCAGGAACTAGGGGGCCCCTATCATCGCAGGGCCCTGAGCATTTGCTCAGAGTGCCCAGTGGGAAAGAGGGGTCTGAACACAGAAGGTCCTTTATTCACCCCAGCTCTGAAGACGGTTGCGTTTACAAAGTAAAATAAATAAATAAATATTTCTTACATTCACAGCTATTAGCCTAGCCCAAAGTAAGTACTGTAAGGCTTGTGTTATGGATACTAGGGTAACGGATAAACAAAACAAACATAGATCTGTAATATTCGTAGAAATATATATATAAACACATATGAATATGAGGTACAAATGCTCATATTCATCATACAAACATGTGCCCCTTCCGGGATTCGAACCCAGGGCCGTCGGTGCGAAAGGCAGGATCGCTACCGATGTACCAAACGGTCGTCAAATGTTTTCTAATATAATAAAGAACGGATTTTTAAAGTTTTCTTTTTATATCGATGATTACCTCCAAAACTATTTAATCTATTTATATTAAAGAAATATCAAAAAGGTTATTCGACAATCCCAGGAGACCGAAGAGCTGGCAGCTACCTCGGACAAAGAATTAGTTTAGCTATTCAAAGGGGGAATGCTGCCAGTATCTTTGGAACCTTGCCTAAAGGGACTCCTTTTAGTAATATATTTTAGATATTATATTATATTTTTTAAGGTTTTTAGTTTTTAAGTTTAGACATAGTAGTTTTAACTTAATTATTTCTTTATTATAGTTTTTAATTTTAATACACAATAGCGAATACACATCTATTTATAAATTTCAGATAAACCTAGGCATATTTATTTCAGTCGTTTTTATAATTATCAGCAGCGTATTTATCACTATTATTTTACTAAGTATAAGCTATAGAATAATAACAACAAAATATTATTTAAGGGTAAACTAACTTGATAAATTTATTTGGCAAAATACTAAAAACAATCGACTCATCTCACAAGTGAATTCTTAGGCGGGAATCGAACCCGCAACCTTCGGAAGTCCGGTCCATTGCTATCCCAATTGAAATACCGAACCTTGTGAGCACCCGTCGAAATTTTTCTATTGAAATAATTTATCTTATAAGATAGCATTGAAAAAAAATGCAAAAAATATATAAAAGTTAAAAAATTTGATGTTTAGAATATCTTTTGCGTTTTTCCTATGAACGAATTCATCCAAGATTGTGTTGTCAGATTATAATATCTTTTCAGTGCGATTATATGGACGCTGATAAACAGTAATGTGCCAACCAACCCAAAAAGAAATCAAATCCGTATAAATGTATTCTGATTATACCTCATATATTTGACATTATGCAAAAGAGTTTCCAGTTACATAAAGCAAATAAATATGGAAAAAACCAGACAAGCGCAAGTTAAACTCGCGCAGAGTGAGTTTCATATGATGAAAATACTATAAATCTACCATGTTCTTGAGTCTTAACCCAAAAACAAACTTACCTTTGTAGTTAAAATATATGAAGTCCTATACGTTTCAACTGTAAATATAAGTTTGCGTTAGATTTTTTTTTTGTGATATTTTAATAAATTAACGGTTTTCGGGTTTTCTCTCCTAAACTATATTCAAGGGCAACGAAAGGAAACTTTTTGATTCCCTTGCGAGTGTCAAAATTTGCGGCATATATGGTAATTAATATCTTTTGGTTGTATAGACTTAGAAGCTTGTTACACCACCAAGGGAACGTAGACTTAAGAAATCGATATAAATTTTAAATATTTTCACGCGTTCCAGAAGGAAAGCCAGACCTATTTATAGATCCTATAAGGGAAACGTTTTTTGAACGGAGTACAGAACCCTAAAAATGAATGTATGCTTTATGAGAAATAAGAAATTGCACATACATCATTTGTCGGCGTCAAGATCCTTAACACGATCGACATACAAAGTAACGCCATCTGTCGTCACAATAAAAATACTATAAGACAAGAGAGTTCTTCACAGTGTTTGCCCGCTATAAACTCCGAAATTACTCAACCGATTTTGATGTTTTTTTTTAATTTACTGGATTTGTTCTAACTTAGGAAACAGGATAGTTTCCATTTTAATTTATAATAGTTTTTTGTTGAATCTGCATGTTTTATTCTACCATAAACACTCTACTCTACTCTACTGGACAATGCATATTCTTTTAGTTTAAATTAAGCATAGCAACTGTCACTCTGTAACCAAGTTTATGTAAATAAACCCTGTCAGCTACTACAGGTTATGGGATATGGCTGAAAATTCTCAACCCGATGTGATCTCCTCTGCGATGGTTTCGTCGCAGAGGGCATAGGATAGGTTTAATTTTAACTTGTTTTTAAAAAATATAACAAATAATAATAAAAAGTTACATCGCCATTTTCTCAAAATAAGTTGGTGTGGCTTGATTGTTTATCAGTGTTCATCTAGATGTTCATATCGAACATATTTTATCATTTTCTATAGCTGATTATATATGTGAAATGATAAGATATTTGTATTAATTATCAAATCAATGAAAATCTCAAGGTCTTACTTTGTAGATGTAGGTCAAATCATTAATTTACGAAACAACAAAAATAATTTTTTACTTTATAAAGGAACTGCCTGCAAAAATTATATAAATAATAGATTCAATATAATATCTTGTATTTTGATAATGTTAATAAGGTTTTGAGGGGTAATTTAAAAGTTAAAAATATGTTTAAAATATTTTTACGGTGTGTAATAATATAGGACTACTTCCCTCTGAGTACATAGAGATGTGCAATTTATAAAAATATTAAATATTTATCATTATTTTCATGTTTTTAGAAATAAATCAACGAAAACTGTTACTGTATCATTAAATTTGTCAAATAATATAATATCATTTATAAGCTTGTATAACTGCAATTCAAATATCCATTACAATTTTACATGTAAAATAAAATATGATGAATTTTAATAAAACAAATTACGTAATAACATTTGTTCGACATATGGACCGAACACCCAAAGGTTACGGGTTCAAGTTCCGCCTGAGAACAACTTATAAACCGAGTCAATATTTTTAGTATCTTTCTAATAAAAATTATCATATGATTTAGTCATCGTTAGCAAGTTTACCATTATTTGACATTAAGACTTATTGCTTAAACCATAATTGTAACAAATAAAATATAAAAAACACAAAAGTGAAGCGTCAGGTTCCCGCCAAAAAGTAAAAAATAAATAAAAAGAAGAATAAGGTTGACTGCAGTATTTTGTTTTTTTTTTAATTAACTATTATCGCTGTCATTCCAAGGAGGTTAAGTTTTTCCACATTTAAGTTCAATATAAAGATATTAGGTGAACAATTACACGCCTCGCCGATGTTCCTTATTATTGTAGTCAAATCAAGTTTTGTAGAGCAGACTTTACAAAAGTCAAGGTCGATCAAACAGCAACTCGCTTATCTTGTTGGCACAACTAAAGTGAAGGAACTGCTTCACTGGAACTGGAATTTAACTTTCTATAATTTTTATACAGATAAAATTGAGTAAATTCGTGTGTTTATTAAAAATATTATTTTAAAACGTAAAGGTACAAGTGGTTACCGATCTTTAATCCGAAAGTTTTTTGATCCAGTTTAATATTAAAAAAAAAAATGTTTTGCCACCTTTTTGGTTTCTTTAAACTTTTTATTACATTAATATTATTGGAAAAGTACTCGCCTGGGTAGCGAGGGCATGTGATTTCGAGTGCCGCTTAACACCTAAGAAATATATTTTTTTCTGTTAATAATTTCTTGAGATGTAAAAAAATATCTTACATTTGCTTTAAACAGGCAACAGTGTTGACACAAATTGATTGTTTTAATGTTTTGAGTTAACTTGACCGTGCATTGGTACACCAATGCAGAGACTTCTTAAATGTATTCAAATAAATATTTACAACAGTCCGGCATGATAGAGTAATACCCTTATACCCTTATACCCAGCAAAAATTACAACGAAACTTCTGCTCATGTTGTTTACTAGTGGTAAGGTTTAATAAAAGTGAAAACAATAGACATTATTTCTATATTAAGTAAGTCAATGAAAAATGGGAATTTATACTTCAGTCCATATGTCAAAATGTATTTTTAATAAATAATAATTGGACTTTTTAACCTCATGAAAGTGGTTATCGTGTGATATTTCCTTTATCTACATATCTGATACTTCCATCATGAGATGACAAGACAAGACTGACAAGAATCAACGCCCAGGAATTAGGCAAGACGATATCTACATAAATTGTGCTACTAAGTATTCAACATTGATGAATTCGTAACTAATGAATTATTATAACATTTTAATCAAACTAAAATATATAGTTTGCTTCTGCAAAACAAGCAAACATTACCGCGAAGCATGTGGTAGTAATAAATGACAAATAACCGTCAAAAATGCTGTTTATTCTCCCTCTGACTCTGATTTGGTCCCTACCAGTCTTATAAATAAACGCAGACTTGAGCAATAATATATTTTCTCCAAGTTTAAAATTAAAAGTAATTCACTTTAGTATTAATAAATGCGGAATAAGCATGGAGAAAACTAATCAGACTTTCCTCTCGGAATAAAAGTGAATCCTAGGTGCCACATAATTTTTTTTTTATATCTTACTAGCTTTGGCCCGTGGCGTCTCCCGCATTTTTTTAAATTATCTTTTTCAATAAAAAGTATGCTATGTTACTTCTAATACCTCCAAGAATATATGTACGAAGTTTCATGATCATCGGTTAAGTAATATTTGCGTGAAAGCATAACAAACAAACTTACATTTCGCATTTATAATATTAGTAGGGATTTATTATTTAAAGGTAACTTTCAAAAAATTTCAGAATTTTATAAATTTTTCAGAGTGCAGGTAGTTATTCTTCAGCGTTGCCGCTTCCAAGAGTTGAGGCGAGAGATACCTCTCACCCAAGTGCGATAACGGAAGAAGAGAAACAAAGTGAAAGAAAGAAAGAGTGACAGTAGTGATAGGAACGAAAGAGAAAAGAAAGAATTGTAGAAAGAAGTGTGGTGCCACATAGTTTAACGACTGAGTTAGCATTGAGTACCTGTACAATTTGACGTTTTGTTTCGTGAACTTTCGAGCGTGAATAGTTGTTGAGCAAAGAAAATGGAAAGAGATTATTTTATTTTATTCGACGACCATTTGGTGTAACGGTAACGATTCTGCCTTTCGCACCGACGGTCCTGGGTTCAAAGGAAGGGGCACATGTTTGTATAGTGAATACGAGCGTTTGTACCCGAGTCATGGGTATTTATATATATTTCTATTAATATTACTTATTTATGTATCATATATGTCCGTCTATCCGTTACCTTAGTATCCATAAAATGGTTTGAATGTAAGAAATATAAATATATTGTTGATTTAAGGGATCAAGAAGAAATAAATGAGGTGGAGAACCCGATCACCTTAATGAGTATGCTCCAGTATTTTTTACACCAGGTAAGAGCCTGGTAACCAAACAATAATTATAATAGAAAAATACTAGAAAAAATCGACTCGGGTCACAAGTGAATTATCAGGCTAGTATTTCTCTATTATAATAATGTATCTTATAAGATCGCATTGTTAAATGCATAAAATATATACAAATTATAAACCCAACCTAGGTACACCTCTGATGTTATAAAAAATAAGGTCGTAACGAAATTAAAATTGTTACTCAATTCATGCTTCCGATTGTACACGCTTCGATGATATATCCATTTATGGTATTTCATTTATTTATCATTACTTAAGTCATTATTTATTACATAAACTATTTGAAACTTAGTTTGTTTATCTTAACCTGTGTTGATAAATTACGAAATATTCGGAATGATAGTGATTTTTTATCATCACACAGACTATACAAATATATTATGAAACATGTTTAACCTATCTGCCAACCACAACTGAGTATACCGATATAGTATATATTTTTTACAAATACTAAGCGATGCAGTCGCTACGCATAAAGCTTCGCTAGCAGAATATATTGGAGCGTTGAGTAATAGTAACAAAAAGTCGATAATGTTAAGTAAATTTTACACACATATTTTATGCCTTATACAAATATTGCATTGCGAATGCAAAAAATTTAATAAAAAACATAAATTTTATACTGTAAAAAATTGCTCGCTTTTTGTTTCAATGAGAAATCCCATTGAGTCAATGTTTTTGGGCAATAACTTTTTTAATTTTTGTGAATTTCAAATTTCGGCCACCATCACGATCTGGGCCTTAATGTGTTGACTCGATTCCACACAAAAAGATATTAAAATCAGTTAAGAACTCGGGGAGTTATAGCGGAACAGACATTGCGTCATTGAAGCTTCAATTATTCAATCCTATAAAATACAATTTGTGTAAAATACATTTTTAGGGTTCCGTACACTGTACCAAAAATATATACCTTATGTAAAAAATATATCACTTCGTTGTCCGTCTATTTTTTCTCAGAAATTAAAGACACTTTTTCTCAGGAATGCGTGGAGATATCAAGTTGAAATTTATATCGAATACTTAAATCTATGGTGCCTTGATTGTGTAAAAAAACCAGGCTTCTAAATCAACGAAATCAAAAGATATTACCATTTATGCCGTAAAGGACACTTGCAAGGGAATCAAAACCTATAGGTAGAATCATGTAAAAGTAAAGAAAAAAATCCGAAAACCGTTAATGTGTCATAATATCACATAAAAAATTGTAAATGCAAACTTACATTTGCAGTTGAAATATATAAAAATTTATATATTTTACGTTTAAGTTGGTTTTGGATAAGATCTACAATGATCTATAACATTTTCATTATATGGAATCCGCGTGAATTCAACTCGCACTTGTCCATATTATATATATACTTAAAGTTAATTAATTATTACCTATATACATAAAGTTTATAACTTTTTATAAATATGACAGATGTATATCTACATATATAAAGACAATGGAAAATATATAAAAGGACAAAGAATCATGGAAATAGTACGTACTACGTCCAACTAGTAAATATATACTAGTAGCATACTAGTACATAATGTTCTTTTAGTTGGATTTTCATAACTGATGTTCATAACTGATTTCGGAAAAAACTTTTGAACAGACTGACAAAGTTAACTCGTGTTACAAATTGGTCTCTAAATATATCGCTATAAAAGCGTTTTTAAATTAACCATTACGGCGATACTGATATTGCTTGAACCTAAAATCAACAAATGGTTTATAATCTTATTCCACGTAAACGAAATCACGGGGTAACATTAGTATTGATATTTTTTATATTTTTTCTACCACAATTGTTTTCTCTCTCACATTAAGTACTATTTTATTTTTCAGAATAACGTATATACCTAAACTTATATATTTTAACAAAATATTGGATCATAAAACAATGATATTAAAAAATAATAATTCTGTTTTAATTCATTACATTAGATAAATTATTTTAATAGAAATATACTAGAGAAAAATAGACTCGGATCACAAGTACATTGTCAGGCGGGATATACGTTTCTAATAAAATAATTTATCTTATAAGATAGCATTGAAAAATGCATAAAATTTATAAAAATCCTTTCATTACATTAGTATTTAATTAATCTATTAAAAATTATTAATTTATTAAAATTCATCAATAATTATATTTATATCGCCATTAAAACAAAATATCTTCAAAAAACTCTGAATCAAAGTAACAAACATCGGAGTAAAAACGACATCATCTTTTATGGTTATCTGTTACCAATGGTTATTTGTCTTTTTGTTATAATATGAATTAGTAGGGTAAGAACGAATAACTTAACAGAGGGTAGATGAAAAAAACATTAAAAATAACAATTACTTACCTGGGAAGAATCCTCCTGAAGACCGATAGCCAGCCCTTCCAAAACGCTATGCACAAACAATGCACACAGCAGACCGATAACACCCGAAGAACTTTTATTGCATGGTGCAGTGTGGCTCACGTGACACATCCTCGCATTACCAGAGTCCCCACAACACCTGTCCACCATCTCAGCATCATGTCTCACACTCCTTTCATGGTTCAACAAACTCGTCCCCTCGTGACTCCCATATGTTTGCCTGTGGGGATCGTTCCCGGGCCCATAAAACAAGTGTACGAATTCATCAACCAAATACACTATAAAAAACCCAACGCAAAACGTCAATTCCGAAAAATTGGGTAATTTCTCCCTTGCCTCTGGCAGCATGTGCGCTAAAGATGTGGAAAACAAAACACCTCCACCAAAACAGAGTAAGCAAGAGATGAATAGAGGATGCCTTTGCCTAGCTCCTTCGGAAAAACAAGTTGGAACCATTCCAGCTATAAAACTCCCTAATCCGAGTGTTAACATGGATATCGCTTTTGCTGTGATCACTTCCATCGTTTCGGTTCACTGTTTCACTATAAAGATCGGAAGGAAACTGTTATCGTAAGGCAAACACGCTTTTATCGTTGTATAAATAAGAATATTTCTGATTCACGTGTCATTTATCTTTAAGTATTTCTTACTAAAATGCTAGGACGTCTGAGCAGCGAGACGCACGCCGTCTGAATGAGGCGAAGGCGAAATAATCAGTGACAATGCCGGAAAACATTACCGCTTAACACATGTTATAATACAATAAACCTAAAATTGATGCAACAAAGATCATTATTGTATGACACACATAATAATATTAATAAATAACTAAAATGACATGATCTTTATTACCGCACTTCTAATTAAACGATACAGGTCTACCTTATTTGGTTTTTAAACAAAGAAACAAACTGCTATATTTAACAACACTTATCAACCAATATATAGGTGGTTAATTGTAATTATTGCAATGAGTAATTTTGATATCTTTTAACAAAGAAGTCATTTTATGATTTTTATATATATTTTTGCATTGTTTATTGCTATCTTATTTTAATAGAAAAATACTAGAAGAAATCGGCTCGGCTGTACTAGATTTCGAAGGTTGTCCACAAGGCTCGGTAGCTCAATTAGGATAGCATTGAACCGAACATCCAAAGATTGCTGGTTCGATTCCCGTCTGAGAATTTACTTGTGAACCGAGTCGATTTTTTCTAATATTTTTTTATTGAAATAATTAATTAAAGAGTCCTTTTTATGACTGATCATAATTTATATTGTAAATATGAAAGTCAGTATATATGTTCGGAAGACACAAAGCCTTTCAACTAAAACGTTAGTTTTTGCATAATTTATTACCTTACTTAATACGTAGGATTCTTTTTCCCGGAATATGTTCTGGCCTTGTCAAAAAGTGACTTTCAGAACGTATTTTCAGACAACGCGGACGTACTCTCGGGCAGAAACTATATTAAATAAGAAACCCGAGCGCACGCATATACACACACACATACACAATAATACACCCACCCACAAATGCTGTGTTTTGTTAATATTACTTGTTAACATAATAATAAGTCTTTTATTTAAGACAAAAGGTAGTCCATAGTGTACGTAACAATTATCCTTAAATAAAATACTCGTATATTAGTATATTTAAAAAATAAATGGACAAAACACAAGCTGCGTCCTAGGAGCGCAACTAAAAATATAAATTTAATTCTCCCGCTGTTCTCTAGATGTCGCTGTACTGAATTGCACTGACATGTCAGGTCTAACCCGGCTCTCTGCTGCGTCCCAAAACCTGTTCGATGAATCCAATGTTGCATTGCCATAATCTCCAAATTCACTGTTCTGAGGTTGCTGCGTTACAATTGTCAATTTTATAAATCTCTTATACGTGTTCCAAGTTCACAATGTTAATATTAATTTTTTTTTTGAGATCTCTTAATGTGAGGAACAAATAAAAGTATTCCCATGCCTGGGTAGCATTTAGTCCAGAATGGTTAATATCCTTTAAAAATACCGCGTTTTATACATATATATGATATAGTCTCCGGCAAACAAGTTGAACATGATTTTGAAATCACGTGACAAGCGCAGTAGCAAGTTTAGGTACATTATTCACTACTGCGCATGTCACGTGATTTCAAAATCATGTTCAACTCATTTGCCGGAGACAATACCCGCTTTTATAGACATGAGCCTGTACGACAATCCGACATATAGAAACCATTCCAATTGAATTTTAAATATGCTACGGCAAATAGTCTCGAAATCTTTCGTTTTTGACTTATGAAACAAAAACTCAATTAGTTTTATATGGTTTATTTTCTCACTACAATTAGAGTTGTGATCTTAATAGGTCGTGGATTGTTAATTCAATGAGCCATTCTGAAATGAATGTTTACGTGTCATTAAATCTGTATTGTAAAACTATTTTTTTTGTTTTCACTCGATTTTAACTGTTAAGCAATTATCAAAAAATGTATTTCGTTCTTACCTTTCCCTTGAAGTTTATTTAAATATAATAACAAACGTGTGTTCAATGTCAATGTACAGTCTTACGAAAGTCAAGTTATTCCCCGCGACAAATGATTCACAGGTATTTGTATGATAACATTTACTGTAAGTATGTTTTGGGAACAAAAAACGTGATTCACGAAATCGAATTTCTTTCGAGAATCAAATCGTCGTCATAAAACACTTGGCATTATCGCTACCATAAAGACACCATTCAAACAAACTAGATCATAGCAATTCCCACCTTAATCCTGAAACAAGTTGAGTTCTAGCTTGTTATATTTCTTTTTATTTAAAGATATTTCATACTACATCCTTAAATAATAAATAATATAATAATTATATAGCTTCTTCTTTTTCGATTGTTCTATACTTGTAATAGTTTCACATTTGATGTTGTAGGTGAGTATATTCTTTATAAATCCTCGGTCACTGCACCAGTCATCCCGACCATGTTAGTCGGTTACATAGTGTCTGCAATTGTAATAGGATGGGTGACCAAAATTTCTTATCTAGAACTTCTTCATGCTTAGTAAGATCCGTTGAGCAGCTGGCCTCGGCTGCATCCACCATTTTTCATTGGCTCAGTGTTATGAGTTACGGTCCAACGTCTTAGCCCTTGGAGACTTCCTCCTCCGAACTCCTTGGACACACTGTGCAAGGAAACGCAAAAGGCGCAAGCACGCAGCTTCCCTCTCCTTAGCAAAGCCAGCTGACGACGGATGATAGGTCAGCTGCCGGCTTTCCTCTGTATAGATGCCCAAATGCACCCGGGCATCCCTCATTGTGGTGAAGACCTCGGGCCACCTATTGGGAATCCCGCAGCAAAAGCTACAAGCGGCTCCGTGAATGCAACGGTAGTTCAAGGGTGTATATCTCATAATTTAACGTAAAAGCTTGTCCTCCAACTGTGGGGACATAAATAAACTGGTGATGATGATAATAGACCACCATAGCTAGGTGATACATTTCTTCTATTTATTATGACACCCTATTCGAAATCACACATAGCGGTCAAACTTATAACACCCCTCTTTTTTCGTCAGGTATTAAAAACGGAAAACGACCTGCGATGCAGCCAACTCGTTTTCCGATGACATAAAATTTTACAAGTCCACAAAAGTAAATGCCTGTAACACTTCCATCAATCTAAGTGAATATCTAAATTACTTCTGTTATATGAAGATGTAGAATATGGTGTAAATTTCAATAAATATCTCAAGGTATTGTAAAATTTATTGTTAGTAATCTAACACTACTCTTCAAGTAGGTGAAAAGAAAAACCAATAGTTTATATTACAGTATTCGCGTATAGTCAAGTAATTTGATTACTAAGTTACTCTCGAACCTTAACACATTTAATCTGTTAATTGTGACATATACCTTTTTCCGAATTAAAAGATCTAATTTTCTATCTGTAAAAGTGACACAATTCTTCAATGAAAACAACACCTTACATGACAGATAATAACAGTGCTAAGTAGATATTTCTAAGATTTGTTTTTGCACAATTAATAGCTCATGGACATAGGAAAAGATTACAAAACTTCAAATTACAAACCTTTTAAAAGGAAGTTTCATCCCTTTTATTAAGTTGACTCTAACGGCCACTGACGTCTATAATATAGAGGTTAGAGGCAAAGCTTACAATATCACACCAGAAGTTAGTGGTACCTGAGGGCCTACCATCATCTTTTAGCGCGATTCAAGTTCGATTGACAAAGTGAGACACCGCTATAAGCGGGCTATATTGGCGTCTCTTTTTAACAGCTAAACTTGAATCGCTATAAGACGTGATGGGCTATAAGGCAAACGAAAATAATTATATAATCCATAACATCTACGCATAGACCAATTATAAAGAAAATAAAGAATCAAAATAATTCTTCTTGCAGAACCAAGTAGTTTTTAATAGAATTCCAAAAATCTATGTCGTATTTGACAATAAATATAAAGTAAATGTCAACCAGGAAACAAATATTAAACAATATAAGCTGCATTTAAAAAATATTAAAATGAATGAGTTATTACAAAAGCATGGATGTTCTAATGTGTTTTCTCTGCCAGAGGGACTTAAGGAACTTATGTGTGACATAACACGAGAAGTAAGCCGAACTGATACAAATTAAGTAAACATCAACTTCTGCTAAGATCTCTTTGTTGCAGCTGAGATGATAGACTAAACGTGCTATGAAGTACTTTTCGTCAATTATGTCAGCTGCATCTATCAGTCCTATTAAAGTTTAAAAGTTATTCTTTAAAAATATGAATCATCACAGGCACTAAGATTTGCGACAGTCACATTTTTGAATGGTAATTAAATATTTCAGATAAGCTATGAAGTTTACTAGGGATAGCGGGGATAAGTAGGGCTAGCCAGTTATAAAGAACAAAACGAATTCTTAAATTAACTAGGGATAAACAGTCCATCCACCCAAATGGTGAGATATGCGCTACACGTAAAGCGTATGCCTCAGTATTGTTAACAATTAAAACACTCATTATGATGGTGGGAAAATTGATAAGAAATTTCATTTTACATCCAGATACATATTTAGGTGAAGAGAAGAACCTTAACGCATATGGTTTCTAAGAATTGAAACTACCACCACTTAATTTTTCAAGGAAATTAATTGAATAGTTGTTTCATACCCTGATTCAGGTTCTACGGGAACAACCGGAAAACATATTCGATTTCATTACAAACTACCTGTCAGTATTACTAATCACACGGGAACACGGAGTACTAGCCATGAAGATACTGGAAGACCTGTGCGACTGCAAGCCATCTGTGTCAGAACACCTAATGCAGATAGGCATCGAAAGAGTGCAGGCAGAAGAGCTAGCCCAAGTCATCAAAGAAGAGATTGAAGGATTTGAGCCAGTTGAAGGGAAAGGTAGTTTTAAGTAATTTTCACCTTTTAAACCACGGGAAGTTAGGAATTCTAACTTCCCGTTGTTATTCCAGTTATTCCTCGCCAGCGGTCCAATTCCTGAGAGATCTAGGTTAAAAGTAACACTAGCTGCACGCGGCATGCTTGGCAATGCTTTTTTTGCTCACTATACATATAAACCTATCCTGGCATGTATATAACAACTTCACAATCAATGGTTTCGGTACGCATAGGGAACAAATATTGATTTTAATTTGTATAAAATTCAGGTTTTTTAATTTGAAAAATTAACAAAAACCAGATTAATAGTTGAGCTTTTATTTCACAATTTTTTAACTAAAGACTTACAAAATATATAAACATTTTTATATTTCATTAATATTTATATAATTATTCTAGAAAAAGTAAAGGAAGCACAAATAGTGAAGAAGATTCTTAACAGGTCAGTTCTAGATGAGGAAATGACCGCGCGCGTGTGTCAGATCGCCAGAAATGCCTACAGAGATTATTGGTATAGGAAGAAAGTCTTGGAAAAGGTAAAAACAACATGGCTTTTGTAATGGTACTGACCAAATATGTTTCCATTTATTTAAAAACAGATCGTGCAGAGATATTTTAATACATATATTGCAATAAATATCGAAGTGAGCATCTTAAAAAATTGAACTTCTAACGATATCATCATAAAATCCAAGAAGCCTCTAATGAATTAAGTAAATCGATTGGCCAGGCATATGGTTAAGAAATTCATATTTTTTATTAACTAGTAATACTTCAACAAAGGTTCGATTGGACAAATAATTAATTAAAGTAATTACATTAGCTAAAGATACACTAGCAGCTCTCATAAATCATCATAAACTCATATCGTCTTCTGAATGTATACAAATTTCATTGTGCTGTGCAGAGTATGAAAGTAGAACCAGATGAACCTTGGGAAATAGCGGCGCAGCATACTTTGGAATTGTACAAGAGAACCAAACCGTCATTCGGAGAATTAACTAGGGCTATAGTGAAAATCCAGGTACCTGCTAATGTTTAAATCAATTAAATATAGTTTTTTCGCAAGAGCTATTGCCACTTCATAAATATGTAGTTGATATTGCTATTTATTTTTAATATCACGGCTAAGTCATGCATACTTTCCCGGAAGTTATTTTTTGCTAATAGTCATAAACTTTTGATCTTATTTTTGCTGAAATAATTTTATAAATAATTAAATCGTGAATCAATATCGTCAGAGAGTGAACAACAACCATTGCCGTACTATTCCTATAGACCGTAAGTTCCTGCCATGTATATGTCCAAACTGCATTTCAAAATATTTTCTACCACGGAAGAAGATAGTTGGCTCCTGAAGGCATTTGTAGTACAAATCCTTTCTCTCTCTCCTAATTTGCTGTGCCCTACAGTGTCCATAATGTTCTAATAATAAATTATATATTATAAACATAAATTACTGTTTAGGAACCGTATAAAATAAACATTGTGGGAAAGCAATAAAATATTGAGTATCTCTTCATCTCCTGAATCAAGCTTGACTTTTATTAGGAGAGTCTTTTAGATAGAACATGATTTACATACGTTTCTTCTCTAATTTCTTTTCTCCGCGAATCCGAGTCAAAACAAAACGAAACAAATTGAAATTTACTTAAACCTTTTAGAATGTTTTTTTTATTTTAGGCAGCTTACCGAGGCTATCATGTGCGTAGAAATCTTTTGGGCCACCTCAAACCGAAACCAGAAAAGAAAAGCCCAAAACGAGACACATTTGGGCCACCCGTGGATATTGCTGGTTCCAGGGAGATAGATCTTGGACCTATGATTGTAAGTTCCATAAAAGTGACTAGTGGCAAACCGCTTCTTCGCTCGGGTTAAACATAATGTATTAATAATAAAGTTAGTTGTGTCCTTTTGACAATGTAATTTTCTAATGTAATTCCTTCACTATTTAGTACTAAAATATCGGAGATTGCCCAATAAACAAACTTACGAAATCCTTTTTTTCTCTGGAATACATTATCCTTCTTTATTCCTTTTAATCTCTTATTAACCTCTTTTCCTTAAATGGCACTAAACTTACTTATTTTAATATTGTGATGTGCTAGGGTGTGTTGAAGGTTCGAACCCGCGTGATGCCTAAGACGATTTGATAATATTCTATTTAAAATTGATATTCATATAAAAATCTATCAGCTAATGCTTAAATATCAATAAAGCTTTACATACTATTCATTGAACTCATCACTTAAAGTTAAATACAAACAAAGAGTTTAAAGTTGCGTACTATAAACATTCTTTCCATTTTTAGGATATTAAAATCCAAGAAGATGATGTAAATGCTATGTTCGATGAGTATGCTGGAGAAAAGCTGGGTCTCCATTACGACCCGATGAAAACAATCACACACGTGGACGAGGCAGACCACCTATACGATGTAACATCAGCCACGTCGAACAAGTTGCTTGGTCAGGTGAAAAACGACAGAAAAGAGAAGTTTATTTTTTTGATAATTATCAAAATATCTATATTTAAATATTTACTTCCTTGATTAATAATTATCTTTTGATAAGATAGCCTAGCTATCATTCAGTGAATCACGATTACTATGACTTTTACATTAACAAGAAATTGTTTTTAAATCAAAGAAAATTCGAAAAACACCATTTTGTTTTTCATACGCTATATGCATGTGCAGCAAGGAAAGGAAAGTTAAGTTGAAAATAATGGACGAATCAAAATTAATCTAAATAATTCCGCTACTAAAACAGTAGATCCATGCGGACCACTAACGTTAACACGAATATATAATTAGCATATATTAAATATAAATATTTTTGGATACTTTTTCTTTGACATCAGTAACAGTGGTGGGCACGGCCTGTTTCGGGACCCGTTTTTTGTTATTTTATTGCAAATAGACCTCTGAGCTTTAGCGTTTTTGCATCGCTGTGACACACTTTCTAAATTATTGTATATATATTTTTTTAATTTACTCTTGCCTTTTTTAGGTATGTTTTTTTTCTATTATCTGTTCTATCTACAAATATAATTAGATGTTTATCGAGTTTATTAGTTATAATCCGTAAGAGTTAGTATCATTTATAAATTATCTTGCATGTCTTAGCATTGATGCAAAACAACTTCTGATTTCTAGGGTAATGGTTGTTGATATCTTTACCATCTAGACGACTGGTTTGCATATCAACGTTTCTGATGGCAAAGATCATCATTATCGTCATCCTAAAAACACTGTCTGCACATCTTTATTTCTATCCTAATTTTTTCTAAAATTGTTCAGTTCAAAAGTTTTTTACGTGTCTATAATTTGCTACTTTCACTAAACCACATTCTATTATATTTACTCTGATTAAAGGCGCTGCCAATGTCTACTAAGAGCCTGATCGATATGAAATCTAAGCAGAGTGTGGGTGACATCGGAAGTCGAAGCCGTAAATTGAGTCAACCTGAAAGTAAATTTATATTTCTGATTAGAAACCGAATTAGATATATTTTTAGTTCAAATTTACAACACTTTAAATCTAGTTTATTAACAGATAAACCTAATGCAACAGAATCTTAATATTTTTATTATTACTAGGCGCCCGTCAAAGCCGTCAGATGAGCAGGGAATCAATGGCACGCAGTCGAAACGCAAGCATAATGTCAACGACATCGCAAGCGCACTCCATGCACAAAATTTCTTTCCTTGAGGTATTTACATTACTGTTCTATTTGTGGTACTTCTTTTTGTCCCTAACCCATGTCAATATTATTGTTAACTAGAATTATCGTACTTTTAAGTTAAACTGAACTATTAAGTAGTATAAAACCGGTTATTTCCCTCTGCTTTGACTGAAAAATAATATTTGCATTTTAACTAGCGGCTCGTCCCGGCTTCGCACGGGTGGACAGAATGCTTTATTTTTTTTCTATTAATACATATTTTTCCGTTGGCGCCATCTAACCTCCGGTAGATGAACTACTTGCGGTTAACGCGTTGCTATGGTAACGTATATACAATGGAATAAGAGCGGGAAAAAGAGCGGACAGACAAACAACAAATTTTTGATCTTAGATTATAGATTGCTAAAACATTTGGTTTTTAATCCTGACTTGCGATAAATTCTACACTTTGAAGTTAACGCCTGTATTTATTTCCGTTAGGTCCGTGAAATCTTAATTTCACGTAGAAAAGTTACTCAAAAGATCACTACCCTTTTCGTATTAGGCTCCACCTGAAGTTATCCCAGACATTGACGAAGATGAAACCACCGGAGATGGCACGAAACCTGTACAAGAAACCATAGCTGAAGATCAAGAACCCCAAGAAGTTCAAGAAGAACTTGGAGTTGAACCTGCCGAAGCGATTGACGGGGGTGAAATCACTGAAACAGCAGAAGTGGCTGAGAAAAGTGAAGAGCCAAATCAAGAAGTTCCAGAAGACCTTCCAACAGGTAATAAACCTTATGTCAATGAAACGTTACTGAAAGTGGAACAAACGGAGCAACAGGTAAAAAAAAGAAAACGGATGAAAGCCCTTTTGTTAATTTAGTTTTATTACATAATTGGGAAACCTTGGGAAACCTTGGGAAAATTGGGAAACTCTGCTCGAAGCATTGTCATTAAATTTATGAGTCGTTCAGTTCTTTTTTTAAGTTTCTATAAAATACTCTACATCTCTTTTAATAGAGCCTACTGAAGATGAAGACGGCGCCAGTGCCCCAACAATATCTGCTCCATCATCAGCCCCCGTTACAGCTGATAATACTGATGTTGAGGATGGTGGTACACCACTAGATACAACTGCAGACGAAGATGAAGGAGAATAGACCGACATATCATTATTACTTTTTTCAAATCCATTTCAAATATCAACTGTAATAACTGCAATTATATAGTATTGCAAGTTTTCTAATATGAATTTTATTGTTATGGAAAGAAGATTACTTTTGTTTTATTTTTGTTTTTCTTCACTTGCTGCTTGTTATTCAATTAAAATGCAATAATAAAATTTTGTAGAGAAATATATATTTTCTTTTTTAATCTATTTACTGTATAAGCAAGTACTATTGTATGTCATTGTAGTCACAGCCGTCTAGATTGTTAGATTGATAAAAGACTGAGCGAAAATATTACAAACATGGAGAATTTGTTGCAAAATCAAATACGCAGCAATTGTGAATTGGCATTACCCGATGGGCTAAAAGAATTAATGAGTGATATCTCTAGAGAAGTAAGTAAGAAATGCTTTAAATCAAACAAGTGATAAACGATTACTGCCATGTGTTTTGTTTGGGATTTTAGCATATAGAAATGAAAGTCAACGGTAACTTCTACAGCATAGGAGTCTTACTTTGTAACTATTTCCCTATAATGTTGACGATTATGAATCAATCGTACCTTTTCTGATTTTATGCTACAAGAAGTCTGACTGTGATTTATATTACGTAACTTCTTACTGTTGTTAAGACTATGGAAATAAAGCATTTACCTAATAAAAGAAAAGTTACAATGGATATTGATTTAGCATCGAGAAGAGCACCTCTTTACTGTCACAGTTTAAATTAAGAGCATAGGATTCCTTAAAATGCCCAGTCCATCACTCTATACTCTTCTGTGCCGATTTTACCTTCCCTCGTCAATACAATACAATTTTAAACAAATATTACTGTATTTGGGTCTTACATTTTCACGCATATTACACATTTTGTCCGAGTTTCACCAGTTCTTCTCGGAGGAACCTCTCAATATCCGAACTGGTGGTAGACTCAGTAATGTACGCTGTCATCGTAGTGACAATTTAATAACTAAATAAAATGCGAAATATAACAGTTTTCATTTCTCTAAATTTTACCAATTAGCAACGTGTCCGATTAAAATATTGTGACGACCGTTGCCTTAGTCATCCTGTGGTTACAGCTTCTGTAAAGGAGTCGAAACGACGGGATTAAATATAAATATGAGCAAAAACCTTAAAACTGTTTTTATTTAAACAAATATTACGACTTTATTAATGTTTTTAAAGACTCTATCAAGAGGATACGCAAATATTTTGCCCACAGTATTATTGGTTGAAGCTAAACCGTCACTTTTATGATTGATTAGTTCTCTTCTTCAACTTAAAGCAATATGATAACACATTAGATAATAATTGGTAAGTTAAGTCTGTAAAGAAGTACCTACTTGTAATTAGTTTATGCACTTAGTGCATGAGCTGTAAGGGGCCATCCATGAATTACGTCACATGAATTTTAGGACTTTCAACCCGCTCCCCGTCTTTTTCACCGTTTATCACATTTTTAGGTACCCCACCCCAGTGCCGGATTAAGGTCGCCTGGCGCCTCTAGGCACTTTATGATTGGGGGCCCCCCTTATACAATGTGTCCCGTCACCAGTGTCGGAGCCTTTAGTGGTGTGAAATATAGCATTTTTTATCGACAAGTTGCCCCTCAAATTTTGTGGAATACTCATTTCTTGTGTGAATAAATACAAAATCAGAAAATATTTTTTAAATAAAAATTTAATATTTACATTTTTTTTATATTTTTACGTTTTGGGGCCCCTTCTACACCGGGGCCCCTAGGCACGTGCCTAGTGTGCCTAGGGGGTAATCCGCCACTGCCCCACCCCCCTGGTATAACATTACAAAGCTTTTGACACCCCTGCTCCTTGTGATTTTATGGATGATTCGAAAGTACACCTAAATAAATAATTTAATATCACTGTTTCGGCAAGGTCCTACGTGCGCAACCACAGAATCTTTACGACTTCATTGCCAACTATCTATCAGTGTTGTTGGTATCGCGAGAACACCTGTCCATTGCTCATCATGTATGCGATACTGTCTGCGCAACCACCTGTTACAAGGAGTTGGAAGATGAGCTACGGTTTCTCGGCATGGAGGAGGAAAATGCTACAAAAATTACGGAGATCATCATGGAGCATTTTAGCAATAGTGAAAGTGAGTGAAATAGTTGTATTTATACAGTTTTATAACTAGTATTACTTGGCATGCTTTGCAAATTTTTTTGCTGACTATACAAATAAACCTTCTCCGACATGTACACAACAATTTCACAAAGTTTCGTCACAATCTGATCAATGGTTTCGGAACACGTAGGAAGGAAACATATCGCACCCCAGCTGCAATACTGCCATAAGTCAAAAAAAATCAAAATCCGGTTCTTTATGCTGAAAAACTGCTAATACACTATTACACTGCAATACTGCCAGAAGTCAAAATTCAAAGGTACTGTCAAAATCAAGGTCCAAATCTAAAAATAAGATTTTGTCATGGTGCAATAGTGCCGTAACTCGAAATTATTATTATTATTTTTTAATTAAAATAGTTGAAAAATATTTTATGACTTTTTTCATTTGCATCCATCTTTTAAAATAATTGAACATGATATTCAAAATAAAATATATTGAAATTAAAATAATAGCTAGTTGCTATGAAAGGTTTATTGGAGAGACAAAACTTTAACAAGCTCTCCTGTGAAATTACACATTTTTGACTTACGGCAGTATTGCAGCCGGGGTGCGATATATTGATTTTTATAGAAGATTTGCTGACCCGGCCACGCGTTGCTGTAGCTCAGTTATTATTATTAATTGTTATTATTAATGAATATATTAATATATATTCATTAATATAGAAACCCATGACCCATGACTCAAACCCAGAACCGCTGCTGGTGCGAAAGGCAGGCTACCGTTTTACCAAACGGTCGTCCAAAAGTAAACTAAATGCACTTACATTGTGTTAGTGGCTTAGAAAGACGATATGCCTTCATTTTTTGAAGTCATACTATGTCTTTTATCGAATCGTAAGGAAATCTCTTAATCTTGCTTCATAGTTGATATACAGTTATTTCTAATAGGATTGTGTAATAATAATATCGCATCGCATTATGCGTCGCATTCTATATATTCATACAATTAATACTCGAAACTTGAACGAGGTTTAACTTTTTATAACAAAATCCCACGCAAGCTGACTGACTTACGCTTTATTGTTTAAAAAAGTTTTTAAAAATGCACTCATGAACAAACGCTGGCTATTTAAAAAACAAGAATCGCGGAGTTAATAGCCTTGTTTCAATTTATTTAATGAGAGATGATTACTGTATAAAATTCGTTCATAGTAATGGTATTTTTTGCTGCTACTACTTACTACTACTACAAGAAAAGTTTTCTTAAATGTTGTATTACTATATTATGTAACATAAATAGGGAGAACAACTTGACCTTGACAAGTTCCTGCGGCTTCTTCTCGGTATAAAGTCTCTCGGCGTTAGACTTAAAAAGCCATGGCGTAGTTTTGATGTTCAATACACGCAATCCAAATGCTCATATTAGATAAAAATTACTATACTATAATAGTTTCTTTCTTTTTGTAGCGAACAAATCCGACATTATGTTGAAATTGGTAGAAGAAGTCGATATTGACGAAGAGCAGATGAGTATAGTAACGAAAGCTCTTCACAAGGCATTCAAGCGTCACCTGATCAATAACACTGTTTATTACGAGGTTTGGTTTTTAAAATTAAATGTGAACTATAATGATTTGGGGTTTCTACCTTATTACATATGTTGGAAAGGGTAGAGCTGTATCCCAATTAGTAACCCTTGTGCCCTATCAGCCCTAACCCTAACCATTAAAGTTTACTATACATATTATGAATAAGAATGCTTGTACCATGCGACCCAAGGTAGCAAGCGGAAGGAATAAGGTGTAACGATTGAATTATCTGACTGCCAGTTAAGCAGGCTAACAAGACTGATCAGAAATCTGACGGCTAAGAGCCCTGCCTCATTAGTGCGTTGCGTTGCGTCGTTGCACTGGCGATGCTGCGTCGTTTTCCATATACATATTTTAAATGACATGGCACATTATAGCGTTACGTTTCAACGGATCGACGGACGATAAACATAGCGGGGGGAGGGTGATGCGCTACGTTGTCGTGTTGTTTCTACGTTTCTTTCGGCGGTGGCGCAATAAAAGCAACAATAGAACATGTTTGTTCCATTGTGGAGACTGACTAAAGTAATCTATGGACTAAGGACGTTCGTCGTCGCAGCGCTGGTGTGACATACAATCCGTTGATTCACTGCGACGACGCTGCGCAACGCATTAGTGAGGCATCACCCTAAAAGTGTCTTGGCTGCAGTGAGAGGACTCGTAGAATGATGTTTTGATCTGTCAACTGACAGAGTAACAACGACTGTAGTAGTGTCTTTTTTTAAATTACTAGGCTATTATATGCTACAATTTTATTTACATATGTGTTGTGTATTAGTTTCTTTATATATAGAGGAAGAGCCAGTGACCAATCTTAGGTGGTCATTTCAAAAGTCACGAAACTTTCTACAGTTAATCCTCCATACCTACTAAAAATGAAAAGCCACTTCTGGCAGCCCAGCGTAGCCGGGATAGACTACCCTAAAATTTGAAGGAGGATAAGAAATAAGTTTTATTTTAGTTAAACTATCAGTCATAAAATTTTAGGAAATTACTTTCGACAGTATTTTGTCTTCATGGATTTTTTGCCAGAGCATTCACATCTCACCTACTTGTTGACAGAACGCTATAATTATTTATAAAATAAAAATCCATTTTTGTCATTTCATCAGTCTTCAAATTTTAACAGAATAAATAAAATAAATAAAAAATAAAAATATACAATGCCAGAACGAAATTCCATCACCAACAGTCTGCCAGAGCGAAAAACGTGTGAGTGCAAGTAAGACAGTAATATGGAAACCTGCGAGTTAGAGTGAGAGCGCTTATTGGGCATCTGTGGACATCATTAGACGTAGATTTAAAATGATACATAATGCAATACATTTTTCTTAATCTTGTTGAAACATCACTTTAGAAAAATTTTCTGTTCCTTTGACGCAGATATTCTCTAGGTCAAGGATACTGTGGGAAAATATTAAAACGCGTTATATTCTAGGTATTCTTTTTTTTAGGCGTGACAATTCGTAAAAAGGTCTATTGCTTTTACCTGTACCTGTGACGTACTTTTATATTCCTTACTTTACATTTCGAAGATCCTAACTAACACAGGTATGAACTAAAAGTAGGCCGGCTAAGTCTATCCCGGCCACGCTGGGCTGCCAGAAGTGGCTTTTCATTTTTAGTGGGTATGGAGGATTAACTGTAGAAAGTTTCGTGACTTTTGAAATGACCACCTAAAATTGGTCAGTGGCTCTTGGTCCAATAGATTTATGAGTAAAGATGTAGATACTCTATTTATTCTACAATGCAGCAATATTAAATTGGATCAGTTCCGTGTCCTGTGGGTTAAATGTAACATAATATGCAGAGCAGGCTAAAGTTTTCCCGGTATTTCGATAAAGTGATTTCTGAATCCTACCTATGGGAAATATCATCCAATTCTACCTATCCAATAATATAACCCCAATTTCTTTAGGCAGTTTGCAATTCAAAGCTGCGGATTGGGTTCAATTCTCGACGATGTAGAAAGAGAATCCATTCCTAACACAAACATTTAGCTTAAAACGGGAGGTTAACGAAAATGTTAATAATATGGTTGACGCATTGTTATATTTTATCATATACTAGCTAACCCGACCACGCGTTGCTGTGTAAATGAGTTGCTCCGTAAATTAATAAAAATGAAACCTATCATTTATGTCCTAAGTCGCAACAAATCCAGCAAAATGGGAAAAAATCATCAAAATCGATTGAGTAGTTTCGGAGTTCATCGCGGTCAACAGAGTGACGTTTGGTAGGCGATCTACCTCCCCACAAGAGACAAATTTCACTGCGCATGCACCTTCCTTTCCTTACTATAATACTATGTCTCGGGAGAGACTTCCGTCCGTCCTCTCTAATGTTACCACAATTTCAAACATACTTACGGTTGACGGCCATTTGGTGCAACGGTAGGGATCCTTTCTCTACGCCAAAATGTTAAATGTTTATGAACGGAAGCCATCTATCATTATGAGTTCTGTGTTCTGTTGTCAGAGCTTCTCACTCTCTCTCATTTCTCAATGGCGATTTGTGACAACTGCGATCCAAGGAAATACATTTTTATTCAATAAGTTATCTTCTGCTTACTTATAAATTATGCCCGGTCCCGGGAAAACATAAGCATTCGTTCCAGAGTCATGGTCATTTACACACTTATTAATGTATTCTATACACTACTAGCTGACCCAGCCACGCGTTGCTGTGTTATAAATTGAAATAAAATCTATCCTATCTTTTAACAAATAGTTACGAAGTTTGATCAAAATCGGTTAAGTAGTTTAGGAGTCCATCGCGGACAAACAACGTGAGACGTAATTTATATATATTAAGATTTACCCATTGTACAAACTCAGCTTAGTTTAGGAAAAAAATATTGTTATGACTTGTCCGGAATTTATTATTTAATATAAATACTTTCAGTCATCTTCAGATAGTGTAGCGGATGAAGTATATTTAGCTGCTAACCATACATTGAAACTGTTTCGGAAGACCAAGGTATCAAGCCAAGAATATAAACGCACCGCCAATAATGTGAAGGTTTGTTATACAACAGCTTGCTCCTTTTAACTCCAGGTTCTGTTTTTAGTTTAGCTCGTGTTGTCTAAAGCGACGACGAAATCTTCAAGCAGTTCAACGAGTTCATGAAAGACGATAGATTCTCGGTGTTTTGGAAGACGCGTTATACCAGTGGTTCCATCTGTACTTTAGACTTTCTTTTGGAATTAAACCCAATTGACTGACATTGGCATTTTGTGTCGTTCTACTAATTGCAAAACTAGATCCACATTAGTCTCATAATAAAGAAGAAATGATTAGACAACATTCTATTCATTATTCTGAACCCGATTAGCTACAGCACTTGTTTTATGGAATTCAAAAACAATGATGGTATCAAAACTCGAGCCAATATAGAAGTTAGTTTTCTATGTTACCTTTCTTATCTGGCTTTACCATAAAAAGTGATATTCGAGACATAAGTATACACTTATAAACATGACAATTGACAATTGAATGACAATTGAATAGCATTATCTGGGTACTCTTCAAGCATATAGGTTTTAATACCTAAAAATAATAACCCATCAATTATTTTTTGTAACCTGATTAAATATCGTGTGCTGGCTTCCTTGAATATTTTACATTGAATATTTGACGGTTTTGTGTTTTCCAATTTTGAGTCCTGCGTTGACCCTATTGCCCACTCCTCAATATCCCGGTGCTCACTAACAGCAAAACAGGTACCCAGACGTAGTGTTATTGAAATAACACTTGGCTTAGTCAACTAAAGCCTTCTTAAAGCTTTCTTCCAATAGTGATGTAATGATATCCATCAAAGTACTTTTAACCGACAAACTTGTATTAAAGCACTGATGAAAGTTAAAGAAGCTAGTGATGTATATCAGAATCGTAGTAAGCTGTGATCTCTGCCTATTCTTACAGAATAGGCGCTGTTGTACATATATGTAGATATGTAATAAAAGCAAAGGTCTAATTAACGATATTGTCACACACATGTCCTTAATAGCTTTGTTTACCTCCACCCAAAGGTTGTCTGGTAGAGATCGCTCTAAGCGATAAAACCGCCTATTGTAGCACCCTTTCTAGGTCATAATAATAATAATAATATTTATTTATTCAAAGTCAACAAATTGACCAATTACATTAATTTTATAAATTAGAAAATTATAATATTTTACAAAATAACAAAATAAATAAAACAATAAATTTCAAAATAAATAAAATACAGTTAAGAATAAAATTGAGTTACAATAAAATAATATTATTGGCCCGTACATGTACCATGTCACAGTGATACACGCACTGGCAGTCAAAGCGCTCTGCGAAAGCACTTAAGATACTGTTCGTTCTCTATTTTATTTTTAAGCTATTTGTACATCTGTGTATAAAAATAAAGTATTTTTCATTCATTCATTCATTGTAATAACTTATATGTATATTTATTTCTGTTGTATGCTGACGAGGCTATTGCGCCCATTCTTCTTGACACTTAAATATATTCTGAATGGATAATATCCAGATTTTTAATGAAGCTAAAATTTGAAGTGTGTTTAAGTTCATTTTCAAATATGTAAGTCCTTTGGTCCAATCATGCTGAAAATTCTAATTTGTGCTTTGAACCTTATTATCCAAAATACTTTTCTTTCCAGGCGTCTTATAGAGCATTAGGAGTGACTCGTGATCACGGTGAGTCCGAGTCGGATCAAGAGTCAGACGAGTCACGACACATGAAACCATATTATAAAAATATTCGCTTCAACCATCAAGTGAGTTCTCTTGAACATGACGCTACCCAACTATTGACATATTTAAAAATTATCAACTATGAGCTGTCCAAAGGGAAAGACTAGTTCTTTTACTATCCATCGACCGCTAAAAAGTCACCCGAAATCCATTGTTTTAGGGTAAAATTGAGATACCAAAGACAGTCTTAAAGTATCATGTAAACATGTTACAAAAGAAGTTAATTTACGCGAATTACATCAGTTAACGTGACGATTATGTTCTCATGATAAGAATTGAAAGTCTACTTACGGTTTTCTTCATGGATTTGTATTTATTAAAAATTGTATGACAATCCATTTTGTAAATTGACATAAAATAAATTATTATTATTTAACATAAAAACCAAATGTAAAAAGAAACATTATACCAACGCCGTTAAGATACTTTCAATTGTCCAATTTTCTATTTGCCTACCCGTTCGGGAGTCTTTTTACTGATAAAAGAATCGAAACGGAAGAAATTCTTCTATGATTCTTCTACACCTTTACGATTCCCAGAGAGAGTAGCAAACCGTTTATAAACCGTACTCCCAATTACAATCAGTGAACTTTAAGTTTAACTATGTCAAGTCTACGCTCACATTAACTCACCATTTGCTGCCACGTACATTTGGGTTAACGTGTGGGTCTGGCATGCATTGAAAAGATAAGGTAATATGGAATCTCATAATGAAAGTTCATTTTAAATTGATTTCAGGACGATTTTCATGGCCCCGAACAGTTTACAACTATGAGTAAGTGTAATTTATCCACCATCAGGATTGACTGAGATATCTGTTTAGGTATATATGGTACTCCAGCTTTTTAAAGAGACAGGAGAATTTAAAGTACGTCAAATTTTTTAAACTATTTTGAAACAGTCAGAATTCTCAGTTATAAATCTAGAGCAACCATAACCATAAATGAAGTAATGAATTCCAAAAAAATAACAGTCAAAAATACTACGATACTTTAACTATGTGTAAACGGGAGACTGGAGGCTGGACTGACTCCAGATTAAGATCTCCAAAGGATGATGCATGAGATTCTATAGACTGGTTCCTAAATAAGAAATAAGGAACAATTGCTTACGCATTTCAACTAATTGAGCTTCAAAGGGCTGAACAAGAAATTGAAATATTATAAAAAAAGTTCCCCTGTTGAGAAATAAGCAACATAAAATTTCAAGTTTTTGACAAAAATTAAACATGTATTTCATTGTTTGTAATAATGCCACATGTACCCGTTAGGTCGATATACGATATGCAAAAGTTCGTGCAAGATAACATCTGCCGGGTCCTCTTTGAATTATATATAAAAAAGAATTCAAGAATGAATTCAACTAGTCTCGGTGTAAGGTGAGACCCGAACCCATATCTCTTGCTGTCTGGGAAAGTACTGTTCCAATTGAGCTACTCAAACCTTGACAGATCGAATTTATCCAAGTTTTCCTAAACCGACGCCAGCTCCATGTCTTCATGGTCTAGGAACTACTACCTTCAACATCGAATGTAATAGATACAAATGCTCGTGTAATAGTACATAATCGATGATGAAGAAACAACTATCTAATTATTATATTTTTTGTTGTTGTCTCATGGTTCAAGTAAAACACGTTTCCTTACACACGAGACAAGAACAAGAGTCATATATGTTTTTTTTTTCGCAGAATTGTCTACTGTATCATCGATCACCCTGGCCGGATCTCTGATGAACTTACCAAAGTATGTGCCATACTCAGTGCACGAAACAAATAGGTTGCATTCTGTCGGCGAAGATGAGTTGGATTTTATTGAGAATTACGAAGGAATAGGAAGACCGAAGATAAGCTTCCAAGACCCCGAGGTCAGGTACCATGTGGAACTCACCGATGATCACTCTGAAGATCTTGAGGTTGAAGACCATGTGCATCTCGCGAATGTTCACACTGAAGACCCTGAAGTAGAAGACCATGCGGAACTCGTTGATGTTCACACTAATGAAACTATTGAAGAAGTAGCTAGTCTAAATTCGGTTTAATCTTGGTTACTGTAATGAAGGAGATTGTAATGAGGAGATAAAACATTTTTGTATGGTTAAATCCACACATTTGGAGAGTGAACTTTAGTTTTTTTTTGTTATATATACAATATTGTATAAATAAGACGACCGTTTGGTGCAACGGTAGCGATCCTGCTTTTTGCAACAACGGTCCCAGAAGGCGCAGATGTTTGTATTTATCACACGAGCATTTGTACCCAAGTCATTGGTATTTATATATAAATATTACATATCAATATATCATATATGAATGTCTTTCCGTTACACACACACAAGCCTTATAGTGCTCACTTTGAGCGTGGCTCATTGGTGTGAATGAAAGAAATGTATAAATATTATTATATGGATTATTTTAAATTACATTAAATCTCGAAATTTTGTGTTTATCTCTAATGTAACGTTTTCCTGCTAGAAAAGGTCTTCTTCATATAATAAGTATATAAGTATGCTTGCTAGTTTTTTTCTTTGCCAGCCGCTTGACACAGTCCTACCATCTACGCCTAAGGGCCTGGGTTCGAATCTCAGTAAGTGCATATGATTGTGTGATGAGTATTATGCTTATTTTATACGTTATTTAGTAGCCTTGTTTAGTTAGGAACTAAATAATTGTTGTCCAGAATTTATCATCCAGGCGATTGTGATCTTCATATATGCAATTTATCTGACGATCACCGTGGTCGAGTGACTCGCGCACCTGTTTTCACGGTATATTTATTTGTATTTTTTGATAATATCAATTGGTTATTTCAATTATTTATTGTAATTTGTAACATTATCAGGCGTTTTACTGAGTATTGTTAGAAATTTTCCCGGATCGTCGACATGCAAATTTATATTCTTGCAAAATGCGAATCATTCGTTAAAGGTCAAACAATGAATATTTTCAACCATTGAACAGAGAGAGAGAGAGGGAGAGCGAGGAGATATTTATTGACGAAACAAAAACAACAAGCAGAGTGTAATGAATTAACGTACACAAAAATAATAATATTCTATACAAAAGGTCAAGCAGGTCCCCGCCTTGTGCTGTCACGACACGTGACAAGGCGTGTCATGACAACGTTGGTATTCTGGCGGGTCCTGTTGGTACGCGGAAGAAGGAAAATTAAATATATTTATAAATATTATATACAAGTAAAACGGTTTATAGAACAGCTAGGTTTACTGTATAGTGCACTCGTCTCTTCAATACAAAACAAGGTGGTTTTCTGGTATTTTAATTGTTTGATCTTGGGCTGATACGGAAAAGGGATGGATGTCCTTAACGCCTAGGAGTACCAACTAAGGGTTTTCGTCCATTATTGAAGGGCCCTAGAAGCGGGTTAATCGTCAGGTTAGAGTAGTGATTCTTTACCTAAAGCCCACTATGCTAATCGGCGACGAGAGGGTTGGTTGAGAGTCTTGAAGTCAAAAGGCTCACCCCCGGCGTGGGCTGATAAATCTGGTATTCCCCCCGTTATAAAAAGGGGGATGGGGCCACTTCGAAGCTGCGTGCAAGCACATCTAGTTTTCATTGGTAATATAAAGGAGGATGGAATCGTTCCTTGCAAGCATACACTTCTTTGAACTTGAATCAAGCGCTGGTTGGGAATTCTGGACTTACGTCGGCTCACGGCATGGGCTGCGAAATCGTTTTTTTCCCTCGTATAAAGAAAGCTTCGAAGTATGTGGGCAGTGTTTTGGCCTTGGCAAAACTAGTCAGTGGCGATTCTACCACTGGAATTGTACTGGCTTGCGTCTTTAGGGGGATCCCTACATCCCAATGCATCCCCAATGTGTGAACACCTTCAAGCCAACTGACGAGCCGCGCAGGACCGGTCATTGTGGAGACACTTGGGGAGGTGTTTTTCCAGCAGTGGACGACATTTGGCTGAGACGATGTTCAATAAAAATAAAAATTGATATAAAAATAAAAATAATATTGATTTTGTTTAATATTTAATAAGGTTTTTTAATGTAAATAAATAATCAATTTCCTGATTTCTTTGCGAGGATTTGTATGCACCTCATTTAGAAAAGATGATATCTGACTGAGATGAGAGTCACTAATTCCTTTATAGCAAAAATAAATCGTTACGCATATTTATAATAAATTTTATTCTATTCAAATACAGGTCTTATTGCTACACCAACATACACAAAAATTTATTTTTGGTAATATTTATTTTTTTATATCTTATTCACTTACGCTATGTCATGTTGAATCTTAAAATTAAATACGTGTGGGATAAAACAGTGCTATTTCTATCTATTTATGTATAAATGCTTCCATTTCATGATTCATAAATAAAAAAATATTTACTTTAATAGCTGCATTGATGCGTATGTACTTAGGAATAACAACAAATAACTTAAAACTAGTAATTTTATTTGAAATTACAAAAATATGGATATTTCTTAAAATAAATATATAAATAAAATAACGATCATTTAAAACATAATCAGAGTATTATTTTATAATCCACCATAAGTAATAGAAGCTGAACTTCTAATTGAACTTATTTATAATATCTACAAACTAAAAAAAAACTTAAGAATATGTTAGTAGAAATCACAGTAGATCTCAATAATTAGTTAATTTAAATACTGCATATTTATGAAGCTAAAAGCGTTTTAATGGTCAAATGTAATAGAAAATCTGTAAATATTTAATACAAATAATACAAGTAATGTAATTTCTTTAAGCATTATATGACAATTAGTTAAAAGTTAACCGCCGGCATTCGTATTTTCGTACGAAATTCGGTACGAAAAATTCTGATTTGTCAAATAAAGTTTCCTTGATTTAATTTACACATAAGTTAATACCACATGACTGTAAATTTTAAAAAAGGGAAAAAAATATATTTTCCATGGTTTTTGAAAAATATGACGCCATCATTAAAATAGATGTGTATCAGATGTATCTATATGCACATACAATTATTGGCTTAGCAAATCAAGTTATGGATTTGTTCATACTTCTCGAATTTGAATGGAAACAAGTGCGATTAGAATTCATAATACATTTTACACAGACAATTTTAATTTATTACAGTTATTACAGCGTTAAAGAGCTAAAAAAATGTTTTAAAATAAAGCACCACTCTTTATTACAACAACAGTTGCACTATCTAACTTCTAACTATTCTTTAACTCTGGGGCCATTTTTTATCTGTAAAACTCTAACGAAGGGGCAGCCTTTTGCAAAATTAATATTATTTTCGTTACTATTCAAAGGAAGTATGTCCGCAAGCGACATCAATACCAAATATCATTACCAAATTATAGTTTGAGATTATAAATATCACGGCATAAAATTGTGCTTAAAATGACACAATCCTGTGATCCGGAATCCAGTTCCATTGACGTTCGATGCTGGTTTGGATTTATTCGAAGCAGTTCTGTGCGTTACGTGCGTTATTTAAGATTATTTTTAAATGTAGATCTTCATACTATACGAATAAAGTTTGAACTTAACAGAGCAGCTTAACGCAATTATTGTCACATTGCATTAGTTATATACTCAATTTAAACAGTAAAGCATCAAATTAAGCATAGACAAAAACAGTTGTTGTAAATAACGCATTTGATAATTGCATCGTGCCCACCACTAAATATATTATAATAAGTTCATTATTTATACGGTTATGGCGAATGTGCCATTTTTCTGATTGTGATGCCTATATTATAAGAGCACAAGCATACAAAAAAAGATAGATCGAACATCTGTACTTGCGTTTACATTTATTTTATTATAATAATAAACATTTTTCTCGTTTTTAAGAAACGTTTTTCGAAGGTATAGGTACGAGTTCATTCACTCGATATCGAGCACATAAAAGGCTTGTACGAATATTCGTATTTAATCGAAATTCATATTAATATTTAAATATTTTTTAAGGATTTTCAAAGTGTAAACTCGTACTAAAGCTACTTTACAATGTCATGAAACAAATAAAATATAAATATAATTTACTGATCGTTACTATAAGGGTGACATCACACATAAACGTGTCTTTCTACACTTTCCATCGCTTCATACCTTCCTATTAACGTGTAAACTTACAAATAGAGGTACGACATACAGATGCTTTAAATAAGGATTTTGAAGCTATCTATCTAACTGTAGATGATAATGTTTTAATATAACAGAAAGGGATAAGATGACATTAAAATGATGAATTCGTGTAAATATAGGAAATCCATTACAGATTTAAAAAGATCCTTAACGAAAATTATAGTCACGTATTCATCCTATTACTCGTTTGTTTACTATAAGTTTTTAATTGGCTATTATTATTTTGATTAATAAATTGAATTTTAATACTTATTTTATTGGTTGACTGATATTATTTGATTTAGGTAGTTACAGTTATTATTTTTAATATTATTTTTTTTTTTCAAATGTAGTCTGTAGTTATTAACGTTATTTTTTATGTGTATTAATGATCCTTGTTGGTCGAAATATATCAATAAAAAAATCACGAAAATCTATTTGACAGAAGAGTTAAAAAAGTGTAAATTAATAAATACTCTTGGATTCTTACTATAACAAATTCGAAGTTACGCTACGTATATATGATATGCAATGTAACAAACAGTAACATCGCATGTCAAATATATAATACAGTTTTTATACATCAATATAAAAGTATTTTCTCGTCAAATTATCTAAATTGGTTAAATACGTCATTTGTTATCGTTAGTGATCTTTTTAAACGCAAATAACAAATAGGCTTAATTTTCTATTACATATTTTAAATAAATACCTGACTCTGATATACATATATTATTATTTTTGACCATTGGACGTCTGTTCTATATTTAAAATACTGAAATATACAGATATGTAATATTTTTCCATAGACAAACAGATATTTTTTACAGACTAGTTAAAAGAGTTACTAAAATAAAACAAATTCGTAAAATTGTTCGAAATCTAAAAAACCTATATACACTTAACTAAAATAAAATTAATATACTTACATATCGTAAATTAATAACAATTATTAAAGAAACGCTCTAAAATATACATAACGTAATAATGTAACTAAACAATTTTAAAACAAATGAAATACAAAAAAAAATTGTTTTGAGCGAAAAATTTTAGAGATCTCGTAAAATTATGCTTTGGTATGTTCCGAATAGGTGTTATTATTGTAAACTTCAATTAATACTAGGAAGGATTTTTTTCATATAATAAGAAAACATTGTGATCCTAATTCACGAACTCGCATAAACAATTAAAAAAAATCATAGTAAATTTTCAAAACTATAAATTAACACTTCAGAATGTTATTTGGAATGTTACTTTTCTTTTATATAAAAGAAATAAACAGTAGTCACTAGAGATTTCGGAAGGAATTTAAAACAGTTCCCTTAGATAGTATCCACTCCGCCGCCCATGAGTTTATTGCCGTATTCACTCAGCAACTGTAAATAATAATAATAATATAAATATCAGGAAACAATTTGAATTTCAGAGAATAATTAATTCACATTTTTATCCATATAAGTATACCAATATTTTCAATATACCAAAATAACAGAATCGCAAAAAAATTGTTAAAAAATTTAGTTCTTCATTGTCTTAATCATCCTGTGATCACGGACCCTGTAAAGGAGTCGAAACGTCAGGATGAAATATAAATTCATTCATTTGGTGCAAAATTGATGTAATTTTAAATTTTGTGTTTTTGAAGAAGAGGGACACAAATGGCAAATACATTTTTTTTTCAAATTAGCATTACCTTAAAATATGACTACAAACGTATACTTTTCTTAGGTTCATATAGCTTCTTGCGAAAACTATAAGAATTGGATTTCTTTTTTTTCCGTCGATGTTTTTCAGAAATGTAATTTTGACAAAAAGTGTAACTGCGTCATTGTCGCTCCTAATAAGCGAATTATGCGCGAAAAGTCCTAAATAAAACGTTTTATTTATATAAAAAAATCGACTTTGCTCATAAGCCATTCCCAGGTGGACTTGAATCCGCAACTTTTGGTTATCCGAACCAATATCTCCCAATTGACCTACCGAGCTTTGTTAACACCCGTCCAAATTTCCTACTAGTTTTTTCTGCTGTCACTGTTTGTGTTTTGTCAAATTGTTACCATGTTAAATAAAACTCTTCGAATTAATTCGGACTTGCATCTTCCATGTACTCGAGAAAGCAGTAACATTCGGTGAAAAGCTAAAATCGGTGATTCGGCATGATTTTGATTTTAATATCCTCATTTTGTATCTATATGGAAAGTTAGTCCAATTATTAGCTTGTGGCGTTGTGAAGCCTGTTTAAGTCCTCAGCATTGGAACACACAAGATCTCCGTTAAGGCAAACGACTTTGCAACTGTGTGCAACTATTGTCAACTGTTAGTTACCATTCCACAAGAAAACATTCTGCAACACTCTATTCCAAAACTAAACTTTTCGCAACAATTTGTGGCCATTCATTTATTACGTAAGACGAATAATTAAAGGGGAGTCGAGCATGTTTTAAATTTTTCTTACAAGGGGGTAGGAGGAAGTCTTTGATAGTTCTTACGTAAGATCACAAAAATGCACAATGTTAATATTATACCTCGAAAATGCGTTATACTAAAAGAAGTTTTGTGCCAGATCGGGGCTAATTTTTTTATTGTGTGACTGTGATTGTGCAGATGACCGCAACAACGCCATTGGATTTTGATAAACCGAGATCCTTAGATGGACCTCAAGTCAAAAGTAGCGAGCCACCATTGGTTTATTAGATGGACGGAATTTCCCGTGAGTAAGTCTCGAAAACAACAACCAGAAAGGAAACACGGGATGCTATAGGGCTTTAAAGGCTCGGGCTTCGGCTATGGTATGCCGTGTCATGGGGGACAGCTCGGGGCTGATGACGTCGTTGACGTCGACATCAGCCCCGAATAACCAACATGAAGCTATACTTATTATAAGAGATGCTCTACTGGCAGATCCACTTTCCGAGTGGGTTTGAAGTCCCTGAAGTGAAAATCTTATGTGGGTGAGGATGAATTATTAAAACCAACGGTCATTACCAACCAAAAATACCTACTAGTACTTTTGCAAGTATAAAGAAAAATTGTTACTTTGAAAATAAAACATAAAAACAAACCAAACGTGTATACAATTATTTGCTTTAGATTCTTACGTTAAATATTAAATGGGGGTCAACCTAATCTTATTTCAAAAACAAGGTGTCAAAAAGTAGCAAAAAAGTCTTACGTAATAAATGAATGACACCATTCCAACTGTGCGAAACACCTTTCCTAAAAATTTTAACAAAACAAAACACTGACCTTGTAAAGGAAGATGTAGTGATGCCGATTGGAGAGCGAGTGAGGGCGCTGCGCACGCAACTCGCGTACCACGCGAGGCAGGTCAGCGGAGGCAGCGGCCAGTGCGCGTGCGCACACATCGGCCGCGATCACCACCGCCGATCTACCCGCCCCCGACGCGCATACCACCACACACGGTCGCACACCTGCACAAACACGGCTGGTTACAATTACAGCCTTAACGCACGAGTGATTTATTAAAATTGTAAATAGGTAGGCGCTTGACCACTTTCTCGCCCGACGGTTAGTGACGATGCGATCTACGATGTGCCGCGCTTGCCTAGAAAATGCCTATTCACTCGTGACTTGAAGACCCCTAATTGTTTTAACAGGAAACATAAACTCAGGCAAAGACTTCCTTCCACTCCTTAGCGGTAGGTATCACAAAAAAAATTATCACTGTGCCTATTTCGTCGCTCTATGGATATCGTAAAGTCATGAAATTGACACGTCACTCCATACATCTTCATGAAGACAGAAAGACACAAAAACATCCATGTGAACAGTCTCTTACACTTAAATCGCCAAATCATTACCTTTATCAAATTCTAATTTTTATATTACAAATAAAAACATTAATTATTATAATAGAAAAATACTAGAAAAATACTATACTATCAATTGGGAGAGCATTGGACCGGATTTCCAAAGGTTGCGGGTTCGATTCCCGCCTGAGAATTCACTTGTGACCCGAGTCGATTTTTTCTAGTATTTTTCTATTATAATAATTTATCTTATAAGATCGCATTGAAAATGCATAAAATATAAAAATTATAAATCTAACATGGCTGTTTCATCTTAATCGATTGACCAAACATTTGTAAAAATGTTTCTTTCGAATACGAGAGGATGTTCCTCTCATTTGATGAAACAACGCTGGCCTACAGCGTAAAATCAGGAAGGTACTAGAAAATTTCGACGAGTGTTCGCAAGGCTCGGTAGCTCAATTGGGAGAGCATTGGACCGGATTTCCAAAGGTTGCGGGTTCTATTCCCGCCTGAGAATTCACTTGTGACCCGAGTCGATTTTTTCTAGTATTTTTCTATTATAATAATTTATCTTATAAGATCGCATTGAAAATGCATAAAATATAAAAATTATAAATCAAATAAAAACATTGTTTGTATATTTTTGTAATCATTGATTAGATTGTGATGAAATTTTGATGTATAGGGACGCCCGCGAAGGTTTCTGGCCCAAAAAATCTATATATAAATGTTTTTTTTTCTTAAATATGTTCATCACCTTCGATCTCTGAAGCGGCCTTCATTCTGCCGAGGGTGCCGTTGGTCGCGTGACCTCGCCGCATCATCTCCTCAGCCTTGGCCGGCGAGTATACGTTCATGCCGTTGCCAGAATTGGCGTCTTCACTACGAAGCTTGGACAAGTTGTTGAAAGACGAGCGGTTCTGGTCGCCGTATATTACTTCTACTCCTGAAATTAACCAATTTCAAAGTTAATCTTACAAAACTTTTAACTACTCATTCACCAGGGCATGCTCTTAGTCTTACGGTAACTATACGACTAATTATAAAATAGATTTATTTTTAACTAGAAATAAACCAATCATTTTTGAGTCTCTTACATAAGTCGTATTAATTTGAAATAAAAAAAAACTACTTTTTAGTTGTAATTATGTAAGTAAAAAAGTTTTCCAGATTTTTCAATTTATTTTTAAATTGCGACTATGGATTTCTTTTCTTTTTTACATTTGTTCTATTTCATTTCTTTTATATATTTTCCCACTCCCAGGATGGCTATATATTTAAGTGGTAATCTATAATATTACACAATAACAACACTATAAATTAACTAAAATTTGTAGCAGGCATTTGTAGTAAAGTGCAAATAAAACAAAACAGAAATGTTTACTTACCATCCTCGTCATACTCTTTGGCAGTTTGCGAAACCTTCATATAGCTCCTCATCTCGGACAAGAAATCGATCACTGAGTCGTAATCATCTGGGACACCTTTAGCCGGCCAGAAGTACCAGAGATGGGTCACCTCTCTCCAAGTCCTGGTAGCTAGGTTAATTAGCTGAACACTCGAGATGGCGTATTTGTCACGTTGTTCTCGCTTCTTGAGAATAATCTGGAAATCGCCGAAGGTCCGCTTGTTGTCGGAGATCTCGGAAGGCGGTAGATATTCGTAGCATTTCTCCTGGAATTCCGAAAGAAATGTGTTTATTTAAAATCTAGTTACTGTAAAGTTACTAGTAGTTTTTTAATACAAAAACCGGAACTAAATAACCCCGCTCGCTATACAAAAATGTCTTCTGCTTTAGCCGTCAATCCTACCGTCGACATTACACAAGCCCTGCACATTTGGAAAGTGCCCAGAATCATCCCCTCAACTAAATAAAAGACCTTGGGTCACCCCACTGAAATCCAAATCCCAATGGTTTTTTATTCCTGGGTATACTTTTGCCTACCCTCCATGTGCAATGGCAGAGGGAGTCCTACTTACCCCCGCAACTAACCTGCAGCAGCTTCAATTTATAAAGGATTTTCCACTTGGCTAAAAAAGGTCAAAACGTCAAAGTTTGACTGACGCCGACTTTACTTCTGTTAGTGATAGGGAGATAGGGTAAGGATTTACAACACACTAGTGATCGTCCATAGACTAGAGACTGCTTTATACTATGCGATGTTGAGGTAAAATAAGGGTGAAACAAATCTTACCACGCCATTTTCCATGTATTCCGTTAGCATGACTATTAGCCTGGAGTTCTGCTCCCAGATCATGCGCCAGAAGTCTGTCACAGTGTTGGGCAATGGTGCCTGGCATGAGATGTAGTAGTTGCGGATATTACCAGGACCCTAGAAGAGAACAAAAATATTGCTAAAAAAAACAATGATTTCTGACATTCCCGCAAATCGCAAAATTGGCAACAGTGTTTTCCAAATTATGATCTTTTACTATGTATTTCCAAAGGGGGTGTCTGCCGTCCGACAGTGGGCGGTGAGACAAGAAACAATAATTTTCCTTTATTAAAAACCATTCTACCCACATGCTGATTATAAATACTAACTTTAACATTATTTTCTGTGTTTAATACTACTTATTTTTTGCCTGCGTTCCTCAACCAATAGAATTGACCTCAGTTTCCACGCCTCTGTGGATACTTTTAGGCATTCAAGGGACAAAATTTTAAAGACTAAATTTATCCCAAACAGGAAAAGTGAAATAAAAATGCTTATCAAAAGATAATCCCACTTAAACAAATTCAATAAGGGAATACACCCGATTTTTTTTTATCTCAAGTTTGAGCGTGCGTTAAAAGGCCTGTTAAGCCCTTACTCTTGGCTATAGTTGCAGTGGTGAGCAATTCGCATTGAATGGTTGTAACCCACTCTCCATAGGATAAGTATCCCACGGCGATCTTAAGATGAAAGGTCACCAGTAGGAAAATCCGTACCCTAGTTGCGATATTACATACAAAATAATGATGCCAAGCATTTATTTATTTATTTGTTGCCATAAGCAATAACCTCTTTTTATATAACTTCGATTTGAAAGGCTAACAAATACTCTAAGAAAAACTTACAGTGACGTAATTAGCGTTAATGTACTCCGTCGTTGGGTCATTTCCTATCCTCTTGAGCGGAACCCTGGTCTCTGGCAGCGGAAGCACGTTTGAGTACCGATTCTTATCCTCGCAGCCTGGAGGCACCTCGTCTGGGCGGACAGTCACCGACGGAATCTCTGCGAATTCGGCGCTCATGGACTCGATGTCCATTGCGAAGTTGGCTAATGCAGCATATTGCATAGGGTGGGAAGTGACCTGTAAAGAATAAGTGATTTAATTTGAATTTTATTATAATACACTTAAAATACGTTCTTTCGAATCGTCTTAAAACTTGTTACCCACTCAAAAATCCCGTCAAAACAGGCGCAAAAACTTTTGAAATTCAGACGGACGAAAATCCAAAACGCGTACAATGGCCAAATCATGAGGTTTAGTGCGGATACAGCTTCGTAAAACTGGGACCCGCAGAAATAGAAATCCGTTTTGCGTTCGTTGTTCCTCATGCTATTGTGCTCGGAACCATTCAATTTTCACAGTTTTTAAGTGTGCTTTCAACTTTTTATTTGTTATAATGAAATGATGGGAAATTACTCATAAAACGAATTATTTATAACACTCAATTTAACACCCATTGCAATAAACTGCGTATTTTAAACAACACTTTACAGTAAAAACATAAAAATAAGTTGATATGATCTTCAATAAATAATATTTTAGAGAGAGAAGAATAAATAATATTTCAGAGACTATCCGTCTGGTCTGTTAACACATAGTTCAGTATACAACAAAAGTAGTGATTCCTTGCTCAGTGTATACAACCTGTTACAAAAAACCTCTTAAAAATGTAATAAATTATAAAAGCGAAACACCTAGTAAGCTGTCACTTCATAGAACTGAAGTTATCATAGATTATTTAACAGAGTGTACTCTTTAACGGTTTTAAGGTTTTCATTCAAAAAAGTTTGCAAACTCATTAGGAGGAAATAATGGAATTAATATACATAAACATTCTATTTTTACTCTTTAATTATATGGAAATAGGGTTGGCACATAAATGAAGAAAAAAGTTATTATCAATTTTGGCGGTAAGTCTTACAACAATACTACGGTATTCAAATATTGTAAATTGATTCTTTATAAGGGACCATTTAACCCCGTTTCCGCTTTAAGAGTATTTTTGTAACACCTTGTATACTTCTTAATTCATTATTTACACTTTTACTCAGCGTTTGTAATATTTTATATCTTTAATAATTGAGGTTGCCGTTTATGGTCAAATCGACTGCTTATGATCTATACTTACTGGCAAAAAATTTTTTTTTTTTTGTAAATAATAAAATAAACTAAAAACCAGCCTTAGCTACCCTCCTACTTTCTGTAAATAGGTATTTTGAGTCCGACTCGCACCTCGCCGGTTTTTTTTATTTAAAAAAAGAGGAAGTGCTCTCTAGTGCCCTCATTTACTATTACTTGACACGTAATAGTAAATAGACTGAACTATGAATCTTATGAAGGTATTTTTTAGAAATAATTGTAAGAGATTTTGTACTGAAAGTACGAGATATTTGGCATCCCTGGTACGAGAATAAAAGTTCGGCATCTTGCAACCCTGTTTGTAACGGAGAGTGCTGACGGAGTCGTATTTCAGGATGGAATTAATGGAGTATAAAGTTCTGTTTCTTACCTCATCATCATAAGCAGGGTTTCCGTAGCTCCGTTTGCTGGCACGCAGCCTATGGTTCCCTTTTCTGTGGCCAACGCTCACACTGTCAAGACTGTAAGCATCCAGAGACACAGGAGTGCACCTCTGAGCATAGACACCTCTTCTACCGCGACGACGCACCACCAACTTAAAAAAAAAGAAAAACATTATTGCTCTGGGAGGTAAGAGACTATAGTGGTGATGGGACAGTAATATTAAGATCCTTGTCATTTCTACATTATATTTAGTTACATAAATTGCTTTTTAAATCGCTATGTCTTTTATCCACATCTCAATTTTTTTTACCGTGAATAGGTAAGCGCTAGACCACTATCACTTTTCACTTGTGACTTGAAAACCCCTAAATAGTATTTATCAGGAAATACAGTTGACACATTTAACTTAGGATCAAATGTAATATTTTTTCAAATACGAACAATCTATTAAGCATGGACAGCTTTGTCATTATTACATCTTTTATTATTTAAGCATTCACCTCTTAGCTTTTATATATAAAAAAGGTTAAATTAAACTGGCCTCAAGTGGCAGGCAGGATCCAAACCAACAGCCTCTGTCTATTAGGTATACCACTCTTCCAATTGGCATCAGCTTAAGAAACACTTGGAAACATTCAACGGGTCTTTTTAGATCTAAGTAGCTCAAATGATTAGAGCACTAGCCCGAGGAGCGAGAGGGTGTAGGTTTTTAGTAGAAATTTCTCGAGCAGTAAAAATCTAGCGGTCAAATTATAAAGTACTAATTTAGCATCATTTATATTTTTTTTATTAGTTTAAAAGTAATTGAGACGTTCCATTTTACAAGTGAAAGAAACTTGCCACCTTAGATAAACTGTATATTCATTTATAAACCAAAATTTAACGAAATAACAATTAAATTAGTTGGCACGATACGGAGGGTTACGAAAATATGTAATTTAATGAATATAAAATAGACATTTCGCTATTAAACAAAGATTCTTAAAAGAGAGGCGATAACTTGGATAAATTAAAACACAAATTCATGTTAAATGTGAGCGTTAATTATAATTTTTTTTAAATATGTATAAAAGTATTATTAACATTTTTATAAAATTTTCTTAACACGTTGTAGGTGGGTCTCGTATTTTAACCAGCTAATCTGTGAAAAATATAACTTGGAAACTATATCACATATCCCCAATTTCTCAAGGGATTTCGCAATCCGTTTCTAGTTTCCAAGTTATGAGTTTTCAAAGATTGGCTGGTGTAAAAACGTAAAAATACGTGACCCGCCTACAACATAATTTTTCTCTACTAAAGGTTTTGCGAGACGAGACGAGAAATCAGACGCGGTATGATTTGTTAACAAGATGCAAAGTCGATGTTATAAAATAAAAAGAATCAACATATTTTGCATGCTATTATAGATGGCTAAATGAGCTGACCCTATTATTTAATTAAGATCTCCAGTAACCACCAAGATAACCACCTCATTCATATGCAAATAAAATTATTTTATTTCTGTTTTAGTTCTTCTTTTATAATAATAATAAAATTACAATTAAATTAAATGTCATTACTTGGTTTAGACCCGTTGTGACTATCAATGCCAGCATCAAAAGCTGAGTTAAAAAAAGTCGAAGAAAGAGCAATATTTCTTACATTCACACCAATTAACCTAGCCCAAAGTAAGCACTACAAGGCTTGTGTGTAATACTAGGGTATCGGATAGACATACATATATACATAGATATATATAAATACCCTTGGCTCAGGTACAAATGCTCGTATTCATCACACAAACTACTGCCCCTTCCGGGATTCGAATCTAGGACCGTCAATGGAAAGGCAGCACACCTTTGTACCAAACTACCGTCAATAAAATACATACTAACTACATAATATGTCATATTACATTCTGTCATCACGGCTCCTGTAAAGGAGTTGAAACATCAAGAATAAAAAAAAGAATAAATGCACCGTTTATACGGTAATGGTTTTAGTTAAGTATATGACCTCTGACAAACCTGACAACCTACTGATCGAGTGACTGGCATACAAATGAAAATGGGATCGCCACTCCGAAGTCCGGGGTTCGATTCCGGGTCAAGGTAGAAAACTAACATTTCTCTATTAATACGGGTATGGGTGTGCTTTCGTGGGGTTCAGAACCAATGTATGTTTTCTAATGCTTATATTAACTTCCCAATCGGGACTAATTACTGGATTTCTGAAGCATAAATGAGGAATGAATATGAGAAATTTGATTACTTGCCCTACAAAAAAATTGTGTAACCAACTCTCCTATCTATTTCTAACAGCATAAAGTTTCAAATGCTGTACCTGTTTTGGCAACTATTGGTCACGTCATCTACACAATACAAAAAAAACCTTTGTTAATATCACACTATAAGTTCCCCGAATTGAATACGATAAAAATATTTAAATATGCCTTTACATTGTTAATTCTAGAACAATTAACTACATAACAAAATAAACCGTTGCAACAAATTAAAAGCCATATCAATAATCCAAAACGGAAACTGAGACATTCTGTCGTAGCAGCATTTTCTTCGTCGGTCTCAACGTAGGGTTGCCAACTTTTTTATCCGACCGGTCGACTTTAAAAACTCTAGATCTATAAGAAGTGTAGATCCACTCAAATCTTTGTCTCGACTGTATAAAGTTGCTTTTTAACCCTGGAAAGATAGTCTGCGTAAAATTTACGCATACGTTTTCGAATAATTGCTGTGTCTTTCTAATTAGCGCGAATCCATACCTGTGCGTTTAGGACATCTCATTCGTTGGTGGGAGCTGCCGCGTGGTGTACATTTCAATAAGGTAAGTACCACCGATTTTGACATATAATGACCGCGTGAGTCAAAATTACGCATGATTATCTTTAACGTGACTTATATGATTTCGGCTTATATGACAGTTTTATTGTGTTTTGTATCTTTCAGTACTTTATATCATAACTAATATTCTAATTTTATTTTTTATAGATATTGAGGCAAATATATAACACAATGGGGAGTAGAAATCTCGAAGATGACCATATCCTGGCCGCTCCTATACAAAGTGACGAGAGCTTCCGTGTGAGGACACCGACAATGAAGTAGCGGACCACGAAAGTGAAGATGACGTGCAGAGCGACACAGCAGAAGGTTTTGTAGACGAGGTACAAGAAGAACAGCCGACGTCAAGTGGAAGTGAAATTTTAGAAGGGAAAGTACTGAACAACCAGTCTCCACATGCCTCGGGGAGTTCTATGTAAAGGAATTGTCAAAGCCTGTACATGGTAGTTGTCGTAATATTACCTGCGACAGTTGGTTTACCTCAATTCCTTTGGAAAAAAGTTTACTACAAGAACTTTATAAGTTAATCATTGTGGGAACCATACGATCTAACAAACGCGAGATACCGGAAGTGCTAAAAAATAGTCGCTCTAGGCCAGTGGGGATATCGATGTTTTGTTTTGACGGACCCCTTACTCTCGTTTGATATAAACCGAAACTGGCAAAATGGTTTACTTGTTATCATCTTTTGATGAGGATGCTACCATTAACGAAGCTACTGGCAGACCAGAAATGGTTATGTATTATAATCAAACAAAATTTGGAGTTGACACGCTAGACCAAATGTGTTCCCTGATGTCTTGTAGTAGGAAGACAAATAGATGACATATGGCTTTATTATATGGAATGATAAACATTGCCTGCATAAGCGCATATGTAATTTACAGCCATAATGTTAATAATAAAGGAAAAAAGCCTCTGAGTCGTAAAGAATGTATGAAAAATCTTAGCTTGGGTCAGTCTTCTTCGTTTATGCGTAGACGTTTAGAAGCTTTGAAGAGATATTTGCGAGATAATATCTTTAATATGTTGCCAAATGAAGCACCTGATACATCCGAAGAGAATAATAATGAGCCAGTAGCAAAAAAACGTATTTATTGTTCTTTTTGCTCTTCTAAAAAAAGGCGAAAGGCAAATGCGTCCTGCAAAAAATGCAAAAAAAGTGATATGTCGTGAGCATAACGTTGATATGTGCCAAACCTGTTTGTAACTTACTTTTATATAACTTTGTGTTTATAAATTATAAGATAAGCTAATTGTTGATTTTCTACTAAAAAGAGACTGATTATTAGAATAAAGAATAAGTTTTCATTTGAAAGTGTTATAAAATTTCATTGATTTATAGAAGAAGTTTAAAGCTTTGTTTTTTTTTAATATATATAAATGAGTATAAAAAAATATCTTCAGTATTAATTATTCTAATATACGTGTATATATAATAACATACAATTCATTAAAATAAACTAATAAACCTAGACCTACAGCTTATTCAAATACATGCGTCAATTTTACGCATGAGTAGCTTTCCCGTACTATAAAATATGATTATCATATAATATGATAATAGATGAATGATTCATGAGTCAGGTTTAGGTATATAATTTGTCAAGGTTTTGTGTAAATTGGCTGAAATATAAAGATAATTGTTAGAAAAGTCATAAAAATCAAGCTACTTGGGAACTTACATCGAAAACGCTGCCTAATTTCTTAGAGATGTAACAAAACACAACTAAATAGATGTATAAGGTATTAATCCTTATCAAATTAAACACGTTAATTGCTTTAAGCGATTCATGCACAATCATTTGATTTTTTACACCATATTTTACACATTTGAGTGAAACCAGTTTGAAGGATAAATTGCGCATAATTTATATTTAATTCTGACTCTTCCAGGAGCCTAAGATATTAGGATGACTAAGATAATGGTCGTCATACATCCAACATACAAAGTAGCTATGTTCTACATTAGGACATAATTATTTGTCTAATAAAGAATCTATCATGAATCTCTATCTTTGGTGTAGTTATTCAATATTACTTAACAAATTTCTAGTGGATTGCATTAGTGCTTTTCAATGTGTATAATTTGCAATAATTTTCTTTTATTATAAATTAAAATGAAACCTATCCTATGTCCTAAAAGAGAACAAAACCAGCAAAATTAAAAAAAACCATCAAAATCGGTTGAGTAGTTTCGGAGCTCATCGCGGTCAAACACTAAGACACGAAATTTTTATAAATAAAAATAGATGTTGTTTCGAGTCGATTTTTTCTAGTATTTTTCTATTAAAATAACTAACCAACTTATTTGTGTCAACCCTATGTTATCAACAGTACGTCGACAGCTTATTTGTCGTGTCATCACATCGACAGGCACAGTTTAAACAAACCGACGATATTAAGAGCTTTTATTGGTTTGTATGACGCCATTGTTGGGCTTTACTGAGGTACCAGTGACCGGTGTGAAATAAATAGACAATTATGAACAACTACGCATGTGAACATTTAATTAAGAAACAAGACCCACAGATTATTTGAAGATTTTTTTTTTTAATTATCGTCACCATTGTTCGACGACTGTTTTTGTGGCGACGACATTCAACGGTTGTGGGTTCGATTCCCGCCAAGTTATTCTCAATAACTTGTAAGCCGAATCGATTTTTCTATTAATTCTCAATTTTATTGTTGTGGATTTGTCTCAACGGGTCGGATACCAGTGACCAGACAGACGATATGATACATAGATATGTAATATTCAAAGAAATATTGATAAATACTATTGTTCATATTTAACACTAGTTGGTTATACTATACAAGTACTATAAATTATCAAATCATAAATAAAGAAATAAAAAAATAATAATTTAAAACATTCAATGCTGTAAAAAATAAGATAGGATTTTGTTTCTAAAAATTCGAATACATTGAATTTTTGTACAAGCATTTTGCGATGTCTCTTTTTATAAATATTCATTTTAATCAATGCAGCTTAACGATAGATGGATTTAATTGAAAATTTGTGAGGCATTGGGAAATATATATTTACTCATTCTTATTATTATAATATCATTTGGTTTAAGAGAACAAGTCCCAAAATTAATCAAATTCCAATTACTTTTAATAGAAACTCTAGATTCGAAAATATATAAACAAGCTAATGTTATAATATTATATTTTTTTAAATACACAGGATGTAGTTTTAAGCAGATTATATAGAAATCGAATACATCTTTTTGTGCTCTAAAAGCGAATTCCTTGTTTGTAGAGTTTCCCCAGAAAATTATGCCAAATTAAACTTAGATGCAACGTAACCATGATACGTAGCAAAAAGACCTTGTTTGTTAACATTTTTTCTAAGATAAGAACATGTTCATACATCTTAATGTTAATTACTGTAAGTGGTGTTGCCGTTGTAGTTAATTAAATAAATAAAAATAAAATAAAATATAAATAAATCTTCACACATGTGATAGACGTGATATTATCGATAATATGTTATTCTTAAAACTTAGTGCATTCAATTTCATTTCTTTTTTAAAGTGAATAATAAATATTTAATTTATTTATGTCAGAGTGGCTTTGATTAAATGTCATTACATTGTTCTGTCAAGGTTAATTTTGAAATTATTATAATTCAGCCATTGCCTTTATCTCACTTAAGACAAAGCTTCACTGACTCTATTAGTGTTGATATTTTTTTTGCTTTTTAAAAATTAAATATGACGACCGTTTGGTGCAATGGTAACGATCCTGCCTTTCGCACCAATGGAATTCGAATCCCGGAAAGGGCAGATGTGTGTATGATGAATACTAGCATTTGTACCTGAGTCATAGGTGTTTGTATATATTTCTATGAATATAACTTATTTATATATGATATATGTATGTCTATCCGTTACTCTAGTATCCATAACACAAGCCTTAAAAGTGCTTACTTTGGGCTAGGTTAATTGGTGTGAATTTAGGAAATATTTATTTATTTATAGAGTGGCTTTGATTAAATGTCATAACTTTAGTACTGTCAAGGTTAATTTTGAAATTATTATTATTCAGCCATTGCTTTTAGCTCACATAAGACAAAGCTTCACTGACTCTAACTGTGTGAATCTTTTTTTTTAGCTTTTTAAGACATATTTTGTAGTTTATTTATTATTATAAAGCTGATATTTCAGCGAGGAACTAAATAACTAAAAATAAGATAACATACACAAATAACTATATCACATAATTGACCAAATGTTTATACTAACATATACTTCTACCAGAATTTGAACCCAGGACCATTGGTGTAGTAGAGAGAATAACTACCGTTGCACCAACCAATCTTCAAAAAACAATCATGAAATTATAAACAAAAAAGACAAGTTTACAATTACCCTATGCAGTAATTTGTTGATTAAAATATATATAATAAACGCTACTTAAATTGCTCATTTAAAAACAAAAACGCCCACTCCTAATCATTACCTAACTTTACAACTATCTAAAATATATTTTTCCCACAAAATGCTCTTAGACAAATAAGAAATTTAGCTTTTTTTGTTTTTGAATTTAAACTTCTTTTGGTGCATTTACGGTGAAATTTATCATGTAACGAAGAAGCGACTCTCTTTGATACTAATTGTACATATATGATCTTCAGCCAGGGTGATGGCTGAAAATCGGTGCTTCACCTATTCCCGGGTGAATTTTTTTTCATCGAGGTTTGGCCCTACTCCTGCTGCTGCACACAGGTACCTGCCTATGTTGGTTGTGTCAGGAAATTATTTATATTATTTTGTTACTTTCTTTGATTATAAAATAGTAATATATAATCAGTGTATAACCGGAATAAACGTATCTATCTATCTACATAGATAAATATTTATCGAAATATATATAAAAACCCATTACTCAGGTACAAACATTTGGTCCTTTTCATACGAACCCAGGACCATCAGTGCGAAATGCAGCATCGCTACCGTTGCACCGAATGGTCTTCATATCGTGGAATGTATAACGTCCTAAGATTATGAACCAAGTAAGCACTTACCTCGCAAGAATTTGATACTTACGGTATAATTTATGGTTTTTGAGTGTTTGGTAAAGTGTTATTTTTCACTTGATTGCCACTTTGGTGCGAATGTGTGGTGAGAAAAATGCAAGTGTAGGGACTAGCGAAACACTTAAGGCTAATTTATGAGGTGCCCTATTGCGGGCTTGTTTTCATTATCACACGTCATTTTAATATTAAAATGGTCTAAATCCTTACTTCCAAACTTGCCGTTTTGTATGAAGATTTTGTAAAATTATCTATTGATACTAATCATATTTTTTTAAGTTTTGTTTTTTTTTTAATATTTACTACAAATGTTTCAAAATCTTGTACCTATGTTTTTTCATGAGAAAAATTTACTTAAGTACGTTTCTAATTTGAACACTATTGCATGTCCTAAATTACATTAGCATTTTTATGTTTTTTCATTAGGAGTTGTGTTAATATATTATTTTAAAATTTTTGTGTAACATTTTTTTGTACTTCTCTTTTCTAAACCATGCTCATTTTAATGCGTCAAAAAAACTCGTATTAAATAATCCAAAGATGGAGTTTCTTTACCTATAGATAAAACCGATGGAAAACGTATATCGCATTCGCATTGTCAAAAAGTTCCGTTAATCCGTTTTCCTGTTCAAAGCACATAAGACGCAATGGAAACGCGCCCCAAAGGTCCGTCATCAGGCGAGCTTTGTTTATAATTTCCGTTGTAAAAACATCCTATGGTGATACTAGCGACACCTACAGCTAAGCAGAAATAATCAGGGGTCTGGCTGCACGAAAGTACCGTGCGTAACCAGACAAACGCTATTGGTTGTGATATAAGTAGAATAAGCCAATAAGTTTGAATATATATTTGGCTTTTATTCCTCTTTTGTTTTGTACTCATTTTATAATAATATGCCTTAAATTTTGACATGAGTTAATTTTCTTACGACACATTTGCCTTATATTAAATAAATAAATAAATATTTCCTACATTCACACCAATTAACCTAGCCCAAAGTAAGCACTTTTAAGGCTTGTGATATGGATACTAGGGTAACGGATAGACATACATATATCATACATAAATAAGTAATATTTATAGAAATATGTACAAACATCCATGACTCAGGTACAAATACTCGTATTCATCATACAAACATCTGCCCCTTCCGGGATTCGAACCCAGGACCGTCATTTATTTTAGGAAGTTTAAAATTTTCCTGATCAACTTTCAACCTAAAATCCAACATAAAGAGTTATATATTAGTTGATATTTGTTGGCTTTATGAGGTAGGTATGTGTTGTTTGCATATACTCTTGTTCGATAAAGAAATTGTTTCCTTTTCAAAAACATTATCTCTGTTAAAATTTAATTATTACTGATCCCGTTTATAGTTTTCTTCTTCTAGCGTTTAAACAAAGAATTAATTAAATAAATAACCATTGACTGTTTATAATAAGTCTCAATAAAGTGCAGATCATTGGAAAAAAATCAAGTAAGTTATAATAAATAATTATTCGAATAAAGTATTTCAGTATTTAGCTTTTTAAATTTTTAGGTTAATATCTGTCTCTGCTTAAACAAAACCTTTTATGAAATTAGTCTTTTTTATGATCTCACGATTTAAAAAAGAAGAAATTGATTCTAATGTTTAGGAATCTTCTCCATTAATCAAATGTTACACATCATTTGCGACTACTGTAAGGCTCGTTCGTTTTTAGTTGTATCTGATTACAAAGATTAAAATAATAACTACCTATTTACATACTGACACAATAAAACCTCTTTTTAGTTTACTCATTTCGCGCTTAAACCCTGAAACTTTAGCGGTATTTGAAATTGCTGTTTTTATTTAATTTGAACTTAACCGTCAAAAATCGCGATCAGTACTTTCCGCCGTCCAGAGCAAAATCGCCGCGTGCGCACAAAGCCAGACCAGCGACTCGCGAACGACCGGCGTACACCGTCACTACACCTTGTGACGTACGACACTACGCACGCTTTGCTTCTAAAGTAACCTTTATTTAGACATTCCATTTTATAAAAATAGACAAAACAAATTAAATAAATATAAGTCAATAATAAATAATATTTTTGTAAATTATAATTTTAGAAACAAAGCGTTGACGTTTTGAATTTGTTTTTTTTTGTGAAAGTTCCAGTTGGACTTTTGGTAAGTTTTTTTTTTTTTTTTTAAATGAAAATTTTATATTTGTCAATATGCGTAATATCAGACACACACTGTTACGGTAACGTATCTTATTTAATTATTTAAATAATTTGTTGCACTTTATCAATTCAAAACTTTCCTAGGACTTGTTTGATTGTAACATATTTATTTCAGTATAATTCAAATAAAATGCATTTTAAGAATACTTCAAAATGTTTATTTTCATATTTTAATTTTATGTTCTTCGAGTAATCGCGAAAGTTTAACAAACAAAATAAAATTATTTTGTTCCTAATTTTTTTCAAACATATATCTGCCATTACATATTTTATGCAAAACTTTAATAGATAAACAAAATTATTAGAAACATTACAAGTTTCTAAAACAAGTCTATAATTATTTTAAATAAGAAGGGTTAAGCTTTATAACATTGAGCCGCACATGAAAGCTTAACTAAAGCTCTAAATTTTTTCAATATATGCTAAAGTATTAAACTTTAAATACTTTTAATAAAGAATTCTTAAATTCAAATAAGAAATTTCAACATTTTTATTACTTTGATGAACATAAATACATATTACTCGAAAACTTATTGCAATTTTTAATTGCTACTAAGTTTATAATATGGATAAGAGCTTTCATTTATTACTTTTTTCCATTTTAAATGTCCATGGTACAATTATTTAAATATTTAATTGTAGTTAATAAAAGATAAAATGCATGAAACATTTTTGACATAAAGACAATTTTATGTATTATTAAAATAATTTGTTGCACTTTATTAAATTGTAAATTATAAAATCAAATGATTAACTTTTTTTATAATACATTAAAAGCTTATTTGTCCAGACACAGATAACGAAATAGATAAAATTAAACTTAAATTCTTTCCGCAAATTTAACCAGAGATAATTTTGTCATTAACCTTATCTGTGGATTCTTATGAATAAGGCTGACTAGTATTCGTACTCTACATAATTATCTACGAGTATATATATAAAAAATCCCTGTCGCTGTGTTTGACCGCGATGAACTCCGAAACTATTTAACGGATTTTGATAATTCTTCTTTCATATTGCTGGATTTGTTTTGATTTAGAACATAAGATAGCTTTCATATAATTTTATAAAAAAATATTGCCAATTATAATACCTGAGTTATAGCAACGCTTGGCAGAGTTAGTTAGTATTAAGTAAATTATTTTGATTGGTCAAAAGTTATCTAATCTTCGTAACACCTATAAGTCTGGTTGCGTATAGTTTTTCCTGCCTTTTCAGCTTTAAGGAAGGCGTCTATGCCCTAGAATTATGGATAAATGATGAAAATGAAAATTGAATTCATTTATAATCACGTTCTCGAAATCACTAACGATTCTAATAGTTTATCAGCAGTTTTTTTTTTTTAAATCGTCTAGCTTTGGGTAATTTGTTCATCTAATATAGGAACTTGGAACTGAAGTATAGTTGGTAGAAAATAGTTGTTTTCATTATCCAAATAATGAGTAAGTATTAATTTTATTTATCTACAACAGCAAGAATTGCTTAAATTAGTAATGCAAGAAATTTATTTTTTTATATTCTATTTTACCATTTTTCAATGCTATCTTATAAGATATTTTAATAGAAAAAAATTTAGCAGGTTTCATCGTGGATCATGTTTTGGCCCCCGGGCTTCAGTGGGATCAAGAGCGAACCCATTCTAAATAAAATAAATAAAAAAGTCGATTCGGCTAACAAGTGAATTCTCAGTCTGAGAATTTATTTATATTTGTGTTTTTAATGTTTATTTATATTTGTCTCAAACGTAACAGTTGCAAGCATTTTTTCTTAGTTTGTTATAATTTTCCTAATGGGTCCATCTGAAAATCAGCGTTGGGGCTCAAAGGTAATACGAGTTGAGCTGGTAAGCTCTTTCAGTTGCGTCTGTATTTCGTTTTAAGAATTTTAGTGTAATCCTTGGCATATAATAATAGAAGCACTGAATAAATTATACTTTACATTACTCATTTTTGGTTTAATAATTCCTTATATCGTTTCATAATCAATCATCTTTTGAATAGCCAAATTGCTAGTGATATTATGTCTTACATACCGAAAGACGCGTTTTTCGAATTAGCAATTATGATCACTCACTTTTTAATCCGTTTTATTTTGTTGTTTTATAATCTAGCCGATGCAGACCACAGGTATGTAAAGAAATATATTTAAGCCAATTTATTATGAATATAAATATATTTGAAATTTTGAAAAATAAAGGTCTATCCAATCCTAATTAAGACCGATTCTTTTTGAACAACATAATCTCGTGCAGTCTCTATTTGAAACATAAATCTACATCCAATTATTACATCCAATTATCCATTATCTGCTTTTACTCTTTTTCATACAACACAAATTAATAATAATATTTCTTACATTAACACCAATTAGTCTAGCCGAAAGTAAGCAATGTAAGGCTTGTGTAAGGAATGCGAACATATATGATACATAAGTATGTAATAACTATAGGAATTAATATATAAATACCCATGAATCAAGTACAAATGATCGTATCAATCACAGATATCTGCACCTGTCGAGAATCAAACCCAGGACCGTCGGTGCAACAAGAAGATTCGATGCTAGAAGTAATACATATAATGTGGTGTAATTTTAAAAACTGTCATTGTAAAATCAATGCTAAAGATTTTTATTAAAAGTGCTTATCTAGAGTACATTTGGACTATCGCAAATAGTTTTTGCGGAACAGTTTAAAATGAAAGTAATCGGGGAATTCCCCAAAACAAAATGATAACATGTCTATAAAAAACCGTGTACAAAGACAGCTCTATACCTTATCTTAGCAAGCTCGTATTTAAAACTCGGTTTATTATAGCATCCGGTCCCTTTAATAATTTGTATTAATTCTTTGAACACATTTTGGATCTGTCAGTATTACATTGTTACTTCTGGACAGGTATGCCCTGAAATACATAGCTGAGAATCACAATATTTATTTGTCAATGTTGTTAGTATATTTCTACCTAGTTTATTTATTTAAGGTAAGGCATACAAATAGAAAATAAACTAAACGACTCAATTTTCATTACAAAATCAAAACAAATTAATTATTTAAATTTTATTTATTTGTAAAATATCTGCCCTGCTTCTGAGAATAGGTAATTCTATTAAAATAATTTGTCATACAAAGAAATTATCTAATCACAAATAATAAAATAGTCGACAATGTCAAACATATGTTATATGTTTTATTAGAAATATGCATGTCTAAATTATTTGAAGGATTTATCATTTAGAACAAAATAATAAGTAGGGTTTGTTTGTTGTCCCATATTGAAAGACCAATGGATATCGTATTTTAGAGTTAGCACAGTGTAATATAGAATTAAGGTATGAAGTTGTATTCCTATAGCGTTATCTTTCGTATAGCTATAGCGTTTCCAACTGACATCTTCTCAATTAGTTGGTGCAAAGCTAGCGAACCAGTGTACGCCTCGAAGGTGTCAAGTTCGAGCCCTGCCTTTGGCATTATGTATATATTTTGAGCACAAGCAATTGTTCCTTAATCCACCGTTGTTTATACATTTCACCTTATTTCCATGGGCAGTAAGTTTATTTTCAGTTGAGACGGTGTGATACATATTCATTGATGGAATTTAATTGAATAAAATGTATTGTGAATTCGGGGAAGTCCTCAATTTATCCCCAAAGTTATTATGTCTGTAAATTTGGCGATATTTTCCGCAATATAAAAACTGAATAACTTTAATAATATTACTCAAAGAAAAAAAAAACAACGAATATTTATAATATAGATCGTTTCCTAAGTAATAAGTAATTAAAATATAAAGGTGAATACTTATTAATATATTCTATTTGTAATTTGTATACATAGTAAAATATATGTGGACTGGTAAGAGTTACATAAATCTACATTTAATTTTCAGGAGTCACTTTGTTGTAAAAACGTTTCAAAGAAAGAAAGGCATGACAATCAACGCCTTCCTGTATGCAAATTTTTTTTTGTTATTTAATTGTACAATTAAAAATGTAGAGACAACAATTTATAAGCCTTTACATGTGTAAATAAGGTTCTTTTTAAAATAACTTTTAAAAAATATTTTAACATTGCAAGACAAACGCAGCTAGATGCCTTCATCACTAAACAACCGTGACTTTTACACTTTCGTGAATTTAATAAAATCTATTTGACGTTTACCTCATAAAGTTAGGATATCGTATTTTATGAAATTGTCATAAAAAATTCCCTTTGTATACTTTTTTAATATAACCACACCAAATTATTTTGTTACCAACCCAACCCCGAAGTCAAGTTAATCACAATCGGAATGATTATTATCCTGTGATCACACCTGTAGAAGAGGCGAAACGTCAGTAAAAAAATGTGTCGTTTACCCGGTAAAGAAGGTTTTATTTAAATCAGGTTATTATTTAACCTCACTCATGTAAAGGAGGTGAAACGTTAAAGTAAAATTAAAAAAAAACAATAATTTCATCTTTTATCCGGTAACAAAAGTTTTATTTAAATGAGGCTAATGTTTTAAGTGACTCGAAGGTTTTATAACAAAACAAATAAAAAAAATCGCGTCGTTTAACCAAAAAGAGGTTTTATTTTAATAAGGCTAATATTTTAACGGACACAAAGGTTTTATAACAAAACAAATTAAATAAATAATAATAATGCGTCGTTTATCCAAAAACAGGTTTTATTTTAATAAGGCTAATGTTATAACAGACACGAAGGTTTTATAACGAAATAATTAACAGAACACGAAGAAGTTTAGATCTTAAAGAATCATTATTAAACTGGCCACCCTGAGCCCAAGATAAGGCCCATTACTGACCGACATTCGCTAGTTCCCGCTACTGATAATGCAGCGTCTGATGTCAACACTAAGCTTCGAGTTTCACGCGCAGGAATTTTTATTGCATAGTGCCAACCAACGGATATGAATTGGGCTTGGCTGATTACTCCATATCGGTTTGCCTGGTCGTATAAATTTGCATTTCAAAAAACGTTTACACCTATAATTTAGACTTTTTAAGTCATTTAAAGAGCCTTTTTTTAAATTAAGCTTTAATGAAATCTTAGAAACTTTTAATATGGTTAGTGCGTACTAAAATAAATAGAATAAAAATACATTATTTTAACATCAAAGTCTTGTAATTCAGTAAAAATATTAAAAAGATGTCTGTTTTATTAAGTAGAGGTAGAAAATTCAAGGTAATTTTTCTTTTATTGCGTTTCTTTGTTTATAAAAAAAATATCGCAATATTAATGCTAAAAACGAAAACAGCAAATGATAAAATAGCATGAACTATACAATATCGCACACTATAATGGCGCGTAAAATTATTGTACACTTTAAACTTTGCATATAAAAAAGACTTCCGTATAAAGATTGAGTTGATAGTTGTGTAGTTTTTTTTATATTTTATTTGTATTTTACAAATTTTAGCTACGAACAAATGTCACATATTGGCGCGGTGTGATTTCTGTACTAGTTTTGACACAAGTAAAGCTAAAATGTACACACAAGTAAGTAAAGATAAAATGCGTGTGGTCGAGATCTTAGGAATTAGTTGGTTTGTTACAGTAATGTCACACAGTGTGAATATGTCATAATAGCTCATTTTTATGTTATTCAAGCATTTAAATTCTTTACTTTTGTATCGAAATAAATAATTACTAGTGAAAATATTACATTCTATGTTGTAGGTATTAGTACATAAAAGATTTACAGATGGCGCTGGCGTCACATTAAGAAATACTTGGAAGTACTCGACTGGACATCGAGTTTTTTTTTTGACATATAATTTTTTTCCAATTAATATACTTAAGAACATTTTTTACAAATTCTATCTCATTTTAGAATAAAATTAAACGTCCAACACATTATCGCGTTGGTGACGTCACATCCGCAGTTACCCTGTGCTTTCATTGAGGCCATCGGGATTTCGGGAATGAATTCTTAGAAAATCTATATAAGTTGTTGATTAAAGAATATGATATATTATGGTGTAATACAATGAAAGCAGTTATCCCCCGCCCAACTCTCCAATTTATTGTTATACTGGTTGGATCCGCTAAACGGATCGTTTTGTTTTTTGTTCTTGTCATTTTAATATGTTAAATTTAAGTTTATTTAGTTTTAAAGTGTTATAGGTTTAAGTTTTAAATGCAATACCGTTACAGGGTCATTTAAAAGGTACTATTTTATTTTATAACAGCTTATGTAATCAACATGTTGCATTATATGACTTTGACTATGGATAAAATTTTAACAGTCCTGATTAAATTTTGTTACTTATTAATATTTGTTCAACAGTTTTTAATTTCCGTCTGTAGAGCATGTTCGAGAATTCAGAAACGACGTCGGTAACAACCCAGACCAAAGCCAATATAAAAAGTTTGTTTTTACATCGACACGACCGAGAATCAAACTTGGGACTTCGGAGTGCAGATACCATGAAAACCACTCGACAATGGTGGCCTTCAAGAATAAGCATATGTTCTCGAGTTATGATTGTATTAAATATTTTTTGTGTTCTTAAATAGTTTTTTATCATATGAATAGAATGATTTATAATATATTGAAGACCGTTTAGTGCAACGGTAGCGATCCTGCCTTTCGCACCGACACGACAAGTTTTTGCGTGAAAGTATAATAAACAAACTTACATTCACATTTATAATATAGTAGGGAACCATTGCCCTACTATCCATAACACAAGCCTAACGGTGTTTACTTTGGGCTAGGCTAATTTGTGTGATTGTAAGAAATATTGTTATTATAATATAAGTTTCAACAAAATTTTAATACTCAGCAGTCAAGTAAGAAACTCGAGGTTAGCCAAGTTTTTCATAAATCTTTATTCGTCTATTTCAGGTCACCATGGAGTTCAGTGTCCTGTCCTGAATCGACATGACGAAAGGTAATTTTCCTCATTCATCGAACCAAATATTAATCTTTTCATAATAAACCGACCGTATGGTCACGACGTATAATAGTGTAAATGTCGTTAATTCTGTTAAATAAAGCTGACGAGTTTCTTGCGCCCATTCTTCTTGTGATTTAAAAGACGTCCTGAATGGATGGTAGGTAATAATGTCGGACGATTCAAAATAACTTATTTTAAGTGAATTTGAATAAGGTTATTTTTATTTTCATTCATTCATTTCTTTTAAGAAAGTATTCTACTTATACTTGAGGAAAACTTTATATATGAAGGACATTTGTTTATTTGTCTCCAAACACTCTATTAAGTTTATTTGGGCGCAGAATACTCATAAGATTATTACCAGGCACAAGTCAAGACTATATCGCACCTTAAGAATTAAAAATGATTTATTTTAAAATGTGATTTGATAAAAATGATGGATCATAAATTGGAATTATGTTGATTGGAAAGGTTCTTGGTCGTGTATTATATATATAATATACTAGCGGCCCGTCCCGACTTCGCACGGGTGGACGAAATTCTTTAATTTTTTTCTAGCATTCAATATAGCCTATGACACTCAGCAATAATGTGCCTTTCTATTGGTGAAAGAATTTTTAAAATCGGTTCAGTAGATCCCGAGATTACCCCTTACAATTTAACAAATATACAAACACATAAACTTTACTTCTTTATAATATTAGTATAGATAACCTAGGGTAAATATTGTAATTCAGTAAGTCTAACTACTAATGTGGTTAAAGCCATTTTATTTCCAATGTATGTATGGGTATACCTCCTTCACGAGTAAAAATAACGTAGCCCACATTATATGGTCATAAAAACTTACAAGAGGTTGCGAAAATCAAAATGAAATTACCCGTTTGGTGCAACAGTCGTGATCCTGCCTTTCGCAACGACGGTCCTGGGTTCGAGACCCGGAAGGTGATGTTAGTGTGATGAATACAAGCATTTGTACCTCAGTCATATATTTCTATAAATATTAAATATCTTTGAACATATTCGTATGTCTATCCGTTAATGTAGTATCCATAACTTGTGTTAATTTGTTTTTGCTTACTTTGGGCTAGGCTTATTGGTATGAGTGTAAAAAATATATTTATATTATTGAAAAATCTCATTGAACATTGCTGTGGTCTTTTACTGCGATCTCCAACTCTAACTGCAAACACCAACCCTTTCTACAATTCTCCAACCTGCCTACCAAACTTGGAGATTATGACGAAACCCCTCATTTTAGGAGGACTCTTCCGTTCAACAGTAAATTTTCTGAGATGATGAATCAAAACTGTCTTGCATCTAAAAGATGGTTGAGATGGAAGACAGACCGACAGACAGTGAAAACCAATATTTTTTTTTAGTTGAAATACGTTTGTAAATTTCAAACTGCGTCTACCAGCGTCTCGTTGGCTCAGCGATCAGAGCACTCGCCCCGATTGCGAAAGGTCGTTGGTTCGAATCCCACCTAAGAGCTCAAAGGCGTGGTTGCTTTTAACAGGCGTATTACATATTACAGAAATATGACATTATGAATGCAAAAAAGAATTACACACAATGATTTTTTTTAATATTTGTCATTCCAGGAATCGAACCAGACTTAAACAATGCCTAATCTACAACGTTCTCCAGAGTAGTGAACATAATTTATCGTGAGTCTTAACAATGGATATTATGCACATTACTTTGGATATGTTGTTAGAGTTAACGTCGTGGGCATCAATGGCAGAATAATCTTCAAACAGAACACCAGAAGAATTGAAAATCATCAAAATTCAACTAACAAAGAACATCAAGAAAAGCTAAAAAGGATTTCAAAATGGAAGACATTTGAATTTGTTGTATTGTGTTGTACGTAATATATGTCACCGTAAAATTGCAAATTCCGTTAGATTATAATGTGTCTCGCGAGATTTTAAACTATGAAAAGAATGAGAGCTGTAACACACTGCTTATTATTTAACGCAGTATTTTTTATAGATTATAACCTATCGAAGTCTAACTGTTGAAATACAATCCGTTGCGCGTTAAATTATCAAATACCCATATGGTGTCCCTGATTAGTCGGTCTTACGGTAGGTCGTACGGAGTCCATAGAGTTAGATTCAGTAACTAACATTTATTTATCATTTAAACAAGACTTCACGTAAAACAGAACGTCACTGATACACCGTTTGTTTTTGATGCGAATCTTCCATATGGACGTTCGCGCGCCGGCCACTCTATCTGTACCAAGCGTCAGATTTTACCGATATATGAGAGCGTCAAATTTAGTAGCGTTACACGATATATATAGGAGACAGCTGACTCCCCACCTCAGTGTGTGTGGCCTTCCGTCTCGCTTCCACTCATGTCAGTGTGCATGGCTGGCGTGGCTTTCTATCTCTTTTTCTACTCTATGCATCCGCACCAGTCACTTTTGAATATCCGTTGCGATGAGCTGCTTCATTTTTCCTTTAAGTAACGTTTAGTTCCTACGCTTTATACTTTAAAGCTTCGCTTCTTTCGGGCGTCCCTAGCCGGCACTGTTATTTTTTTAATTAGACAACCAAATGTGGTAGAGCGAGTCATTTTATTATATTATACTAGCTTTTCCCCGCGGCTTCACCCCCATTTTTTTTTCAATAAAAAGTATCCTATGTTACTTCTAATACCTCCAAGAATATATATACGAAGTTACATGATGATCGGTTTAGTAGTTAAACTTACATTCACATTTATAATATTAGTAGGGATTATATTATCATTTACGTCGATATTTTATAATCTACTGAAAAGTAATGCGTTAAATTGTAAGCAGTATTTTTGATTTGTTGTTTAATAATTATGACATTTAAATCTATATTTTATTCTATTGACATTAAATAATAATTTGTTTTAATTACTTGTGGCGATTTGTTAGTTGATTGTTATGACATTTAATAATAATTTGTGCTATAACCAATTTAATAAATAATGAATAATCTGAATATTTGTACATCGCCCTATCGATAGAATTTGTTTAATAATCTAATGTAACCATCTTTTTACAAATTATTATTATTACGGTTCACAATCTTTCGACAGTTTATAATGTCGCGAGATAAATTATAATCTAACAGTATTTACAATTTTACGGTGACATAGATGAAATGTGTATTAGATACTGGCTCTTTTCAAATGGAACTGCGCATGTAAAACAGAAGTCATCTAAGTCGTAAGGGTGCTATTTGTGTAGAACAACGCCTTGTCTTTTAAAGCACAAAATTTTGTTTGAGTAAAAAGTTTGCACTAAACTTTTTTCAGAAGCTATACGGCTTGATCTGATATAATATAGGCAAATTAGATTGTAGTGTGAAAATATGGATCATGATGATAGTAAGAATAACTGTGCTTATTTAATTAACAAAGACAATAACATATTCAAAATGTTGAGTGAGATGTTGTCGTTATACAATAACAACCGATGGTAACGAAATTTAGAAAAAATGGATAAAAGTAGCCATACTTTTTGCTTAAACATTATTTAAATAAATTTATAATTTTTTTAGTAGGAATGTTAAGAAATCTTATCATTTGGGTTACCGCTATGTTGTGATTGTTTTAGTTGAACGTATATTATAAATATTACAGCTTATAACACTACTGTGAAGTTATTTCTATATATTAATTAATTATAAAGGTTTCTGATGTTAAAGTATCTGTTAAAATATATGATACTCAGACGTTGTTAGTTAGATTTCTATATGTTCAATACACATATATATATATATATATATATATATATATATATATATATATATATATATATATATGCTATATGTATTAAAATTTCTTAGCTCTGGCAGATCTGCACTATAACAACTCAGCTATCTTCTCTCCGAACCACCAGCATGGAAAACAACGAAAATCCTGCGTGAGCATGTATGTTTCTTTTTATTTTTAGCTAAGTATCTGCTTCTTTGATACATTTACATTTAGCAACCTCTGTGGTGGAATGGCTTGTATACAGGTTTTTCATGGTGACGCCTCTCCGAATGACCGGGTTTGATTCCGGGCAAATCATTGTAAAAAATGAACTTTTCTACATTGTCTCGAGTATGGTAGTTGTGGTACCTGCATAATACAAGTACTACAGCTACATAACAATTTAAGAAACGTTGTCTAATATATATTTATTAACTAGCGGCCCGTCCCGGCTTCGCACAGGTGGAAAAAATTCTTTAAATTTTTCTAGCATTAAATATAGCCTCTGTTACTCAGCGTGAATGTAGCTTTCCAATGGTGAAAGAATTTTTAAAATCGGCTTAGTAGTTTTTGAGTTTATTTCAAACATACAAAAATACAAATCTTTCCTCCTTATAATATTAGTGTAGATAACAATGAGATCCCGACACTTTTGCATGCGTCTTGTCTTGCTTGCATCAAGCGCGCGTGGATTTCCTTAGCAGAGTTATTTTAGAAATGTATTTATTATACTCTTCAAAGACCTTATACTTACAATCATCAACAAATATATTTCGAAAAAGATTAATACAGGATTTTATGTTGATAAAAAAACTCTATGGCCCATAACTCATTAATGGGTACCAACTCTTAACATCTTACACACGTGATAACTTTTAAACGAAATATCCGATTGAGATGAAACAAAAAGTATTTTACTTCCACATAAATACTCTTGATAACATAATGCTTAATTTCGATAAGGATTAATATTACGATACATATTTAACGTAGTTTTTTTTCTTCAGACGATATAATAATTATTTTGAACACAAAATCGGTTATTGTGATCCCTAATTTTGAAAAAAAAATATAGCCTATAGCCTTCCTCGATAAATGGAATACCCAATACTGAAAGAATCATTCAAATCGGACCAGTAGTTCCAGAGATTAGCGCGTTCAAATAAACAAACAAACAAACAAACTCTGCAGCTTTATAATATTAGTATAGATTGTCATAAATATTGTAATAATGTATTCTTTGTACATTACACAAAAATTACCAATATTATTACTTGACCGTTTTAATTTTAAATTATTACCGCATTACTAAGGTAAGAGTTACTAGAAAACTAAATTAATCTAAGTTCGTAAATCGAATTTATAAAAACACGAACATTTTTTTAAAATCAAATAAAAATTTAATGACTTACCAATAATCCAATAAGAAGCACCAGCGCTATGACTCCAATTGTACTGACTGCGATGGCTACCGCAGCTCCCGAACTAGAGTCATCTTCTCCTGAAACCCGTGGTATAGCTTCGGTCGTCATATCACCAGCATAACTAGTCAGATCTTCCAAATCATTTACAGACTTTGAGCCTACTTCGGTCGTCGACTCCATAACTTCATCAGCCATATTTGAGCTTTCAATGATTTTAGCACTAGTTTCAGTTGTCTCATCGTTAATCTTCTGTGTCGTTACAAATTCAGTTGTTATCACAGCTTCTGGCGTAATCACTTTAGCTGATGTGGTTTCCTTATAGGTTGTTGTTTCTTCAGTTGTAGTCTTAGGATCTTGAGTGATAACTTCATTACTATCACTATTCTCTTCTGATGTACAATCAGATTCAGTTGATTGTGTAGGCATGGATGTTATTTCGACAATTGAAGAGGCTTTAGTTGAACTTGGCTTTTCCCATTCAGTATTTATTTCAGTTATGATTTCAGTTACGATTGATGTGGTTTCTACATCGGCAGACGTAGTAAATTTCATAGTAGTTGTGGGTTCTGTTGTAACCGGTTTTAAAGTTGTGAGTGTCTCGGTAGTAACTGCTTCAGTTGTAGTTTCTAAAGGAGTAACTTCTTCAGTAGTAGTTTGCGTTGCAACCTCTGTTGTTTCGGGGATCTGCTCTGTTGTATTTTCCACAATTTGGGAAGATACTTCCATTGGAGGGGGTGTCTCTGGAACTGTTGTCGTTGTTTCTTCAACAGTATCTTCCGTAGTATATTTAGGTCGATACGTCGTGATAGGATTATCATCTACAGTTGTGATTATAGTTCGAGTTGGTGCTACAGGATGCCAAGTTAGTTTCGTTGTAGATTCTGTTCCTTGATCGTAATCGCTTTCAGTAGGTTGCTCCGTCGGAATATAAGAAAACCTTATAGTGGTTATTTCGTAATCAGTTGTAGAAGGTTGTTTTTCAGTTACTACCTCATTCGTCTGATCAGAACTTAGAATGGAATCATCCAGAGGTGTCGTTACATCACCAGGTAGCTTTGTAATCGATTCGAAACCAGTTGACTTTGAAGCGTCAACTGGAGGAATTGCTTCTTGTAAAGTTCTTTTGCTTTCCTCTGTAATAGATTTTTCGGACTCTGTTGCGGATATCCAAGTAGGTTGTGAGTATTTTATTGTGTTAAAAGCTAGATCAACATCCTTGGTACTTACTTTGTCAGCGCTTATAGAATCCACACTATTTTTCTCTAAAATATTACTTTCGGCGGATTGCTTTTCATATTTTGTTTCGGAGGGCTTGGGTTCAGTTACAAGCTCAACAGTTGGTAAAGTGGGAGAAATTGGTCGCCACGGTATCCGCTTTTGGTCTATTTCTGTGCCTTTCTTCGACACAATATTATTTTTCATGGGTCTTGTACTTGTTGTTGTGGAGGTTGAGGTTGTTTCTTTCTTTTCTGAAATATAAGTAATAATAATTCTTATATTTTTATAAAATTCAGATTTGATATAAGAAAGTTATTTAAATTAACAATTTTATATAATTTTTATAAGAAAGAAAAAGTAATTAGAAAGAAAAATATATTTTTTACTATCGTTGAGATTATTTATCAATGTCATAATATCATATGTTTATAATTTTACAGATATTTAGTAAATGCTATTCTAAATCTATGAGGGATGCACAGCAGTTAATAATAGTCAATTGTTCTGCTTACCTACTACATCGCCAACTTTCTGCAACTCATTCTCATCGATGGTCTTCGGCGTAGAACTAGTTACATTTATCACTGGATTCGCCAACGAAGGTGGGCTCCTTAAACTGGCTAAAGCCCACGCTGTCAAAGTTGGAGGAATTTCCAAGTCGCCCAGACCTGTCTGTTCCGCAGACGTTGCCGTAGATGTCGTGTACTTTGTCGAACCTCTCTTCCACAAAGAAGGTATGCTATTGTCAGAAATAGAAGGTGAATGAACTACTTTCTTTACTCCACCTATATCAGTCTGCAGAACGGGGTCAATTTCAGATGAGACTGTTGTCAAAACGGTCTTGTTTGTGTTACTAGGCCGAGATGTGGTAAATTTATCTGATATGTCGAAATGTTCGGAATAGATCGTAGTTGGACGAGAAGGTCGTGTGACTCTAGTGGAATTTCGTCTTGGGGCCATCCATATAGGCTTAATTTTAGGTGTCGTATGATGGAATCTACGAGTTTGCAATCTACTACTATAATTTGGCGTACTCGTCTGTGGTCGGTAAGTGACGCTATTTGGAGAGTGCTTTGAATCGGACAGATTAAGTCTCTTGGAATAACTTCGATTCCTAGTAAAACTGCTAGAATATACTTTTACAGAGTTGTCTGTGCTTGTAACAGTATTTTGAGTAGAAACAGGCGATGTGCTGCCTATGCTGAAAACGGATGGAATGAGACTCGACGGTAAATAGTTAGAAGATAATGTTGAAATTCTTTCAGGTATAGGATCGGGATATGCAGGTTTCGTTGCTGCTGGGATTAACGTTGCTTCTGTAGCTTTAATTGAAGCCAATTCTTCTTCCGCCGAAGTACGAACAGTAGGCTCAGAAGGTAATGTGTCATTGTCACAATCGTCGTCATTTAAGTGGTCAATTGCATAAGTCTCAGTAGATAAAACAGACATCTCATAATATATACTTGTACCCTGCACATCAGATAGCTCTTTATTAGTACTTCCAGCCTCTTCATTATCTAAAAGTCGGATTTCTTTGGTATTCTTGATAAATACCGTAGATTTATTAGTTGGTGTATTATTACCTAATCTCTCTAGACCAGTGTTTTCTTTTACTATTTTATAGACATTTGTGGCATTTGAAGGTGGCATTTTCGTTGCTATGGATGCTAATTTAGTTTCGATGCTTTTAGATATTTCACGAAATTTTTTGTCAAAAAAGTCATTTTTCGGCGTAGTCAATTCTGAGTCGAAATCAAAGAAACTCTCAGATTTGTATGATTCATGTTCTTTAGTACTATAGGAAGAATCTTTGGGGAAATATGTAGAGAACTCCCCAAATGGTTCGTGGTCGAATTTGTTCTTTTCTTTGTTTTGTCGACTATCATGTTTAGTATAAGTACTAAATTCATCATTATAACTAGGTATGGTAAAAAAATTACTATCAAACATTTTACTCGAAGTGTACTTTTCTAATGATCTATCTTCATCTTCTTCGTCATCTTCATATTCTTCCTCTTCGCTTTCTACATTTACAGACTGTGTTTTAACAGGCGCTTGTGTTGTAGTAGTCGTAGTAGAGGTAGTGCTTGAGACTATTACTGGTAATTTAGTGCTTTTATACTTTCGCATACTGTCTATAATTTGCGCTGGTTTCTTCACTTCTGGCGTCGGTGTTACTATAATTACGTCGGGTTTTTCTGTTGTGCTCTTAACTCTTCTTAAAGTTGTTTCAGTGCTAGATTTTATTTGAGAATGAAACCTCACCCTTCCTCTGTCTTTGTATTTTGCATTTTTCTCTGTGTGTTCTTCAGATACGTCTTTTGGGTTTAGTTCATTGAGTGATGTGTCCGGAGACTTGGCATTGTTTCTAGCGATCCAATTGGTGCTGTTAACTCTACCGTATCTGGTGTTTCTCTCGTTCTTCAAAGAAGTTGAGTTCGAGTCGTGAGGTAAAGCATTACTAACAACTGTGCTACTCAAGAGTAGTAAATTTACTACTAATGCTGCACCTGAAATATAATTTATTTATTTTTTAGAAATATAATATTGATCATATTTAAAAATAATGTCGAAAAAAGAAAAAATATATCAAAATGATGATTAATTCTATGAAATAAAACAAAATATTTTTTTTTAAATATTTAACTAAAAAAATTGGAGCTTATTGGTGCAGTGGTCTACGTGTTCGACAAAGAAGATGAATGAATAAGCGCAGCGCACATTAAACTCCATTGCATTAATATTATCACTGAAATTGAAAAAGATGTCAGTATAGCAAGAGGCTCTGTAGAGATTTGTCTTAGATGATTTTATCAACCGGTCTCAAAAGTTTATTTATATTTGATTTTCTCTTATTCTATCGATAAGTTTATAAATATAATAGAAAAATATACTTACGGAAGCATATTCTTACTGGTGACTCCATGGTCATTTCATTTTGTTGACGGATGAGCAGGCGTTCAGTTCTGTTCCACTAGTCTCATTGTGCCTCCTGTAATCAACAGAGAAATATGTTTAAGTTTAAACATATACGGTTCCGGGTTAGAATCCTGGTAGAGCCATATTGTGATTTAATTTATTTATAGTAGGATTTAATTTACACAAGACGTTTGTTATTATTTCGTCTTTATCACATATAAGGGGAAAGGGGTCAATAGTGACAACATACCCATGATGTCGTAAGTGTCATTGGTATAGTAACCGCATACCACAAAATGTGCCGTTTGCCTTTAAGACGCTAAGTCAGCCTAGTCTAATCCGTATACGTAGCTTAGCTTGTAGGACTAGAAGAAAATTGTATGACACGATAAATTATTATACTGACTTACATTTTGTTCTTTATTTTCAAAGCCTGTCGCATGTTAAATTAAAATTATATTTTACCGGATAAACTTCTGAGTTCCGTACCTCAACCGGAAAAAACGGATCACTTTGTTGTTCGTCCGTCTGTCTGTCAAGACCTTTTATATCGGAAACGCGTAGAGATATCGAATGGTCTACAGTTAATTAAAGCTGTAAAAAATATTAAAACTTCTAAATTAAATTTATAAAATATACGGCTGTTTTATTAGTATTTAATTCTGACGTTTCGAAGAGCCGGAGACGGAAGGTAGCAAGCCTATCCGTATTTTATAGGATACATTTCGGAGAGTGTGCAGCTGAATTGTACAATCTTCTTCCGCCGTCCCCATTTTATCACCACCGTTATATGGTGGATATACCAAAGAGTCGCACTAAGCGTTTTGATTCCAATTTTGTGATACGTACCGCTAAGGAGTGGAACTCTTTGCCTGAGTCTGTGTTTCCTGACAAATACAATTTAGGGGTCTTCAAGTCACGAGTAAATAGGTACCTTCTAGGCAAGCGCGTCACATCCTAGATCACATCGACGCTTACCATCAGGCGAGATGGTGGTGAAGCGCAAGCCTATTTTCTATAAAAAAAAAGCGTGATAACAGTTGACTTTAATTAAATAAAGACCTAGTTATATGTCACCTTTGTACAATATAATAGTCTTAGTAAATTAATAAATTTACTAGCATACTCGACCTCGTGTTGATGTGTTAAAAAATTTAAATGAAACCTAAGAAGGAACAAATCCATCAAGATGAAATAAAAAATAAAATATTGGTTGAATAGTTTCGGAGTTTATCGCGGTCAAACATTGTGACAGGAATTTTATATATAAATTTAATATATTCATCAAAAAACCGCAGAAAATTATTAAATTACAACACAACAAAAATAACATTTAAATAACTTTAAAGTTTCTTTTAATGACAAATAATATTTTTGATAAAAAAATTCGTTCCGTTCCGGAGTTATTAGAGTTCAACTTTTCATCACCAAGTCAACTTCATTTAAATTTAACAATTAGACATGACAATCCTACGACACTTTAGTAAAAAGTTTTTTAATTAAAAAAACAAATTAAAACTTTTTGCGATTTTCATAATTTTTACCTTAGGAGGTGGCCCTAATCATATAGTCGTAAAGTCAAGTGACCGTACTTGGGCGAACCCGAACTATAATGAAACATTTTTTTGTAATTTTTTTTCCATCTACAATGTTAAGAAATTTTAGTTTTTGTGTGCGGTATTAAAGCTATTACAGATTTAATTATTTTTTAAAGTAAAAAATGCATGGCGCTAATAGCCTTTGTACTTTTTCTTTAATAACAACACTACTTAATTATTTTTTTCTATACTACTTTACTAAAAGTATTAGCGCAAGAAAAGTTTCGTTTTAATGGAAACAGTTTAACAGATAATTAAATGGAAAAACAGACCTTGCTGAGCTGCTCGTATTATAAAAGCTAAAGAAAATATCTTTATCTTAACAAACTAAAGCGAACAATAATGTACAGTTTATTGCAAATGAAAGAATTGTTTGTAATGTTTATCACCAATTACACATAGAACAACTACCAACATGACACAGCAAAGCAAACAAGCAAAACAAAAGCAAACAAAAACGATTGCATTTATAACAACATAATATTAAAGTAACAATACAATGTATATCATTACATATTGTGAAATAATAATTATTATTTAATTAATAAATTTTGATTATTTACTACTCAGTGCGGCCCTGTTACTCAAAATTAAGGATGCGTTTACAGTGTATAATTTTTTTAATCCTTTTTAAGACCATAAAGTTTAACAAAATGTTAGTATGTGGTTTATTTGTTTCTGTTGAGTATACTATGTGTTGATACAGTACTTAGCCGTCAGCTCGTCAGCTGATATGCATATTTTTCTAATGTTACTTGCATGATATTTAATTAAAATCAAATATTTTTTAAATATTCTTCAAATATGTAATAAACTAATGGCATTCGTTAAAATCGAAAATTTCTATTATTTTTTAAAATTTTTTTTTTAGATTAAATATTCAAAACAAACTGAGCGCCTTCCCATTGGTAGTGACGTCACTAGACATGAAGCCATGCATTTGCCGACAACATATATATCATTATAATGTATGTAGATTCACCCATAGTAACGTGGCGAGTCATGTCATGTGACGTCATTCAAAGCACGAGAAAATGGCGACTGTATAAATTACAATTAATGCACTGACCCAAGAAAATAAATATTGTTTTAATGTTTTAAAGTATTTTTCTATTAAAAATGACTTCATTTAAAGATTTATACAACAAAAAAATCATGCAAGAAACCTATTGAGCCGTTAATAGGGTTTGTTTTTGCTTTTGTGTAACCGTATTACAGTATTAAGCAGTTCTAAGACCGGAAAACATGAGCGGCTCAAAATATATGGATATCGTTTTGTCGAAGTGGCGGTCTTAGTGAAAAGAGACAGCGGTAGTATTAATAATAATAATACTACTTGTCCCGGCCACGCGTTGCTGTGCCGACTGCAGTGCCATCTCCCGGACTGATTTTTGAATCTAAACCATTCTCAGATCCCCTTGAACACACACAAAAAAATTAATTCAAATCGGTCCAGCCGTTTAGGAGGAGTTCAGTGACATACACACTCACAGAAGAATTATATATATAAAGATTAGACAATATCACATCCATTGTTCTGAAACTAAGTTAAGTAGCTAAAGCACTTGTTTTATGGAATTTAGGAACAATAACGGTACTACAACACCCAGACCCGAAACAATGTAGAAAAGTTCGTTTTTTTCAGTGACCCGGCCGGAATCGAACCTGCGACCTCGAAGTGGCTTTACAATGAAAACCAGTATGAGAGCCACTCCACCACGTAGGTCGTCGATGGTCGTGGTACGTATAACTATACATGTACTTAGTATGTGACTGTACATTTTCATGTAAGACATATCGGCCGTATGTAGATTACATGAGTTATGAAAAGACATAACTGTTGGATTTCGATAAAAATATTACTAATAATTTGACGACCGTTTGGTGCGCTGGCAGAAATCCTGCCTTACGCACCTATAGTATTAGGTTCTAGTCAAGGAAGGGACAGATTTTTTTGTGGTTAATACGATACGATGAATGATGAGTTATTTATATATATTCCAACGATTATTCCATATATGTATGTCTGTAAGTTATACTAGTATACCTAACACAAGCCTTACGATATTTACTCTGGGTTAAGCTAATTGGTTTGATTATATATTCACTCGAAAAAAAATCGTTTTCTACATTAACCCAGCCGGAAATCAAATTCGGCACCTCGAAGTGGAGCTACCATGAAAACCGATATTGCGTTCCACTCGATCTTGATTATTATCATATTTTTTAATATAATGATAAAGTTATTAATCACAGGATACAATTCTGTATTTCAGAAAATATTTTATTTAAAATTCACATTTTATTAAATAACTAGCCGACCCGGCCACGCGTTGCTGAAGGCAATTCGATGTTGAAGGCAGTTAGCGTTCAACATTGGTGGAACGATATTAGGTCATAGTAGAAGTTGAAATACTTTTGTTAAATTCGACACGTTTGCCAGCGTCTCGGTAGCTCAGCACTCGCCCGGATAGGGAAAGGTCGTGGGTTCGAATCCCACTTGAGGGCTCGGAGACGTAGTTGTTTTTTACACACGTATTTTATATCTTATAGAGCTTTTTTACGATTTTGCGCATAATTTATATTTAATCCTGACATTTTGACTCCTTTACCGTGATCACAGGAGAAACTTAGGCAATAGTCGTCATATATTTTATACTGCCACATTTTAATCTGACACGTTACTGTTAAGTTTTTAACTAGCTAACCCGGCCACGCGTTGCTGGTATAACCCGGCCACGCTTTGCTGGTATAACCCGGCCACGCGTTGCTGGTATAAACCGGCACGCGTTGCTATGGTAACGTTAATTGATTATAAGAACTGTTATTCTTAGGCTTATGGTAACTATGGTAACTATAACGTAGTAACGTAGTATGGTAACTATGGTAACATAACTGTAACGTAGAATGTGCTACGTCATACATCAAGTAAACAGTGATCCGTATTCTTATATTCGTAAAAATAGTAAATAATTATTAGGAGTATTATCATTAGTTCAAAAGTGAAGAGAGTGATCAAAATATTGTGTACAAATGTTATCTCAAATAAATATCAAGTATTTTGCTTAAAATTAACAGTGAGAAATAAAAATAAAAATACGTAATATAAACAGTTAATACCTAACAAGTGACAATTTAACGTATGAAAAACAAGTTTATAAACAGTGTACCATGATTAAATAATAAAATAAAACATTAATTTGTGCTATTCAGTGTTTTTTCATATCTTCAATCAAAACAGACAGTTAATTTTATTCAAATTAGAATCAGTGTTAATCAATTTTAAACTCTAATGCATTTGGAATAAAGGAATAAGTATTGGAATAAAGTAATAACGACATCTATCAGATACTGACGTAACTTATTAAAAACAGTTTAATAAGCAATACAAAAGCACAAAGTCACGCCATCTACAACAAACTAATAGTTGAAAACTACAAACACATAATATGTACTGCATTTTCGTCATCGTTTCAATAACGAAAGTGGCTCCTCGGCTTGTGTGATGGACTGAGAATCGGCGTGCACGACGTTCGGAAGTTCGATCCTTGTGATTCTCAACTTTTGGTATTTTTATATAAATTAAAATGACCGACAACATTACTTATAGAAAACTTAGACGAAGCAGTTCACTTCACAATGTTTCTTCCTCTTCGAGTAGTATGTTTGACGCAACAATAATGAGTTCGCCTAATACTTCGTTGAATAATACTGACATGATTCATGACCTTAATGAAAAGGTAAATACCCTGTCAACGGACTTACAAACTGCTCATCAAGAAATCGAAAATTTAAATATTGAGGTAATGCAACTCAAGGCGGAACTACATAAAAGTTTAAAAATAATAGAAACTTTGAAAGTTCTTAATTTAGACGAAGGTCGAAAAATAGCAACACCACGTTCAGGGCGTAAAACTAAACGAAAACCAAACAAAAACTTGACGAAATCGCCTAAAACGTTATCAGAAACCCCAAAGAAAGTATCGACAACAGAAGACGAACGCGCTGTTAAAAATATGAACAATACTTGTATTAATGAAATAAATGAACGTGAATTAAATGAAAATGGACATAAGAACAATGATGAAATGATTATTAAAAGTGACACTACAGATGAAAATTATAGTTACCAATTATTCCCAAACTTGTCAAAATTAAAAAAATGTGAACTTCAACCAATGAAACATAAATTATGCATTTTAAGTTGTAACAAAACAAATAATATACTGAAACATGCCGAAAATAAATTCAAAAGTGATTTCAAAATATGTCACTATTTGACACCGTATCGAGACATTACACAGATTTTGATTAGACTGAAAGAGAAATTAGTAAATTTTACACTGTCCGATTATTGTCTTATATTCATTGGTGAGAGTGACTTCACAACCACAAGAAATTTTGTCAAAATAGTGTTACACATTAGGAAGATCATACAAGAAATAAAACATACAAATGTTATTTTGTGCTTGCCAACTTATAAACTTCAATACCACTCAGATTTGTTTAATTGGAGGGTTGAAAATTTTAATAATTTACTGTACCTGGATGTACTAACTCATGAACATGCATATCTTTTCGACACTAATAAAAACTTGGAATATAACTACACGATGTTTGATAGGAAAACCGGAACAATAAACGACAATGGCATGAAAAACGTGTTTGAAGATTTATACAAATATTTGAAGAATCTTAATTACTACATTGACATACCTGCATCAAAAGAAACTGAATTTACAGAAATGACTAGAAGCAATACTTTTTTTCTTGCCTAAAGAGCTTATTATACTACATCAAAATATCGCAAGTATACTAAGCAAATCGGACTTGCTAGCCATTTGTTTACAAGAATTATCAGAAGATAATAAAAATGTAGATGTGTTATGCATAACAGAACATTTTATGATAGCTGGAAGTGAAACATACTTAACATTGCCAAATTTTAATTTAGCAGCTTGCTTCAGCAGAGAAAATGTCAAGAGAGGTGGTGTTTGTATTCTTGTGAGGGATGGAATTGCTTGGAAGGAAGTACCAGCGTACTCTAGGCTTTCTGTATCTAATCGATTTGAATTTTGTGCAGTTGAACTGACGAACTATAATATTTTAATTGTTTGCCTTTACCGTATTCCCAAAAAAGAGAATATTAATGATTTCTTTGATAAATTAAATGAATTGTTATTACTAATAAATAAGAAGAGATATAATAATATTGTATTAGCTGGCGACTTCAATATTGACATACTAAAATGTAACAATGTAACCAAAGAATTTGAGTGTATTTTATTAAATTTTGGTTTGAAATTAGCTATACGTGAACCCACTAGATTAGCTAGTGGAACGTGTCTTGACAATGTCGCACACAACTTTAAAAGTAAATGTACGACTGAAGTGATAGAATTAGCGCTGTCCGATCACACTGTACAGTTGATTAATTGCCATGTTAATCGTATACCTATCCTTACCAGTTGGAAAAAGAAACGGCGTATATACAGCAAAGAGAATATTACAAAATTCAGATCTTATCTGGAAAGTTTGAGTTTTTCTGAGATTTATCAAATGAATAAAAGTAATGATGCATACAATTATTTCATAGAAAACTTTAAACTTCTATATGAGTTGTGCTTTCCCTTTGAACACGTTACCGTATCTATGAGGACGAAACCTAAGTGGATATCGCGTGGCTTGAAATTATGTTGTAAAAACAAAAGATATCTTTTAAGGAAATATAGACATCAACCGACAAAAACAAATACATTAAAATTTAGAAATTACTCTAAATTATTTAGAAAAATAATCAAATTGACGCAAAAATCACAAAACAGTTACGCTATAAAGACATCTAGTAATAAACCTAAATCTGTGTGGAAAATTGTTAACAATTCAAAAACAAATATACCTAAACAAAACATATCACAAATAAAAATTGACGGTAGTATTATCTCTAATCCGGAGATTATAGCAGAAAGTTTTAATAACTATTTTATAGACAAAGTTGAACCGCTGCAGGAATATGGCAAAAATGTAACCTCACTAATTCAGTCTAAAAAAGATTCAATGTTTATGATGCCAAGTGTTCCTCATGATATTTTAAATATTATAAAAGCGTTGAAAAATTCAAATAGTGTTGGTTTTGATGGACTAGCGACTAGTGTAGTAAAAGCTGTTGGTGATGTTATTTCTCCGCACTTATGCTATATTCTCAATCTATGCATTGAAACTGGAGTTTATCCCGAGGATTTGAAAATATCTGTTATAAAGCCGCTATTTAAAAAAGGTGATAAAGAATTATTACAGAACTATAGGCCCATCGCATTAAGTTCCATAATGTCCAAAATATTTGAAAAATATATTTACAGAGAATTGTACAATTATTTTGAAAAGAACTGTATATTATGTCCTGAGCAAAAAGGTTTTCGTAGGAATAAGTCTATTAATACAGCCATATTAGACTTCTTATCAGTAGTGCTAAGAAATGTTGATAAACGTAATCCTGTCTGCTCGGTATTTTGTGATATGATGCAGGCATTTGATTATGTCGATCATAAAGTATTATTGCAAAAACTTAACGCATATGGTATAAGGGGAAACATATTAAACCTTATCGATTCGTATCTATCCAATAGAAAACAGTGTACTTCTATAACAAGTGTAAATATTACATCGCGTCGGGAGGAGACACACTATTCGAAAGAGCGGATGTTGACTTATGGTGTTCCTCAAGGTAGTGTTTTGGGGCCACTATTCTTTATTATCTATATTAACGATCTGCCAAAGTGTATTAATAGACCACTAACACTTTTCGCTGATGATAGTACATTGACAGTAGCATGTGAAAATAGTGAAATTTATGAATATGACATTAATGAATCGTTGACATCTATTATAAATTGGTTAATTAATAATAATTTAAAAATTAATTTAAATAAGACAAATGTAATGCATTTCAAGACAAGCTAAGGTTCGCGATATTAATGTAAACTATAACAATATAGATATTTCTTAAGTTGATAATACTAAATTTCTTGGCATTAGAATCGACAGTCAACTGAACTGGAAAGCGCATATAGAAGAATTAACTAAAAAGATTTGTAGCTCTGCCTATGCTCTATTTAAGCTCTCTCCAGTTCTTAAAAGAGACGCTTTAATTATGGCATACCATGGTCTTGTTGCTTCTTATTTACGGTACGGAATTATATTTTGGGGAAATTCCACTGATAGGGAGTCGATTTTCAAGGCACAAAAACGTTGTATTAGAGCCATGTTCAATTTGAGAGTAACTGATAGCTGCCGGCCATATTTCATTAAATATAATATTCTATCACTCCCGTCCATCTATATTTATGAAGTAGCAATATTTGTAAAATCAAATCCGTCTTTGTTCCCAAAACTATCTGATTTTATCAAACGAAACAGACGAGATAATGACAGACTGCACTTAGAAAGGTTTAGAACCACTCTTCTAATTAAAAGCATACTGTTTATGGGTCCTACAATTTTTAATAAGATACCGAACACAATAAGGAATCTCAACATTCATTTGTTTAAAAATGAATTTAAATCATTTCTGTTGAGTAAATGTTATTATAGTACTGACGATTTCTTGAATGATAAATTTTAGCTTTTGAACTTTTAAAAAATTAAAGACATTTAAGAATAGGGGGTAGTTATTCTTGTTATACATCGTGACAATTATTTTAATTTGGTTGACATATATATATATATATATATATATATATATATATATATATATATATATCTATTTTGATCCTAGGGTTAAATCTTGATGTTGAGAATTATGTAATTATGTGATCTGACAATATTGTATTTGCATGCTATTTGATTATTAGCTGAATGGGCCGAACATTGTATTAGTTATAAGAGCTCTAGTTTTACCTCGTTCAAGGCAAATAAAGATTATTATTATTATTATTATTATTATTATTATTATTATTATTATTATTATTATATACGGTAACAAACACACAAAGTTATTCTTTTATTTTGTTTAATTATTTAGGTATTTTCACAGAAATACGTGGTTCATGGTTACAAATAGATTGTGTATTGAACATATCGACATTTAACCTTAAATATCCCACCTTCATAACAATACGTGACGGAAATTGCCAACATGATGTCAGCCGTGTCATAGGTCTTGCACCAAATTGTTCGGGAAGGCGGCTGCGCAAGAGTCGTTCCCACGAGCCAAATGATTACAGTATCATCAGAACATCTTTATTTTATTACTGCAATCTAAGTTACGTATGACCGTGTTCTTTTATAGTAAATAAGTAAACGCTTGACTGCTATCTCGTCTGATTGTAAGCAAGGAATCGATCTAGGATGTGACGCGCTTGCCTAGAAGGTACCTATTTACTAGTGACTTGCAGACCCCTAAATAGTATTTGTCAGGAAACACAGACTCAGGCACAGTTCCACTCTGTAGCGGTACGGACCAACGTCAACTAGACATGCGCAAAATGTGTCTGGATAAAGATAGGAGTTACTCTATATTCTATAAAAAGATATATATCCGTTAGTATATCAATATCCGCTTAATATATCCAGTTCGGATAGTCCATTTTTTTGTCTATTTATCGTTTTTACAATATAAATACATATACAACTAGCAGACCCGGCCACGCGTTGCTGTGTTATAAATTAAAGTCTATCCTATCTTTTAAGCTAGATCAAATAACAGATAGTTACGAAGTTTGATCAAAATCGGTTAAGTAGTTTAGGAGTCCATCGCAAACAACTTGACACGTAATTTATAGATATTAAGATACGATATATTAGCAACAAAAAACAAATAAGGTTTATCCCTGTCTACTACAATAAAGTTTATCAAATGATAACAATACCGTCGTTTACCATATCAAATCATGAGATATATCCAACTAACATTTAATTATATTTATCCATGTCTATTTATCAAATCCAGACTAGTCAGCCGGTGATTGGTCAAATGATTTGGAGTTGATTCATGTGATTTTTTTTAATTATAAATAAATATTTCCTACATTTGCACCAATCAACCTAGCCCAAAGTAAGCACTTTTAAGGCTTGTGTTATGGATACTAGGGTAACGGATAGACATACATATATCATACATAAATAAATAATATTCATAGAAATATATATAAATATCCACGACTCAGACACAAATGTTCATCACACGAACATCAGCCCCTTCCGGGATTCGAACCCAGGACCATCGGTGCGAAGGGCAGGATCGCTACCGTTACACCAAATGGTCATCAATTCGTCGTATTTATTTATATAGACTAAGCTCTGGCTGTGGCTCAGTTATAAAAATTTGCAATATTTTTTTTTATTTTAAATTAAAATGAAACCTATCCTATGTCCTAAGTCGAAACCAATCCAGCAAAACGAAAAAGAATAATCAAAATCGGTTGAGTAGTTTCGAAGTTCTTCGCGGTCAAACACTGTGACAGGGAAATCTTATATATATATAACGGCGAGGCCTCACGCCGGTCATCGGAATGCTCATTATTATACATGACGAGTTGCAGCGATCGTCAAAATAAGAGCGCGTATGGATGAAGGATAGACTCCTTTATTATTTGAAACCACTTGCAGTCTAAAATCGCAAATGATGCACGAGATTTCGATAGATGAAAAACGTGGTGATCCCCAAGATGGCGTGACAACCTCCTTGCGTGGCGGTCCAACCAAAAGAGACGTCCCACTCCGTATAAACTATGAAGTAAACGTTATAGCTTTATAGCGTGCTAACGTCACTATAATCTGTTTCACGCTTATAGCATGCTAATTAAATGTTTTACACTTATAGCACGCTGACAGTCTGTGCTTCTCAAGAGTCATCTCAGAAACGTTTAGTGTTGCCAACTTGCAACGCCTCCTCAAAGTCACGCCATCTAGGATTTCACCCAGGTACTAACCTGACGTTTTCCATTTGATTAAATCGTATTTTGTAAACAAATGCTTACTGACAAACATTATTTTAAGCTTAACCTCTGGAGTTTAATCTAATCTTAGGTTTAATTTAAATAATCGAATGCTTCGACACGGCCATCCTGCTTGTTCACTCGTCCTCGAGTGACTCATCTGCAAGAGAAAGTCACAAGAGTAGTAACCGTTTCGCTCGGCTTTCCTGACAACATTTCGATTTCAGGGGAAACATGTTAAAATTAAAATTGCAACAGGAGCACAAGACAAACAGATGGACTGATTAATTAAAATAGTGCTCCTCCTCACCATATCATCCACTACTCTACGGCAGTAGCAGGCACACTCCCCCTATCCATCATCGCCATCATAAGGTACACATCTTATGTAAGCATTCTTCGTCACCTTCGGCCAATAACGGAACACTTTTTTTTTTTAAAACCATACCATCAGAAACAATTCTGACAGCGCACACACCATATCATACCATCAGAAACCATTCTGACAGCGCACACACCATATCATACCATCAGAAACAATTCTGACAGCGCACACACCATATCATACCATCAGAAATCATTCTGACAGCGCACACACCATATCATACCATCAGAAATCATTCTGACAGCACATACACCATATCATACCATCAGAAATCATTCTGACAGCGCATACACCATATCATACCATCAGAAATCATTCTGACAGCGCATACACCATATCATACCATCAGAAATCATTCTGACAACGCATACACCATATCATACCATCAGAAATCATTCTGACAGCGCATACACCATATAAACAGTGTCATAGACACTCTTCGTTATTTCCGAAGCATGACGGAACACAACAGAACTGTATTTGTCTTATGCTTACAGAAAATAAATTTAACACTATCTACTTAACTTGAAGCAGAGCCCTGGTCTTCGTCTACAGTCTCAACGTCAGGAGGAACGTTACCTTCCGGCATCCATATAGAGAGCTACGTAAGTATTTGCAAGGTCACCAAGCGCCTTTATTACAGCACGCTGAAAAACAGCAGGAGCATTGCGCAGACCGAATGGCATGGTTACGTATTCGAAATGACCCTCCGAAGTAATGAACGTAGTCTTCTCAACGGAATATGGATGAACTGGTACCTGAAGAGACAGAGATAGTGCCGGACAGTAAAATGTTCTTTCACTTCAAAAGCAACGACCCTGATCAGCGATTATACGTATGGGAGCACCTAATAATGCCCTACTGTTCTTTATTACTTTGACAACTAACTTATTAAACAAAACTAAGAACATTTAACTAAAAAAAATCGTCAAAAGCATCATCATTTAGGTATACAGAAGTAGCTAGGCTATGTACCATAATCGTTCACAGTAACACTTCATTAATGCCATTTCTAAATTTAGTTAATTGGACACTCGAGTACCTCTATTTGCCACGAACTTCACAGAAATATAAATTGCTGTACTTGTACCACTCTGTACATCCACAACACCGTGTGTATCACCCATTGACTACACACTACGGTCCACCGGGACCACGACCTTTACCTAAGTCAAATGCACACCGCGTAATGACTCTAGGTACGGTCGACACCTTTACGGCTCAAGAACCCGCTCGAGTTCCCACACAAAAAGTAATTATCATTGATCAACATGTAACTCAACTTCAACTTCGACTGGTACATAACCCTTTGGCATCCTTCTCAACCGATCATATGGGTATTTGTAAGGTTAGAATTTACAGCTTTCAAAGTTTAACTATTACCATACGTAACGATACGGACGTATCGATAATATTTAGATCGAGGGTAGGTTCATAAAAAAATAAAAGAATTCACACTAATTCAACCAAAAATGTTTCGGCCGATCTTAATATAATTTTGCAAATAAAGGTCTTGTAAAACTTAAAAAAAATCTCAAATGGTTAATCGCTTCACAACATTATACCTGTTCTGCGCTGAATACTTGTGTTTGGCTTATACCGGTCATGACAGTAACATTATTAAAACGTTTACCAGTCAACTTTGAACAACACAATTCTTAATATACGAGCATTCAGCACCAACATCGTACGAAAAACAATATCGCTCACCGGAGTGTTGTAGGGTCCCAGCAGGTGCGTTCACAACGCACACGTCGACACGCTTCTCTCTCGATGAGTTGGTTCCAGTCCCCTTCTTGTTTCGCTCAGGGCAGCTCGACGCATTGTGGCCCTGACCCCGGCAGTGGAAGCAGGTGATGGAAGCAGGCTTCCCACTCTGGACAGGATGAGGCTTCTGGTGATGGCGATCCTCTTGCGTCTTCATGTCTCTCTTTGTACGGCAAAATGCGGATTTGTGTCCAGGTTTCCCACGGTTAAAGTTGCGCCTTCTTGACGCTGATCACTCACACACATATTCGCGGTTGTAATCCAGGCACGAGCGTCAACGTCTTTTTTTCCGGGATCAAAATCGAGTAGACGAAAATTGTTACTCGTCGTAGGCGTTTACATTGCTTGCACCAAAGCCAAAAAGTTACGGTTTTGCTGTTCCATCAGTAACCGCCATTTTTCGTCGATCGTGTTATTTTCCGTAGCACTTGTCCCGTTATTAGACTGTCCAGCGTTTAATTCACTATTCACATTATGTGGCGCGTTGTGGTTGCATCCCACTTCTGATAACGGCGAGGCCTCACGCCGGTCATCGGAATGCTCATTATTATACATGACGAGTTGCAGCGATCGTCAAAATAAGAGCGCGTATGGATGAAGGATAGACTCCTTTATTATTTGAAACCACTTGCAGTCTAAAATCGCAAATGATGCACGAGATTTCGATAGATGAAAAACGTGGTGATCCCCAAGATGGCGTGACAACCTCCTTGCGTGGCGGTCCAACCAAAAGAGACGTCCCACTCCGTATAAACTATGAAGTAAACGTTATAGCTTTATAGCGTGCTAACGTCACTATAATCTGTTTCACGCTTATAGCATGCTAATTAAATGTTTTACACTTATAGCACGCTGACAGTCTGTGCTTCTCAAGAGTCATCTCAGAAACGTTTAGTGTTGCCAACTTGCAACGCCTCCTCAAAGTCACGCCATCTAGGATTTCACCCAGGTACTAACCTGACGTTTTCCATTTGATTAAATCGTATTTTGTAAACAAATGCTTACTGACAAACATTATTTTAAGCTTAACCTCTGGAGTTTAATCTAATCTTAGGTTTAATTTAAATAATCGAATGCTTCGACATATAGATAAATTTATTTTTCTCCCTTATCATTTCTTAACATCAGCTGAAATAAAGGTGAAAATATTGTAAGAGAAATAACCAAACAACCTACGTGAACCCACTGACCTACTGAGACCTTTAATGAGCGAATAATCCCCACTAGTTCAACTCAGTAGCACCTCTAATTTGAAGACTGCGAGTTCGCTATTCGGTCATTAGGATGATTAAGGAATGCAGGTCACGGCAATGGCTAATCAAAGTTTTTAGCACAAATATTCTTTTAAAAACAGTGATTATTCAAACAGTAGTAGACCAAAATAAGTATAACTGTTTAGTGCAACGGTAGCGATCCTGCCTTTCGCATCGACGGTCCTGGGTACGAGCACTCGTTATATGTATATATTTCTATATACCGATGTATTTTCTATATGCGATATATGTATGTCTATCCGTTACCCTAGTATCCATAACACAAGCCTTACAGTGCTTACTTTAGGCTATGCTGGTGAGAGTGAATGAAATATACTATCTAAATTTGTAGGCTATATAAATCTGTAGGCTCCGTCTGTACATTTATTTTTTGATCAAATTTTATGATCAATATTCGGTTTATGATTCACTGATATTAATTCTACTAAGTATTTATATATATTTTTTTCTGTCTGTTTATGTTTGAAATCTGTATGTCGTTCTATAAGGCAAGAACGGGTTAACCGATTTAGATGAAATGTGGTATATGGTAAGAATACGTGATTTCGAAAATGATAGGCTATGTTACGGCTAAAGATAGGTGTGAACATAAACTTAAGATTAGCCGGCTAAACCTAGGTTTATCTTCGAGAAGCAGCTAAAGTTCGATATCATGTTAGGTTTGGTTAGATTAGATTAGTTATGCCGGTTTTAGTTATGCCGGCTAAAGATAGAAGAAACTAACATTAACACCTCCTCGAAGATAAACCTAGGTTTAGCCGGCTAATCTTAAGTTTATGTTCACACCTACCTTTAGCCGTAACAGCTATAGGTATATCATATCGCCAAAAACCTTATAGTCCAAACTAATATTATGAACAGGGATCAAAACCTTAATACATTTTTAAGCTTTCGCGTTTCATTTATTTAATGCAATACGAGATCCAACAAAGTCATTAAAAGTAATTAAGTCATGGACATTTAATCTAAAATAAATATTTTTTAATCTATTTATGAAATAATGTCATTGCAGCATAAGAGCGAGCGTGTCTATCTAATGTCTCATTTCCAAAGTTTTCAGTAAACTTAAAATGAGTTATGATTAATAGATTGTATTGCTTTGTTTATTTTAATTTATGAAAAACCATTAATTAATCAAATGTTATTTTTAGATAATTTTAGAACTATAATATTTTTTGTTATTTCGGCAACTTTAAGATTTTTATATCTTAAGAAAAAATTACTAGAAAAGATTCAACTCATCCAAGTACCTATTACTAAAGGAAAGATTCGGCGAGTCTGTCAAGGTACACTCGCCTAACTAGCGAGACGATGTAGGTTTGAGTCCCGCCTGATGCTTGAGACAAATTGAATTTTTTCTTGTATTTTTTCTTTAAATAACAATAAATATAACGAGTAGGTATCTAAACTTAACCGAGAAACCCGTCGAAATTTCCAAGTATTTTCTTAGAAATGCAATAACCTACAACAGCGAATGTACAAGTATTGAGTAATAGAAATAACAGCTATGTAATAATTATATATTTTGTTATTTACACATCAACTAATTATGTAAATAAAATTATTACAAAAAGATCCTCCTGTTAAAAATACTTGTAATATTATTTAGGTACCCACTTGTTTTATAATAGCCTGGGTCTTGATCTTTTGCTAAAACTATAAATGACTTTGTTAGAGCGAAGCTATAAAATAGTCAATAAACCTTAGAAATATCTAACTTATTAACAGGTATCAGGGTTGCAAATTATCAAGATAATTATTTTCTCTGATAATAATTAGATAATTATCCGATAATCATCTGATAAATATCCAACTATCAAATCAAATAACATACATTTGATATATATAAATGAAAGATTTTTTCTATTTTTAGACATTACTTTTATCTGAGAGTCTGAGACTACTTTTGTTAAAAAAAACTATTAATTTGATATGTGTACTACTTAATTATTTTAATTTTCGAGAGCTATTATTAATGTTTTAATTAAATATAATGCAATTTTAAATTAATTCATATATTACGATTCGGACTTCAAACTCCACTCGTCCAGCAATTGCTGGTTTTCCGCGCCTCAACAACAATATACTATTATTTTGTTTTGTACAATAAGAGTTAGTCGTTATTATCAACGATGATTATCAAGATAATTATCACGATAATTATCACGATAATTATCAAGTGCAACCCTGACAGGTATAGTAAAGTACATCTTTGAAGTACTATTTTATATTGTTCTGTCGAATTCATTGCTGCGTTGGTATAGGCATTTTTAGGGGTATGCAGAGGTCACAGATTACCACTTACTAAGATCCTGACATACATATCTCGCTTCTTCCATAAAACCTTTTATACAAGCTCGTCAGTTAAGGGTGCTTTGGACCTGGCCTGTTTTTAGTACATCTCCTATTTGGTCCCTGAAAGTTCGCCTTGATATGCCTTTACCGACGTGCACATTTGTCTTGTCAATCTTCTTTCATCCGTTCTTTCTACATAATAATAATATTTATTACATTCACACCAATTAGCCTAGCCTGAAATAAGCACTTCAAGGCTTGTGTTATAGATACTAGAGTAATGGGTAGACATACATATATGACACATAGATATGTAATATTTATAGAAAATAATAAAATATCCATGACTCAGATATATACTCACTCTGGCGGGATCACAGCTTAAAATCGTATCACATTTCAAATACCTGGGACATATCATAAAAAATAACTTGATGAATGATGATTGAATGATGACGATGATATAGAAAGACAAAGGAGAACCATTGCCGCCAAAAGTAACATGTTAGCCCGTAGATTTTCTCGGTGTAGTGTGCCTGTAAAAATTACCCTATTCGGCGCTTACTGCCAGCCATTCTACACCAGCTACTTGTGGAAGAACTATACAAAGCAAGCATACCACACGCTACGTGTGCAGTACAATAATGCCTTTAGAGCGATGCTCAAACTTCCGTGGCGGTGTAGCGCGTCGGGTATGTTTGCGGGGAATAGGGTTGACGATTTCTATGCTGTAATGAGAAAAAGAGCCGCTTCCTTTATGGATCGCATTAGAATAAGTTGTAGTTTAATAATTAGCGCTGTGTATGACTGTTGTAAATATGACATTTGTCATATTTAATTGAAATCGATTTAATGTAATTTATTTTAATTTGTTTTTATTTGATTATTATTCTTTTTAATAGTTTTTATTGGATTGATTATTTTATTTGATTGATGTAACTTAATCGAAATGTATGAAATGAATCCAATTATTTTAATCTATTTGTTTAATTATTATTATGTATGAAATTGTCTGCATTTGCTATTTGTATTTGCTATGGGTGAATTGCCTGAAATAAATGATTATTATTATTATTATATAGATAATAGATGCTCGTATTCATCACACAAAAATCTGTCCCTTCCGGGACTCGAACCCAGGACCGTCGTCGGTGCGAAAGGCAGGATCGCTACCGTTGTAACGGTCGTTAAACCATTCCTTTTTCTATCTTTGCCGCTATATTTTCTTCAACATGACGCCACTCTCTTATCACATCATTCAATACTAAATACAGGATTAAACTTGTTGTGAACAAAAGTCTTTACAATAGTGTTGGAATAAAACACTTATACGTTATGGCAGTGACACAATGATCGTGATAGAATGCGCTTGCGCTCCGACTGGTGCATGGCTAGTGATGTGACGCAAGTAACCAAGTGAATTGTTAAAATATCGATGGAAAATATAATCTGCCTTTTTTGCTCATAGTATATCGTGTTACTGACATGCATGAAAAAAAATGTGTAAGAAGTTATAGCCACGGGCTATCTGATAGTCAGCCTAACAAATCATTTTCTGTACCTAACTGTTAGTTCTACCCTCTTTTAACCTTTTTTATTTTCAATACAACCGGTAGAATCGGTAGAATTTAGTTAGATTTTCTCTTTAAAGGTTTTACTATAAAATTGTAATCTAGTTTAAATTACTATTTAATGATATACAAGCGAGACAATAACTGCTTTTCTTTATAATAATATGTAAAGGTGTGATTTTTCAGGAAAACGTTGCAACATTCATTGTGGACATATTTTCCCTAAAACAACATACAAACTAAAAAAACAGGATACTCGCAATAACATAAGTTTCTAAAAGATTGATAATTTAAATTTTATATGACACATGAAACTAGAAATAACATACACCGCGACAGATGTTCATGTGTGTGCGTGGGTTTGCTTGCATGTTCTTTTTGACCTTCGATGAACGCCGGCTGCACGCACGAAAAAGTGTAACGTTCCGCTTGAGCCGACCGTACAAGCGAGAGCTCGGAACAAGCGATAGAAAGGCACGATCGGCCTAAGAGTTCGGCTTGTGACGCATCTATCTCTCTTTCACTTCATGAAGTGAAAAGTTAATGTGGTTTCCATTGTTTATTACAATAACTAAATGATATAATAATAATTTATTAAAATAATTTTCAATTAACTCCTTTGTATTATACAAAATAATGATAATTCAGTGATAATAATTCAATTCATTTCATAAAAGTATGCAATTTTATTAATGTTTTTTTATGACGCTATCACGTAAAATTATTGTCCGTAAACTGACTTTACAGACAACCATTTTTTTTTGTGGTCTCTTTTTATTTTTCTATAATATTATTGCCGTCTCTTATTAGCATGTAAACCTTCGAGATTTTTGCTAATGAGTTCTGTAAAATTTATTAAGAATTAATGGAATTTGAAGGAAAAAAAATGTAGTATGTTTTATTTCAACTGCTTTTTATTTAAATTAATAGAATTTTTAGCTTTTTTTATTTAACCCAATTAACTAAAACTCTTTTTCAAAATATACTTATTAATTGGGAATCTGTAAACAGCATAAAAAATAATATTTTTCACATTCACACCAATTACCCTTCACAAAGTAAGTACTGTAAAGCTTATGTTATGATACTAGGGTAACGGTTACACATAAATATATGTTATACGGAAACATATAAATACCCATGACTAAGACAGATGCTCGTATTCTTCACACAAACACCCGCGACTTAAACCCAGGATAGTCGTTGTTAAAGGCAAAACCGCTACTGTTGCATCAAATATTAAATCGATATTATAACTATAGTCACATCACTAGTATAGTCAATGAAATTACCAGAGTGCGCGTGTCCCGCATGCAACACTGCTTCTTAGCCATTCTCGTAGTTACTATGCATAGCAATAGTATTATAGTGAAGAATTAAAACGGAGATTACATCTACTATATTTTGTTATTCAAGCATTTAAGTATTAAGACTTTATTTTTAAGATTTCTATATATTTTTATGCATTTTATTGCTATTTTATATAATAAATTATTTTATTAGAAAAATTTTAGAAAAAATCGATTCTGTTAAAATTTTATCATATAAAAATCTTAACTAAATGGCTGTTTTATCTTAATCGATTGTCCAAACATTTGTAAAAATGTTCCTCTCATTGATGAGACAACGCTGGCGTACAGCGTGCAAAAGTCGAAAAATACTAGGAAATTTCGATCGTTGTTCACAAGGCTCAGTAGGTCAATTGGGAGAGCATTGGACCGGACATGCAAGGTTGCAGGTTCGATTCCAGACTGTCAATTTACTTGTGAGCAGAGCCAATTTTTTCTAGCATTTTTCTATTCAAATAATTTATCTTATAAAATAGCATTGAAAAAAAATATAAAAAAGTTAAAAATTAAAATATAATTTGTATAATAAATTGGTGAATTTATTATTTATTTTAGAAATTATCATCAAACTACTTTTTCAGTTGGTATTTTAAAAAACATACTTTTTTTATTTGAGAAAACCCGCAGAAGTTACTTGCTTTCCCTTTGTTAAGTAAAAGTTCCAAAAAAATTGTATATGAAAAATATTTTCTGTGTTCAGATACAAATATTTTAATTGTCTCATGAGTTTTGCATGATGGCAAATAAAAAATAGTAAAATTGTTTTAATTACCTTTAACAAAATGCAAAGTAATGACCGATCCACATTTTAAGCGTCAGATGGCCTGTATCAGAAGGCTCTTCTATGTAACAAATTACCTATAAACTTATTTAACTTAAGGAACTTAATTTACAAGAATATCGATAACTTTTGTTGCTACTTACTTATTCTACCTTATACTGTAATATGTGTGTGCGTGTGTGTTTATGTGTGTACGTGTTTGTGTTTATTTAGTTTGTGTATTTGAATATAAGGAACATAAGGATATAGAATATAAGAAAGCACCTTCATAAACCACGTTAAGGCACAACAAACAAATTAAATACTCTGGGGCACAACAAACAAATTAAGTACTCAATTATTTATAACATTTTATACAACGTACCAAAGTATAAGTTTAATATTTTTTTGAAAATATGTTTTACAAGACTCCTGGATAATATAAAAACAGTTTTAAATACTCCTTCAATTTTCAGATAAATTTCTATTAGTTTTATCTCGAATTAATTTGATAAGTTGATCACGTTTTTTTGGCGTTTACGTGTGTTCCCGAACTATAACATATATATAACGAATATATAAATAAGTGATATAAATATATTTTTTAAATACATATGTATACAATGTGTCCCGTCACCAGTGTCGGAGCCTTTAATGGTGTGAAAGATGGCATTTTTATCGACAAATTGCCCCTCAAATTTTGTTTTTCTCTTACGGCCGCCATTTTGTTTTCTTGGTTACCAAGACCTGGGCTCTCATACTAATTCGACCACCACTACTCATGTAAATGTCCTTTTAATATTAAAAAGATGTAATTTGATAGCTAAACATATAGACAAAAGATACACAGCCATCATGTTTAAATTATCATGGAATAAAAAATAGAATAAAATAATTAAAGAAAAACAAATAGATTCTTTTTTGTGTATTTTTAAATTATTGGATTTTTGAGAAAAACTAAATTTGAGGGGCAATTTGTCGATACAAAATGCCATATTTCACACCCTTAAAGGCTCCGACACTGGTGACGGGACACACTGTATATAGAAATATAAAATTCTTCGTAATGACGTTTGAACAGGACGAGATTTATTTATGAACTAATATCATGCATTAATATTATTTAAAGTCTAAATTATTTTCGTTTCTATTTAAAATATTGTTTTATTCCCAATCTCAAACGTAACTTAATATTACTGTACACTATGTCACTTACAGTTAACACAAATCTACTGACATTTGCTGTGTTAAAATATCTGTACATTGTATGTTAAAATGTAAAGAGCGTCCCACAAAACAGACAAAGACATCCATACGCTCGGAAAGAAAACTCCGTCGGCCTAAGAATGACATAGTTCCGTTAAAGTAATACCATACAAGGAGTAATGAGATCCTTTATGATAAATGGCCATAGAGCCACGAAGTCTAACTATTAAAGTATATTTTTTTCTATAACATCATTTCTAAAAAATAACCACAGCCTAACAAAGTACGTGTCGCTTTTACCATTTTTAGAGTTCCGTACCTCGAAATAAAAAAAGGAATTTATAGGGTATTTTCCGTTGTTCCTTTCCGTATAATGTCACATAGAAAAAATCCGAAAACCGTAAACTTCTAGTTGCATTACAAGTGGTAGAAGTGAAACCTTCAAAAATAATAGATAGATAGATAGATAGATAATACGTTTATTCCAGTTGTACACACAAAATACATTACCATTATATAGTCTAGGAAAATAACAAAATAAAATAAATAACAACCAACATTGGCAGGTACCTGTGTGCAGCAGCAGGAATAGGGTCAAGGCTCGATGCAATTATACTAGATTTAAAAAATCTAAAAATCCCACGTTTTTCAATGTCCTAAAAAGAATAAAATAACCCTGCGGGGCAAAGCGAGGGGCCACTCAAAACGTGGGGGCGCATATTACTAAGAGGAGATTTTAAAGAGATGAATGACATGCATTGATGCCGATTATTGTAAAGATGCGCCCCCACGTTTTGAGTGGCCCCTCGCTTTGCCCCGCAGGGTTATTTTATTCTTTTTAGGACATTGAAAAACGTGGGATTTTTAGATTTTTTAAATCTAGTATAATTATTTTATTCTTTTTAATTATTAACTCAACGAAGTAACCATGTGTTACGCAACAATCGGATAAGCCCCATACAAAAGTGAAAGTTGCCGAAAGTGGACCTGAAAGTGCATCTGGAAAGTTGAAAGTTGCTTTAGAGTGCATTGTCATCGGGTTCTGAACTATCCTGAAAGTTTCAGCTTTCTAGCTTATCGGAAAGTGCCTCAAATTTAAATTGCAAGATTTTGCCCGGACAGACAAACAAATAAGAAAAGTGAGATAAGAAAAACGTGGTAAAAAACAAATTCACCTGGGATTAGGTGAAGCACCGATTTTCAGCCATCACCCTAGCTGATGGGGCGCAAGTGTGATGAAACAATGAAAGTCAGTGTCATATGTGTACAATTAAATTGTCAAAGAGAGTGGAGTTAGACAAAAAAAAAAAAAGAAGGAAATAAAATAGTAATAATAAATATAATATAATTTGGTCGAGATAATTAGATAACAATTATAATTCAATTAATGGGTAAAAAATGTAAAACAGTAAAAAATAGTAAAACCAGTAAGAAATAATATAAATGTAAATAAGACAATATAATAAGACTTAAATTAGAGTGGGTAGTTTCAGTTATGTTATGGTAGTTATATTATGAAGAGAAAACACCGTGGCTCCATTAGGCGACTAATACGAACACGTATACAAATACTACGGTTGTTGTGATGCCTTCTCTCAAGCTTTGTACTACGGATGCGCACACAAACACGTAACGTACATAATGCTTCCTATCTCATTTTCTCCAACGTTGAATCTTATGAATTCATATCTCTCTTTTTACTGTCGCTTTTTCGTTTCATCGACTTTCAAATCCCAACGATGCTAAAGAAGTTTTCACTTCAAAAGTTTGTACTAACCACGATCATTGTATACATCTCTCGCTTCTTCAACTCTCATCAGACCTTTCATACTAGTTCGTCGGTTAAGGGTACTTTAGACCTGGCCTTTTTTCAGAACATCTTCTATTTCATTCCTGAAATTTTGCATTTCTATCATTTTATACATTAATTATGTAGTTACTTTAAAAAGAGTTCAAGTTACACATAAAACAAGGTGATTTTTTCTTTTGATTTTTCTTTAGAGACACGCAGTTAAATAGAGAGAAAGAAAGAAAAAACATTTATTTCTGACTCAAACACACAACAACAAAATAACAAAACAACAACAAATATATATAATAAAAATGAGTTACAACTTAAAAGAGAGAGATAAATATAAAATAGTAAAAAGAAAAAAAAATACAAATATGGTGTGTCTGAGGCCAAAAAAGGACCCTGTCTTGGCATCAAAGCCTCTGCGTCGTTCGGAGATGGAAATAACGAACACAGAGGCGCTGTTATTCTGACAGCAAGGGCCTTTGCTAAACGGGCTAAATGCTTCATCAACAAAAAAACATAATAAATAACCTCTTGTTGCCAGACAGACTTTAGTATTTTCTGCTCATCAAAAACCAAACATTAACACATTCAAACCTAATTTTAGCATAAAATCAATTAGGAAAAATAATTGAAATTGACACGCCTAAAGACATGAAAAGTGTTTTAAAGTGATATCAAATTCATTTTATTTTTAATTCATTCTATGCTAAAATAATGTCCAAAGGTATATGGATAGAATTGTATATCGGAGTGATCTAAATTTTTATATTTTATTTTAGTTTCAAACTAAACGGCTCTTAAATGAATACTTAATAACGGATAGAATACATTTAAAAGTCTACAAACATTACGTGTCTCGACTACAAATGCTTAAACTTTGCGATTAAGAAATCCAAATCTGGGACTCGAATCACGACCGTGAGTTCTGAATTCAGGGTCGAATGCGCTGTACCAACCAGCAATCATTAGAACAGTGATACTCAAAATGGTTTAATCGAACCCCTAGGGGTCGACCACAAACTGCAAGGGGTCCATGTCAGCTAAAAAAAAATGTGTGTGTCAGCTCCAACGCACGACTGGAGTTAACTCCTTAAGAACAATTGTCTTTGAACAGGCACAGAAAATAATAAAACAAAACTTCAAAATACAAGTGAAAGGTGCGCACGATAGGTTGCGCACAAAATAATACGTAACGCTGTCATTCGATCACTAAATTATACTTTGTATACCTTTTTTCATACCGGACGCCTTACATGAAAAGCAATTCTTAAGCAGTCTAAAAAAGTGGGTAGCACCATACTAGCTGTGAAAAATACATTTAAAGTTGACGCGAAACCGAAAACATGTCAAGGGGTCTATGAGATTAAAAAGTTTGGGCACCTCTCTGTCATAGTTTAAGTACGATTTGACATAGTTTACGTGATAAAAAATCTAAACTTTATGTCACACCGTCATTCGTTCCAGTCTGAAACCTTTTTATTTACTCCTTTCATCTTGTTATAGTTATACACTAACCGTTATTTTATTTTTATTAGACTGTGGTTTATAAGCATTATACCCTCCTTTCACAAACAAACCATTATAAAACAATTGCCTCTTTAAAAACATACCGCACACAACTAATATTCGTACCATAAATAAAAATAAGACACAAATTAAAAAAAAAAGATTTACTTTTAAATTCATCGTGGCCTTTAAATAGAAAAAAAATCACTGGTACTATAATAAATTTACCCAAATTAAGATACATGTTTGAATTATTGAACTGTCAACATCACAGACATCTTTAAACAATCTAGGTGTTGTGATACCCAGACCACAGATGAATATCATAATTCAGTACTAAAGAGTTAATATACATGTACTCTTATAAGTATAGCCATATTAAGAAATGTATTAAGACATCTATCTATATCGCATGATATGCAATTGTCAGTAAATAAAAAAGGTTTTATCGTATCACTTGCTCTAAAAAGTGACATTCTATGCCACAAAAAGCGAACATAACAATAGTCATTTTTAATCTGTTAAAAACAGGAAAAGAAAATTCTGAGAGAAAATTGTACTGAATTTCATTCATCCTCTAGGGGGAGAATGTAATTTAAATTTGGAATACTTACCGAAATTTATACTGAACTACATCTGTGTTTACACCATTGAGTTTGTATATAAAGCATTACACATCTTTTTGAAAAAGGAATACGCATTTATTATGCAGTTATGATTATTAAATAAAATTACGAAAACCGACGAGGCCGTATGAGCTAGATGCCTTTGCTTTTCCGACAAAAAAATATTAGTCTAGGAATTTGCCGCGTTTTTGTTTTCTTCAAATACATAAACGTTAAGTTTATGTTAATTTATTTTTATAAATAAGTTAATGTTTTAAAAATACGTTACGATGTTAAATCAAAGCGACAGTGACAGTGAATTGTCGGATTTCATCAGTGCAAATGCTGCAGCAATTATAAATAATTTGCTTCCAACAAAATCCAAGGAAAATTATTTAAAAACTTATGAAGAATTTTCGACGTGGAGAAGTTCGAAAGGCCTATCAATTTGAGAATCAGTACTTCTTGTCTATTTTGATTATTTATCTCATGTTATTATTGTGTTAATTTTTTCGCAAATGGTACGAAAAGTAGAGTATTTTCCTAGGTGATAAAGCTGTCTTAGTCTTGGGTGAACTTAAATCCCTCGCTACACTCAGGACTCGTCTTAAATCCCTCGCTTCACTCGTGATTTAAGTTTTTAACACCCTCGCTACGCTCGGGAGTGAACCTAGAGTCCTTCGTTACGCTCGCGATTTAAATCGTCACCCGCGACAGAAGACACTGCTTTATCCCCTTGGTTAATAATCTACTATTTTTATATACAAACCTATACCAAATAGACAGAACTGTAATTCTCTATTTAAACAAATATTCCTACTAAAGTTCTGCAAATACCTCTAATTATATTACATGACAAAACACCACGACGAATCAGTGATGTTTTTGTGCAGAAATTGTTGAAGGCCTAAAAGGGAACGATATTTTTTATCCATTAACACTGACTACGCAACTAAAAGTCCGAAGACAAATAGTTTTGAAAGAAAGAAACAATGATTCTATTATGTAAATACTTCTTGATAAAAAATTAGATTGGCCTATTGTAAATTATAAATCATGTTTGATGTAGATCATTTATTCACTACAAACAAATTTTGTAATAATTTTTACATTGTTTCATTGAATATATAAATGTAACTAATTTTACGGTGGCTTTTCATATTTTTTTATAATTATCTTTTTATCTAAATTTCTGTCGAAACAGTATGAGTTGAAAACCGGGAACTCAGTGTTTAGCGGAGCAAAGAAATTACAGTTTATATTCGTTTGCATCACTGTGACACGCATTTTTAATATTTTTGAAGTTATACTTTTTTGAGGCATTGAGGACGAAATTATTCATGTAACGGAAGTTGCGCACGCAGCATGCAACGAAAAAGTGACACCATGAAGTTAGCTGTTAAAGTTAAAAGGATAACTTCAAGATATATTACTTAAAAAAATACTAGGTCTGCAATGCATGCTGCTGTTTGCAAATACTGAGCGAAGCACTACCTTACCTTCGTTTGTGAGTTTTGGCGACAAATTTCATCAATGTAGTATGAGTGGTTTGGCTGTGATCAGCTTTTAAATTTTTCTTTCTGTGATTATTCCTCCATGGTAAATTCTATATTTTTTTTACATAGCCTATGTCCGTCAGATTATAATCATGTCAAAATTCGTTCGAATCGATTGAATCATTAAATAGCAGGAGGGACACAAGCGAAATTTGTGAGTTGCCTAAAAGAGAGCTTCGCTCAATAAAAAAATATAACTTCTGCCGCGCACACATAAGTACCTACAAATAAATTTAAGAATATGTATATAAGTGTCGGAATGTAAATACATGATATAATTTTGTTTTAGGAATAAAAATCACTATCACGGTTGAGAGATCGCGAGCAAGTGGCCTTTTAGAAGCGTAATATTTTGAATGTAAATAGTGGCACAATGTGTATACACACATTATTTGGTGAGGTTTTATCATCTACGGAACACGGTTCAGTTTTGCATTGGATAGTAATTCCACTGGAAAAAACTCTAACCCTCAAACTATTTCTGATGTTAACTATGTCTGATATCGAATAAAATTACCTACTTGTATGTGAAGGTAAAGACGCCCCACGATATAATAATCCGCGATACAAAGGTAATCTTATGCAAATTACCTCTTAATTAAAATAGTTTTAATTTGGACCGAACCATATTCAATGTCCGTAAAAGTTTACAATAAATTACCAGAATACTTAAAGGCTGAGAATAATATAAATAAATTCACTAACACTTTAAAAAAGTTCTTAATTGCAAATGTTACAACTCCTATAAATAATATTTTAAAAATTTTGTAATCAAACGTCTGCCCCACTTTCTTCCTTGTTGCTGTGCCTATCAAAGTACATGCGATTGTTGAAGTACCTTAATTATATTGAGAAATGATAATAGGCGTCTATCTTTACCACATGTAATGCGACTGTAAGTAAATAAATAAATAATTTGGAGGGGCGTAAAACTATGAGCCATATTTGCATTTACCAGCAAGTACAACCACAATTTCGTGTTCCTCAACTAAAGTATCCATAATTACTCGTACATCAATTAACTATGCACCATTTGTCGTTCAGTTCTTGTAATTTTTTTACTACAAACATAAAGTAAATAAATCTACAAGCGTCCACAGAAATTTTCACGCAATCGGTCAACGTCCAGAACACTTTCAACGGTATAATTTTATACAGTTTTTTTCTTGCGTTCAGCTTTAACTACAGAACTGATTCACTAAGTTTTTATAGACAATTGGATTAAATCGTTGGCAAAACTGATAACGCGTAAAAAAACGATTAACGAAATGAAGAAATAACGCAATCGGTTCCATTGTTATTTTAGTCTCAGTTTTATTTCCGTATCGGTTAAAGGGAAGCAAGGTGTATTGCGTTGTCAACCTATAGTGTAATTGAAATTTATAATCTAAGAACACAAATTTGTTGTTTGTCTATCCGCTCTTTTTCCCGCTCTTTTTCCATTGTATATGCGTTACTATAGAAACGCGTTCATCGCGAGTAGTTCGTCTACCGGACGCTTGATGGCGCTAACGGAAATATATTAAATAATAGAAAAAAATTAAAGAATTTTGTCCACCCGCGCGAAACCGGGACGGGCCGTTAGTAGATTATTAAAAACGTAGGCACTCGACTTTAGTTTTTTTTAATAGGTTCGTTCCACAGGACAAGACAGGATCCACGATGGAACAAGCCAACCACGCAGGGAGGGAGATCCACTCCTTTGCTGTGCGCGTTATAAAAGATGTGGAGAAACGCTTGCGCTAGATTTATTGAATCATTATATTGTGCAGTAAATAATAACATATGGACAAAACATTGACGCTAATAGGGTATTTGACAGGCTTTACGAAAATATCTCAAATTATTCAAATAGCATTAACCATTTCATTCATTTAATAATTTCTCTATTTTCAATAAAAATCAACATCAAAGTGTAAATAAATAAAGAGCCCGCCAAAACTCTAAGGACACCTCTATTCAGGTTACATAACGTCACCTGCTTTTAAACGAACCGTACAAAAACTAAGACTGACATTTACTGTCAACGAGAGGTCACTTCAATTTCAGTCAATCCCGTGCATTTTCAAACACGTGGTCGAAGAACCTGAAATTTTAAGTTTATTATTGTTACTAATAAATATATCATAATTATATTATGACAATACATTTTGAGTGTGTTAGTTACCATATTGTCTCGCTATCCTATCATTGATATTTTTTTTTTGACGTGACAACGTCTTAAATTAGGTTGCGGCTGGGAGTCACTTATGAAAAAGTGTAACGCTCGGTAACGTTACGATGAGTCACCGAACGAGAGAGAGGCCCGCCGAATGCCTTGCGTCTCTCTCCCACTCAACTATGATCGGTCTGCCGCGCGCATTGTGCAATTTAATTATATTCATATCAATAAATATTCTACCGAGAAAAAGACGTTGTCACGTAAAATCTTCGCCCGTAAAACCGACTTTACAGGAAAAAAAAAAAAAAAAAAAAAAAAAAACATTTTTTTTTTATCTGTAATTGATTTTGGTCGCACATGGCCTTAACAACATACCGGGTTTTGGGACGGCGAAATCCTTAAGTGGACCTCAAGCCGAGAGTAGCGAGCCACCATAGTGGTTTTCTAGGTGGACGGCATCTCCCATGAGGGAGTCCCCGAGCCAGCATAGAGTCACTACGGCGCTCAAGCCGGAAAGGGAGCACAGGGTGCCATAAGGTGCCTCTGAAGGCTCGGACCTCGGCTATGGTACGCCGTATCGTGGGGAAGAGAAGCGCCCGGGTACGTGCCTGTACCTAGTAAAGCGCGAATTGAATAGCTTCGCAATCTGGACCTACGGGTGCGGTGTACAGACGCTACATGAGTGTGTGTGTGGTGAGTAATTGGACTGTGTCTGTTCTGTGTGGGAGGAATCGGAGAGGCGTTTGCCCGAGTGATCGGATCACCGGGGGCGTCTAGGACATGCCGTGGGCGTCGAAAACGAAGCCGTCGGGGGGCTGTGAAGGTCAAAGATAGCGGTTGGTAGTTGCACGCCTTGACAACAAGGGGGTTCGGGTGGTGGGGGGCATTATAGAAGTATCGCTTGGAGGCTTCTTTCATAAACTTGACTATAGAGTCAAGTTTGAAGTCGCGATGGAGATCTACATTGCGAATGTACCAGGGGCAACCCGTGGCACCGCGAAGAAATCGGTTTTGGAGGGTCTGTAAGCGGTGGATGTAAGAGGCAGGAGCTTGTGCAAAGCACACGCTGGCGTAAGTCATGATAGGGCGGATGCACGTTTTGTAAATGGTCAACTTATGTCTAAGTGACATTTTACTACGTTTCCCTATGAGATAATAGAGCCTACCGAGTACGAACGCGGCGCGGTTTCGGACGGCTTTGAGATGAGGTACAAACGATAACCTGCAAAACTGAACTTGCCCTTGCGTATTCCCGCAAAAACAATACGATAGCGTGTTTCTCCGCGCTACAGCGCCATCAATTATCTTATAAAAATCGCATATATTCAAAAATAATGTGTAGGCTAAACAACTTTCATGGTCACTAACATTTTAGTACTATAAGTTATTTACGGGATTGTTACCATGGTCGCGGTTGCTTGCCGAAATATCGGAAACTGGCTAATAACAAGGTACATGGTTTTAAAAATTTAAAGCTAACAACATTTTCATATATATTTTCATTGTAATAGAAAATATTTGGGTTATTTGTCATCAGTATGTCATTCGATACAAATGTAATAAAATAAATTTATTTGTTCAATGAAGTGCGGTACAGTGAAAGAGGTGACAATGTGTCCTTTGTTTTACAATAAACTGCTTTTATTATTGTAGACATGCAAATATTTAGTCAGTTTGGAATTTATATGCTTATGTACAATGTAAAATATCATTAATAATAATGATCCGATTCGTTGCTACGTACAATTGCAGAAACGAAGGCTACGAGCTTGATTTACGTGAAAAATGAAGATAGTTTTATTCTGGGTTGATTTCCCTAAAACTTTAGTTGAAGGAGTTATCATTAATTTTAAAATGATACGGTTTCAGTACACGAAAAAAAAGTGATGACACGACAGGCGTGCCTTCAGCAACAAATCGGATAATATTGAGGAACGTAATATTTGTGTTGTTTTGACGACCGTTTGGTGGAACGGTAGCGATCCTACCTTTCGCACCGATGGTCCTGGATTCCAATCCCAGAAGGGGCAGATGTTTGTATGATGAATACGAACATTTGTACCTCAGTCATGGGTGTTTATATATATTTCTATGAATATTACTAATAATATATATTAATATTACTTGACGACCGTTTGGTGCAACGGTGGCAGTCCTGCCTTTCGCACCGACGGTCCTGGGTTCGAGTCCCGGAAGGGGCAGATGTTTGTATGATGAATACGAGCGTTTGTACCTGAGTCATGGGTGTTTTTATATATTTCTATGAATATTACATATTTATGTATCATGTATGTATGTCTATCCGTTACCCTAGTATCCATAACACAAGCCTTACAGTGCTTACTTTGGGCTAGGCTAATTGGTGTGAATGTAAGAAATATTTATTTATGTAAGAAATATTTATTTACTAAGCTATGTATCATATATGTATGTTTATCCGTTAATCCGTAAACCAAACCTTACAGTGCTTACTTTTGGTGTAAATGTATAAATATTTTATTATTTTTTTTTTTATTTTGTTGAACATGCAGAGACGATGGACGAAAGATGATTGACTTGACTAGTATATGAGGCAAATGTACTTCCTACTTACTTAAAACAGTTACTTGTTGACTTTGTTGTAATCAACGAAATAATAAAATCATAACGCTACTATTATTGTAATAAAAGAATAATTTTGTTTTTGCTTCAATGAGAAATCCCATAGTGCTAATGTGTTTTGGTCACAACTTTTTGACTTTTGCGAATTTAAAAATAAGGGCTCCGTCACCATCTAGTCCTAAACCTGTTGATTCCACACAAAAAATATTAAAATCGGTTAAGAACTCGGGAAGTTATAGCGTAACAGACATTGCGTCATTAAAGCTGATCCACGGGAGCTCCGCTCCAATAAATAAACAAGGCGATGCAGTCGCTAAGCATAAAGCTACGCTAGCACCATATGTTGGAGCGGAGCGTAATACCTAAAAAACAGAAAAAAAAAGTCGGTTTTTTTTTTTTTTTTTTTTTTTGCCTGTAAAGTCGGTTTTACGGGCGAAGATTTTACGTGACAACGTCTTTTTCTCGGTAGAATATTTATTGATATGAATATAATTAAATTGCACAATGCGCGCGGCAGACCGATCATAGTTGAGTGGGAGAGAGACGCAAGGCATTCGGCGGGCCTCTCTCTCGTTCGGTGACTCATCGTAACGTTACCGAGCGTTACACTTTTTCATAAGTGACTCCCAGCCGCAACCAATTTATAAGACGTTATCACGTCAAAAATCGATGGGAATTTTTGCGAATTTCAAAATTCGGGCTCCGTCACAATCTGGTCCTAAACCTGTTGATTCGATTCCACACAAAAAATATTAAAATCGGTTAAGAACTTGGGAAGTTATGTCTTAACAGACATTGAGAAATTGAAGCTGATCCATGGGAGCTTCGCTCGCTCCGCTCCAATAAGAGAGAGACTCAACACTTAAGATGGATTACAAACTACTACTAATTAACTTATCAAGCAATTGTATTTACCTTTTGGAGTGCCTTCGGGTACCGGGAATGTTAGCGTTTCTTTTTTATTGTGAATAGGTAAGTGCTTAATCGCCATCTCGCCTGGTAGTAAATCAACACAGACTCAGGCAAAGAGTTCCACTCTTTAGCGGTACGGATCACAAAATTGGAACGAAAACGCAAAACGGTGACGCCAATTTGTAAGTCTGGTGTTAAAATGATTGTTAGGACGGTAGTTTACAGTATTTTAAAATTTGCTAAATGCATTATTAAATGCTGTTAAAATATCTTATTTATGACAACTTCAATTACGATTGTGCAAACGATTTGCAATTGCATTTATCGGTGCGTTGAACTCGGCCGATGTCCAAGGTTCGTTTTGCGAAAACAGATTTAATAGTTAATTAGTTTTATTACAATATGTTGTTTTGTTACAAATAAACGAAATACCAGTTCAAGATTGCAAAAAACCAAACGGTTTTTTTTTTCAGTTGTCTGAAATATTGTGAATTGAGTTTTCGCAGTAAAAAAAAACATACTGATCATATTAAAGGTATAGTAAAATCGAATCATCACATTATTGTAATTTATTTTATGTATTTAGTTGTGCGTATATATTTGGTTTATATATGTAGTGTAATATTATTATATACGTATTGTATGTATTGTATATAACAGTATGTGAAATTGATAAGTTTAAGTATATATCTCCATTGTATTCGCTTTTAAGTTTCTTTTTTCCCCAAACTTTGACTGGGAGAGAATGCAATTATCATTAAGTCCACCTTTTGTACCATTTAATATTTATGGTCAATAAAGCTATTTAAATCAATAAATAAAGGTACATGTTTTCAGCATCTCCAAAAAATTTTTTTCTAAATTCTTAAGGCTAGTAAAAAAATTATCCGTTGTATAACTTAAAATGGGAGATTTAACGAACGTTTGGTGCAACTGTAGTGATTCTGTCTTTCGCACCGACAGTTGGGTTTGAGTCCCAGAGAGGGCAAATGTTTGTGTGATAAATACGAGCATTTTTACCTGAGTCATGAATATAATAGAATCATTTATTTGCGAAATACTGAGTACATAAGTTATTTTTTACAAATAATAATATGGCAGGGCAACAGTATTGGCCTTTATAATCTAGGCATGCAAATATTTAGGTCTAGTGATGAGAGATTGTAGGCATTAAAAACAACAAATACATTGACTAAATTAATGAATTAGTAATGGGTATTTTTATGTATCTACTAGCTGACCCTCCCAGGCGTGGCTTCGATATAAATTAAAATGAAACCAATCTTATGTCATTAGTAAGGCTTCACAGAGTTCGTAGCTTCCTGTGACTTACTGTTTTGAAATTATATCAAATTCAAAATAAATTGTGTAATGAGTTCTAAAAAATGTCTGTGAATCAAGATGTTGTTAGTGAAAAAACCAAAATAATAAAAAAAAATCTTTAAATCTACTGACCATTCTGTAATAATCCTTTAGAGTTATTTCCCTGATCCCTTGTAACGAGGCGCCATAGCTATATAGGCGACTCGTTGCTTTCATTGCGCTCTTCTCTGGCCATTTTTCATATTTTCTTTTCTCTTGGTTTCCTATTTTAAATTTACTGTCTGTCTCTTTTTATTTTGTTTTGTTCGAAGTTCATTCTTACCAGAGTCAGCGCGTAGAGCGGTTGATTCACCGATAACAATTATTTAAATATATTTATAGTGCTGAGCAGTTATAATAAGCTCACAAGTATAATAAGCTCATAAGCATAATTCACAAGTTTTCCTGTATATGTATTCTGTACCAGCAGTTCCTGTTTATAAGTCTATAAGTTTCTTTTAAGGCACTATTTTGTGCCTTAATTCCTCAAATACAAAAACAAGTGACCTTGAGTGCTTTTATTTCTCTCGACTGCACCCGTCACACCCTTATGGGAAACTACTACCACACGGAGTCTCGTCCCGAAGTGAATTTCCCACACCGTGCCCTCCCCTTTTTAGAAAAATTATGTATATGCCTGTTACAAGTGATGGTCTTGTTGGTTGTCCAATTAATAAATATTTAAAGTTAATGTAATTTATAATCTGACGCGAGCGCCATCTGTTCATGTTCTAGTTACACTTACACAATCGAAAGTTATACTTTTACATATCTTACAATCGACCCAGTAATAAATTTAGATCAGAGATTTAAGTTATATTGTAATTAAGTGTTGCGATGTAAAAGTGAAATGATATAGTAATTAGAGATTACCAAAGCGTGGCTGACATTCTGCCGTCCTTACGATAAGTGCAATAAGTTTTTGGGCAAATTGACTTACGTACAATTTACGTACAAATGTATGTACAAATATAATATACTACATAATATTTCGCTTCATTTTATAGTCGTATAGTAAAACATTCAAGTCAATAGCTATTATAGTTACGATGATACACAAAAAATTGAAAAATTAAATCTTTAATCGCAATTAATTTGAAAATAGCTGAAACTAATTATTGCAGTTTTCATAAGAACGGCAGTATTGTTTTACGTTATATGCAGTACAACCATTTAGTGCAACGGTAGCAATGCCTTTCGCGACGGTCCTGGGATCGAATCCCGGATGGGGTAGATGTTTGTGTGATGAATACGAGCATTTGTACCTGTGTTATGGATATTTATATAAATTTCTATTATAACATATTTATGTATCATCATAATCTTGGTTAACGTGCACAATTCGTTTAAACATTGTTTTGTAAAAACTGCACGGGAGATAGTATTTAATAAAACATGTTCAAATATCTAATCTAATTTAAATAACGGTATTTTATTGATAAAATCTGGTCCCCTACAACATTACCTCCTTTAAAAAAATCTAAATGGATTTTCTCTTCAAGTATATAGTTTATAGCAACGGACGATATTTCATGTTTTAATAAAAAAATGTAAAAAAACATTGATCTAAATTGCTTCAAAGGAAGAGGTTTATATCAATCTGTGAAGCCGCATGTAAGGAACACTTAGTTCAAACGTTTCAAAAAATCTCCTTTCGTTTATTTTTCAAGGTTCAGCTTTTTGAGCCGTTATTTCTATTTTACGAATTCGCGAAAGAGTCAAACTACAAGATAAAAATGTTATATTTAAGTAATTCTTCGATCATACGCACATTTTGTAGACCACTCCGTTCAGAGAAGTAATGAATTGAGTGATCCGTTTAAATCGCCATTAATCAGCAAAATATGACATCCTAGCGAATTGGCAATTTCTTAAAAGATTAAGGAAATTCTTTATTAAATTCTAAAATAATAATTGTTATCACAGAGTTAGTACTTTCTGAGATTTAGACTATGCAAATTTATTGACATGTCTTGATGGAGTCTTCCAGTTTTTTGGTCATAACAAATTTAACTCAAGTTTTAGAAATTTGTGACCCCATGCTATAAGTATTTACTATTGTTTACTATATTTTCTATTAATCTCTCTTCTTTTACTAAAAGTTGAAAAAAAGAACACTCGGTGCAGATGCACAAAGACAAATTGTTTTATTTTCTAGTAATAATTTCTTTAGAAATCTATCTGTTAATTGCTTAATTTACAAAAAACATATTCTTTATTTCAACTAAACGATAAAGTTCAACAACCGTGTTAGCTAATAACAGAAGCAACGATCAAAATCCGCAAAGTAATGCCTTGTTAGCGTTAATTAGAACAATAGCATCTAATTGCACTGCTTTTATTTTAAATATAATTGATTGCATCTGCTTGAACTATAATTATTTTTAGTAACAATTGTTGTATCATACACGTTAGAAAAAAAAACTTTGTATGAATTTTGCGCATAATTTATTTTATATTTCATCCTGAGGTTTCGTCTCCTTTACAGGAGCCGTGGTCACAGAATGACTAAGGTAATGGTTGTCATATATTTTCTAATACCTTTTTTCCTAATTGTTAAAATTTTATATTAATCAAATTATTTTATTTTATATTTTATTTGGTTATTTAATTCTCACTACGATTACATTGTATACTACCGAGTCTACTACCAGTTCGGTAATTGGGAGGCCCTTCCGAGAAGAACTGGCGAAAGAAACTCGGGCAGGGGGACCGCCTTCATCTCACTATTATTATTTGCATACACTTGTTTTAGTTCGAAAACACTGCTACCCATTGTGTGGTATACGGAAGGTACGTCTAGTATCATTAATCGCACTTAATACACCTTTAATACCACACGACACATAGGGGACATTTAATTGTAACAAAATATTATTATTATGTATTACACTCAGATTTGCTTAAGCAATCATTACATATAGTTGCACATATATCGTTAATCATAATAATGTGTGTGTGTAAGTGTGTGTGTCTCGTATTCGAAAGAAACATTTTTACAAATGTTTGGACTATTGATTAAGATGAAACAGCCAAACATTTAAAGATATTTATATATTTGAATAAAACAACTTTTTTACGGATTTTGCGCATATTTATTTTATTTTTAATCCTGACGTTTCGACAATACCTCCAAAGACGCACATAGCAAGAGCTGATAATGTAGTTAGCTCTTTTTGATAATAACAATAGTAAGATGCAGGTCGGTCCCCCTGCCCGAGTTTCTTTCGCCAGTTCTTCTCGGAAGGACCTCCCAATTTCCGAACTGCTAGTATACATTGTAATCATAATCATAACTAAATAAAATGTAAAATATTACAATTTGATTTATATAAAATGTTAACAATTGGGAACGTGCCCAATTAAAATTGTGAAGGTAGTAGAAAATATCTGACGGCCATTGCCATAGTTATCCTGTGATCACGTCATAAAGGAATCGAAAGGTCTGGATTAAATATTAATAAATTATGTTTTATTCAAAGGTGTGATGTGCGCGAAAGTGTAAGAACTAAATATTTTTATGCATTTTTAATGCTAAATTATTTTAATAGAAAAATACTAGAAAATATCTACTCGGATCAAAAGTAAATTCTCAGTGATATTTTAAACTTAAGCATTAAACGTAAAGTTAAACTTAAGCATTTCGTTGTCCATAATCCTGGTACCAATCATACTTCACTGTTAAAGAAAAAGTCGATATTCTTTCAAAATTGAAAAGAGGTTCGTATATGTCTTCCGGAAATAGCAACAGAATTATAGTGGTCCCTTCATTACGGGTATAAACGAAAAACTGTAGTTCCATACGGATATTGTTTTCAATAACAAATTTAATGACCAGTGACTTTCCTTGCATATAAATTGTATTAAAGAATAAGGGTAACTACACAATTAGACACGGCTCGTAGGCTCACCGAAAGCGTTCGGTTGAAAGTGAAACGAACACCGTGATCTAGAGATTACATATAATAACAGCTTTAGAAACACTCTCGTTTTTAGTATACTGACAACATTGGTGTAACCACAGTTAGAATTCAATATCGAATTGTTAAAAAATACATATGAGTTACGATAACAAATGACATATATTTACAATCCTCAAATTGATTTACAGTGTTATTAAGAATCGAAAGTACTCGTATAAAAAAAAATGGAAAACACAACAATTATTGAATCCCAGATAGGGTTGCCAAATTTTATTAGAAGAAATAGAGTATATCTGATTTCAAAGGAGGTAAATAAAAGTACGCCTTTATAAAAAATAGTAGCATTTATTTCAAATTTTTATAAAGGTATTTTTACAGCAAATAACAAACATTCTAACTCTAGGTTTACATATACATAGATCAGGAGCTCATTTTTAATCAATTTCAATGAAGCCCTGTTTCTCTTCACATTCATGATCCAAAAAGACTCTCTCAGTCAACCTGAAGTGGTGGGAACAGAGAATATATAGCAATTTTTTTTTTAAATAAACAAATTCGTTAGGGCACTGCTTGACATTAGTAGCTGCGTTCAGAAACCTCTGAGTGTGGCTTGGGGTGTAGGGATTCCTAACTTGGGAATACCAGCATATTAAAAGAAAATAGTTGACTTTTTTGGTTACGATAATCATATATGCGAGACTGGCACTAGTATAGTAAACGTTGTGTAAAAAAAATTTTAGCGTCCTCTATTAGTATTATAGATCAAAGAGTACGCCTACATGATATAGAGTACTCTATTTAAGAGACAGTTGACAACCCTAATCCCAGACCAAGCAAAGGTTTTACTATGGGTAGGTACTGTAGCGCCCTACGCGCTCCGGGATCGTTGGGAACTTGGGACGTTAATTTAAACCATTTAGGTATATCTCAATTTGTTCTATTACTCAACTCTCTTTACCATGTCTCAGGTTACAATGTCAGATACTCCTGGCGATCGTCTTTTATTCGTCTAGAATACTAGAATATTCGATATTTAAAAGGGTGACATTCCTTGTCATTACGCATATCTACGCAACGAGGTGGAATGCGGTGTCATAGACGCAAGGAGGTCACCACAGTACTAAATATAATAACATTTCTTGCACTCACACCAATTAGCCTAGGCTAAAGTAGGCACTGAAGGCTTGTGTTAGGGATACTAGAGTAACGGGTAGTATATACACGATACATAAGTCATATTCATAGAAATATCTATAAATACATATGAATACCCATGACTCAGGTACAAATGCTCGTATTCAACACACAAACATTTGCCCCTTCCGGGATTTGAATCCAGGACCGTTAATTTTGGTGCAGTAAAAAGTATACTTATGCCCCTACCAGCATTCGAACCCTTTAGCGCCGATGGTAGGACCGCTACCATTGCACCAACCAAGTGGCCGTCAGAATGATATTAAATTAAAAACAATTAAAACTAATTCCTATATGAATAACTTAGAAACTAACGTAGAAAGTTAAACGTTTAGCCTATCATTGTCCTCACTATTGGGACATACGTTGACCACTGTTTGGTACAATAATAGCGATCCTGCCTTTTGCACCAACAGTCATGACTTCGATTCCCGGAAGGGGCAGATGTTTGTGTGATGAATATGAGTAGGTGTAAATGATTACGATTATTTATATATATTTCTATGAATACTATACTATATCCATGTATCATCTTAATATATATAAATTACGTGACACATTGTTTGTCCGCGATGGACTCCTAAACTACTTAACCAATTTTGATCAAACTTCGTAATGTGCATCTGCACCGAGTGTTCTTTTTTCCAACTTTTAGTAAAAGAAGAGAGATTTATAGGAAATTTAGTAAACAATAGTAAAAACTTATAGCATGGGGTCACAAATTTCTAAAACTTGAGTTAAATTTGTTATGACCAAAAAACTGGAACACTCCATCCAGACATGTCAAAAAATGTGCATAGTCTAAATCTCAGAAAGTACTAACTCTGTGATAAAAAATATTATTTCAGAATTTAATAAAGAATTTCTTAAATCTTTTAAGAAATTACCAATTCGCTAGGATGTCATATTTGCAGATTAATGGCGGTTTAAACGGATCACTCAATTCATTACTTGTCTGAACGGAGTGGTCTACAAAATGTGCGTATGATCGAAGAATGACTTAAATATAACATTTTTATCTTGTAGTTTGACTCTTTCGCGAATTCGTAAAATAGAAATAACGGCTCAAAAAGCTTAACCTTGAAAAATAAACAAAAGGAGATTTTTTTGAAACGTTTGAACTGAGTGTTCCTTATATGCGGCTTTACAGATTGATATAAACCTCTTCCTTTGAAGCAATTTAGATCAATGTTTTTTACATTTTTTTAAATTAAAACATGATATATCGACCGCTGCTATAAACTATATACTTTAAGAGAAAATCCATTTATATTTTTTTAAAGGAGGTAATGTTGTAGGGTGACCAGAATTTATCATGTTTAATAAAAGACCGTTAATTAAATTAGAAAATGTGTTTTAGATAGATAGATAGATAATCATAAGACACACACATCTTATTCAAGTACTTACATTAAAATAAATGAAAAGTAATAATAAAATGAAAATATGTTTGTATTTTGCTTATAATTTTATTATTACATTCGATTTTTTTTGTTAAAAATGATTTTACGATTGTCTATTTTCAAAATTAGAATTACTAATTCCATATGACAAGGTATGGATATTAATGGGTTCTTCTCTACTATAATAAATTTTTTGCATCATATCGTCATAGCAATTCATACGGTCATTATAGGGGGCATAAACCATGCCCCCTATAATGACCGAGATTACCTGGCAACTTCGCTGGAACAAATTCAGTGACATCCAACAATTTGTAACATTTGTTTTTTAAATTAATTGTTTCGGGTAAATCCCTTAAATTAAGTTCTGCTGTCCCATTTAGATCGAATGAGATGAGCATAGAAAGCTCGTAACTAATGACTTCCTGATTAGAATTGCAAGAGACACAAAGGTGTAATTTTTTTCATATCATATATATCTTTATCAAAGGTGAACATTTTGCTTTCTCCGCTTGCAATTATATTTTCATCTTTGGGAGGATTAATAACTGGGGTTGAAATAGTTGAACTGCGACTCGTATCACCTGATTTTTTTTGCTGCGATTCTTCATCATTGTAAGCTGCCGGATATGTATTAAATTTTTTAAATGCCATATATAAAGCCATTGGCGTCATTTTGGCACCTAGTTCTATGGCCATATTTGAGAAGATGGGATCATCATACTTGATATTAGGCCCATGTAACGCCTCAGCATATTTTTCAAATATCTTTTTTTGTGCTTTTCTATCCATTTTCGGCTTGCGACCCCGCTGTTTTATAGCTTGGCGCTTCCTGTAAAATAGTCAATACTCTTCTATACTTATATTCAGTTTACATTTTTTACTGACAAAAATATTTTTTTATTTCCTTTTTGATACCTACTTATTATTACCTTATATTATGTTTCAAAATCGAGTTAAGTATTATTTATTTTCACGCAATAATTTAACCGAACGTTAAACGAACCGCGGCCGTCAAATAATGATTTACTTCATAAACATAATCACTAATGTGATAGTTAAAGGATACTTACATGGATATCACAAAACGAAAACCCTGATGATAATTATTAATACTGCATTAATGATCACTGCACTATCAAACGATTGTATATGCACATGCATAGAAAACTGAACTGCATTCGACATTAGCACCAAATACAATAGTCGCTTTATAATAAATGCCGTATAAGAGGGTAGTTAAATAAAATGTCCCATAAATAAAAATAATCATGTCTACCCTACAACATTACCTCCTTTAAAAAAATATAAATGGATTTTCTCTTAAAGTATATAGTTTATAGCAGCGGGCGATATATCATGTTTTAATAAAAAAAAAAAATGTAAAAAACATTGATCTAAATTGCTTCAAAGGAAGAGGTTTATATCAATCTGTAAAGCCGCATATAAGGAACACTCAGTTCAAACGTTTCAAAAAAATCTCCTTTTGTTTATTTTTCAAGGTTAAGCTTTTTGAGCCGTTATTTCTATTTTACAAATTCGCGAAAGAGTCAAACTACAAGATAAAAATGTTATATTTAAGTCATTCTTCGATCATACGCACATTTTGTAGACCACTCCGTTCAGACAAGTAATGAATTGAGTGATCCGTTTAAACCGCCATTAATCTGCAAATATGACATCCTAGCGAATTGGTAATTTCTTAAAAGATTTAAGAAATTCTTTATTAAATTCTAAAATAATACTTTTTATCACAGAGTTAGTACTTTCTGAGATTTAGACTATGCACATTTTTTGACATGTCTGGATGGAGTGTTCCAGTTTTTTGGTCATAACAAATTTAACTCAAGTTTTAGAAATTTGTGACCCCATGCTATAAGTTTTTACTATTGTTTACTAAATTTCCTATAAATCTCTCTTCTTTTACTAAAAGTTGGAAAAAAGAACACTCGGTACAGATGCACATAACTTCGTAACTATCTGTTATTTGATTTAATTTAAAGGATAGGATAGATTTGATTTTAATTTATAACACAGCAACGCGTGGCTGGGGAAGCTAGTATAATATATATGTCTATCCGTTACCCTAGTACCTGTAACACAAGCCTTACAGTGCTTACTTTGGGCTAGGCTAATTGGCGTGAATATAACAAATATTATTATTAAAGGTGGGGTTGCCAACAATACTGTAAAACAGTATTATACTGTTCTTCAATTCAATTTATCATACTTTTAGTGTCGAAAAAAATGAAATATAGAAAATACTTTTTATGTATTCAAAGCAGAAATCGATTAAAATCTTCTGCTGAGTGAGAGCAACCATCATTCATGAAACAGGCTATGGCAAAAAAAGACTTAAAAACCAATGAAAAGTCCTCCTAAGCAGATTTCAATATAATTGTCAACCACTTTTTTAGTAAAATTGTGTCATATACTACACAAAGTAGTTTTCGTTCTTGTCACCTCAGCATTTACAGAAATAGTGTTTCTTGTAATGAATGTGCAGTGGTGCAAATACAAAAAGGAAATTACTTATTTTAAGTTTTAAATTATGCTGAGAGTGCACCTAATGCTTATGCAAATAACAATAGATTGGTAAGTTGCGCAAGAAATAAAATTAATGAGTTTAAAATAAAATATTTGCTGCATTTTTTTTTTTCAAAATACTTTTCATTTTCTGTCTTCGATCATAACAAACTATTTTTATTGTAAAAAAAGTTGACAGCCCTAGACGCAGGCTTTACCTTGGCTTAATTTCATTCAAGTATTTACTAAACAAGTAATTAAGTGAGAGTTTGAATGGCGGGGGTGCCTTAACGAATGGAACCAAATTATTTTTATCAAAAAAATATTTTAACTGTACATACGCTTAGAAAGAATTGTACTACCTTTTGGACAAACTTTTATAATTAATAAACTAGCTCCCCCCGGCCGTAACTTCGCCCACGTGGAATTCGGTCTGCCAATTGAAGTCTTTATCAACGACCCATGTCAGTTTCCAGCTCAAAATAATCAAATAATACAATAAACCATTTGATGACCATAAAAATATTATAGTGAGTCAACCTTAAAAGATAGACATATACTGTCGGGGACTATTTTTAGAACTTTCAAAAGGGAACAAGTCCATCATACATGATTTTTGCGTAACTTTAACCGTTTACGCAGCGCACGCAACAGAAGCTGGAAGGAATAATTTTCCCATTTTTGCACATCTTTCATTGATGCTCCGTTCCTAATAGTCGTAATGTGATATTAAATAGCCTATAACATTCCTCGATAAATGTACTATCTAATACAAACATATTCGTTTAATTTAAATTAGTAATTCCTGAGATTAGCGCGTTCAAACAGACAACCTCTTCAGCTTTATAATGGTACCAATACTTAAATAAACACACCCTTACCAGTTGATTTTACATAAAATAGACACCATCACATACATTTTTCTAAATCCATATTAAGTGGCTAAAGCACTTGTGTTCACGCAAGGTTTCGCTAAACGTAGACTGCGGCGACAGATTTCTATAGATTTTTTTTAAGTTCTAGATTCATAAAATTCATTAGTCAAGTTTCCTTATCACGATTGTGACGTCACGTCGCCAGCTGTTTGTGGTAAATTTTCTGTGTAATTATTCATAATGGTGGGCGTACACTACTCGAGTTTCACCGCCTGTGATCTTTGATAACGTTTGTTGAAACAAATAACCAGTGTTTACGATACAGAGATCTCTTTATTGAGAATAATGTATAGTGTTTCTATCTGTTTTCACGTAAGACCGAAGTAAAATTATAGCTTCTTCAGTAACAAAAAGTGTCTGTGCCAGCTTCGACGCATGACTGGAATTTACTCCATAAGATTGTCTTTGAACAGGCACAGAAAATAATAAACTAAACTTAAAAATGAAAGTGAAAGGTGCGCACAAAATACGTAAATGTGTAAACTGTCATTCGATCACAAAATTTTGCTCTTCATGTTTTTTTATCATACTGAAAAGAAATGAAATGAAATTTATTTTATATGCAAAAGACATGGTTTTACATGATGGTAAATTAGAATGAAGTTGCTTATCATATCTTGCCTGTTCAGCATGCAAAATGTCACATATTAAATATTTATTACACGAAATACCATTTATTTTTTATATTATTTAATTATTAATTTAATAGGGAGTAAACTTTAAAAATAAAGTATCGAGTGGAATCTGTTTCGTTACGAATGCGACGAGCGATTTGATAATTTTATTAAACTATACAATACCCAGCATGTAACAATATCTTGTAATTGAAAATAACTTTTTTTCCCTATCCGATGTACTACATATAATATCAAAAAAACAAAACAACTGTTAAAAAATATTTTATCATGTAACTTAATTTATAGCAGTAATGCGCTTTGTTCATAGTAGTAAGGACATAAATATTTATCATAATAATAATAATAAATAAAACCTTTTAGTCGGATAACTGGCGCCTGGCGCATACTTTATATTTAATGCTGACGTTTAGACTTTTTTACAGGATTAGCCATGATCACAGGATGACAAAAGTAATGGTCGTCATATATGTGCTACCTTCACAATATTTTAATCATGCACGTTCCTAACTGTTAAAAATATATCAACATTTTATAGTATATTTCTATTAAAATGATTTCTCATATGTTTAAGAAAGCAGCGAAAAATGCAAAAAAAAGTCAAAAAAATATATTCAAATACAAATTTTTATTTTTTTTTTACATTAAATGCAATGCAATGTGTAGTTTGCGGGAAAGTGTAAAAACCTAAAAAAATATTTATCAATCAAAAATGTTAAAGTATGAAAAATTAATGGCGACAAAAATTTATTGATTGATGGCAAGTGAAAATAGTTCATCGATGATATTTTCCGCCCAATTAATTTCTATGATAGGTATTTCAAACTTTGTTCACGAAGCGAAACGGTTTCCACTCCGAAGGTCAAGAACGGCTACCGCAACCGAAGCTAAGATGGCGAAAATGCAAACCCATACAGATATCACATCAAAAGGTCCGATCAATAGATCTATTCGTCACGCTAAGTGATGACCTTCTAGTTTGCTAAACAGCAAATTAAAAAAAAAACTATAGTTTTCACTTTAATTGTGCCAATAATTAAATGAAATGCATTCTTATCTGTGTCGTAATCGATATTATTAATCGAGTAGTAAAAAAATAATCAGGGTCTTTGATATTGCTTGCTAAGTTTTTTATACAAGCACGTTGTAAAGTATATTATTATGTAAAACAGATATTTGCTATCTAAAGATTGTGGTGCCATCTATTGATGTTTTTCGTCAAGTCAACACTTTTATTAAAACTTTGATATCATAATTCTAATTTTACTTATTAATAATTTTATTGTGTGTATGTCAGCTCAGATGAACGACTGGAATTCACTTCTTAAATGCGATTGTCTTTGAACAGACATAGAAAATAGTAAACCAAACTTCAAAATAAATGTGAAAAGTTCTCACGATAGGTTGTGCTCTTCATACTTTTTTCATACCGGGCACCTTATATGAAAATCAATTCTTAAGGAATAAATTCCAATAAAATCTTCTCAATGGTTAGATTTAAAAACCGTAGCTTCAGACGGCGAGATTGGCATTAGTTGCGAGACATATTTGTCACCAGGGTTTATAGCGGTATCCGAATAAAGTGTTCTGAACACTGTTCTTAATTTCTGTTTTAAAAGTTAAACAGAAAGAAACTGTAACACTTTGAATCTGTTTTAGAAAATACCGGTTCATAAGTGTTAATATCTGTTACAGTCAATAAGGTTCACATTGGCATAACTATGCGACAGCTCACGAATGCTTTGGGTACTTTGAAATGCCTATGTTGGTGTACGGTGTATACACATAGATAGTTAAACGTAAAACAGTTTCTAACAGATTGGTAACAGAAAACATTATATCTGTTACACTTTTAAAAGTGTTCGACGCAAAACAGGTTCAAAACACCCAAATAAGTGATACAGGAATAATTCTGTAACAGATTCAATGTGTAACCCTTATGAAAGTGTATCCCTATAAAGGTGTTTTTAAATCCCTGTTTGTCACCATGGCAAGGCAAGTGCGCGGCTAGGTATATTCACTTATTCGGATTATTTCGCTATGGCTCCATCCACTGACTCTTATTACGCCACCCTTTTCTATACAGTTAAGTAAAATGTATAAAGCATTTCAAACACTTTAAACTTTAGAAAAGCAGCTTATTGTCTCCAATTAAAGAAGATGAAATATCTTGGAATTACGAATTGCACCATCGCAGACTACGACGGATTACAACAGATTCCAATAGCTACTTTAAGTTTAGGTTTTTACGATTATACCCGTGTTGAATATTTTCAAGCGAGAAGTAGAAAAAATATCTTTATTAGGTATCAAATAGAGTACATTATAAGATGGAGAACTTATAATACTCATTCATTAAATATTCAGCCATTAACAGAAGCATACAAATATGTCATAATAACAGATTTTTTTTTTTATAATGTCATCGCATTATACAACAAGTAACGCTGATAATAGATTTCTTAAATAAAAAATAAATAATTAAGAAAAAATATATTAATTTTTTTTTGCAAATCAATTAATAATTATTATTTGTGCTGTCAGTGGTATTAATTTAAAAATTCATTAATTGAATAAAAATATGTTCGCTAAGCCAGTTAGGTAGTGTGTTTTAATAAGGTTTAAATAATTAGTTTTTAATGAAGAACTGATTAAGAAAGAAATCGATCACCTTAGAGGGAACGCAAATATATAATAAACTACCTGCACATAAAAATGCGAAAATCTTATGTATAAAATGCGCAAACAAACCATATGCCATTCGTTATTGCAATAGATGGACATTACACTGCCAATAATTCAAAACACTTCACTTAAGTGTTTTGATGTGGTGTGGATTATGGTTGCAATGTCAAAAAAATATAAAACAAGTGATATTTATATAAAAAAAGAAAGCAAAAGTTTGTCTGTCCGTATTTTGTTTGTCGGCTGAACCTATTTTGAAGGGATTTTCACTAATAAGTTTCTTTTCTTCCACATGAAGGTGATACAGTAGCCTGAATCTACAAATACAAAACATTACGATGACCATCTATTTCGGAGACTGGAGCTTTATATATATATCTATAAAATGTTTTTTTATATATATCTATAAAACTCGTATTACAGGTCACCCGTAACTACTTGAAAAGATTATCAAATCTCTCTCGGGTTTTGCAATGAGTTAAAACACTTAACTGGTTTTGTTTTTCACTCTTTCAAATTTATTTTGAGCACTGAAAGTGTCAAAAGTTATAAGAATCAATTTTAACTAAATTACTGTAGCAGTTTTTATTTTTATAAGTTAATATTATTGTTGAGCTACGTTTAGTCCACAAGAAAAAATGTAATTGGCATTAGAATAACTTAGTACCTACATTTACAATGTTTTGATTGAAAAATTAAGAAATATTAGTTATGTCTAAATATAATAAAATAAAAAAATCTAAGAAAGTGTAAACCATCCCCACCGCTGCCGTTAAAAAAGATGCTCAAGAGCTGGCAGCGAGTTCTCATTAGATATCTATACTTAAACATTGACCAAAGAAGCTACCAGATCTTTTGTTGTGTTACTAGAGCTTGGCTTTCGGGCCCCATGAACCCATAGTCTCCACACCGAAGGGAACAAAAATGCAATTGCTTCAATTGCTTGCAAGAGCAGAATACTTTCAAACTTAGCGACTTTCAGCAGGTTCACATTTACTATGAAAGTTAAATAAGAATGCTGTTAATTTTCCTAAATAAATAAATAATAAACAAAGGTGAAACGTTACTTGATTATTCTTCAAAGAAAGTGTACTAGAAGTGGTTGGCATTCCCAATTCCCATTAGCTAGGCAGTATTTTTACTGAAAGCTCGAAGGCGGCTTGATTTTTTCTGACTCTCTCAACAATTTTCGTTATATTTCAGCCAATTTACACAACACCTTGACAAATTATATACCTAAACTATAATCATGAATTACTCTATCTATTGTTGAAATCCGCATGAGAATCCGATCAGTAGTTTTTGAGTTCACTGCGAACAGAAAGACAAACAGAGGTGGTAGAGGACTTTATTTTATAATATATAGTGATAGTGATAAATGATAATATTATAAAGCTACGTCTAGTATACAAGAAGAAATGTAATTGGCATAAGAAGAAGTAAAATATTATCTGTGTTAATGTATGTGTATCTGTGAAAGGTCACTTGCTTATTCTTCAAAGAAAGCATAATAGAAGTGGTCGGCATTCCCAATGTTTATAAGCTAGTACGCATGCGCTTGCGCAAGTTTCCGCCCGACAAATCGTCATTTCCTTATTAGTTTTGTGTGGACAACTCCTTCTATTGTGCCGTACTTTCCCGTGCACGCTTTGGCTCATATTTATTTCTAGCTTTTTCTTTTGAATCCATCACTCCCTACTTTCTTTCACTGTCATAAATATTATGACAATTTATGTAAATGTTTTTTAGTAATTATATAAAGTCCGTCAATGTAATAAAATAGACAGTTAATCTTTTTATGTATAATTCTACTGTACGTGTGTTTTTTTTTTTATTGCTGAAAGTTGGCAAACAAGCAAACTGCCCACCTGATGGTAAGTGGTAACAGTCACCTATAATACATGAGCTCTTGTGAGATTCGCAGCAAAACTGCAACCCCCACAAGAACCACAGTGTACGTTGCCAACTTGTGACACAAGATGTAAAGTCACTGTACCCAGTAATTTCACTGCCATATCTTACCCTTCAAACCGGAACACAGCAATGCAAGCACTGCTGCTTTGCGGCAGAAATAGGTAAGACGGAGGTACCTAAGCAGACGACCCTGGTACAGAGTCTCCCTCCAGTTCAGTGTATGTCACTGAACTCCTCCTAAACGGGTGGACCGATTTGAATGAAGTTTTTGTATGCGTTTGGATGGCGCCCTGGATGGTTTAGATTCACAAATCAGTCCGGTAGATGGCGCTGCAGTCGGTATCTAGGTTATTTATCTATACTGTAAAAATATCATGCAGGACAACATCGGTCGGGTCCGCTAGTATAATATAAAATTGTACTAAGATGTGACGTCACTTTGAAAAGCTTTTTCTTCTTTTATTTAAAAACAATTTCACTCACACTACCGTTTCTTATAAAACTATTTACGATACACACATTGATATTTCTTGCGCAATATTATATTATTATTAACATAGTAATTATATTTAAAAACGTATTAATATAAAAATATTACTTGTTTTAAATGTCTGACATCATGCAAAAAAATAGCATTTCACTGCTTATATAACAAAAATAATAAGAATACAAACTCACCCTGAAAAACATATCCCCTTTAATCATTTTAGATAGTCTCAGTTTATCTAATTTAAAACTAGTGCTATCTCTGTCTTTAAAATTAAATGAAGATAACCTTTATTCAAATGCTAAGTGCATTTGACTAAAGGTTGAAATTACTGAATTCAGTTAAATAGTCAATTTTTACCAACTTATGTAATTATATTGTCTGTCTGTTTATCAGTATGTCTTTACTAATAGTCTTGACTTGATGGGTTGACCGCTTTCGATGAAATTTGGTGCATCATATCGATGAAAACCTTATAGTCCTAGCTAATATTATAAATACGAAAGTGAGTTTGTTTGTTATACTTTCACGCCTTAACTACTCAATCGATCATCATGAAATTTTGCGCCAGGGGTACAGAAAAGTACATACCTACCTTTCATTCAGAAAAAATATTACTGTTCCCGAGGTATAGAAATATAACATTTAAGCGGGTAAAAACTAGTATTTATACCACGTTTTTATTACTTGATTTCGTTCATGTCTGTCCTTCTGTCTGTCGGCAAAATTTTCTGATCTTATAACTCAAAATTAAACCACTTCTGATGCTCCTAAAGAGCTAAAAATTTTACCACACATGACAGTACATTATTCAATCATCACTAACATAAACTTAATAGTTAGATAAGCCACAATAAATAACCTATATAATCCTTGAAAAAATTCAATAAATCCTCGGATTAATCCTGGGATTTTCTAACTAGTTATTTGTAAATACTAAACATCTTAGCCAAACGCCTGAAAACGAATTCACCAAGTGAATTTGAATTAGTTAAGTCTGAAAACCGACCCACGTTTTTAGTCAGTTACATCATACTTGAACCTTTGAATTTTTTAGTATTCTGGGAAAAGAATTTTCCAAAGGAAAATAATTATTTTCTTCTTTTTAGTCCGCTTATAAAACCGTGGTTTTTAAAAATCTTTTTTTCCTTCTATTTTTATTGAAATCTTTTAGAACATTAGGAGGTGTAGATGTTGATTCACATCAACAAAAGCGTTATATTGTTAAAATACACGACAGATTCCGTTTCATACCGCACAATTCACGTCTAATTCTGAGTCCAACTAACCCAGATTTGAGCTCATTATACGACGCAAAGCAAACAAATTGTGACTCTTGTAATCATGAGGTCGTAAAGAATCGTTTCGATTTGAATTAGTCAAGAAACTTTGACATTTGGGTCGTAAGTAAGCGTTCCTTATCTGATGAGAAGTAATTCATGTAACGAAGAAGTAAGCGAATCTGATTTCAAAACCTTTTCTAGTAGGAAAGCTATCATACAAAAAAGTGAAGACCGTTTAGTGCAACGGTAGCGAGCAGATCTTTGTGTGATGAATACGAGCATGTACCTGAGTCATGTGTGTTTATACATATTTCTATAAATATTGCATATCTATCTGTATATATGTCTATCCGTTACCCTAGTATCCATAACACAAGCCTTATAGTGCTCACTTTGGGCTAGGCTAATTGGTGTGAACGTAAGAATTATTATTATTATTAAATTATATTTCACAGAGATATGATATTGTGAAAATGTAATATAAAATCATTAATTTAATAATTTGGAGATTAATATTGACTTTGTTTGCTATGAAAATATTCAGGCATAATGAAGACTGAATTATATTTTTATTGTGACTAGGTGACCAGGTAACGCGTTGCTATGGCATCGCATATACAATGGAAAAGAGCGGACAGACAAACACACAAATAACAAATTTGTGTTCTTAGAGTATGTACTAGCTGACCCGGTAACGCGTTACCGGGTCAACGGTGGACAAAATCTTTAATTTTTTTCTATTATTAAATATTTTTCCGTTAGCGCCATCTAGCGTCCGGTAGACGAACTACTTGCAGTTAACGCGTTGCTATGGTAACGTTATTGATACAATGAAAAAAGAGCGGGGAAAAGAGCGGACAGACAAATACACAAACCACTGTGATCTTAGAGTATAGATTTACTTAATTGTATTATAAGCACTGTATTTCTAAAGGCGTTTAAATTGAATTTTAATTTAACTGTTTTGACGGTTTAAATATTGACGTCTAAATTATGACGAATTTAGAATTTAATCAATGTCCCAAAATTATTTTTCCATGCCAGTTACAGCCAAACATGTAAAACTATAACCTTTTTGTGTGTTATTTCCGAGTTTCAAACAAAGTAAAAGGCCAACTCTTATTAGAGCTTTAATAATAATATTCTTTACTTAAAAGTAAGTACTTCTTGTTTGTAACGCATTTATTTACTAAATTATAAGTGGAAACTCTTATGGCTAGTGAAATTTTTTTAAAGACTCATAGATATGTAATATTCATAGAAATATATATGACTCATGCCTCAGGTACAAATGCCAGTATTCATCACACAAACATCTGCCCCTTCTGCAATTCGAACCCAGGACCGTCGGTCGGTTTGCTACGGTTACTCTAAACGGTAACCCAAACTTTGAAAAATTACCTTTTAATGTGAAAACAGAGGGAGTATTATTTACGAGGTTTTCAGTAAATCCCCAAACCGACATGAACGCTTTTTTACAAGTGGACAATGCATTACGCATACCCTTTCGCTGTCAGACGAAAGTAATTATGTGAGATTCCTCCATTTTCCCACCCAGTCTTATGCCCGATAAAGGATTAGAGGCCTACCCATTAAAAAATGAGGTAGTCTCAGATACCTATTTTGATCCCTGGAGGAAAAGGAGAATAGCATTTACTTTAAGTAATAAAATTGAGATTACTATTTATTTGAAAATAAAAAAGACGATGGGGATCTTGTTAGCTGGCCTGGTAAAACTTTATAACTCATAGTTTGTTTTTTGATAATTGTTCACACTAACAATTGATAATTTAGATAAAAAAGCCCTAAGTCGATAAACTTTGACATTTGGGCCAACACGAAATCATCGATTCTTATCTGATGAGAAATAATACATGTTACCAGAATTAAACGCACGAAACTTCGGAATATCACGTATAATGAAATATGTGTATTGGTAAGCAATAATTATTTTTTTATATACTTTTATGTTTCTCTCTTGTATTTTTGAAATAAACATAGCTGGAATTGTAAAGAATGTAAATAAGAGTAAATTAAACGATAGTAAAATCTGCCTCAGTCGCGAATCGAGTCCAGTACTCGAAAAGATTTGTTACCATAGATAGATAAGTTAATTTAACTCAAACATAGTATAGTTCGAGTTAATTAATTTGTGTCTTCAATAAAATTTCGACATTTGTTTCCGACATATTTTTATATAAATCTGAGGGTAGTTTGTTTATAAGACTTGATTAGCTCGTTCTAAAGTGGATTCCATTTTGGCCGGGCTTGATTGGGATCAAGAGCTAACCCATTCAAAATAAAAATAAAAAAGGCAAAGGATAACATAACTGGTATTCCGCTTGCCATACGTATTAGTGGCGCAGTGTACGTAGAGGCCTTAAAAATCTTCCTTTGACATCGATGAAAAGAAAGATGGCGGATGAAAAGAAATGCACTCAACTCAGTGCGTTACCGAGAGCGTGGTTGCGGTCCAGTGGCCACTTTACGCTTTCTCCGTCCATTCCTCTCGTCCCGCCACGCGACGAGCGCACACGAACCAACATTTGTGCGTCGTTATGGTATTTTGCACCACTATATACTTTAATCTTTAATAGCACTAAGCGTTTTGGTTCCAATTTTGTGATCCGTATCGCAAAAGAGTGGAACTCCTTGCATAAGTCTGTATTTCCTGACACATACAATTCAGGGGTCTTCGAGTCGCGAGTGAATAGGTGTCTTCTAGGCAAGCGCGTCACATTCTAGATTTTTGAAGTGAAAACTTCTTTAGCGGCGCTGTGTACTTTTTTTGGAATGTAGTACAGTCAATCTGTCGAAAAAAAGGTCGTTTCAGTGAAAAAATTACCCAATGGCTGATTCTTGTTTTGTCTGTTGCCAAATGACGTCACTAAGCTACCTTGGCGATGGGCATGTTCAACTCGTAGCGGTTTTTTGAAAAACTCAAAAAAACGTCCAAAATATTTTTGAAATGCATTTTTCTCGATTTCTATGCATTTTACAAACTTTTTGTTTGGTCAAAAATTGTAGAGGGCGTTGAGTACTACAATTTATGTCATTGATGCAATGTCGTACAACAAAAAGTGCGCATTGTAGGTGGCGCTAAAGTGTCCAAAAAAGTGTTATTTCACATTTTCACCCTAAAAATATCATTTTAATGGAAAATATTAAATGGTAAAGTTGTTCCTTACGTAATTTTCAACAACTTTTGTCTAAACAATTTTTTTGTATTACTTACCGTTTTCAAGTTATAGGTGGCGCAGGTATGAAAAATCCAATAATGCGGTTTTGCGTAGTACAAGTACACATTTGCAGTGCATATTTCAATGTACTTTTTACTATTTTTTATTTTTTTATGATTGTAATAATTGTGATTTGTTATTAACTTGAAATATCGACAATTAGAGCTTTGGATTTTTTGTTTTGCATGAATTAATTGCAGGAACAAAAGTAGTTGATAGAATAATGATTATTTTGTCGTACATAGGAGATAAATATTTTAAATTGTTATTAAATTATTCCCTGCTGTTAATGCGTTCTTGTAAGATTTGGAAAAAAGTTTTTATTTCAAATGTGCAAGTTGAATTTATACATGATAATCGCTTAAAATAATAAAGTTCAACTCTAAGAACGTGCCCAAAGGACCGAAAAAATTACCGTTAGTGGCACTGTGTTGTATGCGTAGCGCTGTACAGCAGTGTAACTTGAAAACGGTAAGTAATATAAAAAAATTGTTTAGACAAAAGTTGTTAAAAATTACGTAAGAAACAACTTTTCCATTTAAACTTTTCCATTAAAATGATATTTTTAGGGTGAAAATGTGAAAAAACACTTTTTTGGACACTTTAGCGCCACCTACAATGCGCACTTTTTGTTGTACGACATTGCATCAATGACATAAATTGTAGTACTCAACGCCCTCTACAATTTTTGACCAAACAAAAAGTTTGTAAAATGCATAGAAATCGAGAAAAATGCATTTCAAAAATATTTTGGACGTTTTTTTGAGTTTTTCAAAAAACCGCTACGAGTTGAACATGCCCATCGCCAAGGTAGCTTAGTGACGTCATTTGGCAACAGAAAAAACAAGAATCAGCCATTGGGTAATTTTTTAATCACTCAACCTACAGATTGACTGTACTAATGGGTAAAAATTTCTAAACTCGCGTCAGGACACGTGACCTGATCGAAAATTCGTAAGACGGCGTAGGGCGCTTGCGCAATGTGCGTATAGTCGTGTCATTTTTAAACTTCATAGTGACAGTTACATTATTATTATTTTTTAAAACTGTCATTATGAAATTTTAAAATGGCAGGTAATGTCATGAGAACGCATGCGTTTAACTGATTTTATTCATTGCGCATGTGCAAAATCCTGCTCATGCGCACAAAAAAATGCAACGAACACAACTCGGTGTGTTTGTTAACATGTTTGTATACGATAGCGCAATAAATGAATATTGTATTTTACCACATAAATGATAGCACTTTTATACTGATCATTAAAGCAATTCGTGCGAAATTATTCCTTAACCATTTCAAAATATCACAAATGCACAACGTTAATATTCAAGTTTTCACTTCTGCCGGCACTCCCGTAGTGCAACCCGTCGTTTTTTTTTAATTTTGAATGGGTTTGCTCTTGATCCCAATCAAACCCAGGGGCCAAGACATAATCTAGTATGGAACGAGCTAATCCAGAAAGTGCCTATTCACCCTGGCGTTAAAAATGGACGGGTTATAAGTACTCGGAAATACAGACGCAGGGAAGGAGTTCCACTCTTTTGCTGTGCGCATTATAAATGATTTATTATCCTAGATGCTACATTGCTTATCATCAGGCGAGATTGATAAAATATATCCCATATCACATTCTAATCAAGTTGTAAAAAGCACTAGGAGAATACAATAATAATAATTTATCTTACATTCACACCAATTAGCCTAGCCCAAAGAAAGTACTGTAAGGCTCGTGTTATGGATAGGTACTAGTGTAACGAATAGACGTACATATTTAACAGATAGATATGTAATATTTATAGAAATATATATAAATACCCATGACTCAGGTACAAACCCAGGACCGTCGGTGCGAAAGGCAGGATCGCTACCGTTACACAAACGGTAGCCATAAGATACGAATAAATTATTTATAATTAATATAATAATAATATTTATTATATATAAAATATAATAATAATTATAAATAATAGAGAATTTTAAAAACTGTAGTCCTTTATTGTACGTAAATGCAAAAATATTTCTTATGTACTGTTTCACTATTGCCATAATTTATCAATTTTTGAAAGAATTAAAAATCATGTATACCATGTCAACTACATTGAATAAGCAGTGATGCAAAAAAAATGTTTGAATGCCTACCACACATCAGTCATATAATCAGTTATCACAAAAATGAATTATATCGATCATTGTGAAAAATGGACAAATATCAATTCCTAAAATACATATAATTCTCTTTAAATTTCTGTTTTTTTTTTTTATTTAAGACGGATGCTAGTACACGGATAAATAACTTTGTTTGTACTAATAAACATTTTGTCAAATGTATTTTGAATAAATAAAATTAAAGAAAATACCTTTTTCCTAACATCAGCCCTCAGCACTCATGTTCTGCAACAAAAAAACATAATATTCAGATTTGAAGTTAAAAATTACAACTATAATAAAAATAATAATTCTTACGTTCACACCAATTAGCCTAGCTCAAAGTAAGCACTGTGAGGCTTATGTTATGGATATTAATGTAATAAATATCCCTGACTAAGGCACGAGTGCTCTTTTTTTTATCTTATTCATTATGTTAAGGTATGACTGATTCAGATTTTAGAGGTTTTATTTTAAAAGTGCAAGTAATTATTGTATATGGTTATTGCTTCCAGGCGTTGAGGCCAGAGAAACCTCTCACCCAGGAGCAATAAGAAAGTTAGTAGACAGAAAGAGTGACAGAAGTGATAGGAAAGAAAGAGGAAGAACAGAAAAGTAGATTGAAGTGTAGGTACGAGTGCTCGATGCTCGTATTCATCACATCAACATCTGCCTCTTTCGGCATTCGAACCCAGGACCGCCAGAACGATGGACAGGATCGCTACCATTACACCAAACGGTCTTCAAATTATCAACTATCTTTGTAAAATTGGCAAATTAACAAAGATACCCAAATTACACACTTTACTAAAGCATAGTATCGCTGATTGTAAATCGCTCACAACTTCGAATGTGGGGACACTATTTAAGTAGCTAGAGCACTTGTGTTGTAGAATTCAGAAACAACGTCGGTACCACCACACCCAGACACTATTTTGCATTTTGTTTTAGCAGGAAATGTCATTAGGCATTCCCTCATGCCGGGAGAACATGAGGGATATGTGGGACTCTCCTTCACTTCCTTTCCCTACCCGGCCTAGTGCCCGGTAAAGTCTTGGAGGCCTACCCACTTAAACCTGCGGCGTCCCACAACACATTGATGGGGGTCGCGTGGCCCCTTACCGGAATCAGCCGCGATCCGAGAGCAACACCCAGACCCTAGCCAATATGGAAAATATAGTTTTCTACGTAAATCCGGTCTGGGATCAGACCTGAGAACTCGATGCGAGCCACTCGACTACGAAGGTTCATTGTACATCTTTTAATCATTACTAGCTGACCCGGTCACGCATTACTGTAATCTAATAAGAGAGAGAGAGAGATATTGTCATATTGTCAGTAAAAACCTAAGAATAACATTCATAACACTGAGTTATGACTTGATTTCCTATTGTACTGACAATATGGTAACAAACACATACACAAAGTATTGTCATAATATAATTAAAGGTTCTGTCCGGAAAGGGGTCAAAAAGGGGGGGCCCTTCGATTTTCGATTCGGGTACCTCATTTTGTTCCTGTCTTTGAGAGGTGACTCGAGTGCAATTTTGAGCCCCCTACCCCTACACAGTGAGGAGAAAATCGCACCAGACCGCAAAACTAGAAATGCGCATAACTCGAGAACCATTTGAGCTACAGAGTCGATAGACCCGTTTTGGAAAGCTCTCGGCGAGCACTACCCGAGAAAAATTTACGAAAATCGGACGATTTACGAAAATTCGACCCAATAAAATGGAAAAGTAGTTTTTGGCGATTTTTTTCCCCTTGATGCAGTTGAGACTCAATCACCACAAACCACTCAGAATGTAGTCCCAACACCCCACTATGCACTCAAGAAGTTTCATCAAAATCGGTGCATGGCCCGATAGTTAAATAATTTTTTTTCTGGAGCGGGCCAGGGTTTTTTCATCCAATGAGGCGTACTGAAAATGCTCATAACTCAGAAACGCTCTGAGTTACCGGGTCGTACGACATCTTATCAGAAACCTCTCATGCTGGCCTGATCAATGACTTTGATTTGGCGTTCCTGGAAAATCAGATTTCGTCATTCCCCATCAGAAGATCGGTTCGAATTAAGAATGAATGAAAACACGAGGTTTCGCAAGCTGCGAAATCACCAAAAAGCTTTATTAATATGGATTTTCTGCAGAATTCGTCGCGAACTCCGTCGAACGTTCCGCGAAGTGATTCTTGGATGATTCTACTCACTCGGCTAGTGATCCTCCTACTCGTTCGATTCTGAGTCACTACGTGTAGGCACGAAAAGGTCCGTGAGCTCTGATGCGGGACGAGGTATACTAGGCAAATGCCTAGCATAGGCCAGGTAGAAGATGGCAGTAGCTACGTGGGAGCGTTCTCATTCCGCTCGGGCATTCGCAGTAGTTTCGGCGTATACCGTCGACGGTGTTGTTCGAGGGGTCGTAGTCGATGTACAACCTGTACTTCTTAGAATTCCTATGGCGCACGCCGAGGCATTACGTGACACGTGAATGAGTCCGATAATGAGTAGCCTATGAGCAGCTACACCAGCTTGTAAGGATCGCGAGAAAGCCGATCTGATGACGCGAGTTCTAGAAACAAACACTGAGACGCTCTCGAGAAGCGAACACACATCGTACTCGAGCAATAGAATATCCGGAGACAAAGAGCCATGTCTTCATCGTCACGTCGCACAGGGGTTGTAGTTAAGCTTGTCCAGAGTATGAGGAAAAATGACGAACTCCGATTATCCAGGAACGCCAAATCAAAGTCATTGATCAGGCCGGCCTGAGAGGTTTTTGGTAAGATGTCGTTCGACCCGGTAACTCAAAGCATTTCTGAGTTATGACCATTTTCAGTACGCCTCATTGGACGGAAAAACCCTGGCCCGCTCCAGAAAAAAATTATTAAACTATCGGGCCATGCAACGATTTTGATGAAACTTCTTGAGTGCATAGTGGGGTGTTAGGACTACATTCTGAGTGGTTTGTGGTGATTGAGTCTCAACTGCATCAAGGGGAAAAAAATCGCCAAAAACTACTTTTTCATTTTATTGGGTCGAATTTTCGTAAATCGTCCGATCTGATATTTTCTCGGGTAGTGCTCGCCGAGAGCTTTCCAAAACCGGGTCTATCGACTCTGTAGCTTAAATGGTTCTCGAGTTATCCGCATTTCTAGTTTTGCGGTCTGGGGCGGATATCTCCTCACAGTGTAAGAGTAGGGGGCTCAAAATTGCACTCGAGTCACCTCTCGAGGAGAGGAACAAAATGAGGTACCCGAATCGAAAATCGAAGGGGGGGCGCGATTCCGGACAGAACCTTCATATTTTTTTTTGCCAATAAAAATACGTAACTAATGTGGATTTGATAACGGTGTTTTATCTATCGAAAAATACCTGAGCGTTTTTTTAAATCTCGTTTAAGAGATCAAACCACATATTTAGAAATGAAAACTTGTAATAAACTTAAAACATATTGAGGGTTTCTTGAATCAAAGGCAAGTTTACCGAAACAATACGATTTTATTGCTTCATACAATCATTATTGGCATAAAACTACTTAAAATTCATACCTTAACCTACAAAAGTATGCACTCGTCGACGATCCTTTACAGAATGTCCAATTGTGTATCACGATCACGCTTATTGACATTCGTCATTTTCTGGTGGGAATTTGGATAGCCACCATTGCTTCTTAGTCAGAACACTTACTTATTACTAGCTTATTAATACAACTTGTCAATCGACTGACGTTTCCATAATTATTAAATACTAGCGGCCCGTCCCGGCTTCGCACGAGTGGACAAAATTCTTTAAATTTTTTCTAGCAATCAATACAGCCTATGACACTCAGCAATAACGTGCCTTTCTATTGGTGAAAGAATTTTTAAAATCGGTTCAGTAGATCCCGAGATTACCCCTTACAATTTAACAAATATACAAACACACAAACTTTACCTCTTTATAATATTAGTATAGACAAATGAGATGACATCGATTAGATTAAAATGATAAATTTCAGCAGAAAAGAGCATTGACAAATTTTAAGGAGAAAAATCAATAATTTGTAGACAGGAATAAGCGAACGCCCTTACTTCTATTTAAGCTGACATGTTTCTCGCGCCCGTTCTTCTTGTTATTAAAATCCTGAATAGGTGGTATATAAAAATGACAATTCAAAATATGTTTTAAGTTAATCTATAATCTAAGATCACGGTGGTTTGTATGTTTGTCTGTCCGCTCTTTTTCCATTATATATGCCTTACCATAGCAACGCGTTAACCGCAAGTAGTTCGTCTACCGGACGCTAGATGGTAGGTACTTACGGAAAAATATTTAATAAAAGAAAAAACTTAAAGAATTTTGTCCACCCGTGCGAAGCCGGGATGGGCCGCTGGTCTATAATCTAAGATCACTAATTTGTTGTTTGTCTGTCCGCTCTTTTTACATTGTATACGCGTTACCATAGCAACGCGTTAACCGCAAGTAGTTCGTCTACCGGACGCTAGATGGCGCTAACGGAAAAATATTTAATAATAGAAAAAATTAAAGAATGTTGTTAAAGAATGGTCGCTGGTTTTATTTAATTTTATAATAACCGGATATAAAAGTCGCGGTTTTAATTATTGACAAATAGTTGTCATTTCGACGTTTCATTGGTTTAAGATTAATGTACTTTCCAATTTGTATATTCCCTTTGATAACAACAAGAGATTTGTACAACAATAAATTCTCATTAAAATTGTAATGATTTTTAAAGGTTAAATGAGTCGTGCTCTACGGGTGCCTTTTGCAGTATAATTTTGCTACGCAATACAAAATATTGTATTTTTCATTTCGTTTTGATTCGTCTATTATTTCCCTTAATTCGATTGACGTAATAACGCGAACGTAATATAAGCATAAGTTCTATAAATATCGAGATTGTTGCAAAAATGTACAGTTAGCTATAATTAAACGCAAACTAAATAACGATATAAAACATAGCTGCGATAATAAGTCTGCAGTGTGATCTTTTTTGAAGTCCAAAGCACTACATTAGTTTTAAGCAACCAGAAATTGTTGATAGAGACCAGTTTATTCCTAGATGCTACGCGAAGCTATTGAGATCAGGAAACATTCTAATTTCAGTAGAGTTAAAGGTTTAAGCGTTCCACTTGCTTGGAATTCCATATTTAATAAATAAATATCTTAAACAAAGACTGACGAGCGACCCAGTGATGTTGTGAGCTGTTTTTGTAAATAATAAATGTAAGTCGATCTCCCGGCCCGAGTTTCTTTCGCTAGTTCTTCTCGGAATTGGCCTCCCAATTTTCCAACTAGTAGCATTACCAATAGTTACAGTACCTAGTCGTAGACATAACTAAATGTAATGCAAAATAAAGCAAACTATTTTATTTGTATAAATTTAGTAGTTAGAAACTTGCCCGATTAAAATATTCGAAGCACATTTATGACGAACATTATCGTAGTCATCCTGTGATCACGGCTCCTGTAAAGGAGTAGTAACTCGCGCACGAAGAGTCCCGTACAAACTTTTAGTTAAGTAAAAAAATCAGGTTTGCTGTATGGGAGCCCCCCTTAAATATTTATTTTAATTTTATTTTATTTTTTATTATTAAAGTAAAAATACAACTGAGTATTTATTTTGGGAATATTTGAAGTGCCTACCTGTTGCCATTATTGATATCGAGCAAAAAAGTGCAAAAAAAATCGCATTTGTTGTATGGGACCCCCCCTCAATATTTTATTTTGTTTTTAGTATTTGTTGTTATGGCGGCAACAGATATACAAAATTTGTGAAAATCTCAACTGTCTAACTATCGTGGTACTTGAGATAGAGTCTGGTGACAGGCGGACGGACGGACAGACAGCGAAGTCTTACTAATATGGTCCCGTTTTTACCGTTTGGGTACAGAACCCTAAAAAGCAAGAAAAACGCGTCGTGAATCTGCTAAGAGTATATTTAATTTAAATTTTAAAGCTAGGAGATTAAGAGGGTTATATAACTGTCTATGTGTATCTGTATATGTATTTTAGTATCGATGTTCGATCGTACCTCAATAACTACTAAGCTGATTTTGGCAAAGAAATTAATATTATTTACTATTAAAAAAATTCCAATTTAAATATCGCTAGAAAAATATTTGATCTTGAATTTAAGCCAATGTTTTATTTTTTTATACTTTTGCTTTTATTATCGATAAATTCAGATTCCCAGTCAAATCTTCATCTACGTTTACGAGTTTAGTTCTAGTTATCAACATTTATTTGCGACTGAAACAGGATATTGTTGGATTCGCGCTCAAATTGCCTTGATAACCATTGGTGTTCTAACTTTATGGCGTCTGCTACTGCTCAAATCGGTGTTTTTACTCCAATTTTCATCAAAGCTTTAGTATAATAAACAAAACTATTCTTCGAGAATTTTTGGGCAACTTCTTAAAAGTCTTAAGCATTTAAAGTTTGAGGGTTGAATTCGTGTAATCTAGCATTCACACCTAAATGGGGTAGTATATTACAGAAATACTTCTGAGAAGATGCTCAGAGTGAGCTTGAAAAGTCTCTTATCACAATAAATAAGAGAAGTCTAATATGGTTTTACAAAAATAAATTTATTACATTTAAATATTAAGATTCCGTATTTCTGTCTATGCTGGAAACACGCAAATCATGCTTCTGTTCCACTTATCTTTCTAATATATCACCATTGATATTAGCCGCCCCAAAGAGTCCTCCTTGACATCATCATATTAATAAACGTGAAGTGCACACAGATGCAAAAGAAAGCTTTTGTCACAGATCTCAATTTATTTATTAACTGGCCGACCCGGCCACGCGGTGCTATGGAAACGTTAATTGATGACCCGGCAAGGCGTTGCTATGGTAACGTTAATTGATGACCCGGCCACGCGTTGCTATGGTAACGTTAATTGATGACCCGGCTATGCGTTGCTATGGTAACGTTAATTGATGACCCGGCCACGCGTTGCTATGGTAATGTTAATTGATTATGAAAACTGTTATTATGCTTATAGTAACTATATATGGTAACAAACACACAAAGTATTATTATTTAATAATGTACTGATAACAACTGCGACGTGACATTAGCTTCTGCTGATATGTTTCCCAAATATATTAATTTGAGCCTTTTCAAGGTTATTGTGTGTTTCTAAATGTGCATGTACAATCGTATATTACATCATCACTTAACATCCGGTGAGATTATGGTCATATGCTCACAATCAATGCATAAAAAACCGCTGACTTTATAGCCTATTAGATACTATCGATTTTTACTGTCCCTGCCCATAGCCAAAGATGTTATAAACGAATAGTACCTGTGTACTAGCAACGGGAATTTGATAACGGCTGCAACACTAAAGTCATGCATTTAAACACAACATAATTTACGAAGCTCTAATGAGCCGATACTTGCCTTAAACTTTTTTTGTACATCTAAAAGAAGAAAATATTTTTTGACACACAGACGAGAAAGATAATTAAAGTAATATTGATAAAAAAGCGACAACAACCACAAACTAGAAACTAAACGATCCACAAGAACTTAAACAACACTTTTTTTCACGTTTTCCGGTCGTGCCAAAAAAGGTAGCCAATTCAGCATGTTCTCGAGCTTGTTAAACCTAACGCTTGCTCCTTTTATTTTTCTGTCGGCGAAAAAATAGATGAAAAATTCAGTTGTGTTCGGAAGCGCTATGTTATTGTAACATGTTTTAACGAATTTATTTTTTAGACGCCTATCGGGCATTTCAATAAAACCTCGCGTTTCCACGGCGTTTCCTCCAAATATCCGAACTGGTGGTAGACCAGCGTAGAGTAGGACGTATTTTAACTGACAAGAAAAATGAGCTCAAGAAACTCGTCGTTACTCAAGAAACTCGTCACTACTCGCTTTAACAGAAGTAACGACATTATTTTTTTTTTAAAAAGGCATGCGCTTGACCACTATCTCGCCTGATGGTAAGCGTCGATGCGATCTAGGAAGTGACGCGCTTGCCTAGAAGATACCTATTCACTCGTGACTTGAAGATCCCTAAATTGTATTTGTCAGGAAACACAGACTCAGGCAAAAAATTCCACTCCTTAGCGGTACGTATCATAAAATTGGAACCAAAACGCTTAGTGCGACTCTTTGGTATATCCACCATATGACGGTGTCGCCAATTTGTTATTCTGGTTGTCCGATGAAAAAATGGGGATGGCGGAACAAGGTTGTGCAATTCAGCTGCACACTCTCCGAAATGTATCCTATAAAACATTTACAACATTATACGTCGTCACCATACATAATCCACAAAAATTATTCTGTTATCACATCAATTGTACTGTTATGGATTTATTACATCGTTGATTACAACAAAGTCCTTAATTGTATCCCATTGGTTCAAACACATTGTCACATTTAAGTTTATGTGTGATAGTGGTTGAACGAGACGTCGTTCGCATAGAACTAGGTTAAAACAAGCTTAGTTTATTTTATAATTTTTAAAGACGCTTATGTCCTTCCCCAGGCTGAACCCTGCAAATCTTCATATCAAATTTCATCGAAAAAATGTTCACGTGCTTCTCCATGAAAACCTGGCAGACAGTGTTTCTGCTGTAGACAATGATTTGGTGCAACGGCAGCGATCTCACCCTTCGCATTGATGGTTATGCTTTCGAATCCCTGAAGGAGCTGATGTTTGTGTGATGAATAAATAAGATAATAAATATTTCTACTATTCACACCAATTAGCCTAGCCCAAAGTAAGCACTGTAAGCCTTGTGTTATGGATACTAGTGTAACGGATAGACATACATATATCATACATAAATATGTAATATTTATAGAAATATATTTATAAACACCCATGACTCAGGTGCAAATACTCGTATTCGTCATACAAACATCTGCCCCTACCGGGCAGATAGAAATGCAGTACAAGTATTTCTATCTGACTCATGGGTGTTTATATCTATATATATAAAATTCCCTGTCACAATGTTTCACCGCGATGTACTCCGTAACTTGTGTCATGGATACTAAGGTAACGGATAGAGATACATATACATATCTAAATATATAAAAAATCCGTCTCAGAGTGTTTGGCCGCGATAAACTCTGCAACAACTCTTTGTGTATATTCTATAAATATTAAATATCCTATGTATTATTACATTATTAGCTGACCCGGCCACGCGTTGCTGTGTTTTAAATTAACATGAAACCGATCCTATGTACTAAGTCAGAACAAATCCAGCAAAATGAAAAATAAAAACATCAAAATCAGTTGACTAGTTTCCGAGTTTATCTAGGTCAAACACTGTGACTATTTAACAAGAGCATAATAAGTGTATTAAATCTAATGTCTAGACAATTTAATCTACTAAAATTATGTATCATATAATCCATTAAAAATAAACTATTCTAATGGTATTTTCACATTGTAACTTGTATGCAATAAAATATCTATTTGGTATGAACTTTATAACGTTGCGTGTTGAAACCGTATGTCAACAGTAAAACAATTACCTATCATTCAGCCTTCATTTCCAGTGTAAGCTGGCCTTCAATAATTATAACATGATACACCGATAAAGATCAAGACAAAACGGCCTGAAAATGGTTTTTCGTTTAACAAAAAAAACAAGCCAATATTTTGTATTTAACTACCTAAAACATAGGCTTCAATATCGAACGAAGTGAACTGAAAGTTCTGGTCATCGGGGGTAGATGAACCCAATTCTTTTAGCTCAGGTCGATGGTTTTGTAATATTAATATGGTTCATTATAAAAAAGGGGGTAATCGAAACTACAAGATAATTTCTTTCGTAAAGCTCATTTTACACGATGTGAGTTATTTATTTATCACTACATAGTATAAAACAATATCGCTTTCTCTGTCCCTATATCCCTTTGTATGCTGAAATCTTTAAAACTACGCAACGGATTTTGAAGGGGTTTTTTTTAATAGATAGAGTAATTCAAAAGGAAGGTTTATATGTATACTACATGCATAATATAGTAGAGCATTGCATCCGTGCGAAGCCGGGACGGGTCGCTAGTTATATTATAAATCTACAGCGGAAAACGGAAAAGTACTTGAAAATTCGACGGGTGCTCACAAAGCTCGGTAGCTTTATTGGGACAGAAGTATTGTTATTGAACGATAGTAGACTGTCGATAATTAATCGGTGGTCCATCGATAGGCGATAGATAGCAGAACTATCGATAGTGGTATCGATACTATCGATAGCTTGCAACGTGTAAATAGCATTAAAAAAGTGCAATACTGGCGAAAGTATTGTTGCTTGTAAGTAACGAACCATCGACGGCATCTATAGTCTAGGTTCTTGGTAACAATTCTATCGATCGTTTTGTTAGTATCGGGACTGTCGATTCTTTTAGGCTATCAATAGTTTGTTTCTTTTTAACATCGATACTATCGATATTTTCGATAGTTTGTTATATCTAAGCAGCAATACTATCTACAGTATCGATAGAATTGCAGTCTTTCAATAGTGTTGACACGTTTTGAACTATTGATAGTAGCGATACTATCGACAGTATTGATAGTATCCTATCGATACTATCAATACTGTCTATCGATAGTACGTTATTTTTCAAATGAAAATATCAATAGAATTACTATCGATAGGATGGTAACACTAGACAGACCGGACTTCCAAAAGTCACGAGTTCGTGTCCCACCTGAGTAAAACTTGTAGGCCGAGTCGACTTTTATTAGTATTTTTCTACCAAAATTTGTCATCTTTTCTACTAAGAAGGTTCTAATCACCAAACTTAGCAACGTTAATACATACATTTTGTTTTGATGTAGATTTAGAGACACCTGTTATATGGAATATTATTTTTATCACGTTAGCAACATGACATTCCTTTTTTATTATTCGTACCAAAAATTTACCTTTATTTAGTAAACATTAAAAGAAAGAAAGGATTTTATAGTAATAATAATAATATTTCTCACATTTACACTAATAAGCCTAGCCCAAAGTAAGCACTGTATGTTGTGTTGATAATCTAGTGTAAAGGATTGACATACATATATGATACAAAGATACAAAATATATTTGTATGAAAATGCTTGTATTCATCACACCAACATGTGTGATCATCACCCTTTCCGGAACTCGAACCCAGAACCATCTATGCGAAAGGCAGGATAGCTACAATTGCACCAAACGGTCGACTACATAGTTCATGTTTTATAATTTATCGGAAGAATTAGGTTTTAAATTGGATTTCGATCGTCCAATTTTAAAGCTTCCGCTTATACTAACATTGCATGTCTACAGTTGGAGGTTGTTAAACAATACACATGACCAAAGCGTAGAGCTTTTAACTAATTACTATCATTAAGTTATTTGGCCTTTACTTTTACTACACCATAAAAGAATATAATTGGGTCAATTCTATTTTATTTCCAAATCAAACACTTTGGAGAGTATGCTCAAGAGCTGCATTTGCTCATACCGCCATCACCTTTTTCCATCGGACATCCAGACGCAGTGCAGGCGACCACCCTTTCTTGGTTGCTATTCCTACTTGTCGCACCAAGCGCTTTTCAACATCCTTCATAATGCGCACATCAAAGGAGTGGAACTCCTTCCCTGCGTCTGTATTTCCGAGAACTTATAACCCATCAATTTTCAAAGCCAGGGTGAATAGGTACCTTCTGGGTTAGCTCGTTCAATCGTGGATTCTGTCTTTGCCCCCGGGCTTGATTGGGATCAAGAGCTAACCCATCCTTAATAAAAAATGTCGCCTTGCGACTTTTACTCAAAGTTATGCAATTTATACAAATCTAACACTAGCCTAGCCCAAAGGAAGGCTTGTGTTATGTATACTATGGTAACGGATAGACATACATTTATGGTACAAAGATATTTAATATCTATAGAATTAAACATAAGACTCAGGTACAAATGCTCGTATTCATCACACAAATATCTGCCCATTCCGGGACTGGAACCCAGGACCATGCGAAAGGCAGGTCGTCAAACAAACGGTAGTATTCGACGATTGTTGATTATAATGATTTTTCTAAATACATAAACGTAGTTATTAAATATCTCTAAGTACAAAATACCAGGGCACCATAAAACGTAAAGTGGTTTCGTAACAGTCCTAGTCGAGATTGCACCATCAAAGCAATTAGGCGAATCGCGTTCTGCAAAGGTCAGCTTTAAATTGTTAGAATTACAGTTCAAAATCGCAAGTCTACTCTTAAAATACATAGAACTAAATGGTCTTTAGGAAATAGAACTGGTCTTACGACCCGATCTGTGGCAAAGTGCATCTAGTGAGTTACAATAAAAGCCGTGTGTGATTTCTTCATATTTCTATTTTAAAACGTTTTGTTCGCTTTTGCTTGAAACATTTCATAATCTCTTAAAATGAAGTAAACGACTCAAACGGCTCAAATATGGGATTGTGAGTGCAAGTAATACAATAAATACATTATTTTAACTGGTTCCATTTTAATCTTATGTTTAATGTTTGAAAACATATTTCTTTCGACGTTGGAGGTAGTTATCGTTCAACATTAATGGAGCGAAACTAACTCATAGTTGAAGTCGCGACTGCCAGTGTCTCGGTAACTCAGCGATCAGAGCACTCACCCGGATAGCGAAAGGTCATGGGTTCGAATCCTATTTGAGGACTTGGAGTCGTGTTTTTTTTTATAAACGTATTTTAGATGGTGACTGTCAAAAAAATTAAAAAAATACACTGCTAGATTATTTCAATATTTATTTTTAGTTTATTTTTAGTTTTACTCTTAATATAGAAAATATATCCTGAATACATCAAAGTTCTAATCTAAACTGCTGCTAAAAAGAACTGCCGCACCACTCGACCGATCCTAATGGCGGCCGAGGTGTGTAAGAAGGCTTCGTTAAGAGCATCATTTTTGTCATCAACCGAGCTGTTTTGGCACTGTTTATTCCCGGACACTGTGCGCTGTCCATCCTCCGTTCTCCAACAGAAACTGGCTTGAAACCCCGATTTGGATTTTTATTTTTGGTCATATTCATTTTGTACCCACGAATATGGAAGAAATGACGTCCACCCAGGCAGAGATCCCGATGCCCGGGTAACCCTACTTACGCCTGGGGGGTCAGGAGGTCCCCAGGGCGACCGCTAATGGGCCGACTGCGCTCCGCCGGCCACCTCCAAGAGGCGCCCTGACACCACGTATCCCAGTGCCGGGACTTTGACGATTTATTAAAGTGGTAGTCTCCACGCGACCCCCACCGAAGTGGCGGCCCCCGCTCCCGCACCACGTACGAGTTTACAATTGGGCCGGAACCGATCTTCGGATCGGAACACGCCCCGACTTGCCCGCTGACGCGAGCTGGGCTCAAAGGCCCCCCCGAGTGATTTTTAGAGGGGTTGTCTTCCCCGCGACCCCCACCCTAAGATGGCGGGCCTAGGCCCTGCACTGCGTACAGGGTTAAGAGCTCCTACGACGACACCAGACAGGGCTGGCACCGCCTAAAACTCCCCTAGCTCGGCTACCGCTAACCAGGATTCCCTCCTGGGTCTGGCCAGCCGAGCTCCCCCCGTTGCTAATTTTGGTCCGCGCCGTAAACCGCTAACCCCCAAATCTGGAGACCGTTCCCCAATCCGCCACCCGGGGGACGCATCCGATGGCAGACTGCACACGGACTAGTAAAGAAAATACTTGAAAATACTTTCCGTAAGAAATTACTTGCTCAAGGTTAAATAATAAGAGCAATTATGCTAATGATATAAAGGTTACGGTTTCTGGACCTGTTATATTAAAAGCCTTAGATTCGACTTCCACTATGATTATTATTTTTCCGCAATTTCTCTTGATTAACAATATAAAATTTTCAGTCTTCGTAATTAATGATAAATTAGCTTTAAATTTTTTTTTTAACCAATTGCTTCAGATTTACCTTATTCCTTTGCTTAACAGCCAAAAGTGTATTCGTTTTCTCAAACACAATTACGACCGAGGCTGCCACATAAGACAACCAAATAAGTACGTAAGCTTCTATAATCTATAGCCGTCGGACGCTGTAACGAGTGCGCCGGCGCCATGTTTTGCAACATCCGCCGATGAATCATGAGCAACAGATCTGCACCATTCTATAAGAAATCAACCTCGCAATATTAAAGTGTCGATATAATGAAGTTTTTGAAATTCAAAAAAAAATACGTCAAAAAACAGAGTGTCCCACCTATATTTTGCTTTTATTTTCCTTTATTTAGTACTTCACTTCCACTCCTATAGCACATTTAATAAAAACCAATTTTTATTTTAAAAAAATACTAGAAACAATTTAACTTCTCTCAAGTGTCGGGTAAGAAAAACGTATATTTTTCGTATTACTAGAAATGTAGTAAGCAAGAATCAGCTCTTTTTGTTAATAAAATTCACTTATTATTCGACCATTATTACATTTATTATTAGAAAACTATAGATTTTATATGATTATAATAAAACACACCAATTCTTTTTTACCACCATAAACCAGTGAGAAAAAGATATTAATCATAGACAAGACCAACCTATTGACGACCACATATTATGCAACTGTGTTGCTAAATTATATTACACACGAGATATACAGTCGTTGCGAAAAAAAACTACATAGAAAGTCCTACTTTTTCAGTTTTTTTTGAAAAAAAAAAACTTTAAGGTCTTGCTCTCTCTTAAATAGCTACTGGAATGTTAAATTATACATTTTTCAATGACTCAAAAAAGTTCTGGAAAATTCGGTCATTGCAAAAAGAATCTACACAGAAAAAGTCCTACTTTTTTCAAGTTTTTCTTGATAAAAAATACTTGGAAGTCTAGCTCCCTCTTAAATAGCTACTGGAACGTTAAATTATACATATTCAAATTTTTAAAAAAAGTATTAGAAAATTTGGCCGTTGCAAAAAGAAACTACATAGAAATCTGGAAACCTGGGTTTTGCTGCTGCCAGTTTCAGCCTCATCCTATTGACCACGTATTATGCAACTGTGTTGCCACTAAATTATATTTTACACGAGAGATATACTTACTACTATTCTCAGTTTTTTTAGATCTAGCAGGTAAATGTTTAAATAACAAAACAAAGGAGAAAATCACATTAGCCGTAATTATGATGCTTTTTATATTTATTTATCCTGACGCTTCGATATTCTTTACATAAGCCGTATTTACTAGATGACAAAGCTAGTCTCATGACGATTACCTTACCAATAAAACTCCGATATAATTTTGTAAAAGATATCAAGATAATATTTATTGCAATAAGCGCCCTCTCTTGGTATTTCTAAGAAACACGAATGATAACTTTATTTATCATTGTTTGTGTTTATATTTTAACAAGTGTTTTTGCCTTTTTTTTTGCAACCCCTATCTGAAATCTATGTGCACGATTGGAATGCACATTAAAGTGCATTCTAATACACTACACCATTTGTGTAACCCGGAATCGAACCCAGGGTCAACGGGCCGCGCCTCTGATACGACCTTATCAAATGAGCACTCTCATTTAGAAGAAGGAGCCTTGTCAGTGACGAATGACATTTGCTTAGCTCAATGCAATGGATAATACTAGACCGTGAGAGCGATGAATAGCGACCTAACTTTGTACGTGCAGTACCAGCAAATTAATAATCCCTCAGTCTCTATAGTATAAAACAAGGTTAGTACATTATGTTACACAACGGATTTTCAAACAATTCCTTGTTTTGTTTTTGTTTTTCTTGTTGACTCTTGACTTTTCCATTTAACGAAATCGTTTATCCAATATTTAAAAAAGGAACGTTACATACTAATTAATTTTTACAATAAAAACTAATTTGTTTGCATTTTAATAAATTTACATTCTATATATAGTATTTTTTCCCAATATATGAAATACAAAACTTTTATACATATACTTAGAATGTGTGAATAAAAATTTTGAAATTATTTTTTAATAATAAAGATATTTTTGTTATGGAAACTGTAAATGGCAAATGGCGGCAATTATTCACCTGTCAAGATGTTGTCGATGTTAAGCACAGATTGCATAATTATGGTATATTTTGCTGTCATTGATATACGAATGAAAGTTGAAGTGTTGCTATTGTCAGAAAGTATATCGTACAACAAGAGTCTAATAGAGATTCTTATCAATTGAGTTAATCAGTGTAAATTCAGAGAAACTGTAGGTTTTTAAAATATATTTTATTTGAATCTTAAATAGCTAAAGTAAATGTCTATTGGTTTTTTTATCACACGCAGTCGATTGTTACATGCTTTACATTGTATTTTGCGACATAATATGTTTTTAAAAACATAAATAAATTTCGTTTCTCATTAAATACTCTTGGTTTCATATGTCATGATTTTATTAAAGCACATGTAACAACCAGCGAGAGTTTCCTAACCTTTGCAACAGAAAGATGATTAAATATTTTATTTTATTAAAACAATAAATAAAATTATTAAATACCACCATAAAAATCTTTATCAACCGATCCACATAATACTGAAGAAAATCTCGATCTATTTTCAACTTCAAATAACAACGAAGAAGGTTCAATACCAATAAAAAACAATATGATTTATTTTAATTTTGCGTTAAGAAATATCAAAAGAGTTACAATTTAATTTTCGGTGCGGCGAATCTGTTAAGGTAACTGCTTATAAGTATTACTGCAATAAAAAGACTTAATCACCATTGAAAGGCATAGCCTTAGTCATTAAACGCTCTCAATGACAACCAAAAGAGGTTTTACCAAGTCATATTCAGTTGCCATATTTTTTGAAGTTGTATTATACATGGCAACACCTTTATTACAATAACGCTATCGTAATCACAACTTGTAACTTATTACTTAAGGTGGTATTAGTAGTTTACAAGTGACTGCTTTATCCAGTTGGCTGTAGTAATTTTCATTTGTTTGCTAAGTTATTACAGAAACTCTCATAAAGACAACTTCCCGTAAGGGCAACTTCCCATAAGGACTATTTCCCATAAGGACAACTTTCCATAAGGACTACTTCCCATAAAGACTACGTCCCATAAGGACTACTTCCCATAAGTACTACTTCCCATAAGGACTACTTCCCATTAGACTTCTTCCCATAAGGACTACTTCCTGTAAGGACTACTTCCCATTAGACTACTTCCCATAAGGACTACTCGTAATAGGGACTAATATACACAAAAAATGTAGTTTATTAAAATTTGAACAATATACATTATTAGCTTGCCTACCTCCGTGGTAACGCCACTCCAGGTTCGATCCCCAGCCGATGTAGTAAACTAACTTTTCTATATTGGCTAGGGCCAGGGTGTTTAAGTACCATCATAGTTTCTGAATTAAATAACACAAGTGCTTGGTTATAATATTTCTTACATTCACACGAATTAGCCTAGCCCAAAGTAGACACTGTGAGGCCTTATGTTATGGATACTAGATTACCGCATTTACATACATATATGATACATAAAAAAGTAATATTAATAGAAATATATATATAAAATACCCATGACTCAGATACATTTATCACAATATATTTATATGACTAGCTGACCCGGTAACGCGTTGCTAGGGTAACGTTAAAAGAGCGGGGAAAAAGAGCGGACAGACAAACGACAAATTTGTGTTCTTAGATTATAGACTAGCTGACCCGGTAACGCGTGTGTTATAGCGGCAACAGTAGTGATGCGTCCCTCACTCATGAGTTCCCTCGTTTGAGGGCATCATAATCGCAAATTGAAAGAGTTACTCGAATTTAAACATTGAACCACCTCATCATCTCATTCCCTCATTCGTTCACTCGTCTTCATTGGCATTTGCCTGAGTAGTTGAGTGAGTTTTGACATTATGAAATCGTACCGCTACTCGATGCGTCGCGACTCGAATAATCGCGAGGTATTGAGTGAGCGAGTGAGCGAATTAATTGTTTGAAAGTTTTAATGGAATTGACTCTACAGAATGAGGTGAGGAAAATTTTGATTTTGTGTAATTATGAGTTTTTACCTACGGGCATGTAATAAAATAAGTAATGATGGTTGTTGTAATGTGTGTGATAGGTTTTGATAAATGGTAGGATGAAATGATGTATAAGAAAATGCGTGAAACGTTTTACAGAATAAAACACATAGCAACGCGTTGCTATGGTAACGCGTTGCTATGGTAACGCGTTGCTATGGTAACGCGTTGCTATGGTAACGCGTTGCTATGGTAACGTTAATTGATACAATGGAAAAAGAGCGGGAGAAAGAGCGGACTGACATACACACAAACAACAAATGTGTGTGCTTAGAGTATATCTTTATATATATAATTCTTCTGTGAGTGTGTATGTCACTGAACTCCTCCTAAACGGCTGGACCGATTTGAATGAAATTTTTTGTGTGTGTTCAAGGGGATCTGAGAATGGTTTAGATTCACAAATTAGCCCGGCAGATGGCACTGCAGTCGGCACAGCAACGCGTGGCCGGGACAGCTATTTTTATATATTTATCAAATAAAAAAGTGGATTACTTAAAAAAGTACAGGTTCTGAATCTCTTGCTTGTATTGACAAGGTCATTTATTTATTAGGTTATTTATAGAAATAACCAGAGAATAGTTCGGTTATACCCATTGTCAGAACAATTGTATTTAGAACGAACAAAATTACGTTTCTGTGTACTAATAAAAATAACTGACAAATCGAGGTCAACCAGACACGACAAAAACTATTACATAAATTGAGACTTAATGTAGTATGCATTTTATACGGCGTCCATTTGTCCGGTCTAAATGTAAATATTTAATATTTATAGATGAGATAAATGTATGTTAACCTTGAACTTTTTGTTCCAAAAATTGTAAAAAAGAAAAGAGACCGCAAAGTTGCCTGTCTGTCTACAGGATGTATTTTGGAGTGTGCTCAGTAGCTTCATATGCTCACACCGCCATCACCCTTCTTCCATCGGACATCCAGACGCACTGCGGGCTACCCTTTCTTGGTTGCTATTCCTACCTATCGCACCAAGCGCTTCTCAACACCATTTATAATGCGCACAACAAAGGAGTGGAACTCGCTCCCTGAGTCTATATTTCCGAGAACTTATAACCCGTCCGTTTTTAAAGCCAGGGTGAAAAGACACCTTCTGGGTTAGCTCGTTCCATCCTGTCTTGGCCGCCGGGCTTGATTGATCAAGAGCTAACCCATTCAAAATAAAAGAGTGTACCAAAAAATGTTTTATTTTATAAGTAGCCACGGCGCCAGTGCTGTTACGTGCCACTTCTAATAATCTCGCTTTTGTGAACAGCATACAACTGTTACGCATGTTATACTATTTTTTATTGTTAATATTATATAACACGATGTGTCGCGCTTGCCTAGAAGACACCTATTCACTCGTGATTTGAATACCCCTGAATTTACGGGAAACACACACTTAGGGAAGGAGTTCCACTATTTAGTTAGTGATACGGATAACAAAATTTGAATCAAAACGCTTAGACCAGATATATCAACATAATAATGGTGGCGCCTATTTGTAAGTCTGGTTGTCCGATGAAAAAAATGGGGACGGCGGAACAGGGCTATGCAATTCTGCTGCACACTCTCCGAAATGTATCCTATAAATAACGGAAATTCTAGCTACTACTACTATGTATCAGGGGGACTTTCGCAACTCAGTCTTGTGTGCCTGTTTTGTGTCTGAAGGGTACTTGGATTGTTTAATTCCTAGCTACCTTCCATCTATGCTCAAGGCTTATCAACAACAGCCTTATGGTTTCTATACTCGATTTATTCATAGTTGCATTCCTGCTAATTTCTTAATTTATGTTCAGATACGAACATCCTAACTAATATTATAAATACGAAAGTAAGTTTGTTTGTTACACTTTGTTCTGGGCACAGAAAAACACATAGAGTACCTTCCATAAAGAGAAATATTAAAAGCTAGTAGATAATATTATAAATCATCTAGGTAATAGATGCCTATCTTTGCCTGCTCGATAGCTCTCAAAGACTAAACGGTTTTTGTTTTAAAGTTTTCTGCAATGATACCGGATTTAAGAACCGGAACAGGCACTTGTTTTAAACAGTAACCGGAAGTCACGGTTCATTCGATAGGTACTACTTCATTTAAGTTTATCAATAATCTACTAATATCAATAGGTGTTGTAAGCAGTGAAAAATAACCTAAAAAAATTGTAACAACTAAAATATTTATTATTTTTAAATTGTAATTAGTCCTTAAACTTATAAAAAAATATATATAAAAGACCAGTAAAAATATCGTATTCTTTGTTCTTATATTACGCTAAGGAATTTCGTATCTTTGATGAAATAATACAGCGCCGGAATTTATGTAATTGTTAAAATATTGTATTTCATAAGATTTTTTAAAAAAGTTGTTAAGATGGTAACACAGTTTGGTATGTACAATCATGTTTCGTGTATATTTCATGCACGCAAACTATCAATTTTGCTATCGGTAGGAATGTGATAGTAGGTATTTCTTATCGCTAAAATTATTTTTAGCTCTTACTTATTATACATTTTATTGTATACCTATGGTATTTTTTTTTCTTTCTAATTATTTTCAAAGGCAAAAAACTCTGTACGTCGGTTCCGTTTTTTATCTAATTAATGTCTCTTTATATAAAAAATCTATTTAATTATCGTCCGCCATTTTTTGTGTTCCAATCCGCGGAAACGAAACAGAATAGTATCTTTACAAAAACTTTAAACTGATGATTATGTTTAAAAACATTCAGTTTCTTTAAAAAATATTATTATTTAAATATATCTTAACATTTGCTTATCGAAACCCGATAAATTCAACCTAAATCGAAATCGATCGAACGTATTTTATCAAATCATAAATAGACAATGACAAAAACTTTGTTTAGTTTTATATTAATTAAAATTAACATTAATTATAACACTTTTAAAATATTTCCTGCTTAATATAATATTGTACAACAATACAATTGACATATCCAAATAGAGAAAACCTGTTAATAAAATAATGATTAAGACAATCTTTTTATTTTTTATAAATCCACAGCTTTGAAATAAAAAACTTATGAGGTCAATAACGAGATAAAATTTTGTCAAGTAAGTTAAAAGTATAAGTGTTTACTTTAAAGGTCAATTAATTAATTTAACATGCTACAGAAGTCATAATAATGCAACTAGCATATTCGTCAAAAGCATCAAACTTCTTTTAAAAAAACATGAGTGTATATTTAATTATTTATTTTTGGCTGGTTTTCAACTACCAGATGCGCTTCTTATTTAAACTAAAACTAATTACGAAACTGAAAATAGCTATATTATAAACTGTTATCTTAACTGTTCCACCAAAGCATACAATTAAGAATTACCTAACTCATGAATTTCCTGTATTAAAAAAACTACGATTATTTCTCTATTAAAGAGAGTATTTTTGTTACGAATTTATGTTATAATAAATATGTTATAACAAACAATGGAATGCAATCTCGATCTCGCCATTTTTCGATATTCCATCATCGATGATAGGCAATCTCGTTCGAGATCTCGACTATATCGGTCGATATTTTAATCGAGATTTTGTGACAGCAAGTTAGCGAAACATACGTGTTCATTCGTGCGCCGCAAAGCATTGATTGTCGGCCTTAAACTTCTTTTCCTTTATTAACTTTCATCATTTCAAGATTACTGAGTTTTTGTATTTGATTAGTAGCTTAAGAACCATTAAGTGTCAGACAATTTTTACCACGTCAATTATAATTTGTTGCCTTTTCTTAAATAAAAATTTGGTTCTGTGATTTTATAGTCAAAAAGCTTATTTTATTCGCAAAAAATAACATCTTAAGTTTTTTATTTCCATTCTAGATACCACATTTGACACTCGAGATACTATGGTAACGGATAGACATACATATATGATACATAGATATGTAATATTTATATAAATATATTTAAATACCCATGACTCAGGTACAAATGCTCGACTTCATCACACAAACATCTGCCCCTTCTGGGATTTTAACTCAGGACCGTCTCTCGATGCGAAAGGTGGGATCGTTACCGTTGCGCCAAACGGTCGTCAAGGCTCGAGAATGCATTTCCTACCACAAATCCTCAAAGCAAATCTCGAGGGCCCCGAGTTTGGTGGTAATTAAATAAAATTGTAGAGGTGCGAATGAGTTATTTTTTTATCATGAATAGGTAAGCGCGTGGCCGTTATCTCGCCTGAAGCGATGAAGCGATCTAGGATGTGACGCGCTTGCCTAGAAGACACCTATTCACTCGTGACATGGAGACCCCTAAATTGTATATGTCAGGAAACACAAAATCAGGTAGAGAGTTCTACTCTTTAGCAGTGCGGATCACAAAAGTGTATTTGTAAATTTGTGAAAATAAATGTTTAAACGCTGTTTGATATTTTGATAATTCACAATCGGCAAACTTAAGTATCTATGCTAAGTAAAAAATCATCTGGTGCCAAAATAATTATAAAAAATATCATATGACAGTCCCTGCTTCTCCATTAAGATCTATGAATATCTAGATATAATATACATCAAAATCACATGACCTTTAATGGTTATTATCAGCCTAAAGATTTAGTCGTCCGTTTTCTAACATTCTGCACTATTTTTATTAAAAAAATATCTCAGAATATTGTGTCTCCATATAGAAACCGCAATACTTGAAAGACATTTATAGGATTTGAGTCCTATTGCGTTGTTGTGGACTTGTTGACTACTGGAGTTTGTGTCAACATCATAATTTTTCTTCCCTTGAATAAGGCGTACCTTTAGCTGACATGTCTTTTCTACGTGAATTGTGCAACAGTTGGATAGATTGTGTGAAACTTGCGTCAAGGTCCTTACATTTTAGTGTACCAAGAAATGAAGGAGACACACTAATATCTACGCTGTCTCTTTCGCGGTATAACCGAAATACATTCCGGCTGTTATCGAGGACCTTTAATAAAATCTTTTCTAAAAACTTATATTTTCTACAATAGAAAATTAAGCTTTAGTCTGATCGCCTTTAATGGTTGCCACTCGAGAACATTTATAGGATTTGAGTCCTATTGTGTTGTTGTGGACTTGTTGACTACTTGAGTTTGTGTCAACATCATAATTTTTCTTCCCTTGAATAAGGCGTACCTTTAGCTGACATGTCTTTTCTACGTGAATTGTGCAACAGTTGGATAGATTGTGTGAAACTTGCGTCAAGGTCCTTACATTTTAGTGTACCAAGAAATGAAGGAGACACACTAATATCTACGCTGTCTCTTTCGCGGTATAACCGAAATACATTCCGGCTGTTATCGAGGACCTTTAATAAAATCTTTTCTAAAAACTTATATTTTCTACAATAGAAAATTAAGCTTTAGTCTGATCGCCTTTAATGGTTGCCACTCGAGAACTTTTCTGCCACAACGTCCATCAGTTCAACGAGCTATATTATTTATATTTACTTTAAAAGCTGTGGATTTTGGTAATAAATAAAATAAAATATTGGCCAATATAACAACAAATCAATTATTTAAGAAACAACACTAGATAATGGCGCGCTCGATTGCGCATGACATCGCTAGCGCCTTCAAACTAGACCGCGAAGCCTACTGAAACACGTCCAATCAGAAGGAAGACCGAAATCCTACCCATTGTTATGACATGACTCACAACAAAAGAAATCAGCTCTTATTATTTCTACCTGATCTACTTAGCAAACCACCAGTACAATGTTTACAAAATGATGAACAAAAAATCGTGTCTCGGTGACTGTTTATGATGCATTCTATTATTCTGACGACAGTGAGGTGCAACGGTAGTGAACCTGCGTTTCGCACCGACAGTCCTGGATTCTAATCCCGGAAGGGGCAGATGTTTGTGTAATGAATACGAGCATTGTGCCTGAGTGAGAGGTGTTTATATATATTTCTATGAATATTACATATCTATGTAATATTTACTTTAAAAGCTGTGTAATAAATAAAAAAAATATTAACAACAAATCAATTATTTAAAAAACAACACTAGATAATGGCGCGCTCGATTGCTTTCATTGATGACAATTAAACCTTTATTAAAACCAAAAACAAATATCAAAAAAAATAAATTACTTTATAGAATGCTCTATCATTTATCAACTCATCTATGTATCACATATGTATATCTATGTGTTACCCTAGTATCCATAACACAAGGCTTTCAGTGCTTACTTTGGGCTAGGCTAATTGGTGTGAATGTAAGATATATCATTATTATTATTCAATCATCTTTTAATTACAATTAAAAGAAAAATCTCATTAAACATTGCTTTAGTATTTTATTTTAATCTCCAACCCTAATTGCAAACTCCAACCCTTTCTACAATGTCCAACCCGCCTACCAAGCTTGGAGATTATGACTAAACCCTGAAATATGTGTTTATAATATTAGTTACCAGCGTTTACTACACTAATGTACTCGTAATAAAGTTGAGTTTGTTTGAAATATTAAACATTATCTATGCTTCATTTTTGGTGTAACATGTAGCAGATAACTTAACCTAATGACTAATATATACACTATGTTATTGCAGACTAAATATATTTTGATTGTTACTAATACTAGTTATACTTCCGCGGCTATCGTACCTTTATATAAAACCTCTTTTACCGGAAATAAATAAACTTAATATCCTGTAGTCACAGATCCTAAAGACGGGTCGAAATGTTAGGATTGAATAAAAAAAATAAACACGCCATTTATATAATAAAAGTTTATTTAAACACTAGTAATATATATATATATATAATATTAGTCCATTTTGCAAAAGTCGATTTGATAGCTCAATTCTTAGGTTATATATAATCTATAGCGCCCCGTCCCGGCTTCGCAAAGCTGGACAAAATTCTTTAATTTTTTTTTCTAGCATTAAATATAGCCCATGTTTCTCAACGTGAATGTAGCTTTCCAATGATGAAAAAATTTTTGAAATCGGCTTAGTAGTTTTTGAGTTTATTCGTTACAAACATACAAAAATACAAATCTTTCCTCTTTATAATATTAGTGTAGATTTATCATCACGCTACGACCCTAAGGAGCAGAGATGAAACAAAGTGAGAAAGTACTCTACGCGAAAGCGATTTAATAGCGCGGGCGAATGAAGCGATACGACGCGGTTACCAAGAAAAGCGTTAATAAAACTGACGTCTACGCGAGTAACGACATTTATTTTCTTAAAATCTTGTAATTTTCTCAAAGAACAGGATATTGAAAAAGAGTTGCCGTTCCCGTAAGACATTATAAGACAACAGCATATGCTGTCGTCTTTTACGCGGTCGATTTCATTCCCTATTACTTCACAGTTAAGGCTTTGTTTGTCCTGTAGAGTTGACTGTTAAATTCTGTGTTTAATTATACCACAATCTACATCTACAATCTGCTATACTCTAATGCCACCCAAGACAAAATACCTTTAAAATGCTAGAAAGAAATTAAGCAACTACCAAAGAACTTTTTGGCGAAAGCTCGAAGCATCACTTAAGTCATTAATGCGTAATAATGGTGGATTATTAACCACCAAGTGTTTTTGAACATGCACGGATATTGGCAAGGGAAACAAAACAGTGAAAGTTGTCTTTTCCTGCTCTCTCAAAAAACCCACGGGGAGATTTCAGTAAAACCCCACATCTTAACTGAAACCTAGAAAAAGGGATATTTTATTGTTAATTTATCATCCATTGATTATATAATTCATAAATTAGCTCTCATTATTCATAATCATCTAATTAAGAGAAAATGATTGCTTTATACGAAGATATGGCTTAAAGGACAGGCATCCAGGCCATAAATATTTAAAAAAGAAACTATCTTATTATCGTTTCTCGCTTTTTTGTACAGACGTCGGTCGCTCTCCATTACTAAATTTGGCCACATTGTCTCGCAAGAAAAAAAAAGGTTTTAGTAAATCCCCACATCGTTACAGAAACCTAGGGATAGGTATTTAATTGTTCATTCATCATTTGATCATATATCGTCCATAGATCGGCTCTCATCATCATCTCATTAAGAAAATAAATAAATAAATACGAAATCATAACCTTAAAGAACACAATCCAGGCCATAAATATTTAAAAAAAGAAACCACCTAAATGATTTTAATAGAAAAATACTAGAAAAATCGACTTTTGTGAGCCGAGTTGACTTTTTCTAGTATTTCTTATTAAAATAATCTCTCTTTTAAAATGACATTGAAAAATGCAGAAAAGATATATGTATATATATTTAAAAAAGAAACCATCTGATTATAGTTTATCGCCCGCCATTTTTTTTACAGACGACGGTCGTTGTCCATTACTCAATTTGGCCAACATTGTCTCGCAAGAAAACCGCGCGTGGCGTGCGTGGAGTGAAATCATCGTCCAACTATGCATATTTATAATTCTATAGCTTTCTCCCTCTTGTAGTCGACGGCCAGTGAGCAAAAGTATCAATAAAATTATAAAATGATAATACTTATCTGAAAATGAGGTAATTATCTCGCATTTTTTAAATATAAAAGTTAATAAGTATGTGTTTTAATTCACAGAAATTGGTTGGTAAATGCAAGAGGAAAAGAAGAGATAGAGAGATTTTTTTTTAACGCAATGGCAATATTTGTTATTAGTGCGCCATTGTTCTAAAGTAGGATTACATTTTTATTATTTTACTATTATAATTCTTACATTTACACCAAATTATCTAAGTAGTAAGGCTTGTGTTATGTGTACTAAGGTAACGGATATATATATGTATGTGTGTATGTGTGTGTATGTGTGTGTGTGTATGTGTGTGTGTGTGTGTGTGTGTGTTTGTATGTGTGTGTGATACATAGACCTGTAATATTCATAGAAATATATATAAACACCCATGACTGGGTACAAATGCTTGTATTCATCAGACAAATATCTGCCCCTATCACTGGATTACCCCCAGGACCGTAAGTGTGAAAGGCAAAATAGCTACCGTTGCAGCTAATGTTTTGATTTAATTTTTAACCTTAGTATGACCACTTCACATTTCCCACCATACTATTTATTTGGAACCCTACAACACTGACAATTAAATCTATTATCACCCAGCAAGAGAATTTTTCTCGGCGAGCGGCGCGGGCGCAAGGTTACCTAACGAATAATATCAGAAACAACAATAGCCTCTTGTTGAAAGGTCATCATCAGTTCGGTTAACGTCAAATGGCATGAGCTAGTGAGCTGATGATTTCAAATATACAAACGCCACTGTGACTTAAGACGTTTTTAACCAGAGACCTTAGTGCGAGTTTACGCATTCGATATTCGTTATCGAGCGCGTAACAGATTTCTATGAAGATTTGTAGTTCCTGATGGTTACCGCTAGGGGCGCTCATCAAAAATCCATAGTAATATTTTACGCAGACTGTATCGAGTCTCGAAGCGTAAACTCGCAATAGGGTCTCAGTTTCATATAGTTATCTGTCATTTAACACTATCTAACGAAAAACCTAACTAAAAATGAGATTTATAAAATTACTGATTTACAAAGTGAAAACATTGAAGACAAAGTAGCTTGAACTGATCCATGGCAGCTGCACAGCCCAAAGATGCAGTCATCTTGGGATCGAGCTAATCTCACTAATGCAACTGTCATAGTCTCACAGCATACTTATAACTTAAGTGATACAGACTGCTCATAGCTGATACAGGTCTATGATATCAACAACTTTATCTGCCAGTTATTTCTATTCAAGACATGTGAAACTGAAATTTGTAGTTTATCTGGCAGATAAATTCCGAATAGGCTATCATGGACTTTATCAACAAGTAGTTAAATAGGTCCTTAAGACACTTAAGACATTAAAGTCTGAGACTAGAAGCCTGAGAGCTAGCTTTCATCAGTTAAACCTTGTCATCAATTAAAATATTAACTTTCACATTATAATTGAATTAAATTACATTTACAAATTAATTAAGATAATTAATTTTATTAACAATAAAAGTCATTGCAAAAGTTTCAATTCAGTATTTTATTGCATATTATAAAGTGAAAAGATGGGTAATTATTTTTAAAAGAGCATTATGGACTTAGTAGGGTAAAGGAATTGTAGTAGAGGACATCTTATTACAAATAAATATTTATAAAAAATATTCACACCAATTAGCCTAGCCCAAAGTAAGCACTGTAAGGCTTGTGTTATGGATACTAGGGTAACGGATAGACATACAAATATGATACATAGATATATAATATTCATAGAAATATATATAAACACCCATGACTTAGGTACAAATGCTCGTATTCATCATACAAACATCTGCCCCTTCCGGGTTCGAACCTAGGACCGTCGATGCGAAAGGCAAGATTGCTACCGTTGCAGGAAATGGTCGTATTATGATACTGTTAATTAAGTTAATTAGCATCATAGATTTATCTTAAATATAAAAGTAACGTCAGATTTTATAAAAAATTTGTAACCCAATACTGAAAAAAAATAGTGCGACCCGCTATATTTTTTAACAGTGAAGAAAAGTTTAAATCAGCTCATAATAATACCCCCAGAATTTCCAGAGGATTTCGTCATGGGCTTCCATTTCACGCAACATCTCAGGTGAAAGAGAAAACATAGCAACTGTATCAGTGTAACGTGCCTTTAATGACATTTTCACTGAGCGCTTATTTCGCGTAGTTGCGTTTTCTAAGAGCATCGTTAAGTAAATTGAAGCGAGAACGCTGCGGCCAGCGACGACTTTTAAAATAGGATGTTGTTACGAATTGCTGAGACAGGTAGAAATTTCTTAGTGGTTTTGACATAATGTTTACTTATAATAAAAATATTGTTAAAATACACTCATGATCAAAAATTATAAAAATATCGGTGGTTGTTTAAAAAAAACGCGTGCAGTTAGCCTCGTTTATAATGACAATATTAAAAACAAAAAGAACTAACTACATCACTATGTCTGTAGATCTGCCCGCCAATTTTGCCTGTCTCTATTATACAACTTGATACACCACAGACAAGTACATAAACAACAGTACCTCTACAGATTTGCATGAGAAAGGAGGTATAATGTTTAACCATCGACAAAACGAAAAGGTCTCAATTAGTTAATTGCACTAATATCTCAAATTGGGCAGACCCTCAGTGGTCATGGACCAAATCTCCGCAATTAGACACTCAAGGTGGAGAGCATTAGGAAATGACGTAAAAAGGCCATTACAAGTTTCAACCACAATTGGAATCAGCACACTTATTTCGAACAAAGAAACAACGAAATAGGTGAACCCGATGAGTATATAATTATTTTTATTGTCACGGAGAATTGAGTTCGAGGCTCCACTTCTTTAGAAAATAGACTAATACAAGCCTAACTAGGTGTATGAGACTCGTAATTCAAGGACCGATTGATTGCTACTTGGTGGGAATCCTAGTAGGGAGATGTATTTGTTCGTAAGCCATGATTGTTGTAAACATATTTATGTATTCTTAACGTTTACAATATTTATATAAATTAGTAATAGCGATACGATTAATAGAAACTTTGCAGTTGTTTCATCTCACGATCACAATGGTGCATATTGACACGCATGTGACGCATTTAGACACATGGCGACTCATGTAGACATAAGGCGACGTATGTAGACACAAGGCGAAGCATGTAGGCACAAGGCGACGCATGCAGACACAAGGCGACGCATGTAGACACACGGCGACGCATGTAGACATACACGTGAGAAATACAGACATGCACGCTTGTGGTCGTCCACATCTCGTTTCTACAACTATAATAATGCAATTACAAATACATGATACCACAATATTTATGCACATCCTGTTTCGTTTTACTGCTCAAATTAATATGACTATTAATATCGATAAAAACATATACTTTGATCTTTAAGACCTAAAATTATTACTGATTTTTTTTTCTATTACATTTTTTATATTACAGTCATAGTTTATTTATTTATATTACAGTCATAGTTTATTTATTCTGTTAAAAATAATAAATGGAGCTATTTCAAATGCTTTTGTTTATAATTTAAATCGTTAACTGATGATGACAAAATTTGCGAAACAAACTGCGAGCTACAGCAAGTTAGCAAACAATTTATGAGTAACAAGGGTGACGAAAGGGAACCGTTCATGTTTTAATAATTGTATCTTTGCATAATATATCTCAATAGTCGGTAATATAGAAAAAGAAACCTAGGTTAGTTGAACTGTTTACAATACTCTTTTTATGAGTACAGAAATCTCTACTCTCTGACGAAAGTCAAAAATAGTCTGTTTCGGAAACATCATTATAATGTCACTTAGGTTTGCTAATGTAGATGGAGCCATCGTCTTTGTACTTGCTAAATTACGTTCCAAGATGGCGGACGAAAATAATTTATAAAGATCAAGTTGGCAGATCGATGAATTGAACAAGCAACACGATCGCGAATGTCAAGGTTTGTTGGTTACTTTCATTCTTGTGTATATTTATAAAGTATGTTTGCTTCTTTGCGTTAATCTTTCAAACAACTATCTTATTAACATTTGTCATTGGATTTCAATAATGGTGATTTTTTGACATTTATACAGAAAATGATAAACTATTTTATAACCGTAATTTTTCCGTTGTGATTGGCCTTGAAACTGTGAGCTACAAAATCATCGTGAAGTATTTTAATAGAAAAATACTAGAAAAATCGACTCAGCTCACAAGTGAATTCTCATGTGGGTCTCTTGCGGGTTCGTGCCTCAGAATTGACTTAGTCGATTTTTTCTAGTATTTTCTATTAAAATAATTTATCTTATAAAATATAAATAGGAAGAAAAAATCGGCCAAGTGCGAGTCGGACTCGCGCACCGAGGGTTCCGTAAAAAATATTTTTATTATACGATGTAACAAAAAATTTAAGGTTTTCGCAATTTTTCCTTTATCTGTGCTATAAGACGTTACTTCGTAGCAAATTTCATGATTCTGAGTTCACGGGACCTGATCTGAGGTTTTGATTCCCTTGCGTGTCGAAAATTTGCGGAAATTTGCGGTATAAACGGCTGTATCTTTTGATTGCGTTGGCTTAGAAGTTTGATTTTTTCACAGCTCCAAGGGACAGAAGACTCCAAGAAACCTCCACGCGTTTCTGAGACAATGGGTCTTGACAGACAGACCGACGGACGAACAACAAAGTGATCCTATAAGGGTTCCGTTTTTTCCTTTCGAGGAACAGAACCCTAAAAATTATTAAACTGTCGTAAAGTATTACTACAGTAATAGTAAAGGTTAAAATTTTTGTGAGTACTTACCTACAATCTTAGTTGTTAACAAATTATGATGAAGTGACGAGCTTTAGATCTTCGTATGGATCATAAGCGTCATTTAAAAAAGCTGTACCCAATATTGAAAATGTCAAAATATTGTTTGTATCTTACTATTTCTTCTTTTATGATTTCTGTTTTATTAATATAGAAAACTATAAGTTTAGACGTCCAGACTTACAAATAGGCGACACCATTATATGGTAGATATACCAAAGAGTCGCACTAAGCGTTTTAGTTCCAATGTTGTGATAAGTAACGCTAAGGAGTGGAACTCTTTGCCCGAGTCTGTGTTTCCTGATAAATATAATTTAGGGGTCTTCAAGTCACGAGTGAATAGGTATCTTCTAGGCAAGCGCATCACATCCTAGATCGCAGCGTCGCTTACCATCAGGCGAGATAGTGGTCTATTTTCTATATAAAAAAGACGTTAATATCTTGTTAAGTTATTTAGGAATGTCTTTGTTTCTATTAAATAAATAAATAAATAAAAGAAACGTTGCAAAAGGCATTAACTGTAACATACAAGTACAATTGTTTACTTAAAAGTTGAGCATATTTTCTATCAAAGTGACGGTTTTTCTTTATTATGGTAAGTTTTGAAGAAAGTATTTATTTTCTAAAGTATCATAAATGTCACGCTAATAATTTATGGTTATTTTATCAGATACGGACGCTTGGTGCAACGTTAGCGACCCTACCTTCTGCGCCAAAGGATTCGAATCCCGGCAGGGGCATATGTTTGTGTGATGAAAATAAGCATTTGTTTCAGAGTCATGTATGTACCGAGTTATGTACTCCTAGCTTTTACCGGCTTCGCCCGCATTTATTTTTATTTATTTTTTTTTTGTAAAAAGTATCCTATCCTCGTGGCGCCCAGAGATTTTTTGGACCTTCCTTAACTATGGCCCAACTGTCTTTCTTATAGGACATAATTGTTATTGTCATATCCGCCCAAAGTTTGGAGTTGAAAATTTTATGTATTAGAGGTACCGCTTTGAAGTGAAACTTCTAGGGTACATATTGGATTATATTAGCATGTGTTCTTAATTTCAATTATTTATCTACCTTTTGTTCTTTACAAAGGGCATTGGGCCACAGTGACTAGACTAAAAGTAACTATTTAGTGATGTCAAATTAAATAAAATTTTTATATGTTCATTTTATTTTATTTTTAAATTAAATGGCTCTTCTTTTCTTACTTTTATTGCAGGTTTTTTTCTAATTAGTCTCCTATTACAAGTCATAAAATACTTACAATAACAAATTCTTTTAATTCTTATTATCAAAAATTCTTTCTTGATATTCTAAATTAAATTCCTTTAATCAGCAGAAGTATAAGTCAAAGTCTCGTACATAATAAACAATTACAATAAAGACAACAAGAGAAATTATCTAAAACAAATATCAAAATACTAGTCTCAAATTTAAATGTTAATAAACAAAGTATCCGAACTTTTCCTTATATTCTAATCATCATGTCAATCTTTCAATTGTTTATAGTTTAGGAGTGAAAATCCCTAAAACAATTTCTGTTTCTTGTAAAACAAATATATATCCTTATACTTGACATTTGACTTCTTGAATCACATAGTGGAATGTCATCTTCTGAACTGGTGTCTGTCGATCTGTGTTATCACCATAATCTTCTATAAAATCTGCATCCCCTTCTCCTTCGTCTTCGAACTCAGAATTGTCCAGAGTACCATCATTCACAATCGATTTGATTTCATCGTCCTGCAAACCTATTAACAAAATACCTTAGGCGTAGGTAATAGTGCTAGATAAGTGTACCTACATAGACTAGATACGAAAAACTGTTAGTGAAAGGTAAGAAGCGTTTTTATGTAATATTAATTGTAAATGTTTCTCAAAACAAATATATTAAAGTCATAAACAAAAGCATTAAGGTTTTTGCATAGGTACTAACTTCGACCCAACAGACTTCACAAAGGTCTTATTATTGAAACCCAAGATTCCGCAGAATTTTAGCTCTTAAAATGCAAAATAATTGACTCCATTTAAGTGGTACCTATTAATTACCAACTTTTTGTATAAAAACATACCCGACAATCACGGAATATCATTATAAAATAGATTTACTTACCACGTTTTCGTAAGCCAGCCATACTGCCGTCAATTTTTTTTCGAAATGACGTCTGTCAATTGTCACAGCCAATGGTGGCATACCGGAAACTGTTACCTAATATTTGGTTCAAAAATCTAATAAAAATATTTCTATAACCCGCGAAATTCTAAAAATCTATCAAGATTTTTTTAATATGGGTTTCTGAAAGGCGCGTGAGCGGTAATTAAAAGTTAGTTGAAAACAGTTCTGGGCTGGAGTTGCCATTTTTATTATGGTTTATCAAAAGACGCGTGGGCGCCACGAGGCTATGTTACTTCTAATAACTCCAAGAATAAATGTACGAAAATTCATGATGATTGGTTTAGTAGTTTTTGCATGAAAGCATAACAAACAAACTTACATTCACATTTATAATATAAGTAGGGTTGTGTCAACTGTATGTACTATGTACCGTTTTCGGGATTATACTCATATGAATACAGCCTGTGTATTCACAACAGCTCCAATTCTATATTGTACTCGTTCATACAAAAGATTCATCACAAACAAGACTACAGTACAAAAACCCACGCAATCGCCTCACTAATTATTGTCCTTAACCACACGTTCCCTCTGTAAGGTGTCAACGCATGTTTTAAAAGCGCAAAAAATCAGCCAATCACTTCTAAAGCGGCCTTAATTTCCCAACAATTATTACAGACAAGCATCGATGACTAACAAGCCCTTTGTAGCAAATAGTGTTAAAGAAACATTCACTTCTGGCAAAAGAAACCTTAACTCTAAAGAGATATGACTAAGAATTGCGTAGACTAGTGGGATCTGTTACGTCGTTTCGTGGTGCTCGTTGATGTGTTAGCAGCAAAAACGTGTAGCTCTCAATAGTGTTGTGCAAATTGGTGTAAGTCGGTTAGAGCAATTTAGTGGTTGACATCGACCACAATGGTGACCCGTCGGTCGTTTCGATATTCATACATTAAATACAATCTATATATAATATATACTAGCTGACTTAGCCACGCGCTGCTGTGTTATAATATAAATTATAATGAAACCTATCCTATGTCCTACGTTGCAACAAATCCAGCAAATTCAAAAAAAATATATCAAAATTGGTCGAGTGGTTTTGGAGTTCATCGCGATCAAACACTGTCATAGACAGGGAATTTTATATACATATATGGTGAAAATGCTTTTCTTTGTCACGTAATCACGTCAAAGCTACAGAACCTATCGGTATGGGATCATGACCAATCGACGCGGGAAAATCTGTAGATGGTTTTTGGCCACTAACTTTTTAGATTCGATGGACCCTTTGTCTGTTTTTTCTATTTACTTTCATAAACTTTTTCCCGGATTTATTTCATTCGGTGGGTTGCTATGGAAACGGATTCAGTCATTATTTTTCTGTATTAAACCTAAATAACAAATTCTTTGACATTGAAATAAAACAACTTCTTTTGGGTTTTTTTGCGCAAAATTTATATTTTAGCCTGACATTCTTTTTAAACAATTTTGATTTATATAAATTTTAACAGTTAGGAAAGTGCCCGATTAAAATATTGTAAAAGTAGTAGAAAATTTATGACGACCAATGCTTTAGTCATCCGTGATAAAGGAGTGAGAAATAAATATAAATTATGCCCAAAAACCTTAAATTTGTTGTTTTATTCAAATGTGTAATGCGCGCAGAAGTGTAAGAACTAAACAATTCATCGTCAAAACAAAAAAACGTGGAAAGTTATATTAAAAAAACTGAAGATGTCCGTTCAACAGTTAAGTGTAGAAACTTTATATTAAAATGCTGACTAGCCGTCACACACCCGCTCTGCTGGGCTAATAATAATTTATTTTCATTGGTATATGTTTTGTTAAATTATTCAAAATAATAATAAATATTTCCTACACTCATATCAATTAGCCTAGCCCAAAGCAAGCACTGTAAGGCTTGTGTTATGTATACTAGTGTAACAGATAGACATACATATATGATACATAGATATGTAATATTCATAGAATATATATAAACACCCATGACTCAGGTACAAATGCTAGTATTTATCACACAAACATCTACCCCTTTAGGTTTCGAACCCAGGACCCTCGGTGCGAAAGGCAGGACCGCTACCGTTGCACCAAACGGTCGTCAACAATGTGTGTCATGTTGTCTAATATTTATTTATTTATGTAAATTAAATTGTAAGTTTGGATAAATCAATTTAACTACAATTTTTAACGATTGGGTAGTGAAGTACCAATACCCCGGGTTCGAATCCATAATCATTTAATCCCGAGTCATGGATGTTACCTACTAATTTATGTAATATATCCGTTATTTGGTATCCATTTTTTTAATTTCAACGTGTTCACTCTTGATATTAATCAAACCCGAGGGCCAAGAATAGATCTACATTGGAGTGAGCTAAGCCAGAAGGTGCCTATTCACCCTGCCTCTAAAGACATACGGGTTATAAGTACTCGGAAATACAGACGCAAGAAGGAAGTCCCACTTTGCTGTGCGCATTATAAAAGACGTTGGGTAGCGCTTGGTGCGACAATTAGGAATAGCAATCAACAAAGGTAGGTGTAGTCCACAGACGACGGAATGAGCTCATGCAGTTTCTGGACACACTCCAAATTGACATATATGTAACATAAAAATCGGATATTTTGATATTTTTTAAAATATTAAATATTTTCAAACCCTGAAAAGAATCCTGTTTTAGCATACATTGTTATTATCACAAAACTTAAACAAACTTAAAAACAGAACTACTAAGGACTTTTTATCATAATCCATGCAGTGAACTGCATTTAAGGCTTAACATCCACAGACATACTTTTCGCACCGACGGTCCTGGGTTCGAATCCCGGTAGGGGCAGATGTTTTTATTATGAATTCGAGCATTTGTACCTGAGTCATGGGTGTTTATATATATTTCTATGAATATTACATATCTATCTATCATTATGTACATCTACGTTGCCCTAGTATCCATAACACAAGGCTAATTGGTGTAAATGTAAGAAATATTTATTTATTTATTGTTCTAAACCCAAGTTAAGTAGGTAAAGTACTTGTATTATTTAATTCAGACACAACTTTGTACCACAACACTAGTGTTGCCCAAATGCAAGAACAAGACGAGACTTAGCCAGTCTTGGTCTTGGTCTTGCGCCAATACACCTGGTCTTGGTCTTGGTCTTGGTCTTGCGCTTGCAGTCTTGGTCTTGGTCTTGGTCTTGCAGCAAGAGTCTTGCAAGTCTTGCAATTACCTATTAGTCTATTGCTATTTATTAAAGTTTACTTTAAATCTTAGAAAAACGTATTAGAATTGGAACATTGTGAGCTTGAATTAACATAGCCATAGTAAAGATCAATCAGATTAATAAATAACTGAAGATTTGATAAGAAAGTCGAAAAATCAACTGACCTATATGTCGTTTTCCATGGAAGTAACTGTTTCTTAATAAACATTTATGATTTATAAGCTTACATTTGCTAAAACATGTAAAAAAACAAATTAATTACAATAACTTGACTGTATTTTAAATAACAATGTCTGTCTAGAAAGAGATTGAACCCTCAACTTGCATGAAATTTAATAAAAGAGTTTTATGATTTATCATTTATTTCAATCAAAAATAAAATACAACACAAATCAAACATAACAGTACACAACAGCTTTATCATTAGGTTATGTTACTTTATATCAATTCTTTTGACCAAGAATTAATACAAAGTAACCATCTGGCTGACTCATCACTTAACCTATTTCTATGTTTTCTAATTACTAATGATGCTTTAGAAAATAATCTCTCAGCAGGTACTGAAGTTGCAGGTATTGAGAGAAAATCACGGGCCATCTTCGATAAAGTCGGATACTCTGTCTCATGCGTCCTCCACCAATCTAAAATGTCTTCCGAGCTGGCAGTTCTTGGTTTTCTCAGGTACTCCTCCAACTCGTCTATCACTAAGCCTTGAAGACAAGATCCAGATGACGTCGAGGGACATTCATAGAGTTTATCAAAGTCTATAATGTCTTCATCTTCATCACATACTTTATTTTCTTTTCTTGGCAATTCCAGAGATTTGTTCAGTGAGTGTAGACTTTTATATTCTTCATAAAGTTCATTGAACTTGCGCAGACTTTCTGTTTTAAGTTGCTTCCCCCACATTGTCAGGTCAAAAGTCTGAGCCTTATGCCTTGGGTCTAAAATTAAAGAAGTACAATAAATCCAGTTGCTCTTCTTATAATGTTTAAGCATTTTGTCTCGAGCTGCTTGGAAAGCTAGAATGAGCCTTTCATCCACTTCAGATCGATTAGGTTTCTCATCTAACTGTTTTACCATGGATTCAATTTTATCTAGCAAGAGATTGAATGATACAATGACTAGCGGTAATGTAACATATTTGTCTCCACCAAGTTTTGTACTTAAAAGTTTAAAGTTTATTAGAAATTTATGTAATTTTTCGAGTACCTGCCATTCACTAGCTGTGATTTGAAAATCATTCAATTCGGTGACAGAACTGCACAATATGTTAATGCCCGCTCTCACTTTTAAACCAAATCCAATCATATCATGTGTGGAATTCCATCTTGTTGGACAGTCAAGAATGGCATTTAGATTTGATGGCACGCCAGCTGCTTCACAAGCAGACTGAAACTTCTTCTTCACTATCTCACTTCTTTTTATTTTACTGGAAATACTGCGTAACTTTGTTACAGATGTACGCGAGTCAGCAATATTTGGTGCATATTCTTCATCTTCCTCAGTTTCGTCTGCATAGTCTTCATACTGCTGATCTTGCGCGTTAGTGTCAGACTCACAGTGTAATGCTAAGGTCTCTAATAAATCTTGTACACCAAGGTTTAAAATGTGAGCAAAGCACCGGAAATGTTGATTGTCTGAATCAAAGTGTGGCAACTGTTTGCCCAGTTCATACATAAATTTGGTATTTGCAGTTGCGTTGTCGACCGTGATACCTTGTATTTTATCAATTATGCCATATTCCAATAAACATTCATGGAAAATCGTTGCAATATCTTCCCCAGTATGTCGACCGCGTGATGGTATAAAATCAAGAACTACAGATCGATACTTCCATTCGTTGTCTATATAATGCATAGTAACCCCGTAGTAACTCCTACCAGCAATTGACGTCCACCCATCAATGGTAAATGACATTTTAGATGATAATTGTTGAAGTCGTTCCTTGAGATTAAATTGGAGCTCTTCAAATCGCTCTTTGACTTTCCTTCTAAGTGTAGACCTTTTAGGAAACTCCATATTAGGGCAAATACGTCGAAAATATACTTGTGTAGCTTCGTCATCGAAAAATGAGAAGGGAAGATATTTTTTCACTACCCAATCAACTGTAGCTGTCGTGATGTTGTCACTGCTGTTTTCCGACTGAAATAAAACAATAAATCTTGTGTTATTATTTAAAACATACTAGGTTTGAGCGTTTAGGAGGAGGAGGTTTGTTGTTGTTAAATCGAGAAAATCGTTAAATTGACATTTGTTATATTAAGGTTGCACTGTACTGTAATTTACCAAAATAAAGTACTTAGTTGTTACTGGCCGATTATGAAAACAAATGAAAATATAGGTGTTTATAAAAATATTTAAGACGATAATTACATACTTAATATGTCGCACCCCTAGATGAAAACACCACTAACTCAAAAATACTTACGTAAGTTAATGGCGTTTTTGAAAGTATCGCATGAACAGCTACGCGGAGTTAAAATTCCCGTAGCGACAATTTCGACCATTGTTAAAAATGACGCGAAATATGTACCTATGTATTACTATTTTATCAATATCTATAAAATATTCCGAAGTCAGTTTAAAGTCATTTGTTCAAAAAAGACTTTTTTGAGTTCCTGGAGTTTTCATATAAAAAAAATATATTCTTACCTGTCCACTTCTTCCAGCGGTTACTAAAAAGCTTGTGATATCTCCACTTAATTTTGGTTTAACAGGAAGAAATATTTGTGATTCCTTTTTGTGGAAAGATATTAGATGTTTCCTTAAGCCTGAAGTGTTTCTGTTTTTCATTTTTATTTCAGTCTTTTTATGTTGGCACAATTTACACAAGGCAGTTTGGGATGCATGAATTATTTCGAAAAACTCCTCAAATTTGCTTTTGGGTCTTTTAGATCTGTGACTCAAACTCTCGTTACTCGGACTAGAATAATTTGAATCTTCGTCACTCATATTAAATTGTACACGTGATACGTTTTTAGAAAACAACAAGAATTAGTAAAAACAATTATTAAGTTAGACTCGAAGCACAGCTCAATTGGAAATGACTGGAATTAAAATAATTCCTTTGTTTATAGTACGTTTCCTTGCTTTCTACCGCGCCGCCTCGCCACGTGCCGGCTCTATTAAAAGGATGCCGCCGCAAATCAAACGATGCCGCGTGCGGCGTACAAACACAGATTATTACCTACTTGTACAGACGCGACGCGTGAATAAAATATATGTAAAGAATTAGTGCCAATCACTATTCTTTACATATAAGTGAATGTTTTGGCGTACATCTATACTAATCTATACTAATATTATAAAGCTGAAGAGTTTGTTTGTATGTTTGATGACAGAAGTTTTAAAATAAATAAATAAATCCTGAACGTCACTATACCTCCAAAGTTACTATTCTTCGTGGGCGAAGTCGCGGGCACTGCTTGTAAATACTTTTTTTTTTTTTTTATTTTTTTTTTTTTATTTATTTATTTCATATACAAGAAAAAAAAATACAAAGATACAATTTAGTCCCACAAAACCGACTTGTCGGTTTGACTGAGGGATCTTTAGTCTCTTAGCTTATAATTATAATTATGTAGGTATATAATACAACTATAACTGTATCAGGTAAAGTTAAGTGCACAATAATTGGATTTAGACTGAATTACAACAAACTGAAGGAAAATTTAGCGGTGATAATAATAAGATACAATTGTTGTAAGATATAAAATACGTGTGTAAAAAACAACCACGCCTCCGAGCCCTCAGATGGGCTCGGAGGCGTGGTTGTTTTTTACACACGTATTTTATATCTTATAGAAATATTGCATTGTGAATGCAAAAAAATAAATAAAAACATACAATTGTTGTGTTAAATAGTAGTCATCAGATAATCTTTTAATATTTTTTTAAATTTATTTTTATCCGTTTCACATCTAATAGTTTCGGGCAACGAATTAAGAAGATATGGTATACGCTTCTGTAAAGTTCTGTCACCAAAATAATTTTGAACCCTAGGAATTACAAATTTCTTTTTTGAAGTGGCTCTAGTGATCTGGTTATGATTTATGTATTCAAAAGTGGAGACACACTCTCGGCTGCCGTGATTATTTACTAATAATAAATCGCAGGCTTTTTATTTTATTAGTAGGTAAGTACCTACGCTTTTTATATTATTTTATTAATTATGTAGAATTTTTTTACACGTTTCAAGTATATTTAAAAGTGGCTACAATATTTATCAAACGGGTGATATTTGAACACTTTTTTGCTATTTTTTCTTGTAAAAACTTAAGAAATATAATGACTAAATGTACAATAATAGTACCTAAGTAATTAGTTTAAAACCATATAATCAATATTATAATATATACTTACTAGAATAAATTATTATGACATCTACTACCTATCCTTACCATTTTATTCTAATCATAATACTACTTGCGTGATCAGTATAATGTATTCATTTTCATTATAAGCACTCTGAAACTTATTTATTCTTTGGAACACCTGTAGGTACTCTTAAAATTCGAAATTATTTTGCATGAGTATACCTACGCCTACGCCCTGTGGCGGCAATCAAATAGTGTCAAATGTTGTGATTTCGGCGCGGCGGCAACGATTGTTGTATATGATTTCAAAAGAAGCCGCCGGCGCGTGTATTATAACCATGTGCTTCCGAAAAGCAGCAAATTTCTTTGAGAAGTAAGTACAAAACCTTTGATGCCGCATTATCAAAGTGCCGATGGTTAAAACATAACTATGCATGCACTCAGTTTGATTTTAATGGATATTTTTTTATTCGCTATGTAGGTATGTTTATGGTATTAGTCGTAATGCGCATAGATCCAGTTTTTCATATTCTTTGATACAGTTTTTTGCGTCTCATAGAATTCCTAAGCGTACCTATACACCGAACTGTTACACCTAACTACTCCGTGAAATAGCGCTAAGTCCTAGCTGCAAGACGCAAGAGTCTTGCAGGCTTAGTCTTGTTCTTGCTCAAGTCTTGCACGGTCAGTCTTGGTCTTGGTCTTGCTAAAAATACGCGGTCTTGTTCTTGGTCTTGGTCTTGCAAAAACGCAAGAACAAGACCAAGACTGCAAGACCAAGACTGAATTTGGGCAACACTACACAACACCCAGACCCGATATAAAATATAGAAAAGTTCATTTTCTAAATTGACCCGGCCGGATATCGAACCTCGTCCTCGTATCGTCCTCGGGGTGGCGTTACCATAAAAGCCGATATGCAAGCCTTCTGACCCGCGTTGTCCCTAAGCTAAAACGGGGTCAATTTTGAATTTTAAATGCCAACACATTTAATAAAATCTTTTTCGTACTGTTTAGGAATCATATTTCTATTATTTTAACGGAAAAATATTGAAAAAATAATTTATTTTATAAGATGGTATTGAAAAAATGAAAAAAAAACATGCAAAAGATATGTAAAATTATAAATCATATTTCTATTACTTGCAGCCTTTTAAATGGTTCTAGAAAAAAAATCAATTTTATAAATTTTCCGCGTTTTCACTCATACCTTTTGTGGTTTAGCGAAGTTTTAGCTTAGGGACGACAAAACAGAGGGCGTCAGACTTGTTTTGCTTACATGCATCAACATCATTAAATTCAAATTTCAAATCGATAAAAAATCGATATAAAAACAACATCCGCGTACTCTCCTTCATTACATGTAGTACAGTTGACATTGAAAACACGTGGGAGGGAACACTGACCAATACAAATACTGTCACGCACAATTTTCAATCTTACTCCTCTAACATTATGCGTTTCCCTTGCCTGAACATCATAATTCCTCTATACAACCGGTCCCACAGTTGACCTACTGCACCCGAAACCCAGTAAGTGATTCATGGCAGGATCGCTGATGATAACTGTACAGACTCCTTTTAACAAGACTAATGGGCTAATGAATGGGTAATAATGGAGTATTGTTATAACAGACAACTAAGACTGGAACAAAACCTAGAAAACGATACAGTTACCTACAATATTCTTAAGTGAGCCACAGTTTGACGTCCGTTGTCAAGTGGCTCAGTTACCGGTTTTCATCGGCCACTTTGAGGTCCCGAGTTTGTTTCCCGGCCGTTTCCATGTAGAAAACGAGCTTATCTATATTGCCTTGAATCTGGGTGTTATGGTACCGCCCTTGTTTCTGAATTCCGTATCACGAGTGTTAAACTTATCACACCCACACATGTGCATCTATTACAAATCGAACCCAAGACCAAATAGTCTTCACAATAATTATGATTTTTGACCTTCTTTTTATCATTCATAATATCTGAGAGTGTCTATGTAGATAATTTTTTAAACAATGTTTTTAATTTAAAAACGTATCATCTCTTGCCGAACTAGGTAATAAATAACCTGTATTTCAGCATACACTACCTCTTGTCTCTGTCTCCTTGGATACATTAATTACAAACCACAGAAGTGCATCGTTTCTAATGGATAATTCACTTAATAATAATAATAACAATAATATTTTTTGCATTTACATCAATTAGCTTAGCCCAAAGTTAGCACCGTAAGACTTGTGTTATGGATACTAAGGTAACGGATAGATATACATATACATAGATATGTAATATTTATAGAAATTTATATAAAAACCCATACACACAAACACTTACCACTTCCGAGACTCGAAACAAGGTTCAGCGGTGCGAAAGGAAGGATCACTACCGTTGTATCAAACGATAATCACACAGAATAGACTATACAACAATTTATAATCTGTAGAATACGACAAAAGATTGAGTATCTACCGATGCTTCGTTTTTGTGTCGACTACGACAGATGTCAGTCAAAGATTTATCGAAATCGCTTGAACATAAGAGCACTAATCAAAAATGAATGAAAAAATGAGAAAAGATTTACATACATAGGTATAGTACACTAGCTGACCCGGCCACGCGTTGCTATGTTATAAATTAAAATAAAACCTAACCTATGTCCTAAGTCGGAACAAATCCAGAAAATACAAACGAATTTGGTTGGGTAGTTTCAGAGTTCATCGCGATCAAACACTGTAACTGGGGATTTTTGTATATAAATATATGACTAGTCTGGCCATAAATACTTCTACATAAAACCTTTCCTTTTTTGCGTTAATTATTTTAAAATCTTCTTTCGTTTTCGCACCATTTCACATATTTTTCGTGTGCATTATCAAATTACAATATGGAATGGGGTGTTAAAGAAAATGTAGCGTCACAAAGCTACATTTTGTGAAAAAGGAGTGAAAGCTTCAGCCAAAGTGTATCAAGAGACAGTCTTGGATCGTGTTGTGAAACCTCTCAGCAATACACTTTTTAAAAATGTGACGTGGACTTTCCAGCAAGATTCTGCACATGGTCACAAGGCACGAAGTACCCAAGCCTGGCTTGAAATCAACGTTCCGGACTTTATAAGACCTGAAAATTGACCCTCATCTAGCCGAGACGTGCACCCTTTAGACCACAAATTATGGTCAGTTTTAGAGGACATGGTCTGCTCTAAACGACACGGCGACATCGAGTCTCTTAAAAAACTGGTTGGTTGTTTGTAAAGTCGGTATACGGGAGAAAGTTTTACGTGACAACGACTTTGAGTGGTAAAATAATTTTAATGTGAATATTCATTCGTATAGTAGGAAGAAGGATGAAATAATAGTAACAATTTAAAACATTTATTTATACAAAGAATTATATTTAAAACATTAATTTATAGGCACGCGTCCCTTCCACTTTTTATGTCTGTCTCTCTCGCTCTTAGGCGGGCTAACCATGCCCGAGTGGAAGGGACGCGTGCCTCTCACTCGCTCTCATTGTAAGCGCATAACGTGAGCGGAGCGTAACGCAGTTTCTTGAAGTGTCACCCGGCAAACCAATTTATAAGACGTTGTCACGTGAAAAATCTCTAGAGCAAGCAGTGGCGAAATTTCAAATGGAAACAATGCGTAAATCCATAAATTCGTGACCAGACATCTTAAAGGCCTGTATAAAGGACAAAAGTAGCCATTTCGAATAGAATTTTTTTTTTACTGAGACTTTAATAAATATGTACATACATATAAGTTTTAGTAATACTTCATTACTTCATAAAAATAGATGGATTTACATTTGTAACAGAACTTATGGCCAGACTGATATAGCTAAGGTAAAGGTTGATGTCTCCCTTTAAGCTTATAAAGACTGTGTTTGGATTTAAAAAAGTTACAAATTGACTTACAATAACAAAAATTAAAAATTACAAAGTTAACTAATATAACAGCATTTCACGATCCACCTTCACGGACGAAAGCGTCTGTTTTTGTACATCCAACTATTGCCCCTCACCGATTTCGTACCAAGGACCCAACGGTCGGCTGCTCACTAGCCGACGATGGAAAAAAAATACTTTTTCATCTTCAACGACCTAATTAATTTATCTCTTTCGATGCACGCGAGTGGACACGTCATTGTGTGCTTTTTTTTTAATTGTTTCAACTATGTCTACATAACAGACTTTTTGGCGGGAAAAAATATTTTCTTGGTTTTAGTTTTTTTTAATAAAAGTGTTCTGGTGGATATTAGTGCGTTATAATAGTGGATTATTAACCACTAAGTGTTTGTAAACATGCTGGAATATTGTTAAGTTAAAGTCCAAGGGTTTTTTTTAGTAAAACCAGAAAACGCTTAACTGAAACCCAAAGGAAGAGGTCTTGTTATAGTGTGCAGCCAAATAATTGAATAGAAAATAATTAACAAAAACATATTTTAATATTTTTAATTACATCCTATTAACATAGTATAAGTGCATTGTTGCTAAGAAATATGGATGTTGAAGTTTATTGAATTCTGAAATAAATTATTTTTATTATTTTTATTCATTCATCATTCACTGATCATCTATCATTCACAAATGAGCTCTCATAATCATTCATTATCATCTAATTAAGAAATGAAATTACTAAATATGAAGACATGGCTTAAAGGACACGAATCCTAGCTATGAAATCTTATTTAAAAACATAAATAATAATATTTCTAACATTCACACCAATTAACCAAAGTAAGCACTTTTAAGGCTTGTGTTATGGATACTAGGGTAACGGATAGACATACATATATCATACACAAAATACCCATGACACAGCTACAAATGCTTGTATTTATCACACAAACATCTGCCCTTTCCGGGACTCGTACCCAGGACCGACGGTGCCAAACGGTCGTCCACATAATGTGACTTAGTGATCTATACCAAAAAACGTAGCAGATTGGCTTAATGTTCGCCTTTGCGTGAAAGAGTTTCGAAACATTCCCACAGTCGTGATGTGATCGCTTTTTAAGTTGGTTGTTCACAGTTTTTTTTAACAACAGTGCTTGTATTAAAATAGTCATGGAAAATAAACAATTTTAAACACGAATAGTTGTGGAATATTGTAAGGTCAGTCAGCCTTTAAATGCAAAGAAAGTAAGATTATTGTGAATCAGTCATGATTTTCGTGGCTTTTGGAGTTCATTACTATACGTGCATAGTTGCCAATGAAGGTCAAACGGTGTTCTTTCTCCGAGCCTACAATCTGTCCGCATTCTAATATTTCCAGTACATTACCAAGTGACAGATAATAGGTGACACATACATTTTATGCTCTCAAATTATTCAACGTTCTGTGAACAAAAATGGGCAATCCGCCTATATTAAATTTAATTGTAAACAGTTCATTTAGCGACTTTTCTTTATACTAAGAGAGCTGTGTTGAGGGAACTTTGCTTTATGGGAATTCGAAAAATGTACATAGACTTATTATTTTATTATTAAAATATATAATTGTAAATAATTATTTTAAGCAAACTTTAAAAACAATGTAACAATCGTTCAAATATAGAAGTATTTTTTTTTACATTTTTTTAAAGATGGGTTGATTACCTGATTGTTAGACCTGAGAGCTCTAACGTGGTTGTTTTTTACATGCGTGTTTTATATCTTTTTTTGTACTAAAAAGGTACGAGCTTGCCAAGAAGATACCTATTCACTCGTGACTTGAAGACCCCTAAATTGTATATGCCAGGAAAACAGATTCAGGCAAAGAGTTCCATTCCTCAGTGGTACGTATCCCAAAATTGGAACTAAAACGCTTGGTGCGACTCTTTGGTATATCTACCATATAATGGTGGTGCCTATTTGTAAGTCTGGTTGTCTGATGAAAAAATGGGGACGGCGGAACAAGTTTGTACAAACAATTCTGCTGTACACTCCCGAAATGTATCCTATAAAAAAATCTCTTGGCCCTCCTCTCAATGGAATTTCTTATAGAAATATAACAGTGTGAATGCAAAAAAAGATGTAAAAATACAGATAAATAGATTTTAGACGGGTACTCTCAAAGCTCGTAGCTCAATTGAGAGAGCAGTGGTCCGGACATCCAAAGGTTGTGGGTTTTAGTCCCACCTGAGAATAACCAGTGAATTGCGTAGATTTTTTCTATAATTCTACTATTAAAATTTATCCCATAAGATAGCATCGAAACGAAAAAATATATAGTCAGATTTTTTTTTTTCCATCCGTGAAAACCTGACCTCTAAAAGTAAAAACTTATCATATTATCGCTTTGATGACAGAGTTATCAAGTGTTTGGTACGAGCCGGTACGGGCGTGCGCATCTGGTTGAGATGAGATACCAATCCAATACACTAGTTACAATATATCACAACTTACACTTTCAACTAAACCACCCTCTTATTTTGTTTGCGTTAGAGTCGTATTTGCAATGCGCATTATAATTCTTTCTGGGCAGTAGACACAGATTAATATTTTAGCTAGGGTCAGTTCGTGCGAATTGACCGGTAAAGGATACTCCTATCGTATTTGATATAATATAAATATAAAACACAAAGACAGGAGAAGAACAAATTTTGTATATTTTTTATACTAAATAGCTAATATAAGTGTTGGAAAAAAGTTGGAAGTATTTGAAATAAATTAATCTAATAATATTTCATTTGCTTGATAACCCCAAGTTCAAGTATATGTTCAGGTTGTTTAGTTTTATTAACGGTATGGTTTTTCATTACATTGTTTACTTATACCAATATTTAGTTTAAACTATCGTCACTAGATGTCGTACCTCGCTGTAACGCGATGAGTATTTTAGCGCATCATTATATTAATGTTTGGATTAAAAAATTAATATGCTCAGAAAGTTTTTTTGTAAATTTTAACGTTACATTTGACCTCATGCTTAATAATCTATTAATAAAGGTTTTGATTTCTACGTGTCATTTAAAAAATTCTATTCACTGCAATCATACATCAATCGTGTTTATTACTTATTAAAACAAGTAATAAACACAGTATTAAAAACGACAAATTATTTGATTATTTGACTATGATAATGTCAATGATTTTATCAGGTTTGAGTTCCTCCTTATTCCATTAGGTTATGGTGACTATTTCGTAAGTTTATTACAAAAATAAATTTAAGCTTACTTTGAAAGAAAGAAACACATTGTTCATTGTATCTATCTTATTCAGGTTCACTAGTTCATTTTTCGATAAATAATTCAAAGATTAACAAAAAGAAAAAAATCACTTTGTGTAATAAAATAATAAGACTCATTTTTTACATAAACTAGATATTGTTCCTTTTTTCGTGGAATTGTTACTTTTTGAGTTGTCTCGTGTTACTTTTGACTATCAGCCACTGGCAACACTGTCAATAATACGTTTAATTACATATAGTTTGAGTACTCACATCAAAACTGCAGTACCTACTTAAGCTAACCCCTGATTCACAGACAATGTAATTTTATTTACTTTTTGCATTGTCACATAGTATGTTTACATTGTTACATTTTCTTGTACATGTGACACCCTATAAGGGTGTTTGCAATTTCCAGACCTTAATTATCTAAGATCACAGTGGTTTGTGTGTTTGTCTGTCCGCTCTTTTTCCCGCTCTTTTTCCATTGTATCAATAACGTTACCATAGCAACGCTTTAACCGCAAGTAGTTCGTCTACCGGACGCTAGATGGCGCTAACAGAAAAAATTAATAATAGAAAAATTTCAAGAATTTTGTCCACCCGTGCGCCGCTCTTTATAGTATAAAATTACAATAAAATTGAGTTTAACTTATAAATTAAATATACATTCTTTTATTGCACAATACACTGTCTGTAATATAATAAACAAAATACTTGAACGAGTATATTGACACTAAAATATTTAGCAATCAGGAAAATAAAGCATTTGTTAACCCTGCATAAACACAACAACTATTACCGTAATAAAACCCTTGAGACACATACTACTTACTTTTATGCATTCATTTCACGCCGCTCATGCTACACAACCTTGACTAGACAAGTGGGCAACCATCTTAAAGAACTTACAAGCATTTGAATAAAAAAAAAATTCTAAAGCGCTCAAAATCCATAAAAAAAATGTATTATTAAATATAAATAACTTACAACTTACAAACACTTCTTTTAAGTTCAAGTTAGTTATTTATGAGTATTTTTCGTTCTCTACAGTAATACTTTTTTGGTTTTTTACAAGCAGAGTTAGCTTACCACATTGGCATAACTTCTTTAGCGGCCTTGTGCACTTTTTGGGATGGGTAAAAAATGTTAAACTCACGTCAGGACACGTGACCTGATCGAAAATTCGGAAGGGAGAGTAGACCGCCGGCGAGGCGTAGGAGAGGAAGTAATATCCCTCTCTCTTTCTTCCGCACGGCGAAAATGTATGCCTGCTGCTGCTGTTTCGTTTAAGCGGCGCAGGGCGATTGCACGAGTGTGCGTGTGTGTTTGTTGTCTTGTTTGTGTACGATAGCGCAATAAATAAATATTGTATTACCAAATAAATTATAGTACTTTTATACTGTAAATTAAAGCAATTCGTGCGAAATTAATGCTAGTGTCCAAAACACAAGTCTTACAGTGCTTACTTTGGCTAGGTTAATTGGTGTCAAATTAAGAAATATTATTATTATTGAGCCATTATTAATGGCTTGCAAATTTACAGTTATGATGAAATTAAATTAAATATTAAATTATCAATTTTCAATATTACATAAATACTTTCATTTAAAAATTAATAATCAATGTCAACACAAAATTAACAACAAATGTGTTTATTGTAGGAACATTAAAACGGCTTTTTTGCTAATTCGCAGTTTTTACCAACTATTCTTACGCAGCGACTATATGACAATATACAAACTAATTTTTCTACACTAATATTATAAAGAGGAAAGATTTGTATTCTTGTATGTTTGCTATGAATAACCTGAAAAACTACTAAGCCGATTTCAAAAATTCTTTCACCATTGGAAAGCTACATTCACGCTGAGTAACATAGGCTATATCTAATGCTAGAAAAAAATTAAAGAATTTTGTCCACCCGTGCGAAACCGGGACGGGCCGCTAGTTATTTATAAAAAGGACAAAAAAACATACACAAAGGAGAGAATGATACAATTTCTAGTTATGTACCTCGAGCAATAACTCTGTCTCACTTACAAGCTGCCACGGCATGCAATACAGGTAACAAGGCATATGCAAACAACGTTAAAGATTAATTTTTAGCAAGTACATAGCTTTGTTTTACGCCGGATGCCTAGAACAAACATAAGTCACGATGTATTGGCAAAAAATTTAGTTGGATGGTAAAAATTAACTAAAATTATTATGTAAAACATTACAGAATTTGGGAGGCCAGTCAGTAAATAATAGCAATGTTTACTTAACACTATACAGACATACATACATACAGGCGGACTATCTCGCTTTTTCAACCCCCATCAGCCGTTTCATACAATCTCGTCGGTAAAGGGTACTTTTGACACTAAACTATAGTGTATAGTGACTATACAATAATAATAAGCTTGATATTAAAAATACATGATAGGTTTAGAAGATTCTTTTTTATTCTGCTTTACTAAAATCTAATTTACTTAATATAGGCGTGTTGGTGCCGACTCTTATGTATGAGAGTAAATCTAAGAGTTTGGCAGAAGAATCACGAATGTATCATCAATGCAGTTAAGTGGAAATAAGAGCTTTAAGAAGTATAGTTGGAGTGAATCTATTATCTAAGATCACAGTGGTTTGTGTGTTTGTCTGTCCGCTCTTTTTCCCGCTCTTTTTCCATTGTATACGTATTACCATAGCAACGCGTTAACCGCAAGTAGTTCGTCTACCGGACGCTAGATGGCGCTAACGGAAAAATATTAAATAATAAATAAAAAATTAAGAATTTTGTCCACCCGTGCGAAGCCGGGACGGGCCGCTAGTTTAATAGATAAAATAAAAGAGTGATGTCGTGTTTAAGATGATGTTGTGACAAAGACAAAAAAAGGGATGCTTAAATGGCTTCGACATGTAGAAATAGACATGTAGAAAGGATGGACGAAAGAAGATTAACAAGACAAGAATATGAGGCAAATGTGCAAGGGCGTGTCGGCAGGGATTTTAGCGGTATCCGAACGTACTTTGAAATGCCTATGTTGGTGTACTGTGTATACACATAGATAGTTAAACGTAAAACAGTTTCTTACAGATTGGTAACAGAAAACATTATATCTGTTATACTTTTATAAGTGTTCGACGCAAAACAGGTTCAAAACACCCAAATAAGCGATACAGGAATAATTCTGTAACAGATTATGTGTAACCCTTATGAAAGTGTCTGCTCATAAAGGTCTTTTTGAATAAAGTTAAGACCACACAATAGATTGGCACCACCCAGTTCAAAGCTCAATTTCATACTTTCAGGTCCCTTTGCAATGGCTGTGAAAATTTATAATAAAATCCCCGAAATAATAAAAAATTAAAATAACACATTTAAAATTAAGAAAGTATTGAAATCATATTTGGTTAAAAAAGGTTTTTATTTGTTGCAAGAGTTTTTTGATCATAAATAGCTCTCAAATTCTTTTTTTTTTGTTTGCTCATTAATACTTATCCTATTTTAAGTTTTAATTTGTAACTTTTCTTATTTTGCTGTTCACTGATCTCAAACTGAAATGTTATTTAATTATAGTTTAATGTTACTTAAAATTTTTGTTACATTTCAGTTACATAGGTATATATTAGTTACTCCTATTTTTTTTATCATTCTCTAATAAATCTATTATGATGTTGAGACACCTGACAGGGTTCATGTTCGGTTCTGTTATATACCACATGAGTGCAATAAAAACTTTTGAATTTGAATTTGAATCCCTGCGTGTCGGTAAAGGCAGAGCAAGGCGAGCTATCAGGGACCAAATAGAAGATATCCTGAAAAAGGACCAGGGCAAAAGTACCCTAACCGACGAGCTTGTATGAAAGTTCTGGTAAGTGTTAAAGAAGCGAGATTTGTATGTCAGGATCGCATAAAGTGGAAATCTGTGATCTTTGCCTATTTCTGTGAGAAAAAGTCGTATGTGTGTACTACTATTATAGGATTACTATTCTTACTATAATAGGAACAGACGGAAAGCTGAAACGTTCATTACAAACCGGTGTAATCGCGATTTCTGAATAACTCATCACGTTCTCTCTGCGCTTGAGTTGACTTTACGTTCGTTGGAATTTAATATCATGCGGCATAACTTGCAGTATTACTGTACTTTCGAATACATATATTCACGTTTTATAATAATATAATAGTAATTTTAATATTATTTCTTACATAGTTAGTATAAAGCATCATTTGCAGCTGTTCGCGATTGGGTACAGTCTCTTTTAAAACACTTTCTATGTTATCCATTAGATCTGTAATTTTTTGTTATTCAATTTGTAAAGGAAATGTTTTCAAATATTTAGTTATAATATTTCCGTTTAACATACATGTCTGACATGTATCACCGATGCTGTAATCACGGCCCCTGTAAAGGAGTCGAAACGTCAGGATAAAATCTATAATCTAAGACCACAGTGGTTTGTGTGTTTGTCTGTCCGCTCTTTTTCCCGCTCTTTTTCCATCGTATCAATAACGAAACATATATAGATACTATTAGTTACAAATGCTCGTATTTATCACACAAACATCTGCCCATTCCAGGACTCGAACTAAGGACCATCGTCGTGAAAGTGAGGATCGCTACCGTTGCACCAATAAGATAATAAGTGACAGGTATTCGAAATACCGTATACTTTTTAGAATATACCAACGTTGACTCGTCAAAATATAATATACAAAATTTCAATTAACATCTGGGTTAACTCGTTCCATCATGGATCCTGTCTTGGCCCCCGGGCTTGATTTGGATCAAGAGGGAACCCCTTAAAAATCATTTAGGAAACCGTAAGAAAATTGCAATGTCAAGCCAAACATAAGGAAACAAACGCAACCTTAGTACGTAGCAATAAGGAAGTGACACCTGTCAAAAGTATCATCCTACATTGGACAAAGTATAGTACTTCTACTTGAGTAGGTCACGTCTACAAAACTCAGAAGACGTAAGTATAATATACTGCAAGAACAATAGGATCACGACCTTGACGCATCCCCAAGACACTCACTTGATCTTGCACAAGATAGTAAACAATACTGAAGGAGAGATTCGCCTAAAACAATAGGCCACTTAATAGAAATATACAGGTTGAGTCAAAGCTAAAACATTTACACGATAACATATTACAATAAAGCAAACATGATTTTACTTCGGGTAAAGAAAAGTAGGCCTTTTTAACCCGAAGGCAATTTATATATATAAAAAAATTCCGTGTTGTTTGACCGCGATGAACTCCGAAACTACTGAACCGATTTTGATGATTTTTTTCTTCATTTTGCTGCATTTGTTTCGACTTAGAACATAGGATAAGTTTCATTTTAATTTATATCTATATATATATATATATATATATATAAAATCCGTATCACAGTGTTTGACAGCGATGAACTCCGAAACTACTTAACCGATTTTGATTTTATTTTTCATTTTGCTGAATTTTTCCGATTAAGAACATAGAATAAATTTCATTTTAATTTATAAGACCACAACTCTTGGCCGGTTCGGCTAGTATATGTATATTTACTGACGTAGGCTAGGACGCCTTATTCTCAATTACGCCGAATTTATTAGTAGTAGTTCTAATATTAATACTTATAATATTGAATTCTTACACTGCAGAAGTCTATCACATATCTAAAGAAAATCATTTTACCGGTTTCATTTTTTTATAGTTAATCCTGACGTTTAAGAATTAAGGTAATAGTCATCATATATGTGCTAAGTACCTAACCTTCCAATATTTTCATCTCTCTTTTTCCATTGTATATGCGTTACCATAGCAACGCGTTAACCGTAAGTAGTTCGTGTACCGGACGCTAGATGGCGCTAACAGAAAAATATTTAATAATAGAAAAAAAATTAAGAATTTTGTCCACCCGTGCGTAGCCGGGACGGGCCGCTAGTTTAGTATAAAATTTTACGTGTTTTTTTTAACATATAATATTGTTTGGGTTAATCTCAAATATCTAATACATTTCTATTATCATATTGTTATACTACACACGTTTGCCTGGATTACAATCAAATTAGAAACTGAAAATAGTTGATCATATTAATTTGTAACAAATATAAAAAAAAAAAACATGTGAATTATATTTTTTGTAACAACTCTAACAATTTCCATTCGTGCCAGTATACATAAAAACCGAAAAAACGAAAACGGGTAGATTCGCGACAGCCATCTTGATTATCCATCGATGCTATTTGGATCATCGATTTTACTCGATTGCGCAACAGCTTGCTCAATGAGTGCCATGGAATCGATTAGTAATGCTCCGTGTTTCGACCTGTGATCTGGTGCATGTAACGATGTGTCAAGTCGATACTACATAACCGGCTGTTTGGTCTGTTGTGTATATTTAAATCAAGGTTAATATTATACTTCTATCTCATAACTAGTAAATAAACATAATGGGTTTCGAACAATGTCTGTTGCTTCGAGTACCGGAAAGGAAAGATCATGGGTATGTATATATATATTTTTTTTTATAAATATTACTCTATTTATACGTTAAGTATATCCGTTACCCTAGTACCTATCCATAAGCCTTACAGTCCTTATTTCGGGCTAGACTAATAGGTGCGAAAATAAAAAATCTAACTGTAACACTATATCTTATCGTTATGAGAGCTACAGCTAAAAATTGTCAAATATAAAAGGTCAATCCAATCGATTGGTGTATTGATCCAACAATTAGATCTAAATGTTTGTCGTAATAGGTCAAATTAAATTAGTCACTGGTTCACAGATTCAAATGATGTGATAACTGGCATATCATAGATAAAAGAGTAAATGAAAAAGTAAGCAATCGTAGCACAAATTTTTAAATAAATATTACATTTTATTTGTAAAAAAAGCTAATATTACTCCTCATGTCTGCTATACCATTTGTATACTAAGTTAATAATAAAATAAGCTCTGATATTATTTATTTTAATAAAAACAAATTAACTGTTTATTTTTATTATCGTAATATCTAACACTATTTATTTGTATCATGATTTTGATTATATAAAAACCTTTTTCCTTATAAAAGTTGTTTCTAAAGATTTTCTCAACCTCTGTTGAACAATAAAACAACCTTCTTAGCATATAATAATAGGGGTTAAAGTATGAAATTGCCGTTTTATTGCAATAGGTTCTTTGAATTGACATAGAATCTTCATGGTTTGAGGTTTTCGAATGAAACTTTTTTTAAATGGTTTCTATGATGTTCTTTTTTTAAAAAATGTAAAACATTTGAATATCGACTTTCAATTGTTTTTGTTATTCAATTTAGACAAGAAAGATGGATACTGCGAAAATTCGAGTTATTTTTGAATACGAGTTCCGACGCGGAACTAACGCGGCAGAAACAGCCCGCAATATCAATGCTGCGTTTGGAGAGGGGTCTACTAATGAACGCACCGTGCGATTTTGGTTTAAACGCTTTCGTGATGGAAATTTCGACTTAAAGAACGAGCCACGAGGAAGACCGCCCACACAGGTAAATAACGATGAATTAAGAGAGATAGTGGAAGCCGATCCTAGTCAAAGTACCCAGGAATTAGCGGCATGGTTTAACGTTACCTTACCCACAATATTGACTCACTTGCGTCAAATCAATAAAATAAAAAAATACGAAAAATGGGTGCCTCATGATTTGACTGATCTGCAGAAAGAAACGCGTGTTGAAACTTGTGTTGCCTTGTTGAACCGGTACAGAAATGAAGGAATATTGGATCGAATTGTAACATGTGATGAAAAGTGGATTCTTTATGATAACCGGAAAAGAAAAATGCAATGGCTGACCCCAGGTCAAATGCCACAACAGTGTCCTAAAGCAAAACTTACCAATAAAAAGGTAATGGTAACTGTTTGGTGGTCTCAGCATGGTGTTATTCACTATAGTTTTCTCCGATCTGGTCAAGCAATAACGGCAGATGTCTATTGTGCCGAACTCCGAACCATGTTGACAAAACTAGCAGTAAAACAGCCCCGACTCATGAATCGATCTTCACCATTATTGCTCCACGACAACGCGAGACCTCACACAGCACGAGAAACCATTTTGACCCTTCAGGAACTGCAGTTAGAAACCATTCGTCATCCTCCGTATTCACCAGACCTTGCTCCAACGGACTACCATTTTTTTCGTGATTTGGACAATTATCTACGTGACAAGAAGTTTTCTTCCCAGGAGGCAGTACAAAATGCTTTCACACAGTTTGTGCAGTCTAGATCGTCGGAATTCTATCGCAAAGGCATTAATGACCTTCCCATTAGATGGCAGCAATGTATAGATAATAATGGCAACTATTTTGATTAAATAAATTTGTTAAAAATTTAAAAAATAAACAATATAGATTTTCAGTACAAATCGGCAATTTCATACTTTAACCCCTAATATTTTTTCAATGCGATGTAATATCAAAAATATTTGTGTATGCATAACGCGAAGTGTCAAAAATCCTTCTTTAATATGCAAAAACAATAAGATAAGAACTTTATAGTTAAAGAAACCTTTTTGCAATACACGGATCTATGGTCTGCTGTCATCGTATAACAAAACTTTTATCTAAAATACTTATTTATAATAACAGTTAATTATTCACCTGAGTCAAGTTGAACTTCAAATAGTACAACTAAAGATTAATAAATTTTTTGTGTCGTAATTACTATAAGTATTTAATAACAATATTGTTTGGTAGATCTACATAGCTTCTCGTACCGACTACGTAACCTGTTACATCTTTACAACACAAAGATGCAAAACGAATGTAATTGATTCAACGCAACAGCAAAACGAGCGGGCCGGCCGCGGAAAACCAGCGATACACAATATTTATTGAAATAGATTTCTTTATACTATGTCATAAAGCAATTTAATGTTATAATGAGCTTAAGTCTAACAATCCTCGTACGTATTTTGTCTATGAATGCATTACAAATACTCGACATTTTATTTTTTAAAAGATAGTTTCGAAAACTACACATTAGTTAATGCAATACATAGAAACATTTGTAAGGAGGTGAAAAACAGACTTATGGTACTCAATAAATAGAGTTCCATTTCAAATAACACAAGTTTTACTTATATATATCGCAGCTACGTTACTTGTGTGTAGAACAATGTAATGTTAGCTAATATTTATATCTAAAATTATTTGTTTCTTTTTTAAATACTAGATATTTTAAAAACAAAGACAACAAGGTTGTCAAGTCTTTCAATAAAACAAACCGTAATAAGATATCAATAAGATATAATTAAAAGCTGTGCTGTAATTTTATTTACTTAACTCATAAGTTATCTCATGATTTTGGTGTTGTTGTGTTGTGATTCTGATGTCGTTTTGGTAGGATGGTAGTGTGATTGTGGCGGAATTTGGAAGTGGTTTGGTTTTACTTGAATTGACTCACTTGATCATCAAAACGCCTTGTTTTGAGTCTCAACTGGTCGCTGCATAATATTTAAAATATAACCTATAAAAACTGTTAGATTTCTCCATTCGATTTTTTGTCTAAAGCACCACACACAGAGTACACAATATCATTTCAGAAAATTTGTTCCTAATGGTAGATTGACGTGCTATCCGTACATATCTCGTTCGATAACCTCGCACTTATTTTTATCATGTTAAGTTCTATAATTCAATTTCGACAGCTTACGTAATTTAATTGTTAACCTCGCTTGCGTGTATACTGTATCTGTTTCGTAAGGGTACCTCTAAATTGAGAGTAGACCTTTAAATGGAATACCAATTATGTACAATTCACTTCTATTGACATTAGACCACCGCCAGGTGTGCCAAACCTAAGCGGAGTTTAATGCAAATTTATTTATTTAGGGAAACCAACACAATAAACGCTATTTGAATTAAATAAAGCAGAACATATGATATACTAGTTGACCCGGCCACGCGTTACTGTGTTAATAAACTAAAATGAAACCTATCTATGTCTCAAGTGGAAATAAATCCAACAAAAAGAAAACATTAAAATCGGTTGAGTAGTTTCGCGGTCAAAAACTGTGACACGTAATTTTAAAATATTTCGATAAGATAGATAAGTACGAACGTTTAGTGCAACTGTAGCGATTGTGTCTTTTGCACCAAAGGTCCTGGGTTGGAATCCGAAAAGGGGCAGATATTTGTGTGATGATTACGTGCTTCTGGTTATAAAGAGATTTTTTATTTCTACAGCATATAGACCAACTACATAACCGTGTTTTGTTAATTCATTTAGGAAGTCATAATATTTGCTTTGTTCCATCTCGTGGTTATTAGGTATTTTAGTTTTCCACGACAAGGTACTTAAATTAATATATTAACTACTAACATAGTTTTTAAGATATTTTGTTACTAATATTATGGCCCCACGCCTGAAACAAATTCTTTTTATTTAACTTTTATTTATTTTTTTGAAGAGAAAACTTCTTTGGCATCGTTGTGATTTGAAAATCGATTAAACGAAAAAGCGACAATAAAAAGAGACAGACACATAAATTCATAAGATTTAACGTAGGAGAAAATGAGATAGGTAGCATTATGTACGTGTGTTAATACGTGTTTGTGTGCGCATGCGTAGTACAAAGCTTGAGAGAAGGTATCACTACAACCGTGGTATTTTGTATACGCGTACGTATTATTTTTGAAGGTTTCACTTCTACCACGTGTGATTTGCACACATGTTTTTTTATTTACCGCATTTTTTTATTCAATTCGGATTGGTTTTAGATCATAACCCTATTTGCTTCCAATGCTACTTAGAAAAATATTCTGCTTTGTATTAATTACAAGAAAACCATTTTGATTGAGCAATTTACTAATTATTTAACAACGGCTATAAAGTGTTTCTTTGGTTCTCATCGTTAACAAGATCTTTTCCCACAATTAATTTTAAAACAAAACTACCATTCATATAATAATAAGTGGTTAGTAATAAAATATCTTTACAGTTCGTTTTTTAATCTTTAATAGTTGACCGCTGTCTCGCGACGGTAAGCGACGATGCGATCTAGGATGTGACGCGCTTGCCCAGAAGATGCGTATTCACTTGTAACTTGTAGACCCCTAAATTGTATTTATCAGGAAACACAGACTTAAGCAAAGAGATCCACTGATTATCGGTACGGATTACAATATTGGAAACAGAACGCTTAATGCGATTTTTTGGTTTTATTACATAATTACAGATTTCTTTTTTAATTAAAATTAATTAAATATAAAAGCGACACGAGTTGTGAACACCTTCCTTGCTGTTAATGGTGCACGTTTCAACTCTTGCGCACGACTTGAACAGCTTCTATTAGGGTTTGAAATAAAACTGGTAGTAACCATATCATAATACTGTTATTGTACGATTTATACAATAAATAATGTCTTTGACATACATAGAAAAATACTATATTGATATTTATATTTCTTCTACATAAGCGACATCGATGAAGGTTAATCTCTGGATGGGCAACCAATAGTGACGAAAAGAATGGCAAGTGGGAGTTGAACTCGCGTGGAAAGGGTTCCGTATGATAAAAATGTTAGATCTACCATGTTCTTGATTTTAAGTCAAACTTAACTTTGTAGTTGAAACATATGAATCCCCATACATTTCAACTGCCGATGTAAGTTTGCTTATGTGATATTATTACAAATTAACAGTTTCGGGATTTTTTCCTTTTAATGTGCTAACCTTGCTTCATGCCAAGTTTCATGATGCTATTTAATGGTATTTGTGATATCCGGAGTTGCTAAAAATAACTCTATTAGTCTCGAAGAGCGTCACAACGCGTCACAGTCACAAAAAGAGCTATTGTCCTATTTAAAAAAATAGTTTCCACCTCTAGTTGGTACTGCAAAGAGTTTAATTGAGTGACAAAAGTACGATAAACTACTACTTAATGAAGATTTTCATACATTCGATCACTAATAAAAACAAACCTATAAATTCTTATTTTTTTGTTTTAAATGAGTTCACTCTTCATCCCAATCAAGCCCGTTGGCCAAGACAAGATTCACGATGGAACGAGCTAACCTAGAAGGTTCTTATACACCCTGGCTTTAAAAACGGACGGGTTATAAGTACTCGGAAATACAGACGCAGGGAGAGAAACCACTCCGTTGCTGTGCGCATTATAAAGGATGTTGAGAAGCGCTTGGTGCGACAGGTAGGAATAGCAACCAAGAAAGGGTGGTAGCCCGCAGTGGAATAATTTGGACCCCGTCATATTATAATCAGAAATTCTATTAAAGGTTTTTACAAATCATTCATCATAATATATATAAATTACTTCTTTCTCAATAAAACAATAACTTTAGCTAATAGCTTTAGAAATATTAAGCACAAGCCCATACTCATTTAAAAAGCTGTTATAAAGAACAGCTGTTGTTAACAAAACCCCATTTAAGCCATAAACCTAAAATAAGACTGTTTTGTCCTTTTTGCTTATTTTTATATTTATCCCTTACCAAGCGCAAGTTCGATCATGTATGGAGTACTGTTCTCATCCTTGGGACAGTTCCGCCCAATACCAGCTCCAGAAGCTTAAGTCCATTGAGAGGAGGGCTAAGAGGCTTATCAAGTAAGATGATCTTTTTTATTAAAAGTTTTTAAAGCGTTTTTTATAGAGTTTTTATAGGATACATTTCGGAAAGTGTGCAGCAGAAATACACAACCTCGTTCCGTCTGCCGTCCCCATATTTTCATCTGACAAACAGACTTACAAATAGGCGCCATTTTTTTTTCTTAATGGTTGATATACGAAAGAGTCGCACTAAAATGATGCATTTCTTATTGTCAAACTGTTTGTCGGTCCTAATAAACTTGAATTTAAAAATTAAAAAAAATGTTTAGAATGCAATTAATTGACTTATCTTCTTGTTATATCTTAAGCAATTATAAGTGGTTAATCGTTTGGAATAATAATACTGTCAGAGTATTTTTCTGAACAAAAAGTATTTCATTGTATCGTTCGCATCACCGATTATATCTCTCTCTATAATTAAAATTGGCCCGCGACTGGTTTTCAACAGGAAAAATCTATGCATTGAATGTTATTATGCCATTTTTTGCGAGTAAATTGCCATTTTGCTTGGCTTTTTGTATTCAAAAGGAGAGATAAACATCGGTCGTAACTAACAATGATAAATGTACAGTTAACAAAAATAATCTTCAATAAATTTTCCATTTTAATAATTTGGATATTTTGAAATGGTAACTCTGATAGAGGCACAACATATACTCAAGTTTACAAATATACAAACATTCTATGTTATTTGCGAAACATTTCAAAATCAGTCCCTATTAACGTAACACTAAGGTCTATTACAAGCGTTGCCTCAAAGGCGATAATACCTTTTGTATATTTAAAAACTTATTCAATCCACAGAGGTTTGATACCTATATTATTCCTCAAACTACAACCTCTTTCGTATAATATTAAAAAGTAAAGCCATAGATAGCAGATGTTTGTAACTCACTTAAGTAAGTTGGTAAGTACTTACTCAAATATCAATCATTTCAAATTAACATATAAAAACATTTATTATCTAATTACAATAATAAACCAATTAATATATCAACACGTGTCAATAAACCCATAGCGTAGGAGGAACTCGCTGCGTAGTATCAGTATATGAACGACTACAACAAATTATTGAATTATCTCAATTGATATTAAACTCTATGACCTATATTTTTAGGTTGAAAATTCAATGGAAAAATATGACAGTTCTGTTTAGGTTGACGTGCTCTTGACTGTACATAACAAAGGCGCAATTTGAAGTGTAAGTAATACAAAAACAAACTCGTATTCTCAAAGTGAGTACTGAAATAATAAGATCAGACCACAACACCTGGACTCTAATGTTGAGTATACCGATTTTCATGGTAAAGTCCCGGGTTCGACCCCGGCCAGTTCAATGTAGAAAATTATTTTTTTCATATAAGCTCGGGTAGGGGTTATTATGGTACAGTCATTGTCTTATATTTATTTATTAACAATTTCACTGTTATTATACGGAGATTTTATTTTAATTAATTAACAAGCCAATTAGCTTAGTCCGAAGTAAGCACTATAAGGCTTGTATGGATACTATGGTAACAGATAGACAAATTTACTAGGTCATTGCAGTCGCTAAAAATAAAGCTTCGCTAGCATTGTATATTGGAGCGGAGAGTAATACAAAAAAAATCAATAATGTTTAGTAATTAAGTTTAAAATTCCTTAAGAATGAAAACGTTCAAAAAGCGCGCGCTTCTTTTTTAATGGAAAATCTCGAAGATCTAATATTTTTTGGTCATAACTTTTTTATTTTTGCGAATTCGGACTCCGTCACAATCTAGTCCTAAACCTGCTGGTTGGTTTGATTCATTACAAAAAATACGAAAATCCGCTACGAACTCATATGAGTTACGGCGTCACATACATATCTTCATTGAAGCTAATCCATGGGAGCTTTGCTCCAATTATACATTATGTAAAATTCATAGAAATCGTATTCAACACACAAACATCTGCCCTTTCTTAATAATTTTGTTTTTTTTTGTGGATTGTGTATGGTGTCGACGTATTATATTGTAAATGTCGTTACTTCTGTTAAAGCTGACAAATTTCTTGCGTCAATTTTTCTTGTCAGTTAAAAGACGTCCTGAATGGGTGGTAGATAAAAATGTTGGACGATTCAAAACAACTTATTTTTAAGTGCATTTGAATAAAGTTATATTGATTCATTTCCGGGCCTCAAACCAAAGACCATCGATGCGGAAGACAGTATCGCTACCTTTGCACCAAACGATCGATAAATTTGGCAAGAGTCGATTTGTCATTTCCGTTTTTTTTCTCGTAAAATCAAAAGGTGCTAATTAAGTAATTAATAAGACAATAAGTGAGCAAGGTCGTCTTCCGTAATATTTTATGTTCAGTAGTACCCAGTAACCGCAGTCAATAGAACATTGTACTTTCTCCCTAATTGTACCAAACAGATTGCACATCGATTGCATCATTGATCCGATAAAGAGATCGATTTTAAATTTGATAAAATCAATATATCTGCCAACTTTTGGCCTCGTTCACGCAAGGTATTACATACATAATATGCTTACTACGTGTACCTAATGAGGTTATACGATAAATTATTATTATAGAAAACTTCGCGCATGAAGGGTTCCGTACGAACTTTTAGTTAAGTAAAAAATCACGTTTGTTGCATGAGAGCCCCCCTTAAATATTTAATTTAATTTAATTTTATTATTTATTATTAAATTAAAAATACAAGTGATTATTTTGGTGAATATTTCAAGTGGCTACCTGTTGCTTTTATTGATATCGAGCAAAAAGAGCAAAAGAATCGCTTTTATTGTAAGAGAACCCCCCTTAAATATTTATTTTAGTTTGTTTTTAGAATTTGTTGTTATAGCGGCAACAGAAATACATAATTTGTGAAAATTTCAACTGTATAGCTATCGCGATTCCTTTAGATGCAGCCTGTTGACATGCAGACGGACGGACAGACGGACGAACAGACGGACAGACAGACAGCCGGACAGACAGCGAAGTGTTAGTAATAGGGTCTCGTTTTTACCCTTTGAGTACGGAACCCTAAAAAACGGTAATCAAAAATTTAACGTTTTCTTACAATATCAAACTTTTAATTGTTTCCTTTTAACTTTAGCCATTAAATAATACGACGGACGATTTGAAGTAGATGGATTTTTTTTACCCTGAATAGGTAAGCACTTGATCACTATCTCGCCTGACGGTAAGCGACGATGCGATCTAGGATGTGACGCGCCTGCCTAGAAGATACCAATTTAGTGACTTGAAGACCCCTTAATTGTATTTATCAGGAAAGACTCCGGCAAAGAGTTCAATTCCTTAGCGGTACGGATCACCAAGTTGGAACCAAAACGCGATCCGAACGTTGTAAGTTAATTTACGAAACTAAAAGGGTTCCTTCCTTATTGACGTAAATTTGTTCTTCTAGTAATTTCTTTTTTCATAAAAATCTAGCCTTCTGTATACCCCACTCTTCGCTGTAACCTTTTGAAAGCTCTCTAATTGCTCTTTGATATAAATGAAACACAAAAGATCATTTCATGTGAATCTGAAAACATTTTTAGCCTTCTATCACAGACCCCTCTTTCCCACTGGGCCCCGTGATCGATATGGGCCCCCTATTTCTAGCCAGATCACTAAAGGAAAACCGACATTTATTACTGAAAAACTTATTTAATTAGAGTGAATCGAACCTCAATTAGGGACTATATTATCGACTTACTTATTAGCTTTTGCATGCGCGAATGCGCTACTCAATTTCAGCATGCTTAGATAATTTTACATATGTGTGAATCGCCCCATTTTAAATAAAGATTATGATTATGATTAAAAAATCTGAAACCTTGTTTATCTACTTTCGTTGTATATTCTAGTTATAAAAAAGTGTTCTGTAAAACTCATAGGGGCCCCATTATTTTTATATTCCCAGGGCCTCCAATAGGTTACAGACGGTCCTAGCTATATAGAAGATATATGGTAAGAATATCACATCATTCTTTATTTTATGCATCGAAGTCACTCCAGCTATACTTCTAAAACGATTATAATTAGTACAATAATAGTTGTGTGGTGTGGATGAAGATATAAGTGACAAAGAAGAAGGAATGGTTAGATATTTTGGACATATAGAGAAGATACACGAAAGAAGATAGAGAAGACCAGTTTATAAAGCAAATGTGAACGGTCAAATCGGTAAAGGTAGACCATGGCGAACTTTCAGGGACCAAACAGGAGATGTCCTGAAAAAAGGCCAGGTTAAAAACACCCTAGACGTGCGTGTATGAAAGGTCTGATTAGAATTGAAAAAGCGCCAGGATCAAAGAAAGTGGAAATCGTAATCTCTGCCTATCCCTATGGGAAAAAGGCGTGATTAGTATGTACATTGTAATCTATAATCTAAGAACACAAATTTGTTGTTTGTGTGTTTATCTGCCCGCTCTTTTTCCCGCTCTTTTTCCATTGTATGAATAACGTTACCATAGCAACGCGTTACCATAGCAACGCGTAACCGGGTCAGCTAGTATATTACAAATATAATAGTATAAAAACAAAAGGTAGACTATTGTATTATTATTGTATTGTAAAAGGATTCAGTCTTATAGTAAAATCAAGTATTAACAAAAACTCGAGATACATAAGAACGGCTCCATGTACAGTCACCTACAGTCTGAAACAAGGTTTTTGTTTGCGTTACTATCACAATTAATATTTGTATAATAGACTTTAATACCCAGAAAATAAGTTCTGAGTTTCAAGTCTTAACTCAAATAAGGTTTACACATTTGAAAACTTACATTAATTCCTAAAATAATACCCGATTCGCAAGTAATGCGACTATCAATATCGTGACTATTCACATTCGTGATACTAACTCGATTATTGAGTATAATTATCGTAGCTTCAATAAATATGAAGTAAAAAGAACTGTTACTAAAATCGCTATATCAATCACGCATTCTTTACTTGACAATATTAGCATAATCATTAATAGCCTGACTTATGAACACTAATAACTCTAATTAATAAAGAAGTATTTTGTCTCTTTTGTGCTTATTCAAAATTACGTAACAGAAACAAAACACTTCTTAATTAATAAATGCCTCATTAGCTTCTATAAGCAAGCTAGTTAGTCATCGTAAGAATAATTTAAACAGTAGTACATGATGCGTGCTGGTTAAAATCATTTGTCATCATTAAAACAATGCACTAGTAATTAGAATAGATAAACTATCTTAAGAAATGATTACAAGAAAAGATTAACTTGGTGAGAGGCGGGACAATTGAGATACGTTAAATTTAGCACGTAATAATTTCTTTAGAGTTAAAATTGAAACCGGTAAATTATTAAATAACAAAAAAATATAATATATAACCTGTAACGAATGAAGATGTCCATATTATTAGATACTATATATTCTAATTTATAAAAGCAATTTAATGAAAATAAAACTCCGAATTTCAATGTCCAAAAATACAAATTACTTGTAGAGACGACACCTACACACCGCCGCCACACATAAAATCGCTAGACGGAACTAGAAGAGTATATCAACTAGGTATTACAGACTGCAATACCAGGGAAAGATCACCAAAGATATCCGCAAAGGATTCTTTTATTTCTTCCCTTTCCTGTCACATATAACATATCCTTCGCAACCTTACTCGCTCTAAATTACGACGCTTCTGTGTAACAGAGAGGGATGGACTGATGTAAAATGTGGGTACACCCTTACCCAGCAGAACTTCACTTTGTCTTCTTGTACCTATCTCTGCCGAAGGAAGTCTACTGCTAGAAGAAAGGGCCCCCAAAATATGAGAAGGTTTTAGGAGTCGGGCCAACTTTAATCTGCAACGGATGAAGCTTCGAGAGAACGAATAATGAGTCTAATATTCCAATAGGTTTGCTTGATCGCTATCTAGCCTTATGGGAAGCGATGATGCGTTCTAGGATGTGACGCGCTTGCCTAGAAGAACCTATTCACTCGTGACTTGAAAACCCCTAAATTGTATTTGTCGGGAAACCTAGACTCAGACAAAGAGTTCCACTCCTTAGCCGTGCGATCGATAGACATACATACTTATATTATACTAGCTTTTACCCGCGGCTTCGCCCGCATTTTTTTTTCAATAAAAAGTAAATCCTATGTTACTTCTAATATCTCCAAGACTATGTACGAAGTTTCATGATGATCGGTTTAGTAGTTTTTGCGTGAAAACATAACAAACAAACTTACATTCACATTTATAATATTAGTAGGGATGTACATAAAAAATAAACTTATAAAAATAAATGGGACTGAGACCCAAATTATCACACAAACATCTGCCCCCGACTCGAACCCAGGACTGTCGATGTCGGTGCGAAAGGAAGGTTAGCTACGGTTGCACCAAACGGCCATCAAAAATAAAACGCAGTAATATCACAGATTTCTAGACACTCATCGTACTTAGCAGAGTATCTCTATAGCATATGTATCAATCTGATGTACGTTTACGGTTGTGAGTCACGTCACATGGTCGGCATTAGTAGCTGCTGTTTCATGGTCCACGAGCGATACTGTTCCGGAGATCGCCTCCGCACACCGTTACTCTAATTAGAACATTCCACCTACGTGAATCGCAGCATCCTAATACATCACTAGTATACTGATATCACTTAGTACGTACTTGTTTGTAATAACTGACCTATTTTAAAATGATTGCTCAATTACATAAATATATATAATTTATGAGATATTTCTCTTTAATGTTTTTGATGATAGTAAAGTTGAAAATATACATTATCCGATATCTTTCAAATGACTTTCAATCCTCATGAAAGATTAAAAAAAAATAAAAAACAGCTCATTATAAGAATTGATCACGATTTATTTCATTAATGATAATTTTAGTTTTTTTAGTTGTGTTACACAATAGATTTTTTTTATATCGACGGATTATCCAACTGTTAGGTAAAAAATCTTGAACACCGATACTGACTTCCTAATTTAACATACCTGAGTCTCTTGTACTTCAGTTTATTTAAAAAATATTTATTAATAAAGAAATTTGTTAAGAGAGAGATTTTCGTGATCTTAGAATATACCTATACAGTATGTTTACTTTATTTTAGGTTGTTTTGTTTGAACAATTAAGACGTATAATATATTAATTATATCTTGAAAAAGGTGCCTAAAACGCTGGCACTCCTCGTTGACAGCTATACTTAAAAACAGGTTTTTTTGTTTAATTGATGTCATCCATATGACACGAGTCGGAAACCAAGATAGTGAGTGCTATCCGACTCCTTAAAACTGACGGATTTTTTGTTCAGTTAATTGCAATTGTGACAGCTGTGAATCAACGAAAACCTAAATATTAAAATTACACTGTCGACCGTGACGGAAGCAGTTTCATCAACAAACATTCGACACGCAGCAGGAGTCGTATCCGACACTACATTTCAATGCGGCCGTTTAACCAATAAGCCCAACCGCTCTATTTCAACACCAACTTTTTTTATCTTGATGTTTACGAGACGACCACTCAATGTACAGTCGACGGCACACCGAGCTTTACTCTTTGGCATTTGCACCCATTTTATATTTTTAATCGACTAATAAAAATGATCATTCATTTTAGTTTTAGGCCCTAGACAGTTAGAATGCATTTCAAGTGAACTACTAATGCCAAATTGCAATTCAGATGCAGTCTCAACATCTTTGATAATGCTCACACCACCACTGGTGTCCTATCTGCCTATCGGTTAATTTAAAAAAAAACTTTTTACTAATTATTTCAACTCTTTTAAACCAGATCAAGAACTATTTGTAAACTAACTTGGTGTAGTTAAAAAAATAAAGATATTTATTTATTTGGAGTTCCACTCCATATTGGAACTTTCTCCCTGCGTCTGTATTACCTTCTGGGTTAGGTCGTTCTATCGTGGATCCTGTCTTGGCCCCCGGGCTTGATTGGGATTAAGATCGAACCTATTACAAAAAAAAAGAAAATAAAAGTTAGACAATTACGACCTTCAAACTAGACCGTATAACCAGTTACGCTTGACTGATTTATTGTGATAAGGTCTCAACGTTAGTCTCCAAAATCACTACCGGAAGCTTGTAGCAACCTGAAAAGGCTACTCGCCTTCTGGAGTGGACTAGGATGGCTGGAGTAAAGGAAGAATACTCAATCACGTACAATGGCCCAATCAGGAGGCTAAGTGCGGAAAATGCCCCGTAAAACTAACTAACTAACTAAAGGTCTCAACGTAGCCTAGGACATAAATAGGTTAACTTTACTTATGAAGGGTACAGTTTTTTCTTTTCAAATTAATTACAAACATACTGTGTTTATAAATAATTAAAATGTCAAAATATTTTTAATTTTTTAACTACCAAAGAAAATTCACTATTTTTCTCAATCTGGTTTAAAGGAGTTGAAATGGTTATTAAAAAGTTCTTTTTTTTAGAAAATCAGCAGATATGTGACTGAAATATTTTGTTGCGTCTACCCCTTGGATCGGAAATAGTGTGTTATTAAATATTTGTCAGACTTTATATTTGATTTTTTTGTAATTCTTCATTATGTAGGTTAATTATTTAAACAATTGCTAAACTTAATAACTGAAACCTATTAAGATGAAACACTGAAAAAAAACTGTACGTTTTTCACAAGAAAATGTACAAAGCCTTCGCATTTAATATACAGTAATATTTAAATAAAACATTTATCTAAAGAAATGACTACTGGAAAAAAAATCTTATCTCAGGCCCCTTGTCGCATCTTAGACAAGTTGATTTTTTGACATTATGTAAATACATATGAAACATTTATTTTGACCATTTATATCATTAGGAAAAAATAATTTGGAAAAAGTCCGTGTCTCGTTGAAATCTTTTCTATAGACGAAACTTGTGAAACCTTTAATTTTTTAACTATTACATTAAGACGACCACGTTGTTTTCTACATTTACCCGGCCAGGAAATGAACCCGGTACACTAAGTGGCATCACAGGAAAAAAAAAGCATCTATGTTTCATTTAAAAAAAATCTTATAAATACAGTCAGATTCACAACTATGTTTACACTTTTGACAGTTAGCAACACTTATTAAAAGGGAATACAACGCATTAAATGTCGAAAGCTTTTAAATTTTAATTGTTATTATGACGTACTTTGTTCCTACCAATGTTTTTGATACCAATAATAATTGTATGCACCGATAGCGGATCTTTCCTATCTTAAAAAAGCATAAGAATTACATCTCAATTGTGTTTTTTTTTATTGTTATCTATGTGAGCAATTCAATGACGCAGAGGTGAGTCCCTTTGGTCTAAAATTAGTTAACGGAAATATTAATGATATCTATGACACATTTGAAATCTATAATCTAAGAACACAAATCTGGTGGTTGTGTGTTTGTCTGTCCGCTCTTTTTCCCGCTCTTTTTCCATTGTATCAATTAACGTTACCATAGCAACGCGTTACCGGGTCAGCTAGTATTCTTTAAAAAGAAAACTATGGCGATTAACCAGAGTTTACTACGGACACTAATAATAATACGGAGCTATACACTTTTTAAATTATAACTTTATTACAATGGTATAAGGTCAAAACGTGTATCTTGGCTCGGTGTCGTGTACTTCGTAATAATAAATTTTCAATACGCACTTACTACGTACTGAACACGTGAGATTCCACGAAATATCTAAACATGCTCAGACTGCCTGCTTCTCAGACCGGTTATGCTATGAATGTGTTGCAATTTTATGGACAAAAAATATAAACTTACGTAATTCCAACGTTATTTACTTCAGTTGTAATGTAACAATTACATTTTAACCCCTAGTTAACCAAAAAAATCTCATAAGTCAAATGTATTACTCTGCCGTTCTTGTGAAAAGTGCAATAACTAGACTAGACTAGCTACTTTAGAAATAGTTGAGATTAAAGATTTAATTTTTATTTTTTTGTGTATCATCGTAACTATAATAGCTATTGACTTGAAACTTTTACTATACGACAGATAAATTGAAGCAGAATTTTATGTAGTATATTATATCTGTACATTCATTTGTACGTAAATGGTATGGTAGTCAATTTGCCCAAAAACTCGACTTATTGCACTTATCGTAAGGACGGCAGTACTATAAGGTTAACCCTTTCCGTGTCAGCTACGAAAATACTATTTAAACACAACATGTATTTTTATTCCTTATGCCAAACTCTAAAACACCGATCTTACTGGTAGTGCCAAGAAATATTTTTTGTATAGGACGCCCAAAAAAATCCACGAGCATACTCGTAGTCGACACCATCGGTAACGCACTACGAATATTCTCGTAGCTGACACGGAAAGGGTTAAAAAACATAGGCGCTCATATAAAATTGGTTGTGTATCATCGGTGTTTTCATACACTATTTTTTCACCAACTTTAATCCATTTTTTATGGAGGAATCAACGCACTCGCAGAGGCATCTCTAGCCCACGTAGAGCCCGTGTGCAATCATTACCCTTAGCGCCCTCTAGTAAGTGCATGGTCAAATGGAATGAGTACAAATAAAAGCACATTATCATAAACTGTCAAAATTCCCTAGGGTTGGTGCTATTTTACTATGCCAGATACTACACGGCTTATACTGATAAAAAACAATCAATTTTGTACAAGTATAACCGGTTACACAAACTTTTAAAATGATACCTTACTAGCGGCCCGTCCCGGCTTCGCACGGGTGGACAAAATTCTTTAAATTTTTCTATTATTAAATATTTTTCCGTTAGCGCCATCTAGCGTCCGGTAGACGAACTACTTGCAGTTATCGCGTTGCTATGGTAACGCGTATACAATGGAAGAAGAGCTGGAAAAGGAGCGGACAGACAAACAACAAATTTGTGATCTTAGATTATAGATTCGGTGTTTAAAAGAGTCAATCTAAATATATTCTTCTCTTGTTGTCCCCGGTGGTCGAGTGGCTCGCATACCGGTTTTTCATGGTAACGCCATTCCGAGGTCCCGAGTTCGATCCACGGTCAGGTCACTACTGATATTGAGTCTTATTTGCATACTGTTTCAGTAGATTTTTGATTACGTTAAATTGAATGTATTGTAGACCGCACATAAATCTATATACTTTGACAATGCAACGTGCAACATATTGCGAGAAGCCAATGACACAGTATTTAGCACGGCCTGCGACCGTGCTCTATGGATACAACGATAACTGACAGACATACATATACGATACATAAATAAATAATACTTATAAACACAAAATACTAAGGTGCCTGGGACTCGAATCTGAGACGAAACGGACGTCATATACTAAGATAACTGATAGACATACATATACGATACACAACTCAATTATACTTATAAACATATACGTAAATTCTTAGGTGCTTGGGACTCGAATTCTAGACCATCCGGTTTCAAAGATAGGGTCCCTGACGCTCAAAACGAACGTACTTATGAGGATAATGGTGATGACTTTTATTTTATTTTTTGCAAGCTTCAATAAATAAACACTTATCTATTTTGTTTATTCGATTTATATAAAAATTAAATAGTAACCAATGGCGTTCTTACTTAATTTATCTGTCTTATTATCAAAGTATAAACTAAAAATACTCAACAATTTATTTATGAATTCAATACATGCGACGTTATTATGAACACTCGTGATTAATTCTCATCAGGAAACCATAAAACTTTCAATACACGTGCGTTTAAAACGTAAAGTGCATTGTTTACAAAATAATAAAACGTGTCGTACACATTTGACATAAGTAAACTGCAAGTAAGTTAACTACTAAACATTTGCAATACCCGCATTTTTCATTGACACTGACAGATTTCAACATAGCTGACCCGGCGATCACCGGAACCAGTTCATCGACAATTTACATACAAATTTCGAATCAATTTTGATACGAAAACAAAAGAGCGCCAACAAACAAAAACAGATGAACGTCAAAAAAAGAAAAAAAAAAAGGCAAAGGCACGTGTTTACCTACTCCGCTGCTAAGGTCCGGTTCAGTCCACAAACAAACACCTCACTTGCACAATCCACAAAGAGTCGGTCACTTATAAAAAAAATGAGAGTATTAAGACTTGTTAACAACTCGATGTTTTGGTCAGCGGACAAAGGGCGGCGTACGCGTGCGAAGTGACAGGCGCGCGCTAGGCAACTGGCGGCTGTCCGGCCGCTTACACCGGTTGTCAGGCGAAGATAATGATTGCATACAGCCACTGCCGTGTTAGAAAACGTATAAATCGCATGGATGCTGTGTTTGCCAATAAATTATAGGTAGCCTTGATACGGCAGAAAGCGCGCGAGCATTCGGTGGCGTGTGTACGACGCATGAGTGCAGTTCTCTACGAGACCTCTTAAGAGCATTCATTAAATGAACGGTAGAAAATGGAACGATTCCAAATGCAAGCCAATACTGGTAAACATCTCTGGGCTTGGTCGACAGATTTGGTCATGCTGGGATTATCATAACAAGACGTTTAGATCAATAAATTGTTAAAGAAAGAACTTACTAAAGTTCCTTAGCAAGCAGAGATATGCCAGTGTCGAATTTTATCAGTAAAGTTCTAGATATTAATGTATTTATGATGTTCACTCTCGATGAGAGCCGATTGAAGATGAAGAAGAAGATGAATGTCCTGTCCTGAAAATTCTGGCCCTGGTGTATAAATACTTAAAGGAGATCCCAGTAAATTTTTATTACTGTATAATAATATTATTTCTTACATTCACACCATTAAGCCTGGCCCAAAGTTAGCACTGTAAGGTTTGTGTAATGAATACTAAGGGAACAGGTAGATATACATAAATGATACTGAGATATATAATATTACTTGAAATATATATAAATACCCATGACTCAGGTACGAAATGCTCCCGTGCCCAAATGTACCCCCATGCAAGGCATCCCCCATCGTGTTGGGGCCCTCAGACCAGCCTGCTAGGAACCCCGCGGCCAAAGCCAGCAACGATCCCGCAGAACCAACGGCAGTGTGAGGATGCATTCTAAAGTTTTTAGTAGGTAGGCCTCCAATCCTTTATCGGGCACTAGGCCGGGTGAGGGTGTTAACTAAGGTTTTTAGTGTGTAGGCCTCCAATCCTTCACTGGGCACTAGGCCCGGTGGGGGAATGGAGGAGAATCCTACACAATTTCTTAGTATGTATAAATAAAGTACCAAATGCTTGTAATAATCACACAAACATTTGCCCCTTCCGTGACTCGAAACCAGGACCATCGGCGCGTCGGAGCGAAAGGCAGGATCGCTACCGTTACACCAAACGATAGACCTTGCTAAAGTTCTTCAGTAACCAGAGACAGTGTCGAGTTTTATCAGTAATTTCTTGATAATAATATTGATGATGGCTTATATAAATACATTATGATGTAGACTCTCGATGAGAGCTGATTAAATAATGATGGATAATGAAAGCCTTGTGCTGCTGCCGTCGCTAAGCTACAAATATTTTTGAGATATAAGCGAAAAATAAGCTCCCAATTGGAAGAGCATTGGAACGCACTTAAAAAAGTTTGCAGGTTCGATTCCCGCCTGAGAATTTACTTGTGAGCCGAGTCGATTTTTTTTTATTATAATAATTTATCTTATAAGATAGCATTGAAAAAATGCATAAAATATTTAAAAAAAATGTTTTACGAAAAACTATTTATATTATTATTAATTATTTCAGAAATAAAAATCCACACAAAAATGTTAATTACATAAAAAAATTTTCAAGTATTAGTAAGTAATTAAACACACAAAACAATAAAAAATTAGCTAGGCCATAATTGCAGCAGCTATTATTTATAGTTTCATATGCAGCATAAAGCTGCAAATAATAGAAAAAGGCTTCCTAGATAGATCGCGAGATTTCTTTTTTACATATGGTGGCTTTTAAAATTTGTTATCAATCCCCTTAGGCTTAGAGATCTTTTAGCAAACAGAAGGTAGCCTACAAATACTGACATATTTGTATAAATACTTTAATTAAAAATAATAAATACTATTAACATTGTAAAGACAACACAACACAAACAATTGCCGGTTCGCGATCGGTTACTGTGAGTATTGTGTGTTGTAAACAGTTTCGATTGAATAGTGACTTTACAGACAGTGGATGCATTTATAATATTGCTATATTGCTCTTTATGCTCAATATACCATTGGATATTTAAAGTAAATTAAAGCAGAAATGGACATTTATAGTAAACTAAAACTAGATGCAACAAAAAAGAAACAAGTATGAACGTAAACTAAAACATAAGTAAGACAAAATAAATATTGGATAGCAAAACTTAAAAAACGCTGTTTTATGATTTTTATACATTTTTCTGCATTTTTTAATTCTATCTTATTGGAGTATCCCAGTGCTCCCATGAATCAGCTTCAATGGCGCAATGTCTGTTACGCCATAACTTCCCAAGTTCTTAACCGATTTTAATATTTTTGTGTGGAATCGAATCAACAGGTTTAAGAACAGATTGTGACGGAGCCTGAAATTCGCAAAAAAATCCCAACGAAACAAAATTTTTTTTTTCTTTTTTAGGTATTACGCTCCGCTCCAATACATGGTGCTAGCGTAGCTTTATGCTTAGCGACTGCATCGCTTAGTATGATAAATTATTTTATTAGAAAAACAATTTACCTGTGAACTGTTGTAAATATGATATTGAGATGGTGAATACATCATCATTTTCGGTTTTAAACGAATAGCGATAAGTATATCGCGTTTCCCAGAATGTCAATAAAGCGATAATAATTTACGTGGTACGTGATGTGACGGCTTCCACTGTTTTGTTACATTTGGCAATATTCTTGTATAGTACGGTCGAATGCCTAATGTGGTTAAAATACATAATAATACAGATTGATATCCGACAAATAAATTATAATTTAGATAACCAATCCATAATGGTGACACTTCGCATTTTCGTATTTCCCGCCAAAAAACCGTATCTTCTATATTCAAATTATAAGTCCGAATTTCGTCCTTTCAACACCGTTTAGTCTGAGAATAAGGGGCGCGTAGACGACGCGATCACATTTTTTTTATTTATTTATTTACATTAACAGTTAAATAAGTTAAAACAATGCCACAGTAATCTAGCAGGTTTTTATGGGAACAACGTACTTTAACATCCATATGAAACAAAAATATTAATATTCACTTTATTTTTTAAAGTGAATATTAAGATAAATTAAGTTTACGTGAACAGTCAGGAGTACTGAGAAAACTATTATAACTATTGTACCTATAAAAGGAAAACTGAATTAATATATAAACTGTGACTGTAGTAATATACAATGTGTTACAAAAAACTCCGTAAAAATGTAATAAATTATAAAAGCGAAAAATATTGTCAACCCAAGTAAGCTGTCACTGCATAGAACTGAAGTTATCATAGATTTATTTAACAGAGTGTACTCTTTAATGGATTTTAAGTTTTTCATTCAAAAAGGTTTGCAAAGTCAACGAGAGAAATTAATGGAATAATGGAATTAATATACATAAATATTCTGTATTATTTACTCTTTTATAGGGTTAAAGGAAAAAGGGTTAGCACATAAATGAAAAAAAAAATATTATTAATTTTGGCGGTAAGTCATACTACGATACTACGGTTTTCAAACATTGTTAATCGACTCTTTATAAGGGACCATTTAACCCAGTTTCCACTTTACGGGTTTTTTGTAACAGCTTATATATACTGGCTGTGCGAGCGATTCAAAATTCGTGGGCTGTATTGCGGTATGAGAAAATTTATGTCGACAACAAATATAAGAGGAAGATGATGGGGGCACGTTACCTTCACCGCCACGTGGTGTGAGATGCTGGAGGCTGCAAGGCTCGTCCCCGGGTTTTGCTATTCCTTATTTTTACACGAAGACACCGTCACATAAAACTAAAGTTTGTTGTAGGGGTTTGCGGATAGGCCACTAGTTCAATTTAAAATGCAAAAATCCGTCAGTAGTCTCTTTTCTTTTTGTCCGCATATTGGTCACAATGCGGTATGATTTGCCACCAATAGATGGCGCGGTTGTCTCGCTCTTAAATATACGAGACAAGGTATGTACGAAAGGGCAATGGAGTAAATGGAGGTGAGGCTAGGAGTGTCGACCATCCTAATCAAAATTACAAGAACACAAATGAATAACGCGGCACATTTAAATTTAACACTGGTGCAACCATTTCCTGTGACTGAAGAGCTGCCGTAAAAGTGTGCGTTAAATGAAATTTATTAATATCTGTCCACGGTTCATCATTGCGTTTCTTCGCAACAAAACTGCGTAACGAAACCATCTGCGACTGCGATGGTTACGAGCAGTGATGTAATAATGCCATTAAAATCAATTCAAGATGTTACGTTTTAAATTGATCTGTTGTCATTAAAAACAATTTTATACGCCCATGGTTACATGAGTAATATCGTCCGAACGATCGGACTTAGCAGTTGGTACAAGTGTTCATAACAAGATATACCTACACCTTTTGACGTTAATGGTTAACGACAGTAAGTATTGTAATCTTTTAATATTGTAATGTTTTTTACGCATAGTTTATATTTAATCCTGGCGTTTTGACTCCATTACAGGAGCCGTGATCACAGGATGAATAAAGCAATGGTTGTCATATATCCCGCCGTTCGCTGTGTCTCCCCGAGTTTCTTTCGATAATTCTTCTCGGAAGGGCCTCCCAATTTCCGAACTGGTGGTAGACTCGATTATGTACACCGTGAACGCAGTAATAACTAAATAAAATGCAAAATAAAACAATTTTATAATAGTAGAAAACAATGACGACAATGACGATGCCTTAGTCATCATGTGATTATGGCTCCTGTGAAGGACTCGAAACATCAAGATTGAATTATGCGTAAAAAAACTCTTAATAAGTTGTGTCATTTAAATGTGTAATGTGCGCGGAACTGTAACAACTAGATACGTGTTATTGTAGTAGACTTCAGATAGCATAGGATTATTTTTTATATCATTATTATTTTTAAATTTAACCATATGCATTTAATACCTATATATAATCAAATCCTAAAATTATTTGCCCAATTTAATTCCAATTTCGACAGTACATTCAATTCAACGTAATCAAAAATCTACTGAAACAGTATGCAAACAAGACTCAATATCAGTATTGACCTGACCGTCAAGAGAAGAATATATTTAGATTATCTTTTAAACACTGAATCTATAATCTTAGATCACAAATTTGTTGTTTGTCTGTCCGCTCTTTTTCCATTGTATACGCGTTACCATAGCAACGCGTTACCGGGTCAGCTAGTTATTTATATTCTTATTATTTCTTGTAAAGATTTACGCTAACATTAATTTATTTTATGGCGCTGTCTTTGTAATTACACAAGCTATATACACATGTTTGTGGAGGCGCAGCCTTACATGTTACAGTCTAATGTTCTGTTTCCGATAACTGTGTTCATTGTTGTAACTCTGTTGTGTGTAGATATAAAAAAACCTTATGGTTTTTGTTACTATTATTCTAACTAAAAAAAAGACTTAAAAAGATTTTGGTTGGAAGAAAGCCAAAGATACAGGTTAAACGCGAGTTGGTATAATCCTGTTCAAAATCATGTTCAACTTAAATGCCGGGAACTATAACTGTGTCTATAACAGCTGATAACGATGTTTTTTACATTTTTAATTCCATATGCTGATACTAGATGGCGCTACGCTTAAATTACATATCGCTAACGTTTCGGTTTATCTTTTCTATCTGTCCCTATGTATTTGAATAAAATTTATCTACTTATTTATCCTGTAGATCGCATTCTATTTTTTGTTACCTATCCTAGATCAACCCAGATCAACCCAGATCAATCCTAGGTGTACTACTAACACAAGGCTTGGGCAATCCAAGTAGCACAAACTGCATTATAGAATTTCAAATAGGGTCCACATCGGTAACTTTACCATTTATGAAGGCTCATAAAAGTTTTCTTTTTTTATTTTAAGTGAGTTCGCTCTTGATCCCAATCAAATCCGGGGGCCAAAACAGGATTAGCGATGGAACGAGTTAACCCCGAATGTGCGAATATACTCGAAAATTCAGACGCAGGGAGGGAGTTCCACTCCTTTGCTGTGGGCACTATAAATGATGTTGAGAAGCGCTTGGTGCGACAGGTAGGAACAGCAATCAAGAAAGGGTAGTAGGTAGTAGTAAATTTCACTTTCGCCTGTATAATGGCTGTATTAAGAATCACAAAATACCACTAATATTGCGAACGTTATTATAGGTATACCATGTCAAAATAAATCATCCGAAGACAAAGAGACAACAATATAGAAATATATAATTGATGTTATGTGACATGGTATTACGGTGTGTACTTTATCTTATTGTTCGTGACTGTACAGGCTCGTGACTGTGACGGTACAGGTTTAATTCAGCATTTTGCAATCCATGGTACTGTTTGTATTAATATTATAATTGGTGACTTTAAACTTACGACGAAACGACCAACCACACATAATCTGGGTTGACTGGAAGAGATCTCTTTTAAAGATAAGTCTACCGTCCTTCCCAATTGTATTTACTGTTTCCCAGGAATAGCTACTAATCCTGTTGTTATAACGACATCTAGCAACGTAACTGGGAGACTATATAACCTAATGAAATAAAACTAATCGAATTAAATTCCATATGATACATCGCCACGCAAACCCGATGCGTGTAATATAAAAACGTCGACAGATAAAAATGATTTATTTCCCTAAAAACATGGTTACAAAGTTGTCTTTATATACAGCATGCAAAAATATTTTTAAAAACAATGGAATAATTAAAATATAACATAAATATAATATTTAATAAATTAAGAAAATGGCAGTATTACTATAAAATACAAAAGATTGTAACCGTATGTCATAAAATAAAATAATACGAAAAATGTCAGGACAACTATAAATTATAGCAAATTAATATAAATTGTTAAAGATAAAGCAACAGTCAATAGTTTTGATTCATGAATTCTTTAACTGTATGGAAGCACTTAATTGAGCTTGGTTTTAAAATACATTGAAAGATTATCTCTTATGCTTTTTGGGATTATATTAAAAAAAAGTCGTGTGGTATCGTGGGACACCGGATAGGAACGAAGTTCCTTATAAAAATATTAATTTTAAGTTCAATTAGAGGTATATAGAATATATTTATCCGGGCATACATTTTTAATTATGATTTTTTTGTCGATAAAAAGCAAAGAAACTACTTTACAAAATTATCTTAACACCTTTATTTTATTTACAAAGATTTTAAAAATATATAATAACGCCATCCCACATAGATTATACATAAAGATCTTACACTTTTTGTTTAACGCTACGGACGTTTTTTCCCGGCTAGGATACCCCTCCGCAACGCCCCATAAGGAACTTCGTTCCAAAATTGCAGTCATCATAAAGGGAAAATTCCTACGATAAATTTCACTTAGGCGTTGACGCACAGCTAATCTAACCCAGGTTTACTGAAATTATTGCACGATTTTTTTGTGTTTTTGTTTATATTACTTAAATATGATTGCGTACTCCCATAGCATATAAACCTTCGAGGTTTTTGCTAACGAATTCTGTAAAAATGACTGTCATTTAAAGAAAAAAAATCTAATACTGTGAAAAACAGCAAGTTGCATTATTAAATAAAAAAATCGTGTTGACGACCAATCGATCATTATTGATTAAATAAAAAACTTTGTGAACGTAAATGGCAAAGCGAAATGCTTCATTGAAATGATAATGTCACGCAAGGTCCAATGCACGGAAATCGGTTTTTTCTACTCAGATAAAATACGTTTGTACTGTATTGGCTTTGGGATGTTAGTAAATTATAGTTAAAATAAAACTAAAAAACACGCTTTTATTGTAACCGAACTAAAAAGTAAAAAACTTTAAATATACTAGCGGCCCGTCCCGGCTTCGCACGGGTGGACAAAATTCTGTAATTTTTTTCTATTATTAAATATTTTTCCGTTAGCGCCATCTAGCGTCCGGTGGACGAACTACTTAACGCGTTGCTATGGTAACGGTATTGATACAATGGAAAAAGAGCGGACAGGACAAACAACAAATTTGTGATCTTAGATTATAGATTAATTAAGTAATTAAAGAGAAAATTAATGTCATTGTTAAAAAAAAGTTGTTTTTAATTTTTTTTAACTATAATAAGAGTGCTCCGAATGAATATCTTTCTTTCAAACAAAGATCGAGTGAAATAAACACAAAACAGTAAAAAGAATGAAGGCTTATGCAACTTAGGACTCTTACTAGCTACGACGACATACAATTTAAGTTTTTGACAGATTTTTGTCAATTGAGGAGCTATGATCATATTTCAATTTGTTGCTCCGTGTACATTCACGACTAAAAAGTGAAAAATACACTTTTAAGTTCGATCTACAATATAAGCATGATTTTTTTTCATAATTCATGTAATTTATTACAATTTTTCAGTTCTTCGTAAGTTGAAATGTTTACAGAATTTCTTCGATGATAAAAAACAGTTTTTATTTTTTATTACTGTATTGTCATTCATTTCTGATAAGTGTGCAAAATTTCAAATTAATCTGACGTTGCGAAATGAGTAAAAATGGTGAAGGTAATGAAAGCGTGTTTATAAGACAAGATCCCTGTACGAGTCATCGTACTAGTTTTAAGGTTTAAGTAAGCATTTTATAAGTATCATAAAAAATGCAAGTAACACAATAAATCAGTGCTAATTACGCATTCGTTCGAATAGGTCGTTATCATTTTTTACCTTTTCTCCTATCAATCAAATTATTATCATTTATCATTTCATACTATCAGTCAGTGCCGAAGCTGAAAAAGCTGAAGCTTAGGGCGGCAAAATTAGGAGGCGGCAAAATTGGCCCAGTAAATTGGTACAGAAAAAAGTAAGAAATAGTTCAGTAAAAACAAAGCTTTGCTTTTCTTAGCTTAAAAATATACCCAAAAATTGTAAAAATAATTTTGAAACTAGATTATTCCCTAAAAAAAGGAATTAACGTTATTGTGAACAGTGAATCTAATTTTAGAGGTCAGCAGGGGCGGCTAAAATTTTATAGCTTTGGAGCGGCAAATGTGCAAATTCAGCACTGCTATCAGTTATTATCAATTATATCATCTTAGTGTAGGACACCCTACATTTATGGTCCTTCGAGCCGGATTTTTTACGGTTTCTCTACTTGGAGAGTTTTAAATGCCCCTTAATGTTCATAAGGTGCACTTCCCATGTTATAAATAATAATGAATATCTAACTTTGTTGTGAACTCTAGTAGCTAAAGCACTTGTGTTATGGAATCCATAAAACAAAGACGGACCGAGACCAGACCAGCCGGCCCAGCATGCGCTACTTGAGATATCTCGCGCACGACTGAACAGAAGTTTTTCGATATCGATATATATCTCGTTTTACATGTAAACAAATTGATGTTGCCTCTTGATATATGATTATAAACTACTTTATTATCTAACAAAGCCACATCGGTATCGTTCATTCAATTAGTGTTGTGTGTTTTATCCTTTTATTTACTTTTCGGAAATGTGGATTAAATCAATTTTGACGTTGACTGACGATTTACATGATCTGTGGTTGATAGTTTCTCCTAAGTCTATGGTGTGTGTTTCTTCTTAAACCGACGATATTTGAAATAAAGAAAATTCATTAAATTATTTAAAAATAATACTGGAAACCCAAATTAATACTGAAAAAATAATAATATCGGAACTCAATAACGAATTTCACAGGAAGTTTTAGGATAAGTAAATACATAGGTATGTTTTAGGATTTGAAGAAATAAGTTACAAATTAACGTGAACATCAAGATGACGGGTGTACTTCAATAAACAGTGATTCTATAAACATGAAAGCAATGTTCTAGCAATGTGAGGAATATGCGTAAAATTTAAAACAATGTGCTTTTAAAAAACCAGAGTTATTTCAGAAAGTTAGTGCACCGCCCCAGCCTTTTATCAGAAAGAAGAAATTTAAGGTGTGTGTAAACATTACCTTAGCAATGTGCCGGCAATGTGCTCAAATGCACTAAAAGCAGAATCAGTTGCGGTGAAAGGTTAAAAAGTAATTTTGAAAATAAAAAATCTAAACTTAACGCCTTCTGATTTTATACAGGCAATCCTGCAGGAAACTCCTGTGGCATAAATGTTTCTTTACACTATTAGTCGGATTGCCTGTATGAAATCGGCAGGCTAAAGCAAAACCCTTTTGACATAAGAAGTGGACTTTTAAGCGCAACCATGTTAGAAACGATAGACGACAAACAATAAAAACAATAGAAAATTAAATTTTCTACATTGACCTGGCCGGGAATCGAACCCGGGACCTCAGAGAGGCGTTACTATGGAAACCGATATTCGAACCACTTGACCATGGAGGTCGTCATTTATGGACCACGTCTCATAAGTTTTATTTCCCATAAAGAGAACTTAATGTAGAATCACTCCCTAAACACAACGAATAAATGATACGATGAAAATTAATTTATTTGAAGGAATGTTAACAATCCTTGTGTGTGGCAGAAAAAAGCGCTGCGAGCGCTTGTAAGAATAATGGCGATCGCTAAGCGATAATAAGCAAAATGGCGGATCGTGTCAGCGCAACTGAAGTTAGCAAACGTGTCTTGGCCTGAGGTCTTGGCCGAAAACTGTATAGTTTGTTTTTCAGCGCTGGTAAGCGCTCGTAAGCACTTTTTACAGCCAAACACAAGGATAGTGTCAAACACAATATTATTATATTCAGTTGTTACACTTCCACGCACATTACACATTTGATTAAACACTTTTTTACGGATTATTGCGCAGTTAACCTGTACGGGCTGGATATCGCCAACCAAATTCGCCAGTTGGAAGACCTGAAGATTAAGCGCGCAAGAAAAATAACATCTTTAAATTTCTTGAAGAGATGCCGTGATCATGATCTCATCCCGCACTGTGTCCGAATCACTCCTAAGTGATATGTGGGAGCGCCAAGATCTTACAACAGGCAAGCAAAATGCGCAATAATCCATAAAAAAGTGTTTTATACAATATTAATATCCCAGTTCACCTCTCGTGGTAAGTTAAACGCTCGTTTTACGAGTGGGTCAATGTCCGTAGCATGTACATCGGCGAGGATTGCACACGGTCCGTTTGATTTAAAACTGACATAATGATCTGATTGTCTCGGGCGGCATTAAATAAAAAATATATAATTGGAAAAATTTGGGAAACCTTAAGTAGAGTATTGTGATGCAGTTCATTATATTTATTGCTATTGTTTATAAAGTTGTATATAACAAACTTACCATTTGGTGCAATGGAAGCATTCCTGCCTTTCGCGCCAGCGAGCGGTCCTAGGTTCGAGCCCGGAAGGGGCAGATGTTCGAGTGATGAATACGTGCATTTGTGTAGTCCTGGGTATTATATAAGAATATCACATATCTATGGATCATATTATGTAGGTCTACCCTAGAATCCATAACACAAGCCATTTAGTGCTTACTTTGGGCTAAGCTGATTGGTGTGTACGTAAGAACTATTATTATTTATATAAATATTTTTTATAACTTGGCGTGTCTTTTTTCTAAACCTTTGTTATTAATGATTCGTTTTAAAACATAGTAACGAAATATTTTTTTTTGGTTCTATTAATACGATTTTAATGTTTATACTTTTCTCAATCGCAGATCATAAAGCAGTGGCCTCATCAGGCGACGTGAGTGACCAATTCTTATATAAAGGTCATGGATTTTTATGGTACAAAAGTAATTCCACTGTATTTTCAAAATTTCTAAACAAACTATGATGATCAGTGATGAGCAGAACGCAAGCAAATCCCTTATCGTCTCTATAATTCATGGCTTTTTAAATATTTCACTGAAATGGAAGAAAACATTTAAAGAAAAGCAGAAAGTTTGCTATTCTAATGAATTTTAGAAGACTCGGTTGCTCAAATTTTAGACAGATAATAAACAAAAAAAGATATACATAGTTAGATTGAAAAATCTATATATTAAATATTATGAACACTTCAAAGCGGCAGAATGAGACATTATATTCTGATAAATTGCAGCAGTTTTTTTATATTTTCAAAGAATAGAAACGCCAAGTCCAAACTGACGCGTTTGACAATGATTGAAATGTCAGCTGAAAAATACACAAGTATTGACGACCGTAAGTCCAACGGTAGCGATCCGGCCTTGCAAAAAAACTGGAATTAATCTGAGTTGCTCTAGCATTAGGACATAGCCTTAAGCAGAATCGGTGTGTTCTCTAAGTCAGAGCAAAGTCACTTTGACACGGCAATGACAATTCCGACCATGGAGGTTAGAGAGAATAAGAACGATCGCTACGGGCTTAAACATTAGCCCGTGCCTGTCCCTGAAAATTTGTAGAATTTATAGTTCATTTTTCAGCCACCAGCCGCGCTGCCGTCGGTAAGTAGTATCTGCGAAGTTAGCTGTTTATGAGTACAAGTAGGTGAAGTTAGTTAAATAATGTAGAAATTTAACAACAGCCCGCTTTCATTGAGAGAACTTAGCGATCGCAGCGCCTCACCTATTTTGTCCATATTTCTGGGACAATATTTTTACAGCGATCGTTCTCCTTCTCTCTAACCTCCATGATTCTTGACTATTTCTGACAGACAACTTTTATCAGACCGACAAAAGCAGGCAAAACATGTTAAACAATAAAAATTATTTAAGTATTTAATTATTATGAATATGTCAGGCACTATATTTAAAAAAGGAAAACAACAAAAACTTCTAGCAATATCATTTATTCACACTTCATTTCACACCGTACAAAAGTACGTTTAATACCTACAATAAATAAAGGGGGGGGGGGGGGGGGGGGACTACACAATCGCACCATTTATCAATTAAATTATACACCGACAATTCATGAAACAGTTATTAGTAAGGTCAATTAAATAAAACGATCATGGTAACTTAATTAATATGTGCAATATAACAATATTCACACCAATTTATATTTAAAACTAGAATCTAAAGTTTCGACACAAAACACATTTTCGACTACTGTAAAAGTTCATTACAATTTATTTGAAATATTTGTAAAAAGAGTTCGAAATATTGTAATTATATTTTATACGGCGCAATTATCCTAATATTGTCAAAATTACAAAAATATAGCACACATTACTATTTATAAGTAAAAACTTATGTAGTCACCTAAAGTGTAAAATACATTTTTATTATTACATAATCACGTATACAGATCTTCGTAATACAAGAAAATCTAAATGTACAATAGTTATCAAAATTCTTTTAAAGATAAAAGCCATCAAAATGTACTGGAATACACTGGGTTAAGGCACCTACCGTTATGAAGTACTTAATTTATTTTAATGTGAGTAGGCCGATTTTTAAATATTATCAATTTACGTTATACGTCACGAATAAATATTATCCACTTCTTTTGAGTACTTACATCAAGTGTATAAGGCTGGTATGGTCTATTCCACTCGCTTGGTATTCTTCTAACTTCAATAACTTATTAGGATGGGAGTAGTCAAAAGGATAAAAACAGTTACATATTCATTTACAAATAGGCTAGCCAGATACCACGTATTTTACCCCGTTTTTTCGGCAACAACTTTAAAGGAAACGTTAATTAATTAAATTGAATACGGGGTAACCAAAGCTCCCTAAATTTTTATCAATTACCTAAAAAAGGAGATATTTTTTTTACTAACAATTAATATAATAAAAAGAAATGATTTTGTCACAAAACAATGCTATTTTAACTTTAACTGTCTCCCGTAAAAAAAAGACAGAAACCTGATTTTTTGATGTTGGTAACCCTTAAATCACTCAGTGGCAGATGGCAACCCTTTTCACAAAGCAATTAATCTTAACGTACAATTGTATTTAGGAATAAATTCATCATTTCTTTATTTTAAAAGCTTTTGTTTCGCAATTATTTCACTAGTTTCTTACTTGACATTCCACTAGATCAACCACTGAAGTATATGGATAACGAATATTCTACACTTTGAGTATTTCTATTCAATCGCGTGGATTGTATTTATCCAAAAGAACTCTTATCATATGTTAATAGTGATCAAATATACAATTAATACGTTTTATCAAAAAAAAATTGTCAAAATATATATTATATATTTCTTATTAATTAAAATTATCTAAACCGTAGTATCATAAATAAGTTATCCGCAATATTGTAGAATTATTATTAAACGTACACATAAAAAATATCACCTTCTAGACCAGTTGTCAATGGCTATTTTCTATATCTGTTATGATTGCTTTTAATTCGTAATTTTAAAGTAAAAATAATATAAGTAATGTCGGTATAGAATGTAAACATTGATTATTACAATAAATAAAACAATTATTGTGTAAAATGTATTGTAAAATACTTATATTTTCTTAATCTGTATTTCGCTAATAAATTCCTCATATTAATTCCCTTACAAGGTGATGTCTACTGAATCGGAATAGGAGTGGTTAGCATTTTCGTGTCATAGCAAGCGAGAAATATTTAAAAAACCCTTTCGTAAATAAATTTTCTTCATTGCGAGAAATATAACACAAACATTTAAGAAAATGTGTCATAGTTTTATAAAACATGGGTTTTTATATGCTATGATATTTCCAAGTTTACATTAAATAAAAACTCAAATATAATTCAATTATTTGATGAAATTATAAACGTTATTTTTGAATGCTTTATCTATGAAAAAAATACATAGTTGACTTTGTTATCATATATTATCTAAAAAGTGTATTTAAACAGTTTAATTACTTTCTAGATTCTAGATTTAACATGCCAATAATTCTGTTGTTTATTCCAATATAAAATTTTAATTACCTATATAAAAATATTATTTCGATCCAGTAGATACACCAGTTTACAACTACTTCAGTGTATAACTTATATTTGTACTGCATAGGCGAATGGGGAATGTAGTAGTAACTAATGTTAGAGTATATACCAGAATTATGATTAAAAAAATAAATGAACAATATGTCAGTGTGATTTATCTAAATCATAAATGGATATGTCTATAGTAATATTATAACAAATATGAGAATTCATTATTTTCAATAATTTATTTGACACATTTAAATCTCACTGAGATTCCATAATTCGTCGTGGTTAAGTTAAAATTTCATGTTAATGTGAAGTGCTGTATAAATAGAAAATCGATTTTTAATCTAAATTCATTTCACACTCAAAGATCTCACTGAGATTCCATAATTTGGCGTGATATTCAAAAAGTAAGTAAAAATAATTTACAAAGACTATAATAAAGTAGTTTTCATACAAAAATATAATCTATCGATTTTCTTCGCTACTGACAAGCTTGCGATTTCTATCGAACGTGTAAGACCCTGTGCACACCACGAATTTAAACGCTCCGTCGACACGTGATTGTATCTATACAAACGCGATACTCACTTAAGTCAAACGCTGCTTGACAATGAATTTATGTACGTGTTTAAAAGATCTACCTTTGAACACTCGCATGAATTCAGTCTCGCGCCTGAATCGGCATAGACAAGATGCCAACGCGTTTCTTAAACGCACATTGGCATCGCGTTTAAAAGCACAGTGTGCAAGGGCCCTAAGTTAATATAAATATTTAAATAAAACAACTTATTTAGGGTTTTTTGCCCATAATTTATATTTAATTCTGACGTTCTACCCGATTAGAATATTGTGTAAGTAAAAGAGAATATATGACGACCTTTGCCTTAGTCTACCTGTGATCACGACTACTGTAAAGGAGTCGTCAGGATTAAATACAAATTATGCGCAAAAAACCCCAAAATAAGTTGTTTTAATTAAATGTGTAATGTGCGCAGTAGTGTATAAATTAAAATAAATAAACAAAGACAATTATAAATATACAAGTAGGTGTCATAGACAAATATATATGAACAATTTTTTCTCGCAATTTTTATACGTCATTTAAAATTATAATTTCCGTAATATAAAATGGATAATCGGTTAGGAGTAGAAGGTGAGAACGGCTGCATGATTGCCTCGTACAAGCAGCAATCTGTCGGCAGCTGTGGCGATGGCGTGCAACCACGCGGTGTAGAGAGGTGGAGGTACCACTCCTCGGCGACGTGGAAGAGGCAGGGTCACGCATACGAGTCTAGCTCCAGAAGAATGAGCGCCTATCAACTCGCGCAGGCGTAAGTGACGGTAAGTCCGATCGCGTGCCGCCACTAAGTCCGCCTCCGTTATGCCCTCTGTACGAAACCAGATAGATAAATCAAATAATTTCAAAGAATTCATTTCCCATAAAAATCCAAAATGAGAAAATATTATTTACATATTTTAATTTGACTAGTGGCTATTTCAAAAGCAGAGGATTAAAAAAAATACTGGATATAAATTATTTTTTGTTGTCATAATTTCTTTAGATATAAAACTTTAGTTGTTAGTTACTTAAATAGCGAAGAATATTAAAAAATAATAAATATCACAATAAATTTAACCTGTCCCTCGAGACAAACTTAAAATGAATTGTATTTTATAACAGAATGATGAAATATATTGTTTATAAACTAAATTTAATAGGACACAAGAATGGACACATCAAAACCTCCTTAAAAATACTTTAAAAAACAAATACTAATTACGTCGAAAAAAAATTGTATGTACATACCACCATCGTCCTTATCGTCATTAGTCCTGAAGGGCGCGATTAGCTTGTCAAAATATGCGAGTGTAGAGTCTCGCGGCTTCTTCGTTATGTCTGGAATCATCTTCAACGCCGAGTAATCGATGCGGAACTTCGATAACAGTGATGCCATACTAAAGAAAATATTTGAAATTAACAAATTATTTCACTAATCTATGTCATCATGCAACCGAATTGCCTTTAGAAAAAATTAAAAAAGGTTTTAAAAAAATCTCTTATGAGCAAAGGCTGCTACAGAATTGATAATTATTTGAAGGACAAAAAGGCGTGGAGTAAATAGTGGCTTTTAATAAAAGGTTTTGTAAATTAATTTTTCTAATAGGTTTTCACAACCGCTGTAATGTTTCCTTAATTTTAGAAATCCCTAATACATTAAAGGGAGATAAAAACAGCTCTTGTCTAGTTTCTGCGGCTTTTTAATGGTACAAGGTGTCCCGTCGTAGGATTTACGATCACATGGCATAGTGGTTTGCTATCAATAAATGCATTTTTAACCCCTTGAAACCCAGCTTTGTGTTAAATGCGTTATTTCTCTATCTATCGGGGAAAAATATATCATTCAATCAAAAAGAACCATTATCAAAGCCTTAACGATTTAATCAGACTGCACGCTAAAGAGCATTATACAATGCTCGCGGATTTTAGGTATCGTTGTCGCGCGCATGATATAAGTCTTAGTTTAATGCTCATTTTAAGAAAAACAGGCGTTTTATATCTTTGACATATAAATAAGTGCAAGGTTATCTATCGAGCGCGATATGTCCGGATAGGAGCAAGTTAACCAACTAGACCAGATTTTTTAACTTTTATTGCATGTGAACAAATATTATGCATGAAAAAATACATACAAACTGCATAAAAATGAAAAATTATTTTAAATTAAATAAAAAATACTGACTTCCTCTCCTCGAGCTCGAGTTCGGTGTTTTTGTTGGCGAGTGTGAATACGCGCAGCGGACACGACGACCACGCTCGTCTCGTTGACAGGATGTACGGCAGAAGCAGCGTCAGACCTGCGCGTTTCATAATGATACAGTCTTAATCAGTGCTGAATATATACATTTGCCGCCCAAAAGCTATAAAATTCTTGCCGCCCCTACTGAACTCTAAAATTAGATGGACTATTCACAATAACGTTAATTCCATTTTTTAGGGAAATATCTAGCTTCAAAGTTATTTTTACAACTTTTTGGGTATATTTTTAAGCTAATAAAAGCAAAGCTTTGTTTTTACTGCACTACTTATAAGGTGTGGTGGGCTAAAGAAGATAGGTATAGCCCGATAGTGCTAATCATGCACCCGTTATCGTCAAAATATCCAACAGTTGGCATTACTAGGTCGGCGGCGGCGGGATGCGGAGGAGGTATGCGTTGTCCTCGTACTTGTCCTTGTTCCTCGAGTCCCCAGCCTTACTTTTTTCTGTACCTATTTTTTAGGCCAATTTTGCCGCCCTAAGCTTCAGCTTTTTAGCTTCTATGGTAAATCCGGCACTGGTCTTAATAAATAATAACAATAAATATCCCACAATTTACGACGATTATTTAGTCCCAAACTAAACAAAGCTTGTATGAGTACTAAACATCGTATAACATACATTATATAAGTATATAAACTACCACGACTGGAATAAATCGGAGCAGATGGTAGGATTGCCATTGTTGCATCAAGCGGTCGTCTAATAACTAAATTTAAACTCTTTCGGGATTTGATTCTGCACCTTTCAGAAGATAGGTACTGTACCAATTGGGCTATTATCTTCTTTCTTTTCCCTGTCTATGTGAACGTCACACAATCCTTGTGTTTTGCAGAAAAAAGCGCTTGCGACCGCTTGTAATAAAAATGGCGATCGCTGAGCGATAATAAACAAAATGGCGGATTGTGTCAGCGCATCTGAAGTTAGAAAACGTGTATTGGCCGAAAACTATATATTTTGTTTTTCGCAAAATATATAGTTTTACAAGCGCTTTTGTCTGCCAAACACAAGGAATGTTTGTAAGCAAAAGGAAATCGATTGCTTACATTCTCTACTTTGAGCCATTGCATACTACGATTTTTCAACGCGCTCTTGTATCGATAAAAATGCGATACTCACGCGATTTCAACGCAGCTTCAACATGATTTTATCTAGGTGTTCAGAGTTCTATCTCTCTCGCGTTCGAATCGGTACATTAAAGATGCGAGGTACATATCACCACTGTCCAACTAGACCGTGACGGATACAGTGGAGATGTTTGGGAGGCGTTTTAATGTGGGCATACCTCGCCTACGCTTCGTGTACTATGGCAGAGGGGAGTCCGCACATATTTTACCCGCGGCGAGTCAAATACATAAATATTTCTCCAGGGTAAACGTTGGGTAAATCTTAATCTAAGTGTCCATATGCGAATACCTGTTAATAGCTTATTCTATACATAGTTTTGGATTTATTAATTTTATAAGACACGCTGTTAGTATTCTGACTAAAAAAAAAGGAATGGTAGTGGTTTTTAGGATTACCTCCATCGTCGTAAAGCCACCAAACATCGACAGTGCCAGCCTGCCGTTTGGTGAACTGCTCCACCGAGGTGAAGGAGGACGCGCGACGAGCCGAACCCGCACCCAGTACTCGACGAACCGCTCCGCCCAAGCTGAGCCTGTTCACCATAACGATATATAATTGCACAAAGGAACTTATACATCTTCTTGCTGAAGAGAAACCTACAGTGGATTAGAGCGGTACTTACACGCCTGGCTGCCCATTGACATTTCAATTGAACAATATTTGATAATACGATAAAAATTTAAATAAGTAACATTTAATAATGTTTTAATTGTGTATGTGTACGCTAGTATAGTGCTCATAATTATTTGTGGTCGCTCTTTTAAATTATATGATGTGTTGTGATGTTATCATGCTCTGTGTTGTGAGTGTTCCATTGAGTCCAAATCAGTTAGGCCCTCTTGCTGCATCCGAAATGTCGTAATTTACTAGAAAATTCTGTCTTCCCTTTTTACAACCGGGAGTCTAGGCATGGGTTATCATCCCTCCTTTTTTAGTACTCCGCGATTGCTTACAAATCGCTTTTCGTTATCTTTTATAATGCACGCAGCCAAGGAGTGCAATACTCTTGTCTGCAACTGTTTACCGGAGGGCATATAACCCTAAGACCTTTAAAGCTAGAGTAAATAACTTGCTTCTGGGCAAGCGCGCTCCATTGTATGCTTCCTCTTAACGAAAGCATTCATTCAGTGACGTCACAACAAGTCCAACTTATATGGAAAAGTTTAATCGTAAGCTATCTCTTAACGCTAGTGTACTATGATGTCACAAACAAGCCCTACATGAAAAAGCTTAATCGTAAGCTATCTCTTAACGGTAGCGTACAGCGACGTCACAAACAAGTCCAACTTATGTTTTTCTTTTCCATTTACAATGCAATATTTCTATGAGATATAAAATACGTGTGTAACTTCTAGTCTTACTTATATGAAAAAGCTTACTTCTCTTTCTCGGCGGCATTCTGGTTTTGCGTGGTCTGGTTTTGGGCGGCAGCGGGGTCGGGTGACACCAGACGTGGCGCTCCCACCGATACATCCGACAGACTGCTTCCTGCGTAAATACGAACAAGACATTATGACTCCACAATCACACGAACTTCATTTCTAGCAGTAAGTTAGTAAATTGCTAAAAAAAATATTATTTTATTCGTTTTTAATAAGAAAAAGACAAAATCTTGATATGGAATTCTTGGAAATATGGAATAAGTGGGACACAAACCCGTGTCTATTGCCACAAAGGGTTGAATGTTGTAATACTAGGCTATTAGAGACTCATTCCGATTTAAGTAAAATTTATTAGCACTATCGCCTTGTCAAAGAAGATACAGGTTTGAATGCCACTTAAGGTATTTTTGGGCACGGAATAGTTTACCGAAACACAGTTCGCCAAAAGCACGGTAGATTCTTAAAGCCGGGTAGATTTGGCTTGAAAATATGAGATAAAAAAAAATATTAGGCGACACATGATTTTGGCGAACAAAGCGTCAGTCGACAAATTAGTTCCCATTTTTCAACACGTGTTACATATTTTATATGTTTAGTAAAAATAAAACACTATAGTATAAAAAAAATTAAATGATCTGCTTACCATACTGAATTTTCACCACGTTAAAACAAATGAAGGTGATGAAAAAAACAAAAACAGCGTGAAAACAAATATGGCGGCGGTAAACTCACCAACGGAGTGTGTGTTCAGACTCTCCGTAGACTTGGACTCCTTGAAATTATCGCCCATAGATCCTGTAGACAAGCGCCCGTTATGATGCATGGAATGATCACACGTGTATTAACTACAACGAACATGTTTTAGTTTAGAAAAGCTGATGACTTGTTAACCACTTTTTACATAAAAAAAGCTCACACTTGATGGTGCAAAAACCCAGTTTTACGAGGGCTGTAATGGAGTGACATTGGTACGAAACCAATTAAAAGTAAAAAAAAATGTTTGTATGATAATTTGTTGTCACGCTAAATCCAGCTCTAGCGCGTAGTGATTAAGTGTTTATTCATCTGAAATGGGCTGATTTTTAAATAACTGAAATTAAATTTACAGATCTTTGCTTCTGTATTTGTACGATCAATATCACTTCAAGCTAAACAATCAAAATATCAAATGATATATATTGCAATGGTACAATTTTAATTAAAAAATTATCATATTCCTGTTTTGCCAGCAATTACTTTTATAATTATTTTTTTAATTCTAATATTTTTATGTTTTATTTTATTTGCATTACGCAGTTTTTGCGATAATATTGCTTATATTCACACCTATTAGGGTAATCAGAAATAAGCAATTTAAGTATTGTTTTCTGGATACTATGGGTAAAAGATAGATATACAATTAAGTTACATTGATAAGTAATATTTATAGAAATACATATAAATACCCAGATATAATTGTTCGTATTCATCACATAAACATCTGACCCTCCCGTGAATCGAAACCGGGACACGCCTCACAGATAGGGTTATTTCCATGCGGCAAATCTGGTCATGTTTATAGTGATGTTTCAAATAGATATTTTAATAGTTAAATATAAAGAAACATAGTTCCCATCCTCATTTATTGTACTGAGAAGAAAAACTAAGATGAAAATATTAAATTCTAAATAATATTCCATATATGAAAGTAACTTTGTTTATTTGCCAGCGGTTACGTCTTCACGGCAAACAGCTGATCCGATTTTCGTAAAGTTAGGTATCAAGATTGCTGGAAATCTGGAGAAGAACAGCCGGGATTCCTTGGAAAGTATCAACCGTTCCCTCAGCAACTGAAGCAACCGCGATATAACTTATTTCCCGGGTACAAATAGGCGCTACCAATATATGGTTGATATACCAGTCGTACTAAGCGTTTTGGTTCTAATTTCGTGATCCGTACCGCTAAAGAGTGAAACTCTTTGCTTGAGCCTGTGTTTCCTGACACGTACAATTAAGGGGTCTTCAAGTCACGAGTGAATAGGTGTCTTCTAGGCAAACGAGTCACATCCTAGATCGCATCGTCGCTTAGCACCAGGCGTGATAGCGGTCAAGCGCTTACCTATTTACAATAAAGTGTCCTTCAGCCCACACGGCCAAATTAAAAATTATTTTACTCCATATATATATATTAGATATACGAAAGGCTATGGCTATGAGAGAAGGAGAGAAAGAAAATGTGTGCTCGCACCTGTCTCTCTTGCACCTCAGGTATACGAAATATACGAAACGTGCTCTCTTTATATCTTCACTAACTTATCTCCCTCTCAACTTCCGTTCGCCTCTCCCGATCACACTTTTCGTAACGCTTTCGTCACGCGTACTCCCTAAATCAAGCGTGCGTAAAGAAGTCATTAGTTAGTCAGTTAGTTACAAATGTAGATATACACTCACGCGACAAAGCGGAGACGTCTTTGGCGTTGACGTCGTGCAGGTAGGCGAGGAGGTCGTCGTCCAGCGCGTCGCTGGCCAGCTGCCCGCCCTCCACCCGCAGCAGGGCGATGGCCATGTGCATGTCCAGAGCCTTACTGCACACACAATGAGATAGTTACCCCTAATTAGACAAACCTTACAAAAAACTGTGAGCTTTAGATCAGACCACGGTTCACATATGTGAGCTGGACCTGCGAACCGATGCACAGACCAGCTCACTCAGTACCTAAATCTTTACGTTTGTAAATCTGCTTTGCGCGTGACACCGGAGCCGTTTCGCCGTTTGCCGTTCGTTCACCGGTAATACTCGCGTGTCTGTGACTCTATAGGTGAATATACGTAACCTAGTGCGCCGTGAGCCGTTTGTTTTGAATTTGAACTGCAGATCAACTGTTCAAGTCTATTTGATCTGAATATTAGAACCAATTCAGAGCTGGGTTACTCATGTGTCATGTCTCATGTCAAAGAGGGTAGATGGCGCTGCAGTCAGCGTCCACGATTGCAAAGATTTAAATTATTTAAAAGAATAAAATAAAAAACTGAGATACTCATTCTTGGGTAGAGGTTACTTTTTATAACGAAGTTCCAGACAAGCTGACTAAACCACAATTTAAAATGTTGTTAAAATGCATTGAATGCGCAAATTAGGTACCCCTAATCAATACACTAAAGAGGTTAAATGACGCTACTGTCAGCGAGTTCGGTCCACGATTGCGAAGATTTAGCAATAACAATTTCAAAGAAACAAATTTAAACTTGCTGTTCCTAGTTTCAGGCTTCAAAATAGATACTTATTCTTGAGTAGAGGTTTTACTTCTTAAGACGAAGTTCCACACAAGCCCACTGAACTACAATTGAACCAAAAAGTAGTTAAAATGTTGTTTAAAAATACTCATAAATATCGGTGACTATTTAAAAAGCAGAAACTGTATAAATTCAGTTTATTATAAATTTTTTTTCTCATACGTCATCGTATACATACCACACATTACTATGTATGTAACAAATAATAAAAGGGAAGAAAAATTTGCACATATTAAAAGCATTTAACAACGTTTATTCTAGATGGTTTACCACATAATTATTATCCCTCTATATATCTAAAAAAAAAATATATAAAAAATTTAATTCGTTAAACACATTAGCCGTGTGGTGGCCAGCAAAGTACAATATTGTCAAAATCTCTAGTAGATCGAACTTGATCTGCATTTGTCAACCAATGGGCTGACCTTTAATATTTTCAGACTCTTTATTTCTCATTTACCTACCTGATGGGAAAAATAGCACAATTCCTTATCTCTTAGAGAGACATCAAGCAAGGCTTCGGTGACAGCTTAATATGCTACAGTCGCATACCTATTTTATTCGTTGTTAAAAGTATAAATAGATTTACTCACTGCATGAGTTCCACGTAAGCGACGAGGTCGGCGCGGTCACAAGTCTGCCAGTCTTCCTTGAAACCCATCATCAGGATGTTGGGTCGTAATTTTCCCAAACCGCTAGCCTAAAAAGATTTTTATTTCAATTTCTCCAGTTAAATATTAAGTACCTAAAATGACAAAACCTATGATACTATTCTTAACACTTAACTTATAATTATTTTAATGAACATCAAAGAATATTATGTTGGTATTTGCTTTTGTGTGAATAATGCAATAGAGAAAAAATACCTCCGAATGTTTGAATGAATTTGTAATTTATAACCAGGCCGCACACATACTGCCGTTTACAACCGACTCACATATTAATATTTGTATAAAGACCTGTTCACAATAAAGAATACACTTAGCTATTACCTCGTGGCTACAGACTGACACGCAGGCTGTTTAATTTCCCAAAAAAGAAATATACGCTACTTCGCGCTTTTTACTGAAAAAGAAATATTAAAATTTCGGCGTCGTATGCAGTGGTAGTTTGACAGCTCACCTGCATGAGCGCACTAGCGCCATCCTTGAAGGAGGCGTCGTCGACGAGCGAGTAGAAGGCCTTAATCTTGCGTCGCGCGAACCACGAGTACGCGCGAGACGTGAGCGCCTCTCGGGCTCGCTGGCTCGTCTGCCCCTGTCACGTGACAAAACCATGATTGAATGAATGAATGAATGATTGAATTAATGAATTATTGAGCGAGTGAATCAACATTGAACAACCGTTTGGTGCAATGGTAGAGCATTGTTTGGTTCTCCTCTCAGTGTCGCTTACATGTTTTTTTCATTCCAGACCATTATCTATTAATTATAAGTACCAGCATTTAAAATTACTGGCATTTCTGAGACTGTAAACATGAATGGTTGCCCTCCTTAGAAATACTAGTACACAGAAGGCACGCCATTTATCGCCGAATAATCCAATAGCCTGTTAAAACGTAGTTCATTAGCAGTTTGACAAAAGATGGTTAGTCATAAAGACGTGTATTCAAATGAGGTGTTTTTTTGTCTGTGATAAGAGTTAATCATGTCTTTAATGCTTTAAAAAATAACGACTTACTTGTAAAATGTGGCCACAAAGCATCAACGATAGACCCTTTGTAAGTAAATAGCTAAAGTCCGTAAGGATAGGTCTTTCCGCTGGAAATCCGGTCAGCACCAGTATCTGAGGTCTGCAAATATATTTAAACCTTTATAATATCATAAATATACTTTTTGGTTTTCACAAACTGGTACAGAGAATCTCCACTTATGTGTATAAATAAATAAATATTTGACAATATCGCATAGATTGTTCTGAACCCTGAGTCAAGAACCCGAGACCTTGTAGTGGTTATACCAAGACCGGTATGCGAGCTACTTGACCATGAAGGTCATCGGATATGTCCAGGACAAACTCATATAACGTCATGGTATTTGAGCTATGTATATATGAGCCATGTACTTTACTGTGGTTCTACTTCTTTTATCTATTCTTGTCGCTGCCTTTTTTACATTTTATTCTCAAAAATTTTTTTTCTATAATCTAGCTGCTGTTCCTCTTCCGTCCTAGATAGAATTAATATCATGGAGAGTTTGATTGCATTAAAAATATGTTAAAAATAGTCATCATTCTGCAAATATATTTTGGGAACATTTTGTGTTAACAAAATGTTCCCAAAATATAATGATGTTAATCACTATACATTTATTTTCTTTAAAAACGTAAATGAAAATTGGAACGTATAAGGCAGTGTGAAAACGATTGTTTAATACAAGTGTAAAAAAAATGGTTTCAAAAGAGATTTGTTTCACTACAAAATAATAAAATATCCTTAAATAAATAAACCTAATCATAATCAGTTGTAAAATTGAGGCCATTGTTTAGTAAACGATGTGACTTGGCTACATAGACACAGCCAACCAAATTTTACATAGTGACGTCACACTACAGTAGTTAGGCAAGTCAACTTTCAAACTTTAATTATTTACTGTCATGTGAAGAAACTGATGCCACAGCGCGCCATATTGTCCATGAAGAAGTGTTGGCGGAGGGCAAGGACCGCATCCACCGTCGACCGGTTTCTCCTTAACCCGAACCGTCTGTCCGACAAGTACGGGACAACCTCCTCCAAGTGCTGCACGACGCGTCCGGCAGTGACCCTCTTCAATCCCTTGCCGGCCTCCACGAGCAGCACCACCGGTCGATACGCGGACGGGGAATCCGCCGGGCGTGCCTCCTTCTTGAGCAGGCAGAATCGTCCCCTCTTCCACAGCCTGGGGAATTCGCCTCTCTCCAGGCACAGACTATACGTGTCCTGGAGAAACTCCCCCAAGTAGTCTGCGTCTGATGGGGACGACTCTGCCGGGGACACCATCCGGACCCGCGCCTTCCTGTGGTCCTTGAAGCGGTCAAACGCGAAGGTCATCTCCGCGGCGGTGACGGGCTCGAACCCCGATGGCTGGTGGGGGGGACCTGGGGGGAGCTCCATCCTCGGCGGGAGGACCGGCGGGTTATGCACTTACCTATAATTCTTGACGTGCTCGGTGATCCTATTGAGCTGGTGCACGCCTGACAAGGCAGTCTTGTACGTCTGCGCCTGAGTGGTCGAGCCCCAGTTTACGTCTGCAAACAAGGTGCGTCTGATACATTTCTTAGGAGGTAATCTGTGGTCTGATACTTAATATGCGAGCTTACCCTTCTAAATTAACGTTGAGTTTAAATTGCATTAACTTTAGTAACGAACTTGAGTAAGCTCATGAAAACGACCAATAAAACGTTACGAACAGTCAACACTACAATGTTTTATTCTAAAAGTAACTATAACAAGTTTCTAATTGCGTGTTCAATGGAAGTCAAGCTTACAGCGAATATGCGAACCTTTTAATGTACGAAGAAAAAACCGGAATAAACTAAATATATCATGCCAAGATCTTCCGTCCAAGAGCTATCTTATATGATAAATTACGATAACAATTAGGAAAACATTAGACCGGACATCCAAAGGTTGCGGGATCGATTCCACCTGAGAATTTACTTGTGCGCCGAGCCGACTTTTTCCATTAAAATAATTAAGCCCATTAAATATAAAAATATATTTCATACTAGCCCACTCTCTCTCTCTCTTTTTCCCCTTTTTTCTCTCTTTTATATTTCTTTTTCTATATTTATATAAATTGCGTTTAATGTTGTACTAAACTATTGTATTTCTTTGTTAATTGCACCAATAGAAAATAGAAACACAGTAACCTTAATTATTATTCTTGCTTGCCATAAAGACTTACCCGGCTTTCTGTACGAGACGAGTAGATAGAGCGCGAGCAGGAAGGCGAAGGTGATGAGCGCGGTGATCCACGAGATGACGAACATGATGGCCACGCACAGCATCGAGCCGATTAGCGACAGCCACATGTTGTACAGCTGCAACAACGGCATTTAAAAATCGACTCTATAACAGTAACTATAAGAGTCGTTTAAGTGTTAATCTAAGTTAATATATAATTTATTATTTTAATTTTATTTTGTAAGGGATGAACGATTATACAATATTGTATATAACAAATACTTACGGAATTTAAATTAATAATTTAACTTGACAACCGTTTGGTGCAACGGTAGCGATCTTGCCTTTCGCACCGACGGTCCTGGGTTCGAATCCCGGAAGGGGCAGATGTTTGTATGATGAATACGAGCATTTGTACCCGAGTTATGGGAGTTTATATACATTTCTATGAATATTACATATCTATGTATCATATATGTAAGTCTATCCGTTATCCATAACCTAGTATCCATAACACAAGCCTTACAGTGCTTACTTTGGGTTAGGCTAATTGTTGTGAATGTAAGAAATATTTATTATTATTATTATATTATTTACTTACTCGGAAAGTGGGCCGCCAACCAACGGGGCGAGCCAAGCTGGCGTGAAACGTGGAAAAGTTGATAAGCGCGTACGCAGCCAGGAAAAAGTTGGAGATCAGGGGCGCGATCTGGTTCAGTCCACCTGGTGATAATACAAACGTAGAAGAGAGCAATTATAAAAGCGCTTAAACATTAAGTCTAATAAACAATAAATATTAAGTCTAAATTTGTTTATCTGTTTTTTTTATTATGGACTGTTTTTCTTAAGAATAATATCTGCCATTTATAATAATTACTGATCGGAAAAGGTAGTGAAATTTTGTCGGATTTCGTAACGCTATCTTAATATTGATATTGACATATCCCACTTGGTTGTGATTTATTTATTTGTAGCTTAAGGGAATCATGTACTTCTAAATGCTTTAAAATTTTACAAAGTGTAATTCGAAATCATGTTTATCATAAAGACTTTCAAAATAATTAAGATATTCAGTCGTTCCAATATTACTTTGTTATGGTAGCACAATGGTAAGATCGTTGGTTATATTATATTTATTTTCCTATCATGATTAAGAAGCTACGCACACGCTAAGAAATTCCGAGAGAATTTTGGCACAGAATAAGTGATTTTGACAACAATTGTACAGAAAAATATTTCAGTTTAGTTTTTTTCTTTTGTATACTCTTAGTAATGCAATCAAGTAAACGCTTACTTTTATCAGAAGAAAACATTTGATCATAACAAACCATAAAATCGCGTATCCTACCAGGCATGTCCATATTAATACAACATTTAAGGTTAACCCTAAATTGCATTCCGAACTCTGTGCTATGCTAGTTTGCTTAGCTAGCTATCAATGCTATGCTATGCTAGTTTTTAACACTTATAGCAAATATTGGCCAACACGTAAAGATAAATGGGAGACGAGATCTTAGGAATGAATTGGTAACATGATATTGCAGCACACAGTGTTAAGCAGATATTATGAATACCAAACAACGGTCCAGTATAATACTGTAAATATTTTGAAGACATCTTTAGTATTAAAATATGTTTAGTGTTTTTTTTTTCATTATAAAAAGTTTTTATTAAATTCTAATAATAAAATCATAATAATGTAGAGTCGATCAACTGTTCAAAAATTAATTTAGAATTTTAACTTAAGATAGCGTGGCAGTATAAAAAATTTATATAGTAGTAATGCGCACCCATTAGTATGAAGGCGGTGGCGATGATGAAGGTGAGCGCGTAGCCCCGCACCGGCTCGTTGTTGGCGCCGTAACCCTTCGCGAAGAACTCCAGGTACGGGTACAGCTTGTCTTGACACAGCGCCTAAACACGTTACATTATAATAATAGCATCCTAAGGGTTGAGGGAGGGGGGATCCTATCAGTCAGCACTGGACAAAAGTGCTCAAGGTCAAGTAGTATTTTGTAATGTTGTTTTTTGTTTTAATTTTATAGACATACCCTTATTTAATTAGTTATTTTTCTTATTGTAAATAGTTAAGCTCTTGACCGCTAACTCGCCTGATGGTAACCGATGATGCGATCTAGGATGTGACGCGCTTGCCAAAAAGATACCTATTCACTCGCGACTTGATGACCCCTAAATTGTATTTATCAGGAAACTCAGGTATGTATTACAAAAATGGAACAAAAACACTTAGTGTGACTCTTTAGTATATCAACCATATAACGGTGGCGCCTATTTTTAAGTCTGGTTGTCCTATGAAAAAATGGGGACGGCGGAACAAGGCTATGCAATTCTGCTGCACATTCAAGGCTAGCCATCTTCCGATTATTTTGAAGGCTTTTCAGCTTGCTATTAAAAGATCATCATTGCCGATGAGCTTCTTGGCCCTGCTCTCAATGGACTCAAGCGTCTGGAACCTGTATTGGGCGGAACCGTCTCAAAGATGAAAACAGTACTCCATGCACGATCGAACTTGCGCTTAGTAAAGATTTTTACTGTTTAGAAACTATTGTTACTAACCATTATTGTTTCTTGAAAACTAATTGAATTGATTAAAAGCCATGTGACTTCGAACCTCCAAAGCCAAAGCCTCAAACGTCGGTGCGAAATCTAGCCACGTATAATGGCATTAACCTTTCGTATGCCGGAACGTGGATCCGCGTTATCCCGTTATACTGCCGAGACGCGGATCCACGCTAAAACGACTCCACGCGATTTTTTCCATTTTTCTATAATATTCACATGCAGACAAGGTTGCAAATCATAGAATAAAGTTCCTATTAAATGAAGTTATCGTCTCATTCAACCAAACCATTCATGTTCGTTCATAACTTGTGTCAAAAGTATTCGAAATGTTCAATCCTTTCCCTTGTTCCCTGGCGTAAGTCACTGTGCGTGTTTAAAAGGTTTTTATAAAGAAAAATAATAAGCTATTTTATTATTTATTACGTACACAATATATTCAAGAATACAATGAAACTAAAAAAGTCAAATGAAAATATCTAATTTTTTATAATCCGTGTTTTACCGTAGTACTAACAAATTTTGCCATTTCATAAGAAATAATGGGTTGTAACAGATATACGACTGATGATATTCTAATAAATTATGCACTAACAAAAAGGTAGATTCATGGTGTTTTAAAAACAAAAATCAGATAAAAGTTACGTTTTCTAATATAAGTGATAATTGATGTAAAAACTTCAAGTTGTGCAGTCGCGCTACATGCAATATTTCTCGGCATTTAGCGGTAGCGTCGCTGTGCCAGTCGCGGCATACGAAAGGTTAATACAGGCATTGACGCTCGGGCCAAAAAGCCGACAGCTAATCGGGAGAGTTCTGATTTGCTGTCGGTTTTTGTCGCGCATCAAGATGTCATTTTCAAATGTTGTATTAGGGCTTTACACACTGCGGTTTTTTTATTTCAAGAAGATACTGCGTTTTTTTTATTTTTTGCATGTCGAACGAGTTTATATTGATCCATCCATCGGATGTTGTTAACTTTAATCCAAGCGGACAAAATTCGGTCCTCGCCGTTACACTACGGACGTTATTTGATTGTTAAGCTCACCACAAGGAGTTAACAGTAATATTTATACCATTATAAATTAAGTAAAATTTCAACATACCTGAAAAACTTTAGGTGCGGACACGAGCGACGCTAGCGCCGAAGATAGAGTAGCCGCAAAGCAGCCGCCATATATCAGGGGTCCAAATCCGGACACCAAGCGTATAACCTAGATAGAAATGCAAATCATTATTATAAAGAAGAATGACGAATTGGAAACATCTAACTAATCTGGATTTGTAAAACTTTAAGATCATGATTAGGTAAAATAAAAATCTTTGAAATGAAAAAAAAACTTTATTTTCTCCAGAGTATCATGACATACTTTGGCGTATCCAGGGTATCTAGGGGACCTAGCCCCTGGCATGCCATGGCTGATGCATACGAAAACTATAAGAGAAAATAGTTTATAATTAAGCATTTATTACAGATAATTAAACATCCATATTCCAATGAAATATAAAAATGACAATTAGTTACTATATTAGTTAAGATCTTTGTATATATGAAAATACCAATACTCACGTCATTGCTATTTTGCAGGCCGTATGGGCATGAGTGGTTGTGCGCACAAGCAGAAACCATATCCCCCGCCCCCACCACCCCTGAGGCGTCCCTCAACACGGTCCAACCGGCTATCAAGCCGATCAGCAGGTACGAGAGCGTGGTCAACAGAATAGCCAACAGGGTACCTTTGGGGATCGACTTTTGAGGGTCCTGGAAGGACGATAAAACGATGAACATATTTTATCTAAAATATGGTCACATTACGAAAAATATCATTTAAAGTTACTATAACTTTAATGACATTTTTTGTAATGCTCAGCATATTTCGCCAGAGGCCCGACATGCAAATCAAAACAATTAAATTAGTAAAATAAATATTACTATAAGATACAAAATACGCCTGCAAAAAAAAACTACGCCCTCAGGTGGGAGTAATAGAGTTTGTGACGGGTGCGGCCCGGAGAAATGAAAAGCACTCAAGGTGACTTATGTTTTTTGTAATTATGGAATTAAGGCACAACTGAAACAATTATATAAAAAAAGGTAAATTACACTGAATACAAAAACAATTTCATATTTAACACTAAAACATATTATAAAAGGTAGGGCTACTTACAATAGTGCCTTAAAGAAACTTATAGACTTTTATATAACAGGAACTGGTGGTACAGAATACAGATACAGGAAATCTTGTGAGTTATGCTTATGAGCTTATTATACTTGTGAGCTTATTATAACTGATCAGCACTATAAATATATTTAAATAATTGTTAGCGGTGAGTCAACCGCTCTACGCGCTGACTCTGGTAAGAATGAACTTCGAGAACAAAACAAATAAAAAGAGAGACAGTAAATTTAAAAACGGAAAACAAGAGAAAAAAGAAAATATGAAAAATGGCCAGAGAAGAGCGCAATGAAAGCAACGAGTCGCCAATATAGTTATGGCGACTCGTTACAAGTTTATGCAGAAAAAACCAAGCGGCCAATGTAATTTCCTTGAATTTCGAAATAAGAACTTTTTGATTTTATGGTATTTAAATTGAAAAAATTAAAAATAAAAACAGCATTGCCTGCTGTTTTTATTTTTTCCATACAACTCTACCGCTCGCATATTTATGCACTAGTTCTTGCACATACTTTTCCAGCAGGTAAGGCAAAAGGTGTAGTATAAATGTGCTATGGCGAATACTGCTATTTTTTACAAATATTTTTAATGATTTATTAATGATTAATTAATGATTAATTATATTAATAGAAAAATACTAGAAAATATCGACTCGACTTAGAAGAAAACTCTCAGGCGGGACTTGTGACCCCAGTCGATTTTTTTAAATATTTTCCATTAATATACCGTAATAAATGATTTTTAAATAGCATTGAAAAAAGCAAAAATATATAAAAATCCCATTTTTTATATATTTTTGCTTTTTTTGAAATCTCTTTTGAAGCAATACAAAAAAAAATATATATCGCTAACTACACGATGCAAATAAACACAATTTTAAGTGAAAAATAAAATCAGTCTAAATTCCCAATAACCGTATAATTAGACTATAAACCCACCTTCAAATCCCCGGATATGTTAGCTCCGGCGAGAATGCCGGTGGCAGCAGGAAAGAAGATCGAGAACACTGAGAAGAAATTGTGTTCCACTCCCTCGAAATAGCGGTAATCCGACCACAGATTTGATTGTAATACGGTCACTGAAATAATATACATCTCACATTTTACAATAGCAAAAGATAAGATTTTAAAAGAGACACGAGAAGCTGGATGAAATCAAAGACTCCCACTGACTGACGATCGTTTGGTGCAAAGCGATCTTGCCTTTCGCAACAACGATCCTAGATTCGAGTCCAGGAAGGGGCAGATGATACAAGTATTTGTACCTGACTCATGGGTATTTCTATATATTTCTATTAATATTATATATCTATTTATCATATATGTATTTCAATCCGTTACCCTAGTATTCATAAGACAAGCCTTACAGTGCTTACTTTATTATTATTTTAATGATATCCATACTGCAGTATTAGCATGTTCGGTGTACTCTTTATCAATCAAACTTCTACCTTCATTTGATTATGAATAATTAACAATAAAATAATCATGTCTTCGTATTATGATTCCAAGAAAACTAATGCTTTCCATACATTTTTAACTTATTAAAAACATGTCTGATAGCCGAAAATATTATGTTCAGAACCGGTTTGTTTATGAATGCAGAAAGACAAAGTAGGTTTTTTAGTAGCAATATACTAACAAAACACTACACACTACATCACTGACATAATTGAATACAATTTTATAAATACTAACTAAAGACTTATCCCAAATATTTCTATTATTTATAAGACTTCATTGTTCTACATTGTTAAGTCCATGTGTGTATCGTATTGTCTGCGTAATCGACATACATGACGGGGCTAATGTAAGCGTATAGTTCTTTTTCTGCTCGAAGACTGGAGAATTAAGCAGAACTAAACTTTAATGTATGAACTTAAATGCCTACTTTCGTTTATCTACCATGATCGTCAACATTAACTTTACCCATCTAGACAAGTTACTACAAATTAAATTTAACTAATCCTGCCTTCTTAAAATCTTATATGCCTATTGAATCATGAAGGTTCATTTTTGAATACTCACTATTATAGCCGACGAAGCCTTGTGCTACTTCCAAGTCGCTCTTCGGACCTATGATGGATCCGATAAGGAAATCTGCTATGGCTGCCAGTAATATCACGAGAAGTACGACCTGCGCCTTCGCCTCCCACTCCATTCCGACTATCACGATACCCGTAAGGAGGACGATCGTTATGCAACCATAGATTGCTTGATCCTGAAATTAAGGTGTAAAATTGAATAAATTGGAAACAGAAGTGTCATTTTATCTGCCAAATAAGAGGTCTGTGCACACCACGTTTTTTAAACGCGCCGTACACGCTTGTATCGTCACTAACTCGATACTCACACGAGTCAAAGGTAGCTTGACTATGAATTTATATAGGTGTTCTAAAATACATGTATAAATTCAGTCACGCGTTTGAATTAGCACAGACGCGATAACACCACACGTTTGTATAGATAATAACCCGTTAGGCATGTAAACAATTATTCTCTGCAATAAAGTAAATAAATAGGCATACTAGGTAACTTGAAAGTGGCCTTCTGCATTTATTTCATGCTTCAGTACTTTTACCTAGCTGTTAGTTGCCTTAAAATTGTTAAATAAATAAATAAAGTAAAAAACGCAGTGTGCCTTACCCTATGTATTCTTAAAGCAATAAAAATAAATTAACTATTTCAACTGCATCTATGTTCATGAAGTACTCCTTATATGTTGGTTAAGATTTACAAAACAAAATATTTAAAGATTTAAGAAATGAACAAATGATAAAATATTTACAAACACTTTAAAAGCATTTTTTTATATTTATTTAATCACTATTCAAGCATAGACGATCGTTTCGTGCAACGGTAGCGATCCTGCCTTTTGCACCGACGGTCCTAGGTTCGAATCCCGGAAGGGGCAAATGATTGTATGATGAATACGGGCACTTGTACCTGAGTCATGGATGTTTATAAATATATATTTCTATTAATATTTTATATATATTTCTATGTATCATATATGAATGTCTATCCGTTATCCTAGTATCCATAACACAAGCCTTACAGTGCTTACTATGGACAAGGTTAAATTTATTATTAATTAAAAACATATTATCACAATACTTTTCTGATAAAATACAGCATCGTCTTTACAAGGGCCTAAAGCAAATATTATTTTTATTATTGCAAAAGTCATCCTCTTTCGTTTTCAAATTGCGATCCTCAACAGGGTCCAGAATTTATACTTATTTTAAATATCTTTATAACATTATGGTGGCAATTAATGTGTTATGACTTACCCAGCTCTTGCTGACCATGTACGCGGACTCAGGTATCAGGGTGATGAGAGACTCGCCGAAACCAACCACATACATGGCGCACGCGACCGCGTTGGCCATAGAGAAGATCAGGCCGATAGATCCTCCGAATTCGGGGCCCAACGATCTCGATATCATGTAATATGTTCCACCTGAGATAACACATTATTCTTTATACTTATTTAAGACAAATAATTGGTGATTTAGTTGAAATCAATGATGTTATGAAACTATAATACTGCTATCATTATATTGTTTTTTGTAGATTTTATAAATGCCGTTTCTTCTGTTAAAACTAATGGATTTCTTGCGGCCGTTCTTCTTGTCAGTAAAAAGACATCCTGAATGGGTAGTTCGTAAAAAATGTCGGACGATAAAATAGAACCTATTTTGGATTTTACTAAAGTAATTTTCATTTCATTTTATTTATTACCGAACTAGCTATCAACCCTGACTTCGCCCAGATTTAACATAATGTTAAAATACCATTTTTCAAACTGATTGATTAATTCTAGTGATACTCTCTTGCCATATAAACAAACTTACAAAATACAGTCTCTATCTTTATATTACCTAGAATCCGAAGAATAAATTTATTGCTTAAAACAGTGTTACAGGTTGTTGAATAAACGTTTTTTGTGACAACAGTTTACCTCAACAGGCATGCAGTACTAATTAAAATTAAAATTGCACAGTTTCTTTAAGTCTGTTAAAATCTACGCTGTATGATCGAAATAATAATTGTATATTTCTTTAAACCATGGTGTAATGATCTAGCTAGGAGAACGAATTATAGAGAACTGACTTAAATTAGGTTAAATATTTGGAAATTGTTTATTGAATCAAATAAATTAAATATAATGTTAATAGTCGAAACTGCTGGTGCGGGAAATGTGTGATGTATATCGTACATACGCTTTCCTACGAGTGATACCTGTAATATGAACAAAAATAACCTTTCGACGAGGGCTGCCATTCAAAAAATCAATAAGACGATAATTTGAATCATACGTCTAGCAACACCAATCTTTGATCACAGTTATTTCATACTATATTGGATAGAACCATCCAATGAGCGTCCAAGATCTTTGTCCAATGCCATTTGGACCAATTTCTTGGATAAATGGCATACCACTCTTAGTAATACGATCTGTCTAATGCATGTAAAATACATTTAAGTTAGCATGGCCGCTAATTATTATCCTAAGTAGCTAATTAATTAGGCGTCGTTTCGAAGTAACCGGAGAAGCCTTTCAAAGTATCATTGGCTCTGTCTAGTCAACAAGCTGTCCCACCCACAACCTTATACGAAGCAATTCAAGTAATATGTTTTCTCATCATCGTGAAGTGTTTATCGGTAAGATAGATAGTACATGGTATTACTATGGTCTAGCGTCCGGTAGACGAACTACTTGCGGTTAACGCGTTGCTATGGTAACGCATATACAATGGAAAAAGAGCGGGGAAAAGAGCGGACAGACAAACAACAAATTTTGTGATCTTAGATTATAGATTAATATAAAAAAAATATAAAAAATATAAAAAAAATATAGATATCATTGGATTCCCTTGTATACAGACCTCCTTTAATAACGCCATTGGTGCTGATGGCGGACATGGAGAGCGCTGTGATGGTGGTTACCACGGACGTGGTCAGGATCAGGAGCACGGCCTGCGCTGCCGAGCCAAGCACACCGATGTTATCAACCACATATTATTATATTATAAGATAAAAGATATACAATAAAAGCTGTCTGCAAATGAAGTCATTTCAAAGCACTTTGTTGCAGAAACGCATCTGGGGTATTATTTATTTGTAATACCGTTGTTGGAATATATTAATTCATAGAGATACACACGAGCACAACGCCCTATGTCAGCAACTGCTATTGCAATATAAATGGGCCGGTATCAAACCACTAAAAGACTTGCTCGCTAGCGTCTTTCACAACAACGGTAAAAAGATATATGCAATTTCTGTATTACTATTATATATTGATATTTATTGATTAAGTATTTGCACACTGCGTTTTTTAAACGCACTGTGGTTAAAAAGAAACGTGCTTTGTATTTATTCCACAGAGCAATTTTTTGTATGTCCAATGCGTTTGTATCGATACAGATACCGATTCCAGCGCGAGACTGAATTTATGCAGGTAATCAAAGGAACTGTTACATAAATTCGTAGTCGTCGTGCGTTTAACTCGAGTAAGTATCGCGTTAATATCGATAAAATTGCGCGTCGACGGCGCATTTAAAAAACGTTGTGTGCAAAAGCTTTAAATCTAAGTATATAACTTTTATATTCGAGAAACTATTTATAAATACTAAACTGTTATTATCTAAAATCTTAGTACTAACCAACGCCAGCTTGTCCAACGACCCAAGAGAGTCGCAAGAACAGCATTACGCCCCATATGTTGAGCAGGCAGCGCATCAGCACGCCCTTGATCCATCCGAACTTGATCTGAGACGAGGGTGGCTCCGGCGGCGCCATGTCTTTCTCCAAGGTCTGGCCTGGCTGGAGGGAACACACGCTGATCAATGAGGTAAGGCTACAATTTAAGATTTGGGACTTTTGTCAGAAAACTTTCGGATTTTTTTTCGTTTTATTATTTTAAGGGGATTTTGTAGTTATTTTACATGTCAGCCCCATCATAACTACAAATGTGTATATCTGACCTTAGTTTAATATTTGGGCTGCGAACCTGTAAGTCATCAATACTACTTCAGCCCAGGGGTTGGAAAGAATACTTTGGAACACACCAATATCAAGCTTGTTGACTTTCTCGGCTTAAAGGGCATCATATCAAGTCTGGTGGAAAACTCAACTCAATCTGTTTCAGTACTGAACAGAGATTGATTAAATAAATAAATAAAATAAAAATTAAGATGTTTAAAGAGCATAATTTCCGATGACCGTTTATTTCAACGGTAGTAACAGGACCGTTACTACAGTTGAAGTCCCGATGAAGGTTCGAGTTCCAAAATGGGCAGATATTTGTGTGATGAATAAGAGCATTTGTACCTGAGTCATGGATTTATATATACATATTTCTATAAATATTACATATCTTTGTATCATTGATGTATGTCACAAGCCTTAAAGTGCTTACTTTGGTCTAGACAGATTGGTGCAAATGTAAATAATACTATTACTTTTAATAATTGAATTCATAACGGCGCGTGTCGATTACATATTGAACGGTATTAGCACTCATGATAGACAAGCTTAGTCATACTGTGATAACAGTTACAGCCCGCCTAGCATACGCAACACGACAAAAATTTGTCGACCCGTTTTCTCGTGTATTACTCATTTGACGTCAATCTTCTCAAACATGGTAGCGCTTAGAAGTCGCCTTCTTATGTCAAGTAGCACATGCTAGGCCGGCTGAATAGTCAAAAAGTGAAGATTAAATGAATATTTGGAAGTAAGCAAACGCGTTTACGACAATCAGTTATCATATCAATAATGTTTTTTTTTTGCATTCAACGTGTCTCTTCTCTCAATGAGGCGTGGTCGTTTTTCACATGCGTATTTTATATCTCATTGAAATCATATTTAAATCTTACACTTTCACGCCATTCACACATTTAAATAATAACTTATACGGGAAAAACGAAGCATTTCTTTTTTACCTTAAGCATACTGTAAGGGTCAATTACATTGAGAACTTTCTCGTTTTATGGTAGTCGGATGTTATAAGGGAACTTCATAGTAGTCAACTGTTTCAGAACTTATTTGTCGCAGTTCCCTCTGTGGTTTTAATCTTCATACGCATAATACGTTATAGCGTATGTCAACCCTACGCATCGCACGCACCGACGGTCCCGGGTTCGAATCCCGGAAGGGGCAAATGTTTGTATGATGAATACGAGCATTAGTACCTGAGTCATGGATATTTTATATATTTCTATAAATATTTCATATCTATGTATCACATATGTATACGTTACTCTAGTATCCGTAACACAAGCCTTATAGTGCTTACTTTGGGCTAGGCTAATTGGTGTGAATGTAAAAAATATTATTATTATTTAAATATCAAAATTAAAGTACTGAAATTAAATTTAGAAAGTCTTAACAAGAATTTGTTGATCGATATAACACACATCAAAAATTTCGGACCCTCATCCGAAATAATGGACGTTACAAATATCGAATTAATGTTTGCAAATACATTCAGTAATTCCGGAGATAACAAATAAACGAATATACAAATCCAATCTATTACATAGATATATCGTTTCGTTAACAATAGACTGAATCATCATAGTAGACATCGAGAGGCAGGTATATGATACTGTAGATATGTGTAGGTTGCAGTTAACTATAGGTCAGAGGATAACTATGCACGAAGCAGCAGCCACATTAGATATGGAACTTTATACATAAGGTCAAGTCCTTTGCTCTCAGGTTAAATATGATTGAGTGTAATTAAGACCCCTTAATGGGACAATGACGATGCTCTAATCTACTTATAGGACCACTGTTTTTTTCTGATTCCACAAATCTATATATCGCATATACGGTACTATAACATCACTTATGTTCTTTTTGTAAAAGCTGACCTGAGAAAATACACCTAATCTACCTCTTTACTTTGTTTGTTTTTACTTTAAAATAAAGTTCAAAGTTGTAGTTTAATACTTCTTCAGCCTTTCGCCACCCAATTCCGAGTGTAGGCATCCTACATTGCCTGCCATTCTTCTTTTGCCAACTTGCAAATGCCAACTTTGACCAGATCGTCGGTCCACCTCAACGGTTGTCTGCCCACACTCCGACGACCAGTTCTTGGCCTCCATTCGAGCGAGTAGTTTAATTATTATCATTTATTTTTTTAGTCGAGAAGAGTTATGTTTTATTTATTGAAAATGATTCACCAACAAAATATCTTTAAATATTGCATTATTTTCACATACAAACAAAACTAGACTAAATCTTTTCCTTTCATTAACTCGTTGACTCCACAATTGATATGTTTAAGATAACTTACTATAAAACATTATAAATCATTATTAAATATTATTATTAAACATGATTAAACATTGTTAAACATTATAACATTGATTTCTATTAAATTTTGTCACACACAACCGCTTAAATGCGCAATCAGAAAGATGAAATATGTCGATATTGCTATTCTCATTTTCGTTGTAATTACGCATGCATGCATATTTTAATAGGATGTTGATTTTTCCAATGCTACTCCTGAAATATAACACCATTTGCATAAGTGATGTTAAAGCACCGTATCAAAGTTTGAACACGATGAACTCGGAAAGTACTCAACCGATTTTGATGATTTTTTAATTTTACTGGATTTATTCCGATAAAAGATTGGTTTCATTTTAATTTATAACACAGCAACGCGGGACTAAGTCAGCTAGTTTCCTTATAATTAAAACAATACTTGTTTTCATACATCTTTGTAGTTTCATAGATAACTATTATTACCCATAGAACTTATAACCTTTTTTTTTTGTTATATCATATTATTGTGCTGTTGTTGTCCTGAAGAAATAAAATAAATAAATAATAATTTACCTGTATTATTCAGTTCTTACACTTCCGTGCACACAACACATTTAAATAAAATAACTTTTTTACGGTTTTTAACCATAATTTATATAATCCTGACGTTTCGACGCTACATTACAGGAGCCGTGATCACAGGATGACTAAAGCTCATTATAATTATTTTTTATAAAAATAACGATTTTAATAAAAAAATTCAGTCTTTAATTAATTTTTGTATGTTGTAATAGACTATATATGACTATATAATTAAGTGCTCGACTGTACGAATCATATTAGAAAAGTTTTAAAAATAAACAAGTTGTTCCAAAAAATTGAGTAAAGTGGTATTTCTTATCTACAGTACATTTATGTATGGTGACGACGTATAATATTGTAAATGTAGCTGTTGCAGCTGACGAGTTTCTTGCACCCGTACTTCTTATCAGTTACAAAACGTCCTGAATGAGTGGTAGGTAAAAATATTGGACGATTCAAAAGAAAATAATTTTAAGTGGATTTGAATAAAGTTATTTACTCAAATTCACTTAAAATTAAATAGGTTTTGGCTAATAAAAATTGTAACAAATTCAACGCTAAGCATCACGTTGAGTAGAATAAGGATTAAAAAGTCACGACTTGGGGTATATCCAAATGAGTGTGATGTTTCATTATTCACCATTATTGATTAATTGATGGCTTGTGAAACTAACATAGGCTAGTTGCGTTGGGTTTAACATCGCTCTCCTTTCGAATTTAATTCGGCATTTGAATCTATTGTTTAAATCACTTGAACGTTCTTTGAATTAAGAATTTTTATACTAAGAATGAGGTTTCAATTTCTGTTAAAACGCAATTGTATCCTACTTAATCATAATTGTTTTTCTATATACAAAGTATGTTTTTACCTAATAAAAAAAGCATGTATGCAATTCACGTGGTAAAAGTGAAAAAATAATACGTACACATATACAAAATACCACGGTTGTTGTGATGCCATCTCTCAAGCTTTGTACTACGCATGCGCACACAAACACGTATTAACACACGTACATAATGTTTCCTATCTCATTTTCCCCTACGTTAAATCTTATGAATTTATGTGTCTGTCCCTTTTTACTGTCGCTTTTTCGTTTCATCGACTTTCAAATCACAACTATGCTAAAGAAGTTTTCACTTCAAAAATCAATAACTAATTGATATTGATTATGTAATGTGTGACATCTCATCTCAATAATTGATGTGGCCTATAAAAATGGATAACTCGAAAACTAAGAAATATAGGGGAACATACATGGGGTTGATTTAATTAGCTATAATGATGCTCTATTATATTTTTCGGGAGAGCCTGTATATATAACAGTTTTGGAAATAATATACGTAGGCCGTAATTTTTATTTGTAAGTTCCTTAATTTATGGAAAACACATGAATCTCGATACACACTCATTGTATACAAACACTTCATCAAATAATTGTAATCATAGATAAGTGACAACGGGGTTGAGATATTGAATATTAAGTTAAGGCTTTTGATAGGAATAAACATACATATTATCGTCGTATTTAATTTTTTATTCCTTGCATTTTCAATGTCATATTTCTATTCTTAAGATATAAAATATGCCTGTAAAAAACAACCACGCCTGCAAATCCTCAGGAACTCGGAATCGCCCATTTTGGAACTGCTACTTGGACCCGGTAGGTGGCGCTGGGATCGGATACTAGCTTTTTGTTTTTAATCCTTTTAGTGCCATAAATATTTTACCAATATATGCTAAAAATGCCAGTAAAAAAGTGCAATTTTTATAGATATTTTATGTGAACAAGATTATATGAACGATGTTTGCGATATGCGATCAAAGATAGTTAGAATGCAATAATATTGAATAAAAATACAAACACGGTAACACGGCCGTCACCTGATCTTTGGCACAAAAAACGTTAAAGAAACTATACCTAGCAAATGTTTCAATATTCGGGCAGAACAACGTTTGCTGGGTTCGTTAGTTTAATATAATCCCATAAAAACACAATAATTAAACGTACCTGCGTTATGTCTACTCGACGATAGTGACAATCCCCCCCCCCTCAAATTTGGCTACCTTCTTTATATTATTTTTAATGAGTTAAATAGAAAAAAAAGGTTTTTTTAATAAAATGATTATCGCACAAAAATATGGCATGTCTATTTAACTTTATCAGAGGTATCTTCTGTTTTTGGGATGTACATATTATTTATTAACATGTGTCATATATGGGAAGCTTAAAGAAATAAACGTTGATAATAATGAATCACAAAAACAACATTCAATTCTAAAAACTTCACTCATGTTAAATACTATCACCAGACATCTGTTGTTTCCGCTCCTTTCATACTTTTACTGTGCTAATTTGGACTGTAATATAAACACAACAAGGGTAAAAGTCCATTATGGCGTCTCAAGTACGTTTCTGTGTATCGAAAGCCCCACGTGTCCAAACAAAGGTGCTTCAGGTCGGAGCCACGTGACAGTATCAAACGTCTCAATTGATGGATGGCCACTCGTAATTAGTGCATTAACATCTGAGAGATTAATGAGTCGTTCTAATCGCAAGTGCATAAGTAGTTCAAGGTTTTAATTTGTTTTTGCTCAGACAGTTAGCTTTGACAGCAATATACTGTTTTGAACTTTTACGATCACTTACATTGGTATTGACTAAAGCGGAATTATTACAATGATTCTTTTTTAACGCTCCGATATTTCATCAATTCGATATTTTAAAGCAATATAGGTGCTTTGAAATATCGGAGCCATATTTTTTTATAATTATTTAAAAAATCGAGTCACAGCTCTCAATGAATAATAATATGTTTATTTAGTAACAGGACCCATTTTGTTAGTTATAATTTTACTTTTCCTATTTTTGTAACAGTGATACAGCAATTTTTATTTATTCTGCGTGCATGCGAGTCATCTCCGCACAACACCGACAGACGTTGTGCATCCATGAGCCTTCTACCTGCAGTATGTGCTGCTCAAGATGCTGTATCAAGGTGCAGTATTTCCGCAAAGTCGCGTAGAAGCAGGCTACAGTATCGGAACAACCCCAACAGCACCCTAATTGTATTGCTCCCATGGAACAGCTTCAATGACAAAATGTATGTGACGCTATAACTCTTGAGTTCTTAGTCGATTTTTGTATTGTAATAAATTGATAAAGGCAGATCAAGGCGAAGTTTCAGGGACCAAATAGATGTACTGAAAAAGGCCAGGTTAAAAGTACCCTTATCTCTGCCTACCCGTTAAAATGGCGTGTATACATATATGTATGTATATTTATTTTATTACTTTAGATAAAAGTGTACAGTAAATTGTGGCCGGGGTTTCCTTCTTCCTTACCCGCTCTTCCTTAAAAAAACGTAAATACTGCCTATTCTCACATTGTATAGTTTTAATAACAACATAATATATTATTATTACTACATTCATGTCTATGTATGTGTGTATGAGTGCGGTGTTTGTTATTCAAGGTAATATAATGAATTGTGAAATAAACTTGAATAACATTAATGAATTTAAAGCGGATGATAGATAACGTCTGTTTAGTGGGTCACAAAACTTAAATATAGGTACGATTGCACGACCTCAATGGTCGAGTGTCACACTACTCCGAAGTCCTGGATTCGATTCTCGGCCAGGTCAATCTTGCAAAAAAACTTTTCTATAATGGCTCGTTTCTCGGTGTTGCGTTAAAGTCTAGTTTCTAATTTTCACAACACAAATACTTAAACTACTGCACTTGGGTTTGAAAAAAATACTTTTTGGTAACAAATGTCGGTAAAGAAACGAACCAGTCGATCATATGCGGCAGCCCTTAAGCTGCTTCATAACAATGTCAAACGAAAATGGATGAAATTATGAATACATTATGTAAATACATACAAGCACTGATAAGCTACACTAGCTTTTTTTAATTGGAAAAATATGCCAAGATATACTTCATTATGCCTTATTTTCAATATTCCAAACAGCTTGAAAAATTATAAATATAATAATCCGATTTTTTTTTTCTTTATTACATAATCCTAAATTTTTTGACAATAAATGAAACCTTCGAAATATGTCTTTAAAATTTAAACTACAATATCCGTAGCGTTACAATGACCCTCTTCTCGTAAAACTATAAAAAGAAAATAAACAACTCAGTGGGTTGTAGCTTGTCAAGAAAAAACAATAGTTTTTTTTACATTTTGGCAACTGAAATAACTTATGAAACGTATTCTTGTTGTTGTCTGAGTAAACCTATTTTACATAATAATACACAAGGACACGGTTATTACTTTCGAAATAATATTCCAGGTGTCAATAACAACTCTTTGAAAAATTACGTATACAATTCGTTAAGAGCCTCCAGTACATATAACGATAGAATTAAAAGTTATCTACTAAATTAAAACCACAATATTAATCAAATAACTTTTGTTGATTGATATGTTTTAGACTGTACATTCATTAAAGTGAAGTAACAGCTAAAATAGAAAAATACTATGAAAAACATCCACTTGAGTCATTTGAATAAAACACTTTTTTACGGATTTTGCGCATATTTTTTTTTATATTTAATCCTGACGTTTCGGCTCCTGTAAGGGAGTGATGACTAAGATAATGGTTGTCATATATTTTCTACTACCTTCACAATATTTTAATCGAGCACGTTCCTAATTTTAAAAATTGTTTTATATAAATCAAATTGTTTTATTTTAACATTTTATTTAGTTATTAAATTCTCACTACGATTACATTGTATACTATTGAATCTACTACCAGTTCGGAAATTAGGAGGCCCTTCCGAGAAGAGAAAGAAAGAAACTCGGTCGGGGGGGCCTATTCTGAGGCGGGATTCGAACCCGAAACCTTGGAAGAACAGTGAACCGGACTTTCAAAGTTTACGGGTTTAAGACCCGCCTGTGAATAACATGTGAGCTAAGTCAATTTTTTCTAGTATTTTTCGATAAAACTTAAATATATAAAAAAATCATTGAAAAAGGACAATATAATCATGAAGTAACAGGTAATGAAGATCATACTTAAAAGTACCTACGTATATAGAGAAACAAAATAAAAAAATATTAGACCTACCACATTATGTGAACCCAATCAATCCCTATCCATATCCCTGTACGTTATTGCAATGATCAGGGATACTTACTTAAAACAGATACTTGTTGACTTTGTTGTAATCAACGAAATAATGATATCATAACACTAATATTATTGTAATAACAGAATAATTTTGTTTTTTTCTTTTATTTTGTATTATGTATTTGTGGATTATGCATGGTGACGACGTATAATATTATAAATGTCGCTACTTCTGTTAAAGCTGACGAATTTCTTGCGCCTATTCTTCTTGTCAGTTAAAAGACGTCCTGAATGGGTGGTAGGTAAAAATGTTGGACGTTTCAAAAGAACTTATTTTAATTGGATTTGAATAAATTATTTGTCATATCATTACATTTCAAGGCATACCTTGAATTTTATCTATTTGGATTCGTTCTTTCCATTTCCGAACGACGCGGTGGCTTTTATGCTGAGACAGGGTCCTTTTTTGGCCTCAGACACACCATATTTGTATTTATTTATTTTTTAATTTTCTTTTTACTATTTATATTATATGTATCTTTCTTTTTTAAGTTGTTACTCCTTCTAATTATATACATTTGGTAGTTGTTTTGTTATTTTGTTGTTGTGTGTTTGAGCCCCAAATAAATGTTTTTCTTTCTTTCTTCTTTCTTATGGAATTCAGAAACATCGACGGTACCAAAACACCCACACTCGAGACAATATAGAAAAAATCGTTTTGTAAATTGACTCGGCCGGAAATGGGACCTCGAGGTGGCGTCGTCGACATGGCAACCGGTACGCAAGCCACTCAACAACGAAGGTCGCCAAATATAATACCTTTTATATATAATTATACTCGATTAGATAAGCTCATAGGCGTATAGATTTGAGCTTTCAGCTTACAATTATTGAAGTATTTATAAGTACGTTTAGAATTAATAGACTGGATGGGTGGATTGCTCAGAGCATTCTGAGTAACCCCCAATCTGCGGCAGCTGTATGTTTATGTAACTTATTTGTAAATATATAACATATGTAATAATTTAAATATATTTCGATGGAGCTGGCATGTCAGAAGACAAAAGCTCCTAAATAAATAAAGATAAAAAAAATTAAGTTTAGCAACTTTTACAAGAGGTGAACACAGTCACCGGATAGATGCGGAAGAGAAATCTTTCGCTAATAATGTACAATGATCAGCTAAATTGCTAAGGGCCTTTGCACATTGCGTCTTTTAAACGCAGCGCGTTTTTTTTTATTCCACAGAGCAATTATTTTGCATGTCTAACCCGTTTGTATGCACAAACGCGCGTTAACATCGTGGCCAGTGCCGGATTTACCATAGAAGCTGAAAAAGCTGAAGCTTGGGGGGCGGCAAAATTGTTAAAGAAAAAAGTAAGTAATAGTGCAGTCAAAACAAAGCTTTGCTTTTCTTAGCTTAAAAATATACCCAAAAAGTTGTAAAAATAATCCTGAAACTAGATTATTCCGGTAAAGGAAATTAACATTATTGTGAACAGTGAATCTAATTTTAGTGGTCAGTAGGGGCGGCAAAAATTTTATAGCTTTTGGGCGGCAAATGTGTAAATTCAGCACTGATCGCGGCTGTGCCGATTCAAACGCGAGACTGAATTTATGCAAAAGTAGATCTTTGGACAGATACATTAATACATGGCAAAGCTGCGTTCGACTCGCGTAAGTATCGCTTTTATAATTTATATAACGTGGTGTGCACAGGCTCTAAGAGTTAGGAACCAAATAGTTATCTTTATATATATAATTCTACTGTACGTGTGTATGTCACTGAACTCCTCCTAAAAGGCTGGACCAATTTGAATGATTTTTTGTATGCGTTTGGGTGGCGTCCTGGATGGTTTAGATTCATAAATCAGCCCGGCAGATGGCGCTGCAGTCGGCACAGCAACGCGTGGCCGGTTACATATAAAATATTAAAGATTGTAAGACTGAAATGAGAGTATCACTATGTCATTGCACCAGTACTCTCCTTTTCCTATATGGCCATTACTTTACAAATTATTCGCCTTGAAATAATTATTTATTTCAACAATTTTACAATAGGGTATTTGACATAGTTAACAAATAAATAAATATTGTATTGAACACTATAGAATTTCAGGTCCTAATTAATAATATTTGACTTAAATTACAAATAAAAATTATTAAATATTTTATTTTCCTAAATAAAAATTAGAGTTTTTGAATCTGTGCATCATTTAGACGAAACGTCTCAATCAGAGCACGTGACGTCACGATGTAATAAATAAAATGTCTTGTCATGTCATTGTCATTCCGAACCCATAATATTGTACTCCATGTAGTTTTCCATGTCTTTGAGCAGCTGTAATAGAGACAAATCAGTGTTAAACAGGAAATGAGTGCGTTTAAACACAAAATAATAATATTGATAAATAAACAACTTTGCTTTAACCTCAAAATTTTACTAGAGTACCGTAGGTACCTTTAAGTAGCTACAGTTTTATCAAACGTAAATTATCAATATTTATAGATATATTCAAGTAATACTACATACATCAAAATAATCCTCGCAAAAATAAATTGAAGATTTGGGTGATACACTGGTCGGATCACGCCGTGCTAACTGCAGCCACTTTACACAAGGATTTTGCGATTGTGGCACGTGGATAAATAATTTAGAAGGGCTTTTGATACTTGTATTTTCACACAAAGGAACAGCACACATTCTATAGGAATTTGAAGCCATTTTTTAAAGAATCATGAACGAAAAACTAATCTCTCACGTATTGTTTACATGAAGACTATTACATCGTGACGTCACGCCTTTGATTTGTCACGTGACCTAGCGTTTCAGAGGGAAATACAAAATGTAATTATGAAAACTATCTTTTTGTTATTAAAATGGCTCTAAATATAAGAAAAAGATTTGTCAAGCGTATCTTTAGCGACTTTAGAACATTTTGAAGTACTTTACGAAAATCTGTCAAATACCCTATTTATTAATTATATGGATATCCATATCAATGGGTGTTTTAAACAATAAACTAACTCCATTGACTTTCAGAAGTCACATTCAGGTAGTGGTTAGGGTAAATTTGCAACAGTGGTGACACCATTATGCCGGTCATGATTATGAAATAAACCCAGTATACCTCAGTAGTTCCACAACAACACAAAATACCTTTTAAAGTCTCATGGCTTGCATATCGGATTTCATTATGTCGCCACTTAAGTCCCGGATTCAATACCCGGCCGGGACAATGTAGAAAACAAATCTTAATATATTGTTTTGAATCTGGGTGTTACGGTACCCTTATTGTTATCGTCTAAGTTGGAAAATATAGCAAGTAATTTAAAGAAAACGCATACTTTAATTCTGACGTTTCGACTTTAAAGGAGCCGTGATCATAGGATGACTAATTACTGCCTTTCAATAGTCGTAATAATCGTTCCTGTAAAGGAGTCGAAACGTAACAATTAGATATAATTGCGCAAGTATCCGTTAAAAAGTTGTTTTATATTAATTCTTACACTACCGCGTAAATTACACATTTAAATAAAACATTTTTTTTACGGTTTTATAAACATAATTTTTATTGAATCCTGACGATTCGACTCCTTCACAGGAGCTATGATCACAGGATGACTAAAGCAATGGTCGTGATACCGTCAAGGTTTTCAACTACGTGCGCAATAATTTAATCGGGTACGTTCCAAACCGTTAAAATTTATATAAATCAAAATTTGTTTTATTTTGCAATGTTCAGGGATACTTACTTTAAGTGAGTACAGATACTTGATAGCAGTTGTAATCAACGAAATAATGATATCATAACACTATTAGTATTGTCATAAACAAATAATTTTGTTTTTTGTGGATTATGTATGTTGACGACGTATTATATTGTAAATGTCGTTACTTCTGTTAAAGCTGACGAGTTTCTTGCGCCCATTCTTGTCAGTTAAAAGACGTCCTGAATGGGTGGTAGGTAAAAATGTTGGACGATTCAAAACAACTTATTTTTAAGTGCATTTGAATAAAGTTATTTTCATTTAGTTATTTTATTATATACAGTTAAGAACTAAATATAGCAAGCATTTTTTTCCGTGTTCACATTTGAGTGATTTTAATCACGCTGTTAATACACGTCGTTATACATTCGTCCCAGCGAGTCGCATTGACGTCAACCGTTAATACATTTTGGAATGTTTGCTCCTGTAGCGTCGAAACACGAAAAATCGATTCGCGAAGCATTAATAGATGATCCGACCGTACCTAACACGATTTTAATTCTCATTCGCCCCATCATACTTATGAAGAATAGTGCTATAACTATAATTATTATATTGACGGGTGGTTGGCGCAATGATAGTACCATATATCCTGGCTTCGAATCTTAATAATAATTCGTTTATTTGCCAGGGCATGGTAAAATACAAGATTTTTTTTATAGTAAACTAGCGGCCCGTCCCGGCTTCGCACGGTTGGACAATATTCTTTAAATTTTTTCTAGCATTAAATAAAGTCTATGTTACTCAGCGTGAATATAGTATTCCAATGGTGAAAGAATTTTTGAAATCGGCTAAGTAGTTTTTGAGTTTTTTCATTGCAAACATACAATAATACAAATCTTTCCTCTTTATAATATTAGTGTAGATAGGTAGCTCGTTTGACCACGATATCGCCTGATGGTAAGCGACGACGCAATCTTGGATGTGACGCGCTTGCCAAGAACATACATATTCACTCGTGACTTGAAGATCCCTAAATTGTATATGTCAAGAAACACAGTTTAAGATTTGTGATTTATGAAATCTAATGTAGTATGAGCTGCTCATAATCACGTTTTATACTTATGTATAAATAATTATTCAAAAATGTTTTATTTGCAATTGTTATGTATTACCACGGTGTATTACATACAAGCGTGATTTTTGGATTTTGGATATTGCTGTAACCTCAGCTTTCTTTGAGAGATATAACTATTTCTATGTCTCTAAGATTATTTTGTGAAAATTAAAAGAAAACCAAAATACTGTACATGTACTGAAAATACATTTTCTTTGTGACTACGTCGGCAACCCTAGGTGCAAATCTCTTCGGAAGTGAGTTTATTCCATTCATATATTTTTCTATACATTTTTCGCGAAACAATAGCAGTCACATAACATATCAAGTTAGTCTTATATTTCAGTTTATTTTAGATTACATGTAAGGGTGTTAAAATTATCTAGGGTATCTACAATAAATTTATGACAAAAAGACAGTGGATAGTGTCAATAAAACGCGACAGATTGTTTTGAGTTCGCGTGCAAAGAAAAAAGTTCTCGACTAGTCAAGAAACATAAATGAATAATTTATATTTACATTTAAATACAACAATGAAAAATTATTATAGATCTTCAATGATTATTGACGAATAAATGTGTAACGCTATAATCCAAATCAATGCAAAAAAAACTACATAACAACGTAATCAGACATCACAGTGCAAAAAAAAAGTTTTCTACACAAATCCCTAGTTTATCATATAGAATACGTTCGTCAAACTAACATAAATAAATAACAGTGTTTATTGCATCTGTTCGCGTCGTGATCATTAGAATTTTAGTTAAAACGATTCGAAATCGCTGTTTAACGTGGCGGCCGGAAACCATCGACAGAAATATTGACGAATCGATCATGCAACTTGATCGATAACGGATCGTTAAGTTATCCAAGTTTAACATATCGACAAAAGGTCGTTAGTATCATAGTTTCACTTCTTACATTACTTATGTCATTTCGTAACATTTTACGTTACGTTAAGTTTTGATAGAATAATTATAGAACAACATCGACTTTACTAAGATAAATAAATAAGATGGCATTGATCATATATATGTTAAATTTCAACACATGCGTTTTTCCGTTATTTTTGATCGTCTTACGTTTGGTGCGACGGTATCAATCCTGCCTTTCGCATCGACGGTCCTGGATTCAAATCCCGGAAGGGGCAGATGTTTGTATGATGAATGCGAGCATTTGTACCTAAGTCATGGGTGTTTATATATATTTCTATTAATATGACATATTTATGTATCATATATGTATGTCTATCCGTTACCCTAGTATCCATAACACAAGCCTTACAGTGCTTACTTTGGGCTAGGCTAATTGGTGTGAATGTAAGAAATATTTATTTATTTATTTATATTACAAGACTCTAAATATTATTTTAACATAACTAGTAGGTAATAAAAAAAAACTACACGATTTCCATTTGAAGACAAAGATAATGTAATCTGTTATTTTAACGTTCTAGCGTTTATATACATAATTTATGTTTCATTGCAAATAGTTGGTCTGTCTGTCGACATGTAACTTTATATAACTGGTAAGTATTTTAAATAAGCATATAAATTTATCGAGGTATACACCAATAGCATAGTTTTCCATACTTTTACGTGAAAATGTTTCTTTTTGTGCTGTCTCATGTTACTTTGATTATATATTATAATGGATGTGTTTAGCATGTTACTTTGATTATATATTATAATGGATGTGTTTAGCAGAAAAAAGCGCTAGGCAGCGCTTGTAAGCAAAATAGCGATCGCTAAGCGATAATAAGCAAAATGGTGGATTGTGTCAGCGCTACTGAAGTTAGCAAACGTGTCCTGGCCGAAAACTGTATAGTTTATTTTTCAGCGCTGGTAAGCGGTCTCAGACGCTTTTTTCTGCCAAACACACGGAACGTTTCTTGGCTTTTCTCGGTACAAGATCGCCCGACGAAGGACTCGCGAGGCCATGGCGTAGCTATAAATGTTTTAATAACGCATTGTAAAAACTCATGTTGAATTAAAAGTATTTAATCTATCATAAGTTTATTGTTTATTGAACGGGAACGTAAAGAAATATTTTACGAGTCTCTTAAAATAAAACTCTAGGAAAAGAATTACTACTACATGAAATATCAATTATTATCTTCTTCGTTATTTTAGCATTAAAAAAAATTAACTTGTCTCCGATGCCAGACTGGACTCGAAATCCCTTCGCTATCTAGGCGAGTACTCTCCGAGCTGAGCCAACAGAGAAGAAGAGACTAATAAAAAAATTTCAACTATTTCTTTAGCGGAGGTATTAGATTCAAAAATGTAATAAAATGGAGGTTTATTTGCTAGTAAGCACCTTTTTTTTTTTTTTTTTTTTTTTTTTTTTTCGTAGAAAATGGCATTAGGCATTCACACCGTGTCGGGAGAACACGGTGGATATGTGGGACTCTCCTCCATGCCCCTACCCGGCCGAGTGCCCGGTAAAGGCTTGGAGGCCTACCCACTAAAAACTACGGCGTCCCAATACACAGTGGTGCGGGTCGCGGGGTCCCTTGTCGGACTCGGCCGCGGCCCGGACCAGTGTGGGTCCGCGCTCGTGGGCGGACCTCGCCTATGCTCCGTGAGGGACGGAGCAACGGGGTGAACCGTGACGCCCTGAACACCCCGCACGCCTGAGGGCCAAGTGCAATGCGACTGCCGGTCTCCCGCTCCGACAGCCGCTGGCCCCCTTTCGGTGAGGGAAGGAATAAACCACACCCCCCGACCGACCCCGACCCACACAGGACGAGACTCCCGCGCCCGCGATGATCACCCAAGAACAAGTCTCAAGAACAAGTTCCCGGGCGCCACCGCAGGCGGCGCGGTTGCCCCGCCCAGTGCGGGCCGGAGGCGGCCGAGGTGTGCCAACGGCCTTCCCCCCCCCCACCTCATCGGAATGTGCGTCCGCGGAAGTCCCCCGGAAACAAAAGTTCCCGGAGGGCTTCCGCGGTCGCCATCCCATCGGACCCCCTCTCGGCCACGCCGGGTGATAACGGAGAAAACTCCGGTATCACCCGTAGTTTCCGAGTGAGGCTCCTACCCTCGGGGAAGCCGTTCCCGAGGGTCCTCCTCAAGCGCATTCCGCTCGCGAGGCATTCATCCCGCGAGCCTGCGCTGCTGGCCTCTTGACCCAAAGCCCTTCCCAGCGGGGAAGGGTGGGAAGAGATCCTCTCCCCCTTCGTGCGTGCTAGTAAGCACCTAAAACATGAAGATGATTTTCGCACCGACGACGGTCCGAATCCCGGACGGGGCAGATGTTTGTAATAAATACGAGCATTGGTACCTGAGTCATGGGTAATTACATATATTTCTTAAAATATTACATATCTATGTATCATTAATGTATATCTATCCGTTACCTTAACAAGCTTTATAGTGCTTACTTTGGGTTAGGCTAATTGGTGTGAATGTAAGAAATATTTACTTATTTATTTTTTCTAATAGAACATGAAGAGATGGCGCTAGCGTCAGCTAAGAAATACTAGCAAAACTTCGTCTGGTCTGTTAATTTGAGTACTGCCTAATATCCGAAACAATTGAATTTTTCTAGTAATGATAAAAGGTCAAGTCGTTAAACGATGAATGTTTGTATTTATATGTTGTACTAGTTGACCCGGCCACGCGTTGCTGTGCCGACTGCAGCGCCATCTGCCGGGCGATCTAAACCATTTGTGAATCTAAAACATTCTCAGATCCCCTTGAACACACACAAAAAAAATCATTCAAATCGGTCCAGCCGTTTAGGAGGAGTTCAGTGACATACACACTCACAGAAGAATTATATATATAAAGATGGCCTTATACTAGAAATAATGCCTACAAGGGTCTATACCAACCGATATATCCAAACTATAATCGCGTACAAGGCCGGAAGAGGGTTGGGGCAGTCATTCATAATGCCAGAGTAATATACGTGTATACATAACGCATTTCAACGGTCACTAAGTCTATACTTCCCTCAAGGATCTCCATAACGAACAAACATGCGCTGCCCGCATCAAACGGCTTCCCAGGACCTTGACTTGAAGGTCAGTCCACACTGTGTAAATCTAACAGACGGACATTTAATCCAGTTCGCGGTTGCCATCCAAGAACTGGTGTGCCCAAACAGCCACTAATTACTGCGACTGACTAAACTATAATACTATGACTATTTTTAATTCTATGTAGCCCTACTTACCTTACTATGTTAACAGTAGATTCAAATCAATGTATGAACACAATATCGTAATAAATCATACCATTAACATAAACATATGAAATTATATATAAGGATAGTTAATATACTGCAAGCCTTAGTCGTAAATCATGCAGTCGGTGCTACAAGGACAGCCTGTCACATTAAATGTTCTGTTATTACAAATAAAACTAAAAAAAAATAGAACAAGCTCTCAACTATTTATAAATATAATTTCAATGTGAATAAAGGTATTCTAGGCTGTAAATACTTGTCCCAAGATTAAAAAATGCTTCTTATCTAACCAGACGTCGCTAAGGCCTAAGGCTACCTTAAGGCCACCTTGGCAAAGGAGGAGGGTCAATAAGGCGGGTTTTCGGCCCCTTTCATTTTTGACCTAAAAATTATATATTAAGTCATATATGATTATTCTGCTTCTTGGGGGAGTGGGAGAGGGGAGGGGGGTTGGGGGTGGTTCCGTTTGGGTTTGAATCGATTTGTCCATATAGCAGATAACAAAAAAATTTTTGGAATTTTTAGATCATAAATAAAGGGGCCGAAAACCCGCCTTATTGACCCTCCTCCTTTCATCAACGCTGTTGTCAAGTAAACAAAGCTTAAGATAAAAATGTGACTTATGCCCAGGGTTTGTATCTTGTAAACATAATGAATATTCTTACCTTCCTAGACAAAGAAGCATTGTGCAGTTCATCCAGGGTAGGCCTTGGTGCGGCGTGTAGTGACAGCACGTTCCTGTAGTTATCCAGCCTCGGTAGAGCTTCTCTTGTGAAATGCCTGGAAATAGATAATTAATTTAGCTTTTTTATACTAATCAATGCTAACATGTTACCTTATTATTCTCACTAGAGATTTTTCAGCTAAAATTAAAATGAAAGTCAACCCCATGTTGGGCGCCAAATTTGAGAAAAATAATAATATCAGAACCTGAAGCTTTTCCCATATTTCGTATCGGTGGCTGTCAATGGATCGTCACTCTCCATCCCTGATGCATCTGAGTCTTCCGTACCTTCATCTTCTGTCGTCTTCTCCTCCATCTAAAACAATAAAAAAATCATTCACATAAAATACAGATATAAAATTGATTAAGTAATTAATCACAGTTGTTATATTAATCATACTAATACACGGCAACAATATTTTTTCTGACCAATAGGTACATAATTTTTGTGTTGATATTAACCTGAATAGGTCACTACCTCAATGTGTGCCAATTTATCACTGTATAAAATTATCAATGAGACTCAAATATTTTAAGTAATACCTCTGACATATACTCTGATATTTTAATATCACATAATAGTCTCCTTTATAATTCACCAAATCTACATTAAAATAAAATAAGTACAGTGGATCCCCGGTAGTCCGATAAACATTTTGCAGGGCAGTGTCGAACTATCGAATTTGTCGGATTATAGAGTACTGCCTAAGAACCCCTATAGTAGTAGGGTGGAGTGAAACATATAAAAAAAAAAATTTTTTGCTCTTTTCAAATCTCCTGTATTATTAATTGGTGACCATATGTAAAAGCTTTATTCATGCAAAATATCAAAGATCTATGACTTTATTTTCAGGTGGCGCATTGAGATAATAGTTTCAAAAAAACTAATATTTTTAATTATAAGCCTACCCTCAAAAAAGAGTTATTCTTAGATTTTTGCTTACAAATATACTGTTTTTAACTTCGTCTAAGTGTGATCTCGAAACAAAAATATAGTATTTTCTTATGAAACTTTGATATATGGTTTTAAAATAGTGCCAACTTTAAGTAAATTTTCATAAAAAATGCCTAAAACGCGTAAAGATTTCCGGTGTTCTATATTTGGTGATCCAATCTAATTCAGTGATAACATGTTACCTACATATTTTGATGTGATTAAACACTACTTATGGATTAGAAACGAAATGTTAGAATTGAATAATGGAAAGGACCCTTCAATCAAAGACTTATGTAAAATGATTGCTTCCGATATTGAAGCAATCTGGAGTAAAGCAACTATCCTTACAATTACCCATCAACAAGTCGTCTCTAGGCTGGTTTTATATTATCAAAAGTACAAGAATGTGAAAAAATTACGTAATGACTCCAAAAAGCAGAAATTCTACGATGACTCAATTAATAAGGTGTTTGATATCGCAACAGGTAAATGTGTATCCCGAGAACTATGCAAATGTGTGACTAAAGTACCCGTTGCTAAGAAAAACTTCTTAAAAGATCAACGAAATCAGCGCAAAATGCATATTGGTTCTGTGGATAAGGTGACAACTCAATCTATGCAACGTCGTGAAATTAGGAAGCGAAAATATGAAGAGTTTGCTGCAAAATGTAACGTCACTCCAAGTACATCATCAGAATTGCAATCTATAGAAAAACACGAACCCTTAACGGCTATTTATTTTGATGGTCGTAAGGACAAAATTTTGCCTATAACTAAGGCTAATAATATATCCCAAAGGAAGATTATAGTTGAAGAACATATCTCAATCATAGGATATTGATTTGTTGAGCACCGATCAAAAATACCTTTATCGGATATGTTCTGCTATTTCTTCTGGTACAGATCCATCAAACTTAGCTAACAAAGACCCAGGAAAACTAGTCCATTCTCGATGGTTAACTTGTGCTAACAGGATTCTTCGCTTGTATATTGGCACAGCTAAACCGACAAAAATTTGAAAGAACTAGCCACTTTCACCATGAAAGTTTACGCACCAAATTGGTTTGATATCAAGTCAAAATCCTCTTGAGTCCGATTCATCTTTAATATGGTCAAAAGAAGTATGTATTTGCGAGATGACTTAAAAGTGTTGTCTTAAATACTATTCAAAGAAATGCTTTCTTCATGCACCCTTTTCCTTGCAAATCTATTGCTGGCTATGTTACAAGATGATAATCAACAAGTACGAGAGCTGGCTCTTCGCAGAGTTTTAAAGGCAAGAAAAGAGTCCAAAGGCAAGAAAGTTCGTGAATTCCAGTTACCAGAGCTAAAAATAGATGCGACAAAATATTATGATTTGATAGAATGGGCGAAAGAGAAGATAACGGAACCTCCTGTAACAATGAAATAAAGCGACTCGGAAATTACTACAAAAATTGCATCTGGAGGTAAATTGTTTGATATTGAGAAGAATGAGAAATACCCTTGCCACACTCAAGCAGTCGAAAGGTGTGTCAAACTTGTAACTGAGGCTTCGGCGTCTGTTTGTGGACCCGATGCTAGAGATGGTTTCATTCGTACCTACTAGAATAAAATCCAGGTAATAAATACCTATTTTTGACACCAAATCTCAGTAATTCCGTCTAAAAGAAGACACTGGGACTACTGGTACTCAACATTAAAATGTTATTTTTATGGTTATTTAATATAGCTATTCATTGTACATACTAGTAGTTTTAAGTATAATTTCAGTAAAATATATAGTATTATTGTCAGTAGGTAATGTTTATTTGTAACTCTTTTTTTTCTTATTTTTCTACCTTCATACCTAATGCGCCACCTCAAGATAGTGAGTTAGAAAGCTGATATTTTGCATGAACATTTTGATCACTGCTTGAGAAACCAGGAAATATAAAGTTCAGAAAAAAAAAAATCTCTCCACCCTACCCGATTTTTTTTACAAAAGAGTACCTTGTAATCCGACAAATTACAGATCCAATGATAAGATTACAATCATACTTGGTTATGTATGTCAAATTTAGTAATTTAAACAACACAATAGAAAGATTACGTTTTATTATAAAAGTAATGTCATTAATGCTATAGAATTTACAAAAAAATATGCAATAACTTTACATTAGGTAATAATTGTGTACAAACTAATGTACATATGTACTAAAATATCATATGGAGTCAAACTAAGCAATCAGAATAAAAACAATACCGTACCCGTCGAGCACAATAGTAATGGTGCGTACAAGTTGTAATTTGTTCAATCGTGAATTAGCGAATACTTGTATGTAATAGACGATGTCGGATTATAGGGGGTGCCGCGTTAGCCAGGGGCCGGATTACCGGGGCTCCACTGTATACGCAAATTAATTAATTTTAAAGGTTTCAACTTTTTATAAAATATTATATTAGGGGTTAAAGTATGAAATTGCCGATTTGTACTGAAAATCTATATTGTTTATTTTTTAAATTTTTAACAAATTTATTTAATCAAAATAGTTGCCATTATTATCTATACATTGCTGCCATCTAATGGGAAGGTCATTAATGCCTTTGCGATAGAATTCCGACGATCTAGACTGCACAAACTGTGTGAAAGCATTTTGTACTGCCTCCTGGGAAGAAAACTTCTTGTCACGTAGATAATTGTCCAAATCACGAAAAAAATGGTAGTCCGTTGGAGCAAGGTCTGGTGAATACGGAGGATGACGAATGGTTTCTAACTGCAGTTCCTGAAGGGTCAAAATGGTTTCTCGTGCTGTGTGAGGTCTCGCGTTGTCGTGGAGCAATAATGGTGAAGATCGATTCATGAGTCGGGGCTGTTTTACTGCTAGTTTTGTCAACATGGTTCGGAGTTCGGCACAATAGACATCTGCCGTTATTGCTTGACCAGATCGGAGAAAACTATAGTGAATAACACCATGCTGAGACCACCAAACAGTTACCATTACCTTTTTATTGGTAAGTTTTGCTTTAGGACACTGTTGTGGCATTTGACCTGGGGTCAGCCATTGCATTTTTCTTTTCCGGTTATCATAAAGAATCCACTTTTCATCACATGTTACAATTCGATCCAATATTCCTTCATTTCTGTACCGGTTCAACAAGGCAACACAAGTTTCAACACGCGTTTCTTTCTGCAGATCAGTCAAATCATGAGGCACCCATTTTTCGTATTTTTTTATTTTATTGATTTGACGCAAGTGAGTCAATATTGTGGGTAAGGTAACGTTAAACCATGCCGCTAATTCCTGGGTACTTTGACTAGGATCGGCTTCCACTATCTCTCTTAATTCATCGTTATTTACCTGTGTGGGCGGTCTTCCTCGTGGCTCGTTCTTTAAGTCGAAATTTCCATCACGAAAGCGTTTAAACCAAAATCGCACGGTGCGTTCATTAGTAGACCCCTCTCCAAACGCAGCATTGATATTGCGGGCTGTTTCTGCCGCGTTAGTTCCGCGTCGGAACTCGTATTCAAAAATAACTCGAATTTTCGCAGTATCCATCTTTCTTGTCTAAATTGAATAACAAAAACAATTGAAAGTCGATATTCAAATGTTTTACATTTTTTAAAAAAAGAACATCATAGAAACCATTTAAAAAAAGTTTCATTCGAAAACCTCAAACCATGAAGATTCTATGTCAATTCAAAGAACCTATTGCAATAAAACGGCAATTTCATACTTTAACCCCTATTATTTAATCCTGACGTTTCGACTCCTTTACAGGAGCCGTGATCACAGGATGACTAAGGCAATGGTCGTCATATTTTTCTACTACCTTCACAATATTTTAATCGGGCACGTTTCTAACTGTTAACTTTATTTTGCATTTTATTTAGTTATTAAATTCTCACTACGATTACATTGTATACTACTGAGTCTACTATCAGTTCGGAAATTGGGAGGCCCTTACGGGAAGAACTGGCGAAAGCAACTCGCGCAGGGAGACCGACCTCTATTTTCCTTTTATTGCAAAAAGAGCTTACTACATCACTAGGTCTTGCAATGTGTCTTTGGAGATATTCATTTGTTTTTATTCATTTATAACCTTGTTGTATACAGGGGATACAAAAATGGTTATGTAACAAACAAGAACTCTTTAAGGCCACGTCTAATTATTTTCAAGAAACTTAATATTATTAACAGACATTTAATTTTATTTTGTCATATCTATCTAATAATAATATATTTATTTTAGGGTCTATGTTCCTAACTTATCGTTTAAGTTTATTTGTTTTTACATTAGAACAGTAAGCCTTATCTAGAAGCTCTTTTAAAATATTATCAAATTTACTTCCCTGGACGGTTTTCATGGAGTTAAGCAAGTGGTTGAGTTAAGCAAGTGATTGAGGTGTGGGGTTAACTGACAGAAGTTATTTGTACGGCTAGTTACAAAGTTCGTAAATGTACATACAAGTGACTGTAAAAAATTCTAGCTTACAAACCACGACTTAATATGAGTATTTAGGTGGCAGATTGACTATCACTCTGATGCAGCCTTTTTGTAAAACTATTACCTATCAAAATTCATAATACCGTTAATAAAAACTGGAGGTAATAAGTGTTGCGTTACGAGTACCTTCAGAGTATTATAAACACGTTTTAATGCGCAAAGAGACAAACCATAAGTATAACTGTAACCGCAAAACCACAATACACACAAGTGATATATATGTATATATATATTTTTTCTCTTAAGCTTACGGGCTGTGCATTCGATCACTTAAGGTGCTTCAATCTTGGTTTGTCACAAAATGTTTTATTGCAGATAACAGTCAATACTTGGTCAACATGGCACATTAGTAACCTAAAACCAAATTCACTATAGGAATAGACTGTAAAAACATATTTAATATACATGATAACAGGTTAAATCACCTTTAAGGGGTTGCAGTTTCCATCATTCCAGACCTAAATGTACCCCAAAATTAACGTTTTCATGATATAGAACTTTTTTAATCTTTAACTAAACGAATTTTTGTCTATTGTTCATTTGTTTTATAATTTGTGCCTCAATGTTTACATTTATCGTGTAGTAGATAAGTTTGCTGCTTTTATATACCTATTTTTTGCTTTTTTTGATGCTATCTTAAATGCTTAATTATTTTAAGACGATACCCGCCTGAGAATTTACTTGTGAGTCGAATAGATATTTTCTAGTATTTTTCTATCGAAATAATGTATCATTGTACATGAGTTGTTTTTATTAATTAAATAAGAACATAGCGACCTCATGATTATAATTACGTAGTCGCCATAGTTATAAACAAAAATCTGTGAAGTATTTTTAACAAAACCTGGCCGATGGAGGTTAGATAGATAAACTTTTTAATTCCTAACAACCTGTGTCCACAATGAAGTACATTACGTGATAAAACAATATAAAAACCGGAAGTAACGGTCTTGTTTGCTTTTAAAACCATGAACAAAGGTATGGTGGCAGCAGAAGTATAAAACAACAATTCCCCAATTGCAATTATGGTAAACTCATCCACAAACGATGCACGCACTTGAGCATAAATCTTGGGAAAATATAAAATCAAAATTTTTATTGACCAAAAATATGGTACAACACTTGGACTTTTTGATAATAACATTCTCTTTACCAATCAGGCTTTGAAAAAACCTTATTAAATACAATTTTAGTTAATGAATCTTCTGAATTTCCATTATATGCACTGCTGTAAATAAAGTTTCATTAAGTGTTACAAAATGAAAATCCTATTATCTAGATAAAGAAGATTTCGACAATGTTGACAAAGATTTTTTTAACTGCATAAACACATTTCATAGATAAATCGCATTCTAATCTAGGTTTTTCTAACTTTGAGTAAGACTTAAAAGTTTATTGCGGGATAACACATTATTGCAAACATATCTCAATTGCAAGATAAAGTGAAGTATATTTATGTGATGACCAATACTTCAGCTAAATATCATCCACTGCTGGACAAAAGCCTCCACCAAGGATATCAACAACGACCGGTCTGCGCTGCCCTCATCCTGGTGCTTCCCGCGACCTTCACTAGATTGTCGGTCCACGCAGGACCGTCTTTAACCTACTGGAGGCCCAGGGCATATAAGAACAATGGGGCACCTATGACTTTGACAGAACACTTTTTTATAATTAGAATAGAGAAAGAAACTAGACAAACAAGGTTTCGGATTTTTTATTGACAGTCAATAGTAGAAAAGATAATCTTTCATTTAAATGGGGCGAGTCATACACATTTTAAATTATCTAAGCATACTGAAATTGGATAGCCTTTTTTTGGGCGAGAGTAGAGTAGCTTCGCGTATGCAAAAGCTAATATGCAAGTCAAGAATATAGTCCCTAATTGAGGTTAGATTAACTCTAATTAAATAAGTTTTTCAGTAATCATCATCATCATCATGATGATTGCCCAGAGTGCCCAGTGGGAAAGAGGGGTCTGGGTCCACCGAGTAGGAGGATCACCTACACTGCGTTTTCCGGTCCGTGGTCGCGTCTTTTTTACTTTTCTACCCCAACCACCACCAGTTCTACGATCTGTCCACTGCCACTTAAGTTTTGCAATTCTGCAGGCTATATGGGTTGCTTTGGTTCTCCTGCGAATCTCCTCATTTCTAATTCGATCACGTAGGGCAACTCTGAGCATAGCTCTATCGTCTTTTGGTTATCATACGATTGCAATTCAAGTTGCATTATATCGAATCGCCGAATTGTTTTTAGCCCTATTTGGCATAATTTACATAGCTTACTGGCTTGGTAATAGATAAAAGAAACTGCAATGAATATCTAATTATGCAAAGTGAATAGTATGCCAAATAAAATTAGGGTCAATTATTTTAGTTGAGTCGAAGGGCATCAAATGGAAAACTATGCATTCGGTAGACAATGATTATAAAAAATACATTTTCAACATGATTGCTGCAATGGGTGGTTTATTTTTCCTATATATTTTTCTTGTTACTATGAAAGAACTTAACTTAGCAATAATAAATGCGCCCAGAGTTTGTATCACACTACACATAAATCATGTTGTGACCAAAAAAAAATTAATACAAAGTAGCTTCCTTGATTTGCTATGAAAGCAAAGATCGGTTAACAATATTGTTTAGAACAATACTCTTAACGCAAAAAAAAACGATATGACACTTCTGTAGATCGCTACTTCCCTTTAAGCAGCTAATTCACTCACATATCCCACTCTAATACTGCTATAAGAGTAAGCAATCTCTCTTTTATAGCGCCATTAAAGAAACATAGCCCATACAAAATTCTGCCCAATCATGGGGTATAGTGATATTAAGGTAGGCAATAACTTTAGCTTTTAGCACTCCATTATAGCTTTTATTTCCAGAGTATTAACATTTAGGCGCTAAGATAGGTCTTAAAGTTGGAAGGACGCTAAGTGGAAATATTACTTTTACCTAATAGTGTGTCGGTGTAGTAAACCTTTTATTTACTTAGTAATTAATATCTAATCGTTGCTTTTATGCTCCGAAAGCCGCAAGCAGACTATGATGAGCCGCAAGCGATTTTGTACAATACATTTTAATTTTGCTTTGTTATTCAGAATTTTAGTTTTACGCGATTAAATGAGCTTTAATGTACGTTACCTCTAGTAAAACGATCAACCATAAAATGTTGAATTTTCATGTAAATAATGTAAGTAAATGAAATTATAAAACCAGAACTTGTAAAATTACACGTTGTACCTTATAACGCTATATATTTACAAGGTTAATTTAACCTTCTCATAAAATCTTTTCAAAGATAACCTATTGACAGGGAGTACTGAAATAAATAAAACACTGGAATAATAACAGACTCAAAATCAGTCACGATATCCAAAGAACGTTCCAATCTGCTGTAAGCTAATCAGTACATCTGACAGTCTCAAACGTTGATTTTACTAGCTGACCCGGTAACGCGTTGCTATGGTAAAGTTTATTGATACAATGGAAAAAAAGCGGGGAAAAGAGCGGACAGACAAACACACAAACAACAAATTTGTGTTCTTAGATTATAGACTAGCTGACCCGGTAACGCGTTGCTATGGTAACGTTAATTGATACAATGGAAAAAGGAGAGGACAGACAAACACAAAAAAATTGTGTTCTAAGATTTGTCAACTCAAGTGTTAGTCATTCGCGAATTATCTAAGTTAAACTGAAATTTATTATCCATTCTTTTGCTATTGTCCTAGGATTTTCGTGTAGATGCGGTTATTTCTACTACTAGATTACAGCCAAACTTGATTCTTTAAAAAAGGCACAAACCGTGCGGGCCACAAAAAAACGACAGTCACGACCGCAGCGCCTGACGACCGTTCGGTATCAAGCGGGTTCTTGGAATATTACATATCTTTGTCTAATATACGTCTATCCATTACCTTAGTACACTTAACACAAGCCTTATAGTGGTTACTTTGAGCTAGGCTTATTGTTTTTATGAAAGAAATATTATTATTACTAGCTAACCCGGCCACGCGTTGCTATGGTAACGTTAATCTATAATCTAAGATCACAGTGGTTTGTGTGTTTGTCTGTCCGCTCTTTTTCCATTGTATACCCGTTACCATAGCAACGCGTTAACCGCAAGTAGTTCGTCTACCGGACGCGCGCTAACGGAAAAAATTTAAAGAATTTTGCCCACCCGTGCGAAGCCGGGACGGGCCGCTAGTTGATTATAAAACCTGTTATTCTTAGGCTTATGGTAACTATATATGGTAACAAACACACAAAGTATTAAGTATCATAATATAATGTACTGATATCCTCTTGAAACACGTCAGACTACAATAAACTAATATTCTAGGTCATGCTAAGTTGATCTCCTCTGTAGCCAATGCTGTAGTAAAAAAAACAAATTTCCAATTAATACCTACTTCTGCGCAATTCTGTGCGATAACTAATTAATCAGCTACATTTTGCATATTACTGCATGGTATATCTCGATAACCGTTCTCGCTATGTCAAGGTTCCTCAAGGCCACAATGCAATATTACAGCGATAATAAAAATTTGACGTCCATTTAAAAACTAACCTGTTAAATTATCAAAGCACGACTCCGATAACCGTGAAAAAAACGTGACACGGGTTTCCTGTGTTAGATTTTTCTTTTAATAATAGTGAATCCGCTTTTTCTTCGAACGCATTTCGTTCAAGATTGAATATTATTATAAAAAATAATATTAACTATGCGGTTAACACGTTATTAAATATTCCTATTAACGTTATTTAACTAACCACGAGTGGCTAAATGAAACGTCAGGATTTAATTAAGAAACCAGAATTTACACGTTGTTTATCTGGTAAAAAACGGTTATTTGAATGTGAAATAGGCGCGAAAGTGTAAGATTGTAATTTTTTTCATTAATTTTCATACTTCACTAGAATAATGTTCTAAGAATAGCAATAACATAAAATTAGATTACAGCTACTGTTAACTCAAGAATTAATAAAAAGAATGATAATAATAAAAAAAAAATATTGCTCAGTACATCGGCGAGAATTGAACACTGTCCACTTGGGTTAAAGCTGACATCTCAACCTAGTCTTACGTCCGCCTTAAATAATTAGTGTTGTTTTTTTACATTATTTCTCCACATTGCCAGGATTCTAAAATCTTATGAGGCGCTTCTGCTAAAATTACCAACCGTCCCTAATAAAGCATTTTGGTAGTCACAAAGGTTAAAGAATTTCGGTAGTGTTGAAAAATATAATTAAATTCAAGACAGTAGGTACACAGTATCAAAGTAACTGATTTATTGGATGTTGTGGTTCTATCCTTGTTTCTTATTTCCATATCTCGCTTTAGCTATTAAACTTGAGTTCAAGAATGTAGATGATAAAAGAAACTTACTATTACTCATTTTATTATTTAATAATTGATACCTTTATCATTAATTTATTACATTTCTTATATCATAATTTAAATTGAAGAAGAATTGTATAACTGAATTAGTTACTGCTATTATTAATAATAATATTTCTTATATTCATACCAATTAGCCTAGCCCAAAGTAAGCACCATAAGGCTTGTATTATGGATACTAGGATAACGGATAGAAATACAAACTGCTCGTATTCATCACACAAACATCTGCCATTTCCGGGATTCAAATCCAGAACCATCGATGCTCAAAGCAGGATCGCTACCGTCGCACGAAACGGTGGTCCTGCTTTGAAATCCAAATGTATTATAGTCTCTGCTAAAAAAAATCTGCATAATTTATTTACATAAGTCAGGTTTAGTACTCAAAGCGGACGACCACGTGCTATTTATTTTTACAGATATAAATATGTATTATTAGGAGAGACAGAAATATTTAACAGTTCTTGTACCTAAATTAAGAACTGCATAAAATGCAACGAATAAAAGAGCCGACAGTCGGCCAGTCCTACTTATTTATGGAAGAATTTTCGAGATCGTGTTCAACTGTTGTACGCATTTCAACACAAGAATCTATTCACATTTTTTATTGCATACATCAGCGAACCAAACATTGGCCCACACGTAAATTAATTTATGGAACTAATTAAGTATCCTAGAAAAAAGAGTGCGGCAAATAAGTGCAGCAAAAACATGTTATGCTAGTTGGCATGTTGGGTCAATGTATTACCGGTCATTCGGATCGGCCAGACTAGGTTGACCACTTATTACTTAGTTCAAATTAAAGTTATAAATTGGCGATCTCCGCGGTCGAGTGGCTCGCAAACAGGTTTTCATGGTAACGCCAATCTGGGTTCGATCCCCGGTTGGGTCAATGTAAAAATGGAACTTTTCTATATGTATTGGTTCGGTTCTTGGTGTTGTAATTTGGTTGTTGTAACTGAATTCTATAATACTAGCTAGCTATTTAATCGGGTGTCAAACAATTTACCTACCCTTGTGTAATATATTATTATTTTTAGGGACAAAATTTTTTAGTCTATATTATAAACAGATATCTAGATTAATTTTTAAAAGAATGTTACTATTTTAAAAATAGTATGTGTAGAAATTTAAAATAAGGGTTTCAATTAATGTTAAAATACAGATTTGATGTGTCTTTTTATAAATTACTTTTTAAAATCCTGCTTGCCAAATATTTGGTGTGATGTGTAGTGCTTGTATATTATCTATATTAACATCTATTTATTGTACCATATTACTTGCAGAATAAAATTATTTAATTTGATTTATTCGTAACAATATATACCCATTATCTTGTCTTCTGACGAATCTAACGTGAACACTATTACGAATATTTAACAGAATGTAATAATAATAATATTTCTTACATTCACGCCAATTAATTTAGCCCAAAGTAAGTACTGAAAAGCTTGTATTACGGATAATATGGAACAGATAGACATACATATATGATACAAAGATACGTAATAATCATAGAAATATACATAAATACCCATGACTTGGATAGAAATTGTCGTATTCATCTCATCACGCATCTACCTCTTCCGGGTCTCGTATCTACGAGCGTCAGTGCGAAAGGCAATATCACTACTGTTGCATCAATCGGACGTCAAATGTTAAGTGGACGATTACGTATCTCTGTCTATTCCAGCTGTGACCTACTTTGGATGTATTTTTTCACCTATTTTCTAATCGACATACACGGTCGTGTTTAAGTTTTTAGGCTTCAAAAAAGAGGCTCTATTCGGGTAGAGGTTTTACTTCTTAAAACGAAGTTCTATACAGTTGAAAAGTTTAAAAATGCTGTTAAAATACACTTATGAACAAAGACTGTTACAATATCTGTGATTATTAATAAGACTAGAACGCATGGGGTTGATAGTGTTGTTTTTTTTTATAATGACGGTAGTATATAAAATCTATATATTGAGATCAAGAGCGAATCCATTCTAAATACAAAAAAAATCTGTTCGTTTTAATAGTATGTTTTTCTTATACGCCTTAAAGGCAAAAGAAAAATTCTTTAACTGTGTAATGAAACACATAATTAAAAGGAGAAAATATCAGCCCTTGCCGAGTATCCTACGACTTTATCTCGGTATAAGGTCACCATGGCGTAACTGTTAACGTTTGATACACGCATTGTAAATGCCTATATTGAATACAAATAATTTTATTTTATCTTCATCAACATCCACAGTAAATTAACTGCACTTCCTTTAAAAGCTACTGACCAATTTGCGATGAATCCTTCACATGATCAAATAAAAGTCTGTAAAAAAGCGGTCCAAAAGTCGGTCGTGTGCTGGGACGATTATGCTATAAGACCTTGAGAAGAGGAGGGGATTTGCCTGGTCTCACCCTTTTTTCTGACCCAGGGATAATCCTTTATGGATTCACTGTCGCGGATTGACATTGGAGATATGTAGGACTCCCTCTGCTATAGCGTAGGCAGGGAATATCTGAAACTAAAACCCAAGACATCATCTCTTGATGCGATTCAAGTTCGACTGTTAAACAGAGAAGCCACTATAGACCGCGTATAGCGGTGTCTCATTTTGACAATTGAACTTGCATCGCGTTAAGAGATCATGCGAGGGCCTCTGGTATGTACCCTCACCTGTATCAAAGGTCCGGTGGGGCCAGTTTGCCAGCCTCCCGGCCTCCTCACGTACCGGGCCCCTAAGGTTCACCTTACGCTAAAAATGTTTTGATAAAGTTTTCTTTATAAAAAAGTTCATCTGGTTTTTAAAAGTCACTGTACTATACAGTCATACAACTTCATACAAGATACATACACAGTATAATCACGTCTATTTTCCGTAAGAGATCACATTTTCCTATTTTCTGGGATCCTGTCATTAATCTCTCGTTAACTCTTCTTCTCTCATGCGTGCTTTTGAATTTGTTTTAATAGCACAAACTACAAATTAATGAAATAACAAATTCTATACAGTATATTTATCTGTATAATATATGTGTAAAATTGTAGATAAATATGCTCAACAGTAGCAACTTTCTTTTAAATGCGTTACTTGTAAAAACTATATTGACTATGACTCCATATAATAAATTATCTAATGTACAATGGTAGAATTAATAATAATAACATGTACAAATTTCGTGAGAATTTTAAAGGAAATATGCCCAAATTAAATTATCGATCGAACGCATTAGACACGTTTCGTTTCGAAATAAGTAGAGCACGCGTCGCGTATGCCGCTTTGCTTGTGGCATAAAATTTGTTGGGAATGTCAATGGCATTTTCCACAAACGTACTACGCAATATAAACACTGTGTGTACGATTAGACACGTTTCATAATTAACTACTTAAATAAAATAAATACAAAACATTTGAAAATAATTGCCAGTATTGATACGTACCCAGTCTGGTCATAAATTCAGTTACAATTTGAAGTTTGAATATTTATTTTTTGGAAATACCATTTTGCAACATAACTTATTCGTAACTAATAATATAATAAAAAGTGTTGCATTGTATGTTATTTTACTCGCTTTGAAAAATTTTATCTCTAGGGAAATTGAAGAAAACAGGATTGCTGTAACTGTTATGTTTTAAGCAGGAATTTCTTTATTTGCGTACTTCAACGTTAACTAGGTACGTTGAATTTAACTTAATTTAACAACGTTAATTACATCATGAAAAATGAAAAAAATGTAAAATATTTATTTACGTTCAAATATCATTATTACAACAACAAGTGGTCAAAGTCTTCTTTTAAGCATCAAAATACTTGTGTCAGAAGGCTCTGCTCTTCATATAACCGATATTTGCCCAAAGAAAAGGAACATAATTTAAGTTTTATATTAAAGATTAACATTTTACAAAATTATACTTAAGTACTAGTAGACATATATTCATATTTAGATTAAGTTATAAGTAACAATTATATTTATAGTGTGTGAGTTTGTGTGTGTGTGTGTGTGTGTGTGTGTGTAAGGAATGGAATCTACGTATATTTTCAAACCCCTTTGGATGTTTAATATTAGTAGAATGTTTCTGTATTCTCCTAACAATAGCCAGGCCGCGTGTTGAAAAACTGCCCAGGCGATGAATGTGGTCAGAGCCAGAATTCGCCGAAATTCCGTACAAAACAAAAAAGATGTCTCTTAAAGGTTACCCGATACAGATACATAGTAAAATCGATGCTAAAGCGCGATAAGTCTATTATATCTAAATACAAACAAAATATACGATAATCATGCCAGTCAGTTTTGTCTACAAGCTTAGTCTGTCTCGCGTCAGGCAGGTGTGCAAAAACTAAAATACATACATGTAAATTCAGTATTGCGTTCACATCGATACCAATTTGTATCGACGCTATCGGTCGTTTTTATCGACACAAACGCGTTGCTAACGAGCGTCTAAGATTTTGTATCGATAAAGACATACAAACTGCTGTCTAAAATAAAAACGTATAATTATGTGCATAGGCCCTTAAGTTGAAAAATAAGAGAGAAAGAGCGAGAAAGGCAGATCACGAAAACATTCTTTACACTGATGAAAATATTTTCACATATGAGGAGCATTAAAAGAAAAATAATAGGGTGTGTGCACTACTATGCACGCAGCTCCAAGCCTCTCTAGTTGTTTAAAGAGTTCAGTGTTAACATCACGCAATAGTCATCAGTGATAGTCTAATCTAAACAGACCCCTATTTCCCACTGGGCACTCTGGGCAAATGTCCAGGGCTCCGCAATCGTTAGGGGCCCCCTAGTTGGCAGAAACTATCACTAAACCAATACCGACATTTATTACTGAAAAACTTATTTAATTAGAGTAAATCGAACCTTAATTAGGGACTATATTATCGACTTGCTTATTAGCTTTTGCATGCGCGAAGCTACTCTACTGTCGCCCAAAATAAGGCTATCGAATTTTAGCATGCTTAGATAATTTTAAATATGTGAGAATCGCCCTATTTATATTAGGGGTTAAAGTATGAAATTGCCGATTTGTACTGAAAATCTATATTGTTTATTTTTTAAATTTTTAACAAATTTATTTAATCAAAATAGTTGCCATTATTATCTATACATTGCTGCCATCTAATGGGAAGGTCATTAATGCCTTTGCGATAGAATTCCGACGATCTAGACTGCACAAACTGTGTGAAAGCATTTTGTACTGCCTCCTGGGAAGAAAACTTCTTGTCACGTAGATAATTGTCCAAATCACGAAAAAAATGGTAGTCCGTTGGAGCAAGGTCTGGTGAATACGGAGGATGACGAATGGTTTCTAACTGCAGTTCCTGAAGGGTCAAAATGGTTTCTCGTGCTGTGTGAGGTCTCGCGTTGTCGTGGAGCAATAATGGTGAAGATCGATTCATGAGTCGGGGCTGTTTTACTGCTAGTTTTGTCAACATGGTTCGGAGTTCGGCACAATAGACATCTGCCGTTATTGCTTGACCAGATCGGAGAAAACTATAGTGAATAACACCATGCTGAGACCACCAAACAGTTACCATTACCTTTTTATTGGTAAGTTTTGCTTTAGGACACTGTTGTGGCATTTGACCTGGGGTCAGCCATTGCATTTTTCTTTTCCGGTTATCATAAAGAATCCACTTTTCATCACATGTTACAATTCGATCCAATATTCCTTCATTTCTGTACCGGTTCAACAAGGCAACACAAGTTTCAACACGCGTTTCTTTCTGCAGATCAGTCAAATCATGAGGCACCCATTTTTCGTATTTTTTTATTTTATTGATTTGACGCAAGTGAGTCAATATTGTGGGTAAGGTAACGTTAAACCATGCCGCTAATTCCTGGGTACTTTGACTAGGATCGGCTTCCACTATCTCTCTTAATTCATCGTTATTTACCTGTGTGGGCGGTCTTCCTCGTGGCTCGTTCTTTAAGTCGAAATTTCCATCACGAAAGCGTTTAAACCAAAATCGCACGGTGCGTTCATTAGTAGACCCCTCTCCAAACGCAGCATTGATATTGCGGGCTGTTTCTGCCGCGTTAGTTCCGCGTCGGAACTCGTATTCAAAAATAACTCGAATTTTCGCAGTATCCATCTTTCTTGTCTAAATTGAATAACAAAAACAATTGAAAGTCGATATTCAAATGTTTTACATTTTTTAAAAAAAGAACATCATAGAAACCATTTAAAAAAAGTTTCATTCGAAAACCTCAAACCATGAAGATTCTATGTCAATTCAAAGAACCTATTGCAATAAAACGGCAATTTCATACTTTAACCCCTATTATTAAAGATTATCTATTCTAATAATCTATTCTATTGACTGTCAATCTTAAACCTTGTTTATCTACTTTTATTGTTTATTCTAGTAATAAAAAAGTGTTCTGTCAAAGTCATTGGGGCCCCATTATTCTTATATGCCCAGGGCCTCCAATAGGTTAAAGACGGCCCTGAGTCTAAATAAAATCCTTTTCTGCAAGGAAGGAGTAACAACTTCAGATTCTACTCAACGATCGCCTCAAGATTTGAGTGGACATATTGAGTAAAACTGTTGCTCAATTTACTCTCTATATGCACAAATATTACATGCTTTCCATAAAGTTATGAATATATTTCTTTCTAACATATAAATTGTGATCATAAAAATTCAAAAGTATTTTTCACATGAGAACACAAATCGGTAAAGCCTAATATTGACAATTTAAGTATTTTTTACGAAAGAGTGCTCCCCCTAAGTAATTTAAGAGTATAATTTAATAAAAGTAATTTTAAAACAGTTATAAAAGCATATCCATTATAAGCCGAACGTTATTCCCAAACCGTCAATCCAGACGGTTCATTAACATCCGTTCCGTATGCATCTAGCATTAAGAACTGATATTATTTTGTGGCTTTATAATTTCAGAATAATAGTCACACGAAGTCTTACTTTTAACACAAAAAATATATTTTCATTAAATAATGTTATTGTTGTGTCCCGGCCCTTTAGTGCTGCTTCTTCATTGCTCAGATTTAAACAGAGATAAGTACCATGAATGGATAATTGTAAAATTCCAAATTCACAAAGTTCTCATAGTTAATTCTAATGTTTTTTAAACGCGGTTTAACAAAAGTGTAGTACTGATTGAACGCCTTATAAATATCACATTAGCTTCAACATATCTTAAGCTAACCACGTGCTTATCGTTGGTGTTTAGAATTCAATAGCAATGGGTCATAAACCCATTCACTAGCTCAGAATCACGTCGCAGCATAGACAGTAGGCGCCGACAAGCATTTCTAAACAATAGAACGCACCTACACAATGGTGTGATTAGAGAATTTCGTAAATGTCGAATGCAATAGCAACTACAACTGAACTCGTCTTCGACATTTAAATTAACACACGCTAGTTACTTGGTCATACCTCTAAGGAATATATTTATAAAATGCAACTATTATATTTCCAATGAATATAAAGACAAAACTGGAATAACAACTATTTTCTGACATTTATTACAATTACTTTTAGGAATTTTATGATGGAAAATTCATGGCGAAATATCACAGTATCCCTAACTTAGTCAATCTATCGTAACCAAAATCTTTTTTATTTTTTTTATAGTAAATAGGTAAGCGCTTGGTCACTACCTCGCCTGATAGTAAGCGACGATGCGATCTAGGATGTGACGCGCTTGCCTAGGAGATACTTATTCACTCGTGACTTGAAGACCCCTAAATTGTATTTGTCAGTAAACATAGATCCAGGCAGAGTTCCACTTCTTAGTATTTAAAATCGACATGCATGTATAATGCATAATCAAAATTCAACTTACAAATCATGCTAAATTGGGACAGATGCCACTGGTCTAACCACTGACAGCTTATTGCACTCAAAAGTGGGCATGGAGCCACCTGTAAAATTAGTTATGGACATAATACGTACATCTGCATAAATATTCTCTATAATTTACTATAGAGAAGAGCAAAAATCCTATGATTGCTGATTAATATCAATCTTTACAATTAGTAAAAAAGAAATAAACTCGGGAATAGAACAGAAGACATAGTTCTTAAGACACAGACTTTACATATCAGTAATATTTAGTTTACAGACATGGCATTCCTGCAGTTAGAAGCAAAAGAACGTCCTCTGACTACATACTGTGATAGACACGGCCTAGGATCATTTCTACCAAATAACCGTACCATAATTTTGAGGAATGACAAGATACGAAGAGTTACGCCACTTCGCTAACGTTAAGAATTCCATACTTATCGCAAATTCGTGGTTACACAATGATATGGTGTAAGCGTTTCTTTTATATTACGAGGGACAGGTCACAATTTGAATACATTGACATAGAAATCAATAAAGACATCGATTTGTCTCATTGTAACGAAGATCTACTTGACCTAAACACCTAGGTCGAAGTTAGGGTTACAATTATTGCCAAAATATCTTTAGTGAAACCCCCAAGTTCTGTTTGTGAGGAATAATCTAGTGACGGTAAAACTCTTTTATTTATAAATGGTCTTTGAAAAGCAAAGAGACAGGTATAAATGTTAATATTTTAAAATCAAAGAAGCTATTTTTACCTTTTAATAAGAGTCAGATTATAAAAATATAAGACGGCCATAGCCCGTCAGTTGAGATGTCAGCATTGAACCAAGCGAATCGAGTTGAAACCTCGCCGAAGTACTAAGATTACCACGACGACGCTATAACGGAAATATTAATAATGTGTTATGCATCATTCATATTCTAAAATAAATATGAATCTGACCAATAGTTATACTGTTAATTCGATCTCTTTACATCGCACCGGGAAGTCAAAAAGGTAACTAAAAAAGATATAATAAAGACATCGACTAATAGAACGCTGAATATATCACTAGAGATTATTTCCAAGAAGATTTGCTTTTATTTTTATTATAGAGCTTATAGTCGAAATATCATAAAAATGCTCGAGTGTAGCTTCTATTCCAGACTGTAATTGGTTTTCAATCAATTTAATAAACATCGCCTTATGTATCTCTACAAAAACACGTCAAGGTTCAAATTGCTACAAAGGTACAAAGTTTTTACTCTTATTCTAAATATAGCTTCACTCACGCATCACATATAAACTGAACCACTCACGCGCAGTTATTTTTAAATTCTTTTATGAGGATGTACTTCACGAATCGCTGCATTGTGAACTGTCTTCAGTTGGCAGTAAGCTCAATTTGCACAACAATTAGAGTTACAACGAATTCACCGGAGGAAGTTACGGGCCCTATAAGTGGAAGGAACTGGTGAATTTATTCTGCAGATTACTATTTAAGTTCATTGGTATGCTAGATTTACGGATCGATTGATTTATCAATCGACAGTCATAGTCTGTCCACTGAAGAACGTAGGAATTGCGAATACTCATAATTAATAGTATCGAATTTATTATATAACTAACTGACCCGGCAAAGCGTTCCTGTGTTACAAATTAAAATTAAACCTATCCGATGTCCTAAGTCGAAACAAATCTAGCAAAATGAAAATGAAAATCATCAAAATCGGTTGAGTAGTTTCGCGGTCAAACACTATGACAGGATTTTTTTACATATATAGATTGTTTATTTATAATAGTTGACATAGACAGGGTTAAAAATTGTCAGAATAGTGATCTGTATAAAGAAAACCGAAGGTGAAGCTAAAATTGTATTCAAATCCATAGCTGCAAGAAGCTGTCAAAACAAATCCTATGGACGCTTTAATCAGGCTGATAATGCTGATAATGTGAAAACAGTACGACTTTACTTTGAACACGAAGAAAACAAATCGAAAGCACAAAAATAATTCCTTCATTAATTCTCCGTATGGCGCATAGCGTTATGCATTTCTTTGACGCCATTGAAGTTGTTGCGTCTTAATTCTGAAGTTCTGCACATTATCAAACCCAAGTATTTTCAAACATTTATAAGCTGAATTATGAACTCAGTTCATCTTCCAATTTAAATTTAGATACTCCTATAATAGTTTTATTCGAAGGTTAATAGAGATTTTTTAATTTTAGATTTATAGTAAAATATAGGTTTACATTGGCAATGTAATAGTGAATAATTTTGATTTATGCTCCTGAGTATCTAGATTTCTGTTCGCTATATCTTTTTAAGCCTAACAAGCCTAAGATTTACTAGACAGTTACGGCAAACTAGACTTCACACCCACACAAGAATTATAACGGCATTAAAGCATTATTTGGTTTGAATGAGTATCCATTGAAATATGCCCAACCGCTTGCAGATATTATGACCACTTCTAATAATTAATTTACTTAGTTCTTACGATTATTCTTCAAAGTATATCTAAGCACAACCCGTTGCATAGCTTGTTGAGCAACTTTAAGCGTTATTTCGCCGTTAATCCGATTAACCTCTTTCTGCAACCTACATGGTATTTTTCTTCAACAAGCATATCTACTCTAGCCTAAATAAAATGGTACAGAGGTACAGAGAATAAAGGACCAAGGCATTCGCTGCAACATCATTAGGATGAAACACTAACCTCTGGAGTGCTGTTAAGAAATTGTGTCGTTGTAACAGTCTTACTATGTCTAAAAGTCGTGAGTCTACATACCATACCGTTCATAATAACAAACGGTCATGTTCGTAAGAAGACGAATTGGAATGGCCAAGAGTACTATGACACAGCTAAACACATTGATACAAAACTCAAACATTTCGCAGAAAACAAAGAAAAGGCTGGTTAGCACTCTTATTTCCTCTTTTTTTCTACGTAATGTAAAGACCTAAACTCTGATAAAGGCTGCCGCGTACGTATTGACACCTTTGAGATATGGTGTTGGTATAAAATGCACATGATGAGTATCGAATGAACGTGTCTATACTAGCCAAACTCATGGTAAATATTATACTCACAACCACCATATGACTAGTCAGGAAGAGCTCTGAATTTTTACCACAATGCCAGATGGAGGTGACAATCTCGAAGAATTATTGCTGACTGGCAGAGTAAACGCAACAAGACCCAGAGAAAGAAGTCCGATACTTTGGTTAGACCAAATCCTATACACGTTAAACACCACAGTCCGCGACACCATCGACATCGCCGAAGACAGCGAAGTATAGTTCGTGAGATAGTAATTCAAAAAGGTCACGACCCTCAGCATTGAATATAATTGACGCAAGGTGGAACCAACCTACATAACTGGATCACTTGTTCAAGATATATCAACTCGTTCATAACTTCAAAAAAAGTTTCTTAGTTATACATAAAATTTTCAGCACAACAAAGGCGTTCGACGTGATCTTTGTTTTCATTGCAGCTGAATTCACAAAGAAATCTTTAGTAACAAAGACATTTCTATATATACTATACAGATAAACCACCGATTGTGACGGATGTGTGAAACAGCTAAAAAATTTTGAGAATTAACATATTTCCCGTTTATGCTATAATATGAGTAAACATAACACCAAGGTGATTCAGTACATGGATATTTTCCAAATATCTACATGGGATAGTTTCCAAAGATTCGCAGTAAACAAACATGTCCAGAGAAAATTAAAATAGAATCATAATCATTAAGACATGGTCCAGGGTTACTAGACGGCAGGAAATTGCCCTGACATGTCCCGGAATATTAAATCTTTGTCAGTGTAATTTTCGTACTGAAATCAGAATAGTGTTTTAATTCTAACAAAGTAAAATGATTTGTTTAATTTTTTGTGGTTGCATTGCGTATGTCATGTTCCTCCCTCCTTTCGTATGCAAATGAAAACACGGATGGAAATCCAAATAGCGTATTTGTCGGATTATGACAGACGAAGGCCTGTTGCTTTCATATCAACTCGTAAAACCTTATCGGTTTAAGTTTTAAATAAGCACACTAGCTATTATCTCGGTATGAATTGACCTCGGTATTTATACCGGACTGCGGCTGGTAGAAACTCCATGTTTCGGTCAGTTATTGTCAGATAATTTTAAACTTGACCTTCATTAGAAATGTAATCGCTTTAAATATTTCAAAAAGCCGCGCGGTGCCGTGAGCAGCATAACACCCACAAGAAGCGGTGGCCAGCGGCAGTATATAGAGAAGAAATAATTCTCCTCTGCTCTTCTTCTTCTGCTGTACATAAGAGTTGATAAACCTTCATATAAAAATGTGAAATTTTGTTACCTTTCGCAGAAAACAAATCTAATCTTATATAATTGCCTTTATCGTCCTGTGATCATGGCTCCTGTAAAGGAGTCGAAACGTCATCATTAAATAAAGAGTATGCGCAAATATCCTTTGAAAAGATATTTTATTTAAACGTGTAAGGTGCATCGAAGTGTAAGAACTAATATCTTATATATAAAATTCTCGTGTCACAGTTTTCGTTCCCATACTCCTCCGAAACGGCTTGACCGATTCTCATGAAATTTTGTGAACGTATTGAGTAGGTCTGAGAATCGGCCAACATCTATTTTTCATCCCCCTAAATGTTAGGGGTAGTCCACCCCTAAATTTTTTTTTTATTTTTTAGACAAAATTTTTAGTTTCTATTTTTATGATACAACATACAAAAATACATACAACCCTACATTTTCACCCATCCACCATCAACCTCTATTTTTTATTAATTAATTAAAAACTTTTCCTAGAAATAATATACATGGCAAAACAACATTTGCCGGGTTAGCTAGTTATCAAATAAAAATGTTGGATTTTCATATATGGATCATTCAAAGACAGAAATCTTTGAAATTTATGAAGATTTAGGCTTTTTTTTGGATTGACTGTAGTAACTCATTTGTGAATCTGTAAAAAAACTCAAATGATTTTTTATTCATGTTTACTTAAAGAATTTTGGCAAGATAAATCTAACGTATTTCCTGTTAACCCTGCCATCAAGAAGAACACATTTACCACGCATATGTCACTCACCAACATTATTTACAGCTAAACTTCTACGGATATGCTGAAAACGAATTTTATTTAGGCGCAGTTTACGGCAAAATCTTTTGTTACCTACTAATAAGTAACTTCTACCAGCTGATATCCACCTGATTAAGTGCATAGCCATTAGAAATGTGTGAATAATCATATATAATGCATAACCACACTTTCAGGCTCGTGAGCAAATATGATTTGGATAATATTGTTTGAAAATACTCAACAATACAGACAAAACATTCCAACAAGTGCAGATAATAATGCATGTTCCGTGGAGTTATTGGTTGATTGCGACTTCGAGTAGTTATATAAAGTTAAAAAAAATCCGAATGTTCTTCCCGCGGATAAAGAAGTCTAGTACTTCCCCAGGGTTTAAGCATTCTTCAAATTAAACCAGGTTTCATTAAATTCTTTTCAACATCATACACATTGTTCTAAACCCAAGTTAAGTTGCTAGAGCACTTGCGATATAGAATTTCAGAAACAACGACGTTATACACCCAGACCCGAACCTGGGACCGCGGAGCGGAGTTACCATGAAAATCGTTATGCGAGCCACTCGATCCAGGCCGGCCGTCAAATATTATAACTAGAACTTGTCTTTCTTTCTTTCCTATTTATGGAGGAAACGTATCAGAAGCGCATTGCCTGGGGAAAGCGGACACCATTCTGAATTCTTCGCGATTTAATTTGACACATTAAAAAATAAGAACATACACATTGAACCATAAATACGTGAACTAAAGCACACGTGTTAATTATAGAACTGAATCGAATCTGCCATTCATCACTGGCGTCCTATCAGGGGTAGGTCCAATTAAGAGGACCCAAGACGGCCGCAGCGAGGCTATAGGAAGCCCACCGCCGTTCGTGCACTTATCCAATTTGCCGCTATTATGATTTATTGGTGCGTCCAAGTAGGCGCCTTTGACCTAGACCGCTCAAGTAGACGATCGAGTGTTATAGCGGGTTTACTACATTTAATCAAAGGTGCCAACATGAATAATTACTCATCACAAAAAAATATTAACATATACTGTATTAATTTCACGTTGGCTAAATTACTATGGTCATTCAACTGTCATATCAGTCTCACCGCTAAAATAAAAACATAATTATATTAGGGGTTAAAGTATGAAATTGCCGATTTGTACTGAAAATCTATATTGTTTATTTTTTAAATTTTTAACAAATTTATTTAATCAAAATAGTTGCCATTATTATCTATACATTGCTGCCATCTAATGGGAAGGTCATTAATGCCTTTGCGATAGAATTCCGACGATCTAGACTGCACAAACTGTGTGAAAGCATTTTGTACTGCCTCCTGGGAAGAAAACTTCTTGTCACGTAGATAATTGTCCAAATCACGAAAAAAATGGTAGTCCGTTGGAGCAAGGTCTGGTGAATACGGAGGATGACGAATGGTTTCTAACTGCAGTTCCTGAAGGGTCAAAATGGTTTCTCGTGCTGTGTGAGGTCTCGCGTTGTCGTGGAGCAATAATGGTGAAGATCGATTCATGAGTCGGGGCTGTTTTACTGCTAGTTTTGTCAACATGGTTCGGAGTTCGGCACAATAGACATCTGCCGTTATTGCTTGACCAGATCGGAGAAAACTATAGTGAATAACACCATGCTGAGACCACCAAACAGTTACCATTACCTTTTTATTGGTAAGTTTTGCTTTAGGACACTGTTGTGGCATTTGACCTGGGGTCAGCCATTGCATTTTTCTTTTCCGGTTATCATAAAGAATCCACTTTTCATCACATGTTACAATTCGATCCAATATTCCTTCATTTCTGTACCGGTTCAACAAGGCAACACAAGTTTCAACACGCGTTTCTTTCTGCAGATCAGTCAAATCATGAGGCACCCATTTTTCGTATTTTTTTATTTTATTGATTTGACGCAAGTGAGTCAATATTGTGGGTAAGGTAACGTTAAACCATGCCGCTAATTCCTGGGTACTTTGACTAGGATCGGCTTCCACTATCTCTCTTAATTCATCGTTATTTACCTGTGTGGGCGGTCTTCCTCGTGGCTCGTTCTTTAAGTCGAAATTTCCATCACGAAAGCGTTTAAACCAAAATCGCACGGTGCGTTCATTAGTAGACCCCTCTCCAAACGCAGCATTGATATTGCGGGCTGTTTCTGCCGCGTTAGTTCCGCGTCGGAACTCGTATTCAAAAATAACTCGAATTTTCGCAGTATCCATCTTTCTTGTCTAAATTGAATAACAAAAACAATTGAAAGTCGATATTCAAATGTTTTACATTTTTTAAAAAAAGAACATCATAGAAACCATTTAAAAAAAGTTTCATTCGAAAACCTCAAACCATGAAGATTCTATGTCAATTCAAAGAACCTATTGCAATAAAACGGCAATTTCATACTTTAACCCCTATTATATCATGGGCGATATTCAGAGTAACAAAAATGAGTGACACGTTTATAGCATGGCCATAATTATAGAAATTGTCAAAGAAAAAAGACTAGAAGAGATCTTGATAGTTTGCCAGACCAGGAGAACTGTCTCTTATAGATATAGAAAAGTAGAAGACTACTTCAGATATGATAAAACTGTAATAAGTCATCCTGTGATCATAGCTCCTGTAAAGCAGTCGATACGATAGTCGATCAAGATTAAATATATAAAAAAATCTTGATTATACATACATATCACATACACATTTATTCACCGAGAGGTTCATTCCACATTATCCTTCTGCTATAAGTTTTTTGTTTCGACTTTCTTATATTATGCATACACTGTTTTTATTTTAGTACTTTTGACAACGATATGTGAATAACCCAGGGGGGTGAGACCTGGCGACCCGTAACACAGGTTTTCCCTCTTCGGTCACCAGTTCTCATACTATCTATAATTTTACCAATTGTCTGCATACTATCTATAATTTTACCAATTGTCTGTATTTCATTATGTATGTATGAGAAGAATGTTTTTTTTTACATATAATCACGCCTCTTTCCCGCAGGGGTAGGCAGAGATAACAGATTTACACTTTCCACGTTTCCACATACATCTCTCGCTTCTTCAACACTCATCAGACCTTTAATACAAGCTCGTCGGTTAAGAGTTCTTTTGACCTGGCCCTATTTCAGGACATCTTCTATTTGGTCTCTGAAGGTTCGCCTTGGTCTTAACCGACTTGCCCAAGCACATTTGCTTCTATACTTATTATGTCAATCTCCTTTCGTCCATCCTCTCCACAAAATTAAACGCGTCACAAATCTGGCAAAAGTTTATTTAAAGAGGCGCGGAAGAAAATCTAAATATGATAAGATTGATCATTTTAATATGGCTATCCAACTCTTGAGTCGTTCTACATTAAAATATTTCGAGGTCAGTATTCTTAACACCGGCAAATAGGGATGTAAGGTAAAGTAAACCAATTCCTAGCAGTTAAACTAAGCTATTAATACTGCCCGTGGACTATTTATCTGGCCTGTGGACTAGAAGCCGTAGGAGTCTAACGGTTATAGGAATTAACGGATAGTCTGGTCACCATTTCTTACAACTGGACTTAATGATTTCAAAGTCTTTAACCTATATCGTACGAATCGTTACATAGCTATTCGGAGCAGCTAATCGTGTAATCATGTAGTGAAATATTTCGCCAATAAAACCTATTCATTGTCATCTTATCTCCTTACCAAGTCAAATATCGAAGCAGAAGTTATAGCGACCACCGTAATTGTTATAAAGAACTCCACGAAATATAATTCATACGAAGCCATATCGTCGATAGGAAACAATTGTGGAACATTTCAAAAAGTTACTCATTTTTCCAAAGCAAATTTAAGTTAACAAACATCTGTTATTGATTACTTAAACATACAGAAATTATAAATATAAAGGCCGACATGATGTAATTATATAAATTGTTCTTAATTTTTATTATTTAAATATTAAAAAAAATGTCATATTCGATTGCTAAGAAGAATTCATTTTGATATGCTTCATTTCTCTTTCCAACCAACGATATATGGATTCACATAACATGACCAAACTGCATGCCAAACCATATATGGCGTCGTATAATAACTTCTATACTTTGTCCAATGTAGAATGATACTTTTGACAGTTGACACCTATATAGAGGGTATAAAGTTGCTATTGCAATGTCAAGCCAAACATAAGGAAACAAACGCAACCTTAGTACGTAGCAATAAGGAAGTGACACCTGTCAAAAGTATCATCCTACATTGGACAAAGTAATACATACATTTTATTTTTCTCATTTCAATCAGATCTCATTATGTAAGCTTATTAAAACACTCTTATGCAAAAAACTATTCTTTATTCCATCTACTTAATAATTCATACGGTGAGGGGTTAAAAAACTACATTGTTGCGTCATCTTATTGAGAAAGATGACTTAATTGGATGCTTAGCAATGGCATTTCCGATTTGTCTGGATAGTCTCTGAAATGTTTCGTTTTTGGTACTAACATTTCTAAAACTTTCTTACTTTGTTTTAGTAAAAATACAAATAAATAAACTATCTATAAAATATTTTTATTTTTATATGTATCATTTTTTCGAAACCATAATGAAGACCTATACATGTATTTTATAATATTAAATCAATAATAATTCGGTAGTTTATATTTTATTAATTAGAACTAAGTGGAAGTTAATATAGCTTTGTTTTTGTGAATAGCTTGGCGATTTCTTCGCAGTGAACATAAACATTTTCTTGGTTTAACAGGTTTGTAAGTAATGTAATGATTCTAATAATTTCGAATAATATATATACATACTGTAAAAATACAAACATGCAATCGTAATGTGATCGATGAATTAACATAAAAACTCGAATAAAAACGGCCAACTAAGTTGTTTTTAGACAAACAATTCAAGTAGTTTATCTCAAACACCGCGATCGTTTCAACACATATCATTTGTATTTTTACATAATATACAATGTGTCCCGCCACCAAGTGTTAATGGTGTGAAATATGGCATTTTTAATCGACAAATTGCCACTCAAATTCGGTTTGCTCAAAAAGCCAACAGTTAAAAATACACAAAAAAGACATTAAACAACATAACTCACACTCAAGTAACATTTTAAAACAAACCATTGACATGCTCAAAGAAACCTTGAAAGATATTGAGTATAATATGTGTAATAATTTACCCTTACTGTCTCTAAATAAACGATAAATATTTAGTTCTCACACTTCCGCGCACATTACACATTGAAATAAAACAAATTTATTTAGGGTTTTTTGCGCATAATTTATATATAATTCTGACGTTTCGACAAATGATATATATATTTATTTTTTACCGCAATTTCAGCTTTTATTAAGATAAGGCTGAAACTGGCAGCAGAAAAACAGCAGCTTTTTGCAACGACCAAATATTCTAGAACTTTTTGGAGACATTTCAACATGTATGATTTAACATTTTAGTAGCTATTCAAGCCCTCTTGAATACAGAAAAACAGCAGCTGTTTTTCTGCTGCCAGTTTCAGCCTCATTTTATTAAGTGAGAAATAGAGAAGAGTACATATTTAGAAGAAAAAAGAAAGAAACATTTTTTGTACACATAAAATATATTTTTATATATGGCCGTGACCATGACCGTTTGGTGCAACGGTAGCGATCCTGCCTTTCGCACCGACGGTCCTGGGTTCGAATCCCGGAAGGGGCAGATGTTTGTATGATGAATACGAGCATTTGTACCTGAGTCATGGGTGTTTATATATAAGATGGAATCAAATTAACTGCCAGGACTTCGTGGAGTGGTTGGGTCAAGTGTAAAGAATATGCTTAATTATGATTTTATATTGTAAAAAAATAAAAGCTTTTTTTGTTTTGATGGTTTGTTTCTTTGCTTATCTAAGAATTACGAAGATATTATCCAAGAATTATTGAACTTGCCTACAATCGAACTATTAGGTACCTAGGTAATCCGTTATAACTATCAGAGTATAAATAATTATTCAAGGCAGCAGCAATTCAGAATTTAACGTTTTTTTTAAGTGTTGTAATAAAAGGAGCGCGCGCTGCGATGGCCGCGCTGCGGTTCATTGTACCGCGCGGATCAGCTGTGCGCGATCATGCCTACTTTTAATTGAAGATAGTTTGATTAATTTTATAGTTAATAGGTGAACTGAAAAAACGATTAGGTATAGGAAATGACAGTGAAAGTGATAAAATAAAGTCATGGTATGAAAAAAACGAAAAATGCTTTTATTTTTTTACAATATAAAATCCTAATTAAGCATATTCTTTACACTTGACCCAACCACTCCACGAAGTCCTGGTAGTTAATTTGATTCCACCTTATATATTTCTATAAATATAACATATTTATGTAGCGTATATGTATGTCTATTCGTTACCCTAGTATCCGTAACACAAGCCTTAGTGATTTCTTTGGACTAGGCTCATTGGTATGAATGTAAGATATATTTATTTATTATTATTTACAAAAAGGCGGCTTTATGTACGTGACTTCATAACGACCGTGTCCTTATTTAATATACGGGTAATAAATTCTAAAATTCACAATCAGGAATCCTAATTACCATGATGTGGAAACTATTAACCATGAACCAATTTCTGTAGGTATAATTTAATCAATAGTAGAATTATCAACTAAACTATTATAGTAGTTTATGATACTGTTGCATAATAAGGGTTCTTATAACATGAGTGTATAGCATCACACGAGTGTTATAAGACCAAGTTATGTACAGTGTCATACACTACTTTATCTACTCTCATACTATAATATGTAAAACAATATTGCAAATAAAACGCTGAATATAACAACAAATTTATTTAAATGTCAAATGTTGGCGCCAAGGTGCAAACATCAATTGCGCATGCGTGTTGCGTCGGTCGTCGAGGACTCGTTCATTGAAACCTTTTTAAAGTAGAGGTTCAACCTCCTTGGTCCAGCTGGAGGTTGTATAGGTGTATCGTTATGATAAAAAAGTTATATTATGTTACAGGTGTCCATACAAGACCTGTATCGTAATGAAACTTTTTTTTTATTATTTTTGGCCTGTACGTAATGTTTGTCATAAGCATTTTGTTTTCAGTTTTAGAATCTTTGTATTATAGTATTAGAGTAGATAAAATATATTATTATATTGAACGGCCGTAGCCTATCGGATGTCAGATTTAACCCAAGCAGACCGAACCATTGACTACAATTTTTCAAAATAATATCAATACATATATATAAAAATTTACCGACCTAGAAAAGAGGTTGGAATTATATTTTAAAAAGCAAGGATAGAAGCATCATGAACCCGGTACAAGTACATATATACAAGGGGTCCCAAAAAATAGTGTCAAGCGTAAGACCTGTGTGAACTTGGCACCCGACTTTGGAAAATTTCGTTTTTTTTTTCGAAAGATTTTGATTAATAGCGGATAGTAGTGAAGTTATTTTCGTTAGTAGTAATGCCAAAAAAATAAAAAAAAATGTGAAAAAATGTCATCCCCCGAAATTAGAAAAATCTGTTTTTTCCGACTGTTTCTTATAGATAGACGTAAGTAGTAGATTGTAGTGCAATTTTATTCGTAAGTAGTAAAATAGAAAAAATAAAAAAAAATAAAAATGGTACGCAGCTATTTTTAAAAACGAATTTTATGGGGTTAATACTGTTTCAAGGCTTGTATGATTACTACAAACGTTGGAATTGAGAAAGGGGGGTTCGTAGAGGTAAGTAGTGAAAGAATTTTTGATGAAAGTCAAGAAAAAAAATACTAGGAGCACTTGAATTAAGTCAAACCTGTTTCGGACCAATATTTTCTGGATAAAGTCTGATTGAAGATGAATACGATTACTACAAACGTTTAATTTGACTAAGAGGGGATCGTAGTGGTTAGTAGTGAAAGAATGTTTGATAGTAGTAAAGAAAAAATATCACTAGGAGCACTTGAATTGAGTCAAACCTGTTTCGGAGCAATATTCATTGAATAAAGCACTTACTCAATTCCAACGTTTGTAGTAATCGTATTTATCTTCAAACAGATTTTATTCAAGGAATATTGCTCCGAAACAGGTTTGACTCAATTCAAGTGCTCCTAGTAATTTTTTTTCTTTACTACTATCAAAAATTCTTTCACTACAAACCTCTACGAACCCTTCTTACTCAATTCCAACGTTTGTAGTAATCGTATTTATCTTCAGACAGATTTTATTAAATAAATATTGCTCCGAAACAGGTTTGACTCAATTTAAGTGCTCCTAGTAATTTTTTTTCTTTACTACTATCAAAAATTCTTTCACTACAAACCTCTACGAACCCTTCTTAATCAATTCCAACGTTTGTAGTAATCGTATTTATCTTCAAACAGATTTTATTCAATGAATATTGCTTCGAAACAGGTTTGACTCAATTCAAGTGCTCGTAGTAATTTTTTTTCGTTACTACTATCAAAAATTCTTTCACTACAAACCACTACGAACCCTTCTTACTCAATTCCAACGTTTGTAGTAATCGTATTTATCTTTAAACAGATTTTATTCAATGAATATTGCTGCGAAACAGGTTTGACTCAATTCAAGTGCTCCAAGTAATTTTTTTCTTCACTACTATCAAAAATTCTTTCACTACAAACCTCTACGAACCCTTCTTACTCAATTCCAACGTTTGTAGTAATCGTATTTATCTCCAAACAAATTTCATTCAATGAATATTGCTGCGAAACAGGTTTGACTCAATTCAAGTGCTCCTAGTATTTTTTTTCTTTACTACTATCAAAAATTCTTTCACTACAAACCTCTACGAACCCTTCTCACTGAATTCCAACGTTTGTAGTAATCGTATTTTCCTCAAACAGATTTTATTCAATGAATATTGCTCCGAAACAGGTTTGACTCAATTCAAGTGCTCCTAGTAATTTTTTTCTTTACTACTATCAAAAATTCTTCCACTACAAACCTCTACGAACCCTTCTTACTCAATTCCAACGTTTGTAGCAATCATATTTATCTTCAAACAGATTTTATTCAATGAATATTGCTCCGAAAAAGGTTTGACTCAATTCAGTGCTCCTAGTGATTTTTTTTCTTTACTACTATCAAAAATTCCTTCACTACTAACCTTTACGAACCCCCCTTACTCAATTCCAACGTTTGTAGTAATCGTATTTATCTTCAAACAGATTTTATTCAATGAATATTGCTGCCAAACAGGTTTGACTCAATTCAAGTGCTCCAAGTAATTTTTTTTCTTTACTACTATCAAAAATTCTTTCACTATAAACCTCTACGAACCCTTCTTACTCAGTTCCAACGTTTGTAGTAATCGTATTTATCTTCAAACAGATTTTATTCAATGAATATTGCTGCGAAACAGGTTTGACTCAATTCAAGTGCTCCTAGTATTTTTTTTTCTTTACTACTATCAAAAATTTTTTCATTACAAACCTCTACGAACCCCCCTTACTCAATTCCAACGTTTGTAGTAATTGTATTTATCTTCAAACAGATTTTATTCAATGAATATTGCTCCGAAAAAGGTTTGACTCAATTCAAGTGCTCCTAGTGATTTTTTTTCTTTACTACTATCAAAAATTCTTTCACTACTAACCTTTACGAACCCCCCTTACTCAATTCCAACGTTTGTGGTAATCGTATTTATTTTCAAACAGATTTTATTCAATGAATATTGCTGCGAAACAGGTTTGACTCAATTCAAGTGCTCCTAGTATTTTTTTTTCTTTACTACTATCAAAAATTATTTCACTACAAACCTCTACGAACCCTTCTCACTCAATTCCAACGTTTGTAGTAATCGTATTTATCTTCAAACAGATTTTATTCAATGAATATTGCTTCGAAACAGGTTTGACTCAATTCAAGTGCTCCTAGTAATTTATTTCGTTACTACTATCAAAAATTCTTTCACTACTAACCTTTACGAACCCCCCTTACTCAATTCCAACGTTTGTAGTAATCGTATTTATCTTCAAACAGATTTTATTCAATGAATATTGCTCCGAAACAGGTTTGACTCAATTCAATGGCTCCTACTATTTTTCTTTTCTTTACTTCTATCAAAAATTCTTTCACTACAAACCTCTACGAACCCTTCTTACTCAATTCCAACGTTTGTAGTAATCGTATTTATCTTTAAACAGATTTTATTCAATGAATATTGCTGCGAAACAGGTTTGACTCAATTCAAGTGCTCCTAGTAATTTTTTTCTTTACTACTATCAAAAATTCTTTCACTACAAACCTCTACGAACCCTTCTTACTCAATTCCAACGTTTGTAGTAATCGTATTTATCTCCAAACAAATTTCATTCAATGAATATTGCTGCGAAACAGGTTTGACTCAATTCAAGTGCTCCTAGTATTTTTTTTTCTTTACTACTATCAAAAATTTTTTCATTACAAACCTCTACGAACCCCCCTTACTCAATTCCAACGTTTGTAGTAATTGTATTTATCTTCAAACAGATTTTATTCAATGAATATTGCTCCGAAAAAGGTTTGACTCAATTCAAGTGCTCCTAGTGATTTTTTTTCTTTACTACTATCAAAAATTATTTCACTACAAACCTCTACGAACCCTTCTCACTGAATTCCAACGTTTGTAGTAATCGTATTTTCCTCAAACAGATTTTATTCAATGAATATTGCTCCGAAACAGGTTTGACTCAATTCAAGTGCTCCTAGTAATTTTTTTCTTTACTACTATCAAAAATTCTTCCACTACAAACCTCTACGAACCCTTCTTACTCAATTCCAACGTTTGTAGCAATCGTATTTATCTTCAAACAGATTTTATTCAATGAATATTGCTCCGAAAAAGGTTTGACTCAATTCAGTGCTCCTAGTGATTTTTTTTCTTTACTACTATCAAAAATTCCTTCACTACTAACCTTTACGAACCCCCCTTACTCAATTCCAACGTTTGTAGTAATCGTATTTATCTTCAAACAGATTTTATTCAATGAATACTGCTGCCAAACAGGTTTGACTCAATTCAAGTGCTCCTAGTATTTTTTTTTCTTTACTACTATCAAAAATTCTTTCACTACAAACCTCTACGAACCCTTCTTACTCAGTTCCAACGTTTGTAGTAATCGTATTTATCTTCAAACAGATTTTATTCAATGAATATTGCTGCGAAACAGGTTTGACTCAATTCAAGTGCTCCTAGTATTTTTTTTTCTTTAATACTATCAAAAATTTTTTCATTACAAACCTCTACGAACCCCCCTTACTCAATTCCAACGTTTGTAGTAATTGTATTTATCTTCGAACAGATTTTATTCAATGAATATTGCTCCGAAAAAGGTTTGACTCAATTCAATGGCTCCTACTATTTTTCTTTTCTTTACTTCTATCAAAAATTCTTTCACTACAAACCTCTACGAACCCTTCTTACTCAATTCCAACGTTTGTAGTAATCGTATTTATCTTCAAACAGATTTTATTCAATGAATATTGCTCCGAAAAAGGTTTGACTCAATTCAAGTGCTCCTAGTGATTTTTTTTCTTTACTACTATCAAAAATTCTTTCACTACTAACCTTTACGAACCCCCCTTACTCAATTCCAACGTTTGTAGTAATCGTATTTATCTTCAAACAGATTTTATTCAATGAATATTGCTGCGAAACAGGTTTGACTCAATTCAAGTGCTCCTAGTATTTTTTTTCTTTACTATTATCAAAAATTCTTGCACTACAAACCTCTACGAACCCTTCTCACTGAATTCCAACGTTTGTAGTAATCGTATTTATCTTCAAACAGATTTTATTCAATGAATATTGCTGCCAAACAGGTTTGACTCAATTCAAGTGCTCCAAGTATTTTTTTTTCTTTACTACTATCAAAAATTCTTTCACTATAAACCTCTACGAACCCTTCTTACTCAGTTCCAACGTTTGTAGTAATCGTATTTATCTTCAAACAGATTTTATTCTATGAATATTGCTCCGAAACAGGTTTGACTCAATTCAAGTGCCCCTAGTAATTTTTTTTCTTTACTACTATCAAAAATTCTTTCACTACAAACCTCTACGAACCCTTCTTACTCAATTCCAACGTTTGTAGTAATCGTATTTATCTTCAAACAGATTTTATTCAATGAATATTGCTCCGAAAAAGGTTTGACTCAATTCAAGTGCTCCTAGTGATTTTTTTTCTTTACTACTATCAAAAATTCTTTCACTACTAACCTTTACGAACCCCCCTTACTCAATTCCAACGTTTGTAGTAATCGTATTTATCTTCAAACAGATTTTATTCAATGAATATTGCTCCGAAACAGGTTTGACTCAATTCAATGGCTCCTACTATTTTTTTTTTCTTTACTTCTATCAAAAATTCTTTCACTACAAACCTCTACGAACCCTTCTTACTCAATTCCAACGTTTGTAGTAATCGTATTTATCTTTAAACAGATTTTATTCAATGAATATTGCTGCGAAACAGGTTTGACTCAATTCAAGTGCTCCTAGTAATTTTTTTCTTTACTACTATCAAAAATTCTTTCACTACAAACCTCTACGAACCCTTCTTACTCAATTCCAACGTTTGTAGTAATCGTATTTATCTCCAAACAAATTTCATTCAATGAATATTGCTGCGAAACAGGTTTGACTCAATTCAAGTGCTCCTAGTATTTTTTTTTCTTTACTACTATCAAAAATTTTTTCATTACAAACCTCTACGAACCCCCCTTACTCAATTCCAACGTTTGTAGTAATTGTATTTATCTTCAAACAGATTTTATTCAATGAATATTGCTCCGAAAAAGGTTTGACTCAATTCAAGTGCTCCTAGTGATTTTTTTTCTTTACTACTATCAAAAATTATTTCACTACAAACCTCTACGAACCCTTCTCACTGAATTCCAACGTTTGTAGTAATCGTATTTTCCTCAAACAGATTTTATTCAATGAATATTGCTCCGAAACAGGTTTGACTCAATTCAAGTGCTCCTAGTAATTTTTTTCTTTACTACTATCAAAAATTCTTCCACTACAAACCTCTACGAACCCTTCTTACTCAATTCCAACGTTTGTAGCAATCGTATTTATCTTCAAACAGATTTTATTCAATGAATATTGCTCCGAAAAAGGTTTGACTCAATTCAGTGCTCCTAGTGATTTTTTTTCTTTACTACTATCAAAAGTTCCTTCACTACTAACCTTTACGAACCCCCCTTACTCAATTCCAACGTTTGTAGTAATCGTATTTATCTTCAAACAGATTTTATTCAATGAATATTGCTGCCAAACAGGTTTGACTCAATTCAAGTGCTCCAAGTAATTTTTTTTCTTTACTACTATCAAAAATTCTTTCACTATAAACCTCTACGAACCCTTCTTACTCAGTTCCAACGTTTGTAGTAATCGTATTTATCTTCAAACAGATTTTATTCAATGAATATTGCTGCGAAACAGGTTTGACTCAATTCAAGTGCTCCTAGTATTTTTTTTTCTTTACTACTATCAAAAATTTTTTCATTACAAACCTCTACGAACCCCCCCTTACTCAATTCCAACGTTTGTAGTAATTGTATTTATCTTCAAACAGATTTTATTCAATGAATATTGCTCCGAAAAAGGTTTGACTCAATTCAAGTGCTCCTAGTGATTTTTTTTCTTTACTACTATCAAAAATTCTTTCACTACTAACCTTTACGAACCCCCCTTACTCAATTCCAACGTTTGTGGTAATCGTATTTATTTTCAAACAGATTTTATTCAATGAATATTGCTGCGAAACAGGTTTGACTCAATTCAAGTGCTCCTAGTATTTTTTTTTCTTTACTACTATCAAAAATTATTTCACTACAAACCTCTACGAACCCTTCTCACTCAATTCCAACGTTTGTAGTAATCGTATTTATCTTCAAACAGATTTTATTCAATGAATATTGCTTCGAAACAGGTTTGACTCAATTCAAGTGCTCCTAGTAATTTATTTCGTTACTACTATCAAAAATTCTTTCACTACTAACCTTTACGAACCCCCCTTACTCAATTCCAACGTTTGTAGTAATCGTATTTATCTTCAAACAGATTTTATTCAATGAATATTGCTCCGAAACAGGTTTGACTCAATTCAATGGCTCCTACTATTTTTCTTTTCTTTACTTCTATCAAAAATTCTTTCACTACAAACCTCTACGAACCCTTCTTACTCAATTCCAACGTTTGTAGTAATCGTATTTATCTTTAAACAGATTTTATTCAATGAATATTGCTGCGAAACAGGTTTGACTCAATTCAAGTGCTCCTAGTAATTTTTTTCTTTACTACTATCAAAAATTCTTTCACTACAAACCTCTACGAACCCTTCTTACTCAATTCCAACGTTTGTAGTAATCGTATTTATCTCCAAACAAATTTCATTCAATGAATATTGCTGCGAAACAGGTTTGACTCAATTCAAGTGCTCCTAGTATTTTTTTTTCTTTACTACTATCAAAAATTTTTTCATTACAAACCTCTACGAACCCCCCTTACTCAATTCCAACGTTTGTAGTAATTGTATTTATCTTCAAACAGATTTTATTCAATGAATATTGCTCCGAAAAAGGTTTGACTCAATTCAAGTGCTCCTAGTGATTTTTTTTCTTTACTACTATCAAAAATTATTTCACTACAAACCTCTACGAACCCTTCTCACTGAATTCCAACGTTTGTAGTAATCGTATTTTCCTCAAACAGATTTTATTCAATGAATATTGCTCCGAAACAGGTTTGACTCAATTCAAGTGCTCCTAGTAATTTTTTTCTTTACTACTATCAAAAATTCTTCCACTACAAACCTCTACGAACCCTTCTTACTCAATTCCAACGTTTGTAGCAATCGTATTTATCTTCAAACAGATTTTATTCAATGAATATTGCTCCGAAAAAGGTTTGACTCAATTCAGTGCTCCTAGTGATTTTTTTTCTTTACTACTATCAAAAATTCCTTCACTACTAACCTTTACGAACCCCCCTTACTCAATTCCAACGTTTGTAGTAATCGTATTTATCTTCAAACAGATTTTATTCAATGAATACTGCTGCCAAACAGGTTTGACTCAATTCAAGTGCTCCTAGTATTTTTTTTTCTTTACTACTATCAAAAATTCTTTCACTACAAACCTCTACGAACCCTTCTTACTCAGTTCCAACGTTTGTAGTAATCGTATTTATCTTCAAACAGATTTTATTCAATGAATATTGCTGCGAAACAGGTTTGACTCAATTCAAGTGCTCCTAGTATTTTTTTTTCTTTAATACTATCAAAAATTTTTTCATTACAAACCTCTACGAACCCCCCTTACTCAATTCCAACGTTTGTAGTAATTGTATTTATCTTCGAACAGATTTTATTCAATGAATATTGCTCCGAAAAAGGTTTGACTCAATTCAATGGCTCCTACTATTTTTCTTTTCTTTACTTCTATCAAAAATTCTTTCACTACAAACCTCTACGAACCCTTCTTACTCAATTCCAACGTTTGTAGTAATCGTATTTATCTTCAAACAGATTTTATTCAATGAATATTGCTCCGAAAAAGGTTTGACTCAATTCAAGTGCTCCTAGTGATTTTTTTTCTTTACTACTATCAAAAATTCTTTCACTACTAACCTTTACGAACCCCCCTTACTCAATTCCAACGTTTGTAGTAATCGTATTTATCTTCAAACAGATTTTATTCAATGAATATTGCTGCGAAACAGGTTTGACTCAATTCAAGTGCTCCTAGTATTTTTTTTCTTTACTATTATCAAAAATTCTTTCACTACAAACCTCTACGAACCCTTCTCACTGAATTCCAACGTTTGTAGTAATCGTATTTATCTTCAAACAGATTTTATTCAATGAATATTGCTGCCAAACAGGTTTGACTCAATTCAAGTGCTCCAAGTATTTTTTTTTCTTTACTACTATCAAAAATTCTTTCACTATAAACCTCTACGAACCCTTCTTACTCAGTTCCAACGTTTGTAGTAATCGTATTTATCTTCAAACAGATTTTATTCTATGAATATTGCTCCGAAACAGGTTTGACTCAATTCAAGTGCCCCTAGTAATTTTTTTTCTTTACTACTATCAAAAATTCTTTCACTACAAACCTCTACGAACCCTTCTTACTCAATTCCAACGTTTGTAGTAATCGTATTTATCTTCAAACAGATTTTATTCAATGAATATTGCTCCGAAAAAGGTTTGACTCAATTCAAGTGCTCCTAGTGATTTTTTTTCTTTACTACTATCAAAAATTCTTTCACTACTAACCTTTACGAACCCCCCTTACTCAATTCCAACGTTTGTAGTAATCGTATTTATTTTCAAACAGATTTTATTCAATGAATATTGCTGCGAAACAGGTTTGACTCAATTCAAGTGCTCCTAGTATTTTTTTTTCTTTACTACTATCAAAAATTATTTCACTACAAACCTCTACGAACCCTTCTCACTCAATTCCAACGTTTGTAGTAATCGTATTTATCTTCAAACAGATTTTATTCAATGAATATTGCTTCGAAACAGGTTTGATTCAATTCAAGTGCTCCTAGTAATTTTTTTTCGTTACTACTATCAAAAATTCTTTCACTACTAACCTTTACGAACCCCCCTTACTCAATTCCAACGTTTGTAGTAATCGTATTTATCTTCAAACAGATTTTATTCAATGAATATTGCTCCGAAACAGGTTTGACTCAATTCAATGGCTCCTACTATTTTTCTTTTCTTTACTTCTATCAAAAATTCTTTCACTACAAACCTCTACGAACCCTTCTTACTCAATTCCAACGTTTGTAGTAATCGTATTTATCTTCAAACAGATTTTATTCAATATTGCTCCGAAAAAGGTTTGACTCAATTCAAGTGCTCCTAGTGATTTTTTTTCTTTACTACTATAAAATTCTTTCACTACTAACCTTTACGAACCCCCCTTACTCAATTCCAACGTTTGTAGTAATCGTATTTATCTTCAAACAGATTTTATTCAATGAATATTGCTGCGAAACAGGTTTGACTCAATTCAAGTGCTCCTAGTATTTTTTTTTCTTTACTACTATCAAAAATTCTTTCACTACAAACCTCTACGAACCCTTCTTACTCAATTCCAACGTTTGTAGTAATCGTATTTATCTTCAAACAGATTTTATTCAATTCAATGAATATTGCTCCGAAAAAGGTTTGACTCAATTCAAGTGCTCCTAGTGATTTTTTTTTCTTTACTACTATCAAAAATTCTTTCACTACTAACCTTTACGAACCCCCCTTACTCAATTCCAACGTTTGTAGTAATCGTATTTATCTTCAAACAGATTTTATTCAATGAATATTGCTGCCAAACAGGTTTGACTCAATTCAAGTGCTCCAAGTAATTTTTTTTCTTTACTACTATCAAAAATTCTTTCACTATAAACCTCTACGAACCCTTCTTACTCAATTCCAACGTTTGTAGTAATCGTATTTATCTTCAAACAGATTTTATTCAATGAATATTGCTGCGAAACAGGTTTGACTCAATTCAAGTGCTCCTAGTAATTTTTTTCTTTACTACTATCAAAAACTTTTTCACTACAAACCTCTACGAACCCTTCTCACTGAATTCCAACGTTTGTAGTAATCGTATTTATCTTCAAACAGATTTTATTCAATGAATATTGCTGCCAAACAGGTTTGACTCAATTCAAGTGCTCCAAGTATTTTTTTTCTTTACTACTATCAAAAATTCTTTCACTACAAACCTCTACGAACCCTTCTTACTCAATTCCAACGTTTGTAGTAATCGTATTTATCTTCAAACAGATTTTATTCAATGAATATTGCTCCGAAAAAGGTTTGACTCAATTCAAGTGCTCCTAGTGATTTTTTTTCTTTACTACTATCAAAAATTCTTTCACTACTAACCTTTACGAACCCCCCTTACTCAATTCCAACGTTTGTAGTAATCGTATTTATTTTCAAACAGATTTTATTCAATGAATATTGCTGCGAAACAGGTTTGACTCAATTCAAGTGCTCCTAGTATTTTTTTTTCTTTACTACTATCAAAAATTATTTCACTACAAACCTCTACGAACCCTTCTCACTCAATTCCAACGTTTGTAGTAATCGTATTTATCTTCAAACAGATTTTATTCAATGAATATTGCTTCGAAACAGGTTTGATTCAATTCAAGTGCTCCTAGTAATTTTTTTTCGTTACTACTATCAAAAATTCTTTCACTACTAACCTTTACGAACCCCCCTTACTCAATTCCAACGTTTGTAGTAATCGTATTTATCTTCAAACAGATTTTATTCAATGAATATTGCTCCGAAACAGGTTTGACTCAATTCAATGGCTCCTACTATTTTTCTTTTCTTTACTTCTATCAAAAATTCTTTCACTACAAACCTCTACGAACCCTTCTTACTCAATTCCAACGTTTGTAGTAATCGTATTTATCTTCAAACAGATTTTATTCAATGAATATTGCTCCGAAAAAGGTTTGACTCAATTCAAGTGCTCCTAGTGATTTTTTTTCTTTACTACTATCAAAAATTCTTTCACTACTAACCTTTACGAACCCCCCTTACTCAATTCCAACGTTTGTAGTAATCGTATTTATCTTCAAACAGATTTTATTCAATGAATATTGCTGCGAAACAGGTTTGACTCAATTCAAGTGCTCCTAGTAATTTATTTCGTTACTACTATCAAAAATTCTTTCACTACAAACCTCTACGAACCCTTCTTACTCAATTCCAACGTTTGTAGTAATCGTATTTATCTTCAAACAGATTTTATTCAATTCAATGAATATTGCTCCGAAAAAGGTTTGACTCAATTCAAGTGCTCCTAGTGATTTTTTTTCTTTACTACTATCAAAAATTCTTTCACTACTAACCTTTACGAACCCCCCTTACTCAATTCCAACGTTTGTAGTAATCGTATTTATCTTCAAACAGATTTTATTCAATGAATATTGCTGCCAAACAGGTTTGACTCAATTCAAGTGCTCCAAGTAATTTTTTTTCTTTACTACTATCAAAAATTCTTTCACTATAAACCTCTACGAACCCTTCTTACTCAATTCCAACGTTTGTAGTAATCGTATTTATCTTCAAACAGATTTTATTCAATGAATATTGCTGCGAAACAGGTTTGACTCAATTCAAGTGCTCCTAGTAATTTTTTTCTTTACTACTATCAAAAACTTTTTCATTACAAACCTCTACGAACCCCCCTTACTCAATTCCAACGTTTGTAGTAATTGTATTTATCTTCAAACAGATTTTATTCAATGAATATTGCTCCGAAAAAGGTTTGACTCAATTCAAGTGCTCCTAGTGATTTTTTTTCTTTACTACTATCAAAAATTATTTCACTACAAACCTCTACGAAACCTTCTCACTCAATTCCAACGTTTGTAGTAATCGTATTTATCTTCAAACAGATTTTATTCAATGAATATTGCTTCGAAACAGGTTTGATTCAATTCAAGTGCTCCTAGTAATTTTTTTTCGTTACTACTATCAAAAATTCTTTCACTACTAACCTTTACGAACCCCCCTTACTCAATTCCAACGTTTGTAGTAATCGTATTTATCTTCAAACAGATTTTATTCAATGAATATTGCTCCGAAACAGGTTTGACTCAATTCAATGGCTCCTACTATTTTTCTTTTCTTTACTTCTATCAAAAATTCTTTCACTACAAACCTCTACGAACCCTTCTTACTCAATTCCAACGTTTGTAGTAATCGTATTTATCTTCAAACAGATTTTATTCAATGAATATTGCTCCGAAAAAGGTTTGACTCAATTCAAGTGCTCCTAGTGATTTTTTTTCTTTACTACTATCAAAAATTCTTTCACTACTAACCTTTACGAACCCCCCTTACTCAATTCCAACGTTTGTAGTAATCGTATTTATCTTCAAACAGATTTTATTCAATGAATATTGCTGCGAAACAGGTTTGACTCAATTCAAGTGCTCCTAGTATTTTTTTTTCTTTACTACTATCAAAAATTCTTTCACTACAAACCTCTACGAACCCTTCTTACTCAATTCCAACGTTTGTAGTAATCGTATTTATCTTCAAACAGATTTTATTCAATTCAATGAATATTGCTCCGAAAAAGGTTTGACTCAATTCAAGTGCTCCTAGTGATTTTTTTTCTTTACTACTATCAAAAATTCTTTCACTACTAACCTTTACGAACCCCCCTTACTCAATTCCAACGTTTGTAGTAATCGTATTTATCTTCAAACAGATTTTATTCAATGAATATTGCTGCCAAACAGGTTTGACTCAATTCAAGTGCTCCAAGTAATTTTTTTTCTTTACTACTATCAAAAATTCTTTCACTATAAACCTCTACGAACCCTTCTTACTCAATTCCAACGTTTGTAGTAATCGTATTTATCTTCAAACAGATTTTATTCAATGAATATTGCTGCGAAACAGGTTTGACTCAATTCAAGTGCTCCTAGTATTTTTTTTTCTTTACTACTATCAAAAACTTTTTCATTACAAACCTCTACGAACCCCCCTTACTCAATTCCAACGTTTGTAGTAATTGTATTTATCTTCAAACAGATTTTATTCAATGAATATTGCTCCGAAAAAGGTTTGACTCAATTCAAGTGCTCCTAGTGATTTTTTTTCTTTTCTACTATCAAAAATTCTTTCACTACTAACCTTTACGAACCCCCCTTACTCAATTCCAACGTTTGTAGTAATCGTATTTATCTTCAAACAGATTTTATTCAATGAATATTGCTGCGAAACAGGTTTGACACAATTCAAGTGCTCCTAGTATTTTTTTTTTCATTACTACTATCAAAAATTCTTTCACTACAAACCTCTACGAACCCTTCTTACTCAATTCCAACGTTTGTAGTAATCGTATTTATCTTCAAACAGATTTTATTCAATGAATATTGCTCCGAAAAAGGTTTGACTCAATTCAAGTGCTCCTAGTGATTTTTTTTCTTTACTACTATCAAAAATTCTTTCACTACTAACCTTTACGAACCCCCCTTACTCAATTCCAACGTTTGTAGTAATCGTATTTATCTTCAAACAGATTTTATTCAATGAATATTGCTGCGAAACAGGTTTGACTCAATTCAAGTGCTCCTAGTATTTTTTTTTCTTTACTACTATCAAAAATTCTTTCACTACAAACCTCTACGAACCCTTCTTACTCAATTCCAACGTTTGTAGTAATCGTATTTATCTTCAAACAGATTTTATTCAATTCAATTAATATTGCTCCGAAAAAGGTTTGACTCAATTCAAGTGCTCCTAGTGATTTTTTTTCTTTACTACTATCAAAAATTCTTTCACTACTAACCTTTACGAACCCCCCTTACTCAATTCCAACGTTTGTAGTAATCGTATTTATCTTCAAACAGATTTTATTCAATGAATATTGCTGCCAAACAGGTTTGACTCAATTCAAGTGCTCCTAGTATATTTTTTTTCTTTACTACTATCAAAAATTCTTTCACTATGTAACGAGGCGCCATAGCTATATTGGCGACTCGTTGCTTTCATTGCGCTCTTCTCTGGCCATTTTTCATATTTTCTTTTCTGTTCTTTTCCTATTTTAAATTTACTGTCTGTCTCTGTTTATTTGTTTTGTTCGAAGTTTATTCTTACCAGAGTCAGCGCGTAGAGCGGTTGACTCACCGAAAATAAATTATTTAAATATATTTATAGTGCTGAGCAGTTATAATAAGCTCACAAGTATATAATAAGCTCATAAGCATAATTCACAAGTTTCCTGTATATATATTCTTTACTACCAGTTCCTGTTTCTAAGTCTATAAGTTTCTTTAAGGCACTATTGTAAGTAGCCCTACCTTTTATAATATGTTTTTAGTGATAAATGTGAAATTGTTTTGTATTCAGTGTAATTTACCTTTTTTTTATATAATTGTTTCAGTTGTGCCTTAATTCCTTAAATATAAAAACAAGTGACCTTGAGTGCTTTTATTTCTCCGGCTGCACCCCGTCACACTGGCGCCTCAACGTGTATAGAACACCACCATCCAGTCAACCAGTACCGGCGAACCGAACTATTTTTTGAAGATCGTTGTATGTTGTGTGTGTGTTTTTTTATTTATTTTATTTTTTTTTCCAAATTCTAAAAGAATTTTTCCCCCCACTATTTTATCGGCCATATTATTAACTTAATCATCTCATCTCATCTCATCCCAATCCTCATTTTATTTAATTTATAGTAGTTGACAATACAACTACATCACTACACAAAACACTTACAAGACACTTTACCCAACATTTACTACATTTTACAGACAAGAAACTATACGCGGTTTCGAAAGAAACCGGCACAAAATTGTTGCTGATTCTGAGCGTCAATATATCACTCAGATCAGTGCAATTAACACTTACGGGCAGTGCTGAGAGGGAGTACCTCCAGTGTATCCCACATACAAGTCTTAGATTTGGCTAGGCACTTTCCTGGAGGCAATCCGTGCCGACTATCCAGAGGTTCCTACCAGTCTAAACTTGAACACCACACCTACCTAACACTAATTTTATTAAATTTATCTTAGTCTTACTTAACCAGTCCTTGTATAATAGAATAGATAGGAAAAATTTAAACAACTTTAGTTTCACTCACCTTTCAATTCATCACATATCATCCTATCACTTAGACTATTATAATTTATAGCAGTGACATAACAAACACGCAACTACACACTACACTTACAGTAAACTTACCCCACATTTACTACACCCATCAGACAGTAAAACTATACGCGGTTTTGAATGAAACCGACATAAAATTGTTGCTGATTCTGAGCGTCAATATATCACTCAGATCAGTGCAATTAATACTTACGGGCAGTGCTGAGAGGGAGTACCTCCAGTGTATCCCACATACAAGTCTTAGATTTGGCTAGGCACTTTCCTGGGGGCAATCCGTGCCGACTATCCAGAGGTTCCTACCAGTCTAAGCTTGAACACAATACCTACCTAGCACTAGTATTATTAAATTTATTTTAAATCATAACTGTTTTTAATTAGTTTTTAAATAGCTAGAAAATTAAAAACCTCTTTTTGAAACACAATAATTTATTTTTTAATAACACTATGAATCCATCACTTTTAAATAAACCTGAGCTTGCTTATGAACTTAGTCTCCGCTCAATTGAATTTCCATCTGTCGCAACCGCTGAGGAATTACGAATATTGTTAAATCCAATAATAGACTCAGATTGTTCAGTTCTTTCTAGTCCTTACTCCATTGAACGTGATCTTGATAAAATCAAAAACATTCTGCTTATGGTTTCTTCATGATTAATTTATCAATACGTTTAAATAGATTAGAGATTACTACATAACATAAATGACTTTTGCGATACTTCAAACAAATTTTTCATCCATGACAGCCTGTCAATCAAATTTTAAACCTCTTCTGTCCAACAATAACATAACTACGAACTCCTGGCACAAAATTTACTCAAAACTCTTTAGACCTAAAAAAAAATCTTTTATTACTTACTTTTTCTTTATTACTTTATTATAACTTTTATTTACGTTTATACTATATATTACTTTTATTACGTTATTACTTTTTCTCCCAATTAGAATTCTCTATCGTTATTACTTTTCCAAAGTAATTTTTTTTTTTTATATATATTACTTTTATATATACTACTATTTACAACTCATTCATTCCCTCATTCTATTACAACACATAATAATTACTATACATTAACTGTCTTCATAGAAGACATATTTAATTGTCTGCATAGACGACATCTTCAATTTTGGTCTTCATAGAAGACATACTTAATTATACAGTCTTAGTCTTCATAGAGGGCATTAATTTTTCAGTCTTCATAGAAGGCATATTTAATTTCTCAACCGAGAATAGAACCTCTAAGTCTATTGGAATAGCCTCATCTTGAGGAAAATTTTTCTTCCAGCGGGTTGTGACTGGTTAAATAAGCCTACACTAATTTTTATTTTTCATCCAGCGGGTTGTGACTGGCTAAATAAGCCTACACTAATTTTTATTTTTCATCCAGCGGGTTGTGACTGGCTAAATAAGCCTACACTAATTTTTATTTTTCATCCAGCGGGTTGTGACTGGTTAAACAAGCCTACACTAATTTTTATTTTTCATCCAGCGGGTTGTGACTGGTTAAGTAAGCCTTCACTAATTTAGGGAGCCAGTTGAGTATTCAATAAATTTTGGATACTCTACCGCGTGGAGTCTGGTTGTCTTATTAAATCAACCATGACCGTTGACTGAAGTATGTTCTGGAAGTATGAAAGTGATGCATGTAAGGAAGCTGGTCTCCTTATTTTCTCATTTCACAATTCTCATCTCATCCATTTTTATTAAAGATATGTTTTTTTTTTATATAAAATGGTCATATTTTTACATAGTTTTATGAAAAAATCCTTTTTATACTCAGGATTTTTTCTTCCAGGGGGGAGCGGGTATTGTAACGAGGCGCCATAGCTATATTGGCGACTCGTTGCTTTCATTGCGCTCTTCTCTGGCCATTTTTCATATTTTCTTTTCTGTTCTTTTCCTATTTTAAATTTACTGTCTGTCTCTGTTTATTTGTTTTGTTCGAAGTTTATTCTTACCAGAGTCAGCGCGTAGAGCGGTTGACTAACCGAAAATAAATTATTTAAATATATTTATAGTGCTGAGCAGTTATAATAAGCTCACAAGTATATAATAAGCTCATAAGCATAATTCACAAGTTTCCTGTATATATATTCTTTACTACCAGTTCCTGTTTCTAAGTCTATAAGTTTCTTTAAGGCACTATTGTAAGTAGCCCTACCTTTTATAATATGTTTTTAGTGATAAATGTGAAATTGTTTTGTATTCAGTGTAATTTACCTTTTTTTTATATAATTGTTTCAGTTGTGCCTTAATTCTTAAATATAAAACAAGTGACCTAAACCAGCTTTTATTTCTCCGGCTGCACCCCGTCACAACTACAAACCTCTACGAACCCTTCTTACTCAATTCCAACGTTTGTAGTAATCGTATTTATCTTCAAACAGATTTTATTAAATGAATATTGCTTCGAAACAGGTTTGACTCAATTCAAGTGCTCCTAGTAATTTTTTTTCGTTACTACTATCAAAAATTCTTTCACTACAAACCTCTACGAACCCTTCTTACTCAATTCCAACGTTTGTAGTAATCTTATTTATCTTTAAACAGATTTTATTCAATGAATATTGCTGCGAAACAGGTTTGACTCAATTCAAGTGCTCCTAGTAATTTTTTTCTTTACTACTATCAAAAATTCTTTCACTACAAACCTCTACGAACCCTTCTTACTCAATTCCAACGTTTGTAGTAATCGTATTTATCTTCAAACAAATTTCATTCAATGAATATTGCTGCGAAACAGGTTTGACTCAATTCAAGTGCTCCTAGTATTTTTTTTTCTTTACTACTATCAAAAATTCTTTCACTACAAACCTCTACGAACCCTTCTTACTCAATTCCAACGTTTGTAGTAATCGTATTTATCTTCAAACAAATTTCATTCAATGAATATTGCTGCGAAACAGGTTTGACTCAATTCAAGTGCTCCTAGTATTTTTTTTTCTTTACTACTATCAAAAATTCTTTCACTACAAACCTCTACGAACTCTTCTTACTCATTTCCAACGTTTGTCGTAATCGTATTTATCTTCAAACAGATTTTATTCAATGAATATTGCTGCGAAACAGGTTTGACTCAATTTAAGTGCTCCTAGTATTTTTTTTTCTTTACTAGTATCAAAAATTCTTTCACTTCAAACCTCTACGAACCCTTCTCACTGAATTCCAACGTTTGTAGTAATCGTATTTATCTTCAAGCAGATTTTATTCAATGAATATTGCTGCCAAACAGGTTTGACTCAATTCAAGTGCTCCTAGTGATTTTTTTTCTTTACTACTATCAAAAATTCTTTCACTATAAACCTCTACGAACCCTTCTTACTCAGTTCCAACGTTTGTAGTAATCGTATTTATCTTCAAACAGATTTTATTCTATGAATATTGCTCCGAAACAGGTTTGACTCAATTCAAGTGCCCCTAGTGATTTTTTTTCTTTACTACTATCAAAAATTCTTTCACTACAAACCTCTACGAACCCTTCTTACTCATTTCCAACGTTTGTAGTAATCGTATTTATCTTCAAACAGATTTTATTCTATGAATATTGCTCCGAAACAGGTTTGACTCAATTCAAGTGCCCCTAGTGATTTTTTTTCTTTACTACTATCAAAAATTCTTTCACTACAAACCTCTACGAACCCTTCTTACTCAATTCCAACGTTTGTAGTAATCGTATTTATCTTCAAACAGATTTTATTCAATGAATATTGCTGCGAAACAGGTTTGACTCAATTCAAGTGCTCCTAGTAATTTTTTTTCTTTACTACTATCAAAAATTCTTTCACTACAAACCTCTACGAACCCTTCTTACTCAATTCCAACGTTTGTAGTAATCGTATTTATCTTCAAACAGATTTTATTCAATGAATATTGCTGCGAAACAGGTTTGACTCAATTCAAGTGCTCCTAGTAATTTTTTTTCTTTACTACTATCAAAAATTCTTTCACTACAAACCTCTACGAACCCTTCTTACTCAATTCCAACGTTTGTAGTAATCGTATTTATCTTCAAACAGATTTTATTCAATGAATATTGCTCCGAAACAAGTTTGACTCAATTTAAGTGCTCCTAGTAATTTTTTTTCTTTACTACTATCAAAAATTCTTTTACTACAAACCTCTACGAACCTTTCTTACTCAATTCCAACGTTTGTAGTAATCGTATTTATCTTCAAACAGATTTTATTCAATGAATATTGCTCCGAAACAGGTTTGACTCAATTTAAGTGCTCCTAGTAATTTTTTTTCTTTACTACTATCAGAAATTCTTTCACTACAAACCTCTACGAACCCTTCTTACTCAATTCCAACGTTTGTAGTAATCGTATTTATCTTCAAACAGATTTTATTCAATGAATATTGCTCCGAAACAAGTTTGACTCAATTCAAGTGCTCCTAGTAATTTTTTTTCTTTACTACTATCAAAAATTCTTTCACTACAAACCTCTACGAACCCTTCTTACTCAATTCCAACGTTTGTAGTAATCGTATTTATCTTCAAACAGATTTTATTCAATGAATATTGCTCCGAAACAGGTTTGACTCAATTCAAGTGCCTCTAGTGATTTTTTTTCTTTACTACTATCAAAACTTCTTTCACTACAAACCTCTACGAACCCTTCTTACTCAATTCCAACGTTTGTAGTAATCGTATTTATCTTCAAACAGATTTTATTCAATGAATATTGCTCCGAAACAGGTTTGACTCAATTTAAGTGCTCCTAGTAATTTTTTTTTTTTACTACTATCAAAAATTCTTTCACTACTTACCTCTACGAACCCTTCTTACTCAATTCCAACGTTTGTAGTAATCATATAAGCCTTGAAACAGTATTTACGCCATAAAAAAGTTTTAAAAAAATTCTCCGTAACATTTTTATTTTTTTTTTATTTTTTCTATTTTACTACTAACGAATAAAATTGCACTACAATCCACTACTAACGTCTATCTATGAGAAACAGTCGGAAAAAACAAATTTTTCTAATTTCGTGGGATGACATTTTTTTACTATTTTTTTTTATTTTTTTGGCATTACTACTAACGAAAATAACTTCACTACTATCCACTACTAATCAAAAACTTTCGAAAAAAAATAAAAAAAACGAAATTTTCCAAAGTCGGGTGCCAAGTTCACACAGCCAAGCGTAAGTCCAGAGTTAGAGCACCTCTTGGAGTACCCGAATCACCCCCATGTATGTTCCGCGATTATTCGTAGTTTTCGAGTAATAATTTTTTTTCTGACTTTTTGAAAATGTTGATCCAAAGAACTTAAAAATTTTAAATAAAAAAAAGTAGAACATATTTTAATGTTTTTCTTTTTGCCACTGAATCATATTTAGTGCTTCTTTTATGTCTAAAATAATCAGCTTCGTAACTTTAGTGGAAATTTAGAAAACAGTAGTGTCAAGTCAAAATTTGAATGTTAGTGAATAATTACTTAAAAATTCATCTTTAAATTAAAAATCTAAACAGGCGAATTCATGGTTTCTAAGTATGTGTAAAAACTTCTCTAGACTCTCTGCTTTCATAATCATTTAAAAAAAGAAGTACTTAATAGGGCTACTTTGGCTTAAATTGGCCATCAAAGACAGCGAGGTGAAAATTTCATAAAATTTACCAAATTCCTATCAGATGATAAAAAAAAATATCTGGTCTTTTTATAATTTCTAAGGTTCAGATTAATTACAATTTAGCAAAAATTAACTACATGAAACCCATATTTAAATATTTTTTCGCGGATCACATCGGTTGTAGTGTTGGATGTAACGCAGTACTTACCTGCTAAAAAATTGCCCGAGTGAGAGGATATGAAAGAGACCGCATTATTGCTATCTCTCTCACTCTCATTGGCGAAATGGATAACTGTAACTGAGGAATGCTATTCTTTGTGACAAGGGGATGAGGCGGGGGGTGTAGTCCGAGCGCCTATTGTGTTCTGGCGCCAGTCGTTTGCCTGCTTTTGTTTGCGCCTTACGTACGATACGCTCATTTGTAATTATTTGACGAACTTTGCTTTCTTTACGGACCTTGAGTGCGATTACGATTTGGTTTTGTGTGAATACGGGATTTTGACAAATTTGGCATTCTTAACGGACTTTTCAAGCTCTTCATTTTGTGATGTCTTTTTCATCGCAAGAATATGCTCTTATGCATTACTTTTATGGATATGCAAGAGGAAATGCTTCTGAAGCAGCCAGGTTGTTCCGGCAGCAAGTACAAAATGGAGGTGGACCTCAGCCTGAAACTTGGCCTGATTATCGCATGAATTTAAGAGTACATAACTCTTATATGGAAGGACGCCTACCAGGTAGAAGATCGGGGCGCCCATCTGAAATGAGTGACCCAGATACTGTCCAATCAGTGGTCGAAGAAGTGGTGAGAGATCCATCAGTTAGTGTAAGAACAATAGAACGTCGAATCGGAATTCCGAAATCACAAGCACATCGAATACTTCATCAAGAGCGTTTTCACCCATATCACATCTAGAAAGTTCAGCAGCTCAAGCCCGCAGACTACCCGAGAAGGGTGGCATTTTGTCAGGAAATGTTACGGAGACAAGCTGAAAACGAAAATTTCTTTAAAAATATTTTTCAAAACGACGGCGCTCCATGCCATTTTGCTAGAAATGTTAGACAACATTTGTCTGAAACATTTCCAGGCAGATGGATCGGTCGTGGAGGGCCCATTGCGTGGCCGCCACGGTCCCCCGACTTGAACCCCATAGATTTTTTCGTCTGGGGATACTACAAGGAATTAGTATACGCCAAGGACATTACAAACGTCACAGTGTTAAGAACAAAATTAAGACAAGCGGAAGAAACAATAAAAAACAACAGAATTGCATTTATAAATTTAAAAGAAAACTTTTTTAGACGATGTAGAATATGTATTGAGCACGAAGGTCGTCATTTTGAAAACTTTCTTTAAGCGATCGAATAATAAATACTTTGAAAATAATGTTTTGTTTCATTTATTAAGTTATAATAAACCTTCAAAGGTTATTAAAGATGGCAGCAGGAACAGTTATTTTTGACCTTCAAATAATAAATTTTTAGCTTTTCTACAATCATTTTGGTTTATTAATAAATAATTGGAATTTAAAAAAAAAAAATTCAGAAGTCGAGTTTTATGAAATTTTCACCTCGCTGTCTTTGATGGCCGATTTAAGCCAAAGTAGCCCTATTAACTACTTCTTTTTTTAAATGATTATGAAAGCAGAGAGTCTAGAGAAGTTTTTACACATACTTAGAAACCATGAATTCGCCTGTTTAGATTTTTAATTTAAAGATGAATTTTTAAGTAATTATTCACTAACATTCAAATTTTACACTACTGTTTTCTAAATTTCCACTAAAGTTACGAAGCTGATTATTTTAGACATAAAAGAAGCACTAAAGATGATTCAGTGGCAAAAAGAAAAACATTAAAATATGTTCTACTATTTTTTATTTAAAATTTTTAAGTTCTTTGGATCAAAATTTTCAAAAAGTCAGAAAAAAAATTATTACTCGAAATCTACGAATAATCGCGGAACATACATGGGGGTGATTTGGGTACTCCAAGAGGTGCTCTAACTCTGGACTTACGCTTGACACTATTTTTTTGGACACCTTGTATATTGTTTAAATTATGTGCCAGTGTTTGATCGCAATGAACGCCGAAACTACTCGATTTTGTTTATTTTTTTCATTTTGCTTAGTTTGTTACAACTTAGAACATAGGATAAGTTTCATTTTATTATAATAAAAAATAAATAACTGAGCCACAGAGCGAGAGCGTGGCATGGTTGGCTAGTATTCTATAAATCAAATAATTGTCGCATGGTATCAAAATTATGAGTATATTTTTATCAGTATAATGTCACCAGGAATTATTCAAATATAAGTGGACACGCTTCAAACTATACAAGAAAAGTAACATTACAAATTCCAAAAAATATATTTGTTTCATTTAAATGCAAACCAATCGTTTATTCATAAACCCATAACCTAATAAAGCCTTACAGTGCTTACTTTGGGCTAGGTTAATTGGTGTGAATGTAAGAAATTAAAATGCATCAATTTAAAATATATGTCATCTAAGAATAATTACACCACACTATAGGTAGTTGACTATAATATAAAGATTCCTCATTCCTGTTGTTCATAAGACGGTATCTTTTATCTGGCAGAGCGTGGAGTTTGCCGTTTAAAATATCTCGTGACTGAACTAGAGGTAGACCCACTCATAACATAAGCATTTAGCCACTAGGGGATATCGGGAATATAATTAATGTTGTACCGCAACGCTATAAAATAATAATTATTACACTATATCTTTACGTGCATGACAACGAATTATCTATAGTGAGTGTTGTTACGAATTATCTGAATTTTGTTTCACAATTTTGTCAACGATATACCTGACTTTATTCAGAATACCAATATTTTAATATGTCAACGACTAAAAAATATATTATTTTATTTAACTGCTAGTTGTTTATATCTATTTATTTATAAATATTGCTTAAGTAAGTATCGTATTTCTCGTGTACTTGTACGATAAATGTATATATGAATTATTATAAATAAAAATCATACGACTTCTAACACCAACCCAAGGTCGCATCTGAAAAGATTGAAATCAAAGATTGCACAGGCGATGACACATGCTGAGATGTGACCGTTTCGGCATAAGTATTATTGTGTATTTATATTGTAATGTAAATGTAACATTTTGTGCTGAAATAACATTTTTCTATTCTATTCTAATTATAACATTTAAATTATTAAATAAAAAATATATATAAATTACATAGCTGTTTTCTTCTTTATCGATGTAAAAGTATTACACTCAAAGTTAATACACTACATTCTGGCGCAGACTAATAATACTCTCTAGATATTAAATTCGTCAAGTAGTGGTTATACCTTTTTTTTAAATTCTGTTTTTTCTTTTTATTTGTATCTTATTTTTTGTTTGTGAAGAAAAAGAAGGACTATTAACAATTTCTTTTGACTGTCAAAAGAATTTGCCTATGCCAAAAATACCCGACCAAGCGACTTATTACTCCCGACAGATATACCTTTATAATTTTACAATAGTCGTTGGATCATCACATAGTACATTGCAAAAAGACAATATATTTGCATATGTCTGGACAGAGGACATTGCAGCCAAGTCTTCTAATGAAATTTGTAGTGCCTTATACCATGCACTATCTTTATTGCAAATCGTGCCATCGTCGTATGGCCGATGGCTGTGCAGGCCAAAATAAAAATATTATGATGGTGGGAATGTTACTGAAGTGGTTCAGCACATCTCCGTCGCACGTAAAAAAAATAGAGCTCATTTATCCTGTAACTGGCCATTCATATATGCCTCCTGATAGGGTTTTTGCCTTTATTGAGAAAAAATGTCGTTCTAGAGAAACAATCACCAATCCACTAGAATACATTGAGCTAATATCCGAGCATGAGACAATACGACACCTAGCTACTGAAGTTCCCATTTTTGATTGGCGGACTGCTGTTAGGACTATAGTAAAAAAAACCCGACAAACTACATTTTAAAATCAGCAACGTTAAGAGAATTATAATTGCGCGATCGAAATCGTCCACAAATATATTGGTGAGGGGAGAAATCTCTTATAATTGTGATACTGGTGTATCAAAAAGTATAATAGCTAAAGGAAAAAGATTAATACAGTTGGAGCCAGAACGTATGTCTTATGGAGTGTCTGTAGCACAAGCAAAATTGACGGACGTCCAAAATCTTTTGCAAAAACATTATGGCGAAGAGTGGCAAAATTTAAGGGAACTTTCTTTTTTCAAAAAAATATTGGAAAGAGACAACAATTTGCCGCAGAATGCCAACGAAGATTGCCATGGACATGAAATGGAAGACTGATTTTGTTTAATTTTTAATATGATACATGAGTGTCAACTGATTTTTTAATTTATTAAACAATTTTTTTAAATAAAAGTCAAAATTAAAATTATATTTAATTTATTTCTACTTAGTCAATACTGACAACCCTGAATTTAATGATTAGGCATCACAATAATAATATATCATAAATAGTTATATCCAAAGGAGATTTTTTTCAAAACTGGTAAACTCCGTTCTAGTATAACAAACTCAGAAAAATCCAAACTATTTGTATTAGTTGTTCGAAACATAATCATATTTAAGGTAATTGACGCATTTCAATATTCTTTTTTAACCTATAGGATGTGGTATTGCATAAAACATACTCGTATTGTTAATTATTATGCTAAAGTAGAAAGAAACAGTTGTTGTGAAAAGTCTCTTTTACAGGATTTTTCCAGTTTTGTTGTTTACCGACACAAGTATTGTCCCCGGCAAATAAGTTGAAAATTATTTTGAAATCACGTGACATGCGCAGTAGTGAATAATGTATCTAAACTTGCTACTGCGCATGTCACGTGATTTAAAATCATGTTCAACTTATTTGCCGGAGACTATACTCTTATTTTATTTCACCTCTGAGGGGAGGGAAGCTTTAGCTGAGCAATCCGTCAATGTCGGATACTTTAGTACTCCTACGGTTCTCCTCATTTCTGATTCTATCAGTCACCAATCATCGCTCTCTCCGCTGCCCGCAAGGTGCCCTACTTTGGAGACCCATAGTTAGCGATTAGCGAGTCTCACTCCGCTATGTTATTTACTACTGACAGGCAGCACACACTGGTCAGACATATGTCTTAAGACACTGAAGTAAGTTAGATGTAAAGATTTTTGTAGCTTCCCGAACGATGGCCATCCAAGCTGGATCCGACGAGATCTTTTTCTTGAAGTTGGACTTACCTAATTGGGCTATCTGTCCTTGATATTTTTAATTCAATCAAGTGTAAAGTTGCCTAATATCGGCTATAGCCGGTACCAACACCGGCATTCAACTTAATTTTTGTCTTATCTATGATTATCTTAAGACCAGCTCTTTGGAATACACTACTAAGATTATCGAGCATTGTGTTCCGGTCTTCCAATATCTCAGACATAAGAGCCACCAAGGTATTATGTATTACACTCAAAGTAACGTATGTAGCAACAACTTGAGTCTTTATTGTAAATTATGCGTCAATAAATAGGAATATTCAGTATGACGTTTCATAAAAAACGTAAACAAATGGTCGGCAATATGATATCCAAAAGATTCCACAGCTACTTGTCCCAGGCATGGATCTCCCACATGTTTTTAAAGGGTCTTTCACATCTTATAGCCAATGTATTAGAAAACGCGTGCCATAATATAAACAAGGATTTTTTATTCTTGCAAGATTCTGCAAGATCCATCGCCTGGTTAGAAAGGTACCTGCTACTGAAAGAGGGGCTTGATGGCGCAATGAGTAGCGCGTTCGGCACGTAGTACAACTATTCTATGATTCGGCCTGCGATTGTTGAAATTAAATTGTTGTCGCAGAGGCTGATGATCGGATGAAATGACCATGTTACTATTACGTTCGTGCGTTCTTAAGAAGGCTCGGCTCCGGTGGCACATTTTGGCATTTATCATCTGCTGTACCAATTTACGAATCCCCATTGGTGGACCGCGTGGCGGAACACAGCCCATTCTCCTAACAATATGTTTTCTAACATACCTACATACATTAATAAACTCATAATTTGCATTTTTTTTAACTAACTTCATGGACTTTATTTTAAAGGGGAAAAATTATAAAGGAATCGATTAAATAATGTTGCTGTTGCTTACAAGATTTATGAAATTTCATCAGACAGCTTAGAGTGCTAGTGATTTTTTGCGATATCTGACATTTGTTGGTTTCATAGTCTTGATTCTATTACAAACAATATTGATTGTTTATGTGCAAAGTCACACTATCAAATTGTGCAGAGCAGATATCTTTTTTATCTAAAACTAGCTGACCCAGCAACCCGTTGCTGCGGCACAGTAATTTTATTTTTCTAAAATAAAATAATTTTTCCAAAATAAAAGTAGCCTAAGTTACTACTTGTACATCAGCTACCTGCCAATAAAAGTCTCGTCAAAATCGGTCCAGCCATTTCAGAGATTAGCCGGAACAAACAGACAGACAAATATTGTAAAAAATGTTATTTTGGTGTATGTACCATATATATATTCATATGCATGTAGTAAAAAACAGTTATTTCAATATTACAAACAGACACTCCAATTTTATTTATATGTATAGATGTAAAGGAAGGCTCATACGGATATTACCTGCCCACACTTGCTTACAATTTTGTGTTATTTTTTACAAAGGTTACAAAAGTAATCAAAATTAAAATGAACATAAATAATTTAATAGTACAAAGAAATTACATGTATTTCCTACTTTTGTGTGTATTAATAGCGCTAAATACATAGGTCTATAAATAGATGCTGTCCAAGGCTCACAATTGTTTAATTAAAGCTTTGTTTCTTATCTGTTTGATCTAATTGCATATTTTAGGTACTGTTTACTTGGTATATATGCATCCTCAAGAGCAGCATTCATTTCATGGTACAGGGAGCAGCAAAGATATATATATGTATATCCGTTGATTTTAAGTTTTATATTTAAACTACAGCAGATTTTTTTTAAATTGAGCAGATATAAATTATGCATTACTATTCAACCGCTCCACTGCATTACAGGCACGACAACATGTTATGCATATCGGCCTTCCAAAGGAAACCTGTAGTGACATTTAGGAAAAGGATAGGAGTTCAGGAATTATTGGGAAGTTGAGACTAAAGTCACTCCCTCATAAAAATCAATCATAAAAATAATTGTTATTTTAATACAATAATATACGATTGGATAATATTTTTTTGTCTACATTTTACTCACTTAACAAGCTTAAGACATTTGTTGTGATCTGAACATCAATTTTCAAAATACCTTTAATGTACTTTAACATGTAATAGTGTGCACCTTCCATCAGACAGATTTTAGATAGTTTACTTCTCATGTGATATAAATTAAACCAAACCATGGAATTTAATGTTACGCTTTGGTAACTGGTACTGGTTATTTTATCTACATTTACCTGAAAATACCACATGTTGCAAAGAACAAATAAATAAGTAATATATGGCTGTCCTAGTCATTTTACACTTTCAACTTTCAGTGTTTAGGAGAGGTTAAACATTATAGGATGACTTATATTTTGTTTTAGAATCCTCATATCTGCCCAATAGAATCTAATCTTTCTACCAAAAAATATCTGGTGTTTCTATTAGTAACTGTCATCATGAAGCAACGCAGAAGTACCTAAGTGAGATGTATTTATGAATTTTACAATTCTTTTTGGTAAAAAAAAATTGTAAATTTCAACCTGTTGTTATTTTTGGTTACTAGATACAATAAACGCCCTGCTGACGCGCGTTTTAAGAACACGCGTCGGTAGCGCGTTTTTTTTTAAACAGAGCAATTTTTTGCATCTCTAATATCGCTGTCGATACAAACGCGCGCTCAAGCTGCGTTTGACTCGCGCGAGTATCGCGTTTAAAAACGTGGTGTGCACAGGCTCTAACTTTTAGAGTACCCCAGGGATCACATTTGGGACCTTTATTATTTAATATCTACATAATATTAGCAATATACTCTTCATTGATCAATGTTAAAGACAGATTTTTTTTTTATTTTATATAGTATAAATAAGTCGTGTCATTAGTTGCAGTAGGTTAGGTCATAGCTGATAAAGGGTAACAAAGAGACCTGTATTGGCTGTAATATTCATATGTGAAAAACTTTGAAATTTCACAAAAACCCTCATTTGTTAGATTTCGATATAAAAAAACGATGTTAACATGGCCTACTGATTATTTTATTCTAAACATAAACCACTTAATTTATTATCAGGTAAACCTTTTGTCACTATTTAATATGAGTGTTTATTCCTCAAATTATGTAAAATAAAAGCTTTTCGTGTTATAATAAATAATTAAATGTCATAAACATAACTCATTAGATATTTATTAAAACCCTTACCTGAAATCTGGTGGTGGATGGCTGATCTTTGAAACGTGAAGGTTTCTCCATATCACGAAAGCTGCTTTTTGTCATCGGAGACTGAGATGACTGCGTGACAAAATTGCCGTTAGTCAGATCAGGCAAAAGTTTGTCTTTCTCGTTTGGATCTCGGGCTTTGAAATGTAATCCAGCTTCTACATCTTCAGTCCTTGGTGCGATTTCCGTCGGATACTGGATGTTCCCATTAGTTGCCGCCATAGACTTGGCGGAACTTATCTTTCGAAATCGGCCGATTATAACATCCTCTTCATCGTGTATTGGTACGTTCAAATTTTCCGTGTTCTCCGGTCCCTTATTAGATTTTCCATCAGATTTAACTGGACTCATTTCTATATCTTTTTGTGGCGTACCCATTTTAAAATTTATGTTCACACAATCCCACTTTTATTTCTCACTTAATTCATAGTAGCAATGTAATAACCTTTTTTTGATAAACGTGCGTTTCAATTCGAGCACATATGGCGCGGTTACAGCCAGTCTGTAGTTCAGTTTTCAGATATTGTAGTTAAAAACACATAAATAATAGGAACAAAATATCTCTCATGTTATTAAGATAGGAATATTATAAAATTAATTTAGACATTTCAAAAATTATGCCGATAACACTCGCGTAAATAAACAAACTAACCGAAACACGGCAGCTTTAACACGGCTTCGAATTTGAACTAGCTCCACTTCATGACTTCACTACTTTACTGTCCGTCACAGATCACATTGACATATCATAGCAGTTCACTTTTTGATTGGTATCCTTTTTCATAAAGAAAGGCGAAGGTTGCAAAGTTCATACAGCTACATCTGCAGTTATTTCATTTCTTGTATCTAAAGAAATTTTTACGAGAAGAAATTCATCATTTTAACATAAAAGTAAGCATTCTTTCATGTTATCATATCGTGATGACTCGTGTAAAGACAGTAAAAACTATGAAACCCAACCAGACTCGCAAATCTGACTTATTATACGTTTCCTATAAACTAGTTTTAACGATTTGTCAGAAGTTCAATACACAGCAATATGCGATGCTATATTAAAGCAATGCGTAAAGATAAAAAGATAAAACGTTACATCACGTTAGAAAAGATGTCATTAATATTACAGTAGCTCAGCATATTTCACTGGAGGCCCGACATGCAAATCAAAACAATTAAATCAAATAGAATATAAATTACAAATTACAATATGCATAAATAAAGTGTCAAATTGCGTTATTAACAATATCAAATCAAGTTATGTATAATATTACAAGGTATAATAATAAAAGTAAGTTAGTATTACAATAATATTAATAGAATATGTAATAGAATATAGATTATTGATCCATATAATGCAGTTTTTTTTTACCATTTTAAGTCTTATTAACATTTAGACGCAACACAATTATTATTCATGTATGGAGTTTATGTCTAATTTGATTAATTGGCAGTTCTTTCATAATATATGAGGGATGTTATAAAAATTTAATCGACATAATGTAACAATTTTTATGGCACAATGCTGTTATTCTGAAAGGACAAATAAGTTTAGACGGGACTCTCTTTCTTATAACAGAGCAAAGTTATTTATTTATTTATTGACACTCAAGAATTGGTACATAAACGTTTTTTTGCATTAACAACTGTAGAAGTCAGAGACCGTGTTACAGTTTTTAGCGCCTACCTCGTTTAGGACAAGGAACATGATTATAAATACACTGTCGTGCTTACTATATAACTTATTTAACTAGGCGATGCAGTCGCTAAGCATAAAGCTACGCTGGCACCATATATTGGAGCGGAGTATAATACCTAAATAATGAGTTTAACCATTTTTTTTATTTTAGGATACATTTCGGGAAGTGTGCAGCAGAATTGCACAGATTTGTTCCACTGCCCCATTTTTTCATTGGACCATCAATCTTACAACTAGGCGCCACCATTATATGGTTATTATATCAAAAAGTCACACTAAGCGTTTTGGTTCCAATTTTGTGTACCGTACCGCTAAAGAGTGGAAAACTTTGCCTGAGTCTGTATTTCTTCTAGGCAAGCGCGTCACATCCTAGATCGCATCCTTGTTTACCATCAGGCAAGATAGCGGTCAAGCGCTAACCTATTTACTATATAAAAAAGGAATTAATGCCTTTGGAATAATTGCCTACATGATCTAAGAGGGGCTGCTCCACATATCGCTCGGATTCATTTTTTTTGTACAATAAAAGCTTTACTTATTTCCACTGAGTTATCCCAAAGTACAAATCAGTGTGTGCCACTGCACCATGAAGTATAAAGTACCATATCACTTTTGTCAGAATACCAAGTCTTTTTGAAGCTAGTTGAGCCTTACTCTCAATGAAAAAGCTGAAATTGGGAGTTGAGAGAGAGAGAGAGAGATTATTTTATTATTTATTTATCATCCATTGATTATAATGTCATTCTTAAATAAGCTCTTACCGTGATTCATTATGAAGATTAGGATGTATGGAATATGTATCCTTTGCTTTGCCTTATGGTAAAACTTAACAAAAAGAGAATATTCAGATGAGAAATGATGGGACTTGTCATTGTCATTCTCTGTGTAGGTGGATGTGTTCTGTGGTGTAGGTAGTCTGTGATATTGGGACCGAGAATGAGCAAGAAAGGGTAGAAAAAGCTAGATTAAAAAAGTACTGGCTTACTTCTTAAAGATTACATTAATTTTTTTACTTAATTGTGCTATTATATTAAGTTGCCTTGGTATAGCGAAAATTTAAGTATAGTGGTAGTTTAGAGATGGGATTCGAACAAGGTCAAATTTTCGTCGACAGTCCTACCGGCGCCTACTTCGCCGGTCAATTCGTAGATGGGAGGCTGGTGTTTGAATTACAGAAGGTTAAAAAAATCCGCGGTGAGTTGCGTTTATTTCTGCACTAATCAACAACGAACTCTATTTCTATACCTGCGAAATAGTTGTATTTCATAAAATACTTGTTTCATTTAGCTATTGTCTATTAAGTATGAAATTATCTAAAATTTGCATATCAAAGTTATATTGTTATATTCATATTCTTTGGCACTAAATGTCTGCTATGTAAACAGTTAAACTCTCAAGTTCTATAGGCCATTACTAAACAGTGTTTGTTATTACAATTTACCATATATAATTAAAAAATAATTTATTGTCTTCAAAATTAAAGATTAACCATGGTTATACCACTAATATGCTGAAAGTTAATGTTATACATCTCAAAAATGAAAGAAACATTTAAACAACAAAAGCTCTTTAAGTCAATGGATATTACTATTGTTTTTTTCAAATAAAATGTACAATATATAAATGATCAGACACACTTAAGTTAGTACTATCACAACTCCCTGTTCAACAGTTCTCACTCAAATGACTAACTAACTGTTTGACTCCAGCTTACCTCCTTAACATTTTTTCCCAAGGGCCTTCTAATTGGTTGTTATACTTGCATGTGGTTGGAGGAGTATTCAACCAATCACAGATGAGCAACATCTTAATAAATCTAAAATAATTAAATTGTGTCAAAATCATCACAGATAAATTATCACCTTTTTAATGTTATTGAAAAGAGACACCAAAAGGGACTTATTTTCATGATAATATTCAGGAACTTTTAAATAAAAAACTGCCATAATTTTAGTAATGTTTACTTTGATTATACTTAAATAAATAATTGTTTATTAATGCTTCAATAGTTATTATTAGGAGGTAAGCAGTTGTTACAACTGATATTACCTGTATCCTGCTATCTATGCGTTTTGATAATTATTAATGTTTTTAAATATGTCTATCTACCAGTTGATTTGTGAACTGACTAACTTTTGAGGTGTGGGTTATATAGCCATTATCAACTTTCATTGAAACTTTTTTCATGCATCTAAGTCCTCTAGATCCATTTTAACATTTTTTTGATGTAGGTGTACCTTATAATTAAAATGGCAGCCATTTTTACCAACTCCTTGTAACTAAACACTCTGTATACTTTTCAATTTGCTTGTAATTTTATGATTGCCGCTACATTGAGGATGATAAAGTTAGACACCCTTCTGTAAAATTTAAGGACAAATATATGAAAAATATTTTCACTTCTCAGAAGAATGTCTAGTACAGACTTCAAATAATGAAAATATTTGAATTATTTATTTAAACATTAGAGTATTGTCAAGTATGAAAAAGTATTGTAACTATTTAATTTTGTCTATTAATAATATAATCAATGGGCTTTAAGAGTGCATTGTAAATCGGGAAGTTTGTATTGCAAACAAAATTCTGTATTGTAAATTCAGGGTATTTTTACCAATTTCAAAAACTATTTACAGGGTAAATTAGATTGTACTTAAATTGAGTTTCTGAAAGTGGGGTTAAGAAGCGTCAGTTTGATGATTGTACACTTGAATCAGGAGCACAAAACTGCACAATACAACCTTTATACAGTAATCATAAGAAAAGGCATAAGTCACAAACAATCAACAGACATCTAGCAAGCCAAGGCTTAAATAAACTAGGCGATGCAGCCGCTAAGCATAAAGCTACGTTAGCACCATATATTGGAGCGGAGCGAATTTTAAAAATCGGGCTCCGACACAATCTGGTCCTAAACCTATTGATTCGATTCCACCCAAAAAATATTAAAATCGGTTAAGAACTCTGGAAGTTATTTGACGACCGTTTGGTGCAACGGTAGCGATCCTGCCTTTCGCACCGATGGTCCTGGGTTCAAATCCCGGTAGGGGCAGATGTTTATATGATGAATACGAGCATTTGTACCTGAGTCATGGGTGTTTATATATATTTCTATGAATATTACATATCTATGTATCATATATTTATGTCTATCCGTTACCCTAGTATCCATAACACAAGCCTTACTGTGCTTACTTTGGGCTAGGCTAATTGGTGTGAATGTAGGAAATATTTATTTATTTATTATTATTAGTTATGGCGTAACAGACATTGCGCCATTGAAGCTGATCCATGGGAGCTTCGCTTTCTCCGCTCCAATAAACTGAATCACAATAAAAAGACTATGAGTCCTATTAAAAAAATCTGAATAAATAAACAATATTCCAAAGAAACTAAATAACAAAACATAAAATATGTGTTTTGCCAGAATCTCAGACTGGCAGGAAGGTTGGAGATCGGAGACCACAATTCAAAACGCTGCTGCCCATTTTTGGTCTTAGTGAGGTGTATAGTGATATGATAACCTCCAATATCATCAGTCGTCTTTTACGACACCCTAAAATGTGAAGTGTTGGTGCTCTACTTTTCTGGATACCACACGGCACGATACAACCCATGGTATGAGTACTATCAAGCTATTAAGTATGGTAGTATGTTTTAATCTCTATGGTCATTTCCAATAATTTTTATTTTTGGTAGTCCGCTGTATCAGCGCAGTTATACGCCATCCAACTGAAGTATTTTGCGGGTAGCAAGGATTTTATGAGCTGACGTATCTGGCTACCCTCTATCGCAGTTTTTTATTAGACTCGTCCCATGTATCACGGTCTGTAAACACTAGTCGTGTGTCGTAAACAGTTTACAGTATCATATTGCGAAGCACACTTTTTTGTGTCGTGTTAATCGGTGTACGGGATTGGATTCTGACACTTCACATAATTTTATCTGTCATTGCGATGGAAATTTTTGTGTTTGGTAATTTGAATCGCTTCCCTGAGGTGACGTTGTGTTGAGACAATCTAAGGTTACGAAACTCGATCCAGTGATTTGAGCCCCATTGGATTAAATGTTTAGCGATGTTTAACAGCTTTTATGTGCTTCTTCTTTCGGTATGCTATTGTTTGAGCGATTAAATAGACTGCCACAACTGTAGTCGATCTCAGAAACACTGTTTTATCCAAATCAAATCTATATGTTGACTTGAGTAACGAAGCATAAAATGATCCTTTTTGCGGATAATTTATCAATTATAGTGACTTCAGATAAAAACTCTTCAGTAGAAACACATAAAATAGAAATTATTAAAACATTGGTATCGGTGACAAATTGGCTGTATAATAACAATTTACAAATAAATCTCAATAAGACAAAGTTAGTTAATTTTAAGGACATAACAATTGACATTAAATTCAATGATATAGATTTAAGGCATGAAAACAATGTAACATTTTTAGGATTAATAATAGAGCCGTGCTTGAATTGGAGAGGTCAAATAGAAAAGCTTTGTAATAAATTAAACGGATTCTCGTTTGCTCTTTTTAAACTATCAAAAATAGCGAATAAAGCTACAGCAATTACAGCATATTATGCCTATGTCGAATCACTGCTAAGGTATGGTGTCTTACTCTGGGGAAATGGCGTTGATGTAGTTGGGCTATTTCGAGCGCAAAAAAGGTGCGAACGAGCAATACTCAATATAGCACCGGACGTGTCATGTAGACCGTACTTCAAAGAACTTAGCATATTGACTTTACCTTGTTTGTATATCTTGGAAATGGGTATTTTTGTAAAACAAAATTTCAATACGTTTACAAAAAAGAAGGATATAAGAAAGAGAAGCGTTAGGCACTCAAATAAAATAGTTCTAAATACCATACCTAAAACTTATCGTTATCAATCAAACGCACCAATCATGGCAATTAAAATATACAATAAAATACCGGAACATATTAAATTGTTGTCTTATAATAACAATACTTATTGACAATACTTTTTACAGCGTAAATGAATTTTTTGAACACCGCAATAAACCAGAGCGTGCATAGAATAAGTCTATATGATGTCCTTGTCTGTTTTATATTTTTTGATTATTTTTGTTATGTTGTAAACCAACTAATTTGCATGCCATCCTGATGGTTAAATAGGCTTAAGAATCAATCATATATTAAAATAATACCTGAATGTAACCCTTTTTATTGCAAATAAATGATTTGAATTTGAATTTGAGCGTATAGCAATTAAAACAGTTAATTTATTAAATTTAAATTACTTTGGATAATTGGTAATCTGTGATGTATCGATCTTGTTGTTCCGTGTTCAAGCGATAAGTGTCGCCACCACAAAGGTATTACTTTTTTAAAAAGCGTAAGTTTTGTGTTATAGCTTGATTGTTAAGATTTACGCCTTAAATCATATGTAATTTCGGAATCTAATTTATTAAAAAAAAACTTGGGAAACTAAATCCTGCTAGTGGAAACACTGTTTAGCTGTTTAGCTCAGTTACGTCTGTTTATTAGTTAAGAGAAAGTGCTGACTTAAATTTAATTACATTTTAACAAAATTCTTTTATCTATTAGTTATATAAATATACTATGAGTCAGCTGTATTATGGATATACTATAGCCCATCAATCCCATTCTATTGTATGCACTGTATAACCTGTTCGGGAAGACGACGTGACGTTACTGAAGTATTTAGCGAGTTAACACAAAAACATAAAATATTTTTTAGTTTTGATTCACCACCATATTTACTCTGCGTTACGACACTGCTAGGCACAGGATAGGGTTGTCAACTATTAAAATGTCGAACAAAAATAAATTAAAGAAAAGACTGTTTTCACCTTCCTCGGTATCTAAAACAGAAATCGATTAAAATATTTCGCTGAGTGTAGGCAGCCTTCGTTTCAGATTGTAACTGGTAATGTGAAAAAGTCTTGAAAACTAGTTTTTTGTGACCACTGCAAGAGAATTTAAAAATTAAATTAAAAATGTTTCACATACTACAAAAAGTAGTCTTAGTCCCTGTCATCTAAGCATGGACTGAAAATGTGTTTTGTGTAATTAATGCGAAGTGGCGCGACTACAAAAGTGAAATCTCACTAAATTTTATTAAAAATGAGTTTATAATGTATTTCAAGTTTAAACTGTGCCGTAAGCGCACCTAAAGCTTTTGCACATGAAGAATGGATAAGTTGTCCAAGATGAACAAAAATACAGTATTTAAAACACATAAAAATAAAATATTTACTGTTAAAATTGTAAAAAAGAGTTGAAAACCTTAGTATACGTCTCCTCCAGGGATTTTTATAATGATCGGTTTTTGCTCTACTCGTAATCAACGGCTTCCCGCGTCCTTGACCCGAACGTCGATCCAACTTGTGGGAAGCTTACTCACGAAACGTCGTCCGGTTTACATTCGCATATAGAGGCTCTCCTTAATGTATTCAGCCCAGGCGTAGACGAATGTCGGTTTGCCTGAGTTTCGGCTGATTACAAAAATTTAAAAAATCAAAAGCTTCACCCACCTGTCGTCCGCAATCTTGTGAAAAGGGTATTATTGATTTCTCAATATTATTAATTTTATTGTTAATACAACAATAATTTAAATTTCTTAATTATTTTGTAACAGCAAAATTAATAAAATCAGTTCTTCCGTGCCGAAGACGGTGCTTCAAAAATATCGGGAGCTCAAAAATAAAAAAAACAAATTCGCATAAATTAACGAAATGCTCATGAAATTCTAGGCTTATTAAATAATGTGAGACAATTTATATCTCACACCAAGTATTTAGTTTCAACCTAAGCCGAGTTTGACAACGGATGCTGAATTATAGTTACCTATTATACACTAGGTCGTTGCAGTCGCTAAGCGTAAAGCTACGCTAGCACCATATATTGGAGCGGAGCGAAATATTAAAAATAATAAAAAAATTAACTCAATAATTTTTAGTAAATTTTAAAATCGCGCGCTTTTTGTTTCAATGGGAAATCCCATAGAGCCAATGTTTATTGGTCATAACTTTTTTTATTTTTGTGAATTTTAAAATTTGCTCCGTCACAATCTGGTCCGAAATGTGTTGATTCGATTCCACACAAAAAATATTAAAATCGGTTAAGAACTCGGGAAGCCATAGGAGCCCCGCTCCAATAACGAAGCGATGCGGTCGCTAAGCATAAAGCTTCGCTAGCACCATGTATTAGAGCGGAGCGTAACATTATAAAAAAAAATTCAATAATGTTTAGTAAATTTGAAAATTCCATAAGAATGAAAACTTTCAAAAAGCGCGCGCTTTTTGTTTCAATGGGAAATCCCATAGAGTCAATGTTTTTTGGTCATAACTTTTTTATTTTTGTGAATTTCAAAATTCGCTCCGTCACAATCTGGTCCGAAATGTGTTGATTCGATTCTACACAAATATATTAAAATCGGTTAAGAATTCCAAGTTATGGCGTAAAAGATATTGCGTCATTGAAGCTGATCCATGGGAGCTCCGCTCCAATAAATAACTATGAACAATAACATCTCGGGGACCCATACCAGGAATCGAACACAGAGCCTTTGGCGCAGTCTTTGCGGAATCGTAACCATTAGGATAAAATTATCTACACTAGATTAAATTTGTGTTTGCACCTCGCTTTGTATTTATTTATAGGCAGGAACTTTACAATAGCACAGCCGGCATCATAATACAAGTACAGTGACCTTGGTTCAACATGATGAACATTTTGAATGCGAATATATAAAAATTTATACCTACCCAGACGTACAGCCCGAATTTTTTGCATCTGTATTGTAATATTAGGGGTTAAAGTATGAAATTGCCGATTTGTACTGAAAATCTATATTGTTTATTTTTTAAATTTTTAACAAATTTATTTAATCCAAATAGTTGCCATTATTATCTATACATTGCTGCCATCTAATGGGAAGGTCATTAATGCCTTTGCGATAGAATTCCGACGATCTAGACTGCACAAACTGTGTGAAAGCATTTTGTACTGCCTCCTGGGAAGAAAACTTCTTGTCACGTAGATAATTGTCCAAATCACGAAAAAAATGGTAGTCCGTTGGAGCAAGGTCTGGTGAATACGGAGGATGACGAATGGTTTCTAACTGCAGTTCCTGAAGGGTCAAAATGGTTTCTCGTGCTGTGTGAGGTCTCGCGTTGTCGTGGAGCAATAATGGTGAAGATCGATTCATGAGTCGGGGCTGTTTTACTGCTAGTTTTGTCAACATGGTTCGGAGTTCGGCACAATAGACATCTGCCGTTATTGCTTGACCAGATCGGAGAAAACTATAGTGAATAACACCATGCTGAGACCACCAAACAGTTACCATTACCTTTTTATTGGTAAGTTTTGCTTTAGGACACTGTTGTGGCATTTGACCTGGGGTCAGCCATTGCATTTTTCTTTTCCGGTTATCATAAAGAATCCACTTTTCATCACATGTTACAATTCGATCCAATATTCCTTCATTTCTGTACCGGTTCAACAAGGCAACACAAGTTTCAACACGCGTTTCTTTCTGCAGATCAGTCAAATCATGAGGCACCCATTTTTCGTATTTTTTTATTTTATTGATTTGACGCAAGTGAGTCAATATTGTGGGTAAGGTAACGTTAAACCATGCCGCTAATTCCTGGGTACTTTGACTAGGATCGGCTTCCACTATCTCTCTTAATTCATCGTTATTTACCTGTGTGGGCGGTCTTCCTCGTGGCTCGTTCTTTAAGTCGAAATTTCCATCACGAAAGCGTTTAAACCAAAATCGCACGGTGCGTTCATTAGTAGACCCCTCTCCAAACGCAGCATTGATATTGCGGGCTGTTTCTGCCGCGTTAGTTCCGCGTCGGAACTCGTATTCAAAAATAACTCGAATTTTCGCAGTATCCATCTTTCTTGTCTAAATTGAATAACAAAAACAATTGAAAGTCGATATTCAAATGTTTTACATTTTTTAAAAAAAGAACATCATAGAAACCATTTAAAAAAAGTTTCATTCGAAAACCTCAAACCATGAAGATTCTATGTCAATTCAAAGAACCTATTGCAATAAAACGGCAATTTCATACTTTAACCCCTATTATTAACTTTATGACGTAAGACACAAAAGCGACTGCGATTAACGTTTCTGTAATTGCCTTAAACTTTAATTGTAGTTGGTTGACTTTAACAACGATTTAATACGATTATTTTTTAACACTTCACAAATTTTAAAGTATTAAATTTAATTTAATTGAATCGAAAAAAAGTAAACCAAATCTATAGGTTCTCAACATAAGTGATATCCCTTGAAGACGTTTAGGGGGGCAGTAGAAGACTCCGAGGTAATGGGGACCAGTCACGTTTTATGTTATGAATGCAGTTCTATAGACATTGAGAAACTAAAACATAAAGTGCAAAAATTTTTGTTCTACGACCAAAATTGACAAAGTTATGAGCAAAATACCGAACGAGGTTCACAGACCGCGCGAACGCATGCGATGACGTCACAATGACCCAGCGCATGCCGCCGAACCACTGCGCGGTTTTATTCTGTTTGCGATATTCGTCCAACAATCGATTAATAACGGATTTAATTTGTTTAATATTAGAAGGTTGTTATTATAATATAACAAATGAGTGAAATAAGGTAGATATCGGTTTTGAGCAAGCGCAATCCGATAATCTACCTTAAGTGGATACCTTCATGGTAAGGCTCGACCGAGATCTCGGTCTCGGTCTTGGTCTCGGCATTCTCGGCTATAAATCCAACCGAGAAATTGGTCTCGGTTCTCGGCTAATTATAGCCGAGATTCTCGGTCATGACCGAGATTGTAACTTTGTTGGGATCGGCATTCAAATTTTGCTGCGCGTGGCCACGTGCACGCACCGCAGTTGATTGGATGCATTTAATCAGCGGTTTTCATTTGTCAAAAGTTGTTTGCCACTAGTTACTGCAACACTGATCGATCCACGGTTTAAAACTAAATATTTAACTGAAAGCGAAGTCAACTCAGCCAAACTTCATTTTGTCGAGACTCTCACTCTTAATGAAAATGTAGGATCAGATTCTCGTAAGACGACATGTCATCTTCAACTAACTCGTCAAACATGGCTGCAAGAAATCAATCCAACTTATGGGCAGCTCATGATTCGATAGAGTTGGAAGACGAGCCAATGACCAATGACGAATACAGTTCAAGCTCTGTGATCGAAATAGCACTAGAAAGCTTTCTTAGATAGCCAAGACTGCAAAGAAATGATAATATTTTTGAGTATTGGTTTTCGTCACCTTATAAGGTGCTTAAGCCTGCAGCAAATAAGTTTTTATCTGCGCCGCCTACTAGCGTTACAAGTGAACAACTGTTTAGCAAAACTGGACAATTGTATGACGAGAGGCGACACTCGTTGAAGGGCGAAAATGCAGAAAAGTTGCTTTTTTATGTTATAATATAATTTTATTTAAATTTGATTATTAAAACAGTTAATTTTGTTAAACAATTAGTAGTGTATTAAAAAGTTAACAGTATTAAATTTTTTTTTTCACGCTTTGTCTATTCTCGGTCTCGGTTCTCGGTCTCGGCCGAGATATTGTTTTATTCTCGGTCTCGGTCTCGGTCTTGGTCTCGGCCGAGAACGAAAAACCCATCTCGGTCGAGCCTTACTTCATGGTATTTGATTATCTTAGTAATCATTTAAACTAGACAAGCTCTGAAATTCGTGGTTGGAAACTCAGAGGTAGGCAAATCTCATTATCAACCTAATCAGAACAGCAGGATAATAAGTAGGTAGGTACACGTACTTGGACTAGCCTATAAAATACCCAACAAAGAGTATGTAATCACTACGTTTTAAGAGACGGCACTCTAGTACTTCAGGCTGAGCTCACTCGAACTGTACCGGAACTAATACCAATATCATAACATTAACTTGCCAGCCTCTGAGCCAGTTTGGCCAACTTGACTATTTGGCACCTTAGTGATGGCAGACTTATCGACTAATTATCGAAAATAGTGTTGTAGCTCCATATCGATAACCTCCATTTCGTGGACCGGCTTTAGAAAATAATTTCAGATAAGAGGTAAGGTAAGAACATGGAAGACAGAAAGATACGAATAAGGATATTGTACATAATATAATTATTCTAAAATCTATGATCGATCTTCCGTCTGCCATATTGTGTACAATAATTAATACTATGTATATTATAATTACTTTTATTTATTTTGTTGTTGTACTTTTTTAATTTTGTCTGTAGTATCGCTCTCAGATTTAACAAAGTCATCATTGATAACTTTACATGATTTTCTAATGAACAATTTACTTAAAAAGTTAAATAAATATTCATTTACTAATTTCGAATGAATATCGCATTAAAACCACTTCATATTGCAGAAGATGCTTAGTTGCAAGGTACAATATTGAGCAATATGCTGTTGGTGTAAATCAGGCAAAATTTTAGTTTCGTACATCTGCTTTGCTTCATTAACTACAATACACAATTCTTTCCTGGGATAAGTTAATGATATCTTATCTTGCCACCATTCTTTAAGAGAAATAAATTTATATAATGGATCATCTAGATTTGGATTTTCTTCTTTGAAAGAAAGCTTACAATCTTCACAGTTAAATTTATCAAGACCTCTTGCAGCTAAATATCCACTAACATATACAATTGGTTGTTGTTCAAAGTTACAAAAAGAACTTTCAATATATTCAATTTCCGATTCGTCAGGCAAAGACAGCACAGGGTAACAAACATCAGTGTCAATGTTGGAATTCCGTTTCTGTTGTATAGCTTTCTGGTCAGATGCACACTTCGCATTTTTATATAATTCTTGATGACTTATGAGCAACTTATTATAATCAGTTTCACAATTCGAGCCACGGATGTGTGGGTCTGTTAAACCAGATATTATACTAGATTTTAAAGCTGCATTAAAATGAGTACATGTTGGATTTCTGTTTGTTGCGCTGTGCTGTCTAATGTTCCCGAATAGATTTTCTAAGGAATCTTGGTTAAGTTGGCGTAAATTCAAATATTTAAAATTTGCTTTTTCATTCAAAAGATTCCAAATCATTAAAAAGTTTAATGATTTCAAAGATATTTCCATACCCTTAATGCAACGTACATTTTTTAAACGTAATTGGGAATCTGACTTCAAAAATGTTATTATGGGAATATACTTTAAATAATAATTCCAAGATTCCTCATGTTTAGTCTTTTTTGATACATTTTCTCAAATTCCTTTTTTTACATCTTTTGGTGACGCTGGTCCATTAGTGCAGTCGAAAAGTTTGTCCATTTCTTCAACAACAAAAGCAGTGTCCATGATTTCTTCTGAATGAGAATTGTTCCACGCCATCATGTTCAAGACTGCAGCCATTGTGTTGCTTAATGCGTGAGCTGCAAATTAAACACGCATTTTAGTTTTATATGTTGGGTTAACAACTGTTTGATTGATTTTCTTAAAGTTTAAAAAGTTCCTATTTCTCTCTTCCGCTTCTTTTAAATATTGCCATTTGGCCTTTTTCCCTTTATATTCCATAACACCAGCTTGGAAAAAATTATTTCGGACTGATTTAAAAAGATGAGGAATATCAAACATTATAAAAACTTTTTTGCATGTTTTAATGAAATTTCCTAAGCATAGTTTCAGTTGCAAGCGCTTCAAGTTAAAAAATAAATAAACAAATTTTTAAACAATTTTTAACTTGTCAAGAAATTAAACATTTTATTTAGCTTGTGTATTATTTTGAATTTAGCAATTAGGAGTTATTGGTACTTCGCCGTCGATATATGGGCTATCATTTGCACAATCACATGATCTTACAAATTGCAATCAATGAACCCGTTCTTTACTTAAAGAAGGACATACAGATTTGAAATAATTATTTATATATACCTTGTAACGTTTTATCCTTTTCTTCATTTTCTGCAGTGATAGTTTTAACTGCCAACTTGGAACTACCAATTAGTTCACCTGAAAAATTAAATTTAGAATAATTTTTAAAGATACTATTATGCTAGCACACCTACTAAATATGGATAACAATAACTTATTATTAATAACTCTTATAACAGTTATTACATTCACATTACATTTTCTATAAAAAATGTGAAGACAATGGGGATAATCTTAAAAATGATTATTTAGTTTTTGGAGTGGAACTTCTTTAGCACCATTGTGATTTATAATGATCAGATTTATATATATATATATATATATATATATATATATATATATATACATATATACTGAATTTTTCAATTGTTACTAACCTGACTTCTTTTCATAATATGTTTTCACATGCAAAGGAAACTCGGTTAAAATGTCATCAGATAAATATGGTCTAGTAAGTTTTTCAGTTGGCACAGCAGAGTTAAGCAACCGATTTCCTTTTTGTTGAAGCATTCACTGGAAAAGTGAGTACCACAAATAAACTTATTTTGGTGTAATTTCTCAATTGGCACATAAGCAAAGTCTTCCATGCCTGATGCCTTAACCCACAATCGGCATCTGAAAAAAAGTTCGTCAATTTCTATTACGTTCTTTCTATAAAGAATATGACTTAGACAATGAAAATAATTGTTCTTTATTTACATGAAAGTTAGAATGACAATAATATTAGACAAATATAAATCTTGCTTTCAAATCAATAATTTGTCAATCATGTGGGTTGAATGGGTAACTTGTTACTAAAAATATATATGATATGACTGAACTACAGTAATTTAAGAAAGTTTAGATAGATAGTTACTACCCAGTTTAGACTTACCGATCAGGGTCGAAGGGAAAACTTGCAAAAAGTATGCCCGACTTGGGTAACTGTTGCATACCACAAATCGTACACTTTCTGTAAAGCTTAACTTCCATGTTACCTTCAGTTTCTCACTAATTTACACGCAAGAAAAGCGAGATTACCGGTATGATATTAGGTTATTAACAGAGACGGAGAAAATAATATTTACACAACAATCTCTGCACAACACAAGACAAGTAAAACAGGAAAAGCACAAAATAAAATAGGTGCAATGGTCTCCAAATCACACATAAAGTGAAATAGCGAATATTCATCAGTTTGAACTTTTGAATAACTTATCTCAAAACCAAACGTCAGATAATGAGAATCTCATTATGAGATATCGGCCATTTTTTCCAGTACCGCCATCATTAAGATGTTAGAATGTTCGTTATTTTAGGTTGGTATTAATCATGTTTCAGGTCTTGACGAAACCTCTTCAATGAAATAGAGACCTTAACTACAAACAATAAGAAAGTATTTTAAATAAACTAATTTCCCGAGGATTCGTTTCAAGGCAGTGTCGACCCACTGATACCCAAAAGGTTTAGGTTAGTCAGCCAGGGCAGTTGAGTTTGTTGTTGTAACTACCTACGCCGTTATTTTAACATTGTTATGTAGACGAGTATGTAGAAACTTTACTGTTCAAAAAATATTATGTATACAATAAATAAAATTAGAGTTAAATACTTCATTTGACAGGAATGTACCTACGTTCTTTGGACACGTAATTTTGAGCTATGAATAAACGAAATCGCTTTGTTAAGTCCTAGTATTGTTTCTAGGTAGGTACTACTTTCTTAAATCCGGTTTATTTATTATAATCTTAGTACCTACTACACTCAGAGGCACAATTAACCGCCCACCCGGCTAAAGTGGCATTACTTTGTTTACAATAACGAAAAGCTTATGATGTTGAATGACAATTTGTTAAGTGGGCAGTTTATGATAAAATGAGAGAATTATTACCCTTTTTTTAAAGATACCCTCAAGTCTGGGTCACTTTTATTGAGTTCAGTCGAATATTGAATTTCGAACTGATTCTTTTGCACGTACATAAAGTGTTGCTTGTGAAGTCTTTAAACAAATTTCTTTGTTCTTAAGTTGTAGCTGAGTTTGTCATTTGCTTCTTACTCAGTAAAATGCCATTGGGTGCAGTTGATGCAGCTAGAGCGGTGGCGCTTTCCGATGCTGGGTATAGCCAGCGTCGTATAGGCCGTATGCTGGGATTTCCTCGAACCACGCTACGAGATGCCATCCGACGATGCCGAGAAACTGGATCTTACACCAGAAGACCCGGACAAGGTCGAACAAGGTGCACTTCTGAGAGAGATGACCGCTCCATTGTATCCAATGTTTTAAGAAATCGCTTCACTACGACTGCGGAGGCTCGTAATCGCCTATTTGAGGTACGAAATGTAACTGTTAGCGTTAGAACAATAAGAAGAAGGCTTGCAGAGCGTAATTTGACTAGTTTCCGGCCGGCTCGAGTACCCGCGTTGACCACAGAGCACCGGAGAGCTAGACTTCGATTTGCTCAACAATACCGAAATTGGACAATGGAGCAATGAAAGAACGTTGTCTTCTATGATGAGTCGACAGTAGCTTTAAGAGGTCCTGATGGACGCCAGCGAGTGTATCGACGGCCGGGTGAGCGGTTTGCACAGTGTGCTGTAGTCGAAACAGTGGGCTACCAAGGTGACTCAGTAATGGTATGCGGTGGAATTTCTTATGAGGCCCGTACAGAGTTGGTTTTGTTTGAAAGAGGCAATGTAAATACTCAGAGGTATGTGGTAAGAGGTCTTAGAACCTCATATTATCCCTTTTGCCCCATTTATTGGAAAAGATTTTCTTTTAATGTAAGACAACGCCCGTGCTCACGTCGTTAGAGCGTTTACGGAATACCTTGATGCTGTGGCTTTACCACGGCTACCATGGCCAGCTCGAAGCCCAGACCTAAACGTTATCGAACACGTTTAGGACAATCTCAAAAGGCGGGTACGAAGTCGGATTCCCGCTCATACCTCCATTAATAAGTTGAAGATTGCCTTGATGGAGGAGTGGGAGAATATACCGCAGTCAAATATTCAAGACATTATGGATGCTCTTCCAAATCGACTGGAAGAGGTCATAAGGGCCTGAGGAGGCCATACTCATTATTAAAAGTTAGGTTTTTAATGTAAACATAAAGTTTTAGCTTGTTTGTCATTCCCCTTAATTTTGTTCCTTAAATGGTAACTTCAAACTTTTTCAAAATTAATAAAATTAAAGCAACAGCAACTGAATTTTTTCACTTATTTCATTTTAAATTATCTAATTTATTAGATTGTGCAGAAAAAAAGTAATTCTAAAATATATTTTTTTAATTACACTGAAAAATGTAAGTGGGCGGTTAATTGTGCCTCTGAGTGTATATTTACAGCAAGTTTCGTGGTGATAGCAGCAAGAAAACTTACTTCTCCATACAAACTTCACTTGTGGTCTTCCTAGTCCTTTGGGGTCAAGGCGTGACTATTGTACAAAATTATGTTTAAGAGGCAAAAGGACACTCGAATGCAAAAAGTTTTATTTAAATACGTCTAACTGTTTTCACATGGAAAGCGTACAACAGACAGACAGACAAGAAATTCAATGACAATGTTTTTGGTTTCTATTGCGTGTATGGAGCCCTCCTACCGCGATTATTCAAAAAAATATTCAAAGTACAGAATTCACTTTGGCTACAGTTTAATTACATGTATAGATAGATATATATTTATTCCCTAAGGCGGGAATATTCCCCTATGTTCCGGGGAACTTCAATTTTATTGTAGTTAGACCTTAGTAAGACCCTGGTTTTTACCCGAGGAAGGGTTATTAGAAACTTCACTACTTACACTTTTTATCATTGATTTACTCATTGAAATATACATAATACACCCTGTATTTTTTTTAACATTCGTAAACAAGTTGTAACTAAGTTACCTACCCACTTGTTTACCACACGAGTAATGATGATAAAAGTTGGTATACAATTGTTGTGTTGTATACAAGGTAATGGTTGGTAGGGAGGTATTTACATCAAAATGATCCTCGCAACAAAATCTTGAAGCTTGGAAAGCGGAATTTTGTCATCCCTCTTCATGACAGTACACCATTTTTTGCGTACTTTTGAGTCGTTTGGCACATTGAAAAACAGTTTTTCAAGTGTACTTATTGAAGTATTAGTACATTTCGGTATTATACAGTACTTATAATCCGGCATATTTTCACTTAAAAACTGCAAAACCACAACATCACCCGCGCAGATCGAGGGAATCTCAATAAATGAATTGCGGAGAGTGCGCGCGCGGGCGGAAAGGTAATCGTGACGTCACATAAGTTATTCGGCCGCCCCGCGGTCGGCTTGTACAAAATGTGTAATATCTTCGCAACCAATGGACCGATTTCAATGATTAAAAAAGTATCGTACCTAAACGAGTTAAAGGAACAGCATTATATAGATAATATATGCATTTTCCGACTTGATACGGGGACCCATTGGGGGACAAAGAAACGGCGGAGAGAAGGCATGGGCAGATTAAAAAAACATAGTCTAAAATATAGTGAAATTGAGATGGGGGCTTTTGAAAAATAACATTTTCTTTAGGTGGATAGTGAGCAAAATAACGTTGAGAAACTCTGATGTAATTAGTAACATAGTAATCAACCAAACCTTGAGATGGAGGATTATAATTGTCCCAAACCTGATTAATGGTTAGTTACATGTGTATCTAGTACATAATGGTTGAATCAGTATCTATAAATATAACAGAATTTCTTAGAAGAACACTTCGTTATCTGTCAGTCTGCTTGATATTAAATTGATATTATCAAACATGTTTAGCACAACGGTCTTTGGTGCAGAAAAAAAGCTTTTAGTTAATACGACAAAAAAGCTGACGACACTTGACACGCGAGTTAAAAGAACAGAGTAGGTATTGTATCGTTCGACTCCGGATAAAAAATATTTTTTCAAGTAATATTATGAATTGTGATCGTATTTGGTGGTAAAAATCTTTTACAAGTATTGCAAAATTATGATGATACATTGTGTAAATTCGCAACTGTATACAATTTGGACCGATTGGCAAGAAATATTTTTTTTTAGTTCTTACACTTCTGGACCTATCACACATTTAAATAAATCCACTTTTTACAGATTAACACACACATACACACAATCACGCAGAGATCACAGACTGCCACGATCCTGACATATAACTCTCAACAGATCTTTCATACAAACTCGTCGGTTAAGGGTACTTTTGACCTGGCTTTTTTTCAGGACATTTTCACAAAATTGTAGTTGGTGTCTCAAAGTAATATAATATATTCCGGATTAACGACGTTTCCTTTATATTTAATCCTGAGTTTTCAACTCTCTAACCCCCGACGCAAAAAGAGGGGTGTTATAAGTTTGACGCGTCTGTCTGTCTGTCTGTCTGTGGCATCATAGCTCCCGAACGAATGAACCGATTTCAATTTAGTTTTTTTTTGTATTACAGGTGTTTTACGGGCGAGTGTTCTTAGACATGATTGATGAAAATCGATTGAGCCGTTTTAAAGTTATGGGGGGTTAAAGTGGGGAAGAAAAACCGAATGTCTGCAAATATGCTCAAGTGGGGTCTCAAATGAATTTGAAATCGACAAGAACCTATGTATTTACAACTTAACCAGAGATATTATAAGTATGTTTACCTTTAAAAAGTATAAAATAAAAAATTTTAAAAACCCCCGACACAAAAAACATAAGCTACCTTCAAAAAGTAAAAAATAATAAAAGAAAATTAATCTTTAAGTACCTATATGTATAAGTATGTATTAATATTTAAAAAAAAACTTCGCGTTCGGGGACCGCTCCTAATTAATTAGTGTCACATGCGGTCCCCGAACGCGAAGTTTTTTTTTAAATATTAATACATACTTATACATATAGGTACTTTAGGATTAATTTTCTTTTATTATTTTTTACAGGAGCCGTGATCACAGGATGACTAAGGTTTAATAATTTCTCATTTAGTGGTTTGTTTACTTACATCCAGTTCAATGGGTTTCATATATAGTTTAATAAGGTACTTCCACTGTCCAAGAATCATGAAATGTGAAAAAGAAACAGGATATTAGAGCATTTATTTTTAGTTTTCATAAAAATAAGTTGATCTTAAGATGGGAAAACATTTATTCTTAGCGGCTTATCTTCGGAGCCCTAAGAGGCGCCCTGTGGCACCCAGTGCTCCCTTTCCGGCTAGAGCGCCGTAGTGAATATATGCTGGTTCGAAGACTGCCGTCGGAGATGCCGTCCATCTAGAAAACCACTATGGTGGCTCTCTACTTCTGCTTGAGGTTCATTTAAGGATCTCGCCGTCTCATAACGCGTTATCGTTGTTGTGATCATCTGTAACTGACAACAATCACACAAAAAAGCGACTTATCTTTTTATAATATTCATTTGGGTTCATTGTCATTTTCCTTTAAAGGTATCAATTTTCGAGTCACCTATCGTTCTGGGAAATGAATTTTGACAAGCTTTTATTTACTTTCATCTGTCCCGGTGTCTATAATGAAATCTCGCAAGTAAAATTTAATCCCACTACTGATTCGTAGTGACGGGTAATTTGATTTTGGTCCTATATGGTATCTACGGCCTGATGATTTATCAAATAATGTTTAACACTCGCATGCTCCGTAAACTATTTTTGAAACTGTCATCTAATATCTCGTTCTATTTTCGGTCAATAAATGATTAATTTAATTTCCTTATCAAAATATTTCCGCATATGACCTATTTTGAAAACAAGATTCCAATAAAAAAAACTTTTATAAAAAGCAAGCGTTCATAATTATTTGTTTTTGAAACGAACTTTAAAAATAAGGAACGAATCAAAGAAGTCCAAACTCAATGGGGTTGTGTCGTTTTATTGCGGGGCTCCTATGGCCACTTTCCAGCTCCAGCATCAGACCAGCTCCATGTCATCATAATATTGCATCGTTACCTATGCATGCAAAATTTCAGCTCAATCGGAAACCGGAAAGTGGGTAAATTTAATTTGCAAGATTTCATTACAGACACAGGGAAAGGTGAAAGTAAATAAAATCTTGTAAATTAAAAAACTTAAAAACCTGACTGCGTTTCTGTGTAATTTGGAAATAAAGAAACCCATTCTAGAAAGTCGGCCGTCTAGTCAGTAGATTGGAGTAATCTGCAACGTAATATAGGTATATGCTCTCAATTCACTAAGCCTCCATTTCTAGAATGGGCCCCGACTGCTACAACTTTGGCGATTCTTAAGTTAAGTGCAATCGGGTATGATGAGATGACTTTCTTGTTTAAGGGGTTTTTAATTTTTTAGTTTTTTTTACAACCGTTTTTTATTTTATTTTTTAGTTTCATTATCGAATGAGTTTGTATAGTAACCTATATACACATGACACACAAATACATTAAGATTACGCATATTATAAACTTATCAGTTGATAGAATAATATTCTTGGAAACGTTGAATCTCTATTAAAGAATTCGGATCGTGTGGCCGATTTAAAAGATTTTTAGGATCAAGCGGCCATGAGGCCAATCCAGATAATGTTTAACTCGACTAAGAACTACATATGCTTGACCTTTAGCAAATATATGTGAGAAGAGGTCCACCACCGCCCGATCGAGTGTATTACCCTGAAGTGTGTGGACAGTTACAGTCCAACTCAATGAGTTTTTTTTTATTTTGATATACCCTTGTTACTCTCACAGTAACATTTCTATGGGTGTTGTGGTACCGTCATTGTTTCCGAATTCCATAACACAATTCCTTTCTACTTTGGGGTCATCCATTATTCACGTGAGGTCTAAATAGGGGGATTTCGCAAAACATCACTATGATCACAATGGAGGAGTGGGGGTGCAGTTACATATTACGTGTATATTTTGTGTTTTTATTTCTTATAAAGGCAAAGTCAAGTTGAATATAGTCAAGCAAATCCGTGGTTAGAGAGCACATTTTAGATAAATATGTATTTTTTTTATATACAAGTTTATAATGTATTTAAGGTACTAGTCTTCAATTTATTTATAGTAAAAAGGTGCATGGGCACGTCAGTAAAGGCAGACCAAGGCGGAATTTCAGGAACCAAATAGATATCCTGAAAAAAGGCCCTTAAAAGGACCCTTAACCAACAAGCTTGTACGAAAGGTCTGATGGCAGTTAAAGAAGCAAGAGACGTATGTCAGCATCGTGGAAAGTGAAAATCTGATCTCTGCCTACCCCTGCGGGAAGAAAACGTGAAGTATATACTTAAAAAAAAAAATATTCAAGTTATTTTTTATTTCATACATACACGTGATGTAAAAGGAAGGTGGTAACTTACAACTTCACTACAGGTCAGTTAACTAAAGCTGGCACGTTCACAGTACTCACACTTATGCAATTTCACTATACAGTATGTTTAAAAATAAATGATTTTGATTCATAAATGTAGGTAAATTAGAGTTCGTTTTTTAGTAAAATGGGTAGGTTGTAAATAAATTAATACAAATATTCGTGTTACTTGTTTATATTATGATTATTACATTATTGCTTTTAATCAGAATCGTAAATTAAATCTTCTACCCCACTCAAACTGTCATCGCTCGAAGAACTTGATGTTTCGCCGTCGGAATTTCCTACTGTTATTATAAATGAGTTAGTGAAATTATCCACTTTTGGTTCCAGTTCAATATATCGTTCCTCATGTACTCGCGTCTTTCTCCAAATGTCACTAAACATATCCATAGTAATAGAATCGGCTTCTTTTCTAAACAATTCCTCCACAGTTGTCAAGTTAAACTTAACATTTTGTGATGCAACTTTCCCTTTAATAATACCCCACAGTAACTCTATGGGATTCAGTTCTGGGTGGTAGGGTGGTAGGCGTAATACACTGTGTCCGTGATCTTCGAGTATTTTATCAAGTACAAATTGTACATGGCTTGGCTTATTTCTTTTAATAATATCATATATTATAGGTTTTGTGTTTATTTCTGGGTATGATATGTTATATTTAATAATACCCCACAGTATTTGACGACTGTTTGGTGCAACGGTAGCGATCCTGCCTTTCGCACCGACGGTCCTGGGTTCGAATCCCGGTAGGGGCAGATGTTTTTATGATGAATACGAGCATTTGTACCTGAGTCATGGATGTTTATATATATTTCTATGAATATTACATATCTATGTATCATATATGTATGTCTATCCGTTACCCTAGTATCCATAACACAAGCCTTATAGTGCTTACTTTGGACTAGGCTAATTAGTGTGAATGTAGGAAATATTTATTTATTTTTATTTATTGAGTGAAGCTCTGAAAGAGTAAAACTCTCTTTTAGGCAACTCACAAATTTCGCTTGTCTCCCTCCTGCTACTTAACGGTTCAACCGATTCGAACAAATTTTGGCATGAACATACATAATTATAACCTGACGGACATAGGCTATGTAAAAAAAATATAGTCTTTACCATGGAGGAATAATCACCGAAAGAAAAATTCAAAAGCTGATCACAGCCAAACCGCTGATACTACACTGATGAAATTTGGCGCCAAAACTCACATCGTGGTCGTGACTAATGTGCAAAAAAAGTTTTGAAATCGGACATACCATCGAGGAATAATCACCCTTCAATTATCTCATTCAAAACCATTGAGAAAAAGTTCACGAGAAAATACAATTTTTCAATTTCATATGTAAAAAGTCCGGCGAAGCCCTTTTCGGTTCATCTTGTATTAGCTCTGCCTCACAGAACTTCTAGCTTCGAGCGGCGGTAGCCACGAGAGGCAACCAGTTCGGTGCGCGGTATTTTCGAGGCAATTGTTAAAGATTAAGGTGAGGTTAGGTTTGGTAACGTCAGATGGTGAGGTAAGGCAAGGTAGTGCTTCGCTCAGTATTTGCAAAAAGCAGTATGCATTGCAGACCTAGTTTATATTTATCCAACCAAGCTAACATGTCCCTTTTTTTTGAATTCGAGGTGGGCACTCGATCCGATACGACGTTGTGATACGATGCATTATCGACTACTAAAACTGACTGAGGCGGTAAATTTGGAAGAAGTTTTTCTGTAATCCATTTCTGATAGTTACCAGCATTCATATTACTGTGATAATCTCCCGTTTGCTTTTTTGCTGGATAGATAAGCAAAGCTCTTGGAACGAATCCATGTTCCGAGCAGGCATGAACTATCACTAGCATATCGCCTTTGGAAATAGGTACTTTACAACCTTTGCTCGTTTCGTCGGCCCATGCTCGTGGCAATGTATGCGAGCTGTGTATATAAGTTTCATCCGTATATATTACAGGTCGGCCTTGTGATCTATATTCTTGCAGTTTCGAAAGATATAATGTTCTTTTGAGTCTGATGTGACTTTTTTCAATGAGTATTTTTTTATTTTTTTGTGTCTTTCTCCATCTGAAACCTAGCCTCCGAACGATCTTCCTTAGTGAAGAAACACCACCCTCAAAGTTGATACTTTCTTTCAACACTTCTAATAATTTTTTCAATGTGGGAAATGTATGCTGAACCAGATGGAAGTTATAGATAGTTCGCCTTATGACTTCTTGATCAAAACTATCTACTGTAGATTTTTTTGCTAACCTTGGTCGCTTTTTACCCGGTGTTCTGAAAGTAACTTGATGCGCCAATCTTTTCGGTGCTTGCGGTTCTCCTTCTTTTGAGGTAGATGGTTGAGATGTTGCATCAGCTTTCACAGCCGCTGTTACTTGATTGCGTACTTCACAAACAATTCGTTGAACACTTCTCTGAGAAACACCAGTCGCCTCCGACGTCAAATCGTACAAAGTTTTCATTGGAAGATATCCACCATCACTGTTTTTATTGTGATGCATGAAATAGTTAAAAACATTGTACACGATTTCACGAGATTGTCCCTTCAGAGTTTTTCCGGAACCAATTCTTTCCGAAGACATTTTATTCTAACCTCTAAATAGGTAAATAAACACACGCGCCGCGCACCGATCACACGTGACTAACGCGCTAACATCACGCTGTATTTATAAACAGTAGAAAACCAAAAACAATAACTGTCCCCTTCACGCTCATAAGATAGACCGCGCGCGAAAGAGACGGGCATACTTTTCATGATGCCTATGCAGTACGACGTCACGCCGCACGCTTATTCACAGACGCTACACAAGCGCAATGTGTAAATGTGTTGATCGTGCCAGCTTTAATTAACTGACCTATACGTATCCCCAGAGGGGAGGTGTAGCGTAGGGCAGGTAATCCGGCTCGAAGGACCATGTAGCGCAGCACAGTGCAGCAGAGTTTCTGGTAGCCGGTGAGCTTTTTGTAGCGCTGAATGTTCAAGGGTTGCAAACAATGAAGAAGGCTTGATTTTGTAAAATTAATATATTATTTGCTCACCAACACCATATACAACGAAATTGCAAGGAAGGAAATGAACAAGTGAACAAAATGTTGCTACACTCAATAATAAAAAATTAAACTTGTAATGTCTGCAACAGGAGGGAGACTGTAAAAAGTATTCTAAAAACCTCACGTGATTAATAGACGTCCCTTTGAGTTCAGAACGATGTATGTGATATGTATTATTTTATTAATTTATATTGTTCTCTTGTGGCCATCATCCGTTTCGCTGGGTTTTTTTCCAGGTATACACTTAACCGTGAAAGGGTTCTGCAAAGTACATTGGACTACTCAACAGAGCCGTCGTGTGAATGACCGTACTGAGCACTACACTGTCAACCACGATTCCTACGAAGAATACATCTCTTTGCAACTGTACCTCTTTGGTAGTAAAAATGGTAGGTTGCTACTAGCTATAAAAAAAGTCATTACAAAATTAAACCGAATTCCAAGCTAACCTACCAAGTGACAACTTTATTCTAAAAATTTAGAGACTGGCAGTTATTTTCAGTAACAGAGGGCCTACCATGATCTCTTAGCGCGATGCAAGTTCAATTGTCAAAGTGAGACACCGCTATGCACGGCCTATACTGGCGTCTCTTTTCAACAGCTAAACTTGAATCGCTATAAGACTTGATGGTAGGGCCTCAGGAACTTGTGTTTGAGCGAGCCTTCTCATTAAAGAAATATATTCAGTAGACGGACCTTCTATATTTCAGGCGATTCCAACATATTCTTCTTTCTGTCTAAAAAAAATAACCTAGCTTGATTTTCAAGCGCTCTTTTTTGCTGACCATACATAAACCTTATGTCTGTGCCCTACAGTGTGTTTGATAAGGATGTTGTGTTTGAACATTCTATAGTAGATATTCTGTTAGTATAATGGCTTAATATAACTTAGTAAGGTTAGGATAGAACTGGCTGGGTACAGCAAAAGTAAATCTAAATTTTGAGCGATTTTGATTCGGACAACTTTAACCCTGGAACAAATAGACAAATAAAAATGGCCAAAATTGTTTTTTTGTTAGCACTGAATATAATACCGTTTTTGTACATTAAAAAGAGATACCAACTTGTGTACAGGACACGATTCAGTGCAGAGCTGAGAGGTTCATTGGCAAAGGAAAATCGTTAAAGAGCAAGCTTCACTACTTAGCTTACCGCCGTAAAGTTGTCGTCGCCATAAGTCTTTTACAGATTTTATTTCGGAGAGTGTGCTCAGTAGCTCTATGAGCTCATACCGTCATCACCTTGGTCCTTCGGGCATCCGGACGCACAGCGGGCTGCCACCCTTTCTTGGTTGCCATTCCTAATTGTTTCAACAAGCGCTACTCAACATCTTTTATAATTCGTACAGGAAAGTAGTGGAACTTCCTCTCTGCGTTTGTATTTCCGAGTAAATATAACCTGTCCGTCTTCAGAGCCAGGGTGAATAGGCACCTTTTGGGTTAGCTCGCTCTATCATAGGTTCTCTCTTGGCCCCCGGGTTAGATTGGGATCAAAAGCAAATTCATTCGCTCTGGATTTAGTCAAGATTATCATCCCAGTCAGAAGCTGTGAAGGCTTAATGGAGGATCCCTTGGGCGGGTTCTGCCATAAACTCCATGCTTGGTATACCGGTTGGAGATCGTAGTAACAAACTATTATTTTGGTTTTTATTTAATTTATTTAAAAGTGGTAAAAAACAACACTTGTAATACTTACGATATCCGTTAAACTAAACATTCCATTAGCCATAAAGATATCCCAGCGATAAAAATGCGAAGACTAATAATAAAACAATGAATCGAAAGAACTGATTTCTCAATGACGATGTATGGTGGGTTATAAGCATAGATCGGAGTAGGTAGAGCTATTTTGTGTACTTGCCATATGTTAGACTAATATGGATATTCCCTGAATTCCGTGGCATTTGCTTTTTAAGTAGAAAAATAATAAAAAGCTATTTACGCCTTAGGGAGTAATGAAAGAATACACTTTCTCTCCAACGGGTAAGGTTAAGGTCCTTAAGAATAGTATAATAAATAGATAGAAACTTGATTCATGAAACCACATATATTTTTTGTATGTAACAATTTCTTATATTTATAAAAGAATCAACCATCATTTACATTTTAATTCTGAAGTTGTATAAGAATATATTACAATACATATCATTAATTCCTCGAAAAATCAAAATATGATCAAACAGAACAAACTATTTGTATTTACAACAAAATCTCAATTAAAATGATCACGTTTAAACAATAATATACATTTATACAAGAAACGTGATTGGTCTATTTATTGGTCTGGTTCGTCTTCAGCTTCACTAGAAGACTGAGTGTGACCTAAGTTAAATTAAAATACCTTAATTTTTTCTACATTTTCTAATTTTAGTCTTATTTCTTTTTATATCTAACACCCATATGTAGAAAAGGGGCGTTCGACATCTGTGGATGTTAGTGGAGCAAATTTATATAACAATATTTCGTCATTTATTTCATTTCTCGATAATTTTTCTTCATATTCTCTGTGGATATTAATGTCAGGATTCCTATCCAAAACTTTTTCAATTTTGATTTTTATTCTATCACAATTACATTTATTTAAAGCAGCTCTGACTTGATCAAAAGTCAAAAATGCAAAATTTTGTTTCTTTGTCACTGATTTTAGAGGAAGAGGTAAGTTTGGATACATATCTTTCAATATTTTTATTCTTTTAGAAATATTTTTTTCACATTTGATATTAACATATCTACATCATGGTACTGTAACAGTATTTGTTCTGATACGCGATGAGGAGCGTGTGCTAAACAGGTAACATGTTTTAATTGAGGTAAAAAAAATGTTAAATAAAAAAATAAACAATTGAATTCTGGTTATGCATAAAGCATCGAGCACATACCCCAATAGAGTAGAAATGTCAATCATTTTGTTTGAAAACAATTCCGCTAATTCGCCGCTACTCACGCTGATCTAACTGCGCTCCGATTGGCTATCCTAAGGTCAACTATTACTCTAGAGATGTGGTAGTGTCCAAGTATCTAAGGTTCATCGATATCGATAGCCAATACATCAGTAATTATAGCAATAGTGAATAATACATACGTGTTCTCTTATGGAAATAAATGCCTATAAATGCTGCTAGTGATCAAATAAGAAGATATTAACCGCTGAATTGCACCTCAACAAGAACCAAACCAATTACCAAATTACATTTAATTAGTTGTATTAAAAGTAAAAATTAAATGATCAATTAACCATTTATTGGTTTACTGATTTTTAAAATGAATTAGCTTCGTATAAATTCTTCTGACTGATTGTTTTTCATCATGTCTTTTTATTGCTAAAAAAAGCAATTTAAAAAAAAATCTTTGTTAAAAACCATTTATTCAAAAAAGTATAAAAACCGTTCAACCGTTTATTTCAAATACGCTATATACCTAATATATCGGTATAATCGATCATAGGCGGGGAGCCGGTTCCACTGAAACTCCCGTCATAGCGGAATCAAAAAAAAAAATTAAATAAATAGTACATAAGTATAGGAATAAATTAAGGACGGTATGCGTGGATTCCTATTGCCGAAACAATGTTAAAAAAATATTTATAAAAAATGAAAATATGTTTTACCGTCATCGCGGATACTAATTTTTTTTAATGTATTCGATAGCAAATTTTATTGGCTTTGAGAAAAAAATCACGAATACCACTTTTTTCTGCCGGAAGGGTCTGGCATACCTATTTGAAGTGTGTGATGAGGGCTAAAATTGGTTGGCCACTGAGCCAATTTGTATTTTATTTGAACCAACTGAATGTGGATTGCAACTGAATCAAGAAAATAAGTTGGGACCATTGTGGGATAAAGGCCCAACAGCACCTTCAAAAGTTGAAGAAATTCTTAGTGGTCAATTAAATAAGGAAGAAAGTGAAGAATCAGAAAATGAAAACCGTTGTGATATAGAAGAATTTGATTTCGATGATTATCAATAAATATACTAATTTTGAGAATAAACTCCTGTCAATTATTTCAATGTTATTTTATTGTTTTCATTATGTAAAATAAAGATTCCCCTACAATTCCTTGAATCATATTAATCCTCATATTCTTTTAAATCTATGCAGAGAAAAAGACATCTTAGTCCACAAAAAGCATTTACTCCAAAATAAATTTATTGAACATCGTACATTTTGGAGTAGATGCTAATATAGTTTATGCACTTCAAAATTGTATGCGGGATTTTTCCGGCAGTTTTTGAGCGCGCATACCGAGATATTTTTAAAAATTACTTAAAAATAAATAAATAAATGTTTCCGGCATGATGGAGAAATTTTAGCCCTCATCACACACTTCAAATAGGCCAGACCATTCCAGCAGAAAAAAAGTGGTTTGCGTGATTTTGTCTAATAGCCAATAAAATTTACTATCGAATACATTAAAAAAAATATATCCGTGATGACGGTAAAACATTTTTTCATTTTTTTTCAATATTTTTTTTAACATTGTTTCGGCAATAGGAATCCACGCATACCAAGCTTAATTTATTCCTATACTTAAGTACTATTTATTTAAATAAATTTTTTTTGATTCCGCTATGACGGGACTTTCAGTGTTACCGGCTCCTGGACTATTAAGACTTACATAATCAATAATGCACAACACTATCAATTAGATCATTAATGCAAATATTATAATTTCAAAATTACTTTTATGTTTGAAAAAAATATGTAATAAACTACAATAATGTTATTTATCGATACACCCCTTGATCCTTTGAATGCAACACTAGTGTTGAGAGCGTAGACTAGAAAGAGATGGCGTAATGAGAAATCACGTTATGTGGAAGCAGGACGCATAGACACCTGAACACGTGCGTCAACCATTTCACTTTGATTGTCCAGTTTAACTTGAGCCCTGACAATTTTTTATAAAAAGAAATTTTTAACTATAACTTTCCGATGAAAGGTTATTCCGTCAGTTTTATAATTTGAAGTTCTGCTCTTTTTTCCACACCACCGAATAGAACGACACGCCATTATGAAACTATTTAATTGAAATTAATTTCGGAATAAGCAGACACGTCCGCACAGATCCAATACTGGTTTTGTACTGTTTGAGTGGGAGCGAGCGTTAATATTTATAAGTGACAAATCACTAATCAGTTGCGGAGGCGGACAGCCCAATATTACCACTCTATTGGGGTATGTGCTCGATGGCATAAAGAGACAAAAACAGGTTTAGCGACAGAAACACCCTGCTATTGTTTTCGTTTGTTTCCATAATGCGCCGATATCACGTGTTTCAACAAAGCGGCAGCGTCGCGCGTTTGATAAAAAAGTTTGGCAACGTGTTGCTAGTGTAAAATTTACAACGTCGCTCGTGCGCTTATTGGCGTACATAAACCATTTTTATACTTATTAATAAAAATAATTATATTCATTAAAATCCCGGAGTATCAGTCGGAATCACGCGGAATATCGACATCAATGTTTGCGGTCAATGAACCTAAATCGCTCTACCTGTTCCGATCAGTGGTTATAAGTGAAAAAAGGATTTTATTTTTATTAAATTTATTTATTAGGAATGTGCACTGTTATTCACTTTTACAATGATGTCAGATGGAAAAGAGAGAGAGCACGGATTATAAAAATTCTATTGATTTAAAAACAGATTTAATATTAAGTGTGGTAATATTATTTATGTCTGTAACAGTTAGTTGTCTTTTGCGACGCTTTTAAGAGATGGTGCTACTCTACTCTGCCCGACACTACACTGGATTTAGTACTAGGTCTCACGTATCACGTAATATTTTTTAGCGGAACGCACTCTCAATCCGGGCAAGTTCGAGTACCCGTTCAAGTTCCAGTTGCCTACGATCTGCCCGTCATCCTTTGAGGGCAAGTACGGCCACGTTCGTTACGAGATCCGTGCTGTCATGGACATCCCCTACGCCGTAGACAAGGAGGTGTTTATGGATATACGCGTCATAGCCCCGCTAGACTTGAACACGTTTAATTGTAAGGTCAGTGGCTTATTGATATCTGTACTGTAAGCACGTACAAAACAAACAAGCAGAATAACAACAAGATATTATCTCGTCCACAAATAGAAAAATAATGCTTCAATTGACAGCAAGACAACCCTTTTATACTATCCCCACTTTGACTAACAACCAATCAGAGCGTATGACCAATAACAGCAGTCGACCAATTACACATAATCGTTTAGTGACTTTCAAAAACCATGCTGCTCATTTAATAAATGTACAATTAAAATGAATGTATGCGTAAATTAAATTAAAATTATCCTATGTTGAAACAAATCCAGCAAAATTAACAACAAAATCATCAAAATCGGTTGAGTAGTTTCGGAGTTCAGTGCGGTCAAACACTGTGACACGGAATTTATATATATATATATATATATATGTGTGTATATATGTATATATAATGATGATATATATAATGATTACTGATGGTAAGCGATGATGCGATCTTGGATGTGACGCGCCCGCCTAGAAGATACCTATTCACTCCTGACTTGAAGACCCCTAAATTGTATATGTCAGAAAACACAGACTTAGGCATATTACATTCCAGGACCCAGTGAACTTCGAGTTCGACCAGACGTACTGCTGTTGGTGCTGTACATCTGGAGTATCGGAGACGCTAGTGAAGATACCCGTGAGAGGCTACTGCCCGGGCCAGGTCATCCCCATTGAAGTCAAGTGCAAGAACCCTAGCAATGTCGAGATCGACTACATCTCATTCCGCATTAAGAAGGTGCAGACTTCATCTGTTATCTTTTGAATTTAAATAAAACCACTTTAACGTATTAATTGCGCATTTAATAGTGTATTTAGGGTTCCATACGCGAAGGGAAACGGGACCCTATTACAAAGACTCCGCTATCCTTCTGTCACCAGGTTGTATCTCATGAACCGTGATAGTTAGACAGTTGAAATTTTCACAGATTATGTATTTCTGTTGCTGCTATAACAATAAATACTAAAAACAGTATAAAATAAATATTTAAAGGTTCCCATACAACAAACGTGATATTTTTTGCTCGATTTTGCTCGTTATTACACTCATAATTTACTTAACTTAAAGTTTGTACGGAGCCCTCGGTGCGCGAGTCCGACTCGCACTTGTTTGGTTTTTTTATTCCACGTTTTTCTTAGGTCGCTTTCTTGTCTGTTTGCTTGTCTGTCGTCTTGTCTGTCCGGTTGGAATCTTGTATCTCAATTTTGAGGCACTTCCCGACTATCTAGCGAGTTGAAACTTTCAGGGTAGCTCAGAACCCGATGACAATGCACGCTTAAACAATTCTCAACTTGCTAGGTGCACTTTCAGGTCAACTTTCGGCAACTTTCACTTTTGTATGGGGCTTATCCGATTGTTGCGTAACACATGGTTACTTCGTTGAGTTAATAATTAAAAAGAATAAAATAATAATCCTAGATTTAAAAATCTAAAAATCCCACATTTATCAGTGACCAAAAAAGAAGCGCATGTTACTTATGGAGATGTAATGAGATGTATGATATTCATAGATGTTGAGAGTATTTGCAAAGATGCGCCCCCACGTTTTGAGTGGCCCCTCGCTTGGCCCCGCCGGGTTATTTTATTCTTTTTTGGTCACTGAAAAACGTGGGATTTTTAGTTTTTTAAATGTAGTATTTTTATATTTAATTCTGATGTTTCGACTCCTTTACTAAACTTACTGTAAACAGTTATAGTAGATACATATATTAGAGTAACTAAATAAAATAAAAAAAAATTATTTGTATAAATTTAATAGTTAGAGCGAACCCATTCAAAATAAAATAAAAAAAACAGGAGATATAGTTGTTTTTTATAACCTGTATTTTTTATTTGTCGTTTTGGATTGTCTTTCTTAATGATATTTTTTTTCTATCCAGGAAGTGTCGTTTCGAGCATCACATGAGCCCGGATACAAAGATGAGGAACAGACAGTGCTGGAGATGAAGAAAGGCCCCATCCCACCACACACTGACCGGAACTGGCTCGTGGAAATGGCCGTACCCGATATGGACGTGCACAACATGGAAGCTTGCTCCTTCATAAAAATCAAATATCAATTCAGGGTAAATTTTTATTTTTTGCAACGGTTTTTGGTGCAACGGTAGCTATCCTGGGTTCGTGGCCCGGAAGGGGCCAATGTTTGTATGATGCATACGAGCTAATGTGATAAATATTAAATATCCAGGTATCATAAATGTATGTATAGCTATTACATTACCCTAGTATCCATTACACTAGCCTAACAGTGCTTACTTTTGGGCTAGGCTAATTGGTGTGAATTTAAAAAAATATAATTATAATAAACAATTAGTTTTATGAATTAAAATTTAAGCTCGGGCGCTTTTGTAATTTAATTCATGAAGTTGTGACTTTGTTCAATTGTTCGGATTCAAACTTTCACGTTGTCACTACTGTTAGACGCGCAAGCGTCGTCTATCAACAAAAGAAAACGGATTGAGTGATGACTCCGCCCACAGAACAGTAAAAAAGAGTAGAAGTCGCAAGTGGGCGGTACCCGCGTAACCTCTAGTATGCCTATCTACGCGCACTTAGACCTTCTGCTTATTCAGTCGGAATCGCAAACTCTACGCGAAACAATATAGCAAAAAAATAAAAAAATATAATTATGTGCAGTTTTAGGCGTGTAAAAATGATAGCCACAAGACTTATTTATACATAGGAGGCGTAACGTTACATCGGTTATTCATATTTTCTGTTGTTTTCATTAAAATTGTAAGTTGATTATATTGAGTTCTTGGAAATAAAAAAAATCGACCTTATTTTTCAAATGTTAAGGTGTAGATTTCAATGTGCGGTTTTGTTTTTCTAGACGGTTCTAAAACACCTACAAATAACTGAAAGCATACTTCCCGTCATACATAACTTGCCCGGTACTCAATTAGTAATGCACCGATACGTGTAAACAAATATCGATAAGTATTATATTGAAGAGACATATTTGAACCAATATAGCATATTGGGTGCAACTAGTTTTTATGGAATTGTCCTTTTAATTTTGCTTAATTTTGTAAAAGTTAATCATTTTTGCACTATAAGATTGTTATTAAAAAAAAGGTAATATAATGGATATGATTTTGAAAACTATTTTGGAAAGCAAAACCACATTGACAGTAATAAAAAATTATATAAAAAGGTTTAGAAGGCTTGTTTCCGTGTTTCTTATTTCAATATATGTAACATTAAAACCAGTTGTGTACGAAGATAGATTTCGAAGCATGATATAACTTAGCAAAATGTTGTATTTATTACAGCTTTTGTAAAGATCCATATATAAAAGAAAAGCCATGGCGTAGCTTTGACGTTCAATACACTCATTGTAAATGGTCATATTGAATAAAAGTAATTTTATTTTTATCTCATATTATTGCCTACGTTATTTTCAATAAAACAAAACTATATCGATAATATCAATAATAATATTGTTTACAACCCTGGTAATTTATTAAACTTAAAGCGCCTTCTAGCGTGTACATTATGCATAAAAATGCTGCTAATAGTATAACGGTAACGCCATCTTGTACCCAAAAGCTGTACTAGAACAAAGAAGTAAGTTGTTATTTATTATGGACCATAACTATATGCAAAAAGGGTAGAATATTATATAATTCATTTTATGATTTACGCTCTAACGTTTTAATTTTTTTTAACCAATCGGAATATTATCGCGATTTAAAGATGTGCGAGAAAGGTTACGCAAGTTTCCTTGAAAAGATCGCGCCATGCGACTTCTACTCTTTTTTACTATTTTGTGACTCCGCCATTATTACTGTGACATCTCGCCGGCCGGCATTTGTATTATATTCAACAATTACCAAATAACAAGGGAGCTCCCTATCTAAGTAAGTAAGTGAAATTATGAACTATCAGTTTGGAGAATATACATATCTGTTGCAGTGTTGTAAATAGGGGGGGGGGGGGGGGGGGTCAGAGGGTGCAAATGCCCCGGGCGGCACGTTCCAAGGGGCGGCGCAGCCCTCTGACAGGGGCGGCAAAATTGGTAAAGGCGTTTACGGTAAAAAGATAAGGCACGTGGTACCCACCGGAAGAACGTTCCAAGGGGCGGCGCAGCCCTCTGACAGGGGCGGCAAAATTGGTAAACTGCCCCGAGGGGCAATTGATCTATTTACGCCACTGATCTGTTGCATTGTTCAAACATAACAAACTTAGCGATTGGGAAAGGTAACGCGTGGATAGAATGTGATTTCTACCAACATGCCGCGAAAGGCGCAGGTTCGCACGCCCCACTTCCCAGAATGATGGCCACTTACAATAAACATCTTAATGGCCGTGATATAGATATCTTCACTCTTTCCACTTCTATTCTTTCAAGTCCAAAGCCTCCAACCTACTGTGTCAAAAGACCATTATAAATTACTCATATTATCTTTTGTTAATTATTATGATACTTGGTTGACCCTATTATACAGGGTTATTATATAAACACCATCCAAATTTTTTCTAGGCATAAGATATCATTCAAACACTTCATTTATGAAAAAAAATTGGGAGGTAAAATTTCCGCAAAAAAAAATTTTGTCCGAGCGAATTATTACAACAGCTGGTTACTGGCAAAATAGGTACTTACAGTTGAACGACCGACCGCCCGAAGCGCCCCACCGAGCTGCGCGCGCAAGTTGTAACGACATCGGCGCAATGAAATCAGTCAGCCGCGGACTTTCCGCGATGTACAATGTTGCGTTCACGCATTTACGTCGCATAATTATCTACCTAACGAAATGTGTTCACACTTGCAATTGAAATCGAGGGCGAAATTGAACGACGGGTTTATGTGAAGAAGGCCCAAAGCCTCGAGAACTTAAATATAAATATAATCCGTGCATTTAACGAAGTGACAAAGTGAAAAAACAAGTAATACAATTAAAGACAATGTTCATAAACGTGCAAGACTGTTTAGAGAGAAATTACCTACACTTTAAGGTAGTGATTGTTTTCAAACTTCATGTAAGTGTATTTTGTTTGGATTTTTAATTAATTATTTTGTTGGAGTAAAGCAAAATGTGTGCAGGGCGGCTAAGACTTGTGAAATTTTTCACAAAAATATAGAACTATTAATTATACATTTCTTTATCCTATCGTGTAAAATAGACAAAAATAACTTAGGTAGGTAGGTACTAAGGTTTTGGCACTGCATTTGTTTTTGCGATTTTCGAATTGCCTTTGCGATCCCTGTGTTTTTTTAGATTCTGTGGTTAATAAACACCCTTTGCTTTACTCCAACCAATTATTCTACATAAGTTGATTAAATTTTAAAAAATGCGACGTAAGTGCCTGAGGTTTGGTTTACTTTTATGTTCATTTTTTATTTATTAAAAGTGTTATCGATTAATATTGTTATAATCAAAGAACAAATCAACTTATCTCTTCTTCAATTTGACGTTCCTATTTTTTTTCGTTTAAATTTGCAACTTATGAAAATCATTGTAATGTATCAATGAAATACGGGAGGGCGGGGCGGGGGTCGTGTAATCATCTGCTACAACACCGTGCGTAGCGTGACTGTGACAGCAATCGGTAGTTTTCCTCGGATAACTTTGTGTAGGCTTAACTTAATATTTTAGTACTGAGTGATATTAAAAGAAAAAAATCTTGTTTCGTTATTTTCTTCAAAGAATATAATATATAAATTTGGATGGTGTTTATAAAATGGCCCTGTATAGTATACCTATATAATCTTTTCTATATAACTTAAACTTATAGTTCGACTGTTTTGTGATTCGTTTCTTTTATCGTGCACATTATCTTTTAAAGTAAGCTGTGGGTAATGTTGCTGTTTGTATAATTATTAATTATTATTCCTGTTTGTTATATGCAATATTGTACAATCGTTTCTTATCCCTTGCAAATAGAAAAAAACAAATTGAATATCTATATTTCCACAGGTCAAGGTGTCACCCAGCGGTTGTCACACGGACGATGATGACTCGTGCGAGATATTCTTCGGCACGGTCCCATTACTTGGCCCCTCGACCAATACTTTACCAAACCAAATGCCCCAGCCTTACCCGCCATCGATATCCACCTTCCCGCAGCCCTTAGTAAATTATACATTAACCGCCAACCCCTCTCATCAAGTTCATTCTCCTTTCCCACAAAATCCATACCCTAATTCCCCATACTCTACGCCTAATCTATCGCCGGTATCTCCGTATCCCGGTCACACCGCTCCTTATCCTGGTAATTTAAATAATTCTCCGTACCCTATACCCCAAAACACACCTCACTTGAATGCTCTACAAAATTCCGCTCCTTACCCGGGCGGTAACTCGCCTTACCCAGGTGGCAACTCGCCTTACCCAGGTAGTAACCAACCTCACTCAGGTGGTAAACCACCTTACCCAGGTGGTAACTCACCTTACCCAGGTGTTAACCCGCCTTACCCAGGTGGTAACCCGCCTTACCCAATTGGTAACCCGCCTCCCCCAGGTGTTAACCCGCCGGGTGGCAATTCACCCTACCCGGATGCCAACCCACCTTACCCCGTCGGTAACTCTCCTCACCCTGGTAGTAAACCTCCGTACCCGACCAGTAACTCTCCTTATCCAGGAAACATCCCCCCTCACTCGATGGAAGATAAACCTGGCAACAAGGGGATCGGTGTTCCAGGGCAAGAAAATTCACCAAACGTTCCACTATTACCTCATGGATCTGTACCTTATCCGATTGGGGTGAGTGGATCATAATATTTCATGTCATAGTTATTACTAGCTGACCCGGTAACGCGTTGCTATGGTAGCGTTAATTGATACAATGCACTGGGCAGTACAGACATGTCGGGGGCTGCACTGGCCAGTACAGACATGTGGGGGAGCACTGGGCAGTACAGACATGTCGGGGGCAGCACTGGAAAGTACAGACATATGGGGGGCAGCACTGGGCAGTACAGACATGTGGGGGGCAGCACTGGGCAGTACAGACATGTGATAACGCGTATACAATGGAAAAAGAGCGGACAGACAAACAACAAATTTGTGATCTTAGATTATAGATTTTGCAATAAAAATTGGCAGTTGTTTATAACATAAAAAGGTCGTTACAAAATTTTAATTTTATTTTGTAACGGACTTTAAAATGTAATGATGTTCATTAGTTGGATGTAACTGTACTACACATGCACACGAACGCATACCAAATGCGCCACTCACATATACGCATGTTTATTTATCAAGAATGATATAGAATTCTTTAACTCTTAAATGTGATAAATTAAAATACTAGAAAATCTTGACTTCGCTCACGAGTAAATTCTCAAGCGGAAATCGAACCTTATTTATGAAGAACGATATAAAATTCTTGAAATCGCTTAAATGTGATATATATTTTGATAGAAAAATATCAGAAAACTCGACTCTGCTCACGAGTAAATTCTCAAGCGGGAATTGAACCCGCAACCTTTGGGTGTTCAGTCCAATGCTCTTCTGGAAATCTTCTCGAATCCGAAGATATTTTTCATAAAAGAAATCTAAACTTTCCTTATGTAAATAATAAAGTGTATATCAAGAGTTTTTTTTTTATATATGGCACAAAAGTCTTTAATCGTTAGTCCTCCGATATTAACCCCTTGAAGCCCAGCTTTGTGTTAAATGCGTTACTTCTCTCTATCGGGGAAAAAATATCATTCAATCAAAAAGAACCATTACCAAAGCCATAATAAGGATTAAATCAGACTGCGCGCTATAGAGCATTATACACGGTGTCCCAAGTAACCTATACCAGCGAAAGGCTATGGTCAGGGGACACCAATACCTATTGATTGGACCCCTATGTATGTTCAGCGAAATGTTATAGTTTTCGAGATATGATTTTTTTTTTGTTTTATTTTCCGATTTCTTTTATTTTTGTTGGGTTTGGTTGTAACTTTTTCAGAGTGATCTTCTCTTGTATTTTTTTCATGTCAGTATTGTGATTAGTAAATATATTTATCTAAAAAAATACAAAACACCCACATTCTAACTAGCAACGGCTCGAAATTTTCATCACAAGGTTAAAATTTGTGTTCGCGAGATTCTTGCACTTGAATACAAATTAAGAAAAGAAATACTTATACCTAACTGAATGACTTCTAAGTCATTGCAAAAACTTTGTGGGTTCCTTAACTTTAAAATGATATAAGAAAACATAGTACTTTAGGGCATTTTTACACGAGATTTGAGTTCAAACTTGATAAAGTCAAAAATAGTGAAAATTGTTTTATTTATAAAATATTTTTTCTTAAGCCTTTGCGATGGAAAAATAGCTAAATCACATTAAAACTAATTGTTATTCTTTGTTATTACAAAGAATAAAAAACTGTTTACCTTAATAATAATTTATTATAATAAATGTTCGAAATGCCAGTTGGCATCGCCGTATAACATTCTGACGTAAATTTCTAAAAGTTTGCGTTTTTTGTTTTATTTCCTCTTCGACTTCGTTTAATTTTCTTTTCAACTCCTTCTATGTCGTGAATTCTGTGTGATAGACAATTTCTTTGTAGCATCCCCATACAAAAAAATCCACAGGATTCAGGTCCGGTGATCTTGGACGCCAAGCAATCGGTCCTCCACGCCCAATCCACCTATTGCCAAACTGGTTGTTTAAATGTGTTCTCACATTTCGCAGGAAGTGACAGGGGGCTCATCGCACTGGAAAAACATGTTCCGATATGTTGTCAAATTGACATCAGAATCTGCCATGGCTGCATGAAAATCATTTTGCAGAAAATTTAAATAATTTTCGCCATTCAATCGCGCTGGCAACTCCTTTGGGCCAATCAATTTTCTACCTACAATACCGTTCCACAGATTAACACTGAATTGGTCTTGAAAATTGTGTCGTCGAATAATTTTCGGGTTTTCAGTGGTCCAGGAGTGATAATTGTGCATGTTAAAGATTCCACTGCGAGTAAACGTCGACTCATCTGTCCACAAAATACGGTAAAAAAACTCAGGGTCGTCGTTGTTTCTCCTTAACATATCTTCACAAAATTGAATTGGGCCCCATAATCTGAAGAAATTATGTGATAAGGATGATACAAACGACAAAAGTTTAATACAAACGTAGTTTAAGACAGAAGTATGTAATAAATTATTAAAAGTATTCGTTATTATTTACCTGTTCGTCGCTGAATTGCTCTTGTACTCGTAGAGGAATCTCTAGCCACTTTTTCTAAAACGACGTCAACACGGTCAGGATCTGCCGATGCCCCGCCACCATAACGGTTACCGCTCGATCCTGGTAGGCGGCCTTCCATGTAAGAGTTGTGCACACGAATAAACAGATGTCGGTCTGGGTATGTGGCCGGTTGAGGCCCTCCTCTGCGTATCAACATATTCCGGTACAATCTTACAGCAAGTCCCGCATTTCCTCGTGCATAACCATAATAATAATTCATTTCTGCATAGTCCCGTTGAGAATATGCTGCGGCCATTGTAACATTCACTCTCACAATCACAAAGTCCAATAAACGTGCCGTGACGCGTTGTTCCAGAGAAAAAGAATGTCCAAATACGTGTGCAATTGATTGCACACGTATTTGGACATTCTTTTTCTCTTGACTCTGACTCTGGACTTTGAAGTCCAAACAAGCCAAATCCGACAGAAATTCGATAGAACACAGTAAACACACGAGCAAACTCAAGAGCAGACGATAAAGCACTAACCATAACAAAATGGCAACGTTCATTGTCCTAACGGGTATTAGAGTGAGAAAGACACAGGCTGTGTTTTTGTGTTCTACCTATTTTTGTCCCTTTCGCGCTTTTGTGTTGTTGTTTGTTTTCAACACTACCTGCTCTAATTGCAATCTGTCCATCTCCGTGCTCCAGAACAAAAACTTTGTCTTTTATGCCGAAACCCCATCTAATTCATTTAGTGTAAAAAGTAATTACTAGTAATTTTTGATGTAATAATACTTTTCTTCGTTTTTTTATCTTTCCTTCTTATTTATTTACCACGTGAATTGAAAAATAAGGAAAAAAAAACTTTTTTACAAATAAAACAATTTTCACTATTTTTGACTTTATCAAGTTTGAACTTCAATCTCGTGTAAAAATTCCCTTTAAAGTAGTATGTGGTCTTATATCATTTTAAAGTTAAGGAACCCTCAAAGTTTCTGAAATAACTGAGAAGTCATTCAGTTAGGTAAAAGTTTTTTTTTTATTTGTATTCAAGTGCAAGAATCTCGGGCACACAAATTTTAACCTTGTGATGAAAATATCGAGCCGTTGTTGGTTAGAATGTGGGTGTTTTGTATTTTTTTAAATAAATAAACATCCTAATCACAATACTGATAAGAAAAAATACAAGAAAAGATCACTCCGAAATATGTAGTTACAACCAAAACCAACAAAAATAATAAAAATCGGAAAATAAAACAAAAAATAATCATATCTCGAAAACTATAACATTTCGCTGAATATAAGGTGGAATCAAATTAACTGCCAGGACTTCGTGGAGTGATAGGGTCAAGTATAAAGTATATGCTTAATTAGGATTTTATATTGTAAAAAAATAAAAGCTTTTTTTTGTAATTTTTCAAACTATGACTTCATTTTATCACTTTCACTGTCATTTCCTATACCTAATCCTTTTTTCAGTTCACCAATTAACTATAAAATTAATCAAACTATCTTCAATTAAAAGTGGGCAAAATCGCGCACAGCTGATCCGCGCGGTACAATGAACCGCAGCGCGGCGATCGCAGCGCGCGCTCCTTTTATTACAACACTTAAAAAACGTTAAATTCTCAATTGTTGCTTCCTTGAATAATAATCTATACTCTGATAGTTATAACGGATTACCTAGGTACCTAATAGTTCGATTGTAGGCAAGTTCAATAATACTTGTATAATATTTTCGTAATTCTGCTAATGTAAGCAAAGAAACAACCCATCAAAACTCTAAGTACTACATTCAATGACAATGGCGTGGAAATTAAAGAAGTAGTTGGAAATATCTAATTTATTATACTGTATACTTACGAGTTCCAAGTAGGTCTTGGTAGCCGATAGTAATATTAGTAATCTATCATATTTTTTTCCAATGCGGCAGGTCTACCAGCGTCGGTCGCCGGTGGGTCGAAGCAGCCATATTTTTGGAATCGATACAAAGCGTTGTGTCTATCTCTTATCCTCTCAAACCTTTTTTCATGCCCTCTTACGTCAGTACTGAACACCTCATTACATTCACGGTAGCAAAACACCATTTCCATGTACTCCTGGTTAGTATGACGAAGCATGATTAACATCGGTTCATTTACGATACCACACAACAAAAGACGTGGACGCTGACTAGAAAGCGACTGCGGTTCGCAAAATTATTGCTTGAAGCACAGGTGTATACCTACTTGTAAAGCATGGCTGAGTGATTGTTTAGGGCGTCGTTACACCTTAATAATATGTTGATTAAACATGTGTCTTTAAGACTTTTTAGGCTTCGATTTTGAATTAGATTTGATTTAAAAAGGTAAATACATCTTTACTATAAAAAAAAGTAAAATTGAGTTCGGAAACGCAAATCATATTGGTGTTTATTATTTTAGATCAACTGCGGAATATTGTTTTCACTAATCTTAGTTTTATCTTAAATAAGGTAAAACTAAAATTAGTAAAAACTATTTTAATTTTTTAAAAGTATTCTTTCGTAATTGTAATTTTGCACTAAGCAAAAAAAAAAAAGAATTCAAATTGGTTGAGAATTCGTTTTTAGAGCTATCCAATATTTATAGAAAATTATCGTGAAAACATCACCACCTCAGTTGCCTACACTCTACTAGTTATGTACTACTGCTAGTTATGTACAAAGCACCTATCAACTTACTATACAAAAAGTGAACATGTAAGTTTGACTGAATGACAGCACCTAATTTAACTAAATAATTTGCTCTATTTCTAAGTCATTTATTGAGTTCGACTCATAGAATGCGTGTAAAATTTACATTCATATTTAAAAATTACGTGAAGCAACATCCAAAAATCGACTATGTTTATAAAGTGAAGTCAGCCTTATGTATGTTTCCGAGAACTTCGTGTGTGTTTCCAAGAATCTCATGTTGCGGCATCTTTGATCTAGCGCTCTCTCTGTCCCGCACCTAGCATGTATGAGTGCATCAACGAGTAGTTCAGTCATTCTCCGCTCACTCTGTGTGTGTGTGCATACGTCAGTCAGTATTGCCAGAATGTTATTTTTGAACAGTTTTAGTTATTTTTGACCGTTACATGTTACTTCTATGTTTCACGATTCTAAATGGTATTTTTACTAACAAGTAAGAATTAACTACTAAAATTGAAAAAAAAAACAAGCTACACAAGTTAAATAAAAACACTTTTACCAGATTTATTGCGCATTTAAATTTCTTTTTTTTTTCCAATATTTAATATTCATGTTTCGACTCCTTTACAAGAGCTCACGGCTCTTGACATCACAGGATGACTAAGGTATTTGTCGTCCTGCATGAGCTTCATAACTGATCAATTTATGCAAACTTTTTTTTGTATTGCATTTTTAATTTTTCTTATTATATCGATTACTATAAAAATACTAATGTGTTAACCACCAATTCCGCAATCGGGAGGCCCTTCTCAAAATAACTGTGGAAAGAAACTTGCACATAAGCCAATATAAATTGGCTCATAGTAAAATGGACTTGTAAATTTCGACGCGTCTACCAGTCACGGTAGCTCAGCGGTCGCCTGGATAGCGAGAGGTCGTGAGTTCGAAATCCACTTGAGGACTCGGCGATGTTGTTTCTTTATAGTCGTATTTTATTTCATAGAATTATGGCATTGTGAATGCTAATAAATAAATACAAGAAAGTCCAAGCTATGTACCATCCAGCACAGTGGTAGAATTTGGTTTTGTTTTGCATTCTCTTTGCTACTAGTCAAATTTAGCGAGTTTTAAGTATAAGAGTTTTTTTTTCTAAATAAGATGTGACTTTTTTAAAACGTCTCATGTTAGTTTTGACTATCAGCTACTGACAACACTAGCGCACGCAGTGTGTAAATATGTCATAATAATCACAATCATAACATAACATAATGTTGTGTCTGTGAGTGACTTAAAAATAGTAGTTTGATATTATAACACTTTGTAATTGTGTCAAATGAAAAAGGAATACCATCTCGATTTCTGCGTGTAGTGTATTTTGTGTACGGTATTAACAACCTAGATAAAAAATGCTAATTTTGTAATGTGTTGTGATAACTTGTTAAGACATACTTCCAACTTTAAGTATTTAAAATACTTACGGTATCCAATAACATTTGTAAAAAAGCAATAAACTTTCAAACACCTGAAGGTAATAATTTATAATATCAATAAGGCTTATTGTCTTGGTAGGTAGGGTATCGATTTTTGTGTACATAATACCATATTAACAAGCTGGAGCCGTCAGAGGTGATAGAAAGTTATCTTATCATAAACTAGGTTCTTTGTGCTGTGATGTGATGTGAGTGTATCGGCTACCAAGACCTTACACCAAATTCACCGAACTCGTAAGTGTTTCCTATACAGTATAATAAATTAGATATTTATTTAATTTCCACGCCAGTGTCATTGAATGTAGTATTTAGAGATGTGATGGTTTCTTTCTTTGCTTATGTGAGAGTTACGAAGATATTATCCAAGAATCATTGAACTTGCCTACAATCGAACAATTAGGTACAGGTTTTACTACAGTACAGGCTTTACCTAATAGTTCGATCAGAGTATAGATAGTTATTAAATGAAGCAGCAAATCGGAAATTTTTAAGTTTAACGTTTTTTTAAGTGTTGTAATAAAAGGAGTAGATGTAATAAAATTGTACCGCGCGGATCAGCTGTGCGCGATTATGCCCACTTTTAATTGAAGATAGTTTGATTAATTTTATAGTTAATAGGTAAACTGAAATAACGATTAGGTATAGGAAATGACAGTGAAAGTGATAAAATGAAGTCATGGTATGAAAAAAAACGAAAAAACTTTTATTTTTTTACAATATAAAATCCTAATTAAGCATATTCTTTACACTTGACCCAACCACTCCACGAAGTCCTGGCAGTTAATTTGATTCCATCTTATATACATGGGGGGTCCAATCGATAGGTATTGGTGTCCTCTGACCATAGCCTTTCGCTGGTAAAGATTACTTGGGACACCGTGTATAATGCTCGCGGATTTTAGGTATCGTTGTCGCGCGCATGATATAATGCTCGCGGGTTTTATGGGGTTTAAAGCATTAGGTGGTCATAAATTTAAGCGAAACTTAAAACACTGGTTATTTACTGATGTTTTTATACCCTCTTAACAAATATTGACAGTATATGCACTTTTATTCCTTAGTATGTAAAAGTGTATATATGCCAAATTTCAGTAAACAATAGATTTTTAACGTATTTGAAAAGTTTCGGTTTTGACCGAAGCGGAAACAGATACCGAAGAATCTATTTAGGTATCGATAAAAAGGCTTGTTTCGGTCGGACGCTAATAAATATTGAATGTTGCAGTCGCCGATCGCAGGCAGCCCGTACACTGGCGCAAGCGCACCTGTCCCCGGCACACCTGACAGCGAGGAAAGTCAGTATCATTCGATTTATTAAAACATATATAATACAATAATATAAATAATAAAACACAGGCAAAATCATAGTTTAATGCTATGAGTAATAATAGTTTAGTCTGTATTTCTTATTATCGCGCTTTTGTTAACTTCACCTGTATGTTTGTATGTTTGTTTGTAACAGAATCTTCTTACGCCATTTTTACCCACTTCAAATCGTGAGGTTTATTTGAAATTTTGCACATTATTAGAGACTGATGACAATACAATAATTAAAGAGACATTATTTCATCGGGGAATTTACGCAAAATATTTTAAAATATGAATAACTGAAAAGTATCGTTAGTAGAGCGAGTATTGTTCCACCAATGTTGAATGTTAACTATCTTCAACATCGAAAGTAATATTTTTCCAAATATTAACAATTCGATTAGGATGGAACACAGCTGATTCCGATTTGATGTGTTTAATTTATATTTATTTTTTTGAACGTAAACCCGCTTTCATAATAAACCGAAGTAAGAAGTAAAAAATAAATTTAAATAAAAAAAAAGCTTTGCTTTGTACAACATTCCTTTAACACTTACTTTGCATTTCGAAATGAAGATAGTAAGGTATCTTAGTAAGAAATAAAATAAATACAACAATCGATATCGAGCACCCCACGCTTTTCTTTCAATCACATTCATTCTTGTTTCTGTTGTTCTTGTTTTCTTTCGAATACGAGAGGATGTATGTTCCTCTCATTGATGAAACAACGCTGGCCTACAGCGTAAAATAGGAAAGGCACTAGAAAATTTCGACGAGTGTTCACAAGGCTCGGTAGCTTAATTGGGAGAGCATTGGACCGGATTTCCAAAGGTTGCAGGTTCGATTCCCGCCTGAGAATTCACTTGTGACCCGAGTCGATTTTTTCTAGTAAATTTTCTATTATAATAATTTTTCTCTTTATTTTTATTTTTCTGTATCTTCATTAATTTCTCTCGGTGAAATTATTACAATGTTACGCACTCATCTTCGGAATGGGAGCCTGATGACAGGAATCAGTCTTAAACAAACATTTAATACACCGAGAAATGTAAAGTATGATTAAACTTTTAAGTTTATTATGAGGAAGAAATAAATGATTATTATTATTAATATATGAGATTCTACAATAATCGATAGATTGTACTTAAACGGTTTTTTAATTCACAAATAAATTAATCAATGTCTGACCTGGAGGTGAAAGTATACAAAAGATATAAGAGGCATGTGTTTTATTTAAAACAGTTGTCATAATTATTGTAGGCCCAATTCAATTGATAATATTTCACTTTTCCAACACCTTTTTTATTTATTTAAGATATAATAAAAATAAAGTGTTTTGTTTTTGTATTATATATAAAGTTAAATATCTTTAAGCTGAATTATTTTTAGCCTTTGTGAGAAAATTAAAAAAGATCGGTCAGAATCACCATTGTCATTTCGAAGTCCCGTTTAAAAGTAGAATCAAAACAAAAAATATTGTACACAAATTTGTACTATATTTTAACTTGTGTAGTGTATACTTTCACTTAACGCTAATTTATAGTTTAACAAAAACAATATAGAACGAAACAATATGAAACGAAACGTACTTATTTTCCAGAAAAATCATTGGGTGCTGACACTAGCCACTCTCCTTACAATCCAGCATTCATGGAAGACAAGAAAGAACCAGAAAACTAAATAACCACCTTCCTAATGAAATAAGGCCTAGTTTTGTTCTGAATACATGATCGGTAATGTGTAATAAATTTTTAATCATATTCCATTCCAAGGAATATGATGGAATGGAATCCAATTGTGATACTTAATTATTTTTACTAAGAAACTTAAAAAATCTCATTGACAGGTCAGTCTCTTTTTGTATAAGATTTTAGAATACAGTAAAAGCTCTTTATTCGCGGGATATACGTTCCATAGATATGCCGTGAATAGAGAAACCGTGAATACGGAACGGTAATTTATATGGGATTATAGGGGATACGTTCCTAAGTGACAAAGGAAAAAAACAAATATATAAAAAAATCAATTTAATTGAAGTTTTTACCATATTGATCAATTATTATCTTCAAGTTTAGGCAATGGTCTTGAAAAACTTGAATGGTGGCAAATGGTAAATCGCCTTCAATTCAGACTGATATTCAGCAGTGGCATTAGCAATTTCCACTTTAAAATAAGACTTCGTTCCTTAAACGGATCAATTTTCACACACACGATCACAATTTTTGTAACAAATGGAAAGACGAAACAATAAAACACACAAAACGGCTCTTATCAAAGGGCGGAACGCTTAATATGCGGCAGCATTTAAATATATACTTTATTCATTGAGTTATAAGGTTGCTTTCATTCTGTTTGTTTACATTCTCAAAAACACCGGTCGCCGCGAAGGCTTATGTCAAAGTCCGAACCAATACAGCGGCTATCATTTAATAACAAACAAACTTTAGGTTGTAATAAGGTCTATTTTACTATTTTATTAGTCCATTTGACGGCGTTTACAAAGGATATTGGGTTGGATACCTATTGGAATCCTTTTTATTATTATGTATGTACTGATTAGATCCGCGAATAAAGAAATCTTTCGCCGCGAATATAGGAATTGGGTCGCATGTTTTTAATCCGCGAATAAGGAGCTTCTACTGTATTTGACAATTTAGATTTATTATTGACTAAATTAAGTGTTTGGGTGCCATAAGTGATCGAAATTTTACTAGCACAAAAAAGCACAATAAAAACACTCTTCGTGCCATTAAATCGAAGGACATGTCAAAAATAAAAAGAAAATGAAAACGATTCGGTAGTGTTTTAGGCTATATTTACGTGGAAATTATACTTAAACTTAAATAATATTATTATACAAAAATATTTTTATACATTATTGGAGCGGAGCGAGCGAAGCTCCCAGAGATCAGCTTTTCCGAATTTTGAAATTCGCAAAAATTTCGCATAGAAAAACAAAAAAAAAAACTTTTTTTAGGTATTACGCTCCGCTCCAATATTTGGTGCTAGCGTAGCTTTATGCTTAGCGACTGCATCGCCTTGTTGGAGCGAAGCTCCCATGGATCGCTTCAATGGCGCAATGTCTGTTACGCCATAACTTTCCGAGTTCTTAACCGATTTTAATATATTTGTGTGGAAGCGAATCAACAGGTTTAGGACCAGATGGTGACGGAGTCCGAATTTTGAAATTCGCAAAAATTGCCATCGAAACAAAAAATTTTTTTACTTATTACGCTCCGCTCCAATATATGGTGCTAGCGTTGCTTTATGCTTAGCGACTGCATCGCCTAGTTATTATTACATATAAGAGAAGTTTTGATATAAATCTTACGTAATAAATTGTCTGTTGTATATTTACACTATTTTTACGATTTTGTTAGAAATTAAGTGCATTTATCTTTTTAATAAATAATTGTAAAAATATAATAATAGTACCAAGATTTTATTATTAAAAAGAAAAAAGTTTTCAAAGTCGAATTTGGTGCATTCTCTCTAAAGTTAACATTAAGTGTAACTAAAAAAACTATCTTATATCGGAAGAGTAAATAAATACTACCTATTCAGTGTTAGTCAAAAATAGCGGAACACCCAAATAATTCTTGAACCGTAAACATTTTCAAAAAAAATTTCAAACAAAAGCTTATTGTTCAAACTTCCATCTTTAAGCCTACTTTATTTTTTATTTTGAAATTAATTTATCCTTTGACTTAAATGAACGAGTATGTATGAAGCAGGAGTTTAATTAATTAATTTAAAATGGTGCGTTTTATAAAAAAAAAAAAATTTAGACAAAAATATTTAAAATTAATCGAAAAATATACAGGATGTTGTATTTAAAAAAAAATTGATTACCCTGCTTCCATAATAAAATGAGCACCCCGTATTTTCAAAATATTTTTAAACGATAGCTTGTTTACATCTATGAAACTTTTGTTTTTTGAAAATGTTTACGGTTCAAGAGTTATTTAGGTGTTCCGGTATTATTGGCTAAACCTGTATAATATAAATATATTAGACAACCCCACACACATTGTTTTGAATAATAGTAGCTAAATCACTTGTGTTATGGAATTCAGAAACGACTACGGTATACCCAAACACGAGCCAATATTGAAAAAGTTTGTTTACCATACATTGATCGGGTCGAGGATCAAACCCCGGGATATTGGAGTGGGGTTACCATGAAAACCGGTAGAAACTCGACCACGGAGGTCCTCAAAATACATAAAAACTCAAAGTTTTTACGCCGCATATCACCTGTTTCTTTCCTTCATAACAAGAAAGAACAGGATAGCGGAAAGTGTGGCATTCAAAATGAATTCACACTTCGTATGATAAAGAAAATGTTTTTTTTTTATCTTCAATAACAATTTATCTAGTTTCTAATTTATCTAGTTGTTTTCATTGTTAAGTGTTTATTATGAATTCTGGCTAGTTTCAGTAATGTAGCAGAGATATTACACTTAAATTTACCTTAGAGAGTATAATTATATTGTATGTTGATCTCTTAATACAGTTTTAAAGACTATTTTTACCATTGACCCCCAGTAATCCGACAAACATTTTGCAAACTTAAACTTGTCGGATTATAGAGTACTGCCTAAGTTCCCGGAATTAAGTCCTAAAGTTGTGAAACACTTCAATTACAGATGAAAATAAAAAGATTTAATCTGAACTAGTAGTCAAATTCTAAGTGAGCAATCAGAATCAAAGCAATATGCGTCGAGCACAATACAGTATAGTGATTACAGGGGACGCTGGATTAAATTTAAACAGTGGACAGGATATATATATATATATAGTTTTAATAAGAATTGTTACCATTTACTTCAAGTTGCCTTTCAATGTGCCATTGTAACAAAACGTACTATTTTATTAAAAGAGAAAATAATTTTGATTGCCTTTATAGAGCCTTTATAGAGATTTACAATTAAAGTAAAGTACAATTAAGTAAAAATTTACAGTTGTTAACATTACAACAACAAGTAATAAGTATAATTCCTTAGTCTCTAAAGCGCCATTAACAATTCGCGCCATTATTTAGGTACGAACATAGCCGCAGACCGTTGTATAGAACTCAGCAATTTAAAATGGCCGCGTTAAAGGGATATAACGAATGTGAAACACGTGCGGTTAGTTTAGGACGTTAATTTTAACTTAACTTTGGTGGAAAACGGTAGTGGAGCATCTCCAAATTTAGCGTATTTGTACCAGATTACAATACAATTTCAACGCCGTTTTTTAGTTTTGTATTAAAACAATTAGAACTCAGCATAGAAGTTTTTAAAATGCAAGTTTAAATCTGCTATGTTCACATACTTTAGTTCAGTGTAGAAAATTATCTCATTTTCTCAGAATAACTCGACATTTTCGACAAACGATATTACATATTTTTTATTTACTTATATAACATTCGCACATTGTTTAAATATAAACTGGAAATAATTATGTATTTAAATTAAGCAATGAAAGAGTGCAATGCCTCATTCTAAATAAGTTTGATTCTCATTAATAAAACTAAGATTTTGTCTATATACACTATAATTATATTAACCTTAATAATAAATAATGTTAACACAAATTAGTTTTCATAGTTAGGGTCTAATTTTAATATTTGCTTTATATGTGTATTTATTGTATATTGAAACGTTTCTAGCATTTATATTGTAGATATCGATTCTTCTCCTACCATCGTTGCTAAGGCCCCTAGCACACGGCGTATTTTAAACGCGCAGATGACGCGCGTATACCTGCTTCAAGCGAGACTCGAACGCAACCTTGTAACCGCAGCACAGGGAGCAATCATGAACCGCGTGTCTACTGCGTGCATACGCGCAGACACAGCGATACTGACGCGCTGTAGCCGCTGTGAGGTGGCGTAAGCGCGCACCCCTCCTCCGCCCCTTTGTACGCGCTTCAAACGAGTTTCGAACGCGCTTCACACGCGCGTTTGTATCGCGTTTTAAGCGTGTTTGAATAATATACGCAATAATAAGCAAATCGGGGCATCTACGGCGCAGAAAACGCGCGTTCCTGAAACGCACCGTGTGTTAAGGCTCTAAGACAGAATTCTTGGTCGGGCTTAAATAGGTTCAAAAGGGAGCTAAAAAAAATCTTAATTTATAAAGTTTTAATGGCAATTAATAAAATATTTTTAGAGAATTTTTAACGAATAATGGCAGAAAAATAAAAATTAAACTTTTATCACGGCGTGGATGACTGAAAAAACGTTTAAATACAAATTGTTTGACTATGCCACTGCCAATGTCGATAATTTGTCGAAATTTTGCCCACGTTTCATTGTTGTCAATCTCGTGTTCAGAAGATACGTGCGATTCAATTGTGGCAACGTCACTACAGCTAAACTAATCATAATAAAATTGTCTACCTTTCTTTTCCTGGAACAGAGCGTTTAGAATCTTTGAATAACGTATTAACTAACTAGATCCAATCAGATTTTCGATACGTGATATAAGGGTATGTCATTTAAATGTATTATAAGTATTGTAATAATATGTAATCGGTTACATGTATAACCATTTTCTTGTAGCCACGCTTGTCGAATGCATAGTCTAAGTCTTCTGTGATGATTTTTTTATATTTAATTTTTGCATTAGCAATTCCTATAATATATAAAATACGCATTTAAAAGTCGACCTTTCTAGTTAGCTAAGGGCTTGCAGGCGTGGTCGTTTTTCACATTCTTTAATGATTTTTTTAATGTTCTGTCGTCCACAATAAAAATACAATGCACGTTTTATTTTGATGTAAGCGTTAATTTTAATATTAAGTAATTTATTATCGTTTCTTTGGCAACATTAACAGCTTAGCTAAGAGATCCGATAGTAACAGTTTAAATATCTTAAGAATATTAACGATTATAAGGCTAAACACAAAAAAGCTTCTAAAATCCTAGTGATTGCCCGGCTGATACAATTATTGCCTCACGCGTGACATAGTTATTGCCCACGTATCATAACTGATAAAATTTACTGAATCTGTGAAAGTTATTTAAAATTCGATATTTCTTTTGGCTTTTTGTACCATAGCATACATTTCGAAACAATCAGAATCAGGGTCTTCAGCGGAATAAGAGTCAGAGTCATCCATTTTAAAGCAAAAATGGCATAAAAACAAAAGCATATCCGATTCATCTGGCATGTGGTTTTTATGATTTTCAGAGACGCATTTTAAATGAAAAGATTTGTGGCAGCTGCTGCAATCAATTTAATTATTATAAATTGCTAGCTTGCACACTGCACATACATCTGCAGACTGTAAAACCACTTGCTTTAAAACGGTGACTTTCTTCTCTGGTGGACGTTCTTGGTTGTAGCATATTTGTTTTTTGGCTTTATTTAAATTTTTCTTAGTTTTTCAGTCTTCGTTTGTTCTTTCTCTAGTTTCTTTTTTTCTTTTTCCTTCAATTGATTCTCCTTACATGATTGCTTTTTTTGTAAAGCTAACTTGAAAGCATCTGATGTAATAGCAAATGGTTGTCTTTCTGTCTGTCTTTTTCCTTTTCTCATTGGAGTTACAGGGTATGCTAAATAGTCTCCAAATTAAGACTTTACTTTTCGTAATTTCGGACTCATTACACTGATAACATTTTTTTGTCCGGTAATGCGGTAGTGGTGTCAGTTTGGATATTATGAGGCATGACAGACATGTGAGGGAAAATTGGCATGTGTTGAACATTTGACTAACTCTCAGATGGAGAAACAGTTTCAGGTGGGACGCGTTGCTGAAAATCTAGCTGGTTTTTCGATGTTCCAGGGAGACTCAGCAAGTTTTCAAGATTTTTTTGGCTTGATCCAGAAATATTTCTCTCAGATGTGATATTTTCTTCGCCTACTTTAGAGTCTAATTTAATTAGTGGTGAATGTGATTCGGTCAATGTAATAAATTTGCTAGTAGATTCGTTTTGGGAAGAATACAAAGTTTTCTCTGTGATTTTTTTTGTCTGGTCCTGTATTTTTGGTGCAAATTCTTTCCAGAGATTAAATAAAGTGCCAAGGTGTGCTTCAGTTGCGTCAAAAGCATTCATTTTGAAATCTCTCACAGAGAGTAGACCCAACTATATTTCTGAATGTTCCAAAAGTACCTTCTTAAGAACGCTTTCCACCATCCAATACCAGGCCTATTATTTACGCAAGGATTGGGTCTTGTATTTTCTTCTAAAAACTTTTGAACACTGTCCAAAATATTTTCCTTATTCCTGGGAAAACCTTTTCGTGCTGAAGTTATTATCCAATCTTCAAGAATAGCTTCTTTTTTAGGAATTAGAAGGAACTGGACCCAAGCTGATTTGTGTCCTGGATTATGTTTGTAAAATCTCAGGGTGGTCCCAGGGACTCCATATTTTTGTGCTATTTGACGATCTGATAACCCGTTTTCGTTTCTTTGGTTTTCTGTAATTGCCCTGTCTAGGTCTTCTCGTGTATATTTCAACGTGGAAACTATCGGCATTCTGTAAAAAAAAAAATTTCTAAGAGACCTTGCCCGGGCAAAAGCTATACCAAATGCAATGGCAATAACTAAACATTGATAGGGCAATCACTAAAATTTGTCTAAATAAGATTCAGTGAATGCCCACCCCATCTAACTTCGTAGCTCGTCAATATAACGCCAAAACAACTGCGTAAAATTACACTACAAAGCATTAACTAACTTATCATTGTAAAGCTACTCAATTAAACCCGAACTAAATTACACAAGACATGAAAACAAAAAGCGTATCCCTAAGAAATTCTTTAAGAAACTTACTTTTTTCGATAAGACGCACACCTGCTGTCAACAATCCGCCATTCTACTATTTTTTTCTTTATAAGTGTTGCCAGTTCATTAGTAAAAGTTCTACTACAGGGTCCCATAGAGCCATATTGCCGATTCTATTCAAAATAACTTCTTTATAAATAGGTTTATATGTATCGTATTCTTACTACGGGCAATAACTATATACTGGGCAATCACTATAGTGTTTACCCTTGTATATATTTTAAATATCCATCAAAGTAATTTAAGGGCATTTATTTTTATTATAATATTTTTATGAATTTTCTTTTTGTAAGAAATAGTCTGTGCACACCGCGTTTTTTAAAAGCGGCGTCGACGCGCTCTTGTATCCATACAAACGCTAAACTAACACAAGTCAAACACAGCTTGACTATGAATTTATGCAGGTCTACATTTGAATACCTGCATAAATTCAATATCTTGGTTGGATCAATACAAACTCTTTAGACATGCAAAAAAATTGCTCTATGGAATTTAAAAAACTAGAACGAATGAACGAACGAACTAGAAACTTGCGTCATCATCGCATTTATAAAACGTAGTGTGAAGGCCCTTAAATGAAAAAAGTCAATTTCGTAAATTTACATCAATTGAACGTTAGATATGTGTTGTATTTTGTTAACGTGCAAAATAAATATTAGTATAAAGTGCCTAAATTTGATAATTAATTTCAAACTAGGTATAAGCCAAAACAGCCAGAAGGAAAATGTAAACACCAGCATATACATTATGTATGGGTATTTTTTTAACCATATAACTTACATAGTTTGTTAATATTAAATGTTATCTACAACTCATTTTTGTACCACTATTTTTGTTAATTTTTGTATTGTAGTCTATGATACTATATTTTAGGTATCTATTTATATAACAACTACTTAACTGAAACAGCTACCTCAAATGTGATTGATATGTCATTTACAGACGATATACAGCTTTTGTGTTTCGCTCATGTAAAATAGGATATTTAAGTACAATGAAAATATAGATCAAACAGTTGTTAAATTAGTAGTAATACATTTTTACCCAATATTTTTAACCAATTTAGCCCACACATGATTCAGATATGAGATTTTTATAAGATTTCATTAATGGAATAATTAAAATTCCATGTTCCACCACGTGATTGAAAATGCACAGAATTGGCTGCAGGACGGAGTGACGCCACCTGTCCATTAAACGCGTGAGGTTTTAAGACCACTTTTTACACTCTCCCTCCCTTCTGGTTATACCAGCTGAGGTTCTAAGTTATACCCCAAATCATGTGTTTTTATTTTATAGAAAACTTGAGTATTATAACCTTGAACATTATAAACTTTTATTCAAAAATACACATTAATCGTAAAGTGTTCTCGGACCACGGATTTGTTTGACTATCTTCAACAGTGATTTTAAAAGAAATAATAATACACAGGATATGTAACTGCAACCCTCCTCCCCAATTGTGATCCATAGTGATGATTTCCGAAACCCCCCCTCCCCTATTGACCTCACGTGATTAATGGATGACCACTTCACAATAAATGTCAGTCTAAGTTTTATGTCCATAGACAGTGTTGGCGGTTTTATTTTTAAATTTAAACTTTGATAGTGATTTTTATAGAAACGAGATATTAACAAAGAATTAATCAAATGGCAAATGTTTTATGATATAACGAACTATTTGAGATATTAGGGGTTAAAGTATGAAATTGCCGATTTGTACTGAAAATCTATATTGTTTATTTTTTAAATTTTTAACAAATTTATTTAATCAAAATAGTTGCCATTATTATCTATACATTGCTGCCATCTAATGGGAAGGTCATTAATGCCTTTGCGATAGAATTCCGACGATCTAGACTGCACAAACTGTGTGAAAGCATTTTGTACTGCCTCCTGGGAAGAAAACTTCTTGTCACGTAGATAATTGTCCAAATCACGAAAAAAATGGTAGTCCGTTGGAGCAAGGTCTGGTGAATACGGAGGATGACGAATGGTTTCTAACTGCAGTTCCTGAAGGGTCAAAATGGTTTCTCGTGCTGTGTGAGGTCTCGCGTTGTCGTGGAGCAATAATGGTGAAGATCGATTCATGAGTCGGGGCTGTTTTACTGCTAGTTTTGTCAACATGGTTCGGAGTTCGGCACAATAGACATCTGCCGTTATTGCTTGACCAGATCGGAGAAAACTATAGTGAATAACACCATGCTGAGACCACCAAACAGTTACCATTACCTTTTTATTGGTAAGTTTTGCTTTAGGACACTGTTGTGGCATTTGACCTGGGGTCAGCCATTGCATTTTTCTTTTCCGGTTATCATAAAGAATCCACTTTTCATCACATGTTACAATTCGATCCAATATTCCTTCATTTCTGTACCGGTTCAACAAGGCAACACAAGTTTCAACACGCGTTTCTTTCTGCAGATCAGTCAAATCATGAGGCACCCATTTTTCGTATTTTTTTATTTTATTGATTTGACGCAAGTGAGTCAATATTGTGGGTAAGGTAACGTTAAACCATGCCGCTAATTCCTGGGTACTTTGACTAGGATCGGCTTCCACTATCTCTCTTAATTCATCGTTATTTACCTGTGTGGGCGGTCTTCCTCGTGGCTCGTTCTTTAAGTCGAAATTTCCATCACGAAAGCGTTTAAACCAAAATCGCACGGTGCGTTCATTAGTAGACCCCTCTCCAAACGCAGCATTGATATTGCGGGCTGTTTCTGCCGCGTTAGTTCCGCGTCGGAACTCGTATTCAAAAATAACTCGAATTTTCGCAGTATCCATCTTTCTTGTCTAAATTGAATAACAAAAACAATTGAAAGTCGATATTCAAATGTTTTACATTTTTTAAAAAAAGAACATCATAGAAACCATTTAAAAAAAGTTTCATTCGAAAACCTCAAACCATGAAGATTCTATGTCAATTCAAAGAACCTATTGCAATAAAACGGCAATTTCATACTTTAACCCCTATTATTTTTCTAAAGCCCTAAAATACCCTACCTATACTTACTTCCATAGGCGTACATTTGGCCGCTGACCGTGTATCCATGTTTGATCCTTTAACCATTTAACCTGGGTCAAAAGCTGGGTGTGTGATACGTCTCAGTTTGCGAATTTTAATTTAATATAAATGAGGCCTCAGATTCCTCGCCGCCGCCGTTTTTTAATTGGGAGAGCATTGGGCCCGACATCCAAATATTGCGGAGTCGAATCTCGTCTGAGAATAACTTGTGAGACTTTTTCTATTTAAAAAAAAGTCATACAAGATATCATTGATGCAAATATATAAAAATCATAAATCAAGCCTTTTGGAAATGGGCCATTACACACCGCGCCCCCAATCCGGTGGGTGAGCGACAGGTCACGCAAAGCAGCTTGAGAAGGTTCACTGCCTTCCTGAAAAGTAACGACATTACCCAGATATTGTGATGAACAGCCCACCCAACGGCGTTCTCGGCCTTGCGATTAAATATTCATGCCCGCTCGCAATTCCAAAACCTTAGATATCTGCAGGCCGTTTTGGTCACGTATCAATTTTAGTAAAACGAATCATTTCACAAAACTTCCTTTTTTCAAAAGCTTAGATATAGGAGTTTGGAATCCAACCGCACTGAAAAAACAAAAATGCTACAATACAACAAGAACGTATTGTTGTAAAATTAATTGTTCTTCCTACAAGAAAATCGTGGTGAATAAAAAAAAAATTGTATCATTTATAAAACGATCAGTAATGGATACTTTCTGATTCTAGTAAAACAAAATTTTGTATTCATTACAAATTTATAATATTGTTAACTATGCAATTGTGCTTAATACGAAATTTTAATAATGTTTACAATCATTTAGTTTTTATTACAAGGCGAATTGTGTTACGAACGCTTCATTTAGTTGTATAGGACGACGAAGGGGAATGAGGAGAGGGGCGTACTCTCGTTTCCCGCGTGTCGCGGCCTAATCGCCATTTTTTTTCACCTCAGGCGCAGCGTAACATCTCGTTTGTAAACTTATGAATAATAAAATAAATAAAAGAAATGTGTTCTGTTTCCGTGCTAGGTGTATGGATTTCTATTCAACATGGACGAAGACGTAGGTACGTAATTTACAATATTTATATTGTTAGCGTGGAATCTACAACAGTATATTGGTGTTTTTGAAAGTAAGTTAATTCATACCTAATTATTTGAAGTTGATTAAAAAAAGGCTTGTAATTATGAGACAGCATTGTCACTGTCTCTATTTCTGAAGCTTGTCTATTTTTCCGAATATAACATGAAACATATAAAGTGTGTGGAAGCGCTACTTCAAAATTATTTTTTCGCACCGCCATCATTTCGTTGGTTGGTCGCTTTTATACAGTTGTGAACCTCTACCCTTACCTACTAGGTACTGATTTATTAACGTCTTGAAACAAAATGTTGCCTAAATTGTACCTATCTAAGTTTATGGAACACAACAGCTAAAATAAGCCTAGAGTTTTAACAAGATATAGGTACTACCTATATCTGTACTAATTCAGTCAAATTAGTTTATAGATCAACATTTTCAACGGCAAATATTAAAACGGTTGTATATCTTTTCAGAAAACAAAATATCTTCAGACTGCCTTAGTTTTGGTGATCAACACATGATCAAGGAATTGTTCCCACTCATTGGAGACAGGGCAATATTTACGAAGAATTTAGAAAATTACAATTCTATTACTCAAAAAGAAAATCAGCAGGTGGGTGGACCTTGTCGAAGCTAACTGTCTACATTATACCTACATTATTAAATTAGTATTAGATGTCCCGTGTGGCGAAATGGTAAATTTGCAATCTGCTTTTTGAATACTCGCTGTATTGTTGTGTTTGTTACAGACTTTGGAGACAATAGATGAATCTGTTGAAAATGTTGATATATTATCTGAAAACCATCGTGATCCATTTACTGATATAACTGATATGGAGTTATTTAATTTGGAGACTAAAAAACAAAATGATTCGGTGATATTATATATATCATCACCTAGTACATCTTCTAGCAAACTTGAGAATACACTGGATCCAAATAACACTTCCTGTATATTGACACCCAAAGATGATAACCAACACAGCCATAAGGAGTTGGTATGTAGAACAGTTTTTATTATTCTTAGGTACCATTAACTATCATTTTATATACATACACTGATGTAAAATTTATAACATCATATATGTCAATGTATGTATACTTGTTTTTTAAGTTTAAGGCACAAGAAGCTCCAAGGTAACATCTAGCACTGATAATGTTTTAGTAGTGATTTGTATAAATGAATAAGAAGTGAAATTGAATTATGGATCTATAACTTCTTAGACAGGTTATTCCAGCAATGATAGAATTTTCTGATGATCATATGTTTTCTGTACTTTGCCTATTATAAAATTTTATTATAAATTCCTCATATATTTTTTAAAGTAAATCATCATGATTACATAAGTATCTACATTTTTTTTAGAAGTTGCTTGAGGAGGACTATACTCAAATTGCACCGTGAAGAAGGTTTGCTAAGTAGTTACTCAAGAAGAAAGCTTTGCAACATAATTATCAAGGAATTACTTGGTGATGACCCCGAAACAAAAACCATACCAAGTTTAATTATTTCCAACATCACTTGTCAAATAAAATATATTTTTAAGAAAGAGAACATCAGCACGTATTTCAACCAGCGGCATACAGGTATATGCTATATGTATTTTATTATTAATTTACAGATTTCACTAGCTTTATTTGCAGTATTTAGATATTGACTTAGATTTTAACCTATTTAGCTTAATGTTATTTGATTTTTTTAAATAAGAGGTGCTTATATTGTCCTCGTTATTATTTTATCTTTGCAATTTTAAATATTATGTGATTGTTGTATTTTGTTTAACATATCTATATATTTAAGTCTAATCCCTCTCTTAAAGTAGGCTGGAGTCACTGGTTGGCAAAATATTGACTATTATTAATTTTTTCATTTAAATACGACTTTGGTGGTCAAGTGGCTCGAATACGGGCGGGCTCGGGTCTAGGTGTTCATTGTTTCTGAATTTCATAACATAATTGCTTTAGCTACTTAACTATGGTTCAGAGCAATGTATGTGATTATGTCTATTATTTATTTGCTCATAGTACGACTAAGTACTTAGTAATACAGATATTATTATTTGTTCTCAGATCAAGGAAATGCAGAAGTTGAAAATATTATAGCGTTTTATATGTTATCACTACTAAAATATGTAAAGACGACCTGAAATATGCTCATGAATGTGCCTGTGAATTATATCATACCATTGAACAATATTTGACTGATTTAGCCCAAAATGATGTTTCAGCCACAGGTATCAAAGAAGAATGCAATTTGGCATGATATCGACGGTTTTTCTATCATAGATAATGTTGGTGTAGATATCATGCACAATCTATTGGAAGATGTTTGCAAATATGATTTATCTTTTATGTTATATTTACATTTTCGATTTAAAACTTTATTATTCTCTTTAAATACTTATTCTCAATAAACGTTAATTTGGATTATGTTTTCTATTATTTTTTTTGTACAGTTGGTCACTTATATAATTGTTTGATAAAAATGAGTTAGAATTGTAATAAATGGTTACTTCCCATTTAGCCATCATTGACGGTGCCTCTATCATCTGTTTTTGATTTATAACCTATAATATTAAAATATTTGCTGGTATTCTATATTCATATATTTAACATCATACTGTGTTTCAAAGATTATAAATTACAAACTTTTCAAGTAATCTTCCGTAGAAGCCCATTGACTTGGTTGTGGACTGGGCATTATCATTAATAAGGAATATTTTTTTTATTAAGGAAATATTCCAATAAGTGATGGAGGCTGTTGTGTAAATGCAACCTTAACTAATTGTCTAAGTGACTAAAGGTACACACTACTCGCCAACGGGTCGATATCGCACAAATCACACTCACACAAAATTTTGATATTTTTTTGCAGATCAGTTTTAACCTAACCTTACCAATTACGTTTATGTCTATAATATGTTAATATAATGACTTAAAATAACTTGGTAAGGTTCGGTTTGAACTGTAGCCAGCAAAAAATATCAAAATTTTGGGCGATTGTGATTTGGGCGATATCTTCCCCTACCTACACAATACATCTAGTCCCCGTTACAAAATTTATTGTAATCATTACAAATCATTATTGTTCCGTGAACAATATATTTAGTTGAATAAACAGAATAAAACATTTAGGCTCACTAAAAATCTTGTTATCACTACGGTATAAACAGTACTAATGATTATAATATATAGTCATGAATACCATACTATTCAGTCAACCTAAAATGTCATTTTGTAAGGCGAACATTTCCGCATCGTAATAATTACAATACGAAACTTTAAAGTTACAAATCAGATTTTACTAGAACTGTTTGTTTGTGTGCACAAAGTGTTTTGTCGTCACATATATAACAAGAATGCATTGTGTTAATTACATGATTCTGGTTACCTATACGAGACTTTTCTTTCCGTGCGGCGGGCTTGGCGTGTAAGTTAAAAAGCTTCACCCGCCGATGGGTGGGCACGGCACTGAATGGGTTAATATTCACAATATGAGCCCGAATGCATATACCATTGCCTTCTCGAAGTCTTCCTACGCTTAGAACAATGACCATTGTCGGATACTAAAAATATTTGTGAAATAATTGAAAATCTAAATGGGTTTTATTTTATCAAGAGATTTACAATATTGTTATATTATTTATAAAATGTTAATCGTTCATTATACTGTTTTAGAGCCGGAAAAAAATAAATCATTGTTAATTTTAAATATTTGTCAATGAATCTGTTTTCTTATTCTAATAGTTATATAACACAACATTATATTATATTTATAAGTGTTATTTTTAGATTGATATTTAGTGCTATTTTTAAATGAATATACGCCTTTTTAATCTCATGACGTTCTTTTCTTTAAGGCACGCATACTCGAGTTTAGCATAAGTAGCTTCATATCCTGATACGTATCCTGATACGTATATCCAGTGTTAAAAAGATAGAATTGTCATAATTTTCGAAACTGAGTCAAAATGGTCTCGCATTGTTAACTCAGTTTCGGAAATTTTGATAGATTTTGCAAACAATGTTAATAAAGAATACAATTTGCGTATAAAGCAATTATATTCATGTGTCTTGACCATGTTCACTCTTGCGAGCTCGCTCAGCCGAATCCTATAGAGCTGTCTGTAGTTGCCGTTCATTATTAACGCACCAGAGGCCATGCAATATCTTAGCGCGGTGCAAGTTTGATCGTCAAAGTGTGATGCCACTATACGCGGTCTATAGTTGCGTCTCTCTTCAACAGTAGAACTAGAATCGCGATAGAGGTGATGGTAAGGCCGCTGCAGACGTAAAAGTATACACAAAGGGCTTTTTAATATTGGTATGTAATCTATAAGATCAGTGGTTTGTGTGTTTATCTGTCCGCTCTTATTCCCGCTTTCCATTGTATCAATAACGTTACCATAGCAACGGGTTAGCCGCAAGTAGTTCGTCTACCGGACGCTAGATGTGTAGAATGTTGTCCACCCGTGCGTAGCCGAGACGGGCTGCTAGTAGTAATATAAGTTATTAACGGGATTGTCACCGTGTACCTTGTCTTTAGCGAGTTTCCGAAATTTGGGCACTGTTGCAAGCGCCATGATCACGGAGCAACTTAAGTAATTGCGGGTAGGCTGTTATTGGCAGACATATCGGTCTACCCTTCGACGAAGTCTTATATTGCGTTCGATACCCCTACCACTGTTCAGATTCTCACTATTCACTCGAAAAACTGTTCTCGACACACAACACCTACAGTATCGGATCGCGACACGAAACTTTTTTGATTATTTCGGTTTTTACACATACGAACCACAGGATTCCATATTTTCTAATAACCGTTAGCCTTTCGTTCCAATTAATACATTGTAAATGCTCACCTGTATAAATTAAAATCAATGTTTCCTATGCTTTCCGAAACCATCGATCAGATTGTGATAAAACTTGGTTATTATATGCACGCCAGGAAAAATGTATATGTATCGTCAGCAAAAAGAGCATTGCAAAGTATGCTGAGTGCAGCTAGTATTTAAAAAAAGCATTTTATTTTATCATATAGTGAATGGGGATTCGGGGGCCACGATCGCTCTAAATGAGATATTATTTTCTCTTTGGATCTGTTTTTAATAATTACCCATAAACTATAGAATGAGACTTCTTTCTTTAATATTTTTTGTTTAAGTGGCTATTTTATTTGGTCGGAATATATTTGACTCTTCAACTCCATTCAAATCGATTTGACTTCTAATTCGACAAATTACTTAAATATTTTTATAAAAGAAACGACAATAATGAAACAAGTGTACCTACTTTGAATATTAATATATTTTTTTATAAAAAAGAGAAAACATAAATGCATATCATAAATGAGATTATACATTTGATTATAGTATCTCAGTTTAGTGGTACAGTCGACGACAAATAATTCAATAAGCTCAAGCTGTCTAAATTATTCAGTGTTCAAAATTATGCAAATTGATAGCACAGTTCTTTATTTCAATAATTTTAACATATGATACTATTGATCACTTTCTTGTTTCGTGTGGACTGTATCTTGTCGCGAGATGTCGAATACACGAGATAATTTTCATATCTTCAATAAAACTTATTAATTAATTAAACTGTATATTTAAAATAGTATCAAATATATAACTTTGAAAGCTTATTCTAAGAGTTAATTTGTAACAAAGAAGCACCAAATGTATACGTTTTCAAGCAAATAACAATTCCAAAAGTATAAATTCAGCCTTAAATATATTTATCACCAAGCAATCCCAACATTTTTGTTGGAGAAAATAAAAATAACAAGAGAACAACGTAACCTAAAAAACCTAGGTAAATATAACATAGATCTACGGCTCGGCTTAACACATAATGTCAACATAATATAGATAATAGTAGATCGACTATATAAGTAAACATAGTATATTTGTCTTGTAACATAGAATTAATATTTCTGAAAAAGAAATACTTACTAAATACTCATTATTCTAAAACAAAATGGTTTATGACTAATTGACCGTGGTAATTGCTATTTTATTACAAACTTGCTTAATATTGACGTTGTGCCTTATAAGGAGGTTAATAATAATTCTTCGAAGTTTATTTTACAATTTTTAACACATTAAAAATAAAACAATGTGAATCTCATCAGTAATTCTCGGACAAAACCAGCACAAGAATTTGCTATGAGGTCTCTCGTGCCTTACCACTTTGTAGAAATATTCGTTTGAACTGATCGCATCGGACACGCCCACACAACCCCTTATTGGCTTCGTATTTTACTACGATTTATACTACGGCCAATCATAAACAACTAGTTTTAAAATCCCCCATTGATGTCAGTACTGTCAACTGTCAATCTGCTCTCACTTGCGCAAACAAGCGCACGCGCGCCATTGTTGGATGAATGGAGCGGGGCGTGGCCCGAAGCGATAAGCATCGTGCAGTGTGCTAGCGACTTTCGACTTAGGACTGATAAGGCGCGAGAGGCTTCGATAGTACCTTAACAATACTTCACAAAAAAAGAAACACTATCAATTGGATAGTTTCTAAAATAAAAGTTTTTTTATGTAAACGTATTGATGTCAACATGGCAGGTTGTACCTTGACTACAATATTAATTCGTTCTAATAGAGGTACACATTTTTAGGTCACGGTACAAAATAATATATTTTAGGTAGATTTTTGTGGTAGTTGGATTAGTTTGGTTTGCTATGGTACACCAGGCATTTTGACTCTCATTTACACATTGCGACTTCTTGTATAAAGAATTGTATAAAGAAACACATGTTCCCACTAGTGAGCTGTAGATACGTACGACTATTTGTGACTTATAATAAAGGCAACATTATAAGCTGAATACACGTTAAGCGAACTGCATCTGTAAAGTCGCAGTATGTAAAGAATCTTAAGTGTAAAGCTGTCGTCCACGTGGAAAATATTTAAAATTGCTTTTTTGTTACACCTATTTCAAAAACTACAAGTAATACAACTATGATTTCTAAACTGATCGAAGAAATTTCTATTTTCTACATGCTAGCTTTTAAAACATATAATCCCCTGAGACTCAGGGACCTTTAAATTAACGGACGGCATAAAGGCGAATTAAACTGCTTGGTTTTTATAAGAAATGATGGCGAGTCATCTCGATACGTTATAAATATTACGATAATACACAATTGATTACATACATAACCATTTATTTAATTGTAGATAGGTTACTCTTGATACTTTTTAATTCTCAGTCGTCCACAAAAAAACAATATAAAAATACTGTGTTTATTAATTAAATAGCTTGTATTTTGATGTTGGCACATAAACACAATTCTTACTTTACTCATCTCTAGTACCTATAGTTTGATTGACGATTGACAATAAGTCGTATAATAAAATAAATATCCTTTAAGTATTACGGATCATATTATAAGTCGATTGTTATAAAATGCGATCTATGACTAGATTTTAGTGAATACATATTATTAGAATAAAACTGCTACGCAGACGACATTCAACCAATTCACAATTGATTCTATCCATCCAGTGCCGGATTAGCCCGTAAGCAAAATAAAAAAGTGCTTAGGGCATCACGTCTTGGGAGGCACCATAAACGGCACAAAAAAATTGGCTGGCACACAAAAGTTAAGGCTATTCGAAAATCCGCGCGTTTTAATTTGACTAGAGCTTTTACGTTCGAGGTCGTAATCCAGCTTACGTAACGTAATGATCTATATCATTGTAATAAATATGTTTTTTTTTATAGATCGATTACTAATAGGGCACAGGCGTGGATTACTTGGGCGTTAAGATATCTTAATCCGGAATCTTAATCGAGTCTTAATTATATATATTAGAAAATAGGAAATTTAACTTTACTCAGCCAATGATAAAGAAGGTTTCGCGTACTGGATTACACAAAAGGTTTGCCGTCTGCGTAGGCCTAATAACTTGTTAATATTGGTAACATTATTGAGTGCAAATTTTGAAAATTGGCAACACCGGTATACATATGTTGTCTAATACGAAATTATGACAAATCAATTATAATAAGTATAAAAGTTTTTCTTTTTAAATAATTATGGCACAGAGAATATATAAGCTCAGTTAAAAGTAGACATATTTTTAGAACTTTCGATGATAACAACATATTATTACCTAGGTACTTTAAATATTATATATTAACACCTTTTAGTCTTTGGTCAAATAAAAAAAATAAGTATAGAAAATATGTGGATTCTATATACATATAGAACCTGTGGTTACACTCAATTTAATTACATGGGCGGAGCTAATGGCGAATAGTTTGTTTGTGGAGCGTGTCCATTGAAAGAAAACTGATTGGCTATATAGGCATTAGGGTTGAAATTCGCGTAATTTATAACAGGGTAAAGAACCTGTTGTTTTGAACAAGCTTGTGGATTATACCCGGGATAAGGAGAATTTTAATTTGTCGGGGGGACGTTTTCGATCGCAGTTTCGGCTATCGGTTTAAAACCAATTTCTGTTTTGGTAGTGGTAATAGGGTAGTCGGGGATCGGGCCAGAAGAGAGGCTGTGAGCCATCGGATGTACGTATTCTCCTTTGCCGAAATTGTTGACTGGCTTGAGGCCTATATAGAAAGGCAAAGCTTCAGCGAGATCGTTGTGACATCCTGATACCATTACTGTTGCCTGTAAAACAATATTTTTTTTTCTTTTAGCTAATAATTTTTGAATAATCAAGCTATATATACATAATATGTGAAACCTATTGTTTTTTATATTGTTTTATTTATACACATTATTTACACAGCTTCTAAAGCTACACATAAACATTAGTAATTCAATTTTTCAGCAAATTACAGAAATTTTTTATGTTTCAAATAACACTAACAAAATATTGAGTAGTTATTTATATATGCGTGTGTGTGTGTGTGCGCGCATATTGCAATTGTGATCTCATATAATGCGTGTTAAAGGCATTCAGAACAGGGAGCTGTACAGTGTAGCTCAGATTTCAGAGAGCTCCACAACTTGAAAATATGCGCGTGCGTGATCCGTTTCACGCTAATACATTATATTTTTATTAGTCACCTAGTGGTTTTTTTTTAAGTCCGGCCATATCTGAATGTCATATTTTGAGCGAGAGGCTTGTAGAATAAAGACAAGTCTCACTAAAATTCAATGACCATTTCTTTCAGCGGTAAGTAATGATGATGATGATGATGATATTTTTGTGTTTGTAATATAACCATAAACGTTTGTACAATCAGCGTCAAATATAAAGAGACGGATTAATAATCATAACGACAATAAAAATTTGCAATAGTTTATTTGCTATTAAAGCATGGTTGTGGGTAGTCCGAAATTTATTTATATAATATATGACAAAAGTTACCTTGAAGAAGTACAGCACATCCATGATAGAACAGTTGGCGAGGTTTGGTGCGATCATGTCCGGTATGATGAGTTTCACCTGTTAGTTCCTCTGCATGCCAGCCAGTACGGGACCAGTCTTCACCGTAGCCAGCACCTCCTCAGGGCTGGACATCTTCGCTATTGGATGCTCGCTGCGGAACTGTTTTTTCTGTTGGCAACATCGTGTTTTTTTCTTCATCGATTTACTAACATTGAACAGTCACGCTTGTCAGTTTAACATGTTGATCTTGTAGTGTGTGTACGAATATGTGTAACACACACATCTCTCCTCATATATAAAGTCCTCGCAGAACACCAATAAATGAGTTATTAATCGCAGTCAGACTTGTTATTATTTACATCCCGAACCGCCACATTGCATGGCGACCCTGCCAGTGCTGCCTATCGGCGGCGCTGCGCAGACGGTTATTTTATGTGAATAATGTAATTAATAAATAAAACATTTTGGACAATAAAGGTGATGTGGGTGAAATATATAAAGGACTAAAATATAAACTATAATAAAAAATAATGTTAAGCTAAATATCAATTAATAGTATTTAACAAATAAATTCTTCAAATTCCCAGATGGATAAATAATTTTATGAAAAATTAATAAAATATACATAAACTCTAAATTAATAAATGTGAAATAATTATTCGTTGCCGCGTACTGTGTTGCTGCTGTGATGCTGATGAGGTTGGAGGTCAAAAGCAGGGTGCCGGGAGACGATGGTGTCGGATGTCGACCAGCCGGCAGATGATAGTGTCAAAGGAGGTCGATGCAGCAGGGAGCTGAAGAGTTAACCAACAAAAAGTGGCCAACCAGAGGACTTTGGACACGATTTAAAATTTTTAAACATTATGTGGATAATTGATTTTTTTTCCCGCTCCCTTTAGGAGACTCTAATTTTGGAATTTTAATTTACTTGTGGATAGAGTTTCATTTAAAAATGTTGGTCTTTGAAAATTAATTATTACTTATATATTTTTGTTACGGTTTTACTTTAAAAGTTTTGAAGAATTCATTTTAAATTGATTAAGATTTTATTTAGTATTTACTCTTTTTTTAATACTTCACCATGTTTAGCCACTTAATCATAATTTTTATTTGAATAAGTTTTGATGATAATGATAAGTTCGAATATGAAATAGTATTACTGCATTAAAATAAATTTGGTGTACACAAGTGTGTGTAAAATGTGGAAAAGGAAGATGATTTCTAAAAGTTGATAACGTTTTACGGCTTGTTTTTATTTAGTTATGTAACTTAGTTTCTCATTTATATATAGGTACGATTGATTGCACAGATTATTCCCTCGTCCATGACAGATTTTCAAATTATGCTGGTATTTATTTTTGTTTTTATTTTATTTTACAGTAAGTTTTCCGGAGATCGATGCTTGATAAAGGTAACTCTTATTTTGCATTTATAAAGTTGTGATTATTTTAAATGATTTTATATTTTTATTATAATGCCTAATGGTTATTTTTTCTCGTGATTCTAAAGATTATTTTTGTAGCTATGATATTTTATTCAAAAGTAAAAGAAAGTAATTTGCGAACGCCTTTTCTTGAATACATTTTTATAAATAATTCTTTTATCGATAACATTTATTTAGCTTCATGTTAGGTTTAAAGTTTGGATTTCGTAATTAATAAATATACCTAGCATTCAATGTGAACGACATTGAAATTGCTGACATAGCAACACGTGTGATATTGTAGCAACGAACTAAACAGGTATCATTTTTGTTAAGACAAAAGAATTTAAATACCGTTTGAGTGATTTTATTTTGTCGTAAATTAATTAGTGTATAGTATAAATAAAATTTTCATATAAATGATTTCATAAGGTTACAAACGGCATGGATAGGTAATTTTTTTTTAAATAGCAGAACACTATTGACAACAAAATTTAGGTAGAATTTTTAAAAAAGTAAATAAGTAATCATCTTTTATCTCTAAATTAATATTTGATATGTACTTATTGCTATTCATTATTACTACATTATATTATATTGGGCTATGAAATTCAATACTATTTTTCATAATGACGTATTATTTATATTAAACTATTCAATGAATTTGGAAAACATCATTCAACTTGTTTGACTGGTTAAAAATTTTTGAAAACCAATTTTAATTTTAAACGTAACTGATTAGATAAATTAGCTAAAAGACTATCTTTTGTCTTCATTTTAGTGGGTATACGAAATTCGAAATTCGAAAATTCATTTCAGTTTCTGTTTTAGTAATTAATAATCGAAAATAGTGATTAGGACAAGGGCGGATCCTGCTTTGGCGCCAGGGGGGGTTCAAATAGTCGTGGTCAAGTCACAAGAAGTGATAATTCAATTTTGATAATAATTGATACAGGTACAAAGTAGGTATTTTATCAATGTATGTAATTGCTGTACCTAAATAGATTAAATAGTGTTCTAAATTCTTAAGAACACTATTTCTTATATTAGAATTGTAAACCTGTGTGAACTTGGCATCCGACTTTGGAAAATTTGGTATTTTTTTTTTTCGAAAGATTTTGATTAGTAGTGGATTGTAGTGCAATTTTATTATATTTAGACGTTAGTAGTAAAAGATTTTTTGATAGTAGTAAAGAAAAAAAATACTTTAGTTGAGTAAAATTTGTTTAGGAGCATAATTTACTGAATAAAGTCTGTTTGAAGATTAAAAAAATACTGGGAGCACTTTAGTTGCGTCAAATTCTTCCACTACTAACCTCCACGAACCCCTCTTAGTCAATTCTAATGTTTGTAGTAATCGTAGTCATGTTCAAACAGACTTTATCCAGTAAATATCGCTCCAAAACAAGTTGATTCAACTAAAGTGCTCCTAGTAATTTTTTTTCTTTACTACAATTGAAAATTCTTCCACTACTAACCACTACGAACCCCTCTCAGTCAATTCTAACGTTTGTCATAATCGTATTCATCTTCAAACAGACTTTATCCAAAAAATATCGCTCCAAAACAAGTTTGATTCAACTAACGGGTTCCTAGTAATTGTTGACGTGACAACGTCTTAAATTAGGTTGCGGCTGGGAGTCACTTATGAAAAAGTGTAACGCTCGGTAACGTTACGATGAGTCACCGAACGAGAGAGAGGCCCGCCGAATGCCTTGCGTCTCTCTCCCACTCAACTATGATCGGTCTGCCGCGCGCATTGTGCAATTTAATTATATTCATATCAATAAATATTCTACCGAGAAAAAGACGTTGTCACGTAAAATCTTTTTTTCTTTATTACAATCGAAAATTCTTCCACTACTTACCTCTACGAACCCCCCCTTACTCAATTCTAACGTTTGTAGTAATCGTATTCAACTTCAAACAGACTTTATCCAGAAAATATCGCTCCAAAACAAGTTTGATTCAACTAAAGTGCTCGTTGTAATTTTTTTTCGTTACTACTATCAAAAATTATTCCACTACTTACGTCTACGAACCTCATGTTTACCGTTAGTTGTTATCGTATAAGCCTTGAAACAGTATTAACGTCATAAAATCGTTTTTAAAAAATACTCCGAAACATTTTTTTTTTTTTTGCTATTTTACTACTAACGAATAAAATTGCACTTCTAACGTTTATCTATGACAAACAACCGGAAAAAACAGATTTTTCTAATAAAATAAAAAAAACAAATTTTCCAAAGTCGGGTGCCAAGTTCACACAGGTGATTTTGAAAGCTTTTTAACTTAGTACTTTATTAACTTTAATAGTTGATTGAAGTAAGTTTAGTCGTTCCGATTGAGGTTAGGTAGGTCTTGCTATAAGTAAGTCTAAACCTCAGACTAAGTATACCAATGGACTCGCAATGTATTAACTATGGCACAAATAAATTTGCGTCCAGTCTGCCATTACAAAGCACCGTGTGATCGCGCTAAAATATTAGTCAGTGAGCATTATTTGTGAACACATTTTACAGTTCTATGTTTTTCATTGAATTTTTTAATGAATTGTATAAAAAAAAACATAATAAGTGTGGAATCTTGGATGCGGTGTCCCTAGTTTTTGCCGCTATCTTAGAGCACCAACACAAATTTTTCGTAGAATTTCATGTCCTTTGCTATCCATAGTCTAAGGTCGAAACACAGCGCGCGTAAGTGTCACACGAAGATAAATAAGATAAAAGCTTCCGGTGGGGCGGTAAAATTAAAATTTTAAATTCTTTCGTTTCCGAATAATGCATTCGCCATCATACAAAGTATTATATTAAGTTAATTCAATATTGAAGGAACTTACATTAAATATATCTTGTGACAAAAAATATATAAAAACATTATTTAACAATTTTAATTAGTGGTCTACCTAGGTCCTGGACCCAGCCCAGGGGGGGGTCATGACCCCCATGACCCTCCCCCTGGATCCGCCCTTGGATTAGGTAGTTATTTTGGTACTATTGAAAATATATTGATTTTAACTAATGGTATTCTTATTCTATTTTCTTTGTCATTTTGTCCTGAATTTGTAATTTTATTAACTTGTTCGAGTTTCAATTTTTAATATCTACGAATTTCAATTTCACAAGTATCGGTATTAATTTAATAAGTGACAAATTTCTAATTAGAAGTGATGCAATCATATTGTTTTGATAAACTTAACAAACAAGGTATTGGAATGTAAAGTGTTGTATTTCGATATCGGTAGATTACAAAGAGGTAGCGCAGCTGCATTTATGCAAGTTGATATTTAGGTGAAGCAGTAACATTAAACTTGTCACAAAATATCACACGAGTTCGCTGGTTAAGCTGTAATATAAAACAATGTTTTAATAGAAAAAGATAATGAGTATTAATTTGGTGGGAACAAAAAAAACTTTAAGGAACTTACTTATTAATTTTGGATGTGGAAGTTTATGTTGAGGTATTATTGAGATATTTATGTTTGTGGAAATTATACTTAAATGTGGTTTGAAAGGGAAAAGTTGGAGGAAAATTTTGAAAGACTAGTCGATGATTAGAAATAAATCGAAGGAATAGGTAGGTTAATGTACTCGTAGCTGTATTAAAAAATCTTTTTGTAGCTTTTAGTTTGCAATTAGGTACAGCATGGTTTAGGTATAGGTAATGTGATGCGTTTTTTATGTAGGATTTGGAATGATGATAAAGATTTATTTATAGAAGTTAGGGAATATACGGTCTATAAAGTTTCACATGCGATTGGACTGACTGAGGTGTAGTATGTGTACGAATATGTGTAACACACACATCTCTCCTCATATATAAAGTCCTCGAAGAACACCAATAAATGAGTTATTAATCGCAGTCAGACTTGTTATTATTTACATCCCGAACCGCCACATTGCAATCTCCATTTGCTTTTTTTATGTATTACTAATTTCTTTGATTTTTCTGATGAAAATGGCGAAAGAGAAATGTAGTAATTCAAATGTAACTTGATTTTGTCACTGTTTGTAATAATCTTAATGATTTTTTTAAAATTCTCCGTAAATATGTAACTGACCACGATTGATCACGTAAGAATTATTCAAAATAATCAAAATTTTGGGCACTGTAGGGCTTTTATTTTGATCACTGCTTTTGTCAATAACTATTGTAAATTTGTATGACTGTTTGTTGTCAATGTAAAGAAAACAGTATTCTTAAATATAAGGCCATTTGTTAACGGCCTAATAAAAGCAAGGTTTTGGCCGTAAGATGTGAGACCTCCTGTAAAGCTTTAGTCTATGCGTTTTGTAATTTTAAAGCGCCAACGTTTGACATGGCGTGGTACAAATAAGGGTTTTTTGCTGTAGCCGCTTAATGCAGCGGACCAATAACAGCCAGATAGCATAATGCACTAGCAAACACGTTTGCACTTTACTCTGTATCCGCGAGGACGAACTGGACTTAGATATTGTCAAATCATGGGCGCCTTAAATGACTTGAATCCTAAATCAAATCCTTCTTAACATTCAAACAAATGTGGTACCAGAAACATTCCCCACTCCGTTTGCTTTTGTTGTTTCTGCAACAGTTGTAGACTATTTAATTATTATTATTACGTGGTAAACCATGCTGGTCGCAAAGTTATTATGTGTTACCATATCGCACCTATATGCGAGCGACCAAAACGTCTGTAAACAAGCTTCGCGTCATAATAATGGAGTATCTCGCAGAGATATTTAACAAAACTTCACACTATGAAAGGGACAATTAAAAAAGAATCATACGGGCAGCAGTTGCAGCTCCACCATTTTGACTTCGACGCGCGTGTCGTTGCGCACGCGCACCTCGATGGGCACCGCCTGGCCTGGGGCCACGCCCCCCGCTCCCGCCACCACCTCCACGGCCAAAGGCCTGTGGGAACACACGCCTAAACAACTGTACTGCTCCTCGAAGCTCACTTCCAAGGGTTCCTATCGACAGAATGTCGACAGTTATAATTTAAAATTATAACTGTTACTTTAAATATTTCTGTATTCCTCTCGTGATAAAGTTGGGGTTTTTATGTGTTATTTATGAAGGACGTTTAGGATCCCATTGTAAGTCTTCAGTTAAATTTAATAAATTAGTAAATTTGTTATAAAAAAATACTAAATTATAGAACTATCTAAAAATGATAATCAAAAATAATTAATGAGATACTACTTTTATTTTTATCAAGTAAAAAGTAAATGAATCAATGTAACGCGCGTAGCAACAGATTGCTTGTGCAACCGTATTTTCACAAGTAGATAATTTGTTTGCAGTATTTTATTGTCATTGTAGTTTTGTGCCAGATATAAACTTTGGATTCTGGATATCTTTGGAAAAATAATCAGCAATTTTTATAGCTCTTTGAAACCCTATTATTTCCATTTTCGATATCTGGAACTAATGTTGAGTGATTTATTTGAATACTAAATAATATATGTAATTTATATAAAACAAACTTCACGGCGATTTAATCAAATCACGGACTCAGTGAATTAAGAAGCAGGTACATTAAATGATTTGCCCGGATATTTTCCTGTAGTTAGTTTAGAAACAAGATTGTATAAGTGTATAACGTCCCACGTTGAGCGACAATTAATATATTACAACCAATTTCTTGCATTATGGAAAGATAACAAAGTATGTTATACTTTTACAAAAAATTATTCAACTAGTGCCAAGAGTCAGGCGGGACTCAAACCCATATCTCTCGCTATCCGGATTAGTACTCTTCCATCTGAGATACCGAAATCTTGGCAGACCCTTCGTGTCCCAAGTATTTCTTAAGCTGACGGGATTGAAAACCTGTCACAAGTTGTTTTTTTTTAATAATTCCTTTGGATAAAACAATTTAGCAGTTAAACGCTTAAAAAAAACAAAAAATATAAATTGTTCCTGACGACAGTTTGATGGAACGGTAGCCATCCTGCTTTTCGCACCGGCTGTCCTGGTTTCGAATCCCGGAAGGAGCAGATGTTTGTGTGATGAATACGAGCATTTGCACCCCAGTCATCGGTATTTATAAACATATACATATATTTATATATTACATGTTTATGTATATCTATTCGTTACCCTATTACCCATAACACAAGCCTTATAGTGCTTTCTTTGGGCTAGGCTAATTGGTGTGAATGTAAGAAATATATTATCAACTATTTCTGATCTAACATTCCCATCACGTAAAACGTACCTTTATACGTGGATCTTCTTTATTCAAATCAAGTGGAGCAACCACTTCGAATATCTTCACCAGCTCTCCTCTCTGTTTTGTAACGTCGGAAAACTCGAGGTAAGCTCTGTGTGTCGAGTGTAAGTTCTCACTTCGAAAAAACGTTACTATCGCGTTTACGTTTCGAGCAACATTTGTATGAGAAAAGAACAGCACCACCAAGCGGGGAGACGAAGAAACAATTCTCGCGAGTGTACGTTGTGCTCGATACGCTTGAAGATGCGTTTTGAAACGTGTCGAGCGCGTTTACGAGTCCGAAAACGTTTTTATAAACATTTTGCGAGTGTAAGTGGCAAGTTTGACAGTTCGAATGGTGAGCTAACGCAAACGTGATAGTAAAGTAACTCACTTGGTGATTTACCCGTGAAACACAGTGAAATTGAATATTTTAGTGGTTTTCGAAGAGATTTTGAGAAAAGTATACTAGCGTACGTTGTCGGTTGCAGAAATGCAAGATAATCGTAATTGCCTTCGGAGAAAAAGGACTATCTCCCGCTCTTCTTTTGATCATATGTAACATCTTACGGAGAATGAATTCAAGAATAGGTATCGCATAGGTAAAGAGACTGTTTTGTTCTTATGTAAATAATTGGAACAATTGATAAATTTGAGGTCTACACATCAAATAAGCCTCCAAGAAAAGGTATTATTTTGTGTTCCTTGCAACAGATAATAGTTGACTTTGTTGCAATCAACAAGGTAATGAAACCATAACACCACTATTATTGTGATGACAGAATAATTTTGTTTTTTTTTGTGGATTATGTATGGTGACGACATATAATAATTGTAAATGTCGTTACTTCTGTTAAAGCCGACGTGTTTCTTGCGCCCATTCTTCTTGTTAGTTAAAAGACGCCCTAAATTGGCAGGTAAAAATGTTGGACGATTCAAAACAACTTATTTTATGTGCATTTGAATAAAGTTATTTTTCAGTCATTCATTTTTATTCATTATACAACCCCTCGGGGTACCCGTATCACCCCCTTGTATATTCCACAATTTTTCGTATTTTTGAGTTATGAATTTTCGACATGAACAATTTATAAAATTAAACAATCTATTGTGAAAATTGAGTTAAATTGTAAATAGCAAAACTTAAATACACTTTTTGTGTTGTTATTGCAGTCGGAGTAAACCAACCAAATGTTTTATGGCTTTGCACATGTTTAAAATCATTTAGAATTTCAATCGTTTGACTATTATTGTTTGTTTGGCTGGCACTGGCGAGGCGAGGTTTCGACATCTGTCGTCCTTTGTGTTAAGTCTTAAGTCTTTGTTCTTCATTACTTCTCTTAGGGACCAGTATTTTTTCCATCCGCAAGCTATTATTTTATTAATTTCCTTAGACATAGAATCCTCGGGGGATATAATTTGACCTAGGTAAACATATTCCTTCACATATTCTAACTTTTTTCCGTACACCTCTATGTTGACCTCTGAAAAGTTGGTCATCAGTTTTGTTTTGTCTGCATTCAATTCTAAACCTACATCTCTGCTTTTCTTCCGCTAAGGTTTTCAGCATGTGTCCTAGTTTTTTGGGGTCTTCTTCTAACAGGACAATATCGTCAGCGAACCTCAAATGATTTATAATTGATGTTGATACCGTAGTTTTCCCAATCCAATCTTCTAAATACGGATTCCAGCACAGCATTGAACAGCTTGGGAGAAAGCGGATCTCCTTGTCTAACGCCTCTGTGTATGGGAAATGGGTCTCCTTTTTTTCCAATTTGATGCGGCTTTTGCATTTTTTGTAGATGGATTTAATTATTTGTATATAGGTCTCATCCACTACTTGCTCTTCTAGACTCAGCCAGATAAATTTATGTTTTAGGCTGTCAAAAGCTTTGGAGTAGTCTATGAAGCAGATATATAAGGGTTTTTGATGTTCGTTATATTTTTCCAAGACTTGCTTGATTGTGTGGATGTGGTCTATTGTACTGAAGTTCTTCATGAATCCCGCCTGTTCAATTGGTTGATTTTCGTCTAGGACCCTTGTTATTCTTTCCAGAATTATTTTTGCAAAGACTTTATACACATTTGAAATGAGGCTTATTGGTCTATAATTGCCGATGTTATCCTTGTCGCTTTTCTTATGGAGGAGAATAATATGAGATTCGCTCCATTGTTCTGGGATGGTGTCAGTTGTTATAATATCATTGAATAGCTTGGTTAAAATCAGACTTATTTCTTCTACGGTACCTCTCATCAGCTCGTTTGTTATACTGTCAGGTCCTGGAGCTTTTTCTAGCTTTTGTGACATGATGGCTTTTCGGATTTCTTGCACTAGTATTGGTGGTACATCTTCAAGTCTCTTAACTGGAATTTTGTAAGTGTTTTTTTCTTGTTCGGCGTTATTGGAGGAGTAGAGGGTCCTGTAGAAGTCTGTAGCCAGTTTCTCGATTTCTCTGCGGTTCGATGCTTGTTTGGATCTATTACTTTTTAGCTTAGGTATCCATTCCAATCCATGCTCCCTTAAGTCTCTAAACGCTTTCCTTGTTCCCCCTGTTTTTTGGATTTCGTCTTCTAGCTTTGTCGTTCTCTTTGTGTTCCTATCTTTTCTTATATTTTCTCCGATCTGTTTACTCAGTGAAGATATTGTTTAGAGGTTTTTCTTTTTGTTTAACTTGTCGGCTATTAATGCTCTTCTTTCTTCTTGGAGTTCAACGGTTCTTGCGCTTAGCTTTGTATCTTTAGTTGTATTTGCCTTTACTTTCTGATCTTTGATAATTTTTTGTCCAAATGGTCGTATTTTTCTGCGACACTTCTATCCGCGTTGACTACTTCCATCAAAGTCTTGGTAAGCGAGGATTCAATGTTTTTTTCATAATACTCTGATGTTAAACGTATATTATTTATTTTGTTTCTACCTCTTTGAGTTGGGAGCTTTTTTAAGCAACAGCGTACCATTCGGTGGTCCGTATTAAAATTTAGATTCTGTATTACATGTGTATCACTGAAGAACTTGGGTTTGTTAGTAATTATGTAGTCAATTTCATTTTTATATTTTCCGTCTGGCGATATCCAGGTCCATTTAGTCTTAGGGTTTTTTTTGAAGACAGAATTGAGTAGTGTTAGATTGTTTTGTAGTAGAAGTTCAATTATTCTTTGGCCGTTATCACTCCTCTTTCCATGTCCATATTTGCCCATTATTAGTTCCTCGCCGGCTTCTCTACTGCCAACCTGTGCATTAAAGTCCCCCATTACTATGAGGAAGTTAATGTGGTATGTTTTAATAGTATCAAACAGAATGGAGTAGAAGCCTTCGCATTCGCTTTCGGGTGTTGACTCTGTGGGTGCATAAACTTGTATGATTGTCCACGGTTTTTTGTATCTTGGCATATTTATGTTGAGTATTGCTAATCTTTCTGAGATTCCTATCAGCTCTTGTATGTGATTTTTCAATTTTTTTTTTTATTAGGAAGCCCACTCCCCTATGGCCTGCTGTTTCTCATTTTTGGTATAATATGTAGTCAATTTGTTCCACTATTTTCTCTTCTGGTCTTCTCATTTCATTTATGCCTAATATGTCGTATTTTATGTGCTGTAGCGCTTCATCTAATTCTAACAAACTTTCTTGTTTCCTGAGGGTTCTCGTATTAATTGTTTCAATATAGAATGTTTCACTTCTTTTCGCTGGAGGGTTTTGGTCTAGTACTCCCGCGGGGACCAGCCGTAGTGGGAGACAATTTGTTTGTTGTTTTTGTTTATAACTAATTGTTGTAGCAGTTTCTGTTTGTGTTTGTTTTTGGTTCTTCGGGGCCTTGATCAGTTTTTTGGATTATTTAGTTGGGGGTCAGATCTTGTCCTTTCGACATAATTCAATATGTTTGGTCTGATGATTTCGTTCCTGTAAGCTTTAGTAGGAGGTTGGGTTATGTTATTCGAGTTCTCTCTTTTCTCTCTTTCTCTTTTCTCTCTTTCTCTTTTCTCTGGTGATATCTTTCGGTTTGATCACTATAAGTTTGTCCTTTTTTAAATAGGCGAAGAATAGAATGCGAATAGAAAAGAAGAAGGGAAACATCCCTTCTTCTTTTCTTCCTCCACTTGGGGTTGAAGTTGTTTTCGTATTTCTAGGGTTTCCTTGGAATAATCCGCCTTTACATAGATGTTGGGTGGAAAATTTGACTTGTTTTTGAGTATAAGATGTTTTTTCCAGATTGTTGTGAACGAGACTACAACCGGTCGGTTTTTATTTTCTGTCTTTCTTCCAATTCTATAAACTTGACTAATCTCTTGACTGTTAATATGTACTCCTATGTCTTCTACTGTGTCTTTTATATAGTCTATCAGTCCCGTCTCTTTTTTTCCCTTCTCCTCCGCTCCAAAGAACACTTGGTTATTCTATCTTTTCTCACTTTCCAATGATTTCAATTTCAACTCAAGTTCTGTTACTTTATTTTTGAGGTATTTGTTTTCTTCAATTATTGTATTCATTTTATCTTCAATCGCTTCCATGACGTTCCTAGTTACCGACTGCGTTATCTGTTCGGTTTGTCTCTCTAATTTCTCATCGAGTTTCCGTAGGAGTAATTCCATACTTTCATCCATATTGACCAAATAATTTGTCAGTTTACGAATTTCGTCACTTTGTGGGTGATTTTATTTTGCTAATAGCAACACCGGTAATGTCTCTGGTAGTGTCACTGTCAATATAATACGATAATTTTTAAGTTAACTTAATATATTTTAGATAACATTTTCTAATAATCACTGCAATTGGAAAATTATAGACATAAACACTATATTAATCGCTGGTAACAGGATAGAATTATCATTTTACCACATCCTGATGGCAATCCATAAGGCGGCAACGTGGTTATATAAAAAATAAATCAAGGCAAAGGTGACATTTATAACTTTGTTTTTTTTTGCCATCATTATCTTTTGTTTAAATGTTTGGGTACAAGAAAAGCAGGTTAAAATAAAAAATGAAATTGTTTCTGTAAGTATTTTTTCTTTTTTAAATTCAAACAATTTATTTCAGAAAACTAAGTTCCATAGAGTCCTGTTAGTAAGAACAAAAGATTTTGTATGTATTTTTTTTTAATTTGTTTTTAATAAATGTGTTATGACTAAGATTATCGCTTTGACAGTTCTTTCACGAAAGCGGTCTGAAACCCAAAAAAAATTGCTAACACAAATAAATTCGTATACGGACGATTCGTAATCATATCTCGATAACCCTATGAAGTTTTCAACCATTAGGAATGCCTGCAGAAAACGTTGAGCTTAAAATTGTTTATAGAGGTTTTCTTCGCCGAATACATTCTAAGTCGACATAACCTCTTTTTTGACGTGGAGAAGTACTCTTATTGACTACCACAAACTGGGTTAAGTCGTCCGGGCCTCTCCGCTGGCGCCGCAGGAATCATTAACTTGTGATGAGTCATGTGACGCTAATGGCATACAGTGTTAAAACACCACTTGTGCCTCGATTCCACCAATTGACTTTGCGGATCCCTGGATCACCACTACAGCACTTCAACATGGTAGCCAGCCCGCTATGGGCCCCTTCTCCGTAAGCTAAACTAACTTTTTTACCCAGGGGAAATCTTTATGTATTCGGCGGGGATATGTGGGACTCCCTCTGCCAATGCGCATGGAGGGTAGGCCGAGGTTTACCCTAACTAACACTCCCGGAATATACCCTCAACTATGTCAAAGGTCCGACAGGGCAATCGCAGCTAACCTAACCTAATTAGATTGAACTTAGACCTAGTCTGTTTTTATTTAAAGCTAAGAGTTTCAGAAATTGTAAAATATTTTGAAAAACAAAATTACATTATCCGACAAACAGTTTTCCAAAGATTAACAATTCCATAGCGGAAAAAGGTAAGAGTACTAAAATGCTGGTGAAAGAAAAACCAAAAATGGGATACCTTTTCCTCCCATCAGGCATTGGACACTGTTGAAATATTGCTCCTGCGCTTTATAATCTACTCTCGTTTTAAATGTGGTTCCGTTTCGTTTCTCTATCTCCACCTCTGTCCATAGCACTTTAGCCACACCAATGAACTGGATATTCAAAGCTGGAAGCAATAATAAAACTTTATGATCGAAGTCCAAAAAGGTGGGGCATTTTTTATGGAGTCTTTTTAATACTCGCTGGCCCTAATATATGTATGTCTAGCTCTTGTTTATACAGGGTCCGGCAGAAGTCGTGACACGAAAATAGAGGGCTTTTGTTTAGGCTGTGGTGGGAGTAGAGGAGTGAGATTGCGTGCGTTGTGTATCTTCGACATTGCCATTTTCAGTATTCGACATGTCGTGGTCGGGTAAACAACGTGCGTTCGTTGTGCAGTGTTTTTTTCAAAATGGCGAGTCGCCTATAAAAACGCAGCGTGCTCTGCGCACAACGCTTGGCCTTGGTCGACACGATCCTGTTCCCAGCCGCAGAACAACTAAACGTTGGGTGGATAATTTTAATGAAACTGGATCTACTGAAGACAAAAAGAAAAGTGGCAGACCCCTTACAGCAATAATTCAAGAAATTGCAGCAATTCCACGGGAAATGACCGAGCGAGCAATGCGAAGTTTTCGTTTCCGTCTTCAAGCCTGTATCATCACCAACGAAGGTCGTCATATGCCAGAAGTGGTTTATCATACATAAAATGCAAATCTTATGGAATGTATTATAAATATTGAATGAATGAAAATATTGAATTCGAGTACCTACGTTTTGGTGTTTTTATTGAAATTTTTTTTTTGTGTCATGAATTCTGCCGGACCCTGTATATATGTGTAAAAACAAGAGCCAGACATATATTAGGGCTAATATATAACAATTATAGAACTTAAACAACAATAAAGCTCCTTTCCTTTTAATGATTTTAATAATATTAAAGAGTTGCATTGAAATATAGGATAGTTATTTTTTATAGTTATATAGGATAGTTATCCTTCTTTTGGCGCATTCAGGGTGAAAAATTTAATGTTACGCAAGTTGCGAACGCAGCATGCAACAAAAAGGCGACACCATGAAATTAGCTATTAAAGTGAATAGGCTAACTTCAAGATATCTCAGTTAAAATTTAATAAAAAGTATAACACCCGCCGCGCGTACATAAGTACACGCCGCTTTTTTATATTAAATAAGAACAATTTAATTATTTTTCTAGGTACTTGACCCAAACACCCGTACTTCTGGCAGTATTTAACGTTAAAAACTATACCCTGTCTCAAACCAATTTAATAAAAATGTAAACAAAGACGCCATTATTGCGACCATAGACTACTGAGTGATGTGGTAAAAGTAAAACCATTTATGATTCGATTAATTAATTGATTGCTTCGATTAGATTAATTGAACACTATTATGTTGGAGCTTCGCGTTAGCGCAGTTTGTTTTTATTCCGAGTGTCGCATAATGGGCATTTGTTCTCAAGCCTCGAGATAGTTCATCGTGATTATATAGAAATGAAATGTTTAGATTGAACCGAGTAAAAATGACATATTTTTTAAAATTTCACATAAGAAATCAATCTTTGAAGAAAAAATGTATCTAGTTAGATTTAATATTGACTTCTTAGGTTTTGACGCGTATAACTCACTAGCGGCCCGTCCCGGCTTCGCACGGGTGGACAAAACTCTTTAAATTTTTCTAGTATTAAATATAGCCTATGTTACTCAGCGTGAATATAGCTTTCCAATGGTGAAAGAATTTTTAAAATCGGCTTAGTAGTTTTTGAGTTTATTTCAAACATACAAAAATACAAATCTTTCCTCCTTATAATATTAGTGTAGATAACAATGAGATCCTGACACTTTTGCATGCGTCTTGTCTTGCTTGCATCAAGCGCGCGTGGATTTCCTTAGCAGAGTTATTTTAGAAATGTATTTATTATACACTTCAAAGATCTTATACTTACAATCATCAACAAATATATTTCGAAAAAGATTATTACAGGATTTTATGTTGATAAAAAACTCTATGGCCCATAAGTCATTAATAGGTACCAACTCTTAACATCTTACACACGTGATAACTTTTAAAAGAAATATCCGATTGAGATGAAACAAAAAGTATTTTACTTCTAAATAAATACTCTTGATACCATAATGCTTAATTTCGATAAAGATTAATATTACGATACATATTTAACGTAGTTTTTTTTTCTTCAGACGATTTAATAATTATTTAGAACACAAAATCGGTTATTGTGATTAAACCATGATAGCTAAATATATGTTCTCGCGGACTTTTTTGTAGGTCTTAATGGGATCTACAAACCCGTAGTACATCATTTTGTTCTATTGTCAATAGTTTTTGCAGCGCACGGAAAAATAGGTTTTCGATTTTACACCTTGTGTTACAAAATAGCAATTTTATTACGGAACCCTAATTTTGAAAAAAAAATATAGCCTATAGCCTTCTTCGATAATTGGACTACCCAACACTGAAAGAATCATTCAAATCGGACCAGTAGTTCCAGAGATTAGCGCGTTCAAATAAACAAACAAACAAACAAACTCTGCAGCTTTATAATATTAGTATAGATTGAAATGAAACACTTATGGATTAATCAACGCGTTATTTATTTTTCACAAAGAAACAATTAGTCACCCCGCAACCACGACACCTGCAAAGGTGTTGAAACTTCGGAAAACTAAATAAACCACCTAAAATTAACGCACGGGCTCTGAACCAACTTTGTTGTGAAATTAAATAACGCATTTATTATCCGTAAGTATTTCATTTCAATAGACAAATTTAACTGATTTACATTGTGACTTGGATCGTGTTTTTTCTGGAGTAACGACATTTTGCTACGATAACTGGACATATCAACTCCGATTTATATTTCTTGTACGAGGTATGTAACTGTAATATTATCTTTTATGTACGTAAACTTCATCTCAATTGAAAGTAATTCGACGGCCGCCACTTAAGGGTCCACTGGAGGTATTTTTACCCTTACAAAATGTAGAATTTGTGTAAAAGAAAGAAAATTATAGCAAAACTAAAATGCCAATTCCGCATATTCAAAAACATATTCAAATGAGAACAGATGTTATAATGATTTATCTTTATTTTAAGCATTGAACACGGATAACCCTGGTCCGTCATATTCTTCTTCGTTTTTGTCTTCGCCTTTGAAAAAACGACCGAGACATAGTCGCTTGACAGCAAATGAAAAGACCATAGCACTGAATATTTACAAATTTGTAGAAAAATCGATGACAATCTTTATATATATAACGGCGAGGCCTCACGCCGGTCATCGGAATGCTCTTTATTATCCATGACGAGTTGCAGTGATCGTCAAAATAAGAGCGCGTATGGTTGAAGGATAGACTCCTTTATTATATGAAACCACTTGCGGCCTAAAACCGCAAGTGATGCACGAGATTTCGATAGATGAAAAACGTGGTGATCCCCAAGATGGCGTGACAACCTTCTTGCGTGGCGGTCCAACCAAAAGTGACGTCCCGCTCGGTATAAACTATGAAGTAAACGTTATAGCGTGCTAACGTCACTATAAACCAACTGTTTCACGCTTATAGCATGCTAAATAAACGTTTTACACTTATAGCAAACTGACCGTCTGTGTTTCTCAAGAGTCATCTCAGAAACGTTTAGTGTTGCCAACTTGCAACGCCTCCTCAAAGTCACGCCATCTAGGATTTCACCCAGGTACTAACCTGACGTTTTCCATTTGATTAAATCGTATTTTGTAAACAAATCCTTACTGACAAACATTATTTTAAGCTTACCTCTAGAGTTTAATTTAAATAATCGAATGCTTCGACACGGCCATCCTGCTTGTTCACTCGTCCTCGAGTGACTCATCTGCAAGAGAAAGTCACAAGAGTAGTAACCGTTTCGCTCGGCTTTCCTGACAACATTTCGATTTCAGGGGAAACATGTTAAAATTAAAATTGCAACAGGAGCACAAGACAAACAGATGGACTGATTAATTAAAACAGTGCTCCTCCTCACCATATCATCCACTACTCTATGGCAGTAGCAGGCACTCTCCCCCTATCCATCATCGCCATCATAAGGTACACATCTTATGTAAGCATTCTTCGTCACCTTCGGCCAATAACGGAACACTTTTTTTTTTAAAACCATACCATCAGAAACAATTCTGACAGCGCACACACCATATCATACCATCAGAAACCATTCTGATAGCGCACACACCATATCATACCATCAGAAATCATTCTGACAGCGCATACACCATATCATACCATCAGAAACCATTCTGACAGCGCATACACCATATCATACCATCAGAAATCATTCTGACAGCGCATACACCATATCATACCATCAGAAATCATTCTGACAGCGCATACACCATAGAAACAGTGTCACAGACACTCTTCGTTATTTCCGAAGCATGACGGAACACAAAAAAAAAAAACTCTATTTGTCTTATGCTTACAGAAAATAAATTTAACACTATCTACTTAACTTGAAGCAGAGCCCTGGTCTTCGTCTATAGTCTCAACGTCAGGAGGAACGTAACCTTCCGGCATCCATATAGACAGCTACGTAAGTATTTGCAAGGTCACCAAGAGCCTTTATTACAGCACGCTGAAAAACAGCAGGAGCATTGCGCAGACCGAATGGCATGGTTACGTATTCGAAATGACCCTCCGAAGTAATGAACGCAGTCTTCTTAACGGAATATGGATGAACTGGTACCTGAAGAGACAGAGATAGTGCCGGACAGTAAAATGTTCTTTCACTTCAAAAGCAACGACCCTGATCAGCGATTATACGTATGGGAGCACCTAATAATGCCCTACTGTTCTTTATTACTTTGACAACTAACTTATTAAACAAAACTAAGAACATTTAACTAAAAAAAAAAAATCGTCAAAAGCATCATCATTTAGGTATACAGAAGTAGCTAGGCTATGTACCATGATCGTTCACAGCAACACTTCATTAATGTCAAGCTCTAAATTTAGTTAATTGGACACTCGAGTACCTCTTTTTGCCACGATCTTCACAGAAATAGAAATTGCTGTACTTGTACCACTCTGTACATCCACAACACCGTGTGTATCACCCATTGACTACACACTACGGTCCACCGGGACCACGACCTTTACCTAAGTCAAATGCACACCGCGTAATGACTCTAGGTACGGTCGACACCTTTACGGCTCAAGAACCCGCTCGAGTTCCCACACAAAAAGTAATTATCATTGATCAACATGTAACTCAACTTCAACTTCGACTGGTACATAACCCTTTGGCATCCTTCTCAACCAATCATATGCGTACTTGTAAGGTTAGAATTTACAGCTTTCAAAGTTTAACTATTACCATACGTAACGATACGGACGTATCGATAATATTTAGATCGAGGGTAGGTTCATAAAAAAATAAAAGAATTCACACTAATTCAACCAAAAATGTTTCGGCCGATCTTAATATAATTTTGCAAATAAAGGTCTTGTAAAACTTAAAAAAAATCTCAAATGGTTAATCGCTTCACAACATTATACCTGTTCTGCGCTGAATACTTGTGTTTGGCTTATACCGGTCATGACAGTAACATTATTAAAACGTTTACCAGTCAACTTTGAACAACACAATCCTTAATATACGAGCATTCAGCACCAACATCGTACGAAAAACAATATCGCTCACCGGAGTGTTGTAGGGTCCCAGCAGGTGCGTTCACAACGCACACGTCGACACGCTTCTCTCTCGATGAGTTGGTTCCAGTCCCCTTCTTGTTTCGCTCAGGGCAGCTCGACGCATAGTGGCCCTGACCCCGGCAGTGGAAGCAGGTGATGGAAGCAGGCTTCCCACTCTGGACAGGATGAGGCTTCTGGTGATGGCGATCCTCTTGCGTCTTCATGTCTCTCTTTGTACGGCAAAATGCGGATTTGTGTCCAGGTTTCCCACGGTTAAAGTTGCGCCTTCTTGACGCTGATCACTCACACACATATTCGCGGTTGTAATCCAGGCACGAGCGTCAACGTCTTTTTTTCCGGGATCAAAATCGAGTAGACGAAAATTGTTACTCGTCGTAGGCGTTTGCATTGCTTGCACCAAAGCCAAAAAGTTACGGTTTTGCTGTTCCATCAGTAACCGCCATTTTTCGTCGATCGTGTTATTTTCCGTAGCACTTGTCCCGTTATTAGACTGTCCAGCGTTTAATTCACTATTCACATTATGTGGCGCGTTGTGGTTGCATCCCACTTCTGATAACGGCGAGGCCTCACGCCGGTCATCGGAATGCTCTTTATTATCCATGACGAGTTGCAGTGATCGTCAAAATAAGAGCGCGTATGGTTGAAGGATAGACTCCTTTATTATATGAAACCACTTGCGGCCTAAAACCGCAAGTGATGCACGAGATTTCGATAGATGAAAAACGTGGTGATCCCCAAGATGGCGTGACAACCTTCTTGCGTGGCGGTCCAACCAAAAGTGACGTCCCGCTCGGTATAAACTATGAAGTAAACGTTATAGCGTGCTAACGTCACTATAAACCAACTGTTTCACGCTTATAGCATGCTAAATAAACGTTTTACACTTATAGCACACTGACCGTCTGTGTTTCTCAAGAGTCATCTCAGAAACGTTTAGTGTTGCCAACTTGCAACGCCTCCTCAAAGTCACGCCATCTAGGATTTCACCCAGGTACTAACCTGACGTTTTCCATTTGATTAAATCGTATTTTGTAAACAAATCCTTACTGACAAACATTATTTTAAGCTTAACCTCTAGAGTTTAATTTAAATAATCGAATGCTTCGACATATATATAATTCTTCTGTGAGTGTGTATGTCACTGAACTCCTCCTAAACGGCCGGGCCTGTTTTTTTTTTTTTTGTGTGTTCAAGGGGATCTGAGAATGGTTTAGATTCACAAATGGTTTAGATCGCCCGGCAGATGGCGCTGCAGTCGGCACAGCAACGCGTGGCCGGTTCAGCTAGTTTATCTATATAAGTCTGATATAATTTATCCATATAAAGCTGCAGTTTTTTGCAGAGATAATGGGAACTTCTTAAAGCACCATATCTAAAATATACATAAAACAATACAATACAATACAAAACACTTTATTGATAACACCACATTGAAATAACAAGAAAACAAGAGAAAACTTAAAATAGTGATACAATGGGCGGTCTTATCGCTCAGAGCGATCTCTTCCAGACAACAAGACAAAAACAATAAGTATTTAATTACGATAAATAATTAACTACAATATATAATAAACAGTACAATACATTAAACATACTATTTATTTGCATGTATTGATATCAAATGGCAGCTTGTCGATATCGATAACTAATTTTAAGACTAAACTGTTCTGATTGTTTGTAATTTTTTGGAGTTAAATTAATCAAATAAATTTCAAAGGAAGGTCAGGTTACGTTTACAGTGGTTTGATTCGATGGGCTGTTGTTTCAGTTTAACATATAATTATTGTAATTGTGAGGAAGGATTGCATTACTTACAATAATTTGTCACAGTCACACTAAAATATATATTTCCAAAGGTATACTAGGTGCATTCCAATGTTTTATGAAAGTGATTGTTTAGTTTAGACTTCAATGATGTCAACGAAATCCGCAGGTAGTTGATTAATCATCCGTACCGAATATACAAAAAACGGTCTCACTACTTATGATTATGACAAACGTTATTATTATTTTAAATAAAATACCGGTAATTATCAATTTAAAAAAACCGGTAAATTTTTAGGCCTACCTAGGATTTATAAATATTGTGAAAACTATATAACTATTGCTTTAACTCTCACTAGAATAATTTTACTTAAGGTTACATAGTTAGCCAGCCCTAACTTACCCGAGAATATATATTTTGAAAAATTTGAGATTTTTGTGATATTTTTAGCAGTAAAGCCAACTAATGATATTTTATCTCCAATAACATGACAAGAAGCTGAGAATTACATCCTGACAGCTGTTTGCCAACACTGACGAATTCGTTGTTCGGATCGCCTTATTATCAGTTATCATCACTCACAGGTATAATTATCACGTATTTATCTTTACCATACATCCATGGCTAATTACCTATTCATTACATTACCTATGCGTCTTCGATTCATAATCGGTTCAATTGAAGTAATCAATGAATTGAGAGATACTCTTTTATGGTCAAACACTATGCGAACACAGATTAGACAATTTTTTTCATTGGATTGGATTAATAATGTCACTTTTCGTCTTAAGTTTTTCAAATAAATTTTAAATATGTTAAACAAACTGTGATCTTTGAAAGAAACTAGTGAGATACATGTTGAAACCTTCTTATTACTTATGAATGTGTTTTTATATCCATTTAGTGGCCGAAAGTGTGAGTATTTTAAATGAAACTGGTTTGTTTACCTTTTTATCAAATTGGTTTGAGACAAGGTATACAATAATTCCAATTCGAAACTTTAGTAAAAAATCAGTTGAACGCATGCGTTCTCATGACATTACCTGCCATTTTAAAATTTCATAATGACAGTTATAAAAACAACGGGTTGCACTCCGGGAGTGCCGGCAGAAGTGAAAACATGAACATTAATGCATTTTTGATATTCTGGTTAGGGAATAATTTCGCACGATTTTCTTTAATTATCAGTATAAAAGTACTATCATTTATGTGGTAAAATACAATATTCATTTATCGCACACAAACATGACAACAAACACACACGCACACTCGCGCAAGCGCCCTGCGCCGCCGCCGCCGCCGTCTTGCGAATTTTCGATCAAGTCACGTGTCCTGACGCGAGTTTAAGACTTTTCACCCATTCCAAAAAATGCAAAACGCCGCTAAAGAAGTTATCACTTCAAAAATTTTGTACCTTTTTAGGTATTAGATATATTTAACGGCTATCCGTAATTTACTCCCACACTACGTTTTGTAGACGCAAAGCAGTTTGTTTGCGCTTGTATCGGTACAAAAGCATGTTAGATGCATGTCTGCATCGCAAAGTGTCTATAATAATTCAAACGCGAGATTTAATTTACGCAGGTGTGCAAAATTATAAAAGCGTATACAAAAACACGTCAAAAAGGCGCGATTAAAAAATGTGGTGGCAAAGGCACATAACGTTTTCAAATGCGATGTAGGCGTAGGCAGAAATGACAGATTTCCATTTACCAAGACCCTGACCAGTGTTGCCAACTCCTAGAAGTTCGAGTCACTAGACTCAACATTAAAATTCGCTAGAAAGTCGCTACAACTTATTCCACCGGAAGCGGATGCAGGATTTTGTATGGGAGAGGCAGAAGAGTCCACCGGCATGCAGTGTGAAAGGTTGGGATATGTGAAAAAAATTAAAAGTAGGTACAGAAGTAATTTAATTACAATTTAAATACACATTGTGTACAACATAGGTACCTACATATAAAAAATAACTTTAAATTTAATTATATAATCATTGTAACAATCACATAAATGGAGGTACTAATAGGTTAATGTAAAAATTTTAATGTTTTGATTTGAATATTTTTTTTAGAGACTAATTTAATAAAGTTTGAATATAGTGCGTTTGTTTTTCATAATGTATCTCTTGGCACTGTATCGAGTTGACTAAAAATTATCCAATAATAAATCGATAGAACCGATTTAATTTATACCTACTGCAAAAGTCACTAGATAAGTTGCTAAACAATTTTTGTTGTCAAAAATTTTTTTTAGTCGGTAAGACTTAAGCAAAAGTCGTCATTTCTAGCGACAAAGTCGCTAAATTGGCAACACTGACCCTGACATACATCTCTTTTCAACTCTCACGACGAGTGTTCACAAGGCTTGGTAGCTCAATTGGGAGAGCATTGGATCGGATTTCCAAAGGTTGCGGGTTCGATTCCCGCCTGAGAATTCACTTGTGACCCGAGTCGATTTTTTCTAGTATTTTTCTATTATAATAATTTATCTTATAAGATCGCATTGAAAATGCATAAAATATATAAAAAAAGATCATAAAACTAAAATGGCTGTTTCATCTTAATCAATTGACCAAACATTTGTAAAAATGTTTCTTTCGAATACGAGAGGATGTTCCTCTCATTGATGAAACAATGCTGGCCTACAGCGTAAAATAAGAAAGGTACTAGAAAATTTTGACAAGTGTTCACAAGGCTCGGTAGCTCAATTGGGAGAGCATTGAACCGGATTTCCAAAGGTTGCGGGTTCGATTCCCGCCTGAGAATTCACTTGTGACCCGAATCGATTTTTTCTAGTATTTTTCTATTTTAATAATTTATCTTATAAGATCGCATTGAAAATGCATAAAATATATAAAAAAGATCATTAAATTACCTACCTGTTATTGATTCAGATTCAAGAAGTCTAAAAGTGATATCACCGCTGATATTTTGTCCAGAATAATAAACATTGTTGCTGCTGTTCAATTTTATAGCACCATTATTGAATCCTACATCCATTTCGATATCTGTAAATACATTTATATTTTAATACATACATACATACAATATTTTTATTAAATAATGTAACTGAAATACAACTTTAAGTTAAATAAAACAAATACATTAAAAAAAACTTCATGAAAATGGAGTGCGATAAATCAAATATTAAAATAAAAAGAAAAACAGGGGTATAAAACATAAAGTTGCGGTTGTAATTAATTAAATAAATAAATAAAAAAAATTGTTGTATGTACAAAAAAAAGTAAACAATTACAAAACATATTATATTTCACAATTAAAAAAAGTTTAAAGAAAATAAGGATGAGCGATGATTATTATTATTATTATTTCAGAACAAAATACTGTTACTGAATAAGAAAATCACAGACAACTAATTTATGCTACAGTGGTTCCGCTCCTATTTAATATGTTATATTAGATACAAACTAAATAACTTGCCTAAATTACGAAACGTCCACTAAAGTTCATTTTATTATAAACAAAGTTGTTGGGATGTGACTAGTGGTAAAATAATAAAATTATTCTATAGTTTTATTTATCTTGTGGCTCGCACGGTTTGTGCATTTGCCACTCACTACTGGTGTGAAAAGGTAGGGAAACCAGTTATTCTATAGTTGTGACTATAGATGCGAAGCCGGTTATTAACGACTTTAACCAAACGGTTAACAATGTATTTTTCATTATTAACGGTTAATTAACCGTATTTTATGCTTGTTACGGTTAAATACCACCTTTAAATGCCGCAAGCGGCTTGAAATGCAATGTGAGTTGCGCGATGATGCCAGCTTGTCGACTGGCGGCAAGTGGGCGGGCGGCGCCCACTATTATCTATACTATCTATACTAATATTATAAAGCTGAAGAGTTTGTTTGTTTGGTAGAATGCTAGGATCTCAGGAACTACCGGTTCAATTTGAAAAAATATTTTTGTGTTGGATTGTACATTTCTTGAGAGAGGCTTTAGGCTATGTAACAAGACTACGATCTATAATAGCCGAGCATGCATTAAAAGTTGTTGCAAAAACGGCGAAAATTTTTTCTTTTGAGAACTTCTGTTGCGTTTTCTGCGTAAACTGTCAAAGTTACGCGAAAATTACGTATGGCGGAATTGTTCCCCTTTAAAAGTCCTAAAAAAAGGCTGCGATAGCTTATGACTATCTTTAAAGGTTCATTCATTATAACCAATTTTATGGTAGTAGAATTTGATCTTAATTAATGCACGTTTTTGCGGTTTTATAAACACAATGCATACTAATCCTTATTGAAATAAATACGTTATTCATTACAATTATTTCATTCTGAACAAAATTACCCATTACGTTACATACATCATTTAATTTCAATAAATATTTCATGAGTTATCGTAGTTTTAAATGAACTCCGTTATAAAATAACGCAATGTGATCAAAATAACGCAATGAAGGGAGAGGGAGTTGTGGGGGGCCACCTTAAACAGTGTCGATTTCCTACTTGACCACTTTCGTCTATCTGCCTACGCGCATGGAGTCGCGGGCACAGCTAGTTATAAATGCAGGTGGTAGTGACCCCGATACTTTGAGTGATTAAGAATAGTGGTCTAATTTTACTTACCCTACCTAGCTACACATATTTTTCATTTAAATTATCTTTGCCCCATAGACGTATAATAAAGACGGACTCCGCGCTGCGATACTTACAAGTGAAGCCACATCTATGCTAGTGTGCGTGCGAAAAATACCAGTTCGGCTTATCCTTTTGTAAGTGTGTGCGTTTTTGGGTGCGTAATTAAAATTGTTTCTGGCTTATCTGCTGACTTCACTTCCTATGTATAACTCGGTTACAATATCTGTGGACCTCGCTGGAATGTCAAGCCCCCTCCCCGTTCTCTTGTCACCTCCCCGCGCTTTTGTTTTGTGCACCGTACCTAAGCGCTGACGTGACGTCATCAGGTCCACAGATATTGTAACCGGGTTGTAGGTGACACGGAGTCCTTCTTATTTATACGTCTATGCTTTGCACCTAGCTTGTGTGTATTACTTTTATTCGTATTTTATACAATAACCGCAATTGCGTGTCGGTACACCCGACACTATCTAAGTGAATGGACTATACATAGGTAGGTATGTTTAATAAGTACCTAGTTTCTATATTTTAGTTACGTAAATAATTTAAGTTTACCTTAAATTACTCATATTTAAGACTGGATTATGTATAGTTAGTTAGTTAGTTTTACGGGGCATTTTCCGCACTTAGCCTCCTGATTGGGCCATTGTACGTGATTGAGTATTCTTCTTTTACTCCAGCCATCCTAGTCCATCCCAGAAAGCGAGTAGCCTTTTCAGGTTACTACAAGCTTCTGGTAGTGATTTTGGAGACTGGAGAAAGTGCGTCCGTTGATCAGCCACACTCCTGCACTCCAAGAGCACGTGATGTGGCGTTTCCTCCGCCTCCATGCAGCCTCTGCATAGAGGGCTGTCTGTCACACCTATGGTAAATAGGTGTTTATTCAGAGGACTGTGTCCGGTTATAGTACCTAGTACTTTACCGATTTCGTCCCTGTTTAGTCTGGTGAGGTTGCGGGCAAGCTTTTTCGAAGCCACCGGAATGGCATTCTTCGTTTGCCTACAGCCTACACTATTGTTCCATTCTGTTTGGTGGTTTTCCTCTGTTTTTTTACGCAGCCATGTTCTAACTTGTGCCATGGGTATAGGCAGTAATGGTTCCGGTCCATACACCGTTCTATTTGAACCCCTTTTGGCTAGTTCATCTGCCGCGTCGTTGCCTAATGAGTTGCTTTGTCCTTTGATCCATTGCAAAGTTACACTATTTGTGTTTGCAATGGACTGGAGTGTGTTGTGACATTCCAGTACTAGGACAGATGTTATGGTGTTGCTTTGCAGAGCTTGAAGTACGGATGCACTGTCGGAGACGATTTTGATATTATGGTCTCTGACATCTCTGGCTGCAACCGCCTGTGCAGCTTTGGTGATGCCTATACATTCTGCTTGGAATATAGTGTTGAGTTTATCTAAGGTGGTCGAGATTTTGATATTTAGGTCGTTCGAGAAGACACCAGCTCCAGTGCCTTGTGAGGTTTTGGAACCGTCTGTGTATATCCTTACTTCACTTGTGCCAGAGTTATCATCTTTTTCTGCTGTAAGTTGGATATTGTATCTTCGATCGAAAACATGATGACACTGTATACTGTCCGTAGGTGCCTCAAAGAGTGGGTTTTCTTTTAAAATATCCTTTAGAACAGTTGAGTGTGGTGTTTCTATGTTTTGTTTCCATAGTCCATTTGCTCTTAATCTAAGTGCGGCCGCCTGTGCCTCTTCTTGGATAGCAAGGTGTAAGGGTCTTAGATTGAGCAAGTATTCAAGGGCGATTGATGAAGTGGTTCTCATGCATCCAGTTGCCGCAATGCTTGCTAAGCGTTGTAGGCTTTGGAGTTTTGTTTTTACTGTGGCCAGTTGTGTTCTGGGCCACCATACAACTGAGCCGTAGGTTATGGATGGCTTGATAACTGAAGTGTACAGCCAAAGTGTTATTTTTGGGTTGAGACCCCATTTTTTACCAATTAGTCTCTTACACTGATAAAAAGCTATGCAGGCCTTCTTAGTCTTATTTTCGATATGACTCGCCCAGTTCAATTTGTTGTCAAGGATAACGCCCAGATATTTTACTTGTGTTGATAGGGAGAGTTTGGTGTTGAAAAAGTTGGGTAGTTGAAGTTGCGGTAACTTCCTTTTATTGGTGAAAAGGATAAGTTCTGTTTTTCTCGGGTTTACTGATAACTTGTGATCATCACACCATTCTTCCACAATTCGGAGAGCTGAACGCATTTCCTTACATAGTATGTTTTCTGCGTTCCCGCTTATGAGAATGGTGAGGTCGTCAGCATAACCGATGGTTGTGTAGCCTTGTTTGTTTAATCTTCTAATGAGACTGTCCACTACTAGGTTTCACAGAAGTGGTGATAGAACTCCCCCTTGTGGGCATCCTCTGACCACTCTTGCTCTAGTTGTGGTATTCATTTCTATTTGTACCGCCCTTTTGCTGATGAGCTCGGTAATCCAGTTTGTTAATACTGGTTCCACCTTGGATCTTTGTAGGGCCTGGTTAATGCTATTGTGTGTAGTTTTATCGAAAGCTCCTTCTATGTCAATGAAGACAGCTAGAGTTGACTGGATTATGTATATTGGTCGCTTTAAATATGATTTATAAAATCTTTAATGGAATCTTTATCCTTCGGACATCGACTTTTCACTACACTGTTGACTACGCAATAAAAAGACAGACAATTTACATACCCATTTTCTTTGTCGCAGTCAGATAATTAACCGTTAATAACAGAATTTTATCGGTAGCTAACCATAAATTTGGTTAAGTAACGGTAGTTAACGGGTTTTTTACAACTATAGTTGTGACTAAAGTAAAGGGTGTGTAATCACTACGTTTTAGTTGTGGCCGTCACAGGTATCTATATGTTGCAATATACTCTATGGTTACAAAACACCCTACAACAACACAAACTCATTTGCTTAAAGTTCTATTTTAAGAAGTTGCGTTCAAGTCATATTAATATTAGTCTATTCCAAATTATTGAGTTAGGCGAAGGTCTAAGCCATACTGCCATTTTTTAAGTAATTTCTTTTCTTAATTAGATGATGATTAAATGACAGATGATCAGTGAATTAATAATGGAACATCCCTTTCCTTAGGGTTCTATAAGTGCTTTTGTCCGTGCCTAGATATTATTAAGTAAAGTACGTGGAAAAAATAAATTGACTACCAATCTAAACCTACAAATTGTAAACAATACTATTGGATCATTAGATTTTCTTATTTGATAGTGATTTCATGGTGATTCCACTACTATGTCTCGGGTACAATCTCCGGTCGGGTCAATGTAGAAAACGAACTTTTGACGTGACAACGTCTTATAAATTGGTTTGCCGGGTGACACTTCAAGAAACTGCGTTACGCTCCGCTCACGTTATGCGCTTACAATGAGAGCGAGTGAGAGGCACGCGTCCCTTCCACTCGGGCATGGTTAGCCCGCCTAAGAGCGAGAGAGACAGACATAAAAAGTGGAAGGGACGCGTGCCTATAAATTAATGTTTTAAATATAATTCTTTGTATAAATAAATGTTTTAAATTGTTACTATTATTTCATCCTTCTTCCTACTATACGAATGAATATTCACATTAAAATTATTTTACCACTCAAAGTCGTTGTCACGTAAAACTTTCGCCCGTATACCGACTTTACAGGCAACCAACCAGTTTTTTTATATTGGCTCGCGCTTGGGTGTTGTGATATTGCGGTTGTTTCTAATTTATATAACAAGTGGTTATAATCTGCTTGATTTGTGTCAGAAGAACTATTTATGTGATGTTGGCTTATATTTATTTATTTGTCCTTTTACTGGATATAGATATAATCGATAGCTTTCTATTTGGGGGCCATTCATTTATTACGTACGACTATTTTTGCTAGTTTTTGACCCCCTCCCCCCCTATTATAAGAAAAAATAAGAATAGGCTGACCCCCTCCCCCCTGTTTAATATGACACTGTCTATATGACACATATGGATCTGACACTGGAACATCTCTAATAATAGTTGTTGATTCTAGTTATTGTTTATTCAGGATTGTGACATCGTCAGCGTTCACCCATTCCACATCAGCCCCGATGCGGCACAAGACTTCTTTGCCTCGCCTTGAATATATAGCTAAAGCCTTTTCTTTTTCAATATTTGAAATACGACCTTGCAGTTTTCATCTATACGCATCCGAGTTAACCTCGGCACTCGCGATGTTGCCCGTGCTTTTTCAAAGTACTTTGAGCATTTTTGTGATCTTACGTAAGAACTATCGAGACTCCCTCCCACCCCCTTGTAAGAAAAAATAAGACATGGTCGACCCCCCCCCCCCCCCTTAATCGTCGTACGTAATAAATGAATAATAAATGGCCCCTTGTGAGCAGTAATACTATCAAAAATATTTCTTTATTATTTATCTAGCCAGGCAGTATCCCTCTTCCTTTGTCTCGGTCAGAAAAACATCACTGATAGTGTCAATTCTGTCGGATTTTTTTTACTTCGACACAAATGCAAAAAGTGATTCTGCTTAAAGATCTTATTCTTTTTGTTTAATATTACTGACACAAGAAAAAAAGGCAAAAAAAAATTTACTGCGGTGTATTTTTATTATATTTTAATTTTTTAGCCATTCTGACCAGTCAGTCATAATGACTTCATGAATCCGTCGCTATTTTGCCATGGTCAAAGTAAAAGAAAGTATAACGTATCTTGCCGGGCTTTTTCGTTCTCTCTTTCGCTTTTACACTTTTAAATATGGCGTCGATTTTTGACATAAATTATAAATTTTGTGGAACAAATCAACAGCACGGCATCTATTAATTCATTACTACAGGCCAATATACTGATATATATAACGGAACACAATCCTTAATCTTACCTCTTTCTATTTTCTTTAGCACGAAAATGTGGCTATGAGTTGGCAACATTGATTGATTGTCACTGTCAATTGTCATGCATGTCACTGTCACACTGTCAGTCTGTTAACTAACTCGTATTCGTATGTTTTCTGTGCCTATCACGTTGTATGCTTTGTTATGGTTTTAGTATAATAGTCTTGTTATTATTTGCTGTGGAAAAATGGGTAAATTAGATGTAGCTATATTGCGTTACCTAACAGCTGAAGATTTCCGTGTACTGACAGCGGTAAGTGCTTGTAGTAAAAGTTGATCTTTGTGTGTACCAGGGTAACCTATAAATAAGATTTTAACTTTGATTTCAGGTTGAAATGGGAATGAAGAATCATGAACTAGTACCAGGGTCTTTAGTAGCATCTATCGCAAATCTCAGACATGGCGGTGTGCACAAATTGATGAAAGAACTATGCAAACACAGGCTGTTAACTTACGAACGAGGAAAACATTGTAAGTGATTATTTTGTTAGAATTGATTGTACATTAAGGTGAAAGCCGACTAATGTAAAGACATATTACTCATACTATCAGTATTCTTCACGAAATAACCTTATGTCATTTGAAGAGGCTGAGCCCCAAGAAGTCAAAAAGTCCTGTGTTCCAATCCCGGAAGGGGCAGAGGTTAAACTTACCAATATGGACCATCTATATGAGGTGTGGGAGGGTGGGGAGGGAGGGGAGGGATACCCCCATCCCCACCCTGCGGAACCCCATGGTTATGGAGATATTCATGGTTAAAGTTTTAAAGTTAGAATAGCGCTATTTAGTTTTAACCGTACCTAAACCAATAACTATAGGACCGATTTGGTTCTGGCACTTCGTGTTTGTCATTGCGTGTAATTTGCCAATTTGTACGAAAAGTAAAAAATAATGTATCTCATGAACCGTAAGTTTTCACAACCTAAAACTTTGCAAAAGGCTTTCTTTTAGTGAATACTATCAACAAAAAAAATATGAGCATTTAAATAAACGGTCCATATTGAAAAGTTTATCCGGGGCAGATGTTTGTGGGATGAACACGAGCATTTGTATCTGAGCCATGGGAATATATACATATATATTTCTATAAATATTACATATCTATGTATCATATATGTATGTCTATCCATTATCCTAGTGTCCATAAGACAAGCCTTATAGTGCTTACCTTGGGCTAGGCTTATTGTTGTGTCTAAATGTATGTATTGAACATTAAAACTACACCACAAATATATATTACATAGAATAGAAACTAGTTGTCCTGTCCATCATAATATAATCACTATATACATACCTCAAAAAATAAATAGAAGTTAACATATCAAATTAATGTATTTATTCCTTTTTCCAGATGATGGATATCGCCTTACCAACGCAGGATATGATTATTTAGCTCTGAAAGCTTTAGCCAACCGTAAAGTTATTGCTTCTTTTGGTAATCAGATTGGTGTTGGGAAAGAGTCAAATATTTATACAGTAGCCGATGAAGAGCAAAATCCATTATGTTTAAAACTTCATAGGTATGTCAGCAGGATATAAATAATTAGATTAATTTTAAAATTTCCTTTAGATATTCAATTTAAAAATCCAGCTAATAAGTTTGGTATCAATTGAAATACTTTGGGCCATTGTGTAAGCGGATGTGACAGGTATTTTTAGTTATTATTCATCAATATGAATTACTTACTATTTTTATTGGTACTATTTTTATCGTGGCCTTTGTATTTACAATAAAAGAACCATTAAGAGCTAATGATTTTTTGTTGTTAATACAAATATAGAAAATTAGATAAAGAAAATTTTACTAAGTATACAAATCAAATGACATGCACACAATGCCATTCCATAGTTTAGGTGTTCTTATATCTGAAATTATATTATGAACAGGAGTGGTAACTTCTAATGGTTTCAGGGGAGAATATTATGTTATATACAATATGTTAAGAAAACCCTGTCCGATCCGTGAAGGTATTGATAGGTATCCAGATATGATTTTATTCGTGTAATCTTATTTAGATAACACGAAAAAAAATTACCCTGAAAACAAAATACCTAATTAAAAATTAATAAATTGTGGTAACTTACATGGCCACCCAGGGAAAGAGCGGGCGTTGGCGCGCGTAGGTAAAAGGGTAGCGTAGCGACCACATGAGTAAAGAATGAACAGAGACAAAGCTACATACGAATGCGCTGTGATAGGTACATCACTACAAGTGCAACGCGTGTCTGTGCGTGACCACTGGCCGCTTGTCACGTATAAGCCGAAACCGCTTCAAACTAGATCAGCCAGTGGACAATCTCAGGGCGTGCAGGCGTGATGCGACGCTCGAACGTTGTGCGTGTTTTGTTTTTGTTTTCGAGTTTCTCACATAATACGTAGTAATATTTTAGTTTTAGTATTTAAAAAGTGTTGTGAATATGGTTGTACATTGTACTGCGTGCATGAATAATAATAGAAAGACTAAAAATATTTCTTATTTTAACTATCCCAAGGAGTCTACTAGGTAAGTTTGTACTTGAAACTTAATTTATATTTATAATGTGTTATGTAGATTGAAAGGTATACAACTCTATAATCAAAAACTTCTCAATACTCATTATTATATATTTTACGGAAAATTATACCAGATATTTCGGTAAAATTGTGTAAGTAATTCTGAATAGATACCTACAATAACTTTTTTGGGAAATATATTGAATCGGAGCGCAGGATTTCGCAAGTGGGAGAGGGGGCTTCCCTCTGGTATCATTCCCAAAGCGAATATTTTGATCTTCATGTACAAATTGTTAATATTGGTAATGACATATTAGCACATTTGCAAGATTGTACATTTCATATGCCATGTGAGTGTTTCTCATTGGATTATTTAAAAAATCTTTATATTAGATTTAGAATTTATCATTCGATTAAAAGACACAAGAAATTATTAAAAACCAAAAGTAATAAAAAAAATATTTAGAGTATGTAATTTGTAAAAAAATAACCTATTTTAATAAAAAATGTGAAAAAAATGAACATTTATATTTTTAATTTATTCAATTGTGCCAACCCTACCAAAATAGGTATAAATTTTGCTAGCTCTTTAGAAGCTTTGTCTCTGTACCGTTTCTTTACTCATGTGGTAGCGACACCGCCGTAAGGTCGTAAACCCAGTTGAACTTACACGTGCCGCTGCACAGAGGGTCCAAACAGCAATTTGTGTGACTTAGGGTCCAAAGTTAATGCAGATGTATAGAGCTCTAATGTGAGTATATATTGGCCGACTTCAAGAAGGAGTTTATCAGTTTTACTGGTATTTTGTAACTTTGGTAAAATTGCATTATTTTTCGAGTTACTCCATTTGAGCTTCTGTATTTCATAAGTGTATGTGTGTACTTTAATATGTATGTTGGTTTAATATGTATCTATTTTTCATACTTCCGATCCATTTTTCTCAAAAAGTCGCAAATGTTTATAGCATCATTTGGTAGCTTACTATACTAAGTATAAGTAAAATAAAGTTTCAAAGCGGGGAAAGTCAGGGCTTTAGAGGAATATAATTTCATTTCACAAAAAAGAACAAACTATTTTTTTTGTCCAAACTATAAAAATTAGAATAAAGTGTATTGGGCAACTATTATCTAGATTAATGAGCTCTATCTGTTTGCATTAGCAAAAATGTAAAACGAGAAATAGGTCTTTAACACACCCAAATTGCATTTTCGACCCACTACATTGGCTAATTCTGGCAGAACTGCATCTAATTGCGTAAGTTCATAGCATTACTCGATAGTAGACTACACAAGCTATATGGAGAAAAAGTTTCAAAGGAACATCTGCTATGGCTAGACAAGAATGTAATTTTATTTGTTCCGCTCCATACAAAAAATAACAAACTATTATTTTTCGTCCTAACTATAAGGATTAGAAAAAAGCGTCCATATCAACAATTATTAAGGTCAATGAGCTCTATACATCTGCATTAACTTTGGACCCTAAGTCACACAAATTGCTGTTTGGACCCTCTGTGCGCCGCGGCGGTGTCTTTGACTAGGGATACACTTGTTGGACATTATTAAATTTGGATATTGTTGTAAATATTTTTTTTATCGATCCAATATTACGTTACACATAAGCCTTTTACGTATTAAATTTTCGGTAATAAGCTGAGTAATGTATTAATTATAATTGATTTTCTTAATAATTAAGCAAAAGACAACAAAAACTGAAACTTTTATCTCGTCTGCATTGTTCATGTTAATATTGTTGTTATAATTCACAGTTTTTATTGCTTTTTATTAGTAACTTTATTCATTAATTTTATTAATTTCATGTCGTCACTTATTATTGTGATTAGTAAATACTCGAGTTATTTAATCTGCTTCATACAAACGAAATTATTTTTACGATATCGACTTATGCGCATTACGAACAATAACATAAACTTAAATTAGGAACCAAAACATCGACTAAAAGAAAAAACAAGTGCATCCCTACTTTTGATCATAGGTAGCGCTCACTCACTGAAGTCATACCTACGGCGGTACTTTGATAGCGCGCGGTGCTTTGTTGTCGGCATCGTGAAAGGCCGTGTTCTGACCTGTCGAAGAAAATTCGCATCTAACCTGCCGCGGCTTCTTTTGATATCGCATACACTCGTCGCCGCATGGCAACAAAGGTGTTGTCAGTTTTTGAAAATTTGCTATAATTCGATATGATGATACTAAAAACACGCATTTAAAAAAATGATAACTAATTTATACTTATAAATAATATAATTTTTTATATTTTTTGTTATGTTGTTGAAGTGCCTTTCGGGTCGGTCGGAGGGTTTTCTTAACATATTGTATAGAATAAATGACAAATCGTTGATAAACTCCACTTGGTTGAGCCATCTAATATATTTGGTGAATAAAAATTATTAATCTAAATAAACCTTAATAACTATAGAATATTCTCGTTTACTAAATTTGATGAGATTTCGATATTAATTTAATCTATAATTCGTCTCCAATTGGCGTAATTATTTATCTATGGAGCGTTGCGAATGCACTTGCTTAGCTGTGTATCTGTTTTGAGCGACGCATATAAGAGGGCGCTCGCACGCGACTTTTTCTCTGAGTACCTTGATCTACGACAACGTTCCGAGTTGTGTCTAGCTGTTATTTATGAGCTCTCGGACGTTTTTTGGTGAAAATAACTCTGCACGATAAGGACTGAATTGGAGCACGTGCTGGACTTCCACCTTGGATCTGTTGCAGCGCCTATACGATTGAGGAAGGCGCCTCTTGCAGATTATCCAGGTTAGTGGGTGTTTTGTGGCGCTCTTAGGTATTATGGTCATACGCTGTTGGAGACTTTTACCGGTTTTTTAATTTTATCGTGTACAAATTTTTACGGTTACGATCCCGCCTGGTGTAGGCTATTTACACGCCTCTCCATATTTTATTGGTCCTTACGATCCGGGATAATATCAGTCCAAGGAATTTAAAGTATATTCATATTTTTGCATTCAATTTAAGAACGCCAAGCGCCGCCATATTCCGATCTAAGTGTTAGTTTTGTGACGGAAGCGCATATAATTTTAAATACAAATATAGACTAATTGTGCTTAATTTAGAATGTGCAATAGCATTTTTAAATAAATATAAACAGTTTTCTTTACATTACTGATAGTGCGCACTCTATTGTGTAACATTAATATTTTTTCCCAAAGTAGATATTTTGTTATAAAATGGCGGACGAAAAATTAAAAATGGAACGCAAAATAATTTTGCTCGAGTCTAAAAAGGAAGCAATTTTTGCACGTATGAGTCGCCTATTTAATATGTCTAAAAAGATATCGACATTTGATTCAAAATCGAATGAAAACTTTATGGCTGAATCGGAGTCTATTGACGATTTACGTAGTAAATATGACAATTTAATAGATGTTATTAATGATCTAAAATTGTGTTTGAACCCTACTACCATTCCCGATTATCAGGCGTTTTCGACTTTTGAGGATTTATATGTGCATGTTAAGCGCGCTCGTAATAATTTAATTATGCCGCCACAGTCTTTGCCGTTGCAATCTAAATCATCGGAGACAACTAAGCATTTCATTAAATTGCCATCTATAGAAATCCCTTCCTTCGATGGTAAGCCTGAGAATTGGCCAATTTTTTATGAGTCCTTCAAGTCCAACATTCACAATAATGATCAGCTGACGGACTCGCAGCGTGTGCAGTATCTTATAGGTAAACTAACGCACGGTGCATTAAAGGTCACGGCCGGCTTGATACCTACAGGTGAAACGTACCGAATTTTGTGGGATAACTTAGTGGAAAAGTATCAGGATAAGCGTGCATTGGGTACACTTTATTTACAAAATATATTTGATTTAAAGTCATGTAATGATAGTGCCGTTAGCCTCGATACATTTATTGAAAAATATTCTTCATCCATTGCTGCGTTAAAACAGTTAGAAATACCTGATTTATCGGATTTTATTTTATTAAATTTAGCACTGCGTTTAGTTGATCCGCAAGTAGTTCGTTTATTTGAGATGTCAATTGAGGATGACAGAATACCTTCCTACACGGATTTAATTACATTTGTTAGAAACCATGTTAAAATATTAACGCGTTCTCAAAGTTATAATAATAATAATAATCTCAACTCCCCGCGGCAAGCGAGTAAACCTAGTTCGTTGACCTCGCCACAAACTCGCCGTAATTTTAATTCATTTGTTTCGAATTACAATAATTCTAAAATAACAACTTGCGTTTTTTGTAAGAGAAATAATCATTTTCTTTATGAGTGCAAACCATTTAGAAATTTAAATACGCCGCAATTAAGGTTTGATTTTATAAAATCGAAACATGGGTGTGTCAATTGTTTATGTTTGTCACATTCTCTTTCTTCTTGTGACTCTTCGTCGTGTTGCGAGATTTGCAATAAACGACATCATACTTTGTTGCATTTTAACAAAAATAATGTTACTGATGCAAGTACCCATGGACACATATCGAAAGTTCGTGTTAGTCGTTCGACATCTCCGCGTGCTCGTCCTTCAGCCGTTCCCGCTGCGCCTCCTGTTGAAGACATTGTCACTGTGCCAGTGTTCACTGCATCGGTGGCAGACTCGCGGTCGCCGTGCGCGTCGTCGCGCGTAGATAGGATTGAGAGGGACGGCAATATGTGTGCGTTCGGAGTTAACACAAACTCTTCTTCGATTTTATTAGCTACTGCGCAAGTATTGGCTAGGGCTAAACATAATAGCGAACATAAGTTACTTGTTCGTTGTTTGATCGACAATGGTTCGCAGAATAATTTAATTACATTGGAATGTTGTAAATTACTCAACTTGCCAATAATCCCGATGAGTAATTCGGTTGTCAAAGGGGTTGGCTTGACGTCTAAACCGATTTATGGTTATGTTTATTTGGACATTGAGTCCCGCGTTAATTCAAATTATAGATATAGCATTTATGCATTAGTTTTAGATTGTTTGACGGATAACCTACCTTCACATTTTATTGAAAAAATGGAGGATATGACATACTTAGAGAACATACCGCTCGCCGATCTGACGTGGAATATTCCCGGGAATATTGACCTTATTCTGGGTGCGCAACTGTTTCCACATATTTATTTAGGGGATAAGATTGAGTCTGGGTCTCGTGCGCCTCCCGCTTTATCGACTGCTTTCGGTTATGTTTTGATGGGAGATATGCCCGATATAAAGGTTACACATAACTCTTACTCTTGCCTCGCGTTAAACGACTTAGTGCAGAAATTCTGGGAGCTTGAGGAGTTATCTTACGTGAGATATTTAAGCCCAGAAGAGACTGAATGTGAGAATTTATTCACGTCGTCAGTGTCGCGTGGTGATGATGGTTGTTATGTTGTCGCGTTGCCCTTTTGTAAGAGTCCAGGTGATTTAGGAAATTCCCGCGTAAATGCCTATCGCCGATTTATGGCCTTAGAGCGGAAATTTAAATATGATGTTTCGTTGCACAAAAATTATACTAAGGTGATCACTGAGTATTTAGAAAATGGTTATCTGTCTGAGGTCCCAGATCAGGAATTGTGCGATGAGGGCTACTATATCCCTCATCATGCAGTCGTGAGGCCTGATAAGCCGTTGCCTCGAATTGTTTTAGATGCGAGTGCGAAGACACATACAGGGCTGTCGCTTAACGACGTATTACACGTCGGGCCTAACTTACAGGCCGATCTTTTTCTATTATTATTAGATTTTCGTTTGTTTTCTGTCGCTATGACAGCTGATATTAAACAGATGTATATGCGAGTCGGTCTTATACCTAATCACCGTAAATATGTTCGAATATTATATCGTTTTAACGATAATGAACCTATTAAAACTTTTAATTTCAACCGTGTTCCGTTCGGTATAAAGTCGAGTCCTTTTCTCGCCATGCGTGTTATCCGTCAGTTAGCTTCTGACGCGCGACAAGCATACCCTGATGCTGCCAGTATATTAGAGTCTAAGCTGTATATGGACGATTTGGTCCATTCAGTGATAGACGAGGAATCAGCTGTGGTTTTGTCTCGTCAGTTAATAAATTTATTAAGGTCGGGGTCCTTTGATCTAGTGAAGTGGAGTAGTAATAGTCCCTGCTTGCTTTCCAGTGTCCCTGATACTCATCGTTGTTCAATTGACTTTAGTGAAGGTAATTTTGCTTCCAAGGTTTTAGGGGTGTCATGGAACCCAATCGACGACTTCTTCTTTTTGACAACTTCTCTCGTAAATGAGAAATGCACCAAGAGAAATATTCTTTCTGTGGTGGCTCGAATATATGACGTTCTGGGATTGGTAGCACCTGTTATTTTATATGCCAAGTTGTTAATAAAGGAGCTTTGGTTGTGTAACATAGGTTGGGATGAGTCCCCCCCAGAGAATATTATTGAACGTTTTTCTGCTTTAACGCAAGAGTTTCCTTTGCTCGCGACATTGAAAGTTCCACGACATATCGGTGTTTATCGTGACTGTATCGTGAACATAGTCGCATTCTGTGATGCTAGTATGAACGGTTATGGTTGTGTTGTTTATCTGCACACTACTAGCACAGACGGTAATGTAGTTGTGCGTCTGCTATGTGCGAAATCTAAGGTTGCACCCACGAAGGTAACGACACTAGCGCGTTTGGAGTTATGTGCTGCAGTTCTTATGTCCAAACTTATTAAAATTGTTTATGATGCTTACATATCACGTGTGTCCATCACAGACATATATGCGTTTTCAGATTCTAAAATTGCTCTTTCGTGGATTCATTCCTCACCGCATCGTTGGTCGGTGTTTGTAAGCAATAGGATTGCTCAGTGTCAGGAGAATTTATTACCAAAACATTTTTATCACGTTTCTGGGAGTGACAACCCTAGCGACTGTCTATCTCGTGGGCTACTACCATCGCAGCTCATCTCGCTTAATCTTTGGTGGAACGGTCCATCATGGATGCATTGTGTGCCCTCTGAGTGGCCTGTTACCCCTTTTACGCCTTCAGTCTCGCATGATGTGCCTGAGCATAAGGCTACTGTGCTTACAGCTCGGATTCTTAGTGAGCCTTCTATTATTGATAATTTGGCTCTTAGATTCTCTACGTGGGATAAGTTACTTCGCACGGTAGTATATATTTTGAAATTCATAAAGAAGTTGTCACGTGTAGACAGCATAGATAGTATAGTTATCGCCGAGAATACTGTAATATGGGCTGTGCAAGCTAAGCACTTCGCGGAAGATCTTTCTTTAATTAGGAAAAAGAAGCAGCCGTCTAAAAAATTACGTAGTCTGTTAGTGTTTCTCGATGGGGATAACATTTTACGTATTGGAGGTAGACTATCTAAGTCGGATTTGCCATTTGAGGTAAAGTATCCAGTTCTCCTTCCAAAGCATGATCATGTTGTTGATCTTGTAATTTCACATTATCATAGGCTAAATTGTCATACTGGGCCTGGACTTTTGATTTCTATTTTGAGGCAACGTTATTGGATTCTCGATGCCAGAACTGTTGTCAGGGCTAATGTGCGTAAATGTAATGCGTGTTTCCGTGTGCGTCCTTCTCATCCAACACCTATGATGGCGGACTTACCCGCTGTACGTATCACGGAGGCGAAGGCATTTGTGCATACAGGTGTGGACTATGCTGGTCCAATACGCATAACTTTGTGTCGACGTCGTGGGCAGAGGTCCCAAAAGGCTTATATTTGCCTTTTCGTGTGCCTTGTGGTTAAGGCAGTACACATTGAAGTTGTCACCGACTTGACGTCCGACGCCTTTTTAGCTGCGTTCAAACGTTTTGTCTCGCGTCGCGGCCCCGTCTCTTGTCTGTACTCAGACAATGGGACTAATTTTATTGGCGCAAAGGCCAAGTTAGACGATTTGTACCGTTTTTTAATCTCTTCCGAGTTTCAGCCGAATTTAAGGCAGGAGTTAATGAAACGCCGCATAGAGTGGAAAACTATTCCACCTCGTGCACCACATTTTGGTTCTATGTGGGAAACCAATATTAAGAGTCTTAAAACTCATATGTACAGGGTGATCGGTAATCAACTCCTTACTTACGAAGAGCTCCAAACTGTTCTTGTGCAAATTGAGTGCATTATGAACTCACGCCCGCTGAACGTAGTTTCTTCTGATCCTCACCCGGAAGTGATCACTCCTGCGCATTTTCTGATGTCGACTCCTTTACAATACTTACCGCCGTCGTCTTTCGATACCAATACTAATTTAATTCAACGGAAGCAATTGTTGGATCAGATGGTCCAGTCTTTCTGGAAAAAGTGGCGTTTAGAGTACTTGCATACGCTGCAAGTTCGTCAGAAATGGACAAAGGCTGAACACCTCATAAAATTAGGGACTGTCGTATTAGTTGGACAGGATGATGTTCCACCTTTGTGTTGGCCACTTGGTGTTATAACCGCTGTACACCCGGGTAGTGATGGGATGGTTCGCGTTGCAACTGTAAAGACCAGTAGTGGTATTTGCAAACGACCAGTTGTAAAGTTGTACCCTTTACCAACTCAATAGACTGCGTTTCGGCCTGAGTTATCATATTATATATCTTTATTAATAATTTAGTATTGTTTAATATAGTTGTATCGTTATAAAGTTAAACTTAATTCAGTAATTTTGCAAGCTCTTCCGAGCTTCCAAGGCGGGGAGCATGGTTGAGCCATCTAATATATTTGGTGAATAAAAATTATTAATCTAAATAAACCTTAATAACTATAGAATATTCTCGTTTACTAAATTTGATGAGATTTCGATATTAATTTAATCTATAATTCGTCTCCAATTGGCGTAATTATTTATCTATGGAGCGTTGCGAATGCACTTGCTTAGCTGTGTATCTGTTTTGAGCGACGCATATAAGAGGGCGCTCGCACGCGACTTTTTCTCTGAGTACCTTGATCTACGACAACGTTCCGAGTTGTGTCTAGCTGTTATTTATGAGCTCTCGGACGTTTTTTGGTGAAAATAACTCTGCACGATAAGGACTGAATTGGAGCACGTGCTGGACTTCCACCTTGGATCTGTTGCAGCGCCTATACGATTGAGGAAGGCGCCTCTTGCAGATTATCCAGGTTAGTGGGTGTTTTGTGGCGCTCTTAGGTATTATGGTCATACGCTGTTGGAGACTTTTACCGGTTTTTTAATTTTATCGTGTACAAATTTTTACGGTTACGATCCCGCCTGGTGTAGGCTATTTACACGCCTCTCCACCACTAGTCTACTTATCTTATTTTATCCACTAGGATAACAGGTGCATGTTAAATTCCAGCATGAATTATATAATAATAATATACTTTCGATAAATTATTAAAGCAATTCCCTTATAATTTTATAGGTTGGGCCGCACATGCTTCCGTAACATTAAAGGCAAAAGGGACTACCACCAGCACCGCAAAACCGCGTCCTGGCTTTATCTATCGCGCATCTCCGCTACCAAGGAGTTTGCGTATATGAAAGCGCTCTATGACCGGGGTTTCCCCGTGCCACGCCCCATAGACTTCAACAGACATTGCGTCGTGATGGAACTTGTACGAGGAGGTCCACTGTAAGAACCCTCTTATAAAACTAGATCTTTGATTTCTGTTTGATCGCGGAGCATCTGTACTAGTTATGTGCCGGATATCCGAGGGAGAAGAAAGATCCGTATTCGTTATTTTTTTTACCTTATTAATTTTCAATACATAGATGAAAATGATAAGATAGCTATAAAAACTATTTAATTCCATTCAGATTACTTTTTATTTCTTAAAATCCAATATTTGGAATCACAATGACTCAAATTCTAGAAAGAAACCACATTTCAATCTACATTTCTACCTTCTTTCTTTATTTGCTATTCCCACTGTTACTTTTTCTTTCTATTATCTATCTCTTTTCGTTTTTGCTCTTGGGTGAGCTCAAGCCTCAACGCCTGAAAGCGACAACGCTGTACAACAACTACCCGCTCTTTAAAAAACTTTATTATAAATCTGAAACAGTTACTCCTAAATTAAAATAAAAAAAAATTGGAATATTTGTATTGCAAAAATTTATAATAGTACATAACTCATAATGGCAAATTACACTAATAAACTTCTTTGTAGCGTCGTTTCAAGGTCACAATGAAGAAAATTAAGATCCATATCTGCGGATCTTGTCACTATGTTTGATTTCGGATCCGTTACCGCGCAAACGCGTTTTTTACGATCTGACACATTAATAAGCAATATCATACAGTATTTATATTGTATATTGTTTTTTCCTGTTATTTAATATGTAGAAATATGCATTATTATAAGTGTAACATGCTATGTACACAATTTATGGATTATTGTTTAGCTTATCTCAATTTATAAACTTATTGTTATAATATATAGTTTTGAATATAATCTGTTAGTGTATCAAAAATAAATAATTACATAAGTTTATTTGATTTTTAACTTTAATATATTTTTTCATTTTTACAATGCTATCTTATAAAATAATATATTTTAAAGGAAAAATCCTAGGTAAAATTGAATCGACACAAGTGAATTCACATCTGAGAATTCATTTGTGAGCGGATTCTATTTTCCTTGTATTTTTCTATTAAAATAAATTATCTTATAAGTTTATCTGATTTTTCTTCATCCACATCAGTCAGTATGTTCCTGTTAATTTTTTTTATTTACTAGTAACAATTTAACTTTTTTAGTTAGATTGAAATCAAAATGAGAATTAGAGGAAGTTAAAAAAATTATAAGTCATAATGGAAATTAAGTAATGGTAAATTATATTTCAAAACTTCAATGCTTCCCAGTGTCACATTAAACAAAAACAAAACAAAACAAAGACCCGCCGCGCAATGCAAGTCGAAACATGTCTCAACTCAAGATCACGCGCACGACACCGATTGTGCAAGAAAGTTAAGATCCGTATCCGTATCCGCGGATCTATATTTTTGACGATCCGGCACATCACTAATTATTATATGAAAAGGCAAAAAATGTGAATGTGGCCTAATTATAAACATTATTGATTGTTACATTCACCCAGGACGCACGTAACAGCAGTAGATGACCCCGCACACTTGTACGATGAGCTCATGAACCTGGTGGTGCGCTTGGGCAATTGCGGAGTCATACATGGTGACTTCAATGAGTTCAACATCATGCTGGACGAGGATGGCTGCCCCATCATCATCGATTTTCCACAGATGGTTTCTACCTCACATACAAATGCTGAATTGTAAGTTGATTATTTAGCGCACATTACACATATAAATAAAACTAATTAAAAAATGGTTGCCTGTAAAGTCAGTTTATGGACGATAATTTTACGTGATAGCGTCATAAGAAAACACTGATGAAAAATTGCATACTTTTAAGAATTGAATTTAATTATTATCACTGAATTATCATTATTTTGTATAATACAAAGAAGGAGTTAATTGAAAATAATTATTTTTTCTATAAATTAACATTAAGTTGTTGTAATAATCAATGGAAACCACATTTAATTTTCACCTCATGAAGTGGAAGAGAGATAGATGCACCACAAGTCGAACGCTTAGGCCGATCGTGCCTCTCTATCGCTTGTTCCGCGCTCTCGCTTGCACGCTCGGCTCAGGCGGAACATTACACTTTATCGTGCATGCAGCCGGTGTTTATCAATTGATAAGACGTTCACGTCAAAATAAAAGCAAAATAAAACAATGTTGATTTGTATAAATTTATCAATTAGGAACATGCCAGAATATTGTGAGGGTAGTAGCACATCTCTATGACGAACATTAACTTAGTCATCCTGTGCTCACAACAACGTCTGGATTAAATATAAATTATGTGCAAGTTATCCGGTAGAAATGTCGCTTATACTAATGTTTGTTTATAAATATGTTTTCGATGATATGTAAAAATGACACTAGATACTTTGATCGCGACGTACGGTGCGTGAGGGAATTCTTCAAGAAGCGGTTTGGGTACGAGAGCGAATTGTACCCGAAGTTCAGCGACCTCCGACGGGACGACGTCCTGGACGAGGATGTTGCCTGCTCCGGTTACAAACGCTCTAAGGAAGATACTGATCAGTTGCTGCAGGTCAGTGCATTTTAAATAGGTTATTTTATTCTATATGAGAAAATCTATAAACATACTAGCTGAACCTGCCACGCGTTGATATGGCTTAGTTATTTTAATTTGCATTATTAATTTGCATTTTCGGTCGGAAAAAATCCAACAAAATTAAGAAAAAACATCAAAATCGGTTGATTAGTTTTGAAGTTCATCACGGTCAAACAGGAAATTCTTATATAAGATTATCGAGATAGTCCAGGGAAAAGTGTTAGTTTTAGTACATAAAATAAAAAATAAATTTTAAAATTCAATTCTAAAATTTTCATTATTTTTAATCTGTGTTATGAAAACATGAAATAGTAGCCGCCATATTATTACGCCATACAGCTGTGTAAACTAAAAAGTGTCAACCGATCGGTGTATATAGGATTTGTACTTTTATTATTTTACCAACCAACATATTTTTTATTGAAATAATACCATAGAAGACGGTCTATCTTTAGACAACAAAAATTTACCAAGAATAAATTCTTTGATGCATTTGTTTACACGGCAAACTGACGTCATAACCATAGAGCAATGCATCGACATATACTAATGGACATGCCCTAGCGGTGAGAATTGTGGCACTACGAAAGAAAGAGATAAAATTAAGTTTCTGACTATCTTTATATCTCTCAAAATATATGCCGTACCTGTCATGCAAATTGAGAGCCAATCGCCTATAAGGAAAAAGATAAAGTTAGTCCGAAAGCATATGCCATCTTCGTGACTCTTCTCAAACCAAGAAATTACTGCACGTTATACGGGTACGGCATGTCCATTAGTATGTCAATGGAGCAATGTGGCGTCCACAGCGTCCATCGTTTTTGTCAAACTACGCGCGAAATTTGAAAAAGTAAATTTTAAATGCATTTTTATGGCACTTAACGATTTAATAATTTTTATTTATATTTCAGTGGCATATTAGAATTATAAAATTTAATTGAGATACTTTTCCAAAATGGGTGTAATACCTAATTACAAATTATTTGGCAATTATAAGGGAAGCTCGATTACCCATAATCGCTTTGAGGAAACAGTTTGAGGTAGACTTAACAAATAAATAAAAAAAATAGAGAATATGATAGTTAATGAGCGTTGTATGTAATATGACATTAAAAATAAATACGATACTTATAAATATTAAAATTAAGTAATAAAAAACAATCAATCATGAATGAATCCATGACAGCTTGTGAATGTTATCATCACTCAACTCTTTTTTCATGTCAAAGCGAGACTTATAAAATATACCATTTATGAATTACGTCATACCATCATTTTAACTAACAACAACACCATATAATACAATACGTTTGTATATAAGAAATCATCACAATATTTAATACTTCAAAAATAAGTTGAAATTATTTTCTTGATACTGTTTATTGCATGGTGCTCTTAAAAATAGATAGTCAAAACGGAAATACTAATTGCGATGAAAATTATAGGAGTTGGGTTTAGACCTTGGCGTAGAGGACGAGGGAAGCAGTTCTGAGAGCGAAGACCCAGAGCCGGCGGCGGAACATCAACCACACTATTCTGAGGATGAGCTTGCTAAACTACGAAAACAGGTGCGAATACCACGTAATATGAATATTTGTCTCAACCAATAATCTTTATGTTATAGTTTTTTAATAATTGGTCTTTTCAATATTGTATTTTTTCTAAACACCAGTCAGATGTTTTTACATGTTATAATTAAACTACACGTTAGCTCATTAGGGTAATTAGGAAATAAAAAGCAAAATCACAATAAAATATTAATTAAGTGAAAACAATAAAATGTTATCATAGTCCTATTGCAATGAGACCAAATCAAATCAATGCTTAGAAAAGATTTTTTATTTAACAAGGTCTATAATTAAATATATCCAGATATTAAAGCACATGATCATACATTATTTCTATTTTTTCTGCCATCGATCAATAAAACCCCTAATGAAAATAATGAAAAACATTGAAATACATTTCAGGTAGAGGATTCAATTCATCAAGACGAAACAAATCTAATGATTGAGATAATTTCAAAAACAGTCAAACTAAGCACCACAGACCAAGACGAAACAGTGCCACAGCTAGTAAAAGTAGAAAGTACACCGGAATCCATTGATAAAACCGAACTGAACAAAGACGAGACTGAAGATAATAAAACTGATCTGGATAAGAATTCACAGATATACAGACTAGCTATGATCGAGAAAGCGATATCCGATGTTAGGTCTATGAGGACATATACTTCGGCAAGCACTATAGCCCCTGAGGTGGTAAAGCAACAGGTGAAGAAGAATTTGGAGATAAGGCAGAAGAAGATGGAAAGAAAGAAGGCGGTCGCGAAGGGAGAAGCGAGTGCCGTAACAAGGACACGACGTGACAATAGAGAGACCATACGTGAAAGCCATGGCTTATGGGGTTGGGACGAGTAAATACATGTAAATATTTTAACTTGGTATTTTTCTTACATCTCCTATAGAACAGAAAACCGGGTGAAGTGATTCAGAGATATGAAAGCATAAGATATAAATTACGACTTAGGTGGAATTCGAACCCACAACCTTTCGATATCCGGGCGAGTGTTCTGACCGCTGAACTACCCAGAGGCTAGTAGACGCGTTGAATGTTAACTTCCTTCAACATCGAATGCCAATATTTTTACAAATATTAAACATGCGATTGAGATAGAACCAGCTATATTAATGTGAATGCAAAAATTAAAATAAAATACAAAGCATGCTAAAATAGGCCATATTACAAGGGAAAAAAGTTGTTGTAATTTGTATCTACCAAACAGAACCTACAGATTTATATACTACTATATAAATCTGTAGGTTCTGTCCGTACAATTATTATTTTTGGTCTAATTTTATGATAAATATTCGTTTTATGACTCACTGATACCAATTTTACTAACTTTTCAATTTTTTGTCTATCTGTATGCCCTTCTATAAGTCAAGAACGGGTTGACCGATTTTGATGAAATTTTGTGTATGCTAAGAACATGTGACTGCGCAAATGATAGGCTATAAATCATATTGGTACAGATCTTATAGTCCTCATTAAAATAATACAATATAAATATAAAGTGTGTTTGTTTGTTACATTTTCACGCCTTAACTACTCAATCGATCATTATGAAATTTTGCAAACCCTTTGCCAGGGGTACAGAAAAGCACAGCGGGTACCTTTTATCCAGAAAAAAGTACTTTTCCCGGGGGATAGAAATATAACTTAACATGATCTACATACGATCTTTTAAGCCTTATCCAAAATCTTTGATGAGACTCTGCTGCATTATTTTCGCAACATATAAAATCAATCGGTCAATAAAGATCTGAAAAGGTTTGTTTCACTTTCAACAGTCAAAAATTTGGCAGTATGTATGTCACATACAGTTAAGCTTTATTGGTACAAAGGTTGGCAATAATTTAAACTCTTTGAAAGCTTTCGATATGGTTAAAAATCAACTATTCAACTGTGTGTATGATGCCGTAACAGCCTTATTGCCCTTTTGTGTTTGTCTGGAAAGAATTCCGTCAAGGTTAAGAATTCATAAATATATTAAATATAAGGCGACGTTACATAGCCTTATCTGATATCAGAAAGTGTACCTCAAGGATCTATTTTGGGGTTACTTATATTTAACCTGATTTCTAACATAATAAAATTATCTTAGCAACTGCTTTTAGATCTTGTTAGTTTATTCGAAACATTTATTACAGCCAGGACTTAAGCCTTTGCAAAGAATTTGGGTATGGTAGTGCTTGTTAAATAATAAGCACTGAATATCGACAAATGTAAACATCCATATATGATACTTTAATATGTAATATTTATATAAACATCCATGACTCAGGTACAAATGATCGTACTCATCACACAAACATCTGCCCCTTCCGGGATTCGAACCCAAGACCGTCGGTGCGAAACTTAGGATCGCTACCGTTGCACCAAACGGTATACTCTGTGGTCTCTTCGAAGATTTCTACATACAGGGTCTTTGGTGATATCTGTATAATGTAATTGATCACAATATAATCTGTGCTTGTCAAGTTTCTGGTCTCTGTACATTATATACTTAGAAAATAAAAATTTAAAGACATTAATGTAAGTGGCTCTGTAATTGTAAATGTTCTGGAAAAAGGAGCTGGAGAAGCCAGTGGTGGGGATAAAAATAAACGAATCATTAAAAAATAATAAAACCACCGTCTGTCCGTTCATAATAAGGATGTATGTGATTATGATTTATTTATTATGAGAGAACGTTATACTACTTCTTCACGTATGTACAGTCGAAATAATATCACACCCTTAGAAGTAAAAAAACCTTATCCAAAATATTTACTAGGCTTCAGATTTTCCTACATATAATCTTATTACAGCAACTTTTGAAGATTAATTATTTTCTTATTCTGATATTATATTAAAAAGTATCCATTGTAAAAACACACTAGAATAACTATTTTAATAACTTAAACATTGGAATACACTTAATTTACTTTCTAATCAACTTCAAAATGAAATCGCATTTTTATTATAATGGTGCAATATGTTGAGGACTTATCCGAAACACATTTTCAACTTAAACAACCACAGATAAAATACAAAATCATTTGTGAGATTTCGTGGTATAAATCTGCCTCCTTTACGTTCTGCTCTGAGTGGTTAGCGGCGACCCTGGGATGGGTGGCAGCGATCAGTACGGCTCGGCGGAGTCATCAGCATCCGAGGGCGCCGCGTTGACAGCCGCCCTGTCTTGGGTGTACAGCAGCTGCAGATACGCCTCCAGGCAAAATATCTAAGCACGAATATAAACCGATATCAACCAACACTATTCAACCTTTATAATTTATCTATGTATTGGTTTTGGTGATACCTGTTTAATCCCGAATGTAGTATATAGGACACCATGTATGCTACCCCGGAAAACTATAAAGTTTGAAACCATTACTAGGCTGAAAAAGGTTCCTTCTTTGAAAAGCTGCTTAGGGGCAACCCTAGACCGAGATAATGTATTGTATTGACAATGGAATAATTTAAAAAAAATAGTTCATTTGCGTCTAGGGTTGTCATTTTGTCGTGTGTTATCGGGCTTTATAATAATTTTCCGGAGTTGTATCCATGGTACCCTATTACCCATATTGGGGATAAAATAGATATTACCAAACACTGTATATATAAGTATGATATGCCGTCCGATATCTCGCAAAAACAAAACTCGAAAAAGTAGTCGCTGGATTGCTATAAAGCTTTGGTAAGTTATTGTAGGCATACTAGAGAAGTATGGTCAGCAAAGAAAATGCGTTGTAAAGTACAGGGGGCACAACTACTCGCAGAATACATATTGAAGTATGAAAAAACAATAACAAGATTGCATTGTAGAAAACCTATAACCCATTCATTACATATTAATAAATATTAATTAAATTTATTCACTTTAAAATATCAGGAACAAAAACAGAGGCCCTACCATCATGTCGTATAGCGATTCAAGTTAAGCTGTTGAAAAGAGACAACACTATAGACCACGTATAGCGGTGTCTCACTTTAACAATCGAACTTGCATCGCGCTAAATGATCATGGTAGGCCCTCTGTTCTTTGTTTTTATAAGTCTGTATGATTGCTTAAGGTAATAAGCCATTTCTTCGCATTTTTTATTTTATTTTAGTATTAAAAATGTGTGAAATGACATCTCTTTTTCGGGTACGGAAAACGCCGCAATGTTTACAATTTTATTTCATTCATTATGACTCACATGGTGAAAACCGTTATTTTTTAAAACGGTTTAAAAAAGTCTAGTCAGAATTATAAAAAAAAATGTTTCCATAAGTGTTTATATTCGAGAGGACGCTCAAGTGTTGAAACCTACTTTTCGTCTTCTGAGGAATCCTTCGAGCTTCAATGTGTACCCAAATACGCTGGTAGATATCTTAGACCCCGACACAGTAGTTATGTAGTTATCCTCAGTCTGAAACGGGTATGTTTCGATTCTGTAGCTACCGGCTTTGATAGGGCAGGATAATCTATAAAATGAAAGTGCATAGTTACGGCTTTTTATTCCAATTATTAGTTCAACGACGTCATTTTATTATTTTTATACCTACACACGATATTAAAAGTCCATATGCCACAAAGTTGTCGTAGTTTTTATTTTACGATACTATACTAATACGAGGGTTTGGGCGAGTGTGCCGTGCCCAGACCAGTATGGTCTAGTGCCCACCCCAGGAAATTCGAAATTCTATTTTGAACGCCAAATTTCTTCGCCAAAAAACTTCACACAAAAATTATTTTAAAAATCAAATAATTATTAATAGCCGAGTAATCTACATACTTTTATTATTCCATACTACGAGTATAATACAGTACATTGCAATTAGTTACTTTTGAATACACAGCGTCACGAACTGTACGTATCACTGTACGTAACAACACAGTTTAGTTATTAAGTTATGTGTCTACTTTCTCACTACAATAAAATTCATAATAAGTGTTAAGTTATTTATGAGTTGTGATACGTACCAATCGCACGTACATAGTGACTGAACATTGAATATTGACTCTGCTTCATCGCATCGGCTATGACATGTCAAACCCATTAGATATAAACGAGACCCGTAAAAATAAACCTAGATACACCAATGGGCTGCACAGACCCCTACGCCGCCAACATTGGTGAAACCCAGACCTAACAAAGACACTGGTACCTATATAAACGATATTTGTCAACACATAGACTTATTATTCCAAAAGCAACACGCCCACATCAAAACGTTAGAAGTTTGGGCTTCTAAATATTCAAATATAAGTATTTCTTCAAATATTTAAACATTCAATAAATAATGAGACTAGTTCTTTATGCGTTAAAAGTCAATTCAGATTTTCATTGGTGTCGAAGTAAATGGTCACACGAGGTATGTTACTCACCTAGGTCGGATGTGTCGAAAGAACATGTTATATAACTCCGTTTGGACATCATCATCATTGCGCTGGCATCCGTTGCTGATCAGCAGGAACGACCTGAAGTAATCGCACGTATCCAGATTGCGGATGTCCTGGCACTTCTGCATTATAACCTGTGTCAAAATGCTGGTATGAAAATACTATACGTATGTCGTATAGCCCTCGATCTATTACAATCTCTTAGAAACCCCTGGGGGATTCACTTATTCATTTAGGGTATGACGCACAGATAATCCCAACTCCTGCCTTTTTAGGTCTTAACTTATTAATTGATTATAAAGATAAATTCGTATAGTAAATGGATTTTATTTATTTATTTTATTATAAAATTATCTACGAGAAATATGCTAATGAAGCCTGCCTAAATTTTGCTGGGTTTTCTAATGGAGTATTGAAAAGAGATGGCGTATCTTCCAAACCAGGGAAGAACCATTAATATTTATCACGGTCATCCATCCCATAACCAACCAAAACTTATCAGTTATGAGAGTATACCGCCAAAAGTACAATTTCTAATTCGATTATTAAATTAATATGAAAATCTATACAAATAATTTATGGAAAATAACAAGTTAATTTACCTTTACATCCCAGCCATTGTTGATGTCCTCGGAGACATTGAATCTTCCACTGACCGATGAGTTGAAGATCCTCGTGAAGACACTCAGCTCAGAGACTGCCACTATAGTCTCGTTGTCCACAGAGGAGCAGGGCCCTGCCCGTGTCATCAACAAGTTGGTAAGAGAGGAACATTTTGCTGGCGCCGACTGTACACTCAATAAAAATAATATTAATTTTATTTTCATACACATTGCCGCTTAGCCCAGTATCATTAAGAAAAATGTAAAAAAATACATTATTCCGACCTGCTCGAGTTAACTGATGCGTATCGGAAAAAGTCGTGCTGGGTTACTTAATGATGAGTTTTTAATACTATTATTATTGTTGTATTAAACATAGAAGGACAGCACGGTAGTAAGCATCAGAATCACCTAAGCGTTCAGAGTGGTCAGAAATATCTATACTGTGTCAGAAAAGCCACCATATTGTAAGTATAAACCGAGTTAGAATCTTCCTTAATTTGTTAAAGTTTTAAGTAACGCTACAAATAATCGACTATATTATTATAGTAATAACATTTGGTTTTCTCAAACAGTATATATATATATTTCTGATCACTATGAAAGCTAGATGATATTGACGTCGAGTGTAGGTATTAGATGCAGTAAGAAAGCAGTTTTTTTATATTTTTTAAAAGTAGATAAGTCAGTAGCGCCCACAATATTTCATTCGTCGCTGGCAACCTGCAATCGTCGTTGCATCTACCTCCAGCTGAGTGGTATGGACCGCAGAACGGAGAAGTAAGTAGTTAGAACGATTATGAACGAATGTTTTATTAAAGAAAAAAAAAGAGTACCTAATTAAAAAAAAAACTGAAAAACCCGACCGCGTTTCTGTGTTACTTGGAAATGAAAAAACCCTAAAACAAGAAGAAAAATTGTAACAGTCGGGACCCATTCTAGAAATGGAGGTCTAGTGAATTGAGAGCACATACCTATATTACATTGCAGATTACTCCAATCTACTGACTAGACGGCTGACTTTCTAGAATGGGTCCTGACTGCTACAATTTTTCTTTTTGTTTTAGGTTTTTTTTAATTTCCAAATTAAACAGAGACGTAGTCGGGTTTTTTTTTATTTTAAATTATTGTTTTTATTTATATTTTTTAGTTTTATTATTGAAAGAGTCGAGCCGTTCAAGCTGCAGAGCATGCTAAACATAAATAAATAAATTGGCGCCAAAAATCCGCCATTTTGATTTTTTTATTTTGATATCCAATATCACTCTCACATTTAACACATTCAACGACACCTCTCAAGCTAAAATCCATCGAGCCGTTCAGGCCGCAGAGGGTGCCAAACAAATATACATACATACTCTCGAAGAACATAACCCTCCTTCTGGCGCAGTCAGTCAATAACACATTCCACATCCCTCGCTATTCGGGTTCAAGCCCCGTCTGACACCTGAGGCAAATTTAAATTAAAAAAAAAAAATTCTTGTCATAATTTCTTGAAATATGAAAATAAATGCTCAAATCTATAATCTAAGATCACAGTGGTTTGTGTGTTTGTCTGTCCGCTCTTTTCCCCCGCTCTTTTTCCTTTGTATCAAATAACGTTACCATAGCAACGCGTTACCGGTTCAGCTAGTAACAATAAATATAATAATTACACAGATATTTCTTATTTATCGTTTTTCGATACTTATAAAAAGTATTGCACTCGCTGTTGTGGGTAGTAACTAATATATTTATTTATTTAAATAACGACTCATTTTGTTAGTTATATTTTTACTTATCCTATGTTAGTAACAGTGTCACAACTGAGAAAAAAATATTTTTATTCTGCCTGCATGCAAGTCCTTTCCTCACAACGCCGGCAGACGTACATCCATGAGCCACATACCGGCAGTCCAGTCTGCTAGCGATTATGCTCAAGCTGCTGTTGGTGCTGCTCTGCACCCTGCGCATCAGGGAGGCGCAGTATTTCCGCATAGTCGTGCAGAAGCAGTCTGCCCGCGCCTCTGCAGACATTCCAATGCGCTTCAGTACACGGGACAACCCCAAAAGCACCTTGAACGCGTTGTTAAATTGTAATTATAATACCTAGAACACGAAGAGACGCCTCTGGCGACAGCCTAAGAAAAACTTGAAGAATTTTGACGGGTCTGTCAAGGTCTCGGTAGCTTTATTGGAAGAACACTAGCCCAGATAGTGAGGGATATAGGTTCGAATCCTGCTTGTCAGCTGAGACAAATTGATTTTTTTCTTCTAAAAATTTTTTTTTATTTTGAACATTTCCCGTATCGCCGTAATGGACATTCCGGTAAAAATAAGTCATGAAACGTTTTAAAATTATATTTATGACCACAAAAATATATTTAAGACCCTCTTCCGCTATAACACAATAGACCTCTGAAGTGAATACTGAAAATAAGGTATACCACTGGCGTCGTGACATGCCACCCGGCTTCCTTTCATTTAATACATCTCGCGCTAATATCCTTTTGTAGAATTTAAACAAAATAAAATGTACTTTCAGTGGCGTCTCTCTGCCACTGTCTTCGTTTTTTAAGGAAGAAGTTTTTAGGAAATGACTGGTGTCATGAACAGGTTGGCGATGATGACGAGCGTCGAACGCAACAAGCGACGATTCCAAATAAAGTTGGTTGAAGTTCTTTTTCTTAGGTTTCTTGTAAAACAGTCTAAATCAACTGTGTCTTCTATGACTTGTCATATATAAGTACTATTATCGCTGTAATTCCTCCCTGGCTTTTCTGAATTGTTATACTGCAGATACAGGAGGAAACTGACCCGTCTGCATTTCTTGCTCCGAAATTGGTGTTGGATTTTTATTGTTTGTTGTTCAAATTGATGAGAAATACTGGCGATATTAGCCCGACTTTCTAGCAATTTCTTTAACACATGTATTAAATCTGGTAAACGAAAAAATATAAAAATAATACGGTAACAAAAATTGTATAAATTAATGACACAAAAATATTTAAATTTTGTTTAAAACCGCCGCTAGAGGTCGTCGGCATCTTGTCTGTATTATCATTATCACACTTGTATTGCGCCCTTGACTCACTGCTCTGATTCTGAACAGTCAAGTTCGATACTGATAAAAGATAAGATAAGATAAAATTATTTTTATTCAATATGAGTATTTACAATGAATTATTGAAAGTCAAGAGACTGGTAAAGTTCCTAATCTTTTGATACGTCCGTACCTAAATACGCTTTATAGCTTTTGTATTAGGATAAAGTACCTAGATTATTTACATAATTTAACATAATATTTCTATCCATTAAGATTCCTCATTTCCATAACAAGAACCTATAAATAAATACCTAGAACTCTTTACGATTATGAAGATGGATATTTAATGAAATCGGATTTACTACATTAAAAGTTTTTTTTTCTACAATTACTCGATAGCCTTTGATAATTATAGAAAAAATAAACCTAAAAGAAGAAAAATTTTTAAGACAAACTTAATAATCATATTATTTTAATGACTTCTTTTGTAATATTAAAACTGCCCAAACTCTTGATATTGAAAGATTTTTTTATCGTGAATAGATAAGCGCTTGACAGCTATCTCGCCTGATGTTAAGCGACGAAGCGATCTAGGATCTGACGCGCCTGCCTAGAAAATACACGTAACTTGAAGACCCCTAATTTGTATTAATCAGGAAACAGACTCAGGCGAAGAGTTCCGCTCTTTAGCGGTACGGAATACAAAATAAATCGGAACCAAAACGCTACATTGTGTCAACACAATCTTTTAAACATTTGCTCATAATTTATATAATTTTTTTCACATTTTAACCTAGTAAAAAATACTTTTATATTTTATAAACAAAGAATAATATATTATTTTTATCTATTTATTAATTACTACATAAGGAATAGATATCAATAGTGTAGTGTCAAAGCTCATTGACGATGGTTCAGATTGTTTTATTATAACAACAGCGACTTGTTAACAGTTGATTAAATAATCTAGTTAAATAAAATTTTTTTGCTGAATATTTACTTTTGCTTGTGATAAACACAACAGCACCCTGATAAGTCGGCATTGTTTTAAAAGATTTGAATAGTCTTATAATCCTGATAAGTGGATTATTTCGTATACTTCAACATATGTCCTTTTTGAAAAGAGAAACTAGTAACCATTTAATTTTTAAACCCTAATCAATGGTTAAAAAATTAAACAAACTGAGGTCTAAGTGTAAGTTCTTAAATATCGCGTTCGAGTTTACATTTATACGATAAACGCTATGGAAAGAATATAAAATTTTAACCTCGACGCGGTAGTAATGTTAGGATTTTTAAATACATTCACTCACCCCTCCATTAATAACTCAACTGCGGAGCAAAAGAGGAGTAAAATTAAGAAGATTATTGTGATGATATTCCTAACGTTAAAACAATAAAAGACAAAAATTATAATAATGTGTATAAAGTAAAGTTTTACCTATTGCGGACGGTAAATTCATGTTTTGCTTATTGGGGCTCTTAACTATACAATATGATTTATTTATTTATTTGTTCATAAGGTACCAACATCATGATATACATAATCTTTTAGTTTTATGTAACAAATCCGGTATAAAAGTCAATTATAGATATACACAACATTGGCTGAATATATGAAAAAAAAATCTTTCATACTATTTGAAATAAAATTAAATTAAAGCTTTAGTTTGTATGATGTATTAAGAAAGAATAAATACAATTACAGAATATTTACCAACTTTCACTTGAAAGTGTTTAAATTATCGCAAAAACTATCCAGCTCGGGTGTGTTTGCAGTCATTTGATAGTAAGTGGACGATATTATAGAGATTAATTGATGGGGACCAAGATTTACGAGCGAATACAAAAAGATTTGGTAAATCGTGATCAAGGGTATTTAAAGGGAACTGTAAATTTCTAAGTATTGAAGAGCTAGAAATGATGATGATAATATGTTTGGACCACGGGTTGGACTCTTACCGAAAAAGTCTGTAGATATACACGAGCCGACCAGTTCAGTTCAATCCACTACCTTATCATTATCATGGCTCTCTACTCGAGTATCCGGGATGCTCGGAAATACCGATGCCCAATAAAAAACTTGATATAGAAGTTTTTGTATGTTGATAGAACGAAAGAATAGTAACCTATTTACATCACATAAGTATAACACACAATTAAAAAAAAAATAAGCATTCAAAAAAAAATTGTGTGCTCATGTTTGTCTGGCAACAGTAGTAATAAAGAAATCCTAAATTATAAATACAAAAGCAAGTGAATCACGGCTTAAATACACAACCGGTCATCATGAAATTTTGCAATCACTTTGACACTGGTACAGAAAAGGACATAGGGTACCATTTATCCAGAAAAAAAGTAGGGATAGAAATACTTATAACTTTTAATCGGAAGCATACATTAACGCGAGCGAAGCCGCGGTTAAAAGCTATGAGCATGAATTACAATAACAACTTGCGGCACTTAATTTGCCATCCCAATCCGTATTGATCTCAATCAATAGGACCGGTGGCGAGTGCAGTGGCCGCGAGTACAATTGCAGCTGACGTGCACAACGGTCACGCGCCGTGACCCATACTAAGTGTTATAGCGATCTGAGTTTTACGAGTATATTCGTTTATTACTTCATGTTTTTATATTAAGGTTAAATATTGATTTTGAAAATTCCGTCGCCTGTCTGCCTAGATAATTAGGATCTGTAAGTAAACTCTATTTTAAAAGTCGTTGTCTATCGTATTATTTCTTTTTCTGATTATCTATCTCATTAATACTTTTTTTGGGTGCAAAAAAATGGGGTCCATTAAAAAATAACAATAACCATCCTTTACTAAAATTACCGTGTCAAATTTCAAGTTTTTCGAATAGTTAAACTTAATACAAAAAAAGCAAAAGAACAGTTTAACTTATGATCTCGAGTCTGATAGAGTTGAATCTAGAGCTAAGCACTTGTTTACTATTATAGCTTGCCAATTTCTATTCAAAATACCATAAACTATGGTTTTGCCGGAATTAAAATTGTTCTCAAGGCTAGATTATTTTATAATTTTAATTATAGCATGTATGTATTGTTACAATGTTTAAACGGTATTATCAAAACCCTAATTTGTCCAGTATTCTTATATAAAAATAAGAAGATTTTTTTTCTAAAAAACCTTAATTCGAATAATATGCTTTACGATATTCGTGAAAGTCGAATTATAAACTGAGGCTAATATTGTACTTCTATTCTATATTGGTTTTGGGTTCAATGCTTAGTTTATAAATAGTTGGTTGGTGTTTTCGTTCGTGGGGGTGGTTAATGCTCCTACAGTGGGGATACTAATGGGCTAAAAAGACCTGGTAGAATAAAGTAAAGAAACTGTTAATTTGGAATTCTTCTCATACTTTTTATTTTTAGGGTTCCTAACCTCATAATGAAAAAAAAACGGAACCCTCATAGGATTACTTTGTTGCCGCCATCCGACAAGTCCCTTTATCTCGGGTACGTGTGAAGGTATCGAGTTGAAATTAAAACTATATACTGTGGATTTACAGACCCATAAAACTAAAAAATCCGGAAAAAACGTTAATTTCGACACTCTCAAGGTAATCATTTTTTGGTTTCTTTCCGTTGACCTAGAACTAAGAAATTTAACAAATAATATCGTCTTATAAGTACTAGAAGTACAGGAAAAAATCTGAAAATAAAACATTTGTAATCAAACCATAACAATATAGTGTTTATTTGAAGTACGTAATCAATCATCGAGGTCAAGCAACGGTATTATAGACAATGTTTTTTCCAACTTTGATGTACAATGCTATACTATTCATCCTTTTTTTAGTCACCACTTACAAATCTACTTTAAATTTGCTATTTAAGTAAAAAAGAACTTTGATTTGGTTAATACTTAACTATTTTAGATATGAACTGTTAGTATAACCACAATTTCACTTATAAAACAAGTAATTATAAAATAATTTTGATTTGTATAAATTTTAACAGTTAGGAACGTGCCCGATAAAAAATATATGACAAACAATATATTAGAAAATATATGACGACCATTGCCCTAGTCATCCTGTGATCACGGCACCTGAAATGTCAGGATTAAAAGTAAATAATGCGCCACAAGGCCTAAATAAGTGTAATGTGCGCGGAAATGTAAAAACTCAATAAGTAATTATAGGTTTTGGAAAATGAATTTCGGGAAAAGCACGGAAAACTGCGAGACTTAGTTCCTGAACTATTTATAATATGTAAGTACCTACAAATTTGTACGGAATCCTCGGTAGGCAAGTCCGACTCACACTTATTTTTCATAGCCATTCTGCCCCAGGAGCTTGTACCTTGGACCACTGCCATGCGAGGGCGGCTGATGGCCACAGGCCGAATGAAACGAGGGTGATTTTTACTACAAAGGGGCCTCGAATCCCTTTGACCCACTCCGCATCCAAGCGTCGGCCAGTTAAATCATGTGTTTATAACATTGGAACAGTTTTTCTTATCATCTGTTTGTTTCAAATGGAGTGTACTTACTTCACAGTTAGTAGAGAGATAAACGCGATTTTTCTTGTTTATGAGTAGGTATGTTTCTTATTTTGTACCAACTGTGTTCGACGTGCTTTACAACACTTTTCTTTGCTCAACATAATTCTTCTTACCAGTCTCGCTGCATTCCTGCTACTTTTCGAAGTAGTACGGTACGAACTTAAGTACGGTTATTGTTTTTAAAATAACCTTATTGATTAGTTATTATATGGAATTTTACATCCATCATGGATTAAAAGGTTTGTTAAGAATGAGTACTGCTACTATAAACCTCTATTAAATTAACAAATTAGTCATAATTACCACAATCAGTCATCCATCCCAAAGTGAGGAAGGGTTAAAATATAATTAAAATTTTTATTTTATTTTTCAGTATTTTTAGTAAGATATTATATCAGTTTGCAATAAAAAAGTTTTCAGGCATTTCTTTAACGTTATCAAACTCCATGTTACGTGAATAAAATGGCCTCGAACTTCAACTGTGACTGTTTTCATTCGTAGTGGCAATTTATGGACACGCCTACTAAAATCGTCACGAATCTCTGACGTCTGCGTGCTCCTACACTTTTAATATAGTGTAATATAAACATCAGTAGTAACTATTTGACAGTCGACCTGAACGCACGCACAATGAGCCAAGATAACCTCACCGCATTGCTGTACAAGACGAAGGATTTACAGTTGGTAAGTATTCTACTTTTGCTGTTATATTTTAACAGGTTAAGGTTATCGAACGTCATGACCTTTTTATTGACTAGTTCCTTTGGTGTCAACTTGCAATTGTCACCGGGTCAATAATAAGAAATAGTTCCTTTTCTTGATATTTAAGATATCTCATAGATAAACGTATTTACTTTAAGGTAAGATAATGTAGAAAGTAAAATAATTTACTGTCTTTAATGGTGATTTTGTGCAAAAAAAATCTCGTGATATTTGTGAATGAAACTGGGTTTGTTGTTTATTCAGTCAGTAACTATGTTATGAATTTTTAATAAATAGGTAAAGCGGTGAATTATAAATACTATGAAAGACTACGTGTTTGAGATTTTTGCTATTAGCTTAGAAATTTTTATACAAAAAAATATACTGACAACAACACCTACAATATCAAACTCTATGTTGGACTTAAGTTAAAAAAAATGATCAAAGTTTACAGCCACCATGCTGTAAATAGAAATCATAAACAATTGAAAACTGTGATTTAAACAAAATAGTAGGTGTTAAAAACTTAATTAAAGATTTACCTATGTGTTCGTAAAGTTAACTTCGGCGCAATGGATAACATTTAAAAGAGGCTAAAATAAAAATTGTAGTTACTTGCATAAACTGTTGGTGTTTATAGTTCCATTATTATTTTCAGATATTTGTTTTGTGTTTGTTGTTGTTTTTTTTACAGTTATACCTACACATTTTAACAATTTGTGCCATTTCTTATAACAAATACATTTTATTATATATTTTTGTTATTCAAGTATTCAATTGCTATATTTATGTGTATTTATTAAAAATTAACTTGTCTCTCAAGATTCGAACCCACATCCCCTCGCTATCCGGGCGAATAATCTTTTAATTCAGCTACCAAAAACATCAACTTTTTCTCGTAAGAATTTTTTTCGCTCTCAAACTGTAGGGTCACCAGCAGGATTCCTTTATAGAACAAGTTATAAAACTGTTTTAAAGTAATATTGAATTGTTGTTATTTGAAAGGAGTTATGATTAAGAAGTTATGTGATCACCAGTCATAAACAATGCACACATTTCATCAACTTGTCCCTTTACAATAAAAAAATAATAAAAACGATTTTTTTACTTGTTAAACATCTCAAATACAGTGGTACATTCACATGTTCCGGTTTTACATGTAATGGAAGTAACTACTCCCTACAATAGTTCACAGTATACAATATAGGCATTCATAATTTCATGATAAGTTTTACAATTATTATTTTGTTACAATGTTTAAACAAAACTGTGCTGTTATATTATTACAATTACAATGTCGTGCTTTGTTATTTATAGTTAAGCCAAATTCCTGTTTATACTATTTAATGATTACCTAGTAATACATTACAAAGGTTCTATTATAAGTTTGAACAATTTCCTTTTTGATATCCCAGAGTAGGTACTAAGAAAACTACTGTTTTCGTAACCTCCATCCTTAGCAAATCTAAGTCGCTTAAAAAGTCTCTTATTTCGTAATAATTTATTTGCTCTTCAAGCTGAACCGTTAAATTACGTACACTAAAGTTTTGAGAAACTGAAAAGCCAACTTATATGGATAAAATAATCTTTTCAAAGAACTCTCCGACCAGCCTCTTTAAAAATGCTGAATCTCTACATAACTTATTCGCTTGTTTTCTTGAAATAAAATTTTCACCGCTATCGTAAAACGTTCTAGTTTTTTTCGGTAAAAGCCATCGCAGTTTCCTTTCTTTACCCCCTAAATTTAGACGACCGCGCTTGAATGGGTTATGGCAGCAGTAGACGGCTTGCTTTAGAAGGATCCTTATCCATAAATGCCATTTAAAGTCGATCAACAGACTCGTCCAGTTTTAGGCCACATTTGAATTTAAAAAATTATCACACGAAAATCTTCCATTTTTTAGTGAGACACGACAATTAAATGTAGCTTAATAAATGTGGAGAGAAATTCGAAATTCAAACGATGGCACTTTCGATTTTTTTTAATAATTATAATCGACCAAGAACATTACAAACTTTTTTCGCAAAACTTTCTGAGTGGTCTGGTACTGGAATATGCAGATATTTCGCGATTTTTTCCTTTACCAAAATGTTATGAAAGTAAGGTGGAAAATTTCTACTTTGTCCTAGTCTGTGCCTAGAAAGAGTTTTATAATAAAAACTTAAAATTCAATTGAAACAATCTACGTGGATGGTCGGTGTTCCGTTAAGTTAATATGTTTAATTATACAATACAATACATAATACAAAACACTTTAATTAAAAAGATCACATTGATGAAATAATAAAACAAAAGAAAACTTAAAATGGTGTTACAATGGGCGGTCTTTTAGCTAAGAGCGATCTCTGCTAGACAACTTATGGATAAGACTGGAAGGAAGCGTAACAGACGGCGATGTACCTAAACGAGAAAAAAATATTTTTTGTAAAGAACACACTTATTATTTAAATATTACACAATTCATAGATAAGCTAGAAATAAATATGAGCCGATAAACGATCTACACAAACAAGGTTTATGACATTAACTACTTTAGTTATCATGGCTACGAACGTTGAAATGCATATAAATTATACCTAGTAACACCAACAGTGATGAGAAACTCGATTGTGAGAGTCCAAAGAGAAGAGACGTTTACAGAACTGTATAAGCACCAAATGTCAGTGCTGAACTTACATATTTGCCGCCCCAAAGCTATAAAATTTTTGCCGCCCCTACTGACCTCTAAAATTAGATTCACTGTTTACAATAACGTTAATTCTTTTTTTAGGGAATACTCTAGTTTCAAGTTTATTTTTACAACTTTTTGGGTATATTTTTAAGCTAAAAAAAGCAAAGCTTTGTTTTTACTGCACTATTACTTACTTTTTTTTCTGTACCAATATTCTGGGCCAATTTTGCCGCCCTTAGCTTCAGCTTTTACAGCCTCTATGGTAAATCCAGCACTGCCAAATGTAGATTATTCAATCTATTCGAACTAACCTTTGAAAAGTTTAAAAAGGTTGTTAAAGATGCACTCATAAACAAAGGCTATTACCATATGAGTGATTATTTAAAAGACAAGAATGCGTATATTTAATGGCCCTATTTCTGTTTATTTTTATTTGTGAGAGTTTTTATAATACGTTTAGAAAAGTTTACTTAAGTTGTTTAATGTAACAAATAATAAAAGGGAGATTAAAATAGCCCTTGCTGAATTTCTTGCGGCTTCTCGGTACAAGGTTTCCCGACGTAGGACTTTTGAAGCCATGGCGTAGCTTTGAGGTTGAATAGACGCATTAAAATGCTCATATGGAAAAACATATTTGTCTTTATGATGTGTGGTATCAAACCACATAATAATCTATTTTTTTTAATACTGGACAAAATCGACTCGGCTCACAAGTGAATTCTCAGGCGGAAGTCTGGTTCAATGCTCTCCCAATTGCCGAGTCGATATTTTCCAGTATTTTTCTTTTAAAATAATTTACCTTATAAGATAACATTGAAAAAAGGCACAAAATATATAAAATTATAAAAACATAATAATCTCTTTGCCAGGTACAAACGCCGATTCCTGGAATAGAAGATGATGGTGAGTATTAGCTGCGATTTTTAACCGACTCCACAAAAGGAGGAGGTTCTCAATTCGGCTGTATTTTTTTTTTAATGTTTGTTACCTCATAACTTTGTCAATTATAAACCGATTTGGAAAAAACTTTTTTATTTGAAAGAGTATATCTTCAGATTGGTCCCATTTTATTTTCATATCATAAAATTTAGTTCTTATATCATTGGTAACATATAACGATTTCGGTGTTTATAGCAAACTAAATAATAAATAAAAATAAAAAATCATCAAAAAACTAGTTGCAAAATAACGCAATAAAATGCAAGAAATAAAAAAATAAATAAAAAAAACCGACTCCAAAAATTACTTTACAATTGCAAGCACCACTAAAAAGTTAAAAATAATATTTTTTTTGTCTATTCTATGCTTTTACTACATTAATACTAACAGTTATTTTTGGAGTCGGTGCCAGCAATAATCTACTACAATATATATATATATATATATATATATATATATATATATATATATATATATATATATATATGTATATTGTATTCTTCTCAAATATTTTGTTGTATTTGTTGTTAGTTAATTAAAACTTAAATTCTTTGAATACTGTAGGTTTATAATGATAATTTGCTGGCACCGACTCCAAAAATAACTATTAGTATTTGATAGCTACTGGTGGACTGTATTAAACTGCGATATGAAATATAATGGAAACACGGTGATTTTACGATAATTATAGTAATTTATTAATATTCACAATACAATTCAGCAGACCTGTCAGCCAGACACACAAAACAAAAACCAAACTACGAGACAGAAAAGAAGATGAAAAAGTATCAAAAAGGTAGAATCATATAAATAATATAAAAAAGGTTTGCGTATCAGCCAGTCGCCAACATACCGGATCCCCAGTGTGGAACACTAACAACCGGTGGCTACTGGCTCATCCGCAGCCTCCAGTAAAATACATTTTCGGGCCGGTCGGCGCAGCACGCCGCCGCGGGTGCGGATGTCTGCTACGCGGACCGCTCCGTCGGGACCTAAAAAGACCTTCACTACCCTCCCTAGCGGCCACAAGCCTCGAGGCAGGGTAGGGTCGGCTATCAGCACCACATCACCTTCGCCAAGCTTTACATATCTGCTCGTTGCTTCCCTGGGGCGTAGCGTTGGTAAATATTCGCGAAGCCATCTCGTCCAAAAGTGGTCCGCTAGCCGAAGCGTTTTTCGCCAGTCAGATCGTCGCGTTATGTCATCATCTGTCAATGAGGCGGTCCACGGAGCAACTGACGAGGAGCCCAAGAGGAAATGAAATGGTGTTATGGCCTCTGGCGAGTCAGGGGAAGCTGGAACATAGGTGAGCGGTCTCGAATTGACTATTGCTTCGGCCTCTAGAAGGAACGTTGACAGCACCTCTTCTTTCAGTGACTGGTTTATGAGACAGGATCTGAGTGCCGCTTTTACTGTGCGCACGAGTCGCTCCCAGGAGCCTCCCATAAATGGAGAAGCTGGTGGAATGAAGCGCCACTTGATCTTGTGGTTCGTGGCGTATTCCTCCACAGAATCATCATGCAGGCGGCGTAGCTCGCGGGAGGCTCCGACGAAGTTGGTCCCGTTGTCGGAATATATGGTGGAAGGTGACCCTCTGCGGGCAATGAAGCGGCGTAGACTCATAATTGCGGCGTCCGATGAGAGTGAGTTCACGACTTCTAGGTGTACTGCCCTTGACGTCAAACAGGTGTACAGTGCGACATACCGCTTTTCTTTGCGCCTGTGTATGGTCACCAGGATCGGTCCAAAATAGTCGACGCCCACGTGGGTGAACGGCCTCTTATGGTGGTCTAGACGCTCAACTGGTAAGTCCCCGGCTCGAGTCTGTATGGTCTGGCTCTTCCACCTGCGACACTGAGGGCAGGAGTTGGACACGCTGCGTATGGTACCTCTGGCTCGTAGTATCCAATATTTCTGCCGGAGCTCGTTCAATACAATCTCGTTGAACTGGTGTGCTACTTTCACGTGTTCATATTGGATCAGGAGCCTGGTAACGTGATGACGGCCATCGAGAATGGCAGGTGACTTAGTTTCCTCGTTGAGACCTGGCGCGGCGCTTATTCGTGTGTTCAGCCTCAAAATCCCTTCGTCGTCTAGTATGGGATCGAGTTTAAAGATCCGACTGTTCTTGGAAAGCGGCTTTGAAGAACGCAAGGCTGACGCTTCCTCGGTAAAACTCTCCATCTGCGCATACTGGACCACCATCTTCTCGGCTTCGATGATATCTGCTGCGTGAAGTTGGTAAGGTGACGTGGTGCTATCTAAAAATAATTTAGAATTTTGCAGTATTGGTCGAGATAATTTGCGCCGGAATAACCGCGCGCCCTGGAGAACACGGGCGGTGGTGCGAAGCAAACGCAACCATGAACTGAAACGCGTCGGATTCGGTACTGAACTTGAAGATGATATGTCAAGGAGTAGAATCACCAGGTCCGACTTGAGTTCAAGATCTGGTGACGACTCTTCCGTGACGATTGTGCACTCGGTCGGCCAGGTGTTTGGTGACTCCGTAAGGAACATTGGCCCTGTAAACCATCTATGAGTCGCGGTGAGATTACTTTTTTTCGGCTTAGTAGCATCATCGGCCACGTTGAGAGAGGTAGGGATCCACCGCCAATGTAACGGATTTGTGGTCTCCAGTATTTCTCCCAACCTATGCGCTACGAACGGCTTGTATGTGCGGGCGTCGCTCCGTATCCACTTTAAGACTGTGGACGAGTCTGTCCAGAACATGATAGCGGAAAGTTTAAAACGGTGTGCCTTTAAAATTGTTTGAGCAAAACGCGTTGCTATTACCGCGGCCTGAAGTTCTAACCGCGGGATCGAGATTGGCTTAAGGGGAGAGACTTGTGCCTTGCTACCAATGAGACTCGTGGATACGGAGCCATCGCTATAACTAAAGCGCCAGTAGGCGACGCATGCATATGCTTGCTCACCTCCATCAGCCACCAAGTGTAGCTGAACGTCGAACGTATCCGGCTTAGACATGTACCAGCGAGGGATTTTCACGGTAGCTGCGACTTGCAATTGCGCGTACCAGTCGATGCATTCGCTTACGTACACGTCAGGTACGGGTGTGTCCCAATCGACGCCTGCCCGCCACAGTTTCTGTATTATAATTCGTCCCCAGATGACGACTGGCATTAGTAAGCCAAGAGGATCGTAGATTTTCATGACGTTTGATAATAGATTGCGCTTCGTTAAAATGTCAGTCGATATCTGAGGTGCAGCGCGAAACCCGAGTGAATCCTGACGCGGGTTCCATTTCACACCCAACACGCCCACTTCCGTGCACGGTGGCAGGTACACATCAGAGGTTGCGTCACTACGTAGTTCCTTGGGCACCAAGGCCAGTGCCGCTGGGTCGTTTGAGGTCCACGCTCGCATCTCAAAACCACAAGCTTTGTGTACCGTTACTATATCGGCGGCTACTTGAGCAGCGTCTGTAGTGGTGGAATAGCTTCCGAGGTAGTCGTCCATGTAATGGTTCTCTATTATTTCTTTGCAGGCGGAGGGGTAGTCGGCTTCCAGCATTCTTGCATTTTTGTTTTTAATGTGCAGTGCAATAAACGGGCTGGAGACTGCCCCAAAGATCATGGCTGACATCCGGTACTCTTTGAGATTGCCGTCTGCATCTCGCCATAGGAAACGTTGGGCGTCTCTATCCCTCGCAGATATTTTAATTTGTGGAAACATCTCTTTGATGTCGCCATTCAGTGCTACGGCTCCCTCACGGAAACGAAATAAAATATCTAGGAGCGAGCATAATAAATCTGGACCTTGTAGGAGCAGCTTATTGAGACTTACTCCTTTCGTGGCGGCGGCTGCGTCGTGAACCGCCCTCAACTTCTTCTTCTGCGGATGAAAAACACCAAAAATTGGTAGGTACCAACGAACAGAACCGTCCGTATTAACGTAGGAAGCATTGGAGCCAAGATGTTTATGATAGGTCTTAGGGTCGCACTCTTCAGCGTAGCCCTTGTTTATGATGTCGTTGATGAATTGATGGAAGGCGTTAGCGAACGAATGATCTTTAGACATCTGGCGTTCGAGTGCTTTGAACCGTGACAGTGCCTGCGGGTAACTATCAGGTATGATTTTAGGCAGGTCTACCCTCCAGGGCAGTCCTACCTCAAAATGGCCATTTTCGAGCTGACGAGCCGAAGAGTCGATAATGTTTAGAGCTCGTTGGTCTTCCTCGTTTGGACTAGGTGTTCTTTTCGAGATACCTAAAGCATCAATGTCGTATTGGCTTTTCAGAAGGGTGTCCAGGTCATCGTCAACGAAATTCACAAACTCTAACGGCTTAGAGGAGATGGAGTACGCTCCATGGAGCACCCAACCTAGCAGGGTTCTAGACGCAACGGGTTCATTCCTTTTCCCGCATTTTACCTCGTGACTTATGGACAAATGCCAGTCAGGTGCGCCGATGAGCACGGTCGGAGAAGCGTCAGGGTACGAAAGAGCGTCGGTTAAATCGCTAAGATGGCCGTAATCCATAAAGTTGATTTTATCGGGGTGCTGTGCACGCAGTCCTAATGGTTTAATGGCTCGTGCGTCTTTCACCAAGTAACGGTCCGTTAGATTACGACCGCGAATATAAAAATCAACGAAACTTACGTCAAGTTCTTTTGTCATACCACTGACGCCTTCAATACGAAGGTGCTCCTGACAGGTTGGCTTAGCTCCGATGCGTGCTGCTATGTCTCCATCAATAAGGGTCGCTGTGCTGCCCTCGTCGAGAAGCGCAGTCGTCTCGAACTCACCGTCGGGGCCTTCGAGTACAACTGGGACCACTTTCAGCAGACCACGGGGACGTGAAGATGCCGGTGATAGTCCTGTAGCATTAATCATGTGATCAAAGGTGTTTGCAATTTTATCGACTGGTTGGGACTCGTTGTCTACGCCACTTTTGTCGATAGGGTTGGAGGTAGGAAAAGATATGGGAGTAGGGGAGGTCTGCGTGGTGTTGCACTGTCCACTTGGAAGCGTCTTCCCACCAAAGCTACATGGCGGTGTGCCATGGAGAAGTGCGTTGTGACGCCTTAAACAACCGTCAACTCCGCAACATTTAGCACGGCATTTGTTCCAAGTATGGGGCGCGGACTTCATACAACGGTAACACACTCTGGCCTCTCGAACCCAGCGCCACCTGTCGTCAACCGTGAGGCGCAAAAATTTTTTACACGTTTTTAGATCATGTGCCCCTTGTTGACAGTACGTACACTGCTCGGATGACTTGAGGTTGGATACCGTGGCGTGTACCGCTTCCTTCCTTAAATGAAATTTCGAATGCTGTTGTGCCACTGGGGTCAGTGTCTTAAATGAGCTATCGAAGACAAAATTAAATTTTAATTGCTTGTCAGCTTCAGAAAGAAGAAAGAGTGACAATAGTTCCAATCTTGATATATTTCGTTCGCCTGATTCGGAAGTTGTGGCGAAATCTGTGAAACGAGCCCTAGTGTGTTCGCTCAGTTTGACCAAAACGCACCGAAAAAGTTCTGGTGACGATAGGTAGTCGTATTGTTTGAGCAATCTTAAGGTCATTATAAAGTTTCGCAATTTGTTCGCTAGATTATTCAAATCATGGGGAGAACTTAGCTTAGATGTGTTTCGTAGCTCAGCGACCTCGCGCGCCACCAGGAGTTCCGGCCTTGCGTACGTCCGTTCCAGGGAGGACATAATTTCCTCGGGGTCTGCGGAGGTCCAAATGAGTGACGCGACCGATTGGTACGCTTGGCCACGAATCGCGTTGTTCAAGCGCTCTACGTTCTCTGAAGCAGAAAAGTTAGACTTTGATCTCTCAAAACTACTTTTAAATGCCATCCATTGACCAGAGTCACCTGAGAATGTAGGAAGTTCGGGTTTCTTTGGTCTATTGGAAAGTGCATTAATGGCATGTGAAAGTTTGGTTATTGGGTCTATAGAGAAATTATCAGATGGTTGTTGTGTCACCGTGTCACCGAAGTTGTTGTTGACCGTTTTAACCCCCTCTGGTTTCGTGTTGATTGCACGGCTGACATCAGGTAATGCAGAAAATACTGAGTTCGTAGGGGCGGACGGCTGTGAGTGAAGTCCGTGGGGGTAATTCGTGGTGACAGCTGGGGCCTCACCGGGTACCTTCGCATGGTCGAAAACGAAGTCTGCATTTTGTTCCGAAACCCACGTTGCAGTACGTTTCTCTGCGTTACAGTTAGAAAAGTACGAACTACGAGATGAGTGTGACTTAACTTTCAGGGCGGCGAGTTTAGCTTGGAGCTCCGTGTGCTCTGCCTCGGCTTCGAGGCGGGCGAGCTTGAGCTGACGGTCGTGTTCGCGTTTAACCTGTTCTCGTTCACGCTCTGCATGTTGTCGCGCTAGCTCGCGTTCACGCTCTGCATGTTGTCGCGCTAGCTCGCGTTCACGCTCGACTTGTCGTCGCATTGTTTCAGCTTCGAGAGCTAGTTTCTGCACACGAAAATCCGTCGATGTGCGTGAGGAGTGGGTGTGCTTGCTGCGCGATTGCTGGCTGTGAACGCTACAAACGTGTGTGAATGGTGCTTTAACGTTGCCTTCGTTATGCGAATCAGGGTTAGCAATTGTGCAATCGGCGGCGGGACCGGGTTGAGACTCGGCGTAAAAAGGCGTGCGCGCTGTTTGCATGCCCGTACTACGTGGCAACGATAAGGCATCGTCATCAATTGTGGCTGAAACCGGCCGGACGCTGCGCGGTGTACGTTCGCGACGTCTGTGCTGCGTCCGCTCGGCTTCTGCAGCCGCCAGGTCTGCCTTTGTCTTGTTACGTGTTTCCACCATAATTAAAATGAGATATGTTCGAAATGTAACTACGAAATGCAACGAAAATGAAAATTTTTAAATGACGTGAAAATTTTTGACAAATGGTATTTACGATGCTGAAATTTACTTACGGCAAGAATGGACCAAAATGATAGCTACTGGTGGACTGTATTAAACTGCGATATGAAATATAATGGAAACACGGTGATTTTACGATAATTATAGTAATTTATTAATATTCACAATACAATTCAGCAGACCTGTCAGCCAGACACACAAAACAAAAACCAAACTACGAGACAGAAAAGAAGATGAAAAAGTATCAAAAAGGTAGAATCATATAAATAATATAAAAAAGGTTTGCGTATCAGCCAGTCGCCAACAGTATTAATGTAGTAAAAGTATAGAATAGACAAAAAAAATATTATTTTTAACTTTTTAGTGCTGCTTGCAATTGTAAAGTAATTTTTTTTTTTTTTTATTTATTTACCAACATTTGAGTACATTATTACATTCATAAACAACAAATACTTAAATTAGACACTAAATGCATCAAACAATTATAGGTAAATACAACATGCTCAAGTAGAAATTTAGCAATTAATTTGATTTAAAATAAATAATTATAAACATTAGAATTGTCAAATAATTGTTTTGTAAATAAATGAAATAATTGAATTGCAGCTTTTTTAAATATATTTAGTCATTAATTTATTACTAATAGTTCTAACATAATTAATTATTTTAATTGTACTAACATAATGTAAGTGCATTGTTATTAACAAAATAAGAATATATATTTATTTAATTCTGAAACAGGTGATTATTATTATTACTATTATTATGCTTATCAATGACGATTTTACCGACATAGTTGAGCGAGTCAAAGTGAACATCAAATGAATTGTTATATTTGTTAATTAGTTTGCAAAATCGTGAAATAGGAGAGTTAGCACCAAACTCCGTCTTACGGAATGGAGGGCATAGTGGTGTTATTTTGTTACGTGGATATCTATTGGGTGCGCGAAAGTTAAAAAACGACAACAGGAATGGACAGTCAACCTTATCATTTAGAAACTTCCAGGCAAAGCGGACATCAGTCAATTCGCTACGACAAGCTAATGATAACATTTTGAAATGACGAAGTCTATTGACATACGGGATTCTTTTCATTTTTTTTGATATGTCATTAGCGAAGGCTGAATGCCACATAAATCTCTTCTGCACACGTTCCAATCTTAAGTAATGAGTAGCAAAAAATTATTAAAGTATTATGTCATTTCCACCTTTGTCAAGGTATCATACAAAATTACATATATGATTGGAATTAATTATTAATCACTTAAAAAAAAATAGAAATTATTATTTGCAAATAAAATAACAAGAAAAATACAGTGTCATTTAGAATAAAAAAGCATGTGTGCAATTCACACGTAGTAGAAGTGAAACCCTCAAAAATAATAATATGTACACGTATATAAAATACCACGGTTGTTGTGATGCCTTCTCTCAAGCTTTGTACATACGCACACAAACACGTATTATCACACGTACATAATGCTTCCTATCTCATTTGCTCCTACGTTTAATCTTATGAATTTATGTGTCTGCCTCTTTTTACTGTCGCTTTTTCGTTTCATCGACTATCAAATCACAACGATGCTAAAGAAGTTTTCACTTCAAAAATGATGTCAATAGTAATAAACAAATCAACTGCAACAATGACAATAAGATAAGGAATTACAGTCACACAGTACATCCCGATGTCCAACTAAACCATGTCTATTTCAAACCTGTGTCATTTGAATATACCGCATTCTAACAGTATGCTTTGTCAACCAATAGTGACAACAGGCGTTTCTTAAAAATCATAATAAAACAGGAAACAATATAATTCGTAACATTATTTGAATCGATAATTAGGTTATGGAGACAACAAATATTATCTGTTGTTGAGAATACAGTGGCCGAACTTATAGATCAATCAAACGCGTTTTCTTATACTTTATTCATGTGTCACTTATGAATTCGAAGTTTGCAGCAATATCACTGAATACTGGACTAATTTCGTGGCGAAATCCAATTCTGAATAAGGTGTAACAGACCCACCAAGTCCTAGGAAAAAGCCATTGTCACATTTATTTTTAGGTTATATTCCATGGTCACCTAGTCTTTAGTGCTTCTCAGGGTGCCATAAAGTTTATATTATTAATTTTACTAGTTGCCTTTGTTTGTTTGTTTCCACCTAATATGTAACACACATTCAAGTTACCCCACAATGCAAAATTTGGTATCAATTAATCACAAATTCAATTCAATTCAAATTGTTTATTGCATTCCATAAGTAGAATATTCTTTTTCGAAAAATAATGACCTTTATGGGCCCTGTAGGCCATAATAATGCACAATGTAGTAAAGAAGGGGAACTTTAACAATATTTGTTGTTATAATTGTTAAAAAAACCACCCAAATAAATAAAATCAAATCATAAATTTAATAAAATTAAATTCTAAATTAAATCAGTAAAAAAACACTTTTCATTGATTGCGGATTTTGCGCATATTTTATTTTATATTTGATGATGTTCTATTTTATATGGCTGTCATCCTGTGATCACGACTCCTGTAAAGGAGTCGAAACATCAGGATTAAATATTAAATAAAATAATAAAATAAATTTAAATGTGCGCGAAAGTGTAAGCACTAAATAAATCAATCAAGTTCTAAATTGTATAAATTTAATCAAATTATAAATACAGTAAAATTAACATTAATTAACATATAGAGCATAATGAATTGACATATAATAATAATTCAGTATCATAGCAGTGTGTTTTATATTGTCCAGTAGAACATGGTATTTATTAATTTGTTTTTTAATTAACAGAGGTGCTCCTACGTATGGACTGCGTCGGGATCTGCGGATCAGATGTCCACTACTGGCAAAACGGTTCCTGTGGGCCATTTCTGCTCAAAGAACCCATGATTATGGGCCACGAGGCTAGCGGCGTAGTCGCTAAGGTAACAATTACTAAATCATTTCTTTATGGGTCAAACGACTACTACTAGCAGAGTGCCTACATTTTTTGTTACTCATGGAAATCATAAAATGATTACTTAAAGAAAAAGACACATATTTTTATTTAATCCTGAGGTTTCGACTCTTTTAACGTTCAGAGAATGTCTAGGTAAAAAGCGCTGTTTATTCGTAAAACGTGGTTTATTTCAATGAGTGGAATCGAACCGTGTAAGAAATAAATATTTGTCATATTTGTGTGAAATCTATGGGCGAATGTTTTGCGTGATAACTAGGGGTCGATTTTTTCTTAAGCCTAAGGCCAATGAATTTGTTGCTAAAACAAATTGATTGCGCTTTAAACATTACGAATTATACCATTTACTAACATGATTACAGTATCGATCGTATGATCGCATCCCATATAGTATTTCGCAATAATAAGGCAAACCTTTATTAATTATAAAATGATAGAGTAAAAAGGTAAAATTTGTTTTTTATATTATTTGCACGTGTGATTTGAGCGATTTTTTTATTTGCACGTTTTGACGTTTCGTACAGTAACGATGTTAAAATTATATTTTTTACAATTTGAGGTTTAACGAATATGCGTTACATAGTTATGCATTTCCACACACTAATTAGCGTGTATTCATTATATTTCCTTTCCTTCATTTTATAAATATATATATTTTTATATATATAACAAAAAGTATATAAAATAAAAAATACTTGCTTTAAAAGTAAGGTGTAACAATGGGCGATCTTATCGCTAAAAGTGATTTATACCAGACGACCTTTGGATGGACAGGATAATCAGGAAGCAAGAACTACGGCGACTTAACTAAAGTAAAAAAAACAAGGAAATATACTTATTTGAAACAATAACTAAATGAAAACGTAAATAATGTATTTATATACATAAATAAAACATAATAAACACACAAATATATTCAGTATAATATGCATTATACATACAAATAGACATAAATGTACAGTTAAAAGACCCAGCTATTGAGAGAAGTAGTAAGCTAAATTAGTAAAAATATGGACAGATTGTGATCATCTTATGGAAACTGGGACAGAATTCCAAAGACTAAGAGCCTGGACCACGAATCAATTGTCATAAAAGTTAGATCAGATCATTTACAAATTCATAATCTTATAAGTCTCGTTCAGATAAAGATAACATTTCAGTGCATATGTATCTTAGATAAGCACTTATCAATGCATCACTCACTCCACATATAGATATGTATGATTCCACCTGTAAATCAAAAGGAATGCAAAGAGTGATTTGAATTTGAGTTATTGAGACAGTAAGTAAAAAAACTACCGCGCTGCTATCATTTTCCGTCCCACTAGGACAGAGAAAGTTATAAGTTTAATTTGTCACTAACGTTTAAAATAGAAATATTATTTTTAACTTTATAACGTGATTTTTTTACTACTAGAATCTGTCATGTCTTCCACATTCCCTATCAAACTCGCGTATGGTTTTAGTTTGAATATAAAACGATAAGTAAAAAATACCGAGACACACCCACTATCCATTAGTTTCCATTTTCTTTGGTGACTTAAAACCCGTTAGAAGTAGTAGGCCTTGAACAATGTCGACTATCATCAAATGTTAATTACCTATTTGCTAAGTTATCTATTTCGTACTACTTATAGTATAAGTGGTCAAACTAAATTCCTGTATCTTACGTAACAATAATCTTAGATCGATAAGAGATTGACTATCATGACGATGTTTAGGCGGGAAAGTTTTATTAAAAAAAAAAGCATATGTGCAATTCACACGTGATAGAAGTGAAACCTTCAAAAATAATACGTACACGTATACAAAATACCACGGTTGTTGTGATGCCTTCTCTCGAGCTTTGTACTACGCTTGCGCACACAAACACGTATTAACACACGTACATAATGCTTCCTATCTCATTTTCTCCTACGTTAAATCTTAGGAATTTATGTGACTGTCTCTTTTTACTGTCGCTTTTTCGTTTCATTACTTTTCAAATCACAACAATGATAAAGAAGTTTTCACTTCAAAAATGTTTAGCGGTTATCAATGTAGTCATTTTACACGGGATCGATGATCTGACATATTTCCTTTAGATGAGTTTGATTAATTTTTCTTAAGGCCACAAACCAGGAACCAGTATTTGTCTACATACCCACACCCACGACCTTTCGCAATCCGGGCGAGTGCTCTGACCGCTGAGCTACCGAGACGCTGGTGTCGAATTTTACAAACGTATTTCAACTTCTACTATGAGCTAACTATGAGCTTCGTGGGTTCGAATCCCACCTGAGGGCTCGGAGGCGTAGTTGTTTTAACACACGTATTTTACATCTTATAGAAATATTGCATTGTGAAAGCAAAAAATTAAATTAATAACATAGTAACGTTTGTTTTTAAAATTTACACACGGATCTCTGAATTCTCTACTTTTGAATGCCTACCTATTCCCAGTGTCAAGCTTTAATATTCCAGTACTGTAAGGTAGATACGTGGTTTATATTTAATAGATGTAAATAATAATGATGACGTCTGAACCATTGAAGATTTTTGAACATGCAAGAATGTTTGAAAATTTAATAAAAAGCGGAAGCTTGTCCCTTCTCGTTCTGCAAAAAAGTGCACAATCAATGAATCCGCATACTCTTACTGAATTACTAGTTTATTGATCATGAAGACTTATCAGCAAGAGCTCTAATAAATTTTAGTTATGGTTACCTAATTATTTTTTTTAGTTTTCAGCCTTAAACTTTCGTTCTAAAAAGCAAAGTCAATAACGTAAAAAATTAAACTGAACTGCAAATGCTAGGCGTTACTTAGAAACTAAGGTAACTTAGGTTTAAAGGCTTTACCCCATACAAAAATTATAACCAAAAATACTTCAACTTCCCTTAACCTTAAATCTGTCCAACTGCAGTTTATTCATCAACATCAACCTATAAAAGACAGTTAAATTTCTCCATTTGGTTTTCAGCTTCAAGTGTTACATATTAAGCTCAATTTGTATTGAACAAAATGTGACATTTGTGACGTTCTGTTTGCCCTACATTGCTGAAAGAGAATTACATATATCCATTTACGGTCGTACTTTGAGTATACTGTAGTCGTTGTGAAAATAACACTTAGATCACTTTCAGCTGGGTGCCAAAGTGAAGAATTTAAAAGTAGGTGATCGTGTAGCGATCGAGCCAGGCGTGCCTTGCCGCTATTGTGAATTCTGCAAGACCGGCCGCTATCACTTGTGTCCTGACATCATCTTCTGCGCTACTCCGCCATGTCACGGCAACCTGGTACGCTACTACAAACACGCCGCGGATTTCTGCTACAAGTGAGTATTATTTTAAGAATATTTATAATATGATAAACACATTTACAAATAAAAGAAGTAGTAGGTACAGTTGCTTCTTGATGAAACTAATAAAAAATGAGAAAATATTAGACAATCTTGCATACATTCTTCTGAATACAAGTAAAAGGTTTTACTATGAAAACCGGTAATACTACCTAAAGGTCTTCAAAAACGGTGTTATGGCTTTCATTATATCGTTGATGATAACAAAGTCAACAAGTATCTGTTCTTGTCATGTAGTATTCAAACATTATAATGATATACAGACGATAAAAATAAAAAATAACTAAAAAAATAGTAAAATTATAAAGGTAATAATTTAAGTAAAATGGCCGGCAGAGTAGGAGAGCACCAATCCTTCACAATTAAGAGAGTTGTAGCAGGCGACTAATGATACATGAGGTACTTCATCATACATCTCAAGTAGACCACAAATGGGCATCAGCCTTTTCCGAATTATGATCTTTTACTGCAACTCCAAACTGTCTGCTAAATGTGCAGATTATGGGAAAACCCCCCATTTCCGGGAGAAGCTTCGCACCAGCAGAAGATTCATAAGATGATTAAGTAAGTCAAAAGGATGCTTGATAAGTATTAAGGCAAATAAAACGTCCGAGTGCAAGTACGACCGGTTTATTACTGATTGCAAAACCGTTATCTCCGCGGCGTCGCAGCGCTCGCACCACAGGTTAATGAAACTATCAATGCTTCTGAAATAAGAAAGAAGTTTTATGATTTTATATATTTTATGCTTTTTTCAATGCGATCTTATAAGATAAATTGTTATAATAGAAAAGTACCAGAAAAGATCGACTCGGGTCACAGGCTTTTTCCGCCTGAGAGCCAGCCCGCCTGAAAATTCACTTGTGTCCCGGGTCGATTTTTTCTGGTATTTTTCTATTATAACAATTAATCTTATAAGAAAGAAGTTGCTATATATCCTGAACAATGTAGATTGCCGGACCACATTTCGATGGAAGAAGGCGCTCTGTTGGAGCCCCTGTCGGTGGCGGTGCACGCGTGTAGACGCGGCGGAGTCACGGCCGGCGACTCTGTGCTGGTGCTGGGCGCCGGGCCCATCGGTCTGCTCATCATGCTCACCGCGCGAGCCATGGGCGCCAACAAGATCCTTATCACCGGTAACTAGAGCTGGTGGCTATCCACCACCTTTTTTCCAATAAAAACTTCTTTAGATGTAAATATAATATACTGTACACGTAGGGCTGCCAGATCTTAAAGTCGTTTCCGGTTAAAGAGGTTCTGTTTATGATCTATACTTACTAGCAAAATATTTTTTTTTGTAAAAAATAAAATTGGCCAAACACGAGCCTTAGCTACACTTCTCCTTTAAAAAGCCTAACAAAAACTGGACTACTGGTACTGAAGAATACCGTTTTATTTGGCCGTACCCGCAAAAAAAACCTGACCGGCTTAATCCGGACGCATGGCAACACTACACGTGTTTTGCAAGAAGTACTTGGTGAAGGTGCAAGGTGTGTCGTCGTTCTCTTGGTGTCTGCGGTACTGGCGTTCATTTTGCGTTCTACCGCAGAAAACAAGCAGATAATAATGTTTTTTAACAACAAGATGTTTATGTTTTTTAAATAGATATGGACTTCCGCCAAGTTCGCCATAGTCGATGTATTTGATAATATGAAATATAAAATTTCATGTTGTTTCTTCTACATCGACTGTTCGATATTTGTAAACATATGTTGAAGGTAACATGAAGAGATGACGCTGGTGTCAACTAAAGAAATACTTGGAAAAATTCGGAGAATTAGTCAAGGTTCTACATTTTTTCGCAGAACTTTTTAAATCATAATATTATAATGCATACTAATCATTTGGTATTATTTGAAATAGCTTGCTGGCTGTTAATGAATAACAAAATACCTAACCGAACCTAACTTGCAATGTATGTCAATTTAAGCCTTTTGATTAGTATATTAGTAGAATGGCTCCCTTGGAAGAGTAGTCGCCCGGAAAGCGAGAGGATATGGGTTCGAATCCCACATGACACCTGGGATTACGTTGAATTTTTCTTATAATACTTTCTTTGGATATAAAAATCTAACAAACAAAATATTCCTATTCAATATTAGCATTATTTAATGCATTTATTGAAAAACAGGAATCAAAGTAACCAGAAGAAGTATTTAAAGAAGCCAATTAAAGAAAAAATGATAAACTGTGTCGCAGACGTCATGGAGTCTCGGCTGGAGTTCGCGAAGAAGTTGGGCGCGGACGAGACTTTGCTGGTGTCGCGGGAGGACAACGAGGCGGCGCTAGTGGCGCGAGTGCACGCGCTGCTCGGCTGCCACCCTGCAGTCTCCTTCGACGCCAGCGGGGCCAATGCCAGCGTGCGTCTTTGCCTACTGGTCAGTGCCTTCCTCCATATATATTTGACGGTTGGTGCAACGGTAGCGATCTTGCCTTTCGCACCGACTGTCCTGGGTTCGAATCCCGGAAAACGCGTATGTTTGTGTGATGAAGAGAATTTCTCTGAATATTACTTATCTATGTATCATATATGTATGTATATCCGTTACTAATATTCATAACACAAGCCTTATAGTGCTTACTTTGGGCTAGGCTAATTTGTGTGAACGTAAGAAATATTATTATATCAAATAGGACGTGTCACAATTTGATGTAAATGTGCACCAAATAAATAAATTGTGCAATTTTCGTTAGGAACTAAAAACAGAGAATTTTAAAAAAATCATAGGGGAAAGAAATACAGAGGTAGGCAGCATTTATTAGTGATAAATGAGAGCCAATCATAAAACTTGTGCTATTATGGTTAGTATGTTTCTCAAAATATTTAAATCCCTGCTGGATTGATGAATCTCAGATCTCACAAACTTCAATTTTGATTTTTGACATTTATATAAATACAGTATTAAATACAGTCAGTCAGCACATAATGGCATACAAAACTGTTGAATTTGTATAATCGTTTTTCAATTTAATCTTCAAACAATAGAGTTTATTATCCACTGGGGAATTTTGACAGTTTATAGTAATGTGCTGTACCTATTTGTACTTATTCCATTTTGACCACGCGCTTACTAGAGGGCGCTAGTGCTCTACATGAGCTAGAGACGTCTTTGTTAATTGAAAGACAACTACCATAAACATGGATTTAATGTAGTCACGTTGTATGCGCAGGCAACCAAATCAGGCGGCGTGGCGGTGCTGGTGGGCATGGGCGCTCCGGAGCAGACCGTACCTTTGGGCGCTGCCCTCGCCAGAGAGGTGGACGTGCGCGGCATCTTCCGATACGTCAACGAGTCAGTATCAATGGACCCCGCCTTACTAGTTACACTCAAATCTTTATATATAAAAAATCTCTTTCAGTGTTTCATCGCGATGAACTCCACAACTACCCAACCGATGTTGATGTCTTTTTCAATTTGCTGGATTTGTTCCAACTTAGGACATAGGATAAATTTCATTTTAATTTATGACAAAAATACAAATTAAAATAACTGAGCCACAGCAACGCATGGCCGAGTCAGCTAGTAATATTTTATGGTTGACATACCAAATAGTCGCAAGCTTTTAAGTTCCAATTTTGTAATACGTACCGCTAAGGAGTGGAACTCTGCCTGAATTAGTGTTTCCTGACAAATACAATTTAAGGGTCTTTAAGCCACGAGTGAATAGGTATCTTTGAGGCAAGCGCGTCACGCCCTAGATCGCATCGTCGCTTACCTAACGAGATAGCGGTCAAATGTCTTCCTATTTACTATAAAAAAGAGTTTCGCACAGTTGAAGACACAATTTAAATAAAAAAAATTTAGCTTCATTTTTTTATTTACCTTATTGTTGTATACCTGGAATATATTGCTTTAAAACAATAAGGCCGCCATTTGTACTTTACCTGTATGTCTCTCCTTGTCTCTTTTGTCGTGTGAATGTACTATAAAGAATATTCTATTGGTGTGACTACGGATCGGTTGGATTGTAGAATGGGACTTAAGCCACTATAAGGGCCCATTGTAGATACGTTGGTGCTTACGATTACAAAAGCAACCGAAATCAACAGCATAATGTGGCATCCGTAACAAGTAGGAACTCCAGATAGAAAATTTTATTATTTGATAGAATCAGACGTCACTTGAAGAAAGTCCAAATCCATTTGAAAAACTAAAATGACTAATTTACTTACGCAAAAAACAATCAAACTGTACCGAAAAGATATGCAGATAAATATTAGTAGCTTTAATTTTTGTCTTTAGATTGCGCAAGGCAATAATCAGATCTTTTTTTATAAATTAATTTAAATCAAACAATAATTGTTATTTATCTATTATTATATGTTTTACCATCTACAGATACCCAATCGCCTTGAACATGATCGCGAACGGGCACATCAACGTAAAACCGCTTGTCACACACCATTTCGACATGGAGCAGACTCTGGAGGCGTACAACACCATGTTGAAGGGTCAGGGTATCAAGGTCATGATCCACGTGCAGCCCAGGGACGCCAACAACCCTGTCAAGTTCTAAAACCTTCCAATTACGTTCAAATACATTATAATTTTAAGATCAACTATTGGTCATCTGGACACCATGAAACATTTAAATTTTAATGTTCTTTCAAGTTTAAATTCTAAACGATTTTCAGTCAAATAAGAAAAATATAAGTATTTTTTTTCTAAATAAGAGTGATAAGTATTTTATAAGCACTCAAGACCCACCCGATGGCAAACAGTAGCCTAAAGAAGCCTAGTGATATCAGAGAAGTGACGGAGCAGCTTAAATGTCGTAGATAAAACCAAAGAAATCGCTCACGTCGCCAATCCACTCACGAATACAACTACAAAAATTGCTAACCTTAACAAATTAATGTGTAAAAACATACACTAGGCCTTATGAATTAAATTAATTATTGTATAAATGTGTATATACATATTAACTATAAGTATATCTACCACCTCCACAAACACCAGTAAAATTTCTACTTATTCTGTTGTAATTGTCTTAATAAGGCTGATAATATAAAATATTAAGTTCAAAGTAATGTCAAAAAATATAGAAAATGATTCCTTAGAGATTATTTTCAGAATAAAATATATTTGTTTAAAATATGTCTTTTCAATTATTAACCTTGTACGTTTTTTTAATAACGGTTATCTAAACAGGATTTTATTAAACAGAATTAAGGGCTACTGTGATTCGAAAGACACAGAAAATTGGACCCTATCTCAAGCGAGGAAGGCAAAGGCTTTGCTACTTAATAGAGTTAAAATGTCTTTTAGAATCTGGACTTGAAGAAAAAGGCGTATATTCAATAAACAATTTAAATTCTATTAGAAACTACAAATAATCATTGAAACAAAGCTGCAAAAATGCAATTATAATTTAGTATTTCATTAATTCGGACACAAAATTATAAAATCGAATATTTCCTACCAAATTACTTGTCATCGACCTTTTGATACACAGGAAGGCTTGTTCCCCATCAAAACTAGGTTTTCTTTATCGTAGGACTAACCGACGGCGAATGGGTGGTCCTACCGTCTGCCTTGCACGTCTGGAGGGATGCTCGTCATGTTCGGGTATCCCCCGTAGTGAGAGAGCCTCATGGGCCAAGCCATGGTGATTAATTGGTGGTGTGTGCTACTCATACCCCACGGGAATTCGACGGACTGGAGAGGTACTTCCTAGGGGTTTTAGTGCGGTATGAAGGAGTCCGCACATATCCCCGTCGCCGTCGCCCACCCGCGGCGGGTCGAAGACACAAAGCTTCCCTTCGGTTAATAAAAGTTGTATTTATCGAAAACCCATAGGTAGCTAAGCTAAATGGGCTTATGGCATTACTGATTCATCATTATAGAGTGCCATTTGGACTCCAAGCGGATTAATGGGTCATATAATGCATAATCAATGTCTCTTTTCACTAATCATAACGACAACCGCTAAATGATATTATTGGAGCGGAACGAGCGGAGCGAAACTCCCATGGATCAGCTTCAATGGCGCTATATGTGTTACGCCATAACTTCCCGAGTTCTTTACCGATTTTGATATTTTTTGTGTGGAATCGAATGAACAGGTTCAGATTGGGACGGACGGACCGAATTATGAAATTCGCAAAAATTCCCATCGAAACGATTTTTTTTTCTTTATTTAGGTATTACGCTCCGCTCCAATATATGGTAGCTTTATGCTTAGCGACTGCATCGTCTAGTTATAGTGCTCCATATAAATATGTACCGCCAGCAAACCTATATGTCAAAAAATCGAGTTACCTACTTGAAATTAACTGCCCTTTGCTCGAACATCACTCGAAATAGTCGAAAAGCTATTCTCGAAGAATCTGAATATCGACAAATCATAAACAGTTCACTGGATCGAGGCATCAAAATCTCGAATGACGTAAACTCGATGAATTAATTTGGTGAAAACGTTATCTCGAAGCGTCATTTTTTAGGTCATAAGATTTAATAAAGAACTAAAAATGCACGCGCCTGCACCTAAACAAATGTTTGTTTACATAATATTAATTTATTATTACAATTATCATTGTTTCATGTTTTAAACTTTAGAAATTGACTCCATACCTATTATTTAAGAAAAGACTTAGTAGCACTTCATATTATAAGGCTACGAACTAGCAAATCGTTTTTCGTTGAAAGGAGTATTATTATTGATAGAGGCGGCTTTACCTATGGTGTAGGAGTAATGTGTGAGTCTTAGGGGGCGGCTGCGTGCGCCGGCCGGCCGCAGCATTTTCAATGACCCACGTAAAAAGAGCTCCGGTTTGTGTACATTTTGTATGGCATCAGGAGCTCTACTTATATATGGCTTATACAATAGTATAAGCGTATAAAATCTTAATACACAAAATAAGGTCAGGGTAATGATTGCACACGGGCACTACATGGACTAGACACGCCTCTGATTATCGAATATTACCTACTCATGACGTAGTAAGATCATTTCACATATTCGATCCGTTGGCCTTATGTCATTCAAATTTTGATGAATCGATATAACGAACTTCGAACTTATTTCATTCGATTTTTCGAGCATTTGATATTCAAGAAAAGAACATTCGATTTCTAGTAGGACACCACAAAAATCACAGCTCGCTACCTAAAGTCATTATCATAGAATACGTTTGTATATACGGAATTCATATTTTAAAAGCAGTAATATCATTTTAAAAACGATATCTGAGTAAAAAACCAGCTTAAATCGTATTTTATTTGATTATTCGGCTATGCCAAATTAAAAACGCAACTCAATCGAAACCTGATTTTTAGGAGCAGTTTTTAATACTGAGTTTTTTCTCCCAACACATTATACTACAAAATTAAAATAAGCGAGATTTTTAGCGCTGCTTATATTCATTCTATGACTTTATGATACAACTAGCGGCATCTAAGTTCGATAAACAACACTATTATTATGCGTCTAAATTAGCGAGGTACATAAACAGTATGATTTAGTAATATGAATTAGTGCTTCTTATTTTTATCGGTTAACATTGAAATCTTGCTTGAGTCTTTCCATCAAGTTTGTCCCTACCGCCTGGTCATTATCTAATAGTTAACCACTGAATAAAGTAAACAAACTGATAACAAGTATACAGTTATATCACAATACACGCGTTTATCCGAGTTGCAAAACAATGATGTTTATTTTAAATCGTAATCAGAGTGATTACAAAACTACTCTAATATTAGTTTAGTTTCTGCAGTTCATCATAGACGTGCGAAATAAGATGCCGGAAAACTATGCGGCAGTACTTTACGGGCCGAAGGACCTTAGAATTGTAAGTAATTGTTATTATTATTTCAATGTCTCTAATTGTATGTTTTACAACGGAATTAGGACCATGTTTTGTTAACAGTTAAACTACTTACTTAGTAAGTTTTTTGTGTTGTCTAAGTAACCCTTCTCATAGAAAAATGGGCCAAGCAGCCACTTTCCAGGCATTGATTTCCGGCCGTGGCAGTTGTCGGTAATTTTTACAGTTCTTCGCTTATAAAATATTTTTAATAGGTATTATTAATATTGTTAATATAATAATTATCTACCCGCTTTTGTTTTACTAAGTTACTATATCTTTCTAGGAAAAAAAGCCTATGCCAATAATCGACGATGACGGTGAGTTGGTCTGTTGAATATCTACGTTTTAATAAAAATTGAAATATAATATTAAATGGTGATCTTCTACTAGTAAGTATAATTATAATCGTAAAATATATTTAATGCTTTCTTAGTTTGCAATGCAATGGCATTGAGGAAAAGCAAGTATACAAACAAGTATCTATAATTGTATTCCTTGAAGTAGCTAAACATTGCACTGTGATTTTTTATTTAATTACCATTTATTTATTTAGATAACTAGCTTAAATTTAAAAGAATTAGAAATATTCCTTATATGTTTCTAAATGTAACAAATTCCTTGTGTAAGTCAAGATACAATAAAAATCCCAATTATTGAACGTATTTCTTAAAAACTGAAAAGATTCCAAAGAGCTCAATTTAAAGTGCAAATAAGCCATACTAATAACAACATATTTTGTTGCACAAATAACGCAACAAAACAAAGGAAAAAGTTCGGTCACTAAGGAGCAAGGAGCGGTTTTTTAAATAATCTTCAAACTAAGATTGTGATTAATGTTATAATTTCTTACCATTTAAAATATAAGTAAAGAAAATCACTGGGTCCGAAAATAAAAAAGTAAGTGCGTTAACAGTTACGTTATTATTGAATTAAAAACGTTATTTTAAGTCAATTGTTACATAACAATAAAGACTTTTATTTTGAAAATAAAACACGAAAATAATTTTCTAAATAAATACTTTTCCGTTTATATATTCTATTGATATTAGTTTTTTTTATTACTTAAGTACTAAATGGCAAGGCAAATAGTAATCCTAAATTATTTTAATCTATATCTCGTAATACTAATTAATGCAACTGTCATTCAATACTAATCACAGCCAATATTGGTCAACAAGTGATTTAACTAATGCTGATTACGAAGGCACAGTATAATATCAGATAACAAAAATTTATAGTTTCATTAGTGCTAAAGTCGTTAGTAGTAAAAAAAGAAAGCCAGAAGTACTATGACGATGACACATGCAACAGCTGCGCCAAAGCATGAGATCCTTAAAAATTAAAAAAGAGCAAGGAAATAATCCAGTTTTTATTAAACTTATGTAAGTCACTATTCAAGTTTAAAACAATAAATGGACATCATTATCCCACTAATACAATAAACGAGAATTTGTGAAACATTAATGTTTGTTACTCCTTCACGCAAAAAGTACTGAACGGATTTTGATGAAACTTGTCAATGTTTTAGATTATTCAGGTTAATAAAAAATGTCTGTATTTTTTCATAGAGTTATTAATAGAAATGAGTTGCGTGGGCATCTGTGGTTCAGATGTGAAGTTGTACTTGACTGGACGTTGCGGGATCGAGTTACTGGAAAGGCCGGTGATCATTGGCCACGAGGGTGCCGGCGTAGTTAAGCAGGTTCGCAATACATTTATTTATAAGTAAGCTTTTTTTAAATTACAATATGCACCACTATTTGACAAATCAAAGAATTCAGTCAGCGGTCGCCACATATTTCGATACCCACTCACAATACAAGGCATACAATTAATTTGCCTTGTATTGTGAGTGATTTTAATAGAACTTCGCTTTTGGTTCAATTTGTTACTTTTAGTATGTAACTTGATACAAGTAATAATCAATAAGGATTACTGTATTAGCTACTGCACCATTTTTTAATTTATAGTATAAGAAATCAAAAGTCATTTCATAAAAATACTTGCGCCCAAATCATATTCGGTTGATGCCTAAAAAGTGGAAATCCAACTCTTACTGAAGGCCTGAAACGCGATCGCGTGACGTGACCCCTTGCTTGTTCAACTCTTGTCAGACCTTTCGTACAAGCTGGTCTATTAAGGGTGCTTTTGACCCGGCAGGACATCCCCCATTGCCTAAAACAGTGCCTAAAAGTTCGCCTTGGTCTGCCTTTACCGATTTGCCCATGCACATTTGCCTCATACACTTGACTTGTCAATCTTTCGTCCATTCTCTCTACATGTCCAAACTATCTAAACATCCCCTTTTTTATCTTTGTCACTGTATCCGCTTCCACACCACACCGCTCTCTTATCACATCATTCCTTATTTTATCCATCAAAGTCACTCCAGCTATACTTCTTAAAGCTCTTATTTCCACTGATAGATCTGTATCTTTATAACTTTAACATAGGTGGGTAGCAAAGTGTCCGGATTCGCGGTGGGTGACCGCGTGGCGGTGGAGCCGACGCAGCCGTGCGGCCAACACTGCAAGCGTGGTGCCTATAACCTGTGTGAGCGACCTCGCTACTGCGCCACCGCAGACACCGACGGCAACCTGTGCAATTACTACAAGCACCGTGCCCAATTCTGCCACAAGTAAGTAGCTTGTGGTATGGCCACACTGAATTACGTCAGTTGTGACTTATTCCCAGTCGTCACAACTGACGTAGTTGTAACTGGTAACGAATGAGAAAAGATATATCATAATGTTGGCAGTGATGGATGACCCTTTAAATGGTGGTGAACAATTGGGTAACAATTGGGATTTTGTATCTCGTTTGACACCACTGGCAACAAGTGGGATATTTTTCCCTTTTCTTTACCAGTGGATAAAAGCCATTGGTAACGACTGAGAATAACTAGGTCAAAAGATTTTTCGCTTTCAGTTTTTAATAACAAGTGTTTTTCTTTAGTGTTATAGGGTAGGGCAGCTTGCCCCCTGGATTTTGTTTGCCCAAGTATTTACTGTTGGCGACAAGAGTTAAGTTATGAGTTACATTGCCTATCTCCCTGGGTTAAGATACTCATGCGTGTCCCCAGGATGCCCGACAACCTTAGCCTGGAAGAGGGCGCGGCAGTGCAGCCGCTGGCGATCGCGTTGCACGCGTGTGCGCGCGCGTCTTTGCGTCTGGGAACTCGTCTACTGGTCCTGGGCGCCGGGCCCATTGGCGTGCTGTGTGCCCTTACTGCACGCGCCACGGGCGCCACTGACATACTCATAACAGGTCAGTCATTACTTACGATGATGTAGGGTGTCCCTCGACATTTTTCATGGTTCCATTGCATTCTGTTACACGTCGAAGCGTCGACATTTAGAGCGAGTGTGGATGACTGTCACAGTTCTGCTGTTCGTTAAAAGTTCGCTAAGATTCAGAAGGTCGGTTATGAATTTAAAATGCCAGCATATATAAAAAATATTTTTTGATCTGTCTAGGTAGCATATTTCTATTACTTGTAGTTTTGAAATAATTCTAGCAGACATTATTTTTTTAATATTATCCGCGGTTTTAACTCATACCTCAAAAAATGATTTTGAGGCTTAACGATGCTTTAGTTACCCTGTACCGTTTCGGATTTTGCATCCATTCTCGCCCTGATGATTTACTGTAACAGAAAGAGATAGAACGACGGAAAAATGATGATGCACTTGAAGCTACCCGTGTGGAAATACTGTGCTGAAATACTCTGAAATGCTCTGAAAAAGTCTGGAAAAATAATCTGAAAAATTCTGACAATTTCTATATTTATTCTGGAAGAATTTGGAAATAACCTGAAATGTCCAGAAACGTTGCTATATTTGGAACATATTTTTTGAGTGTTTCAGAGTAAATCGGAGATTATCAGAGAATAACATTTTTGAATATCAGGAGTTTTCAGAGCAATTCTCGATAAATACAGAACTAAGTTTACAAACATCAAACATTTTTATCCAGCAGAAAGTCTTTATGAATTTCCCGCCACGGGTTGACGGAATTAAAATCAATTGGAATATGTGGACCATCAAATAGTCCTTGGGCCAGTCCATGGCATAAGATAAAAAAGGAAGATCGGCGAACTGTGACCGTGCGGTGATTACCGCATGTTCAATGGAATCACAGTGCCGGATAGACCCACTTCCAAGATTACTGGATTTCAGTTATAAGCGGAAGGGAAGTGCCTATTTTGTGAAATTGATATAAATAGCCTACCATGCTATTTCTGTGGCTGAAGTGGAAAGAACAGCTACAATTGCGCCTTATTATCTATTTGAGATCCTGGAAGGCTGTTCGGTTTGAGGAATGCAGGACAAACATTCCAGAGATTTGAAAAATTAATATTTAGGGACTAAGATTAATTTATGCCTACAACGACGATTTTTTTATATGTTCAAAGAACCATACTGACCATGAAAGACATTTAAATATACTATTTTCCAGACTTCAGGAGTAGAATAACAATCAACTAAGAGAAATGTGAATTTGCCCAGGAGAGTTCGATTTTTCGGATCTACGTCACAGGCAAAGGTTTACGTTCGACGAGGGAGTAAACTCGAGCATTATCTGATTATCCATAACGAAAAACCATTAAAGAACTGCGAAGATTATTGGGTATGATAGTTTTTTACCGATTAGCCGCTCATCTACAATGAAATCTCAACAAATATTTAAAACAATCAAAGAAGAGCAGTAACTCTCCTATTCAGGGAACACAAAAAGCAGAATAAGAATTTTTAAATTGTAAAGAAAACATTAAGATGTCCTTAACTATTACTTTGACAAATCCTTTTTCAACTGGCAAGCTAGCCCTATGAACTGATGCAAGTTGCAAGTTTAAAATGTATGGGCGCTCTTTTGAATAAAACGACCAAATACAGAACCACTCGGATTTTATTTTAAAGCACTCTCTACCGATGAGACTAAATACTCAAAACCCTACAATCGTAAATTACTCGGTCTGTATATATTCTAAAGACAAGTATTTCCAAACACCACTAGAAGGCCAAGATTTCACTTATTTACTGACCATGAAGGTTTACAGGTACTGTTTAAGGTTTTTCTAAGAAAGGTGTCACAATAAATATGCGTTTTATATTGCTGGAGTGCACCAAGTTAATTTTAAGTCTGGGATTCGACAAAATATGACTTAAATCCGGATCGTGTTCCTGTCCTTTAAACAATATAATGATGGATAGTGTCGTTATTAAACCGTCCGAAAGAGTGCATCGACTACAATATAATTATGCCCTTTAATGTGTCGAATTTCGCTACTGTATTGTGAAACGCAATATAAATATCTCACTCTGCGGGATATGTCGTTTAGAGACTGTCTTTAAACGACACATATATCATTATATTGTTTAAAGGACAGGAACACGATCCAGATTTAAGTCATATTTTGTCGAATCCCAGACTTAAAATTGGCTTGGTGCACTCCAGCAATATAAAACGCGTATTTATTGTGACACCGCTACTGAAAATTGTATATCTTACCGAAAACTGACACTCAGAAAAATATTTTCGACAGATTACACAGTCCGTCATGGGAAAAATACATCAAGAAAGTTGATTAGTACAAAGTAGTTTATTTGGTCTAACATGAATACGGATACATACAAATTGTGTCATGATGCGGATTTCATAAACGATCTCAAGGAAAATATTTTTTTAAAGTCATCTCTGTGTCAAAAGGGAGAAGTACAAATATAAAAACGTTCGTACACCACAGTTATCAAAACGTACGCACGTATATTTGCGATGTGATCGGTTACGACCCAGCCTCAATACGCCTTACGAGATGGTCCGTATCAGGTTATCGACAGAAGCGATAAAACCTTCATCATTAAACAAGGCGATGGACATTAATATTTCAATCGATAGGCTGAAGCCAGCTTTTACCTTATGACATTTTAAAGGTTTAGAGAAAAGTTAGATCCCCATGCATAAAACTGTTGATCAGACCGATAAAAACAGTAACAAAATCGGCCTGCGTATCTCGACAGCACTATTCCATTCGAATTTGAGTCACGTAATCATGCAACCATATCTAATATTTACACAAAAAATTTAACGCAATTAATTGAGAATCATTAATTTTATATATAATCGTAGTTATAAGTTCTCTGGACTGTAATTAAACAACAGCTTGTAAATTCAATGGACGAGTCAATCGACTATAATCAGCATAACAGACGTAAGCATTTAGAGACATTGCGCGCGGTCAAGGTTGATTTTTACTACGGCGATAACTAATGTGTTGTAATTTTAGTTGCGACTTTTAATGTTCTCATAATGCGATTAAAAGTGCGATCCATTGTGTATCTTGCTTTAGATTCAGACTATAGGGAGATCACAAAATAGTATTGTTGGAAAACACACGAAGATATGGAATAGACAGCACGTAGGAAACGTGATTTAATTGCAGAAATCCTGCTTCATGTGTTTCCTGGGTTATAGTAGATTCGGCTTGAATTCCTAAAATAACTAATTTAATTCTATTCATTTTGATTATCCAATACCCACAACACGTATATGATTGACAGATATATTAACTGTGTTATCAAGTTTTTCTTTTCTTTCTTTCCAAACAGTATGTGTAACTACCTTCACATTTTTTTATGTATTTTCAGATGTGGTAGAGTCTCGGTTGGAGACTGCTAAGAAAATGGGGTCGGACTACACGCTGCTTATCAAGCCTGAGTATTCGGAGCAGGATGTCGTGGACAAGGTTATAGAGATATTGGGGGGCCCGCCTGACGTCACCATCGACGCCTGCGGGTACCCGTCCGCACAAGCCGTGGCAATGATCGTGAGAGCTTCATCTGTTTAGAGAAACATCCTCGCTAATTTGTAGCTTTGTGATGAGGAAAGAAGGTTAAGGTCTATATTCTTAACCTGTCGATTACAGATACCGATATGTCGCAATGGAAAAGTTAAAATCCCTAACGCTACAGGACAGTTTCATCTTAAAATATATATAAACTAACGGCCCGTCCCGGCTTCGCACGGGTGGACAAAATTCTTAATTTTTTTTCTAGCATTCAATATAGCCTATGACACTCAGCAATAATGTGCCTTTCTATTGGTGAAAGAATTTTTAAAATCGGTTCAGTAGATCCCGAGATTACCCCTTAAAATTTAACAAATATACAAACACACAAACTTTACTTCTTTATAATATTAGTATAGATTACGTGTCACGTTGTTTGTCCGCGATGGACTCCTAAACTACTTAACCAATTTCGATCAAACTTCGTAACTATCTGTTATTTGTAGGGATGGTGCGTATTTACGCGACCAGGTTTTAAAACCAGGTTTCTGCTTCAAAGTGCGTAAACCAGGTTTCAGACCCTAAATACTTGCAATACCTTCAAGGTATTTTTACTCGGACGTACGCGAACCGAGTCTTGGTTGGACTGACGTACTGGGTATAAAAATACAATAACTAGAAAATTGAGATTTACTCACATGATTTTAAGGAACATAATCGCAAAAGCAAAGGTAAACTTAGAAAACCTTGCAAGTATTTTTTTTTGCCAAGTACATTGTAATCATTATTTTGGATACAAATAAGGATTAATTTCCAACAAAATACTTTGAAAGTATTTTACTCTAGCCCGCGAGTCTAGCTCGTTCGAGTCGGCGGGCTTGCTCGGGGCAGCGTCGTGTGTAATCGGCAAGCCACCGCGTGAGCAAGATAGGTAACGTTATCCCTCTTGTTATTTTGTTCGTTCGTTAACTGAATCTAGTCCTTAAATCATTCTCGATAATGAACCCATATTAGTGCATTATATGACCCTTTTAAACTCCTAATGCGCGCGAAATGTTACTTTACAACAACAATATGCTGATGTTGCTCGCGTATCTGAGCCATTCTACTGCTACTTGAATAAAGTTCATTATTGCGCGTTCAATGTAAATTATTAAACTTGTATAAATATTTTCAAATAATAATATTCTGGCTCGTCCGCGCGTTGCTATCTATCTTTTTTGTTATATTTTGATTTGGTTATGTTGAGTTGACTTTGACTTAATTAATTACTTACTAAATATAGAAATAAATTTCAATAAAAATACATTGGTACAGTGCATATAGAAAAAATATACAAAATAAAAAACAATTAGGTACAGTGCACTGCGTGTGCTATAATGTCAATTAAAAAAAATGTTATACTACAAGTAGGAAAGAAAGGCTTTGTTTCATTTTTTATTTTTCTTTAGACCGGGTAGAGCGATCGCCTAAAGTAATAAAAGTTCTGAGTTCGATTCCCGGCATCTACGTGGAGCTTTTTTTTATTTGTTTCTTTATTTCAATAATTATTTAACTGATCGAGTTAACTTACCTTACCACCCATTGTACTGCCGATAATATAGGTACATCAATTAATTTATAAAAATAGCCTCAATAAAATTGTTTTAGCTGTCGCAAATTATGGCCTACAAATCAAACAACTCATAATAAAATATATAAAAATTTAATTTATAGTTTATTAAACTTATTATTCCGCACGTACGATTATGTTTCATATTTCAACGTCGTTATAGTCTATATTCTCGTGAAGTGACAAAAATACTTGCAAGTATTTTGAGACCTGGTTTTTGGCGCTGGTATTTAGTACCTTACGTACCAGGTAGCCCTGGTATTGAAATTTGCAAGTACGACTCATGCCTAGTTATTTGATCTAACTTAAAAGATAGGATAGATTTGATTTTAATTTATAACACAGCAACGCGTGGCCGGGGCAGCTAGTATAATATTAATTGCATTTAGAATGCGATATTCCTATATAATATAAAATAAAAACAATCACTAGTGTGACAACTAGTTTGGAAGTATTGACTAAACAAAAGAAACTTAATCTTAAAACAATTAACTTAAAAAAGATAACCAGCGATACGATATATTCATAATTTGGAGGCTCGCAAATTTACTCGAAAATTTTACATCAAACAAACATGATTTATGTATCATCATGATCATATATGTAAACCTTAGTATGTATAACACAAGCCTCAGAGCTTACTGTGGGCTAGTCTATTGGTGATTGTGAGAAATAAAATTATAAACTTTTATTTTTTATAATTGTGATTTGGTCTTTGTTCCCACAGTAGGGACACAACGAATGGGGGATAATGGGAATTCATGTATTAAATTTGCCCTTGCAGGTGACTCGTACGGGCGGTACGGTGGTTGTGGTGGGCATCGGACCAGAGCGAGCCGAGCTGCCGCTTTCAGCAGCCACACTGCGAGAAGTGGACGTGCGCGGCTCCTACAGGATAGCTAACACGTCAGCAATACACCTTATACACTTTTAAACTTTCTCGATCCAATTTAAACAAAACTATAATGAAACGGGAAATTTTAAAATTACTTACCAGTCGTTTAAGAGTAATTCGGGTCGTTTTTCTCCTATAGATAGAATGTATAGTCAGTTTGGAACATTTTTAAAGAATTCTGCATCAACTCCAAATTCATTGAATTTTTAACCGACTCCAAAAAAGGAGGAGGTTCTCAATTCGGCTGTATTTTTAGAGAATATCTTTTGAAATTTTGTCTCATAAGTAACCTCATTAAATTGCGTATTATGATTGTTAGTATTCTTTTGTTTTGTAATATATTAGCATTTTTTTCAGATACTAAACACTATTATAACTGCTTCTTATAATCCTTACTTGTTATTGAAGTTTATTATCAAGGCAACACTATGTATATTTCGTATTCGATCGTGCGATATGTTTATATAAACTGTCCATAAATCCATAATATAAAGGTTTTCAAATGGTTTAGGTACGTAACTACAGTTTCGAATGCATTAAAACCAGTTTCAGTATATTTTTGCTTACAACACAGTCGTAGTACAGACACGAGCAATAAAATGTATGTATCGCAGCCGGTGTATATGTCGCAGGACTGGTTAAAATAGCCGTTCAATTAAACAGCTAGTCCTTTGACTGAACAACGCCATTCAACCACTCGTCTAGCTTTTTTAATTGAATATTTGAGTCGCTCAAAACGTTCAACACTACAGCTGATTCAAAAGCCACCGTCTAATTGAATTAGTTCAGCGCTCACCACTGCGGCGCTAGGTGCGTTTTGTTTTCAATACGGCGTCAACTAGCCGGTATTTGTGATTGTTTCAAGATATTTTTCGGAAAGAAAGTAGTAAATATACGTTACTAGTGTTATTAAAGAGACGGAAATTATGGGGGCACATACGAATGATACGAGTGAATCAAAATTTAAACTATTTATAAAATTTAGGTTAGATTAGGTTAGGTTTTTTTTGTTCGGTTAGGTTACCTTTTGGTCACCTCTTATACTTAATCCAAGAATAATCTCCCAAGAAATTGCAAAAAGTTTTCTTATTCTCTTAAATTACATACTAAACTAATGGTCACCTTAGTTAACTTGCCATTTAAACAGTTGCCTAAGCGTCGTCTAGCTGTAGTGTTGAACGTTGCAGTCAGCAAGTCGGCTAAGCGACGTATAGCCGTGTGATTGAATGGCGTTGTTCAGTCAAAGGGCTAGGTGTTTGATTGAACGGCTATTTTAACCAGTCCTGCGACATATACACCGCACAGTCTTGTCACATTACATCAATTATTTATTTATATACCGTTGTCTCTTTGCTTTCGGCCGATTTAGTGTAATCATCTTACTAATCGTGATTGTACACCTGGTATGCAAAAAACAAACTAGGGTAGACCCACATCTATTAACACTTAGTAGCATTTTTATCCATTTTGTACCCTTTTCTGTAGTGCAGAAATGTTATTTGCTAGACCGAGAATGGTAGTGTGCTACCGAACGCATCGTTTATGCTCCCACGCGACATAACACTCACGCTTTTCACTATAGAAAAATTAAATGTTTTTGTGATAGTACTACTTCCCAAATAGAAATTGTTTATGCGGCTCGAAGGACCAATTTTGGGGTTTGTACCCAATATGATGGTTAAATGTGGGTGGACAAGGTAGGTACGGTAAAAAATAGGTAGAATCGTTCGCTATGAATGTGTTTACTGCTCTCAAATATAAAACGTCAACTTATTTAGTTGAAATAATAATACTCTGCATTTACTTAGCACTCCGGATGTCTGGTAGAGAATCCCTGATGGCATCAAATCCACAATTTGTACAGTTTTTTCTGTCTAATAAAGCATAAATAAATAATATCTAATGTATTGCTTATACTTGTTGTTTAGAACTCTCGCTGAGCACAGCATTTTCTCGTGATAAAAACCATGTAAGAAATACTGCTAACAACTGTATTAGTATCAACCAATCTTCATTTAGACTGCGTATTGGTTCTCTCAACAGTGCTTTCAACTATAGGGACAATTTGTGCCCCATTAGAACTTGAATATATTGATGATTACTAAATTAATCTTAACAATATCGCAGGTACCCTGGAGCGATAGCCGCAGTATCACGTGGCGTCGTAGACCTAAAACCTTTCATCACTCACCATTTTCCACTGGAAAAATCTACAGAGGCGATGGAACTCGCCAGGTCTGGGGAAGCTATGAAGATTATTATACATACGAACTAATCTATTTAATTCAACAAACCGGCTATTTTAATAACTGCAACTATATCTGACGACCGTTTGGGTTTGTGCGAGCATTTGTACTCGAGTCAAGGGTATTTATATACTCGTATATATAAAATCTATGTCACAATGTTTGTACGCGATGAACTCCGAAACTACTAAACCGATGTTGATTTTTTTTTTCATTTTGCTGGATTTGTTCCCAGGGGTTTTAGCGGTATCTGAATGGAGTGTTCTGAACACTGTTTTTCATTTCTGTTTTAAAAGTTAAACAGAAAGAAACTGCAACACTTTGAATCTGTTTTAAAATATACCGGTTCATAAGTGTTTATATCTGTTATAGTCAATAAGGTTCACATTGGCATAACTATGCGACAGCTCACTAATGATTTGGGTACTTTGAAATGCCTATGTTGGTGTACTGTGTATACACATAGATAGTTAAACGTAAAACAGTTTCTAACAGATTGGTAACAGAAAACATCATATCTGTTATACTTTTATAAGTGTTCGAAGCAAAACAGGTTCAAAACACCCAAATAAGTGATACAGGAATAATTCTGTAACAGATTCAATGTGTAACCCTTATGAAAGTGTATCCTTATAAAGGTGTTTTTGAATCCCTGTTTGTTCCAACTTAGCACATAGAATAGGTTTCATTTTAATGTATAATAAAACAATATTGCAAATTATAATAACTAAGCCACAGCAACGCGTGCCCGGGTCAGCTAGTAATTTTATATTACATATAAAATTACTAACTACTACCTACTACTACTACTAACTACTAGTATCACATAAGTATTAGCCGTATTTTTGTATCATATATGTATGTCTATCTATAACACAAGCCTTACAGTGTTTACTTTGGGCTAGACTAATTGATGCGAATGTATTATTGTATTTATTATTGTTATATTTGAAAAAAAAAATGTATTTGTATGGACATGTATTTTTTTAATAAAGATTAATAAAACGAACTTATACAATTTAAAAGTATTTTATTATAATCTTTTGATAATTTCTGTAACAGAATACACGTTAGGTACACGTGAATCATAAAAGGCACATTGTCGTTTAATTCTTTCGTGACTGGCAACACTTACCTGAAGCATCGACCAGTCTCAATTTAAAAAGTTCATTAATGTCACAAATAAATGTCACGTCTATTATAATAGTAATAAGGTATATTTTCAATTGTCATCTGCGACAATAGACGCAAGTTTAATTAAATAGATCTTCTTTGTGAATTTTACTTTACTAGTGTTGAAAAGTAAAATGTTTAAGCATTATTTACACACCAGTGAAAAAGCTTCTTTATTTTCGTATGATGTATCTTTCGAGTTAACCCATTGCTCAACATATCTTTAAATTCACATGTTTATGTAAGCCGTAGGTGTAAATAGAGGAATTTCGGGATTACTGGTCTTAGTTTATTCGAATATTCTCGATAATATGTCGACTATAGACAATGCTAGTCCATTTGTATCTCTTGACGATTTCTGCCTTAGGAGTCGACTACCATTTCAATAGTTTGTGAGTTATATAATTTTCAGTAGCATTAACCAAACGTGGTAGTATAAAAGTCCATGACGTAGAAAATGCTTAATATATTTTCCTTTTTGCGCATACAAATCCATAGGCATATAAAGCGTCATCTCGACATCAGTCCCTTGGGTCTAATTCTAAACCAATATTCCCATATTGTTATATTTCAATGTCTGTCGACCATAGAGCATCGCCACTCTTTTTGTATCTGTCAAAGGTTCCTGCCTTAGGAGTCGACTACCATTACAATGGTTTGTAATGTGAGTTATATACAACTTTCAGTAGCATTAACCAAACGTGGTAGTATAAAAGTCCATGACCTAGAAAATGCCTATTTTTCTTGCTTTATGCTACAACAATGTTAACTTGACGCATAATAATCATAAGCATATATAAATATATATATATATATATATATATATAGCATTCGTGTTATTAACAACTTTTTGTACTTTGTATTAATCTCAGTTCGACTGGAAAAGGATTTTATACTGTCAGCTTTGTTGAGCTTTGTTTGTTATTTAATTGATTGATTGAATAATTTATTTTTCTTGCATCAGAACCCAGTAAACAATTACTAGCATCGATAACACAGTATCAATCGCGTTGACTCATATTTTGGGTGTTGTCTAAAGTAGATTGAGCTTGGAGGGGTTGAACACCCCAGGTCTGGTATTGATGACTGCAGTGTTAGTGCGTGGTACCGGCATACTTCCGAGTTTGTTCCCACCTGAGAAATATTGCTTTTATTAACCCCTTAAAACCCGATAGCATTATATCATGCGCGCGACAACGATACCTAAAATCCACGAGCATTATATAATGCTCTATAGCGCGCAGTCTGATTTAATCCTTATTACGACTTTGGTAATGGTTCTTTCTATTTGAATGATGTTTTTCCTCAATAGAGAGAGAAAGAACGCATTTAACCCATAGCTGAGCGTCAAGGGGTAAAGTAAACTAATCGAATTATGTGTCTAAGTTCTAACACTTTTGCGTAAAATAAAATATTAGACAAAGAATTGTAACAAAAATACATCATTTTTAGATTTGCCGTCAAGCTCTTTACATGATCTAAATTCAAAGTAACGCCATCTGTCGTCGCAATAAAAATATGAGAATTTTAATATTTTTTTTAACAAACTAATGACATTACATTGATTTTAGTATCTAAATATTTGGCAAGTGGCAATATAATATTTACATAGAAATAAAAACTAACCTATTGTTTTTAAACTACCCACACACACACACACGCACGCACACAAACACGCACATACGCACACACGCGACACAGTCCATTTGAATATTATCTTTTTTTATAAAGTATGACCTCAACTGGCTGTTTGAACCAATAAATGTAATTGTATAATAGTTACCGCGATTACCCGTGGCAGCACGGGTGGTAGCGCCTCGGCCTCTCGAACCTACGACGCTTCGGATCGCCTTCTTCTTCGGCGACGATGTCCGTTTCCGTTTGTACCTAATCAGAACATATTTGGTCAGCTTTCTAGCTTAGCATCTCCGCCGAAAGTCCGTCTACTCCTGTACTGAAGTATATGATGAAAAATATATATTGAGTTGATATTTCATTAAATTTTTGCTACTGAAAGTATTAATCTCTTCAGTGGCCGTCACTGTCACTTCAGTACTATAAAAATCTTAAACCCATCTTTTTTTTTTATTTTACATATCTGTTCATTTACGTATATCATCTAATTTTTAAACATCTATTTTACTTGACTGCTCGTTTGCATTTTGTGTCACCATCTTATACGATCATACACATAATCTGTGTTGACTGGAAGACGTCTCTTTTAGAGATAAGTCCACCTTTGCTAATAATTTTACCTGTCTTTGTAACTTGTCCATTTATGTGCAATAAAGAATATAATATGTAATAGTAAAACGTACCGTTTCCTGACGCCGCCCCTGTACGAGCGTCGGCCACGAGCCGGACTAGGGTCGTGTGCGCCGCGGCCCAGCCCCGCCCAGTCCGTGTCCGACCCTGAGCCCGATCCCTGGAACTCCGCTTCGGGGGCTGTCTCTTTGCCCTCCTCCAATTCGTCTTGGTATTGCATCAAGAGACCTGCGTACACAACCATAACGTGATTCCTTTCACATTTTTATTTTGATAAATTATATTAATAGAAAAATACTAGAAAAAATCGACTCGGCTCACAAGTAAATTCTCAGACGGAAATCGAACCCGCGACTTTGGATGTTCGGTCCAATGCTCTACCAATTGAGCTCGAGCCTTGTGAACACCCGTCGAAAATTTCTATAACCTTTCTACTTATTTACGCTGTACAGCGTTGTCTCATCAATGAAATGAACATCCTCTCGTATTCGAAAGAAACATTTTTACAAATGTTTAGATTTTTATATATTTTTTTACTCGACTACTTTTCAATAGTCGTGTTCACAGGAAATCGGCAGGTAATATTACCTAGAACATTATGAGAAGGCGCTTGCGTCAGCTTAAAGAATACTTAGAAAAATTCAATGGGGTCTGTCAAGATTTCGGAAGCTTAATTGGTGGGTTCGAATCCTGCCAGACTCTTACGACAAGTTGATATTTTACTTGTAATATTTTTTAAGAGTTGAATGTTTAAATTACAAAAATATATAATATTTTATACCATGGACTGGACTTGAAATTAAAAGAACTAAATTTATGAAAATGATGATTGATGCAATAATAATAAAAAACTAATAAAAAATAATAACATAGATATAGGTTTGAAATTTAAGTTTTATGTTTTAATTTTATTTAAATCATTGACTCACTGAATTTTCCTAAAATATCTAAGAGAAATGAAATATAAAGCAAAATGAAACAAACACGGGAAAGTATCGTTCACGTAAACTTTTAAATTGGAAACCATTCAGGATATGATATTTTTTATTTATAAGCCATTGTTAGAAGTTAAACCGTATGGCAGATGAAGCGAATTTAAAAATAGATACTTATTTTAAAAGTTTGACACTTTTTATTACGGATTACAATAAACCTTTATTAAAAAAATTGTTTCTTTGTTCATTAAAAAAAAAATCCATTGTAGTTAAACAAGCAACTAAGTTCAAACGGTACCAGTATGCGCTAATAAGTGATTTTGTTATACCACGATCTCGATATTAGAGTTGTCTTTACAAACATAATACTGTAAGATTGTTAGTAATACATGAAAGCGAGAATAGATCTAAGTATATTGACTTATAACTTGCTTCGTAAACATACAGATTAGAATGAGTTTATAATATGCCTATAATCGTGACTATAATGAAATCCTTCTAAATCGTGGCTGGAGTTTATATTACTATCTACAATCCAATAACGTCACAGGCGAGTCGAAGACCACAGACGTTCTTAGCTCAATTACGTAAACTTAAATAATCTATTTCTCAGTAATTTGTTGAATTCAGTGTTTTCTTCAGTGATTTATTATTATAATTATCTATACTAGCTGACCCGGTAACGCGTTGCTATGGTAACGCGTGGTATGGTAACTATGAAAAAGAGCGGGGAAAAGAGCGACCAGACAAACACACAAACAACAAAATTGTGTTCTTAGATTATAGATTTTCACTCATAACATTAAGTTATTTAGTTCTCACAATTTCGTGCACATTACACATTTAAATAAAACCAATTTTTGACTGATACTTGAGCATACTTTATATTTAATTCTGACGTAGACTTCATTACAAGACCCGTGATCACAGGATGACGGTTCAATGTAGTAATAATTTTTCCACTGCAGTAAAGAATATAACGTCTTTTATTATTTTTATTATTATTTAACCATTAAACTGTGAGTATTTATAACTTCAAAAATGTCTCGCCTTAACCTGGACAAATTGATTTTTTTCAAGTGAATCTATAATCTAAGAGTTGTTTGTCTGTCCGCTCTTTTTCCATTGTATATGCGTTATCATAGCAACGCGTTAACCGCAAGTAGTTCGTCTACCGGACGCTAGATGGTGCTAACGGAAAAATATTTAATAATATAAAAAAATTAAAGAATTTTGTCCACCCGTGCGAAGCCGGGACGGGCCGCTAGTACTTACCAATTTTCTCTAGAGCGTAGGCTGATGTGACCTTTAACAGGTGGGCACCGAACTTCTCGTAGTTGGCTCTAGTGACGTGGGGTAGAGCGAGCATGTCCTCCGCTGTCTCGGGCAGGCGGGAAGCCATCGCCCTTAAAGCCGCCTGGGGAAGTACTGCCGCCAAGCTAGCCCCTCGAGACTCCGCTATCTCCCTACAACCAGTACTCGATTTTCAATCAATATATTCATTTCTAAGTCTCGAAATATATTGATAGTAAAGAAACATTAAAGCTACGTTTTTATGTATATTATTAAAATCAAATTGCCTAAAATATATATAAAAAACAAATAATCTCAATAAATAAAATAAAATTATTAAAAGTTAAATTACTGAAATCAAATTGAGAAATACAATAATTAAATTCAAATCGATTACTTCTTTTAAATCAATTTATTAATTATCAGTCACCTTTTTTTTACTCTTAAGAATTAATTTTCATATATTCTCTAGCTGACGCGGCCACTCGTTGCTGTGATATAAATTAAAAATAAATGTGTGTGTGTGCGTGCGTATGTTTCTGTGCATGTTAATATCGTATGTTGGTTATATGAAGATCGCTGACGCCGCCCTTGCAATTAGGCCATACCTAAATGTTGCAACATGAACGAAATGCCAACGTAGAGGTAATCCGTCTGGACGCCATCGTCAATCACTTTGAATCTTACATCGATCGGGTTACTTAGTCTTAGTTAGTTATAATAATTTATACTGTAATCTATACTAATATTACAAAGAAGTAAAGTTTGTGTGTTTGTATATTTGTTAAATTGTAAGGGGTAATCTCGGGATCTACTGAACCGATTTTAAAAATTCTTTCATTAATAGAAAGGCACGTTATTGCTGAGTGTCATAGGCTATATTGAATACTAGAAACAATTTAAAGAATTTTGTCCACCCATGCGAAGCCGGGACGGGCCGCTAGTTTTTCTATAATTAAATTTATTCTAAATAATTTCTGTTTTTGAAGTAAAACTTCTTTACGCATGCTTGACTTGGGGATTAAGCTAGTGAATGCGTGTCGAGAGTGATAAGAAAAATGTGATCGGGCGAGGCGAACGGAAATTGAGAGTAAGATATAAGTTAGTGAAAATAGAAAGAGAGAGAGAGTTACGTTTAGTATATTACTGTAGGGGCAGGAGGGATAAGTGCCAGCACACATTTTCTTTCTTGTGAGAAATGTGTAGCGAGTTACGTTTCGTATTTCTAATATATATAAAGCTAAAGAAGTTTTATTTCGGTCGTGTGGTCTAAAGCACACTCGTTTTTTTAAGATCTGCGGCTGCGACCTTCGTAATATTTGTGTGCGTGCGTGCGTACGTGCGTGCGTGCGTGTATGTGTGAAGTAAGAAATAAAGTTGTAATCTACTTGTAGTATAGTCGTAATGTGCACTCGTACCGTAACTTAGCGTTACGCTCTGCAACATGACATATATCGCTGATGATCTACTAATTTAGTTAAATAAAATGTAATGTATAATAATTGCTCTCTTGTGTTGTAACATCTGACAATATAACATGTTACCACGAACTACTGGTTTTACTAACACGTACCCAAGTGCCATCTACTTCACCACCTTTTGATACCTATCTATGATAGAATATGTAATGACCTGCAGGCCTCCACGAGGTCCGCATAGCAGCGGTCCTCGAGTCGCTTGATAAGCGCCCCCACGGAGGAGTCGTCGGCGGTGGTCGGCTGAGCAGGTGCAGACAACAGCGACGCCTTGCGGTCGCACTTCATCGGGAACACCACGCGCAGACCGCCGCTCATCAACCTGCACGTAAACGGGAACGTTTATTAATATAGACGATCTCATATGGTTAACACAACTATTGTGGGTTCAAATAAGAGCTTCGGTTATTTCTGTTTTTTTATTTAATTCACTTTTATCGTTCCACCAATGTTTAACGCTAACTGCCTTCACTTGACTAACTTTAATGTTTAATTTAATAAAAAAAAATTGAAATTGCGCTACAGCTATGGGCTTCGAAATGATTAATGATGTCAGGTTTAAGTGGTAAAAGTAATTCATATCTGCCGTCTAATCTTATACTTGTCATTTCCTAGTATAACTGAATACATAACTGATATTTATTTGACAACAATGCCTCTTCTCAAATGTCCTCTATCTCCCAAAATTTACGTATCATATCACTATTATTCAAAATCACGTGACAATTTGCAAATTTATATTTATAAAATTTACCAATATACGTTGGCCAATCAAAATGCTTACTTCATTTATTTCTCTCGCTCGTTATTGGTCGAACATATTTTGTAAGTAAAATTCGTAGGTAAAATCACGAACTAGAGGATTCAAGCCCTTTTCAATTCAAATATGACAACATGGGAATCTGAGTACGTACGTGTAAAAATACTCAGATTAAGAATAGCTAGAGCACTTGTGTAACGAAAATCGGAAACAATGTACCATCCGGTACAGCATACAATAAAAGACCCAAGACCCAATGATACAATAAAAAAGTTTACACTGATCGGCTAATAATCGCATAGAGCGACTTATATGTGTATACAGACAGAATATAACAAAAACACGCTTGCAATTTACAGATACTTCATAACATAACGACCATGATATGGCAGGCGGCCATAGACATACAGTATCACTCACCATCCAGTGAGTCGTATGCTTAATTGATAAAGGTAATAAACAGTTAATTATTACTTGTCAACGTTTGGCCCCAGCACTAGGTATGCGGAGGCGATGTCGTTGGTGACCACCAGTCGTTCGGCCAGTAGTCCTCGCACCACCAGCTGTCGTAACAGCCTTTGGGGATCGCCGCGTTGCCACGATTTGCACCTAACGCACACAAAGCAATATACATTTGAACATTTTATAAATGAGTAGCATCTATCAGGGCAGTAGAATCTGAGGACTGTCACACTTCAAGTTCTGTACAAACAAACATATAGCAGATATGTAACGTGTGATAATGTTTAGAATCAACTTGTCGGTATGCTAGCGATTAGCCGTGTAATATTAACATAACGTGTACAACTGATGTAGTAATGTAGGATCAACATGCTGTACGTGGCTTCTGTGGTGGTATAGGATCGACCTGCCGTTCTTAACTGCTGCGGTGGTGTAGAATCGACATGCAGTGTATGGCTGCTGTGAAGTTGTATGATCGACCAGAAGTTTATGGCTACAGTACTGGTGTAGGATCAACCAGATGTGTATGGCTGCTGTGCTGGTGTAGGATCGACCAGAATTTTGTGGCTGTTGTGGTGGTGTAGAATCTACCACATATGTGTGATCACTGTGGTGGTATAGTAACGACCAGATGGGTGTTACTGCTGTGGTGGTGTAGAATTGGCCTGCCATGTTTAACTGCTGTGGTGGCGTGGGATCGACATGCTGTATGTGGCTGCGATGAAGGTGTAGGATCAAACACATGTATGAAGCCGATATTATAGTGTAGTATCAACCTGCCATGTTTAGCTGCTGTGGTGGTGTAGGATCGTGCTGCTGTGTATGGCAGTTGTAACAGTGTAATACCCACCTGCCATGTATAGCAGCGGCATGCAGCGCCTGCAGCCTCTGCTGCTTGGAGCCCCGCATGGCGTCCGCTATGTGCAGCAGAGTATAGCGCGCGCGTCCTCCGATACTCGAGTCGCGTACACAGCGGACGATCAGTTTGCAATCTTCCGTCACATCGACCGGCTGAAATTGTTTTCAATAGTAACTATCTTCATCTTGGACCAAAGACGCCTACTTTGATCTTACAAAAGACGTCTGCTTTCGGAAGATAGCATCCCCAAAAGTTTGAGGGTTACAACAATCTTCCCTACAGGCCTTGCCAGAATACCAGCGCTGATGCACTGTGACGTGTCACGGTGCAATGGCGTTATGCTGAGGCAGGGTCCTAATTAGCGATCATAAATATTTTTGTCAATTATTATTATCTTTTTATTCCGTTTTATATAAAATGGTTTATGTGTGTTATGGGCCAATAAAATCTTTCTTTCTTTCAATCTCCAGGCTTGGCAGGCGAGTTGGACATAGCAGTAGATGAGCATAATTCTGAAAACACTGTGCCCCATTTGGTATTCTGATTGTATGGTGACTACTTCCAGTAATATTAGGCGCCTTTAACAGTACCCTTAAGTAAGATTGATGCTATTTTACTCAGCCGGATACCACACGGCAAACTTTATTTGCCTTAACCATTGTTTAAACGAAAGCGAGTTATATTTTATTGTAACAAAACTAAGTTAAAAGGTAAGAACTAAGAACAACACCTTATACAAAATGATTCAACATTGGTTACGAAACGGACAGCTTGGGCTAATCTTTCATCTGTTATAAATAGGGCAATGCATTTTTATATCGCCACAAACTATACCGATGAAATCAATTGATGTACCCTAGAGTGGAAGTATTATATTAAAATAAAACGAGTGTGCTTTAGAACACACGACTGAAGTAAAACTTCTTCAGCTCCATCCATACATATTATAGAAATACAAAACGTAACTGAGAAAAAGAGAAAAAAATGTGTGCTCGCAACTCTCTCTCTTCCCCCTACAAAAATATACAAAACGTAACTCTCTCTCTATCTTCACTAACTTATATCAATACAATACAATTTCTTTATTTACATTAAACAGGGTGTATTACAAGATGTTACATATATGATTATATACCTTAACCTATTTAGCCATTTTCAAAAAGCATGCAAAATTACATTTAATACATCTAATAAATTTTTGCACTGACTCAAAATTAATTCAATTAATACTGTAAACAACTTGTCAAATGTTATCATTTACTGATTATCATTCCATTCTAATGTCAAACAAAAAACTAAAACCAAAGTACATGCAAAAATAACAATAATATAAAATAATAATAATAATAATAACAACAACAATCCACTCTTAACGATGTCAATTTATCCATGCATTGATATTTCATTTATTATCATAACGAATAAATTCGTCAATACTATAAAAAGAATTTTGCATTAACCATTTCCGAAGTTCTGTTTTGAAGTTAGTATAAGGTCGCTGTTTTATTGCTTCAGGTATTTTATTATATATCATAATAGACATGTCAGGTGCATTCGATTGAAATCGTTTTGACTGGTATTATATTTCTCATAATTTTGTTAGGATATCTTGCACTTTTCGCTGTTACATCCTTCACTTTTATGTATAAATGGTAGTGACGTTTTACAAATGTCCCTATTTCTAGAATGTACAGACAAGCCAGAGGTAGTATATTAAGTTCTTTAAAGTAGGGCCTGCATGAGACATACCTAAGTATAGATTCCACATATGCGAAATAGGCCATTCTTGCCGTATCTTTACCAGCAATCCTTGCAAGTTTAATAAGCGCAAATGCGAAACTATTTAGCTTCTGCCTCTCAACTTCCGTTCGCCTCGCCCGATCACACTTTTCGTAACGCTCACGCATTCTTCATCTTACTGCCCAATTCAAACCTCTTATCTTATGATACAAAACGAAAAGTCCAGTCATATATGGATAACAAATTATCGTATCTCAAATTGAAATAAAGATATCAGTGGACGTATATACGTGACACTTTATAATAAATCACTTTTTTAATCAGTGTATGCACTTTACTGTTTGGAATTAAATTTTAGTAATTTATAATAATACATAAATGGGCTGAAGAAAAAGTATATCTTCGATCCATCCCGTATATTATACAGTACCTTGAAGCTATGTTGTGTGGTACAATTATCGCACGCAGCGGCGGGCATCGCTCGGCATAGCTCTCGGGAGAACCTCTCGCCCAGGTAGGACAGAACCTGCGACCGCCGACATTCAGTCACCGATTCGCACACCTCCACCATACGCAGGAGATTCTCAATGTGCACGCGTTTAGCATCCGGCGTTGCGTTACGTTCCACTATTTAATCATAGATAAATTAAAACTATAAGGTACAAAGATATTTTGGATAAATACTGTCCAATAAATTAAAAAAATTCAACATACTGCGGAATTGTAATAGAGTTATAACTTATAATATAATGTGAATTTAGCACAATTATTAATAAGCTTATGTCAAGTATTAAGTATTATTATTATTTAATTCTGAACCTAAGTAGCTAAAGCACTTGATACATACTTGATGTGAATAGGGCTGTTCAGTAACAGACTGATTCGGGACACATTTCCTTGGAACATTTTTAGAACACCCAACATGCAATAAGGTTGAAAATTTAAAATGAATATTACTAATGAATGTTACAATGTCGAGTGAAGACTATTATATGTCTTATCGAATGTACAGAGAGTAACAAAGAGATAATCTTATATATTTTTTGCAATTTCCAATGCTATCTTATATGATAAATTATTTTAATAGAAAAAAACCACTGTGAGCCACACAAGTAAATTTTGCAGGTGGGAATTGCCTGAGAATTTACTTGTGAGCCGAGGCAATTATTCCTAGTATTTTTCTATTAAAATAATTTATCAATAGGGTTAAGCATTTCGAAAAATCATTATAAATACTTTTGCGAGAAAATCAAAGCGACAATATGAAGTTAAATCCTTCCATAACAGGAAAGAAAGGTACTCGTTTTATTATTTAAAACGAGTAGTATATTGTTCTTAGGGAAGTCTTAGTTTGCTATGCGATATTCTACCTTAAGAAGTTCCTAAATTAAAGTTCGTGATTGTGCCTACTGTGGTTTCCCACAAGTAGAGGGTATAGTGATTGTCTTTATAAACTAGATATAATGAACACTGTCTCACGTACACAAGAGGGCAGTGATGCAATCTGTCATACAGTGCTATAGTCTGCGAAGAAAGTTATGAGTATTGTTTTTCTCTAAAGAAGACCAGGGAGTGTTGAATCCCCTTAGTTTGAAGGAGAACCAGTGGAGTTATTGTAATTTGTTATGATTATATCTGCTATGTTTAGATAAGTGTACGCAAATGGTAAAGTGTTTTATAGCCGCGTTTTACCTGAAATAAAACGCATATTAAACTACTTACCTTATTAGAAGCTTATTTTATTATGAGATAGGCGTTTCCGTTTCCGTTGCATTTTGCTTCTCTTTTTACCATATACAGCTATCCCTTTCGCACATCCCTACTTTTCAGCAGAGGAGGTGGGGGAGCGCGCTTGGTCGGCAGCGCACCTTTGTTCATCATTGGGTCGAAATGTCACCAGGCAGAGGTAAAAACTAAGCTTTTAATAAGGTAAGTAGTTTAATATGCGTTTTATTTCAGGTAAAACGCGGCTATTAAACCACTTGACCGTTATTAGAAGCTTATTTTATTATGAGACCTGTTTGTTATCGCCTGGTGAAAAGTTGCATAATATGAAAATATAATATATGGTGTGCGAGAATAAGAAAAATATAAATAGATATTCAACCCCTTTATTATATTAATAATAATACCAAAAACATAAATAATCACGTATTACTGTCTAAATCTTAAATATGATTTAGTTGACAAATATTGAAACATTGGTTTCTTAAGAAAATAAACTGATAATGAAAAGGAATCATTATAAACGAAAAAGTAATAACTATTTTAGCAGGCTCAACGCACAGGATTAAAAAGGGAAGTTAAAGAAAATTGGTCGCTTGAAGTAATCATCACTTTTACAGATTTCCAATTTCCTCTGTCCAAGATATCATCAAGGGGAAAGTTATTGATCCAGTTACTAGAAGCTACTGCAGAACGCACACTCCCCGGGGTTGCAGCAATGCCAGCCTGAGTCATAAGCGATTTAATCCACCCCGCTATGACTGTGCGGGAAGCAGGAGATGGTGCCCCACGTAATGTAACAAATAAATTGCTTGAACCAGACTTACAACGTCTTTCATTTAAAACAGATATAGTTTTCTTTATCCAGTACAAGGGATCTAATTTTTGGTTTTGTGGGTTACATATTAGCTTCCAACCGGATTGTCGATATTCACTACAATCTGTTTTTGAACCAAACTGTGGCCATAAGATGATAAAATTTTCTTTTAAAGTACAGTGATCCTTGTCCACACTTAAAAGGGTTAGGTCATGAATTCTGCGACCTGAGCACAGAATTAACAGTGCTGCTGTATGTCGAACTGTTTGAAATATATTTTTGTCATCTATGGAGTAATGACTCAGGTATTCAGTAAGAACGTTAATGTCCCAAATTGGTGGTTTCGAAGCTTTAGGTTTCTTGAGGGATATAGATTTTAGAATATGTTTAACTACGATATCTTCACTTAATTTACCAGCCGACTCTGCATTACAGAGCGTGGAAATCACGGATTTATGGAGGAGTATAGTGTTATAGGATAAATTATATTTTAAATACAGGTCTGCTAGAAACTGGGCTAGTTCGGAACCCTTTGGATAAGTTGGATTCACCTCATGTTCCTTTGCCCATGCTATCCAACGACTCCAAGCTATTTTATATGTTTTCCAAGTGGAAGGACGCCAAGAGGATTTGAGCAAATCTATTTGGTTTGAATCCCATGTTTTTACTGTGTCTGCCCATTTCCAGATTTCTAGTACTATGTCCTGGACTTTGGGCGGCGGTAGACCCGTTGTTGAGTCTACTAGAAACCGTCGCAGGTTCGTCAGTGTGAACGGGGCTGCAATAGCCCGAGACTTCAAGTCCGCCCTCCAGAAAACTTTTTTCCAACGAGGGACTACAACTAGATACGTCCCTATGGCTTGATTGAGGTGGCTCAGTACCTTGGGGATGAGAAAAGGTGGTGGAAATATCCAAGCTAGCTGGAAATTCCATTTCACGCTGAATGCGTCGTGGAACATTGCCTCGTGATCGTTGAGATCCAGCGTTGCGTTGTTGGACACTACTCGGGCTGTTTTGGATGCAAACAGGTCGATTACTGGGACGCCCATCTTTGCAAAGACCATCTCTGTACAAGTCGAAAGTAAATGCCATTCCGAGGGACGGCGGTGCCTCGACAAGCAGTCTGCCTGACTGTTGAACTTGCCAGGAATGTGCTGGATTTTGAGATCGATCTGATGTTCGTCTAGAATGCGAAATATTGACCGGGCTAGGTTCATAAGATATGGGGATTTTGTGCCCCCTTCGTTGCGAAGATAAGCTACAGCAGTCCGGTTGTCGGACTGAATCATTATTGTGTTGAGCCATTTCTGACGCGAACAGCTTTAGAGCTTTGCAAATGGCTAATAGTTCTTTCTGATTGCAATGTAGAAGTCTTTTTTCTGAGGTCCATTTGCCAGATATTCTGTGATTGTCCACTTGAGCACCCCATGCAATATCGGAAGCATCTGTGGCCAAAAAATGTGTTGGTGGGGACATGTGTATTTGTGTAGTTAGATAACAACTGCGAACCCACTAGCGCATTTCCTCTATAACTTCGCAAGGGATGGTGTATTTTGTTGTGCCCACATTTTTGGGTAAAGAGTTCAAAAACTTTAGAGTCGCTCGATGATTTAGCCTTCCCCGAGGGACTGCAAAACTGGCAAAATTCATCAAACCTACAAGGCTTTGGAGTTGCTTCAGTGATATTTTGCCCTTTTTTAAAAACTGCGTGACATTTGCGACGACAGTGGCTGTTTTTTCTCGCTTTAGGTACTTTTGATTTAGCCAGGGGTCCCAGCTGGAATCCGAAATATTTGAGATTCTCCAACAACATGTTTACGTGGTCGAATAAAATGTTCCGATCTTGGTGTGCAAGGAGGTAATCGTCGAGGTAGACAATAATTCTCACTCCTTTTTCTCGAAGGGTTTGCGCAATCCAGTTTGTTAGACAGGCAAAAATTTTTGGCGCTGTGCTCAGACCGAACGGCAGGCACGTCATTTCGAGCAATTCGTCCTTGTAAACTAGGCGTAGGAACTGCCTGTGATATTGTGCTATTGGCAGGTTGAAGTATGCCTGTGGCAAATCCACCTTGCACATCCAGTCGTGCGGCTGGAGAAAGTCCGGGATACGTTGCATATTTATTAGCCGAAAACGGTCTGTCAGTACGAACTGATTTAACAATCTTAGGTTGAATACAGGACGACTTGAGCCGTCGCCCTTTGGAACAAGAAACAGGGGCGAAATAAAGCTTGGTGAGAGCATCGCTCTTGTAAGAACACCTTGTTGTTTCATTTTTTGAATTACCAATGTCATTTCGTTTGAAACAAAGGTACGACGATGACAGTTTTTTAGATCTGGTGTTTTCAACGGCGGCTTCCGCAGAAAAGGTATGCGATACCCTATTATTAAACGCAGAATAAAATCTGGTGCCCCCATTTCCTTCCAGTGACTGACAAACCGTGCTAATCGACCGGCTTGGAAGGAACCCGTCGAGTCATTGTCTACGTCTTTTATTGCCCCTATTGCCTGAAGGCGAATAGGAACGTTTCTAGCTTCTTTGTGCCGGTTGTTTTGGTCCTGATCTGCGAGATCGAAAGGGCATGCCTCTATTGTTAGCATTATGATAATGGTGGTCATGAACCGTATTATTATGCCCATTTGTAGGGCTAAGTGAATGATAAAGACCCTGCGAGGGCTGAGTATAGTGGCAGTTTGTAGGTGCACTGAACGCACTGTTACAGCAGTGTTCGGAAGTACCACGCGGTGGTACCTTATGACGGGCAAGCCCCTGCGAGGGGAGCCGTGCAGCATAAATAAATTTTGCTCGCGAAGCATTTCCGCTGCTAGACTGATTTGTCGGCCAGAACACTTTCCTTATACCTCCTGCACTTTCTAAGGCAGCTGTGAGAGCCTCATGATCGAAAAGATGAGTGTTCGATGGAGGGATTTTGTTTATTTTACTTTTAATTAGTGGGTCGCGAACACACTTGAGGATGCCATCCCGTCTCGTCTCTATTGTTTCTGCTCTATGGCCACAAGCAATTTGTAATAAATCATTAGAAACTTTATGGAAATCACCTTTTAGATAAAACTCCTCAATTTTTTCATCAATATTATTAAGCGAAGCTTCAGGAGATTTTGACCAAGCTAATAGGTTATGACAGCTCCTAAGAAAAACTTCTTTTTGCTTCAAAATTGCAAAAGTTATCGCAGCATAAGCTTTATCAGAATATGATAGGTGTCGTATTTTATCGAACGCTTTTACCTCTTCATTAGTTTCAAGATCAGTAAATCCCGGCAAGTGATTATATAATTTTTGTGTTTCAAAATAACGGACATCGGACCACGTCTTATCTCCAAAACGTTGAACCTCATTTAAAAGTTTTAAAAATTCTTTAGGAGTAGGAGGTACCAGGGGATCTTTTGTTTTCGTTTCAAACCCAAATGTCAAATTAGGATAAGAATCTGAATTCGGATAAGATGGGAGTGAATAAGCCTGCGGGGAAAAGCAATCATTATAAAGTTCTCGACTAACGCCGGATACCAATGATTCGTTATCATTATCACACCGGTTGGTTTCGTTAATAACGACACTTTTACGCAATTCACCTACTTCTTTTGCCAGTTTCTCTAAAAGACGACGCTCACGTTTTTGCTTTTTAGAGCGACGGTGGCAAGACGATTTCCTTTTTCTTTTTCTTGAATCACGCGAAGAATCAGACGAACTAGATGAGGTACTGGAACTACTATTGCTACGACTATCAGTTGACTTCGACGTTTGATTACTCTCAGCTGATATATTGCGTTGTCGTGACTTTACACCGGACGTACTTGCGGTGGGTTCGTTAGGAAAATTGACTTTATCCATAACAATGAAATTAACTTCGCTTTTCCTAAAATAAAATAACAAAATCGTACGTTTTGCGCAGAAAGTTATCCAAAAAAAAAACTATGTTTCACGAATCACCAATAATTATCAATTTGTCCATTGAAAAATAAAAGTAAAACGAAACTTTTATAAAACTGTGAGGGTAGAAAATAAATAATTCGATTTTAAAATAAATAATTAACGAACGGTAACACCGTTACAGAGAGCAAAATAAAACATGAATAACGTTTGTGCAACTTACGTGCAGTAGTTTGAATAGGAATATAAGTTGAGTACAAATTTCAGTAGCAAAGTTACTGCACTTTTGGAGCACAAGTTCACTCAACGGAAAATTTCACGCCAATGATGAACAAAGGTGCGCTGCCGACCAAGCGCGCTCCCCCACTTCCTCTGGTGAAAAGTAGGGATGTGCGAAAGGGATAGCTGTATATGGTAAAAAGAGAAGCAAAATGCAACGGAAACGGAAAAGCCTATCTCATAATAAAATAAGCTTCTAATAACGGTCAAGTGGTTTAATACTGTATTTATGTGCAAGAAAATGGCTGTCTGTCATTATCTTTTTGTCAGTCCATTAAGTTAGAGCTTCCGTGTAATTAAGTAAATAAATGTATTTTACTATAGATTTTTGCATTCCAATACCATATTTCTATAAGATATAAAATATGCCTGTAAAAAACAACTACGCCTTCGAGCCCTCAGGTGGGATTCGAACCCACGACCTTTCGCTATGCGGGCGTATGGTTTGACCGCTGAGCTACCGAAACGCTGGCAGACATGTCGAAAATCACAAACGCATTTCAACTTCTACTATGAGTTAGTTTCGTTCTACCAATGTTGAAAGTTAACTTAACTTAAATGCATTTTAATACATATATCTTACAGAAATATTGTATTGTGAAGGCAAAAAACTAAAATAAAATACATTATTATAGCTGGTTCCATCTTAATCGAATGTATAATATTTGCAAAAATATTACTTTCGATGTTAAAGGTGTTAAAGGTAGTAAACTTTCAACATTAGTGGAACGATACTAGCTCATATTAGAAGTTGAAATACGTTTGTTAATTTCTACACGTCTGCCAGCGTCTCGGTAGCTCAGCGGTCAGAGCACTCACCCGGAGAGTAAAATAGCTCGCAGGCGTTGTTGTTTTTTACAAGCGTATCTTAAGGAAATAAATCCTTAAGGTACTAACTGTCGAACAGCCGCCGGTAGCGGATGACGTCGGCGTACGAGTAGTAGAGGAGACAGGCGGCCAGTTCTCCATCTCGTCCCGCCCGCCCCGCCTCTTGGTAGTAGCCCTCCACCGACTTGGGCATGCTGTGGTGGATCACGAAGCGGACGTCCGCCTTGTCCACGCCCATCCCGAACGCTATGGTCGCGCATATCTGACACGTTGCAAAACAAACAATGTTTAAAGAAGTTACTCCGACACACTATTGAGGATACTTGTAATACGTGGATGGATAAATATAGTTATATGATAATGATATTTCTTATATCACACAAATTTGTACCACAAAGAAAACACTGTAAGGCTTGTGTTATGATATTATTATTTACGTTTTACTAGGTGGACAAAATTCTTTAATTTTTTTCTATTATTAAATATTTTTCCGTTAGCGCCATCTAGCGTCCGGTAGACGAACTACGGTTGTCTACTTGGTTGCGGTTAACGCGTTGCTATGGTAACGTTATTGATACAATGGAAAAAGAGCGGGGAAAAGAGCGGACAGACAAACACACAAACCACTGTGATCTTAGATTATAGATTAAATAACCCAGACCCATGACTTATTTAAAAATGCGTATTTATCACACAAACATTTACTGGACTCGCACGCAGAACCAAACTTTTTTCGATATCGGGAATACTGTTCTTAGTGAAAGCGAATATGTGATTGAGCGATAGTTTTCGCTTGAATGAACTAGAACACAAAAGTTATGAGTACGTGTGGAAAAAAGTATACTTCACTATGTATGAATATGACAAAATCTACTGAAGGCAACGATTACGCTACATGGTCACGTCAGTAATATATGAAGCCTACTCAGATATGTCGCCCACTTAGCTCAATGCGCGAACGCAATAGACACATATTAGCATCCAAACGTAGCATACTATATGTGTACGTGTGTCTTTGTACTAGGCAGCAATGGATGATCACAAATATTCATCCATTTAGTGTGACCGTATTCCACTGCACAAAGGAAATAGACGAAGACCTCCACTAAAAATGGGGGGATGCCATGATCTACACGGTTAGCATGCATGAAATCACAATAAAAGAGGCTATATGTCGAGGCCCAGGTCCCATAACAAACAGAAACATTTCCTTTATTTGCTAAATAGTACAGCGCCTGGAAGTAGTAACAAAGAAGGGACTGACCACTTTGTGCCTGTCGGCGACCCACGCTGCCTGTACGGCTTCGCGTTGCTTATCCGACAGCCCTGCGTGGTAGGCGGCTGCCTGGATGCCCACTTTGCGCAAATCCTTGGACAAAGCGTCACACTCCTTGCGCGACAGGCAATATACTATTCCTGAATCCCTAAAATGTAATAGTGGATATGCATATACACAAAGAAAGAGCAAACAATATTATTAAAAAAAACCGGTAAGTGCGATTCGGAATCGCTTTGTACGGAACCCTCGGAGGTTCCGTACAAATTATAAACCCCTAAATTGTATATTTCAGAAAACACACACTCAGGAAAAAGTTCCACTCTTTAGCTGTACGGATCATGAAATTGGAACCAAAACGCTTAGTGCGACTCTTTTGTATATCAACCATATAACGGTGGCGCCTATTTAAAGTAAGTCTGGTTGTCCGATGAAAAAATGAGGATGGCGGAAGATGGCTGCGTAATTCTGCTGCACATTTTCCGAAATGTATCCTATAAAAAACGGATAGGCTAGCTACCTACGTTCAAGGCTTTTCAGCAAAATCATCATTGCCGATGAGTTTCTTGGCCCTCCTTTCAATAGACTTAAGCTTCTGAAGTTGGTATTGGATTCTGGAACGTTTGCGACTATATGGTCTTAAAACTCTCGCGCATATTTAAAGCAAAGCGCGGTCGCGTAATCGAGTAGTAGATTTTGGAAACGATCGAAAGCAATCTTCGGAGTGATTTAATAAGCTACCTTAGCGAATAATTGGCCTATCGTTATCGTGGTTTACGCACGCGATTGGGATATTCTGCGACGGTTTTAACCCCTTAAAATTCGAGAGCATTATATCATGCGCGCGACAACGATACCTAAAATCCGCGAACATTATATAATGCTCTATAGCGCGCAGTCTGATTTATTCCTTATTGCGGCTTTGGTAATGGTTCTTTTTGATTGAATGATATTTTGTCCCCGATCGAGAGAGAAATAACGCATTTAACACAAAGCTGGGCTTCAAGGGGTTAAGAGCAAATTTCTGACAACTTCGGCGAATTTAATGGACAACTGAATTAGCGGACTCGTTTCCAAACTATGATTCGTAGATTTTATACTGTGTGTAGATTATTAAGGTAATTGTATCTCGGGATGAATTTATAATTTTATTTGAATATCTAATATCTACAGCAAGTTACAATAATAACATTAACATTTTTAAATTAAATTCAAATCATAACTGACCTGAAGTATTTCTCTTTAATGATGTTGGCAACGTCCTGGTTGATGCTTTTGGGCTTCTTCTCCAGGATCCTGTAAGCCAGGTTAGGCCGATTAAAGCTACTCAGGAACCACTTGCATTCAGTCACCTATCGAACAAAAACAGAGTTACCACTCTAATTTTTTTAAACACGCCGTCTACGCGCGCTTATATCGATTCAAACGCGATACTGACCCGAGTCAAATGCAGCTTTATGTAATTGTTTAAAATTCTACCTCGACTACCTGCGATTCAGTCTCGCGCTTGAATCGGTATCAATATCGATTTAGTATCGATACAAACGCATTAGTCATGCATAAAATTGCTCTGTGAAATAAAAAAGAACGCATTGCACACGCGCCGTTAAAAAAACGCAGTATGCATAGGCCCTTACACCTAAGTAAAGTGAAGAAAAGCTTGTTATATCTTCTCAGTGGAAAATTTGTTAATGTTTTACTTAGCATGATGTGATCAACCTGATGAATTTTCATATGTAAGCACTGTGAAAAATATATATCGGCAGCGAAGTGCCAATACTGATCATACAATTTCTGATTAATATTGGTATGTCAGTTAGGAAGAGGAATGAATATGAGGTATGTATTGGAATGTCAGTTGGGAGGAAGATCAGATAAATCAAGTCACATTTTTATAGTTTTGAATTTAAAGGCGCTATTCGCGTATTTTAGTGAAATCTAAGCGTGTTTTTAGTTGCATCCGCATAAAATTAAAAGAATTAAAAATATAAATATATTGTAATTTCTTACTTATCATGAACCTAAACATTTTTCGAATTTTGTGATTTAAAAGCCAATACTGCACTTTGCCGTATATATAATAAAAATATCTACCTTAAGCTGGTGGAGAATATCCATACGGACTCGTGGTGTAGCAGTGGCAGTGAGTGCCATGATGTTCGTTAAAGGGAACCGCTCCCTCAGTAAGAACAGCCTCTTGTAATCCGGACGGAAGTCGTGGCCCCACTGCGATACGCAGTGAGCCTCATCTATCACGAACCTGGTCCCAGGTAAAAATATGCCTCTATTAAATTATAATCAGTAAATTATTGAGTGAAGTGATGGCTGGTGCATGCGTCATGCTCGTAAACAAGTGCTGCTGTCACACTTTACTTGTTGCACAGTTCGGTGCAAAGGTAGCGATCCTGCCTTTCGCACCAACGTCCTGGGTTTGATTCCCGAAATGGGCAGATGTTTGTGTGATGAATATCACACAAACATTAGAAATTTAATTTTATTAATGATTATATTATTTTTAACTTTTAGAGTAATAAATTTATTTTTATTTTATTTATTTTTTGAATCTAGTTTAATTCCTACTTTAATATTGATTATTGGTTGAGGTTATCAACCTGAGCGAATTCAGGCTGGCATATATCTTTTATTTTATACATTATTTGCTTCCTTACCCTTATTATTAGGTATTTTATATATCTTTTATGATTTTAATTATATTGTGATATATTTTATAAAAAATTTTATGTTAGATTATTATTTATTATATTTTTCTATAGTAGTTGCTTTTTTAGTTACCTTTGTACCTGAGTAATGGATATTTATATATATTTCTACAAATATTACATATTTGTGTATAACATATGTATGTATATTACTCTAGTATCCATAACACAAGCCCCACAGTGCTTACTTTGGGCTAGGCTAATTGGTGTGAATGTAAGAAATATTAAAGGTATTTCTTTCTTTCTTTCTAAATATAAATAAATATTATATTATAATCTGTACGACACATATCTAAACCACATAACATTTATTGACTTAAAAAATGTTTATTCTTATATTTATTATGTAAGCTGACTTTATGTCGTATTATACAAAGTCAACTTTCATTACTGACAGTGTAAAATGAAACACAAAGAAAAAAATTGCTCTTGCTAATTTTTGTTCAAGCAGGTTTTTTTCAGTAGATAATCTCCTGTCGGTTCATCTAAGTAAAAAAGTGATGCTTAAAAAAGATTCCAGCTTTTTTGTTGTAAAATTTGATGGTAACTTTTATGGAAAATAGAGAAATTAAAAAAGAATTAAATAAATGGCTAATGTTTTATACTATAACTAATAATTTGAGATATTTTCGCTATTATTATATTATTTACCCTATTTTACTGGACTAAACTGACTGGCTAAAGTTAGCCAGTACAATCAAATGTAATTTTTCAAATATTTAAATTTATTTAGCTCAAAGCAGTGAAGAGATATTGCGACTTAATCGGCGATATAGTTGAGTACTGCCATCTCACCTGGCTATCTTCCCTCGAGAGTACAGAGTGTCGAGCATACTCTGGAACTTGGGCGAGTTGGAGATCTTCTCGGGCGTGACGTAGAGGAGTTTCAGCACTGGTTCGCGCATTGACAGCTTGTGGTATACCTCATCTGCAGCTGCTGCTGACACATCTCCAGACAGTTGAGCAGCTGGGATCTGTGATCATTGTACAACATATATTTAGTTTTAACTCACTGGAATAAAACTACTTTTCAACTGATATGTGCGCATACTTTATATTTAATACTGACGTTTCGACTTCTTTACAGGAGCCGCTCCTTAGCTCAATTGAAGGAGCAGTGGACCGGACGTTCGGGTTCGAGCCCCGCCTGAGAAAAACTAGTGAGCCAAATCGTTTTTTCTAGTATTTTTTTTTAAATGAATCATATAATTTAGTATAAAAAATGCAAAAATACTGTACCCGTACAGTACACCGACCAGTAATATGTTGTACATATTGACTTGATATTTAGGTCACTTCAAATAATATTTAATTTATTGTTATATTCACGCATTTATTCCTAATATCCGTACGGCTGCTTATACATCAATTGTATAGTTACTAAGTAATAAAAACAGTGTTAGAACGACTATCATTGGGTTTGTTTCGTGCATTAACCTTCCCTTACAAATCTTGTTTCACTCATCTCGTAAACTGTATAATACGATACAGTTTCTTTTGGTCCTTCGAGCCGGATACAAGACAAATGGGAATTAATTATTAAGTAGTTATAATATAAATTATTATACATTTATGTATTCTATGTATTGTTGAATAGCCATAGTACAAACCTGATTTTTCATACAATAGAAACAGAACGCGAGAAGGTAAGTTGAAAACTTACCTTCTCTCTAAAACTAAAGTCAAATATATGGTCACAGAATGATCACGTAATGTGGAATATTTGCAGAAACATGAAACACACGTATAAAACTACATACACATGCATCACACACAGACGCATACATACCACATAATTTTACATTTTTATTCACACATCTGTATGTGTGATTACGTGTGTTTGGTGTGGGTTCTGTAACCCACACCAAACACACGTAATCAGGGCTTTTACTTTATAGAGTGTATAAAACTTTACAGCATTAATCCTTGTGTTTGGCAGAAAACAGCGTTTGCGAGTGCATACCAGCGCTGAAAAAAGAACTATACAGTTTTCGGCCAGGACACGTTTGCTAACTTCAGTTGCGGTGACACAATCCGCCATTTTGCTTATTATCGCTCAGCGATCGCCATTTTTCTTACAAGCGCTCGCAAGCGTTTTTTTACTGCCAAACACAAGGAATCGATAGCAAAACCTTTTTACTTCCCCGTAAACACTTTCGTATGCTATCCGCATTTAATGACGATAATTAACTAGGCGATGCAGTCGCTAAGCATAAAGCTACTCTAGCACCATATATTGGAGCGGAGCGTAATACCTAAAAAAAGAAAAAAAAATCGATGGGATTTTTTGCGAATTTCAAAATTCGGTCTCCGTCACAACCTGGTCCTAAACCTGTTGACTCGATTCCACACAAAATTTATTAAAATCGGTTAACTCGGGAAGTTATGGCGTAACAGACATTGCGCCATTGAAGCTGATCCATGGGAGCTTCGCTCGCTTCGCTCCAAAAACAACAAACTAGACAAGAAAAAAAAATGTTTATATTTTTCCCCCATTCCTGGTTTAAGTTAAGCTTTTTAACTTGAAACAGATAAGCAATCAGTACTCAATATCCCAATATACAGTACAACACATAAAAACAACACAATGCAATGTGTAAACTTACGTCAAGGGAGAGTAGTTTGTTCACTTGGTCCAGAATTAACGACTTAAGCGGGGATATCACAATGGTCACTCCCGGCGTTAAAATCGCAGGTAACTGGTAACACAAAGATTTACCTGTAATGAGAAAAATATATATAAAAGATTAAATGATTTTTATTCAATATAAGTATTTACAATGCGTATTAATTTAAGTAACCAAGTGCTGAAACACCATAGTGAAAAGCTAGAATCAAGAGCCATGGAGCGTAGCATGCTAGGAATCAGAAAGCAGGACAGAGTTAGGTGCAGCACAATAAGGCATATGACTAAAGTTGTTGACATAACTACACGAATACATCAACAAAAGAGAAGAAGAATAGGCCACATGATCTGTGATCCCTAAGAGAAATAGTGCAAAATTGTCACCCACTGGTATCCCAGAGATGGTAAGAGAACCAGGGGACGCCAACAAACAAGATGGGAGGACGACCTTAAACATACAGTTGGATGTTATTGGAGGAGGGTAGCTCGTGATAGGTCTCAGTGGAAAAAGTTGAAGGAGACCTATGCCAAGAGGCACACTGAGCTTCGGGACATACTCTGAACTTATTTCAAACCAAAACCCATAAATTACTGTAAAGCCCAGAATAAACAGGCTTACTTATTTATTTTTTAAGTGCTGAACAGCCGGCGAACTGCCAGAGACTAAAATTCTAAGTCTATTTTTTAAAAGGTTTCACAAAAATATGCCAAATTATCATTACAGCATAATAGATCTGCCATTTGAATGTTTGTTATTTTTTTAACTTTTTATAAAAATCACCATCGAAGTTTAAATGGATAAAATTCCCGACAAAAAGACATTTGTAACCAAGCAGGTGATGTCACTCCAGACTTAGCCAACCCCATGTGTTTTTAATAACGTGGTCGAACATGATTTTTTTTTTATTGGTAATTTCTTACAAAAAATCATACATATTTGAAAATATTGTATGGGCTTAATTGGTTTTAAAAAATATTTACTGTTGAATAAACAACAGTTTGATCTATATTTCCACTGTAGTCAAATACCCTTTTCCTCTCTCCCTCATAAAGACAGTTAAAATAGGCGATCTAAAATATATCCAAAATGAAAGAACCGTGTCTATAATCATATAAATTTTATGGTGAACCGTCATTAAGGATAGTAAAATTTTAATTGCTAATAAAATCATACATTTTTTTAAAGATTATATGACCAAAGCAATTATTGAAAATATTTTTTTATATAATTTGTTAGTTATGGCAAATGAAACAATTTTAATAGAATGAAGTATGAATAAACTGTTATACTGACCTCCACCAGTGGGCATGAGGACGAAGCAATCGTGGCCCAGAAGCGTGGCGTTGATAACTTGCAACTGATTGGGACGGAAGGTCTTCAGCCCAAACTTCTCTTTGAACATTTCCATCATCAGCTCCGAGTGTGGAAATTTTAAACCATCAAATTCACCTAAGATACACATACTGTTAGTACGAATTCAATATAATTTTAGTTATCCTGGCTGACTAGACTCAGGAACTCCAATAAAGTATTTATTCCGTAGACAGGTATCTAAATTTGTTTAATTTAGATACCAGTTTTCTTAATCTTTAACTACAAGATAAGATAAATGCTTTATATTCAATATGAGCATTTACAATGCGTTTATTGAAAGTCAATTATGGCATGGCTTCGTAAGTCCTACGACGGGAGACCTTGTACCGAAAAGAAGGCGCAAGATACTCGGCAACTATATAGAACTAGAGCGGAAAAACGCTTAATGTGTTACAGACTTTTTTATTAAGGAAACTTAAAAAGGCCATTAACTCCACGCCTTTTTATCCATCAATAGTCATATAGCCTCATTAGGATCCGTTAACAACTTTTGCAATTTCTTAGAAGGGAATTACATGGTATGGCACCTTATTATAAAACAAAACCGCAATTCAAAAAACTAAAATCCCTACTGCCTTTCTGTGTAATTTGGAAATGATATTTTTTTTCAAATTATTGCTTTTTAATGTAGGGTACATTAAAAAAACAATAATTTGAAAAACTAAAAAATGGAATAACCCTAAGACAAGAGAGTCGTCATACCCGAATGCTAACTTAAGAATCGCCAAAGTTATAGCAGTCGGGACATTTTTTAGTTTTTTTTTATTTTGATATACCCAGTGTCACTCTCACAGTAAATACGAATTTAACGACACCTCTCAAGCTAAAATCCATCAAGCCGTTCAGACTGCAGAGCGTGCCAAACAATTATACATACATATAATCATACATACTCTCGAAAAACTTAACCCTCCTTCTTGCGCAGTCAGGTAAAAAGCAATATGTGTTTGGTTATTCACCTGTAATCCCATCGTTCTTTGTCCCAGCATGAAAATCACCCATGCCTTCATATTTTGGTTTCTCATTATCTTTCACTATTGTGTTGTCCATAAGATTTATTACTTTCGGCTCTTTACATGTCAACGCTTCCATGTCCTCCTCGAAATCTTCTGGCCTGTATTCTGGCCAGCCATCGTCGTCCACGGGAATGTCATCCAATTTCGTATCACTAGTGCCAGGAAGCGAATCACTAATGTTTATAACACTTCCCTTAGACGATTCAGGCAATAGGTCTGTGTCATCATCCATGTCAATAGGCACTTCATAGTCTTCAACATCATCAATGTCGTCATGAATAGGACTATCTTTAACTATAGGAGAAACTGCTGTGCATGGCTTATTAAAATTCAACAAAGAACTTTTACTCAACTGCGGCGGCTGAAACTCTACAGAACTATTCCCTACAGGTACATATTTTGGTTGTTCTTGGGGCAGTATAGGCTTCAGCCTTTCTGAGGCACTCTTTAATCTTTCTAGAGTGCTTGATGGCACATCTCTTGTAGGAGTTGAGGTTTTACTACTATCTGAATCATTAAATGCCAACCTAGAAGGTCTTTTAAATACAAATTTACTTTTGCTTTGATTTACATTGTCTGATGTATCAAAATTAGAAATATCTGTTACGTTCTTAGTAGAATCATTATTTGATAATACCTCAAATGATAGACATTTCTTAGCTATAGATTCAGAATAAATTGTTTTAGTGGATTCTGGCTTTTTATCAAAATTTATTATGTCAGGAGTAGATGTTGCCAGTTGATTTTTAGGAAGTATTTTAGTGGAAAATGGCTTCTTACCAGATATTTGACTTGACTCCAAATCAAAGTCACTAAAATCATCATCATAATTTTGCAAAACAGATGGACTATGTTGTATATTATTGACAGTAAACATTTTTGAAGGTGATTCTAGCATTTGGGTAGGCTGATCAAGTTCGTTTTGAGGAGTATCTGGTTTTTTAAGTATTATAGATTTCAATTTTGTTTTGTAATATTTCATTTTTGCATAAGTTTTTTTATCATACCCAGGAAACTTTTCTTTAATGCAATTAGGAATCCTATCAAAAGCATTGCTTATTTTTTCTAATATTTCTATATACATTATTTTACATTTGTCTATGTCTTCTAATTTAATACTGGTTTTATCCTAAAAATTAAAAATGAAAGAATATAAATGAAAGAACATATTAGACACAATTAGACACACAAACAATAAGAATATTAAAAGTATTAAATCCTTACTCTATCAAGTTTTTTGAAAGATGAATTTTGAGCAACTTCTTTCAAAAATCCAGCAATTGAATCATCTAATTTCAAATTCTTAAGTGGATCTCTGTCCTTATTTGGACTAGACTTTTCTGGAGTTTTTAGAGTCTTGTGATGAATTTTCTCTTCAGTCTTATTTTTTGGAGGTGAGGGTGTAGCACTTATTCTTACTGATGTGTTAGATACCTCTGGTGATGGAGTATTGCATTTTTCATTGAAAATATTAGGTGAAATACGGAAGTCGTCCTAAAATAAAATTAGTCAAATTATTTTTTGACATATCGCTTATCTACATATAAGGGTGAATTAAATAGTTCACCTTACTCATAAATACACGTTATATTTTTATTTATTTCTAGTCATTAGGTTTACTTGTTATTTGGTTGGCATAGTGTATAATTGTGTTTCCGTAGCCTTTGCCGTTGAATTAGATCTTATTCTACCTGATCAGGTGCAGCTTCAAGAAAATAGAGCAATAAGGAGTCATTAAAATATTGTTTAAAAAAAAAATTGAATGAGATTCTCGATGACATGAAAACAACATTAGGGGAATAAATATACTCTATCAAATAGAATGGTGAAAAAGTGTGTTCTAAAATTCAAACGAGAACGAGAGAACATTGAAGAGGACGGCAAAAAAAAGGTAATGTGTGTGATCTCAGACACACTGTTGCTTTCTTTGGCAGACCGGAAATTGCTGACATTGCAGGTATCTTGTATGGACGATCCCACAACATGGCCAATGAACTTAGATTTTCTAATGTTTCAACTCAGTTGGACCCCAGATTGCTTCCAGTTGACCAAACACGAATAAGGCTTTCGATTTGGAGTTTCGTGATTGTTTGGAAATATTTGAGGCTGATCCGCAAGATTTTTTACAGATTAGTGACTATGGATAAAACTTGAGTGTATTAGTATACTAGAAAATAAAAAAATCTAAGCAATAAATAAAGAAACAAACAAACTTCATAGAAAGCAACGAAAATTTGTCGCCTAGCAAGGTGTAGGCGTCAGTTTTTTGGGATGCTAAAGGTGTCATAGTGGAATTCCTTGCAAGGGAAAACAATAAACTCTGAGCTCTATTGCTCCTTTTTACATCGTTTACGTGAGGAAATGCCCCAGATTACTGAGAAGAAAAATATTGTTCCATCACAATAATGCTCGCTTTTACACGTCTGTTGAATAGATGGCTAGAATTTGTGATTGTGGTTTAAAATTACTGGCCCATCCAGCTTATTCTCCAGATTAAGGATTTTCACCTATTTCCAGACTATAAAAAAATACCTTGTTAGTCAACTCTGTGGTAAATTACATTTTGATGACCTTAAAGAGTCTTTTTTTAAGACCAGCACAGAAGCTTTGGAATGCAGGTGGAAGAAATGCATAGAGCTAGATAAAAATGTCATTGCGATTTCCGTCTCGCTATTGAGCATTTTTTCATATTTTATTTTGTTTTCTTCACTAGCTGTGTGATTTTTAATCCATAACAAATCAATTAGTAAATTGATTTATGCATACCAAACAGGGTTTATGTATGGTCAGCTAAATAAAGGTCAGCAAAAAAAGTGCACTGCAAAGCACGCCAAGCAGAGCTAATGTTTATTAAAAACTAATATAAATAAATAGTAAGCCACTCGTGGCTTTTTGAAATACTAACCACATCCATGGAATCTTGGGCACTATTTTTACCATTATGAGCGTCAAATGTGTGCAAATTCATAAAATCATGGCTTATTTTAGAACAGTTTGGAGTATCTTTCAGGGTGTCTTGATTTTTTTGCTCCACCTAAAATATTTAAAATTAAAGGAATGAAAATTATAAAGGACCATTCATTAAATTTTATTTTATAAAAGTATGTTTAAAAAGAGGGATTAAACAATAATTTGATAGCATGGTTCTTTGAAACAAGTATCACCACTTCACCATATACATCTATACAACTAAACAATGTAATGTTCTTGTATGGAATTCAAAGCGAGACTAAACTACCTCCACTGTAGTGGTATTTATCTCTCTGTGGGAGTTAGCCTCTTAGGGCTTGAACCCGGTTGTGGTACGCTGTGTTATGGAGAAGAAACACTATCACCAAAACTAATATTAATAAATTCATATATTATAACAAATGCTGCTTTTTTTTAGATCATAAAGGATTCCTGTAAGTTCCCAACTATATTTGAATTAGCTTGGGTAATTTTGCAAAAAAGGAAATATTAATAATTTAATGCATCAATTTATTTATTTCTCTGTATAGATTAATCCCTATAGCCATAAAAATAGTATAATATAAATTAATTATGCAGTCATTTGAACCCTAATAAACAAATTTTATTACCACCATTGTTGGAAAAATCAACTCACATTTTGTGTCCCATTTTTAAAAGGTGGTACCCCTGTAACAAAAATATATCTGTTAAAAATAAAATCTTTAAAACCAAGGAATTAAAAAATAATATGAATACTACATTTATTTTTTTATATTATTACGCTTCAGAATAATATTTAAGTAATGCAAGTAGTTATTCAAGACTTTCCCGAATTTTAGTGATTATAATGCTTACATTGATCACATTGAATTACTTGTTGTTTATGGATTAAAAATAAAAATAGAGCCAAAAAAATAGCTCTATATTTCTTATCATACATACAATGTACCATATTACACTAAGAATACTTACAGTGATTATTAGTATTGGACTTTGTTTTAAAAACAAATTTTGACTTCTTTTCCAACATTGGCTCTTGAGCAGCACTGCTATAAATATATGAATGTCTTTAGTTACGGAATAAATATATTATATCTTATTTAAAGTATGTACTAATGTATGACCTCAAGCCTTTTTAAATTTATTTTTAACTGTGAACATAAATAAATTAGACTTTATTGTTCTTTTTCTCAAAACAGATACATACATGAGTAAGTAGGTTAATACCAAAGTAAAGCTTGAACACCACCTCATATTACATACAAATCTGGAGCTCCTCCACTTTTGAGGAGACAGGTTTACAGCTGCTGTGCTTAGCACCAGCCAATCCGCACTGAACTTATGCACTTTATTTGCCAGAATATGGTATAAAGATAGTCACAGCTTTTATTTCCTAATATCAAATTTGTTATGCAAATGTGAAAGTATTGCTGACATAGTCAGATTTTAAAGTCAGATGATTTTGTGAAAGTCTCCAATAATTAATATTTTTTTTATTCTTTACATTGAATGGGTTCTCTTTTGTTCCCAATCAAGCCTGGGGGTAAAGACAGAATCGACAATAGAGCAAACTAACTCAAAAGTGTCTATTTACCCTGGCTCTGAAGATGGACGAATTGTATGTACTTATTTGTGAAATTGTGCCTATATTTGAAGGTTATAAATATTTAACAAACATTACAAATAAAGCAAAGCCCAGTAGTTTGACTATATCTATATACCACCCTGTTAAACATAGCCTTTTATATTAGGTACAAAATACAGTGGAGCCCCGGTAATCCGGCCCCTGGCCTAATGCGGCACCCCCTATAATCCGACATCGTCTATTACATACAAGTATTCGCTAATTCACGATTGAACAAGTTACAACTTGTACGCACCATCAGAGTGCAAGATGCAATTAACGCCTTTGAGCTGCAATAAACTGGGTTTGCAATGGGCTGAAGAAAATGGTGCATCCTAAAACGAACTTCTACTTTTAAGAAGACTGAGGGACAAAGCTTTAATTTCGCGTTTCAACAATGTTAAACAAAAAAAATGATGAATATTTTCATGCTTCTTAAATTGATTTATTCATTAAGTTTGATTATTTTAGTACAGCATTTTACTAAATCAGGCCTGAAATTAGGCACCTAAACCAACAAAACCGATTACTAGTGTTCAATTAATCTGAGTCTTAGGAACATATTTAGATTCAGTATAATCAGTACAAATTCTTGTTTACCCACAAAAATAAAAATAACCCACAATAGTAAAATAAATGAAGCGGTCTTGTTTATTTTATTTAATAAATCTCATCTCACCCGACATCATGGTTTTTAGCACACGAGATTTATGAAGTAAGGTAAATTATTATGAAAAAATCCTTAATCAACATGCAGGTCCAAAGAAAATTTTGTAACAGATTTTTGCTGAGTATTTGTATATATATATTGAGTATTCTCTTTAAATGTATAGCGTGGAACAATATATTCAATTAGAAGTAAAAGTTCAAATATATCTTTTGACCTATGATTTGTTTTGGATTAAAAGAAAGAGTTAACAAACCTTGAGGGTCCTCCACTATTCTTTTTTATAAAATTCATTAATGAAGACTGTTTGTTCATTCTTACGGTCTTTTTTGTCGCCATTAACGTAAATTAAAATAAATTACTTAGAAGAAAAATATTTTAAGCGCGCACTTTTTCACTGGATTGCATTTTTTTTATTTCAACCACAGAATACAACAAACGCTGTTTCAGCTGTCTGTTCTATCAGTACTACTTTTTTTACTTACCATTAAGGAAGGCAAAGGCTACAAAAATATGCCCATACCGCAGCATCTTCATTAATTTCTTTTCTGAATTAAACTAGGCGATGCAGTCGCTAAGCACAAAGCTACGCTAGCACCATATATTGGAGTGGAGCATAATACCTAAAAAAATATTGTTTTTTTTTCGATGGCAATTTTTGCGAATTTCAAAATCTGGTCTTACTGTTGATTCGATTGCACACAAAAAATATTAAAATCGGTTAAGAACTCTGGAAGTTATGGCGTAACAGACATTGATTCATTGAAGCTGATCCATGGGAGCTTCGCTCACTTCATTCGCTCCGCTCCAATCATGATTAATGATTATGAGAGTTGATTTATGAATGATGGATGATCAAATAATGACATGATAATCCTTTCTCCCAGGTTATAGTAAAGCTGTGGGATTATTCTGTGTGTAGCAAAGACTACAATGTTGTGTAGTGACAAGAAACAAGGATTGTATTTTTCGTATACCTATTAATAATCATAATTTCATTCACTGATTGTCATTCAATTCATTCCGCCACTACACCACAGTCTAATTTTGGTCTTGCGATCATTCTGGTCCTTTTCCAGACTGTTTGAATGTTAGATAATATTAATAAGTACGCCAAGAGAAATGAAACTTTATGTATGTACGGTACGCAACAAATCATGCTACACACTCTAAAAATGAAATGGTCTCTCTAGCATTGGCTCGCTAGAAATTTTCTCGATTAACCAATATCTCATACGGTAGCATCATGCTACTCCATATTTTATTTGGTTCGTCATTTCATTGTATTGCGATGACAATAAATTCACTGTCCAAGTACAATATATCCACGACTTACATCCATTAAACTAATTCGTACCATTTTATGGAGTACTAATTACGTCCTTATTGTTACATCAAGTCCACGTTAAGTTTCCTTATGTTGATCATGACTCATCATTATATCATCATGATAAAAAAGACATTGAATGAAATTACTATGGGTAAATTCCTTCAGAGATTACTAAAATTAGCAATGTCAAGACTTATTCTTTTCCTTTTATAACTGACAATAAAATAAAAGATAACCTCAGTTTTAATTTTTCTATTTACTCTAAAAATAATAAAAAGTATGATGTGTTATTAATACGCTCAAAGTTATAAAAGATAAGAACCTAATTTTTTTTCCAATATGAGCATATACAATACCTGTATTGAACATCAAAGCTAGGCCACTCCTTCTTAAGTCCTATCAAGTCTATCTGAGAAAATTTATTAAATATGAAGATATGACTTAAAAAACACGCATCCAAGGTATAAAATCTTATTTGAAAAACTGTTCTGCACATATGTATTCTGTACGCAGGCAGATAGGTTCTATTATCTTATCTATACAATATTCTGTAATCTACGGTTGATTCTGACACTGACAGCTGACAGACAAGACAAGACTGAACAGCGGGCAGTGACAGTTTGTTCAATTTTGTTGTGAACTAAATGTGAAATTATTTTAAAATGTCTCTTAAAAAAGGACTATATCTAACAAAAGTTATTTGCTGTAAAACTGCAAAGCTTCAAAATACAAATTATTCCAGACCAAATAACTGGTTATATACCGCAAATTCATTTAGATTTTATTCAGCCGAAAACATAGGTTAGGTTTTCAGCAGTTCTCTGTGTATTGTATAACCTTAAGGTTTACAAGCTTACTAGTTTACATATACTGATTCTATTCATGTTTTAGTGTAACATAATTACTAAGTGAAAATAAATAATAACATCTGTATCTTAATTAATTTTCTATACACTAGTGAAAAATTCTTATTGGATTTTTTCGTGCTGTGTGGTATTTGGTAGAGTAGAATAACACCAACATTTCACACTTAAGGGTGTAATGAAAGACGACTATTGATACTGGAAGTAATTGCCATATAGGTACCTCCCATAGACAAAGTGGGCAGCGTTTTCCAAATTATTGTCGTCTACTGTAATCTCCAACCTGCCTACTAAGTGTTATGTTATGGCAAAAGCCCCCATTTTCTGGAGAAGACGTTAATCAGCTGTGATGATGATGTTTTTTTTCCTCTTAACTAATGCAATAAAAATATATTCTTGTTATTGTTTTAGGGGATAAAAATAAAAAAAGCCAAAGTCCTGAAAAGGTAGACATATTGGGTCGTTTCTTCCCTCAAAATCCAGTGACCCCCACTGATGCTCAAGAAGTTAAAAAAGAACAAGAGCAATTTGAAAAAGAAAATAGGAGAAAGACAGAAGAGAATGAAAAAAGTTGGAGAAGAATGAAAATTGGGTAAAAATAAAGTGTAAAATAATAACGCTCTTAATAGCTTGCTTTAAGTTGATGGATACAATTTTATTAATTTTGTGCCTTCAAGTTATCACAATCAATGTAAGAAGTAGCTTTAAAGTTGAAAATAGAATGAGGAAAAGTTATTTTTATAGATGGTTTATATACAATTTAATCACTAAATTTCATTATGTTATAGTAATAAGTTTAATAAGCACTATTAAAAATAACTGGTTCCAAATATAATCCAAATATAATAATTAATGTACCGGGACATAAGGCATCTGGAAAGCTAAGATATCTTTAAACTATTCATTATATTTTTAACTCAACGCTTTGCACCTATAACTAGGATTAATAATAACTTTGTATTTATTAAAATGGTATTATTATATGACTAAAATCCCATTTTAATTTAGACTAATGTAAGCAATCATGAAAGCTTAAGATAAAACAATATATTAATGTATGACATTATTCAGACAGCTAGACTTTTCAGTATAAGACACAAGCAAATACTGAAAATTTGATCTTTTTTGCTTGCATCTTGTTATCTCTTAAAACATCAGCACACTATGTTTTTTAAACTCTGTCAATGCATGATTATATCACCACAAATGCGATACGCCTGTCAAATACAACTTGACTATGAATTTATGTTTCAAAACCTTTGATACCTGCATAAGTTCAGTCCTGCGCCTGAATCGGTATCTGTATCGATACAATCGCATTAGACTTGGAAAGGATTGCTCTGTAGAATAAATTGAAACATGCATTGCGTCATCAAAGGCACTTAAGTATCATACTTCTATTTCACAGAAATGCTTAAAAATCTATAATGCCTAGAAAGAATAATAATTATTCTTACATTTTTGCCTCACTTTAGTAAAATTTTGTACACATTAGCCACCAAGTATGCACAGAAAAAAAATAATTGATAAGATTTTGAAAATAATCCTTTTAATCAGTGAAGTAAACCTAATTTATGGCTATTGCCAGGTTTGCAGTATTTGGAGGAGCCTTAACAGTGATGGGTGGATGCCTGGTTGTGGAAATGGGTGCTCCTAGGCGTGATGAAGGTGGTCAGCCAATTGAAGATGAGTTCTCAAATCTACCCATTATAATGCAGTATCTCAAACGCACTTGGAAAGAGCTTACATTCTATGAAAAAGTGAAGTATTTTTATTTATATTGCAGTAAAACAAACACACTTAGACAAAATTAGAGATTATAATTTTATATATTATTATCTTAATTTTTTCAGGACTTGCTTTCATTATAGACGCATTTTCAATTAGTAGAAATTAACCTTTAACTTCTTATATTGATTTTATAAAAATAATGTATCATAATTATCCCACAATTGGTGTTTGAGATCTACAAATTGTATTGTTATATTGTACATCAATATTGATTTAAGGGACAGCAAATAATTTTTGTCTTTTAACCCCTTAAAACCCGCGAGCACTATATCATGCGCGCGACAACGATACCTAAAGTCCGAGAGCATTATATAATGCTCTATAGCGCGCAGTCTGATTTAATCGTTATTACGGCTTTGGTAATAGTTCTTTTTGATTGAATGATATTTTTTCCCCAATGGAGAGAGAAATAACGCATTACACAAAGCTGGGCTTCAAGGGGTTAATACATATAAATAGTCTATTCAGAGTGTAGTAAACGTATGTTCACGCGCGAAACGAGTGAACGGGAGGGGCAGCTGTCTTAACACTAGCGGGAGCGTCGAGCGGAGGGTCCGCTGTCCGCTCCGCACTCGGCTATCGACCGGCAGCGCTTACGCACGCGTTTTTGTTTGCTTGGTACATTGTTGTATTAAAAAATCGTGTTTTTATACAGTCCACTTATTTATTGCATTCCGCACCTTTACATTGATCCGCTGGTGTTAAGACGGCTGCCCCTCCCGTTCACTCGTTTCGCGCGTGAACACGTATTTTGGCATCACAGTGGGGTATACGTTTATAGTACCAATATTGGGTACTAACTAAACCCACCAAACACTAAATACAGATTTGTGGGTAGTAACACAAACACAACTTGCCATGTCATTCCATCCTCTTTATTTTTATGTTCCTCTAATTTTGATCAAGTGTATAGCTTCTACATATACATTACTAGCGACCCGCCCCGGCTTCGCACGGATGCAATGCTCACTATATTATGCATGTATTATACATATGAACCTTCCTCTTGAATTACTCTATCTATTAAAAAAAACCGCATCAAAATCCGTTGCGTAGTTTTAAAGATTTAAGCATACATAGGGATATAGGGACAGAGAAAGCGACTTTGTTTTATACTATGTAGTGATGATGCTTGACATTATTACTTTTAGTGTTGATAGCATGCTAATGTAGAATTTTGCATACAAAGGAACACAAATTCTTACTTCTATGCAACGCAACCAGCAACAAATCACGTGAAGAATTCGAAACCTTAAAAAATCGTTGATTTATAACAATACTAAACTGCTCTTAATCCTCACAAGAAATGTCTTCTTAACATTTTGAAGCTGAATAAATAAGATCAATTGTGAATCTTATAATTTTTCATATTTGTACCCAATACAAACTCATTTCTTCCTTAAGCTTATGAAACTCCCTGAATGAATATTTACCTCTTTGTAAAGGACCTAAGTTAGCCAAGTGCCATATATTATTAAACCTCAGTACTGCTTTCTAAATCAACTGTCTCCACTATATTTCTTCAATCAATAAAATCTGCTAAGAAATTTGTTCTAAAATTATTTCTAAAGGAAAACCAATGGTTTTGCATACAAAGGTCATTGTCAGCTGCCACTCAAAAACAAATATAACGAATTAGCGCCATCATTAAATTCACGACTTTCTTGACAGACTGTAGTTTTTTAACTATTGTCACGTAATGTAGGTAGGTAGCTTTTAAGTATGCAAGTTAAAAGAAAATAATTTATTTCGATATTTATTTACCTAAAAACTAACATCACACATTAAAAGATCTTCCAGACGCAGTTCCCAAAGTCTACTAATTAACTCAGTCATCCGATAAGTATGCCGTATTTTTCGGAAATTAAATTTTAAACTGTTGAGAATATCCCAATTACGTTCAGTAACAGTAAACAGTAAAAATAACAGTAAACAGGTAACAGTAGTCCAATAACTCGCTGTGGTCGCTTCTTTAATTCGCTCCGAAGATTACTTTCATATTGATTCGATCATTTCCAAAACTAGAACTATCCTTTTACGTGGTTGTGCTTTGTCTAAAATATTGGCGGGAGTTAATTCATTTAACTTTTTCTGTTACATTTTGAATACAAACGATAGTGCGTAATCCGCCATAACCTTAGTCATACTACCCTCGCTTTTTTATTGTTTATTTGCATTCAAACAAGGTTCAGATGGTCAGATAACGTTAAATTCAACTTATTCGGCCATATACAAGACATACTCTTCCCGAGTATTGTTCAATCAAGCCAATAGGTCCACATTCACTACCGTAGGAGTGTTTCTAAAGCCTTTTTCTATGCGATATATGACATCATTAATTAGTAGGGTCAGTTGAGTTTTACGTTCCTAACAATGAAATCAGACTGTTTTATTTGTAACGTAACATTGTTTTTTTTTAAATACCAGATGATAAAGGAGCCGTCGAGGGAGAAGTTGCTGCCGGATCCATTACCGGCTCCGTATCAGCCGGCGTACACCTTGGTGCTAGAGTTCACCGACGTATTAGTACACCCCGACTGGTCCTACCAGACCGGATGGAGGTGAGCTCCCATTACTGAGCATGACGCGATAATACTATAATTATTTAGGTCTGCCAGGCTTTTATATTAAGTGATAAAGAACGCTTAAAAAATGGGTTGTTTTAATTGGGTCACATCGAAGGAAGCGTGCCTACAAGTCGAATGCTCAAAGTAAACATCTTCGCTGAATAATGTTGTCGACGTAGTTGTTGATGCAGTTGATACTTTTGACATATATCTTTTACACAACACCAGTACATTAATACTTGTGCAAAACGGGTTGGTAAAGATATATGAAAATGCATTACACGATCCTTATAAGATCCTTTACTTGTTTGTTTTTTTATTGTCAAATATGTACTGTAAGAAAAAAACTTAAGACTATAAGCCCAAAAAGTTCTTATTTCAAATTTTAAAGGTAAGATCCTAAATTAAAAAAAAGAGTTGCTGGAAAAACTTGTGAAAAACACAAAGACATTCATTTTCTCGTTGTTTACTTAATTGTTAGAATGAAATTTATTTTTAATTTTTTAGTCGATCAACTATAGAAGCGTGTTTTTTTTTCATAATTCCAGTCATTTATATATTTTATCGAAATTTCTCAGATAAAATTAAAAAATATTGTTTGTAATTTAATGTATTGTCTTCTTTCTTTCTTTATTTATGGCTTGCACGATTTGTGCATTTAGCCAGTGTCAAGTAAGTATAATTGCCAGTTCTTGAGTAATTTCTTAATTTTATAACGATGAATGAACAGTAACAGTAAAATATTTTTTTTCCTAGGTTTCAGTAAATGTGTGGGGTTTTACTGAAACCTCCCCGTGGATTTCTTGAGAGAGCAGGAAAAGACAACTTCCGCCGCTTTGTTACACTTGCCAACACTTTTCTATGTTCACAAACACTTAATGGTTAATAATCCACCATTATTACGCACTAATATCCACAACAATACAAATTTTAACAAGAGAAACAAAACCACCAACATGACGCTACCCGCTCCCGCCAAAAAGCATTTGGCTCCCTATTGTATTGTCATCGGTCTCTCTCTGATAAGGATGCAAATTTCAAATTAATTTGACGTTATGAATTGGGTAAAAATCGCTTTAGAAGAATCCGTTACAAACAAACATACAGACATAAAGGTGAGGTTAGCAACCTTCCGTCCATGTTTAAGGCTATTTTTAAAGGCTCATGACTACGTAGACTGTTTTACTCCACTTAAAGGTTTAAAAAGCGGCCTGGGGTAGACCAGTTCCTACAGAGCGTAGCGAATAGCAACTACGAAGTGGTGATATTCACGTCGGAGAACGCGTTCATGATATGGCCGGTCATCGACAAACTGGATCCGGAGAACAAGCTCATCTCGTACCGCCTCTTCAGGGACTCCACACACTTCATCGACGGCGTTCACGTCAAGAATCTCGACGGACTCAACAGAGACTTATCTAAGGTAATTTATATACAGGGTGTTTGGTAATATCTGTATAATCCCGTATATCGTACCCTAAGAATTAAATCGACCTATCTAAAAATGCGGTTTGATAGATATCAGGGTAAAGATTCCAGTGTTTTAATACTTAAAATAGTTACTTAAGCTTTTTAATACGATGGAAGAGTTTTTGATATAAATTAAGAATAAATGAATGTATTATTAGATCACTTTACATCTAAAGGTGCGATATGATAGATAGTTACCATCCCGGAAAATTATTATAAAGCCAGAAAACCACCATGTGGCTGACAAAAATTTGATTTTATTGTTAATATGGATAATAGCAAGTTGACAACCCTACACGTAGATGGAATATTATTTTCGATAATCCATACCATTACTGACACTGCTAAGGAAAGAAGGCGAAAGCTGACGAGTTAATTGTGCCCGTTGTTCTTGTCTGCCCGTTGGGCAATTCAAAAAATCTTATTTTAAGTTTTTTTGAATTACATTATTGGTCATTCAAAATACACCATCGTGGTTTAGGGTTGCCACTAGTTTTATACTTATTTTCCAGGATTGTTTACATGATACCATATTAAGAATTATACAGATACCACCAAACACCCTGTATATGTATTTTCTTGTCTCGATTTTAAGTTTTCGTTAAAAACTCTGGATTGGTGATGAGTTAATATATAAAATATATTATTAGGTCAGGTCAAAAGCACTCTTGACCGTCGAGCTTGTATGAAAGGTCTGATGAGAGTTGAAGAAGCGAGAGGTGTATGTCATGTATGATCTATGATCAGTACCTATCCCTACGAGATAAGGGGCCGTCCATTAATCACGTGATGTTTTTTTTGCATTTTTAACCACCGCGCCCCCTTGGTGATACATAGTGAGGTTTAAGACTACCCCCCCCCCCCCCTCTCCTATATCACGTGTATTTATTTGTACCTACAAAGAACATTTTTTTTTTACAAAGAACATTTCTTTTTTTTTTATTTACAATATACAGGTATAAGTATCATCTAATTTTATTATAGAAAGTTAAAGACTACAATAATAACGTTTAGAGGTAGACAGAAAGGATGCAGATTGTTTTTGACTAACCGTTCATTATCGCGCGTTTGCCGAAAAAATAAATACACGTGATATATTACTACAGCCCCCCTCCCCCCCTTGTGATATTTCGTGATATTTTATGGACCCCTCCCCCACCTTTCGATCCGTGATTAATGGACAGCCCCTAAAGGCGTGATTATATGTATGTATAATATTTTGTACTAACAGTTTTACCATTATATACATACTGGTTTCGACCGCCCCATGAAGATAATGTAAGCTAGATGTCAATTATAAAAATGTACTTTTTTGCCCGTTTTCTTTATTATTAGATTAAGGATTAATATGATATGGTGTTGTCCATTTTAGGTTATTGTAGTAGATTGGAATAAGGCAGCTACAAAGTTTCATCCGGAAAATTCGTTAATATTGAAGAAGTGGAAGGGAGCAGATGACGACACATCGCTACTCGACCTCGCCAATTTATTACAGAGTAAGTGTCTTTAAAATAATCTATCCAACCAGAGGCTTGAGTGCAAGTTTTTAAATGTGAATCACATAGTTTATATATATGATATATTTCAATATTACGAAAATAAGTTTTGAATTTAAAATGTTAACTCAAAAGCAACACTCAACTCTATGGTTAATGAATAACATAAGTATATGTTTTGAAAAAAAGGGGTTTAAACTTTTTCGCTTTGTCCCATGCCGACATTTTGAATTTTTTTTATTTAGGACTAGTCTACAGAAAAGGCTTTCAGTGTTTCTAACAATTAAAGTCTAGGCTTATAACGCTTAAAATAAGCATTTAAAGGGTTAAAGCCCTTTACTCACAAGGTCTTAATATTCTAAAACCATCCAACTTTTTAAACATATTAAAAAATTATATATATCCCCATTTTTTACCTTTTTAAACGACAAAAGGTAAAAAGTTGCACGAGCCAAACTTCTTTAACAGATTAGACACGAGGTTCCAAGAACTTTATAGACTTTTAAGCCAGTAGGCGATCAAAAGCGAGGGTAGTCCTAGATAGTTTAATGGGGCTAAGTCCGCACTTATGATTGGGCACCCTATGATTGGGCGACTATTTGTATGCTAAAACCATAGGTTTGCAAACCTCTATTTAGGGTTATGGAGGATTCGGTGTGTGTAGTTCTAAATTGGTGGCAGAGATCGCGATGTCGGAGGTTTGTGACTTTAACGAGGCCTAGTCGTGCACGCACACTCCGTTTTTCATGTCTGTACCGTCTCAAGCGCGAGACTGAATAGGTATAAGCAGGTATTCAAAGGTACATATATCTTTGAACACCTACATAAAATCATGGTGAAGCTGCGTTTGACTCACGTGAGTAACGCGTTTACAAAACGTGATGTGCACACGCCCTAATGTTTTTTTATCAACGAATCGGTGTGAGTAGTCCTCTATTTGGTGGCAGCGATCGCGATGTCGGAGGTGACAGACGTGAGGGAGGTGGTGTTGTACTACAGCCAATTCGAGGACCCTATAGCCGCCTTCCGTGATAACCAGCGGCGACTCCTGGAACAGATGGAGGAGAAGGAGAGGGAGGGAGCGGCAGCTGCCACCGCCCCCCTCACTCGCAGCTGGCTGCGTACCTTCACCAGACGCTAATGCCCACCACATGTTATACATACCGCACCCTTAGAATTATAATAAAGATAACATTGACCAACATCAGAAGTGTCAACACAAACATTCTTAACTCTAATAATATAAAACTATTTATTATAATGTGTATTAATGGTATTATTCATCTCCAACATGAAAGTACTGACTGATTATTTCTTGAATGTTGGTACTACTTACACTGACAAATATAATAGTGTTTTTAATTTAATTTTTTGCATTCACAATGCAATATTTCTATAAGATATAAAATACGTGTGTAAAATTAAAAACATAATTATAGCTGGTTCCATCTTAATCGATTGTTTAATATTTGTAAAAATATTACTTTCGATGTTGAAGGTAGTTAGCGTGCAACATTGGTGGAACGATACTAGCTCATAGTAAAGTTGGAATACGTTTGTAAAATTCGACACGTTTGCCAGCGTCTCGGTAGCTCAGCGGTCAGAGCAGTCGCCCGGATAGCGAAAGGTCGTGGGTTCGAAACCCATCTGAGGGCTCAGAGGCGTAGTTGTATTTTACACACGTATTTTATATCTTATAGAAATATAATAGTGATAACAAATATTAGACTTGTTCTGAACCCAAGGATTGTTCATTGATCCGACCAGGTATCTAACCCGGGACCTCAATGTGATGCTACGAGTGGTGATATGCGAGTCTCTAAATAATGGAATATGATTGGAAAGTAAATAAATTTTTTTTCTTCAGTGTTTTAATACAATGGAAATTTTTTTAATATAAAGTCAGAATAAATGCAACTATAATTCATTTTCATGAGTTGCTTTTATAGTTTAGTATAGGTGTATGTAGTAAAACCTAATAACTGTTTATTAGGTCATTTTATTTCTAAGGGTGCGATACGACGCAGGTCCAATCACCAAAATGTGTTACTTCGTAAAACTTGTCAATCAAACCAAATAATGAAATTCCTGGGACAGTTTTAGTTTTCAATGTATCATCACGTTGATATCATGAAAAATGTATGAAAAAGTATGTTTTTACTGGTCCGAATGGAGTTTCTTATTTTGATTATTTGATCGTCTTTAAAATGTTTACCTTACTTAAAACCTTTTTTGTAAAATCGCCGACGATGCGATTAATAAAGGCAGTCTTAGTTGAGATATATTTTAAACAGAAGAGAGAACGAGGGAGAGAGAGAATTGCAATATATTAATTTAACAGCCACGCAATGTTAAAATTTTCAAAGAATAGACAAAGCCCACCACTTTAGGTCACACTTTATGGTTTTTAAAAATCACATTTTATTTTTGGTTCTCCTATTGCTATCGTATCTTCTCATCATACATCGCAATAGGTAGTGCAATTTAGGGTGAAGGACCTTAAACATTGTATTGATATAGATAAGCCTTGTAGGATGCCGGATTTTATGATTTGCTATTTCCATCGTGGATTCTGTCTTGGCTCCCGGGCTTGATTGGGAACTAAAGCAAATCCATCCTAAATAAAAAAAGAACATATGTTTTGTTTTGACAAAAGAATTTAGTTAATTGCTTTACTAGCTGTATAACAAAGAAAAAATAACAATAAACATACAAAACGTAAATATTTTTATGTACAATAGTTGTCAAAATGATTTTTTCTACCAAAATTCTTTTTGAATTTCTCAGCATATGCTGTACCTTTCTAAATCATTCTAGAAAATCAATTTAATATGCCTAACGATCTAACCGATACGCTAATGTTTTTGTTTTTAAAATCTCTTTTATAAATTTATTTCGCGGCTTTATAAAAGTAGCACTGTAACATTTTTAACAATTTAAAAAAAATAGATTTAGTTCCGATGATATTTTAATCCTTTAAGCTACAAAGAAATAAATCCCTACAAAGTGGTTTTAATGACATATCCATATTAAGATAGCATAACGAAATCCCACAAAGTTTCACTACCTATTCTGATCACTACATATCATATACCAATGCAGTTTAGTAAATATAGTCTGCATTATAGTTCACTGGAGCTCAAAGACGCAGTGATTGACGTGTTCGGTTTACGATTGCGTATGTTATGACCCCGTTTTGTTAAACCTTAATAATTGGTCCCAACTGCAAATATTATAAACCGATACATACACTTTAAAATTCATACTGGGCTCTCGCGTTTTGGCCCAATATTCCATCGATGTTATTATCTATAAGAAAAGCCTGTGACGCAGTAGTGGCGACATAAGTTAATGTCGAGATGAACTTCCATAAAGCACAATACTAAATATACTGTACAAATGCACGCATCTTTCAATAGAGTATTTCAAAAGCTTTGCGAAAATATTTCAAATTGTTGGGTAAACCATAATAAATTTGCCATTTGATTAATTCTTTGATAATTTTTCTATAAAAATCATCATCAAAATTTAAAATAATAAAAGACACGCCAAAATACTGAAGACATCTTCATAATGACGTCACTTGCTTGTAAACAAACTTAACTGTCAAATCGTAATACGATACACCGTCCAAAAGCTTAGACTGATATTTACTGTAAACAAACAGGTGACGTCACTTTTAATTCAGTAAATCCCGCGCATTTTCAATCCCGTAGTCGAACATGAAATTTTAATTATTTTTATAAATAATTTCTATTATAATATGTATTTTAAAATATATGAGCTATATTGGTTTAAAAATGTTTACTGTTAAGCTAACAGTTTCATCTATATTTTCATTGTAGTCAAATATCCTTTTAAACACTTGTACTTACTTCAATATTTACTTTATTTTCTAAATGTAATAGTAAGCATGTACAATAGCAACACAGCCAGGTATGACTCCATTTAGGGGAGTCATTAAATATTTGTTTGCGAATAAAATTAAACTACAGCTATGATGAAGTAGCCGTAGTTAAATTGTATTTTAAATCTATAATAGTATGCTGATATACTATGTTGAAAGTCATTTTGTATACTATGCTGATATACAAAATGACTTTCAACAAACACTGATTATAAATATGTTTCTAGTTGTAATAGTATTAGACATAAGTTATGGATTTCTCGGATTTCCTAAAAGATAAGACTCATTTAAAAGAGAAGCGAAGTTAAATCAAAATTCAACAAGATGCAGGCGTCATCAGTTGTTTCAACTACCTGCCTATAAAAATAAAAAGTATCAAGTAATGGAACTAAATCTAAATAATTAAAATATTATACTTTATCCAGTATTTTAGGGAACATGTGAAATATAGAGATAATGCAAACACATAAGCAGCAGCCCTTTCGATTTTGAATTACCATCAACACAATTTTATTTTACATATAACAAAAATACTTTTCCTACAGAATTAAAAAAAAACAAAGAGTTAAGAGTTAATGTCTCTTGTATAAAATTAAATAAAGGCTAAATTACCTGTAGTCGAATTACTAATCTCATAGCAAAAAGTGTCACTATCAAAGTGACATTACAGATGTTTAAAGCCTTTTGTCAACTTTTTATTTTTTATAACTCTCCAAATACGAAGTATAGAGGAATGATGTGATACAAAGAAACATCGAAATAAAACATGCACTACTCCAATATAATACAGCTACCATGCAACACAAGCTGATAAAAGTCTTTCAGTGACAGTATCGAGTAAATAATTAAGCTAACATATTTTATTATTATCATTAACTATAAGACCGTTAAGAACTTTACTTTTCTTCGCACGAAATTTATAATTTAAAATATTTACTAATGTTATTAAAAACCAAGAAAAATCTCGTCTGTTTATTTCTTTTTATTACTATTTCTTATATCTTTTATTATGCTGGTAACACCATTGTTTACATTTTTTGCTTGAAGATTAGTAATTCGACTTTACAATACCCTCTAACCATTTCTTTGTTACGGCCCAGATTTTATAATGAATAAAACGAAATAATATTTTATTAATTGGTTTAGGCAATCCAAAAGTTGTGTTGATGTCTGAGAAGTTTCCAAATAATTTTGAGTGTTTTTATTTTATCTACTCACGATTTGTGTTTTAGAAATTCCTTCACAAATATACATACTACTATATATGTTCGAAAGATCGTGAATCTTCAATAAATGTGTGTTTGCTATGGATGGATTAACATCGCAATGATGCTTTTAAATAATATTAGGTACCACCACGTTGCCAGCTACGGAGGAGAGTTGTTACTGGGAACGGAATTTGAGTTCCTATCCAATATATCTATATAATTAAAAAGCCTTATAATCTATGCTGTCACAGAGACGGGCAGCGGGGATGGATAATATACTTATAGCATATCTAGTCGAACAATTTGTTATGCTCAAAACGACCCCTTTAGTTAATAATGGATTTGCCAATGCATTTTCAACCTTAATGTTAATAAGTTTTAAATTTATGCTTTTTTTCGTTCTGGTTTAGTATAATCGGTAGATAAATTATAACCAATGTTATGATAATGACATTTTACTCATATAACATGCTACAGGCTACTGATACACCTACTTGACTTGATAAAAAATTGTTTTTTCTATTTTTATTTCAATATAGCTTTAACACAATCTTTTCTGATATTTACTTATTATTCCCCATTATTTACAATGTCCCATCATTTAGATCCTAATTATATTTACATAATGTGAACAATTTACAGGACTCAGATTGTGAGAGCACCGTACATATTATGAATAATTTTTCTTCATAATATTTTTTCTTACGGCCTATCCTGAATAATATTTTTTCTTTAAATTCGATTTTCAAACTTAATTTAGTTTGACATCAGATTCCATTAGACATTTTGCTTTTTTGGAGTGGAGCGAACGAAGCTCCCATGGATCAGCTTCAATGGCGCAATGTCTGTAACGCCATAACTTCCCGAGTTATTAACCGATTTAAATATTTTTTGTGTGGAATCGAATCAACACATTTAGGACAAGATTGTGACGGATAATATTGAAATAATGTTGAAATTTACAAAAATAAAAAAATTATGATCAAAAACCATTGGCTCTCTGGGATTTCCCATTGAAACAAAAAGCGCTCGTTTGAAAATTTTCATTCTTATGGAATTTTAAACATTTTTTACAATGCTCCGCTCCAATACATGATGCTAGCGAAGCTTTATGCTTATCGACTGGATCGACCTAGTTTATTTTGAGGTCGTAAACTTTTGTACATCGAAGGAAAATAAGGCACAGACAATAAAAGAAATGAGGCCTGCTTTGTATCTCCATGGGAGCTTTGCATTTAGGCTTCAAACTATATGACAAACTATATGCAATGTTCACTGTACCCAAATGGCCTAGGAGCGCAGATCACAATTGATCTGGTATAATTCTAACCTCTCCTTTCATCTCATCTGCGTTAGGTACAGACAATTCCTGGGTCTAACAGTCAATTAATGTACAGTGACCTCATAGTCTATCACAGTGTCTGTAAATTGAGGGACTATACTCTTGTTATGTAATATAGAACAAACCATTGATGAATGTAATTTTGAACACTTTCTTTTGTACCAATAAGATTGTATTTACTTTAAGGAAAGATTGAAATTACGTTTAATTATAGCATTTGTTATGTTTATAAATTAAATGTTAATGTAGTTGTATGTATGAATGTAAGGCGTGTTTAACGAGATGATTGTAAAACCTGATTTAGTTAGGAAATATAGTTCTTTATTGAATCTAGTTTTTTATTCACTCATCACTATCTTCGTAACGCAAATTCAACATCAAGGACGACTGGTCCCCGATAGTTTCATCGGCAGTTGGCTCGTTTACCCACGCATCCAATAGCTCGGGTAATAATTCTTCATTTTCATATGCTTCGAAAATTTTAGATTCATTATACAATTCCTTAGTATTCTTTGCACCAAAATTATAACTGTCAGGTATTCTTTTAAGTTTTTTCCAAACCTTAGATATATTTTTGATAGAGGACACTTCAAATAACTTCCTTTCGATTTTATAATGCTGGCTCCAGTCATGTAATTTTTGTACACTGTCATCTTCCACAAAAGACTCCATGTAATGAGGGTATAAATTTCTGGCGAATATATCTCCCAAGGCATTGTGAGTCAATATACAGAAGTTCTCGCCTTGCTCCACCACAACTTGGCCGGTGATGGAGGTGGAGATTCTTCCTTCGATTGGATTATGGAGGTCGACACACATCATCTTCAGTTGCGCTTCGGTCAACACGTTCATAATGTTAGGTGGATGGTATGGCATCGTCACACCTCCCACTTCACAAGAGTTTACCACGCTGTTGGCGTAATTGCTAATAACACACGTATCTTCGCACCACTGACTGCTCAGCGTAATTAGTTCTTTGTTATTCTCCGCTTTCACGATTGAAATATACGCCGGTGAACACTTCAAGCCGTGCGTCCAACGCTGTACAGCCTTTAGGCTTCTCTTTTTCGTGGCTCTAGTATCCATCAGAAAAGCGAGATGATCTGTAGCAAAATATAATGAAGGACTGTCTTCACAGTGCTTACAAATAACGATATCATTACAAAGAGGCGTATCTACGATATCCTTAACTCCTGTCCACACACTGACTGGATTATTTGTCCTTTTGTCGTAAAGGGAAATCGCATTTCTCTCTATGTGCATGTATGAACAGCGATCGCGTCCCATAACACTATTCCAATTGTTAACGAGCGAGACACTGTTTTGTTTTAACTTCACACTTTTTCCAGTCATTCTATTCATATTAACTATTGTTAAATTGCTATCTATTGTTGTGGCATACAAAATGTATGTATGATGTTTGTCAAAACATATACTAGTATAAGATGACGCTGTTTGAAAATATTTTAGTTGCTCAAAACGCAATTGATTATCTACTTCAATAATTTTCAAAATCAATATTTTGTGCTTAGTTCTCACTGCTACGATATTCTGGGATGAACAAATTGTTTCAAGTACATTGATATTCCCGCAATCAAAACTAGCTGAAATTTCTTTTTCTATAGTGACATTATCTTTATGAAATCTTGACAAATCTGAAAAAATATTACAAATTATATGAAGTGTTTTGTAAATTAAGTGACTACTACAAAGGAGCTTTTTTAAATTTCCGTTATACTCACAAATACAACTAAACTCGCTATGAAGTAAATAATCTACCCAGTTGATGCAAACCAGTTGCATATTGCCATTCCCTGCATAGTACCAGTTGCATGTCGCATTAAAGTTGGGATCGGGATCGTTCTCCAAACGCATCGCAAGATCTATTAAAAACTTGGGGCACTCAACGACCTCGTCATTCAGTTTCTGTTCTATTTTAATTTTATGCAGCTCTAGAAACAAAAGTCAGAATATTAGATCATTCCGAAGACATGTGCTGACTTGCCTTGAAATTGTAGAAAGGAAACCTCAAGCAACACAGAAAATGGTTAAAACTCAACCTCAGCTAATCCACGACACCATTATGGGCATCCAACAGGATAGTGTCATGATGCTGGCCTAGTGCTCAAAAGGTAAGCTGAACAAAATTATTGGTTATTATATACCCATATATTTAATAAATTTTATTACTATATTTTACTTGGGGGGCATCCATTAATTACGTGAGCTACGGGGGGTCCTGTAAAATCTTACCAAATCTCATGTAAACCGGAGGGGGGATAATCGAAAATCTCACATCAACTTTAAAAAATATAAAATACTACAGATATTAAAAAAAAAATTTAAGTGTTCATTTTGCCTAGATTTTGTTGAAAATATTTTAGCTTCAATCTCACGTAAAGGGAGGGAGGGTCCAGGCAAATCTCACTAAATCTCACATAAGGGGGGGAGGAATCTAAACTGATCGAAAAATGGCTCACGTAATTAATGGATGCCCCCTTGCTCATATTATCACCATAACCATGACATGTTAAGGGCGCTTTCAATTTAGACGTTTCGTGTAGGACCTCTGCGGTACCGAAGCGGTGTCTTTGTCGTATTGCACAAGGATGGTTCATTGTTTTCATACAAAGCGCGAGGTGCAAAATGAACACGTGTACCGACGCCGCACTGTTCCCGCACCGCACGCTTTGTATGAAAACAAACAACTGTCCATGTGGAATACGACAAAGACACCGCTGGTGTCATGGTCAGCACAAATAACCAAATAGATCAGCAATTAACATGAAATTAGATAGCCTTAACATGTTAATCGCCATGTCAGTCATATGTGTCTGACGCTAAAAAGTTCTACGTGAGCCATGTCAGACATATATGTCTGACGTATGCGATTTGGTAGAAGGCCACGTCAATCACAGATGTCTGACGCAGACTATACATTTGCATTTTATTTATTATATTTTTCTGATATTATAGTGGCAGTTAACATGTTAAAATTTTAATGAAATGTATGAGGGCGTTCCCAAAAGTACTTCCCTGACCTGATCTATAGATGGTGGTTGTTGTGAGCAAAAAAATTATTTTGTAAGTACAATTGAAAGGAGCCTTTCTTTCTTCCATATAACTAAGGCTAAACATGTACCTAAGATTCAAAGATACCAAACAATAGCAAAAAAATTGTATATTCCGAAAAAAATACTTATTTATTTTTAAATACATTTGTACCACTAAAAAAAATCATTCAAAATTATACATTACTTGCAACAAATGTTTTTTTTTTAGCTGGCAAGCACAATTGTTTTGATTTTGAAGCGTTTTGTAGCTTAAAGTTATATAAACAATTTTCGATATTCAGTATTAAACATAAAATGTATACAAGTTTATCAGCAACATACTGCTTTATGAATTCTTTTGTTTTTAATATGTACATTGTACAGTAGGACCAAGAGCAAAAATAGATATTTCTTGCTATTGCGAATCATTCTAAGCGTTTAGTTATTTTATCAGCCTACGGACTTTACTAAAATACCGTGTTCCAGAGCCGCGAAAAACTTGTTAAAATCTAACCGACTGTCACACACAAGTGCCACATTAGCGTTTCGTTCTACGCAGTTGTGATTTAGTGTATAATTAATTGTGTTTTTTTATCTTTATAAAAATCTAATTTATGGGTATATTATATATGAAATGAGTGTTTGTACATTATTATGAATATTTTCAAATAACTTGTACCAAGGTACATTTTTGGCCCGAAAAGAAAGGTCTCCTTTAATAAATTTTTTAAAAGAGGACTCAAATTGATTTTGTTTGTCAGTCATTTATAGTGTACTCTGTCAGCGAAGTGGGACTGGGACAAAATTTGGCACATTTATGAATAAATATTTTCATCTATTACAATGACCGCTAGTTTGCATACCATACATATTATACTGGTGCTTTTGTGTACATAGCTGCCCCACTGAGATCACAAGAGTACATACAGTAGTTTAGTCAAAATTAAAACTAAAAAATGCTCTTTTAGTTTAAAATAATAACACTACTGTAATTTTTTGTATAAATACCAAGTATTATTTGTAGAAAAACTCAAACAATAATCTTAGTTTAGTTTTATTAAATCTTAAATACTAGTGATTTTTGTGAAATAGGAGCAAATATTATACTTACTATTAGCAGAAAATTTTGTCACCTTGATGCCATGATACCAATCATGTTTGATTTTCATAAGATCAGTTACTGGATCAGACTTTTCAATATTTTGTATGTCCGTTATAATTTTTGGCATAGTGCTTCTATATTGGAATTGCTCAAAATAACTATAAAGAATGTTTCCATTCCATCCATCTTTGAAAAATTTGAGTGGATGTCCCGGAATGAGATAGTGCATATCCATTCCCATTGAAGTTTTACGCTGGCATATCAATTGGTGGTAGAAACCGTAAGCCTTACTGTACTTCTCTCTTTGCAGTAGTTCCTTTATAATATGTTGCAACGGTGCTGTATTGTCGACCACTATTTCACGGTCTAAAGCGGCATCTTCAGCAGTTCTCTGTAATAAATATGAATACGTGTAAATATTTACATAGTTACGGACCAGTCCGAAAGTCAGATCCTTTTGACTTAAAAAAAAGAAATTTAATTACCAACCTTTGTTACTTTAGCAGTTTTACTCATGGTTGTTCGTGTCTCAATGATTTTTAGATAACCTTAATAAGCTAGTTTTTATATACGGCAATTTTATGCAGACAGTCAGTTATTATCTTAACCATTTCCTCTTATATACACAACCATTATAGAATTTTAATTTTGTATTCCTATGTTAGAAAGCGCAATTATTACAAAATAAAATAACCAAAACAAACATGAAACATGAATGAAATTATTTGAATATATATTTTTGTAAAGGCAAAGGGTACGAAGCCCACAGAGTCTAGTTTTCAGTTTCATAATTAAATATTGTTGGGAGATTATTTCTGAACGATTTATGATTCATGGATGATGAATGAGTGATCCTTTGACCTTTCCCTAAGTTTCAGTAAAGACATTCTTCTTCATTTTATTTAGTTTTTTCTTTCTCTTCGAACGATTATGCAAGTTCACAAAAAATAGTGGCTAATTAACCACTTATATAACACGATATATACATTAAAAAAAAACCATAACCACCAAGGTAACGTTTCCCGTTCCTGCCCCTGCCAGTCGGGTTATAATAGAAAAAAATGTGGCCTGGATGCGTGTCTTCACAAACCCATGCTTATTAGTAATTCTTTTTGTTAATTAGATGATGATGAGAGCCGATCCATCAATGAATGAAGAATGAAATACCCTTTTTCCTAGGTTTTACTCAAACTTCCCAGTCAACTTTTTGAGAGAGCGCAGGAAAAGACAAATTCCGCTGCTTTGTTTCACTTGCGCTTCACGCTTGCGTTTCACTTCTTACAGGTTCACAAACACTTAGCGGTTAATAACCACCATTATTACGTACTAATATCTAACACAACACGAACAAGAAACCAAGCTGCGAATTGACGATCAGTTTTTCGCATCAGTTGAACTGACGTCCATCCAAAATTTGATCGTGAGTGTTAAATCATCACTCCATCAAATCACTCCAGAGTTTTAACTGACGACGCGCCACGTATTTCCGAGACTATCATAAATCCAACTCGGCACGTCGCTCGCGCCAAACTGATCGTGAGTACATGATCGTCAATCCAACACAAACAGGTAGTACACTTCCTAACAGCCCGGCCGACTGAAAACTGAAGAGCCGGAGTGACGCCAGTGAATGCGGAAATCGAGTCGATTTGGAGTGACGCCAAAGTTTTACGTCTGGACTGACGCGAAAAACTGATCGTCAATGCCCACTTTAAAGTGACGCGCTGACTTAACCTTTTTGAACAAGTATAAAAAATACCATCAAATCAGTCTACTGACCGTGAAGGTTTACTAAATCCTCCGTGGATTTAATGTAGTTCTTATAACCATTACAAAAGGAATTAAGAACCGTAGTTATAACAATGGTACAGTTTTTTGAAAATACTAGGCGATGCAGTCGCTAAGCATAAAGCTACGCTAGCACCATATATTGGAGCGGACTTCTGGTCCTAAACCTGTTGATTCGATTCCGCACAAAAAATATTAAAATCGGTTAAGAACTCTGGAAGTAATGGCGTAACAGACATTTCGCCATTGAAGCTGATCCATGGGAGCTTCGCTCACTTCCTTCGCTCCGCTCCAAAAATGGTTTATTTTTTTACGATAATAATAATTGTTATTATAAAAATGTATTACCAGAGGTGAATTTCACCTAGCATAAAAAGATAATTTGGTCAAATTAGTTCAAATATTCGGCCAGCCAATTGGACAGTATGTGATCTAATATGACGATCTGACGAGTCGAACGGAGTTGACGACTTTCGTGCTAGTGTCTAGCATATCGGTTTTCATAAAAAACGAACCTCTAAATTGGCTCAGGTAGTGGATGTTGTGGTATCGTCCCTCCCTGTTACTGATGCCATAACACAAGTGCTTAAGCTACTTAACTTGGATTAAGAGCAATGTATGTGATGTCTTATATATTAATCTATAATCTAAGATCACGGTGGGTTGTGTGTTTGTCTGTCCGCTCTTTTTCCATTGTATACGCGTTACCATATTGCCTAAGAATAACATTCAAGAAGGCTAATAACGGTTAGCTATATGTGTAGTCGTAGAACCGAAACGTTAGCGCGATTTTCTTTTTGGTACAGCGACATCTAAAAACTGAGACAAAACAACGCGTGGCCAGGTCAGCAGCAACGCGTTAACTGCAAGTAGATCGTCTATCGGACGCTAGATGGCGCTTAAAATTTAAAGAATTTTGTCCACCCGTGCGAAGCCGGGACAGGCCGCTAGTAGGAATAAATATTCTTAACCGTTCACTCAGGCGGGTATGTGGTGGTCTTATAAAAATAAAATCCGTAATCCTGTTAGGTTGGATGAATTAAGTGATAAGTTAGTATCAAAGGTTGAACGCTTATAGATCATGAAGAAACTGAGTTTATTTCTAAACTAAAACACAAAGTCTGGTTATAATAAGCATACTTGTATTTTTTGTAAATAAATAGCCAAATAAATATATATAAATTTTCAAAAATCCATTCTAAAGATAAAGCGTTTGCTTTACGCATAGTAAATCTGGAAATGATAAAGCAGCGAATACAGTGAGAACAAGCATGGAGTACACCGTCACTAAAATATCCCTTTTCATTTTGAGTAATGGGTCTGAATCGGTCACACACGTATTTTTAAGCAGCCTAGTTTTTGTATTAAAGGGGACAATAGCAGTTTCGTGATGTTTTGTATCATTCACATTAGTTATTTCTTTTCCTACCACACACTTCATATCTGAAACCTTTGTAACACCTTCAAACTTTACAGGTAACTGTTTAATTACTACTTCAGTTGCTGTCGGTTGTGATATTTCTTTTATCTTATTTTGACAGTAAAAAGAAGAATCACTATAGGTCGTTTCATAATCGTTGATCGAGAAAATAGTTTGGTTAGAAGGCTTGCTAAGCATTCCCAAAAGAGAGTCAGTTACGTTTGTACTATGAGTTACAGCGATAGGAATAAGAGACGGAACATCAGTAAGGGTGCTCGTGAACTTCGGCTTTGGGAACTCAGCGCTTACTTCTTTGTCAGCAAAGTTGATTTTCCCTGGAAGCATTACGCTTAATGCCTTGGGATTGACATTCGAAACAAATTTTACATCAACTGACTCCGATTCGTCATTTGATATGTATAGAGAATAGATACTGGGATTGGAATCAAGGTGCCTTAGTCTATCTAAAGAAGTGATTGATATAAGTTCACGAGATTCGTTGTATTCTACAGCACAATTCTGAGCTTTGTTACTTATTAACATAGTCTCTAATCGTTTGCATTCCTGATAATCAGTACAGTTTTCAGTGTTTGTGATATGACACGCTGTAATCTTTTGTATCTCATTCAAAAGTCCAACTAATATGTCCAAGGATGAGGTTTGGTTAATAAGCTCCATGTTTGCTTCGACATTCAAATTGTGAATATTACTAATAGATTTGTTTAGAGGTTTTGTCATTTCAATGAGTTCATCGTTTGTCTCTCTGGTGACCGCCGATTCTGATATTGCAGGAATCGTTACTGGTTGTTCCTTTGATGGAGACATATGTTCCGTATTTTTTTTTATTCTATATGTCATTGAATTGTTTTCATGGGAGTGCATATCTTGCGTAAAATCAGTTTCTGATAATACTTTTATATTTGCTGTGTCAATAAAAGCTTGATCTTCAGCAGAGTTGCGATTACCAGTTCTTAAAATGTCCTGCAGAGACTTCGATGCAGTGTTCGAGCCACATTGAGTAGTGTTGTATTGTGGAAATGCATATCCCACAGTGGTAATTTGTATAGGGATATTGCTTACATTCCAATCAATGGGAGACTTCATTAATGACTGTAATGCATATATATCTTTTTCACTGTTTGCTTTTGAAATATTTAATTTCATGCTTTTAGATATAGTCGAATGAAGTACTAATGAGCCGGCAGCGTCCCCGGATTGTAATAAAAACACTTGCTGCATTGACTGTTTAGGTGTAATCGTCAGTTTTTTTATCCTCAAACGTTTTGAAAAGGCTCCCACGGATATTCGATGATATAACGCATTTTCTAGCTCTTGTATTTCAGTAGCAGATTTGAATGTCTCCATATCCTCACACTTAAATGCATTGCTTTCAGAAGTTTCATCAGTGACAGATTCTTCTTGTTTGGCTTCTAGAAAATTCTGAACTGCAGTTTTGACATGCTTGTCTTCAAAAATATCGGCGCGATAATCAGAGTCGCAGGAGGAAGGATTTTCATTTCTACAATGATACTCTTCATCATCAAATTGCTCATCCTGGCTGTGCTTGGAACCGGTCTCTGGACCCTCAGCAAGGGCGGAAAGAACCGCTGGCTTCGATCTTATTATGCTGTTGACGATGCGGTGTAGCTTGTTCCCTAACACTCCAGACTCGTCCCCCGTGGGAGACGACGACATCGGCGCTGAAAATAGAGTTTTTGATACTAATCAGTCTTAAAGCAAATTATTATGTGGTCGAGCTGTTAGTGGCAACTTAAGCAACTAAAACCATAACGTATAAGCTTTTGAGAGAGTTTGATTTTATTAGATTCCTTACAAAGGTCAAGGTCATGTGGAATGAGCGGCACACGGGATTTGGCTGCGCCGCGCGGTTGCTCCTCGCCCGCGCCTCCCGGCAACGTACGTCTATAGTGATTTTTCACGTACGACTCCACAGCAACCATCTTGTTTTTGCTGAACGGAACAGATAGTTAAATATTGGCTTTATACACTGCGGCTTACATAAGAGGCCTACCACTACTTAAAAATGTGTATACAATTGCAGAATAGAAAAGTACCAGCGGCATCTCCTTATTTGACATAAAACCAATCGCAAATTTCCATTTTAAAATAACGTTTAGCATTATTTTACTTGAAAAAATTATCGTTTTACAAAATATCGTTTTTGTAAATAACTTATACAAATAATTATACAAAAATAGATAATATCAAAATAGTTTTTCCCAATCAAATTTTGATCATGTCAATTGGTGAAATAATGCAAAGCAGAAATAACCTTTTTAACAAAATGCGTTGCTTGGGATAGGATATTTTCATTATGAAATCATATTAGATCAATTGAACTGAAATGAAACTGGCAAGGTTAAGTTAGAACTAAAACGGGCGAGCCAAACATGCCAAGCGAGCGTGCCGCGATAAAGGCCGGTGATTATTAGAACCGTAGTCGACAATTTATAGACTTTAATTTTATAAAATCGTAAATTAACACGAATTAGAATATCAAGAATCTTTTTGGAATTACTTGCGAAATCGGTATTTTGTCAAAACATCATTTATAAAGTTATATGTTTGCAAAATGAGATGTTCGCCGAATGATTAGTTCATAGTGAACACACATTCACATTAGTAAACCGGCACTAACCCTTCACACCCTTCACCAAACGTAAACCACGAATGAGGAGCGAGGTATTTCAAATTATAGTCTTTTACGGCGATCCTTGCCTACCAAGCGTGGCAACGCTTTTATTAGGAAAATATCCGTCCAGCAGTTGATGACTTTCGGCTGAGATGATGATTAAGAATTTTGGATGAATGATAAAATCTATTTAGAACGAAGGATGGTATGTTATAAAATGCTCACAGGTGTGTTTCAGGCGCGTCCGGAACGTGGTTTTGTTTGTAGGACGGAAGGTCTGGCGGCGCGGGTTTCTCGGTATTGGCGCTTGCCGGCCGCCGGTGCTTGGCCCCTCGCTCTGCTATGTAACGATTACCTACTAAAGCTAATTTTTTTGTACACTTTTCATAGCCCTTTTGAATACCATATATTGCCATGCGTAAAATTAAAATCGAAATGATAGACTATACACACAGTATTTATACACAGATTAAGTTACCAACAGTTATCGATGTTGAATTATTCTACATCGATGGAAATTGAAGTTTGGTTATATTTATAGCTTCACTAAATAAAATTGACAGCATTTAAACTTACTGAGATTCTAAAACCATTTGGAAATTTATGCCTCCTCCATTTATGCCTTAATTGTTTGAGAAATTTAACATTTTGAGGCACTGTGCATTGTCAATTAAAATGTTATGAAAATTCACCAATTATAAAAGAAAATTCTACCAAATGAAATATCAAATAAATTCACCTTTACACACCTAAAGGTGGCAAGGAAGGAAGCTGGTGCCTAGCAGGGGGGGCGGGCACAGGTTCCGGCGTCCGCTTGAACCTAGCGCGTGGCCCCGCTCCCACACGTTCACCACTCGCGCCCGCTAACCTCTGCAATCTATCCGTCAGTAAAGTCCTTCCGTATTTCGTCTGGTATTCCTCGCTGTGAGCTTGGACGTATGATTTCTTCGGTTGAGCAAGAGTGTTCAATCTCGACGTGAACTTTGACGGACCTCGGACGGCTTCGCCTTTGGCCTCCTTCACTTCGTCTATTATATCAGCCAATTTTTTTCTAGAGGTGTGATCGATGTATCTCTCTTCGTTGGGCGCATGATAAGATCCTTTCAACGGTTCGGATCCGAAAAATGGCTTTACTCTTCGCTCTTTTTGCACGAGAAATTTGGACTTGTCATTAAAATGTTCATCTTTCGACACGTCGTAAGAGTCTGATCGGGAACGGTTTTTCGTGGGGCTAATGCGAGACATATGACGATTTTCAAAAGAAACTTCCGGTCTTTTGGTTGCTTTTGAGTCAGTATTCAATTTCTGTCTCGTTTTTTGAACGCTATCAAACTCGTGTAGCAACTGTGAAATAGCTTTTAAAGGATTTTCTGGAACCCTTAAAGGGTTTAAAGAAACCTTCTTACGCTCCTTTTTAAATTTGTCGTGTTCAAATTTAGTACCTTGCTGTTTCGTGCTTATAATTACTTTTGGCACAACAGTCGTCAAGTCATTGCTTTTTCTGTTGACACTCTTCATAGTGGAGACATAGTCAGTGGTATGCAATTTGTCGAAGCTGAAACTGCTAGGGTTTGAGGATACCAAGATATGCTTGAGGCTGGTGCCACTGTCGCTACACTGAATCGAATTTTCTTGGCCGACAGTTGCGTCGATTTTATTAGTGTCCACAGTCATGCATTTAGATTGAGATGATTTACATTCTGATGTATCAGCATTCCCCATTTTTTTCAATAAATCGTATATTTTATCTATACTTCTTCTACATTCGATAGGAATTGTTTTTTTTGTGTCATTTTTGCAAATTTTCTCATTTTCCGATGATAATGACGGTCCATCATCAGGTTCATTTTGTAAAGATGATAAAATCGACTGACTTTCATTTTCAGGTATTTCGGCAATTTCTTTGTTTTCGTCAAATCTGTAATTTAAATCATTATCAATATTTCAAGATACTAATGTTTTTAGTCTATTTCCATAAAAATCAATTCTTGTACTGACCTTTCCAATTTACTACGTGGACTACATAATATTGTCGAATGCATTGCTTGATTGGGACCTAAATCATTTGATAGTAAAGACGTCGACGTTGAAAACAACTCCCTTACATCACTACTGCAATCACTTGTTTCTGTATACATAATTTCAGTCACCGCGTCATCCAAATAGTAGCTCCGATTGATGTATTTCTTATTATTTATATCTGGTGTTAGCATCTCAGGTGCTTGTACGTTCCCTAGTTGTTCTAAAGGAGTGTCTATAGTTAGATCTTTCTTTTCTTTAGATGTCTTGCATTTATTTGTTAGCTTATCATTATCTTTAGCATTCTGTCCATAAATAGAGTTGTAAAAAGATTTGTTGGTAATCGATAATTTGGTGACCGAACTAGATGGTCGAGGCATAATTGATCCTTTGCCGTATCTATGTTTGGTTATTTTACAACTTTCACTCATGGCAATTTTCTTTTTTTCACGTCTTTCTCTAATCTCCAAAAGCTTTTTTCTCTTTTTTTCCTCAATTAAATACGATTTGTTTTCGTAAGGGGATTTCACCCTTACTTTGGTAGGAGATTTTCTTTTTATTGATTTTTGTACTTCTTCATAACTTTCTTCAGGCAAAGAACTCATGATCGAGTTTTGTATTGAGTATGACAAATCATCAGGCGAGACGAAATGAAATGGTGTCTCATTTTGTAGGACACTCGTTACCACTTTCGTGTCCAAGATTTCTTTTAAACTATCACTTGATTCAGAAAAAATATTACTCTTATCTTCATTACGATAATTGTCTTCAAAACTCAAAAAGCTATTATTATTTTCTGTACTAAGGTTATTATTTATTTCATGAGAACTATCCTGGATCTCACCAAAAGTCTGTATTGACTCCTCTTTAGCTTCAATTTCAATGATTTTAGGGGGTTGTTCCTCAATTTTCTCTTTAGGCGATTCCCTATATCCTAAAGGTAATAACGTTGTTGCTGTGGACCCATCTGTAATAAATTTTAAATATTATCTCTTATAATAAAATATAATAGATAAAAGATCATTAATTATACTATACTTACCACGTCGATGACAAGGGTTAGTTTGCCATACCATTATCGTATTAATATTACTCATAACTTGCCCCGTTTCAGATCGACCCAGCTTAAACACCACGTCCAGTCGAGATTTCTCCTTTTCAGCAGTTTTTTTTGGTTGGTGTTCTTTTTTACAGCTAAAAATTAAGTTGTCAGAACATAACTTACTGAACAATTTATACGAACCACGAATTAATTTCGGAATTTCAACGACTATTTTCTTTTCTAGTATCTTTGACAAGGATCTAATGTCAACTTCGGAATGTATTATGTCATCCCAAGTGCTTGGATGACCGTTCGCTTTTCTCTGTACTTGTAGCGGTATGCTGACAGAGGTAGCGAGTATTTTCGCGTTGATGTCCCTATTTATAGTAGCACTTTCAACTTCTCTCCATTTCTCTTTCGCTTTGTCGGTAAGGTAATCCCCGTTGCTGATACGTTTTAATTGTTCAATGGTATGCTTCACATATTTTATGACGTTATCCATATAGAAATTGTAGTTATCCTCCAGTCGTTTGCAGCAAATGTAATCTAATAACGAGGCCGGAAATATTGCGCTGTCAAATTGGTCGGAAGAGTTTTTTAAGATGCTTAAATTTTCCAATTGCTCCTTTATATAAGGATCCTTAAAGAGAAAGTGTTTGTTATATTGCGTTGATATATTAGAATTTTGCATTTTGAGGTCGCCGAACTTCTGGCATAGTGTGTTCTCTAGAGAGGGAGGGTTGGTTAGATTCAGGAAGTCCATTCTTTCGTTGTTGACCAAGACGGCGTTCTGAATATCCTCCGTGGTATACACGTCGCCGGAATCGGATTCGTCGGATTCTGCTTCGTCGTTGTACACAATGGTTTCCACATACTGATTCGGTTTGCGACCCTTCAACTCCTCAGCGTCGGACATTAGTTTTGTACCCATTTCAATGTTCTTATATAATATGACTAAATCGCTAGCCGAAAGGGAGTCAGCAACTGAAAGGAATTTGATTATTAAAACTTTCATTGTTACATTAAATATAATAACAGTAAATCTTACTCCGATTCCAAATTAAGTACTCAATTCACTTATGTTAAAAAATAGTATCGTCAAGGCTCGACCTAATGGATATTTCGCAATGACTAAACAGACGCCTCTTACTTTTTTCTTAATTTTTCTTACTCAAATGGCGATAAAACCACCAGCCAGATCCGAGACGTTATGGAAAAATACATGTTCAATATCGACCAACTAAAGTCGAGCCTGGTATCTGGGATGGCAATACCAGAGTCAACATACTTGCCAGTTGATTATAGGCTCTAATACTAATAAAAATTGGCATGGAATACAGAGCAAAGAGCGTGCGCTTTGTGAAACTGGCCCTACTGGTGGCCCTAACTGTAATATACTCGTATTAAGTTAATTATAAAATGTGCCTTACCGCTACAATCAAAGGGATGATTTTTCGCCATAATTTCGAAGAGCTCATTGGCAGTCTGGTACTCGTGAGTGTGATCATATGCGCGGTGCTCTGCCGCACGTTCACGTTTCCGCTCATTCGGATTGGCTTCACCGGCACGGCTTATCAACATTATTTACCACATACGATTTAACGGGAGAAATCTCCGATATAAAGACAACTTTCAAAACGTTATGTAAAAACAAATATATTGTTTCAAAAACCCTAATGTCATGCGATATTATTGCAAAATTTTAATCTTCATTATCAAAAATAATTTTTAAAAATGAGGTCTCGCTTAACTTTTTCGAAATTTAAAATTGGAGTTTTATTTGTGCCAGAAGTGAATATCAAAAGTTTATTCCATAGAGGAAATAAATTTTAAATGAGATATTGATGTCTTTAATATATTTAATATTAGAGGTTACCATGGTACCTACTATATAATATACTTACCGTGTTATTCATAAAAACGCCAACTGCCTATTAAACCGTTATGAACTGTTTTGTCACTTTCCGTCAAGTTGAAATGAAGCTTTATAGAAAAGGACAAAATATCTCAATACCTAAATAGGTTTATTAACCAGTTGACCATTATATGAATAACACGGCTATCTTATTTACCAACAGTACAAATTAGTTCCATGATAATCTGACCCGGTCACGCGTTGCTGTGTTATAATTTTAACGAAAACCTATCCTAAGAATAATGCCAGCAAAATGAAAATAAAATCACCAAAATTGGTTGAGTATTTTTAAAGTTTAACGTGGTCCAACACTGTGACAGGGAATCTTTATATGTATGTATATATATATATATATATATATATATATATATACACACACACATAGATATAACGACCAAGAAGCTTATGACTTTATAGCGATCCCAGATTACAGTATTGTTGTCAATAGATACCTAATAATCTATCGATAGTTAATGAATTGTAACGATAGAGGCCGCTGTTGATAATAATGATAATTTTGCTGTTAATACTATAGTGTCGATAATATCGTAAGTCTAAGTCATAAATTACCTACAATAAATAGTTTTGGACCATTCATCTGCATTTACGTACGTCTTAAGGAATGGATTTGAAAACTAAATTACTGATTATATCGATAACTTATAGTATATTTACCGATATTAAAAAAAATGATAGTTGACAATATTGGCGACCGTGCAACGGTAGCGATCCTGCTTTTCGCACCCACGGTCCTGGGTGCGAATCCCGGTAGGGGCAGATGTTTGTGTAATCAGTACGAGCATTTATACCTGGTATTTATATATATTTCTATAGATATTACATATTTACATATGTATCATATATGTATGACTATCCGTTACCCTAGTATCTATAACACAAGCATTTATATAGTGCTTACTTTGGGCTTGGCTAATTGGTGTGAACGTAAGAATTATAAATTATTGATAGATCTCATAATTTATAATCGACAGAAGCGGAAGTAATCGATAGTAACGATTGCACTGCCACCAGGGGATAAGCCTTAAGCCGGAATTACATTATTGTGTCGGGGTGTGTCGTGGCGCGTTGTGTTGTAGCGGTGACCGTTTACATTAATGAAGCGTGTTGTGGACTGCTCTGGCGCAAATTTCGTTCAGTTTCCCAGTAGTCTTTCGTGTGTTTGGGTCAGTGAAATGATTTCTTCGAGCTCTGACAGTAATTTTGATGAAGATCTTTTATGTCTGTTTCTAATGCAATCAGTTCAAAGAGAAAGAAGAAAGAGAAGGTTTTGAGTATATCCAGTAAACAGATGCTGACTGCTTCTTAGCAGTAGAGGAGAATTTCATGTCTCGTCAAAGAATTAGAAAGTGATGAAGAACGCACGCCACGACAGATAGCCGAGCGTAGGTACTATTATCGTGTGTTGTGTCGCGACATATCCCCACCACCGTTGTGTCTCCGATCTAAATCGCCAGATCGTTAACGCGCCAGAGAGCGTCACGACATACCACACGAGAATAATGTAATTCTGCACATACAAAATTGATACTTTAGATACGTGCCAGATGCCACCAGAAGGCGCCACGACAGACCCCGACACAATAATGTAATTCCGGCTTTATTTAACTTTAATATTAATAAAAAATACAGGTGTTGAATGTACTCGGTTTATAAGGATTGTAATAAATAAACATTAAATTTAGCTCCTTCTTTCAAATGGTGTTTTTTGTCAATTCATTGTGAACTGTGCAGACCACAGAACAGTAAAAAAAAGTAAAAGTCGCAAGACGCGATCTTTTCAAGGAAACCAGCGTAACCTTACTCACACATATTTAAATCGCGATAATATTAATATTGGATAGAAAAACTGAAAAAGTTAGAGCACATATCACAGAATAAATTATATCATATTCTACCCTTTTCTTATCTTGGTTATGGTCCATAATAAATAACAGCGTACTTCTTTGTTCTAGTATCGCTTTTGGATACAAGATGGCGTTATAGTTATGCTATTAGCAGCACTACTTTAAGTACCTGCAATCACACGCTAGAAGGCGCTTCAAGTTGAACAAATTACCAGGGTTGCAAACAATATTAATATTGATATTATCGATATAGTATAAAGTTTTAATGAAAATAACGTAGGCAATAATATAAGACACAGATAAAACGTTTTTATTCAATATGACCCTTCACAATGCTTGTATTGAACGTCAGAGCTACGCCATGGCTTTTCTTTCATATACGTTTATATATATATATATATATATATATATATATATATATATATATATATATATATATATATATATATATATATATATATGTTTATATCACGCATCGAAACCTATCTTCGTACACAACTGATTTTAATGTTATATTGATAAAAAAACAAAAACGCGCGTCCTAAACCTTATATTTATCGTTTTAATTACAATTTTATTACGGTCAGTATGGTTTTGCTTTCCTAAATAGTTTTCGAAATCATATCCATTAACTCACCTTTTTTATATTTACAACCTTATTTGTCTACAAAAATAATTAAATTAAGATGACAATTCCATGAAATTACTTGCAAACAATATGCAATATGGTTGCAATGCATATCTCTTAAATATACTTCTTATCGATATTTATTATTTACATGTAATCAGGTGCATTACTAATTGAGTAGCGGCAATAACGAAAAGCATGCTTTCAGAATTCGTAGGAAAACCAAAACTGCACATTGAAATCTACACTTAAATATCTCAAAAATAAGGTCGATTTATTTTTTTTTATTTTCCAAGAATTCAATATAACCAATTTACAATTTTAATGAAAAAAGCAGATAATATGAATAACCAATAGTATGTTATGCCTCATTTGGATAAAAAAAGTGCTTACACTATAATTAGACATATCCCAAAACTGCATAAAATGGATTTTTTTCTATTATTTTGCTATATTGTTTCGCGTAGAGTTTGCGATCCTGACTGAGTTAGCAGGTCTAAGTACGCACACTTGAGTTTACGTGGGTACCGCCCACTCGTGACTTCTACTCTTTTTTACTATTCTGTGTTGGAGACGATACTGACTTATACCTTCTATAATCTGCATTAAAATACTATCATTTCTTTCTTTGTGTGTGTAAGTGTTATTAATCTAAATTACTAATGTAATTTACAGTAAAAGATAGACTCTTATAAAATGCTTCTAAAACTGGGTTCCGTTTTTCATAATAAACAACCATTTTGTTAAATAAATAACTTTTAATATACATGTTAACAACACAGCTTATTGAAAAAATAAATTTCGTAAAAACACTTAAGTACCTTACATTTAATATTCGGGAATGTAAACTTTATTATACAATTCTATTTAATATGTCTATATATAAATACGATTAACTAAAATCAGTCTTAAAATTAAATTAATCAATTTGTGCTATTAATAAAATAATAATACTACAATAAAATAAAATAATAAAATAATAATAATACTTTTAACTTCAGATTAAAATGGGTTATTCTTAAATCCGAAAATCTTAACCTCGAATCTATGTACCACTATAAAACGGACTCTAACGTTTAACATTTTAGACCTAAAATTGATCCTCACTTCATTTGACACACTTATCATTTGTGGCAATAAGCTATATTAATTATGCAAAAAATTTGTGTTCTAAATGACAAGCACAGCTAAAAACAAATCGGCGAACCAAATGTATGCTTTCTTTTCATGAAATTTAGCGGGTTCCCTCGTCCATGGCGTGTTAGACGTATTACAAAATAATGATTATTAATTTAGGAAATATATAAAAAAAGGTTTTTATAGCTTGGGCACGGTAAAATAATTTCAGTTCACAGAGATTGGTGTATGGGTGAATGTCGCCCAGACAAAATTCGCTCATTATTTGGATTAATTTCTCAGATCACAGCCTTAACCTATCCTCTTAAATTACGTTAATTTTAAGGTAAGTAGTAAGGTTATGTCCGAACTGTAAACAGCAAAATATATTAAAATTTTTGGCCTATTATGATTTGGGCGATGTCTACCCGGAAGCTTATATTTTCACTTGATCTCAAGTTAAATTAGTTAAACTGGTTCAAAAAAATTAAAGATGGCATGCCTTTAGGCTAAAGATATTAGAAATATCATGATTTATGTCAAACATTTAGTTTGACAAAATTACAATTAATAATGAATTCCTTTGCACCAACCTACCGTTGAAAATGCTAAGGTAAAGCATGAATTCGGTTAAGAGATATATATTCATCTCTTTTTGGCGTTTCATAGGCGTACTTAGATTTAAGGTAAAGATTTTCTTATTTAAATGTAACATTAAAATTTATTGATGTTTGGATTTTCATTAAAAAATTGTCATTTGACAATATTTAGATAGACTTACTTTAATTATCTTGTTATAATAAATAATGCTTGCTATCCAGAAGCTAATATAAAGGAGCAAAACCTTAAAATAATAAATTATTTGTTCCTGTTTTATCTTTTTATTTTTACCACTACACTGTCAACAAAGGATCTCTAAAGCGATGCAAGTTATATTGTCAAAGTAAGATACAGCTATACGCTGACTATAGTGTCGTCTCTCTTCAACAGACCACAGTAAGGTAGATTATAGGACATGTATAATTTAGTTATTTAGTAATAGAATGACCTTACCATAAATAACAATATGTTATGGAAGAGTTTTTATTTCTTTATTTTTTTCTGACAATAGAAAGAATATTCTGTTTTCAATACCTATTAAGTACCTTTGGTTAAGTACGTCCCATAACGGGGTATTTTACTACAATGAATATATAGATCAAACTGTTATTAACTTAATTTACATTTTTTTAAACCAATTTAGTCGACATATAATTAATATAAATAAAATTGGTGTCTGTTTTTAATATTGAAATACCCGTTTTTTACTACATGCATATGAATATATATACGGTACATACACCAAAATAACATTTTTTTTTCACTTTTTGTCTGTCTGTCTGTCTGTTTGTTCCGGCTAATCTCTGAAACGGCTGGACCGATTTTGATGGGACTTTTATTGGCAGGTAGCTGATGTAATAAGGAGTAACTTAGGCTACTTTTATTTTAGAAAAATAATGTTGCAATATTCCACGCGGACGAAGTCGCGGGCGGCCGCTAGTTATTAATAAAATTATATGATTGTTATAAGAAATCTTTAATAAAATAATTAAAATTTCATGTTTTCGATGATTGTTGATTTCGATTTTCAATTTCGACCACATGATTATTTACGATCACGTGGTCGCCAATCGGCTGAATGACGGAGTGACGTCACTTGCTTGTTTACAGAAAATGTCTGTCAAAGTTTTACGTATAATGATTTGACAGCGAAAACTTTGATATCAAGTGACATGCATGAAAGTATCTTCGGCATCTTGGCCGTTTTTTTTAACTTTGATGATGATTTTTATGGAAACTAGAGATTTGAACAAAAAATTAATCAAATTTCAAATGTTTTTTGTCATAACAAACTATTTGAGATATTTTCCTTAAACCTGTCAAATGCCCTATTCTCGCCTCAACAGTAATTTAAGGTGCTCGGAATAGAGATTCGAGCAGTTCCGGTTCAGTTAAGTCTTTCTTGTATTGTTGCGCCAACTCCTGTATCAAATGGCGTCTTCTTACGTGCGGCGGTTGGTACCTTAAAAGTAATAGAAACGTTATTCTCATGCCTTATTAAAAGTTTACACATTCATTGTGTTTGGCAGAAAAAAGCGCTTGCGAGCGCTTGTAAGAAAATGGCGATTTCTGAGCGATAGTAAGCAAAATGGCGGATTGTGACAGCGCAACTGAAGTTAGCAAACGTGTCCTGGCTAAAAACTGTATAGTTTGTTTTTCAGCGCTGGTAAGCGCTCGCAAGCGCTTTTTTCTGCCAAACACAAGGATCGTAAACTTTATAACGATATAGTTTATTGGTCTTGAAGGATGTAAAGGAAATTGGTAGTTAAGTTGACAGCAGATAGATCGTATTTAGTTCTCACACTTCCGCGCACATTACACATTTAAATAAAACATGTTATTTATGGTTTTTGCACACAATTTATATTAAATCTTGACGGTCCTTTACAGAAGCTGTGATCATAGGATGACTAAGGCTAGATAGATCGTCTTGAAGTTGAAACAATTGATTTAGAGCATTCTACTTTAACAGACAGTATGTAAACAGTAACTAGTAAATATTGATTTTTTTTAAATTGAATTCACAATTGGCATTTCTATAAGATTTAAAATACGTATATAAGAAACAACCACATCTCCGACCGATTCATCTTCCTACTTGAGGCTTTATGTAAAACTGTTTATTCCTTAATAAAATAAAAATAAATAAATAATTTACACATCAAAGGTAAGTATACAAATAGGCGGTCTTATTGCTAAACAGCATCTCTTCCAGGCATCCTTGAGGATCTATCATTCATAAATCAACTCTCTATATCATTCATCATGATTTAACTAAGAAAGAAATAACTGAAGACTAGGTTGTATGGGATTTTTACTCTTCGCCTTCCCTTATAGGAAAACTTAAAAAAGAAAAACCTCCCCGGAGAGAGCCACTCACAGGTCGGTATTGTGCCTGGAGCGTCGCGCCCTGTCTAACGCAGCCCGGCGAAGGCAGTCTGCCAACAGCCGTGGCGCTAGTTGCGCGCCGTCGGCTAACGCGCCGGTGGGCGGCAACGTACGCACGCGCACCAATCCCGAGCGTCGAGGACTCACGCACATAACGCACACCTCATGCCGACGCCACGGCACGCCCGTCTCGCAGTACTTCAGCAGATCATCTGCGGCGAGTAAATCGTTTTCAACAATAAATAATAATAAGTATTTCTTACATTTACACCAATTAGCCTAGCCCAAAGAAACCACTGTAAGGCTTGTGTTATGGATACTAGGGTAACGGATAGACATACATATACAAATACTCGTATTTATCATACAAACATCTGCCCTTCCGGGATTCGAACACAAGACCGTCGGTGCGAAAGGCAGGATCGCTACCGTTGCAAAAAATATATTCATATCATTTATTTAACTTATTTGGTGCAATGGTAGTGATTCGCGCCCATTTCTGGGGTCGAATCCCGGATGGGGCTGATGTTTGTGTGATGAATACAAGCTTTTGTATCTGAGTCATGGGTGTTTATATATATTTCTATGAATATTACATATCTGTCTACATACATATATATATATATGTATGTATGTAGACAGATATGTATGTAGACAGTTACATAACAAAGGCTTACAGTGCTTACTTTGGGCTAGGTTAATTGTTGTGAATATTAGAAATTATTAACTTATTTATTTTACGGTTGCTTTCCAGAAAAACAGCGGATTATAAAAAAAAATCTTTTGACAAGTATTTCGTTTACATTTGCACTTGTATGCTGCATGCTATGTAATGCTTATAAAAATAATTAAACATAAGAGATGTATCCGCTAAAAAAAGTACACGTAATAACAATCCCACCAGAGATATCAAACTGTCGTTTTTGTTCACACAGTCTTTGCATTGTGTGTTAGTAAGAAGCTAAAAGCTGCTTAATTAAAGATTCAGTATGCATTTTTGGATCTAATCGGAATATATAAATATCTTTAGTATAAATAAGAACTTTTAATGCATCGTAGGTACAGTTTGGTGGCTGCTTGGGATCACTAACTTAAATTACAAAATGGAATATAATTCACAAAACTTTTAATTCATATAGAGAAAATGTACTCACCGATAGGTAAATAAAGATGATCTTCGTAATCTTCCAACCAAATTATGAGTATTTTCGTTGTGAAATCTCTATTACGCCTTCCACTACCTGTGAACACATTTATACTGTTAATGGTTTACTAAATACTCTTTTCTTACAGAATTTTCTATAAAATTGTTATATACAATTCTATAAATAAAGAGAGGCTTATTTTTTGTAATATCTTTTAACATTTTATATAGCAAAATACATAAAAAATATGCAATGGAACAGTGAGATAAACAAAGGTTTATAATTAGTTTATAATAAGTAGATTATCCATATCAAGACACCAATATCCAATTTCTTTTTTTTATCTTATTTATTTAGGAGCTATTGTCTTCTGACATGCCAGCTCCATCGTATTATATTTAAATTATTACATATCTTATATATCTAAAAATAAGTTACACAAACACAAAGCTGTCGCAGATTGAGGGTTACTATTAGTTCTAAATGCACATAAAAATAGTTGTCTTTGAACTTGGTTCCGCTCACATTTCATACAAATTTCTTATTAACAATAATAAAAAGAATTTTCGTTTTTTTTAACATTAAATATTTGGAGAGTTTCGTAGAGTATTTATTATATAATTTGGTGCTAGGATTGGCATGCAATATTGTTACACATCTGTTTGCATCTGCATTTTAAGTCACACATTTTTGAATAACATTCTCCTTGTACTAATCAGTTTTTGTGTACCAAACTGGGGGTAGTAACTAAACATTTTTAGTTAGTCAATAGTTACACACAACCTGCCGCTAAGGCATTTCGACGAGAATGCTCATAAAAAGTTTAAATCACTCTTTAAATTATAAACTGTAGGTTAAATTTAGACAGAGCGTATTATAAATGATGGTCATTCAAGAAATCCTTAGCTCATGTACTATTCATAAATGACATGCTTATTTATTGTACGATACACATCGCACATTTCCCGCATCAGCAGTTTTATACATTAAAATTATATTTAATTTATTTGCTTAAGTAAACAATGTCGAAATATTTAACCTATTTTAAGTCAGTTCGCTATAAGTCGTTCTCCTAGCTAGATCATTATACCTTGGTTCAAATAAATATAAAGTTATCAGTTCGATCAGTGTTTTTATCATCATCATCATCATTTAAAGGTGTATGGATCATACATCTTTATGGTCCTTCGAAGATTAAGTTTTGTGTTTTTGTGATCTGTGCGATAGCGAATCGGTTTGGTTGGCCTCCCACCAGCGGGTCTCACCAACTAAATTGAGAACGGCGCATATATCGTGCAGGGCACGGAAACATAAGAGGTAACCAGCAACTTGGAAATCATCTGTTCCTGAGGAGCATAATCAATTATTTAGACGTCTAATACACAATCAAGAAACTGTTTTCCAAACCAACGTTGGATATTTTGAAATCATTATCAGCTGCAGCAGAATCAACAATTACTTCAAATTAGTAAAATACAACCAAGGTAGTATCATTCATCATTTTTATCAGTCATTCAAGCTTGAAAAATCATTAAAAAATGGAGCATATATTTAATACTCAATCACAGTTGATGGACGCTATCAATAAGCTATATGTGAACTATAAGAAAGATGGACCCAGTCGCAGGAGTGTGCAATATATCAAGAGTAAGGTGTGCACTCTTGATGGCTACTGGCAAGAGTTCCAATCTAATCATGAGAAAATATTGGAGGTCAAAGGTGAAGGGTTCACCTACTTTTCGGAGCAGCATTTTGAAAAAACGAAGCAATTTTATCAAGACGTAAGGAACGAATTAATTCAACATCTCGAAATTGCTGAAAAAGGTATGACATCACCTATGGGGGACTGGGCCGCTCAAGGGTTATCCTCGAAACCACCACGAACCACTTCGATGTCGACGGAGTCGCGTAATCAGGGACACAGTGCAGAGCGTCATCAAGAGCATAGCCGTGAGTCGGAAGCTGAGGTGCCTAGCCAAACGCCTCGAGAGGCAGTGCCAGAGTTTGGCCGCAGCAATATCAAATCAAGATCTGACCCTCGAAAGATCCAAGAGATGATGTACAAACAACAAAGCAATTTCAAGGCCTTTGCACGCACTTTACAATTTATCAATCTGGAGGATATCAATGAACAATGGGAATTCGAAGACGCATTGCAGTCTATTCAATCTCGGTGGTCCAATATCGACTCTTTACACTGGAATATAGATAGTGAGCTGTGTGAAGAGGACGAGACCTACCATCAAACGTTCTACAAGTTTGAACAAAAATTCCAAGATATGAAAAAGAAAATCAACTCGAAAAAGTGGTCTATGAGTCATCGAGAGAAAGCAACGCCACAAATGGAAATTCCCACCTTTAGTGGAAACTTCCACCAATGGATTTCATTTAAGGATCTATTTAATGAATCCATTCACAGCAACCGATCAATGTCTAATGCACAGAAAATGCAATTTTTGAAAAACAAGGTCCGTGGTGAAGCTGAAAAATTAATATCTCATTTAAATATAAGTTCTGAAAATTATCAAGTCTGCTGGGAAATATTAAACCACAGATACAACAACTTAAAACTTATATTCAGTGCTCATATTAACAATCTTTTATCATTACCTACAGTTCAAAATCAATCGTACATACAGATCAAGAAGTTACATGACACCACGAATGAGTGCTTAAACGCTATTAAGAACCTTGGCGTTGATACCTCTTCGTGGGACCCACTCATCGTCCATATTTTATCACAGAAGTTAGATACTGAAACCCACACGGAATATGTAGAATCATTACAGAACCCACGAGATCTACCAACCCTTAAAGATTTTCTAAGCTTTCTGGAGATGAAATTTACATCATACGAATCAAGCCGCCGAAAACTTGATAACCCAAGACCTTCACAAGCGGAATCATCAAAGAAACCCTACTACAAGGCATTCGGTATCAAAGATCAGTCACAGAAACCAACAGATAATAGAAAATCAAGTTTTTATCAAAAACATAATTGTCCAGTTTGTGACCAAAGTCACGGAATATTTCATTGCGAAACATTCCTGGGGTCAAAGCCCGACGTCAAACGCAAAATACTGACAAAATACAACTTGTGCAAAAATTGTCTTTATAATCATTACAATAAAGACTGTTTTTTAGAAAAACGATGCCGTACATGCAGTGAAAAACATAATACGTTAGTCCATGACGTATTTGTTAACGCATCAAAATTGGAATTTAATACAGACACACTGAACAAGCGAAAAATATCGACAAACGTTGCGCAAGAAAATAACATCGTCGAGATATTATTAGCAACGGCGATGATCAAAATCAAATCCATAGATGGATCTTATTATACTTTTAGAGCACTAATAGATCAAGGATCACAAACTTCCCTTATTACCGAGAACGCAGCACAGCTGCTGCAGTTACCTCGACAACGTAGCAAAGGCATAGTGTACGGCATCGGGGCAAAGGGGAACAGCTGTAAAGGAGTCGTTACCATATCAGCGTCAGCGTTAAGATCAGATTATCACTTCAACTTTGACGCATATATCATGAAAGACCTTGTTAGCAATTTGCCGAATAAATCATTTTATAAGCCATCATGGTCATACCTCGACGGTGTTCCACTAGCTGACCCGGACTTCAACATAAGCCGTCCCGTTGACCTACTTTTAGGAGCTGATGTCTACGCTACAATTATTCAAGGAGGAATTATCAAAGAAAATACAGGTCACCCAGTCGCACAACAAACAAAGCTGGGATGGATACTTTGTGGAAATGTACCATCCTATCAGTGCAACATTATCATTAGCAACATCGATGACATACAGCGCTTTTGGAATATTGAAGATATCACTGAAAAATCTAACTTATCAAGTGAAGATCAGTACTGTTTAGATTTCTACAAACGAACCACATTACGCCAACAAGATGGTCGATATATAGTACGATTGCCGTTGAAAAGAGAAGTCACCTTGGGAGTCTCAAAAAATATCGCCATAGCTCAATTTCTTCAACTTGAGAGAAAATTTCTAAAGCAAAACGATTTAGCAAAAGATTATAAGGCATTTATCCATGAATACATAAGATTAGGTCACATGCGCGTCTGTTCAAATGACACGGTCACTGACCGCAACATGAAACCCTGCTATTTACCTCACCACGGCGTGCATCGCGCGGAATCTACGACTACATCACTACGGGTCGTATTCAACGCGTCAGCTAAAACATCGAACGGCTTGAGTTTAAATGACGCAATGTACTGTGGGCCAAACCTTCAACAAGACTTGTTTACACTCATTATCAAGTGGAGACAGTTTGAAATTGCTTTCACTGCTGACGTAGAAAAAATGTTCAGACAAATCAATTTAAATAATGAAGATCAAGATTATCAGAGAATCATATGGCGCGATTCACCACATCAAACTCTTCGTGAATACGCCCTTACGACAGTCACCTACGGCACAAAGGCCGCACCCTTTTTGGCGATGATGACGCTGAAACAGTTGGCCCAAGATGAACGTCACAATTACCCTGAAGCCTCGAAGGTCGTGGAGGAAAGCTTCTACATGGATGACTTATTACATGGTTGCCATAATGTAGAATCAGCAAAAAAACTACAATCAGATCTTATGGCAATGATGAAATCAGGTGGATTTTTACTTCGAAAGTGGTCATCAAATAGACCGGAGTTGTTACAAAAAGTTAGCACGACACACAACCTCCAGCCAGCATTTGAATTCAAAGATCAAGAAACAACGAAGACACTAGGTTTGCGTTGGCACCCCCAAAGTGATGATTTCACCTTCCAATTAAAAATTGAACCTTTAACAGAAGAAACAAACATTTCGAAGCGAAACTTACTATCGAATATATCAAAAGTATTCGATCCGCTGGGCTGGCTTTCACCTGTAACGACCAAACTCAAGCTCCTGTTCCAGAAGGTCATCATACTTAAATTGGAATGGGACAGCATAATACCTGAAGAAGTAAAAAGAGAATGGCAAGAAATCTCTTACGACCTACAAAATATCAAAGACATAAAAATACCGCGATGGTTGAGTAGTTATAAACAGCAAACTATACAACTACACGGGTTTTGTGACGCATCGACTAAAGCGTACGCTTGCGTCATATACTGCCGGGCTATAGATCACGATGGATTATCATCACCACCCATACTAGTGGCAGCGAAATCAAGACTTGTTCCCACTAGTAAAAACGTCACGTTACCCAGGCTGGAACTATGCGCAGCACTACTGTTATCTAGATTAATGGAAAATGTTCAGAATGCACTATCAGAATTAAAAATACAAACTTTCGGGTGGTCCGATTCTACTGCGGTACTGGGCTGGCTACAAGGTAACCCTAGCAAGTGGAAACCATTTGTAACTAACCGAGTTTTAAAGATCATCAAAATAATGCGTGCAGACTCCTGGAACTATATAAAATCAGCAGAAAATCCAGCTGACTGCGCTAGTCGCGGTATCAAAGCAGGACAACTGAAAACATTATCACTCTGGTGGAATGGCCCCATTTGGCTCGCATCTTACAAATCTGCCAAAGACAAAAATATCTATACAACCGATCAAGAAATGAGAATCAGCAAGCAAAGTCACGCGGCAATTCGAGTGCAAGATGACGTCATTCAACACTTACTGAGCAGTCATAGCTCCGTATCGCACACTACGCGAATCGTAGCATGGATGCTACGAATGAAATCAACACCTTGTCAGCAAAAATATACTTACCTTACTACAGACGAATTACGCGCGGCCTTGCATATAATTATAAAATATTATCAAGAAATTGAGTTTGCAGATGAAATTAACAAATTGAAAAATAATCAAACTGTGGATTCAAGGAGCAACATACTTTCCTTGAAGCCTTTTTTAGATCAAAAGGGAATGCTACGTGTTGGTGGCCGTATATCTAATGCAAACATTTGTTGGGAAAGAAAACATCCTCTTATCATTCCCCATAGAAGCCGTCTTACTGATTTACTAATGGATCAAGCTCACAAAAGGACGGTTCATGGCGGCGCAAGGCTAACGCTCGCATACTTGAGACAAAACTATTGGATTGTCGGCGGTAACCGAGCTACGAAAAAGCACATCAGATCATGTATTACCTGCCGAAAACAAAAACCTGACAAGTTGTGCCAGATCATGGCAGATTTACCTGAATCAAGATCGAACCCATCACGACCTTTCTACAATACAGGGGTTGATTTCACTGGGTTTGTAAATATAAAGGCAAACAAAGGTCGTGGCATCAAAACCACAAAGGGTTACATAGCGGTCTTTGTTTGTATGTCGACAAAGGCAGTTCATTTAGAGTTGGTTTCCGACCTTAGCTCTGCATCATTCATAGCTGCCCTGAGAAGAATGTCCGCGCGCCGAGGAGCACCATGTCACATTTTTAGTGACAATGGAACCAACTTTGTCGGCGCTAACAAGATCTTACAAAAGGAATTTATCGACATGAAAGCCACACTAGATGAAACCTTTTTCAAAACCATCAGTGACATGAATATTATGTGGCATTTTAACGCACCTTCGTGGCCAAGTGCAGGTGGTTTGTGGGAGGCAGCGGTTAAGAGTGTAAAGTACCACCTCTGTCGAGTACTGGGCGACCAACACCTAACATTTGAAGAGTTTTCGACCCTGCTTGCTCAGATAGAAGGGTGCTTGAACGCGCGCCCATTGTGTGGAATAAGTGAAGATCCAGATGATTTGGATTATCTAACACCGGCGCACTTCTTATGCAGCGGGCCAACACTTAACATAATTGAATCAGAGAGAGACGAAAGAACGCGTTGGCGGCTTACTCAAAAAATATTTCAAGACCTGTGGAAAAGGTGGCAATCAGAATATTTAAGTCAACTGCAATCAAGAAGCAAGTGGACCTTACCTAAATCAAATATCAAAATTGATGACGTTGTAATACTGCACGAACCGAACTTACCTGCTGGGAAATGGGCCCTTGGACGAGTAGTCGATGTTCATCCCGGAAGTGATGGTTACGTTCGAGTCGTATCTGTCAAAACAAAGAACGGCGTTCTCAAGAGACCTATATCCAAATTATCACTTTTACCTGTATCTGAATCACACCCGAATCAAGAAGTATCTAAAAAAAAATCACAAGATCAAAGAACGGAGGATAAAAATATAAAAACAAGAAAAAGAACAAGTCCCAAGGGCATTAATATCATAAACATGGCTCTAATGTTACTTATGTTGATTTTAACTCCAGTACAAAGCTATTATAACATATCAAGTTTCAAAAACAATCAAGGCATTTACTTCGATAAATTATCAAATATGAAATTAGCGCGCGATGAATGGAAATTGGTCGTCTACTATGACATAAATCCATATTGGCAAGGATCAGATTTATTTTCTAGATATATAAGTCACCTAGAAAATATTTGCCACAAAAATGAACAGATTCCACAATGCAGTGTCGTATTAGCTCAATTACATCACGGCGACTCGGAGTTAAATTACTACAATAGTATGTTACTAGGGCAAGGCCCGCCGGCAAGTTCAAGGAAGCGACGCGGCCTTATCAATGGAATTGGAAACATCGCTCACAGCCTGTTTGGCGTTTTGGACGAAGAGTTTGCCGAACAATATCAGAAAGACATTGATTTAATACGCATCAACGAAAAACATCTAGCCAGCCTTTGGAAGAACCAAACTTCAATCATAGAAGCCGAAAACAACATGTTGCAAAGAATCGATAGTAGCATGGATAAACAATTCAAAACCTTCAACCAACATCTGAACAATATTGAGAAATATAATAATCAGGTGAGCGATCAACTTGCCCGCTTAACTGAAACAAATGAATTCATCGTGTCAGCGATTATCGCAAATAACATATTGTCGAACTTGAGGAGCTTACAGAATACTTTACTAGACACTATCACTAATGTGTTATATGGAAAGTTTAATATACATCTTTTAACGCCTCAACAGCTTAAAGATGAACTGAACATCATAGCTGGCCAAGTATCAAGAGAATTATCACTACCCTATGAAAATATCAACACCGATCTATCAAAATTATACAGAATCATGAAGGTACGAAGTAAAATAACTCGTAACTACCTTATCTTTGAAATCAAAATACCATTGGTGAACAGAGAAAACTACGAGTTATACAGATTAATACCCATCCCACATCAAGAGGGTTCCAACATGGTCAGCCTGATCCCTATTTCTAATCACGTCGCCATTAATATACAAAAGGAATCATTTATCCCTTTGGCAACACAAGACTGTGTTCTTTTTGATATTACGACATTTATTTGTCCATTAAAAGGCCCGATTTATCAATTAAAGGCAGACGACAACTTATGCGTCACGGATCATATTACTCGCAAGTGTAAAACTGACACCGCTGTCTGCAGTAGCTCGTGGCTGGAGATAAATGCAATAAATTCTTATCTTTATTTTTGTTGCGATGAATGCACTACTAAAATTTTATGTGGGCAAGATGTCACTGCAGAACACTTTAGTGGAGCTGGAATTGTCAATTTAAGAAAGAATTGCATCATCAAGGGAAATTCCTTTACAATATTCACACAACAAATGCCTTCAAGCGACATAAACATCCAAGCAGATATACCAACATTTGAAATGCCTCCTATCAACAACGTATTTAACTTATCTCTGTCAACTTTAGTGAACGGAGACAAAAATGAATCACAAAGCTATGAGAATCATCAAAATCTATTGGAACATATCAAACATCAAATCAACCAGATGAAGTCTGAAGATGCTCTGGCTAGTCAAGTCACCTATCACGATGTTCATCATTATGTCGCCATTTATGTGGTTGCATCAGTACTTTTCGTGATAGCATGTCTTTATATACGCCGCTGCGTGATTCATCGCCGCGGCCGCACTCACGTCAGCTCCCCGCTGCATCTCAGCCCGGACGCAGTCGTCGTACAGACGCGACGGCTTCCACCAGCACCACCGGCTCGTGTACGATTCACGAAACATCCCTTCGGAACACTTAACGCACACCAACATCAAAATCCACAAGAAGAAGTCCATTATCGTGAGAATCGACAAGATAATGAAACCAACAGGGGTCCGCACTGCTCCACAAACAGACCATCATCATTTCAAGGATTCACGGATATCAAATAACTTTTAATATATTTTATAGATTAGTGCTTATATTAACAATCTTTTATCATTACTTGTCTTATCTTATCTTTTATCGTGCTTATGTGAAATATTTAAGTACTTGTTAATGTAAACAGTTAATTATCCACTTAATAAACTTAGTCCTTTTTCATGGCCGGGAATATGTACGATACACATCGCACATTTCCCGCATCAGCAGTTTTATACATTAAAATTATATTTAATTTATTTGCTTAAGTAAACAATGTCGAAATATTTAACCTATTTTAAGTCAGTTCGCTATAAGTCGTTCTCCTAGCTAGATCATTATACCTTGGTTCAAATAAATATAAAGTTATCAGTTCGATCAGTGTTTTTATCATCATCATCATCATTTAAAGGTGTATGGATCATACAATTACATACATTAACGCATTCAAACAAATTTCAATTGGATTATATACGGAAGTAAGTATTATGAACGCGAATGTTGTGTGGTATATGCAGAAATCAAATGATGTGTATACGGAAGTGTTGTATGGTGTATAGAAGAACGTACTGTCTTGTGAAGGTAGCTGTATATAGTGTAATGTATATGAGATTGTAGTGTACGGCTGCTTAATGTGGTATGTAATCAAACCTGGTAGGTTCACAGGCGGGCGGTCGAGCTCGAGGTCGAGGCGAGACCGGTCGCGGTCAGACTCCGACACGGACCGCTCGTACGATCCGCCGCATACGTCCCACGACGAACCCGCACCCTTCTCCGAACCCCTGCGACCATTTTTTTTTAAATTAATTTATAACAACAAACATTAGTACAAATGATGTAATTTCAAAAATATTTATGATTATAAACGTATATAATCAATACAACTACATTGCAGTTATACTAAAAAATATATAAACAGTGAAAGTGGTAACAATTATTACAATTAACAAATTGTATGAAGCAAATTTTGATTTAGGATTCGTTAAGTAAATTTATCAAAGCGGCTCTAAAAGAAGACAACTAGCAGCCACTAAACAATTTCAGACAAGTTTACATTAAAATACTTACAGACTCTTCTGATAAAACTATTTTGAACATGACAAGTTCTAGGAACATAAAATAGACGTTTCTATAACAAATAAAATACTTTGTTTAGTACATAAACGCTCACATCTACGAGGTATTCGGAATGATATATAAAGTAATGCGGATGCATCAACATTGTTATTAACTACTTTCAATAGCATCATAAGGGGTAATTCATAAATTACATCACACGTTAAAGGGGGGGGAGGGTGTCACCGGAATGTGAAAAGGGGCGGAGGGGGGGGGGGGTTAAAGCTTTGTGACGTCACATGTCAAACTTTAAAATACAAAACGCGAAATTTGTGTGAATAAATATCTAAAAATTTACGCATTCAATCTACTTTTGTACATAAAAGTAAGAAAAATATGAAAATAACTGTTTTCTTTTGATTAACTTTTAATACATGCATAGAATTGATAAAAGAGTGACATCTTAGAAGAGAGGAGGCGTTTCTTAAAATGTGATAACGTGTGGCAAGGGCGAGGGGAGGGGGTTAAAAGTCCTGAAATTCAAAGTTATGTATACGTATAATAGTTGATATTGTTGCGTTTATATCCATCATCATAATAATAAAAAATAAAAATAGTGTCGAATTTTACAAACGTATTTCAACTTCTACTATGAGCTAGTATCGTTCCACCAATGTTGAACGCTAACTACCTTCAACATCGAAAGTAATATTTTTACAAATATTAAACAATCGATTAAGATGGAACCAGCTATAATTATGTTTTTAATTTAATTTTTTGCATTCACAATGCAATATTTCTATAAGATATAAAATACGTATGTAAAAAACAACTACGCCTCCGAGCCCTCAGATGGGATTCGAACCCACGACCTTTCGCTATCCGGGCGACTGCTCTGACCAGCTGAGCTACCGAGACGCTGGCAAACGTGTCGAATTTTACAAACGTATTTCAACTTCTACTATGAGCTAGTATCGTTCCACCAATGTTGAACGCTAACTACCTTCAACATCGAAAGTAATATTTTTACAAATATTAAACAATCGATTAAGATGGAACCAGCTATAATTATGTTTTTAATTTAATTTTTTGCATTCACAATGCAATATTTCTATAAGATATAAAATACGTATGTAAAAAACAACTACGCCTCCGAGCCCTCAGATGGGATTCGAACCCACGACCTTTCGCTATCCGGGCTTTATACGTATTTTATATCTTATAGAAATATTGCATTGTGAATGCAAAAAATTAAATTAAAAACATAATTATAGCTGGTTCCATCTTAATCGATTGTTTAATATTTGTAAAAATATTACTTTCGATGTTGAAGGTAGTTAGCGTTCAACATTGGTGGAACGATACTAGCTCATAGTAGAAGTTGAAATACGTTTGTAAAATTCGACACGTTTGGCAGCGTCTCGGTAGCTCAGCTGGTCAGAGCAGTCGCCCGGATAGCGAAAGGTCGTGGGTTCGAATCCCATCTGAGGGCTCGGAGGCGTAGTTGTTTTTTACATACGTATTTTATATCTTATAGAAATATTGCATTGTGAATGCAAAAAATTAAATTAAAAAAAAAAAAAAAAAAAAAAAAAAAAAAAGTTTTATTTTTTTTAAATTGCTTACAACACTGAAACATAGAGGTTGGGTTAGGTTAGGTTTAAGTATAACAATACTTGTGCTAGAGGGCCCCGCTCTTCCATATCATACATTAAGTTGAAAAAATTTAAATTAAGTTGACAAATAAAACTCAAAACAAGTATGTTACTTATGTATGGTATGTGAGTGTGTGCGTGTCTGTGTGAGTGAGTGAGTGAATTTATCAATAAATACATAGCATATATTAAATGTTAGCATATAGTAGATGTGTATACCTGGAGTGGCAGGAGCCGTCCAAGTCGCATTTGTTGTCGTCGTCGAGCTCGCGACCCGAAGGCACAATGAACGCGATCTCGTTCGTTGAGTCAGCCCAGTATAACACCTGTGCATTTACTGTGTTATAATCTTTCATGGTCCTTTAAACTTATAAGATGGGATAAACAATTTAATGTTAAGAAGAAAAAAATAATAATACTAGATTTAAAAATCTAAAAATCCCACGTTTTTCAGTGACCAAAAAAGAATAAAATAACCCGTCGGGGCCAAGCGAGAGATTTTTAAATCTAGTATTATTATTTTATTCTTTTAGATTATTAACTCAACGAAGTAACCATGTGTTACGCAACAATCGGATAAGCCCCATACAAAAGTGAAAGGTGCCGAAAGTTGCCTGAAAGTGCACCTAGAAAGTTGAAAGTTGTTTAAGCGTGCATTGTCATCGGGTTCTGAGCTACCCTGAAAGTTTCAACTCGCTAGTTGGTCGGGAAGTGCCTCAAAATTGAGATACAAGATTCCAACCGGACAGACAAGACGACAGACAAGAAAGCGACCTAAAAAAAACGTGGGAAAATGTGAAATTATATTATTTGTTGTTAATCAAAATTACAAAATTGACCCGAGAGCATTATATCATGCGCGCGACAACGATACCTAAAATGCGCGAGCATTATATAATGCTCTATAGGGCACAGTCTGATTTAATCCTTATTACGGCTTTGGTAATGGTTCTTTTTGATTGAATGATATTTTTTCCCGATAGAGAGAGAAATAACGCATTTAACACAAAGCTGGGCGTCAAGGGGTTAAGAAAATAACCAGTTATTTATTAATATTGAGTACACAATTAAACTCATATAATTGAATACGGGCTTTGGCCCAAACAATATGAAGTCACAATCATCATGTCATACATACACTTTGTCTTGTCTTTGTCAAGAAGCGTAAAAGGACACGTATCTGTGACTTTTTAAAGTTTTTCTGTAGCGAAGGGGCTTAATTCCTAAACACAGGTTATATCCAAAATCTATACAGTGGCAGTTGTGACTATTTTAATAGAACTACTGCCTTGAGTCAACTTTTTTCACTAACTTGTGACAAGTTTATTGTAACAGCTAACATTATGTACCACCTTTGTAAACACTGTGGAATTCAACAAATCTATAATCTAAGAACACAAATTTGTTGTTTGTGTTTTTGTCTGTCCGCTCATTTTCCCGCTCTTTTTCCATTGTATACGCGTTACTATAGCAACGCGTTACCGGGTCAGCTAGTAAAATTAAATTATGCATTCATACACACAATTACTCCTATTTCTGGCAGGGGTAAGCAGAGATCAAAGATTTCTACTTTCCACGATCTTGACATACATCTGTCGCTTTTTCTACTCTCATCAGACTTTTATACAAGCTCATTAAGGGTACTTTTGACCTGGCTTTTTTTCAGGACATATGCTGTTTAGTCCCTGAAAATTCGCTTTGGTCTGCCTTTACCTACTTGCTCATGCACATTTGCCTTATATACCTGTTATGTCAATTTTATTTCGTCCATTCTCTCTACATGTCCAAACTATCTTAGCATTCCTTTTTCTATCTTTGTCATAATGTAATTATGTATTACATTAATAACTTTTATTTATTTATTTTTGTGACAAAAACAGCCATTCTTAATCTGTATAAAGACAATCTGATATGTACAATGTAATTATGTCATCGGTCAAAAGTTGCCAACAGTAAAAAAAAAATACAATACGCCTAAGGCAATAAAGTGGGTAAATAACAAATTAATACAAGCGGCCCAAAGGTTGAATAGAACTTAATATATAAAATAATACTAGGCGATGCAGTCGCTAAGCATAAAGCTACGCTAGCACCATATAGTGGAGCGGAGCGTTATACCTAAAAAAGAAAAAAAAATGTTTCGATGGATTCAAAATTCGAGCTGCGTCACAATCTGGTCGTAAACCAGTTGACACGATTCCACAAAAAAAATCGGTTAAGTACTCGGGAAGTTATGGCGTAACAGACATTGCGCCATTGAAGCTGATCCATGGGATCCACTCCAACAATGTAATAAAATAGTATTAAATATATATAATACCATACACTATATACAAATAACCACAACATGGTGAAAAGTAATAATAAACCTGTTCGCGGCCATCATAGATAGCGGGCGCCATTTCGCCGACGGAAGTGGGCGGCTCATGGGCGGGTGGACGCGCGTCGTAGCTCGTGCACGTACGCCCCGCCCACCCACCGTGGCCGCGCACACGTACTGGGGTGCCCAATCTAGAAGATTTATTGTTCATTTATTTTTTTCGGTCCCTTGACAATTTTGTACATCGTAAACAATTAAAATTACAATTTACAGTCTCAATACAAGTAACACATTATAGAAAAGCATCACAATAATATTTCTTCACAAATATTGACTAATTCCCAAATCAACGGATTGGTATCGATTTTCCGGGTTGATGCCAAAAAAATTTATAGGTAAAGACAAAACGGTTGAGGTATTTTCTCCTTTGTTTGCCAACCAATTTTCTTTTCTTTTTTGTTTAGTAATAATATAAACGGTACTTGGTGTTATCAGTAAAAAATATTTTTCCCCATCTTCGAATCAAATTAATTGAGGTCGAATATAGACTTTCGGGCGATCACTAGTTACTTCGAAACATTATCATTATCAGCCTATTAATGTCCCCCACTGTTGGGGAACAGGCCGTACCTATGTACAAGAACAACGAGTGCAGCACAAACTAGTTTCAGCTATTTTTATTTTATCTATTAAAAAATTACAAAGAAAGATAGCGTTAGACTGCTAACAGCAGTGTGATAAAAACCAGTAATGGTTTGTCCACACATGCTCACATTAACATGCAGGTAATTTGTGAAACCACACGGGGTGATTTTTGATGCCATACTTATTTACTTTGTAGCATGTGAGCAAGTTCCACTGTCCCAGAACGCACCACTGGATCATACGAAGCATAACGTATAAGTGGCGTGATTGGTGCAAAGTGTCAATTGTGAAACTTAATTATTATTAATAATTTTTCTGTATAAATGCCGATATAAGATGGTTACTGTATGCATTCTGCCTTTGCGCTTGCTGGCTATTAAACTACTTAATAATTAAAAGTTTGTTGTTGGTTTTATCTACGCTTTCCGCTGCTAGCTAGCTAGCTATTTGTTAGTCGCTTTATCTTTTTCATATGAGGTATAATAATTGTTAATGAAAGTTGAAGTTGATATCCATATGCGGAAATGCATCCGACTTATTTGTGATCTTGATAAAACGACACAGGGATAAATACCCGCGCAACATGCGGACGAAGCCGGGCGGCACCCTACTGAGCGAGCGTGCGTTGGCCAGTATATCGGCGGGCACCCGCTGTCCTGCGCGTGCACACATCACGTGCACTGTAAGAGGCGCACGCCACCCGCACGCGTCCACACGCCGAAGCCCCGCCTCGAAACCCGCCAACGTGTCGTCCAAAGCTACCAACCTTGGCGGCCCACCCTGACCAACGAAAAAAATATATAAATATAATAAACATATACCGGACCACTCACTATAATTATTTAGTACTTATTTTTATTTATTTATTTATTTATTGATAAAGAATAACAACAACCAACTTAAACCTATGTACAAACATGTTTTATAGCTGATACTGATTAGGCCAGAACTGTTATTCCTAATATAACCAAATAGAATTCAAGATAGTTGTTGCTAACGACGCATTAAAAAAGTAACTACTCTGCGAATAAGATAAAATTAAATTAATACATAAACATACATAAATGCTATACGTGTATACATAATCATACAGTATTCATATATAAACGTCGGTAATAAACCATGTAATGTCCTAATTTATGTAAATAAATAATACTGTTCAGATTTTTGTATTGGATAAGTATTCAGCTTTAACCTTATTTAAAATAAATTCTTGTTACCAATAAATATATCAATTTCAGAAAACAATTTATTGTAACTATCAACAATTCTAGCTACCACTGCGTTTCGTGCGTAATTACTACTACAGGAGGGAACGGCAAAAAGCGGCGTGTGACGAGTGCGGCGTGATGGAGTTCGCAGTCGCAGTTTTTCTACCAACTCGGGGCAATCTAGGCACCCGCGCACTACGTCATACAGCAACCCCATATCCATTGCTGTACGCCTTTGCTCTAACGTGAGCAACCGGTATTTACGACAGCTATCTTTGTATGATGCTTCAACTTTATTTGATTTTGATTTAAAATTTAAGTGCTTTACAAATTTCTTCTGAATGTTTTCAATTCGACTTTTATGAATGGCGTAAAAAGGAGACCAGATCGGTGAAGCGTATTCTAAGATACTACGAACGTATGCATTATATATTATTTTTAAGCTACTAATTGAGCTAAAGGGTTTGCAAGTACGCATAGTGAATCCCAAACTACGAAACGATCTCTTCACTATATTTTCTACACGATTGCAAAACGATAACTTAGAGTCAAGCCAAACACCCAAGTCGCGAACCAAATCCACCCTCTTAACAACATCATCGTCAAATTTGTAGCAAAATAAAAGGGGTTTTTTCCTTCGCGTGAAGCTAATGGACTGACATTTAGGTACATTAATACTAATATTATTTTTAGAATAGTAAGTCACTAGGTTATTGAGATCCTGTTGTATTAATTTACAGTCAGATATGGAATTCACCCTCATATATATTTTTTATCGTCGGCATATAAAAGATGTTTAGCATTATTAAAACAGGAATTAATATCGTAAATGTATGCATTATATAGTAAAGGGCCAAGATGGGAGCCCTGCGGAACACCCGAAGGCACTGTAATAAACATTGATCGGTAACCGCCAAGGACAACTGCCTGAGAGCGCCTCGAAAGGTATGAGGTGACCCATCTCAGTAGATCACCGTGTATTCCCAGTTCTTCCAGTTTTTGTAACAGGATGAAGTGATACACACGATCGAATGCTTTTTCGAAGTCTGTATAGATCACATCAACCTGTCCACCCTTATCCATGTGTTCCAGAACGTAATCCATAAACTAAGATAAGTTTGTTATACAGAGACTAAGCCTATATCTATATATGTATAAAAATTCCTTGACATAGTGTTTGACCACGGTGAACTCCGAAACTACTCAACCGATTTTGATGACTTTTTTGCATTTTGTTGGTTTTGTTCCAACTTAGGATATAGGATAGGTTTGATTTTAATTTATAACACACCATTGCATGGCCGGGTCAGCTAGTGTTGTATATAATACAAAAAAAGTATATAAACGATCATAACTCGGGAACATACGCAGGGACCTTTGGCGCAGAAGGTAGGTTTGCTACCGTTGCACCAAGCGGCCGTGAAAACAATAAACTTGTACAGAAATTGGATGATGTACCTGAATATGCATCATGTCACGTGATTTCATACGTTCAACTTATAAAGATTTATGTCTTTTACAAATATTGTTACACTCGAGCTAAAAAAACTATGAAGAGGTCGGAGTATTTCCTTTTAGTGAAATAATTTTAAAGCGTTGTGAGTTGTGAGACTCGTTAGCAAGCTGTCACAATCACAGATTATTATATTATATGGTTCAATTGTTTTTAAATTCTCCCTTTATAAGGGAAGGCAAAGGGAATAAGCCAATTCAGCCTAGTCTTTCGTATATCTCTGTTTTTTCGATTTTAGGCACATATATGTAATATGTCAATTTAATATAGTTTTTTTTTTATTATTTTACTGTCACAATTATGTTTGCATGTTTTACTGTTACAATTGTCTTAATTATGTTGTTATGTTCCGGAGCTCCATTGAGTGGTCGGGAGGGTGATGCGTGTCGGTTGCCCGATCGCATTGGAGTCCCGGAATAATATTTCTTATCTGAAGGTCTTGCCAGAATATCAGCGCTGCAGTGCCGACTGTCGCTGTGGCATACGCTGAGGCAATGGCCTAGTTGGCATCTTATGATATATGTAGTATGAAATGGTTGCTTTATAAGATCTTGCCAATAAACGTTTTTCTTTCTTTCTTTCTTTCTTTCTTTAGAACTATTAGACTGATCGGTTTTTACATGGGAATGTAGGAACTGAAGTTAGTGAAGTGACTTGTCACTTCAGCTGCTTCGAAGTCATTTATTATCAGTATATAATGCTCTTTGAAAAATAACAAAGTAGTATTGATCAAATTCGCGAAGATAGCCTGGCCCGGTTAGATAGAGATATGGATTCGAAGCCCACATCAGAGATTTTTTCCAACACATTTTTGGACTTCTCCCGTTTTAAATATTAAAAGCAAAATATTAATAACATAATAAATATATTGAACTCTATAGCTGTGATGTTTCTACTCGTAAAAAATTAAGTAACTAGCAATTGTTACCATTTTATTTAATTATTCAGCACTTACACTATAGACAATAATGTGGTTGTCATAACAATGAAACCCTCTACAAATGTGTAGTCTCTGTTACTGTCAATTTGTAAAATATAAGACACAAAACGAAAAAATGTCACTTACCTTTTTATCTCCACCTATGTTGAGATAGCCAAAGTGCGACAGGAAGAGCCTAGCTGTCTGAAATTCAGTCACCGGTTCCGGAGGCACGTATTCCTCCGGTACCTAAAAATATTTAGTTTTTTAGTAATTATTTTGAAGCGGACTTATATAGAATTGTATGTTTATGTTTGGTGCCCTAGTTGGGCGGTCAAGTCGTTTTTTATAATGTTACAATTAAAGTAAAAATATTAAATGAAAAAAATAACCAGGCTACTTTCATTTTAGGTAAAAATTGAGGTACCCCGAAAAAAATTAAAACCCATTGTTATGTTGTATTCGGACATATAAGTAGTACGTGTGTAATTCATTCCTAAAAAGTTACCAATAAACCATTAAATCAAGCACACGGTGTTTTTGTAGCTCATATACCTGACAAAGAAATATAGACCTTATTACAACTAATTTTCGCATCACCCATGTAATTGTGAAGATAATCCAATTAAAATAGGGAATCATACACATGCCAAAGAATATATGTTCAGCAAAAAATTGAATAACGCAAAGCACGCCAGGCACAGCGAGTAGTATAAAAAGAGCGTCTTGCTCACAGATACTTCTAATTACTCATTACTATTTTTCCTCTGTTAATGATGAACGAGTAATAGACTCTATATAGTGCGATGTTACACAGGTGCATACTTACTACATTATCCTCGCCTTCAGTGACTCGTTTCTCGATGATCGCTTGCTGTTCCAACAGTTTGAATAACGTCGGCGCTTCGGGATCGTTCAATTGGCGAAGCACTGAATCCAGGCTTGGAAATGCTGAGTCACTGGTTACAAGACAACATATAAGACACCATGTATAACGGGAATGATTATGTGAAAGGGACATTTTACAATCAAAATGATTGTCGATACGATTCTCTATTCATTTCTTTTTATTTATTTATTTGATGAAAAAAAAACACTTTTTACGGATCGGGAAAAAGCATTTATTATCATATTTTTATTTGATATCTACGTGTCGACTTGGTACGATGTAATAAGAGTGTTGTGGCGTGGAAGAAAATAAAGTCACGAAGATAGAAAAAGGGATGCTTTTGCTTTTGACAAGACAAGTATATGAGGCAAATGTGCATAGGCAAGTCGGTAAAGGCAGCAAAGCGAACATTCAAGGACCTAATAGAAGATGTCCTGAAAAAAGGCCAGGTCAAACGTACGAGCTTGTATGAAAGGTCTGATGAAAGTTGAAGAAGCAAGAATGTATGTCAGAATTGTAGAAAGTAGAATTTGGAAAAGTTACGTATTGTTAACCATGGTTTCAATAATAATCTGAGTGTCAATAATAATCTCACGTGGCGCAGGGCGGGGCGGCGTAGGGCGGGCGGCAGGCGGGCTGCGCGGGCCGAGGCGCGGGCAACATGTCCACGGGCCGAGCGCACGCGCCCCCAGCCCCCCGGCCCGCGCTGCGAGCGGCGCCGCGGCTGCTCAGCGACCACGCGAACCGGCCCCACCCGCAACGGATTATCACTGCGATAATATAGGTGCCAAATCTTTACTCGTACACTTTTAAATAAAAAAAACTTCATGCTCATATATTTTCGGTTGCAAGTGTAAAAGTCGTGCGTTATATATATATAAATTTTATCCTAGGAAGTGAGTGCATATCGGCATATTATAAGAAAAACCCGTATGCCCTTATATTGTTTTAGATTTTTTTAAATTTGAATTTGCTCTTGATCTCAACAAAGCCCAGGGGCCAAAAAGGGCCTAAGATGGAGTGAGCTAACCTAGAAGATGCCTATTTACCTTGACTCTGAAGACGGACGGGTCATAGTATTTGGAAATATAGATGCAAGAAGGGCGCTGCACTCCTTTGCTGTACGTAATATAACAGATGTTGAGTAGTGATTGGCGAGCAATACGTCTGGATGGAAAAAAGTTGATAGCGGATGATACTGGAGTTATTAGACACACTCTGTAAAAGGCCTTAACGGCGATGAGCTACGGTGTGAAGCTTGCTCTATATTTGCTGACACCGATTAGCCTCTCAACTCTCCACTGAATCGTATTCAGTGCAGCAAATTGATATCTTGCTGAGCAGTTCCAGAGGGTCTCCAATAATCCATGCAAGATCGGACTTTAGTTTTATAGAGAGTTAAAAGTTGTCCCAGTGTGAAATATCGCTTGACCTTATTTAGAGCGCCCAGCTTTTTGGCTTTAGCTTTGGACTAAATTGTTTCTCAGCTGCAGAATGAGCCAGCGATCCGTCAGGTTGCAGCATAGGCAATAGCGTATTACGGCAGAAATTTAGCCTCGACTGACTTCGAAAGTAACCAGAACTGTTTACTTCCGTTTGGGTAGAACGATAGTTACGTTCCCATTCAGTTGCTGTGGTCAAGTTTCGCCTTTCGTATGACTCTTTTGCACGACTTGGTGGCCGAATTGTAGGCTCTCTTTTTGTTTTGGATTCTACGTGCACGGATCTCGCGATCGCGGACATGCACCCAACCTTTGTGAACACTGTTTTCGTGCTTCAGCATTATACGAAGGTCGGGAGTTGTAACCGAGCGGAATGTCGGAAAATATTATAAAATACTCCATTCCCTGCCGAACTGCATCCATAGTGAAATCCGCGGTGCACGAAGGGTCGCTAAAAGAGAAGCAAATATGCCGTCAGGGATAAGATGCAAAGAAAATACGCATCTCTTCCCAATCAACTATACCATACCCTACTATGCCATTCCCTATGGCTATTATCCGGAGGAGAGCAGATTAATGTGGATTTTACCTAATAATGGTTGGACGATCCCAGTGAGGCCGAGACCGATACCGAATGTTTGTATGGATCAGTTGTCAGCAGTAAGTCAAAACAATTAGGCGTGTGGCCAGCAATATCTGGAATTCGTCGTGAAAGTCGCTTGGTCCACCAGCCGAGTGACATTTAGCGGTAAGGCAATCGCTTTTTTCCAGCATTGTCAATTTTCTGGTATAGGTTCAGCTACTCTTTGTGTCAAGCATTGAAGACCCCCCGAAAAACAAGCTCTGCCTCTGAATATCCCTTAATTACCAAGTCTGCCGCCTCCCTGAGGTAGTTTATATCAATTGTATGAATTTAGCTATTAGAAGTAATCTGGCGTGCTTTTATCAGTACCTACAAAATTATGGGCTACGTTTTTTTCTGTTTAATTACTAATAATTATTATTATATTAGTACAACGTCGTGTACAATATTCATCAGACTACAATTTGAAGATTATTTATATTCGCAATATTTCCAAAAATGTATTAATTTGCATTCTATCGTTGTACCTGTACGTAAATAAATATAATAAATATATATTCTAATAACATTGTAATATGTTAGATGATATTGGATGACATAGTAAAGAGTATTGAAATAGGTGTATCTTCCACTGACCGACCAGCGTGGGCTGCGGCTCCTGACTATTGGCAAGCCCCTCCTCGAGTAGCGACACCAGAACGGCTCCATCGGCTACGAAGTGCCGTAGACGACCGTGGCCCAACGCCCGAAGCCAGCGCTCGTCCAACCGGCACCAGCGAGCTCCCTCGCAACCACCTACCCCTCCTACCCCTACCTATAAGAGAACAATCTATATCAAGACGACTAAGTAAAAACAATCAACTAAATATATAAGGTTTTTGACAGGTTTTACGAAAATGTTATAGCATGAAAAATTTGCCATTTGAGAAAATCTTTGTTAATTCTCTAGTTTTCTATAAAAATTTCCATCAAAGTTGAAATGAATTAAAATCCCGATAAAACGCTAGATACATTTATGCAGATCACTTGATATCATGACGTCACCCGCTTGTAAACAAACTTTTAAACAGATTGACATTTATTTATTTTCTTTATTTATGGCTTGTACAATTTGTGCATTTAGCTAATGTCAAGTAAGCCTAATCTTTCTTCTATGTTCTTAAGTAATTTCCTAGGTTTCAGTAAAGAAGTGGGGGTTTTACTTAATAATAATTAATAATCGATTAAAAGAAAAATCGATTATTTTTTAACACCCCTACTCCGTGCACTTTCCGCACTTCACCTCTTGTACTGGTTGCAGCGTAACGTGTTTCTGAATATTTTATTTTGTGAAAGATTCGTTAGTGAAATGGCTGCTAACACAAGTAAACAAAGAATAAGAAAACCTTTAAATAGCCAAGTGTAAGAAATTTGGTGCAATTTAAATAAATATTTTAAAGACGTAAACGATAGAGACATGTCAAGTGTCACTTCATCTGCCCAATTGGTAGCAACATCGAAGGGGATTCCTCTGTCCACTGTCAATTGCGTTTTATTGGAAGGTAAACGTGTTTTGGAAGATGGGAGCAAATTTAAATCTCCGAAAAAGACCAGATGTAGAAAAAATACTATTTATATTGACGATTTTGATAAAGCGGTTATTCGAAGAACTATTCACAACTTTCACATTACTGATAAAGAAGTACCAACTATGAAGCGAATACATGAAAAGTTGAAGGCAGATATAAACTATCCAGGTTCAATTTGGTCATTACGTAAAGAAGTGTCTCTTTTAGGATTTAATTGGAAAAGGACAGAGGACAATAGGAAAATTCTAATGGAAAAACATGAGATACGTTATCTTCGTATAAATTTTTTGATTAAAATTTCCGAATATCGCACTCAAGGCCGGCCAATCGTTTACACCGACGAAACATATATAGTCACGACTCACACTTCTTCGAAACCTTATTCTGATGGCAGCAATTCTGGTTTGAAGAAACCAATTTCCAAAGGAAATCGTTTAATTATAGTCCATGCCGGCGAACAGGACGGTTTCATACCAAATGCACTTCTGATGTTCAAAACAAACCAAAAAAGTGGTGATTACCATAATAATATGAACGCAGAAAACTACACAAGATGGTTAAAAACGCAACTAATTCCAAATCTAAAGCCCAACAGCGTTGTGGTGGTAGACCATGCATCTTATCACAATTCATTAGAAAATCCCGCTCCCAACTCAAATGGTCGTAAACAAGACATGATTGACTGGCTTAAGAATCACAATATCGATCATTCTACATCGAAGCTTAAACCACAACTGTATCAATTGGTACTGCAAAACAAACAAAGATTTATTGAATATAAAATTGATACATTACTCAGAGAACATGGACACAGCGTTCTTCGTCTACCACCCTATCACCCGGATTTCAACCCAATTGAAAACATTTGGGCTATGATAAAAGGCTACGTTGCGAAAAAAAAAGTGTCAATGAATATGGATGTAATGATGAGGTTAGTGACAGAAAAAGTTGGCAGTATCACTGCACAAGAATGGAAAAATGTATGCGATCACGCAGTAAAAGAAAAAAATAAGTTTCATGGTCACGACGCTGTACTTGATGATTTATCGGAACGATTCAATATTAACACAGACGACACATCAGACGAGAGTGAAAATGAAGATAAGGAAAATGATGAAGATGCAATGTCCGATGTAGAATAATTTTTATAATTTCTTCATATTTGAATTGTATTTGTCGATGACTAATAATAAAATTTATTTTTAAAATATTTTTGTCTGACTCTACTTTTACAGACCACTCACACAAATGCAAAGCTCAGCTTACGCCTCGCGGACTGTACCTCTGCATATATAAATATAATGATATGCAGTTGTGTGTTCGAGTCAAATCTGGCGACTATGAGAAGTTTTTTTTTAATAGTGTAAGATATTAAAAACTTATTTATCATCTTAAACCAAAGCGGACCGAGTTCAAATCGTATCACAATTATTTAGTATACAACGAAGTATTAACGAAAATATTATTATTGTTCAAAGTATTGTTAAAAAAACTATATATCTAAACAAGATACCTGATCCAATATCAGCATCAGAAGCGATTCTGCCGCATCCCGGACGCGCATCGAGACTGGCTTAAGTTCCTTCTCGTCTTTCATCTTTGGAGGTTCTCCAGGTTTACCTGTTTAATTTAAAAAAAAAAAAAACTTATTCATACTGCGCACTTGTGTGCATTGAGACAAGACGAGGTAATGCGGGTAGAGAAATAAATAAAGAAAATAAAAAATATAATCGGTATAATATAATCTATAAAATAATTTAGCTCGAGTTCTGGTTTAAAATATGCTGTTGTGGGCGAAGTAGTATCGAGTTTTATCGTTCATATTATTTTCTATTTTATCTTTTATTAAGTATTTAAACATAGGATTGCTAAAACTCGACATTCTTAATTCAATAACTATATAGAAAATGTTAGAGAATATATGCATGTTTTAATAATAATATTTTTCTGAGAATCCATTTACTTTATAATATAAGTTTTATATAAAATGGGATCTATTAAAAAAAAGCCCATCATTTTAGTAATTAACACAACACTTAAGATGATTGGAAGGGATGTCTCTTAGAGATAAGTCCACCATTGCCTACACATAAGCTGTTTAATGTTACATTGTTTAAAATATGGCGCAATAAACAGAATAATAACATTGTAGATCTCCTTAGACTTAAAATTTAAAATAAAATATGTAGTAATGATATCACGCATTCATATTGAAGATGACCGATTCTACCATGTTCTATTCAAGGTCACGTCATCGTCTGTACCACGATCACTCACCCTGACTCTTAGTACCAGAGATGCCCAGCTCGACCACCTCCATGAGGGTGGCCAGCCACTCTGCATCCGCCAGCAAAGCAGGGCATAACCACGCTGATAGACAGGAGTACGCTGCCACCACACAAGAGTGCAGATCGCGAGAGTGCGCCTGAGGTGGTCGACTGCATTGCACTACTATGTAATCGCAGATCCAACGCACCGCACGCTTACGTTCTATCGCCTCTGAGTATCACAAAAAACCATCCATAATTTTGAATTGAAAAATATTATAAATACATATACACAGAACTATTTACTTAAAAAAAGAAAGAGAAATAAATATGAGCGGCAAAGTCACGATCAGAAAAAAGAAATTAAATTCAAAACAAAAAATTATAAAATAAGTTTCTTGTTTATCCTAAAAACCAGTGCCGGATTGAACATAGAAGCTGAAAAAGCTGAAGCTTAGGGCGGCAAAATTAGGGGGCGGCAAAATTGGCCCAAAAAAAAATAGGTACAGAAAAAAATAAGGCTGCAGACACGAGGTGGGGCTGGGTAGGTAGTGCAGTAAAAACAGCTTTGCTTTTGTTAGCTTAAAAATATACTCAAAAAGTTGTAAAAATAATCTTGAAACTAGATTATTCCCTAAAAAAAGGAATTTACGTTATTGTGAACAGTGCATCTAATTTTAGAGATCAGTAGGGGCGGCAAAAATTTTAAAGCTTTGGGGCGGCAAATGTGTAAATACAGCGCTGCTAAAAACTTTTACGCTTTCGGAATCCGTAAAGTATTTCTTTTAAATGAGTGGAAGCGTAACTGTAATATTAATATAAAAAATACTTTATAATTCCAAACTCTTGCTTATAGGTATATAAAAAGACAACTTACCGATGACGTATTCTAGCAAGCATGTCACCAAAAAAGATAAGTTAGAAGTTAATAATATCATCAATATAAATGATCGCAAGTATAAGATACTGAAATTTACATTTAAAAAGTATTCTGGGGAGCGAGCATTGAGGAGTACTAGAGAAGAAATAAAACTGGCTGAAATAGACATGTGGCGTCAGCTACTTTTATTTATTATGCTTTGTACGTACCACCGTTTACAGCTGACACACATATTAACCCCTTAAAACCCGAGAGCATTATATCACGCGCGCGACAACGATACCTAAAATCCGCGAGCATCACATAATGCTCAGTCTGATTTAATCCTTATTACGGCTTTGGTAATGGTTCTTTTTGATTGAATGATATTTTTTCCCCGATAAAGAGAGAAATAACGCATTTAAACAAAGCTGGGCTTCAAGGGGTTAAGATTTGTATAAAAGATCATGTCAACAATAAAAATTATTTAATGGGTTTGCTTTTGATCCCAATCATGCCCGGGGGCCAAGACAGGACCTACGATGGAGCGAGCTAACTCAGTAGGTGCTTATTCACCCTGGCTCTAAATGATATGCACTCGGAAAAACAGACGCAGGGAGGGAGTTCCACTCCTTTGCTGTGAGCATTATAAATAATGTTGAGTAGCGCTTGGTGCGACAGGTAGAAATAGCAACCAAGAAGATACCACCCTGGTAGCCCGCAGTAAGTCTGGATGCCCGAAAGAAGGTGATGACGGTATGCTTTTAGCTTAAAAGCTAAATTCACTATAGCTACCAGATAATTCTGGTAGTTATACTGAAACGTCGGCTGTTTGATTTTAGATCTTCCGTATTAACCCCTTAAAACCCGATAGCATTATATCATGCGCGCGACAACGATACCTAAAATCCGCGAGCATTATACAATGCTCTATAACGCGCATTCTGATTTAATCCTTATTACGGCTTTGGTAATGGTTCTTTTTGATTGAATGATATTTTTCCCCGATAGAGAGAGAAAGAACGCATTTAACACATAGCTGGGCGTCAAGGGGTTAAGACTTAAAAGTCAATAATCCTTACTAATATTATAAATCGGAAAGTGAGTTTGTTTGTTTGTTTGTTTGTTTGTTCCGCTTTCACGCCGTAACTACTAAACCGATTGCTTTGAAATTTTGCAGACGTAAAGATAAAAGTCCTGATTAAATAATAGGGTACTTTTTATCCTGGAAAAAATTTATATTCCCGAGGAAAAACAAAAATATTGTTTGCTTGATGGATGGATTGTAGATGGCGCTGTGTGTCGTTTAAAACAACGTAAAATATTGCAAACGAATATAAACATGTAAATTTAGAAGCTAAATGATACGATAATGAATCCCCGAAAATGAGGAATTCCCGAGGGATGACGTACAATTTGTTTTATCGTCTAAATTGTTTTTTTTACATCTACTTATCCTGAAATCACTAAAGTCAACGAATTACTAATTGGTATAAGTATTAGTTACGTTATTTAGTTCTTGAGGTATGCGATAGATGGCGCTGGGTGTTTTTTAAAACATGGTAACGATGTGTTTTTTAAAATACATAAGAAGTGGAATGATAGCCTACGCTATTTAGTTCTAGAGGTATGCGATAGATGGCGCTGGGTGTTTTTTAAAACATGGTAACGATGCGTTTTTTAAAATACGTAAGATGTGGAATGATAGCTTACGCTATTTAGTTCTAGAGGTATGCGAAAGATGGCGCTGGGTGTTTTTTAAAACATGGTAACGAAGTGTTTTTTTAAGATACGTAAGAAGTGGAATGAATTATATGAATTTTGTATCCAGCGTTACATCGCGCTTCTTAGATTTTTCCGTGGGAATGAGAAGTTTTCTTATAGTTGTGATTTATACCGCAATATAACCGAATTCCACGCGGGCGAAGCCGCGGGCGGAAAGCTAGTATAATATAAAACTGTCAATTTTACCTGGCTTGGATGAGTGTAGTTTCGCCAGCCCAGAAAGAAGCTCCAATGCAGCGAGCGACACTTGCAAGTCGCCCTTCCACGACGAGATGAGCCGGTGGCACACCAAGTACGTTGCTCGCACCACTAGCGCCGCCCCTATGTGTACCCTCAGCGTTATTTAAAAAAAGCGAGGTTATGTTTTAAGAAAGTTAAGACTATATCAGATATGAAAAATAATGTTTTATCAAAATTTGTGTTTCCTACACACTTTTTGAGTATAAATTAAATTACGTTGTTATTTACAAGAATTAAAATTATTATCTTTTAACAAGTAATTTTCTTATATAACGTTAAATAAGTTACACAATTAGGTCACTTTGAATGCACCAAAGAATATAGCAAGCGTTAAACATCAACAAATTAAAACACAAAGCAAACACAACATAAAAAGTCATGCATTTGTGAATTCATAAAAGGTAACTTTTGACAAGTTTCGTACTCTTAAAATAGTTTTTAAACTCAGTCTTTACAAGAACTTAAATTACATTTGAATTAAAACAACTTTTACCGGCATCATAACGCGTTTAATTTTGTTTTTTTTTATACTTAAACCTGACACTACAACTCGCTTACAAGAGCCGTCATCCTATGATCGCTGCTATTGTAAAGGAGTCGAATTCAGGATTAAATATACAAATAAACATAAAAGCGTCATTAATCCGGTAAAAAGATTTTATTTATACTTTGTCCAATGTAGGATGATACTTTTGACAGTTGACACCTATAAAGAAGGTATAAAGTTGCTATTGCAATGTCAAGCCAAACATAAGGAAACAAACGCAACCTTAGTACATAGCAATAAGGAAGTGACACCTGTCAAAAGTATCATCCTACATTGGACAAAGTATAAATGTGTGATGTGTAAGAACTATTTAATAACATTGTCAAAAGCCACTATAAAAACATATGCAAACAAAAAATTAAATTTTACCGAAAACTGGCGAGGATGGGTCTAGCTCCCTAACGTCGGCGGCGAAATCGTCGAGCGAGTGCCCCTCAGCGCTGCCAGACGCACTGCCGCTCTCCGAACGGGCTAGAACACCCCCGCTCTTTATCACCACAGTGACACTATTCACACTTAACAACATTCGCTCCAATATTCTTCTTACCACCTTAATACTGCCCATAACTTGAATATGAGAATATGAGAGGTGATCCGAAAGTAACAATAATCTGTTGTTTCCAGTGCACATAAAAATATTGTTTTTTTTTTACTTGCTTATTTACCCACTTGGTTAGCATATAAAATTCCGGAAAGTATTTACATTTGAAGAGATAACATAAAAATGGTGAAAAACGTAATAAGAGCTGTCTTTAAGTACTTATGTTAAAAAAAGTTTAACACCGACTTGATGAAAACATCTGTAGTGGATAAACGAGCAAGCAATTATTTTTATGTGCAATGAAAATAACCGATTATCATTACTTTTGGATCACCCCTTGCAATATTACTAGTGGATTTTACATCATAAACACCTGCATACGCACATATATCTCATACTCTACATACACTTTCATCACTTGACTGCCAGGCCACAAACACATATAACTTCCTGAAACATGACTTTATACTGCCACACCTGCGCACTTCTTAGTTTTTACAATTGATGTGACATACTATTTCATAAAATGGCCCTTAAAACGTCTTACATTAGTAAAAATAAAAAGGAATTAAGCAAGCTGGTCCTCCAATAAATTAGCTATTCATTAAAATCAATCAACATCATACTTCATAGTCATCAGCGTGGACTGTGATAAACTGTAAGATTATTTTTTCTTTTTAAACTCGTACTGGCTGTTTGTTTCATTAAATAAATAAATAAAAAAGTTCGAAATCAGAACACTAACCAAATTCAATCGATCATTGTCTCCCACCTAAAAACTCGATGCATTCATTTGGTCTACCCAATCTTTCGTTCATCCACCTGTCGATACTCACAAAGTAAATGTCTTCATATCTATTCAACGTTCCTATTCAAAGCATTCAGATGTTCATCTCACATTGCAAATAATATGGATTCTGACTGTTGTTTGTTCTACTGCGTGTGGGTTGGATGGTAGCAAAATAAACGTAGCGTGTGTCTCAGCTGTATTATTATTATTATTGTGTGATTGTGATAATATGTTACATGTGAATCTATATTATCAAAAGCAAATACATATCAGCGATGTGAAAGAAAATGTTGTGTAAATTCGCTGAATACCTGAAAATACATTGAAACTTATAAAATCCAATCTTGTATATATTATAATCTCAGCATCAATATGACTCGAATTTCGTGAGAAAAACGAATCCAGTTAATATGGGGATATTGTACAGAAAAAAAGCCCATGTGAAATTCGAACGTAAGTATATCTGGTTAACAGGGTCGAACACCGTAACGGGATAAACTACTAAGGTTCATACCCACCCTGGTAAAAATAAAATAAAAAAGGCTCGTAAAACAAACATAAGAAATAACTTACTATGAGCGTACGTTAACATGTAAGCCTACCTTTGTAGTCGGCGGATTGCGAGGGGGCGGGGCCATGGGGATGCGCGCTGTGTCGTACGCACAGATATAGCGCGCTTAGCAGCGGTACCGCTAACGCATCAGACCACTCCACCTGCACGGCCGCTACGCACATCAGCGATAGACGCCCGCGGGTCAACTCGCCCACCGTTTGACCCGCACTATCAGGCAAAACACCGGACACTTTGTAATGTAATTACTATTTATTTGACAATTTTATTATATCGTAATTTAGTTAACATATGCTTTTGACATCGAAGTATTTATTGCATTGTCTATTATTTGAATTATATTTTTTCAATTTATTGTAAATTTTATATGACTTTGGTAATTATATGCCCAATAAAGGGTAAATAAAAAGTGAGACCTTAAAATTAACATGAGAATACTGTTCGACTCGCTGCCGTACAACACAAACTTCCACATAGAATTAACTGTTACAATATTTCATTTATATTATGATAGAGCAAATTTCCTAAATGCTATAAAACATCTATTAAATGTACTTTTTACTCACTATTCATTGCATCCAGGAAACTCTGGCACGGGTAGCCCTCTGTAGTGGTAAGGGAATGCGACCATAGACAGGAGCGCACTAATGGCAGCCTTACGCAGCTCGCGTTTGTCGATATTTCCGCATTCGAGCTTCGGCTCCCGCTCGGGCAAGATGCGCTCTAAGGCCGAGATGAAGTCAGGAACTAGAACTAAAACTCCGTCTAGGTCTAATCTAGATACAAAAAAAATGTTATTAAATTAAACGTAATATTTGAATAAATCAGCTTTTTTTACGGATTTTGCACATAATTTATTTTATATTTTCCTGCCGTTTTGACTCCTTATATATGATGACCATTGCCTTAGTGATCCTGTGATCACAGCCCCTGTAAAGGAGTCGAAACGTCCGAATTAAATGCAAAATAAATTATACGCAATATCCGTAAAAAGTTGCTTTATTCAAGTGTGTAATGTGCGCGGAAGTGTAAGAACTAAATATATTAAAGGTAATCCATAAATAAATATCATAAAATTAAAAAATTGTTTTTTTTTTGTTGTTAGTTAATCTATTTATTAAAACAGCATCTTTATATTAAAATGTTTTTTAATACATTTTCGCCTGAATGTTGTCATTATAACTGTATCTAAAACGCCCAAATGCAAAAGCAAGGAATGCTACACTAGCAATCTTCGTTTTCGTTTTAAAGTTTGGCAATAAATCCTTACTAATATTATAAATCGGAAAGTGAGTTTGTTTGTTTGTTTGTTTGTTTGTTTGTTCCGCTTTCACGCCGTAACTACTGAACCGATTGCTTTGAAATTTTGCAGACGTAAATATAAAAGTCCGGATTAAATAATAGGGTACTTTTTATCCTGGAAAAAATTGATATTCCCGAGGAAAAACAAAAATATTGTTTGCTTGATGGATGGATTGTAGATGACGCTGTGTCGTTTAAAACAAGGTAAAATATTGCAAACGAATATAAACATGTAAATTTAGAAGCTAAATGATACGATAATGAATCCCCGAAAATGAGGAATTCCCGAGGGATGACGTACAATTTGTTTTATCGTCTAAACTGTTTTTTTTACATCTACTTATATGTTGCAAACGAATATGAACATGTAAATTTTGAAGCTAAATGATACGAAAATGAATCCTCGAAAATGAGGAATTCTCGAGGGATGACGTACAATTTGTTTTATTGTCTAAATTGTTTTTTTTACATCTACTTATCCTGAAATCACTAAAGTCAACGAATTACTAATTGGTATAAGTATTAGTTACGTTATTTAGTTCTTATGGTATGCGATAAATGGCGCTGGGTGTTTTTTAAAACATGGTAACGATGTGTTTTTTAAAATATATAAGAAGTGGAATGATAGCTTACGCTATTTATGATAAACTAATTGTATCCAGCGTTACATCGCGCTTCTTAGATTTTTCCGTGGGAATGAGAAGTTTTCTTATAGTGTTGCTTTATACCGCAATATAACCGAATTCCACGCGGGCGAAGCCGCGGGCGGAAAGCTAGTTATATATAAATTTAAAGCGGAATTAGCGCTGTTTTAATAATAATTCCCACCTCAACTTTTAGTTCTCTCGCTTACTTTTTTAAGTCACCACATAGCCCACATAGCCCTGGTGAGTAGAAGAGATCTCTTTTAGAGATAAGCCCACCATTTCTCACTTACACTTATCTAAGTTATCCTATCGCACTGTTTTATTGTCTAATTAAGCTAAGTGTGTTCTTTATAACAAGCTGTTGAATGATGTAAATATTTACATCACTCTAGATATAAATATAGTCATTTAATTCGTTTAATTTGTTTTAGAAAAAAGTTAGTATGCTGTTATTAAAGATAATTAAGGATAAATAAATATGTTAAAGGATTTCATATATAAATAAAAGTTGCATTAATTTTAAACAGGTAGGTATAAAGCTTTTATTTTTTTTCTGCATTATTTTCGGTACTTTGTAAAAGATGATAGTCTGACACAGTTTTGCACAACTATATATTGCTTGTATTTAGTTATGGAACTTTAAGATCTATTTGTTTCCAAATGTTATATTTAATAATAACAGTATTACTATTTGTTACCGAAATAAATAATTATAATAAAACATGCAACACCCTATATCTAAATTGAGGTGTTGAGTAGAAGTGAGAGTTACCTGAACAAGTCAGTAGCATGCAATACGACGGCAGCTGCAGTGGCTGGCTCACGAAGCCCACGGTGTATGGCTGCATAGCATCTCGCCAAGTAAGGTGCCACCACTTCTTCCCGACATTGCTTGGAGCACAGGACACGGCATAAAGTACCTAAGGCTTCCGCTCGTCCTATTAAAAATCACAAAAAAGACATTTTAAAAACATTAATATGATCGCACATATTTAGTTCTTACACTTCCGTGCACATTACAATTTAAATAACACAACTTTTACGGATACTTGCGCATACTTTATATTTAATCTTGACGTTTTGACTCCTTTACCCTCGTAAGTCCCCGCGTACTTATACAAGCACAAATTAATGATAGCAGTTTAGACCTGACATTTTAACTACATAAGATAGTAACTACCTAACGTTCTTACTCAAGTACAAAATATTTTCAATGTTTTCCTTCTTAAGGAGGTGCTATACATCACAAACATACCGTAAAAAATACAGACAACAGTAATTCACTTCCAAAATTGCCTAAACCGACATCTCTTTGTCGTGGTCTGAAGCACTATTCTTGATTCGTACTTGGAATAGCACAGCCGGCAGATATGACTAAACCGACATCTGTTTGTCGCGGTCTGAAGCACTATTCTTAATTCATACTTGGTATAGTACAGCCGGCAGACATGACTACTGATGTTAAAAAAACACAGTACTTACGAGGGTATAGGAGCCGTAATCACAAAATAAATAAAGTAATGGTCGTCATACATGTGACCCAGTGTTGGCCCAAAGTTAATCTGATTAACGATTAAACATTAATGATTAAAAATCATAATCACAAATTTTGATTAAAATTAGTGTATTATATTACAATTAAAAATAATTAAGATTTAAATGAAAATGAAAATGAAAAATGAAAATGAAAATGAAAATAACTTTATTCAAATGCACTTAAAAATAAGTAGTTTTGAATCGTCCAACATTTTTTCCTACCCACCATTAAATTTTTTAATATTAATCTTTTATTTGATTAATTATGTAATGAAACAACTAAATCAAAAAAGTAAAATTTTATTAAGCCCATTTCACAGACTACTTTTATAGACTGTTTACTGCGTAAACACTGGGGGTAAGGGGCTGAGGTACTTCACATTAGCTTAGCTTCTCTCTCTCACACTTTATAGCACTACACTAGAATTATACTACTACTAGACTACCTTACACGCTCGGAAAAGTTTGTTTTATCATTCAATTTCTGCGTGGAAAATTGCGTTTCATCCGCTAGCGTGGAAGTGTTTTAAAATTAGAATCTTTCTATTTAAAGAAATAATCGTCTTTAAAAGTTACATTATATTCTTATTTAAGTTAATACTATAACACTCCGTTTTGGTTTAATTAAATGATTTTAGTTCCTTAAGTTATAAAAACCATAAGAATAAATATTTGAAATATACTATTTGTTAAGTAGAAGAATTTTAAATGTATGGTGGGAGAGATATTATGACATATGATTGATAAAGAACTTTCAAAGTGATCTGTATTCTTAGACAATTCACATTTCATTAATAACAATAAAAAAAAAATACATCCAACATTATTAAATTAAATGTAGCGATTTCATCTTTAATTTAGTGGACAAGTTTAGGTCCACTTGTGTAAAACATATGAAAGTCAAGCGGAACATAAATTGCATGTATTTCGAACAATGATACCAATAGATTTATAATTTTTATATTTTATGCATTTTCAATGCGATCTTATAAGATAAATGATTATAATAGAAAAATACTAGAAAAAATCGACTCGGGTCACAAGTGGTCTCAATTGGGAGAGCATTGGACCGGATTTCCAAAGATTGCGGGTTCGATTCCCGCCTGAGAATTCACTTGTGACCCGAGTCGATTTTTTCTAGTATTTTTCTATTATAATCATTTAATGATACCAATAGTAAATGCAAACAACACTATACATGTTTCGCCAACAAACTCGATAGCGTGATTTAGAAACGTGCAGCGCCATCTTTCGACAAATTGAAGAACTAATATTGGTATGCACATTTTGGTTTACTTTAAAGCATAATAGGGACAAACGAATTTACCATTGGAAGCTGCTTTTTTTTTGCACCCCTGTATAAACACCCATAATTCGGATACAGATGCTCGTATTCATCACACAATCATTTGCCCTTTGCGCAATACGGACCAAGTCCGTCGGTGCAAAATGCTACATGCTAAACTTTTAATATAGCAAAAAATGTTGTTTCCGTTAATTAATAGTATAAAGCTAGTTAACTTCATACCTGGTTGATAACTCATCATGTTCAGTTTGTAAGCAGCATCAGACATTAAAGACGGAGGCGGCGTTCCATCAGCTCGCTCTGAAACGAAACAAATTTAATTAAGAGTCGAACAAAATAATACGGATAAAGTGGTGAAATTACCAACATTCCACGTAAAAAGTAAATGAATACTCACGTTGCGTGTTGGTGTATGGCGGAGTGGTGCCTATGAGTGCGGCTTCGAACAACCACTCGCCGAACAGGTGGAATATGGAGTTAACCTTCGGCCGTAGGGGCGTCAATGGAGGCTTCTCAGCTTCACAAACTATGAAAGTTAAATATCATTTATTTATTTATTAACATGCATGTCTTACAAGCTAACAGATGACACCATCCAAAACACTCGAAAGAATAGTTTTACAATTATTTAATTAAAAAATATGAAAAAAATTATATAAAAAAATTAAAATATTTACAATAAATGGCAAACTTGCCAATAGAAAAAAAAAAATTAGGAAGAATTACATATTGTGAGTCAAAATTAAATTTAAGTTATCATGTCACAATTTATAATGTGACGAAATAGATATGAAAGATGTCCCAAATTATCCGCGAATAAGTCGATTTCGTAGTGCTGAGCCAGTATATTCCTAATAGTATGTAAGACCGTCATATATAAAAAACCAATAGCAAAAATAAACCATCTTATTCGTTCTGCAAACTAGGTAGGTAGTAGTCAAATAATAATGGTGCGTAATCACACGGCCCCGATAAATTCTGACGGTTAAAGTCACATTTCAACTCAAATTAAAATAAATAATGCTGTAGAAATACCTTGAGAAGAAATGGAGTTGGGCGGTGTAGTGGGCACGACACTTGGTGGCCGGCTACTCGTCAAGCCAATGAGAGAAGTACGGGGTGTACCTGCAGGCATGTATTTATCGCAGTAAAAACAGAGAATAAAGGATGAAGGACATCAAAAAGATAGTTCGACTCCTAAAACACGTATAAATCAATTCTAATAAATATTAAAGTACCTATATACATGTTGTCTCTAGACCCCTTAAAAACAATTGGCAAATACCACGGCATCAGAAAAAAGATCGATCAAATTCCATCATATAAATATATTTAAATAGTTAAGACGAATCAAACTTATTTCTTTATTCAAAAATCTTTATTGACCGAAAATATAAAATGGTACAAAAGGCGGACTAAATGCTAATTGCGTTTTTTCCCATTTAACCTTCTTATTCATTATTTTGTATAAAACAAAACGCACATACGCACATTGGAATTAAGTATGACCTAAAATATTAGTCGTCTAAGTTACCTGGCACATGCGTCTGCACAAGCAAATATGTAAGTTGAAACAAATACTATTTAAGTAGTCGGTATCAAATGTGGGTAAAAGAGACAGAAAGCAAGTTGCGATATCGAATTAATATTAATACAAAGCCGAACACTATATCTTTACATCATCTCGGCATCAGTGCTTATACCGTCTGTGACAACGCCATACCTGCTTACCTTTTTTTCGTGTACTATTATCAAATCACTATATACTCCCTAACCCAATTTTATTTTGGAAACAAGAAGTAAGCTATTCTTTTTAGCAAAGGTGCGCACAGACTTAAAGACGCAAGTGCAAGAATGGAGGTGTGGTGGCCAAACAATCTAATCTTTTGTCGTGTGCAAAAGCCTGGTTAATTATTACATATCTGCAAAAATGTGATTTTTATTTACTGACAAATCAATAATTTGTTAGTCAAATGACTTGAGTAATAATTTGAACTGGAAAATTTTTAAACATGATTTGACATTTTTTTTGCAATCAACAGCAAAATGCCGATTTAATGCTTCTAGGCATTTGCTATTTATTTACATGTAAGGTTGCAACCAAAATCCCAGATACAAACAGTAGAGTGCAATTTTATACAGTGCTAAGCTTTCAGTGCTCTTCAGAAGAAATAAATTTAAAATAAATTAAATCAAACCCAATAACGCAATCAATGTTATAATAAAAATAAAAGAAAGAAAATTGTATAACATTATAAACAAACTGGTTGCATTCAGAAATATACATCAGTATACTGGCTAGTGGTAGTAACGTCAAGAAAAGACGCCATGCTGTTAATTTCTTCCGCAATATACTGGCCAGCGCGTCGAAGTCAGAAAAGGACGCCATATTTCAAATAGTGTGGGAGCGACAGTAAAAAGCCTGGCAAAATCCGTCACAGTTTCTGACCAGTACAAAATGGGGACGGATTCAAGACTGGCCAGTATACTGGTGTATATTTCGGAATACAGCCATTTTTTAGTATCCAATAATACAATAAAAAGGGCGTGCACACTTACGTTTACTAAAATTAATAGACAAACGAATCCCACATCGTATGACTAACGCGGGAAGTACCTTTTAATAATAAATTAGTAAACTCTGGTCGACAATTTAAACAAACAAAGGTGTTTAAAATACCTTTTTACAGAGTTTTATAGGGGGTTTTGTTGCGAAAATGTATATTCGTAACTTTATTGTATAGATAATAAGATTCCAGTTTATGTATTTTTTTAAATGTGTTTGTATGTTGGATGTAGCTGGATGTATAGAGGGAACATTGAATAGGGTATTTGACAGATTTTCGTAATACTTCAAAATGTTCTAAAGTCGCTAGAGATAAGCTTGAAAAATCTTTCTCTTATATTTAGAGCCATTTTAATAACAAAAAGATAGTTTTAATAATTACATTTTGTATTTCCCGCTGAAACGCTAGGTCACGTGACAAATCAAAGGCGTGACGTCACGATGTAATAGTCTTTATGTAAACAATACGTGAGAGATTAGTTTTTCGTTCATGATTCTTTAAAAAATGGCTTCAAAGTCCTATAGAATATGTTCCGTTCCTTTGTGTGAAAATACGAGTATCAAAAACCCTTCTCAATTATTTATCCACGTGCCACAATCGCAAAATCTTCGTGTAAAGTGGCTGCAGTTAACACGACGTGATCCGACAAGTGTATCACCCAAATCTTCAATTTATTTTTGCGAGGATCATTTTGATGTAAGTAGTATCTATAAATATTGATAATTTACGTTTGATAAAACTGTAGCTACTTAAACTAGTGAAATTTTGAGGTTAAAGCAAAGTTGTTTATTTATATTAGACAATGACATGACAAGACATAATTTATTACATCGTGACGTCACGTACTCTGATTGGTCGTTGAGACGTTTCGTCTAAATGATGCACAGATTCAAAAACTCTAATTTTTATTTAGGAAAATAAAATATTTAATATTTTTTATTTGTAATTTAAGTCAAATATTATTAATTAGGACCTTAAATTCTATAGTGTTCAATACAATACTTATTTATTTGTTAACTATGTCAAATACCCTATTCGTTTGCCTGGCCATAGTTCAAATATTTAAATATGCAAAATGTTTGCGATTTAGATTTTTAATAGAATTGAGTTTAAATTTATATAGTATTACAAACTTGTTGCATATTTTAAATATTACGGACTTAATATAACAGACATACGTACGCGCCAGCTCCTAACATCGCACCTTAAGAATTACAATTACACTTAAAATAAATTATTTTAAATATTTTCACCTGCCACCCATTCAAGACGTCTTTTAACTGACAAGAAGAATGGGCGCAAGAGACTCGTCAGCTTTAACAGAAGTAACGACATTTACAATAGTATATTATAATCTCATGCATTATCAATGACGTGGTCGAACATGAAATATCAATTATTTTCTTAGTGAGTCCTTATAATAATCATAGATATTTCAAAATAATGTGTAGTTAAAAGTGGTTTAAAAAAAATTTTTACTGTTAAGCTAACAACGGTTTAATCAATTTTTTCAGTATGTTCAAACTAGTAATGCAACGGAAGTGTCAATGTGTGAAAAAAGTAGTGTCAATTGTTTTCTAGCATTTTCAGCCGGAGTTGAATAAACCTATAACAATATAAAATTTCAACAAAACTAAACACATTTATCGGTCGGTGGAATTGGTTCAAAGTTGAAAATATTTTTTTTCGGCAAATATGGACGTTAGTGAAAATTTTTTTGAAACAAAAATCTTATAATTGGTCAAAAACACTCGATTTTTTCCAGAATTTTACTTTTTTTTTTAATTTATATTTTGCAAAATTAAAGAAAAAAATCTGAAAAAATCTGTTTTTTGGACAAATATAAGACTTCTTTATTCTAAAAAATTGTTAATCAAGTTAATTTTTTTGCGGTAGTTGTGCGGCCTTTTCGCGAGTACACTTTATCACATAGTTTGCATCTGGCTTTTGCATCGTCAATCTCAACGAAGTAGCTCCATTCTTTTTTGGTTTCATAATTGCACTAAAGTTACACACACGACACAAAAGTATTGACACAACCAGCAGCAGAAAATATTACGCGCTTACATTTATGCATTTGTTTGTTTACGTACTTTACGTAAACAAACAAATGCGGCAAGTGCCGAAAAACTGACCCCTTCCCCGCGCGCTCAACCGACCAGCGACTCGCACGCGCCTCGCGCCGCGCATGCGTTACTCTCAGCCGTCGTAAACTTCCGATTATATATCCGTTATAAAAGTTGCGGAAACAGAAGCAGAAACGAATGTTCAAAACTACGCGGAACTTCCGCACTTGCGGAAACAGAAACAGAGATCCGTTGCATCACTAGTTCAAAAACCCTATTCTAAAGGTGCGACATAGTAACTGCGACGTACAAACTTCTTAAAAATATTAAGCGAAGCGTGTTCCAACTATCTCCTTAAGCCACGTACCACGTTCAGGTTTATGGTCGCGTGGGCGAGCGGAAGACACGCTGAAGGACTTGGCAAGGCGTCGGTGCGTGGGCGGGGTTCCCGGTTCTTCGCCCCCCTCCCCTGTCACCCCCGCCCCCAACTTCTCCCTCTCCCCCGCCCCGCCCCCCTCCATCGCCCACCACCGGTCCGCGCCCAGCCCTGGCCGGTAACCACACCACACCATTCTACTTAAGCACGTGTCGAGTCTTTTGCTTAATTGTTTACAATGTGATAAAAGAAAGAGCAATTTCAAGTCGAGATGCTTCAACTTCTACAGGTGAAATTTACCAAAATAGTCCTACAATTCAACTGTTAATTTGTGTAAATTTTCGTTATTCAAAATGACGTCTTCTTATATGTAAGGAATTGGTTTGAAATGAAACGGAAATTTTCATGCAATTTTTGAAGCGAAGCTTTTATATGGACGCCGCCGCCATGCTCACCGCCCGGCCGCTCTATCCGTGCTAAGCGTCAGATTTTACTGCTACACGAGAGCGTCAGATTTAGTACCGTTACACAATATATATAGAAACCAGCTCCCTCTCCACCTCAGTGTGCGTGGCCTTCTGTTTCGCTTTCACTGATATCAGTGTGCGTGGCTGTTTTTAACGCTTAGTTCCTACACTTTATACTATAATGCATCTTTCGGGCGTCCCTAGACAGCATTGCTATTTTTTTTTATCTCTGTATTAATATAATTTTTACCACAGCATATGGCATACAAAGTGATGAACACATTATTATTCACCTTGCTGCAATTAATTAGGGAATAATCATGATATTCTATTGCGTCTGCTTTATGTCTAAACGTACCCGTGCAAGCCACTTTTTGACAAATTATTAAGTTATTTTTTCTTTTTTTAACTAATATTGTAAAGGAAAAAAAAAAAAATTCATGTTTATAACTTCATCGGTAGCTCTCGAGGAAAGTGCACGTCATTATACGTATCAAACGTGTACATTAAGTCGGTCAGTATCAAAATCGGTTACAAAAGTCTGGAATATTGGTAAAAAGCTGGTTGAGATAGCTGTTAAAAAACCACTAATCTGTATAATTTAGCAGTCTGGCCTAATTTTATGTTAGAATTTTATGTGATCTCAATTTTGAAACGTACTATTTGAATTTAAATAGTTTTTTCTTGATCATGTCTGCATTAAAATGTTGTTCAAACAGTTGAAAAGAAGTTGTATTATATTTCAGAATTACACGAAATAAAGTAAAGCATTTCAACTATATTCTTTCCGTAAGAAAAAATACCTTCATAAAATTATACTATTAAACGAGACACGTGCTACAGTATCAATTGTGCAATACCAGTATTAAGGAAGTGGCATTTCTAAAATAGATATTAAAGATGAAAAACCGGTCTTCATAGACTATGGATATGATGTCCTTGAGGACCTATACACACTGAGTTTTTAAACGCATCGCCAACGCGTTTTTTTATTCATATTATTATTTTGCGACATAGCGATTATTTTGGGTGTCTAACGCGTTTGTATCGATACAAATGCGTGTTAGCATCGTATACGTACCGATTCAAGCACGAGACTGAATTTATGCAGGTATTCAAAGATACATCTTTATAATGCGCACAGCTAAGGAGTGGAACTCCCTCCCTGCGTCTGTATTTCAAAGCCCGGGTGAATAGGCACCTTCTGGGTTAGCTCGCTCCATCGTGGATTGACCCCGGGCTTGAATGGGATCAAGAACGAACCCATTCAAAAAAAAAAATTTGAACAGCGCGCGTTTAAAAGACGTAGTGTGCACAGGCTCCAACTACTGCCCACTATATATGAATATAAGAAAGTAAATTGTTTAAAAAGTTTAAAGAAAAAACACACACACACAGTTTACAAGGCCTTAAAATATTGTTAGTTGTAAGTAACATATCCTTTGACAGTCCAAGGGCCTTATATATACCCGATAAAAGTTAAAAATTAATATAAATATGAAAACAAACGCTTTTTATGTATCTGTTGAAAGCGTTTAGTTTTAAAAAAAGAACGCCAAAGGATTTTTTAATAGTCAAAAACGAATCCACGTTGTTACGAAATACATCATTACTTTTTTTTCTCTTGTCATAACTAAAATTGATGGCAAAGAATACAAAGCTCTTTACATCCTCCATAGGAAATGAAGATCGGTGTCACTGTACTTGATTAACTAAGTCTAAATTAAACGCCTTGAAATGGTAATCTATTTAATTCTTATTTAAAACCTTTTTTCATTGATCAGCGTAGAAAAGCCACTTATTTGAGAGTTCAGAAACACTTCGGATGTGCAAAAGTTATTTAGTGTAAAACTCTCCTGAAATCAAAGTGATAGAATTATTACATACTGAGAAGAAAGACGAGATATTACTTTTGAGACAAAACTAATTCATAAACATAATGTACAAATAAAAAAGGATAAAATTATCCTCCTTCTTTAGTCGGTAATTGAATCGTTTGAAGAAAAAAAAATGTATTTATTAGTTTAAAAAAATAACTACAAGAATGATCAATTAGTTTTATCTTTTTTTTAAAAAACAGTATTACAGTGTCGTCATATAAACAAAAGCCAACGTAAAGTAAGGTGCCTTATACATACGTTACGTATGTTTCATTTACACGTAGCGTACACCGTCTTTTTGCACGAACATAATTTTTAAGAAAAGAAGTTGAAAATGTGACAGGCCTTACCCACTTGTCAGTCCGCTACGGCGCGCCCCACCCCTCTCAACAGTCCCAATGTTGCGCGAATTGTGAAAAAAATGTCGGCCGTCGGACTCTTAGATAAAAATGCCATTTTCTTGCTAAACAATGAAGCTATGACCAAACAAAAAATACTACCGTAAACCTAATTAAATGAAGAATCCACCACAAAATATTTGGATCTATGTAACTCAAAAATCATTCGTAATTAAAAATAACAGCAGGCCACGCGGAAGTTTGACTACGGTAGCAATTGCTACCAGGGACTGACGAGGGGTGTTGGCTATCGGTAGCAATTGCTACCATGGACTGACAAGTGGTTATAGTCACAGATGTTAATATCTACAGAAAACAAATGACGGTATAGAAAACCTATCGTCAATTGTCATAATAGTAGTTTATGATACTGTTGCATAATAAGGGTTCTTATAACACGAGTGTGTTTTAAAAAAACGAGCCGTAGGCGAGTTTTTTTATAGTATCACACGAGTGTTATAAGACCAAGTTATGTACAGTGTCATACACTACTTTATCTACTCTCATACTATATTACGTAAAACAATGTTGCAAACAAAACCAAACTTTGTTTAAATATTGAAAAGATTTTTTAAATGTCAAATGTTGGCGCCAAGCTGCAAACATCGATTGTGAATGCGTGTTGCGTCGTCGCGGACTCGTTCATTGAAACCTTTTTAAAGTAGAGGTTCAACCTCCTTGGTCCAGCTGGAGGTTGTATAGGTGTATCGTTATGATTAAAAAGTTATATTATGATACAGGTGTCCATACAAGACCTGTATCGTAATTAAACTTTTTTTTTTATTATTTTTGGCCTGTACGTAATGTTTGTCATAAGCATTTTGTTTTCAGTTTTAGAATCTTTGTATTATAGTATCAGAGTAGATAAAGTATTTAAAAGTACAAGCTTTGCTTAGTTGGGACTAAATAGTTGCCGTGAATTGTCCAAATTATTATTATCAATATACATTGCTGTTTAGGTTAGGTTAGATACTTTTTTGTTTATTAACAACCAGCAAGCATCATCAAAATATGCCTTGTCTTCAAAATAATGACAAATAATATTATGCTCGAATTTTGAGAAGCGACGGTATATAAAGACACTGTAAACCGCATCTGTGCCGGTGAACCAAGGAAAATATAAATCATTAAAAGTAGTTTAAGCCCCCAAATACTACGAGAGCGATTTCAAATCGCACCTTTTATTTATAACAAAAAAAAAGGTGTGTATTACTCATTTAAGGTGTATAAATCTGTGCTAAGTTAAGCTCCCAGTGGAAACCCCAAACCAATAACTAACAACTACATCTGAATCTTTGAGAAAAAAATTACTCTTTAGTATCTAATAATACTAGACTCAGAGACTAAAGCTGTCAACGTCAATTTAGATATTATGTTAGATCAAACTACTCATTGAAAGCAATAAATACCTGTGATACTTACACATACCTGTATCATAGCAAATAATTAAAAAAAAAACAATTGTATGAAATATTAATAAATGTTATAATTTTTTTATTTTTTGTTATTATGAGTAAATTATACATATTGCGGCAATATTTTAGTACATACGAGTAAACATTATGATCCTTACTATTATTACTAATATTATAAATCGGAAAGTGAGTTTGTTTGTTTGTTTGTTTGTTCCGCTTTTACGCCGTAAGTACTGAACCGATTGCTTTGAAATTTTGCAGACGTGAAGATAAAAGTCCGGATTAAATAATAGGGTACTTTTTATCCTGGAAAAAATTGATATTTCCGAGGAAAAACAAAAATATTGTATGCTTGATGGATGGATTGTAGATGGCGCTGTGTGTCGTTTAAAACAAGGTAAAATATTGCAAACGAATATAAACATGTAAATTTAGAAGCTAAAAGATACGATATTGAATCCCCGAAAATGAGGAATTCCCGAGGGATGACGTACAATTTGTTTTATCGTCTACTATCTACTTATCCTGAAATCACTAAAGTCAACGAATTACTAATTGGTATAAGTATTAGTTACGTTATTTAGTTCTTGAGGTATGCGATAGATGGCGCTGGGTGTTTTTTAAAACATGGTAACGATGTGTTTTTTAAAATACATAAGAAGTGGAATGATAGCTTGGAAAAACATTGTTTTTCGCATGGTCAGCTCTACGTAGCGTGTTTCCGGGTTTCCAGTGCCCAAAATCTGCATGTTTTTGCTCCACAAGGGAAAACATATAATATAGTGTACCATTCAATTTTGGTTTAACAACTAATTGTATCCAGCGTTACATCGCGCTTCTTAGATTTTTCCGTGGGAATGAGAAGTTTTCTTATAGTTGTGCTTTATACCGCAATATAACCGAATTCGAAAACCGCTAGTAATTATATAAACGCATTAAATTTTCATACAAAATATAGTATGTAGGAATCAAATTGTCTTGTGGTGGAAGAATATGAGATAGGTATGTGTATATATCTATTATACCCCACATAAAAAGATAGTGGGACCTATACGCGTATTACTAGGGTGGTGTATAGTTGAGTTTCAGGATATAGATGGGTGTTACCTAGGAACGCGTCTACGTGAGCGGCTATTCCTCGCATGGCCTTGTGGAAGATGGCCGGTAAAGCAGCCAGACACGGGTGCTGGCTGGGGTCTCTCCCTTCGCCCCCCTCCGCACTGTACGAGTACTGAAACCAACACATTCACTGCAACAAATTTACCTTCCACAGACAACCAGTTTACCTAGACGTTCCTAGATGGCGCTGAACCTTGTAAAATGGCGCTATTTAAATATATATGCAATTGCATCTCAATATTTTTTGGGTTTTCTATTAGAACAATTTGTTTAATTCGCTAATATGTCAAATATTAATGGCTCATAAATAGCGTGTGAACGCCAGCGTTCTTGGCTTGACTAAACTTTCGGTAATAAAACAGAGACATCCCCGTTGGTCTGAGCCGGTTAGATAAGTTAAGGTGTGTTTGACGTTTCGCACCTTTAGAAGTAAAATGACAATCAAAAAAAAATCTTAGTTTTTCCCACATTAAACTACCCTATAAAAGCAACTTGCGAATCAATTACTTAATTACATTTTTTTTATTCTGAGTTTATATTGAAAAGCATTCCATTGTATTAAAACGCTGAAGTAACTATTTTAAGTACTTAAAGGATTCTTTACACTTATATCTATCGAATCGCATTTTTAAATAGACCACTTTAATTCGGATGCGATTTGGTTTTTACTGTTGGTCGACTGCTTGTCGCAAAGGTAGTGATGCTACCTTCTGTGCCAAAGGTCCTGAGTTCCACAAGTATTTGTTTCCGATAAGATGGTCATTTACTACCCATAGTACAAATAATTTTAATTCAGGACTAAATAAATGTTGAGGGTAGTATGCAATTTACCGTAGTTATCGATGACGTAGAATTCAATAATGTTTCTACAATGACCTTAAGTTCGTGTATATTATATAACCCATTCTTCAGCATAAGCAAGGGTCGGCAATGAATTAATAAAAATTTACAATGATTATTTTTATATATTTCACGTGGTCAAGAACCCATTGTCGTGAAGCATTTGAAGTGATATAGTATGATAAAATAGAGTATTGACAGCTCACAAAAAGGGAGTTTTTGTTTTTAATACACAATGTGGGAACCTATTGCACTATTTATATTCATGATTTCTAATAAAAATATTGATATAAGTATATAACACTTCTTGATTGCAAGTCTGTTAACATTAGAAATTAACGGTACATATATTTTCTACTTATTTAGTTGTTAACTTTAAAACCTGTTTATTTTTACCTGTAAATAGTTCAAAACAGTATCGATAAGTCACCTGTAAGAAATCCGGCGTCTGACTGATAAGGTGTGGGCGGCAGAGGTCGACTGGATTACCGATGGTATGCAGCATCCTATACCAGCTTTGCATCACCGCCTCTGCGCTCATGTCTTCAGGTACTAAATTTCTGTCCTCTTCACCTACAAAGCGACATTAGGTTTTAGATATCGTATATATTGGCCGTATTCAAAAATACACATCAGTATACTGGCTAGTCGTAATGACGTCATGAATCCGTGGCCATTTTGTATTGGACAAAGTCAAAAAAGTGAGACGTATCTTGCCGCGCGTTTTCTCTCTCTCTTTCGGTATTTCAAATATGGTGTCGATTTCTGACGTCATTACCACTGGCCAGTATACCGATGTATATTTCTGAACACAATGACGTAAACAGACGATTCATTGCACTTTTGCAAATCTTTTGTCATTACTAGAAGCGCTACTTGATTCATTCGTTAAATAAATTGTAGATGAGTTGTTAAGAAATCAATAGGACATGATTCATCAAAAATAGAGTGTGACCGATTACGGACGAAGGTTGTTGGAAAACTCCCAGGGAATGACAGTTTCTTTCGAATAATATCACTACTATCACGATCAGAATAGACGAAATTGGCTAAATCTGGAGTAACGTCACCTGCTTATTTACAGTAAACGTCCGTCTAAGTTTTTACACGGTGTGTCGTATTACAATTCGACAAGTAAAATTTAGTTTACAAGCAGGTGACGTCATGACACCAAGTAACCTACATAAAGGTGTTGTAAAGTTAAATAATAAAATTGACGGGTTTTTTATTCAATTTGATGGTGACTTTTGTAACAAATAAAGTAACACAGAATTAATCAAATGGCAAATATATTATGCTGTAACGAAAAAATTGAAATATTTTCGTAAAGCCTGGGGGAATACTAAAGATGTTGATTTTAGAAGACACGAGTTATCCGAGTAGATTTGAGTGCTGTACAAGCGTTAGAGCATCAGAGCACTTACTGATGGCCATTACGGGGAACTGAGGGCCGTACATGTGGTGGAGAAGCCGTGCCGTGAGGCATAGCGAGGCGCGTGCCCATTGTTCCGTTAACGGCGCACGATGGCGCCAGCGAACGCACTGTTCGCGTAGCGTACGCCATAACGGGGGCCCCGGGAAACATCTGTGTAAAAACGTGGACTGTATTTATTTTCTTTGTATGTATAATGTATGTACAACCTGGATAAAACATATCTATCTGTACTGACAGTGTTATAACGATAATAAGAGGCGGTGACGACTAGTTATCGCGCTTTTATTTTCAAGTTTTTAATAAGTAACGCGACCTGGGTTCATGGTCACAGTTAACAAAGTAAGCACTGTAAAGCTTGTGTTATGGATACTAGAGTAACGAATAGACATACACATGTGATACATAGATATGTAATATTTATTGAAATATAAATAACCATCGCACAGGTACAAATGCTCGTATTCACCACACAAACATTTGCCCATTTCAGGACTCGAACCCAGGTGCGAAAAGCAGGATTGCCTCACACGGTCGTCCTATAACTTAGTACCAAGGTATCAATATGCCTTCGAGGTTGACCGTTGTTAGTACTTACCTGTGACAAGCCAGTATCCATACTTCGAATAGCACACAGAGCACGCGCTCGCACAGCTGCTCAGCGGCGGAGTGGTGGGGAGCGGGGGGCGACAGCAGCGCCGCTGCAGCCGCCAGCAACAAGAGGAGTAGCGCACGCCATTCGCTAGCACCTAGCGCCGCGTTACCAGCCAACTCACGAGCCAAGCGGAGCACGCGATGGCAAAGCACTGCTTGCTTACTGATCAGATCACCACCTAACGTATTTATTTCTCATATACAGTCAGAATCACTACAATGCACCAAACGATCGTCAGTATATAAATTATATACATAAGTCGAATATGAGAGTAACTTATTAATATTCAATACTAGCGGCCGCTCGCGATTTGTCCGCGTGGAACATTGCAACATTACTTTATTTTTCTAAAATAAAAGTAGCCTAAGTTACTCCTTATTACATCAGCTACCTGCTAAAAAAAGTCCCGTCAAAATGCGTCCAGCCATTTCAGAGATTAGCCGGAACAAACAGACGGACAGACAGACAAAATTTGTAAAAAAAATATTTTGGTTTATGTACCTACCGTATATATATTCATATACATGTAGTAAGAAACGGTCATTACAATATTACAAACAGACACTCCAATTTTATTTATATGTATAGATTTGTTTACAATTTTTCCGGACACACTGATGTGGCTCTTGCTAGTTTTCCATCACAGAAACGGCGACAGAACTATCGAAAAAAGTGGCTTAATCCTTACACTTAATTTACTATGTTAGATATGTATGACTCTACACTCACCCACATCCACTTGATATACAAATGATAGCACTTAAACAAGAAAATATATTTTGTAAAAATAGTGCATTAGAAGTAAAACAGTTGTATTTACAAAAGATATAGCATGGCAGTTGCTTTTGGTGATAAGCATGTAATAGAGGAAGTTAATAAAAAAAATATTAAAAAAATTAAGGCACAAAATTAAATATTTTTAACTATATATATTTTGTTATACCGCCAGTCAATGAAAATAGAACACCTGTTAAAATGGTGAAAACCATGGGCTTCCAGTGTTCAAACACAAAAAGAATTTTCGCGATATCACTCTCCGTTTCGGAGTTATTGCATTTCAAAGTTTCATAATTAAGTTGCAGTAATTAAAATAAAATAATTAAAATCCTATAGAATCAATGATATTTAACAATCAGTAATTGGTATCTTTTTAATTGCTCGTATAATTATGAAAATAAACGTCCAAAACGATTCCTTGTAATTGACAAACCGAATTAAACTGCGCCTTAAATCAGCTGGTGCTTGACCCCTCAGCTTGACCCTATACTTACCTACCTCAAGATGTTCAGTGTGTGTGTCACTCACACAATCGCTGACCTAAAAGAACTAGTGACGGGTAAATGCATAGTGAACAATTGAAATGTTTCGATTTCTTGACTCTCTAATCGACTACTTCAAATTTTATCAAGTCCGCAGAGTTAATAATTTTAGTCAGGCCGAAAGATACTAAGGTCAGAATCACATTTTGATCTTAAATCGAAATCGATCTGACAACAATGATATTCATTAGAGCTGTAAAAGTAACGAAAAAAAATGTACCCGTATGTATTCGTTACTATAACAATTATTACTATCGTATCGTTACTTCAGTTACCTTATAACATGCTATGTTATGTGTAAGTTAGAGCAACGAATCGAATCGTATTGCGTACGAGTGCAGTATGACGTCGCGGCGTCGCAACATTCGTGATTTATAGAAAACATACTTATACGTTACTACCAAGCTGAGTCAGGTAATTTTTTTTCACTTTTCTGTATTTTGAACCAGACTTTTGATAATTAACAGCTTTTGTTATCGAAGAAACAATTTAATATCATTAGACTCATTTAGACACAACTCTTTTAAGATAACAACAGAAAACCGTGAAAATACGCGATAATAAAAAACAAAAACATACATATTTCTTATTTGTAAAAAATACTTCCTCAGCTTCTTTCTGTTACAATCTCCAACTTTGTCTACATACGCAATACAATTTTATAAACAGTAAAAAACTTGGACGACGAATTTCCAAATTATACTTTACTTAATAAACAATCATCGTTCTTTTTAACGTACGTTTATAAATTCACTGAATAAGCGCGCGCATGCGTAAAATATACGATCATCAAACGTACAAATACACGCATCAACGGTACTTCCGTAAACTGAAATAGTGTAGGTACCCATACTACGAAAAATGCGAGTAACGATATGCATTTGTGTGTAACGTTACGTTACTTGGTACTAAATGGCCCACCCGTTACTCAGTACCGAATACATACGATTTGCAACAGCTCTAATATTCATACGAATCAAAAAGTCGATTCTGATACCAATGTCTGAATTAGTGATTTGATTCACATTTTACGAGTAATTTTTCCCAACTCTACACAGGGCCGAGCTCCATCCAGGGCCGAACTTAACTGGAATATTATTAAATGCCTACTTTTGAAATGTCATTAAAATCCTTATGACCATTTTATTGACTGTTTTGTTCATACACGTGATGGTATTCAATTTACCATAACGACCAGCATGTACACATCTTCATCTTTATCGTTTTTAAAAAGTAGATTTCCTAGATAAGTTTCTAATAACAACAGAAAATACTCTAAATCACAAATCTTTACAATACATTAAATGTAACATAATAAATTCAAAAACAGTAGCAACGCAATAAACAAAAACATTTAAACAATCTACCCCAATTAAAACATCATACTTTTGAAATTAATTCCTAAGTTCAGCCCGCGAAATGAGTGGCACGTGTAAGGCTGTCGTAGGTACCTTTTATCTTGCCGAAAGGCGAGCTTGCAGTGGTCGTTAAAATTAGGCTGTGGATACATTATTTTTTTATCGGAAAAATATTTTGTTGATAGTAGACAGGTACCTAGGCGCGTTTTTAACGTAATTTTGTGTTTTTTTGGATTCGGATATTAGAAATAATATCATTTGACGTTGTTTGTAACTACTATTCATAGTTTTGATTTCGCTACTTGGGTGCCTAGGTATGTCCTTATTATTAATAAATCGACTCAATCAATTTATTTAACGTTTCTGGTATTAGTTCGCGTTGAAGTGGGCCTGAAATTAAAGAGTTTTTACTTTTTATTAGAATTCCGTACATCAAAAGTAAAAACAAACCCTTATGATAACAAGATCCTTTTCCTGAAAATATCTGGATTTTTTGTTGATATTAACCACTACTAAAATGGGTCAAAATTCTTTTCGTTGTCTTAAAGTTGGTCCCCGATTATTTTTTTCATTTTTCAGTTCTTAAAAGATATTAATACTACTAATTTCACATACTGTCTTTAAATTGTAACATATATTTATTAATACTCGAGGGGATCCAGAAGTGAAATTTGTAGAATTAATATAAAAAGAATTGTGACGAAGTGTACAGTTTTCGTGACGGAGGTGATTTTCATGCTAAGAAATGATGTCCCAGGTAACTATTGACACTATTTCACAACATGTTTTTAGTGTTTTTTTATATAAAGGTAATTAATGTGTAAATTTTTATAAAAACTATATTAATTTTCGCAATTGAATATGTGACTTTAATAAATTTAGCTCGTTTATAGGCATTTGTATAAAATTAGAAGCGTATGTCCCAAATCACTTTGTGTATTTGTTGTTATACTCTGTCACGGTGTCCGTAAAATGTTTGATTGTAGTTAAGTTACTTTTGTGTGTGTGCGTGATTAACCAAAAAATGCCGCTACCTCCCCCGCCCCGCTCAGTTCGCTCTTCACCGTATTTTGCCTCTTAGTCGGCCGCGAGTATTCAGAGGGAGTGCGTGTATTTTGTTGCTGTCGGCTCGGTCACGTAAGTTTTTCCTATTTTTTTTTACTTGTGTAGTTACTTTTCATGAGGCATGAAGTTTATTGTAATTTGTTTCCAATGTGACATTAAAATATACTATATTTATTACAATTATGTATTAATCATGCGAAACGTTCAAAATTTACAACTCCGTCACTGAACAACTCGGTCACAACACATTGTGACGGAGTGTTCAGTGGTCGTGACGCAGTTGTTAAATTATAAGTATACCCCCATTTTAACAATATCTAAATAAATTATGTAAAGGGTCTTTGTCTATATTTGTTCACAGACAACATCATAAGCACAATGGCTATGACTGCTGCCGAAAGGAAGCGGCGATGCAGCGAAAAACGCAAACATGATGCTGCAAAACTAGCCGAAGTAAAAAAAAAGACTTAGAGCGATACCATATAATAGATAGCAAGAAAAAAATTAGTCAAAGATATGGACGAACGGGAGCATAGATTAGCTAAAAGGAAGTGGCGAAAAGCTAATAAAAAAAGACGTGAAAAATTAAAAGCTCTGCAAAGTTTATTACAAGATACGCCTGCAACCTCACCTATTCCGTTTTTAGCTCCACACGTGAACCAAAGTGCCAGAAAAAAGTACGTCGAGACCGAACACGGCTTTACAGGCAAAACTTGAAACTGCAAGAACAGTTAAAAAATACTAAGACGAAATACGAAAAATATAAAAAGAGATATCACAGGATAGAGGAAAAATTCAAAGACGAAAAAAGAAGAGAGAAGGAAGGATAAATAAGGACAATAAATACAAAGTTCTGACAAGCGCCATTCGAGATCGCTATCAGAAAATAAAAGACATTAAGAAAAAGCGCTTTATGCGGTCTATATTCGAAGAAAAAATTATGAAAAAATCCAGATTGATGCAATAAATAATAAAAGATAGCTTGGAATTACAACACGGCACACTTAGAAGCAGGGCTCCCGCTGTTGGCAAGCAAACTTTATTAGTAAAAAAAATCCAAGAATTTTTCTTGCGAGATGACAACGTTGACAACGTTGTAGCACGTGGACAAGACATTTTTGATGCTTCAAGTTTTTTTTCAACGTTGGATGGAAAAAGCAACATCAAACTGTTTCTGGTCTTGGATAACGATATTTCACTTGTTGCTGACACAATCCCAAAAAACATCACGGCTTTACCTGGTGCAATGCAAGTGCACCAAGTTTTCTCCGAGAACTATGGTAAATTACAGTATCGAAAACTAAGCTGCTTTTGCAACAAAAGGTTTTGCGAATGCTATGAACCTGGATTTGATTGAACCTGATGCTGCAAGCGACGTCTCCAGCGTAGGACCATTGACCGATATAACAAATCGAATCAGCCCTTCAAAGCCCCAAGTGTATGGTACAATCTATTCACCAAGTTCTTCTGACTCGGCGGAAAATTTACCACTTAGTAATTTCATTAACCAACAAATGACAGACACCGTTCCTGCTGTTCCCAGTACAAGTAATAGTTATTTAAATTGTGTAGACGAAATCCATCCTTCTAAAATATCAGACGGCGTGCATATCCTGGTTAAAGTTCTAGGTGAAAAGAAAGGTGTATATACTTACTTAGGAACAGCAATGAGTAACGTCGATGAAGAAGGTGACATCAAAGTCATGTTTTACAGATCAGTTGATGACAGTGGACAAAAGCTCAAACTCATTAAAAATGATATATCTTATGTTAAGTACGAAGATACAGTCGAACCTCTATAAGTCGAACATCAAGGGAGACGCCAAAAATTTCGAGTTATAGAGTTTTCAACTTATGGAGGATTTCGACTTAAGCGGATTTTGATACGACATAAAGAGTTTGAGGTTTATTCTTATAAATTTTGAGTTAGAGAGGTAAAATAAATAAAAATTCAACTTGCAGAGGTGACAAACATACATATTTTTATTTATTATTTTACTCGGACTTTCTCGTACTTAGATTGAAAGCATTAAGGAATTGAGCTTTAAGACAAGGCATTAATAGACATTTTGGTATACATATTTGTTAACGCCATTTTGACACTGCTTTCTTTCATTGGCAAAAGTACATACCTACTAAATGAATAATGTAAACAAACGGTTCGCGACAAAATTGTAATATTTGTTTGCTGAGCGTTTTGATTTTGTTTTGTTTTAAGAATAGTTTATTGAGATAATCAAAATTGAACACCTGACACCAAGCAAGCAAACACGTGTGCGTGAGTCATAAATTTATTATCGTATACTCCTAAAATGTTTTCAAGTGTACACAATAGTGTACACTCACATTGTCGGCAAGTTCTTAAAGTCGGTAACTTATTTTTGTTCGAACAATAGAGGTAATAAATTCCAAATGATCAAGTTGTAAAGGTTGTAAAATAAAACGTTGCTATGTTCGAGATACAGAGGTCAAATTTAATTTTTCGAGTTATAGAGTGAAAATATGTACCAAAATGGCTTGGAGGGACTCGGTGATTATTTCGACTAACAAAGGGTCAACATTTCAAGTAATGGAGGTTTTGGTGTTTGAAGGGAAGGGAACAAAACATTTTTTCGAGATTTGGAGGTTTTTGACTTATCGAGGTTCGACTTATAGAGGTTCGACTGTATTTTAAAAATTGTTCCTAATCCAATTATTAAAACCAAAGGAAGACGTGTTGTAGTGTATGAGTTTGAACTCCACTAGAGGTTTTTGAAAAATAAAGATATAAGTAATTTAAGATTACAATGTGATTGATTATAGACTGATTATAATTAAAAAAAGTATAAGTAGGTGTTCCTTAAAAAAAAAACGTTGATTTTGTTTAACATTTATATTTATTTTGAAGTATTCTTATATAAATACCACTCTGTCACGGAGATGTTAATACTCCGTCACATTTTTGTCCCTAATATAGTTAAGGCGACTTTACATTTTAAGCGTTCAACTTATATGTCAACGTAAACTGAATCATACATACTTTTAGAGTTAATTGCAACAGTTTTGAGGATGTAACTTATTGGGATGTAACACTAATGATTTCACAAGAGCACTAATCTTTTTATTCGTAATATGCTGTTTCGTGACATAGTGGTATCTAATAATTGAAAATATTGTTTGAGTTACCAATTATTTCATTGACTCTTAAGAGGAAGAACAATTGAAGATTAAAATGTTTAAAAAACAATTTATTAATGTAAAATGATGATTAAAAAAGAATATAAAAAATAAATAGTTTTGTGACAGTGTTGTTTAATTTTCACACCTATGGTTAGAAAATGAAAAATTACGGAATAGTGAACTAATAAACCTCGCTGCTAGTTACATTTTTATAATCATAGTGAAACAAATAATCCGTATTGGGGAAACAATTATCTTACATGATCTTTAAATTTTCAAAAAAAGTGTGTTCAATTCAATTCAAATAAGACAACGAAAAGAATTTTGACGCAAATATGTTCTGCTATACGAGAGTATAGCAGAACAGATGTAAGTTGATGGTACCTAAGGGTCATACCTTTAATTTTTGTTTTGAAATTTATTTTCTCAGAAAATAATATAAAGACATGTATTACATTCTACAAATAACAATATTGCATTATTATAACATTGATGGAACAAGTCATTTATTGTTAATGTTTGTAGTAAACGTTATTAATTTTCTTTTATTAAATATTTTTCCAATGTGTGCACACCTTTAGGTAGGTAAAGTCCCTACCTTTGTTGAAAATTTCACGCTAGTGTGTGTACAGAAACCAGGGTTCCCAACTTAGAAGTTTTCCCCCTAAATTTAGGGTGTAAATAAGTGAGATGGGATTTTGGGGGTGTTATATGTTTAGGGTTATTTTTATGGTTTTTGTGAACCTTCATATTTTTTAATATTTTATTTATCGAGAAAATTAAAGATTTAAAGTATAGGCCCTGGGACAGCCTTAACTAGCTAATCAAATTAATTTTTTACCTAGCGAGCTAGGACTTAGTGAAATCTAGTGTACTTAAAATCCAAGTACAGTACTTGGAATTTTCAATCGAAATGGTGGATGAATGATCTTGTACAATATTCAACCCATCTCCTAAAATATTAGGCTTATTCAAAGTCAACATGTATGACTTTATAAAATCTGATTCGCCAGAAGAAAATGAAATAATATTTGACGTAATAAATGTAATTTATTTTTATAAATGAAAAATGAACAAAATTATATCATACAAATTAGTTTTAGGGGGATTTCCAAGTAATTAGGGCAAATTTAGGGGTTATTTGAATATAATTTAGGCTAAATATTTTCAAGAGTTGGTAACACTGACGGAAACTAACCACAATTCGCGGACGTGATTTGCTTATTGTGTCGTATGTGCTAGTTTTTTCGTGTGTACTTTTCTGGATAAGTACTATCTATTTTGTGATTAGTGTGGTGTTTATTTACGGATAATTATGCCTAATTTTATCAGTACAGTAATATCCAATACACGGATATGGTTTAGGCTTATGGAATGGGCGTTGGGAACTCTGGTGAAGCATTGCGTTTGTATCTGGACTATTTCGGACACCGCAATTATAACTATGTGCCCTCCCATGGTAGAATATTGTGAACGTAGTTCAGCGTTTAAAAGATCGTGGCAGTTTTTCCAATCGCAACGTGGATTCCGGTGCTATAGGTGACGTGGACGTTAGGGATTCAATTCTCGCTCATTTTGATGTACATCCTGAGGACAGTACAAGAAGAGCCGGTTGACTTTTTGAAGTCTACAATGCCACCGTACACAAAATCCTAAAGACGGATGAACAGCCGCGACATCCATTTAAGTTTACAAAGGTGCAAGCATTATTGGTGGAATATTAAGAGCGCCGCATGGACTATGCACGTGCAAGACTGTGTGTGTCCGTACAGGAAAGGAACTTTGAACATTTAATTTAAAGTGTAAGTGTATTAAGTGCTGTCTGGTGATTGAAGTGGAAATCATATTGATCTCTAATGGAGGTGATAACAACGGCACATTAAAAAGGTAGGTTTTAATTTTTTTTTTAGTACAGTCAACAGCATATCATGCAAAGAGCAGGAAGCACTTTGCACCGGCTTTATTTCGTAGGCGTAAGCGCTAATATCGAGCTGCTTTCATTCACCGTGACGTGCTATTGACCGTACATTGTGGAACTCTGATTAAAGATGGTACTCGTACACACGGTCCATTCTCACTCACCTGAGCGAGAATTTATTAAATTATTTTCAAAAAATTAGGCATCTTTGATAAATAAAAATATTAAATACCTACGCGTGTGACGCGGTCAATGAACGCGGTCAATCAGCGTTGACCCACGCGTTTAAATTTAAGGCGATGCGCTCCGTTCTTTTTTATTTCTTATTTTCAAAACTCTGTTATTTATTAGTTAATTGAAAAACTGATACAACAAATCTGTTACATTTGCGATACATGATAACCCATTAAAGCAGGTGTTCTATTTTCATTTACAGCCTGTATAAGCTCTGGATCTTATATGTCTAAAGAAAAGTTAAATAAAAAAAAAAGTTGTCTCAGGAATCAGGCAGGGTACAAACCCACATCATCTCGTTATTTCGATTGAGCTTCCAGAATTTTGGACAAGTCGTCCAAAATTCTGGAATTGAAAATCTTCAAGCGTTTTTAAGCCGAATACCAGTGCCATCTCTTTATTTCCTAGGTGACTACATATCTACAATAATGAATGCAATAAAGAATCCAACAATCAATAAAGAATCAAACAAACAATAAAGAATCAAACAATTAACGAAGAATCAAACAATTAATAAAGAATCAAACAGTCAATAAAGAAATTGAACTGCTAGACTTTTATATCTAAAGGTTTTTTTCCACCGCCTAACAACTGAGACAAATTGTCATTTTTCTATTAAAAAAATTATTAGACATAACTAATTTGAAACGAATTGAACAGCAACTGTGTTTTAGCGGAAACTGGGTACATTTATTTAACAACATTCATTTAATTTTTTTTTACAAAAATCATACATCAATGCCGCCTGAGACAAAAGAATTCTTCAAAGTTGCATTCTAGACAAGTATATGTGTTGTGTATATCTAGTATAGTATTCCTACGCATTCTCCGATCATTTAACAACGTAGGTATTCTTAGTCTATTTAATCTGTTGGCGTACCTACATAAATAAATAATCAGCGCATGAAGCTTCATAAGCTTTCTATGATTGGTTTTAGAGACTTACTTTCATCAGGGCGCGGCACAAAAAGGTTTTGTAGGTGGTGTAAGATGGTTCTAGCGTATGCGTGCGGACCCGCGCGCACCGGTGCGGGCAGCGCGGGTGGCGGTGGCTGCGCTGCCGGCGCTGGCGGCAATAGCGCGCCAAGCCACGCGCAACAAACGCGAACACAAGCGCGGACCGCTTCGTGCTCCGTCAGGGGCAGAGACAGGCCAAAGCGGACCACTTCTAATACCCATTCCACCTGAATATAGTAAATTTTTTTGATATCTAGCTGGATTCCAAAAAAAATATCCATCAGTTATCCACTTAATTTAGACCTAAAATTATCTCATATTCAATCATTCTTATCATATATTTCTCACATAACACACATATACACTTATCAATACACACTCACATAGAACTTAATTCATAAAGCTTATACTCGCGCTTATGTTTGATCTGTAATGTATTAACATAAAATTGCATGCTGCGTTTATCTCTAAGTTTTGAAAAGTTGGACGGCATCTCTTTACACAACAACGTAACATATTATACTAACAACAATTATCTTTTCTTGGATGTAGCTGGTGAATCATTTGATGTTATATTTAATTACCTATTATGATTTTTAAAATTTTTTTGAAATTTTCAATGCCATCTTAAATTATAAAATACTGGAAAAAATTGACTCAGCTCTCAAGTTGATCTCAGGTGGGAATCAGTTAATTAATTAACTATTTTTATTATTTTTATTACCATAATTTATCTTATTATATTGTAAAAGTAAATAGCAAACTATTTTTAAACGGGATACCCCATTGAAAAAAAGTCTTAATAAACATCTTGTGTACAATAATGTTTATCAGATAAACATTTAGCTGTAGACCAACATATTAATTACCTCAGCATCGGTGGTGAGTGGGCTGGGCTCGTGAGAAGCAAGCTGTCTTACAACCGCCAGCACTACATCCCGGCCACCAACTGCACCAAGCACTCCTCGACCTCCGCCCTCCAAGGGCAGGGAGCTCCACTCGGAGTACATTCCGTCTGATGGACTCTAAATCATTAAACAATTGATTAGGGAATCAATACATGTGCACAATAAGATTTGCTTTGCAGTTTCACCAGCTTCTGCCAGCAGTAACCATATGCTCACTTTTACTTATGTTGCAATAATTGTTATCGTTCCATGACTCAAAGAAACCCTTATGGGTCCTCTTTGCATTCAGTCTTAAATCGGCGGCAAAAGGAATCGAATAAGGAGCGGCGGCAGGCGCGCATAGTGTGGGACTCCCCCCTTTTTCCTTACCCCCTTATGTTGCTGTACCCTCAGGGACCGTACCACACGGGTAAAGACTCATTTAAGCAATTCAACCTATATATATTGGAGCTCTAAATTATTTTAAGCAATACTTGTCGTTGATCAATATTCTATTTTATTTTATTACAAGACTGACGCTAATAAAATTTAAGACTGTTTGTTCCTACAAATTAATTTAATATTGTATTTACATAATATTATGTTTAGCTACATAGACTTTTTAAATAATTCTATTTGAAAAAATGTTAACTGTATTAACTATCTACAAAAAAATTGATTGATTTTATCAATACAATATGTTACTCATCATGTTTTAATAACATTAGTTGTATTTTTTATTTATGCAAATAAATAAATTTTAAATTAAATGTTAAGTTCAAAAATATCTTGTTATTCCAGTCAATCTTTAACCTATACAATAAAATCACAATACTGCATAACATAATAATAATTAATTTTTACAGAAGATGCCTTGATGCATCACCAAGTGTAAGAATTGCAATCTTTCAACTGTCGATGATAAATAAGTGAGTGACACAAGTAGATATTGGTTAGGTCATAATTATTATTTATAACAATTAGAGATGCGCCGAATAATGGTTTCACCGAATAACCGAATACCGAATACTATTTGGTTTAACTTTTACCGAACCGGATATTCGGCCGAATTATTCGGTTTACCATTTCATTGCTTTGCCGCGTAAATAGGTTCTAACATGTCGCTACTGGCAATATGACGAGCGGACCGTACCTCACCGTTTGAAGAAATCACCAAAATTACCAGTTCTACATTTTCGACAAAGTGGAAACCACTTTGTAGACACAGTAACACTCTGATGAAATATTTAACAAAGCCCAACATTTCTGTGATGTAACATGGTACAGAAGCTACAAGAAGAAGTTCAAAGTCGTTTTCGAAATTTGGAAGAAGACAAATACTACTGCCTGTCTTCATTGTTGGACCCGCGATTTAGAGTGAGAGTGCGAGTTAGTAAGAACTAGGCTTTTTCTAGAAGCTATTCAAAGAAGCGACTCTGATGCTGAAAGTTCAGGCGAAGATGAAATTGTAACAAACAGGGGAAGACCTATTCAAAATGTTACAAACTTTTCAGAGGAATCTCATGTGGCATTTTTACCTGTTATGAAGAACTTGCCTCAACGATTCCTGTAATTTTTTAGTTTTAGTTTTAAATTAAAATAAATTTTGACTTTTTATAATTTTTATGTTTTATGCATTTTCCAATGCAAATTTATAAGATAAATTATTGGGAGATTACAATTGGAGAGCATTGGACCAGACCTAAAGGTTGCGGGTTCGATTCCCGCCTGAGAATTCACTTGTGACCCGAGTCGATGTTTTCTAGTATTTTTCTATTATAATTGCTTTCATTTTATTAGCTTTAGTTAACAAATTTTTCATAGTATTTCTTTGACATATAACGGAAGAAGTTGTATCTTTTAGCCAAGAAAATAGAACCGAATATATTCGGCACCGAAACCGAATAATTCGGCCGAATACAAATAGTGGAAAAGATGCCGAATACGCCGAATACCGAATACAAAAAGAATATTCGGCGCATCTCTAATAACAATCTAATCAAACAGTGATTTGACTATCATGTTTATAACTTTTGCAACAATAAAATAACTTTAAAATTAGATTCCAAAATCATAGTAGAATTAAAGAGACAATTAAAGAGACATTTAAAGGCAGATTTCGTTAGGTTACAGAGAATTGTAGAATACTGTTTTGCGGAGTTGTATAGTACTAATGATTAACACTTTAAAGTATAATAAATGGCGAATGATCATACTAAGGTAATCCACACATACACCTTCTGTAAACCGCAAGTTGGGAAACAGCGTTTTTCGTATTATGGTTTAGTATTACGATCACGAACCATTATTTTTGTTGGGGGAGGTTTCTGTCGGGCATTTGACATCTTTCTACTGAGATGTTAACGATAACAGAGAATTTCCGGCAAAATCGGTTATATATTCTATGTGTTTGATTAATTACCTTAAGATTGACTCTATTGAAGATTCCCACATTCATAAATAGTGTGTAACGGTGACCACTACCGTCACCAACAGTCGTTCCTTAATTTCACGTTCACAACAAACTTTGAATGATAAATTTGTACTAATATAAGGTGTACAGTTTAATAAGTAAGACTACCACGAAGTCAACTCGGAATAATACATCATACCATTATCCAATTATTTATTTTACAATTTACTTAGAGTTTCACTAAGTAATATTGACACTTGTTTGACATGACAGACATCCAATTTGACATTAGCAACTTCTACAGTTTTTTTATTAGTTTTTCCTATATAAGGGAAGGCAAAAGTACAATGCCCATATGGCCGATTGCCGATTTATGAATGATCTATAGATGATGAACAAATAATGAAGATGAATGTTTCTGTAAAGATATGGAGATGTACTAAAATCAACGTAAACATTTTGAGAGAGCGTCAAAAGACAACTTCGTTTTGGTTTACTTGCCAGTGGCAAGCCGCCTGCTGTATTGTTTTCTGAACTTGAAAGGCTTGGGCGCCAAAATTTGTATGAATAGATAGATTTTTACCATAATCATGCGTTTTTCTCGTTTGTATAGAACATACAAATTACAATACTACACACAATTAACAGCACCTCACACTTATCCTTTCACACAATATCACAGTCTCAAATATGTAATAGCGTTTGTTTTCTTTATACTTCGTTTATACGGAATACCATTCAAACCACACGATGTATAGCAAATCATTATCATTATAACGCACTTGTCAATGCAACACTCAGAGTAAACAGGACTGGAGTAGCCATAAGTCAATTTCTCGTACATATTTTTCTGCCATTTTTTGCGGGGGGTGAGGTTACTACTACATTCAATGCCAGCACACAGGAACAAAAACTCTTTGCGTGTTTACAAACGCACACATGCATAATACGACAAACATATTTAAAATACACGCACACGTGCTTAAAATAGTGTGTTAACGTTCTATTCAAACACACGAATGTCATTGTGTGAGAAGTGACATGACATAGCACTAGAATATCGATATCGATAAATCAGTTTCGTTCAATGAATGAATGTATTAACTTTGCGTTAGTATTCCAACATTATGTTTAAAAATTAAATTAAATTAATGATGATATTACACGCTACAACAGTCAGTTTCGAAGGCTATATCCATAAAATACAAATTGAAACTTAATAGTTTATTGCATTTAAAAGATATTTACAATAGGTGTTATTATATATAAAGAATTCACTGTGGACCCTTTCGCGTATAACCATAATGGAAAGGAGGAACACTGAAACATTATTTTTAACAAAGCGATAGTGAATATAGTTAGTTTTCTCAGATTTTTACTTTGACGGATTGATTATTTGTATTTTTTTGCGATTTGCTTACATCACTTTTTGCAGGTATTTCCTTTTCAACTTATTCTTTAACCTAAAATTAATACATTTAAATGTAATCAACTAAAACTGTTATAATATAACATGATAATATCTATTTGAAACATAACTAGTTATATAATAAACTAAGAGGATCATTCAAGAATAACGTTGGCACAGCATGGGCAACTAATCTTCTTCTATTGTTAGATAATTTTTGAAACTGAGACAAAAATGTATGGAACATATAGTACTTGTTCTTGAAGATGCCCAAGATGCCCTTTTACCTATTACAAGCATGAATCCATTTTTTTCGTATGCTGTACTGTAGGAAAACTGAATATGAAAAATTAGATTTTCCGGGCATGTCAAAGCTTAAAGTATAAATACCAACAATTAGTATGCCGCCTAGGGGCAGAGTATATTTGCATGAACTACACATACCGATCATTTCTAATTTTAATACTGCAATACTATTTCCAATAGCTTTCATTTATGTACAAAGGACTTTTGGCACCACATACCTTACTCCTAGTATCTTGAAGTATTGCAGTTGGACAAGCCGGTTTTTAAAAGGAGCTATAAATGCTACAATATTAATAAAAAACTTAACTTAAATGTTGACGATGACATTTAGCTATTACCATACTAAAATGTCATCAAAATCAGTCGCGTAGTTTTTGCGTGATGCGTGCTCAAACATACATACAGACAGACAAAATGTTCAAAAATTAGTGATTTCACTTCCTCTACTCTCATTACTAGCCATTTGGTTTAAGGTGGACTTGACCTGTTTTATTATATATCTTGACAGTTTTATTCTCGTATGTATAATATCGCAGGTAAATAGTATAATTCCACACTTTACATACGGCGTCATCAGTTTAAAATCACATACCTCATTCTAATATGAAATCATCATTAATACCTGGTAATAATTACCGAAACAAACTGTAATTTATCTAAGCTGTATTTTATTATCGTTAAGAAAAAGAACTAAGAATAGAGTATCTGTTTTTTAAACTGATGACGCCGAATGTAAACTGCGGAATTATACAATTTCCCTGCGACATATAGATTTAAATTAAAAATACATATTTTCAATTTAAGTACGTTACTTGCATTCATACATTCATTCATTACTCACTCGTAAAATCACAATATCGATGAAGTTGACATCACTATTGTGCAAATAAATATTGTACAAATTAATAAGGGTTGCTGATTACAAAATAAAAACAATTTGTCCTGTGGCTCGAAAAAAAATTTTGATTTCTCGGATATGATCTGGTGTGGCGATGTTACCCTTTTAACCGTGCTTTTTTAAGAAGTCAGGGACACTGTAAGTATATACAGCATTAGTACTCTTAATGTTTATGAGCGCCGCCCAGCATGAATAAAAGGGCAAATAGTTTGATTATTATTTTAATGTATTATTTTATTTATTATTTTATATTACCATGTTGTGTGGCAAAGAATAGGCTTCAAGCAGCCGCAAAAGTGTAGGTATGTACTTAATAATAAACTAAAAATAAACACGCAACATACATTGTTAAAACGATATTATAATTGGTAATTAATTAATACAAAATTACAGTTATTTATTACCAACAAACTTTTTCTAATTTTTGTCTTAATTAATTGAAATGCGATAATGGTCAACCCTAGGTAGTCTCGTGGGGAGTGCAGCCGTGACGTCATCAAACGAACTTTGAGCGCGAAATTTGAAATTGTAGTCTGCTAAAACATGAAATTATGAATTAAATAATAATCAAATCCTAAAAATTATACTTACAAATGAAAGGTAACGCCGTCTTTTTGCATACTAGATATTTTCGAATTTTTTTTACAGTAGAAAACAGCACAGTCAGGCGTTTTCGTGGGAGCTCTGCACGGTAAGACGTTCTGATTAATATGATTTCAAAATGGCCGCTCAACTAGTTTTATATAACGCACAGGATTCCGATGCTTGTGCGTTTGGCAGAGGGGTAATGTTAGGCAAAGGCTACTCCAGTCCTGTTTACTCTGAGATGCAACACAAAAATATTCAGTTATGAAAAAATCTGATTACGTGTCAATGCTCATTGTAGGTACTTTATTTTTGCACAATATATGCGTTTGTTCTGATGAAAACACCAGCCAGCAACGATAATACGCGCTTTGTTTATTCCCACTAACGTCTAATGCTTAATAATCCTATTTTACTATATAACCTATTCCTATTGAATGTAAAAAGGAAAATCTTATTGTTAGTTAAGTTATCCTGCAAGGAAACGTACCGATACTACATGACCCACTTTATACATTTCTCCTCTTAAGTAGTGCACTGGTTTACTAATAATAAATTAACTCGAATGAAACTATATATAAAAATAAAATGTTTTTACCTAATGTGAGGCAGGTCAATACACTAATAAATGTAATCAGCCGAACTTGATAATTCCGCTAAGTTTTTAGGCAGTACTTTAGTTACGTCACAAAGCGTCAATGGGATCCTCATATCGATGCCTTATCGGGTTGAATTACTTCCGCAGCGTTTGCTGTTAAAAAATAAGTCTGATTGCTGATATTGAACATAACAAGCTGACACGGACACTCGTTGCTATGCTATAAATTAAAATAAAAAGTATCCTATGTCCTAAGTTGGAATAAATCCAGCGAAATGGAAAAACAAGACATCAAAATCGGCTAAGTAGTTTCGGTCAAATGCTGTGACAGGAAATTTATATGCATAGATATCTTATGGACTGTTGTTGTGGGGTTCAGCTGCCAATATTGAAGATATATTCATTCTTCAAAAAGAGAGGTGTGCGATATAATTATAGGTACAAACTGCGAACCAGAGACTCTCTTCGACAACTTTTTATAGAAATAACAATATTAACATTGGAGTCTCAATATATCAATGAAAATATTGTGTGTACTGATATTCTGTGACATTTTTATAAAAGAGAGCGATATTCAATGATTACTAGAAACAAAACTAGATTTGCTGTTCCACTGTTGCTGTTTCAGGCTTCAAAAAAAGGCTCATTTTTGGGTAGAGAATGTTAAAAATATTGTTAAAAATACACTCATGAGCAAATGACATTACCATATAAATTAATAGTCTTGTTTCTTTTTTTTTTAATGACAGTACTATAGTGAAATACTTTTTTAAGTGTTGCTAGTAAAAGAAAAGTTTTCTTAAATGTTTTATATTTAACTAGCTTTTACCCGCAGCATCGCTCGCGTTAATGTAGACTACCAATTAACAATCACATTCCTTGGGAGCAGTAATTTTATTCCAGATAAAGCTGAAATTTACTCTCATTAAGTAGTTGGCGTGAAAGTATAACAAACAAATTCACATTCGTATTGATAATATTAAGAGGACTATAAGATCTTTACCGATATGATATATAGCCTATCATTTGCGTAATTACATGTTCTCACCATATACCTGATTTCATCGACATCAGTCAACCCGTTCTTGAATTAAAAGGACATATCGATAGAGATAGAAAAAATTAAAAAATATATTATAATTGGTATCAGTTAATCATAAAACGAATATTTATCATAAAATTAGACCAAAATAAAATGTACAGATAGAATTATACCTACAGATTTATTAAGTAGTACTAGCTGACCCGAACACGCGTTGCTGTGTTATAAACTTATAAATCTTCTGAGTACAAGGCCTCCCAGCGTAGGATTTACAAAGCCATGGCATAATTTTGACGATCAATACACAAATTGAAAATGCTTATATTTAATAAATATAAGCATTTTCAATTTATTTCAATTCATCCATTATTTTTTTTATTGTTATTATATACACCTATACATTGTTATTATTTATTAGAAAATCTATAATTGCCATTTAACTATAAGCAAGCTAACTGAGGGTAAACAAGGGCAAATCCAGGGAAGCACGGAAATATGTATAACACAACCTCCATTGGGGTCAACATTCAAATAAAAATTCGTAATCCTATCTATACTGTAATTTATTAATAAACATAAATAAACAATCACATGCCAATAATATTAACACTGGTTCAGACATCTGGGTAGTAAGTGGTTTCGAACTTCTTCTTGCTTCTTGGATATGGCCTGAGAACTTTAGGGATGTAAGGTGGAAGATGTTCATTGAGTTTCCTATTGAAAGGATTTATGCCAAACTCAAATGGTCTTCTCTTAGCTTCATGGAATCTCGTATTATGTTGTATTTTGTATATTTTTTCCCAGAGATGAAGCTCTGGCAATAACAAGTGTTTCGGCCTATTTGATACTAAATGCTTATATCTATTTTCAAGCCAACAGCGTTTGTTATCATCTTCTATATCTGCAATAACTTGTTCATCTTTTCCTAGATAAGGCTTTAGCTGATGGTCTCTTTCTTCCGGTGTGTTTAAGTAAAATTGAATCAACATTTTCAAAACGTCTTCATTTAAATCTTTGACTTTTCCATTTTCTATAGTTTCATATAGTTTCATTGGTGTTGTACCGAAACAAATGTTGTGTTTAGGGTTTGTATCTATATTTTCATTATGCATTACCACTGTATTGAGTTGATAAGCATAGAAAGACCAAAGCTGTCCGTTAGTTATGACAGTTTGTGTAACCAGAGGATATGTTAAGTCATTGTAAGTTGTAAAGCCTTGATAATTAGCCTGAGCTAACAACCAACCAAAGCTGGTTTTCATTGCTTGGCAATGCAATGCTTCCATGTTATCATTTGGTCCATATGAATCTTTTCGAGCTAGTATGTGTCCTCTACCATGATATGATAATAAACCAAACTCATCTGAGTCACCTGGCCAAAAACCTGTCACAAAGATTAAAAAGTTTATTGTTGCGAAGCTAGTAACAGCAATTTCATAACTGTAAAAGCAATATTAAATAAGTCTAAATTTAGTCATAAAAAACTGATTTGGGTTAAAATCACTAAAAATCTTAACTCTCTTAAACACTATTAACTTCTTTTATTAATTAGGCCAAATAACTGTTGGACAAATAGAAAACTGCATTAATACTGGAACTTGGTAAATAGCTGACCTCATTGCAAAGATTACAAATATTTTTTTCTCATCTCTTTGTCCTTATATTGCTATCTTTATGAGTTAAATATAGTTAGTACTGGGCTATATCTGTATTCATGATTGGGCTATTTTACATGTGTTGGGTTCTCCTCCTACTCCAGCTAACCCAATTCACCCCACAATGCTAATAGCCTTTGCAGGCTACTGCAGTCTTCCAGGAGAAATACTGGATATAAAAGTAGTTATGCCCATTGCTCTGCCATGAATTAAGTGTAAGATAAACAATATTTACCTGGAATATTTGTTCCATGTCGGTAATTTGCAAAATATCCAACACACTGTGGGCCATATGTAAATTTGGCAACTTTAAAATCTGGATTTTCAGCTTCACTGTATGGAATCAAGGGTTTGAGAGGCCGTCTACTTCTTAATGCAACAAACGGTGACCCTGCAAATATATAACATGGTTAAAAATATCAATAAAAAGAATAATTTTTACATGGCATTGATGAATACACTGCTTAATAGGTTTTATTATTTTATTTATTACAAAAAGAGTGTAACAGCGGTTTTAAAAACAAATTGTTATTGAATACCTATATATTGAACAGGTCTGTCCAGGTTTTCATCAATTCTATCTTTATACCAATACTGCTTCATCCTCCAGTTGTACACGCTACTTGGTATATCAACACCACCTACAAACCAAAATGCTTCATGACGTGGATCATAATCTACCTGAAAAAATTAACATTCAGGTATAATTTTAAATAAGAGTTGTTTGGCATATAGATTATTACTTACTCAAATAAGATAATTTAATTGTCCGATAAAATTAGAAATACAATTTAGTCATAGATTTTGATATCTTTGACTCTTTTTGTTCACCACTAGCAACACCAGCAGGGGAATAGTTAAGTTGGTAGCACTTTAAATGCATCCCTCTATACAACATGGTACAAACAACCCCACAAAAAATTTTATAAACCATCAAAGCGAAAAATATTGTCAACCCTTGTAAGCTGTCACTGCATAGAACTGAAGTTATCATAGATTATTTAAGTGAGTGTACTTTTAATCAGATTTTAAGTATTGCATTCAAAACAGTTTGCAATCTCAATAAGAGGAGTGGCTTCGAAAAACGTCATCAAAAAAACTTTTATGTTTTTAATTTCAAATATTGTAAATTGACTCTTTTAGGGGACCATTTAACACCGTTTCCGTTTTACGGGTATGTTTGTAACACCTTGTATAGAAGAATCTTAATTAATAAAAACAGCAATAATTTTATTAGTAGTTAACTATAAAAAACTCGCATATGAAGCATGTTATTGTTTCCACAATAATCACATCATAGAGTACATAATATCATTCCAATTACTGTGAAGTTCTTTACCTGTGCAGACAATATATGAGGAACTTTTTCAGATATATTGTTGGTGATGATTCTGTTTATTCGCCTAACAATACGTTTGGCAACTTCGTCTTCTTCTTGAGTTTCCAAATGATACTCATGTGATAATTCAATACTGCGCCTACAATATTTAGAAAATAACCAGATTTTGCAAATAGTAACACAAAATGAAGAAAAATATACACATTTTATAAGAGCATTTAAAGAGCTTGTTTGAATAACTTACTCAACACCCTCAGTTTCGACAATTATAGCCTCTTCAATATGCGATTTAATTTCGTTACAAATTTCTCCAGCAGCCTCATTAGTATCTTTATAAGCGTCTGGAAATTTATCTATAGGAATAAAATGACTTCTTGTATAGCATTGAACCAAAGGCATAGCATTGTAGGGTATTTTATTTTCCTGCAGCATTACGCACTGCCAGCCATAATACCGGGGCATATTAAGAGCTATTTGTTTTTCTTCCACGGTTTTAATATTTTTTATTTTTTCAAACAATTCTTCTCTTCGCCGTGATCTTTTTGCTGGTACTGACATATCCAAAATTGGAGGATATTCCGGGGTTTCAGAATATTCATTTTGTAATGCTGCTTGCGAAATGTGCCTTCGTAGTCTACGTTTTAGCTTACAAAAAGTTCTGTTAATTCTTATACTATACATTTCGAATCAAACCCTATATTAAAAATTCTAGGTTAAGTAATGAACACAACACCGTACAGGCCATAGATAATACACATAAATCATCACAGATTAAATCCAAATAAACGACGGCTTTTTACATATGGCATATAACTTTCCGTATATAAAACACTACTCTATGGTATGTAACTGTGCACCGTGAAGTTAAAAGTAAAGGTGAAGACAACACTTCTAATACCTATTTAATCCAAAAACCTACATATTGGTGTTCTGCTCTCTGGAAGTCGCTTTTCTCTTTCTAATAGTTCTCGGTGATAATATTCCAAAGTGGTTTGTGAGAACTTGTAAATTCTCATCAAAACTGACCTTTTTTGTGAGAGCGAGCTTAGTGGGAGTGCTTAGGTTTTTGATAAAAATGTTCGTTATGCTGATTTTATTTAGTAAAAATGGTTGATTTTTAACCATTATTTCTTCGTAAACTGGCATAAGTGTTGGCAATCGAAACGAACAGAAAAATATGTCCTTTCTCGTTGTCTCTGGAAATCTCTCCACATTTACTCAAATCTAGGACAAGGGCTTATTTCACTATTCGTTTATTATTCACTAACAATCCATCATTTGTAAATAAGCTCTCAACATCATACAAAAAAGAAATTACAAAAGTTAAGGATGTCTGGGTTTTGTACCCTTTGCATTCCCGAACAGGGAACCAAACAAAAAGAAAGAAGAATCTACTCTATGGTTTTTTGTCTGATGCAACGTTTTGACGTTTTGTTCACTCTGTTAAATAGGTATTCTCACGAGCTCTCCGTTTTATAACCAAATCGTTGTCAAATATTTGTTTTTTGCTTGTCTAAACATGGATGAAGACATGGTATTCGACCCTTCTCTCAAGAAAAAGAAGAAGAAGAAGACTGGTTTTGACATGGAAGCAGCACTCGCAGAACAAGAGAACACGAGTGCGGAGGCACCCGCCGAGACAGGTGACGTAGACGTGCCAGAGGGTGATAACCTTGACTTGGATACCTTTGGGAAGAAAAAGAAGAAGAAAAAGAAGCCATTCTTTAATTTAGAAGAAATGGAGAATGCTTTACCAGAAACCCCTCCTGCTGAAGAACCTGAACCACAGGAAGATGAAGTTGTTGATGATTTAGATTTATTAATAGACTTTTCTAAAAGCAAAAAGAAGAAAAGGAAGCCGAAAGCTGATGATTTACCCCCAGAAGATGATGGCAAAGGCGAAGATCAAGAGAATGCAGAAGATGTACATGGCGACTGGATTGGAAGTGATCGTGATTATACTTATGACGAACTTCTTGAGCGCGTTTTCGATATAATGCGTGAAAAAAATCCTAGTATGGTATCAGGCAAGAAACAAAAGTTTATCATGAGACCCCCCCAAGTTGTGAGAATTGGTACCAAGAAAACTTCCTTTGCCAACTTCACAGAGATCTGTAAAACTCTCCATCGACAACCAAAACATTTGTTAGATTTCTTACTGGCTGAATTGGGTACTAGTGGTTCAGTAGATGGAAACAGTCAACTTATTATAAAGGGACGTTTCCAACAGAAACAAATAGAAAATGTCCTTCGTCGATACATCAAGGAATATGTCACATGTCACACCTGTCGTTCACCTGATACAATTTTGCAGAAAGATACCCGACTGTTCTTCTTGCAGTGTGAGACTTGTGGGTCACGTTGTTCTGTTGCCAGTATTAAGTCCGGTTTTCAAGCTGTTACTGGCAAGCGTGCAGCTATTCGTGCAAAGACTGCATAAAATGTTAGTGAATTGTGATCATTAAATTTAACAGTCAAGGATCACTGGGGTACATACAGTTCATATTACTAATGGTTTTTGTAATTAAAATTTGTCTGTCACCAGTTTGGTGCTAACATTTGTGGATGTGTTCATTTATTGTGCAATCACTCTATTGTAAGGAAAAGGTATTTATTTACCTTGTTGGGATAAGTGGTATTCAGAAAACTATAATTATGTACTTGACTGTAACTCTTTCCATTTTATACATGAATTTTTCCTTAGTCATGCATGAAATACTGGGATAGATTTGTCCGTAATTGTAATATATGTGCTCAACCGAATAACAAAGTGGTGACATCAGACATACATACTCAAGAATTTTTATATTCTGAATGTACCCCATTAACCGGATCCCAATATTTATGTATAGCTTCTTCTGTATTATTCTTATCATTGATACATAATGTTTTATAAATTATTGTTTCATTTTCCATCCTATTGAGAAAGAGTCAGTTAGAGATAGGTATTTCAGTTTTTTTTGTATATTTATCATCAATAGACATCATCTTAGTACTAAATCACATTTGCAATTTTGTACGTTAAAATGTTAGCTAGTTCTGAGACTGACACATCTTGTTTTTCAATATGTTCATTTATTATTCTAGGAACATATATTGCAGGGGTTGAGTTTGAGAAGAAACTGAGATAAATGAATAGAATTGCGCTAAACTAATTCCCACTCTTTGACTGTAAATCGTATTTCTACTTCTTAGCAGATGTATTTTTCATCTGCATTGGGCTTTTATGATATAAATAGATCAGTGATTAGGAAAATGCTAATGGTCTGATAGATGCTGTAGGTAAATTACATAGATAACATGAATACAATCTGTTTGGGCATTGGAAAATGTCCAACGGGTTAACACATACAAAATGGAAGCAAAGTTAAAATTAATTATTATATTTATACTATTACACTCTTTTTTTCTCCCCTTACAAACCCCATTTTCATTCTCTCACAGTAGCAGATGAAAATACAAAATAATGAGAAATATATAAAATATATTTACTTTTAATAAAATAACAAGTATAATATGTGTAATTTGCATATTAAAAAAAATGGAAACCATCAATCGTTACGAATGATTTGTTGTTCATAATTATGTTTCACTGCATTGCTGAGGCTCTTAGCATACAAATCAAGTCTTTGCGTCATAGTAAATCCCCACTTGTCTTTTACTTGGCGGCATAAGTTTAAATCTATTTGCCCTATTAACAAACCATCTTTGACTCTTGATAATCCTGGGGTTCTAACACCATCTGGGGCTGTAATATAGCTAGAGCCATAGAAATGCCCGAACTCTTTATGAGCGGGTTTGCCATCCCCAGATGTGAACTCATTTGGAAACTTTTCACTTCCAACTCTATTTATTGCACATGTATAATAGCTATTAGCTATTGCAGCATTCCTGGCTTCAATTGGCCACAAGTGCTCACTCAAACCAGCTACAGTTGCAGATGGATTGAAAACTATTTCAGCCCCATTAACACCAAACATCAGCCAATTTAGTGGATGATGACGGCCATAACAAATATTTACAGCTATCCTACCAAATTTAGTATCAAAGACTGGATGGCCAGTGTTGCCTTCAAAATAGTATGTTGACTCATTAAAATCTCCAACCCGAGGTATATGGTTTTTTCTATGTTTTCCAATAACTTTTCCTGACTCATTTATCACCACAGCTGTATTCCAAATGGTATCTCCATGGACCTCATCTCTTTCAAGAATGGGAGATATAATAACCATTCCAAACTGAGCAGCTAAATCTTTAAGAAAAAGTGTGCTTGGTCCTTCATGGGCAGACTCTGCAAATTCACACCAAGGATACTTTTCTCTTGTGCAAAATGCAAATGGCATGCTCCAAGCTTCTTGTAAGCATATAATGTTGACTCCTTCATTTGCAGCTGCCTCAATTATGTTGCGTATTTTATTGAAAATGCCTTGTCTTTGTTCAAGTATAGGTTTATCAGTTGCCAAGACGATTGAATTTTGAATTATACCTATTCTTACAATACGCGCAATCCTCGTTTCTTCCTTCTTCACAGGAAAGTCATAAGAAGCTATATCAAAGTTGTTCTTTTCTGCAACATCTATACTATTTTTTGTAACAATAAGTTCATGATGATCCGTTCTTCCATAATATATTCTATTGTATTCTTCCAAGTCTTTACCTGTTAATGTAGATGTAACAAGTTTATCGAAACTTGAAAGTTCTACAGCCATAGTTCTACGAATTGGAGTTTAAAATATTACAATTAACACTTGCAATCGGAGCCACAATGCGCAGAGTAAGAAACTTAAATGATAATAATTACGTAAACTGTGATATGAGTGAGATAAAAAAATTGAACGAAATAAATATTATGTAGGTATTAACGAGGTATTAACTGTTTACTTACACATCGTAAACGTCAATACTTATTTTTATCTATGTACTCTATGTAGTACGTTAGTAATAGGTACTCGGTATATATCGATACTCTTTGAGTAATACATAGTCTTACTTTTTTTTTTTTTTTTTCATGACCATGGATACAAAGTCCTTCAGTCGAAATATTAAAAGTTAAATGATAAAATAATTAAACTAATTTACAAACTTAATATCTAGATTTTGCCGACAGTATTTACAATATATTTATACAATGGCAAATAGAAACGTCCATATGCTAGAAGATCCTGAACGCGGCGGGGAACACTTAGATTGTTTTGACGTACGATGTCATTCACTTCACTGACAAATAATAAACGGTCTAATCCGAAGTTCCGAACGCTGCACATTCAAACACTATGTGATTTATATTCGCATTTGGTCGGGAACAGTGGTTACAGTGGTCGTTAACAGCAATTTTAATTCTGTGTAGATGTGCTGGAACCAAGCAATGTCCAAATCGCAAGCGATTAATAACTGTGATGAACTTTCTACCGTGATATTTCAAAGCATTATACCAGGGTTTTGATGGTAAGCTCTTTTGTATCTCTGCATACCACTTTCCTTTGACCTCAGTAGTAATGTCCCAATATTCTTTCCACATTCTTCGTAAAATGCAGTCAAACGTGTGGTAGTAATCCGTGAATGGAACTTTCATAATTTCAGTGTGGTCCTCATCATGGTTTTGCCGAGTCGCCATATCCACAGCTTCATTTCCAAGTATGCCACTGTGTGAGGGAACCCATACGAACTCAACATGTTTGGATTCACATAAAGTTAGTAAAACATTACGAATTTCATATATAATATAGTTAAGTTTAAATGTATAATTGACACTACATAAAGCTGATAAAACACTCTTTGAGTCTGTAACTATTAATACATTATTTACATTATCTACATTAATTACATGTCTTAAAGCAGTAAGTATAGCATAACTCTCTGCTGTAAATATACTGGTATTGCTTTCTAACTTGAAACATTTTGTCAATTTAAGTTGTAGATCATAATAAGCTGCATTGACAAAAAAGTCACTTTTAGACCCATCCGTATAGATAATATAAAAATTTGATTTACAATATAAAAATTCTAAAAATTCATATTTGTTATGTATATTATCCATATGACATTTGATATCTAGAACATTAATTAATGTACTGAATGGGTATACATACAGAGGCCACTTGTTGAATGTGATTATATTGTTAGCAAAAGTTTTAATAAATGTCATAATTGTTGACATTTCAGGTAGACTACCTGAAGCAAGAGTGACTCTGCTTTTGGTCGAGTGTTTGTCACAACGTGTTATTGTGAAATTTTCGTTTATCATAGTTTTCTTAAGTTATATATTCCTGTTGAATTATTATTTTTGTGTACGTTTTATTAACGGTGGTGTTTGTATTTTGTGCATGTAAGTAGTTAACCGTTAAGTCTTAATTTTAATTAATGTCAGATCCTCCCGATCCGGGAGGAGGAGACGGCGAGCCATGTGCTCAATTATCTCCTCCAATGTTTAGCCAAACCTCACAAATGGAAGTTGATATTAACAATGTCAGCTCTAGAAAACGTGCCCCACCAGACTTAAATGCATCTCAACCGCCTAAAAAAACCAACTCATCACAATCCTCTCCCTCAATTCAGTCTACTTACACCAAACCTGATTTCCTAAATAATAAAATTAAATATACTGCCCAAGACAAAGCTCCTTTCGTAGTGCACATTAATAAATTAATAAGTGATCCATCCTCTGGTACTGCATTACGCCCTATTAAATTTGGTCATTTTTTGTTTCGCAACAATATTAAAAATGTAGTGTGTGATGGTGTGAAACTCATTGGGAGAAACCGAATTTCAGTTGAGTTTAAATCTTTTGTAGATGCTAATGCTTTCCTAGAACACCCAGCTCTCTCTCCTGCTAAATATGAGGCAATTATCCCTAGCTATAGCATCACAAGAATGGGTATTGTTCGTCAGATACCAGTAGAGTGGACCCTTGAGGAACTGGTAGAATCTATAGAGGTACCTATAGGTTTTGGGACAATTATTAAAGCACGCAGACTGAATAGGAAAACTGTTTTAGATGGAACCACAGTGTGGATACCAACGCAAACAGTAGTTCTCACATTTACGGGCCAAAAGCTACCATCACATGTCTACTGCTTCTATACATCACTCCCAATTGAAACCTATATATTACCAACCATCCAGTGTAACAAGTGCTGCAGATTCGGCCACATACAATCTCAGTGTAGATCGCAAGCCAGATGCTTTGTTTGTGCCCAGCCTCATGAAGGTGCTTCATGTCAAAAAACTACTCCCACCTGCCTATATTGTACAGGTTACCACAGATCAAATGATCCTTCCTGCCCAGAACAGTCCAGACAGAAACAAATAAAATTGGTAATGTCACAAGAGAGTTTGTCTTACTCTGAAGCAGCAGCTCGCTTCCCACAAGTACGAAGATCTTTTGCTGACACAGCTAGACGTATCCCCGAAAATATGGCAGTCTCAATCCCTCAAAATTCCCAATTAGGTAATAGTTTGCCTTCAACCTCATACAGGAAAACTCTTACAACCCGTAAACAGCCCCATATGCCTGCCTCCACCCCAGGATATGACCGTCAGGCCCACAGAGAGATAGTTGCAACCCCTAAATCTCAGCTGGATAACGGCTGTGCTATCCCTGATGATAAACCGGACTCGGATGATAACCTTATTTACCTGTTACTGACAACCACTATCAATATTCTTGACCGTTTTAGTGACATAGAATTACCGAACAATATCCGAAACAAACTGTCTAAGCTTCTTCAAGTCGGTCACGATGTCGCCAATAATTCTGCAATGGAACTGTCGCAGCAGTAAAAATAAAAAGAATGAATTAGTTTTTTTAATCCAAAAATATTCCCCCATTATTTTTGCTGTCCAGGAGATGCGACTGAAGCCTGGATCCATTTTCCGGGTTTCAGGCTTTTCATGTCTCCGGGATGACAGGAGTGATGGGCATGCAGGTGCTACATTACTTGTTTCTAGAAAAATAGTCTTTACACAACTTCCTCTCCCTCCCCATACTGAAAATATTAATGCAGTTGCATTAAGAGCCTTTAACATCTCCTTCCTATCCATATATATTCCTTATCCAGATGTGGCATGTCTGTCAGAGTTGTCTACTATCCTGTCCACTATTCCCCCCCCATTTGTTATTTTAGGTGATTTCAACATCCATCACACTTCATGGGGTTCTTACTACTGTGACAGCCTCTCTTCATCTTTCTTGGGCCTGTGTGATAATTTCGACATCTGCCTACTGAATGATGGATCACCTACTCGTAGAGTATATCCTTCACAAAACCCTAAAAGTGCAGTTGATTTATCTCTTTGCTCTCCTTCCATTTCCCCGCGTTTTCACTGGTCAATCCTACCTACATCCCATGGAAGTGATCACTTCCCTATAGTGATTTCAATGTCAGAGTCCTGTCGCCCTAATCCCCTCAAAACGCTCCGTCCTCAACTGAAATTTAATGTAACAAAAGCAGATTGGCCCCTATTTCGGTCCACATTAGACAGACAAATTGACTCCATTCCGAATGTCGATATTAATAATGCTCTCACAGTCTACTCACATTTTAGAGACTCAATTTTGTTGGCTGCTAGCAGATCTATTCCGGAAAAAAATATCTTCCAGCACAAATCACCTTCCCTCCCTTGGTGGGACTCTGAGTGCACCAATATTTGTAAAGAACGGAAACTAGCCGAGTTTACATACTCGAAATCAATGACCGAGGCTAACTATATAAAATTCCGTGAAATTTCTGCTAGGACAGTAAGAATCTTGTCAGAGAAGAAAAAAGCAGGTTGGTACAAATTCTGTGAAGGGCTTTCACCTAGATCCCCTCCATCAATGGTTTGGAAAAATATTAGAAGATTCCGAGGCTCTACATCTGGAATAGGCAACATAACTTCTAATGACACATCAGTGTGGTTGGAACCCTTTTCCAACAAACTGACACCACCCTCAGTACCTACTTTACAAGAAGCTACAATATATCGATCTGCTTTCTGCCCCAAATCTAATGAATTTGATGCCTTATTCTCTATGGAGGAGCTTACAACCGCTTTGAATGGACTTAAAGATACCTCTCCAGGAATTGATGGGATTCCTTATTCCTTTCTTGTTAACAGCAGCCCAAATACCAAAAGCATGTTTCTAAAGATCCTCAACAATATCTTTCTTTCTGGAGTTCCTCCAGAGGAATGGAAGACCCAAATCATCATTCCTATCCTAAAGCCAGGTAAACTCAGCAATGATCATAATGGTTACAGACCTATTGCTTTATCCTGCACAATGGCCAAAGTCTTGGAACACATTGTAAAAAACCGGCTGGAATGGATAGTTGAAAATAAGGGTATACTTGCAAAGAGTCAATTTGGATTTCGAAAGGGTATGAGCACCATGGACAGTCTCAGTATCTTTGTCACAGACATCTGGTTAGGTCTTTCCAAGCGTGAATCCGTGATTGGAGTCTTTTTGGATGTAGCATCAGCCTATGATAATGTTTTGCTTCCAATACTCAGGCAAAAATTGCTCAATCTGAGTATCCCTGTGAGGCTTGTAAATCTTATCTCCAACCTACTCTCGTCACGATCTATTCAAGTTTGCGTGAACAACTCCCTTCTTCCGCCTAGAATTTCGTGGAAAGGTCTTCCCCAAGGGTCAGTGTTAAGTCCCTTACTATACTCGATTTATACATATGATCTCGAGCTATCTCTGAATTCCTTCTGCAATGTTCTACAGTATGCTGATGATTTAGCTCTTTACATATCTAACAGTGATGTAGATGTAGCCACTGCTCGTCTTAACTCAGCTATGAATTACTTACAGGATTGGCTTGATGAACATGGTCTTTCGATATCTGTTCAAAAATCGAATGTAGTCCACTTCAACCGTTCTAGTCTCCCTTCTGAAATTTCTATTAGGTATGACGATGAGATCATTCCTCTTAAAGATAAAGCTCGGTTTTTGGGAATCATTTTTGACTCTAGGATGACAGGAGCTTCTCACATTGCCCACATTGCTGGAAAATGTGAGAAAAATATTAATGTCCTTCGCTCAGTATCAGGATCTTGGTGGGGTGCCCACCCATTCTCACAAAGACTTCTATACAATGCCCTAGTTCGTAGCCATTTAGATTATGGATCTTTCCTTTTAGAGCCATGTTTAAAAATGTCCCTATACTCTTTGGACAAGTTACAATCTAAGTGCCTCCGCATAATAGTCGGCGCTATGAAATCCTCTCCTATAAACGCTCTTCAAGTGGAATGTGCTGAGCCTCCCTTATCACTCAGGAGACAATACCTATCAGATAGGTACTTATTCAAAATTATCCAAAATTCTTTCCATCCTGTGATTGGTAAACTCCATCAGCTTTCAGAATACATATCATTTGATAGATACTGGACCCATAAAAACACTCCCTGTTTATTTAATAGTTTTGTTAAATTTATTCGTCTTCCCTGCCCCGTTTATCAATGCACCCTAAATCCCCTGTTTGACTGTCCATTTAACTCACTAGTCTTTCAACCTCAAATTATACTCGATCTCGGTATTTATAAAGACTCTCCTAATGCTAACTCCCTGTTACAATCATATATAAACAAGAATTGGAGCGATTGGCTGGTGATGTACACAGATGCTTCAAAGATTAATGATTGTGAGTGTGTAGGTACTGCTGTTTGGATCCCTAAATATAGTATTATTTTAAATTACAAATTACCACCTGCCACATCTGTTTTTACCGGTGAAGCTGTTGGGTTACTTGAGGCTCTGTTATATGTGGAATCACATAAACTTAACAAGACGATTATCCTATCGGACTCCAAAAGCTGCCTTCAGGCTATATTGTCTAATCCCTTTAGGTCTAAAACCAAGTTCCCGTGTATACTCAACATCAGAAGTGCTCTATATAGATGCAACCAGCAGGGTCTTGATGTGTGCCTTGCTTGGATACCAGGACACTCGGGCATAGAAGGGAACGAAACAGTTGACCTTATTGCAAAGGAAGCTACCCGTAATGGATGTGACGTGCATTTTAGGTTGTTCTCCCATGACCTTACTTTGCTGGCAAAGCAACAATTGGCTCTTGCGTGGGACTCTCAGTGGAGAAAATCTAGCAGTGTTGTAGGAAAGCATTACTCTGATATTCAAAAGTCTATACTCGTAAAACCATGGTTCTTTAAATTCATAAACGCGACTAAAACTTGCATATCTACTATTTGTCGCCTCAGGTTAGGCCAATCCTGTACACCTGTTCATCTAGCTAAAATAAGAGTTAGGGACTCATCTTTGTGTGAATGCGGTTTGGACGAAGGATCAACGGATCATATTTTCTTTGAATGCCCTAAGTTTCCTAGTTCCCTGTATGACCTGCTCCCTCCATATATCCCCAGACCCATTAACTTTAAATCCCTTCTTACATATGTCAATACCAAGTTCGTTTATGTTCTGTGTGATTACCTAACCTCCAATAAAATTAGACTCTAATTTGTTTGTCTAAATTAACCCACTAACAACGGTGTATATATTGTGTATGTTTGCTTTTCAGATAAATCAACAGTTTCACAATCGTTATAATTTCACTTAAATATGAAAACAAATTGTGCATTCATGACACTTCTCAAGCAAGCAGAGTCAGTGTAACAAATGTCTTAGCAGAAAACTCGATATTGGCGGAATCCATAAGGACAGCGCCATTTAAATAAAGAAGAAGAAGAAGAAGATAGCAAGATGATTACCGGCGCAGTTAATGCACGTGATTTCTTCTCGGTCACATTCTTTGTAGGAATGTTGGCCGGCGCACGACGAACACATCTGTGTGCCCCTGCAGACCTTGGCTGAGTGATTGAATTTCAGACATTTGTAGCATTGGACCAACGGAGGTATGTAAGTATGTATCGGGTATCTAAAAAGCTGTATATAGGCATACTGAGGCAAATTCACAGCAGCAAAAGTGACTGCAACTGTCCCCAGAGGGGTCAACTTTCCATCCACCTTTCTCATAAATCGCTTGATCGAAATCACTTCTGCGTCACAGACTATGTTTTTGTATATGTCTTCATTAGACATATCCTTTGGGACATATCGGATGACTCCTGTCCTTTCAGTCATATAGGCCGGAATGTATGCCTTCATCTTATGTAGGCTTAAGAACTCTTCCATTTGTAAGAAGTGATTGGCAGGGGCCGGTTTTTTAAAAGTCACACCCAATTTATATGCGTTAATTCTGTGAACGCCTACAATCCCTTTAACATGCTCGGTGAATAAATTCGTTAAGATAATGGGATTTTTGTTACCGATTTTCTCTTGTTCAGTCGACTCGATAAGCACCACACAGTCACCAGTGTGATTTTCCGAGAAAAGTCTTTTGTATAAAGGTTTGGTGAACATTTTATATTTATCAGACTCATCGGACGTAAACTTCTGCAGTCGTCTCTTCTTGACCCTTTCGACGGGGTCGCCCCCGTCAAGGGAGACACTCATTTTATATTTAGTGTAAAACACTATTCACAAGAAACTATTTACAGGTAATATATACAATAATATAAGCAGGAAAAGAGAATATTAAATTTACTTGAAATTAAAAACACCCGCCTAGTTTGACTTCCCGCCAAAAAAAAATCACATAGTCTTACTTCTCTATCATTGTTGCCTGCCAATAGTCGATAGTCAAAAGTAAAACGAGACAGCTCAAAAAGTAACTAATAAAGTCGGTATACGGGCGAAAGTTTTACGTGACAACGACTTTGAGTGGTAAAATAATTTTAATGTGAATATTCATTCGTATAGTAGGAAGAAGGATGAAATAATAGTAACAATTTAAAACATTTATTTATACAAAGAATTATATTTAAAACATTAATTTATAGGCACGCGTCCCTTCCACTTTTTATGTCTGTCTCTCTCGCTCTCAGGCGGGCTAACCATGCCCGAGTGGAAGGGACGCGTGCCTCTCACTCGCTCTCATTGTAAGCGCATAACGTGAGCGGAGCGTAACGCAGTTTCTTGAAGTGTCACCCGGCAAACCAATTTATAAGACGTTGTCACGTCAAAACGTAATCATTATGTGTTATGTAAAAAACGACTATAATATTGCACTTTATTTCACAACAATATTTTTTTTTACATAGAAGTAACTTGAAAAGGTCAAATGTAACGTAAAATGCTACAAAAGTAATATTCTGGTAACTCTGTTATATATGCATAGTACAGAACAATATTATATACTGATGCATATTACTTACTTAACATTCGTAAGGTTTTATGGCTTAGATGCGTGTCCCTTGAGCCATGTCGAAATTTAAATATTGTACTCACTCACTATTACTGCATTTCTTCAAAAATCATTAATTCAACTCTCATAATCATTTATCATGATTAAGAAAATAACCAAGACTAGGCTAGGCTGTATATGCATTGTATCCTATCTTTTACTTTATGAGACAACAGTAAAAAATAAATTTTATTGTCTGTGGTAGTAGCAAAAAAAAAGATTATCAAAATTGTCATTCGTTTTGTTTATTTCATGTTATACATATTATCCAAAATTAAGTCAACCTGTGGATATCCTGAGGTTAATAGACGTTTGTAGCAATTAAGAGTGAACCCTTTTTTATGTCATTGAAGTTGTTATACTGTAATTAGCAAAATGAATGTATTACCTGCTCAGCCTACTGGCATTCAAAGCACAGCAGGTGCTGTACCTATTCGAAATGAAAAAGGTATTTCCATTTTAATTTTTCAATTTTTCATTCGCCCTGTTTTTATTGTTCAACACATTCTAGTCATAACATTATTTTATAATTATTTTTTGGCATTGCTTGTGATGTGTTAATGTCTTAAGTTTAATCAGGTTAGTTATAGCGTGAAATCAATATTTAAAAAACAATTGTTTTATTCTAAGGTGAAATATCTATGCAAAAGGTGAAAGTACAAAGATATATCTCTGGAAAGAAACCAGATTATGCACAAGGTGTGTCATCATCTGAAGAGTCAGATGGTGAGGATTTCATAGAGCAGCAAAGGCCAGAACGAAGACAAATATTACCACAGATTATAACTCACAAAGAAGATGAGCATTCAGATTCTGAAAAAGATGTAAGTACAAGTTGTTCATCAATTCCATTGGTAATAATTGACTGTATTATTTTGAATAAGTTTGCATTTAATCAGGTTGGGTTTTAATAAGTAAACTGAATGTTTGGGGCATTCATTGTTGTTCTTACTAATAGATTTTTAGATTTTAATTTTCAATACTTTGAAAAATATGTACATTCTGTGGAACAAATAGTCTTATTCCTTTATTTTGACCTCTGTGGTTGAGTGGCTCAGTTAAAATTCTTGATGGTAATGCCACTCCGAGGTCCTGGGTTTGATTCCCAGCTGGGTCAATGTAAAACACAAACTTTTCTATGCCCAGGTCTAGGTGTCAAGGTTCTGTAATTTTTTCTAAATAATATGTCTTGTCTAGAATGTCTGTGCCCAGGCGACTTTAAAGTCTAATTAATTTTGCTACATTATTTTATGAACAAGTTTTAATAAATAAAATTAAGGAGGCACTTGACATTTGACATATTACTTTCTGCCCGAACTTCAAGAGGTTAATATACAGTGGAACAAAATATTATTTTTTAAACTATATCATAATATGTCTATGTTATCTGTTCATAATTGTTAATTGGTCTTTGTAGAGTGTGTATTACCTTTACAGCGGTTTCAATTTATGGATTTTCTTACTAGCTTCAAGAACATAGACCGAAATTGTGAGAAATCATCCACCACAAAATAAAAAACTAAAACTAATACATAAAACTAATTTAAGTGGTTTATAACACAAAATTGTGAGCCATCACGGAAGCTTGGCAGATGTGAAACATCGAAATTATTTTGTCCAAGCAATATGTATAAAAGAACAGATTATGACAGAAACTAAAATGGCATAATGAAAAAATTAAATAATATGAATATTTTTCAGAAAATTATGACTGTTTATTTAATAAACTTTTATTTTCATTAAAAACAAACATTAAGAATTGGAAAATTTATTTATTATTAACCCAATTCTTTTAATCAGTGAAATCAGTTTGACTAACGGAATCTTGTAAATCAGTATTATGTTTTCTGAAACTGGCAGTTTAAAGTAAACTGGTAAGGGGCTGTCCATTAATCATGTGATGTTTTTTTGGCATTTTTTAACCCCCCCTTCCCCCTTGGTGATACATGGTGACTAAACCCTATATCACATGTATTTTTTAGCACCTACAAAGTATCTTCCTTTTATTTTTGAATATTTATAATATACAGGTATAAGTATCATCTAATTTTATTATAGAAAATTAAAGACTACAATAACAATGTTTAGAGGTAGACAGAAAGGTTGTTTTTGACTGACGTAAAAATAATGAAGGAAATGCGAAATTTTTTTTGTACTAATACATAAACATAACTTAATGTACAGTATCCTCGGACCACAAATTAGCAATATTTTCTTCAACACCTATAACTGGATAAGCATCTTTCAAGTCAGTTATTGGTACAGTGCTTTGTTGAATATCAACATCGGTTTCATCTTTAGACTATTATTGCTTGGATTTAGTTGCTTGTGACAAGAATTCACATGTGCCTTGGCTTATTTCTTTGTACAGAAGTAGTAAGCCGCTTTCGTTTTGCACGAAAAAATAAATACACGTAACGCCGATTTACGGCTCAGAATCGCGCGTTTGTCAAAAAAATAAATACACATGATATATTACTACACCCGTCCTTCCCCCCTTGTGATATTTCGTGATTTTTATGGACCCCTCTCCCCCCCTTTCGAGCCTCACGTGATTAATGGACAGCACCTTAATTAATTTCTGGAGTTCATAAAATCAGTGATCAGTCCTCGCAATGTGGTAATTTTGTGTAAAGATAATCTTCTAAATTCTTGATAACTGTCAGACATATTTTATATATTTTATATTTATAAGTATATTGTTTCTAGGTCGATGATCCTCGACTTCGTCGTCTGCGCAATGCAGCTCAATCTCCAGCACGTCGTGCTGAGCACAAACCGGAAATAATTGATGCGGAACCTGAACAAGAGTCGGAGTCAAGTGCCAACGAAGCAAGGGACAGTTCAGAGAGTGAAGATGAACTTGACGATGAAGAGATTGAGAGGCGTCGTCAAGCTCTCAAGGCTAAACTTGCAGCCAGGTAACCGATTACAATGTTTATATTTAATTTATATAACAATTTTTCTGTAATTATATAAACAACCTCAAAACCTGAGTTATATAACGTAAGTGGAAACTTTCAGAGAAGCTGAAAAGGAAGTGCTCGGAAGAGATGATGATGAAGAAATGTTGGATGGCGACAAAGAAGAGAGTGCATCATCTGATACGGAATACACAGACAGTGAGGAAGATACAGGTAAGAAACTAATGTTATAATGATATTAATTTTCTATAAATAAAAATTAATATGTTGCTAGAAGTGATTGTATATGTTGATGCGTCAGACTTGTAATATTTTGCAAATCAATTATTCATATTCTATTTGTAATGGTCAATGTTAAAGTATCAGCATAATTATGGATTTTCGTTATTCCATTCCAGGTCCTCGAGTGAAACCGGTATTTGTCCGAGCATCAGAACGGATGACGGTAGCGGAGAGAGAGCGTAAGATGAAACAACAGAAAAAAGAAGAATCAGAGGCCAGAAAGGAAAAGGAAGAAAGGAGACGAGAAGCTTTGAAACTCGTTGAGGAAACTATTAGATCGGAACAAAGAAATGCTCAGGTCTCATTTGTTTTATCAATTTTTTTAATAAGACCTTACTTTTACTATCATTTGTATAATGAAATATAATAAATAATTTAATATCCTCAAAAGAAAACACTTCAGACATTATAATGATTGAAATTACAGAAGTGCTTGTTAAAAAGTGTTGTAAGATCAGAATTAAATAAAGATACAATAAAATATTGGCTTAGTAATCAAATTTATTGTAAACGTTAAGAGTTGATAAACAATAAAATATTCTTAATAAAGGTACTAAAAAAGAGTATTCTAATAAAATTTGTACAACAACAAACGGACAAGACATTTTATAGGAAAGCGGAGAGTTTAGAATTTGTGACACTTAAAGAGGTACTTGATAGTTTATTTCTTATTAGCATATATAATAACATTTTATGTCTTTCAATTACAGGGAGAGCAGAAAGAAGGAAACATAGATGATGTATGCACAGATGATGAAAATGACGAGTTGGAGTATGAAGCATGGAAACTTAGAGAGTTGCGCAGAATCAAACGTGATAAAGAAGAAAGGGAGGCGTATGTTACTTTTTTTTATATAACCATAATCTCGTTACGTGCTGTAAGTAAATAGATAAAATTCCAATAATAAATTCAAAACATAATAATCAGAGTATAAATAAAAAGTCTGGTAATTACTCAGTCATCCAATCACCTTGCCAGGGATTTCAACAAGTCTTACATTAACGGTTACTCACAAGGCTCTGTAGCTAAGAGAGTAACTTGTGAGTCGAGTCAATTTTTCTATATATTTTCTATTATTATTTATCATACAAGAAAGAATTGTAAATGCAAAAAAAAAAAATATTACATTGTTATTCTTCTACACTTAGATGCTATGCGATACGTTAATTGGCTGCTGTTATTTAATTAATAATAATATGACATCTATTTCTCCCCACAAAAATATAAAGTTGCTATGATCAATAAAAGATTTGTTATGTGAGGAGCTGATGTTTGATATGGAATGCCCCACGGATGTGTTTTCGACACATCCGTGGGGCATTCCATGTTGTGTGAAATTTGTGAGCACATAGATCTTTACGCATTATCAGCTACAAAATTTAAAAAGAATCTTATAGAAACTTTACTAAACAACCATCCTTGAACTGGCATATGTTATTGTCTGTGTTAGATCTAAGTTTTATATTTGTAATAATGATTTAACAACATCGCTGAATTAATCCGTGGATGATGTAGTTGGTAACACATTTATTATTGGACTTGTAATAATAACTATATGTTTCTTTAAGTACATAATGTATAACTGTTTTTCGTCCCAAATAAAATAAAATAAAAGACAATAAAAACATTTATATTTAATATTTTGATTTGTTTTCAGTATGGAGAAGGAATTGCTAGCGATTGAGCGTATGCGCAACATGACGGAAGAGGAGAGACGCGTCGAACAGCGCCTCAACCCGAAGCTGGTCACCAACAAGGCTGTCAAGGGCAAATACAAGTTCCTGCAGAAATATTACCACAGGTAATATTAACCACGATATACCGGCAATTTGGAGCTGAACGACACGTCACTTGTGTGTTTGGCTCCAGAATGGCGGTGTGAAGTGAATAACCATCGAATGATTCCAAATTTTGGAACTACCTGACTTTATCTGGACACAGAAAAAGCTAATTTAAGAAAAGCGATTTCAATATACATACAAAGCATTGCATAAATTGTTCTGAATCGTTCGGTGCCACAAGGCCCATACCTAGCCGAAATGCAACCCTCATCCCCTCTCCATCTTCACCACCCTTACCTGTAGTAATTACCCAACTAGGTAACTATTATAACCTAGTAGCAATTTATATCCACCTTTCATTTTGTGATCATTGCATCTGTAAGAGATGAAACACCAGAATTAAATATTAAAAAAATACAAGAATAAACATTTCGTTTATCCGTTAAAAGTGGTATCACTTTTAATAAAAATTTAAGTAAAAAAAATATATATTTCTCATCTTATGTAATTTAGGTACATATTCACATGTAATAACGTCAAATCAAAACTAAATAAAATTTTGTTTTCTGTTCCAGAGGTGCCTTCTACTTGGATAAAGAAGATGAAGTGTTTAAACAAGACTTCTCCGGACCAACATTGGACGACCACTTTGACAAGACGGTGCTGCCTAAAGTGAGTGTTAAATATAATTTATCAATTTACAAATTGTTGCTGCATTTCATTTCATTTACTCTACTCAACTGCGATGCTGGAGTGGATCTCATTTAGTTGTATTTATATCCATAACTAGCTGACCCGGCGAACTTCGTACCGCCTTAGCGTAGCTTTCAATTGAATGACGTTGACATTTGTCAGCGCGGTTATCGATGTGGTGTCACAGATTACCACAGATTTTTTGTTTTATATTGAATGACGTTGACATACCTTGTACAGAGTATTAGAAAACTACAAAAAAAAAATCAGCCAAATCGGTCAAGCCGTTTTCATGTTATGTCGTGACAACGGAAAACGGGTTTCATTTTTATATATATAGATTATAAACTAAACATACTGAAGATCCCTCAGCCAAACTGACTAGCTGGTTTTGTAACTATTTTGTTTATGAAATAAATATAAGTTGGGGTATGGGGTACACGGGTAGAGTTTTAAAATTTAAAAAAAAATAATTGGTTATCTGTAAAGTCAGTTTATGGAAGATAATTTTATGTGATAGCGTCATAAGAAAACATTGATGAAAAATTGCATACTTTTATGAATTGAATTGAATTATTATCACTGAATTATCATTATTTTGTATTATACATTAACATTATTTTAATAAACAATGGAAACCACATTAACTTTTCACTTTGTGAAGCGGAAGAGAGATAGATGCGCCGCAAGTCGAACGCTTAGGCCGAATGTGCCTCTATCGCTTGTACCGCGCTCTCGCTTGCACGCTCAGCTCAGGCGGAACGTTACACTTCGTGCGAGCAGCTGGTTTAAATTAAATCACGACTCCTACGTGCTATACATTCCATACCTGTGTTTACCAATAATACTATTTTTCTCAAACATGCATGAAAATATCTTCATTCTATTTCGAAAAAAAAACACGCAAAGTATCGAATTTACGGACAAAGAAAATCAAAGCCATTGTAGGTGCGTTTTTTGAATTTGGAACATTACAACGCTTCAGCAATGTATGAAACGGCGTGCTAGGGTTATTAAATTAAATCTATAATATGAAAAGTATGTTTTATTTCCCTGCATTTTTATGAGAAAAGCACTATATATGTTTTGGCGGATATGGCAATTACCTGTCTCGTATTAGTGACTTGCTAGAAACTCATACTCGACCTGCAATTGCGTATTTCACGGCTTTTGCAATAATGTACTACTGTGTCTACGGCACAAGCCTCTTTCACTTTTCATCATTTCATAAAATTCTTTCATAGGTGATGCAAGTGAAGAAGTTCGGCCGTTCTGGCAGAACGAAGTATACCCATCTAGTGGACCAGGATACCACGGAATTTGAAAGCGCTTGGAGCAACGAGGGTGCGGCGGCACGTCTCACCAACTTCCGTGGCGGCATGAAGCAGATATTCGACCGACCCTCTGCAAAGAGGAAGCATACAGCTTAGGGATTATAGTCACACACAGGGCTGGATTTGGAGGTTACTAATTATTTTCGAATTCAAAATCAATATCATAATAGTTTATCGCAAATATGAGTTCTACAGGGCTGGATTTGGAGGTCTAGAGGCCCAGGGGCAACGGAGGCCTCTAATTATTTTCGAATAAAAATTCAAAATCATAATAGTTTATTGCGAATACAGCAAAAGAGTGGAACTCCCTCCCTGCGTCTGTATTTCCGAGTACTTATGACCGGTCCGTATTTAAAGCCAGGATGAATAGGCACCTCAGACCCGTCGAAATTTGTAGTTTTTATCTCTATTGTGGGGGCCCCTCTATTGTAGTAATCCCAAGGCAGTAGCCCCGCCTGCCCTCCCCCAAATCTGGCCCTGGTCACTTATATCGCACCTTTAGTAAAAAAAGTGACATAATCCAAAAAACTCTAACTCTTCCATAAATAAAATATAAAACTATCTTATAAAAGCAAGTTTTTGAAATGTGTTACTTAATTACATTTATTTATTGTGAGTTTATATATAAAAATATTCTATTGTTTTAAAACTCTGAATTTACTATTTCAAGTACTAAATTACTGGGGTTATTTATCCTTATATCTATTAGATCGCATTTTTATAGGTCACTTTAATTCTAAGGGTGCGTGTATACCACACAAACAAACTCTCATCCACCTCAAGGGTCAATACCAATTGAAGAAACAGTATCCGGAAATGGCTTATGGAGCATTTCAATTCAATTCAAAGTGTTCTGATGTACTATCGAAGCCTCTGGCGCCTTATCAGTCCCAAGTGGAAAGTCGCTCTCACACTGCACGATGCCTATCGCTCCAGGCCACGCCCCGCTCTATTCATTCAACAATGGCGCCACGAACGCGTAAAGCAGATTGACAGTTGACAGTACTGACCATAAAATGAACCCTGCTGGGACATTGCAACTTAGCTTATGTTAATACCTTAGCTTAATAAATAAATAATAAATAGGCTATGAAAATCACGGTTAAAAAGAAACATGAAAAATTGGGTCTGTAGCATGTTAAAAAATTTAAATAAACGGTAATTTTATTTCTTGTCGCCGTACTCCCGCACGGCCGAAGACTCATTCAAGCGGTCGACTTATACCCACTAACGAGCTTATGGGAATGGAGCTAATTTCCGGGGAATGTTATAATTTATGCATGCCTTCCAGTTCCTATTGATGTAATTGAGATGATATGTTTTGTGGCCAATCCCATCGTAGGTATGCGTGATGAGATGACTGTGGTGTAAATTGTTCCCTACACAATTGTAAATATAGGTTAAGGTGTAATAAATGTAATAAAAATGGTTTGTGTGCATTTGTTTGTATTATTTGAAATAACCCTTAATTATCCTTTTCTTTATTGGAATCCTGTGCTGAAGTCCCATAAGGGATTAGTTTGAATTTTTAATCTATGTGAATCGTATCAATAACGATACCCTATTGAATATATTAGGAGATTAAAAAATAAGCTAAATATACTACTATAGCAAACTTGCAATAAAATTCAAAGAATCAAGAGGCAACAATGGTGTTATAATAAGCAACATAAAAGTTCTATAATTTCATCCTGAGTAGTTTTATGCCATTTTTTATTTAAATAAATTTTTGACTTTCGACGCGGTGTACAGGTCAGTTAACTAAAGCTGGCACGTTCACAGTACTCACACTTATGCAATTTCACTATACAGTATGTTTAAAAATAAATGATTTTGATTCATAAATGTAGGTAAATTAGAGTTCGTTTTTTAGTAAAATGGGTGGGTTGTAAATAAATTAATACAAATATTCGTGTTACTTGTTTATATTATGATTATTACATTATTGCTTTTAATCAGAATCGTAAATTAAATCTTCTACCCCACTCAAACTGTCATCGCTCGAAGAACTTGATGTTTCGCCGTCGGAATTTCCTACTGTTATTATAAATGAGTCAGTGAAATTATCCACTTTTGGTTCCAGTTCAATATATCGTTCCTCATGTACTCGCGTCTTTCTCCAAATGTCACTAAACATATCCATAGTAATAGAATCGGCTTCTTTTCTAAACAATTCCTCCACAGTTGTCAAGTTAAACTTAACATTTTGTGATGCAACTTTCCCTTTAATAATACCCCACAGTAACTCTATGGGATTCAGTTCTGGGTGGTAGGGTGGTAGGCGTAATACACTGTGTCCGTGATCTTCGAGTATTTTATCAAGTACAAATTGTACATGGCTTGGCTTATTTCTTTTAATAATATCATATATTATAGGTTTTGTGTTTATTTCTGGGTATGATATGTTATATTTATCCAACCAAGCTAACATGTCACTTTTTTTTGAATTCGAGGTGGGCACTCGATCCGATACGACGTTGTGATACGATGCATTATCGACTACTTAAACTGACTGAGGCGGTAAATTTGGAAGAAGTTTTTCTGTAATCCATTTCTGATAGTTACCAGCATTCATATTACTGTGATAATCTCCCGTTTGCTTTTTTGCTGGATAGATAAGCAAAGCTCTTGGAACGAATCCATGTTCCGAGCAGGCATGAACTATCACTAGCATATCGCCTTTGGAAATAGGTACTTTACAACCTTTGCTCGTTTCGTCGGCCCATGCTCGTGGCAATGTATGCGAGCTGTGTATATAAGTTTCATCCGTATATATTACAGGTCGGCCTTGTGATCTATATTCTTGCAGTTTCGAAAGATATAATGTTCTTTTGAGTCTGATGTGACTTTTTTCAATGAGTATTTTTTTATTATTTTGTGTCTTTCTCCATCTGAAACCTAGCCTCCGAACGATCTTCCTTAGTGAAGAAACACCACCCTCAAAGTTGATACTTTCTTTCAACACTTCTAATAATTTTTTCAATGTGGGAAATGTATGCTGAACCAGATGGAAGTTATAGATAGTTCGCCTTATGACTTCTTGATCAAAACTATCTACTGTAGATTTTTTTGCTAACCTTGGTCGCTTTTTACCCGGTGTTCTGAAAGTAACTTGATGCGCCAATCTTTTCGGTGCTTGCGGTTCTCCTTCTTTTGAGGTAGATGGTTGAGATGTTGCATCAGCTTTCACAGCCGCTGTTACTTGATTGCGTACTTCACAAACAATTCGTTGAACACTTCTCTGAGAAACACCAGTCGCCTCCGACGTCAAATCGTACAAAGTTTTCATTGGAAGATATCCACCATCACTGTTTTTATTGTGATGCATGAAATAGTTAAAAACATTGTACACGATTTCACGAGATTGTCCCTTCAGAGTTTTTCCGGAACCAATTCTTTCCGAAGACATTTTATTCTAACCTCTAAATAGGTAAATAAACACACGCGCCGCGCACCGATCACACGTGACTAACGCGCTAACATCACGCTGTATTTATAAACAGTAGAAAACCAAAAACAATAACTGTCCCCTTCACGCTCATAAGATAGACCGCGCGCGAAAGAGACGGGCATACTTTTCATGATGCCTATGCAGTACGACGTCACGCCGCACGCTTATTCACAGACGCTACACAAGCGCAATGTGTAAATGTGTTGATCGTGCCAGCTTTAATTAACTGACCTATACTCGGCTGGTGGATCAAAGGCCACACCTCAATTGAGTTGGGCGTCGGTTTAACAGGTTAAAGATTTGTAAGCGACTAAGATGGAGAATGCGGAGGTCTTTCCCCTCCGCTATTAGTAAGAAAGAGTCCCTAAGCGCTCCCTGAGGGACCCCCCGTCGTAAGTCGTCCTCCATTCCGTTAAAGAGTGGAGTGGATAATGCAATCCTATGCAATGCTCCTCACTTCGAACTATCTCTTCTATAGATCTTTTATACATTGTAGGGATGGCGATCTGAGATCAATTAATCAAAGAATCGATTTTTCAGGTGGAAAAAATCGATTTTTAAATCGATATGCAGTACTGAATCGATCCAGTAAATCGATATTTCACCCTTGAAAATCGCCATTGTATTTTTTTTGTTTTGGTAGAAATCATGAAATTATTTACATTCACAAAATTTAAGAAAACCAAAACCATTGAGATTCGATTTGCGCTCCTGCCACAAAACTCTTCTTTTATTCATTCGATGTTGTATTACAGAATAGCTATAATATTTGTGCCACGACATTAAAATTCGAAACATAGTCTTTCAAATATTGTCTATCACCGAGTCAGTCGTAAAAGTTTTTATTCAAAATAAGAATCAATATCATTAGCGAACTACACGGCTCTCTCTCTCTTTCTCGTTTCCGTTATTCTTCTACTATATTACCTAGCAAAACTATGGTACATCGAAATGCATGTGTTTATTTTTGAAAAGCTTTCCTTTTTCGCTGTATTTTTACTATTTTATTAATTTACCTATTAAAAATTATTAGCCAATATCTAACCTTTTTTAATTAAAATTTAGCTCGAAAACCCGACATGTTGTTGACTTGGCGAAACTGAAAACATAATAAACTCCATCGACATATACTAATGGACATGCCCTAGCGGTGAGAATTGTGGCACTACGAAAGAAAAAGATAAAACTAATTTTCGGACTATCTTTATCTCTCTCAAAATATATGCCGTACCTGTCATGAAAATTGAGAGCCAATCGCCTATAAGGAATGAGATAGCGTTAGGCCGAAAGCATATGCCATCTTTGTCACTCTTCTCAAACCAAGAAGTTACTACACATTATACGGGTACGGCATAATATATCGATGATAATCTTTGTCTGAAACCATAGACTACTGAAATCAAAGAGTATGTATGTGGATTCCTTGAGTAAATGATCCCTAGATGATAGACAGACAAACCATTAGAGCTGTAAAAGTAACGAAATAAAGTGTACCCGTATGTATTCGTTACTATGACAATTAGTACTCGTTACTTTCATATCGTTACTCGTTACTTCAGTTACCTTATAACATGCTATGTTATGTATATTAGAAAACGTACTGTGTACGCGTACAGTATGACGTCGCGACGTCGCAACATTCGTGATTTGTAGAAAACATACTTATACATTACATACCAAGCTGCATCAGATAATTTTTTCACTTTTCTGTATTTTGAACCAGACTTTTGGTAATTAACAGCTTTTGTTAACCAAGAAACAATTAAATGTCATTAGAGCTCATTTTGACACATCTCTTTTAAGATAAGAACAAAAAACCGTGAAAATACGCAATAATAAAATAAAAACACATATTTCTAATTTGTAAAAAGTACTTTCCTATCTTGTTTCTGTTACAATCTCAAACTTTGTATACACACACAATTCCTTAAATAAACAGTAAAAAACTTGGACTACGAATTTCCAAATAATACTTTACTTAATAAACAAACATCGTTCTTTGTAACGTACGTTTATAAATTCACTCAATAAGCGCGGGCATACGTAAAACATACGATCAGCAAAGTTTAATTATACGCATCAACGGTACTTGTATAAACTAAAATAGTGTAGGTACTCATAATACGAAACATGCGAGTAACGAAATGCATTCGTGTGTAACGTTTCGTTACTCGGTACTAGATGGCGCACCCGTTACTTAGTAACGAATACATACGGTTTGTTACAGCTCTACAAACCATAGACTGCTGAAACCGCCATTTTGTGCAAAATTGCTTACGCGTGTCTAGTGCGTTTTAAGGTGCATTGCATTTCTAATTTGTTACCAGATTACAGATAAACAGAATATCTTTATTTGATCAAGTTCATTTAGCATTTCGGTGGAAGGTAATGGGTTATTCAATAATTAGGTTTCGGCAAATTATTTGTGTTGTATGGGATTTAATAATCAATTTTGTTTGTTTGATGTCGCCGGTAATTTTTAATTAGCTATTCTAGTGTATAAATAGTACTGTTTCAATACATCCAATATTAATCGTCACAAACAGTGTTTTACAATATTCCTTTTTTCAATGTTTAGAATACCAGATGGATAATCAAAGAGAAAAAGAGAGGGACCGGTCGAGGCGAGGTGATCGGCCTTCAAGGTTTTCAGACGCCACTAGGGATCGCTCAAATGAACGGGATCGTCCTGAAGGCAGGCGGCTTTTTGTGTCCAATATTCCCTATGAATTTAGATGGACAGAATTAAAAGATTTATTCAAAGAAAAGGTTAGTATCATCAGGACAGCAATTATATGATTAAGTATTGGATCATTAATCATATCTTTTGTAGCCACAGACACTTGTGTCATTTTATATTATAGTAATGTAAACTCAATTTATGATGTGATAAGTACCTAATTGTTATTATCTATTACCAATACTAAATACCATTATCATAGTTATTCAATGGATATTCTTTTCAGGTTGGAGATGTTGCATATGTGGAACTATTTAATGATGAGAATGGAAAACCAAGAGGATGTGGTGTGGTTGAGTTTACTAACTCGGAAGCAATGAAAAAAGCATTATTTGTGATGCACAGATATGAATTGAATGGCCGAAAACTTGTTTTGAAAGAGGAAACAGGTATAAAAATATATACTGAATGGTGAATTAACAATATTCCCATATCATACAAAGTAGCTTCAAGTAGTTGGTAGGAAATTATAGTTATAAAAAATAATTCTGACTGATATTGATAACAATTACAAACTTTCTATACCTAAATGGCCTTAACTGGCATACTCTCCTTCCTTTTACTGAAAGTTTAGTCAAGGATCAATAGAATTCTCAAGCGTCTAGATCACTTTAAATTCTATTTCCTCATACTACATTATATTTTCTATAAATAAGTTCATAGGCAGTAAAATTATTTTTTTAAACGGAACCAATACACAGAAAATATATAAGCATCATTCCAGAGTTCCTTATTGTTTCTATTTGTTACAGAAATTATTACTGATTGTTATCAACAGCCATTAAAGATATACTTGACATTTGACATGTTACTTTCTGCTTAACTTTGGGTTGTTTATAATTGCTAAGAAAATAACACTGCAATTTGATTTACAATATTTGTTTATGAAAAGAAAGTTATGTTTACTGTATTTATTAGAGACAGAACATTTAATGAGAACCAGACAATATATATATGAGCTGATCTTAAGTATTTAATTGTGCATTGCTTCCCTCCAACCTAACCAATATATATTATTTTAGGGAATGAAAGAAACAGATTAAACTCCTCAAGGTCAAGTGGTGTTGGAGGCGGTGGTGGCAGTGGCGGACGAAATTCCAGAGATGATAAAGATGGGTATGACTAATTTTTAAATAATTTGCATGCCATTAAGTCATTATTGTTCACTTACTGATTTTGATACTTAGTTGTGTATAACAACAAAAAAAACCTCATGATGATCTTTAGACCTCTCTGATAGACTGAGAGGTCTACACAATCTCTTTTGTGTAGACCTCTCAGTCTCTGCATTTCTACTTAAGCTTGTTCATTGTGAGGTTTGTGTAATAACTTTTTTGGCTCTAGAATAGATATAGCAATACCCTCACATTTTTTTTACTCTACTCAGTGCCATATATGCCTGCCCTTTGGCAAACACTTTCTTTCCAAGGTCGATTAAATTCAAGGCTATAAAACTGAGGCAAAATGGAAAATTCTTTTTGTTTTTATAAATCAAAAAGTGAATAAGAATGTATATTTTGCTCATGGAAAAGATGGTGGTTGTTAATTATGGTTGAATATACTCTTTTGTCATATGGTAATGTAAAGCAGATTCCTCACTTTTCTTTTCTTTTCTTTGGCTTGTAAAGGCTTGGATGCCTTTATAGGGCACTAGGCCAGGTAGGGGCATAGAGGAGTGTCCCACATATATTGTCTCGTGCTCTACCGGAACGAGCGAATGTCTAATGCAAATTGCATAACAAAAAAAAGGTTAAGGGAAAAACATATCATACATCTTGTCACTTTCTATATATTGTTTGTCAGATCTATGTACCCTTTTATTTTGCAGGTGGGGTATAAATAAGCCAAGGGAACCAGAAAATTTCAATACATATGGTTTAAGTCTACAGTTTTTGGAGTCTATAAGTGTACAGCCTCCTCTGGTAAAAAAAGTTTTTGTGGCAAATGTAAGTACCTAATCATTATAATGTATGGAAATATTTACATAGAATATTTATTTTGCCACTAATTTAGTGCTAATAGTGATCATTGACTACTTATTTTTTTTACTTATGTAATAACAACTAAAAATTCACAGCAATTTAGCTCTTTATTTAGATTGGTATTATGTACCACTAAAGGTAATTTAGCAAAAAAAATTATATCTAAAATCAGTAATAAAGTAAAGAAGTATATATTTAATTATACCCCATGACCATTAATTTCATAGATAAACATTCAATTTTGTCATGATCCTAGGTATAGTCTGATAATACTTATCATTTAGTTCTAATTACCCCATAAACTGTAACTACCTAGTCCCGCCATAAGTTCTGTTTTAAATGAAAGTGAAGTGTTTTAATATTACTAAAACTTATAGGTACATATTTATTAAAGTCTCAGCAAAAAATAAAAAATATTCTATTGAAATGGCCACCTTTGGCTTTTATACAGGTTTTTGATCTGTCACGAATCTATGGATTTACGCACTATTTCCATGGGAAATTTCACCACTGCTTGCTCCAGAGATTTTTTAGAAGACTCGATGTCGCCGTGTCGTTTAGAACAGGCCATGTACTCTAAAACTGACCATAATTTGTTGTCTAAAGGGTTGGTCTGGATTAGATGACAGTCAGTCTTCAGCTCCTATAAAGTCCGGAACATTGGTTTTCAAGCCAGGCTTGAGTAGTTTGTGCCTTGTGACCAGGTGCACAGTGCTGCTGGAAAGTCCATGGTACATTTTTAAAAAGTGTATTGCTGAAAGGTTTTACAACATGATCCAAGGCTGTCTCTTGATACACTTTGGCTGAAGTTTTCACTCCCTTTTAACAAAAATGTAGCTTTGTGACGCCTTGATGATGCCTCATCAAACCGTCACTGACGCAGGATGATGACCACGTCGTACTTTTCCGACCACTTGAGTAGCTTCTTTAGAACTGTTAGCGTAGACTTATTTTGCTTATTGTAGTGCTCTTCAATCGAGAAATTTTTTTCATCAGTAAAGAGGATATTTCCGTGTCTTTCACCTGTGTATCGTGACAGAAGGCATTTTGATTGATCCACACTCTTTACTTGTAAAGATTGATTTAGGGCATGTCCTATATATCGATGAAAAGCACCGAGCTGTAGGTCTTGTTTTATAATACGCGACGAGAGTTCTAGCGGGAATCTTCTTTTCTCGCGATAAGATTTATTGCTTCCTAATGGGGTTTCGATGAATTTTGGCTTTAACAACATTAACAGCCTTTGTAGTTCTAACAGTACGCGGCCGTCCCGATCTTTTATGGTCTTCGACAGAGGAAGTGTTGTTGTATCTCTTGATATTACGATATACGAACATACGGCTGATACCAAGCTTTTGAAGTGTCTGGAATATGACCGACGGCTACCACAATCCCATGCAAGGCGATCATTGCAATCCTATTTTCTTTAACACCCCATTTCAAATTGTAATTTGATAATGAACAGAAAAAAATATGTTAAATGGCGCGAAATCAAAAGAAGTTTTTAAAATAATCAACCCATTAGAAATTCAAAATAATTAAAAAGTTGAAAAAAAGAAAAGGTTTTATGTAACAGTATTTATGGCCAGACTAGTTAGTGTGCTTTCATTCGGATTCAGTAGACCTGTTGGCAGGAGCAATTTTTAAAATTTATTAATGAATTTCATAAAATATTTTAGTTGGACTATAAAGCTGACCGTGCTAAAATCAAAGAAGTATTTAAAATGGCTGGTAAAGTGCGAAATATTGATTTAGCCATTGACAAAGATGGCAACAGCAGGGGCTTCGCAGTAATAGAATACGACCATCCCGTAGAAGCAGTACAGGTAATAAATAGTTTTTGTTATGCAAGGCTACAAAGTTGAGATTTGGCCGCGAGTATTTTAAACCTGAGCAAGCGAGAAATTTTAGGATTAGAACCCTAATCTTCAAAGGTTTCAAAGGTACGAGACGCCCAAAACTTTGCTGCCAATCAAAAACACACTTTTTCACCTCACTACAAGGAAAGTTTTTAGGTGTAAGAAAAACAGCTTAAATAAAAAAGTAAATAGGTATATTAATTCTTTCGGATTTAACAAAATTTCAGAACGCGTCTGAAAATACTTTTGAATTGGTTTCTATTTAATGAACAATAATAAATCCAAAAGAGGGCAATATAGTTTTCATTTAAATAAGAAGAAATTGTTACTTATAAAAACTATAATGACGATTTGGAACATACCATGTGTGATTTTCATTGACTGGAAGAGTTCTAATTTTAAAACACTTTTCCACGTTACAGATAAAACGCAATTTTCCATGTAAAAATCGAATGACAAACCAAACTTTTCTGAGCATGTGAGGTAGAAAAATAATTGTTTTAATTTTAATATTTGATTGTATGTGTGATCTGTATTCTGAATTTAAACTTTTTTTACAGGCTATATCTATGTTTGACAAACAAATGTTGTATGATCGTAGAATGACAGTACGCATGGACCGTGGAGTCTCTGATAAAACCGAACTCAGATTACCTGAAGGTTTAAAGGGTATCGGCTTAGGCTTAGGGGCTAATGGAGAACCACTGAGAGATGTAGCAAGGAACTTACAACAGTCAAATACAGCAAGCAACTTGAGTCTTGCAAATACTGGAACGACGTTGGGTACCGGAGTGTTGGGGGCAGTTCCAGCCGCTGGGGTGGCTCTCAATGGCCTCGGGACTGGATTGTCTACAAATTTGGGTACAAATAGTGCGCTGGGAGGCAGTTTGGGACTTCAGGTATATGTAATATTGATAAGAACATTTAAACAAGTTTAGTAAAAGTGGTTTGGACATTTCCCAAGCAACTAACAAGATTTTGTTTTCATGGTAGTTAAAAAGAAAGCAATTTTCGAATAGTCAACGAAAACAGTTATTTGTCACAGTTATATTTGATTGGACTACCATAGTATCATATAACCTGGTATTTGTTGCTCGGTGAGTGTATTTTGACTTATCTTGCGACGAAAGTTTGAATTGTTTAGGTCTAATTTGTCATCTATTATTGTTTGTTCTACTATAAAATTATCTGGTTTTCATACGGACTATCCAGATTGTTTTTGGAATTTGAATATTACATAATAGATTATGCCACGTATTCTCCATTTTGCAAATTGAATATTTATTATTTTATCAATATTACAAAAATGCAAGTTACACATTATGACGTTTCAGTTTACGTTATACTATTATAAAAGAGACTATTTCATTTTTATGCTTATAGTGATGTCTACTAAATCCCAAGTAAATTATCTAAGACTAGATAAATTTTAATGCCTCTATAAGCCGTGATTTAAATATTTCAAAGTGGTTTTGTAAAGAAACTTCCTATTACCGTAATGTATATCTGTACTACTGTATTAATTTTTATTTATTTAAGCTCCACAAAATTGGATTTTATAATAACAGTGTAATTATTTTGCAGGCTCTTGGGTTAACTGGTTTAGGAGCCCTTCAGAACCAACTGTTGCAACAAGGCTTAACGGCCAATGACTTGGCATCCGTGCTCACGGCCCAGGCAAATTGCAATTCTAGTTTGAGTCTTGGCAATGCTGACCTTGGGTCCAGCGTGCTCGGAAACTCAGCTTTGACTAATAGTGTGTTAGGAGGCAGTGGCGGTTTAAATAGCGGTCCTTTATCAGGTATGATAATGCTTTTAGAATTATTTCATCAAATCAATTTATTTCCCTAGTCCAGTGAATGTTTAAAGTTAAAAGAGTTCTTGTAAATCCAAAATCTTTGTGTTGTAATGGAAGATTTTTTGAAAAGAGTATGAACAATATGTTAACCGTTTCATTGCTACATATAATTACAGAAACGAAGGCTACGAGCTTGATTTACGTGAAAAATGAGGATAGTTTTATTCTGGGTTGATTTTCCTAAAAGTTGATTAAATAGAGTTATCATCGATTTAAAAATGACACGGTTTCAGTGGCTAACGCCACACGCAAAAGAAAGTGATGACACGACAGGCGTGCCATCAGCAACGAATCAGTTAAATAAATGAATATTATTAATATTCCCATTAACATCTCGTGGTTATAAAATATTGTTACTACACTATGGCCATTAAACTTATTGATATAATCAAATATAACAAGCTTCTGTATTATTTTTATTAATAAATTCTCAATTTTAGGGACAAACAGACAAATGGGCGGTGTGGCAGTATCAAACCAAGGCTATGGACGCGATTCTGGTGTACAACAAAGAGAGAAGCCTTCTGACATGGTGATCATCACAAATGTAAGAAATAAAAATTAGTAATTAATATATTTTTTTTAACATGTCATTTGCGGGAAACGACTAACTCGTCCAAACGCTTTTTATACCAAAGTTAGAGACGAGTTTTGTTCCGCTAAGCGGGAAACTTGTTAAAAAGGAGGCCAAACGGGTGACAGACTATGATACAATAAATTTTGGCACCAATGCAATTTGGCGGGAAAGTGTCTGATTACAAAGTGTTACTAATTATATCCTTATGTATTAATTCTTTTTGCATTCCCAATGCGATTTTTCTATAAGAATTAAAATATACCTGTAAAATAAAAATCCTAAGAGGGCTCTGAGATGTGGTTGTGTACAAGCGTATTTTAAATCTTAATTACACCTTAAGTTTATTGTAGAGATCGAAGCAAACATGGTTACTGTGAACATGCCAGGCACATGGCTCATGGTTTGACAACATAGATGCTCATGGTTTGAGTAGTGTTGAGATCTTTTTTACATTTAATTATGACAACACTAAATGAACCGGAATGATTTCAATAATATTTAAAATAGGCTTATAACAAGAACTATATCTGTGAGCCCTCTCAGGTAGATTTGGCTCGGATATATGCTGAATAATTAAATAAGTACATGCTTTCAATATCAATATTTACTTCTAATTATTTGAATTTTTACAGCTTCCACCGACAGTAACATGGCAATTAATTCGAGAGAAATTCAGTGAATGTGGAGATGTGAAGTTTGCTGAAATGACTGCATCTGACACCGCCATAGTGCGATTCCACAAGGAGTGGGACGCCGAAAGAGCCATCAGTATCCTTTTATAATTTACTCATAAATGTACTTAATTTTTATTATCTTAATTATTAAGTTATCGTTAAAAACTTCTATGACTAATTGTTGCCTGATTAAATCTTAACTATTGTTACACAAAAATTAATTTTCAAAAGTAAACTGTAAAGTGTAAGTAAGAACTAAACATATAAAAAGCATGTGTGCAATTCACACGTGGTAGAAGTGTAACCTTCAAAAATAATACGTACACATATACAAAATACCACGGTTGTTTTGATGCCTTCTCTCAAGCTTTGTACTACGCATGCGCACACAAACACGTAACACACGTACATAATGCTTCCTATTTCATTTTCTCCTACGTTAAATGTTATGAATCTATGTGTCTGTCTCTTTTTACTGTCGCTTTTTCGTTTCATCGACTTTCAAATCACGCTGCTAAAGAAGTTTTCACTTCAATAAATATTGTGATATCCTTACACATTTGTACAGAAATGTTTGACAGGACCCGCATTGATGGCAGGACAATCGACGTGCGTTTCTTTTAAAAAAGTACCGAGAGCTGAACGAGAAGGTATTTGACTGCATATATATTCTTTGATTTTTGTGTCAATCTAGACTGGTGTTGTAGTTGAGGTCTTTTAATCGTTCAGATACGTTCTCGGATTTTTTTTGTATCAGGTCCGTTTGGTAGGAAAAGCAGTTATATTGATGACCATTGGTGATGTACATTGTGACAATGAATTTAGTATAATTACTAGACAATTTCATGTATAGGAATATATATATGATCCAAGTATTTTTTCATAACATCGTACGGATGATATTGAGAAATGTATATAAACCAGATAGCAACGATCCAATATCAAAGTTTGTTTTTTTTTAAATAGAATAATCGTACTGTGATCTCTTAACAATTAGGCTTGGCTGCAAGCTTTCTAAAACAAAAAGTGAAATTGCTGTGTTTTGTGTTTTCAGGAGTGTGTGGTCTTGAAGTCGGTCTGTTGTGGGCTAAGTGTATGCTCTGCCGCCTGGACTTTGAAGTTTGCATCCTCGTTCTAAATCGGTCTCGGTGTAACACATTTACGTCTACTTTCTTTTGGTTGAAATTGATAGATATTGACATATGTTTGTATTTTAGGATACCTAATTAGCTTAAGTGTCTCAATGTTTGCTGTACCCAATGACTAAGCTTAATAAAATCCATTAAAGAAGATTGTGGATGTGTTGTGAATTTAATTCATGGAATTGTCCGTCTTTCATGATAATCCGAGTTGTGAATTAGATAAATGTAATCGTAGGTGTTGCACTGAAATTGCATACGCAGTTCCACCTTCTTGGATACGACTGTTGTGATCAAGTAAATTCAGTGACATATCGTTTGTGATGGTTGTGTTGTTTTCAAAACCTTCCAGCATTTTTTTTTTGGGAACTAAATTCATATGGTCTGCGTTACTATATTTATTACAAGTTTACAGATCTGCTCAGCTTTCAAAGATATAAAAACAAATAGATGTGTTGATGGTTGTACTAACGCTATAAGTATCAATTATGAAGATGTTAGCAATTTATATTTCTCCTGCATTGTTATTTAGCAAAAACAATCCATTTTAAAATTTTGTTTAAAAGTTAAGGAAAATGTTATTTTTAACAACTACATTTTGTCAATTATTTTTGAGTTGTACACTTGAAAATGCAGGGACGATATGTATATGCATTACGCGATTGTGCATCGCTAAGAAGTGCATAAAAGGCTGCGTTGACAATTTTTAACGTATGGTCGTTTTGTAACTGCGTTGGAGGGGATTTTTAGTGGCACTGCATTCGAATCTTGCCATTTGTTTGTGTGTTGGCATTGTTTACGATTAAAACTCGCCAGTGGCATAAAAACTAAGGCAATTGGAACACACTTGTGTGTTGATTGAGGAAATATTTCAGTTGCCTACACAGGAATATAGAATTGAGTCGAAAAAAAGCGAATCTAAAATTGTGTCGCAACATTTTATGTATGGACAATAAAAACTAATTCCCCGTCATTAAGTTTATTATGCAGTGTTGCCATCGCAAGCAATTATAATAATGGTTACACAAAGTAACATTCGAAGTTAGTGGCTTAGAAATTTTAATGAACTGAATTAAACTTTGAAGCGTCTATTAGATATAATGTCACCGCATCATGTTTGCGGTAAAACGCTCCCCGACTAACTCGCGCTTGAACTAAATATCACCAGGAAATATTCCTCGTCGTTACGTGGGAGTTTATATCGAAGATCGATCCACATTCCATCTTAAGAAGTCCATTTAAAACATCCATGGTAAGTTGAATTGATATCGGATGGATTTTATTTGTTTTTTGGAGGGTATGCATGGGGCTTCGTTAATTATTTAATGTTTACCAATTTTGAATATTATTTCCTAATTCTTGTTTAGTGATTTAGTTGCTTCTGTTTTCCGAACGTCTCGCACAAATCTCGTTTCGGCACGCGTTCGCCTAAATCGGGGCGAACGTTCACGTCTGCGGCGAGATTGTTGGATCGATTCAGAGTTGTGGCATTTCTACTGGAACTATCCTGGTCCGCAATGGAAGCTCTCGCTTTGCGCCTCTGTCAAGACATGGTAATCATAAAGTCTAGAATTCGGTAGATACGTGCTCTATGGGCTCTCAATCGAGTTCTTTATTTCGACTTCACGTACAGCGGAAAATTTCAAATGACTTTACTATCATTGATAAATTATTCTTTTGTTACATTAGTTCTTTAATATTTCCTAATAATTTCCAGATTACCACAGCAAGGTACAATTGCAACTTTGCATTAGTTTTGCCTAAATTATGCTCAAACGAAGAAGCAAAGTTGAGGAAAGCTGTAATTGAGATATCATGGTAATTTATTTTTTAATTACATGCAACTGTCTCTTGGATAGTAAACATTTTGAATTTATTTATAAAAAAAGTGTATTACGTCACTTTGCGCATTTTTCTAACCCCAAATAAATATTATATGATATACCTACTGAACAAATATTTCGTGCTGCTTCCTTTTGTCTGAGTGATAATTCATCTAACGTTTAAGTTTGGTCAATGTTAAAAAAAATACGGCTTATGACTACTACAATTGAAAATAAAAAATGCCTTAAAGTTTAAAAGATATTTAATTGTTCGTTTTCAGGGATAGAGACGACAATTGAGTGAACGTTTTATACCCATAAATGAATTTACAAGGAGATGTCAGTCACTTTGTGAGGGTAATATTAATCATCTGTGTGTTTCTCAGATAAGACACAATTTGTTTAAATAGTTTATATAATGTTATTTTTTTTTGTAGATCAACAGTCTGGAGCACATATGTCAAGATACAATTTATTTATAAAAGCAAAATTATAAAAATAATAAAAAGAATTTTATTTTAGTGTTGCTTTTTAATTATATTTCCTTTCATCCCATTAGCAAAAGGTAAATGGATTGTGAATCTTCTAATGATATATTCTATGTTTGACCACACAAAATGGAGAATTAATTTAAAACTCAGCATGAACAACTCCACTATGGATATGAGTGATGCTCCAACAAATACGTTTATTACACCTGCACCCCGTACTGTAAAAGAAATACATAGATATTATTCTGAGCACTAAGGTAATGTTACCTAGCAGCATTATAAAATGAAGCCATCAATCTATGAGACTATTGTTCTTTACTTAAACTACCAGTAGATGGCGCTGTACCCAACTTTTCTAACGTACGTCAAACTGTTGTTAACTTTATTGCCTAGTCATAGAAATATTATCCGGAAAGCTTTGGTTTACATAAATTAATGGCCAATGGATATGCTTCAACTTACCACCATACGGGGAACCACGAGTGGATCGTGCCTGAACACATAACTGCACTATTTTGGGTATTAATCCGGCTCGAAGGACCAAGCGTTACGACTAAAAAGACATTGTTCCACAGAAAATTCAAAAAATTTTTATGTACATGTACTGTTGTCGCTATTTAAAGGGAGATAGGGAACCTAAGGCCTCATCCTGCCCACTTCCACTTTCTCCGAGTGCACCCCAGCGCCCCCGCACCCGCGCGCACGCGCGGGCGAATTTTTCATACATTAGTATTGCGCTTGACACGAAACGCTCCGCGTCCTTGTAAAAGCGGCTCCTCTGGAACCAGGGATCTCTTCGCGAATCCTCCAGAGCATATGTAACTCCCGTGTGTGAACTATCATTACGTGCCAAAAGTGACATTGTGTCCGTGTAAATTATTAAATAATCGGAGAACACTAAAGAAGAAGCCGGCCGGCGAGAAGCTCGACGTGCATCATTGCCCAGGTAGGTGCACTCGATCCTCATCCCCAAAACCACTGAGGCTTTAGGGTTATTTATCCGCTATTTAACTTTCTATAAATCGCCTTGCCCCGGTAGTGAAAACCTTTGGCGTCTCCATTATTTATGGTCCTTCGGCCGCATTATCTCGTCTTAAATTGAACCATTTTAATTAATTTATTCCACCCGCCCTTATTAGAGTCATTCTATAAGTGTATTTTCATTGAAAAAGTAGCTAAATAGGTATTTACCTACGCTTACGCTCGCGATCTCGCGGTAGCCATTTTGTTAGTTCATAGCTCAACGCGTGTCCGCGCCTAATAATTTATTTGATACTTATATTAACACCGCATAAATAACATAACAGCCCATTTAGTTTGTGCCCTAACAATCAATTTACCATTTACTAAACATGGAATCTAAAAAGAGTAAGGAAACGCTTCCCGACAAACAACTTTTGTAATTAGAAAGCAAACGTAACGCGTTATTTGAATGTATGCAAAACGCTTACGACCTATCTCAAACGTTAAGTACAAGCGACGACGTCCAAAATGTGGAATTGTTCCTCGACGCGAGTAGCAACATCGACACGTTACGTTCAGAATTTCAAAATACTTTAGAGGAGTACAATAGTCATTTATTGAAAATACAACCAACCGCTAATCCAGATTTTAAAAGTTTAGTATCATTTGAATCTCTATACAACCGCGTCAAAAGATTAGTTACAAAATATTCAAATAATAATAAAAACAATGACGTGTTACGCAAATCTCGACCTTCTCTCCCTACAATAGAGTTGATGTCCTTTGACGGCGACGTACGTCGGTGGCCCTTATTCTTTGCCAGTTTTAAGTCGACAATTCACGATAATCCCTCTCTTTCAGACGCTGAGAGGCTTTATTATTTGCTCGGCAAATTATCGGGCAAAGCACAGACCGCCTGCGCAGGCATTACGCCCTGTCCTGAAAACTATAACTTACTTTTCCAAAGTCTCATTGATAAGTACGAAGATAAACGCACACTCGCTAGTACATACTAGGGATGTTGCGGATGTAATTTTTTTCACATCCGCGGATGCGGATGCGGATGCGGATTTTAGGAGGCTCACATCCGCGGAAGCGGATGCGGATGCGGAACTGTACAAAAAACTTAAGTGTTGGTTTGGTAGGGTAAAAAGCAATAATATTTATCCTTTCTTTATCTATACATATAAATAAAATTGGAGTGTCTATTTGTAATATTGAAATAACCGTTTTTTACTACATGCATATGAATATATATACGGTACATACACCAAAATAACATGTTTTACAATTTTTGTCTGTCTGTTTGTTCGGGCTAAACTCTAAAATAGCTGGACCGGTTTTGACGGGACTTTTATTGGCAGGTAGCTGATGTAATAAGGAAGTAAGTTAGGCTAATTTTATTAAAAAAAATAAAATAGAAAAATAAAGTAATATTGTCATGTCCAAGTACTGCCCAGTACCGCCCGCAACTCACGCACATGCCACCACTGTACCGTCACGTCGGGCGCCTCCCGCCACTTCTCCCACCAATGAAACAATATCACAAAGGCTGCCTATTGCGCGGGTTCAGAACGCGCGAGCGGGCTATTGCTGATTTTTAATAAAAACAAATTATAATAACTGAGCCACGGCAACGTGTGGCCGGGTCAGCTAGTTTAATAATAAAGTAATGAGTGAATTACTATTATTGATTAATTGTTTTAGTAATGAAATTAAAATATTGGAGCATTATATTTAATATAAAGTAGAATGGCCGCCTTTTCGGACTCCAGTCTGTTTCGCAAGGGTTCGTGTATTAATCCTGCGCTACTAAATAACTGTTCACTTGGAACACTGGCTGGTGGCGCTGATAAGAATTTGCGTGCTTTTTCAGGTAACAGTTTGAACTCACTTTAATTAACACTCCAACATTTAAGCGGACTCTTTTTTATTTTATTTTTTTTTATTACGAAAAGTAAGTAACTCCTTCTTGTGAATTGTGTCAGGGCTGACAATTTCTGGTGTTTCCTGACTCTCCTCAACATCACTTTATGAATCGAGCATCATGGTAAGATTACTAATTAAACAGGACTGATGTCCTGTAACCTGAGGTCTCTAGTCGTTCCGTTCTGTTTCCATGAAATCTGTCATTCTCATTTTTTTCGCTCTTTCGGTACTTAGAGATATTGTTCGAGAAGCCACGATGTCTTTCGTGTTTCTGTTAATCTTCAATATACTTAGGTAACACGGAAAATGTTTAGAAAAATAAAAACGGCTTAATGAAGGAAGTTGCCAATACTTTTACTGTTTTTCGAAGTAATCTCCGTTCCTCTCTACACATCGTCGCATTCGAGGGAACCACTGAGAAAATGGTACAAATACCATATGGTACAAAGCTTCTTGACGCCTAAATGTTCGTGTAATATTTTTTGAACTTGACTCATACCAATGCCTAGGCTTGCCCGTATCTGCTGATAGGTCACTCTCTTATCATCCTCTATCATGCGTCGCACAGTACTGATGTTATCTTCAGTAGTCGCTGTTAAAGGACGTCCTTCACGCGGATCATCATTGAGATTGATACGTCCACGCTTAAACTCGTTAAACCAATTGTAAATAGTGGCACGAGATGGGGCTTCATTAAGAAATGCTATTCGCAGCCTATCATAGCTTTGTTATTGAGTTAGCCCATAACGAAAGTTATAATAAATTATTGAACGAAAGTTTTCTCGCCTTAGGTTAATTTTCACTTGTAACAAGAGTGTTAGATTTGCCGCCAATTCACAAAAACAAATGACAAATGAATGCAATACACTACATTAGATTACCAAAGAGTTTTAAAATTGAAATTCGAATAACAGTTTTCATTAGCAATGTTTCTAACTGGTCAGTTCTAAACATTTTCAGTGGTACCCACGTATCATCTTCAATCTTTTACTCGATCGACACGTGCCACTCGCCGGCCCCTCCTCTTTCTTTCTTGTCGCATCCGCATCCGCACCAGCTCCGCATCGATTTATGCGGATGCGGATGCAGATGCGGATGTCTAAATCGATGCGGAAGTTCCGCATATGCGGATGCGGATGCGAATATTCGCAACATCCCTGGTACATACATGAACCAGTTGTTAGATTTCAAACCATTAAATAGCGCATCTACAGCCAATTTAGATTCTTTTATTGATAAATTTGTCAGCGCAGTTCACGCGCTCAAAAATATAAAGGTCGATGACCTTAACGATCTGTTTATTTTACACATCGCGCTTAAAAAATTACCTTCCGACACCATACGGGCATTTGAAATGAGTTCCAATGACCCATCACGGATTCCTACATTTAAAAGTCTCGTTGAGTTTATTCAAAATCAATCAAAGATATCCTCCCGCCTACCCACTTGTTCTACTAACAATTCCGCCGCAAGAAACATCGCTAATGTTAAAGAGCAGCCCCGATCAGCTGTTCCTCCACCACCGAAATATCACTCTTATGTCAATGTCGGTACGGTTCAAAATGCTATACCACATCAGAAGTGTTTATGTTCCAATTTCACACATTTGCATTTGTTTAAATGTCCTAACTTTAATAAACTATCCCCAAGTGAGCGCTTTAAGTTAGTTAAAGAGAAAAATGGATGCGTAAATTGTCTTAGTATTAAACATCGTGTTTCATCTTGTTCGTCGAACATTTATTGTCGTGTTTGCAGAATGAAACACCATTCGCTTCTTCACTTCACTCGCGATTCGGATAATGGCGGCCACTTGGCGGGAATTACGGTTACAGAATCAGCTGAACGGAACGCGCTCGCTCATTCTCGTTCTCATTCTCCCGCAGCTTGCGCGCCTCCCGCGGACGTGACGCTTTGTGCAATGTCCAATGCTCCGTCACGCTGCTCGCCGCGCACAGAGTCACATAAGACGTGCGTTGTAGACGAGCAATGTATAGAGAGGACGACGATATTGTTGGCAACCGCTCAAGTAGTTACTTACGATTTTCATAAAAATAAACATAACGTTCGCGTTCTTCTAGACTCCGCTTCGCAGAGTAATTTTATAACCAAAGAGTGCTGCGAACGGTTAGGTATATTGCCAACGAATGTCAAGGGATCCGTTGTCAGAGGTTTTGGCGGCAACGAAAACATTATAAATCTTTCAACTAATTTAGAGTTTTTCTCGCGATATAACCCGCTTAGTGATTATAATATCAATTGTTTGGTAGTAGAAAATATTACTGATGACTTACCGTCAGTTGTTATAGATAAATCGATGTTTTCCCACTTGTCTCATTTACCGTTGGCGGACGATTCTTTCGCTACGCCCAAGAAAATAGACGTTTTGATAGGTGCGTCATTATTTCCTCATTTATTGTTACCTGGCGTTGTCCACAGCGGCACGTCAGCTCCGCCCGCCATAGAAACTGTTCTAGGCTATATTATTATGGGTTCCGTACCCACCGCTCACCGCCGCCGCTCTTCGTATTTAGCGTCGTGTTGTACCACCACAGTAGTCGAACCCTTGGACACAATCCTAAAAAGATTTTGGGAGTTAGAAGAGGTATCTCTTCCGCCCGTTCATCATCCTGATGATGCGGAATGTGATGATTATTTTCTCTCCACCACTACGAGAGATACTCGTAGTGGTCGCTATACTGTGGCGTTGCCGTTCCGTCACGATGTTTTTTCACTCGGCGATTCCGAGGTTATCGCACGCAAACGCTTCATGTGTCTCGAACGTAAATTAGAAGCATTGCCGACATTGCGTTTGGCTTACAACGATGCTATTCGAGAGTACATAGACAAGGATTATTTGTCCCCCGCGTCCATGGACAACACCGTGTCTCCTTCTTACATCATCCCGCACCACGGCGTCCTTCGCGAAGGGAAGCCATTGCGGCCGGTCCTTGATGCGAGTTGTAAAACCTCCGCGGGTGTCTCTTTAAATGACATCCTACATAGTGGTCCTAATCTACAGGGTGATCTTTTTCAAATTATTTTAAAATTTCGCTTGTTTGCAATCGGGATGAGCGCCGATTGCAAACAAATGTTTTTACAAATAAGTGTACGTGATATAGACCGTCGCTATCAAAGAATATTTTATAGGTTTAGTCCTCAAGAACCGCTTAAACTCTATGAGTTTAACCGAGTCTGCTTCGGCATGAAATCGAGTCCGTTCCTTGCGCACGGTGCGTCAGCTGACCAACGACGATGGTTACAAGTACCCTTACGCTAGCGAAATTGCGTCATCATGTCTTTATATGGACGATTTGGTATTTTCCGTCCCTAACCAGACAGATGGTGTCCTTGCGTACCAACAGCTGGTTGACTTATTCCAAGGTGCCCAATGGGAATTGGCCAAATGGAACTGTAATTCGTCGGCCGTTCTCGACACAATTCCTGAGTCTCGCAAAGTCCACTCCACAGTCGAGTTCGATAAACACTCGTCAGCCAAAATACTTGGTTTACATTGGGACACTGGCTCAGATGATTTTTACTTTAATGTTAATTCGCCCGAGGACGATCCATGTACGAAACGCATGATTTTATCGATTTGCGGACAATTCGTCGAAAACAATTCGTCGAAAACAATTCGTCGAGAACAATTCGCCGAAAACACAATTCGCCGAAAACACAATTCGCCGAAAACACAATTCGTCGAAAAACAATTCACCGAATCACAATTCGCCGAATCAAAATTCACCAAATTACAATTCGTCGAATCGCAATTTATAGAAGATTTGCAGAAATTCCGGTACAAATACTGTTTCGAACTATAGCGGGCAATATTTTTAGGGACCTTCGACTATAACGGAAAATATATTTATAGAAATGTTCAACTACAGCGGGGAATAGTCAGAGATTTTCAACTATTGCGGATAGATCTTGGACTATTGCGTGGTACTCCGTTTCAAAACTATAACGGAACATATTCTTCAAGATAACTAACTATAGAGGGAAAAATTAATAAATATTTCTAACTACAGCGGAAAATTTTTAAAGTTTTGTTTTCGAACGCAACGAAAAATACAAAAAAAAATTATAAAAAGAATTGAAAAATACAAAAAAATATGAAAAAATAAAAAAAAATACAAAAAAAATATAAAAATGGAGTCAGATATCCGCTACGTCCTCGTCGTTGACTCCGGGTGCGGCTGAAAGCGGAAATTTATTTATTTATATTTTTTGTATTAGTATAAAAACATATATGCGTAAGGTAGTCGATGCTTTTGTATAACAGAGAGTAATCTATTCGGTTATACTTGGGGATTGAATACTCCGTAAAATTTGCTCAGTTCATAAAGTGCCATGCAGTATCCGTTTTTGACAAATTGTGATTCGGCGAATTGTGATTCGGCGAATTGTGTTTTTCGACGAATTGTGTTTTCGGCGAATTGTGTTTTCGGCGAATTGTTCTCGACGAATTGTTTTCGACGAATTGTTTTCGACGAATTTTCCGCAGACTGATTTTATCTACCATAGCTAGGCTCTGGGACATTACAGGTTTTATTGCGCCCGCCGTTTTATTCGCAAAACTAATAATTAAGCAACTGTGGCAGTTAGGGGTTGATTGGGACGATTTAGCGCCCTCTCACATCGTCAAGCAGTGGCTGCAGTTCCGCTCGGAACTGCCAGCGCTTAATGAATTACGCATTCCGCGTCATGTTGGAGTAGTGGAGGACTGTGTCGTGACACTAGTCGGGTTCTCAGACGCTAGTGAGAACGCTTATGGTGGCGTCATCTATTTACACGTCGAGACCAACAACAGTATTACAGTGCGTCTTGTATGTGCGAAATCTAAAGTCGCGCCCTCCACCCCGCATACTATCGCCCGTCTCGAGCTATGCGGCGTCGTTCTACTCGCAAAGTTGATGCGTATTGTATTGAATAATTATTCTCCTTTATTAAACATTAACGTCTACGCTTTCACCGACTCTAAAGTCGTTCTTTATTGGCTTAAAAGCTCGCCCCATCGTTGGCAAACCTTTGTGGCGAATCGCGTTGTCAAGGCAACGGAACAAATTCCTGCTTGTGACTTCCATCACGTTTCAGGACTAGAGAATCCCGCGGATTGTCTTTCTCGGGGCCTTACTCCACGTAAGTTAATCGCACATCCTTTGTGGTGGACAGGTCCTGCCTGGCTTTCACAGACCCCGTCTGCTTGGCCTCTCAACGATGGTGATAATTTACTTTCTGTCTCTGAAGTACCAGAGCAGAAATTGACTGTTAATATTATTACTTCGCCCTCTCGAGAGTCTCCTCTCTATCAATTGGCTCTCCGCATATCTTCATGGAGTAAGCTCATGAGAGTGACTGTTTATGTATGTCGCTTCGCTAAAATATTGAAACGTCAGGATTCCGCTTCTGTTACCGCTGGGGAACTAGACGTTGCTGAACGTCAAATTCTTCGGACGCTGCAGCATATACATTTTTCTGACGAGATAGCAAAGTTGGAGAATAATAAACTTTGTTCTCTCACATTTAAGAAACTCAACCCGTTCTTGGTTGAACCCGAATGAAACCCAAGCCAGCTTACCCGCTTATGGCCGATCTGCCCGACTTTCGAACTCAACCTGTTCCGAAAGCCTTTACTCATACTGGTTGCGACTACGCTGGCCCTATTGCATATTCACCTGTGAGGCGTAGGGGCATTCGAGCAGAGAAGGCGTACATTTGTGTTTTTACGTGTTTGACCACTCGCGCTGTTCATATCGAGCTGGCTACAGATCTCTCAACACCTTCATTTCTAGCGGTTTTTAAACGTTTCCTATCCCGCCGAGGTCCTGTTGCATGTATGTACTCAGACAACGGTACCAACTTTGTAGGTGCTCGCTCCTATCTCAAGGAGTTGTACCGGTTTTTAAAGGAGGATCGTAATCATTTCGATCAATTCTTTGCTGAAAATTCTATTGATTGGAGGTTTAATCCACCCGCATCTAGCCATTTTGGCGGATGTTGGGAAAGTATGGTGAAAATCATAAAAACGCATCTTTTCCGAGTGGTGGGACAACAACTTCTCTCCTACGAGGAACTAAATACCGTGCTCATTCAAATCGAGTGTCTGCTTAATTCTCGCCCGCTTACGGTACTGAGTCCTGACCCCACGGAGCCGTCAGCTCTAACTCCGAGCCATTTCTTACATACGGCTCCCTTATTGTCTTTACCCGCCCCAGACGTAAGTTCTGAGCGTGAAAATTTACTTCATAGGCAGTCCCTTATGGACAAATTGGTCCAATCCTTTTGGAACCGTTGGAGGTTAGAGTACTTGCACGGTTTGCAGGTTAGGCAGAAGTGGAATACACCGACTACTCCCGTCACTCAGGGGACAGTTGTTGTTGTAATGAATGATTGCGCACCGCCCTTAGCCTGGCCGATAGGGATTGTCGATGAAGTTCACCCGTCTAAGGACGGTATAATACGCGTGGCCACCGTTCGTACCGCGAAAGGATCTTACCGTCGTCCGGTCGTTCGTTTGTGTCCACTTCCAACCCAATAATTCGCTTATCCGCCTTTTTATAAACGTACATAAATAAGTTAAACTAATTAAAAAAAAAAAAAAATATTTATATATTTTGCATTCGCATTTAATAATAACGTATTCATATAACTACATAATAAATATTTTTATTGCTTCACCGCGCGTATTGAACGCAACTTTTAATTATAATAATTTAATTATAATAATTTGCTTAAAGGTGACCCTTTAAGGGGGGGTGGAAATGTTGTCGCTATTTAAAGGGAGATAGGGAACCTAAGGCCTCATCCTTCCCACTTCCACTTTCTCCGAGTGCACCCCAGCGCCCCCGCACCCGCGCGCACGCGCGGGCGAATTTTTCATACATTAGTATTGCGCTTGACACGAAACGCTCCGCGTCCTTGTAAAAGCGGCTCCTCTGGAACCAGGGATCTCTTCGCGAATCCTCCAGAGCATATGTAACTCCCGTGTGTGAACTATCATTACGTGCCAAAAGTGACATTGTGTCCGTGTAAATTATTAAATAATCGGAGAACACTAAAGAAGAAGCCGGCCGGCGAGAAGCTCGACGTGCATCATTGCCCAGGTAGGTGCACTCGATCCTCATCCCCAAAACCACTGAGGCTTTAGGGTTATTTATCCGCTATTTAACTTTCTATAAATCGCCTTGCCCCGGTAGTGAAAACCTTTGGCGTCTCCATGTACTCTTCTAAAACCGGGCAACAAACTTAACAGCGCGGTCTACATTAGTACGGTTAGGTACAGCGCCATCTATTGCTATTTTAAGAAAACAACATGTATAGTACAACAAAGAATTTAGCTATAGTACAGTCAAGATCACATCCTTACTAATATTATAAAAGTGAAAGTAAGTTTGTTACGATTTCACGTCATAATAACAAGTTGGCAGGTGTACAGAAAAGATTATATGATAACTTTTATACAGGAAAAGGACCTGCTGTAACAACAATTTACAACTATAACCGAATTCTACACAGGTGGAGCCACAGGCGGAATCTAGTCAAACTATTCACTGATGGTCTACCTTAAATATGCTGTAAGAGAGATGATTAATTTTTCAGAGTTCACTATCTGGATTTGATTTGAACAGTACTCTGTACAGAGAGTTTAGTAAAAGTTTACAAACATTCAAAAGTGTGCATTACGTTTGATTTATTAATTCCGACCTTGTAACCTTATTTTTAAGGTCTATAATACACATATTAATTCAAACGTGATAGTAATCTGCGCATTTTAAAACAGACTCAAGCCTCAGACATGGTTCTATCTACTCTGTATACTTTTTATTGCTTGTAATCAATCAAAAGGAAAAGTCAGTGATTAAATATTCAGTACACGGGTATAATAGTAGAACAGGAGCTCACTACAGGTCATTAAAGGACTATGTTATTAAAACTTTGAATTAAATGTCTAAAATTTCGAAAGTCAATACAAATAAAACGCATTATTTTATGTTATAATCCTGAAATTTGCTTTTAACCTTTTACAAAGTTAAAATACATTTTGTAAGATTAGGCTTCGTTGTAAGGTACTGCGATAGGGCGATATACAAACAAAATATTAGCGATTATGAATTATTGTACTGTGTTAAACTTAACGCGTCTATTGCGCGTTTTTTTTCGAAACAATATACAGAAACATTAAAACTTTCGGGTGAGATTATATAGTAAAGGATACAATTAAAAAAAGACCTTCACCCGTCTGTTAAATGGATGAAAAGTAATGATTGATTTGTTAAACTCATTGGTGCAATGGTTTTAATTAATCGTAGCCAGAAACTTAGTAATCCCAGTCGCGATCAGTGTTACCAGTGGCAGATAGTCGAACGTAACATTTTTACTAGAAAAGAAATATCTTATTTTTTATAAAGAAAATGACTGTAATACCAATTGGTAGGTTTACAGTAGTACACCTCGCTAAATTTGTGGCGCAGAGAACGCAAAACAAAACCAAATTCTACAGCTGTGCTGACCGGTACTTAACTTGGACTTTCTTAATGATGACTTCTGTTTCCTTAATAGTTAACTTGAAATATTTATTTACCAAGTATTGTTACACAAGCTCAAGTCGATAGCCAATAAATCAACCATTTTAAACTAAAGTATGTTCTACTATGTATGTTCGGGCATAACTATAAGTAGATTATAACTAGATACTGATACAATTTACGATTGCCGTTAGATCGGCTAAGATTTTCTCATATAGGCACACATCTAAATGTTTGCGAACGAAGTCGCAGATAACAGCTAGTTTATATATATTTCTATGAATATATCTTATGTCTGTATGATATATGTATATCTATCTTGTATCCTAGTGTCCTTAACACTTACAGTGCTTACTTTAGGTTAGGCTAATTGGTGTGAATGTATGTAATGTAACATTATTATTATAGTTATGCAGAGTTACAAAAAAAATTTTTTAGGAGCTGATACTTACGGATGAAATCATATGTATTTAATATGATATCTCTTACTACCCTCACTTTAGGATACGAAGAAATACTAATCCTTATTTTGTTATCCACGGGATTGGACCCAAAAGTTTCATGGTCTTTCCTAAATATGTGCGATTCACAGTCTACTAGACAACCGCAGTCCCTCGAAGATCGTGGTAGTTTGGCTTTCGAAAAGTTCTTCAGAAGTTCTTCGGATGCTGACAATTTCATAAGGGCCTTTTTGTGTTCCTTAAAGCATTGTAGCTCAGTCATGTTACAAATTCGTTCGTTTTCTGCAAGACATAAGTTTGATTTTCCTTTCTATTTCCCCTTATTATCCAGTAACAAATCGCACCTCTAGTACTACAAGACATATTTATCAAAATTTCCGAAACGGGTTTATCGATACCAAAATGTTCCAAGAACGTTTCGGACATTCCGGCATTGTTATGTCAGTTTCGGAAAATATGGGATATTTTAGAAAACAATCTTTTTTGGGACACTATGAATGGATGATATGAACATTTACAATGCATTTTTTAACGTCAACTATGGCTTGGCTTTGTAAGTACTACGACATTGTTAATTGTTTCGGAAATTTTGACAGTTTTATCTTTGTAGTACTGAAGGTGCTAAATATAAATTAAAGACCTAAAGGCTTATAAAAGTGAGGGATACATTTGCATATACTTAGTGTCATTTTAATCCTGCATTCCAATATGCAATGGTTATATGTGTAAACAGGATACCTCTTACTTATTGGTTCATCAATAAACCTGTAATTAAAGAAAATATATGTACATACGTTGTGTTGTTATTTGTAAGTTATTTTTGCCACAAGTTATAGATGTCATATTCAACGAAGTCCGATAACTTTAACAAAATTAAGCATAAACGGTGTTTTAAGACTAGTGCCACTATAATTCAGCTAAGATTCAATACAAAACAAATAAAAAAACTACTATATACTGTACACGTATACAAAACTGTCAAATTTCTCATTTCATGCAGTTTCCAGTTTATAGTGCAATATCCATTAAGAAAATTTGTCAGTTTATGGTTATTTTTATTTAAAAAACATAGAATATTTACAATACGCTGAACCCATTATTAATATTTCCGTTAATGCCTTGTGGTTTGCTAAATGCTTGTGCTACGAGTGGTTCCACGTTCGTAGAACATTGGCGAGGATCGAACACTGTTCGCCTGGGGTAAATTTGACATCTCAATCGATGGGATATAACCGGCTACCTCTATGTGAGAGATTGACATGCTACTGACCACATTTGAAATACATATCAGACAAAATTTAGTTTTGTTTCTTATATTTAAAAAAAATAATCAATAACAAGTGGTTACAGCATCATGATGACATAATCATTTCTTGCATGTTCTACTTTTGTATGAAGTTGTGACGCTTCGTTCCAGTTAGTAGAACAGAGGCCTTAGTGCGAGTTTACGCATTCCATACTCGTTATCGAGCGCATTACAAAAGATTCGTAGTTCCTAATGAATACTGCTAGGGGCGCTCATACAACAATCCATAGTAATATTTTACGCAGACGATATCGAGTATCAACGCGTAAACTCACACTAGTGCCTCAGAACAGTGAGCGTTAAATAAAGATTTTAAATTGAGAACTTATTGTTATAGTACTAAGGCCCGTTATACAGATATTAACCTAAACGCGATAGTAACGTTTACACATTCAAAATCTACCTTTTATTTTAGTAGGCCTGTCAATACTATTTCGTCTTTTTTCGAAATACTTTACTGTGTACTTACTTACCAATCTTCATGATTTATATGCAGAAACTTGTGATTGAATAATACTTCATAATGATACATAAATAAGTAATAGCTCTTCATAGATAATGTATGTCTATCCGTAACCCTAGCATCGTTAACACAAGCCTTAGGTGCAGTGGTTAGTAGCTAAGCTTATTGGTATAAGAAATATTATTGAAGTAAATTTTTTAACGCACGCTTGACTTGGAAAATGGAAAAGAAGAAGAAAGAAAAATAGAAAGAAAAAGAGAGTTACGTTTCGTATATTACTGTAGGGGCAAGAGAGGTGCGAGCACACATTTTCTTTCTCTTTTAATATCACCCAGTACTAAAATATTAAGTTAAGGCTATACAAAGTTATCCAAAGAACATTAGGATTGTTGTCATAATCTTTGCGATAATTTTAACTACCTATTTATTTTTCAAAAATAATGTGTAAATGATATCTTATGCCTAGAAAAATTTGGATGGTGTTTATAAAATAATGCTGTATAGATGGAGCTAAAGAAGTTTTATTAACTACCTGCATTTCCGAATGTTCATCGGGGTCGACTTTAAGACGCTCGATATTGTTGTGCTCCATACTTGTACTCCGAAATGTATAAAACTTTTCTTGTTTGAGGTATAAGAGCGTGTGGTACTTAACACGAGCTCATCAGGGCTGTGTATGTAGACCTGTTAATTTTTTTTTTTGGTTATTGATCATACAATTGTAGAAAACGATGCTTCAGGTGTTTGTCGCTGCTCGCAGATGCGTAGTATGAAAGCTCAGTGGTATAATAACACTTATATTTATGGCACTCTGTTACACAGATCTCAATAATTTCCAATATAGCGTTACGTCTTGACGCTAAGCTTAGTAAGGCCACTTCCGCGTCTCTCACCACGGACTAACTTCCCTAACCTGTTGGCGGGAAGAACAAGCCCTGCCATTACTTTATGAACTAATACGTCGACCAATCACAGCGCAGCTATATTACAATGTTGCCATAGTAAAAATAAGGTAATTATATAGATTAAAATATACGGAAATCTAATTTATATTTTGTATTTATGAACCCCAACACAATGTCATTTGAGATCTTGTCTCCAGATTCATGATGTCTATTCTTAGGACATTCCTGGGAAAGGACCTATTGAAACTCCCTATATTATGAGTAATGTAGGGGGTTACAATTACAATACGTCCCATTCCACGAATGTCCGTTATCTATAAAGACCCTTTCCCGAAAACTCCCTTTCCCTTATTGCCCCTTCGTCATAATATTTTATTCCCAATTGTCGCCTACTCACAAGTGTTACATAACAAATTTAGAATTCAATCTATTATTAAAATATATGTTAATAATCTTTATATATATTGTTACGTGCTAGGGTTCGCTGGATTTGGAGAGAAAGATCTGCTGACTCTTTTGAAGACTTTATTCACGAAGCACTAGGTCCAACACAAAGCACTAGGTCCAAACACTAAGCAAAAACTAAGTCGTAGGTTTCACTGGTATCACTCTTGATCACTGGTTTTCACTTCGAAGTCGCCTCGAAGGTAGCTCAAACTGAACTGACTGGCTCGCCTCTCTGCGGTTATTTATATGGGCCGAGACGAGCCCCAGACCATTCCAGTACGTTCCTTTCTGGAACGTACCCGACTCGCGCGAACGTGATCGGCCGTGTCTGGAAAGTTCGCGCATGTACCCGGTTTTCGAGACTATACTTCTAAGTAGTTCCGCGCTCGTTTGTTTGCGCTTTGTGTGTTCGTAACAATATAATTCTTCTGTGAGTGTGTATGTCACTGAACTCCTCCTAAACGGCTGGACCGATTTGAATGATTTTTTTTGTGTGTGTTCAAGGGGATCTGAGAATGGTTTAGATTCACAAATCAGCCCGGCAGATGGCGCTGCAGACGGTATCTAGGTTATTTATCTATACTGCAAAAATAACAGGCAGGACAACGTCTGTCGGGTCCACTAGTAAATATATAAAACATAATACAGAACATAAAAAAAATATCAGAAAATCTAAGAGTTATCTCAGGAAAGTCATTGAACTGTAATGTCCAGTAGAATACGTATGTTGTAGCGGATTTTAACTACCTTACTTTAAATTTAAGTATTAAATAACTTTTTTATATATTCTGTTTTTTGACAAAATTACGAATTATTGTGAAATATTTCTGCCTTAATTATAAATTAATACGTGATGGCTTTCGACACAATATTTCTATAAACTACTTAAAAATTAAATTCAGATCATATCAATGCAGTAATAAGGTCTATCATACAAGGTATCAATTCAAACACGAAAGTAAGGTCTGTAAAGGCATTAATCCGCTAGGTAGGGAACCGAACAACCTGAGGCTTTACTATGATTCTTTAGTGCGATGCAAGTTCTACTGACAAAGTGAGACACCGCTATACGCTGCCTATATTGGCGTCTCTCTTTAACAGTGGAACTTATATCGCAATCAATGTCCAGAGGTCAACATGTAGTCATAAATGTCAGCAATGCGAAAGTGAAGAAGAAAGGGTAAGTATGACTGCTTGAACTGTCACGAAGCTCTAAACCTTATTTCAGTTATGATATATTTTAACCATGATTTTTTGCTCAGTGTTACATACTTGCACATATTAGTGCCATGATTGCAACAGACAACTCGATTCACATGTATGATAATGAGATGTTTTTTTTTTTTTCTTTGACTGAAAATACGTATGGTGATGTTGCATACAAACCTTATAATTATCTGAATAATTTCCCAGCTGGACAAAAAAATCTCTGTCATGAACGGATATATCGATGTTATTCTTTACATATTGTGATGTGTCCCATTTTCTAAAAAGAAAGAAAATATCTCTTAAAAATGGATATACGTGATCATGCAATGATTAAGTTTAAAGAAAGTATAACTATTGAAAGGCATTAAATCTGAGTTTGGAGAAGAGATTGAAGGGAATGTTGAAGAAACAACGCGTACCCCGATTGCAGAAAAAAAAACCGCTTTAGAATAGACCCAAGCGTTCCAAAAGTGGTTTTATTCGAACTTGAAAGTACATTAATTCTTTATTTTCATTCTAATATTTCATAAATAGAGCGTGGGAGAAGAGTTTTAATTTTTATATAACAACTAGCTGCCCCGGCCTCGCGTTGCTGTGTTATAAATAAAAATCAAATCTATACTATCTTTTAAGTTAGATCAAATAACAAATACTTACGAAGTTTGATCAAAATTGGTTAAGTAGTTTAGGAGTCACACGCAATTTATATATATTAAGATAAGATAGTTGCATTACGGAGATTAAGTAATTTCCGCTAAGGTTATAATCACTGTGTGATCAAAAAATTTCAAGCACATCTCTGTCATTAGGCACGTTATTGGTCCCGCCTGAATCTGTAGTCGATAGTTCGTACCCATCTCCGTTCTTGTGGTGGATTTTAGGAGGCCTGTGCCTTAGTTGTGGGAATCTTAACCGTTTGATAATGATGATAATAAAATACCATGGACCACATATCAAACCTTATCGAATGCCTGTTGCACGCTGAAGGAAAAATTACTGTACCTATTCTTTGCTTTCAAAGGAATCTCGTTTTATGCGAAACTCAAATGGTGTAGATATATTTGTATATGTAGATATGGTGCACCAGTATAGGGCTAATCATTATGTACCTATAACGTCACGTTTGTGGGATGGTTTGCTTTGCTATTTTAATTTGCAATATCTTTCATAAACCCTTTCGTTCCTTTAACATTTTTGGTTATGAAGTTATTTCTGGCGTTTGCCTTCCATATTCCTAATAACCTGCTTATCTCTTGGTTCCTTTCCAACTTTAGTAGTAAGTGATATTGGAAATCTAGTTGGAATTCGTTAGTTATTGGGCTTCCGAACATCAAGACAAAACGGTTGTCTCGATGTTTGGACTTTTCTATCGTTATCAATGTTTTCTTCAAAGCACACACATTTACATATACAAGTGAAAAATTTACTGGTCCTAATGTACTTACAAAGGGTTGTGAAGAGCTGCTACGTTGGAATTGATAACATGGCACATGCCCATTTCCGTCATAGCTATTTCTACTGATATAGGCCAGTTGGTGCTTGTTGTAAGGGTGTTATTGTCAAATTTCTTGAACAGCATACTTGCTAAAGCTGCGTAGTCTTTGGGGTAAACTGTCTGTAAAAAATCAAATGAGATCAGCAGAATAGTGTTATCAATCCTTATTAACCAACCAACCCTTGTGAGAATTACGGAAATTTCAATACAGTAATGATTTCCTATTAGATATTTGGACCGAGCATTTAAGATTTTTAAATATACTTTATGTCATGTTTTGTTATTTAAGGATAACAATTAAATATAATTTCTTTACATAAAAAAATCTAGTAGTATAATATATTAACAAAAAAATCAATAAATACAATGCTGTTTCTTCTGTAGCAATTGTTGAATCCTGTCAAGAGATGGCGCTGGCGTCAGCTTTAGATATACTTAGGAGAATTCGGATCTGTCAAGGTCTCGGTTGCTCAATTAGAAGAGTACTCGAACGAATAGCAAGAAAATGTTCCAGTCCCGCCTGACATATAAAACAAGTTCTTTTTTCTTTATATTTAACTTAACTTCATTAGATATGAAAATAATTTTCTTTTTACATAGTTATTAGGAAATTAATAGGATAATAGAACCGATAGTACAACGCCTGGCAGAACTATTACTAGCGAAGCAATTGTAAGAGAAAGACCTACGTTCCTAGGCAATCCTTACTATTTCCTAATGAACAGGAAGTAAAGGAAATTTTAATGACCAAATAGGAGATGTCCTTAAAAAAGGCCAGACTAAAAACACCCTTAACCGATGAGCTTGTAAAGGTCTGATCATAGTTGAATAAGCGAATAAATTGGTAGGTATGTCAGGGTATGTAGAATATGTATGTAGGTATGTGGAAATATGTGATCTCTACACAAAAAACGCGTGATTGTATGTTTGTTTTTAAACAGACGTTATCTTAGCTGCAAAACCAAAGTAACAGATAGGGTTATCTGTTACTAGTTATTGAAATCGGCTGTTAACCCATCAGCGTCTCAGACAAGTTACGCTACCGATTCGCATGAAACCAATGTCGGATAGTTTTTTTATTTACACCAAGAAACTCATACGATTCAATTTTTTTATGAATTTGTAGCGAATGAGCTAAAGTTCGATCATTAAGGAACCAATTGTTATTGGCTAAATAAAGGCACAACGTCACGCCACTTACCGATGATAAGTTTAGTTCTTCAATATCAATTATATCCATCGTGTCTATAGAAAGGGAACAAATTGCCCTGAGATGTGATTCTCTGTCCTCACCATTAAATTCTAATGTTTCACTGTAACAATCAGATTATATACTTCTGGACATATCTTAACTTACGAGTTGTTAACAAGGGGACAGTCTGATACAATACAGGATAGTGGTTGATAACGTGTAGAATGTTGACCAAAGGTGGACCGCTTAAATGAGTCTTGGCCCACGCGGTACAGGGGTGTGGTGTACGGCGTCAAAAGGGGGTACGAAAAAAGAAAGAAAGAAAAAACATTAATTGACACACGCACACTCAAAGAAACAGAAAAAAAGGGACGAACAATGTGAAAAAAAACAATTAAATCTAAGGTGTGGGGTCAACAAATACCCTTCCTCAGCATTTTTGAAGAAAGGGAGGAGGAGGGGGCACTATGTATGACTGCCGCCCGCTCCTCTCTCGGTCCCCTTTGTCGCTGTACCCCTGCACCCCTGTACCGCGCGGGCGAAGACCCAATGAAGCGGTCGACATATAACTTTGTATTCCTCATTTAATAAATTGCGATTTCTATTAAAACTAAAATAAAGTATAACTTGAGCTTCAAATTGTTTATCGAAGTTTTCTTCGCCGACAGAACGTTTCGCAGAATGTTTTATGTCTCAAAATCCTAAATGTTTATAACTATGTTCTAACCTTACTGTAATAAAGTCAACTAAGATCAGTGATGTATTGGTAAAATAAGAAGTAAGGGAACGCATAGTGGGAGCAAAAAAAGTCCTATTTTCAGCAAACTATTTTTTTTTCATGTAAGTTTTTATTATTTCTTATTCTTACTATACAAAATATTAACTTCATTACGAAAATCCGTTAAATCTCACAATATTCTCGTTGTACTAAAAAGTACTGCAACGCGTTCCGGTTTTGAAAAAAGTTCTAGTCCGTTTTTATGTAATGGTTTTAAGTAAAAATGTTGAAAAGTATTTTAAAGCAAAATTACATTATTCGGCGAAACGTGCTTTCAGGGAACAGTACTCTGGTAAACAATTCTGTGACAGAATTAATTACTGCTAAACTGATGAAATGCTTATCAACCTAATTTTATATCACACCTACGCAGCTTTGGAACCAATTTTAGTGAATTTATAATTGAAAAGAAAAATGGTAATTTTTGTAATTATGTATGTGGCTTAGGTTTTCGATCATAGTCCAGATGATCAATGAGAGTTTCGCAACAGACCAAAACAGATTGATCTAAGGTCCTTAATCAAACAGTTTTTTTAACAGAGATAATATTTACGTAAATAATAATTTTATATAATTTCAATAATTTCCTTACAAGTTTTTACAGTGGAGGGTTTTGAAGAACAGGAATTTTAAATACTTCTTACATTTCTTCATCTACTTATAGTCATCAAAGTTGGATGAACTTAGTATACAGTACGAAAGTTTTAAAACTTACTTCACAAAGTAGTATAATTCGTCATCGTCAATTTTGTTTAAAGGACATAATGTGATGGCAGGATAGGATACGTTCCACTTAAAATAATCCATTTCCACGCTTGTCACAGTTGGTGTGTTCTGATTATAAAGAAAATAAAACCTTAATTTTATCATTATTTTAAAATACTTTCTGCACGGACACTTATTCAATCCTTTTAAAGTATATAAAAGGCAAAACCATAATTTTACTACTTATGTCTAAACTTTAGAATCCTTAACTTGGGTGAAGTTCGGGGGGGAGTGGTTGAAGGTTTCGCGGGAGTGATGATCGTGTGGGGGGGGGGGGGGGGGGGGGGGGGTGAGGGAGGGGGGGTCCCGCGGGGGTGAAGTTCGGGGGGGGGGGTGCGTACCCTTACCACCCAGACACGGTATCCTTAAAACCCAGACACGATAAATTACAATGTACATTAAATTAGCGGGCAACTTCATTCTGCTGGTTTATTCCATGTCGCTTTTGCGGCCAACGTCAAAATGATAATTTTGTGTCACAACTTCAACATGATAATTTTGTGTCACAGTGATGCCCGCGCATCTTAAAATTACACTCTCATCATTTTTTCATAACGCGCCTGAAGAAGTATAAATTCAAAATTTCAAAAGGAAATCTTTTTCGATTTGTCTAGGAATCATATTTATATTATTTGTAGTTTTTAAAAAGTTTTGTGAAACATCAATTCTAAATATTTATTAGCGTTTTTCTAACATATTTCCAAAAATATTTTGTAGCTTATTAACATTTTCTAACGGACATCAGTTCGAAAGACATGCATTGAACCGTTTATTTTGGCTGCATTAGCAGTTATTTAAATTCACAAAACATGTTGTAAAACATGTCATCTCAGTTTGGATTCGAAATTCCGAAGTGACACTTAATATGTAGTCGCACGAATAGCGAAAAGGCTGCAGGTTCGAGCCTAGTCTGACAGCTACAAAAATAAAATCATTTCTAGTATTAATTACCAAAGGTATGTATTTTCGGCGAGTTTATAAATAAACAAATCCATACCTTATATCTGGAATATTGCATTGATAAAAGGTGAATGATGACTCCGATGCTAAATAGGAAGCTCAACGTCCAAAACAACCTGAAAAGCAAAAGATTGGTTTTATAAACTGCGACTTAAACAAAAGATGTTAAACCGCCACGTATGAAGTGGATCTAGAGAGATTTTATTTTCTCATTGGGTCTGTTTTAAAAGACGTGTAACAAAATGTATTGATAGTGCTCTAAGAAGCTCCGAGAAAAGGATGGTACCTACGTCTGTGCTTTTCTCGACTATAGCTTTTTTTACTTTTTTACTATACCTGCTCGGAAAGTGTGTTGTTGTTATTGTATGCGGAAGGTAAAATTCTATGGAGGTCCCTTACTTGCTTACTGTTTTTTACAAACACGCGGCATTATTATTCACAATTCGTCATTTGAAATTTCAATAAACCATTTTGCATAAAATATAAAATAGCAATATTTCATAAATGCTTCATACAAAAATTTGTCCTTTCGTAAAGAAAGGACAAAGCCGATTTTTGTATGGACTTGTGACCGGAAATGTACAGGAACCATACAAACAAATATAAGCAGCTAAAGCCTTCTAGATTCAGAATTCGTTGGTTTCAGTTTAATTTTCAGATTTATAATGGAGAAAAACGAACTTTTCTGAAAACATAACCTATTTTATAATACTTAAATTAGTAATTTGCCTTTTATTTCGCTCTTTTCTCATACTAATCATGTAGAGGAATCGAACAAAACAATATTGTGACTATAAACGTATTCTTTTCAGGACTCATGACTCGTTTAGAGATTTATATTTATGAAGATACCTATCCTAGTTTATTCTTATTTTGTATGTTTTAGATACAAATAAATTTTTATCTATTTATCTATGATGGTACCTCCAGGCCAAGGTTAAAAGCAAATAAATGCTTTCGAGAATTATAACGATTTTAGTGACATATGCTTTGAGATCTACATAGTCAGTTTCCGGCGTGCCCAGTCGTGCGGCGGAAATCGGCGCGTGTAAATCCCGCTTCAATTAACCACAGACACAGGTTTCACTCATAGTACTAATTGAATCAAAACACATTTCGTAATTATATACGGAATTGCAATTCTGGAACTAGCAGCTCGATTGCACATTTAGGTAGATATCGGCTAAAATTGTGATATATTTTGCTGAAGAAATGATAACAACCCACTCGGGAAGAGTACTCTCCAGGATACTGAGCAGATGTGGGTTCCGAGTCACGTTGCACTTACCAAGTTATTTTTAATCATTATAATTCTAGAAAAAAATCGAAAAAAAACTGGGCTGGTTTGATATGGGCAATATCTACGCATATTCCATAACACAAAGGCTCAAGCTACTTAACATAATATATCTACATATATCATGTTGTTTAATACTTTTTAGTTTTCATAAAGGTCAGAAGGCTATCCTAAAAATTATGATCTCGAGTGTGTCCATGCACCATTTTTAATTGATAACAAAAATAATTTAATAAAATAGTGAAAATTAAACAAACGTAACTGTTGAGCAATAGACTCTTGGGAGATTTGGCTAATTTGCCTGATGGTAGCGCGAAAAATGTGAACAAAAAAATTATAAAAATTATTAATGTGTACAAAGGCGCATCCACGATTGGTGCCCTAAAAAATCGCGTTGGCAGGTGTCGCTTATTGGTTGTTCGGTACATTGATCGATGACCATTCACCATGCTGAACGCTAGATGGCGCTACGTATCCGAACACTAAAATAAAAATATAATGGCTCGAAGTTACCTTTGCTTTAGTTATTCTGTGTGCCTGGCTCTTTTAAAATAGGATTAAATATAAAAACAAGATTCAATGCGCAGTAAATCGGGTTAAGGTGCAATGCCGGATTTTCCTCAGACGGGGCCCCAAGCAACAACTGATTTTTGAGGCCCTCGTTTTAATATAACCCCCTCTTCTTTTTAAATAACAAAAAACAGATCAATTTTGCAAAATCAATATATTATTTGAACCATCTATCTCCATTAAAACTTCTTTCTACTTTTTTCAGTTGCAAATTGATTAATAATATCATCAAAGTCAAGTTCTCGAAGCTTGTCTTTTTCGATAAACAGTAGGCTTAAGTCACTGACTTTTTCTTGGCCCATCGAAAAATTGAAAATGTAAATGTCATTTATATTTTATTTCAAAAAAATTTAACATTTTTAATTGTTTTTACCTTTTTAAATAAATTTTAAATTTTTTTCAAATTTTGGGGCCCCTCTCCAAGTGGGGCCCCAAGCAATTGCTTCCTTTGCTTCCTAATAAATCCGCCACTGTTAAGGTGGTTTTGTTAAAAACTGTAAAGTATATGATTTAAAAACGCTTTTAAAAGCAATTTTTAATTTTGAATGAAACATATGAGAACAGTATTATATATATTATATATAAGTAGTTTTATAATATATATTATGACGACAGTTTGGTGCAAAGTTAGCGGTCTTGCCTTTCGCACGGTCATGGGTATGAATCCCGGGATCGCACTATGTGGAGATCGAGTCGGTTTCGGGTCATAAATCTATAACTTCCATGTTTTTATAGATATACAGCTGATTTTTTTTTAGGTAATCTGAGATAAACGTACTTTAAAATAATATACAGTCTATGCATATAAAAATATATTTAATAATTGTAAAAAAATACAAAACATGAAATATTGAAAAATTATCATAAATTTACGACTAATTTTAAACAATGTGACCTAAATGTTATAATTAATACAAAATAAACACATAAAATTACTCTTATTAATTAAATATAATAAGAAAAAGAAAATAACATAGAATTATATTATTCTACTAGCTCTACAGCTTCATCTATAAGTTCCATAGACTTTTTATTGGAAGGTTTTCTTAAACTTGTAATGTAAGGGTCTGTAGTGTACAAAAGTGTATGTAAAACGTCTTCATTTGTAGCTACTCTAGAGCATTTTCTAGCATGATGAAGTCTGAATCGTTTATAGTCTTTGTTCCTTGATTCCTGGGCATCTTCGGAGAGCTGTCCAAGAGGTAACACTGAATAATGCCGAATTACACTTTCCCCATGAATTAGGACTTTATGGACAGATGATGGCATATAATACCACATATATTTACTAACATATCGTTGTGCTGTATCGAAAGCATACTGTCCAAATTTCGTAGCATTAATTACTTTTCCGCTAGACATAACTTGAAGTAAAACATAAAATCGTTTTATCAATTCCTCATCCACACCGGTAATTTCTGCAGTGCACTGATAATTTTGAAAAAATCGTCTAGCTGTATTACCGTCATTACTGTTACCAGAACCTTGCTTAGGTTTATCTATATTTAAACCAAGTTCTTCTCTGAACCTTCTTTGTACATATGTCTTCTTTTGTTTTTTCAAATCTTTATTTTCTGTCGTTGTAGCAGACCATTTTTCAAAGCCTACATTATAAGATATATGTAAAATTAGTTCCATAAATCTAATCCAGCAATGTAAAGTCGAAAGCCCATATTGATAAGAATTTTCGTCAACAGGTTTATTTTGTACTTTTTCTAAATTGTTCATCTCTGTAGGTCTTGCACCACAAATAGTACATACAGCACCTGATGAAGTTTCTGACAAAACTTGAGCCACTTTCCCGTCAACCATTGTCAAAAATAATGTGTGTTTGATTTCAATACTTTCACCATTTTTATTGATTAAGCTTGTTGTGAGAGCGTTTCTTTGAGCTATAATTTCATTAACTACACTTGTAGTTTTCTCTGGTGTGTCTTTTGAAAATTCTATTAAAATGGTCCTACTAAATCTTACTGATGATGGAACAGGGTTTTCCCACAAAGTTTCATTTGTATTAATATCAACAAGTTTCAGAGGTACTAATGAAGATATAAATAAATTTGTGTCAGAAATTAACTCATCCTCTTCAAGATATAAAATACGTGTGTAAAAAAACCACAACATTGTGAATGCAAAAAATTAAATAAAAAAAAACATAAATAAAAAAATCATCCTCTTCAATTAAGACTTGCTTGTATTCACTTTGTCCGCTTGAGCCATCACAGCCCCATTTCGAATACAGCATTAAATGTTTTTTGCCAGCTTTGTATACACCATTGATTTTCAAAATTCTTGCAATAGTGTGATCCAGCAGATCTTGCAGTTTTATTTTTGCTGTAATATTATTAATTTCTATGCTTGATCTTGGTGGGTAGCACATTCCTTTAGCTTCCTGAATTGATTTATATGACGGAAATTATACGCAGTTCTTCGCAATTAAGCAATTTCTCATGTTTTCATACTGTGCCATGTTAAGGTCCAACTCTATAAAAATACTGAGAGCTTCATCTTTAGAGTACGCTGTTAAATGTGCCGGTTCATTTAAAAGATTTTGACGTATTTCACTTTTTTTATCTATGGGTAATACTCGTAAAATTTCGACAATGAATGCTTCTTCCGTTTCCCCTTGAGATCTCAATCCTTGAAGATATGAATTCAGTATAATATCAAGGCCACATGTTTCAAGCAACTCCTTGTTTTTTCGTCTTTGTGTTCTATCGGAACTGTCTTCGTAGGTTTTAGAAGGGCGTCCTCGCTTCCCCGTCGATGTCGAAGGTTCAGATTCACAAGTAGGATCTTCCAGATTTACTGTGAATGTGGCATTCAACCACATGCTATTCTGATTTAAAAAAATTTCTTTATTTCTGTCAGATTTAGTGTAGCGTTGACGAAAGTTCGTAATAAGATTTTTTTGTACACTCGCGACAATTTTAGCGATATTTGCCTCAGAAAAGTTGATAAAATTATTCCGTATATAACTTGTTAAAGCAACAACATAATTCCCGTCACTTTCAATCAAAACAAGACATAGGTCGCGTCTGGTACATTGGAATTCACTCATTGCGAGAGAGTAGGTGGTTAGATACACTTTTAATAACGACAATAACGAACGAAAAACAGTATGTAATTATTCAGTATGCAGATGCTCTATTTTATATTAAATAACTGATTTGAAACGTGTGCAAAGTATGGGAATAAAAACTATTTATCATTATGTGGTTACTCGGTTTCCTATGTGTTTTATTGATAATTTATTTTGTAGGCGAACTAAAAATGGTGAGAAATACTCGATACATTATCAAAACATAAACCGCAATTAATAATATATCACAAGTGTAACCTATATCAACTAATAAAACAAATAGATTCGCCCACGTATTTTTAAGAAATTATTACTATTTCATGTTATGATAGATAGCATTATGTTGTGCAATGAAGTTGCAACTTTTTTTTTCTTCCTGTATAAAAATATTAAATTTCCTATCAAATAACATCATTTACAGACCTTCGGCAAATTTCGGCAACTGTCAAAACTCTAATTGAAAGTTTCAGATACGCAAAAATGATATGTCATGAGATAAATATTTCTAGTAAATATATTTATAAATATATAGCATATTTGTGTATACCAAAAAAAAGTATATATTATAAGCTTTCTAAAATGGTATAATACTTGTATAATTTTCATTGCTAGCTTACTAGAGAATCATCCTGAAAAAAATACAAATTATGATGTTTTCGTGATAATTTTTCAATCATCGTATTTAGATGCTCTTTACTATAAAAAAGTACTAGTTACATACATAATTTATACATAATATAGTAGATCAACTTCTTAGCTATAGTTTGAGGTATAATACAAGTACCTGCGCCGATTTTTACAAAATGTATTTATGGCCAAGCTCTCTTAGGCACCTCCACATAGTGGATCGGCAGATCTTTGTATAATAAATACGAACATTTGTACCTGATTCATGGGTATTTGTATATATTTCTATAAATATTACATATCTATATATCATATACATATGTGCATCTATCCGTTACCCTAGTATCCATAACGCAAGCCTTATAGTGCTTACTTTGGGCTGGGCTAATTGGTGTGATTGTATGAAATATTATTATTATTATATTATTATTTATTACTTATTTATTCATTTATATTATGTTGTATTATAGTTTATATTTGCCATTGAGTCAGTGAAAAAGGGAAGTACTTCCGTTAAGCTGAGTTTTGGAACTCAGGGACTGCGGTACAACTACATATTATGTTAACCGGTTTTACTTAAGCGTGCGTTAGGCGCGGAAGTATAGGAACTAAACCTATTTTAGTTACACATTCTTTGGTTTGTTTCTGTTAAACTCTAGTCATAATTCAAACGATACAGACAAAACACTTTTTAATTAAAAAAATAATAGTGCCGTCTAGATACGCCCGAAAGAAGCGCAGCTTTATAGTATAAAGTTGGTATAAAGCGTGGGAACTAAGCGTTAAAAAAAGTGACTGGCGTGAATGCATAAAGTAGAAAAAGAGTTAGAAAGCCACGCCAGCCACGCACTCTGACATGAGTGAAAGCGAGACAGAAGGCCACGCACACTGAGGTGGGGAGGCTCCTATATATCGTGTAACGGTATTAAATCTGACGCTCTTATGTAACGATATAATCTGACGCTTATTACGGATAGTGGCCGTGCGCCGGGCTTCGCTTCGATAGGTTTTGCGTTTGAGGTTTTATGAGAGATAGGGTTAGTATATAGGTGCACAAATTTTTTATAAATACTGGCAGTTCAAGGATGGCTTCAAATGAGTAACCTAGAATAGCCCTTACCTCTCTGACCAGTGTTTATCCTTGTTCACAATGTACGGTAGTCCGTGAGTGGTACAATTTAGTAATTCGTTCCGTACATAATTAATTAGTTTCCTTCGTCCAAGTTTGCGCGCGTAATTTTTGCGTTTCCTTTTAAAGGAAGTCTTGTATTCCTTAACCCTTGCTGCCATTTCGATGGATAAGTTCAGCGTTTGGAGCATATTTTGTTAAGTGCGTCCAAACAATGCTTGATGGGCATTAAATAAGTGATGAGATTACAGCGTCGTTGGAGTAGGTTCTGTCGAAATATTTTTCGGTTAATTAACAAGTAGTATAGAGTTAAATGATTAGAATATACTGTAAAATATGTTATGATTCATCATCATCATATCAGCCGTACGACGCCCACTGCTGGACATAGGCCTCCCCCAAGGATCTCCACAACGATCGGTCCTGTGCTGCCCGCATACAGCGTTTTCCCGCGACCTTGACCAGATCGTCGGTCCACCTCGTAGCGGGCCTACCCACTGAGCGTCGTCCGGCACGCGGTCGCCATTCGAGAACTTTTCCGCCCCAACGGCCATCAGTTCTCCTTGCTATGTGTCCTGCCCATTGCCACTTCAGCTTCGCAATTCTTTGAGCTATGTCGGCGGTTTTTGTTCTCCAACGGATCTCCTCATTTCTGATTCGATCGCGTAGGAAAACACCAAGCATAGCTCTCTCCATTGCCCGCTGGGCGACCTTGAGCCTTCTTACAAGACCCATAGTGAACGACCACGTTTCACTGCCATAAGTCATCACTGGCAACACACACTGGTTAAAGACTTTCGTCTTAAGGCACTGAGGTATTTTGGACGCGAAAATGTATCGCAGCTTCCCGAACGCTGCCCACCCGAGTTGGATTCGACGAGAGATCTCTTTCTCGAAGTTGGAATTACCTAACTGCATTGTATGTCCTAGGTAAACATAGTGGTCAACAACTTCGAGTGTAACGTTCCCAACATTTACTGGAGCGGGTGTAACATGGGCGTTGGACATAATTTTCGTCTTGTCCATGTTCATCTTAAGACCCACTCGTTGGGATGCGTTACTGAGATCTTCGAGCATGGTGCTCAGGTCTTCCAAGGTCTCAGCCATTAGGACCACATCATCGGCAAACCGAAGATGCGTCAGGTACTCGCCGTTGATGTTGATGCCGAGTCCATTCCAGTCCAGAAGCTTAAAAATATCCTCCAACGCAGCGGTGAACAGTTTCGGAGAGATAACGTCTCCCTGTCTCACTCCTCGCTGTAGTTGGATAGGATTAGAGCTCTGGCTCTGTACTCGGACCGACATAGTGGCGTTTTGGTACAGGCACCTTAACACTTCGGCCTGGTGTGATACTGGAATACAGCTGCCTATAGAAACTCTCAATCTCTCTCAAGATTTCAGGAGTCGATGAAATGATAATGCCCTTCTCAGTTTTCAGCCTCGTCAGTTGACTTTGCCCAATAGACAGATCTCTAGCGAACACTTTGGAGCCTTTGTTCCGCTCTATGGCCTCTTTAATACGCTCGGTATTAAATTGGCGTAGGTCGCTCGTCAGCGACTTCGAGATCTGTCTATTAAGCTGTCTATAACGTAGGGCATCCGCTGAGTCTTGCAGTCTCATTTCATGTCTCTTATCCATGAGTTCGAGTGTATGTGCGGAGAGTTTCTTCAATTTGGGACGGTGGGTTTTGAAGTTTTTGACCCTACCGTACGGACAGCATCCACCACCAGGTCGTTCAGATCGTCCACATCTATGCTGTTATCAAGGGTCTCGAAGCGGTTCTGGAGCTCGAGCTGAAAGCGTTCGGGGTTTTGAATCTGGGTCGGCACTGGTCGGAGCGTAGATTTTATCAGCCGCGATCTTTCAAGCTTTACGTTGATATTCAATGTGCCTCTTGCCTGTCGGTGATCGCTCCCTGTCTTAACAGCGTTGATCACAGAGACGTCATTGAATATTTGCTTCCTCGTTGACATGATAAAATCGATCTCATTTTTGACCTTGCCGTCGGGACTTATCCAGGTCCATTTGCGAGTTACGGGCTTTCTGAAGAAGGAGTTCATCATATAGAGGTTCTCCCTCTCCATAAAGTACGCCAGCATCTGGCCTCTGTCGTTCCGTTCTCCAAATCCAAATTGCCCCACTCTCAACTGGTCACCGCAGCACTTCACCAACTTTGCATTAAAGTCCCCCATCACAACCGTGTAGTGGGATTTGTGACTTTGTATGGCCCTAGAAATCTCCTCATACATAGCCTCCACTTCGTCATCGTCGTGTTTCGAGGTTGGAGCGTATACCTGGATGACCGTCAACGAATACCGTGATGATATTCTGAGTACCAAGTATGCCACTCTGCTGGAAACACTACCGATGGATAGCACGTTGTTGACGAGGGACTTGTGGACGATAAACCCGACACCACCCACGGACAGTTGGTCGCCCTCACGGAAGTACAGCAAGTTACCGGAGTCCAGAATTATCGTGTCCTCTCCCTCTCTTCGGACTTCAGACAACCCGATGACATCCCAGTGTAACTTGCCGATAACTTCTTCCAACTCTGTAATTTTTGCGTCGGTCCTCAATGTGCGCGTGTTATATGTTGCCAGGTCCAGTCGTCGGTGTTGGTAGCCGCAACCTACCCGGAGATTCTTCGCACCCCCTACCGCACCGTTACCGTAGCCGCTACCGTAGCTAGGAATGGTTTGGCTGCCGGGGACTAGGGGCCGTTTCTTGTTGTGCCTATTCATTTGAGGGGTTTTTCCATAATCGCCACGCTTGGCAGGCGGGTTGGCGATCGCAGTATGACCCGTACGCATAAAGAGATGCTGCTGCCCATCTCCTTAGGTGAGGTTTATGATTAAATATATTTATTATCTAAAAGATAAATTACCCTATTATAACAGAATAGTAGTTTGAACTTTCTATTACTTCCTGGGACTTCTAATGTAAATATATATTTAAGTAGCCTTATTAATAAACGTTGTATAGCGACTAAATAATTTACACACAGGTGTCTCTTTCTATCATAATTAGTCAGACTTTCGAAAGAAAAAGACAAAACACTTGTAGCTTATTCGCTATACCACGTATTAAGAATATATACCCGCGGTAAATTGCTGAAACTAATTTTGATGAATTTGAATGTTCTTAACTTCATCAAACTCAGTTTAGGTGTTTATGCCTGAAAACGTGAAAGGTGACAAAAGTCCCTTCTTTTTTTTCGTAAGTACAAATTAGTGCCGAGCAGAAAACAATGTGAAATTTTCGTTTTCATAACTGACGACGACGATTAAAGAAAGTATTTCTAATATTCAAGAGTTGTGAAAATGGAATAGACCCTTTTTATTTTTGAACCTTCATTTATGTTTTCCGGACAGCTATTTGAAGCCCGTCAAATGTTGAGTTAACTACTTTAATGTTACCAGCAAAAATAACTCAAAACCTATATTGCTAACTTACCTACTCCACATATTCCGTAGTCTGCAATTTACGAAATTTACAATTTTTTCTTTATTGTAACCATGATTTATAAATAATACGCACCTTTCGTAAATCAAACAAGAGCTTCTATTGAAGCTCATTTGTGCGTTATTCAGACATAGTCATTATGTCGCCGCCATTATATAAATAAGTAATCATTATTGCGTTCGCGCACATACCTTAATAGAAATAGGTCCTTCATGTTTGTAACCCTTTTCTATTCAAAGGGTATGTGATGTTCGTAACAATGGCTTGATGATAAAGCAACCTCATTGAAAAAGGAAGTTGCTTTTTTTATGAAACACCTTATTGTTTCATTGCTACGCTTTATAAACTGTACTTTGTTTATTTATGTCCGTAATATAACAACAAAGCATTAAGCAAAATTAAACCGGAAAGGATTTCCGAAATTAACTTAATTAAACAATAAGCTTTTAATTTATTCAATTGTCTCTAATGAAAGGTATAATGGAGAAAATCTCGGAAAATGGAGTTGAGCGAATTCTGTTAATAACCTTTTGTCGCTATCATTAGTGCAGTATAATTAAACGATTTGCTTCGAAATTCCAATTATAATTTCTGGATAGTACTCTCCGGGTGTTTTTTACGTTCTGACAATTATAACAATGATACTTCATTAGAATGTTAAAAGGTTTTTTTTTCGTTTTATACTCTACTAACAATATGAATATTCAAGTTAAAAACACAAACTGCTTTAAAAAAATATCTCATTATATTTTTATATAAAAAATTGCGCAGAAGAAAATGTTTGATGGTAACCTACCATAATTCTTAGTATACAAATTCTTTATACAAGTAGCTAATGCAGGTATCTTATTTGAAATTTATTTCAACTTCTTATGTATCTCACATATGAAAATACAACTGCCATAGATAATGAATTATACCTTTTTTCTTTTTTAGCACAGCGCTTTGAGATTCCATGTATTCTCGTAAGTGGCTGAGGGGAAGAGCACTAACTTTTTTTTGTAACCACAAAATGGCCAATAGTGTTTTAGAACTAATTTGAATACGGCTTTGGTTACGTATTATGCATATGCTTATGCCTGGCTAACTTATGGGGTAATTTTGTGGGGCAACAGTACAGAAGCTGCATCCATATTCTTATTACAAAAAAAACTGATTAGTCAACATAGATTATACCGAAAGCTGCAAGCCCTATTTCCAAAAACATAAAATCCTTTCTCTACCTAGTATATACATTTTTGAAATCTGCAAATTTGTCAGAAAACACACAGGGTTATAATACTAAACGCAAGGATGCCCAGTCAGAGTATTCATTACGGAACAGAAACAAGCTAAAGGTTCCAACCGCTCGCATGAATTTGTGCTCATCTAAATAAATTGCCAGGAAAATTATTAAATGAAGAAAATAACAAACACTTTAACAATAGTTTAAAAGAGATATTGTTAAATAAATGTAACTATAGTCTAAAAGAATATTTAAATGATAAAATAACCGTTTAAGGATATATATTAACATACATTATATGGCTCAAAATCACCAAGGTGGAAAATTCTGAATTCTGTTTTATGATGCTATAGAGTAGAAGCTATTATATTGATAATTACTCTAAATCATAACTAAACTTGTATTTAAACTATATTTACCTTGGCAGAGCATAGAATTAAATACTTTTCTTGAAATTTCAATTTTTAAGTGTGCTATCACTAAAATTAATCATTCGGGGAACGGTATTCGGAGTTTTATAATTAAATAAAAAAAATAATTATATATTTCATTTTTACCCTTAATGATAGCGGAGATATGTCGCCAATAGTACGCAATTAAAAAACTTTGACAAAATTTTGAATTAAAACGTTTTTAAGGACAATGTCGCTGTAAATTAAGCTATATGACTATTTCATGTTCTTAAATTAACTAAATAAGTGATTATCGCTCACTTGCATATAAATAAATCTGCGGTAGCTATAGGGATTCCGCCTGTTTCCAATATTATCAGGCTTTATTCCTAAATACCTTATGTTTTAATGGCATTTCTTTGATTTTAGAGGTGTTCCCCGAAATGATGAGGGCATTCATCAAATGATGCGCGTGTTCTCCAAATGACGATATGCAGACAATTAGGGTTAAATTCACAGTTAAATTGAATAATAAGCCAAATTATAGGAAGTAATTGTTATATATTTATTTGCTATAAGGTTGATTCTTAACAAAAACTTAATCTTAACTAAATTAAATCACTTTTTTAGTCTTATAATTGATGACACACAGCCAAGTAAACAACAACTTAACAATCATATTAAACTTTGGATATTGAGATGAACAAACCATCTAAACAAATAAATATAGTTCTTTACTTAAATCTTATTCAAACTTTTCTTTTCTAATCATATCTTAATTAAACTTTTAAACAAAAACAATCTTTCTTAATCATTATTAATTTAGGTAGAAATAACTTCATATAAAAAAAGGAACAATATACTTAAAAAACTAAATAATTAGAATTTTTCGAAAACATCGATATCAGTGTCGAAGTAATAATACTCTCGATTGTTTTGTTTTTTCAGTAACGGCATTGAAAGAATATAAATTATTTGCTCAAATTCAACGTGAGATACATCTTGTGGCTCTAATTTAATTTTTTTGGCATTATTACGTACCGAACTCAAGAAAGTTACTAATATTTCTCCGTCATCGTTATCGCAACCTGTCTGACAGGTGGCAACATATCTGTAATTGACATTTTTTTTGTGTAGGTACTTTAATTAATAAAAATGTTCCAGGGGATATTAAATTAGGATGTATGTTTTCCTTGTCTTGACTGTAAGATGTACTGGCTTTGACTACAACAGTAAGTTTTCGCGCAGTCCGTTGACGATCAGAAATCGTCATTAAATCGTCCTCATCAGACGATGAAGAGTTATAAATGGTTTTATAAATGCTCTGTTTCTTTAATTTCAGTACATCTTGTACATCTTCTATGTCCATAAACTCGTTCGGTTCAGGAGATTCCCTTAAATGTATATCCGTATTTATGGGTTTAACTATTGGATATAAACTACCAGATAACGCTGACATTTTCAGCTCCTTTCAAGACGTTCATATCGGTATAATTTAATTGTAATTTCTGGGCCTTTTTGCCATCTAATATTTGTAATATTCATCATCATAGTATGGCATCTGAAGTTTTCGGAACCAAGTTTTTTGCGTTAGAGCTGTCATCATCAGGAATTTCATTTACAAAGATAGTAGACTTAGTGAATAAATTAACAAAGTCTGATGCTGTTTTAATATCTTGACCCATTAACACATGTCTGTCAGCAGTCCTTTTAAGACTCCCACCTACACCATCCATCGGTCCTTCGCCATGCCCAGGTTCACTGTACGTCCATGTAGCTTTTCTTATTTGTTTGAATTCAGGAGGTACGTCAACGTTTTCTAACAATGCGTTAACTTTGCTGTTGGGAGTTGTAGGGTTCTGAGACTTCACTTCTATTCTGTTTACTTGTCTTCTTAATCTTTTCTTTAAAGTGTCATATTTGCGTTCAATTTAGGCAATGGTTTTCTCTTGTTGTTTTATTTTACGATATGCTTTGGCTCTATCCTTCCGCACAATTTGTCTTCCTACTTTTTTTCTCACTGAAGCTGATGCAGCTAGATCATAATCGGAATGTGGCGGTGTATCGTGTAATATGCCAGAGAATGCCTTCTTCTTTTCTCTGTATTTTTTTGAAGCTTCTTTCCACATTTTCCTTTGCTTTCGCTTTTCTCGTTCAGTCATCTCAGCTATGTCCTTCACTTTCTTTTCTTGTTTTTTTTTATGATAGTATTCTCTGCCCTTAGCCCTTTTAATCTCCTTCTCTTCCTCTGTCATCTTATCTAAAAAATTTCTTTTTCTGGCATTAGCTTTTTCTCTTTGGCGCAAGTAAGCTGTACTGTTTTTCTTTATTTGCTTTTTCGAACAGTTGTTATTTTTTTCAGCTTTGTGAGACTCCATATTGCTGTTAAAATAAAATAAGTATACCTATTGATAACTTTGTAAGCACGACATACACAAAATTGACAGTTAGTAATAGAAAGTACCACTTAGTAACTAAATAGTCATTTGGGGAACAACAACATCATTTAGAGAACGGTCCATCAAATCGGAGAACGTTCCCCAAATGACCGTTCACCAAATGATATTTTCAAATAACCGCGCCTTTTTTAAACGGCAGCCATATTTTACAGTAATTCTCGCTTCCTTAATGTAAAATATTTGTGGTTAACATTTGTTATACAACACTATAAAAGCTATTATTGCATTATTTTAATCGAAAAACGCGTTCCCCATTTGACGACCTATTGATGTACGCTCTGTAAATAATGAATTGAAAGACACTTACCACTTATTTTAATTTCTTTTGGCGAACTACTTTCTTCACAGCCACTTTGTTTACAACTCTCTCTACAGCTGTTCCATAGACTAAAGAGGGATGCGTTCGAAATTTTTTTTTTCGCGTAATCAAAAATGCGTTCACTAAAATGATGCTTACATTGTCGGACATTATATTTGGACTTAGATTTTTTAAATTCGTTTTTCTTCTTTATTAATGCTTGCAATAATGTAATATTAGATACAATTGAAGGTGAATGGGTATTAATAACCGTTAAAAATGTTTTATTTTATGACTATTTCTGGTGTTAGCTTTTAAGAAGCGTTCTCCAAATGATTTTTTGTACTTATTTGTCCATATAAAATGTAATAGATAAGACTTTTTAATTATTTTGTGTGATGTGTGGTTAAAGTAAACACAGTTAAGTGTTTACTTATGCTAAATTGTTAAAAAAAATACAGATTTTAGGCACTTATTTGCTGCCGAAGTGGATTTACCACCTTGGTGATTTTGAGCCATATACACATATATAATTCAATTGCCTACTTATAATGATTTATTTATATTTTATCTATTAATTTGGTATAAGCATTTTTAATATGCAAAATTATAATAAGACATCCTCCCCTCCCTCAGTTGCTATACCCTGCTGGGTCCATAATGTTCTTTTTATAAAATGACCACCTCTGTATTCACTTTATGGTATGCAATAAAGATTTAATTGAATTGAATAGAATTTTGATTTTTCACTGGGAAATCTAACCCGCCTGCCAAGCGTGAGAGCAAAATCCCCCCATTTCTTTATTTGGAGAGCCCTCCGTCGGTAGGCATCATGGAGTGGAGTGGCTGAGATGATGATGCTAAAGATATTTTACGAAGCGCTTTAATATATTGATAATTTAGATATAGTTAAAAATAACATGTTAATACCAAAAAAAAAATCTTCGTATTCTGAAAATCGGGGCTTTATATATATCTTGAAAAAATGTTAAATAAAATTGAAAAATGAAAGTTTTGAATGAAATACAACACAAACAACATTGTCCAGACTTAAGCTAAATTTATCTATCGTCTGTCGGAAAAAGTAGTGGAAAAGCTTCGAATTTTTTCGTTTTTCACTTTTTAGGTGTATTACAATATAATTAGAACATGTTGAACTCCGAATAATATAATAAACTCTGAAAAATACAAGTTTCACTTCTGTTATGTGTACATACTAGAAAGTAAAGTACATAAAGAATTAATTAATTAATGTATTTATAACCCGTCCGCTTTCAAAGCAAGGCTGAATAGGCACCTTCCGGGTTAGCTCGTCCCATCGTAGATTCTGTCTTGGCCTCCGGGCTTGATTGGGATCAAGAGTGAACCCATTACAAACAAAAGAATTATCTCGTTATCTCAGAACAACTCATATTGAAATGTTCTACCATTGATTTCGACCGACGCTACGGAGAGCATTAACCATTATAAAACCATTTATTTAGTCAATAATGCTCACTCCGATGTGTGAGCGATGAGCCTGCGAAGTGATGTATTAGTGGCAGTAAAACCCCTGGAGGCTCGTTGCAAAGCAAACGGTAACTTTATCGGAATGCCCGTGTTGTAGTCAAGAATGCCCTAATCGGCCATTTGCCAGAGCTAAGCCTCAATTTATTATCGTAACTAGTGGCCACTATCGCTTTCGGCCCGAAGTCCGAGACCGTTTGGAGTTTCTTACATGGCCATTTGTTCGTACCCTCTTACTAATTCAACAAACGAGAGATAACGGTTTCGTTCAGGAAATTGTTACCGAACAGATTCCAGGCTAAAATTGGTTGTTTTTCCTTATACTGATTGATATAATGATTGTTCGCGTGGCCTATAATCTTAGGATTATAGAGGTTAATCAACTTGCAAAGGGGCTGGTAATAACATGGGTGACTAAAGATTACTGTCTCGAGCTCGTCTTACGGACAGTCCTATCAACAATTTAAGATGGTTTAAGATCTACATAAAAGTGACGCTTTTACAAATATAAAACTTTATTGTGCAAGCACTTGATTACTTTTGATTAAGCTCTTTCCCACCAGGAAAAGCAGCCAAATCACGATCGTCATTTATTTTACGTTTCAGTTTGATATACATTCCAGGTTTGGTTAGGTTGAATATTTTTTTAATCCATTACAACCAGCAAGTTATATCAAATTACGCGTATCAATATTCTGGCAAAGAGTTTTGTGCCAATATCCTTATTCTGACACATCATCGTTCTTACCACGCAGAAATTTATTGAATGTGTTGTTAATAATTTCCTTGTCAAAAAAGAAACAACATGGAGGAGAATCTTAGAGGAATTTAGAAAGCTTGATGTTTAGCTTTGCTTGGCTCTTCATGAGCGTAGCGAAACGAAATTATCTTCGTTCCGCTTTGTTCATAGTGTGAAATGTGCTTTACGGATTCCGAAGGACGAGCTCCTTTGGTAATATAATACCTATTTAACTCAAGATTGTCCACTTTGATCTCAGCAAAAGTCAGTAAACATTTTCTATTTTACGTTAACTCTGTTTACATAAAATGTTATCGTACCTAGAATCCCTGTTTTTAGTTCTAAATCACAAGTTTAGATAGAAGTGGGTAAGGTGTCACTGCTTTGGCAAGCAACACTGCATCATTACTCTTTGTCGAAGTTAGTTGCTCGTTCACCGAGGCTCAATCTCCTGGGTTTCGCTTACAAAACGACCTATCATTAAGGCGGAATTGGTAACTTTTGAAGTTATTCAATACCGAATTTTTAACAGCGACAACACTCAAGTGTTAGTACATCCTAATTATATTATGACAATACTTTGTGTGTGTGTGTGTGTGTTTGTTACCATATTGTCTCGCTGTCCTAACATTACAAAACTAAACTTGCCCTTAAGTATTCCCACAAAAACAATACTATATACATACATCTAGTTATTATAAATGTTAAAGTTACTTTGTTACGGTTTCATGATTAATTACTCGATCGCTCATTATGAAATTTTTCATACATGTCTGGTTTACAATAAAGGTTCCTATGTCCTTTTCTGTACACTTGAAATGAACAAACGGACAGGGGGTTGTTATGTCAGCCCCTGTCATCCAGGATATAAGTACTTTTACAGAGGGATCAATATAATCAATAGCCATGACCAAGGGCTTAAAAAACATAAAATACTAGGCGATGCAGTAGCTAAGTATAAAGCTATGCTAGCACCATATATTGGAGCGGAGCGTAATACCTAAAAAAAAGAAAGATTTTTTTTTTGTTTCGATGGGAATTTTTGCGAATTTCAAAATTCGGGCTCCGTCACAATCTGGTCCTAAACCTGTTGATTCAATTCCACACAAAAAATATTTAAATCGGTTAAGAATTCGGGTAGTTATGGCGTAACAGACATTGCGCCATTGAAGCTGATCCATGGGAGCTTCGCTTCGCTCCGCTCCAATTACATAGCTTTCTTCTTTATTGATAATTTGATACTAATAAAATTGCATTCGATGTTGCATGTAGTTACTTAGAACATGAAGTTTAATTTATTCAGCTTAAGACGCTTGGAAAATTTATTGAATCTGTCAAGTTTCCGGCTCAATTTTAAGAGCACTCGTCTGGATAGCGAGAGGATGTGGATTAAAGCTCCGCTTGGCTCCTGAGCAGTTTATATCCTAAGTATAATCCTATAATAAACAATATATTAAAAATTATTACAATATGGATAATGTAGAGGACTTACATTTATTTGATAGTCATGTTTCAATGATTTTATCGTTGTAGAATAATTTTGTGGTTCATTTTATCTCTATACAGAGAATTGCGTGTTAATAGCATGACTAAAAGATTTATTTGTCTTTGCTTGTTATCATTAGCGTTCCAACGATAAAGTTTGCCACTTGGATGGAGGGAGCTGCTTCTATAAATAGCACAGTACAACCATTAGATGAGCAGTCAATTGTCAGATTCACTAAAACTACTCAACACTCGAAACTAGCTAGTCTAGGCAAGGGTCAAGGGAATTACTAGCAGTGCAATTTCTTGCTCCGATCGACTGCCTGACAACTACACTTCAAGTAATTGCTTATTCAAAATGAACTTAGTTTAAAGTTCAATTTTGCACTAGTTAGAATACTTAAGTTTCTAATAATATTTATGATGAACAGCCCTTTATGCATAAATTAAAAGACATACCATTTGTGTGTTAGTTTGAAAATTTCTTGTGATATTCGTAGTGGAATGATTTAAAAATGTTTTATTTCGTTAACAAACCTAGGTTACAACAAGTCTTGGTGACAATCCTTGTAAGTACATATAAGCTCGTATAAGGATGTTACCACCCTTAATTTTTTATATATGTACATTAAAAAACAAATATAAAAAATACTTATAAAAAAGGTATTGGTGTGTTTGGGTATATATAGCATCTAGAGAGTAATTTTATTCATGCCAGTTATTAAAAATAATAATATTTAAATAAACAATTCTGTTTATGACGGGTAATGTAAATAGAAGATGTAGTTTTAAGTGAATGTTGAGGACTTACTTCGGTGCTTAATTTTAAATTACCTCTTGTAGTGTGGACTATCCACTGATTTTCAAACAATTAAGGCAAAAATCATGTAGCTATACTTCTGATCACGAAAAGGATATGGTGAGCGATAATTCTTTTGACTTATTATAACCAAGCGCCAACCGGTGTCTACGATATAAATTAATAGAATTCCTTTTAAGTCAGGTTCGCAAGAAAATTTAAAAAATAAAATTAATTGACTAAAAGTCAATAATAGTTATATTCATTTGGAATTTTGGCAAAATATATGTTTCAATATAAAAAAAAGAAAAATAAAAAAAACAATATCTCTTCTACCGCATCACTGATACAAAATATATTACATACATACAGACACATACACATACAAACAACATACTTTGTTAAACTACATTCTTACAAATATGATAAAGGTGAAGGTTACTTTGGAAGGTTGTAATTCAATCACGCAACAATAGCTGAGTGTATATAACATAGGTTACATTTAATCTTCAAAAATTGGAGCATTCCCTGGGGAAGCGCGATAAGACTTTATGTGACAAATTGAACACCACGTTGGTGAAACCATGGGGGAAATTATTTAAAAGAAGAAGAAATTCCCAATTTAACATGTATATTTCCGTTTTGTGACAATATTTACTATCATTTCTACAAGAGTACTGATTCAAAATTTTCAAGTAATTCCGACAGTAGTGTATGCATAGCAAATTGCAATATGTTTGTGTTCGGTTACTACGGCTATCGAAAAATTCAGTAATAATTGTTTTATTAATAGTATAATCTTATTATCATCTTATGTGTAGGTTGTGTGCTGTCGCTGTCTCACTTCTACTCGGACGTATCGGCCAATGGAGTGGAAGAGAGATAGATGCGTCATAAGCCGGAGACTTGGGCCGATCGTGCCTCTCTATCGCTTGTTCCGCACTCTCGCTTGCACGCTCGGCTCAGGCGGAACGTGACAATAAGGAAGGTGACCATGAGTCATGTTTTTTCGTGCAGGCAGTCGGCGTTCATCGATTTAAAAGACGTTATCATGTAAAAAAATTCAAATAGTTAAGTATATTTTAAAATTCCATAAGAATGAAAACTTGCAAAAAGCTGCATAAATGTTTGGTTATGAACAAAAACATTTATTTCCAGGTCATGGCTGTTTTATACCTATCTATGAATTATATCCAGTAATAAATATCCATAGTACGAGCTCTGCTTTGGGACTACAGTAAATGGTGTGAGTTGTGCTAGTAAATAAAAATAAATTTTTGTCAAGGTTTAGTACAAAAATATTTGACTTTGTAAAATAGGCTTGGATGACTTATTACGTCATTTAAATCAATAATAATAAAAGTCTTGTTAGATTAGTCAAAAACATCGTGTTTACTATGTGATGAAATATCTATGTGCCGTTTTGCAAGTTCCTCGCTGGCTAAAACTTTACACAGCTAATCTAGTTCATCTCCACTTTTTTAAAGGCAGTTTTACACTATTTTATTTGTTTATTTAAGAAAGAGCAATAAATGAAAATGACAAAATAAACAGGCATTAGTGATAAGAAGCAAAACCTATATTGTTGGCTAAAAACCTCTATTCGAATTTTTGTATTGTCCTCTGTAAGCTAATCTCAGAATGTTGTATAGGAATTTGAATATAAGTTTTACCAGTTTTTTTTTTACAAGTTCATTGGTGCATGTGATCTGTGTGTATATAAATATTTAATAGTTTCATTAAAAACAGAGGTAAAAATATAATTAACGGCAACCACGCTTTGGACACGCTTAATTTTTAATAGATTTTTTTTTTTTTCAAATTCAGTATTTCATATTGAATTATATTGATATAAAATGTGTTTTATTATATTTAACCTGATTCTTCTTATTAACAATCTGTAATACTGCTCATATCTATCTGATCTACTGATACTGCTAATAATATTCGTTTTGACTGTTTAAAACTTTGTTTGTTTGTTTTTGAAAATGGCGTTGTTCAGTCATTCTCTGTCAGTCAGTTCTGTTTGATTGAACGGCTATTTTAACCAGTTGGCTGCGACATATACACTATACATTACCGAACACGTTATCACACAGCGTTGTTCTATTAGGAATCATTCATAAAAGAACGGACGTAACTCATCCGTGGACCGGACGAATATTTGTGCGATTTTGTGTGCCTTAACTGGAAACTACAACCTCTTATAGCCCCGAAGAAATTATTTATTAATTCGGCCCGCACGTGACTGGCGAGAATATGTAGGATTCTCTGTCATTGCGTGCTGACCATAAACAGAGGCAAACCTATAACTATCAATAATTGTCACATGACACGACGGAGTGAGTCTATGTATCGTTTTAAATTAGGTATCAGCCATGTTAAAATTAATCTTGCTGTAAACGCTGTGAATTTGTGTTGCCAGATCATCGATAGTATTTCTATAGATTTTTTCATCTGAAAAATAACGTACTATCAATAGACCAATCGATACTAACGATACTGTCCATAGTATCGATACTATCGATAGCTCAAAACGTGTCAATACCATTGAAAAAGCAATACTATCGATAATATAGATAGTATTGCTGGTGGAAAATAACAAACTTTCTAAAATATCGATAGTATAAATATTAAAAAAATTGACAAACTATCGATAGTCCAAAACAATCGATATTATCGATACTATGAAATTATATCGATAGTATTGTCACCAAGAACTTAGATGAAACCGATACTATGGATACCATCGATAGTTTGTAAATTACGAATAACAATACTATCGATAGTATCCACTTTTTAAATTGTATTGACACGTTCCAAGCTATCGATAGTGTCGATAGAATCGATAACCGGCGAAAAACTTAGCCATATATAAGAAACGAAATCCATTTGTGCCTCAAAAAACATTCCCCACCTAAACATCAAAAAAGCAAATCTTAAAGAAAAACAAAAAAGGTTAACACAAATTAAAAAAAAAAACTATTCAGGTAAGCGAAAATAAACAAACCTTTTAACAATTCAATTCGGTAGAGGACAATTTTCAAATTGAATATCGCTATGGAAACATAAGGAAAAAACGTAACCAGGACGGCCCAAAGTCCCGAAAACGCGGTATCTCAAATTCGGAAATGACCTACCATTTCCGAAAATCAGTAGACAACTTTGATGTCGATGTAAATGACGAAATCGACTTTGGTTTACACTGTCGGACAGAAATGAAATCAAAGAGAAGCACCTCAAGCCTAAAAATAAAAGGAACAACCTAACCAAGTATGCGAAAATTTATAAAACGGACAGACGCGTCTTTTAGAATTTAGAAAAAATAAACAATATTTTATTTTAATATATCCTTGACGTGGTATATACCAACATGCGGCGAATCCGCTTCCGCCAACTCATACACCTGCGGGGAAACCCGCCTGATTATGTCCTGCTATCTATAGTCTATCGATAGACTATCGATTAAGTTTCATTCGTTCACTATCGATTGGCAATACTACTGTATCTTTAAATAATGTAATTTTGGAGTTATGTAACTTCAGATGTATGAGTCTTGTGCATGCTGAGGTGTCATAGGCAAACTTTATTCATTGTTTTAATTCAGTGATTCACTGTGTAGTAAAATCACATTCTATGTAATTTTACTAATAAGGAAGAAGTTACGAGCATGTAAGAAGGATGTTCGCTCGGTATGATATTTTCTTAGTGAAAAGTCATATAATAATAATCATTTATTTCAGGCAATTCACCCATAGCAAATACAAATAGCAAATACAGACAATTTCATACATAATAATAATTAAACAAATAGATTAAAATACAAATAGATTAAAAATATTGATTAAAAATAAAGATTTAGATTAAAATACATATATAGTCAGTAAATTAAAATATAGTTGGGAGCCGTCCATCAAGACGTTTTCATTTTCCCCTGTTCCAATAGTCAGGTCGTTAATACGCCAATGATCATAATGTGTTGTTAATTTAAAAATGGAATTATACTACACGCCTTTTTATCGTTTTCTCCTTAGTGTACACCCAGTTTTATAATGTGCAGGCGCTCAGTCCACCGCGTCTGCCAGCGGCGGCGCACCAAACTTCACCTCACGTCTAAATAAATTCAGGAAAACTTAAAGTAAAACTTTCGCCGTTATCTTTTTGTACCTGTGGAGAAAATGAAAATTAAGTTTAACAAAAACAATCTTGGTACTTGGTTTTATAGTAGGAAAGCTAGTGAACCATCCGAGTAACCCGTTACCCACAAAGCTCGAAAATTTTTAAATGATGTTTCATTATCAGTCAATTAAGATAGTACCGTTCTGGTAGGCATCTCGCGATTGCGTCATCATCCCTTAAATTTTGAAAATGTAATTTTTTTTTTAATCTGCTCCTACTACTACTTTAATAGGCTGGCTGTTTGCATATATTTTTTAAACAGTTGAAAGAACATGCTATCAAAATTTTAGCCTTGTGGGAGCAGGTTATGAATAACTATCCCGATGACAACTTTATTATCGACTGGCAAATACTTGCAACCCTCAAAATAGGTAGTCAATTTTTTTTACATTTAGGCATATGTAAATTACAACATATTAAAATTGTAGCCTTGTGGGAGTAGATAAAAAAAAAAAACATATATATTTTCAAAAATTTAAGGGATGATGACGTAACCGCGAGATGACTGCCAGAACGGTACTTTCTAATTGACTGATATTGAAACATCATTTAATAATTTTCGAGCTTTCTGGGAAACGGGTTACTCGGATGGTTCGCTAGCTCTTAGGCTATTACTTCGTTGACCTCAATTTTAAAGGATAGTCTGGAGAGTTATTTTTATAATATATTGTGGTATTCATACCACATGGTTCATGGTTTTCATACTAGTGGAGGTTTGTAATAGGCTATTAGGTGCTATTTAATTGTTAAACTATATTGAGCTGTTAACCTTCCCAAAACCAGTAAATAAATAAATAAATAACTAACAGGCTTAGCTTAACTTTATGTGTGCTACCAGAATCCTATCAGTTCCAACACATCTATCTCTATAATTATCAAAGAGAAAATTAAATGATTCCAGAGAAATAGTAATGTTTTGATTCCTTTGCGAATGTCAAAATATGCGGCGTAATCTGGACATTAACGGCCGTATTTTTTGAATTTGTTGACTTAAAAGTTTTACTTTTCACTGTATCAAAGGAGCCCTGAGTATTAAAAATTATTTTTATTTAGATATTTTCACGCTTTCCTAAAAAAGCTTTTCACGGACGGACAAAGAGAATCCTTTTGAGGTACGGAAACCTAAAAAAAATAAATAAAATTGCATAATGGCAACTAAATATAAACAACAGCAGTATATTGTAAGAGGATTAAAAAAAAACTAATTTTACCAGGATATTAACGAAAGTAGACTACTGCAATTACGAACTTATAAAAATCGTAGGCGTCACCGTAGACCGTAGCACGTAGACGATGTAGCGTGTTCTCATTTCGAATATTTTCGTAATGGCAATATATTATAGTAAAATCAAAAAATCAAAATCAAAATAACTTTATTTCAACGAAATCAAGAAAATATTCTTCTATTATACAATATCACAAAATTAAAAAATCAAGAAAATATTCTTCTATTATAAAGATAGCCCATGCGCTAGAGGCAAGTACATCCGCGGAGTTGATGCCGCGCATGTAATCGCCACGAGCGACCCGATTCCGAACGTAGGGGCTAACATCAGAAGAATCGGGCAAGAAACTCATGTGCCAAAACTCTTACAAAAAAAAGAGAAAGAAAGTAGAGCAAAATAGAGCGTCCTTTAAAGCCAAACGGTCCGTGTTCGAGTCCCGAGAAGGGGCAGACGCTTGTATTACGAATACAAGCATTTACATTGAGTCATGAGTATTTATATGTATTTCTAAAAGTATTATTTATCTCTGTAGATTTCTGTTACTCTAGTATCTATAACACAAGCTTAACACAGCTTATTTTTGGCTGGGCTAATTGGTTTGAATATAACAACTATATTATTGTTACTTTAATTTTATTTCAAATAAAAAATCTGTACTACGAGTATCAATAAATAACTGACAGGATAGGCAAGGTAAGTATTAAAATTTAAACATAATGGAAACGAATATATTTGCGCAAAATAACAATCTGGCTCTCGCGCATGCAAGCGATGCGGTATTCATAAATTAAAGCTATAATGATAAATGAAAACTCACCCAATCGAATAGTTACCACTTATTACTTCTAACATCACCATGGTCATCATCATTGTAGATTTGAATTTCCAAAGGCCTTATAGAGTACAACACGGTATCCTACGGCATAAAAAGAAAAGGAAAGATGAAGATGTCTTTTTCGTCTTCGTCACTGGTCTGGTGCTCTTCCTACTGTCAGGAAGCAAATTCAATTTATATTAAAATGAACAGGCATTAGTGATAAGAAGTAAAACCTACATATATTATAACGTTTTTGTATCGTCCCCTCTGTAAGCTGATCGCAGAATGTTGTACAGGAATTGTAATACAAGTTTCACCAGTTTTTTTTTATTTAAGTTCATTGGTGTGATGTGTGTCTTTGTGTATGCAAATATTTAACAGTTTCATTATAAACAGACGTAAAAATATAAATAACGGCAACCACAGTTCGAACATGCTTGATCTTTAATATTATTTTTTCAAATCAAATCAAAATTATTTATCGTGAAACATGGATTGTATTTCAGGTATATATGAGCAGTACTACAGATTGTAAATAAGAAACATTTTTTCAGTCACCTAAAATGTAACAAAACACATTTTAGATACATTCAATTCAATATACAGTTTATTGATTATTATTCAAATTAATTCCATTTATAATATAAAAAAGATAGAAAATCATATATAACGGTTCATTAAAAATCATTTAGAGAATACATACGGCATAAAAAGAAAAGGAAAGATGAAGATGTCTTTTTCGTCTTCGTCACTGGTCTGGTGCTCTTCCTACTGTCAGGAAGCAAATTCAATTTATATTAAAATGAACAGGCATTAGTGATAAGAAGTAAAACCTACATATATTATAACGTTTTTGTATCGTCCCCTCTGTAAGCTGATCGCAGAATGTTGTACAGGAATTGTAATACAAGTTTCACCAGTTTTTTTTTATTTAAGTTCATTGGTGTGATGTGTGTCTTTGTGTATGCAAATATTTAACAGTTTCATTATAAACAGACGTAAAAATATAAATAACGGCAACCACAGTTCGAACATGCTTGATCTTTAATATTATTTTTTCAAATCAAATCAAAATTATTTATCGTGAAACATGGATTGTATTTCAGGTATATATGAGCAGTACTACAGATTGTAAATAAGAAACATTTTTTCAGTCACCTAAAATGTAACAAAACACATTTTAGATACATTCAATTCAATATACAGTTTATTGATTATTATTCAAATTAATTCCATTTATAATATAAAAAAGATAGAAAATCATATATAACGGTTCATTAAAAATCATTTAGAGAATACATACGGCATAAAAAGAAAAGGAAAGATGAAGATGTCTTTTTCGTCTTCGTTACTGGTCTGGTGCTCTTCCTACTGCCAGGAAGCTGTATGTGCAAAACGCAAACTATCCCCCCGGAATGATCTTTTTTGGGTGTTCCGGAAGACGAAATTATGACGATCTGTATGGTCGACTGGCTGACACCACACACAGTGGTAAAGCCACTCCGTGGTCACTGGTTCGATCCCTGGTCGGGTCAATGGAGAAAACATATTTTTCTATATTGGCTCGTGTCTGGGTGTTGAGGTACGGTCGTTATTTTTGATTTTTATAACAAAAGCGTTTTAGGTAATTGGGTTCATAACAATGTAAATATATTTTTTTATTTTGGAAACATACAGTCATACATAAATACAATAGTTATTGAGAAAACAGTAATAAAAATTAAAGACCTACAGTGCCCAAAATTTAGAATAAATTTTGAATTATTCCTACGTGATCAAATCGTGGAAAACAAACATACTTATGGGAAATTAAAAATTAGAAAAAATGTCAGTACGATCATTTTAACAAGTGACGAAATAAACAATTCGAACTACTACATTTTATCATTTTCATAAGATGAATTTTAACAAACTAGCAAGAAAAAAAATGTATGTGATGTCGTCTCATATTTGTTCTTTCTTCGTTGTTCTTTTTTTTGTTAATTTCCTTTCTTTCTCACTTGAATGTTTTTATCAGTTCTATGCGGATGAAATCAACTTAGCAATCTCACTGGTGTAATCTCAGAATATTAGTGCATGGTCAACTGATTTCAGTATTACTGCCAATCCTATGAATTGTCAGGTAATAATCGTAGGAATCTCTAGACTGCTGGCTAGAAATAATAATAAGTCGCTCTCGCCTTTCACGTTTGAGAATTTCTCTGAGTGAAATTAATGAAATTTTGACAATGAACCTTTAAATTACAAGATGGTTGAGGAAATTGCTATAAAATAGGATAGGTAGAATTACAACAATTTTTTTCTTTTTCCCAGTCCTTGTAAGTCAATGCAAATATGCGTTTGGCAGACGGCAGGTAATCTTGCCCTAAATTCTAATGTTGCAAGTATAGAGAACCTACTCCCAACAATACTAGGCGGTGTAGTCGCTAAGCATAAAGCTACGCTAGCACCATTCGATGGGGATTTTTGCGAATTTCAAAATTCGGGCTCCGTCACCATCTGGTCCTAAACCTGTTGATTCGATTTCACACAAAAATATTAAAATCGGTAAAGAACTCGAGGAGTTATGGCGTAACAGACATTGCGCCATTAAAGCTGATCCATGGGAGCTTCGCTCCAATGAAATACTTAATGAGTCATATCCATACGAGATAAGTGTAAAATATTATGTCAAATTCACAGATAGGTTTTGTACGCCTCGCTCGTCCCCCATTCGTTAGCACCGGCTGTTATGCGGAAACCCTCTTTATACGTTTATCTATTCAGAGAAATTTCCCTATGAATACAAATAGGTGAAGTGAATGAAAATATTGAGAAAAAATTGACTATGAATGACTTTATACTCTTTTTATGTAATAAGGTTTATTCAATTATTCTACAGGTTTCATTGGTTATATTTTTCAGGATCGTAATACCGTAAAAGTGTATAACGAAACAGAGAGGGATACCCATAGCAGTTCATTAATAATGTATTTTTATCAGATATTGACTTATATTTCTGAAGGTACTCTGTATTTTTTTTCTAAGGATCTGAGAGGGTTTCACTTTATCTACCAATTATATAAGGATTATCAACATTAAATAATAGATTTTATAAAAGTTTTTGATCTGTTCGATAATGGATTATCTGTCTAAGAAGATTATTTAAAAATTTAATCGGTGTTCTTTGCAATGCTCTTTTCTTACTGGCCATACTTATTAATTTATTTGAGGACAACAAGATCATTCACTTTTACACAATTTAAGCTTACGTTAGATAGATAGATGTAATCTTAAGTGATGTTTCAATTAAAGGCTGCCACGGCACGTATAAATTACGTTTAACTTATGGACTAAGCAGAACTTGCAAACTAAAACCTTTTGTTCCGAAAAATCAAGAGAAAAAAATACGTTAACCTTTTAATTTATTATGTAATGCATTTTTATGAAGTAATGTAATATTACTAAATCTTATATGTAGTTATTTATCAAAGTCTCAGCAAAAATAAAAAAACATTAAAACAAAACATAAAAACAAAAACAACACAAACATAAATAAAAATGGTCCTGAGTGCATACCAGCAAGAGTACTGAGGTATCGTGCGCCTGAGTTGTCTCCTGTGCTAACACGCTTGTGTCGCCTCTCTCTCAAGACCAAAACCGACCCAAAATCCTGGAAGCTTGAAATTGTACAGTCAGTACCCAAAAAGGGCAGTGCCGACCCATACTGCTGTCGACCGACCGCCATCACTTCAATACTCTGTAAGGTTATGGAAAGAGTGCTGAACAGCAATTTACTCTCATACCTAGAAGACAATGATCTAATTCCAAATTAAATATTTGATATAAATAAGCGGTTGATACTAAACGTTTATCTTCATATTTGACCTTCAAAGAATTCAAACTCAAACTATAATTTTCGGCGCAAAGCGTTATTCCGGCCCAAACCCTTTTTGCTTTCCCGGTGAGTTTACTAACTAAATAATTTAATTTTTCGTGATCCGATAACGAATTATTTTTATGGATCGTATTTCGAAACTAGCTTTTGGTTCTATATTGTAATTTGATAATGAACACGAAAAAATATGTGAAATGGCGCGAAATCGAAAGAAGTTTTTAAAGAAATAATAAACGCGTTGCAAATTCAAAATAATTAAAAAGTTGAAAAGAAGAAAAGGTTTTATGTGACAGTATTTATAGCCAGTCTAGTTATATGCACACTTTTTAAAACATAAGATGCAGACATTTCTTAAATATATACCTATTAAATGCGTACACGGCATTGACAATCTTTTTATTTTCGACTATACTTTTCTATAACCTTCTAAAGTGCAAGCAATTAGTTGGAAAATTTTATAGAAATTGGCTTTATAGTGTAGAAGCGCCTAAAGACGATCAAACAAACATCAAACCTTTTTTTCTTCATTAAGAATTAAACTGCAAAATGTTCATATGTAAAGGAATTACAAAGCTATTAGCAGTTTACGTTACTCTGTTGCTAACAATTCTTGTTTCATTGATTTCAAATCAATGAAATTGTTTTTTTTGTGATTATGGATGATCGATTTGACTTTTTCAGAGTGGCTCTGTTAGCAACTGAAACAGTTAAATTTCGAAAACAACAACTTAATTAATTTCAAACGAGAATTGTTAGCAAAAGAGTTAAGTATTAGCACGCTGTTTATGTTTATAATTATAATTTTACTTTTTGGAATTTAATGTCCTCCAACAGGTATAATTTCCACATTCCTTCTAGGGAAGGATTGGTACATAGTATATATATGAAGGCTCAAGCTCTTTATTAGAGAAGGGCTCAAGAAATTCGCTAATATACTGTTTACATTACAAGACGTTGCTGGCAAGGGCTATTACCCCATGCTCCGGTGGTGACGACTTGTAGAAAGTCCGGATTTTTAGCCCACTACTGTTCTTTACTTAGAGGAGTCTTATTTTCCACTTATCAAATTCGTATTCTCTTAGAGATCAACCAGGGGTGGCCATTTATATAAATATCATTTAAATAACACAACCTGTGAAAGAACACAAGTAAGCTTTTAATCTAATTTCTCGGGTCTCACAAAAACCAGTGATTGATTGAGCTTAGCTGGTAGACATGTGATAGGATGGGTTTAATACAATTGTACAGTTTCTTAAAAGATTTTATTAATAAATAATATTTGGCAGTTGAGTTTCTTTATTAAAACTAATCATAATATTTCTTATATTTGCACCATTTAGCCTAGCCCAAAGTAAGCACTATAAGGCTTGTGTTATAGTTACTAGGGTAACAGATAGACATACGTATGTGATACATAAATATATAATATTTATAGAAATATATATAATATACCCATGAATCAGGTACAAATGTTCGTATCCAACACACAAACATCTGCCCAGGGATTTAAACCCAGGAACCAAAGGCACGAAAGGCAAGATGGCTTCCGTTGCACCAAACAACAGAATAAACAAGTTATGTTTCGCGTTCTTCGGAAAGCAAATTTATTTGCTGACCATAACGATAAAGTATATTAAGGTCCCCCAATACAAATAATTTGTGGCGCCACAAAGAAAGTGTGTTTTTTAATATGTGTAATATGGGATAATGTTAGACAGAAAGAGACCGTGCCCGGCCGCGATGGCTACCAATATCCTTCTCGCGTGTTCGAGCCCAATCCGTAAGATTACATATCTTTTTTTCTCCCCTCCGAATGTATTGAATGAAAAACGAAAGTGAATTTATTGATTGACGGAAATAAATAAAAGATTTTTAGGCGTTCCTTAGATCCGTGCCTCTTATTCGTATGTCGTAAATTTCCTTAATAATAATTGGCATTTGGCTGACAGCGTGTATTCAATTTGACGACTGAATCGTAAATCTTCCAATTTGGACCAAATGAAATGTGAGGAACGTTCAATGCGGAATGATCGTCCGCGGTTACTCGATTCACATATTTGCTGTTCGATTTGATTCCGTTCAAGAAGAACCAATGAAGCTTAGTTCTTTGTTACATACGAACATATTATTATATTTAATTATAATTATTTACAGCTTTACGCGAGGTTTCTTATAAAATATATCAATATGATGAGATAATATCAGACAAATAGTAGTCTGCTGATTTGCTGTTGATCGTACCAGCATGCTATAGCAGTATTCAAATGATATTTAAAGATCAACCTTATTCCTTTTAAATAGAGCTAAATATAGAAGGGTATAAATCTAAAGTTATAAAGCTTTAATAGCGGAATAAATTTATTTGATAATTTTAATATAATTAAATTTGTGATCCTCATTTCTGTTACCTGTTAAACCAATACCATGTAACCAACTCCGCCTCCGAGCCTTGAGGTGGGATTCGAACTCACGATCTTTCGCTATCCGAGTTAGCATTCAACATTGGTGGAACGGTGCTAGCTTATAGTAGAAGTTTAAATACGTTTGTAAATTTCGACGCGTCTGCCAGCGTCTCGGTAGCTCAACGGTCTGAGCACTCGCCAGGATAGCGAGGGAGAAGGTGTTAGCCACGCTTGGTAGGTTGGAGGTCGCATTTATGTAAAGAAAATTTCTGCTGCTCTTTTTATAGTCTACTAGCTAACCCGGCCACGCGTTGCCGGTATAACCCAGCCACGCGTTGCTGGTATAACCCAGCCACGCGTTGCTGGTTAACCCGGTCACGCGTTGCTATGGGAACGTTAATTGATTAAAAAACTGTTATTCTTAGGTTTATGATAACTATGGTAACAAACACACAAAGTCCTTCGTTTTACATAGTAGAGATGGGGTCTCCCACACAACATATACAACATATAGTTGTTTTTTCCATTGGGTTAGGTTATTTTACTCTGACAGGCATCACACGTCCACAAGGCAAGTATATTTGCCGCTTATGATAGAAACGGAACTACTAACAAAATTATCAATTTGTTTTCTAAGATTGTTCTTTTGTACCACTTTATTTGGAATGTTTTATTGTCAACAAATGTTTAAATTCTCGAGATGGCCCGTACGCTCAACTCCAATTTTATCAGAGCATTATCATTGGAGCTGTCGGCAGATCTATTTTTAAAATATCACGCCTCTTTGCAAAAGGAAACGAAAAAATGAAAGAGGAGAGTACTTTTTCTTTGTAAAATGTGACAAAGAGGTGGTGCGGGATTTCTCAACGTGAAGTTATTGTCCGTGACGTAAAGTAGCCGTGACAAATAGTGCTGCGTTTTTCAGTTTCGCAACATTCTAAGTAAGAGTTAATGCCGGAGTTTCTCAGCTCGAGGCGATGAGATGTTTTATTTTTTTTACAACTTTATGAAAACAGACCATCGTGTGCGTCGGCGAAGTTATTGCCTTAATTTACTGTTTCTTTTTAGTTTACTAGGAATATTACGAATAGTTTACTATTACTTTTTCTGTAGTCAATCACCTTTTCTCTAACTTCTGTTTAGAAATGTAAGTAACATACATCTACAACTAAAAATCTTTAATATATATATTTTTTTATAAAAAGCATAAACGCCTTGAGCATAGACGGAAGGTGGCTAGCTTATACGTTTTTATAGGATACATTTCAGAGAGTCTGCAGCAGAATTGCAAAGCCTTCCGTCTCCATTTTTTTATCGGACAACAAGACTTACTAGTAGGCGCCACCATAATATGGTTGATATACCAAAGAGTCGCACTAAGCGTTTTGGTTCCAATTTTGTGATTCGTATTGCTAAAGAGTGGAACTCTTTGCCTAAGTCTGTGTTTACTGACAAATACAATGTAGGGGTCTTGAAGTCACGAGTGAATACCTTCTAGGCAAGCGCGTTACATCGCATCGTTGCTTACCATCAGGCGAGACACACTTACCTATTTAAAAAAAAATTAAAGATCATTGAGTAATCAAAATAATCAGTCAGGTTCAGTGTTTTTACAGTCACAAATTTAATTACTTATGCAGAAAAAAAACCTTTTTACTTACGATTGATTGTAACGTGACGCATAAAAAGTTTATTTTTATTAATATTTAAACATCAATGGTTTTCTCCTACTGAACTAATATATATAGTTTGATAGCATTATTGACCCGCCAGTTGTATCGCATCCAGTTGGCGGTGGAAAAACAGTATTTGGGTTCCGTACCTAAAGAGTAAAAACGGGACCTCTATTACTAAGACTTCGCTATCTGTCGGACGGAGTCCGTCCGTCCAGAAAATAAAATAAGTATTTAAGGGGGGCTTCCATAAAATAAACGCGTTTTTTGCCCTTTTTTGCTCGATATCAATAATGGCAACGGGTAGGCACTTGAAATGTTCACAAAATACTCAGTTGTATTTTTACTTTAATAATAAATAATAAAATTAAAATAAAATAAATATTTAAGGGGGCTCCCATACAACAAACGTGATGTTTTTATTTAACTAAAAGTTTGTACGAAACCCTTCGTGCGCGAGTCCGACTCGCACTTGGCCGGTTTTTACAAGAGTATAAACAATGCGTTAAACACATTATTAATCTCTCGTAGTAACCTAAATGATAGTGTTACGATTGACTTCATATCCGTAGCATATCGGCGAGAATAGAACTCTATTCCTTTGATTTAAAGTTGATATCTCAACCGATGGGCTACGGCTGCCTTAAAGTTAGTACTTAGGTCGACGCCAGCAGCCTTTAGAGACTGCCCCTGAGACCTATTTACGGGCATCGCGAAGCAAAGAGCTAAGGGAAATTGTGAGCGCTTAAACAGGGGTGGAAAATTGTTGGAGATTAGTGGTAATCGCGTTATGAACGCAGTTTCTCCTGAACCACACCTTTGAAAATCTCAGCTTTGACGATGTTCCTTTGCAAGGCAGTTACTTTGAGTCGAGTTCACATGTTTAGGGGAGACCGGGCAGAATGGGATACTTAAGAAAAAATAATCATATAAAGATAATTAAACTCTTTATTCAAAAAAAGTTAACACCGAAAACAACATTTGTTATTAAACTATATATAGTAAACTTGATTTATAGGCCAAATTGTTAATTATTTAGTAAGTAGGAAAAGTAGTCTTTAATTATACGGGACAAAACGAGCACATTGTATTTAGGCTGGCAGCGTTTACAAATATGAGCATCGTTGTTATTCTCGTCGACTCCAGCACTAGGAATTGGGCCCATCCATGGCATACACTACAGATTACCCATCCTTCTGTTGACTGCGAGTATAAGTACCCAGAGTAGATATAGACGGAATTGTCACCATAGCACTTCGTTACTTGTCACAAAATTTCGTAACACAATTAACAAATACAGATTTATTTGGTAAAGAAGCAAAACATGTAGTGACAAGTCTCCGGCTGATTGACGTGAGTCGACTAAAGTTCGTCTAAATGACACGTTTGCCGGCACTGTTACGTATAAGAGTCACCTACAACAACGCATATCCTGTTCTGCCCCGAACCTCGTTTTTTCCGGTGTCCCCAAATTTGGATGAAGTAAAAATTCTGAGAAGCGTGATATTGTATGCAAGAAGATCGCTAACATACATTAATATGTATATAACAATATATATAACATTATCTTTAAACATAAAAAATATGATCAATTTACAAAGCAAGATCGGAAAATCCGTACTTACAAAGCCGCTGAAATAATTTTCAAGATTAATGTTGAGAGCTTTTTACAAATAAAATGAATTGAGGCACTTTATAACTCCTTAAATAATATAAAAGGCTTTGTATTGAGTGATTGACTGACTGACAGATAACGCAAAACCTAAATTTGTAGAGTCTATTTATAAGAGACTGGATATAATTTTTTATTTTGCTCTGTAGGCAAGTTTCCATACGGCCTTCTAGTATTAACATACTAACATTTTGCTAAGCATTTAACTTATGCTTGTAACAGGTGAGCGGCAATACAAAAATTATATTTACACGACGACAGCTTTTTTCACTGTCGTCCAATTTCAATGAAACTTTAAGCATAAATTAATCTTTCGCTGAAAAACAGCAATAAATTTGTTGAGTAGTTTCGGATATACATACAGACAGACAGTTTTGTGTTCCGTTACTCTTTCTTTATTGCCCACACTCTTTTCTTTAATTGAGCGAAGCTCTCTTTTAGGCAACTCACAAATTTCGCTTGTCTCCCTCCTGCTACTTAACGGTTCAACCGATGCGAACGAATTTTGGCATGAACATACATGATTTTAAACTGACGGATATACACTCGCGAGCAACCAAATCGACTCAAGCCCTCATTCTGCTTACAAACTTTGTTTTTAGGTAAAGTATACAAGGTATTTATAAAAAAAGACTGTCATTAGAAAGCTCAATATACAAGCTTTCATAAAACACTAATATTGTTTTTTTTTTTTAAATCTAACGCATTCATTTTTACATCAATAGCACTATGAGTCGTTTTGCTCATTACGCTATCCGCGACTTGCGCTAACTGCCACCCCTATAAAAGCTCTCGCAACCGGCACACCTTATCAGTCGCTTATCACAAGTTGACATGTACACATCTCCGAGAATTGCAATCATTTTTTCCACGTTACCATGGATACCACACCTGAAGAAGCCGCTCAAGTTGTTGCCTTGTTGGAACAAGGACTTAGCCAGCGAGTAGTCGCTGCCCAGCTTCGCTTGAGCCAGTCTGCTGTGTCCCGGGTCTACAGACGATTTCGAGAGACCGGTGCCTTCAATCGAAGACCAAGAACCAGCCGCCACCGGTGTACTTCTGACAGAGACGACCGTTTCATTGTCTCAACATCGCTGCGCAATCGGCATCTGACGAGTGTTGATGTTCAACAAGAACTCAGGCACGTTCGTGGTGTAGCTGTAAGCGAGTGGACAATAAGAAGACGACTGAGAGCAGCCAATCTCACTCCTAAAAGGGCTGCGACGGGGCCCAAATTGACTGCAGCCCACCGACAAGCGCGTCTTCAGTTTGCTCGAGAGCATGTCAATTGGACCATTGCCCAATGGCAGTCGGTTCTCTTTACTGACGAGTGCAGAATGTGTCTGCATGGCAACGACAGAAGAGGCCGAGTCTACAGGCGTCCGGGCGAACGATTTGCCCAATGCTGTTTCGCTGAAACAGTAGCATATGGCGGTGGTTCCTGTATGATGTGGGCCGGCATCTCTTTAGAGGGAAAGACGGAGCTCGTTTTCGTGCCTGGTGGAGGCCGAGGAGGCGGGCTTACAGCTGATCGGTACATCACCGATATTCTCCTGGAACACGTTGTTCCCTATGAAGGATTTGTCGGCGAGGACTTCGTCTTAATGCACGACAATGCTCGTTGTCATACAGCGCGCATTACCCAGCAGTTTTTGGATGAAGTCCAGATGCGTACAATGGACTGGCCTGCGCTCAGTCCAGACTTGAATCCGATCGAGCATTTATGGGACCAGTTAAAACGAAGAGTACGAGCCAGAAATCAAGCCCCTTCGACGGTGGAAGAGTTGAAGGCAGCATTGTTGGAAGAGTGGGTTAACATACCTCAAGAGGACGTCAAAAAGTTGATCAGATCAATGAAGAATCGACTTCAAGCGGTGATTAGGGCTAGGGGGGGGAATACCAAGTATTGATTTATTTAATTGTTATGTATTTTCTTAATCAATTTTCTTTTATTTCTAAAATACCCAACCACAACATCTTCTCACAAATTCCTGTTTTTCCTGTATTTATGTTTAGATATCATTAATTACAAAGATAATGAACGGATATTGATAATGGTGATATCTTATTAAAGCTGCAGTTTGGAGCTTTCAGATGATATATAGTTTTTAAAAATATCTCCTATAACTTTCTTGAAAACAGAGTCTATACTCAGAGTTAGGGCTTGAGTCGATTTGGTTGCTCGCGAGTGTAGGCTATGTAAAAAAAATATAGACTTTACCATGGAGGAATAATCACCGAAAGAAAAATTCAAAAGCTGATCACAGCCAAACCACTGAGACTAAATTGATGAAATTTGGAGCCAAAACTCACATGGTGGTCGTGACTAATGTGCAAAAAAAAGTTTTGGAATCGGACGTACCATCGAGGAATAATTACCCTTTAAAAATCTAATTGCTTCGCTCAGTATTTGCAAACAGCAGCATGTATTGCAGACCTAGTTTATTCAATATGTACAGACCTTTGGTTTCTACTGCTTTATTGTGTAGATTTTTCTTTCACGTTTCGCTCGACGTTAAAAAATCTTTTAAGCGTTACAAGATAACTTAATCTGTCAAGCCTATCCCCGCTGTCTTTGTCTTTGTTCCGCTTGAATATATACACATCAAAAGTGTTTAGGGATAAATCACGTTTTTGCTAGTTACTAAAAATTCGGTATATTTAATCTTTTATAGTAACTTTTATGGATAAATTAAAAAACAAAACATAAATAAGCAATCATTAAACAATGTATTGATATTGCTCATAATGATGATGATGATAAAAAAAGATGTTTTATTTATTTATTTATTGATCACCAACATAATAAACGCAATTACATTTACAGGTAAGTTTAGTTGAGCGTAATGTTATTACAGTTATAGGTGACGACAACAATCATAATTGAAGAAAAATCAAACATTTTAGATTTAATCAAATTTATATGAAAAAAGATTAACACTGAAATAGAACATCTCTTCTGTTATGGATAGAAAAAATATAATCAAATAAATGACTTTTGAAACTTTCAATCCCTACTAATATTATAAATGTGAATGGAAGTTTGTTTGTTATGCTTTCACTCAAAAACTACTAAACCGATCAGCATGAAACTTCGTACATATATTCTTGGAGGTATTAGAAGTAACATAGGATAGGTACTTTTTATTAAAAAAAAATTGCGTAGAAAGTAGTAACTAGTATAAAATAAATATTAAAATATTGTAACAATAGACACACGATACTCGCCATAACACAAAAAAAGGGTTCGGTGAAATAATTACTGCTGGATTACATTTCATTATCTCCTGGCTAACCAACCCGAGTGTGTGTTTGCGATTGATTAGAAGGTTATTTTAAATCTTTGTCTTTTCTAATCTGAAACATTTTAACATGCAGAATTGCTTTGATTTTATTTCTTTTTGGTTTTTCTAATATCATTTGTTTTTTTTTTACTATCACTACCTTTGTTAATTATTGTTAGTGGTGTTGCCGTTGTAATGAATTAATTATGAAATAAATATATAAATAATACATAAAGTTGGTAGCACAACAACTAGAAGTAGGTAGGTAATAGGTTATATTCTAGATCATGAAGAGATGGCGTTAGCTTAAGAAACACTTGGAAAAATTCAACCTGTCAAGATCTCGGTAGCTTATATGGAAAACTATTTGCCCAACCCGCCCAGCATATGCAAAACGACAAAATTTTGTCGACCCGTTTTCTCGTGTTTTAGTCATTTGTCGTCAATCGTCTCTAACATGGTTGCGCTTAGAAGTCAACTTCTTATGTCAAAAGAGTAGTATTACCTAATTAGCCGCGGAACTTTTTGTCTACGAACTCTTACATGGCAATAGCGTTTTAGTCAATATTTTAACCGATATTTTCGACATATTTCTCGTCCATGCGATGCACGCAGAGAAGGAGACGACAAGTGTTTTGTGTGCTATTTCGATTGTAGCGATGGCGGTGTCTTATTAAAATTATGTACTCAAAGTATATTAAGGACGAACGACACGTAAATATATGTTTTATACTTATATTTTATTTATACTTATATAAATTTATTTCTAAAAGTATATTTCTATAAGTATAAATATATTCCTATAATTATAGGAATATTTATTTTGTAATCCCGTTGGGGAACGTTAATCGCCGACCGCAAATCACGGGTTTTTTATGATATATTGGCACAGATATTTAATTTGTATAGATTTATGACAGATACGAAGTAATAATACTTCGAATCCTATATAAATACATATTTACTGTGTCATTCGTTATTTCGTTTGTTTCCTTTGGTTTTCCATTATTACTTTTAAGTAATTTATTTAATCCTCTTAATTTGATTTAAAGTATCGGCGGTTTCAAAAAAGAAACAAACACGGCAGACTTAGCGTATACGATCAACCACAGATCATGTAAGTCGTCAGTCAAAGACAAAATTGATGCAACCCACATTACCAAAAAGTAAATAAAAAATTAAATAAACAATGACGGTGTGACTGTGTTAGATAATAAAGTAGTTTATTATCATATATCAAAAGGCAAAAACAGTTTTTCTACATGTTTGAGTAAACGAGACATATGTCGGATATCGACAAACTTCCCTTCAATCGTGCGCGAGATATCTCAAGTAGCGCATGCTAGGTCGGCTGGCGATATCTTTTTCTTGCTAAATATTTTTAATCTAATTTACTTTTGCATAAAATCAAAAGGCATATATTGATATATTACAGTAATATAAGTTGCTAGTGGACCCGACAGACGTTGTCCTGCCTGTTATTTTTGCAGTATAGATAAATAACCTAGATACCGTCTGCAGCGCCATCTGCCGGGCTGATTTGTGAATCTAAACCATTCTCAGATCCCCTTGAACACACACAAAAAAAATCATTCATATCGGTCCAGCCGTTTAGGAGGAGTTCAGTGACATACACACTCACAGAAGAATTATATATATAAAGATATACGGGATTTTTACCATGTACCTTGTTTTTGTTTTTATTGAGTTTCCGATATTTCGGCACTTGTTGCAAGTGCCATGATCACATAGCAACTTAATAAAAACAAAAACAAGGTACATGGTAAAAATCCCGTATATAACTTATGTTACCGTAATGTTAGTGACCATGAAAGTTTAAAAAAATGTATTGATATACATTGCATTAAATAAACAAATATTAGGAAACATCATATACATGGTTTTGAATCCAAGTTAAGTAGCTTAAGCACTTGTGTTATGGAATTCAGAAACAACGACGGTACCACAACACCCAGACTTAAGTAAATATAGGAAAGTTCATTTTCTACATTGACCCGGCCGTGTATCGAACCCGGGACTCGGAGTGACAGTACCATGAAAACCAGAATGCGAACCACTCCACCACGGAGGTCGACAGATTAGGTTAGATATTTTATTATCCACTAGCGGCCTGTCCCGGCTTCGCACGGGTGGACAAAATTCTTTAAATGTTTCTATTTTTAATAATTTTCCGTTAGCGCCATCTAGCGTCCGGTAGACGAACTACTTGCGGTTAACGCGTCACTATGGTAACGCATATACAATGGAAAAAAAAGCGGGAAGAGAGCGGACAGATTTAACACGCAAACCACTGTGATCTTAGATTATAGATTACCAGCCAGCACGTTTTATCAAATTGTGCCTTTTATTATGCCTTTCAATATTTTGCCAAAAATATTTATGCCTAAACAAGGGTAGCTAGCTGTGAAGAATCTTGAGGGAAAATACTTGCTAATGATTAATGCATACATTTTCTTCCGTATGACCGTGTATTTAGCACGTTTACAATATTAAGTAAAAATAGAAAGCTACAACCGATTTCTTTTACATATTTTTGACAAGTCCGTCACTTTTAAAACAGTGTTACAGCCAGATTAAGATCTTAGGCCCCTCGCCCACAGCGACTTTTTGTAGTGATGCAGTAGCGATTCAGTCGCGCGTTCGTATCGATACAGTCGCAATGCGGTCGCTAGCACGATTCAGTCGTGATGCAAACGCGATACCGTCGCGCTTCTGTCGCGATGCAAACGCGATTCAGTAACGGCACAATATTACCTGCGATCGCTACATTTGCAAGATGGACTCGGTTGAGGCAAAATTAGTCACGTCGTTTTGTGATTTCTTTTCCATTGAAAAACCAGAGTTGACATGCGCGCGTTTGCATCGCTACAGTCGCGATGCTGTAGCGCGTTAGTAGCGCGTTGGCATCACTTCTGGGGCGCGTTGCAAATGCGACTAACGCGCGTTAGTAGCGATGCTGTCGCGCGTTTACGAAACGCGTCACGCATCACTACAAAAAGTCGCCGTAGGCGAGGGCTCTGAAAAGCTACGTTCCGTGACACTAGCCCTAATATGGATCCTTGGCGAGAGGATGTAGGTTTGTGTAGGACTTTCTACGTCCAAAACATCATATATTTAGATGAATAAGAATTAAAGTCTATCTACTATATTTGAGGGGTACACCGCACAATGGATATTAATACAAATTATTAATGCAAGACAAGATTTAAGGATTCAATAGACTGAATACTCCTGTTTGTCAACCTTTGTGCGAATGAACCAGAGTATTATTGGAATAGTATAATTGCCGATTGCGAAATTGTTGCTAAGTATACCGGTTTAAAAAGCGGATTTAAGACGTCTTATCAAAGTCGAAGTTAAATGCTTTCTAGAGTGACAAAAAAGTATTTACTATTTGCAAATCGAAATGCCTTCCTAATCTGTAAAGTGTCAACAAATATTTGCTACTGGCTGCACCTGGTATGCTTTTCAATGCTCTCTTTTGCTGATCTTTTTGCTGACTATACATAATAGATTGGGGCAAAAGTTTCTTCGCATTTTATATGGAAAAAAATTGTAATAAAATTTTAAAATGTATCGAATTTCTTCATTCGATTCGCTCATTTTGAAAAAGGAAAAACAAATGAAAAATGGTGGGAAACAAAATTTTCTTGATTTGATTATTTTTTTGAAATGTCACCTTTTTGAAACCCAGCTAGCAATAAAAACCAGCCAGATACAAATAGTACAGCCAAAGATATTTTATTACAAGTTTTACATATTATATGCGATAAGATTTTTTCCCGACCTATAATATAAAGCTTCTCTGGTATGTAAACAACGACATAACAAAGTTTCATCACGATCTGATCAATAGTTTTGGAACGTATGAGGAACAAACAAACAAAACATTGATTATTAATTATCCAGACAGAAATATAACTTTATGACTACGATTAACAAAAGCACTGAACTATTATATGATTAATTTGTGTATTTTCGGATATTTATTTAGTATACTGAATAGTATTTTTTTATTATTTAATCAATTACTTCTTAAAGTACCTTCTTAAATCTTGTAATGAGGCTGATAACTGACAGTAGGGTAATACCGACAAAAACATCGTTTGTTATAAAAGGTTTTATCGTTAGAATATAAATATGTATGGTTTCTTTTCGTTTTCAATTGTTTCTTTTATTTTTAGTCAACTTGTTGTGGCTAATCTTAAGACTAGGCGATGCAATCGCTAAGCTTAAAGCTACGCTAGCACCATATTGGAGCGGAGTGTAATATCTAAAAAGAGATTTTTTTATTGCTTCGATGGGAATTTTTGCGATTTTCAAAATTTGTCTCCGTCACAATCTGGTCCTAAGCCTGTTGATTCGATTCCACACAAAAAATATTAAAATCGGTTAAGAACTCGGGAAGTTATGGCGTAACAGACATTGCGCCATTCAAGCTGATCCATGGGAGCTTCGCTCACTTCGTTAAAGATAAAAGCTCAGCTAAAGATAAAAGAAATTAACATTAGCCTCTCCTCGAAAGCAAATCTAAAATTAGCCGGTTAAGCTGAAGTTTGTTTTCACACCCATTAGTGTTAGTTTGATATTTTTTTCACAAAATGACAGGACTTTTATATCCTGGAAATTCTGAGACATTTTATGATGTTTTTTATTGTCCATATAATACCGTTTTCCCAGCGAATAACTTAGATTTCCTAAGTTGTTAGTACGCCTGTTCTGTGACACTAGAAATGTTTAATAATTTACATCTTCTGTTCTAATGCGACAGTTTTATTTGACCTACTGGTAGATCAAAGTATATTTTCTTGACACCTCATCGCAATTTGTTTGATTGTTAATAAGCTTTTATTTCCTTGTACTGTTTGCTTGTGTAGGTCGAATCTTCTTCTCCTACGGAGTTGAAATTTCACGCCATTTTGGTTCAGTTGCGATGCCAATTCATTGCTATGGTAAGTATAATCTGATTCTACATCCAAGATCGGCTCCCGACGAGGTCTTTCGATATTATATAAATATTTTTCTTTTTGGTTTATTTAGCGCATCACTGGTTTGGATTTTAGATACTTTTGCGGTAAATCAGTTTATAGTTTTGTCATCTTGCAATAACAAAAGAATCTTATTATTCAAAACAAAAGCTTATCTGTCAAAGCTCGTATAGGTTAAAAGATTTTAAGAAAACATTATTAAAACACAGCATACGTGACGTAAGATCTGAAATGTAATTTAATGATAGTTTAAAAGACTTATTTTTACATTTTGTCTTATTGAAGCATACTGGTAGGTTTTTATATACTAAATTACTTTTATTAAAAGAAATTTAACTGGTATTTCACGTGTCGGACGAGTTTATTTTTTTTGTTATATTTCATGAGACCAGTGGAGTAAGATATATGAATAAATCAAAATAAAGTACTACTATTACTACTTCACAGATTTATTATTTAAATAGGTAAATCAATTTTAGTTTGAGATATGAGCTACGTATGTGACATATTTTACAGGTTATCAGAAGAATTTGCTCCTCAGATTTTTATTATGGTAACATAATTATCAAATTGATTAAAAAATGTTTGCTATTACAGAATAAGACTTGGAATAGCCACGGTTGCTCGGTGCAACGGTAGCGGTGGTAAACCCACTATCGATGGTCCTGGGTTCGAGTCCCCGAAGGGGCAAATGTTTGTGTGCAAAAATGAGCATTTTTACCTGAGTTATGGGTATTTCTATATACTTCTATGTATATTACACATTTATGTATGTCTATCCGTTACCCTAGTATCCATAACACGAGCCTTATAGTACTTACTTTGAACTAGGCTAATTGGTGTGAATTGATAAGTATGAGAACACGGGACGTGAGTGAAACAAGACGGCTGTCAACGCACTGATGTATATTGAGAATAGGGCGCGGGCGCAGCCGCGTAACTATAGCTATACATAACAATCTTTCCCCCTTAAAATGTCTTACATGAATTGTTTATAATTGACTGGGGGTCGAGCACGCTTGGACCTGCCTAAGTTCATAGTTCTGTTCTCCTTTTCCACGACTTCTGTATCGTCAATATCATAAAGGATATCATGGTCGTCTGATGAAGGCGGATGACGGACTCCCCTCGTTAACGTCACTTTGCTTGGCGAAGGTTCGTCTTCTAACGTGTTGTTAATGTCAATTGGTGCGGCTGCAGGGGACACACTCACGTCAAGAGAACGAGACTGACAATGTCGAAAAGGCGGCATGCACTGTCCTTTTCTAGATAAACTTCCTTCTGATTGTGAGGTTGACCGTACATCATTACTGTTATAAGCGTATACGGCTCTGTCTCCTGTCGATGAGCGTTTACTAGTAGTTCCATTGTAACTTGGTAGAATTTGGTTGAGATGTTTCTTAACATAGTTTAATGAGTTCAAGTCTTTAACAATGTACAACATTTTTCCTATTTTTTTATGTATTTTACCCTTTAACCATAAAAACTTATTATTGTTCAAATACTTTTTATAAAAAATACTTTGTCCTAGATGAAATGTTCTAAATTTACCACCTCGCCGCTCAGATTGCAAACACTGTTTGGAACGTACACGCATGTGGAGTGAGGCAGAGTAGGGCGCCGACGTCGACGGCGGAGGGCGGGGACTCATTAGGTCTAACCGTGATCTTAGCTGACGACCAAACACTAGTTGAGCCGGTGATTCACCTGTTGTAGAATGCTTAGAGTTACGGTAATCAAATACGTATTTTAACAATCTTAGTCTACTTTCTCTTATACAATTTCTATTTTGTAATATCGATTTGATTCCCCGTTTAATAATTTTTACGTATGATTCCGCTTGACCATTGCTTGCCGGGTGATACGGCGGAGACGTCATGTGGGAAATTCCGTTCAATTTGCAAAAATGTATAAATTCATGAGAACTAAATGATGTACCGTTATCTGTCACTATAGTGTGAGGTAACCCGAACCTCGACATAAATTCGTACAATTTATCGATTACAGCTGGTGACGTGCAGGTGTTCATTTCGTAAACTTCTACCCATTTTGTATAAGCATCTACAATAAATACATACGTCCATCTATAGGTCCCAAAAAATCAAGATGAATCCGATGAAACGGCCGCGGGGGATATGGCCACGGTGACACGGGCGCTCGGGGCGGTGATGGCCGTAATTGTACGCACACTTCACATAGACTTATCATGTGTTCTAAGGCCGCGTCTATGCCTGGAAACCAGAAGCGAGCGCGAGCCTCAGCCTTAGTTTTGACAATACCTAAATGAGATGTGTGTAGTTCCGCTCATACCTGCTTACGGAGCGCCTCCGGCATAACTACTTTATGACCGCGCATAAGACATCCGTTTTCATACGACAGTTCTAATCTACACATAAAGTAGGGTTTTAGATTTGGATCGTTAACCGACCGCGGCCAACCATTAAGCACATAATTAATAACATTTTTCAACACAAAATCCGTCTGAGTAGCTTCTCTCAACTGTTCGAGGGTTATTGGTTTCGACCCGTCTATGACAAAACAAACATAGGCAGCTCGGTCGCAAATATCATGCCCCCCTCCATCGTCGCGACCCGCACGCTCCGCGTCACTGCTATCGGGCCCGTCTGAGGTAAACGCCAAGCTAGCACGAGACAGGTAATCGGCGCTATTATTCGTACTTTTTACATATTCAATGCAATAATTGTAACCGGCCAAGAACAAGGCGTAACGCTGCAACCGATTCGCGGACACTTCCGGTATACCCTTCTGTGATCCAAAAATAGACAAGAGCGGCTTGTGGTCAGTACGTAAAATAAATGGTACTGACCTACCATACAAATATTGATGAAATCGCCTGACACCAAATATAATTGCTGTAGCCTCTTTTTGAATCTGAGAGTATCGACGCTCAGCATTATTAAGGGTACGTGACGCAAAAGATATAGGTTTTTCGATACCATCCTTTCCAATTTGCGACAAAATCGCTCCTAAACCGGTAGGTGACGCGTCTACTGTTAGTATTATTTTTGCGTCTGGATTAAAATGTGTCAAAACCTGTTCCGACGCTAAAATATTTTTAATTTCGCTAAATGCCTTCTCCTCTTCACAAGTCCAAACCCATTTACTGCCCTTTTTTAAAAGTTTGTAAAGTGGACTTAGAATACTAGAAGCGCCTGGCACGAACCCCCTGTAGTAATTAACTAAGCCTAAAAATGATTGCAATTGATTCACATTTTTTGGAATTGGTGCATCTAATATAGCTTTCACTTTCTCCGGCGATTTTTTTAAACCGTCCTTATTAATGACGTAACCCAAGTAACTTATTTCATCACAAAAGAAAACACATTTTTCTCTTTGTAATGTTAAGCCAGCGTCCTGGAGTCTTTTTAGCACCTGATTCAATCTTTCTAAATGCTGATTCCGATTAGATCCAGTTATTAACACGTCATCCAATAGAACTAGTACGCCACTTATGCCAGCAAGTAAATTTTCCATGGCGCGTTGAAAAATAGCCGGCGCGCTTGCAAGACCAAACACGAGACGCGTGTATGCAAATAGTCCGCGATGCGTATTGATGCACGTAAGCTTTTGTGAGTCGTCATCAAGAGAAAATTGATAATAGGCCATTGAAAGATCTAATTTAGTGAATTGCTTTCCCCCATATAGTTTACAAAATAATTCATTAATTGTAGGCAGAGGGTACTGATCGATAACCAATTGTTTGTTAATACTCACAGAATAATCTGCACAAATTCGTAAAGATCCGTTACGTTTTAAAACCGGTACAATGGGTGATGCGAAATCCGAGTGATCCACTGGACGAAGTACTCCTAAACCGACCAACCTATTAATTTCACTTACTACCCTACCTTTCAATGCGAAGGCCACCGGCCGCGCTTTACAGAATACCGGTTTTGAGCCTTCCTTCAAAGTTAACTTTACTTCATATTTATTAAATTTGCCTAACTTTCCCGAGAACTATTGAGGATAATTCGCTTGGAACGTTTTTATAATGTCGTCGTCATTACAATATTGAACGGGGCAAAGCTGCAATTCAAATTTAGAAATAAAATCGCGACCGAGTAAGGACGGACCGTCCCCGCGAATTATAAATATATTAAGTATGCGTTTACGACCGTCCCACTGAACTGATAACGCTATGCAACCAATACAACCTAGCACTTCACCATTATAGCTTATTAATTTTTTTGTAGTAGCGTTCAAAGGCACATCTTTGAAATGCGATTTGTAAGTTCCCTCAGACATGACTGTAACCGCCGACCCGCTATCAATTTCAAAACGAAACCTTTGGCCGTTGATGAACACCGTCTCAACTAACGGTTCCCCTTTGATCGTACATATGTTATGCAACTTACCGTCGTCGTCGTCGCCCTCGTTCGCCTCACATGCCACCGTGGAAACATAATGAACTTTATCTACTCTAATACTATAATACAAAGATTCTAAAACTGAAAACAAAATGCTTATGACAAACATTACGTACAGGCCAAAAATAATAAAAAAAAAGTTTCATTACGATACAGGTCTTGTATGGACACCTGTAACATAATATAACTTTTTTATCATAACGATACACCTATACAACCTCCATCTGGACCAAGGAGGTTGAACCTCTACTTTAAAAAGGTTTCAATGAACGAGTCCGTGACGACGCAACACGCATGCGCAATCGATATTTGCACCTTGGCGCCAACATTTGACATTTAAAAATTTGTTGTTATATTCAGCGTTTTATTTGCAATATTGTTTTACGTATTATAGTATGAAAGTAGATAAAGTAGTGTATGACACTATACATAACTTGGTCTTATAACACTCGTGTGATACTATAAAAAAACTCGCCTACGGCTCGTTTTTTTAAAACACACTCGTGTTATAAGAACCCTTATTATGCAACAGTATCATAAACTACTATTTTTACACATACGGCGTAAATGACCTTTCATATTACACTTCCGACACGTATAATTAGCAAATCGACATGACTCTGCTTTATGATTAGTGTAACCGCACACCGTACACTTCACTTTAGCGCTGCGCCGACCTTCGGTGCCCGAGGGTTGTGCGATCTTAAACAAGGTCTCGGGGTCGGGCGTGGCGGGCGGCGCCGGTGGTACTGCGGCGCTGATGGCAGCGGCGCGCGCGCCGCGCAGACTTTCGGCCAGGTCCACGGCTTTAACCAGCGTAAAGCCTGCAAGATCTTGAACGTACAATTTTTCCTTTTCGGCCCCCGGCAGCATTCCCATAATGAAACGATCCCTCAATGTTTCCTCCACGTTACTAAAATTACATTGAGCGGTCAAACCGCGAAGTCTCGCGGCCCATTGTGAAGGTGACTCCATTTCTAGTTGGGTAGCAGCGTAAAATTTTTGGCGCTCACTAAACCCAATCTGCTTCGGGGTGAAGTGCGAATCGAGGAGGATTACGATGTCTTCATAAGGCACCTCTTGGAGTTCCTTCGGTAACGCGAGATCCGATGCAAGCTTATAGCTGCCTTCGCTGAGTGCGCTGAGTAGAATTGCACGTCTTTTCACTCCAATTTTATCATTCTCCTGCGTAATGTTGTTCGCAATAAACCACTGCGTTAACCTGTTTTTATAAATTTTCCAAATGTTTAAATTATGGTCGAAAACCGATAAATTTCCAAAACTTGCACAAGACATTTTTAATTTTTGCAAACGCGGGTACTCGTCGCCACTGATAAGTATGAGAACACGGGACGTGAGTGAAACAAGACGGCTGTCAACGCACTGATGTATATTGAGAATAGGGCGCGGGCGCAGCCGCGTAACTATAGCTATACATAACATGAATGTAGAAAATATTATTATTTATGAATAAAAAGAAAGTAAACCGCACAGTCTCCAAGTGTTTTATTGTGAAATTGAAAAAAAAAAAATAATGTATTTTGGCAGAAAAACCCGCTTAAGTGAAAAGCAAAGATAATATAAACACTTATCTTACTTACCATATAAAAGGAGTTACAACAAAACAGTTTATCGGCCCAGAAAGCGATATTTTGGAATGGAAGCGTCAATATGATGAGTTTCCTGATAATTTCTGTTTCTGCAATGGGTGGTAAGGAGGCGTCAAGAGTGAGCTGTTAGCTTGGAGCAGGTGCTACAAACTTATTCGCATTAGGGCCCTACCCCACCGAGACGCCATAGCGACGTCGTCGGTTACGTAGTTATAGTTAAGTCTGGGCACTTGCCGTTGCCGCAAAGAGTAAAAAACAATTGGTTGTCTGTAAAGTCAGTTTACGGACGATAATTTTACGTGATAGCATCATAAGAAACCATTGATGAAAAATTGCATATTTTTATGAATTGTATTGAATTAATATCACTGAATTATCATTATTTCGACGACCGTTTGGTGCAACGGTAGCGATCCTGCCTTTCGTACCGACGGTCCTGGGTTTGAATCCCGGAAGGGGCAGATGTTTGCATGATGAATACAAGCATTTGTACCTGAGTCATGGATGTTTGTATATATTTCTATGAATATTACTTATTTATGTATGATATATGTATGTCTATTAGTTACCCTAGTATCCATAACACAAGCCTTAAAGTGCTTACTTTGGGCTAGGTTATTGGTGTGAATGTAGGAAATATTTATTTATTTATTTATTTTGTATATACAAAGAAGGAGTAAATTGAAAATTAAATAATAATTTCGATAAATTAACATTAAGTTGTTGTAATAAACAATGGAAACCACATAAACTTTTCACTTTATGAAGCGGAAGAGAGATAGATGCGCCACAACACTTAGGCCGATTGTCGCTTGTTTCGCTCTCTCGCTTGCACGCTCGGCTCAGGCGGAACGTTACACTTTTTCGTGCGTGCAGCCGGCGTTCGTCCATTTATAAGACGTCAAAAAACGAAAATTAAAAAGTATGGGTCCATCCTTTTATATCAAATCGAAGCCAAAGTAGTGTTTTTTCCAAAAGATATGAAGATTTAAGAAAATATCTTCCTACTTTTTTAACTGTGTGCGTATGTCAATGTTATCTTTTGATGAATTATTGACATCGCCAAGGCATCTCGGTGAGGTTGGGCTCTTACTTTGCTGGCAGCCTATTCTGTATCTGCCGCCCTTGGTGCGTTCGTTTACTTTTATAAATGTTTTCAATTGCAAAAATTGCCGTAATTTAAACTTGAACAAGCATGGTCGTTTGTTTGATAACTACGTAATTTGTGGTACGATTATTTTCCAAGCGGATATAATTTATTTTTCATTTTTATTTCCAGTGTTGGTATTGTTTGCTATTATTAAACGCCTTCGATGTGAAGGCGTTTTTTTTAAGTAAACAAGTATTGTGTGTATAGTCGATGTTGTATATTTTTTTATAAGCCACACTTGTTGCCTTTGTTATTCTAAAGTCATTGGTGTACGCTTTATTTGTTTTTTTTTATCAATGTTTAAGAGTGTTTAATTTTTGTTATATTTTTTAAGTGTATTTTTTGTGAGTAGTTTTGTGATTAAAGTTTTTAAATTAGTTATTCATTACCTATATTGAAATTGAATTAATATCTTCTTCTGGGAAAGCGTTAATACCAACGTCTGTTTAATATATTATATAGAATAGAGAGCAGATTATGTAAGTTTGTTTTTATATAGAGGGTAATCCAATTCAAAAATTCTGTTAATTTGGAAATAATACCTAATAGAAACTCCCATGAACTGACAACTTTACATTTATTTCCACATACTGTTCAAATTTCTGATTGATATTGAATGGTATTGGTTGAAATTATACTAGATTTAAAAAATCTAAAAATCCCACGTTTTTCAATGTCCTAAAAAGAATAAAATAACCCTGCGGGGCAAAGCGAGGGGCCACTCAAAACGTGGGGGCGCATATTACTAAGAGGAGATTTTAAAGAGATGAATGACATGCATTGATGCCGATTATTGTAAAGATGCGCCCCCACGTTTTGAGTGGCCCCTCGCTTTGCCCCGCAGGGTTATTTTATTCTTTTTAGGACATTGAAAAACGTGGGATTTTTAGATTTTTTAAATCTAGTATAATTATTTTATTCTTTTTAATTATTAACTCAACGAAGTAACCATGTGTTACGCAACAATCGGATAAGCCCCATACAAAAGTGAAAGTTGCCGAAAGTGGACCTGAAAGTGCATCTGGAAAGTTGAAAGTTGCTTTAGAGTGCATTGTCATCGGGTTCTGAACTATCCTGAAAGTTTCAGCTTTCTAGCTTATCGGAAAGTGCCTCAAATTTAAGTTGCAAGATTTTGCCCGGACAGACAAACAAATAAGAAAAGTGAGATAAGAAAAACGTGGTAAAAATTGAACTGCGCTGAGGTGTTTGGTGGAATTTGAACCTACACCTACTCGCTGTGCAGGCTAGTACTCTTCCATTTCACCCACCAACACCTTGACAGACCCGTTGAATTTTTACAAGTTTTTCTTACGTCATCACACGTTAATTTTTTTTGTGATAATTTTTTATCCTAATTATATTATGACAATACTTTGTGTGAGTGTTTGTTACCATATTGTCCGTAAAAGCCTAAGAATAACATTCCTAATGACTTGATTTCCTATTGTAAGCGAATGTTATCTTTATGATTGATAATAAAAATATTGCAAATTATAATAACTGAATCAATGTAACGCGTGGCTTGGTCAGCTAGTTAAATAATAATATTTAAATCTAACAGTTAAATTATTTAGTAAGAAAAAAATTAAGTCCTTACATAGAAAATTGACGTTTCGTATGGGAGGAATATCGAGTCGAAATTTCCGGAACGAAAACGTTGGAACCAAAAACGTACTGTGTTTTCTGTTGCGACACCATTTCTATACACATCGTTAATCCCTAGAGCTGCTTCTGCAGCACTGGTGCCACGGTAGAACTCGTACCCGCGAGCGATGTCAAAGAAAAAAAAATTAGGAAAAACTCGTTGGTTGCCTGTAAAGTCGGTATACGGGCGAAAGTTTTACGTGACAACGACTTTGAGTGGTAAAATAATTTTAATGTGAATATTCATTCGTATAGTAGGAAGAAGGATGAAATAATAGTAACAATTTAAAACATTTATTTATACAAAGAATTATATTTAAAACATTAATTTATAGGCACGCGTCCCTTCCACTTTTTATGTCTGTCTCTCTCGCTCTTAGGCGGGCTAACCATGCCCGAGTGGAAGGGACGCGTGCCTCTCACTCGCTCTCATTGTAAGCGCATAACGTGAGCGGAGCGTAACGCAGTTTCTTGAAGTGTCACCCGGCAAACCAATTTATAAGACGTTGTCACGTCAAAACAAATGAATACCTGTTTTCGAAATTCAAATGTACCAACGAAATGGATTTATGAAGGAGATTGCCGAAATGAATGTAGGTACTGAACTAAATATTTTCGTGTCTTGTTGAAAATGGGTTTATTTGATAAAGCTATCCTAATAAATTCAAAGTACTAACTTTTGTCAATTTTCATTTTTGGAGTTAGGAGATAGTGATCAAAATAAATAGGTTTTTAGGTTAAAGCAACCTTAAAGTAATATGGACTTTATATAGCCATATTTAAGACTCTCATTCATATTTTGGATGTAATTGACAAATTACAGTTTTACTAGCTTATAATAATTATAAGAAAACTAGCTGACCCAGCAAACGTTGTTTTGCCATCTTTATTATTTCTATGAAACATTTTTTTAGTTAATAGGGGTTTATCGTAGAGGGGTGAAAATTTAGGGTTGTATGTATTTTTGTATGATGTATCATAAAAAAATAAAAACAAAACATTTGGTCCAAAAAATAAAAAAAAAATACAAAAAAAAATCCACCCTTAACATTTAGGGGGATGAAAAATAGATGTTGTCCGATTCTCCACCCTAGCCGATATGTACGCTAAGATTCACGAAAGTCGGTCGAGCCGTTCCGGAGTAGTTCAATTACTCACACCGTGACACGAAAATTTTATATATTAGATAGGGTATAGAATGGTGTAGCATGACAAAAATACACAATCATCTAAGTATATATATATATATATATATCTTAATTTATATAAATCTCGTGTCACAATGTTTGTCCTCAATGGACTCCTAAACCACTTAACCGATTATAATAAAATTCGCACACCATGTGCAGTTCGATCCAACTTGAGAGATAGGATAGTTTAAATCTCAAATTATAGTCGCAATTTTAATTTATTGCTAATTATTTGTCTGTTATTATTTGACAGTCACAATTATCTGTTAACTCCAAATGATTCTAACAGATGTCGATACCTTTCGACTGGGTTGAGTAAGTAATCAATAGATGGCGCTGCTATGGTAAATCTACGAACGTGTCATATAAGCTACATTTTAACCGCAAGTAGTTCGTTTACCGGACGCTAGATGGCGCTAACGGAAAAATATTTATAATAGAAAAAATTTAAAGAATTTTGTCCACCCGTGCGAAGCCGGGACGGGCCGCTAGTATATATATACACTAGTGGACCCGACAGACGTTGTCCTGCCTGTTATTTTTGCAGTATAGATAAATAACCTAGATACCGCTGATTTGTGAATCTTAACCATTCTCAGATCACCTTGAACACACACAAAAAAAATCATTCAAATCGGTCCAGCCGTTTAGGTATGTTCAGTGACATACACACTCACAGAAGAATTATAAATATAATAAAGATATATATCTATCTATATATACATATATATATATATATATATATATATATATATATATATATCTATATATCTATATATTGCCATTAATCTTTAGACTGCATTATACTGGTAAAGCCCACCAATTTCAAAATTAGTAACTTTTTTACGCTTAACCTGCTAGTTGGCTATTAATTAGTTACTGATCAATCAAAATATCAATTATAAATCAAGTTCAGGACCATATGCCTAATGGTCCTGATAATATCTTATCCTAACTTAAATGGGGGAATGTGTTTAGATATTATACAGAAGTACAATTGCTAATTAATTTAAAAAAAACACACCAACACGTACAAATAACACAAACACCGTTGAAAGTCGAGTGACAGCTACAAGAATACAAGTAGTGATTCAACTACTTGATACGTAATCAATTCAATTATGATTTAAAAAGCGGATATAATTTCTCTGTTTTATAATTGCTTAATACTTATTTTAGTGCAAGACTAAATGTCTATTTTTTTAATTTGAGTTCGAGAGTACTGCAAAAATAAGAAAAATATTGTTCGAGATGGAACTATAAAATGATAACTATAATTGAAACTGATATGTACGAGTATATACACTCGAGAGCAATGAATCCGGGTCACTTAAAGAATCCTAAAAATCTCGGAAACTAAAAATGCTAGGTTAATGCAATAAATTGTATTTAATAGACAATGTAATACTCCTTAAATGAAGGTATTAAAACTTCTTAGTTATTGTAAAGTTATATCATAAAAAAATCAAATTTGAAAAAGGGCCACTTTCGAAGATGGAACTACGAAATTACAGCATTTGGTTTTGCTTTTGTTTGTAATCTGTCATTTATGTGGGTACATAAACCATGTTGATAGTGCTCTATATTCATTATTCAAGCTGAAATTATGTCGCTTACGCCTGAAGAATGCACCAGAATACTTACAATGCTGGAAACCGGCCGGAGTCAGCGCGATACAGCCAGGACTGTCGGTGTGTCGCTGTCAACAGTACAAAGAGTTCTCCGACGTTACGAAGAAACTGGTTCTAACCTACGATGACCAGGAACGGGCAGAACCAGGTGTACCACAGCACGAGAAGACCGATACTTGGTGAACACCATGCTTCGAAATCGCTTTCTCACAGGAACTGAACCCACCAATCAGTTTCGACGCCTCGGAGGAAGTAACCCAAGTGCATGGACAGTAAGACGTCGGCTTGCTGAATCTAACTTAAAACCCCTTAGACCTGCAAACGGCCCTAAACTGGAGCGTGGGCATCGTATTTCAAGACTAAGATATGCCCAGAGCCACGTAAATTGGAGTATTGAAGATTGGTCAAAAGTTATGTTCTCCGACGAATCAAAATTTATGCTCTACAAGCACGATGGAAGACACAGAGTGTATCGAAGACCAGGGGAAAGATTCAAGCAAGCATGCATCGAAGAAAAAGTAGCCTACGGTGGTGGGTCTGTACTTGTGTGGGCCGGAATTTCTTCTGAAAGTCGCACAGAGCTGGTGATCATAGAAAACGGCTCTTTAACTAGCGTAAGATATGTGGAAGAAATCCTCAATGATCACGTTGGTCCATTTATGGTCAATTTAGGTGAGGATGCTATATTTATGCATGACAATGCCCGACCTCATACAGGTAGGATTGTGAATAACTACCTTCAAGAGATGAACATTACTCGTATGGAGTGGCCAGCGCGCAGCCCGGATATTAACCCGATCGAGCATGCTTGGGACGAGCTAGGCAGATGCGTAAAACAACGAAACCCTCCCCCAATCACGCTTTGTGAGCTCAAAATTGCTCTCACAGAGGAATGGGAGAATATTCCCCAAAATCGTATAAGGAACTTGGTGTACAGCATGCCAAACCGCGTAAACGCAGTAATGGAAGCACGAGGAGGCAATACGAAGTATTAAAATTCAAGAAAATCGTAATAAAGTTCAAACATTTCATGTTTCCTATTTTTGTTTTAGGGAGAGATCAGCAGTTTTTTTCTTTATGTAATTTTGTGTTAATAAAATGTATGGTAACTCATATTTTTTTTACTTTCATTTAAGGAGTATTACATTGTCTATTAAATACAATTTATTGCATTAACCTATCATTTTTAGTTTCCGAGATTTTTAACATTCTTTAAGTGACCCGGATTCATTGCTCTCGAGTGTATATTTGATTAAGATACTAAAATTAGCTAATAATTAATAAATTATATGAGTACGCGTGACTTGATGAGTTGATGGTTGCGAACTGATTTTTGTACAATAAATTGCTAATAAATATGAATTGAGGTCAACTAAAAAGTGTTGATGGGACGATGTACGCGCTTGCTCGTACAAATATGATCACAAATAATAATTAATTCTTAATCGATCGTTTTGATTTACTTTTGCACCTTGCCTCAACGCTTGTCATTGACAAAATGTTTTGATTAGTAATAGTTAAACGGATGTCCGGTTACCTATTTGCATTACTAATAATTTTGAGAATAATAATCCCAAAAGAAATAATTTTTAAAAAACCTAAATTGTTTAAAATATTTTAGTCGATTTTATTGTTAAAAAACCATTTTGACACAAATCATCGTACAAAAGTACTGGCCATGGGCATTCTCCTTTGAATTTGGAATTCTCAACCAAAGAGGAGATACACTCGAGAGCAATGAATCCGGGTCACTTAAAGAATCCTAAAAATCTCGGAAACTAAAAATGCTAGGTTAATGCAATAAATTGTATTTAATAGACAATGTAATACTCCTTAAATGAAGGTATTAAAACTTCTTAGTTATTGTAAAGTTATATCATAAAAAAATCAAATTTGAAAAAGGGCCACTTTCGAAGATGGAACTACGAATTACAGCATTTGGTTTTGCTTTTGTTTGTAATCTGTCATTTATGTGGGTACATAAACCATGTTGATAGTGCTCTATATTCATGATTCAAGCTGAAATTATGTCGCTTACGCCTGAAGAATGCACCAGAATACTTACAATGCTGGAAACCGGCCGGAGTCAGCGCGATACAGCCAGGACTGTCGGTGTGTCGCTGTCAAAAGTACAAAGAGTTCTCCGACGTTACGAAGAAACTGGTTCTAACCTACGCAGACCAGGAACGGGCAGAACCAGGTGTACCACAGCACGAGAAGACCGATACTTGGTGAACACCATGCTTCGAAATCGCTTTCTCACAGGAACTGAACTCACCAATCAGTTTCGACGCCTCGGAGGAAGTAACCCAAGTGCATGGACAGTAAGACGTCGGCTTGCTGAATCTAACTTAAAACCCCTTAGACCTGCAAACGGCCCTAAACTGGAGCGTGGGCATCGTATTTCAAGACTAAGATATGCCCAGAGCCACGTAAATTGGAGTATTGAAGATTGGTCAAAAGTTATGTTCTCCGACGAATCAAAATTTATGCTCTACAAGCACGATGGAAGACACAGAGTGTATCGAAGACCAGGGGAAAGATTCAAGCAAGCATGCATCGAAGAAAAAGTAGCCTACGGTGGTGGGTCTGTACTTGTGTGGGCCGGAATTTCTTCTGAAAGTCGCACAGAGCTGGTGATCATAGAAAACGGCTCTTTAACTAGCGTAAGATATGTGGAAGAAATCCTCAATGAACACGTTTTGGTCCATTTATGGTCAATTTAGGTGAGGATGCTATATTTATGCATGACAATGCCCGACCTCATACAGGTAGGATTGTGAATGACTACCTTCAAGAGATGAACATTACTCGTATGGAGTGGCCAGCGCGCAGCCCGGATATCAACCCGATCGAGCATGCTTGGGACGAGCTAGGCAGATGCGTAAAACAACGAAACCCTCCCCCAATCACGCTTCGTGAGCTCAAAATTGCTCTCACAGAGGAATGGGAGAATATTCCCCAAAATCGTATAAGGAACTTGGTGTACAGCATGCCAAACCGCGTAAACGCAGTAATGGAAGCACGAGGAGGCAATACGAAGTATTAAAATTCAAGAAAATCGTAATAAAGTTCAAACATTTCATGTTTCCTATTTTTGTTTTAGGGAGAGATCAGCAGTTTTTTTCTTTATGTAATTTTGTGTTAATAAAATGTATGGTGACTCATATTTTTTTTACTTTCATTTAATGAGTATTACATTGTCTATTAAATACAATTTATTGCATTAACCTATCATTTTTAGTTTCCGAGATTTTTAACATTCTTTAAGTGACCCGGCTTCATTGCTCTCGAGTGTATTTCAGATCAAAGTGGCTAGTACGACAAAAACCTAATATAATTATGTTACACACAGTACAGTGATACACAATACGAGGTAACCGTTAATTAATTTTGTCTTTGTCCTTTCACCGCGATAGCTAAGCTAGATTTTTTTTTCTTTATTAATGGCTTTCACGATTTGTGCATTTAGCCAGTGTCAAGTAAGTATAATTGTCAGTTATATATTTATATATTTTTGCTAGATTTCAGTAAATGTGTGGGGTTTTACTAAAACCTTCCCGTGAACTTCTTGAGAGAGCAGGAAACGACAACTTCCGCTGCTTTGTTACACTTGTATGTTCACAAACACTTAGTGGTTAATGATCCACCATTATTACACACTAATATCAACAACAACACAAATTTCAACAAGAGAAACAAAACCACCAATGTGACGCTTCCCGCTCCCGCCAAAAAGTTCTCAAAGCATAGAATACCTTCTGTCGATTCTCTGATTTTTGACTAGTGACAATACTCGTATAAAAGAAACTGTCGTAGCTAAACAGTTTCAGTTATTTAGCGCCAAGTCAGGCTGTTAAGACATCGGAAAATTTGGTTCGCATTTTGAGGAGTTCTTCGTAAATTTAACGATATCACAAATCGATGGTGACGCGAAAAATATAGATACTTCCGGACAATTAACGATAAAACCGCTACCGAGCGATTCGCCGAAAGTCTGTTAGACCCACGGCAAAGTACAATTATATTTTCCCATAAATTTAATTCATTTCCCGAAGCTATCCAATCAGCTCTGGATAAAAGTTATCCTTTTCAGAATTTTAGTCATAAGCCAGATTTAAACGGGCCGCTCGGCAATGTCCGGATGTAAATACTGGGAACGTTCAAACTGAGCAAAACAATATTTTTTTTCATACCTGTTATGTATATGTATTTATGTATGCCTTCATCAGACAATGAGGATGTTCTTTATGATATTAACGATACAGAAGTTGAGGAAAAAGCCGTCTTATGTTTCACTCATGTCCCGTGTTCCCATATTAATCAACTTTTACTTCGTGCTTAATCCTAACTATATTATGATAATACTTTGTGTTTGTGTTTGTTACCATATATAGTTACCATAAGCCTAAGTATAACAGTTTTTATAATACAGTAATGCGTGGCCGGGTCAGCTACTTAATACGTTAATATTGTAGTCCAGTTCCATATCAATGTAAATAGTAGTTATAACATCAGTAGCTCAGTAAAAAGCTTCGCACGCCTTAGATGATTGGTTTAAGGATCATTGATACGATTGTAAAAATTTGTATTACAGCAAAATAATTATTAAAGGTTTAATGAGTTTTGAAGAGAAACCTTTTTTAGCGGCGTTGTGCACCTTTTAGGATGGGTAAAAAAATGTTAAACTCACGTCAAGACACGTGACCTGAGGCCTTACCATCACGTTTTATAGCGATTCAAGTTTAGCTGTTAAAAAGAGACGCCACTATAGACCGCATATAGCGTTGTCTCACTTTGACAATCGAACTTGCATCGCGCTATAAGATGATGGTAGGCCCTCTGATCGAAAATTCGTAAGATGGTGCAGGACGCTTGCGCGAGTGTGCGTGTGTGTGTTTTTGTCATGATAATTAAAGCAATTCGTCCGAAATTATTCCCTAACCATTCCAAAATATCAAAAATGCACAATGTTAATGTTGATGTTTTCACTTCTGTCGGCACTCCCGGAGTGTAACCCGTTGTTTTTTTTGTTGTTGTGGGTTCGATTTTACGCTTGAGAATTTACTTTTAAGTCTTATATAACAATTAATAATATAAGAGAGCTTTAAAAAAATGCAAAAAATATATAAAAATCGTAAAACTGAATGGCTGTTTCATATTAATCTATTGTCCCAACATTCTTTCTAATACGAGCGGATGTTCCTCTCATTGATGAGACAACGCTGGCCTATAGCTTGAAAAAGTAAAAAAGAACTAGAACATTTCGAAAGGTATGCACAAGGCCGCCGAGCCTTGAGAGAGCTAAATTGAGAGAGCGTTGGAGCAGAAATCAAAAGGTTTTAGGTTCGATTCGCAGCCTGAGCATTTTCTTGAGAGCCGAGTCGATATTTTCTAGTATTTTTCTATGAGAAATGATTTATTATATATACTTAGATTTATTTTATAATAATATGTCTTTAAGTCATAAGCTTTATGTTATTAAAAAATTAATGTATCTGTGGAATATTAGGTGAAAACTTGTGTAGCGATATAAAGCTATAATCAATTACAAAACGAAATCATTGATAATTAATTTAGAGATGTGCCGATTATGACTTTGGCCGACTACCCGATTAGTCGGTTGTAAAGTGGCCGACTAATCGGCCGACTAGTCGGCCAAGCTGATTACGGTTTTGGGGGATTCTGTGACGCTTCGTGTACAGCTGTTTAGTTAACTTCGCATTGTTTCCTGATTTTCGATTTTGTACGGGTTAGAGCGGTGCTTGTGTATAAAAAAAATATTTTTGAGTGAAAGTAAAAGAGCTCAATTAAATTTAATAATGTCAAAAATAAAGTCTCGCGTAGAATTCTTTTTAACAATTTAACAGTCGCAAATCCATGAAGAAGGACTACCTACAACAGTGCTTACTCCGTCAACTTCAGTGTCATCAAAGGTCAGTTTATGCCAGAAAAGTCAACAAAATATTTAAGATAGTGCTGCTGTACAATGGTCACGTGAAGACTCAAGATCAATAGACATCAATATTGCGTTAGGTAAGATGATAGCACTGTGAACCAGCCGTTGTCAATTGTTGAAAATACTCGCTGTAGAAACTAGACGCAAAAGTTAAACCAAAATATAATATACCGGGTAGAAAGTATTTCACAGAGAACATCATTCTTCAAATTTACGAAAAGACTAAATCTGAAATACGAAGAGTGATGAGTGCAGCTGCAACTTCAGTCACTACTGGAATGTGGACAAACACAATTATTTTTAATATATTTTTACTATACATCACAAACCTACAAATATGTAATTTTGCTTTAATATTACTTTGTTTCGCAACAAAAAATCCTTCTATATTTAAATAACAATAAATAACTATTTATGTTTATTTAAGATAAGGTGATATTTTATTGTTTTTTTTTTGTTAATTAAGATATTAATTTTGTTTGATAAATGTCATAGATATGTTTTCTTTAGAAGCACGTTATTTTAGAAACTACAAAATTAATAAAAATGTGTAAGTCTAATTATAAAATAAATATATTAATAAACAATGAAGGTTTTTATTTAATATATTTCGCCCCTACGTACATTTTATTAATAAATACACACAAAGTAAAAAAAAGGATAGTAGGCGTTCGTTGCCGAATAGTCGCCGACTACGTTAGTGGCCGGATAGTCGGCTTTACCGACTAGTCGGCACATCTCTAATAGTTATAAATAACTGTCTTCTATTCCTTTAGACAACAATAAACTGTATTTACACGTGTAACCTCCTCTACGCAAGATAATAAAATACACTCTGTTCATTTAAGGAGGATTGTGTGATTTTAGTACAAGAGCTAACTAAAACTAAATAATGGTATGAGATAAATTAATAAAATAATTTATTGCGATAAATTTTGAATTATTTAATTTCACAAGCTGTTACTAAACCATATTCTTGTAGTTTCACCGCGTAGTTGATATCATAAAGATAATATTAAAATTTTTGAACAAAGTCATGGTCAATTTAGAATCACATTTAAAAAAAACTTTATATTACAGCAAGTTGAAAAATAAATGTCACAAACGAAAGAAATAATTAGGTACTAGACCAAATAATTTAGGAATTCCTGGACCAAGTACCAATTTAAATGATAATCTAGTTGGGAATACCTTTCTCTTGTTTAAAAAGAAGGTAAGCCTAAATTTGGTTTTGAAAGTCGTACTTAGTCTTAAGTTCAACTAAAAAAAGAAATAAAAGCATATCTTCTACACCAATAGAATGACTTATCCATTAGCTACCTATCTAGCTCCAACTTAAAGCTATTAAGAGACAACACTGTTATGGTTAGTGGAAACATATTATACGTTGAAATTCCCAAGCAAAAACATTTTTTTTGTGTGCTCTTAGGCACCGTTCCTTCTATTTCCGTGAAATAAATCTTCTGCAATTTAAAAGCTGTGATTAGATTTCACAAACTTCGCAATTTTGACTACAAGTAATGTAGTCGCAGAACATTCAAATCAATTCATTCAGAAACATTGGAAAGTTTTGAATACGGTGAGCATAACTAATAACTATAACTTAAGACTCTTCAAAGTTTCCATTACACTCGATTTATCTTATTAAATTTTGCGAAATTGAATATAATGGTAAATTTGTGGAACGAGTAAATAAGTTATACAGCTTACTTCAATCACTTGAACTGAGAAGAAAACCTTTTTATCGAACAGAGGCAATCGTAAAACGCAATTTTTTAACTATAAATTAAGGAAATTATTTTTCTTCTTCTGATGATAAGAGACGATGCGATCTAGGATGCGAGGGTGCAGGGAGGAAGGCTAGCAGCCGAGTAGGTTCAAGCAGGTCCAGCGGGTTTCGGAGAAGAGGCTGATGAGGGGCTGGGAGGTGTCCTACATCGACCCACCATTTAGAAAGCGCAATCTCGAGGCACTGGGGCCCCTTACTTCGGATATGGTGCGGGAGGCGCCATGGATTGGTAACCTACAGACTGGCGTAGGTCTTTACCGGGCTCGGGTGTTTCGGTAAATACTTGCATCGAATTCGGAGGGAGCCGACCCTAGTGGGTTGCTAAGGAGGACATCGTTCAGCATACGGTGCAGATGTATGCCCCTATTGGTCTTCACAGTGCGGTACTCTGGTCGAGACAATAGGAGGAGGCTTCTCGCTCGCCGCCTTGGCATGGCCCTTGCCAAGGTGACGGCCGAGAGGTTCTAGAAGGCAGCGACCTTCTTCTGCAAGGAGGTCCTCTCGCAGAAGGAGGCCGCCGAAAGGAGGACAAAAAAACTCCCTCACAAGGCGGAGGCGTCGGGGGAGAAGGTGGCGGCTTCCCACCCTGATCCCGATCTAGGAAAACTTCACCCTCTAAACGACGCTGACGGTGGAGACAGGCATCTATTCTGCCTGGGCACCCAACACCCCCACGAGAAAATCGGGGGTTCAGCTTTCCTGCTTTCCTCGCCCGGCGGAGAGAGCCCTCCCTTTCCCTCAGCAGCCATGGCAGGCTCTGGGAAAGGTGCTCCGAAGCGGGATTGCAGCTGATGGTTCGAGTCCCGGAAGGGGCAGATGTTTGTGTGATGAATACGAGCAATGGCACCTGAGTCATAGGAATCAGAATATATTTTGCTTTAAATATCGAATATCTACGTATCATATGTATGTAGCCTAGTATCCGTAACACGAGCCTTCAATGCTTACTTTGGGCTAAGCTAATTGGTGTGACTGCAAATAATATTATTTTTATTAAATTAAACCTAATCAAATACCTTTTTTACACAGACATATTGTTTACCTAGCTCACAAAATATAGTATTTTTCCTGACTCAACAAAAATCGATGCGCTAATCCACTCAACACCGACCTCCGCCGAATAAATCAAACGTTTTGTCGCGTTTACCAAATATTACCACAGGATTATCCTGTGGTAAGCTAATTATTATATTTTTTACTGTTATTTAATCATTTCAGTGCTAGATTTTTATATCTGAAGAAATCATTACAAGAAAAAAATTAATTTGTCTCAGGTATCCGGTGGGATATAATATATATTAATGGCTAATTTCGAACTTAGTCCATGCCTTAAACTAATTAAAATTGTAATCATACACTTCATACATTTAAAAATCAATTTTTTTAACATTATATCGTTGATAAGAGAAAAGAGCATTTTTGCTTAGAATTTTGTTATACTGCTAAAGCACTTTTTGCCCGAGTCTGTGTTTTCTGACAAATACAATTTAGGGGTCTTCAAATAACATCCTAGATCGCATCGTCACGTACCATAAGGCGAAAAAGCGTTCAAGTGCTTTTTGCGATAAAAAAACCGTCCACTTTAGACTATCTCGATAACAACTTAATAACATTTTTAAATTTAATTTTATATTTACCTTACTTCAGGTCCTTTTGAGCTGTAAAATTCTTAATTTGGTATTTATAACAACCGTTACGTTCTTTGTTTCTGTATGTTATATTAATTATGTATCTAATTTTAAGCTAACTGTTATGTTTTATGAGAAATAATTATTCATAACACCGAAATCAACCTATGCGTCTAAAATCGGCTTAGGAGCAGTTTTATCCAACTGCGACGGCAAAACCATAGGTGATACCAGATTTATAGCTTATACCAGAGTTTAAACCAACTGAAACTCAATACCCGATTATATAGTTAGAACTTTTGCTAATGGTCTGGGCTGTGCGCCATTTTAGACCATACTTATATGGCAGAAAATTCTAAATGTGTTGTAACCACATACTATTATTATATTTATTCAATTTAACCCTTAATTCGACGTCGTGCAGTATACTTCCCGTTGAATGAAAAAAAAATCTCCGTCGAAAACTAGTCCATATATTTAGAGTTCTGGGTGCTGTAATTGTAACAGGAAATTGAAATAGGTAGATATTTTAATATATTTTTTCTACAACCTTAGAACCAAAATTAGTAACAATTTTACAAATTAAAAAAGAAAACCGTCGAATTAAGGGTTGAAAGACCCTTCAATACGACTATCTTATAATTATTATTATTATTTTCACACCAATTAGCCTAGTCCAAAGTAAGCACTATCAGGCTTGAGTTATGGATACTAGGGTAACGAATAGACATACATATATGGTACATATATAAGTAATATTTATAGAAATATATATAAATACCCATGACTCAGGTACAAATGCTCGTATATATCACACAAATATTTGCCCCTTCCGGAATTCGAGCCCAGTTAGGTTGGTGAAAAAGGCAGGATCGCTACCGTTGCAACGGTCTTGCAACATTCTGTTTATATTAAGACGGATAAAATTTTACTGTAGAACAGGTCGAAATAATGCAGTTGCAGGTGGATAAAGCTTCACGCTGACGTCATTAGATGTAAAACATATTTAAAATGAATTGTTTTGCAAGACAAGATTGTTTCAGCTTTAACATTAACGTAAATTATAAATAACTAGCTGACCCGGTAACGCGTTGCTATGGTAACGCGTATACAAAGGAAAAAGAGCGGACAGACAAACACACACACACACAACAAATTTGTGTTCTTAGATTATAGACTAGCGGCCCGTCCCGGCTTCGCACGGGTGGACAAAATTCTTTAATTTTTTTTCTATTATTAAATATTTTTCCGTTAGCGCCATCTAGCGTCCGGTAGACGAACTACTTGCGGTTAACGCGTTGCTATGGTAACAATGGAATGGAATACAATGGAAAAAGAGCGGGAAAAAGAGCGGACAGACAAACACACAAACCACTGTGATCTTAGATTATAGATTTAAAGGAAAAATGATAAATCTTTAGTTGCTAATAAATATATATTTGCTAAATAGCGAAAAGCAGACCCTTGCTTCTAAAAACTTCTTCTCACGCTAACTTTTAAGTACCCACTAGACTGGGTTATAAAATATTTATTATAAAACGTAATCAATGCATTAAAATGCACTCAGTTGACTAATGGCGTCGTAAGATCGACAAAATACAACTTGCACATTGCCATTACAAGTCGTTTGCGTGTTCAACAGTGAAAATGTAAATGAAACTTTAAATTAACCCACTTAAGTCATATAATAAACACCTTTCGTACTTTACGGTTGTAAGGAATTAGCTACACGCAGGTGTTGACAATTGTACCATTATTTTTGTTGTACGATTAAATTTAGATCATGACGCATTACCGCTTTCATTGTCTTAACTATTATAACTGTCCACTCTGACTGTTTAAAATGTATAGGGTATTTTGAGCATAATTTATATAAGTAAGAAAACAAGTAAATAATCTTGTGTTGATCACGTTAGTGACCTTAGTATTAAATTCGAAAATAAGTAGCGTTAATAAATAGTGCGAAAGCGAAAATAAATAGTTTAATCGTTAATTTTAAAAAATAGTGATACTATTTTTTAATATTAAAAAACAAAAATGTCAAAAACAAGATGCTTTTTAATGCTAATTTAAATAAATAAAAGGCTAGCTTAAAGTAAGCAATGTAAAGCTGCGAATTGACGATTGACAGTTTTTCGATTGAGCGATTGACAGTTTTTCGCATCAGTTGAACTGATGTCCATCCAAAATTTGATCGTGAGTGTCGAATCATCACTCCAGAGTTTTAACTGACGACGCGCCACGTATTTCCGGGACTACAATATAAATCCAACTTGATCCAACAAACTGATCGTGAGTGTGTGATCGTCAATCCAACACAAACAGGTAGTACACTTCCTAGCGGCCGATCGAAAACTGAAGAGCCGGAGTGACGCCAGTGAATGCGGAAATCGAGTTGGCCTAAAACCATTTGGAGTGACACCACAGTTTTACGTCTAGAATGATGCGAAAAACTGATAGTCAATGCCCACTTTAGGGCTTGTATAACACAAGCCCTACAGCTGTTTAGTTAACTTCGCATTGTTTCCTGATTTTCGATTTTGTACGGGTTAGAGCGGTGCTTGTGTATAAAAAAAATATTTTTGAGTGAAAGTAAAAGAGCTCAATTAAATTTAATAATGTCAAAAATAAAGTCTCGCGTAGAATTCTTTTTAACAATTTAACAGTCGCAAATCCATGAAGAAGGACTACCTACAACAGTGCTTACTCCGTCAACTTCAGTGTCATCAAAGGTCAGTTTATGCCAGAAAAGTCAACAAAATATTTAAGATAGTGCTGCTGTACAATGGTCACGTGAAGACTCAAGATCAATAGACATCAATATTGCGTTAGGTAAGATGATAGCACTGTGAACCAGCCGTTGTCAATTGTTGAAAATACTCGCTGTAGAAACTAGACGCAAAAGTTAAACCAAAATATAATATACCGGGTAGAAAGTATTTCACAGAGAACATCATTCTTCAAATTTACGAAAAGACTAAATCTGAAATACGAAGAGTGATGAGTGCAGCTGCAACTTCAGTCACTACTGGAATGTGGACAAACACAATTATTTTTAATATATTTTTACTATACATCACAAACCTACAAATATGTAATTTTGCTTTAATATTACTTTGTTTCGCAACAAAAAATCCTTCTATATTTAAATAACAATAAATAACTATTTATGTTTATTTAAGATAAGGTGATATTTTATTGTTTTTTTTTTGTTAATTAAGATATTAATTTTGTTTGATAAATGTCATAGATATGTTTTCTTTAGAAGCACGTTATTTTAGAAACTACAAAATTAATAAAAATGTGTAAGTCTAATTATAAAATAAATATATTAATAAACAATGAAGGTTTTTATTTAATATATTTCGCCCCTACGTACATTTTATTAATAAATACACACAAAGTAAAAAAAAGGATAGTAGGCGTTCGTTGCCGAATAGTCGCCGACTACGTTAGTGGCCGGATAGTCGGCTTTACCGACTAGTCGGCACATCTCTAATAGTTATAAATAACTGTCTTCTATTCCTTTAGACAACAATAAACTGTATTTACACGTGTAACCTCCTCTACGCAAGATAATAAAATACACTCTGTTCATTTAAGGAGGATTGTGTGATTTTAGTACAAGAGCTAACTAAAACTAAATAATGGTATGAGATAAATTAATAAAATAATTTATTGCGATAAATTTTGAATTATTTAATTTCACAAGCTGTTACTAAACCATATTCTTGTAGTTTCACCGCGTAGTTGATATCATAAAGATAATATTAAAATTTTTGAACAAAGTCATGGTCAATTTAGAATCACATTTAAAAAAAACTTTATATTACAGCAAGTTGAAAAATAAATGTCACAAACGAAAGAAATAATTAGGTACTAGACCAAATAATTTAGGAATTCCTGGACCAAGTACCAATTTAAATGATAATCTAGTTGGGAATACCTTTCTCTTGTTTAAAAAGAAGGTAAGCCTAAATTTGGTTTTGAAAGTCGTACTTAGTCTTAAGTTCAACTAAAAAAAGAAATAAAAGCATATCTTCTACACCAATAGAATGACTTATCCATTAGCTACCTATCTAGCTCCAACTTAAAGCTATTAAGAGACAACACTGTTATGGTTAGTGGAAACATATTATACGTTGAAATTCCCAAGCAAAAACATTTTTTTTGTGTGCTCTTAGGCACCGTTCCTTCTATTTCCGTGAAATAAATCTTCTGCAATTTAAAAGCTGTGATTAGATTTCACAAACTTCGCAATTTTGACTACAAGTAATGTAGTCGCAGAACATTCAAATCAATTCATTCAGAAACATTGGAAAGTTTTGAATACGGTGAGCATAACTAATAACTATAACTTAAGACTCTTCAAAGTTTCCATTACACTCGATTTATCTTATTAAATTTTGCGAAATTGAATATAATGGTAAATTTGTGGAACGAGTAAATAAGTTATACAGCTTACTTCAATCACTTGAACTGAGAAGAAAACCTTTTTATCGAACAGAGGCAATCGTAAAACGCAATTTTTTAACTATAAATTAAGGAAATTATTTTTCTTCTTCTGATGATAAGAGACGATGCGATCTAGGATGCGAGGGTGCAGGGAGGAAGGCTAGCAGCCGAGTAGGTTCAAGCAGGTCCAGCGGGTTTCGGAGAAGAGGCTGATGAGGGGCTGGGAGGTGTCCTACATCGACCCACCATTTAGAAAGCGCAATCTCGAGGCACTGGGGCCCCTTACTTCGGATATGGTGCGGGAGGCGCCATGGATTGGTAACCTACAGACTGGCGTAGGTCTTTACCGGGCTCGGGTGTTTCGGTAAATACTTGCATCGAATTCGGAGGGAGCCGACCCTAGTGGGTTGCTAAGGAGGACATCGTTCAGCATACGGTGCAGATGTATGCCCCTATTGGTCTTCACAGTGCGGTACTCTGGTCGAGACAATAGGAGGAGGCTTCTCGCTCGCCGCCTTGGCATGGCCCTTGCCAAGGTGACGGCCGAGAGGTTCTAGAAGGCAGCGACCTTCTTCTGCAAGGAGGTCCTCTCGCAGAAGGAGGCCGCCGAAAGGAGGACAAAAAAACTCCCTCACAAGGCGGAGGCGTCGAGGGAGAAGGTGGCGGCTTCCCACCCTGATCCCGATCTAGGAAAACTTCACCCTCTAAACGACGCTGACGGTGGAGACAGGCATCTATTCTGCCTGGGCACCCAACACCCCCACGAGAAAATCGGGGGTTCAGCTTTCCTGCTTTCCTCGCCCGGCGGAGAGAGCCCTCCCTTTCCCTCAGCAGCCATGGCAGGCTCTGGGAAAGGTGCTCCGAAGCGGGATTGCAGCTGATGGTTCGAGTCCCGGAAGGGGCAGATGTTTGTGTGATGAATACGAGCAATGGCACCTGAGTCATAGGAATCAGAATATATTTTGCTTTAAATATCGAATATCTACGTATCATATGTATGTAGCCTAGTATCCGTAACACGAGCCTTCAATGCTTACTTTGGGCTAAGCTAATTGGTGTGACTGCAAATAATATTATTTTTATTAAATTAAACCTAATCAAATACCTTTTTTACACAGACATATTGTTTACCTAGCTCACAAAATATAGTATTTTTCCTGACTCAACAAAAATCGATGCGCTAATCCACTCAACACCGACCTCCGCCGAATAAATCAAACGTTTTGTCGCGTTTACCAAATATTACCACAGGATTATCCTGTGGTAAGCTAATTATTATATTTTTTACTGTTATTTAATCATTTCAGTGCTAGATTTTTATATCTGAAGAAATCATTACAAGAAAAAAATTAATTTGTCTCAGGTATCCGGTGGGATATAATATATATTAATGGCTAATTTCGAACTTAGTCCATGCCTTAAACTAATTAAAATTGTAATCATACACTTCATACATTTAAAAATCAATTTTTTTAACATTATATCGTTGATAAGAGAAAAGAGCATTTTTGCTTAGAATTTTGTTATACTGCTAAAGCACTTTTTGCCCGAGTCTGTGTTTTCTGACAAATACAATTTAGGGGTCTTCAAATAACATCCTAGATCGCATCGTCACGTACCATAAGGCGAAAAAGCGTTCAAGTGCTTTTTGCGATAAAAAAACCGTCCACTTTAGACTATCTCGATAACAACTTAATAACATTTTTAAATTTAATTTTATATTTACCTTACTTCAGGTCCTTTTGAGCTGTAAAATTCTTAATTTGGTATTTATAACAACCGTTACGTTCTTTGTTTCTGTATGTTATATTAATTATGTATCTAATTTTAAGCTAACTGTTATGTTTTATGAGAAATAATTATTCATAACACCGAAATCAACCTATGCGTCTAAAATCGGCTTAGGAGCAGTTTTATCCAACTGCGACGGCAAAACCATAGGTGATACCAGATTTATAGCTTATACCAGAGTTTAAACCAACTGAAACTCAATACCCGATTATATAGTTAGAACTTTTGCTAATGGTCTGGGCTGTGCGCCATTTTAGACCATACTTATATGGCAGAAAATTCTAAATGTGTTGTAACCACATACTATTATTATATTTATTCAATTTAACCCTTAATTCGACGTCGTGCAGTATACTTCCCGTTGAATGAAAAAAAAATCTCCGTCGAAAACTAGTCCATATATTTAGAGTTCTGGGTGCTGTAATTGTAACAGGAAATTGAAATAGGTAGATATTTTAATATATTTTTTCTACAACCTTAGAACCAAAATTAGTAACAATTTTACAAATTAAAAAAGAAAACCGTCGAATTAAGGGTTGAAAGACCCTTCAATACGACTATCTTATAATTATTATTATTATTTTCACACCAATTAGCCTAGTCCAAAGTAAGCACTATCAGGCTTGAGTTATGGATACTAGGGTAACGAATAGACATACATATATGGTACATATATAAGTAATATTTATAGAAATATATATAAATACCCATGACTCAGGTACAAATGCTCGTATATATCACACAAATATTTGCCCCTTCCGGAATTCGAGCCCAGTTAGGTTGGTGAAAAAGGCAGGATCGCTACCGTTGCAACGGTCTTGCAACATTCTGTTTATATTAAGACGGATAAAATTTTACTGTAGAACAGGTCGAAATAATGCAGTTGCAGGTGGATAAAGCTTCACGCTGACGTCATTAGATGTAAAACATATTTAAAATGAATTGTTTTGCAAGACAAGATTGTTTCAGCTTTAACATTAACGTAAATTATAAATAACTAGCTGACCCGGTAACGCGTTGCTATGGTAACGCGTATACAAAGGAAAAAGAGCGGACAGACAAACACACACACACACAACAAATTTGTGTTCTTAGATTATAGACTAGCGGCCCGTCCCGGCTTCGCACGGGTGGACAAAATTCTTTAATTTTTTTTCTATTATTAAATATTTTTCCGTTAGCGCCATCTAGCGTCCGGTAGACGAACTACTTGCGGTTAACGCGTTGCTATGGTAACAATGGAATGGAATACAATGGAAAAAGAGCGGGAAAAAGAGCGGACAGACAAACACACAAACCACTGTGATCTTAGATTATAGATTTAAAGGAAAAATGATAAATCTTTAGTTGCTAATAAATATATATTTGCTAAATAGCGAAAAGCAGACCCTTGCTTCTAAAAACTTCTTCTCACGCTAACTTTTAAGTACCCACTAGACTGGGTTATAACATATTTATTATAAAACGTAATCAATGCATTAAAATGCACTCAGTTGACTAATGGCGTCGTAAGATCGACAAAATACAACTTGCACATTGCCATTACAAGTCGTTTGCGTGTTCAACAGTGAAAATGTAAATGAAACTTTAAATTAACCCACTTAAGTCATATAATAAACACCTTTCGTACTTTACGGTTGTAAGGAATTAGCTACACGCAGGTGTTGACAATTGTACCATTATTTTTGTTGTACGATTAAATTTAGATCATGACGCATTACCGCTTTCATTGTCTTAACTATTATAACTGTCCACTCTGACTGTTTAAAATGTATAGGGTATTTTGAGCATAATTTATATAAGTAAGAAAACAAGTAAATAATCTTGTGTTGATCACGTTAGTGACCTTAGTATTAAATTCGAAAATAAGTAGCGTTAATAAATAGTGCGAAAGCGAAAATAAATAGTTTAATCGTTAATTTTAAAAAATAGTGATACTATTTTTTAATATTAAAAAACAAAAATGTCAAAAACAAGATGCTTTTTAATGCTAATTTAAATAAATAAAAGGCTAGCTTAAAGTAAGCAATGTAAAGCTGCGAATTGACGATTGACAGTTTTTCGATTGAGCGATTGACAGTTTTTCGCATCAGTTGAACTGATGTCCATCCAAAATTTGATCGTGAGTGTCGAATCATCACTCCAGAGTTTTAACTGACGACGCGCCACGTATTTCCGGGACTACAATATAAATCCAACTTGATCCAACAAACTGATCGTGAGTGTGTGATCGTCAATCCAACACAAACAGGTAGTACACTTCCTAGCGGCCGATCGAAAACTGAAGAGCCGGAGTGACGCCAGTGAATGCGGAAATCGAGTTGGCCTAAAACCATTTGGAGTGACACCACAGTTTTACGTCTAGAATGATGCGAAAAACTGATAGTCAATGCCCACTTTAGGGCTTGTATAACACAAGCCCTAAAGTGGGCATTGACGGCAAGTGCGCAAGGATACTAGGATAGCGAATAGTCATACATATTATTAATGATACATATATGATACATTGAAATACTTACACTTAGGTACAAATACTCGTATTCACAGTAATGCGTGACTGGGACTGCTAGTACAACATGAAAAGTAAATAAATGATTACGGTTTAGACAAACTAGAGTTTACTTCAAATTTAAATGATATTAATTTATGGCGCAACTCTACCACCTGTCTAATAGTAAGGGTACGAAAGGATAGAACTCTGGTCATAAAATTTGCGAACACAGCAACACACGAGGTCGTATTCAAAAACGGCTTTCATTAACGTCACTTTTAATGCAGTGCAGACCTTCTGAAAATGTAATGTCCTAGCTGTGCTCGGAAATCCCGCCCCACGAAATGAAATATGACCCCACATTAAGCAAAGCCCTTGTCGTGTCCTGTTTTTGTTTCGCGGACTTGTGTTTACAAGTGGATACAACCTACTTTAAATAAAGCCGGTACGATGTTTAAAGTCAATTATTCTTATTTTCTACACGAACATTCTGTTATTGGGTTATATTAAGATTTTTTGAAGTTAAATAATGTTTTAGAAATTGGTTTGTTCTATAAGTGAATATATTTTACTTTAGTGACTGAGTGATTAAATAATAAATCCCACTAATATTATAAATGTGAATGTAAGTTGCTTTGTTATCCTTACACGCAAAAACTACTAAACCGATCATCATGAAACTTCGTACATATATTCTTGGAGGTATTAGAAGTAACATAGGCTACTTTAAATGGAAAAATAAATTGCGGGCGATGCAGCAGGTAAAAGCTAGTAATTAATAAATTCCGGACAACTCACTATTATTAACTCCTAAAATAAGCTGAACTATGGGTACTAATATGTATAGAATTAATAAATAACTATATTCATTTGTTCATCACACAAACATGCCACTATCGGGACTCGAAACCGGGACCTTTAGCGCAGAAGGTAGGATTGCTACCGTTGCACCAAGCGGCCGTCATTATAAAATTAAATATCCAAAACCATTTGTATAGGAAACAATGAAGCAACATTATCCAGTTAAAACAATAAGTTTATTTTCCTACCTTATTTGATCCGTAAAATCCGAAAAACTTCGTTGGTATCGCCGGAAGCTTTGTTCAAAAAGTGGTTGTGAGTACTAGCGGCCCGTCCCGGCTTCGCAAGGGTGGACAAAATTCTTTAAATTTTTTTTTAGCATTAAATATAGCCTGTTTTACTCAACGTAAATGTAGCTTACCAATGGTGAAAGAATTTTTGAAATCGGCTTTGTTGTTTTTGAGTTTATTCATTGCAAACTTACAAAAATATAACTATAATATAATAATACAACTCTTTATAATATTAGTGTAGATAGAAAACTTAAATAATTATAATAATGATCTTTACATTCACACCAATTAGCCTAGCCCAAAGTAAGCACTATAAAGGCTTGTGTTGTGGATACTAGGGTAATACATATATCATACATAAATAACTAATATTTATAATAATATATATGTACTCAGGAACAAATGCTCGTATTCATCACACAAACCTTTCCGGGATTCGAACCCAGGACGATCGGAGCTTAAATTAGGTACGCTACCGTTACACCAAACAGTCTTAATTAAGTAAACAAAATTTTTTGCTCATCACACAAACATATGTCCCCTACAGGATTTGAACCCGGTACCTTTGGCGCCGAAGATAGGATAACTACCCTCGCCAAGCGGCCGCCACATAAGTTATGTCAATATAGAATGCATAAAAGTTCACCTTAAAAGATTTCATACAATTTTATAATTCTATAGATATTACCAATATTACTGCAGGTCTTGGGAGAGCAGACGCATGGATTATGAATGGCCCTCACAGGCTAAAGACTACTCAATGATTCAGACGAGCTCCAGTCCACGAGGATCGTAAACATATTTGTCCCAGTTTTCGTTAAATGATGGACAATCATAAAGAAAAAAAAATCATTTATAATTGCGTTACATGCGATATTGATAGCAGTCTTAATACATTTTTTCTAGGCTTTAAGCAATCGCATGTACTTTGATAGGCACAGCAACAAGGAGAGAGAGGGGCAGACATTCGTTAAAATTTATCTTTATAATATTATTCGATAGAGTAATAGCATTTTGTAATTAAGAGCTTTTTTAAAGTATTTGTAAATTTTTTTATTTTGGTCTCAGCTTTTAAATATTCTGGTAATTTGTTATAAACTTTTATGGACATTGAATATGGTCCGGAACTAAATTCCATTGTTTTTAGCATTACAAATTATGTAAACAAAGATGCAGTGGTGGCTAACCTTGTGCTGGAGTTAACTTTGACCGGCTTCAGGCTCGTCCATTGTTGAACAGATTAAATAACAAATAACAACAATAACTTTTAACAAAAAACTTCAGCAAAAACAATAGAAACTTAACAATAAACCAAAGAAAATAGCCAAACAGATAAATGCAGACGTGGACATTTGCCGCTATTGTTGCAAATGGCGGTCATGTTAAGCGACCATTTTAAAAATCACCTAATTATGGTACGTATTACAACATCGGCATGAACTTTTTAATTTTGTCGTGTCAAACTGACCAACGTTTCGTTCCACAAGTTTGCAACTTCTGCTTCTTAAGGTATTTTTAGTGTAAACTTTTCACGATGTTACGTTTTGCTTGGTACATTATATGTGTACAATAAAGTACCCAAATTTTGTTCTTTCTAATGCTAAAAATATGTTTAATTTAGAAGTTATTTGGACAATATTATTCTTGTATCGTGGATTATTATATCTTCTACCTTCACAAACAATTTTGTTTGCATTTTTATATTTTAGAGTTTAATTCGATGTCCTTCTCAACATCTTTTATAATGCGCAAAGCAAAGGAGTGGAACTCGCTCCCTACGTTTGTATTTCCGAATACTTATAACCCGTCTGTTTTCAAAGCAGGGTACTTTCTGGGTTAGCTCGTTCCGTCGTAGATCCTGTTTTGGCCCCGGGCTTGATTGGGATCAAGAGTGCATCCATTCAAAATAAAATTTGCGGATTGGAATATATATTTGTAAAATAATAATTATATTTATGAAGAAATAACAACATACAAGTTTATTGTAGAGAAATAAATTGAGTAAATTATGTCAGACAAATTATTGTAACGCGTTTTTACATTAAAAAAAGTTTGTTTTTGGAAAGTCGCGTTTACCGGATTATAGCCGTAAAAAGTAATTGTGGTTTTAGTAGACCTTAATAAAACACTTTTTTTACGGATTTTTTAGGAGTCGTGATACAGGATGACTCCTCCTGTGATCACCTGTGATTATTAGAATTTTTTTCTTCAATCAGTTCTTCCATGAAGATGGCAAATGCAACTGCAATATCGAAGTCTCAAAAATAAAAAAATCTTAGTATTAAGTTCTTTTCCATGAATACTAATATAAGTGACCATGAGGGTATAAACTGATAATAGTATTACTTATATCTCCACAGGGCCGGATTTGGGAGAGGCACGCGGGGCTACTGCCTTGGGGCCTCCGCAAGAAGGGGCCCCCTAAATACAGATAAAAAATACAAATTTCATACTGGTCAGTAACTCTCACGTTTTTTTCAGTTTTTTTTATTTATTTTAGAGGGTACAAAGGAGCTTTTAACATTATTATCACAACTGTGTAACCAATATTCTCAATAAATAATTTTGATTTTGAATAATTAGGGCGTCACGTTGCCCAAGGACCTCGAGACCTACCAATCCGGCCCTGTATCTTCACCAATTAGATTAGCGCAAAGTAAGTACTGTAAAGCTTGTATTATGGATACTAAGGGTAAAGGATAGATATACATATATGATATATAGATATTTAATATTGATAGAAATACGAATGCTACGAATGCTCGTACTGATCATTCAAACATATGCCCCTTCCGGGACTCGAATACAAGACCGTCGGTGCGAAAGGCAATATCACTACCGTTGCACCAAACCCGAAATATTTAAAGGCAACCCTCGTATTCGAATTTTATAATAATGATATTCAGGAAGATATAACATATACGTTTATTGCAGAGAAATAAATTGAGAAAATTATGTCAACCAAATTACTCTAACGCTTTTTTACAAAAAAATCATGTTTTAGTTAGTCTGTTTACCGGATTATTGCCGCAAAACTCATTATGGTTCTGGCAACATTTATGTTGTTTTTCTTTTGTAGTATTTTTTATTCTGTTATTTGATAACGTGAAATAATTTATGAAAACTTCAAAGTCTTAAGTGCCACCAACATATATACCAAGTCTTATATTCATTTTTAATTAAATTTTTAAAGTTTTAATTTTATACGACACCGAAACGTGGTTATTGCCTTATTTTCATTTATTTCTGACGTTATAAAATCTATTGCTTTGTTTATTCTGTAAACATGGCTCCAGCGGCCCGAGTGCAAGTCACAATAGCGATTAAGTTAATACTCGTGCGAAAGACTTTAATGCTATGAAAATAAAGTATTAATTTAAAATCTTAACTCAAAACGAGATAGAAACGTTTATATATTTGGCAACGTACACTCAGCTCTTTGAATCGGAGTAAAAAAGGAGTTTTATTATCTGCTAAAACTGTTTTATGTTACAATGAAAGAACTAAATATGATACGTCACCTTAATAATGCACACGCACACACACACACACACACGCGGAAAACAAGATTAGATGGAGAAAATAAGGGACGTAAACAATGTGAAAAATACAAACATTAATAAAAAACTTCAAAACTTCTGTGTTTCACAAAACTACTCTGCCTCAGTCAATTTTATCTCTGTATTGTTCACAGCTGGTCAAAATAGACACAGAATTACTGTTATTCTGTAAGGATCAAGAAAAAAAATGTCACATATATACATGTATATACATGCAAAAACTACTTATCATTCGTATATATAAAAAAAACGTCACACTACTACTAACATTAATTACCTAATAAATATTTAATAATATTAAATGGCGGTAAAATTAGCACTTAACTTGCCTTTAACTCTCTAAAAGTCATCAATTCAAGACGCTGTAATACTGTACGTCAATAACACGATCAAATCCCAGACACCATGTCCTTTTAGTCTTTCAAAAACTCCTAAAAGCACCTCTTTCCTCTAACGGGATTTTCAATCAAGTCGCCCTACTCTCCTTCGCTTTATCCATCACAGTCGACAAAAAAATCTGCCTATATCAGCCCACGCCATTTCATGAGGCGCTCATACAAATTTTAACTTTGACATATTAGAGGTAAAGTTGTTTTTTGTGCGTAGATTTCCTCCTGGCAGAAATGTTCGTGAAGGTGAATATCGGGAGCGCAAGCCATAAAGGCAGTGATTCGAGGAGCGTTCCGTCAGTTTACAAGCTCGCTGTAATAAGATATCGGACGGTCTATCGCCTTGGAAAATGTCTTTATTATGCTCAAGAAACAATCCATGAAGAGACGCCCGAAATATTAAACGTTATGTATTTCATTATGTAATTATGGTGCCGTAACGTTTCCACTCAAAAATATTTTTCTGGAGATATCCAACAATAGTTTTAAGGTATTAAGTGAAAAAAAAAATACTCAACCGCACTTAACCAACCCACGTGTGCCTTAAAAGACAAAATACGTCGAAATAAATTTAGCATAAAAGTACTTAAAATCCAGCTATAAATAAACCTTTCTGTGTTGATAAAAGGTTCTTTTTGTATTTTCAGTTTTAAACACAAAAGTAACTTTCCTTACAACTGTGGCACTTCACTTTCTTTTCCAAAGAATCGTTCCAAAAGCTTTTATATGTATTGAGGGAAATTGATTTGGAACCTTCGGATTGGCAGCAGGCGCTTTCCGCGGCCGCTTCCATTCTCGCTAGTTCCCAACTTTCAGAAGGAAGGGTAAAACGTTTTCGTGTGGTAATTTGTCGCTAAAATCCTTATTTATTGCAACAGAGAAGTTGGATCGGCCCGGGGGGCAAATTCGGAAAGTTTGCTCCTTTAACTTCGCTTCACTGAATAGCGACACCTTGAGCACATATTGAGGTTGAATCCTCGTTTTCTTGTTACTGTTGAATTATGGGCGAATACTTTAATACAATTTGGGAGGAACTTCACCGCCACACGTACCGCGGTCGTAGATTTGCAGGTCACACAATGAGGACGACGCTCGGCCCCATTCAGTGGGGCGGAATTGATTGGCTCCTCAACTTGAAACGTTTAAAAGTTTGCCGATTCAGGCTTCCAAGGAAGAAATATGTCTGTCACTTGAGAGGAAATCATTTGCTGTATCTCTATCTAAATGCGAAACTGTAGCAGTTTTATATGACAAAAATGGCTTACGGAATTTGGAGTTGTGCTAGTATTTTATGAAACAAATAATACAGGGTATGAAAAGAGCTTTAAGGAAATCTGGAGTAATTTTTTCATGATTACGAAGCTATTAAACACTTGTTATAGATTTGGCAGTAGAGTGATTTTTTGAGATAGAAATATACTTGAGAAAGTATTGGTAGTTATTCGATTATTTAAAATCAAATTTAAAAATTCTTTTATCAAAATACGTTAAAACTGTGCAGCTAATAAGCACGCATAGATACAATAACGATACAGACACATTTTGCAGTCAATATCTTTTTTTAATAAGATAGAATTTTATGACATTTAGTGGAAGAGTATTCAACATTGTGATTCAATCTTTTTTGCACGCTCGACATTATTATATTTCCCTGGCACCAATATTTTAAATTATTCATAAATTTTTATGTTTAGTTAAATACATACTGCAACAGCCATGCAACTTAATTACAGAACTTTACATTAAACTAAACACATATTATATTATATTTATTATCTTAAGGCAATTCATCGTAAGAGCTTGCGTTTAATCTTTTTTATAGTAAATTGATTGTTATTTTTTTTGTTGGAATTCGCGTTGACCAGTACGATAATGTGCGCTACATTTACTTAATTAAAATTGTAGTAGTTTAAAAAAAATATCCCTTTGTCAATGTAATAGCATAACAAGAATAAAAGTATGTGTACTGATAAAATATGTCAATACTGATTAAATATGTTTTATCAATTGAGCACTTGGGGGTGTCATTCAAGTCGGTGAGTGGTAATTACAATAAATTCAAACTACCCACACATTGGTATCTCACCATTTCCGAAAGTATTTTATTTTATTGACTGATGGCTTGACGGAAAATCGGTATGACAAAAATAAACATAAACCGAACCTTTTAAATCATTATTTATTTATGAAAAATCAATTTTAGAAACTGAGATTTCACGTTACTTATCAAGAATAATGAACCTACATTAACATTTTATATTATCTAAAACTTTCTGTCACATTGTCAGTAAGGTGATTGGGTTGCATCACTTTGTTACCTTCTTTTATAACATAATCGATACAGCTCTATTTCTGTTGTGTTGTCACCAACTGTAGCCCGACTTCACTTAATAATTCTTTCATTTTAAAACTTTTTTATTTCTTGCAACATGATCTTTCCCTTGAGTCCGTACTAGTTCTATAGGTAATATTAACGGCCCGTGTGCAGTTGCTGGAACTGCCATCGGGCGCGTCGCCCGGGTGGCGGATTGGGGAACGGCCTCCAGATATGGGGGCTACCGGTTTGACCGGCGCGGACCAAAATCAGCAGGGCGGGCTTGGCTGGCTGACCCGGGTAGCCTGGGTAACGGCAGCCGAGCAGGGGCATACCGTAACCCCGTACGTGGTGCGGGGCCGGGGGCTGTCATCCTTCGGGATGAGGGCCGCGAGGAAGAAAACCTCTATAAAAATTACAAGAGGGGGGCCTTTGGGTCCAGCTCGCTACGCGAGCAATTAGGGGGCGTGTTCCAGTCCGAGGACTGGTTCCGGCCCAACCGTAGCCTCGTACGTGGTGCGGGAGCGGGGGCCGCCACTTCGGTGGGGGCCGCGTGGAGAGATACCACTGTAAAAAACTCTCAAAGCCCTGACACTGGGACTCATGTTGTCGGGTCGCCTGTAAAGGTGGCTGGGGAGTGCATCAGCCAATTAGTGGTCGCCCTGGGGTACCTCCCGACCCCCCAGGTGTAAGTAGGGTAGCCAGGGTATCGGGATCTCTGCCCTGGTGGTCCGTTGTTCTCCCATACCCGTGGGTTTAATAATGAATGTTGCTAAATCTAAAAAAAACTTTAAATAAAAAAGGTGGTAAGAAGGCAATGGACAACACACAGCGTCCGACCAAAAACTGTGTCGAATCCGGTAGCCAAGTGGGCTATCAGTTTGATGGCTGCAAGGAAGATTTTTCCTCGGAACTAAACAGCCGGGAATTGAGTGCCGAAGAGGCATGGTTAGGGGACAGTGAGCTAAGCGCTGGAGAGATGTCCCTAGAGGAGGTTGACAGAAGCCGGAAGCGTCCGAGCGAGGTGGTGGATCGCTCGGATTCAGAAGACGTAGATCCGGCGTGTGCGCAACCCCCGCCTAAAATAAACACGGCAGGGAGAGGTAGGGCCCGCAGTCTGGGCAGGAATGCAGATTATCTGACTGAGAAGGCCCTGCTGTACAGCAAACGGCAGCTTGAAGCTGTGGGGCTGCATGAGCAGGCGGAAAACCTGTACAGAAGTGTGTACGGGCCACTGGAGAGCATAGCCGGTGAGTCGGAGCAAGGCCCCGCGTCCAATCTTGCGGGTGTGGCAGGGCCGTCGTCGTCGGAAGGGCCTTGTAAAAAGATGGTAAAACCTAAGGGCCAAAGGGAGGCGGAACCAGCGAAGAAAGAAGGGGTTGGCAAGACGACAAAGGCTTTGATGGAGTTCATTCCACCGAGGGAGTCAGTCTCGGGGCTTTCATCGCAGTCCCTCCGCGACAAGGCTTTCGAGCACGTCAGGGCCATTCAGGAGGTAGTGACCGGGTCCCGCAATCTGAAAGGGGCCTATAAAAAGACACTGATCTCGGCGGTTGCTGGGCTCGAAGACGTGGCACAAGAATTTGCCTCGCTTAATGCCACGGAGGAGGTAGCGCGGCTCCGCGAGGAATTAAGGAGGCAAAAAGAGGAGATGGCAACTCTGCGCAGTCAGGTCAAGGACCTTCAGGAGGCGATGCGAACAGGTGTCGTCGTTGAATGTGTTGGGGTACAGACTAGCCCAACCAAGTCCACGGCGGGTGGGGAGAGCGCAGAGATCCTCCCCAGTGAACTTCAAGAGCTGCTGGAGCTGATCAAAGCGGAGGTGCTTAGGTCCGCTGGAGCAATGATCAGTGCCCGAATCGAGGGGCTCCAGATCCCAATCACCAGGCCACCGCTAGCGGCCGACTTAAGGAGAGCGGCGGCGACCGCAGAGAAGAGAGGAGGCGGGGGCCCGCCAAGGCAAGACCCTCTGGGACTCGGGCTGAGCAGAGTGCCCTGGAGACAGGAGGGGACGATGGTCCCTGGACGGAGGTGGGACCAGGAGGCAGGCATAAGAAGGCGAGTCGGCCGGTAGCTGCCCCCGCAGCTTCAGTTACTGCCAACTGTGGTGGTACGATGCCGTTGACGAGGAAGCCCCATCCGGCTCCAAAAACCAAAAAGAAAAAGCCGAAACTGACCCCCCCGAAGGCGGCTGCGGTGGTTATCTCTATCCCGCCGGAGGCTGCCCAAAGGGGTTTAACGTACGCTCAGGCTATAGGGCAGGCCAGAAAGGCATTTAACCTGGGCGATGTAGGCATCGCCGCAGCCCATATTAAAATGAGGACGGCTATGAACGGGGCCAAAATCTTTGAAATCCCGGGGCCCACGGGAGCTGAGAAAGCGGACGCCTTTGCGGCCAAACTGCGGGAAGTACTGGACGACGGAATAGCTGTCTCCAGACCCGTAAAGACCGCGGGCTTGAGGCTCTCCGGGATGGATGAGTCGGTGGGGGCGGAGGAGTTGGCACAGGCAGTGGCTGAGAAAGGGGGCTGCCCCCTAGTTCAGATCAAGGTGGGGCCCATCCGGGGAGGTCCGGGAGGCCTGAGCTCCACCCTGGTCAGATGTCCTGTTGCGGCGGCAAAAGTTTTGGCGGACGCTGGCCGTTTACTGGTAGGGTGGAGCTCGGCGAAGATTAAGGCACTGGAGCCGCTACCGCTCCGGTGCTTTAAGTGCATGGGCATCGGGCATACCAGATCGATGTGCCCGAGTAAGGAGGACAGGTCCGCCGTCTGTTTCCGCTGCGGCCAGGAGGGTCACATAGCAGCGGACTGCTCCACGGACCCAAAATATGCGGTGTGTCTAGCGGCAAAACTGCCTGCAGGACACACAATGGGGGGTCGGAATTGTCGGCCGCCGAAAATCAGAGGTACGCCAGTGACCAGGCGGGTCCAGGCGGCGCAGGCGGCCGAAGATGACATGACAGGGAGGCGAATGTCGCCCTAGGAGCAACAGACGCACGCTTGCTCACCCACCCCACCCCCCCGCATTAGCCGCCCGCTGCACCCCTCCTCTCTCAGCAGAGAGCGGAACGGGTAGTGGCGGTCCGGGGTCCGGGGTCAAGCGGGGAGGAACACGGGTCACTGGACCAGTAGACGCGGGCGAAGGGGATGGGGGCGGCGCCGCGTAAGCGATAGTAGCTTCCTGCCCCGGACGAGGCTAGTCGACGGAGGATGGGAGTCCGACCGTCGGCATTGCACAGCCTCGCCAGCCTGGGGGGATCCCGGAATGTACCACGGGGTCCCCCGATCGTGAGGAGGCCGTTGGGCCAACCCGTCGCTCTCCATGGTGGTGATTGCCGAAATCGGTCCCACCGGATTGCGACGGAGTAGAGCGGGTACATCGTGGGGTTTTTAGTGGGTAGGCCCCTGCACACCAATCTGACGAGCTTTTATCGTCGGATAGGTCTGCAGGGGAGACTCCCACATAACTCCCGTCCCACTCCCAGCGGCGGGAGTATGCGAAAAGCATTTTCCTCACGTTAAAAAAAAAAAAAAAGGTAATAAAAAATTAAATCTAAAATTGTTCGTCATTATCATAACCTAAAAACATAACCAGTTAATTGTCAATTGTCTTCCATAGACAACACGTTAAACACGTAGTGCCAACCTCACGTCATATTGACAGCAAAATTCGTAAACTGACAAATTATTTGGTCAATATGGAAGAAAGTATGGAATTACTCCTACGGAAACTCGATGAGAAATTAGAGAGACAAACCGAACAGATAACGCAGTCGGTAACTAGGAACGTCATGGAAGCGATTGACGATAAAATGAAGACAATAATTGAAGAAAACAAATACCTCAAAAATAAAGTTACAGAACTTGAGTTGAAATTGAAATCATTGGAAAGTGAGAAAAGAAAGAATAACCTAGTGTTCTTTGGAGTGGAGGAGAAGGGAAAAAATGAGACGGGACTGATAGACTATATAAAAGACACCGTAGAAGACATAGGAGTACATATTAATAGTCAAGAGATAAGTCAAGTCTATAGAATTGGAAGAAAGACAGAAAATAAAAACCGACCGGTTGTAGTCTCGTTCACAACAATCTGGAAAAAACATCTTATACTCAAAAACAAGTCAAATTTCCCACCCAACATCTATGTAAAGGAGGATTATTCCAAGGAAACCCTAGAAATACGAAAACAACTTCAACCCCAAGTGGAGGAAGAAAAGAAGAAGGGAAACATCGCCTGTTTAAAAAAGGACAAACTTATAGTGATCAAACGTGAAAACGTGAAAAGTGAAAGATATCACCAGAGAAAAGAGAAAGAGAGAATTTTCAAGTTCTCCCAGCCATTCAACACAGAAGAAAGACAGCATAAATAATTTCTCGAATAACATAACCCAACCTCCTACTAAAGCTCACAGGAACGAAATCATCAGACCAAACATATTGAATTATGTCGAAAGAACAAGATCCGACCCCCAGCTAAATAATCCAAAAAACTAATCAAGGCCCCAAAGAACCGAAAACAAACAGAAACAGAAACTGCTACAACAATTAGTTATAAACAAAAACAACAAACAAATTGTCTCCCACTACGGCTGGTCCCCGCGGGAGTACTAGACCAAAACCCTCCAGCGAAAAGAAGTGTAACATTCTATATTGCAACACTTAATACGAGAACCCTCAGGAAACAAGAAAGTTTGTTAGAATTAGATGAAGCGCTACAGCACATAAAATACGACATATTAGGCATAAGTGAAATGAGAAGACTAGAAGAGAAAATAGTGGAACAAAATGACTACATATTATACCAAAAAGGAGAAACAGCAGGCCATAGGGGAGTGGGCTTCCTAATAAAAAAAACATTGAAAAATCACATACAAGAGCTGATAGGAATCTCAGAAAGATTAGCAATACTGAACATAAATATGCCAAGATACAAAAAACTGTGGACAATCATACAAGTTTATGCAACCACAGAGTCAACACCCGAAAGTGAATGCGAAGGCTTCTACTCCATTCTGTTTGATATTATTAAAAAGTACCACAATAACTTCCTCATAGTAATGGGGGACTTTAATGCACAGGTTGGCAGTAGAGAAGCCGGCGAGGAACTAATAATGGGCAAATATGGTCATGGAAAGAGGAGTGATAACGGCCAAAGAATAATTGAACTTCTACTACAAAACAATCTAACACTACTCAATTCTGTCTTCAAAAAAAACCCTAAGACTAAATGGACCTGGATATCGCCAGACGGAAAATAAAAAAAATGAAATTGACTACATAATAACTAACAAACCCAAGTTCTTCAGTGATACACATGTAATACAGAATCTAAATTTTAATACGGATCACCGAATGGTACGCTGTTGCTTAAAAAAGCTCCCAACTCAAAGAGGTGGAAACAAAATAAATAATATACGTTTAACATCAGAGTATTATGAAAAAAACATTGAATCCTCGCTTACCAAGGCTTTGATGGAAGTAGTCAACTCGGATAGAAGTGTCACAAAAAAATACGACCATTTGGACAAACAATTATCAAAGATCAGAAAAGTAAAAGCAAATACAACTACAGATACAAAGCTTAGCGCAAGAACCGTTGAACTCCTAGAAGAAAGAAGAGCATTAATAGCCGACAAGTCAAACAAAAAGGAAAACCTCTTAACAATATCTTCACTGAGTAAACAGATCCGAGAGAATATAAGAAAAGATAGGAACACAAAGAGAACGAAAAAGCTAGAAGACGAAATCCAAAAAACAGGGGGAACAAGAAAAGCGTAGAGACTTAAGGGAGCATGGATTGGAATGGATACCTAAGCTAAAAAGTAATAGATCCAAACAAGCAACGAACCGCAGAGAAATCGAGAAACTGGCTACAGACTTCTACAGGACCCTCTACTCCTCCAATAACGCCGAACAAGAAAAAACACTTACGAAATTCCAGTTAAGAGACTTGAAGATGTACCACCAATACTAGTGCAAGAAGTCCGAAAAGCCATCATGTCACAAAAGCTAGAAAAAGCTCCAGGACCTGACAGTATAACAAACGAACTGATGAGAGGTACCGTAGAAGAAATAAGTCTGATTTTAACCAAGCTATTCAATGATATTATAACAACTGACACCATCCCAGAACAATGGAGCGAATCTCATATTATTCTCCTCCATAAGAAAGGCGACAAGGATAACATCGGCAATTATAGACCAATAAGCCTCATTTCAAATGTGTATAAAGTCTTTGCAAAAGTAATTCTGGAACGAATAACAAGGGTCCTAGACGAAAATCAACCAATTGAACAGGCGGGATTCAGGAAGAACTTCAGTACAATAGACCACATCCACACAATCAAGCAAGTCTTGGAAAAATATAACGAACATCAAAAACCCTTATATATCTGCTTCATAGACTACTCCAAAGCTTTTGACAGCCTAAAACATAAATTTATCTGGCTGAGTCTAGAAGAGCAAGGAGTGGATGAGACCTATATACAAATAATTAAATCCATCTACAAAAAATGCAAAAGCCGCATCAAATTGGAAAAAAAGGAGACCCATTTCCCATACACAGAGGCGTTAGACAAGGAGATCCGCTTTCTCCCAAGCTGTTCAATGCTGTGCTGGAATCCGTATTTAGAAGATTGGATTGGGAAAACTACGGTATCAACATCAATGGTAGCCGCCTTAATCATTTGAGGTTCGCTGACGATATTGTCCTGTTAGAAGAAGACCCCAAAAAACTAGGACACATGCTAAAAACCTTAGCGGAAAAAAGCAGAGATGTAGGTTTAGAATTGAATGCAGACAAAACAAAACTGATGACCAACTTTTCAGAGGTCAACATAGAGGTGTACGGAAAAAAGTTAGAATATGTGAAGGAATATGTTTACCTAGGTCAAATTATATCCCCCGAGGATTCTATGTCTAAGGAAATTAATAAAAGAATAGCTTGCGGATGGAAAAAGTACTGGTCCCTAAGAGAAGTAATGAAGAACAAAGACTTAAGCATGCATATCAACAAAAAGACTTTCAATACCTGCATCCTCCCGTGCATGACTTACGGCTGTGAGTCATGGGCGTTAACAGACAAGCAACGGGAAAGACTGGCTAGTACACAAAGGGCAATGGAAAGGAGCATGTTGGGAATCAGACTCAGTGATAAAATTAGAAACTCTGAAATAAGAAGAAAAACTAAAGTTACAGATATTATAACACATGTAGATCATTTAAAGTGGGGCTGGACAGGACACATGCTACGTTGCAAAACAAACAAATGGAGCAAACAAGTAATTTTATGGTACCCAAGAAAGGACACTAGGGGAAGGGGGCGTCCAAAAACAAGATGGAATGACGATATCCGCCTAACCTTGGGACCTTATTGGACCAGAGTAGCAGAAGATAGAGTTCAGTGGAGAGAGCTGAAGGAGGCCTATGCCAAGAGGCACACCGAATTGCGAGACATACTATAATTAAACAAACCCTGGAAATTTGTATCTTCAAAGTTGTAGCAAGTTCGGAAGAAAGGGCTTTATTATTATTATTATACTTGACCGAGACAAATAATGATCAATAAGTTAGAACATAAAAGAGAGGCATAGAAAGAATCCTTCCTGTAATTGCAGTTTATAAGAAGTATGTTTCTGTATAAGAAACGAACTAAAGTGACAGATACACTTAAACAAGCCCTCAAATTCAAGTGGTAGTGGATTTATAGCACGTATCATAGACAGATGGTGGACCAGCGTGACCCAGAGGAAAGGATCACCAGTAAGAAGAAATATCCACTCAGGAGAGACAGACTGAATGAATTGACTCCAGAACGGGGAAAACTGGAAATGTTGGAGAAGGCCTAAACCCAAAGAGGTGTCCATATATCAGTTGATTACTTAAAATAAGACGAATTTGACGACCGTTTGATGCAACAGTAGCGATGCTGCCTTTCTTACCAACTATATCGTTCGTGTCCCGGAAGGGATATGTTTGTGTGAGGATTATGAGCATTTGTACATGACTCATGGGTATTTATATATATTTTTATTATTATTACATATGTATGTATCATATATGTATGTCTCTCCGTTACCCTAGTATCCATAACAAAAGCTTTGCGGTGTCTTCTTTGGGCTAATTGTGTGAATGTAAGAAATATTATTTTTAGGTTCAAAAGCAGAGATTATATATAAAAAAAAAACAAACGCATAGGCACTTTTTATTAATTATGAACATATCAACCTTTAATTTAATTCACTGTTAATTTGGATCTCACACAAACACAAACACTTTATGAAAATAGCATGACTTACAGCAAATTGCGTCGATCACCAGACAACCGCTACGCTCGACAGCCAACCGTCAAATGACCGTACGGCCTTTTTTTTTTTTTTTTTTTTTTTTTTATTTTTTTTTTATGCAAAATGCACCCTCCGGACACGGGGGAGGGAGGTGGTGAATCCTCTATGGATACTTCGGGCCGGCCCGATAGTTATGTCAGACTCGTACTGACTAAACACCACCTGGGATTGGCTTGCACCCGGAGAAGGTCATAAGCCGTCATCTGAGGCGACCACCCCTCTAGAGAGGGGTGGCGCAAGCGCTACTCACCTAGGTGAGAGAGCGCATAGAAAAAACGATTGACTCCCAGAAGGGGGGTCAGTCGTGAATGAAGTTAAGTCGGCTGGCTCCCAGAAGGGGGGCCAGTCGGCATCTGAGAGGACTGGGGTAGACCTGATGGGTCTGTATTGGCTCTACGTTTGGCTGATTCCTGTGCCTCTAAGAGGAGGTTCAGGTCAGCTGACAATTGACTGGGTTGGTCTGTCAGGACAGACCTAGGTCGCCTAGACAGAGGGTTCGTGGATGAGGAAGGAGTGTAGTTGGATGCGCCCCGGATAAGTGGATTAGAGTGGCTCTCTGCTGTTTCGAAGAAACGTTCAGAGGCCTTTATGAAGTATTGTTGGAGAGTAGGGAGTTCAAAGTCCCTGTGCAAGTCCGCGTTGCGGACATACCAGGGAGAATTTGAGGCCCTACGTATGAATAGGTTTTGAATCACCTGCAATTTATTAAGGACTGATGCCTTTGCGAGATGTACTCGACTATGCGGTGAACCTGTTGGGGGCATGAGTGTTTGGTTCGAAAGCCAAACTGATGGGGTATGATAAGGTCATTGGTATAGAGATGGTCTTTTAGGCGGGCGAGGATACACCTTTCAAAGAGTTTCCCCATTGCCTTAAGGAGGCTGATGGGGCGGTGGCTCGCAGGGAGGTTTAAGGGTTTCCCCGGCTTGGGGATGCCTATTACGATTGCTTCCTTCCAGGCTGCTGGAAAGTAGCAGAGATCGAAGCAGGCGTTGAATAAAAGGGACAGTAAGACCAGCACTTGAGATGGTAGGTGCTTAAGGGCCATGTTGGAGACGCCGTCGGCGCCAGGGGCCTTTTTGGTCTTGAGGCCCTTGATGAAGGAATGAACTTCATCAGGGGACACTGTGATGGGATCAGAGTCTAGAGGTTTGGAGTTCAGCTCGCTGAGCTCCTTCTCAATCGACTGAAGGTGGGATGGGTTGCAAATCTGAGTGCTGACTGAGCATTGTGAAGCAATGCTGTCAGCAAAACACTCCGCCTTCTCCTCGTCGTCGAAGGCTGTGGAGCCATCGGGACGGAGGAGAGGGGGTGTGAAGTTTGAGGTGTCACTACGGAGGGCTCTGGCCACTCGGTAGTAGGCTACATGGGAGGGAGTGATGTCCGCCATGAGGTCACCAAATTGGTTATTCCTCAGGTCGTTCAACTGAGATCTTACTAACCGTTGAAGACGGTTAGCTCTGGCTCTGTACTCAGGGGTCGGGTACCTAGCAGCTCTCCGGAGAGCTGCGTTTTTGGCCCTCATCAGGTTGCGGAGGGTGGGAGGAATGGCATTGTGATTTTTCACAGGTACCTTCCTCGCACTGTCCGCAGTCTTTCTTTGGACCAAAAGGGTAAATTCGGAAATGGCTGCATCTATTTTTTCCGAACTATCGTAATAGTCGGGGTCCATAGAGAGCGAAGGGTTGTCTACTTCCATTGCCGACTTGAGGGACGATCTGAACCGATCCCAGTCAGTAATGGTTTTGAAGGAGGGAGGGGTTGGCTCTTTGTTTCCCATAATGAGGGAAACCGGCCTGTGATCGGACCCGAGGTCTTGGAGGGTCTCAATCGTCCTAAATGGGAGGGAGACTCCCTTGACTAGAGCGAAGTCTAGTACGTCGGGATCATTCTGTGGGTTGTCTGGGTAGTGGGTGGGTTCGTACGGGCTGAAGACGTCTAATTCGAGATCATGTGTGATCTGAAGCAGACGCCGCCCGCCGGTGTTTGTCTTACGGCAGGTCCAGTCAGTGTGCTTGGAGTTAAAGTCTCCAAACAGAATGACTGAGTCGCCCAAGGACAGAAGGGACTCGAAGTCGCTCCGCAATGGAGTGGTGCCAGCGTGTATGTAGACAGAAGCTATGATCAGTGTTCTGTGACCCGACATAGCCAGTCTGCATACCGTGGCTTCCATGTTAGAGAGAGCAGGAGTGGGGATTGGTGAGCAGTGAAGCGATCTTTTGTTATAGATCGCCGTGCCACCAGAGACATTTTCCCTGCGGTTCTGGTCCGCTGGGGTGAAGTTGTCATTTCTGACTAGGGAGTATGAAGGAATCGATAGCCCTTTCCGTATAGACGGTTTGAGCCATGTTTCCTGAAGTAGGACAAGGTCGGGGTCCCTTTCGCGCAGAAACACCCTTAGCTCGGGAATGTTTTTGCGCAGGGAGCGGGTATTGAAAGAGATAAGCGAAACACCTCTAGGTTTCACTCGACCGGTGAGAGGAGCGACTGGTACAGTCGGAGAAGAAGAAGAAGAAGATGGGATCCTTCCTGGCATTATGGACCTTAGTTAAGGGACCGGAGAAGGGCTTCGTGCTCACAGAGAGCTAGAAGCCGTTGTTGGGCGTTTTGGGCCATCCTGAGTTTGGATGCCAAGGCCGATATCTCATTGATATTGATGCCTTGCATCGTGGTGAAGATGATAGAGAAGTCATCCATAAGGGATGACTTCGGGGCTTGGGAGGCGGGAGCCGCCTTTGGCGGTGTCGCCTTAGGCGGCGTCGCCTTGGGAGCTGGGCCCCAGGCCGGCCCAGGGGCCGGTGCCGGAGAGGCTGGTCCCCAGGCCGGTCCGGAGGCCGGCATGGGGGGGGCTGGAGTGGTGGTAGCCGGCTGTCCCGCCCCTTTAGGTAGGGGTGGGAAATTTGCCAGCGAAGGCTTAGGAGGGGCCGGGGGGCCAGAAGGCCTCTTCTTCTGAGAAGAAGATGCCTTTGGTCCCCGGTTAGGCTTTTTAGCCTTGGGAGGCTTTGGGCGAGGGGCGCGAGAACAACCCCTATAGTTAGCTGGGTGGCCGGATTGGCCACACAGCACACAGTCGGGAGGGGTGGGGGAGTCTCTCGTGCGAGAGCACTCCTTGGTCAGGTGTGGAATGAGGCACTTGACGCACCTCGGTGAAGCGTTGCAGTTCGCCGCTGCATGGCCGTAAAGCTGGCAGCGGTGACACTGCCCAGGATACCCACGCTTGTTGGGGGGCTCGGCTCTAATGCCAGAAAGGCCGCAGACCACGAGGTCTTTGGCGCGGAAGATGGGTTTGGCCCTTTCGTTGTTGGTCATTATGACCAAAGCGAGGGGCCAGGACCTCCCATTGCTAGCGTGCAACTTGTGCACGCCGACAACAGGGTAGCCCAGTCGAACGAGGTCATTTAGGATGTCCTCGTTCGGAAGTTCTTCGGGGATGCCCCTAAGAACGGCCTTTACTTTGCGCTCCTCGGGGAGCGCAAAGGTGTAGTAGGATATGCTTTTGTTGGCAAGAAGTCGGGTCAGAGACCTAAAGTCCGCGATCGTGGGGGTGTTGACCTCGATGGTCAAACCCTTGTTGACGGCCTTTGTGTACTGGATTTTCTCCTGTACACATAAGGCGGACACTAAGCCCCACTTGGCCTTGTCCTGAAGTTGGATCGGCGGGGGGGCAGCAACCTTTGTAGATTGCGCGTCGCACCTTGAAAGTGGACGCGAGGTGGATGGGCGTGCAGTCGGGGCGGCGCGGGGCAGGTCCCCGGTGGAACTGCTCGGGGCCGTAGGGCTGCCTTAACCGGGGCGGCTGAGGTGGTGGTGGAAGCCACTGGAGTGGCGGGCGGAGAAACGTTCTTCCTGCGCTTAGTGCGCTTCGAACGTTTTCCCTCTACCGTGGTAAAACCATCGGTGAGCGTAGAGGAAGACTCGTCGGCAGAGTCGGACGAGAAGGGAGGCGTGTGCCTCGGGGCCGAGCGCTTGGATGCGAGGAATTCGCAATCCATGTCGCTGATGTTGGGTCTGGTCACGGTCGGGATGGGTGACCGTTGAATCCCCTGCGCGTCTGGAGACGCCGGGGAGGAGAGGATGATAGGAAGGGATCGTTGGGATCGCTGGGTTCCTACCTGGGTTTGGGTTTGCGCGGCCACGGGCTGGGGCCCGAACCGCGCCTCAAAAAAGGCGAGGAGTGCCGCCACGCTACTCGCAGGAAGCTGCGAGAGTAGCGGGTCGACACCCGAAAGCTCGTTGATGAGCTCACTTGGGTCCGAAGACTCCATTTCGTGAGCTAGAAAAAACTAAAATTAAAAGATTAAAAGCAAGAAAAAGACTAACGCAAAGAGACACCCCCTGCCGGGCGGCAGGGGGGAGGGGGTGACGCGACCGAGGGCAGGTATCCCTAAACGGATAGCCGCCTGCCAAACCCCTTGGGCTAAGCCCAAGTGCAATGGGACTTGGCCTTCGGTTTTCCTAGAGCCTGAAGGGCCCTAGAGAGCAAACCGGGATTGCTCCGCCGACTTCGTTAACACCGCAAGGTATCCGTCGACGCAAGACGCGGGCGGGAAGAGGAACCCTTTATTTTAATACAAACAAAGGGTTCCAGCTAACCCGGAACGATTACAACCGAGAAATCGGAAGTAAAAACCGTTAATTGCGGAAGGTTCCGCAACTAGCGGCTGCCCTAACGACTACCGCGGTGCGCAAAAGAGAGAGAGAGAGAGACGCGATCCGACGCGAGGGCCGCTAGTCGCGAGAAGGCTCGCAACAAGCGGCTGCCTATCCGCCCGGATCGGGGAGTCAGGAGCGCTTCGGCTTCAACAGGAGCGTTTCACGCGGGAGGCGAGCGAAGTGAGGCGAGCGCCGCTAGGGGGCACCTGTGTACGGGGACGACTGGTGCGCACGGCGGGTCGAAGCGGAATGCGCTCGACCGTACGGCCCTACGGAAGCCATATTTATAGGTGACGTCACAATAGTGGAATTTTTCTACTTAATATCCTAATATTAATATTATTAATATTAACATAGCATAACTCAATACTAACAGTACTAACTAATATATAGTTAGATAACGTTGCATACATTGAACTTAACACAAGTTAACTTCTACTCGTGTTATGGAACTCAGAAACAGCGACGGTTTCGCTGTCTTAATTGAATCGGCTGGGAACCCGGGGCATCGGAATGGCGTGACCATGAAATTCTGTATGCAAGCGACTCGAATACGGGGGTCGTCAGTCATCTACAATATATTATGACAGTACTTTGTGTGTGTGTGTGTGTGTGTGTTTGTTACCATACACGGGTGGCTGGGTTATACCAGCAACGCGTGGCCGGGTTATACCAGCAATGCGTGGCCAGGTTAGCTAGTATTTATTTATACGGAAAACGGATATAGAATAAATGTCAATTTTATTATTTCCGTTATGAAACTTAAATGATTATATTTTTAGATTGTTTCGAATTGAGATGCTTGATATTATTTCCGCTTCAAAGAACCGCAGGCCAAAGTACTTAAAAATTAATTTCAACTTGAGAGTTCTTCGCATTTCTAAGAAAAACACAAAAGGATGGACAAAACACCAGAGGTTCTTCTCAATAAGATATCATTTTGTCCTTTGTAAGGTACCGAAACTAAAAATTGTTAGAATTGATAATTTTAAAGCTTAATGTTAAAACTAAAACTAGAAAAAATAAATTATGTTTTTATCACTTCGGCATTACGGCAAAATGAATTTTTGTAATGGAAAACCTTTTCATTCTGTAAAACGGAGTAGAAGAGTCATTTCCATTCGTGTACCCATTTTTGGCTAATGGTGGTCATTACACATGCGCAAATTGAGTCCGGACAAAGATTGGAGTGACTCTTCCGAAGAAAGATATATTATCCAGTTAGTATATCCATATCCGCTTCATATATCCGGACTAGTTTAATTCATTCAATCCGAATAACGAGGTATATCCAGCTAACAATGGCGTAGCTTTGACGTTCAATACACGCATTGTAAAATAAAAAAATATTTATCAATATCCAAATCTGTTTTTATAAATACTGAGCAAGTATATCTACATACTCTTAATATATACGGACTACTAGTCTATTTTATTTTTTTAATCGTTTTCACAAAATAATACATATTGCTAGAATAATAGCAACAATAAATCATTGAGGTTTATCACTGTGCTTTTTTTTTATTTAAAGTCTGCAACAATTTTTTTTAAAGATTAAAATGCTGTCGTTAACCGTATCAAATCATGTGGTATATCCAGCTAACATTTAATTATTTATCTATATCCACATCTGTTTATTAAATTTGGACTAGTCGGCCGGTGATTGGGCAAATGATTTGGAGTTGATTTATGTGATTGGATTGGATATGCTAAGAAATTTAAACGAAATAGTTAGATATATATCTTGTGTGGGATATAGCTCCAGGATATAACTGAGTCCGGATTTACACATATCTAGTGGTCATGCATAAATCATACGAAAGGATTCGATTCGATGGATAGGTGTAAGGTGTGTAAAGTGCGAAACGCACGATCGCACGATTGTATTATTAATAATAGAATATTTCTTACATTTACGCCAATCAACCCAGCCGAAAGTTATGGATGTTAGGCTAAATATGATGCATAGATAAGTGATATTAATGGAAATATATATGAAAACCCATGACCCAGAACACAGATGCTCGTATTTATCACACTGATTCTGTGCTGAAAGGCAGCACTGACAGGGTCGTTATACAACATGGCGACCGGGAGAGTACAATTAAAACGAGTGTTTATGTAGATGTACGATTTATTACTAATCCTTAATAATTATTTATTTATTCATAAATAGGACAACTTACTAGGACTGCAATACATGCTGCTGTTTGCAAATACTGAGCGAAGCAATTAGATTTTTGAAGGGTGATTACTCCTCTATGGTATGTCCGGTTTCAAAACTTTTTTTGCACATTAGTCACGACCACGATGTGAGTTTTGGCGCCAAATTTCATCAGTGTAGTCTCAGCGGTTTGGCTGTGATCAGCTTTTGAATTTTTCTTTCGGTGATTATTCCTCCGTGGTAAAATCTATATTTTTTTTACATAGCCTATGTCCGTCAGGTTATAATTATGTATGTTCATGCCAAAATTCGTTTGAATCGGTTGAACCGTGAAGTAGCAGGAGGGAGACAAGCGAAATTTGTGAGTTGCCTAAAAGAGAGCTTCGCTCAATAAAACATACATAAAGAATAGAATGATATAGTTTCTGATTTCGCTTAAACAATAGTGCTGTTTCCAATACAAGTTGCCACGGCATGCAATACAGGTTACATGGTATGTGTAAACAATGTTAATGATAAATTTTTAGCAAGAACATAGTTCTTGGAACGAAAAAACGTCCGTAGCGTTAAACAAAGAGAGTAAGATTTTTATGTATAGTCTATGTGGGATGGCTATACAATATCTAATGTATAGTCTACGTGATGACTGTTATTATATATTTTTATAAATCATTGTAAAAAAATAAAAGTGTTAAGATAACTTTTTAAAGTGGTTTCTTTGCTTTTTATCGATAAAAAAAATTATAAAAAAATCATCATAAAAAATGTTTACCCGATTAATTATTTTCCTTATACCTCGAATAGAACTTTAAATTATTTTTATAATAAGGAACTTCGTTCCTATCCGGTGTCCCACGACACCACAGGCCTTTTTTTACGCCGAATGTTTAGAACGAACATAAGTCACTATGTATCGGCGGAAGGTACTTTTTATTTAGTTAGATGGTAAAAATTAATTAAAATTACTATTCGAAACTATCATTCTACACGAAGAGGGTGATCATACACAAATATTAGACCCTACTGAGACTTGAATCCGGGACCGATTTGCTTACAATTTCTCGAACTCCCACCTAGTCAGTTGTCAAGAACGTTAAACAACTTTGAAGTTGTTTTATGATTATGTTAGGACATCTCAACGAAATTGGGATGTCATTCGCAAATAAAACGGTTCCCCTTTGGGTTATTTGAGGTAAATCGTTTATGTAAATGAGGTGTAATACGCTGTCCTGCGGGATGGAGAGGTTCAGTAGAATAGTTACTGATCTTACCACTTCCTTGTTTGCATGTATTAACGTTTTAATGTTTAAGCTGTACATATTATAGCATCTTCGTCCAGTGTAATAAGGGCGCTTTTGCACTTATAGTAATTATTTTTTTTTAATTTTTATTAAAAAATATTTAACTTTGATTATATTGTTATCGTTTTCATCATACATACATCTGTCTCTTCCGGGGCTCGAACTCAAGTCTGTCGGTATGAAATGCTATGTCGTCATAATTTTATGTAAAAACGCTGTTTTCAAAGCGATTTGACATAAATAGCCATAATCAATATTTTATTTCGAATTTGATATGTTTTTTTGGAGGAGCTCCCCTGGATCATCTTCAATGGCGCAATGTCTGTTACGCCATAACTTCCCGAGTTCTTAACCGATTTATTATTTTTTGTGTGGAATCGAATCAACAGGTTTAGGACCAGATTGTGACGCAGCCCAAATTTTGATATTCGCATTTTTTTTTTCTTTTTTTACGATATTACGCTCCGCTCCAATATATGGTGCTAGCGTAGCTTTTTGCTTAGCGACAGCATCGTCTAGTATATTTAGCTCCAGCAAACACAAAAAAGTGTAACTGTAATATCTTTGTTGAGTTAGTTAAGTTTATGATGAGAAATAAATAATAATTATTTTATTTTGAATGGATTCGCTCTTGATCCCAATCAAGCCCAGGCCAAGACACGATCTACGATGGAACGAGCTAATCCAGAAGGTGCCTTTTCACCCTGGCTTTGAAAATGGACGGGTTATAACAATTAATTTCTTACAAATTTTGCGGCAAAACGCTCTTGTTCCACCGAAGCTGTGATTATTTGTTCTCTACTGTATAAATAATGAGTGTTTTCACGAGCACCCATTCAGTTCAGTTTGTAAAGTAACACTGAATGAGACACTTTGTCGTGAGGGAAACCCAACGACGGCGTGATGATTGTCTCTTATGTGATTCAATACTTATATGTACAGTTCTGTTATATATTGTTAGAATAGTGGAATGTTTTTAGCGAGAACGAAATTGGTTTTTATCAAAAAGGTTATTATCTTTCTAAGGAGGTCTTTGTCCGCTATTTTTTAAATAATTGAGATAAAGAGAGCCAGCAATATGAATGGGGATCGTTTTTTTTATTTACACCCTTTTTTAGAATCAGTTTGTTTTATGTCATTTTTATTGTATTGTGTCTGGGTAACATTTTTCATAAGATTGGAAAATTAATGCTGTTATAACTGATGTATTTCGCAACGAATTTTTATTATAAATAAGGGGTTTATCTTCTTGCTTTGAACGGTTTGTTTTTTAATAAGTTGTTTATATTTGTTAATAAACAAAGAATTAGCTTGGAAAAGTTACGTAGTATATAATTCACGTTACTCAAAACACATTTGAAAAAAATATTATCTCTTTTTAAAAATAATTAAAGGTAGAAAAAACAGCCCGAGTTTGTTGTGACTTCTTTTCGATACAAGGTTACCCGACAAAATATACAGGGTCATTATATAAACACCATCCAAATTTTTTCTAGGCCTAAGATATAATTCAAACACTTCATTTATGAAAAAAAATTGGGTGGTAAAATTTACGCAAAAAAAAATTTTGTCCGAGCGAATTATTACAACAGCTGGTTACTGGCAAAATAGGTACTTACAGTTGAACGACCGACCGCCCGAAGCGCCCCACCGAGCTGCGCGCGCAAGTTGTAACGACATCGGCGCAATGAAATCAGTCACCCGCGGACTTTCCGCGATGTACAATGTTGCGTTCACGCATTTACGTCGCATAATTATCTACCTAACGAAATGTGTTCACACTTGCAATTGAAATCGAGGGCGAGGGCGACGGGTTTATGTGAAGAAGGCCCAAAGCCTCGAGAACTTAAATATAAATATAATCCGTGCATTTAACGAAGTGACAAAGTGAAAAAACAAGTAATACAATTAAAGACAATGTTCATAAACGTGCAAGACTGTTTAGAGAGAAATTACCTACACTTTAAGGTAAAGTGATTGTTTTCAAACTTCATGTAAGTGTATTTTGTTTGGATTTTTAATTAATTATTTTGTTGGAGTAAAGCAAAATGTGTGCAGGGCGGCCAAGACTTGTGAAATTTTTCACAAAAATATTTTCAGAACTATTAATTATACATTTCTTTATCCTATCGTGTAAAATAGACAAAAATAACTTAAGTAGGTAGGTACTAAGGTTTTGGCACTGCATTTGTTTTTGCGATTTTCGAATTGCCTTTGCGATCCCTGTGTTTTTTTAGATTCTGTGGTTAATAAACACCCTTTTCTTTACTCCAACCAATTATTGTACATAAGTTGATTAAATTTTAAAAAATGCGACGTAAGTGCATAAGGTGTGGCTTACTTTTATGTTCATTTTTTATTTATTTAAAGTGTTATCGATGTTATTGATTATAACAATATTATTGTTATAATCAAAGAACAAATCAACTTATCTCTTCTTCAATTTGACGTTCCTATTTTTTTTCGTTTAAATTTGCAACTTATGAAAATCATTGTAATGTATCAATGAAATACGGGAGGGCGGGGCGGGGGTCGTATAATCATCTGCTACAACATCGTGCGTAGCGTGACTGTGACAGCAATCGGTAGTTTTCCTCGGATAACTTTGTGTAGGCTTAACTTAATATTTTAGTACTGAGTGATATTAAAAGAAAAAAATCTTGTTTCGTTTCTTTCTTGAAAGAATATAATATATAAATTTGGATGGTGTTTATAAAATGGCCCTGTATATCAGTGATTAAGGTTATAAAAAAATGAGCGGTCAAATATATACACGTTTGCAGCTTTATCTTTTCTGTACGAAAATATGTAAAACATTAGCAAAAACATAAGTGCATTATCACGCTTCTAAACCTATTTTTTCGTAAACTCTGGATGGTGACGACTAACTACAGGATTTAGTGACCATCTTATTATCCCTTTTTTTTCGTATCCAGGTTTTAAAAAGTTACTTAATAGTAAATAAACTGATCAATGTATTTCTTTGGAAATAACTTGATATAAAAATATAAAATAGCAAATCGAGTAAATAGAGAAATGGCGCTGTCTTACTTCGTCGGCGCTTGAGTAGTATTTATTTATTTGCAGCGCCCTCTAGTATCAAACCATACCCTCTCTCTGTGGTCGTCATGACTTCCTCACGCTCCGATAGATGGCGTCAATACCAATAAATCAATAGCATATAGCTCTATCAATAGCAATTTTAACCAATATTCTAACTAACGTCAGCAATTTTTTTTTGAGATCCTTCTTTATATGTTTTGATTTGTGTTATTTTTAATCGAAACGTTTACGCCAAAGTTTTGAGGCTATTCAACTAGACTCATAAGTATGATATTGTTATACGAAATTCCCAAATAAGTAAAATTAACCCGTCAAAAGTTAGAGGAACCGGGAGGCTTCTAATAACAAGACTGCAAACTTGGATGTGTCGGCGGTAAACCGTACTGAGCGCATGATCCCCTAATCGCCGTGACGTGGCCGCAACACTGCGCGGTTTCTGCTACACCAATGTGCACTTTGCTTAATTACACTAGAAGCAGTCCACGTTCAAAATAATATCACTTTGTATGAGCACATGTTACATAAACAGCACTTTACGAAGTTAGTTTAACTTTCATATTAGGTCTACCTTTAAAAGAAGATTGCTTTGTTAAGGAACGTAAATTTTAGGTTTGCAATTGTTGAAGTTTACTCCTTAAGAATCCTTAATAAAATATATGAAAAGTAAAATTTAGTGATCAAAAGACAGCGTTACGTGTTTTGTGCGCACTTTTCACTTTTATTTTGAAGTTTTGTTTTTTTATTTGCTGTGCCTGTTCAAAGACAATCGTTCTTAAGGAGTAAATTCTGGTCGTGTTTTGGAGCTGGCACTCACTCTTTTTTATATTCTCAAGTTTATATAAAGGATTGCAAACTTTTTATTTTTTAAGGAGTGAACGTGATTTAGTTCTTACACTTTTATAGCAACTCGTTGATGTTAAATGCCTGGTTTGGTTGGAAGCTTGTTTTTAGTCCGCCTGGTTGGTCACCAGTAACTTATTATCTAAATCTGCCGCCATAATCACGATTTAAAACATGGTTGTAGTTGGCCAGGTAAAGATGAAACAGGATCTAGAATTCGGGTGAAACGCGATGCCTTGTCATCGCTTAACATCTGGTGTTGTTAAGATCAAGCACTTCACCATTGTGAATAAAGAAAGAGTGGTGTTCTTCCTTTGTGCCGCATTAAGCAGTGTAAATCAGTCTAAACCATGGAGGTTAGAGAGAAGGAGAACGATCGCTGTGGAAAATAGTGTCCCAGAAATATGGACAAAATAAGTGAGGCGCTGCGATCGCTTAGTTGTCTCAATAAAAGCGGGCTGTTGTTAAATTTGTCTTAAATCTACTTGTACTTACAAACAGCTAACTTCGCAGATACTAGTTACCGCGACGGCAGCGCGGCTGGTGGCTGAAAAATGAACTTATAAATTCTACAAATTTTCAGAAACAGTCGGGCTAATGCTTTAGCCCGTAGCGATCGTTCTCCTTCTCTCTAACGTCCATGGTCTAAACAGAGAGAGATATTAAAAAAAAAACCCGTTTTTACTTTTTTTTTAAACACATCGTTAATCAGGTAAGAGAGGTTTTATTTAGATGTGTCATAGATGTAGAAAGAGTAGGTGAATAGTGTAAGATCCTTCTTATGTTGATTTCTTCACATTCATAATAATTTATTGCAAGTCAGTCGGATGGTACAGTGTTACCTACTAAATGTAAGTCGCTGATAGACTTAGTTCACAGTCTCTGTTAGGTACACAATTAAGTCCTTTAGTAGCCCGATGTATCTTAAATTACTTATAGTACTTACTGGAGGGAGACTCTGTACCAGGGTCGTCTGCTTAGGTACCTCCGTCTTACCTATTTCTGGCGCAAAGCAGCAGTGCTTGCATTGCTGTGTTCCGGTTTGAAGGGTAAGATATGGCAGTGAAATTACTGGGTACAGTGACTTTACATCTTGTGTCACAAGTTGGCAACGTACACTGTGGTTCTTGTGGGGGTTGCAGTTTTTTTGCTGCGAATCTCACAAGAGCCACATGTATTATAGGCGACTGTTACCACTTACCATCAGGTGGGCAGTTTGCTTGTTTGCCAACTTTCTGCAATAAAAAAAAAAAAAAAAAAAGTAATTCGGATCTTCTTTGAAATATAATTCAGTTTACTTTTTGTTTTTTTTTAATTTCAAATGGGTGTGTTATTGATTCCAATCATGCCCGGGGGCTAAGACAGGATCTACGATACAGCGAACTAACCCAGAAGATGCCTATTCACCCTGGCTTATTATTTATGTGTTATTTAATCCAATTTACATAAAATGTTAACAAATTATACACCTAAACCTGCCTCATGAATCACTATATGGATAAAACCGGTATGAAAATCCGTTCATTAGTTTTTGAGTTTATCGCGAACACAGGCTTTAGTGCGAGTTTACGCTTCGTTACTCGATATCGTCTTCGTAAAATATTACAATGGATTTTGTATAAGCGCCACTAGCGCTAACCTTCCAAAACTAGGAAACTTCATAGAAATCTGTAACGCGCTCAATAACGGGTATGGGTGCGTAAAGGCCTCAAAACAACAGACGCGGCGAAGAAATTTGCTTTTTAATGTGTAGTGATTATATTTTTTGTCTTACATATATTTGTCTTTTGATTGCAAATATTCTAAGTATTAATTTCGTAACTAAAGGCAAACCGCCCGTTACACACATGATTTCTATCTCCGTTCAACAGTTGTCTGGTCCCTTATTTTAATTATATATTATACTGTTTTTATTTTATACTAGCGGCCCGTCCCGGCTCCGCACGGGTGCACAAAATTTTTGATTTTTTTTCTATTATTAAGTATTTTTCCGTTAGCGCCATCTAGCGTCCGGTAGGCGAACCACTTGCGGTTAACGCGTTGCTATGGTAACGCATATACAATGGAAAAAGAGTGGGAAAAAGAGCGGACAGACAAACACACAAACTACTGTGATCTTAGATTATAGATTTGTGGTGTACAGTATAGTATGTTTTGTATTTTATCGTAAATGACTCATAAATTATCCTATCGGGTTTGTGTACCAGGAAAACAGTGAGGTATATAATTTAATAGGTTTGCAGCTGTAATTGTGTTAATCACCGAACGCGGTTATACGGCGTAAAGCGTGCTTTATATATAGGCTTGTGGTTAATTATTGCTGTTAATTTATTGACGACCTTTGCCGTTTTGGCGATCACTATGGTAGTCAGTCATTTATTAACCTATAGTCCGTTTTTTTTGGCATTAGAAAGAACAAAATTTGGGTACTTTATTGTACACATATAATGTAACAAGCAAAACGTAACATCGTGAAAAGTTTACACTAAAAAGTACCTTAAGAAACAGAAGTTACAAACTCGTGGAACGAAACGTTGGTCAGTTTGACACGACAAAATTAAAAAGTACTAGCAGTGTTGTACGACGAACCATATTAGGTGATTTTTAAAATGGTCGCTTAACATGGCCGCCATTTGCAACAATAGCGGCAAACGTCAACGTCTGCATTTATCTGTTTTGACTATTTTCTTTGGTTAATTGTAAAGTTTCTATTGTTTTTGTTGAAATTTTTGTTAAAAGTTTTTGTAGTTATTTGTTATTTAATCTGTTCAACAATGGACGAGCTTAAAGCCGGTCAAAGTGGACTCCAGCACAAGGTTAGCCACCACTGCTTCTTTGTTTACATAATTTCTAATGCTAAAAAAAATGGACTATAGTTTCGAATTATCGAGTACTATTATGTGAGAAAATAGTAGAAAGCAAATGCCCCTCACATGAATTTCAGTTAGAAATTGCGACTATTTTTGTGCAAGACTTTATCTTTATATGTATAGTTCAGAAGTAATCTAAGGTCAAATCGAAGACTTTTTTATTTTTTTTTGATTAAATTACGTCGAAATTTTTTTTTATTTTTGTAAGAAGGAAAGAAAGATTTTTATTGGCTCATAACACACATAAGTTATTTTATATATAACGAAGTAAAAAAATTATAATAATAAAAAAAATAAAAAAAAATATGATGGCCAATCAGGACCCTGCCTCAGCATAATGCCATAACACTGTGACGTGTCACAGTATTGTGCTTTGGTACAGTGCTCTGGTATTCTGGCAAGGCCTATTGGAGGTACTGTGCAAAAAATAAAAGTTTACATATATTTACACGAACAAACCACAAATGAACAAAAACGAGATAAAAAACAGATTAAAAAAATATATATTGAAAAAAAAAAAGTATAACCGGATTAAATATCCATAGAGCCTCGCCTGTGCCACAAACAGACATTACTCTATGGATCCGTGATTTTTTTTAGTTTTGACCTAGGATCAATGGTCCTAGGTTTTGACAATTGACACTACACATTGACATGACATATACAATAATCTGTGATTACACGTGTACAAACAAAGCCAACTCGATAATGTCCTGTCATAATCCCGAATTAATTTACAAATATGAGCGAAATTGTATTTAAATTCATTTACACAAATAAGCAATCAATACAAACGCTGTTATATAATTATTATTGTAACTTGTAACTAATAGTGTAACTCCAGGTAAAAGGCTGCTTTATCAGTTTTCCCGTTGCAATGAGTTTTATCAATGTTATTTGCTTGTAATTGAATATAATGTTAATTAAATTTATTCTGAAATGTGACACAAATTTATTACTATATGCTGAATTTGATTTGATTGCCTAGATATAGTGATACAAAAATTTACATTTTACAAATTAAAATTTGCATATTCTGAGAGTGGGACATATTGTGCTTTGACTTGTGAACCACCTTTAGTATACTATTTTCTCAGCAAACTAGGCGATGCATTCGCTAAGCTAAAGCTTCGCTAGCGCCATATATTGAAGCGGAGGAAACTTAATACTAAAAAAAACAAAAAAGTTGTGGAAAATTTATAATTCCATAAAGATGAGAACTTTTAAAAATCGCGAGCTTTTTGTTGCAATAAAAAATCCCATAGAGCCAATGTTTTTTGGTCATAACTTTTTATTTTTGTAAAAATTCGTGCTCCGTCACAATCTGGTCCTAAATGTGTTGATTCGATTCCATACAAAAATTTTTGAAATCGGTTAAGATCTCGAGTAGTTATGGCGTAACAGACATTGCGACATTGAAGCTGATCCATGGGAGCTCCGCTTGCTTTGCTCGCTCAGCTCTAATAAATATTTAATTTAATTTGGATTAAAATTAATTCTCCTTTTTATTTTGCTACCGATTTCATAACTTTTGGTAGCTTCAGTAGTTTACAGTAATCGTAGATATAATGTAGGAACATTTGGATATTCATACAAGGCGAGAAGTGAAAATGCGCGTGTTAGAATTAGGAATAATTCGGAGTGTATTAATTGTTACTTAATCATATTCATTATCATTATTAATATTTAAATGATTATTTATTGATTTACTAAATTGATTTATTGATTGATTTAATTATGTTCGCTTTTTACTACAATATTTTTCATCATTGTCTTTGATCTAACGTGTCACCCGTCATAGCATAGACAACACGATCGGTCCACGTCACCTCCCCGCCAGGCGGTGGAGTGACGCGGTGCCTTTATAATGCCTCGCACTGAGTCAGACGGTCTCTTTCTTTGCTTGACGCTCAGAGCCGGCGGACGGCCGGTAGTCCTTATCGGAGTATATTCAGCACTAATCGTTGTGCCAAAGATAAGTATATATTGGTAAAGTGCGAATATTAATTGTTGAATCATCATACAATATAAATTTAGAGCATTTGAATATTTAGTTTTCCATTTTGATGGCAAATACATGACCTAGATGAATAAACTGATTTTGGCCACTTAATAAATACTTTATTATAGCACTAATCGTTGTGCCAAAGATAAGTATATATTGGTAAAGTGCGAATATTAATTGTTGAATCATCATACAATATAAATTTAGAGCATTTGAATATTTAGTTTTCCATTTTGATGGCAAATACATGACCTAGATGAATAAACTGATTTTGGCCACTTAATAAATACTTTATTATCTACCCTCTTTTTGATATTTCATTTGATCAAAAGAAAATATAATATTTCCTCTTTTCCGTTTGATGACACGCGCAAAGAAGTAGAAGAAAGATATTTTCTTGGTTTTTAATGACTTTATTTATTTGTGGGATAGGCTAAGAACTAAATGAGTAAAACAATTTTTACTGTGTTTTATTAAATAGCTAGCGGCTTGTAAAACGTTATGAATGTACATAACGTTTAACAAGAATATATGATCTTAGTGTCCATTTTTTTAATATTGTTTCGGAATGGTATGGAATAGATTCAAAGGTGCCAGCGATTATCTTACACATATGTCTATACAAACTTTAAAATCTTGTCTCTTTGTTTATGAAATTGGTAAAGTTTGGTAATGGTGCCCTTTTCAATCTCAAATGAAAGAGAATTTCACTACAGAACAGCATACACGCCTAGCATATCTAATAAACTCGTTTACACACTAGAATACTGGAGTTTGCGACTCCCAAAACATTTTGCTTTGTAGTTTTTGACGTAGTGACTTCCTAACGTTTTTGAATATTCCCGTTATGGAAGTTGGGACAATCCGGGATTAGTGGGGCAACCCTGAGGAATGGGCCGCGGGAATTGGAAAAGTTGAAGTGAGGCGGCCGCTCGCTGGGATTACGCCGGTCGTATTGGCACAATGCTGCGAATAAACTTCCTTTGCCTGTATTTAGGTATATGTTATCGTTCAACAACAAAATTAGGCAGATTATAATTCACCATTTATACGCAAAATGTATACATGTCATAGGTCTGACAACAAACGATTTGCTGACTGAGTAAAAATACTTAATCTGTATACCGAATTCAATTGGTTTCGTGATTTATTAATAGCTTGATGATGATAGGATTAAAACCTAATCCTACTTATTACGTGGACTAAAGTTTATTTTTCATTTTTTATTTGTCAATATTTAAGGTAAGTGTTCCTCATAAATAACTGTTTCGTTCATCATTATAAGTTTTTATTGGTCGTAGTCACATCTGGGGGTTGAAGCTATAGATACTTCTCGCCCGAGCGTGACAACGGGTAGACAGAGTGATAGGAAAGAGAGAGAACGATGAGAAAGTGACGTCGGATTTATTAGTCACCTTCGTATACAATCCTCGAAGAGATTATATACGAAGGCGCCCAGAGTGCACCTGCCCGAACCCATTGTCGTTCCTACCGCACGTGTAAAGTGGGACCTACAATGGGCCCACTTGACCTTGACCTTGCACCCTTGTGGACTAAAGCTAGACCTGGTTTAAAACTGATGCTGTCGCTGTCTTCCTTTTTACAAATTAAAGTGACAAGTTTGACATTAGGTGTCATTTCTCCACGTTTTGTAATAAGGGGGATTATATTTTGTTAATATACAACCGCCATTCTCTAAAAAATACTAGAAAAGATTTGTCATCGCAAAAGTTACCACTAATTTTATTACCAAAAGTTAAATGAGAAGATATCCACATTTTCCCGCATGAAACTCATAACATCAACGGTGCGCATGCGCAACCGCGTAAGTGCAAAGAAGGTGTCGCGTATCTCCTTTTTTGATTGACAAAATGATGAATTAATGTTGACATATATGATTTAATTTGATCGATACGTTTTTGTTTAAAACTTTCAAGGTCACTTACATTAGTATCAACGTATAATGTAATATTATTTAAAGAAGAACAGTTCTTCTGTGACGATGGCGCATGCAACTGCGCCGAAACATCGGACTCTCAAAAAAAGAAAAGCATGATAATGATTCCATTTTAATTAACAGTAATGATACGTTTTTATTGATTGTGGTATTAAACAATTGAACTCTTCTAGAAGAAGTCTTCCTTCTAAGAAAAATATATGGTAGAGCATAATATGACGAATTTTACTATTGAACGACAACATGCACCCATCTATTTTTAAGGTTTTATTTTCTAAATTGTATACTTGGAGAAACAGTCTAACGTGATCTATCACTTGCGGACGAACTTACGATAGACTAATCTGTTTAATAAATAAGTACAGTCTATTCATCCTAACTTGTCCTATTTGGTAAACAATCTTGGCACTCCTTTTTATTGAAAATGCAGCATTAAAAATCAACTGATAACTAGATTCAATGGGTTTCAGTCTATAATAACGATTTATTGTAATAGATTATTGACTTTGTTATTATTTTATTTTTAAATGGGTGATTTTGTTAAAAAGTTGTGCCAAGATTGTTTATGAAATAGGACAAGTTAGAATGAACAGACTTTATATTTGTTAAAAACAATAGTGAATTTATACTCTTTAAAATCTCCCTGAAGTTCGCGTAATTAATATAAATTAACTTAAACTACCAAAAATGTCAATAATAATATATTTTACCATACTTTCTTACCATTGTTTGCCTGATGAGTTGAACTGTTAATACTTGTAATTGAAATAATAACCTGTTGTTATATAGTTATCATAGATAAGTAACTTTACTTAAAAAAAAAAACAAATTAAATTGTCGTAATTAATGCCTACGTTATTTTTATAACGTTTATAAATCCTGTAAAGGAACTTTCAAATCAAAATCTCCAGCAGAATTGTCAAGAGACTGCATATTTTCCTCTCCTAACTGAAAACATCTAAATTTTCAATGAAAAAACAACACTGTACACACTATGGAGTATATACTACGGTATCCAAGCTCAGTGTGGCGAGTGAGATAGCTCAACGCCACACGAAGGGGATCGCAGTCGGTTGCGCATGGCGACGCGTCGTCATTCCGTACACACTACGTCATATAGACTGTACATATATATATACCATCATATAGCGTGGCGACGCGTCCCCACTCCATACACACTACGTCATATAGACTGTATATATATACCATCATATAGCGTGGCGACGCGTCCCCACTCCATACACACTACGTCATATGGACTGTGTATATATACCATCATATAGCGTGGCGACGCATGCCGTGGCGACGCGTCGCCATGCCAGAAATCGGTTTTACGTGCGGCTATAGATGTTTCACATCAAAAACATTTTACAAAAAAAGCGTTATAGATATCAATATGTCGTATCCGGTCATGAGTACGGACACTAAGGGAAACGCAAGCGCGCCCTCTAGCCGGCGAACATAAGAAACTACGATTTCCCGCGCTTCGACAGAGTTGTGATGCTGTCAACATGCGAGCTCCGATTCACTTTCGATCGAGCCGCCATCAAGTGTAGACTTCGCCACGGAACTGTCCTACCTTTCGCTAAGTACCTTATTATAACAAGTTTGTTACGTGCTACGTGGTTCTTAATACTGTGTCCAAAAATTACAACATCTTCTCAGTGCACGATTTCTACTCTGCCCATATGATATCGGAAGGTTCGGACCAAATATCCTGACGTTCCCCCCCGACAAATATAAATAAAGCAGAAGTTATTCTTTTTGTATTAAATTATTAAATGAGATATCTTGAAGTTAGCCTATTCACTTTAACAATTAACTTCATGGTGTCGCTTTTCATTCCATGCTGCATGCGTGATTTCCGTTACGGGAAAAATTTCACCTTCAATGCGCCAAAGAAGTATAACTTTAATAACAGTTCCATCCTTAATGCTCTAGTATTTATTTTAAAAACATAGGCGTAATTTCCGGTCTGCTTTAGCTATATATATTGAATGTGTTTCTGGTGACGTCAAAGTACAGGGTTCTTAAGGTATGCTTCCACTAATCCGCGGATTCCACTTATCGGATTGTATTGTACGGTGGCATGTGTTCATTGTATCTGGATTATTAGATTAGTTTGAATGTCGTGAGTAGATGTCAGTCGGTTTGCGACTAAAGAAGATAATAGTAGTTGGTTATTGGTGGCCAGAGATAAATGTAAAGCTGAACGCACAGTTTGGGTTCATGAAATAGTATCGTATCCCTAATAAAATGTACATTCCTGTTAGCAGGTTAAATTCAAAGCGTACATAATTATTATAAGATGGCTTTACAATATATTTCACAAACAAATTATTTGAAAAAAAAATAACGAGACATATTCCTTTCCTACGAAGAAAACACTGTTAAAAATCGAATTAACTTTTTATTTGGTAAGAAAGTTTTCCTTTTCTCGTGATAGTGCACTCGATTTTGAGCTATCGTCTGTTTTTTTCCCTATCTCACTTTCTTTGAAGAAAGAATATACTGCTCTAATTTCGATTTAATCTGTAATTTAACTTACAAATTTTATATGTTTCGTTTAAAGTGGTCGGTTTGTTTTTACTCTATTTGCGTGTACTATTTGTTTAGTAATATTTTAATTACATCGTTATGTTTGAATAGCGCTCCAAACAATTGTAAAAATGGTGAAGTAATTTTTTACAAAATACACAATACAAAAACGAACCGGTTTTGTTAAAAAAGTCTAATTACTCGATCGATAAAAACTTTCTTTTAAATAAAAAAAGACCCTTTCAAATCTGTGCACCCGTTTCAGAGCTACGGTGACACAGAAAGATAGATAGACAAACACACACACACATACAAAGAGCGGTTAAACTTACAATAAACCTTTTTTGGCGTCTGAGGTTAAAAAACATAACGTTACTTTTGATTGTGAGCGTGTTACTTTTTGAGCTGTTTCGTGTTTCTTTTGACTAATGGCTAATATTAACAATGAACAGTAAATAGCACCTACCAAAACGATCTGGCCCATTTTCTTTACGGAATTTTAATCCATAGGCAAGGGCTGCGCCTTTAGAGTGGATATTAATAGGCCAATGATAATAAAAATAGACGCGTTTAGTGATTCGGTAAAGGTGATTCATTTAAATTTATATAATTTCATATTGTATATACAATTGTTTCTAATTATGTTAAACAGTTTACATTCCTTCTAGGGTGAATTGTATTCATTTGAACAAACCATTTAGAAGGTTCGCATTCCGAATATTATGATAATGATATTATTCTTATGGTGGATCCACACGATACAGACATAGTTAGATTTCAATAGAATTAAGTCTATAGAACTTAGAAAAAGTCGAATAGAAAAACTCGAGACAGAGAAAAAGTCGAATAGAAAAACTCCGTTTGCATGAAAATTGAAGAACAGTATTTATGACTAGAAAGAGCTATAGTAAAACTGAAGTTTTAGCTAATGAAAAGTGTAGGCAGACATTTTATTGGCATGGTTGAGTACACTTTTTGACTCAGACTTCGTAGTTTGTACAGATCTGTACGGACTAAAGTCTGTTTCGTGTGGACGTACCATTACGTTCTGGTAACAATATCATTATATGAAACACAGGCGAATTCGTGTTAGTATTAATTAGTTTCGACTTCTCGGGTGAGCGGAGCAGCTGTAGATATCGTAAACAGGCGGCCAACAGAGGAGCAAATTCACAGGTCAACGAATTTCTAATTAAGTTATGTTTGCTGACGTACCGTGAATAATAAGTTATCCATCGTCTGAGCTTGGGTGGCCAGCGGCGGCTCCAGGACCTGGGAAAGGGTTGTTTATTTGCTAAGTATTGTGTCGCGTTTAGAATAGATCTGGAGATTTTTGAAGTAAAACTTCTTTACGCACGCTTGATATATATATATACATATACACACACAAACATACGGCTGATACCAAGCTTTTGAAGTGTCTGGAATATGACCGACGGCTCATTAACTAATTTGCGCTAGGCGTTCATTGCAATCCTGTTCTCTTTAACACCCCATTCCATATTGTAATTTAATAATAAACACGAAACAATATGGGAAATGGCGCGAAACCGAAAGAAGTTTTTAAAATAATAAACGCGTTCCAAATTGGAAACAATTAAAAAGTTGAAAGAAAGAAAAGGTTTTATGTAACAGTATTTATGGCCAGATTAGTAATAAAATTCATGTACCAAGCAGCCGTACGAATATTAGGTATAAATGCGTGTAATTTTATTAAAAGTGACCTAAATAGCAAGTCGTTGATATTACATGTGCAAACATTTTTTTGCTGTGCAGTAACACGTACAATGTTAATAAGGAAGAGGGCACATACGAGGACTGACCCTTGAGGAATAGAATCCCGCAACAGCATGGTCCTCGATCTGATACAAGTTATAGTTATTAAGCTTTGATCTATATTTTCTATTTCGACGTACAGTGAACGAATGCCAAGAAAGGAAGCAAACTACTTATGCATATTAAATTTTTCCATTTGTGTCTGTATGTCATATTCCTATTGCGTGTTTCTGATCATTTAATATCTTCAAAACTTCATTAATATATTTATATGTGGCCAGTGTTGTGGATCGGTATTTCCTAAAGCCATTTTGAGCGTTATCGAAAAGATTGTACGTTCATAAAACGTGTATAATGGTTTGAACACAGCTCTTTCAAAAATCTTCGAAATTACGGGTAAAAGTGAAAATGATTGCGCTTTTATATGCATTAGCTTTACAATAGCAATATTAAGTCGGTTAGGAAATTTTATTTCAGAAAATAACTTATTTATAATTAAAGCTAACGCCAGAACTATAGGTCCTTTGCACAATTTAGCATAGCCCATTTGTGGTCTCAAAAGCCTTATTCTAATACCCTAGAACTTACGTTTTGACGGATGTTTATAAGTAATTAATCTATACACTTTCTGAACCATGTGGGTTCTTTTATATGTTGCTTTAATTTTGATTCTAGCATGGTATTAAGAAGTTCCGATAAATTGTTTTGATTTTACTAAAATATTCACAATAAAATCGTCACAAATAATATTTTTTTTGTGTTTGTATTTTGAAGTGAAAACTTCTTTAGCATCGTTGTGATTTGAAAGTCGATGAAATGAAAAAGCGACAGTAAAAAGAGACAGATACATAAATTCATAAGATTTAACGTAGGAGAAAATGAGATAGGAAGCATTATGTACGTCTGTTAATACGTGTTTGTATACGCATGCGTAGTACAAAGCAACACGTGTACGTATTATTTTTGAAGGTTTCACTTCTACCACGTGTAAATTACACACATGCTTTTTTTATTAGTATTTTTTTGAGATTTAGATTTCATTTACTGTATAAATTGTCTGCCTCTGCCTTTTTTAAAACAAATTATAATATATCCAATGTCAATAGTTCAAGAGTACAAACTTCAATGATATTCTATAGACATGTCAATGATATTAAATCCAATAGATGTGAATAGAATGAATTCATGAAGATGCATGTTCAAATTTGTATTTATTTAGATCTTTGATTCTGAAACTAGTGAAAATAAAACATCAAAGCAATATGTAACATGTTTCGATTTAAACAGCTATGATATTCAATTCGTTGACTGTTTGTTGCCAAACGTTGTGGCTGAATAAATCGATTTCAAGGTTATGTCTCTGGATATGCTCGGTGCAGGATCAATAACATGTTAACAAAAAATACAGTATCACAAACTTTTTTGATCTTGCGGCAACAATTAGAACTACAATTTACCCTATTAAAATTTTAATGACACTCTTTGTTCACCACTGACATCACCAACAGAATAGTTAAGTTTGTCGCACTGTATGTAAACAAAAAATGTCTAATCGAAAAAATATATTTTTATTTTTTTTATTTAAATTATCGATTTTCGGATTTTCATTTTACTTCTGCGGTGACACTTCGATTTTGGAAAATTTGAATAGAAGAGTAAGTAGGTATTCAATATAAATGGTAGAAGTCTTGAAGTTAAAGAAACGTTTTAGTATTTGAGCATCTGAGTTATTTCCGGTTGATTTATTTTAAATTGTAGAGTATTCGAAATACAGTTCTTTTTAGTTTTTTATAGTATATTGTATTGCCAGCAATGCATACTGGCAACTAAAATTTCTCTGTTTTAACTCGTTTGAGGTTTGTGTAGCTCATTGTTTTTTTTTAAGGTTGGCTGTATTAGAACTGGTAATTGATTTTTATGCTTTATAATGGTAGGGAATCTGAGTTTACGTAGTATTTGTTATTTAGATTTTATTCCAAATTGCTTATAAGTATATTGGCCAGTCGTAATGACGTCATGAATCCGTCGCCATTTTGTACTTTGTACTGGTTAAAATGAAAGAAAGTGTGACGTATCCTGCCGGGAATTTTCCTCTCTCTCGCTTTTACACTATTTTAAATATGGCGCCGATTTCTGACGTTATTGCGAAACAAATCAACAGCATGGCGTCTATTCATTACGTCATTACCAATGATCAGTATACTATTGTATATTTCGGAACACAACCTTATTCGTGATTCGTTGATGACGCCGGCCCTGTCTTAACATACCGATTATTCAGGCGCCCGAACGGCGCTTTTCCTGCCGGTATCTTTATGACTGAGCACCATCGCTCGCTGAGGGCCGTAAAAGCTGTTTGCCTACCTACAATAAATTAACACAACACCGGTAATCTTTACTGGTACGACTTTTTTTGTTTTTATTATGTAATTTGGAAGTTAGATATCGCCAGTACTATTGTCATTTAGAAAAAGTGTTTAGGTCAAAGAGATATTATTTTTACGTTTTTTTTTTTTTTTTTTTTACATTCACACAAATTAGCCTAGCCCAAAGTAAGCACTGTAAGGCTTGTGTTATGGATGCTAGGGTAACGGATAAACACATATATAATACATAGATATGTAATATTCATATAAATATATATAAATATCCATGACTCAGGTACAAATGCTCGTATTCATCATACAAACATCTGCCCCTACCGGGATTCGAACCCGGACCGTCGGTGCGAAAGGCAGGATCGCTACCGTTGCACCAAACGGTCGTCAATTATAAGTTACTATTATAAGTTAGAAAATGAATTAATAATAATTTTGTTGTTGCTTAGATTATAGTGTATGTAATAAGTTCCAGCAATCAAAAATATATGTATATAATATGTTCAAAATAAAACAAAAAAAAAAATCAAGATGTGATGTATTAAACCAATGTAGGTATACTTTGTCTCAAACCAATTTAATAAAAATGTAAACAAACCAGTTTCATTGAAAATACTCACACTTTCGGCCACTAAATGGATGTAAAAACACATTCATAAGTAATAAGAAGGTTTCAACATGTATCTCACTAGTTTCTTTCAAAGATCATAGTTTGTTTAACATATTTAAAATTAATTTGAAAAACTTAAGACGAAAAGTGACATTATTAATCCAATGAAAAAAATTGTCTAATCTGTGTTCGCATAGTGTTTGACCGTAAAAGAGTATCTCTCAATTCATTGATTACTTCAATTGAATCGATTATGAATCGAAGACGCATAGGTAATGTAATTAATAGGTAATATAATTAGTCATGGATGTATGGTAAAGATAAATACGTGATAATTATATCTGTGAGTGATGATAACTGATAATAAGGCGATCCGAACAACGAATTCGTCAGTGTTGGCAAACAGCTGTCGGGACGTAATTCTCAGCTTCTTGTCATGTTATTGGAGATAAAATATCATTTGTTGGCTTTACTGTTAAAAATATCACAAAAATCTCAAATATTTCAAAATATATAGTCTCGGGTAAGTTAGCGCTGGCTAACTATGTTACCTTAAGTAAAATTATTCTAGTGAGAGTTAAAGCAATAGTTATATAGTTTCACAATTTTTATAAATCCTAGGTAGGCCTAAAAATTTACCGGTTTTTTTTAAATTGATAATTACCGGTTTTCATTTAAAATAATAATAACGTTAGTCATAATCATAAGTAGTGAGACCGTTTTTTGTATATTCGGTACGGATGATTAATCAACTACCTGCGGATTTCTTTGACATCATTGAAGTCGTAAACTAAAGAATTACTTTCATAAAACGTTGGAATGCACCTAGTATACCTTTGGAAATATATATTTTAGTGTGACTGTTACAAATTATTGTCAGTAATGCAATCCTTCCTCACAATTACAATAATTATATGTTAAACTGAAACAGCAAATCGAATCAAACCACTGTAAACTTAACCTGACCTTCGTTTGAAATTTATTTGATAAATTTAACTCCATAAAATTACAAACAATCAGAAAAGTTTAGTCTTAAAATTAGTTATCAATATCGATATCGACAAGCTGCCATTCGATATCAATGCATGCAAATAATTAGTATGTTTTATATGTTTTACTGTTTTTATGTACCTATTGTAGTTAAATGTTTATAGTAATTAAATACTTATTGTTATAATGTATATTTTAGATATGGTGCTTTGAGAAGTTCCCATTATCTCCGCAGTTTTTTTTTTATTATATCAGACATATGGATAAGTTGTCATCGATTTTTCAACAAACTTGTAAATATTCAGTGTTATGGTCTTTTCATTTGCTGTCAACCGACTAGGTCTCGGTCGTATTTTCATAGGCGAAGACAAAAACGAAGAAGAAGATGACGGACCAGGGTTATCCGTGTTCAATGCTTAAAATAAAGATAAATCATTTAAACATCTGTTCTCATTTGAATATATTTTTGAATATGCGGAATTGGCTTTTTAGTTTTGCTATAATTTTCTTTCTTTTACACATATTCTACATTTTGTAAGGGAAAAAATACCTCCAGTGAACCTTTAAGTAGCGGCCATCGAATTACTTTCAAATGAGATGAAGTTTACGTCGGTACATAAAAGATAATATTACAGTTACATACCTTGTACAACAAATATAAATCGGAGTTGATCTCAAAGTCCAGTTATCGTAGCAAAATGTCGTTGCTCCAGAAAAAACACGATCCAAGTCACAATGTAAATCAGTTAAAGGAGCCTGTCTTTCTTCCATATAAGTTAGGCTAAATATGTACCTAAGATTCAAAGATTCCCAAAAATAGCTAAAAAATTGTATATTCCGAAAAAAAATACGTATTTATTTTTAAATACATTTGTACCACTAAAAAAAATCATTCAAAAATATATATTACTTGCAACAATTGTTTTTTTTAGCTGGCAAGCACAATTGTTTTGAGTTTGAAGCGCTTTGTAGCTTAAAGTTATATAAACATTTTTCGATATACAGTCTTAAACATAAAATGTATACAAGTTTATCAGCAACACTGCTTTATGAATTCTTCAGTTTTTAAAATATACAGTAGGATCAAGAGCGAAAATAGATATTTCTTGCTAATGCGAATCATTCTAAGCGTTTAGTTATTTTATCAGCCTGCGGACTTTACTAAAATACCGTGTTCCAGAGCCGTGAGAAACTTGTTAAAATCTAACCGACTGTCACACACAAGTGCCATATAAGCGTTTCGTTCTACGCAGTTGTGATTTTGTGTATAATTAATTGTGTTTTATTAACTTTATAAAAATCTAATTTATGGGTATATTATATATGAAATAAGTGTTTTTACATTATTATGAATATTTTCAAATAACTTGTACCAAGGTACATTTTTGGCCCGAAAAGAAAGGTCTCCTTTGTCTATTGAAATGAAACACCTTTGCAGGTGCCGTGTTTGCGGGGTGACTAATTGTTTCTTTGTGTGAAAATAAATAACGCGTTTATTTATCCATAAGTGTTTAATTTCAATGAGTTATACGCGACAAAAGCTAAGAAGTCAATTTTAAATTTGTCTTACTTTAGTACTAAATATATTTATTTATTTAAAAATCTAGCTAGATACCGTTTTTCTTCAAAGATTGATTTCTTATGTGAAATTTAAAAAGATATGTCATTTTTATTCGGTTCAATCTAAGCATTTCATTTTTCTATAATCACGAAGAACAGCACCATCTTACGAGGCTTGAGAACAAATGCCCATTATCCGACACTCGGAATAAAAACAAACTACGCTAACGCAAAACTCCAACATAATAGTGTTCAATTAATCTAATCGAAGCAATCAATTAATTAATCGAATCATAAATGGTTTTACTTTTACCACATCACTCAGTAGTCTATGGTCGCAAAAATGGCGTCTTTGTTTACATTTTTATTAAATTGGTTTGAGACAGGGTATAACTCATCTATAGAAATAGATAAATATACATAAATATTATCCATATATATGCATACAATCACACAGTATACATAGGTACATAAGCGTTGGGTATAAAACTATAATTGTTATTAATATATGTAAATAAAGAAATCTATCTTTAGTCTTTATCTTAAACCTTGTTTAAAACTAAAAGCTTACTATCAATGTACGGTCATTCATAACGTACAGTAACATCAATCAGCTCTTTTATAAATGAAATATTTAATTGGAGCAGCTGTAGCCCGTGAATATTTTTTCTTTTTCTTTATTTGTGGCTTGCACCATTTGTTCATTTAGCCAGTGTCAAGTAAGTATAATTGCCAGTCCTTGAGTAATTTCCTAGGTTTCAGTAAAGAAGTGCGCTTTTACTTACCTTCCACTGTTTTGTTTCATATGCCAACACTCATGCATATTCAGAAACACTCAGTGGTTAATAACCCACCATTATTTCACACTAATATCACATAACCACAACACAAAATTTAACAAGAAAACCAAAATCATTAAAGTGACGCCAAAAAAACCAACCCATGGATTAGAAACCTGTTGAATCGATTGCACACAAAAAATATTAAAATCGGTTAAGAACTCTGGAAGTTATGGCGTAACAGACATTGCGACATTGAAGCTGATCCATGACAGCTTCGCTCACTTCGTTCGCTCCGCTCCAAAAAAGTTATGACAAAAAAACATTGGCTCCATGGGATTTCTCATTGAAACAAAAAGCGCGCGCTTTTTGAAAGTTTTCATTCTTATAGAATTTTAAATTTACTAAACGCCCTATTACGCCCCGCTACAATATTTGGTGCTAGCGAAGCTTTAAGCTTAGCGACGGCATCCGCCTAGTTAAAATTTTGTTTGCTGTCCGTCACCAATCGCAATGGTCGTTATCATCAGCATTTTAATTAATACCCGTCTTCATATTCGTGAAAACAAGTATTAAATACATAATAATTATCTTCATCTCGTATAATTGAAGATATAGTAACCTTTATCATTAGCAGTTAGTGTGTGGGTTTAGCAAAGACTCATACAACCAGTAAATATATCGATTTCATAGAGAAATTAATTCTAACAGTTAACAATTAGCTACTACTGTGTTGCGTGCGTAATTAGTACTATAGGAGGGGTCAGAAAAGAGCAGTGTGTGACGAGTATTTTCCGTTACATAGACGATATGCGTGGACAAGTGGTTCACATACAGGTTTACATGGTAACCCCACTCCAAGTTCCCGGGTTTGAAACCCGGCCGGGTCAATGTTGAAAGAACCTTTTTTACAATGGTTCAGGTCTGGGTTCAGAACAATCTATGTCATGTTGAATAATAATAATAATATTTCTTAAATTCATACCAATTAGCCTAGATCAAAGTAAGCACTGTAAGGAGTTGCACCAAATGGTAAGATTCATATATTTACAGATACGAATCTAACTATTGTTAGTATTGGTATGATCGCATCAATATATTAGAGGCCTACAAACAAAAGAGTGTTTTCCTTGCATATATACAATGACCGCGGCGTATTCCGCACACGTATCTGCTTGTACGCCCGGTCACGTCCTATCCCCGAAAGGGGTGATGCCGCGAATTCACCCACTTTTTGTTATGACCGTCATCACTTCATTGCTATTCAACATTTCAACTCGTCTTCGAATGATGGATACCACTAGATAATCTTGAAATAGTTATCATTACTGCCTTTCGCACAGAGAGTAAAAATTTGAAAATAAGTTTTTGTAAGTAAACTAGCGGCCCGTCCCGTCCCGGGTGGACAAAATTCTTTAATTTTTTTCTATTATTAAGTATTTTCCGTTAGCGCCATTTAGCGTCCGGGAGACGAACTAGTTGCGGTTAACGCGTTGCTATGGTAACGTTATTGATACAATGGAAAAAAAGCGGGAAAAAGAGCGGACAGACAAACACACAAACCACTGTGAGCATAGAATATAGATTTACTTGCTAATGAGAACCGACTAGGAAGCACTGGCACGACAAGGAAGAAGGCTGATCTTCAATCAGATCAGATCCAAGTATTTGGTTTTTATTAATATTAATTACTAGTTTCTGTATCGCAGATATATAAACGTTACCATTGTATTCATAATACAAGCCTCGCACTGTTGACTTCAGGATAGGCTAATTGATGTGATCGAAAGAAACACTTTTGCGCTCACTCTTTGATGTAAACGACGCGTTTATTTTTCACAACGTTTCTCGATTATATGTTTTCTAACTAGAATAGGAAAAGTCAGAATGAAAAAAGAAATATAACCGTTAAAAGTGTTTATTCTTTACAAGTTTTTATATACGTTCAGTTATCCCGGTGTCTGTAATGAAATATTGCAAGTTTAATTTGATCCACTTTCCGGTTTCCGATTGAGCTGAAATTTTGTATGCATATGTTTATCGCGTGACAATGCAATATTATGATGACATGGAGCTGATCTGATGCTGGAGCTGAAAGGTGACCAGATTTTGACAATATAACGTTACAACCCCATCGAATTTCGGCTCTTTGTATTTGTATTGTTGAGTTGTTACTTTGATTCTATATGGTAACCAGTATCTGATGCTGGTGTTGGAATGTGGACATACTAACTCCGCAATAAAACGACACAACCTCATCGAGCTTAGTAACTTTTCGGTACGTTTTATTTACAAGTAATTTTAAAACCTTTTTTTTTTATTTACATCTTGTTAAAGTAAAATTACTCACATTAAATCTCACAAAAGTTGTGGATGTTGTGATTATTTTGTTTAGTTACAAATAATGGTTTCGCTAAGACGATAAATTATGACAGTAATAATATATCAAAGAGACATAAGCTGCTAAGGACTACGTGATTCTTTTTCTTTAGGGAGTTGCGCCACAATAAATTAGAGCGGTTGGAGGTGGGATACCACAATTAATTGCTGGCAACATTTCTTCGGTATCTGATGGATGAATGCACTGTAATTTTGGTAGACCAATTATTTCGTAATAGTGTTAAACGTAATATATATTTCATTTCGTATTTGTGAATATAATATCCAGACAAAAGAGTTATCTTCAGATATAATAATATTTCTTACATTCACACCAATTAGCCTGGTCCATAGTAAGCACCGTAAGGCTTATGTTAAGAACACAAGAGTAACGGATAGACATACATTTATGATATTTAATATTTATAGATATTACTAGTCTGCCCATTAATACTGTTACATAAAATCTTTTCTTTTATTCAACTTTTTAATTATTTTGAATTTCTAATGCGTTTATTATTTTAAAAACTTCTTTCGATTTCGTGCCATAACACATATTTTTTCGTATTCATTATTAAATTACAATATGGATGGGGTGTTAAAGAAAATAGGATTACAGTGATCGCCTTGCACAAAATGGGTGTGGAGCCGTCGGTCATATTCCAGACACTTCAAAAGTTTGGTGTCAACCGTATATTCGTATGTCGTACTATCAACAGATACAACAACACTTCTTCTGTCGAAAACCATAAAAGATCGGAGCGGCCGCGTGCTGTTAGAACTACAAAGGCTGTTAATGTTGTTAATGCCAGAATTCATCGAATCCCCATTAGGAAGCAAAAAATCTTATCGCCAGGAAAGGACGTTTCCCGCTAGGACCGTGGCTTGTTATAAAACAAGACCGGAAGCTCGGTGATTATCGTCGTTATACAGGACATGCCCTAAACCAATCTTTACAATTAAACAGAGTGGATCGATCTAAATGCCTTCCGTCACGATACGCAGGCAAAAGGCACAGAAATATCCTCTTCACCGATTAAAAAAAATTTTCACGATTGAAGAGCACTACAATAAGCAAAATAACAAAGTGTACGCTCACAGTTCTAAAGAAGCTGCTCAAGTGGTCGGCAAGGTACAACGTGGTCATCATCCTGTGTCAGTGATGGTTTGGTGGAGTGTGTCTTATCAAGGCATCACAAAGCAACATTTTTGAGAAAAAGGTGTGAAAACTTCAGCCAAAGTGTATCAAGACACAGTCTTGGATCGTGTTGTGAAATCTCAGCAATAGTCTTTTTAAAAATATATTGTGGACTTTCCAGCAGAACTCTGTACAAGACACGAACTACCCAAGCCTGGCTTGAAACCAAGTTTCTGGACTGGCTGAAGACTGGTCCTCATTTAGCTCAGTCCTCAACCCTTTAGACTCCATTATGGTTAGTTTTAGAGGACACGGCCTACTCTAAAAATCTCTGGAGCAAGCAGTAGCAAAATTTATCATGAAATCATTGCGTAAATCCATAGATTCCTGGCTAGTTATATAAAAAGCCTGTATAAAATCCAAAGGTGGCCTTTTCGAGTAGAATATTTTATTATGAGACTTTAATAAATGTCTACATATAGGTTTTAGTAATATTATATTACTTCATAACACAAATGCACTGTCATTTGTAATAGAACTTATGGTCGAACTAGGTATATAAAAACCCGTGACATGACTTGCTCGTGCTCAACCTGTCCCTTTTGGGATTCGAACCCAGGACCGTTAGTGCAAAATGTAGGATCGCTAACATTGCACTAAACGGCCATCGATTGCTTGTGTAATAAATATATCTCTACATCCCAAAGATCAAAATTCATTTTCAAAAAAATTTAGTAAGCGATTTTTTTAGACATACGGAAGACAGAGTCGAAATGAAGATAGAGCCAGTTATATCGTACGTAGCAACTCATTATATGCGTTAAAAGTATTAATGCACTATAGTTGGAGGTAAAGATAGACAAAAAAAGCGTTCTCAATGTAATTTAATTCAGGTAGATTAATTGTTCATTTAAACACTGAGCTTATGAACTGAAGATAAAGACTATACATATATTTGATAAGAAAAAATAGTCTTTATTTGTAATTTATTTAGCATTTTTAGTTTCTTCTTATCCATAATTGTAAAAGTATAATATTCGATGTTGTATACAGTTGCACCTAGAACGTTAATAGATGGCGCTGGCATCTGCTTAAGAAATACTTGAAAAGAATTTGAAAGGTCTATCAAGGTCTCAGTAGTTTAATTGGAGATCACTCGGCTGAATAGCGTAGGGTGTGCGTTTGAGCCCCGCTTGGCACTTGAGAAAAGTTGATGTTTTTTGTAATAACTTCTTTAGATATGAATGAAAAAATACAATAAACAGTGAGTTGTATATTTCTTTACTAATGTTAACCTATTCAATTTATAGTACATAACTGATGCAAGATAATCGTTGCATTTGTCACGATATAATTTCAGTTTTTTTTTATTTACGATGGGTAAGCTCTAAATCCCAATAAAGCCCGGGGGCCAAGACAAAATCTACGATGGAACGAACTAACCCAGAAGGTGCCTATTCACCCTGGCATTAAAGTTTATGATTATAATAATGTCATATTCTTTTATAGTTTTTATTTATTGTTTGTATTTTTCCAATGTTATTTTGTACAATGAATTATTTTAATAGATAAATACTAGAAGAAATCGAAGTTAGTTCTCAGGCGGGCTTTACTTGTGAGTCGAGTCTATTTTCCAGTATTTTATATTAAAATAACTTAGCATCGAAGAAAAGAAAAAAAATAAACAAAAATACTGAATGACTGTTCCATCTTAATCGATTGTCCAAACATTTGTAAAAATGTTTATTTCGAATACGAAAGAATGTTCCTTTCATTGATGAGACAACGCTGGTCTACAGCGTAAAAAGTAGAAAAGCACTAGAAAATTTCGACGGTTGTTCTCAAGGCTGGGTAGTGCAATTGAGAGGGCATTGGACCGGACAACTAAAGGTTGCGGGTTCGTTCCTCGTCTGAGAATTTACTTGTGAGCAGAGTTGATCTTTTCTCGTATTTTTCCATTAAAATAATTAATCTTACTTATTAATCAGTTTATTTACCCATATTAACATCAGTTCTTAAGCTGCATGCTTCTATACGCTGTCCATTTAAATAGGTTGTATTAAAAAAGAAAGCATAAATTAATTGTTTTTTATGAAGGCGCTGTAGCGAGCTAGTTATAAATTTTATGATTCCTGAGACTGCTTCGTAGCAGTCTTCGTAGCACTTCGTAGCATTTCGTAGTCGTTTCTCACCGTAATGTTTATTTGAATAACATTTCTACGCCGTAGCCGTTTACGAGGGCGACCTCAGTAATATATTTTCATTAGGTATGTTCCATTTATTCGTGGTTTACCGATATTGACTCTTTATATGCTTACCTTCAAATGTTAACAGCGCATTTGGGGTCCGCTCCAAATGTATTTTATTAAATTTACATATTACGGCTCCTTTACGTGTTCGGTCTTTAGCAATTTTGCGAGATAACAATTTAGGTAAGAGGTGACATTTTTGTTTCTATCGCATGTTAAAGTACATAGTTTAAAATAATTAGGGCGTTAGGCCGACGATTGCAAATGTGAAGCAACCTTTGCAAAGGTCAAATGTATGATGGGTGACCATAAACCATAGGCATGTTATTATTAAAAAGCTAATGCATCAAGCTGTTGATGTTGTTGTTGTATAGCACATAGGTTGAATTAGACCAATTTTGCCAATTAACTCGATCCATAAACATCTTTTTATCGAACTGTTAATTTTTTGGCGTCTGTATATGTTGTTAATTCTACCCTTATGCTTCTTCTAAAAAAATTGAAATACTTCTTTGGTCTACAATGAACTGATTCCAAAATACTTTACTGTATTTGATAATAGAATTAGACATGGGGGAGGATGATATATTCAGGAAGATTTGTAGGGAGGTAGAGCTTTCTCCCTAATGCTACCTCCCAAGAAACCTCCTTATATGTTAAAAGGTCGTATCCATACTAAGACAGCATTTAGCGAGTACAAAATACTTTTCCCCTTGTGTTAAGGGCCACGTCAATAGTACAATTCTTGATATGTCAAAGGTCATAATAATAATAATTCTTACATTAACAACAATTAAACTAGCCCAAAGTAAGCACTGTAAGGCTTGTGTTATGGATACTAAGGTAACGGTCATATATATAAGTACATGATAATCTAAGACGTAATATTATTAGAAATACACACACACGAATCACGCACTCACACTACAATATTAAGCGTGTAAATTATGCTCCAACGAGTCGAATGATCAAGAGCTGGATTGAAAAGTTCGAAGCAACTGATTCAACATGTGCTAAGCCAAGATCTGGAAGGCCTAGAACATCGAGAGAACCTGAAAACGTGCAGCGCGTGTGTCATCAAACGGAAAAGAGGAAATATTATATTTTCTTTTGATCAAATGAAATCTCAAAAGAGGGTAGATAATAAAGTATTTATTAAGTGGCCAAAATCAGTTTATTCATCTAGGTCATGTATTTGCCATCAAAATGGAAAACTAAATATTCAAATGCTCTAAATTTATATTGTATGATGATTCAACAATTAATATTCGCACTTTACCAATATATACTTATCTTTGGCACAACGATTTGTGCTGAATATAATCCGATAAGGACTGCCGGCCGTCCGCCGGCTCCGAGCGTCAAGCAAAGAAAGAGACCGTCTGACTCAGCGCGAGGCATTATAAAGGCACCGCGTCACTCTACCGCCTGGCGGGGAGGTGACGTGGACCGATCGTGTTGTCTATGCTATGACAGGTAACACGTTAGATCAAAGACAATGATGAAAAATATTGTAGTAAAAAGCGAACATAATTAAATCAATCAATAAATCAATTTAGTAAATCAATAAATAATCATTTAAATATTAATAATGATAATGAATATGATTAAGTAACAATTAATACACTCCGAATTATTCCTAATTCTAACACGTGCGTATGTCCGTTCAAGAGCAATCTGAACTTTCCATTCGTAAGCGATCTAGTGTTCTTAACTTGTCCAGAACCACTCTATTTCACTTACTTCATAAAGATTTATGAGTGTAGACTCATACAAAATCCAAATCGTGCAGGACAGACCCGACGACAATGTTAAAAGGCTCTAGTTTTCTAACAAGATGCTCGAGAAGTTCACCAGGTTCAATAACATCATTTTCTCGGATGAAGTACATTTTCACCTCAATGGTCATGTCAATCGGCAGAACTGTAGATACTGAAGCAATATAAACCCACAAATCAAGCACCAAACTCCATTACACTCGCCAAAAGTGTCGGTTTGGGCTGGACTATGCGCCCGTGGAATCATCGGACCGTTCTTCTATGAGGATAAAGGCCGTCCTGTTACAGTAAATACCGAAAAATGTATTGAAATGCGCCAGCTCTACTGGGATTTTCAGGCTTTAACCGTTCAACTTGGTTATAACAGGATGGGGCCACATGCCATACTTCAAACGATTCTATGGCAGCAGTGAGAGAATTTCTTGGAAAAAAAGTCATTTCAAAGAGAGGTGACATAAACTGGCCTGCTCGCAGCCCGGATTTATCTCCTATGAATTTTTCCTTAAGAATTAAAAGAAAATATCCGGAAAGAGATACGGCTCATTTCCGTAAACACATGCCAAGCAGTACCTAATTGACAATTTCAAGTCTCTATTGCTGCAGTGCCAGACCAATGGAGGAGCTCATTTGGAAAATGCTCTAATAAACATCTATTTTGTTTTGGAATTATTGTGTTTTTATGGTTATTTCAATGTTACGGAAATTCAGGCCACCCTGTACAATGAAATACTTTTTATATAAACTCAAAATAAATGAATGCAGCTAAGTAAATAATTCATTTGCAGAAGTTACTTTTATACGGTAATTTTATGTGGGAAAACGTTAAACTATATTGCTTAAAGGAGGCAGTGATCTTAAGTTTCAGGATACCTTCAATAAAAAAAAATTGAAGATATCCTTAAACTAATAATCAGTGCCTCTTTTAAGCCATATATCGCAAGTTTAGAAGTAGAATGATCTAATAGAAAAGTCTTAACGTTTTCTCATATAAAACCACCCTATAAAGATAACTTTTGCAAATGACTGACTTACATAGTTGCATTCATTTATTTTAAGTTTATTTAAAACGTATTTCATTTTACAGGCTGGACCTGAATATATATATGAGATTGGGTTAAATATATTATGTTGAACGTGTTATATCGATACGAATCTATAGCACTCAGCAGTCAGATTTACTTGATTGTATACATTTCTTTTTAAAGCAAAATAAAAAGAGAAACGGCTACAAAGGGGCCTTTCAAAGCAACTTGTTAAAAGATATAAAAGGTCCAATCATATAGGCTTAAGAGAAAAATAAATAATCTGGTCAAAGCAATCTTTCGCGAGTGGAACGTTTTTTTTCTCTACAAAACATGCTTTTATCGGAGGTTGTGGAAGGTTAAAATGAAAAAAAATTGGTGAAAATATATATAGCCAGTGCGGGAGCCACTTTTTCTTAATGATGGTGATAGACGAAGAAGAATATTATTTCGTAAATGACGAGGATCCATGAGCGTAGACAAATGCCGTGCATTACTTGTCGGCAGATAAGCGGGGCCTCTTTCGACGTTTACATCAGATTATACCGGAAGATGTATGGACTCCACAGTTATAAGGGAAACGCCTCCGTATGACTAAGGGCCTAAGAACGAATTTTCAATGCTGGAATTAGATTGTTTTCAAGATTTATTTGAATATTCATAGTACCAGGTTAGCTACCGCAGGATTGGTTGTATAGAAATTCATAGTATGATGAGGGCGTAGCTTATCTGTTGAAATTTTATAATCGGACACAGTTTGATCCTCGTCGATGTACTTCTGACATAGACCCACTCGTAACATAAACATTTAACTTAATACCACAGAATACAGAGCAAACCAGAAACCGCGAACGCGCCTTATACTGAAGCTACACAAACTTCTCTAAAAGAGAGTAGTTTGAAATTTGGAAGACTAGTCTATCTGTGACCACCGAGAGACGTACGTCTGAAAAATTCTTTCAGTTTTTAATTAATAATGCCGTTTTGTGCGGTTCCCACCTGCGAGAATGCAGTTGAAAAATAAAAAAAACAAGATGGGATCACATTTCATGTGTTAGTAGCGCATATGCATCTAATTTTATTTAGGTAATGATGTTTTTTCAGTTGTTCAAATTGTAAACAATTTGGGCGAGTCCATTTTATTAATGTTGTGTTAATTAAGAAATATAAAATTCATTTGCATTATCAATATATTCAGATTAATCATTTAAAAATTTGAAATTAATTACAATAAACGTTAAATTATATAACTAGGGTACCTTACAAATAGAAAATAAAAAATAATTATGAATAATTACTAATTACTAGTCCAATTTTAATATATATTAATATCAACTATGTTAAACTTAAATTAATGTTAAATAATTTAATAGCATTTTTTTTCTTTAATTATGATTATCTTGTATACCATGCCGCTAATAATTGAACCTTCTTAATAAAACGTTTAAAAAAGTAATAAAATTAGCTACAGTTTCAGTACTGTACCGCATTTTATCATCAAGGAGGTTCATAATAAAATTTACAGAACTTATAGAAGTTTTCATGTATTCATATGTATTATGTTCAGTTAATATTCGCATTGAATGTCCTTTGTGTTCAAAGAGTTATTTGCATAAGATTACTAGGGTCACAGGGATTTAGTTACTGCTATCGTCCTAAGCCGTAACTTTAAATGACAACTGAATTTCAATAACGAAAGTTTCATTGGAGATTTAACACCTCTACACTTGTGTATGTGCTCACGGTGTTTAAGTAATGGATTGTCGTGAAGGGACAAAATATAAAGACAGAAGATCAGGGTAAAGTTACAGTTTATATATTTACTAAACAATTTAAAGAACAAAAAAAATGGAGATAAGAAGAGTGAGGGCGAGTATGTGTAGTGTACAGTGAAAATGTGAGTAGGTGGTTGTGGGTCGTCGGCGATCTTCTATGTAGGCGGCTTGAGGCCCGGGGCTTTAGGGCCCAGAGGCGGTGAAACCGTCGGATGAAGGGTGGCGCTGCCGGTAGACAGGTGGCGGGGCAGACGTCGGCCGGAGCTGCTGGTAGACGGGCAGCGCTGCTGGAAGGTTGGGAGGCGTGACAGGTAGGTTGGGCGGCGCTGCTGGTGGACGGCCTGCACCGATTTTCTGCCGGCGCCGCTGGTAGACGGGCGGCGCTGCTGGTAGGTCGGGCGGCGTAGCAGGTAGGTTGGGCGGCGCTGCAGATGGATGGCCTGCACCGCTGGTGGTCAGGTAACGTTAGTGGTAGAGTGTGGCTAAGTTAAGTGTGAGTTCTCGAGCCAAAAGTTTACCTTACGGCGTTGAGGACTTTTCTTGAGTCCCGGGGCAGCCGGCCCCGGGACAAGGCCTTTGAGAATTTTGAAGAGCTCGGTAGCGAGCTATAGATGTTAACGTGGCAACTTTTGCCGAAGAACTGAATGACTTGGCAGGTCAGCTCGGTCTTTTATAGGCCCAGAGCCATTTAAATTTAGATTGTCTTCGAGAAGACAAAAAGAATAAAATCTGGTTTTCTTTGGAGGTTGAATACCATGAATGAAAGATCGTGTCATGGTTAGCCATGGCAACGGAGAAAAACTTATATGTCAATAAATTAAATAAATACATTTTTAGTAATAAAATGAAGAAATAATAACGAAATAGATTAAACAAAAAGACAGGTTAAAATAACAAGCAATGCCGGTAAGTGTGTAGCATTCTGAATAGAAGTTTTGAGTGGTTGCGAAGCTCTATATGAAAATCCAGTGTTTCTTTTCAGCAATTGGGTAAAATATTATTGTATATATATATTTACAGAGATTAATACGTTTACAAATGACGATGCAAAATGGAATGATAAAATATACAATTTAACGAATGTTATGAATGAAAATCGGAGACTATAAAGGTACATATTAGTATACATTACATTTCCCCCACGACCCCAGAAAATTTTCGACTCGGGAGAAAATTTTACTAAAAGAAAGGGCCAAGAGAAATCCTAGGAACACTACTTCGCAGGAACATACAAGCATTCACACAAATATCCATCCTTCTTCTATCATAACATCAACTACATTCAGGTAAGGGTGGAGTTCACATTCAATGACTACCACTCTAAAAGGGTGTTCCTACATGACTACAGGCTTTTTTAGGGAGTTGTCAACCGCTCCATAGGTGGAAAAAAAAAAATTTGTTATTGACCTAGGCATCTTTAAGGAGTAATCAACCGCTCCGCACTAAGGCTTATTTAGCGAGTAGTCAACCGCTCGGACTTAAGGCTTGTTTAACGAGTAGTCAGCCGATCGAAAAGGAGTACCAGTTAGTACTTAAAGAGTGTAGGGTTAAGTTGAAGAAGACTAACGATGTAGTCTTGGGTAAAGGTTAAGTTAAAAGTAAAGGCTTTAGTTACCTTTAAAGAAAATTAAGATAGAGCAGTGGAATACTCTATAGTAAAGATAGAGGCAGAGATTTCAAGTAACGTCTCTTTTAGACGTTGGGGAAGCTTAAAAGCTATAAGGTAAAACAAACAAAAATTAATAATTTTGAGATATTGATGAGTGATTAAATAAGTGATTATGAACGAATTAATGTAGTAAATGAAATTTATATGGGATTTAGATTTTAATGTCTTTGATATGCCATTTGGTTTTTGTGCCGTTAGTATCTTCTAATATATACACTAAGGGTGAAATCTTTTTTACAACTTTACATTTTACAAATTTAGGTGCGAGTTTAGCGCTGAAATAAAAACCTGCATTACTTTGAACATAGTTCTTTCGCCAAACCATATCGCCGACATTAAATTCTTTAAGTGTACGACGTAGATCATAACGCGCACTGTTTTTAGCATGAGCTAAGAATAAGGTACTTTGAACTTTATCGAAAATAGATGCGAGGAAACCAGCAAATAAGTTTAGGTTTATTTAAGTAATCAAATTTAATTAAGCGAGGCATAGTGAAAAAGAGAAAATTAAAGTTAAAAAAGTTTAAAGAAAGTACCTTATTTCCTTCTAAAATAAAATAAAAATTAGTGTGAGTAGAGTAGAAATGACGTAATAACGTTAAAATAACAAGCAATGCCGGTAAGTGTGTAGCATTCTGAATAGAAGTTTTGAGTGGTTGCGAAGCTCTATATGAAAATCCAGTGTTTCTTTTCAGCAATTGAGTAAAATATTATTGTATATATATATTTACAGAGATTAATACGTTTACAAATGACGATGCAAAATGGAATGATAAAATATATAATTTAACGAATGTTATGAATGAAAATCGGAGACTATAAAGGTACATATTAGTATACATTACAGGATGTATGAGAAAATGTTGTACTTCAAAGTATTGTATATTTATTTAATTTATTAGGCAACTGTAACAATTTTACAAGAACGTTTTAAAGCTTAAGGTACTTAGTCACACAGGTACACAGTCACTTCCTATAGGTGTTCACAGCATGCTTCATACATCTTAAGGTGGAATAGATTTATATTGTTTAAACAATATCTATGATATTTGTGCAGGAAATTTTTTTTTTTTATATAGTATCCATTTAAAACTTATAAAAAGAGATATTTATGTTATTATTTTTCATATTTCCATTATAAATAATTATACATAAAATATAGAAATATAATAATAAAAATTACAAGCAATTATCGATAGAATTAAATAAAATGAATAACAACAGAATAGTAAACCATTATAAACTATTTGATATTTATTATTTTATATACAAAAAAAGACAATTTAATTTTAATTTGTATGGTATATTTCGTTGACTTCATCTTCTTCAAATGGTGGGTGATTATTACAGTCAGTTCCACTGCAAACAATGCTGGTGTGCAATAAAGACCGCTTTTTCGGCAGCCACACGCTGAACCGCATCCTGTTTTGCAAGAGCAAAATATGATTTTTAGAATGTTGTTAGGTGCTGCTGGTTGCGTCATTTTGATTGGTTTAAAATAATCATCTAGTTGCCAACCCCATTCTTCAGGAGGAATTAAAGAATTATTTTTCCATTGCTGAACTTGTAGGTAAACTCTCTTAATATGTTGTTTAGCTGCATCTTCTGTCGGAGGTAACGAACTAAGTTGCACGCTTTTATTTTTTGACGCTAATGCTATGAAACGTTTATATCGTAGTTCATTCAAGTTTTTGGCAGTTTTAGCGCCATACATTGTGAGAATGCAATTCATCCCTTCATTAAAAAGCACATCTTCACTCTGCTCTTCAACCATAAAATTTTTAGCTGCTGCACGTAACTTCTGATCATCATCGAAAATGTTAATAAAACTGTTTTTACCTTTGTTATAGAATGCGGATGTAGTATCGCATCCAGTAAATGCATGATTAAAAAACAGATGGTCTTTTTTAATATTTACATATTTCTGTAGCATTGTTTTTGTTGAATAAACTCGTTGCAAGGCGTTATTTTTTAGTGGTTTTAAAAAAAAAAATTCTTTCTCATCAGGAGCTAAAGCCATCAATAATACTAGGACATCAATGTCCTCTGCTACAACAACTACATGAGGAAACGAACAATCTATAGCCGATTGCACAATTAAACGATCAGCATCGCTTTCTGATTGACTCCACTCAATATTATTATATATATATACATAGTAGTATATATATATATATATACATATAGTATAGTATACATATATATATACAAAATATTATATATATATACATAGTAGCACAAATAAATATATGTAACGTATACACCTAACTTGCATACACGCATACGCGTATGCACGCAAAGATATTTTCTTATAATGCAAATATAAAATTATTGTTAAAATCTTTTTTTTAAAAAGTATTTTGTATAATAAAATTAATACATGCAAAATTTTTGCAAAAAATTGAGTCCAAACTCAATTTTTATATAAATATAGTGAATAATGTTTAAACAATATAAATAATTTTGTCCCCCCTCCAGAAGGTTTCTGATTTTGAATAATATGGAAAAACAAAAATTTAAAAAAAAAATCATCAAAATCCGAGCTGTTCTTGAGGACTTCCGAGAAAAAGGCTTCATTGACGCGACTAAAATGTGTTATGTGAGCGGAAGTGTAAGAACTAAATATGAAAAAACAATTCATTAAATTTAGTTCTTACACTTCCGCGCACATCTCAATATAACACTTATCAAAATAACACTTTTTTTTTATTAATTCATGTCATGTCACATGTCCTCATAAATTTTTAATGAATTTTGTTAACAAAACGTTACTTTTGTTAGATTAAAAAAAAACTCCGAACAAATCGTCGAGTTAGTTACTAATGGAGTCTGATGTGGAGACCCACTAAATTCGTTCAATTTGCCCTCCTCATGCGTGCCGCTCATGAATTATTCAAAACTGTTGCATATTTGAAACGGCGGAAAGTTTTAATTCGAGCATCCGTTTCATATAGGGCTCGACATTAGTTGTCGACTAAATTGAGTTCATTTTATGAGTTCGCTTGTAAGAAAATTTGCTTAAATATTTAATTTTAAGTTTGTCCTAAGGATATGGAGACAGCGGCCGTCGCCGTGTTATCATTATCATTTCTTCAGGGCCAGATATTTTTCTTTGGCTTAAAACGACGTAAGATTAGGTCACGTGGACAAACGCGGCTTGTTTGTTTCTTACGATATTTATTTATGGATTACAGTGATTTGTTTAAAGGAAAAAAATTAAAAAGGCGACAGAAGGAGAAATATACATGTATCTCGTCAAATATTAACACTATATTCAAACAATGTCTTATTATACTTATACTATGCTTTTACAAGTATCCAACATTCTATAAAGAAGAAGCAGTTCTGTTATCTTTAATGAAATTCCCTAAATGAAATGAATGATGACCCTGTCACAATGTTTGACCGCGATGATCTTCGAAACCACTCAACCGATTTCGATGATTTCTTTTCATTTTGCTGGATTTTCTGCGACTTAGGACATAGGATAAGTTTTGTAACACAGCAACGCGTGGCTAGGTCAGCTAGTAATTATATATTTTGTTATTTAAGCATATAACTGTTCGATTTTAATAATATTAAATAGAAAAAATCAACTGAAATTCAGAAGACTAATGCTGCTCTTGAAACACTATCTGTCTATCATACACCACAAAGTAGATAGTCCGGTAATATTGGAACAAATACGGCTAATAGTTCCCAGAAATGTTCCTCGGGATGCTGATGGTCTAATTGCGCCGCGAGGCACGCCGCGACTGCTGGCCTGGCCGACGACGCGCACGAAGCGCGCCGAGAACGCGCCCACCACCCGCGCATTGCGCTGTATAGGAGACTTGCTCGCCCAGCACAATGATATTGACATTTTTTTTTGACAAATTAGGATATATCATGAATAAATTCCATTTTTATGTCAATGACGTGCATGTTGACTGACATATAATAACTGTATATATTGTAATGTTGACATTTATCTAAATCTTGTGTATGTATAATATTTTGTTTCATTGTTTTGTATTCGTGATTTTGATAACATTTGATTAATTAATTTTGTATTATTGTTAGATTAAGCTTACTGGCGTTTTGGAACATTCTGTCAGCCAATAAGTATTTTGAATAAATAAATAATAATAATAATAATAACTCTTGATGGATCCCGCTTGACAGGGAGATCCTAGTTTTTGAATATTTGTTGGATACTTATTAAAATATTACATTATATGTATTCTAGCTTTAGAGAAACTTGGAAAAAAATCATGTGTGCAATTCACACGTGGTAGAAGTGAAATCTTCAAAAATAACACAGGTCTGCAACAAAAATGTTGTCTGGATGTTTTCAACTGATTTCTATGTGTTTAGGTGTTCTGAAAACTAAAAAAATACTAAGAAAATCCAGAACGTTAGGTTATTTTGCAAAACGCAGAATTTTATCATAAAAAGGCGTTTTTGGGCTAACTCAAAAATAAATAGGTACAATTTTATTTTGACTATTAATGTTTTTAATGTATACAGGCCATAACGTCCTGTGTGAGCTAAATTAACAATCATAAACATGTTGTAAAATGAACATGCGCGCTCTGATAGTGTAGAAAGTGGCGCAGTACAATTATGTATTAACTCGTCATTGTTTTATAGATCTTGGTTCAATATAGCGCAATGTCGTCTGTGCGGAAGTGTGTGAATTCGTCTGACAGTTTCTGTTATATTTGTGGCCATACTAGGGAAGATGAAGCGTCTCAACGATGGTAGACTACTGTTGGACGCTCCAGAGAGACATTCCAGATGCTTCTCACAAGCGAAAATGTACCAAAAGGATTCGTACTGGGGAAAAGATATTTAGTGCTTACTAATGAATGTATTTTAGATAAAAAAAATAAGTTTTGATACGCAATCAATAATTAAAAAAAAAATTTTAGACTTCAATTTTTTATTTGAAGATGATAAATTGTTTACATAGATACTCACATTGTCAGAAAACGTGACGTTCTATGACAAAATGAAAGTCATTTTCGGATTCAGCACACCTAAATTCATAAGAATTACGCAAAAAAACCAAAACAGCTGTCAATTTTTGTTTTTTTGCAGACTTGTGTAATGGGGACCAGTCACGTTTTATGTTATGAATGCAGTTCTATAGACATTGAGAAACTAAAACATAAAGTGCAAAAATTTTTGTTCTACGACCAAAATTGACAAAGTTATGAGTAAAATACCGAACGAGGTTCACAGACCGCGCGAACGCATGCGATGACGTCACAATGACCCAGCGCATGCCGCCGAACCACTGCGCGGTTTTATTCTGTTTGCGATATTCGTCCAACAGGGAGCGTAACGTCACCAGTTTATACCCAATCGATTAATAACTGATTTTATTTGTTTAATATTAGAAGGTTGTTATTATAATATAACAAATGAGTGAAATAAGGTATTTGTCGGTTTTGAGCAAGCTCAATCCGATAATCTACCTTAAGTGGATACCTTCATGGTATTTGATTATCTTAGTAATCATTTAAACTAGACAAGCTCTGAAATTCGTGGTTGGAAACTCAGAGGTAGGCAAATCTCATTATCAACCTAATTAGAACTGCAAGATAATAAGTAGGTATAGGTACACATACTTGGACTAGCCTATAAAATACCCAAAAGGTTTAGGCTAGTCAGCCAGGGCAGTGTTAGTTGTTGTAACTACCTACGCCGTTATTTTAACATTGTTATGTAGATGAGTATGTAGAAACTTTACTGTTCAAAAAATATTATGTATACCATAAATAAAATTAGACTTAAATACTTCATTTGACAGGAATGTACCTACGTTCTTTGGACACGTAATTTTGAGCTATGAATAAACGAAATCGCTTTGTTAAGTCCTAGTATTGTTTCTAGGTAGGTAGGTAGGTAGTACTTTCTTAAATCCGGTTTATTTATTATAATCTTAGTACCTTCTATATTTACAGCAAGTTTCGTGGTGATAGCAGCAAGAAAACTTACTTCTCCATACAAACTTCACTTGTGGTCTTCCTAGTCCCTTGGGTTCAAGGCGTGATTATTGTACAAAATTATGTTGAAGAGGCAGAAGGACACTTGAATGCAAAAAGTTTTATTTAAATACGTCTAACTGTTTTTACATGGAAAGCGTACAACAGACAGACAGACAAGAAATTCAATAACAATGTTTTTGGTTTCTATTGCGTGTATGGAGCCCGCCTAACGCGATTATTCAAAAAAATATTCAATGTACAGAATTCACTTTGGCTACAGTTTAATTCCATGTATAGATAGATATATATATATTCCCCAAGGCGGGAATATTCCCCTATGCTCCGGGGAACTTCGAGGAATATTCCCGGGAACGACACATTTTATTGTAGTTAGACCTGAGTATGACCCTGGTTTTTACACGAGGAAGGGTTATTAGAAACTTCACTATTTACCCTTTTTATAATTCATTTACTCATTGCAATATACATAATACGACCCTGTATTTTTTTAACATTCGTACACAAGTTTTACTAAGTTACCTACCCACTTGTTTACCACACGAGAAATGATGATAAAAGTTGGTATACAATTGTTGTGTTGTATACAAGGTAATGGTTGGTTGGGATGTATTTACATCAAAATGATCCTCGCAATAAAATCTTGAAGCTTGGCACGAAAGCGGAATTTTGTCATCCCTCTTCATGACAGTACACCATTTTTTGCGCACTTTTGAGTCCTTTGGCACATTGAAAAACAGTTTTTCAGTACTAATTAAAGTATTAGTACATTTTATATTATACAGTACTTATAATCCGGCATATTTTCACTTAAAAACTGCAAAACCACAACACCACCCGCGCAGATCGAGGGAATCTTAATAAATGAATGGCGGAGATCGCGCGCGCGGGTGGAAAGGTAATCGTGACGTCACATAAGCTATTCGGCCGCCCCGCAGTTGGCTTGAACAAAATGTGTAATATCTTCGCAACCAATGGACCGATTTCAATGATTTAAAAAGTATCGTACCTAAACGAGTTAAAGGAACAGCATTATATCGATAATATATGCATTTTCCGACTTGATACGGGGACCCATTAATTGCACGAATGCCTAGCAGGTTGATCACACGACCGAAACATAATTGTTGCCTTATTGTTATTATAATATGTGTTCATGTCATTTGATAAATTTAATTGATTTAACAAAAAAATGCATATAGTCCTATACCCCGTTTTTTATTCCAAAAACATCGGTATTATGTGCAAATCTATAATCTAAGATCACAAATTTGTTGTTTGTCTGTCCGCTCTTTTCCCCGCTCTTTTTCTATTGTATATGCGGTACCTTAGCAACGCATTAACCGCAAGTAATTCGTCTACCGGACGCTAGATGGCGCTAACGGTAAAATATTTAATATAAGACAAAATGTAGAGAATTCTGTCCACCCGTGCGAAGCCGGGACGGGCCGCTAGTCTATAATCTAAGATCACAAATTTGTTGTTTGTCTGTCCACTCTTTTTCCCGCTGATTTTCCAATGTATATGCGTTACCTTAGCAACGCGTTAACCGCAAGTAATTCGTCTGCCGGACGCTAGATGGCGCCAACGGAAAAATATTTAATAATAAAAAAAAATCAAGAATTTTGTTCACCCGTGCGGAGCCGGGAGGTGCCGCTAGTAATAAATAGATTAATTTATTATATCTGTTGTTAAGCATTTTAGTGCTAGATGTTGATATCAAAATAAATTATAAAATTAAGATTAATTAAAATACAAATTGTCTCAGGTGTAAGGCGGGACTTGAATTCACACCCCCTTTCTATCCGGACAAGTACACTTCTAATTGAGCTATTAAAACCTTGACAGGCACTTAAAAGTATTTCTTAATCTGTCGTCAGCGCCGTAAAATTTTCAGATTCTCATTTGTTACTCCGATTCAGTTAATCAGTCTTCACTACATAGTATAAAACAAAGTCTTGCTGTCTGTCTATCCCAATGAATGCTTAGATCTTTAAAAATTGATGCAATGTTTTTTTAATAGATACAGTGATTCAAGAGAAAGGTTTATATGTATACATGGATAATATAGTAGAGCATTACACCCGTGCGAAGCCGGGACGGGTCGCTAGTTATTATCATATCCTTACTAATATTATAAATCAGAAAGTGAGTTTGTTTGTTTGTTCCGCTTTCACGCCGTAACTACTGAACCGATTCCTTTGAAATTTTGCAGACGTAAAGATAAAAGTCCGGATTAAATAATAGGGTACTTTTTATCCTGGAAAAAAATGATATTCCCAAGGAAAAACAAAAAATATTGTTTGCTTGATGGATGGATTGTAGATGGCGCTGTATGTCGTTTCAAACAAGGTAAAATATTGCAAACGAATATAAACATGTAAATTTAGAAGCTAAATGATACGATAGTGAATCCCCGAAAATGAGGAATTCCCGAGGGATGACGTACAATTTGTTTTATCGTCTAAACTGTTTTTTTTACATCTACTTATATGTTGCAAACGAATATGAACATGTAAATTTTGAAGCTAAATAATTCACTAAATGACTCATTCCTCGGATTCCGATAATTCCAACAGACCTCCCATTTCAATTTAAAAGATTACAATTTCCTATAAGGGTTTCATTTACAATGACCATTAATAAAGCACCAGGGCAAACTCTAAGGGTTGCTGGAGTACACTTGGAAAAACATTGTTTTTCGCATGGTCAGCTCTATGTAGCGTGGGAACACGCAGATTTTGGGCACGGGTTTCCAGTGCCCAAAATCTGCATGTTTTTGCTCCACAAGGGAAAACATATAATATAGTGTACCATTCAGTTTTGGTTTAACAACTAATTGTATCCAGCGTTACACGCGCTTCTTAGATTTTTGGGAATAGGGAATGAGAAGTTTTCTTATAGTTGTGCTTTATACCGCAATATAACCGAATTCCACGCGGGCGAAGCCGCGGGCGGAAAGCTAGTTAAAAATAAATGAAAAACCGCATCAGAAATGAACTTGTAGAACATTATTCCATCTATTCGACTAAAGTCTTACAATCTTAGGGTACGTGATTTCGTTTACATAATATTAGAGTACGTATAACAAGACCCATTCAAATGAGAGGAGGCTGTGAAGTACATGGTGTCCCGCTTAATTGTGTCTTCACTAACTTCCACATTATTAAGTGCGGAACCGCTGGCCTAACGTGACTCTGACTAATGTACACTATTTCAAATTACCAACGTCGTAAATTAAAGGAAACTACAGTTTGATAATAAAACTAATTTACAGACACAAAAAACACGAACGTTTAGGTTTTCGTCACTTAATGACGCGGGCAGCACAGGACCGATCGTTGTGGAGATCCTTGAGGGAGGCCTATGTCCAGCAGTGGGCGTCGTACGGCTGATATGATGATGATGAATGACGCAAAGATGGCTTAATGGATTTTTATAAAATTTAGCATACAGAGATTTCAACTGGAGAAGCGTAATATATATTTTATTTGGCTCTTCAACAGTACACTGTAACACAAATACAATATTAATTAGGTACTATAATTCTAAGTGCCACATTATTTAAAGAAAAGCACCTCATGCACTATTACACGCTAACATGTAACACAACTATAAGTAAATATCAAATAACTGTAATTATTAATTGCGTTAATCGTGAATATAAAAAAAACAGAATTAGAAAAAGATAAATAGTGTTAACACTTACACTATGGAAATTAATATTAATATTACTTTTTTTATATTTTAAGATACTGCTAAATTGGCACGATTTAATGCACAAATTGAGGTTATAAAGACTTTCTGTGAGAAACGGTATATTAGGCAGGCAAAACCTCCGGCGGAAATGAGTATTGTTTCATTTTCCAAGATTTAAACCTCGAAATCCTTTATTCTCATTATATTGAGTTTATTTTTAACTAAAAAAGCCGATCTGAAATATAATACATATTTCGTTCAAAACAGAGTTTATTCCCTTATTTGACGACCGTCTAGTGCAGTGAACGATGATCTGGATTGAGTCTTGGAAATAGACATATTTCTATAAATGTAGACAATATACTAGCTTCGTTATTTAAACTCCTATAACAAATAATAATAAAAATTCTTATATTCATATCAATTAGCCTTGCCCAATTAAGGCACGTGTTATGGATACTAGGGTAGCGGATATAATATATATATATGTCAGTACGAAGGCAGGATCGCTACCGTTGTATTAAACGGTGGACTACTAGGTACCCGACCGTTTTGCACAAGAAACAATGTATGAACTTTGTGAGTAGGTGTAATATAACAGTAGTTTATGAAACTGGTACATAAAGAGGGGTATTATACACGAGTGTGAGTTTAAAATACGAGCGAAGCGAGTTTTTTAAAGCATCACACTTTCACTATCAGACATATTAATAAACAATAATAATTATCCAGGGAAACACAACAACGAATTGCAAGGAAACGTATTATGGCGCCAAAATTCCCGGTATCACCGCGCATGTGCCAAAGCGCGCGCAGCCACAGAAAAAAAATGAAATGTGCTATACGAATTAGCGCAGTATTGTATCAATGGTCTGTAATCGAAACGTAATGAAAAAAAAAATTATAACATTATTTTGTTAGAGAAATAGTGTTATAATGAAATTTTTTAATTACATTTCGATATACTATTTGTAAAGTTCGTCAATATAAACTCGTTTTGAGTTTTATATTTTAAATTTTACGATGTGAGAGTAGATAAAGATTATTTACCACCCAAAGAGTTTCCAACCCACGTAAAATTATAAGGGTGCTGTTGTTAAGCAAAACAGGACCTTATTAGAAACACATAACAGTGTTTTACAATACAAATATTCAATCCTATTTTGGACTCGGGCTTTTTATAGCACCAATGGTAACGGCCATTTCAGAGGCTCTCGAAACACTTAAACATAATATATGGCGCTGAATATAGTTAACCAATATTGTACCAAGTAGTCGATGCACATAAACTATTCGGAACCCATGCCGGCATTTCCTGTACTAAGTGAAGGAAACCATAAATAAGGCTGGGCCACACAGAACCAAGACAAACTACCTCGGCAGAAATCGAATATGAAACCATTTGCGGGCTTTCGCTTAGAATTGAATAGTAAGTCGATAAACATCTGCATACGTGTTAAATTATTAAGGTATGTTTGTGAGGAATTATTGATTATCACCTGGGTAGTAAGTGATGGTTTCATATAATTTCTCTAAAATCCGTTGAGTACTAGTAGAATAGATAAACCGACTAACTGCACGTTTACATAGCAAAAATAATTATCAAAAACATATATTTAAAAAAAATATCCTTCTTTATCGTTACTAAACAAGGATAACTAAAAATTTCCTTCCGTGTGCTCATATTCTTTGTCTGTAAAAAGAAAGATTTATAAATTATATAGGTAGTGATCAGTAAGAGGCATCAAAAGATTAACATATTTTCAATATAATATACAGAATCATGTAATATATCAAAAATCATTAAAATAAACTGTTTAACCATTAGTAATGTAAAATAATAATAAGTTGTATTATAAACAAATAAAAAGAATACATACCGACAGTTAACCAATAATACAATAAATACACTTAAAAGAGTTTATAAAATAAAAACTATTTTTAAATAAAAATGTTATATTGTTATTATAATTTAATATAAATTATTGTTAACTACCATATATAATTTAAACTCACACACACACACACACACACACACACACATATTCATAATGAGCGGCCAACTTCATCCTGCTGGTTTATTCTATGCCGCTTTTGCGGCCACCTTCAACATGATAATCTTGTGACACATCTTAAAATTTCACTCTTAAAATTTTTTCATAACGCACCCAAAGAGGTATAACTTCAAAAAACTTTTTTAAAAACAATATTTTTTTATTACTTGTTACTACTCGTTTTAGTAAAAAAAAAAAAAAAACATACTTGGGGTTGTGTCGTTTTATTGCGGTGTAACTATGGCCACCTTTCTACTCTACTAGCATCAGAACAGCTCCATGTCATCATAATATTGCATTGTTACGTGATATACATATGCATGTAAAATTTTAGCTCAATCGGTAACCGGAAAGTGGGTTAAATTTAATTTTCAAGATTGCATTACAGCACCGGGAGAGCTGAAATTAAATAAAAGCTCGTAAAGAAGCATTACGTGTACAAATTTGGTTTTGTTATTGTTTTGTGTATACGATTTGTAAAACAGCTTAATGACATTTAGCAATTTATTGCAAAGTAGAGACTTTAACACGTATAATCATTTTAAATTAATGATGTAAAACAGCGTGAAAAGAAACGTCAGATTGTTGATTTTAGTTCTAAATTTTGTCGCTCGTGGCTATGGGCAACATAACAATTATAATGGCGTGCGTGACTAATCATTTAAATCCTTTGCGTTTTGTTTTGAAAGAACTATCGTCTTTTATTCTTAGCTAAAGTTGTTACAGTTGTTTCAGTTTATTACATTTGTAAATCAATGGGTAAATAAATATTATTTATTAATTTTTAATAATAGCAATAGTACGTGTATAGTCAATACTCATAATACAAGAAAGGGGTTGGTGGAAGTTATTTATGTATATAGTAATACTTACCAACTTCCCGCTATAGAAACCTATCGCTTCATCACTTTCACCCGCAATAAATAGAAGTAGTATTTCCGATGGTTTGAAATGACAATAATGGTTTGCTTAAACTCATACTAACGTCGAGGTAACATAAGCCCCACTGTACTTAGTCTGGGTTAGGCTGTTAGTGGGAATGTGAACATTTTTCCAATTTCTAAGGCTATTCTGGAAATGAAAGCAAATATTTATTATACGGCTGTCACTAAGTATATCTTTTTAACTGAGTTTTGAGAATGAAAGAAGTCAATTAATTTATTTTTGACACGCTTTTATTAGCTTCACTTGTAACTATGTAAGAAAATCTTGGAATCTTAATTTGAGCCACTTTCCGGTCTTTGATTAGGATGAAATTTTGCACACGCTCTGAGTTCTGATGACAATACATGACTAGCTAAGAAACGTCATAACAAATCAAATATGGCATCCTCCCCAAGATGGCGAACTGGCTGTTTGAAATGCACTTCCATGATATGGGTATCAAATGAAAGGGTTTGCTGTCAGGAATACGAAAAAAATAGTCACGTGACTTAAATCCAACATGGCGGACGTCTAAAATGGCGGGCTATTTGAAATGCACCCCTGTGATATGGGTATTTCCACTTTTTAGTTTCTTTCATCATTAAAGCGTGTTTTTTAGTTTTTTGAACTATATTTTATATATTAATCAAATTGTGTAATTTTTACATTTTATTTAGTTATTTATTATTATACATACATGGTGTAAAAAGACCTTTACCAAAGTCATTACAACAATTGACAAAGCCACGTAGAGTGTTAGATTATTTATGAAAAGATATGGAAATGTAAAAACTTTCAAAGTTATATTTTAAGAAACGTTCCAAAATAGCGTTTGGAAAATAATTTGATTTAAAAAACCATTCTATTTTGGCAACTTCAGATACTAAACAAGCATCAAAATCCGACTTCCTACAAACAATGGGGCCCCCGTAAAATATAAGACTTTTCTCTTGAACCTTTTACTTAAAAAGGCTTACTGTTGGCGCTTTACTTCGGGGACCTATGGATTGCTTATGAAAAACATCAGTTTATGTATAACTAACAAGATAGATAAAATCTATACATATAAATAAAATTGGAGTGTCTGTTTGTAATATTGAAATAACCGTTTTTTTACTACATGCATATGATTATATGTACGGTACATACACCAAAATAAGTTTTTTTACAATTTTTGTCTGTCTGTTTGTTCCAGCTAATCTCTGAAATGGCTGGACCGATTTTGACGGGACTTTTATTGGCAGGTAGCTGATGTAATAAGGAGTAACTTAGGCTGCTTTTATTTTAGAAAAAATAGCTAATACTGAGCTACGGCAATGTGTGGCCGGGTCAGCTTGTACTCAATAATTCTAGATCATTGTATCCATACAACGTTTATTACGGAATGAACAACTTGCTATTTAACGTCCAGTAATAAAATGTAACGGTCCCATGTGACTGCCGCAAAACGTGCTATGTTCATTTCCCAAATCCGCAGCAGCCCAGTAAAATGGTGGGTGATAAATAACTGATACATGTCCCGGACTGTATTGGGGTAAGTCTGCAAACGTTCAATTTTGTATTAGACTTGGAAATAGAAGGTAATTTTATATTATTTGTATAACTATCACAGTGTTTAATTTCACAATATTCACAAGACTAATAAACTGATTAAAAATGATAAATATTAAAAAATACTGTCAAATGAGTAGGTTTTCAATATGTCACCCAAATAATCCTAAAAGAAATTTTAAAATTGCTTTCTTGTGTAAAGGGGTATACCATAATAACACACACTACTCAAAGACCTTGGTCTTCAAACTCTATGGATTTGAGACGAGTAAATATCGCACAACTTCAAAACAACTGCCCAACCATTACGAATTCGTCGCCAGAAATATTGTTTTATTATTAATAATATAACGAAATTTCTTGTCATATATTATTATAGTTAGTATCATGACTGTAAGAGCGACTGGCCGTTAAACATTTCACCTTTAAAGGTTTTCCAATTGTTTATTCATTTGCCACCAACTAAACTATGAAACAAGCACGTAAGATCATTTTCACAGCACTCGGATCTGCACCACATCAATTATTTATCACACACCACGTTATTGCGCCACTGGAGAATAGAATACACAAACTATACATCATGGTTGGCTTTAGCTTAGGTGCGTTGTATTTGACGATAACTTTTTTTATTAATGTCAATAAGTTACTAGAATATTGCGAAGGAATCGTTGAAATTATCATGTATCTTTAAATCCCCTGAGATGGGTATATCTAAAGCGTAGATAGACAAAGTCGCAAAATCCTCCACCTTTTAATTTATTTTAAATTTATTTATAGGCATATGGTACAATGATGTCAAAAAGAAGAGAGAGAGAGAGTGTGTGAGAGAGAGAGAGAGGGAGAGAGAGAGAGAGGGGGGGAGAGGGGGGGGAGGGAGAGAGAGAGATTATATAGAGCACAGATTATAAACAAATTATGCCTCTAAAAATAAAGATCCGTTAAACAAAGTCACAGTATAAATATAAAGTGTGGTGACATTGTTTATACTTGTAACAGCCAGTTAGTTTTACCAGAATAAATAAAAAATATAAATTCAAAATTGAACGTTATATGTAGTTTCGCATACATACGATGGTTCTGAGTATACACGAGCTTGGCTGCAGCCAGCTAAGTAAGACAAATTGTACACTGCTGCCTAATATTGGTTGCTTTAATACAAAATTATGTAACACCCTAATATATTCGTTGTCAATTTAATATTCAATGTAAATTCGAGTTACAAACTTATGTTTTAAGAACTTTCGTTCAATAGCAACTAGGCTAGTCTAAAGTAAACAATTTCAGGCTTGTGTTATGGATACTAGGGTAACAGATAGATATACATATATGAAACAGAGATATTTAATATTTATAGAAATAAATATAAATATACTATAAATGGACTTAGGTACAAATGCTCGTATTCATCACACAAACATCTGCCTTTTTCGGGACTTGTATCCACGACCATCGGTACGAAACAGGGTCGCTACCGATGCACCAAATGGTGTACAATTGAAAATAAAATAACACTTAGATTTCCTGGGAAAAGAGCATGTCATACTTGTGAAAGTAACGCTTGAGGTTAATCTGAGATAAGGTAAAATTTTATGTTTACAGGTAAAGTTTTTCCTATCTACACTTCAAACTTTTTAAAAGCAGCATAAAACTTTACACATGGTTTTAAGTTGTTTAAGCTACTGCTTACGAAGTTGGTATGACGAAAACATCTTAATTACAAATTGCGTTGAAAAATCATAATTATTCTTGACACTAATATAGCAGACAATGACAGATATTACTTACCTAATTTACTCTATTATGCGTAATTTTTCATTATTTGAATATTTTCTAATATATTAAACGCTATGTGGTTTCTGTTGTTTTCTTAAGATAAAAAAAACCATTGTATTTTAAAATCTGATTTAGTGTCGATTTACAGAAAATGAAATACCGAAATATAAAATAATTGAGGTTAACCAGCCATCTTTGATTAAATGGTGAAACTCTGTAATTGGCTTAAGAATATAGAAGTAAGGTTAATGTGCCTGTATAGTATCAAAAAGCTGCTGAGCTTTCAAATATAGACACATACAAAATATCTTTAAAAGGCCTTGTCTCGTGCTATCTCTGTTATTGAGTGTATTTTGCAAAATTTAATATTGACAATTCTGCCAAACAAAAGATGTCTGAACTATTTACGGGGACGGGATCCATTAGTTGTTTAACATTGTCAACGTAACATTATAATCGAACATTTACCCCCAATATCTCCTATTCTCAAGTCATTGTTAAGTTATGCTGATATTAACGTATATTAACGATATATATAATATATATATATATAATATATATATATATATATATATATATATATATATATATATATATATACCGCGCGACCACTAGGAATATTAGCTTACTAGTCGGTTTTACATTTTTCTTCTAAGTTTTTGAGTAAAGTGTCAGATAAAGATATATAAAATAATTATTTTAATTGGTTGACATTGTAACAGCAAAATTTGCTTCTTATATGTTTTTCAGAAACATATTTTATTTCCAAAGTTACAAAATACTTTGATTATAAGAACATCTAGCAATCAATACGCTGTTGTTTACAATGTATCCAACACGAGATCCAACTCAATTTGGGCGCAAAATACATTGTTCCTGGTGAGTTTCACCAACCTAGTAACGCCTCCGATACCCTATTCGATAACTTTATTACTCCATAACCGAGTTTACATTGAAACCCTCATTAACTTACTTGATCACTTTATTAACTTACCGCAAACACAACACGTTAATATCAGCGTAACTTAACAATGACTTGAGAATAGGAGATATTGGGGGTAAATGTTCGATTATAATGTTACGTTACTAATATTATAAAGAAGTAAAGTTTGTGTGTTTGTATATTTGTTAAATTGTAAGGGGTAATCTCGGGAAATACTGAACCGATTTTAAAAATTCTTTCGCCAATAGAAAGGCACATTATTGCTGAGTGTCATAGGCTATATTGAATGCTAGAAAAAATTCAAAGAATTTTGTCCACCCGTGCGAAGCCGGGACGGGCCGCTAGTATATATATATATATATAATACGCTCAGCATTCGTTCAAAAACTTGTCTATCTTCAGGGTGTGGCCACATCAACATGGCGCGACGCAGTCACCGTGAAATGGCACGACGTCGTACCGTGGCACGGCACCGCGCCAGTTAATGTTCGTTTTCGCTAAGTTTAGTAGTGACCAACAAAGAGTATGTAACCACTTTGGTAAGCAAGAAAAAGATGGCGGATAACATTGATGTTGATTTGCTAATTTCATTGAAGAAGAAGAGTTGAAGAAGTAAGAGATGTTTTACGTATTATGTATTTAATACATAATACGTAAAACATCTCTTACTTCTTTAAGAAGGCACGTCAAGTTCGGTTGGACAAGTCAATTGTGGAGTATAGATACAAACATTTGAAAATGGAAGGGTGGAAATATTTACGATACGGAACGGTGACGGTGCCGCGTCATTACACGGTGGTGGCGCCATTGCACGATGGTGGCACCGTGTCGTGGTGATGTGTCCAAGCCCTACCGGTTAGCGACGACCAAAGCGGCACCTATGTGGTAAATAAAACCACATAATAATATCGACAAAATGTTGAACATGTCAGGATTAAAAATAAAAACAAGTATAAATTACTAAATTCGGTAATGTGATTTTTTTGAGTTTTTATTTCGTAGCTACGAATGCATTGAGAAATACAAAATTGCCTGAGGCAGTTGAAAAATTTCTGAACATACACATTCTTATAATAACAATGCAAAATATACATTGAATAATTTACTGATATTATGGAAAAAATAGTGAATTTGAAAGATTGTTGATTTACAAAGGGGTGAGCTTTGTAATCACTGAATCTATATGAAAAATTGTATTCCCAAATTTTTAAAGTAAAAATTTATCGAGATATAAAAATCTTAAATAAAATGCTAAAATAACAATCAAATATAGTGGATTATTTTTAGTCTACTCTAAGTAAATCGTTAGTCAAATATGATAAAACCTTAACATTTAACTAAAAAATACTATATTAAAGAAGTTGATTCAGATCATTTTGATGATTACTTACTTCACCTGACCCGGTGACTGTAACGAAATCTTGTAAATTAAATTTGACTCACTTCCCGATTTCCGATTGAAATGAAATTTTGCATGCATATGTATATCGCGTGATAATGCATTATTATAATGACATGGAACTAATCTGATGATGGAGATGGAAGGTGGTCATAGGAACTCCGCAATAAAACGACACAACCTCATCGAGTCTGGGCTTTTTAAATTTTGAGTTCATTTTATTTATAAGTAATAATATAAGCTTGTTTTCTAAAAACGTTTTTTTAAACTTATATCTTGTCTTTCAAATCAAAATCACGATGGATATATATATACAAATTAATAATAACCCAATCCTAATCGCGAACAACAGACGTGAGCTAATTGCAAACTTTTCCCTTTCGAAGGTAAAAGTAATTTAACTTGATAAAGGCCGTATTTGCTGGACTAGGTTGTTTTTCCGCGCCACTAATAAAACATTTAGGTATTCCCACCGCAAAGTTTCACAGCTTTCACGTCATTAACCACTATTACACGAAATTACGGGATAAGAACTCTATTTAATGACTTTATGCTTTTAAACTTGGATTTTACGTACGCTATGCCACCACGGTTCACTTGGCCATTAGTAAAAATATACATTAAAATAAAAATAATATTTTTTAAAAATAATAAATAAATACTTATAAGTTTTTACACTTTGATAGGATTTCCCAACAGATTGAAATTAACAAGACAAAAATCATGTCAAATATCCATGTCGCTTCGGTGACCGTTGCACTATTAAGGACTTCGACAAGAGAACCAAAATACCGACACGTCAGCAGATCTCTTGCAATGGGCAGGTCACATCGTTCGCAGAACAGATGACCGTTGGGGAAGAAAGGTTCTCGAGTGGTGACCACGAACTGTACGATACAGCGTGGATAGCCGCCCACACCTCCCCCTTCACTAGGCTACCGTGGATCGTAGTGGTAAGCGTCACACACAACTCCATTGATCCACGGCAGACATGAAGGTAAGTCAGGGGTTTCAGGGAGGAAAATGCACACATCCCCGCATAGGGCGAATCCATAGGTAGGATTGCTACTTTTGCACCAAATGTCATCATGATAAAACCTATTTAAGGTTTTTAATGTTAAAAATATTTTTATTTCTTGCATATATTATTAAAAACGGCGTCACGGCTGCCCCCCGGGTTAAACAAAATGCATACACAGTATATATAACCTTTATTTATCTGTATAAAGATTAGTAATTCTATAGAAAACTTTTCACATGTAAATAAATTGAAAAATAGCCTCTCTATATAACATAAGTAAAAAACAAGATTTAAAACTTATACTCATAAGAATCTTTAAAATAGATTTTTAACGCAAATATATATAAGCAATTCGGATGGATGTGGGCATTGTTCAGAAAATTTTAAGCAACCCCCAATCTGAGGCAGCTTTGTGTTTATGTAACTTATTGGTTATATGTATTATGTAGATTTATATATATGTAATATACACTCGAGAGCAATGAATCCGGGTCACTTAAAGAATGTTAAAAATCTCGGAAACTAAAAATGATAGGTTAATCCAATAAATTGTATTTAATAGACAATGTAATACTCCTTAAATGAAAGTAAAAAAAATATGAGTCACCATACATTTTATTAACACAAAATTACATAAAGAAAAAAACTGCTGATCTCCTTAAAACAAAAATAGGAAACATGAAATGTTTGAACTTTATTACGATTTTCTTGAATTTTAATACTTCGTATTGCCTCCTCGTGCTTCCATTACTGCGTTTACGCGGTTTGGCATGCTGTACACCAAGTTCCTTATACGATTTTGGGGAATATTCTCCCATTCCTCTGTGAGAGCAGTTTTGAGCTCACGAAGCGTGATTGGGGGAGGGTTTCGTTGTTTTACGCATCTGCCTAGCTCGTCCCAAGCATGCTCGATCGGGTTGATATCAGGGCTGCGCGCTGGCCACTCCATACGAGTAATGTTCATCTCTTGAAGGTAGTCATTCACAATCCTACCTGTATGAGGTCGGGCATTGTCATGCATAAATATAGCATCCTCACCTAAATTGACCATAAATGGATCAACGTGATCATTGAGGATTTCTTCCACATATCTTACGCTAGTTAAAGAGCCGTTTTCTATGATCACCAGCTCTGTGCGACTTTCAGAAGAAATTCCGGCCCACACAAGTACAGACCCACCACCGTAGGCTACTTTTTCTTCGATGCATGCTTGCTTGAATCTTTCCCCTGGTCTTCGATACACTCTGTGTCTTCCATCGTGCTTGTAGAGCATAAATTTTGATTCGTCGGAGAACATAACTTTTCACCAATCTTCAATACTCCAATTTACGTGGCTCTGGGCATATCTTAGTCTTGAAATACGATGCCCACGCTCCATTTTAGGGCCGTTTGCAGGTCTAAGGGGTTTTAAGTTAGATTCAGCAAGCCGACGTCTTACTGTCCATGCACTTGGGTTACTTCCTCCGAGGCGTCGAAACTGATTGGTGAGTTCAGTTCCTGTAAGAAAGCGATTTCGAAGCATGGTGTTCACCAAGTATCGGTCTTCTCGTGCTGTGGTACACCTGGTTCTGCCCGTTCCTGGTCTGCGTAGGTTAGAACCAGTTTCTTCGTAACGTCGGAGAACTCTTTGTACTGTTGACAGCGACACACCGACAGTCCTAGCTGTATCGCGCTGACTCCGGCTGGATTCCAACATTGTAAGTATTCTGGTGCATTCTTCAGGCGTAAGCGACATAGTTTCAGCTTGAATAATGAATATAGAGCACTATCAACATGGTTTATGTACCCACATAAATGACAGATTACAAACAAAAGCAAAACCAAATGCTGTAATTTCGTAGTTCCATCTTCGAAAGTGGCCCTTTTTCAAATTTGATTTTTTTATGATATAACTTTACAATAACTAAGAAGTTTTAATACCTTCATTCAAGGAGTATTACATTGTCTATTAAATACAATTTATTGCATTAACCTAGCATTTTTAGTTTCCGAGATTTTTAGGATTCTTTAAGTGACCCGGATTCATTGCTCTCGAGTGTATTTCGATGGAGCTGACATGTCAGGCAAAAGCTCTTTAATAAAAAAAGAAAAAAAAAGCAATTTATATAGCAGGATTTTGAAAGCTTCTTTATAATATACGATTAGGCAACAGTGAAAAACACTGTACTAATTCGCTAACGCTGTAAGTCGACTAATGAGCCACAAAGTTACTTAGATGCTCAGCATACTCACTCAATATTACTAATCGGTTAATAAGCTACAAGATATGTACAAGTCAGAAGTTCACACGTACGCTCAGACAACTGTTCGGCAAGTGTATATGTACCACAATACCTAGGTAATTAGATGATTAGTTAGTTTCAACTTTCTAAGTTGGATAACTACTTAACAGAGCCATACACAGGTAATAGTGCTTGTGAGGCGATGAGAACAGGTAAGTGATCACGTAATGAAAAGAAAATTGAGTTTGTTAAAAACGTCGTCCAGTTCAAATTTAGGTTCAGTTCTTATTTATCCAATAGAAAAAGCACTGTAAGTTTAACTAATACGTTTTATTTTTACTTTCAAATAAATTTAAAAAAACTAATGTAATTTAAACAATATATAATCATAGGAAACTCAATAAAAACAAAAACAAGGTACATGGTAAAAACCCCGTATATAACTTATACTAGCTTTCCGCCCGCGGCTTCGCCCGCGTGGAATTCGGTTATATTGCGGTATAAAGCACAACTATAAGAAACCTTCTCATTCTTACGGAAAAATCTAAGAAGCGCGATGTAACGTATCCAGCAAAATTCATATAATTCATTCCACTCCAAAACACCCAGCGCCATCTTTCGCATACCTCTAGAACTAAACAGCGTAAGCTATCATTCCACTTCTTACGTATTTTAAAAACACATCGTTACCATGTTTTAAAAAACACCCAGCGCCATCTATCGCATACCTCAAGAACTAAATAGCGTAAGCTATCATTCCACTTCTTATGTATTTTAAAAAACCACATCGTTACCATGTTTTGAAAAAACACCCAGCGCCATCTATCGCATACCTCAAGAACTAAATAACGTAACTAATACTTATACCAATTAGTAATTCGTTGACTTTAGTGATTTCAGGATAAGTAGATGTAAAAAAAACAATTTAGACGATAAAACAAATTGTACCTCATCCCTCGAGAATTCCTCATTTTCGAGGATTCATTTTCGTATCATTTAGCTTCAAAATTTACATGTTCATATTCGTTTGCAACATATAAGTAGATGTAAAAAAAACAGTTTAGACGATAAAACAAATTGTACGTCATCCCTCGGGAATTCCTCATTTTCGGGGATTCATTATCGTATCATTTAGCTTCTAAATTTACATGTTTATATTCGTTTGCAATATTTTACGTTGTTTTAAACGACACACAGCGCCATCTACAATTCATCCATCAAGCAAACAATATTTTTGTTTTTCCTCGGGAATATCAATTTTTCCAGGATAAAAAGTACCCTATTATTTAATCCGGACTTTTATCTTTACGTCTGCAAAATTTCAAAGCAATCGGTTCAGTAGTTACGGCGTGAAAGCGGAACAAACAAACAAACAAACAAACTCACTTTCTGATTTATAATATTAGTAAGGATTACTATAATGTTAGTGACAATGAAAGTTTAAAACAAAACATATAATATAATCACTAAATTAAAAATGACATAGGCAAGGAATAGTTTTATCGTATGAGTGTTAATCAAACTATTTTATAAGTCTCAAATTACTATAAAAAGCAACCATATTTACAAGTTGTCAGGATTGTAGACGTATTTGAAATCTTATATAAATATGGCTAAGTTAATTAATTTAATTTAATTTATGACATTAATATCTATAGTTAAAATAGGTTTATTGCAATGGCGCTAAAACAGTTCAAATGGAATTATTCCTGTGGATTTTCAACTTAAAACGGCTTTGATGGCGTATGTCAATTACATACGCCTTACGTTATAGACGTATATTACATACGTCTTAAAAATATGTATACTTATATTTTCTTTTGCAATATCGCGAAGGGGAACTTAAAAGAAAATTTAAGATAAGACTCTTAATTTAACTCCAAAATTAGTTTGACGTGTACGTCAAACGAAAAACTGTTGAGAATAAATTTTTAGAAAGACTAATAAAAGTTCTTTACAATCTTAAGAAATAAGACATTTTTGGTGACTTGAAATCGCATACAGACACTTCAATCACATTGGCATATGGCACGACACGACAATTTTCCATTTAATGACTTGTGCGTAAAGAGAAATGTATTCCAGTCAACAAAAATAATGTTAGTAGATCATTAAAAAGTAGGCGAGTAACAAAGTACATAACTATAAGTGATATTAAAACACCTAATACAATGTGTAATGATTAAATTAATTAAATAAATTTCCATTCAATAACTGAAGAGTTTTGTTTATCTTACGAACATTTTTAAAATAAAAAACATGATCCTTCGCTAAAAAGTTTTGTGCGTTTAATTGGCCAATTCTTGGAAACCAAAAAGAAGCCGTTAAAATGTAACTTTCAACATCAATCAATTTTAAATTAACTTTGTTTGCAGAAATACCTTAAAAACATGGTTTGGATATAACCAATATATTTAAGAATATATATTGAGCTAATAATTTATCTTGAAATCTTAGTAATTTATCTTTCTATTAAAATATTTTATCTTATAAGATAGAATTGAAAACAAAATGCAAAAAATATATATGCAATATTTAAAAAATATTCCCTAAATCGTTAATCGATAATTTTCTGGGCAAGGTATAAATCAGCCTTTCGATCACTTGACATCTCGATAAGTTTTTCAAAGTCCTTGTATATTTCAATTAATTTCAAATCTTACTAAATTTAGAAAAAAATCTGAAATTTCATAAGTTAAAACAAAATTTTGATTCATCATCCAATACTAAAAACAATAAAAATAATATATATAATAAGCTATGCTTGCTTTATAGTAAGTCTATTGGACTCCCTAAGAATTAAAAAATAAATTTATAAACATTGGATAATATTTAACTCATTAGATTGACGAAATACTTGGTCAAGTATTTAATAATCTTCTTTACTTACAGATCTATTAAAAATAACATTTCCTGTACAAATTAATATTGTCACTGGAAATGAAGGACCTTGTATTACTAAAAACTTATTGCAAGTATATATATCTGGTGGGTTCTGGTAACTTTTGGTACCAAGAAGGTATTGTCGGCAATGATAAAAGTAAATCTTACAAGATATATAAAGGCGTTTTGTTCTCCATATATGGTTTTGTGACCATTCTTGAAGTTATGGCAGCTACTATTGGCGAGTTTCCATCAGACGAGAAAAGAGATTCAGTTTCATTTGCACTGAGTCATACAATAGTTATGCTGAAATTTTTCTCTGTGATTATCAACAAGGAACTGATCAGGTCGATGAATAAAAATATGGTTAGACTGTGCGAGGCGCACGAGGAAACACAGTTGCTGGCGAAAAAGTATAGGATGGTCAAAATTAATATTGTCGCTTATATTTTTACTGTTTATGGATCAACCGTGTGTTTCATTGTCGAAGGATTGAGAAAGTTTTACGAAGGTAACTATATAATTAAAGATTTTAATTTAATAATACTAACGTGCAATATCTGCTTAACTTGGGACTAAAGAACAAACGATAGTCCGTAATTTACGAATATTATTTGGAAAACTGCCCTATTTTGGAATAAAATAACTTTTTACACTGTTTTTGCAAGGTTTTTTTGCAACGATCTATTAATATTGCTAATTTATTATCTCATTCTAAATAACATTTAAATGGTGATTGATTTGTGTTATCTTTTTCAGGTTCTCATTTTGTAACTGTCGTAACTTACTATCCAGGTTACGATGACCAGTCATTTTTAGCTACATCATTCAGGATTTTTACAACAATTGTTCTTTGCATTATGTTGACTACTATGATTGTATCTGCTGACTGTTTCACTATGGTTTATCTTATTTTATTCAAATACAAGTTTATAACATTGAAGCATTACTTCAATTCGTTGAGTGAGAACTTTAGAAAAATGAATGAAACAGGAAATATTGAAGCTGCTACCGAACAACTAACGAGTGAATTTGTCCAGGGAATTATAATGCACCAAGAATTATTGAGGTATTTTTTTTTTAAATTAAAAGAAGCTTACTCTCTTGACGGCTGCTTTAAAAATTAAAATAAATAATTATAAATAAATAAATATTTCTTACATTCACACCAATTAGCCTAGGCTTGTGTTATGGATACTAGGGTAACGGATAGACATGCATTTTTGATACATAGATATGTAATATTCATAGAAATATATATAAACACCCATCACTCAGGTACACATGCTCGTATTCATTATACAAACATCTGCCCCTTCCCGGATTTGAACCCAGGACCGTCGGTGGAAAAGGCAGGATCGCTACCGGTGCACCAAACGGCTTGGTGCAACGGTAGCGATTCTACCTTCTGCGCCAGAGGTTTCGAATCCCGGTAGGGGCATATGTTTGTCTTATGAACATAAGCATATTCGTTTATTCCATACATTATTAAGTACCCATAGTACAAGCTCAGCTTAGTTTTAAACTAAATAATTGTTGTAAATTGTCCGAAATGTTTTTTTATCTCTTTATTTATGGCAACAAAGAGTCGTATATGGTAATAATAATATAGTAATATTTAATTTCAAAATTAGGTAACTATAGACCTATAGTGCCAGTAATATGAATATCTATTACAGTATTTAATACAATTGAGCGTTATATATAAATTTTAGAACAAAATCAAATTAAAATATATTTGAACACAATTCTACAATGTCACATGGATGGTGATAAAACAATAAGGATAAAAATGTTGTAGCTAATTGTTAGGCAAATATAAGTAGTTATGCTAAATAATTTTCATTGACTAATTTATGTTCTGAAGTTTTCTTTAATTTACAAGAGGAGAATTAAACAAATCGATATCGTTGAAGTCGTTATTGTATGTTATTACTGCTGGTTATAAAAATCAGTAAAAATTCAAAGCCAGGGTGAATAGGCACCTTCTAGGCTAGCTCGATCCATCGTGGATTCTGTCTTGGTCCCCGGGCTTGATTAGGATCAAGAGCAAACCCATCCTAAATTAAAAAACGATGGCAGGCCGTGTAATCAAAAACTGATTGAATTTTTAGTGCAACTCAACGCTTCTTTTTCATTCATTTATTCATTTATTAAACAATTTACTTGCTGGCTTACAGTGTGCCCAAAACGCCAGCAAGTTAATATTATTAATACTATTACATAAAAAAGAATGTCAATTATAAATGTAAAATTGTCTTATATACTAAAATACAACTACATAATGGCATAACGGATAATAATACAAATAATACAAATTAAGTCAATCATTGGAATGTCGAGAATTATCATAATACAGGTATGTCAAAATTAATTCATATCGGCTCATTTATGTTAGCACTTATACAAATTAGTACCTTGCTACATAATTGTTCAAAGCGGTCAGCAAATATGTCTATGTCGGAGTGGTGAGCGAGCAAATCTCCAATGAGACGCAAAGCACGAGTGGTAGGTGCATGCGCGGCGTACCTTGTGCGCGTGGTGGGCCACCTCAAAAGTCGCGGACGTCGTCGCGGTGCCACCGTTCCCTCCGTGTCCCAACATAGACGCGTGGGAGCTAATAGCCCCACCTGACTCAAGATCATTGGACTATCGATCCTGTTGCGTATGACTGCCAGATAGTGTATTACTAGCTGCATAACCCTCCTTAGTTTAAGTGTATCCAACCCCACCATTCCAGACACAAACAGGGAGGGATAGAGATAGGGATAAAAGCCGTATTTCCTCTTATAAAGCCAACGTGCAAATTTACGCTGTACTAGTTCTACCATGATAATATATTTCTCTTCATATGGATCCCATACAATGGCACCATATTCTAATTTGCTACGTACGTAAGTGTTGTATAGTATCATAGCAACTCCCTCTCCATTAAACTGATATGACGTACGTAAGACAAAGCCAAGCATTTTATTGGCACTTTTACTTACTAGTGCTATATGGTTGTGAAAGTCAAGTTTAGAGTCCAACATTAATCCTAAGTCACGAATGTCACTTACCCTCTCTAGGGGTGCGTCAGTTAAATTATACATTACATTAACTGGACGGCGTTTACGCGTGAATGAAATAATTTTACATTTATTATTATTAAATGGAAGACGATTAGCTAAACTCCAGTCCGTCACTGCATCAATATCTCTTTGCAGTGCGTCACAGTCCGACAGGTCACCTATACCTAGGCTTAATTTTAAGTCATCTGCAAACAACAAGCATTTAGAATGGATGACGCTATTAGGCAGATCGTTTATAAATATAAGGAACAACTGTGGTCCTAATGTACTGCCCTGACTTACACCAGATCTTGTAAAATATTCCCCAGACTCAAAACCATCAACTTTAACAAACTGACGTCGATTTCGCAGGTAATTTGAAAAAAAATCAAGTAGTTTTGGGGCAAAGCCTATTTCTGCCAACTTCCGCAACAAAATGTCATTGTCGACCAGGTCAAACGCTTTTTTGAAGTCAAAGTAGGCGGTATCTACCTGTTTACCAGCATCCAACTCTGCATAAATATAGTCAAGATGTGCTACAAGATTTGTAGTTGTAGATCGAGCTCTTCTAAAACCATGCTGACTATCGTGAAATAGACTTTCCATTTGCTTATTTAGTAGCTGAGATAAAAGAATTTCAAATAGTTTAGGAAAGACTGATAGAATAGCAATCGGTCTAAAATCCGATACATTATTTCCACTGACAGGCTTGGGAACCGGGATGACTCTAGAAACTTTCCAGATATCTGTATACTTGGAATGGGATAGGATCAAGTTGAAAAGATACAAGAGAGGTCGTTCCAGTACCGCTATGCAGTCTTTTGCTAAAAATACAGGAACACCATCGGGACCTTCCGATGATCTCGTTCCAAGCCGTCTCACTGCCACCTTCAGGTCAGCCGCGCCTACTGAGTTTATAGAAACACAATTAGCATTGCATTGACTACCTGCAGCTCGCACCGCCTCGTCTGGGTTTAAAACAGGTACATCTTTCTGGTAAACCGAACTGAAATAATCCGCGAAAGCATCGGCCGCAGCTTGCCCGGCAACTTCATCACTACCCAGCTTATAGACCTTCATACTCTGCCTATCACTCTTCCTATCTTTTACGAACTCCCAGAATTTGGCCGGATCGTCAACTATACTCTGCTGAGTCAAAAATAAGTGCTGCTTATATGCAATGTCAATTAAATTCTTTACGTGCCATCTATAATATTTAAATAATTCCTTATTGAAGACTTTGCCTTCAGCTTTGTACCGTTTCAAATGGTAATATTTCATACGTATATTGCTTATAATATCGGAATTAAACCATTTGGGATATACATTTTTATTATGCCGTTTGTTACCGGATTTTGTTGGAACGTATTGGCTAAAGCAATTATAAATGCGATCATAAAATAATGATACTGCAGCGTCAATGTCCGATGTGTCAAACAGTTCCGACCAATCCACGGTTTGAAATGCTGTGTACAGGCCTTGAAAATCTGCCTTACGCCAATTCCAGTTCGGCGCAGAAGCCGGTCGCCGAACAGGAGGTGGAAAGGACGATGACAAGCCTAGCGAACCGCAATTAAATTTGACCGTTACCGCAAGTGGAGGGTGGTACTTATCAATAGGTACTAACGCTTCAGCACCCGCGCACACTATGATCTGCTCTCGGTTAAAGTCGCTCAACACCAGATCCAACATTCCGCCATAGTTGTTATATACTGTGTTATATTGTTGAAGCCCGCAATAGTTACAAAAGGATTCAAAGTTTATCCTAGTATTTACACTACAGGAGTTTAAATTAAAATCACCTAATATCAACACATTTAGTGAAGAATAAGTCATAATAGCATTCTCGATACATGTCAAAACGTTATGATATTGTTCGTACGTGTAATTTGGAGGCAAATAGACAACACAACATAAGAACTTAATGTGTTTACAGTTGATGATGACAAAAATCAGTTCCATATCAGAAGTCATAGCGTCTACGTTCGTTACCTCTTGTATTGAATAGCAGTTACGCACAGCCAAAAGCACTCCTCCCCAACCAGTGTCACCTTTACGGTCTTTGCGCACTACTACATACTCCGAAGTAAACAATTCCCCATCCGACACGGAACCAGTCAAGAAAGTTTCAGTTAAAGCTATTACATCAAAATTACACTGAGTCACATTGTTCTTAAAAGTATGCGTTTTGGAACGCAAGCCTCTGACATTTTGGTAATAGAAAACAAAATTACGCTTCTTGTTCTTTGGCACGAAAGTTCTGTCGCCATGGTTTTACACAGATGTCTTCAGCCCAATTATTTGGTGACATTACAGTTTCAGCAATCTTCGATGGAACACCCAGCTTAAACGAAGAATAGCGACCCCGAGACTTAAGTTCCTCCACCGTGCAGTCATTGTTTCCACAAATAGAGTGGAGATGGCCACGTACCTGTTCAACTGTTGTACCCTCCTGGACATAGTATAGATCTAGGTACCTCCATCTCTCAGAAGCTCGTAGAGTAGTAGTTCCTGGCGCTGCCGTGCCGCGAAGCACCCCGGGAAATGTTGTTCGTTCATGTTTTCTCTTTCTCGTCGTAACTTGTTGCCACTCACTGCAGTTATCTTGTTCAGTGTCCCTCCTGATAACACTATTGTTCAAGGTGTCCATAGTAGATGGTAAGGTACAGGAGGCTACTGCCAATGAAGAGGAGGGTTTGTTTAATTGAGAGGGCGGGTTAGCTTTACTGCTGGCTCCCTTCTTATTTTGCCGTGAGCCGATTTGATTTTTCGGCTGAGATTTTCCACCAACAACATTTGATAAGCTTGGGTCACAAGAATGTTGTACTACTGTTGAAAACTGAGCTGCTGGTGTGGCTGAAATCGACGAGGGCTGTACAACCGCTGCATTATCTTGCGCGGCAACGCATACTTTTTGCATTCTTTCTTCAAGTGCATCAATTTTACAAACTAAACTACCAATCCTGTCAAGGACATCCATCTTGAATTCATTTAGTTGTTTAGTTAGTAATGTACAAATTGTCGTTGTAAGTCGTGATTCGAAGTCATCCTGCATTTTTTTTAATTCCTGCACTACATTTTGCCCACTTGGATCACACTTTGTTGGTAATTGTGCATGGCGCTTACCGTTACGAACCGTGATGTTATCAGGGCTATACATCGATACATCCAGGCAATCACTAACAACACTCATATCATGGCTCAACTGCTGCCGCACAGGTGTGTGCGAGTTATCAGTTTTGGGTATTTTGCTTCGGCATTCCAAACATATCCACATCTTTTTAAATTCTGATGTTACAGTGGCAAATACCTCTTCTGTAAAATTGGCACATAGTAAATCAAAGTATTGTTTACACTTAGCGCACCTCATAAATGCGCTGTGTTCTTTAATTACACCACGGCACCCTCCGCAGTTCACCTGACGTGATGCCATATCGATCGTGGAACGGAACGTAGTTTTTCTCCTGATCGGTTTCTGAACAGAGTCTTAAATGTCAGCTGATAATTTAGTTGTCAAATAGCCACAATCTGTCACTGTCAGGTGTAAGTAAACACGGAAGTGAGTAATTTAGGAGGCGGAGTTTCACAGATATTTGCTTATAATTAGCCAGATTTCAAAAGTAGATTAGTTGTTATTCAAACGGTTTTGTGTTAATCATAGAATTTCAAAATTATATTAGTGAATTTCGGCTGAAACGGAAGGTTTGACGTGAAGGTTATGTGCGTACCTTGTCGGCGTTGAAGTAACCGCAATATCTGTATGGTATTCGCCTTCGTATGTGCACTATTTCGTGTAAAAAAAATAAAACTTTCTAGGAACAAATGATACTATGTATTTCTGCTACAATACCGGAAGTCGGAAAAGTTTTTTTTTTTTTTTTTTTTCATTATAATGTAACATACATGTTCAAAAGAATTATTAATAATATTGTAAATACGTAACGCCTGTATAGCGTAATGCCTGTATTACGAGTGAGTCCGCGGTACATCGGCGATATTTGATCTATGTATATGTTTTGCATAAGGGACTTCTTAAACAAAGGCCTATTGTTTATGTTATAGCAGATTTATGTCAGGACTTTGTAAATAGGTTTATATTTTATATGATAAATTTATTTTATACAAATACATCACTATAAAAGTACATTCTCAGTGAAGAATCGAACCCGCAATCTTTGGATTTCTGGTCCAAGGCTTTCCAAATTTAGTTACTGAGCCTTGTGAACACTCGTCGAAATTTTCGAATACATTTCTCATTTTTACGCTGTAGGCCAGCGTTGTCATCAATGAGAGGAACATCCTCCCGTATCCGAAAGAAACATTTTTGCAAATGTTTGGAATATCGATTAAGATGACACAGCCATTTAGTTTTATGATTTTTGATATCTTTGTTTTGCATTTTTCAAAGCTATTTTATATGATAAATTATTTTAATACTAAAATACTTATCATAAGCAAAAAATATATAAAAATCGTAGTTTTATATTTATTCAATATCTACTGATGTAGTTTCTATAAAAGATTACGTTTCTAATATAATGAATTATAAGTCATGTTCTAAAAAACTATCGAAAGAGAAATAAGAATTTAATTACTTTACCGAGTTCCTAAAGAGTAATATTTGTCTATGTGCTGCCTGGCACGGAAATGTCAACAGAAAATATAGATATGAATTGCATAAAAGGAAATATATAAATACCATTAATGGACGCTATTGATGACTATCTGAACTTTGAGGTTGGTCTTCAATCTTTTGCCGTACTTCAGTGCCTCCCTTGCTGAAACCTGACGGATCATTGGCACACACGGCCAAGGAAAAGGCCGATTTATTTGCCGAATTATTTTCCGAAAGTTCGCGTTTGGATCCTGGCAATGCTGTACCTTTCGGTTTGTCAAGTTGTGGGACTTTTATGTCTGAAATTCGTATAAGATAAACCGAAGTCAGAAAGGCACTGGACGTGAATAAAGCCAGTGGTCCGGATGGTATACCAGCCATAGTACTAAGGACTTGCGCTCCTGAGTTAGCTCCGGTATTGACACGCCTATATCGTTTATCTTTGGCTAAAGGACAAGTGCCAAAGTCCTGGAAGCTGGCCAACCTGTGCCTAAAAAGGGCAGTCGTGCTGATCCTATCAATTATAGGCCCATCTCGGTCACGTCCATTCCCTGCAAGATAATGGAACGTGTACTGAACCACAGGCTCCTGTCGTATCTAGAAGAAAGTGACCTCCTTAGTGACCGGCAATATGGGTTTCGCAGGAACCAGTCTGCCGGAGATCTTCTAGCATACGCCACTTACTATTGGAGCGAAGCCATCGAGAGGCATGGTGAGGCGCTTGCCGTCTCTCTTGATATCTCGAAGGCTTTTGATAGGGTGTGGCATGAGGGCCTTATTAGCAAGCTTCCGTCATATGGTCTTCCCACTGGTTTGTGTGTCTGGATATCGGACTTCCTGAGAGATCAGTTAATACGAGTTGTCATTGACGGTAGCTCGTCGGACCATTTGGCTATCAATGCCGGCGTCCCTCAGGGTTCCGTTCTCTCTGCAACTCTTTTTCTGCTGCATATAAATGACCTGATTTTGCCCGGTATTTTGGGGTACGCAGATGACAGCACTGTTGTAGAGACCTATATGTCTGATGCACGAGCCAGTGCTGAACAGATCCAGCGTCATAGAGAGGCGATGGTTAGCCGCATGAACCTATCTCTGCAGGCTGTCTCTGAATGGGGCGATGCCAATCTAGTGGGGTTCAATCCGTCAAAGACCAAGGAGTGTCTTTTCTCCGCTAAAAGGAGTCCTTTCAACTTGACTCCTACTTTCCGAGGTGTATCCATGCCGATCACTGACCATCTTGAGCTTCTCGGTATGTCTTTGTCACCGACTCTCAATTTTGGCCCTTTCATTGAGAGCAAGGCTCAAGTGGCTTCAAAAAAACTTGGCATTCTGGCGAAGGTGAGAAAATACTTCGCACCGGAACAGTTGCTCACCCTTTACCAAGCACAAGTTCGATCGTGTATGGAGTATTGTTCTCATCTTTGGGACGGTTGCGTCCGATACCGGCTCCAGACGCTTGAGTCCATCGAGAGAAGGGCCAAGAGGCTCATCGGCAATGAAGATCTTTTCTCTAAAAAGCTCAAAAGCCTTGAGCATAGGCGGAAGGTTGCAAGCCTATCAGTATTTTATAGGTCACATTTCGGAGAGTGTGCAGCTGAATTGCACAACCTTGTTCCGCCATCCCCATTTTTTCATCGGACAACCAGACTTACAAATTGGCGACACCGTTATATGGTGGATACACCAAAGAGACGCACTAAGCGTTTTGGGTTCAATTTTATGATACGTACCGCTAGGGAGTGGAACTCTTTGCCTGAGTCTATGTTTCCTGACAAATACAATTTGGGGGTCTTCAAGTCACGAGTAAATAGGTATCTTCTAGGCAGGCGCGTCACATCCTAGATCGCATCGACGCTTACCATCAGGCGAGATAGTGGACAAGCGCATGCCTATTTTCTATAAAAAAAAAAAAAAAAAAAAACTCAAACAGACGAATAAACGAAACGAAACGAAACGAGACGAATTGTGAGGAAAAGTATTGGTTTTAGAATACAACGGAAAAATTTAAATTTTAAATATTGAAATTGATGTTGCTTACTTATGACAGCCATCGACCAAAAGAAGTTCATTATAAGCTTTTATTTACCTTCATCTGTCCCGGTGTCTATAATGAAATCTTGCAAGTCAAATTTCGTCCACTCCCCAGTTTCCGATTGAGCTAAAATTTGGAAGCAGATATATATCACGTGGTGGTAATGCAATATTATGATGACATGAAGCTGATTTGATGCTGGAAGGTGGCCATAGGAACTCCGTGATAAAACGAAACCACCCCATCGAGTTAAGGCTCGTTTGATTTGTATTGATAAGTACTTTAAACCTATATGTTAACTAGGGTCTGATGCCGATGTTGGATCTGGATAGTGGTCATAGGAACTCCGCAATTAAACGACATAACCCCATCGAATTTGGGCTTTTTAACTCTTTAGTTTCTTTTATATACAAGTAATAATGAAATCTTGTATTTTTTAAGTTTTTTTACATATCTTGTTTTAATTTTTTTTAATTGACGTTCAGTTTTAGAAGCCTTATTCGGTATCCGTATAAAGTGTCCGGATCCGAAGAAAGTAAGAACTAAATAAAAGATATTTGTTAAAACCACAAAGAGCTTCTAAGCAGATTTCGTTTGCACTGCCTAATACTGACACGCGTCGGTTACAATGTCAATATCAATTATTTGTTTGTTAACAGTCTGGCCAAAGATATCGACACTGCATTTGGAACGGTGATAGCTCTACAATTACTCCAAAGCTCGGGTTCAGCTGTATCACTTTTACTACAAATAGCGGTAAGTTTGGCAAATATCGTTACTTCTATATTGTTTTAAAGTTTTTATGGTCACTAACGATTATGATAATATAAGTAATATTCGGGATTTATACCATTCGGGATTTATACAGTTGCTCCGTGATCATGGCACTTGCAACAGTGCCGTAATATCGGAAACTCAATAAAATCAAGGTACATGGTATAAATCCCGAATATTACTTATATTACCATAATCGTTACTTTTGTTAAAGCAGATGAGTCTATTGCGCCTATTCTTCTTGTCAGTTACAAGACGTCCTGAATGGGCGGTATGTAAATATGTTGAACGATTCAAAATATCTTATTGAGCGAAGCTCTGAAAGAGTGAAGCTTTCTTTTAGGCAACTCACAAATTTCGCTTGTCTCCCTCCTGCTACTTAACGGTTCAACCGATTCGAACGAATTTTGGCATGAACATACATGATTATAACCTGACGGACTTAGGCTGTGTAATAAAAATATTGACTTTACCATGGAGGAATAATCAAGGAAAGAAAAATTCAAAAGCTGATCACAGCCAAACCGCTGAGATTACATTGATGAAATTTGGCGCCAAATCTAACATCATGGTCGTGACTAATGTGCAAAAAAAAGGAGCCCGTGAGCGCACGGCGCGACCTGAAAGGTTAGGTAAGGTCAGGTGGTAAGGTTAGGTAAGGTAGTGCTTCGCTCATTATTTGCAAACAGCAGCATGCATTGCAGACCTAGTTTTAAGTGCATTATAATAATGTTCCTTACATTCACACTAATTAGCCTAGTCCAAAGTAAACACTGTAAGGCTTGTGTTATGGATACTAGGATAACGGATAGACATACATATATGATACATAGATATGATATTTCCATGAATCCGGTACAAATGCTCGCATTCATAACACTAACATCTGTCCCGTTCCGGAATTCGAACCCAGGACTGTCGGTGCGAAAGGCAGGATCATTACCATTGCACCAAACGAATCAAGAATTTGAATAAAGTTATTTCAATTTCATTTTAATAAAGTCATAAATAATAAGAAAACATTTGATAACATAAGATTTATCTCTTCTCACGAAAGTACAAAGCGTCAACAATCAATAAAAGATTTACACAATGGTATGTGAGGAGCTGGTGTTTGATATGAGAATAACCTCTATTACAAATCAGAAGGTCCCCGCCCCCCAGATATGTTCTTTTTCCCTATTTTACGGTATTAAAGTCCAAATACTTACTTACAATACGCTTTTAGGAATGGTCTATCGACGCAAGATACAATTATAGGTTTGAATATTCTAATTGTAGATTATATGGAATAAGGTAACAAATGTATTACTGTGTTTAATTACATTAAAAACAATTAGAATAAAACACTTTTTTACGGATTTTTGCGCATTTTTTATTTTATATTTAATCCTGACGTTTCGACTCCTTTACAGAAGCCGTGATCACAGGATGACTTTATACACGTCAGGATTATATATAAAATAAAACACGCGCAAAAATCCGTAAAAAAGTGTTTTATTCTAATGTGTAATGTGCGCGGAAGGGTAGGAACTAAAAAAAAACAATTAACACAGTTTATGTTCCATCCATGTGCAGAGGCTACAAAGCATTGGAAAGCAAGGAGCTTTCAGTTTTTGAAAAAGAGAATCACCACTTGGGTAAAAATTGTCAATTCTACAATATTGTGGAATATTCGAGCTCAACGAGCTACCGAGACGCTGGTAGACGCGTCGGTAGCTCGTCTCACTCGCCCGGATAGCGAATGGTCATGGGTTCGAATCCCACCTGAGGGCTCAGAGGCGTGATCGTTTTTTACAGGCGTATTTTATATCTTGAGAAGATTATTGTTGAAGCCTCTCTAGGCTTTACATCCTACACCATTCCAAAACGATCCATAGAAGACCATTGTCATTTCGTCACGTCACGTCATGTCACGTCACGTCACGTCATGCGTGATAAAAATATCTTCCTCTTTAATTACATGCAACCGCATATAAAATAAATAAAGAACTTTGAATTCGAAAAAAAGGAATTTACGATAAACCATGACCAGGGAACTGTCTTATAAAATTTATATAGATCTCGTAGATGTATTTACCTACTGTAGGTTATATACTACAGAATTTATTTGTAGAGTGGTCCAATAATAATTAAATATTAAGAGAATCCATTAACAATTTAGGTAAATACAATTAATAAGTTAAGCTAACATTTAACAGTCAGGAAATTATATATTATACTCAAAATTCACAAGGCACTGCCCTTCAACCCTACTCAGTTATGAAGGAGATGTAAGGGCAAGGTTGCTCCCGGTCACCTTGTACGAAAAGACTTTGTAAGGCATCAGTATCCCGCACAATCCGATTAATCTATAATTTAGTAAATTCTACATTAGAGATACATTCCATGCAGACATACGAATATAAGAGATATGTTATAAAATGGCTACAAATATTAATTTATGAGGAATCTGAATCTGCGTGTGATAACACACACAGCCAAACACACATAGATGCATAATCATTGCATGAATTAGATGTAAATTTATGTTTACTTATAAAGAAAAATAAATAAATATTTCCTACATTCACACCAATTAACCTAGTCCAAAGTAAGCACTTTTAATTAAGGCTTGTGTTATGGATACTAGGATAACGGATAGACATAAATATATCATACATAAATAAGTAATATTTATAGAAATATATACAAGCATCCATGACTTAGGTACAAATGCTCGTATTAAGAAAAGAAATTATTTGAAATTTTTTTGATAACAGTATCGTTTAAAAACAATTTATAAGAAAACATTAATTTTCGTACGTAACCAACGTCATTATATCAATACGTTTTTAATGTAGTTAAGTAATAAATTATTTGCTATTGTATATAATAAATGTTAAGAGGGAAGCATCTCCAAAACATGTATTGTTTCATATTTATCAAATTTTGGAGTTAAAAAAAGTTAAAAAGAACACAATATTTTTAATACATACAATAACGCCTTTCCTCGATACTGGCATACATTTCTCCCTTCAACTCTCATTAAACCTTTCATACAAGCTCGTCGGTTGAGGGTACTTTTGACCTGATCTTTTTCAGGACATCTTCTATTTAGTCTCTGAAAGTTCGCCTTGGTTTCCCTTTACCAACTTGCCCATGCACATTTGCCTCATATACTTGTCTTGTCAGTCTTTTTTACTTCTTATTCTCTATATCTCCAATCCAACTAAGCATCCCTTATATAAACTTTAAGCTGCGAATTAACGATCAGTTTTTCGCATCAGTTCACGTCCATCCAAATTATGATCGTGAGTGTAGAATCATCACTCCAGTGTTTTAACTGAAGACGCGCCACGTATTTCCGAGACTATCATAAATCCAACTCGGCGCGTCGCGCCAAACTGATCGTGAGTGTGTGATCGTCAATCTAACGCAAACAGGTAGTACATTTCCCAACAGCCCGGGTGATCGAAAACTGAAGAGCCGGAGTGACGCCAGTGAATGCGGAAATCGAGTTGGCCTAAAACCATTTGCAGTGACGCCACACTTTTACGTCTGGACAAACGCGAAAATGCTGATCGTCAATGCCCACTTTAAACGTTGTAAAAACGACTGTGCCCGTCGGGAATCCAATCTGTGTCTCCCGCCGCCTAAGCAGTTGTACAGATTATCCATCTAAATTTGTTTTACCCGTTGATAACAGTGATTACGGCAGTCGAAATTAGTGTTACCAGTCGATAAATAACACTTTTCACTTTTGTCTTATAGCAACAAATTGTCTTATCAAACTGTAAGAAAGTTTCTAACGTCTCTTGACGTTACATTTTATTGAAACAGTTTTATCAATATTTAACACGTTAAATTGTCTTACAAACAATGTGTTTTTATGTAGTAAGAAGTTATTATTATAGTTTTGGTTATCTAAACATTTAATTGCTACATTTGGTCATAACTTTTTTATTTTTGCGAATTTCAAAATTCGGACTCCGTCACGATCTAGTTCTAAATGTGTTAATTCGATTCCACGAGTTCTGGTGTAAAAGACATTGCGTCATTAAAGCTAATCTATCCTTCACTTACAATTATTACCATTACGAAAAAATTAAGAAAAAAATCAATTTGTCTTAGGTGATATTCGGGACTCGAACCCTCTCCCTTTTCGAGCGAGTACTCTTCCAATTGAGATACTGAGACCTTGACAAACCGGCGAATTTCCCAAGTATTTCTTAAGTTGACGCCAGTGCCACCTCTTCATGGTCTATCATATAGAATATATATAATAATACAATATATGTTATATAATAATAATAATTACGTATATACATCCGTACTATCCCTACTAGTATTATAAATGTGAATGTAAGTTTGTTTGTTATGCTTTCACGCTAAAACTAAACCGATCATCATGAAACTTCGTACATATATTTTTGGAGAACATAGGATACTTCTTATTGAAAAAAATAAATAAAAAAAAATGCGGGCTAAGGCGCGTGTAAAAGCTAGTATATATAAAATAAGTCAAACGGAGGAGTACACCTTCCGGATAGCTAGGGAATATTAGTTCGAGTACCGCCTCACAACTAAGTCAAATCAATTTCACTATTTCACTAGATATAAGAAATTACCATGAATTAGTGTTAATGCATTCTTAAAAAAAAGTAGTTGAGGTGCTTGTCTCGTGATAGGTGCCATTAAGGTTTCGTTTATGAGCTTCGCGTTCAGCTTTGTAAGTCTCTTGACACATTTCCTTAACGGAGGCGTGCTAGCCCGTTAGCTAAAACGTCGTTAAGCCACAAAATCATTTTTTGAGATGGAGCAAAACACGCGGAAAGCCTTAAATAATATGGTGTTTTTGCTAGAAAATAGTTCTAGTTACATGTAATAGAAATATGATGCTGAAGTAGATCAAAACAGATTTTTAATTTTAACTATGCTAGAAATTTAAAAGTTAAAATGGACCGCTTGAAGCTTAGCTTAAGCTAAATTTAAAGCTGAAAAAATGTGATGTCACCATTGTTGTCTTGTAAAACTGTGCTGTAATTAATAAACAATTTCATTTTGTTTGATGTTTTTACTAGAACTATTTAAAAAACGGCAAGTACTGGGAATATGACTACTAGACAACTCCAAAGAGTTTTTTTAAGATATGCTGAAATTTAAAAGTTAAAATGGACCTTTGAGGCTAAGCTGAAACTTAAAATAATCTAATAGTTCAGGCATCCTGGCATTTTCATGTTTTTTTTTTCTGTGGGAGCAGATTTTTCACTATACTTATGTATTTTTCGCCGCTGATTACGATGGTGAGGTCCAAATCTGTTCTAATTTCAAATTTTTTCGTTAGTTTTGTGTTAAAAAAATGTCCATAACTTTTTAGAACAGGTTTTGGACAGGTTTGGAACTCGCCATAGTATTAAGCAGCGAAAAATACATAAGTAAAAAAAAGTAAAATATGGCCATCTTTGAGCCATAATGACTGGACTATAATATCACAATTATTGTAATGTAACACTGGGTCCAACGATAAAACGCTGCCAGTCTTTTTGGCTCCTTTTTCAATAGCAGCGGTAAAGCTGGTTTTCTACCTTTTATTCCCACGTTTTTCTCAGGTCGCTTTCTTGTTTGTCTGTCTGTCTGTCTGTGCAGTTGGATTCTTGCAACTAAATTTTGAGGCACTTTCCGGCCACCTAGCGAGCTGAAATTTTCGGAGCAAGTCAGAACCCGATGACAATGCATCCTAAAACAACTTTTAACTTTCTAGGTACACTTTCAGGTCAACTTTCGGCAATTTTCACTTTTGTATGGGGTTTATCCGATTGTTGCGTAACACATGGTTACTTCGTTGAGTAAATAATTAAAAAGAATAAATTAAAATAATACTAGATTTAAAAATCTAAAAATCCCACGTTTTTCAGTGACCAAAAAAGAATAAAATAACCCGGCGGGACCAAGCGAGGGGCAACTCAAAACGTGGGGGCGCATGTTACTTATGGAGATGTATGATATGCATAGATGTTGAGAGTATTTGTAAAGATGCGCCCCCACGTTTTGAGTGGCCCCTCGCTTGGCCCCGCCGGGTTATTTTATTCGTCGGTTAAGGGTACTTTTGACCTGGCCTTATTAGCCTGTGGTGGATTTTGAGGTAAACGCTATGAGTTCCACTGAGATGCCGTTCATGATTAGTTATTGTTATTATTACGACGACCGTTTGGTGCAACTGTAGCGATCTTGCCTTTCGCATCGTTTTGATTTCGAGTTCCGGAAGGGGTGGATGTTTATGTGATAAATACGAGCATTTGTACCTGGCTTATGGGTATTTATATATATTTTTATAAATTTTAAAATATCATTTGTGCGTCTGTCCTTGATCCTAGTAACCATAACCCAAGCGTTACAGTGCTTACCTTAGAATAGGCAAATCGGTATGAGTGTAAAATATATTATTATTATTACAAGTAAATCTTTTGAAGTCTTTCCAAAATCTTCATTGTATTTTTTATTAATAAAGTTGTGATTTGTTTATGAATGAGAGTTAATTGTTTTATAATAATTTATCATTGCAGTTATCCAAAGAGTTGACGTTCGTCGCCGGTTTGAAAATAATATTCTTCATGGTGGCACTATTTTTCCTGTTAGGGTTATTTTTGTGTAACGCCGGAGAGATCTCTCACCAGGTTTGTACTTAGTTTGGTTATACCCTTAGTTTAAGATCGGATCCTTGATTTCCTATAATCTGTTCAGTTATAACTCTTGGCCTTGGTCAAATGACTAAATAAATATCTTTAATTTTCAAATAAGTCGTAATTTATTTTTGATTAAATTGTTGTATTTAGAGATTTTTTGCAGAAATTGTGTTCTTAATTTCATCTTTCAAATTTTAGTTTCTTTAGAATTCTTTATATTGAAAATATTTTTTTATAATTTTAAATTAATGTAAAAAATAATAATAATTAATCTTAGTTGTTCCTGCCAAGGTATTAAAAATATATTTATTAATTTATTTAACGTCATTCGAAAGAAAATGAGCTTGCCGGCTGTTTGTAGCCAGCACCAACGTTTTGAGTGTAAAGTATTTGGTAAGAAAAGAATATGATGGTTTAATTGTATTCCAAATTAAAACTTAATGGATAGTTCAAAATACATACACGTAGAATCAGCGGTGTTTCACATACAAAACCATAGCGTATACCACATATAGTATTTATTAAAAAATGTTCTCAAAGGTAATAAGGAATGTGAACAGAAGTCACACTTCGTTTTACTCATACGAGATAGATAATTACAAAGAAAGTTCGATATTTTACTATAAGAAAACGCTATAATATAATTGAGGGCAAACAAAATTAGCATCAAGCCAGATTATTATTCGCCAACCCCCAAGTTGATTTCCACCATTCTTTAAGCCCTACCATTGACTGATATATTAAACAGACTAATGGATTGTTGTCTGACAAGTAAGTGACAAATGGATGACTGATGCCACCATTAAGAATGAAAAAGAGGCTGTTGTGCTCCTTATTGAATACCCCGTTCGGGGTTGATGCTTTTTATACTAAATATATGAACAAACGATCTGTATCTCTTTCACAAAGTTTACGTCAGCGAAGTATTTGAAGAAAACGGTAATAAGGCAAATAATGGATTAAAATAAAAGATAACCCTTATGAATATTGTTACAAAGTCAGATTTTAATAAATTAAAACTATCGTTGCATCTAAATAGAAGCATTATCCACGTTAAAATTATATACAAGAATCAAAATAATGTTATTTTATTGGACAATAAATTATTTGTATTTTTGCAGTTTTTCAATACTTGAAATTGTTACTCGAGCATTTTAATACAATGGATACATTTTAATATAAATTCAGAATAAATAAATGCCATTCATTTTTTAACGTTGCTCTTATAATTTAGTATAGTTTAATATAGGGAAATAGGTACACTTATTATACTAATGGACATGCCCTAGCGGTGAGAATTGTGGCACTACGAAAGAAAGAGAAAAAACTAAGTTTCGGATTATCTTTATGTCTCTAAAATATATGCCGTACCTTAAAATTGAGAGCTACTCGCCTCTTAGGAAAGAGATAGCGTTACTGTTCGTCACTCTTCTCAAACCAAGAAATTACTGCACGTTATACAGGTACGGCATGTCTATAAGTATATGTCGAATATTTTATTATTTATATTCTAAGGGTGCATATTTAACATTCACAAATAGGTCTTTGTGTTGTATATACAGTGAAACCTGTTTAACTGGGATCTCAAGGGATTTAGAATTATTTATCACTTGTAGAGATTTTTTATATACCCAGTTTACCAAATAGGCAGGTTAACATGATACTTTTCTTAGTTATAGAGGATCCCACTCTTACTTCACTCATGGAAATTAGACGGTTTGTGAACAAGCATGCCATAACTTGTTTAAATATGCTAAATTATCTCCCTTATGCGGGTAATTGAGCTACAAGTCCCAATTATAGAGGCAAACATCGAAAAAATCTATTAAATCTTCAAAACTAATTTATCTGATATTCAAACCTTACAATATAAAATTCTCAAATTGCTTTTTAATTATCACTTTACGACACCTACAAATATGATGTACAGTAAGACAAAAATAATGAACATTAAAAACCTTTATCGATATAACACTTGGATTTTCATCTGTAAAATCCTTGGCAAGAATATCCATACTAGCATAACGTTCACCAAACAAAAATCTGTCACCAGTCGCAGCACTCGTCGCGCTAGTTTTCTTGTTCTACTCAAGCCACGTACAAATTGCGGCAAAACCATGGTCACGTTTGAAGGCGCACAATTTTATAATAAAATACGCTCACGAATTAAAAGTGAATACTCGTTTAATTTATTTAAGAAAAAACTTACTCATAATTGATAATCAATAAATTAAATCAAAAATAATGCGTTAAGCGAGTCTCTCTGTTATTGAAAGTAGTTTTTATAGTAGTTTATGATACTGTTGCATAATAAGGGGTCTTATAACATGAGTGTTTTAAAAAAACGAGCCGTAGGCGAGTTTTTTTATAGTATCACACGAGTGTTATAAGACCAAGTTATGTACAGTGTCATACACTACTTTATCTATTCTCATACTATAATACGTAAAACAATATTGCAAATAAAACGCTGAATATAACAACAAATTTTAAATGTCAATTGTTGGCGCCAAGGTGCAAACATCGATTGCGCATGCGTGTTGCGTCGTCGCGGACTCGTTCATTGAAACCCTTTTTAAAGTAGAGGTTCAACCTCCTTGGTCCAGCTGGAGGTTGTATAGGTGTATCGTTATGATTAAAAAGTTATATTATGTTACAGGTGTCCATACAAGACCTGTATCGTAATTAAACTTTTTTTTGTTATTTTTGGCCTGTACGTAATGTTTGTCATAAGCATTTTGGTATCAGTTTTAGAATCTTTGTATTATAGTATCAGAGTAGATAAAATAGTTTCATCATACGCTATAATGTTTTGTTTTGCTATTGCGACCGCGAATAAATAGATAAGTTGTGTTAACATGTTCTCACGTAAGTGACAATATGATGTCTTTATAAGAATTAATATCTTTAAACCGAAATCTAATATTAGTTAATAAGGTTCCAATTCCCAGTTAAAGGTATTTCAATGCAAGTGTAAAATGCAAGTGTTGGGATATTATTGTAATTATTAGTAACAGAGGTAGAACATATCCAGGGCACAGAATTACTGTACTTCAATTATGTAAGTTATCTTTGGTGTGTATGTTCAGGCTTCTCTGTTGGCGGATTCGATATTTTACTGTGGATGGCACGAGTGCACGCCGCAGCCGCCACCAAAAAGGAGCCTTAAGCGACTTGTTCTACTGGCATGTGCACAGGCTCAACAGCCTCTAATCATGAAGGCGTTTAAAATGATCCCGCTCTCCTATAGCACTTACTTGCAGGTACTTATTTTCGACCCATTTAAATGTTTATTAGAGCGGAGCGAGCGAAGCTCCCATGGATCAGCTTTAATAAGTTCTTAGCCGATTTTAGTATTTTTTGTAATGAATCAAACCAAGGTTTAGGACCAGATCGTGACGGAGCCTGAATTTTGGAATTCGTAAAAAATAAAAAAGTTATGACCAAAAAACATTGGCTCTATGTGATTTCATATTGAAATAAGGAGCATGCGTTTTTTGAAAGTTTTATTCTTATGGAATTTTAAATTTTACTAAAAAATTTTGAATTATAAATATATTTTTATTTTTTTTTAGTATTAAGCTCCGCTCCAATATATGGTGCTAGCGAAGCTTTATGCTTAGCGACTGCATCGAACTAGCTTATTTATAAAACGGATCACCAGCGAAGTTGCATTAATACAATTGTAAAACATATACAAACTTAAAAATTACTTGATCAAGTGGAACCTTAATTAGAGGCAACAATGGCATGTGATACATAAAATAACAATGACACAGATTTACGTGGTTTTACAGGTTAAAGAAAAGCTAAGCATAAAGCTACGCTAGCATCATCATATATTGGAGTGGAGTGTAATACCTAAAAAAAGAAAAAAAAACTTTTTGGCTTCGATTTTTTTGTTGTTACAATCTGGTCCTAAACCTGTTGATTCGATTCCACACAAAAGTATTGAAATCGGTTAAGAACATAGGGAGTTATGGCGTAACAGACATTGCGCCATTGAAGCTGATCCATGGGAGCTTCGCTTCGCTCCGCTCCAATTATATAATTATTAATTAAAATATTCCGATAAGTATTGCACACTAGTTTTATTGTCGTAGTATTAGCATGATCTTTTGATCATGAAGCTGTTTATAATGATTTAGCTACTCATACTGCACTATACGAGTAGATAGCATTCTAGTGATGCTGGCGAGTGCGTAGTTATTATGTGTTTAGAATTTTCATTGAGTTCTTTCTTTCAAGACACAATTTAAAATGCCCCAATGTATTACAGCCACGCATTAATGCATTCGAGTAGTAGAAACAATATATATTTGCCTTTGACTCAGCGTGTGTGCTCTCAAACCGCGATTCAACTAATTTGTGTTGGAAGTTGTATTTATGTTAGTCGGCGTAATAACTTTGTGAGCGTGTTTCAGGTTTCCTTCACTTCACGTTACATTGAAGCATCATATTAAAATAAATTTTCTATAATCTTGCGTTTTTTTGTCATTTACTAGTACTTATGTTGTATGTTGAATTGGACTCTATATAGAGCATACTCGTGTGACTTGTGAGCATTTAGGTACGCAGTCGCCGGTCTTGCGTTTATTATTTCTAATACCTACAAAAAGTGAGTTAAGACATATTGTTTTTAAATTCTGCTAAAAAATTAAATGACCTACTGTGGAAGCTATTTAATTTTGGCACATATTTAAATGATCATCAAAAAAACAGTAATTGATCGTCAAAAAAATACAATTGGCAACCTAACCTAACCTTTTGGTTACAATTGAATTTTTAGATGATCTTTTTTTTGAGAATAATTTAAATATTTCTCTTTAATTTTTGTTCTATGTCAATTCACGCTCGTTGATTTGGGAAAATTTTAAATTAAAAAAATAAAACAAGCTCTGCGTAGCCGCTAAGACAGCGGAGGGAGTGGGTTCAATTCTCAATTAACATGATTTTTAATATTTAATTATTTATTAGTTAGACCGATAAAAAAGTTGTATAAAGTTGCAGTTTTTTAGAAGATAACTCCCTCACGTGTTTTCTAATACGCTTTACTCTGTCGTAATTAATAACATTAATTGTTATTTAATTTCTCTTTCAGGTATTAAGAGGGACATACTCCGTGTTCGCGTTATTTTACGCCCAGAACAAATAATATCTTTAGATTTACATACATCTCTCTATATTGTTTTCCCCTTCAATGACAAACCAAGTTGCATATATATTTCTGCCAATAAATCGTGATGTAGTATAGTATTTTATTGCCTTGCCATTTGCCTTGAAAGGTTTAGTATGTTGCGTGAACCAAATGATAAGACCAAGATTACAAGGACTGATAAACGATTTACTGTTACATATGCAAAGAGCAGAAGCACATCAATGTTATATATTATCCGAATCGATTTGCTTTACGAATACGAGTAAGATATATATATATAGTTTTCACACTTCCGTGCACATTACACACTTAAATAAAACCATAGGTCATCGTGTGATCATGGCTCCTGTAAAGAAATCGAAACGTATGACCCGGTAAAATTGGTTTTATTATAAGATCTTATTATGTAAGTTGTTCTCAGGCGGGACTCAAACCCGTAACTTATGGATGCTTGAGCTACCGTAACTTTTGGATGCTGTCATAATTGAGCTAACGAGCGTTGTGAGCAACCTACTGTTTATCTTTTTACGGTGTAAGCAAGCGTTGCTTCATCAATGAGAGGAACAAATCCGCATTCAAAGAAAACATTTTTTACAAATGTTTGGACAATCGATTAGGTAAAACAGCTATTGAATTTATCCTTCACGGGCAGTTTCATTTATCATTATCAATTTACATTATCATTTATTGTCAATATTGTATGAACTATACAATTTTTTTAGGATGCCGTAAGTGCACTAACTTTATTGCGATAACGACGACTTAACAATAATATTTCATAATTAATTATGATATATATAGAATTGTACGGTTCCGTACAACCTGTATTTTTCATGAAAAAACCACTGCGAGGATCCGGATTTAATCCCCGGCTGGGTCAATGTAAAAACATACTTTTTTTAATTGGCTACGCTACGGGTGTTGTTACCACAAACTAGGTCTGCAATACATGTTGCTGTTTGCAAATACTGAGCGAAGCAATTAGATTTTTGAAGAGTGATTATTCCTCGATGGTATGTCCGATTTCAACACTTCTTTTTGCACATCAGTCACGACCACGATGTGAGTTTTGGCGCCAAATTTCAGCAATGTAGTATCAGCGGTTTGGCTGTGATCAGCTTTTGAATTTTTCCTCCATGGTGAAGTCCAAATTTTTTTTACATAGCCTATGTCCGTCAGGTTATAATCATGTATGTTCATTCCAAATTTCGTTCGAATCGGTTAAACCGTTAAGTAGCAGGAGGGAGACAAGCAAAATTTGTGAGTTGCCTAAAAGAGAGCTTCGCTCAATAATTATTTTACAACTTTTGACGAATTTACCGTACAATAGCTTTGACATATGTCTGTGAGAAACACACGATAAGTTACGAATATTGTGAGGTACGTACTCCGTGTTCGCGGTATTTTACGCTCAGAATAAATAAAATCTTTAGATATAAATTGATATGTGTACAGTCATTTAACCGCACAATATCATCAATTCAATTCAATCAGCACTTTTGTAAATGAAATATTTAATTATAATTTAGTTTGCTTTCCGTCACCGATCGCATTACTCATAAGCTTCAGCATTTTAATTAATAGCCGCATTATAATTGTGGAAACACGTAATAAAAACATCATAGTTATCTTTATCTCGTATTATTGAAGATATAGGGACCCTTATCATTAGCAGTTAAGGTGTGTGGGTTTAACAAGGACTCATACAATATGTATGTATATATACACGTTTGCCTACTATAGCCGCGCTGCGTCGCGGTAATCCCCAGTTGAAAATAAACCTTATATTGAACAGCTGTTTCATTTGCGCTCCGATATATCATACTATCTCTATATTCACAATACAATACAATCTCTATAATGATCTTGCATTATATGATAAATCAAGTTGCATTATTATGCCAATAAATCGTGATGTAGTAGTATTCAATTGCCTTGTCATTTGCCTTGAAAGGTTTAGTATGTTGCGTAAACCCAATGATAAAACCTAGACATATGCAAACAGTAGAAGCACATCAATGTTATATTAATGAAAAAGGCCACATTTAATCTCATTTGAATTCGAAATCAGACGTAATCCCGACAACTTTTCCAAAAGAATTCGAATCCGAAAATTCGTCTTGCTGTGTTCGAATAAAAATGTGGCATTACGTTCCGCTTAGGACGTATACACACGCCAAACTTGTGAGGGGGTAAGATTAAAGTTTTGCCTCGGTGATATATTAGGTGCCGTGTGTCGCATATACGAGGTTTGGGTACGTTTCGGTATTACCCACACTTTCCATGCTCAAATAAATTTTCTGTGGCGACGGGAAATATAAGAAAATGCGGGAAGGACCCGAAGAAATAACTTACGGCTCAAGGGTCGCATTCTTTAATCGTTTCCGCGCCAAACGCTTATTTATTTCGCTTAAACTTTGCCGAGTTAAATGGAAAATGTTTTTCAAGAGAGATTAAAATTGTAAATATCTTAATGACTGTATTTTTTTTCAGCTTGATCTATTTCACATTACTGCGAAACAAGAATTTTAACACAATAAAAAAAACACTGCGTAAATATATTTCTGACATTCACACCAGTCACCCTAACCCAAAGTAAGCACGATAAGGCTTGTGTTAAAGATACTACGGTAACAGATAGAAATACGTATATAATACATGAATATGTAATATTTATAGAAACATATGAAAATGCCCATGACTCAGGTACTGTTGTTTTCAGGTAATGCTTGTATTCATCACACAAACATCTGCTCCTTCCCGGACTCGAATCCAAGACCGTCGGTGTGAAAGGCAGGGTCGCTACCGGTGCACCAAAGAGTATTTATTGTTTTAGTTACATAAGTATTAAGCGTAGCGGAATGATTAGCATGTTTTTATTTTTGATTATTTTTTGTTCGTTAAACCACTATTCATTGAACTGAACCACGATGATGACAGTATTGTTTTATCTTTACACAAACAGACTATTGGATTCCAAACACAACAATTTAAACCCGTCTTCATGATTGAAATATTTGTGTCTGGTAATTTTAATCGCTTTCCTGACCATTCTTGGTATGTTGTAGCGGTCGGATGAGATAATTTGAGGATTAATAAACTCGATCTAGTGGTTTGAGCCCGATTGGATTAAATATTTAGCCATTGTCAAGATTGAATTCAATTCAAGATATCCAATCGGTATCGAGTGTAATAAAATACTAAGATGAAGGCCGTTACGCCCGCCAAGGCTCGCCGGCGGAGGACCTGGTGAATCCGACTGTCGATATTGTACGACTTTTTAATTTCAGACCAATACCGTCGCAGTCTGATGGTTACTACCGCAAATGGCCTCACCGAACTGCGACAGAATAGAGAGGGTACATCGGGGTATTTAGCAGGAAGTCCACCGTGCTGGTGAGTGACTCTCCCGACCAGTTCAGCTGGGAGTCCTGGACTTGAGCCGCCTCACTATGCGTCCAGGCTGTTAAATACTGGTTTCCCTCGTTAATAAAAAAAGGTAGGCCAATACGTCAGCGCATAACATCCACTCGCAAAAATCTTCACTTTTTCCGTGACGATGGCACATGCAAAACAGCCGAAATATCGGAGCGACAAAAATAAAAAAAACATGGTGATAATCCCGTTACGTGTAATTAATAATATAATTATTAACTTTACATTTACTAATACCACATGTGTAGGCACATTTGGTGGATGGACGATCTGGTGAGGGTCCTGGGTAGCGCCTGGATGCAGGCAGTGCACGCCCGGAGGACATTGTGGAGATCCTTGGGAGGCCTTTTTCCAGCAGTGGACGTCATTTGGCTGAGACGAATACCAAATGGCATATGGTATTTGTAAATGTAAAATAATTTGTTTAATAAAAATGGAGGGTATTTATGCTTTGCAAGCAGATTAGAGATCGCAGTATAGACAAGATTTTAGAAACCGCTGCTGCCCATTTCGTGGTCTACGGGAGGATATAAATAGTTGCCTTTTCCGGTATAATTATGTAGGTGTAGTGCATGCAGCAAAAGAATCAAAGTAATCATAATCAATCTTGACGACCGTTTGGAGCAACGGTAGCGATCTTGCCTTTCGCACTGAGGTCCTGGGTTTAATGTTTGTATATGGGCAGATATTTGTATGATGCGAGCATTTGTACCTGAGTCATGGGTGTTTATATATATTTCTATGAATATTACAAATCTATGTATCATATATGTATGTCTACCCGTTACCCTAGTATACATAACACAAGCCTTACAGTGCTTACTTTGGGCAAATTGGTATGAATGTAATATTTATTTATTATTTTGATTATGATTGCATAGTTGCGCTCATAGTGCACCCCATTCCCCATTTTTCCGTACCCCCAATGGGGGGCGTCTGCCGCCCGCTCCTCACTCAATCCCCTTTGTCACCGTACCTCCGTTGTCACTGTATCGCGTGGGCGAAGATTCATTTAAGCGGTCTACCTATAGTTTTTTATGCTAGCTAAAAGTACCTCATTGTCTCCAGCTTATAGTAATATCACTTATTTACGGGATTGTTACCATATACCTTGTTTCTGCCAATAACAGCCTACCCGCAATTACTATAGTTGCAATAGTGCCGAAATATCTCACTAAAAACAAGGAACATGGTAACAATCCAGTAAATAATATTACTATAATGTTAGTGACCATGAAAGTTTAAAACAATATATTGTCTCCAGCTGACACATAAAAACATCCCAATGAGGTTAAGTTTTTAGACTATGGTTAATAATAGGGGTTAAAGTATGAAATTGCCGTTTTATTGCAATAGGTTCTTTGAATTGACATAGAATCTTCATGGTTTGAGGTTTTCGAATGAAACTTTTTTTAAATGGTTTCTATGATGTTCTTTTTTTAAAAAATGTAAAACATTTGAATATCGACTTTCAATTGTTTTTGTTATTCAATTTAGACAAGAAAGATGGATACTGCGAAAATTCGAGTTATTTTTGAATACGAGTTCCGACGCGGAACTAACGCGGCAGAAACAGCCCGCAATATCAATGCTGCGTTTGGAGAGGGGTCTACTAATGAACGCACCGTGCGATTTTGGTTTAAACGCTTTCGTGATGGAAATTTCGACTTAAAGAACGAGCCACGAGGAAGACCGCCCACACAGGTAAATAACGATGAATTAAGAGAGATAGTGGAAGCCGATCCTAGTCAAAGTACCCAGGAATTAGCGGCATGGTTTAACGTTACCTTACCCACAATATTGACTCACTTGCGTCAAATCAATAAAATAAAAAAATACGAAAAATGGGTGCCTCATGATTTGACTGATCTGCAGAAAGAAACGCGTGTTGAAACTTGTGTTGCCTTGTTGAACCGGTACAGAAATGAAGGAATATTGGATCGAATTGTAACATGTGATGAAAAGTGGATTCTTTATGATAACCGGAAAAGAAAAATGCAATGGCTGACCCCAGGTCAAATGCCACAACAGTGTCCTAAAGCAAAACTTACCAATAAAAAGGTAATGGTAACTGTTTGGTGGTCTCAGCATGGTGTTATTCACTATAGTTTTCTCCGATCTGGTCAAGCAATAACGGCAGATGTCTATTGTGCCGAACTCCGAACCATGTTGACAAAACTAGCAGTAAAACAGCCCCGACTCATGAATCGATCTTCACCATTATTGCTCCACGACAACGCGAGACCTCACACAGCACGAGAAACCATTTTGACCCTTCAGGAACTGCAGTTAGAAACCATTCGTCATCCTCCGTATTCACCAGACCTTGCTCCAACGGACTACCATTTTTTTCGTGATTTGGACAATTATCTACGTGACAAGAAGTTTTCTTCCCAGGAGGCAGTACAAAATGCTTTCACACAGTTTGTGCAGTCTAGATCGTCGGAATTCTATCGCAAAGGCATTAATGACCTTCCCATTAGATGGCAGCAATGTATAGATAATAATGGCAACTATTTTGATTAAATAAATTTGTTAAAAATTTAAAAAATAAACAATATAGATTTTCAGTACAAATCGGCAATTTCATACTTTAACCCCTAATATTTAAAAGCACACACGAAGAAATAAGGTCCAATAAAGTAAGGTTCACATTCAAAAATTATTGCAACTGTGATGTTAAAACTGTGTGAAAAGAAGCTTGCTTAACAAGTTGATGCGCCATCGAGCCCAATCGATTACAATTTAAAAAAAGCCTTACCGTTTGATTTATGTATTTAATCTTGACATTTTTCAAGTGGCCGTGAATAGGATCAACCGCTTTAAATACTTTCCTTTGAAGGAAAATATATTTTATCGCATATAGCTCTTACAATTTTTCCCGTCAGCTGTTGGGCAAGTTAAGCAGAGCTAAAAAGTTGTCGTCGTTACTGGCTTCCATAACTTGTGTGCTCTTGTGGCGACTTATTTGTCTTGAACACGCCTTTTTTGCAACCCACTCAAATTAAGGAACTTTACATATTTTTTAAGGGTAAGCTGGAATAAATTTTTGATAGGTCAATATAGTTGAATTGGTATGTAAAATTGACAATTATGTTTAAAGAATTTCTAATTGAGCAATATTTATATGAAAAGTCATGAAAAGAGACGCAAATATTTATTGTTTTGATTTTGTAATAGACCAAATACATTTAAGAATATACTTTGTTATTAAGTATGAAGTTTACTTGTATTAAATACATACACAACATTAAGAATTATTGATATTTAAAATATCATAATATAATATATATATATATTTTTTATATCTTGGTAAGAACTAAATAATATCGTGTTGCTGTTTTAGTATAAATGTGATTAAAAACTTCACGCGGACTTCGAACGGGCTAGCAATGCCCGCCTGAAATATTGGAATGACTTCTCTTAGTATTCATTATTAAAATAATCTTCGTGTAAATTTAGCAATAAAATAATACAGGAAAATTCAGTTTCACCATCAGGATCCTCTATCGATCTGTCAAGGGATCTTGGTGAACTAATAAGCCGTTCACCAATGATGAGTCAAAATGCTTTCACAATCAGAATTTCGTATCATTGTTGTTTTCATAAAATAACCGAGATAGTGATTGTAAATCTGATAACTGTGATTTAGCTAGAACTTATTTATGAACTAGTTTATGTATATTTATTTATTTTTTTGCATTCACAATGCAATATTTCTATAAGATATGAGGGCAAGGAGGCGTAGTTGTTTTTTACACGCGTATTTTACATCTTATAGAAACTCCTTGTTTTTTTTTCTTCAAATAAGACAATCTAATGACAGAGATATATGAAAAATGTCTATAATTCAGGGCTCTGTTAAGGCTTATCTATTACTGTAGTGCATCTGGTATGTTTGCACACAAACACGTATTAAGACACGTACATTATGCTTCCTATCTCATTTTCTAATACGTTAAATCTTATGAATTTATGTCTCTCTTTTTACTGGCGCTTTTATATTTCATCGACTTTTAATTTACAAAGATGTTAAATAAGATTTCACTTGAATAAATTTAATTATATTCAATTCAACAGAATTGTAAAAAAAATGTTAAATTAATCATATATTTATAACAACACTCAAACTAATTATAAGTAATAATTTAAGAAGAAACCTTGAAAAAGAAAAAAAAGCGTGTGTGTCATTTCCGACCCATGGCTGGAACATACTCACTAAGAACGACTGTCTTAAAATAGGCACAGAAAAAATAAAACAAAGCTTCAAAACTAAACTAACTCTGTAATTGTCTCTTCATATCGGGCACCTTATACAAAAATCAATTTTTAAGGAGTAAACTATCAAAATATTTTTATTTAAATATAATTTTATATCATTGCAAAACTCTAAATTAAATTTTGTTAGACTTTCAACGTACGTCTTTCTTAAGCTAAATTGTGTCAAGTGAAAAATTGTTGTTTGTCTGTCCGCTCTTTTTCCATTGTATACGCGTTACTATAGCAACGCGTTAACCTGAAGTAGTTCGTCTACCGGACGCTAGATGGCGCTAACGGAAAAATATTTAATAATAGAAAAAAAATAAAGAATTTTGTCCACTCGTGCGAAGCCGGGACGGGCCGCTAGTAATAATATAACAACTCATTGGTAGAGGGAATCAATCAGGTTGATAGATAAACACAGACATCATGGCACCATTCATCGAGTCAGATTAGCAGTTCTGACCGTACTCCATCTCGTACCATGAAATATTCATATTATGATGAAAAAGGTATAAGTTTGACCCGTTTGGATTGTTTCCGCGGGATCAATATGGAGGAACTGCTAATGTTTTCATATCTCGCACTAGTATTCATAACGTTCCGGTATGCCGATCACATTGCGGAGGGTTCCTTTCGCTCGAATCTTTTTTCTTTTGCCGCGAATAAAAAAACTTTCGACGTCATAAAAGTATATGAGTTCGTCCCAATACTGCGCCGATGACTTCCAATCTCTCGTAGCGTGTCCCTACCCAACCCTGGAGATTACTTTTTCTCCCTCATCCAGTAAATTGAATTAAAATGAGAAGCAAACGGATAAAGAAAAAGGGTGTGCCCCGATTTTCACAAGTTTCACGTTTAACGTTCACCGTTTACGTGTGCGTTGTTTAGTAGTGCTTTCCTTTTTAAAATAAAGGAGCGTTACGTTATACCTATAGTACCTATTTACTCTTAACGACTTCGAAGTACTTTTGTATGTTAGTGGTAGGTGCTACATTTTCATTTTGCCGACATATGAAATATTGTCCTTTCAATACGCACCTAATCCCCTTTTATATCTTTATTTATTCTTTTTATCCAAGGTTCCCTGGAAGAGATGGTTGTTTAGCAAAAGGCTGCCTGTTTGTATATTTTTACCGTACTCTATCAGTGATTTTTCTGTAATGTACTTGTCTTTTTTTGTTTGCTATTTGTATGTGCTGTAAAGCATAAATTATAAGTATCTATTTATCTTACCTATAATAATATTATGACAATACTTTGTGTGTGTGTGTGTTTGTTACCATATTGTCAGTAAAAGCGTAAGAATAACATTTAAAAAGGCTAAGAACGGTTAGCTATATGTGTAGTCGTAGAACCGAAACGTTAGCGCGATTAATTTCTGCACAGCGACATCTAGTTATTATTAAAGTATTGTCTATCTTGTTGTCTATACGAAAACTTTTGTTTTTTTAAGAAATCCAGGGGTCCCCGTTAGCTATTAACTGCGGAGCTTTACGCCAACGGTAAGCCTTTTTAAGTAAAAAGTTCAAGAGAAAAGTCTTATATTTTACCGGGACCCAATTGTTTGCAGATGGTCGGAAAATGGAGACTGCCCAAACCTCCCTTGGCGCTTGTTTAGTATCTCATTCGGTGAATACGAGTGTTGTAAAGTTGCCAAAATTGAGTGGCTTTTTTAATGACATGATTTTCCAAACGCTAATTTGGAACGTTTCTTAAAATATATTGTTGATAGATAATAAATCTAACACTCTACGAGGCTTTGTCAATTGTTGTGATGGCTTTGTAAAAATACTTTTTATAATAATAATAATAATAAAAATAAAAATATAAAAGAATTTACTCTTTTTTTATTCTCAAAAACTTGGTTGTATTTAGTTCTTACACTTCCGCGAGCATTACACATTTGAAAAAAAACACTTATTTACGGATTTTGCGCATAATTTATTTTATATTTAATCCTGACGTTTCGACTCCTTTACAGGAGCCATGATCACAGGATGACTAAGATAATGGTTGCCATGTATTTTCTACCTTCACAATATTTTAATCGGGCACGTTCCTATTTGTTAAAATTTTTACCCGTGTATAATAAATATTCTTTCTTTGATTGCCAGGATAGCCTTAGAAATTGAAATATCGCTCACATTCACACTAATTAGCTTAACCCAAACTAAGTACCATGCAGCTTGTATTCAAGATACTAGTGTAATGGATATATACACAACAGAAATAATATTTCTGTCACCACCATTTGGTGACAGAAATATTATTTATTTGGCTTTTAAACAACGAGCACACTGTTACATGAAAAGAAATATATCAGTTAGGTTATATAACTTAAGTGTCACATTATTTATGGATGGGCACCAAATGCACTATTATACTCTAACTTGTAGTGCAACTATAACTAAATATCAATTAGTTGTGATAACTTGTGACTAAGGTTGGTGTAAAATAAATTAGAATAAAAAAGCATGTGTGCAATTCACACGTACAAGATGATAGGTTATTAAGGAAACACTTGATAGTAATTAATGATTACTATAGGTAAAATAGATGATTTACAGAGCTACAAATGTTCGTTCGATGTCGCAGATTAGATAGTAATATTATTATTAAACTTTATAGACTGAACTATTAAGAGGCGCGAAATTTAAAATAAGAAAGTTGCATTCAATAAGTGAAACCATCAAAAATAATACGTAAACGTATACAAAATACCACGGTTGTTGTGATGCCTTCTCTCAAGCTTTGTACTGCGCATGCGCACACAAACACATATTAACACACGTACAACGCTGAGGCCCAAGCAAACTCCCACTATGCCTTGGTAAACACGAATGCAGGGGGTACGAAGCAGAGCACAAAGAGAACCACGAACATAAATAGACTCTATAATGCCTTCTATCTCATTTTCTCCTACGTTAAATCTTATGACTTATTTATGTGTTTGTCTCTTTTTACTGTCGTTTTTTCGTTTCATCTACTTTCAAATCACAACGACGCTAAAGAAGTTTTCACTTCAAAAACAGATCAAAATACGCCCGTAAAAAACCAAACCACGTTTCGAAGCTCAGGTTTGATTTGAACAAAGGTAGTCCTTTAAATATTTTAAATCTTTTATAGATATGGTATTGTAAATGCTAAAAATTAAAATAAGTTCATTAATAAAGCTGATTCCATCTTAATCGAATGTTTAATATTTGTAAAAATATTACTTTCGATGTTGAAGGTAGTTATCGTTCAGCATTGATGACACGATACTAGCTCTTAGCAGAAGTTTAAATATGTTTGTAAACGACACGTCCATTTATTCAGCGATTTAATCCAAGACATTATGTTGGAGTTTGATACTTATAAATGCTTACTAATCCTAATAGTTGTTTATTCAGCATCAATGAGATCAATTAACGGTTGTTCATCGTTGGCATTTTATCATTTTGAACAGAGTGGTGTGACTCAGTCAAGTTGTTAAGAATAATTGAAAATTGGCAGCTCAGCGGTCAGAGCACTTGCCGGGATAGCGAAAGGTCATGGGTTCAAATCCTATCTGACAGTTTTGAAATGCGGTTGTTTTTTACTGGTGTATTTTATATCTAATAGAAAAAAACAAAAATAATAAAAACAGAATGAAATAAAATTATAAGTACTTGTACTGAGTCATGGCTTTTTAGCTATATAATTATAATATTAAGAAATAATATTATTATGAAGAATTTGATTAGGAAAATTATAAATTACTACAAAATAAATATTCTTGCAATGAGCTTTACGAATGCGGAACAAAGTTATCAACAAATTTGTGCTTTAAAACAAACACGATAATACGAGTAATACTGGCCCCAACTATTAATTGCCCCACTTCAAATGTACGCGCGGTTTGCCAGATGAATTTGCATAGGAACACAGCTTCCCTGTTCAATTTTCCTTTGCTAATTAAAAACTTATGCACGAGAAAATAAAGTCAAAAGTTGTTATTTTTAAATTAAATTCTACAACAATATAACGAAACATTACATTGTTGCTAATTATCACTGGAAGGTGGAAAGTGTGGTTTTCATTTTCATAAAGTAATTTTTGTTTCACATTTTACATGCACGTGTTTTCACAGAAATATCGTGTAGAAACATTGCCAGATTATAAATATCCTTAACCGTATTTGACTACCTCGGTGCTTCACCTATTTCCGGGTGATTTTTTTTTGCATCGAGCCTTGACCCCATTTCTGCTGCTGCACACTGGTACACCTATGTTGGTTGTGTCATGAATTTTTTTTATTTTATTTTGTCTTTTTTTATTATATAATGGTCATGTATAATTTGTGTACAACCGGAATGAACGCATCTTGCCTGTTGCCTGTCTGGCGGTCTTCTGACTGTACTTTGGAGAGTGTGCTCAAGAGCTGCATTTGCTCATACCGCCATCTTCTTTTTTCTATCGGACATCCAGACGCACTGCAGGCTACCACCCTTTCTTGGTTGGTATTCCCACCTGTCGCACCAAGCGCTTTAAACACCCTTCATAATGCGCACAGCAAAGGAGTGGAACTCCCTCCCTCCGAGAACTTATAACCCGTCCATTTTCAAAGCCAGGGTGAATAGGCATCTTCTGGGTTAGCTCGTTCCATCGTAGATTCTGTCTTGGTCCCCGGGCTTGATTGGGATCAAGAGCAAACCCATCCTAAATAAAAAAAAAACTATATATCAATCAATCTACCATAAATAATTGCTATAATATAATTTCAATAAAACAACTTAGTTACTGTTTTTTGCACATAATTTATTTTTAATCCTGTCGGTTCGATTCCTTTACAAGAGTCGTATTACGGCGCAATTCTGCGCAAAAAGCCCTAAATAATGTGTTGCTGTTGTAATGTGCGCAGAAGTATAAGAACTAAATATGCTAAAATGTAACTTTTAATGATAATAATAATTCTACATAAAATCACATACATTGATCTGAACCGGAACTAAGTAGCTTAAGAACTTGTGTTATGGAATTCAGGAATAACGACGGCTATACACAAGCTAATACAGAAAAGTTTGTTTCCACATTAACCCGGCCGGGGAGCGAACCTGGATCATAGGTTCATAGCCTTGTCCAACGGCGTAGAGTTGCGTAACGCCTGCATTTCGTTGTACTGCACACTCTACTTTGGAGAGAAATGTCTTGAACTGAATGATCTCATTCCTGCTTCCCTTTTCTACAATCAGAAGTCTAGGCGAACTGCAGGTTATTATCCTTTCCTAGGTACCATACGTTTTTCTACATCTTTTTAAAATGTACACAGCTAACGCGAGGGTTACCCTGCCTGCGTCGGTTTTCCTGTGAGCATATAACGCTTAGGCCTTTAAAGTTCGTGTGAATAGGCTACTTCTGGGCAAGCTCCATCGTGAGTTTTCTCTTATATTTCCATTATAACCCCTCGTGGGAGGCTAAAAGCTTGTATTACATCGATGAGGATTGACTCGATCCATGTTGGGGAATACCATTTCTGATCTACCGGACCCATAGCAGAGATGAGGGTAGGTACAAATGTAACTTTTTAGTCGGTATACCTCCAAACCCTTACGGGCACTAGGCTAGGTGGAAGAGAGTCCCACCTAAATTTGTTATTTTTGCAAAACACCGTGTACCGTGTTAACCGTGTATATAAAAAGAGAAGCGAACTCTATCCGCTTGATTTAAAGCTGAAATCTAAACGGATCAGCTACGGCCGCTTAAATTAAAAACATTAGGGATGGGGTGTGGCCATTCTTATTCCAACTATGAGCCACGTGGTGGTCCGCATAATCCGGAGAATGAAATTAAACGTTTTAAATGAAAGAACCGGTAATCTCCGGCTTTCCATTGCCCCCAATATTTAACATCGACCGTCTTCATAACTGGCAGCTTTATTAAATTAACTTCGAATCATTGATTGTGAATGCTTCATCTTTTTCATAATTCTAAATAATCCCCTAGTACTAACGTAGTAGAGGGATTAATGAAAACTGAAAATCAAAGTTAATAAATGTGTTACAGACAGCTCAGTGGATGAGAAAAACCACATTAAAAATAATTGCTACTGGAATCTTTATCTAAGATTACAAATTTGTTGTTTGTCTGTCCACTCTTTTTTCATTGTATATGCGTTACCATAGCAACGCGTTAACGGAAAAATATTTAATAATAGAAAAAAAATTAAGAATTTTGTCCACCCGTGCGAAGCCGGGACGGGCCGGTAGTAATTTATTAATATGATACGGAAACAAGCACAATCTAGTACTTTACGATTGTTTGGTGCCACAGTAGCGATCCTTTCTTTCACACTGGCCTAGGTAAAGCCTGATGTTTTTGTGATGAAGACAAGTAGTTGTATCTTTTTTTGTTGCACTGTGGAAAAGCCCTCACAGATTTAATCCATCGCGGGTTGGCAATAAATAAAAGTAATAAGAAATCGAACTATACTGAAATTACAGGACAATTTTTCTTATTAAACGACTAGCTGAGGATATATTTTTTAGTAAAACCTTAGAGCGCAATTCAGAAGATAAAATTGTAAAATGCCATCTATCAAGCACATAGGTAAACTTAAACTCTTCACTCCGCATATACAACAATGCAATCTTCAAAACGAACTAAACGAAGTGAACGTTTGTTTTGCAAGATGAAAAATCCTCCAAAGCAAGTCTTCACACCATTTTGACGTTCATATCAAATATTAGGACTATATCTATTTCCACAATATACAGTAATGCTATCTCAAATAAGATTCAACTATTTTCCTACAAGAATCAACTTATTGCCCTTAAACTTTCCCAAAAAGTGTTCACAAAGTCGTGCACGAGGTGGAGTGCTTAACTAGGCAAAACGCGCTATTAAGCAAAATCAAGTTATCGAATAGCACCAGAGAGTAAGTTGGCAAATCGCGCCACTCTATAATTTGCAACTTGTAATGCGTGTGGCAATTTAACCGTCAAATGAAATATTATCATTATATCAAATGAATATAAAATAGCTGTTTTAGCGCGAAATAATTACCTAGTCTAATAAACCGAACCGAACTGAGTAGGACGGAATTTTCCTTTAGATTGAGAATCCTAATAAGCGATTGATCGATTAAATTATGTTTTGATTTTTTTTTTAATTCATTCGTAATATTATTTTACTTTATTTGTACGTTATATAAGCATCTAAAGAAACTATTTATATTTCAAACTTTACGGGAAATTATATAGTTTCATGAAATAAAAAGAATACTTTAATCATGAGATCTGATTATACCACAATATGTCAGATCAGGTTGTAGATAGGTACTTGTTGTTTATGTGATTATTTTGTAATGAAATTTAATATGTATATATCTTATATAAATTATATGTTACTGAAAAAAATATGTTACTGAACTAGAATAATGGCAGACAACATCATCATATGTAAAAATAATAGAACTAAATGAATCCTAATACGCTACTGGAAAAAAATAAGGGATAACAAAATATTCCAAATTTTTGGGCAGTTTTCAACAGGTTAAAAATGATTGGGCGATGGTTTCTTGAATTTCCTTAACTTTCTGGAACAAAAATGTGGAAAAGGCTCGAAAATATATTTTTCATCAAGCTCTTCAATCAAGCTCTTATGAAATTAAAGACGTCAAAGTTGAGGCAATTAAATTTTAACATTTAATTGGAATGTTAAGTTTGATACATTTGTGAATTTGCTAAGTGAGGGCGAAGCCGCCTGCATCACTTAATAGCTAATCGTCTAAATGAACGAAATAATTAGTACTAAGAAAATGTGCACACTTTTTTGGGATATTGTATTATGCTAACTACATTGTCTTAAGAAAAAATTAAACTTGAAGTTGATTTTTTTTTGTAATTGTTTCTTAAAATATAAAAATCTTGCATTTAAATGCTTAAATTACCAACATTGTTTTCAATTTCTCTTGAAAGTCGAATAAGATCTCGTTTACAATTTTCTTTACTTTTCGCTGGTATTTAGCGTTAAAATTAATACCAGCCCGTTTAAATTAATTGATCCATTTCCAACACGAATATTGCATGACGGGGGGCGTTAACTGCTTACCTACTCCTTATTTGGCTATGGTATTATGTAAATGAGACTTTTTACAAAAGCTTTTAGCGAACAAATTTAATTCGGAGGCCACCAATGAAACTAAGTCAGCGCCATCTATTAACCCCAATAAGAACGACACTTCATTCCGTTTGGTTAAACTTCAATTTACGGCCCAGTAAAATTCAGGTAGCTGTTAACCGTAGGCTTCTATGACCGAGTTAGGGTTAGTTTGAAACTAGCTAAAATCCTTTAGCTTACAAAACATTACGCTGCAAATTATTTATAAAGTGTTGTAAATGGAATAGTTTGGAGTTGGGGTAAGGGCCGTGATTAAACATTAAATTATTGTTTCGCAAACGTTACAGAAGTTACTTACCTGTTTAAATTGTGTTATTTTATATCTTTTACTTTATATCTGCAAATGGCGTATCCTTTATATGGCAACAATTTTGATTTCCTAATTTTTATTGAGAGATAGCTTTATGATTTTTATATTTTATTTTCTTCATTTTCATTTTCAAATGTTATCTTATATAATAAATAATTTTAATAGAGAAATACTAGAAAAAAATCGACTCGGCTCACAAATACGGCGGGAATCGAATCAATGGATGTCCAAGTCTCGGAATCTCAATTGGGAGCATTGGACCGGACATATAATTAAATGGTTGTTTCATCTTAATCGAATGTCCAAACACTTGTAAAAGTGTCCCTTTCGAATACGAGAGGATGCTCCACTCATTGATGAAACAAGGATGGTGTATAGTGTAATAAATAGAAAGGTTCTAGAAAATACTCGCTCTGTAAGTCAATTGGGATAGCATTGGATCAGACATCCAAAGATTGCGGGTTCGATACCGGTTTGCAACTCTTGCGTTCGTGGCAAATAAAATACTTAGATACAAATACTAATTTTTCATACAAGGATATGGGTCCTTTGTGGCCTTATATTGTATAAGATCAATTATATATGATACTATTAAAAATGCAATAATTAAAATCATAAATTCATAGACTTATGAGAAGCTGCTATACACTAACATATACAAAAACTATACAATTCTGAAAATATTGCCTACATACAGGTCGTATTAATAACCTCCTTTTTGAGTTGATTATAAAACCTAAAACGCCATTCGAACGCCAGAATAAGGAACAGATCAAGTCAGCAAAAGTACAACCTCACAAAATTTTTAACTAGAATTATTAAATATTGCATTGTGAATGCAAAAAATTAAATTAAAAATATAGAATTATTAAATCTAGATGGCGCTGTAGCGCGTAGAAACATGCTATTGTATTGTTTTTGTGGGAGTACGTAAGGGTTTTGCAAAGGTAGCATGGCGAGACAATATGGTATCAAACAAACACACACACACACACACACACACACACACACACACACACACACACACACTCACACACACACCAAGTATTGTCATAATATAATATGGATACAAATAAGTTTAGTAATTAACAGCATCCCCACTTTTGCTTCTTCGTTTTGCTCAATATTCGACGATATTTGAAAAAATGTTGATCTCTCATTAAATTTGTACCTGTGTTATGGGGTCGGGTTTGTTTATTCGACAGCTCGTCAGGCTAAATGGAATAAGGTAGCTCCAAACATCAAAACGAATAGCTACAGATTCTACACTGATAAATCCAGTTAGAGGGAGGGGCAGTATTCAGCAGTTAAACTTTTAACGACCATTGAAACTAGTATTACTTTGACCATTAGAACGCCCTTAATTTGTCCTCGTCTAATGAATGATAGAGTTAGTAATTAAAGTCACTGCAAGAAAGTTGTGGGTTCAGTGGTAATTTTTCTCAAAACAAGATTTCAATATTAATTTATTTCCCCATTTTAATGCTAAAAACAAAAATATTATAGAGTAAGTTACTCTATTTAAGTTATCAGAATACCCTTAAATGCTGCTAACGATTATATACCGTAAAATATTATATTTTATTGAAAAATGTATTTAAATTGTTTTAATAGAAAAATACTGGAAAAAATCCACTCTGCTCACAAGTGAATTCTCAGGCGGGATCTTGTGAGCCGAGTCGATTTTTTTCAGTATTTTTTTATTAAAATAATTCATCTTATATATCTTATCACACGAAAGAAGACATTAAAAATGCACAAAATATATAAAATTATAAAAAGAAGAATAATGTATTTCTTTATTTATTTATCCTAATTATATTATTATACTTTGTGTGTGTTTGTTACCATATTAACCGCAAGTAGTTCGTCTAACGGGCGCTAGATGGCGCTAACGGAAAAATATTTAATAATAGAAAAAAATTTAAGAATTTTATCCACTAACATGGACACTGCAGATAGTAAGGTTAATTACAACAAATTATTTATTCGCTTCAAAAAGGGTTATCCAATTTTAATATAATAGTAATTCTTAAGTCTATTTCAGTATTATGATGGCTTTCAAATTCTTTGGATTAAAACAATAAAATAATCAAACTAGATAGAACAGGGACATCGTACAGACTTATTTTATGCCCGATCTTGTTTATAAAGGTATTTAAGAAAATCATTTAAACTGTAAAATTATTCACAAGCCAATTTCAAAGTGCTTTTAGGATTCCGTGCCCAAAGGGTAGGGTCCCTATTACTAAGACTCCGCTGTCTGTCTGTCCGTCTGTCACCAGGCTTTATCTCATGGACCGTGATAGTTAGACAGTTGAAATTTTCAGACATGATGTATTTCTGTTGCCGCTGTAACAACAAATACAAGATAAAGCACAGAATTAAATAAATATTAAAGGGGCCCCTATACAACAAACGTGATTTTTTATTCCCTTGATGAACTTAACTAAGAGTTAGTACAGAACCCTCGGTGCTCGAGTCCGCCTCGCACTAAGCCGGTTTTTATTTAATTTGTTAAGAGACAATTGTAAAATATTATAGTAATATAAGTTATATACGGGATTTTTACCATGTACCTTGTTTCTGTTTTTATTGAGATTCTGATTCGGATTTGCTCTGTGATCATGGCGCTTGCAACAGTGCACGGAGGGACACGCTCCATACAAGGGCGGTCATAAATAGTTAAAGTCCTGTTACTATCAATACATTGTATTATTTTAGTGACTTATAGTTGTAAAAGTGTTTTAGGAACATTAAAATGAAAGAAGTACATGTATTTACGGAATAAAAAACGTTTACTTCAGTAAAAAACAAATATAAACAATAACATACTTTTACCTAAATTTATCATGAACAAACACTTAAAAATTGGAATGTAAAACATATATTTTAAATAAAATAAGAGTCAAAACATTGATAATATATTTAATTATAATAAAATAATAGAAATAAATAAATTAAAATTAATTGAATACAAAAAAAAAAACAAAACAACTAACAAAATACAAATAAATTATTCTTATTCTAACAATATTAAACATGTAACAATTCTATTACACTTTGTGACAGAGTATTTTTCTTTTTAGGGGGAAGTTTCCGAAGACTTGTAATATAAGGATCTGAATGTAATAATAGTCGTTGTATTAAATCTTGATTGGTAACTTCACGTGACATTTTTCGAGTGTGACTTCGTCTATAAATTTTGATATACTTATTTGTCGCTTCAGCAGCTTCTTCGGAAAGTTCTCCTATAGATAACAATTCATAACTTATAATATCTGATCCATGTACGAGCACCTTGTGGACAGAAGCAGGAAGACTATACCACGGATATTCCTCGACCAGGCTGTATGCTGTTTGTAATGCATAGTCTTTAAACTTGCATTCATTAATTTTATGTCCAGAAGATAACGTTTGTAATATTACACAACAACGATCTATGAGATCCTTATTCAAACCTGTAATTTCAGCAGATACAGCTGATTCCAAAAAAAACTTCCTGGCCGTGTTTCCGTCGTTAGACGTCCCGCTTCCACCACTACGCGGCTTGTCAACTATTAAACCTAATCGTTCCCTAAACTGGGACTGTACATATTGTTTTTTATTTGATAACAATTGTTTATCACTATCTAGCCTAACTTGCCATTTTTTTATGTCTAATCTATATGAAAGATGAATAAAATATTCGAAGAAACGCATCCAAGAATGTAGTGGTGATAATCCAAATTGGTATCTACTCTCTATTACAGGTTTTTGTAAACATTCGTCTATTTTATTCATCTCTTTAGGGGTAGCATTACATATATAACATCTACTTGTAGATGTTTCACTTAAAGCACTATAAATTTTACCATCTACCATTGAAAGCTGCAACTTATGAGAAACGACCAATTCACGATTGTCGATCTGAATAAAAGTAGGTTGCAAACTTTCAATTTTATCCTTAAAATAAGCTTCCTCTTGCAAAGACACTGCTGTGCTTTCTTTCAAAAATTGAAATCGAATAGGACGGCAGTACCTAGTGGAAGAGGGTCGAGGATTTTTCCATAAAATTTAACAATTATCTTCAGCTAATTTTACAATAATTGGAAGGGGTACATAAGATGTTACAAACAAACTACTATCTTCTAAAGTTGAATCTGAAAAAAATTGTTTGTATTCACTATGTCCAGTGCTGCCATCGAATCCCTATTTCCCAAGTAAAGAGATATTAGACAAACAATCATCAGGAATCTGATCTAAGACCTCTTTTTGAGATTCAAGGATTCGAGAAGCTGTGTGATCAAAAAGACTTTGTAATTCAACTTCAGCTGAAGACTCGGAAACAGTTATATTAGAAGGGTAACATCTCTGTTTCGCTTTAGTAATTTGTTGGTAACATGGTAATACATTAGGAGAAATCTTACTATTAACAAAGTTTTTAATTAATAAATACTGATGTTTTGTCAACTGAGCATCAGTCACAAGTGACAAGACATCATTAGTGCTAACTCTAGATATACACGAATCGAATGAACAGTCTGAAACATCAAGCAATGCACTCACAGTAGAATCATCAGACTTTGACAAATCAGCTACTCTCCGACGTTTAGTCCTTTTACTACATTGCGTAAAAGGTTTTCGAGGACGACCACGTGAATGACACGGCGACGTTTCAGACGGAGTACATTGCTTATTGTTTTTCACAAGTTGATTTTTTTCAATAACATTAAACCAATCGGAATTCTTATATAAAAGCTTGGTTTTATCCCTATTACATTTTTTCCAGAATCGAGCAATAGCTTTACATAAATTATTAACAATTTTCTCTAAATAATGAATATCAATGTTCTCAGCATCGTTCAGAGTAGTCAACAAACTTTGTAGGACTTGACGACACTTTTCCGAGTCATTATCGGTATTGACAGTTAGCCATATTTCAAGAATATGCATTCTTGAAAACGAGCATATATATAAATTACCTAAAACAAAAAAAAAACGGTTAAAATTCAGTCACAAAACCTACACAAAGCACTAAGACTAAATAAACTAATTTCGTAGCAAATGCTACGAGATAATCTGGCAACCGTAGCACCCTTGTCATCGCCAAAAGGGCAGATAAGGGCAGCCAAGTTTTAATTTTCCTAAGATAAGAAAGTCTAAAGATTATGGTGCAATATACCTCCATAGTCGGAGCGAGTGGGAACATATTTAAAAGTTTATTCAAACTTTGAATATTAAAATATAATACTCCAAGAAAAGTCGCCTCGTAGCAATGACATACTAAAGAAAATATATACTAAGATACAATTAAAATAAAAATATTAATTATTACATACTCTGTTCTTGGATATCCATTTCAGAAAAAACACACACAGCACTCACAGGTCCCGCAATGACAACAAATGACGTCACGCCTTTAATGACTCACTGATAACAGTATTTACGTTTGGCGATGCGCTCTCTTTGAATGCACAATAGATAATGAAGGCGCACTCTAATTACTGACCTATTTATAGTTTCAGAAGGTACCGCAACTATCCAATGTAACGACAAGGAATAAAATGTAAAACTAGAAAGCAGGTTTTTAAGATTTATGACCTATGGATGTCCCACAGTGCAGTGCCGAGAATATGTAATCAGTAGAACAATCTCATTTTTAATGAAATACGTTCTAATCGTCAAACCAATAAAGTAATTTTATTTATCAATATTTAGTTTTAATCTTTAGTTAACAGGTCTTTTTATCTGAATACTTTGGAAAGATGAATTTATAGCATAAACAATCACCTGTAACATTACACATTTGAATTAAACAAATTTTTTACGGGTTTTATAAAGCAGTCGAAACGGCAGGATTAGATATAAAGTAAAAAAGTTTTTCCATTCATTATGTATTATTGTTATAATTTTGTAAAGATTTAATGAATATGTATATCATTAAAATCAATAGTATTTTCTCTTCAAGTTACGAGTTTCACCCCTTATAGAATGCGTGCTACTACATAACGTTAATTGCAATGTAAAAACCAGGGATTTTAGCGGTATCCGATTGGAGTGTTCTGAACACTGTTTTTCATTTCTGTTTTAAAAGTTAAACAGAAAGAAACTGTAACACTTTAAATCTGTTTTAGAAAATTCCGGTTCATAAGTGTTAATATGTGTTACAGTCGATAAGGTTCACATTGGCATAACTATGCGACAGCTCACTAATGATTTGGGTACTTTGAAATGCCTATGTTGGTGTACTGTGTATACTCATAGATAGTTAAACGTAAAACAGTTTCTAACAGATTGGTAACAGAAAACATTATATCTGTTACACTTTTATAAGTGTTCGACGCAAAACAGGTTCAAAACACCCAAATAAGTGATACAGGAATAATTTTGTAACAGATTCAATGTGTAACCCTTATGAAAGTATATTCACCTTTTATAAAGGTGTTTTTGAATTCCTGGTAACAACAATTAATACCTAATCTCGATATGAAACAATGCCATGTACTTTCTACAGCTGGGTCAGCGTTCGGTAGCGTGCTGAGGAAGTGTTAACAGCAGGGCGTGTCTGCCGTATCTCGTATCACGCGCCAATTGCACTTGTCAGCCAGGCGGGCCCCTGCGCTTCCTTACGCTATGCAGTTACATTCAGCTGTTAAATGCATACAGGAAGGAACAATGAAAATACATAAAAGATAGGAAACAAATTGTAGTTGTTGATTGTTAGTTTGAGGCAAAGACAGGTAGACAGACAGTTTTTGAATTAAAACTTCTTTAGGGAGATTTGGGGAGTAAGCTAGGGAATGCTAGACGAGAGCGTTACGAAAAGTGTGATCGTGCGAAGCGAACGGAAGTGGAGAGGGAGCTATAAGTTACTGAGTATAAAAAGAGAGAGATTTACATTTCGTATATTACTGTAGGGGCAAGAGAGAGAGGTGCGAGCACACATTTTCTTTTTCTCTTTCTCTCGTAGCCAGTTACGTTTCGGATATCAAGTATACAGGGCTATTATATAAACACCATCCAAATTTTTTCTAGGCATAAGATATCATACAAACACTTCATTTATGAAAAAAAATTGGGAGGTAAAATTTCCGCAAAAAAAAATTTTGTCCGAGCGAATTATTACAACAGCTGGTTACTGGCAAAATAGGTATTTACAGTTGAACGACCGACCGCCCGAAGCGTCCCACCGAGCTGCGCGCGCAATTTGTAACGACATCGGCGCATTGAAATCAGTCACCCGCGGACTTTCCGCGATGTACAATGTTGCGTTCACGCATTTACGTCGCATAATTATCTACCTAACGAAATGTTTTCACACTTGCAATTGAAATCGAAGGCGAAATTGAACGACGGGTTTATGTGAAGAAGGCCCAAAGCCTCGAAAACTTAAATATGAATATAATCCGTGCATTTAACGAAGTGACAAAGTGAAAAAACAAGTAATACAATTAAAGACAATGTTCATAAACGTGCAAGACTGTTTAGAGAGAAATTACCTACACTTTAAGGTAAAGTGATTGTTTTCAAACTTCATGTAAGTGTATTTTGTTTGGAATTTGAATCAATTATTTTGTTGGAGTAAAGCAAAATGTGTTCAGGGCGGCTAAGACTTGTGAAATTTTTCACAAAAATATTTTTAGAACTATTAATTATACATTTCTTTATCCTATCGTGAAAAATAGACAAAAATAACTTAGGTAAGTAGGTACTAAGGTTTTGGCACTGCATTTTTTTTTGCGATTTTCGAATTGCCTTTGCGATCCCTGTGTTTTTTTAGATTCTGTGGTTAAGAAACAACCTTTGCTTTACTCCAACCAATTATTGTACATAAGTTGATTAAATTTAAAAAAAATGCGACGTAAGTGCATATGGTGTGGCTTACTTTTATGTTCATTTTTTATTTATTAAAAGTGTTATCGATTAATATTGTTATAATCAAAGAACAAAAAACTTATCTCTTCTTCAATTTGACGTTCCTATTTTTTTTCGTTTAAATTTGCAACTTATGAAAATCATTGTAATGTATCAATGAAATACGGGAGGGCGGGGCGGGGGTCGTGTTATCATCTGCTACAACACCGTGCGTAGCGTGACTGTGACAGCAATCGGTAGTTTTCCTCGGATAACTTTGTGTAGGCTTAACTTAATATTTTAGTACTGAGTGATATTAAAAGAATAAAATCTTGTTTCGTTACTTTCTTCAAAGAATATAATATATAAATTTGGATGGTGTTTATAAAATGGCCCTGTATAGAGATGGAGCTAATGAAGTCGAAAGCACATTCGTTTTTTTGTTACGATTCTTGACGAATTATAAAAGATTCCATTTTAATTTTTATAATCATATAAATAATTAATGCCAAATGTAATTTTGTTTCGATTCTATTTTAAAATATTTATCGATTTTCATTGTGTGTTTCTATTATGAATTATTATGAATGTTACTTTAAAAATCGCCTGAAAATGAATATATATTTTACAAACATATGAGACGTAGATGTATTGATGCCACTGAAGTGGAACAGTTAAACTCCAAAATGAAAGTAAGTCTTTAATTAAAATATTATTTACTATGAATCAAAGGTTTACCTCGAACATCTCGTACATCTTACTTAAACGGCTTATGTCTTAGTTGGTTTATATACATATATATGTAAACGGCTGGTATATTATGAAGTCAGAGTTAAAATTGTGCACCTAGTTGCAAGGGCGGATCCAGCTTTGGCGCCAGGGGGGGGTCAAATAGTCGTAGTCAAGTCACAAGAAGTGATAATTAAATTTTGATAATAATTGATACAGGTACAAAGTAGGTATTATTAATGTATGTAATTGCTGTACCTACCTATCTAAATTTTTAAGAACACTATTCCTTATATTAGAATTGTAAACCTGTGTGAACTTTGCATCCGACTTTGGAAAATTTGGTTTTTTTATTATTTCTTTTCGAAAGATTTTGATTAGTAGTGGATTGTAGTGCAATTTTATTATATTTAGACGTTAGTTATAAAAGATTTGTTTGATAGTAGCAAAGAAAAAAAAATTACTAAAAATACTTTAGTTGAGTAAAATTTGTTTGGGAGCAAAATTTACTGAATAAAGTCTGTTTGAAGATTAAAAAAATACTAGGAGCACTTTAGTTGCGTCAAATTCTTCCACTACTAACCTCCACGAACCCCTCTTAGTCAATTCTAATGTTTGTAGTAATCGTAGTCATCTTCAAACAGACTTTATCCAGTAAATATCGCTCCAAAACAAGTTTGATTCAACTAAAGTGCTCCTAGTAATTTTTTTTCTTTACTACAATTGAAAATTCTTCCACTACTAACCACTACGAACCCCTCTCAGTTAATTCTAACGTTTGTAGTAATCGTATTCACCTTCAAACAGACTTTATCCAAAAAATATCGCTCCAAAACAAGTTTGATTCAACTAACTTGTTCCTAGTAATTGTTTTTCTTTACTACAATCGAAAATTCTTCCACTACTTACCTCTACGAACCCCTCCTTACTCAATTCTAACGTTTTAGTAATCGTATTCATCTTCAAACAGACTTTATCCAGAAAATATCGCTCCAAAACAAGTTTGATTCAACTAAAGTGCTCGTTGTAATTTTTTTTCGTTACTACTATCAAAAATTTTTTCACTACTAACGTCTACGAACCTCATGTTTACCGTTAGTAGTAATCGTATAAGCCTTGAAACAGTATTAACGTCATAAAATCGTTTTTAAAAAATACACCGAAACATTTTTTTTTTTTTTGCGATTTTACTACTAACGAATAAAATTGCACTTCTAACGTTTATCTATGACAAACAACCGGAAAAAACAGATTTTTCTAATAAAATAAAAAAACCAAATTTTCCAAAGTCGGGTGCCAAGTTCACACAGGTGATTTTGAAAGCTTTTTAACTTAGTACTTTATTAACTTTAATAGTTGATTGAAGTAAGTTTAGTCGTTCCGATTGAGGTTAGGTAGGTCTTGCTATAAGTAAGTCGAAACCTCAGACTAAGTATACCAATGGACTCGCAATGTATTAACTATGGCACAAATAAATTTGCGTCCAGTCTGCCATTACAAAGCACCGTGTGATCGCGCTAAAATATTAGTCAGTGAGCATTATTTGTGAACACATTTTACAGTTCTATGTTTTTCATTGAATTTTTTAATGAATTGTATAAAAAAAACATAATAAGTGTGGAATCTTGGATGCGGTGTCCCTAGTTTTTGCCGCTATCTTAGAGCACCAACACAAATTTTTCGTAGAATTTCATGTCCTTTGCTATCCATAGTCTAAGGTCGAAACACAGCGCGCGTGTCACACGAAGATAAATAAGATAAAAGCTTCCGGTGGGGCGGTAAAATTCAAAATTTTAAATTCTTTCGTTTCCGAATAATGCATTCGCCATCATACAAAGTATTATATTAAATTAATTCAATATTGAAGGAACTTACATTAAATATATCTCGTGACAAAAATATATAAAACCATTATTTAACAATTTTAATTAGTGGTCTACCTAGGTCCTGGACCCAGCCCAGGGGGGGGTCATGACCCCCATGACCCTCCCCCTGGATCCGCCCTTGCCTAGTTGCCTATGTTCTATTAAATTAAAGGCATTCCTCTGCGTACCACACAACAAATTTACTCCTTACACCTCACACCTATTTTTAAATCGGATTACCTTAATCATAAATCTGTATAATAATATTACTTTGTAGACATTAATTTTATTATATAAATAAAATAATAAATATAAACGGTAATGATCCTGTCGCACCAACGAATCCTGAAAGGGACAGATGTCTGTGTTATGAATACGAGTATTTGTACCTGAGTCATAGGTATTTATACTTATTACATATTTATGTCTTTCCGTTACCCTAGTATGCATAACACAAGCCTTACAGTGCTTATTTTTGGCAAGGGTAAATCAATGTTACCGTCTATATTACATAATATTAAATAATTTTATTATGATAGACTTGTTTCAAATGAACTAAAATTTACAAATGGAGTCTATAAAAACGGTTTCTTTTGTTTTAGTCTTGTTTCTTTGCATTTTTTTTACTCTATAGTCCATATTTAAACTCTATAGTCTTGATTATTGTCTTTAACTTTAAAAGAACTTATTTTACTTTCAAGCTTAGGAATTAAATTAATAAAGTTGAATTTCGACCGTAAGTACATTATAAAACATCCTCAGGGCTTCGGATACGGAACGTGAGTCTATAATTACATTTTTATTAGAGCTCTAGACAATTATCAAAGGAACTGAATAAGATAACTAACTTCAAAAGTGTAGCAACACTATCACCGATGTACTCAAGAGAATATCGTTTGGTATAACATTACACAAACTGTGTTATGGTAGTTTTATCTAGCGCTTTCAACTTCAGCATTCCTAAGTACTTTGTACTGTAGTCCTTAGGGATTTCTGTTCCCACGTCTTTTTTGAAAAGAAGTTGGAAATGCAGTTAGTACACTTAGTCGAGTCACGTACTTTCCTTAAAATTTCTAATAAATTTTATGGTTTTTAAAATGGGAGTTGTATGATAGATTCGGCATATTAATCTGTTATTTGAAAAGTATAGTGATAATAAAAATCGTTTTTCTCATCACATATCAATAAAGTACATATCCTAATTATATTATGACATTACCGTGTGTGTGTGTTTGTTAGCATATTGTCTTGTTATCCTCTCTGGTTTCATCACGCTCACCTCTTGAGGGCGCGTGGGTTGCGGGCTGAGCCGAGGGCTCTTGCCCGGGCATCTTCTCTTTGACTTCCAAAGTCAAAGGTCTCTGGAAGCCGCTGGACAGCGGCCGTCATACTGACGAAGTGGAAATGGCAGGCCCACTATTGCTGCAACTAATTGAATACGCAGTGACTAGTTGCCAGCCTTTGTTTTTACAATTTGTAAAATATAATATAGTGAGTGACATGAACCCATCCTGGTGTTATTATGTAACCGCTCCGCCCCTTCGGCATTATGCCCTCGCGGGGGGGACCGGTGCGCGACCCTCGGCGCGGTCTGCATGCCGGGTGAGACCTCCCGTGGGGGAGGAGGCCCAGGCAGCGCCAGCGAGCGGGTGCGACTTACACGGTCGGGGGATGGGGGTTGATTTTCAGGTGGAGGGGTAGTGGGGGGGGAGTCATGATGGGACACGGAGGGTATGCGGTTGTACGAGGGCTCGCATCTATGTGCGGGGCGGCAGTACTTGTAAGGCGGATCGGCTGGCTGCTTCGGAGCAATGTTGTGTAAGTGGGCGTGGACGCTGCTGTCGGCGCGGTCGAACATTCGTTCCTTGAGTTGTTCTACGAGCTACGTTCTACGTCATCGAGCGGCGCGATACGGAGGTCGCGCGCGGTGACGTCATTGCGTACGTATCTCCCAGCGCCGGCTATGATTCGGGCCGCTCTGTTCTGCACCGCTTGAAGCCTCCTGCGTTGCGTCTGTGAACATAGATGATACCATGCGGGCGCGGCGTATGTTAGCACCGGCCGCAGGTATTGTTTGAAGATGTTTACTTTAGTGCGCCTGGGGAGGTTAGAGTTAAATAGATGGTAGAACTCCCCACGCACTCGGTGGCCGGCTGCAGTTACTTGGTCGAGATGGGCGACCATGTGGAGGTTACGGTCCAGTGTAACCCCCAGGTACTTCACAGACTGCTGCCACGCAATCTGTTGACCAAGTAATTTGAGTGGCGGTGGTGGCTTCTTGCTTGTGGTGAGGAGGGCAGCTGTCTTGCCCACGTTGATGGCAATACGCCATCTGGCGAGCCAGTCGGGCAGGAGGGCCAGTTGTCGCTGCATCCTGGTTGCTGCTGGTTTGGGCCACGCGGACGAAGTATAGTAGGCGCTGTCATCTGCGAAGAGCGCAAGCTCTACTCTTGGCTCCCAGTTCTGTAACAGTGGATTTAGTGACGGAATGTCATTTGTATAGAGGCCGTATAGCAGCGGAGAGAGCACGCTGCCCTGCGGCACGCCGGCCTTAATGGAGTGAGTGGCGGAGGTGGCTGATTCCACCGACACGTAGAAGCTTCTCCTACTGAGGTAGTCTGCTACGAGGTGTATGAGCGCTGGAGGGAAGCTGGCGGTGTGCAGTTTATGGATAAGACCGGGGTGCCAAACCCGGTCGAAAGCTTTCTTGTTATCCTAACATTGCAAAGCCCTTACGTACTCCCGCAAAAACAATACGATAGCGTGTTTCTACGCGCTACAGCGCCATCTAGTTTTACTTAAATTAAGAATTTAACATATTCATAAAATATGCCTAGTAACAATATGCCCAGGATGCGGATCGCTGGTAGATACGACTTCTTAACGACTACTAACATGACTTAACCACTACTGGACTACGTTCTATTATTCTGATAGTTGGTCTTAAACAAACCAAGGTAGATTTCAGAAACGTTCGGCTATGACAAATACTCTTCCAGGATTTTTTTTGTTAAGTTTTGCGCTTGTGAAAAGGCAAAGAATGCAAACCCATACGTCTTCATTTTCAACTACGTCTTGTTAATATAATGACTGATTCATGAGTAATGGATGATCAATAAATACATGATGTAGGTAAAATGTCATATGTGTTTGGTTTCAGTATAAGTATGGGTTTCATAGAAATATCCGCTAATGTCTGTAATGAATGAAGTCAACCATTATGTTTCGCTGCTTTGATTAATTTGTAAACACAGTATATACAACTATGTATGTACATATAAGTTTTTTTAAAAGTAAATTTGATTAAAGGGTGTGCTCTGTTTATGTATCTACTAGCGTCCCGCCCCGGCTTCGCACGGATGCAATAATCTACTATATTATGCATGTATTACATATTAACCTTCCTCTTGAATTACTCTATCTATTAAAAAAAAACAGCATCAAAATCCGTTGCGTAGTTTTAAAGATTTAAGCATACATAGGAATATAAGGACAGAGAAAGCTACTTTGTTTTATACTATGTAGTGATGTTTATCCCCTTATAAAAGAATGATTTATCTCATCCGTAATACAGCAAATTTCCTCAAATTGTGAAAACGGATACATTTGATAAAAAAATTAAAAACAACAAATACATACTTATATTATATATTATTAATTATTTTGCGTATTTTTTTGTATCTGTTTAATTACTTACTCACACTAGAATAAGATTTCTTGTAACTAACATTTTATTATGGATTTTTAATATCTGAAATAAATAATAATAATAATAATGTAGACAAAATCTACAAAAAGCAATTAAATGACACTAATCAATACCCCACAGGAAGTTTCAAAAACGCCCAAGTTTTTCGTGAAATATGTCGATGTGCTTAAATGTTTAATTGAACTCGTTTGCGGCTCTTATTATAAAACTATAATGAACCCTGCACAAAGGTGATATTAATCTATAATCTAAGATCACAGTGGTTTGTGTGTTTGTCTGTCCGCTCTTTTTCCCTCTCTTTTTACATTGTATCAATAACGTTACCATAGCAACGCGTTACCGCAAGTAGTTCGTCTACCGGACGCTAGATGGCACTAACGGAAAAATATTTAATAATGGAAAGATTTCGAAATAATTTAGAAATAGAATTTTGTCCACCCGTGCGAAGCAGGACGGGTCGCTAGTCTATAATCTAAGAACACAAATTTGTTGTTTGTGTGTTTGTCTGTCCGCTCTTTTTCCTGCTCTTTTTCCATTGTATACGCGTTACCATAGCAACGCGTTACCGGGTCAGCTAGTCTTATTTAACAAATTTATGTATTACGATCGATTGCTCTGTAAATGTAAAACCAACATAAACCATTCCTTTGTACTTCATAAAAATTACAAATTCTGTCACATTCTATACCGTTATTTAGTTATAGTAAATATTATGGGCCATAGGAATATAAAAAATACGAGATTGGTTTTTGAAGAAGCCCTTTCTCATAGTAATAATAGCCTCGCAAGTATGTTCAGGAAAACCTAAAAGCCGAACCTTTGAAAAGGGTCAATGTAAAACCAATTTCAGTTTTAGTGTCGACACGCACCCCTCAAATAGATGTTTGTGGACGGAATTTGGGTACACATAGTTCACGAGATACTACACAAGGAAAGTGATTGAAAAAAATACGTACGCAAAACCAAGCGTAGTAAAATGTGAAGGGTAGTGGATAAAGGCACGTTTACATCTGTCTTTAGCAATCGCTAGATTGTTATGTACTTAAAACATCGGCTGTATGGTATTACGAATCAGGTTTGTTTGTGGTTAGTGGCGATTAATATTTCCGAAGTATCGATAATATTATTATTTAATAGTTTAAGTAAAAAATCAGCTTCTCCGTTGATAGCACTATCGAAAATATCCATACTACATCTACTTCTACATCTACAACAGCCGAAATGATGGATAACAGGAAGCGAGAGTACTCTCGGGATTTGTAGAGGACTCTCAGCCTCAGAGTATTATACACTGAAGGTACTCTTTTTTAAAAGAGGAAAATGTATTTAACATTCTCTTTCGCTAGGAGACGAAGTGGGATTCTCCTACATTCCCCCACCCGATTGCGTGGTTCACGTTAATAATACTTACATATAGCAATAGCATCGATAGTTTTGGTCGTAAAAAACTTCAATAGTAACGATAATATTGATTTAAGAGTACCTACTATACTACGAATGGATATATTGTCGTACTTAGATATGAAAAACATTTAATATAATTATCATTAACCTTCTTATCATAATATTGACTAGAATTCTTACAAACTGTAAAAAATAAAATTAAAAAATTGATGGTATCGATATTATTGCTTTTCTGGACAAAGAAACTCCCAATACTTTCTATATTTTGTTAATTTATGAGCAGTTTTTTATCGGTTATATCGGTAGTATAGAACTTCGTCAATAGTATTGTCACGTTTCGAACTACGTTCATCAGTCTTACTATCGGATAAACTATCGTACTGCTATCGATATTCTATCATAGATTGGCAACACTAGTAGTATAGTATAGTATAGTAGTGTCGACTTATTTATGGTGTGCTCGCGTGATACGGTCCCACCGTATCACCCTCCCTTTATTATTCTTTGATATCTGTAAAGTAGAAGCGACGTCAGTTATATGCGATAGCTAAGTATGCAGCAAAAAAGATCCCGCATGCATTACTTGCATTGCCATTAACAAAATCATTAATTGATATATGAGATATCTTGGGAATACAGGCATGATGCGATGCGAGTAACGTTGCGATGCGGGCAATGTGGGCTATTGCGCAATCTGGTGAAACAGAGCAACCCGGGCAAAAATGCGCGACACGGTAAATAGCGCGACCCGGGCAAAAATATGCGACACGGGAAATAGAGCAACCCGGGCAAAAATGGGCGACACGGGAAATAGAGCAACCTGGGCAAAATGGGCGATATGACAAATAGCGCAACCCGGGCAAAAATGCGCGACACGGGAAATAGCGCAACCCGGGAAAAAATCCGCAACACGGAAAATAGTTCAGCGTGGGTAACGGCAACGCCCTTATCGCGTTTTCTCTCTTTCTAATGTGATAGAACTTATTTCGCTCGTTCCTTAAACAACTGTATTAAAACTGGATTAAATTTACACAAACACAATAATATCATTATAGGAATGATTTATTAAATTCAAATTCAACCCATATTTCATTACGAAGTGAATTTGCCAATATACTAACATAATCAGTCGATCGTTTGGTGCAACTGTAGCGATCCTGCCTTTCGCCACGACGGACCTGGGTTTGAATCCCGGAAGGGGCAGATGTTTGTGTGATGAATACAAGCATTTGTACCTGAGTCATGGGTATTGATATATATTTCAAAAAATATTACTTATTTACGATTGATATATGTAGGTATGTCTATTCGTTACCCTAGTATCCTTAATACAAGCCTTATAGAGCTTACTTTGGACTAGGCTTATTGGTATGAAAGTAACAAATATTATTAATATTACTAGCTGACCCGGCCACGCGTTGCTGTGTTATAAATTACACACGAACAACAACAACAACGAAGGTGCTGCCGACTGGCGTCGTATTCTATTAACAGTTGACATTGACATTTATAATAACTGACAATATGGTAACAAACACAAACACAAAGTATTGTCATAATATAATTAGGATAATTCAGATGGTAAGTAGATAATCACCATTAATATATGGCCTCCGTATTGTTTTATTGAATATTAATAAGACGAATATTTTCTTAAGACTTATAGTTAAAATATGGTACTCAATTTTGCCGACAGCTTTAAATGGCAATGAAAGATTGTTATTAATCCTTTTTGTTGATTACTTTGAGTTTTATTAATATCTTTGCTTTGTCATTGCCTCTTTCAGTTGTAATTGAAAACATTTAATTTATGTTACCATTGGTTTTGTTAATTTTATGAAAATTATAAGAAATTTACATCTTTTGCCTTAAAATTGCGAACACGCATTGCTGAGAAAACAGATTTTGTGATTGTTGATTACCTATAGTTTTCTTAGACGAGGCCTAATGTATTATATAAGGCGCCATCTATCTCCTTATATAAATTTCTTTACAATTTAATTTATAGAAATAATGAACTTTTGGTAGTTTTTGTAAGTTATACGATATCTCGAACTGTTTAGTGAATCAAAATGTATTATAAAAATGCGTTTTTCTCTTGTTTTAATTTAATCCTGGCTTTATTCCTTTACAGCAGTGCGATTCACTAACGGAAACAATAGCGTCGAGCTGGTGATATTTTTATGCAGAATACCAAAACTGTCTAAACCAAAAAAACATGGAAAAATGTTAATTTTTAGTTCCGGCTCACCCCGTCTTCGTGCCAAAGCTCTAGTGTTAGAAGCGATTTTCACTTTACATTATAAGTGAATATCAAAATGTATCCCAGCACTATGGCGGCGCCGGGTTCCGGACTTTTGCTAAGAAAAGCATATCAAGAGCCGTGTTCATAGGATGACCGGTAATTTCCATTCGTACTATGGAACATGACTTAATCAGATAAAAAGACATTATTTTTACTCATTTCTTCCAGAAAAGTACATATTAATCTTTCATCTTAGTCTACTGCTATAAAAGAAAATGGGAATCATATTTATAGTATATCTCTCATGAAAGATTTTGGGAAAGTATCTCATAAAAAAGTATATGATATTGATAATAAAGTGTTCCAAGCATATCAATGATAATACATTCTACGGTCTGCTTGGGTAAATGAGTAATCTACAAAAGCCTAAATGATAGATAACAGGAAGCGAGAGTACTCTCCGGATTTGTAGAGGATTCTCAGCCTCAAAGCATTATATTCTGACGGTACTCTTTTTGCAAAAGGAAAAATGCATTTTACATACTCTTTGGCTAGGAGACGATTCCCCCACCCGGCTTAGTGCCCGATGAAGGATTTCAGGCCTATCCACTAAAAACCGGTAGATGTCAATCCTGCCAATATTTGCCTCGGTCTCAGGTAAGCGATAGTATCATACAGATACTATGGGATGGGATGTCCTCTATGGGATGCAGATCTACTTGTGACATTCAAGGGATATCTCCCAACCGCCCGCTAGAAAGCGCATTGCACATAAGCGTACTAAATTAGCTATGGAGCTCATTTACCTCAAAACAAGGCTTCCCAACACAAACTCAGAGCCCAACCCTGATGGTACACCACCCACCACCCTCTACAAAAAAGTAAACTACATCATTATATGAACGTAAAGCCACACCGGAGATAAAAGAGACCTCAAGGCCGCTGTTTTCTATCTATGGTTTTTGATGACATCATGTACTATGGGAACCGCCATACCACCACCATCACAACTATGCTACCACCATTACCAAACTACCCCAGCATGACTTAGGTACTGGATGGCATGAGTGTTTGTCTATTTCTGTCCAAAATTTTAATAAAACTCATTGACATAAAACAATTTTTACGAATATGATATATTTAAATTCTGAAGTTCCGACTCCTTCCTACCTTCTTTCGAATAACAAGATGACTAAGGCAATAATCATCTCACATGTGCCTTTACAATATCTTGATAGGGCACGTTCCTAACTATTAAAATTTTATACAAATTAAAATGCAAAGTTTCTTTTGCATTTTATTTAAATCTGTTATTGCATTTACGATTACTAACAACTACAGGGTCTACCGCCAGTTCTGAAAATGGGAAACCCTTTCGAGAAGTACTGGTGAAAGAAACTTGGACAGGGGGACCGATCTTCATCTAACTTTTATTATTTGCAAAAAGAGCATCATCAATTGTCATCCATGATGACGGCTCCAGTAAAAGAGTCAAAACGTTAGTATTAAATATTATTCGCAAATATTGGTTCAAAAATTATTTAATTTAAATATGTAATATACACGGAAGTGCAAGAACTAGGAACCAAACATGTTTGTAACTATTCCTTGTTAAAAAGTGAATGTAAAATGCAGTTGATTAAAGCTTAAAATGCCAAAATGTGATATTGTTTTATTAAAAAAGCTTCATTGTTAATAAAAAAATCTTTCCAAACATTACAAATATTTGAAGCGGAGCGAGCGAAGCTCCCATGGATCAGCTTCAATGGCGCAATGTCTGTTACTCCATGACTTCCCGAGTTCTTAACCGATTTTAATATTTTTTGTGTGTTTCTTAACTCGAATAAACAGGTTTAGGATTAGATTGTGACGGAGCCCGAATTTTGAAATTCGCAAAAATTCCCATCGAAAAAAACATATTTTTTTAGGTATTACGCTCCGGTTTTTGCTTAGCGACTGCATCGCCTAGTTACATGTGTGTATGTCATTACCTACCGTAGTCTGTTTAATAAATAGGTAGGATGTGATTGTTTTTAGGCGTTTTTTAAGTCTTATAGAAATATTGTATCATCAATGCCAGATATAAAATAAATAGAAAAGAAATATATCTTTAGAATCCATCGTAAACATTCTTATTATATATAACCACTATCGTTGCACTAAACGGTCGACAATATCGTCGTAATATAACAATCTGCACGTCAAAGTTTATTTACTTCTCATTTTTAGTAAATGCATAGTAGAGAGCGTGAGTAATGGATATTCTTATCACGGTTAAATTAAATGCGCTTCAGATTACATGTATTAAAATGCTATTTTACTGAGTAGTAAGCAAAGACTCGATGGGGGGTGGCGTGTGCCTTTTGTCTGTGGCCAGTTAGAACGATGGCTTAACCCTTATCTTTTGTGGTTACAATGACAAACAGCACCCGTCCGTCGTCGCCTGTTCTACTGAAAAGTACTTCTGTTAGGTTTATCTGTACTGCGATAAGTTTTTTTTTTTTACAGTGGTTCACGTGATTATCTTTGTACAACTGCCGTTGACTTGGTTAATTTGCTTTATAGAAATAGTAAGTTAAATGAAGTTGTTCAAAACATGAATGTTTCTGTTTTATCTTTATATATATATATATAATTCTTCTGTAAGTGTGTATGTCATTGAACTCCTTCTAAAAGGCTGGATCGATTTGAATGATTTTTTTTTGTTAGTTTGGGTGGCGCCCTGGAAGGTTTAGATTCACTAATCCGCCCGGCAGGTGGCGCTGCAGTCAGCACAGCAGCGCGTGGCCGGGTGAACTAGTTAAATATATAAAATAACTAGACCGATACTAAACCGACTTGCCTCAAAAATTACTGAGAAGTCAAGGGATTAACGTCTTGCCTGAGAATAATTTCTGAGCCTAGTCGATTTATTCAAGTATTTTTTAAAATTATAAGTAATCATATAAAATTGGCGTTTTGTCGTATTGGCCACTTTGATATAAAATATGTCCTCTTTGGTTAAGAATTCCAAATTTGAATTTATATATCCATTTAGCTGGCATTAGCATTTATTTGAATTTTGAAAACAGTCCTTCATTTGTTTTTCCTGATTGTTTTTTTTATTAAGCGTCGCTCATATCGCGCAATGGATAAAATGAAATATCGCTATATTTACGAGTACGAGTTCTACCGTGGCATCAGTGCTGCAGGATTAACAGCTCGAAAGATTAACGATGTGTATAACAGTGGTGTCGCAAAACAAAACACGATACGTTGTAGGTTCCATCGTTTACGTTCTGGAAATTTCGACCTGCGGAACAAGCTCCGTGGACGGCCTGAGACCAAAGTAATAATGCGCGCAACAAAGGAGTGGAATTCTCTCCCTGCAGCTGTTACCTCCTGGCCACCTTTACTGGCCTTCTTCACCTAAGGCACCTTCTGGGTTAGCTCGTTTCATCGTGGATTCTGTCTTGGCCCCCGGGCTTAATTGAGATCAAGAGCTATCCCATTCTAAATAAAAAAATGGCTAATGAAGAGTTAGAGGCCATTGTGGAAGCGGATCCATCGCAAAACACTTCAGAGTTAGCTCAATGAGAAATAGGTGTAAGCGATAAAACTGTTTTAATCCAATTGAAGCAAATCGGGAAAGTAAAAAAAAGGTAGAAATGTGGGTACCTCATGAATTAAATGAATGAACCCAGCAAACACGCATCGAATGTTACGTTACATTGTACAACCGACACAATAATGAAGAAATTTTAATTCAGATTATGACATGTAATGAAAAGTGGATCCTGTACTATAACCAGAAGCGCTCTGAACTGAACCCTGGAGAACCAGTTAAATCCTGCCCCAGGCAAAAAAATTGACTCAGAAAAATTTACTTGTACCGGTGTCGTTCACTAGAGCCTTTTAAAACCTGGCCAAACAATTACGGCAGATATTTTTTGTTAGCGACTGTCAACCATTACGGAAAAACTAGCTGCTAAAGAATCGAGGCTGGTCAATCGCTCCGTTGATGCTTCAGGAGAACCCTACACACTGTACAACAGACGGCTGCTAAACTAGAGGAGCTGCAATTGGAATGCCTGCGACATCTACCATACTCCCCGAACTTGCTCCAACGGATTACCATTTATTCCGTAATTTGGATAACTTCTTACAAGGAAAAAGAATCAACTCCGATGTAGCAGTCCAAACTGCCTTGAGAGTGCTTATTGATTTTCGCCTCCTTGTTTTTTTAGTAAAGAGATCGTTGAACTACATATGGGATGGCATAAGTGCATAGATAACAATGGGGCATACTTTGATTAATGAAATTTATTTTACAGAAGAATTGACTTTATACTCCTGCCATAAAAAGCCAATTTCATATTTAAGGACCTGATGATAAAATAAAGCTATTATTTTTGCGCGTTAAATTTATAACTATAGATTAAAAATAGAGTAAAGAGGTCCCTAATTTAACTTAAGATGTGGCGTTTTAGAGTATTTTATATGGAATAAAAAATCTAAGTTGTAGGTATTTATAAATTTTCTTTAGTTCCATCAAGAATTGTCAATTATTAAAACAGTTTTTGAATGAAAACTTCTTTAGCATCGTTGTGATTTGAAAGTACATTATCGAAGTCCAAATCGAAAAAGCGACAGTAAAATGAGACAGACACATAAATTCATAAGATTAAACGTAGGAGAAAATGAGATAGAAAACATTATGTACGTGTGAATTGCACGCATGCTTTTTTAAAGTTCAAGCTAAATTTATTTAGGGAACATAAATGTGTATGATTTTTTTTTATTTTCAGTGCCTTATGATAATTTTCTGTTGAAAAAATTAAATCGGCTCTAAAATTAACCGCAACTTTGGGAAGTCCGATCCACTGCTCTTTCAATTGAGAATCACTCGTGACCCGAGTCTCTTTTTTCAGGTATATTTCTTTTATGTTATTTTTTCATACCATTCCCATTTTAAATCAGACCACCAGACTTACAAATGGGCAACACCATTAAATGATTGATATACCAAAGAGTCGCACTAAGCGTTATAGCTTCAACTTTTTGATCCGTACCGTTAAAGAGTGGAAAATTTTTGGTCACTGAAAAACGTGGGATTTTTAGATTTTTAAATCTAGTATTATCATTTTATTCTTTTTAATAATTAACTCAACGAAGTAACCATGTGTTACGCAACAATCGGATAAGCCCCATACAAAAGTGAAAGTTGCCGAAAGATGACCTGAAAGTGCACCTAGAAAGTTGAAAGTTGAAACGTGCATTGTCATCGGGTTCTGAGCTACCCTGAGAGTTTCAACTCGCTAGGTGGTCGGGAAGTGCCTCAAAATTGAGATACAAGATTCCAACCGGACAGACAAGCAAACAGACAAGAAAGCGACCTAAGAAAAACGTGGGAATAAATGATAAGTACTATAATTCCACACAATGTTTTATTACCAATAGACCAGCGATTATACATTTTTTTCCATGATCCGTTAACATTAATAATGTCAAAAGGAATCTGATTTCCAATTGTTTCTTTTTTGATCTCTCTCTTTCTCTCTCCAATTAAAGATCAATGCTCTTGTTGATAATAATGTGACTTTCCCCACTGTGGTCGATCCTATGACTCATACTATAGAAGAAGTAAATTTAGTAAAGTTATACTAATATAACAAAATAACAATAGCACCCTCTCAATTATGAGTTGCTATTAAAAATCACTTTGATAATATTCCCTTAGGACTTCACCACTTAATTAAAGCACCAAATAAAGACGGCCACGTAGGCGACGAGAATGATAAGGCGAATGCTTATATCGCTATGAATAATGTCTGACACGTACCGAATATTAATCACTATACCATAAACGAGATAATAAAATTTACGAACTTTCAGGCCATTTCCAATCGGTTTGAGTATCCATTCGAACTTAGTGTATTACTTATGAAATAATTATAACGATACTATTTCTTATATTCACATTCATGGAAGTTAAGGAGGCGTTTACCCATGATCGCAGATTGAACCAACATGACTTTAATTACAATAAGAAAATATTACTTTATTTGACCTGAACCTGAATAAACCGGTTTTGAACTGAAAACTTTTTTAGCATCGTTATGATTTGAAAGTCGATGAAACGAAAAAGCGACGTAAAGAGAGACAGACACATAAAGTCATAAAATTTTACGTAGGAGAAAATGAGATAGGAAGCATTATGTAAGTGTGTTAATACGTGTTTTAGTGAGACTCCTTGTTATTTCTTGTAACTTTTTGAAGTACATGTAAGAAGCGCGCCGGTGTTACCTAGAAAACGCGAGAAAATAAACGCAAGCTCGCAAAACATCACGAAGTTCCGTTGAAAAAATAAATAACCGCATGAATTTGTATTAGCTATCAACTTCTTCATAAATGTATTTTCATAACAAAAAGGTGCGTCAATATAAATTATTTTTATTTGAAAGATGTTTTATATATTAGAATAAATACTTAAATTCCGAATTATCATGGCGCAATTACATGAGGTTAATCAACTACAATCCGTTAGGAGTGCTAGGTAAATATTAATCAGAATATTGTTGGGCGTTCTCTAATGAAGTCGAGCCGGCCCCGAGGGCATCGCAAACATTTTTAATCCCAAACGCATCTCATAAATTCAGCGGGGAATTGAGTCGCTTTTGTTTTTCTTTCCATAAGAATTCTTTTTTCAAAAGATTTTTTTTCCGCAGAGGTTTTTACAGAGGTTAGTTGGCGTGCGACGGACACACAGCCCGGGAACTCTCTTGTTGCTCTGTTTCTTTGTCATTGGGATTTTACGGTCGCAAAAGGGCTTTGCGTTACTCACAAAGAACTTAACGAGTCATGAAAATAATATTTATGGCTTCTTATAAAAGGATTTCGAAGAAAATTATGGTAGCGTTTCGATCGCGATTTATCTGTACTGAAAATTATAAGTTTGTACTAAAATTTTACTCAGTTTTCACACTTTCGAGTCTATCTCATATTTCAATAAAATCAGTTACTGTACCAAAGACTAAGGTAGGAAGGGCTAGTAAGGACTAGTCTTCATATCGACGGCGAAGTGCCAATAACTCCTAACTGCTAAATTAAAAATAATACACAAGCTGAATAAAACGTTTAATTTCTCGACAAGCTAAAAATTGGTTGGTATTTAATTTTTTACTTGATACGCTTGCGACTGAAAATACGCTTAGGAAATTTCATTAAAATATTCAAATAACGAATTTTAATTCGAAATGAAAAAAAAGTAAATTTCTCGACGAATTTCAGTTAGGAGGTATTGGCACTTCGCCTTGATATAAGCTTAGCACATGTATGATGCTCCTTGTAAGATGGATATCTTGTGATCACGGCTCCTGTAAAGGAGTCGAAAAGACAGAACTAAATAAGAAAAGCATGTGTGAAATTCACACGTGGTAGAAGTGGAACCTTCAAAAATACAAAATACCACGGTTGTTGTGATGCCTTTGCTCAAGCTTTGTATGCATGCGCACACAAACACGTATTAACACACGTACAACGCTGAGGTCCAAGAAAACTCCCACTATGCCTTGGTAAACACGAGTGGAGGGGTACGAAGCAGAGCACAAAGAGAATCACGAACATAAGAGACACTGTATAATGATTCCTATCCCATTTTCTCCTACGTTAAATCTTATTAATTTATGTGTCTGTCGCTTTTTACTGACGCTTTTTCGTTTCATCGACTTTCAAATCACAACGATGCTTAAGAAGTTTTCACTTCAAAAAGAAGAAACACGTCGTAGACCCGATAAAAAAGGTTTTCTTTAAATTGTAATAATTCACATTTCGGTTTTTGCTTTAAATTAATTTCTCCAAAGACACACTGCAAGACCTAGTGATGTAGTTAGCTCTTTTACAAATAATAAAAGTAAGATGGAAGTCGGTCCCAGGGGGGCCTCCTCCTCGAGTTTCTTTCGCCAGTTCTCGGAAGGGCCTCCCAATTTCCGTTCCGATTAAAGTGGTTTTGTTTAAATTTTAATAATTCACATTTTTTTAATTGTCACAAATCGGGATTATTATAAAAAGTTTCAAGGTTATTTTTATTCTTTATAGGTATTCAGTAAAAGTAGTTCTTAAAATATCTTATCCACTATTTCATCCATTTTGATTCTTCAATGTTTAGGCTGCTTGTCTTTGGAAAAACCTTTCAATCTTATAACTCATGCATAATTATGCCAACGTTTTTAAGAAGCTGTCGATTTGATGGATTATATAAGTCTTGTGTACCAGTTTATTTATAGTATCATATTAATGTCTGTATATAATGTGTGTATGTATTAAACAATATATATTAAACAATAATTATAATAATAATCGGACTTTTATTATTTCCTTTTCGTTACTAAAACATTTGCATTGATACTTTAATATTTTATTTCAATTAATTTCTAAGTAAAGTGCGGATGCGAAGAGTTTGAAAAATCCAATTCCATCACCCGAACGATTTCCTGGAACGAAAATGATCTATCGTCAACGTTCAAATTAATCACCATCATCACTTTTATCATTTAATTATCCATTTTAATAACAAATATTCGATAGTGGCAGTGATCATGATTTTATGCATAATAATAAGACGGGCTTATTTATTTTATTTGCTATTAAAATAGATAATAATAATATAAAAACTATAAATGGTGTTTAACTCATTTGATGAGACCGGTTGAGATGACAGTTTCAAACAAAACAGAACGACTTCTATCCTCGTCGACGTACTACGGACGTAGTCCCACTCGTAAAATTACTACGAGGGGTAGTTAAATTGAAAACGTGAAAAAACACATTTTAAAATAGTTTTTTCTCTTGTTATAATATTAATTTCAAATCTCATTAGCATTCTTTGATAAAAAATTTACGCGAAATATTTCTGATCTGATTTTTTTATTTTATTTAGAATGGGTTCGCTCTTGATCGCAATCAAGCCCGGGGGCAAATACAGAATCCACGGTGGAACGAGCTAACCCAGAAGGTGCCTATTCTATGCCTATTGAAAATGGACGGGTTATAAGTAATACCGACGCAGGGAAATGGCGCTATAAGCACATGCAGCTCCTGTATGACTGACACATGAATGTATTTTCTAAAAGTTTCCGTAAATACTTCAATAGCAGCATTCATCTAGACCTTAAAAGAAAATTGAGATACATTAACTAACTTATGGTTTCTTAGAAACAGAGACCTTACTATGACCTCTTAGCGCGATGTAAATTCGATTGTGGAAGTAAGACACCGCCATACGCGGTCTATAGTGGCGTCTCTCTTCAGCAGTGGAACTTGAATCGCGATAAGAGTTGATGATAGTTCCTCAGGGCTTTAATAACGTTTTCAGCAAACACAGCAATGTTTGAAAAACATTAAGTGATAGATTTGAAAAAAATTGCGCACCTGTATAAATAAGAACAAATATAAACTATGTTCAAGTAGCAAAAGTCTTCTATTGGTTGAAGGATTTTAATCTCTTTTTCTATCTGGCAATTATACAGTTTAACATTTCAATCGATCCAACAGGATTAGGAATAGACTAGAAAATTTTGAAATTCGTAAAAATAAAAAAGTTGTGACCAAAAAACATTGGCTCTATGGGATTATCCATTGAAACAAAAAGCGCTCCACTCCAATATATGGTGCTAGCAAAGCTTTATGGTTGGGACTGCATCGACTTAGTAGTTTAGTTCAGATCATACTAACTATTAAAACCTGCTTATGTATAAGACACAATCGATAAAGTTCAATATGTTCTTGTAGCGACATCTTGTGATAATGAAAATGAACTAAAAATATAAAATAAAGTGATGAAACATTCCGCCTACCATGGACAAATGATCATCATTATCGCACACCGTTTAAACAGTCATCATATTATAATAACAACCAAAAACTTTAATAACGATAGTTGTCAACGTATTTACCATAAGCGTGCGTGTACTTATGTACACGCGGCAGAAGTTATACTTTTTTTTAAGGAGATAACTTGAAGTTCGCCTATTCCCTTCAGCTAACTTCATGGTGACGCTTTTTCGTTGCATACTGCTAGAGTTTCACACTAAGGCGGTTCACACACTAGAGATGCGTCCCGCCGCGGTGCGCGTAGCGACAGAAAACGCGCCCCCGCGCGGAGGCGCAGATCTGCCTATCTTAGCGGTGTAATCTGCTTCTCCGCGCAGATTTTCAATACAAGTTGACCCTACTTCTTCACACCCCGCGCTCCCGCGCAGAATCTGCGCGCGGGGCGCCTTCCCGCGCGTTCTCGCGTCGGCAGTGTGTTGTCATAGGCGTGTTTTCTATATTAATTGAGATTCTTGCATACAATAATAAAATCTGCGGCCACGCGCTACGCGACGGGGCGCGGTGCAGTGTGTTAACCGCCTAAATGCGCCAATAGAAGTATAACTTTAAAAAGGAAATTGAATTTATATTCTCAATACTCGTGTGTACTATCTTACCTTAAGAATTTCGATTGACTAGATTGTTAGTGTTATGAAATATGGATGAAATTAATATCTCAGGTACGTACCCCGGTGAAACTTTATCAATAATTTTGATTTATGGAAGCCCCACCGCGGCTCATATCTACTCGAAAGTTTTGGCTATTTAAACAAATTTAAGCTGGTAGTTATTAGCCAGTGTGCTCTCTGGGCCGCGTTTTCGCGGAGTCTCGCAAAATTATGTAGAACTTTATTCCTTGATATTAAGTTCTGTTCATCCAGTGAAGTGCTGAAGGTAGCAAATACGAGATACTTTTCGAATTTAATACTAAAATCCACGTTGATAGGAAATCTTTTATTTATATTAATATTTTCGCAGAAAATCTTCTATTGCTTCCTATAAAAAACATCATGTCTGCTTCCTATGAAAACAGCTTAAGATAGTTAAATCAAATTTAATGTGAACACAAACACGTTTTATTAAATTTTCAATTTTAAACGAAGCTCGGTGAGAATTATTCTTCTTTAATTTTTAGTGTATAATATTATGATTATTAGTATAATATATAATTGTGCGATTTTTTATATAAATCAAATTGTTTTATTTTTACATTTTATTTAGTTATTAAATTCTGATTACGATTACATGATATACTACTGAGTCTACTACCAGTTCGGCAATTGGGAGGCCCTTCCGAGAAGAATTGGCGAAAGAAATTCGGGCAGGGGGACCGACCTCCATCTTACTGTTATTATTTTATCTTTAAGTGTGTATTTAACTGGATTATAGGATGGATGATTATAATTGCGTTCGATATAATTGCAAATAAAATAAGTTGAATGGTTCTTAGATCACTTTTCAATGTTTACTTCTACTACAAAAGGTAGATTTGAATAAGACATCGAACAATATTTTGTTCATAAAAACATTAATTCAAAACAGAGTTAAGGATTTTACATGTTTTTGATACGAAATAAATTGATTTTGAAATTCTGACCAATTTAATTTGAAGCTTTGCTCAGCTTGTACTGTGAAATTTTTTTAATGAATATTATATGAACAAATACAATAAAGGTTAGTTATTATTATTATTCTCATTATTTGACATTGTTGTTTAGATAATAAAATTGTCGTTTTTCTAATTATAATAAAATAATTTAACGTTTTCGGTAACATTCAAATTATGTAAAGATAAAAAATGTTGACTATAGTGAGAAAAATAACCAATATTTTTTTTTTTGTAATATTTCCTTTACACAATTATCCACCGAATGAAAGTGAAATCCAAACCAAACCAAATAACACTAGTAATATTGGAAAACTGCTGTTCCAACATATTTGAAGACGTTTATATCAAGATTTACAATAATTAACTTGTTAGCTGACCATAGTGGATAAAGTTGTTTTAGCAAACCTATTAGTTTACTAACATTGATATCTCTATCTCATTCTATAACTATTTAAGAATTTTGAATATATGACCTTCTAATATAAGAACACATTGCCGAGATAGTCCCAATAAACTTTTCCATCAAAATACGATTTATCAATTTTTCCATCAATATACAATTATTCCCTATCTTAGGGACCTGGTTGAGCGAAGCGATGGTTGTATCATGCGTCATGCTCGTGAACGGGTGCTGCCTTGGGAAATGGGTCTGCTTTAACCTTCAGTATTATTGACTAATACTAAACATAAATCTTGTTGCTTTCTTAAATTTGTCGTTTATTCCCTGTATGTTATTGCAATGTTCAGGGATACTTACTTTAAGTAAGTACAGATACTTGTTGACTTCGTTGTAATCAACGAAATAATGATATCATAACACTATTAGTATTGTCATAATAAAATAATTTTGTTTCTTTTTTGTGGATTGTGTATGGTGACGACGTATTATATTGTAAATGTCGTTACTTCTGTTAAAGCTGACGAGTTTCATGCGCCCATTCTTCTTGTTAGTTAAAAGAAGTCCTGAATGGGTGGTAGGTAAAAATGTTATACGGTTCAAAACTACTTATTTTTAAGTGCATTTGAATAAAGTTATTTTCATTTTCATTTTACGATAATACCGATACGCCATGTTAAATTTATGCATTTCCAATGATTTATTATATGATAAATTTTCAATAGAAAAATACTAGAAAAAATATACTTGGCTAGTGAATTGTTCTCAGGCGGGAATGATTTGCGAACCGAGTTTATATTTCAAGTATTTTTCTTATAAAATTATAAATATAATTTATTAACCTTTTATGTTCAATAACGACTTTGGTAAGACAATTCTATGCAATGAAAAGAGACGGAGAGTTTAAAATAACATTGAAGTAAACCCTAAATTACTTATCTTTACTGCAAACAATTGCCACAGCACCAAACCAAATATAATAAATGGTCTCCACATCATTTAAACATGAATGAACGTAACAAACATGAAAATGAGGTTAAAAGAACTTTTTTTAATACTGAAAAAAAAATTATTTTTATTGTTTTTTAAGTATTTTTTATAATTAATAATAATATAAATAATAAATCAAAAATTGTGTATTTTATAAACATTCACAATGTCATATTTCTATAACATTAAATAAGTCAAAAACAACCACATCTCCCACAGCATTGGTTTTTATGACATTGTTTAAGAAATAAGTTTTACATAATAACTAGATGGCGCTGTAGCGCGTAGAAACACGCTATCGTATTGTTTTTGCGGGAGTACGTAAGGGCAACTTTAGTTTTTAGTTTTGCAATGTTAGGATAGCAAGACAATATGGTTACAAACATATACACGCACGCACGCACGCACGCACGCACGTACGCAATCACGCACGCACGCATGCACGCACGCACGCACGCACACAACACATACACACACACTCAAAGTATTTTCATAATAAAATTAGGATAAATAATAATAATACGATTCATTGTGACCTCTCCTTATTTAATTTTATATAGACAACATTTCAAGCATCGTTTTAGACGAAGTTTTGAAAAAGTAGACTAAGTGATGGCTATTTGAGCAAAATAAATAATGTGAATCTAGTTTTTTCATCGCAATAGGAAGTAATAACCAATGGATTACAGTAAATAACGACAGAAAAGCGTGAGTTTATTCGAATCACGATTTCGATAGCGTGAGCGTTGAGTGTTAAATAATTGTTGCAGAAGGTGTGCTTTTTTCATTTTAATGATAATTTAAAGACTTCGGTAACCTATTCATCACTTTAAACACAACATTACCCGAAGTATTTACTGCGGTTTAAATGTGTTTAACTGTGCTTTACATCCAGTAGAGATACGGTATATTTCAATGCTTTTTGAAAATTAAAAGTACATATATTAAGAAATTAAAGAACACTAGCTGACCCGGTAACGCGTTGCTATGGAAACGCCTTGCTATGGTAACGCGTATACAATGGAAAAAGAGCGGGAAAAAGAGCGGACAGACAAACACAAACAACAAATTTGTGTTCTTAGAGTATATATAAGGGTTCTCCCACACGACCGATTTTTCGATCGTTTTATTAAACGACGTTTATCCGAATTTGTGAAAGATTCAACGCACACGTCTGTAACTTCGTCGGTAGCATTTGAGGAAATTACACGTCATAAGTCTGCGGTATTTGATGGATAATTGGAAACGTTGAGTCGTTCACAAAATAGGTGATAAAAACGGCAAAATAATCGATTCAAAATTCGATCTTGTATGGGCACGTTTATTCTAATCAAACAACTAATTACTTATAATGGTCTTAAATTAATAATAATATTTTCTACATTTACACAATTAGCCTAGTCCATAGTAAGCACTGTAAGGCTTATGTTATGGATGCTAGGGTAACGAATACATTTGCACATATGATACATAGATTAGATCTATGTTCACAGAAATATATAATTAGGTCGGGGAAAAGGTCTTCGCATATAGTATGTATAAACTTGTAATAAAATATCTTTGGCTGCACCATTTGTATCTGGCTGATTTTAATGTCATGAAAAAGGTGACATTTAAAAAAAGAATCAAACATTCCTATTTTGTTTAACACTATTTTTCATTTTTTTTTGCATTCACAATGCAATATTTCTATAAGATATAAAATACGTGTGTAAAAAAAACAACGCCTCCGAGGTTTCTCCACCTACATTGGTGGAACGATACTAGCTCATAGTAGATGTTGAAATACGTTTGTAAAATTCGACACGTTTGCCAGCGTCTCGGTAGCTCAGCGGTCAGAGCACTCGCCCGGATTGCGAAAGGTCGTGGGTTCGAATCCCACCTGAGGGCTCGGAGGCGTAGTTGTTTTTTACACACGTATTTTATATCTTATAGAAATATTGCATTGTGAATGCAAAAAATAAATAAAAAACATAATTATAGCTGGTTCCATCTTAATAGATTGTTTAATATTTGTAAAAATATTACTTTCGCTGTTGAAGGTAGTTAGCGTTCAACATTGGTGGAACGATACTAGCTCATAGTAGAAGTTGAAATACGTTTGTAAAATTCGACACGTTTGCCAGCGTCTCGGTAGCTCAGCGGTCAGAGCACTCGCCCGGATTGCGAAAGGTCGTGGGTTCGAATCCCACCTGAGTGCTCGGAGGCGTAGTTGTTTTTTACACACGTATTTTGTATGTGGTGTTATTGATATTTGTTTATATTTCTTGGCTGCATTTGTTGTTGGTACCCAACACTCTTCATTACCCCCTCTTGGGCTACGGGCCTTTCGATATTTTACTCTAAAGATTCTGTAGATCCAGTTCTCCGGTTCTTATTCTAAAATGGCACACATTTCTAATGAATATGGAATATTTTTAAAGATAGTTATTATTGATTAAGTCCAATTTTAAGTCTGCACCTCGTCCACATTAGCGGCCAACAAAATTTCCTTGTATCGACAAAGTGGCCGGCCAGAATTCCCATTTTCACGATAAAGATCTGTCCCACCTTGTGGCCATTAAGGGTCAGCCGATGGTTAGATAGGAGGCAATTTATGCACTGCACCCTCAAGAGGTTCGTAGTATTTACTTACTTTTTATGAGCTCAGATTTTTATCGGCGCTGTGCAAAATGTTACTGTTTGAGTGCGACTATTGGTTTTATGGGTAGCCCAGCTTATGTTTATGTTAAAATTTCGTGAGAAGCATCAGGTTTCGTCCTTTTGTTACATTTGTTTTTGCTATGTTTTTAAAGGTTGTAAATATACCCCTAATGGAAACTATAATTATATTTCATTTATTTCAGGCAGAGCCTATAGAATGTGTTAGTAACAATAATCTTGCACTAGGGTTAGTAAAAAACATGAAAACAGACAAAGAGACATGAAAACAGACAAAAAGATGCTTCTTGATTTTTTGTATGAGACCTTTATTTGATCTAATATTCTGTTTTTATTTTTACCCTTTCCGTGCCAGCTACGAAAATACTATTTAAACACTTAACATGTATTTTTATTCCTAATGCCAAACTCTAAAAAACCGATCTTACTTGTATCGCCAAGAAATATTTTATTGTATAGGATGCCCAAAAAAATCTACGAGCATACTCGTAGTCGGCACCATGTTACAATAACGCACTACGAGTATTCTCGTAGCTGACACGGAAAGGGTTAAGAAATAGTTGGGCATTGCCTTTTTTTTAATTATTAATAATTTCTATCTATAAAAATGTACTTGTATATACAGATACGGAGAATAATGTACTATTATAAACAATTTATCTTTTTTCTTCCTTTTTTGAAAGGACAATGCCCATTTTTGTATGGGCATCGGTACCAACTTGCATCAAACCAAATTTACTCTCAAGAGTTTAGTTTTTATCTCACTTTTTACTACCAAAAATATTTTGTCAATGTCCACATTTTAGAGATATTGACATAAGTTGCAAACGCCTGATGGTAACATTTTAGCAATTTTGAATCAGCGTGATTATTATAGATGTCGCAGGTACATTGTAAAAGCCGTGGTATTATAGTATCACTAGCCAAATTATAATTAGGTTAGCAGTGTTATTATAATTTCACTATGGCAGATTATAATTTAATGGTTTTGACAATATAACTGCGACATAGATAAAGTGCGTATGCCTTTTAGGCCGCATTACTGAGTAGCGCATTGCATATTATAGATACTACACTAGCTCAATAAGTTGGGCCCAGACGCCTTCGCCTGTTAAGTTGTGACTTAACGCTCAGGTCGCGCATGGGTGGTATATTTACGTTATGCCTAGGCTTACCATGGAGAATATGATCTTAAGACTATTAAAAGTGGTCATAATTGAGTCCTTTACTTATTTTTATTATAATAAGTTATCAAAACTTCTGCATGTTTTAGTTGGATTGCTAATATTAAACTAAATCACTTACATACCAACAAGGTAACACAAATTAATAATTTGTGATGTCAGATTCAACAATTATTTTCTTACATAGCCAGATAAACCATTTACTTTTAGGTACATTATAGAATATATTATGATAAATATTACACAATCAACATATTATATTCATTAGAATAAAACACTTTCTACGGATTTTTGCGCATATTTTATTTTATATTTAATCCTGACGTTTCGACTGCTTTACAGGAGCGTCACCCCAACGTCCATTGTCTAAATGTTGTTGGCAAATTCGAGCCGACGATGGTATATAAAATCGGTGATTTTTAAGTACTGTTTCCCGTATTGAGAGAGGTATTATTGTAGCCGGCAAACTTCTTGAACATGATTTTGAAATCACGTGACATGTGCAGTAGTGAATAATGTACCTAAACTTGCTACTGCGCATGTCACGTGATTTCAAAATCATGTTCAAGAAGTTTGCCGGCTACAATAATAGACATTCAGGTCCAGTACAGTTCATGTATAAACAGTGATTAGCGGTACTCGCTGCTCGTCTGTATATAGAAGAGGTAATTCTAGATGGCGGCTCATCAGTTGTTACAATTTCTTCACTTCCGATTGGCCTATGAAGCTCATGTTGCTGTTGTCTGTTGACTGTCCTAGTAGCCGCCCTCCAGCAAGCAGCACATGCTCTCACAAGTCTAGAGACCTAAAATAATTTAAATTAGATGAATTTCTAGGAACATACTAGAAATAAGATAGATAAAGCATTCACTGTATTTTAATTTTTGTAAATATTGTACTTACAAGATGAAGTGGGGTCCATTGTAAAATCACATCTCGCTGTAAAGAATCAGGCCTTATTCGGTAGGTTCTTCTTCCACTAGTGCGTAATAATAAGACACCACAAGCGAAACAAACACTTTGATGACCAACTTCTGGGCTGCCAATTGTTCCTTCTTAGATCAACAAGTAGCAATTGTGGCATATAATATGATCCGGAGTAACCTGAAAAAGAAAAACTTGTAAAATACAGTATATGTATTTCATTATTCAATACACTGACATATGCATGTTATATAATTATGACGATTTATGTATAATTATTATCATACTAGGCCGCAGAATTATTATCTCCTGTGGTGGAAAAAATAGTGCACCTGGTTGAACTTATGACTGTGGAGGCCAACCACAAAAAAGCCTTATCAACTATACATACAGTAAATAATTATAGCACTTACATAAATGTATGTGCAAATATGTCATAGTCTAATAGGATAACAAGGAATAATCAGTCGCTAAAACAATTTATGCACTTTATTAAGTTACTCTTTCATACTCCAAGCTGTCACTAAAAATATTTTAGTTAGTTGAACTTATTGGCTACATTTTCAGCTGGGACTGGGATTTATACCAAAGACCTCCACAGCTATGACATTTATAAGATGTGCAAGGCAATCAAAAAGATTGTACAGAGTGGTTTTGTCATACTGGAAGCATATACTGGAATACTAGTGGCTCATTATAAACTACCAAATATAATAACATCATGAATGCGTTTACGAATGTTTAATGAAAAAACTTACCCAAGTAGGTGTAACCCATGAGGTCAATATTTCGCGTATGCTGGCGTGAACACTTCCCACCGAATGTATCAATGTGTTCCTTGGTATCGCACATTTGATACACCGCGGACGACTACTCTCTAGAGACACTGTCTCTTTTATCCATTTTTACTAGCCAAGCACCATGAACGTGCCATGAACACCGGCTGGCGTCTACAGAGTCACTGTCTCGTCGAGGCACTTCAAAGTCACTATCTCGATAATCCACACAAAGAGTGTCAGTGTCAACACTGTCAATACTTATTATAGACGTGGTGATTTAATTAAAGGATAAAACGACCAGATCAACTCAAACGCAACAAGAAAAACATCGATCAAACAAACATATTCACAACAAAAACGAAATTGACATTGACACTGACAGTTCTGTAATTAAGCGTTCCGAATCGCCATGAATGTATGTTTTGAGTTTCGAAAATACGCAATGTTTACTTTATGAAATGGTGAGATAGTATAAAATGATGTAAAAGAATTACATATTTTATTTTCTACTTTAAAATCTTATTTACTTATACAACGGCTGAAGCTAATAAGGCGATCAAAGATTTTTATGTTCATTGTTAAACCTCGGAAAAAACGGACAACTGTTATCGGAACGTGCAAGATTTCTTTTGATATACGGATATGATGTAATCTCTTGCGGAAGTAATTGCTAATTATTTAGTATCATTTAAATGAATTTTCTAAATGTGGTTAAAAAAAACTGTTAAAAGTCAGTACATAATACACATAAATAAAACATTATTTTCGGTGTTAATATATCTATGACGCAGTCTGGTACGGGGAATGGGCATTGTCCTTTGCCAATAAATGAATAAAGTTTACAAAGTAATTATAGCGTCTCAAAAACACGAAAAGACAAATACCTAAAGAATTTGAATTAACTTTTTATATAATGTACTGTATGTCGTACAATAAAAAATCTTAACAGCGAAAGTAGTAACTTCTGCATTTAACATTATTTATTTGTTAGAAGATTCACAAACAAATATCAAACACTATAATGTTATCGGTAGCTAATATCAATGACATTTAAAAATCTCCACAAAATTATGATATTTATTGATTACAATTATGAGACTATTTGTCTGTAGCGACACGTTCTCCCGGCGAAATAATTGAAACTTGGTATTACGTTTACTTGAAGCCTACGAAGGGACATGTTCTTTATGAATTTTAAGTTCCCATGAAAATTAAAGTAAACACATTATTACCTACTACCACGCGAACAAAGTCGAGAGCAGCCACAGTAATATATGTTTTTTAAAATGAATAAATAAGAAATAAAAAGCCTGATTTACAAATGATTTTGAGGTTATTATTTATTTATTCATGACTTACATTATCACAATTGTATAGATTTAACAAAGATTGCAAGAATTCTGATGTATGTCACAATAACGGTGTACATAACATTCGCCAAAATTATATTAAATTAGCAAAAAAAAGGAAAAGATGATAACAAAATCAAACCAAAAAATTTAAATTGATCCAAAGATTTTGAAAGAAATTTTAACATTTAATTTAATTACAGTGGCAGTGAAATTACTGGGTACAGTGACGTTACATCTTGTGTCACAAGTTGGCAACGTACACTGTGGTTCTTGTGGGGGTTGCAGTTTTGCTGCGAATCTCACAAGAGCCACATGTATTATAGGTGACTGCTACCACTTACCATCAGGTGGGCAGTTTGAAAAAAAAAAAACATTGAAAACAAGACAAAAATAATATTACATTGGGGTACACAAGCAAAGTTATTACTGAAAAATAATATTCATTCAGAATGTTAAGTTATTAATTCTACGTGAGCATTATATAAGATTTCAACACAAAGAATACTACACATTGAGATATTATCATATTTATTGATAATATTATCAACGTCGTTATTACCCACGCCTGTGTATTACATCGAAATATCTCAATCGAAGGGTTGACTCTGATAAATAGAAAGGTTCCTACGTGATATGTTTGCAAATTTTGTGAGTATATATCGCTTTGAGTTAGAGAAATCATACATTAGAGACTTGGAATGTAACCTGTAGGCAAAGGGAGAGAGGGCAATTTGAATATAATGAGCAAAATAAATTAATATAATTATGAGGTATAATAAACGCTCCATAAATAATAAATAATTAATTAATATTAGTCAACATCACACACATTGTTTTGAACTTAAGTAGCTAAAACCCTTGTGTTATATGGTATTTAGAAACAACATGTTGCACGTTTTCCATTTAGAAAAAAAGTCGACACTGTGTTGCACTGTATCGAACATGCTATAGCAAAAAACTTAGTGCCAATTAGAAAACACAAAACACTGTGTCGACACTGTGGCGCATTGTGTCGACACTGTGGCGCATTGTGTCGACACTGTGGCGCATTGTGTCGACACTGTGGCGTATTGTGTCGACACTGTGGCGCATTGTGTCGACACTGTGGCGCATTGTGTCGACACTGTGACGCATTGTGTCTACACTGTGACGCATTGTGTCTACACTGTGACGCATTGTGTCGACTAATTTTTATAAATGGAACACAGTACCATAACCTCAAGACCCGAGACAGTAAAAAAGTGCGTTTTCCACATTGACCCAACCGTGGATCGAACTCGGGACCTCAGAGTGAAATTACCATGAAAGCCAGTATGCGAGCTACTCAATCACGGAGGTCGCCTATGCTCGCCAATAACGTGAAAACTTTTAAAGGTTCTATATCAAAATCGTCGAGTTTTTAACCGAAGAGTTTTTTCTTCGGTTTTCGCAACCAGTTTCGATGGAAGAACATTAAACGACATATTAAACGTTTTCTCGCTGACTTTTGACATTTTGTGCTCATCATCCATTATAGTAGTTTTATGATGTGCACTTACATTAAAATCTACCGACGAAGTTTCCGACGAGTACGTTGACTTTTTACAATATCGGATAAAAGTCGGCAAAAAAATCGGTCAAAATGTCAATCGTGAGTACGAACGTCTAATATTTTTCCATCACAACTGGTTGCTAATAACAATTTAAAAATAAGTTTTACATTTTATTAAAAAGACAATACCCCTCTAATTCGTTTCTCTATTGTTTTAGCTACATATTTACTTGGTTATAATCAGCGCCCTTAACATGTTGAAATGACGAGTGCTTAACTACGATTGGTCAGTGGCTTGTCAGTGACATGACATGAGGATTTATGTCGTCCAACATTCCAGTGTTATTAGAGAGTTCTCGAAGTCACTATCTGCTTTACCGTTGACAGCTGTCACATTTTATAACTGGCTCTTAATGTCAAATATAAGAGATGCTATTTCATGAAGAGCTCTGTATTTAGTCAGGTGTTAAATGTGCTGTCGTGTACAGTAAATGTTATTTTTTACACAAAACTATACTACGAATTCTTATGTGAGGGACAAAAGATCCATATCTGTAAATTAAAATCATAAATAGTTTATAATTGTTTCATAAAATAGGAACAATACAAATATTAAATTAATTACACTACTACAGTAATATGAAACTATAAACGCCCAGATTCTAGACAATGCAGATTCGTTTCCTATATCATGAATAAAGGATAAGTTTATTATAATTTATTTATACCTACATACATTCGAATGTGAATAGCTAAGAAATGGAGAAATCGTAAAACCGGTGAGCAATTCATTCGGCCTCAGAGGTCGTTAAGTAGAATGCATCATCTCAGTCTAAAGACGTCCTATGCTGGATAAGGTTTCTCTTAGGAATAGGTTTTGCATAAAAAGCGCTTGGCTAACAGGTCTAAATCGCATTATAAGGATATAATTTGAAAAAAACTGCTGCCGATTCCAGCTAATTTAATCACTCTTCTTTCTTAATAAAAATTAGGACATAAAAACTTTAATAACTTTAGTGCTAGTTTGATGTAATGATGGCGGGAGCCTTAAAGAGTTTTATGATTTTAAAATGGGGTTCGCGTACTGTCGAGCTGGAAGAATTATGGGGCTATTAGGGGCGTATTGGCCATAGCGCCAATAATACTTGAATATATCATGTAGAGTTGACCGAGCATAACCATTAACAATTTGCGATTGAGCAGCAGAACTGATGATTAAATATTTTTTGCATGTGCCGACTTTTCGTTAAAGGAATTTGTACTTTATGGGGTTTGGAAGATGAATGTAATTAAAACGACAATGGATTGTTTGAAATTCGTGCGTACTGTAATGAGGGGTGGACAAGCGTTTTGTAGCTGTTGTGGAAATTTTACGCGTGTTTGATTGCTACAGTTTATAGTGCTTGCAAAGAGAGTGCTTAATTGGTTTCTGTACAGACTAAAATCATCTCTCTTGTTAAGGGTATTTAATTTAAATCCCTTTGAACGGAACAAGCATTATTCTACGTCAATATTCGAAAGGAAAAATATTCCTTATCATCTGAACCGAGAGACGATTGACTTGATTTCATACTCAATTTGCTTCTATTCCATATAAAAAGTTTGCCCAATTATTTTTTCCTTCAATAGAATATTTGTACCAACTTTCCAGTGATGATATCTGCAAAAACAAAAAAATATTAGTAATAATATGTTATTGAAAACATACTCGTAGCATACAATATTCTGAACCCATGTAAAAGCGACAAAGCATTTGTGTTATAGAAATCAGAAATAACGACGGTTTTCTACATTGGAGCGGCCGGGGTTCGAATCTAGGATCGATTGGTGTCACCAGGAATTATGCAATTCTCTTAGTAAATAAAAAAGAAATCGTTTACACATTTAAAAAACTAACTTGTCTATATTGCTCCAAGGCAGTTATAACCGATGTTGTTTCTGAATTCCATAACACAAGTAAAAAAAAAAAGAAAAAAAAAAAATATTTCGTTACCAAGTATTATAACAATTATTAACCGGGGTGGGTTCCCTCTATTTAGTGTTTAACACCTGTACCAGAAGGAACCATTCTTCCATAACATATTTTTTCTTATGGTAAGGTCATTCTTTTCAAGGAGAACTGATGGCCGTTGGGGCGGAAAGGTTCTCGTCAAGGTCGCAGGAAAACGTTGGATGCGGGCAGCACAGGACCGATCGTTGTGGAGATCCTTGGGGGAGGACTATGTCCAGCAGTGGGCGTCGTACGGCTGATATGATGATGATGATGAAGGTCATTCTTTTACTAAATAACTAAATAGCTATACATGTTTTTAATATTCTTACTATAAGTAAGAAATAGTGATAAGCGGTGAGAGTGTGTGTATGGGAATGTGTGTGCGTGTGTGTGTGTTGTGTTAGAGAATAGTTAAGTAATTAAGCTACTTAACTTGGGTTCACAACTATATTATGTGATATTGACTAATATTATTATTATATGTACATTAAATTGATGTAGAAATATCCCAAATTATAATGAAAACGTTGAACGTAATATACTAACAAATCGTGTGACGTGGTTTATTTGAACCTCAACCCGGTTTTGCGGTCGTATAACGTCATTTCACGCGTCTACCCTCAAATAGCGTTTTATCGTGTAGCGATACATCATTTTCATCAGCGTAATGCATGGATTACTCCAATTTTTACGTACCTTTTGAATTATGGCTGCTGAGATATTTTCAACCTTAATGCCACGGAACCTCGCCGTCTCGAATAGGTGTAAATTTATAGCACTCGGGCTTATGAAGAAAAATCGGTACTGACGTGTTATATAAGAAGACTGGTACGGAGATGACATGATAATGGAATTAGCATATTTAAACATTTATTTTACTCTTTATGTCTCAGATAAGTATAAATAGCGGGCTTTATACTTACAGACATTATATACGTCAACCAGTAAGTTTGGCATAAAAATGAAGGGTAGAGATAAAGAAATGACAATGAAACAAACATTTTAATCTATAATATAAGATCACAGTGATTTGTGTGTTTGTCTGTCCGCTCTTTTTCCCGCTTTTTTCCATTATATCAAATAACGTTACCATAGCAACGCGTTAACTGTAAGTAGTTCGTTTACCGGACGCTAGATGGCGCTAACGGAAATATATTTAATAATACCTAGAAAACAAATGTAGAAATTTGTCCACCCGTGCGAAGCCGGGACGGCCCGCTAGTTATATACAAAACTAGGAACGCTTTCTGTTATATAAGCAAAAAAGAACATTTATAAGAACTAATAATTAAACGCTTTTCGCAATGGTACCGATCTCATCTTGCGCCCCGAAAGGTCATATGTTTGAGCCCCGAGAAGGGCAGATGTTGCTTTTTGATTGTAAATAGTTAAGCGATTGAACGCTATCTCGCCTGATGGTAAGCGATGATGCGATCTAGGATGTGATGCGCTTGCCTTGAAGACACCTATTCACTAGTGATTTAAAGACTCTTAAATTGTATGTGTCAGGAAACACAGACTTAGGCAAGGAGTTCCACTCTTTAGCGGTAACAAAATTGGAACCTAAACGCTCAGGGCGACTCTTTGGTATATCAACCATTTACTGCTTTTGTATCTGAGTCATGAGTATTTATACATATTTCTATGAATATTTTATTTATTTAATTCTTACACTTACGCGTCTTTTAAACATTTAATTAAAACAACTTTTAGTGGGTAATGCGAAGGTCAAAGGATGTCAAATTATTGTCAGGTAGTATAAGCATAAGTGTGACTACTATTGTACTAGTCAGTGATGACTATCACCTCAGTCATCTTGTGTTCACGGCTCCTGTAAAAGTGTCGATACATCAGGATCAAATATAAAAAAAAAAAAATTCGCAACAAAGCCGGTGATAAATGGATTTACTTAAAAATTATATATCTTTGTATTATACATGTATGTCTATACTCTACGTTATATCCGTAACCAGTGTTAGAAAAACTAAAACAAAAAATAATAACAAGTAAGCTTTTTGGAGCTCGATGGCGCAACAATTAGAGCGTTAAGATTATTGCGAAGGTTAAACTGATTTTATATGCTCCGATCGAATTTTTATCTCTAAAGCCGTACCTCAAAGAAACCGGTATTTCTCAATACGTCTGTTGGCTGAGATGATTTTGGTAATAAATAGTAATATCATATTTAGTTCTTACACTTCCGCGCACATTACACATTAGAATAAAACACTTTTTTACGGATTTTTGTGCATGTTTTATTTTATTTTTAATCCTGACGTTTCGACTCCTTTACAGGAGCCGTGATCACAGGATGACTAGTGTTGACTAGGATGACTAGTAGCAAAAATCCGTAAAAAAGTGTTTTATTCTTATAGTAATATCATGTTTGTTTTGCATGTTTTGCAGCCTCTGCAGCACAACCGCTTTTCTAGATTTACTTACTTGAATGGAATAGATTTTATTTTATTTTATATTCTTATAATATCTCTTACATTCACAGCAATCAGCCTAGCACTAAGTAAGCTCTGTAAGGCTTGTGATATGGATACCAGGGTAACGGATAGACATACATATATGATACATAAATAAGTGAAATTTCATAGAAATATATAAATACCCATGACTCAAGTACAAATGCTCATCACTTAAACATCCTGTCCTTTTCGGGACTCGAACCCAAGTTGCACGAAACGGTGCAACATGGTGACTCTGCCACGGTTGTGTGCTTAATCTTTCTACTACGAAATACGAATTTTAATTTAAAACGCTATTTAGTATCCAAACTACACTCCACTCGATAGATGACGCTACTCTCGCCTGTTTTGTCGTCTACAAAAGTACTTGGGGATGCGCTGCGTCTAAATAATTCTGTATTATATCTTTAAGCGCATAACTTTATGTAAAAACGTGATCTTTTTAGAACTAAAGTGAGTAAAAATGTTGCTGTTTTCATTTAGATTCATATAGATACAATATATTTCCAGATTTAAATAAACGCGGTGGTGATAATTGCTTATTTGAAACTTAGCCTCTGATACCATTGTCAGATATTCCACGTCATCTGCGTTTTATTTACGACCGTTTTTACGACATAACATTAGGAAATGAAACATAAAATGGGTGTTCACACCGTATAGAAATAAGTAAAAAAGGTACGTTGTATATATATCCCGTCTACATTTGCAGTTGTTAGACCCATCTATCCGCATTGGGCCCTCTTGGAAGTTAATGATAGTCCACTATCCCTATGCCACTCCCATCGTAAAAAAGGTATGTACACCGGAGACATTGATAGATCGATGATAATTCCTATGAAAGAAACCCTTTTGTCATGTACGTAAACATGGTTTATTTGTAGACATCTGCAAAATATTTTTTGACCTAATAACGTCTTATGAATCGATGAACACCGGCTGCATGCACGAAAAAGTGTTACGTTCCGCCTGAGCCGAGCGTGCAAGCGAGAGCGCGAAACAAGCGATAGGGAGGCATGATCGGCCTAAGCATTCGACTTGTGGCGCATCTATCTCTCTTCCACTTCAGGAAGTGAATAGTTAATGTGGTTTCTATTGTTAATTAAAACAACTTAATGTTTCTTTATCTAAAAAAAATCAATTAACTCATTCTTTGTATTTTTTTTTCATTTTTTTCTTATAACGCTATCACGTAAAATTATCGTCCGTAAACTGACTTTACAAACAACAAATTATGTTTCTTTTTAATTACTAGCAAATCTAGATGACGTCTCACTTATTTTTTCTCTTAAATTCCTAAAGCTTATTAAATTGCAGCTCATTTGACTCCAACTGTTTTTTGCTCCCATTGATGTTATTGTTTTTTGCACTGTGTTAAAATAAAACCGTTCATAGGCCATAGTGCGAGTTAACGCATTGGCTACTCGTTATCGAGCGCGTTACAGATTACTACGAAGATTCGTAGTTCCTGATGGTTTTCGCTAGGGGCGCTCATATAAAAATCAATAGTAATATTTTACGTGGACGAATAAGACTTAATTTAAAAGGTTTTATCAAAGGTAAGAGGAGATACTTGTTAATATTATTGCCATATGTACCCTTAAAACCGCTGAAAATAAAATGAATTCTTTTACAATGTGTACTTGACATCGCTTTTCACTGTTTTTATATTATAATCTAAATATATTATCATTTAAGTAAGTGTAATTACTGTTAGGAAAAGCAGTGATATTTACTACAACTACTTTTCTTAAAAGAAATTCACACCACGGCACAGACACGTGAAATACTTACACTGAATAACGAATTTCTATTTGTGCTGTCTACATAATGTTTTGGTTAATTCCGTTCCAATTACTCGTAAAGATAATAAGCGTGTGGCTGTAAATTCAAATTACGTGTATACACAAACTGAAGGTTGAAAAGATTAAGTCCTAATGTCGTGTACACTCAACGTTACACGAGTTTAGATTAAAATATATTCTAATTAACAGTAGCGGAAAATCTAAAAAAAAAATATCTAGTATTAATTTTTTATTCATTTGTATATGTATATTTTATGCTTAACAAGAGATCATAGGTTCATTTAATTATAATACCAAATATCAATCATCTCATAAATCTCGTTGGGGTAAGGCTCAAGGGGTATTCCTCAGGGGTCAGTGCTGGGGCCGCCACTGTTTGTTAATATAAATTGTAGCCATTTGGAACACATTTTAATAAATTTGATATTTTTTTTTCATGTAGAGTATAGAGCAAATCTTTTTATTATTAAATCAAATGTAAGAAATACTGTTAAGGTTTACGGCAGCTAATACGTACATTGCCTTTTATTTTATTAATTTTGCATTTTATTGGCCTTTCAATTTATGACTTTGTACGGAAAAAAAACTAGTTTTGGTTGTATCTTTCCCTGATTATTCTTAGTACAAAGTACCCGAAGAAGATATACGAACCAACCTTCTTGATCTTATAATAGTTTGTTCTTAGTTTGAAACAAATCATAACTTATGTTTTTATTTAATTTTTTTGCATTCACAATGCAATATTTCTATAAGAAATATCGAATCCCATCTGAGGGCTCGGAGGCGTGGTTGTTTTTTACACACGTATTTTATATCTTATAGAAATCATAACTTTTTAAATTTTCCAGCTTTTTTCCTAATGATCCAATTAAAAATGAAATTGAAAATATGTTAATTTTTAAAATTATGAATGAAAGGATTTTTTTTCTTCGACTTAATTAAAGAAACGTCCCTTTGCGTTACAACAATCAGAATTCTGATTGATTATCACAGATATATTTCACCATGTATGTGATATCAAATATTTATTTGTCGTTTCTTTTATTTTGCTTTTGTTTATTTGACTGCACATGTTGGACACCCATGTTTATAAAATAAAATCAGTCCCGTACAATGGACACTCGCACTCAATTACACGCTTAATGAACTCATTCGGCTAATAGTCGGAGGCTTTCAGAGGCTTGTATCATTTTAACATAATGTTTAGTCCTCCGAGGACTTTATATTTCACTGCGTACGTTGTGTTGTGTATTCATGAGTGACTTTGTTTGCTCTTTGAAATCTAATCTTTTTTAATCTATTAATCACAAACACAGACTATGTGTAGTGATGCACTGGAATCACTGACATGCAAGAATCGAGTTTTTAATTACCGTCATTAGACTATTGAAGTCCCCACTGCTGGGCAAAGACCAGCTACCCTTTCACTACTGATGAAAATGCCAAAGAAAGAATAAGATAAAAAAGATAAAATTATTTTATTTATCAGACACGCGTTGCTGTGGCTCAGGTGTTATAATTTCCAATATTGTTTTATTGTACAAAAATAAAACCTATCCTACGTCTTAAGTCATAACAAATCCAGCGAAATAAAAAAAAAGCATCAAAATTGGTTGAGTTGTTTCGGAGTTCATCGCGGTCAAATATATTTTACAATTTTTTTATATATTTATATATGTATATAGATTACCCGACCCGGCCACGCGTTGCTGTAGCTCGGTTATTATAATTGGAAACATTTTTCTTTTTTCATTTTCTTTTATAAGCTACATATTCCTAAACCTACATATTCTATGTCCTAAGTTGGAATTAATCCAGCAAAATGTAAAAAAAAGACGTCAAAATTGGTTGATTAATTTCGGAGTTTATCACGGTCAATCACTGTGACAGGGAAATTTATATATAAAGATGAGCATTTACAATGCATTTATGGAAAGTCAACAAGTATGCCACGGCTTCATAAGCCCTACGATTAGAGAGCTTGTACCGAGAAGAAGCTGAAGAAACCCAGCAAGGGATATTATATTCTCTACAGTTTTTTTTACCAACAAAATCGAAAAAGATTTCTGCAGTTTTTTGTACTCCATAAGGCACATTAAGTTTGGCCCGGCTACATCTACGTTGTTTGCTGGGTGTAAGACATTCCTTACACTTATAGATCATTATCTATTCTCATCTCCTTACGGTACTTTTATTTTTAGAAAGGACTTTTGCCGACGAATATTAATTGATATATGGTGATGACACTACGCTATGTTGTTGTATATTATACGTATTTTATGTACCTTTAAAATTTAATGATGACTAGCTGACCCGGCCACGCGTTGCTATGGTAACGTTAATTGATGACCCGGCCACGCGTTGCTATGGTAACGTTAATTGATGACCCGGCCACGCGTTGCTATGCTAACGTTAATTGATCATTAAAAATGTTATTCTTAGACTTATGGTAACTAAATATGGTAACAAACACACAAAGTATTGTCTTTATATAGTAGGGGTGTACGCGCAGACAAAAGGATTTTAGGGGACATAGTTTACCTTGAGAGTATTTCTTAGTCTGAAGATGATGTAGACAGGACCTTGCAGATTGGAGAGGCTAGAGTGGTTGTTGCAGAATATTCTTACTTCATTAGTTATCTTCGCACCAGCCCACCCAAAATACGCAACACGACAAAATTTTGTCAACCCGTTTTCTCGTCATTTAGTCATTTGTCGTCAATCGTCTCTAACATAGTTGCGCTTAGAAGCTGACTTCTTATGTCAAAAGAGTAGATTTACTTAGCCGCGGATTTTTGTCTACTAACTCTAACATAGCAAAGAAATTTTCCACCTATTTCTCGTCCATGCGTAGGAGTAGTACGTAGAGAAGGTGCGTGCTATTTTAAAGCCATTAAAGCGATGGCGGTATCTTATTACAATCATGCACTTGAAGTATATTAAGGGCGAATGACACGTAAATATATGTTTTATATTTATTTTTTATTTTTACTCATATAATTATATTTGTATAAGTATAAATATATTCCTATAATTATAAGTATAGTTATAGGTATAGGTGCAGGTAAGTCGGGCCAGCGCCAACATGATCTACAGCAAGCGTAGGTATTGCTGGGTACCCAGTTTCTCGACTTATTAACGATCTACCTACAGAATTAAAAGTCATAATTAGACCTAATAATATCAAAACTATATAACAATCGGATAAGTAATAGTAAGAATACCTAATTATGTTTTATAAATATATTTTACTTTGTATAGTAACATTTATAAATCTACTTGTAGGACTCATTAGTATTCTTTTCAAATTTTAGAGGTTTAGTATAATGTGCTGACTAAATGTATTCGTTTGTTCTTTTTTAAATTTTAGATATAAAAAAATCTGTCACATTCCCTGTTGTTTTTTACTGATCCCGTTGGGAAACGTTAATCGCCGGCAGCAAATCCCGGGTTTTTTACAATATATTAGCACAAATATTTGTACTTTATTACTTCGAATTCTAAAACAGATGTAATGAAATAGCTATATAAATATATTTAACATTCGTTATTTCGGTTTTTTTCCGTATGGTTTTCCATTATTACTTTCAAGTGATTTACTTAAGTAGCGTCGGTTTCAAAAAAGGTACAAGCACCGTAGACTTAGAAGAAACGATCAACCACAGGTCATGTAAGTCGTCATTCAACGTCAAAATTGATGTAATCAACATTTACAAAAAGTCAGTAAAATGATAAAACCGACACCGCTTATTAAACAAACGGTATGGCTACGTTAGATAATAAAGTAGTTAATAATCATATATCAAAAGGCAAAAATAGTTATTTTACATGTTTGAGAAGACGAGACATACAAGTATTTCGATATCGCCAACTTCTCTTCAATCGTCCGCGAGATATCTCAAGTAGCGCAAGGACTCTACTTTTACTAAACAGCAAGTGAAGTAAAATCTTTTGCCAACTTTTATGTAAAAATGGCAATTGGATATGTCTACTCTTTTAATAAGACTAGCTGACCCGGCCACGCGTTGCTATGGCAACGTTAATTGATTATAAAAACTGTAATTATTAGGCTTATGGTAACTGTATATGGTAGCAAATACACAAAGTATTATAATAATATAATGTACTGACTAGAGACGACCCGGCCACGCGTTGCTATGGTAACGTTAATTGATGACCCGGCGACGCGTTGCTATGGTAACGTTAATTGATTATAACAACTGTTATTCTAAGGCTTATAGTTACTATATATGGTAACAAACACACAAAGTATTATTATTATTATATAATGTACTGATACTGATTATTAGATAAACATACTTTATTAATTTTCCTTACTATAAAAACAAGGGTACTTCTTGGTAGTAAAAATATTGGTTGATTGGTATTACTCAAATTTTTCCCTAGTTTATTTTCAAGCTCTATGATTATTATTGCAGTTTATGAATAATGCGATAGTAAACGTATCCAGTAATTTATATTGCTATCAAGAAAATAGAAACCGACTGGAAATTTACGAGCAAACAACGCCATGAAACTTTATGATGCCTTCGCAAAACAGTGCATTAGTTATATAACGTTTATACTGTCAACTGCAAGTGAACAAGTACAAAAATAACATTTTTTTTACAAGCGATTTCAACTTTGAGTTAAATATATAGAGCTCACTATTGACTAAGCCAGTTCGAAAATTTTGTCCTAAATAGATGAGCTGTTGACTTTACCCTTTTATACTGCTGACGAAAGCATTTGGCTTAAATAATAGATAATAATAATAACATTTCTTAGATTATACACCAATCATCCTAGCCCAAACGTAAGCACTGTAAGGCTTGTGTCATGGATTTCTTGCGGGAATAATAATAATAAATATTTCCTACATTCACACTAATTAACCTAGGCCAAAGAAAGCACTTTAAGGCTTTAAGGATACCAGATACATAAATCATACATAAATAAGTAATATTCATAGAAATAAATACAAACATCCATGACTTCCGGTACAAATGCTTGTATTCATCATACAAACATCTGCCCCTTCCGGAATTCGAACCTAGGACCGTCGGTGCGAAAGGCAGGATTGCTACCATTGCACCAAACGGGCGTCGTATGCTCATTAACACCTTATGGTTGATAATTATTATTTTATGAACAACAGACAAAATACTGTTTAACGAACAAAAAAAATACAACTTAGCTAAGTTGACGCCTAACGTTCCCACTATAATTATAAAATTCTTTTTATTCAATTATTATAAAAATAACTTAATTTATATTCTAATTTATATCTTAGAGCAAAGGCCTCCACGGCCTTTTGTCCTTCAAATAACTATCAATTATTAAATAGCCTTTGCTCATAAGGACTTTTTATTTTTTTTATATTTTTTAAGGGCAGTTCAGTTACATGATGTGACACCTTAGTTATTTGTTTATCGTTTATTCAGGAAACAATAGCTTTTTATATTAAACATAAATACTTTATTAAGAAAAAATAGTTGGCACATTAGCCTAACAGTTTCTACCTCTAGTTTGTACAGATAATGTTATTTTGAGTGACAAAAGTGCGAATAAAGTATAAACTATTTAGTGAAAACTATTTGATACATTTGATTAAAAAATAAAAACAACAAAATATATTATATCCTAATTATATTATGACAATACTATGTGTGTGTTCGTTACCATATTGCCAGTAAAATTTCTATAAAAACCAAAAAATAAAAACTTTTTGGTTTATAAAAACTTCTAATTTCTAAATTCAAAGATATTGGCCGCTTATTTTTCTGACGTCGATTCTTAACCTATTCTACATTTAAAAAAAGGAAGCTAGACAGACTGGCGTATATTTAGTTTATATAAACGAAATCTACAAAAAACAATTGAATGACACAAATCAATGCCCCACAAAAGGCTTCGAACACCCCTAAGTTTTAAAACACAATACATCTTCCTAAAATAAGATCACGGGAGTTCATTTAAGGAAACGGTCGCAGGGAGATTACAATAAAAGGCTATGATTCGGAAAAAGCAAGGAGGTGTATATGATTATCACCCTCAGTATCATTAGTCGCCTTTTACGACACCCTAAACTGTGAAGTGTTAGTGTTATTCAACTGTCGGTCATTTCACACGCCCTGTTTCCACATGTTGTGCATGGATTTTATTAGCGTTTGATGGCACTTACTGGAGAGCTATCCTTATCCTTACTAATATTATAAATCGGAAAGTGAGTTTGTTTGTTTGTTTGTTTGTTTGTTTGTTCCGCTTTCACGCCGTAACTACTGAACCGATTGCTTTGAAATTTTGCAGACGTAAAGATAAAAGTCCGGATTAAATAATAGGGTACTTTTTATCCTGGAAAAAAATTGATATTCCCGAGGAAAAACAAAAATATTGTTTGCTTGATGGATGGATTGTAGATGGCGCTGTGTGTCGTTTAAAACAAGGTAAATATTGCAAACGAATATAAACATGTAAATTTAGAAGCTAAATGATACGATAATGAATCCCCGAAAATGAGGAATTCCCGAGGGATGACGTACAATTTGTTTTATCGTCTAAACTGTTTTTTTTAACATCTACTTATATGTTGCAAACGAATATGAATATGTAAATTTTGAAGCTAAATGATACGAAAATGAATTCTAGAGGGATGACGTACAATTTGTTTTATCGTCTAAATTGTTTTTTTTTACATCTACTTATCCTGAAATCACTAAAGTATAGGTACTATCCAGCGTTACATCGCGCTTCTTAGATTTTTCCGTGGGAATGAGAAGTTTTCTTATAGTTGTGCTTTATACCGCAATATAACCGAATTCCACGCGGGCGAAGCCGCGGGCGGGAAGCTAGTCATTAATATTTCAATTTCACTTTGGCATTATTTTCAATTTACTCGTAGGTCTTAAACACTGCTAATGTAAAAACATATATCATGTTTTTTGTATGATTTTTTTTAATAGAACAACTTTTTTAAGGATTCTGCGCATAATATATTTAATCCTGATGTTTCGACTTCTTTACAGCAGCTGATCACAGGATAACTAAGGCAATTGTCGTCATATCTTTGCTACTACCTTCACAATATTTAAATCCAACACGTTCCCGATTGGTAAAAATTTTATATAAATATTTTTTTTATTTTGCGTTTCATTTTGTTATTAAATTCTCACTACGTTTACATCTCTTTTCTTTATTTTGCAAATAATAAAAGTAAGATGGAGGTCGGCCCCCCTGCCCGAGTTTCTTTCACCAGTTCTTCTCGGAAGGGTCTCCCGATTCCAAACTGTTAGTAGACTCAGTAGTATACAATGTAATCGTAGTGAGAATTTAATAACTACATAATATGCAAACAAAACAATCATATATACATCTCCATACATCTCACGAACACGACAAATTGGGTGGTAGTTTTCCGCATCAAGTAAAGTCTACTGTAATCTCCAACTCGCATACCAACTGTATGGCAAAAACCCCCATTGCCGATGCCTATCGTCTCAGATGATGATAATGATACCGTCAATACATCGTTGAAGGGATTTACTATACTACCTTTGAATTTGAAATATTATTATATTGCTTTGTTTTTCACATATAACTATTATCTATAACTATTCAAAGGTAGCTATTTACTAGTAAATTATTATTTACTAGCTTTTAGCTTCGCTCGCGCTAATGTAGACTACCGATTAAAGATTTCTATCCCTCGGGCAAGTAATTTTTTTCTAGACAAAAGGTATCCTATATCCTTTCTTGTACCCCTGACAAAGGATGCAAAATGTCATGATGATAGGTCCAGTAGTTAAGGCGTGAAAGGATAAAAAACAAATTCACTCACGTATTTACAATATTATTAAGGACATCCTTCATCTCACGTCTGCTTTGATATCCCTTGGTTTCGATATCAATTACTGTAGACATGGTGAATGATATCTGTGAATTGTTACAGTTCACGAAGTTCATTATATGGTTATATAATATGGGCTGTTATATGGTTGATATACCAAAGAGTTGCACTAAGCGTTTTGGTTCCAATTTTATAATCCTGCTTAAGAGTACTCTTTGCCTGAGTCTGTGTTTCCTGATAAATACAATTTAGGGATCTTCAAGTCAGGAGTGAATAGGTATCTTATAGGCAAGCGCGTCACACCCTAAATCGCATCGTCGTTCACCATCAGGCGAGATCGCTTTCCTATTCATGTGTCTTTTTGAGAAAAACAAAATTTGAGGGGCAATTTGTCCATAAAAATGACATATTTCACACCATTAAAGGCTCCGACACTGGTGACGGGACACATTGTAAATTTAGTAATTACACATCCGTGTAAATTACACATTAAAATAAAAAAAAAAATAAACGGATACTTGCTCATACCTTATATTCAATTCTGTCGTTTCGACTTTTTTCAGGCGAGATAGCGGTCATGCGCTTACCTTTTTACAATCAAAAAGCTTTACAGGATGGCTAAGGTAATGGTCGTCAATCGTCATCATGTACAATAATATTCACAATATTTTAATCGGGCACGTTCGTGTAAAATTTATACAAATCAAAAACATAATTTTGATTTTTGATTTCAGTGCATGTCATATTCCAACTACCAGTAAAAAATAGCAATAGGTAATACAATAAAAATAAAAATAATATGTATTTTCCTTTTTATTAGCCCTTAGCGACGTGGGCACCCTCCGGACCCCGAGGAGGGAGGTGGTGATTCCATCATGGATACATCGGGCGCCCTAGAGGTTATATCAGACTCGTACTGACTAAACACCACCTTGTAAATGCCATAGCCTAAGAAGGCTGTATAGGCTTCATCGAAGCGACCGCCTCGGGGGAACCAGCGGCGGCACAGATATTATTTTCATGCAATAAAATACTTACTTACTTACTTGCATCGCGATGATTAAATTGTCGTGGACTAAAATTATTAAATTTAAATTATTACGTTGCTGTTTCACATTGCTGCGTAGTGTTTTACAAAGTTGTTAAACGGGACATGTAAATGTCAGATTCTGTGTTATTTCAACTAAAAGTTGCATGTAGATCTACAAGAAGATAGAAAGCTTGAATCATTTCGTATATAAAAATTTGTCTTTCCTGATTTGCGTACCAGTGTGTATTTTGTGTTACCGTTGTACATCACGAGACCGTATATTAAGGTCACGGTGAATTGTAAATGACATGCTAATCGAATAAATATGTTGGTTCACATGGAGACTGAACATATTTACATTTGGTTAATGTTTTTACCCATATTTTTTTTTGGGATAATTTTGCCCTATTTACAGTTTTTATACACACAAATATTTCGTTTCATCAGAGTATGTAGGTCTATTTTGAATGAACTCGTAATTATGGAATTTTGATCATATTATATTCCATAAACATTAATTATCAACTGAACTAGTATCCAGAAATACAGGTCTGAGATTAAAACGTTACATTTGAGCCTTTTTTTTTAATCCCCGATGCAAAAAAAGGGTGTCAGAACCGTTACGTTTTTGCGCGCTCGCGCATTTGTGCGTGCGTGTGTGCGTGCACTCGCGCATTTGTGCATGCGTGTGTGCGTGCGAGTACGTGTGTGTTTGCGTGCGAGTACGTGTGTGTGTGTATGCATATGTGAATTTGCGTGAATGCGTGTGTGTGTGTCTGTTTGTGCGCGCGCGTGTGTGTGTGTGTGTTTTCAAACTTTAAATTTAATATAACTCTTAGTTTTTATCAAGTACTTCAAAACATTTGCAATAGCTATAAAAGGGTCGCCGTTCAATAATAAGTGTATCAGACACATTAATTACCATGATGCATAATAAAAATAGATCCATACTTAATTATTATAATACTAAACTAAGCCATCCTTACATACCATTAACAATGTAATTTACGGATGTGTGTGTAGCTGTGTGTAGCTGTGTGCAAGCATGCTAACATGGGTAAGAGCTTGAAAGCGTGCGGGCTTAAATACATGCGTAGTAACTATGGGGCAGAGGCGGAACAATCAATAATTGTTTAAATTAAAACCAAATAAATGATGAGTTCCTTCTCAAAAACAAATAATTTAAAAAGAAGTATAACTCTTTATCGACTCTTTTTAGTATGAAAGTATTAGTCGTATATACGGCAAACGTATCCATTAAAATTTTACCAAAGATATCGTATGTTGATATGAAGGTATATCTATAATAATACTGCTATAAAAACGTTTTGCTTTTATAAGTACTTATATATTTTTAGAGAATACTAGCAATAACGATTTCCATATACCGGGAAGTCATTATCTTGTGATTTATTATATATTGCCTTGAATTTATTCCTTTTATATATCGACAGAAATTTGAAGAACCGAAATTGTTTTTATAATAAACAGTATGAAAAGAAAATGTTGTCTTCTAAGGGAAAATACCATTAAAGGAAACATTAGAAGTATAAAAGTCACTTGATATATTTATGTTTAGGAGAAATAAACCAACAGAGGTGTATATGCTGATACGAATTAATAATAATGTTATAAGATAAAATATTATTGACATGGATATTCATCGAATTGACTTTTATTTTGATCACAAAAAACCCTTTTAAGTTTTAAAGTCCTATAGGGTATGCTTTTGTATCAGATTGTCACAGAGAATGCAACAACAAACTACCGATAGACCCCTCTTTCCCACTGGGCACTCTAGGAAAATGCCCAGGGCCCCGCGATCGATAGGGGCCCCCTAGTTCCTGCTAGAATACTAAACCAATATCGACAATTGAAAAACTAATTTAATTGGAGTAAATCGAAACTCAATTAGGGACTATATTATCGTCTTGCTTATTAGCTTCTGCATGCGCGAAGCTACTCTACTCTCGCTCAAAATAAGGCTATCGAATTTCGGCAGGTTTAGATAATTTTAAATATGTGAGAATCGCCCCATTTAAATTAAAGATTATCTATTCATCTATTGACTGTCAATAAAAAAATCTGAAACCTTGTTTATCTACTTTCATTGTCTATTCTAGTAATAAAAAAGTGTTCTCTCAAAGTCATAGGGGCCCCATTATTATATGCCCAGGGCCTCCTGCCGACTTAAAGACGGCCCTGACTGCCGATACAGTTTCGGCAGATTTGAGGGTCAAAGAAACCATAATTTCGCATTATGGTTTCTGACTTGTCCCATCAAGCAGAGAATCGTATTAATCTTAGGAAACATTTTAAATGGATAAAGGTTTTTAAATTTTGTTCTTACACTTCCGCGAACAACACATTTAAATAAAATTCCCTTTACCGGATAAATTGCACAGTTTTTCGAATTTCATTAGCCTGTTCTCGGAAGGCTTCCCAATTTCCGAACTAATGGTAGAATCAGTAGTTTACAGTAATCGTAGATATGTACAATAAAATAACAAAATAAAATGCAAAATAAAACAATTTTGATTTGTATTACAATTGTTCGTTCGGTACGTACTTGATTTAAATATTGTGAAGGTTTTAAAGGCCTTTTCCTGAGTTACATGTGAACACGGCTCCTGTAAAAAGTCAAAACGTCCCAGGATTAAATATAAATCATGCGCAGTTTATTCGGCAAAAGTACTTTTAATTAAATGACAAATATTTTTCTTGTTTTAGCATCCCTTCTCAGCTCTGCAGGAAGGCTTCAAGCGTTTTCACTTTGGTGTCGAGTACCCGGAGGCTGCCGAGTGAGCCGAGATGTTTCCCCCCGTAGTAGGGCACTCCTCATAATTTGTTTTGGTTTGAATATTATTTTTAATAATATTTTTTATGCTGCTTACCAGAAAAGTGTGAGAACCCAATTAAGCCAAAGTCATTCTTGGTTTCTAGTCTTAAACCTATTGTTTTAAAACTGATTTGAGTTTGGTTTTTGATATGTATGTGGGTGCGTGTGAGGGTATTCTGTAACTTACTGGAAATACATTAGTGTACTCTAAACCGCCGGTTGTTTCACTCGCTTCCTTGGCTATCTAACATTGGCGACGAGTTTAACGGTCATAATGTCTTCACAGTTCGGTATTTTAAGTGCGTTTGACCATAATATACAGAATTGGAAAGCATATAAAAGCAGATTACTGCAGTGGTTCATCGCAAATGATATAGACAATAAAAGTGACGCCACGGGAACGAAGAGGCGAGCCATATTATTGAGTGCATTCACAGAAAGTACATACGGCCTCGCCGCTGATCTTGCCTTGCCCAAAGAACCACAAAACGTGCCTTTTCAAGACATACTGCAGTTACTGGATGACCATTTTACACCCAAACGTTTTGGGTTCACGGAGCGGCATAATTTTTATACAGCAACTCAACTCTCAGGCGAGTCTCATACTCAGTGGGCGGCTCGACTTCGAGGACTTACGGCCCATTGTAGATTTACTAACGTTGAAGAGGCACTACGGGACCGCTTTATATTAGGAGTGCGGATGTGTGCGGAGAAAGAAAAATTATACGCCCAGGAGTTATCCGATTTAACGCTCAGTAAAGCAGTGGAGTTGGCAGAAGCGACTTGCAGAGCGAGGGCGGGTGTCGCCGCCGCTACCAGCACTTTCTGTGCCGATAAGGAGGAGCAATTGTTTAAAATCGCGAAAAGTGATAAGGTGCGCGCTAAGGAACGGTGTTCGGTGTGCGGTTATTTCAACCATAGATCGTCGGAATGCCGTTATGCAAAATTCGTGTGCAGAAAGTGTAAAAGTGTAGGTCATTTGCAAAGAATGTGCGGTAATAAGGTTAATTGCGTTAATACCGCGAGCGGTGACGTCAGCGAAGACGATGACGGTAAGTTATTTAGCATTCGTTCTGTAAGAGGAGAACCCTTGGTAGAAACTATTTCAATTAACGGGTTGAAACTAAATTTTGAAATTGATAGTGGTTCCGCTGTAACGGTCATATCGGAAAAAATGTATAGAGAACATTTTAATGACGTGCCATTGTCAATTACATCAAAAAAACTCATAACCTACACGGGAAGTAAAATTTTATGTTTGGGTACCGTTATTCTCCCTGTTTTATATGAAGGAATGGAACACCCTATTAGCGTATATGTAGTGAAGAATGGGGGGCCTCCTCTGTTAGGAAGAGATTTTATCTCTCTGATTAATTTACAATTGCTTCAGGTAAAAAATTGTAGTGTGTTCAATATAGCCGACTTTGAAAAGCTTTATCCGGATTTATTTTCCGACAAGTTAGGAACATTTAATAAATATAAAATCAAATTGCCTTTAAAGGATAATTCGAAACCAGTTTTCATTAAAGCGCGCCCCGTCGCATTTGCGTTACGGGAAAGAGTTAGCACAGAAATCGACAGGTTAGTACAGTTGGGTGTATTAGTACCAGTGGAGCATGCAGAATATGCGTCGCCTATTGTACCGGTGCTCAAGCGTAATGGCACAGTTAGGTTATGCGCTGACTATTCTGTTACAATTAACAAACAGCTTCTAGTCGAACAGTACCCTCTGCCTACTATTAAGGAGTTGTTTTCGAAGTTACACGGAGGTCAGCAGTTCACAAAACTGGATTTGTCCATGGCTTATACACAATTTGTTCTAGATGATCAGTCACAAATGATTACGTGCATCAACACACACCGCGGCTGAAAAACACTACTCCCAAATACAAAAGGAAGCAACGGCTATAATCTTTGGCGTAAGACGCTTTCACCAGTATTTATATGGTAGGTCGATTCCTTTTATTCTTCGCACTGATCATAAGCCACTAATTTCCATTTTCGGTCCACATAAAGGTATTCCGGAAGTATCCGCTAATAGATTACAAAGGTATGCAATGTTTTTAAGCGGATACAATTACACTTAGAATACATTCGTAGCAAGGATAATATAGCAGACTATTTGTCTCGTTCTAGCTTGCCCGACCCGCTCGCTTTGTCTCAGGCGCAGGTGGGCGGCGACAAAAGTCGGGAGAGGGGTTCGCATTGCGCGCGCTCTCAAGCAGATGATGACGCAGCGGCAGTGACGGACCGCGCCGCTTACGTATGTTTTGTTCTCGACGGAAGTTTGCCTATAACAGGGATAGAATTACGCGAAGCGACGGTTAAAGACGCGGTTTTAAGCGCAGTAAAAAAATTTATATTAGAAGGCTGGCCGAGAAAAGTAAACGATTCACGACTTAAACCATATCATTTATGTAAGTCACAATTGGCTTATGAAAACGGTTGTATTATGCGAGGCCACAAGCTTGTAATTCCGCAAGTCTTGTGGGATAGGGTTTTGTCGGAACTTCATAAAAGTCATTTGGGCATAGTTAAGACCAAAGCAGAGGCACGTTCTAGAATTTGGTTTCCGAAAATAGACGAGTCAATAGAAAGAATGATAGGTTCGTGTGAGCTGTGTATTCAGCTTCGACCGTCACCTCCGCGCGAGCCTGTATCGCCATGGCAACGCTCTGACCATCCATTTGAACGCGTACATTTAGATTTCCTAGGCCCCATTAATGGACACATGTACTTAGTCATTGTCGATGCACACTCTAAATGGGTAGAAGTGTATAACATGAAAAATACGGCTACGTCCCTAGCGGTTATTGAAAAGATGTGTGATTTCATTTCCAGGTTTGGGTTACCACGAACTTTAGTAAGTGATAATGGCACGGCTTTTTGTTCAAGGGAATTTAACAACTTTTGTAAATTAAATGGAATTTCACACTTGACTTCCCCTGCCTATCACCCAGCAAGCAATGGGCAGGCAGAATCGTATGTCAAAGTTGTAAAAAGGGGCATAAAATCAAGTTTATTAATAAACAAAAAGGAAACATTTGCTAAATTGAATTTGTTAAAATACTTAATGGACTATAGAAATTCCGTTCATTCTACCACGGGATCTACTCCAGCTCAAATGGTATTTGGGCGAAAAATAAGGTCGCGTTTAGATCTAATTAACCCTGCGTCGTCATCGATGACGTCACCTGCTGTTACTGATAATGTTTGTGAAAATAATCAGTGTACGCAAAAGATTAAAACTAATAGAAAAATAAGTGCGAGCTATGAAGTTGGCGATTTAGTATTATATAAAAAAATTTGTAATAAAAACCAGTTCACTTGGAATAAGGGAATAATTAATAAAAGATTAGGTCAAGTCATATATTTAATCAAAGACATTGTTACATCGCAAATAATAAAAAAACACAAAAACCACTTAATGCGTTACAAGGGGACATTGGACCGTCTAGATAAAAATAGTACTATCTTAAATGCGTATGATATGTACTTACCATTACCGCAGCCACGAATATCGTCAACGCCACCATCACCGCAGCCACTGATATCGTCAACGCCACCATCATCTCCAGCGCTCGCTTCTTCAGAAGCAATGCTGCCGCCTTCAATGCATACCTTGGAAAATCGTACCCGGGAGGATGACTCTCCAGAAGAGATTCAGCCACTAGTGGATTCAGCCGCGGTGGTGAGTGAAAAGACCCAAGGCACCACATCAGAAGGTGAAGACGAGTTCCAGGAAGCTGAAACAGCTATCTGTCCAGATGCAAGTGCTAGACCTGTTCGCCGGAACCGTCCCCATATAGATTATCAGAAGTATTTTTAGGATTTTTGTCAAATAGGGGTGGGAATTGATATGTATGTGTATGTGGGTGCGTGTGAGGGTATTCTGTAACTTACTGGAAATACATTAGTGTACTCTAAACCGCCGGTTGTTTCACTCGCTTCCTTGGCTATCTAACAGTTTTTACAGCAGTAGTAACTCACGTTCAAATTTCAGATGTGTCTCTGTATACTGTATTATTTACTGCTGAGTAGTGATAATTTCTTAAACAAAGTGGTAAATGGGTTCCCTTCTTCCATTACAATCTAGTATCTCAATACAGCGACCGGTTCCATATCTTATTTAACTGTATGTAAGTATATATTGAAAATAACAGGAATTTAATAAAACAGATTATTGACTTATCGAAGAGTTAGCGCTAACGCCAGCTTAAGAAATACTTGGAAATTTTTTTCGGATCTGTCAAGGTCTCGGTCGCGCAAACGATATTTCCTCGACCTTTTTCTGATAACTGATTAAACAACGACGATGGCTTAAAATTTCAAGGTATTTCCTGTTTTTTTTACTTTCATTATAGAAAGAAACGCCGAATTTCTTAAGTTTAGGAAAGCGCAGCAATGATAGATGTTTATGGTAAGTGTTGCCATCAATATGTTGCCTTTTTCAGTGTTTAATATTTATAATAGCACGATAAGTAATATAAAGAAATTATTTTACTTATAGTGCTATTGCTAATTTTATTGCTCGCTAGATTATAAGTAGAATTTATAAGTACACTAGCTGACCCGGTCAGGCGTTGCTGTGCCGACTTCAACGCCATCTGCCGGGCTGATTTGTGAATTCTAAACTATCCAGGGCGCCAGGAGCCGTAGCCGATTAGGAGGAGTTCAGTGACATACACACGTACAGTAAAAAATAAATATTGAATCATACGAAATCCTTACCAGTTACTATATTAGAATCCCCAAAAACCTTTGTTTCAAGTACTGCATTATTGATATGGGTTACTAAACCCGTAATCTAAGGTACGTAAACGGAAAATATACTTTTACGGAGCATAAAAGCGGATGCTCTGTAACAGTGTCAGCGTAAAAGGGTATCGAATTTTGCAGATCGATTCCTTATTCGTATCTACGCTGTACGACTGACGAGTATTATGTTTACTGCAGCCGACTGATTGAAAAACAAGATTTCGTCAAAAACTTTTGTTAAACATGCTTTTATCATTATTTGTTAATAAAACGAACTTAAAAGTAAAAAGACGAATCAAACGAACCCAAAGTCGATGGGGTTGTGTCGTTTTATTCTGGAGTTCCTATGGTCACCTTTCAGCTCCAGCATCAGACCCGGGTTACAGTATAGGATCAAAGTACTCGTCAATACGAATCAAACAAGCCCAAACTCCAACGAGTTTGGGCTCAATGCTCAAAACCCCAATGGGTTGTGTCGTTTTAAATGCGGAATTCTAATGGCCACCTTCAACTCCATCATCAGATCAGCTCCATGTCATTATAATATTGTATTTTCACGCGTTATACATACGTATGCATTCATATTCAGCTCAATTGAAAACCGGGAAGTGGGTCAAATTAACCTTGTAAGATTTCATTAGAGACACCGGGGCAAAAGATTGTAAAAAATAAATTAAATTGAATTGTAAATCATCAAATGGTAAATTTAATTAATATAAAATAAACACACTAAAATAAATCTTAATAACTTAGGGCCTATGCACACTACGTTTGTTTTTCGATTGCGTGGATTGATGCGTTTCTTTTTATTCCACAGTCACGTTTTTTGCGTTTGTATCGATATAAATGCGTGTTATCATCACGTCTGTACCAGACTGAATTTATACTGGTATTAAAGCTTAAAACTTTAAGTTATAATAATAACATTTATTACAATGACACCAATTAGCCTAGCCCAAAGTAAGCACTATAAAGGCTTGTGGTATGACTACTAGGGTAACGGATAGACATACATATATGATACATAGATATTTATTTATTATTTTTACAGAAATATTTATAAATACCCATGATTCAGGTACAAATGCTCGTATTCATCACACAAACATTTGCCCCTTCTGGAATTCGAACCAAGGCCCGTCGTCGGTGCGAAAGGCAGGACGTCGCTACCGTTACACCAAACGGTCGTAATACTCCCGTGAGTATCGGGTTTGTATCGATGTGAATAAAGGGAGTGCAATTAAAATAGTATTTATCAACTATGAAGGAAATGCAGCGTCCGAAACTCGTAGCTGCTTTATCTTAATATACTGCACTTAATGCACCGCAATAGAAATAGGTTGCCGCATAAGTGACCTTTTTTAGATACGCGTAAGTAACTCTGTAATAAATAAATGATATTTTTTTAAGTAAAAACTTCCTTAGCATCGTTTTATTTGAAAGTCAATGAAACGAAAAAGCCACAGTAAAAAGAGACAGACACATAAATTCATTTAACATAGGAGATAATGAGAAAGGAAGCAATATGTACGTGTGTTAATACGTATTTTGTGCGCATGCGTAGTACTTAAAATAAACGTCATTGTTTAGGTTAGATTAAAATAGTGTTTAAAAAAAATTTGGAAGCATGTATTTTGGGAAACATCAAGCCGTAAACTATCTCAGTATTTTTAAGTATTAAATCACAATAAATGTTACACCAATGTGTGTTTTTTTCTAAATTCGCATAATAGTTTATGATATTTTTTTTAATTTTATATATATTTCACACCAATTTGCTCATAGTAAGTACTATCAGGCTTAATAATAATAGTTTTCAAATATATTAAATAGTATCCGTAACATGATTATATTCGATTTGAACATAAATTGGGCATGTAGATGAAAGAACAGTTTAGAAACATAGCTGAACAAGTCAATAGATTAAATTCAAAGACATAGTTGTACAAGCGAATAGATTGGTAACTGAGATTACGAAGTTAGAAAGGAATTTGTGTTATCACAACAAACCGTGAGAAACGTAATATATATTTATTTATTAGTAAATATAGGGTGGATTTTGTAAATGTGTCAGTAGAACTGTTTAGTTTTATTATATACTAGCTGACCCAGCCACGCGTTGCTGTGGCACAGTTATTTTATTTTTCTTAAATAAAAGTAGCCTAAATTACTCCTTATTACATCAGCTACTTGCCAATAAAAATCCCGTCAAAATCGGTCCAGCCATTTCAGAGATTAGCCGGAACAAACAGACAGACAGACAAAAATTGTAAAACATGTTATTGTGGTGTATGTACCGTATATATATTCATATGCATGTAGTAAAAAACGGTTATTTCAATATTACAAACAGACACTCCAATTTTATTTATATGTTTAGATATATACTATTTTGATGACTCATCCTAATCTGTTACCAATAATAAAGCTACATGCTTTTAGGGAATGTTAACAGATTTTAAAATTAGAAAATACTCTAATCTGTATAAATAAAGATCAATTTTTGTATGTATGTGTCTTTTGATAGAGTATTTTGAATACGCCTGCGTCTGTTTCTGGCTTAATAATCTAAGATCACAGTGGTTTGTGTGTTTGCTTGTCCGCTCTTTTTTCCCTCTCTTTTTCCATTTAATACGCATTACCATAGTGCCTAAGAATAATATTTAAGTAGGCTAAGAACGGTTAGCTATATGTTTAGTCGTAGAACCGAAACGTTAGCGCGATTCATTTTGGTACAGCGACATCTATAACTGAGACACAACAACGCGTGGCCGGGTCAGCTAGTCTATAATCTAAGATCACAAATTTGTTGTTTGTCTGTCCGCTCTTTTTCCCGCTATTTTTCCATTGTATATGCGTTACCATAGCAACGCATTAACCGCAAGTAGGTCGTCTACCGGACGCCAAATGGCGCTAACGAAAAAATATTTAATAATTGAAAAAAATTAGATTTTTTTCCACCCGTGCGATGCCGGGACGGGTCGCTAGTATAAATGATTTTTTTAATTAAACGCGTGCCCAGTACAGATGGAATATATATTTTTTTTAAAGAAAAAATACTAGAAAAAATCGACTTGGTTCACAGATTTTCTCAGGCGGGCACTGGTCTGGTGCGTAAAAAAGTTAAAAATACTATAAAATTTCTATGAGTGCTGACAGGGCTCGGTAGCTCAACTGAGAGAGGTAGGATCGGATATCCCAAGGTTGCGGGTTTGCGTGAGGTGAATTGATTTTTTGTAGTATTTATCTATTAAAAGTTATTACACAACATAGCATGAGATATAAAAATCACAAAATTCAATCAGTTTAGTATGTGGCATGTGGATTAGACGTTAAATTTAGAATATGAATCTATAATCTAAGATCAGTGTGTTTGTGTGTCCGCTCTTTTTTCCATATTATCAATAACGTTACCATAGCAACGCGTTAACTGCAAGTAGTTCGTCTACCGGATGCTAGATGGCGCTAACGGAAAAATATTTAATACTAGAAAAAATTTAAAGAATTTTGTCCACCCGTGCGAAGCCGGGACGGGCAGCTAGACTTTAATCTATATCACAAATTTGTTGTTTGTCCGCTCTTGTTCCCGCTCTTTTTCCATTGTATATGCGTTACCATAGTAACGCGTTAATCGCAAGTAGTTCGTCAACCGGACGCTAGAAGGCGCTGACGGAAAAATATTTATTAATAGAAAAAAATTAAAGAATTTTGTCCACCCGTGCAAAGCCGGGACGGGCCGCTAGTATTAATACAATCATTAGATGGATTAAAATTATAGTCACATCAAAGATATCTCACGTAGCTTATTATAGAACCACGAGTTTAGAGCTTGAAATACCAGGAGCGTAATATGGACACTTGTGCAGTGTTAAAAGAAGAAAGAATATTGTTGGCACTAAACTGATAAAAATCATTGAAGAGAATAGTAGGGATTTTCTAATGACCAATAACGAAAATTCATGGAGGTATGTAGTGGCTGTTCTAAATAAGGAATACCTACATCTACATTATTGTGAAAGAGTATTTAATTGGAAACTGAATTCCTTAAGTTTAAATACATTTCAGTAGATATACCTATTGAATTTCTCGATTGAAAATGTAAGTTAAATAATACCCATTCTTCGGATGCCTCTTGTTGGCATAAATTTAATATCGTGGCTAGAAGCCGTCCAATGGAACTTTTGTAACAAATTTAATTTATCTTGGCTTCCTCGGGGTATTCCATAGAGCGATTGTGATCAATATGATTTAAAGTTGGATTTAATGGGATAAGCTCTTTGTTTCATAAAAGGTTTGTTAATGACCATATTATGTATTGGTGACGTTAAAATGATTGACACCGTTGGTATCAAAAAAGATAAGACGGTTACTTGATATCTCCCTATTTGGGTTTTTATTAATATCTAAAGAATTTTTTAAAGCAATTCCTTTTAATTTTACTTAGTAAGCTAGTTGCTAGCTTCTTTGATAGTAAATAGGTTAGCGCTTGATCACGCTGATGGTAAGCGACGATGCGATCTAGGATGTGACGTGCTTGCCTAGAATATAACTATTCACTCGTGACTTGAAGACCCCGTAATTGTATTTGTCAGGAGACAGACTCAGGCAAACAATTCCACTCTTTAGCTAGTAGCTTATATTACGAGTGGATCCACGTTCGTAGTAAATCGGATATGATTTGAACTAAGTCTGCTTGGTGCTAAGAGGATATCTCAATTATTGATGTAGTGGGTAACAGTTGCTGTCGCGAAAGAACGCGATTCCTGATTACACAGGTGAGTAAAACGAAACGTCTTATTGCGATTAGGTTGGTAACACTGTTTTGTTGGTAACACCGACATTTTGTTTATAAGAAGGTAGAAGGAAGACGGGGGGGGGGTTAGTAAAGGACGAGAAGTCTGGCGAAGCGGAGCAGTAAATCGGTAAGTCCTTAAAAGTATTATTACTCTAGATTAAGGGGCCATGAAGAGAGAAAGAGTGAGTAAGGTAAAAATAATAATAACGGAGGCAAGGGAAAGACTATGAGGGAATGGAGGAGGTCTTCAACAATATAGGTTGAAAATAGTCCCTATATGTTAAATGATGATACTTTGTATTAATATACTCTTTATTGCACTTATAAAGTAATTAAACAGTACATTTAGATATATTTGTGAGCAATGGTGGGCTTATCTCTAAAAGAGATTAATTATAAAATTGAGATATAGAACTCGTCACTCTCTAGGGCCATTGTAGTAAACTACGTGTCGTGGTTAGAAGTGAAATTAGAACCTAGGGCAATTACATTTCACGACAAAATGGTGGAGGTGCTGGGATACTCCTTATCGTGTTGGCTTATAAATTGAAGAAATAAAATTAATGTCGAGAACAATAAACTAAAGTGTGAGTAAGGCTATCTGCCTTGACTCATTGGAACGACGGCCAGCCCTACGTGGTGCACAGTGGCGTCGACGCAAAGAAGCGACAAGGTATAGTGGTCGACTGGCTGCTAATCTGCGGAAATAGGGCCAGCCCTGCTTGGCGCACGGTGGCGTCATCGCAAGAAGCCACAAGGAGAATAGTCAGGCCGGCTCGATGAATGCTGGCGCGCATGGCAGTCAGTCGTTTTGTACACAAGGGGTTTCTTTGGCAACCGGTGGTAAGTCGCGCGTGGTCCCAGAATCTTGCCAAGTGAAGGAGAAGCGCAACATGGCATAAAGAAGTGCATGTGTTGCTGAGGAGACCGCCCGCTTACAAAATTTTTCTCTCGGCAGCCGGTGATAAGTCGCGCGTGGTCTAAGAATCTTGCCACGTGAAGGAGAAGCGCAACATGTCACAAAGAAAGAAGTGCATGTGCCGCTGAGGAGAAGGCCGCTAAGAAACATTAAAATTACAAGAAAGGCTTAATTATAGCGGGCTTGCGATAGGCTAGAGAAGGCAGCTATCGTAAACTAAAGCAGTTTCCCAACAATAAATAAGAATGTAATTATGTTGTCTGATAAGGCATGAAAATACCTACCTACACAATTAATTTAATACCTAGCCATTTGCGAGGGGGAGTATCCAGCAACTCATTTTTATTTTATATGCATTAGTCTTGGATTATACTGTTTAAAATAACACAAAAAAAGGGGTGAAATATTTTCACAGTTGTAGCCAAATTTAAGATGGCTGACCAAACCAATTCATAACTATTATACCGAACTACTCATCACAGACTTTTGTCAAATTATTTATAAATTTTGTTTTAAATAATAAGAAGATAATTGAAAAATTATGAAGAAAATTTATACACTACATTTTTGTAAGATAAGGCTACGGAATATCTGATTATCCATCACTTATAAAAAAAAAATGTGTGTGTTTCCGAACGTTTTATATTTATGTTATGTTGACAATACTAGATTCTCTTTGGTTTTCTTCGTAAACCTTTTGACATTGGAAAGTTTTACAGTCCTTGTGTTTGGTGGAGGGGATCGCTTGCGAGCGCTTGCAAGAAAAATGGCGATCGCTGAGCTATAATAAGCAAATGGCGGATTGTGTCTGCGCAACCGAAGCTAGCAAACGAGTCCTGGCCGAAAACTGTATAGTTTTTTTTCTTAGCTCTGGTAATCGCTCGCAGGCGCTTTCTTCCGCCAAACACAGGGAATGTGTTTGTGCCCGTCATCGTCATTGTGTCTTGGAGAATTTGGTAAGTACCTGTATTATATTTAGTTCTTACACTTCCGCGCACATTACACATCAGAATAAAACACTTTTTTACGGATTTTTGCGCATGTTTTATTTTATTTTATATTTAATCCTGACGTTTCGACTCCTTTACAGGAGCCGTGAATGCGCAAAAATCCGTAAAAAAGTGTTTTATTCTGAAGTACCTGTATTATTATGTTTGATTTGCATAAAGACGGAAAAATAAAAGTGAAAAACGTTTAATACCGATTAATACTATTCCATCCACAAGACGATACTGTATTTGTTGTTTAGGTAATGGCGATTCGAAAAGATTACGCGTTCATAATGTCTAACATTCTATTATGATCTTACAACCATAATTGTTTCTTTAGTGGTAATAAGAAATATTTTATAACACTATTTTACCATTCGTACAATTGACGCTCGTCAATTGTACGATCTTGCTCAAACAGAACCCATAGCCTTACAAGAATTCCTGAGAACAAAGTTTTTATTAAGACAAACATTGAACCTAGTGAACTCAGAAATACAAAAATATATAAGTCAATGTTCATCTGAGCTGGTTACGAGGGGAACAAATGCTCAACTGTCTGCCGAAGATATATTGGCTAGTATAGAGGCTAGCATAATAACAACTTAATCTCAAGATTCAAACACACAATTTGCATCTAATCACTGTAAGCTGCCAAAATTAGAATTACCAAAATTTGCTGGAGACTTGCTGAAATGGCATGAATTTAGGGATAGATTTGAATCCACAGTCCATACAAGGAACCTAAGTGGTGCTGATAAACTAGCATATCTAATAGGTTCTCTAGAGGGTTCGGCTTTGGAGTCAGTAGAGGGTCTCGCTATTACAAATGCCAATTATAGCATTGCTCTTGACACACTGAAGAGTAGGTATGGGAAAACAGACACATTAATTGATGCACATTATGATGCTCTACTTAAATTACCCCAAGCGGGTGACACACCAGCTGAATGTAGAAATACATTAAACATCATTGAACGGCATTTACGAGTATTACATTCATTAGGTGAACAAACGGATGGAAATCACCTAAGGGTTACCCTTTTAAGAAAATTTCCTGACAGAGTTGTATATGAAGTTAGCGCTGCTACTAAAGATAATTCAATAAATTCAGTAAGATTAACCTTGGAACATATTATAGCTGCAATGGAGAGATCACACAGGACAAGGGGTGAAATACACATGACACCACCTGTTCCATTGGTACCATCTATAACTACAGAAGCTCTTTTAACAACAAATCAAAACAATAAGCGTAGATTCAAATTTGATAAGAACAGTAGTAATAACCAATTTAACAGAAAAGGGAAAAATTTTACTCCAAGCACAAGTAGAGATCAAAAGCGCACAAAAATTGAATGTATTTTTTGTAAAGGGGATCACTATAATAGTGACTGCACTAAGTTTAATACAGTTGGTGAAAGAAAACGTTTACTGGGCAACAAATGTTATCGTTGCTTAAGAGAAGGACATAACATAAGAGCATGTAAAATAAAGAAGAATTGCTTCTACTGTAAAGGAGATCACAATCAAGCACTGTGTCCAAGGAAAAAAGGTATTACAACTGAAAGAGTGTGTGAGACCTATAACTTCTCACATGTGCCTAATCAGTGTTCCTTTTTACAGACGGCCACAGTCATTGTGAAAAACCAGAATAATGAAGTAAAATGTAGAGTGCTGCTTGACAGTGGAAGCCAGAGAAGCTATATCACCAAACGAACAGCAAACAAATTAAAGTTAGTTCCAGATAATGATGATTTATTGATGACTTTTACTTTTGGATCAGATAAGCCTAAAGAAACTTCAAGTCCTTCTGCTGAAATTATTATTTATACTAAACGTGGAATCCAAAGAAAAATTAGGATAAATATGGTGCCTCTCATAATAAAGAATTCAAACTTACCTACTGTTAAAATAAATCATTTGGTAGATATTTCCGCTGATGATAGACTTGCCGAGGAGATAGACCTATTAATTGGTAATGATTACTATTTCTCCTTTATGAGAACAGAGAAAATAAAGATTCAAGATAATCTTTTCATGGTTGATTCTGATTTTGGATGGGTTATCACCGGTCATCTAAACTACATGGAAAAGGAGAAGGAAGATGTATTATCTATTATAACATATTGCAGGTCCGATGAATCACACTATCCTTATTATACTGAGCCAGATTTACCTCTACGGGATATGGATATGAGTTTTTTATGGGCTCTTGAGAGTATTGGCATATGTGACTCCATAAAAGTCACTCGAGATGAAGAAGCTATACAACATTTTAATAAAACTGTTAGATATGTAGATCATCGTTATCAAGTGAAGTGGCCATGGATTCATAACCCTCCAGAACTACCTAACAACTTTGGATTAGCAATGGGACGTTTAAAAAATCTTGTCAGGCGTCTTGACCAAGAAACCCTTAAAGAATATAATAATATTTTACAAGAACAGTTAAAGGTTGGTGTAATAGAGATTGTACCACCATCTCAGAATATAAATAAGTCGCCTCTACATTACTTACCGCATCACTTAGTTAAGCAGGAAGGAAAAAGAAGTCGTATTGTTTATGATGCTTCAGCTAAAATTAAAATGCAGAAGAGCTTAAATGAGTGCTTGTATAGAGGTCCTACTATGATTGAAGACTTAAATGCATTACTTTTAAGTTTTAGAACTAATAAAGTGGCAATACTAGCTGATGTAGAAAAGGCATTTCTGCAAGTGGGATTACAAGCAGATGATCGGGATGTAACTAGATTTCTATGGCTTAAAGATATAACTAAAAGTACCACAGAGGACAACATATTATATCTGAGATTTTGTCGCGTACCATTTGGCATAATTTCAAGTCCGCTCCTTTTAACGGCTACAATTAGGTACCACTTGTTAGGAAAAGAAGATTCGGTACTTGCAGAAATGGCGAACAAGTGCTATGTAGACAACCTGGTCACAGGATCTTCATCTACAGATAAAGCAAAGGAACTCTATACAAACACAAGAAAAGCGTTTCAAGAAATGTCTATGAATATTAGGGAATGGATCTCAAATGATAAGACCTTTCTTAATTGGATACCAAAACAGCATCAAGCAAGTAATACAAGGCAGACTAAGGTTTTGGGTTTATTATGGAATGTGCTAGAAGATGCACTGCAGATCAAACTTAAAGAAAGTATATTTACTGAAGAACACATTGAGAACATCAGAAACAAACGAGAAATTTTAAGAACGATAGCTTCCTTTTTTGATCCTTGTGGCTTTGTATCTCCATTAATATTGCCAGCCAAACTGCTCTTGCAGGAACTATGGTTAAGGAAATTAGATTGGGACTCCCCATTACCTGAAGAATTAAGAGAAAAATTTATAAGTATAATAAAAATTTAGAAGTATTACGAAATATAAGAATTCCACGTTATATTGGCTACAATATTAAAATCAACAAAGATTCAAAGTTTGAATTACATTGTTTTACTGATGCCTCTGAAAAGGCTTATGCGGCTGTAACATATCTGAGAATAATAGGATTTAATAATATCAGAACTGTATTAATAATGTCAAAGTCTCGTGTCACACCGGTAAAACAGAAGATTAACTTAAAAATTCCCAGACTGGTGTTGAATTTTACATTAAATGTAATAAGCAAAAATTAATCTTATTAAATTAATTATTTGAATTGAAATTGCATTAAAGGAAATGAATATGACTTGTAAATGCTGAAGTAAATTTGTTCATTCAATTGCCGCTCTTTTAATCCTCACTCATTCGATCATTCACACGTTCCATTCAAATCACTTTCATTTCTCTCTCTTTATATTCTGCTGTGCTAGGAGTCGGTCGTATAGCTCTCTAGTGAAAACAATTATTAAAAGAATATAATTCATATTTATATTTCTACCACAATTCCGCATTTTTAATTAAGCTCCTCTGACCTATAAACTCAATAGGTTATGGGCCCAGTGCTCGCGTTTTGAAATTCTATAGGCTAATTATCATTTGTAGCCTACCCTCAATATAGATATTTTTTTCAAGTTATGGAAAGTTTAAAAAGCAAACGGAATATCAAACCATTTGATGGTGAAAAATATAGTGTTTGGAAGTTTAGATTGCGTGCGTTACTATGCGAGTTAGACGTTATAAAAGTAATCGATGAAGAACCGATAATTCGATGCAGTATGTGGGAGAAAAACAACAGGATTGCGAAAAGTGTGATAATCGAATATTTATCTGATTCTTATCTTGGATTTGCTAAAGAAGATTCTACAGCGCGGGAAATATTGGCAAGTCTAGATTCACTTTACGAACGAAAAAGTATTGCGACCCAGTTAGCTTTGAGAAAGAAGTTGTTGTCGTTAAAGTTACAAGGTGATATCTCTTTAATGAAACATTTTGCTACGTTTGATGATTTAATTACCGAATTGCATGCTGCCGGAGCAAAGTTAGAAGAAACTGATAAAGTGGCACATTTACTATTGACTTTGCCGCCAATTTATGATGGTGTTATAACGGCCATAGAAACATTAACTGAAGATAATTTAACCTTGGCATTTGTAAAGACTCGACTCTTAGACCACGAAGTAAAGTTAAAAAATGAGAGCTGTGAAACAAGCTTTAAAGTTTTGCATGTGGAAAATAAAGATAGATTTAGTAGTCCGAAACAAGGAAACAGTAACAACCAGAAGAATAATTATAGTAATAACAACAATCAAAAAAATTATAAATCAAAGAAGAAGTCTTTCATCAAATGTTATCACTGTGGTCGAAGAGGTCATTCCAAAAATGACTGTTATTATTTCAAGCGATCGAATAAGCAAAATTACAATTCGGAAAGGGCAAGAACAGTACAAGCAGTAGAATTAATGGAACCATCAAAGACAAATGAATTTTCTGGCTTTGCATTTATGACTGCGGACTATCAAGATCAGGATTTGGATAAATCTAAAATAACCTTCATTTTAGACTCTGGTGCTTCTGACCACATCATAAATAAGGAAGAGTTCTTCACTAATTATGAAAATTTGAATGTACCTCTTAAAATTTCAATTGCTAAACAGGGTGAATTTATTTCAGCACACAAAAAAGGCACACTTAATGTCATCAGCAACACAGGCATCGCTGGAGTTTTGGAAGGCGTCCTGTACTGCCCGGAGGTTCCCTATAATCTTTTATCTGTTTCGAGGATGCAAAAAGCTGGACTGACCATCATCTTCAATCAAGACGGTGCACAAATATGTAAGAATGGTAGAACCATCATGCGAGGTATGTCGTTCAATAATTTAATTTCTTTAGATTTCGTAATACGTGACTGTGTTATTCGCTCTGCTTCTCAAGTGTACAGTGTCAATAAAGTTAAATATGAATTGTGGCACCAACGTTTAGGTCACATAAGTAAAAATAAATTTATTCAGTTACAAAAGAATAAAATGATAAATGACATGAACCAAATTGAATCAGTAGTCCCAAATGATAACTTGTGCGAACCTTGTATAAATGGGAAACAGACGCGATTGCCTTTTAATCTGAGTGAAGATAAAACTTATATTAAACGACCGTTGTATGTCGTCCATTCAGACGTTTGTGGGCCTATCACTCCTCCTACAATTGACAATAAAAATTACTATGTACTTTTTGTGGATCAGTACACACATTACTGTGTGGTGTACTTATTAACATATAAGTCAGACGTGTTTAATGTCTTTAAAGATTATGTAGCAAAAAGTGAAGCTAAATTTAATTTGAAATTAGTTAATTTATATTGTGATAATGGTGGAGAGTATTTATCTACTGAAATGAAAAGCTATTGTTCTGAAAAAGGTATTACTTACCATTTGTCGACACCACGAACGCCACAACAGAATGGTGTTTCAGAAAGAATGGTTAGAACTGTAACTGAAAAAGCCCGGTCCATGATTCATGGCGCAAAGTTAGATAAAGTTTTCTGGGGAGAAGCAGTCTTAACTGCAGTAAATCTAATTAATATTACACCAACGAGGGCTTTGAAACAATCTAAAACACCATTCGAAATGTGGCACGACAAAAAACCTGAAATTAAATATTTAAAAGTTTTTGGCTCTACTGTGTATGTACATGATAAAACCAGTAGAACAAAGTTTGATGAAAAATCATGGAAAGGCATACTGGTTGGGTACGAACCAAACGGGTATAAAGTTTGGAATTCAGATTGCGAGAGATTCATTACTGTCAGGGACGTTGTAGTTGATGAGACTAATTTTCTTCAATCCAGGCCTCTATTTAAGCCTGAAGAGTATAGTAACGAATATACTCGGGACAAAACCGATAACATTAACCATATGACTAAATCGGTGTCCAGAAAGTCTCAAAATTCTGACAGTAATAAATCAGATATAAATAAGTCTGATGAGTATGAGTGTCAAAATAAAATTCGCAAACTTGATAAGGTTATCATTAGTCCCATTACTAATTGTGATTGTCATAGTAAAAATAGTACTGACGAAACTATTGAACTAAGAAGGAGTGATAGACTCAAAAACTGTCCCCCTGTGTCATACAAAGAAACCGACAATGATTTTGATTATTTGTTAAATGCTCAATCAGTTTTATGTAAAGTACCAAGTTCTTACAACGAAATTAAGACACGACATGATAGGCATTTGTGGGAAGAAGCTATTAAGGACGAATTAAATTCCTTACTAGAAAACGATACCTGGACTTTAGTACCGCCACCAAATGATAGGAATATTGTCGATTGTAAATGGATTTTTAATATAAAACATGATGAATTCGGAAAACCCCAAAGATATAAGGCACGCCTTGTAGCTCGAGGCTTTAGTCAAGAAAATTTAATAGATTATAATGACACATTCGCACCTGTAGCCAGAATAGCAAGTTTTAGATTTATTATTAGTTTTGCAAACCAATATAACCTCTTAATTCACCATATGGATGTTAAAACTGCTTTCTTAAACGGACTATTGAAAGAAGAAATTTATATGAAAGCTCCAGAAAGTTTGATCAATCCTAATAATCATGTTTGCAAATTAAACAAAGCTCTTTACGGACTGAAACAAGCGGCAAGGTGTTGGTTCGAACTATTTGAACAATGTCTTTTGGAAAAAGGTTTTCAGAATTCATCTGTTGATAGATGTATATACATGTTAAATAAAGGAAATGTCCAGAAAAATATATATTTGGTACTTTACGTTGATGATTTAGTGATTTCTTGTGGTGATATAGATACCTTGAATAATTTCAAAAAATATTTAATGAATAGATTTAAAATGACCGATTTAAACGACATAAAATTATTTCTTGGTATAAAAATAACTCGATATGATAATAAAATAACCTTAGACCAAAGTGCATATATAAAAACTGTTTTAAATAAATTTAATATGAATGATTGCAATCCTGTCAGTACTCCATTAGAGAGAAAATTAAATTATGAAGCATTGAATGCTGAAGACAGCTATAATGCACCTTGTCGAAACGTTATTGGTTGCTTAATGTACATAATGATATGTACTCGTCCTGACTTGAGTACTTAATATATTAAGTAGATACACGAATAAGAATAATAAAGAGCTATGGCAATGCCTTAAAAGGGTACTTAGATATTTAAAAGGTACTATTGATCTTAAATTAGTGTATAAAAAATATGATTACAATCATATATTGTGTGGATATGCTGATTCTGACTGGGGTGGTAACACTAATGATAGAAAAAGTACCACGGGCTATTTATTCAAGTTATTCGAATCGTGTACTATAACCTGGAACACGAAAAGACAGCTATCAGAAGCAGCTTCTTCTACAGAGGCTGAATATATGGCGTTGTACGAAGCTACTAGAGAGGCCCTGTGGCTCAAATCACTAGCAATTACGATTGGTTTGAATATTGAAAAGCCTATTATTATCTATGAAGACAACAATGGTTGTATCAGTATCGCAAACAACCCCACTAACCATAATAGGTCAAAACACATTGACATCAAATATCATTTTTCAAGGGAACAAGTTGCGAAAAATGTAATAAAATTAATTTATATTCCCACAGATGCACAGTTGGCTGATGGACTTACAAAGCCGTTACCTGCAGTCACATTTCTTAAAATGAGGCGTGATATGGGCTTAGAATGAAACGGATTTTTATTTTTCATTTTTGATTTTATTGATCTTTAATTATTTTTATTACTATAATATTTATTTTAAGAATCAATGGTCTGGTAAGGTTTTACTGGGTTTCCCTTACCCTTGCAACAAATGTTGGATCATTTTATTTTGTATCTCCCAGAAACACTAGAGAATTATATGTACTGTTTAGAATTATTGTTTTGTTTGTATAAAGTGATTAATTTTTGAGGGGGCGTGTTGAATTTTACATTAAATGTAATAAGCAAAAATTAATCTTATTAAATTAATTATTTGAATTGAAATTGCATTAAAGGAAATGAATATGACTTGTAAATGCTGAAGTAAATTTGTTCATTCAATTGCCGCTCTTTTAATCCTCACTCATTCGATCATTCACACGTTCCATTCAAATCACTTTCATTTCTCTCTCTTTATATTCTGCTGTGCTAGGAGTCGGTCGTATAGCTCTCTAGTGAAAACAATTATTAAAAGAATATAATTCATATTTATATTTCTACCACAATTCCGCATTTTTAATTAAGCTCCTCTGACCTATAAACTCAATAACTGGAACTTGTGGGTTACACTATTGGAAGTCGCTTACTTACTTACGTAAAGAACTCTCTAGGACTATTTATACACAGGCAATATCTCTGGACGGATAGTAACATTATTCTTTGTTGGATGAAATCTAAGAAGCTACTTCATCCATTTGTTGTTAGAAGAGTCAATGAAATAAAACAGAATAAAAACACCGATTGGCGCTATGTTAATATAAAGGATAATCCAGCTGACATTGCAACAAGGCCAGAGAAATCAAGAAGAGTTGTGGTATCATGGGCCTCAATTTCTATCAAATAATCCAGACTCATGGCCAAGTCCTTCTGAAGTTAGCACTTTTTGCGCGGCTGGGGAGTCTCTGGTCACTACATTCCCAGAAGATCATGTCCTAGAGATAGAGGAAGAACAAGAGGTATGTGCAAGAATTCCTAATGAACCAAATGACAGTGTATTGAGTGAAGTTGATTTAATCAAGAAGTTACAGGAGCAATACTATCCAGAAGAAGTAAGTGGCAAGCAAACTAATTTAAGTCGAAACTTAGGCTTATTCATGGACGTAGATGGACTACTGCGATGCCAAGGCAGAATGGCTCATACGTCATGGGAATATGATATGAAACATCCTGTGCTCATACCAATAGATTGTAACTTCACAAAACGAATTATTCAAGAAATACATGAGAAAAATTATCATGTTGGTGTATCTCATACATTGAGTATTTTGCGTCAACGTTATTGGGTACCAAAGGGAAGGTCACAAGTACAAAAGGTCATACATAAATGCCAAAGATGTGTAAAGCAAGGAGGAGGACCGTATAGTTTACCGCCCACTCCAGATTTACCGCCAGAACGTGTCAATTACAGTGCACCATTCACATATACAGGAATCGACTATTTTGGTCCCTTGTATGTAAAGACTAATTTCGGAAATGAGAAAAGATGGGTGTGTTTAATGACATGCCTAGCTGTGCGAGCTGTTCATATGGAAGTTGTGGCTGATCTAACTGCTGAAGAATGTTTACAGGCTATAAGGAAGTTCATAGCATCAAAAGGGGTTCCAACTCTAATTGTATCCGATAATGCACTCCAATTCAAATTATCAGCAGACATTTTAGAAAGTACAATTTGCATAAAAAATAGGATCAAGTGGAAATTTATACCACAACTTGCTCCGTGGAATGGAGGTTTCTATGAACGTTTAATTGGAGTTGTGAAACAATGCCTAAAGAGAACATTAGATAAACATCTACTGACAAATGGTCAACTGTTGACTGTGATCAAAGAGATTGAAGTAGTAATTAATACTAGACCGTTAACATATGTGAGTTCAGAATACAACTATACTCTTAAGCCAGCAGATTTTCTTTCTATGGGAAAGTGTATTGTTACTGAACCAGCATCGACAAATTTTACTGAAACAACAGTGACAAAACGCGGCATCATAGAACGATGGAAGAGAGGAAATATAGTCTTAGAAGAATACAAAAAGATGTTTGTTAACCGGTATCTACTTGGATTACGAGAAAGGTATAATCATTCTGTCAAACAACCAAGGATTAAGTCAAAGGAGTATCCAAGACTTGGCGATATTGTCCAGATTAAAGGAGACTCAAAAAATAGAGACTTATGGAAAGTGGGAAAAATTGTATCTTTAATAAAAGGCTCTGATGGAGCATGTAGGGTAGCTAGAGTAAAGGTTGGAAGCACTGAACTAATTCGTTCATTAGGTCACCTGTATCCCCTAGAAGTAGAAGAAACTACCTATCCTAAGGAGAATGTAGAAGCTGTATCTGAAGATAAAGGTCACAACGGAGATAGTCTAGTTCCAAGTATAAATTACATGAGTGACCATTTATGTGGACTGCAATCGAATCCTCTGGAGTCTCTGGATACAGAACAAAACACCAAGGAAATAGAAATTCAGCAGACTGAATCTAATCATGTTCCCCAAGTACTGGCTCAGGATTCACATGAGCAAATTAATTAAGATATTGATAAGGAATTAGAAGTTAAAAGTCGAGATATTGAAGTAAGAACTAAAAGAGATGCTGCAATTAAAGCGAGGGAGAAAATTGCTGAATGGACACGTCAACTTACTGCGGTTTTCTTGGCCGTCAGGAGTGTCGCGAAAGAACGCGATTCCTGATTACACAGGTGAGTAAAACGAAACGTCTTATTGCGATTAGGTTGGTAACACTGTTTTGTTGGTAACACCGACATTTTGTTTATAAGAAGGTAGAAGGAAGACGGGGGGGGTTAGTAAAGAACGAGAAGTCTGGCGAAGCGGAGCAGTAAATCGGTAAGTCCTTAAAAGTATTATTACTCTAGATTAAGGGGCCATGAAGAGAGAAAGATTGAGTAAAGTAAAAATAATAATAACGGAGGCAAGGGCAAGACTATGAGGCAAGACTATGAGGGGATGGAGGAGGTCTTCCTGGGGAACTGTGGGTTCTCCTTATAGGTTGAAAATAGTCCCTATATGTTAAATGATGATACTTTGTATTAATAATAAAATTGAGATATAGAACTCGTCACTCTTCCTCTGTAGGGCCATTGTATTAAACTACTTCGTCGTGGTTAGAAGTGAAATTAGAACCTAGGGCAATTACATTTCACGACAGTTGCCTCGCCTTTTGCCTCAGCTTATAATGGTGTCCTTTGATTTTTAATTTTCATGGCTAAAGTAGAAAAGAGCAGGAGCGGAGCCCTGATTATTGTTTTAAGAGAAATATTTTTTTATAACCGAAATTAACTATTTTTGACTTTTACAATATTTGTTATACTTTTTTTCGTTAGGCGTTTTTGATTTTTGAGTTTAATTTTACTTGTAAGTTGCTGCATTTATTAAAGTGAAAACTTCTTCAGCATCGTTGTGATTTGAAAGTCAATGACACATAAATTCATAAGATTTAACGTAGGAGAAAATGAGATAGGAAGCATTATGTACGTGTTCGTGTGCGCGTGCGTAGTACAAAGCTTAAGAGGCTTTAAAGGTTTCACTTCTACCACGTGTGAATTGCACATTTTTATTTTGTCAGGAGGATGTGTAGAGAAGAAATAAATTTAGTATTATTATATCCTGAAAACTTCGGTTTCGGTTATTAAAGTGTGACTATATGTTCAGATTTTGCGATTTTACGAATGCATCGATTATGTGTCGCGTTTTGGTGACTACCTGTGCAAGTCCCGTATTCGGTATCGCGATTCTAGCGATGCTGCATTGTGATTTAGCGATTGAGAATGCAGTGCATTCAAATACGGTGGCGGAATTTCAGCATTGAGTCATGTCGTATGCAACGCGTTCAGATGCATTGTGGATCTTTTGAAAACGGTCCCGATCTCCAGGATTGTCACCTATTTGGTGTGGAATGTTTGATTGCTTTAAAGCATTTGAGATGCGGGTTAATCAATAATCGAGATCAAAAAAGTAATTTTCGTGGTGATAAAAATCTTTGATACAATTCTTAAGTACTATATCGAAGGCTATAGAAGATTCTGGAAAGAATTAGATAAGAGATGGGATAAGATGGGCCTTAGCTGCTCAACTAGTCCAAGTAAGCCATTAAAATTACAAATGAGTTTAAATTTAAAGTAATTGTTTAAGTTTGTGCGGTTATTATGGAATATCTGTATATAAAAAATACGTTGCATACATTTTTAAATGAAACGATTTTTAGTGCAGTAGTAGAGATTCTACCTTTTGCATCGACGCTCCTGGGTACGAGTCCCAGAAAGGGAAGGAAATAGACAACGATAAGGAAAGTTGACGAGTTGGAATTATTTAGTACCAAGCAAAAAAGTAAAAATTTTTCGCCGCATACTCTTAGATAGATAAAAAATAAGTCAATTTTATTCGAATTACGATTTTAATTTGAAACTAAAAGGCAAACACTCTTATAACCTAATAGTTTTATATTTTTAATGATTTCTTTCACGATAAATTATTTTAATAGAAAAATAAAATAAAAATCGACTCGGATCACAAATAATTTATCATATATGATATCATTGAAAAAGCAAAAAAAAAGAAAAAAAATCATAAATTAATTGGCTGTTGAATATTAATGTCCAAACATTTGTAAATTTTTTTCTTTCGAATGCGAATATTATTATTAGACTCGTTTAGGAAACAACGCTGGTCTACAGCATAAAAAGAAAGAGAACTAGAAAATTTCGATGGGTATTCATAAGGCTCGGAAGCTCAATGGGGAGAGCAGTAGACCGGACATCTTAAGGTTGCAGGTTTGAATTTCACTAGAGAAAAACTTGTGATCCGATTTTCTATTTTAATAATTTATCATAAAATAGGTTTAAAACCGTTTAATTTTAATATGAATAACACTAAAAGAGAATTTATTGATGAAAAAGAAACCTGTCTTTGTTTGTATATTGCTTACTAGGAAACGATTACAATGAAATCAGAGTCGTGTTATCGGCGCTTTAATCGATTTCCTCCGTCATAAATCTTTTGTGTAATAATTAATCATTTATGGCTACGGTGTCCGACTGTTTTCACGCAGAGAGGGGTGGGAATATTCTCATTTTTTATGACCGTATTCTGTGTAATAGTCCTACAGGAGCGATTATTTGACGAAATATTATATAATTATATGATATAATTATAATTAGAGCTGTCTTTATAAACATAATACCAGAATATTGTAAATTTTTCATTTATTATAATTTAAATGAAACTTAACTAAAGCATAATTTATCTTAAATTAACCTTTAACTAAAATATATTATAAAAAAGGGACTCCCCTTTTGGCAAGGTTCCGGAGATACTGGTAGCGTTCCCCCTTTGAATAGCAAGGCTAATTCTTTGTCCGAGGTAGCTGCCAGCTCTTCGGTCACCTGTGATGTCGACTAACCTTTTTGCTATTTTCTTAAAGAGCCTTATACCGCTAGGACCCAACGGACCAAGGGTCTCTACACCGAATGGGACAAAATCATATTCGGAGCCTAGACCCCTGTATTTACAAGTTTTAGCTTTTTCAGCCGCTTCACTAGCCGCACCAGCTCTGTCGTTAGTGCCGTGTAGATGGGAAGGGGCCAGCATGACTGAACAGGTTGCATCCCATACCAGCACCCGGCCCATCTTCCATGGAATCAAACTTATGCCGTCCGGTCTCTTGCCATTGTAAGTTATATTTGACAGCGAGATTGGGTCTTTGATCATACCACCTTATAACTTTTTTTCTTTTTGTTATTGAGGGTTTTTCCTCAGGAAATACTATCCTCATAGGTAACAAATATTAATTAAGCTTCTCTACGTTTTAGGCCACACTGCACAGTATAATATAGCATCTTGGCCGTTTTTGATAACGGTGTTGCCAATATGCTATTACAAAACTTATTTCCCCTTTAAATTGGGTGTAGATAAAGAGTTGCGATCTCTCCGCCACGTTTCGCTTACATTCCATCATAATCTGATAGGCATCTTCGATGATTCCACACATACTTTAATTAAGGGACTTTTTTGCATGAGATATGCAAAGTTGTTTAATGGAATATGACCGGAACGCAGCCTTAGTTCTGTGACAGCATCTTCCTTAGTCATGCTAGCTTCATCAAATCAAGGGATTTCATTTCTTTAAATTGGTTGAATTATCTTGTACCATATACCGTTTTTAAAGTTATGTTTCTTTGAAGTATTTTTTAAACTGTCTAGGCAGGTTAATATTGCCACTTAATTATTAAAAAGATCACCAATATAAGTAACAGTATTACTATATTTAAAAACTGAACATTAAATTGCTGAGGACTAACTGTACTTACAATTACACGGTACCACAGCATCCATTGTAACAATTAAAGGAGTACATTAAGATGAACACAAAAATTAAAAAAGACAAAGATTTTTCATTAAACATTTATTAAAAAACTTAAGAAACAGTTTGTAAAGAAAAAAAGTTTGTCATTAAAATTAAAACAAAACCGGACAAGTGAGAGTTGAACTCGAACGGAGAGGGTTCCGTACGATGAAAATTTTATAGTTCTACGAGTACCATGTTCTTGATTCTAACCCAAAAACAAATTTAACTTTGTAGTTAGAATCTACGAACTCCCATTGCACTTCAATTGCCATTCTAATTTTGTATTTATAAATAAATGTGATATTAAGATAAATGCAAGGTTTTCGGATTTTTTCTTTACGTGTGCTATATGACTTTGCTTCATGCCAAAATTCATGATTCTAGGTCATCAGGAAGTAAGCTTGTAACGAGGCGCCATAGCTATATTGGCGACTCGTTGCTTTCATTGCGCTCTTCTCTGGCCATTTCTCATATTTTCTTTTCTCTTGGTTTCTTATTTTAAATTTACTGTCTGTCTCATTTTATTGGTATGTTCTCAAAGTTTATTCTTACCAGAGTCAGCGCGTAGAGCGGTTGACTCACCGATAACAATTATTTAAATATATTTATAGTGCTGAGCAGTTATAATAAGCTCACAAGTATAATAAGCTCATAAGCATAATTCACAAGTTTTCCTGTATATGTATTCTGTACCACAAGTCTATAAGATTCTTTAAGGCACTATTGTAAGTAGCCCTACCTTTTATAATATGTTTTTAGTGATAAATGTGAAATTGTTTTTGTATTCAGGGTAATTTACCTTTTTTTATATAATTGTTTCAGTTGTGCCTTAATTCCTTAAATACAAAAACAAGTGACCTTGAGTGCTTTTATTTCTCCCGACTGCACCCGTCACAAGCTATAGGTTTTGATTCTCTTGCGACTGTAAAAATAGCATCATAAATGGTAATATCTTGTGAATGCGTTCAAACTAGCAGAATAACAGCAAGAGGTTATGCCTCAATTGACAGCAAGACACACCTTTTTTAGCATCAAATAGTTGGAGAAAAACCCCTACTTTGAGAGATAACCAATCACAGCGCACGACCAATCACCGTAATCGGCCACTTATACGTAATCGTTTAGTGACTTTCAAACACCATGATACACATTTTATTATTGTGCTTATATTCATAGTTTTGTTTTGATAATGATAGTTACTAAATAAGGGTCCGTAGATTTAAGTATTGGTTATAAATTACAACTTTATAACTCCACGCAATTCTGAGAAAAAGGGTTCAGAGGGAGTACGGAACCCTAAAAAAAATCAATTTACAAACCTGACGCAGTTACTAATTACATGATTATAGATGTATACATAGTAGATAGCAATGAATCAAGGCAACTGATGATTTTTTTCTTCACTTGTTTTTTTTTGTTGCGTGTTAAATACACGTCAAAAGTATGAGACACAATTTTGTAATAAACCTTGCGGGTAGGCTATAAATTCTCGGCTAGGTCGAAGGACACTGCGTACATATTCTAAATACTTCACATGTGAAGCGAAACGGGTTCGTGTCTATAAATCTATGTATGAGTATATGATTTGTGGGCCGGATACGTTGTCGGGTAAACTATTTACACATAAGTTGCAATAGCTCATCCTTTTTATATTACGGAAGAGATTTTTCCCGGTAACTTACATCAATGGGAAGTGTTTAATCTTTTAAAAGACGTTGACGTTTCGGACGCCATTTCGTTTATTTATTGCTAGCTTTACCCGTGGCTTCGCCCGCATTTTTTTTATTTTATTTTTTTTTTAAATATCCTATGTTACTTTTAATACCTCCAAGAACATATGTATGAAGTTTCATGATGATTGGTTTAGTTGTTTTTGCGTGAAAGCATTACAAACAAGTTACATTTACATTTCTAATATTAGTAGGAATTATTACTAGCTGACCCGGCCACGCGTTGCTATGGTAACGTTAACTTATTATAAAAACTGTTATTCTTAGGCTTATGGTAACTATGGTAACTATATATGGTAACAAAACCACACACACACAAAGTATTGTCATAATATAATGTACTGATTATTGATAGAGGTTATTTTAAAATATTCGAATACTACAGCATTGGGCAGAATGGAATAAATTTAAGTGTAATATCAAATAAGAAGTAACTATTATAACTCTCTATAAAGCTCAAGTCCGATCTTGCATTTAATATTGTAGTTACTTCTGGAACGGTTCAGCTAGATACCAATTGCTGCACTAGACACGATTTAGCGCAGAGCTGAGAGGCTCATTAGTGACAGCAAATTGGTGAAGAGTAAACTGCACACCTCAGCTCACCGCCACAAAATTGCCTGTCGGTCTTCTACAGAATGAACTATGGAGAGTGTACTCAGGAGCTGCATGTGGTCATACCGCTATCTTCTTGCATCGGATATTCAGACACGCTGCGGGCTTCCACCATTTCTTGGTTGTTATTCCCTGTCGCAAGGTAGGAATAGCAATCGCAAACGCTTCTCAACATTAAAATGCGCACAGCAAAGGAATGGAGTTCCCTTCCTGCGTCTGTATTTATAATAAAATATAAATTTTAAATAATATGTCAATGTATACAAAATACCACGGTTGCTGGATGCCTTCTCTCAAGCTTTGTACTATGCATGCGCACACAAACACGTATTAACACACGTATAACGCTGAGGCCCAAGCAAACTTCCACTATGCCTTGGTAAACACGAGTGGAGGGGGTACGAAGCAGAGCACAAAGAGAACCACGAACATAAGAGAGGCTGTATAATGCTTCCTATCTCATTTTCTCCTACGTTAAATCTTATGAATTTATGAGTCTGTCTCTTTTTACAGTCGCTTTTTCGTTTCATCGACTTTCAAATCACAACGATGCTAAAGAATTTTTCACTTCAAAAAATAGTTTATTTCGTAAACATTTACATGAAATATATTCAGTGGCCAGAATCAACCCAGGAAGCTTATGAGAGGCTTGTAGTGGGAGATCCTGCTCTTTCCGTGATATACAGTAGAGGTATACAAAAGAGTAGAATCAGATGAAAAATGAACTATTTTATCTCTATTTAAAACTATTAAAATAATGTGTGCAGTGTGTGTGTGTGTGTTTGTGGGTGGATATGTAAACATGTAAGCGTGAGCGTGTGTATGTGAGTAAGTGAGTGTTGGTGTGTGCGTACATGCGTAAGTGTGCGCGCGTCTATATGTGAGTGGGATAGGAGTATTTAAGTTTAATGTAGGTTTCGTTAGCGTTAGCATCTTGGTCACACTTTAATAATAGTTTCTCTGCCTCACAGTGTCCAAGTGTCATAAGTGCTTCAAGCAATGTTTTTTTTTTGCACTCATAGAGTTGAAGATGGTAAATCTTATGTTTATCATTTAGTTTATTATAGAGGTGAGCAGAGTGAGCCTGATACTGGCGCCTTGCCAGTAGGGTTCTACAGAATGGTACTAGAGCTATTTTACACTGTCTTCTACCTATTTGAACATTAGGTGTATAAGATAAGGTTTTATGAAGTACAGTGTTAAACATTTTTAAAGAGGTTTTCTAAGAGATAATAAATTTAGAAATTACTATATACTTCGTCTGTATGAAATCTAAAAGGTTTTAAGAACATTGTTTTTAGTAAGCTTCTTTGGGCTCTTTCTGCTTCAAGAATTTTAATTTTAGATGCATCGCCCCATAAAGTGATACAACCACTAATAACTGATTGCGCTAGTGTAATATAATACATATAAGTAGGTCATGAGAGGTGATATGTCTCAACTTTTTAAAAATCCAGATCACTTTTTGAATCCCGTTACTCATAGTGTCTATTTGCATATGCCAGGACATTCGGTGACCCAGGGTGACTCCAAGATAGTACATTCAACACATTTAATTACATCGCATGTGAGTAGGGTAATATTGGGCATTCTAAAACACTTTTCACTCCAATGATCTCACTTTCGTTCGATCACTGTCGTAAAAGTGTTTTAGAAAGCCCAATAATCGAAAGTGAATTAGAATGCCCAATCGGTTTTCCGTCAACCACAAACCTCATTTTCGATCGATCACTGCCGTAAAAGTGTTTTAGAAAACCCAATAATCGAAAGTGAATTAGCATGCCCAATCGGTTTTCCGTTAACCACAAACCTCATTTTCGTTCGATCACTATTGCAAAAGTGTTTCTGAGATAGCTCAATAATCGAAAAGTGAATTAGAATTCCCAATCGGTTTGACGTTAACCATAAACCTCACTTTCGTTCGATCACTGTCGTAAAAGTATTTTAGAAAGCCCAATAATCGAAAGTGAATTAGAATGCCCAATCGGTTTTCCATCAACCGCAAACCTCATTTTCGTTCGATCACTATTGCAAAAGTGTTTCTGATAGCTCAATAATCGAAAAGTGAATTAGAATGCTCAATCGGTTTTACGCTGAAGTAAATTTTTCAATGCAAGGTTCGTTCCGTTCTTTGTTCAAAACCGCGTTTGTATTTAGAACGCATCGTACCGTTTTATGTTTATTCTGTATGTGTAGACTCGTAAGTAATCAGTGTTTATATATCCCTTCAGATCTCACTCTTGTTCGATCACTGTCGTAAAAGTGTTTTAGACAGCCCAATAATCGAAAGTGAATTAGAATGCCCAATCGGTTTTCCGTCAACCACAAACCTCATTTTCGATCGATCACTGCCGTAAAAGTGTTTTAGAAAACCCAATAATTGAAAGTGAATTAGCATGCCCAATTGGTTTTCCGTTAACCACAAACCTCATTTTCGTTCGATCACTATTGCAAAAGTGTTTCTGAGATAGCCCAATAATCGAAAAGTGAATTAGAATTCCCAATCGGTTTGACGTTAACCATAAACCTCACTTTCGTTCGATCACTGTCGTAAAAGTGTTTTAGAAAGCCCAATAATCGAAAGTGAATTAGAATGCCCAATCGGTTTTCCATCAACCGCAAACCTCATTTTCGTTGGATCACTATTGCAAAAGTGTTTCTGATAGCTCAATAATCGAAAAGTGAATTAGAATGCTCAATCGGTTTTACGCTGAAGTAAATTTTCAATGCAAGGTTCGTTCCGTTCTTTGTTCAAAACCGTGTTTGTATTTAGAACGCATCGTACAGTTTTATGTTTAATCTGTATGTGTAGACTCGTAAGTAATCAGTGTTTATATATCCCTTCAGAATCTATTTTAACGCATTTATTTAAAATCAGCTCAACTCTACAGGCCTGTATAAATAAATAATATGAAATTCGTTAAACAAAAACAATCGTTGAAATTAGATTGCTTTTGTACTCCGTTACCGAACGAGTCAAAACGTCATGGTAGTTTGTTACCAAATACAATACGCTGTCTTGTTTGTGGGCCATCAAACTGCGGGAAAACTAATTTAGTAATAAGTTTATTGTTGCATAAAGATGGTCTATGTTTTAGAAATCTTTATGTGTATTCAAAATCTTTGTATCAAACAAAATACTTGTATCTTGAAAAAGTTTTAAATATGGTCCCCGATATATCGTATCATAAATTTAACCATAACAATGAAATATTGAACCCACATGAAGCTTTACGAGATTCTATTATCATTTTCGACGACGTTGCTTGCGAAAATCAAAACAACATACGGGATTATTTTGCTATGGGGCGTCATAAAAACATTGATTGCTTTTATATTAATCAAACTTACACCAAAATACCAAAACAGCTCGTAAGAGACAATTCAAACTTGATTATATTGTTCAAGCAAGACGATATTAATTTGAAACATGTTTATGATGAGCATGTATGTTCCGATATGTCCTGGTACCAATTTCGGGAAATGTGTTCAGCTGTTTGGAACAAACCTTTCAGCTATCTTGTAATAAATAAGGACTGTGAAAAAAATAATGGATGCTACAGATCATCATTTGATACATATATAATATTGGATTAACTACATATTAGGATGATATATTATGAATGAATCACTATCACTCGTGATTCGGAGCCAAGAAGTATTCTGCGCAAGATGGAAAAAAAACTCAAACAAGAAATTGTGAAATCTGCTGCATCTGTAAAAAGAAAAGTTGAACTTTTGAAAGAAGCAAAAAATTCTCACAATATGGCTCTGGAAACAATATTTAAGCCAATAGTGGAACCGCTTCACTTGTTAACAAGTAAAAAGGAAGAAAAGCAATATATACCTTCCCCGAAAAAAATAAAAAAGAATCATAGAGAATCTTTTTATTCTTCTACTGAAGATTTCGACGATGATTACAGTGAAAAAGAACAACTCTCAGACAGTGAGTTGCACATAAACAAAACCCTTATAGCACCACCTTCTGAAGACCATAATATCAGTGAGGGTTCCTTCAAGTCTTTCCAGTCATCACCAAGTGTTAAAAATAATACACTTTCGTGGTCAACATCATCTGATGCAATGTTCGATGATATACCTTTTGGAATTCGAAACGAACGTGGGAAATTGATGCTTGGCAAAACATGTGTTTATGACGATGGTAGCATCCTGAAAATAGGAACGCAGACTATAAAAAAAACAAAGGGAATAAAAGAACTACTCTATAAAAAGAAACCGAATCTAGACATAATCACAGAGGAAGACTTACAAAACTATAAGCTATTATTATTAGAAACCAATGCGCACAGGCGTAATTGTGATTCGTCTAAACCAATAAACAGCAATAAAGGATTTAAGTATATGAACATTATAAAACCGTTGTTTACATCTACGAAAAAAGTAACTTCAAGCGTGGAAAGTCTTTCGAGTGGCGAAGGTATTAATTTATTGAAAAAAGTAACAAAAAATACGGATTTGGTTTACTGGGATGATCCAAATGAATTAGTGAATCGATTAAAAATATTACTAGCATCACGTGATGCAGGCAACACTGGCTTGGACAATGAAATCAATGCAATCATTGAAGAACTGTGGGAAGAAGGTATAATCAAAAATATAAAATATAAAGAAAGTGCAACTGGAAAACTTGTTAGTGTGAAGAACCCATCAGAGCGGCGATGAATGTAGACAAGTTTGGTCACCACATTCATAAGCGTTTACGATTAACCGAATATTTTGATGCCATCAACGATACATTAGTAAAGTCAGATACAGGGCATTACGATTTAAAATCAACAAAATTGAAAGGCTTGATAGATCCTAATGAAGACGACGAGGCAGTGAATAAAGCATATATGGATAAAACAGCTCAAGAACTAAGAAATGAAATAAAAAAAATTTTTAAAGACGTAAAAATTTACCTAAATAACTTGGAAAAAGCTACTTCCGATCGTTTAAATACTCTATACTACACAAGAACAGAAATAGATAGTTTAATCGAATCTAAGTTAAATAAATAAAAAATAATGAGTAAAAAAGAGTTAATTAACGAAATCCACAAAGCAGCAAGGAGAAATTTTCCTCGTCGATGTACGATCACAAAGGGTATAGATGATTTATGGCAAGCTGATCTTATAGATTTTCAGAAGTATTCTCTTATTAACAAAGGATTTAAATACATTTTAATAGTTATAGATGCTCTGTCAAAGTACGTCTGGGCAAAGCCTTTAAAATCAAAACAGAAAACATGTGTTACAAATGCAATGCATGAAATTTTATCTAAATCGTCGCGAAAACCTAAACATTTACAAACTGATTTAGGTAAAGAGTTTTACAATGAGACATTTAAAAAGTTATTAAAAGAATATAATATAAATCATTATTCTACCCACTCAGTCAAAAAAGCTTCTATAGTGGAAAGAGTTATCCGTACGTTAAAATATCATCTTTATAAACTTTTCAGCTTGCATGGAAGTTACTACTGGGTAGGCCAAAATTTGAGCTCTGTAGTAGACAATTATAACAATACTACCCATCGTATAACAGGATTTAAACCAGTTGATGTTAACAAAGCAAACCAAATGGTTATCAAGGGTAATATTATTAAAACACAGCTGCATAAGACCGAACGAAGACCAAAATTTCAAGTTGGTGACCATGTGCGAATTAGTAAATTTAAAAGTGATTTTTACAAAGGATATACCCCTAATTGGTCAACAGAAATATTTATTGTAGTTATGGTAAATCACACAAATCCACCGACATATCTTTTAGAAGATAAACACAAACAGAGAATTTTAGGCTCTTTCTACGAGTATGAAATGCAAAAAACTAAATTTCCTGACCTGTACCTCATTGAAAAGGTTATTAAAAGAAGAGGTAACAAACTTTTCGTAAAATGGTTGGGACTCGGTGATGCAGAAAACAGCTGGGTAGATAAAGATGAAATAGTTTTGTGATATAAATTAAGAATTATTATTCAATATAATTCAGTTTAAGAATACCGATGAAAGAAGGAAGTGGGATTATTAACAATATAATAAACAACTTACCGTTTGAGTTGCATATCCCCGGTTATCAATTTTGCGGACCCGGAACAAAACTTGAAAAACGGTTACAGAGAGGAGATCGAGGTATAAATAAATTGGATGAAGCTTGTATGTATCACGATATTGCCTATAATAATAAAACTTTTAACGCTCGACATAAAGCTGATTTAGAACTTTTAGATATGGCTAAAAAAAGATTAAAATCTAGGGATGCTAAGAAGGGCGAAAAAGTTGCATCATGGATTGTAAAAAATGCGATGAAAGCAAAACTCAAAGCTGGTGTGGGAGTACGACCTTTTATGTCGGTTATAAAGAAAATACGGTCCCAAATAAAAAAAATTAAATCTAAAGATCCTGGCACAGCAATAAAATATGCATATGCCGCTGCAAAGAAGTTATTTATTAATAAAAAAGGGATACGCTTGCCACGCTGCATACCTCTTCCGAAAACTGGAGGCTTCTTACCTCTTATCCCAATTTTTGCTGGTTTATCAGCTCTTGGTTCACTTGCTGGAGGAGCAGCCGGTATAGCAAAAGCTGTTAACGATTATAAAGTTGCGCAGAAAAACCTTCAAGAATCTGAACGACACAACAAGGCGATGGAAGCTGTCGCTCTCGGCAAAGGACTTTCTATCAGACCCTATAAGAAAGGAACTGGTTTATATCTAAATCCTTCAAAAAACTAACTAAAAGGCTACCCAGACGTCCTCTTACTAACGTTGATATATTGGAACATGCTGCTGATATTCCATACTTTAGAGGAGTATTCATGAGAGATACACTACCGTCAAAGCCTAGAAAAATAGAGTGTGCTGTAATCAATTTGGATAAATCCGATAATCCTGGAACCCATTGGGTAGCCTACGTCAAACAAAATTACTATTGTGAATATTTTGATAGTTTTGGCAATTTAAAGCCTCCTTTAGAATTGTTAAAATATTTAGGATCTATATCTGTATACTATAACTATATTCAACATCAAAAGTTTGGCACTACAAACTGTGGTCACCTATGTTTGAAATTTTTGAGAAACTATTGGAAAACCCATTTATATTAAGAATGAAATAAAATCTTATCAGTATAAAAATGTCTTTCACTGTGTCAATTACTGGCAACGGAGAGTCTTTAATAACATACTACACACCTACTTTACAATTACATGGAGAATATGAGTGCGGTCTTTTACATTTTTCGACTTTCAATTCTATCCCTAATATAGACAAAAGAAATAATAAATTTTACTATGGCAAAGACAGAGTTATCGAAATACCTGAAGGATCGTACGAACTTCAAGATATTTGTGATTTTTTAAAGAACAACATTATGAATGCCACGCTCAAATTGACTAGCAACAATAATACATTGAAAACAAGTATTTACTGCTCAGAAGAGGTCCATTTTGACAAGAAACATTCACTTGGTAAAATTTTGGGTTTTGGAAGTGAAACCGTAAAAGCTAATATAAATACAGAGTCCCAATATCCTGTAAACATTTTATCGACAACTGTAGTACGCATCGAATGTGATGTTATCAGCGGATCATTCGTGAATGGAAAAGCAAGTCATATAATTTATGAATTTGCACCTAACGTACCACCTGGTTACAGAATAATTGAAATACCTAAAAATTTAATTTATTTTCCCGTCAACCAAAGCTCAATAAGTGCTATTAATATAAGGTTGTTAGACGCGGAAAATAAGCAAATCAATTTACGTGGTGAAGAAGTACAGCTGTATTTACATTTTAGAAAAAAATGTTAAATTTCTATAAAACTCCATTAACACCTATTATTAAGGTCAGTTCTAAGAGGTCCCCTCATACAGAAACACCACATCGGGAAAAGAAGAGACTAACCAAGAGTAATAAGGAGTTTTTGAAATTACTAGGCTTGTTAAAATGAATATTTTGAATATTTCTCAACCAGCATTGTATGACAACCGCGTCGAAAGTTTCGAATATCATTCATATAAACCATACGTAACAAGTTTCAACAAGAATGATGAAATTCGAATACCGATTAATCAACAGGACTTGTACATACTGCCCGCACTCAGCAGCTTATATATCGAAGGCAGAGTCATTGTATATAAGCAAAACACTACCACTAAACAAAAAGAAAGAGCGATGAGCGTACATTTTGTAAATAACCCTGCATTATTTCTTTTTCAAGATATTCGATATGAACTGAACGGTGTAGAAGTAGATAAAGTAAAGAATGCAGGGATTACCACAACTATAAAATCCTACCTTTCGTTAAATGATAATGAATCTAAATGTGCTAAAGTTTGGGGTTGGTCGCCTACAGGTTCTAACACTGTAAACAATGGCGTTTTTTCTGCATCTATACCTTTAAATAAAATATTAGGTTTTGCAGAAGATTATGAAAAAATCATAATAAATTGTAAACACGAGTTAGTACTCTTGAGAAGCAACACAAACCTTAACGCTTTGAGATTAAACACTGATGAAATTGTGGAGGATATAATAATAAGTAAGATTGTTTGGCGAGTTCCTCATATTAAAGTATCAGATCGCGAACGAATTAATCTATTAAATCATCTAGAGAAGGATCGTCCAATCACGGTGCCATTCCGTAGTTGGGATTTGTATGAATACCCATTACTACCTAAAACACGTAAACACACTTGGTCTATTAAAACTTCATCACAGATTGAGAAACCACGTTTCGTGATAATAGCTTTTCAAACTAACCGTAAACATAATGCCACTATGTCTATGGCAGAGTTCGATCATTGCAATGTACGTGATGTAAGAGTATTTTTAAATTCAACGTATTACCCTTATGAAGGATTAAATATCAATTTCGCCGACAGCAAGTTTTCATTAATATACGAACAATATGCAAAATTTCAACAGTCTTATTATGGTCGTCGACCAGAGCCGTTGATGGGTTTGAAAGAATTTAAAGATATAGCACCATTATTCGTTATTGATTGCTCCCGTCAATATGAAACCTTAAAAGGTTCAATCGACGTACGTGTTGAAATTGAAACAGATCAAGAGATACCTGATCAGACCGCAGCTTATTGCCTTATTTTGAACGATTGCATATTTGAATATAAGCCACTGAGTAACATTGTTAAAAAACTATCATGACTAACAATACTATCATAGTGGATGTGCAAGGCTTTAAGAGTGGAAAAAATGAATTCATATTGAAAGAATTAGTTATAGGCACACAAGAGCACAATCAAATATTTCTAATAAAACCACCATACCCATTCTCTACTCTGACTCTGGAAGAAAAAAAACGTGCCAAGTGGATAGAAAGAAATAGAGGATACCGATGGAGTGAGGGGCATATTGATTACAGAGAATTTAGAAGACTTATTAAGCCCTACTGTGATAAGCGGAACATCATAGTGAAAGGTAGAGAAAAAGTTGATTGGGTGCGAGAATTATGTGGACATGAAAACGTTTTTGATATAAGTGATAAAGGTATACCTAATTTAGAAACTTTAAGTAAACTCTATTGTAAAGACATATCAACATACAATTGTTTTAACCATAAGAAATATTGTGCATTAAGAAATGTTATATGTATTAGAAAATGGATTATAAAAAATAATATATCATTGTATTAACTATTAATAAATAACTGGTCTAATATATTACATCTTTATTTTTTTTTAATTCCTTCACAGTATTAAAAGAAAAATAAAACAAAATTATATGCAAATATACAAATTCATTTATTAAAAAATAAAAATATTTGACAAATCTTAGTTAAATTAAATGTATCTCTGAAGGTGTATACGTAGCATAGAAATACTTCGGATAATACCTACTTGAGAAGTTTAATTGAACGAAATATTGATGATTAGAAGCTTTAAAAGCTATAGCTATAACCACACAACTTTTTCGAAATATTATTTATAATACTCTCTGTCTGATCCATTATAGGATCAATATGCTCAGTCACCACATATTGCGCACTTAATAATGGATCAGTACTCGTCGACTCTAAATCTAATATTTCTATTTTTATTAATCGACGAGCATTAGTGGGCGCACTTTTTATTATAAAAGATTTCTGTTGTAAAAAGCTTCTTTTTTTGTGCACTCTCTTCTTTTTGATAGCTTTCACCACCTTATTATACAACGGGGAATCGCTCTGTGGTTCCTCAATATTCCAGTTTGGGAACTCCTCCGTAAAACCGTCGAGTATGTCCTGCGCATTTCGGTCAAAACAAGGTGGTGGTGATGGTGAGTTGCGCGGAAACCGTTCTGTCAGCTCCTCATTAACATCGTGTGATGCCATCTGAAATTTCTCTTGTTGTGTATTCTGAAATAATATTGTTTACATTACTACTAAATTAATGATAATTTGTCAAATTAAAATAAAAAATCGAATCGGCTGGCAGGAAGATTTTCAGGCGGGAAGCGAACCCGCAACTTGCTTGTGAGTCGAATAAATTTTTCAAGTATTTTTCTATTAAAATAATCTATAATATAAGATAGAATTAAAAAATGCAAAAAATATAAAAATGATTATTCGTTGACAAAATTACTCTACAAATTTTATGTTGTGCACAAAAATATATATAAATATTAAATAAATAAATCAGCTTACCATATTGATAACTCTGGACAAGCGCAGCCTTCACTTGATTGACAGAAATTAGTAGATAATTTAGGAGTATCATAATTTTATGACTATTTATACTATTGATTACCTACGTAAAGCTTATACAGCAACACGTGATTCTCAACGGAACGATGTGCAATTTAGCATAATAATTAGGTGAATATGTACTGAAATGTTGCAGCGTTGACAACACGTGTAAATAAAGACACCTAGAATAATGCCGAGCTCATGCACTCATAGTATTTGTCTATCACAAACCTATAAATTTTATTAATTTATCGTACTCTGCATGGTATTAGAAATATTGTTAAATAATACACATTGTTCAATTAATTATTTTTATTTGTTCATATATTTTTACAATAATTTTTGTAGGTACAAAATACTATAAGAAAATAGATACTCAAAGTCTTAGTGAAAGTTCCTATACATAAGACATAATAATAATAATTTTGTAGGAAAAACAATGAATATGGAAGAAACAAATAAATTATAACTTAAATTTATACACAGTGAAATCATTTTTAAATTTTAATTATTTTAAAAATATAGTTTACCACAACCGCAACGTTAACAATAAAATATTATTATTTATATTACACAAAAATAAACTTTACACTATACTATCACAGTGACCCCATAATAAAGTAGAAAATTTTGTTATTCAATATGATGCGTTTGTCATCATTGCTTGACAAAGCTATCCTATTCTGCTCTTGGTTAAATATTTTATATTTAAGAGATTTTAATATGATATTTTTTTGCGTAAAAACATATTTTCATTTAACACCTTGTAATAATCTTTAAAATGTACATCTTTCAAAACTAGCTTTTGGATGCCTTTTGCTTTCTTAAATTCATCTTGCGCTGTTTTTATAGAGTACAACTTTGACCTTAAACCTACAAATTCCGTAATCAATTTGCCAGCTAACTCATCTTTAAAGAAGCCTGCTTTTTATTTCGGTTAGGAATACTGTATTCGTTACTTAAAGCATAATTACTAGTATCAAAATAATGCAGAAAATGTGACTTTAAGTCTTTATAAAATCTTTCTTTCAATTGAATAAAGGAAACTATCGGTATCCGTATAACAAAGTTTTATCTTTCCTTATAAAAAGGTTTCATAATGGAGTAATGAAAATCGAACATATGGCTTTAAGAAATTTCCAATACAGATGTGATTGAATTAATTAGTTTCAAATTAGAACAATGTCAAGTAACTTAATATACCGATATAATTATTGCTAATTCATTCTAAACTTGTAACCTGAGGTATCACGCATGGTGCAATTGTTAGCATTAAATAAATATTCTAAAACAGAAACTAATTAAGTTTTTTCTAAAAAAAATTGTGGGTCATTTAAAGCGTCGATTTAAATAATAACTTCGTTTAATAATAAAACACCAACTAACCTGGGGTTCGAGTCCTATTAGCGACACAAAATATTTGTTTTTGTATACCCTGTTATAACATTTTAGATTTAATTATATATTTGCTTTATATACAAATAAGTTCATTACATAAACATAAAACTACAGTGTGATTATTTATTTACCTACAATGAAGAATAGTTAAATCGTTATTTAATAACAATCATAATAAGTCAATTATACCACCACTGACAAAATAATAATAATTATAAATCAAGGTAAAACGTAAGATTATAGATTTCGCTGTTATCCTTATCAATTAGACAGTGTAACTCTAAAAGTTTTTATTTAAAGAGGGGTCTCGTTTAAAATCTAAAGGTTTGAAGTCATTACATCATTTAAAATCATTTTTGTTACGCGATAATTATTGTATCAATCACTTGATGGTAAACAACTATATAAGATAAGAAAGGTTAAGCAGGTAGCAAAGTAAACCTTTAAATAAAATGTTTATCCTCTGCAATTATAATACTCGGCTTTCATTAAATAAATAAAAAAGAAAATAATTATTATATATTTTGTTGTTTTTTAAATAACTAATTCAGTACTAAATAAAGTCTCATTATGGAAACAGTATTGAAACGCCACCTATTGAATTATAATTAACTCACCTATGAATCCAATGATTATTTAATTTGAATGATAGCAAGCAGGTAAATTACCTACATCATAATTTGTTGGCGGGAGTGTTGAATTTCACAATATACGTATAGATGTCGCTATTTAAGACAAAAAATATAACACTAACTTTTTCTTTTACATTATTTTGTATAAAATATATTTTTTAATTAATGAATTTTTATCAAAGGCTTTAGTTTTATGTATAAATATTTCATCTTTTTTGCGGTAGGCATACTAGTTTGCCATAAATTTAATATTTATTTATCTGAATGGATTCAGGGTAATAAGTCGTAAAAGACATTATATTTTTTTTATTATCATCGATTTTCCATGCATGCATGTAACCAAAATCATAATTTACTGCAAATATAATATTTTCATCATAGGTAGTTATACCGCCACCTATTGAACTATAATCTAATTAGGCATCGAATGCTGCAATTTTACTTGCTATCATTCGAGTAAAACACTTACCTGCTATCAAAAGCATGATTGATTTTACAATAGGCTCTCATTATAGATATACCAGTTTATCTTTTGATATTATTTAAATTATTAATTTTTAATGTTTTATAATCATTTGCAAGGAAAAGGATATTAACTTTAATACAGTTTAAATGTTAAATTATTTTTTCTTTTATAATATTTAATAAATTAATATATGTAACTACATCGCGCTTACAAAGTTTTTATGTGCTCTGAGTATATATACAGTTTCACGAACATAGAATATCGAGATAGCTGTAAGTAGTGGCGGGCGAAGTTTGAGGCACAAAATGTGCGCTGGAACTCAGGCTGACCCCAACATGAAAACAGCGGGATGTATCTAGTAAAGTTGCGATTCCAGCTGCGACTGATACTAGGTATCTCATTGGCTCACCCGACACCACGACGGTTCTCGTGCGAATTTGGAATATAAAAATAAAAGTTGCAGGTGACGACCTCGACTTTTGTTGTTTACGAGCGCTCGTGCTCAGTACCACCATAAATGAAATTATATTGAACGAACAGGGAACGGCACGATGCGCTCTAAAACACACCTATTTTGCAATTTTTTTTTCATTTCCATATCGAATAGAATCAATTTGTAAAACAAACACGGTTTTGAACAGAGAACGGACGATACGCTTATAACCAAAACCTAGCGCCTGAATGTTTAAAACACTTGCAACGGTGATCGAACGAAAGTGAGGTTTATGGTTAACGTCAAACCGATTGGGAATTCTAATTCACTTTTCGATTATTGAGCTATCTCAGAAACACTTTTGCAATAGTGATCGAACGAAAATGAGGTTTGTGGTTAACGGAAAACCGATTGGGCATGCTAATTCACTTTCAATTATTGGGTTTTCTAAAACACTTTTGCAATAGTGATCGAACGGAAATGAGGTTTGTGGTTAACGGAAAACCGATTGGGCATGCTAATTCACTTTCGATTATTGGGTTTTCTAAAACACTTTTACGGCAGTGATCGATCGAAAATGAGGTTTGTGGTTGACGGAAAACCGATTGGGCATTCTAATTCACTTTCGATTATTGGGCTTTCTAAAACACTTTTACGACAGTGATCGAACGAAAGTGAGATCATTGGAGTGAAAAGTGTTTTAGAATGCCCAATATTACCCTACTCATGTGCAATTTGTCGTATCTCTACTATTGCAGTAAAAGAGTTTTAGTTTCAAACTAGAAGAGGTAGCAGGACCGTCTTTAACCTATTGGAGGCCTTGGGCACATAAGAATAGTGGGGCCCCTATGACTTTGTCAGAACACTTTTTTATTACTAGAATAGATAAAGTAAGTAGGTAAACAAGGTTTCAGATTTTTTATTGACAGTCAACAGTATAACGATCTTTTGAATTAAATGGGGCGATTCACACATATTTAAAATTATCTAATGGGGACCAGTCACGTTTTATGTTATGAATGCAGTTCTATAGAAATTGAGAAACTAAAACATAAAGTGCAAAAATTTTTGTTCTACGACCAAAATTGACAAAGTTATGAGCAAAATACCGAACGAGGTTCACAGACCGCGCGAACGCATGCGATGACGTCACAATGACCCAGCGCTTGCCGCCAAACCACTGCGCGCCCCGACCGCGCGGTTTTATTCTGTTTGCGATATTCGTCCAACAGGGAGCGTAACGTCACCAGTTTATACCCAATCGATTAATAACTGATTTTCTTTGTTTAATATTAGAAGGTTGTTATTATAATATAACAAATGAGTGAAATGAGGTAGATATCGGTTTTGAGCAAGCGCAATCCGATAATCTACCTTAAGTGGATACCTTCATGGCATTTGATTGTCTTAGTAATCATTTAAACTTGACAAGCTCTGAAATTCGTGGTTGGAAACTCAGAGGTAGGCAAATCTCATTATCAACCTAATTAGAACTGCAGGATAATAAGTAGGTAGGTACACGTACTTGGACTAGCCTATAAAATACCCAAAAGGTTTAGGTTAGTCAGCCGGGGCAGTTGTGTTTGTTGTTGTAACTACCTACGCCGTTATTTTAACATTGTTATGTAGATGAGTATGTAGAAACTTTACTGTTCAAAAAATATTATGTATATAATAAATAAAATTAGACTTAAATATTTCATTTGACAGGAATGTATCTACGTTCTTTGGACACGTAATTTTGAGCTATAAATAAACGAAATCGCTTTGTTAAGTCCTATTATTGTTTCTAGGTAGGTAGACGGGTACTACTTTCTTAAATCCGGTTTATTTATTATAATCTTCGTACCTGCTATATTTACAGCAAGTTTCGTGGTGATAGCAGCAAGAAAACTTACTTCTCCATACAAACTTCACTTGTGGTCTTCCTAGTCCCTTGGGGCCAAGGCGTGATTATTGTACAAAATTATGTTCAAGAGGCAGAAGGACACTCGAATGCAAAAAGTTTTATTTAAATACGTCTAACTGTTTTCACATGGAAAGCCTACAACAGACAGACAGACAAGAAATTCAATAACAATGTTTTTGGTTTCTATTACGTGTATAGAGCCCTCCTAATGCGATTATTCAAAAAATATTCAATGTATAGAATTCACTTTGGTTACAGTTTAATTACCTATGTTCCGGGGAACTTCGAGGAATATTCCCGGGAACGGCACATTTTATTGTAGTTAGACCTGAGTACGACCCTGGTTTTTACCTGAGGAAGGGTTATTAGAAACTTCACTACTTACACTTTTTATCATTCATTTACTCATTGAAATATACATACATAATACGACCCTGTATTTTTTTTAACATTCGTAAACAAGTTTTACTAAGTTACCTACCCTCTTGTTTACCACACGAGTAATGATGATGAAAGTTGGTATACAATTGTTGTGTTGTATACAAGGTAATGGTTGGTTGGGAGGTATTTACATCAAAATGATCCTCGCAACAAAATCTTGAAGCTTGGCACGAATGCGGAATTTTGTCATCCCTCTTCATGACAGTACACCATTTTTTGCGCACTTTTGAGTCCTTTGGTACATTGAAAAACAGTTTTTCAGGTGTACTAATTGAAGTATTAGTACATTTCGGTATTATACAGTACTTATAATCCGGCATATTTTCACTTAAAAACTGCAAAACCACAACACCACCCGCGTAGATCGAGGGAATCTTAATAAATGAATGGCGGAGAGAGCGCGCGCGGGTGGAAAGGTAATCGTGACGTCACATAAGCTATTGGGCCGCCCCACGGTTGACTTGTACAAAATGTGTAATATCTTCGCAACCAATGGACCGATTTCAATAATTTAAAAAGTATCGTACCTAAACGAGTTAAAGGAACAGCATTATATAGATAATTTATGCATTTTCCGACTTGATACGGGGACCCATTGGATAGCCTTTTTTTGGGTTAGAGTAGCTTCGCGCATGCAAAAGCTAATAAGCAAGTCGATAATATAGTACCTAATTGAGGTTCGATTTACACTAATTAAATAAGTTTTTCAGTAATAAATGTCGATATTCCTTTAGTGATCTGGCGGGAACTAGGGCGCCCCTACCGATCACGGGGCTCTGGGCATTTGGCCAAAGTGCCCAGTGGGAAAAAGGGGTCTGGGGGGGAGTGGAGGTTTATTCATACCAAAGCAAATAAAATTTGTTTTTGCAGACGAGCGAACCCATAAAAAAAATATAATCTTAATATATATAAATTACGTGTCACGTTGTTTGTCCGCGATGGACTCCTAAAATACTTAATCGCTTTTGATCAAACTTCGTAACTATCTATTAATTGAGCTAACTTAAAAGATTATAACACAGCAACGCGTGGCCGGGTCAGCTAGTAATAATACAATTTTTTTACGTTCACACCAATTTGCCTAGCACAAAGTAAGCACTGTAAGGCTTGTTACTACTTTCTTTCAATATTTGTCGAAACTTAATCTATATCTATATAAAAACCCTATCACAGTGTTTGACCGCGATGAACTCCGAAACTACACAACCGATTTCAATGTTTTTTTTTTTAATTTTGCTGGATTTATTTCTACTTAGTACATAGGATAGATGTAGCTTTAATTTAAAATAAAAATGCCAATTATAATAATAGAACCACAGAAACGCGTGGCCTGGTCTGCTAGTACTATAGAAATATTTTCTAAACATTTTTTTATTTACATCTGACAAGCAATAAATTATGCTTCGCACGCTTTTTATTTAATTGGTTTTCTTTGTTCTGTCTATTTACAAACCTTTTAGTGTTCTTGATAAATATAGATAAATATAGATGATAGAATTTTCTTATAAATAAAATAAATATAAGACACCATCACAGAAATTGTTATGAACACAATTTAAGCAGCAAAAGTACTTCTGTTATGGAATTCAGAAACGACGACGGTATTAGAGCGAGGCCACACGATGCGGTGCGGTGCGGTGCGGCACCGCATCGGAATGAATTCGAGGTAAAGGGTGCCACACGGCGCCACACCGCACCGCGGTGAACAACGTTGCGTTGCGGGCACATTATCCCTCCCCGCTTCGTCTCTTAGGTCCTAAGTTCGGCGTGATTGCGGTGCGGCGCCGCTCGGCGACCTAACGCGTCGTCTGACATGGTATAGTGATTTGTATGTAGGATGACGCAGTGGCACCGCTCAGGCACCGCACCGCACCGTTAACGCATCGTGTGGCCTCGCACTAACAATCCCCAGACTCGAGCCAATATAGAAAAGTTCATATTCAACTAGTCTTACATATTATACTTAATTATATTTGACAGTGTTGTAAAACACTTCGGTGTAATGGTAAAATATTACACGAAGTTTTAGTTTTCACAAGATTTTTAATCAATAAATATTGGTGCTTGGTGAACTTAGCTTCAACAATAAGCGATCATACTTTGTCAGCGCTTATAGCCATATCTGAATTACTACTATTAGATGGACCCGAAGAGTTAAGCAGTGCGTTTACAACAGAGGTATCTACTTCTGACAATTCTGTTAATAGTCTACTTCTTGACCGCGAACTAAGATAGGAAAAGTATTTTTTTTTTGGGCCGCCCGCCTATTTCTTGGGATGACCCCGGTTATTCCTGCTGTAAATGGTACACACTGTGTGTACAACACTTTTAGTCAGTTCTGCATATCTGACCAATTAGAATAATCACTTAAAAGTCTACTTTTAGTACGTGCTGACTAAACTCTGAAACTGTCAAGACTTTTACATAAATTAGCAGTTCTTTATCTACATTTTCAACATTATTAAGAGACAATAACATACTTTGAAATATATTTTTTACGATCTAACGGTTTTCGCAATACCCAGGCAAGTTTACCCAGCTTGATCATGAAAATAAAGGTGTTCAAAGATCTACCTTTAAATACCTTCATAAATTCAGTATCACGCTTAAATCGGTACAGACATGTTGCTAACGCGCATTGGTATCGACACAAAAGCGTTAAATATGCAAAATAATTGCTCGCCGGAAAAAAAGGTGCGTTTCTAAAACGCGTTGGCATCGCGTTTAAAAAAACGCAGTATGCATAAGCCTTTAGAAATATGTAAAGGGTGGGAAGGTTCCATAGGCTTGATGGACCCTTCACCACTAGTATAGGCAAACATTTAATCCCAAGTTAATTAGGTGCTTCAATTAGAAATATATAATAAAATTTATGAGGCATGTCGTGCAAATAGTTGTATTTATGTACGATAACTAAACCCAAAGGGCAGTATAAAGTCAGCAACTTTCAAAACAACGAATTGTTAGTAAAAGCTTTATGTAAGTTTGAACCTTGAAACCTTGATAAAGGTTATAGGCGACCGTAGCCTATCGATTGAGAAACACCAACCGAAACTGGGTGAAGAAGTTCAAACAAAGTTACCGATTTACTATTAATTATTGGGATTAAGCCCAATAGTAATATAACAATTTTAATTACTAAGAATAGTTACAAACATTTCAAAAATATACAATATAAATATTTTTAATATATTGTTTTAAACTTTCATGGTCACTAACATTATAGTAATATAAGTTATTTACGGGATTGCTACCAACTCAAAGACAAAGTACATGGTAGCAATCCCGTAAATAACTTATATTACTATGATAAATATTTTTTTTTAGTTCTTACACTCCGTGCACATTACACATTTGGATAAAACACTTTTTTACGGATTTTGCGCATATTTTATTTTATATTTAATCCTGAGGTTTCGATTCCTTTACAGGAGTCGTGATCACAGGATGACTAAGATAATGGTTGTCATGTATTTTCTGCTACCTCCACAATATTTTAATCGGCCACGTTCCTATATAAGATAAATTATTATAATAGAAAAATACTAGAAAAAATCGACTCGGGTCACAAGTGAATTCTCAGGCGGGAATCGAACCCGCAACCTTTGGAAATCCGGTCCAATGCTCTCCCAATTGAGCTACCGAGCCTTGCGAACACTCGTCGAAATTTTCTAGTACCTTCCTGATTTTACGCTGTAGGCCAGCGTTGTTTCATCAATGAGAGGAACATCCTCTCGTATTCGAAAGAAACATTTTTACAAATGTTTGGTATAATTTTTATATTTTATGCATTTTCAATGCGATCTTATAAGATAAATTATTATAATAGAAAAATACTAGAAAAAATCACTTGTTAGTGAGAATTCACTTGTGACCCGAGTCGATTTTTTCTAGTATTTTTCTATTATAATAATTTATCTTATAAGATCGCATTGAAAATGCATAAAATATAAAAATTATAAATCCACGTTCCTATATGTTAATTTTTTTATATAAATCAAATTGTTTTAATTTTACATTTTATTTTATTATTAAATTCATAATAAGATTACATTGTATACTACTGAGTCTGCTGTTCGGAAATTGGGAGGTCCTTCCGAGAATAACAGGCGAAAGAAACTTGGGCAGGAGTCCGGCCTCCATCTTACTGTTATTATTTGCAAAAGCGCTAATTACATCATCAGGTCTTGCAATGTGTGTTATTGGAGGTATTAATTTATTAAATATTGGATCCCAAGCAGGTGGAACGCTCCAACCTTCGTCTCTATTGAAATTAGGATGTTTCCCGATTTCAATAGCCTCGTGTAGCATCCTAGGAACAAATCTTTGTTCTCTAGCGAGAATTTGAAGTTTATCGAAACGAATGTAGTGGTTTAGTCCCTCAAAAGCAAATTCAAATTCAAATTCGAATTTATTAATTGCAGGTTACATTAAGTTGTTAAAATATGATTAGTACTATCCGTGTCTTACTTCGTAGAGTATACAATATATTTTATACTATTTGTCATGCTATACAAATACAAAAAAATGTCAAAACAAACACTAACGAAACAAATTTAAATAATTAAAAACATTCAATGCTGTAAAAAAAAAAAAATAATTTAGGTTTTTGTGATTAAAAATTCAGATACACTGTAATAGCATTTTTGTAAGAGCATTTCGCGAAGTCTCTTTTTAAAAATATTCATTTGATCAATGCAGCGTATCGATACAGGGATCTTATTAAAAATTCGTGAGGCGTTGCAAAAGAAACTCTTACTCATTAGTGCAGTTTTGCACGGAATTTGACGCAAATCATTTGGCTTACGAGAACATGTCCCAAAATTAAACAAATTCGGATTACTCTTAATAAAAACTGCAGTTTCGAAAATGTATAAACAGGCTAATGTCATTATATTATATTTTTTGAAATACGGCACACAAGACGTAGTTTTACGTAGATTAAACATAGCTCGAATACATCTCTTTTGAGCCCTAAAAGCGAATTCTTTGTTTATAGAATTTCCCCAGAAAATTAAACCATATCTTAACTTAGATGCAACGTAACCATGATACGCGGCTATTAGACCTTGTTCGTTAACTATTCTTCTAAGGTTGTACAATGCATAAGACGATTTGTATAGCTCTCTACAGATATGATCTACGTGAACATTCCACTTCATTTTACTGTCAATATGTAATCCTAAAAACTTAGCGCATTCAGTTTCATCAATTTTTTCTTGTAAATAATGAATATTTAATTTATTTACGTCAGAGCGTCTCTGATTAAATGTCATTACTTAGCATGCTCACACACTGCAGACCAATTATCGCGCCACGATTGCTGTAAAGAAATCGAAACGTCAGGGTTAAATATAAAATAAAATATGCGCAAAATCCGTAAAAAATTGTTTTATTAAATATAAATATTGTCCATTTTTTATCTTTACGCTCGAATACCTTGCAAGTTAAGATATAACATTAGGAACAAGGATAAGAGGGAAACATTTTTTAATACTTTTAACATGAACCGTTTAGATGTACAAAATGATCCAAAGTGTTTCATCGGTTTATAAGTTGGAAATTGCAAAATTTTTATTTAGCTTAATTACTAATTTAAGAAAATAAGTATAGTTTTAGGACACCATATTGTTATTGCCGATTTTGGTATTAGGTATGATCCAAAAGGATAAAATCCCTCAATCATATCCCCTCTCAATAAATCAATATATAGACTAGTACTTAAATGAAATGTAGCTGATTTTGTTTCTTTTTTAATAAAATTAAAAGGTTAATTTATAATTATTTTTAATATGGACAAAATACGCTAGTTTGTCAAATCATTCTGGTTTGTTATGACTTATTACTTGTTATTGGTTATCATTAAAATTAAAGAAAATATATGTAAAATTAAACGAATCTTAGTCGGAAAAAATCCCAATATATATACGATAGAATAGAGAGTAAAGTTTTTGAAATTGCTTAAGTTGTATATTTTATAAGAAAGATGACTTTAACCATAAAAATGTTGCGTTTACACGATTTATATGATTAAGATGCTTGTCGCTAGATTTTTTTGATGCTGGCTTTATAGAGTATTCAAAAGGCAGTCGACCATTGGCTTAAAATAGAGTCAAACCGCTAGGTGAATTATTCTAATGAATACTTATTCATACTTCAAAAGAAATATTACGCGACAAGCTTTTATATCATTTAAATTGTAGGATTTATTAAATGAATGGATTTTATTTGAAGTCTTTTTTCTCTTTTTAGAGCATTTAATGAAAGCTTGTTTTTAAAAATATTACCTCACAATTTATTTATTTTTTATATCTGATTTTACGTCGGACATGTTTCTGATACGTCACATTTGCATGGTCTTTTGTTAGTGAATTTTTCACAGTCTTGGTTCCTATGGCCACCTTCTGGCTCCAATAATTAAAACTTAAATTTAATTTGGACCTGAGTACTTGCCAACATAGATATGGCGAGCTCAAACTTAATGGGGTTACGCTGCTTGTCATAACAATATTGCATTTTCATCAGGTTTATGTATGTGTTTCGAGCAACGGGAACTAGTTCAAAATTCTTTTACAAGTATTAACCTAAACAAACTAATATATACTACAAGTTAAATAAAAGCTTATAAAAGACAAATCGTTTGCGTTGTCTGATTCCTAAGTGCCAACTTTTATTGTAAAAAACAATTCCCAGTTTTGTATTTATTATATTTTTTCCATTTACATAGCCATATTTTTATAACATTTGAAATACCTGGGGTTTTTTTAGCCCTTAGCGGCATGGGCACCCTCTGGACCCATGGGAGGGAGGTGGTAATTCCATAATGGATCCATCAGGCGGCCGAGATGTTATTTCAGACTCGTACTGTTCAAACACCACCTAGTAACTGCCATAGCCTAGGATGGCTGGAAAGGCTTTACCTGGGGGTTTGGAGATGTGTTTTTATAGATGTATTTCAAATCTTATATTCCCAGTTTTGTCAAAATATGCTTTATAAGTTGATAAATTGTTGTTTAGGTAATTAGTATGAGAGATAAAAACGTCAGTAACTATTGATGCAGGAATACGGGAAATAAGAACTCACAGGCCACACAAAATAATATGAGATAATGAAGTTAGCTTTTATTGTTGTTCATTTAAACTTGTGCACTGTTTCGAAGACAGCAACCGAATGCCGCCCTCCAGATTGAAACAGACGACAAGCCTCGCCAAAGTATCGGGGCAAAGGTTTATGCCTCAACCGAAAGGCGGGAACTAATCTACATATCAGTACTAGCCAATAGAGCTTCCATTAATTACAAATAACTATTATAAACCTTTAATTATTAAATCGATTAAAATAAAAAAAATCGCTGTTCATCGTACTCATCATCTCAGATGAAAGACATTCACTGCAGGACAGAAGGCTCCCCTTAAAAGGTGGTTCTACTATAACTTCCACGCTTAGCAGGCGGGTTGGAGATCGCAGTTTGGTCTTTTCGGTCTTTTGAATCAAAGGGCAGTTCTCCAATATAATAATTGTATTATATTTATTGCCTTATACAATATTAGTGGCATAACACTGCTTGAAAATTCACGATCACACATTTAAACCTCCAAAGTATGCACTCGTCGTCAGTCACAGAATGTTAAGTATATCCCGTCTATATCCGGCCGTCATTTTCTTACGGGAATTTGGATAGCCATCGTTACTTCTTAGTCAAAACACTTACTTATTATTACCTTAATAAGACTTGTCAATCAACTGTCTTTTTAATGATTTCTTATAACAATTTAGTAATTACATAAATTAAATTAAAATGATAAAGAGTTAACAGCAGTAAAAGACAATTATCCGGAAAATCCTGGCGCCTTTTTTGTGGTCTCCGAGAGGTGAACACCGATTACCTTAAGTACCATTAGTCGCCTCTTACGACATCGTTGGGTGTGAAGTGTTTATAACATTCTACTTTGAAAAGATACTGTTCAAGTTTGTATATACCAAAGCTCGGTATTAGTAAAATAATAATATGTGGCTTACTTCCGCAAAACTTAAGCAGTGTGCACCGCCCGCCCGCCCGCAAATAAATGCAGGAACCGCAGACATCAGCACCTTCACCAACTACTCTACACGTGTTTCGCCCCCACACGGAGCATGATCAGGAGCTGTTAGACCGTGCAATAACGAGCACTAAGTTAGAGTTAGAGTTAGATTTGCGGGAGGGCGGGCGGTGCACACTGCTTAAGTTTTGCGGAAGTAAACTACATATTTTTATTTTACTAATGGATATGGACTTTCGCCAAGTAAAAGCCTGATTTTATCAAATACTTAAAAGCTTGGTATATTCGAAAAATATTCAATTAATTAAAAATATGAAATGTAAATGAATGTCTTAAATGAGTGCCTTAAGATATAGTGAAAGTTAAAAAGGATATTATTCTATTAAGTTTGTTGTATCGCTTAAGAAATTAGTTTTATGAATGGCTGAATTCTACTCAAAATTAAATAAAGAAATTATAATGGTGTTCCAATTTGTTTGTTATCGAGTTATATTTGGAGAAATATAAATTGATACACAGGAATTTAATAACGGACCCTTTGTGATTATGCGGTGTGTAATTGTTTACCGGGACAATAATCGCCAAAAGCACGTTCCCTTTAATATGTTATTTTGTTTTTAAAACATTTTCCACGTTCCCAACAGATTTAGCTTAAAATAAAAACAGAATAGATTTACGTTCAATTTAATATGGTTAGGTTAGGATAGGCGAAACGATTTCGGAAGTAAACTTTAGTAAACAATTTTAAGCTCATGATTTTAATATTAAATTTCAGAAGAATTTGAATTTTTTACATTGCTAGACACGGATAATACATTGTATTTAAAATATCCATCTTTGACAAAAATCTGTATTATAAAATAGATGCAGTTAGCATTGTCATATACGCAGTTGAGATCTTAATTTAGTTAATTAGCTGGCAGTATTGCCATTGCTGATATTTTACTATAAAAGGCACTAGTGAACTAAAATAAGTTAACACGTTAACTGCCAACTACGACATAACTCGTAGATTGCGTTCTTTGCTAGGACGTCGACTGCGAGTTATCTCGTAGTGTATTTACTTGTCATGTTCTTGCAGCTACAATTAAACTCGTAGTATATCAGTGCTATTATAGATAATGTCTTCTGGGAAGAGAACAAAAATTCAATGCGGGCTTAATAACTATGTACTATAATTAGAGTTTTTTATAATATAATATGATTAAATTACATTGGCTTTTTAGACCGGAATTCTGAAGTTGCCGTGGCAGTCAACGTGTTAAGCGACTTACTACAAGAACCTACACATAGCAGCAAAGCTAGTAACTTGTAGGAAATGATCGTAATATAATATTTTTCAAAAAGGCTCTGCCTAACACAGACAATTTATTAGAGCATTTGAACGAAACAATTGACTGTGACTGCTTGAGAGCATAATATGTATACTAGGGCAAAATCAAAAGCGACGAAATAAATGACAACTCTCGAATTTTTTCAACTCTAACTCGATGTAAGAGGGAGTATTTTACAAAGAGAATTTCTGAAAAAGGTATACCGTGCAAAACGAATTTGAATTCTATTGCTCAGAGTTAAGGTAACGGGTTCCTGAATGAAGACGAGGGAGGGTGTCTCACGGAGCTTTATTGCAAGTCCTGACAAACGATTATTATGGAGACGGCTCACTTTGCACACGTCCCGGCCGTGATTATCCTCCTTCAAGGATCCCGCTCGCGGTATTAGGTGACTTGTTTACTTTTCTACCGCTTGATGTTTTAATTTAGAGGTGTATAAAGCACAAAATGAGATACCGAGACCTTCTCAATCTGTGTTCTACTATTGCTTCACGATGAGATTTCTGAAATGCGTTTCTACTTCAACCTTACCCTCTTCCAATATAATATGCAATGATTTATTGAACAAATGATAACTTTGATCATACATTTAATACTAGGCGATGCAGTCGCTAAGCATAAAGCTACGCTAGCACCATATATTGGAACGGAGCGTAATACCTAAAATAAGTTTTTTTTTGGTTCGATGGGAATTTTTGCGAATTTTTAAAATTCGGGCTCCGTCACAATCTGGTCCTAAATCTGTTGATTTGATTGCAAACAAAAAATACAAAAACGGTTCAGAACCGGGGCAGTTATGGCGTAACAGACATTGCGCCATTGAAGCTAATCCATGGGAGCTTCGCTCGCTCCGCTCCAATAATGACAATACTTTGTGTTTGTTACCATATTGTCAGTTTATTTGGTGCGTTGCTGTGGTAACAGTTTTACTATTCTTACATGTCAAAATAAGAACGTGAAAAGTTAAATAAGAAGATGTCAGTCTAACCCGCCCGTTTCGATAGGCGGGTCACGGCTAGTAATAATAATAATAATTTTCACATTCACACAAATTAGCCTTGCCCAAAGTAAGCACTGGAAGGCTTATGTAAGGCACTGTAAGGTGTTATGGATACAAGGGTAACGGATAGACATACATATAAGATACATAAATATATAATAATCATAGAAATATATATAAATATCCAGACTCAAGTACAAATACTCGTGTTCATCGCACAAACATCACCTTCCGAGACTCGAACCCAGGTCCGTCGGTGGTACAAAAATCTGCCCCTGCCGGGATTCGAACCCGGGACCGTCGGTGCGAAAGGCAGGATCGCTACCGTTGCACCAAGCGGTCGTCAAATAATAATAATAAAACATATAAGACAAAATCAAAAACATTGTTCAGAACTTAAGTAGCTAATGCTAGCACAATTGTTAAGGAATTGATATCTAAAATAATGATGATGAATAATTAAAAAGTATTTCAAAATGATATATGTCATTATATATATCATATTTTGACGACCGTTTGGTGCAACGGTAGCGATCCTGCCTTTCGCACCGACGGTTCCGGGTTCGAATCCCGGCAGGGGCAGATTTTTGTATAATGAATATGAGCAATTGTACCTGAGTCATATTTATATATATTTTTATGAATATCACATATATATGTATCATATATGTATGTCAATCTGTTACCCTAGTGTCCATAACACAAGCCTTACAGTGCTTACTTTGGGCTAAGCTAATTGGTGTGGGTGTTAGAAATATTTATTTATTTAATTTATTTATATGTTTGATTATTTGTTTACCGCAATTAATACATAGACAATTTAATAAAACTACTTTACTAAGATTCACGACGCGATTTATTTCGTTTTATATTTAATTCTGACGATTCGACTTCTCTACAACAGTCTTACAAGAGAGAGTTGTAACTGTTATCTTAATTCTAAGCATCTACCGTGTATCCCATGTTGGAGATCCTTAAATAAATAAAAGCCGTGATCACAGGATGTCTTGGGTAACAAGGTTTCTAAAGCATTTTTGTAATGAAAATAAAACAAGCCGGTACTACAGCAAGCCGAGATATTCGGGATAATGAAAAAAAATGTTTTCTCATCGATCCGACCAAAACCTCAGACTTTCAAGATGGCGACACCATAAAAACCGAAAAATATCACTCAAAAATAATTAGATTTTATAATGACGTCCTCAGAATCAGAGCCAATCTGTGATTGAAAACTTCATTAGGTGTAAATGATTTCGTATTTTCATCGATTATTAAAGGAATTACGTCTTTTTTTTCTCATAGGTATAGTATAAAGGACATTGTATCACTGAAAAGAATTGCGATTCACGATCTCGGGTGCTTCCTTCTCTCGTTGATCAATGTACTATTTCATCGCTGCCTAATAAAGAATTCATTATTACACCTTAAAACTCAGGCAGGAAGTAACATGTCAAATAACATGTCATTATTGGCCGCCTATAACATAAAATTAGTTATTAGTAAACAAACTTAGAGTATTTAACTCTTTGGTAAGCATAGTTCAAAATGACTATTATTGACTATGAATGGTATTAAATAAAATATGACTTTTTTTGAAAAAATGTAGCCGAAGGAATTAGAGCTTAAACTCGTCTGGGCGCGACTCGGTAAAAAGAAACAAAGCGAACCCCGGCGGTCTTACAAGCCTGAGCGCTAAAATAATTATGGAGACTTAAAATTGACATTACTTATACAACTTCTTTAGAATGTTCGTATTTCAGTACTTTCGAATCTGTTACAGCTTTAAGCGATAGTTTCAAATAGATCATTTGATCATATTGGGAAACTCCAAGTAAAGGAAGTTATATAAATAAAGGCATTCAATAGGACTTATATCCGTAAGGAGAACGAGCGAAAATACGTCTCATTTATATTGTTTTATGGTCCTTTTCTTCTTAATAGTTTAAGCTCAGCTGGGAAATGCGAAACCATTTGTTCAGTGTAGTTTTATTATTCGCTAAAGACAAATCTGTTGCTATTCATGCCAAATAAGAATAGTTTCTAAATAACAATGGAGGCATTCCTATGTTAGATAATTTATTTGTTCCACGAACCAATTTCTAATCGGATTGCTTCAAATGATCTTTGCTCAAGGATAGACAAAATACTGATACTATATTTCCTATTTTATTGAGTTTTCTTATGACTTGTAAGATAATCAGAAATTGTTTTGTACGCCATTCTGATTATGTCAGTGTGCAGTTTGCTTTGATTTATTTAGTTGCTACACTTCTCTGTATCTCACATTATATAAATAAATAATAATTAATAATAGACAACATCACATCAAATTTATAAGATAAATGATTATAATAGAAAAATACTAGAAAAAATCGACTCATCTCACAAGTGAATTCCTACAGTGTTAAAATCAGAATTGTACTAGAAAATTTCGACGAGTGTTTACAAGGCACGGTAGCTCAATTGGCTCTCCCAATTGAGCTATTGGACTGGATTTCCAAAGGTTGCGTGTTCGTTTCCCGCCTGAGAATTCACTTGTGACCCGAGTCGATTTTTTCTAGTATTTTTCTATTTTGATAACTTATCATATCAAATGTTTGGACAAGTTTTTGCATTTTTCCAATGCTATCTTAAAGATTTTTTTTTTAATAAATACTAGAAAAATCGATTCGGCCCACCAGTGAATCCTCAGGCGGGAAGTGTAAGCTGAGTCGATTTCTTCTAGTATTTTTCTATTAAAATAATTTATCTTATAAGATAGAATTGAAAGAATGCAAAAAACATATAAGAGTTAAAAATAAGCTTCCAATGTCAAAAAAAGGTGGCCAAAAATTTCAGTTCATCATCCTTATTCACAACGATTGGAAAATGTCCTTTTAGTATCCGTGAGGAATGTTTTCATGTCCTGTGTTCATGAATGTGTCCATAAGCTTTCACAAATCCGACGTTTGAAATTGTTGACATTTATTTGGTATGAAGGTTTTAACTTGAAAGTCTCTGTTGGCGGAAATATTTCCTAAGGAAATAAAATTAACACTTATGATGAAATAAATGACACTAGCTGACACAGCCACGCGTCGCTGTGTTATAAATTAAAATAAAACCTATCCTATATTTTAAGTTAGATCAAATAACAGACAGTTACGAAGTTTGATCATCGGTTAAGTAGTTTAGGAGTCCATCGCGGACAAACAACGTGACACGTAATTTATATATATTAAGATTACATAGGTACCTTAAATGTACTAAAATAATAATTATATTTTTAAATTCACACCAATTAGCCTAGCCGAAAGTAAGCACTGTACGACTTGTTATGGATAGTTTAATTCTGGGTTGATTTCCCTAAAACTTGATTTGAAGGAATATCATCGATTTAAAAATGACCCGGTTTCAGTGGCTAACGCCACACGCAAAAAAAGATGCATCAGCAACGAATCAGTTAAGAAAGACGGGCAAATTAACTGTGCGGTCTTGATTATAAAGATATAGTCTTAGACAAAATAACGATATTAAGATCAATCTAACAATGAAAATAATTACGTTGGAAATTCAACCATAATTCGGTTAATATAAGACCATAAACTTCCTTTATTTCGGATAATGAGATCATAAACTTTTTCGTATAGAAGTTGGAGATTTTTTAATTGAACTTTGAAAAGCTTTAAATAAACTTAGCGTAATAAAGTAAGTTATATTAAAAAAAAGAAAAAAAATTGTGCGTGTCGGCTCCGACACGTGATTGGAGTTTACTCCTTAAAACGATTATCTTAAAATATATATAACAGGCAAAGGAAGTAGGTAAATGAATTCATATATTGATATACTTATTCATATTAATTTGATAAAATATATTATTTAAATTATGGTATTATTATTATTATTTTTTTATTATTTATGATATTTTACATGTATACTGAATGCTATATTGAGAAAGAAAGAGAGAGAGTATAAGTGTACTTGGGATTGAGGAGCCCGCTCCCGCTATAAGATGTGCGAGTATATTACGCTGAGGAAATGTGATCCTTCACTTTCACTAAATCAATTTTTTAAGGATTTTGCGCATAATTTATTTTATATTTAATCCTGATTTTTCGACTCCTTCACTGGAGCCGTGTTCACAGGATGACTGCTCCTGTAAAGGAGTCGAAACGTCAGGATCAAATATAAAATAATAATAATAATCCGTAACAAGTGTTTTATTCAAATGTGTAATGTGCGCGGAAGTGTAAGAACTAAATATGTTTACCTTCACTTTTTGTTAATGTTTGATTTTACTACCCACCTTTTTTTTTACACCGTGCGCTATTTATGAAACGATTCTTAAGGAAAACTCCAATAACTTGTATATTGTAAAAAAACAGACTTTAGGAATTACTCGTCCTAAAAATCGAAAATGTCCACTGGTGGACGGAAGGAGTTTTGCCATGATCTCGACGTTTTGCAGGTGGATCGCAATTTTGATCTTATTTGGGAAAGCAATGCTGTGTACGGGAATCGTAGTCTACAGGAAGTGTATGGCTATCGCTTCTAGTATCCATTTATTACTTTTTAACACCCCCAAGTTAGAAGGATTGGTGTTATGCCGAAACCACGCGACTTTAGCTATAATTTATATAAACTATAGCTTAGTATAGAACTATTATTTACATAGGGTTGGTTTTCCTACAACCCAGGACACCCTCAAGTTTGCTGGAACTACGCGGCTGGAGCTGTTATTGCTAAGTGTAGAAATATTACATTACATACAGTTTGTTTATACAAACCAGGGAAGTTTGATGACTGGCCTGCCGCGGTTGGTGCGACAGGGTTATGTATGGCCTCCTCCATACCATACTAAACCCCTAGGATGCACCTGTCGAGACTATTGAGGTCCAGTGTGACCTTGAGCATCATTAACCATAAAAAAAAATTTGGTCAAGTTGTACCTTGACAATTTTATGTTTTTAAGTGGAACATGTTAGTGTTAACTGTCTCTCCTTTCAATGGAAAAGTTTTCATAAAATCTAATCTATAATCTAAGAACACAAATTTGTTGTTTCTGTGTGTTTGTCTGTCCGTTCTTTTTCCATTGTATACGCGTTACCATAGCAACGCGTTAACCGCAAGTAGTTCGTAAACCGGACGCTAGATGGCACTAACGGAAAAATATTTATTAACAGAAAAAAAATAAGATTTTTTTCCACCCGTGCCAAGCCGGGACTGGCCGCTTGTATAACTATAAGATTACAATTTGCAATATCAGGGGCTTCACAATTTGTTGGAATTAATTTACGAATTTCTTGGAGAAAAGTTCATATCAGTTGCTTTTGTATATTCGATGTATTTATTAAAAAAATATACTATTACAATAATAAAATATAATTTTTGTATTTGGCATACATAGGGCACATAATTAATAAAAATAATCAAAAACAGGGAATGACTAAACCAAATACATAGAAAAACAAAAAAGCTATTAAATTAAAATATAATAATTTACAATTAGCTTAACATTAACTTTACAAATTAGAAACAGATAAAAACTTACTAATGTACGATACATCTGTACCAAATGGGTGACCAATACAGCGTTTTCAGCGTTGTCAGTTTAAGGACTCACGCTGATATTAATTGGGCCCCTTTCTTTTCTAACACATGGACATCATCACTTAAAGAATCTAAGAAGAATAAATAGGCTATTACGTTATTCTAATATTGTGCATTTACCGCTAGTACTACTAGAGTTGATTCTCTGTTTTTGTATGGAAAATAATTTAACTTAGGGTGAGTGAAATTTAAGCCGGTTGTTGCAGGTAAGTTTGTAAGCGTTCCTGTAGTTTTTGCTAGTATGAAATTTCGTTTCCGAAACGATTTAGGCGGTAAGGTAGTTAAAGTTTTGACTTCGCCGACTCGTCTATTCTTTCCAAGTCGAATTGATTTGATCGACTTCACAGTGTTCCCAAGAACTTTGGCGAACTTTCAGTAAACTCGTGGTTCGGAAATAGGTTTAACTGAAGATGAAAGAAGTAGTTTTGAACGAGATCCATTCTTCAGCGAGGCGAACGTTACCGAGTTGGTATGGGGAGTGACATTGACTTATAATGTCTGAAATAATATGTTCAGTCGGATATGTAAGTTTTATTGGGAATGAAGTTTCTTTTGTGGGGGAGCAAAGTTAGTTTTGATTTGTGGTGAGTTTTAAACGTTCTGTTTTAGTTTAGTACAGATATAAATCTTACACACCATTAGTTTCTGAAAATTCTCACTTTTGTTGATTGGCGATAAATCTATAATCTAAGATCACAGTGGTTTGTGTGTTTGTCTGTCCGCTCTTTTCCCCGCTCTTTTTCCATTGTATCAATAACGTTACCATAGCAACGCGTTAGCCGCAAGTAGTTCGTGTACCGGACGCTAGATGGCGCTAACGAAAAAATATTTAATAGAAGAAAAAATTTAAAGAATTTTGTCCACCCGTGCGAAGCCGGGACGGGCCGCTAGTAGTAGTTGTTTCACATTCGTTTTTATTTTTATTTAATAAGCGAAGTAGAGTGGGAAGTAGGCTTTGAGTATTTAATTGAATAAACACGTCCAATAGTTATCGAAATGCAAAACGGTATGACAGCAAAACCAATGCTAAAAGATAAAATAGTTTTTAATTAAAATGTTAAATGCTTGTTTTTTGGGTAAAATCTTTACCCAAAAATGAGCCTCTTGTATTTTGAAACCTGTTGATACGTTTAACTATGAATTTAGTTGAATACTTTCATGAACTGCGTCATCAAACGGTAGTGATCCTGCCTTTCGCACCGGCGGTCCTAGGTTCGAATACGGGAAGAGGCGGATGTTTGTGTGATGAATAGGAGCATTTGTACCTGAATTATGGGTATTTATGGGTATTTATTAAATATTTCCATGAATATTACATATCTATGTATCATATAATGTAGGTGTATCCGTTACCCTAGTATCCATTACATAAGCCTTACAGTGGTTACTTTGGGCTAGGCTAATATGTGTAAATGTAAGAACATTTTAATTTTATTATTATTATCACAACAAAACCGTTTCTAAATCAAATATTCCATCTGCAGCTTTTTACCTTCATCCTATCCTCTATTTTTTCTAATTCTTGTTTATACCACTATCTTTTACAAAGTGACCGTCCAACACTATTTTAAATTGCTTTTTGCTCTGTTATTTCCTTTATGTAGTATTATAAATAAAGTGTTTGTATTGTACTTTTGTTTGTGAAAACTAGACTTCCGACTATGTCCAAATGAGTGTCTTGTTAACTCGCATACTGCAGTCCTTTGAAACAAATCGTTCCGCCGGGGATCTTTTAAATTAGCAAATCCTCTAAACAAACGACTCTTGATATTGCCTTGAGGATTAGTAAACATTGGCAGTGCTAAGATTAATTACCTACAGCACAAGATAAAAATAAAAGCGTTTGTTTTTCTTCATATCGTCATAAATGGCAATTAATTTTTCTTTATTGCGTTCGATAATGGTTAAAGAGTATGACTAAATGTTATGGAGTTAGGTGATTTTCGCATAAACCCGCTATTGGAAGACCGACAAAATGATAATTATTTATTTTATTTTTACTTAATTTCACAAAAGTCTATAAATGACGGATAAAGATATTAGGCATTCTCTACAAGTCAACCAGATAGCTGCATATCGCTCATTTGGTGCAAAAGTGACGCAATTACACTTTTGGTCAACTTTACATTTCTGAAAAACATCGACAGAATTGTATTTCTTCTATTTTTCGCTGGAAGCTAAATGAACATAAGAAAAACATACGTTTGTAATCATATTTTAAAGTAATGCTAATTTAAAAAAGAAAATGTATGTATGTAATACCTACCTACAATTTCCCTCTTCTTCAAAAACACAAGATTTACAATTGCGACAGTGTTGCACCAAATGAGCGATATATAAACAGTAAAATGCGGTGCTTTCATATTTAAATATTATTTAGTTATGTCGAGCTCCTCTGTGCTTCGGTAGGTAAATTAAGCCGTTTGTTCCTGCTGCATTTGAAGACTATCATTACTAATCATCATTGGAACCACGTGGTAAATTCTCCCTAAGCAGTTTTCAACTCTAGACAAGTCTTATGCCACAGCGGTGAAGATATTAAATAACTTATCATGGTCAATAATGTATAAAATCCGTTTCTTGTAAAAGTAAATTTTTGTTATACGACTTAGTAGTATAACTCGGTTGCAAAAAATATCTGTGAACCTCGCTGGAATGTCAAGCCCCCTCCCCGTTCTCTTGACACCTCCCCGCGCTTTTGTTTTGTGCACCGTACCTAAGCGCTGACGTGACGTCATCAGGTCCACAAATATTGTAACCGGGTTGTACAAGATATTTTTTATTATGAATGGGTTCGCTCTTAAGCCCGGGGACTTAGACAGGATCTATGATGGAGCGAGCTAATGCAGAAAGTTGAAAATAAACCTTGCTTTGAAACCGGATGGGTTTTAAGTATTTGGATATACAGACGTAGGGAGGGGAGTTCCACGCTTTAAGCTGAGCTCATTACGCGTTTGATGCGACGGTTAGGAATAGCAACCAAGAAAAGGTGGTAGCCAGTAGTGCGTCTTTATGTCCGATGCAAGAAGCGGGATGGATGTATGAGTATATGCAGCTGCTGAGCACTTTGAACGAAGTATATCTTTAAAAGACCGACATGCAGTGAGCTAATTGCGAAGTTTGCTCTTCACCAATATGCTTGCATTAATAAGCCTCTCAGGTCAGCGCTGAACTGTGCGCAGTGCTGCAAATTGGTATCATGCTGAGCCGTTTTAGAGGTGGTTGCAATATTCCATGCAAGATTAGACTTGATCTTTTTAGAAATTTGAAAGCTTTACTAGCGTGAAATATTGCTTGACTTTATTAAGGATGGCTAGTTTGTTAGCTTTAATATAATTATGATTGTTATATTTTTTTGCCAGTTCCAAAATTTATAGCACATTTAACACACATCAACTTACACAAAACTGTCAAATTCTTATTTTCCGCTGAATTGAAGTTCAATTTGCAAAATTTTACAGTTTTTGGTAGGTTGACGGTAAATAATATCAGAATAAAGGACGATAAAAAATGATTTGTATATAATGCATAATTAAGAAGTGATTAATGCAAAATGAACGGGTTAGTAATCTCGTTTCCGCAAATTAGCTTTCAGTAAAGGCGTGCTAACTTAATTGTTAATTACCTCAGATGACTTCTTTAGTTAATACGAAAAGAGTAATTCCGCTGTTTTCTTTTACTTGTTCACACTCTTGCATATTTACGAACACTGGGTTTATGAAATCTTATTGTTACTTTTTAATATCCGTCAAAACTCAAAATAAAATTACTGAGGTGACATTTGAAATGGCGTTACCACCAAAAAGTATTAATGTTCTTTTGTTTATTATTTCTTTTGAAAAAACTTTGAGAAGATTTTTATGCCTGCTCAAAAGAAAACAGTAATGCCTCAATTCCATATATTTTTACAAACGACGACTTAAATAGTTATAGAAAATTTGAATAAATAGTCTCAGGCGATATCCAAACTCGATTCTTCCCGTCTTTTAAACTAGATGCAATAAATACTACTTTTTCAAGGTTTCTATTAATGAAAGCCTTCACAGATTGTAATTATTTAATATATAACTATGAAAGTCTATTTTTTAAAGCTTTATAATTGTAGCTAACGTTTGGTGGTTGGTTGAAAGCTAAGGTTGGTGTAAAGGTCGCGATTCAGCCAACGCGCCAAAGCTCTTAGGTTCGTCGTAAGGATCCTGATAGTAGGAATGTAATTTCGTGTGCTGAGCTTTCACATTTACTTCCGAGTCATATATGTTTATATATTTATTTATGTATCTAAATAATTGTTTAAAACCGCCGTACTTATGAGTTTTTTTTTAATTATTGAATAAAAACGGATAAAATAATTAAAACGAAAAACGTGTGCCGATTGCCATCTTAAAGACAAGAAAGAGAGCAATGAGAAATAATACTTATCTGGCTTGAGCCAATTGATTTAAGATTAATGAATGAATTTATTTGCGAAGTAAAGATATTAGGATAACAGTTATAAAATTCAATTTAATTCAACAGATGTCTCAAACAAAAGGTCAAGAATCATTGAATAATAATGTCAATCAATGCGTTGACGACCATTTGGTGCAACGGTAGCGATCCTGGCTTTCGCGCCGACTGTCCTGGCTTCGTGTCCCGGAAGGGGCAGATGTTTGTGTGATGAATACAAGCATTGTTACCTTAGTCATGGGTATTTTTATTTATTAATATAAAATATAATTTCTTTATGTATCGTATATGTATGTCTATTCGTTACCCAAATATCCATAACACAAGACTTACAGTGCTTACTTTGGGCTAGGCCAATTGGTGTGAATGTAATAAATATTATTATATCATTATTAATGCAAATCAATACTGGTCAATATAATTTAATAACAGAGTGGTTAATAATACCGTAACAGAATTGTTATTCCCTTGTTAACTGACCGACCGTATCCAAACTTCTCAACCTGTTTTGTTTTGGTTAACCTTAAGTAGTGAAGTTGGGATAACTTTAAAATCTATGGTCAAGCAGTTAGAAGTGAACATCTGTATTGTAAACTTCCGTTCGACTTACTTTTGTCTATTAAAATATTGGTCCAGATGAATAGGGTATTATTTCGGAAACACATATTTTTCGAACACTCAGTTTTTTTAGGATTTTTTCAACCACTATTATTATTTAGGTGACATCATCTAGTATTTCTAATTATTTATTATTTATTTCGTTAAAACAACTTTTTCATGGTTTCAGTGATCATTGCCTTAGTCATGCGCTGGTATAAACTATGCGCTGGTATAAATTAAAAATTGTTATACTTAAATGTGTAATATGCGTAAAAATGTAAGAACTAAACACTTATTATTTATATTCAGTTTCGTAACTTAAACTGGTAACGAAAACTGTAAGGTTAACAATTTTATATATTTTTCATATTTTATGCATATTTACATAAGACGTATACATATAATTGCATTATATTCACGTGTGGCATCGGGTACTGGCCCGCCAACGTTAAAATAAAAGAAACTATATATAATGTCAAATAATTCAGCATGCAGTTAAAACTAGTAATATAATTATGAATAATGAATGTCATAATTAAATTCTCATAAAAATATCACTACAATGTCAAAATTTTCACAATTTAATCTATAATCTAAGAACAGTTATTTGTGTCTGTCCGCTCTTTTTCCATTGTATACTCGTTACCATAGCAACGAGTTACCGGGTCAGCTAGTATATTATTTAAGATCACAAATTTGTTGTTTGTCTGTCCTATCTTTTTCCCGCTCTTTTTCCATTGTATATGCGTTACCATAGCAACGCGTTAACCGCAAGTAATTCATCTACCGGACGCTAGATGGCGCTAACGGAAAAATATTTAATAATAGAAAATTTTTAAGAATTTTGTCCGCCCCTGCGAAGCCGGGACGGGCCGCTAGTATTAATAATAATTACATGCAATATTACAATTAAATTCAAATTATAATAATAAGTAATGTGAATAAAAATACTAGAAGCAAAATAACATTAATTTATTTTTCATATTTAGGCATTCTTTAACATTGCACACAATAAGATGGACAGTCTATTTTTTAATTTATTTAGTCGTAAGTCTACGGTAGTTTATTAACTTTTGTAGGTATTATTCCATTCGTAACTTCATGTATAATACAATATTGAGATAAGAATAAAGAAGGGGAATAAGGTACAACCTCTGTACCGAAATGGGAGCGATCGTTGTATTTTTTGCGTAAAGTAAACTTTTCCTTTTTGTCTTTGAACCTTAAACCCATGTGTGGGGCGGACGATAAATCAAAGCCTCTCAATAAATCTTTACTCGGTGAGAATTTTGGCACTGACGTTTTCTAGTTTTTTAAGATACGATAAAAAAAGACACGATACCTTTTTATATTTCAAGTTGTCTGTGGTTTCTTAAAGATAGAAGCTTTGTCTATGAGTACTCTACACATGATAAATCTTCGTGGATTTCTTTCTTGTTTTCTTATAATGGATGAAGTTGATTGGGAATCATTATTTTTAATTCTTAATAATATTACGATTAAAATATGAATTAAAATAATGTTTGTTGAAGTATCGATATATTTAAAAAAAACTCAAGCAGTAACATTTGTGTTAAGTTTTAAACAAGACCTCGAAGACAGTGGTTAAAAATCGACTCACAATTATTTATTTATTTATACATTTATTTATTTATTTGTTTTGAGAGGTTAACAGCACATATAAAAAACTGATAGGAAATGTAGCTACTGTAAGCCAATTACAAACCTCTACAGTTAGTAACAAATTATGATAAAGTTACAAAGAAAGAAAACAAGCAAATATCAAAAATACAAACAAAAAATCAGGCTTATACAGAGAAAAATCGAAACTTACAAAGTCAATTTTTTATAATAAAGTATTTTTATAATAAAATAGTATTTTTATAATAAAATAGTATTTTTATAATAAAATTGTATTTTTATAATAAAATAGTATTTTTATAATAAAATAGTATTTTTATAATAAAATAGTATTTTTATAATAAAATAGTATTTTTATAATAAAATAGTATTTTTATAATAAAATAGTATTTTTATAATAAAATAGTATTTTTATAATAAAATCAGAAAAACAAAAACACAAATATTTATAATGACAAGCTGACTAAATAATACTAAACAATACAATGTCAACAAATCAAATTTAAGCAGCTTTTTGAAGTGAAAACTTCTTTAGCCGCGTTGGTCACTTTTTGGTAGGGAAAAATCTTATAGGTTCGCTTCACTGACATGCTCATAAGTGGCGCACACGCAGCGGCCGTGTGGTGTGTGCGTTAGGCGCTTTTTTGGATGGGTGGTATCTCGTGTGTTCGCGTCACCGTCATGCTTATAGCAGTGTATCCGTAGCTATACAGCAGACGTATTGTGCAACATTAGTGCTGTGTATATATTATAAGTGAAATTTAATGTGATATTATAGCTACTCTGAGTCCGATTGCTTTTCTTATTATAAATTAACCCTATAACAATTCAAATAGAACTTTTTCGCGGGAACGCGAAACATCACTTTAATGGTTTTGGTTTTCATAACAAGTATTGTATTGTGATTGATGTTAGTGTGTAATAATGGTGGGTTATTAACCACCGAGTGTCTCTGAATATGCATGAGTGTTGGCAAGTGAAACAAAACAGTGAAAGCTGTCTTTTCGCGTTCTCTCAAGGAGGCCACGAGGATGTTTCAGTAAAACCCCACTTCTTTACTGCAACCTAGGAAATTACTCAAGTACTAGCAATTATACTTACTGGACACTGGTTTAATGCACTAATCGTGTGAGCCACAACTGAAGAACAAAAACATTTCAAATAATCATGTTCAATACGATTATTTGAAATGTAATGTAGTAGTTGCCCGTTTGATAAACTTTGGCTATAGTTGGCAATATTAACCACGGGATTGTGATTTGACGAGTTAACGTGTCATTGAGAACATTCGCGATAAATGGGCGAAATGATTGAGTTTATCTACCTACATACAAGTTCGGGGCATTATCGAAGTTACTGCTCTTTGTAGTATAATGTTCTGTTTTGGCAACTAATCAATGAAGCCTGAAGAATGAAGAATTTTGTATAATTATATGGATCGATATCGCCCTAACAAAAGTTAACTAAAGTTATTTTTTTTTCAGATCAGTGTTTTAAATTTATCTCACCAATTACGTTTATTTCCACAGCATTTAATTAGTAATTACTAAGAACAACATGGTAAGCTTAAGCTTCCATTGTAACTAGCCAAAGTAAATAAAAATTTTGGGCGATATTAATTTAGCTAATAATTACCAATAAAGGTTACGGAGTTATGGAAAATTAAATCACGGCACAGTTTTTACAAAATTTTCATGATACTGCTGCAAAATTTAAGTCTCACTATTAAATTAAAGATAATCTGAAATTTGTCATAAATAATATTCGAACGTGATATTTATTTTCTTCTATTGTATCTTACAAAATAAAAATATTTTTATTGACTTTCTGTATTCAATATAAAAAAGTAAGTCAAATTAATGAGATTATTAAAAAATATCATTTTGTTAAGCCTAATGGTGGGGGCGAACGAAATGAGATCACATGACGGTAAAGAAAATATAATTAAGAAATTACTACAGAGAATAATTATTTCGTCTCATGCTTTTTTTCGTTGGAATCAAGTTCTGCGTTTATTGAGTCAACTTTACGTCAACATTATATTCTGAATAGAAAAGCATAATAATAGAATTTCAAAGCATATTTTTTCTGATATAATATTTTTATTACTAAGATGGCGGTCTTTATCATTTAGTGTCTGAAGCGTTATTATCAAAATGTTATTCAAAAAAGTACATTTAGTACGTAGGATTTGTGATGGCGCATGAAATTGGTATGACGGCGTTATTGTTTTAATATATAATATTAAGAAAATTCATGTTTCAAATTTCAAAGCACTTTATAACCACATCAAATAACAATCTTTTTTAATAAAGGATTTAAAATAATTATGTATTCAAATAACACACTGGAAAAAGGATAAATAAATATCTGTGGAATATATGTGTGGCGGCTACACACACACATACCTTCGCTACACGGAGCCAGTGTGACACTTTTTATTACAAAAGAGATGCAATATATTGATGAAGAGCACGCTTCACATATTAGTTCACCGCAGCAATGTTGCCTGTCTGTCGGTTTTTCACAGACTATACTTTGAACAGTGTGTTCAGTCGCTGTATGTGCTAATACCACCATCCCTGTTCTTCCATCGGACATCCGGATGAATTGCGGGCTATCAACCTTTCTCAGTTACTGTTTATAACTGTCGCACCAAGCATTACTCGACTTAGTTTATTATGCGCACAGCAAAGGAGTGGAATTCTCTGTCTGTATTTCCGAGTACATACTTATAACCCGTCCTTTCTCAAAACCAGGGTACATACTTACACCTGTTTGTGCACGACGCGGGCTTACCATAACTAAAATATATAGAAGCGTATGAACGAATGATAAACGTAACTATGCTATTCATAATTATGTAATTGGGTTAACCCTGTTTCATTACGTTAAAATAAATAAATAAATGACCAAGATCGAGCCTCTAGAGGTGTTTTATGGCACTCCACTCTTTGCCACTGGAGCGCCTGAGTGAATCTATATCGGTTTGGAAACTCCCATCAGGGGAGATGCTGTCAGTTTATAAAACCACTATTGTAGCGAGCTTACGCGCGGCTTGAGATCCATTCGTCGACGCCTGAGAATCCAGTGGTTCTTCAACGACCATTTGCGATAGAGAGTGGTATTTTAGCTAAGATCCCTGAGCACTAACGAAGATATTTTTCTGCAATCGATTGCTTTCTTAAATCTGTCCTGTTCACGTATACGAAATGAAAAAATCTGGCTGGTTTTTATTTTCTAAAATTATGGCTATTTATATATTTTTGTGTATTTTATGCATTGTCAATGCGATATTATAAGATAAATTATTATAATAGAAAAATACTAGAAAAAATCGACTCGGGTCACAAGTGAATACTCAGGCGGGAATCGAACCCGCAACCTTTGGAAATCCGGTCCAATGCTCTCCCAATTTTTCTATTATAATAATTTATCTAATAAGATCGCATTGACAATGCATAAAATACATAAAAAAATATAAATCTAAATGGCTGTTTCATCTTAATCGATTGCTCAAACATTTGTAAAAATGTTTCTTTCGAATACGAGAGGATGTTCCTCTCATTGATGAAACAACGCTGGCCTACAGCGTAAAATAAGAAAGGTACTAGAAAATTTCGACAAGTGTTCACAAGGCTCGGTAGCTCAATTGGGAGAGCATTGGACCGGATTTCCAAAGGTTGCGGGTTCGATTCCCGCCTGAGTATTCACTTGTGACCCGAGTCGATTTTTTCTAGTATTTTTCTATTATAATAAATTATGACTATTGATTTTACTCACAGTGTTTTTCATATTGGGTATTTTTGCTTCAACCATAGTTAGTATTCCATAAAACTACAGATTACGTTGTTTTTATAAGAATGTTATTTGGATAAATTATTGTTTGATATAAATATCTCTAAAAAAGAACGAAATACAATAATTTTACGAATTGGAAACCCCTTTTAAGCTCATGGGCCTGTGTCAGGAGACTCCACTTCTCCATAAAAGCAAGTATTTTATACATATTTAGATCGGTTAGTATTTTTAAACATTATTTATAATTACATATTTTAGTGTTTCAGTTATATAGGTTTAATTTTAAGATAACAAACTAACAAATATTTTAATATATGTTTTTATATATCCAGGCGAGTGCTCTGACCGCTGTTAGAGCTACCGAGACGCTGGCAAACGTGTCGAATTTTACAAACGTATTTCAACTTCTACTATCAGCTAGGATCGTTCCACCAATGTTGAACGCCACACCTGAGGGCTCGGAGGTGTAGTTGTTTTTTACACACGTATTTTATATGTTATAGAAATATTGCATTGTGAATGCAAAAAATTAAATAAAATACATTTATTTTTATATATTTTTTTGCATTTTTTCAATGCTGTTTTTAATAGAATAATCTTTAATATAATAAGAATAATTATTTTAATAGAATAATAACTCAACTAACAAATATGTGTGGTATAGTCTGTGTTTGGTTGTGAAAAGTTTTTTATCTTAACCTTTACTATTTTGCCACCATCACGAGCCTTCATTTAACTTTAAAATGGTTAATCTCCACGAGATTTTTCAATTTGAAATTGTATATTCTGCGGTGTCATATCAGGCATGTGCCATTGTGTCATGTGCAGCGCATAGATCATGCGGCGGCAATGCAATGCTCGTCTGCATCCGGCCCGCAGTACATCATGTGCGGTGGCACGTTGGCACTAACGGGCGGTTTAGTGTTACTGAGGAGATAACTAGAAGCTTCGTGCTTTGATAACAAAGTTCATTATTGATGTTTATTCAATATTTTCGCTTAATTTCAGAGATTTTATTTGATGAATCTATTTGCAGCTTTGAATATTTAGCTTTGCTAAGATTTCCAGGGTAAAAACAAATAAGTATTGTCAATGTATTTTTATTTCTTCACAATATAACGGGGAGGGTAGTCACTAACAATTACATCAATAAACTCTTATAATTTCGTTAATTTAATAATTTGCATTTTTCTTGCGCGATTGTTTGTGAGGTTTGTTTAATAAAAATGAAACTACTCGATCATAGTCAATCTATAATCTAAGAACACAAATTTGTTGTTTGTGTTTGTCTGTTCGCTCTTTTCCCCGCTCTTTTTCCATTGTATCAATTAACGTAACCATAGCAACGCGTTACCGGGTCAGCTAGTATATACTCTAAGAACATAAATTTGTTGTTTGTGCGTTTGTCTGTCCGATCTTTTTCCCGCTCTTTTCCCATTTCATCAATTAACGTTACCAAAGCAACGCGTTTCCATAGCAACGCGTTACCATAGCAACGCGTTACCGGGTCAGCTAGTATTTAGCTAAAGAAGTACCGAAACTAGGCCTACTTCTTGAGACAAAAACCTATGTTCCATAAGAGCGTTAGGAGTGGCATTGTTATTTTTTTGTAAAATTTTAAAGATATTTTTAATAAAACATATATTTAAGTTGTATAATGATCAAATAATTGAATGAATTTATTAGCTTATCAATACAATTGAGCAATTATAATAAAACATCAATATTTTCAAAAGTCTCGACTCTTTCTTGTCAAGTTCAAAAACTAGCGACCCACCCCGGCTTCGCAGGGATGCAATGCTCTACTATATTATGCATGTATTATATATAAAAACCTTCCTCTTGAATTACTCTATCTATTTAAAAAATCCGTTGCGTAGTTTTAAAGATTTAAGCATTGACGACCATTTGGTGCAACGGTAGCGATCCTGCCTTTCGTACCGACGGTCCTGGGTTCAAATACCGGAAGGGGCAGATGTTTGTATTATGAATACGAGCATTTATACCTGAGTCATGGGTGTTTTTATATATTTATATGAATATTACATATCTATGTATCATATATGTACGTCTATCCGTTAAGCTAGTTGTTGGATATTATTGGCGAGTAAGAGCAAAACACATGTAGTTCAGTGTAGATTTTATATTGAAGTAAGGAAGTGACGGGTAAACATGTCAAAAATATAAAATTAAATTTGATTACACAGTTATTTATAAAAAGAACCTTATAGGTGGCTAGTATTATTTCAACACGGCCCCTTAATCAAATATAATTTAGACCTCATAATAATGTCTACACATGCTACCCGTTATCACTATAACATAATGTGCAAAAAAAAAAACTTAAGTAAGGCCTAACCCAGCTATACATCGAGCATGCGCTCTGTGCCCCAGAGCTTTGGTTAAGACATCAGCCGGCATTTGGCTAGATTCTAAGAATTTTAAAGTAACTGCCCTATCTGACACCTTTTCTCTTACAAAATGATACCTGGTGTCTATATGTTTCGTCCTACTGTGATGGACAGGATTGTGAGCTAAGTTGAGTGCACTCTGACTGTCACTATATATATTTACAGAACCAGAAACTAATTTACACTCACTTACATTAACGAATACTTCGGATACAAATCTTTTCAGATATATTGCCTCCTTGACGGCATCTGTTAAGGCCATATATTCAGCTTCGGCAGAAGAAAGGGCCACTGTCGGTTGCTTCCTAGCCGCCCACGACACTGGACCTCCTGCCAATTTGAAGCAATAGCCTGTATATGATCGCCGATCAATTTTGCAATTCGCCCAATCAGCGTCAGCACACCCTTTTAAGACGGCACCAGTACGCGAATATTTGATGGCGAGATACAAAGTGCCCTTTAAATATTGTAAAACACGCTTCGCAGCTAACCAATGCGTTTTATCGTGACATGTATTAAATTGACTCAGGTAGCTGACTGTAAATGCTATATCAGGGCGTGTATTTACGGCAAGGAACATTAAGCTACCGATTAACTGTTGGTAGGGATAAGACTGGTCACCTAAAACTTTACTCACCTCTAACTTCGTATTTGATAATGGTGTGTAACAAGTCTTACAATTATCCATGCCGAATTTCTTTAATAAATTTTCAATATACGGTTTTTGATCACATATAACATCATTGTTACTATTTCTCTTTATATTCAATCCTAGATAACATTTCAATTCACCCATATCTTTTAGTGAGAAATGTTTTTGTAAGTTTGACATGACACTGTCAAAAGCTTTGTCATTTTTATAAAATAATATCAAATCATCGACAAAAACTGCTAAGATAATTAACTCATTTTCAAAAAGTTTAGTATATACACAAGGCTCGGAAGGAGTTTGTTTGAAACCAATTTTATTTAAAGTATCATTTAACTTTATATTCCAGGCCCTAGGAGCTTGCTTTAAACCATACAGGGATTTTTGTAGCAGGCAGACCTTCTGTGCATTTTCTTTTTGAATTGCTCGAGAAAACCAAGAGGTTGCTCCATGAATACCTCTTCTTCGAGTTCTCCATTCAGGAATGCAGTGTCGACGTCCATATGTCTCATTTTAAGACCCAATTCAGCAGCCAAAGCAAATAACACTCGCAATGAAGAATGTCGCACTACTGGGGCAAAGGTCTCGTCATAATCGACGCCTAGAACTTGACTAAACCCTTTAGCCACTAGCCTTGCTTTGTATTTAATAATATTGCCCTCGGAGTCTCTTTTCACCTTGTAGACCCACTTGCAAGGTACAATTTTCTTATTAGGTCTATCGACAAGTTGCCACGTTTTCAGTTTCTTAAGTGACTTATATTCTTGATTCATAGCTTCCTGCCACAATGAACAATCTGCCGACTTCATGGCTTCTGCATATGTCTTTGGTTCATTTGAGTCCTCTGCTGCAGCTATGTAGGTGAAGAAATCGGGTGGCTTCCTATTTCTCTGAGGATAGCGACGTTCAGGATTTGAAGAACCTGACGTTTGTTCCTCCACAGTTTCTTCAGCTGTCTCCGAGTTCTCAATATCAGGCCGAGATTCAACATTGATGGTCGCTACAGTACCATCAGCAACATCAGCATTTGCCTCGTTCAGTCCAGGATCAACAATAATACTAGTACTAGGTAAAGAGTCATTAGAAAAAGATAAGACCGGAGCAAAAGGAGAAAAAGGATCAGTCAATACATTTTCTGAACAATTCTTTAAAGGTTTAAAAGTACTCTCAAAAAAATGTACATCCCTAGACCTTTTTAGTTTTCGAGGACAATTAGGATCCCTAAAGTAATAACTATTTGGATCATCACTATATCCAACAAATATTACTTCCTCTGCTTTATCATCCAGCTTTTTCCTTTGACAACCCGGAATCTGTATGAGAGCCCTACAACCGAATACCCTAATATTACATAGATCAGGTTTTGTGCCGTACCATCTCTCAAAAGGTGTAGTATTCCTACCTAAAGCACGATGAGGTGACCTATTTTTAAGGTAAGCCGCAGTTTGCACTGCATCCTCCCAATATGACTTAGGGTGGTTACCATCGGCCATCATCGATCTGGCTTTCTCAATGAGAGAACGATTAGTCCGTTCCGCAACTCCATTTTGTTGAGGACTATACGGCGTCGTCGTCTGATGTTCGATACCCAAAGAAGTCAAATAATCTGACAAATCTTTATTTACAAATTCAGTACCATTATCAGTTCTGAACTTTTTAATAACTAAACCAGTTTGTCTTTCAACATACTTTTGGAAAGAACAAAACTTACTTTTAACTTCTGACTTAGAAGAAATAAAATAAATAAAAATCATTCTAGAAAAATCATCTATAAATAATAACATATATCTATTGCCATTAAATGACTCATTAGTAAATGGTCCACAGAGATCCGAATGGATTAACTCCAATTTACTAGTTGCTCTGGCAAAAGCAATAGTTTTAAAACTTTTACGTGACTGTTTCCCTTTTATACATGAAACACAAGGTTTTCTATCTACGTCCTTAAAATCTATACCTATACTACAATTCTTAAGACTACTCATACCTATACGACACAGATGTCCTAACCTCTTATGCCATAACTCGTACCTACTAATTGAGTCAGAGTGCACATCATAAGCCGCAATTTGCGGTAATTTAGCAGAACAGTCCAAAGAGTAAAGTCCATCACAGAGCGAACCATGTAAGACAGAATCACCTGTAAAAGGAAAAGTGTTAGCATTGTAAATATTACAACCACTTTTATTAAAAAGGACACAAAACCCTTTCCTTATAAGCTCCTTTACAGAAACTAGGTTAGATTGTAGACCAGGAACATAGAAAACATCTTGTAAAGTATTTACAGAATTACAACTACTATTTACAGAATTTGTATATAAATTAATGTCACCAATACCATTAATACAAAGTTCAGTGCCATTTGCAACTGTGACCTTACAAGGGAAAGACATAGGTTTCATATTTGTAAACAAGTCTCTACGTGATGTCATATGTCGCGTAGCACCAGAGTCAACATACCATTTGTCTGCGTCTTCTTGAACTATAGTTCCAAAGGCTTTCAAAGAAGAAGATGGCTCCTTATTCTTTGTTGACTTCCTTGTTTTCTTTTTACGTAAAGGACAGTCTGGACGCTTATGACCAGGAACACTACAGTCGTAGCATATTATAGGTTTACTGGACTTACGAACGGGAATATCATTTTTAGCTTGGGCAATAATAGCAGTCTCCGCTTCTATTTTCTCCTTATTCATTTCATTAAGAAGTTTTGCTTTGACTAATTTAGTGGTTACTTCAACATTTGAATTTTCTAATGCCATGATTAAGGGCTCAAATTTTGAAGAAAGTCCACCAAGCATTATAGCTGCCACAGATGTATCCTCTATAGTTTTCCCGATGTCAGCCAACTGCTGTACAGTACTAAGTATAGCATTTATATATGCCTCTATGCTAAGGAAATCAAGAAGATTAAGTTTATATAACCTTCTCTCTAAACTTAACCTGCGCCCCATACCTTTATCTTCAAAGGTTTCCTGCAGTAACTGCCAGGCTTCAGCTGCAGTCTTTGCATTTCTGGCATGTATGATAGCTGAACTACCAAGAGTTAAGCATATTTTAGCAAGAGCTTTCCTGTCACACCTCGAACGAATATGTATAGGAGTAGTATCCCCGTCTGGGTATCCTTCTATTGTTTCCCATAAATCTACGTCAATGAGGTAACTTCTCATTTTAAATTTCCATAAAGGATAACTTTCCCGACCTTGAAGAAAGAATGACGGAATAGAGGATGAGTTTGATCTTGAATGTAAATTCTCAGACATACCCATGTTTATAGTTTCTCCCATGTTTATAGTTTCTCCATCCATTTTGCTGACTTCACTACACTATTTTTATTGACTATGCGTATTTAAACTCGTGCTGATAACGAATGTTGGATATTATTGGCGAGTAAGAGCAAAACACATGTAGTTCAGTGTAGATTTTATATTGAAGTAAGGAAGTGACGGGTAAACATGTCAAAAATATAAAATTAAATTTGATTACACAGTTATTTATAAAAAGAACCTTATAGGTGGCTAGTATTATTTCAACACTAGTATCCGAATTTATTTGCGAAGTAAAGATATTAGGATAACAGTTATAAAATTCAATTTAATTCAACAGATGTCTCAAACAAAAGGTCAAGAATCATTGAATAATAATGTCAATCAATGCGTTGACGACCATTTGGTGCAACGGTAGCGATCCTGGCTTTCGCGCCGACTGTCCTGGCTTCGTGTCCCGGAAGGGGCAGATGTTTGTGTGATGAATACAAGCATTGTTACCTTAGTCATGGGTATTTTTATTTATTAATATAAAATATAATTTCTTTATGTATCGTATATGTATGTCTATTCGTTACCCAAATATCCATAACACAAGCCTTACAGTGCTTACTTTGGGCTAGGCTAATTGGTGTGAATGTAAGAAATATTTATTTATTTATACATAGGGATATAGGGATGGAGAAAGCGACTTTGTTAATAACTATATAGTGATTGAATGTTGAAAATAGTTTCGTCTGCTACGACTCGTTCTAAATGCTTTATTATTAAAATTTATAGTTTAAAAAATCCTGATTCTAACGAATAGCCACAAAGATAAACACACGTGTATATATCTCGTTTAGACGCGGTATCCGCGAGTGTCAGCTTTGCAACAATCGCTTAGGGATCTTGTTAAGGGGTGCGTCAATGTGAGTACGTTTGAATCGATCGATTGTATGTAGTTACTGCTTTAGTCATATATTTTATGTGACTTGTTGGTATTAAAAAAATGTGTTAAAATATTGGGATTATAAACGACTAGCATACTTTTTTTGACTTGGTAAACATTAATACGCAATTGACTAAATATGAACTTTTATATTTTTTATATTTTATGTATTTTTTCAATGATGAATATTCATAAGATAAATTATTATAATATGAAAATACTAGAAACTCGGCTCAGAAGTGAATTCCCAGGCGGGAAACGAACCCGCAACCTTTGGATGTCCAGTCCAATGCTCTCCCGCCTGAGAATTCACTTGCGAGCCTAGTCAAATTTTTCTAGTATTTTTCTATTATAATAATTTTAAACATAGGATGTAAAGACTTTATACAAAAATAATCCTTAGTACCAGTTCTGCTTAGTTAGAACAAAAATAATTTGATGAGTTTTTCGAAATTTATTACGTTGAGTATTGTGATAATAAGCTTTTATCCCATCAAAAACAATACTTGTCAAAAAAAACCAAGTCTCGCAACTCACGGTTCTACGGTAAAAAGTTGTGAGATCCATGTAATACCAAGTCGGTTTTTAATTTATTCAGTCCCTACTTAAGCGAATTTCTGTCTTAATATGTCCAGTCCCTAAGACCACGATCGTGGTCCATAACAATTGAAAATCAATTGTGTCTGGAATCTCCGTACTCGAAGCATTAAGTTGTTACGTAATAATTAACAGCATCTTATAGTGACGCATATCAATATTAAAAATCTTTATTGTTTTATATAAATATATTGACTCGGCCATCGCATGAAAACACGTGTAAATTAAATTATTTAGTGCGGCCTTGACGCCTACGACGATTCAAAGTTTAAAATTTCAATTGGTTTTTTTTTAAATTATTATCGAGCTTTTCAATTATGCTGAATTTAAAATATAATTTCTTAATTATATAAGAATTAAAACATACGCATTCCAGCATTTGTTTCATTTTATTTTAATAAAAAATAGTAATAAAAGTCTTCAACAACAGTCACGTGCTGATTCGTTGCCTATTTGTAACTGACTGAAACGACTCCTGTGATATAAGAATCATTTACCCCCACCACCGGAGACATCTACGACGCTGATTGAATGTTGAAGATGTGGTACTAATTTTGTCAGTCACTACTTGCGCGCGTGTGTTTGTTATAAATATCTGTGCATGAAACAATTAAAGGCACTTGTTTCTCAACCCTTGAGGAAGCAACATATCTAATTATCCGTGCTGTGTGAAAGTTTAGTGAGTTTCGTTATGGCTGCATTTGTAACAAACTTGGACATCTTTATGTTCCTCCGTGTTGAAAGAGATATGAAAAATTGGGCACGACTCTATGAAGCTATTATTCTACATATCCCAGTTGAAACATGTTCACAAGATTTAGAAATAATCAAGACCTTTTTGAAGAACTACGTCAGTAATATCAATCGCAGATGGACAAGTGCTTCTAGAAATGAGAAAACTTTCATGAATAGACATGCTGCGTGGTTACAATCAAATATTAGTTGGCCAAATTGCACTACTGTTAATTTATCCGAGATTTTTCAAGCCCAAGATGAAGTTATCGAAAACATATCGTCAGACAATACTTCACTTAACATCGATACTACAACAGCTGTGATTCCGTCGACATCTAGTACAACAACTGTGGGCACATCTACCGAAGTTCAGATTAGGAAGCCTTTTGTTGACCTCAGCAACAAACAGAAGAAAAGACGTTCAGAGTCTCTTTTGGACTATTCGCCGGAAGAACTTACTTTTGCATTAGTCGAAAGACTTAGGATAGACAAGAAGAATGACTTAGCTCGTGTTATTGACCATATAACGAAGAACCCTGATAGTGTTGCTATCGTTCAAGCCACATTGTTTAAGAAAAATACGAAAAAAACTTTTGATGGAGATTATGCTCTTGGTCTTTATACATCATTGAACCTGTCAAAATGGAAATACTTGTGTTTAAGGAAAGCGCTGTTAGATTGTGAAGTTCCAGTGTTACCATCGTATCACAAACTCCTTGAAGCTAAAAATAGATGCTATCCTCATGATTTAGAAATTACTGAGAGAGGAGCCAGAGTGAAGCTTCAAGCCCTATTGGATCTGACAGTCCAGAAGATTCTTCAAATTACTGGTACCCAGATTGAATCGTCAACTGAAGGATTGAAGTTAATTAGTAAATGGGGTTTTGATGGTGCTTCTTCACAAAGTACCTACAAGCAAAGGAGTGAAGATGTAGACTTCAGTGATTCATCGGTTTTCATGTCAAGTCTTGTCCCTCTTAAATTAGTTTCTAATAATAGCACCATATGGGAAAATCCAACACCTTCTTCAACACATTATTGCAGGCCCATTAAGTTCGAGTTTTGTAAAGAGACAGCAGAATACATCAAGCAAGAAGAAGCTGCATTGAAGGAAGAAATAAAAAACATCGATTCTACAAAATGGGCAGGGCTAGAGATTAGTCACAAGCTTCATATGACAATGATCGACGGAAAAGTGGCCACTATTATAACGGATACTTCGTCTGCATCTGCCTGCAATATTTGCCTTGCTAAGCCAACTGAGATGAACAAGCTGTCAGAAGTATTTACAAGACCTGTTCGAGAAGATATTTATAAATATGGACTTTCTACTCTTCATATGTGGATTCGTTGTATGGAGTGTATTCTACACATATCTTACAACATGGACTTTGAGATGTGGACTGCACGAGGTGCTAACAAGCAACTAAAAGCTGCGAAGAAACATTTGAGACAAGAAGAATTCAAACATATTGCAGAGAAACAGCTGAGATCTTTGTTCATCTATACCCATGGTTTTATATGCCCGCAAGTGTGCACAAGCTACTCATACACGGTGCAGACATTTGTCATCACTTTAGCCTCCTACCAATTGGCATTCTTTCCGAAGAAGCTGGAGAAGCAAGAAATAAAGAATTTCGAAGAGTTCGTGAGTCTCACACAAGAAAATTTAACAGGATAAAGACCAACGAGGACTTGCTTCATAATTTTTTAATTAGTTCAGACCCATATTTATCCCATATTCGACCAAAATACAGCAACTCAAAGCAATTCGATTTTTTTCCAGATGTTAAAGAGCTTTTGTTGTTGCCTGAGGTAGTAACAGAAGAAACCGAAAATATGGATCTACAGGAGTTGCAGTCTGAACATGATCCATTAATGTAAACGTGACAGATTTAGTGATGTTGTAATTGTTAGAATTGAGTTTGTTAGTAGTAGTAGTTAAGTTGTGGTCCTTTTCAGGACTACTTAAAATAGTCAAAGGGTCGTTATATTCAGCCGTATCCGGTTAGACTGGACTGGACTGGAAGACAAGAAGACGCTCGGATGATGATGATGACTTAAAATAGTCATTTCCAAGACTTCAGAAAAAGCCCTTTTCAGGGCTAAATCTATTTCTAATTGTTTCTTTCAAGATAAGTCACACTAGTAGTATAACCACCAATATCAACCATGATTTATCAATAGGAAATATCAACAGATGAAATAATAATCAACAGAAGATTATTTAAAACAAAAATAAGCTTATTTTATCATAACGTCACGCTTTATATTCCCCGAAGGCAAAGGTGTATACTACACTATAGTTCACTGTAATTTCGCCAGTTATATTTAAGTCCCAAGTAATAGGGGGCGAGCCTAATAAAAGGATGGGGCACGCGGGGGGCTTGTTTTATTAAAAAATATATTTTGGATTAATTTTAATAGAAAAACTCGTTAATAATAATAAGATAATTCAACATAAAAATTTTAAACTTTATAGCATCGTAGGCGCCAAGGCCGCAGGGATACGCAAGAAATTTATATGTCGTCGTATTAAGGACAATAAGTACTTACCAGAAGATAAGGTTTGCTTGCTACACTTTGATACTGAACGGAGAAAAAAAATAAAATAGATTTTCTCCCATACATTTTTATTTTCAATATTTTTTTTTGACGTGAAGGAGCAGTTTTTTTGAAAAGTTGTAGAAATAAGTATTAATCAGCGTTAAATTTCCTATACGAAACAATTTTTTGTTAAGTTAAATAAGCATTTTCGATCCTATGTCCACCTTTTTGAAAATCCGGACCACTGTGTGCCGTGCCCCCAGATTTATTTTTTATTGCAAGTATGTCCTCGAGTTTGCCAAAAGTCATAGTGAACAAACGTGTAAATATATTTTTTTCCCAAGTTTTTCTCAGGTCGCTTTCTTGTTTGTCTGTCTGTCTGTCTGTCTGTGCAGTTGGATTCTTGCAACTCAATTTTGAGTCACTTCCCGGCCACATAGCGAGCTGAAATTTTTGGAGCAAGTCAGAACCCGATGACAATGCATCCTAAAACAACTTTCAACTTTCTAGGTGCACTTTCGGGTCAACTTTCGGCAACTTTAACTTTTGTATGGGGCTTATCCGATTGTTGCGTATCACATGGTTACTTCGTTGAGGTAATAATTAAAAAGAATAAAATAATAATACTAGATTTAAAAATCTAAAAATCCCACGTATTTTAGTGACCAAAAAAGAATAAAATAACCCGGCGGGGCCAAGCGAGGGGCCACTCAAAACGTGGGGGCGTATCTTTACAAATACTCTCAACATCTATGCCTATCATACATCTCATTACATCTCCATAAGTAACATGCGCCCCCACGTTTTGAGTGGCCCCTCGCTTGGCCCCGCCGGGTTATTTTATTCTTTTTTGGTTACTGAAAAACGTGGGATTTTTAGATTTTTATATCTAGTATTATTTTAAACGCGTATAGATTTTTGGGTGGGTACTCCGCCGTAACATTATAGCGCCATTTTAACATGCAAACCTTATGCTAGGAATCTATTAATTTCAATAATTATGAACTACTAGCTGACCCGGCCACGTCGCTGTGTTATAGTTAAATTGAAATCTGTTCGATGACCTAAGAAACAAATTCAGTAAAATAAAAATAAAAAGCCATCGAAATCGGTTGAGTGGTTTCGGAGTTCAATTTTGTGACAAGTAATTTATATGTGTAGATATTACTAAAGCGAATTGGATGGTTCAACGATAAGTATTATTTTTGACTTTTAAAATGTTCACTTTTCATTTTTGGGTTTTTAATTTTAAATTAAATTTTTAATACCGGTATTTGCTTTCGAAAACTAGTACCGATAATGTTTACAAATACTTTAGTCGGGAGACCAAATGCAGCCACCCTAATCTCCATTTTTCAAAATTGATGGTCTATATTTAGTTCTGCATCCAGGCACTGGTGGCATACTTATACAGATGATAAAATAATGTTTTCGACAACAGTAACAAGTACAATAATGTCAACCGTACGAAAGGCTAAACATAATTAAATTAAGTAATCGTGACTGATGAGAGATATGTAGTTATCTTGTACTAGTACAGTTTGTTAATAAGAAACAATATGGAGTTAGTTTCATATGAAACAGTTACAAAGGTACTGTGAAAATAAATTGCAAAATGTAGTCAGGTACGATAGTTGCATTTACACAGTAGCGGCAGTATATCTTGTGTGGGCCCATTAGTGTGGGTACGTGGATTTTAGTATTCCTGCTGAGTTTACGATGGGAAGTGCACTTCTAGGTAAGTCTTTCGAATGCGTTTGGAAAATGAGATTTTTAAAGAAAAAGTTTAAAGAAATGTTTATTCAGAATCGATGATTCACATCAAGCTATTAACGATCTCACTCCAGGAATAAAATTGTTTCATATATGTGTGAAAACACTTGTCCTATATGTAGGTATGTACCTGTGTCCTGGTAGAAGTCGTAGTTTGTTATTTACAAGCCCTTAAGGTTTTGCATAACATTTTTAGTGATATGAGAAGCGCTCAGCCTATTATAAGGATCCCGCAGGGTTAGGCTACATTCGCAAGAGCTATGCTTCGGATGGGTGAATAAAAAATTTACTAAGTCGAGCTCCTCGACGCGTCTTCGCTGCATCTGTTGTCAGTACCCACAGATTCAAATTGGATTAGATAATGACCCAAACTATAGGGAATGACCCAAGAGAAGCTTCTGCTATAGCAGAGAGGACATGATGATGGATGGAGATACATTGATGGTAAATTACGAGATTACGATTTGGTTTCACCGAACATACAGTGTAACAATTCGCTCGTGTGGAATACGGTAATAATTTTAAATCACTGTTCACCTGGTGAGCAGCATTTTTTTGCATAAAAATACCTGATGTCTTTTTCTGTACTCCTGACAAGTGTATAAAAAATTTACAAGATGATTTGTAAAAAAATTGGCGAAAAAGCGTAAGAAACAATCTCGCATTTATAAAATTAGTTAGGATTCTATATCATATTTCGTATGTCAAACAGAGTCTGGAATTGATAAGTGACTTCTCTAATTCATTCACTAGATACACGTCTTTTCAACGTCACCAAACTATCAATACGTAATAGGGCATTAACTCGTAGACGTGACGTAAATTAAAACGTTAACCAAGCTTTTGTCTTCCTGATACCACCGGGAGAAACCGAGATGGTAGTTAGTTGCAATCTCAACCGAGATCGCGGCGCTTTTGTATGTTGCTACAAATTGTGCAGCGCCACAAAATTAAGGTTGTAGCTTCCCACGTTAGAATTAAACTTGTTCTCACTCCTAGTAAACTTTATTCTTTGTCTTTACTACAAGTTTACTAACGTAATACTTATATGCTCCTTGGAAATATTGCAAATACTGGTAATGATCAAGCAATGATATGATGAGCAACTCATCAATGCTTGAGTAGAGTCCCATTAGGTGGACCGATAACCTGGTGGAGGTTGTGGAAAGCTTTTTTTGGCGCGGTTAAGAGGAATACTATGTTCAGCAATGGACTGGTAATGGTTAATCATGATGCAATTTTTCCCAGGCACAATCACAGGATGCCTCAGTGATCAAAAATGTCGAACTCTTCTGTGCTTCGGAAGTAACGTTATGCCATTGGTCCCGGTGGTAAATGCAATCGTTAGCATCCATCGGTCTTTACTGGGCCCACGTGGTTGGTTATTGTCCATATTCCTTCTGATACTATATACGGTATAAGCAATTCTAGTGACATATAAAAACCTGTAGTTTTTCGATAGTGAGAGAACGTTGCATAACCCATATTATTTTCTAGAAAGGACACAAATGGGCTCATCTTTATGGTTGATGGCATCATGTCAGTCAATCGGCTTTTCTCAAGGATCTCCATAACCATCGGTCATGCGTATCACGCATCCAACGGTTTGCCGCGACCACCATCGATTCATCATTCTAACCATAGAACGTCGTTCGATTCAAGGTCATCATTCCAGAACTTTCCGCTTCAACTTCTTCTGGCCATACGTCCCACTGACTATTTAATTCAGCATTCGATGACGGTTACTTAAGTTATCTTAAGGATCTCTTTATATCTGATTCGCTTAGGTAAACACCCAGCCCTGTTTTCCTCGTTAAGCTTTTTTATGAGACCCATAGTTAACTTCCACGTTTCAATATATATATTTCATCATTGTTAACACTGGTCAAAGACTTTTGTATTGCCATACTGCCATACAAAAATTGTTTCTTTTTTAAAAAAAGCTTGACTGGCAAGTGAGCCTCTTTTGGAAGAGATGTTTTAAAAAATTTTAAATGTCTTAATTTTAAGTTGTGATAAATAATGTTGGTTGCAAAATTAGTCTTTTATTGCCGTTTTTTTACCCAAATAAACAGAAAAAAAAAATTCATAAGTTATCGTGTGCCAACGATTATGTTTTATTTAATAGCAAATCATACTTCAAGAAGGTGCAGATAAGCGCCATTCTTACATAAGGGTTCAAGATTTTGAGTAATTTTAAAAATAAAGAATTATTATTATTTTAAGAATAAAGTGGGAACTTTAATCTGGTGTAACATTTTTAGTTAGCTCAAAATAAGATAAAAATTTAAAGAAGTAAGCTCCCAATTTATTTAAAATGTTTAATTTCTGTATATCCGTACTTTGAATGACACATTCATACGTAAACATACACAAACCCAAACACGTCGTATTGAACAAGAAGAGAATATTCAAACTCCGCTGAAACAACTATACCCACCTCAAATTGAGTGCGAAGGTGTTCTAAACTATTATTGCGAGTAACAAGAAGGTAAACTTGTAGAAAGGGTACAGAGAACAAATATTGAGAATGTTGTATCCAAACATCGCTGTGCTGAGCACTTAAAATCAACTTGGGTATTTGGTTAGGTCTACCTCTATTAAATGATCGCATCAACTAATTATAATTACTATTGTATTTTATGGGTATGATGTTTTTATCTGGCTCTTAACGAAATTAGTAAGCTGATTATAGTATGATTTATTTGATGACCGCAATGGTCGTGTGCCTCTCGTTCTGGTTGTCATGTTACGAAGCTCCGTGCCGAATTTTTCTATTGGCTCCGATCTAGGTCTACTGGATCTACCATCGTTATTTCTGCAAGTTAAGAAGATAAAGCACTTAAATGGGTTATAAACAATCTATGTATAATAAATAAAATAAATATTTTTTTACATTCACACCAATTAGCCTAGCCCAAAGTAAGCACTGTAAGGCTTGTGTTATGGATTCTAGGATAACGGATAAACATACATATATAATACATAGATATGTAATATTCATATAAATATATATAAATATCCATGACTCAGGTACAAATGCTCGTATTCATCATACAAACATCTGCCCCTACCGGGATTCGAACCCAGACCATCGGTGCGAAAGGCAGGATCGCTACCGTTGCACCAAACGGTCGTCTATGTATTGTTTGTTAATATGAATTTTTTATTATAACATTCTTAATTTTTGGTTTCACTTTAAAGAAGAAAGAGCATTTTGGCCGAAATGTATCAAGAAGTCTTTTTTTTTAAAGCTTTTTCAAAGAAGTTTTAGCAAACTGTTCTGCGATTGTATCCCGGAAAGGGCAGGCGTTTGTGTGATAAATACGAGCGTTTGTACCTAGGGTACTGGCATTTATATAAGTTTTTCTTATTTATTTATATATATACGTTACCATAGTATGCTGAATACAATTCTTACAAAGCTTACTTTGGGCTAGATAAATTGGTGTGAATATAAGAAATATTATTATTTATCATCAACGAAAAGTTCCGAAAAACAAATAAACCAGAATTTGTCGAAATTTTGTATGATAAATTGCAAATCTAAAGTAGCAGATGGGAAAACAAAGTTACACCGTTCTTTCAACATAGAATAATACTTATCTCTTTTAAAAACGTAGCCTTCATTGAGCCTATCTTTGTTTTATTAATGAGTTCAAGTTAGATATTTAAAACTCATAACAGATGTCACGGCGAACAATAAATCACAGATTGTCACACTATCTACTGTCAGCTAGTTATCTTGAAATATGTTACTTTCTGTTCAAAAATAGGCTCGGCATTATTATTACTGTATATTTTTATTTTAAAAGCATATTCCAACGTAAACATTATAAACCCTTAACATTTTTTTGAGCTTCCTACAATTAAAACAGCTTCAATTACAAGTGGGTATTCTGAATATATTCATCATTATCATCAGCTGGAAGACGACCACTGCTGGATGTAAGGGGGAAATCCTTTATGGATTCGACCCGCCGCGGATTGACCACGGGGATATGTTAGAGTCCCTCTGCTATTGCAGACTCGACACGGAGTCGACACGGAGCGTAGGCAGAGGTACACCCCAAACTAAAATGCCTAGCATGTATCTCATGTCCGTGCTCCTCGCCGTGATTCAGGGGGTCCGCTTGCGCCAGTCGCCACTACGAGACACGGCAGTCGACCCGTGAACCCTTCCACAACGGGGGATTTCCAGGTACGCGTTAGAAATCCCGTCAGATGTGCCGGCCAAGTGCGAGTCGGACTCGCGCACGAAGGATTCCGTAAAAAAAATTAGTTAAGTAAAAAAAATCACATTTGTTATATGGGGGCCCCCTTAAATATTTATTTTTTATTTTCATTTTATAATTTATTATAAAAGTAAAAATACAACTAAGTATTTTGTGAATATGTCAAGTGCCTACCTGTTGCCATTATTGATATCGAGCAAAAAAGGGCAAAAAAATCGCGTTTCTTGTAAGGGAGCCCCCCTTAATTTGGGGCAACAGAAATACATAATTTGTGACAACAGTAAAACATAATTTGTGAAAACCTCAAGTGTCTAGCTATAGCGGTTCTTGAGATACAGCCTGATGACAGACAGACGGACGGACAGACAGCGAAGTTTTAGTAATAGGGTCCCGTTTTTACCCTTTGGGTACGGAACCCTAAAAATGACTACGCAATTATATAAATATGATATTGATATTGACTAATGTTTGCATTTATTTCCACGCCGGACAAAGACAGAATTTGCCGGATTTGTATTATCTTATCTTTTATAGTGATTACATCCAGTATAACTAGATGACATCCTAAAGTGTTGTACTATTCTACTTTTCCGGGCATAATACGGCAATCTTCTCTGCCAGACATCACATGGCCGTAAATTGTATATGCTATCAAAAGTGAGGTATATAAGGTATTAACTTATCCTTAACGTAAACTAAAACCAGATATTGTTCTCTTCCAGTCTCATAAATAAGATGATTCGAAAACCAAACGTTTTGCATCTTGCTTTGTCCTTATCCGGACACCTAAGGTAGAGTGCTCTGCCTACCAAAGTGATTCCCAAACAATACGACTTGGGCATCTTCACAACTTGAGTGAATAGCTACTCTCTAGACAGGCATGCTCCAACTTAAGTCAAAGCTGGCTTGCTAGATTTGGAGGTTAAATTAATGCCTCTTAGAATTAAAAAAAAATATGGCGAGATAGATTCCTTATGACAATAAAATCTCTGACTTATTGTGCTTTCCCGAAAATATTCCTATAATATCCTTATTATTATACTGTTTTTTTGACATTCATTTATGGTTGTTAATAAAAACTAATTGTATAGCTTGCATTTAAGTGCGGGAAGAAGCGACCAGTCGTATAGGTTTCTAAGGAACCATTTTTAGGCACCAATCACTTTTTACTCTTGTGTGCGATATTCTACGTGATAAGTTTGTGTAGTGAAAGATATCAATAATATTATTGTGTACAATGGATACTTCCACTTTAATTTTGATATTAATATAAATTACTAATATGTATACAACAATATCAAACTCAAAACATATCGTGAAAAATTAACCCTAAAATATTTATATACACATTCACAAAAAGAATATGTCATCCAAAATTCCAATTTGGGGCATGGTACCCAGAACACTGGCAGCATTACCTCGCTGAATTGCTAAACTGATTCTCTGCGCGAAATAGCTGCCAGCCCTCTGATCACCCGAAGAGAGAATTAGTCGATTCGACATAGCCTTCATAAATCGCTTCATGTCAGCCGACCACGACCCTAACGTCTCGTAAGCTGACGCCGCAAACTCATAATCTTCAGTTATAGAAGAGTATTTACGACGCTTGAGAAACTGTGTGTATTATTGTGTTAATAAAATGAATTACTGAAGATTTTGAACATAAATAAAATGATATAGCTTATGTATTAATAATACGATTTAAAATTAATTTATTTTAAATATATTAATCATTATTTGTGAGTATTGAGATTTTCACTAGTTAACAATATTCTAAGATAATATTCTAGTATACAGTTGGTAACCATCCCACGTTCAGAGACCTATTCATCATTGCGAACCGGCTTATTCCGGTCTACCTGCTACTCCAATTTCTTGTCCAAAATTAGTTTTAACTCTAACGTGAATGCTATTTTATTCATATGTAAATTATAAATTTGCAATCTATTGTTTTACAGCTGGTTGTCAAATTGACTCTGATTAATTTGATTGTGCTTTGGCATAATTTATATGGCGAAATTGAATTCTACTGAGAAAATTATTATATAATAGGGTTAGAACTATTAACATTATAGCAATTAAAATGTGAAAATAATCTTTACATTAAGTTTGATTTCATATAACGCATTATAATTAAAAAGGGAATTTAAGTTTGTATGGAAGGTGTCCAAATAAATTTTATAAGTTTTTTATATTGTTTATTTTCCACCGACACTCTGAACTGGGCTTCGCGTAAAATCTAACCATGAATAAAAAGTTTAGTAATACAGTTTAGTAAAGGATGTTTTAACAGTATTATTCTGAATACTTATAACCCGTCCATTTTCAAAGCCATTAAAAAGGGTTTTATAATTTTTATATATTTTATGCATTTTCAATGCGATCTTATAACATAACTTGTTATAATAGAAAAATACTAAAAAATATCGACTCGGGTCACAAGTAAATTCTCAGGCGGGAATCGAACCTGCAACCTTTGGAAATCCGGTCCAATGCTCTCCCAATTGATTTCCAAAGGTTGCGGGTGAGTGAACCCATTCGAAAAAAAACATTACGCGAACATCATGGAAATGTTCAAAATCATGAAGACTTTCTGATCTTGGTCTTGACATTAACTTTACAATGAGATGTGATACTTGATGCATTTCGTAGCTTCTGTCAGAAGTAGGTAACACTACTATTAGCATACGTCGGTCGTTTCTGATACAAACGAGATACACCACATAAGTAGAAGTGTGACTAGTTGAGGTGAATTGGGAGAAGCTAATTATTTCTAGTTCAATCATGTATGTTAAGGAGTTTTCGCATAGGCCGGTTATCGATGAGTGGCTAAAATTTTGTCTTGTGCTCCCCTGTGCTTCGTAATACACACCAAGCTTTTGGTCGAGACTGTATATGCAGTTAATAACATTTTCTTATCCGTATTTGACCGTTGGGGGTTAAGGTCAATTATATTGACGGTGTTTCCATCTATATAAGCGGAAGCGATTATTATATTTACATTTTTTGACATTTAACTACTAGACTTTTATATTTAAAGAAATTATTATAAGAAAAAATGAACTTGCATCACGTGTCATGTTGTAGGTAGATATACTTAGAGCATGAATAGAAGGCGCTGGTGTTAGTTTGAGAAACACTTGGAAATATTCGATGTTTCACTCAAGAAAAAAAGTAGCCATCAAAATTTAATCAAATCCTTGGATATTGTTAACGCAGTACACCGTGTATCTCTCACTACGGGACATTGGCGAAATTTCTGCGAGCAACGGAAAAATCAGTCGCGGTATCTATATCGGAAGAGCACTCATCCGGATAGCGAGAGATATGGGTTTGTGTCCAGCCTGAAACCTGACACAAGCTTACTTTTATTTGTAATAATTTATTTAGCTTTGTTAATATCTTAACAGAGATTATTAATTATCATGCACAAAACCTTTTTCTTTTCAAAATGTAAGTGAACAGAAATGTAGGTATATGAATTTTACTCGCAAAGTCGACCTGTGAAATAAATGTTATCTATTATTTACAAAGATGTATAAACATTTCATATAATACTAGTTTCAGAACGGGTGTCGGATAACGCTAATTATAACATTGCAGTTACAGCCCGTCTGTGCTGTATAGTTTGTGGTTGAAGTGCATTAGGCCGTCATGTTTGTGATAATCTAATGGTCTAATTCCGCGTGCAATCAAGCGAGACAATGAATGGCTTGAGCTTGACAAATGAGTAAATTATGAAAATAATTGTGTTTGAAAAAGAAACAGTTACTTTATAAATAATTTTGATATATTTTAGATGATTGCAGTAATAATTTTACCAAGTTATTTTTAGTATTTATAGTAATAAAATACTATAGAAAGAAACATAATTGATGAAGTTGAATCAAAACAGTGATCTTCAAAAATTAATCAAAATTTTGAGTGACAGCGACGACTCTAATAAAAATATTACACAACATTTTAAATATTCGTCAGAATCTGAGTTAAGTAGCTCTTCTGTAATGGAATTCAGAACAGCGACGGGGCCACAACACCCAGACTCGAGCCAATATAGAAAACTTCGTTTTCTACATTAACCGGCCAGAGATTAAATATTGATATGCTCCGCATCCTCGCATAGCTCAGCTTCCACGCTCATTTCTGGTGGGGAGCGCGGTTTCTCACCTCCGCTAATATTAATTTCGTTTCATTTTCTTAAACATGTTGAGTAACATAACGTCGTATGTCTTAAAAGTTTCCTTACATTTCTGCCATGTGCAATTAACGTGCAAATAATTATAAACTGTCAAATAATAATTATTAGGATATTTCAAAAGTTACAATGACATAATTTTTCTAATATCTTAAATTTAATGACATATTAGTAAGACCTTATCAATAATGAATTTACATAAAAATGTCAAGGCACAAATAAATTTAATGCTTAAAGTTAACTTACAAAAAGAATAAGTCAAATTAATAAAAATAACACAATAAAATAAACATTCTTAAAATTTTGACAATTTGGAACTTGTGTTGAAAACTTGAATAAGAAACTTGACAAATTAGAATTTGAAAGAAATAGGCCATCAATAGGCTGATGAAAATCTTTGTGGCCTGCACACCGGTTTTCAGGGGTACCTCACTCCGAGGTAAACTCACACGGATTTTATCCATAGCTTGGTCAATGTAGAGGTCTAATTTTTCTGTATTGACTCGAGTCCCAGTCGTGGGTTTGTTCTTGTTTCTGATTTCAATTTCCAACATATACGAGTATGCTTTAGGTGCTTGTCTTTGGTTAAAATCTTTATTTTCTTATCACTTGCTTTGACTCTTCACGCTACTTATTGTTACCAGGAACCTCTATATTACGTGTGTAGCGAGTATTTTCAGCGTTATCATGTAGTCACGTCCACTTTTTATTGCTTTATGTGCTGCAGTTATAAATCGATTTGGCATTCGTCCAATCGCGTCTTTTATGCAAACATTCATCTCCGCAAGCGTTTCAAAATTAATATTCAAACTCTATGCAAGTTGACAATTTTATTTTTTTATTTACTTATAAAAAAAATCACTGGACTTTTATATTGAAAAGCTTTGAATTACTAACGCATTTATTATTTGGCATTTTTTATTTTGAATGAGTTTGCTCTTGATCCCAATCAAGCCCGGGGGTCAAGACAGAATCCGCGATGTAATGAACTAAGAAGGTAGAATAATTGCTAGGAAATACAGACGCAGGGAGAGAGTTCCACTCTTTTGCTGTGTGCATTATAGAAGATATTGAGAAGCGCTTGGTGCGACAGGCAGGAATAGTATCAACTCTTCAAGCGTAAGAGTGTTTAAAAGACGACTAATGATACTGGAGATATCACCGAAGACCTCCCGTGTATCATAAAATTAGTAGTGGCTTCCGAATTATTGTGTGCGTGGAGGTATTGGCCAAACCCTCCATTGGTGTGGAGGGGAGGGCTTCCATCCAGCAACGGATGTGTTTCAGCTGAGATGATGACTTGACCCTTTGTTGTCAAGTGTAATATTTTTAAAGCACAAGGGTATGAGACCAAGGAAAGACCAAGTTTAAAGTTGGTAACTTTTTGGGTTAAATTATTTTTCTCTTACATTCATATCTTTATCAGTACATAAGTGTGGTTTTGTTACCATATATAGTTACCATAAGCCTAAGAATAACAGTTTTTATAATCAATAAACGTTACCATAGCAACGCGTGGCCGGGCCAGCTAGTTATAAAACAGATATTGTTCCTAACATCATTTTAGATATGGAACCATATCTGCGAGAATGTAGTTGCGGAATCTTTGAAGCTAAAATTTATCGTAAAATCAAGTTAAAATCATCTATCGATCTACGACCCTTAGGCCGAATGCCAAGCGCATTACTACTATATTCTGCCGACAAAGTAATATTGTAAAACTATTCTGACATAAAAAGTAAGTATTAAAATCTGTCTAGCGTTCTTGAAAACTTACCCGTCTGTACATAGTATTACAATTCAAAAACGGAATGAAACGAGGCAAGGTGGAGACTTGGGTTTATGTTTGTGACGGGCCTCTTATCCCTTTATCGGTCTTTGTACTTTGTCTGCCAACGTTACCCGAGGCCGTGTGGAGGGGCCTTTTGTTCGTGGCTCTCTCGCGAGTGGACAGAAGAGATCCATTATTTTGAGGCATTTGACATTTTTAACTAATTACATTCGAAGCTATAAATCTTGAAGCGTCAGTGAAGTATTTTGGTAATTTATTTCTCATTTATTGTAACTAGATGGCGATATGGTTATTGTTCGGCCTGCGATAGTGAATTTCACTATTCATTACGAGAATAAAAATCATTAATAAACAAATATAACATTGACGACTGTTTGGTGCAACGGCCTGCCTTTAGCACCGAGGGTCCTGGGTTCGAGTCCCGGAATGGGCAGATGTTTGTATGATGAATTCGAGCATTTGTACCTGAGTCATGGGTATTTATATATACTTCTAATAATATAACTTATGTATCATATATGTATGTATATATAAATTATCCTAGTATCGCTTACACAAGATTATTCAATTAACGTATTCATAAGTTAATGTATTATGATACTAATCCTTACTAATATTAAAAATCGGAAAGTGAGTTTGTTTGTTTGTTTGTTTGTTTGTTCCGCTTTCACGCCGTAACTACTGAACCGATTGCTTTGAAATTTTGCAGACGTAACGATAAAAGTCCGGATTAAATAATAGGGTACTTTTTATCCTGGAAAAAATTGATATTCCCGAGGAAAAACAAAAATATTGTTTGCTTGATGGATGGATTGTAGATGGCGCTGTGTGTCGTTTAAAACAACGTAAAATATTGCAAACGAATATGAACATGTAAATTTTGAAGCTAAATGATACGAAAATGAATCCTCAAAAATGAGGAATTCTCGAGGGATGACGTACAATTTGTTTTATCGTCTAAATTGTTTTTTTTTACATCTACTTATCCTGAAATCACTAAAGTCAACGAATTACTAATTGGTATAAGTATTAGTTACGTTATTTAGTTCTTGAGGTATGCGATAGATGGCGCTGGGTGTTTTTTAAAACATGGTAACGATGTGTTTTTTAAAATACATAAGAAGTGGAATGATAGCTTGGTCGCAAGGTCAGCTCTATGTAGCGTGTTCCCGGGTTTCCAGTGCCCAAAATCTGCATGTTTTTGCTCCACAAGGTAAAACGTATAATATAGTGTACCATTCAGTTTTGGTTTAACAACTAATTGTACCCAGCGTTACATCGCGCTTCTTAGATTGTTCCGTGGGAATGAGATGTTTTCTTATAGTTGCGCTTAACCGAATTCCACGCGGGCGATGCCGCGGGCGGAAAGCTAGTATAATATATTTCTTAAATTCACACCAATTTTCTAGCCCAAACTAAGCACTTTAACTGTGTTATACATACTAGGGTAACGGATAGTATACGAGTTCATATATAATACATAGATATGTAATATTTATAGAAATATATGTAAAATAACTATAACTTAGCTACAAAAGCTCGTATTCATCAAACAAACATATGCCCCTTCCGGGATATGAAGCCAGGACCGTCGCTGCGAAAGGCAGGATCGCTACCGTTACATCAAACGGTCGTCAAGCATGTGTGGTCATTGGTAATCAAATATTTCTTATGAAAGAGAGAGAGAGAGAAACATTTTTATTTCGAGTACCTTCCTTTGTGCTTCGAATAGCAGGTAAAGTTGTTTGTCTTTGAATCTCACCTACCCGCACTGGCCTCGCGTGTTGTGATGAACCACAGTCGTTATAAGAAATATTATTTGTAGTTTTTCTCAGGGTCTTTGAAACGCTAGATATAAGTAGAGCTAATATTGGGAACTGTACACTTATGAACAGTTGAGTTTATTGTACGATGAGCTAACCTCTGTACTCGGTTTCGAGTGTGTGGACTTTTAAAAAGGATTTCGTTTTACACTATTGCAATGGCGGAAAAGGGTTAACGCAACGGACTCTTGTAATGAAAGATTAGTTTAGTTCTGAGCGTTTATTAAATGGTTTCAATACATTATATATGGTGAAGAGGCGAGCGTGTGTGAATACACGGTACACACACTACACCTCCCCCCTTGAAAAAGAAAAAAAAATAACAAGTTTTTTTTTTCTAATATGTAAAATCATTATTTTTATTAGTTAACATGTAACCAAATTAAACCTATTAAACAAACCAATAAGCTAAGTATATAAAATGTGTTTAAACATAATAGTTTTTATGAAACAACAAAATTATAAAAAAAATCGATTAATTCTATGACAAACTATATCTTAAAATAGAATTTTCCACTTCATAATGTAACCTCAATTAAATCATATTTCAATAATTATAACAAGTATTTAAAACTTCCACCTACATAAATTCAATTTCACATTCTAACGTAAAATGTACTAGTTAAACAATGTTTATTTTATTTGCATATTTTACATGATATGGATTCTGATTTATACTACTATAGATTGCACAGGTTTACATTATAAAATAACATTTATAATTATATTTCCCCAATCTAAAATCTGACATTGAACATTGTATTGTCGCTAATAAAAAAAAACATACTGATTTCATATTACAATTAAATACGGTCTATTCAAAATGTAATTATTGCCAAACATTTTTTTTTTATCATTTTTCCACTTGTATACCTTTACTTTAAGTTATTTTGACTTTCATTTACTTAATGAATATTTCTTTTAAACAACACTATCTTAATAAAAGTGAATTAAAAACACTCAATCTAAACCATTGTGCTTAAATTTAATTTAATTTCACTTCATTTCAATATTCAATAACCATTGAGTAGGTAATTTGTAACTTTCTATCTCCTAATAATCCTGCTTAACATCCTACATTGCTCGTCCTATTACTTAAGTTCTTTTTCTTTACACTATACACTCATTCGCCCGGCGCCGGCGTTCTTTCATTTTCATTTATTATTAATTATGGTACTTTTCACATTTTTTTTATAGTCGACTTTATACTATCTTTTTATAATAAATGGACAACTTTGTGCCATTTGGGTTATGCGCATAACATAATTATCTTTTGGGGGTCAAGGTTTAAGCCTCATTTGGACTCCAACTTATCACACAGAGGAAAGCTTCTTCGCACCATGATCGAATGGAAGGATCTGACCCTACATGTACCATTTCATAGGGTCATGAATTAAGACATTATTTTGATCTCCAACAGAATTCAAAGGGGAATCTCGTTCACACCTTGTTATAACTGAAGGACCTGATCCCTATAGTACCTATCTTTCTGTGTGCAGTACATACGAGCATTGGTTTAATCTTAACATTTCATTCATGTACTTTCTAAATACTACCATTCCTAAAATAAACATAGGCTAATAAAAATTTCATCGCTCTTGGGTGATCAGTCCAATCGCATGTGAAACCTTAAAAACCATATGATTCCTTCTCTATTAATAAATAAACTCAAATGTTCGTATCAAATCGTACCAAATCCTACCAAATAAAACCACAAAACTAGTACCTTCATACAATGCTGTACCTAATTGTAAACTAACAGTTACAAAAAGATTTTTTAATACAGCTACAAAACCCTTTTTCTATGCCCACTATTCATTCTTATCCAATTATCAACCCAACAAACTAATTAAATTTAAGTGCAAAATACTTTTATAGTTCAATTAAATTGAAACTGCTTACTTGCTAAATTAATATCACGTCAATTGCAACATGACAATTGCGTATGCACATACTACATTATTATCAACTCCATTGTAAATATTTTATCTCAAAGCAAATATTATTCTAACCTTTTATGTTTGTAATATACTTATTAAATATTTTTATTGTTTCCTTTCCTACTAAAATTATGATATCTCATGTTTTCTTAGCATGTTGCAATATTTTAAAATTCAGCATGAGCAACAGACTTGTGTGGTATTATTTTATTATTTATACGATGACACTAACACGAATATTACTGCTTCGATAAATTAACAGCTTGCAAAACACGCGTGCATAATAATTGTAATGTACAGTAAGACCTAATTATTCTTGCCATATCTGACTGTAATTTAAAACGTTGGAATTGCATCACTTATGTATCAGCATTCTTTCAATATTTTGTTAATTTTTAAAATCGAAATTTACAATCAAACAAGCTCAAAATGCATTTATTTATTTTTCTCCACTTTTCGATTTCTAAGTGAAAGATGGTCACCGTTATTTATTAAAAAAAAGAGTATATAAATATATGTAAAATATTATTTCCGATAATCAAATCTTATAAATAGCTACTTTAAGAGCTTCACACTCAATGCCTGTATAGGCATACATATAAAATAATACAAATTTTGGCCAATATAAGTTAAATATTCGTATCTATATTTCTATTTTCTAAAATCACACGGCAATATTATTAATATTCAAATACTTTGTAAACAAATAAAATTTAATTTCCCATAAAAATGTTAACTCGGTATTACTTAAAGCGGCATTATTAACTAACGTCTTGCAAAATAAAAAAAATACACAAAATTATTTGAATTCTTCTTCCATACAATTATTGAGCTCGATGATTACATGCCAAACGTGTTGCTTGGTCATCAATTATGACATGTACTTTGAACGCAGTGTTACGAAATTTAAACATATTACCCGAAATATTTCAGCTGATGGTTTATATCTTATTGACATCAAAATATAGTTTTATTATTTGGGGAAAACTGACAAACTTCTTCATATACAAAGCTGACTTATTCTACAAAATGGAAAAATTATGTTACTCTACACATTCTAAATCACAAGAAATGAGAAAAATATATATCAGACCAAATTAAATCTAGTACAATATAAGATTTACCTTTAGCATCAAACCTGATTATCGTGATTTGTATTAGAACTGAAAATATAAAAGCAAAATTAGACATTAATTAACGAATATATATATATCATACAAAAAACATTTTTTTTTCCTGTGCAATCAGATAAATCAGAATCTTCAGAAAGTTGACATTTTAAGAAATTAAAATAAAAAGTTCATTATAAGTTCAATTGTAAAGTAAAAAATATCTTTTAAGAACTGTCCCAACATTTTGTGTAGTGATTATAACGTAAATCGTCAACAACACATTAATTTTAATAGAAATAAAATATTTTTAACGATCATTATAAAGCTATCATAAAATAAATTATTCAAATAATTTTTGCTCATTACGATTTTATAATTCAATATTGTTCTTTATTTAATCGATAAGAAAAAAAAATAGAAGATCGTATACACAATTAGCTACATTCAAATTTTATTGTGTTCTAAGTAAAGTGAATTTATTATTGTAAATTTACAAAGAAAAAATAGTATAAAATCAAACCTTTCGGTTTGATGTCCTTGCATTAAATTTAACACTATTCACGTTATCTTGTTTACTGCTTGGCTACTGTCGTTGCCTCAATCAGCTCCCAGCTGCATCCACATCCTACACCTGCATCTCCCGGCCCTCTGCTATTCACATTTGTTATCTTCCACCAGCAGCAATGCAGCAACCAGACACGGCGAAGTGCACGTTACCGTTCTTCACAAATTGTTTATTTTGATTGTTTATTGAATTTATAATTTAATATATAATTTTTTTTTAAATTTTTATATCACTTTTGTAACACATTTAAAAGTTCATTTTGTTGTTTTATTATTTCTTCTTAATTTTATTTTTATTGTATTAATTTATTTCTTATATTTTTTAACCCGTTCGCGCAGCGCTGCCTTTAGGCAGCACTGGCAGGGTCGCCATGCAATGGCGGAAAAGGGTTAAACGCAACGGACTCTTGTAATGAAAGATTAGTTTAGTTCTGAGCGTTTATTAAATGGTTTCAATACATTATATATGGTGAAGAGGCGAGCGTGTGTGAATACACGGTACACACACTACACTATCCGTAGATTTATACATTCGTATCCCGTTTTATACATTCGAAAGACAACTCAGGGATACGTTATTTACAGAGAATTTTCAAAGTTTTGCCATGTCCGGTCTGTTTATCAGTTAACGGATTTTCTCAGTAACTATTTCTACTATGCTATCATAGTAATTACAAAACAAAATTTTGCAAAAAGAGTTAACGCACCGATAATTCACTTGTGAGCCTAGTCGAAATAATTTATCTCATATATATATATATATATATATATATATATATATATATATATATATATATATAATTATAAAACTAAATGGCTGTTTCATTTTAATCGACTGCCCAAACATTTGTAAAAATGTTTCTTTCGAATACGGGAGGATGTTCCTCTTATTGATGAGACGACGCTATCCTACAGCTTAAAACCGGAAAGGTACTATAAAAAATTTCGACGGGTGTTCACAAGGCTCGGTAGCTCAATTGGGAGAGCAATGTAATGACTTCCAAAGGCTGCGGGTTCGTTTTCCGCCTGAGAATTCATTTGTGAGCCGAGACGATTTTTTATTATTGAATTTTTCTAATAAAATAGTTTATCTTAATATGTTTTTATATTCTTGACTATCTCATGGTTGCATTGGAGTATTATGGGTGGTTGAAAATTAGTTTAGATCCAGATCTGCGCAATATTCTATTTTAAAGTTACATAGTCTATTTTGTCTATTTAATACCCAATTAGGCTTTTCAAGTTAACAAGCACAGTTGAAGAACTTACAAGAAATTATTTGAAGATGTAAAAAGGAAAATTTGTAACTAAAAAAAATATACTTAAAATCGTTTCAAAACTTAAAAATCCAAATACATAAAAATAATTAAACTGATTGTTTTGCAATTTAATCCACTTCACTCGTGCATATGTCTAAAATATTAGTAGAAAACATTTTTCAAATGATAATCAATAAAAAATATTCTCTTACTATTGATACTTTAAAATTGCTTAAATTTAAGTTTTAAAATTTTATCCAAAGTCTTTTATATTGAATTTTTAACAATAAAAAAATATACACTTTTTCCTTATTGAGAGTTTTGGGGCTTGAAAATTTATATGAATCTCATGATTCATTGCTAGACGTTAATGCTCTTAATATTTATAACACATATTATAACGTAGTATTTCTTTACTCTGTGACAGAATCAAACAAAAAGCACTTCTACGAGTACGGCTGCATATTCTGGTGGATCACAGCTGCGCCACTATTCAACACGCGATGCTCTATATGCATTTGGCCATTTTTGTTTTTAAAATAGCACTGACTCTATTTATTTACCAGCAACTTCGCATGAACAAAGATTCAACCACACAGCAGTAAAAAATAATCTTTCATGATTGGTTTGATCGTGAATATTCATAAACAAATTTAATAAGTCATTAAAATATTTTAAATTATATGTATTTAATGAAGTATTCTAATTGGTTTAAGTCTCTAATAAAATTTTAAATGAATAAGACTTTTTTTTTATCATTTAAAATCGTTTTAACAAATATTCCTTTGACTAATTAGGATTCTTCTTTTATAAATGTCTTATGTAGAGTTTTTAAGAGTTATTTTTTATGATATTCTTGAAAGTTTTCAATGTATTTTTACTTATAAATTAAGTAATTATATTAGATATTAACTTTATTAGATTTTTGGTTTATGTAATAAAGTCACAGATATGATATTTTTTTGTTATTTATTTAAATTACAATACATGAGAGCAGAAAATACGAATACGAAAAAGTAGGGAAAACTATTACCAGATCATTTATGCTAATTTATTTATGTTAGTCATATATATGCAAGTCTTACGATGGTTCACGACTAATAAACAAAAGGATACGCTGATTAAATCAAATCGTATTAAAACAAAATATTGAAATGTTTTTTTGGGACTGGCTGCAACTATGTAGTATAATAAGTATATTTTCAAAGCTTTTTTTGTAGTAAGCTCTCTAAAGATGAGACGAAAGTGCTTTTTCTAACAAAAACAAAAAGTCTTAAGTAAAAAATTCGGCGCTCAAGGAGCTCTAAGTTCTTTATCTTTATATTTAGTCGAGCCTTAACAAACAAAAAAGGCTCAGTAATTCTAAAAAGAACTGTTTACTTAGTTTTTTAAAAACAGCTCAGTCTTTTTAGGAGAATTATAAAATTGAAAAATTTACAAAACTATAAGTTTTTGCATCTTAATTGAGTATCTCTATAAGGATATACACATCAAGCATCCTTCAAGCATCTAAGCAAATATAAATATAATAATAAAAATATTAACCTTATTAAGCCACAGCCCATATTAATTAGTTTTACGTGAGTCTTTGAATTAGGACTAGGGATTTGACTTAAGTCCGAAGACTTTTGAGATGAAAAAGACTTAAGTCTCAAAGGGCTCAAGTCTGTAACAACAGTAGTGTAGCAGCTGTGTAAGACGGCCTTGCGCCAAATGTTAAGTTGCCACTACACACTTTAAAATTTAAATTATCTTTATTACTATGACATAAAGTCGATTGTAAATAATAATGGTGTTACACCGAATTCATTCAAGATGTTACTTATGTACCTATAAAATCAATCAGCTGTACCGAAAGTGTTTCGCATTTTTTTTTGTTGACCATGCAATAAAAATAGCTTAAGTTACTTCTTATAACATCAGCTATCTGCCAGTGAAGTCCGGTCAAAATCGGTCCCTTTGTTAAAGTTCCGTATATACTTTAGTATGCCTTTAGTATGTTATGACATTACTACCAAATAGTTTGATTATTTAGTTCTTACACTTCCTGTCTTTCGCACATTTAATTAGAACCACTTTTACCCGAATTTCGTTGTCGACGTTTGGACTCCTTTACAGGATCCGCCGCAAAGAAAACAAGAACAATTTATTGAAAAGATACTTTTATGAATTTCGTTTTTGGCGCTGTTTGGTAATATGATTCTTTATATACCGAGAATCATCGTCGCAACGTTCTTTGTGTATAGAAACCCGCGGGGTAATGGGGAGGTGAATGTGTTAATGTTATTATAGGAAAATTAATTATGTTAGTTTTATTTCCTATTTCCTTTTCCTCTGAAATTAGAATGCTGAGTAATTCAACTTTTTTGAATTTTATTTTAAATGGGTTCCCTCTTGATTCCCAACAAGCCCGGGGGCCAAGACAGGATCCAAGATGGAACAAGCTAACCCAGAAGGTGCCTTTTCACCCTGGTTTTGAAAACAGACGGGTCATAAGTACTCGGAAATACAGACGCAAGGTGAGAGTTCCACTCCTTTGCTGTGCGCATTATAATAGATGTTGAGAAGCGCTTGGTGTTACAGGAAGGAAAGTAACCAAGAAAGGGCGGTATTCTGCATTGCGTCTGCATGTTCGATGGAAAAAGGGATATGACGGTACGCATGTAGCTCCTGAGCACACTCTCCAAAGTACATTCTGTAGAAGACCAACAGCTACGCAATTTTGAGGCAGTGAGCTAAGGTGTGAAGCTTGCTCTTCACAGATTTGCTGTCACTTATGAGTCTCCCAGCACTGCTCTGAATCGTATCCAGTGCAGCAAGTCCCAGAGGTGACTGCAATATTCCATGCAAGATCGGACTTGAGCTTTATAGAGAGTAAAATGCTGTCAGGTTAAGAACTACCTAAAAAATGGTTTCGATAACTTTATTGGTAAAGTATTCGCCCGGTAGCATAGGGTGCGATTCTCACATCCCCTTATAATTAAAATATAACGGTGTGTATTTCTGAGACAGATGATATTTTTAAATTTATTTATATATAATATTAATCATAATTGCTTAACATATTACACGTCTTAGACTCTATCCCCCTTTGTTGTTCGCACCCATTTACGTTTATATCCTGTTTCTAATATTAACTTACACGGATCACAGTGAACGGGCAAAAACAAAAGGTCATAAGCCCCCTCTCATGACAAAAGACGATCTCAATAAAGGCTCTATTGTATTGCCAGGGAGGCTGATATAGTGACGTTCAACATGAATTCATTATGGAAGTACGTAATACGACTATGTTCCTCATAAGAGATAGGGAAATGTGAGTGTTTTGCATTTAAGATATTCACTGTTGCGGTTTCAATAGCCGCCATACGAATTTGTTCGAGAGTTGAGAAATACACTGCGGATAGGACTTAAACTGGCGGCGTCTCCTGACAAATAAGGTTATTAAGGCTCGAAGAGTCTTCGCGTATCAAGATTTTTTATATTTTTTTATATATTAAATAAATAAGTGCTTGACCGCTATTTCGCCTGATGAAAAGCAATGATGTGATCTAGGATGTGAAGCGCTTGCCTAAAGGGCACCTATCCACTCGTGCCTTGAAGACCCCTAAATTATCAGCAAAAAACGACTCAGGCTAGAAGTTCCACTGTAGTGGTCTTTGGCATTTGAAGGCTTTTTCCCCAAGGACCAAAGAGCAAAGATCAAAGATTTCCACTTTCTACGATACTGACATACATCTGTCGCTATTTCAACTCTCATCAGGCTTTTCATACAAGCTCATCGGTTAAGGGTGCTTTTGACTGTTCGCTTTGGTCTGCATTTACAACCTTTGTTTGTTTTGTATTAATCTTCTTTCGTCCACCCTCTCTACATGTCCAAACCAACTTATTGGCATTAAAAAATAATAAACGCCATAACTTCCCGAGTTCTTAACCGATTTTAATATTTTTTGTGTGGAATTGAATCAACAGGTTTAGGACCAGATGATGACGGTGACGGACGAAATTGAAATTCGCAAAAATTCCCATAGAAACAAAAATATTTTTTCTTTTTTTAGCTATTACGCTCCGCTCCAATATATGGTGCTGGCGTTGCTTCATGCTTAGCGACTGCATTGCCTAGGAATTTCACATGGGAAAAATGTGACTTCTTCAGACGTATTCCCAACCATTCGACAACTTACTTACACTATCTCCAACCCATCTGCAAACGTCGATATATTGGCCACTTTTGATAAGCTTTCGTCCAGGAATTGGCTGTTTTAGCTTAGATGATGATTTAAATTGGGACACATTATATAATTATAAGATTTAAAACCCTCCTATAAAAACAACCACACCTCCGAGCTCTCGGCTAGGATCCGAACCCTTCGTTATTCGGGCGAGTGCTCTGAACGCTGAGCTACCGAGACGCTGGCAAACGCGTCGTTTACAAACGTCTTTTAACTTCTAATCTGAGCTATTCGTTCCATCAATGTTGAAGTTAACTACCTTCAATATCGAAAGAAATATTTTTACAAATATCTAATAATCGATTTAGATGATCGATCGTGAGGGCTCGGAGATGTGTTTGTTTTTATAAGCGTATTTTCAATCTTATAGAAATATGGCATTATTTATCGAATAAAATAAATACATTAATATAAAACTATTTTATGTATCACCTTATATCTGAGACAAGTATATTTTTTTGGTAATAAATTTTTGACTTATAAAAATCTAACAAAGAAATGATTTACTAACGAAAGAAGATGATTAATATTATTTTTATTTCCCCATAATTTTATTTATATATATAATTGGGTGTAAATATACAATAACAATCTAATTTTTATTGAAATTATGTAAAGATTAACTGAGTAATATCCAACAGCAATATTTCAATATTTTCGAATATTTTCCAAATATCTGAAATTTTCTTTAAACATTTATTTACGATTATACTGCATTTAATCTCATAACAATTTATCAATTGATGTGTAATTTTCTTATTTCAGGGTAATTTAAAACAATGACATGTTTTGAACAAAACAAATACTGATTTTAATGTACATTTTCAGAGAAGCAACGTAAGTTTTTGTGTTGCCAGCCTTAAATTAAAACCTTAAAGTAGATAGGTTTTTTCGCAGCACAACAGTTTAATTGCCCATAAAGTGTAATTTATGGGCTTAGCAAAATGTACTTCGTGTTGTCAGCAGTTTTTTTTCGCTGGCAACCGTTGTACTACTTATTGGGTTTTATTTCAGCTTTCGAGTTATACCAAAATAAACATTGTTACGAATAGGGAATGACAAAAGGGAAATTTAGTGAGTGAATTTTAAAAACTTAAAAAAAAAATACATTTACCATCGTTATTAGCCTATAAATGTCCCTAATGATATGGGACAGGCTTTCCTTATTATTATTTGGACTGTTTCACACCGTCGGTCCTGGGTTCAATTCCTGAAAGGGGCAGATATTTGTATGATGAATACGAGCATTTGTACCTGAATCGTGAGTATTTCTATATATTTTTATAAATATTGCATATTTATGTATCATAATATCCACAATTCAAGCCTTTCACTGTGTAGTTTGGGGTTGGCTAATTGGTGTGTATGTAAGAAATATTATTATTATTATGGATGAAAACACTACAAGCAGAATGAGTCATAACACCACTACGCGGAAAAAATGCTGATTAAATGTGGTGCTGGAGCGGAGCCTGTTGAGCATGGAGGTGGACCTTTTTCTTATTATGGCATAGAAGTCGTCTGTATGCGCCTCTGCATTCCCGACAACGCCGTGACAGCCCAAACAATATCCTTAATGCGTTGTTTTATTGGGCGTGTTCAAGGTCGCTGTATGCCCGCTGCGTATAGCTAGTCCAAAGGCTGCACGTGTAGAAAGATTGGCAGTAAGCTTTAAAGAGAGTTATCTTTACTACCTTCGCGCCAGCATATTACATCTCACAGTCAGCGAGCTGCGCCCTCTCAATATCCATGCTGTCCTTGAGGTCGCCAGTGACCTAATGACCTACTACAGGATTTTACATCAAGATCTAAATATTTACATTTGTATTAATTAAAGCGGAATTATTTATTTCATTTTTGAGATACTGAAATGTGCTCCTAGAGTTCCTAATTGGTTTATCAGTTATTATTTGTAAATAAATTATATCGAGATTTTGCAAAACATATTCATTGATAATTATATATTTTATTGACAAATCATTAAAATATTTAACTTCTCTTTGATATCGGTATCTTCGTGAATTTACCAAAAGAAAAGATAAAAAATGAAAGTAAAGAATACCTCATTTCCCAAGCGCTCTTCGTTCTAACACAGCGCCAAACATAAATCTTTGTTTTATTTGTGTTGCCAAGATAAAAACAAGGGACAACTTCATTAAACAGGGCAATTATAAAGGAGGAAAAGAGGTTTTGGTAAAAAAAAGGTTTGATGCTTTCCGAGATAATCCGACTCGAGTTTCCTTGGAGAGGTGGCGTGGCGCGAACTCGTGCAAGAAATGCACAAACCTTTTCGGAATATTCATGTGCGTTAATATTCATGGCAAGAGATACCTGATGCTTTCCTGCTTACGATTTTGCATACACTGAAAAATATCAATTTTACCTTTATTTAACTGGCTTTAAATTTCAATATGCTGTGGTGACAGTTTGATGAGTTTTTATCAGCTTTATGGGCGCTGCAATTTTGAATCATATTTAGTTGTACTGACCCGATAACGCGTTGTTATGGTAACGCGTTGCTGTGGTAACGCGTTGCTATGGTAATGTTAATTGATAAAATGGAAAAAGAGCGGGAAAAAGAGCGGACAGACAAACACACAAACAAAAAATTCGTGTTCTTAGATCAAAGATTTGTTTTGTCTTTTATATAAAGCTAGCTAAATTCATGTGAGTTATTTATTGAAGTAATAATATTTTTACATTCACACCAAGTAGCCTAGCCCGTAGCAACCACGCATACATACATAATTTAAGCACATATGATACGTAGATATGTAATATTCATAGAAAAATAAATAAAAACTTATGACTAATGTACAATTTATGTATAGAATGCTCGTATCTGCCCAATCCGGCTTAAACTCCCAGGAACGTCGGAGGAAAAGCAAAAGTGCTATCAATGCATCAAACGGTCGATAAATTAATGTTACAAATTATTCTGTTGTGCTGTCAATTAGAAATGAAGTGCTTTGGAAGCTACTTTATACTGTTAAAACTTACTAATGCTCATACGCGAAAGAAAGATAGGTAAATTCCCACATACATGAGGACAGTAAACAGAAAACAACTTTAAATTAATGAACATAAAGTTGACATTAACTTTAGCTGTATAGGAAAACTAGAGATGGAGAACTCTTCAGTAGAATAAATTGGATAAAAAAACATTTACGACAACAGTCACGAGTAAATTGGTATCTTCTAGGCAAGCGCATCACATCGTTTGACCGCGATGAACTTCGAAACTATTCAATAAATTTTGATGTATTTTGTCACTTTTCTGGATTTATTCCAATTTAGCACGCTTTGCCGGGTCAGCCAGTTTATTTTATGCAAAATGTATAGATAAATACACAACATATAGATGCTGGCACGATAGAAAATCAACGTCAAACTGCCTGGATTGACATTTGTGCTGAGTCCTGACCATTTTCGTTTGCACACTGTATTTTCATTTGTTTTTATTGCTTGTGTGTTTATTTCTTAGTGTGTTTTTTGTGAGTAAATATTTTTCATTCATTCATACATATATACACACATAAAAACAATGGGTTTGTCATTCACTACTTTCGCCTACTAATCCCCTACTAAGAATGATATCTTGATATACTGTCTTTCGAACAATACTCGTGTTCACATTAGTAGTGGGTACGGACCAAACGTTGTAATAGGAAGATTAATTAACTTGATCCTTTTTGCCTATTATACTCAACTTGCTCTCACTACTTCAACCCAATCTCTGCTTGTTGAGAATTTATATAAACACACCACTAAAGAACTGTCTATCTCACATCTAACTGCCGGAATACAACAACGGTACATTGTTACTGTGATGTCAGACTTATTTTACTAAAAGCAAGCCAGGTACACTTAGAATAAACCTTATACAAGCAAAGCAAATATACAGAAAACCATATCCATGTAACATTGAGCTCTGTGCTTTTATTTATTCGAAAGTACCTTTATTTAGGATTATTTAAATATATATATATATATATATGTTTAAAGTTAATATTTTTGATGGATCTTGCCTCAGCCAAGCATTGTCTAAAAATAGATATTTAGTTAGTGTCATTTTTAGAATTTTAGGTTTGGTTAGGTTAGGTTAGGTTAGGACACTCTGACACATGTAGCATCGAAGGAAGCCAGGGCTGCTGCAACAGCTGCAGAAAGTCGCAAAGTATGCCCTTGCAAGCAATAACATCTTTGTTCCCTTCGGTATGAGAAAATCGTGCCCGTAAACCAATCACTTTTTTTTTAATGTCCGCCCGTTTAATTGAAGCGACTGGAGACAAAAGATCTGGCAACTTTTTCGTTACACGTTTAAGTATAGCTATTCAACAAGAAAACGCTGCCAGCTTTTTGAGCAGCTTTTTCAACAGCAGCGGAGAGTCTGGTTTTCATCTGTTTTAGATTTATTTGTTATTTTATTATGTCTAGATATAACTAGCTGACCCGGTAACGCGTTGCTATGGTAACTCGTTGCTATGGTAAATCGTTGCTATGGTAACGCGTTGCTATGGTAACGCGTATATAATGAAAAAAGACCAGGAAAAAGAGCGGACAGACAAACATACAAACAACAAATTTGTGTTCTTAGATTATAGACTAGCTGACCCGATAACGTGTTGCTATGGTAACGCGTATACATGGGAAAAGAGCGGGAAAAAGAGCAGACAGACAAATAAACAAACAACAAATTTGTGTTCTTAGATTATAGATTAATCATAAATTATTACATTTTTCAGTAGAATAATAAAGTAAATATTTTATATGCCAGTATATCGAAGTATGTATTATCATGTATAAAAATATAACATTTACGGCAAAGGAACTGCGTTGTGAGACTTGTGCATTTTTGTACATATTATGTTTTTGATTCGATACGTATGCCAGCGTCTCGGTGCCTCAGTGGTCATAGTACTAGCCTGGATAGCGATAGCTCGTGGGTTCCTGAGGGCTCGGAGGGGTAGTTGTTTTTTACAGGAGTTTTTATATCTTATAGAAATTTTGCATAAAAATGCAAAAAATCAAATAAATTACATTGTTAGAATAATTTATTTGTGAATATTGGGTGTATAAATTAGTTTTTACAAATAAAATCTTGGCTGGTCTACAGTAATTGCTCAGATAGGCGAAAATTTTGATTGAAAAATTCCTAAGGTCATTATATACCCAGTATATGAATCCGGAAACTATTGCGGGGAAAGTAGGATCCCTAACGTGCAGTAATGTAATTTAAAAAAAAATCATCGCTATCAGTCTTCTGAGCACATTACCTATGAGCAAAGATCGAGGGGACAATTTTTATAAAGTTCAATCATAGTGTACCTAGAGTATTATTTTGAAGTTAATTGTATTAATTGCCATTAGAATTGTATAAACTATTGACTTGTAATTATACGAGGGTAACTCAATGTTTCCCTTAATTATGGCGGTAAAAGACGCCCGCAAGACTTGTGCAACACACTCCGTTGTGGCAAAACACTATTCCCGTATTGTACCGAGAGTCGTCGATGAATTTCGGCCCCTAAACCGACCACGTAATACGGATCACTGAACGTTGCTCTTCTTTGGTGCAACTAGAAAGTGGAGCAGCCATGATTCACAGCACGATAATGAAACTAACCTAGCAGCTTGAAACGTGCACAGGTATAACCACAAATAAACAAAGCATACGTCATCAACGCAAAATAACAGTACTGCCAACATAAACAAAAAAATATCTATATTGCGGATAATAAAATTGACTTACCCTCGTATTATAAAAATCATCTTAAAATATTGAAATCCTTAATTTTCTATACTATTTAATAGATTAAAAGGTTCTGTGAAAGCAGAAAGTAATTAATACATAAAGAACACTCATAGTGGTTTAAATAACATAATATATGTATGAGTTTTAGTTGTCAAGTGCATCTCAAAATGTAAGGTTGTGTCCTCATTGAGCGAATAGTGAGCGGTAAGTTAACACATACATACACCCACCCGCAAATGCACATGCACACTTTGTTTAATTAGCAAACTTTTAATGACGATACTTGAAATACCTAGTATTTTGTTGATATTGCTTGTAAACATAATAAGTTTCTGTAATTGGATGAGATACTAAATTATACTTTATATATTTGATTTATATACGAAAGCCGTAGAAACTTTGTTTATAAATAAATTAAGTTATTAATAATCCATTTAGAATATATAAAAAAGCGAACTGGAAGCAAAAAATCAGCCGCTCACTGTGGTATTCCTATTCGTTCTATAAAACGTGACGTCATCGGACAAAACGACACATTTTTTCAGTTTTTATTCCACAGAACTAAATAACTCTTCACCCAAGACTACTGCCTAAAAAAAATTTTTATAATTACAATTTATTTAATTTGTTTAACTTTCCTATTCGACAATAAGGTCACTTCTAAAATTTACATATAATATTTATTTTCTAGCGAACGTTTTGATAAACGAAATAAAGTTCTTATGTTCCTGGTTCCATAGCACAATTTGGGAAATAAAAGTATTACATATTCTTTAGTACTAAATAAATAATAAAAAAAATAATGTGTGCAATTCACACGTGGTATACAAAATACAATGGTTGTTGTGATGCCTTCTCTCAAGGTTTGTACCACGCATGCACACACAAACATGTACATAATGCTTCCTATCTCATTTTCTCCTACGTTAAATCTTATGAATTTATGTGTAAAATCATAACGATGCTAAAGAAGTTTCCACTTCAAAAATCCTATTTGTCTGATGACGTCATGTTTTTTCCCTTACTCCTAAGATACAGGACACGTCCTTGTTTGGGAGTTGGAGACCTTTTTTTTATACTACGGAAAATGCCTTACGCATACTGCGCCGCCAGGCGAGCGGCGCAGTTATGTGGGGCTCTCCTCCAGTCCCCCATCCGGCCTACTGACCGATGGAGGATTGGAGGCCTACCCACTAAAAACCCTAGTATGCATCCTCACACTGCCATTGGTCCCACGGGGCCGTTTTTGGCAATCACCGCGGCGAGTTGGAGACCTTATTTGAAGACATTGTAAAATTTCTCATAATGTGTATTGTTGATGTTTTGTAATGTTGTTGTTTTGTATCAATAAATTATTATTCTTAATTATTATGTTTCACGAAACATATTTAGAACTAGGTATCAGCTCACTGTTCGTCTTAACAACCTAAATAACACCAATGTGGACATGACCTAAGGCATACACAGAGTTCACAACCGCTGTAGTCTATTTCAGAGACTTACATTAACTTAACGTTAGTGAGTTTATTCGACCAGATAGCGCGAGCTAAAAGTTTAAAGGTAACTGCACGTGTGGTATGAATTTCAGATTGCGTTTAAGCTCTGCCGAAATGGCGGAGAAGGTAGTTGAGACTAAATTATGTAGGAAAATGTAGTGAAGATTTGATCGCGAAGAGTTGAATGTTAAACAGAATTGATATATTCAATATACGTCTTGTTGCTTTCTTAAATTTGTTGTTTATTCCCTGTATGATATTGCAATGTTCATGGATACTTACTTAAAACAGATACTTGTTGACTTTGTTGTAATCAACGAAATAATGATATCATAACACTACTATTATTGTAATAACAGAATAATATTGTTTTTATTTTTTATTTTCTGGATTATGCATGGTGACGACGTATTATATTGTAAATGTTGTTACTTCTGTTAAAGCTGACGAGTTTGCGCAGATTTTTCTTGTCAGTTAAAAGACATCCTGAATGGGTGGTAGGTAAAAATGTTGGATGATTCAAAACAATGAATTGCATTTGAATAAAGTTATTTTCATTTTCAATGAATATAGGACTTCCGTGATCGAGGGACTCGTATATTGGTTTTCGTGGTAAAGCCATTCCATTGGTCCGATCCAAGCCGTTTCATCACTGGCGGAGTCAATGTCGATACCGAACTTTTCTTTATTGACTCGAGTCTGGGTGTTGTGGTACCGTCGTTGTTTCTGATTTCGATACCTCAAGTGTTTTAGCTACTTAATTTGGGTTCAGAACAATGAATGTCTTATTGGCCTATATTTGTTTATTTATTAGTGAAAAATCAAATTTATTAATTATTATTGTTAATTGATACATTTGCCTCAATGAAAATTAAACTCGTTTTAAACTTTAAGCAAGTTTTTTAATATTGAGGCTCCGTTGATTCGGTCCAGTTACTCTACGTCTCGGAAGAAAAGTAGTCAGTATTATTTTCAAAAGAACAAATATTATAGCAAACTACTGTTCTCATATACTACTAATATATAATACTAATGAAGTTTTTGTCTGTGATTTCAAAATACATCAATTTTTTTTGTAAAAACTGCTAATTGTGGGTCCATATTCAAATCAAACTCGTCCCAAATTTTGATTATTTTTTCATAGAATTGTTTTATTCTAACTTCACAAAATACATTTATTTCTAAAGTATTATGCTGCTTTAATTACTGAAAATTAATTTGGTCAGGTCAGGTTTGACCTACAACTAGAAAAAATATCAAAATTTTGGACGATTTTCTGACTTAACTTTTTATTTTTTTATATATATTATCGGGATATCAAAAACATGTTCTAAGCCACATAAAAACCTAGGGTGGTGACAAGAGCTGATATTGTTTAATATTTATATATGCCAAAAATCACATAAAATTAACAGTTAGGAACGTGCCCGATTAAAATATTGTGAAGGTAGAAAATATATGGCGACCATTGCCTTAATCATCCTGTGATCACGGCTCCTGTAAAGGTGTCGAAACGTCAGGATTAAATATAAAATAAATTATGCGCAAAATCCGTAAAAAAAGTTGGTTTATTTAAATGTGTAATGTGCGCTGAAGTTTGATAACTAAAAACTTATTATTACATTTGTTAAGTTTCTATTATCCTGATCTTGTGAGAAATAATATTTCTTTTGCTTTCTATTCCATTCTGTTCGCTTCTGGTCCATATTTTTATCCCATTCCATTATATTGTAATAAAAATTAAAAGGCAGTACTATAATGTAATTAAATAAATCACAAATAATGTCAGACGCCTGAAGAGGCTTGTTTTTCAATAGTCTGAGTGAGCATTGTAATTCTGTAAGAAAAAAAACCCGTACTAGCTAAGTGATTGTCTAATTATTTGACTGGCAGGGCTTGAGTGTTCGAATCTATAAAATACAAGATACTGTAGTGTCAAAAAATAATGGAACATTAAACGAAATACAAACAGAATAATTTCAAGATAAAAAAACTAAATTATCACGATTTAACGTAAAAAATACAAATCCTAAATAAATATAATATAATTGTGATGCTTAAATGCTTTTTAATATTTATTTTACCCGGTGAATCTCACTTAATTTGCTTTAATAGTTAATGTGTACATATTCCACACTTGCGGTAGTACTTCGTGGCTTTGTTAAATTTTCATCGTCGTCGCTAAATGTATTTGTATTATCCTCGTAAAATAAATATGCCAGTGGAGAATTGAAGGTATAAAACATAAAATACGTTCTAGCAACTCAACCCACAGGTTGTTATGTGATTAGAAAAGAGAGGGATTTCTTTCTAATGAATATATTTTTATAAATTATTGCATTTACTTTTAAATTATTGCATTTATTTTTAAATTATTGCATTTACTTTTAAATTATTGCATTTACTTTTAAATTGTTTAGTTGCTATAGTTCCGCTTCTATCGTAATTTTACCAGATTCACGACGTGTTAGAATTTAATATTAGAAAACAAGACTAACCGTAACGTGAATCCAGTAAATGGTTTTATTTAAATTTACTTTAAACCAAAACTACTTGATATATATATAAACGCATTAAGAAATTTGTTTGAGCTAGTTTTTGTAGCGTTTATTATTTATTTCCGTTATTATCACCAATATTTGAAATTTCTTGTTGATGTACTAATTTATGATAAGTTTAATATATATAATTAAGGTATTGATACGATTTCCGCTCGAGAGAGATGATTTTTACAACAGTTTATTTTTACTTATAAGTGTTTTTTTGTGGTTTGCAATTTTAGTGTGAGCTCAAATTTATGAAATGATTATACAAACAAAAAAGGTATTGGAACATATTAACTGAATTTGTACGCCATGTATAATTTGGCAGAATAGAATGGCCAACTCTACACCTAAGAGTATTGTAAAGGACAACTAATTATAGTGGAGGTAATCACAATACATCTCCCGTATCTACGGGAGGTATTATACCTCTGTATAATAGGGTATTTAACTACCAGTGATAATAAAAATCAAATTGTTTTATGGCCAGTGCCTTTTCTTTATTACTGGTGGGAGAAAAGGAAATCTTGTCCTATGCGATAAATAAAATGAGAGTGAACTATAAAACTCCGTACTGGTATTGTGAATCAATCCTCCGCACCCCTTGTTGGGTTTGGAACCGGTTGCCGCGGTGCTGTGATCGAAAGGCTTCGTCTTCACCAAAACTTACCAGTAAACATTCTTAAACTCCACACATTATTTTAAAATATATATGATTTTACAAGAAATCATTAACAAAGTTATAAAAATTTTATGTCCGACCACGTGGTTGAAAATGCACGGGGTTGGTTAGATAGGAAAGACGGCACATGCTTATTTACAGTAAATGACATTTTTATACGGTCTGTTTACAAGCAGGTGACGTCACGATATCAAGTGACCTACATAAGGGTGTCTTTAGCGTTTTGGCGGGTTTTTATTCATTTAAAGCTTTAATAGTGGTTATTATAGAAAACTAGATAGCGCTGTAGCGCGTAGAAATACGCTATCGTATTGTTTTTGCGGGAGTACGTAAGGGCAAGTTTAGTTTTGCAATGTTAGGATAGCGAGACAATATGGTAACACACACACACACATACACAAAAAATTGTCATAATATTATAATAGATTGAATGATTACTAAATCATCAATTATAGTAGTTTATGATACTGTTGCATAATAAGGGTTCTTATAACATGAGTGTGTTTTAAAAAAACGAGCCGTAGGCGAGTTTTTTTATAGCATCACACGAGTGTTATAAGACCAAGTTATGTACAGTGTCATACACTACTTTATCTACTCTCATACTATAATATGTAAAACAATATTGCAAATAAAACGCTGAATATAACAACAAATTTATTTAAATGTCAAATGTTGGCGCCAAGGTGCAAACATCAATTGCGCATGCGTGTTGCGTCGGTCGTCGAGGACTCGTTCATTGAAACCTTTTTAAAGTAGAGGTTCAACCTCCTTGGTCCAGCTGGAGGTTGTATAGGTGTATCGTTATGATAAAAAAGTTATATTATGTTACAGGTGTCCATACAAGACCTGTATCGTAATGAAACTTTTTTTTTATTATTTTTGGCCTGTACGTAATGTTTGTCATAAGCATTTTGTTTTCAGTTTTAGAATCTTTGTATTATAGTATTAGAGTAGATAAAATGGTAAATCTATTATGCAGTAATGAACAATTGGAGATATTTTCTTAAAACCTGTCAAATAGTCTATTTTGGTCTTATACTGCAATCTTCAACCAGTTCGCCAAGTATTTAGAATAGGGTATTTTCTCCATAACCAGGAAAAACTTCTATACAGCAATGGACCGCCTTTTGGCGATGATATTGAACTAAATTAATTACCTTTTACGTAAATTAATGTAAAGGAAGAGCGCTCTGAACCAGCGTAACTCAGTCCTGATTTGTTTAAAACTTTCTTGGAAATTTTGTATCTAATTAAGGCTTGCCAACATAAAAAAAATGTTAGTATTTTTTTCCTCTCCAAACTCTTTGTTTTCTTTCAAATTAACCTGATTTCTTTTCGTAGAAATCTAAACGAATGATGAACAGAGTTGACAGTAAGAAAATAAATTATAACACACCAACTTTAGAGCTCAATTTTCAATACAACGTAATAAATATATAAATTATAATACAGGCTAAGATAAAATAAATCTAATACAAGGGTAATAACAGTTGTTGTTGACGTTTTTAAAGTGTCAGTATAATACGCAATAATATAAATATCTTAATATCAATATTTTTACGCGGGCCAGCTCGAGCGTAATCCTGAAGATTATTGCAAGGTATCAGTCTGCTATTGTGTTTCATTTGTTTAAATTCTTTAGCAGAACCAATGCCACATTTTACTAATGTGTTATTGTATATCTTTTATGTACATGGTATTGGGACTTTTTGGCGGGAACGAGAAGCGTCACTTTAATGATTTTGGTTTTCTTGTTAAATTTTGTGCTGTGGTTGATATTAGTGTGTAATAATGGTGGGTTGTTAGCCAGTGAGTGTTTCTGAATGTGCATGAGTGTTGGCAAGTGAAACAAAATAGTGGAAGGTGTCTTTTCGTGCTCTCAAGAAGACCACGAGGAGGTTTCAGTAAAACCCCACTTCTTTACTGAAACCTAGGACGTGCAATTATACTTACATGACACTGGCTAAATGCACAAATCGTGCAAGCCACAAATAAAAAAAACGTAGTATTGTTTTGTTATTAATAATAATGGGTCTTTGTCATCTAATTAGATAAATATTATGATTATAATACAACTCAATAGGAAAAAATATACTTCAGTGCGCATAGAAAAACATTACTATATATCAAACATCAAAATGAAACTACATAAAAGGCTTAATTGAACATAAGCAATCTTTTTCGGGCAACTATGAGGGAATGATAAAGAAAAAGGAAACGAGAAAGTGAGTGCAATTTATTTAATAAATGTAACGTTATTTATATACTTGTATAGCAATAAATACATTTAAATATAATACAATATTTAGAAACGAAGACGGTACCACAACACCCAGATCTGAACCGATAAACAAAAGTTCCTTTTTTACATTGTCCCGGATGGGAATCGAACCCGAGACTCGGAGTGACATTAGCATGAACTGGTATGCGAGCCACTGGGCCACGCAGGTCGTCAATGTGGACAAAGACAGACTAAACAGTGGAATAATATTTGGAGATAATGTTTAAATAAAGTCGTGATCATAGGACAGATTACATCCTTTGATTACAGTTCCTGTGATTACATATCCTATACAGGAGTCGTAACGTCAAGATCTCTACTATATAAAAGAAGGACTTTGTGGGTTTGTTACCATATATAGTTACCATTAGCCTAAGAATAACAGTTTTTATAATCAATTAACGTTACCAAAGCAACGCGTGGCCGGTTTAGCCAGTTAAATATAAAAAACAAAAATAAACGCGTTGCGTCAAAAAGGTTTTATTTAAATGTTGATGAGCGTGAAGTATAAGAAATATTATGTTTTTTTTAATTATTATTAAACTTTAATTCATTTATCATAATTCGCTAATAAATTTGAAGCGACGACCAGATTGGACAAATAGCTGAATAAGTAAATATTTTTATTTTTAATAGTTGAGGTATCAAAAATGTTCATATTAAAGTTTGTATAAATGATTACTGAAGAAGTAAATATGTTTATTTGAATAGAGAAGAGAGCTTTATGGAAATTAAAGGAGAAAAACTGTTGTTTATTTAAACAAAATGTTGATTAGTTTAGGTCTCTTTATATCAGCACAATTTGTAAAACTTTTGTTAATTTTTTATAAGACTGTGTGATAGAAGGCTGTCTTAGAATATAAATAAATAAATAATTGTGTAGAAAAGTAGTATTTTATTGAACTTTTTTAATAGATCCAGTGTACACCAGTCGATTCCCTGTCACCCATGAAAAGTGACCCGTGGATGGGTCACTTTGGATCTTTTTTTTAAACTTGTTATAACTTGTAAGTTTATGCCGTTTTTGCCAATAATTGCACTTGTTTTTGTAGACAAGGGACGTATCTTGTGGTTAATTATTATACATTAATTATTTAGGCATAAATTAGGGACTTGTGGAGCTTAAAAAAAAGTGATCCACTGTTACCCACTCTCCCCTACCATGTGGCCTGTACTTATATAAATAAATAAATATTAGACGATATCGCATACATCGTTCAGAACCTAAGAACGTTCGAACCTGGGCCCTCAGGGTGAGATTACTATGAAAACCGGGTATCCTAGTTTATCATAGATCTACATTTGTCATTTTGTACGCGGTTCAACAAGAAACTGTTGTTCTGTACACTTGTAATGTGAATGTGTTTGAATACCGGGTATTAAAGTTTTAGCGAAGAGAGCAGCTCCGAGGCTTCGATGGCTAAGTAAACTAGTTTGTGAAGATATAGCAAGTCATACGATGTACGGTGAGACATCAAAGGGATCACGCTCAACTTTGTAGTCAAGCGAACGACTAAAAGTCTATTTATGTGCACTATACTTCAAAACATCTCTTTCGCGCTATTTCTTTATTATCCATACGGACGCTTTTAATACTTTTATCACATTGAGACTGATTTTATCGGAAGAACACCAGTCTGAGACTATCGTTAGATCGTTTTGAAGCACAAAGTGCATAGCGCTGTTGTGTTATATAAGGTGGAATCAAATTACCTGCCAGAACTTCGTGGAATGATGGGGTCAAGTGTAAAGAATATGCTCAATATTTTTTTTTGTAAAAAATTAAAAAAAAAACGTTTCTTTTTCTGTCTATGATTAAATTTTATAATTTTCATTGTCATTTATTATACGTAATCGTTTTTTCAGCTCACCTATTAACAATAAAAAATAATCAAACTATCTTCAATTAATAATAGGCATAATCGCGCACAGCTGATCCTCGCAGTACAACGAACCACACCGTGGTTAGCGCAGCGCGCGTTCCTTTTATTACAACACTAAAAAAAAACGTTAAATTCTGAATTGCTGATTCCTTGAATAACCATCTATACGCCAACAGTTAGAACGGATTTCCTGGGTACCTAATAGTTCGATTGTCGGCAAGTTCAAAGATACTCGGATAATATCTTCGTAACTTTTACAGAAGCAAAGAAACAAACCATAAAAACTCTAAGTACTATATTTAATGTGACTGGCAAAGAAATTAAAGTGGTTGTTGAAAATATCTTATTTTTTACACTGTATAATAAACACTTAAAAGTTCGGTGAATCCGGTGTAGGATTTGGTAGCCGATAGATATCTGTAGTATTTTCTTCCAAGGCGGCAGGACCGCGGGGTGTACCAGCGTCCGTCGCCGGTGGGTCGAAGCGGCCATATTTTCGAAATCGATACACGGCGTTGAGGATCGTGTGGTGGCTATATTTTAGGCTAAACCTTTCTTCAAACCGTCTTACGGCAGAACTAAGCACCTCATTACATTCACGGTAGCAAAACACCATTTCCATGTACTCCTGGTTAGCATAACGAGGCATGATTAACATCGCCTCACTTACGATACCACACAACAAAAGACGCTGACTAGAAAGCGACTGCGATTCGCAAAATTATTGCCTAAAGCACGGGTGTATACCTACTTGGAAAAGAGTGATTGTTGAGAGCGTCATTACATCTTAATAATATGTTGATTAAACATGTGTCTATAAGACTTTTTAGGCTATATGACATGAGATATATGAGAAAATTGCACACCCGATCTTACGGCAATCGTACATTGTACCAGTATAATATTCGTGTTAATTTTTTTATCAAAACACAGACTTCAATTAAACAATACCTACATGTTTTGATTTGCTGTCATTTTTTGAATAGTTCCTCCGTCTGTCTCCGAAACTTATCATCAGATAAAAATGAAATTTAAATGGATTCCGGAATAACCCCATTTCAAACAAAAAAGGAATTTACAAATCCGTCTACAGGACGGAGTTATGCCCGAATATACATAAAAAATAAACATCCGAATTGATTACCACACCCTTTTTGAAGTCGGTTAACTATATTTGATTTTTTTATATTTCTTATAATTTGGAAACCCTACTATTAAAACTATTGAAGTTTCATACAAACTTTGCCACCCCGTTTTACCTCCTCCATTGAAATACGCATAATCCCGTCTTAGTTAGCACATATAGTTCCCGGCATATAAGTTGGACCAGGTTTTGAAATCAGGTAACATGCGCAGTAGCAAGTTTAGGTACATTATTCACTACTGCGCATATCATGCCGTGAACTATACGTCCTATAAAGAACTCCCGTGCAAAATATAAGACTCCTAGCAATTGTAGTTTCTGAGATTTCGTGATTAGTGAGTGACCTTTCGCTTTTATATACGTATATAGATAATCCTGGATAGAAAAGTTATTTGAATAAAGGACTTCATTGGCAAATAATATTCTTTCACCAGTCTCTTGAATATATTGAGATACTTAGCAGCTCTTATTTGTGTCGACAACGCATTCCACAGACGAGTAGAATGTATCGTAAAAGATTTATGTAGGAATTTCGTGGCATGCATTGGCATTTCCAGTAATAAATTTTCCGTTTCTCCATTATGGATGCTATTTTGTTGACTGATTTTACGGTTAAATTGATTTTAGTTATTACATCTTAGATTTTAGGTATTTTATATCTATAAAACATAATATAATTATCTATTGTAAAGACGATTTCGATAATTATTCAAGTATGAAAGACCCCATTGTAATCTAGCCATTTAAATTTTTTGATTTTTATTATAGTTTTTTATTTCGCAAATGGCTGGATTAGGAAATATCATTAGTTAACTTATTCTTAAAAAGACTTAGCTGTAAAAACCAACATTTTGACTGACTATTTTTCTGACTTGTATCGCCGACTTTGAAACAATCCAACTTACACGTTGATTCGTATCATATCCAGTTAGACAAACACGAAACAATTTTATTCGAAACAAAGCTCAGTTGGTTTGTTTAAGACACTTCATAAAAACCCTAGATAGATGCTGGAAAGTAGGTGAAAAATTAATTGATAAAATCGTTAAAAATCGATCGTATGTTAGAACTTATTTCCGAAATACCTTGAGGTTGAGGCAGCAGAAGCTATTCCGAACAGTGAAATACACTCGGCGTCAAAAAAATCGCACCTCTAAGAAAATCACGTTCAAATGGCATTAACTCTGGATATGCACATGCAGTCGTATTAATTATAATTTTATTTAAAAGGTTACTTAATTAACTTAATAAAAAAACATTATTTTTCATTATCAAATAAAACCTAAAGCAACAAATAAAGGGTCACAAAAATTCTAAGGAAATTTTGCTGCTCGGGAGAGTCGCGAGTTGCGCTAACTTTGTGGGTATAAAGAGGTCAACACGGGTTCAATGTGGGTCATTCGCTATTAAACCGTTGAAGGGGACACACGCACTGATTTTACTGAAGAAAGAACATCTGGAAAATGGACACTACAGCTGATGAGGCCGCTCAAGTGGTTGCACTACTGCAAGCAGGGGTGCGGCAGTGTGATGTCGCCCGGCAACTGAATCTGAGCCGTTTTTCGGTTCGTAGAGTCTACCAGCGCTTTTTAGAGACCGGTGGCTATATCCGGCGACATGGGTCCGGTAGACGTCGCTGCACTTCGGAAAGAGACGACCGGTTCGTTGTGTCGTACTCTTTGAGAAATCGCTTCTCAAACGCTGTTCAGCTGCAACAGGAGCTCCAGGCAGTTCGCAGACGCACCGTGAGTGTATCCACGGTTAGAAGAAGACTGAAGGAGAAGAACATAGCAGCCCGCAGAGCTGCTACAGGTCCAAAATTGACTGCAGCGCACCGACGAGCCCGCTTGCAGTTTGCTCGCGACCACGTCGATTGGACCATTGAGCAGTGGGGAGCTGTTCTCTTCTCAGACGAGACACGAGTGTGTCTTTTCTGCAACGACCGACGAAGAAGAGTATACCGGAGGCAGGGTGAACGTTTCGCTCAAGCCTGCATCCAGGAGACGGTGGAATATGGAGGCGGATCCTGCATGTTCTGGGTCGGTATGTCGGCTGCCGGCAAAACCGACCTGGTCTGCGTCTCCCGGACCGGAGGTGCTCGCGGACAAGGGTCGCTGACTGCGCGCCGCTATATCACAGAGATCCTGGATGTGCATGTGGTCCCTTTTGCCGAATCTTTTGGCGAGGGGTTCACATTAATGCACGACAACGCTCGCGCACACACTGCAGCCATCGTGAACGACTTCCTGCGGAGGTCCCAAATTCCTGTGATGCAGTGGCCAGCGAGAAGTCCTGATCTGAATCCGATAGAGCACCTCTGGGACCATCTTAAACGTAAGGTTCGATCTCGGGATCCGGCTCCTTCGACTCTAGAGGAACTCCAAACCGCGGTGATTGAAGAATGGGGTCTTATCCCTCAAGAAGAGCTCCTGAAGTTGGTGAGGTCTATGAGGGACCGTATGGAAGCCGTCATCAGGGCAAGGGGGGGTAACACTAGATTTTGAGTTAATTTTAAGACACTTTTTGTACATTTTTTTTGTAAATTATCGATTATTAATTAGGACTTAATTAAGATTTTTTATTATTTTTCAAATTTTTATGCTTTTTGTATAATTTTAATTAAAAAAAAGATTGCACTTAATTGTTGTTTGATGCTCCTTTTTGTTACCTTTCTAATGATACCTAACACTATCCTCTATATAAGGTTTAGGAATTTTTGAATAAGATTTTTATAAGGTGCGATTTTTTTGACGCCGAGTTTATTATCGTATTATATAGGTAATAAATATATTAGTACATTATATTATGATCATACTTTGTGTGTTTGTTACCATATATAATCACCGTAAGCCTAAGAATAACAGTTTTTATGATCAATTAACGTTACCATAGCAACGCGTGGCCGGGTCAGCTATCTTCTATCTTTATATATATAATTCTTCTGTGAGTGTGTATGTCACTGAACTCCTCCTAAACGGCTGGACCGATTTGAATGAATTTTTTTGTGTATGTTCAAGGGGATCTGAGAATGGTTTAGATTCACAAATCAGTCCGGAAGATGACGCTGCAGTCGGCACAGCAACGCGTGGCCGGGTCAACTAGTATATATATAAAATCTTTGTCACAGTTTTGACTGCGACGAACTCCGAAACTACTCAATCGATTTTGATGATTTTTTTTTCATTTTGTTACATTTATTGCTACTTAGGACATAGGATAGGTTTAATTTATAACACAGCAGCGCGTGGCCGGGTCAGGTAGTTCGTAAATTTTAATATATAATATATGATTGCAATTTAATATATTTCGATCATACAAGTATGAACAAATAACTGTGTTCTTTAAGAAAGCGTTTGTTAAGCATTGTCCTTCGAGGGGCAATAAGTCTTTTTATGAAAAGGTTCTATGTCGACCAAGCCAAAAACTGTTTAATTTTAAGATTGGACGCGAGTATAACAGTTTAAACATTCAAAAGCTTTGCAATTGGATATTAAACTGGAGCCGTAGTATGTAAGAGTATGACAAGATTAATGGGGCAGTCATTTGTTTGCGCCGGGTAATCTCCGCAGGGAGGTGCCTCGCTAAACTGATTACGAGTTCAAATTAAGTCGTAAACTTGTAACGCCCAAATTACTGCACATTAACAGGGGCATTGCTCAAGGTACTCGGGCTATGTCGTATTCGTTCCGTTTTATTGCGATGTAGGAGTGATGAATGATTGTTAATAAAGTGTCTCGGATATTAGAACAGGTGTGCTGCGATCGCTCTGTGTTTGAATTGTATGAAATCTAATTATTATTAATTTTTAATTGTTGCTTCTCGCGTCATAAACAACGGGTGAAAGATATCCTATGTCATCTGTTGTAACCCTTCATAAAGTCAGGGCAAAATTTTGTGGTGATTGATTTAGTAGTTGAGGCTTGGAAGCGTAACAAACAAACTAACTAATTTTCGTATTAAAATATTAGACAACATTGTATATGTCACCGTAAAATTGTATACACCGTTACATTATAATCTATCTCGCGAGATTGTAAACTATCGAAAGATTGTGAACCTTAACATACTGCTTACAGTTTAACACTAAATGATAATATATGATAAACCTAACATAACCATAAGGTTAGGTTAGGTTAGGTTAGATATTTAATAATCTATCGAAAAAATAATGCGGCGCAGACAAGAGTTTTGGTCGTATCGGGCGTAGAATCACGCTATGTTAACAAGCTTTTTGCTGGTTTGGTAATAATTAAGCTAACCTTGTCTATTGGCTTAGATATTAGTTATGAACAGATTGAACCGAGTTCGGCTCCTTAAACATGCATTACTACGAGAATGACGGGAATATTTAGTGGGATAAGTGTTGTGAAAAACACAGGGGGCTGCCTTGTTACTGCAGTGTGTTAGGGATGCTAGCTGCTCCTAGCAAGACCAGCTGGCGAAGGATAGGCGGTCCTGAGCCTGCATTGCACGGTCTAGCCTATCTGGGGGGATGCCCACATGCACCCAGGCATCCTTTTTAGTAGGTAGGCCTCCAATCCTCCATCGGGCTCTAGGCCGGATGGGGGAATGGAGGAGAGTCCCACATAACTGCGCCTCAATGTGCGCGTTTTTCTAAGTTTAATAAAAAAAGGGATGTTAGCTGCGGTGAAAGTGGACAGCTTCTCAACTATTATATGAAAACACATTGCATACCTGATCCATCCTTCTTCTACTGTAGTCTTCTTTGGACAGTGGGGGAGAGTCTGAAAGTGGATAGAACTATAATGCAATATTTCTAATACACATTAAACTGTACACTAAACTGTAACCACAATTATTTATTCAATACAAAATTTAACAACTAATATAGTTTTAAGATAATTTGTTATTAATATTATGGGCATTAAAGCGGGTTAAGCAAGTTTTAAAAGGGTCAGTAATGGAGTAGATAACCAAAATACATTATAGTAATATAAGTTATATACGGGATTGTTACCATGTACCTTGTTTTTAGTGAGTTTACGATATTTCGGCACTGTTGCAAGCGCCATGATCACGGAGCAAGCTGCTCCATGCTCCGTGATATAACTTATATTACTATAATGTTAGTGACCATGAAAGTTTAAGACAATATACAGAATACATTATCTTTGATGATTTGAAGTACATCCTTAGGTGTTGGTACTGGGTGCACCTGCAGTACCTTAGCATTGATATATTCGTAGTAGATTGGCTAGTTTACATTACGATATTTTTAAACATGCGATGACAGCTTATTTAATCGATTCTCAAATTAAATCGATTCGCAAGAAGGTTAAACAAGTAGTAATAAAATAAGTGTTGCTACTTGATAATAAGCAATATGTATTATTTGTTTCCTCCATAGAGGTCGCTATAATAGCATCGAAAAATGTCACTGAAATGTTGATTATAAAATCAAGATGGTGCCAAAGAAATTGTTTTTTAATGAAGTCAATAATCATTTAAGGCCGCCATTTACTTTTTTGTATAGCGGTACACAATTCCTGTGACTTGATTTTTGTAACAATCTGTCTTTATTGATTAAAAAGGGGGAATATAATAATAACAAATACGTCTAAATACAGACGTACTTACTTTTTATTTGTTGTTATGGAATTGAGAACAAAATTATTTATTTTGTGAATACTTTTGACAAATTACTTCCTTGAAAGCATTTTATTCTAACGAAAGAAGGTAAACTAATGTAAAAAACAAAAATGTGATCTGAAAACGAAACTCGTTTGACATAGACAGACAGACTTATACATGCCATTTGCTAAAAGCCATTGGCAAAAACCTATTTTCAGTAAAAGATATTCTTACCTTTGTTTAGTTGATATTCATCGTTTCGTTTCCTGTCCTTTTTAGGATTCTGTACCCAAAGGCTACAAACAAAGACCTATTGTTGTCACTCACGTGTCCGTCTGTCCGTCGTCTGTCACACAGGTTTGACGGCCAAACGGTTGGAGCTACCATCTTTAAATTATAAGGTATTTTGTCGACCAAAACCATTAGTTCTTAATTTAATGTCTTCAATCAAAATCAAATCAATTTATTCAGCCGAGAAACAAAAGCGCATGGTTATTGGTAACAAAGAACTTTTTCATCCCACCACCTCGGAAAGTGTAATTTTGCGCTTCGAAATCTGGCTGGAAAATTCTATTTTATTCGCTTGAGCGGCAAAGTAGATTTGAATTTAGAACATCACATATAATGAGTACTCAATATAATTGTAAATTCAAAACGTCATTAAACCTATTTAATGTAACCTCTATGGTGCCAAATTTATGATAAGAACTTTTTAAATTGTGAAAAAATTTAAATTTGGAACCTTCTTGGTTTCTTTGTTTTATTTGCGTGCTTCGCGCCATTCTAGTTTTTCACGTTTTATTGCTTAATATAATTAACATAACCTAAAAACTGTACAAAAAAATCAACTAAAATGAGTGACATTAGCGACGATGAAGTTTATCTAACGCCAACTGAGTTAACTGAAACAGTTAATAATGCGCAAATGAGCCTTCTCCCTCAGCAATCACGAGAGAAGTATTTGAAACAGTACGATATATTTAACATGTGGCGACTAGCTAAAGGAGCAAAAACTTTCTCCGAAAACGTTTTGCTGGCATATTTTATAGAATTATCTGAGACCAAGAAAGCAAGCACGCTATGGAGTACGTATTCAATGCTAAAATTAACAATTAAGATGAAGAAAGACGTTCATATCGACACCTATCATAAATTAGTGGCATTTTTAAAAAGAGCCTCATCTGGTTATAAGCCAAAAAAATCGAAGGTTTTCACAGCATCTGAAATTGCAAAGTTTATTAATAAAGCACCTGATTCCGTATATTTAGCGGCAAAAGTAAGTCAATACGTGTAATTTTTTGTTGTTGATAAAATTGTACATAGTACTTACAATATTTTTAATTTGATTAATTTATTTACGATTATAAATACTTCTTTTGTTACAGGTTGTTCTTATTATTGGTATAACCGGAGCATGTCGAACAAATGAACTTACACTACTTAATGTCAATAACGTATCAAAATATTCTCATAATTCTGATGAATTGCTATTAATTAATGTACTAAATACCAAGACAAAAAAAGACCGCAACTTCGTTATTCGCAAGGAATATGTAAACATTGTTCAGAAATATCAAGCTTTACGTCCTTCTAACACCCCAATTGAACGATTTTTTCTACAATATCGCAACGGAAAGTGTATCCGACAACCTATGGGTCAGAATAAAATTGGCAGTATTCCACGAGAAATAGCAACTTTTCTCGGACTTTTAGAACCCCCGTTATACACCGGTCACTGTTTTAGAAGAACCTCAGCCACACTTTTGGCCGAATCAGGGGCTGATCTTCTATCGCTTAAGCGCCATGGAGGCTGGAAGTCTAATTCGGTTGTAGAGGGATACATAGAGGATTCAATCCAAAGTAAATCAAAAATTTGTAATAGTATCGTGGAGGCCATAACGCTGAAAGAACCTCTGTCAGATTCTTGGTCTCGCCCTTCTACATCTAAAATGAGCCCCCATAAGATTGGAAACAATAGCCCTCTCTCGCCAACATTTACGCCAATAGAATCCAATGAATCGGCACAACTATTTAAAATTACTGATAGTTTACCACAAAACAGCGCACAATTCACAAACACCAACATAACATTACCTAACAAAAATATTAAACTTAACATAAGTAACTGTAGCAACGTTACATTTAATATTTCCTAATTATTTTCTACTTCTTATTATTTTCTTCAATTTATAGATTATCTTAATGTGTTTTAATTGAAATAAAAATATTTTGTCATTATAAATTGTTTTCTTTTTCATTTTGTCATTTCCTCGCTGAGGTGGGATGAAAAGTTACGTATTGCACTCGAGTGGAAAGATTTTTCACCTTGTGCTCGTTTGTTTCCCTCGCTGACGCTCAGGATTCTAATTTAGAATCTCTCGCTGCGCTCGTGATTCAACTTTAGAATCCTTCGCTTGCTCGGTCATCCAAATCGAGCACGCGGTTAAAAAGGAACTTTCCACTCTTGTATAATAAATAACTATTAAAGCTATGTTAGTATATGTTTAAATACATTTTACAAAAACAGGGATTGGATATAATTATTTGTCACTATAACTACTTCCACACCATTATCTTATATTAAAATATTGCTTTTTTAATAAATAAAAATTCAGAAGCAAATAATTTCAGGAATTATATTTTGTTTTATATACAACTAGAGACCCGTCCCAGATTCGCTTGAGTACAATTTACTAATTAGGAAAATGGAAAGTACACTTAGCAAAAAAAATATTGCGCTGCCAATTATAACAGGGTCAGCACGTCAATTAGCCCAGCTTATTACCTCGCTTGTATCCGTTGGCTTCATAATAAACTATTATTGTACTTGAGTGCTTGGTGGCTCAGTCCAAAAACTTCTTCCACGATTACGATTGAGTAACATTCACAAAGGCCTGTTATGACCTGTTACATGTTAGATGACCAAAAAATTATTATTTCTAGATCCTCCATATACCTGTATTTATGTATTTTTTATCCATTGTGAAGGCCAGCAGCAGTGGGGATATTTTAATTACCCACTTGCATACACACACATTTTTGAAGTGAAAACTTCTTTAGCGGCGTTGTGCACTTTTTGGGGTGGGTAAAAAACGTTAAACTCGCGTCAGGTCACGTGACCTGATCGAAAATTCGTAAGACGGAGGGCAGGGCGCTTGCGCGAGTGTGCGTGTGTGCGTGTGTGCTTGTTGTCATGTTTGTGTACGATAGCGCAATAAATGAATATTGTATTTAACCATATAAATGAGAGTAGATACTTTTATACTGATAACTGAAGCAATTCGTGCGAAATTATTCCCTAACCATTACAAAATATCAAAAATGCACAACGTTAATGTTCATGTTTTCACTTCTGCCGGCACCCTCGGTGTGCAACCCGTTGTTTTTTTTTTATCTTTAGCCTTTTAATCCGAAGCTGCATTATCATGTTCATAGCAGATTGGGCAGGAAGAGAACCACGAGTAGTGAAAGTGAGTGTTGATGTATGTCGGAACCGGCCCCTTAAATCTACACCCGTCTCACAAATGTCGGGATCTACTCTAAGTTTCTCTTTCTGCCACACGATGGCCCCGGCACTCGCACGATGAATCCATGGACAGCTAAGAAGTTCGTCTTTCTCATATATTTTTTTTCTGCTTAAAATTTTAATTTGTATTTAACTAATCGTTTATCATCCTCATCATTTGTCAAGGAGCACTTTTACAAGGTTTTGGTTTCTCTTTCATAGTGTTATTTGCAATAATGTAATTCATGCATCGAAAATGTATCAAAAGTGTAAAGGTTATAATCGGTTAGGTTAGGTTAGGCAGCGGCCTACGAAGCGCTAGAGACTGTATTACAATTATTCGCTTCCTATATCTTTTAGGCGTTTGGATTAGGCAATCCAATAAATAGATACAAAAACAAGCGTTAACGTATAATCATATATATTTTATGGTAAACTATTATAATTTGTACAAATGGACAATAATAATAATAGTAAACTATTATAAGTAAATATAAAAAATATGTATTAAAAATATGTAATTTGATTACTAATGACTAAAAAATGAGTGAAAATTATTTAATTTTATTTGTTAGTTTAGCAAATGAAACATTATTTGTAATAAAATAACGGTAAATGAAAGTAGGTATAACAAACGAAAGGTACATGAATTCTCAACTGATAAAACACTGCAGGTGTGATTTGATTTAACACGATCTTAAGTTATTAATTTAATATAACAATATGTTATTTTTGTACAAATAAATTTATTTGATATTGTTTTTTTTTATCATAATTATATGAAATGATTTTTATGAAAGGTCCGATGAGAGTTGAGACAGCAAGAGATGTATTTAAGAATCGTGGAAAGTGTAAATCTGTAATCTCTGAGTGCCCCTGTGGGAAAGGCGTGATTGTATGTATGAATGTAATTATGTGATTGTTGTATTTATTTAAATCTTATAACTTGACATTTTGTTTGAATTGATTCTCATTATACCATTTCTTTAATCCAATGTATATTTATTAATATACCTGATAAAACGTGAAACCATAACGGTATGAGCTTTATAATTTACTAGCTGACCCGCTAACGCGTTGCTATGGTAACGCGAATACAATGGAAAAAGAGCGGGAAAAAGAGCGGACGGACAAACACACAAACAACAAATTAGTGTTCTTAGATTATAGACTAGCGGCCCGTCCCGGCTTCGCACGGGTGGACAAAAGTCTTTAATTTTTTTCTATTATTAAATATTTTTCCGTTAGCGTCATCTAGCGTCCGGTAGACGAACTACTACTTGCGGTTTACGCGTTGCTATGGTAACGTTATTGATACAATGGAAAAAGAGCGGACAGACAAACACAAAAACCACTGTGATCTTAGATTATAGATTTAAGATCTGATTACCAATGGATCACTATTAAGTTTTACAAATAAACTTTTGATTCTAATAGTAATATTTCTTACACTCACGCCAATTAGACTAGCCCAAAGTAAGCACTGGAAAGCTTGTGTTATGGAGACTAGGCGACGGATATACATACATATGTATAATATTCATAACGGTACCGATTCTGCCTTTCTCACCGGCGGTCCTGGGTTCGAATTCCGGAAGGGGCAGATGTTTATGTGATGAATATGAGCCTTTGTACCTGAGTCATAGATATTTATATATAACTATTAATATTACATGTCTATGTATCATATATGTCTGTCAGTTACCCTAGTATCCATAACACAAGTCTTATAGTGCTTACTTTGGGTTAGGCTAATTGGTGTGAACGTAGGAAATATTAAAGAAAATATTATTCATTCATTCATTCATTTAATTATGATAACAATAATGATAAAAAAAATATTGTAATCATAATTCGGGAAAACATTAGTAAACCGTATTACTAAAATTAATTTTATCGTGCGATAATATTAAAGATTTCAGTACTAGGTTTAAATCTAGCTCAATAAAGTTCAATTGGGGGTGAACAATGAGGGCGCATTACGCCTGCCGCCGGCGGTTGCGGCACGGAGCGGCGCCACTCGGTTCCGGCTATGTTCACCGCACTTCGACAGTACATAAAATTGGAAACAAATCGTTGAAATATTACACGATGAAAGGATATTGAGACCAAGCTATTTTCTATAGTTTATAACGGTTTGTGAGCATAAAATTGAAGTGAATATTTTCTGTTGTCTTTTGTCACATAAACGAATATTTATGTATTATGGTATTGCTAATTTTAGATTTAAGCTTAAATGATATATTTTTTTAATTAGTGCTTACACTTTTGAGTTCACTCATTGAAATAAAATAATATTTAACTATATTTTCATGTTATTGGTCTCAGCCAAATGTCGTCCACTGTTGGACAAAGACCGACCCCAAGGATCTCCACAATGACCGGTCCTACGCTGCCCGCATCCAGGTGCTTCCTCTACGACCTTCACCGGATCGTCGGTCCATCGAGTGGGAGGCCTGCACTTTATGTTATAAAGCGTTTGTACATATATTTATATATTAATTCTTCATGTTTATATGATTCTGCGCAAACATCAGATGAGAATTATATATTTTTTTAACTTCTTGCAACGTTTCTGTCGTAGTAGTAGTAGGTAGTAGACTAAAATCTTGAAATCTATTTTATGTCGACACTTAAGACACTGTCGAGGTGAAATACGACATCTGATTAGTTGAAGCTTTTTCTTTAAATTAATAATTTAGGATTGCGTTGATTTTTTCACATCAAAACACAAAAGAAATGAATTTTATTTTTTTGAAGAATAAACGAAATGACAAAAAATGTTTTTTCTTGTAGGTATAAATGTTTAAAATTTTATCAGTAACTGTTAAATCTTTTGAAATTCTGTGTGGTTTATGTATTTGAAATGTTTTAACGAATCAAAGCATCAATTTAGTGCAGCTGCACTAAAAGTGCTTTGAGTCCAAAAGCTGCAGAATAAATGCATTCGTTCATGTGTTTTTTTTGTCTGTTGAGGGACCAATAGTTATTAATCAAAAGCTATTTAAATATAGGTACCTAAAGTAAACAACAATGAGCTTTAGTATTGTAACGTGCTGTGGGTATAGGATAGTCAAGTAAAATAATTAATTAATTCCGAGATTTAATAACTTAGAACAACATAAAATCTTTCAAACAAAGTTCCCAAACAAGGCCGCTAATTAATTCCAATTGTCCAATAAACTTGACGAAGTTGTCAGAAATTAACTCTTAAATTCCGTCTCAAAATATCCCTATCGCGTTCGTAAACCACGGAATTCACTGAGGTCGCGTATTAAATTATTCTTTAATTTGCTCTGAAGTTTGTTTCCAAATAGTTTCGACAGATTCTAAAACCAAACTAATCATTACGATGTTCATACTTGGGCATCCTCTCATTGGGCTACTGCCCAACAGTGATTGTCAGTGTCCAACGGTGATTTACGCGACCGCGTTCAGCTTTGAATTTATGCGGGAGCTAAGAGTACGCAGTTGCGAACGTTCCAGAATCACTGTGTCGGCCGACATTGATCTCGAACTATCTTTGTGAACCGTCTAGCTCACTCACCTGCGTGGCACCGCTATCTGTTTCGACTATTTAATGCTTTTATTACACCCTCATATCTACGCAAAACGCCCACACGCTGCGGCTACTTTTTGTTAGTTTCTATAAATAAACGATAGTGTGCGAAACATCACAGTCTTCCGTCACAACAGTACTTATCCTTTAAATGTAAAAAAGAAAAAATAACTAAGCATTATGGAGCGAATTGTGGTTCAAGTTATTTCTATTTTTGAATCACACACGCGGCATGGCACGAACAGAACCAATAATACCAAATACAGTGTCTGATTTGTTACACGCTGCGCTCTACTTGGAAGCAATCCACTGATAACTTTGAAGATTATTTATATATGTGTTTAGTTCTGTAAGCCAGACATTTAGGAAAGTCGATCCTTTAGAATTTTTTACATCTCTGTCCCTTTTTATTACTCACTCGTTCATCCTCCCATCACTCTTTCATAAATTCTCTGTGTTCAGCATCTTAAGCATGTCCAATTGCCATAGATAAACAAATAAATAAAATAATTTGTTTTTGGACAACAATAATCCATTTGCAGCTGTAATAAAATTCTAATCTTACATCCTATTTTATAACTAGACAGGCGTTGATGAAAATCCAAAGGCATGCCAACAGGGGCAGTCCCCACTGTCGGCAATGCTCTCTAGAGGTTGATCGCTTGAATGAGTCTTTGCCCGTGCGGTACTGGGGTATGGCGCCAAAGAGGATTGAGAGAGGAGCGTACGGCATAGTTCGTCCCCTTCCCTCTTTTTCCATACCCCCGTTGTCGCCGTACACCCGAAAATCTCAATCCGTGCATCCGAAAACATCCTTGACGCTTTATAGAAACATTCAGTCATTCAAACTTGTTTCAGGTAGAATGCGATGATCTACATAGTTCTCCTTTCCCCAAGAACCAAGTAAGATATGTATTTGGACGCTTCACAGTACTTTATCTAATTGTAAGATTCGAGTCTTTACAGGCGCCAAAGGTAGCAGAAAAAAGTGCGCCGTATTGTATTTACGAAGATTTGGCTACTGTTTTAGGGTTGTTGACAGGATTTCATAATACAGGTTAAGCTGGTTGGTTCTAAAAAAAGAAGTATAATATTTTTGTTATTTCAGCATTTACTTGCTAGATCTAACATAGACTCTGCTAGTTCAAATAGCTTAAGCTTTATTTCGGAAAATAGGTATAACAAAATTGGTGAGCTGCGTAACGTTTGGCCAACCGTCGTCGGCTAATTATATGTAGCTGACCCTTTGGTATGGTTTTTCATTAATTTTAGTCAGCTCTTAAATAGTAGTCAAATCTATTTGAAGCTTAAAGTTAAAAATATTTTAAAATGCCAATCGAAGCCTGCCTTTAAGGTCGATCGAATATGGCTGCCGATTAACTGTTAAAAATAAATATGTTACATTTCTCTACTGCGTTGTGTATGAAAACATGATACGTGCCTGCAAATGTGTTATTTTACGGGACATTTTCAAATTGGTTCAACAATATCTCGCCGTGAGCTGTTGTAGCCGTTGACGCGGCTTTCAATTGGGGGTACAATTATGTGTTCAGTGCCGGCCTCTATTATCATATAGATTACCCAACTCACCCGTAACGAATACAAATGCTCCATAGATGAGCCTGTTACGTATTTGACACTCTCGTCGCCTCTAATTTGTATTAGATGCCGGTTATGACCAGAATTGGTAAGTTAGAGGAGCAGTACAACTTTATCGAAGCTGATAGAGTTTAACGGATTGTGTAATGAGAATGTTATTATTGACAGTACCATTTGTGTGGTTTGTATGTGTGTGTTTAATAAAAAGAATATGAGATGCCTCAAATACATTATTAATGCTAGTAATGATGACCGTTTGGATAACGGTAGTGATCCTGCCTTTCGCCGACGGTTCAGGGTTCGAGCATTTGTACCCGAGTCATTGGTTTTTTCGTTTCCGTAAATATTAAATATCTGTGTATTATACAATGTGTCCCGTCACCTGTGTCGGAGCCTTTAATTGTGTGAAATATGGCAACAGTTAAAAAATATACAAAAAGAATCTATTTGTTTTTTTTAATTTTTTTCTATTTTTTATTCCATGACAATTGAAATATGATGACTGTGTAACTATTGTCTACATGTTTAGCTATCATATGACACCTTTTAATGATGATAGGACATTTACATGAGTAGTGGTGCTCGAATTAGTATGAGAGCCCAGGTCTTGGTAACCAAGAAAACAAAATGGCGGCCGTAAGAGAAAAACAAAATTTCAGGGGGGCGGCAATTTCAGGGCAGGGGGTCGATAAAAAATGCCATATTTCACACCATTAAAGGCTCCGACACTGGTGACGGGACACATTGTATATGTATGTCTATCCATTACCCTAGTATCCATATAGCAAGCCTTAAACTGGTTACTGGGCTAGGCTAATTGGTGTGAATGTAAGAAGGATTATTATTATTATATAAATGACTCAGTTAACCGAATATAGTAAGATAAGCGCTTGTGTTACGAGTGGTTTTACGTCGTCTGTAGCGTATCAACGAGGTTCGACCTCGGTTTGCTTTATTCAAAGCTTGTTCAACCAATGGGTTTGTACGTATGATCGTTCGTCAGGTTTATTATCCTTTTATTTATTTTGCATTTGTCTTTATAGTGGGCATTGACGATCACTTTTTTCACGCACGCACTACGCATTCACTGGCGTCATTCCGGATCTTCAGTTTTCGATCATTCACCGCGGGCGCTGCGAGCGAACTGACGCCATTGGATTGACGATCAGTTTGGCGCGAAGCGCCGAGTTGGATTTATGATAGTCTTGGGAATACGTGGCGCGTCGTCAGTGAAAACTCTGGGGTGATGATTCGACACTCACGATCAAATTTTGGATTGACGTCAGTTCAACTGATGCGAAAAACTGACCGTCAATTCGCAGCTTTAGGGTGTAGCTGTTTTAAAATGTAAGGTAAGGTCTATAACAGTTAGCATATTCTTTTGTTTTTATATGTCAAGGACCCTAAATAAAAAAGCAGAATTACAATGAAAAATGATAATTATGTTCAGTTAAATTGTTTTTGCTAGAAAGCTTATATAAACAATGATATGCTATAAGAAAAGAATACAAAGTGAGAAAAATTTAAGTGCTTTGAATGGAACGTGTGAATGATCGAGTGAGTGGGCATTGAATAAAAAAGTTTAATTTGGCATTTCTTAGTCATGGCAAGTTCCTTTTTAATATTCAATTAAAATAATGAAATTAATGAGATATTTTTTATAAGATACAAAATACGCCTGTAAAACATAACCACGTCTCCGAGCCCTCAGGTGGGATTCGAACCAACAACCTTTCGCTATCCGGGCGAGTGCTCTGAATGCAAAAAAATAAATTATATACAGATTTTTTTGCTTAATAAGTTAGTTATGACCTCCGTGCTCCCATATTGGTTTTCATGGTAATGTCACTCCGAGGTCCCGGGTTTGAGTCCCGGCTGGATCCATGTAGAAAACGAACTTGTCTATATTGCCTCGGGTCTGGACGTTGTGGTACCGTAATTGTTTCTGTTTTCCTTAACACAAGTGCCTAAGCTGCTTCACTTGGGTTCAGATGTTGTCTAATATTTATATATTTATTTAATGTTACATTTCACGAAACGAAATTGCTCATCAACTCTGATCAAGTGTAAAAATCAACAACCTTGAACAATCTTGAATATTTGTCAGACAACATTTATTTAGGACTGGTATTATCCCACAAAGAGCAAACCACTAAGGAAGTTGAGCGAAGAATAGCAAACGGATGGAAGACATACTGGTCCTTAAAAGAAGTCATGAAATCCAAAGAGTTAAGCATGCAAATAAAAAGGAAAGTCTTCAACACCTGTTTAGTTCCAGTCATCACTTATGGATGTGAAACCTGGGCACTCACCAAACACCATAGTGAAAAGTTAGAACGCTGTCAAAGAGCCATGAAGCGTAGTATTCTAGGAATCAGAAAGCAGGACAGAGTTAGGTGCAGCACAATAAGCGATAAGACTAAAGTCGTTGACATAACTACACGAATAGATCAACAAAAGTGGAGATGAACAGGCCACATGATCCGTGATCCCCAAGAGAAATAGTGCAAAATTGTCACTGACTGGTATCCCAGAGATGGTAAGAGAAGCAGGGGATGCCAACAAACAAGATGGGAGGATGACCTAAAACTTACAGTTGGACGTCATTGGAGGAAGGTAGCTCGTGATAGGTCTCAGTGGAAAAAGTTGGAGGAGGCCTATGCCAAGAGGCACACTGAGCTTCGGGACATACTCTGAACTTATTTAAAACCAAAGCCCATAAAGCTCAGAATAAACAGGCTTATTAATTTTTATTTTTTACATTTCACAAATACATATTATAAAATAGCTTACCAAGTATTGTGAAGACCTGTTGTATTTTAAGTCATGAAATTATCTATCAATATTTTATATACATTTTATGATATAGCTATAAAGAAAAGAAAAATGACAAGAACGCTCTCCGTCGAGTCAACCATCCGTAAAATTGTGTTTAACTTAATATTTTCTGCGAACGGTTTTTTTACTTGGGAAATTTGTTCTGGCTCCTGTCATTATAAATTATACCAAGAACACATGATCAAAGTAAAAGGAACGTTGGAAATTAAAAGGGGAAAAGCATTTTAATTAGCGCACCGCGATATTAATTTTCTGTATTCTTGCTGCAAGGAAGGTAAATTTATTAATTTTTTTATGAGAAAATCCTCTTTTTCTCATCTAACAATGAGAGATATGCAAAATTTCCTTATATTTTTATTTATTCCAATGACCAAGCTTATTAACAAAGGAATGAGCAAAGCATTTCTAAATGCAGGTCTATCATTATTATGGAGAAACAAAATGTCATAATTGTTAGTGGCAATGGCACTTAAGGTAGGTTAGTACATGATATTATTAAATTTATTTCATTCAAATCAAATAAATGTACGGAATTATAGTTTGTCAGTAGTATATCTCAAGGCTTATTGCTGTGGTTAATATTAATAATATCCTCCAAAAACAGCAATGCGCGTTTTTATAACGAACGGTTTAGAGATTCTCTTTATAGCCATACCTTTATAAAGGAGGCACTGAGGACTACCACCCTTTCTTGGTCGCTATTCCTACCTGTCGCACCAAGCGCTTCTCGACTTCTTTTATAAAGCGCACAGCAAAGGAGTGGAACTCCCTCCCTGCGTCTGTATTGCCGAGTATATATAACCCGTCTGTTTTTAAAGCCAGGGTGAATAGGCACCTTCTCGGTTAGCTCGTTCCATCGTGGATTCTGTCTTTGCCCCCGGGCTTGATTGGGATCAAGAGCGAACCCATTCTGAATAAAAAAAAGTATTATTTAAGGAAATTGATATACCTACTGTGTCTTTCCAACAAATTATACGAAAGTAATATGTATGTAAAAAAATACTTTTTCAAAAAAAGTATTAACCGTACGTTCAACGCTAGAAATATATATAAACTAGCTGATCCAAGCTTCACATTGCAAAAGATATGTAGAGTTAATCTTATTATTCTTTATTTGAATAACCACACTGCTTATTAATAGTATGTACGTTTTATTAGCGCTAGAAAAACTTCCTGAATTTACAAAATTCTGTAATATATAAGTCTACACTAATATTATAAAGAGGAAAGATTTTTATATGTTTGCAATGAAAAACTCAAGAACTACTCAGCCGATTTCGAAAATTCTTTCACCATTGGTAAGCTACATTCACGCTGAGTAACATAGGCCATATTTAATGCTAGAAAAAAATTAAAGAATTTGGCCACCCGTGGGAAGCCGGGACGGGCCGCTAGTATTAAATGAAGAAACCACTGCCTTCGCCGAGTTTTTTACAACAAGGTCTTCCAACGTTGAACTTACGAAGCCATGACAATCTTGATGGCTTTCTATGATTTGTCTTACAACTAAATGAAAATAGAAAAATTAAAATGTAAAGCTTACTTTCGCAAAAGCGAACGCATAAACAAATAACTGTTAATTCACAGAATCATCACATGCCGTGTGGTGTCCGGTATAGCACCAATCCTCCTCACCTAAGAGTGTCGTAATACACGACCAATGATACTGCAGCTAATCATTACACACCTCCCGTAAACCACAAAGCGGATAGCAGCGTCTTCCGAATTATGGTCATTTATTAGAATCTCCCATCCACGTGCTAAACGTGGTGACAAAATTTCCCCATTTTACGGGAGCTTTTAAAGGCTTGCACTCAGCAGTGGATGTCTTGCATCAGAGATGATGTACACAGTATCACAGCTCCTGATTATTTAAATGGTATGGTGTAATTTTTTTTTATTACTATGGTTTAAATGGTAGATTTTATTCAAGTAATATTTGAGGTCTTCAAAGAGATTTGAGCAGGTTCCATTTCCATTCTAGGTCAAAGTAAGGTTTGGTTTGATCATAACAACGTTAAAATGTCCTCATTAATAGATTCAGTATCCTAATAGGGTCCAGTATATAGAGCCTTTGCACTAAGTTAAAATGATCAAATCAATAATCTCAGATGCTTAATTTAACCTCCTCAGAACCAGTGTAACAAAGCATGAAATAGGAAAGATGTGCCAGCCTTAAATAGAGCCTAATGTAGCAATTTAAACTTACTAGAAATATTTAGCATTGAAAATAAATGTTTCCAGGATTATTATAAAGTATTACGCAAATACAATATAGGTATAGAAAATGTTATTGGTCAACTTAAACTTACTTGATTCGTCGAATAACAGATGTGAAAACTGCGCGCTTAGTCTATTTTAGCTACTTCCACAGTATTATGTCGTACGGGATACTACTGTGGGGAAATGCCGCCGATATTGGCTGCATTTTTGTACTGCAGAAGAGGGCTGTTCGGGCGATCTATAGGATGGGCTCCCGAGAGTCCTTAAGAGAAAAATTTAAAGAAATTGGTATTATGACTGTACATTCACAATATATTTATGAAAACTTACTGTATGCACACAAGAATAAAGATATTAAATTCAGAAAAATAGTGACTATCATAATTTAAATTTAAGAAATAAAGACAAGCTAGCAATGCCCAGGTATAAGCTCCATAAAATAAGCAACTCCTTGCAGGTCACTGTATACGAATGTACAACACGCTGCATTTAACATGCATGACTTGTCAATGAATAAATTTAAAATTTTAATTAAAACTCAGTTATGCAAAAAGGCTTATTTCAGTGTTAAAGATTTTTTGAATGATAAGGCAGCGTGGACCTAAAGAAAATGAATTGCTCGTTCTCTGAATTGTTTTGTAAGACATTTGGCGATTTTAAAAGAGTTTTGGCACATGAGTTTCTTGCCTGATTCTTCTCATGTTAGCTCCTACGTTCGGAATTGGGTCGCTCGTGGCGATTACATGCGCGGCATCAACTACGCGGATGTACTTACCGCTAGCGCAAGGGTTATCTTGATTTTATTGTTATTTGTTATTTTGAATATCTCCTTAATTTTGTAAAATTGACGATTTTAAGTGCCCGCAAGGGCCTATGAAATAATGTAATTTTGATTTTTAAAATTATGTTTTATTTTTATTTTAATGAAAATTGCTAAATACGATAAATAAAATAAATAGAAAGTTAGTATATTTCATAAACAATGTATAAGAATTATGGTAAATGTAATATTGATTGCTGGCTCCAACTGTCAATTTTAAGTTACCCTTGTCAAGGTACTTTACCGATGGAACATACCACAATCCTTTTCTGAAATAAACAGGCCATTAAATAAATTATTTAGTAAAAACCAAGCCATAAAAAATAAAGATGACATTTTCAAAATAAAATCGACAGTAAATCGATATGATAATACGCTTGCGAACATTTACTGACAACACATTTACGAAATACCGAACTGTTATTTCAGCATTTCTTAGAAAAGATTTCTACTACCCACAAAATAGCAGAAAACTATAAGACTCGAAATCTAATCAATTTATCACTAACAAGTACTGACTTAAGTCCTTTAGGACTTACAAATGCGCAAAAATACTTTTGACATGTTAAAATAGGACGAATTGCTTGATTTGAGGTCTAAATTGGAGTTTTTTGTTAAGAGCTCATCTTATGTTGTCTATTCGACTTATATCATAATAGTATTTAATAAAAAGTAACCATCTGCTACCAGTAAGTTCCCTAACCTTTCCATAAGCAGTTGGATAAATGGATGTTATGTTTTAATTATATTGCATTGCCTTGTTTACTTAAAGAAAGATAATTTCATTTTATCATACATCAGTATAATAAAATGAAATTATCTTTCTTTAAGTAAACAAGTGATCAACAAGTACATATCATTTAGGAACACAGTTTCATGGTGTGAACTGGAGCTTTAACTAGGGAAGACTCTGTATTTCTGGACTCCAGGACTCACTGGTGAATTACAGAGTATGAAATAACATTATTGAGAGTAACGGTCGTTATGTGTGATTCTGGGTGAGTGTGTAAAGTGAGTGTTGGTGTGTGTGCGTGCGTGTGTGTATGTATACTGTGTGCTGAAAAAAGAGGAAAGTAAATAAGAAAGAGGTCATATTCACAATATTAAAATTAGAAGAAAACAAGACCTTTTCTCATCAACCCAGTAAAAACAAAGGAATTTCGTGAAAAGAGACATGTATTTAACACTTACATCATAAGTAACTTTAACAAAAAGCTATATACGATAAGAGTATCTTCTGCTTCTACAAAGTAATTAGGAAATAGTTGAAATGAAATGTCGAGCGCCTTTTCTCTCATAGTTCCCTCAATAATGTTTTGCACTTTCCTTTTGAAATGATCACTGTTTAACGTTTTTTTTCGCGACCATCCTGTTTATTTTGATGGATAACTTTAACCGTGTTTAAGCATGAAGTACCACAAAATTACCCAAACCGTAAGGATGTTTTTTATAAACTTTAAGAGTAGAACTGATTTGTTAACTGTCGAACTGTATAAGAAGCTTTAAATTAATTAAATTTAAAGCTTCTTAAAAGTTATAAAAAAAATAAAGGGCCTGTATTGTTTTTGGAATATGTTTAAAGGTCTTAACGGAATATGATTCGTTAAGACCTTTAAACGTATACGTTGAGTGTAAGATTAATTGGTCATGCTTTGACATATAAACTTCCAAAATTTAACCTTAGCAGAACCTTGAAATCTAAATCTTTCTGAACTTCTCTAAACCATTTTATCAGTAAGCACGTGATTTCATTTAAACTTACTGTGTAAATCCCTTAATTTTTTACACTGAGGTCTTAACCTGACGATCTGTTTGCAGCAATTAAATCTTATAGATGAACTGAGGTAAAGTTAGAAACTTAATTAAAAAAAACCATTGTGTGTACTTATGTACGCACGTAAGAAGTTATACTTCTTTAGCGTAACTAAACAAAGATAACTAAAAATTTCCTCCCCTGTGCCAGTACAGTACTCTTTGTTTGTTAAAAGAAAGATTAATTTATAAACTATATAGTCATCAGTAAGAAGCATTAGAAGATTAATAGATTTTCTATATATCTGTATACAGAATCAAATTATATATCAAAAACCATTAAAATATACAGTTTAACCAATAATAATGTAATAATAATAATAATTTATATTTCAAACAAGCAAAAAGAATACATACCCTCTGTGGGTATGTATAAACGCACTCAATAAACGAAACGATAAATCAATAAACGCACTTAAAAAGTTTATAAAATAAAAACCACTTTTAAATAAAATTGTTATAATGTTATTATATCATATAAAATTGTTATTATAATATTATATAAATTATTATAATTGGACATAACATTATCAAGATTGCACAGTCACTTGCGCATATACACCATGGTATTGTGGCAACGCGTCGCCACGGCATGCGTCGCCACACCAACAATCGGTTTTGGCCGCGCCTAAAGAAGTATAACTTCAAAAAACTTGCGGGCGAAGCCGCGGGTAAAAGCTAGTATTATATAAATTATTGTAATTGGACATAACATTATCAAGATTGCCCAATCGCTTGCGCATACTACTACTACATATAGACTGAATATATTTATATAAACACCATTAGTGCAGTCATTGAAGCATTATTGCTCCGAATTTTTTTACTGTGAACCGAATTGCATACAATTTTGGAATTAGGTTCATCTTACCCTTAACTTCATAAGTGAAAATGATTTGAACTCCGCAACCACCCTGGGGGTGGTCGACACCCCTTCTCGGGGGTGAATTTATTTTTTTGCAAAATAACCTCGGATATCGATAGAAGGCCTAATTTAAAGCAAAAAATCATCTATAAAGTCTTTCAAAAAATCCAATAGTTTTCGAGTTATTGGCAATTAAAAATTCGCATTTTTTTACGTTTTTCATCGGTTTTTTGCAAATATCTCCAAAAATATACGTTTTATCGAAAATTTTATAAAAAACAAAATTGTAGCAGGTAAAACAATGAACAATTTGGTATTTTACAAAGTATTCTAAGTGCAATATTTAGCTAGATATTAAAGATCAAAGCCGTTTTTTATTTTGTCTGAAATTTAATCGATGTGGTCAATGCCATCTTGCGGCGAGCAGATGCATTTTATGCATTCTAATACAAAAGGGTTTTGTAGTGCTTGAAATAAGCTTTAAAATGAGCACTATTAAAAGTCTTTTACACGTAAAATAAGTGAGCTGTATTGCAAATAAGGGGAGCTTCTAATGTTTTTTCTTTTAAATCAATGGGTTTCATAAGTGCCATTTCCACCAAAATTAAAATTAATCGTATTCCGCCTAGAATTAACTTTATTATGAAGAGTTTGATACATAGTATCAGTTTGGCTGCTTCAGGACACATATTTTTCAAAAAAGTCACGATTAAAAAATAACAGTTTCAAATTAAAAAAAAACCCACTTTTCTTTCATAATATCTCAAAAATGACGACAGATACGTATAATAGTGTACAGATTAAAAATTTAGGTATTTTTCTGACAAACAATTTGTTTTTTTTGTTTTTTCTGTCAAACAAAAATTGACGGAGATACGATTGTTTAAAGAGCGCGTGGCAGCGCAATCACAGCCTCTCTTACGCCCTTTAACCCTTCACCGTTTTAGAAAAAGGTTTTTTACTGTATATTGCAATAAAGGATGTTGTAGCTGTCTTAATTACCTTTAAAATGGTTTTTTATAAATTGTGATAGCATAAAAATTGAAGGCGTTATGGTCCAAAAACTTATCATATTTTTTTCTACTTAGTAACTGAAATTTTCGGAGTGTGAATATTTGGAGCAATGTGAAAGTACGCAGTATAATAGAGACCCACAACTATTGTAATGTGTATATATATACATAATATGGCTCAAATATTTTGGAAACGTAGGCATGAATACATACCAACGTTCTTATATGTATATATAACACATTTGAGTGAAGGGGCCAACGAAAAAGCCATGTGATCAGCTGTGCGTGCACCGTTTATTCGTTATAATGTGACCAGTATATTTCCGTCTGCAAAGGAATGAGCACATGTTTAATATAATATTTTAACTAGACACCCAATTTCAATACATTTTTTTTAATAAAAAAATTTAATATATTTACTGTTTTAATTTAGGGGTAGTTTTAAGGGTAGAAAAGCTAAAGAATATAATAATTATTTTCGAGAGTGTGGAATAATATTTAAATCCTTTTCATTTTATAAAAAAAAAAAATTAACAATTTTTTATCAAGGGGTAGTTTTCAAGAGTTGAAAGGGGGTTAAAAATTTGATAATTATTATAGAGAGTATAAAATATTACTTACTCTATACTTACATCTTTTTATGTCATACCAAAGTATTTTTTTGTGATTTTTTTCAATTTAGGGGTTGTTTGCAAGGGTTGTAAGATTTTCAAAGGGTTGAAAATGATTTTAATATGAGGTATTTATGTTAGAAAATACTTTACAATTTCACCACTTACTATTAGACATGTTTTCTAGCGATAAAATGGATCAATGTCAATTTTTCCATTAAGGGGTTGTTTAGACCCCTTAAAAGTAATAGGCGGAGCCCAGACCATTTTCACTTTTGAAGTTAAGGGTAAGACGAGCATAATTCCAGAATTCGATGCAAATCGGTTCACAGTAAAAAAATTCAGAGGTAAGACCCTATTTTTCGCTTCAATGACTGCACTACATCGTATAGTGGCGACGCGTCGCCACGGCATGCGTCGCCACGCCAACAATCGGTTTTAGCCGCGCCTAAAGAAGTATAACTTCAAAAATGCCATTTTCAAATATTTATGTTTATTTTCTATAAACGTTTGATTTCTACAGTGTTACAGACAAACAAAATATTGTCGATGTAGTGTGAAAACTTCGTAAATTATTTTTCTTTGCTGAATGATTGTAAGCCTTCATAAGTGGAATATAAAGTTTAAATCTCTTTTGCCTAAATATTAGATTTACTAGGTTTTCAACTCTACATTGATGATATGCCGTTTGTTCCCGAATGTCATTGTCGTATACTAATTCATGTGTTAAATCCTTAATTTAGTATCCATAAAAGATAGATCATGTACTATGGATACTAAATAACTTAATCTGGGCTAAATAATAATAGTGTGAGTTGTTCGAAATTTATTTATTAAAATAATATCGTATTAAGTTTTAGTTGTAATTAAATATTAAATCCTTTTATAGATCACGTGAAATTTTTAATGAACATCATTAGATGAATCATCATTAAATTCTAGCTCGTCCTTTATCAGAAATATCAAGGTTAATTTGCTTTATATTTTAACAGTAACTTTCATATTTACTTTTGGAATAGCTCTCATCAATCGTATGGTTGTCGACACATCAAACTATACACTTAAAAGTTGAATTGATCTCTATTAAAATGGAATAAGGTCAAATATCAAACTGGAGGTGATACATATAACTGTACTATGAATTAAGTAGAAATGTAAGACTAATATTTTGATGTGGATGGCGGGCGTCGAATTAAGGCTTGGAAAATTGTTTTCAAACTAACTCCGTCTATTAATAATTTCCCAAAGCTTAGGTTAACGAATTTCCTTAGTGAATGGTTGTGCGGGCGATTCAAAATTTAATGGACTGTATTGCGGTTTGAGAAAATTTAATGTCGACAATAAATATGAAAGGCAGATGAAGGGGGAACGTTACTTTGACCGCCACGTGGTGTCAGATGCTGGAGGCTACCGGGATCGGCCCTGGGCGTTGCTGTTCCTTATTATTACGCACACGAACAAACCGTCACATAAAATTATAGTTTGTTGTAGGGGTTTGTGGATAGGCCATTAGTTCAATTTAATATTGCGGAGCTAGGTGCACGTGCGCGAGCGGCAATTAAACGACATTGTTTCTTTCTATGTCCGCATGGTGGCTACATTGCATTGTGGTATGATTTGCCACCAATAGCTGGCGCAGTCGTCTCGCTCTTCAATCTATATGCGAGAGAAGGTAGGTGCGAAAGGGAAATGGAATAAATGGAAGTGAGGCTAGGAGTGTCTACCAAGATAATAAAAATAACAAAATCATAGAAATAAATAACGCGGCAGATTTGAATTTAATACTGGCGCAACTAGTGAGAACAAAACAAAATATTACCTTGGTTATTCCTGATGGTACTGCTCAATAGGTTTGTATACATTAAGAAAAAAATATTATTATATGATTGTAATTTAAGCAGTCAACCGCTAGATTTTTATAATAAAAAAATTATTACTAAAAATAAATCAACTTGTATCAGGCGGGAGCCGAACCACATCCTCTTCCTATCCGGGTGAATACTCTTCCGATTGAGCTTCCATAACCTTTTTATTGTATTTATACTAAGGAATATGCATTACGTATATTGCGCCACCGGGCGAGCAGCGCAGTTATGTGGGACTCTCCTTCATTCCCCCACCCGGCCAAATGTTCGATGAAGGATTGGAGGCCTACACACTAAAAACCTTATCGACTCACCCTGCCCTAGGTCCCGCGGAGCCACAGGAGCTTCCATTACCTCGACAGACCCCTAAAATTTTATCAAGTATTTCTGTATCTTCTAGTTCTAGTTCTTTTACAAATATCGAACAATCAATAAAGAAGAAACAGTTATGTAACTTTTAGTCTAAATTTATTGACGACTGTTTGGTGCAACGGTAGCGATCCTGCCTTTCGCACCGACGGTCCTGGGTTCGAAACCGGAAGAGGCAGATGTTTATATGATAAGTACGAGTAATTTGTACTTGAGTCATGGGTGTTTATATATATTTCTATGAACATTACATATCTATGTATCATATATGTATGTTTATCCTTTACTGTAGTATCCATAACACAATCCTTACAGTGCTTACTTTAGACTAGGCTGAAATATTTATTATAACTAAAATATGTATTAGAAAACACGAAGAATTTTGTTTCAGCAAAATTTAAAACAATTTTAAAACTTTGGTATGATTGAAATGAGAATTATTTTTATTTTTGAGATTCAAAAACATGGAAATGACTTAATTTATTTATACTAATGTGAGTGACCATGAAAGTTTAAAATAATTTTAAGACTTATTCACATTCGCATTCAGCGCCAATGAAAAAGCAACAAATGTTATAATAATATTGACTCAGCATTGCTTATCGGCTGGTAACTATACCATCTTACACGGTAACGAAAGAAATGCGTGACTGTCCTCCTTTGACGCTTTTGAATAATTTGAATAATGATCGTGGCATTCGTAACGTGGAATAAATGTAAAGTTTCAGCTTTACAAATACAATAATGAGCGGTGTTTGTAAAGGCTGATTATAGTTGGCAGTCAAATTGAGTTATAGGCTGTGATTGTAATTTTTTTGCGTCACTATTTTTTTACTGGAAAGAAAAGTATTAAACAACCGCACATACTTGATAGAATTAGGCGTTACTTGCCGGAAGTCAATATAAAATAGTAAAATAAAAATATGTAGCTTACTTCCGCAAAACTCAAGCAGTGTGCACCGCCCGCCTACATGTGTTTCGCCCCCACACGAAGCATCATCAGGAACTGTTAGACAGTGCAAAAACGAGTACTTGCTCGTTACACACTGCTTGTAACACTGCAGCGCAGTCTGAGCACACTGCTGGAGTTTTGAGAAGTAAGGTACATATTTTTATTTTACTCACCGCACATACGTTGTTTTGAGCCCAAGTTAAGTAGATAAAGCACATGTGTTATGGAATTCAAGAACAATGAAGTTACCACAACTCCCAAACCGCAGCCAATATAGTAGGTTCGTTTTCTTCATTTACCCGACAGGATATTACCACACATACCAATAAACACGGATTTCGTCAAAGTTTTAAGTTTATTTTTATATTTTTAGCGTTCATATTAAATTTTTGTAAATTCATTTTCCAAAGGACTTTATAAGATTAATTATTATAATAGAAAAATACTAGAAAAAATCGACTCGGATCACAAGTGAATTCTCAGGCAGGAATCGAACCCGCAACCTTTGGAATCAATTGGGAGAGCATTGGACCGGATTTCCAAAGGTTGAGGTTCGATCTTGCCTGAGAATTCACTTGTGACACGAGTCGATTTTAACTAGTATTTTTGTATTATAATAATTTATCTTATAAGATCGCATTGAAAAATGCATAAAATATGTGCTTAAAAATTATAAAAGAACTTTATTTTAATCTCAATTTCGATTGAAATTTTACAAAAAATATCGGTGTATAAAACATTGCAGGTAAAAATAACGTTGTTTGAAAATATTCAAATACTTCAATAATTAATAATTGAATAAAGCTAATGTCAATTCAAAGTGAGTGGTGTAATCTAATATCATCTGTCTACCACCAATGTCAAACAGAATAAAGATAGAATTTGAAAAAATAAGAATATTTTCATTATTTTATGATGTGTATCGACATTTTTATTATTTTATTTAACATAACGACACTAATATGATTCGATAGCAATTATACGCTTTTAATTGCGATCGTATTACCTCCTACACTTCGAAGTTCATAAAAGCAGTTGCTTTTAACTTTGAAAGAAACTCTAGAACTATCGATTTGGAGTGTCCTTCGAAGCCAAACAGTTTCGGCTACGAGTCTCGGAAGGAATGGTTGAGTCATGAATACGAGCATTTATAATTATATATTTATTAATTTAGACAATACATAGTCAATTTATGTTAGTAACAATAATCTTATCCCTACGTTAGGAGCATTTCTCGACGTGATAACATCTTATAAATCGATAAATGCCGGCTAGACGCACGAAAAACATAACTCATTTTCACGTTCCGCCTGAGCTTAGCGTGCACGCGAGAGCGCGGAACAAGCGATAGAGAGTCACGATCGGCCTAAGCGTTCGGCTTGTGACGCATCTATCTCTCTTCCACTCCATCGGCTGATGCGTCCGAGTAGTAGAGAGACAGCGGTAGCACACAACCTACAAGAAATGTCTTGTCAACTGTTAATAAAGTAAAGTGAAAAGTTACATTGTTTATTTCAACAACATTTGCAGCAAAAAAGGAATTCTTGTATTTTAAGAATTTGATAAGCGATATAATTTCATATATTTGTTCTTTGTTTATTAAAAAAATTAGCATTGATCGGTGAGTGCAATAATAATAAGCTATGTTACAATTTTGACTATAATTTTTTTTTTCACTCGTATGAACGATAGTATAAAAATTCAACTGCTTTTATTTTGTATTTCAATTAACTCCTTCTTTGTATTATATATACAAAATAACGAAATTTCAATGATAATAATTCAATTCGTATGGTCAATATCGTTAATATCGTCCGTAAATCGACTTTATGGACAATATTTTTTTTTTAATGTAGATATATGTATGTTTTAGTTTTAAATTTTAATCACATTTGATTTCATTTTGCTAATTTTAACTGTCATATAAAATATTTTTTATTTTGTTAACAATAAAATATTATATTTTATATTTGTAATGCAATAGGTTGTTTAATTCTATGAATAATTCATTGATTAATTGTTTGCAATAACCATATTTTATTTTAAATATAAAAAAAATAAATAACATTGTACTTTCTTCTTTACCGATTTTTTATAGTATTTTAATAAATTTAAATGAAAACCTTAAAAAATAATAAAAAAGTAAACTATAAATAGAAAGAAAATTATGTATTAAAGCGATAAAAGATAACCTATATACCCGTATCATGGGAATTTATATATGTTTATATGTATATTATTTATTTTAAACCGTGAGCATTCCAGAAAGTCAACTTTATTGTCTCCTTTGTTACAGCAATTCAATTTTTTTAATTAATCGGTGAACCTTTCCTGAGTTGAAATACGACAACGTGCAACGGGGCAACAATTATGTTAACAGCCCCTTATCGTGGCGGTGTGTTGGAGCCTGGCGTGAGGGAGCTGCAGTCCGTCTTTTGTTGCGGTTGTAGAAAGGAGACAGCAATTGGACGTATTTCCATGGTAAGGATCCAACCCATAACTTCACTTAAATTGACGTAGGTATACCAAAATTCACGTCACGAAAACAGCTGTAGCAAAATGTCAGAGCGAATGGTCATTTTCTACTTATGCTACTTTCTATTTGCTACAGATGTTTTCGTGATGTGAAAGTATATGACATTAAGGCCGTTTTGTTATACTTACGTCAATTTAAGTGAATTTGTGGGTTGGATCCTTACCATGGCAATACATCCAATTATGTTAGCCGTCCCTTATCGTAGCAATAACCTACACGGGCTGCGCATGATTGTCTCTTCACTAACATATATAGGTATGTCTATTCGTTACCTTAGTATACATAACACGAACTTCACAGCGATTACCTTGGGCTAATTGGTGTGAATGTAAAAAAATGTTAGTTACAATAAATGCTGCATTATTTTTGAGTGACAAAAAATATATTTAATTGTAATTAAAAATGTTTAACTCCCAGCGGAGTGGGTACGGGTCAGCTAAAATAGTATATTTAAATTCACTGAATATTGGAAGAACTGACGCAGCGTTTAGTGCGTTGGGCTTACATACTATTGCGGATATTAAGCTACCTCTTCAAAGACACAAATGGGTGACCAAAAAAGTTCGTATTTGTCGGACACACCACACTGCATATACAATATAGATGAGAAAGTGTAAGTAAGTCCATTTATTAAAGGGATGCCAAAAACACACTAGAGCAAATAAACCCTAAAACAAAAATAGTAAAACGAACAAAAATACAAAAAAGATATCGTGCGCAAAAGTAATAAGAGGACACTATTTAGCATACATAGTAGAAATAGTAAAAACTGCAATAGTTGGAAATAAAAACTTAAACTAACATCAAATATTATTTACCATATTCAAGATAATTTTAATACACAATAGTATACAAAAATATACTAAATCAAATAAAAAAATATATGAAAAGTTCCTGATCAGAGTTAGAAAAAAGAAAAATAAAAAAAACATCCGCCATGGTGTATAGTCCACTCTCTTCACAACGTTTCATTTATGAAAGCGAATTAAGATATTGTAGAGCAGATAAAAATGTTTCTTTTTAACGATTATTATTTGTAGTTACATTAATAAATGAGTCCATTTATTTAATGTAGCACAAAAACGTAGTTCCAGTAATATTGGAAAGTAGTTTCTTTATGAAATCCCGTATATTTCAGCGAGGAAACTTTATCAGAGTATTGGCAGAAAGATAAAAGGTACCTACGCCATCGAATAGGAGCGGTCGCTTCGTTTCCTAACAATGGAGGCCAAGGCTTTGTCGCGACCGAGCAAGCCTTTATTAAAACCACTTTGCACCTCAGAACGTTTATAAATTGCTTGAGTCATTCAAAATGGTCGCCTTCATGCCTTCGTATAAGCGGCTTGGTGTAGTCAAAGATTAATTTATGAACACGTTATATTGCAGTATTGTTTGCCATTAATAAAAGTTAGGCTTTCATTTTGTCATTGTTATTATAGTGAAAATTATTTTCTATTTATACTAGTTTTAAGGTTATTTACGTCTTGCGTTGAAAAATATATTAGTTAACCTAAGAAAATAATGAAAAAACAAGTTTGTCTTAGTAGAGCGTCATCCTCTTTTGTACTTTTTTTGAGCCCAACATTTTGAAATGTAAATAAAGTAATAATAATACTTTCCCTATTTTTGCAATACATTGTTGAAAATAATTATAATATTTGTTACATTGATAGGACTTATTAGCCTAGCTTAAAGTAAGCACTAAGACTTGGGATATAGGGGAATGGATAGACATAAAATGTAATATTCATATCACTCAAAAACTGCCCCGTCCGGGACCGTCGGCGCAAAAGGCAGGGTCACCAGTTAGATAGATAGATAAAAGATTAATTTCCCACTTTACACACATATATTTATAAAAAAAAAATCATATCTTAAGAAAGACGTCGTCCTTAACAAAAATGTGTGTGTGTGCCGCAACATTACGCAAGGGTCGCAGCTTAGCATCGTATTCACTCGCATCGCGAGTAAATTGCTGATTTTCAGCTGCAACCACTAGTTACTAACAAAGACGATGACCGGCAACATCAGTGTGTGTGATATTTTAAAACACATATAAAATAGAAGCTTAATAATTAAAGTGCTTATATAATGGTGAATGTGCAACATATTTTTATAAATTATCACTACTGAAAAGGTCGTCAAAATGAAAATAAACTTTAATTAAATACTTAGGAAGAAATAGTTTTCTCATCTACCCCTATTCAGAATGCATTTACAACGTTCTGAAAAGGGGTAGAAGAATGGGCACAAAAAACCATTAGATATTACTCTACCTCTGTTTATTGCACACTCAGCACAGAAAACTTTAAAATATATTTCTTTGTACTCAAATAACAGATGATCAATAACATTATTTCCCATTAAATAAAACTAATATTAAGTAAGACAAAAGAAATATTGGAAAAACACTTGAAAAAATGTGAAAATCAGCTTTACCGCTGCAGTTAAGAAAGGTGCTCAAAAGGCTGGCAGCGTTTCCTTGTTGAAATAGATATTATTAGGTTGGCCGTAAAAGCTATCAACTCTTTTGTTCCCGGTCGCTTCAAATAGCTGTATACTAATTTTAATGACATTTAGTTGAACAAACCCATCAACCAGCCATGGTCTGACGAACCTTTTTGGTTATACAGGCCGAATCAGCGGAAGATACGCACGGATTTTTTCATTGGAGATCCAGACGCACTGCGGGCTACCACCTTTTCTTGGTTGCCTGTCGCACCAAGCGCTTCTCAACACACTTTATTTGTAAAAAGAAAGATATATTTATAAATTATATAGTGATCCGTAAGAAGCATCAAAAGTTTAATAGATTTTCTATATATCTGTATACAGAATGAAGCAATATATTAAAAACTATTTAAATAAACTGTTTAACCAATAATAATGTAAAAATAATAATAATTTATATTATAAACAAATAAAAGAATACATATCGACAGTTAAATTCAAATCAATAAACGCACTTTAAAAAGTTTATAAAATAAAAACCACTTTTAAATAAAATTGTTACATAAAACATACACACACACACGTTCATAAATATTTGAGTAACTACCTTGAGCCAATTAGCGGCCAACTTCATCCTGCTGGTATATTCCATGTCGCTTTTGCGGGCAACTTCAACCTGTTACTTTTGTGTTACAGTGATGCACGCGCATCAAAATTTCACTATCATTATTTTTTCATAACGCGCCTAAAGAAATATATTCAATAAAAAAAGGTACCGTACAAATACAATAACATCTCAATATTATTCTCTTTTCTTAGCAGTTTTTATTCACAAAGGGAGAAATATATTAGAATTTTCTGAAGTCATTGAGTTCGTGCCCTCGTTAAATCCTACGTCTGCAATTAAGAAAAGGTTGCTTCTGAGTAGCGCTGTAAACTGATTATACTTAAAATGAAGCGGTAACACCCGACATTACCTTCGTTATTTGCATAAATAAATGTTATTTGGAAGGGAAATGTTTATTTATTCTAAAGCCCATACTTTGAAACGCGTTGTACTTTAAATTTTTTGTTGTAAATAAAGAAATAAAAAAGAAATAACGTGTTTTGATTAATATCTTTGGGTTTTAAATACTTATTTCCTATTACTAAAAATAGTAATAGTAGAAACTTTTCTTTCTAAGAAAGTTAAGTGCTTTTATAATTAAAATTGGTATTAACAACTCTTGCATTAAAAGTTAATCCCTGATCAAGAAACCCAGTAGCTCTTGTAGGCACGAGTTTCTGCAAATTACTTTATTTATTTGTTGGAAGATTTACAGACAAATATCATATACTAAAGTCCGTTTTTTTAAGCATTAGAAAGAACAAAATTTGGGTACTTTATTGTACACATATAATGTAACAAGCAAAACGTAACATCGTGAAAAGTTTACACTAAAAAATACCTTAAGAAGCAGAAGTTGCAAACTTGTGGAACGAAACGTTGGTCAGTATGACACGACAAAATTAAAAAGTACATGCCGATGTTGTTATACGTACCATATTAAGTGATTTTTAAAATGGTCGCTTAACATGGCCGCCATTTGCAACAATAGCGGCAAATGTCAACGTCTGCATTTATCTGTTTTGACTATTTTCTTTGGTTTATTGTTAAGTTTCTATTGTTTTTGTTGAAGTTTTTTGTTTAAAGTTTTTGTTGTTATTTGTTATTTAATCTGTTCAACAATGGACGAGCCTGAAACCGGTCCAAGTGGACTCCAGCACAAGGTTAGCCACCATTGCTTCTTTGTTTACATAATTTCTAATGCTAAAAAAATGGACTATAGTTTGTAATCAGTAGCTAAAATCCATGTCACTTACAAAGCTCCATAAGTTTATTTTCATGTGAGTCGCTTATAATTTTAATTGTGACAGCACTGAGCAATATTAACAAAAACAATAATTATAAAAAACTCCAAAGTGCAGTAAATTGAAGTATACAAAATAAATAAAACCCAGCTAACGTTCCTCCATCGAAAAGAAATCATCGGAGAAAAGTTTCCTGACCGAAGCTGTGAGGAACAAAACAGGTCAATATCGTAGGATAGTTTTCGATATAGAAAACTATTTTGTGTCCGAGGTAGTGTATTTGATCTCCGGCTGGGTCAATGGGGAAAACTACTTATTCTATATTATCTCTAGTCTGGTTTCATGGTACCGTCGTCGCTTCTGAATTTCATTAAACTTTAACATCAGCTTTAGCTACATTACTTGGATTCAACACAATACAGATATATATATGTAAATATTTATATATATATATATATATATATATAAATATATATATATATATATATATATATATATATACACTATCTGACTCGGCCACACGTCCCTGTGGCTCAGTTATTAAACCTTGGATAAAAAAATAGTTTAAACTAAAATGAAGCCTATCCAATATCATAAGTCAGAAGAAATCCAAAAATGAAAAGAAAGAAACATCAAAATCGGTATTTCGGAGTTCACCGCGGTCAAATTATGATGGGTAATTTTTTGGCGGAATTGTGAAGTCACAAAACAAGCCATAAACTAAAAGAAGAAGAAGAAAACGGGTAATTTTTATATGAGTCATCAGTGCGAAAGGCAGGCTCCCTCCCTACTGATGCACGATGCATCTAACGGTCGACAAAATATACTCAATCAATATCAATATACGAAATCCGGTATATCAATCAATTCAAATTACACAAATTAACAAGTAAACATACAAAGCAGCAAGTATGACATTGCTAGATGCGGTCACAGATATCACCTCCACATATTACATAGTTTAACTTTTAATATTCAATTGTGGTTTCTTAGCCCAACTTAGAAACTAAAAAATAAAATAAAACAATATTTCTGCTACAATGTTTAAAATAAATATAAGAATAAATAATATTAACACTTAAAAGCAACTTTTTTAAGGGTATGTATTGTATTATACGATACAGCAATTCCCTCTCTGCGTCTGTATTTCCGAGAACTTATAACCCGTCCATTTTCAAAAGGGTGAATAGGCACCTTCTGGGTTAGCTCGTTCCATCTGTCTTGGCCCCCGGGCTTGATTGGGATCAAGAGCTAACCCATCCTAAATAAAAAAAGCACCAATATGAAATATGAAGTTTATACGAAATGAATCTAAGCAAGTGATTTTATAGCAAACGACTAACTGACCCGGTAACGCGTTGCTATGGTAACGCGTATACAATGGAAAAAGAGCGGACAAACAAACACACAAACAACAAATTTGTGTTCTTAGATTATAGACTAGCGGCCCGTCCCGGCTTCGCACGGGTGGACAAAATTATTATTAAATAAATATTATTTTAATAATTATTATTAAATAAATAATAATTATTAAATATTTTTCTGTTAGTGCCATCTAGCGTCCGGTAGACGAACTACTTGCGGTTAACGCGTTGCTATGGTAACGTTATTGATACAATGGAAAAAGAGCGGACAGACAAACACACAAACCACTGTGATCTTAGATTATAGATTGTACATCTGTAATAGTCATACATGGTAATTATAGTCGAATATAAATTATTTATTGTTCCAATTGATTGTGAAATATGTATGACGTTGTTGTGACTTTATAACAATAAATATATAACATTGAAAAGCCAAAGAAATGCAAATTACGTCGTAATATGTTATGTTTCTGAATATGTACGTTTACGTACGTTTATCAATGGAAACCATTTGGTTTCCATTGATATAATGGGGGTATAAGGTATTGTAAACAATCGTATTGTTACAATGTTATTTAATACAATACTTCAAAGCCTTTTAACTAAGTTTCATATATTTCCTGATACGAAAGTTAAAGTAGGACATAAATGTTTATCTAATTTTAAAATATGTATAAAATTTAAGTTATATAAAACGCAGGTTTGATGCCTTACGGCATTCTCTACCAATCAAGCGGTAAGAGTATATAAGTTTATAAGCTATACAATGGAATGAAATAATTGTATTCAATTTTTTAAATTATTTAGTATGTCTTTAAATTTATTAAAAAAACGGACACAAAAAACTTTTCAGCTTTAACGGGAGTATCAAGATTTACAGATATCGTCACGATATATAATCCTTAAAAAACAATGTTAATGTTTTAGCACAATAATATAGTCTCCGGCAAATAAGTTGAACATGATTTTGAAATCACGTGACATGCGCAGTAGCAAGTTTAGGTACATTATTCACTACTGCGTATCTCACGTGATTTCAAAATCATGTTCAACTTATTTGCCGGCGACAATACCAGTGTTATGGTTTTATTACGTCGTTGATTACCACAAAGTCAACAAGTATATCTTTATATATATAATTCTACTACTACATGAGTATGTCACTGAACTTCTCTTATACGGCTGGACCGATTTGAATGAATTTTTTTTATGCGTTTGGGTGGCGGCCTGGATGGTTTAGATTCACAAATCAGCCCGGCAGGTGGCGCTGTAGACGGCACAGCAACGCGTGGCCGCGTCAGCAAGTGTTTTATAGAAATTTACTTAAACATAAAGTTATATAAAACCTAATATCTTAAATAAAGTTAGTTGTTAAAAAAGAGTGTGTCTCAGCTCCGACGCACGACTGGAGTTTACTTCTTAAGAACGATTGTCTTTGAACAGGCACAGAAAATAATAAAACAAAACTTCAAAATAAAAATGAAAGGTGCGCACAATCGGTCGTGCACAAAAAACGTTACGCTGTCATTCTATCTACATTTATTTAACTTTTCAGATTTTTTTCAAAACGGGCGCCTTATACAAATGCAAATAAACCTAACTCCCAATGCGGAACCCGTCATATTTTTGTAAGTATCTATGCATAATGTGATGTTAATGTGGTATTTTATTATGGAGATATAAATTATATATTAATAATTATATATACAAATTGTAACTTCTAGGTTGTAGGCAGAGTTAACTAATCTAATTCCCAAGCCAATAGGAATCAGTCGCATAAGACGACGAAGATGTAGGTAACGTAGAGCTATCGACATTTTAATAAGAATATTAATAAAATGTGAAAAGTTTAAACGTTTTATCTTACTCATTTTTTAGTAACTATCAATGACCTTTCTGTATGGGACTTTGTGTGTTTTATTCATAAACACAAAATATGATACCATCAATTCTAAGAACTTAAAAAGAAACCACACAAGTAAATAACTTATAAATATCAATTTTAATTAACTGAATCTTAGAATTTTATTTCTCTAAATAATATTGTCTAGCTACAAGATTCTTCGTTACCAAACTTTTCTATGTTTTATTGGTCTAATATACGCAAAAAGCATCAAATAATCAATTCTCAGAAATGAAAGAGAAGCTATTAAAGGTTCTCATGTAAGTTTTTCAATATTACTCAATTTTAAATTTGTTGATAGAGATACCTTAACAATACGGTCTGGATTTCAAATTAATTGCACAAACCAGATATCGATGGCGAAGTGCCAATACCTCCTATCTGAAATTCGTCAAGAAATTAATTTTTTTGTTATTGCGAATTAAAGTTCGCTATTAGAATGTTTTAATGAAATTTCCTAAGCGTATTTTCAGTCGCAAGCATATCAAGTAAAATAATAAATAACAACTTTTTCAACCAAAGTTTAGCTTGTTAAGAAATTAAACGTTTTATTCAGTTTGTGTATTATTTTGAATTTAGCAGTTCGACAATAAACACATAAATAGTTCTCTGTTTTGTAATCATTATTCTGCGCCTCCGCGGTTTCCCCGAGGCGGTTGCTTAGATGAAGCTTATACAGCCTTCCTAGGCTATGGCACTTTCTAGGTGGTGTTTTCAGTACGAGTCTGACATAACTTCGAATCCGGGCCGGAGTATCCATATAGGATTCACTACCTCATACCCCGGAGGGTGCCCAAGTTGCCAGGGGCGCAAAAAAAGTTATCATTATTACAAAAGATGTTTGCTCTCATCCTCCCCTTAAAATGGGGAGATTTCGCCATAATCTTCACACTTGGTTTGGTCGCAGTAAAAGACCATAATTCTTAAAACGCTACTGTAGATTTTTTGTTCTTAAGGTATTGTGATTACCTCCGCTATCATTAGTTGACTTTTACGACACCTTCAAGTGTGACGGGTTAGTGCTATTCCACTCTGCAGTTCACCAGACGTTAATAAGGAGAATCGCTCATATAGCAAGAGGGGCAGAGAGCTGCGGAATGCTACGCAGGTGTGACGTTTGTCTGGCGGCGGCGAATAAGCCGACAGGGCATGTCATGGGGAGGAGAGTCGAGAGAAAATACAAGTGGTTTGACGTAAGAGTATGAAGATATCGCCACAAACGTGACTTTGTTTTTTTTATTTTATGGTTATAATTAGGTTTTTTACTGAATCTTTAATATTATTTATGAATGAACTAATCAACAATTATTTACAAAATAGCTGACCCGGCCACACGTTGCCGTGGCTCAGTTCTTATAATTTGCAATATTTTTTTTTTATTAAATATCTGCAATAGCCCGCTCGCGCGTTCTGAGCCCGCGCGATAAGCAGCCTTTGTGATATTAATTCGTTGGTGGGAGAAGTGGTGGCATGCGCATGAGCTGCGCGCGGTACTGGACAGTACTTGGACATTGCAACATTACCTTATTTTTCTAAAATAAAAGTAGCCTAAGTTACTTCTTGTTACATCAGCTAACTGCCAATAAAAGTCCCGTCATATTCGGTCCAGCCATTTCAGAGATCAGCCGGGAAAAACAAACAGACAGACAGACAAAAATTGTAAAAAAATGTAATTTTGGTCTTTGTACCGTATATACATTCATATGAATGAAGTAAAAAACGGTTATTTCAATATTACAAACAGACACTCCAATTTTATTTATATGTATAGATGAAAGCCCAAAATAAAACATTTCCTCTATATAAGATGCTTTTAATAGTAAAATTAAAATAATTTTACCAATCCAAATGATTGAATCCAAATTACTAAATGAACCGTCAAATAACAAAAGCGAAAAAGCTAAAATGGGAAACATTGCCACTTTGCTGCTCCATACCAGATGTTTTTTTAATTGAACCAAATTAACAGGCAGCAGTACAAGCGGACCGTTGCCGCTTATAATATCGTTAGCGAACAAATGGTTGTGTTGTTGTAACCGCGGAATTCGCTTCATAAGCGGATTGCAACTCTGCAAATGCTCCCACTTCTGTATGGAGGTCAGTTAACTGCGTGTACCAGGTGTATGGAATTAAACGCTATGTGTTTCCTCTATTTTTGCGGGTTTTGAAATAACCGGCGAAACAGTTTTTGGTCTTGCTTTGGTGATTTATGTAATAGAAAAAGAAAAATGAAAATGAAGAAACATTATTCAAATGCAATGAAAAAATCTTAGATATGGCCGAAAATAATGTCGTTATTTCTAGTGGTTATACTTCCTCGCCTATCGCACAATTAAATAATATTTCACCAGATTCTGACATAGACACAACCATGATCATGATCCTGTGATCACGATACTGTAAAGGAATCGATACTTCAGTATTTAACCTTCATACGTTCCTCAAAGTTACCGACGTAAAAGGGCTTTGGGTCTTATTTGACCCAGTGCTATGTTGCCCTTAATGTACACTCAATAATTGCATAGTGAATAACATTAATGTTTATAATTTAATATGTATAACTTATTAATAAAAAAACGGTTAGTTAAAGTAAGTTTTTATTAATATGAAGTAATGAACATAGAACAATTTTTGTGAAATAATAACAAAATCCTATTATTATATCTAAAACAAAAAGTAATTATTACTTATCACATATAGTACATAGAGTAATAGTTTTAGAGTGCTTTTTACATATAAACTTTTTACATGTAAGGCAAACTAATCCCGTTTTATTATCTGTTTTTGGACATAATTGGCATCTACTTCTCTTGGTCGTTTTTTTCCTGTATTGTTTTCAGACTGGATTGAAGTTGATGGCTGTGGATCGTCTTGCGTTGAATCGCGTATATTTTTCGCAATTTCCAGTGAAAATGGTGCTCGAGGCAAAGTTTGCCGGGTTTTCACGTAAGGGGCAACAAGCTGCATACCCAGATTTTCTAAAAAATAACGGCGTTTAGCAAGACACCCTTCTTTCCAGGCATGATTAGCAGAAGTGAATAAGATAAAAGCATTATAGGCTGATATATCAATCATATTACTAAAAACCACTTGAGGCCACCGTTTTGTCTTTCTTCTGCAAGTGTAACATGAAACAGCTTTATCCATTGTATCTACACCACCCTTACATTTGTTATAGTCTAATATAACAACAGGTTTTCTGTCTGTGCGATTACTCAATTCTGAATCATGATGCAATGTGCTCAGAAGATTTACGGATCTATTCTTTTTAGGAATATAAGACACAAGAGTAGTGTCCGCAGTAAAGGCAAAATTCGATGAAAAAACTGGCCTACTTTTTGTATTCAGGAAATCTTTTGGTAGTTCAGGCTTGTTTTTACGTATCGTTCCTACCAGTGTTATTTGCTTCTCCAGTAATTTCTGTCCCAGTTGATATGACGTAAAAAAGTTATCTGTGGTGAGATTATGACCCTTCAGACCCACAGTTAAATCAAGAACTACTCGTTGTCCCTGGTTTCTTTCAGGAACACTTCCGGATTCTTTACCTGTGTAAGGTTGAATATTCCAAACATAACTTGTTGCAGAATCACATAGCACCCAAAACTTTATACCATACTTTGCCGGTTATGATGGCATGTATTGTCGGAATGGGCACTTTCCCCTGAATGCGACTAATTGTTCGTCTACTGTCACATTTTCGGAAGGATTATAAAGCTTCGGTAATACCTCAATCCATTGATTCCATAGCTCACGAATGGGAGTAAATTTATCCGATAGTCGCCGTTCACTTCGAGTTAGATTATTATCAAACCTTATAACTCTTGATATTTTTTTGAATGATTTTTGTGACATGGTTGCTCCGAATATGGGTCTACCTTTTTTAGAATCCCACAAACTTACAGTACTTTCGTTATTTGATCGAAAAACACCAGCTAACAGGAGTAAACCTATGAATGCAAATAAATCCGTATTATCAATATCAGTCCATTCTTCGTCAAATACACGTCTTCCCTCAATATTTGTGTAATACAAAATAGTGTGTATCAACGGAGGCGGAAAAAATAATTCAACACTTGATCTTTCTACTTCTGTGATTCTTGAAGAAGAATATCTTGTCAATCCTGGCATCATGTTGATGATATTTTCTCTAGCGGCTCTTCCTTGACTGCTTCCAAGCGGCTTTTTGGAATAAGTTATTTGGCCATTCTTTGATATCATTCTTTCAGAAGGAACAAATGTACTTTCACTCTCACTAAAACTAGTGCTAGATGAAGCAGCATTCTCCACATGATCCTCGAACTCTGAACACGGTTCTTCTTCATCGGATACTTCGTTCAAACAGCTCTCAATCTCACTGTCCCTCATTTTCAAATGTAAAATAATACTCGATCGTGAAACACCAAGACGTTCTGTGCACTCAAAACTATGATACTGCTAAAGGTAATAACAACACATACACGAGTATGTGTTGTTATTACCTTTACCAGTATAACTACAAAACGGCGGGTAATCCGATAACAAAAGTAACAGATAAGAGTTTTGTTTGTAAACACATAATTCAGAGGAACTACAATCTTTTAATACGTAGGGTCAATTTTGACCCGAGGACCATAAGAGTATAAAAATTTGTAAATTAAATATTTCAATATAATTTTATAAAACAATAAAATATTTAAATTGAGCTCAAAACTTCAGAAAAAGTCATTAAATATCAAGTGTCAAATAAATATATTAATAGAGAAAACTTAGTTTCTTTCCTAAAATGGGTCTAAATTGACCCGAAGACCGTATAAAGGTTAAAAAAATACGAAATAAAATTTATAGCAATAGTAAAATCGAATCATCAAATTATTGTTATTTGATAATATATATATTTGGTTTAAGTTTCACTATATATATCTCCATTGTATCCGCTTTTAAGTTTCTTTTAGCATTAAGTCCGCATTTTGTACCATTTTGTGTTATATTTTATATTTTTTATTTAAATGTCTTTATTTAATTTTAAGCATACTGCCTTTGTAATTTCTAATGAAAACTTGGCAGGCACTTGTTTTTTCGTTTTCACATTAACTCTTTAACTGTTTACTGAATTAAATTGTACTTTTCTTATTATCTTGAAGCACATTGCTCGTACATCGCTGAGATGATCATTTTGTATTTAGATAGTTGGTCAATAATTATATTTAGAATTTACCCAACATGCTGATATCAGGTTGGCAGGTCACTTTCCTTCTATAATAACTATGGTGTAAAAATTATGTTGCTTAAAATTTTACACACATTCCGCACATTACTAGCACGTGGTTCTCGTGCATAATGAGATTTTAGACATACACTCGCCATTCTGTGTAATTATTTTACTCTGTATGTCTGGTTTATATCACACAAAGTTTTTAATTTTATTACTTTAATTATTTTTAATGTTACTAGAAGATTCAAATAGGTTGAGCTTGTGGAGTTAATTTTAAAAATAAAATTTAATTAAAAGCCAAAGAAATACTCTATTATTAATACGAACATTTACAACGCTTTCAATGAAAGTCTATAAATACGCTATGGTTTCAAAGAACTACGTTGTACCTACGTTTACCTTGTATTGGGAAAAAAGATGCAAGAAACTTGGCAAAAGCTGTTTTTTTCTCACTTCTGATGTGTGTTATATAATTATTTGATTTATGAGACTTTTTCCAGCTCTACTAAAAATGCCTTAGAAAATAATACAATTTTAACTCTACTCATATTATTTTTTTAACAACCTTTGCTTATAAGTGTTTTGAACAACTTTTTAAATTTCTCTAAAGGCACTTCATTATTAGTGATATAATTTTTTTTACCCACATGATATTTTGATATACATATATATTGGGATGACTCAGTAAGTATATTAATAGAGGCATAATTTGCGCGCATCTCATCAAATATGGAAATAAAATCCTCGTCTAATACATCTATCAAAAATAGTAATGGAAGCAGTTATTGATTCAATGACAAAAGTTGTAATGCCCCATATGTCTTCAGTCTTTTATGTATTTTTGGGTTAGGAAGTTTAAAAAATCATGTGAGGAGGGAGGATAGGAGATTTAGGAAGTTTAGGCAAATGCGTGATTAGGAGAAGAGTTGAGGTTCTTCGTGATCTCATTTGGTACTTTAGAAAAGAAATTCTCGAACGTGTTCATTTTTTTCTTTATTATTTATTTTGTATTTAGTTCTTACACTTCCGCGCACAATACACATCAGAATTAAACACTTTTTTACGGATTTTTGCGCATGTTTTATTTTATTTTATATTTAATCCTGACGTTTCGACTCCTTTACAGGAGTCGTGATCACAGGATGACTAAGATGATGGTTGTCATGTATTTTCTACTACCTTCACAATATTTTAATCGGGCACGTTCCTAATTATTAAATTATTTTATATAAATCAAGTTGTTTTATTTTATTTTATTTTAAAACATTATTTAGTTATTTAATTAATTAATTCTCACTTGAAGCTCACAAGTGAATACTCAGGCGGGAATCGAACCCGCAACCTTTTGAAGTCCGGTCCAATGCTCTCACAATTGAGCTACCGAGCCTTGTGAACACCCATCGAATTTTTCCAGTACCATTCTATTCAGAACCCAAAATTTCCTGTACGCTAGTATTCATAGAGTAACGGATAGACATACATATATGATACATAGATATGTACCTAATATTAATAGAAATATATATAAACACCCATGACTCAGATACAAATGCTCGTATTCATCACACAAACATCAGCCCCTTCTTGGATTCGAACCCAGAACCGTCGGTGGGAAACACCAAACGGTCGTCAATTATAAATAAATAGAATATAGAGAAAGAGATAGAGAATAAAAATGAAAATGAGGATGTACTTGAGAGCAGGCAACTTGGCTGCGTGATGGATGTCATCAAGCGTGGACCGCTGAGCTGCAAGCAGTTGGGCCACACGAGCTGCTTCTGGGTGTTCAGCGCTCAGCACCAACTTGGGGTGGTTGCACACATTCTGAAGGTAGTGCAGCGCCTGGACGAAGAACCACCACTTCAATACAATCCTTAATGACTCAATTCAATTATATGTTCTCAATATCAGAATCAAATGGGGTTTTACACTATCATCATCATTGTCATTATCTTCAAAATGCGTATAAGACTTTGGGTTAATCAAATGTTTATTTTTATCAAGTTGTTTGCGTTTCTTGTCTTTTAGGCTCTTTTGTCCTGGTGGTATTTTACCTGACCTTTGCGGCAAATCGTTTGTCGTAACTATCTTCGTATCTTGTAAAACATTTTCGTGTGTTTTTTGCCTCTGTTCTTTGTCGATAGCGAAATCATCATTATCATGAAACATTTTACGTTTCTTTCCGTTACTCTTTACGTTGTCATCGTGAACTAAATCAAACTTATTTGGGCTCTTTAATGTATTTTGGTTTGGTTTACTTGCTGCTTTGGATGTAGTACCATTAATCGACCGATTATAAATATCAATTAGTTGAGGATTATCATAATCTTTTTCAAAATCATCATGTTCTTTTGGTTCAACAGGTTGCTCATCGGAAATTGAATATTGCTCAAGCTTACCAGGACCTAATTGTTGCATTTTGTAGTTTAAATAACTGCTTTTTTCAAAGTCGAAAGTGGGTTCGAGATTAGCCGTCAATATTTGTACTTCATTCACAGAATTCGGCGTTTGAGTGGGCAATAAATTCGAAACTAAGTTCCTTTCTCTGTGTTTGTCATTTTTTAAAATATTTAAATGAGGTATGTTTTCTACGTTTTTGCTTACATTTTGGTTTTTATTGTGCGACTTTTCAGGTAATAAAGCCTTTTCATTACTTTCAATTAAATAGTCATCAGTTTGAGAAGCAACATTTATTTTAATGGTTAGTTCTCCTTGAATTGCAATATCACTTGACTTTTTCGTTTTAAAAATTTCTAACTCCTTTTCTAATTCAGTAACAATTTTAGATATTTGTCCCTATTCTGCATTTAGTAAGTCATTTTCTTCTAAATACTTTTTAGCTTGTTCTGAGAAATGTCGCAGTTTCCCCTGTAATCCCTCTATTTCTGATATTGATTTATGATATGTAGATTGAAGATCTTGTAGTTCTGTTTTTAAGTTCTGTTGCATTTCAATATTTTAAAGTACCTCAAAAATTGGTGGTCTTGTAACGAGATTATTAGCTTCCAGGGAGCTCTTCGCATTTGTAGGTTGTGTTATTGCGCTCAGGTTAACTTGTCTGATAAATATTTGGGTGTTTTATTGATAATAAAATGCAGGCTAGCAAAGTGGAGATTAAAACCTTTATTTTGAGACTAATGGCATAGTTCAAAAATTGTGTAATGTAAGTTGTCGGAGGAGTGGCAAAACAATATCTGGCGTATGCATTCTGTTCACGTTAAAATATTTATTTTGTACTTTCGAGTAAGCAACGTCTAAAAATAGGTTAGCAGTATTTATTTAAAGATGGAACAAATGATTTGCACAACCTTATTCTGTGCTGCTCATTTAGATAATCCTTTATTTTGTACAAAGTCTTTAATTTATACATCAAGCCCCTTTTTAATTTTGCAACGTGATCTTCAATATGAAGTTCAGCGTCCATTTTCACTCTCAGATTTAGAGCCACCCTGCCTCTTTATATACTTTCTTGATCGAGTTGCATTATTAGATATCATTAGTCAGCACCACTTACAACCTCAAAGAAACTCGAGTTTCTTTCGCCAGTTCTTCTCGGAAGGCCCTCCCAATTTCCGAACTGGTAGTAGACTCAGTAGTATACAATGTAAAACGTAGTGAGAATTAATTAATTAAATAACTAAATAATGTTTTAAAATAAAATAAAATAAAACAACTTGATTTATATAAAATAATTTAATAATTAGGAACGTGCCCGATTAAAATATTGTGAAGGTAGTAGAAAATACATGACAACCATCATCTTAGTCATCCTGTGATCACGACTCCTGTAAAGGAGTCGAAACGTCAGGATTAAATATAAAATAAAATAAAACATGCGCAAAAATCCGTAAAAAAGTGTTTTATTCTGATATTTATTTTGTATTTAATTCTAATCTGTAAATGCCATCGATTCACTAATTTCGGATAAAAAATTGTATGTTGAAACAATTTATCACTGAAAGTGATGAAACTTGAGTTGTATATATTACAGTCAATACTCATAACCAGTTTTGACTGCAAAAATTAGGCAAAAGTATTTTTGACCGACATCCTTAGTTAAAACTACTTCTGACTGCGAAAATCAATTGCGGTCAAAAATTTTTTTTTGACTGGTTTTGAATTTTGACTATAACATAAACATGCCAAAGAAAGTTTATGTGTATAGTCAGCAAAATATGCTGAGTGCAGCAAGCCCCTAATAAATACTACTTGAAAATCCAAATAGTTTCATATTTATTCCCTGATTGATTGTTAATTTTTATATACTTGGCTTTGCTAAAGGAAATACATTTACAAGTATTGGAATAATTTTGAACTTTGTATTAGACAAAGCAGACTATGTAGTTTACATACAGTTACAGTATGCTGTTATTAATGCCAGGGGTGGCTCAGTCACTAAAAAAGTAATTAAAAACTCACTAGCTTATTAATGCTGTTGGGGCATTGACCTTATCTACGCCTGGAAAAACCGTTGGGAGAATGTGTCATTAGAATAGGAGAATTACGAAGTAGCTATAAATATATTTTTTTGGTGTTGCAATAAAAAAAATGAGAAGTCACGCACACACACACGCGCGCGCACGAACAAATCCTCCTTGAAACTTACCCATATTGTCACTATTCATTAAAAATAATTAGGAACGCGCCCGACCTAATTATTGGAAGATATGTAATGACATGTATCTTGACCATTATCTCAGTCATCCTGTGAAGACGGGTCCAGCAAAAGAGTCGAAACATCAAGATAAAATGTAAGTTGGTTTTCAATTCGAAAATCAAGTGAAGAATTTTTCTTCTAAATAAACTTGATTATTCCACACTACAACACGATTTTGCGAATTTATTTCATGAAACTTTGATATATTGAATCTCAAATGTCTGTTTAACAAAGGCGTGGGCTAGGTACAACAGTATTGCTCGTATTTTGTAAGCTGATTAAGAACTTAGTTTGATTTCTACCTAATAGGCTCTTATAGTATTTAGCAGTTCTCTCTATAAATAACTGATTTGGGGATGCTGTTGAGCATCGAAGGGATTGGAAAGACTTAGAGATAGACTAGCTCGAGTTGCGATTTTAAACTTAAGAGCTATAGCAGAAAATCTAATTTACCATTGCGATAAATCATTTTACAACTTCATAGAAGTTTTATTGGGTTTTGACTCTATGCTTGAGTAATTTATTGAGACTAGTAGTTTTAACTTTTTATTATTCATTGTAGTTTTTCACATTGTTAACGTCCTTTATTATCGCCTCCTTGTTTTCTCTGTATGGGAGCCAATAAATGCATTTTCTTTCTTTTTAATTAAAAGCGTTTGCCTTTAGCATTGGAAACTTGGGAACAAATCAAGCTTTAGTTATTTATTAAAAGTATAATTTGTGATTTGAATAAAACACTTTTTTACGGATTTTGAGCATATTTTATTTTATGATTAATCCCAACATTTTGACTCCCTTACAGGAGCTGTGAACACAGGATGACTAAGGAAATAGTCGTTTTTCTACTACCTTTACAATATTTTAATAGGGCACGTTCCCAAATGTTAAAATTAAATCAAATAGTTTTATTTTATTTAGTTATGAAATTCTCACTATGATTACATTGTATACTACTGAGTCTACTACCAGTTCGGAAATTGGTGCTAGCGAAGCTTTATGCTTAGCGACTGCATCGACATAATTTATTTTATTAAAAAAATAATAGATAAAAATATAAAACATCTAGTGTTGCATAACACTGAGGTGGAAGTGGTCCCAAGTCTCAGTTTGGCACTGGAAAACACGCAGATAAAATCTCATAAAGAATTGTAGCTAAAAACACACTACTGGTGAATTCCTATTAATGGCGGTGTTAGCAAAGTTTCTAGGTATTAAAAGATGTAAACAAAAATATTATTCAAGTTGAAAGCAACGATACGGATAAATAATGCAACTGCAGCTAAGCTAAAGATAAACGGAACACGAAAATGAATTTTTGCGTCGGTAAAAGAGTTTTGTGATAAAATCGACAAAGTATGGAGGAGTAATTTTAAAGTTTTCATATGACATATTTTTAAAAGGAAAAGGTTTTAGATTTTTGCTTTTTGTTTTCTTTTTTATCTATACTAGCTAACCCGGCCACGCGTTGCTAGTATAACCCGGCCAAGCGTTGCTGGTATAACCCGGCCACGCGTTGCTATGGTAACGTTGATTATAAAAACTGTTATCTTAGGCTTATGGTAACTATGGTAACTATATAGGGTAACAAACCCACAAAGTCCTTCTTTTATATAGTAGAGATTCGGAATTACTTTCTTTACTCTATTTCAACTGTTTTTATCTGTTTTGTAATTTTATAATAGTGTAGATAACATTTTGAGTAAAAGACAAAAATGAAAAAGTTCTGAGCCTCACCTTAATCTAGTCTAGTAAGCACAGTAAGGCTTGTATTATGGATACTAAGGAACTCTACCGTTGCCCTAAACCGTCGTTGAAACATACTCTAGTATCCATAACAGAAGCTTTAGAGTATTTAGGGTAGTTGGTATGAACGTAAGAAAAAATATTATTATTATTATAACTGTAGCATTTCTTTGACTCACCGCGATATATACTAATATAAAAGAAATGTCTTGAATTGAGAAATGCTGGTGATAAAACAGTTGGCCACACACTTAAATGCTGGCGCATCTATCTCGTTATACGTCGCCTCTAGAGAACCACGCTCCTCACCCTTGGTAACAAACGATTTGTAGCAATCTCTCTTTCCGTTGGAGCTTCTCAGAAAATAAAATACGTACTTTTAACATAATAGTTAACAGCATGAAATTTCAAGCAGTGTTTTAAGCACTACATTTTTAATGTTATGAGGAGACAAAGATAAGAAAATTTTATATTGGTAAAAAAAACTAAGCCAGTAAATTATTTTATTAACTTTGTTCATAGTCATAGTTCTATCCTTACTGAATCAATTTTAATTATGCGGATATACTGGATGTGGGCAGATTAAAAAAAAAGGAAAAAAATATCGTTCTTTAATTTTTATTTTATTTTTTCTCATTTTTGTCACTGATACTAACATAGGATAAGTAAAATTATAACTTACAAAATGAGTCTTGTTACTTGAATAAATAAATACATTATTATTATTATTAATTAAAAAAAAGTCAAATTGAACGATTTATTTATTCTAAGATTTTTTCAATAATTTACACACTGTATAAAACATTCCACATAACGTTCCAAAAACAAGTCTGCTATTTAAGTCCAACTGTCCTATAAATCGCCGAAATTATCTCTTCAATATCGTCGCAGAATATCCCACTCGCGTGCGTACACCACGTTCACAATAGTCCAGTAACTCGCTGAGAAGAACTACTCCTTATGCGACCTCGCTCAGTGTTATATGAACGACAACGCAGACGCGAACTTTTTAAAATGATCGCGTAGAGTCAACATAACAGTCTCGCTCACCTGCGGCACCGCGCGTACTCGCTATCTCTGTCGTCTACTAGGTTCTACTACACCTACTTTTTATACTTTCGCATTCCGTTTAATTACAGACGATAGTGCGCAGCACTTCACAGCCTACCGTTGTAAAGATTCTAACAAAATGGTACGTATATTTTATTTATTTATTTGACAATTAGGCGACGAAATTAGGCGATCAAAGCGACATATCTTAATGCACAAAAATGATTAGCAAGCCAATTAAGAATTAAACAAATCTCTTTGTAATTTTACTGATTCACAAGTGCAAAATGAAAAAAAAAATAGTAAACAAAGTGATTTCATCACACTTAAAACTTAAACGATACAGACATAGAAAATTCGGGTTTGTCGACTATACCTACTATAAATAAGTCATGTAGGTTAGGTTAGGTCTAATCTTTATTACTCCCAGAGGAAAGCTTTTTTATTGTGAATAGGAAAGCACTTGACCGCTATCTCGCCGGATGGTAAGCGACGATGCGATCTGGATGTAACGCGCTTGCTTCGAAGATATTCGCTCGTGGCTTGATCCCTAAATTGTATTTATCAGGAAATACAGACTCAGGCTGAGGTCTAACCTATTAGAGGTTCACTGTATGTTGTGTCATAAATTTTTTCCATAGTCTGCCCCTTTAGGTGTAATAAAGTTTTTATCATATATACTTATGAGTTCATGTCATGCAAAGTTTATAGTAACAATGGTTAATGTATTATATTTCATACTTTCACACCAATTAGCCTAGCCCAAAGTAAGCACTATAAGGCTTATGTTGTGGATACTAGGGTAACAGAAAGACATCCATATACGATATATAGATATGTGATATTCATAGTGATCTTTACTAAAATTATATATACGAAAGTGATAAATTATGATTATAAAAAATACTAGAAAAATTGACTCGGATCAGAAGCAAATGCTCAGGCGGGAATCGAACCCGCAACCTTTGTAAGTCCAGTGCAATGCTCTTCCCGCCTGAGAATTCACTTGTGACCCGAGTAAATATTTTCTAATATAATAATTTATCTTATAAGATAGCACTGAAAAAAAAATGCATAAAATATATAAAAAAATTATACGAAAGTGAGTTTGTTTGTTACACTTTCACGCCTTAACTACTCGACTGAATATCATGAAATATTGTATACACTTTACACAGGGGTACAAAAAAGGATATAGGGTCTTTCATCCAGACAAAAGTACTCTTCTCGAGCGATAGAAATATAATTATATCATTTATTCCTCATATTGATCACATACTAGCTTTAGCTTTTAATATCTAGGTTTCATATTACGCATAAGTAAACCTTTTAAACGTCCAGAAACTTCAAAAATTTTATATTTCTTTTTTGTTAGATACTTCCTGGATTTATGCAGCACTGTGTGGAGCCCCTGTTATGAAGTTCATATCAGAAGAATAGAAAGAGTCCAAAATTTTTTAAAATCTTTTAATTATCGCCAATATATTATAAATCAGTCCTAGATTCTGATTCAAAATTGAGACTGATTCATTAAGGAAGAACAATTTGCTATCTCTTTGTAATAGAGAGTATTATAAAATACGAAATAACTTAGTTGACTCCTCGTTGTTGTTAAGCAGGTTGTCATCAAAACCGCGGGTAAACGCTAGTATATGCATATATACCTACCCAATTGTAATAAAATATTGATCACATAAACATCTACCCCTACAGAGACTCGAACCCAGGGCCGTCGGCATGAAAGGCATGATCACTACCGTTACGCCAAACGATCAAATTCATCATGGTCGGATAGGCAATGCAACTAGTATAGTAGTAAATTACGGTTAAACTAGTTTAAGTCAGAACGTGATTTAAATATTATTCTAAAACATTTATAGCGATTTTTGGATTAAAATATTTGTGAAAATATAAGACTGTCGATATTTACTAGAATTAAATTAGCCGCATTAAGCCTACGATATATTTCTTTTTAACATAAAAATAAGCTTTTTGCAGAAATCAAGAAAATAAGGAGCTATAATAAAGAAAAATCTTTCGATAACAGTAATCCCAAGAACGAAAACAAAAAGAATATGTAAAGTAAAATTAACGATAATGGTATTTCCCCATCGTTATCCGTAATTGCTTATTTGAGTAAATTTACTAAGTATCCATAACAAGGCACTGCTTACAATGAATAAAAAATTGGCTGTCGAAACTTGAGTCCATATTTTGACTTCCTAATACATATATTTAGATAGGAGTTTTTTGATTAACAGGCATATTAAGGTGTTGATTTCGACTGTAACTGTAGTGGTTAGCCACATTGTGCCCATGTAGTATACTATGGCATATTCTTCGTAGCAGAACTGCATTTAAAGAAAAGTTTAAAAAAAAACCATATGAACAAAATGTTATAATAAAATTGGTGTTTGTTTAAAGGAGAAAAATGCATGAAGTTGAGGATTTTACTTAAATAATTATACCGCTAATTAATATTTTTCTATAAGCGTTAGAAAGGTTTTCTTAATTCAAAAACGCTCTCACATTTAAGGAAGAAAACAGCGTTTGCCGAGTTTCTTGCAGCTTCTACTCAGTAGAAGGTCTGTCGTCGGTACTTACAAAACCATAGTTTGACTTTCGATGAATGCATTTTAAATGCTCATATGGAATAAAAAAAAATTGTTACGGACTGGCCCAGACTGGCCGATTATTTTATAAACTTCTTTTTAAGTTTCTTTTTTATAAATTTTCTCATTTTTAAAGCAATGGTTTTGTTTTCTTGTCACTTGTCACTTTAGAATGTAATTAGCAGTAGGTTTTTCTCTGTTTCTTTTGCTGTTAAACCCATTTTCCTCCACCAGCCTTTTCTTTGATAAATCAGTCCGCAACAAACATTTTATCTTATTCTTACTTAAATCTTCATTTATTAGTAAGGAATATGCGGATGATGGTGTTGTGCAGTGTGGAGTCGAGAGTCAACCTTGAACAAGGAACTTTTAACATTTTATACAAATTCTTGCCCGAAATTTGACGGCTACGATGATTTCAATAAGTTTCACCTTTCCTGGTGTTTATCTTCTACACTCATATTATAAAGAGGAAAGGTTTGTATTTTTTTATGTTTGCAATAAATAAACTCAAAAACTACTAAGCCGATTTCAAAAATTCTTTCACCATTGGAAAGCTACGTTCACGATGAGTAACATAGACTATATTTAACACGTTCAATGCCACAGACTCGCAGGATCTATGTCAATAAACTCTCCTAGCGAGTCGGTGGCATTGAACGTGTTAATGTTAGAAAAGATTTAAAGAATTTTGTCCAAAAATTTTGTTGTTTTGGGACGGGCCGCAAGTCTGTAATAAAATCTTCTTTCAAACCAAATAATCCAATAATTAAGACAAAAACAAATTGCTATTCCAAGTTTTAAATTCTTAAAAACAGACGGTTCATGGGAAAGGGAAAAGTGTTTTTAAGCATTTTTGTATATTTATTTAAAACAGAACCTTGTTGACTCTGTTTTAATCGGTAATATAATAGAAGCATAACAATCCAATTGTTGTGATAATAAAATAATATTATTATGTAACGATAAAGGCGTTGGATTTCGCAAATATCGTTCCTGGAAAGTTATTACATAGTTACTTCTCCCACGCTCATTATTCTCTTCAGTTAGTGCTAGGGTAACTGATACATATATTATACATATTTAAGTGATATTCAAACAAATATTTATATTTTAATTTGTACTTGATTGGTGTTTCCATCTCCAACAGAGATGGAACATTGTTAGAGATGGAAACACCCCTTCCACTGCTCTACTAGAAAAACCGGTGTAAGGGCGCCGCCGCCGCTCTCTTTCGTTAGCTAGACGTCGGCCAGTACGGAGCTCTCTGATATGTTTGTTCGTTCGATTAAACTTACAATCGGTTTAAAAATTAACTTATTGCTAAGTTGCTAAATATGTGTGTGTTTAATATATCTAATAATCTTTATTTCAATAAGCCTTATTCTTACTAAACATTTCTGTTCCTTACACTAGGCATAATCTGTCCTGTGAGAAAAGTAATCGGATCTATAATTAATATAATTAGGTCGTCGTCAATTTCGATATGTTACTAAGTATGCTGAGTTCGCTGTAACTTCGAGTAGGGTAAATTCTAGTAAGTTAATTTTATGCTTTTATATGTGTAATATAAATGGATTGTACCTAGTTTAGTGAGCCAAATTAAAAAATATATATAATTTTGTAATTAATAATTTTTTAATCTGTTAACATTATCTCAATTATAAATAACAATTTCCATGCCGCTAACGAAGACAGAATATGCTGAACTTATAAAGTGTTAGATGACCAAATTTTTACTATATTCTTGAAAATATATTTATGATTATTGTTATAATTGATCTACCGAGATATTGACAGACCCGTTGAACTTGTCCAAGTATTTTTGAGCTAAAGCGAGCGCCATCATTTTACGTTCTAGTTACTACTACCTACAACGAATGTTATACTTTTACTAGTGTTGGACAATCAACAAAAAAAAACAATAAAAAAAAAGAGAAGTTGGGCCCATTCTAGAAAGTCAGGCGTCTAGTCAGTAGGTCGGAGTAATCTGCAATGTAGTATAGGCATGTGCTCTCAATTCACTAAGACTTTTTCTTCTTTATTTAGGGTTTTTTCATTTCCAACTTACACGGAAACGCAGTCGGGTTTTTTAGTTTTTTAAGTTACCTTTTTGTTTTAGTTTTATTATTGAATGAGTCGAGCCGTTCAGGCTGCAGAGCGTGCCAAACATTTGAATTTGGCGCCAAAAATCCGCCATTTTTTTATTTTTATTTTGATACACCCAGTGTCTCACAGTAAATACGAATCTAACGAAACCTCTCAAGGTAAAATCCATCGAGCCTTTTAGGCCGCAGAGCGTGCCAAACAATTATACATACATATATACATACTCACGAAAAACATAACCTTCATTCTGGCACAGCCGGGTAATAAACATCTACGTAATTATTATTTTTTGTTAAGGCATTTAACTGCTTGATATTTATATCTTAAAAAATGATAACAAGAAAAATTCAATATGGAGGGACTCGTAGCCACATATCCTCGTTCTTCATTGTTATTACGATAGAAATAAGGACACGTCATCGGCCAAAAATATACAATATAGTATATAAGCCAATGGCATAAAATAAAATAGCCATTTCTTAGTGCCATGTATTGCTTCCGAAGACGTTCCTTTGGAAGAATTGTAGAAAAAATGTGAGGCCGAAACGGGCGTTCAAATCCGACGTTCCCTTTGATATTGGGCGTTGAGTATTTAAGCGTGTTCTCAAGCCGCAATCACGGTTCCGTCGTTAAGGCTTTATACGATTAAGGGCCATTGATGTACCTCAAAGAGTACAGTAGTACTCAAGGTGGATGCTTCGTGCGAATTTTCGTTCCCTTTGAACCTCCATTCTTTTCATCCTGCGAAGCATCTGCTCGAAATTTCACGGTTTCTTTGCGTTTATTTTCGATCATTTTGAAGGTAACTTGTTAATGGGAAAAACAAATGTCATCAGATATACACTCTTTGCTCTTCTTTCGGCAGTCGGAAAGTCCTGAAAGCAGTACCCTTGTGACGCCACAAAGAATAAAAGTTCATTATTTTGTTTTTGCTTTTTCAGTGAGCTGTTGCATACACTGGGTCTAAGATTAGATTATGCCAACTGTTTGCGCTATTGAGAACCATCGCAAATACTGCTATTAATAAATGCGAAAAACAGTGACAGAGCGATAATTCTACTAGATAATTCTACTGGATTACATAGGTTTTTTCTTAAAATATATAAAACACAACAAAATTATCATCAAGTACTAATTATTACCAAGCTGAACCAATTTGTTAATAAGATTATGATTTTGAGATTAAACAAACCCAAAAAACCCTTTCAGTGTTTTTTTCTCTCTTAAAACCTTTGCCCAGCTATAAAGAGAATTACCAAAATAATGCCATTTTTACATTTATACCAACTAGCCTAGCCCAAAGTCAGCAGTGTAAGGCTTGTGTTCTTAACATCAGGGCAATGGATAGACATATATGATATATATATATATTAGGGGTTAAAGTATGAAATTGCCGATTTGTACTGAAAATCTATATTGTTTATTTTTTAAATTTTTAACAAATTTATTTAATCAAAATAGTTGCCATTATTATCTATACATTGCTGCCATCTAATGGGAAGGTCATTAATGCCTTTGCGATAGAATTCCGACGATCTAGACTGCACAAACTGTGTGAAAGCATTTTGTACTGCCTCCTGGGAAGAAAACTTCTTGTCACGTAGATAATTGTCCAAATCACGAAAAAAATGGTAGTCCGTTGGAGCAAGGTCTGGTGAATACGGAGGATGACGAATGGTTTCTAACTGCAGTTCCTGAAGGGTCAAAATGGTTTCTCGTGCTGTGTGAGGTCTCGCGTTGTCGTGGAGCAATAATGGTGAAGATCGATTCATGAGTCGGGGCTGTTTTACTGCTAGTTTTGTCAACATGGTTCGGAGTTCGGCACAATAGACATCTGCCGTTATTGCTTGACCAGATCGGAGAAAACTATAGTGAATAACACCATGCTGAGACCACCAAACAGTTACCATTACCTTTTTATTGGTAAGTTTTGCTTTAGGACACTGTTGTGGCATTTGACCTGGGGTCAGCCATTGCATTTTTCTTTTCCGGTTATCATAAAGAATCCACTTTTCATCACATGTTACAATTCGATCCAATATTCCTTCATTTCTGTACCGGTTCAACAAGGCAACACAAGTTTCAACACGCGTTTCTTTCTGCAGATCAGTCAAATCATGAGGCACCCATTTTTCGTATTTTTTTATTTTATTGATTTGACGCAAGTGAGTCAATATTGTGGGTAAGGTAACGTTAAACCATGCCGCTAATTCCTGGGTACTTTGACTAGGATCGGCTTCCACTATCTCTCTTAATTCATCGTTATTTACCTGTGTGGGCGGTCTTCCTCGTGGCTCGTTCTTTAAGTCGAAATTTCCATCACGAAAGCGTTTAAACCAAAATCGCACGGTGCGTTCATTAGTAGACCCCTCTCCAAACGCAGCATTGATATTGCGGGCTGTTTCTGCCGCGTTAGTTCCGCGTCGGAACTCGTATTCAAAAATAACTCGAATTTTCGCAGTATCCATCTTTCTTGTCTAAATTGAATAACAAAAACAATTGAAAGTCGATATTCAAATGTTTTACATTTTTTAAAAAAAGAACATCATAGAAACCATTTAAAAAAAGTTTCATTCGAAAACCTCAAACCATGAAGATTCTATGTCAATTCAAAGAACCTATTGCAATAAAACGGCAATTTCATACTTTAACCCCTATTATTTAATATATTTATTAATAATTCCAAAAACTTAAGTGCAAATGCTTGTATTCCTAACAAAACATCTGTTCCTTCCGTAACTCGAACCCAGGTCGGTGCAAAAGGAAGGATTCGTTGCATCAAGCAATTGTTATAGTTGCTTCAACGGTCAGCCATTCACAAGTGACACTTTATTGGCGAATAACATATACTTTAACGCTCTGATAATTTTTATTATAGTTTTCAATATTTCACAATCAAAAAGCAGACTTTTTATTTTTTAATCTGTCAAGTCTTTGATAGATGAGACAGTAACAGTGATTTTAATTTACAGCACGTTTTTGATGTTCAACATCGAGTCGATTTATATAGGTCGTCTTTAACAACTAGTACCTTTTTTGGATTCGAGATGGTAGGGCGTAGTTGATCCACTGATAAGTCGCATGTTTAGTTATTTTACGCCAATCAGTATTTCTGTAGATAGTCATTTGTTTATTAGATACGCAATTTACCGGTCGATGTCGTTACCAGTTTAACCACTTGTCAGTCCACGGTAGCAATTGCTACCGATAGCCAACACTATTCAAATTTCCGCGTAGCCTGCTGTTATTTTTTGAGTTACAGAGATCCAAATATTCTGAGGTGGATTCTTTATTTCATCAGCTTTACGGTAGTATTTATGGTTTGGTTCTAGTGTCAATATGTAGCGAGAAAATTGAATTTTTATCTAAGATTCTGACATTTTCTTTGCAATTCGCTCAGCATAGAGACTGTTGAAAGGGGTGGTGCGCGCGGTAGCGGATAAGATGCATATACGTATATACTAATTATTAATATTAATCGTTTGAGCTTTCTTAACAGCGCTGCTGTTATAATCAAATCAAGCCAGGTGCTGGTGCATCAACGATACTGAGAACTTAAAGAACTGAGAACTTCCGTCCAAATAAAAAGGTTGGTTGCCATAATCTGCACGGTTTGTTGGCGGGTTGGAGATCGCCGTAAAAGACCAGGATTATTTAATCAAAAAATGCTCCTGCCTATTTAGTGGTATACCAAGGCCGTGTATCGTAATTACCTCCATCTTATTGGTGTTTGATACTTTGCCAGATAGCCTATGCACTAGAACTGGCTAATGTTAAAGCGAAAGGTGAGAAGACTTTATCTCGGCATATTGAACTTATTTCAAATTGTTTAAATTGATAAGTAACATACTCATCACATTTTATTTAAAAGCGTTTCATACTTAATCTATAATCTAAGATCACAAATTTGTTGTTTGTCTGTCCGCTCTTTTTCCCGCTATTTTTCCCGCTCTTTTTCCATTGTATCAATATCGTTACCATAGCAACGCTTTAACTGCAAGTAGTTCGTCTACCGGACGCTAGATGGCGCTAACGGAAAATATTTAATAATAGAAACAATTTAAAGAATTTCGTCTACCCGCGCATCCGGGACGAGCCGCTAGTTCAAAAACTATTATCATAAGATATCCTTTTACTGTTTCATTAAAGTTTATTGACTTTTAGTTAGTTTTTAATTGTGTTTTTTATCAAGGGGTTTTGGTTAAAGGAAATCTATCACTTGAAATAATAGGTTGGGGAAAAAGAAATCCATTATTTCTTCGGTAGATGGCTGTACTGACAGATTTCTCGTAAAGTATTGATCAAACAATTTCAGATTTATGCTCGTTGGAAAGGTGACATTTCGCAGTAAAAAAAAATCTTTTGCTGTTTTTTGTTTGGTGCATTCAGTTGTGAGTTACAGGGTGTTAAAAATGGAAGTGAACAAAGAGAAAATTCGGTACATTTTACAGTTTTTCTTTGACAAAGGCGAAAATGCAAGCCAGGTGGCTAAAATTGTGAATGGTGTTTATGGTTCCGATACTGTAACAGCCAAATATGTGCAGTTTTGGTTTCGTAGATTCCGTTCAGGAATTTTTGATGTTAAAGATGCACCTCGCACAGGTAGGCCGGTCATCGAAAATGTCGATAAAATCGGAAAAATGATCGAAGTTGACCGGCATGTTAGCAGTCGTAACATCGCCCAGGAGCTAAAAATCGACCATAAAACAGTTTCAAACCATTTACACAAAGCTGAATTCAAAAAGAAGCTCGATGTTTGGGTGCCACACCAATTAACAGAAAAAAACATGATGGATCGAATTTCCATCTGCGAAGCCTTGGCCAAACGGAATGAGATAGACCCATTTCTTAAACGGATGGTGACTGGAGATGAGAAGTGGATCACATACGATAACCCTGTGCGAAAACGATCGTGGTCAAAGAGCGGTGAAGCACCTCAAACGGTGGCCAAACCAGGACTAACGGCCAGGAAGCTTCTGCTATGCATTTGGTGGGACTGGAAGGGGATTATTTATTATGAGTTGCTTCCATATGGCCAAACGCTAAATTCTGATCTCTACTGTCAACAACAGGACCGCTTGAAGATAGCGATTGACCAGAAACGGCCAGAATTGGTCAACAGGAGAGGTGTCGTGTTCCACCAGGACAACGCTAGGGCACACACATATACAGTGACTCGCCAGAAACTTCGGGAGCTTGGTTGGGAAGTTTTAATGCATCCGCCATACAGTCCGGACTTGGCACCAAGCGATTATCATCTTTTTCTTGCATTGCAAAATTTCTTTAATGATAAAAAATTGGCATCCAGGGAGGATTGTGAAAATCGACTACTAGAGTTTTTTGCAAATAGAGACCAGGACTTCTATGAGAGAGGAATTATGAAGTTACCTTTAAAATGGCAACAAATCATACAACAAAACGGTGCATATTTGACCCAAATCGGACAATACGAAGCATGTTAAATAAAGTCCTGAAGTTCATATAAAAATAATGTATTTCTTTTTCCCCATATATTTATTTAACACGCTCAGCGCCAAGCCATATATGCCAATACCAACAAAATTTTACTTTAAAAAAAATATTTTTTTCTTAAAAACCATCTAAATGTTATAGCTAATCATTTTTTTCTATCCCCATCCTTCTACTACCCCCCTTCTAGTGTGTATGTTTTTCGATAGACAGGCCTATGAACATAGTTCACACCCATAACATTTTCGTGGGCCATATGTATCGAAAAAGATACACAAGTGTTAGTACAGTGTGTATCGAAAACGATACACATGGCACCGAGCGTGTTAAAGAAAAAAATTACGGACTACAGATCAGTGATCTTCCTACTCAGTTACAATGTTTGGTAACAAGCGATATTGCAACTTGTATTCATGAATAAATCAAACAAGTTTACGAAGATCAAACATAGGATTAAACCCAATTAGTTTAATCCATTTCACATTGATCGAATATCGAATGATGTACGTCGGATTCAACCAATATGCAGTGCCTCCAGATATCAGTGGTATAAATTATAACTGATCCTACAAAGGATGTCATAGGCAAGCCACACGGTAGTAGGCGATAAGATTAGAAGCAGCAGAATACGAGTACAACCAAATCTGACTGATTTGCTCGTGAATTGAAATTGAGTATTTTGCTACATAACTCTATTGACTAAGGTCGCCCAATCAAAAATAGATTCACCTTATCTACTTTTTCCCACGTTTTTCTTAGGTCACTTTCTTGTCTGTTTGCTTGTCTGTCGTCTTGTCTGTCCGGTTGGAATCTTGTATCTCAATTTTTAGGCACTTCCCGACCACTAGCGAGTTAAAACTTTCAGGGTAGTTTAGAACCCGATGACAATGGACGCTTAAACAACTTTCAACTTTCTAGGTGCACTTTCAGGTCAACTTTCGGCAACTTTCACTTTTGTATGGGGCTTATCCGATTGTTGCGCATGTTACTTATGGATATGTAATGAGATGTATGATATACATAGATGTTGAGAGTATTTGTAAAGATGCGCCCCCACGTTTTGAGTGGCACCTCGCTTGGCCCCGCCGGGTTATTTCATTCTTTTTTGGTCACTGAAAAACGTGGGATTTTTAGATTTTTAAATCTAGTATTATTTAAGTTGCCACTGTGAGTCCCAAACAGATCTGTGCGACATTAAACAATTTTTGCCGTTCCCATAAGTCTTCTCAAACATGAGCAAAACTCATATCTCAACAGATTTGCGTCTTCTTTTAATCAGCTGACTGTCCCAATGTCGATATATTTAATTTTAGCACTGGTTCATTTAAAAAAGCATTATCTGACCGTTGGTTTGAGCCGGTCTCAAAGTGGAACTATGGTGACTATTTATTGTATTCACTGAAGTTATCTTTTATTGTGTTGAATTGTTTTTTTTTTAAATCTCATAAGTAAGATTTATCTCCTACTAGCGACCCGCCCCGGCTTCGCACGGATGCAATGCTCTACTATATTATGTATGTATTATATATATAAACCTTCCTCTTGAATTACTCTATCTATTAAAAAAAACTGCATCAAAATCCGTTGCGTACTTTTAAAGATTTAAGCATACATAGGGATATAGGGACAAAGAAAGCGACTTTGTTTTATACTATGTAGTGAAGTAGTAGCCGTGTAGTTCTAGTAATTATACGTGAAAACAATTTATTGGTGTTCAGATAAAATTGGAGTTTGTAATTTTATATACAAATTATCACTGTTTGTTTTCCAAATAAAATTAAATAAAAATATAGCAATCTCGTATGGATTGGTATAATGGTCTCTGCGCCCACAGCATAAGAGTAAGGAGCCAGATAATAAAAAGGAGACGTTTTGTATTTCGTTCTATAGAAAACAATACATTTTTGTCTAACTGCGCGTCGGTATAATTTATAGGTCTATAGTTATTTTAAGTTGCTGTACTCATGTATATATTTCTGTTTAATGCCATATGTAAAACACAGAAAATAATAGAAGTATGAGCGTTTCCGCACAAGAAAAAGACCTGTGGGGTTATTCACAACCGTCGGAAACTTCTCTTTCCGAATCCGTGCGGAAACTTTTCGAATGTCACCTCCATGAGCTATTCACAAATCCGACATCGGAAACTTTTGACAGTGTGATTCGGAATGAAGGCTTTATCTATCGAATTCGTATCCGACAGCTAATTGGTGTCGGAATCTTTTCCGAAAGAAAGAAAAAATTAAAATAAATAAATTATTTTGTCTTAATAATACTTTCAAATTATTATTTGCAAGTAGTATGGGGTAAGTTTATTATCTTTTTTCGTTTTAAGTGCGTTGTTAATGCTTGTTTTATATGCATTACTGGAATTAATGTTGCATTCAATAAATATAAATAATAAGGGATATAATCACTTAATCTACCTTTTATCTAATGTGGTATTTAAAAATAGTTTTTTTTTTCTATTTACTCTAATAAATAATTTAAAGCAGCCATTGTATTATAAAAATATATCTTTTTCATTAGTTACTACATCACAATTTATTAACAAAATATTGTTTTCTTTTCTAAATGATAAGACAACATCACTCTTTTAATTATTAAAGTAATATAACAACAACAATTTGTTTTATATTAATAACAAAAACAGGTTGTCATATAATAGTATTTTAATTATATCATACAGAAAATATTATTTTGGTAACTATATACATAATATGAAATTGATAAAGCACCAGATTAACCATATAGTATTTACGTTAAACTAAACCACTTTATTTTCACTGGGGTCTGTTACCTTTTATTTACAAAGCTAGTTTAAAGGAACACAATTATTAAGACATTACATGGAACAGTTTTTATTCAAGTGAATTACTTATTAAGTTGTAAGTTGTTTGTTTCATTTAACATATTTTGTGACAAACTTGCTTGAAATCATGAAAAATGATCATATCTAGTACTTTGTTATTTCCTACTATATTAGTCCATATCCTACCATTTTATAACATTCTTTGTAAATGCGCTTTACTACTGCAAGTTAGCACTATAAGTAGTCTGTGCATACGGATTCGGAAACTTGTTTTCGATGGGATTTGTGAATAACGTTTTACAATCCGTTCGGGAACAAATTTGACATTTCGAATTCGGAAGGTATCGGACACGGAAAGTTTCGGACGTTTGTGAATAAGTAGCCAGAAGCCTGACCATAACGTCTCATAGCGATTCAAGATGAGCTGTTGAAAAGAGACGCCGCTATAGACCGCGAATAGCGGTGTCTCACTTTGACAATCGAACTTGCATCACGCTAAAAGATGTAGGCCCTCAGGATCGTTATTTCCACAGACTATATATAATTATTTCTCGATTATTGAAAATTAACAAATGCTTCATAATAATTATTTCGAAACGAATTATTTTCTTTGTCAATATTGTTTACTTTAAAAGACAACCATGTAAACAATTGTATATTAACTTGGGAAGATTAATAATATTTCTTAACTTGTAGGCCCATTTAATTAATTATTGATCTACAGTTAAATTTGTACTTTAAAATAGGGAGAAACGACAAATTTGATTTAAATTAATAGTACAATCGTGCACATGTTAAAACTGTCATAAACAAACGTCATGCCTATTGATATAACAGGGACATGATGTCTGTAACGAAACGCTAAAAAGATTCCACGAATATTTCAAAGATTCTTGTTTTCAACCCCTTTTTCCGGGTATTGGAAACTAGAACAGCTTTTATGTTCCATGAAAAAAGTAAAAATATACCTGAACCGTTTTCAATAAAGCGATATGTTCAATATTCTACTTGGAAAACAAATTATTAACTACTTCCAACGCTCAAGTTCCGAAAACAACATTTTAGCGAAAGGCAATGAAAAAACAAACTATCAAAGACTTCAATAAACCTAACACAGACCAGTGTATGCCCTACGAAGTCCATTCCCAAATTTCGACATATTTGCAGTTACGGAGAACAAATAAAAAAAATCTTTTGGAAGTTTTAGCTGCACTAGCAAATTGATTCTGTTTTTGATGGAGTTTTAAATGTGATCTGGTAAATTTATGTTTAAATTTTTTTGTTATAGTCATCTTACTTTATTTGGATTTTTGTATTTTTTTGGGTGTTTACGGGTTAAAGAGTCTCACAATTAATTTATGAGTAATGGTTAACCCCTTGACGTCCAGCTTTGTGTTAAATGCGTTATTTCTCTCTCTATCGGGGAATAAATATGATGGGACAAGAAATAATAGAACAATTTCTTCTTTCTATGAACGTAAGCGTATATTTTGCGACTACTATGCTGCGCGTTTATTCTGAGTGTGCGTCGTCTGTTCTGTATGTCGTCATTCTCCGCCGCCCGCTCCCGGTAGCCCGTGCGTCGCGTCGCGATGCGTGATTCACGCGCGAACAAATATCAGTCAATCAAAAAGAACCATTACCAAAGCCGTAATAAGAATTAAATCAGACTGCGCGCTATAGTGCATTATATAATGCTCGCGGGTTTTAAGGGGTTAATGGTGTGGGCTCACTAAATAAATAAACATACACATTTACGTAAGCTTTACTGAAGCAAACTTGTACTTTTTACTTGTATAAATTCGACCGGTCTGCTAAGCTCACACGAATAGCGAGGGAATGTAGGTTGACACGCGAGACAATTTAATTTTTTTCTTGTAATAATTCTTAACATTTGAAAACCTTACAGTTTAACCCTTAAAAACAAACAATAATAATTAATCAAATAGGTCCACAACCAATTTTGAACCTTATGTCTGATCAATGGAGTTCAATATTAACTGTGAAAATATTTACGCGTAATTGTGTTGTTGCCTGTACACATTATACAACTGAAACCGGCAAAGCTCTGATAGATATGTATTAATAACCCATTCAAAAACATCAAATTGCTTTTTTAAATTTGTCGTTTATTCTCTGTATATTACTCCAATGTTTAAGAATATTTACTAAATCAGATATTCGTTGACGTTGTAATCCACGATGTAATGAAACCATAACACTACTATTATTCATCAGAATAAAACACTTTTTTACGGTTGTTGTTTTATTTTATTTTAAAACTAAATAACTAAATAATGTTTTAAAATAAAATAAAACAACTTGATTTATATAAAATAATTTAATAATTAGGAACGTGCCCGATTAAAATATTGTGAAGGTAGTAGAAAAATACATGACAACCATTATCTTAGTCATCCTGTGATCACGGCTCCTGTAAAGGAGTCGAAACGTCAGGATTAAATATAAAATAAAATAAAACATGCGCAAAAATCCGTAAAAAAGTGTTTTATTCTGATGTGTAATGTGCGCGGAAGTGTAAGAACTAAATACTACTATTATTGTGATAACAGAATAATTTTGTTTTTTTGTGGATTATGACGGCTTTTTTATTTTTCAAAAGATTTTTGTTTAACTTTAAATATGTGTTGGTCAATTACAAGTTTAATAAAAGCTTAGAGTAGGCAGGTATCCCTCGGTGGATCGAGGATCTGATGAAAGTTGCGGGAAGCACCTGGATGCGGGCAGTGTAGGACCGGTTGTTGCGGCGATCCTTGGTCTTTGTCCAGCAGGGGACGATATTTGGCTTAATCAATAAAAAAGAGCTTAAAGTGAGCTGATATGGTAATAGATAGGCCATATCGCTTGTACATTGACTGAAGCCGTTCGATTAAAGAAAAAATCAGTCGCTTGGATAGCTAGAGGATAAGGGTTTGAGTTCAGTTGATTTTGTTCTGTCAATAATTGCTCTATGTTTTTAACATATTGGTTTCTTTTTTACTACTATTGTCAACGTTACTATTTTTCGATTTCATTGATTAAACTATATCGCATGCACGAAACAAATTCTGATGAATTCAGTTGATTGTCAATCGAGATAACTGCGGTGACGATTCACGAAAAATGCATTCAACATTATGTATATAGCAATATAGCAAAAGATTATAGATAATAGTGCTGTCTCGAATTTATTTGATCTGAAGGCACCGGTTATGATAAAAAATCATGTTTTAAATATTCAAAACAGGATTTTAAAGATTCCTTTTTGGAGTTACAAAATAAGTTACTATAGTGGCGATGTGTTTTTTTTGAACCTGAGTTTCTATGGTGCTTAAGTAGGTACTGCATTTTAGGTGTTCGAAAAATAAAGACACAAATTATTTTCTTGAAAAAAGACATTAATATAAAGAATAAATAGCGAGTTCGGTCTGTAATTACGGAAGCTGAGTGACTTTCCCAAGGGCCGGTAATATGATGGGATACTAATATAAAAATTAACTCAAGTGCTGTCATGTTTCGTATCAAGGGGTTTCATAAAGTTGAAAATCAAACTGAATTAAATTGTTCTCAGATTAATCATAGTTTATTTTTTTTTATGTTATTGTTGTCAGTCGCGGCGAGATCCTTAAATGAACTAGTGATGTGTCAATTCGATTTACTAACTCGAATTGATTCGAATTAGGCTTAGCTCGGATTGAAATCTCTTGATAGGCACGACAAATAAATCATGTGTGCCGATCATTTGTGACATAATATTCATTGCCTGCAGCTATCTATATAAAGGTTGAGCGTCCTCAAAAAATATCGAGGCAAGCTTATTTTGGTGACGGTATTAAAATTAAATTATAAATTAAAATTAATTCATTTCATTTCACATATTATATAATAGAAACAAGGTTGATGTTCCCTTTTAAGTATAACAATATCTGTGCCTGTGTGTGCGTGTGCGTGTGTGCGTGCGTGCTTGCGTTCGTGCGTGCGTGCGTTCGTGCGTGCGTGCGTGCGTGTGTGTGTGTGAGGAGAGGGGTAGTTTCGTAGTAGTTTCGTATTCTTAAAAAAAAAGATCTAATGGTTTCCTTGCATTATAACGATAGCGAGATTTAGGCGACCGCTGGTGCCATCTAGTTTCCTATAATTTACTAATAATATAGTATTGTATCTTTAACATAACTTATGGCATGTCTGCATCTGTAGTCGATAGCACCTATTAATCTCAATTGGGCCCTCATTGTGGTTTTTATTTTATTATATTATAATCATGGTGTCTCGTCTATAGGGAAACGTTGTGCGATAGCTGTTAAGTCATTAATAAGGTATGATATGGTGGTGATATGAGTTCAATAATTTTTAAGAAGTAATTAATAAGTTGGGCAGAATTTAAATTAAACCATTTTTGAGTAGTAATAAATAATCATGGTAATCACCAGTAATGGATGCGGACAGCGCAGGACCGATTGTTGTGGAGATCCTTGGGGAAAACTTTTGTTTAGCAGTGGACGGCGTTTTGCTAAGACGTCAACGACGAATTAATGAGCTCTTGACAAAAATCTTGACATAAAAAATCAAGCAGTTAAATGTTTAAGTTACAAGAAGTATGTAATAAGAATATAGCTGTTCCTTCTTTATCGATTGTTGGATACTTGTAAAAGTATTACGTTCGAAGTTGTAGGTAAACATGGAGCGAAGCTGGTGTCACCTTAAAAAAGACTTGGAATAATTTAACAGGTCTGTCACGTTCTTGGTTTAGTTAGAAGAGTACTCACCGGGGTAGTGACAGTAGGCATGTGGGATCGTATCCCGCATGAGAAAAGTTGATTTTCTTCTACTAAAAAATTCTCTAGTTATGAAAATTTGTCAAAACTTAAATACTAAGATATATAATAACCAATAACCTTTTGAGTATAACGGCTTATTCTATTACTAGTAAGCGAGTTATTGTAATAAGATGATATAACGACTCTAATAATGATATGTAATGATAGAGATTTGTGGCACTCAATTATCCTGAAATTGCGACAATGAACTGCTTTAAATATTAATCGCGATAACTAATTTTACGTAAGTGACAATATTCAGTATTTATGAGGAGTAATTTTTTTAAACCTGAAAGTGTCTTAGGACAAATCTGATAATATTCAACATAACCAATGTTTTTAAAAATACATAAGATGAATAAAGATCCAATTTTAAGGTTGATGTCCGACATTTCTTTCATATCTCTAAATAACAAATGGCATATCTACTTTGTTTGGACATCAAGTAGACTGCAAAGTACATTAAATTGGAGCTTTTCCAAGAGGCCAGGGCTATCCGGACAAATCTCACGGTCTTATATAAGAATACACGATGAATTCACAATATTTCAATTTAAAATTCCGAAGTCATTTTTGGAATGATAATAATAAGTTTACGAACAAAACAAAGAAGCTTTAGTTTTCGCAGTTTTAAAGTTACACTGAAATATGATAACTTTTTAAGGTAATATTAAGGGGAATAGTATCTCTAGCAGTTAGGTCTATAACATTATAGTAAGATGATAGAAAAAGACCGGATGACATAACACTTGTAGCCTGGTGACAAGATCTGTCTTTAATTTAGGATACAACCTGTATCGGCACTCTGGGCGCCATAAAGATAGAATAAAGATATTAAATTCAGAAAAAATAGTGACAATCATAATTTCAATTTAAGAAATAAAGACAAGCTAGCAATGCCCAGGTATAGGCTCCATAAAATAAGCAACCCCTTTGCAGGTCACTGTATACGACAACACGCTGCCATGTAACATGCATGACTTGTCAATGAATAAATTTAAATTTTTAATTAAAACTCAGTTATGCAAAAAGGCTTATTACAGTGTTAAAGATTTTTTGAATGATAAGGCAGCATGGACTTAAAAGAAATGAATTGCTCGTTCTCTGAATCGTCTTGTAATATACACAATTTGTTAGACATTTGGCGATTTTATAAGAGTTTTGGCACATGAGTTTCTTGCCCGATTCTTCTCATGTTAGAACGTAGGGGTTCGGAATCGGGTCGCTCGTGGCGATTACATGCGCGGCATCAACTCCGCGGATGTACTTGCCGCTAGCGCACGGGCTACCTTAATTATAGAAGAATATTATCTTGATTTTATAAAATTGACGATTTTAAGTGCCCGCAAGGGCCTATGAAATAAAGTTATTTTGATTTTGATTTTTGATTTTGATAACACGTAGTCGCTACATCGAAGGAAGCGAAGGTCCAAACAAAAAATACTACCGTAAGGTTGATTAAATAAAGAATCTACCACAGAAGACTTGGATCTCTATAACTCAAAAATTTAAATATGGTGGCAATTGCTACTAGGGACTGACAAGTAGATTATTCATAATTTTTATAGTCTAAGGAAGGTTTATGGGCAAATAAATAAATATTAAGCAACATCACATACATTGAATCCAAGTTAACTAACCAAATCATTTTTTCTATGATTTTCATAAATATTTTTTCGTTTTTCAATGCTGTTTTATTATAAATTATTTTAATAGAAAAAGATTAGAAAAAATCGACTCGACTCACACATGAATTATCAAGCAGGACAAGAACTTCCAACCTTCGGATCATATGCTCTCCCGATTGAGCCACCAAGCCGCAATTTACATGTGAACCGAGTCAATTTTTCTATTATTTTGTATTAAAACTAGCGGCCCGTCCCGGGTTTTGCACGGGTGGACAAAATTCTTTAATTTTTTTCTATTATTAAATGTTTTTCCGTTAGCGCCATCTATCGTCCGGTAGACGAACTACTTGCGAATAACGCGTTGCTATGGTAACGTTATTGAAAAGAGCGGGCAAAAGAGCGGACAGACAAACAACAAATTTGTGGTCTTAGATTATAGATTAAAAATAAAGCATGTATGTTATGTTATTTTGAAACAATAACGGTGCAACAATATCCAGACCCGAGCGAATATAGAAAAGTTTGTTTTGTGGCGTTACCATGTAGGTCGTGTATGGTGGTTACCTCTTCTATCATTAATCAACATTTACGATCCCCTTAAGTGTGAAGGGTTAGTTCTATTCTACTTTGCCGGAAATCACACAGCAAATTATATTCCTATGAATATTACTTATCTATGTATCATATCAAATCAAATTAAATCATTTTATTCTGAAAGTAATATGGTAAAATCAACAGATGTTATTACAAATAGTCACCACACACTACACATCACACCAAATATTTGGCAAGCAGAATTTATAAAAGAAATTTATAAAAATACACATCTAATCTAAATAATAAAAATAAAAAAACATTAATCAAACCCTTTTTCTTTCCTAGATAAAGACCTAGATGTCTATTTGTGAAAAAATAAAATATAATGTCAAAAATATCAAATTTATATCATGTTCTTAATTCAAAGTATTCTTTAATTGAGTAGAAACATTTGTCTATTAACCATTTCTTAAATGTTTTTGTAAATAACATTGTTGGTAGCTCTCGTATACTCTTAGGGATGTGGTTGCAGATTAACGATGACATAACATTTGAGTTTTTTCTACTTAACATGCTTCTACAGTAAGGACCCTTAATTTTATTTGGATCTCTCCGCGTGTATACACTAAAGTGAGAAGATTGTGCAAATAGATGAGGATGCTTTTTCACAAAACATCTTACTTCCATTATATACAAACAGGTGAGTGTTAATAAATTCTGTTCTTTAAAAAGTGGCCTACAACTATCAAAGGGCCACGCACCACACAAACTTCTAACACGTTTTTTTTGAGATATAAAAGTTTTGTCCAAGTAACAAGAGCCTCCCCACAATAGCAGACCATACCTAAGAATGGAAACTACATCGCCGTGATACGCCAAGAGTGCAGCCTCCCTTCCAGTTTCTTTTCAAAGCATAACCTAACCTGTTAATTTTTTTGCATACTTTTTCTATATGACTTTTCCAGTTGCAGTTTGAGTCTAATGCTAACCCTAGAAAAATCGTTTCTGAGGTCTCTTTTATTTCCTCTCCCTGGTAGGATAAAGTCAACTTTGGTAGCCTTGATTTATAGTTAGCAAATTTAACAAATTTGGTTTTTGTTAGATTTGCGCGTAGTTAGCATTATATCTCTTACACATAATTTTTTTTTTATCTCTTTTTTATTTACACTTTTATAAACTTTTTTATCCTCTGGAATAATAACGCAGACATCGTCGGCAAATAGTATATATTGATGTGTATTGATGTCAGGCAAATCATTTATATAAAATAGAAATAGCATTGGGCCTAGAACAGAGCCATGTGGGACTCCAAGCTGATTTAATCTGTATTCGGATCTATATGGCACAGATATCTGATTTTTAATAATGCTATAGATCTCAGTACATTGCATGCGGCCGCTGAGAAATCTTTGGATTAATTTTAAAGTTAAGCATCTTATGCCACAGCGTTCACATTTGTCTAGTAATATCTCATGATTAACTAAATCAAAAGCGCTTGACATATCATAGAAAATGGCACATATGTTGTTTTTACTATCAATACTTTCTGTTATTGATTTACTCAGAGAAAAACCTGCAACTGTCGTGGATTTATTTTTTTGGAAACCATCTTGTTCTTCCTTTATATAACATATATATATTTTTTATGTATATTTATTATTAATTTTACATATATTTATGTTTCTCCGTTACCCTAGTATCCATAACACAAGCCTTACAGTGCTTAATTAGTGTGAATGTAAGAAGCATTTTATTAACATTATCAAATAAGTCCGCATTTGAAAATTTATTTAGCAATTATTCAGGTAGTATTCAGAGTACCAGTAAGACATTCTTGTTCTTATAAAAACTTAACGTAGACAAATGATACAGCCGCTATCTTCTGAATAATAATTATACTGTCGGTTTTACTTAAAATATTACCTTTTGTTCTAATGGATGAAAGAGGTTGAGATTTTTTTATGTAAATTTATGCAGGATAGTCTTGGAATATATTAGACTGTTTAATTATAAATGCAATAATGATTGTAATGGTAATGTTATTGCAGATTTGACTCATTTAAAGTCAATAATGTTTAACTTAGTAATGATTGTGAAGAAAATTAACTTTTTAATGAAGTTAGAAACATCTTAACGTAATAATATTTAAAATAAAGAAAGGAGACAGGTAGAGAGTACAGGTAATTGGGCACGAATTTTGTAAGTTTAGTTATATGTAAACAGTACACATAATACATACATATATATGTATATGTAAACCTACTGTAGACTATAAAAAAAAAAAAAACACATACCTACCACCCAGATACGGGGAGACTTTGTGCTTATGTTGTATGCCCACTAAAAACCCAATGGTGTTCCGCCAGCAGCAAGATCGATGAACCACAAGAAACAAATGCTACCGCGGTTCGTCGCCTAACCTAACCTAACCCAATCCGCCTGCCTAGTTGGAGATTTTGTTGCTTAAAGGATGCATATATGCAATAAGGATCACCAACATTTGCTACATTATAAAATGTTTAAAGCTCATGTGCGTGCAATGAGCATACTCTGGTGTGTTACATCGCTGATGTAGTAAGAAAGCGGACCGCACCTAACACAAAAAAAACTATATAAAAAAACAAGCATATTGCTCGCCTTTAGTGGTTTAAGGCTGTGTTTAAACGCATGCCTGGCAAAAGAATCGTATTTATTTCAAAAAAGTGTACGAAGTTTAAACAAAATGTTTGTACTAAAATATATTAAAAATACGTTTTTAAACCCCTATAGAAGTTTGTCAATCTTATATGGTTTAAAGTTCTTAGCAGAACCAATGATACACTTAAGTATAAGGAGTTATTGTATTTCTTTTACTAACATAATGAGTAAATATTGTTTTGTTACTAATTAACTCTTTGTCATCTGATTAATTAAATATTATTATATTACATTAGTTTTTGTTCTACTGTCAGTTCTAAATCCATAATAATACATATTATAAAAGCGAAAGTAACTCTGCCAGTCTCTCTGTCTGTTATTTTTAGTTATGGTGGCTGATATATTAGTAAAGGTGTCATAATTTCACAATGTGTGACAGGCTTTATTTTATTACATTTTTCTCCTTAATATAACTCTAAGAGTTTAACAAAAACCTATAAATAACTGACAGAAGTCTGCTAAGAGAGATACGAGCCCTTTGTATTATTACCAGCACTTCAGTAATTAAGATCCACCATTCGATATGGCCGCTTATAGATCCGTTATTGTCTTTAACGACCTATAATTGTCCGAGAGAGTATTATGTTGGATTTGTGGAAAAATATTGGCTTTATAAATACACCGACTCACTTGATTGAGGTTATTAACTTTATCTACTCTGATACTTTTATATAATACAAAGATTTTAAATCTGAAAACAAAATGCTTATGACAAACATTACAAAAATAATTAAAAAAAAGTTTAATTACGATACAGGTCTTGTATGGACACCTGTAACATAATATAACTTTTTAATCATAACGATACACCTATACAACCTCCAGCTGGACCAAGGAGGTTGAACCTCTACTTTCAAAAGGTTTCAATGAACGAGTCCGCGACGACGCAACACGCATGCGCAATCGATGTTTGCACTGAGGTTTGCACCTTGGCGCCAACGTTTGACATTTAAAAAATCTTTTCAATATTTAAACAAAGTTTGGTTTTGTTTGCAATATTGTTTTACGTATTATAGTATGAGAGTAGATAAAGTAGTGTATGACACTGTACATAACTTGGTCTTATAACACTCGTGTGATACTATAAAAAAACTCGCCTACGCACTATGTGGAGATTGAGTCGGTTTCGGGTCATAAATCTATAACTTCCATGTTTTTATAGATATACAGCTGATTTTTTTTTTAGGTAATCTGAGATAAACGTACTTTAAAATAATATACAGTCTATGCATATAAAAATATATTTAATACTTGTAAAAAAATACAAAACATGAAATATTGAAAAATTATCATAAATTTACGACTAATTTTAAACAATGTGACCTAAATGTTATAATATAATTATTTTAAATAAACACATAAAATTACTCTTATTAATTAAATATAATAAGAAAAAGAAAATAACATAGAATTATATTATTCTACTAGCTCTACAGCTTCATCTATAAGTTCCATAGACTTTTTATTGGAAGGTTTTCTTAAACTTGTTATGTAAGGGTCTGAAGTGTACAAAAGTGTATGTAAAACGTCTTCATTTGTAGCTACTCTAGAGCATTTTCTAGCATGATGAAGTCTGAATCGTTTATAGTCTTTGTTCCTTGATTCCTGGGCATCTTCGGAGAGCTGTCCAAGAGGTAACACTGAATAATGCCGAATTACACTTTCCCCATGAATTAGGACTTTATGGACAGATGATGGCATATAATACCACATATATTTACTAACATATCGTTGTGCTGTATCGAAAGCATACTGTCCAAATTTCGTAGCATTAATTACTTTTCCGCTAGACATAACTTGAAGTAAAACATAAAATCGTTTTATCAATTCCTCATCCACACCGGTAATTTCTGCAGTGCACTGATAATTTTGAAAAAATCGTCTAGCTGTATTACCGTCATTACTGTTACCAGAACCTTGCTTAGGTTTATCTATATTTAAACCAAGTTCTTCTCTGAACCTTCTTTGTACATATGTCTTCTTTTGTTTTTTCAAATCTTCATTTTCTGTCGTTGTAGCAGACCATTTTTCAAAGCCTACATTATAAGATATATGTAAAATTAGTTCCATAAATCTAATCCAGCAATGTAAAGTCGAAAGCCCATATTGATAAGAATTTTCGTCAACAGGTTTATTTTGTACTTTTTCTAAATTGTTCATCTCTGTAGGTCTTGCACCACAAATAGTACATACAGCACCTGATGAAGTTTTTGACAAAACTTGAGCCACTTTCCCGTCAACCATTGTCAAAAATAATGTGTGTTTGATTTCAATACTTTCCCCATTTTTATTGATTAAGCTTGTTGTGAGAGCGTTTCTTTGAGCTATAATTTCATTAACTACACCTGTAGTTTTCTCTGGTGTCTCTTTTAAAAAATTCTATTAAAATGGGCCTACAAAATCTTACTGATGATGGAACAGGGTTTTCCCACAAAGTTTCATTTGTATTAATATTAACAAGTTTCAGAGGTACTAATGAAGATATAAATAAATTTGTGTCAGAAATTAACTCATCCTCTTCAGTTAAGACTTGCTTGTATTCACTTTGTCCGCTTGAGCCATCACAGCCCCATTTCGAATACAGCATTAAATGTTTTTTGCCAGCTTTGTATACACCATTGATTTTCAAAATTCTTGCAATAGTGTGATCCAGTAGATCTTGCAGTTTTATTTTTGCTGTAATATTATTTATTTCTATGCTTGATCTTGGTGGGTAGCACATTCCTTAAGCTTCCTGAATTGATTTATATGACGTAAATAATACGCAGTTCTTCGCAATTAAGCAATTTCTCATGTTTTCATACTGTGCCATGTTAAGGTCCAACTCTATAAAAATACTGAGAGCTTCATCTTTAGAGTACGCTGTTAAATGTGCCGGTTCATTTAAAAGATTTTGACGTATTTCACTTTTTTTATCTATGGGTAATACTCGTAAAATTTCGACAATGAATGCTTCTTCCGTTTCCCCTTGAGATCTCAATCCTTGAAGATATGAATTCAGTATAAAATCAAGGCCACATGTTTCAAGCAACTCCTTGTTTTTTCGTCTTTGTGTTCTATCGGAACTGTCTTCGTAGGTTTTAGAAGGGCGTCCTCGCTTCCCCGTCGATGTCGAAGGTTCAGATTCACAAGTAGGATCTTCCAGATTTACTGTGAATGTGGCATTCAACCACATGCTATTCTGATTTAAAAAAATTTCTTTATTTCTGCCAGATTTAGTGTAGCGTTGACGAAAGTTCGTAATAAGATTTTTTTGTACACTCGCGACAATTTTAGCGATATTTGCCTCAGAAAAGTTGATAAAATTATTCCGTATATAACTTGTTAAAGCAACAACATAATTCCCGTCACTTTCAATCAAAACAAGACATAGGTCGCGTCTGGTACATTGGAATTCACTCATTGCGAGAGAGTAGGTGGTTAGATACACTTTTAATAGCGACAATAACGAACGAAAAACAGTATTTAATTATTCAGTATGCAGATGCTCTATTTTATATTAAATAACTGATTTGAAACGTGTGAAAAGTATGGGAATAAAAACTATTTATCATTATGTGGTTACTCGGTTTCCTATGTGTTTTATTGATAATTTATTTTGTAGGCGAACTAAAAATGGTGAGAAATACTCGATACATTATCAAAACATAAACCGCAATTAATAATATATCACAAGTGTAACCTATATCAACTAATAAAACAAATAGATTCGCCCACGTATTTTTAAGAAATTATTACTATTTCATGTTATGATAGATATCATTATGTTGTGCAATGAAGTTGCAACTTTTTTTTTCTTCCTGTATAAAAATATTAAATTTCCTATCAAATAACATCATTTACAGACCTTCGGCAAATTTCGGCAACTGTCAAAACTCTAATTGAAAGTTTCAGATACGCAAAAATGATATGTCATGAGATAAATATTTCTAGTAAATATATTTATGAATATATAGCATATTTGTGTATACCAAAAAAAAGTATATATTATAAGCTTTCTAAAATGGTATAATACTTGTATAATTTTCATTGCTAGCTTACTAGAAAATCATCCTGAAAAAAATACAAATTATGATGTTTTCGTGATAATTTTTCAATCATCGTATTTAGATGCTCTTTACTATAAAAAAGTACTAGTTACATACATAATTTATACATAATATAGTAGATCAACTTCTTAGCTATAGTTTGAGGTATAATACAAGTACCTGCGCCGATTTTAAAAAAAAATATTTATGGCCAAGCTCTCTTAGGCACCTCCACATAGTGCTACGGCTCGTTTTGTTAAAACACACTCATGTTATAAGAACCCTTATTATGCAACAGTATCATAAACTACAATAAGGGTTTTTCTATAAATTACGTTAATACAATAATGACTTTATTAATTATTATTTGGATATATTAAAATGTTTGCACATGACTGTACGTCATGCGCAGATCACTTATACAAGCAATTTTTCACCAAGCAGTTTTTATTTCATCTTGTACAGATAAAAAATCAATTCCTAAGCCACTCTACAACCTTGGCAAAAAATCAGTGAGGTATAGTCTCCGGCAAATAAGTTGAACATGATTTTGAAATCACGTGACATGCGCAGTAGCAAGTTTAGGTACATTATTCACTACTGCGAATGTCACGTGATTTCAAAATCATTGTCAACTTATTTGCCGGGGACAATATTACAAATTCAAACGTAGAAATTCTCTGGCAGTTAATACGATACAGTTCTATTGTGATCGAATTGGTTACATTACTCTTAAAAGAGATCATATTTTTAAATAATACTAGCTGACCCGGCCACGCGTTGCTATGGTAACGTTAATTTATTATAAAAACTGTAATTCTTAGGCCTATGGTAACAAAACCACACACACACACACACAAAGTATTGTCATAATATAATGTACTGATTTTTATTCGTTATTTACTTTGGCATAAAATCCAAAGGTTTAAATTAATACATATTGTAAGTGAGATATTTTTTATCTATTACCAGCCAGCAAGTTATGCCATTGGAAATTATCCCTAACAATATTTACTAAAAAATAAGATATAGGTACCTAAACAAAAGAAACCATCTAAAAAACCACTACTCTCTAAATTGACTGAGAACACGTTTTGCGAACATTCTAAGTGCAAAATCACGTCATGCTATAAAATGTTCAGATCCGGTGGTGGAATAATGTTTTCGCAAAGAAAAATATTGTGTGCAAAACTATATTTCGAACAAAATACAAAGAAGCAACAACAAAATTTGTCAATTATTCACAATTATCTATTGATATTAGATTTAACTAAACAGTTTAAAAGTTCCGCCTGAAAAAACTTGTAAATCGAGTTAATTTTTTCAGGTATTTTTCTTTTAAAAATGTTTATCTTATACATAAGATACTATTAGAAATAAATGGCTGTCGTATCCTAATCGATTGCTGAAAGTTTGTAAAAATGTTTTTTTTCGCATGCAAGGAATATTCTTTTCATTGATGAGAAGTTAAAAGTCTTTGTCTAACAGGTGTTTACATGGCTCAGTAGCTCAATTGGGAGAGCAGTGGACCGGACATCCGGTTGGAGGTTCGTGAATCGAGTCGATTTATTCTAGTATTATTGATGACCGTTTGGTGCAACGGTTGCGATCAGGCCTTTCGCATCGACGGTCCTGGGTTCGATGTTTCTATGATGGTTATATGATGAATAAGAGCATTTGTACTTCAGTCATGGGTGTTTATATGAGTATATTTCTATGAATATTATATATCTATGTATCATATTTATATGTATGTCTATCCGTTACTGTAGTTTCCAAAACACAAGCCTTACAGTGCTTAATTTGGGCTAGGCTAATTGGTGTAAATGTAAGAAAAAAAAAATATTATTCTACTTAAAAAAATATCATATTGAAAATATAAAAATTCATAAAATAATAGAGTTATTCGGCATTATTAGTCAATATTTTTTGTCGTTGCATTTTAATAAATGACAGTATTTGCCATTGCAAACCTTGAAGTGTATGCCATGAAGCCATCATATAAACATACTCATAACCAGAAGAACACAAGTGGCTCTAAATTTTATATATAACTATTGAATAGAATATAGGACTGCGTCCCTCGACCTTTTTGCAAAGTGATAAATACCAGGCTGAAACTTTGTAGATCGCTTCATTTCAGTGAGTCGGACAAAATTTTTATGAGACAAAAATCTCGGTTTTGGGGACTAACTTTGCTACAGGCCTTGAAACATGTCGATAATTACGGGTGCAAAAAATTTACTAATACCAAGTCAATTTTTATCGCAATTTAAAGATTAATTTATGAGAAACACAAAAAACAGATTGTCCGACAAAATTAATGGGGACTATGCGCCAGTCGGACATACTGAAAATGTTGGAAATCCCAACTCAAAAAAGTGATTACTACCAGTCTAATTTTTTTTTATGGGTTAATTAAAATTAATAAAATACAAAAGTAACGTTGTCCGACAAAATTAATGGGGATATGCGCCAGTCCGACACTCTAAAAATGTTGATAATACCAACTCAAAAAAGTGATTAATACTTGTCGGACAAACATACCTCATAATAGATTAGATCATATATAACTGAAATATACTTATGTCCGACAAAAATAATGGGTCGTATCGCTAGTCCGACAAAAATAATGTATCTATCGCACTGTATATTAAACATGTGGTTGCGTACGGTACAAATTTATAATATGTGTATATATATAAGATGATTCTTAGCTTTATTATTATTTTATTACAATAAATTTTGTTTTAATATGAAAAAAAGATATCGTGAAAATGTTATCTCTGTAGCACAATTAGAAGTTTTTGAATAAATGTAGATGTACTTGGCACAAGTTAAGTGTATTAACTTTTTTTTAAAGGTACCTTTTTTGTTTTAAATTATATAATCTCAGAAAAATAATATTAATTTATGTTACTTACTTTTAGGAATAAAATATTAGTTTTAGTGTCACACATTTAGAAGTTTCTCGTAAAAGGTGATTTAAAAACCTTTAAAAAAAAATTACTTATAAAATTTACAAATTTTAGTTGATAATTTTGAAAAGTACTATTTATCAAAGTAATATATTTATAACAAATGGTTAAAGAAGGCTACAAATTTTTGCTAATACAATTATCTGAAGGAGTAAAGCGATTAAATGTTTGTTGTTTTCCTGTAAATCATACATTAGTCGTGTATAATACGAGCTTACACATTCTCATAACGAGAATTCGTAGAAAATTAAAAAAATAGTAGCTAAGTAGGCCTTTTAAAATTTTAATTTTAATTATAGATTCACGATGAATACATTTTCGATTGTCGTTTTATTTTTGTCAAATTTTAATAATAAATTTAAGGAGAGATTTAAGATGGAATACACGTAAAAAAATATTTTTTTATTTGTTTATAGTTTGAAAAAGTGTTTTTATTATGAAAAACAGTTTAGTCATTTTAAAATGGAACACGTTCAATTATAACAAATTTTTTATTGGAATACAAGAGAGGACAGAGAAGAAAGGTAAGTAAAAAAGGATGGCGTGTAGGTTATGGACGCCACGCCACACCACGAGGCCACCAGCCAGTATTTGTGTTCAGTCAAAGCCGAGTCACGTGGCTTTGACTGCACACAGAGAGCGTTCAAGGAGAGAGAGGGAAGATATATATAGGTATACTTAAATGCTTAATACAGAACGATGAACTTTAATAGATATTTTATCGATTTTTATAAGTATTCCCCACATTTCATGTCGGACAATTGTAGAATCACGTTCAGAACATTATTTTATTATTAAAAAAATAAAAATTAGGTTGATATCAATCACTTTTTTGAGTTGGTATTATCAACATTTCTAGAGTGTCGGACTGGCGCATATCCCCATTAATTTTGTCGGACAACGTTACTTTTGTATTTTATTAATTTTAATTAACCCATAAAAAAAAAATAGACTGGTAGTAATCACTTTTTTGAGTTGGGATTTCCAACATTTTCAGTATGTCCGACTGGCGCATAGTCCCCATTAATTTTGTCGGACAATCTGTTTTTTGTCTTTCTCATAAATTAATCTTTAAATTGCGATAAAAATTGACTTGGTATTAGTAAATTTTTGCACCCGTAATTATCGACATGTTTCAAGGCCTGTAGCAAAGTTAGTCCCCAAAACCGAGATTTTTGTCTCATAAAAAGTTTGTCCGACTCACTGAAACGAAGCGATCTACAAAGTTTCAGCCTGGTATTTATCACTTTGCAAAAAGGTCGAGGAACGCAGGCCTAATATACATATGCACGAAACGGTCATGTGTGTTCGAAAAGTGAAATATTAAATCGGCTGGCTTAATACGTTCTCGACATACCGACTGTCTGACAGATAACGTACAGCCTAAATAGATACAACAAAAACATGGAGAGACATACGCACAAGCAGGGATTCAAAAACACCTTTATAAGGATACACTTTCATAAGGGTTACACATTGAATCTGTTACAGAATTATTCCTGTATCACTTATTTGGGTGTTTTGAACCTGTTTTGCGTCGAACACTTATAAAAGTGTAACAGATATAATGTTTTCTGTTACCAATCTGTTAGAAACTGTTTTACGTTTAACTATCTATGAGTATACACAGTACACCAACATAGGCATTTCAAAGTACCCAATCATTAGTGAGCTGTCGCATAGTTATGCCAATGTGAACCTTATTGACTGTAACATATATTAACACTTATGAACCGGTATTTTCTAATACAGATTCAAAGTGTAGCAGTTTCTTTCTGTTTAACTTTTAAATCAGAAATGAAAAACAGTGTTCGGAACACTCTATTCGGATACCACTAAAATCCCTGCGCACAAGACAATTATACGATCGACGATTTTATCTTCAAAACGATAGAAAGGCAAGTTAGCTACGAAATATTCTACGTCTAGACCACTGGTGGTAGAGACATAAAAAAAATATACGTAATATATTTATTTCTTCATGCATGTCACTTTTTATCGATTTCATGCGTATAAACGTATATGCGTATATAAACTAACGTTTTGACTCCTTTACAGGAGCCGTGATCTTCGCATATCGGATTTTATATAATCGTGCATATTCTCACTGTTAAAATTTTTACGTTTAAGTTCTTTTATTTTATTTACGACTTTTCTATATAATATGCGCATATATCTGACAAAAAACTTGTTTATTTTAAATAAACATATTTAATAATAAATTACGCTCTATTGCACACACTTATAGGATACAGAGAAAAAAATAACAAAGAAAAGTATACAGACAGACAGCCATGTTGCTAAACAGCAATCTCTTCCAGGCAACTTAATACATTTTCCCTAGCGTCATTTTCATTTCCCTATTGAATTACACCTGTAAAAAGCCAACGCCGTGTGGTACCCGACTAAGTTAAAAAGCGCCAGCTCTTCATACTAAAGGCGAACATAGACACACACACACACAAACACACACATACGCGAATATACATTTTTAATACTGAAACTAATGACCCTACGCCTCTCATAGACTACAGAATAAGCAGCAACGTTTGCCGAATTTTAGTTTCCTAACCAACCCGCTTGCCAAGCTTGGAGATAATGACAAAACAACTCTCTTTTTGGGGAGGCTTAATTCTCCCAGTAGCATTCCTCCAGCTGAAATTACGATGAAAAAGCCGGATTGTTATAAAATCTATTCAGAACATTTAAATTGGTTTAACAATTATTATTTCATTAATATTTTAAAGAACGTATGCTTGAATAGAGTATTACAGGCCGACGGGATTTCTCGCCTGGGGGCGTATGTAACATGCCTTCATGAATATTCTCTTACACATGTCTTCATTTACATAATAGTGATATGTAAACCATTCGGTCCGTTTTCCAACGAAATTAAGGGCGTAATGACCTTAGTTTACTTTAAGGTATATAGCTAAGGATATTCAGATTCGTCTAGCTTTTGATTTCAGGCCGTATATCTTTATATATAAAAATGCCTTGTCACAGTGTTTGACTGCGATGAACTCCGAAACTACTAAATCTATTGTTTTTTTTTTCATTTAGCTGGATTTGTTGCGCCTTAGAACATAGGATAGGTTTCATTTAAATTTGTAACACAGCAACGCGTGGCCGAGTCAGCTAGTATATATATTCTGAAAACCGGTATTGAACTCCACCATGGAATTCGTCGTAATTTTTTACTATCTCGAGCGAAATCGATTAAACACAATAGATTATTTTAATAGAAAAATACTACAAATAATCAACTTCCGGGGATTCCCGCCTGAGAATTAACTTGTGAGCCGAGTCGATTTTTCATAGCGGTTGCTTCTTCATTGTTTGTTGGATACTAGTTAAAGTATAACATTTGATATTATAGGTAGTACCTACAACATGAAGAGATGGCGCTGGCGCCATCTTACGAAATACTTGGAAAAATTCAACGGTTCTGTCAAGGTCTCGGTAGTTTAATTGGTAGAGCACACGTCCGGGTAGCTAGAGATTCGCCGAACACCGCCGGAAAGTTGAGACAAGTTGATTTTTTCTTGTAATCATTTCTTTACGTATAAAAATCTAGCATCTAATGGTTGAATAACAAAAAATATGATAACTTTATTACAATGCATTTTCTTGCTCCATGTTATAGTTATATGCCATGTAAAATATATCAGCTTCCAACTAACCTAATTGTGAGATCAAACGTTATATAAACGAAACGCTCAGCATATTATATGACAATGTTGGTAACAATTAACATTGATTTGACAATAGATGTCTGGAGGTGAATGTTAATAACGCTTTCTATAACAACCTACGAGTGTCAGAGACAAACTGATCTGAGCGCGAATTGCCTTGAAATAGATCCCGAATTTGTAGAGTTCAAATACCCTGGGAATTGAATGGCAGATATCAAGCTAAATTGAGAATGTTAGCTTTCGGTACTATCTTATTTATCATGTTATTGGTGTGTTATTTCTTTTTTCAAGGTATGCTTACCGTATACAAACTATAATGGAAAAATAAAAATTTTGCATGTCAGCTCCGACACGTGACTGGAATTTACTTCTTGGAAACAATTATCTTAAAATATAAAAGGCAAAGGAAGTAATTGAATTCATAATTATATTTATTGATATTAACTAGCGGCCTGTCCGGGCTTCGCACGGGTGGACAAAATTCTTTAATTTTTTTTTAGGATTAAATATTTTTCCGTTAGCGCCATCTAGCGTCCGGTAGACGAACTACTTGCGGTTAACGCGTGGCTATGGTAATGTTATTGATACAATGGCAAAAGAGTGGGAAAAAGAGCGGACAGACAAACACACAAACCACTGTGATCTTAGATTATAGATTTGATAAAATATATTACCTAAATTATGGTATTATTATTTATATACATTGTTTTATTACCATTTATTATATTTTACATGTATTTACATGTATATTTTACATAAATGTTATAGTGAGAAAGAAAGAGAGAGTAAATGTGTACTTGGGACCGAGGAGCGGGGAGCGCTATAAGATGTGCGAGTATGTTACGCAGAGGAGATGTGACCCTTCACTTTTTGTTAACGTTTGATTTTAGTACCCATTCATTTTTCATACTGAGCGCTATATATGAAACGATTCTTAAGGAGTTAAACTTCAAAAATAAGTGGCCTATATAAAATAAGTTAGCCTATACCCTAATCACAAAACACTACTTAGTTTTATAATATAACTCTAGGTACATTTCTTATTTCAAATCAAATCAAAATTATTTATTGTGAAACACAGGTAAGTAAAGTTGTTGCAAAAATTATATAATAATTCAGCTGGTTTTTGTCATTATGGCGTACAATTTAATACGAGTACAATGTAAAAGGACTAAGAAGTCAAAACGAATATTATTTGCAGTATCAGTCGAACAGATAGATACGAATTCGTAATAAGAAACATTTTTCCAGTCAATTAAAATATAACAAAACTCATTTTTATAGATACATATACATTTAATTAAACATTATTAATTAGTAATACATCCTTTATAATGCGCACAGCAAAAGAGTGGAACTCCCTCCCTGCGTCTGTATTTCCGAGAACTTGAAACCTGTCCATTTTCAAAGCAAGGGTGAATAGGCACCTTCAGGGTTCGTTCCATCGTGGATATTGTCATGGCCCCCGGGCTTGATTGGGATCAAGAGCGAACCCATTATAATAATAATAAAAAAACGTACAGTCTATCTTTTATTATTTTATTCAATTCAATTTTTAATAATTTATAATAAAAACGAGATAAAAAATAATTTATTACGGTCAATTAAAATTCGTTTAGAGAATAGTAACATTTTTATATAAGAAATGTTTTTAGCCTATTCTTTTAAATGTAATTATGTCAAAGTCACCGTTACGCGATGCATTACCGAACACGTTAGCACTCAGCAACTTTGTTGTATCAGGAATCATGCGAATTATATCTTTATTTCGAGCTTCAGAGAATACCTCAAACATTTGTATATTTTCTCTAGCAAACACAGCACATTCAAAAGTATGGTTTGCAAGAGTCCCGTTGTTTCAAATGGTACATTGCCCCAAAACAACGCTTTTGTGATTTGAATACTTTTTCATTGTTTGTTGCATTTCCCCAAAACGTAATGGCAAATTTTAGTGTCGAGGAAACATAATCATGATACGCACTCAGTACAGCGTACACATTCACGATCTTAGAGCGAGGCCACATTGTGCGTTGCGGTGCAGTGCGGCACCACATTGTAATGAATTCTATTATAGGGTGCCACACGGGTGGTGCGGCGCCACACCGCACCGCGGTAAACAGCGTTGCTCTGCGGGCGCTTTACCCCTCCCCGCTTCGTCTCTCAGTTTCCAAGTCCGGCGCGCTTGCGGGGCGACCTAACGCGTCGTCTGGCATGGTATAGTAATTTGTATGTAGGATGAGGCAGTGGCACCGCTCAGGCACCGCACCGCACCGTTAACGCATCGTGCGGCCTCGCTCTTACTCAAATTATAAAGAGAATAGGAGTACCGACTTAACTTATTTCAAACATATTCTATGTGCGAATTCCATTCAGTAACATTATCAATATATAAACTTGGAAAATTTGGTGTTTTGGTGTCAATTACTTTTGTTATCTAAGTAGGATATATTTAACCTTTCATCTACAATTCGGTACCTACTAAACGTTATGGTTATTGATATGAAATTATCGTTTAAACTAGTACTTTTTGTTATTTTTATCAATTTCATTGAAATTGATAAAAATAACAAAAATTCGTGTTAAATTTCATTTCAACTTAAGGTTTACAAATATTAAGATATTAATTTAATTAGATAAAGAAACAGGTTTAAACCAATTAACTATGAAATATCCAGGTAAGCTTAAACGTGTTTTAGCGAATTCTCTGGATAATTTCAAGCTTTCTTAAACTCACATAAAATTATATTTCGATTATTGATCTTAGATTATTTTTTTATGAGCTTAGCTATTTTATGAGCGTTAGGTGCAACGGTAACGAACCTGGCGTTCGCGCCAACGATCCTGGGTTCGTGTCCTGGAAGGGAAAGATGTCTGTGTGTTTTAACACGTGCATTTATAACTTAGTAATGGATATATATATTTATTTCTATAAATATTACATATCTATGTATCTCTATACATATGTATGTCTGTACGATACCTTAATATCCATAATACAAGCCTTATAATGCTTACTTTGGGCTAAAGTAATTGTTATGAATGTAAGAAATATTTTTATTATTATTATGTTATTTGATGTCTTTTTTACACAACAATACTCTGTACCTATTTTTTTTAATATGGCAATATTTAAATTAATTTATATTTTAAATGCGTCAAACGTCAAAGAAAAAACAAGCATAAAGTTCAGATATTTTTTTACGATCTGAGATCTGCATGCATTTATGCAGACGATAATCATCAACGAGTGCGCAACTTTTTCTGAAAATTTGTACCTACTTTAGTACCTGTAGTATTAATGTACGCAGACAATATCTTTTATTGCGACAGTCCCTGTGATCAAGTGGCTCGCGTAGCAGTTTTCAGAGTAACGTCTACGAGACCTCGTAGTCGATCTCGGCCAAGTTTATGTAGAAAACCAACTTTTATATGTGTAAATAATAAATTCCGTGTGACAGTGTTTGACAGCGATGAACTACGAAACTACTCAGCCGATTTCGATGATTTTTTTTCATTTTGCTGGATTTGTTCCAACTTAGGACATAGGGTTGGTTTCATTTTAATTTATAATAAAAAATGCAAATTATAATAACTAAGCCGCAGCAACACGTGGTTGGGTCAGCTATATCCTAATTATATTATGACAATACTATGTGTGTGTTTCTTACCATATTGTCAGTAAAAGCCTAAGAATAACATTCATAACACTGAGTGATAGTTCCAAATTCAGAATAATTAAAAAGAAAAGAAAAGGTTTTATGTAACTGTATTTAGGGGCTAGACTAGTAAGGAACATAAGGACTAAAATAAGGAACATGACATTAATTATTCTTAACCCAAGATCTAGATTGAATCGTGTCGGAGTATTCTGTTACTCTCGGTATTTCTGAATACCATAGCACTAATCCTTTAGCTACTTGAGCACAGCACAGACCAATATATTTATTAAGGCTGTTAAAAGCGTTAAGGCGTTTGATTATTATATTCATTAAAACAGTTATTTAAGATCAGTTATAGAATTAACTCCACTGAAAATTGAAATAAAAAAAACAGTAACTCCCTGAATTTATTACGTCACCACTAACTTGAGCTATCGGATTATAAAACAGTGTTTCATTCAACGCCTTTACATAAACTAGGAAAATTTAGTGAAAAATAATGTAATAAGAACTCATAACATAATTTGAAAAAGCAAACACAGTCCTTGCTTAGTTACGGCTTCTTCTAGTTACAAGGTTTCGACTAGCTTTCGTAAGACAATGACGTATTTGTAGACGTAGATACGCAAGAACTATCCAGGTATGTAGATATGAGTTAGAAAGACCTATTTCTATATGTATTAAATGGTATTTTGTGATGACATACATTGCATTGGAATGCATATAACTAAAGACTTAGATTGTATAATTTTTGTTTATTATAAACAAATTAAATTAAAACTTTTGTTTAGATTTACAGTGCAATATAAGCCTATTTTGGTTTTTAGCCTATTTGTCTAACAAATATTTTACGGTAAGTAGGTAGGTTCCGTAATTTTTAATTTTACTACCTCCCATATTGACCCGATGACAAAAATGCTTACGGACTACGAGAAAGTACAAACGGGCAGGTTCTCAGTCACGACTTTTTTATATTATTTTTTTAATATTGACTTAGAAGATTTATAAATGATTAAGTGTTATTGAGTGTTTGATAATGATAAATAATGTTTCTTTATGATTTCTTAAATATTTATGGTATTAATTTCATGTTTACGAAAAATTGGTTATAAAAAAGTTAAGTTTAATGGAATGTTTGGTAAAAATACTTTTAGCATAATACTCTACTACATGTATCAACTATATATAAATAAAAACCAATGTTTGTATGTTTGTTCTCTATGCGTACCCGTATCCTGTATAAGATTGTGATGAAACATTGTGAAGTTTTTTAAATTTGTTATTTTGTAATGGTAGTTACCATTAAAGTGGTTGTTAGAAAAAAAATTCTACTCTGTAAGAGAATATTTGGATATGTAGGTTGAAATACGAAAATAGTGACATTTACCTTTATTTATTGGACAAAAAACAAACATTGTATAATGTTTTGTTATTGTTTGAGGTGTTAATTTTAATTTCTATTACCATAATAATTCTTTGCATGCCAGAAGTTGGCAAAACATGCTAAACATTATTGTAAACACTGTATCTGTTAATATTTTTACCATGTTTCTGAGCAAAATAAACATATCATTTAGTTGTTGTTTGTATAGTCAGCAAAAAAGACACTGCAAAGCATGCCGGGTACAGATAGTCCTTATAAATAAAAATCAATGTTCCTACGTTTTTTCCAAATGTGTTCCGAAAGCATTAATCAAATTGTGCTGAAACTTTGTTATGTTGTTGTATAGTCAGCAAAAAAAAGATTAGCAAACAAGAAAATGCATGCCGAGTGAAGCTATTTATAATTAAAAGTGTTACACTACCCAAGCTATTAATGTAAGTCTCTACTTTTATAAACGAACTAGCTGACCCGGCCACGCGTTGCTATGGTAACGTTTATTGATTATAAAAACTGTTATTCTTAGGCTTATGGTAACTATATATGGTAACAAACACACAAAGTATTGTCATAATATAATGTACTGACTAGATATTGATAAAAATTATTAGAAGAATACTAGAAAAACATCGACTCGGCTCACAATTGTTCTCAGGCTAAACTCATAGCTCTCATTGATGAAGCAACGCTTGCCTACAGCGTAAAAAAGTCAAAAGTACTAGAAAACTGCGACGGGCGCTCACAAGGCTTAATTGATAGAGTACAGGACCAAACAATCAAAGATTGCGGGTTCGAGTCCTTTTTTTTTGTTTTCGCAGAAAATGTATTAGGCATTCCCTCGTGATGGGAGATGGTATGTGGGACTCTTCTCCGTGTTCCCTACCCGGCCTGTGTCCGGTGAAGGCTTGGAGGCCTACCCACTAAAATCTGCGGCGTCCCACAGCACATAGGTGGGGGTCGCGTGGCCCCATGTCGGCTTCTTCCGCGACTCGGGTGCTCACAAGGCTCGGTAGACTCTCCTTATTGAGGAAGAGCAGTGGAGCGGACATCTAAATTTTCATGTCCCGTCTGAGAATAACTTGTGATCTGAGTCATATTTTTCCATAAGACATAACAAGATATAAGAATGCACCTGCGGGCTTGGGGCGTGGTTGTTTTTTACAGGCCTATTTTATATCTATATAGGCCTATTTGAAATATGGCATTGGGAATGCAAAAAAATAGATATTTTCCATCACAATTTATCATACAAGATTGATTGTTAGTCAATTAAATTTAATATAACTACTAGCTGACTCGGCCATGCGTTGCTGAAGCTCATTTATTATAATTTGCAATATTTTTTATGTCGCTGCATTTAAAATCTTTAATATCTTCGAAAATATTATTTTAAATTACATGTTGTAAAAGGCCACATTGATTTATATTAAATAAACAATGTATATATGGTACTTAATTGGATAAGGATTAATGCTGTATTGCTTAAAATCTCTTCGTAAATAAAGCATTATTTCTCGTAAAAAGTAAAGGATAAAAAAAATATTATTTTGGGTTATCCCTAAGAGATAGACATATACCGTCGAGGATTTTTTTGTAGACCTTTTTAAAGTGTATAATATTGTTGTACATGATTTTGATTTATCTTTTAGGGTTCAGCCAGCGTTTGCAATGTAAACGTAAAAAATGTTTATTTACGATATTATATTAGAAAACTAAAATTAACAGTGTTTCTCTACTATATTATGTATGTGTTAAACATATAAACCTTTCTCTTGAATCACTCTATCTATTTAAAAAAACCGCATCATAATCCGTTGAGTAGTTTTAAAGATCTAAGCATACATAGCGACAGACAGCAGAAAGCGACTTTATTTTATACTATGTAGTGATGATGATGAAACGCTTTTAAATATCAAATATGGTAGAATTATGTTGTAACTTAATATCAAAGTGTGAGAGAATAATGTAGGGGTCTGCGTGGGTGAGGCCCCGGGCACTTTACTGACTTCTGAACAAACCAAGAGATTCGTATCTTGATATGAGAAATGAGAATGCATATTATTGTATAAAACATCTTTTATTGTTTCCTTATAACAAAACCAAGGATATAAATAATTAAATTATTGCAAGAAACTCAGTAAGGGCTGGTTTTGTTCGTTTAATTATGTACTAGCTTTTACCCGCGGCTTCGCCCGCAAATTTTTTTTCAATAAAAAGTATCCTATGTTACTTCTAATGCCTCCAAGAATATATGTACGAAGTTTCATGATGATCGGTTCAGTAGTTTTTGCGTGAAAGCATAACAACTTACATTCTTAATTTATAATATTAGAAGGATTACATTACATACTTATAAAACGTTTAAGATAACTTTACTTGTACTACCAAAACGCTAAATCTATAACATTTTTGAGACTGTAGATTAATTAAACCTAATTAATTTTAACTGAATGAACTTACTTTCTAAGCCAAATGGTCACGAGTCGCGGAAGGAACAGATATTTGAGTGCCGATGTGTGTATTTCTATAAATAGGTATTACTTATCGTTGTAGTATATTTCTTTGACTATCTGTTATCCTAGTATTATCCTTTCTTTTAACGTGAGGGAAAAATACGGTTATTAACCCGCGGCGGCAATGGCTGCTCCGCCAGCGAGTCCAGGGCTCCCCGATGGCGCCACAGGAGTCGTCCCCATGTGACGAGTCGTGCAGCGCCAGCGGTATACCTACTAAAATCCCACGCGTGTCCTACACTGTCCTTCGGCCTCGTGGGTCCCCTTTTAGGTATCACTACTCATCCTTGTATTATCCTAGTATGAACCATTCAAATTATTCTTACTATGGGCGCGGTCACTGAATATATATTACGTCTAGGTGTGAATGTAAGAAATATTTATTTTTGTTATTATAATCTTTATTAAATGTGGCAATTCTAAAAATTTGACAACTTATTTTAATATTTTTTCTTTTAATGTAGAAATGAACTTTTTCTATATTGCTCTGAGTTTGGGTGTTGTGGTATCGTCGTATTTCTTGTCTTTATAACCAAAATGCTTTAGCTACCTATCTAACTTGGATTCAGAGCAATACATGTTATATTGTCTAGTGTTTATTTATTTAAAGTTGAACTTGCTGTTATCCGCGTTAGGGGGCCACTCTTGTTACCTAGGGGTATAAAAATAGCCTAAGACCTGAACTCAGACCTAACAAATAACACAAAAAAACTAATAAAAATCGGGCAGGCCGTTTTGGAGGAGTTCGATAACAAACAATATGACACGAGATTTTTAAATATTAGATTACCTACTTTCATTCTCCATACGTGACGTTTAAAATCACGAAAAAGTTTCATTGAACTTTAAAAGTTAAATCTACGTTTCCACTCTTAATTTCACGCAATCTGACAATGTCAACTTATCGACTAACTTTTCCGTTGTTACGCACGCCGAAAACACCTTCGTGAAACTTATATCTCAAAAGATAATTCGAAGAATTGTGGAGGTATTTTCCGGAGAAAAGTAAGCTCCCAAGTCGTTCTGATCTCCGATAAAGTTTATAAAGCAAGTTCATAAGGCGGCTTTATTAGACGATTTCCAGGTGTGGGGCATCTGACGTTTCAGATATTAATTTCTGATGGATCTAACCAAAATCCCCTCCGATGGTTCCATTGAAGAAACGCTCGATTTATCTCGTATTCGATAAATTATATTCTAATATTTTTGCTAAGAACCTAAAGAAGACATTCTTGGTTCTATACCATTTGATGATTTCAATAATTCACGTAGTTTAAGTAATGGTAAAAATAATTTGATAATACAATACCGATGTATCAAAAATATCGATTTGATTTAATAATTCATTGCAAACTTCACAGCTTTTGTAAAACTATAAATACATACTTTGTAACACTTTTTTTTCAACCTATCTATATGATAGCAAGCACTGGATTTTAAAGTACTGTTTATGGTGATATTCTCGCCGTAGTTTTACGAGATGGGCAGGAACATTAGGTATTAAGTTTATGTAGGTTTTCTAGATAGGAAGATGTGTATGTTGTCTGGTTTTGAGATAGTTAGTATTAGAATAATGCATGAATATTTCTACCTTGTTTGAGTCAATTTCCAGTGGCATAGCGAGTGTCAGCGATCGTACCACACCCTTTAGCAACACAGCATCCGTTTGAATTCATTTTAACACAGCATTCACTAAGAATTTATTTACTTTTCAATAGTTAAAATAAAATTAGCTTTCTTGTTTACATACATCACAGCTGACTTTCAGATTGACAGGTGACTACTGTCAGATGCGACGTTTGTAGTTCCGATTTGTGCTACCTAGTTACTACCTACTTATTCACTTATTTACGTTGTTGTTCGATAGGCGTTTCGGACCAAATAAATTTATACTTTGTTGGTAAAAATTAAATAAATATATCGCATTTATTATTTTAGGTAATTAAAGTAAATGTTAATGTCTGGCGTGCTATTTAGGATTTAATAATTATATTCATATAATAAATAATGTATGTTCGAAGACCACAAGTAATCTCTGGTTTAGTCGTTGTCTAAGGTACTCGAGTTTATTCTGACCAAGACGGAAGTCTTCCTCCATTTTCTTTTTCACTTCAACTGTGTAGGAAGGATGCAAAAATTTTATTAAATGTGAAGCTGCAGATTTTGTCACTTCCTCATGGAATTCTGATTTCATTTCATAATGCGTTATGCATTGATTTGTGTGGTGAGTGTTTTAATAATGTGAATTTAACTAGTGATCCACTTTTACATGTGGTGTCCACATGGTAATTCGATGTCTTGTTTCCAGGGCTCGAGGCTCGTTTTATCTTTCATCATGTTATGAGTGTGTTGGTTCCTTCGGGATAAAACATGTAATAATTGAAGCCCAATTTTGGTGAGTTTCTTAACTTGATTATAATGTTTGTTGTAGGGAAGCGTCATGTGTGAAATGGCGACCGGTTTATGACTTTGTTTTTGTATTGCAGGGCTTCAGGGCAAGGCTTTTAGGCCACTTCAATGATACTTCAGGGCAAGGCTTTTGGGCTACTTCAATGATGCTTCAGGGCAAGGCTTTTAGACTACTTTAAGGCAAGGCTTTTGGATATTGTTCAAAGTTCACCTCAAGGTCTGTCTCAATGTTATGCTGCAAGGATTCAGGCTCCAGGCCTAGCTGGAATCCCAGATGATGATGTCTCATTGATGTCGGCGTGACGCAGCACATGTCTGCGTTACCTCTGCCCTGTGATTATCAATTTAACCAAGGTATTCCGCAGTTTCCTTTTTATTACTGTAGCCGCTGTGTTCTATATCATGTATCCGAGGAATTGATTTTTGTTCATAAAAATCTTTTTTCCTTCGGAGTATCAGTAAATCTGTAATGGTTACTTTGTGACATGTTCAACCTCAGCCTAAGCTGGTCTACAGTTAATATATGTATTAGTTACATGTTAAATTTAGTTCCAGCATTATGCCTGGTTACTGTTTAAAATGTTTATAAATTTGATTTTGTTTTGAATAACCTGTAGGTAAGGTATTCAGTTTTCTATGTTAAGATGATAAGCGATATGTGTCTTAGCATAAGTATTGTGAGTACTTAGGGGTTCGGCCCTAGACAGCCGTCTCCTTACTCCTATAATGTTTTATTAAAAGCATTCCTAAGGGAATTGTTCTTTTAAACTACAAGTTGATACTGGCAATGTAGTGCTATAAATAAATGTTTGTTTAAATGATAATTTTAGTTTGATTTATTAAACTCACTTTGTTCCGATCCATGGACACTTTATTATTTTTTATTGTCAACTTTAATTATTATTAACGGCGCCCAAAATCATTGTTGCTCCATGGATGACTGGGTCACGCTAATCCACACTCACACAACCACAAACCCTCTGCTCTACCGACTAGCTTTCATTGGGGTAAATAACATCTTTACACAAAAGGGGAATTTTTATTACAACTTCTAAGTACATAAAATAATATCCAATTACAAAATTTGACAGATTATATTATTTATACATAAGTCGATCACTTGATACTCTAATATAAAACTAAATTAAAGAAGATAAACTACACTTCACTTTAAAATAAATAAAAAATACTTGACGAAGCAAGACTGTCCAGATTTAGGTGATTGTATGTGTGGTGTGTGTGTGTGACACAAACGCAATCTATTCCGCGTTGTTGTCGTCAATTAGTATTTTATGTTATTCTTTAATTGGAAAAGTAAATTCAATACCATTTTACGGCTCAAGAAACAGATATCGGCATCTCTGAACTTGTCCTCATATGTTTGTACTATTCTCTGTACCACTGTCTGGCATAATTTGTTCGAGATAAACAATAAATTTTGCACAGCCGTGATTAGATATGGCTGTATTAATGTTAATTATAATAATTATAATTATAATAATATTTCATACATTCACACCAATTAACCTAGCCCAAAGTAAGCACTATATAGCTCGTGTTATGGATACAAGGATAACGGATAGACATACATATTTATATGATACATAAATGTGAAGTATACATAGAAACATATATAAATATCCATGACTTAGGTAAAACTGCTCGTATTCATCACTCAAACATACAACCTACCGGAATTCGAACCCAGGGCGGTCTGAAAGGCAGGATCGCTGCCGTTGCATCAAACGGTCGTCGAATTATATACCATAATTCTTGCAAATAAATATTTTCATTTGATTTGAACCAAAAGCTTATGCATAAGCCTGGTGCGTACCGTAGATGCACACACACCAATACGTATCGTGAGTTTTGGGCAATCGATGACAGCATTGGCCACGTCAAAGAGGAGTTTCATGTCTGTAAATAGTGCCAGTCGTTGAATTAAAGAAATGGACGAAGCTGATTCGGTCAGTGTAATCCCCTTGTCTTATGACGCGATAACATAAGCGGCGAGTAAAAGTTTGCTGCACGGATTTTAGCCGATAAGATGGTGACCAGATTAGTGAGGCTTACTTCATAATACTTCAAACATATGCATAGTAGAGAATCTTTAAAGATTTAACATTTTTAAAGCTTTGGGTACTTCTATGCAAGAAATCTAGCATTTTGAGTTGAAAATGAGACGAATATACTAATTTACTATCCAGCAAGATGCCAAAGTCACGCACAAAATGTATCATATTCTTTTATAATATACCCACACTTTTTATTTTTGCATTCCATTTTCAAACATTATTGGCTCCCATGAATCAGCTTCAATGACGCAATGTCTGTTAAGCTATAACTTTCCTAGTTCTTAACCGATTTTAATAATTTTTGTGTGGAATCGAATCAACACACTTAGGAGCAGATTGTGACAGAATTTTGAAAGTCACAAAAATAAAAAGTTTTGACCAAAAAACATTGGCTCTATGGGTTTTCCTATTAAAAAAAACCACGCGTTTTTGAAAATTTTTATTCTTATAAAACTTACTAAACACTATTGATTTGTTTTTTAGTATTACGCTCCGCTCCAATATATAGTGCTAGCGAAGCTTTATGTTTAGCGACGGCATTGCCTAGTATAAATCGTACTTACCTAGTATTCTCATTCTTGTTAAACCAGGTTAATCCATCAAGTATTAAAACGTTGTGCTTCTGTTTTGGCTTTTGTGTACACAAAACAAACGCACAGTGCTTCAAAAAGTAGTGAAAATACTAGTGGCAATACTCAATTCATTCCTTTTTAGTATGGCAACCTACGCAGATTGAGTGAAAAAATTCGTTGCCTGTTAGAACTTATTTAATTTCAATCACAGGCTTTGAATCTACAGTCGGTGAACATTTATACTCGATGTAAAAATTTTTATAAAGCAAAAAAGTTGTTTGGTGAAAATAAAATATGTTTTTAAAATACATAGTTCAATTTGTTCTCTATTCGGCTCTGGAGAGTTTATTTTAGGTTTTGCATTATTATTACAATTGACTGATCTTCGAATATAAAACAAAAAGAAAAACATATTCAAATTTGATATCCAAAATGAATTTATATGTTAATAAGCACTGAGATGGCTACGTCGACGTATTTTAATTTATATATTAATTACATTTTTTTCTGAAAACGCTTTATAAAATTCAAATTAATTATTGACCTCAAGTTCAAAAAGGTCAGTTCGTCAAAATAATGATCTGTTTTGGTTTAAATAGTTGCTAATTACCGAGTGCCTAATTATTAAGTACAGTGGCTCAAACGATAAATAATATTAAATGAACTTATTTTTTAATTACGATAATTGTTACTTTTTAGGGCATTCAAATCTTTTCAATGAAATATAAATTAAGTGCTATTTATTATTAAGTCTACATTATATTGTCAGTTAATTAAAATCTAGTGAGACAGCGCCGTTAATGTCTTTGATATGATATTTGATTCTTCACAAATTGTTATTAAGAAAATCTTAATATCTATCATGAAAACTTTTAAAATGTGGGCTTATCGACGCGTACTCTCTTTAACCTGAACACAAAAAGTTTGAACGAAATAACGAAGTTTTAAGAGAGGACAGAACCGCAAATTATTGCCATCAAAACACGAAAAGTTGCATACCTCAGTCACGTCTTAAACATAGAAGATAAAATCGCGGACTTGACCGCAGTATAAAGTCTTGGTTGCATAACGTAAAAGTCTTGGTTAGGTATCGGGAAAGGATTGAAGTCATGAGCGCAGCTAAGCTGATTCACCTCATACGGGACAAGGAAATGTTTTCCTTCAAAACTTCAGTAATTGAAAAGGAACACGAAGAAGAACAATGATATATATGATTCTAAACAATTAGCTATTATTTGATTGTATATTATCAAGTTCAATGGTAACTCAAAATAACAGTTGTTTTTAAAGAGGATTTCTTGTTAATTTGTTCTTTAAATTTTCAGAACTAGTGCTTAGATGTGTTGCTTGGATTATCCCAGATTGGCTTTATAAAAGATTACATTAAAGACGTTTGCTGTTTATTACCGAGATTTTTAACACTTAATATTAAGTGTCTGTCTCTTTGTTTGTTACAGGTACAACAAAATCACAAATCTTCATTTTCATAAAGATAAAAGAAAAAGAAATTTTAATTAATATAAGCAGCTTCATTGCGTGTAGTGAACGTCAAAGCTATGCAATGGCTTCGTAAGTCCTACGGGAGACCTTGTACCGACCGCAAGAAACTCGCCTCGGGCTTTAGTTTTTCTGCCTTTATTATGTTTTACATAAGGTAGTTATACAAAGTTTAAGTAATCTTTTCTTGTACCACCAAGACGTATAAGAAAAGCGGATTTTATACAGTTACCATCTCCCATTGCATGGGCAGAATCAAGCAAGAAACTCTAGGACCAAGTTTTGCAATAGAAAGAGGAGTAAGGCAGGGCGACCCCTTATCTCCTAAAATATTTATAGTCATACTGGAGGCTATCATCAGCAAGAGAGATTGGAATAAGTCAAGCCTGTATATAAATGGCGAATATCTAAGTCAGGTAAGATAAGCAGATGATTTAGTGTTGCTATCGGAATCCAACACCCAGCTACAGCAAATGATGGAAACTCTACATTCAGTAGTAGGATTGGAAATAAATCTCTCTAAGACTATGGTAATGACAAATACTTGGAGATGATTAATAAGAAGAAGAATGGAGTGCCACTCGATTATACAGATTTATACATCTACCTAGGGAAGCGAGTTAAGAGCGAAGAAATTAGTTATGATCGAAAAAATAACGAACTGGAAGTGAAAAGAAGAATATAACAAACTTGGAACAAATATTGGAGTTTAAAAGAAACTTTTAAAAGTAACCTTCCTGTTTCCATTAAAACGAAAGTTATGAATTCCAACCTCCTACTAAGTTTGACGTAGGTTGCCAGACTGTTGTCAAAGAGGACTAGAGTGCACCGTGCTCAAAATAAAGAAAGTTGACTAAATACGACACACAAAAATAAGGCCAATAACCAAAGCAACAAACGCATTGAGCTGCGCACAAAAACTTTAATGTAAAAAGGGCAGTTCATGTCGCAAGGCTTAAAGAGAAGAGATGAACCAAAAAGTGACTTTTTGGAAGGGACCTTTAGGTAAAAGGAGCAGAGGAAGACCAATGACACGCTGGGACGAAGAGATCATAAGGACAATGGTCCAAACTGGAAACAGATAGCACAAGATAGAGACATCTGGGCAGATTTGGAGGAGGCCTTCACCCAATAATGGGGTTCCTGCAAATTTATATATATTTTTAATATTTAAAAAGGAAAAAATAAATAGCTATTAAGTTAAAAGTTAAATATGTTAAGAGTCTTTAAATATCGTCAATAAACTTAGTTATTGAACCTAAAAAGAAAAACAATGTAAAAATCGGTCGGAAATAATAAAGGCTTTTTATTTATTTTATTTATATACCATCTCTAACAATTCCTTAAGGGTCGGTCATTAGAAACATAAATACTCTATCGATTCCTTATCACACCCCGAATGTTAATGGCCACCATCCTACGCGGTATTCGTCGGCTGTCACATTCGTATTTCGCTTGTAATTGATGTGGGGATTAAAGGCAGTGTGATTCAATCCGTAACTAGCTTAAACTCACCCCATTTAAATAACTTTTTAAGGGCCCGAGAACACTACTTCGTCTGTAGTGTTTTTATCCTTGATGTTCAGAAGTTTTGGCTTGAATGGTTTGTTATCATAATTCCTTTAAGCATCTGTTTGTCATCCGCTGAGAGTTGTTTTTTCGGATCAGTTACTTAGTTCGGAGATAGTAAAATATGTTATATCTGCTGTAAGCCAAAATTATTACTGCTTATATTTCGTTTCGTATTTTGTTACGAGCACGTTTTTCTATATATCTTGTTTTCAGCAAAATAACTTATATTTACTCTGGTATTATTATAACATTCTGGTTTCCATTTGTTGTATTGATTGAATAACTTTTTTTCTATAATTGGGGTAATTAAGTATGTTAACCCTTACAAGAAACCAAGGGACGACTCACCGATATTAGTCTGCAGCAGCTGTATTTTCTGTTTAAAAGTTAGTTACTCCACAAACTGTTGCACAATCCAACACACATGAAACGTTTCTTGTCACAAAGGACAGCGAATGTGGGGTACCAACAGTGCGACAGCACGGAAGCTGCATCACATGATTAAATGTTAGAACGTCCAACTAAGAGTCTTTTAGTATTCAACACCATTCATTGATGTTTATAGAACATGGTATTTGAAAAGGCGCGAAAACGTCACAGGTTTAAAAAGAAGTTTAGTTATCTGTTAAAATGTTTTCCATATAGGAATTAAACACTGAATGAGTTAAACTGAGTTTATTTAAAATAAAAACTTACAGAACGATGTGTTCGCCATGAACGCCTTAGGTCAAGAGAAAAGGCGGCAATTGTAATGTCAACATGACACTTCAATGGCTGCGTTCACATTACCAATATATAACAATACTCCCCCTTACAGGTTTAGTCTCTGCGGAGGTTTTATAAGTCTTTTAGGACGACCAACATTGGTCTCCGTTCTGGGAGTGGAAGGTTGTTGAGAACCATTGTCTTTAACTGGACTTAAAGATTCATTTTCTTTAGAACCTGATGAATTTGAGTTTAAAGATTGATTTTGGACAATTTCAGCAGGAATAGGTAATGGTTCTGAAACAACTGATCCATTATGATTCTGAACATTATCATTATTGTACATAAAATTAAAATTGCTATTGTTATTATTAAACTCAGTTTTGTTACAATTATTTTCAATATGCCTTACAGAATCATCAAATGAATTATTACACTTAGAGTTTACATATTGATTATTTTCACAATCATTTTTATTGACCAAGTCTTGGGGCAAAGAACCAATAATCTGATCAAGGTGTCTCTTCCACACTAAATCTTCATTTATTACTTTACAAAGATAAGTTCTTTGTCCTAAAACTTCATCTACAATACATTTTACAAACTGTTTTTTGTTGGGATGCCTATAATCTCTACAATATACTATCTCTCCCTCTTTAAATTTACAATCTCTTTTTACTTTATTTTCCCCTTTTTCCTTAATATTTTTATTGTTTAATATGTCCAATCTAGTTTTAATTTTTCTCCCAAACATTAATTGTGATGGTGCTGTTCCAGTAACACAATGAATTGAATTTCTATAATGAAATAAGTAGCGATTCATAATTGTTTCAAAGCTCACATTAATATTATTTTTATCTTTAAGAGCATTCTCTGCAAAGCCGTTTGTAGCTGGGTGGAATGGTGGAGATGTTTCATGTCTAACACCATTCATTGACAAAAAATATGAAAATTCTTTAGAACAAAATACAGTAGCATTATCAGTAACTACAATTTTAGGTAATCCATATCTACAAAAACATTCCCTAAATTTTTCAATAGTATTCATAGAATCTAAATTTTTCATGACAAATGCTTCTGGCCATTTTGAATATGTATCAACAATCAATAAAATATTTTTGCCATTTATAGGACCAAGAAAATCAGCACGAATACGCTCATATGGCATACTTGTTTTTGGCCAAGACATTACAACCGATTTTTGTGGCTCAGGTCGCATTGACATACAAATATCACATGACTTTACAAGATCCTCAATGTTTTTGTCTAAATTTGGCCACCAAAAATAAGATCTAGCATTATTTTTCATCTTAACAATGCCTTCATGTGTTGAATGTAATTCAGAAAGTAAAGAATTCTGTAATTTCTTTGGAATAACTACTCTATATCCCCATAAAATGATACCATGATCAATATACAATTCATTCTTTCTTTGTAAAAATGGCTTTAAAACATCATTTTCAGTATTATTAGGAAATCCGTATCTTATCATATTAAATAACATACTTAAAATGGAGTCTTTTCTTGTTTCTGACCTAACTCGATTCAAATCAATTATGTTTTTATTTTCCACTAAATTTATGTAATCATATTCCTTATTAAAACGATTAGTACACTTCTCAATATAGTTTACAGGTAATCTAGATAGACAATCAGCCCTAACATTGTCAGTCCCCTTTACATGCTTGAAAGTATAGTTAAGTTCAGATAAATAAATTGACCATCTTTGTAAACGACCAGCTGCCATTTGAGGCAAGCTTTTATTCTCACCAAATAAAGCTTTTAAAGGTTTATGATCAGAATGTAACTCAAACTTTGTACCTACTAAGTATTGATAAAACTTTTTTACTGACCAGTGAATTGCTAAAGCTTCCTTATGAATCATAGAGTAACCCTTTTCTGCCTTAGAATACACTCTAGAAATAAAACTAATTGGCCTCTCTGATCTATCCGGCATGATATGACTTAAAACTGCTCCAATACCATTCTGTGAAGCATCACATGCCAGGATCAAAGGTAGGTTTCTATTAAAATGAGTTAACACTTTGTCAGATACTAAGTCATTTTTAACTATTTTAAAACTATCTGCACACTGTTTGGACCAATAAAATTTTGCATTTTTTTGCAATAAATCATACATAGGTTTTAATTTAGAAGCTAATTGTGGAATAAACTTTAAATAATAATTTATCATACCTAACCAAGATCTTACCTCAGAAACATTTTTAGGAGCCGGTGCATTTATTATTGCATCGATTTTAGAATTGTCTTTCTTTAGACCATCTTTGGAAATAATATGTCCTATGTACTTTATCTTATTTTGAAAAAATAAACATTTTGACCTATTTAATGCTATACCAATATTTTTGAAACGCTGTAAAACCTCTTGTAAGTTTTGTAAATGTTCTTTATCATTAGATCCTGTAACAAGGACATCGTCAATGAAATTAACAACTCCTTGAGCCCCTAAAAGTACTTTTTCAAGTTTCGCTTGGAAAATAGAACTTGCTGGTTTGGTACCATACGCTAACCTATTTAATTTGAATATACCTTTAGGTGTGGACCATGCTTAAAGTTCTCCTGTGTCATTATGTAACAACAATTGATTAAATGCATTTTTCAAATCTAATTTTGTAAATTTCTGTCCTCCCTGTAATGCTGCAAAAATGTCTTCAATTCTAGGCAGAGGGTGATTAAAATCTTTTAAATACTTATTAATTGTAATTTTATAATTAGCACAGAGTCTTAATTTCCCATTTTTTTTAATAACTGGAACTAAAGGTGTTCCCCACTTTGAATTTTCAATTTTTGTAATCAATCCCTCTTTTTCTAATTTTTGTAACTCTAAATTTACACTATCTTTAAAAACATGAGGTATAGGTGAAGGTTTATAAAAAATTGGCTTAATACTTTCCTCAATTAATTCTAGCTTAATTTCCTCACCATTTATTGTTCCTAATTTACTTTTAAAAACCTCTTCATATTCTTTTAATAAACTTTCTAAATTATGTTGTGTTTGAAAAGTTACATTATGAATATTTTTACAATTTAATACATTTAAGTTAAATTTTTCAATCAAATCACGACCAAATAAACTCCTACACCCTTCTTTAACCACTAATAATGTACATTTTTGTGGCTTACATGTCTTTATACTTAAAAATACATAAATCTGCCTATTGGCTTTAATATTTGTCCATTATAAGCTTTCAATTGAACATCAGTACTTTTTAATAAGAGTTTACTAAAATACTGTTTATAAATGTTGTATGTGATACATGAAACAGCTCTTCGCTCACTTCGTTCGCTCCGCTCCAATGAAAGCCTTTATAATAGGGATAACAATACGAAAAAAAGAAACAAAAAAGGTACAAATAAAAATAGCCAAGCGTCGGTCCTTCGCTAACGACGCCGACGCTCTGTTTATTCGAATCTGCTTCAGTGTACCTAAGGGGTTCGTTCAAATGAAGGGCCGAGGTGTCTTACTAAGCAGATTGGGGCACGTGATCGGAGAGTCAAGCCGTCGCTAATCATCCTTCTCACGTGGTATTTACTGTCCTCCTTCGGGTAACCATTTGGTGTGATAAAGTTTGTAAGATACACAGAGTTTTTTGTTTCATCGTTTAAAATTAATTAAATGGGTATTTAGAAACTGTTACAAGAATAAATTCTATTTGTATCAGGTGTCAGGGGCGACTCGAACTAAAAGGGATATGTACATCGCTATCTGTGCGAAAACTCTTGCAATTAAGCTTCCGAGACCTTTGTTGCCAAATTTTTCCAAGTTTTTCTTAAACTGACGCTAGGCCATCTTGTCATTTTTGTTGAAAGAGTACTCGCCTGGATAGCGAAGAAAGAAAATATAAATATTAATCACAGACATTGTACTGAACCCCAAGTTAAGTAGCTAAAGCACTTGTGTTATGCAATTCAGAAACAACGACTCCACAACTCACAAACCCACACCAATATACTAAAGTTTCGAACCCGCGACCTTGGGATGACATTACCATGAAAACTGGTATGCGAGCCACTCGATTACGGAGGTCGTCAATAATTGTAATTGCTTGTAATAATTTCTTTAGATATGAAATGTAACAGTTAATTGCACAGATAATAAAGGAATATAATCATATGGATTTCTAAAATAAGGTTGGCCTGTTTTTAAAACTCAGAAAAGCTGTTATCTTTAATCATTTTAGTCGATCGAGTTTCAATGTTTAGCTAGAAATATAATACTACTAGTAATATTACTGTGGCAATTATGTTTCTGTTAAGTAGCAAATATGTTATGATGAATGGCTATTTAATATGTTAAGCGAGACGAGTCGATTTTTCCAGTTTTTTTTCAAATAAAATTTGTCATAGAAGGAAGCATTAAAAATCCAAAAAAATCGTGAATTTAATTTTTCTTATATATGCTTTTAATAATTATATCAAATGTACTAACTATAAACTTAAGCGGTTAGCATAGTGCTTTTAATGTGTATTTCTTTGGATTTATATTTTATATTGAAATATAAATTAATACACTACTTATATATAAAACTATAAAATTCTCTTCCACGTTTCTTTCATATTAGCTAGACGCAGTAACTTTTAGGCTAGTGAGGGCATCCTACGTAATTTTTTTAAGAAAAAAATCTAATTTTCCACTCTATCTTCTTTTTTTTAAATACTAAGACTATCAATTTTCAACAAGGTATAAATTTGGTCACTCTTCAGATAAGTATTTTTGTCGACCTTCCATTTTCACTTATTCAATGTTTTATAAGTAAATCTTTAGAAAATAAACACAAGTATATTTATAGTTATCGACTAATAAATATTCTTGTGTTTTATTTATTTACTTCAATAATAATATGAGTTCTTTCATTTTTCTCTGCGTCAGTAAAAACGTCCTTTATATCCTTGCTGTAATTAGATTTCACTTATTACCGCAAAGAGATCCCTTAATACCAGTTGTATAAGCAACATTCATAATAATACTACGGGTTAATTTAAGTGAAATAAGCCAATAATAGACCATAAAATACCTTAACAAATTTTGTCCTAAACATTTTATACTTTGTCCAATGTAGGATGATACTTTTGACAGGTGTCACTTCCTTATTGCTACGTACTAAGGTTGCGTTTGTTTCCTTATGTTTGGCTTGACATTGCAATAGCAACTTTATACCCTCTATATAGGTGTCAACTGTCAAAAGTATCATCCTTCATTTAGCCATTGTAACAAAGAACGCTACATTTAATTATTCCATTTAAATATGTAAACTCTACAATGTTTTACGTATACCATTAAACCAGAAATTATAACTCCTATTGATATTCAAACAACGTTTCGCCTTGTTAGCTTAAACATTTAAATTCTTCAGCGGCGTTAGCGAATGCGAAAAAATCGATTTTGCATTTATTGCATCGTAAAATGCAAATATGCTTTGAAAGCCCGCTCATAACCCGCTAGCAGTCAAGATTAATGGCCGCCAAAGATTTATCTAGGCATCCGGCTAAGTGGAATATGCTTACCATACTGCAGTGTTACGGAATTTCTTTTTGTCTTATTTTCTGAATAATAAGGTCAATATATGATAACAAGATATGCCTGTGAAATAAAAAAAAACTGTTAAATTAATTTTGTTATGTGTTTTTAATTAGTACTAATATCATAATAAAGGAAGATCGTCACGGTAAAGGCATAAAATTATAGATTCCAGAAATGGAATTGAAGATTAAGGATTAAATAAAAAAAATATCTAAATAAGTTCGTGTTATCCCATCATTTAAATAAAATACTTTTTAACAGATTTTGCGCCTAATATACTTTATATTTAATTCTGACGTTTCGACTCCTTTACAGGTCCCGTGAACACAGGATGACTAAAGCAATGGTCGTCATATATTTTCTACTACCTTCACAATATTTTAATCGGGCGCGTTCCTAATTGTTAAAAATGTATATAAATCAAATTTATTTTATTTCACATTTTATTAAGTTATTAAATTCTTACTACGATTACATTGTATACTACCAGTTCGGAAATTGGGAGGCCCTTCCGCGAAGACTCGGGCAGGGAGACTTCCAACTTACTGTTATTATTTGCAAAAAGAGCTAACTACATCACCAGGTCTTGCAATGTGTGTCTTTGGAGGTATTAATTTTTTGATTATCGGATCCTAAGCAGGTGGAACGCTCCAACCTTCGTCTCTATTGAAATTAGAATGTTTCCTAATTTTAATAGTCCCGCGTAGCATCATAGGAACAAAACTTGTTGTCTAGCGAGAATTTGAGGTTTAACGAATCGAATGTAGTAGTTTGGCCCATCATGTTTTTATTTCAAATGGCATCCAAAATTAAAGGATCATATAGAAAAGGAGTGGAACTCCCTCCCTGCGTCTGCACTTTCGAGTACTTATAACCTGTCTGTTTTTAAAGCCAGGGTGAATAGGCACCTTCTGGGTTAGCTCTTTCCATCGTGGACTATGTCTTTGTTCTCGTGCTTGATTGGAATCAAGAGCGAATCAAATCTAAATTTAAAAAAAGAGAAATCTTTTTATACGTAAATTCAAAACTTTGATTTATTTAATTTGGGATATTATAGAAAAATAAAAAAGAAATCAAATTTTTATATGCCAATAATTATTAGTTAGCCTTAGATTTAGGTAAGCCAGCTTAACTTTACTCTTCGTTCATATTACATTAAGAATTAATATGCAAGTTTATTCCGGGACATTATAACTTGCTAATATAAAATCAAGGATCATAATCACGAAAGCGTAACCAAATACTTCAAGGTTTGTTGAAGTATTTAATTTAGCCGTTGTAATTTTATTCCTTATTAATTGTATAGCAAAAAATTTTGTTTAATAAATTCAAACTTAGTTAAATTAGCGTTAAGATGAAATTAGAATGAAATTAGTATAAAATAAATTGGGTGCCCTTCGATTTGATTAAATTGTTGGTCCTTATATTAAGTGGAACACTAATTACTCAGCATAATTTGATGTAAAGAGTAGGTTAGGTTAAGTTCCCCTCTCCCAGGAGAAATGAGTGCTAAAAAGTAGCAAGAGGCGTTGAGATAGCGGAAGGGGAAGGCATGTACCTACTCTGAGCAGACAGAAGGGGGATGGGGGCGGCTGCAGGATTTTGTAATGTAGCCTAATGCCCCCATTGCATTACCCAATGCCTACAGTTGCCATTGCATATGCTTTGCACGTCAGAGGAGACGCCTGTTACGTAGCCGGGAATCCCACGTAAGGAGGGAGCCTCATAATCCAACCGTTGTGGTCAATGGTGGTGACTGCTAACTCACGGCCCAACCGGATCTCGATGAACTGCAGGGTTTTTAGTGTGATATGGAGGAGTCCGCACATAGACCCGTCGCCCCAGGGTCGAAGCTATAAAGCTTTCCTCTGGGTCAAAAAAAGGTGAAATTAGATACTTTTGTTCATTAACAGCCAGCAAACTATATCCATTGTGCCAATAGTTTGTACGCCAAATAACTAGTTGAGCTAAAAACTATAGGGAAATACGTTAATAAATGCAAAATATAAAAAATATAAAGCCAATCTTAATCATGTAAATACATCTTCTATAAAGACAATGAGTTATCAACCTTTTTAATATGTTTCAGAATTTCAGAATTTCAGAATATATCAAAAATCAAAATCAAAATAACTTTATTTCATAGGCCCTTGCGGGCACTTAAAATCGTCAATATTACAGAATCAAAAAAATATTCATCTATAATAAAGATAGCCCGTGCGCTAGCGGCAAGTACATCCGCGGAGTTGATGCCGCGCATGTAATCGCCACGAGCGACCCGATTCCGAACGTAGGGGCTAACATGAGAAGAATCGGGCAAGAAACTCATGTGCCAAAACTCTTATAAAATCGCCAAATGTCTTACAAATTGTGTATATTACAAAACGATTCAGAGAACGAGCAATTCATTTCTTTTAGGTCCACGCTGCTTTATCATTCAAAAAAACTTTAACACTGTAATAAGCCTTTTTGCATAACTGAGTTTTAATTAAAAATTTAAATTTATTCATTGACAAGTCATGCATGTTACGTGGCAGCGTGTTGTACATTCGTATACAGTGACCTGCAAAGGAGTTGCTTATTTTATGGAGCCTATACCTGGGCATTGCTAGCTTGTCTTTATTTCTTAAATTGAAATTATGAAAGTCACTATTTTTTCTGAATTTAATATCTTTACAATTGTGTGCATACAGTAAGTTTTCATAAATATATTGTGAATGTACAGTCATAATACCAATTTCTTTAAATTTTTCTCTTAAAGACTCTCGGGAGCCCATCCTATAGATCGCCCGAACAGCCCTCTTCTGCAGTACAAAAATGCAGTCAATATCAGCGGCATTTCCCCACAGTAGTATCCCGTACGACATAATACTGTGGAAGTAGCTAAAATAGACCAAGCGTGCAGTTTTTACGTCTGTTAACTGACGAATCATTTTTACGGCGTATGCTGCAGAACTGAGTCTGCTCGATAGGCATTCAATATGAGGACCCCATTGTAACTTAGAATCTAAAGTTATACCCAGAAATACAGTTTGATTGGCCAGCTCTATTTCCTCATCCCTAACCTTGACTTTGGTTTTAGCTAACTGAACATTTGGCATAGTGAATCTAATGCATTTTGTTTTATTTTCATTTAACAACAAATTATTGGCGCCAAACCAGTGAACGACCTTGGAGAGTGCAATGTTTACTTCGTCAATATTAATTTGTCCACGTTTAACTTTAAATACTAAAGACGTGTCATCTGCAAACAAGACTATCTCATGGTCGCGTCTTACAAGGTGAGGGAGGTCATTAATATATACCAGAAATAGAAATGGACCCAATATTGAGCCCTGCGGCACCCCCATTGTTACAAATGATCCATGCAACTGCTCTCCATTGATGACCACCTTTTGAATCCTGTCACTTAGGTAAGAAGTGAGAAAATCCAAAGCGGTACCACGGATACCGTAATAGTGTAATTTCCTGATTAACGTCTGATGTTGGACACAGTCAAAAGCCTTTGATAAGTCACAAAAAACACCATAGGCATCCTGCGACTCCTCCCAGGCCTCATAAATGCATTCTAACAATTTTATTCCAGCATCAGTCGTGGACCGTCCGCGGGTAAAACCAAATTGTTTAATATGTAGTAAGTTATTATTACTAAAATATTTCTGCTTTAATTGCTTAAGCGCGGTTTTTTCAAAAATTTTACTGAATGTTGATAGTACGGATATTGGACGAAAGTTAGAGGGATCTGAAGTACTACCAGATTTAAACAATGGAGTTATTTTGCTAAGTTTCATCAAATCAGGAAACACACCACTATTAATACAGTTGTTAAAAATTAAAGCTAAATGTGTAGCAACTATTTCAATAACATTCTTTACCATACATACAGATATTCCCCAGAGATCGGCAGTTTTTTTAATGTTCAACGATTTGAAAGTGTCCATGATGTCACGTTTACTAAAATAATTAAATTTAAATACAGTATTACAACAAGGAACATTTTCTTTCAACAAGGATTCTGCAATGGGGGTGGAAGTGCCTAAAGTGCTTGTCAAATCTACTGGAATTCGAGTAAAAAAATTCTCAAATTCATTCGCAACATCTGAGTCTGAGCTAATAAATTTACCGTCAATTTTAAGTTTATAATTATTTGCTGAAGCTTTTGTTCGGTCAGTCTCTGCATTTATAATTTTCCAAGTAGATTTGACTTTGTCTGTACTATTATAAATTTGAGAACTAATATATTTAATTTTTGCAGTTTGACAAACCTGCTTAAAAATTTTTGAGTATGACTTAACAAAATTTTGAAAAGATTCCGTTCTATTAAACTGTCTTTCTGAGTACAGCTCATACAATTTTTGCCTACTTTTATGTATTCCTGCAGTGGCCCATTCGCTAAACACTGGATTATCAGTAACAGTGATCTCTTTTGTTGTGAAAATTTTGTTAAATTGGTTGCAAAATGACTCAAAAAATATATTATACATATCATTTGGTGACATATCCGGTGATAAAAAAGGAAGTTTACAATATAATTCAATCCCTATACGTTTCAATCTGTCAGCAGTTACTGATCGACATATAATTTTACGTTTATTGACTTGTTCTGTGACAATTTTGAAGCAAGCTAATTGCCCGCAATGGTCTGAATCTAAGTTTACAATAACTTTCTTATTTACAGGTACCAGATTACTATATATATTGTCTAAACAGGTTGACGTTGTTTTACAGAATCTAGTAGGCTACATAAATAAGTTGAAAAGATTGTGTGATTTAAATAAATTTAAGATTTTATAGGTTTCACTGTTCTTTGTAAGAAGATCAATATTAATATCTCCACACACAATCAAGTATTTTTTAGACCTACTCAATTTGTTCAAGGCTTCATCCATGATTTCCTCAAATTTATCATAAATCGAGGAACCAGGTTTGTATACACATACCACAATGAGTTGCTCAAGTTCTATACATGATAGTTCTATTATGCATTCTACTCTGCAGAATGAACTACCAACCTGGTGATTATTGAAACTAAACATGAGTTCACATCCCTCAAGCCAATGTTCTGTAATACACAAAATGTCAATTTGTTTTGAATTCATGAATAATTCCATCTCTAATTGCCCTTTGAAAGTCCATTACTATTTTGATGCACCAGGTTAATATTTTTTATTTTACATTTATTTTGAGGGCATTTCTGAACACAATTTTTTTATTTGACTCTAATGGTAATGTTATAAGAGGCATGTTAAAATCATTATTTATGTATTTATATTTGCAAGAGGATACCTCTTTTGTCTCTATATCTAATTTAAATAGCTTGGAACGGATTCCAATGTCATAATATTATTATACTGCTCAATAGAGTCAGTTTGTTTAGCCAAGTTCTTGGCTGAAGTTAATAAAAAATATGATAGTGAATTCACTGTCTCTTATAATACTGAGGCAGGTAATATCTACCATTAGTAAAAGTATATACATTTTTACTAACAATACTGTTAGAGTCAATTACATTAAATTTATTATTATACTGACTGAATAAATTCAGAGTCATATTTAAATTAAATCTATAATTATTATCCGCATAAAAATCTTTTAAACGTTTAAATTTTGGGCGATTTGTATTAAATTTAATCCTGACGTTGGCAAGAGTCACCCTAAGACGCAAACATAATTATTGTAGATACAACCCGATACAAAATCCTATTTACCCCTTTAAAATTTTAGGAATTAATACATTTATAAATTGTCAACTGTTTGCCACTTCCCGTTGCCGCACAAACGCTAGTAAACGCTCACCACTATTTCGACTTGTAAATTCTTATAATTAATACTTTATTGCTATTGATATTTTGGCAGTAAGCTCTTATACTTTAAAAAGATTGATTTTTAAAAGTTAAAGTTAAAGTCCTTAGCATGCCCATCGTTTTCTTTTTGTTTTTCACACACCAATTAGCCTAGCCCAAAGTAAGCACTGTAAGCCTTGTGTTATGGATACTAGGGTAATGGATAGACATACATATATGATATGTAGATAGGTATGTAATATTCATAGAAATATACATAAACACCCATGACTCAGGTACAAATGCTCGTATTCCTCATACAAACATCTGCCCCTTCCGGGATTGATTTTAATATCTAATAGATTTAAATAGTAATTGTAATAAACTTATACTAGATACAACATTGAAGAAAAAATTTGAACCTAAACTAAAATGTAGGTTAGACAAAAGAAATATAGAAAAATTTATTGAATTTAATTTAAAAATAAAAACTTAATTTATGTTGTTATCTTGCATAGCTCCTAAAAATATTACATACTTGTAAAAAATTGTTCACTACATAAGGAATAACTAACTGCTCATTGTGTTTTTGCCGATTTTAAAATTCCAAAACAGATTAAGTGATTGCCCTGAAATTTTAATTAGTAGATTTCTATTCTTTTTTTTGCATGTACGAAATGATGTATACAATTTGTATATTTTCTTTCAGAACATGTTTCTTAGTTAAGTTTGTATATTAAAGCTGTGGTAAATATTACTGGTGTTGAAATAGGTTTTAGTTTTTAAGAGAATTGTTTACAACCTTTTTATTTCAATACTGTTTTTTTACCTAAATAAAAAAAGAAGAATAAAAAAAGGCTTTACGATTATAATAAATAAAGAAATGCTATGTTCTGCGACATTATTTTTTTATGACTGTGACTAATATCTTTAGACTTTAATTGCTCGTGGAATCTTGGACTTAAATCCAAACAATTTCCAGCAAAATAACGGGCCTGTATGCATACTAGTATTTGAATAGTCTTGTAGATATACTTACAATGTAAATGTACCAAGCTCATACAGAATTCTATAAATATGATTTTCATTCTTTCCTTTTCCTCGATAGAATATCAAGGCAAAATTATCGAGGTATGTATGTAAGTGGCTTGATTATTTTGTCTCGAAATATGGAACTACCACATGATGAAATTGACGGTTGTTCCAGAAGAATTTCCCTTATAATTTATCAAAAATATGAACGCTAAGATTTTTCACGTTACTTGTCAAAAAAGATTTCGAAATCATATTTTTGTTCTACGCACAAATTTTAACAAGTTTACCAGACCGAATTTGTAATTGGTAAGAGGACAAGAAACTAATTAAATTTAAGGAAGTTTTTGTTTTCAAAAACGACATCTTGTGAAACTGCTAAGAATTAAGGTAATGTGGTTGATGTTAAGATAAAAAATAGGACGTTACATATTTCTTTAGCGTATAAAGAAAATGTTATATACATCTTGTAATAATTTATTTGGTTATAAAAAAATTACAGTAAAATTATTAAATAATAATAAATATAGTATATATATTTTTTAAGAATGGGTCAATATATAAGACTGTTTACACAATAACTTTGATATAAATTTTAAACAAAATAACCATCTAGTAGATCAAAGGTCATAGTGGATCACGAGGTAACGATACAGCTGATGAACAAGCGCTATGGGGATCGAATATGGCGTCCATTGACCCGTAACTGATAATCTGCATTCCGGTGAGTTGGTTAGTTGGTCACATTCGTGACCATATCAAATCAACGCACCAGCACTATTGGAACTCTTTGGAAACATGCAGGAAAGCGCAGCTATAACTGCAGCGGGTAGACACTCGTCTCTCCGGATTTGTATTACAGCTAATGCGATCAGAACTACGATTGGTTACATACGTCATTATTGGTCACAGAAATTTCAACAAATATCTTATAAATATAAATATCACTGATAGCCGCATTCAGAGGATGAATTGAAGCGGAAGAAACAATCGTTCTGCTGGAATGCAAAGGTCTGGAACTTTACCAGGCAAGTCGTCACCAAAGTAAAGGCGCTTGGAGCGTTCCTAGAAGAGGTGGGGTGGCCTGAGTAAAACAAGTCAGACACTCTCCAGACGCAAAACAGGTGCAAAAGACGTCAAGTTGAGGACTTTGCCCGTATAGAAGAAGAAGATACGAAACCATTTCTTTTATAAGCTGAAGGAACGCGTAGTGAAAACTGATAATTGCGACATGATTCAATTGTACTGTGCACTTACTTTTGACATGGAACTATTCGTAATTGCTCTTTTTCAATTAACTATTAAGTAAAAAAAAATCATCACCACACTGTGTAAAGAGTACTATGGCATTATGCTTGTTTCCATACTAAAATGTATTACGTAAATATTGAAACACTATACTATAGTCTGTGACTCTTCTATTTAACATGCCTTTAATTGATGTATAACTATTTTATATGTTTTAATAAATACATTTAAATCTTCTCCATTATTTGAGTCATGAATATTAATGAATAAATTAATATTAATTAGAGCGGAGCGAAGCGAAGCTCCCATGGATTAGCTTCAATGGCGCAATGCCTGTTACGCCATAACTTCCAGAGTTCTTAACCGATTTTAATATTTTTTGTGTGGAATCGAATCAACAGGTTTAGGACCAGATGGTGACGTAGCCCGAATTTTGAAATTCGCAATATTTTTTTTTCTTTTTTAGGTATTACGTTCCGCTCCAATATATGGTGCTAGCGTAGCTTTATGCTGAGCGACTGCATCACCTAGTTGGAGCGGAGCGAAGCGAAGCTCCCATGGATCAGCTTCAATAGCGCAATGTCTGTTACGCCATAACTTCCAGAGTTCTTAACCGATTTTAATATTTTTTATGGTGAATCAAATCAACAGGTTTAGGACCAGATGGTGACGGAGCCCGAATTTTGAAATTCGCAATATTTTTTTTTTATTTTTTAGGTATTACGTTCCGCTCCAATATATGGTGTTAGCGTAGCTTTATGCTTAGCGACTGCATCACCTAGTTGGAGCGGAGCGAAGCGAAGCTCCCATGGATCAGCTTCAATGACGAAATGTCTGTCACGCCATAACTTCCAGAGTTCTTAACCGATTTTAATATTTTTTGTGTGGAATCGAATCAACAGGTTTAGGACCAGATTGTGACGGAGCCTGAATTTTGAAATTCGCAAAAAATCCCATCGAAAAAAAAATTTTTTTTTTTAGGTATTACGCTCGCTCCGCTCCTATATATGGTGCCAGCGTAGCTTTATGCTTAGCGACTGCATCGCCTAGTATTTGGAGCGAAGCTCCCATGGATCAGCTTCAATGGCGCAATGTCTGTTACGCCATAACTTTCCGAGTACTTAACCGATTTCAATATTTTTTGTGTGGAATCAAATCAACAGGTTTAGGACCAGATTGTGACGGTCCCGAATTTTGAAATTCATAAAAATAAAAAAGTTATGACCAAAAAACATTGGTTCTATGGGATTTCCCATTGAAAAAAAAGCGCGCGCTTATTGAAAGTTTTCATTCTTATGGAATTTTCAAATTTACTACACATGATTATATGATACATTATTACATGATACATTATTGATTTTTTTTAATGTTACGCTCCGCTCCAATATATGGTGCTAGCGTAGCTTTAAGCTTAGCGACTGCATCGCCTAGTTCTATGAATATTACATGTTAAGTGGAGGGTATTTTTGTATTTTATGATAATTGTAGTTACTTGTCAACAAAAATCAGTCAATTCCCAACCGCACTGTTTCATTGCCGTATCTTACACTGGCAACGAGTAAATTTTAATCGGACCTATTTGCCTGTTATATAAAACCTTACGGTTTAAGTAGCGTACCTGAAAAATTACAAAAAATCATGGAAGAAACATTACGTGGGCTGCCACACACTGTCATATTTTTAGACGATATCTGCATTTCGGGGCTAGATAGGAAAACGCACATATATAACTTACTAGCTGTACACAGAATACAGAACAAACCAGAAACCGCGAACGCGCCTTATACTGAAGCCACACAAACTACTCTAAAAGAGAGTAGTTTGAAATTTGGAAGATTAGTCTATCTGTGACCACCGTGTGACGTACATCTGAAAAATTCTTTCAGTTTTTAATTAATACTGCCGTCTTGTGCGATTCCCACCTGCAAGAATGCAGTTGGAAAAATAGAAAAACATGATGGGATTACATTTCATGTGTTAGTAGCGCATATGCATCTAATTTTATTTAAATAATGAAGTTTTTTTACTTGTTCAAATTGTAAACAATTTGGGCGAGTCCATTTTATTAATGTTTTCAGTTTTGCTGGATTTTTCCCTACTTTCACTGGTTTATTTTTAAGTAGATTAAAAAAAATGTTTACAAAATATTTTAACGTTTAATTTTATTACAAAATATATAAATACATATTCATTAATTTAGTGTCAAAATAGTTATGATATAAAAGGATGTTACACCTTTTTTGAAAACTAATGAAAATCAATGCTAAAATCGTAATGACCCAGTAAATTTTTAATTTTAATTTTATTAATCCGAAGAATGCCATAAATCCCTTTTTTATTTATAATTTTTATCACGCGTGGAAACGCTAGCCGCCATGATGTTTCATCAGACATTAAACAATATAATTTTGCGAAAAACCAATATTTTGAAAATAATGAGTTCTAATATATATCTTTGGTGGCTTGTGCCTGAATGCATAAATATGAGCGTAATAATACTTCATAAATAATGGCTTCAACTGCCAAATGATGTCAAAATAAAACACTTGGTTGAATTTGGCTTCCATAATTATGACTGCTAAAATGCTAAATGATTTTTTTATATATTGTAGTAATTAAGCTCTTAACGTAATTTTATTTTTAAACACACTGATTATCTTCATACCTAACTTTACTTATAAATAGAATTTAAACAAAAATTTAAAATATAGTGACATAAAAAAAATATAAACATGTTGATTAATTATGGTAAATTGAAGTTTAATTTTTATCCATCTTTACTGGTTCCTGTTATTTTTGATACTATTTTTAACAAAAAAATACATAATCTTTTTCAATTAATCTTAACTTGATCTTAATTAACTTCAATTTTGTATTAAAAAATACCTAAATAATACCAAAATATCGACATCCAGGTTTTGAAAATTTTAATACGTTTAATAATACCGGTATTGTTAAGATTGCCAAAACCGCCATGCCATACATGTAAATAAAGACATATTTCTAGAAAATTACTTGTTTTATTTCACTGAAGGGTTTTCTATGCATAATAGTATATTAATATTTATTTAACAGTATAATTGTAATAGTGATATGTTCACACAAAAATATTATTCGGACTGCATTATTTTGAAATATGAATTTTAATTTACCCTACAATAAGCGAACTCTCCCTAAGCTAGCATCACTTTACGGGGGGGAAGTATGAGGAATGCGGGGGGTTGCGCACTTGTTTTTGGACTCAGTGAGTGGCATATGTTATCGACTCTAGGCTCCTTTTGGTTTATTCTGTATTCTGAGAAGCTGTAATAGAAAGATTAGCGAGTATAGCTCTTACTGTAAACATTAATAAATGTAGTTTTTAGCAGAGAAGTGTGTCTTATTTAGGTTTCATTTTCGATAGGGATGGTTTACACCCAGACATGTCGAATATATTGGAAGCTATATATTCGACATGTCTGGCTATACTGGAAGCTCCTAGGCCGATAAATGAAACGCAATTAATAGCTTTGGTTGTGAGGGCGATTCAAAATGATTGGACTGTACTGCGGTTTAAAAAAAGCTATGTTTTATTAAGATATTTACTTAACTTACGTCCCCCTTAAGTCTATACTTAAAAAAAATTGTAATAGACTTAAGGGGGAGATGTGGAGGGTATTTTTGTATTCTACGATAATTGTAGTGCAGCTAGGTACTTGTCAACAATAAATCAATCAATTCTCGACCGCGCTGTTTCATTGCCGTATCTTATTGAATAGTGGTCACAGAATTTAGATATGGCCCATTTTCTACGTCCTCCTCTGTAGGTTTTGTTACATCCGATTTCTATAAGTTTTTTCTTAGTTTTGGATCTTTGTTACTTTTAATTATTTTGTGATGTGACTTTTTGATCTTAAAATATAAGGGTAATGTTTCTAAGGTAAAAGCAGTGTTATTGTTCTTATATATTCATTAAAACCACTTTACCGGATTTTTGAGAATTTTTTTCTTGTTTTCTTATAATCTATAATCTAAGATCACAGTGGTTTATGTGTTTGTCTGTCCGCACTTTTTCCCGCTCTTTTTCCATTGTATCAATAACGTTACCATAGCAATGCGTTAACCGCAAGTAGTTCGTCTACCGGACGCTAGATGGCGCTAATGGAAAAATATTTAGTAATCGAAAAATTTAAAGAATTTTTTCCACCCGTGCGAAGCCGGGGCGGGCCGCTAGTTAATACCTACGTTTCGACTCCTTTACTTTACAGGAGCCGTGATCATAGGATATACTTGTAATTCCTATATTTTCGTTATATTTATTATGCAATAAATATATCAAAACCCTGACTTTATTTTCCATTTTCGTGAAATCGCTCATACAGAATATTAAGACCTAAGTTAAACTACAGTAATCAATCATTTTACTGTCTCAACTTTTCACACTAAACTTTCATGGAAATCAAAAAGTAATCTCATTTCATATAAACGATATCTAATTATTTTGTCCTAAATTGCTTGTATGTAAATTCATTATATAGTTAATTTTATAAAAATAACGTTACTTAGAAACGGCATTACGATTTGGATGACATTTTGTATTTATTAGAGTTTAAACTTTTTTAAACTACTTACACAATTATGTAACTTGTAATCAATTTATTTTAAATGACTATTTCCTGTATAAAAAATGTTTTGCTTATTTCGGTAACGATTTTTAAAATTTTATATTTAAATAAGATTTTACTTTTGAAGATTATCTACGTTAAGTAATATTTTTTTTCATTATATAAAAGCCAACAATTATAATAATATTCTTAAAACTAATTTCAGAAAGAAGCAACCGAAAGGAGCGATCAGTTGAACTCATGTAGTATGTAATTGTTTTCAGTTGTCAACTATTTATTAGATCCGTGTTTTTTACGGATAATAATCAACTTTTACCTTAACATTTTTGCGACAGCGCTTTATAATATTATTCGAATACGAATATTGTATTAGTAACAAATAGGAGTTTATATGTCATTATATAGAAATTTATAAAAAAAAATATCTGGTTTATTTCCGCAAAAATACAAGCAAAATGCAAAGCCCGCTCGCCTGTAAATGAATGCAGATACTGCAGACATCAAGTCAGCTACACCTTACTTGCTTACTAAGTGCTTATTGCTTGATATCGCACGGTCTAAAGGCTCCTGGTGAGGCTCCGTGCGGGCAAAACACCTGTAGCATAATTGGTGAAGTTGTAAGATGTATCGCTGTGTTAATGCCTGCTGTATCTACATGCGTTCTCATAAATTTGTAATTGTAAGATATTTTTGTTCAATTTAATTGCATGTGGTGCTTACCTGTTATTAATTGTACACTTAGTTCCTTAATATTTGTATGTTTTATATTAAGTGTAACAATTCTTGGTAAACAAAAAAAAATATAAAAAAACATGTGAATTTTTTACAGTTATTACAAATAAATGTAACATATCTATACATATAAATAAAATTGGAGTGTTTGTTTGTAATATTAAAATAACCGTTTTTTACTACATGTATTTGAATCTATATACGGTACATACACTAAAATAACAATTTTTGTCTGTCTGTTCATCTGTTTGTTCCGGCTAATCTCTGAAATGGCTGGACCGATTTTGATGGGACTTTTATTGGCAGGTAGCTGATGTAATAAGGAGTAACTGAGGCTATTAGAATTTTATTATATTGCAAATCATAATAACTGAGCCACGGCAACGTGTGGCCGGGTCAGCTAGTCTATAATATTTTAATTAAATGAAACAAAAATGTGTGCTCGAGCGATTCGTATTACTTGTTTTTGCGGAAGTAGGTACCTACTTAAGCTAGACATTTTTGTCTTATGATACTATCTAGTTCTATTAAATATTTAATAGAAATAATATATCTTAGCCAGAAAAAGTCATAGTATTCCTGTTACTAGGTACAGATATAGGATAACTGATAAAGGTCCGAATAAATAACATTACCGAATCGAAACATCAAACCAATGTTGTATGCTTTTTTAGTTAGACCAATCTATAATCTAAGATCACAAATTTGTTGTTTGTCTGTCCGCTCTTTTCCCCGCTCTTTTTCCATAGTATATGCATTACCATAGCAACGTGTTAACCACAAGTAGTTCATCTACCGGACGCTAGATGGCGCTAACGGAAAAATATTTAATAATAGAAAATAAATAAAGAATTTTGTCCACTTGTGCGAAGCCGGGACGGGCCGCTAGTAAACATATATGATTGATTATTCACGTAAATTCGTCGATAACTAGCGAACAAAAACTCATCGTAATAACTACATTGACATATATCACGATACCCAAAACATTCTCTTGTAAACGTTCGAGCTATTAAAATTTAGTTTGGCAACACAAACAACCGACGTTTGTTCATACCCTTGTCATCCGCAGTATCATGTGTACACTGCTTTAAATACTTCCAAATGTAAACTTCTATTACAATGCTCCCTTCACTGGTAAATGACTTATGTTGCTTATGAAATATAGTGTTATGCATTGCAAATATTATGATAAATTGTCGGGTTGGTCATCGGAGTAAAAGAAGATAATTCTAAAAATTCTGCTACCTATTCTGTAGTCTATGGGAAGTGTATATCTTCCAATATTATTGATCTTTTTCATGTATTCTCGGGAATCCTAGAGAAGTTGTCTTTAGTAGAGACGGGAAAAAACTCAACGCCTCGAGAATTCTAGAAATCAATTTCGCATGGTAGCTTATAAAAAAAATCTTTAAAAAGTTATAGTAATATATGTTATTTACGGGTTTGTTTCTATTTCCTTGTTTTTAGCGAGTTTCCGATATTTCGGCACTGTTGCAAGCGCCATGACCACGGAACTACTATAATGTTAGTGACCATGTAAGTTTAAAACATTATTTAAAAAAAATTGTCAAACTGAAACGACTATTAAGCATGTTGGCTTAATAGTCATTTCAGTTTCGTTGTGTGACAGTTTGGTCGATGGAAAACGAGCGTGTTTCGTGTTCTCGTTATTGGGAAACATTATTGGTAAAATAAAGAAACCGCCTATTAGATGATGCAGTTAATGCTTTTGTATTTCTGAAAGCCTTTATGAAATGCCTAAATCGCCGATTTAAAATTAACACTCCATAAGATAAGATGATTTTATTCCATACATATTTACAATGCATTGATTGATAGTAAAGGCTGCCTTTTTCTCTTGAAATATGTATTATAGAATCTCTTGATTTTAGGAAACTCCCAGTCGCTACTTAGGATGCATCAGAAGTAATAAACTTACAATATTTAACATAAGGATGAAGAGGGAGTGACTTGCTATTTCTAACATTGGAAGAACAATCATACTAAAGATCTGTACTGTATTTGTATAAACAACACATAACAATACTAAAATAGTATTCAGCGACTCTTGTTGAGCTACTCTAATTTAAGGGAACTACTTAGTACAAATTAATCTTGGCATGTAGATCGTTGGGCATGTTCATTAAAACTTTTTCGGACCGAATTTATATTATTGTATGTATTCTATCTGTTGTCCGTAAATGTGCCTTAAAAAAATAAATATGATATACATATTTCTTTGTGGACAGAGCAATGTTGGTACCGACTCTAATGCATGAAGGTAAATTTTGGGTTAAGCTGAAGAAGCACGAATGTATGATTAACGCAGTGGAACTAAGAGCTTTGAGAAATATACCTGTAGTGAATTTAATGGAAATAAGGAATAATGCGATAAGGGAGCGGTGTGGTGTGAAAGAAGATATAGGGATGGTTAGACGGTTTGGACATGTAGAGAGGAATGTAGTATGAAAAAAGATTGTCAAGACAAGTTTATGAGGCAAATGTGTATGGACAAGTTGGTAAAAGCAGATTAACGCGAACATTTAGAGATTTAGAAGATGTCCTGAAAAAGGCCAGCCAAAAGCACCCTTTATCAACGAGCTTGTATGAAAGTTCTTAAGCTGAAGGACCAAGATATGTAGGTATGCCAGAATCGTAGAAAGTATAAACCTATGATCTTTGCCTACCCCTACGGAAAAAAGCGTGGTCATATGTAGGTATTTGTAGGCATAATAATAAGTCAAATGAAGTACTAATACAAGCAAACCCTAATTAAACGCGGTCCGACTATTTGTTTCCATCGGCGAATGTTCGTAAAAAATTGTATCGCTTCTTTTGATAAATCGATGTAGTTTACTAGGTAAATGAGTACAATAAAACAACTTACGGTACGAAAGTTTTGAATGAATAGTACCTCTTTAAAGTTTCTTGCATTAATATACTTAAATGTTTCTAAGTGAAGTATTAAACACTTAGTGAAGTATTTCGATTTAAGTTGGTGATATAAAACGCGAATTTAATAGAAGAAATGTTTCTTTTATACCAAATAATTACTCCAGCCCAAATTGAGCACGTATAGCTTGTGTATATGATAGGGTAACGGGTAGACATCGGTCATTATATCAAACGTAAATTTTACGCGGCAATATTGAAAATCTAGGTAATAAATAAAGTAACATAAAATGCTTTATTTAAAACCCAAATTCGTTACAAGATAATGGTCAATTACCTTATATCATAAAAAAGTATAATTTATTTAAAAATATTAGTGACAGCAAATTGGCGAAGAGTAAGCTCCACACCTAAGCCCACCGCCGCAAAGTTGCCTTTCGTCGGTCTTTTATAGATTACACTTTGCAAGCTGTGCTCAGGAGCACTACGAGCTTATGCCGCCATCACCATTCTTCCGTCGGACATACTTCTGCACTACGGGCTACCACCCATTCTCAGTTGCTATTCCTAACTGTCGCACCATACCCTATTCGACAGCTTTTGTAATGCGCACAGCACAGGAGTGAAAATCCCTCCTTGCGTCTGCTTTTCCGATTGCCTCTCCGCCTTAAGAGCAAGGAAGAATAGGCACCTTTGGGGCTAGTTCACTCCATTAAAGATCCTGTTTTGGCCCCCGGTCTTTATAAGAATCAAGAGCCAACCCATTTAAAATAAAAAAAGATCTAGAAAAAGGGATTTCAAGATTTATCGTTACTTCGAACAACCAATTCACTATTAACCGCATGGTAGGTTGTGTGCCAATGTGAGATCAGACAATTAGCAACTGCTTCAATAAATAATACTTATATAAATTACTAGCGGCCCGTCCCGGCTTCGCACGGGTGGACTTCTTCTGAAAATTCTTTAAATTTTTCAAGCATTCAATATAGCCTATGACACTCAGCAATAATGTGCCTTTCTATTGGTGAAAGAATTTTTAAAATCGGTTCAGTAGATCCCGAGATTACCCCTTACAATTTAACAAATATACAAACACACAAACTTTACTTCTTTATAATATTAGTATAGATTACATTGAAACAAAAGAAAAAAGGAAACAAAATTTCATCGAAATATGAGAAGTATTTATGTAAGTAAACTTCGACATTTTGATTTTATACTGATGGATATTGTCTGAAATTTCCTCATCGACTGACATCTTGACAATCCAACTGCCCATCACTCGTTTCCCCCGTTCCCCAATAAGGAAATTGGCGCGCGTTTCAAGAAAACGAGTATTTTTGGCTGTCATTCTGTCAATAGTTTTTTTGAGTGATATAGTCAAATCTGTTCTTTTTATAGAAAAGACTTTATAGAAATATTTTGTAGGTTGCTTTATGTGACAGGATAATCTCAGGTGCCACCGAATATATTTGGAAACTTTTTCACCACTTAAAATATATGAACAATATTAGAAATTGGAATAGAATTTTTTATATTCTTCAGCGAGGTAATGCTGCCAGTGTTCTGGGTACCATGCCCAAAATTGGAATTTTGGATGACATATTCTTTTTGTGAATGTGTATATAACTATTTTAGGGTTAATTTTTCACGATAAGTTTTTAGTTTGATATTGTTGTATACATATTAGTAATTAATAATATTCTGTGAATAGTTTAAAATAATATAGTCAAATCTATACTTATAATTGTTAAGAATGAGAGCTAGTATGTTTAATAAACGAGAATATTTTTTTAAATATTTTACCACTCGCATAGTTTAGTAAAAGATGTATGAACATATTTAATTAAACTATACCAAGTCAAAGACGGATAGGGTCAAATGGAACCCATGAAATGTGACATGATCAGACAGGCCTTTTTCTTAGTCTGCACTATAGAATATGTAATACGTTTATTTCCCAAATCTATCTATAAACGAATATATGTTAATTCCCTTTCACAGTGTTTGATCGCGATGAACTCCGAAATTACTCAACCGATTTTGATGTTTTTTTATTATTTTAATGGACTTGTTCCTACTTAGGAAATAGGATAGGTTTCACTTATAATACAGTGATGTGGCCGCGTCAGCTAGTTGTTCTATAAAATAATAAAATGGGATATTTAAATCATTAATATGACAGAAAAAATTACATTATCAACATCATTAGTATCTATTAGTATAAGTAAGAGAATTTTATCAGCTGAGGAACTCCTTTCCTATTTCTAGTAAAATCCTTCTAATCCAATCAACCATATTTCCTATCCTTCATAATGCTGACATTTCTCAGGAACTTCTAAATAAATTGGATGGCCTTCACAATAATTGTATAAACTTTCATCTTTTGTCTCCGGAAATATGACTATATCTCTTCATATAGAAAGTAATTGAATTGACATACTATACGCAGCGTCGAGACCTGAGTATTCTCTCCGCTCTTCTATACTTAAAGATCCATTCACTCAGCATTATTTAAACTGTAAATTTAAATATCTGAGATTCTCAAGACATTAATCTTCGTTCAGACAGTGAAGAAACTCTTGCCATTCCTTCTCACCGTACTGGTTTTGTTTCAAATTCTTTTTCACTTCAGGTTATACGACTCTGGAATGCATTACCACCCCATATTAAAAATGCTCCTAACAAATTTGATTTCAAACGACTGGTTCGCTATCTCCTTTTGGATTCTCTGACTCTATCTACTTAATCTTTTATAAGACTTCGACTTAGTGTTTCAATATTGGTTTAGTGTATCGATATAAGTAGTTAATAATTTTATATCTTATATTATATGTATGTAAATGTATGTTTATGTCGTCTATAGCTCTCATTTCCTATTTCTTCTCTCAATCAGTTCTAGCTCTTCGGATGTCTGGTAGAAAATGCCTAATGGCATAAAGTGCGCCACTTGTACCTATTTTTTGTGTGCAACAAAGTTTAAATAAATAAATCATTAGTATCTCAGTTTTAGCGGTATTTCAGTTTGACCGGTCACTTCTTTGGATTTTATTGCTTCAATTGTGCTTTTAATTTTAACTATATTCCAAAATCCGAAGGTTACTGGTTTGTCTTTACAGTATGTGCCAGCTGGAGACCCGCTTTTCCAACTTATACATAAAAAATATGCGCCGTAAAGACGTTATGGTTGTTCCTAAATTATGACTTGGAATCATGACTGCTTCAAAAATTGTTTAAAATATGACATGTTATAATTCTCATATCTCAATGAGGAAGCTAAAGTTCCACACATAAATATTGCATCTTATTGTACTAATAATACACCTATCTAACAAAATATTTTTATGTATTTTTTCAAGTAGAAGTTTATAGAAAATACGTGCAAAGTAATATGTGAAATTTCACGAACAACTCGAAATATTTTTTTGAAGCGAAGCTTTTATACGGTCGTTCGTGCCGCTCGCAAATAGGCGCTCCCCACATGACCACTCTATCCGTGCTAAGCATCAGACTTCACCGATACGCGAGAGCGTCAGATTTAATACCGTGACCCGAAAAATATAGGAGCCAGCTGCCTCCCCACCTCGTGGCGTGAACGTGGCCCTCTGTCTCGCTTTCACTCATGTCAGTGTGCGTGGCTGGCGTGACTTTCTATCTCTTTTTCGCTTTATACTTTATACTTTTTAAATAGGAGTTATGTCTGTCTGTACTGTAATCATTTATTCTGGCGTTTGTTTGATATATGGCATCCGTTGCATGTTCAGGGTTGGTAGCAAGGCAGAGGCATTTGTTTGATTTTATTTATTAGGCATTGTCACAGGATACCTATTATGAATTACTTCTGATAACTTAGAATTAAATACAAAAGAATTTGATATTTATCGCCATATTCGATGTGCATAGCATTTACAAGGTAAGAAATAATCACTAAAGGTAATAAAAAAAAAATACTAAATTTCTAAAAAGAAAATTGCTTTCAATTTATTAAAACAATAAAAAGTCTAGGCCTTCAATGTTACGACGTATCCTATTATATTCTCGCAAACTCATGCCAAGGGAGATTGACGACCAAGATAAGACCGTAGAATTCGATTTCTCGGACACCTACCTAGCAGGCAGAGAGATGTTAGACAGGAGATCAACTCAGCGAATCCCACGATTAATCTTGGGGTGAGGATCGTCGCGCCTGAAGACTTACTTACAACTTTTTTAATTTGAAACACAGCGATAATGAATACAATCACAACATTCGCACACGGGAGGCACGACTTGTCGAATGACATTTACAAACTAAACACTACTGCTGCTTGACGCTTTTTATTATTAGCTCATATATTTTTATTTTTTTTATGATAATATATTTATAAAGCCTGACCAGAAATATAAAAAACCTGTCAGGAGGTCGCTTTCGTGTTTTAACTGTCAATCATCTATCAAATTGTATGACGAAAATTAGTTCTTAAAAATTCCGCAATATGGAAAGGTTTTTTATTTTTCTGGTCAGGCTTTAATAACTACTCTGGCATTTGTTTTTTAGATATACCATTGTTTAATTTTATTAGTCATTATTATTCCTTTCATTTGAGTATGTACACTAATATATTTTACCGACTTTTATTTATTTTCATCTGTCCCGGTGTCTCTAATAAAAAGTTAAGTTAGTCCCACTTCCCGGTTTCTGATTGAGATGAAATATCGCGTGACAATGCAATATTAAGATGACGTGGAGCTGAAAGGTAGTCATAAGAACTCTTTAATAAAATGAGACAAACCCATCGAGTTTGGGCTCCTTTGATTCGGTTTTTAACTTTTTAGTTCGTTTTGTTTACAAGCAATAATAAAAGCTGGTTTTTAATAAAGTTTTTTCAATAGAATCTTGTTTTCGTTGGATACTAAAGTCCGTTTTTTTAGCATTAGAAAGAACAAAATTTGGGTACTTTATTGTACACATATAATGTAACAAGCAAAACGTAACATCGTGAAAAGTTTACACTAAAAAATACCTTAAGAAGCAGAAGTTGCAAACTTGTGGAACGAAACGTTGGTCAGTATAATACGACAAAATTAAAAAGTACATGCCGATGTTGTAAAAAGTACCATATTAGGTGATTTTTAAAATGGTCGCTTAACATGGCCGTCATTTGCAACAATAGCGGCAAATGTCAACGTCTGCATTTATCTGTTTTGACTATTTTCTTTGGATTATTTTTAAGTTTCTGTTGAAGTTTTTTGTTAAAAGTTCTTGTTGTTATTTGTTATTTAATCTGTTCAACAATGGACGAGCCTGAAGTCGGTCCAAGTGAAATCCAGCACAAGGTTAGCCACCACTGCTTCTTTGTTTACATAATTTCTAATGCTAAAAAAAATGGACTATAGATGTTATTGTTTAGTTACCTTACTTTTATTTATTTGTTCTACTAGCGCCCTCAGCTGGGGTAATGGCTGAAAATCGATGTTCCATCTGTCTCCTAGATGTCTTTATTATACCGAGCGTTGACTCTATTCATGCTGCTACACATAGATACAGTATGGTTTCTTAGTTTTTAGTATGTTTCTCGTATGTCATTTTTGTGTGTAACTTAATGTACGCACGTATGAGCAACGTGCGATCCTGCGTTTTGCACCTGATCCTGTATTCGAATCCCAGAAGGAGATATGTTTTTGTGATGAATGCTTTTGTACCTGAATCATAGGTATTTTTTATACACACACACGCATACACACACACACGCATACACACACACACACACACACACACAAATAATAATTCTACTGTACGTGTGTATGTCACTGAACTCCACCTAAACGGCTGGACCGATTTGAATGTTTTTTTTTGTATGTGTTTAGGTGGCACCCTGAATGGTTTAGATTCACAAATCAGCCCGGTAGATGGCGCTGCAGACGGCACAGCAACGCGTGACCGTGCCAGCTAATATCGGAATGAAACCTTTTATCTATCTTTTTTTTTAGACATCAATTAGTATTTTAAGTAATTTTTTAGACCTAAACGTTCCTATTAGCGTACGGGCGCTACAGTATCAATTAATACAAAAGACAATAATTGATGGTGATGGAATAGTTCACGCTATCTACTAAAACTCGGTGGAGTCAAACATTGACTATTTCGTCGCCTCGGGCTGTACAAAGCGACATAGCTATTGCGTGCATTGTCAGTGCTAGTAAAAGGACATTTGCTTTGTAAAAGAGAGCAAAAGTCCCTTATAAAGCAATCCCATGAATATTTATAAAGATTTAAGGATAGTGAAGAACGTAAATGATTGCGGCCTGGGAATATCTTGAAACTTACTTTAAAACTTATGTTTATTTGTTTTTCTTATACTTTTGCGTCCATCAATCATTTACATTGAACCATTTTTACTGAATTCGTGACGCATTTAATTTTGATTTTTATACTTAATCCTGACGTCCAGGCATCACATCCTGTAATCACGATTTTCGTAAAGGAATTGATACCTAAGGATCCTAATTATATTATGTCAATTCTTTGTGTGTGTGGGTTACAATATTGTCTCGCCATCCTAACATGGCAAAAACTAAACTTGCCCTTACGTACTCCCGCAAAAACAATACGATAGCGTGTTTCTACGCGCTACAGCGCCATCTAGTTAAATATAAAAAACAAATGCGTTACTAATCCAGTAAAAAGTGGTTTTATTTCAATTTCTGTTCTATATTTGATTCAGTGCCATATTAACCTCGTTTGTTTAGAATACCATTCTTTCTCGGATTCTTTCACCAGGAGGTATAATTCCGGTGCATTGAGATGCAGTCGTTTCGCTTATTTCATCGACCAGTCTCTGAAAATCTTATTATTAAATGCAAACAAAAGCGATCTTGCTTGCTTTGAAACTCGGAAGGGGCAGATGTTTGTGTAATGAATACGAACACTTATATCAGAGTCATCGGTATTTATATATATTTCTATAAATATGACATATCTATGTATGATCCGTCTATCTGTTACCCTAGTATCCATAACACAAGCCTTATAGTACTTTTGGGCTAGGCTAAATTAGTGTGAATGTAAAAAATATTATTCTTATATTATTATTAAACTAAATAACTTTAAAATTACAAACACAACTTATTTTCTAAGGTTGTGGAAAACAAATAAAGTTATATATACTCTTTATTGCACTTATAAAGTAATTAAACAGTACATTTAGATATATTTGTGAGCAATGGTGGGCTTATCTCTAAAAGAGATCTCTTCCAGCCAACCAAGTGTATGTGGGTGATTAAACAGGTAAGCGGGACAACTTAAGAGTGCAAAAAAAAAATAAAAAAAAATTATAATCTCAATCAAAATCCAAAAAAAGAAAAAAAAATCTTAGTAATGCAGGCCCGCCTAGGGCGAGAAGGAGGGGGAAGAGTCTGGAACCGGGAACGGAGATAGGGAGGAGAGTTAGGGTCTTTTAGGATTTGAAACAAGGTGGTAAGAATGTGGTAAGAATGTTATTCTTACTTCCTTATTTTACTTATGAGTTTGTATCACCGAATGAAGTGGTAGTAAAGATTTTTGAATAAGTTGTCGTGCTCTATGTTGGAGAATGAAGAATATTTTAAAAAGGAAACACATTTGAGTGGCGCGTACGTGGGTATCAAGCAATGTAGCTCCGTATTCTCGTTACGTAAATATATACCTGGTTTATACCAGGTATAGTATATGTTTGACAACCGTTTAGTACAACCATGGTCCTGGGTCTTGATCCATTCTTTCGCATCAATGGTCCTGGGTCGGAAGAGGCATATTTATGTCTAAAAATACTATCATTTTTACCCGAGTCATTAGTGCGAGTATTTTTAAATCTATAATCTAAGATCACAGTGGTTTGTGTGTTTGTCTGTCCACTCTTTTTCCCGCTCTTTTTCCATTGTATATGCGTTACCATAGCAACGCGTTAACCGCAAGTAGTACGTCTACCAGACGCTAGATGGTGCTATCGGAAAAATATTTAATAATAGAAAAAAAATAAAAAATTTTGTCCACCCGAGCGAAGCCGGGACGGGCCGCTAGTAATAACAATATTTTTTACATTCACACAAATTAGCCTAGCCCAAAGTAAGCACTCTAAGGCATGTGTTATAGATACAAGGGTAACTGATAGACATACATAGATGATACATAGATAATATTTAAAGAAATATGTAATTATCTATGACCCAAGTACAAATCACACAAATATTGCCTATTCCGGGACTCGATCCTAGGGCCATTAATGTAAAAGGCAGGATCTCTACCGTTGCGCCAAACGGTCGTAAATTAGATTTAAAGATGTAAGTGGATACAACATACAAAGAAAATGGGTGAAACCAGTGAGACAAATTACTAGTGTACGACCTATAGGAAGATTAAGTTAGCGCCGAGGGTCGCGTGCACGACAGACACCGCTGCTTATCTTGTCACTGTCAAGGCTCGTGCTGTCACGTCGCTTCGGCTATTACTCGGAAGACACTTTACACTAAAACCCCGAACACTAGCATCGTTCATTCAGACTCTAACATTTTGCGACACAGAATTGTTTACCGAAAAACTTTCTGCGCAAAACTAGTTTCGCCGAATAATGTTACCGTTTTTCAATGTTTTTTTATCATTCCTACTAGACCAAGCTTACCTTACCGTATTAAAGGTTAGGTTAGCTTGAAATATAGTTATAAATATTGAGGATCTTGAATTAGATCTAACAGTTTTGGTTTCAAAATATGATCATTCGGCCAAGAAAATGTCGGTTAACAATTTTAAACTTTAAGAAAATTACAGAATATTGATTCTGTAATTTTCTTTAAGTAATGTTGTGTTTATTCTAAAAGAACAAGACTGACTTCTAAACACCGTAATAAAAGTATGTATTGAATTATATTGAAACAAAATATAATTAAAATATTTGAAAAGGATCTTAACAAAACACTCTATATTATAAAACAAATTCCTACGCCCTGTCGGTCTGGTTTCTGTTTGCGATAAATTCAAAAAGTACTGAACGATTTTATTTTTCGGTTTTCACCAATAGATCAAGAAATTCATCAGGAAGTGTTAGGTATTTAATTTGTCAAGGATTTGTGGAAATCAGTTGAAATATAACGATTATTGTTGGAAGTGTCGAAAAAAGCCAAACCGTCTGGGAGCTTTTATCGAAAGCACTGCCTTTTCCCTTTAAGATATAACAAAACAATGCGTGAGATCTTCCTCTTAAATTGATCTACAAAAAAACCTCCATAGCATATATCTTTCTTTTAAGGATACATACTATACCCATTTTATCTTCCAAAAGGGGTAATATATAAATTACCTTATTATTATGTAACTGTTATTCTTTTTAATTGATGCAATATCTTTAAGACAAACTCCCGCTATATCGCTGTATATTTATTCAAAGCTGCTGGTATAGATTTCTTAAAGCGATAAAACCGCTCGGTGTACTAACTTGCATATTTGTTTAATTCTTCGTTGTACCATCTGTTCCTTTTTTTTCATACATGGGAAAATGCGTTACGCGTTCTCTTGTGTGGGTAAAAAGCGACGTTATGTGGGGCTCTCCTCCACCCCTTACGCGGTCTAGTGCCCGGTAAAGGTTTGGAGGCATACCCACTAAATCTCGTGTATGTACCTTCAACTTTGTCATAAGTCGTGTGGGACTATATTGTTAAAAACGGGATTATCACCATCTTTTTTTTGTCTGATGATGACGACCGATTGGTACAGCGATGATAGCGATCCTGCCTTCACACCGACATTCCTGGATTCGGTTTCGGAAAGGGCAGATGTTTGTGTTATGAATACAAGCATTTGTATCTCAATAATGGATATTTATATATATTTCTATGAATATTACATATCCATGTTACATATTTGTATGTATATCCGTTACCCTAGTATCTATCTATACTAATTAGCCTAGTTCAAAGCAAGCACTGTAAGGCTTGTGTTATGGATACTAAGGTAACGGATAATATAGATATAATAGGTACATAATACATAGGTATAAATATTAATAGAAATATATAAATGCTCATGACTGGTACAAATGCTAGTAGTCATCATACAGACATTTGCCCCTTCCGGAATTCGAACCCAGATTTGCACCAAACGGTAGCCAAATCATATATATATATATATATATATATATATAAATAAGTAGACATATATAAAATAAAAATAATAATAAATAATAAATATTGCCTACATTCACACCAATTAACCTACCCCAAAGTAAGCACTCTTAAGGCTTGTGTTATGGATACTAGGATAACGCATAGACATACATATAACATACATAAATAAGTAATATTCATAGAAATATATATAAACATCCATGACTCAGGTACAAATGCTTGAATTCATCATAAAAACATCTGCCCCTTCCGGGATTCGAACCCAGGACCGTCGGTGCGAAAGGCAGGATCGCTACCGTTGCACCAAACGGTCGTCAAATTAAAATTAATATTATTTCTTTTAACGTTATTTAATATTATAATATACATCATTTTTATTACATGATTTGATTTTATTAATTTTATTTTTCATGTCATATTTTTTTTCAGTATCTATACAAAATTGGTCACATATCTGTTAATAATATTTTTTGGGATTACATAAGTTAATTCAAGTTTTTACTGTTAAGGTTTGCGACTGTTTTTTGTTCTTAAAATTACTCGTGACACGTCCAAACATATTATGGACGATTTTGGGGGAAACCTGTAATCAACTTAACCATAGACTTATTAAAAATTATGTTAAATGAAATGCGGTCCAATGCTCTCCCAATTGAGCTACCGAGCCTTGTAAACACTCATCGAAATTTTCTAGTACCTTTCTTATTTTACGCTGTAGGCCCGTGTTGTTTCATCAATGAGAGGAATATCCTCGCGTATTCGAAAGAAACATTTTTACAAATATTTGATTTCGATTAAAAAGAAACAGCCATTTAGTTTTATATTTTTTTTATATATTTTATGCATTTTCAATGCGATCTTATAAGATAAATTATTATAATAGAAAAATACTAGAAAAAAACGACTCGGGTCACAAGTGAAATGAATTAAATAAAATTGTTACAGTGTTGGTTTTTCAAAATAAATTAAAATGAAACAAATATTATAATTTGTTTTTATGTATTTAATATCTACACAATAAAAAAAATTCAAGTAGTACAGACATCATATATTATTTCCATTAAAATCTAATCACACATTCGCATATATCGCTGATGCGATCCTACGACAGAAAAAATATGTAGACAATATGTTCCACTACCCGTGCAAAGCCGAGGCGGGTCGCTAGTTTCTGTATAAATCAGACGTTTCCATACCTTTTACTCGTAGTAGAAGCCGTAGCCGTAGCCATAGCCGTAGCTTAGCAGAAGCCGTAACGTAAGCTTATCTTAGTCAACATATGTAATATATGTAAATTAACTATATGTATATATTTATATTCTTTCGCAGTAAAAAAAATGTAGTTGTATCTTAATATTAAGTTGACACAGTAATTATATTGCGAGAGAATAGCGAAGAGGAAGATGAGAATGAGGAGGAATGCCTGTATCTCAGAGCACGAATACTTTCCCACCTATATCGAGATTAACAAAGAGAATATTTCGAATGGACCTAAAGATGAATTTAGTTAACATTAAGTTAAAAGACGTTCTGAATTAGTAGGTAAAGAACGTTAGGCAATTTAAAAGCATTTTAAGTACATCGAATAATGTTCTTTTTTTTTCATTTTCATTTCATTTATTGTATGTATTATTGTATTATGTATTAGGTCCTACACTATTTCTGACGTTCATCAATGAACTCTGTAATCTCCAGTTACAAAACGGTAAAATTGTGACATTTGCGGATGACACAGCGCTTATTTTTCATGGTGATAGTTGGGAAAAAACTTATAACTTTGCACAACTAGGATTTAACTCGGTAACTGACTGGCTTAGAAATAACGCTCTGACACTAAATGTCGACAAAACAAAATTTATACCATTTTCAATACGAAACTCATCAACTCCTATTCACGATGAATTTTCCCTAGTGGCACATTCTTGCATGCCTGACCAATCTTGCCACTGTGGTACAATCGCTCTCACAGATAACATCAAATACCTTGGTATAGTTATTGATAATACCCTAAGTTTTAACCACCACATAAACCTTCTCGCGTCACGAACTCGCAAACTGATCTTCATATTTAAGAACCTTCGACAAATTGCTGAAAAGTCAATTATGAAATTAGTATACACATCTCTTTGCCAGTCAGTTCTATCCTACTGTATTACGGTATGGGGAGGTGCCTGCAAAACTAATCTTATAAAACTTGAAAGGGCTCAGCGTGCAATCCTTAAAGTCAGTCACTCTAAGCCATTCCTTTACCCTACTAAAGAACTTTATTCGTTGGCTGATGTCTTGAGTGTTCGTCAATTGTTTATTCTTAACACAGTGCTAAAACAACATTCCTCAATAAATTATGACCCCTCTCTGAATGTAAAGAAGCGCCTTAAACATAAAGTCTGTCATCCAAACACTAAGTGGGCTACATCATTCGCAAGAAAGTTTTTCGCGTTCGTAGGTAGTAATTTGTATAACAAAATAAATAAGGAAATCAATATCTATCCAAGAAATAAATATGATTGCAAAAAAAATACAATCTCTTGGTTAAAATCATTAGACTATATTGCAACTGAAGATTTGTTAACAGTTCTTTCGTAAATTTACATTAAACACACATATTCACACAAGCACACACACGCACACACACACACGCACACACACACTAGATTAAGATCGATCTTGAGTTGTTTATCTGTTGTTTAAAAATGTAAATTGGAAATCGTCGGTTTGGATGTGGAGAGACTGGTGATCTGTCATACAGGGTCTCCTAGTACGGACGCCAGTCTCTCGCATAGACTAATTTTATAATTATTTTTAGATTAAGTCATAAACTCTACAATGTGTAATTCTATGTGAGAGAAGAAATAAAGAAATTATTATTATTATTATTATTATTATTTAGGCTTTTATCCGTGACCTCAAAACGAGTCAACTAAAAAGCTTTGTTTTAGATTTCTTTAACCTTTTTTTTTAATTTCAAACTTTGAAAGGTCTTGTTAACAACCAAAAACAAGAAGCTCTAGTTTAATTAATAACGCCTTTGTGTGGATTTTGCTGAACAATGGACGAACTCCATGATCTAGTGGATAGCATGCCTATTTCATGATGATTTGGCTACCGTTTGGTGCAAATCTGGGTTCGAATTCCGGAAGGGGCAAATGTCTGTATGATGACTACTAGCATTTGTACCAGTCATGAGCATTTATACATTTCTATTAATATTTATACCTATGTATTATGTACCTATTATATCTATATTATCCGTTACCTTAGTATCCATAACACAAGCCTTACAGTGCTTGCTTTGAACTAGGCTAATTAGTATAGATAGATACTAGGGTAACGGATATACATACAAATATGTAACATGGATATGTAATATTCATAGAAATATATATAAATATCCATTATTGAGATACAAATGCTTGTATTCATAACACAAACATCTGCCCTTTCCGAAACCGAATCCAGGAATGTCGGTGTGAAGGCAGGATCGCTATCATCGCTGTACCAATCGGTCGTCATCATCAGACAAAAAAAAGATGGTGATAATCCCGTTTTTAACAATATAGTCCCACACGACTTATGACAAAGTTGAAGGTACATACACGAGATTTAGTGGGTATGTCTATGCGTTATCCTAGTATCCATAACACAAGCCTTAAGAGTGCTTACTTTGGGCTAGGTTAATTGGTGTGAATGTAGGCAATATTTATTATTTATTATTATTTTTATTTTATATATGTCTACTTATATATATATATATAATGAATACATACATATTAAGATGACATAAACTGATAAATATATAAATATTTAACAGATAACATTGATAACTTCTAAATAATTACGTGTGAAAACAAACATATTTTGTTTAGAAGTTACACGTGACAGGCAATATACTATTGTCCATATAAAAAGCTTTGAGAGGTTAAGTCAATTCAAAAACTTTCAAAGTTTGACCCTTGTTTTGTTAAAAGTCATTGCAAACGCTAATTTTATTGAAAGTTGGAGCCGTTTGAACAAATTCTGAAGGTATCAGAGGAATTCTTAATATAAAAACAGTTTCACTAGTTTCTTTGTCATTTACTATGGTACATATAATATATTTTTTTGAACTGTCTTCTTTGATTCATGTACTATTGTATTGTATTAGTGAATCTAAATTTCTTAGTAATATAATAGGGGAACTTACTTTTAATTTGTATATTAATTTGTGTGGCGGAATTTCGGAAGGGCTTAAGAATTCAAAAATTCAGTTCGATAAAGTACTGCTCCCTCTCTATCCACAACTGTGTCCTCTACCTCACGAAGCTCTGAAGCACTGAAGCCTTCTCTGGACAGTGGCCTCCTTCTGTGAGATTACATCCTGGTAATAGGTGACTGCAGCCTCCCACGAGCTCTTGCTGCTCTAGACACACCTTGAGATTGTAGAGCACTGCACTCATGTTGCGACCTGCAACAGTAGCCTTTCGCACTGATGGCCTGGGTTCGAGTTCCGGAAGAGGCAGATGTTTGTGTGATAAACACGAGCATTTGTGTCTACGTCATGGGTGTTTTTATATTTCTTTGAATATAGTATATCTATGTATCATATAAGTATGTATATCCGATACTCATGTATCCATAATACAAGCCTTAAAGTATTTACTTTGGGCTAAGCTAATTTGTGTAAATGTAAGAATTTTTATTGGCATTATTTTTGGTATTTCAAAAAGAGGATATATAAGCTACACGAGTTCAGTCAAGTGGAATTCAAACCCACAGCCTCTCTCCGGTAAGTGTTCTATCTATTGAGCTAGAAAGACCTTAGCTGATTCGATGAATTTTCCTAGTGTTTCTTTAGCTGATGCCAGCGCCATCTTTTCATGTTCTAGAAGCTTCTTCATGTTCTAGGATGTAAGAATCGACGAAGAAGAAGCAGCTATATAATTTTTTTTTATTAAGTAAGCATTTATCTGCTTGAGTTTTATGATTAAAGAATTTTTAGCTGGAAATTAAACAAATTGTCTCAAGATTTAGGTGGGATTCGAAACCACAGTCTCTCGCTACTGGGGGTAATCTTTTTAATTAGCTACCGAAACATTGAAAAACCCTTTGAATTAAGTAAGTACTTATAACATTAACTGATTTCAGCTTAAGAAACACTTCGAAAAATTCAACAAGTCTCTCAAGGTGATCAAAAACACCCCTCGATATAATAAATTGCGATACATAATCTTGTACAAATAACGTCTTAATTAAAACTATATAGTTCCGTACCATATTCAACATATTCAATTCTTATAAAAGTTCACAATAAATTACCGGAATACTTAAAAGCCGAGACCAATAAAAATAAATTTACAGATACTTTAAAACGGATCTTAACTGCAAAATATAATTACTCCAATGAAGAATATTTTAAAGATAAATTTTATTGTAATGTCTGCCTCTCTCTCTTCCTTGTTACTCTGCCTAACAAGGTACATGCGACTGTTTAGAGCCTTAAGTATGTTAAGAAATGTATTTAGATTCCTATTTGAATTGTAAATAAAAAAAGCTACGAGCGACGAGGTCATACAAAAAATAATAAAAAATATGATATTAATTCACCAATCATTAAAATTGTCCTTCAAGATAACATTGCTTAATTAGCTCTTTCAACTTTTCGCTTCTCACAATTTTAAATAATGGTATTTAACTAAATTTACTATGCATTTATTCTTTTTTTTTAATTCTGGCTTTTTGACTTCTTCAAAGAAGCTGTGTTTACAGGATAAGCTAAAGACTGCACTTTGGAATTAAAATGCTATTCATAAAGCATTCCACTGGGATAAAACGCAAGGCTAGTATAAATTGTACAGAATCATAGACAATATGTTTATATATGTATCACATATTTTCTCGCTTATGTAATACATAGTAATACTGAAACAGAAATAGGACGACACTGATCCGCAAAGAGGAAATAAAAAAGTCCTTTTTAGAAATATCGTGTATCTTGAATGGCTGCCAAAAGGGAATACTGAATTTAATTTGTCACGCTCATCTTGACATAGATTTTTACTTGCATTTCTTTGACGGAATATGTGAATCTAGCATACAAAACAATTCAAAATATATACATTTATTGAAGTTATACTTCTTTAGGCGCGTTATGAAAAAATGTTGAGAGTGTTTCACGATGCGAGCGCATCACTGCAACACAAAAGTTACAGTGTGAAATTGGCTGCAAAAGCGACATAGAATAAACCAGCAGGATGAAGTTGGCCACTAATTATGAGTGTGTGGGTGTGTGTGTGATTTTATATATGGTAGTTAAAAGTAATTTATATAAAATTATAATAACAATATAACAATTTTATTTAAAAGTGGTTTTTATTTTATAAACTTTTTAAGTGCGTTTATTGATTTGATGTTAACTGTCGGTATATATACTTTTTATTTGTTTGTAATATTAATTAAACAGTTTATTTTAATGGTCTTTGATATTTTACTTGATTCTGTATACAGATATATAGGAAATCCGTTAATCTCTTGACGTTTCTTACTGATCACTATATAATTTATAAATTTATCTTTCTTTTCACATACAAAGAATACGAGCACACGGGGGAAATTTTTAGTTATCTTTGTTCAGTAACGATAAAGAAGTATAACTTATTACGTGCGCACATAAGTACACACAACGGTTTTTTTATCTTAATATTAACACCGATCGCTGAGCTGCAAAACCATTTGGAGCTTAACGCAAAAAAGCGTATATCACGAATAAATTTCCCTTCTTACGAAACCAATACGATACGATGCGAATTCGGAACTTTTTGCGAATACAAACGAAAAATGTGGAAGTTAGCAAAACATCTCTTCAAACTTTTCAGCTATTGATTGGTATGAGTAGGCGTGCTCACTCATTTTGTTTATTTGGTTTTCGAGGAAAAAATTTTCACGTGTTAAGCGCTACAAAGGAGGTTATTACGTGTTATTTGAAGACTGTGACGATGTATATTTCCAATGTTGAGTTAACATATTGAAAGTCCACAGTAACGTAAATTAAAGTACCTCGCTTATTTGACAAACATTTTTTAAACCTCCCTTTTATAACTTATGATTAAAACTTACCAAATTATTAGAGACAAAAGATTATAACGAGACCAAAAATTTGCTTAAAATAATATCTAGCATGGATCTGATACCCACACACACACACGCACATACTTACACACACACTCACATACTTACACCCACATATGCATACACACTCATAACAAGCACTTTTATAATGTTGTATTTATATTTCCTTATAAAAATAATGATAATAATGTACTATGAAAAATTCTGTAAATAACACGATTTGTTATAGAAGAGTGACTCTTTCTGGCATAGATGTTTTAGCACTTAAAAGAAAGAATTCCCATCGAAACAATTTTTTTTTCTTTTTTTAGGTATTACGCTCCAATATATGGTGCTAGCGTAGCTTTATGCTTAGCGACTGCATCGCCTAGTATAAAACAATAATTACAAATATATAGAAAATTATTAACACAGAAAAACATCACCTAGCAACCGATACTTGAAGACTCTCTCGTGGCGTCAGCTGCGCGCAGGACGAGATGGAGAAAAAGCACTAGCGCGCCTGCGCGAGACGTCATGTCATAGCACGTAAAGGTGGGGTGCTACTATTGCCTCGCGTAGCGACTTTGTGGTGTGGTCCGACTGGCAGAGGTTGCCAAAAGCCAAAGAGCGGTGTTAGAACCAAATGCTATAGTATCTATACTACTAAATAAATCTGTAGACTCTTCTGTTTATTATTTCTTTGGACAATTTTTGTGATAAATATTCGTTTTATGACTAACTGATACCAATTCTACTTTTTAAAATTTTTGTCTGCCCCTCTGTATGTAGAAGGACATACAGATAGACAGACAATAATTTTAAGTCTAGAACGGGTTGACCGATTTCGATATAAGTTTGTATATGGTAAGAACATGTGATTGCGCAAATGATGATGATGATCAGCCTAACTAATAACTGACAGAAGAAAGAGGGTTTGTTTGTTTCTTACACTTTCACGCGTTATCTACTCAACCGATCGCCATGAAATTATACAAACATTTTGTCAGGGGCACAAAAAAGGACATAGGGTACCTTTTATCCAGAAACACGTACTGTTCCCGAGGGATAGAAACCAAATTTTTAATGGGTAGTCTACATTAAAGCGGCTAAATGATAGTAGTGTAGTATAAGTATAGCATCGCTGCATCGAGCAATATCACTCTCCATATTGAGCTACCGAATTTTGTGAGCACCTCTCAAACTTTCCTAGTATTTTTTACTTTTTTACGCTGTAGGCTAGCGTTGATTCATCAATGAGAGTTTACGATTATTGTAAGCATCGCCTTTGAAGTGTTGGTGTTGTATATAAGTTTGGAGATCACTCTCTTTCATAGCGATTGTTGTATTTACTAGCTGACCCGGTAACGCGTTGCTATGGTAACGCGTATACAATGGAAAAAGAGCGGGGAAAAGATCGGACAGACAAACACACAAATAACAAATTTGTGTTCTTAGATTATAGATTAGTTGTGCCTGGTACTATATAAAAACAAGAGAACAGTAAATAATAAATAAAAATAATACAAAATGGTAATAGAGAAACAAAAAATAAGATAAATCATGATTACATTGCACATACGAAATTTTTACGGCTCATGAACTACATATAATGGTAGAATTAAAACTTATATGCTCAAAACCACTTTTGATGGCGGGTATTCATTCCATTCATTCCATCCATTCATCCACATTATTCACACGTAGAGCGTTAATGTAGCTTTTGACTCAGAACGCCAGAAATAACTTATTAATTAAGAATATTTTTCTGTCATAAATTTTGATATGTAAAATCACTCTTAAATATTTTTAAATAAGGGCTTCTAAAACAAAAGATTTTTCCGAAATTTCACAGGAAAATGGTATTGATTGGTTGTGTTTGTTGACAATGCTCATCATAGATCGGCTGGGACACCGTGCCGTCCATATGCTATCAGCACCATTAAGTTCTAATAAAAATAAAACACTATTATTTTTCCTTTTAATCCAATATAAAATAACCGCATGATCCTCTTAGCCGCGGAACTGTACAATCTCAAATGAAATTGGATTTCTCATCGTGTGAAATACCAGATCACTTATAAAAGCGTCAGAAACACAATTCCGATGGCCGACTGGCTGTGCCAGCTGTTGGTCATTAGTCCACCGAATGCCAAAATTGCGTAGTTGCCAATACTGGCAACATTGCCTATCGATCGGAATTCTGAGAGTCGAAGTGTTGCCTTATATAGTACGGGTGCATACCCCGCGTGCCAGCTTTACTCTCAATGTAATTTGGCAGTGGCAATTCTGTTTCTAATACTTGCGTAATTACTCCATATAGTTGGTACGTTTCACGGCCTTATTTGGCTTTGTTAGGCAAAAATTCTAGATGAAACCCAATTTATAATAATAAATTGACTCACAGCTTTTGAAATCACATGATCAATCACAAGATTGTAATGGGTATTTGGATATTTAATGGTATCTAAATTTACTTTGCTATGCGGTATGATCAAACCAACAAATTGTGTCAATATATGTTTATCATAGATATAAGGAGAAAATGAATAACGTATTTAAGTAAGGAAGCCTTTTATAATTACTATACTTCATTACTTTTTCAGAGCAGCAAATTTCGAGACAGCAATGTTAATTTTTATTTGTATTGAAACTTTATGTAACAAAATGGTAGTTAGATAATATTTCGCGTAAAAGGGTTTTTAAAATGTGTTGAATTTTAATATTACTTCAGAAAAATAAACTGAAAAACATAATATACTACTGATATGATTTTATATCGAGTTTATATACAAATAAATCTATTAGTCCGATTGTGAACAACAAAATCGGTTCGAATTGGGTCCAAACACGTCTTTTCAAGTAAGTTGTGAATTTTGGCAACACTCTTGTGTCACAAATCCCTGAATTGTCTGTAAAGTTTTTATTGAACGAGTTTCTTTGACTTTGTATTTTATTGCAGACACGAATCATGACAAATTAAGTACAACCTCGATCCATACCAAATTGTCTACACTTTCGTGAGAAAAACTGGACCCTGTTATGCATAAAAGATCCAACCGAAAATTTTTCTATCCATGTATTAACTCAATTAAAAGAATTTCTCATATTGATATTGATTGAAACTGCTCTGAAAATAGTTAATAATATGATTCATTACCTTAATAACTTTTCTGGTGACTAAGTAATGGAGAAATAACTGCATTTAATCTAATTCGAAAGTAACAAAATGTTTATTGGATCTTTTATGCGTAAGAATGTTCAATTGTTAGTTGCCGATATACGATACAATAAAAGTATTTTAACTGTCATTTTAAAATAATCTATCTGAGTATTCAATTTGCTAAATAACTATTGAAAAGTCAGTTGATCGACAATTTGTATTCATAAACAAGAAATCAGTAATTATTTTGACTAAGAAGCAATAATAGCTATCCGTACTCCCGCCAGAAAATGGCAACCGGGGATTGACGGGTTATACGATTTGGCATTCAGTGACAGATCGTTGACTATTACAAACGTTTGGAGGTTAGGGTATGTCAGTTTGCATTTTCAAACAGTATAGTCTCATTATTTAATTGTATGAAGCAACTAAATCGCATCGGATTGGAGAACTGGCCTTTGATTCAAGAGATCCTCAAAAGTGTGATCATATTAAAACTGAGATCACGAACTTGTCTGGATTTTTATGTTTAATTTTTACAAAAGCCTAATAGAGTGTATATACAAACTTACAAAATAATTTGAACTTTACTTAAACACTATAATTAAATTAAAATGAAGGTCACCATTAAAAATGTGCATATTTATTGATCATCTTACCTTTGAACTAAATAAAAAAGCGCTAAAATTAACGCTAGGCCACCCAGTTTTTTTTCAAATATGTTTAGTTAAACTATTTACATTACGTTTTTTATAAAGAAGAAATTAGAAAGAACAACATGAATGCGTCGTTAAACAAAAGAATGAAAAGCCAGTGAAGTATGAAAGCAGACAAAGAATGCAGTAGCATCAAAAAAACTTGCTCACTACCTCTTCAAAATAAATAAGAACAAAATCCGCAAAGTTATTGGTACAATAATAATTGGTCAATGCCCTGGTACTAGCACCTGTTTACCATAGATGTGACAAATAGCCCTCTGTACAAAGATTGCATGGAGGCTGAAGAAATTCCACAACACGTGCTTATGGAATGCAATAGCGGAGAAGATCAACTGGTAAAGCTTCTCCAGTTTCCAATAACCTTCTGGGATGAACTGGGCGGGCTAGTGTAGGAAGAAAACCTAAAATACGTGCAATCAACAGGCGAAGTGCGAAAAAGCCTCGTATAATTAATTTACTAACTTAGAAGAGAAAAATGTAGATAAATGGAGATTGTTTACAGGAGCTGCGGATTATGATTGATGTACTTACACACTTAATAAAGATAAACTAAAGTAATAAAAAAGCATATTATTTGTAAAGCACCAAAGCAAATTCCGCAATTGTCAACATAATATTATCTTCTTAGTAGAACGGGGCGTTGCAAAGTACCGGGAGTCACGTCTACAAAGTCCCCAATGCCAAACAAGATGACAAATCGCTCAAAGAAGGCATGTTCGTTCTAATCCCCTTGCTTCAAATTCTACGTATCTCCATCTGAATCGAATGGTATCAACTATCTCAGAAAGGAGTATTTATATTGTGTAGCGAGATCTCTTCATGAGATTTAAATGAGCTGTCGACAACAAAGCGATGCTGTCGAAGGATTTAGTGTGAGACGGATTTTCGTCAATTTGGATGAAATAAATGACAAACACACTTCGAGATACTTTCTATAAATAAATGGTGCGTTAAATGTATAGGTTGGGTAGCTTGCAAGTCTACATTTCAACTATAATTTTTTGAGAACTATAGTCTAATGTACTTTTTTATTTTATTTCATGTTTGATTCGGAGATTAGTGGAATTGACTTCGAAATCGCAGAAAAAGTTCGGCTTAATATTACGGAGGTTAAGCAACTGTCGCAGGGGTCGATTATCGGATGTATGATAAAATATGTGGTAGCTCGATATCCTCCCTCTTTGAAGGACATGTCAAACCTTAGGTCCCGGTAGTATGTGCAATTGTTTACAAATATAGTTGCCCCCCCATGGTGATCAATAGGGCCTACTTATCGGTTTTGTCCATATAAAATACCACAATACATGTAGAATGAATGACTAAAAGAAGAAACATAATAATATAACGTTAAAATTAATACCTTTAAAATTGTCTGTGAAGCCACAAACCATTTAATAGTGTATAACTTGAGAACGGCAATCGGATACTGATATTTAAAAAAATGTTTTGAATAACATTTTTGCATAATAAAATTAAATTGTTTATATTCAATTAATAGTATAACTAATAATATACATAAGAAAATGCTCAATATTGACTAATCATTCTTGTAAGCAAAATTTCTTGTCGATGAACAAGAGAATTTAAAGGAGGACGGTTGAGAAGCTAGCTATAAAGAAAGTGAACCCAGTTTGTTCTACTACGATATACTACGTACATGAACCCACTCGTAACCCAAGCATTTAGCTCACCCTGAGAGATTTCGAAAATTAAAATATTAGACAATCTTTGAATATTATAATTATTATGCACTCACTTTCGTTGTGATCATAGTAGAGATATAATATATGATTGATTCCTTTTGTTTTGTTCATTTTAATTCCACCGCCACTAATAAAAAGCTTTTCCTAATAAACTAATGGTCTGTTAGGTCAGTTTCAAACTAGTATGTCCATCGCTGATAACTAATTAGTTGTTCAGTCGGCATTTCAATTAAATTTTACTAACGTTTGAATAGCTAGAGAATAAATGGACAAGTTTTAAAACTACACTGCAAATGGTCACTCCTAATTCCAGAGAACAAATAATGGATTGAACCCTATATATTGCGGGAAAAGTTCTTTCCGCTATTGGAATTAAAGTCGAAAATTGTTTAGCAATACAGTGCTGTGTTATGCAATCGATTGAATTCTATCCCACAACCTGTTAGGGGTTGCGTCGCTTGGTCCACAAATTGTAAGCGATTTAGCACAAACGCGCTCAATAATTTACGCTTGTTAGTGGAAAGTGGAACAAAAACATGCTGGTCTTCTATGCAGCCGTCAAAAGCGGCTTAAATGTTAATTGGTAGAAATTGAAACACTATCAATGAGACTTGATGCGCATTGAGGAGCTCGTGACCAAAAAATTAGGGTATCGAGTGACTAAATGCTCTGGAAGCCCTTTAGAGTCCGGTAGTATCCACAGTCTTCCCACCCACAAATCCAGACTGAGATCGTGTGGAACATTATATATGTGCCACGTGAAAGGCCAATGTCCCAGCACTTAGGTCATATAAAGCCTGATAAAGATGATGAAACTCTAAAAATACGGTTATCATGTTCTCAATACGTTCATTAGAAGATCTCTTCCGGGAACTCGAAACCAATTTGTCTGTCCTACATTGGCCGTATTCTTCAGTTCCTTATGACTTCTAACAAATCGTCAGTCCAGTACACAAGATATAGCAGTGGCGTGTAAAGTCAGTTTACGGACGAATTTTACTTGATAGCGTCATAAGAAGACATTGATAAAAATTGCATACTTTTACGAATTGAATTGCATTATTATCACTAAATTATCATTATTTTGTATAATACAAAGGAGTTAATTTAAATTTTGTTTTTCGATAAATTAACATTAAGTTGTTGTAATAAACAATGGAAACCACATTAACTTTTTACTTCATGAAGTGGAAGAGAGAGAACTCTTAGGGCGATCGTGCCTCTCTATCGCTTGCTCCGCGCTCTCGCTTGCACGCTCGACTCAATCGGAACGTTACGCTTTTTCGTGCGTGCAGCCAGCGTTCATCGATTTATAAGACGTTATCACGTCAAAAATCAAAGGGTTGATAACCCTGATATTAATTATTGTCTACGTCATAGATTCTTTTGAAATTGTTTCTTTCTTAAAGACGCCAAATAAGAAAATTTTGTTTTCATGTCCAATAATTAACGTAATGTAACGTAACAGCTTTCAGGCATCCGACAAAGTAGAAAACGGACTTGACGAAACCAAATTTTTTGAAATTTAAAAAAACTTTGAAATTTTTACATTGACTCGGGTCTGGTTGTAATTATGCCATTTTTGTTTCTGAATTCCATAACACAAGTCCTTTATCTAGTTTTATACTATTTATTTATTTATTTATATTTTAGATGCTAGTCGAGAAACCTATGTCCAACCTGTCAATATGGCAATAATCACCTGATTTTCTTTGCTGTTCCCCTCTGTCGCCGCATTATTGACGCTTCTTTCTTCCGTATGATTGATTGCGAAAAGTCGTATATGTGTGCATCGGCAAACGTATCCGAGACACTGCAGTGGTGTGGGAGCTTAAACAAAGCCTTGAGTTTATTATTACATTGCAATTTTACACCTATTCAAATACATTCTCTTAAGTATTTGAATAGGTGTAAAATATTCGAATTCATATTGTTTATATTTTGAATTATTCAAGGTTAAATAAGTTATTTTTAAGAAGCATTATCGTCGTCATTGTGTGAATGGAGTCTTTAACTCCAAAAATAAATAAATAAAATGTTATCAACATAATTATTCTTCAATTTAACCAATTCTAGGTCACGCTGTGCCAAGATTTGAAAATGAGATTAGATATTCCATTCTTCTCATTTTATTCCACTGATTTTCATAATTAACAAGATATGGAGTGACGTGACAAGGGTCATCCACCCCTCGTCATGGTTGACTGCTCTTCGGGGTGGTAAAGGTAATTCCTTGTTTTGTGGGTCATATGTTCCAATACAGTTTTTATCTGCGTATTTTTCGCTATGATATGAAAATGTCAATCATTTACGCCACACTGGGTATATATGAGTGAGCATTGAAAGTATTTCTAAGTTAATGGTGTTTCCGATTGATTTTCTTTTGTCTAAATTGTTTTTTCTTTTGTTAAGTACTCTTTAATATAAGGAGATAAACGGCTTTTTCACGTCACGTTGGTGGTTTTGTTTCTCTTGTTGAAAATTGTGTTGTGGTGAATATTAGTGGATAATAATGGTGGATTGTTAACCACTAAGTGTTTGTGAACATGCAAGAGTGTTAGCAAGTGTAACAAAACAGCGGAAGTTGTCTTTTCCTGCTCTCTCAAGAAGTCCACAGGGAGGTTTCAGTAAAACTCCACAAATTTACTGAAACCTATCAAAAATATATAAATATATAACTGACAATTATACTAACTTGACACTGGCTAAATTCAAAAATCGTGCAAGCAATAAATAAAAATAAAAGAGATAAACGATATGTTTAACTGTTACTTTTCCTACTCATATTGGAGTTAAAAGTTTTGAGAATTCTTTCACGATATATATATTATTATTTTATTCTTTTTAATTATTAACTCAACGAAGTAACCATGTGTTACGCAACAATCGGATAAGCCCCATACAAAAGTGAAAGTTGCCGAAAGTTGACCTGAAAGTGCACCTAGAAAGTTGAAAGTTGTTTAAGCGTGCATTGTCATCGGGTTCTGAGCTACCCTGAAAGTTTCAACTCGCTAGGTGGTCGGGAAGTGCCTCAAAATTGAGATACAAGATTCCAACCGGACAGACAAGACGACAGACAAGCAAACAGACAAGAAAGCGACCTACGAAAAACTTGGAAAAAATTTGAGAGGGAAGGGAATTTTGTGGAAATTTATCGTTAGTATAAATTAGTATATTTAGTTACATAAAAGACGAATAGCTATAGCTTCACAAAATTTTAAAAAAAGATAACGACGGGCAGCACTTTATATGTGCTCGACGTCAGAATAGTACTTAAGTTTACATAAGAAAGCGAGATGTTTAAAACTGTCTTCTGTCTTAAGCATGGCAATGAAACTGTTCTGTAAAACGCGCTTACAAGATTAGCATTTTTACTTTTATCTAGTAAATAAGCTTTGGCAGCCTCATCCATTATAAGAATTAAGTGACAGTTGTTTATTTCATTTGAAAGTAGACGGTAAAAGTATAAATGTCGTCAACTCAATATCAATGTGTGTCAAATCGCGAAGGTAAGCTTGTAATTTATATTTAGAAAAAAAATTGGTTGTCTGTAGTCAGTTTACGGAGGTTAATTTTACGTGATAGCGTCATAAGAAAATATTGATAAAAATTGCATACTTTTATGAATTGAATTGAATTATTATCACTGAATCATCATTATTTTGTGTCATACAAAGAAGGAGTTAATTGAAAATGATATTTTTTTTTGATAAATTACCATTAGGTTTTTGTATAGCCTGTCCCAATCCAATTTAATGAAAATGTAAATAAACCTGTTTCATTAAAATTTCCCACACTTTCGGCCACTAAATGGATATAAAAACACATTCATAAATAATAAGAAGGTTTCAACATGTATCTAACTAATTTCTTCCAAAGATCATAGTTTTTTTAACATATTTAAAATTTATTTGAAAAACTTAAGACAAAAAGAGAGGTTGTTAATCCAAGGAAAAAAATTGTCTAATCTGTATTCGCATAGTGTTTGACCGTTAAAGTCTATCTGTTAATTCAATTATTACTTCAATTAAATCGATTATGAATCGAAGACGTATATAGATAGTGGACATTAAAAAGGACAATGCCCATCGTAGTATGGACTTTGGTATCGCTTTGAATAATTTTGTGCCATGATGATTTTTACTATATTTTTAGATTGCTAAGTGTAGATTTAATTATTAAAAACAGTTTTTCCGTAGTTCGACGGATAAAATAAAAAAATATATATATAGCAAAACTCATCACATTAACACTTTTCCCGGTCTTCATTTGTGTTTTTATTTACATTTGAAGTTTTATCTATCAACACAATGGTTGGATGTGAGCTGGGTGCGAGTATTTTAATGCTTTAGTTTGAATAATACTAATTTAGATATAATATTTCAGACTAATAAGGTTTTCATCACAACACTCAATTGACTATACCAATTTGACAGTTCATCCTACCCGATTGTCCCATTGTTGCCAGTCTTCTAAATTATTAACAATAATGTATCGATTATGATTGCCAAATGCAAGTTTATATGAATAACTTAAATATCTGTGCGTTGATATTATGTTTTATTAAATATACCTACTCGTTTTCAGAGCAATAAAATAGCAGATATACCTACTAACTTCTTTATAAGACCCCTAATACACTAGCATATATCTATGATCATAGAAGAATCACATTGCACGTATATCGAATAAAATCTGTCATCATACTGTTGGATGAATCTGTGATCTCTAGACAGCAATGCAGCACTCATAGACATGCTTTACGTGCTGTTATGCATGCAAGATCGTTTATTTTATTGATAGATACGAATGCCATGCAAACAATATGCTGGCAATGGAATGACGGATACCTTTATTTTTCAACATGCTAGCTATAAATGAGGTGTATGCATGCGTATGTATGTATTGTCTAGACATCTACGAGTCATGCACGTTTAGGTACTGCATGTTAGCGGCATCACCGTTTTGATATACATCAATCATAGTATTCCTTAACTTCGACTTCCTTCGAATCCAGACGGACTCGGAGGGCCTAATATGGGCTATAATATACATTGTCTACTTGTTTGTTAATGTGATATATTCAATAATAAAGCATATATTCCATAATAAAGCATATTAAATTGTATAAGTCACTGTCGGTGGTTTAATCAATTTAATTATAAGGGTTCACAATACAAAAACTGTATGAAAAGTTAAAAGCACGACGCAACAAGATTATTGGAAAAAAGAGCGCCATTAAAACCATAGAAAGATGAAATCATCTTCTAGTAACAAATTAGTTTCACATCATGTCTTATGCTTAATTACTTTATATGCTAGAATGCGAACTGCCAATTCGATATTTTAATTACATAAATAGCGTATCGACTGTATCGATTTTCCAAATATAGGAAAATCGATACGGTCGAAAAGAAAATGGCAATACCGAGGAGACAAGTGCCAATAGAAATACTCGGTAATATGGAAGTGAATTCATTGCTAATTATTATGTGGATTATTGTCCGTCGATGTTATGGCAAAGTATTTTACAGCATTTCGTGAAAAATTAAAACTTAGTTTTTGACATAAATTTGATTTAAGTACAACGACGATCAAAGACGATACCACGAATGGGCATTGTCCTTTGATAAAATATTATTCATGGATGTATGGAAAAGATAAATACGTGATAATTAAACCTATGCGTGATGATAACTGGCAATAACGCGATCCGTACAATGAATTGGAAGTGCATTGGGTTGGGAGTTTTCACTTCTACTGGTGTTATCCAACAGATTTAATAGAGCTAGCTAGATTGCGCTACATTTTTTCTTCATAGATTGATTTTTTATGTGAAATTAAAAAAAATAAGTCATTTTTACTCGGTTCAACCTAAGCATTTCATTTCTGTATAATCGCGATGAACAGCGCCATGTCTCGAGGCTTGAGAACAAATGCCCATTATTCGACACTCGAAATAAAAACAAACTCCGCTAACTCGAAGTTCCAACATAATAGCGTTCAATTAATCTAATCGAAGCAATCAATTGATTGATCGAAACATAAATGGTTTATTTTTTACCACATCACTAAATAGTCTATGGTCGCAATAATGGCGTCTTTGTTTACATATTCATTAAATTGGATTGGGACAGCCTTTAATAAACTATGTGGAAACCACATTCAATTTTCACTTCAAAAAGTGGAAGAGAGATAGATGCGCCTCAAGTCGAACGTAGGCCGATCGTCGCTTGTTCCGCGCTCTCGCTTGCACGCTCGGCTCAGGCGTAACGTTACATAATTTCGTGCGTGCAGCCGGCGTTCGTCGATTTATAATACATTATCACATCAAAAAGTTTGTTATTTAAAACAGAACTACTTAATCAAGTGTCCGTAAGGTACATCACATTTATTGCAAAGTATCTGGCAATTAAAGGTGTGCATTTTACGTATCAAACGTAAATATCAAATAGTATATTTTTTAAGAACGAAATTGTAAAATGTCTGGAATAGAAGCAAACAAAACAGAGAATTACATTGAAAAGTGTGTGTGTTAGCTCCGACGCATTGGAGTTTAATCCTAAAAGACGATTGTCTTTGAAGAGGCACAGAAAATAATAAAACAAAACTTCAAAATAAAAGAGAAAGGTGCACACATAGGTGTCGTACAAAAAAACGTAACGCTGTATTTCGATCACTAAATTTTACTCTTCATATTTTCTTCATACCGGGCGCCTTATATAAAAATCTTAAGCTTATCATGCTTAAGGAATAAACTAAAAAAATGAAATTTCTCTACTGTATATCAGTAATTTGAATTTATATCTATAATTCTTCAAAAATGTAACGAATGTTGTGTAATCTTATAGGTTGCATGCACCTGAAAAAGGTTTATACCTATTGTGTTTGTCTATACGTTTAGTGTTGTGCGTAATCATTCTTTAAGAAGAGGTATTTAAAAAAAAATCTTTGAATTGAGTAAATAGTTCAAGAGAAAAGTTGAGATATATTTTTTTAGTATCAAGCTTTTAAAATTTTTCAGGATACTCATTACTTGTTAATAAGACAAACAATAAATGTTTTTGTTTTATATTGTAAGGGACATCTTTATTGATTGGGGTATTAGTAGCTTAGAACTGATAAAAAGTAATTTTGGACCAGCCGAGAAAATGTTCTTTTTTTAAATAAATTTAACTTTTATTTCTCTTTTTATGTTATACTAGCTAACCCGGCCACGCGTTGCTGGTATAACCCGGCCACGCGTTGCTGGTATAACCCGGTCACGCGTTGCTATGGTAACGTTAATTGATTATAAAAAGTGTTATGTAAAGGCTTATGGTAACTAGGGTAACTATATATGGTAACAAACACATAAAGTCCTTCCTTTAGGTAGTAGATATATAGGTAGTAGAGATTAATAAGAAGAAATTATTTTAATAGAAAAATACTACAATAAATCGACTCGGCTCACTAATTATCCCGCCTGAGAATTTATCATATAAGGTAGTAAATAAGATTAAAAAAAATGTAAAATTCAAAAAAGGACCTTCAATCATTTTAGTTTAATATAAAGATAAAAAATGGAAGAAATAAAGTAAATATGCCATACATTTTTGAAGTAATGACAATAAGTTTACTCCTTTTTTAAAATACTTTTTTATTTTTTTATCAGTTGTAAATGAAAGTAATACCTTTTTTATTACCTTAAATCAAAAAAATAATTGTCTTTGTTTCCATATTTATTAAACCAACATGCTTAATGCTTCATTATAATGTTATGTCTACAATACGTTTTCTTAGTGATACATACTTAACTTTGTATCTCAAAAAATATATAACCGATTTGATGAAACAACAGAGGCCCTTATATTATCGCGATTCAAGTTCAGCTGTCGAAGAGAGACGCCACCATAAAAAGCGTATAGAGGTGTCTCTTTTTGACATTCGAATTTGCCGCGAGCTAACAGATCATGGCACTGTTCTCTTAGTTGGACTATACCTAGTCCAACAAAAAAAAATTGCAACCCAATTTTCAAGATATTCGGAGACAAAAATACGTACAAAAACTGAGCTATTCTGCTTATTAATATCTTCCTTATTTTGAATCCGTATAAAAATAACAACCTAATCATTATTTGAACAGTCGTTTCCCAATAACGTACAACACTAGCGTTACTATTTCAATATAGAACTTATTCCTGGGTGATGAAGTACTAATTTTGAAACTAGTACGTTATCGCATTAATTACATTTAGACGTAACTTAAACTATGGCCTTTGTAGTATCTCGTATAGGAGGGCTCTTACGATGCAACGTACTTGCGTATCGAACGAGCAAATGCAGTTGTTTGAATTAGCGAGACGCAATGCAGTGGCTGCAAGCTAATCCTCATTTTTACTTTTTGATGACATTATTCTGCCATCTTAGATACAAATACAGGTAAATTGGATATATTTCAGTATTTCTGCATAACACGAGTAAAGTCGAAATAACTTTAAGAAATCTTTATTTTTTAGCGCGCGCGTCATTTATTTTAAAAACGCTGAGTTTCGTTTAAACGATGTTTATTTTACTAAATAATATTTTTTTTTTACATTCAAACCAGGAAGCACTATAGTGCTTGTGTTATGCATACTAGGGTAAAAGATAATGGCTGTTAATGACAAACATCTAGCTCTTATGGGAAATGAATCCAAAGCCGTCTTCGGTGCGAAAGGCTATTTTTATCTTATCTTAGAATTATATCATAGCTAAAAAGTCCTTAAATGTAAGATTATTATAGACAAAAAACCACAAGGCATATTAATATTTCTTATATTCACACCAATTAGCCTAGCCCAAAGTAAGCACTGTAAGGTTTGAGTTATGGATACTAGGGTAACGGATACATATATGATACATAGATATGTAATATTTATAGGTATATAAATACCCATGACTCAGGTACAAAGACTCGTATTCATTACACAAACATTTGCCCATTCCGGTACTCGAACCCAGTACCATTCGCTGCGAAAAGCAAGATCGCTATAACTAATCCAACCGTTTGATGCAATGGTAGCGAGCGAATTAGTCAAATATCGGTAATGTCATAAGGTTGAGTTTTATTTCAAATAAATTATTATAATAGAAATTATTATAATAGATTATATAAGATCGCATTGAAAATGCATAAAATATATAAAAATTATAAAAAAAATATTTCAAATGTTCATTATTTTAAACAATATAATAAACCTTTTAAATGAAGTTATATACTTTTATCGATAAAAGTTTCATGAATACCACATGAATATTATATTAATAATAGTTCTACTGAATGTTAATTTATGAGCTAAATTTTTATGTTACTAACATCATATGTACCCATAAATATATGATATGTTCTTTAACGTTTGTGTTAATACATTTTATATAAATAATTCGTTGTAGGTTTTGAAATGACGAGTTTCCAAATTTTATCTATTCTTTATTACACTGAATGACTATTAAATTAAACATCATGATTTTAATTGTAATATTATTTTGTAACGATTATATATGAGCGGTTATATTAGATATTACATATATTTCTTAAGATTCGATATTTAGTGGCAGTTTTTATTATTAGTACCTTTTTGATTTATAAGAGAAAAAAAATCAGTAATCATTAAAAGTTATATCGATATGTAAATTGAGATCCAATCTTTTTGAAACATCATTGTTTATTGTTTTTTTAATTAACATACAATTTGTTACAATAAATCTCTACTATATAAAAGAAGGACTTTGTTGGTTTGTTACCATATATAGTTACCATAAGCCTAAAAATAAACAGATTTTATAATCAATTAACGTTACCATAGCAACGTGTGACCGGGTTAGCTAGTTATTATAAGATCGCATTAAAAATACATAAAACATATAAAATTACAATTTGTCGTTTTAATAATCAGTAAACATAAACTGGTCGACCAAAGACTATAGTTAAGTAGTTAGAGAAAGTTTAAAATGAAGCAAAAATAATATATGGATGGCGGACGAAATAGGTGTGCTTAATTATGGGTGAAACCACTGTTACCACTATTACTACCCAATTAATTTATCACATTGAAGAAACAGAAAGTTATCATATAAATAAAAATTTATTATCAAATACATTGTTTACCTGTTTTCAAATCGAATTATAAATATATCGACTTACCATATATTTAGAATAAATAATACTAATTAACTTAATTTCGGACCATCTGTATATAGAATGTAGCAAATTTAAGCCGTAATTTTATCTACTCTTCATAATAAATACTTTAAAACTACAATAAGTTTAAATATGATTAGTTTCTGTAATCCTACTACTATTATAAAGGCGAAAGTTTGTAAGTATGGATGTATGGATGTTTGTTACTCTTTCACGTAAAAACTACTGAATGGATTTGAATGAAACTTTACCACAATATAGCTTATACATCAGAATAACACATAGGCTACAATTTATAAACATATTGTTCGAAATACTAATCCTGCGCAGACGAAGTCGCGGGCACCAGCTAGTATTAATATATTACAGAAACTAATCATATTTCAAACTAAAGGGTCACACATTTGAATAAGTTATATTTAAGTTTGCTTGATATTTATTGCTAGAAATGCCAAGAGTGACAAGTTACCCTCATCCCATTCCGTCACAAAACATCCTAAGACAACACAACCCAAGTTTATCTCGCTACCAAACCGAAGACTTGTCAGAAACCAGCTGGGCCTCAGCCAATAGCATAAACGCTCCCGAACCAAGTAAGTCAACACAAAACCCGAATCAGAGCAAAGTTAATGGACGAGTTAACCTAATAGCCAAAAGCACTCAATGCTTACAAAGTCACGTCGACCACTTTATGAGTCCACTAACTGCTAATTTCCTACATTGAAGAAAATCGTTCCAAAGAAAATATTGTTGCCATTTCGGGTGTAACGTAGTTTTGGCGTTCTTATTGTACTATGGCACTATCATAAGGCTGCAAAGCTCGCTCATAAAACTCGTAAAAATTTTATCGCGTGACGAAAAAAGTTAACATTTTTGTTAGGTTTTTTTATAAGGGAAGGCAAAAGCTACAAAGCCCATACGGACTCGAATTCAGTTATTTCTCATCTTCTTTAGATGATGATGATGATAATAATGATGAGAACTGATGAATAAATAAGGAAATAACCCTTTTCCCCAGGATCGGTGGTCCGCCCATCGGCATTGCACATGCCTTGCACGTCTGGGGCGAAACCCATCATGTACCCGGGCATCCCCCGTACTTAGGAGGCCTCATGGGCCAACCGTCGTGGTCAATGGTGGTGTTTGCTACTTACGGCCCTAGCGGACCTCGACAGACTAGAGAAGCACATCCAAGGAGTTTAGTGTGGTATGGAGGAGTCTGCACAATCCCCGTCGCCCACCCGCGGCGGGTCGAAGTCATAAAGCTGCCCCTGGGTAAAAAAAAAAGTTTCAGTAAATGTGTGGGGATTAACTGCAATCGACGTAAACTACTTGAGATTTAAGAACACTAACTGCTAAATTATTATAAACGAATATAGCCCTAACACAGATATGAATGTGCTTTGTACCTATATGAAAACACACTTAGATTATTTGAATTTCGAAGTAATATTTATTAGACAAGAAAAAATCCTAATGCGGGAATAAAAGCCATGAATATGCAGCCATAATTACTATATTTATAAGAAATTATTATATCTAAACATTTATATATTTTTTTATAAAAAAAAATATTACCAGAAAAAATCTACTGGTCTAAGGCAGACGGGTCTCGAACCAACATACTCCCACTCTCCAGGTATGTGTTTTACCAATTGAGCTACCGAGACCTTAGCAGACCCGTCGTATTTTGCCAAGTATTTCGTAAGCTGACGCCAGCTCCATCTCTTCATCTTTTACGCGACCTATTTCTGACCGACCGCGAAGGTTTCTTTTATGCTATGTAATTATTATTACCCAATTTTAAAGCATTTAACTGCTAGATTTAATATCCAAGGAAATTACTAGTTTTTTTCTAGTAATAATAGCTTTAGATAACTCATCATCATCTCCGCTAAAAGAATTTTACTGCAGGAACCGTCAAAATTTTATTTTTTATTTTGTCATTATCTTCACGCTTGTCAGGCGTGTTGGAGATTGTGGTAAGAGACTATAATTCGAAAAACGCTGCTGCCCATTTTGTGGGTTACAGGAGGTGAATGGTGAGTGCTTCCAGGTCATTAGACACATTTTACGAAACCCATACGTGTGAATGGTTGATGTTATTCTATTCTGCCAGATTTTTTTATGAATGGGTTTGCTTTTGACCCTTATCAAACTCGAGGGTAACGACAGGATCTACGTTGGAGCGGATTAACTCAGAAAGTGTCTTTTCACTCTGTCTTTGAAAACGGAGGGGTTATAAGTACTTGGAAATACAGACGAAGGAAAGGAGTGGAACTCCTTCCACTGAGCACACTCTCCAGAGTATATTCTGTATAAAACTGACAGACAGGCAACTTTACGGCGGCTAGCTTGGGTATGAAGCTTGCTCTTCTAATGGCTATGCCGGTGGCTTACTATAATTATAAAAAATAATATAATAAAATTTATAAAACAATTGAACAATTCAGTTTTAATCATATGCAATTCGAAGTGGATAACATCGTTTTCTCAACATATTGTTCGGGTCTAAATTTTTATCCTGGTTCACGGCGTGGATAATTTAAGTAGTATCAAGAAGTCGTCAGTGTCCCGGAAATCTTTAAATCCATTCGTAGTCCCGAGTTAGTATATTCAAAACTCTTGTTCTACCCTGTTTCTTTGGAATTTGATATTGGAATGGATAAATATACGAAAAACCTTCTGCTTAGAACCTAAACAAGATATACTAAGTAAATCCGAAACTACAGTCGAGGTATTTACTTTAAAAAGTAGCCTTAACCTCTTGGTTTATGCATGCCAAAATAATTTGCCTGTGTTTGCACAGTCTAGATTGAGAGCCAAATTCTCAGTTATCTAGAGCGATTAATATTGGAATATATTAATGTTTGAATAAGTATATTAATATTTGAATGAATATATTAATATTTGAATAAATATATTAATGTTTGAATATAGTTTCAAGAGATGGATGAATAATAAAAGACGTTAATAAATTAATCAATGCTATTGCGAGGTGTAGGCAAAATGCGATTTAATTATATTGCAATACGTACTATATTTATATTGGTATTTATGCAGTTTGATAAAGCCATCAGCGGCTAAAAACCTGCTACCATGACTACCGTTAACATGGCTACCGTTTGGTACGACGATCGGCAGGATCGTTTTCGCACTGACGGTCCTGGGTTTGACTCTCGGAATAGGCAGATGTTTGTGTGTTGAATACGAACATTTGTATCGGTTTGAAATAAAACAACTTTTTTACGGTTTTTTGCCCATAATTTCTACTAAGTCATCCTATGATCACGGCAAAGGAGTCGAAACGTCAGGATTAAATGTTAATCTGTACTATTAAATATTATTAATTTGTACGTTTACAGGATTAAATATTATTAATTTGTACCTGATTCTTTCATATGAGAGTCCGCTGCGTAAAGTTATCGAAGCTCTTTCTTCACTGGACGTAATGATTTTTTCTATGAAACTTTCGATAGCCGTCCAGTGTACGTGACCTGAGTAGCCAAAGATTACGTATTAGGTGGATCAGGTATGTGAATTAGGTATTCGAACGGATTAGGAACAGGTGGACCTAATATCAAATTTACCTAATACGACCCATCTCTACTTCTAAGTTCAGCTACCCGCATTTTCCCCACATAGACGCACTCCCCACAAATTACACAATCGACCTGAAAATTCCCTCAGTGTGGGGATTTCCCACAGATTGGCAACACTGTATGTAAGGGCAATTAATTTTAGCTCATTGCTGAACATATATATTCATTTATATACTTAAGAACAAAAATCTAAACAGCGCCATTCAGAAACTGCACGCTATACATCAGCGACATCTCTTGATAAGTTTTAGAACTAAACATAACCGAAGTAAACACGATCTCACCTCCGCAACAGCTTGGTACACATGAACAAACAGTAAGATACATTTTAAAATTACCGGCTCTTATTATCTTGATAAATACGCCCGTTGCTGTTTAATTACATTTAAGACCGATATTAATTTAATGGCACGATATTAAAGGCTTTGACGTTTTCGGTATACGTACTTTAAGAGATTGATTATTTTAAACCGAGAATTATATACTTCTGGGGGATTAATTAATGTATTTACATTAATTAATCCCCATATATATACATATGTATGTATCAGCTTTAAGAGAGGAGGTGAATGTACTCGTGACGTGACGTACGCTTGTATGTGTGCATATAACGAAAGCACACAAATACATTAACTCTTTGCCTCATTTTCTTCAGAATATTGCTCATAGCTTATGAGTTTATTTCATGTATGTCACATTTTTCATAAAGCAAGAAGCCTTACTGCTAAACCATGAATATGAATAACAGATTATATTTTGTAAATTGTCATTTTAACACACAAGTAATTGTTATTCTATTATAATAGTTACTTATTTTTTAAAGTCTGTTTTTGCCAAATGGGACTAATCCTACCTGCAATTCAAACGGTCCCAGGTTCGAGTCCCGAGATGGGCAGATATTTGTTAATACCTACGAATATTATAAAAATAATTTTGTACTAGAATAAAATCAATTAGTCTTAGGTCTCAGGTAGGACTCGAACCAACAGCCTCTTTCTATACGCGCGAGTGCTCTAACAATTGAGCTACCAAGACCTTGAGAGACCCGTTGATTCTTTCCACGTTTTAATTAAGTTGACGCCATTGCCATCTCTACATGTTCTAAGCTCTGCTACTTACACCATGGAATGTAAATATTTTTACAAATATCAAATAATAGATAAAAAACAGCTACACAACTATCATATTTCTCTTCTTTCTGTGTTTTCATAGCGAGTGGACGCGTGCCTAGCTGGTGTCTAAGGATCAAATTCGTATATTAACTAGAAAGAAACGGCGCCCATCAATAGCTAACTGACTAATTTATATAGGTTTATTCATTCTAGAAAAATCTGTTCAAATCTTCAAAGTCAGTGGTGAGTGAACGAGATAGTTGATATAATTGCCATCATAAAGTAAGATGAACCGTAGACGCAACCGTGAACTCAAGATTTCAATACACTGATATAATCTATGATAGGACATCAGAGACATATCTCCCTAGATATGTCAACTATAAAATTATACAATTAAAAACGTGGGGCGTGATATGGTGTAGTTGGGATTTTTTGAAGAACTTTTAAGTCATGTTGAATGGTTCGTTTTAAAATACGCCCCACGTTTTTAATTGTATAATTTTACAGTTAGTTTAAACTAAACATATTTACGGATCCACATAGCCTAGAGAAATAAAACTTATTTTACCCTTTTTAGTGCATTTGTAAAAAGAGAAAAACGTGGTTTTTAAAAATATTTTTTATGATATATTATTTAACACTTTTTAGTCTTAAACCTTTAAAATATTGTATTGTCATCGTAAGCAAGGCTATATAAAAATGTCAGCTCAATTGAATGTCTGAAAGTGGTCGAAAAATCGATCGCAAGATTTGACCCAAACAAACAAACATACAAGAAAGCAAGTTAAGAAAAACGTGGTAAAAAAGGAAGAGGCCTGATTAACGGAATTTAGTCAACAAACAAAAAAATGACAGAATAGAAAAACAATATGACTAAACTTATTAATTAAATAGTCGAAGGTCAAAATAGTAAAAGAAAATACAATTTTAACTGCCTTAAAAGTACTAAACGAAATAACTAATGTTATCACAGTCCGTAAAATGCATTTCCAAAGAAAATTCATAATTAAAGGGTCCTTGTAAAGATGAAGAGCAGATCACCTTATCCGGAAAAAAATACAAGAAATTCAAACGAAAACAAATAGAAATAAGAAATGCACCTTTGGAAAAGAAAAGAAAAATACATATAGTTTTAAAATATTTTGAAAATATGGCAATTAAAATGGTAAAAATAGTCGTTAAAAATATAATGAAAACAAAAAAAATGAAAAATAAAACAAGAAAAAAGCGCTATAGCGTAGTGGTACTAACAATACAAATGAAATATACAAGAAATAAACTAAGTGTAAAGCATTTAGGCTCTGAACTGAATTTGATCTTCTTATTTGAAAACCTCAAATATTAAAATGTAGCAGCTGAATCTTCAAGATTTTTATATCTTCCAGATTTTTGCGAGGTCTGTCGTTGTTAATTTGATAAACACTCACCTCACACTCAACATTGACATCTAAGATATGTTGATATTTTTCTGGTAAAAAAATCTTTAGATATAAATTCTAGCAGTTGAATGTTTAAATTATAATAATTCTTTCAATATTATTTGTTTTGTACCACAAATACATTATAAAGTCAGTTTTCACTTCGAAATACTGTAATTATGGCGATCTTTTTTTTATTTGTTGGGAATTACGAAAAATATCGTAAGATTTCCCTGCTTTTTGGCGCTTATTCTTATTTCTTTAGATATATTAGTCGTAAATAACTGAAACGTTAATCATACAGTACGCCCAGGTCTGATGCTGAGACTAAAAAAGACGACATGTGAATTTATTAAGATGGACACGAACGTTTAGAAATAGGGCGCCAATAGGACTTCCACATGTATCCCTAATTACAGGAACAATTATTTCGTATCAATATGTTAAAAAATACTTTATGAAATAAATTTGTTGATTTTTGCATATAAACAAGTTAGAATTATTAAAAGCTGAGACGATGCTACAAGCAATGGCGCCGAAATATCGAAGTCTCAAACATAACCTATAAATATCTTTTAATTAATACAAGTAAGCGACCATGAAAGTTTCAAACAGTTTAACAAGCTTGACTGAACTTCTAATGGAGATGGCATCGCCCGCCAAACGAAACCAAAGATCGAAGAGTCGCAAAATACAAAGTAGCATATGAGATAGATAGTTGATATAAATTGCCACTTCATCGCCATCTGTGTAAGTAAAGTTTGCTAATCTCTCCATACATCTGAAACTCGCAGAAGACGCGTTTGGCAGCTTTATGGCTCGTAATATTAGGGATACGTTTAATAAATTTCATCGTCTCGTTCAACCGCCCACATAAATTAAAATGTAACGACATGAATGCTAATGTTGTTTTCAGACTTTATGCCTTTTGCAGAGCAAATTCATTTTAAATGCTATCAACGGCGTCTTCGCTTTGATATTTGTGTTACCTATTACACTCGTGGCAAATCTAATTTGATGTGTTTAATATATTTCAATTGTACGTACAAATCTTTCGTAATTACGATAACAGATTTGATTGCTAACTGCAATCTTATTTAGACTTAAATTAAATTTGTTTATAATGATGTCGTCAAGATATCGAAGGCGAGTGGTATTGGTGGTATTAGTAAAGATATTGGTTAGTGATTCGTGTTATGATTGCAGAAGTTAAGCGACTCTCACAAAGGCCAATCTTTGGATGGGTAATGGTATATGGTATGGGCATTGGATGGGTGACCAAAAATTACGAGCTTTGGATGATACGTTAAATTGTTTTTCCCGGCTATATCTGGAAACGTAATCAATAGCCCATTCGCATTATACTTGCGTAGTGGTTTATGGTCGATTTTCCTAAAGGAGTTTTTATTCATATGAAAGTTCAGTGTCCTTGCAGTGGGAGCATTAATAGTCTCATGATGATGAATATTCTCTCGTCAACGCAAAGGGGCTTAAAGATAAAGAGACAAAATATTTTTTATTCAATACGAGTATAAGCATTTTCAATGCGTGTATGGATCGTCAAAGTTACGCCGTGGCTTCATAAGTTCTACGTTGGGAGACCTTGTACTAAGAAGATGCCGCAAGAAACTCAGCAAGGCCTATGATATCACAGTAGAGAACATTCTCTTTATACATACGCAGTGCATGTAAGAGGGTGCTAATGCTTGTAATCACCATACAGTCCCAGTAGCTCACGACATGAGCGGTCTTTTACTGCGGTCTCCAAACCGCCTCGAACTTGGAGATTATGACAAAACACCCAGTTTGAGTGGCGCCCGTCCAGCAGTGGATGTCTTTCGCCTAAGATGACTTATATAAAAATCCATAAAGGCTATCGCAGACGAATTTTAATCACTCCCAATAGTGTCAATCTCTTTTTCACTTCCACATGAGCGAAACGAAAGAAAATAGAGATAGATGGTCGACAAAAGTTTGTTGTCCGTTTATAATAATTGAGTATAATATTACAAAACATATTTACTTATTTATACAAAACAAAATCACAACTATTATTACAGTAGAACTAATATAAAAGTGAAGTCAGCTTATTTCGTAAAAATGTTACGCTTTCAGCTATTAAGTATTTTAGCATTACATTATTGAACATTATAGTCCATTAAAAATCCATATTTTCTTATGCAGTTAAAGTCTGCAATTAAAATAAAAGGATTATGAGACTGTGAAAAGACACATACCTAATTTGTAACTAATAATTCGGCAAGTGAATAAGTAAGTGCGTCGTTAGGCTATAATTGAATAAAAATAAGATATTCAAAGTAAAAACAAGACCTTAGTAAGCAGTTGCGCTGTTTCATTGTAAATATTAGCATTTTTTTGCCGCCATCAACGAACGTGTTAAATTTTAGTTCTCCGCTATAAACATACATACTTTATCTGAAGAGTTTCACGGTTCCTGTGTTCCGCGCACTGCATACTTTCCAGTGCTATTTGAGGCGCGAACTGATGCGCGAATAAGTAGCAAAGTTTCATTGCCCTTGGCGTAACGTTTTGCTCCCGGCACTCGTTTAAAAGAAGGAACATCCCACCGGTTTTAGTAAATGTAAATGCTTTTATATTATTCTAACACTTTTATCTCTAACGGATTGAACAGAGTTTTCAGTACCTTTTGGACAAATAAAGATTTCCGATTATTTCATCTATATACAATTTTTAAGATAAACTAAAGACCAAAGAATACAGACAAAAATGTTTCAAAAAAGTTAAGATCAGCGATAGTGAGCGTATAGATTCATTAACTCAATCCATTGCCATTATTGCTACGCTCGGCAGGCGGATTGGCGATCGATTATCTCGTTTTATAGTCCACGAGAATTATATATATACACTTCATTATCGACTAGCATAGATTATATGATATAAAGAAACAGGTTGTGAATAATATACATAGAAGACGACAAACACAGTTAGGCAATGGCAGATTTAAATGGGTCCTAAGGCCATCGAACAAATCAGGTATAAGAGGAGAGGCGATTTGCAGCAGGATGCGAGAGTAGAGAAGATTCACGACCAGCAACGATCGTTTGCAATTTCAAAATTTCTTAAGAAAGATATGGAAATGATTATGTAAAAAACATCAACATCTTTAATGATGATAACTGAATGAGTGAATGACTTACTGTAAAGGGCCTCTTATAAGGGCCCACTGCTTATTAGTGTGAGAGATGATAACGACTGCAGATACAAAGAGGACAACGACTGGAAATGCTTGATCTGAAGTAGGAGTTCAAGAAAATTTTGTTATAATTTTGTTGCAGGCAACATTATAAATTTAATTTTTATTATTGAGCGTAGCAACATTTTGCATACTCGTTCGTTTCCTTCCTTGCAATTTCGTTGTACATGGTGTCGGTGAGTCGATAATATATATTTATTTTACTAAATCAAGCCTTCTTCATTTTTTGCAACCCTTGAACATCCAGCCCTACAAAAAGCTCACCGGCTACCAAAAACTCTGCTGCCCGCTGCTGCGCTACAAATTCTCGTCCAATGATCGACCCAATCTCCAAAATTATAGATCGAATGCGCCATCCACTCCACCATTGAGTTACATGCTACTACTAGAGATTATTACAATTGATTTGTTTAATGCAAATATAAATTTATCGCGGTTTATATCTTCAAAGTTATTAAGTCAAGAAACAAAATACTGGGGAAATGCGCAATTTGGGCCGTTCAACAAATTGGTTAATAAATTAAAAGCGCCAGTCTCGTGGCGTCGACGACAGATGGCGCCTGAAATACGACAGGTATTTAAAGTGTTGCAACATCGGCCACCATCTACGTTTTAATTTTATGCTTTACGAGCAATTTTTATATCAATTTTCTTTCTTACTCCCTATTTTGGGAGCTATTGATCGTTACCACAATGATGATATGGCAGCTTGCGATATTTTGAAGGCGCAATTTGGTTGTTAGCTTATATTGAACGTTGTACACTTTTTTGGAATGAATTATAACAGAATGAACGATTACATTTAAAGTTTTATGTTACTGTGAATATTTTAGCCCCGATTCGAAAAACGGGCAAAAGCGAAAAGACATTCAAAGCACAGATATGTTAGTAAAAAGTGATTTACAAGAGATTATTTTTCACACACACGTCAATCATTAAGTTTTTTGTTTCTTAACTAAGTGAACAATTAATATACCTTGCACAAACAAAAATAAATTATGCTTAAGTCAGGATAAGTAAAATATCTAAATTTTTGAAATTTTCGAGAAAGATTTAAAAAAGACACAAATTAAATTTATTACAACTTTATACTAAGAGCTTTGGAATTTTATTAGCTATTTGCTCTATACAGTTGATAGAGCTATCTTTACGGTGTCGTATTTTTTAATATTAATCATAATAAGTCTAAACACTTATTAAAAGGGACGAATTATTATTACGTTTATTTATTAGTCTTTTCATAAAAACCTTTCGTGTTTAACCCAAAGTCTATATTTTCTTAAAAAGTTTTCGAATACGATTCTTTTTTTTATCATATCTTTGGTCTCTTAATTTGTTTCTTATTTTATGACATAAACATATTCTATGTAATAATTCCAGACGAAGAAATCGATTGCGTTCAAGTCATCATCCCTTAAAGGATTACCTTATAGTGTGCTGCAGGAAAGTATAGTTGGCCTCACCTTATTTCTGGTCTACATTTATTATGTCTGATGATGATAGTTTGGACATGCAAATCAAATCAAATCAAATCTTTATTGCCAACCAAGTGTACACTGGTCTTAAAATATAAATAGAACTTAAACTTAGTCGCCCTTTACGGACACAGCAAATAAGACGACGGCTGCCCACATTTTGATTACTTATAAATCATAAAATTTAATTATTTATAAAAATGGACGAAAGAAGATTGACAAGAAAAATGTATGAGGCAAGTGTGGGCAAGTTGATAAAGGTCAAGCTGAATTATCAAGGTTCAAAAAGAGGATGTCCTGAAAAAAGCTAGGTCAAAAGTACCCTTAATCGATAAGCTTGTATAAAGGTCTGATGAGAGATGAAGAAGCGAGAGAAGGGTCAGAATAGTGGTGAGTGGAAATATGTGATATCTGCCTACCTCTGAGGGAAAAAGGCGTAATTGTATGTATGACGATCACGTCTTATAGCGATTCAAGTTTAGCTGTTGAAAAGAGACGCCACTATAGACCGCGTATAGCGGTATCTCACTTTGACAATCGAACTTGAATCGCGCTAAGAGATCATGGTAGGCCCTCTGTTCCCGACTCAAATCTATGGGGATATTTTTTACTGATAATATTGCCCTGTTTTTCAATAGGGACACCTGTTACGATTCCCTTTGAACATAAACGAGTGGCTTAAATCAATTTATTAATACTTATCACTTCGACTTCTTCCTTTTCTTTACTTAACATTTAAAACAAAATGTATGGCATTTGCGGTTCGATCTAATCAACTTCCGCTACAAAACGATAGTCGTGGTTCTCGACAGACGTGTCCTGGAAAAGAAGAAACAATGAAATATCTTGTCATATTACTGAATCACATACTTACTATTAAACCTCACATCGATATTCTTGCTGCAAGGGTACTCAAGTTAATCTAAGTTTTATTGAACCTGAGACCCGTTGCGGTTAGATAGACTTTCGAAAATATTCTGAAATAGGATAGGATCTTAAGAAAATAAAAGGCTTGCGCTACCCGTGTAAGGTTTGCTTTTTGTTAGCATTAAAAACTTCTTTCTCTAATAACTCCTTCTACCTGGGCTTCAGCTGCAGTTTCTTTTCTCTATTAAACTCAATTCTACCCTAAACATCTACCAGTTGCCTTAACTCATCTGTAACCTATGATATATCTCATAATATACCTCAAAACACCGAGTTATGACAATGCTGAAAATAAATTGCTGAATAACCATTTACAGAACGAGACACTCGCACGTAATCATATTAACTTTAACATATAAACACCGCACTGTTATATTATACTGTACCCGTTTGTTGTTTGTAACGTGACTCTGTAACTTTTGGAACTCCTAAAGTACTTTATATTGTTTTAAACTTACATGGTCACTAACATTATAGTAATATAAGTTATTTGCGGGATTGCTACCATGTACCTTGTTATTGAGTTTCCGATATTTCGGCACTGTTGCAAGTGCCATGATCACGGAGCGACTGAAGTAATTGCGGGTAGGCTGTTATTGGCAGAAATATCGGTCTACCCTCCGACGAAGTCTCTTATTGCGTTCGTTACCCGTACCACTGTTCACATTCTCACTATTCACTTGGGATTGTTCTCGACACACAACACTTACATATCGGAAACTCAATAACAAGGTACATGGTAGCAATCCCGCAAATAACTTATATTACTATAATCCTAAAGTACTTTGTTTTAAAATGTTGATCTTGTTTTGTAGTTTTAATCCGAGGTGTCAAACACTTCCGACAATGTTTGTGGTAAAACTTATACATCTCTCTGACGATTTATAACATTACATTATTTTCTGCGGGTGGGTCTAATGATCTTATAGAAGTCGTCAAGGTTTTTACCCGACTGCGCCAGAAGGAGGGTTATGTTTTGCGAGAGTATGTTTGTATGTATGTATAATTGTTTGGCACGCTCTGCGGCTTGAACGGTTCGATGGATTTTGGCTTGAGAGGTGTTGTTAGATTCGTATTTACTGTGAAAGTGACACTGTTTATGACAAAATAAAAAAGCAAAATAGCGGATTACTGGCGCCAAATTGGAATGTTTGGCACGCTCTGCAGAATGAACGGCTCGACTCATTTAATAATAAATGAAATGCTACAATTTTTCTTCTTGTTTTAGGGTTTTTCATTTCCAAATTATTATAATAATCCTTTTACAGGTATCAGTCTCCCACAATTTAAGCGTTTGGGCGTCTGCAAAAGAATTATGTAAGTTTTTTTAAATGTGTTTGTGTGTGGTTAAATTATTTATTTCATTGTTGTTTTTTGAAGTCATTTTGTATTGACTATACATGTTTAATGTTTCTTTGCTAAATGTAACTTTTTGATTGTGTTGGTTTTATTGTTATTTGTTTTGTCTTCTTGTGTAAATTAACAAGGGTTGCATCCCAGAACATTATGACATAGTTTGTGCCAATTATTATTATCCAAGATGTAACCTGTTTATGTTGTTAAACAAATAAATAAATATGTCAGGTCATAACTTGGTCAAGAAAATTGGATAATTTTTAGGGTTCCGTTCCTCGAAAGGAAAAAAGGAACCCTTATAGGATCACTTTGTTGTCCGTCCATCCGTCTGTCAAGACCCTTTTTCTCAGGAACACGTGGACGTATCAAGCTGAAATTTATATCAAATACTCAGGTCTACTGTCCCTTGGAGCTGTGAAAAACTCAAACTTCTAAGCCAATGTTATCAAAAGATACAGCCGTTTATGCCGCAAAATTCCGCAAATTTTCGACACTCGCAAGGGAATCAAAACCTACAGGGTACTTCCCTTGAACTCAGAATCTTGAAATTTGGTACAAAACTACGTCTTATAACACAGATAAAGGAAAAATTGCGAAAACCGTAAAATTTTGGTAACATCATAATATAATAAAAATATTTTACGTAACCCTCGGTGCGCGAGCCTGACTCGCACTTGGCCGGTTTCTTTATAATTTATAGAGCCATCTCATATAAAATACATCTCTCGCTTCCTTAACTCTTCGGTTAAGGGTACTCTTGACTTGCCCTTTTTTCTGGACTTCTATTTGGTCCCTGAAAGTTCGCCTTGGTCTGCCTTTACCGACGTTTTGTTAATCTTCTTTCGTCCATCCTGTCTACATGTCCAAACCATCTAAGCACCCCTTTTTCTATCTTTGTCACTATATCTTCTTCCACACTCCACCACTCTTTCTTTCTCTTTTTTTATAAATGTATTCATGATAGAAATAAATGTTTTATCTTCAGTCCAAAACGGCAATTTCATAATTTAACCCCTAATATATAAACGAACTATATACAACAGAAGTTATTATCTGTTCTTTGGAGTGGAAATTACGCAACCGCCAAAAGTTAACTGATAACTTGGCAGAACTTGGGAAGTCCGATGAAGTATCAGATATTGCTTTCTGAGCATTTTTGCACGTGGAACATTGACTTGCTGAATTTAAACAAAAACTTTACGCAAACCTATTAATTTAATAAAGGGAATTATAATATCAGTCCAATACACTTTTTGTTAAAATTTTGTTGACTTTTATAAAGTTTGACAGAATCTATAAACCAAGATCACAGTGGTTTGTATGTTTGTCTGTCCACTCTTTTCCCCGCTCTTTTTCCATTGTATATGCGATACCATAGCAACGCGTTAACCGCAAGTAGTTCGTCTACCGGACGCTAGATGGCGCTAGCGGAAAAATATTTAATAATAGAAAAAAAATAAAGAATTTTGTCCACCCGTGCGAAGCCGGAACGGGCCGCTAGTGTAAATCAATTTAAATAATATCACAATTAGTAAAAAGCCTCATCCGAAAGAAAACTTTATGTCTATTAGCAAAGTGTCTGTATTCATATTATTAGATCTGTCATATTGTCGCTTTTGTTGATGTTATTTGAGAAGTTTTGTTGTTCTACATATGTACCCGAGTCATGTGTGTTTATATACATTTATATGAATATAACATTTCTATGTATCATACATGTATGTCTATCCGTTACCCTAGTATCCAAACCACAAGCCTTACAATGCTTACTTGGGGCTAGGCTAATTGTTGTGTGTAAGAAATATTTATTTATATTTATACAAATTGCGGTTTTCAATATCAACTAATCTATAATCTAAGAACACAAATTTGTTGTTTGTGTGTTTGTCTGTCCGCTCTTTTTCCCGATCTTTTTTATATTGTATACGCGTTACCATAGCGACGCGTTACCATAGCAACGCGTTACCATAACAACGCGTTACCATGGCAACGCGTTACAAGGTCAGCTAGTTTCAAATAATTCGATTGTCTTTGGTTTCAAAACTAAAGTTACTACTGTCTTACAAGTTGTAAGTGCATAATACTGTTAAGGTTTTTAAGATTTTTCTGTAGCGATGGGACTGAATCAGTCAGTTGTTTTTTTAATACATTAACCTTTGTTAATTTATTTGTGACGAGTTTACTGTAACACCTAACTTTATAATTGTTTAGAAAGAATAATTATTATAGAATGGAATAGTTTTGTTACGAACCCGTATTAAATAAATAAATAAAGTGTATACGAAAATATCGGCAACTTCAAAGATAACGATTAATAATTTGTATATATTTTTTGTTTTTTTTTTGCATTTTTTGCATTTTTCAATGCTATTTTATATGTTAAATTATTTAAATGGAAAAATACTAGAAGAACTCGACTCAGCTCACAAGTTATATTCTCGGGCGGTATTCGAACCCGCAACCTCTGGATGTCCGGTTCAATGCTCTCCCAATTGAGCTACAGAGCCTTGTGGACAGTTGTCGAAATTTTCTAGTACATTTCTATTTTTGTACGCCATAGGTATTGTCTCACCAATGAAAGGGAACATCGTCTCGTATTCGAAAAAGAGGTTGATTTTTTCTAGTATTTTTCTATTCAAGTAATTTGTCTATATTTATTATTATAAGTTTCTCTTCTTTAACCACAATAAGTCTATAAAACTGAGATGTTTCACGCATAGCTTCACTTATAATAGGTGTACATATCAGAACAGAATTTTTGTATGATATAAATATTATGTACACTATTGGTACATCCTATAAATAAATAATCATGACCAGAAAGAATAAAATGTATATTTACAAAGGCTTTTAGGTTTGTTACAATAGCAATAGTACAAATATCAGTGCCATGACGGCACGCCTCGACTTTGATTTACGAGGAAAAATAACACAGTGATAACCTCTGAAACTACGTGTAACAAGCCACTTGATAAATGTTTGGTGCTTAACATTTAGACTTGAAAACTTGCCACTGAATTTCATTATTAAAATAATTTTGTACAGCAAAATATAAAATTCTTTGGAAACAATGTTAGGACTATACTTTATGTTATTTAGGGGGCAATTCATAACGCATAATTTCAATTGACATAAAGTCACTTGGCATACTAATCAAAAGGCATAAATTGATATGCATTGCGGGTTAGGTTAGATTAAGTATTTTTTTATTCATTACCAGCCAGCAAGCTATTTCAAATTATGCCAAATGATGTTATGTATTATAATATGATTTAAAAATTTCTGCAAATAAAAGGTAGACCCGTTATTTAAGCATTCAAGTATATTTTAACAGAAAACATATCTGTTACACTTTTATAAGTGTTCGACGCAAAACAGGTTCAAAACACCCAAATAAGTGATACAGGAATAATTCTGTAACAGAGTCAATGTGTAACCCTTATGATAGTGTATCCTTATTAAGGTGTTTTTGAATCCCTGCTTGAAAGCTTTGTTGCCTGAATGTAAGCGATATTGCGATCTAGGATTACGATTTAGGATAGGCTTGGATAGAAGATACCTATTCACCCGTGACTTGAAGATCCCTAAATTGTGTCAGGAAACAAAATTAAGGCAAGGAGTTTCTATTCCTTATAGATACCAATGGTAAAAGTGCAATTTAACTGCTTAGTGCGACTCTTTATTATGTCAACCATAATGAATTGATGATTATATAATAGTGGCGCCTATTTGTATGTCTGATGAAAAAATATCGTCACTATTTTGTTTTGTATGCGAACAAAGACATTTGTTTCTCTTAACCTCTTCGTTCCAATGAAAGCGGCGTCATGGCTTGTCGTGATACGTGCCGAGTGACTATATCTAGAATGCCATTTTTATTTTTGCCTTATTGTTTCATTGTTACACTTTTAATGTGATTTTTATGGCCCTAATAACGTACGAAAAAGAAAAAACTTTACTATCAATAAAAGTATTAATATACCTAGTTCAAATCGCTTTATTTATTTTAGTAGTAATAAGAGCATGTCAAATGACACACATTACGCCGCTCTGGTGCAGCGCGATCTTCTGGTTTCGAGACCGGAACTCTACCTGCCCCTGTCCGCTATTTTTGACTTCGAGACCAAGGCCTTAGCAACGCGATTATTCGCTGCACGTAGCGATACATAGGCACGCTTGTATCGATGTAGACGCATCCTTAATTTCTCTATATAAATAAATGGGAGAAATAAAAGCTGTGAACTAAAAACAATAATACAACAAACTTGATCAAAATTCATTAAATTGATTTAGTGTTAACGCTTCCGCGCCCATCGTATTATATTAAACCATTTTACTGGATAAATGACGCGATTTTTCCTGTTTTCATGTTAAATCCTGACGTTTCAACTTCTTTACAGATGAAGTGATCAAAGGATGACTAAGATCACCTAAGTCATCATGTGAATTATCTTCATTAAATCGAGTGCATTGCTGTTTGACTGTCAACGATTGGCTAATCAAATATTTGTGTCATACCTCTTCAGCCATTTTGGTAACTAGACTTATTAAACTCTTATTAAAGTTATTAAACTAATTATGTAAATCCACTGTAGTCTCCGCTGTTTCATAATTAGTTATTATTATAAAATTGTACACAAAGGGGAGAAAATGACCGATTGCCGTCGAGGGTGCTGTTTGAAACCGGAGCCAGAGTAGGCCAAGGCTTTAAAGGTACCCGTGATCTAGAATCACACTTTATCTCGAGTACATATACTACACTATACATATAGTATATTATACTATACGAATAAAATTATATACATAATTCCTTCCATTAAGTTCCATGTTTATCAATATTTCCTGGCATAAAATCATGACAAGATATATTATTATGTAAATAATTTCCATAATGATTATTTGGGCGCAAGTTTTTAATAACAAAACGAACAACGTAATTATGTAATTAAATCAAACTATCACGCTTTTCTTAGTTTGTAAATTTAGAAAAGAGTTGAAGCAGAAAAAAGTGAGCGTCCTATATAATTTCTTTGAATTTCTATATAAGTACTTTTGGATTATGGTATTTGCTAACACACAACTGTGTACCAGTGACGTAGCGTTAAAATAAGCTTCTGCTTCAATTACACACGTTATGGCAGTAAATATTATTTTCATTTCCTTCAATCATTTGTTGAGAGCGATAGCGCAGTGGTTAGCGCGTATAGCATATAAAAGTCGCAGCATACGTAACGGGTTAATTCCTCGGACAGAACGGAGATATGACGTACATCATTCATTACGTGAACGTGGTTTTAAATAATAAGGTTACAGCATACGTAACGGGTTAATTCCACTGACGGAACGGAGATGTAACGTGCATCGTTCATAACGTGAACGTTTCAAAAAATACGTATAGTGACGGTGTTAAACGATAGATGTGCTATTTTTGGACCAAATTTTAGCGCATGTTGTTTAATATTTCTACTGAAGAATTAGCAATTATTGCCGAAGCATTAGATGAAGCTGATTCTATAACGAAAAAAAGACAATAACATCCTACATGGCAAAAAATAGAGAAGGAAGACGAATACCATACTCTTTATAAGGAAGTGCTAGACAATGAAAATCAATTTAATACCTATTCTTCTTCACTTCTAGACTTCACCGAGCTATATTATTCCAAAGAACCGTGGGGGAGCACCCCTGCGAGAATAGGCTCGGGAAAGAGCAATAGCCAAAGCCCGTAGTACCCACGCCACCACAGTGGAGTGGATGAAACCCCGATGATGATGGAGCGTTCCTTGTTCCTTCATAATAAAACATAATTTAAATCACCCACAGTTCTAAATTCTAAGAAAGTCCTCTTTCATTCTAGCTTTTTGTTTATTCTTTGCGTTCGTTTCGTTCAATGTAAAGTTTTTTCGATGCCTAATTCTATTTATGAAGGCTTTACAAAATAAGATGTAGTCCTTGAAGTCTATATAAATTTTTAAAAAATACTGCTGAACAAACAGCTCTTACTGTGAGTGTCCATGTCCAATTAATAAGTAATAGTATTTGTATATAATAACAAAATAATTTGAAACAATCATTACCTTATGTTCAATGATTACCAAGTCATAGTTTTTTTAAAACTAAATGACTATTATAAAATGGCCTCCAAACAGTGCTCAGTTAATATTTGGTTGATAGCGGGTTGTAAAATGAATAAAAATGTTTTGATTCATATCAAATAATATCTCCACACACACAATGCAAGAATGAATGATTTAATAACAGCTTTTTTTGTAAATAATAAATGTAAGATTGAGGTCGGTCCCGCTGTCGTAATTTTCGAATTGATGGTAGACTCTGTAGTTTACAGTAATCGTAGATATAATAAAACAATTAAAAAATACAAACTAAAGCAATTTTATTTGTACAAATGTAACAGTTAGGAACGTGCCCGATTAAAATACTGGAAGGTACTATATATGACGACCATAACCCTGGTCTTTCTGTGATAACGGCTCCTGTAAAGGAGCTTCGAAATTGCAGGATTAAATATAAAGATGAAAATTAAACGCGTCATTAACTCTTGAAAGTTTTACTTTAATGATAAATTGATTGTGTACAGCAGATTAAATAATTTCACTGAGTTTGCGATTTGTAACTATTTTAAGTTGAAGTTAAGTTTTCATAATATTTCGACTCCCTATTTGGTCGAGCAGGGATAAGCTTGTTTAATAAAAAATAACCGACCAAGTTAGGTCAATGATAATTTTACATGCCTCGAAATAACAGATATAATTAAATAAAAATACATAATAATAAAAATCATTTATTTCAGGCAATTAAGCCCATAAACCCACACAAAATCTGAGTTATTAATAACTTTGTTATTAATAATTATTAAGTCATTACAAGGATATAGTATCCCAAACAGTTAAGCGAATTATTAACTTGTGTGTGAAGCTAGATAAAACAATTATTAAATACTAGCTGGTGCCCGCGACTTCGTCTGCGCAGGATTAGTATTTCGAACAATATGTTTATAAATTGTAGCCTATGTGTTATTCTGATGTATAAGCTATATTATTGTAAAGTTTCATTAAAATCCATTCAGTAGTTTTTGCGTGAAAGAGTAACAAACATCCATACATCCATCCATACAAACTTTCGCGTTTATAATATTAGTAGGATTTACAGACCGTGTGTGAAGCTAGATAATACAATTATTAGATAAGTTAATACTGTAGGCTTTTGAGGGTCTGTAAATATAGGCCACTATTTAGAAAGCCCTTAAATAACTTGAAGGAAAAATAAACGAATGGATTGTATGTGGATATTTCAATATTATATTATTCTTAATATAAATATTGTTGATTCATCAAATCTCTGAGTGGGTGGGATCCTAAAATTATTTTAAATAATTTAATTTATTCAATGTTTTTAACGAACCACCCTGAATTACTCCCACGTCTGCGTTGTATACACAATATGTATTATTCATAAAAATAACTCAAACGCTTAATAAACCTATTTTTGCTATAGAGTGTTTTGTGTTTTTATTTCATATTCAAATCAATTCGAATGAAATTAATCAAACACTTATTTATTGATTAAGGCAGTAGTCTGCTTTACAGGCTTCAAAAAATCGATTTTTCGTTTTTGTCTTAAATCTATTCCGAAGCTATCCAAGAATATGTGTTCAAAATTTTAGAAGTCAATTCGATATTCGGCCGAGCGTCGAGCAGGTACGAATGCTCGGGCAGACCCGAGCGCGCGTGCTTCGTCCCTTCATGTATTCTACTGTTTGACTATACTCGTATATACCGGAAAAGATCAAACCGTCCTTTGAAATACACTCGAGAGCAATGAATCCGGGTCACTTAAAGAATCCTAAAAATCTCGGAAACTAAAAATGCTAGGTTAATGCAATAAATTGTATTTAATAGACAATGTAATACTCCTTAAATGAAGGTGTCAAAACTTCTTAGTTATTGTAAAGTTATATCATAAAAAAATCAAATTTGAAAAAGGGCCACTTTCGAAGATGGAACTACGAAATTACAGCATTTGGTTTTGCTTTTGTTTGTAATCTGTCATTTATGTGGGTACATAAACCATGTTGATAGTGCTCTATATTCATTATTCAAGCTGAAATTATGTCGCTTACGCCTGAAGAATGCACCAGAATACTTACAATGCTGGAAACCGGCCGGAGTCAGCGCGATACAGCCAGGACTGTCGGTGTGTCGCTGTCAACAGTACAAAGAGTTCTCCGACGTTACGAAGAAACTGGTTCTAACCTACGCAGACCAGGAACGGGCAGAACCAGGTGTACCACAGCACGAGAAGACCGATACTTGGTGAACACCATGCTTCGAAATCGCTTTCTCACAGGAACTGAACTCACCAATCAGTTTCGACGCCTCGGAGGAAGTAACCCAAGTGCATGGACAGTAAGACGTCGGCTTGCTGAATCTAACTTAAAACCCCTTAGACCTGCAAACGGCCCTAAACTGGAGCGTGGGCATCGTATTTCAAGACTAAGATATGCCCAGAGCCACGTAAATTGGAGTATTGAAGATTGGTCAAAAGTTATGTTCTCCGACGAATCAAAATTTATGCTCTACAAGCACGATGGAAGACACAGAGTGTATCGAAGACCAGGGGAAAGATTCAAGCAAGCATGCATCGAAGAAAAAGTAGCCTACGGTGGTGGGTCTGTACTTGTGTGGGCCGGAATTTCTTCTGAAAGTCGCACAGAGCTGGTGATCATAGAAAACGGCTCTTTAACTAGCGTAAGATATGTGGAAGAAATCCTCAATGATCACGTTGGTCCATTTATGGTCAATTTAGGTGAGGATGCTATATTTATGCATGACAATGCCCGACCTCATACAGGTAGGATTGTGAATGACTACCTTCAAGAGATGAACATTACTCGTATGGAGTGGCCAGCGCGCAGCCCGGATATCAACCCGATCGAGCATGCTTGGGACGAGCTAGGCAGATGCGTAAAACAACGAAACCCTCCCCCAATCACGCGTCGTGAGCTCAAAATTGCTCTCACAGAGGAATGGGAGAATATTCCCCAAAATCGTATAAGGAACTTGGTGTACAGCATGCCAAACCGCGTAAACGCAGTAATGGAAGCACGAGGAGGCAATACGAAGTATTAAAATTCAAGAAAATCGTAATAAAGTTCAAACATTTCATGTTACCTATTTTTGTTTTAAGGAGAGATCAGCAGTTTTTTTCTTTATGTAATTTTGTGTTAATAAAATGTATGGTGACTCATATTTTTTTTAGTTTCATTTAAGGAGTATTACATTGTCTATTAAATACAATTTATTGCATTAACCTATCATTTTTAGTTTCCGAGATTTTTAACATTCTTTAAGTGACCCGGATTCATTGCTCTCGAGTGTATTATTTGGAGTTTCTAGAAGGTCTGTGTAAGTATCCAAAAACTTATATTTTTTTGGACCGAAAACTTTAAAGCCCGTTTTCTCGAGTTTTCATTTTCACAAGTTTTCAACCGACTTCAAAAAGGAGGAGGTTCTCAATTCGACCCGTATGTTTTTTTTTTTCTATGTTTGTTACGCGATAACTCCGCCAATTATGAACCGATTTGAACAAATCTTTTTTCGGCGTATAGGTAATACCTCAAGGGTGGTCCCATTTAAATTAAATATAAATAATAAAAAACAACCCCCAAGGGTGGAAAATTGGGGATGAACTTTTTTATATGCAATATCTCCGCCGATTATAAACCAATTTGAACGAACGGCGCTGTCACATTAGAGCTGCGCGTTTAGTAGGCCTACCCATATTAAATGCACTAAGGGTATCTACAAAAAAGTAACACTAAAAATTTTAAAATAAAATAATTAACTTTTTAAAAAAAATAAAACCGACTTCAAATGCGTGAACACAAAAAAAACTAAAAATTAAAAAATAATTCCTAATATCTATTACCTAATACTATAATTTTCCTAAACTATGTCAAAGTAATTAAAGTTAAACCAGCTAAATATCTTACAATAGTTATACTTATATACCTATTGTTTTTTGGAGTCGGTGCCAGTAATAAATGAATATTAAACCTAATGAAATAAGAAAAAAGTACCCAATGAAACAAAAAATATTAAGAAATAAGTTGTATGTTAAGCCTGGTACAACAAAACCTATACCAACTAAGAATAACAAATACAATAGAATACAACAAACAAAAAAGAAAGCAATAATTTGAAAATTTGCGCAACCAAAATTCAGTATTTTTGACACGAGCGTCAACGTAGTCTGCTCAAGTGTCTGCCCGCCTTCGGGTCGCTCACTCGAGCAAGAGCCGCGCGCGCCCCGCCACGCGCGCCCGCGTCTAAACTTAATACGGCTGGCACAGACTCCAAAAAACAATAGGTATATAAGTATAACTATTGTAAGATATTTAGCTGGTTTAACTTTAATTACTTTGACATAGTTTAGGAAAATTATAGTATTAGGTAATAGATATTAGGAATTCTTTTTTAATTTTTAGTTTTTTTTGTGTTCACGCATTTGAAGTCGGTTTTATTTTTTTTTAAAAGTTAATTATAGAAAACGATGCTGGCGATAGTAAAAACAATATATGTCCAATCGCCAAAAAGCAAAGCTTCAGTATTAAATTCTGTTTGAACTAAAAAAGCTGGACAAAAGTACTATTTAAGTTACTTGTTTTGCAACTTAAAGTAATATTTTTTTCAAACTTCGAAAAAATTTGGAATTTCATCATTTCTTCGGTATTTTTTAGTTCATATAGAAAAGGAACTTAAAAAAACTAAAAAAATAATTGGTACGACATTATACACCTGTATACTGGCCAGTGGAAATGACATCATAAATCGACGACATGCTGTTGATTTGTTTCGCAGTCCAGTATACTGCGCGTTGGCGTCAGACATCGACGCCATATTTGAAATAGCGTGATAGCGAGACCGAGGAAAAAAGCGCGGCAAGATCACACTACTGACCAGTACAAACGGATTCACGACGTCATTACGACTGGCCAGTATACTGATGTATATATTGGAATATAGCCTAAATAAGCGTTCGTTTTTTTATGAATAATACGTAGCATTTTCTGAAACTATAATAAACTGCATCCAATTTGCCTCTATTGAGCTCTATCACGAATAAGCGCGCGAAACGCGAAATAACTTGTTGACCAATATCGAAACAACTGTATAGTTAAATTCAGATACAATGTTAGTAACAAAATTGCAGCTTTTCCAGCTTCCAATTTTAAAGATAACAGTCTTTATGATTACTTGTTTGGTATAATTAACAATGACTTCAGAAATATATATATGCACACACGACAAGACACTCACTTTCTCTCACGCACGCACTCACACACATACACTCGCACATGTAAACATAAAAACACACATACTCTAGTGGTAAAATCTGATTGTTTGTTTTTTAATTTTATACTCTTATTTCTTAACTCTGTTTAATAATCAATATGGTTTAGTTTTTTTAAGAAATTTTATCTTAACTTGAGGAGAGGCTGAGGAGGGCGGATGCCGACAGCTGTGACACAGTTTTGACTAGTACAGCTGTCAACGTAAAATATGTATGTGTCATCTTGTAGATTACTAATTAAATAAATAAAAAATATGTAAAAAATTAAAAATAAAATGTTCTGATATTCACATCAATTAGCCTAGCCTAAATTAAACAAAATAAGACTTGTGTTTTGGCTAATAAGGTGACGGAAAGACATACTATAATTAAATAAATAAAAAATTACATCCTCAAATACAACCCGGTTACAATATCTGTGGACTTGATGATGTCACGTCAGCGCTTAGGTACGGTGCACAAAACAAGCATCATGGGGATAGTATTGTAAACAATAATAATTATGAACTATAAATAAAATATATTATACTTTTTCTCTTTTATTATTTTATTTTTTTATTCTTTTTCAAGAGAACGGGGAGGGGGCTTGACATTTCAGCGAGGTCCACAGATATTGTAACCGAGTTGTACATATGGAACTTCAAATTAAGTAATAAAAAAAAACTTAAGATAAAATATAAGCATTTACAATGCATTTACTGAAAGTCAACTATGCCATGGCTACTTAAGTCCTTGTATCGATGCGGCAAGGAACTCGGCACGGGCTGTTTTTTTCTCCCTTTAATGTTTTACAGATTAATTGAGGATTTTTTTCTAGCGCTTGTAAAAATTCTTTAGAAATATTTACTTTACAAAATACTCATTAGAAGCATAATTCTTAAAGCAAAGGCCACGCCTTTTTATCTTTCAAATAATCATCAATTCTGTAATAACCTTTGCTCACAAGGGTTTTTTAACAACTTCTTTAAATTTCTCTAAAAGCAGTTACATGGTGTGGCACATTATTATAACACTCAATACATCTTCCTAAAAATGAGCCTCTTTTTTTGCAATCTGAAGCTTGAAACAGCCAGTTTATTTTTAATTCTAGTGTTGACAGTCTAGTTATCACTATTTATAGAAAAAGTGTTATTTTACGCTGTAGAGTTTAAGTGTAGCGTAAAATCAGAAAGGTACTAGAAAATTTCGACGAGTGTGCACAAGGCTCGGTAGCTCAATTGGGAGAGCATTGGACCGGATTTTCAAAGGTTGCGGGTTCGATTCCCGTTAACTTATGGATTAACTTGTGACCCGAGTCGACATTTGCTTGAATTTTTCTATTATAATAATTTATCTTATAAGATCGCATTGAAAAATGCATAAAATATATAAAAAATTATAAAAGAGTTATTTTTTTTTTTACATATCTAATATTTTCATATATACAGTGGGAAGACACTGTAAGAATATTAATTTCCTTAAATAATTTTCGAAGAGAATTTTTAGACCGCAAGTTTTAATTAGAATGTACTGATCTTTTTTGATGAATAAATATACTCGTATTATTAATACTGTAAGAGTAGCTGAAGTAAGCCACTCTTGTGGCTTGTGATACTATATCAACATCAGATATGAGCCTTATTTTCCTAATGGCATACGAGGCGGAACTAAGTCTTTTTGACGAGGCACCAATTTGGGAATTCCACTGTAACCTCGCGCGTAAATTGATACCCTAGAACTTTGTGGATTCCAAGAATTCGTCCGCTTCGCCATTCACGTTTATTGGCGTATTCACCTGTCTTACATTAGGTAGATAAGATAAATGTCAGATAATTAATGATAAGATAAACACACATTTATACGTAGTAAATAACAATTTCAATAAAGTTAACTACAAAAAGGAATAAGTTTGAAGCTAAACTAAAAAACAAGACAACAAAAAAACAGAAAAAATAATTCAAAATAGATGAAAAATAACCTCACAGATACTATTGACAAAGGTGCCCCAAAGGCTATGTTTAGCTATAAACATAAATTTAGTTCTCCCGCTTTTCACTAGATGTCGCTGTACTGAAATGTATCGCGCTAACGTTTCGGTTCTATGATTACCCATATAGCTAACCGTTCTTAACCCATTGGATTTCGTTTCTTTCTTTTCCTATATGTATAAATGTCTTAATCAAACAGGCTGGAAGTGTTTTTTCGTTTAAATGTTAGCCGAAGACGCTACTAGTTTTACCTCAAGTCGTTTGAAAAAAATGTATACGCATAATAATAGTAAAGATTTTATTAAAGTCTTGAAAGCTATTCATGTAAAAAAACAGAAACCCTCTGGTTTATGAGACATAAGTTCATTATTAGTTATTGTAAATAGTTAATACAATTGCTATTATTTAGCTTGTTTTTTTTAAATAATTGTATTGATGAAACGGTTTTCCTTTTCTTAATTAAAAATAGCAAAATATATCCTCTTTCTGAAAAATGTAACCTCACAAACTTTCTCCCAATCTCTATATCACTTATGTTGATTCAATTTCGGAAATAATATCTATACCACTAATAAAATTTGCACTACTTAAACACACTATGCTTGGTAGTGCAAGCAAGATGAAATCGATTTAAATAAAACAAGTTATTTAGGTATTTTTGCGCATAATTTACATTTAATCCTGATGTTTCGACTCCTTTACGGTAGCCATGATCACAGGATGACTAAGGCAATAGTCGTCATATGTTTTCTACTACCTTCAAATTCAATTTGTATAAATCTAAATTGTTTTATTTTGTTATCTTTTGCGACCTTTCTAAGGCCCCTATCACACGGCGTATTTTAAACGCGCATACGTCGCGCAGATGAAGCGCGTATTCGCGAGATTCGAACGCAACCTTTTAACCTAAGCACATGGAGGATCGTTAATCGTGCGTCTACTGCGCGTATACGCGCAGATACACGAAACAGACGCGCTTACCTTCCGCGTTTTATTGCAATTGCGGCGAAGGCGGTGAGGTGGCGTGAGCGCACGTCTCTCGTCCGCCCCTTTGTACGCGTTTCAAACGCAAATCGGGGCATCTACGGCGCAGAAAACGCACGTTCCTGAAACGAGCGCCGTCTGCGCGTGCAAAATACGTCATGTGCTAGGGCTCTAAGGCATACAATTGCGCTGATCACCGAATAATACTAAAAAAGTTGGAACATAATGGTGTGTCTTGTATGTCAGTATGCTTATTACAATCATATTTGTCAAATAGAATTCATAAAGTTGTCATTAATAAAATTAAGTCTACTGGAGCACCTATAACTTTGGGCATATCCGCTCAACATAAATGTTTTAAACCTTGAGATTCCTCAGAGGGTTGTTTAACGAAAATTATATACTAAAAATGACGGTGCTGTTAATTTATGAGAATATAATCGATGTATAAAATAACTACAAAACATTTGGCAAGCATAGCGTCGTACATCGCTTACCAATATAAATACTAGATGTCAAGTTCCAGACTTCAGAAAACAGAAGGGTCATTTTTAAAAGGCATAGCTCTATAAATTATTTAAAAAGTGTAGTTGATTGGACTTTACATTTTAAAATATATGTGAAGAATACACTTTTGTTAAAGGCTATTACAGAGTTAACGACTATTTAATAGATCGCGATGTATCGAAATAATGGTATTGGAAGTAATATGTATCGATTGAGAATAACACTAATTATTACACGTGTCATATATTTAATGGCTACCGGCTATTAGCAGTTGTTGACATGGCATGCTCTTTTAAAACATCTCTTCAAAAAAAAAATCAAAATAACTTTATTTCATAGGCCCTTGCGGGCACTTAAAATCGCCAATTTTACAAAATCAAGAAAATATTCTTCTATAATAAATAGCCCGTGCGCTAGCGGCAAGTACATCCGCGGAGTTGATGCCGCGCATGTAATCGCCACGAGCGACCCGATTCCGAACGTAGGGGCTTACATGAGAAGAATCGGGCAAGAAACTCATGTGCCAAAACTCTTATAAAATCGCCAAATATCTAATCTTGGGTAGTGAATAAGAATAATAAAAATCTTCTTTATGTGCTTCTCCAATTACTGAAGGACATTAGCTTGGAAAACTTTTCCTTGTCCCATGCAAAGAGAATCAGCTGTGCTGCGCCAAGATGTTTTACGGCGTTGAACTCCACGTTTTTCCGCGATTTTCCCAACATTATTTATTGCAGTAGATCATATCTGTGATGTCTAAAGACTTAACCGAGGTTTGCAACTTTTCGTGTTCTGATGGTTTGCATTAATTTGCGATTCTGGCCGACCTATCTTAAAATATCGACATTGGAGACTTTTTGAGTCCAGTTTATAGAGATTATGTGTCGACAAGCTCGCATTTTAAACGCCACCATCCGTTTTTGAAGATCTGCCTTTATGGTCCAAGATTCTGATAGGACTATGGGGCAAATGTAACTACAGTAGACGTGTGCGCAAGGGAATACTGATGTTACGACTGGAAAACATCGATCTTATTTCGTGGAGAACGGGAGATTTATATGGGAATCTATATCTCCATATCACTTTCCCAGTCTTCTTTAACCCTCAACCACTGACGTACGTATGTGGTACGTCACCCAAACGGTTTTACGTTCAAAACTTCAATTTACGCGGGAATTTCTGCGCGTCCTTTTTGGTAGTTTCCTAGTTGCCAGTGACGCGTGTGTGGCAGTGGGGAGCGGACGCCTGCTATTTTCCTAAGCAGGTGAGTTTGACTACTCGACGTATGTGGTACGTAGCGTCAGTGTTAGTGTGACTTTTTTTTAAATATTTATTTCTGTTTGTCGGCAGATAAAATGAACGGTAAGCTGTTAAATTCGTCTTCATTGCCATCTACCTATAAAATATTAAGTGTTCAATTGAATAGTACCAACAACGAAGAAATAAATTGGAAAAAGTTTAGTATCGCCACACCTACATCGAAGATACACGACGCCGCAACTTCCACATGAGCTCTCATCTCTCACTGGCCGTATCTTAGGCAAGGACAAGGATAGTGAAATAGGTCTAACAAGCAGCGAATTTCTCAGATTTGACACTATTAAGATTTGTTAGGTACATATGTTTCAAACTGAAATGTCGCAAAACGCGGTGCGGCTGACAAGTTTGTCAAAAACCGACCTGTAACAATTGTTTTTAAAAAGTGCTTTATATTATGATTTATGGCAATTGTGATTATTTCCTAATTAAATCCGTCCTTAGTAATTAATAAAACCAATAAAAGAAGTTCCTATTTTCAGAGAATATTTTTTTGTAAATTTTTAAAAAATGTCTTTGTAATTTTGATTACCGGTATGGTTATTGATTAATAAATATTTTTCTATGATTATTATTACTGTTTTTTTATTATTCCTATTTCATTTGAATGTGTCTAAATAAATAAATTGCACTAATCATTAAAGTTACACTTTATTGATACATCAGAAGGTCTTTAAAGTAACGTACGTATACTGTACGTACGTATACTGTACGTACGTCAGTGGTAGTGCAACAAAATGACACGTCAGTGATTGAGGGTTAAACCAAGTACGCAGGTATTAATATTTGCACCCTACATCTAACTTTAAGTATGTATAGTCATAAGTACATGTTGTATAAAAAAAGTTCCACGTTTTTCACCGAATAATCAGCATACGAAGATAACTGTGACACATTTATAAAATTCTAAATCCACCACCATATAAAAGTCAATATTAAAATATTACAAAATAAAAAAGTTTAAAATATTCATTATTAACAAAGTGCTCATTAATTTAATTAATTCAATATGAATTACATTTCAGTCATCAATATGCCTAGCATTAAAATTTCTTAAATTAATCATAGGCATTTTGATGACTCAATGGCGAAATGATTAAATTAATAATTATATATTACACTAGCTGACCCGGCCACGCGTTGCTGTGCCGACTACAGCGCCATCTGCCGGTCTGATTTGTGAATCTAGACCATCCAGGGCACCACCCAAACGCATCCAAAAAAATTCATTCGAATCGCTCCAGCCGTTTAGGAGGAGTTCAGTGACATACACACGTACAGTAGAATTATATATATAAAGATAGTTGACCCGGCCACGCGTTGCTGTGCCGACTGCAGTGCCATCTGCCGGGCGATCTAAACCATTTGTGAATCTAAACCATTCTCAGATCCCCTTGAACACACACAAAAAAAATCATTCAAATCGGTCCAGCCGTTTATGAGGAGTTCAGTGACATACACACTCACAGAAGAATTATATATATTAAGATTATAAGAAGTTTTCTTACAGTGTAAAAACTCTTGCCCACGAGCCATTTAGAACGTTTTCTTTTAAAAACAGGTAAATTTCATGTATCGGTTGGAATTCTGTTAAATATTCGGATTGTTATAAAGGAACAATTTGTACTATATAAAAAAGATAAAAAACACGTTTTTGTAAGCGGATTAAAAAGAAGAAAAATTTTGTTTCCTAGAATTGTGATGGAAAATTCTTTTCCCGGAATGATAAAAATATCAAAGATATATGTTCAAGTACTACGATATAATATTCCTTAAAACGTGGGGCGGGCGGTTTTCAGGCTTAACTAATTTAATTCACTCATTTTCTAACTCGTTATTTGTAAATACTAAACGCATCAACCAAACGCCTGAAAACGAATTCACCAAGTGAATTTGAAACCGCTTATAAGAACGTGATTTTTAAAATTTTTTAACATAAATCTCAGGATTCTTCCAAAAATTTATTGAATTTCTTCAAGGTTTATATAGGTGTTTTAATCAATTTATCGTGGCTTATCTCACTATTAAGTTTATGTGAGTGATGACTGAATAAGGAACTGACATCCATGATCTGCGTGTGGTAAAATTTTGAGCTCCTTAGGAGCATCAGAAGTGGTGTAATTTTGAGTTATAAGATTAGAAAATTTAGCGGACAGACACGAACGCAAGTTAATAAAAACGTGGTAAAATGGCTCGCACATTCGCGTGTAAGGTGGGTTGTTGCATTTCCTAATTATGGCTGAACCGGTTGTGCTTTGAAAGATGGGTCTGCTTAAAACTACTAATATTATCAACAATAACACACTCGCACATATTTATGCTTCTTTTTAAACTTGTACTTTATCTTTTGTATTGTATACCTATTGCACAACAGATACTTGTTGAGTTTGTTGAAATCAACATCATAATGAAACAGTATGGCGACGATAATATTGTGTGTCGGTACTTCTTTTAAAGCGAATTTCTTGCGCCCGTTATTATTAAACACGTAAAAGGTAAAAGACGTAAATGGGTTCAATTCTTTTGAACCCATCCATTCATCCATTTTCTATTACCTGACGTTAAAGGTAAACTGTAATACGGCGTCGGAAAGCGTCAACACTCCTTATCTCTCACATTTAACATAAGAATGTATGTTGTGCTATTTTTTTAGCTACTTCTGTCTCCAATAGTCTGAATTATAAAGAAACTAACCTTGTTCTATGTACGGCCTCAGCATCAGCTAGCTCATTCATCAAATGTTGTCTTAGGCGCATTGGCTAAATATTATTTAGGAAAGTAATTGAACGGAGTTAAGGCGAATTAAGCTAATTAGCTGCGATATATATAAAAAATCGATTGCCATGCGTAAATTTGAAAAAACTCAAAATGTAGTTGATGGATTACTATGAAACTTTGGTAAGTAGCTAATGATCAGAAAAACAGAACCTTGGAAAGCACTAAGATAATTAATTTGAATTGAATCTCAATAACGTAGATTTTTATAATACTGGTTTAAACCGCAGCTTCGCTCGCTTTTATGTAGGTTACCTATTAAAAGTTATATTTCAATCAATCGGGAACATTTGCTTTTTTATGAAAGGTACCTTATGTTCTTTTCTGTACATCTGAAAAATTTTATGTGAAATTTCATGATAATCGGTTGAGAAGTTAAAGCGTGAAAGTGTCACAAACAAACAAAATCACTTTCGTATTCGTAATATTAGTTAGGATTAGAATTTCTTACTTTCCCACCTATTAGCTAAGCCCAAAGTCAGCACTCTATGGCTCGTAATATGAATAGTATGGTAACGGGTAGATATATATGATACATAGCTATGTAATATTCATAGAAATATATATAAATACCCATGACTCGTATTAATCACACAAACATTTGCCCCTTCCGAGAGTCAAACCCAGGATCGTCAGTGCGAAATGCAGGCTCGCTTCACTATTTATTGTAAACTATTTTATGCATAAATAACAGTGTACCTATAGAAGCAACTATAATTAGGACACAAATCGCATCAGTGACAGTTTAGTTACAAATGCGCCATATTAGTTCTTGGATGTCTGTGACAGCATAATTTTCGAATTTAATCTCTGGCTCTGACTGGCAGTCAAAGCCTTTTGTAAAGCAGTTAAAACTAACTTTTACATACAATTACAATGAGTTTTGACTGTGTATAGAATTTTATTCTATTTATGCTATGATAGGTGCTTTTATTCTATTTACCATTTTGACACAAGATAAATTCCGTTAAAGTGTTAATTTGGTAAGTTCATTCATACCAACTGAAAATGGACCTTTTTTAACAAATTTTACCTTTTTTGATCCGACTCAAGCCCGGGGGCCAAGATGGAATCCTCCACGATGGAACGAGCTAACCCAAAAGTTGCATGTTCACCCTGGCTTTGAAATTGGGTTATAAGTTCTCGGAAATACAGGCGCAAAGAGGGAGTTCCACTCCTTTGCTGCGCACATTGTGAAAGACGTTGTGAAGCGCTTGATGCGACAGGAAGGTACCTCTATTTGTTCAAAAAAACCTGTTTTACTGATACCGAAAACCTAGTTTTTAAGTAGCTCTTAAACTAATTTAAGGCAGCCTTAGTCCTTCAATTGAGATGTCAGTTTTAATACTTTCTTCTTTAACGATTGTTGGACAGTTACTGGTGCCAGCGCCATGTCTTCATGTCCTGGGTAATAATACTACCTCCAATATCGAAAATAATACAATAAAGAAGAAACAGCATTATTAGTCGCCACTGTGAGTGATTAATGCTATTTTTCTCTGCCGGATACGACATTAATTACGATCAAATAAGCTTGACTATCGACATGCTTTGTCCGTATAATTATGATGAATAAATAAATTTGTAATAATTAATTCTTGTGATTAGACGATGATAATAAATCGTAAGTATAATTAATAATGAAAATAAAACAATTAATAGTTTTTGGTTTATCTGAACTGACCCTTCTCAATAAACGACCGACCAACCAACGAACTAGTTATAATTAGATTTCTAATTGAATATGGAACTCCAACAAGCAAGATTTGCTCTTATTAGAATTATGATAAAGTTTATTATAACATGGAATATTTCTTCATGATTACACTTTTGAGTTAAAATTTAATATCAATCCACTACTTAGTAACATTTAATTTATATATGCGATGAGGCTTACAGTCTTTTTTTCTCACTATGATCGCTTACAAAAAAATAACTGTACTGAGTTTAGGCACAAAGCAACATTGTTATGTACAGCCACGGACAATAAAATGTACACTGTAGAACCTTTTCTCACTGCCGAAAAGCCAACAGTATCTAAAGAGATTAATAATTAATGTAAGTGACATGGTTTTACGGCGTATACATCTTATTGCTCATCACTGTACGTGCTGTAGGTAAACATACGCACTAAGGCGGTTAACCCACTGCACCGCGCCCCGTCGCGTAGCGCGTGGCCGCAGATTTTACCATTGTATGCAAGAATCTCAATTTATATAGAAAACACGCCTATGACAACACACTGCTGACGCGGCAAAGCGCGGGTAGGCGCCCCGCGCGCAGATTCTGCGCGGGAGCGCGTAGCGTGCCGTGGTGTATAAGGCGCGGGGTCGTCTCGTATTGCTACTCCGCGCTAAGATAGGCAGATCTGCGCCTCCGTCTCCGCGCGCATTTTTTGTCGCTACGCGCACCGCGGCGGGACGCATCTCTAGTGGGTGAATCGCCTTAAGTATTAAAAGCACATCTTACATAATACAATTGTATATTATACTAGCGGCCCGTCCCGGCTTCGCACGGGTGGAAAAAATTCTTTAAATTTCTTCTATTAATAAATATTTTTCCGTTAGCTCCATCTAGCGTCCGGTAGACGAACTATTTGCGATTAACGCGTTGTTATGGTAAAGCATATACAATGGGAAAAGAGCGGGAAAAAGAGCGGACAGACAAACAACAAATTTGTGATCTTAGATTATATGTAATACAAGTTTAACCCACCCGTTATCTTGAATGTGAAGTTTTCTATACTTCTGGTAATTTAACTTATAGACAAGGTTTCGGATTTAAAGTCTTATAAAATATCCGTAACTCTGCGGCCCTTTATGCTGCATTTAAATATTTAAAATTATTTTTTTGTATTTTTTTTTTAGCTTTGGGTTAACTAAATTCTTATACTGTGAAAATTTGAAGACTGTAGCTCCAACCGTTTGGATTTAAAACCTGTGTGACAGAAGTTGGATATACGGACAGACGAATACGTGATTAATAGCTATATGGATCCGTTTGTACCCTTCGCAATACTTAAAAAGAAATATTGAAATAATGGAACTTTTTTCTAAAACAGCTATATTACTATGTTAAAAACTAAAACAAACATTACTATTTGTAAATCTAAAGGACTTTAGATTTGTTATTCTTTAAAAGATGATGTGTAAGTAAAAAGAGTATGGGAATTATTTTAAATTTTGCTTCAACGAAACGTTATGAACTAGCTGTGTCATTTGCATTAATGCCTACCAGTCGCCCATTGGTGCATTATTTTATAAGATGCAATTTAAGGAAGGGAAGGAAGGAAATCCAGCCATTAGGATAAGAATAAAATTGTATAAATACAACTATTAAAACTGTAATCATCACATTAACATACATTGTTCTGAACTCAAATTGAGTAATTAAAGCACTTGTATCAGGGCCTAGTCACTGTTTGAGGAGTTTCATTTAAATATTCGAAATGTAGGTTTGGTACAAAACATCTTGACTGAACCGATCGAACCGAACCGAACAACGCAACGTACCGAAATCTGATGTAGCTAAAAAATTATGCGCTCTAGTGAAACTGACCGAACAGTGATTTTTTTTCGTCTATATAATACTTTTGTATCCGCATTCTAACATATCTAACATATGTAATTGAGAAGATACGATGGGGCTGACGTATCCATGTGGATAAAAGCCCCAAATTAATAAAGAGAAAAAAAAACACTTGTTTTTTGGATTTCAGAAACAACGATGGTACCACTTGACCCAGACTTAAACCAATATAGATATCGGGGATCGAATACCCGGAAACTCAGAGTAGGTTTACCATGAAAATACGAGCCACTCAACCACTAAGGTCATCACAGTTTAAAAACTATAGTTATTTTTTTCAATTTAACTAAATCATCATCATATCCGAAAGAAGTCCACTGCTGGGCGAAAGCCTCCCCACAAATGAGGGGTTTTGCCGTTATCTCCACGCTTGACAGGCGGGTAAAAGTTTAAAGAACATAATTCGGGGAACTCTGCTGGCCGTTTCTGGGCTATGAGAGGTGTACGATGAATAGATCTGCTTAAATAGACATGGTTGTTTCATTTAATGATTATATTATACTTTCATATAGCAAAATAATTATAACTAGAAACAATTTCAACATATTTCAAGACTCGAACCCGAATAAGTCGAATTAACGAATCGAATAAGTCGACTTATTTAAGTAAAAATATCTTTAGGTATATAAATTTTGCACTTAAATTCTGAAATATCAAAACACTTTAATAACAGAATGTCAATTATAATTTATACTTGGGAAAGTGCATTAGGCTTGGTTTTATTTTACCTCGCCGGGGACAGCCGAAGCTCTTCAAAAGTGTCAAACATCCTTAACCGATTCGCGACCCAAGATCTAAAGCATCAATTAAAATTAAATTGAAATTTGCATAAATATAATTCAAGTGGGTGCATATCATACTTGAATACTGAAACAGCGTCTCTTCGTTCCTTTGAGAAAAAAAAGTCGACACTGTGTTGCACTGTGTCGACCATAGTATAGTATATACTATAGTACACACAACAACACAGTGTCGACTTTTTTTTCTAAATGGAAAACGCTCTATATTACTGCTTATACTAAGTGTTGCCTTACTTAAAGGTTGCCACGGAAAGCATAAAAATAAAAGCTTGAAAAGCAGAAGCAATCTTAGTATATGTTATTAACCATGAGCTTTACAATTTTCAATACTTATAAATTGATTGCTTGTATTTTATTTCATATTTAGTTCCAAATGTATCGTAATAAGTAACAAAATTTATGAATAAGGACTCAAAACTCCCAGCGAGACATTAACGAGTACATTAAACATGCGAAGAATATGTTTATTTCCACCCAGTGCTGTTGGTGCGAATGGCAAGTTCGATACCGTTGCACCAAACGGTCGTTACTTATTACACTATAAAATTAAAATAGCAACATTATATATTGTTTTAAGCTTTTTTATAAATTAATATAAATGTATAGAAGTAACTTTAATTAAATCTTCATGAAAAAAACAGCTTTTAATTATAAATGAAATATATACTTTCATATAGCTTCAGTAAGAACAAATTGTTACTGAATTTTGTAACTAGCTGACCCGGTAACGCGTTGCTATGGGAACGCGTATATAATGGAAAAAGAGCGGGAAAAAGAGCGGACAGACAAACAAACAACAAATTTGTGTTCTTAGAGTACATATTATAAAGAGACACATTAGTTTTGTTTATTTGTATAAATTGTAAGCACGATCGACCTTTTCCAGTCTAACACAAGTCGTAATGTGAAAAGAGCTTTAACATGACCGTTTTCGAAAACCTTTCTGATATATTTCCTTTATTAACCAGCTGGGGTGAGCTTAATAGAGTGTAGGAAAATAAATAGCACGCTGTTTCGTCACGTTGGCCACCGACGCATCGACCGATGAACGTGACGTCACGCACCCCGCTGATTTATAAAGGAAAATCGGCCTTAGTCCCGGTTCACGAAAAATGTTACACCCGATATCCTACGTGGTTACGTGAGCGGCGACAAATGAAGGAAACTCATTTAGTATAGTTACTACACTGATAGGATCAAGAGACATTTCATTTGTCTTTAACAATTTAATGGAGGAGCTTTACTCTCTTATTGCGGAAGCTAAGCGACTTTCGTAGAGGCCAGTTATTGGATGGATGATCAAAAATGTACTATTCCGAAGTCTTCCGTGCTTCGGTAGGCACTTAAGACATTTGTCTTGTTTTAATCCAGAGAGACCAAAACTCGTTTCTTTTATGTTGGTAACCCTTAAATCATGCAGCGGCAGGTGGCAGCCCTACCTGTGACCTTGTTGTATATAAATTTATTAAGCTAATAATGATGACAAGACTAAGATAATATATTTATAAAATGAGATTTTTAGAAAAAGTTTGCCTTGTCGTTGGCATAGCTCTGATCAAAAAAGGGGCCTATTAAACGGCGAAGCTTTAAAGATATTAGGGAAAATAGACGCAGAGAGAATATATTTGAAAAGTCTAAGCAAAAGCGGCGCTTGAAGTCGTCGAGAAGCGGACATCGCCCGTATTGAATGGATGGATGAATGAATGTCTAACCCTTTCCTCTTCATTGCTACGCCTTTCATTTTTTTAAGAATATTAACAACGCGGGGAATATTTTGGTAAGCTTAATGTTTGTTTCACGAGTGGGTCGACGTCCGTAGTACGTCAGCGAGGATCGAACTTTACGCGCTTGGGTCAAAGTTGATATCTCTATGGATGGGCTACTGCCGCCTTTACACATACACTCACACCTCGTATGTGTGGGAAATTACACTTTGTTCAGTTACTAAGTCGCATGTAACGCAATTTGTGAATAAATTAATCATACCTTGGCTGCGCGTAAAAAAAAAACACGAAGAAAAGCTTTACACTTCCAAACTTTACACTCCCTACTTAGCAACTTAAATAATAAGGAATAAATGTTGTTGTTTTGATTCATTACTATGTGTTATTATATTTAACTCTAGCAGGTTTATATCTAAAGATATTATTACTAGAAAACTTAATTTTTTTAAAGAGTGGGGCGAGACTTGAACCTACATCCCCTCGCTTTCAGGGCGAGTACTTTTACAATATAGCAACCAAGAACTTGACAGGCCCACGAAATTTTTTCAAGTGTTTCTTAAACTGTTATAGGAACCAAGTATCCAACAAACGGTTATAAAGAAACAGCTATTTAATTGTTATAAATTTCGTTATTTAAGTAGTTTACTGTAAGATTTTTGTATTTTAATTAAATCAAGCGGGACTCAAACCGAGCGATTACTCTTCCAATAACAAATTATGTATAACCTAATTTAATTTCTTGTTATTGTACTAAGAATTATAATAAAAGTTTTACAATTTTATATATTATTTGCATTTTTCCAATGCTATCTTGTAAGATAAATTGTTTTAGAAAAATACTGGAAAAAATCGACTCGGGTCACAAGTGAATTTTCAGGCGGGAATCGAACCCGCAAACTTTAGAAGTCCGGTCCAATGCTCTCCCAATTGAGCTATCGAGCCTTGTGAACACCCGTCAGAATTTTTCAGTACCTTTTTAATTTTACGCTGTAGGCCAGCGTTGTCTCATCAATGAGAGGAACATCCCTTCATATTCGAAAGAAACATTTTTAGAAAATGTTTGGACAATCGATTAAGATAAAACAGCCATTTTCGTTTAATAATTTTATATTTCTTTGCATTTTTTTCTTCTAAAAGTTCTTATTAATGTTTTTCATTCATCCAAATAAACTATATAACAGTTACGTTTTAAAAAGATCTTTCAATTTCTAAGAAAGCGTGAAATTGTAGCTACAAGCTGTAGCTTCTAATACCTTTAATAGGCTATACAGTCATCAAAGAGAAGAGCGAATAAGTTAAGTTTACTGGTTAATCTCGATCCCACAAAGCCTCTCGACCAGAGAAAACAATTTACACAACAAATGACAAAGGAGACCTGAGAAAATTAGCTTTTTACTCACCGCTGGGGTGAATTTCCCCAAGCACTTTACTTTAATTCTACGCAAATTTTACCCTTAATAACGGTTTTGATTTAATAAATAGTTTACTTGTTGCTAAACGTTTCAAACTAATTTAGCTCCTACGTTAATGCTATTTGGCAATCACTCAATCGGACCATTATAAATTGAGCATAAAGTCAGCTCACAAATCGTAAAGCAAATCTTTAATCTAAGATCACAGTGGTTTGTGTGTTTGTCTGTCCGCTCTTTTTCCCGCTCTTTTTCCATTGTATGAATAACGTTACCATAGCAACGAGTTAACCGCAAGTAGTTCGTCTACCGGACGCTAGATGGCGCTAACGAAAAAATATTTAATAATAGAAAAAATTTAAAGAATTTTACAGTCCACCCGTGCGAAGCCGGGACGGGCCGCTGGTGAATTTAATAATTATAATATTATATTCGCTATGTTTTTATAAAAGAAACTTTCTTCTATTGCTGTTTTGACGTGACAACGTCTTATAAATTGGTTTGCCGTGTGACACTTCAAGAAACTGCGTTACGCTCCGCTCACGTTATGCGCTCACAATGAGAGCGAGTGAGAGGCACGCGTCCCTTCCACTCGGGCATGGTTAGCCCGCCTAAGAGCGAGAGAGACAGACATAAAAAGTGGAAGGGACGCGTGCCTATAAATTAATGTTTTAAATATAATTCTTTGTATAAATAAATGTTTTAAATTGTTACTATTATTTCATCCTTCTTCCTACTATACAAATGAATATTCACATTTAAATTATTTTACCACTCAAAGTCGTTGTCACGTAAAACTTTCGCCCGTATACCGACTTTACAGGCAATCAATTTTTTTTTCTTTAAAGCATAAATCTCTTTGTTTTGAAATTAAAAACGAAAAAATCAGGTCTGTCCCACAATGTGATTGTTCTATTCACACTAGATGGCGATTAACATTCAGCTTTGCTACGTAGTTTAATGGTTTTCAATTGTGCAGAAAATTTTATTACATTCAATGAATGCAGTGAGAAATTCAATCCCATTCGCGCAATTTCAAAAGTTAAACTAAGACTGTTGGAAGAATTTAGTGAAAATATTGTGGTTAAATTTAAGAAAATTTATTGCGGCACTTTTAAGTTACGAAATTGTTCGCTTTATGAAATGCTGTCTTAGGAGCAGGTGGCAGACGTATACTTCGGGAGATTAAAGGTATTATTATAAACAAGCCAGCTCCCGCTTCGCTGTCGTGGATTTCTCACTGTCCAATCTCTCCGAAATTTCACTACGGGTCTTAAAGTTGTATCTTTTGGTATATAATGATTAAATTAATAATTGCTTGAATGCTTAAGTTAATTACGAATTAAAAGAAACGAATAAGAATTACGAATTAATACAATATAATATACCAAGAAATAAGCTTCAACAGCATGCTTACATATTAAAAAAATACATTTTATTACAACAAACATAGAACTTTAACTCTTACCTTTAAAGTTCAATTAATTTCGAAATTTTAAAATCTGTGGTAGGCACCATTGTTGTCAGACTAAGAATCAATAATATTAAATTGTTTCAAATTGTTGGGTATTAAAATTTAAAGTTACGTTTTCATTGCTTCCGTATTTTTTTGTTAGAGAAATAATAATAAATTGTTTAAAAATCAAGTTTTGATAAACTTGACTAAAAACCATTTATTTATCAATCCAATCAAGTCAACTGAAATTTAATCCGCGACAATGAGCGAAAAATCCAACTATTTTAAATGGTTATACTTAATAGTTAGAAATAGAAAAATGAAATTAAACATCAGCTCATTTTCAAGACAAGTGAAATGTATAATAGATTTACAATTAGTTTTCTTTTGTTTTACAAACAAATTAGCATTGTTTGTTAATTTAAAAAGAACAGTGAAAACGATAGAGAATGTAGTAGTTAGACTGTAACTTGATTTTGTCGTAATTGATCGTATTGTCTTTAACTCTACATAAATATATAAAGAACTAGTGGACCCGACAGACGTTGTCTTGCCTGTTATTTTTGCAGTATAGATAAATAACCTAGATACCGTCTGCAGCGCCATCTGCCGGGCTGATTTGTGAATCTAAACCATTCTCAGATCCCCTTGAACACACACAAAAAAATTCATTCAAATCGGTCCAGCTGTTTAGGAGGAGTTCAGTGACACACTCACAGAAGAATTATATATATAAAGATTATCATGTTGATCATAAATCAGAAATATTGTAAGTTATTATAACAGAAAAATACCAGAAAAAATCGACTCGGGTCACAAGTGTATTCTCAGGCGGGAAACGAACCCGTAACCTTTGAAAATCCGGTCCAATGTTCTCCCAATTGAGCTACCGAGCCTTGTGAACACTCGTCGCAATTTTCTAGTACCTTTCTGGTTTTACACTGTAGGCCAGCGTTGTTTCATCAATGAGAGGAACATCCTCTCGTATTTGAAAGAAACATTTTTACAAATGTTTGGCAATCGATTATGATGAAACAGCCATTTAGTTTTATATTTTTTATATATTTTGCATTTTTCAATGCTTTCTTATAAGATAAATAATTATAATCGAAAAATACTAGAAAAAAAAAAGACTCGGGTCACAAGTGAATTCTCAGGCGGGAATATTGTTCTGTTAAAATTTATGCTAGTGTTGGTCTTCTACCGTTATCACTATTATTATCAAAAAGAGTTTGTGAAAAATCGCTAATGCAATTTTTAAACAAACAATTCGAAATGAGCCGTCATGCTTAATTCTACACTGTTAACACCTGTATTATGACAAATATTGGCTCGTTATCGGTTCTAATACCAGATTCAATATATTGCGACAGGTTTTGCTTTATTTGATCAATTCGTTGAGGGATTTTACCAAATCTCTGTGTTTATCACTTCATCATCGTTGTGATCTATTAATTATGATCATCATTGGGGCACAGGTTCGTTATGTATGTATGTAAACAATTGTGAAGCCAAAGAATTACATATTCATAAAAAACCATCGAGTCCATCGAAGTGTTGGAGGGTAGTAGTGACGATCATTACCTTAGTCATCCTGTGAGTACGACTTTTGTAAAGGAGTCGAAAAATTAGGATTGTTTATAAAAAACAAGGTTAAACGCGCAGTAAATTTTGGTTAAAGAGATTTTATTTAAATTTGTGAGAGGTGCCGAAGTGTAAGAATTAAAAAATTGTAAATTATGAATAAGATATAATAAATAAATAAATATTACACAATATTTTATATACCGATCTGAACCCAAGTATCGATCACGTTTTTTTTAAAGTTATTTCAACATACAGTTAACTCAAGCAAATAATATCATAAATGGAAATATTTCCTACATTCACACCAATTAACCTAGCCCAAAGTAAGCACTTCTAAGGCTTCTGTTATGGATACTATCATACATAAATAAGTAATATTCATAGAAATATATACAAACATCCATGACTCAGGTACAACTACTGGTATTCATCATACAATCATCTTCCCTTCCGGGATTCGAACCCAGGACTGTCGTTGTGAAAGGCAGGATCGCTACCGTTGCACCAAACGTGGTATCTAAAGCACATGTGTTATAAAATAAAGAAACCAAGACGGTATCACAATACACAAAACCCGATCCAATATAGAAATGCTCGTGTTCTAAATTGACTCAGCTGGAGATCGACCTCGGATTTCGGAGTGGCTTTACCATGAAAATTAGTATGCGAACCATTTAATCACTGAGCTCATCAGAAGAAGAAGGCTGAAGGATTATTATCCGAGCCTTTAGAGGCGCCCTATGGCACCCTGTGATCCCTATGATAGTGACTCTATACTGGTTCGGAGACTCCCTGATGGGAGATGCCGTCCAGCTAGAAAACCACTATAGTGGCTCGCTACTCTCGGCTTGAGGTCCATTTGAGCATTTCGCCGTCCCAAAACCCGGAATCGTTGTTAATGTTCATCTGCGACCAACATCAATTACACATAAAAAAATGAAGCATTATTAGAAGACATCCAGACATCCATCGGACATCCAAACGCACTACCGGCTACCACCCTTTCTTGGTTGCTATTCCTACCTAGCGCTTCTCAACGTCTTTCATAATGGGCACTGCAAAGGTGTGGAACTCTCTTCTTGTGTCTATATTTCAGAGTACTTATAACCCGTCCATTTTCAAAGGTGAATAGGCATCTATGGGTTAGCTCATTTTATCATGGATCCTGTTTCGGCCCCCGGGCTTGATTCGGATCAAAAGCGAACCGATTCAAAATAAAAAAGACACTTTTAAACTGGAAATTTATCGCTTGACTCAGAAACCTTAGTAATAAAAATGTTATTTACCGAATTGGCAAAATAAGTTTATAAATTAAAAAGATTAGTACATAATACGATGATTAATATATTCATTTCAGTCCAAATGGTTAAAAATGTATAAATTGATAAAAAGTATTTTTGCTCTTTTATATCAGTAGAAAAATGGTTCGCTTCATTAATTAAATGTTGAAAGCAAAAAAGATTTGTTGCATCCGTTAGTGTTGATGACGCGTGCACACCGCAAATCGTTTAACCACGATTAATGTAACTGGAATGCAGTGGCAAAATGTTTAGCATCTGATTCTGGTAAAATTAAGAGCAAAACTAAACGTAACTAAATCATATGCATATTTTTTGTCTTAACTGGAATTTAAAATCTGTACCTACGTGCAAGGGTTGCGATCCTGCCTTTCGTACCGGTCCTGGGTTGGAGTCTCAAAAGGGGCAGATGTTTGTGTGATGAATACGAGCATTTGTATCTGAGTCATGGGTATCTATATATATTTCTATAAACATTTAATATCTAAGTATTGTATATGTTTATTCGTTACCCTGGTATCCATAAAAATAAAAATTCATTTTATTGCAAGAAATAAAGTCTCCCAATGGTTAGTAACAATGAAAACTTAAAACTAGGTTAGGACATATATTAAAAATCATGACAATTATTTATTAAATAGGGCATGTCAAAAAAATAACAAATTGCAATCGACACACACTCTTTAATTACTTTTGGCCTCACCCAACAAGCACTTTGGTCCAGTGCTGGCTGAAAAGATTCTCGCACCCCCCTGCCACAGCCCACAGGATGCTATTGCGGCTTACAGTGCTTACTTTGGACTTGCCTTATTGGTGTGAATGTGACGAAATATTATTGTTATTTTAATTTTTCATTTTAATTTTTCATTTTAATTTTTTTTCATTTGTATAAGTCACGAGTAATAAAAAATGTAGGTTTTACATCCATTCTACAACTAGCAAATATACGAGTCAAAATTTTAACGGATGTTTTTTTCCAAATATTTTACTTTATCTTTGCTAACTATATATTTGCTTTTTCATGATATATAAGATAACATATCTAATATGAAATTATTAAAAACTAGCGGTCCGTCCCGGCTTCGCACGGGTGGACAAAATTCTTTAATTTTTTTGTAGCATTCAATATAGCCTATGACACTCAGCAATAATGTGCCTTTCTATTGGTGAAAGAATTTTTAAAATCGGTTCAGTAGATCCCGAGAGGTAATCTCGGGACCTTACAATTTAACAAATATACAAACACACAAACTTTACTTCTTTATAATATTAGTATAGATAACCGTTGCAGTCATGACTCTAAGTATTTAGATTGTGTATAGCATTTTGATGTAATATATTTAGTTCTTACACTTCCGCGCACATTACACATCAGAATAAAACACTTCTTTACGGATTTTTGCGCATGTTTTATTTTATTTTTATATTTAATCCTGACGATCACGGCTCCTATAAAGGAGTCGAAACTGTAATATAAGTTATTTACGGGATTGCTACCATGTACCTTGTTTTTGTGTTTCCGATATTTCCCGTAAATAACTTATATTACTATAATGTTAGTGACCATGAAAGTTAAAAACAATATAGAGTCGAAACTGATTTTGATGTAATGTTTAACATATTCGTTTCGGATATTTGTATTTGGACACAGTTTGTTTGATATTTCTATATTAATTTTTATGACATATTTTGATTACTTATATAATATTATGTATGCTAGACTCAGCGTAGTGTAAAATTAATGCAAGATATTAATATAAGTTTCGGATAAGGCACGGTAAAAATTAAGTCCCCAACAAAGTAGAGGTTGTGCTATAGGTGTTAAATAATATATAGTATAAATTAATAAACATATAAAAGATCATAATTCGGCAACAAATGCTTGTCCTCATCACAAAAACAAAAAAATTGGTCGTCTGTAATGTCGGTTTATAATTTTACGTGATAACATCATAGGAAAACATTTATGAAAAATTGCATACTTTTATAAATTGAATTGAATTATTTTGTATAATACAAAGAAGGAGTTAATAGAAAATTTTTTTTTTTGATAAATTAACATTTGTTTGCTTTTATTGCAAGATTAATTACAATTATCAATGTGCTATTAACAATTTCTTTACAACTTATTTACATATTAAAGATCATCCGCAGTTGACTTTTTATATGATCGTTTATAGGAGTCATAATATTTTTTTAATCAAAATTGTAACATCACTTATTATTACTGCACTCGACGACAGATTTTGCTCTTTTTTATAATCAAAGAACAAATATATGAGATCAGAATAAAACACTTTTTTACGAATTATTGCGCATGTTTTATTTTATTTTATATTTAATCCTGACGTTTCGACTCCTTTACAGGAGCCGTGATCACAGGAATCACAAAGTGTTTTTTAAAAAAGTGTTTAATTCTGATGTGTAATGTGCGCGGAAGTGTAAGAACTAAATATATGAGATATTGCTTTTTTGCCGCAATTGTTGTTGTGTTAAACAATGGAAACCACATTAACTTTTCACTTTACTTTATAAACAGTTGACAAAATAGTTCACGATTAGGTTGTGTGCTGCCGCTGTCTCTCCTTTACTCGGACGCATCGGCCAATGGAGTGGAAGAGAGATAGATGCGCCTCAAGCCAAACACTTAGGCCAATAGTGCGTTTCTATCGCTTATTTCGCGCTCTCGCTTGAACGCTCGGCTTAGGCGGAACGTGACACTGAGATAATGTAACAATGAGTCATGCTTTTTCGTGTGTGCAGCCGGCGTTCATCGATTTATAATAATAATAATAATAATTTATTAAGACAATAACATTACAAAACATCAGCAATAGACATAATGAGAAGGTTTACAATGTCTACAAATCTGGTCTCCAACTCCCAAACTAGGACGTCTCCTGTATCTTGGGAGTAAGGGATTCCTCCAATACATAATAATATTCTCAAAAGAGTAGTTAATGAGCCTGGTGAGAACGTATTGTTTAGTTTGATTGGTTTTGTGTATGTATTTATGTAGATGAGAGTGTTTGTAAGTGAGTGTGTGTGTACCTATGTGTTACTGTGTGTGCGCGCGGGCGCGCGCGTGATTGTGTGTGTGTATGTGAGAGCGTGAGTATAAAATTAGTATGTAACTAATGGAAACTGTGTTTGCGTTACTTAAGTAGACTTTCTGTCTCATCATAATTAAAAGAAAGAAGTAGATCTTGAACTATTGTTTTAAATTTGAATTTTGTCAATAAGTATATGGGCCTAATTTTATTTATTCTGTTATAAAGTTTTGAGCTGAGGACTGATAGTTGATTTTGAGCCCATGATGTACGACATTTTATTTGTGGGCAAATAAGGGCATCTTGACGCCTTGTTGATATTACCTGGTCAAACGGCAAAGAAGAATGTTCATGGAGAAGCATTCGCAAGATTGACAGCTGCCGGACTGTGAGAACCCCGCATTCCGCGTACAGTTAACAAGACGTTATCACGTCAAAAAACATCACACACAAACTTAAGCCATAAGGTGGTATCGCTAACGTTGCACCTGTCAAAAGCATTGTACCTACTCTTTCTATCAGTGCATGAGGTAAACTTTAAAAAATAAAAAATAATTAAAAATTCTCCACGAAAGACAACTTTCACTGTTTTTTAAAACAAGGAGTACTCTTTTTGGAACTTCCAATTAGAGAGCGCAATAATCGCAAAATCTCTTCACAGTTCCTGCGTTGGAACAAGGGAAACAATATATGCAATTATATATTCCGGCAACGCGAGGCAATTAACATGGAAATTCTCGTTAGCTTCTCGCAAAGGGAAACTTTTGATGTTAAGGAAGAAGGAGAAAAAAATTCAAGAGCTTGGCTCGACCTCATTAAGCAGTCTTTAACCCTCAACTGGTACCGTGGGGTTAGTAATGACCCCGCTTCGCACTTATTCCTATTTTATTTGCCAACTATTGGCAGTCCTAATTTCTTATATTTTATAATACCATATCATGTTATTCTTTAGTAATAATAAATTTAAGAATTTGAATAATATATGAATTCAGACCAGAAACTAGTTGCTAATGTTTTTTTGCAATATATTGACATTATTTAAATAATTTCTTCTAATTTAGATTAGTATTACCATAAAACATAAGCTTATTTAAGTGGTTGAATCAATTACCGCATTAATATTATAATTTTGTATAAAAAATATTTAGTTTTTAATAAGCAATGGAACTGAAAAATATATATTTCCATAGATTTTCTTTGAAACCACCAAAAAATTGACATTTAACCTCATATAACTAGATTTTTTGATGGGATCCAAAGTGACCCGAAAGCACAAATTTTGTTTATCAAATAAACGATACCGTTAGGGGTTAATGCTAGTTAGACGCTTCCAACCGGTGGTTACCTAATTTTTTAGCTAGTTATATTTTTAAACGGACCTACCTTAATGTCAGCTGACGCCCGAATCTCTCTATTGGACTTATGCATACAAAATGTGGAAAACCGGTACAAAGAACAGAAATAAAATATGGGCGGATTATCTTCGCAGTGTAACTGAGTCGCTACACTTTACATTAATCAATAATGTTATTAAAAACTATGGTAATAAAGACTATTATTGTTTGCTTACTACCAAGTCGCCGATATTGATTGATGATTATTATTATCTATTTTTTTCTTTATTTCACTTTTTAAAATGTTTATTATTTCGTTGCGTAGTTTTTCTTTGATCATTATTAAGGCACTTACACTCGAAGGTAAAAAAAAAATGTGTATTTAAACCGTTACAAAGTACCAATGCGTGATCAAAAATAGGCCTGTGTTCATCAAAGGACTGATGATGATGAAAAAACCAGCCATTTAAATGTTATTTTCAAAACTCAATTTTGACGACCGTTTGGTGCAACGGTAGCGATTCTGCCTTTCGCACCGAAGGTCCTGGGTTCGAGTCCCGGAAGGTACAGATGTTAGCGTAACGAATATGAGCATTTCTACCTGAGTCATGGTATTTATATACATTTCTGTGAATAATACCTACCTACGTATCAAATTTGTATATCTATTAGTTACCTTAGAACAATCTTTCCAGTGCTGGCTTTGGGTTAGGCTGACATAAAACATAAGCGTGATAATAAGTCTGTAGTGTGTGAGTTTGCTTTTGAAAGGCCTCACCACTTCATTACATTTGATATACCACAAATTCTTGCTAGAGAACAGAGATTTGTTCCTAGATCAGAAAACATTCTTATATCAATAAATATGAAGGATGAAGCGTTCCAGCTGCTTCTGATCCCATAATAATATAATAGTATCCCCAAAGAGATAAACTGCGAGACCCAGTGATGTAGTGATCTCTGTTTTTAAATCCTGTCCGAATTTCTTTCGCCAGTTTTTCTTGGGAGGTTCTTCTTATTTTTAAACTGTTAGAAGACTCTTTAATTCACAGTAATTGTGGCAACGTTTAGTAAAATAATGAAAATATGCAAAATAAACCAATTTTATTTGTATGAATTAATAGGTAAGAACGTGCTCAATTAAAATATTGAAAGCACATGTATGACTACCATTACATTAGTAACCTTGTCTCACCGCTCCTGTAAAGTTAAAATAATTTATCCTGTAAAGCAGTCGAATGTCTGAATTAAATACAAAAAAAAAAACAAGAATAAACTGAATGTTTACTTGGTAAAAGCGGTATTATTATTTGACCTTTTTTCTATTATTATTAATAATATTAATATATCATACACTCACACAAATTAGCCTAGCCTTAAGTAAGTACCGTAAGGCTTGTGTTATGGATACTAGAGTAACGGATAGACATACATATATAATACATAGATAATAAATATTTATAGAAATACATAGAAATAACCCTGACACAGGTGCAAATGCTCGTATTCATCACACAAACATTCCGGGACTCAAACCCAGGACCGTCGGTGCGATATGCAGAATCACTACTATAACACCAAACGGTCGTCATTTCAAAGCGCGATTGGCGCGGACGTGTAAGAATTAAATAATATTTATAATCTTACAATGTTGAAGACTGTATTCCCTTTATAATACGGCCGTTAAAGTCATTGAGTCGTTTTGTACTGTAACATAGCAATGGAGTAAATAAATGACAAGAATTCGAAGTATCGAAGTTACCTTGAACATATAACAGTGTATTTCTTATAACATTATTAAATATTATTATATAATTTCTTCTTTTTTTGTGGTTTGATTTTTTTAAGCTTATTTTTATGCTAAATTACTAGTTTATTTTAAATTATTCAAATTTATTTAATTGCATATTTTTGGGATTATCTAACTTAATTCAAGTTTATTCTGTTAAGGTTCATGACTGTCTTTATTTGTTTTTCAAATTACTTGTGACACGTCCAAATATATTATGGGTGATTTTCGGGGAAAACTATAATTAGCTTTACCATAGACTTATTACTAATTAGGTTAAATGAAATTGTTACGCTGTTGGTTTTTCAAAAATAAATAAATAGACAGTGAGATTGTATGTAACCCTTTTAATGCCAAGGAGCGCCGTTGCTTTGCCTTCGTTAGTTATAAAAAATCCCAGCGTCGCGATAGCGGTCTTTTTGACAGTTCACTTTTGGCGCGCGCAGGTGCCGGCCGTGTTCGTATTTTTAGCGCTCTTTTTGACAGTTCACTTTTGGCGCGCGCAGGTGACGGCCGTGTTACCGTGTTCGTATTTTTATTCATTAAATTGCATCCTAACTACACTCGAGAGCAATGAATCCGGGTCACTTAAAGAATCCTTAAAATCTCGGAAACTAAAAATGCTAGGTTAATGCAATAAATTGTATTTAATAGACAATGTAATACTCCTTAAATGAAGGTATTAAAACTTCTTAGTTATTGTAAAGTTATATCATAAAAAAATCAAATTTGAAAAAGGGCCACTTTCGAAGATGGAACTACGAAATTACAGCATTTGGTTTTGCTTTTGTTTGTAATCTGTCATTTATGTGGGTACATAAACCATGTTGATAGTGCTCTATATTCATTATTCAAGCTGAAATTATGTCGCTTACGCCTGAAGAATGCACCAGAATACTTACAATGCTGGAAACCGGCCGGAGTCAGCGCGATACAGCCAGGACTGTCGGTGTGTCGCTGTCAACAGTACAAAGAGTTCTCCGACGTTACGAAGAAACTGGTTCTAACCTACGCAGACCAGGAACGGGCAGAACCAAGTGTACCACAGCACGAGAAGACCGATACTTGGTGAACACCATGCTTCGAAATCGCTTTCTCACAGGAACTGAACTCACCAATCAGTTTCGACGCCTCGGAGGTAGTAACCCAAGTGCATGGACAGTAAGACGTCGGCTTGCTGAATCTAACTTAAAACCCCTTAGACTGGAACTGGAGCGTGGGCATCGTATTTCAAGACTAAGATATGCCCAGAGCCACGTAAATTGGAGTATTGAAGATTGGTCAAAAGTTATGTTCTCCGACGAATCAAAATTTATGCTCTACAAGCACGATGAAAGACACAGAGTGTATCGAAGACCAGGGGAAAGATTCAAGCAAGCATTGTAATAAAAATCCCCTGGGGTAATGATGTTATTTACCCCAATGAAAGCTAGTCGGTAGAGCAGAGGGGTTGTGGTTGTGTGAGTGTGGATTCGCGTGACCCAGTCATCCATGGAGCAACAATGATTTTGGGCGCCGTTAATAATAATTAAAGTTGACAATAAAAAGTAATAAAGTGTCCATGGATCGGAACAAAGTGAGTTTAATAAATCAAACTAAAATTATCCTTTAGACAAACATTTATTAACAACATTACATTGCCGGTATCAAATTGTATTTTCAAAGAACAATTCCCTTAGGAATGCATATTATAAAACATTATTGGAGTAAGGGGACGGCTGTCTAAGACCGAACCCATAAGTACTCACAATCCTTAAGCTAAGACACCTATCGCTTATCATCTTAATATAAAAAGCTCTGAATACCTTACTTACAGGTTATTCATAATAAAGTAATATTCATAAACATTTTAAACAGTAACCAGACATAATGCTAGAACTAAATTAATTTAACATGTAATTAATACATATATTGACTGTAGACCGACATAGGCTGAAGTTGAACATGTCGCCGATAAGCCATTACAGATTTGCTGATACTCCAAAGGAATAAAGATTTTTATGAACAAAAATCAATTCCTCGGGTACATGATATAGAACACAGCTGCTACGGTAACAAAAGGAAACTGTGGAATACCTTGGTTAAATTGATAATCACATGGCAGAGGTAACGCAGACATGTGCTGCGTCACGCCGACATCAATGAGACATCATCATCTGGGATTCCAGCTAGGCCCTCGTCCTTGCAGCATAACATTGAAATAGACCTTGAGGTAAGCTTCGAATAATACCCAAAAGCCATCCTTAAAGTTGAATTGAAATATCCTGGTAGTTGAAGCTAGGTCCTAAACTTGAACCATCATTGAAGCATCACTGAAGTAGCCTTAAAACCTGGTCTTGAAGTATCATTGAAGTGGCCCAAAAGCCTTGCCTTGAAGTGGCCTAAAGGCCTTACCATGAAGCCCAAAATTGGGCTTCAATTATTACATGTTTTATCCCGAAGGAAACAACACTTATAACATGATGAAAGATAAAATGAGCCTCGATCCCATACAAATCAATGCGTAATGCATTATGAAATGAAATCAGACTTCCATGAGGAAGTAACAAAATCTGCAGCTTTACATTTAATAAAATTTCTGCATCCTTACGACACAGTCGAAATGAAAAAAAAAAGTCGAGGAAGACTTCCGTCTTGGTGGGAATAAACTCGAGTACCATCGACAACGACTAAACCAGAGACTACTTGTGGTCTTCCAACATACATTATTTATTGTATGAATATAATTATTAAATCCTAAATAGCATACTAGCCATTAACATTTATTTTAATTAGCAAAATAACAAATGAGACATATTTATTTAATTTTTACCAACAGAGTATAAATTTATTTGGTCCGAAACACCTATCGAACAACAACGTAAACAATTGAATGAGTAGATAGTAACTAGGTAGCACAAATCGGAACTACAAACGTCGCATCTGACAGTACTCACCTGTCAATCTGAAAGCCAGCTGTGATGTATGTAAACAAGAAAGCTAATTTTATTTTGACTATTGAAAAGTAAATAAATTCTTAGTGAATGCTGTGTCAAAATGAATTCAAACGGATGCTGTGTTGCTAAAGGGTGTGGAACGATCTCCGACACTCGCTATGCCACTGGAAATTGACTCAAACAAGGTAGAAATATTCATGCATTATTCTAATACTAACTATCTCAAAACCAGACAACATACACATCGTCCTATCTAGAAAACCTACATAAACTTAATACCTAATGTTCCTGCCCGTGTCGTGAAACTATGGCGAGGATATCACCATAAACAGTACTTTAAAATCCAGTGCTTGCTATCTTATAGATAGGTTGAAAAAAAAGTGTTACAGTACCGTCTCAGTTGGGAAAGAAAAATTTTATTCAAAATGAAAATTTTGAATAAAATTTTTCGTCAAAAAGGAACGACGAAATCTAAAATTACAACCTAGACTAAACAAAACAAAACAAGCCTTAAACTTACTTTACTTAAAGATAAACCACCTTAAGACTCAAAACTAGATAAGAAAAGTTTTAGTCATTCAAAGGGAAAACTAATAACTCACCAGAGTTAAAGTGAAAAAAGGTAGAACCGTTTCATAGACTGCCATAACACAAAAGAAAGCTAATCATGGTTCTAGCCCTAACCAGTGCTAAACACAGGTTGGTTAAACAAAATCAGCACATAATTTACCCAACCACAAAGGTGGATAAATTGCACGAAACATTGAAGTATGCAAAGCAGTGACTCCCAAAGTCAAAGTGTGAGGAGTGGAATATCCAACTTCCCTTATACACCAAAATAACTGAAAAAGCAAATCATCACACCAGACGACATGCCACTATGACAAAGCTAACTGGGGGTGTTACCATCCTTGGTATCACTCGTGGGTTACACGAATGCAACAAGACCTACGGATGTAACACGGATAAAATATCCTAAAAAGCATTGGGCACAAGGTATCACAGCATCAGACTTGAAACCACACAACCATCTGAAGGGACTTCAACCGCCTTCACTGTGACCCCGCACGACAACGCCCATCCCTTCCAGAGAATAAACCACGTTACCCAATTTTTTGGGCAAATCAGAAGTGTGACTATCAGAAGGGACAGTAACAGCTTGGACATCAAAAGTTTGTAAACCAAAATCCGAGAGACTATCAATTTCACACTCCCTATCAGAATTAACAGAGGGAATGCATTCCAAGACATCCGGAGCAAGATTAAAAGATTTCCAGAAATTAATTCCAAAGTGGACTGGAAGTGTAATCTCCGGTTGTACATAAAACTTAATTGTTTTAATCACATTTTTATATTCAATAGGAACGTCCATATAATATCGACAGTAATATTCGGAACCGTTAGCAACTCTAATATAACAAGGTTTATTAAGAGCTCTCAACGGAATACCAAATTTAATGAAGAGTTTGTGGGCATTGTTACCAAGTATTGAACAACTAGCACCACAATCAAGTAAACCACTAACAGGGACACCATGCGCCTTAACATTGACATATGGTCTATTGCCCCTCACATTGGGTTGAGAAAGGGTCTCTCTGCAAGTACTAACATTACTCAGAGATACTACGTTATCTAGTCTCTTTGGCTGATTACAATCCGGACACTTAGTAGACTTAACATTAGGTTTGCCACATTTAAAACATAAAATCGGGCGAGATGCTTTACAACGAGACGTAGGGTGCTCGTTATTTTGGCATATAAAACAATATACAGAACCCTTCCTAGAATTGGAGTTCTGCACAGATGCGATTGAAAGCTTTTTATTAAGGTTAGCAGCATTTTCAAATTCGGAACTATCAGTCTTAGCTTTCGGTTTATAACGAAAATCTGGTGCAACACTGGATTTGGTAAAAGAAGGTTCAGAAAACCCTTCAATCCGAAGTTTACATGTTTCGATTCGCTTCCCTAGTTCTTTCAAATGATCAAGCGACCGGACGTCAACCAGCATCAGTTTGCGGTTGTATTCAGGACGTATGTTACGCATCACAATCTTCAGTTTTTCCGCATCGGACAACTCAGTAGTCAAACGAGACATCATTCCCAATATAACGGATAAAAACACAACTAAAGATTCGTGCTTACCCTGTGTACGCGACTGAATCTCCTGCATAAGCCGATCGTCATAACCAGGGAGATCAAAATCAGATTTCAAAGCCGAAACCAACTCTTCGTAGTTTTGGAACTTAGACTTATACACTCGATACCAATAAAGAGCAGGACCCTCAAACAAATCAGGAAACCCGGTGAACACATACTCTTTGGGTATCTTCCTAGCAGCACAAAGCTCCTCCAACCTACACAAGAAAGCACGGACACAAGTGTCACCATTAAATTTCAAATTAAGAGAACACAAATTGTATGATTTCTCCGGTATATAAATGACTGTCTGAACATGTGCGCGGGGAGAACTATCTTTTGTTTCAGATTCAGAAGAATCATTATTTTCCGATATACAATTAATCAACTTCCCCTGCAGCACTAAAAGATCTTCCGGAGGATGAGCAATTCTGGAAATTCTAGAAAGAATATAATAAGCACGACCAACAAGGCATGAACGTGTAGTTTCCAAAATGCTATTCTCACTAAAAGAATTAAGCAGTAACCTAGCCTTAACTTGGAGAACCGAGATTTCTGTATCCTCATTACTAATAGAAACAGCCGCAGGAATTTTCAAATTACCCCTACGAACTAGTTTCAAGGTACACCTTAAAAGTTTCCGTAATTTATCATTACTGCTATGCTCATCAAAAGAGACTTTAAAAAGGAATAATTCATGTTCAAGTTCTTCCCTGAGCAAGAAATTAACATTAAAATTAAGTTTCTACATATTGGGAAAAAATAATTTACATTAAATAATGCACTAAATGTTGAATTATTAATCTCACTTTTCTGGGCCCCACGTTGGGCGCCACTGTTATAAAAATCCGCTGGGGTAATGATGTTATTTACCTCAATGAAAGCTAGTCGGTAGAGCAGAGGGGTTGTGGTTGTGTGAGTGTGGATTCGCGTGACCCAGTCATCCATGGAGCAACAATGATTTTGGGCGCCGTTAATAATAATTAAAGTTGACAATAAAAAGTAATAAAGTGTCCATGGATCGGAACAAAGTGAGTTTAATAAATCAAACTAAAATTATCCTTTAGACAAACATTTATTAACAACATTACATTGCCGGTATCAAATTGTATTTTCAAAGAACAATTCCCTTAGGAATGCATATTATAAAACATTATTGGAGTAAGGGGACGGCTGTCTAAGACCGAACCCATAAGTACTCACAATCCTTAAGCTAAGACACCTATCGCTTATCATCTTAATATAAAAAGCTCTGAATACCTAACTTACAGGTTATTCATAATAAAGTAATATTCATAAACATTTTAAACAGTAACCAGACATAATGCTAGAACTAAATTAATTTAACATGTAATTAATACATATATTGACTGTAGACCGACATAGGCTGAAGTTGAACATGTCGCCGATAAGCCATTACAGATTTGCTGATACTCCAAAGGAATAAAGATTTTTATGAACAAAAATCAATTCCTCGGGTACATGATATAGAACACAGCTGCTACGGTAACAAAAGGAAACTGTGGAATACCTTGGTTAAATTGATAATCACATGGCAGAGGTAACGCAGACATGTGCTGCGTCACGCCGACATCAATGAGACATCATCATCTGGGATTCCAGCTAGGCCCTCGTCCTTGCAGCATAACATTGAAATAGACCTTGAGGTAAGCTTCGAATAATACCCAAAAGCCATCCTTAAAGTTGAATTGAAATATCCTGGTAGTTGAAGCTAGGTCCTAAACTTGAACCATCATTGAAGCATCACTGAAGTAGCCTTAAAACCTGGTCTTGAAGTATCATTGAAGTGGCCCAAAAGCCTTGCCTTGAAGTGGCCTAAAGGCCTTACCATGAAGCCCAAAATTGGGCTTCAATTATTACATGTTTTATCCCGAAGGAAACAACACTTATAACATGATGAAAGATAAAATGAGCCTCGATCCCATACAAATCAATGCGTAATGCATTATGAAATGAAATCAGACTTCCATGAGGAAGTAACAAAATCTGCAGCTTTACATTTAATAAAATTTCTGCATCCTTACGACACAGTCGAAATGAAAAAAAAAAGTCGAGGAAGACTTCCGTCTTGGTGGGAATAAACTCGAGTACCATCGACAACGACTAAACCAGAGACTACTTGTGGTCTTCCAACATACATTATTTATTGTATGAATATAATTATTAAATCCTAAATAGCATACTAGCCATTAACATTTATTTTAATTAGCAAAATAACAAATGAGACATATTTATTTAATTTTTACCAACAGAGTATAAATTTATTTGGTCCGAAACACCTATCGAACAACAACGTAAACAATTGAATGAGTAGATAGTAACTAGGTAGCACAAATCAGAACTACAAACGTCGCATCTGACAGTACTCACCTGTCAATCTGAAAGCCAGCTGTGATGTATGTAAACAAGAAAGCTAATTTTATTTTGACTATTGAAAAGTAAATAAATTCTTAGTGAATGCTGTGTCAAAATGAATTCAAACGGATGCTGTGTTGCTAAAGGGTGTGGAACGATCTCCGACACTCGCTATGCCACTGGAAATTGACTCAAACAAGGTAGAAATATTCATGCATTATTCTAATACTAACTATCTCAAAACCAGACAACATACACATCTTCCTATCTAGAAAACCTACATAAACTTAATACCTAATGTTCCTGCCCGTGTCGTGAAACTATGGCGAGGATATCACCATAAACAGTACTTTAAAATCCAGTGCTTGCTATCTTATAGATAGATTGAAAAAAAAAGTGTTACAGCATGCATCGAAGAAAAAGTAGCCTCAGTGGTGGGTCTGTACTTGTGTGGGCCGGAATTTCTTCTGAAAGTCGCACAGAGCTGGTGATCATAGAAAACGGCTCTTTAACTAGCGTAAGATATGTGGAAGAAATCCTCAATGATCACGTTGGTCCATTTATGGTCAATTAAGGTGAGGATGCTATATTTATGCATGACAATGCCCGACCTCATACAGGTAGGATTGTGAATGACTACCTTCAAGAGATGAACATTACTCGTATGGAGTGGCCAGCGCGCAGCCCAGATATCAACCCGATCGAGCATGCTTGGTACGAGCTAGGCAGATGCGTAAAACAACGAAACCCTCCCCCACTCACGCTTCGTGAGCTCAAAATTGCTCCCACAGAGGAATGGGAGAATATTCCCCAAAATCGTATAAGGAACTTGGTGTACAGCATGCCAAACCGCGTAAACGCAGTAATGGAAGCACGAGGAGGCAATACGAAGTATTAAAATTCAAGAAAATCGTAATAAAGTTCAAACATTTCATGTTTCCTATTTTTGTTTTAAGGAGAGATCAGCAGTTTTTTTCTTTATGTAATTTTGTGTTAATAAAATGTATGGTGACTCATATTTTTTTTACGTTCATTTAAGGAGTATTACATTGTCTATTAAATACAATTTATTACATTAACCTATCATTTTTAGTTTCCGAGATTTTTAACATTCTTTAAGTGACCCGGATTCATTGCTCTCGAGTGTATCTTTGATCGCATATTTTTTATATAAACGTTCATATAACTCTTGTTCATGTAAATCTATAATCTAAGATCACAGTGGTTTGTGTGTTTGTCTGTCCACTCTTTTCCCGCTCTTTTTATATTGTATCAATAATGTTACCATAGCAACGCGTTATCCGCAAGTAGTTCGTCTACCGGACGCTAGATGGCGCTTACGGAAAAATATTTAATAATAGAAAAAAATTCAAGAATTTTGTGGGACGGGACGCTACTCTATACTATCTAAGAACACAAATTTGCTGTTAGTGTGTTTGTCTGTCCGCTCTTTTTCCCGCTCTTTTTCCATTGTATCAATAACGTTTCCATAGCAACGCGTTACCATAGCAACGTGTTACCATAGCAATGCGTTACCGGGTCAGCTAGTTATTTATAAAAATGCACGTTTACTGCCATTTTAAACATAATTATATTGGTAAAATATGTATGGCACTCAAAGGGGTAATAGAATATCATAGCTCCGTGTGTTTACAGTTGGCTCCTCATGAAAATACTTTACCCATCCTTCGCATAAACCTTAATGTCATAAATTATAAAATTATTATTACGCACGAATGACATCACGTGGTTGATAAATGGAAGCGAAACCTCTGTGGAAGTCCCATTGAAAGTTCGTTAATTAATTGCTTTTCGCTTACCTTTCTAAGCGTTGTTCAGGGACTTGAGATGTGATGAATGATTTCTGTATAAATTAAACCAATTAAGAAATTCCCATGAAAGTTGTCGAAATATGTGAATGAATTAATAATTAGTGGTAATGGATTTCGTATATCAAAATATATGATCGGGACTTCTACAGAGAACGGTTTACGATCTATGTTGATTATTTTGATTTTCGAAAACGTTATCATTGTCAATTTGATATGTTTGCTGCAACGGTAGCAAACCTGGCTGGCTGAGCTATATTAGTCGGTTCATTTATACAAAAAAACATCTTATATTCAAACCAATCACCCTAGCCCAAAGTAAGCACTTTAAGACTTGTGTTATGGATATTAAGGTGTAATATTAAATGTTTTGTCTCTTGTTAGATCGCATCACCTTGATGCGTTTAATATGTTGATTAAAATTAAATTTTAAGATAATGCCTACACTACTTGAAGTATTTAAATTTAAACGAGCAATTCTTGTATATATATACGGTGCCAACAATTTTCATGAAATTTTGTATGCAAGGGGTTTCGGGGACGATAAGTGGATCTAGCTAGGTTTAATTTTTAGAAAATGTGTTTTTTTCGTGTTTCTGAGCACTGAAAAACTGCTAAAATTATCATTAGAATACAAAGCTTAATTTCGCCACTATCTGCAATGTTACGATAGCTCAGTCCTTAGGGAGTTAGGCCTCTTCTAAAGCCAAACAATTAGCAGAAATTGATATTTTTCTTATGGATGAGGCTTCGATTCTTCCAAAATATGGTTTGCAAAACATTGATCAACTTTTGCGATCCATTGGAAATTCAGAATTCAGATTTCCCTTTCGGTGGAAAAGTAATAGTACTTGGAGTAGATTTTCGCCAATGTTTGCCTGTACATCCGGGAGGTCGATCGTAGCGAAGAAAAGTTAGGTCGGCTGGTTCCAGAAGGGGGTCAGTCGACAATTGAGAGGACTGGGGTAGACCTGAAGGGTCTGTCGTGACCATTTTAGGCGGATTCCTGTGCCTCTAAGAGAAGGTTCAGGTCAGACGATAGCTGATTGGGTTGATGCGTCAAGTTGGATCTAGGTCGTCTGGACAGAGGATTTGAGGAAGTGGAAGGTATGTAGTCGGATGTGCTCCGGATAACCTTGTGCCGAAAGCGTTCTTTCTCGTTTTCGTTAACGTTTATTTATTTATTTAAGTAACGTTAACATTGTATTAACTTTAACATATAGTAGATATTACGACGTTTTATAGCTGTAAATACAACAATTATAAGTGTTAACCATATTCGATATATCATTATTACTTTAGTCAAATAAATGGATATTAATCACACATCACATAAAAAAGACATTGAGAATAAAATTACAAAATAAATCAATAAAATTAAAATTCCATGAAATTAAATTAAAATTCTTTAATTTTTTTCTATTATTAAATATTTTTCCGTTAGCGCCATCTAGCGTCCGGGAGACGAACTACTTGCGGTTAACGCCTTGCTATGGTAACGCATATACAATGAAAAAGAGCGGGAAAAAGAGCGGACAGACAAACAACAAATTTGTGATCTTAGATTTTAGATTCAGCTTAAAAATAATATTGTAATAAAAAGTATGTTGTTTTAATTTAAATAATGATTTAGGAAATGAAAAAAAATCTAATTGAATAAAGATAAAATAAGATATCATATCGTTGCTCGAATCGGTTGTCAAGTAAGACTGGGTATGAAGTTACTATAGCGTGCTTGTCTGTGTCTGCAGTAGACAAGGCTGAGTAAACTCTGTAGAGTTTGAAACGCTACGCCTGCAGCCAGTTGCTACGAACACCATCGAGCTTATTTTTTTTAACCCTTCATCGGTTCAACGTACTTGGCATTTGGGTGTCGTTTTCACTTTAACACTTTTTACACTTTCAGCGGAGCAGCCCTACACATAGATTTATGTTACATGACACACTCTTTAACGAATGTTTACAGACGTTCTGTATTTAATATAAAAATGTAATTTGGCGCTAGAAACTTGGGAAATTAAACTGATCGGCGCAATGACGTAGCTAATAGAATTTGGTATAGCCCACCGACGTAATGGAGCGTTCTGCAAATAAATCTATACTTTTAGTCGACGTCGCTGTACGTTGAGCCACTTCATGTACTCGAAAAATGACGTATAGAAACGTTGCTCCTCTGAGAGTGTTAAATATATTTATTTAACACTATTATCTATTTATTTATTTTACATTGAGTATAGTATATGTCATACAATTAGATTACTAAACGGCTTTTAAAACCCATTACTAAAAAAGTGCTGTAAAACTAAGTAAATTTAATAATTTAAGCGTATATATTATACAACCTTATATTGCGTAATTTACTAGAACGTCACTTCTTTCTTAATGTTTTAGACATGGATGTTAGATTGAGATTGATTGCATAACTATATTCTTTGTACAGAGATATTGCTCGCGATGAGAAGCAATGTGACCCTAAATTTATTTTACATTCTACTGAATAAAAGAAAAGATGTTTTATTTTACTTCATCAATAAAATTGAATTTACACATATTCATGAGAAAAATAAATAATAAATCATGCATATTAGTCACTTTTACCACTTATTGTGTATGTCACTAGCGGCCTGTCCCGGCTTCGAACGGGTGGACAAAACTCTTTAAATTTTTCTAGTATTAAATATAGCCTTTGTTACTCAGTGTGAATGTAGCTTTCCAATGGTGAAAGAATTTTTGAAATCGGCTTAGTAGTTTTTGAGTTTATCCATTGCAAACATACAAAAATACAAATCTTTCCTCTTTATAATGTTAGTGTAGATAACAAGTAAGTAAAGAATTTAAAAATAAATATTTAATGTGAAAATACAACATTTTCTTTGCGATACTATCACAGGTTGATGATAAAAATAATATGATCCATTTTTGTCACAGTATATTATTTAACTGGTTTTGTTACTTTTTATTTTTGGTACTTTAATTTTAATTTTATGCTTCTCTTGATATTATAAAAGAATTAATAGTACATTATGTTGATACGGTTTTCAGGACTGATTTATTTAAAATATCATCAAAAACTCATGAATGTTGAATGAGTGTTAAATTGGTTAGTTTCGGTTGTATCCGTTATATCCGCTTTAAAGTTTCGTTGTCCCCAAAGGTTGACTGGCATTAAGTCCTCCTTTTGTAACCTTTTATATTTATGGTCTACAAAACTTTTTTTAGAAATAAAAATGTTAACTTTATTTGATTTTGAACGAATTATGTAAAATAAATAAAAATATATTTAAAAATATTTGCTTTATTTTCTACGTTAAGCTACTTTTCATATTAAATTCAGTTAGTGCCACTCAGTTTGTTAAATGGTCTGTATATTCTGATGTAAAGATAAGTACATAATTGCAACATAACATATGTACAATATTTTGAATCAAACAAATATATATACAGTATATTCCTTAAATAACCTACTTTTTATATACCAAATTTGGAAACCAATGTAATACTAGAATTAACTTTTAAACGTAAATTTTGTGTTTATCAAATATGAGATTGAACGTAAAAACTGTCAAATATGAATTATTTACATCAAAATAAGATGTAAATAGAAATTATAAAACCATTAATTTCTATTGAAGATAATGACAAACACTTTCATCTATCTTTAAATAAATAAAACTAATTTCGGAATTTCTACTTCCGATAACGCCCATATGATTCAAGTACCAAATATAATAAACTATCAAACTGCTTTTATATGCTGCTGTTGCAGGAATAAAAAATGTGATCCTTTGGAAATAAATTAGTATAGTTGATTGTAGAATCACAATATTTATTAAGTTATTTCAAAACAGTTGCAGAGTTGCGTCGTAAAAAGCGACTAATATTGTTGGAGGTAGCCAAAATGCACCTCCCATAGTACCCAACATGGGCAGCATTGTTTTGCGAATATTGTTTTTTAGGTAAAAGATCAACCACCCATTTTCGACGAAGACGGCGTCACTAACGCTCATTCGGCTCAGATAATTATTCATAATAACAGTTGCAAGAGATTTTTTATAATTACTTAACTAATAGATTTTATTAGTTCGTTACTTTTAATTAAAGGCTCCTATTCTTCCGTGATTGCAACTGCACCGCAAAATCGGAGCCTCAATGTTAAAAAAGCACCATAAAGAACCCGTTTTAATTAATACAAATATAAGTGACCATGAAAGTAAAAAAAAATATTTGTTTATATATTTACTAATCATAAATATTTAAATATTTAAGGCGAGTTTAAATTTTCTGTGATTTTTAACAGAATTTATATTAATTAATTAACAAATAAAGCATTAATATATTTGTTTTCTTAAGATGACTTTATGAAATAAAATTGTTTTATAAATCCTTAATATTTTTTCTTTTTATCAAAGAACCTCGATAATATTTATAAAACACTATTTACTTTCTAGATTTAGATTTAAAGGGTCCAAAATGACCGTACAATATCAGTTGTAATTGCCAAAATCATGATACCGAATAAGGATTAAATGGTAAACATTTATGATAAGGCTAATTGATGTTAGAAAATCTTATTGCATATATCTTTATGAAAACAATTTTTCTTAATAAACATTACGCTGTGGCAGCTTATGGGAAATGTTTTGTAAATCCAGAGCGAGGGAAATAGGCCATTTTGGGTACGCAGATACGCCGTATTAGCTTAATACCGCCCTACTTCTTCAATTCGCATTTATTGCCAGTTTTTAGCAATTAATTTATATTCCGTTTCCTTCTTTCGATCCTTTAGACCTTGACCGGGGATTGTAAGATGCTTTCAAATTAAGAGAATTCGACTTTGGGTTGTTTAGAAAAAAAAAGGGAAATTAAGTTCCTGTACGTTACAAATGGCATTTATCTTTATAACAACAAATTAAGACTACTAAAATATAAAAAAATATTTTGGATCCAATTACTGGGCACTGCTTTAATAAAATTAATTGAGTTAAAGTTTTTTTCGTCTGTTAATCCCTCAATGTGGTATTGTTTTCAGTAAAGTATTTTGGATTTTATATTTTTTGTTCTTCAGAAATTTGATTGCGAGAACTTCATAGCCTTGTTCCGCCGTCCCCAATTTCTCAAGACTTGCAAATAGGCGCCATCGTTATATGGTTGATATACCAAAGAGTCGCACTAAGCGTTTTGGTTCCAATTTTGTGATCCGTACCTCTAAAGAGTGGAACTCTTTGCCATAGCCTGTGTTTCCTGACAAATACAATTTAGGGGTCTTCAAGTCTTCAATGAATATGTATCTTCTATTCAAGCGTGTTACATCCTTGATCGCATCGTCGCATACCATCAGACTAGATAATGCCTACCTATTTACAATAAAAAAATGTCAAAGAGGTTATATGGGTTAATAATTTATTATAATAATTTAATCCTGACGTTTCGACTCCTTTACAGGAGCCGTGATCACAGGATGACTAAGGTAATGGTAATCATACATGTGTTAAACACTTCTCATTTTATTTAATTTATTTTATTTAAATTGGGAACGTGTCCAATTGTTAAAATTAATAGAAATCAAAATTGTTTCATTTTATATTGTATTGGGTTATTTATTGTATCCATTATTTACCACGAACTCGGAAATAGGAAGACCGTTCCGTGAAGCACTGGCGAAAGAAACTCGAATAGGGAGGGGACCGACCTTCATCTTAATTTTTGCATAAATGGCTTACTACATCACTAGGTCTACAGTGTGTCTATGGAGATATTAATTTTTATCTTATACATATATTTTTATTAATTATGGGATCACAAACAATTGGAACGCTCTAACCTTCATCTCTATTAAAATATAAAATACTAGCTGCCCGTCCCGGCTTCGCACGGGTGGACAGAATGCTTTAAATTTTTCTAGCATTAAATATAGCCTATGTTACTCAGCGTGAATATAGCTTTCCAACGGTGAAAGAAGTTTTTGAAATCGGCTTAGCAGTTTTTGAGTTTGTTCATTGCAAACATACAAAAATACAAATCTTTCCTTTTTATAATATTAGTGTAGATGCGGGATTTTATTGTAAATCAAACGGATATTCCGATAAAAAGTTGAGTTTTATTTACTATTAAATTTACTATATTTAAGGATTTCATTTTTCCTCATATGTGCCGTGCCAGTTAACATTGCATCTAATATCTCTTTAAGAAAATACAGTATTTTCTTCCCTCTAAACTTAAACTATGCTAGGACAATGACTTTTGCATTACATATTTGACTATGCCAATATCTGAATTTCTGGTCGCACTAAAATTGCTAGCGATTTGTCTGTGTCTTAACGTTTACATTATTTTGGTCATATTTGAAATGAGATTCAGTATCAAATTGTTTTCAATAAAAGATGTCTTATAAACAATAAGTAACTTGCCTCTTGATGTGACCGGTCTATTAAGTAACTCGTCATATTTAGAAAAAATTAACAGTTTGTCCGAAAAAAACCGGTCGCCATGGCTAAATGTTCTCTGAAACACCCAAATCTTTACCAGGCTACATCGCTAAAGTGCTAAAAATGCCTAAAGCCTATATTTTTTCACAACTCAAATTCTTTTCGTTTTAACTTAGGATCAAAGTTCCTTTAGCCATCAAAGATTGTTCAGTTAGTGCTTCGAATTCGTACTTGAAGATTGAATTATCACAGTTACCCTTACTGTAAATTATTAAATTTTATTTTATTAATTAATTTTTCGTAGCGAAATAGGTAATATCCGTAGTTACCTAGTTATTTATTTTTAAGTCTATATTGATCACAACATAACAATGGTAATACTGATCAGTGTAAAGAGAAGGTATTTTTGGGCATTAAGGCAAAAAGCTGTAAAAAATAGTGCGAGCATTTCTGGTTGAGAGATGAACATCATTAAATATGGTAAAAATTAAGAAAAATGCAATTGAATATAAATTTAATTTAATAAAAACATTAAAATATGTAAAATTAATTAATAAATAAATACTGAACACCTTTCCTGCAGGTTAATTATGTAAAGGGAACGATAAAAACCAGATATAAAATATTTAAAAGTGTAAAGTGAAAACAGACTTAATATCAAAATATTGGTAACCGGGACAACTAATTACACAGGTCTGCAATGAAAAAACTGCATGGGTTTTTTATACATTTTCTTATAGATTTTGGCGTCCCAAAACCGAAAATAATATTAAAAAAATTCCATCACAGCAATTTTTTTACAATACTAATTTTTATATTTTTATTTTGTGTAAATTCTTGTTTAGTTTAAATTTTTTTTAAGCTTCAAATTTAATTAAAATTAGGATTACTTACCTTAATAGTATAATTATCTAGGAATAAAGACAAAATAATATGGACGTAAACAATTGCAAGCAAGTGCAAACGTGCAGTTGCATTATTCTAACAGACTAAGTCCATTGACTCTATATTGCTACACTCAGTTGAAATCCAGCATTCAAACGCTACTGTGCTCTTGTTTTTATATAATTGTTATGGCTCATAGAGGTTGTGTTATTTCTCTGGACAGCTTCTGTTATATTTGTGGTGAATATACAGTGAAAGAAGTTTAAGTGATTTTATGAAGAAGGTATATTTTGCTTACTTCAAATTAATACTTGATGATCTTGGATCACCTCCCTCCTTCCTGAATCCCACTTTCCTGAATCAATGGAAGAAATCGAAAAAGAAGCATGGGAAATGTAGTGCTTTTGAGCAATATTAAGGATCCCGAATATAAAAGTATTGTACAGCGCATGCTGGCTGCGTATAAGGCTCAAGGGTGCAAGATGAGTTTAAAAGTTAACTTCTTACACTCCCATATTGAATATTTTCATGAAATCTTGGGCGCCTACAGTGAAAAACAATGGGAAAGATTTCACCAAGATGTACGCGATATAGACGTTATAGACGTTACGTTATAGATAAACGTTACCATGGAAGACTGGATGTCAGTATGTTAGCGGACTACTGTTGGATCCTTAAGCGAGAAACCAAAGAAGGAAACCAAAGACGAGTTCGGAGAAGCAACAAAAAAAGAAGAAAAGGTTTCACAAGGAAAGAGAGTAAACATAAATTAATGTATAAATTAAATAAAACAATTGGTTGACAGGTTGTGATAAATATTATGCAGTGTGTTTGTAATAAATAGTTGATTTATCTCAAAATTTTGTCATCATTTTGCAAAAAAACTATACGTGATGGAGAGTAATAGAAGTCATTTTTGAAATCAGCGTACCTTAAAACATATAATTCAGCAAAAATATCTCATGCAGCTGAACTTTTTTGTTTTTTTGCAGACCTGTGTTATCAAGGGAAAAGAAAACAAGAGAAGTATACTTAATAATTACTTCACAAAAAATATTTATTTAATATTTATAATACGAATACACTTAGAATCGTTACTTTTTGTTTTGGAGGGAAAATTGAACAGCGTTTTTTGTTATATGGATTAGTCATGCGAGTCTTTTTTATATGTTTCTTTTGTATTATTATTATATTATTTCAGTGATATTGAAGCAATTAACATAATCTCATTAATCACAAAACAGATAAAGTAACTAACGTATTTAACATAGAAGCAATACAATGAAACCTGAAACACGCTCACAAAGTTTTTACTCTTACCGAGTAAATTTACACGTTTCAACGCAGAGCGTGGTCTCCAGCACAAACACCTAGCTCAGCGGGAGTACTTCCCTTTGATTTAAAAAAAAATGTACGGTACAAATATCCTTGTCTTACTACAGCCGTAAACATGGGACGCAAGGTCATTATACTCATAAGTGCAGCCGTCATTAGACACAAGGTAATGAGAGATCTGCAAGTGCCCCTCCTTTAGAGAGGCAATACTAGACTCGGAAAAAGTTTACTTAAGTATATTTATTGTTATTATTTTTTAATATTTAAAAAAAATTATGAATACATGAAAAATGTGCTTCATTCTATACACTCAGACTTGCCTCATGGGAAAAATACAGTAGAGACAATAGGGACTAATACGCGGCATTTCGACACCCATCTTATGTTCGGCACTCACAAAAGTTGCTTCAACTTCGTAATCACAGACCTGCATTTCACTGCTGCTATCAAGCTATTTATTTAAACCCCTTGCACTAAGCGTTAAACCCCTGCGGTAAGCTTAATGTTCTAACAAACTTTACTCTTATTGTAAGCTCATCACTTGTATTACGAACAAAACGTTTTCAACGTATCAGTAAATTTGCTCTCGGGTCTCCCGGTCAATTTCAATGTATCTATAATCGTGTCACAGAGTGCACGATTATAACGGCTACTAGGGATATAGTTACACTAGTTACAACACAGTAAAGAAACGATTTTTAATAAGTTTTTATGGCTTAGATGTACTTGAAGCTGTGTCAACATACTCAGTAACTTATTTTCATAATTAGATGGTGATGAGGGCCGATTTATGAATGAGGTTTCAGAAACAGTGTGGGTTGAACTTCTTGAGAAAGTGTGAAAAGACAATTCTCGCTATTTTGTTTCACTTGCCTATATTTGTGCATGTTCATAAACAACTAATAGTTAATACTCCACTACAAGAGTTTTAACAAGAAAACTAAAACCACTAAAGTGACACTTTCTTGCAAAAACAGTAGATTTTTTTTAAAATAAGTCATTTCAACATTAAAAATATCGGCAATAGCGACCACGTACGTAAGATAAAAAGTGATTGCTGCAAAAACAAACAAGAAAATCGTTTTATTTGTGCACCGTTTATACGTACGTATTACTATAACTTTATTAAAGTAATAACTAACATTTATAAAAAGGGGTAAGATTTTAGGTTCCTGTTCACGAATGAAAATCAATGCATTCCAAAACGTTTATACATTTCCTATTTACAATTTACAAGCGAGTAGGAAATCTTACTACTTAAGAATTTGTCTATAGTTACATTAATTATCACGATTTATGTATAATAACTTAAAATTTTGTAGAGAGAATAAAGACAAAACGTAATGCAAAACTTTGTCACCATATATACTTGATATGTATGTTTGTCACTTTCGCTATCAAAAATTAAAATAGATCTAACAGAATTATATATTTTCTGCATTTTATTTTTATCGTACATTTTTGTGTATTTTTTATTGATATTTTCCACTCTACGCTTTTTATTCAACTCAAGTTCAAAGGATGTTTATTTGTCAGTTCTTTACTATCTACCTACTTTAAATGTTAAAATTACAAATCTTTAAAGAAGACTGGCGAACTCCCATGTGTTTCCAGATCTCGTTTTAAAGAACACGTTCATCGAAGAAATCGAATGATACTTGATATACTACGTTAGACTAAGAAAAAAGTTAATTGTTTGTTAGTCTAACGTTTGTTAAATTAAATTGTAAGATTTTAACTGAATTTATTTTTCATATTTCCGATAGTGAATGGTTTTGTAAAACATAAGAGATTTTCGCCGTTCTGCTTTTAGGATTCTAACAAATAGAAAATATACAAAAGATACTTTAAAGATGACATCACAACCGATGAGATATGCCGCTTTTACTTATTTTGTTTATGCATTAGATCAAAAGTAAGGGAGAAACCAGAGAATTTCACTTTATGCATAAAACCAAATTATTTTCTTGATCGTTGTCGCCGATCACCTCTCCAAAACTACACTCCTTCGATTTCAAACGTTCTGCTACGCTGCTTACAATTTGGTATGTGTGTCAATGGTTATTTATCCGGCTCGATGGAACAATGAATGAACTTGACGAAGACAAATATATCAGAATAATTGATTAACTATAGGCAGGCCTCTAAGCGAAACCATACCACGATGCATTCTCTTATACAGTGCCATCTAGCGGCAAATTAAGAAAACGATTATCTACAAATTATACATCTATCAATGCAACGAGAAATTCTCACTGCTGTGTTTCCGGTCTCGCTATCTCAATTCTTGCTAACCGTTTCTAAATCCCTCTTTAACATTCATACATATTTCAGTCCAACTAGGGACAGTACAGAAAAATTACCCACAGTGCTAATATCTGTATTTATTTCTACATACTACACGTTTTCTGTCTGGGCTACAAGTGGAGGCGTCGTTAGTAGCGACTTAATGACGACGCCACGTTAGGGAGTGAGTTTATCCGCTTTAATGCTCTATTTATCAAAGCAATTACGTGCCAACGTATAGAAATATACCAAAACAAATCTCTTTTTTGTAAACATCGTTTTAACAAATATTGTCTGTTTATTATTTTCATTTTTTGCGTTTCTAATGCTATCTTTTATGATATAGTTTAATAGAAAAAATATTTAAAAGAATTATCGCCTCAGCAACATGTTGTTCCCAGGCGGGACGACTTCTGAACTAAATCGGTGTTTTATTAACTACTAGCTGATCCGGCCACGCGTTGCTGTATTATGAATTTAAAAAAAAGAACTATCCTATCTCTTCAGTTGGACCAAATTACACATAAATACCAACTTTCATCAATATCGGTTGAGTTGGTGAAGAGTTCACTGGGAACATACATTGTGACACTGGATTTTTATATATTAAGAAGATGAAGCTCGCTCTCTTTTTTTTTTAATGCAATATGCACCCTCCGGACCCGGGGGAGGGAGGTGGTGAATCCTCCATGGATACTACGGGCCGGCCCGAGAGTTATGTCAGACTCGTACTGACTAAACACCACCTGAGGCTGGCTTGCACCCGGAGAAGGTCATAAGCCGTCATCTGAGGCGACCGCCCCTGAAGTGAGGGACGGCGCAAGCGCTACTCACCTAGGTGAGAGAGCGCATAGAAAAAATCGACCGACTCCCAGAAGGGGGGTCAGTCGTGATCATGAAATTAAGTCGGCTGGCTCCCAGAACGGGGGCCAGTCGGCATCTGAGAGGACTGGGGTAGACCTGAAGGGTCTGTATCGATTCTACGTTTAGCTGATTCCTGTGCCTCTAAGAGGAGGTTCAGGTCTGCTGACAATTGGTTGGGTTGATCTGTCAGGACAGACCTAGGTCGCCTAGACAGAGGGTTCATGGATGAGGAAGAAGGAGTGTAGTTGGATGCGCCCCGGATAAGTGGATTTGAATGGCTCTCTGCCGTTTCGAAGAAACGTTCAGAGGCCTCTAAAAAGAATTGTTGGAGAGTAGGGAGTTCAAAGTCTCTATGCAAGTCCGCGTTGCGGACATACCAGGGAGCATTTGAGGCCCTACGTATGAATTTATTTTGAATCACCTGCAATTTATTGAGGACTGATGCTTTTGCGTGTGAGAAGATCGGGGACGCGTAGGTCATCACCGGTCGAATGCAAACCTTATAAAGTGTTCGCTTGTTTCGAAGGGACATGCGGCTGTGACGCCCCAACATAGGGTTGAGGCGCGCCAAGTAAAACCGCGCGTTTCAAGACACTCTCTTGACGTGAGGAGAGAATGTCAATTTTTGATCTAGGGTGATTCCAAGAAATTTGGCAGTGCGTTGCCAGGTAATGGGCTTCCCCTGGAGTAGGGGTAGGAAAGCTCGCTCTCGGACCTCCCGCCTTTTTATACCCTACCGCCGCGACCCGTGTCGAGCGCGGCAACCGTTACACAAAAATAATCCTTATAGCATGATTCAGTATTCACGTGCGACGGCGCGATGGCTTATTTCATGTATTAGTTTGGTGTTTCTATACCGATTTCTATGATTCTTTTTTTATTCAATAGGTAATAATGTTAACTTTTTTAAATTAGGGATGAGTGAGAGTATTCTAAACGTAAGAGTAAACAAATATAATCAGAATGCTCCGAACTGCTAAGCTATCAGGAGTTACACGTGTTATTGTGAGTCAACCCTAAAAGATAGACATATGCTGTTGTAGGATATTTTTTAGACAATTTTATGTAGAATTTTTCCGTCATACATGATTTCTATGTAACTTTAACCATTAAGGCTGCACACGCGACGGAAGCTTAAAAAATGGAGTAACTTCTCCCGTTTTCCCAAAATTTCCCTTCACTACTCTGCTCCTATTGATTGAAGCGTGATGAAAAGTATACTATAACCTGCCCAGGAGTATGAGGAATAACTGTACCAAGTTTCGTCAAAATCCGTCGAGTAGTTTTTGTTTCTATAAGGAACATACAGACAGACAGACAATAATTTTACTGATTGCATTTTTGGCATCAGTATCGATCACTAATCACCCCCTGATAGTTATTTTGAAAATATATTTCATGTACAGAATTGACCTCTCTACAGATTTATTATAAGTATAGATAGATAGATTATTATTAAATATTGACTATGTTCATGCAAAAGTACCTATACATGCTGTATTCAAAACGTGTTAAGCTGATCTCTAGAAATGGATACCACAACGGGTTTTCAGGTGTATTTTTTGATATAGATAAAATGGAAAAAGTAGGGTAGTAGAGCGCTAGGCTTATGGTTGATGAAAATTAGGTAACTTTCGGCCGGTTATTGTAAGAATCACTAGATATTAGTGTTGAAACAGAGTAGAGTCCTAAGCTGTCCAAAATTAGTCTCGAGTGCTATTATTAAAACAAAAGTTTCAGAGCTCTAGCAGCTCTAAGAGTCTTAGCAAACAAATAACTCGAGACTAAGTCCTTGAACCATCACAGGCATTCAAATGGAACTGATGACTAAGTTCTTTAAACAGCTTCCGTCTTTTGAAGAGAACTGAAAACTTTGAAATGAACAAAACTATAAGCAAATTCATCTGAAAGATTGTAAGGTATAAACAATCGTTTAAGGTATAAGCAAATATAAATAAATTAATAAATATTATAAGGCCACAGCTCATTGACTTTTATTTTAGTCTTTTCAATTAAACTGCAGCTTCTTTCTTCAAAGTTCAAAACTCGAGTCTACTTCAATGAAAGGATTCGAGTCTCAAAATAAGGAGTACAGATTGATTTGAATCAAAATATTGAACAACTCCTAATAACGACATTCATGACTCGTAAGGTCACAAGTCAAAAGAATAGGTACGAGTTATGAAAAAAAGACTTGAACCTCAAATCAAGGACACAAGTCTTTTACTACACTAGAAGTTTTCAGTAGCTTAGGGACTAACAAAATAAATAACTTAAATGCAATAAATGAATAAATTCAGTCGATAGGAATATATCCAATTTGTTTTTTTTTATTAAAATAGACTACAAACAAGGTTGCAGTATGGTAATATCATTAGCTGTTACATTTAATTTATTTGTAAACTTAACCTCGCATGCCGCAACATGATACAAATACATCTTTTTAAGAAACTCGTCATTAAGCATGTAGTGAATATATTTGATCCTTATATATGAAATTGGCGTTTCATATGGAAGGAACTTAAAAATTTTTTTTTTTTGGAAAATATATTCAAAATAAAAAAATTCTGCAACAATTACCAACATATTTCTAGAAGATATTACTTATAATTGTTTAAAATGTAATATAAATTGATTGAATCAAATTGAGAATCGTAATTTTAATTCAATTTCATTACCCTTAAATATTTATTTAATAAATTAAACAGTACTGTTTTGCTTTTATTGACATGTAAATTTTTTTACATGTCAATAAATGCAAAATAACAACAAATATGAACTAGATTCAACTTGAACATCCTTCGGTCTGTATTTGTGTAAATCAAATACATGCTCGTAACTTAGTTAAGCACGTTAATTCTGAACTCGAACTAATCCGTTTAAACTTAACAGTTAAATCAGCCCTTAAATAAAAATATAAATCCATGTCATTATCATAACAATATTAATTGATGTAAGCTGCCGTCTACCGTTTCTTCGGGTCAAGAATCATAAAAAATTTGTTGATCAATATGTAGTTACATTTTCATTCGATAACTAGCCAACCCGGCCACGCGTTGCTGGTATAACCCGGCCACACAAAGTATTATCATAGTATAATGTAGATAATTGCAGTAAAAGAAAACTTATAACAAGGAAACAGTAAATACAATAAGCAAAGCATTCAAAAGCCGAGCTTAGTGCTGAAAGGCAATCTTATAACAAAATTAATAGGGTTACGGAAAAGCTGCATCGTGCAGTTGACGGATCTGGGTGTGGTTGGAACTGAATTGTGAGAATAAGCGCAACTGAGAACAGGCTTTTAGCCAACATTGAACGTAAATCCGTGCTGGAGATGATGAGCGGAATTTTTTATTTCCATACATAGAAAGAAACTTTTAGCTAATTATTAACACTCTCTGCTCCATGTAAGACCTGCATGCTGACTGTAACGGTTCTTATTATTAGGCCTGTGTTGTAGGTGTTTTTCACTTTTAGGAATGAAAGGAGCTTTGGTACAAGCGTGGGGTGGCGGGAAATTCCTAATGGCTTAGGGATTGCAGACGATATTAAATATTAGTATAATGTATTTTGGATTTTATTTTTGCATTCACAAGGCCATTATTCTATAAGATTATATTATGACAATACTTTGTGTGTGTGCGTCTGTTTGTTACCATATTGTCTCGCTATCCCAACATTGCAAAGCCCTTACGTACTCCCACATAAACAATACGACAGCGAATTTCTACGCGCTACAGCGCCATCTAGTAGGATATAAAATACGCCTTTAAAAACAAGCTTCGCCTTCGAGCCCTAAGGGTGGTTGTATATTAGTATAGTTAAATATTAGTACGTAAGTGAGAAAAGAAAAAAATAGATATGTATTCTGTTTTTAATTGGAGTAAGGTAATGTGATTTAATTTTATTCACCATTCGAGAGACGATGGTAAATGTGAATACACGTTGTTCATCCGTAACTGTAACTTTGACAAATACGCGTCTACCCTCAATTTCATTCAAGGCATTCGATATTTAAATTCTATTTCCGCTACCGGTCAGTCTTTATATAGAATGGGCGGTGATAAATTATCGTTCGTACGATGTTGTGTAGTGTCTGGTAGGAAAAAATAGCACAAACACTTCAAACTTAAGTGTGCAGCTAATGATACTGGAAGTATGGTGATTACTCACTATACGCCTCCCGTAGGGCATGGGCAAAATGGGCATCAACTTTTTCTTAATTATGAGCTTTTAATGTGACCTCCAACCAGCGTATAATTTATAATAAATAAATATTTCTAACATTCACACAATTATATTATTTTTCTTTGTAAACGGACGTGTGCCTAGTATCTCGGAATATTTTATTCTTATTTTAATTTAAATAAGTGGTGCCACAGGGCTTTGCCCCTTCACGTGAAGTGTTCGCCGACCAGTCTGCGGAGCCCCTAGTGAAGTTAAGGTAGAAAAAACCTAACTTTTATTATCTACTGCTCGTGGGATTGAACTCGTGCCCGCCGCGCTAACACCGAGCGGGCGTACCATTAGTCCACGGCCGCTGGGAGCGATGTACGCAAAATTTCCAACCAGTATCTACGCACATTACGGATGAAAGACACATTGCTCCTGTTTTTCTTGTAGGAATTTCATGTTGCCTAACATTCGAAGACACATTGCTATCGGATTTCTGTAGGCGCTTTATTGCCACCGACGTGAGCTTAGAGCATTTTGCATATATTTCTTGTAGCTTCTTAGCATACACTTACCATGTCCTGTAATCGCTGTTTCACCGATGTTAAAACCTGCAAACAACTAAATGCAGGGCTTGCATGTCTTCTTTCTGCTTATCTTGCCTTAATATTACACCTGGAAAAAAGTCTCAAAATATGAACTCCGTCGATCCAAATAAGTGCCCTGTCTGCGCGAACATAACTCGGCGTAGAATCTCTGAAAATACACCGGTACGAATGACATCAGAAAAATCAAAGCTGCATAGCGACTCCATGAATATGTCATGTGATAACTATGCTATGGATACATCCTTCAGTACTCAAAAACCTACCAGTATAAATTTGGAGAAAATAAGTGAACTGTTGGACGATAAATTGGCTCCAACGTCTAGTTTTATGGTGAATCTACGTGCCGTGTGGGCTGAGGACGTGAGAGCCATGATATCAACCGAGATAGACATTGTGGTGCAAAAACTGAGAGACGAACTCACTGAAACTACCGATTTCATCATCAATGATCAAAAAGATATTAAGCTGGCAATTGCGAATAAAGAAAAATATATTAAAGATCTAGAATCGGATACTACTCGTCTGCAGCAGGAAATACGCTCCATTAATAGTCGGTTGTCTGCTATTGAAAAATTCTCAAGGGATCACAATGTGGAGCTTCAGGCAGTCCCGGAGGCCAGAAATGAAAACACCCTTACGATTTTTAAAAATATCTGCACTACCTTAAGCCTGAAACTATCGGACAGCGATGTCCATGCTTGCCGCCGCGTAGCTAAAATGGACCCCGCCTCCGATAGACCAAGGAATATCCTGGTCACCGTTTCTTCTCCTCGTGTTCGTGATGGGATTCTATCTGCGGCTCATCGATTCAATAAAGCCCATCCTGCTTCAAAACTCAACTCATCTCACGCGGGTATTGAAGGAGAAACCCGCGGTATATACGTCTGTGAACATCTTTCGGCGGAGACCAAACAGATTTTTGCGGCGGCCAGGAAATTTATTAGAGAGAATGCATATAAGTATGCTTGGGTGAGATTCGGCAGAGTCTATGTACGCAAATCAGATAACTCAAACGCGGTCCATGTAAAAAGCGCCGAAACGCTCAAGGGTTTGTTGTAGCTATGTTTAATTTAATTTTTATACTGATTAGTCATTACGTATTTTATTCAGTGCTCCATTTGTTTCTATTATGGTGAAATTTTTTTACCAAAATGTAAACAGAATCCGCTCGAAACTTACCGCTCTTAATCTTAATGTACTGTTATGCAATTTTGATATAATATGTTTAACTGAAACTAATTTAAATGAAAATGTATTTGATAGTGAGCTTCTCGATGCAAGGTACAATATCTTTCGAAGGGATAGATCAAGCACGTCGGTTTATTCCCGAAAGACGGATGGCGGTGGTGTTATGATTGCCGTTAAGAAAACCATTAATGTATTCCGCCAATCCCACTGGGAAAGCAGAATGGAGGATATTTGGTTGACTATTGGCGCAGGCGAGTACAATTTGTCTAAATTACACATTTGTTTATGCTATCTGCCTCCTGATTTACCTATCGCTGATATTAATGATTTTTATTTTAATTGCCAAAATGTCATTCTAGACGGTGCGGCGGACGCATTTCTGATTCTGGGTGATTTTAACGTTCCTGATATTGTTTGGACTAACGCTGATAATTCCTACTCTTTCTTACCGGTTGTTAGCGATGCCATTGACAACAAATGTCGTGCTTTATTAGATACCATTGCTCTGTGTGAACTGTCTCAATATAATAATGTAGTTAATGAAAATAACCGTATTCTGGACTTAGTTCTTGCTTCAGGTATAAATAAAATACAAGTAAGCGATACAGACCCGCTAAGTAAGCAAGATAAACATCACCCTTCTCTTGCGATTAATATATCTGGCATGTCTGTTATGCGCAACCTGAAAAATAAGCCCAATACTCATTTTAACTTCAACAAATGTAATTATGAAATGGTTCGGTCGGATTTGGTAAACGTTGATTGGTTTGAGGTTCTCTCTTGCGATGATGTTGATGTACAGGTGGATAAATTTTATGATATATTGATAAAAATAATTACAAGTCACACTCCTTATACAAGGATAAATAAAAATTCACATCCCAAATGGTTTTCGAAGGGACTGATTCGTTGCCTGACCGAAAAAAGGAGATATCATGCGTTATACAAAAAATATGCGAATCCAAGAGACTATGACGCATATTCAGTGCTTCGTACACGTTGCAAGCGACTTATAAAAGAGTGTTATGATAATTACTTGGCTCAGGTGGAGATTGGATTGAAAAACGACACTAAAACTTTTTGGAGATTTATCAAAAGTAAAAAGTCTAACCCAGATATTCCAGATACCATCACATATGACGGTCAGGTTTCCTCGGATGGTCTTCAAATCTCTGAACTATTTTCTTCTTACTTTGGTTCTGTTATTGTTGATCATCTCGGTTACGCTGTCGATAATGGGTCCATACCTTCTCGCACGAGTAATGTTATATCTTCTTTAACTATTGACACTCAGAGTATTGAAGTAAAAATTAAAAAGTTGGACCCTAATAAGAGTGCCGGTCCGGACGGAATTCCACCTAAATTCCTAATCAACTGCTGCAAGGAATTGTCGATACCTCTTTCTATTTTGTTTAACAACTCTCTTTGTTCGGCAACGTTTCCCTCTTACTGGAAAACAGCTCATATCGTACCCATTCACAAGTCTGGCGAAAGGTCGAAGTGCGAAAACTATAGGCCCATCAGCAAATTATCTGCCATCGCCAAGTTGTTTGAAGCTTTAATTTATGACCATATTTATTTCCATATCTCTCCTTTGTTATCCGATAAGCAGCACGGTTTTATTAGAGGTAGATCTACTGTTTCTAATTTACTAGTTTATAAGGACTATCTTTGTAGAGAGTTTGCTAAGCGGGGTCAAACCGATACCATTTACACCGACTTCAGCAAGGCCTTTGACAGGGTTGACCACAGACTGCTCCGTTGCAAATTATCGTCATATGGCATTCACGGCCAGTTACTTCGTTGGATATGTTCTTACCTAGAGAACAGAAGTCAATTGGTTACCGTTAAAGGATTCTTATCATCACCTATTACAGTAACATCAGGCGTCCCACAGGGGTCACACTTAGGTCCTCTGTTCTTCATTCTGTTCATCAACGATCTGGTTGAATCCTTGGTATGTCCTTCTCTTTTATACGCGGATGATCTTAAGATATTCTCCCCTGTGCACAATGACGCCGACTGTGAATGCCTTCAAAATGATTTAACCACTGTTGCTAATTGGTGCTCCCGTAATCACATAAATAAAATAAAAATAAAAATAAAAATGTTCTTTATTTGTCACAAATTATAAATTTTACAATGGTTGGGTCTTCCCTTTTAAGTACCATTACTTGTGTTAGGGGAGACCCGCTCTTAATCGAGATGAATTTAAAGGAAAAAGTTATACATATTAATATTACAAGCAGGTAGGTATAAGCGCGCGCACGCTTTTGTGCGCGCGCGCACGTGTGTGTGCGTGTGTGTGTTTGCGTGTGTGTGTGCGTGTGTGTGCGTGTGTGTGTGTGAGTTTGTGCGTGTGTGTGTGTGCGTGTGTGAGTGTGTAATGGAGGGTAGGTGTCGAGTCCTTGTATATGTACGAGATTAGGTCTAGAGGATGTTATGTACATGAGAGTGAAGTGTCTGAGTTTATAGTGCAAGTATATCTTCCGTTTCTGCATACGAGTGAGATTTTAGCCATTGTGTAAGTTTTGTTTTACATTCACGGTAAGTCATTGTGTATATTTTTGTTAGTCTATTTATTTTATTATAAAGCCTTACAGATTGAATAAAGAATTGTTTAGAAAAAGTTTCAGTTCTAACCTTTTTATGGTTAATAACTGTGTATAAATTACGTTTAGAGAGTTTCTTCAGGTCTATTGGTGTCTTTTTATGAGTAGCCAAAACTGTCTGCAATATGTATAGTTGGCGAACAGTGAGTACGTTTGCTTCATTGTATAGTTTATCAGTACTATACCGCCTGTGTTTTTTCAACATTACCTTTAGGATTGTTCTTTGAGCACGTTCAATACTTACAAATTTGGTTTTGAAGGTTCCTCCCCATATTGTTACACAGTATAATATGATTGATTGTGCTAGGGTTTTGTAGATATATATTAGTAATTTGGCGTCAGATATATTACGTAGGTGCTTAAAAAGCCATATCAGTTTTCTCGATCTATTTGAGACGGCTTCAATTTGTTCATACCATGTTAAATTTGAATCGATGACAATACCTAAATATTTAGTGCTGTCTACTTTATCAATTTTGGGGCAGTTACAGTTGGTATTGGTAGCAATAGTTGAACATGTGTGGGGGGTAAGAGTTAGATTTGGATCAGGTTGCGTAGATTTGTTTATACTAAAAGTAATGTAGTTCGTTTTGTTGGCATTTAGGGTAAGCAAGTTAAGACGTAACCACTCAGTGACCCTCCGAAGACCATCATTTGCTTTTGCAAACGCTCCTTGCCAGGTAGAATCATGGAAAAGTAGCGCTGTGTCATCCGCATAAGAGAAAATGCGTCCGTTAGCTAATTTCATACCAGTCAGGTCATTAATGTAGATGAGAAACAGTGTTGGTCCCAGAACGCTTCCCTGAGGTACGCCAAAGTTACCAATCGAAATGTCGTTGCTGATAATATTTTGGTTGAGTTTCACTCTTTGGGTACGATTGCTAAGATAGTCTGTTAGAAGAGCCAAAAATGGTCCTCTGATGCCAATCCTTTCCAGCTTACATATAAGTATGGGAACAGAGACGGTGTCAAAAGCTTTTTTTAGGTCTAGAAATACGCATAATGTTTTTTGTTTATTATCTAAATTTGTAGCGATGTTAGAAGTTAGGTCTCTGATAGCATCCTCAGTACTTATGTCTTTACGAAAGCCGTATTGCGTATCTGATAAGATGTTATAATTAGTTAAGTATTTATTAAGACGATTATTAATAATTTTTTCTAATATTTTTGAAAGAATACATAAAATAGATATTGGTCGATAATTGCTGACATCGTCTCTGTCCCCACTCTTATAAATTGGATGTATAATGGATCGCTTAAGAATATACGGAAATACGCCTTGTTTTAGACACAGCGTACAAAGGTGGGTGATAAGGGGAGCTAGCTCTTTAATGGCCAACCTTATAAATATAGTAGGAATATTATCCCAGCCGGGAGCAGAATTTACTTTCAGGCTAATTACTGTTGCTGTCACTTCATGAAGATCTGGATCAATTATTCCAATCGAATTTAACTGAGAAGGCAATGAGGATAGATAGTTGCTTAACAGTGAGGGGTCAGTATATATTTGGCCTGCTAAGGATTTTCCAACATTACTAAAGTATTCATTAACATATTCTGCCGACTCATCGGCATTGCGTTTAATATTTATTAATTCTGTGTTAGAAATTAAGGATTTATTTAGGTTTGTTATATTTTTTATATTTTTCCATAAAGCTTTATTGTTAGATTTAGACTTTTCAAGAAGATCCCGTTCATATTTATTTCTTAGATTTTTTATGAGGTTGTTACAATGATTTCTATACCTACGATAGGTTATTCGTAAAATTTCGTTAGTATTATCTGCTTTTAGTTTTTTTTGTAGGTTATTTCTATGTCTAATACATTTCAATACTCCAGGTGTGATCCAGGGTTTGATTGTCCTTTTACTGTGAGGTATATTTACTGTTTTTGTATTTAGATTGAGAGACTGTCTGATAAGTTCAATTAGCTTTGTAGTTAAAATATTGGGATCATTTATCAATAGCAAATCATTTAATTCGTAACCCTGTAATGTTTTTAGAGCATCAGGGAAGTTGGTTGATGTTTTAGTTTTAGATGGTTTAAAAGTTCTTGTTTTATTGTATATAAATATGCCAACCATTTTGTGATTAGTAATAGATGTATTTAATACTGTTACTGTTGCTGAATAAGAGAAGGTACTTATATTTGTAATGATGTGGTCCAAACAACTATTAATTCTAGTGTCAAACCTGTGTCCCGGTAGTAAGCCGTTTCCAGCCAGCATGTCCAGATAGGTATTAGAGTGTATGTCATAGTGTCCTTCGATTATGTTTATATTTATGTCTCCAAGTATGATAATATTTTTATTTTTTAAATGCGCTGATTTTAGGTGGGAATCAAGCGAATCAGTAAAATTGTCTGGATTCTTGGTGGAAGGTGAACGATATATACAAATTATGTTACAGATTGGTGTAGAAATTTCTAAACATGAAGCTCCAGATAAAATAATTTCTTTGGCAGTGTGGTCAAGTGAGTGTTTCACATACACCACTACTCCGTCATTTCGACTATATTTGTTAACCGAGCTGTAGACTGAATAGTTTGGTTTATACGGAAGCGGTTTATCCAAGTTAATCCTACATTCTGTTAGTACAATAATATCGATATTATGATCAATCAAGGATAAGTTAATTTCTAGATCATCTACATTTTCTTTTTTATGGATACTTCTTATTTTTTGTGTTATCATTGTTAGAGTAGGAGTACGTGCGGGTAAGTGTTTCTTTAAGTCTTCTATGTTACATTTTAAGGCGTTAGTGTTATTAAACGAGTCTAATTCTTGTATCAAAGAATCCTGCTTATCCATATTGATAGTAACAGGAGTGTTGGGTTATTTGCTGTGGGAAGTGAGATAGTAAATTACATCTTAGGCTATTTTTATACTTGTTGTAGATTGTGACTTTCTTGCTACTTGAGAGGTTAGGTATTGATGTATGGCGTGTGTTTGGGAATGTGTGAAAGGAATTAGGTGGGCGTATTTGTGTGTTTTTGAATGTGGCTAAGAGTATATGTGTTGTGATTATGTAAGAATATACAGTGTAGGAAGACGACAGTGTAATTATTATATCTGGTGATGGGTATAGTTTTTTGGTATATGCAATTTTCAGTGGTAACGTGCAACATATGCAGACTGTGAGACATAGAGTATTTACGGTACAAGGATGCAGAATAACCAAGTAATATGATTTGTAATCTAGTCACTTATTCAGCAATTGATGGACTTGAGATTCACTTGAGATATTGATGATAGGCGAATTGTCGTCGAAGCGCATGTAGATTTTTCCGTAGTTTGTCCAACAGTATTTATAATTCTTGGTAGTTTTCAGGTCTCGTGCTAGGTAGAGAAGTCGGGCTGTTTTCGGAGTAAGATTCTCTGAGACGAAGATTGGAATGTCGGGGTTTGATCTAATGCCGAGGAGCTTGGAACTTAACTTATTTGTTTTATTTTTATTGTTATATAGCTTGGCAGCTTTTAGGATGTCGTTCTTTACTAGGGTACTTATAAACTCGACAACTATGGTTGAGTTTTGTTGATTCTTGTTCTTGTTTATTTTTATAATGTCTTTAACATCACTTTTTTTGACGTCTAGTTCCAAATTTTCTGTTAGTTTTAGAACCATATCTAGTAGGTCTTTCTTTTTTTCCTCTCCCTTTAGCGGTACATTTTTTATCTCTTTATTCGATTTTTTGTCTATTCTAAGGTTGTCCTCTAATTTATTCTCTAAAACTACTATGAGCTCTTTGTCCTTCTTGGCTTCGATTTCTAATTTTTCTATTTTTTTCTTCAGTTCAGTGTTTTCTTCACATAGGAAGGTGATCGTGCTGTGTACATAGGCGTTAGTTTGCTGAATATCTTTAAGGGAAGTGATGATTGTGTTTGATTGTTCACTATGTGTATGAGAAAATTCTTCAAACATTAATTTGATTTCGTTTTTTAGCTCATTTTTTATATCTTCCAGATTTGTTAGTATGTCGTCGGGCCTCTTTCTTTTGATGCGTGCCATAACATAATTAGTTGAAGACTCACTATCTAAAGCAGCCATATCAGGAACAGAGCAAGATTTTTCTGGTGTACGCATCATAATTAAAATGTAAACAGACCGGTTGCTTACTTGATTGAACGGCGGGAATTCAGTAGCACTGAGTCTATGTGACGAGTGCGTAGGCACGCGTCAGATAGTTGTCGTAGCCTCGTAGCGCGTAGCAGGGGGCGGAGCTTGTAGCAGGCCGCCGCCGTAGCGTAGTGTTGAAGCGGGACCAAAAATGGCAGGTGACTTGCTCTCGCGGGGGTGGGTTGAGGTCTCCCCGCTCGCTGGTCCTTGCCGCGGCCGATCCGATGCACTATTTATTTTTATTTGTTAAAATGTTGTTGATTTTGTGCTAGGGAATTTCGCACTAAAACACTCAGTGTTAACTACGTTTATGGCGTATACTTTTAGAACGATATTTAACGGAACGCGACACACGTCTGCCTTCAAGTATATTCTCGGACGAAGAGGATGCAGCTTAATGTGGGCAAATGTTTTGTTATTTCTTTCACAAATAATACAAAACGCAAAATTATTTACACATATAGGATAAATAGTCTGTCCCTGGAATGTAAATCTGTTGTAAAGGATCTGGGAGTTATGTTCGACGAAGGTTTGACCTTTCGTCAACACTATGACCATATTACAACTCATTGCAGTAAAGTTTTGGGGTTTATTTTGAGAAATACTAAGGACTTCAATAAACCTGAAAGTGTAATATATCTTTTTAACACTTTGGTAAGAAGTATTTTAGAATATTGCTGTTCCATCTGGTCTCCCCATTACGCTGTACACACCGCAAACATCGAGCGCGTCCAGAATAAATACTTGAAATCATTGTGCTATCGCCTTGGAGTCAGTCGCAGATTCAGTAATTATGCCGAGCGTTTAACCAAATTCAAAGTGAACAGTCTAGAAGTTCGACGTAAAAGATATGATCTCCTCCTGTTGCATAAAATAGTCCACTCCAGAATTGATTGCTCGAGTTTGTTGTTCCAAATTAATTTTAACATTAATTACAGATTTCGTCGACCTAAACTCTTCAGATTGGAGGTTTTTAAAAATAACACCGCATTTTGCAATCCTCTAGTTTGTCAGAATCAGTCAGAATGTGCCGCCTGTACGATGAATTATCGTCGCGAAATCCGGAAGTCGACATTTTCCAGCGCAATTTGCACTCGTTTCGCCGTAGTATAGATAAAGCACTGTGCCTTTTTTAGTTTAATATATTATGTTTAATATTTTAGTATATGTTTAATATTATATTTTAACGGTACTTCAGTATTCCCAGTAATTTAATAATCTAATTATTTTGTTTTTTTTTCTATCATTTTCAATTTTTATTAACATTTATTTGATTTTAAAATCAATATAAATTGTAGCAATGAATTTAATCTTTAACAAATAGCGCATATTTTGTTTTAAATCTTATTGTAATTTTAATTTTATTCCGTAATTTTAAATGTACATATTTAAGTTTATGTGGTTCAACTTGGTAACTCATCCGTTCATGCCTGCTATGTACACTGTTAAGGGTTAGAGTCTAGTACTTATCTAATTTAATTTATTATCATTTTAATGGAATAATAAACTGTAACCTGTTTGTGTACTAAATAAATAAATAAATTCACACCAATTACCCTAGCCCAAAGTAAGCTCTGTAAGGCTTGTGTTATGGATACTAAGGTAACGAATAGACATAAATATATGATACATAGATATGTAATACTCATAGAAATATATATAAACACCCACGACTCAGATACAAATGCTCGAATTCATCATAAAAACATGGCATGGCATAAAATTATGGCAGAATATCCCATTTTTCCGGGATTATTTAATTTATTTTATTTTTTTTTGGTAAGCGCTTGACGGCTATTTCGATGGTAAGCAACAATGCGATATAGGATGTGACGCTCTTGCCAAGAAGACTTCAGTCGTGACTTGAAGACCCCTTAATTGTATTTGTCAGGACATCAGATAATACGTATATACGATACGTAATTATGTTTCGTTATTATGTACCTATAAGACACATCGTTTGCTTCATCAAATTAATCAGCATATACACCAATTAGATTGTCCCACGGGACTCCGTCACATTACGGCCTAACCACCGACGTATCTGTGCGTCATGCGTCAGTTCTATTAGGTATTCTGTGTTTGTAGACTTGAATTATTCAGATTAAGATATCTACTCCTTACTCTAGTAGCAATTGCTTCTATTTACTTAATGGCTTATTCACTTTATTATTAATTTGTTGGTCACTATTTTATTATGATTATCCCAAGTGAAAACTTTTTGATCCTGGTTTATTGAATTCTTATTTTATATATTTAATAAGGCAGCAGAATCCGTGTCTCTGTAACTTTTTATTTCGTTTCTCTGTATGTACATGTTTATCTTTCAACTACTAAACGTATTTACTAGCAGTTATCATATATAAATTAAGCTGAACTTAGAAGAATATTAAAATTTTTTTTCTTTGAATTTGTACGTCAGTGATATGAGTTATCGTCATTAAACGATAGTTTCAATACAATAATTTCAACTGCCTGTGAATATTATAACCTAAATACATAACAAAATTCACCTTTAGTACAAAATTAAAACTGTAATATAAGAAAAATAATGAAATAAATCTAAATCTGGGATACGGTATTATTATCTGAGGAATTTCAACCGAAATCAAAAAAATATTTATCTCACAGAAACTGTGTGTACACGGAATAGCTAATGTCGACTCGAAGACTTCATGTAGACCTTTTATTTTAATGGGTTAGTTCTTGATCCTAATCAAGCCCGGGGGCTAAGACAGGTCCCACGATGGAACGAGCTAACCCAGAAGGTGCCTGTTCACCTTGGCCATAAAAACAACCGCTTATAAGTTCTCGGAAATACAGACACAGCGAGGGAGTTCCACTTCTTTACTGTGCGCATTATTAATGATGTTGAGAAGCACTTGGTGTGACAGGTAGGAATAGCAACCAAGAAAGAGTGGTAGCCCGCAGTGCGTCTGGATGGAAGATGAAAAAAGGAGATGGCGGTGCTCATGCATCTGTAGCTCCTGAGCATACTCTCCAAAATAAAATAAGTAGAAGACTGACAGACAGGCAACTTTGCGGCGGTGAGCTAAGGTCTTAGTTGTCCTGTGATAACGGCTCCTGTACAGGAGTCGAAAGGTTAGGATTAAATATAAATTATGCGCAAAATCCCGAAATAAGTTGTTTTATTTAAATATTAAACAACCAAACAAATAAACAATTTATTTTATATATACAACATACATAATCCTAAAATACAAATTTAACGCACGCTTTACGCTTAAACTCGGAGTTCCGATTATGCTACTTACTCAGAAATCTTTCTCCATCTGAATTATTGTTCAATGGTAATCGATTCAAAATAACAGCTTTGCAAAGGAACATTGTTACAGCCCAGTTTCTCACTTGATCAGGTGGTTCAGTTTCAGATCAAGCATCATAATTTTTTTTTATCCGACTGAATTCGTGATAACCATAAATTAGAAGGAAATGGTCCTTAACACTACTGGTGTCAACCTAAAGTCTGTTGTTTTTTCTACGACCAAAACTGAACGTGGAGTCAGTAATGCTGAAAAAAATCATATAAAAACAAATTAAGAAACATACTTATAAAGAAATCTTACGACACTTTAAAAGAGTTTTTTGAAGATTCAAATATATAATAAACACATATTACACATATAATGTTAATAATTAGGATAACTAATTTAAATTTGGATATTTTAACTTAGTTGCATTTAATAAGTGAAATGTATGTTTAAGATTGCTGTACCCAAACCGGGTTTATGTATGAAATTAGCATAATTTAGTATAAGACCTTTGTGTACTACATTCGCTTCTACGTCACTCTGTCCATCTTAGAATGGAACGTAAACGCTTATGCTAAAGCTGGGTCCATAATGGCCTCACTTTATGATAAATATTATGTTAGTATTTAAGTGAAAGTACTCTTTGTGTTTAATGTTTTTTTTTCTCATTGCTTTTTCATGTAATGTGTAATTTATTTGCGAAGCCAATAAAGCTCTTTCTTTCTTCATTCTACATGATTCAAGCAGTAAATGTTTTATGATTATAATAATGCTGGTAATCTATAACAATTTTAGCCCCAGCAAGAAAATCCGGAATGTTGTGCATATTATTTTAAAGGTGTAGCATTAGTAACAATCGCATTCAAATTATTTCTCTATCTCAGTAATGAAATTCAGAATGTCAGTACACACTACGCTGATTGAATCATTGATTTATCAAACGTAGGTGGGTAATAAACCGTATTTCATATGGACACAGGCACTAGCCAGTATTGAATATTTTCACTCTCACAAAGACTTGGGAATGCACGGTAGAATATAATCAAATACTTTTATAACTCAGAATAAGTTCTGGGGCGACCGCTTTATAACTCGAATAGAATTCGTCCTTCAATAAAGTTGCAGCATATTTGCAAACTGACAGCCTCATGAATCAGATGAAGTAGAGTATAGAGTTGCAATGCTAACTTTTGCAAGATGTCTCACTAGATAAAGAATTATTCAAGATTTTTTGGAGTTTACTCTTTAATAATTTAATTTTTGACGCCCGGTATGAAAAATAAAACTTTGTGATCGAATGACAGCGTTACGTTTTTTGTGCGCACGTGCGCACTTTTTTACTTTTATTTTGAAGTTTTGTTGAATTTTTTTCCGTGCCTTTTCAAAGACAATCATTCTAAAGGAGTCAATTCAGTCATACGTCGGAGCTGAAAATGATACATACTTTTCTATCAGAAAGAAAATATTTATTTATTTAAGGTTAGCTAACAAAGCACACACCATACATAATAGATTAACATTATAACAATACGTTTTGTATATACATATATATATCTCTCTGTTATTATAAGTAGAAATTAATACAAGAAATAGATATATATAGTAGTAGATATATTAGTAATTCCACTTTATACAATTTAGAATTAATCTTGATGAAATTATGCAGTAGTAAGCAATGCTGCTAATAAATAAAGATCTACGTAATCGATACAGGGACCGAGTTTCATTAGGACTGCGTATTAGAGGCGTGTTGGCATGGACAAACTAATCAAATTAGAGCCACATCTCTCACCCGCCACTAATAAATTTAGAGACGACCTGCGCTGATCGATACCGCCATATTATTCGGCTTTGGATCGGGACTTAAATTGGACTTAAATTAATCTTAAATTAATTTTGAGGATGGTAATTGAATTATTACATTTTACTATTATTAAATTGTTCTTTAGTACTAGCAATTATGTAAAAATTATCTTTTGAACTTCGAATAAATTATATAAACATAATTATACACAATACTTTTCTCAAGTATAATTAACTATTTTTAAAGTATACCTGAAACAAAAAAAGCTTAGCAATAAGGATGCTTTTGGTATTCTTTTTTGTTTCATATTTAAAATTATACATTTCTAAAAAAAAACTTTTCATATTTTTTGTTTTGACTTTCATCAATACCATCAATTAATAAAACATTACCAAATTATCAAGATTTCGTAATTTCCAATTTTATAATAAATTTATTATTTTGTCCTTATAAGAGTTTCAGATAGAAAGAAACCTTATGATTATAAAGGATCGTATTGGTTCGATATAAGGGTTGTTGAATTCGCCTTTTTCTAATATTATAATGTAGAAATGTTTTTTTTCTTTTATCTTAAGTACGGAAAAATCCTCGGATTCTTTGTAAAAGGAAAGTAAACAGCCATTGCTGACTTTATGCGGCTTCTTCGTGGTACAAGGACTCCAGACGGAGGACTTATATAATCAATGCACAGGCGTTGATGTTTATCAAAAGAATTTGTGTGTTCTTCAATTCAGAATTACATTTTTATTTTTGTTACCAGGTAATGTTTAGTGATGTCAAAATATATATTATAAAAAGGCGAAGTTGCTAAAAATGGAATTGCAGATATTTAGGTTTTTATTCGCTTTTTACAAAAAACATACATTTGGCATGCCTCAGGGCGCGCATTTTGGTTTATTATTATTTAGTTTGTTATGTAACAACATTATTAAGGATAAAAATAATTTTACTCTACGCAGATTACAAATACTGGAATTGTTCTGACTGATTTATTACTTCAAAAGTAATAAACTTAGTTTCTAGTTGAAAAGTTTCTAGTTAAACTTAGTTTAAGAGATACTTTCTCATCGGAGGAAAATAAATTATTATAGTTATATTATTGGTTCTCTTTTGGAGTACGTCGAAGTCTTATGATTCCCGAAATATTTTGCTGGTCCTTCTGATTCAATTAAGAAACGCGCAATCAACTTATTCTTCATAAAATTTTTGATGACCAATGCTAATAAATATTTTAGCCAGAAATAAATATTTATTCAGCGTTTGTTTCATTACCAACATTTCCTCATAAAAAAGACTTTTAACCGTGATGTGATTAACAGACCATTCGTAATTTGCCTATTGGTAAAATGTTTACATGACCTGAAAGCGATAGGACGATCACCGGCATGAGCAGCTGCGAGGAAGCTTGAAATAGATACGCTGCATATTCACAACACTACAGTAAGATTTTCATTTTACTGCTGGCTTCTACAAATTCAGTTAGGTTAGGTTAGGTTAGGTAGGTAGTAAACTTAGCAATATAATAGTTTAATTTCGAGTAAAAGCATTCTTTATGCTACTTATAAAATTATTAATAAGTGTTTATACTTTCATAAGTAGCATTAAGAATAGAACTCAAAGTATTATAAGAATCATATCACTCAACATCATATATTCATAGATATCCCCAACACTTTAATGTTCTGTCAAACCTTCCTATGTGTGAGGACGAACCTTATGAGAAGTGGCCGAGCTGTCAAAACTCCGCCCGCACAGCACTAAATTTACACAGGCGAACACAGACGAAAAGTTTGGCGAAGTTATCAAACTCTAAATTTTACAATTAACCGAGCGTGTTCACGGCACGAACTTCCATATTTTAGCATAGGTGAACGCCGGCTTCTAATATGCCGAGAAATATATGGGTCTCATTTCCTACTGAGACTTTCAGTTATGGCTTTTGAGACAGCGGATCATATATTAAGACAATGTTACTCAAGTTACTCGATCTATAAGATTCTCCTCTAATTTCTTACCCTTATTTTACTTTCTTCGGAGAACACATAATTATGTATGAAACTGGATCGCTATATGAGATTTGAAAATGCAAATGTTTCTAATTTTGCTATTTTCAATAGAATATTTTTATTTGTTGTTAGAACATAATATATATAATGGAATAAAGTTGCCAGTAATTGTATATTTTACCTTAATTCTTGTTTATTGTCGTGTTTATTAACTATATTAGATAAAAAATACCTAAACAAAAACAAAGTAGCATAAACCAAGATTTTTACAATAGCGGATGGCAACACTTGTCTCTTGGGATTCTAGATTTAATCAGTAGTATTGGTTCGGCGAATGCATATGAAAATTGCTAGCTTTATCACACACTCCAGTTCACATTTTAATTCCTTCATCATAAGTAAATAATAATAGTTAAGTAGATGTTTTATATGTCTTGTAATAAACATTTATTGATGGGTTGTTATTAAAGTCGATCAATTAATTTATACTATACTAGCTGAACCGGCCACGCGTTGCTGTGCCGACTGCAGCGTCATCTGCCGGACTGATTTGTGAATCTAAACCATTCTCTGATCCCCTTGAACACACACAAAAAATTCATTCAAATCGGTCCAGCTGTTTAGGAGGAGTTCAGTGACATACACACTCACAGAAGAATTATATATATAAAGATTGATGCATATTTATAATCAATATTATTGATTAAAATATTTATAGTAAACAAATTATTAATTGTTTACTATCAATATGTTACATAATACATACATATAGTATTTCCATATGCAGCAGTACTATTGACTATGTCTTCTATAATAAACAACATAGGTCTTATATAGTACCTTGTGAGACCCTAAATTTTGGTAGGCAATATTAGATAAATCACTGTCTTTTACATTTCTTTTAAACCTACTAGTGGAAACACATTGCTTTTCTGTTTTTATAACCATTTTGCGCAATATATCTGGTCTTAGTCTATCATAGTCTTTTGTAAATATTGTTAACGTAGTTCAATGCCTTACTTAAGTAAAATTAAACCCGTAGTAAGCTTATTGTTGGCCAAAACTATGTTTATGGGATTATAAATAACTCAGTTGACTGGTTTCTTTGAAAACACAAATTGATTACTCTGTATTAAGATAAAACTACAAAACTCATGTTTATTTCAAATCATTTTCAAAAGATCGATATAAGAGTGATAATCGGTAGTCAGTAGAGAAGCGATCTCTCAACTTTATTGAAAGCATTTTACTAAGTTATTATTTAGTTTATTCAACAAGATTTTAACGGTTTTGAAATCCAGATTTACCTTGTACCTTTCAAGAGCCGTGTTCATTTGATCACGAGGATAATGTTTCTTATAAAAAATAATACTACTATCTAATACTTTCCAGCGTGTGTGTTAATTTAACTTTTCACTCTGAAATATTTATCGTTGTCATTTTTGGGGTTACCACATGTATAAATTGTTTTTGCAATAGCAGTGTAAAAAGTTTCTTTGATATATTATAATCAAATAACGAGTCCAATTTTCTAACAATAATTTGATTGGTAAGTAAAATTTTGGACTTTTTGGCGGAAGCGGGAAGCGTCACGTTGTTGGTTTTGTTTCTCTTGTTGAAATTTGTGTTGTGGTGGATATTAGTGCGTAATAATGGTGGATTATTAACCACTAAGTGTTTATGAACAAACAAGAGTGCTGGAAAGTGTAACATAACAGCGAAAGTTGTCTTTTCCTGCTCTCTCAAAAAATATATAAATACATAACTGACAATTATACTTACTTGACACTGGCTAAATGCACAAATCGTGCAAGCCATAAATAAAGATAAAAAAAAATTGTAAATTTTATCCAATGATGAGATTACATGAAGCTAATTTATACAAACCAGATAAAACGAAAAGGTTAGTAACAAAAAAGTATTAATATAATCTCATAAATTTTCTAACAATATTATTTTGCAGCTGCCATAAATGAAAATGAAAACAATTCCGTTGACCTTACGCCACCCGAGTCCCACAATTTGCCCGCCGTTCTCCAAGCCGCGTCCTCCAGGCACTCTGCAACGGCACCCGAGGGTGTGATCAACTATACTTATACCTAAGTTAATAATACTGTGCGACCGATGTCAAGGTCCACTAGAGACGAATTTCGCTGAAATTATCTAGTTTTTTAACTTACTCATCGGTTTGCCTGTGGGATTGACTCACATAAAACTTTCTTTAATGTCTATATTAGAAAGATTAATGCGAACTTTCGTTTTTTTAATGATTAATAAGCCATTCATGATTGTGATTATCTGAATGCAAATTTATATTAACTAGTATTGATTTTAATTTTATCGTGTGTACAGCAGTTATAATTAAATTTAAAAATAAAACATCGTCTTTTGTAAAGAAAAACATCTTTTTTGTAATATGTAATTTTTATCTGTTATATTTTCTAATATATAAAGGAGTCAAATTTCTTTATTTCTTTAGGTAACAAAAAAAACGAGGAACAAAAATGACCCTGCAAGGCTACATTTTTATATTTTTTTTATATTCTATTTTACTGAAGTAAATCAAATATTGTTATTAGTATCAAATTTCAAAATTTCATTAAATATTGTCATTACTATTTGTTAATTTTATCTTTTTAAAAGCTCCTTCAGCAAATTACAATATTTATCAATGAAATATGCCATTTGATTATTTAAAATGTAATATAAGTGATTAGATTATTCCTTTATAATATAATCGCTGTATAACATTTGTAATTAATACACGAATAAATTAAATACAGTTAGTATTTTACGTTTTATTGCACTACGTAAACTGTTCTTAATTTGGGTTGGAATAACTCACTTAACTTAGATTCATATAAGGTTGTCTTCAATAGTGCAGGAGATTCATTGAGTCTTATAAGCAAAAACACCGGACAAGTGCGAGTTCAACTCGCACGGAGTGGGTTCCGTATGATGAAAATATTATAGATCTACCATTTTCTTCTAGTTGAAATATATGATCTTCGATACTGCAAATGTAAACACATCATACATTTCAACAAGAAGTATTTTTTGTGCTTCCTTGCTTCATGCCAAATTTCATTATTCTAGGTCAATGGAAAGTACCCTAATAGAAACTGTTCCCCAGGTTTCGGTTCCCTTGCGAGTGTCATATTATCTTATCCATTTGTCACTCCACGGTAGCAATTGCTTCCGGTAGCCAACACCTCTCGTCAGTCCCTGGTAGCAATTGAGTTACAGAGATCCAAATATTCTGTGGTTGATTATTTATTTAATCAGCTTTACGCTTGTATTTTTTGTTTGCTCCTAGCTTCATTATTTACCGAGAAAATGGCATTTTTATCTAAGAGTCCGACATTTTTTTTTCACAATTGGGGCAGCATTGGGACTGTTCATAGGGTTGGGGCACGAGGTAGCGGACTGACAAGTGGTTATGACTGCGTTGAATTAGAAACATGTTTTTTTTTTCACTATGGGACCGCCGATTTAAGCATTGGATATAAAATTTAACTTCGTGTCTTTTTGCTTTCCTGCGAAAAAGGATTTTGACAGACGAATAGGCAGTTGGACAAAGTGACTGGGATCTTATAAAGGTCCCGTTTTTGGTACGGAGTATAGAACCCTAAAAAATCAAATACATACTCAAACCATTGATGTAAAGGCAAGATTGTTCCTGTTCGGCTAATCGATCGGTTTGACCTAAATCCCCTCAATCATGGGGATGCAAAAAGCGATTATCTTCAATAGCATGAAGTCTTAAAGTATGGTAGTAATTAGTTTTAATTTTGTGTAAAATATTCCAGTAATAAGTACCAAGCGATGCATGCCGAATAAAGGAGCACATAAAAACAGTCAAAGCAACGATACGTAAAAATCGAACACCGTCGAACAAGTTTCCAATATGGCTAAAATCATAAGATCGAGTTTGTTTTTATAACCCACAGATAATCTCAATTCAACACCAACAAGATTTTCTGACCAACAATGGTTAGGAAAACGATTAAAATTGCCAGAAACCAAAATTTTAATCGTTAGTTCAAGTTCAAATTGAAAGGTCAGGAATTCAATAGTCAGTTTGTGGGAAAACAACGAAGCACAAACATGTGTGTGTCGTGTATTGAAAACAGTTAGAGCAGTATGGTTGGTAATGGGTATTATTTATATTTCCGTACTCATGTTAGGCTTATGTAAGTATTGAAAAAGCTAATGAAAACGATTAATATTTTGTTTAAAAGTTTCACCATTAATCGTTCAATATTATGTCAAAAATAAGCATCACATTTTTATTGTTACCAATAAAATTACTCATCTCACAATAAGAGGTTATAACCTGTTAAAATATTCAAGTATTCAATACGGGCGTCGAAGCGTAAATCTTGGAGTCGATCGTAAAAAGTGTTCCCCAGAGTACAGAAAGTAGCGTAGCTTCATTCGATCCGAGACGCACCATTGTCCTCATACGCACTACAAGAAAAAGACCAATTTCTGAGATTTCCAAAGGGCTTAGCTTCATTTCCTTTTATATCTCCCCAGATACTAAATTCGTTCAGCCAATAATAAAAAATCGTAGGGGACAGCCGAAATGGACTCGACGTAAAATTTACTCGCAATCCTTCTCAGATTGGACATTATAATCCAACTAAAATAGATCTCTGAAAGCCCGTTTCCATTGGAGATTAATATGAAAAAAAAATGACACGGCGGAAATGTCTCTCATTTTTATTTCATTTTTAATTTTCTTTAGATTTTTACCTGCTATATTGCAGTATTTTGATAAGCATAAAATAAGGGTATATTAAAACGTAGGCGTATAAATAGTTTCAAGGTGTATACACAAATATAATACAATTATTCAAAAATGATACATATTAAAAAATACACTGTGCCTTTTCTTTTTGATCCTGTGAAATTGATAGTTTGTAATTTTTCAAGACAGATTTTTGTTTTTATACTCGTAAGTGGGTATTTGTAATTTCTTTTTCTTTTCTTTTTTTTAAATCCAAGCCAAATGTTTTAAAAGGTGTATCTATATAACATTGTATTTAAAATTAATCCATATTAAATACAGTAAAAAAATATATTAAAAATTTGGCATTAAAAAAAACATTTTATTTTTGCAGAATTAAAACTTTGTATCATTTTTAAAACTGATTTTATTTTTATATCCTAAGCAATGATCAGTAAATTATATAATATTTCGTAACGAATATCATTACTAAGAACAAAAATGTTATGTGGTATTATTTACAAAATATCCATAAGAAATTTGCGATTTTAATATAATAACAATTATTTAAACTGTGATGCAATGCAGTGTCTGGCAACCCTTTTCACCTTAGGGTGTAATAAAAGGAAACCAATGATACCGTAGGTAATCACCAAACACCTCACGCCAACTACAAAATGGGAAACAGCGTTTCCAGAATTATAGTCTTTCAAGGCGATCTCCAACCCATTTTCCAACTGTGGAATTATAACAAATCTCCATTTTTGTGGGGGGCTTGCGACCAGCAGTTTTTTGACTAAGTTGAATCTAGACTGTGATAATATAGTTTCCGCTATAATCCTTTAAAAAAAACTTTTTGTTGAATTGAAGTATACAGTATACTTCGGACAAAAATATATTCTAATATGAAACAAATTATTGTACATTATATATTTAAAAGTGATTGGCTTCTATTTTGAATCTCTGAAAGGTCTGTTCATTCTCCAATTGTAAACCGCTTAATATTTTTAAATTTTTACTATATTTATTATTAAAAGGATGGAGCGCGCCATATGCAACTTACTATCCAGGAGAATTCCTTCGTCAACTTTGTAAGGAAATTAAAATACTAACAGTTATATATAATATGTATCTTAGGAAATACTATTATACTATATTAAAAGAGTAATGATCACACAACAAATATAAGAATAAACTTGCTGTTTAAAGTTTCAGACTTCAAAAAACAAGAAGCTGATTTTTGGGTAGAGGTTTTACTTTTTATAACAAAATTCCACACAATCTCGATGAATGATCTATTAAATGTTTAAAAATGTTATAAAAATACTTACATAAACAAAGGCCGTTACGATTTCGGTGATATTCAAATTATTGACGTGATGAACACCGGCTGCATGCACGAAAAAGTGTAACGTTCCGTCTGAGCTAAGCGAGCAAGCGAGAGCGCGGAACAAGCGATAGAGAGGCTTAAACGTTCAACTTGTGGCGCATCTATCCTCTTCCACTTCGCGAAGTGAAAATGGGGCTTTCATTGTTTATTACAACATTTAATGTTTATTTGTAGAAAAAAAAATTCAATTGACTCCTTTGTGTTATACAAAACTAGAGACCCGCCCCGGCTTCGCACGGATGCAATGTTCTACTATATTATGCATGTATTATACATATAAACCTTCCTTTTGAATTACTCTATCTATTAAAAAAACCGCATCAAAATCCGTTGCGTAGTTTTAAAGATTTTAGCATACATAGGGATATAGGGACAGAGAAAGCGACTTTGTTTTATACTATGTAGTGATAATAATAATTCAATGATTATAATTCAATTCAATTCATAAGTATGCAATTTTCCATCAGTGTTTTCTTATGACGCTATCACGTAAAATAATCGTCCGTGAACTGACTTTACAGATAACCAATTATTTCAAGACAATAAGACGTAGAGTTAATGTCCTTGTCTCTATTTATTTTTGTAATGACAAAACTGTATAAAACGCTTTTCTTTTAATGGATTCGCTCTTGTTCCCAATCAAGCTCAGGAGCCAACACAGGCTTGCATTGTAGCAGATTTTTTCTTTACATCTTTGTAGTACAAGAAAAGTTTTCTTGAATGTTTTACAATTATGTAATGCAAGACAATTAAACGGAGACAAGAAAACAGTCCTTGCCAAGGTTCTTGCAGCTTCTTTTTGGTACAAGGTCTGCTTACGTAAGACTTATGAAGCCTAGGCTTATGTTTGACGTTCAAAACACGCATTTTAAATGCGTATATTAAAAAAAAGGTTTTTATTAATATCTTATATTGCCTTTAAAAGCCATTTATCTCTACCTTTTACCTTTATACTTGATAAATTAATTTATAAATTTTGCTTATTAAATTGCGGGATTTATGATTGACAGTCTTGTAAGATTTTTTATTAGAAACCTTAGCTCTCCGGAGAAATTAAAGTATTTGGCTTCTGTAATTGAATTGATAATATCGGGTTATTTTGTTTGAAGAATATTAAATGTGTGATCGGTTGTTCATCCCAAGAAATTAATTTTGTTTATACGATAAATGTGGATATTTTAAAAAGATCTGTAATTTTTTTAAAGAACTTATTAGGCTTTTTTTATTGCTCTGCAGTACAGGACTATACAGATTTAAGGGTCGAATATTTGTATATGAATATTTCTTAGTGAAAAGACAAAACTCATTACTAATATTAATAATTCTTACTAGCCTAGGCCAAAGTAAGCACTGTAAGGCTTGTGTCATGGATACTAGTATAACGTTTAAACATACATACATATATCTCTACTATGTAAAAGATGGACTTTATACCATAAGCCTAAGAATAACAGTTTTTATAATCAATCAACGTTACCATAGCATCGCGTGGCCGGGTTGCGTGGCCGGGTTAGCTATTCATATATAAATAATGACTCAGACACAAATGTTCGTATTCATTACAAAAACATCTGCTCCTTCCAGGAGGGGAACCGAGGACTATCGGTGCGAAAAGCAAAATCGCTTCCATTGGACTAAGCGGTCATAATTTTTCAAAGTATATTTATGGGCCAAGTTTTATTGCTTTACTCGCTATAGTAAATAGTCTTTTAATGAGATAATCTTAGTTGTTGAAAACAAAAGCGATTGGGTTTGAGTTGTTTAAAAAGTAAACCGTTCCTAATTATATTTGACCTTTAAGATAAATTTTCATTACATCAGGGCTTTGTAATCAGATGCTTATATAACTATAATTGTTCATCGTTGCTAATGAACTGGTGATAAACGACCCAAATTACAAACTATACACTGTAATGCATACAAACCATCAAAGGAGAAGACAAAAAAATAAGAAATAACAATAACACAAATTAAAAAGTGAGCATAGCCACAAAAGTGAAAATGCCCCCAGCTCAGCATATGTCACTGCGACGGCGATGACTCTGACGCCGTGACGCTGTCTTCCAGGCGGAGGTTTAATGTATACACACATAATTAGGTACAACACAATTCCGTGTGCGCACATACACTCATTTTGTGACCGTGTCTTACGCGCAAATATAGTGTAAAAATTAGCACAAAATTAAAAGAAAATAATAATAAAGAAACAAAATATTCAGCCTGGAGAAAATAATACAATGTATTCTATCTATACATATTAATAAAATTGGAGTGTCTGTTTGTAATATTGAAATAACCGTTTTTTACTACATGCATATGAATATATATACGGTACATACACTAAAATAACTTTATTTACAATTTTTGTCTGTCTGTCTGTCTGTTTGTTCCGGCTAATTTCTGAAATGGCTGGACCGATTTTGACGGGACTTTTATTGGCAGGTAACTGATGTAATAAGGAGTAACTTAGGCTACTTTATTTAAGAAAAAATCTTTAAAATTACTGTGCCACAGCAACGCGTGACTGGGTCAGCTAGTAGTATATAAATATATTTGCCAAATATTAATATTGTCAAATTCAAAATCATAGAAGTAATGAAATCAAGACTAATACATTTAATTAATTAATCTAATTTGTGTTTCTTGATAAATACAATTTAGGGGCCTTCAAGTCGCGAGTAAATAGATATCTTCTAGATAAGCGCGTCACATCCTAGATCGCATCTTACCCTCAGGCCAAATAGCGGTCAAATGCTTACCTATTTACTAGGTCTGCAATACATAGCGCTGTTTGCAAATACTGAGCGAAGCAATTAGATTTTTAAAGGGTAATTATTCCTCCATGGTATGTCCGATTTCAAAACTTTTTTTGCACATTAGTCACGACCACGATGTGTGTTTTGGCGCCAAATTTCATCAATGTAGTATCAGTGGTTTGGCTGTGATCAGCTCTTGAATTTTTCTTTCGGTGATTATTCCTCCATGGTAAAGTCTATAATTTTTTTTTATATAGCCTATGTCCGTCAGGTTATAATCATGTATGTTTATGCCAAAATTCGTTCGAATCGGTTGAACCGTTAAGTAGCAGGAGAGAGATAAGCGAAATTTGTGAGTTGCCTAAAAGAGAGCTTCGCTCAATAAAAACAAAAAAGTGATCTCATGATGATGATGATGATGTGATTAATTATTTCTCTATGTACATAGATAAAACTATGTTTCGTATGGGTTAGCGTTAATCTTCAACCTAATTCTAAAATAAATTCTTACTACAAATAAATATATTGATTTCATAGAACAATTTATTATAACTGTCAACAATCTTAGCCACCACAGCGTTGCGTGCTTAATTTATATTATAAATGAGAATGTCAAAGAACAAAATCCTTGTAAAGTAATATTTATTTAGAATTATACGCATACAATTCAGATTCAACTACTAAATATTGTATTTTAAGTCTAATTAGTCGAATTTGAAAGAAAGAAAGAAACACCTTTATTGGCTTTGCAAATCTCATTATAGTACATTACATTAATAAAAAAAACAATTACAAAAAAAAATACTATGACATTAAACACAAAAAGTACATTTAATTAAACACTAACATAACATAACATACAGCGAGGAAAATTCGGACCTTGCCTCAGCATATGGGTCTGCGTCATTCTAAGATGGACAGAGTGACGCAGAAGCGCTGGTATTCTGGCAGGTGTTCAACTTGAGTTTGTAAATCTTAGTCGACAGAATTGTTAGAAAGAGAAACAGCGTGATACCTTGTACTAGCACTATATTCAATTCACAATTAAAAGTAAAACGTGGAGCAAACATAAAATTATATAGACTCGAGTCTCTATAAACGCCCGTCAGTAAACGATAGCGCGATTTAACAGACTAGTAGTGCCATCTATTAAAAATATTTAGGAACTAAAATAAGAACTACAAACTAAAAACTCTTTTTCTCAACGTACACGCTTAGAAACAAAAAATAATAAGCACACGAGCACACAGAATACATGAATTTAATACTAGCTCAATCTTTTTCTTTTAAATAACAACAAGAGCGTCAGAATATAAATTATATTAAGTAACGCTTCACGTAGTCTATTTACCTGTCTCGCGCATTACTTAGGTGATAATGTAGGCCTGTTTATTTATTTGAAACCAATATTTTTACCTATATTGAGGACATGTCTACAAATAATTTTGCCTTTATTGATATTTCAAGACAAATATTAAGTAGAACTCTTTTTTGCTATCGAAATAAACACGAGCAAGACAAAAACTTGTGCGTATTTTCAATAGGGACGAATGAACGAACAAAGTAGGAAATAATGTGAAAAAATATCATTTTCCAACAATTCCCGACAGATGTCTATTGCAGATTCCGTAACGTTTGGAAAGTTTCGCAACTCGATATATTTCACGGCCACATTTTATCCAACTTTCACGTCCTCTAATACTGTAAGAGATCTAAAGGATTATCTGTGAAGCATTTTTATTGAATAAAATATCTCAAACGCAAGATACCTACTTGAAGTTCTGGTATCCTTTTTTTATGTAAGAAGGCAATTAATTTCCTTCACTCGACTTTGCGACTTCCAATTTAAAAAATATAACAATTAATTTAGATTATACATTTTCTTAAACGTTCAATAAGCTTCTGAATTAATGATTCTTCGAAAATTAATTCACAAAAAATTAAATTTGAAGCAATAAAAATATCAGCTTGAACGAAAATGAAAGTTGTAAAATTTCCGCAACAATGATAATAAATATAGATAACAATATTTAGTTTAGATGTAGAAATGGGCACTAAAGACCTAAAGACCTTTTTGTTAATAAACATAAATAAGATCGTCAAAGAGAAGATCTATAATCACCATCCAACTAATGCAGCATAAATGCTTTAGAAATTTGGATTGTGCGATTTAGGCTTTCCAAATCAATTTGTAGTTACAGTGCTGATACTGTGTTAAAAGTAACAATCCTGTTGCTTTGTGAAGTGTTGTCTGTAGTGCTATGACGCTCACCATAAATATATGTATTAGATATTATTTGAAAACGCGATCGCGTGTTTGATTATGGAGGTGAAGCTACTTTCCCAACGGTCTGCAAATGGATGGGTGACCAGAAAACCACTGTATTAAAATCTTTTATTCTCTGGAAAATACGATAAGCTGCTTGGTTCGGTTCTTTAGCACTAAAGTTAATAATAACATGCTAATTGGTGCGTAATGAATGCTTTCACTGAGGTCTTATCCAAAAGGAAGATCTATCCTTAGCGTATTTTAAGGCTCATGATTGTTAGGAATGTGAAGACTGGGTTTATTTATTTATTTTATATTTTTATTCTCAGCATTTACTGGATGGAAGAATCATCTAAAAAAGGGGGGCTTTGCCATAATCTTCACGCTGGAAATTGGGTCTGTGATGAGATGAGGAAGATGAAAAATCAGTATCATTACAAACATAGTTTTAATTGCCAGTAGATATTTTAAACAAAGGTATCAGTCTACCGTTGCACGACACTCACAGTATCTAATCTCGAGACAGAAGACTTTTATGTTTTTTTGGTTGGTTTTCCTGAAACGTGTACTGGAATCCAAACACTTAACTAGTCTTCGCTATTTATATGCTTGTGTTTGGTGATTTCACACGTAGTACACTAATTGGGCATGAAGGAACACAAAAGCTTAGTATTCCTTATTGTGGAGTTCCAGATGCGTACACTGTTTATAGAAAATCGACAAAATAATATAAAATACAACTAGCTAACCCAGCCATGCTTTGCTGTGTTATACATTACAATGAAACCTATTCTATATCCTAAGTCGGAACAAATCCAATAAACTGAAAAAAAATCCAACTTGGTTAAGTAGTTCCGGAGTTAATCGCGGTTAAACACTGTGACAGGGGCTTTTTATATATAATACAGTAGCTGACTATGATAGCTTTATAAAAGAATATATCAGTCAAAAATGAATTGAATTCAGCTTCATTTTATGTTATCAACCTAAAACGAACACGCCAAAATTGAGCCGTTAAGACGCATCATGGCGGTTCCTCACGATCGTCAAGGCGAAGTTTACTCAACAGACGTTGGCTTTTAGCGTCAAAAGTTTTAACTGTAGGGGCGTTCACTCAAAATGCAAATTACAAGCTCCATACAGGCAAGGTGGGCGAGACTCCCCATAGGATGTGATACACGGGACCCCAATATTAAACCACACGAACAACCCATAAATTTCCCAGCTGCTTTGTATACGCTATAATTTTCATCGGACGTTGTTACACGTGGTGTTTAAACGGTACGTTGAATCAGGTATCCTTTCTGTTACGAACTTAATTTGTGTTGGTTAGTTGAATAAGAGTTGTATAAGGAATGTTTATAGGACTGTTATGATGTGAAACGCCTTACTATATAAAATAACAAATGTGAGATTTGTTATAATTTAATTGAAATTGAGGTTGACTTTAAACTTCGATCTGAACCTGAAAACGAGGACTGCTGGGCATGCTGGATGAGTTAGGGTGCTGAAATCAACACCATTCTGTCACGCAAAATGGACGATAGGGGTTGCAGTTTACATAAGGGAAGGAACACTTGTCTTATTTAAATCGTTATCAAGCAAATGTACTAGACCGATACTATTTATTCATATTTTAACAGGTCAACCAACACAATATCAACCAGACAAATACAGAGGAAAGAGGAAAATAAAATTAGTAACAAAACTAAGGTTTGTCTAACTTAAAAGACGCCACGAAATGCATGTAATCTACGAATAATTAAAATATTTTATAATTAATCAATAAATAGCAACACTGGGTATACTGAAAACTTATTTTAAAACTTTATCACAAGTGTAAGGGTTACCGAACAGTAATAATATGTTGTACATGAAATGTCAGTGAGTCGTTATTTAGGTCACTTTAAATAATATTTAATTAGCTGCTTATACACAATTTTATAGTTACTAAGTTATAAAGACAGTGTTAGAACAACTATTATTGGGTTTGTTTCGTGCATTAACCTTCCCTTACAAATCTTCTTTCACTCATCTCGTAAACTGTATAATACGATACAAAAGTCTAATATCATTATAATTATAAGAAAATCCGGATTTTATACTTGCTTGGCCATTAAAAAAAAATCTTTTACTTGATGTTCCAAGGGTGCCTGTTTCCACCCAGGTTAAACATTATATACATACCTCATAGTAGAAAAATAAAATAACTAACACAGAGTCGGCACTGTATATTTTACAAGTCTAACATAATAATAATAATGCTTTATTGACAGAAGCGTTATACAATTTGTGCTTGATTCTCCTGTATTCCAAAATAAGCAAATGCCTGTAGTATGAAACACAGTGTCCTCTCCCATTAGATACTTTAATTTGTCATTTTTACAATAGTACATATATTGTTTTAACTTAAATTTACAAGAATCGAAATATTAAAAAAAAGAAGTTTGTATATTCGTGTTCATGTGTGTGTGTGTGTATATGTATGTGTGTGTGTGTGTGTGCTTTTGCGTGTGTGTGTGCGTGTGCGTTTGTGTATGAGTGAACAACTCCTGCCCGCCTAGCATACGCAACACGACAAAATTTTGTCTACCCATTTTCTCGTGTTTTAGTCATTTGTCGTCAGTCGTCTCTAACATGGCTGCGTTTAGAAGTCGATTTCTTATGTCAAACGTGTTTTTTTACTTAGCCGCGGATTTTTGTCTTCAAACTCTAATATGGCAATTGCGTTTTGTCGACAATATATCTCGTCTTTGTGTCAGTACGTAGAGAAGAGACGACAAGTGGTTTGGGTGCTATTTCGATTGGAGCGATGGCGGTGATTTATTACAATTATGTACTCAAAGTATATTAAGGGCGAACAAAACGTAAAAATATGTTTTATAGTTATATATTTAATTTATGCACATATAAATATATTGGCAAAGGTATATTTCTATAAGTATAAATATATACCTATAATTATAAGTATATAATTATATACATATACATATATATATATATATATATATATATATATATATATATATATATATATATATACTTATATAGGCATAAATAAAATATATAAATATAATACATATGTTTACGTTTCGTTCACCCTTAATACACTTTGAGTACAAAATTGTAATATAGATTGTATATAGATGTAGGAAAGTCGGGCCAGCGCAATCGCAATTGCGCATCTACGGCAAGCGTAGGTACCAGTTGCTACCCAGTTTCGTTAATAAGTTTCTCTACTTATTGACCATCTACCTATCAAAATCAATTAATCATTATTAATCAATAATAAAATCAAAACTGTAACAATATTTTATATAACAATCGGATTAGTAATAGTAACAATAATATATATTTTTTGTGTAGTAACATTTATCAATCTACTTGTAAAACTCGTTGCATTTTTTACAAACCTTAGTCGCTTAGTATATTGCGTCGACTAAATGTACTCGTTTATTCTTTTTAAAATTATAGATTGTAAAATGAATAAACTTATATTAAAAGAATAAACAGCAAAAACTTTCGGCGATTTCAAAAAAGAAACAAACACCGTTGACTTAGCGAGAAACGATCAACCACAGATCATGTACCTAAGTCGTCAGATAACGTCAAAATTGATGTAATCCACATTTCCAAAAAGTGAATAAAAAGGGTAAAACACGCAACACAAATTAAATTAACGATATCGGTGTTGCTATGTTAGATAATAAAATAGTTAATAATCATATATCAAGAGGCAACATCCGTTTGTCTTCAACGAGATATTATGTCGATGTCGACAAACTTCTCTTCAATCGTGCGCGAGATAGCTCGAGTAGCGCATGCTAGGCGGGCTGAAGATGCTCCGTGTAGGGGTGAAACACGCATTAAGGCAGTTGGTGAAGGTGCGAGATGTATTGCTGTTATGTTACTACGGGTGTTTTCGTTTATTGCAGGTTGACCGTGTGCATTAATTTGTGCGCGAGTTTTGTATTTTAAATATTTTGTTTTTGTAATAGATATGGACTTCCGCCAATTGATTCCTAATTCTATTAATGTATACGTAGTAATCCTATCCTTGGGGGAGGCCTATGTCCAGCAGTGGGCGTCGTACGGCTGATATGATGATGATGATGATGATACGTAGTAATTAACTAATGTCCATAAGGAATAATGTACAGATAACAGCACTTTGATCTTTAGAAAACTTTTAATTAAAACTACTTTTACCGGGTTAATGACGAATTTAATTTTGATTTTAATATTTAAAATGACTTTTGGACTCCTTTATAGGAGTTGTGATCACAGGATCTGATGTGCAAAAAATGTAAGGAAAACGGAAGTGTCAGGACTATAGAAAACTTTAAGATTTCTCTATTTGATTTCAGCTTAAATACCAAGTAACAGAGTTCAGTGATCTATGACAGTTTGTGGTAGGTTATTTTCCTAATAGATTTATTTGGTTTAGAATGTATAGCATTTGCATATAAAAAATGTCCGAAATTTGTTCGTTGTCTTTATAATTTAATTATAAACGAACACAGCTTTTCGAGGTTAAGAAAGGGACCTTGTACGCCGAGTTATCATGGAAGAATACAACGAGCCCACAATACCTAATAAAAGGCATCACCGTTTGCCATTAGCTAATTTGATTATTTTAAACATGGCTGACAGTGATCATTACGCCGCTGTGGCTAAGTTAGCTCAATTTAAAAATATTTTTAATCAAATTTTACAATAAAGTATTGCACCATCAGTTTATAAATGTCCTCATTGGTGGGACAGGAAACATTCCCGGGAAAATGGGTCATATGCAATCAAACAAGTCCAGTTCGATACGGAATGATACTTACAAATCCTCGAGGCACTTGGTGCAAAGGTGGCGATCCTTCAGATTTTCAGGGCATATGTTTATGCAATAAGCATTAATTTTTTCCTTAACTATCCAATGAATTATCCAAAAATCATTTTTTTTGTCACACATCCTATGCTATCCTTTTGCAAAAGTTGCTTTACAACCCAAAAGCAGACAAAATGCACTTACTATGACGCCAAACTTCGCGTACTTAATATTGGTAGGTGGTTATTATTTCTAATGTTGATGTTTTCATTCATAGTGAAAGCTTATACTGTATCCATGGGGATGTTTCCAGGCAGAATATGAAGTAAAAAACTGAAACGGGACTTAGATTTTTTTTTTCTTAAATAAATTTGATTATTAAAAATCAAATAACAACTCATACTAAACTAATTGCTATTATGCATAAATATTCATCCACATCCAGTAAAATCTAGTGGAAAATTGGCTGGGAGTAATATCAACAATATTGTGGCACAGAAGATTAAGATGTCAAAGTGAATTAAGCTCCGAGAATGCTATAAGCTGACTGTCGATAACTTCGGCGGTACTTTAGAGCTCTTCAACAGAACTTGTCACAGGCCTGGTATTTAGATGCTTTGTTTGGAAAGACAAGTTTAGTGTCCTAATTGTTGTTAGAATAGAAATTGAAAATTTGAGAAAAACTTGTGCTTTGAACTATTGTATCGTATTTGTTTCTACTACGGCGTAGCAAAGTATCGTAGACAGTGCTACAAGTCGTAGCAATACAAAAGTAATCGTAGCCATCGGCTCCAAAACTAGTTCTTAGTAGTATCGATTTCTTTTATGTTATTTAATTTTACATTAAAAAAGAAAAGCTTAAAATATTAATAAATTTCTAGATTTTTTTTATATGAAATGTATCATGTACTCGTATATGTATATAAATAAATAAATAAATGACTTTTCCACTACATGTCAAAATATTTGTAAAAATGTTTATACCGGTTGTCAGGTTAGCGCCACTACAAGGGCCATTTTTCAATATTGGCTCAGTTCTGGGTGTTGTGGCACCGTCGTTGTTTCTGAATTCCATAACACAACTGCTGTAATTACTTGGGTTCAGAACAACGTATGTGATGTTGTCCAATATTTATTTATTTATTATTTATGTCCCGCTTGAGAATAACATGTATGTCGAGTCGATTTTTTCTAGTATTTTTCTGTTATAAAACTACCATAATATTTCTTACATTCACACCAATTAGCCAATGTCGAAGTGAGCACTGTAAAGCTTGTGTTATGGATACTAGAGTAACAACTAGACATACATATTAATACATAGATATGTAATATTTATAGAAATATATATATAAAGTCAACTCAAATACAGATGCTCGTATTTATCACACAAACATCTGCTCCTTCCGGGATTTGAAAACCAGACCGTTGAAAGGCACAATCGCTACCGTAACACCAAACGATCATCAAATATCGAACTAACGTTTGCTGTATGCTGTTTGGCAGAGTAAAAAAGCACCACTTCTACACCTAATCGTGTCTGTAAAAGGCAACTATTGATACTGGAGGCAATTGCTATTTTCCTATCCCTTTCAACAGTCCCAATGCGTTGTGAAATAGGGAAAATAATGTCGGACTCTTAGATAAACATGTCATTTCTCGCTAAATAATGAAGCTAAAACCAAACAAAAAATATTACCGTAAAGCTGATTAAATAAAGAACCCACCACAGAATATTTGGATCTCTAAACTCGAAAATTAACTGTTATTTAGAAAAGACAGCAGGCCACGCGAAAATTTGAATATGGTAGCAATTGCTACCAGGGACTGACTAGTGGTGTTGGCTATCGGTAGCAAAAAAAAAACAAAAATTCTTTATTAGCCTATAGAGTAAATTACAGGGGTTTGGGAGTCTCCTTTTAAGTTAGAAAAAAAACCTGTATTAGGAGATGCCCGCTCTTTGAAACCATGATTACATTTATAAGCTATGAGAAAGATTTAACAAATAATAGTTTAAAAAAAATCGTGTATGTTTGTATATATGTGTGTGTGTGCGTGCGTGCGTAAGTATGTGCGTGCGTAAGTGTGTGTGTGTGTAAATAGGTGTTGGGTATAGGTGTGTGTGTTTATGTATTTTGTGTGTGCATTATGTGGATTATTTTTGAAATACCAAGAGCAAGAGATACCGTGGACAGACAAGTGGCTACATTATGGTATTGTGATCTGCAAATCTGAATAACTTCCATAAAATTGGCAAAACTCACCTTTTCTTGTTCCAATTACACAATACAGCAGTACCAAATAGTTATTGGTAGATAAAACGAAATCGAAAACCAGTCAGTTCAATTATGTTTTGATACAATATCAATTGTTTTAAACCACTAGTTTATAAATGTTAAAATTTTGAATAATTCCTTTAGAACAGTTTTTATACGAAACAAAACCGTGTGATAAATAGTTTGTTATTTTAAAACAGTTTGTTAAAATGCTTTTAAAAGTATTGAAGCATTATTTCATTAATAATTTAACGATGCATAAAAGAATATCATGTTTCAAACAAATAACAATAGCCTATTGTAATATCGACCTACAAAAGACTTTAGTGCTAAAGTGAATTAAATTCAAACGTCTACATCAATTATACGAATTCAATGAAAATCACTGGCCATTTCGATACTTTGTCATCACAAATAGCATTGGAAAGGGTTTCTTTTTTGAGTCCTTATCACAAGGACTGAACACAGTGGCACAGCTTTTATAACTTTCATTTAAATGACACCTGAGTTCTGAGTTTTGCATTATCTAAATAAACTATAATTCAAATGAGTAGAGGAATCAAAGTTTTCATTACAAAACTCCAGTTCCTAGAAGAGATTTAGTAATTTAATTGAAATTTATTTGATACCTGAACATATTTATCGATAAATGCTTACTAAAAAATCGTTCTCAGATCGCCCGATTATTTAATGTGTGTTCAGCGATAATTTCTTATCTCGATATTTTTATAAATTTTGTTGAGATTTCATTGTATCGTTGATACTTTCTTTAATTCTTATGTGCACAAAAACGATAGTTGGAGAAGGATTTTAATAAAACAAATTTATACATTTTAATAAGCGTAACTGCTTAAGCTTTTCTCAGAGGAGCATAATAAAAACTATTAAAAGCATCCTCCGCTCTCACATTATCTTTTAATTTTAACTGTAAATTTTATAAGTCGGGTGTTTTATACATATAATTTTGCATTCTGAAACTATTGTTATAAACTACTTATTAATAAATTAACTAGGCGATGTAGTCGCTAAGAATAAAGCTACGCTAGCACCATATATTGGAGCGGAGCGTAATACCTAAAAAAGCAACAAAAAATTTTGTTTCGATGGGAATTTTTGCGAATTTCAAAATTCTGCGTCACAATTGGTTACACAATAAACCGGTTGATCCGATTCCACATAAAAAAATATTAAAATTGGTTAAAAACTCGGGAAGTTATGGCGTAACAGACATTGCGCCATTGAAGCTGATCCATGGTAGCTTTGCTCGCTTCGCTCGTTCCACTCCAACTATGTTGACAGCGAAAATCAAATAACACTTTTATTCACCATTCTTTGCTCTACAAAACTCCATTACACATCAAATAAAACAATTAAACATAAATGACGTATGTGGAATTTATTTATTATTAACAAAATAATCCGTCCCACCCATTTTTTCTTTTAATATTACGTCAGGACCTAAATCAAATAATTTATAGGTACTAAATTAAATAATTCCATTCCGACCAACGATTACAAGGCGCCAATTATTATTAATGGAAGCGATTTAATACTAATGAAAGTCCATTATATCACAATATACGTTCCAATCGAATATATCATATTGTGCTTCCACTTGATTGGCCTGAATAAAAAATGATGGCAAAATCGGAGTTTAGAAGCACATTCAGTACAATGATAACTATCATTTAATTTCATATAAGTGCAGTCATCGTCGCATTCATAAAATGTTTTCAATTTTCTTTTGTTATACTAGCTGACCCGATAACGCGTTGCTATGGTAACGTTAAAAGAGCGGGGAAAAGAGCGGACAGACAAACACACAAAAAACAAATTTGTGATCTTAGATTATAGACTAGCGGCCCATCCCGGCTTCGCACGGGTGGACAAAATTCTTTAATTTTTTTCTATTATTAAAGTTTTTTCCGTTAGCGCCATCTAGCGTCCAGTAGACGAACTACTCGTGGTTAACGCGTTGCTATGGTAACGTTATTGATACAATGAAAAAAGAGCGGACAGACAAACACACAAACCACTGTGATCTTAGATTATAGATTTGATGGGGTTTTATCTCAATCGTACTACTTATAGCATTTTAATAACAATATTTTGAAACAGTTATAGTGAAGATTCTCATATTCAGAATACTCAATAATGCATTAAAATGGCTGTTGTGATCCAGCTCATTAACGATATATGTGGCTCTTTTTAAAATAAGAGTAACTAAAAGTTTTTGATGTTTAACATCTTTCCTCTCGCTTTCCTACAATTTGTGGCAGTGATTTCGTGAAATGGGACGGACGTGTGTAACAGGAAGTCGCGAAAGCGCGCACTATTCGATTTGACGAATGAGCGCGCGGTTTTAGAGTTGACCGTCAGATAGTATCAACCGATTTTCCGAGAGGTCGGTACTGTCAGCTATCAGTTGTACACTTAAGTTACAGTGTTGTAAGTGTAAATACGGTGTATAAAGTTTGATGTTATATAAATCAATTTATATACTTCAACTACATAAATAAACATTGACTGTTGATAATAAGTCTTAATAAAGTGCAGATCATTGGAAAAAATACAAGTAAGTTGTAATAAATATTCGAATAAAGTATTTGCGTATTTAGCTTTTTTAAATTTTTAGGTTAATATCTGTCACTGCTTAAGCAAAATCTTTTATGAAATTAGCCTTTTTCATTATCTTACGAATAAAATATTTTAGTATTTAGCTTTTTCTTAATTTTTAGATTAATTTCTGTCACTGCTTAAAAAAATTCTTTTATTGTTTGTTGTGAAGAATAATTTCAAATAATACCTGACCCATTTTTTCAGAATATCATTTTAAAATTGCTTATTACTAAGGTGAGATGTCAAATGTTACACATCATTTGCGACTACTGTAAGGCTCGCTCGTTTTTTTTATGATTATAGAGCCTTTTTTCACCATTAAATATTTATTCTTTGAGTACTTTTCTTCGTTTATTACATTTTTTGGTATAAAATAAGCTTTTTGGTGTAAATAATCCCGATGCTCTAGCTTCTGTATCACTTTTTCCAATAGTTTTTGTCTCATGCTTTAGTTGAGATGCTTGTTTCTTTTTTATCAATTAAACATCATTTGAAAAAAAGTGACAAATTGTTATAACCTAAAAATGCTGGCTATGCCTTCACATCGTGTGCGCAAGCGCATACTAGCGTGATAGGTCGCAAGCACTCAGAGGATTGTATGTTGAGCTTGCCGTAATTTTATAGTATGCAATAGTAAGCAAGAGTTGTGGGATAGATTAATGTAGCATGTGTAGTCGCATCGCATCTTTTTTTATATAGCTTTGCTCTTGATCCCAATCAAGCTCGGCGGCCAAGACAGTCTCAACTACGATAGGACGAAGTAATCCAGAAGATGCTCATTTACCTTGGCTCTGAAGACGAACGGGTACTACTCGGAAATACAGACGCTGGGAGGGAGTTCCACTCCTTTACTGTGCGCATTATAAAACATGTTGAGTAGCGCTTGGTGCTTTTGAAGTGGCGACACCGCATCTATGCCTGATAAGCTAATTTAATCTATAGATTTAATAATAGATTTTTTCTAGTATTTTTCTATTATAGTAAACTATCAATAATTTGTTGGAAAAATTTTGACGGGACCATATATATATATACATACAGGTCCAGTCAATATTTTCCAACAAATTATTGATAGTTTAGTATAATAGAAAAATACTAGAAAAAATGTACTCGGTTCACAAGTGAATTCTCAGGCGGGAATCGATCCCGCAACCTTTAGAAATGCGGTCCAATACTCTCCCAATTGAGCTACCGAGCCTTGTGAACACTCATCGAAATTTTCTAGTACCTTTCTGATTTTACGCTGTAGGTCAGCGTTGTTTCGTCAATGAGAGGAACATCCTCTTGTATTCGGTTTGATTCCCGCCTGAGAATTCACTTGTGACCCGAGTAGATTTTTTCTAGTATTTTTGATAGCATTGAAAAATGCATAAATTATATAAAAAATATAAAATTATTGTTAGTGTTATTACTTAAATTACTTTAACCCTTTTTAATACGTGATAGTCATCCCAGATTCGTTTATTTAGTCACCGACTACACTAGTATATAATAGATATATTAATTTAAGGAACTCAATCAATTGAAACAGGGAACTATTCAATTGGATTCCTACTATAAATAACCTCTTTGTTGCCGGTTTAATGCCAAGAATATACTAATGTAATGTGAAGCCTATTTTGAAATAAGCGGAATGCGAATAGTCCAACATAAAAGGAATAAAGTATATCACTGTAAAATATATTTTAATAGAAAATACCAAAAAATCGACTCGGCTCATAACTTAAGTACTAGAAAATTTTGACGGGTACAGACAAGGTTCGGTAGCTTAATTGTTATAAACTGCTAATTGTGGGAGAGTGTGAACCGGACATTCAAAGGTTGTGGTTTGAATCCCACAAGATACTTTTTTTCTATAATATAAAAAAAACATAATAATACTGTAGTAAATAGTGTTCATATTTCTTGTGATATATTTATAGAATTAGGGTCGTAAACTATAAAGCAAGCACAGTGTCAATTGGTGAATGCTATACAACCGCAGATGCAATAGGGCTTCAAAAGTTTAAAGTTAAAAAGTTATTATCACTCATCCTATGATCAGCTTATGAAAAATTATTATGTAAAACAATAGTTTATTGCATCTGAAACAAAGACCCTTTTTTATTTGATTTGACAGATAATTATTAATTGGTGAATTTTATTAAAACTTTTATTTAGTTGCATTTAAAAAAATAAAATTGTAAAATATGAATTACAATTGTTAAAAGCACTTAACATAATAATGTTATATGCTAAAAATCCCCTGTTTTTGAAAAATAAAATCATGACTAAAAATAAACCACGTCACATATTTGCTGACCCGGAAAGTTATTTGTTTAATAAGTAATTATTTAAAAACTTTTTAAATATACTCAAAAAAATATTTTTAATATATAGTGGATAACATTAGTAATTTTAACCGTCTTTACTGGCGCATAAAACACTTTTTTTTTATTTAGGATGGGTTCGCTCTTGATCCCAGGGGCCAAGATAGAATCCACGATGGAAAGAACTAACCCAGAAGGTGCCTATTCACCCTGGCTTTGAAAATGGACTGGCTATAAGATCTCGGAAATACAGGCAGGGAGAGAGTTCCACTCATTTGCTGTGCGCATTATGAAGGATTTTCAGCAGCGCTTGGTGCGACAGGTAGAGTAGTCATTTTCCTGAAATCTATAAAAAATCAATACTGATTGTTACATGGACCTATTTCGCATAACCGAGTACAATTTTAAATGAAAAACATCACACTGAAATTAATTAATTAATTAATGAACATTGTTTCCATAAGGGAAAAATGACCGATTATCGACGAGAACATAGTTTTGCTTTGTTAGCACAGGAGATCAAAAATAGTATTGTGCTCTGTCCAAAAAGTGTAATTTGAATACATCAATTAACGATTGGGATTGGATTGGGCAACCTGAGGCCCTACCATTACCTCTCATCGCGATTCAAGTACAGCTGTTGAAGGGAGACGTTGTATTACTCACTCACTTTGACAATCGAATTCGCATTACACTAGGGGATCATGGAAAGGCCCCTGATTAAAAGAAAAAAAAAGAAGAACAAGAAAACGAAAAAGGTCAAGGTAAGGATAACGACCTCATTACTATTTATACATACCTTCATACTGTCTTTATGGTATGAACATAAATACTCGTATAATACCTTCAAACAGATTTCATTAATGAATACAAATTCTTTAATTATCTTTAATGAAAACTCATTAGAGATATAAATCAAAACTTGATAAGATTGATAGCCTACCGTCTGAAACTACATGGTAACCTATTCACTGTTTCTATTAATAACACCGTCCCGCTTTGTAGCTTGTACCTTTTCTCTGTAATTACAGATCGTTTACCTTTCACCACCAAAGAGATACTGTTTGATCATGATATTTCAAGTACTCAACAGATTTTTCTATTCACTAACAACTATTCAATAAAATACTCCAATTACAAAATGAAACCTCTTGAAAAGGTTTTGGCGGAACAAAAAGATAGTGGGCCAAAGATATTAAATGTAGACTAATTTGTAGAATATAGGACTATATTTAGTAAGGCAGTAGGTAAACTAAATCACAGTAGGTAAACTAAATCACAGTAGGTAAATTAAATCACAGTAGGTAAACTAAATCACAGTAGGTAAACTAAATCACAGTAGGTAAACTAAATCACAGTAGGTAAACTAAATCACAGTAGGTAAACTAAATCACAGTAGGTAAACTAAAAAATACAATGGTAATTCTCGAAACACTAACATACATTATAATTTAATATAAAAGTACACGTCAACCTATTATAAAAAGTCCAATTTTCCTTTTTAAAATTATGTTCTTTGTATTTTTAAAGCTAAATATGTATTCAATAAAATTACATTTATTTAAACAGAACAAGACATCAGGTTCTGTTTTATTATTTCTATATATTTTATGCATTTTTCAATGCTATCTTATAAGATTAATTATTAATTAATTATAATAGAAAAATACTAGAAAAAATCGACTCGGGTCACAAGTGAATTTTCAGGCGGGAAACGAACCCGCAACCTTTGGAAATCCGATCCAATGCTCTCCCAATTGAGCTACCAAGCCTTGTGACCAAACGCGTCGAAATTTTCTAGTACCTTTCTAATTTTACGTTGTAGGCCAGCGTTGTTTCCCGCCTGAGAATTCACTTGTGACCTGAGTCGATTCTTTTCTAGTATTTTTCTATTATATTAATTTATCTGATAACAGATATCTGATAAAATAGAACATCAGTGTTTAAAAAAATGCCCTGAGGCCAAGATAGGATCCACGATGGAAAGAGCTAATTTAGAAGGTGTCTATTCACCCTGGCTTTGAAAATGGACGTGTTATAAGTCCTCGGAAATACAGACGCAGGAAGGGAGTTCCACTCCTTTGCTGTGCGCATTATGAAGGATGCGAATGGCTTGGTGCGACAGGTAGGAATATCAACCAAGAAAAGGTTGTAGCCAGCAGTGCGTCTGGATGTCCGATGGAAAAAAGGGGATGGCGGTATGAGCAAATGTAGCTTCTTTGCACTCTCCAAAGTACGGTCTTTCTAGGCCAGCGTTGTTTCCCGCCTGAGAATTCACTTGTGACCTGAGTCGATTTTTTTCTAGTATTTTTCTATTATAATAATAATTTAACTCATGTTCTGTTGTTGCCTAACATATCTATGTTATATTATAAGCAGATATGTTGACAAATAAATCAAATAATTTATCAAATGAAATAATATATTAAGAATAGCAGAAAATAATACAGAGAAGATACATTAAAATACAGTGTATTTATTATATTTACTTGACGACCGTTAGGTGACCGTCTTGGGTTGAATGCCGGAAGAGGCAGATGTTTGTGTGAGTAATATGAGCATTTGTACCTGAGTCATGGTTATTAATATAAATTTCTATGAATATTACATATCTATGTATTATATGCGTGTGTCTATCAGTTACTCTAATATCTATATCACAATCCTTACAGTGTTTACTTAAGACTAGGCTAATTGGTTTAAATGTAATACATATTATGTATTATTATATATTATATGATAATACATTTCCGTATGTATAGGGTACAATGATGAGAAAAAGGGGGCCAGTGGTTGTCGGGTCGGGAGACCGGCATGCGCATTGCACTTGGCCCTCAGGCGCGCGGGGTGTTCAGGGTCACCAATGTGTTGTGAGACGCCGCAGGTTTTAGTGGGTACAAATAAGGTACAATGAATATATTTTATATCTAGGACATTCAGCAGACATCTTTATAAATAAAATCAATGTTTGTATGTTTGTTTCCTATACACTTGAAAGTTTTTTAAGTTGTTGCATGTCAGGGAAGTTTTATATATATACATATATATATATATATATATATATATATATATATATTCTGCAAAAAAATCTACAAGATCAACAATCAAAAAGAGCATTGCAAAGCTTGCCGGGTGCAGCTTGTAGCTTATTTAAAATTAAAAAAGGTCCGTATCATATTTGTGTATTTTGTCAACTGCTACTGGTTACCGATATTTAGTAATATTTTCTGAAAATGTTGTTTTATTCTATATCTATAAAGGGAAAGAAAATAAAAAAAGGCTATGTATTTATGGCTATGGCTATGTATTTAGGCTATGTAAAAAAGGGGTAAAACTTTAGAATGTATTTCCTTCTGTATTTCCAATAGCGATAAATTTTTAATGAATAAAATTTGCTTGTGCGATATGATCAAACAATCACGGAAACTGGTGATAAAATTTTTAGACTAACTTTCAAGAATTATACGCATAATATTGTGTAAGAAAATGGTATTATTTTAACATTATGTTAAAAAATATAATGTAAAAAAATATGAATGAAAATAATATTATTATAAAATAAAAACATAATATCTGCACGTAAATGTTGCTTTTTATTTAAAATCTGATATGATAAATGATGATATAACAATCTTATAAATAATTACTTAATGAATCAATTCGCTTGACACAATTTTTGAAGCTATTAAATCTGGTAATAATTTGGTTGAGTGATAAGACAAACATAATGGCTTACTATATTATAGATTATAACGTGAGCAGCACGTATTAACGCATTTCGTCTATGAGAACTTGCAATAGTTTGTTAGTAAATAAAAATAAGATTGCGGTATGGGTGTCAGTTTAAATTTATGGAGTGGATTTTTTAATTGTCATTCTGTAATATTATTAAGTAACTTTGCTGACCTGAAATACTTTGTCCCGTCCAAATTACAAAAATGTTTCTTATGGATTCCTGAAAAACTTTTGGAATTAGAAAAAAAACTGAGTATTTCAATGAAATATTGATAATCACGACCAATAAGGAGTCCCTTCAACCCGACTCCTACTTTCCGAGGTGCGTCTGTACTTGTTATCGATGGCCTCAAGCTTCTTGGCAAGGAGTTGACTTCAGACCTCAACTTCGGCACTACCATCGACTCCAAGGTTCAAAATGCAGCCAAAAAGCTGGACCTCCTAAATAAGGTCAACCGATATTTCACGCTGGGACAACTGTTAACTTTCTATCAAGCACAAGCGATCTATCATGGAATATTGTAGCCACCTCTGGGTCGGCTCAGCCATATACCAAATTGCAGCACTGGACAAGATTTAGCGCAGAGCTGAGAGGCTTATTAGCTACGGAAAATTGGTGAAGAGCACGTTTCACACCTTAGCTCACCACCGCAAAGTTGCCTGTCTGTCGGACTTTTACAGATTGTACTTTGGACAATGTGGTCAGGTGCTCTATGAGCTTATGCGAGCATCACCTTTCTTCCTGCTTTCTTGGTTGCTATTCCTAATTTTTGCACCAAGCGCTACTCAACATCTTTTATAATTCACACAGTAAAGAAATGAAACTCCCCCCCTGCTTCCGTATTTTCGAGTACTTAGAACCCGTCCATTTTCAAAGCCAAAGTGAATAGGCACCTTCTTGGTTAGTTCGTTCTATCGTTGGCCCTGTCTTGGCCCTGTCTTGGTCTTGATTAGGATTAAGAGCAAACCCATTCAAAATAAAATAAAAAAATCAATTGAAGATTGCGGATAGAACAAAAACAAAAAAGCGAAGAGGAAGGAGACAAATCGCTTTCGATGCACCAACCGATCGTCGATATGATACCACGAGTGATAAATTATGTCAAGCCAATTTGTTTGTTATTTTTGTAAAAAAATAATCAAATATTTAACTTTGACCCCCCTCGTGGGCTCTAAGTCATAAGTTTGGTATTATAACGAGTTTTACAATATCATATTAATTTCAAAATGGTTTATACAACGGTTGTGGGATGACGTTTTCACTTAATAGTATAAATAAGTTTATTTTTCTACCGTACAATTTTAGGCATATACAAAATCTTGACAGCCAACCTTTCTCCTTTCAATCGAAGTACAGTCGGAATAACTTCTGACGAGATCAGTTTAGCGATTTATCACTTCCAGATTATTTTTTAATGAAATTATATATTTGAAATATTTTTAATGAAATTGAAACCTACGGAAAGTTATGATTTCACAGGTTTAAATATTAATATGATCGTCCGAAATATTCGTCACGTTGAAATAACACAAAATTATTGCACTTTTTAAATAACCTGGGTATTATTTTCGCCGACTAACTATAATCATAATAATGAGAAATATTATAATGTATTTAAGCAACTTATAATTACAGATAGATATTTGAACTGCTCTCAAACCGCGCGCGCGCGCGCGTGTGCGCGTGTGCGTGTGTGTGTGTGTGCGTGTGTGTGTGTGTGTGTGTGTGTGTGCGCGCGTGTGTGCGTTTGTGAGAGAGAGAGAGAGAGAGTGTTGTGGGTGCGTGAGGGTATGTGTGTATAGATACGTAATAATTTTTATGATTCGTTTAAATATAGGTATCATCATCGAATGATCCTAGCCAACCTAACCACAATTTCTTAACAAATGTGGGGCAGTAATAAAAAGTGTTACTGTCTAGGAGCAATAGTTTATTGATTTTTATATTTAAGAAATATTTTGCATGTTTTTGGTGGAGATTAAGGGAATATTTGCGTGTGAAAACAAAATATATTTTTCCTGTTTCGGTCAGAAGGAGAGGACGTTGGTAAGAAACTGGAAAGGTAAAAGGAGTGCAATTTTTGACAGGGTCTATTTGTTGTGTTTTCAGCTCTTTTAATCGATCTTTATCATCCCACGGGTAAACACATTTCCGGGAAATATTAGAAGAGAAAAAAACAAAAACATGTGTTTCGCAGAAATAAAAATTAAAATGCCTAATAGTTAGCAATGTACAACATTTCTAAGAATAAAAGAGGGAGGCGTTAATTCTTGTGAACAATTACTATATGCTATCACATTGACAAAGGCCTCATAATAGTAATAAGAAAGTTTTTGTCAGCAGTTTGTCATAAATTTTTGAACGCAAATATGAGTTTGCGGGCTATCGCTGATACTGTTACCTCTCATCTAGAATAACACCAAGGTACCTGATGCTGGAACTTTATAAAGCGCAGGGCTACAAGAAGAGTAATAGTTTTTGATACTGGGATGGACCTACTAGTTACTAGATAGAAATTCTTGAGAAAAGGAATCATTTTCCATTTGTGATTTAATAATATGCATAATGTACTTGCTAAAAAATGAACATACAAGTTAACGTTGCTTGCAACCTTGTAACCTGTATTACTTGCCGAGGCAACTTTTGATAGAAACAGCATTATAGCTCGACCCACATAATCGGAAACTGTATCACTATCTCCTTTGTGTACGTTTTGTAAGTTGTTCTATTTATAAATAAATAATATTCGTGATCAAATCGTGTATTGTGTCCTGTGCCGTAACTATTGATTTAATCGAATCGTCCTTGATTATATCACTGCTGTTGCTGCGAAGGTGTTTACGTCTATTGCGCGTTGTTGCGTGTGCGTTATGTACTATTGATAATTTCGGTTCCGAAAGTCGGTATTGAAGTAAAACGGACGACTTCAAGGAAATCACTAGTAGTGCGAGCTAGTGAATGGTTTTGTAAGCGTCTTTTTGGATCTCACATAAAATAATCTTTACTTATTAGCTTGTAATTGGTTGAATGAAACACCAGTTGTATTATATTTGTTTCGTTTGCCGATGCCTTAATAACTAGCTACCTTGTAGATAAATCGGTTTGAGTAACAGATGATGATCAATCGTAACGTAGTAGCTGTTTGAAGTTTCCGTAGCAAGGTCTCGTAAGTTTCGTAGCTTTAGTCGTAGAAGGGCGTTAGAGGGAACAAAAAAAATTTCATCCATCTCTTTCCAGCCGAGGTGAGGCGAGGTCCACTCGCTCACTGCTTGCCTTCTTTGCACACTCCATATCACTGCCAATATTCAGAATTATTTAAATGATTTTACTTTTAATGCGAAGGATTATTGACACTACATGTTAAACTTTAGATTCCATTTTCGCTCGACATCAACTATTTAAACCGGAGAAAATGTGCGACAGAGAGAATGTGTTTGCACCGTAGAATGCATTCGGACGAACATTTCTGCATATAATAATGCAGAGTTTAAAATATTCGTATTATTAAAACGTTCGAGGAGAGAAAATTTCTGAACAATTTATTGAATGGAGTTATATAAGTATATAAGTTCAAGTGCAAGAAATACATGAACTGACTTAAGAACCTAAATCCACGCCTTTTTCAATCCAAGTTGTTCAGAACTACCACATTTAACACTCGAATTCTACCGAAACAAGGTTGATTGAAGCGATGGTGGTGTGTGTATGTAAATAATAGTGTAATATGAATAAGGGCGAACGACACGTAAATATATGTTTTATACTTATGTTTATATTTTTAATTCTTATATATATATATATATATATATATATATGAGTATATTTCTATAATAATAAATATATTCCTATAATTATAAGTACAGTTGTATGTATAGGTATCGGTATATGTATAGGTATATTTACAAATCTTAGTAGTTTATTATAAAGCGCTGGGTAAATGTAGTCGTTCGTTTTTTAACGTTTACTATATAAAATCAGTCCCATTCCCTGTTGTTGTTTTACGATATATTGGCACAAATATTTAATTTGTACCTTATTACTTCGAATCCTAAAATAGGTATATAAATATATATTTACTGTGACATTCGTTATTTCGGTTTTATCCGTTTGGTTTCATCACATTTCCAAAAAGTAAATGTAGGGGTACAATACTAATTAAATAAACGATAACGGTGTGGCTATGTTAGATATTAAAATAGTTTATAATCATATATCAAAAGGCAAAAATAGTTTTTCTACATATTTGAGATAACGAGACATAGGTACCTATATCGCTATCGACAAACTTCTCTTCAATTGTGCGCGAGATATCTCAAGTAGCGCATGCTAGGCCGGTATGTTAGTCGTCAGTCAAAGTCAAAATTGTTGTAATCCACGTTTCCGGAAAGTAAATAAAAGGATAAAACACACAACATTAATTGAATTAACTATACCGATGTGGCTATGTTAAATAATGAAATAGTTTACAATCATATATCAAGAGGCAACATCCGTTTGTCTACATGTTAAGAACAACGAGATAAAGTCGATATCGACAAACTTCTCTTCAATCAGCTGGTCAATAGTTATCAGTACTCACTGTACATCAAATTCACAGTTTATCAAATTTGAATTCGAAGAAGAACTTCTCTACATAAATCAAACAAAAAAAAGTAGAAAAACCTTTCTACCTGCATGAACAAACCTGCTTGTAAGTTTTTTTATAAAATTACAGTTTATAAATCTGATTACATTATGATAGATGTCACTGGACGAATAGAATACAAAAACAAAAGATTATTCAGTTTTTTTTTAATAAGAAATGTCATTTAAAAAAGGAGAACCTTTTTGAAAATATTTTTATAAGTGGCTAAATTGGCGGTGTCTGGGGTTGTTTTTTTTTCTATATTTAATTTTCTATATAGGCTGTTTGGTAGTGCCCCGAAAATTATTATAAAGCCTGAAAACCACAATGTGGTTATAATTTTTTATTACTTGTATGAAAAACGGCAAAGTGACAACCCTAGACGTAGATTGATTATTGATATTGATAACACATTCCATTAATAGAATCAAACATAATACACCATCTCGATCTACAGATAGGTTTTCGACTTAACAGGCTTTCTTAAAAAGAAACACATTTATTCAGTAAAGTTATTCTTTTCAGATTTTATAATATTTTTAGGGGTTATATGGTACCATATATACGATATTCGAGATTATATGACAACTATTTATCCTGCAACTGTGCTGTCAAGATCGCTTCAATAATATTTCTCAGAATTTTTTCATGTATAGAAAGATTTGTGTTTATTCGTTAGAATTGCTTCATAAACATTTTGTTTATTTCTAAACTAGCGTGATAGACACATCTCCCGGCAACTCAATATTGGAGAGTCACTTTTGACTATTTCGCTGGAATATCCAGAGGAGTACAAAGAGCTGAGTAGTAAACGTAGGAAGCGCTACACAGCGGATTCAAATAAAGCTTTATATTATTTTCACGAGATAGGAAATTCAGCTTTATGGTAATACACCTTTAGATAAATTGTATTGACTGAATGTAGTTGAGACTATTTCCTTGTTATTTGCATAAGTTGATAACATTTTATGTCAGATTTGTTTATAATCTTTTGCGTTTCACTTTCAAACATCACTATAGGGAAAAGGTACGCAAAGTAGAAATCTTATTTCAATAAACAGAATATTGTAATGCATACGTGAATATAATGTAAATTCTGGGACAATGTACACATATATTTTTTTTGCATTTGCAATTCTATCTTATAAGATAAACATAAATAGAAAAAAATAGAAAAATTCAACTTTACTCATAATTGGGTATAAAATGGGAGAGCAGTGGACCGGATATTTAAGGTTTGCGGATTCATTGCCCGCTTGAGAGATATAAGAGATAAGCATTGAGAATGCAAAATATTAAGATCATAATTTAATTACTCTTTCATCTTAATGTTTGGAATGCGATATTCCTCTATCTATATGAAGCAACACTGGCTTGCAGCGTAATAAAAGTACTAGTACATTTCGATGAGTGATGACAGAGCTCAGCAGGTTAAGCGGGAGAGCTATCTAAAGGTTGCGGGATCATGTTCCACCTAAGAATAACTTGTGACCCTAGTCTATTTTATTATTGAATACGTAGTAATATGTACAATTTGACCTTAGATAAAGTATACTATTCTTATAATAATTGCGACTAATTCAAATTATCTTGATTACAAGAATATTTGGTCGTTAATAGGCTATTGAACTAGACACAACTAGTTTATATGAACATTTTTAGGGTTCCGTTCCTCGAAAGAAAAAAATTGGAACCCTTATAGGATCACTTGGTTGTCCGTCCGTCCGTCTGTCTGTCTGTCAAGACCCTTTTTCTCAGGAACGCGTACTGTCCCTTGGAGCTGTGAAAAAATCTAAGCCAACACAATCAAAAGATACAGCCGTTTATGCCGCAAAATTCTGAAAATTTTCAACACTCGCAAGGGAATCAAAACCTACAGGGTACTTCCCGTGAACTCAGAATCTTGAAATTTGGTACGAAGCAACTTCTTACAGCATAGATAAAGGAAAAATTGTAAAATCCGTAAATTTTAGTTACATCATATAATAAAAATATTTTACGGAATCCTCGGTGCGCGAGTCCGACTCGTATTTGGCCGTTATTTTTTGTTTGATAAAACATAGCTTATCTTGAAGCATGTTCTTTGTTAACATGTTACAAGAATATTCTTGTTATTGTTTACTTCCAAGTAAGAAAAAGTGTATCAGCTCGGACGCACGACTGGTGTTTATTCCTTAAGAACGCTTGTTTTTGAACAGACACAGGAAAAAACAAAAGAAAATTTCAAAATAAAAGTAAAGGTGCGCACGATAGGTTGTGCACAAAAAATGCAACGCTTTCATTCTATCATAAATTTTTATTCTTCAAATTTTAATATATGAAAATCAATTCCAAAAGAGTACCTATACTTAAAAAATATTTTTATATAATAACAAATGAATGTTATATTTAAAAATAGTATTTCTTACAGTATTTATATTTCACTGACAGTTCTTGCAGTCGTGTTGGGAAAAATTTTTTTCGTATATAAGTTTTTTTATCGTGAATAGGTAAGCGCTAGACCACGATCTCGCCTGATAGTAGGCGACGATGCGATCTAGGATGTGACGTGTTTGCCTTGCATTCTCTCGTGACCTAAAGACCCCTAAATTTTATTTATCAGGAAACATTGACACAGGCAAAGTACCTATTTTGTCCATTTATTCTATTAAATAAAGTCGTAATAAATGTGAACAAACACCAATTAATCATAAGATTTTATTTAAAAAAAATATCAGAACAAATTCTTCTTGTCTCAGATGTCAAGCGGGACTTGTCCCTGAATCATCTCGCTATCCAGAAGAGTAAGCTTCTAATTAAGTTAACAAGACTTTCGAGTCCCGCCAATACAAGTTATGATTTTTTTGGTTTTAAAAATCTAGTTTAGTCCTATCACATCAAGGGAAACAATAATATCAACTATACACTATGTGAAAAAAAGGTTTATCTCTTACTAATGCGAGAGAGCAGCGTTTACGGGCACGTTCCACAATAGCTTGAAAGGCGAAGATGATAAGTGCGCATGTACCCCGCCGCGCCACTGTTCCGCCCGCCTCAAGTAGCACTCCAGTCCGCGTACGGAGCCCGCGCGCGTGGTGTTCACGTCCGTCAAACTCGCGCCACGTTCGAAATGTAAACACTTTTTTTTTTAATTAGTGCAATGGAATAGTGACAGCCAGTGCGCAAAAAAGTTTCCAAAAAGTTTCCATTCAGTGCTGACGTTTTTATAATAAAAGCGCAATGCGTTTTTCGAACAAGTTTTCATAATTCGAATTTGCCGCTGCGGCAGTTTAGCCGTGTTAAATTTTTAAGCGCACTTCGGGTGGAATATAAGTCAAGGTAATAACCGTTACCCACATATTTACGAGTGACTTTAAAAAGTCACAAAATGGAACTAAACATTAATGTGTGCGTTAATTAGAACACTTATCACGCGACGTTGCTCTTTATAGCCGCTTAATTTTATCTTCTTCGTCTCAGTACCACCTGATTTCTAAGTACTGGCACAAAATAAAATATATTCTACTCTAAACTCTAGAACTCCTTCCTTCAACAATTTTTTTTAAATTTATTTAGCTTGTAACAGAATACACAACTCATATCCGTCTTGATATGCAGAAGTTAGCAAATAAAAGTTTCATTGCACCACCAAGAGAATTTACCAATGAATGATTAGCGATGCAGTATGAAAATTGTATACATTTAAATAGTTTTTTTAAATTATTTCAATTTATTTAAGCAACTTACATCTTTTCCCTGTTTTAAACAAAATTTACATGAAAATACAAGATAACTAACCTATTTTCTAAAGATTTCCTAATCAAAAATATTTATAATTATTGTGATTTCATTACTTAATATTTCTTCGTTACTTTAATGAGAATCAATTTTCAATTTATGACTAGTAAATGACTCAAATCTTATATGGATATTATAATTATGACAACACACTATTCAAATAGAAAGACTCATTTTTTTTCTACATTGCTTCACTAACAAGTTAAATACAACATTTATTCAACGAAGTTATACAAATGACAGATTTTTAACAAAGTACCTAGTCACTTACAGATGAACACTAAATGAAAAAAATTAACAGTCTATATTCTTATATAACTTAATATATATTTATAAATAGGTATATGTAACAGTGTTTTATATTATGTATATTCGTAGTATAATTTTTTTATTGATCTCCACCGACTGACCTGGATTATTTTATTGCTTATTTTACTGTCCATCCAGTGGTCGCCTGGAAGATATTGCTTTTAGTGATAGGGCTGCCATTTGTACTTTGTATGTTTGTGTCTCCTTTACTTTGTCGTATGTGATGTATAATTTATTATATTATGCATTAAATTCTATTCTATTAATAATAATACGAGTACAATTTCTACGTCTTTTTTATGCAACAAACTCTTGTAGGGACATGTTTGTGTGATAAACACAAGCACAAAGTCATGTTCTTCTACAACATCTCTTTAACGACCGTTTAATGCATCAGTAGCGATACCGTCTTTTGCACTGATGGTCCTGGGTTCGAGTTCCGGAAGGGTCAGATGTTTGTGTGATGAAAACGAGCATTTGTACCTTAGTCATGGGTATTTATATATATTTCTAATAATACTGCTTATTTATGTATCATATATGTATGTCTATCCGTTACCCTAGTATCCATAACACAAGCCTTACAGTGCTTAGTTTGGGCTAAGCTAACTGGTGTGATTGTGAGAAATATTATATCTACATATATACTTATTTATGTATTCTATACGTTTTAGTATCCATTGTACAATCGGCAACAAGTAAGATCGGCACGCAAAGAAATATGCATGGATTGTCACATATCTGTTATTTTTTAGGAAAGTTTAGATTATTTTTTAGTAATATCAAAAAATGGAAAAGCACGGATGTATTCCTTTAAAGACTTTATACTTAAGGCAGTAGAAGCATCCTTTATTATATGAATAAAGAAAGATATCCCGAATTTTCCGACGCATAACAACTGTTGAGAGTTTAAACAAATAATATCACATGTTAACTTCATTTATTCATAATAATAACCATATTTAATAACACTAATGAATACTGCAGCTGAGAAATTATTTTCTTTTATTCACATGTTGTGAATCATGCATACTACGAGTATATTTAGTTCTTACTCTTCCGCGACTATCATACATTAAAAAAAACACTTTTGTCGGATTAATGGCGCGTTTAATTTTGTTTCTTATATGTTATTAAAAATCACATTCACGACTCACACACACACAGACACACACACACATATGTATGTATATATATATATATATATATATATATATATTAATGTTTAAGTGGGGTCTCTATTGCAATATCTCTTGCATTTTGTCCATACTTTAATGCTTATATTACCGACGGTACGGTTCAAGTTCCGGAAAAGCAGATGTTTGTATGATGAATTCATTTGTTCCTGAATCACGGGTTCTTATATACAATGTGTCCCGTCACCAGTGTCAGTCATGTCAGGTTTTTCTCAAAAAGCCAATAATAAAAAATGCACAAAAAAGCATCTATTTGTTTTTCTTTATCTTTTTCTATTTTTTATTCCATGACAATTGAAACATGATGGCTGTGTAACTGTTGTCTACATGTTTAGCTATCAAATGACACGTTTTTAATGTTGATAGGACATTTACATGAGTAGTAATGGTCGAATTAGTATGAGAGCCCAGGTCCTGGTTACCAAGAAAAAAAAATAGCGGCTGTAAGAGAGAAGCAATATGTCGATAAAAATGCCATTTTTCACACCATTAAAGGCTCCGACACTGGTGACGGGACACATTGTATACATATATATATTTCTATAAATATTACTTATAACTTATATGTATCATATATGTCTATACCTAACCTTAGTATCCATAACTCAAGCCTTACAGTGCTTACTTTGGGCTAGGGCAATTAATGCAGGAAAATATTATTATCATAAGTAAGTAGTGTCTTGAGTAAGATATATATATATATATATAATATAACGTCACCATCTTTTCTATTTGAACTCTATAATATACGATTTATGAGTAATTATAGAAAACCAAAGCTAACAATAAGACTCAATATTAAGGATGTTTTTAGGGTTCCGTTCCTCGAAAGGAAAAAAAGGAACCATTATAGGATCACTTTGTTGTTCGTCCGTCCGACCTTTTTTCGCAGAAACGCGTGGAGGTATCGAGCTGGAATTTATATCAAATACTCAAGTCTCCTGTCCCTTAGAGCTGTGAAAAAATCTAACTTCTAAGCCAACGCAATCAAAAGATACAGATACAGTTTTTCCCGCAAAATTCCGCACATTTTCGACACTCGTAAGGGAATCAAAACCTACAGGGTACTTCCCGAGAATTCAGAATTTTGAATTTGGTACGAAGCAACGTCTTACAGTACAGATAAAGGAAAAATAGTGAAAACTGTTAATTTTTAGTTACATCATATAATAAAAATATTTTTCGGAACACTCGGTGCGCGAGTCCGACTCGCAGTTGGCCGGATTTTTTTATATAAGATCACCTGGGAAAGTATTTTAGTTCGAGTACACCACTCAACTATGAAGGTCCTGGATTTAAATCCGAACGAACACGAACATTTGTACCTCTGTCATGGGTAATTATATATATTTTAATCAGTACTATATATCTATGCTTTATGTATTTATATCTGTACTTTACCCTAGTATCCATAGCATAAGTCTTATAGTGCTTACTTTGGGCTAGGCTGATTGGTGTGAATGTTAGAAATATTATTATCTTACTAAATCACATATACTCATATATCGCGGCTTCAATGATGAATCCGTAGAAACCCAGTATTGCATTTATACTTTTATTAAAATAAATATCGATACAGCACCGTCGTATAAGGTTGAAGCATCCATGGTAACAAACAACGCATTGAAAAATATAATGTCAAAGGAAAAGCAACACAAAACGCAAATATAAATTAAAACGATGTTACAAAAGAACCTTGTGACGAGGTATCACTGAACGACAAAAGAAATTCCATTATTTATGAAGTGATACGTATGAATTTGTACGGGGCGTGCCCTCATTGTTGTGTAAAACCGGTGTTACGCCAGCACAGTTAATATATAGCCAGCAGTATAGAAACTAGGCATCTTTGTTGAGGTAAATACCTACGTTCCATTAGACCATTAATAGTACTCTTTAAGTGTAAACTCATATTTTGCTACCCGATTTGGCGACTCAGACCTCGTGTTTATAATGCAACTGCAAGAACTTGTGACTGTTCTATCACATAAGCAAGAAATATGTTAACTAAGTGGCTGCTGCCGGCATTTTTGACGGAAGCGATCCTGCCTTTCGCACCGACGGTTCTGGTTTCAAATCCCGGAAGGGGTAGATGTTTGTGTGATGGATACGAGCATTTGTACCCGAGTCATGGGTATTTATATATATTTCTATAAATATTTTATGTACGTCTATCCGTTACCTTAGTATCCATAACACAAGCCTTACAGTGCTAACTTTGGGATAGGCTAATTGGTGTGAATGTGAAAGAATCGGCAAATTGGTCTTCCAAGATATATCCGGCCTAGTTTGGGGACCTTTGTTAAATGTACTGACTCATTTTGCATATACACATTTTAAATTATTTATTGAGCGAAGCTCTCTTTTATTGAGCGAAGCTCTCTTTTAGGCAACTCACAAATTTCGCTTGTCTCCCTCCTGCTACTTAACGGTTCAACCGATTCGAACGAATTTTGGCATGAAAATACATGATTATAACCTGACGGACATAGGCTATGTAAAGAAAATATAGACTTTACCATGGAGGAATAATCGCCGAAAGAAAAATTTAAAAGCTGATCACAGCCAAACCGCTGATACTACATTGATGAAATTTGGCGCCAAAACTCACATCGTAGTCGTGACTAATGTGCAAAAAAAGTTTTGAAATCGGACGTATCATCGAGGAATAATCACCCTACAAAAATGTAATTGCTTCGCTCAGTATTTGCAAACAGCAGCATGTATTGCAGACCTAGTTTAGTTTCACCTGTACTTGTATTATTATTATAATTTATGTAAAATTTTAAAGTTATTATGTATTAAATTATTTGTATTCTATAATAATCAGTGAATCGAATTGATCAACTAATAATGAAATTAAGTAGTAGAAAAAGAAAGACATTTTAAGAGGTCTTTATTCCTTGTTGGTTTTAAATTGGTAAATGAAAAATATTTTCCTCTGCTAGGACACATTCGGAATGCTTCAATATTAAATTTCATAATGTGAAAATATTCATTTAATGAAAAGCAACAAAGATATCTTTCTTAAGAGAAATTGACAACAAAGTCTGTATGATGACTTAATTGTAAACTAAACAATTCTGTAAATATGTGTAATAAAATGACTTAATTATTAAATTTAAATAGAAAGTTATAATTAAGATTGCCCTATAATTATATTTTATAAATGTAGAGATGTTAATTATACATTTTCGTTAACATTTTTTGAAGTGATAACTTCTTTAGCATCGTTATGATTTGAAAGTCGATAAAACGAAAAAGCGACTGTAAAAAGAGACAGACACATAAATTCATAAGATTTAACGTAGGAGAAAATGAGATAGGAAGCATTATGTACGTGTCATAATACGTGTTTGTGTGCTCATGCAATACAAAGCTTAAGAGAAAGCATCACAACAACCGTGTTATGTTGTATACGTGTACGTATTTTTTTTGAAGGTTTCATTTCTACCACGTGTGAATTGCACACATGCTTCCTTTTTAATTTATTTATTAGTTATAAGTATCTAATTGGTAAATATACGTTAAAGAGAAATGAAAAAAATGTATGCCTGATCAAGTACTTTTGATTTTTTTTAAATAAGCTTTTATTGTTATAGTTTTAAAAAAAAAAGGGACAATAATTGAAAATTTAGTTTAGAAGGTATTATTTATCTTTGTTTTTAACGGACGAATGGTGGCTAGATTTTAAACAGATGGCAATTAGATATCTATTTATGGCAATGAGGCACACCTAAATAGAAATTAGAAAGAAGAAACCTTTTACAAAATAAATCAGTTGTTAATTAAACAATAAAATGTCTTTTATTTATAGTTAACAATAACGTAGGAACTTTAATAAGTTCGTTTACTAAAATAGACTACATAGTTAAATTAACTCTCAACACGCAAAGCAAATAGCACAGAAATAATAATAAAATTTAATCAATCGATAAACAATCACACAGAAGATACCGGAACAAATTAGAATATTCATAATAGTTTGCTTAATCAAGATGTGCTTTAACAAAAATTATTTAAGAATAAATATTAGTTGAATCTAAATTCTAAGTAATACCAAGCTTGATCAAACAAATACTTTCAACAATTTATGTATTTTGAGACCCACTTATTGAGAGGCTGTACTAAGGATATCAAAAATTGAGCCTAGATCTTCCAAGGTCTCAGCCATGACTATAACATCATCTGCGAATCGATGGTGGATGACGTACTTATCGTTGATGTTAATGCCAAGTCCGGAATCTTGAAAACATTTTCGAGGAGGGCAGTGAACAGTTTCGGAGATATGACGTCTCCCTGTCTCACCCCTCGTTGCAACCATATAGGTTTCGTGTTCTGATCCTGGAAACGGACCAACATGGTCGCGTTTTCATACAAGCATGTCAGCACTTCAATATTTCGATGGTTAAATAATATGGCACCGTTAAAGAGATTGCAGCATAGAAGAATAGAATGGTTTCTCAGAGTCCACAAAGGCCAGGCAAAGTTACTATTATACTCCTCAGTCTTCTGTATAATCTACGTGTGCGTATGTATGTGGTCTATTGTACTGAAACCTTTTCGGAAACCAGCTTGTTCGGGAGGCTGTTAGTCGTTAAACCTTTAAGTGCGGCGATTCGTAATGACATAAAAATAGCTTGTAGACATGGCTCAGAAATGTTGAATGAAATGAATAGATGGGTCTTCTTTGAAAAAGAGTACCACCACACTTCTGTGGGATGCCGTTTTGTCCTTCGATTATGACGGAATCGAATATCTTCTCGACCGCTTACAATACTTTAGGCTTTGACGAAATGACTCTGCCTTCCTCGACCTTCAGCTTGGTTAATTGACTTTGGCCAATAGACTGTTTCCTTCTGATTACTTTTGAGCCCTTGTTACGCTGAATCGCCTATTTAATATAGTTTGTATTAAATTGGCGTAGGCCACGAGTCAGGGACTTGGAGATATGTCTGTTGAGATGCCGTTACAGAGCAGCATCTTCAGAGGACTGCAGTATCAGGTTTCGCTTTCGGCGGGTGGTTTTCAGGCTTAACTAATTAAACATTTAAATGAACATTTAAATATCTGAGAGTCTGTCATAACCGTAATCTTTGTTCAGACAGTAAAGAAACTCCTATCATTACTTCTCAACGTACTGGTTTTGTTTCAGACTCTTTTACACATCAGCCTTTACAACTCTGGAATGCACTATCACCCCATATTAAAAGAGCACCCAACAAACTTGATTTCAAATGAATTGTTCGCGATTTCCTTTAGGATTCACGAACCATATCCACTTAACTTCACTTTTACAGTATGTCTAATTTTCTGTAAGTAGTTTATAATATTACACATGACATTCTATCTAAGTAAATTTCCAATTTCCAAATCTCTGGATGACTGTTTTTTTAAAGTAGAACAAACAACAAAAATAAATATAAACAACCAAATTTTCCCCTTAATATCAAAGAGGTAATATTATCTTGTCTTTCGGACTTTTGGTGTGTACATATTTTTACCATTGAGGTAATATTATCTTGTCTTTCGAACTTTTGGTGTGTACATATTTTTACCATTGAGGTAATATTATCTTGTCTTTCGGACTTTTGGTGTGTACATATTTTTACCATTGAGGTAATATTATCTTGTCTTTCGGACTTTTGGTGTGTACATATTTTTACCATTGAATGTATAATTCAAAATGCTAATATAATGATAGATCATAATTATTATCGTCCCCACTGCTGGACCAATTGGGGAGGGGAGTATTTCTCAGCCTAAACTTTATTTGCATATGTACATATTGTTGGCTATAAAAAATATTTGAATCACTCTTCCTGGGCGAGGTAGAGGCAGCCTCTATATCTATCAGCTCAAGATTTACAAATTTTGGACACCCATCCGATGTCTGGCCTTTCTAAAAGTTGCTTAAAATCTGAAACCTTTGAACCATCGTCTTGAAAATAAGATACTGTGTTGTATCTATCTTCTATATCAACATTTAAAACAAAGAAGATCTTTTTTTAATGTTGAATTGATCACAAGTTCTACTTGTACTTTAACTACCTTGTTACTTTTTTATAATTTTTACATATTTAATGCATTTTTCAATGCGATCTTATAAGATAAATTATTATAAAAGAAAAATACTAGAAAACTCGAGTCGGGTCACAAGTGAATTCTCAGGCGGGAATCGAAGCCGCAACCTTTGGAAATCCGGTCCAATGCGACAAGTGTTTGTTGCAACGGTAGCGATCCTGCCTTTCGCACCGACGGTCCTGGGTTCAAATCCCGGTAGGGGCAGATGTTTGTATGATGAATACGCGCATTTGTACCTGAGTCATGGTTGTTTATATATATTTCTATGAATATCACATATATATGTATCATATATGTATGTCTATCCGTTACCCTAGTATCCATAACACAAGCCTTACAGTGCTTACTTTGGGCTAGGCTAATTGGTGTGAATGTAGGAAATATTTATTTATTTATTATTTATTTAATGCTCTACCAGTTGGGCTACCGATACACATTGATGAAACAACGCTGGCCTGCAGCGTAACATCAGAAAGGTACTAGAAAATATCGATAAGTGTTTACAAGGCTAGGTAGCTCAATTGGGAGAGCATTGGACCGGATTTCCAAAGGTTGCGGCTTCGATTCCCGCCTGAGAATTCACTTGTGACCTGAGTCGATTTTTTCTAGTATTTTTCTCAGAAACTTAATTATTTGGTAAATTACTTCTTGTTATATGTAAATTTATTTATTTATTTATGGAAAAGGTACAGTAAAAGTAATATATTTTCATATTGCTTAAAACTGAAATATTCCATTACCTCTACATAAAGCTAATATTACATAGCTTTAACTTTGCTAACGTCTGTTATTACGTTGTATTTATTAATAAAAAATATGCAATCTCAATTATGCATTAATTTACACCTATAAGAATTTAGTACCGTTCACGCGAAGGTAATAACGTAGCAAAGCTGTTGAAAGTTTATTTATATATTCTTAGGTCATATCACCATGGTGATTTAGCTGTCTGACGTCACAAGTCTGAGACCGCAATGTATTTTCTTTTCACCGCCGCAATGTATTTCTGAATTTAACGAACTCAAACTCAGTACTCGAGATGGTTATGACTTTGTAAAAAGGGTATTAGTACTGAAAATTAATATTATACTGAATGATATATACTGAATGAATAATATACTGAATTCTATTATTACATTATTATTTGTATATTTTGATATGTTATATCTAATAGTGTAAATAATATGTATATTAACCTGCTGGCATTTACGGGAAACTGTGTGTCAGTAAGTAGATTGTGTTAATATAAAAAAAACTTGTACAATAACACCAAATGGATTTCCAAAATTAGTTTATGTATAGTCAACTTCTAATAATTAATTTGTATCTAATAGAGTTAATACAGTATTTCAATGTAAACTTAACAGTCCACAGTAGCAATTGCTACCGATAGCCAACACCCCTCGCCAGTCCCTGGTAGCAATTGCTACCATATTCAAATTGCCGCGTGGCCTGCTGTTTTTTTTTTTAATTACGATTAATTTTTGAGTTACAAAGATCCAAATATTCTAAGGCGGATTCGTTATTTAAACAGCTTTACGGTAGTATTGTTTGGTCCTAGCTTCATTATTCAGCACGAAAATATAGCATTTTTTTTCACAATTCGCAGCAGCATTGGAACTGTTGAGAAAGGTGGAGCGCGCGGTAGCGGACTGACAACTGGTTAAAATGAACATAAGTCTGAAGTTAAAACTTATTCAGTCATATAGTAACATGCAATATTTATAAAAAAACCAATTTCACATATTAAAATTATGAAAAATCTTTAAAATAATCAGTTTTGATATATATATATATATAAAGTCAAAAGTACAAGTTTACTAATCAATTTCATTCGTGTTATTATATTGAAAACAAAATACTTGTGAGCCGAGTAATTTTTTAAATATATTTATTATATAAGATAACATAAAAATGCAAAATTATTACAATCATAAATAATTGGTTCATGTTTTATGGTTGAATTAATAACAAATAATTATAATTATTTCGTAAATTATCCAATACTTCATAAAAAGAAAATAGATGTTTAGAAAATATACGATAATACAGATATTATATATAAATTGCCCGTTCATAACTCTGTTGTATTAATACAAACAAATATAATAAATACCGAAGAATGAAACGATAGAAGATTACTTAAGCCAGCTATTAATGTATCAATATGAGTTATCAAAGAAATTCCTTTACTTATCGTTTCGGCCGTGGGTCTTATTTCACTACACAGTATCAGGTAAGGTTTCAATAAATATTTGTGTAAATCATTTACAGAGCGCTACACTAATTCCATGTATATTAGAGATATAATCCAACAACATAATATATTTTAGGTTTTTAGTTTTAGGTTAATTTAAGATAAATTATGTTTTAGTTTGGTTTCATAGTTGTGTCTTTTATGATATATCTAAGTTTATTTCTAATGTAATTGTTATAAATTTGTTATATAATACTCATATTTACAAGTATTTATAGATTAATTTGTAGTAACACCAAAATGGACGCGTGGAGCTCTTTAATGAAAATATAAGTTTTCTATTCCGAAATTTGACCTCCCTGTGATCGTGTATGTTGCTATAGTAAGTAATATGTGGGTTCTTCAAAGAATATAAAAAAAATATAACTGTTATTTTGCATGGGCAAGATTATTATCAAACAACTAAATAATATTAAACAATATCACATATATTGATATGAACCCAAGTAGCTAAAGAACTTGTGTGAAATTCATAAATAATGATGGTACCACAACACCCAGACCCGAAACAATATTAGAAAAGTTCGTATTCTACATTGAAAACCGGTATGCAACTTTGAGACAACTAGGAGGTCGATTATCTGTTAACAGTCCCTGTTAACAGATTTTTTTTAATCAGGCGTTCGCTTGACTGAAGTCCATCCCAATTATATTATGACAATACTTTGTGTGTGTGTTTGTTACCATATTATCCTCAAGTAGTTCGTCTTCCGAACGCTAGATGGCGCTAACGGAAAAATATTTAATAATAGAAAAAAAATAACCCTTTCCGTGCCAGCTACAAAAATACTATTTAAACACTTAACATGTATTTTTATTCCTAATGCCAAACTCTAAAAAACAGATCTTACTTGTAGTGCCAAGAAATATTTTTTTCTATAGGATGCCAACAAAATCTACGAGCATACTCGTAGTCGGCACCATGTTACAGTACCGCACTACGAGTATTCTCGTAGCTGGCACGGAAAGGGTTAAAGAATTTTGTCCACCCGTGCGAAGCCGGAACGGGCCGCTAGTATTTATATGTTGCTTATCTCCGCAAAAAACAAACGAGATGCACCGCTCACTCACAAATAAATGCAAAGATACCGCCGACACTAAGACAGCGACACACTTTGCACCCTCACCAACTATTCTATACGCGTTTCACCCTCTAACGGAGCATCATTAAGAGTTGTTAGACCGTGCGATATCGAGCTCGATGGGCGGACGGTAGACTTTGTTTCTTTTCTTTGCGGGTTTATTCACCTAGTCCCATTAGAAGCTAAGGTTCAAAACTATATTAAACCCATTAATGTTTTGAATTTTTCAAACATAAATGTATATTTGCTTTACTTTTATAAATAAAGAAGTATAAAAGCAGTCATTCAAATAAACCGGGTTAACGACGCGATTAGTTTTTTTATATATATAATCCTGACGTTTCAATGACATTATACGAGCTATGTCGGCTCAGTTACAGAAGTCGAAACGTCAGGATTACATACAAAAAACTAAATTAAACGTGGCTCTAATAGAGTGAAAGTATTTTAATGTGTGATAACTAAGAAGTGTAAGAACTAAATGAAAGAAATAATATTTTAGACCGAGGCGAACTTTCAGGGACCAAATAGAGGATGTCCTGAAAAAAGGACAGCTCAAAAGTACCCTTAAAGACGGGCTTGTATCTCGTAAAAGGTCCGACAGGAGTTGAAGAAGCGAGAGGTGTATGTCGGGAGCGTGGATGGTGGACATCTGTGATCTCTGATTTCCCCTGCGGAAAAAAAGGCGTGATTATATACGTATATATATAAATATATACAGTGGACCCCCGATAATCCGGCCCCTGTCTAATCCGGCGCCCCCTGTAATCCGACATGACAGAATTATGTTTGACAATCTTTGCTAATATAGATCACGCAAGTTTGAACAGGTCACAACTCGTACGCGCCACGTATAATAAATAGACTCTCGTCATTAGATATGTAATTTGTCGGATTACAAGGTACTCTTTCGTAAAAAAATCCGGACTATAGGGGTCTTAGGCAGGTGCTCTATAATCCGACAAATTCGATAGTCCGACACTGCCCTGCATAATGTTTGCCGGATTACCGGGGGTCCACTGTATATATATATATGTACATTGCGATTGTACGTCCTGCCGATTTAAATTGTAATGATATAAGATAATAACTAACAGCCCGTCCCGGCTTCGCACGGGTGGACAGAATTCTTTAAATTTTTCTATTATTACATATTTTTCCGTGAGCGCCATCTTGCGTCCGGTAGACGAACTACTTGCGGTTAACGCGTTGCTATGGTAACGTTATTGATACAATGGAAAAGAGCGGACAGACAAACACACAAACCACTGTGATCTTAGATTATAGATTCATTAATGACAGCATATTTTACTACTACTCTTTTATTTCATTTTCTGGAGTTTCCTCCTTAAGAATTGATTTGCATACAAGGAGTCTGGTATGAAAAAATATGAAGAGGAACATTTTGTGATGGAATGACAGCGTTACGTTTTTTGTGTTCAACCTATAGAGCACCTTACACTTGTATTTTGAAGTTTTGTTTTTTTATTATTTGTGTGCCTGTTCAAAGACCTTCTTAAGGATTGATCTCCAGTCGAACTGACACACAAACTTTTTTTAGTATCACGGCATGTTTTCCCATTCCACTAGATGTTAAGTGGATCAATAGGAGCCATAAATGAACGCAAAAATATTATACATTAAAATATTATACATTAAAATATTATTTGTGACATATGATTAGTAGTGTTGTTCGAATCCATTATGCCGGTTTAAGGGTATCCAAAATAAGTGCCAATAATTGGACTATGTCCATAACCGTAACGTAAGTTCAAATAATACGTTCTGTTTAAAACAACATATCAATTAGCCTAGCCCAAAGTAAGAATTATAATGCTTGTTTTATGAATACTAAGGTTATGAATAAACATGCATACCTATATTAAATCAATAAAAAAACCGTTGTGTGTACTTACGTTGCGTTATAGTTCTTTAGCGTTACTAAACAAAGATAACTAAAAATTTCCTCCCGTGTGCCAGTACTCTTTGTTAGTGAAAATAATAAATAATATAGTGATCAGTAAGGAGCATCAGAAGATTAATAGATTTTCTATATATCTGTATTCCAAGTAATAAATATAATACTTCCCGTCCCGGCTTGACGGGTGGACAAAATTCTTTAAATTTTTTCTAGCATTCAATATAGCCTATGACACTCAGCAATAATGTGCCTTTCTATTGGTGAAAGAATTTTTAAAATCGGTTCAGTAGATCCCGAGATTACCCCTTACAATTTAACAAATATACAAATACACAAACTTTACTTCTTTATAATATTAGTATAGATTAGTATTAGTATAGATATAATTGTTATTATAATATCATATAAAATATTGTTAAGGATCACATATAAATAAAATCACACACACACACACACACACACACACACACACACACATTCATAAATATTTGAGTAACTACATTGAGCCAATTAGCGGCTCATACAATAATGGTTAGTTACAATGTAAACTTTGTAAATATTATAATTTACATTCACAAACATACATATGTAAATATTCATGACTCAGATGCAAATAATTGTATTCATCACGCAAACATCTGCTCCTTCCGGAATTTGAACCCGCTCGGCCAAACCCGTCGTCGTCGAGTTGACAAAGCTTTATCGCAATCACAACGGTTAAGGTGCTACTACTACGCTACGCTATACTATAGTGCCATATAGTATAGCAAAGAAGGACCTAATGCTATACTATATAGCTTGGCGTTCACATTACGCGATACTATCGCAAGCCTTTGGCGCCAGCGAAAAATCCGTCGCAAGCACAGGATCGTGTTGTCGTTCGTTTCGCTTGCGGGACAGCCGGGGGTGAGGGAGGAGGAAGAGAGCGGTGCGTGATATAGCACAGCATGAACTCAGCGCATCGGACAATTTTATAGCGTATACGAAGCCAATAATATATAGTACAATACAGAGTGAACGTGTCTATAACAATGTATGGTGCGCGATATTGTTGTGCTATGAGCTATATACTATATGCTATTATATTATAGCGAAGTCTGAAAGCACCTTTAGGCAGCGCATAAAATATGAAAAAACATTTTTTTTTAAATACATAATTACGTTGATACGCAAGTGAAGACGCTTGTCAACAAGCAAAACTTATATTAATTTATTAAAATGATTAAAAAAGTCACCTTAATTTGGTATCGATTCTACGTGTATCTGTCTGACTGAATGAGCCGGGGTGTAACCACCACGACACTGAGCCGATTATTTAGTTAATTTATTTATTGGTTCACCTACATTCATATACACTGAAATAAAAATACGTTATATCCCTAATATTGATATTACATGCCATGTATCAAACACTTATACAAATGATAATTCGTAGGTAACAATTGGTATGGCGTAGAGCGATTGCCCTTGATAAGGCATTCGTAAAACTAAGCTCAATTAACATTTTTTTTATTGATTATGGCAACCTACATCAGTGAATGTTATCTAAGATAGTCCTTCGGAATTTATTTATCTGTTATTTAGAAACAATTTTTTTTTCATATTTCCGTATATAGTGTCTAGTATTTTAATCGCTCTTAATCCAATAACTTAAAATGACTTGATTTCTTTATAGCCTTATTTTAAACCACCGCTACATGAATATAATTACAAAAAACGACATCTGCAAAAAGTCCTTTACAAAATAGCAAAGCAAGTGACATGAAACGAGAAAACATAAAACATATCACCAATACCAGGAAGTAAAACGTATAAGGATATACCTAACAGAAAATAAATACAAAGACATCGAAACACTTTGATGTCGTACTGCTACGGGAAAATAGATAGAAATAGAATTCGCATGCTTTGTTCAAACCAGACGTTATCTTTCGATTGACTATTCCACAATTTAGGGCAGCCTAATGAGATTTCAGCTTTGTACTAAGAGTACCTCGCCAATGTACGTGAGCCCACAGGTAACACCAGCTTTGAGCTTACCAAGAGAGTTTAACAAGAATATTAATCATTTGTTAGAAATAGAATTCGCATGCTTTGTTCAAACCAGACGTTATCTTTCGATTGACTATTCCACAATTTAGGGCAGCCTAATGAGATTTCAGCTTTGTACTAAGAGTACCTCGCCAATGTACGTGAGCCCACAGGTAACACCAGCTTTGAGCTTACCAAGAGAGTTTAACAAGAATATTAATCATTTGTTAGGAGTAATGTGGTATCGTGTTTTATACAAACTCGCAAATCTAAATATTTCAAAAAAGGAAAGTTATTGTAGTAAAAATTTATACATTTAAGGAAGATAAAGTCAAAAATTATTCTATCTACAAAAATATGATATTAATAATATTTGTTACATTCACACCAATGAGTCTAGTCTAAAATAAGCACTTTAAGGCTTATGCTGTGGATATCATATATATTTAATAAATAAATATGTTATATTTATAGGAATAATATATTTATAAGAAATACCCATGACTCAAATATGTGTATTTGAGTCATGGGTATTTCTTATAGCTCGAACTCATTACTCAAACATATGCCCCTTCCGCGACTTACATCCAGGACCGTTTAAGAAAAGGCAGGGTAACTACCAAACGGTCGTCAAATCTACGATTAGTGTATTTGTGATCTATTGTGATGTATGATTATATTTTTGTATTTTCAGAGCTACTTTATGTGTTAATTTTTTTTATATACATAAATACAAGATTAACAAAATAAAAAAAATACGTGAACAGTCTATTATTTCTTTATTTAAAAAAATATCACATAATATTAAATCAAATTTAAGATTTCTTTAGTAACAGAAAACAAATTTTATTTACCTCCATGTTGAACTATATTAGAAATCTACTCAATTTTAAGATCTTTCCTTCGCCCAATTTTCAAGCTCGGCACTGTTAACACATCGTCAGTACATCGTTACCATCAACCTTTTAAAACTACTTAGGCCATAGGCAATAAACACTTTCCCCTAGTGTGTTATGTAGAACTCATTTCCACCCGCTGCCCGGCCTAGTGCCCGGTAAAGGTTCTTCGGCAAATCCACTAAAAACCCATGTATGTACTCTTAGTTTCACCAAGTTACGGTTAGGAATGAACCAAGGCGGGCAGACTTGTGGCTAGAATTAAAACGGGGGTACTAAGATCGTCTCAAGCATCAAAATACAAAAGTTTCGTATTTCGAAATTCAAATAATTATGTTGGCTTGCCTATTTCTACATAAACTCTATCATACCTAAAAAAATAAGAATTGCATGAGTAGTTTTTGGTTGGATTTATAATTTCATTTCCTGTATATAACTGCAGTACGTACATAAATTTCAAAGTTGGATTCTAGAAGTGGTACGACGGTTTTATAATAACGCCGCTAGAAAATATAGCAGTTGAGTAGTCATTGAAAACTTAGAGCCTTTGCACACCACGATTTTTAAACGCGCGTTTGTATCGATAAAACGCTATACTCACACGAGTCAATTTAATGTAGGTGTTCAAAGTTCTACCTTTGGTCGATACTCTTGAATCGGTATCTGTATCAATACAAATACATTAGACATACAAAAAAATTGCTCTGTAGAATACATAGAAATCAGCAGCGCGTCGACAGCGCGATAAAATACGCAATGTGCAAAGGCCCTTATTAGCCCAGCAAAAATTCATTTTTACCCTTAAATCGGTACAGACGTAATTATAACGCGCGTTTGTATTGACACAAACAAATTAGACATGCAAAAATTGCTCTGTGGAATAAAAAAAACGCGCGTTGGCAGTGCGTTTAAAAAACACAGTGTGCATAGCCACTTAATTCTTAAAGACTAAAATTAAAATACGATAAATGCTCTAGCTATATCATTATTCCATTTCATGGAAAAGTGAGAAAATACGGTTCCATGTCAATATATACTTTAAATCGTTCAGTTACGTGAATAGGCACCTTCTCTGTTAGCTCGTTCCATCGTGGATCTTGTCCTGACCCCCGAGCTTAATTGGGGTCAAATGAGAACCCATTAAAAAAATAGTCTTTAATTTTACACGTATATATAGTAGTATACTAAAACGTATTACTCGAGAAAAAGATCGCTATTTCTGATCTCAATGTTTAACAACGTACTATACATTAGTTCCCTCGGCCTACTGTATTTAACTTGACATTGCTTCCCCTAAGGAAACAAACTAAACAAATATAGGTTCGCCATATACGTTAAGCGATTTGTTTCTTTTCAATGACATTGAGCGAGAAAGCATCAGATATATCTTATCATAGACACTGTACGGTGTAGTCACCGCATTTTCGTGCGTAAGCATTTTACGCCAATTGGTACATTAAATTTTTCTATTAAAATAATTTGTGGTATATATATCTTTATAATTTTAGCGTTTAATTGCTTAAATTAGTCTGCTTTTATATTATTGAGCAAAGCTCTCTTTAATTGAGCGAAGCTCTCTTTTAGGCAACTCACAAATTTCGCTTGTCTCCCTCCTGCTACTTAACGGTTCAACCGATTCGAACGAATTTTGGCATGAACATGCATGATTATAACCTGACGGACATAGGCTATGTAAAAAAAATATAGACTTTACCATGGAGGAATAATCACCGAAAGAAAAATTCAAAAGCTGATCACAGCCAAAGCGCTGAGACTACATTATGAAATTTGGTGCCAAAACTCACATCGTGGCCGTGACTAATGTGCAAAAAAAAGTTTAGGTAAGGTCAGGTGGTGAGGTTAGGTAAGGTAGTGTTTCGCTCAGTATTTGCAATCAGCAGCAATGCATTGCAGACCTAGTAATCAAGTTACACAGTTAATGGTGAAAATATACTATTGTATCTCAACAAGGAGTTTTTATCAACATATAGATTATATAAAGTCAAGGTACAAGATCATACAGACACAATAACTAACAAATGACTGTAATAAATTAGATTAAGAGGTAATATAACAAGGGGGCAAAAAAAGCCCAAGTATTTCTTATGAAATAAACCAAAAAACTGTATTTAGGTACTCGTGATGCGGATTTTGCTTAAGATAAGATTAGTAGATAATATTATTTGTATTATTTATATATATCCCTCATTAAGTTATGGAGATGAAAGAAAACCGTTATAAATATAGCTGGCAGAATGAGTCAGGGTAATTCCTATTATTTTATTAATTAGCTCGACAGATACTTCTTTTACCATCTTAAGAGAGAATACTACGAAAAGTTATTAATAGAACAACGCAAAATGTATTGTATTATGTATACATAATTATATATAATTATTTTGGTGTAACGGTTGCGATCCGCCTTTCGCACCGAAGGTACTGGGTCGGAGATCGGAGGGGCAGGTGTTTGTGTGATGATATGAGCATGGTACCTGAGCCATGGTTATTTATACACATATCTATTAATACAACATATCTATGTAGTATGTCTATCCATAACATATTCTTTACAGTGCTTACTTTGGCCTAGGCTAATTGTTGTGAATGTGAGAATTATTATATATTATATTATTATATACTAGCTTTAACGCGGGGCTACGCCCGCATTTTTTTTTTCAATAAAAAGTATTCTATGTTACTTTCAATACCTCCAAGAATATATGTACGAAGTTTTATAACGATCGGTTTAGTAGTTTTTGCGTGAAAGCATAACAAACAAACTTACATTAACATTTATAATATTAGTATAACTATATTTTTTGAGGGGAATAAAAAAACTTTGTTTTAAATTTCTTTGAAGATTAGTTATTAGAATTGAAGTTAAAAACAGCTTTAAAGAATCCTTTGACGATCGCTTAATAATAGATACGACATCTTATGCCGTACGGAATCCTTAATTAATCCTAAGCATAGTATTTTGCATATATTGCTTTGTAAGACGTAAGACTGTTGAAACACGATACGCACGTACGTGTATCTCTTTAATCAGAATAAATATATATCTCCCTCTCTTTCTCATCATAATCCAATGAATTTCCCGCGCTTTATGGAGACATTAAAATCAACTTTACAATGGTAAATTTCCTTAAAGCAATAACATAATTATATTTTATTTTAAACACAAATTGTATCAAACCATACTCGTAAAATAGAAAGAGAAGCCGCGTTCGGTCTTTGATCGCTGAAGTTAAGCCACATTCGTAGAGGCTAGTCATTAGATGGGTGATCAAAAATATCTAAAGCTCCACCTTGCTTCTAGCTGAGTCATGGGTACATATATTTTTATGAAAATGAAATATCCATGTATCATAAAGTATGTCTAGCCGTTATCCTAGTACCCCTTACATAAGCCTTACAGTGCTTACTTTGGGCTAGGCTAATGGTGTAAGAAATATTATTATTATTCAACGAAAGTACTACAACACTCAGAACGAACTACGAACCAATACAGAATAGTAAATATTCTGCATTGATACGACCGAGAACCGAACCCGGGATCTTGGACTGGCGTTACATTGTAAATCGGTATGTGATCCACTTGACCACGGAAGTCGAAATTATATATATACATACATATATGCATTGTCGCGTAGGTGGGTGCTTAAATAAGAGTACCACACTCACGGTTCACAAAATATTTATTGTCAGGGTCTGGGTCTAATAGCCCGGCGGGTAGCTTGCCTTCGTCCCAAACTTCCCTGCAAGGCGGCCAAAGGTGGAAGGCGGCGCGATCCGATGGGACGAGCAGTGATGCGATGGCAGCAGCTTGCTGGTGACGTCAGTGGTATCACAAACAATGACGTGCAAGTGATGACCATGGGCAGTAAATCCAAATCTTGATCCCTGAAATTTTAGTTCACCAGCGTGAGCCACGACGCGCAGTAGCTGCGATTGTGCAAGCCACTTCACCCAAGCCAAGCCAAGAAAAGTTGGGAGTCACAGTCAGTCAGTATGCAGAAGGTGAAGTGGCAAATGATCACAATCAAGCGGAGTGCGAAAGACAAATAAAATATAAGAAAAACATTTATGAATGAAAGGGTTAATACGTACTGTTTATTTGGATATGAAGTTGCGGATTTTATTTAAAAGGAATAAAATCCTTAGTGACGCGAGGGGGTATTGTAACGTTGTATAAATTATTATTTATTTTATCAAATAAAATTTTATAAAAAATGGTTTATCGCCACACTGAAATTTGCTTTTGTCTTGCGTATGTCTTGAACGTATTACAACCGTTCTCAGGGTCACCGTGGCGAACCGGTCTTGGTCATTTTTTTGAGTGCATCGACATACCACTTTCTGCGCGTCGCGGAGCACGGACGTATAACGTATGCTTAAATTCTTTAAGTACTACGACGAAGATTGGCGTGAACTATTTATACTTACACCAAATACTCCTGACTGAGTAACAATGCTCAGACAAAACTAACAAGTCTCGAGAGCAGCAGTTTAAAATATAAGTTTATTTTTGATGCTTGTATCCGCATAAGTAAGGATTTTTAGAAATTACAACTAATAAAGAAAGGGGAAAAGAAGAGACTTTTATCATCGATATACTTATGTACATTTAATTAATGATTTTGAGCACAAATAAATAACGACGCGTTTCAGGTTTTTTGGATATTCACATTTTGAGGAGAGAAACAGAGAGTGAAATTTTACATGAGAGTATCTGTTTTTGTATTGTTTTATTAAAATACATAGACATTATTTTCAACCCAGCCAAATTCAGAACAGGCCTCTAGTATTATCATAGAATGATGCCCACTGTTCAGCAATAGCGCTTCTATTGCAACTATATCTTCACATTACCTGTCAGCCCAATAATCAGCGAAACAATGAAATCACACATCGATTACATATTTATAACACAAAATCTAACTAATTACTTGACTCCAAGTTTTTGTTTTATATAGGTTAGTTAAATTACCCTAAACAACAGCTTAGCCTTTTTATTAAACGGCGCCGTTGACATACAGTCAATGTCTCGAATAAAACATTCAACGAACGAGCTGATAGTTGCTGAGACAGTTCAGCTGTTTATTTTAATGGACAAATGTCATTTAAGCCACAGGATAATTAGATTAGGCTACTAATTGAATAGCTAATTAAGCTGGACGACAGCTTTTATATTGACTGAGATTTTATATTTGAATAAAATTACTTTTACCGAAATAAAGCGCCTTTATTCTTGTTGATATTTAATCCTGACGTTTCGATTTATTTACAAGAGCAATGATCATAGGATAACTAAGGTAATGATTATCACAAGTGAGCAACTACCCTTCAATGTTAATCAGGCACATTCCAAACTACTTAGTTTATTAAAATAAAATAAATAAATATTTTATAATTTTGTTTTACATTGCAATTTTATAAACATATTAATTTTGGAGCGGAGCGAAGCGAAGCTCCCATGGATCAGCTTCAATGGCGCAATGTCTGTTACGCCATAACTTCCCGAGTTCTTTACCGATTTTAATATTTTTTGTGTGGAATCGAATCAACAGGTTTAAGACCAGATTGTGACGGAGCCCGAATTTTGAAACTCGCAAATATTCCCATCGAAACAAAAAAAAAAATTTTCTTTTTTTACGTATCACGCTCCGCTCCAATATATGGTGCCAGCGTAGCTTTCTGCTTAGCGACTGCATCGCCTGGTATGTACTGAAGTTTACTGAACCTATCACTACTTCGGAAATTGGAAGGCTCGTCTGAAAAGTAAAGCGAAAGAAAAGTGGACAGGATGACTGACCTCCATCTTACATTTATTATTTATAAAACTAGCTTACTACATCACTAGTTCTCGCAGTGTGTGTTTTTGTTTTATTGATCATGGGATTCCAAGCAGGTGGAACGTTCCAACCTTCATCTCTATTGAAATAAGGATGTTTCCTGATTTCAATAGCCTAGTGGTTGAACATTTCAAAAGCATGCTCACATACTGCAGACCTGTTATCGCGCTGTTTTATATCCGTTACACATATCTATATTCCTCTTTATTTACCCGCTACAGAAGTGACCACAGTCACAATCAGTTTTGTAGACCAAAAGAAGTATATTACATTTGATAGGTCGTAAAAAAAGGTTAATCTTCCTGGCTGATTTGAATTAGGTATTGATGAAAACCCGTTTCAGAAGGTTCCCAACTTTTTCAGTGGCAAACGTAAGTAAGAATTATTTAGATGTTTATATATAAATTGTTGTGTTTAGTAAAGAAGAAAGAGCTCTATGGTACAGTGGTTTATACGTTCGAACTTCTGTTGCTGAGGTTGGAATTTTTAGATAAAGCTTACACATTATCATTTTGCCTATTGTAGTGCTCTTCAATTGTTAATTTTTTTCATCGGTAAAGAGGATATTTCTGTGCCTTTCACGTGCGTATCATGATAGAAGGCATTTTGATCGATCTACGCTCTTTAATTGTAAAGATTGATTAAGGGCATATCCTGTATATCGACGATAAGCATTGAGATTCAGGTCATGTTTTATAATACACGACAGTCCTAGCGGGAATCTTCATTTGTCGCGATAAGATTTTTTGCTTTTTTTGTAAGATGTTTCGCTGTCATGGTATTTCCGAGTACTAGCGGGTCGTTGGGCGGAATATGCACCGCCTAGCGACCTTATTTTTAAGAAAGTACGCTTGAATTTTTGTTTTTACACGAGAATATGGATTTCCGCTAAACAAATGATTATAGAAATTTTTATCGTGAATAGGTAAGCGCTTGTCCGCTATCTCGTCGTAAGCAACGATGCGATCTAGAATGTGACGCACCTGCCTAGAAGATATCTATTCACTCTTGTCTTGATACTAACCTTAATTGTATTTATCAGGAAGAACAGAGTCAGGCATAGAGTTCCATTCTTTAGTGGTACGGATTACAAAATTCGAACCAAAACGCTTAGTGCGACTCTTTGGTATGTCTGGTTGTTCGATGAAAAATGGGGACGGCGGAACAAGGCTATGAAACACTACTGCACTTAATATTACCCTTCTAAACTGCTAATGGTTGTAAATCACGGAACTCATGGTTTAATTTATATAAAAAGATATACATTTGAAAGATATAACAAACCACTTGTATTCCACGAAACATCTAACAGGAATCAATTATCCGATTATTTTTTTAATTATATCTGAAAGTGATAAAAAAATTGGTTGTCTGTAAAGTTAGTTTACGTACCATAATTTTATGTGATAGCGTCGTAAGAAAACATTGATGAAAAATTGAATAAAGTTATTATCACTGAATTATCATTATTTTGTATAATAAAAAGAAGTCGGTCGAAATTTTTTTTTCGATAAATTAACATTAAGTTGTTTTAATTAACAATAGAAACCACATTCATTTTTCCACGCTCTCGCTTGCACGCTCGGCTCAGGCGGAACGTTACACTTTTTCGTGCGTGCAGCTGACGTTCATCGATTTATAAGACGTTATCACGACAAAAATCACATAGTTTGACACCTTAAAGAATTTGTCACTCCCTTACGTGCGCTTAGTTTCTTTCGAATATTTTACTATAATACCTTTCAAATAATAGTACTCTTATTCTGTTATTCCCCAGGCACAAGTTTATATGGAAGTTGTTACGTCGTCTTTAAAAACAAAGAATTTTCATGCAGTAAAACCTTTTATTCATTTATACTTCTACGGGAATACAGTTTCAAATAAAATAGTTCGAAATTTGAACAGAAAACGTTTGACGATTAAAAAACATGTTTTATGGACTTCTTTTTGGCTTTTCCGTCCATTTGAGCGTTTACAGACACGACTGACTCGCGATTGAGAACGTTATTTGAATAAAAATTAAATAAATAAAACAGTCAAGTTAAAAAAAACAAAGCGAACATTTAAATTGTGTTTTAAAATTGTTATAATTATATATAACAAACGATTTTGACAACCGATTACGATAAAACAGCTATTTTAATTTAATATATTATTTCTGTCTCGTGTCACAAAAAAATGTCATATAAGATTGTGACGTGGTGAGACCAGGAAATAATAAAAAGCTGGGTCGTCACTTATGTTTTTATAATATTGAAATTAAGGCACAACTGAAACAATTATATAAAAAAGGTAAATTACACTGAACACAAAAACAATTTCACATTTAACACTAAAACATATTATAAAAGGTAGGGCTACTTACAATAGTGCCTTAAAGAAACTTATAGACTGTTATTATCAGGAACTGGTGATACAGAATCTTGTGAATTATACAGAAAGTTAGTGTGAGCTTATTATAACTCATCAGCACTATAAATATATTTAAATAATTGTTAGCGGTGAGTCAACCGCTCTACGCGCTGACTCTGGTAAGAATGAACTTCAAGAACAAAACAAATAAAAAGAGACAGACAGTAAATTTAAAAATGGAAACCAAGCAACGAGTCGCCAATATAGCTATGGCGCCTCGTTACAAGATAGCATTAAAAATGCAAAATATAAAAACCATAAATTAAATAAATATTTGGTTTTAACTATCTACCGTTGTAAACCTGTTATTAGCTTTACTTACACATAGTTTTAATTCCATTAGATTTATAAGAAACGCTGTTGGTATTGTAAAAAAAAATTAAATTAATAAATAGGTCGTCATCGTAGTATTGTAGATCTCAATATGCTGATGACGAAGACCTCTTGGCTTTTTCGGTGAATAAAAACACAGGATCCAATGCAAAATAGTGGGTGCTAACGATTATAGATGCACCCGTAAGTAAACGTAACTTCAAATATTCGTATATTTTCGATCCCCCATCTAATACCAAGCCCAACTTGGCTAATCATAGCAATCATAATAATAATATCTCTTATCTTCAAACCAATTAGCCTAGCCCAAAATAAGTACTGTAAAGTTTGTATTGTGGATACTAGGGTAACGGATATACGTACATATATGATACATAGATATGTTATATGGGTAGGTATCTTCTAGGCAAGCGCGTCACATCGTAGATCGCATCATCGCTTACCACCAGGCGAGATAGCGGTCAAGCGCTTACTTATTTACATTAACAAAAGAAAACTATAAATATACCCATGATTCAGGTACCAATTATCGTATTCGTCATCTGCCCTTTCCGGCACTCGAAGCCAAAAACGTCGGTATAAAATGCAGGTTCTCTACCGTTGCGCCATAGGTTTATCCAAAATTTCGAAAGTTGTATTGAAGAAGATTTATAAAATATCATAGTAAGTTAAGATGATGATATACATACATATACACATAATAATACATACATATAACATTTGTACCTGAGTCATGGGTGTTTTTATATATTTCTATGAATATTACATATCTATGTATCATATATGTATGTCTATCCGTTACCCTAGTATCCATAACACAAGCCTTACAGTGCTTACTTTGGGCTAGGCTAATTGGTGTGAATGTAAGAAATATTTATTTATCTTTATATATAATTCATCTGTGAGTGTGTATGTCACTGAACTCCTCCTAAACGGCTGGACCGATTTGAATGATTTTTTTTGTGTGTGTTCAAGGGGATCTGAGAATGGTTTAGATTCACAAATCAGCCCGGCAGATGGCGCTGCAGACGGTATCTAGGTTATTTATCTATACTGCAAAAATAACAGGCAGGACAACGTCTGTCGGGTCCACTAGTTTATTTATATAGCCACTTGTCAGTTCACGGAAACAATTGCTACCATATTCAAACATCCGAGTGTCCTGCTGTTTTTTTTAAATTATGATAAATTTTGTGAGTTACAGAGATTCAAATATTCTGTGGTGGATTCTCTATTTAATCAACTTTATGTTTGTATTTTTTGTTTGGTCCTAGCTTCATTATTTAGTGAGATAATGGCATTTTTATCTAAGAATCCGACGGTTTTTTTTCATAATTCGCCCAGCATTGGGACTGTTGAGAGGGGTGAGGCGCGCGGTAGCGGACTGACAAGTGGATATGTAATGTTGTATATCTAATGTTCACAGAAATTATATGTATATAAATACTCAAGAAGTAGGTACAAATGCTCGAATTCATCACACAAAAATCTGCCTCTTTAGCTAACTTATTTATTAATGACACATTATAAATTAAGTTCTTGTACATATCACCTGTCCTTATTTAATTATTTCTAAGTACTGTAAATGTCAAACCGCGATACGATACCACCGAAAGTACAATATCTAGTACTGAATAATTAAGTGTTTTAATTGCTACATTATATACAACGAGTGGACATACACATATGGTAAATAAATATATTATATTCATAGAAATATATTTAAATAACAATGACTCAGGTCAATTCTCTTATTTACCACACAAATGCCCCTTTAGGTAGTTTATAGCTAAGTTTTATAAAGGACGCTTTTTAGGGTTCCGTAGCCAAATGACAAAAAACGGAACCCTTATGGATTCGTCATGTCTTTTTTCTGAAACTATAAGAACTATACTGTTGAAACTTGATAAGTAGATGTATTCTGTAACCGCATTAAGATATTCACACAAAAATAGACAAAAAACAATAAGTTTCCCCATAAATAGAACAGAAACTCAAAATTTTTTTTTCATCAAACCTATATATGTGGGGTATCTATGGATAGGTCTTTAAAAATGATTTTGAGGTTTCTAATATCATTTTTTTCTAAACTTCACTTCTAAAGTGGTAAAATGTGTGTCCCCCTCCTGTAACTTCTAAAATAAGAGAATGATAAAACTAAAAACAATATATGATGTATATTACCATGCAAACTTCATGTTCATGCAAGTTTGTACGGAACCCTTCATGCGCGAGACCGACTCGCACTTGGCCGGTTTTTTTAAATTAAGTTCTTGTAAATACCAACCGTCCTCATTAAATTATTTCTAAGTATTATCAACGTCGCACAGCAATACGGTTCCACTGAAATGACAGTATCGAGTTCTTAATAATTACGTGTTATATACATCATGATCAATCACATCAAATTGTGCTCTTCCATTACTGCTGTTGAAGTTTCTGCGAAAACATGATACGTATTATAAATTTTCAGGTATTTTGTCAGACATTTTTAATATGTTAATTATATATCTACTTGCTGACCCGGCCACGTGTTGCTGTGATTCAGTTGTTATAATTTACTATACTTTTTTATTATAAATTAAAATGGAACTTATCCTATGTCCTAAGTGGGAACAAATCCAGTAAAATTAAAACAATGAGTATATTCGGTGTTCATTGTGGTCAAACACTGTAACAAGGAATTTTATTATTTATAAATTGTGTTGTTACCTTGTTAACCACAAAGATATTTAATAATATTCTACTTGGTAACAAAATGTACTTTTATACTTTTAAGCCAGTTCCTACATTAATGTACCTATTTATTATTGGGCACTCATTTGTCTACAATTTAAATATAATTATCCGTATTTTTTTTAAATAACTGTTTCGTGCCAGAAAAAAATAAAAATACAATTAAAAGAAAAGATATCTATATCTCTTTATTCTATACTTAAAGATCCATTCACTCCGCAGTACTTGAAATGTAATTTTCAATATCTGAGAGACTCTCATAGCCGTAATCTCCGTTCAGACAGCAAAGAAACTTGCCATTCCTTCTCACCGTACTGGTTTTGTTTCAAACTCTTTTTCACTTCAGGCTATACGACTCTGGAATGCATTACCACCCCATATTCAAAAAGCTCCCAATAAATTTAATTTCAAACGACTGGTTCGCGATCTCCTTTTAAATACTCCGAACCTTTCCACTTAATCTCACTTTTATGTCTAGTAATACTAATATTGGTTGAGTGTATCGATGTTTAAGTAGTTTATTATTTTATATATGTTTATTATTTTATACATGTTTATTAGTTTATATATGTTTATTAGTTTATATATGTTTATTGTTTTATTATACATGATGTCAGTATGTATGTTTATGTAGTCTATAGCATTTTTTATTAACCTTTTCAATGCACCTCCAATACGCTATCAGTTTCTAACTCTCCGGTTGACTGGTAGAGAATGCCTAATGGGATTAAGTCCGCCATTTGTACATATTTTGTGTGCAACAAAGTTTAAATAAAATAAAATAAAAATAAATAAAAGACACAGTTTTATATAATTAAAAATAAAACTTTTTCATATTACAAAAATATTAAAAAGAATATATTTATTTATTTATCTAATATTTAAATCTTTTTGTGTACTCGTATAGATGTCGAAATCGGCTGTTATTAAATTTGCAGTGGGTTTATAATGCACTTTGACAGAACAAAGAAAGTACCAAGAAAGTTTGAGAAAACCCAAGGTAAACAGGAGCCTAGGCAACAAGCTATTACGGTTTCTGACCCAGTTAACCAAAGAAGTGAGATTTTTTCATAACTTCTTGTATAATATAATTCTAGGTCGATGCAGTAGCTAAGCATAAAGCTTCGCTAGCTATATTGGAGCGGAGCGTCATCCTAAAAAAATCAATAACGTTTAGTAAATTTTAAAATTCCATAAGAATGAAAACTTTCAAAAAGCGCGTGCATTTTATTTCAATGGAACATCACATAGAGCAAATGTTTTATGATCAATACTTTTGTTTTTGCGAATTCGGGCTCCGTCACTAGTATTGTCTAGTCGTAGACTAGTATTGATTCGATTCCACACAAAAAATAATAAAATCGGTTAAGAACTCGGGAAGTTATGGCGTTATTTAAACTGATCCATGGGACATAGTAATAATAATATAATATTACTTACATTGGCACCAATAAGCCTAGTCCAAAATAAGCACTGTAAGGCTTGTGTTATGGACACTAGTGTAGACATACATATATCATACATAAATAACTAATGTTTATAGAAAAATTTATAAATAACCATGATTCAGGTACAAATGCTCATATTCATCATACAAACATCTGCCCCTTCCGGGGTTTGAACCATGGACCGTAGGTGCGAAAGGCAGACTGTTGCACAAAACACTCGTCAATTTTACTAGTATATTACAATAGAACACGTATGACGACCATTACGTTAATCATACTGTGATCACGGCTCCTGTAATGGATTTTATAAAAAAAAAAAACAATTAAATGCGTTGTTTATCCGATAAAGAAGATTTTATTTAATAGTCTATTGGCATGGAAAAGAACCAAATATGGTTCTTGTAAGAAATTTTTATATGAAAAATTTAAATTTTCACAGTCATAGTCATATAATTTATTGCCACATGTTGGTTACACAAGCTGTTACAAAATTAAATAGTACCATTAACATGGCTATGTAAGTAAGGGTATTGCATTTTAAATGTAAATATATAATAACTTAAAACTAAATAAATTTTCAAACTAAAGAAGTTTTCAACTACATTACAAAAACTATAATATTCATTTAAAATTTCACACATTTAAGTAACAAGAACAAGAACAAAAACAAAAGCTGGAAAAAAAAAAACTAAAATTTTATATATATGAGATCAGAGAGGCCTTAACTAAGATAAAAACATTCTTTTATTGTATAAAAACACTGATTTCTATCTTATGTATTCTCTGATCTTACGCTAAAATCAAAACTAAACCTTTCTCTATTTAGACAAGTGTTGTTCCAATTAATGTAGCTTACCAGAACTGCCCGCCTAGCATACGCAACACGACAAAATTTTGTCTACCCATTTTCTCGTGTTTTTGTCATTTGTCGTCAGTCGTCTCTAACATGGCTGCGTTTAGAAGTCGATTTCTTATGTCAAACGTGTTTTTTTTACTTAGCCGCGGATTTTTGTCTTCAAACTCTAACATGGCAATTGCGTTTTGTCGACATTTTAACCGATACTGTCGACATATTTCTCGTCTTTGTGTCAGTACGTAGAGAAGAGACGACAAGTGGTTTATGTGCTATTTCGATTGGAGCGATGGCGGTGTTTTATTACAATTATGTACTTAAAGTATATTAAGGGCGAAAGAAACGTAAAAATATGTTTTATAGTTATATACTTATATATTTTGTTTATGCACATATAAATATATTGGCAAATTTCTATGAGTATAAATATATTCCTATAATTATAAGTATATATATACATACATAGTTATATACATATAACATATATATATATATATATATCTACTTATAATTATAGGAATATATTTATACTTATAGAAATATACCTTTGCCAATATATTTATATGTGCATAAATAAAATATATAAGTATAAAACATATGTTTACGTATCGTTCGCCCTTAATATACTTTGAGCATAAATATATTCCTATAATTATTAATATAGTTATATATATAGTTATATACATCGTTGCATTTTTTACAAATCTTAGTCGCTTAATAAACTCATTTGCAAAAAAAACGGGCACCTAAGCAATGAACCATTTTAAATGTTAATATTGCTTTGTTTGATAATTATAAGTAGTTTTATCCTCACAGTTTGGTAAATTAATAAGAAAATAATCGGTTTCATCAGTATTTCATAAAATTTTGATACAATTTATGGGAAATAATGCTAAACCTCACTAGTAGTGTATGTTCGCTAGTAGTGCATATGCTCATGAAGTAAAAATAAAAAGGTTTTTTTTGTTTGTTTTTCTTTAATAAAGTAAAAGCAGATAAATGTTTAGTATCGAGTGTGACCCCCTCTAGCTAAAATCACAGCTTGAATTCCTCTGGGCATGCTAGCAAGTATATCCCGGATACTTGCTTGCGGAATACGTTCCCACTTCGCAGTAATCACATTCTTCAGCTCTCTGATGGTCTGCGGAGCCGGTTGTACTGATCTCACACGCCGTTTCAGAACGTCCCAGACATGCTCTTTGGAATTGAGGTCGGGACTTCGAGCTGGCCAATCCAAACGACGAATGCCGACCTCTTGCACATACGCTTTAACATCGCGAGATCGGTGGGCGCGAGCATTGTTGTCCATAAAAATCGAGTCTTCACCTAGAGCGGATAATGCGGGTTGTGCATGAGGAATTAGAACTTCCGTTATGTATCGATGCCCAGTCTTGAGCCGTTTTCAATGAAGACTAACTCTGTACGATCCATTGAAATTATTCCTGCCCAAAACATAACAGAGTCCCCACCATAAGGTGTGATTTCTTCGAAACATGCCTCTGCAAAGCATTCTCCTTGTCTTCTTAGCACTCGCCGACGTCGATCTTCACCGAACAGAGATATCCTGGCTTCATCAGAGAACAAAACCCTATTCCAATCTTCTTGAGTCCATGATTCACATTTTCTAGCGAACCTAAGCCTGCGAACTCGGTGCTCACGGAGTAATTTTGGGCCGTGGGCCGGGCGGTGACTGCGTATATTGGCAGCGAGAAGCCTTTTCCTGACCGTCCATAGACTAATATGCACATTTCTTACTTCTTGGAGGTTGTTCTTAAGATCCACATTCGAAGATTTGCGATTTCTCAATGCGCGACTCACAAGAAAACGATCATCCTGTGGTTGGGTACATGGTTTTCTTCCAGAACCACGCCTTCTCTCGACGGAACCATTCTCCTGATATCGCTGCCAGGTCCTTTGGACCGTCGAGTGACTAACATTTAGCCTCCTAGCCACGAAGCATTGGCTGAAACCCTCTTCAAGCAGCGCGATAATTTTGGTAGCTTTTACCACTTTATCTACCATTTTTGATACAGCCAAACAGCAATAAATAAAGCTTTGACAGTCAAGGATATGAAATTAATCGATGAAAATTGAATAAAAGTTATAAAAGTCGATGTTAACTGCTGGAACTTCGCGCTAAAAATGTAGGATAAAAAGGGGTTTTCTGTAAAAATGAGCATCAAATGAAAATTTGAATTTATAACGTATTTTTTTAAATACCACGGCATTTTTAAAACCGGCCAGTAACGTGTACAAACGATTGAAACCTTTTTTGTATTGTATCTTTTTAAAGATGAATGAAAATCAAAACCGCCCGTTTTTTTTGCAAATGAGTGTATATTGCGTCGACTAAATGTACTTGTTTATTATTTTTAAAATTTTAGATTGTAAAAAGAATAAACTTATTTTAAAAGAATGAACAACAAAAACTTTCGGCGATTTAAAAAAAAACAAACACCGTTGACTAAGCGAGAAACGATCAACCACAGATCATGTCAGTCGTCAGACAACGTCAAAATTTATGTAATCCACATTTCCAAAAAGTAAATAAAAGGGTTAAACACGCAACACAAATTAAATGAACGATATCGGTGTTGCTATGTTATATAATAAAGTAGTTAATAATCATATTATATCAAGAGGCAACATCCGTTTGTCTACAACGAGATATTATGTCGATGTCGACAAACTTCTCTTCAATCGTGCGCGAGATAGCTAGAGTGGCGTATGCTAGGCGGGCTGGGTTTTTTAAGTTTTTTTTGTTTCGTTACTCAGCAATAATTCGTTAATATTTAGTTATCAAGTAAATGCGGTTTAATGGAACATAATTGTGTATTTTTTGCATTTTTAAAAACTTTTATTTTTCATGATGAACTAGCTGATCCGGCCACGCGTTGCTGTGCCGACTGCAGCGCCATCTGCCGGGCTGATTTGTTAATCTAAACCATCCAGGGCGCCTCCCAAACTTCATTTAAATCGGTCCTGCCATTTAGGAGGAGTTCAGTGGCATACACACGTAATAATATATATAAACATATAATAAATAACCAGAAAATATTTTAGCAATAACGATGGAGCAACACTACCCATTAAAGATTAGTAAAATAATAATTACGTGAAATGTGATGACGAATACTTTGCCATAGTACTTATAAAGGGTTAAAATTGAGCGTGGCAGGTGAATGACTCACCCTTGCATGTTCGGAAAGAATTGACTCAAGGAGCAATAAGCAGCGAAATTTAGTGAACGGTCCGCCATAAATATCCTATTTTTACAACCGCTTTTACCTTTACTTTACGGTTTTTTTAATTTTACCAGTGTTCAGGTAACTATATTCACCTAACTTATCATCATAATTCAGGAAATAAAATAGTTTGCCCCATATTATTCATTGAATTTTACGATCACATCGGTCGCGTGGCTTACCTGTTTTCGTGGTAATGCCACTTTGAGATCCCGGTTTCGATGCCCAGTCGGTTAATGTTGAAAACAAAGTTTTGCAATTTCTATCATATATTGCGTGGGGTCTGAATGTTGTGGTATTATCGTTGTTTCTGAATTCTATAACGCAAGTGCTTCAGCTACTTGGGTTCAGAACAATGTGTATGATATTCTAATACTAAAAAAATAAAACTAAAAACCTAAAGAAAAAAAAATAGAATAACCTAAATATATTTTTAAAAGGAGTCCCTTTAAGCAAGGTTCCGAAGATACTGGCAGCGTTCCCCTTTGAATAGCTAGACTAATTCTTTGTCCGAGGTAGCTGCCAGCTCTTCAGTCTCCTGTGATGTCGACTAACCTTTTTGCTATTTCCTTAAAGAGCCTTATAGCGCTAGGATCCCACGAAAGAAGGGTCTCGACACCGAATGGGACAAAATTGTATTCGGGGCATAAACACCTTTAATTTATTTTTTTTGACGCGGTGAATGCCTTACGCATACGCCGCCGTTTGGGAGAACAGCGGACACGTTATGTGAGACTCTCCCCTGCAGACCTACCCGACGATAAAAACTCGTCAGGTTAGTGTGCAGGGGCCTACCCACTAAACCAACCTCTAACATCTTGGTGGGGATCATGTGATCGTGTTAGGATTCTTTCCACGATCCCCACCAGTGTGCGTCCGCCCTAGGCGGACCCTCCTCCGCTCCGTGGGGGGCACGGAGCTGCGGAGCACACCGTGACACCCTGAGTGCCCCGCATCGCCTGGAGACCGGTGCAATGCAAGTGCTGGACTCCCAAACCCAGCACCCGCTGGCCTAAACGGGTGGAGATGGGGGAAAACTTCCCCCACGTCCATCCGTCTTAGGACCTTTGCGCCTGCGGGAGTCCTTCGGGCCCTAAATTCCCGGGGGGCTCCCGCAGCCGCAATCCCGAATCTGGGCGCATCCCGTCTCCCTCTCAGCTGAGGGGAAAGGGAGCGCTCCCTACCTTCGGGGATGCCGACTACTCGGACATCCCCTCCCCCTCTGGCGCCTGGACTCGCGCCTCCTGCGCTCGCGCTCGGGGCCTAAACCCCTGTATTTACAAATACAGTACTTAGGTATTTAACTCAGGATGTCTTTTATTATCTTCTTAATGATTGAGAGCACAAAGGATTAGAACTGTGGGCTCCTTCAGGAGTCTCACTCCTGTGATGTGCGTATTATAAATGATGCTGAGAAGCGCTTGGTGCGACAGGTAGGAATAGCAACCAAGAAAGGGTGGTAGCCCGCAGTGCGTCTGGATATCCAATAAAAAAGGAGATGGCGGTATGAGCATATCTAAGCTCCTAAACACATTTTCCAAAATACAGTGAGTAGAAGACCGACAAACAGGCAACTTTGCGGCGGTAAGCTAAAGTATGAAGCTTGCTTTTCACCAATTTGCTGTCACCAATGAGACTCTTAACTCTGTGCTGAATCGTGTTCAGAGTAGCAAGTTGGCATTTTGTTGAGGCGTCCCAGAGGTGGCTGCAATATTCCATGCAAGATCGGACTTGAACTTTATAATTATCAGGGTCTTGTACACCTCGCATCGCCGTTACGGTACAACAGATAAGACCACATTGGCATTCAATTAAACTAATTGCCGTTAGCATAGCTTAATATGAATGAAAATATTCTTCTTTGCAGTACTGAGAGCTAATATAACAAAGTATTCGGAAAATTAATCAGAAAGCCCTTTGATGAATTACCTTTGAACCTTTTGCGATATCGGGAATTTACTTTTGTATGATTCTAATGGCCAAGAACTTATATTATTTACTTTCCTAATATTTCTGTTCATAGTTCACAGACGACGAAAATATCACATTTCAAATGAATCAATTCTAATAAATAAATATCAAGTCTTCTCATTGCTCTTTCTTGTTAAATGGCGTTTTATATAGTTTCGGAATTTTTGAATTTTTGTTACTGCAAGTGAGAATAAGTATATATGAGATATCGGTAGTTCAATTAGAAGAATACTCGCCTGGATAACGAGGGAATGTAGGTTTGAGTCCCACCTTCATTCACTGTGGTGTGACACTCGAGACAATTTTTTCTTGTAACAATTTCTCTAGGTAAAAAAAATCTTGCAGATGAATACTTGAGTAACAAAAAAGAGTAAATATATATTTTTATAATTGCAATAAAGTAAACTTCCTATCTTGAATTAATCTTTACTGGTCAACAATAAGTAATAAATAAGTAACAACATTTTTTTTTATCAATCTATTCATCACTGTGCGAGTATTTCCAAGGGCTTAACCATTAGGTATATAGTTTCGATAAACCAGAAATTCTTGTTAGAGAACAAAAGTTATTTCCTAGAATGTTACGCGGAGCTATTGGGACTAGGGAATATAATATTACTTCATAAGAGATGTGAGCGTATCACCTAATTGAGATCCTATAATTTATCAAATAAGACACACTGAAAGACTTTCCGTGTTATATATTTAGTTTTCGCCGAACCATGAGCTTAACAATATTGTATAATTACAAGTTATATAACTTAGAAAGCTAATAAGAGATTCACATAGCTTAAATTAGCGTAACTATTTCTAAAGTGAGGTAAAATTAATGTAATATTAACGATTACAAAAACAATGGTACAATAAACAAATGAAAGCGGAATTATTCATGATTTAAGAAGCGCCCGCTAATGAGTGCTTTTCAAAATTTTTAGACAAATCATTAAGTTGTTTCATTATTCAGTGGATAAAATTATAAAAAAAAGCCAACTGCTTAGTAAACCCATTTTAGGTATTGAGGTGTTTTGTCCTTTTCTATCAAGTTGAAAATCAACTTGCCGGCAAGGGACAAAATAGTTCATTAGTCAAAATAGGTTTAATAGGTGATTAACTTTTTTATAAATTACTCAGCCTAAGTATCATAACATATAATAAGTTTTTAAATTAAAATTATAAAAATATACTATCGCGGACGGTCCTCCTGTCCGATTCTCTTACACCAATTCTTTCAATTTCCGAAATGGTGGTAGACTCCATTAAAGTAATGGTCATTAAATTACACAAATACACAATTGTTTTACAGATATTTAGTCCTTACACGATTGCACCTATATCACATTTAACACTCACGTTTATTATTGTTTGTTGAATGCTAACGTTTCGACTTCTTTACAGGAACCGTGATAACAAGATGAGAAACAAGAAACGCTTCATTTAACCCGTGAAAGTGGATTTATTTAAATGTGCTTTAGGCGCGATAGTGTAAGAACTAAACATCTATGAAATAATTGTGTATTTCTGAAATAAAACTCAATTTATCACTACTTTACTGAAATCTATCACCAGTTCGGAAATTGGAAGAACTGGTGAAAGAGACTCGGACCGGAGGACCGTTGGTTGGTTTTCTTTAAATATTTTACAGATTTCAAATTAAATGGGTAAGTGATTGCAAAGTGCCCGATATAATGGTAGACTGTAGTAAATCACCAATGACATCTGTCACCACAGCAGTCATGCTATGAATAAAAAAAAGGGTTACACAACGGAAGTGCTGGCAGAAGTGAAAACATGCACATTAACGTTATGCATTTTTGATATTTTGGAATGGTTAGGGAATAATTTCGCACGAATTCCTTTAATTATCAGTATAAAAGAACTATCATTTATGTTGTAAAATACAATATTCATTTAGTGCGCTATCGTACACAAACATGACAACAAACACACACGCACACTTGCGCAAGCACCCTGCGCCGCTTAAACGAAACATCAGGAGCAGGCATACATTTTTGCCGCACGGTAGAAAGAAAGGGGGATATTACTTCCTCTCCTACGTCGCGATCGGTCTACTCTCCCTCCGTCTTACGAATTTTCGATCAGGTGACGTGTCCTGACTCGAGTTTAACATTTTTTACCTATCCCAAAAATGCACAACGCCGATAAAGGAGTTTTCACTGCAAAAATATTTGACGAAGCGTGTTTAGTCCTTAAAAAGTGTCTCAATTCAATATCCTATAATGATTAAAATGTAGTTATTTATTTATCTGCAAGTCAAATGGTGGTATTATCTTTTACTCTCGTGACATTTATACACGAGATTTTTAAAATCTCGAAAATACCAGAGCTTATTCGGAGTTCAGAATATATAAAACGAACACTAAAGAGTGTCGGTGCATTCAACTTTGAGCATTTTACGCGTTTCTTTGATATCTCTCTTTGCTCTTAATCTCTAGGGATTGTGAACTCACGTCGCATGTTCAGTTGCGCTACGTTATCTGTGACGGTCGTTACGAAATTCTTTTGCATTTTCCTTTGTGAAAATGATTTTCGTCAATAAATTAAAAACGGAATTTGCTTTGAATTTGTCAAAAATGGATTAAGGTTAAAACGCTTTACGCCATTTCCATAAATTATTATTATTTTGAAATCCAGTAAACAAGGATATATTTAGATAAGGCGGAAATGAGTCTTCTTTTTCTTCTACATATTTTTTAAGTGTTATTAAATAACATCTTATTACAATAAAAAAAGATTTATCGTAAATAAGTGGCTTTAACGAGTATTCATTTTATCATTCCGATGGTTTCATTGTAAGAGATTATACATGAGAAATGAAAACAGGAAAACAATCACTCAGGTTCTTAATTCAAGGGCAGAATTTCCAAGCTCTAGAGTTTTTAAGGAAGATTTGTAACGTCAAGAAGTGTTTTGTAATATGATTAGCGAGCTCTTACAAAGAGATTCAAGTCCTTTACCACACATAATAACGCCTTATGTAGTACTGAAATTAATGTGATGCTCATTAAAAATGTGCCCATTTTCACTGATACCTTAAAGCAGCCATATTGTAATTTGGGAAAAACATCTGCAGGTAACGAATTCCATACCTAAGCTGACCGCATTAGAGAAGAGATTGCAGAATTGTGTAAATGACTGGCTTAGCAAGAAAGCAAGGAATTCTTGCTAAGCCAAGCGTTAACCAAATCATATATTCTGTTGATGGACTGCCCAAATGTTGGAGCTGAAGCCGATGGCCCGGCGGTAAAAACTCGGAATGCGTTTCTTTCCCACCATTTACTTAATATATCAGTTCTAGAGCTTAGTCGTATTTTGAACGTGATCCTCAAGTTCCTAACTCGTAACTCATTTTTCTCGTCCGTAAATCATACTTCTCGATTCAGTGATCAACGTATAACAGGTTCGTTCTTATAACACTTCTATAGAAACTTGCAAAATGCGAGTACACAGGTCATTAGATTTCTTTTAGTGAGATTTTATATCAGCCGTAATAGCGGTTTTTCTTTCAAAATAAGCCAAGTCTATTTCGTGGACAATGCTACACTCTTCAGCAATATATTGACAACTAATATGCCGATCTTGCACTTCTAATTTTTCGCAAAAAGCGTCAACTTTTATTAGTAACAAGATTCTTTACAAAAATGCCAAACCAAATTAAAAAGTCGGGACAAATAAGATCAATCATCTTTAATTTCCTTCAAAGAGCGTTAATCAGACTGATTGCGTGCGCTGTGGGACAGTTATTACCGTAACAGGTAAGCAATCCAAGGGAAACCAGCAATGGGTGCCGCAGCCGACCTACACCACGCCTGTAATTTTATGGAACATAGAACCCCAGACGTTCTAGAGTCACTGGATCCGCAATTTTGTTTCACAGAAGTAAGCAGTCATGAACAAAGAGGTGTAACTTCCTCCTGAGTTGTAGAGAGGAAACCACACAACATGTATGTTGTAAAAAGCTGTTATGTTGACATAACAAACATATACTTATAGTTTATTTTAACTAGATGGCGTTGTAGCGCGTAGAAACACGCTATCGTATTGTTTTTGCGGGAGTACGTAACGGCTTTGCAATGTTAGGATAGCGAGACAATATGGTAACACAACCACAAATTATTGTCATAATATAATGAGGATTCATCTACCAATATCAACCACGTTGATAAAATAAAATATATGAAAAATTTATGCCTAACTTTTTTCCAGATTATCTGTCTGGTTAACAATTCAATTCCAGCGCGTGAATTAAATTCACAAGGGCTGGTAAGGTCTCAGTACCAACTGGTTAGTTAATGTGATACCTGTCTTGCAAACCCGTGTCAAAGAGAAATACAAGTTTATATTAAATTGAGTACGCCATCTTTCAATACCACTAACCTGGTCAGCCCTGTACCGATCCCGGTATCCAACATTAGTAACAGTTTAAACCTTTTACACATTAGGCTTTACGACTCTGGAATGCCTTATGTAAATATGGGCTTATAAGCCCATATTCAAAAGGCACCAAACAAACTATCATGACAAACGACTGGTTCGCGATCTCCTTTTGGATTCTCCGACCGTGTCCACTTTATCTGATTTTTATAGTATATCTAGTCTGTATCATATTTAGGTGTTATTTTTGTTATCTTTCGCTCGCTTTGATCTAGACTACCGACTAGAAGTTTCTATTCCTCGAGAACAGTACTTTTTCTGGATAAAAGGTACTTTTCTTTATAGCGGCAAAATGGAAGCAAAATTGCATGATGAACTATTGAGTAGTTAAAGTGTAACAAACAAACTCACTTTAGTATAATAGTAGTTAGGACTATAAGGTTTTTACTATTTATCATTTGTGCAATCAGATGTTCTTACCATATACCAAAAATCATCAAAATGGGTCCATCGGTTTTTGAGTTATAGGCAGACAGACACACAAAAATGCAAAAATAGTAGAATTGATATCAGTGAGACATAAAACGAATATTTATCAAAAGATTTGTTTCAAATTATAAATGTACAGACAGAACCTACATACTTTTATATAGTATTATACATTTTGTTGTCATTTTCTATTTTCCTTTACCAATGTTTGGTGCAACGGTAGCGATCCCGCCTTTAGCACCAACGGTCCTGGGTTCGAATCCCGGAAGGGGCAGATGTTTTTATGATGAATTCGAGCATTTATACCTTAGTCGCGGATGTTTATATATATTTCTTTGAATATTACATATTTTTGTACCATATATGTATGTTTGTCCGTTACCCTAGTATCCATAACACAAGCCTTACATTGCTTACTTTGGGCTAGGCTAATTGGTGTGAGTGTAAGAAATATTTATTTATTTATTATTTAATGTACCACCTATTGGTTCTCTTTCCGGTAGATTAGTAGGGAATGCCTATTGGTAATAATTCCGCCAAGTGTAAAAGATTTTTTTGTACAAAAAAAATATAAATACTCTAATCAAAAGAATTCTAATCTCTAATCAAAAGAATTCTTTAACTTTAAGATTACAACAAACTACCTTTTATTAAAATATTCTAAAATACGTCACAAACTATATATGTTTCAAATTACAACGAGCCTTATCAAAATTAATTAAAACGAAACATAATACGGAGATAGCTCAGCTTCAAATGTAATTAAGTTTAGGTTTAAACTGTGACCTAAACAAATAAAGTTGTGGGCGTGATTGATTTGGGTGAACACTAACCAGGTTTATTATAAAGGAATAAATAAAATAATTATTAGACAATATCACAATTGTTCTAAACCCAAATTATTTGTTATTGAGGCAAGATCGCTTATATCTTTGTATATCGTTGTCTGTGGTATACTAGTATTACTGTCACGTTATATGTTAGTAGAAACAAATCTAACTTTAATTATATTATCGGGGAATAGCGATCCTCTATTCTTAGAAGACGAACGACAAGCACCCTTGCTTTCTGAGTAAGTATATCGCTGATAAAAATGTAGATTTACATAGTTATAGTAATAGATAACATCACATACCGCTAAGGAGTGGAACTCTTTGCCTGAGTCTTTGTTTCCTGACAAATACAATTAAGGGGTCTTTAAGTCACGAGTGAATAGGTATATTCTAGGCAAGCGCGTCACATCCTAGATCGCATCGACGGTTACCATCAGGCGAGATAGTGGTCAAGCGCATGCCTATTTTCTATAAAAAAAAAAACATTTTTCTGAACCTAACTTTAGTATCTAAAGCAATCAGAGCCAACGACGGTATACATCCAGACCCAGACCAACACAGAAAAGTCTGTTTTCGGATTAATGTCACTATAAAAACCGGTTTATTTATACCGGTTTAACCGGTTTATTCTTTTGTTTTTTGTCAATAATCGCTCCTTGTTAGATACAAGGATACAAGTATTGGCGTAAAAATATGGCGTCCAAAGTGCCTAGTAAAAAAATTCAGCATAATATTTTAATGCCTAATAGAACTGTTTTTATCGATCAAGATATCGATTGCGGAAGTCCTTACAACTTCTATTTAGGCTACGTACAGAGGCTTCAGTATAAGTTGTCAAATGTGCAAACGTTGCCATCGCCTTTGGATAAATACTTACCTTCGCGATATGAAAATAAGATCTAAATTTAAAATCTTAACTCAAAAGCTAGTGATGTTTCTATGTGTGACAACTTAAACTCAGACAAATGTGCATGGGCAAGTCGGTAAAGGCAGACCAAGGCAAAGTTTCAGGGATCAAACAGAAGATGTCCTGAAAAATGGCCAAGTCAAAAGCATTCTTAGTCGAGGAACTTGTATGAAAATCTGATGACAGTTGAAGAAGCGAGAGTTATCAGGATTATAGAAAGTGGAAATCCGTGATCTCATTCCACCTATACGAAAAAAGGTCATAACGTTTTCAATATACCTTACACGAGATTGTATCAAATAGAGAAATGATCGCAGAAAATATATTAAAACCTTGAACGTTATTCACAAGGAGCCTATCCCGGAAATCCCTTTTTCGAGAAATAACCTTTTTCCATATATTGTGCGAAGTTGTGAAACGATATTATCGAATTCGACAGGAAAGTTGTAATTGTTCAAGTTTTGTTGAACAAACTTGTCACTCGTGTTCGGGACTTTATACGCGTGCACGTTTGTGACGAAGCGTTAAAAGCGATTTGAAATGGTCGTCCTTTGGTCGTCTATCTGGTGTACGGTTAAACTGTATTGTAATGTATTACTGTAACATACCTCTGCTGTCACACTGGGTGAAACTCCACACCAAATTATAAGTTTTTGGAACGAAGTTATTTATGGGGCGTTGCGGAAGTGTACCCTAGCTGGGAACAAAACGTCCGTAGCGTTAAACAAAAAGCGTAAGATTCTTATGTATAGTCTATGTAGGATGGCTATACAGTGTCTCATGTATAGTCTACGTGATAACTGTTATGATATATTTTTATAAATCATTGTAAATAGAGTAAAGGTGTTAAGAATGAAATTTTAGTAGAGTACTTTCTTTGCTTTTTATCGATAAAGAAATCTTTATAAAAAATGTATACCTGAAAATTTATTTTCTTTATACCTCGAGAGGAACTAAAATTAATATTTTTAAACTAAGAGCTTCGTTCCTATTTTCTTTTAAATAATTAAAAAGTAATAAAAAAATCGTATTTTTTTTTATTTTTAAATCTACCTTCATACTTACCGTAACCTATAATTTTTCTATTCTTATTACTATGAAACCTAGTTTTACGAAATACATTATTTGATTTTAATTTGTTTAGGTACGTGAAAAAATCTAACCGTATAATTACCGTCTAAAGGTAACCGTATATTACAAAAAATATCTTAAAAGAGATTATTACCACGTTTTTCTTATCTCACTTTTCTTATTTGTTTGTCTGTCCGGGCAAAATCTTGCAACTTAAATTTGAGGCACTTTCCGATAAGCTAGAAAGCTGAAACTTTCAGGATAGTTCAGAACCCGATGACAATGCACTCTCAAGCAACTTTCAACTTTCCAGATGCACTTTCAGGTCCACTTTCGGCAACTTTCACTTTTGTATGGGGCTTATCCGATTGTTGCGTAACACATGGTTACTTCGTTAAGTTAATAATTAAAAAGAATAAAATAATTATACTAGATTTAAAAAATCTAAAAATCCCACGTTTTTCAATGTCCTAAAAAGAATAAAATAACCCTGCGGGGCAAAGCGAGGGGCCACTCAAAACGTTATTCGTCCAAAAACAACGTTAAAACGCAAAATATAGAAGGAAGTTGATAAGCGTTTGGTACTACTATAGCGATCCTGAATTTCGCACTGTTGGTCCTAGATTCAAGTACTGAAAGGGCCAGATGTTTGTGTGATGAATGCGAAAAGTTGTATACCTGAGTCTAGTGTTGCCAATCTATAGTTCCCAAAATCACTAATAAAATTGATAACGTTATCCAATAGAATCGATAACAAGATATTCATCAATATTATATATACTATGTCTTGTTATCTGAAAATAGATCAAACTATTGATATCATTCTAAGGTAATTTACTATTGATACTAGAGATAGTATCGATTTTTTCCATAGCCATCGATTTTCAGGCTACACTACTTGAGTCATGGGTATTCACATACATTTCTATAAATATGAAACATTCGTGTTACATATATGTATGTCTATCCCTTACCCTTTTATCCATAAAGCAAGCTTTACGTTTTTGGGCTGTGCATATTAGTGTGAATGTAAGAAATATGTTTAATGTGTCGGAGTGATCTAAAAAGTTTTTTAAGATTAAAAATGTTTAGTACATCCTTGAAGACCTAGCTTTCACTCTATGGCTACAAATTCAACAAAAAATAACCTAATAAGTTTCTTCGTCTAACCAAAAAAACAAATACATACATACAAAATTTCATCCAAACCTTTACATTAATTTCCAAGGTACGCAAAAATAAATTTAGATAAAATCTCTTGAAGTCGCAATCACATGTAACAGTAATTTTCAATGAAAATCACTAATAATTCATGACTGACTGGTAAGGCTTAGAGGTATAATGTCCTTTCGAAACTAAACCCAGACGTGTATGTTATAAATATAATTTATACTCAAGTTACGTGTATTCACATATTTGTATCATAAATTTATAGTCCAAGATCCCAGAGCGATCAGACGTAACTTATTTTCACATGGATGAAACCTTAGGTTCGTAGTAGTGCCTCATGTACTTAGAATACCTGTGTGTTTGTGGAACTTGCCGAGTGACACCTGGGCAGGTACCAGGTGAGAAAGGTAACTAAAAATTAGAGTTATTTTACTTAAATTCTGATGGCTGATATTTATATATATTATGTAGAATATTATACTAAACTAGTATCATAAAGTGTCAGACACTTTTCATGGACCAAAACTTTTGTCAGACGCTTTAAAGCTTCATAAAAAATAAATGAACTTTACTTATTTTCACATGTCTGACTTTTACATGTCATTGAGGTAACTACTACAAAGTTATATTTCTATAAGATATAAAATACGTGTGTAAAAAACAACCACGCCTCCGAGCCCTCAGATGGGATTCGAACCCACGACCTTTCGCAATCCGGGCGACTGCTCTGACCGCTGAGCTACCGAGACGCTGGCAAACGTGTCGAATTTTACAAACGTATTCCAACCTCTACTATGAGCTAGTATCGTTCCACAAATGTTGAACGCTAACTACCTTCAACATTGAAAGTAATATTTTTACAAATATTAAACAATCAATTAAGATGGAACCAGCTATAATTATGTTTTTATTTAATTTTTTGCATTCACAATGCAATATTTCTATAAGATATAAAATACGTGTGTAAAAAACAACCACGCCTCCGAGCCCTCAGATGGGATTCGAACCCACGACCTTTCGCAATCCGGGCGACTGCTCTGACCGCTGAGCTACCGAGACGCTGGCAAACGTGTCGAATTTTACAAACGTATTCCAACTTCTACTATGAGCTAGTATCGTTCCACAAATGTTGAACGCTAACTACCTTCAACATTGAAAGTAATATTTTTACAAATATTAAACAATCAATTAAGATGGAACCAGCTATAATTATGTTTTTATTTAATTTTTTGCATTCACAATGCAATATTTCTATAAGATATAAAATACGTGTGTAAAAAACAACCACGCCTCCGAGCCCTCAGATGGGATTCGAACCCACGACCTTTCGCAATCCGGGCGACTGCTCTGACCGCTGAGCTACCGAGACGCTGGCAAACGTGTCGAATTTTACAAACGTATTCCAACTTCTACTATGAGCTAGTATCGTTCCACAAATGTTGAACGCTAACTACCTTCAACATTGAAAGTAATATTTTTACAAATATTAAACAATCAATTAAGATGGAACCAGCTATAATTATGTTTTTATTTAATTTTTTGCATTCACAATGCAATATTTCTATATGATATAAAATACGTGTGTAAAAAACAACCACGCCTCCGAGCCCTCAGATGGGATTCGAACCCACGACCTTTCGCAATCCGGGCGACTGCTCTGACCGCTGAGCTACCGAGACGCTGGCAAACGTGTCGAATTTTACAAACGTATTCCAACTTCTACTATGAGCTAGTATCGTTCCACAAATGTTGAACGCTAACTACCTTCAACATTGAAAGTAATATTTTTACAAATATTAAACAATCAATTAAGATGGAACCAGCTATAATTATGTTTTTATTTAATTTTTTGCATTCACAATGCAATATTTCTATAAGATATAAAATACGTGTGTAAAAAACAACCACGCCTCCGAGCCCTCAGATGGGATTCGAACCCACGACCTTTCGCAATCCGGGCGACTGCTCTGACCGCTGAGCTACCGAGACGCTGGCAAACGTGTCGAATTTTACAAACGTATTCCAACTTCTACTATGAGCTAGTATCGTTCCACAAATGTTGAACGCTAACTACCTTCAACATTGAAAGTAATATTTTTTCAAATATTAAACAATCAATTAAGATGGAACCAGCTATAATTATGTTTTTATTTAATTTTTTGCATTCACAATGCAATATTTCTATAAGATATAAAATACGTGTGTAAAAAACAACCACGCCTCCGAGCCCTCAGATGGGATTCGAACCCACGACCTTTCGCAATCCGGGCGACTGCTCTGACCGCTGAGCTACCGAGACGCTGGCAAACGTGTCGAATTTTACAAACGTATTCCAACTTCTACTATGAGCTTCTTTTTACACACGTATTTTATATCTTATAGAAATATTGCATTGTGAATGCAAAAAATTAAATAAAAACATAATTATAGCTGGTTCCATCTTAATTGATTGTTTAATATTTGTAAAAATATTACTTTCAATGTTGAAGGTAGTTAGCGTTCAACATTTGTGGAACGATACTAGCTCATAGTAGAAGTTGGAATACGTTTGTAAAATTCGACACGTTTGCCAGCGTCTCGGTAGCTCAGCGGTCAGAGCAGTCGCCCGGATTGCGAAAGGTCGTGGGTTCGAATCCCATCTGAGGGCTCGGAGGCGTGGTTGTTTTTTACACACGTATTTTATATCTTATAGAAATATTGCATTGTGAATGCAAAAAATTAAATAAAAACAAAGTTATATTTCATCAGTCAGACAAATTTGACTGACCAAACATCCCTTAAGACAAAAATTATTCGACTGGGAGAGTGCGAGCGCGAAAGCACTATGCGCATGCGTCTCAGAGTAATAAATTCAAATCTTTTAAAAATTCTTACTACTTTCAATCCAAGGTTTTCTTATCTTTACTTTAATGAAATGATTTTCAATATTAAAAATTAATTCAATAATTAATAAATATTAAATTAAATTCATGTATTGCGTGCATTTGGGATAATGAGTACATTAGGAGCTATTTTGTTTTATAAGGCATTATTTATTTATTAATTTATTTTATCTTCTAAGTTATGAACTGCATAGTTCCCCATAGCTTCCTTAGAATTTTCAAATTCGTCGTTTAATAACTCCATGTATTGTCTGTGAAGATATGTCAGAAAAAAACATCGACCTTTCTCTACGACATTTTGTTGTATAAAATTACAAACTTCATCAAAAGCAGCTTGATGGTGCTTGCGAAGCTCATGCCATGATGTTTTAACAGTATTTTTCTTCGACGATATTTTATAAGAATACTCCAATTGACAATTTTTGTGATAATATATTGTTGGATTCATTACATCTTGCACTTTCTCTATTAATTCAGCCATGTCTTCTTTTTCTTCATTAAATTTGATTAAAAATAGGTTTTTATCGCATGTATGCAACGGAAGTCGTTTTAATTTATGCCTTTTTGTTTTTTGTTCACAATATATACATGTCTGGGTTTTTTCACTTGTTATATCACGTTCTGATGAATTACTAGGTGTAAAGGAATCACTACCACATTCAAGGGTCGCACTAGATTCTTCAGTAATATATGACACCGGTTCAACTGATTCTAATTCTATACTAACTTCAACACTTGGCTCAGGTATTATGCTAGGTTCATGATTGGTACTAACTGGACTTAAGCTTGATGTTACATCTGAATCTCGAGCTGTAGAATTATTTTGTTGACTTGAGGTAGATTGTGCACATGGATCATTATCAACAGTACTTGGTTGCGTTGATGTGGATGCTAATGATGTATTTTCTGATTCATTTAATAAATTTCTTTTTTTAACTGGAGTGGCAGAATAATATTTTTTTGGGAGAGCAGTAAAATTTTTATAACAGTCTCGGTGATAACCACTATCATATAAATCCTCCGGTAATTTTATGTTTCTTAATTTTAGGTTATGTATTTCTAGCTGTTTTAAAACTTGTTTACATTTTTTAAAAGTTTCTTCGGAAAATAATATTAATTTATCATTAGATTTTTGGCAAAATACACACTTCAATTTTCCGTCTTCCATGGTTTTTTCACTATCACAAATTACTTAATATCAGTAAAAAAATACACGGCATAAACAAAAAAAAACATGTGCTCTTTACGGATCCAAACTCTATACTACGTGACACGTACTAGGCACATACACACACACAGTAGAGTGGAGCAGATGGTAAGTTTAAGGAGGGGAACTGAGTTGCTATGGACATCTCACTCGCTGTTCAATGCATGCATAGTGCTTTCGCGCTCGCACTCCCAGTCGAATAATTTTTGTCTTAAGGGATGTTTGGTCAGTCAAATTTGTCTGACTGATGAAATATAACTTTGTAGTAGTTACCTCAATAACATATGTAAAAGTCAGACATGTGAAAATAAGTAAAGTTCATTTATTTTTTATGGAGCTTTAAAGCGTCTGACAAAAGTTTTGGTCCATGAAAAGTGTCTGACACTTTATGATACTAGTTTAGTATAATATTCTACATAATATATATAAATATCAGCCATCAGAATTTAAGTAAAATAACTCTAATTTTTAGTTACCTTTCTCACCTGGTACCTGCCCAGGTGTCACTCGGCAAGTTCCACAAACACACAGGTATTCTAAGTACATGAGGCACTACTACGAACCTAAGGTTTCATCCATGTGAAAATAAGTTACGTCTGATCGCTCTGGGATCTTACTCTATTACCTCAGACATAACACAAGCCTCACAGTGCTTACTTTGTACTAAGCTCTCTATAATAAATTTAAGTAATATATCTCTGCTTTTCATTTAAGAATATAATCAAGGTAATTCCATTGAATTTATGTTAGTGAATTCAAAAGAGTTCGAATATCTTTAACTAACTTTTTAGTATTAGGTATAATTCATGACTGTTAGGTCCTTATACAACGTGTCCCGTCACCAGTGCACAGAACACTATTACCCTGACGGGAAGAACGACAGCTTCCTTATTACTTAAGGCTTACACGTGCACACTAGCGCTCTGGTTTATTCCACACGAACTAATATAGCAGCGCGGGAAATTTAAATCAGTAAATTTAAATATTTCGTAGTACGAATCTAATGTACAGTTTGAATTTTAATTCAGTGGACTAAACTGATAGTTGGGTACAATGGCGAGCTGTCATTCAACCTTTGTACAAGCCTTAGATAGGTACATTAAGTACTTAGTCTAAGGTTCTAGCTGTCAGTTTCGTCAACCGAATTAAAAATCAAACTGTACAGTATGCAGTCACAAATGTGTTTTGCTGTAAATTAAAACAAAGTCATCCTACATGTATTTTTGACTGCAAAACTTATACAGTGCGATGATAGACCCCTGAGTCAGATCTTGTCAACAAATAAAACAATGTTTTACACATTTTTTAAAATATTTATTTTTCTAGAAAAGCTTTGTTTAGATGCTTCTTCTATAAATTCTCTATTTTTTTAGAGTACAATGTCGTTTTAAGCATATAGCAATTGTGCTCTCTATAATTTTAGTTTTATTTATTTCTAAATGTTCTTTGCACCCTCCCAACCAGTCACAATTTAGTAGCTCACATTTTTTTCTTAAATTAACTTTTATATTGTCTTTATTTGAGCTCTCTTTTAAGTAATTATTTATATTTGTTGCAGCATTTTCCACAAATTTACAGAAACTTGGCTGGATGTATTTAAGCCTTGCGTTTTTTTCGTCATACTCCTTAAAAGATGTAAATATATGACACACCTCAGCATTCTGGTCAGCTAGTAATATTTCTTTGCATGCCATGCATTCATTTTCAATATTTTTTGCAATAAAGCCGCAAACATAGGCACAAGCTTGCATTTCTCCAGAATACTGAGGCATGTCTGCCTCTTCTACATCCATTGCTCTCCCATGTGGTGTGTTTTCATCAGCTCTTTGTTCGTTGGTGGAACTGTCTGTGCCTTTAGACAGGAATACCTTAAAATTATTTAATATGTCATTTTTGTCATCCAGGCAGTTTCTGTTTTTATTATTGTTTATTAAATTTGTTATAATGCTTGTTTTTAATGCTGCAACAAATTGAACTGATGTTGGGTTTGGGTTAGAGCCACAATTGCTACGTATGCATCCAAAACAGTTCTCAAGAGGATCTTGATTTAACCTGCGTAAGGAGACAGTATTTAAATTAAATTGTTTTGATAAATGATTAAATACTGTCTCCATCGCATTAAGAGTCCTAACCCAACCTTCTTGTGAAGGAGGTTTAGATCTAGCACCCAAAAATTTTAATTCTTCAAAAAATTTTTTCATTTTCTGGAAAAGTTCTGTATGTGGGCTTGTCGAGGACATATTTGTCAGGTATGGTTTACCCCGCTTTCTATCTGGCGTATTGCCATTCATGGCATCAAACAATTTGTCCATGTTGGAGACGACTGTGGCTGTAGCACTGGCTTCCTGTGGTAACTCATCTGAAAATAAAATAAAAATTATCATTAGGAATGTAAACCACAATTTGGAGATGACCGCAGGAAGGCACTGGACGTTTGCAAAGCAGGACCAATCGGTATGGAGACACTTGGGGGAGGTTTATGTCCAGCAGGCGACTCTACGCTTTAAATGATGATGATTACAAGATTTATACATGTGTACAATTATAATTTTTAAGCATGCATGGTTTAGATTATTTGAATTTTAGACTTTTCACCTTTTTAAACAATTACAAAAAAGAAGCTATTCTTTCTTATTATTTTCTGCTTTCTTAAGTTTAACTTAAGCCATAATAAGACAAGGTTTAAAAAAGGACATGTAACTTACTTTGGGCAATTTTAGCATACAATCCTGCAGCAACTGAGTGACTCAAAACTTGAGCAGCCAATCGTACTTTCATTTTCTGCTTGCCATTTGGTTGCAGGTGTTGTTGCGTTAAAGCAGGAGCAAACACAAAGTTTGTGTTAGTTTTTTCTAGATTGAAGAATTCCTCAATGTGGTTCCATTTAGCAACTCCTAAAAAAATATATATATAAAAATAAAAACATTAATAATAATTGTTTCGCTCGCGGTCTGGTGGGTACATGAATGCAAACACACACACACACACAAACATAGCCCAAATTCCAAACAGCACCTCTATGTAATATTTTTTTTTTATAGTCAGTCATTTTAGATTACTCCCAGTATTTTATGCCATTTGACTGCATGCCACCCTTAGGTTGTGGCAGAATATCAGTGCTTTGTACACTTTTTGATGTGTACAATAGCGATTACTGAGCCATGACATTTGCACTTCTGCAGCACACACATACTACCACTTTATATGTAGGTAACTCTATTTATTGTTATATTTTTATTTTAAGTTGTGATTGTAACGCATGTGTGTGATGGAGAATTGAAATAAATGTCTATCTATCTATCTAATTGATATATATTGCAAAATTACTAAATGTTTTAGGTTAATTGAATAGAAATAATCTAATAGAAATTTTATTATTTAAAGCAGACAAAGCTGAGAAATTCAACATTATAATGATTCATCCAACAATTATTAAGTTCTCGCTAACCATGTCGTCAATTAACATATATTCAATATATAAATTTGACACATTTAGCGCAGAGGTCGAGTGATCGCCTCCTGCGCAACGGGTTGCGGGATTCATTCCCGTACTGCACAAATATTTTGTATGACCTACAGAAATTTGTTCTGGCCTTGGCGTATATGCATGTGACATTTTCTATGTTTTAACTACACCTACGACACAGGAGAAAATCCTACTATGACGCGACGTTTTTTATTCCAAATATTTACACTCACACCAAGTAGCCTAGCCCAAAGAGAGCACTGTAAGACTTGTGTTATGGGACCAAGGGTAACGGATAGACATACATACAAAGATAAATATAAATTAACAGCCATGACTAAGGTACAGATACTCATATTCATCACACAAACATCTACCCCCACCGGGACTCAAACCCGGGACCTCAGAGATGGCAACACCTTGCATCCGGCGTACTAACCACTCAGTTACGGAGGTCGTCAAAGAGTATTTAAGGGCCGGCGAAATAGTATTTAGTGGTGTGTATCCATTAGAAGTAAAGATTCTGTAGAAAGTAGTTTTTTTTTCCTTACAAACTTAATAAATTATTTTTTCATCCTTAGTATCGACAGCCTTATGTTGGCATACAAGGAATATTACGCAGCAATCCATTGAGTGCCATTGCATCTACAGTTAGCTAGCATTCGAAACTTTTTGCTATCATTTTGAAGTCAGTTATCTCGGAAAGTATGAGATTTACATCTTCTAACGTATATGCCCCTTAAATATTATTTTGCTGGCCCTGAATCACCCCACATATGCGTGTGTGTGTTTTATTATATAAGATATGGATTGTGATTAGTACGAACCTGTACTTTTCTGGTCATTTATAAGTAATTCTTGGGTAAATTCAATATTATGTTTTAAAAAATTATTTCTAAAAGATTTGAGTAAATGGGGTGGGTCCAATATAGTTGTTATTTGTTGCCCCTTATGCTCAAAGAATGGATGATCTACTGTCGAGCCTAATTCGTTTATAGCGCGTATATTGACACCATCACAATCACAAACAATGCCAATCACTACCAGACCAGCATCGAAACAAGCACTCAGCACCTGAAAAAAAAATCTTTAGTTAATAATCTAAATATATATTTTTTTCAGAAACTTTGAGAAACAAAATTCTGAACAAAAAAGGGACGTTTTTCGAGATTTAATTTTTTAAATTTTAATAAACGTGAGATTTATCATCATCACAGCTGATATTCATCTCACTGAGGGCACAAAATTATCCTATGTTAGGGCGATTAGGCCTTACGGCCTTAGTCAACAAAGCTGGCACAGTGCGGATCAATTCAGACTTTACATACACCTTTGAATTTCTTCACAGGTGTATGCAGGTTGCCTAACAATATTTTTTCCATTATAGGAGCATCAGCAAATAAATGCAAATTGGTATATAAAAAAAACATATTTTGTATAGCTCTTGAGATGACTCTTAGAATTTCATGGATTCATTGTGTAGTTGATGAGTCCATAGTTTTAAGAGGGGAGCTAAAAGCAGCACCTTGAACTTGTGACCAACAAAATAAAAATGTGCTTTATGCAACATTGGTCTTCATAAACACTTATTGACATTAAAACAAATTTATGTATAAGAGAACACAAAACCTTGTTACAAGTAAAAAAACTACTCTACACCTGTTCGGAAATTCTATATTATCTTTATCACCATAATCTATAAATAATTGTGAAATAGAATTCAGTTTAGGTGATTAATATTGTAATAGAATTTACCTCTTTTATAAGAACAGACAGTCTATCTGCTGTGACATGTGCCCCTGAGAAATAGAAGGCTACTGGCTGCTTCCAATTTTTTCTAACTCCAATGGCCATGAATGTCAAAGCTTTGCTTGCTATTTCTGAAGTTCGTCCTTGGTCACCATGGTCTTGATAGCCATCAATGACATCAAGTTTATTATTGTATGTTAGATTTTTTCTTATGGACATTTCGTCAAATGCTACTACACACAGATTTTCTTCCACAGTTCGTTTTTGTGTCATTTCCTTTATAGTTTCAACAATCTGTTTGTTAATTCCACTTGTCATAGGTATTTTATTCAGTAAGACTTTTAATGAAGTTATACTTGGTAAACAAAATAACCTTCTAAGCAATCTGTAACAGGAATTAGATTTCCTGTAAATGCTCAAGGCTAGAACCTTGTCATCCAACGTCCATCTACGCCCAGCTAATTTTTTTGATGTGTTATGTAGCTGACTCTGCAGTAACAAATAAAATGAACTGCTCAATTTACTTTTCATAATGTCATTGACTGCATCATTAGTCTCAAGAGACATTAATATATCTCTTTTGCACTTTTTAATTTTCTTAAATTTTCGTCTGAGTCTCAGGATTTCTGTTAAGTTTCTCCTACACCTTTTGTACAGTTTTTGTTTTTTTGGTGTTAACTCTTTAAATGTTTTAACATCCAACTCTTTTATTATGCCTTTGCACAAACCCTGTAAAAATTACATTTAATTATTAGAAGAATGTAAGAAAACTAAATTATTTATGTGCACTACACATTGAAATAAAACAACTTTTGGATTCATCTCATGTATATTTTAGTTTTATGACATATTATTTAGTTATTCCTACGTTTCAAATGCTTTGCAGCATTCATGGTCACAGATTGACAAGCATTCGAATGGACAGGTTAACTAAATCATATGTGTTAAGACCAAAATATACAAGTGATAAATATGAAAAGTTGTTTTATTCCAATGTGTTTACGAGCACGTAAACATAAAAAACAATACTATAAATACATATATAGTTATAACTATATATTTTTAGTATTGTTTTACGAAAAATGTCTATCTAGACACATTTATATATATATACAGGGTGTCCCAAAAAATAGTGTCAAGCGTAAGTCCAGAGTTAGAGCACCTCTTGGAGTACCCGAATCACCCCCATGTATGTTCCGCAATTATTCGTAGTTTTCGAGTAATAATTTTTTTTCTGACTTTTTGAAAATTTTGATCCAAAAAACTTAAAAATTTTAAATAAAAAAAGTAGAACATATTTTAATGTTTTTCTTTTTGCCACTGAATCATCTTTAGTGCTTCTTTTATGTCTAAAATAATCAGCTTCGTAACTTTAGTGGAAATTTAGAAAACAGTAGTGTAAAGTCAAAATTTGAATGTTAGTGAATAATTACTCAAAAATTCATCTTTAAATTAAAAAATCTAAACAGGCGCATTCATGGTTTCTAAGAATGTGTAAAAACTTCTCTAGACTCTCTGCTTTCATAATCATTTAAAAAAAAGAAGTACTTAATGGGGCTACTTTGGCTTAAATCGGCCATCAAAGACAGCAAGGTGAAAATTTCATAAAACTCGACTTCTGAATATTTTGTTTTTAAAATTCTGAACTATTTATTAATAAACCAAAAATGACTGCAGAAAAGCTAAAAAAATAAGTCAAAAATAACTGTTCCTGCTGCCATCTTTAATAACCTTTGAAGATTTATTATAACTTAATAAATGAAACAAAACATTATTTCAAAGTATTAATATATAAGTAAACATTATTCGATCGCTTAAAGAAAGTTTTCAAAATGACGACCTTCGTGCTCAATACATATTCTACATCGTATAAAAAAGTTTTCTTTTAAATTTATAAATGCAATTCTGTTGTTTTTTATTGTTTCTTCCGCTCGTCTTAATTTTGTTCTTAACACTGTGACGTTTGTAATGTACTTGGCGTATACTAATTCCTTGTAGTATCCCCAGACGAAAAAATCTATGGGGTTCAAGTCGGGGGACCGTGGCGGCCACTCAATGGGCCCTCCACGACCGATCCATGAAATGGAAATGTTTCAGACAAATGTTGTCTAACATTTCTAGCAAAATGGCATGGAGCGCCGTCGTTTTGAAAAATCATATTTCTCCGCGTTAATAGGTCTAAATCTTCTAATAAGACGCCGAGATCACGTCGTAGAAATTGCAAGTAGGCCTCGCTGTTCAGTCGGTCCGGTAGTTCGAACGGACCAATCAGCTGTCCGTTTAGGATGCCTGACCACAAATTGATACTAAATTGTTCTTGGAAATTAGATTCCCTTGTGAGGTGTGGATTTTCAATACTCCACGAATGGTAGTTATGCGCATTAAACACCCCACATCGCTTAAAATGTGATTCATCAGTCCATAGAATAGTTTTAAAGAAATTTTCGTTTTCAGCTTGTCTCCGTAACATTTCCTGACAAAATGCCACCCTTCTCGGGTAGTCTGCGGGCTTGAGCTGCTGAACTTTCTGGATGTGATATGGATGAAAACGCTCTTGATAAAGTATTCGATGTGCTTGTGATTTCGGAATTCCGATTCGACGTTCTATTGTTCTTACACTAACTGATGGATCTCTCACCACTTCTTCGACCACTGATTGGACAGTATCTGGGTCACTCATTTCAGATGGGCGCCCCGATCTTCTACCTGGTAGGCGTCCTTCCATGTAAGAGTTATGTACTCTTAAAATCATGCGATGATCAGGCCAAGTTTCAGGCTGAGGTCCACCTCCATTTTGTACTTGCTGCCGGAACAACCTGGCTGCTTCAGAAGCATTTCCTCTTGCATATCCATAAAAGTAATGCATAAGAGCATATTCTTGCGATGAAAAAGACATCACAAAATGAAGAGCTTGAAAAGTCCGTTAAGAATGCCAAATTTGTCAAAATCCCGTATTCACACAAAACCAAATCGTAATCGCACTCAAGGTCCGTAAAGAAAGCAAAGTTCGTCAAATAATCACAAATGAGCGTATCGTACGTAAAACGCAAACAAAAGCAGGCAAACGACTGGCGCCAGAACACAATAGGCGCTCGGACTACACCCCCCGCCTCATCCCCTTGTCACAAAGAATAGCATTCCTCAGTTACAGTTATCCATTTCGCCAATGAGAGTGAGAGAGATAGCAATAATGCGGTCTCTTTCATATCCTCTCACTCGGGCAATTTTTTAGCAGGTAAGTACTGCGTTACATCCAACACTACAACCGATGTGATCCGCGAGAAAAATATTTAAATATGGGTTTCATGTAGTTAATTTTTGCTAAATTGTAATTAATCTGAACTAGTGATGTGCCGAGTCGTTGTTTTTTAGGTTCGAGACAGCGAGTACAAGATCAATTCTTCCTGACTCGAGTACCGGAACAGAGTCTGGCGTACTCGAATCAAAATAAATTGGTATTCGAATAGGCGAGTCCAAAGCAGGAATCGAGTCTGACTCGAGTCAAGCCGTACTCGGCACATCGCTAATCTGAACCTTAGAAATTATAAAAAGACCAGATATTTTTTTTATCATCTGATAGGAATTTGGTAAATTTTATGAAATTTTCATCTCGCTGTCTTTGATGGCCGATTTAAGCCAAAGTAGCCCCATTAAGTACTTCTTTTTTTAAAATGATTATGAAAGCAGAGAGTCTAGAGAAGTTTTTACACATTCTTAGAAACCATGAATGCGCCTGTTTAGATTTTTAATTTAAAGATGAATTTTTGAGTAATTATTCACTAACATTCAAATTTTGACTTTACACTACTGTTTTCTAAATTTCCACTAAAGTTACGAAGCTGATTATTTTAGACATAAAAGAAGCACTAAAGATGATTCAGTGGCAAAAAGAAAAACATTAAAATATGTTCTACTTTTTTTATTTAAAATTTTTAAGTTTTTTGGATCAAAATTTTCAAAAAGTCAGAAAAAAAATTATTACTCGAAAACTACGAATAATCGCGGAACATACATGGGGGTGATTCGGGTACTCCAAGAGGTGCTCTAACTCTGGACTTACGCTTGACACTATTTTTTGGGACACCCTGTATATATATATATTATTAAATAGTGATTATCTATATATATATATATAATTAAATAGTGATTATCTTTAACAACAAATCTATCAATCAATCAAAATATTTATTTGCAAATGATGACTTAAAATAAGAATTAACGCCACATCTAACCCTCACGGGTGTTCAAATTTAGAAACAAAGATATTAAAGCCAAATTAATGGTATCAATTAATAAAAACATTAAAAGCAAACAATTAATTTATATAAAAATAATTATAGATTTCAGTTTATAAATAAATTTTACATGCCATAGGAAATTAAATGTACAAAATTTTAGCGATTAATTACATTATACTTTGTCATTGATACGAGTATATTCGTCAATCGAGTAATATGCTTTGTCAGCTAGAAATTTATTTAATTGTGACTTAAAAATGTGAGTAATCTTAATTTCTTTTAAAAATTTAGGTAATTTATTATATATTTTAACACCCATTGAGAAAACACTCTTGCTAAAAACACTAGTGCTGTGTCTATCACAGCGCAATCTATGTTGATGCCTCTTACTGTTTAGAACTTTATAGTTGCTAATGTTTTCTTTCACAAATATAGCTAACTCGCAGATATATAGCGAAGGAAGTGTAAGTAGTTGAAGGTCTTTAAAGTGCGGTTTGCAGGAATCTGTTTGTTTTAGCTGACACATAGACCGTATGCACTTTTTTTGTGCCTTAAACGCTAGTTTCTTATATGTGGAGTTTCCCCAAAATAGGATACCATATCTGATCGTGGAGCCCACGTAAGCGTGATATGCACATAGGAGCGCCTGTTTGTTTGCTACTTTTTGAAGCAAGTAAAGAGCATACGAAAACCTACCTAGTTTAAGGCATATGTGTTCTATATGCTTTTTCCAGGATAGACTAGCGTCGATATAGATGCCCAGGAACTTAGTACATTGGATCTGTTTTATTTGGCAGTTGTCATAAACTATAATTAGAGGGTCAAATTTACTATTTTTATTTTGAAATGTCATTGTCAGTTTTGTCAATATTAATTTTCAAGTTATTACATACCAACCAGTCTATCATAGATGTCAAAGAATCATTTATGCTACTTTCATAATTGCTATTTTTGTTGTCAGTAAAAATTGCAGTACTGTCGTCTGCAAAAAGAGTCATAGGATAGTCAATAGCTTTTGGGAGGTCGTTAATATATATGAGAAATAGCAAAAAGAGATAGAACCCATGTTATTTCGGAGAACTTGTAGAGTAAATCATGTAGTTTAATAAAACATGCTAAGAAAGTTACGTCAATGTGCTAGTTTTGAAATAACAAATAAAATATTAAAACAAAAAGTACTTTTTCACAAAAAAAAAATATTTTATTAGTTTTATTAACAAATTTACTCCCCGAAATCGTAGGCTTTTTTAATTTTTGTTGCTAGTTAGTCTTTCTAGATTTCAAATAAGACTACTTTGAAAAAAATACACAGTTTACTTAAAGAGAAAATAATTTAAAACCGAAAGATGGGAATTTTATTAAAAAATAAATTAAAGTGCATTAATTTTAGAAACTGCTTGCTTAAAAATTTTTTTTCTATTTTTTATCAATATTTTTTTATCTAGTATCCGCACATTTCGTTTGATCAAGTGTAAAATTAACAAATTGTATATACAGTAGTAATTAGGTATATAATTAAGAATGCTTCTGGTAAAGACAACATTTCGAAATTCCAATGTTCATAAAAAAAAGTATTACTTCTTGAAAACTATTCTTTATACTGTCATTTAATACATTAGGAGTAACATAATTAAAAAAGACATTGAGAAATAATTTGTATTAATACTACAGGTGAGAAGGTGAACATATAATGAAGAATGAAAGAAACACTTAATAATAAAACTAGTAAACTATTATTGCAGTCATAAGAATATTAACAACACTATCAGAGTATGTTTAGAGACAAACCATGCACTTATAGTATGGTGAAAACATAGTACTGGCGTTGTATTATTAAGCATTCTTATTTATATGACCACCACTGTTATATGTTTATAGATAAAAAAAATAAAAAAGAGACCTTTACTCAGTGAAAGGGAAATACAGTTAATGTTATATGTATATCATTATCGTCACAGCTCATATCATAAAACCTAGTCAAACATGCCGGCCAATTGTGGATTGGTTGACTATGTTTATGTTATATAATAGCTAACATAATATTCAAATTACCTTGGTCAATTCTGGACAATGCAGTTTTCCTTCTTCTATGTGTTCTCTTTGTGCTGGCAAACATTGTGATGTGCTGGCTTCTAATGTATCCATGGGTGTAGGTGGATAAAGCAGCTGATTTTGTAACTCAGTCAAAATGTTTCTAGCATCGGTAGGAATAGCAAATTTATTTAATCTTGTCTTGTCATCACTGGTAAATGATGAATCATCAAAATGTTTTCCACACAACAACTTGTGTTCATTGTATAATTTGATCAATTTTTGCTCACACGACCAATCTTCATCGGGAAAACAAAACTTTGCCCAAACTTTTGCCCTGAAAAATAATTAGTGTTTAAAGTGTAAAATAATGTTTTAGTTATGATAAGATTATACATCAAGATAGGTACTATCTTACTTATAAGGGTCACGCTTGGACGGCAGAGGAAACCTGTGGAAGGTCAAACTTGAGTCTTCCTTAGAAGTCGCACCGCACTTGGCACATCTGAAGGTTCTATTGCCAACCATATTGATGCACAATTCAAGAGCAATAAAACCACAAGCGTCTGTATCGCGATGGAGTTTCTATCTCACAAAACACAGTCTAAACAAGCGTCTATTTCGCAAAAGAGTATCAATCTCACAAAACACAGCTTAAACAAGCGTCTATTTCGCAAGAGTTTCTATCTCATAAAACACAACACAATCTACACAAGCGTCGTATGAAATAGAAGTCTGGCCGCAAAACAATAGGGCTCTTCCTTTACTTGTAGATCACTTTAATATTCGCTAAATTCAGTACAAGAAAGAATCGTAAATAAACCGGCAACCACAAGAAAACCCCACACAAGATCGGCCATTTATTGGTGTTATACTTACTTAAAAAATAAAAGCTACCCAAGCTTACGTACCCAAAATGTATAATCACTACCTAAAATCACGAGACTTACTTCAGTTTTCATATTTAGAATTTGAATATGAATAGGAAAATCGTCGAAACCTATTTTTATCATATTGTATACATTATTTGAAAGCATAATCTCCCAAGGATTTAAAAAATTAACTACTAATTTAGTAAGTTTTTTCCAGACGGGCAGGCAAAATTAATCATACGTCATTCTCTTTCTATTATAGAGCGCTATCTCTGTTATTCAAAATATTCCACAAGCTGGCATTGGTCTGTTCGACAGCTGACCCCCCCTGCACCAGTGTCGGAGCCTTTAATGGTGTGAAATATGGCATTTTTTATCGACAGATTGCCCCTAAAATTTTGTTTTTCTCTTACGGCCGCCATTTTGTTTTCTTGGTAACCAAGACCTGGGCTCTCATACTAATTCGACCACCACTACTCATGTAAATGTCCTATCAACATTAAAAAGGTGTCATTTGATAGCTAAACATGTTGACAACAGTTACACAGCCATCATGTCTCAATTCTCATGGAATAAAAAATAGAAAAAAATAATTAAAGAAGAACAAATAGATTCTTTTTTGTGTATTTTTTAATTATTAGCTTTTAGAGAAAAACCAAATTTGAGGGGCAATTTGTCAATAAAAAATGCCATATTTCACAACATTAAAGGCTCCAACACTGGTGACGGGACACATTGTATAAACAGGCGAGAAGGCTATGTTTAATATTCAATAGAAGTAGGGCAATAGGTATAGTTTTAATTATCATATTATACTTCTTGATAAAGCAAGAAAATTTTTCTTAAATGTAGGCAGAAAAAGTCCGCCCTTGCCGAGTCTCTCGGTACAAGGTCTCCCGTCATAGGACTTACGAAGTCACGATGTAGCTTTAACGTTCAATACATGCATTGTAATTTCTCATATTAAAAAGAAATTGTGTTATCTTTATCAAACCTGTCTATTCCCAACTGTTGTATACAAGGGAGGAAATAATTGAACACAAAGTAAGGCACATACAAAGAGAATTTCTTAAGAAATCTTACATAAAAACAGGAAAACACAGATCACAGATACGAAAAACATCAACAAAATTGCCCCAATTTCATAAAAGTTTATTTTTAGGGTTCCGTACCTCAAAAGGACAAAACGGAACCCTTATAGGATCACTTTGTTGTCTGTCAAGACTGGTTTTCTGAGGAACGCGTGGAGGTATCATACTAAAATTTATATCCAATACTCAGGCCTACTGTCCCTTGAAGCTGTGAAAAAATCAAACTCCTAACCCAAAGCAATCAAAAGACGTTTATGCCGCAAATTTCCGCAAATTTTCGAAACTCGCACGGGAATCAAAACCTACAGGGTACTTCTCGTAGACTTAGAACCTTGAAATTTGGTACGAAGTAACGTCTTATAGTACAGATAAAGGAAAAATTGCAAAAACCGTAAATTTTTAGTTACATCATATAATAAAAAATATTTTTGGAAATTTTAAAGTTACTACCTCTTTTCTTATGAACGCGTAGAGGTATTAAATTGAAATTCATATCGAATACTCAGGTCTATAATGCCTTTGAGCTGTAACAAAATCAAACTTTTATGTCAACGCAATCAAAAGAATTAGCAATTTAAGCCGCATATTTTCGATCTCGCAACTACTCGCGAGGGAATCAAAACCTAAGGGTATCTAGAATCTTGAAATTTGGCATGAAGCAATGTTTAACAGCACATATAAAGGAAAAATTACGAAAACCTTAAATTTTTTGTTATATCTTCATTTTGCAATAAAAATACCATAACTATGACTCGATTGTCGTGATGGGTGAACTTTTACTTATATACCTACAGGTTTGTACGGAACCCTCGGTGCGCGAGTCCGACTCGCACTTTGCCGGTTTTTTTGTTACTCGACGTCTGTTTAGTGCAAGAGAAGTGATCCTTTCTTCGCTCCGACGGTCCTGAATTCGAGTCCCGGAAGAGGCAGATGTTTTTGAGCATTTGTATCCGAGTCATGGGTGTTTATATATATTTCTATGAATATTACTTGCCTGTGTATTATATATCATGTCTATCCCTTACCCTAGTATCCATAACACAAGTCTTACAGTGCTTACTTTAGGCTAGATTAGTGAGAATGTAATTAATATTGTTAAAAATATTATCTTATTCAACCACGCAAAAACAGCGGAATGGATTATAATTATATTAAAATTCTAAGATAGATAGTTTGTAACCTGTATTCTTTGTATACTTTTTATCCCGGTAAATTGAATTGCGAAGCGTTATAAAGATTTTCTGTGACAAACCTAATATGATGCGGACAAAAGTCAACATACTCGTAGTAAAAAAAAACTTTGTTGTTAAAATATATGAACTTCCATACATTTCAACTGCAAATGTAAGTTTGCATTCACAATTTTTTATGTGATATTATGAAAAATTAACGGTTCTGGGATTTTACTTGTGCTATAAGACCTTGCTTGATGCCAAATTTCATGGTTATAGGGCAATGGAAAGTTTTTGATGAAAGTAAAATTGGGGGTACAAATGGTAATATATTTTGATTGCTTTAGAAGCTCGGTTTTTTACATCACCAGAGGACCGTAGATTTAAGTATTCGATATAAATTTCAACTTCATATCTTCACGCGTGTGTGATTAAGTAAAAAAAATAAGAAAAATAAGGCCAAATACTAAAAAAGTGTTTTTAATGTCTTTTAACAAATAATCATAGAATGATTTAAGCAAATAAAAAGAATGTCAGTGAATAACATTTATTTAAACATTTAGCCACATAATGGGTTGAACATAAAACTATCCAAATTAACTTTATTAGAACATTCTGAATTATCTAGCAATAAAGCAAGGTATACAATTTATTAATTTAATTCTTGGTTCGATAATACAAAAAAACATATTATATATACAAATACACAAGCGGTACATATGTCTTCCTAACAGGTACTGAATAATTCGTATACTCAGCTCAGGTCCATTCGGGGCGGGTGCTGCGAAGCAAATGGGTCGAGTTTAAGGTAAACAAGAAAACATATGGAAAATACTTAATTATCATACTTTGTCGTTAATAAATCTAGCACGTGCCATAGAAAAAGGATTTTGACAGACGGACAACGAAGTGATGCTATAAGAATAACGTTTTACCTGATGGCTAGTTCCAAACAGTTCCTAAGTTTTCACGTTTGAAATGCGCAGCTGAAATACATTCGAAGTTTTGTTGAAAGAACATATACACTTTGACTTATATACCTACCTTATGCCACTGTAATAGAAGTCATTTGATTTTAAAAGTGTTATAAATTGATGTACATAATATTTCATTGTGTTTTCCAGAAAAATTGTGTTGACTATCAAGTGACAATAATGTTTCAGTATTTGGACCCACTTCTCGTGAGTTGAAGCACTGAACTGTGTTAGTGACTTGAGTGGTGTAGTGAGTGCACTATGTGAATGGACACAAACGCGATGTGGGCGGCGGAGTTGGGCTGCTTTTTTATTTTGTTCGGTAAGTACTTTTTATTTCAAAAGCATTTGTGGAAGCGTAGCTTCTTTTGATTTTTAGATTTATTTCGTCTATACTTACAGGGCAGCTTTTTAACACGCTTTTTAATAGTTTCACTTGTATGTTTGTATGTATGTAACTGACTCGTTTGGGCTCGATTTTGCCCAACTTTAAGCGATCAGATTTACATTAAACGTTGTAGACTTATCAACGATCGACGACAATACAATATTTTGATAAGCTTATCTCATTATCCTTATTAGGATCGCCAGGATTAATTTTATACTAGTCCTCTGCGTGAGAGCAAAAGAGATAGAGCAAGAGCGCGGTCGGCGTTGCTTATGTTGGCAACAAAGAAATCCTTGAATATGTTTTCTATCAAGATGAAACTGTTAACACGTCTGTACATATTAATAACGGTTTTATAGCAAATCGAACTAAAAATTGAAAAATAAAATATATTTTAATTTACAAAACTAAAAAACACGCTTTAATAACATATCGAACTAAAAATCAGAAAATAATTCTAAATTTATATTTTATTTGACTGTAATAAAAATTATACTAACTATTGAGTTAAATACCTATGTCAATACCTATTTACCTATGTTTAAATAATTTTCAAAAATTCTAAAATAAAAATAAAGTAATGAAAAGAAAATTTTATTGTAAAAAAGCTTGGGGTGCTCGATATTGATTGTTGTAAATATATAATTAGTAGTTATTTGTAAACATAAAGTTAGTATAGAAGTTTGATATAAGAAGCATTTGTGTAAAAATACACCAATTTGATAAGACTAAAATATTATAAGGGGCAGGTGGAAGATAGTAAGCTCGTTATGCCTTAAAGTATAATAATTCGATGTAAAATACATTTATAATTCAATTTTAATCAAAATTGCTTACTTGGTAACTTAATATACGTCAATTGCGACATGACCTAAATATACTTCCGTTGCATATATTACAAGGCCCCGGAAAGAGTCCTGTTCACCCTCCCCCTCTTTAGGAAAGGTAAGGAATAATAAAATTATTAATTAAGTGTTTCAAGTTAATAAAGCCAATTCTGAAACTTATTCCTTACTAGGCAATCCTATCACTCACTTCAGTCCAACATGAGTAACAACCGTAAGTTCGCAGAAGTATATAAAAGAATTTTGCTAGTTTTACCCAAGTTTTTTTTTCTCTTACCCCAAAAGTAATATACATATCTACTTCAAATAAATAGTCAATGGTTTAGGTAAGAACGTCAAACTATAAAATCTTTATAATAGTTCAAATGAAATAAAGATGTCAGTGTCTGAGTAATTTCTAGTTGAGACGGCATGTTAGTCATATATAGATACGGATGGTAGTAATAGGCTGTATAAATACTCGTATTTTATCTTTTGAACCCTGAAATATATTGAAAAGTAACATACTATTTAATTTAATGTATTGCTTTAATCTATATTTCAGAGTCTATTAAAGAAAAACTCTCATATAAGTAGAGATAGAAAAATTGATTTCAACGTGGTAGTATTAGCGACTGCTTGTAAGAAATAACTAAATTAGACTACTGTCGTTCCCATTACCTGTTATCTTGTGAGACGTTACCTTTTAAATTATGAAAATTGTTTGAAACATTTTTCAAGGTATAAATCAGAATTTTCTGTTAATAGAAAACTTTATGGAATACACATCAAATATCTTAGAGAAAAATAATCCACAGTAATGCGGGTATTATTACTTCAAAAACCTAACGTCAATAAAAATACCCCCTTTTGTAGTTACCTCTAATGGATGTATTTTGCATGATATATTGAAGCAAAGCTGATTCGAATTCCCGTAAAATATATATTTTGATGTAAATTATCTTATAGCTAACCGATGTTGATTATTGGCGTAAACTTTGCTTTAAATCTTTTTTATTGAATGACAAAATATAATAGTAAGTTTTATAAATTCATTCACAATATTATAATAAATGTAATAAACTTAAATTAGATACAAATAAAGATACAAGTATGTATATGTTACCGTAGTAAATACCGTTAGATTAGAGTCTATAAAGATTGTGAACCGTAACATACTGCTTAACGCATTAATTTTGGATAGGTAATAAAATATCTAACCTAACCTAACCTAACCTTATGGTTAAGTTAGGTTTATCATATATCGCGTATTTTATCTACCGCAAAATATGCGTTAAACTGTAAGCAGTATGTTACGGTTCACAATCTTTCGATAGTTTACAATCTCGCGATATAGATTATAATGTAACGGTGTATACATTTTTACGGTGACATATATATCTCTTATATCTAACTCAAAACCATTTATTGAGCTTAAGGTGTTTATAAGCGATAAAGATTAAGATAATAGGCCATCGGTTCGTAAATCTACGGTGAGCGACCTTGTACTGAGAAGAACGGACAAGAAAATAAGGAAGGGCTATTTTTTACCGTATTGTACCACACAGAATTGTCCATTGAAAGGCGACCTTAGTGTAAATACGTTCTAAGATCAGTTTCCATTGTGCGCAATGAAAATGTAATAATAATAATATTTTTTCTTACATTCACACCAATTAAAAGTAAGCATCGCCAGGTCAATGTAATAAATGAATTTTTCTATTTTGGTTTGATCCTGGGTATTGTAGTACGATCGTTCTTTTTGAATTCCATAACACAAGTGCTTTAGGTATTTACCATGGTTTCAGAAGAATATATGTGATGACTCGACCAACATTCCTAACCTGAATTCGATAATCGGTAGCGCGATAAACGCTAGAGCGACAAAAATATTTAGCGATTCGTTAAAACTCGACTGCTCGCTTGTAGGACACACACACACTCTCTCTTTATCTGCGGTAGGTAGCGAAATGTAGAGATACCTTTTACCAATCCGTCTTGCATTCTTACCAATTCCCAGCTATCAAGGCTCTTAGAAATTTGAAAAATACACAATAAAAATACATTCTTTTCATATTCGTGCAAAATTTTCAATGCTAAAATTTAATACGATATATAACCACAAAAGCATGATGAATAAGAAAAGTTTGTTTTCTTGACTTATCGGAAGTATATTGTCCCGGCCGGGGATAGCACCCAAGACCTCGGTGTAGCGGTCAATACGATAAGTATTATATGTGATATAACCACGACATGTTTTTGAATATATTTGGTTGTTCATTTTCTAATGTATTGACATGTTTACTCGGGAACTTACATTAATTTGTTGTTTTACTGTAGTAATAATAATATTTTTTATTTCATTTCAAGTAAGCACTGTAAGGCTTGTGTTATGGACACTAGGGTAAAAATTAGGCATACATAGATATGTAATATTTATATATATAAAAAGCCAAGACTCAGGTACAAATGTTCGTATTCACCTCACAATCATATGCCCTTTCCGGGACTCGAACCCAGGACCATCTGTGCGCAAGGCAGGAACTCTACCGTTGCATCAAATGGTCGTCAATCTAGTTATTCAATTCAGAGATGGCCTCATTAGATATATTGAAATTTCTACCAAAGTATAACTTAAACAAAGAAAACCTTACTGCTATGTTCTCGAAAAGCATATTAGCAAATTTTCAATAACTCTAAAGACAAATTGAAAATTCTTAGAACACGTTGACATTTTAATTACTTATAATGAAACAGAATCCTCAATTCATCAGGCACTGGATTGAATGCTTGCCTTTAAATACGTTTATTTTCACAAAATACGGCCATTCATATTTTATAAATCGGAACGTGGGGCATAGAACATTATAATGGCGGAAGTCAAATATCGAACGCTCAGAATTCGGGCTATATTGAATAAATTATGTTTATAGTAAACAGAATAATGCATGAATGATTTACAAAAGTTCACGATGGCGTACAAATGAGTACTTATAACCCGTCCGTTTTCAAAGCCAGGGTGAATAGACACCTTCCGGGTTAGCTCGTTCCATCGTAGATTCTGTCTTGGCCCCCGGGTTTGATTGGGATCAAGAGCGAACCAATTCAATTCATTGAAACCTAGGGATGGACACAAAAGGCATATACGACTATGATAGGGTATTTGGCGGTATACAGGCGACAAACTACTTATATATCCAAAGAAATAATGACAAGAAAAGATTCAATTTGTCTAAGATGGCCTCGAATCGAGATCTCCTTGTTAACTGGGCTCTTACAATACTCTGACAATTCAGTTACCAAGGATTTTGACAGATCACGCCAGAAACCAGCTTACAAAGTCACCTAATTAAATGCTTTGATAACAAAAATATAATATTTTATTTGACTTTAAAATGTTCTTTTAAATTATCTTTATTATTCATTTTAGCTAGAAATTGAAGACATTGCACTTGTGTCCATTTAATAATTACTTGAGATAATTAGACGGGTCTGCCAAGGTCTATAATATATAATTTAAACGTTGGTTGAGATGAACATGGTAATCTCGAAAAAAACAGATTTTTCCTCAAAAGCAATTTCAAAATTTAAAGGATTATTTGAGTGACACCACCCATATATATTGAAGGCCTACACATTTAACAGTATTTTTTAATATTTATTATTTTAATTCAGTATCGTAGTTTTGAGAACATCGTTAAATTAAACACTGTGACAAATAAAAGTAAAAGGTCTTAAGTTTTCAGCTTCGCCCGCAATTTTTTTTTCAATAAAAAGTATCCTATGTCACTTCTAATACCTCCAACAATATATGTACGAAGTTTCATGATGATCGGTTTAGCAGTTTTTGCGTGAAAGCATAACAAACAAACTTACATTTACATTTATAATATTAGTAGAGATATATATAAAAACAAATTTCCTGTCACAATGTTTGACCGCGATGAACAACGAATTTGATGTTTATTTTTTCATTTCGTTGGATTTGTTCCAACTTTAGATAGGTTTCATTTTAATTAATAATAAAAATATTACAATTTATAATAACTGAGCCCCAGCAACGAGTGGCCGGGTCAGCTAGTAAAAATTATAAATATCAAAATTCCCTGTCAAAGTGTTTGACCACGATAAACTCCTAAACTACTCAACCGATTTTGATGTTTTTTTTAATTTTGCTGGAATTATTCCGACAGAGGACATAATAGGTTTCATTTTAATTTATAACACAGCAACGCGTGGCCGCGTCAGCTAGTATTATATAAATACTGATAAATAAGTGGCATGAAAACTACTTGGTACTTTTCCACATACATTATTTAATGCAGAGTGTAAACTTTTTAATATATTCTCTCTATTTTCTCACTCTCACGCTAATGTTAAAGGCGAATTTCTTGAAATTGACGGCCTTTAGTTTATGCATTATTTACGAGAACGATTCGCGGAATAACTCAACAAAAGTTGAGTAAATAGTCACTATAACATAGTTTCTTGAAAAAACGCCAAATGGAAAAGTTTACTGTTATAATTTATTACTAAGCTACAGATAAATAAAACGAGAGAAGTGTCAAATATACGTTGGAGAATATTGTTTATTGTCATGATAAGTTACTAATAAAACATATAATTATAATACGTCTGATAAAAAAAATACTAGAAAATATCGAGTCGGTTCAAACTTATTCTCAGGCGGGATTCGAATCTGCAACTTTTAGATGTCCAGTCCACTGGGCTCCCAAATATGTGAGCCAAGTCAATTTTTTCTAGTATTTTTCGATTAAAATATCATACAAGAAAGCATTAAAAATCCAAAAAAATGAAAATCATAATTCTATGTTTAATAATATGTTATAGTTTAATTGCACTTACAGTCTAAATGAACAAATAAAAATTTAAACAGTTTTTATTTACATCTCCGTTTCTGGATTAATAATATTTCTTACATTCATACCAATTAGCCTAGCCCAAAGTAAGCACTGTAAGGCTTGTGTTATGTTACTAGGACAAAGAATAGATATACATATATTATACATAAATATGAAATATTCATAGAAATATGAAATATTAATAGAAATATATGTAAATACCCACAACTCAAGTACAAATGCTCGTATTCATCACACAAACATCTGCCCCTTCCGGGACTCGACCCCAGGGTCGTCGGTGCGAAAGGCAGGATCGCTACCGTTGCACAAAACAGTCGTCATTGATTAAATAAATTTATTGAATAAACTAGCTTTCCGCCCGCGGCTTCGCCCGCGTGGAATTCGGTTATATTGCGGTATAAAGCACAACTATAAGAAAACTTCTCATTCCCACGGAAAAATCTAAGAAGCGCGATGTAACGCTGGATACAAAATTCATATAATTCATTCCACTTCTTAAGTATCTTAAAAAAAACACTTCGTTACCACGTTTTAAAAAACACCCAGCGCTATCTTTCGCATACCTCTAGAACTAAATAGCGTAAGCTATCATTCCACTTCTTACCTATTTTAAAAAACACATCGTTACCATGTTTTAAAGAACACCCAGCGCCATCTATCGCATACCTCAAGAACTAAATAGCGTAAGCTATCATTCCACTTCTTATGTATTTAAAAAAACACATCGTTACCATGTTTTAAAAAACACCTAAACTAAATAACGTAACTAATACTTATACCAATTAGTAATTCGTTGACTTTAGTGATTTCAGGATAAGTAGATGTAAAAAAAAAATTTAGACGATAAAACAAATTGTACTTCATCCCTCGAGAATTCCTTATTTTCGAGGATTCATTTTCGTATCATATAGTTTTAAAATTGACATGTTCATATTCGTTTGCAACATATAAGTAGATGTAAAAATACAGTTTAGACGATAAAAAAATTGTACGTCATCCCTCGGGAATTCCTCATTTTCGGGGATTTATTATCGTATCATTTAGCTTCTAAATTTACATGTTTATATTCGTTTGCAATATTTTACGTTGTTTTAAACGACACACAGCGCCATCTACAATCCATCCATCAAGCAAACAATATTTTTGTTTTTCCTCGGGAATATCAATTTTTTCCAGGATAAAAAGTACCCTATTATTTAATCCGGACTTTTATCGTTACGTCTGCAAAATTTCAAAGCAATCGGTTCAGTAGTTACGGCGTGAAAGCGGAACAAACAAACAAACAAACAAACCAACTCACTTTCCGATTTATAATATTAGTAAGGATAACCTGTATTTCAGACGACATTTCTCATCCCTGGGATACAATAATGGGGTAACAATTTTGTATGAGCGAGCTCCTACAATATGTATTAACTTCATAATGAAGTATATTTATTTTATGCTAACGCTGTAAATATGTAATTGAACGCTTTTATAACAGTGGCAATGAAACAATTATCGGTGACACACGTCTTATACATTTTTCCGCACATCCTTTCGAACATTGGTTTACTTCATCTTAGAATCACCTAACATCATAATAGAATCTTAAGCAGAGTTAGCGATTCTATAATAGTAGTTTATGAAACTGGTACATAATGAGGGGTATTATATGTATATGTAATACCTAGTTATGTGCAATTTCATACACTACTTTATCTAATCTCATACATTGAATATATCAAATAAAGGATAGAGATTGATACAGTTTATTTATTGGTTATTGTGAGTGTTAACATTTTGTATATTACAATGACTTTACAAAACTTTACTTACTAAAATGTCGGGCGGCGTTAAATTTTCTTCACTTTCACTATCAGACATTTTAATAAACAATAATAATTATCCAGCAAAACACAACAACGAATTGCAAAGAAACGTATTATGGCGCTAAAATTCCCGGTATCACCGCGCATGCGCCAAAGCACGCGCAGCCACAGATAAAAAATGAAATAGTGCTATACGAATTGACGCAGTATTGTATCGTAATGAAAAAAAAAATTTTATAATATTATTTTGTTAGAGAAATAGTGTTATAATGAATTTTTTTAATTTCGTGTAAAGTTAGTCAATTTAAACTCGTTTTGAGTTTTATATTTTTGATTTTACGATGTGAGAGTAGATAAATGTTATTAAATGGTACTTTACATCAATAGTTGAAACCTTTTAATTTATATTCGGTATGAAGTATAAAAGGGGGTGAACCAACTTGATTCCTAATGTCCTACTATTAGGATAGAGAAATACCCTGAAAAAAGTGTAAACATGAACCCATCGGACTTCGATGGCCGCGTGAACAGTGGTTTTATTTTATGGGTACCACCTACGCTCCATGGGCTAAGGTACGCGAAAATCCTATATATCAACCCGCGAAAGGTCGAATTCGGGATTTCCACTGGTTAAAAAATTGCCTATCCTATGGATTAAAATACTTTGAGTAGAATCGGCCACAACCCATTACGAGGACCCAAGGCGCATTAGTGGGTGCTAATTGTTGGTTCAGTCGGTACCAACGGATTAACCGAAGCTTTTCGAAACGCGAAGGAACTTATTATATTTTTATTTATATAAGCCATACTTTCCGGTACGCTGGGACATGTCCCGGTTTGAATCATGGTGTCCCGGTGTTCCGTCCTATAAGCAAAGAGTCCCGATTTTAAAATCATATTTATTTAGTTAAACTATGCTAGTACCTTTTCACGATTCCGAGGCACAATGCTCGTGTGGAGCGGGTATTTTTTATGATCTCCTCGCAGTGGACGGAATAAAGAAACTAACTCTCTGTGGAGATAGTGGAAAGCATAATCCAGTGCATTTAAATTATATAATGTCATGTATTGACTTTTATAACTAACAAACAAATTAAAAAAGAGTTGCTCCGAAAAGCCGGAACAACAAAGAAATATGAATGGGTACAGAATAGTGGAAACGATTAGGGAACTTGCTGATATTAATTATCATTTATTTTTAATTTTGTTTACAAAATAAACATATATGACTGATATGTTGCAAATGGTTTTTAAATTAGAGAAAAAAAAACAATTACACATGAAAATGTTATATTTTTGAAGATTTTGTTATCATTATATCTTGGGTTGATTTAAAAAATTGTGAATGGATACTGGTTACTTTAATTACTTTTGATTCCGATACATTATTTTTTATATTTTGTTCAATTATAAGATTTATGTTTAGGTACGTTCTAAATTACTAAGATCACCTTTTTTGTAATAAAAGTTCCTTTGAGAAAGTTCCTTCGCTACTTTTCTCTTTTAATGTCCCGGTCGACTTCCCGGTCGACTTTTGATTGTTGGATACATAAGATATAAAATACGGGTGTAAAAAAAATCGACCACGCCTCCAAGCCCTCGGGTAGGATTCGAACCCTTTCGCAATCCGGGCGTTTTTTCCATGCTTATTTTATATATTATATACAAGGTCATTATATAAACACCATCCAAATTTATAAATGATATTCTTTGAAGAGAGTTACGAAACAAGATTTTTTTCTTTTAATATCACTCAGTACTAAAATATTAAGTTAAGGCTATACAAAGTTATCCGAGGAAAACTACCGATTTACTGTCACAATCACGCTACGCACGGTGTTGGAGCAGATGATTACACAACCCCCGCCCCTCCCCCCGTATTTCATTGATACATTACGCTGCGCACGGTGTTGTAGCAGATGACTACATGACCTCCCCCACCCCCCCGCCGCCGCCGCCGCTCCCGCTCCCCGCTCTCGCATATTTCATTAATACATAACAATAATTGTCATAAGTTCCAAATTTTTCCTTCATACTTGATCGGGCTTAGGACCGTCAAATTGCAGAAGGTATGAGTTGTTTTCTAATAACAGATAAAATCTTTGAACGTAAAAGTAAACCATACTTTTTGCAATAAGGCGTATTTAAAAAATCTGGAACAACTTAGGTACAAAAATTGGTTGGAGTATAGCAATGGCTGTGCAAGGCGTCTAGAACTTAAGATTTTTTTTGTCTCACTGAAACATACAAAACTAAGAGAACTATTAACAACAGAAACTAAAAAAACACAGGAATCGCATACGCAATACGAAAATCGGTATTAAAAAGCAATAAATTCACTGATAACACATTTCAATACTTTTCCTAGTCCTAAACATTAACATCGCTCATTTAATACTAATCCGAAGCCGGATGAAAAAATAGAAAGAGTAAAATTATTATTAGATTTTATAATTTTTATGACTCACCCGGATTGCGAAAGGTCGTGGGTTCGAATCCCACCTTAGGGCTCGGAGACGTAGTTGTTTTTTCATACGTATTTTATATCTTATAGAAATATTGCATCATGAATGCAAAAAATTAAATAAAAAGCACATAATTATAGCTGGTTCCATCTTAATCGATTGTTTAATATTTGTAAAAATATTACTTTCGATGTTGAACTCATAATAGAAGTTGAAATACGTTTGTAAAATTCGACACGTTTGCCAGCGTCTCGGTAGCTCAGTGGTCAGAGCACTTGCCCGGATTGCGAAAGGTCGTGGGTTCGAATCCTACCTGAGGGCTCGGAGGCGTAGTTGTTTTTTACACACGTATTTTATATCTCATAGAAAATATTGCATTGCGAATGCAAAATAATTAAATTAAAAACATATTTTTTGAAGTCTAAACGCCCTGCACACCTTTGCTATACTCAAACCCAATAATAAATAAAAGAACCAATCATAATACACTTACATAAAGTTTGAAAACAATCGTTTTAAGAGTACTTCATTAACTGTTCAAAATGTAGACCATTTCTCTCCAAACAGAGTCTTGCACGTTTACGAACATTGTCTTTAATTTTATTAAGCACTACAGTGTCATTTTTCACTTCGTCAAATGCACGGATTATTTTTATTTTTAAGTCCTCGAGGCTTTGGGCCTCCTCCACATAAACCCGCCGTTTAATTTCGCCCCACAAAAAAAAGTCACAAGGCGTGAGGTCTGGTGATCGGGGCGGCCATGGGACGGGGCCTCCACGACCGATCCAGCGATCACCATGTTCGGTGTTTAAATAATCGCGAACTGCGGCCGCATAATGAGGTGGTGCTCCGTCTTGTTGGAAATAAAACACGCGATTTTGAATAAGCGCGAGTGGTACTTCGTCCATAAAGTCGGATATTACAGTGCGTAACATATCAAGATACGTGCTTCCGGTCAACCGCCCTTCAATAAAGAACGGCCCCAGTACTTGGTTACCGATAATACCCGCCCACACATTTGCACTAAAACGCACTTGATGATGGTTCTCCCTTATCACGTGCGGGTTCCGGAACGACCACCAATGCTCGTTGTGTTGGTTATACAGTCCCACGCGAGTGAATAAAGATTCATCAGTCCATAAAATAACAGCACCAGGATGTTCAATCAGCCACTCACAAAAGGCACGGCGAGGCACGGCATCTGCTTCACCTAAAGACTGCACTTTCTGATAGTGATAAGGATGCATGGTTGCGGCGTTAAGTAATTTCCACACCGCGGGTTGACTTACGCCGAACCGTCTTGCTGCGTCATTCGTACTTGCTCTGGGATTTCGATCAAAGAAATCAAAGATTTCGTCTTCGATTTCAATTGCAAGTCTCCTTCTACCACCTCCTCGAGCGTGTGATGGCGTCGTAAATTGTCCGTGGTCAAGTAAGCGTTGATTCGCAGCTAAAATGGTTTGACGAATCGGTGTTGTAGCATTTACGAAACCACTATTTCGAAGACGAGGAAGACTTTCAGCTTCGTACAGTGCACAGGCACCGTTTAAGCTTTCTCCACTTAAAATATAGCACCGTACCATCTCGTAATACTCGCGATTTGAATACATTTTGTTAGGTAGGTATTTATGTGATGTAAGCTCGCGGGAGCACAAGACGTACGTCGCGGGAGGTTCCCGCGTGACTGATTTCATTGCACAGGTGTCGCCACAACTAGGGTTGCCACCCGTACGAAAATACTTTATTTCGAATGATTTGATTTTTTTGGGATTTTGAAAATTTTAGTAGTACAGCTCGACAATAAAGAGTTGACAAAAAATATTCCGCAACTAATGTACACTTTTTGTTGGCAACACTTCCTTATCTGTCAAAACTGTCAAGAGGTTGACTAATTTTTTGCTTAGTTAAGAAGTCAATTGTTATTCTAGTGTGTTTTACGTGATATTTCTTTATCCTGGGTTTCATCATGAACAAAACCTACCGTATCGGTTCTCGCACAGAACAGAACTCTCTCTCGGAACAGATAGTGAATATGTTACACCGAAAAAATGTTTAAAAGAAATGATAGGTCAAAAAGAAAAATAAACGATTGCAGTAAAGTATAAAAGTACGTGGGAAAACGGACATGGTGATTGGTTAATTTATGATCCACAGAACGAATATAATGGAAAATGCAAATTGTGTGGAATTACATTTACAATTGCTTCAGTATAGGAGTAGGACAAGTAAGAAGACAAATTTTCTTTTTCTGTGTGTGTGTGTGAATTGATATGGTTGCATTAAATATCCAAACTAAACTATGCTATGCTAGACTGTAAAGATGCTGTGTTTGCAATTGTTTAATAGAAATACTAATTTGATACAAACTGCAAAAAGCAATAAAAAATATGCTTTTAAACATAATGATAAAGGAAAATAAATTGTACTTTATTTTCATACTATGTACTTTTTTTTCTTACCTATAATAACCAGAGTACTTTAACTACAAAAATAAAAGGTGGCAACCCTAGCCACAACCTGCGCGCGCAGCCACGATCGCGGCTCGCCGCATGCGCTTCGAGTATTTAAATTGAGTAAGTCATTGTTCTAACTTTTTGCAAGTTATAAAAACATCGACTTCAAAGTTATTACGGTTTTCGGCAAAAACAAACAATATTTTATTTCCCTTCATTGTTCTAATAGAAATAGTAGTATTTATAAGGCTATTGAATTATTGATTTTTATTTTTTTCTTTTATGAAATAATCAAAATTTACTATTTCAACGTAACATAACAAATTTACGGTAAACATTATTATTTTAATTTTATACAACTGACCGTTTTGCAATAAATGGAAAAAAAAAATTCATTATTTTTCCTCTTTTAAACAAACAGGCAACAGTATTTTTTTAATTATTTAGCAAGAAATGGTTTAATGCGAAACAAATTTAAATAATTAACAAATTTAAATTGTTAGAATGACATTAATTAATACAAATAAATGAATCGTGGTCAAAAAGTGCACTACACATGTGGACTTATACTGCAGGCAACCGTATTATTGGACTTTTCATTCTTTTTCGAGGTCCAGCTTCAAAACGGTAAGTTGTATAAAAAAATTGTTCAAACAAAAGTCGTTGACAAAATCCTAAGGAACAACTTTTACATTTACATTTTTGCAATAAAAATGTATTTTCAAGGTGAAAAATAAAAAAACACCGTTTGAAGACTTTGGCGCCACCTACTGTGTGCATTTGTTGGTGTACGGGATTGCAGCAATGACATTTTTTGTAGATCTTGACGTCCTCTACATTTTATAATCAATCGATTTTTCTGTGAAATGCATACATTCCGAGAAAAATGCATTTCAATTTTTTTTGGCTCGTTTTTGGAGTTTGCAAAAAGACGCACCAAGATGGCGCGTGGCCACCTTCAAGGTAGATAACTAACACCATTTTACAGCAAATAAAACAACTTTCACCCATTCGGCAATTTTCTCACTCAAACGATTTTTTCTTCGACAGATTGACTTTCTAACAACTCAATTTTGGAAAAAGAAAGTTACGTCGTTCTTTCTTACTGTACCTCGGCATCAACACCCCGCGACCCCACCCCGCTGTTTCATTCAAAACATTTCGGCCGTGTTTGACCTTTCGGGCGACCTTTCTTTTGACCAGTAACCAGCTGTTGTAATAATTCGCTCGGACAAAATAATATTTTTGCGGAAATTTTACCTACCAATTTTTTTTCATAAATGAAGTGTTTGAATGATATCTAATGCCTAGAAAAAATTTGGATGGTGTTTATAAAATAACCTTGTATATATGGCATTGTGAATACAAAAATAAAATTAAAAACATTATTAAAGCTGGTTCCATCTTAATCGATTGTTTAATATTTGTAAAAATATTACTTTCGATGTTGAAGGTAGTTAGCGTTCAACATTAGTGGAACGATACTAGCTCATAGTAGAAGTTGAAATACGTTTGTAAATTTCTACGCGTCAAGCTTCGTCTCGGTAGCTCAGTGGTCAGAGCACTCGCCCGGATTGCGAATGGTTGTGGGTTCGAATCCTACCTGAGAGCTCGGAGGAGTGGTCGTTTTTTTCACATGCGTATTTTATATCTTACTAGCGACCCGCCCCGGCTTCGCCCGGATGCAATGCTCTACTATATTATGCATGTATTATACATATAAACCTTCCTCTTGAATTACTCTATCTATTAAAAAAAACCGCATCAAAATCCGTTGCGTAGTTTTAAAGATTTAAGCATACATAGGGATATAGGGACAGAGAAAGCGACTTTATTTTATACTATGTAGTGATGTATCCAACAGTCAAAACAGCTTTGTAATTAATAAATCTTTTGTTGTTTAAGCTTTTATCTATACTTTGTTATTATATCTCAAGAAATTATTATTAGAAAAAAAAACTTGATTTAGGGGTAAGGCAGGGCTCGAACCCGCATACCTTAGATATCCGGGCGAGGACTATTCCAATTGAGCTACCGAGACCTTGGCAGACCCGTTGAATTTTTTCAAGTATTTCTTAAGCTGACATCAATGCCATTTCTTTATGTTTTATTTATTAGTACTTACAACATTGAATGTGATAATTTTACAAGTATCAGGTATTACGGAGGAACTTACTAAAGACGGAATCGAACCCACACCTTTTGCTATTCAAATTTAGTTTTTTTTAATGTTATAACATTAAAATAATGTTATAACATTAAAATATCTTTATTTCGTATCGTCAAACCTTACGCCATTGCTAAACAAAGACAAAGACCAGGTCTAACTTTAGTCCTAGTTTCTTATAATAATAAAAAAATAGTTCTTTCGTTCTAAGCTTAGCCCAAATTAAGTTCTGTAAGGCATGTGTTATATATACTAAGGTAATAGATAACCATATCCAGTATATAAATAAGTAATATTAATTGAAATATTCACCCAATACCCAAGATTTAGGTACACAAGCTAATATCTATCACAAAAACATCTATTCTTTCTGGGACTCAAACTGGGACTCTTCGTAGGTAGGGTCACACCTCTTCGACCAAACCGTTCGTCGTTTAAAGGGGAGTATGTTTTAATTAATGACTATCTATGTGTTTGTGTTTTAAATGAAATACTAAGTGGTGTCATTTTCTCCAGGATGTTATTTCATGAAAAAATCCTGAAGAATGTGAAATTAGATCTTCAACAATTTTAAAGCCATTTCTCATTTTTGGTATCTTAGAAATAAGATTACATTTGGGAAATATAATTTACTTTAGTTTTCCTCAACAAGTATTTTGATGCCTTGTTAATATATATTTTAGTGTTTGTTACGTTAAATCCCGCAGTACCTGATTGATATCGAGATTGGAAGCCATTTTTTATCATTACAAATTAATAGGACCTACTCGTATGTTCGATTTCGTATGCACGCCGGAAAGCTTAAATTGCGTAACGATCATCATTTTATCGTTACGCTTGCAAAAGAACTCAACAAAAACAAATAAAATGAAACATCACTTTTAAAATGGGTATTGTGAATGTTTTCATATTGTTATTTTGAGAATTAAAAGATATCATTCTTAGTAATAATTTACCATAAGTTTAATACAATACAATACAATACAAAACACTTTATTGATAACACCACATTGAAATAATAAGATAACAAGAGAAAACTTAAAATAGTGTTACAATGGGCGGTCTTATCGCTCAGAGCGATCTCTTCCAGACAACCTTTTTAGTGATTTAGTGATTTTTATACATTTTTTGCATTTTCCATGTTTTACATAATAAATTATAATAGAAAACTACTAGAAAAAATCGACTGAGAATCAGGCCCAGAATAACATCTAAGTTGATTTTTCTAGTATTATTCTATTAAAATAATTTGTCAGCTCCATGCTGTTTATTACGAAAAAGTTTTAAGACTCTTTTTATGTGTTTGTCTGTCCGCTCTTTTTCCCGCTCTTTTTCCATTGTATCAATAACGTTACCATAGTAACGCGTCAACCACAAGTAGTTCGTCTACCGGACGCTAGATGGCGCTTGCGGAAAAAAAAAAATAAAAAAAATTTAAAGAATTTTGTCCACTCGTGCGAAGCCGGGAAGGGCCGCTAGTTTTATCATAAGACCACGTTAATATATTACCCTATTTACGACAATGAAAGCAAATTGAAATAAAAAAACGTCGTAACTCTTAATACTAAAAAATGATTTAATGAAATTCTTTAATACATATTTAGTTTTTACACTTCCGCGTCTATCTTACATTTACATAGCATACTTATATTTACAACTTTAACCGGATAAACGACACGTTTATTTCTTTTTTATATGAAATCCTGACGTTTACATCAGTCGTGATAACAGGATGACTAATGTACGGTAAGCTACCTTACGTATTATTATGTAAAAATAAATATTCTTTCTGTATTATAGGTGTTATACTCAAAAGTTATTTTTGGATTTAACTTTATGAAAGTATTTGTTATCACCATAATATTCTGTTCTAATAGAACTGTAGCTAAGTTTGATATCGTAGTTTGAAAAAGCTAATATTTGCATAGCTGTGTAATGATTACTTATCCGACAATACTTGATACTTGTCAATGTATTTCTTGTATGTATTGATGCTCAGTTTAAGAAACACTTGAAAAAATTCGGCAGGTCTACTGACGGATGAGTGCCACATAACCCACTATCCTCCCAACGGCGGGGTATACATAAAGCATTTCTCTCCGGTAAAAAAAGGTTAATTAAGGTAATTAAGGCGCCTGTCCTGATAGGGAGTTGCCAATAAGAGTCCCCAGGCCCCGGACAAGTTATTTTTTTAATAATAAAAAAATCATTGAGATATTAAATTTAAACAGTTTAAATAACAAATCAATAAACGTTATGTGAACACGATTCTTTTAAAGGAGTTGAAATGATAAGTTTGATAGAAAAATGAAATTCATTTTATGTACTAAACCATAGAATAAAGACAAGCTAGCAATGCCCAGGTATAGGCTCCATAAAATAAGCAACTCCTTTGCAGGTCACTGTATACGAATGTACAACACGCTGCCATGTAACATGCATGACTTGTCAATGAATAAATTTAAATTTTTAATTAAAACTCAGTTATGCAAAAAGGCTTATTATAGTGTTAAAGATTTTTTGAATGATAAGGCAGCGTGGACCAAAAAGAAATGAATTGCTCGTTCTCTGAATCGTTTTGTAATTTACACAATTTGTAAGACATTTGGCGATTTTATAAGGGTTTTGGCACATGAGTTTCTTGCCCGATTCTTCTCATGTTAGCCCCTACTTTCGGAATCGGGTCGCTCGTTGCGATTACATGCGCGGCATCAACTCCGCGGATGTACTTGCCGCTAGCGCACGGGCTATCTTTATTATAGAAGAATATTATCTTGATTTTGTAAAATTTACGATTTTAAGTGCCCTCAAGGGCCTATGAAATAAAGTTATTTTGTTTTTGATTTTTTGATTTTGAATAATATTTTTAAGATAAGATAAAGATAAAATTCTTTTTATTCAATACTCGCATGAGTATTCACAATGCATTCACTGAAAATTTACAACTTCATCACGGCTTTGGTAATTGTATCGAGAAGAAGCTGCAAGAAACTCGCAAGGCTATTATTTTGTCCCTACAATGTGTTACAGATTTTTTAAATTAAATATACTTTTCTAGCTATATTGAAGACGCATTAAAAATAACTTCACAAATCAATAAGCAGTAAAGTAATATATTAAAGCCCTCTTTGATTACTCTTTGCCTGTAAATAATTATCAAATCCATTATCATAGCGACTTCCTTAAAATCTCAAAAAAAAACCGGTAGTAATATTTATATTGTTCACAGAGAATATTAAGATAAGCTTTTAAAAACAAATGCCACGAATCAATCTCTTCTTAATCATTAGTTATTAGTATGGCACAACATTCAGAGTCAAATAATTACTCTGCTTTGTTTATCGTGTTTATTTTGGACTTGCGATTTGTATTGTTTGTATCATTCGATATATATATATATATATATATATATATATATATATATATATATAGATACAATCAACAGAACCTTCCCGAAAATATCCGATTTCCACAATCAATTACCAACTTTAAGACGAATATCTAGAGTTTAATGTTAATTGAAAAAGATTTGTCATTTTGTAGTGGATTGATATGCTGACGTGAAATAAAGCGTTATCGTTTTACATAACAATGACAGTCAAAGGAGAAGGGTTGATAAGAGTCTATTTTTGCCCGTCGGCAACTTGATAAAAAACAACTAGTTAAAATAAAAAATCGGGTATTAATAGAATAAATAAAACTAATATTTATGTAGGTTTTATAAGCATTTATTTAAATATACACCTCTTTCATTTGTTTTAGCACAGCAACCAATTATAATTAGCATTTTAAATGTAAGATTAAGATAAAAGAAAATTGACATTATTATGAATTCATTGTTATATATATGGATAATAATCATCAATCGAAAATAATCAAAAAGATAAGAAAGATTGAGATACTCCATTTTATACTGTTTTTAATTCTCCTTCTTGCTTTCTTCCTTCGAATTACTGCTGGACCACTCTAAAGCAGCAACATCTTGCTAAATATAGAATGTGTATATATTCAAGACTTAGTGATTTAACTCCGTTTGAATTATGGTGCCAATTAGACATACCATAACACGAAACGAAACGAACGAAAATAATTTTTGAGCCACGGCAAGACAGGTGTGAATAAGTTCACGATCGCAGTGCAAACGATACGCGCAAAATATATTTCTCTATATTGGGTAGACGCGTCCAGTGAACCAAAATCAATTAGCACTCACATAAAAGTTTTTGATTCATGAAGCAAATGTTTAAGAAATAATAAATTTAATGTGTAAAAATGACAAAAATGTGTAAAAAAGACAAAACACTCTGTTTGGGGACTAATTTCTTTGACTTACTATATTATTTATTCCGTAAATATCTCTACATAAAAATGTATATCTTTAACTATACATATCCATTTAAAAATGACCGTAACGACACACTTGTTTTTTAGTGTGTAATGGGCGAAAGATACCTCTTATCAACCTTGTTTCTTTAGATAATTTAAAAAAACTGGCTTTCTCTCTAAATGAAAACACGTTAGACACAATGGGTCCCCATTAGGTTCCAATATTTTAGCACTCAACTTTCCGCATTGGGCCTACGGTGTTTTCATTAAACAGGACATTTTACGGCAGATATATATAAATCAATTTCCCTACCGGGATACGATCCCGGGATTTTGGCGCAGACGGTAGGATCGCTACCAGTGCACCCAAACGGCCTATTAAAGGTATAATAACCCTTTCAGACCTGACGCTAAACAGCGAGGTATTTTAAAATGAAAGTTACTGTTTCTAGCTGATTCTGGGTAGCTGAAGAAAAAAATGCTACTGAAAAAAACCTAGGAAAACTGAAAATCGGTTTTTCAGGATACTCACGATTGTGAGGGATCGGGCCAAGTCCTGCTGTACTCACGATTGTGAGGGTTGAGAAATAAGTCAATTTAATATAGTAAAATCAACTTTAATCATCATGGAAACAGTATAAAATTATTATAAAATGGACACTTATAATTATTTAACATTAATTGCAGTCTTTTTGCTTAGATATAATCAACAAAATTAACAGTTATTACTAATTAGGAACAATTTTTCAGCCTTAATCATAATTCCTTCTTTGGACGTAATTTTAATCACATTTTTTTGTATTAATGTAACCATTCTCTTACTTTTCATTATGAAATTTGTAAAAACAATGGTTATCTTTGGTGTTACAGAGATAAACATTGCACTTTGTGCATCTTATTTTTGACCGACTGCTGCAGCTCTTTAGTCTACAGCACCTAGGTGCTTTAATTGTGTCACATATTGGCCAGTGATTGTAGCCATCAAGTCTTTTATCCATTGTTGGAATCGTAGCGGGTTTGTAACGAGATGTATCAGGCATCTCAGCTAAATCGTCTGTAGGATCTCGCTGTCGCTTTCTGGTAGTTCCGCCTAGCAAAAAATCGGACACAGTCAGCTTGAAATCTAAAAAATCCATAGGATTCTCTTTGTTTGACTGTGATGCTGTACGATATTCATACCATGCGTTAACGAGTGACATATCAAATAGATGCATGAATACTTTTAGAGGCCACTTCCGTGTTTTGTGCCAAGACCTGTATGCTTCCAACATCTGATCACTAACGTCTACTCCACCCATGTTCTCGTTATATTTTTTGACGATATTAGGGCATGGGACACTGACATAGCTCTTACTTGATTTATCCCATCGCTGTACGTCCTCCACAGGCTGAGCACCGAGGCATGTAGAAGTCAACAACACAGATTTATTGTCTTTCCATTTAACTACGCAAAAGTTTCTTTCTGAGTTCATTACTTCCTCATATTCACCTCGCTTCATTTGTGAATCCTTCGTAAATGAATATCCTTTAAATCTGTTAGTCATCAAAGTCCCAGTACCATCAATTTTTTCGGCAATCAATTTTTCCATCAGGGGAATGGTAGTGAAATACCTATCAAAAAATATAAAACTACCTTTAGGTAATGTAGATATCAACCTGAGTACAACAGATGGACCGAGACCAAGTGTAGTGTCAGGGAAAGGCGTTGTATCGCCTTGGTATATTTCAAAATCTAGTATTAAGCCTTTTGACGAGGTAATTATAAATTTTTTAAGGCCCACTGGTCTAGGTTTTCCAGGAACAAATTGTTTGACTGGACATTTTCCGAGAAAAGGTACCATTTGCTCGTCAATAGAATATGTACCATAATTTCTGGGCAACTCCAAGCATCTTTTATGAATTGTGTCAATCATTGGCTGAACAAGCCATAGCCCATTTTGAGTCTTCTCTTGTGCTGGCACAGCTGCCTTGTCAACAATGTGTAAATTGGTCCTAATCAAAAAGAATCTATCCCTCGTCAATGCGTCTGTAATATATGGTAGCCTAAATCGTTGCAGCCACGCCATCTTAATCCGAGGATATTTTACACAGCCAAGAATACCATTTACACCAAAGAACTTCTTTATATCAGCTGCAGTGATCGGATGTTTCAGCACCTCGTTCTTAGTTGTTTGGTAGTATATATTTGTGCACAGTGCGAATTTTTCGAAAACCTCTTCTGTAAAATACTTCTCAAAGTATTCAGCAGGCGATAGTACCTTAACAATGAAAATATTTAATGTGATAAGTAAAATTGTACACAGAGTTACGTAAAAGCAGATTACTAAACAAAATTTATACCTCTTCCACTGTCGTATTAACTGAAGGCATAGGTTTCCCACGAAACATCCGTCTAGTCCAGGTATTTCTAGCAGCAGGTGCTGACACAACAGGAGCGCTATCATCTTCTTCCTGATCTACATCAGATTGGCTGTCGGTCCATTCCCCTGGGGGCACCCAATTATCATCTTCATCAGAGTCCCCCCCAAAATCCGAGTCGTTAAGAGCGGCCAAAACAGCATCATTGTCATCTATTAGGTTTATTCGACTCATAGTTATTGTTTTTCATCAAAATAATACCTAAAATAACGCACAAAACAATATTTTATTTGTATGAAAATAAATGGAAATTATAAAGTTCAAACCGAGCCCTCACATTTGTGAGGGTTACTTTTGCAGGGCTAGAATCCATTGAACGTAATCAGTAATCCGCTATTTATAATCTTACGGACTATTTGCCACTAATTCTAAAGACAATAAAACAAAAACAAACACGAATAAAACTTACTAGTACAAAAAAACTTATCAAAACGACGACAAATCACGACACGCTCACCTCGCGCGGATACCGATGCGAACTGACACACAGGGACGCCCTTCCCCCGCCTCCAAAAATTCGTAGCCATAAAGAATTGCCCTCACTTTCGTGCGAGCTCGCCCCCGTTCGCTTGCAGTTTCCGAGTAAGCGTATAAAAAAATGCAAAGTCATGCTCACAAAAGTGAGTACTAGGCCCGAAAGGGATAAGACAATATTCCATTTCTTAATCGGATGGATATAGAAAATTAAGTTGATAAAAAATATCAATTTTTGATGAAATTTATGTGGATTAGGCGAAACCTCAATGAATAACATGTTTGCCGGCTAAACTCAGTCAATTATTGGGTTTGGGTGACCCGAGATATAAGATTAAAAGGTTGCAGGTAGGAAGGTTATGTTAATAAAGTAATATTTTAATAAAAGGGCGCCACCGCTGGTCGACCACCAAGCGTATAAGAGGTATTTCAGAGGAAAATAAGACTACCTGAAGTTGGGAACCGCTAGAATTCCAGACCACGTTACCTACGGCGGGGAAGCATAGAAATAAAAAGATGTTAGACCACCAGCGCAACAATGGGGTATTAAATTAATGGCCCCAACCTGAAACTTCCTGTAACATATACAATGCATTACAGAACACAATCCGTACGCCAAAGCCTTACAATTGTATTGGCCCACCAGATAAACTACATACGAAAAGAGAATTCTTTCCAATAAACATTGAGGAAATACCGTTGGAGGACAACATCGTTACCTAATCAAAGAATCGACGACTTCAACTCCCTGTTTCCAATAAAAGGTGAGTACCTTGACAAAATACCGCCGCGTACACGCACTATACAATTCGGAAATTTGATAAACGGATGAAAATAAGCATATTTTATATTCAGATGGTGAGGTTCCGATAAATGTCGAGGTTACTAATTTTATTGAGATAATTCATTTCATGTTCACCCATTCGACGACTGGCCAAAATAAGTTAAATTGAATCGTTTATGATTTATTCTACCACCCTTCGTATTACGAGTTACTAACTGAAAATTGAATTTGGAAATTATCAGGCCATATAGTACATATTAGGGCAAAGTCTTTTGATTTGAGATGTGGTGTTAAAGAAAGGTGCTTCCTATACCCTGGACTGCATTTCGGACTAACGTTTCCATATTGCGTGAACTCAAAATTTCATCAAAGCTGTCATCCGAGTGTCTGTGCAGTTCTTTTTTTTATCGTGAATAGGTAATATATGGCCTGGCCTGATATAAGGCCTATCTGGCCTGATGGTAAGCGACGATGCGATCTAAGATGTGATGCGCTCACCTAGAAGACACTTGTTCACTCGTGGGGTGGTCACGAGTGTCTGTAAATTATGTGTCAAGAAACAAAGACTCAAGCAAAGATTTCCCCTCTTTAGCGGTACGGATCACAAAATTGGAACCAAAAGTTATGGAATACTTCGGTCACATTGCAAGGAAGGACGGTGGCAACCTCGAGAAGCTCATCATGACTGGAAAAGTAGATGGGAAAAGGTCAAAGACCCAACGCGATGGATTGACCAGCCCCACACCGCTCTTGGCTCTAGGTTTCACAATACCCTCCACAACGCCCAAGACAGAAAGAGAAAAAAATTGTGGAAGGGAAAGTGATGCAGAAGGGAGGTCACGACCCTCAATACTGAAGCATGCGGCGCTAGGAGGAGGAGGGCAAAGTCACTATTTCTTTTAGTTATTCGTTAACTCGTTAGATTTATTCTCAGTTAATTTCGTATATCAGGGATACTGCTTCATCGGCATCTCTCGATTAGATCGATCAGTTTCCTATGCAAACCTCTTGTTTAGGTATGATGCCTTCATTGATATCCCGCATTTAAGGTAACTAGATCAAACGGTAGAAATTAATCACTTTTTAGGAAAATACAAATAACTTTAGATATAAGACTCTAGCAGTTTAATTGCTCAAAAATAAAAGGTTTTTAATGGATAAATGTTTAATTACATACCTAAATGACTGAACAAAGTGTTATAATTGAGAATCAAAAATCTAAATTCGACTAAGCTAATAAAAAAAGTAGCTGTTGGGTATTAATAATAATAATAATATTTCTTATATTCACGCCAATTAGCCTAGCCCAAACTATGTAATAGATACTAAGGTAACGGATGTAATACATAATACTATGTTTTTATACCCATGACTTAAGTACAAATATTTCTGGTATAGTGCTTAACTGTGCCTGAAATACTCCTAAGTTTCCTACGCTAACCTCTTATTTAGGTATGATGATGCCTTCACTGGTATCCTGCATTTAAAGTAATTTAATCAAAAGGGGTCTTCCGGGACTCGGATCTGGGATCGTCAGTACTAAAGGCAGGATCTCTACCTTTTTCTCCATTCGTGTTACGTTCATTTTGACGAAATAAATGTTAACAAGAACATGCAGACCTTTTAGATTATTAATTTGTTACGTTTCCAAAGAAGAATAAGGCTTTTTTTCAAGAAATAAAAGTACTTTATTTAATTAGGTAATTATTTGATTTGAGTGATTCCTTTTCTAATTTGATTTGTGTAATTAGTAATTGTTTTTATTGCTTTGATGATTGAATACTTTATCTTTGTATTAATTTTTTCTGTATGTCAGTGAACTCCTCCTAAATGAATGGACCCATTGTGCTGCAGGATTTCGTAGATTAACAATTGTTTATAATCTAATAATATTTAGATTATTGTTATAAACAATATTTAATCCTGATAATATTATGACAATACTTTGTGTGTGTGTTTGTTACCATATCAGCAACGCGTGGCCGGGTTAGCTAGTAGTAATAAATATAAGCATATTTATTATAACTGCAGCTATAAATATATTATTTGTTTAGGCCAGGTGTGCTATGTGTGCTTACAACTTTTGTGAATAATGATTGATTATTTTGTACAAAAATGCAAAGATCAAATATGTATATTGACGGAAGAGGTTGCGGTTTATACCTTATAAAGAAAAAGTCTACAACTTCGCGCATTATTGGTAATTATTCGAACACATTTTAAGCAAAAAGATAATTTACTAGAATTTACACTGTACCTTCACATCACTATTCCGTATCTTAATCATGACTCTACTTAAACTTAATAGGCCGAAATATTGTCTGTACATTATTTTATTATAATTAGAAAAATCTAGTGAAACTTATTAATTTTGATTTTATGGACGCTGCGTCTTTCAGTTTCAGTTTTCCATTCTTCCACAGAATGTACTTTAGAGAGTGTGCTCAGGAGCTGTATATACCGTCATCTCTCTTTTTCCATCGGACATCTAGATGGCTACCACTCTTTCTTGGTTGCTATTTATATCTGTCGCACGAAGCGCTTCTCAACAATTTTATAATGCGCACAGCAAAGGAGAGGTATTTTCAAGTTCCTTCCTCCTGTATTTCCGAGTACTTATAACCCGTCCGTTTTTAAAGGCAGTGTGAATAGGCACCTTCTTGGTTAGCTCTTTCCATAGTGGATCTTGTTTTGGCCCCCGGGATTTTATAAGGATCAAAAGCGAACCCATTATAAAAAATATTTAGCCATATGCGATGAAGGCTTTTGAACATTAATATTTTAATTACCTGTTTTTTATAGTTTTTTTTACAATATATGTATTCACATTTGACCAATATTTAAATGTGCTTACCGGATACGGAGTATTTGGCCATCATTATCTATTTTCTCAGTATACGTAAGTTGACTCCGATTATTCTTTAATTTAAAAAGCAACGCTATAAATTTTTAACAACGTGATAATTCATAAGTTACGAATTGGTTAGGTTCACTTGGGTTAAAGTTAAAAAAAAGTTGAAATGTCATTTCAACTGAAAATTTTATACATTTTTTCCTATTTTTTACTGATTGACTAGAACAGAGCTGAATTGCAAAGCGGCCACTATTTATCTTCTTTGAAGTAGAACAAGCTAAATTGTTGTTTGAACGAAACTTTAATTACATTATCCCAATTCCAAGTTACGAGTTGAACTTGCGCGAGATGGCACAAACTTTCTGATAACATTTAATTTTAATTAATATTCTAATTTTAATTAAAGTAATTAAAACACTTTATGCACCGCCTGAATGAATTGTTTGATTATGTTTATATAATTGCTTATGTGTTAGATTAAAGTGAGATATTTCTTTCGGATATCGAAAAATATTTTGAATTAATTAAAAAATAATTCTTTATCGGTTTTTATAAAAAAACATCGGTTGTCTGTAAAATCGGTTTACGAACGATAATTTTACGTGATAACGTTATAAGAAAACATTGATGAAAAACTTCATTAAATACTAAATAAAAGCAGTTGACTTTTTGTAAGATCGTTCAATAGAGTCATAATAATTTTTAGTAAAAATTGTAACATAACCTATTAATACTGCACTCGCCGACCGATGTTACCTTTTTCAATAATCAAAGAACAAATATGAAATTATATCCCTAATTCTTTATATGCAAGAATTAGTTACCTTTTTAGCCGCAATTGTTGTTGTAATAAACAATGGAAACCATATTAACTTTTCACTTCACTTAATAAACTTTTCACAAAACAGTTCACGTGTAGGTAGTGTGCTGCCGCTGTCTCTCTTCTACTCGGACGCATCGGCCGATGGAGTGGAAGAGAGATAGATGAATCACAAGCAGAACGCTGAGGCCGATCGTGCCTCACTATCGCTTGATTCGCGCTCTCGCTTGAAAGCTCAGTTCAGTCGGAACATGACACACTCGGCTCAGGTGGAACGTCACACTGAGTCATGCTTGTGTGCAGCCGGCGTTGTGGAACGTGACACGCTCGGTTCAGGAAGACGTGACACTGAGTCATACATCTTCGTGCGTGCAGCCGGCATACATCGATTTATAAGAAGTTATCACGTCATAAATAATATTATTCTAATCCTAGAAAAAGGATAAAAAATGAAGTAAGTGCAATTTAAGAAAGGATCATAGAAAATACAAATAAATAAAAAAAATGGATTCTACAAAAATTCTCATTCTGTGTACTCTGTCAAATACAATTTTCAATATGACAAAACTTTTCATTAATATAATTTTATAAGTAGACAGAGGATTTGGATTAAGATTAAAAACTCAAAACTTTTTTTAATGAAATCACTTCTACCGGATAAGCGACTCGTTTATTGCAAATACGTGATCGCAAGACGACTAAGGTAATACTATCTTCCAATATTTTCCAGCACCTTCCTAACTACTAAATATATATAACATAAAACTAATTGCTGCTTTCATTTTATTATATTATTGGGTCTACCACCAGTTTCGAAAAGCCCTTCTGAAAATAACTGACTCAAGGACATCAGGGGGGCAGACCTTCACCTTAGATTTATTATTTAAATGTATTTATTATTTGAGGTGTCTTCTAGGCAAGCGTGTCACATCCTAGATCAAATCATCGCTTACCATCAGGCGAGACTGCGGTCAAGCGCTTACCTATTCACAATGAAAAAGAAAAGTGTATTTATTTAAATTTGCAATAGGTGCGGTAGTAAAAAAACTGAATGTTATCAGTTATTTATCTTAATACAAAGCCAATTTTAAAATTTTCTATGGGATAGAAACATTTGAACTTTTAAAAACCTAAGCTTCTAATCTTAATTTGCTTATAAAATAATTATAAAATACGTAAAAATCGCCGTTTACTCTATTAAAATAAAATAAAAAATTGAAATTGATCTGCACCGTAATCCTGACTGGTATCGAATGATTTTACAGTTAGTTACATTTTCGCGTGTCTCATTTAAAATGTAAAAGTGTAATGAGATACATTTTACCGATACCGAAAAATATTTATTTTCATATTTCTCAGATTTTCTGCTTAAATAATTACAAATTACAGCCCAAATATACTCAGAAATACCCTTGTTGTAATGGTTGACTTACCGATTCGCTTGTTCAAACAAAATTACACGAAGTGAAAAATTCACTACGCCATCGTACCGAAGTGGATTTTTCAATATTGAACGTATTTCTCGGCACAAAACCGGAGAAGTTGATCACATTACTACTTCAAGTGAAAAAGAAGGTGGGAAGATAAAAAAATATGACTTTATTGAGTAATAAAAATAATGATAATAAATACTGAACAACGCACGATTATTAAATCCTTAACTAAGATGAGCTTGTACTATGAGTACTAAATAATGTATAGAATTTGATTTAAACACTTTTTTAAGGATTTTGCGCATATTTTATTTCATTTTTAATCCTGACGTTTCGACTTCTTTACAGGAGCCGTGATCACAGGATGATTAAGATAACGGTTGTCATGTATTTTCTACTACCTTCACAATATTTTAATCGGGCACGTTCCTAATTGTTTAAGTTGTATTATAAAAAAAAAATGAAACAATTTGATTTATGTAAAACAATTTAAACAATTAGTAACGTGCCCGATTAAAATATTGTGAAGGTAGTAGAAAATACATGACAACCATTATCTTAGTCTTCCTGTGATCACGGCTCCTATAAAGGAGTCGAAACGTCAGGACTAAACATAAAATAAAATAAAATATGCGCAAAATTCGTAATAAAGTGTTTATTCAAATGTGTAATGTGCGCGGAAGTGTAAGAACTAAATAATGTATATAATACATTAATAAGCATATAAAAGCCCATAACTTGGATACAAAAGCTTATTTTCATGACACAAACATTCTTACCTTTGGCGCAGAAGGTAGGATCGATACAATGCACCAAGCGGCTGTCAAGTTTAGAAATGGCCCCATTGCTGAAGCATAGGCATTCGTTATGGATGAAAACATCAAAAGTAAAAGGGGGCTTTAACTTGTCACACTGGCCCAGAGCTTACGACTGAAGAAGCGATTTAATCCAACGATTTTACATACTGTTTCGAAGCACGAAGGCTGGAGACCCTCTCTCTGCGTTAAATATAGATATTAGATACATACAAGCATCTTAGAGTATTGTTCTTAACAAATACTTCCTTTTAAAATTCTATGTGTCGGATTTTTTATGAGTATACTCGCTATAACATGGATATGGACGTTTTCAATGGTAGGTTTTATTAATTCAGAAGAGTTATTTCCAAATTTATTAAAGCCACATGAATCACAACCTAATACCACCAAAACGACCAAATAAGCAGACAGTGTCATTTACCTACTTAATTGTTTCTTTCTTTTAGTATTTGATGTATCATCATTCTTGTAATGACTCTTAAATTTTACCCTTTGGTTTCTATTTTAGATCATTTAAGGATCGTTCTTTAGATTCTGTACATAACCCATTTTATTTTACCATATTTTGACTCGTATGTGTATCTAAAATAAATAAAATAATCCTTTTTGCCACCTATCCTATGACTAACCGTTGCCAAGCCTAAACCTAATCTCCACATAGTGCTTCCCTATCGAGCTGCTAATCATTTATTTGGCATTTTTAACCAAATATATACCATCCTACGCGTTTTCGAAAGCTGTAATGAAAGAATCATAAAAAAACGATGTCCATATTTATCTAAATAAAATCTAGTACCTTTACACGGAATGAAAATAAATTTGAGCGATACAAAGTTATGATACAAATGTACTGAACAGCGGTCACATCACAATGGTGCGTACGTGTTACACTCGCAAACACCACATTGTTTGTTTTCAGATAAACAATAAAAAAAGACAGTCATGACCTAAACGCAATTTGGTTCCCAATACAAACGAAACCCCTTTTATCTGAGTAACAAGAGAAATTCCCTTTTCAATAGGCTGACTACATAATGAAATATTTACAAAATATCTCGGTTAATGCCAAAAAAGGGGAGAATAAAAAATTACAGATCGTGACGGAAAACAAAGCACGTTTTTATCGCTGAAAAGGATCTGGCTTATGGAGGCAGCCTCTGGATAAAATCGGGCACAATCGGAAAGTTTTTCCGAAGACGCGCTTCCAGCTTCAAAATGTGATAATGGTTATGAATACTGCAGTAAACAATTTTGTAAGGAATCAGATAAGTGAAAATGGGAACACAAAAATCAAATTTTTTAAATGTAAAAAGGAATATAATTTAATGAGGGTTGTATTTTAATTGTGCAGTTGTCGCCTGATATATTGTAGCAGACATGGTGCTCAATGTATCAAAGTAGATCAACATTTCAATCAGTTATTTACACAAGTCACAATTCCCCTCCGAGGCAAAAATACATATTCTTTGCTGATTTCTGTATGATGTTATGAGTAACTCTTTATGCATTTATAAAAAAAACTGTTTCGACAACTTAAAAAGACACTCCGATGCTATAATTATAATTCGAACTTAGACCAATTTTTGGTAAAACGGGCATTTGTAACCAGTCATGGTTTTTTATTCTTATGCACATACTTAGTACTTTGTTTTACTTATTAGTAACTATAAAACTTTAAATAAAATTGTCACAAATATAAGCCTTTTCGGAAAATTGTGAACAAAAGAAAAATAATATGAGTACAGCATCATATGAATTGCTTTTTAGGTATTTATATCATCAAAATTGGAACTACCACAATACATATCGGAACAATACGGATATCTTTCGTGTTTTTTATGCCAGTCATCCATCCCGGAACTTATCATCCCTAAATATATTATAACTTGTTCTGGACGTGATCTTATAGATATTGCACAGTTATTAGCTCATCATCACAACTAAAAAACGTCTACTGCTAGACGTAAGCAACCAAAATGAAGGATTATGACATAGTCTCCACGTTCGGCAGGCGGGATGGAATTGCATTGACATATTACAATTCGAAAAATTCTACTCCCCATTTTGTGGTTAAGGTGACTTAAGTAGTGATTACTTCTAGTATCATTAATCGCCTTTAACGATACCCTTAAGCTTAAAGGGTTGGTGCAATTCTGCTTTTGCCGGACACCACATAGCTTAATATGCACAGCTAGCTCATTCACTCACCACAAAATATGTTTTCAAATTAAAATAAACATTCTCTATCATTTAATGTCATCCCCTTGCTGAGCTGAAATTGGCTGGCCTTCAAATATGGATAAATATATTATAGGGAACGGGTCCTAATGTGCGCTGCGCATTATTGGGCGCTAAGGACTGTAGATGCACTAGAGGCTGACTTGCTTGACAGGCTTTCACATCCCCGCAGGAACGCGTATAAATTTTTTGTGTTTTTTCTTTCCGAAAATTTAGCAATCACAGCTTCTTTTTTATTAAATAATATTGAATTAGTAGAAAGTTTAAATTTGAAAAGCGGTAGATGAAAAAGCACCTCAGAATATGACACTTTTGTGTGTGAATTAGCGTTATGCAGAGCTTCTAAGTAGTTTGAAAAATGTTCATCTTTGAAGCTATAAATTAGTTTTTTAATTTTCATGATTATCTGTTGTAGCAAACCAGATGCCAGACTAAATGAATTATTTCTTTTTTCTTACATGATATATGAGGAGGTTTTACTGAAATTGTCCAAAATAAGATAATTTCGCTTTATCGTTGTATCTTTTTAGTTACGGTAATTCGGTTAAATATCCAACAGAATCCATGTACGGAATTGACAATAATAAGACACGTCATGATGCCGAGGGTTTACAATATTATATATGTACAACGCATACAAATTCCTTAGTTCTAATCTAAAGAATTGGCCTTCGACAGTTGAGCACGTGTCATTCAACATTTGTTGCATTGTAGTGTTAACTTGACTCAATTACGCACTTTAAGTTCTACCAAATTCCTGATGACGATGTGCCAAACGATGCCTTGAGAGAAGTTTTCCGTGATAAGAAAACATAACTAGTGGCTTGTTGGTGGGATCAGGTTTTCTACCTCCTCATCTGTTAAATGATCTAGTAACTCTATTAGATCCCTAATTTCTTTTTGGTAGTCTCCACTACCATAAGACGTAACCCGTGGCTTGGTACCAGATTTTCTACCCCCTCACCTGTTAGATGATCTAGTGACTCTATTAGATCCCTAATTTTCTTTTTCGAAGGTCTACACCACCATAATACATAACCAGTGGCTTGGTAGGAGGTACATCAAAGGAAGGTTATAATGAAAAACTCGGATCTGACTCACTTTGAAGCCTCTCCTTCGACAGTAGAGCACATGTTATTTGATTGTAGTGTATTGTAGTATTAACTTGTGTCAATTACGCACTTTAAGTACTGCTAGATTCCCGATGACGAACTGACGACACCCTAAGAGATGTTTTCCTATATACGTTTTCTCTACCATAAGACCAGTGGCTTATAAGTAGTGGCTACCAGATTTTCTACCTGCTCATCTTTTAGATGTTCTAGTGACTCTATTAGATAGCGAATTTTCTTTTTGGAAGGTCTTTATCACCCTAAAACAACCATGGGCTTGTTGGGAAGTACATCAAAGAAGGTTATAACAATGGAGTGGATACTAGGTTTTCTATCTCCTCATCTGTGAGATGATCTAGAGACTACTAAATCCCTAATTTTATTTATGGAAGGTCTCCAAATCTTCTGAAAGGCAAAGTATTTCTTATATGCTCCGTCCATCACATGTAAAGAGATGACGCTCGTATTTCGTTTTAGAATCAATTGAAAACGAGTCTATCAAAGTCTCAGTAGCTCCAGTAGCGAGAGGCTGTAGGTTCGACCTCCGCTTGACTCCTGAGACAAGTTGTTTTTCTTGAAAAGTCTCTATATATAAATGAAATTGCATAAGAATAAATCACACTACACACTAGTGGATCAAGATCATTACTAAATATATTCATTGTTATCTTTACAGGGGTGTCGGCAGGCGGTGGAGGTTGGGAGCCACTGGGCCAACCGTACTTCGACAACAGCACGAAACGAGAGGCCACTGCTGCTGTAGGCCAGCCGGCATACCTACATTGTAGAGTTCGGAACCTTGCTGATAGAGCGGTAAGTCACAAAAAAATGCATTGTAGCATTTTGATTATCATCAGTTTATCAATGTCTCTATTGCAAGGGTGAAAGCTTTATCTATGGTTAAAAATACGCTTAGAGATCAGATCACCAAAAAGTTGGAACTCTGGTTTTATTAATATATAAATTTGCATGAAATATATAATACTAGCAGACCAGGCAGACGTTGTCCTGTTAGATCACAGTGCTACCAACTGGACCAAATTATGAAAATGAACCTTTTATTATTCAGTACCAACCAAAATATGAAAATTTCAGTGACCTTCATTCGTACAAAATAATTATTCCATATAGAATCCTTCCAATGTTTAGGTATATAGAAATAGAGAGATAGAGAGTCTAGACTAAACGATTTTAAAGCCTTGCGCTAGTTTTATTATTAATACTATTTAGACAAATTGCTGACTTAGAAATATTAACATACAGAACAATAATAACGGAGATATAATATTTATAAACATTTTTTTTAAATAAAAAACATTGCTGCATGTGTAATTGGTTATTTTGAAAAAACTCATTAATTTTAACAGAAGTTTTTACAAAACTATATTATCGTCACCACACATAATACATAAAAAATGCTGACTTCGATTTTGTCAAACACTAAAAATGAAAGTCTATAAATTAATCCACCCATTATAATGACATTCCTACACAAATCAAAATTAAAAAATACTCAGCAAAAACCAGACGCTTAATTTGATTGTGAATACATTTATTTTACAAACAAACCCAAAAAAATATCCAATTATAAGATATCTGGAAGGATAAGAATAGCATTAAAATTAAAATTTATGTGAGCCTCTCTTCGTTGGCCTCAGGGACCACTTTAATTGCAAATGGTATAACCATTATGCTACACGATAATAACCAACCATTTTCTCCGGAAAAACAAGATGGTTTCGCTCTCCACCCCATCTCAGGCACTTAACGTTGCTTTCCAGTAGTATTAACTCGACAACTTGGAATTGCAACAAGCAGACATTTTGCTCATTTATTCTTTTGAAATATTAGGGGTTAAAGTATGAAATTTACGTTTAGTACTGAAATTTCAAACATAATTTAAAAGGATAATAATATATATATCAATATATTTATTTAGTCAAATTAATAATCTTTCTTTCTTTATTTCATAATGACCTCTGAGTAATTACCCTCAATGTAACATTTCTGTCGTTTCATTGGAAGGTCATTTATTGCCTTTGAGATAGAACTCTATCACTTTTTTGTGAGTGTCGGCTCTTTGAGGTTCAGGAAAATCATGAGGCACTCACTTTTCAAGATTTTTTTATTTTACCAATTAGGTACAAATGAGTCAATATTGTAGGTAAGTTAACGTTAAACCATGCCGCTAATTCCTTGGTAGTTTGACACGAAACGGATTCCACCATCGCTTTCAATTCTTTGTTATTTACCTTTGTTCGTCAAAAATGCACGGTGCGTTCAGTAGCCACATCCTTTCCGAATATAGCATCGATATTTCAAACTGTTGCTGCAGCATTAGTTCCACGTCGGAATTCGTATTGATAAATCACTTTCATCTCGATGTATCCATCTTTACGTTTAAAGACGAATGTAAAACAATTGAAAGTCAAACAATCGATTGTCATATTTTTTAAACTTAAAATATTGTTTTTATCACGTGAAAATGTTTGCAGGTTTAATTTTAATTTAAAGTGGTCAGTACGTTACAAAGGCAATTAAATATTTAAACCCTCATTATTATGAGAATATTTTAAAAAGAAAAGTTCTTATACAAAAAATCTCTGTCTGGGTCACCAACACATAATAATAACCACTCAAATAATACTATCATAACTATCTCAATAGATACAATGACAAAAAGAAGGAGCAAGTTAATAAAAAATCTAGAATATAAATATATATAAAAATATTTTGAAAGGGCTATATGACATTCAGGGATAGTATGTATTTCAATATATGTTTTATATATAACAAGTAACCCTTTTTTTCAAAATAGAACAATAAATGTTTCTGTAAAAAAATATTTTCCTAAGTCAAAAACCTTTGAGTAGTGTTTGGCCACGTTTCCGTTATAAGCATAACGCCAGTTTTCAACCAAAAAATCCTGATTTGGAAAAGAAATCCGGACAAATATCGGTCGAAATTTCAGCTGTGCCGAATTATTCGTGTTTTATCGTGCGGAGTTGACCTTACTTCGGATGAGTTCGTGCTACTCGTGTTCGGTGATCTGAGTTGATGAGATATGTTCTGTCACTTAATGTAAGTTGCCAAACTATGCTCTAGCAAATGAAATGGACCAACTAAGCAAAAAACCAATTTCATTGTTACTATTACTTTGTAACGTAATTTTATAAATATAGAATATCGTAAACTAATAAGAAATAACGTTAAAACTAAGATCGCTAAATAATGTACTTGGTTATGTCAGTTTTTATATTTAATTAATTAATAGCTAACAGTTATTAAGCATAACAATCCGTTATGGTTTCTTGCGGAATACTAGTCACTATATCCAGATGCACTGGAGTGCAGTCACATAGAGTTGAAATCAAGATTTCGAGTTAGCCAAACCAAACAACGAATCCGACCTCTAAAACATACGCTTTCACATCGCCAGAACTATCGACGCGAGTATTGTCTTTCATAAAAATGATGTTTTCCACAGAGTCGCCAATGCGGGTTATGCATGAAGAAGAAAAACTTCTGTTGTGTATCCACATTCGATTAGTATTCTGTTTTCGATACAGATCCTGGCTGGCGATTTATATAAAAAATAACAGTTAGGAACGTGCCCGATTAAAATATTGTGAAGGTAGTAGAAAATATATGACGATCATTGCCTTAGTCAAATAAATTATTCGCAAAATCCGTAAAAAAATTGTTTTGTTTAAATATGCGTGAAAGTTTTCAATTACACAAATATAATTCTGAATAAAAATAATTACTCAAAGGCGACAGTAATGTTTACATACTTAAAACTTACACTCGGTCATCAGTTTCTGCATCACAATTTTCTTAGTGTTTCTTGTAAATAAGATTCCTTGTTATAGTTTTCAATTCCTCACAACTCCTGACACAAGTTAATTTTTATAATAAAACTTTAGATGTAAAAATCTATTTGATGTTTACAACAACAAAAAATATTCGAAATACAGCCAATTATTAACAGGTATAGTTTAATGAGGTAACACTACAGTGACACATAGAACCAATGTTGATGTTGTTAAACGAAATAATGGTGCCAAATTATAGTTATTAAAACTCCCAAACATAATGTGACCAAAAAAATAATGTTGCATGGTATAACTCGTGGCAGTTCCTTCTGTATCGATTATTTGATACATGTTAAGTATTACATTCGTTGTTGTATTTATACATTGAATATGAAAAGATGGTAATCAGCTTAATAAACACTGGAACTATTCACCAGGTCTATCAACCACTCACGCGGATAGCAAGAAATTGTTTTTCGAGTCCCACTTGACCTGAAACAATTTTGCTGGGAATATTTTTTCTATAAAAATCTATCATAATGAATGAGTTTCAATTCACGAGTTTATAAACATAAACTCAATTCTATGCGTTTCCACATAAGACCGATCTTTTTTGACCATTTTTTCCGTCAACACTTAGCACCGATTTTGTCATTGATACATACACGTCTGGTTTTCCATCATCGACTGTAATGACGAATACTTCGTGACGTGCCATTTCTTGGACGAGTTACAGGTGTGTGCCTTCTCTTTTATAAAATATTACAAAAAATTGGTAAAAAGTAGACGATAAAAATCGATTAAAATATCAGTCGTTTGCGGGAACCCTAAGCCATCGTATACAGCCGATATTCCTTTTATCTGGCGTGCCGATCAAATTACTGTAGGCGATTTCAATGGCATATTTTAGGATAAATAAAAAGTCGTAAAAGTTGCCTTTTAGCGAAGCACCATTGAATGGCGCACGCGATCTTTTATGCGGTTTCCGATGCCAGCCGAAACTGAATAGTGCCTAAATTGTGCTCAAGGGTTGACTCATTCCACAGATTGCTGCGATTCACTCCTACTGGCTATAAGTTCACTCGTGTTTTACTCAGCTATTTCGCAACGTCGGTCGTGGCATATTTGGCATGATTGCTCTGCCAACTTTTGCGGATATACCGACGTGTGCAATCATATTTCATGATTGAAATGTACCGACTTTTATATGTTGCGACGAAGTATTGGGTCATCTATTAAACTAGTACGTTCGTTTATTTTTATGGGCCATTAATTCCAGTTGTGATTTTTATTTGATTCTTTCTTAAATTGGTAGATGTAGCAAACTCAGCACTCTTCCAAAAATCAAAAGCAGAGTTATTGGTTTCCTTTAAACATATTAAGCAGTGTGTTGAGTAGAATAGCACGAACCCCTCACACTTAAAAGTGACGTAAAGGGCGACTAACATTACTGAAGGTTATTACAATAAACCTCTCGGAGACCACAGGGCAGAAGTGTTTTCCCAACTATGGTCTTTTACTGCGATACCCTCCTGAGAGATAAGAAGATAATGGCAAAAGCCGCCACTTTTTGGGAGGAGGCAGCTATCGTCCAGCAGTGGACGTCTTTCGACAGGGAAGATGTTATATTTCAAATATTTCTTCATTTCTCAGGTTTTCAACCACCTTTTTTTTCACGTTTACCAAGTTTTCCACCTTTTTGCAAGGTGGTTAAAAATATGATTCGTTTCATAGAAGTCAAAATGTAAATATAATACTCGTTAACTTTTATTTATCATAATGAGCATATTATTTTCATCAATGCTAAAAAAAGAGCTTTCCTTTGGATGAAAACATCTTAGAATGGATCATAACGCATCAACGCATCAACGCATCATACTGGAGGGAGACTCTGTACCAGGGTCGTCTGCTTAGGTACCTCCGTCTTACCTATTTCTGCCGCAAAGCAGCAGTGCTTGCATTGCTGTGTTCCGGTTTGAAGGGTAAGATATGGCAGTGAAATTACTGGGTACAGTGACTATACATCTTGTGTCACAAGTTGGCAACGTACACTGTGGTTCTTGTGGAGGTTGCAGTTTTGCTGCGAATCTAACAAGAGCCACATGTATTATAGGTGACTGTTACCACTTACCATCAGGTGGGCAGTTTGCTTGTTTGCCAACTTTCAGCAATAAAAAAAAAAAAAAAAAAAAAAGCGAGACTAATGCGGATTGGTGATACTGTAACCTTATGATAACATCTGGAAATGCTTGTTCTCTGAATCTATTAACATCTATATGTATAGAACACAGCACGGGCTGGTAGATCCCAAGACTGCAGACGAAATCAATGATTTAGTGTATATTCCCTAGCACGAAGGACCTCGGTATAACAATTTTGATCACCCATTTAAAAACCGGCCTGTCTGCAATTTTCTAAACGTGCTAACCACAGCACCGTCTAGCTCCTTATGGGTGAATATCACCCAAATTGAATTACCCCAAATTTTTATCCACATTTGCTGGTTACAGTTTTAACCATAGAACTATAGAAATAAGTGTAATTGGTGGCATTATTAAAATTAAAACAGTGATCTGCAAAATTTCATCAAAATATTCAGCGAGTTTGATTTAACCCTTGGTATGGCTAAAGTGGCTAAAAGTTACACGCCATGCCTGGTGGGCCTGTCAGACCCAGATTTTCAACTTGTTTTATTTTCCATAAATTTTATTATGTAGGGTGTTTTATGCTTTAACAAGTATGTCTAAAGAGTAAACAAGAGATAATAAAAAAAATCATATTACAAATTAACAGACTTTATTTTTTCAAATTAAACTAAACTCAGAAATTTAACAAAATTTAGACCATATTAATAATCTTATTTGTAATTTGCGCGGAAGTGTAAGAACTAAATATATTATTTCTGTCAGACAAGTTTCGAACACGATTCACACACGCATTTGTATCGCGTTTTAAGCGCATTTGAATAATACAAACGCAAACCGGCGCAAAAAAAATCTACGGCGCAGAAATCGCGCGTTCCTGAAACGCGCGTCGTCTGCGTGTTAAAAATACTCCGTTTGCTAGGGCTCTAAGGAAGCGGCCGGAGAACATTCCGCGTTTAGTAACAATTAGCTATTAAGTATGATGAAGCGCGCAATTCAAATTTGAATGAACTATAACAGATCATGCGTTGGTGTGGGTCTGATTGACACTATCAGGCATACCGAGGATTAAGCAATATCAACGCTTATATTGATGCGTTAATAGGAAAATGCAATATGGTTTTTCTCTCAACTCTAAGATTATATCACACAACATAACATTAATTCGTAATTGACAAATCGTTCTAATAAACCTCCGGGAAGTAATCAGAGATAACCACTTCATTCGATTTACATAACTCAATCCTGAATAAGTAGCGATGAAACCGTTCCGTGCCGAGCTGGAACGAGCTCGCTTCTGTTTGATCTAGGTTTGACCTATAAAAACTTTGCAGGGAGAGAAAGAATGGTTGAGGAATAGCCATTTATATCCAGTTAGTTCTGTCTACGCCACGGTTTAAACCGTCCTTCGAAGAAAGTTTTAAAATCCTCCGCGAATCGTGACGAATACAGAGGAGATTGTGGAATTTTCTAACTAACTTATATATAAGTTAATACATACTTATACAATTGGCGATTGGGGTAAATATTTCCTGAAAAAAATTGAATTATTTTTCTTATCTCTACTATATAAAAGAAGGACTTTGTGGGTTTGTTACCATATATAATTACCATAGTTACCATAAGCCTAAAAATAACAGTTTTTATAATCAATTAACGTTACCATAGCAACGCGTGGCCGGGTTATACCAGCAACGCGTGGCCGGGTTAGCTAGTTTATTTAAAATTCGTTACGAAGTATATGTGTTTTATTGGCTGTATCTATGTATGTAAAGCAAAAAGAAATCTTCAGTTATAAAAATGAGAACAAGTGTAAAAGTTCACGACAGCATTTCTTTTCTGCAGTTACGTCGGACTTTGCAGATATGCGACACATAAAGCTGCAAAACTCACGCTGTTTCTCGTCAGGAACATGGATTACTTAGTCGCCAGAATGTTTTATTAGCAAACTCTTTAAGACGTACCTCGTATATTTAGATACAATGTTTCAATTCAACGATGTTTTAATAAAAAGAAGGGATCATATTGACTATATATACCAATCTGCTTATTCTTCTCAGTTAAAAACGTCTGGAATGGATGGTAGATAAAATGAACCATTCAAAACAACTTATTTTAAAGTGGTTTTGAATGGTTCTTTTCATTTAATTCGAAGTTATGTAAAATTATTGTATATCGTTACTTGTTTTATGAATATAAAGTAATATTATATTTCAATGCGTACATGTCGCAGTGCAAATTTATTTTCGATTTTGTTAAAAATAGCTTCTGCTGAATGTTTTGTTGCAACTAGAATATAATTAAGTTTAGTTAAAATTTAACAAAATGACTTATCACTATTTGAATCGAGGTCAAACTTCAACTTGGATCAGTCAATTTATACTTATAATATTAATATTTGTTTTTCCTGTTATTTTTAATTATTCTTCTTTAAATATTATTTTAATTTGGAATTATTCAATTCCTTAAGATTCAATTCCTTAACATATTACATTTTATAAAGCGATTCAATTCCTTAAGCGCTTTTTAAAATGTAATATGTTGTGTAAAGATTAGTAAATAAACTATTGAGGTTCCAAATTAATTCATCATCTTCAGGATATCAGTGTTACGACGCTTACTGATGGGCATAAACATCTCTTAAAGACTTCCACAACGGCCGGCCCTATGCAACCTAAAAAAAGCTGTATCGAACAGCTTCTCGCAAACTTGACCAGATTGTCAGTCCCCCAGTAGTGGGGGTCTACCCACAGCCCTTTCGAAATTTATTCGCCCTAATGGCCAACGGGTATTCTCACCAAATACCACTTCAGCTGAGCAATCCTTCAAACAATATCGGTTAGTTTAGTTCTTCTGCAGATTCTATCATTTCTAACTCTATCAAGCAGGAAAACACCAAGCATAGGTCACTCGCATCTTGCATTATTGTTCGCTTGGTGACTTCAGGCTTTCTTATGAAATCCGACCATTCCAAAAAATGTAATTGAAAAAAATGTATAAGTAATAGGCTTAAACCCCCACGTGAACCTCATGTGAGTTGAGTCCACGTGCTAGGACTTAGAAATAACATAAAATTAATTCACATCCAACAATATATTTTACTTTCATAATTAAAATCAACATTAATTTCCATCCACAGAGAGAAAAGAAGAAAAAATTGTTAAGCCGCATCAACAAGTCCGTGAATTTGATATTAATAAACGAAGAAACGTAAAAAGTAAATTACGTCCAATGTTTTGCGTCTCTTAAAAAATAAAGAAATGGAATCAGATCACCATAAATCGCTTAATTGGTAATTCCAGACAACGACGAAACTTTGCCTTCTTATTTCGTCAATTTTGTTGAGGGACTTTAAGTAGGGAATAAAAAACGCGGCGAACATGATTTATGAATTAAACAACAAAGTAATTGCTAGCCGTTTTTCAATCTCACATTTAAAATGATCGTTTATAACAAGGTTTTGTTGTTTATAACAACGAATAGTGGATTTCGGTATGAAATGTAGGCAGTATGTATTTATTTAAATTTTTTAATAAAATTGTAGTGTTCATGGTGGACCAATGTCTCCCACTCTGAAGGTACTTTTAATATTAAAGTGTTAAAATATTAAATTACCTACTAGAAGTTCGATTGTGCTATGGTAAGCTCGTTTGACCTACAATTGCGGATGCGACATTCATAAGGGCCTGACTTCGTAAAGGTAATCTAATTTTTTTTCCTATCTCAAAATCCTATGTGCTTAGGAACGTGCTTTAAGCCGATCCTCGCTGCAAGTTGTTGGCACTTATTTATTGGCACACCAGTGTATGGTGGGTTCTCCCTACGTTATTTTTCACTCAAATCTATGCGAGCTAAGCGTCAAATTTTACCGTTACACGGTACCGTTCTTTTGTTAAAGTTGAAGAATGGAAATTATTTATTCAGTTCTACACTTAAGGAAGTAAGTTCTCAATTACTGTTAGGGCGACATTTTTTATGTATTGTTTTACGAGCGTCATCATAAAATCGTCACTTTCACTAATGCTCGTATTCATCACACAGACATCTATCCCTTCCGGGATTCCAACCAGGACCGTCGGTGCGAAAGGCAGAATCACTACCGTTGCACCAAACGGTCGTCATAGCTACTCCAATAGGTACTGCAAATATATAGACGAAATGAAAGGAAACAAAATAACGTGCAATTCGACATTTTTGAATTTAGAATAGAATAGCAATAGAATCTATACCGAACAAATAAGCGGCCCTATGTCTTTGAATTCTAAAATAAGTTTTTTTTATTTTACTGCCTGTGCTAGTAGGGCAGTGATAGATTTTCATATAATTATACTGCCTGTGCTAGTAGGGCAGTGATAGATTTTCAAATAATTTTACTGCCTATGCTAGTAGGGCAGTGAAAGATGTTTAAATAATTTTACTGCCAGTGCTAGTAGGGCGTGATAGATTTTCATATAACTTTACTGCCTGTGCTAGTAGGGCAGTGATAGATTTTCATATAACTAAATAGAGACGTACTTTCTAACTCTTTCTAACACTCACGAGCTGTATGAAAGTACCTAGTATGTTTGCACTGTAGAACCATTTCACATGACATCAATTATTGATTTCTATACTGTTGTCCATTGACTTTCAGCCGATTTAGTGTGACATAGTTCTATGATATATAATGTATATTGCTTGTAATTGTACAAGTAACAACGTACTTTCCGAGCAGGTGTTTTATATATAGATTACTTTAATCTTTAGTGTTTTGCACTGCTGTATATAAGAGTTTATGGAAGCTAGTTAAAGATGAAGTTTTACTTAATTTAAGATATTAATTTATATATTAAGAAAGAGGATATTTTTATTAAGTTGTGTATTAAAACAGTGCAAGTTTACCGAGACTTCTATGTGAGAGAACCTTCTAGGAATCTCAAACAAGGGCTTATCATTTTTGATATTTCATATCAATATGTTTTGTTTAGGAGAGACAGTACCTGTAGTTAGAGACAGACAATTTATTTTTGTTCATTCCAATACTGAGCTATTTTTAAAACGTAGTTAGCTTTAAAAATGAACTGACAACCGATTGGTAACAATGACAACGCATTAATGGACTCGCTCTGTTTCATAATAGCATACAGTCTCAATAAAGTATTATTAATTGTCATTAGTCGATTTAGACGGCGTTTTGTTGAATCAATATAAAACTGTTTAATTGAAACTAATGCAAGCATTGTTATCCAACAATAGAAGCATTTATAGCATCTATTAAAAACAACAATCGTTAAAGTGTCAACATTGGTTTCAGTTTTAGCTTCTAATATTTTGATGTTACTGAAACTTCATAATTGATTGAAATAGATTTAAAGATAAGCTAATTGTATTTTGTCAAACATGCTTGAATACTGTATAGTTATTTTGACAAGATTCTTAGAGGTAAATCGAAATTGCTGTGATAATTATATACATGTGAGTAACAAGCAGTTCTTTTTTAATAAATTATTTTCCAATTAATTAATCGGTAGTATTATTTATTTTACAATAATTTCATTTCATAAGGGTTCCGTACCTCAAAAGTGAAAAACGGAACCTTTATTTTTTAGTATGCATTCGCACAATTGGCAAATGAATGAATATGCTTTATTTTACATAAACCACATTTATATATAAAAAAGAAAAAGCCCAAACAATAAATGGAACAATCGACAGCCTTATTGCTAAATGTAATAACTTCCAGGCAACCATGGAATAGGCTGGGTAGTATCAATGATAAATGGGCAACTCTATGCATACCTACACAAAATTTTTATATACCTTACATATAAGTAATACCTAAATAACATTCATATAAAAATATACATTTTAATACAAATTTATACATTGCATAGGTATATATAAAAATATTTAAGAAAATGAAGTTGGTGAGGAAGTTAGAATAAAAATAAAAAACAAATAAAGAAATACGTAATAATAACTAAATCACCGATGATAATAAAAAATATGGTTCATTTACAAGTCGCTTAAAAAAGTCAAATAATAATACAGCTTAAACTGAAAAGGAACTATTAAATATCTTATTGACTGTTTCGCTATCTCCAACACTAAGTTCTCCGAGGGTCTCAAAACACGAGTAGAAGAAAATTTAAGTGTAAACGGGTGTTAAGGAATGAATAAAATTCTGTAAAGCAGACAAACAATAGAAGCATTCCGGCAAAGGCAAATCAGCTCAAACGGTGAACCTGGCACGGAATTTTGAATTATGGTCATATTTGCAGAGTCCGAATATGAAATTAAATTAAAGATTTGACGCCGCTCAAGATTTTTTAGTCCATTTCTCCTCAGTAAGTTCGAGATAGGTAACATTGTCAGAGTGACTGATTGTACAAGCACAGTTTTGTTCGCCTTCAGTAGGAAATTACGCAGCCTTTTCAATGACCCAGCCGAAGCAAACATTTTTCAACTCAACTCTCGTAAGTTGTACAAGTCTTATTGGTCAAATTGTGCTTCTGTGTAAATTTGCAAATCACCATTAGAGAAAAGACCATCCTACTGTATACGAGCTTATACTTGGCTTCATTGGAAGTATTGCTAAGTTCGAAGAGTAATAATGCCGTTAATTTGTACCCGTCAGAATGGCGGATATATGACTTCCAAATAAATCATAAATAATTTATATAAATGTAAGGAAAATGTTCGTTTATGTATTTAGTACATAAACGAACATTTTCCGTTCGTTTATGTACTAAATACATAAACGATCGGAAAATGTATTTAGTACATTTTCCGTTCGTTTTGAAAACGGAAGGAAAATGTACCTTCCTTCCGTTTAAAGGAAGGAAGAAAAAAAAAAAAAAAAAAAAAATCCTCCCTCTCTCCCTACGTCCCTCGGACGTAGGGAGAGAGTTCCACTTCACTTGTAAGGAAGTGGAACTCTCTCCCTACGTCCTCTCTCCCTAGTGGACGTAGGGAGAGAGTTCCACTTCCAAGCAAGGGAGTGGAACTCTCTCCCTACGTCTGTATTTCCGAGTACATATAACTCGTCTGTTTTCAGGGCCAGGGTGAATAGGTACCTTCTGGGTTAGCTCGTTCTATCGTGGATTCTGTCTTTGCCCCCGGGCTTGATTGGGATCAAGAGCGAACCCATTCGAAATAAAAAAAAAAAAAAAAAAAATGTGTTAATATACGTTTTCGTATGCGTAGAAATCGTCCATCCTGATGTCAGGTTGGCGGGTGAATTCTATGCCAATTAACCTATTTCAAATCTGACATTAGTAATAAAATATACGTCAATTGTTTATAATATAGGGATTCTATCTAAAAACTTCTTAAATATTATACAAGCTCTAATATTGTAAAAAAGTACGTAAGCCGCCACCCTGAAGTTATAATTACGGGTTGTTTCTAAACCAATCAAACTATTCTTATCATCCAAAATACCAATGAAATGTTCGCTTAATCTTTATAAAAATCTTTATAAAAATTACTGGGTTGAGAATTATAAATGATCTGCTATGATGTTGTCACAACTAGGGAGACATGACCTTAATGTCATCAAAAACATCTTTGTTTATGTACATAAACGCAATCATTATATAAACACGCATCATAAGAATAAAAATTGTATTAAAGATATCTAAATCTGCGCCTGTTTAAAATGAATCTATCTATGAAGCTAAAGTAATTACACATTTTCCTCATAAACAGTATTTACGAATCATATTGACTCAGAATTATGTGTCATTATTCTTCTAAGATTAATTAAAGTCCAGAAATGGTGATTTCCCATTGTATTATTAATGTTAAAATGTTATTAAAATTAATGAAATCACGCTAAGAATTAATTAATCCAGAGTATTTTACAATCTGATAGGAACATAAGACGTATATTTATTTGGTATTTGGTTGATTAAAATAGTTTAATTAGTTTAGAAGCAATCTGCTATTGTGATGTTAGGATGGCGGTACACGTGACTATTTTAGAGCTTGTATAACATTTAAGAAGTTCCTTAATAGTGTCCCTATATGAAAAATTGACGTACATTTTATTGTTGATGTCAGATTTGAAATAAGTCAATTGGCATAGATTTCACCCGCCAACCTGACATCAGGATGGCGACTCACCATAAAATAACGATTGCTACGTATATGAATACGTTCATTCTAACGTAAAGGTTCTAACTAGCTGGCTGCTTGATAGATCGTATATTGAAACTGAAGCTCTTCTCGGTCGATATTTCTAAGTTACTTCTTGTATTATTATATTTATAAACGTTTTTACTTAATTTCCTATGTTTTGTTGAAATGAAGCAAATTATTCAATAATTTTTGGTTATATTCACATTTGGATTTTTGCTTTTCCGTAGTTTACTTTTATTTTATTTTTTTGATTTGTCTCGGATTTGTTTTTCTTTTCTAATAATCTGTTTCATGCAGTAGGCATTGTGAATTCTGGCCGCAAGGCCATGTAATCGGTTTACTGGTCTCCCAAGATACAGGCACTGCCTAGTTTGGGGACCTTTGTTAAATGTATAGACTCAATTTGCCTATGCCCATTTTAAACAAGGTATTTATTTATGGGTACTTTCCCAATTTCCAAATTTATAGTGCAATAAATTATAATTATTATTATTATTTATTATTATCAGATATTTTAGTAGAAAAATGTACCTTTTCCGCACATTTACATAAATTACTTAAGGGTTTAATTTGAATTCATACATCCGCCATTCAGATCGGTACGTTAATTTACCATTTTCTATATATCTGACCTGATGTGATCAACTACGTTTACTAAAACTGTGGTGATGCTACGACTCACAAGAAACTGTGATTGGAATGGATTCAATTGTTTGTTCTTACAAAAAAAAGCTAGATAGCTGGACAAGCTTCCAGCAAAGGTGCTGTTGACCTGTCGCTATCTTGCCCTTCCTTTCCTTTTAGAATGATAACCATTGGTCTATAATCAGCGAATGATGATGGTTTGGCATTTTCGGGTAAAGGGGTGAAATGTACATCTTCCTTATCAGTAGGAAAAACATCAGAGCTGATGTAGTAGTTAAGTATACGTAAACTACAGAATTAAATGATTGACATAATACTCTTCTTAACATTACGGCCAGTAAATTGCTGAAAAGAAAAAGTTGAATAATTTGGGCGTAAGAGTAAAGAAAAGAAAATAATGTATCTGAGTTGTATGGCATGCGAAGAAGTAAAATATGTTTATTCAGTGAGTTGATATTAATATTATTGGCTTTAAATATTTCACGTTATTTCCCAATATCCAAAGATTGTAGAAATTTCCATACCTTCGAATACAGATCGTGCATTCTAGACCTAGTTATAGATATACTGGCGGTGTGCATTCCTACATTCGAGTACCTTATTATATTGATATCGAGTTTTCCCATATTTGTTCCAGTTTGATGTAGGAGGTTGTCACTTATATTTATTTTGCCAGCATTTTTATGTATAGGTAGATGTTTGATATCTTCAGTGAGCGTAGCAATTGAAGGTGCTTCATTCAATCCAGGTACTTTAGGGGATGAACCTTGTTTAGTTTTATGAGGACTAAGGACAAAAAGATATAGTTTCTCATTCACGTCATTGCAGTCAAGGAGTTGGCACTGATTGATTTCAGCAGAATTCGTTTAGAGATTGTCTATATTATTACCACTACAGTCTATAGCCCCATTAGATACATACATTATAATCTTATCTCCAATAATGTAATCGCATTTATCTTTGCGGTTCACTTGTGAATTCAAAGTACAGTTTAAGCCAATATTTTTTCTTATGTTTCTATATAATAAAAGAAGAATAACACAATTAACAATCGTAAAACATCAAACGGCCTGGGTAAGGTTTCAGATAGGAACTTTCTTTGTTCTAAGAGTTCCTTTGAGAAGACCGCGATGCTTTCTAAGAACAGATATTGAAAAAACAGCTAGCAACCGTTTCATAAAAACCACCTTGAAATTTTTAGATAAAATAAATATATGATCGATCTCGCCTCTAGCAACTAAAAGGTTGGTATAATTGAATGTCATTTTTTTTGTTTTTAAAACTGAGTTTGAAAAACGACGCTCCACTTTTAATCGGTTTTGGCATGGTATGACCAATTCATATGGGCACCCCATATGAATCGGTGGCATATATGGCTCTTATGGCATATAATACTCATAGCATTAAACAAATATTGGGCATAAACATAGTAAAATAAATAAAACCACGCATCTAAACAATGATTATGCCGAATACATTATTATTAAAGTACTCCGACATCCCGCTTCTCAATCCGATAAAACAAAATTATACTTCTACACACGTCGAACATTTGGTGCAATGGTAGCGATCGCTTAACTTTTCCTATTGATATCCCTGGGGGGTCTTTAATCAACTGATCCCGCTTTTAACTTATCCCACGGGATGACTTGACTAAAAATTTTATTTGTCAAAGATTGGATCTTCTTCCATCACATAGAACTGTTCTTTATCAATCAGCTCTGAGGAAAGGTGAGAAAAGGCCGCACAAAGTTTTATGTTTATGCACAATCCGACTAGTTGACCTTTAACTGCACTTTGATGATATTTCGTAAATCTAATGTCAAACACTTTTATTCGCGATTATACTAATTATAAATCAGTAGCTCGATTCAAAACATTCAATAGGTTAAATGTCCCGCGGGAGAAGTTTCAGCGGCCTCAGTTGACTAAAGACCAACCTTGGGGTCGAATCTTGGAAGGGGCAGATGTGTTTATGATAAATACGAGCATTTGTAACTGAGTTATGGGTATTATTGTGCTATATAAGGTAAATCTATAATATAAGATCATAGTGGTTTATGTGTTTGTCTGTCCCCTCTTTTTCCCGCTCTTTTTCCATTGTATCAATAACGTTACCATAGCAACGCGTAAACCGCAAGTAGTTCGTCTACTGGACGCTAGATGGCGCTAACGGAAAAATATTTAATAATAGAAAAAAAAATTGTCCACCCGTGCGAAGCAGGGACGGGCCGCTAGTCTATAATCTAAGATCACAAATTTGTTGTTTGTCTGTCCGCTCTTTTCCCTGCTCTTTTTCCATTGTATATGCGTTACCGTAGCAACGCGTTAACCGCAAGTAGTTCGTCTACCGGACGCTAGATGGCGCTAATGGAAAATATTTAATAATGGAAAAAAAATTAAGAATTTTGTCCACCCGTGCGAAGCCGGGACGGGCCGCTAGTTACATATTAAGTGCGCAAGAGTTAACGCTCGTAAAAAAGATACTAATGTGCTTATATCACAATGCGTTAGGCTAATGTGCCAACTGTAAAGAGCTGCTGTTTGGTGAATAAATAATATCCGTTGCCTTAGTATTCCTAACACAAGCCTTACAGTAGTTACTTTATGCTAGGCCAATTGATGTGAATGTTCGAAAAGACAAAAAGAAACAAAAAAATCTAAAATCTTTCAACAATCATGTCACTTATGGTACGCTTAAGCATCTTAAGAAAAGAAAAGTTAATATATCTTTATAAAGAAAGAGAAGGAAATGGTATCTAGGCCGGCGACCTAACAACAATTAACAGACAACGTAGTCAAAACGCAGTGCAAATTTAAGCTAAAGAAAGTCAATTTACCCTGATTCTTTGTACGGAAAATTTGGTTTTCTATTCTCGCAGATATTTTTTCAGTAATACTTAGAAGCAAATTTAAATAAAACCACTTTAACCGGATAAACCTTAAGTTTATTTATTTTTCTTATTTAATGAAAACGTTTCGCCCACTATGGTGTTTGTGACGACCGTTTGATGTAACGGTAGCGATCCTACCTTTCGCATCAACGGTCCTGGGTTCGAATCCCGGAAGGGGCAGATGTTTGTGTGATGAATACGAGCATTTGTACCTGAGTCATGCTGCCGTCCTTACGATAAGTGCAATAAGTCGAATTTTTTATCAAATTGACTTACGTACAATTTACGTACAAATATATGTACAAATATAATATACTACATAGACTTCCGCTTCATTTTATAGTCGTATAGTAAAAGTTTCAAGTCAATAGCTATTATAGTTACGATGATACACAAAAAAACAAAAATTAAATCTATAATAGCAATTATTTAGAAAGTAGCTGAAACTACTTATTTCACTTATCGTAAGGACGGCAGCATGGGTGTTTATATATATTTCTATGAATATTACATATTTATATATGGTATATGTATGTGTATCTGTTACCCTAGTATCCATAACACAAGCCTAACAGTGTTTACTTTGGGCTAGGATAATTGGTGTGAATGTAAGAAATATTTATTTATTCATTTTAACTTTACAGGAACCGTGATCACAGGATCACTAAGGTAATAGTCGTCATAGATTTGCTGCTATTACCTTCCAATACTTAACTTGTTGAAGCAAATTAACTACAATGTTCCATATAAGCTCGCTCGACTAGCAAGGTATCTACCGTTTAAGGCAATTGCTTTCAGAACTAAACTAGGTCATTTTTCTACAATAAACAGAAATTAGTCGCAATACAGTAAAGAATAACGTTTTTATAATGTGATAAATTATTATAATTGAAAAACACTAGAAAAAATCGACTCGGGTCACAAGTGAATTCTCAGGCGGGAATCGAACCAGAAAGGTACTAGAAAATTTCGACGAGTATTCATTAGTAGGCTCAGTAGCTCAATTGGGAGAGCATTGGACCGGATTTCCAAAGGTTGCGGGTGCCTGAGAATTTACTTATGACCCGAGTCGATCTTTTTTAGTATTTTTCTATTATAATAATTTATTTTTGTAAGATCTAAAATATATAAAAATAATACTGAGCAAATATACATAAGTCAAATTCATTTTGCAAGTTTAAAGCCACTATTATAATATATGAGAATGGTAATATCCGATATAGTCTAATTGCTAATCATATTTTTTTCTATTTTAGAGGTATTTTCTTTATATATATATATATATATGTATATATATATATTGTTGCATGTCGTGACAGCTTTCAATTAAGGCAACACTATGAAATGTAGTGTTATGATGTAAATCAATCATGTATAGTGTGTGCTTTGTTGGCAACCCTTAAATAAATTAAAAAAAAATTGGTTGCCTGTAAAGTCGGTATACGGGCGAAAGTTTTACGTGACAACGACTTTGAGTGGTAAAATAATTTTAATGTGAATATTCATTCGTATAGTAGGAAGAAGGATGAAATAATAGTAACAATTTAAAACATTTATTTATACAAAGAATTATATTTAAAACATTAATTTATAGGCACGCGTCCCTTCCACTTTTTATGTCTGTCTCTCTCGCTCTTAGGCGGGCTAACCATGCCCGAGTGGAAGGGACGCGTGCCTCTCACTCGCTCTCATTGTGAGCGCATAACGTGAGCGGAGCGTAACGCAGTTTCTTGAAGTGTCACCCGGCAAACCAATTTATAAGACGTTGTCACGTCAAAAAATACTCAAATTTTGAAATTTTATAGGATTTGCTATATCTACGATTACTGCAAACTACTGAGTCTACCGTCAGATTGAAAATGGGAGGCCCCTTTTAGAAGAACTAAGTAAAGAAACTAGGAGATGAGGGACCAACTTCCATCTTAAATTTATTATTTACATAATTATTAGCACATGTATGATGACCATAACCTTAGTCATCGTGTGGTCAAGACCTATGCAACGTGTCGAAACGTCAGCATTAAAAATTAAAAAAAAAACAAAAAATCGTTTTTTATCCGGTAAAAGTAGTTTTTATAAATTAATGATATTTGAGAAAGTGTAAAAACTAAGTAAAAATTAATAGTATTTTAAAATAATTAATGCGATTCCGTTAATGTAAGTCGATGAGAATCAACTTGTATGGACCCTTCGCCTCTGCCAACCAGTCAGAAAAAACATAATGATGGCAGAAAAGCTTCCATTAGGGAGGTTTAAGCCTCTTTGGTAGGTAAAAAAGCTCTTTGAGTAACTTTTTGTACGTTAGGTTTATTCCTTAAACTTGCTCAATATATTCCTAAAATGTACCGAGCGTGATGAATGACGTATAACAAAGCTCTTGTATAAACAATTCATGAATTATTATTCTTTTTTAATTCTTTATCATAATTGAGAGCTTACGGATTAAAATATACAAGCTTATATTAGGTAAATTTCAAGCTAATTATATAAGTAAAATTTAGAACAAACCAAATAATTATATGCTTAATTAAATAATTTGTACCTTAATGTAATATATGAGGAACAATAAAATTATAAAATATGTAATAATCAATGTCAGTAGTGATATTGGTTGTGCGGGCGATTAGTGGACTGTATTGCGGTATGAGAAAATTAATGTCGACAACAAATATGAGACGAAGGTGAAAGGGGCACGATACCTTGACCGCCACGTGGTGTGAGATGCTGGAGGCTGCCGAGGTTCCTGGGCTTTACTGTTCCTTATTGATACGCACACGAAGACGCCGTCACATAAAACTATAGGGTGTAGTAGGGGTTTACGGATAGACCACTAGTTCAATTTAAAATTGCGGAACTCCGCTCGCGCGCTTACCCTGACGAACGCGAGCGGCCATCATTCCTTTTTTTTCTGCCCGCACGTTGGCCACATTGCGGTATGATTTGCCACCGATAGATGGCGCGGTCGTCTCGCTCTTCCATATTCGAGACAAGATATGTACGAAAGGGAAATGGAGTAAATGGAGATGAAGCTAGGAGTGTTGACCAAACTAATAAAAATTACAAGACATACAAATAGATAATGCAGCAGATTTGAATGTAATACTGGCTCAACTAGATATAGTGACCTTAACGTATATATTTTCTTAATTATTTCCTTTATATTTATTTAAAATTATATGTTTTATCATCATAATTTAATGTAATAAATTTATTCAAAGCTTGTGTGTATGCTGCTTATAAGTATTTATAAGCCTCATAGTAAATATTATTCAAATTGTTTACTCATTTTTGGATATAAAGGCACAAAACTAAATTTGGATTATCCTGTCAAAATATTTTTAGCTGACATATTTTGAATATTGTTTGGTGCACGTAATAATAATTAGTAGATAAACAAACACAGATAAATAAGAACTCAATGATAAATTAATAAAGTGATTAATTGTTTCGTATTTCGTCAAACAATAAACATATGAAAATTACCATCGCAACATTAATTTATGCTTTAGAAACATTTCTTTGCTTGCTAACACGTCAAATTTGCCTAAAACTGTACTGTGAATGCTCATTGTACTAGCTGGCTGAAAAGATAATATGTAGTTCCCTTATAAGATATATAAGGGACAAATGTTTGGACGTTTATAGTTTCTATTGTCTACACAAATCGATTTGTTTACCAAAAATAGAATTCAATACCAAAAATAGCCCTTATGTATCGCTTCTGAATTATTAATATTACTTGCATTAAGTGTAGAGGGTGTTTGGCAGAACTCGTTCTTCGTGATAAGGCCAACCATTGTTACACGTTATTTTTAAAATACTTATGTTTTGTGGTGTAAGCAATTAAGTGTCTTGTATTGTATTATAAATCTTCTCCAAATTACGATATCATAACGTTGTATAGATGTAGGAGATGGATCTGTAATAACTATATTGAAAATCAGTTTCTGTAGAGCTATCCAAATTTTTTTACAAGAATGTTGAGTATAGAATACATTTTGTTCACGCGTTCTTCCCACAAACACAGGCCGGCTATACTAAGAATTAGAAATTTATATGAAGCGACTTTACTGAATTATACATATTCTTGTACCAATTCGTTACTAATTTGTTTTTTTTATATATGTTCTCGTTCAAATTATTTGCTCACATCAATTTAATAGCGTCATCACCTCATTTATTTCTTCTTAATTTTTCAAAAAACAATGACCATTTATTATTTATTGAATGTGATAACTACCAATATATAATAAAAAGAACAGGAGACCCAACATACTGCCTTGTTGCACATCGTATTTATTTGATTGATTTGTAGTTGAATAATAAGCTCCTGTCTTACTTTTTATTATATCTGCACACTTGTGCTCTGCCAGTAAGATAGAACCGAATCCACTCGTATGTCATTTACCGTATATAAAAAGCTTATCTTATAATATTTTGTAATTTTACAAAATCGAAAACTTTAGTCAAGTTCATAAAAATAACATAAACTGGTTATGTTTTTAATTTAATTTTTTGCATTCACAATGCAATATTTCTATAAGATATAAAATACGTATGTAAAAAACAACTACGCCTCCGAGCCCTCAGATGGGATTCGAACCCACGACCTTTCGCTATCCGGGCGACTGCTCTGACCAGCTGAGCTACCGAGACGCTGGCAAACGTGTCGAATTTTACAAACGTATTTCAACTTCTACCATGAGCTAGTATCGTTCCACCAATGTTGAACGCTAACTACCTTCAACATCGAAAGTAATATTTTTACAAATATTAAACAATCGATTAAGATGGAACCAGCTATAATTATGTTTTTAATTTAATTTTTTGCATTCACAATGCAATATTTCTATAAGATATAAAATACGTATGTAAAAAACAACTACGCCTCCGAGCCCTCAGATGGGATTCGAACCCACGACCTTTCGCTATCCGGGCGACTGCTCTGACCAGCTGAGCTACCGAGACGCTGGCAAACGTGTCGAATTTTACAAACGTATTTCAACTTCTACCATGAGCTAGTATCGTTCCACCAATGTTGAACGCTAACTACCTTCAACATCGAAAGTAATATTTTTACAAATATTAAACAATCGATTAAGATGGAACCAGCTATAATTATGTTTTTAATTTAATTTTTTGCATTCACAATGCAATATTTCTATAAGATATAAAATACGTATGTAAAAAACAACTACGCCTCCGAGCCCTCAGATGGGATTCGAACCCACGACCTTTCGCTATCCGGGCGACTGCTCTGACCAGCTGAGCTACCGAGACGCTGGCAAACGTGTCGAATTTTACAAACGTATTTCAACTTCTACCATGAGCTAGTATCGTTCCACCAATGTTGAACGCTAACTACCTTCAACATCGAAAGTAATATTTTTACAAATATTAAACAATCGATTAAGATGGAACCAGCTATAATTATGTTTTTAATTTAATTTTTTGCATTCACAATGCAATATTTCTATAAGATATAAAATACGTATGTAAAAAACAACTACGCCTCCGAGCCCTCAGATGGGATTCTAACCCACGACCTTTCGCTATCCGGGCGACTGCTCTGACCAGCTGAGCTACCGAGACGCTGGCAAACGTGTCGAATTTTACAAACGTATTTCAACTTCTACCATGAGCTAGTATCGTTCCACCAATGTTGAACGCTAACTACCTTCAACATCGAAAGTAATATTTTTACAAATATTAAACAATCGATTAAGATGGAACCAGCTATAATTATGTTTTTAATTTAATTTTTTGCATTCACAATGCAATATTTCTATAAGATATAAAATACGTATGTAAAAAACAACTACGCCTCCGAGCCCTCAGATGGGATTCGAACCCACGACCTTTCGCTATCCGGGCGACTGCTCTGACCAGCTGAGCTACCGAGACGCTGGCAAACGTGTCGAATTTTACAAACGTATTTCAACTTCTACCATGAGCTAGTATCGTTCCACCAATGTTGAACGCTAACTACCTTCAACATCGAAAGTAATATTTTTACAAATATTAAACAATCGATTAAGATGGAACCAGCTATAATTATGTTTTTAATTTAATTTTTTGCATTCACAATGCAATATTTCTATAAGATATAAAATACGTATGTAAAAAACAACTACGCCTCCGAGCCCTCAGATGGGATTCGAACCCACGACCTTTCGCTATCCGGGCGACTGCTCTGACCAGCTGAGCTACCGAGACGCTGGCAAACGTGTCGAATTTTACAAACGTATTTCAACTTCTACCATGAGCTAGTATCGTTCCACCAATGTTGAACGCTAACTACCTTCAACATCGAAAGTAATATTTTTACAAATATTAAACAATCGATTAAGATGGAACCAGCTATAATTATGTTTTTAATTTAATTTTTTGCATTCACAATGCAATATTTCTATAAGATATAAAATACGTATGTAAAAAACAACTACGCCTCCGAGCCCTCAGATGGGATTCTAACCCACGACCTTTCGCTATCCGGGCGACTGCTCTGACCAGCTGAGCTACCGAGACGCTGGCAAACGTGTCGAATTTTACAAACGTATTTCAACTTCTACCATGAGCTAGTATCGTTCCACCAATGTTGAACGCTAACTACCTTCAACATCGAAAGTAATATTTTTACAAATATTAAACAATCGATTAAGATGGAACCAGCTATAATTATGTTTTTAATTTAATTTTTTGCATTCACAATGCAATATTTCTATAAGATATAAAATACGTATGTAAAAAACAACTACGCCTCCGAGCCCTCAGATGGGATTCGAACCCACGACCTTTCGCTATCCGGGCGACTGCTCTGACCAGCTGAGCTACCGAGACGCTGGCAAACGTGTCGAATTTTACAAACGTATTTCAACTTCTACCATGAGCTAGTATCGTTCCACCAATGTTGAACGCTAACTACCTTCAACATCGAAAGTAATATTTTTACAAATATTAAACAATCGATTAAGATGGAACCAGCTATAATTATGTTTTTAATTTAATTTTTTGCATTCACAATGCAATATTTCTATAAGATATAAAATACGTATGTAAAAAACAACTACGCCTCCGAGCCCTCAGATGGGATTCGAACCCACGACCTTTCGCTATCCGGGCGACTGCTCTGACCAGCTGAGCTACCGAGACGCTGGCAAACGTGTCGAATTTTACAAACGTATTTCAACTTCTACCATGAGCTAGTATCGTTCCACCAATGTTGAACGCTAACTACCTTCAACATCGAAAGTAATATTTTTACAAATATTAAACAATCGATTAAGATGGAACCAGCTATAATTATGTTTTTAATTTAATTTTTTGCATTCACAATGCAATATTTCTATAAGATATAAAATACGTATGTAAAAAACAACTACGCCTCCGAGCCCTCAGATGGGATTCTAACCCACGACCTTTCGCTATCCGGGCGACTGCTCTGACCAGCTGAGCTACCGAGACGCTGGCAAACGTGTCGAATTTTACAAACGTATTTCAACTTCTACCATGAGCTAGTATCGTTCCACCAATGTTGAACGCTAACTACCTTCAACATCGAAAGTAATATTTTTACAAATATTAAACAATCGATTAAGATGGAACCAGCTATAATTATGTTTTTAATTTAATTTTTTGCATTCACAATGCAATATTTCTATAAGATATAAAATACGTATGTAAAAAACAACTACGCCTCCGAGCCCTCAGATGGGATTCGAACCCACGACCTTTCGCTATCCGGGCGACTGCTCTGACCAGCTGAGCTACCGAGACGCTGGCAAACGTGTCGAATTTTACAAACGTATTTCAACTTCTACCATGAGCTAGTATCGTTCCACCAATGTTGAACGCTAACTACCTTCAACATCGAAAGTAATATTTTTACAAATATTAAACAATCGATTAAGATGGAACCAGCTATAATTATGTTTTTAATTTAATTTTTTGCATTCACAATGCAATATTTCTATAAGATATAAAATACGTATGTAAAAAACAACTACGCCTCCGAGCCCTCAGATGGGATTCGAACCCACGACCTTTCGCTATCCGGGCGACTGCTCTGACCAGCTGAGCTACCGAGACGCTGGCAAACGTGTCGAATTTTACAAACGTATTTCAACTTCTACCATGAGCTAGTATCGTTCCACCAAAGTTGAACGCTAAATACCTTCAACATCGAAAGTAATATTTTTACAAATATTAAACAATCGATTAAGATGGAACCAGCTATAATTATGTTTTTAATTTAATTTTTTGCATTCACAATGCAATATTTCTATAAGATATAAAATACGTATGTAAAAAACAACTACGCCTCCGAGCCCTCAGATGGGATTCGAACCCACGACCTTTCGCTATCCGGGCGACTGCTCTGACCAGCTGAGCTACCGAGACGCTGGCAAACGTGTCGAATTTTACAAACGTATTTCAACTATACTATACGATACTAGCTCATGGTAGAAGTTTTTAAAATTCGTTAGTTTGTAAAATTCGACACGTTTGCCAGCGTCTCGGTAGCTCAGCTGGTCAGAGCAGTCGCCCGGATAGCGAAAGGTCGTGGGTTCGAATCCCATCTGAGGGCTCGGAGGCGTAGTTGTTTTTTACATACGTATTTTATATCTTATAGAAATATTGCATTGTGAATGCAAAAAATTAAATTAAAAACATAATTATAGCTGGTTCCATCTTAATCGATTGTTTAATATTTGTAAAAATATTACTTTCGATGTTGAAGGTAGTTAGCGTTCAACATTGGTGGAACGATACTAGCTCATGGTAGAAGTTGAAATACGTTTGTAAAATTCGACACGTTTGCCAGCGTCTCGGTAGCTCAGCTGGTCAGAGCAGTCGGCCGGATAGCGAAAGGTCGTGGGTTCGAATCCCATCTGAGGGCTCGGAGGCGTAGTTGTTTTTTACATACGTATTTTATATCTTATAGAAATATTGCATTGTGAATGCAAAAAATTAAATTAAAAACATAATTATAGCTGGTTCCATCTTAATCGATTGTTTAATATTTGTAAAAATATTACTTTCGATGTTGAAGGTAGTTAGCGTTCAACATTGGTGGAACGATACTAGCTCATGGTAGAAGTTGAAATACGTTTGTAAAATTCGACACGTTTGCCAGCGTCTCGGTAGCTCAGCTGGTCAGAGCAGTCGCCCGGATAGCGAAAGGTCGTGGGTTCGAATCCCATCTGAGGGCTCGGAGGCGTAGTTGTTTTTTACATACGTATTTTATATCTTATAGAAATATTGCATTGTGAATGCAAAAAAATAAATTAAAAACATAATTATAGCTGGTTCCATCTTAATCGATCGTTTAATATTTGTAAAAATATTACTTTCGATGTTGAAGGTAGTTAGCGTTCAACATTGGTGGAACGATACTAGCTCATGGTAGAAGTTGAAATACGTTTGTAAAATTCGACACGTTTGCCAGCGTCTCGGTAGCTCAGCTGGTCAGAGCAGTCGCCCGGATAGCGAAAGGTCGTGGGTTCGAATCCCATCTGAGGGCTCGGAGGCGTAGTTGTTTTTTACATACGTATTTTATATCTTATAGAAATATTGCATTGTGAATGCAAAAAATTAAATTAAAAACATAATTATAGCTGGTTCCATCTTAATCGATTGTTTGATATTTGTAAAAATATTACTTTCGATGTTGAAGGTAGTTAGCGTTCAACATTGGTGGAACGATACTAGCTCATGGTAGAAGTTGAAATACGTTTGTAAAATTCGACACGTTTGCCAGCGTCTCGGTAGCTCAGCTGGTCAGAGCAGTCGCCCGGATAGCGAAAGGTCGTGGGTTCGAATCCCATCTGAGGGCTCGGAGGCGTAGTTGTTTTTTACATACGTATTTTATATCTTATAAACTGGTTGTTTCTTTACCAAACAATCAATACAAACTTAGCTGATTTAATAGCAGTCAAAGTACTGAAGTATCTTGACGAAAATCTTAATCAAACATTGATTAAATAAGTTTGACATGACCTTTTCACAGAACGGACATGGAAATTCTCCCTTGAAATTCCCTATAAATTGAATTCCCCATTAATTTAATATAAATAATCATTCAAATTGTAAATTGAATTCCATTATTTTCAACCATTGTGAAGAATAAAATTAAATTGAAAAAGATAACCCACAATGTGATGTAAGAAGGTTTACAACCTTTTTAAGTTACTAAATATAATAATATAGTATAAGGTGCATGAAAAGACCCCACAATGCTGCAGGAGCAGGACAGTGTGAAGGCACAACGACGAGTTTTAGTGGGTATGTCTCCGATCACCCACCGGGCTTCCTCGTTGTCGGGTGGGTGAACGAAAGAGAGCCCCACACAACTTCGCTGTCAACTCAAGCAGCGGAAAGTGCATAAGGCGCATTTCTTGTCGAAAAAGAAGATGCATGAAAAGACACAAGTGTCTTTAAATAGTAGGCTAATTATTTGCTAAAAATATTTGCGATAAACAGACAGAGTGGTCTGGCTCTGAGTGAGACAACCTCCGTGGTGGAGTGGCTCGCATATCAGTTTTCATGGTAACGCCACTTCAAGGTCCCGGGTTCGAATCCCGGCTGGGGCCATGCAGAAATCGACTTATCTTTATTGATTTGAGACTGGATATTACTATACCGCCGTTGTTTCTGAATTCCGTGACACAACTGCTTTAGCTACTTAACAAGAGTTCAAAGCAATGTATGTGACGTCGTCTAATATAAAATATATTTATTGGAGCGGAGCGAAGCGAAGCTCCCATGGATCAGCTTCAATGGCGCAATGTCTGTTACGCCATAACTTCTAGAGTTCTTGACCGATTTTAATATTTTTATGGTGAATCAAATGAACAGGTTTAGGACCAGATGATGACGGAGCCCGAATTTTGAAATTCGCAAAAAAACATTTTTTTCTTTTTTAGGTATTACGTTCCGCTCCAATATATGGTGCTAGCGTAACTTTATGCTTAGCGACTGCATCACCTAGTTGGAGGCTCCCATGGATCAGCTTCAATGGCGCAATGTCTGTTACGCCATAACTCCCCGAGTTCTTAACCGATTTTAATATTTTTGTGTGGAATCGAATCAACAGGTTTAGGACCAGATGGTGACGGGGCCCGAATTTTGAAATTCGCAAAAATTCCTTTCGAACCAAAAAAAATTTTTGTTTTAGGTATTGAGCTCCGCTCCAATATATGGTGCTAGCGTAGCTTTATGCTTAGCGACTGCATCGCCTAGTTGGAGCGGAGCGAAGCGAAGCTCCCATGGATCAGCTTCAATGGCGCAATGTCTGTTACGCCATAACTTCCAGAGTTCTTGACCGATTTTAATATTTTTTAGGTGAATCAAATGAACAGGTTTAGGACCAGATGATGACGGAGCCGGAATTTTGAAATTCGCAAAAATTCCCATGGAAAAAATTTTTTTTTCTTTTATTAGGTATTACGCTCCGCTCCAATATATGGTGCTTGCGTAGCTTTATGCTTAGCGACTGCATCGCCTAGTACAATATACTCCGCGGTTGGTATACTAATAAAAAAACTACTATGATATTAAAACAAAAAATACTAATAATTATATTTTTTTTACGCAGGTATCCTGGATCCGAAAACGAGACCTGCACATCTTGACAGTGGGTGTACATACGTACAGCAGTGATGCGAGGTTTGCTGCTCTTCACGCGGATGGCTCTGACGAGTGGACATTGAGAGTGGCGCCTGCGCAGCCAAGAGACTCTGGAGCATACGAATGTCAAGTGTCCACAGAGCCAAAAATCAGCTTATCGTTTAGACTCACAGTTGTAGGTGAGTATTTTTTCCATACTATTTATAGAAAGCTTTTTTTACCACGCACGAAAGATAGAGTAAATACCTGTATGTCGATTCGTAAGCAGCTACTTACACAATAAGATTACTGGTGGTCATAGACTCTTCCATATGATCTGATAAAAAGATTTCAGAAATTGGATTTTGACAATTTTGATCACTGTATTTAACTTGTGTTCTGTATCTTCTAAGTAAGATCAAATAGTAAAAATAAGATAAAGTATGATTGCCGTATTATTGAGTACCCGTTGGTACAACGGTAGCTAATCTGTCTACTACACCAACGGACCTGATTCGAATCTTGTGTGATTCGCAAGCATTTGTACCTGAGTCAGGGTTTTTATATATTTACCTAGGTATTCTCTTTGCTTTTTTTATTATAAGCTTCACATTTTATGGGGAAAAATAATTAGTGATAATTATCCAATTAAAGAATGGCAACAATGCCTTAAACGCATTATTAATATTCCCGTTAACTCCTTTGGTATGTCTGGTAAGCTTGTATTACGAGTGGGCTTACGTCCGTAGTACATCGGCAAGGATTGAACTCTGCTTAGGAGAAAGCTAACATCACAATTTTTCATCACAGTTAAATAATAGGGTTCTACAAATAAATACAATCATCTATATGTTATATAAAAAAATAAAAAAATCTCTCATGTTACATTGAGAAAAAAAAATATTCGAAGTTTGAAACCACCATCTTTAAAATGTAAACCTGGGTTTTTAAATCTGAAACAAAATAATAAAACTTCACTTTAACAAAGACACGACGTAGCTTTTAACGCTGAATACACACATGTTTGTACTGAAAAAATATTTTTAGTTTGAATATCAAAATTTTTCCACGAAACACTCGCTCATCTTAGTTGGAGTCTAGAGTGTATTCTCATAAATTGTTTGGAGTTAAGCTCTAGGGAGCTCCTCGAAAACTATTGCTATTCTGAAAAGTAAGTCTGACTCGAGAGTAAATTATATGGAAATAATAGATACATCCTGGAAAGTACTAACCTTCAATATGTATTTTCTTTTGCTGCTATCTACGAATGCAAAATGATTTAAGCTTTTGTTTCTGAATAGACATTATAAATTTTCTATATCTGTATCATAATAAATTTAATGTTCAGTATTATATACCTTAACGACCTTGATTGTCGAGTGGCTTGCATAACGGTTTTTATGAGGTTTTCACTCGGATTTAGATCTTCGGTCAATTAAGAAAAATTATATTTTCCATGTCTTCTTCTTCCTCGTGTATTCCATATGTCCATGAGAAACGATAATCTCTCACCATGAGATATGTAAAAATATCTCTTTTACCAAAGTAAAGAGTCAGTATAATAATTCAGTAGCGGTAAGTTTATGTAATTTATCTGTTTGAACAAATTTATTATTTGAATTGGATCTGGATAAATATTTCTTACATTGACACCAATTAGCCTAGCCGAAAGTAAGCACTGTAAGGCTTCTGTTATAAATACTAGGGTAACGGATAGACATACATATATGATACATACATATGTAATATTTATATGGCACACTCATGACTCAGGTACAAATGCTCGTATTCATCATACAAACATATGCCCCGTCCGGGATTCGAGCCCAGGACAGTCGGTGCGAACAGCAGGATCGCTACCGTTGCACCAAACGGTCGTCAAAATGATATATATAGTTTCATAGACTTCATACTTTGGCTCAAAATAATATGTATGATGTTTATCTAATGTAATTTAACATTTAAGAGTTTTCCTTTTATATCGTAATTATGTAGATATTTATTTTAAAAATAACTCTCCTAAGTCAACCGACTAAGAGGTGAGATATGAATTACTAGCACAGCATTTTTATTAGATCTCATATTAATTTAGGATTAGTTGCAGTCTTGCTTTTTTACTTGTTTTAAAAAATATTACTATTAAAGCTTAGTTTATTTGAAATTCGTTAGGTAGTTAAGATAATTCTAATGCATGATGTGACTGCCTGTAATTGATAAGGCACTTAATTTTGAATCCTGTTTTTGTTAGTTTTAATTATTGTATTCCAGTGTACTTATTGTTGGCTGTCCTAATAAAATAAAAATAAAATAAAAAATAAAAATAGGATATTATACACTACAATATTCAACCGCTGCTAAGATATAAGCTCTTCTGATAAATATAATTATTTAAATAAGCCCTACATTTGCCATACAGAGATTCAAACTTAACACTTTTTGACGTACTCTTTATTAGAAAAAAATGGTATGATATATTTAGTTTTTTTCTCAATTTTGATTTCTCAACCGCTATGTAATTGGTTATAGCAGTATTCAAAACATAGTCAAATCAGTATTGACTTTTTGGGCGAATCGAGGTATAAAGATAGGATGCTTAATTTACTTTAAAATTTCAGAATTGCAATAGAATAAATCAATATCAGTAGTGATATAGTTTCCTTAACATATATATACACACATATATTCCTTCCTTTCCTTTTATTTCTTATGTGATATCATAATTTAACGTAATAAATTGATTTAAAACTGCTTTTGATAAGTTTTTGTAAGCTTCATGACAAACATTATTGAAATTCAAATTGTTTATTAATTTTTGGTTATAAAAGCATAAAGCAGAATCTACAATTAATGAAAGACATCTGCAGAATACCAGTGCTGTGATGGCATGTATAGTCACGGCTTATACTAAGCAGAGGATTATTTGGTACCGCTATGTTTTTATTTTTAGGATTTTTAATATTTATACTATTATAACCTTTTATTGTAATTATGTTGTATATTTTGTGAGTGCTCAATAAACTTTCATTCATTCACTCATATAAATGAAATAAAATAACATTAATTGGTCAAAAGGTACATATACATAAATTTTCAAACAAGAAAAACAAAGTGCGGTAGAAAAAATGTTTAATACCCCTGAGCCACCCAGGTTCCGGACTGAGCATAAGCTGTCACGAATACTTAATATCAGCACTACTATACTGGCAGTGCCTGTCAATTTAATAGAAGCGTTTACTTTCATTTATTTGGCTGCCAACCTGTTTTTAAAATCATCCATATTGTTAATGTAAACATTATCATTTTTAAGAATTATTTTAAATAAATAAATTCATCAAATAAACCTTTTGTTCTAAAGTATTTGTGCTGATCGTCGTGTTTTTTTTTTGTTAAATATATACAAAACTTTCTGTTTTTAAGTATACAACGCAGGGCATAGAGTTGGAAGTAACCTTTTTACTTTGTCTTGTTCTAGAACAGTTCTTTCTTTGGAGAAAATTCGCTGGCGACGCCTCTAATCACAATTTATGATAACGTGAACACACTTATAGTCTAAAAATAAAAGCGACTCTGTGTTTATTTATTTATTGGACAACCAACAAGACCGTCACTTGTAACATGCATATAACCATTTTTATAAGCCACATTTCAAAGGGACGTCTCAATTAAAGGCTGCCTCAACATTCATAAAAATGTTTAGCAAGCTTACATGCAGTTCAAATAAGAGACCATAAAACAAATTGAAATCATTAACTGATTAAAAAATTGAAAACCTTGTGAACAAAGTTTCTGATCCATGGCGGCTGCACAGCCCTACGATGCATGCAGTCTTCTTGGGATCGAGCTAAACTCACTAGTGCAACTATCATGGTCCCACAACACGCTTACTTACATTTAAGTGATACAGCCTTAGAAAATATCCGGATTTGTCAATGTGTTATTCATAAAATGACATTAAAAGGGACAAAGCGATATCCGCGTCATGCTCAGCCAATAGAAAACTTTTCCAAAGATGAAATTAGTTATAAAGAATAGTATTTTTTTTATTAACGGCTAACACGCATTGACGCATTGATAGTAATCCTGCTTATCCATCCAAAGGTCCTAAGTTCGATTTTGGTACGAACATAATTATGACAGTGTGGTGAGCATAAATATTCCGAGTCATGTCTGTGTAACAATCTATTATTCGTTATTAACTATCAATAGTAAAAACTCTACTTCGGTTGGAACTGAATAATTGTTATGAGTTGTTTAAAATAATAAAAAAATTGTATTAAGTGGAGTGACGGAACAATACTTGATAAAAGAGATTTGGTAATAACGATGACTTACTGATACAATCATCCAGGGTTTGAATCCATTTAGAGGCGTCTGATTGCGTGGTGGACAGAAGTAATTGTTCTCATGGTGATTTTAATTTATATTCTCATTTGTATGGTATATTTGAAAGAAAGAAATAAAAAAAACAATGACAAAAATATACAGAGAAGAAAAGGCAAAAAGGGGATGTAAACAATTTGAGAAATCACATTAATAATAAAATAAATTATTTTAGTGAATTCCCACCCGAGAATTCACTTGTGAGCCGAGTCGATTTTTTCTAGTATTTTTCTATTAAAATAATTTATCTTATAAGATAACATTGAAAAATGCAAAAAAAAATATAAAAATTATAAAATGAATAATAAAACTAATAAACTACAGTGTGGTGGTCAATAAATTATTTTTATTTAATACCAATAGTACCAATGAATAGTCCCAAATTTATATATATATATATACTTATAATGTGAATGCGCAAATAAGGACTACATATTTACGGGTATGACTAAGAACAAATAATGTTTTGACATTTTCATATCGTAAAGAAATATTTAATAGAAAAATATCAACTTGTCTTATAAGTCAAGCGGGACACACACTCAAATTCCCTCGATATTCGTGCGATATACTCATCCAATCGAAGGATTTGATAATGTTTTTGTTCGTTTTTAGGGTTCCGTACCTCAAAAGGACAAAACGGAACCCTTATAGGATCACTTTGTTGTCCGTCCGTCCGTCTGTCAAGACCGTTTTTCTCAGGAACGCGTGGAGGTATCAAACTAAAATTTATATCCAATACTCAGGCCTACTGTCCCTTGGAGCTGTGAAAAATTCAAACTCCTAAGCCAAAGCAATCAAAAGATACAGACGTTTATGCCGCAAATTTTCGAAACTCGCACGGGAATCAAAACCTACAGGGTACTTCTCGTAGACTTAGAACCTTGAGATTTGGTACGAAGTAACGTCTTATAGTACACATAAAGGAAAAATTGCAAAAACCGTAATTTTTTACTTACATCATAAACCTCTTTTCTTATGAACGCGTAGAGGTATTAAATTGAAATTCATATCAAACACTCAGGTCTATAATACCTTTGAGCTGTAACAAAATCAAACGTTTATGTCAACGCAATCAAAAGAAATAGCAATTTAAGCCGCATATTTTCGAACACCAGTCGATCTAGAATCTTGAAATTTGGCATGAAGCAATGTTTAACAGCACATATAAAGGAAAAATTCCAAAAACCTTAAATTTTCTGTTATATCTTCATTTTGCAATAAAAATACCATAACTATGACTCGATTGTCGTGATGGGTGAACTTTTACTTATATACCTACAGGTTTGTACGGAACCCTCGGTGCGCGAGTCCGACTCGCACTTGGCCGGTTTTTATTAAATTCTTTTGTTTGAATAATCACTTTTGGTAGTAGTTTATGGTAAGAAAATGTCGTATTTCACTTGTTTTCAATACGTCTATATAGCAATAACCACTATCTATCAGAGATGTAGTAAAATTACTTTTACCATTCGCAGTGTCAGCATTTGAATAATTTATTAGCGAAATCTAGGTAATTTATCTGTTTGCACAAATTTATTATTCGAATTCTCTGAACCAATAACTAGGTCATGGCGTTTCGACATCTAACATTTGGCACAGGGACTTGCGATTTATCGGAACAGGGCTCCCATGGATCAGCTTCAATGACGCAATATCTGTTACTCTATAACTTCCAGAGTTCTTAACCGACTTTAATAATTTTTGTGAGGAGTCGAATCAACAGGTTTAGGAATAGATCGTGACGCCCGAATTTTGAAATTTGCAAAAATAAAAAAGTTATGACCAAAAACATTGGCTCTATGAGATTTCCTATTGAAGCAATAAGCGCTCCGCTTTAATATATGGTGCTAGCGAAGCTTTATGCTTAGCCACTGCATTGACCTAGAATAATAGAATAGTGCATTTTATTAAAAAATGGCCACATTTCAGGGAATTGTTAGAATTAAAAATGTTGATAACTCGTTAGTGCATTGTTAGGTGGAAATATTGACAGAGATACCTATTTGTGTGATAAATATTTGTCTCATATTTATTTATTTATTTGATTTGGTGCACGTACAGGTTACAGTCATTGCATTATCAAGGTGTCGTAACAAAATAATAGGACTAGACCATCACCCAATTACACATACACCCAACATGAGTTAACAAAGGTATTAAAAGCTACACAAAACTAGAATGAAACAAAAAACACACAATTAAACTGAAAGTGATAGACCAAGATAAATACAAAGATACAATAATAATCTTAATTTTAGAGGTCTTGGGATCCGGGCATGAACAAATCTGTAATACTCCTTTTAAACAATCTAAAGTGATATTCTTTCTTGCCAGCTCATTGTAGGTTCTGCACATTCTAACTATAGGATTATAGTAAGATGTGTTATTTTTCCAAAAAACCTCAGACGCAAAAGTATTGGGATGTCGAGATCTGTGAAGAGTATTTATAGAAAGCAAAGAGAGAAAAGCCGGTGCATCAATAGACGAATGCAGAATCTTGTGCAGATAAAGTAAGTCATATCTCTTGCGCCGGGCCTGCAATGATACAACACCAAATTTTGACAATCTATCACTATAAGAGTTTAAGGTGCGACCGAGATTTAATTTACGAGAGAGATATTTTAAACATTTCCTTTGAACTCGCTCAATCCTATTGATGTGAACTCTGTAGAAGGGCGACCATATTGGACAACAGTATTCAAGGATACTTCTTGCCAGACTGAAGAAAAGACAAAGTATGCTATGTGGCTTTTTAAAATATTTTGTCGATCTTATGATAAAGCCCAGCATTTTATTACTTCTGCTTACTATGCTATCGTAGTGTGAACGGAAATTTAATTCCTCGTCGAAGAACACACCCAAATCCCTCACAAGTGCTTCCCTAGTTAAAATGCTGCGCTGGATATAGTAGATACGTGTTATTTTTTTTTACTGCTAGAAAATGATATAATGCAGCATTTATCCACATTAAGGCTCATTTTATTAAGCAAACACCAGTCTGTGATCGCAATAAGATCATTTTGAAGAGCCACACATTCCTTACCATCTGTAACACTGGTGAAGATCTTCAGGTCATCGGCGTAAAGAAGAGCAGGGCATGTCAACTGACCAACCAGATCATTGACAAAAACATTAAAAAGGAGAGGCCCCAGATGTGAACCTTGGGGAACTCCTGAGGTTAGAGCTACCGGACTAGAAGAATAGCCCTTGACAGTCACGTGTTGAGTCTTATTATCTAGGTATGATGTTATCCATCTCAGCAAGCTACCATGTATACCATAGTGAGAAAGCTTTAGACAAAGCAAACCATGATCAACGCGGTCGAATGCTTTGCTGAAATCTAAGTAAATGGAGTCGACCTGACCACCAGATGCAAAAGCACGGCATATATAGTTCTTATATTCTAAGAGGTTGCTAAGTGTTGACCTTTTCTTGACGAAACCATGCTGCTTGGTAGAAAGAAACTTATCCAGATAACTATAAAGACAGTCATACACTAAGGACTCGAAAAGCTTAGCAATGCACGAGAGAATGCTAATAGGGCGGTAGTTAGAGCATAATGACTTATCCCCAGACTTATAGATCGGAATGATGTGAGCCATTTTCCAGCTGACAGGAAAAATTCCGGATTTGAGCGATTTATTAAATAACAATGTTAGAGGAATAGAGAGCTCATCTGAACAACGTTTAACAAACATGGGGGGCAGTTCGTCAGGACCCGCTCCCTTTCTCTCATCCAACTCTTTAATTTTACGTAATATGTCTTGTTGCGAAATAGTGAATTCATGAAGCGTAGAGTTATAAATATTAGGTATGTTCGACAATACCACCGGCTCCGCGCAAGAAGAGCTAATAAATACTGAACCAAAATATTCTGAAAAGAGTTCACAGATACCTTGACCGTCGGAAGAAACCTTATTTTTAAATGACATAGTCGCAGGTAGTACACCACTGCCTTTTTTACTATTTACGTATCGCCAGAACATCTTTGCACTTTCATCCAAAGAATCCTCAACTATTGATAAAAATGTTTTGTAACATGTTTCCATAAGAGATTTACTTCTTGTGCGAAGCAAAACAAAGGTATCGTAATCCCTGGGATTGCCAAACTTTTTAAAGCGTGCATGATATTTATTTTTTTCCTTAATGCACTTTTTAAGCCCTGGCTATACCAGATAGGATATTAGCAAGAGGCATTTCTATACAATGGTGTGTGTTTGTCTATTATTTCGAAAATTTTATTTTAAAATTGAGCAACACAGTCATCGGTATTCAAAGCCGAAAAAATATCGCTCCAAACAACATTATTTAATTCTGATTTTAAACTGTCGTAACTGCACTTAAAAAAGTTATGACGTTTCTTATTTTTATGTTTTAAGGGCTTAGGAGGTTTCATATTAGGAATCCCCAAATAATATGCTAGGTGATGACCATCCACACGACACAAAGAATCTGCCTCGAGTACTTCGATATCGGGAACACTGGATAACACAAGATCAAGATAGCGGTTATTTTTATTAGGAATATTATTGAACTGTGCTAGGTTCAAGTACTAATTGTTTCAGAGAGAAGACACGCCCTGGCATCCCGAGGATCCATAGGCACAAGAGCACGAGTGCTACTTCCCGGTGACCAAGTAATGTTGCCAGTATTAAAATCTCCCAATAATAAGAATTCATCCCTGTGAGTGGAATTAAGAATAATCCTCTGACAGTTTTGGTGAAACGCAGTAGCACCATCCAATGGTAAATCAGGGGGCAAGTAACAAAGACAAATATGCAACAGTTGATCCCCTGGATTATGCGAGAGAACAGTAAGCCAGATATCCTCAACACCGGATTCCCAAGATGCCTGACGGACAACATTGATATATTTTTTAACTGCGACAAGGATACCGCCTCCATCTTTTTCAAAGAGCAAGAGCTATTTCGGTCCCTTCTAAAAACATTATACCGGTCATCAATTGATTCGCTGTCATAGACGCTATCATCAAAATTTGTCTCTGTTAAACATACAATATCATAATTATTACACAACAAGTTCAAATATATATCCCTGGTTTTAGATCTAGCTCGACCTATATTTTGATAATATATGTTATACATTATTATGAACAATTTAATACTATATAAAGAGATCCAAAAAATAAAAAATAAACGCAAAGCAAAAGAAAAAAAAACAAGCTTAACGTAGTTTTTTTAAAGAGTCCATATCTTTTATAAGAATAGCTCCATCCGAGTCATGTTTGCGAACATATATCTGCCCATATTTTATCCACACATATTTAATATTAAGCTCTTTAGCTAGTTTTCTGGTTGCTGCGTGTAACGACTTCTGTTCCGGAGACAGGTGCTCCGTGATAAAAATTCTACATGGTTCACCCGTGACGTTCAGGTCCGAGGAGAGCAAACCGCTGCCACGGTGTGCTTTATTGTAACGATGAGCTGCTAAAAGCACCAGATCTCGTATGCGGGGTGTCGATAAGGTTATTACGATATTTCGCGGTCTTTTAGAAGAAGCGTTAAGTTTAGCAACTCTACGGCAAGCGCTAATGTGTCCATCCTCCACTGGAGCTTTTATTGTTTCGCAAAGATTTTTGAATATTGACAAAACATTTACGTTTCTGTGTTCCGGCACAGCCTGCATCTCTATGTTACAGCTACGAGACAGTTTTTCAATTCCGACCAGCTTTGTAGCCAATCCTGCAAGTTCCGACTTTAGGCGGGTATTTTCATTCTCAAGCTGTTTAACTCTACCGACAGCTCCATCGACATCCAATCGCAGCGTAGATTGCTCCGCGCATATAAAGTCCGAGGTAGCACTAAAATCATTCTTGACAGTTTGTAAGGCTGTTTCAATTTCGCTCTTGACCATATCCTTGATATCCTCCCTAGTAGCCACACGAAAGGATTTCATAAAGTCTGATAACGATGCGTTGAGTTTTTGCTCTAGTAGAACGCTTATCTTGTCCATCGTGACTTCGTGTTGTGTAGCTAAGGATGTGCCCGAACCACTAGGGACAGCCTGGGGAGTAGGGGGAGATGAGTTTGCTGTGCTGCGATCGGAATTATCGCAAGACATGTCCAGAGGGTCTTCGGACGGTGGAAACAAACTGTTATGGCGCACCGGCGTGCTATCATTAGTTCTAGTACGACGAGTGATGTTACTGCATGTTGGACATATCCACTTAGACATGTGATCTTTCGAAAAGGCAAGAAACTGTTTCCTCTCTAAGTTGAGACACTGATAGTGAAATCGAGCCACACATAGTTGACACTTAAGGAACTCCTTGCTGTTAATATGTTTGTTGCATGCGTTGCAATTCATAATTAAGATCTTTTCTGCACTCAATTGTTTGATTAATAAACTGTTTAAAGTTTATCTATTTGTGCCGCAGATTGCTGTTACGGTTAAATACATCAAACAAAAATAAAACAACTCTGATGATATCTATTGAAAAAAAAAAATTAAAAAAAAAAACAGACAATATATCTTCAAGGGTTCGAGAACAACACAAAAAAAAAGAAAAACAAAAATAAAACTCTAATTGTCTTCTGGGTTACGAACTTATCCCCACGACGCACTATGTGAAGGTGCCTAAGAGAGCTTGGCCATAAATACATTTTGTAAAAATCGGCGCAGGTACTTGTATTATACCTCAAACTATAGCTAAGAAGTTGATCTACTATATTATGTATAAATTATGTATGTAACTAGTACTTTTTTATAGTAAAGAGCATCTAAATACGATGATTGAAAAATTATCACGAAAACATCATAATTTGTATTTTTTTCAGGATGATTTTCTAGTAAGCTAGCAATGAAAATTATACAAGTATTATACCATTTTAGAAAGCTTATAATATATACTTTTTTTGGTATACACAAATATACTATATATTTATAAATATATTTACTAGAAATATTTATCTCATGACATATCATTTTTGCGTATCTGAAACTTTCAATTAGAGTTTTGACAGTTGCCGAAATTTGCCGAAGGTCTGTAAATGATGTTATTTGATAGGAAATTTAATATTTTTATACAGGAAGAAAAAAAAAGTTGCAACTTCATTGCACAACATAATGCTATCTATCATAACATGAAATAGTAATAATTTCTTAAAAATACGTGGGCGAATCTATTTGTTTTATTAGTTGATATAGGTTACACTTGTGATATATTATTAATTGCGGTTTATGTTTTGATAATGTATGGAGTATTTCTCACCATTTTTAGTTCGCCTACAAAATAAATTATCAATAAAACACATAGGAAACCGAGTAACCACATAATGATAAATAGTTTTTATTCCCATACTTTGCACACGTTTCAAATCAGTTATTTAATATAAAATAGAGCATCTGCATACTGAATAATTACATACTGTTTTTCGTTCGTTATTGTCGTTATTAAAAGTGTATCTAACCACCTACTCTCTCGCAATGAGTGAATTCCAATGTACCAGACGCGACCTATGTCTTGTATTGATTGAAAGTGACGGGAATTATGTTGTTGCTTTAACAAGTTATATACGGAATAATTTTATCAACTTTTCTGAGGCAAATATCGCTAAAATTGTCGCGAGTGTACAAAAAAATCTTATTACGAACTTTCGTCAACGCTACACTAAATCTGGCAGAAATAAAGAAAAAAATTTAAATCAGAATAGCATGTGGTTGAATGCCACATTCACAGTAAATCTGGAAGATCCTACTTGTGAATCTGAACCTTCGACATCGACGGGGAAGCGAGGACGCCCTTCTAAAACCTACGAAGACAGTTCCGATAGAACACAAAGACGAAAAAACAAGGAGTTGCTTGAAACATGTGGCCTTGATTTTATACTGAATTCATATCTTCAAGGATTGAGATCTCAAGGGGAAACGGAAGAAGCATTCATTGTCGAAATTTTACGAGTATTACCCATAGATAAAAAAGTGAAATACGTCAAAATCTTTTAAATGAACCGGCACATTTAACAGCGTACTCTAAAGATGAAGCTCTCAGTATTTTTATAGAGTTGGACCTTAACATGGCACAGTATGAAAACATGAGAAATTGCTTAATTGCGAAGAACTGCGTATTATTTCCGTCATATAAATCAATTCAGGAAGCTAAAGGAATGTGCTACCCACCAAGATCAAGCATAGAAATTAATAATATTACAGCAAAAATAAAACTGCAAGATCTGCTGGATCACACTATTGCAAGAATTTTGAAAATCAATGGTGTATACAAAGCTGGCAAAAAACATTTAATACTGTATTCGAAATGGGGCTGTGATGGCTCAAGCGGACAAAGTGAATACAAGCAAGTCTTAACTGAAGAGGATGAGTTAATTTCTGACACAAATTTATTTATATCTTTATTAGTACCTCTGAAACTTGTTGATATTAATACAAATGAAACTTTGTGGGAAAACCCTGTTCCATCATCAATAAGATTTTGTAGGCCCATTTTTAATAGAATTTTCAAAAGAGACACCAGAGAAAACTACAAGTGTAGTTAATGAAATTATAGCTCAAAGAAACGCTCTCACAACAAGCTTAATCAATAATGGTGAAAGTATTGAAATCAAACACACATTATTTTTGACAATGGTTGACGGGAAAGTGGCTCAAGTTTTGTCAGAAACTTCATCAGGTGCTGTATGTACTATTTGTTGTGCAAGACCTACAGAGATGAACAATTTAGAAAAAGTACAAAATAAACCTGTTGACGAAAATTCTTATCAATATGGGCTTTCGACTTTACATTGCTGGATTAGATTTATGGAACTAATTTTACATATATCTTATAATGTAGGCTTTGAAAAATGGTCTGCTACAACGACAGAAAATAAAGATTTGAAAAAACAAAAGAAGACATATGTACAAAGAAGGTTCAGAGAAGAACTTGGTTTAAATATAGATAAACCTAAGCAAGGTTCTGGTAACAGTAATGACGGTAATACAGCTAGACGATTTTTTCAAAATTATCAGTGCACTGCAGAAATTACCGGTGTGGATGAGGAATTGATAAAACGATTTTATGTTTTACTTCAAGTTATGTCTAGCGGAAAAGTAATTAATGCTACGAAATTTGGACAGTATGCTTTCGATACAGCACAACGATATGTTAGTAAATATATGTGGTATTATATGCCATCATCTGTCCATAAAGTCCTAATTCATGGGGAAAGTGTAATTCGGCATTATTCAGTGTTACCTCTTGGACAGCTCTCCGAAGATGCCCAGGAATCAAGGAACAAAGACTATAAACGATTCAGACTTCATCATGCTAGAAAATGCTCTAGAGTAGCTACAAATGAAGACGTTTTACATACACTTTTGTACACTTCAGACCCTTACATAACAAGTTTAAGAAAACCTTCCAATAAAAAGTCTATGGAACTTATAGATGAAGCTGTAGAGCTAGTAGAATAATATAATTCTATGTTATTTTCTTTTTCTTATTATATTTAATTAATAAGAAAAGTCGGTTTTTTTTTTTTTTTTTTTTTTTTTTTTTTTTTTTTTTTTTTTTTTGCCTGTAAAGTCGGTTTTTCGGGCGAAGATTTTACGTGACAACGTCTTTTTCTCGGTAGAATATTTATTGATATGAATATAATTAAATTGCACAATGCGCGCGGCAGACCGATCATAGTTGAGTGGGAGAGAGACGCAAGGCATTCGGCGGGCCTCTCTCTCGTTCGGTGACTCATCGTAACGTTACCGAGCGTTACACTTTTTCATAAGTGACTCCCAGCCGCAACCAATTTATAAGACGTTATCACGTCAATAATTTTATGTGTTTATTTTGTATTAATTATAACATTTAGGTCACATTGTTTAAAATTAGTCGTAAATTTATGATAATTTTTCAATATTTCATGTTTTGTATTTTTTTACAATTATTAAATATATTTTTATATGCATAGACTGTATATTATTTTAAAGTACGTTTATCTCAGATTACCTAAAAAAAAATCAGCTGTATATCTATAAAAACATGGAAGTTATAGATTTATGACCCGAAACCGACTCGATCTCCACATAGTGCGACGTAATAAGCGAGCACAAACCGCATATGTATCTTCTCCGCCAACCGTGCGCTTACATAATTCGACGCTGGAAAGGCAAATTGTATTAACGACCACTGTATGAAATGTTCAGTAGAACGATTTAAAGTTTCAAATTTTGAAAAAAAAATCATAACTAATTAACTAATTGAGTATTCTCTTTGAAAATTAGAATAGTTATTTCGAATAACGTTTACTATGAAATGTAAATGTTAAAAATAACGTAGGTGTCCTCCTGTCCAATATTTTGGAGATAATACAATGCAGTACATAATCTTGGTTAAGTAAAATTGACTTAAGTCACTATAACATTATCACTGTGGTCCGGTAAAGTATGTTTTAATGATCAAATAGGTGCATTAAATGAATTAGAAAAATGTGTTATATGCTGTTTAGCATACTTTAACACCCAAGTAAAATATTTTATCGGGTCAGGCCAAGTGAAACGAAAAAAACCAGATTGTCTGATCTTTCATTGTACTAAAGTTACTCTTAGGCTCTAGGTATTATCTCCCAATGTGAATAACATGAGAAAGTTTTAGGAAAAAATAAACTACACATAAATATATTTTTATAATGACTTAATCACAAAATCATGAACATAACTTTATACCATTACAAAAACTAAAGTACATAATTCTGAGATCAAACAGTCTTATTAAAATGGAATGGCAATATTTTATAGGTTCTCAAACTTAAAGAAGTCCGATGTTACAAGTACTATACTACTCTTATATGACATTAAAAATAATTGTCACAAAGTGCGCTGCCTCCATAACATAAAAATTAATTTTAAAAATATCATTAATATTACTTAAATTGTTAACATCTTCTACATCAGTGTCTGGTAAAATTTCTCTAGCATTGCAAGATTGCAAACTTAGGTATCTTCGTGATATCTGCGCGGGATTGCAAAAGTATTACAAAGATTAACCAAATGTTTTTGTTCAGAAAAGGGAAGACGGTTTTTGTACAAATCATCTCTCTGGGCGCTTATTCTTACATAATACTTAATTTTTTTCAGTAATTGCTGTATGACTCACGCTGAATTTAACCCATCTTAGATCAAAATATTAGCTAAACATTTTTTTATGTAATAATATTTATTTTACTTATCTTACCAACTAAATTATTTTTAAAATACTTTTCTGACATAGAATACCAGGATTCAAAAACCTTATGACAAATTATTTCCACGTTGTATGGTTTTGGATTTATCCTGACCAGATGAAATATCGTTGCCCATTGTGAAGGAGCATAAATTATCGAATGTTCTACACTCCTTTCTAAAATTGAATGGACACTATCAACTGGCATAGAAGTGTGCCCTGGTATGAGAAAATTCATTTGCATGGTTTCTATAAATTCGCAGGATTATAACGCTGTATGAACAGCCGTAAAACTATTTTATTGCGATTTCGGCCGCAACAAGAATCACTATAAAAAAGTAAATCCCTTACTGTTTGACGCTGGTCCACAGTTTTTATATAATTATTCAGAATCATCGCAATCTCGTTACCTCCCCTTTTAGCATTAGCCTCTCCCCATGAGTAGCAACAAACCTCCCTCGTTTGACTTTCGTAAACTGTTAAATTGTACACCGAATATTTTCGAGAATAATAAAATAGCATACTCTCACCGTTTGGCGTGTTGAGTACTTTCTGTAAACCAAAAGATATGAGGGGAGATCAAAAAAAAAAAATAGCGGTTTACGGAGACTCTTCCCCTGGTAAAACCACGGTTTATAAGTGGCATGGTCTTTTCAATCAAGAAAGAGACTCAATTGAAGATGACCCACTTTCTGGACGGCCAATTGAGGCCACCACACCCGAAATCATCGAGAAAGTAGAAAAAATATATTTGGAAGATTCCCACCTGAGAAGAACCAGCTAGCAGCAATGGTTGGAGTATCCGATACAACCATTTTACATCATTATCTTGGGATGGCAAAGGTCAGCGCACGGTGGGTTCCGAAAATCCTTCAAAATCGACAACGTATCGAATGTTCTCGTCAGTTGTTGGAGCTCTGTGGCGATAACAGGGGAGAAGTTATGGCCAGAACTGTTACTGGGGATGAAACCTGGGTTCACTACGAACCCGAGTCGAAGCAAAAGTCGATGCAGTGGCATAAATACGGCACCCCGCCGCCCAAGAAGTACCGAGTCTCACAATCGGCTGGAACGATCATGGCGACTATATTTTTGGAATACATAAGGTATTTTACTCATCGACTATAAAGAACGCAGTGTTAATATAACAGGACAATACTACGCTTCGTTAAAGGAGGCCATTAAAGAAAAAAGAACAGGAAAATTGACCAAAGCGTGCTCCTTTTGCATGACAATGCACCTGTGCATACGAGTCATGTTGCGACGGCTGCTATTCACCGGTGCGGCTTCGAACAACTCTCGAACCACCACCCTCCTTATAGTCCAGACCTGGCCCAGGATGTTTATTATTTATTTCCAAAAATGAAAAAAGAGCTGCGTGGTAAACAATATTGACGACGATGGAGAGGTGAAGTCGTCAATTTCGGCTTTTTTTACGCTAGGACAAATCGTTTTTTTTATGGTATTAACAAATTATTTGAACGATCTGAGAAATGTATTAGGGTTAAGGGGGAATACATTGAAAAAGAAAAATAATTTGGTGTTTTTTTTCAACCTTCTTCCCACCCATTTCGCGAAGTTTTTTACCTACCCTAGTACGCATAAAGTTTATGGTTCCTGATTTGTTATTTCTTGGTGGTACTTGAACGATTTTTAGAAGTCCACGAAAAAGAAGTTCTTTTTCGTGTAAAAGTTTTTCTTCTACAGTGAACCCATCAGGATTACTTTTAAAAGAGATGCATTTGAGACACTTATCTTTTCTCGGAACATGAAATGAAATGTTAAAATTCTGTGTTAAAATATTTATAAACACATTTTCTCCTATACAAACCTTGTCTTTTGAGCTAAAATCTGTTTTTTATAATTGGTAAAGATTGCTCAAATTCCTGTGGCAATTAGAGACGCGTCGAGTCTTTGTGGAAGTAATGAGGGTACTTCCCTTTTCGACAGCGCGTGGGTGACTGAAGCACCAGCACAACGCTCGGCACTTAGCTAACAGCCACAGCATACCGTAAACATCGGTCTTGAAGTACCCTCTAACCACCATAGTTTCATATTTATCATTTTTTTCGGTAGGTTTAACACACTAATGCAATATTTTTTTGCATTAAGTAAAGTATCTTATGTGCTTTAATCACATTAGAATAGTTTCAGGTAAAATTGTATGATCGACCAATAGATTATTAAGGGCTGTCGACAAAATTGGCTTAACCTCAAAATGATTGTAATTAGCAGAAAAGTAAAAGGTTTTAAACGACAATTAATTATATTTTATATACAAGAAAATTGACTTATTTTTAAATTTGAAAATTATGGCCAACCACTAAAATGTTTTATTGCGTGAATATTTCAAAAAATGGAATGGTAAAGTGTTTTAAAATTATTCTTATTTTAAGCCTAGGCAGGCATAAATGATTTATGAGTATTTTTCTACTACCATGTACGCTTTATGAAACAAAGTCAAAAAGTGAATGGATTTAAGACAAAAAAATATAGGTAAATGACGAAAATCACCGGTGTATTAACGACCATGAAAGTGCTCAGATTAAATCGATTCCAAGACCATTCGAAAGAGAAAAATCAGGCGATTCCAACGATGTATATAACTCATATTCGACCAAATTGGCTGTTAATACAATTTGCCTTTCCAGCGTCGAATTATGATATCAAATTAAGGCATAAGATATGGCGCGGGAGCATTCAACACAGAAGCCAAGTGATTAGGGTCCAAAGTTCAATTTTTAGAACGTGTGACAATATACGGCGACCGTCCTTATAACATAATATTGTTATGAAATTTCTTTTAAACAAAATACACTAAAAGTCCACCTCACTTTAATATTATCGTCGCAAAATCACCGGTTCCGACAATTAGTATAATGCTTCACTAACTTTTTGCTTATTTATTTCACTCCATCCACACGTCGTCCGGCACTTTTTTATAGTTTTCTTTATAATTCACAATCCCCAAGTCAATTATAAGGATAACGATGTCACTGATTGGGCTCGTGCTTATTTTTAAATATGTATCGTTTTTACTCAAGACTAACACTTATAAAAATTTTAAGCAATATTAATCTACGGAGATGTTGTTAACTGTGCAGCGCCTACCCTACGACAAATGAATAACATATGAATGGGCTTGTTCTTTTAAATTATTTATTTAATAGTATAAATAAGATAATGTGAAAAACAAGGTGTTATTTATTGTTATAAGTATAAAGAATTGATTTCAAAAGTAATTAGTTTGATTGATTTTATAGTTTGACAAACTTAACCCGAATTTCATTAACTTTTTAAATTTGTGACTAGTTTTGAAAAAGTGTTGGTATAATTAAAAGGGATTATTACCATTTCTTTTTATTTTCTGACTTCGACATTTCGGCATAATTGCTTCATCGTCACGCAAGAACTAAAGTATTTTAGCGGGTGAATGTTATGGGCAGACGTTTAGGTCTTAGTCCTTTCTTACACTTGAGACCGGTACCACTGTCTGTAAATACCAGAATCAAAAAATAAATCATAAAAATGAAACCAGTTTAATTAATACTAAATTTAGTATTGCCTTTATGTAAATGTCAGATCTTAGTCATGATCAAGGTTGTTTTAACGTTATAAGTCTGTACTAATGACCTGGCTGAAGTTGCTCCGGAACGCAAGTGTCCTGCAGTGCAGTGCTGTACAGAGTTTAGGTGGTGCTTGTTGTCAAAGTGGTTGAATTCACTTTCGTCCTAACCAGCGCTGGGAGCAGACGTTCCCTAGGAACTGTACCGCCTCCTTTACTACTGTGTTACCGATTCGTGATAACAATTTCAGTTTACTCAAATAAATCAAGACTCGAGATTTCAACGAATACTACCTCACGAACGCCCACCTGATAGTTAAAAACTATGGCCGTGAATAATGATCAAGAATTACCCTCCATCCCCGACATATAATGATGTAGCAAAACAGTATATTATACAACCGAAATTTCGTTGTTTATCAAATGTTGTGTGACGTATTTGAAGCTAATGCGCGCCATATTGTTCATAATAACGTTATGGCGGGCTATTTATATGAGGTATTATTATTTAATAATTGAAAAATAATGTAATTATATATTTTGTGGGCTGTTTAAATGTCATTATATAGCTTCAAATAATTACCAGAAACTACTCATACCCAATTATGTAGACAAGTTTTAAATGCTCGTACCTACGCCATAGCGTTGAATTATTTTAAATGCGGTGTATCTTTTTCTTAAATATGGCGAATGCAAGGGATAGTACACCGTTAAAATAATCGTTTTAGGGAAACTAGATTTTTCGACCAAAATTCTTGTTAATTAATAATAATCTATAATCTCATAACACAAATTTGTTGTTTGTGTGTTTGTCTGTCCGCTTTTTCCCCCGCTCTTTTTCCATTGTATACGCGTTACCATAGCGTAGTAAACGACAAAGAAAATAATATTCTAAATTGATTACGGTTTTCATTCTTCATTCAATATGCTTGATAGTTTGGTAGAACTTTAAATTTTTTATCCTAGTTACACGAATAGTATAGGAATGATAGAATCTTTGCTTAATATAACCAAGTTTTTGGTACGGCGTACCGAGCTCAAATGGGAAAGTACTGCTCCAATAGCAAGGGGATAGTTTGGTGAAAGTCCCGCCCGGCTCCTAAGGGAAGTTAATTATTTTCTTTAAATATAACAAAGTTGTTAAATCGAACAAAAATATAGTACTGTTCATTAATAATACTATTTGAGTAACAATCAGATTTTCAGAAACTGGAGACAGCATTCGATTGCTAGGAAAGAAAAATTTAAGATGGGAGGATCGTACTTTATCCCAGTTATTTTTTCACCATTTCCGAAATGATTATCTTAGCAGTATTTCAATTATTGATAATTTATGGAAATACCTACATTATATGAAAGATAAAAGACATAAATATGACTGTCTCATATTGGTTTCAAATATGAGACTATTATGTCTCTAGGTTCTCTAGGTTCCTAGTGAACACAGACCTCGTAAAAGGGCTTTTAGAAGTCGAGATTGTAAGGAATCATCAGATATTATAATTATTTCATCTTCTTTGGTTTAACATCATTGTAAGATTAATTTATAAAATTTAAAATATTTTTCCTTTCAACGTAAATTTATAACTTTCCAAACGACAGATAAACGCTGAATCTTTTCATAGGATGCGGTATAGAAGTTATTCAGATTTAAAATTCTCAAAGATTTTAGTGTTTGACTTTTAAAATAAAAAAATTATAAATATAATAACAAAGAATATAGGTTCCTAATTTATTTAATATACTTAAGTTGCTTACGATAAATTAAAATAAATAAATACTAGATAACGATATATACATTATTTTGAGCCCAAGTTTAGACATTGAACCTGGAACTATTAAAACGGGTGTTCAATCCACTCTACCACATAGGTCGTCGTTGTTACAAAAAATATAAAGAATTATTAAAACCGGATAGATTGCTTCAACTCGTTTAACACTCCACTAAACAAAAAGTTATTAATATTTGCCTCAGTAAATCATATAAGGTAAATTATAATAAAAGAAAAAAACTTGAAGAAATCGACTCGGGTCACAAGTGAATTCTCAGGCGGGAATTCATTTGTGACCCGGAAAATATTATATAGTAGAGATTTATCTTATAAGATCGCATTGAAAAATGCACAAAATATATAAAAATTATAATATCAGTAAATCATTTTTGAGATTCCTCTAGATTTATTTCAGTGAGATTCAAAATGAAATGGGTAATAAAGGGACCCGAAAATGGCACCACTAAATATTGTTAAACGGAAGAAAATACTGATAAGTAACATCCCTAGAGTTAAGCTCTATAACATAGTATGCCAGCAAAATACAATAATGTTATCGTATTGTTCACAGTGTCAAAAGCGGAAATACTATCTGGCCCGGAGCTGTTCGTGAGGGCTGGATCGGACATCAATCTCACTTGCGTCGCGAAGTACGCGCCCGACCCACCGAGGTGAGAATATTAAGCAATTAAATGGAACGTTGGTTACGAAACGGGTGGATAAACGTACTACGCCTTCATTTATTTACAACGGGACTCCCTTGGAAATCGACGGGATAAAACGGGTTTCGAGGAATGAAAGAGGAATTTACTTTTACATCAATAATGATTTAAACTTTACAACGTGCAGTTATGCGAAAAAGAATACGTGGTGGTATTTAACGTGGTAATCAATTACATCGATTAATTTAAATCGATAAGGAATTCGGGGTTTTAACAGGAAGATTAAGGTAATGAGAGAATGCTTATCTTGTTTTAGCCTTCGAATTAGGCTCGGAAAAAGAAACCCAATTTTTACTAGAAAAACTGCAACTTGTATTTGGATCTCAATCCACAACCTCTCGCTTTAAAGAAATTTTGCTAATGCATTTTCATAGCGCTAGAAAAGTTTTCTTAATTCAAAAGCGTGTGTATCATCTCCGACGCACGACTAAAGTTTGCTCCTTAAGAACGATTGTCTTTAAACAGGCATAATATTCAGTCTTGTTCTAAAAATAAGTTTACCAATAATAAAACGAAAAAATGAAACGCGTATTTTAAATAATAATTTATACAATTGATTACGTATGAATTAGGTAAATCACTACTTGTATTGTTGTAGCTGTCACTCAACTGTCGTCGGTGTTCTGCGGTTGTGTACTTGTACTTGTTGGTGTATTATTTTTTAATTAATAAGTAATTGTAACTTCCGTATTATAAATTAAATACATTCTGCCATTTAAGAAGGATTAGGCATATGGTCCCGAAATTCATTTATGATTGATATTTTGATTGATAAGTGACTAATTAATAACTACCTAGTAGTTTAAAACTTAAAAAAGTTACTGATTTTAAATTGATATTTTATTAGTATAATGCAGTCTGAAGATAATAGTTAATGGAACTGTAAAGTCTCATTAATCATTTATTTAATGATTAATTGACAGTATACGAATGACATTTCACGTATTCACTACGACTGCGTCCTTGATGCAGTCTACCGGAAATTAATTTGTTCCATCTAAGTATATAATATCAATTGTGTATTTTTGTCTTGATATACCATTGTTGTCCCTATTTTCTTTATAATTATGAGCAAGGAGGACTGCAATTTGTCAATTACAACCAAAACACGAATGCGAGTCGTAAAATATGGCTACATATAGTCCAATAAAACTTTAAAGTTTCTTTAACCTAAAAACTTATTTATTTTGTTCAACATCTCCTAACTCCAAAAATGAAAATTGACCAAAGTTGGTATGTGAATTCATTAAGATAGTTTTATCAAATAAACCCATTTACAACAAGATATGAAAATGTTTAGTTCAGTTCATTCATTCGTACTATTTGAGTAATCTCCTTTCAAAATAAAAGTGAAAGATGCGCACGATAGGTTGCGAACAAAAAACGTAACGCAATCGTTCGATCACTGAATTTTACACTTCATATTTTTTCATACCGGCCATCTTATATTGAAAATCAATTCTTAAGGAGTAAATTCCAAAAATCTGTAACACATTTAAGGAAGAAAACGATCAGTTTTTTTCGATTTACTTATGGCTTCTTGTTATAAGGTCTCCCGAAGTAGGACTTTCGAATCCATGGCATAGTTAATCCCCGTAATTAATAAAACGAAACAATTTTAAATCAATGCTAATTACAAAACAATAATTGCCGACTTTATGAAGTCAATTAGAGAAAACTTTCTAATTATGTAATTAAACTAACAACAACAAATCGTTAAGTATGATCTTTGGCTTTATACTTTGGCATTCAATTAAAAGGCATAAAATTACTGGTTACGTAAGGTTTAATTTTTTTATCCATTGATAAAAAAATTAAATAAAAATCCAAAAAATAATAAAAAAATGTTTATTTCGTTACCAAGTATTACAATTATTAACCGGGGTGGGTTCCCTCTATTAAGTGTTTAACACCTGTACCAGAAGAAACCACTCTTCCATAACATATTGTTACTTATGGTAAGGTCATTCTATTACTAAATAACTAAGTTATACTTATACATGTTTCTAATATACTTACTATTAATAAAGATAAAGATAAGCGGTGTGTGTGTTCATGTGTATGTATGTGTGTATGTGAATATGTGTGCGTGTGCGTGTGTGTGTTGGAGAGAGAAAATGTGAGTGTGTATTTGTCTATCATGGATGAGAGTGTTGTGCAAAATGGTTTGGTTCCAAATAAGGTAAGTATTAACAAAATTTTTAATAGGCTCTCAGTTTCGATATATCCCAGAGTCTTAAGCCATACCTGTAGCTTGAGCTTGCATTCCCTGGTAGTCAATGGATAAATATTTAAAATTTTGTTGATGCGGTTGTAGATGATAGACGCAAGGTGCAGATATTGGTTTCTAGCAAAGTTTGTGTTATTACAATTACCAGCGTACCAAATTATGCATAACAATATGCTTCCAAAGAACATTCTAAAAGAAAGGGTACCATTACAGATGACAGCAAATAATACTCTTTGCCGTTTGGATCTACCTCAAGCCATTGTCAAAATGCAATCAACTTTTGATTGCATTTTTAGAATGTACAGAATGAATTTCTGTGAACCGCATATGATATTTAATAAAAAAAATATTTTTTTGTATTAGTTTAAGCGCTTATTGATCACTTTTTCACTTACACGTTATTTTTAGCGTTCAAACGGTAAGAAAGTCACTTGGTGCCTAAGGTCATCCCTTTCGTCCTATGAACATAGTTGTGATCTGTGAACATTCTGTAAAAGGCAAGAAATATCAGTATTAGATAAAACTTTTGCTTTAAATAAAGTTTTTAACTTACCATTCTTGCCGACACGCTTGTTTTTATTGCTTTACGCCCCATTAATTGCGTTATTTCTCTATGTCGGTAGAGATCGCTCTGTGATAAGACCGCCTATTGTAGCATTGTGAAACAATCAAGTGTTTTCATTCATTCATTTCAATTATTCAATATTAACCCGTTTTAGGACTTGGTAAAAAGTTTTTAATGAAAGAGTGGTCGAGCAAATGTGAGAATTAGTAAGAACGGTAAATTATTAATAAATAAAACCATTTAAATCTGATTCAATGGACATTTTATCTCGTTTCTTTCATATTTAATCATAAAGTTTCGAATATTTACTAGGAACTGTTATCCAAAGTAATAGTCGTCACATAGCGCGCCACTACCTTCCAAAATATTAATCGTTCACGTTCCTAACTACTTAAATCCTTCAAGTAAAAAGGTGCAAGATTTTTTTTTATTTTCGTCGTTATTTTATTTTCTTTACGTTATTGCAAATACTGAGTCTACCAGCAGTTCGGAAATTGAGAAGCCCTTTCGAGAAGAACTGGAAAACGAAACAAGGAAACCTCCATCTTACTTTTATTATTGACAAAGAGCTTTTCCGGGTATATTTCAATTTCAATTACAGTACTTTTAACTTACGCAATCGTTGGTTTAAATTACATTTTCATGGAAAATGTAAAAGAAAACATCATGCAATATATTTTTGGAAATTAATTAATAAACATCTTAAAAAAATCAAAACAAAGAAAGACAATTTAGTATTAATTAAAACGTGATGTTTACTTTTCTTCACTTTTAAGTACTCCGAAATTTTTCGCCGCATTTACATAAGCCATCGTCACGGAAGAATTTAAGATTTTTTTATATGGAACTTATCCGTCTAATAAAAGGGTTTTAATTTTTCATGAGATTTACACTTAGTGACTTAAATTTTGAAACAGTCATCCACTGCTGGACAGCGGCCTTCCCCAAGGATCTCCACAATGATCGGTCCTGTACTGCCCACATCCAGGTGCACCCTACAACCTTCACCAAATCGTCGGTCCACCGAGTGGGGACGCCTGCCTATACTTCGTCTTCTGCTCCGTGATCGCCAATCGAGAACTTTTCTGAGCCAACGGCTATCAGTTTCTCGAGCTTTGTTCACCGCCCACTTTGTAATTAAGTGTGGTAATTCTGCGGACTATGTCGCTTACTTTTGTTCTCCTACGAATTTCCTTAAAACAGTGGAAATAAATAAATTATCACTAGAAAAAATTCAACTTGCCTCAATTATAAGACGGCACACCTGAGGCAATTGAATTTTCCTAAAAATAATACCTTTTTATATAAAAATCTTACAATTAAATGTTTATGAAACAAAATCTAGATCGTCAAAGAATCCGAATTTGTCATATTGTACATAGAACTTATAATATTATAAAATAGAAATAAACATGAAACCTTGCAAGGACACAGCAATTATATAAAAAAATCAGATCTATTATACAGAAAAAATATTACCAATAACAAAATAATTATTATTATTTTTTACAGCCATCTATGTAATAATTAACACAAGACTTATTGTGCTTACTTTGGGCTAGGCTAATTGGAGAAAATCTTATTGTTATTTACATTATTATAAATATCTCCAAAGACACACATTGCAAGACTGTCTTACTGTTACGTTGTGGAGGTCGGTTCCCTTGCCCGAGTTTCTTTCGTCAGTTCTTCTCAGAAGGGCCTCCCAATTTCCGAACTGGTAGTCGACTCAGTAGTATACTATGTAATAGTGAGAATTTAATAGCTAAATTAAAAGGCAAAATAAAACAATTTGATTTTTATAAATTTTTTACGTAAAGGAGTCGAAACGTCAGGATTCATTATAAAATAAATTATACGCAAAATCCGTAAAAAAGTTGTTTTATTCAAATACATTATTATTCTTGAAAAGCAAAATAAAAAAGGCTATAGGAATAAATGTTTTTTCTTTCAGTCGCATATGTGTATAAATCGTAAAGATAAAAGATAAAATGCTTTCTATTCTATTGTAGCATTTCCAATGCTTATTTGAATGAGAACAGCTACGCCTTTCTTTGTAAATTTTACTTTGGGGAACCTTGTACCGAATAGAAGCCGTATAAAAGTCTAAGACCGCAGTGTTTTTCCTCATTTTAAGTATGTGTTACGTAAGTTCATAAATTAAGGAACACATTTTTATGAAGTAATTTTTTTTTCAACACACTTCCTCATAAAGTGGCTCTAATCCCATGGCAATTAGGCACATAATGACACCTATAATCAAACTGTGACTTTTTCATTACTATTATTCACGAGTGAGTAATAGTTTTTTTTTAATATTATTGGTTGAGTTACGCTTACACTTGCGCTAAAATGCTATCCGCGAGAAGCCCAAAAAAAAAGAAACCTCATTTTTTAGTCTATGGCCGATGCGCGCGCATAGGAAAACTGATTAATTTTTCCCGCCATTACGAAATTTATTAGTCTATGGCCGATGCGCGCGCATAGGAAAACTGATTAATTTTTCCGGCCATTACGAAACATTTTTCACAACTCGTCTCGTTTTCTCTTTTGAAGTTATTTAGTTAGTTATTAATTAAGATGTCTGCAAATACAATTTATGAAGAAAATGATTTATGTTGTACACCGCCCGATATAAGATGTGAAGCCCAGAACGTTATGGAAAGTTTACTACCAGAAAACTCAAAGGAAAAATATCTATTAGCGTACCAAAATTTCATACAATGGCAGAACAACAAGAATACGCAGTCTTTTTCAGAAAATGTGTTCATGGCGTACTTTAAAGAATTATCTTCTAAGTACAAATCTAGCTCTTTGTGGTGTATTTACTCAATGTTAAAAAGTACAGTCCGACCAAAGAATGGAGTGGACTTAAAAACATACTCGAATTTGTCAGCTTATCTAAAGAGACTATCTGATGGATTTAGAAGCAAAAAATCAAAGGTTTTATCATCTGATGATATTGAAAAATTTATTAAAGATGCTCCAGATAACCAATATTTGGTTACAAAGGTTAGTTAAATTAATTTTAATTAAATATTTAATAGCAGCTTGTGTTGTGTGTTGACCTTAATTATTGTTTCTTTTGTTTCAGGTTACTTTAATATTTGGTGTAACTGGTACCTGTAGGATACAAGAATTAACAAATATAACTGTAAAAGATATAGAGAACCATGGCCAGATGCTTTTAGTGAAGATACCTATCACGAAAAATAAAATACCTAGGTCATTCACCATACACGGTCCATTCTATGATATTGTTAAGAAGTATGAAAGTTTGCGTTCGCCAAAAACAAAAAATGACCGTTTCTTTCTAAATTACCAGAATGGTAAATGTACCTGTCAGCCTATAGGTATAAACAAATTTGGTTCTATGCCTAAAGAAATCGCTAAGTTTTTGGGTTTAGTAGATGCTGAGAGCTACACTGGACATAGTTTCAGAAGAACTTCAGCTACATTGCTGGCAAATTCAGGAGCTGATATAATGACTTTGAAGCGACATGGCGGGTGGCGATCTAGCAATGTAGCAGAATCATACGTAGAAGATTCCATACAAAACAAGAAGGAAATTTGTGCAAAAATCACAAAAAGAATTAAACTTGATTCTGAGACGCATCCTACTGGCGAAATACCAAGTACGTCCAATGATTGGATTTCACCTACCTACACGAATAATGAACCATCACAAATAACAATAGAACATGAAAGTATTTCAATAAATAATCTATCTGATGAGACCGCTATGTCATCAAAAATAGTTAATTATAATTTTAATAACTGCACATTTACTAATTGTTTCTCTAAGTAAACTTTTTATCTACTATGTAAAATGGTTTTTTATTTAAGTATTGTTTTATTCAGAAGTGTGTTGAAAAACGTTGTATGATACACGTGTGTATTGATGGTTACCGTCCTCGGCTTCCTAAGACCCTCGCCTAACGGCTCGGGCCTCAATGCGCCTCAGCGGTAATCACCAACATTACACACTTGTACCATAATGTACTATTATGAAACACTTTTAAGAGCAACTAATAACTATATTAAATAAAAGGATTTCATGCTGTACTCTTAGTATAAAAATATATAATTAAACAGTATTAAAGATAAGGTATACTCTATGTATTTAATAATAGTTCATTTCATAAGAATTTTTAATCATTAATTTAAAAAAAGATATATTATTTTATTAGAAAAAAAATAGAAAAAAATCCGCTTGAGAATAATTTGTGATACGTTTTTTTTTTATATTTCTCTATTAAAATAGCTTTTATATGAGATTGAAAATTAAAAAAAATTATTAAAAAATATTTTTTTCATTTTTCGTTGGCAGTTCAGTGATATAGACTGGAGTTTTGTTAGAATACGCTACATATACTCAAAAACGAACGTCCTCTTTTCGATATCTAAATCTTGGAACAGCAAGTTTATTTTTGTTCCGTGTTCATGAATGTATAAAGTATCATGATATTTTCTTATATTTATACATTTTTAAAGATATATTGTGATACAACTTAGAATTTAATTACCTTTAATCGTTCGTTGGAAGTTATTTCTGAATGGATCGTAATTATAGGTATATTAAGAAACTTTTCAAATTAAATTAATTTAAAAACTTCAACCATACATTTTAACTTGTGGATTCATAAATATGCACCCAAGTATTGAATTTTTTCCAAAGACCAAAACTTTGTAAGTTTTTATGAATCTATTTTCTCAATTCACCCACACGTTCTTGAGCCGCTTCAATCAGCTAGTAATTGAGAAGCTCTAAATATGCGTTCTCCTGAATCTCATTATGAATATTAACAAGACATTCAATATAATTTCAAAGATCATAACTATAAAATAGGCATTACGTGCTTCCTTACATTTTTGCCGGACCAAGCGACACATTTTGGGTCAGTACGTGACGTGACTGTAATGAAATCATTCTGCTTCAGTTCCTTTGCACTTTCTTCGTTAAGAATTGAATGGAATTTTTCGCACGATCCATAAAGTTCGATTCCCTCTAGATATTAAAGTTTCAGCTGACTTCTATTTGTTTTGGAGCGAATTCTTGTTAATAACGCTGCTAGGAACTTTAAAGTTTTTACTCGGAACTCGAGTTGTAAAGACCTCAAAACACAATGGAACATTTTCGCTTTATTCAATCTACACTGATATTATATACAAAGAGAAATCTCATTTCCAGAACAATTATGAGACCAGATTTGACGGAATCAAAGAATTTATTCTCTTACTTCTAAAGCTGTCCTTCAGAAATTCGTAAGCAATAACAACACAAAGTTTACAACAGTAACAACGAGACATGTCTATAAAATTACCCGAATGATGGATATAATAGTTCAAACTAAGAATTTAGTGGTAAATTTTGTAGCTCTATATGCAGCTCAAATGAAAATTCGAAACCTACGCGATTTTAAACTTCAATAGTTGATTATAACTGATCGTGCTCCTGTTACCAACTATCTTTTTAAATCATGACTTTTTTTTAATAATTCTATAATTTCCAAATTTAACAAATTTCGAAAACCTATATAGAGGTGTGACTTTCTAGTCTCTACTTCACATCCCATTGACTCTTTATCCTATAATAATTTTATATATATTTCAAAGAAATAAAATTTGGATTCCAAAAAATAAACAATGCCATATTAGGAAAATAAAAATTAAACAAAAAAATACAAAAGATTGTTTTGCGCCAAAAAGTGTCGTGTTTAGAAAACTAAGCACAGATAAAAATAGATAGGTTACTCTAAAGGGGTCGCGTCTCGAAGTTAATATTACTTTTTTGCAATAAGTGACCTAGATTATATGAAATACTATTTGCTTTAATTTTTCACCATCTCTGTACATAATTTTAGATACTTGTATATTACACAGGCTCTGGTAAGCCACACTTTGGTAAGTTCTAGTTATATTTCCAAAGATTCCTATTCATATTTAGTTCTTAAACTTCCGAGTACATTATACATTTGAATAAACCAACTTATTTAGTTACTTACTCCTATTTAACTATTCACACTAATATATTACTTAATTTAAGTAATTCAGTTGTCAATTCCGACCTTCGAGGTGTAATCAATGCGAACATTATACCGTGAACAGGCGACCCGTCTTCCCAATCTCAGTCGTTATAATGAAAGTGTGTTATCATGTACCTTTTCACACCCACCGTGCCCATACATTTAGTCTTCGCATACATAAACATGATAAGCTCATTTCTAGATAAAAGGGTAGGGTGAATCCCTAAGTGAGGCATTCTTTGACTATCACCATTTAATGGGACCCTGTGTCTGAGATCTCAGCGAGGGACCTTCAATTTGAATATTGATACGGCGATACGCTTGTGTTATGTGGAGTTATCATTTTTTATTCAGGTCCTCTATGTCCGTATATAAGTTATATTTACGGCGTACAAAGGTTATAAAATGAAGTTATTTTGTTAGGACCCCGCGGTGATTTCCGTTCAAAGGTCCTTGTAATGTAATTTAGAGGGATTGTCGGTCATATTTTTTGCAAAATGATGACGAGAAAATTGCATTAACAGAGTACGGAGGCCTATGAAAATATAGCCTCAATATACAAAAGATGAAACGGCTACTTTAATTTACAATCTTATAAATAAATACTGGCGGCCCGTACCGGCTTCGCACGGGTGGACAAAATTCTTTAATTTTTTTCTATTATTAAATATGTTTCCGTTAGCGCCATCTAGCGTCTGGTAGACGAACTATTTGCGGTTAACGCGTTGCTGCTGACCCTGCCACGCGTTGTTGTGTCTCAGTTATAGATGTCGCTGTACCGAAATGAATCGCGCTAACGTTTCGGTTCTACGACTACACATATAGCTAACCGTTAGTAGCCTTCTTGAAGGTTATTCTTAAGCACTATGGTAACGCGTATACAATGGAAAAAGAGCGGGAAACAGAGCGGACAGACAAACACACAATTCACTGTGATGTTAGATTATAGATTAGAGAACATCACATAAATTTTTCTGAACCCAAGTTAGTTTTGGAATTCAGAAACGACAACGGTACCTTAACACCCAGACCCGAGCCAATACATAAAAAATCGTTTTCAAAATTGACCCAGCCGGGAATCGAACCTGGGATCTTGGAGTGGCTTTACCATGAAAAGTGGTATGCGATTCCACCATAGAAGTCGTCAAAAAAGGGTTTTTGTTTAATTTAAATATTAATATCAAATAATTATATTATGAATATACTAACTCCATCCGGCATGCTTTGCAATGCTCTTTTTTGCTGATCTTATTTGTTGACTATATATATATATATATACTAGCTGAACCGGCCACGCCTTGCTGTGCCGACTGCAGCGTCATCTGCCGGACTGATTTGTGAATCTAAACCATTCTCAGATCCCCTTGAACACACACAAAAAAATTCATTCAAATCGGTCCAGCCGTTTAGGAGGAGTTCAGTGACATACACACTCACAGAAGAATTATATATATAAAGATGTCACCGTAAATTTGTAAATACCGTTAGATTATAATAAACTAAATTATATAAAATATTCGGTAGATAAAATATATGATATATGATAAACCTAACCTAACCATAAGGTTAGGTTAGATTAGGGTTAGGTTAGATATTTTACAATCTATCGAAAAATATGCGTTAAACTGTAAGCAGTATGTAACGGTTCACATTCTTTCGTTAGTTAACGATCTCGCGAGATAGATTATAACCTTTCCTGGCAACAATACTACAATTTAAAAAAGTTTCATCACAATCTGATCAATGGTTTCAGATCGCACGAACAAACATACAAACATTGATTTTTATATATATCGATTAAGCGGGAAGTTATAATACTTATTGCTTATGTATTCATTAATTAGTAGAAGCTATTTTTTCTTGCAGAGGACCGTTTGGTGCAACCGATCTTGCCTTTCGCGCCGACGGTCCTGGGTTCGAATCCCGGAAGGGGCAGATATTTGTATGATTAATAGGAGCATTTGTATGATCATGGTTGTTTATATATTTCTATGAATATTACATATCTATGTATTATTATCGTTACCCTAGCATCCATAACACAAGCCTTACAGTGCTTACTTTAGGCTAGGCTAATTGATGTGAATGTAAGAAATATTTATTTATTTGTTTATTCTCAGACTGAAACTGAGTAATTCTCAGTTATCCGGATTTTTTTTATTTATTTCTCCTAGAAGTAAATTCTTGCTATAATGTTTCATGGATAACTAAATCCTTATCCAAGCATCTAACAATTCCGTCATAAGGTATAAGAACGTCTCATAATTATTATTATAAAGTTAATTCCTATGCTTAGTTTAAGTTAGTACTTTAGCCGTAAACGCAGAGTTGCTCTTTGAATATTAAAACAGGAGTGCGCGAGGATAATTAGTTTTATACTATAGTTCATTCCGTTAAAGATAGATGAATAATAAGGTATTAGTTCAGCTGCTTTGGAATGTATTATTAGCTCTCTTGGGACTTTTTTTATTAAGCTCTTGATCCCAATCAAGCCCGCGGGCAAAGACAGAATCCACGATGGAACGAGCTAACCCAGAAGGTACCTATTCACCCTGGCTTTAAAAACAGACGGGCTATAAGTACAGACGCAGGGAGGGAGTTCCATTCCTTTGCTGTGCTCATTATAAAAATGTTAAGAACCAAGAAAGGGTGGTAGCCCGCAGTGAGTCTGGATGTCCGATGGAAGAAAGGTGAAGGCGGTATGAGCATATGTAGCTCCTGCGCACACTCTCCAAAATATTATCTGTAGAAGACCGACAGACACGCAACTTTGCGGCGGAGCTAAGGTGTGAAGTTTGCTCTTCACCAATTTGCTGTCACTAATGAGCCTGTCAGCTCTGCGCTGAATCGTGTCCAGTGCAGCAAGTTGGTATTTTGCTGAGCCATCCCAGAGGTGGCTGCAATATTCCATGCAAAAGTCCCGGCGTGAAATATAGCTTGACCTTATTTAGGACGCCCAGCTTTTTAGCTAGAGCAAGCTTTTAGCATTGGACCGGATTTCCAAAGGTTGCGGGTTCGATTCCCACCTGAGAATTCACTTGTGAGCCGACTCGATTTTTTTTAGTATTTTTCTATTTTAATTATTTATCTAAAGAAATACTTGTTTCTTGAGGAACGGGTGCGGTAATTATTTTCAATTCGAGAATTTACTTGTGACCCGAGTCGATTTCTTTTAGTATTTTTCTATTATAATTATTTATCTTAACAGATAGCATAGAAAAATGCATGAAGAGGTTTTTAAACAGACAAAAATAATGCTTGCAAGACACCCTGTCAGCTTTAACAGAAATAACGCCATCCACAATATTCTACGTCATCACTATACATAATCCACAACAAAACATTATTACTCTGTTATAACCCAAACGCACTCCCTTCGACCTTTTTGTTATACTCACATAGAACAAACAATTTCTTGTTGAGCGAAGCTCTGAAAGAGTGAAGCTCTCTTTTAGGCAACTCACAAATTTCGCTTGTCTACCTCCTACTTCTTAACGGTTCAACCGATTCAAACGAATTTTGGTATGAACTTACATGATTATAACCTGACGGACATAGGCTATTTAAAAAAAATATAGACTTTACCATGGAGGAATAATCACCGAAAGAAAAATTCAAAAGCTGATCACAGCCAAACGCCAAAACTCACATCGTGGTCGTGACTAATGTGCAAAAAAAGTTTTGAAATCGGACATATCATCGAGGAATAATTACCGAAAGAAAAGCTGATCACAGCCAAACCGCTGAGACTACATTGATGAAAGTTAGGTGAGGTTAGGTAAAGTAGTGCTTCGCTCAGTATTTGCAAACAGCAGCAGCATTGCAGACCTAGTATTAACTGCCTTTATAAATGGTAATAAGATATACTTAAAAAGAGTTTTGTCTCTTTTGCTCTAATCCAAAATTACGTTAATATGACGGGAACGATATACTTCCTTAAGTTAATTTGATTAAGAATCTTAAGTAATCAACGCCTTATTTTATTAGTGCGATCGTTAATCTTTGCTCAAGTAAATGGGAAATCATAGCCTGTAATTCAAAGACCCAATAATTTTATTAACTTTGGGAATTATTCAACTGTTAAAATATGGAATAGCATTAAGCGTTATCGCCCAAATGGGAATCACTCAACATTTTGATAATATTTTTCTGGTTACAGTTCTAACTTTACTAAAAGTAAAAAAATAATACTTTAGAAGAATAGCTCGAAATTTTAAGACGTACTACATTTAACGCAGAGAACGAGGGCACTAAATTAAATAACTAAATAAATATTTCTCACATTCACACCAATGAGCCTAGCCCAAAGTAAGGACTGGCTTGTGTTATGGATACTAGGGTAACTTATAGACATACATATATGATACATAGATATGTAATATTCATAGAAATATATATAAACACCCATGACTCAGGCACAAATGCTCGTATTCATCATACAAACATCTGCCCCTACCGGGATTCGAACCCACGATCATCGGTGCGAAAGGCAGGATCGCTACCGTTGCACCAAAAGGTCGTCGAAATTGAAGAATATATATTTTTTTTTAATCGTGAATGGGATAGTGCTTTACCTCTATCTCGCCTGATGGTAAGCGACGATGCGATCACTAAATTGTTCAAGACCTTTAAGCTTATTATTAAAAAGATCGTCATGGCTGGAGAGTTTCTTGGCCCTCTTCTCAATAGACTCCAGCGTCCAGAATTGGTATTGAGCGGAAAAACCCAAAGTTGAGAACAGTACTCCATACACGATCGAACTTGCGCTTGGGAATGATTGAGCGCCTGTTCCGGCGTGAAATATCATCCCACCTTCGCCAGAATGTCACTGTCGCAGTAAGATAGATAAAGCCGTAATATAGTTATATCCCTAGGGATATAATTATATACCGTAACATAGTTATACGAAAGCGATTCATAACTATCTCACTAGGAATATAGTTATAAAACGGTCCAAGTTTAGTGATATACTTATATTACTAGATTAAGTTTAGTGAAATAGCTTTCGGAGTTGGTAAAGTTGGTATCCTGAAAGATTGGTTACCCAGAAATGCAATACAGCTTTCAAACATTACTTTGAATGGTCCTATACCAAATGAAAACTTGTCACTGAGAGAAATATGCCAAAAATTGTCGCGCTTTGGTGTTCAAGGTTATTTAAAATGTTCCTGTAAAAAATCGAATATACAGTGTTCTACTAAAAGATGTGCCTGTAAGAAGCATTCAGTGCTATGTAATTCTAGATGTCATGATTCCTCTTCTTGTCTGAACAAAAATTAAAAAATACTTTTAAAAAAAACCAAGATCTCAGGTGGGTAAGAAGTAAAGAAATCTCATAACTGTTGATTAGCTTTAAAAGATTTTTAATGTTTGATTAGTTTTAATTGTATTGTTAATGTTTAAATTCCAAAACATATGATCGTTTTAATTATAATTGAAATTTAATACGTGTTAATGTCACAAAGTAATGTAATTAACTGCAGAATACATAAAGTTGATTTTTTAATAAAGATAAAACCATTATAATAATATTGTTTAATTTAATTATATATGGTTGCTTTCTATTTCACTAAGCTTAATCAAGTAATATATTTATAACACTGAACTTAATCTAGTAATATAAGTATATCACTAAACTTGGACCGTTTTATAACTATATTCCTAGTGAGATAGGAATTAATCGCTTTCGTGTAACTATGTTACACGTTAAACACGTTATATAACGGCTTTATCTATCTTACTGCGACATCACTATAACCTCAATAATTTTGATCAAGAATTGATTCAGACTTAACCGCCCCAAAAAGTGCCCGCTCATTTAATAACCCTCACAAACACTTCTTTTGCTATAGACTGATTGAGGCATAGAACAAATTACCTGCAGATGTGGTGGCACAGACTACTTATCAATTTAAGAAAAGACTGACAAATACGTAGAAATAAATTAAAACGTTAGCTAACAGGATGTAGGCTATCACCAGTTATTTCAACATCCGATTGATTGTCTGTAAAGTCAGTTTACGGACGATTATTTTACGTGATAGCGTCATAAGAAAACATTGATGAAAAATTACACACTTTTATGAATTTAATTGAATTATTAGTATTGAATTATCAATGTTTTGTACAATATAAAGAAGGAGTTAATTGAAAATTATTATTTTTTCGATAAAATAACATTTAGTTGTTGTAATAAACAATAGAAAGGACATAAACTTTAAGCATATTTCTCTCAGTGACAAGTTTTCATTTGGTATAGGACCATTCAAAGTAATGTTTGAAAGCTGTATTGCATTTCTGGGTAACCAATCTTTCAGGATACCAACTCTACCAACTCCGAAAGCTATTTCACTAAACTTAATCTAGTAATATAAGTATATCACTAAACTTGGACCGTTTTATAACTATATTCCTAGTGAGATAGGAATTAATCGCTTTCGTGTAACTATGTTACGGTATATAATTATATCCCTAGGGATATAACTATATAACGGCTTTATCTATCTTACTGCGACATCACTATAACCTCAATAATTTTGATCAAGAATTGATTCAGACTTAACCGCCCCAAAAAGTGCCCGCTCATTTAATAACCCTCACAAACACTTCTTTTGCTATAGACTGATTGAGGCATAGAACAAATTACCTGCAGATGTGGTGGCACAGACTACTTATCAATTTAAGAAAAGACTGACAAATACGTAGAAATAAATTAAAACGTTAGCTAACAGGATGTAGGTTATCGCCAGTTATTTCAACATCCGATTGATTGTCTGTAAAGTCAGTTTACGGACGATTATTTTACGTGATAGCGTCATAAGAAAACATTGATGAAAAATTACACACTTTTATGAATTTAATTGAATTATTAGTATTGAATTATCAATGTTTTGTACAATATAAAGAAGGAGTTAATTGAAAATTATTATTTTTTCGATAAAATAACATTTAGTTGTTGTAATAAACAATAGAAAGGACATAAACTTTTCACTAGATACGTCACAAGCCGAACGCTTAGGCCGAATTTGCCTCTGTATCGCTTGTTCCGCGCTCTCGCTTGCACGCTCGGCTCAGGCGGAACGTTACACCTTTTCGTGCGTGCAACCGGCGTTCATCGATTTATAAGACGTTATCACGTCTATAATAAGTTATGTTTTGTTATTTTAGTAGCAAAATACTATAGAAATAAACATTATTGTCGATGTAATATAAAAACAGTGATATGCAAAAAGGTATTAAAATTTTGGGCAAGTTTGATTTGGATTATATCAACCCTAATTTAATTTGCTAGTCTACTATGTCCAGTTTTAGATTTAAATCTAAATTAAAGGAACAAAAAGTGATTTTATTTTTGTATACGTTTGGCATATCAAATAATATAAATCCCGTTGGTGCCCATGATATTTCTTTCTTTCACGTGTTAGAAAACTGAAGAAAATACATTTCTTAATATTTTTGTTTGTACGATCAATTATTTTACAATATAACAAAAGATATCAAATCACATTTTATAATAAACTATTGGGCAGTAAGTATGCTTTTATAAGAAACAGTATTTTTTTTATTGTAAATAAAATACTGAAAATCAAAAATAATTTATGGAATTTTACTAGCGAACATTGGTTGTCACCAATTATCTTTTTAGGCCCGATGATTTACTAATAATAGCCCAGATATTGGGAGCAGTATAAAATAACATTTGTCTAAAATGGACTTACAAGGTTAGGACATGGTGACGCATGCCGTCGACGGCGACTAAAAGCAAAAGCTTCTAATTTCTAATTCCTTTTTTAATATCAGTGAAAGTACCTAGTAATTCTGTAACATTTTTAGGATTTTGTGCATCAGTTATTTATTAATTTATAACCCTCTCCCCTATAATAATAATAATAATAAAACATTTAAATCAGACTAAGGTCCATAGTTTGTTAGTAATGTTGTTTGTTAATACTTAGTAAAAAAAATAACTTATTCTATGTTAATGTTGTAAGTAAATCGACATATTACAAATTTAATATATCGGCATATATCGGGACTCCTGTTTTCGAGAGTTCTAGGTATCGATTGCTATCCAACGTCTGTGAGTCGACGTTTATATAAAGTCCGCCAGACCCCAAATATTAATATTGGTACACGTGTAAATTCGCGCTACAATAGCGCTTTATTCTCTTCAAGTACCCAAAGATGTTGTTATAGTCAACCTTATAATGTCATGCGTCTTTTAGTTTAATTAGTCAAGAGCACCCACGTGTAGAACGTCTGGCAAAACCTACACAATATCTCTTTCACATCACACGATGATTTGCAGAACTCTCGTCCAATCATATTAGCTACTTATAACACACCTTATGTTATCGTTCCATACCCTCGTCATCTTTGAGGTGATATGATGTGACCAAAATACTTGCAATTCTGGTGGACTAATAAGACATATCGTAGATACCTTTTGTGATCCACTTCCCGATCTGAAAATCACTATACCTGTTTTATTGTTGCTATAAATTAGGTTATGTTCTATTGCGCAATAAGATTTCTTAGGCGTTTGAGAGAAAGCCTGGGCAGCACCATATCATAGCTGAATTTATTGACATATCTGTCATCTAACCTACTGCCAATTGGTGAACTGCTCAGCTTCAGGATCAGAACCTTCACGTACATGTTAAACAGGTAGGGAGACGTCCGTCATCCATTCATTCCGCTACATGAATGGAGTTCATGTAGTTTTTGAAAACTTCAGTGATTAATTATAAATTAGTCAAATCAAACCAACACCAAACTCCTAACCTAGAAGACTAACCACCTCCGTTGGAACAGTAGTACCAGGCTCATATAAGCTCATAAAAGTAAGCTATACAATGTGTCCCGTCACCAGTGTCGGAGCCTTTAATGGTGTGAAATATGGCATTTTTTATCGACAAATTGCCCCTCAAAATTGGTTTTTCTCAATAAGCCAATAATTAAAAAATACACAAAAAATAATCTATTTGTTTTTCTTTAATTATTTTTTTCTATTTTTTATTCCTTGACAATTGTAACATCATGGCTGTGTAACTGTTGTCTACTATGTTTAGCTATCAAATGACACCTTTTTAATGTTGATAGGACATTTACATGAGTAGTAGTGGTCGAATTAGTATGAGAGCCCAGGTCTTGGTTACCAAGAAAACACAATGACGGCCGTAAGAGAAAAACAAAATTTGGGGGGCAATTTGTCGATAAAAAATCCCATATTTCACACCATTAAAGGCACCGACACTGGTGACGGGACACATGGTATATCTTACTCCACTTTAAGTTATGATTCAATGTATCAAAAACGCGACTTAAGTCTAAAAAAAAATGTATATGGTAGTATTTTGCTAAGTATAGTTTTCTAAAACTTGCTTCATAATTCAGTGATAATATGAATAACGATATAAGTTCCTCAGATATGTAGTAGTGATTCAGACAGAGCTTCAAAACTGCCATACCACTTCACAGATGGTCTGACCCACATTCAACAAATCGCTAGTTTGCTAGAATAGCGACGGAACTAAAAACTTTTGATTTAATAGAATAAGGTTTTCAAATTTCTTATTAAATCTTTTATCACATACCAAAAAATGTTATTGTATCTCTTTCGAGCGCACGGCAGCGCGATATCTGCGTTGCGTCTCTGTTAACTGTAAAATACCAAAGATTTAAGATCGTTTGGCATATTTAGTTCAATTTGGCAGATTTTTGAGTTGCGTCGATATTCTCGCAAACCAGCGAAATATGTCCCTTCGTAACCCGGTGATATGCCACGTTTTATTTTACTCAGTAGCTTCCCGATTTGTTTCGATCTGATTGTAGTGTGCCCAATCCTGCATTGTAATGCAGGTCATAACAGTATAATCCTTTGTAACTACATTGAAATGATTATGTTTAATTATTAAAGCTTTTGACTGCTAGCTATTCATATGTAAAGGATTTCTTTACAAGAAAACCTCGCATTCCGGGTGGGTGCTTTCCAATTGAGCTACGGAGACCTTTACAAACCCGTTGAATTTTCCCAAGTATTTCTAAAGGAGACCCAACTGCCATTTCTTCATGTTCTAGGTACTACTATCTACAGTGAGTGTAATATCCTTTTACAAATGTTAAATAATAGAAAAATACATTGAACATTGTACATTGAATTTATTTCAGAATTAATGTTCTTTATTGTGGTTATATTTTTTCCTTCCACAATAACAGGTTATTTTTGTGTTCTAGATTTTTTGTTTCTTCCTAAAATTCATTTAAGTCTCGGGACTGCAAAACGTCCGTTATAATTTTATTTTTATCATTTCAAACATATTAATGTGCACTTTTAAACTTCCTACGTGATGCAATAATATTTTCATAATAATAACCCAAGTTAAAAGAGTTCTCCTGCCTTGAAATGCACGTTTTGTGCATATCAATTCCAGCCGATGTTTATATGATTTCTATTTTAAAAACTTTGTTTAGTAAGAGTTTCGTTAATATACACGTTTAAATTTTTTTTAAATAAGATTTTGTGAGTTTTTCCTTAATAACCTTAATTTTGAGATGATTTTGGATGTAATTTGGGTAAAAGTGGGATGGTTATCTGAAAATATTGTCTTGTATGTTAAAAACTACTTTGCCCCTGTAAAGTAGTCGCTTAATTCATCGTCCCAGTTAATATTAATTTAATTAGTTTTTATTTACTTATTTATACATAACATATACACAGTTATAACTCTCACCAGACTGCAAGTTGGCAAGTTCACACTTATTTCTATATAATATATAGTTACATCAACATATATAATAGTAGAAATAAAGAATACATAGGTACGCGTTACTAGGTACATCTCAAGCAATAAAAGTTTAAACTTATTTTTTAAAGTCAGTTCACAAACCTCTTTATTCTGTTTTACACTATTTATCCTATTATAAATATTCAACAGTTAGTTCTTTTACCAATGTGAAATCTGAAACTAAAATGAAGCATATACGACAGTACGGCCTTAGGTGTTACGGTGGAAATACTAAATGTGGCAATTATTGTTAATAACCTCATAATAGTACAGCCCTTTTCATATAGGTCAATCAAATACATCGATTTTTGTATGGCATTGATAATTTTAAGCCATGTTATTGAATCGATCACGCTACATTGAAGCTAATAAAAAAGTTTTCCACTTAGCTAGATGTTTACTTGTCGTTAAAGATAATAATAATATTTTCTAACATACCAATTAAGAGCAAGTACAAGCACTTAGTGCTCAATTTTGCACAGTCTCATAGTTCCTGATAATTCTCTGTGTGAGGCTGAAAAACATGTAGAGTAGTTCGCGAGGTGAGTCGGTATCTGCATTTATTTACTAGTGCATTTTTGTTTTATTAATGGATAAGGATTTCTGTCAAGAAACTTTTGATTATATCATATAATATATCACTGGTGCCTGTGGTAGGTTATGAAACCGCTATTATTGGTCAGATGTTATGATTATCCTTTCAATGCCGCAACTGGTGGAACAATGGCTTTCCTTATGCATGAAAAATACTATGGGAGATTAGGCGTTTTCATACCACGCATGTGCAAACTTATGGGTCTTAATAATGACAGGTGTAGTCAGAATCAATCAAAAGGCCTTACGAAACACAAAAGATTTTGAGATAGTTTATAGCCTTCAGAAAAGTTGTCTACCTTCCATTACTAATAAGCCACGGAATTAATTTGATTTAATAATTTGACGATCGTTTGATACAACGGTAGTGATCCTACCTTTCTCACCACACGGTCCTGTGTTTAAGTCCCAAAAGATTCAGATGTTTGTGTGATAAATACGAGTTTTTGTACCTTAGTCATGGAATATTACTATTTATTCATTAAACATCAAATCTCTATGTATCATATATGTATGTCTATCCTTTACCCTAGCATCAGTAATATAAGCCTTACCGTGCTCACTTCGGGCTACGCTAATTGGTATCAATATAAACATAACAAAATTGTTATTTAATCTACCTGGATCAAATACGAACGCTGGTTTCGCAAATCGATACCATTGTTAGATACGTATTATTCTGTCAGTCTCCTAAAAGTAAGTATAAATCAACGCATTTACTTTTAACAGTCGCTCTAATTTATTACACTTTCAAGCCGAAATTTAAGAACTACGTTCGACGTATCGTTACTGAGTGAACTGAATGTGTATCAAATAACTAAACGTTACAATCGCATTCGAGTTAAGATTTAAGATCTTAAAGTGAGTTAAATTAAGACCTTATTTAAATAAAACCTGCATAAATTTGACAGGATTAACGACGAATTTATTATCTTTATCCTGTGATTACGACTCCTGTAAGAGTTGAAACGTCAGGATTAAATGGAAAAAGAACTCGTCGTTTATCTGGTTAAAGAGGTTTTAATTTATATGCAATAAGTACGAATGTGTAAGAACTAAATAAAAGACTTTATTTTTATAGTATTAAGGTTTCTCATACAAATATTAACTTTAACGAGGTAGTAACGGTTCCACTATAAGGAAATTACACTTAAGCCTCTGATACTACAAATGCAGGAGAATTTGTGCAACGTAACGCTAAAGATACGCGGGCGTAACGAAATTAAGGTATGTCATTTCAACAAATCGTGAACGCAAAAATAGAAAGAAATATAATGGGTTAAATGTTAAATCAAACAATTTTTAAACGGATAAACTTTGCTAAATGCATCAGGATTAAATTTAAAATTATGATCAGAATAAAACACTCTTTTACGGATTTTTGCGCATGTTTTATTTTATTTTTTTTATATTTAATCCTGACGTTTCGACTCCTTTACAGGAGCCGTGATCACAGGATGAAATAAAATAAAAAAATGAAATAATATAAAATAAAATAAAATAAAACATGACTATGACTTTAGTCATCCTGTGATCACGGCTCCTGTAAAGGAGTCGAAACGTCAGGATTAAATATAAAATAAAATAAAATAAAACATGACTATGACTTTAGTCATCCTGTGATCACGGCTCCTGTAAAGGAGTCGAAACGTCAGGATTAAATATAAAATAAAATAAAATAAAACATGCGCAAAAATCCGTAAAAAAGTGTTTTATTCTGATGTGTAATGTGCGCGGAAGTGTAAGAACTAAATATTTAAAATTATGAATAAAGGCGTCCCGATAAAAATAGTTTTATTTAAAAGTGGGATAGGCGCGAAAGTATAAGAACTACAAAAGCTTACTTGCCGAGAGCATTACGTCAAGGCATCGAGCATTTACAGAACCGTTACATAGGACGCTATGTGGATAGGCTCCGGGTTTGAATACGGGTGAGCTTTGTATGTTTATGTGATGAACATACTCATGGTTGTCCAAATACATGTTTTTGTATTCTTTACGTTAAATTTAGTACCGATAATACAAACTCTCCTTAATTTAGGACTAAATTATTGTTGTGAATTATCTGGAATTAATTATTTTTATTAAATGTAAATATTTTAGGATATGGTTTAGTCTATACTCACCTTTAGGCGCACACATACTACAATTTGTCACTATTATTAAACTAGCCTCACTCACTCACTCAACTAGAATATTCTCTTTCTCAGTAATTAAACCTCTAATTGTCAGTAAAACTTTGATTTGGATTATTGACTTAACAATTGACACTAATTGGTAATATATCTAACTCTAGATTTTATATTAATCAATCAATATATTTATTCAAAATCAATGGACCAATTACAAAATTATGACAAATTTCAAAATAATGATTATTAAAAAATAATGATAAATTACAAAATAATGATGAATTACAAAATAATGATAAATTACACAATAATGACAAATTACAAAATAATGATAAATAAAATAATGATAAATTTCAATATAAATACAATTCCAAATTTTATCCTAATCCATTTGGCCTTAATAGGACTTAATAGTGACGTTTAAACTTACCCTGTGAACACTGTTTTTGAAAGGAGTTAATATGTCAGGATTAAATAAAATATAAAAACTAACCGGTATCTCCGGTATCCTTAAATAGTGTTTAATTAATGAGTTAAAGCGTAACTTAATGAGCTAATTGTTAAATTTTGTTAATACCATATACAACATAAAGTGTTTATACATATCATCCTTATGTATATCAAGTACGTATCTATGAATTTCTCAATTTGTATAAAAATTACATGAAAAGGTTTGTTTCCTTACTTTGTTTTTGTTTTCTTTGCATACATAATTCTTTATCTGTGTGTTTTATTGGCTGTTATCTTAATACGAACAACAAGAAAACAAAGAGGAGGAAATTTATTTATATAGTAATAAAGTATCCAAGCTATCATATAAATATAGGTTTTATTATGAATCTATATAATTACATTTTTTTATAAAAATGTCAAAAAATAAGACTTATATCCCAAATTAATTACTAAATCTGAAATCACTATTTCCTTACAGTGTTTTCACTTAATTTGTGAACTTAAAAAGAAAGAAACAGCAATTTAATAAGTAAAAACCTAAAATTTGATAATAGTTAATACTTTATACATACTCCGCCGCCAGGTGAGCGACGGAGATGTGTAAAAGCTCTTTACTCTTCTTCACGAATTCATTTCTCTATAAAAGCTCGTTAAGTCTGTGGGCTTAAAGTATCAGTCCCCTGGGACTATTGTGGTTTTGCTATTCGTAGGTATCAATCATCTTGGCTTAACGCCTGACTAGACTTTACTGAGTAGATTTTGATGTATTTCTTTGTTTATGTCACCGAAAAAAAATACTGTTAGATTATAATCTATCTCACGAGATTGCAAACTGTCGAAAGGTTGTGAACAGTAACATACTGCTTACAAATTAACGTATTAATTTTTGGTAGATTATAAAATATCGACGTGAAACAGTAAAATTGTTCAATGGCATGCAATGGAAGGCACCTCGCGCGCTGATTGGTTGAACGTCATGTTACCCTCGCCGCCATATTTGATTGTCAATTCGTTGGTTGACGAATATAAAGAAACAGTGTTTTAGTGACTGCAAATTGTGTTGAAAATAATATAAAGCTTTAGAATAAATTATATGAAATTGTTGCTGAAGTAAAATGTATCTATCAATATTTAAAGTATTCAGATTAAGTGATAAATCAATTTTAATCACCGAACCTAACTCTATGGACACAGAACGACCTACCGAATGACCGACCAATCAGGGACAGCCTTTGGACAGTTAACAACTTAACGCCTGACAGATTGTGTTTAAACAGTCTCATCTCGATAGATTATATAATCTACCGCATAATAATGCGTTAAATTATAAGCAGTACGTTACGATTCATAATATTTGGACATTTTAAAATCTCGCGAGATAAATTATAATGTAACGGTATTTACAATTTTGCATAATACATTATACAATGAATGTTTCCTATTTAGCTTCATCTACTGGTACCGTGGCGAGCAAGTGGTGAACTACGCTCAACGCGGTGGCATCAGCGTAGAGACTGAACAGCGGACTAGAACAAGCCGCTTACTGATTGCGCGGGCGGCGCCACATGACTCCGGGAATTATACCTGCGCACCAAGTAGTTCAGGTAAGGTGTTTGTAAAGCATAAATAAAATAAATAAAAATTAGACATAACATTGTTTTAACCCGGATATGCTTCACATATAACAGAATTTACGGGAATAATATTAACAGCCATCCAAGTGACGTCATCATCTCAGACAAATGACTTCCACAAAAGAGTTGTGGGTTGCCATAATTCCACATTTGGCAGGTGGGATGGAGAAAACAGTAATATGCTATTTCGCAAAACTCTTCTGTCCATATTGTGGTTAACGGGCTGCAATAAATCCACCTTCATTAGCCAACTTTTACACCACCTTAAAGTTTGAAGAGTTACTGCTATTCTGACGGATAGTGTTGCCGATCGATAGTGGACTGTCGATAATTAATCTTATGGTCTATCGATAGGGATAGCAGGACTATCGATCGTAGTATCGATACTATCAATATTAACGATAGTATTGTTGCCCGTAAATAACATACTATTGATAGTATGGATACTATCGATACTATCTATGTTCTTGGTAACAATACTATAGATATTATCGACACTATCGATTGTTTTGAACTATTGATAACTTGTCAATTTACAATAGTATTGTTTAAAATTTTAAGGCATACTTGGCAACAATAAAGATTAGAACAAAGAATTTTAAATTAAACGTTTAAATTTACGTGAGTAGCACAAATCGGTAATAATGCAAAAAAAGGGTTTGCGTTTTATTACATTGCTATTAAAACATACCCTATCTATCTACTATCAATATCGATAGTCTTTAATATTGCAATAGAATTTGCAATATTGAAGACTATCGATAGCCCTATCGATAGCACGTTATTTTTCAGATGAAAAAATCGATAGAAATACTATCGATAGTTTGGCAACACTACTGCCGGACACTACACGGTTAAATATTACTTATTTACATAGCATATAATATATGTCTTTCCGTTACCCTAGTATCCGTAACACAAGCCTTAAGTGCTTAATTTGGGCTAGATTTATTGGTGTGGATTTGAGAAATAGTATTATTACTATATAACCCTTATATATATTCCCAAATACCGAAGAACATAAGACATACCATATAAAATTAATAAAGTTATAAATAAGTAAACAAATCATTGTTAGTTTCGTCCATGTATATAATTGTCTGAAGTAAATAAATCAAAAAGAGATTGAATCCCGCTTGAGACTAACTTTTTAAACACAATATTTTTGTTTTAATTTTCAGAGCTGGGTGAATTGATACAGACAAATGATGGTACAAATCGATTCACTCTTAAATCAAAATAAAAAATACAACCAATTTCGTTTAATAATATAAGACTGTTATTTCATTTAATCGGAAACCCACAATTTGAGTTACAGATTTAAACAAGCAACCCATTTCATTAACAATGGAACCATCACGTAAATTTCACGACCAATTAATGTCTGGAAACAGATTAATAATTCACAATCAATAGTTATAAATTTCGTCTATAATTGCCAGCAACATGACGCAACTGTTGCAGTTACGCCAGTCTGATAATAAGCTTAAACACAAACCATTCGTTGTACTAATAATAGGGGTTAAAGTATGAAATTGCCGTTTTATTGCAATAGGTTCTTTGAATTGACATAGAATCTTCATGGTTTGAGGTTTTCGAATGAAACTTTTTTTAAATGGTTTCTATGATGTTCTTTTTTTAAAAAATGTAAAACATTTGAATATCGACTTTCAATTGTTTTTGTTATTCAATTTAGACAAGAAAGATGGATACTGCGAAAATTCGAGTTATTTTTGAATACGAGTTCCGACGCGGAACTAACGCGGCAGAAACAGCCCGCAATATCAATGCTGCGTTTGGAGAGGGGTCTACTAATGAACGCACCGTGCGATTTTGGTTTAAACGCTTTCGTGATGGAAATTTCGACTTAAAGAACGAGCCACGAGGAAGACCGCCCACACAGGTAAATAACGATGAATTAAGAGAGATAGTGGAAGCCGATCCTAGTCAAAGTACCCAGGAATTAGCGGCATGGTTTAACGTTACCTTACCCACAATATTGACTCACTTGCGTCAAATCAATAAAATAAAAAAATACGAAAAATGGGTGCCTCATGATTTGACTGATCTGCAGAAAGAAACGCGTGTTGAAACTTGTGTTGCCTTGTTGAACCGGTACAGAAATGAAGGAATATTGGATCGAATTGTAACATGTGATGAAAAGTGGATTCTTTATGATAACCGGAAAAGAAAAATGCAATGGCTGACCCCAGGTCAAATGCCACAACAGTGTCCTAAAGCAAAACTTACCAATAAAAAGGTAATGGTAACTGTTTGGTGGTCTCAGCATGGTGTTATTCACTATAGTTTTCTCCGATCTGGTCAAGCAATAACGGCAGATGTCTATTGTGCCGAACTCCGAACCATGTTGACAAAACTAGCAGTAAAACAGCCCCGACTCATGAATCGATCTTCACCATTATTGCTCCACGACAACGCGAGACCTCACACAGCACGAGAAACCATTTTGACCCTTCAGGAACTGCAGTTAGAAACCATTCGTCATCCTCCGTATTCACCAGACCTTGCTCCAACGGACTACCATTTTTTTCGTGATTTGGACAATTATCTACGTGACAAGAAGTTTTCTTCCCAGGAGGCAGTACAAAATGCTTTCACACAGTTTGTGCAGTCTAGATCGTCGGAATTCTATCGCAAAGGCATTAATGACCTTCCCATTAGATGGCAGCAATGTATAGATAATAATGGCAACTATTTTGATTAAATAAATTTGTTAAAAATTTAAAAAATAAACAATATAGATTTTCAGTACAAATCGGCAATTTCATACTTTAACTAATATTTGCAAACACGTAGATTAGCGTGTACAAAATTTTAATAATTAAATGGATATCGGAAACAACGAAATCTACACTAATTTACGTTAGTTTGTTCCATTCATTATTCTGTTCAAATTTTGGATTAGACTGAAATTATTTCAGGCGATTAAAACTTCAATTTCATTTAATGAAGCTTTTCGTTTAAAAGTTGTTGGATTTAGCTTTCAAAGACATAAGTAATTAAAATTATTACTAAGCAACAGACACGTTAGGAAAGGGCTTATATGTACAGATGGTTTTATGTATTTGAAAAGACTTATGATCAATTAGTATCTTGGATAGCGATTTATTACTTTAAAACAAAACTTAAACATTATGGAGCGCAAAAGCTTAAACTTTGAAGCAAATATATTCTTATGACATAAGGAAGATTCATAAATCTAAAAAGTTATTAAAACACATATTGATAAAGATTATTAATACTTCAAAATAAAGCATCCAGAGTGTTTGGCAGAAAAAAGAGCTTGAGAGCGCCTAAATACAAAATATACATAATATAAATATATAGTTTTCGGCCAGGACACGTTTGCTAACTTCAGTTGCGCTGACACAGTCCGTCATTTTGCTTATTATCGCTTAGCGATCGCCATTTAGCTTGCAAGCGCTCTCAAGCATTTTTTTCTGCCAAACACACATTGTTAAGGTTTCTTTTTTTAACTTTTTGAAACTAATATTACCTATTTCAAAAAGTTTTCTCGAAAAGTTTAATCTTAATTGAAAAAAAGGAAAAAAGATAATTTTAGGAAAACCAAAAATATGTTGATTAGTTTATTCACAAAATAGTACGCATGAAGTTTCAGTAAAAAAACAATTAAGAACATAAACTACACAGAGTAAGATCACGTATGTGACGGTATCTTCATATTTAATCTGTGATCGTCATCACTCTCCCGTTTTTAAACTCTCGCGTCAAATCATTTCTATTTTCAGTTCGTACAAAAATTATATGATTCAGAATTAAAAACTGCTGATATTAATCGTTCAGTTTTTAGTTCCTAGGGTTTTTTGATACCGATTATTAAGGCCCAGGCTCCATACAAAACTGAAACCTCAACTTTATGATGTTTTTTTTCTGTACAGAGTCAGCATCAGTGATAGTCCACGTGTTGAGTGGTGAACGCCCAGCGGCAATGCAAAGCTCTGGGTCTACGCCACCTCGAATGGATCGCGCCATCCTTGCTGCTGTGGCCACTGTATCTGCAGTCAACCAGCCCAAACCCTGGTTACTAGTCCCTCTCACCCTTCTTGCTCAGTATCTCTCCGCAGTTACTCTTCTCATCATCACTCTACTTGCTCACACGATATGTAACTTCATCTGCTCATCACCACCTATTTCAAGATGACCAACTTCAATCGAACGAAGCATCGAGGATATGTAAAGATTTGTATAAATTTTTTTTATTTTAATACAAACCGTTTTTATCAATATAATTTTATCAAATGCGTTGAGTTTAACTAATTGTGTATTTTATACAACGATGATTAGATGTGAATGTTTTTGTGGAATATAAAATTGTTAAGATGTCGTTGGCAAATCGTTGAACTGACCATACGATACATTTTCTTGACCATTGAATTAAATAGTTGGCCAAATTGTTGATTTTGTTAAAGTCGTTTAACGATAAAAACAATACAACACATGGCTATTTTATGATAATATAATCGAGATTTTTTTATTACATCATAAAATAGTTATATTATTGAGCGCTAGAAGCGATGAAAGGGTACATTATTTATTGATTGAGATGCATCAAACTGACGCAACGAAGACAAAACTGACGCTCATTTCATTCATGTTTTCGTCTTCAAAATTTTCTTAATCTAATATTAGTAAATAAGTTCGTGATATTTTTTTTTATTATCTTTATTCGTAATATGAACTCCATGTGTTAATGACACAATCAAATCTATAATAAACAAATCGAATGATGTTGCGTCGTAAATGATATATTTTTTATTAATTAACTATTTTTGAAGTGAAAACTTCTTTAGCGGCGCTGTGTACTTTTTTGGAATGGGTAAAAATTTCTAAACTCGCGTCAGGACACGTGACCTGATCGAAAATTCGTAAGACGGCGTAGATCGCTTGCGCGATGTGCGTATAGTCGTGTCATTTTTAAACTTCATAGTAATAGTTGCATTATTTTTTTTTTAAACTGTCATTATGAAATTTTAAAATGGCAGGTAACTGATTTTATTCATGCGCAATGTGCAAAATCCTGCACATGCGCACAAAAAAATGCAACGAACACGACTTGGTGTGTTTGTTGACATGTTTGTATACGATAGCGCAATACATGAATATTGTATTTTACCACATAAATGATAGCACTTTTATACTGATCATTAAAGCAATTCGTGCGAAATTATTCCTTAACCATTTCAAAATATCAAAAATGCACAACGTTAATGTTCATGTTTTCACTTCTGCCGGCACTCCCGGAGTGCAACCCGTTGTTTTTTTTAAGATGGTACTATTTTACTACATGGTATATCACTATGTATTATTTGGTCAATTCTACGATTAAGCCACGTCATATTTATATATCGTCAATTTTAGTAACCTATTGTGTTTAGGTAAAAGTTCGATAGAATAACCCTTTTATCTTGGTATTAGCTCGAACAGAGATAGAGAGGAAACATAATTGCTCTAATGAAACGCTTGAGAGGATTAACTGGGCGTATTTACTTTACAAGAAGCTGTTAGAAGATTATCCGTGACTTGCTTCCATTTGTTTTTACAGCTAACTACGCCGTCGTGTTAATCCTATACTGCGATTACGAATGAATCGATTTTATTATCCCGATCTGGAATGATACACCATTGAATCAGGTCAAGAGGCTTATCTATGTGTAATGTATCTTAACACCCGCTTGTCGTCTTTACTTCATTATTTGTGTTCGATCTAGCTTTGTAAACAAGCGCTGAGGTTACCATAGCGACATAAGCTTTCTATTCGATTACATTATACAGAGGGTTGGAAGTTTTCAAATATGCAAATCTTAACGTAACTTTTGCTCATCTGTAAACTTACACACAGGACTAAGATTGATTGAATTAATAGGATTTGACGACTTATTTAAAGATGAAAAATGTGCTTCCTGTACAACGTAATATTAAAATGCTTTTAAATTCTAAGACATTAGCTAAAATGAAAATTATGTGACACAATAACAGCTAACAGTATGATTAAATATTTTTTGTATATTTTGAAACGGTTTGCAAATAACCAAAACTCAATTTTAGAATATGCATACAAAGTTTTAACAAACATTTGTCTGCATACGCAAAAATATTGAAAAATAAATGGTCAATTCGCTGTCGTTTTACCTTTGAAGCGTGAATAATATTTCCCGGCCGATAAATTACCTCTGTTAACCTTTCTTCACATTTCTTTTTTGGAATAAAACTGATGGTTTATTTATAATTTACTGATTAAATAGTTTGTGAGGCGCAATCGGAATAAAAGCTCATTTATGGAAACGTTTATTTTCCTTTAATTGAATTACTCTTTTAGTTAATATTTTATATAACACTAATTAAACAATTTCAGTTAAAATAATTCCTTTACCTTAAATTATACAGTAAAGATAACTTTTTTGTAACTGAAATGAATCAGCGGTCGTAGTAATAACACTTTGTGAGTTCAGACGAAATCAACCTTAACGTCTTCAACGAAAGTAATATTTTTTTGTGCCAAGTATCAGACAAAGATTACATCATAAAAAAGGAAACCTGGGCATAATTTTGTTCCAGACCATTTGTAAGAATCTGTTGGATCATTACTAAACATTCCTCTCAGTTAGTTTATTTTTATGTCGCGTTCGACCTTGTTCCTTACTTACGCCAGAGTGAGGACACAAAAACAAATTTACGAGTTTGTAAGGAAACGAATAAGATAAAAGGGTGAATGTAGGGACAGTTGGTTTCTTCATTGCAAAAACTATCTTGGCTCCCATCGTTCATTTCGCTTGAGAGATTTATATAATGACCTTGTCAAAGACGAGTAAATTGTATAAATTAATGTTACCTCTCTAGACTATTCAAATGTTTACTGTATAAGATATTTAAAATTGATATCAAGAAATAAATTCGTAGATGTAAGAGATGCTTAGATATTGTAAATATCTACTGAGAAATTGTAAATATAAATCTTGATGTAAGTAAAGGAAATGTTCAAAAAAGTTATGTTTTTAAATCCTTTAACAGCCAAATACATATTATATGTATTATCGGTTTGGGAGCGATGGTTTTTAAAATTATCGTTAAGTACCTTTGTGAGTAGTTGACAAAAGGGTTGTGTAATAAACTATCAGAATGTAGATGTATTTAAAACTATGTTACGTAATGATTTATAAAAATGCAGAATAGTAATAAAATATTCAAATCGATATTTTCTTTTATTCTAACGTTACGTCTGTCGGTCTTCTACAGACTGTAATTTGGAGCGTGTGCTCAAGAGTTGCATTTGCTCATACCGCCATCTCCTTTTTTCCATCGGACATCCAGACGCACTGCATGCTACCACCCTTTCTTGGTTGCTATTCCTACCTGTCGGTTTTTCAACATCCTTCATAATGCGCACAGCAAAGGAGTGGAACTTCCTGCCTGCATCTGTATTTCCGAGAACTTATAACCCGTCCATTTACAAAACCAAGGTGAATAGGCATCTTCTGGGTTAGCTCGTTCCATCCAGGATTCTGTCTTGGCCCCCGGACTGATTGAGATCAAGAGCCGACCCATCTCATCCATTTTTCACAAACCGTGGAAGAAAAACATTTCATCTACGAAAGCGGCATTTTTATTATGTAATAAAAAGATTACTCCAACAATAAAGAGACCTCTACTTTTGGATCAATTATATAAAATTATGCTATTGTAAAATTATTCAAATTATATGAAGGTCTTTAGACTAAGTAGGGCTATTCATACGCCGTAAAATAATTATATTTTTTATTGTGAAAGGCAACATAATAATCCAATTAAAGAAGAAAGAAATATTTACTGACATATTCTAAAAAGGCAAATATTTATTGACCTTTAAATATAATAGCAACAAGTAGAAAATATTAATAAATAAAATAAATGAATTTCGGAAAATACACAACAATTATTGAGTCCCAAACTATACTGGGTTTTGTACTAAGGGAAGCTTAAAAGTGACCATAACTAGGAAACCAATAATAAATTATTATAATAGAAAAATACTAGAAAAAATCGACTCGGGTCACAAGTGAATTCTCAAGCGGGAATTCTTACTTGTTTCTATTATGATAATTTATCTTATAAGATCGCATTGAAAAAAGCATAAAATATAAAAATAATAAAAAAGGAGAGAAATGCTTATCCTCATCCCACAAATATATAACCAGGATTCGAACCGGGACTGCAGATACAGAAGGTTGGATCGCTACCGTTACACCAAACGGTCATCCGATAATGATAATTTGCTATTGGTCATGAAATTAATTAGAACAGCAAATTAAAGATTAATAAAATAGTGGAAACATTTTAAAAATACAGACTCAAAGATCACAGCACCGTTTGACATTAACTTCAATAAAACTGCCATGAGGATAGTCTGATTTTCGATATTAAACTTGAAATAAAAAAGCAATTTTAATATGGATTACTGGATTACTTTTTCATAAATAAGTCGGACGAAGCTTATTGATTTTATGTGTAAGGTTTTAACAAAGCTAGCCAGGTTCATATCTCTGATGGGGATACACTTGTATATGAATTAAACTATTGTATAGATATTATAATTTTTATATATTTAATGCATTTTAGCATTTGACCGGACTTCCAAAGGTTGCGGGTTCGATTCCCGCCTGATAATTCACTCGTGAGTCGAGTCAATTTTTTCTAGTATTTTCTCTTTTATAATAATTTATCAAAGACAGCATTGAAAAATACATGAAATATATAAAACTTATTAAACTATGAAAATGACTGTTTCATCTTAATCGATTGCCCAATCATTTAGTAAAAATGTTTCTTTCGAATACGAGAGGATGTTCCGCTCACTAATGAGACAAAACTGGCCTACAGCACTGAAAAATTTCGATTATAGCAAAATAAAAATGTCAAAAACTACGCCATAATTCACACATTTGTCAGATACATCTTGTAAAGTGAGTCATAATAACAAAAAATAGAAAACATTAGTCATAACAATAATATGGATTATTTTTTTAAATTGTTTTAGTTGGTTCAATTCCCAGTTCGGATAAGCTTTTTGAGAATTCTGTGAATGCAGTTATATTTCTTTTTAAAAATAAAGGTATTTTACCCTTCAGTAAATTGAACTATTTTAAAGATTTAAGGTACTCTCCCTCCAGGGCCCATTTTGTTCCATCCTGTATATATGATATGATTTTTTATATCTATGTATCATATCGTCCCTTAGCCAACAACACCGCATAAGTCATTTTTACCAACTTTACAGGAGACGAAAAAGTCGGTGGAATTTTAACTAAAGTATGTATAATATACTTATTATAATATACGTATTATTATAATATACTTATTATATATACTTTAGTTAAAATTCCACCGATTTTTTTTTAAAACAGACAGTTTTCTTCGTCTCCTGTAAAGTTGGTAAAAATGACTTATGTGGTGTTGTTAGCTAAGGGACGATATATGTATGTCTATCCGTTACCTAAGTATCTATAGCACATTACTTACAGTACTTACTTTGGGCTAGGGTAAATGGTATGAAATTTAATTTAATTTGTTTATAAATTTAAATGTATTAACGAAAATTAACTGATATTTTATAAAAGCTTACATACATAACCTATTACGAAATGTAATGTAAACCTTATTCTTGTTTAATAAAATAAAATTTTGTTCCTCCTCAATCCGTGAGAAAACAAAGCTTACCAGAATTACAAATAGTGTTTACTCTGTACAAACACCACAAAAATAAAGTGGAAAACAAAAAGTAATTTACAAAAGAATCTCATTTCGTTTGTTAAAACCATTGCATTGAGAATTTCTACTATAAACGATGGCAGACAAGAGGCGGGATTGGGGAAGGAATAAAGGAGAAAAGGGCGTACGTAAATGAAAGGAAAAGAGAGGAAGCGACGTATTTTCTGCCTATCTTGCGTAGATACCGATGTATGTATTTGGGAGAATCGTTTAGGGTGATCTATGGGCCGAATGTACCGGCGCATCCGATGACTCTTTATCAAAACAAGTAACAGAGACCAAGTAAGAGGGATACAAATATTTTAATCTCATATTTTTGCGTGTATTTACTGAGATAACCAATTTCCACGGATATAATGAATAAATTTATAATCTAAGAACACGAATTTGTTGTTTGTGTGTTTGTCTGTCCGCTCTTTTTCCCTTTTCCATTGTATCAATAATGTTCCTATAGCAACGCATTACCGGGTCAGCTAGTCTATAATCTAAGACCACAAATTTGTTGTTGTCTGTCCGCTCTTTTTCCATTGTATACGAGTTACTATAGTAACGCATTACCATAGCAACGCGTTACCGGGTCAGCTAATAATTAATAATAATAATATTTCTTACATTCACATCAATTAACCTAGCTCACAGTAAGCACTGTAAGGCTTGTATAATGGATAACGGATAGACCTACATATATGATACATAGATATGTAATATTTATAGAAATATGTATAAATACCCATGACTAAGGCATAGATGCTCGTATTCATCAGACAAACATCCACCCCTTCCGGCTCTCGAACCCAGAACCGCCGGTACAAAAGGCAGGGTCACTAGCGTCACTAGCACTAAACCGTCGTGATGTAACGGTAGCTATCCTGCCTAAATATATTATGAGTTTATCACTTTAAATTTATTACTTTAAACTTGTAACAACTGTGAAATAAAATAAAAATAACTTTATTCAAATGCACTTACAATAAGTTGTTTTGAATCATCCAAAATTTTTACCTACCTGCCATTCAGAAGGTTTTTAAACAGACAAAAAGAATGCTTGCAAGACACCCTGTCAGCTTTAACAGAAAAAACGCCATCCACAATATTATACGTCATCACTATACATAATCCACAACAAAACATTATTCTGTTATCACCCAAACGCACTCCCTTCAACTGTTTGTTCTATGTGAGTATAACAAAAATGTTATACTCACATAGAACAAACAATTTCTTGTTGAGCGAAGCTCTGAAAGAGTGAAGCTCTCTTTTAGGCAACTCACAAATTTCGCTTGTCTCCCTCCTGCTACTTAACGGTTCAACCGATTCAAACGAATTTTGGCATGAACATACATGATTATAACCTGACAGACATAGGCTTTTTAAAAAAAATATAAACTTTACCATGGAGGAATAATCACCGAAAGAAAAATTCAAAAGCTGAAACTACATTGATGAAATTCTCGCCAAAAACCCAAATCGTGGTCGTGACTAATGTGCAAAAAAAAAATCGGACATACCATGGAGGAATAATCACCCTTCAAAAATCTAGTTCAAAACTTTTTTTGCACATTAGTCACGACCACGATGTGAGTTTTGACCAGTTTGGTGCGCGATATTTTCGAGGCAATTGTTAATGATTAAGGTGAGGTAAGGTAAGGTAGTGCTTCGCTCAGTACAGTAGCATGCATTGCAAACCTAGTATGTTTTATAGTAGTTTACAAGCGAGTTTTTTATACACATCGCATATGATATGATGGTAAGGCATTCTCTTCATACATTTGTAGTGTTGTCGATAATGGTAAGTGGTGATGTTGCCCAAATACCAAGACCGCAAGGATAGCTACAAAAAACCTTCCTTTGCATAGCCCACCGTTAAAATACCTTTTTCTCGAAGTACTCTCATTTATTTACAGTTGATAGCACATTGATCTACATGATTTAGATAATTTTAATTTTAGAGCCAACTGCGCATAGAAATTCACTAGTAGACCTTCTACAATAAATTTTCCTTTTTCTTTAAATTTTATTTTTTACCATTTATTTTGTTGATAAGTCTTCATTTATTCATTTATTTATCTATTAAGTACTACCACATGACTTACATTATCACAATTGTATAGATTTAACGAAGGTTGCAAGAATTCTGATGTATGTCACAATAATTGCGTACATAACATTCGCCAAAATTATATAAGTAAAAAAAAAAAGAAAAGATGATAAGAAAATCAAAGAAAACAAAATTAAACTGATCCAAAGATTTCAAAAGAAATTTAACATTTAATTTTATTTCATTGATAAAACGATTATAATATTATCACATTGGGGTATACAAGATTGCCAAACTTATTAGTGAAAAATAATATTCATTCAATAAAATAAAATAGAAAAACATGTGTAAATTATAATGTAAGTTCTAGTCGAAATATAAAAGACCAGTTTTTATTACTTATAATTTGATATCAGTTTTTTATTTTATTTAATGAACGGTTAAAGTAGAATTATGATATCCGTTAGTTTTTAGACATTCAGATCAGAATCTGTAAGACTGTATTAGTATTTTTTATTGGTAATAAATAAACAAATATAAATTAATTCCGGACAATTTACAACAACTAGTTAGGCCTGAACTAGGCTGAGCTTGTACTATGGGTACTAAATATTGTATAGAATACATAATTATAGAAACGACTATGACTTGGAAACAAATGCTTATAGTTAGTTCGTTTTACGGGACATTTTCCGCACTTAGTCTCTTGATTGGACCATTGTACGTGATTGAGTTTTCTTCTTTTACTCCAGCCATCCTAGTCCATCCCAGAAGGTGAGTAGCCTTTTTAGGTTACTACAAGGTACTGATTTTGGAGACTGGAAAAAGCGTGCCCGTTGATCAGCCACGCTCCTGCACTCCAATAGCACGTGATGTGGCGTTTCCTCCGCCTCCATGCAGCCTCTGCATAGAGGGCTGTCTGTCACACCTATGGTAAATAGATGTTTATTCACAGAACAGTGTCCGGTTATAGTACCTAGTACTTTACGGATTGCGTCCCTGTTTAGTCTGGTGAGGTTGCGGGCAAGCTTTTTCGAAGCTACCGGAATGGCATTCTTTGTTTGCATACAGCCTACACTATTGTTCCATTCTGTTTGGTGGTTTACCTTATTTCCTTTTCCTTATACAAATGCTTATGTTCACGACGCAAATATATGCCCCTTCCGGGATTCGAACCCGGCACCTTTGGCGCTGAAGGTAGTTTCGCTACCGTTACACCAAACGGCCATCAACACTAGGTCGATCGCTTAAATAATTCTTCAGCCGGCTTTAATAAAGCCGCGCTTTGTGCACACTCACCCCCTTTTTTCGTACCCCCGCGCCCCTGTACCGCGCAGGCGAACACTCATTTATGCGGTCGGTCTTATAGGTTATGTATATATTCGGCCTTTTGGACTTTTTGGCGGGAGCGGGAAGCATCACGTTGGTGGTTTTTTTTCTCTTATTGAAATTTGTGTCGTTGTGGATATTAGTGCGTAATAATGTTGGATTATTAACCACTAACTGTTTGTGAACATACAAGAGTGTTGGCAAGTGTAACAAAGCAGCGGAAGTTGTCTTTTCCTGTTTTCTAAAAGTCCACTAGGGGGTTTTAGTAAAACCGTGGGGTTGTCAGTTAATGTGTGGACATTAACTGAAACGTAGGAAAAAATACATTTTACTGTTCATTTATCACCATTAAATTAAGGAATTACTCAAGAACAGGCAATTATACTTACTTGACACTGGCTAAATGCACAAATCATGTAAGCCATAATTAAGAAAAAGAAAAGAAAGGTTTTACCTTACTTCTAGACAATATTTTGAAATCAGTCCATAGATATAAAAAAATGAATAAGTTTTATATCAGCAAACGTCTAAACGATTTTAAGAATAATAATATTTTAGAAAATTTAATATTATCAAACAATATTAAGCTGCATATGCCAGAGTATAGGTTTCAAATTTTTATGGCTTTCTTTTTATATACTTACATTACGTATTTTCACAACCCCTATATTTACATTACTTAGATCAATCCTATAAATTATGAAATTGAACATAATACAAACTGCTTTATATTAATATTAATAAAAGACCCTTAAAATTTGATAAACTTAAAGTCTCACAAGATACACTAAGAATATGCGTAATATAATATACAGAAAGTAAACTTTCTAATAATGAAGCCGCTGTGACCTTTCTTTGGAATTCTGATTTTTTTAATGAATCAAATTTTATCCAAAAAATAAAAACTTTTTAATAATAACATCTCCTAAATAAACGCAGCATTCCTAAAAGGAGAAAATTCTAGTTGAATAAAGTAAGATCGGAATTGGAGTAAATATAAATTCTTCACAAGTAACAATTTTTTCATTGAATTTTGTTACATCATTTTAGGTATTTTAAAAATGTTTACATATTTATTTGACAAAGGTTTCGAGCGGTACAGACATGTTCATCTATTACACACACACCGCATTCATTATATTATTTGTTACCACGTTAATATTCTGAACTCTTAAACTGATCAAAACGTATGCCCATACATGAAAATTTAAGCAAAATCTTTTTTAAATTCTTAGATCTTCGATTGAAATCCATTTAAAAGGTATCAAATATGACACATGTAAAAAAGAGATTGACAATTCAATTATACTATAAAAATATTAATCAAAATAACATAAGTTTAGGTTAGGTTGAGTATTTTGAAAAATCAGCATTCATTTTGAACTTAGAAAAAAGCACTTATCGACAATGACGATCTTTTTTTTTTTTTTTTTTTTTTTTTTTTTTTTTTTTTTTTTTTTTTTATTGCAGAAAGTTGGCAAACAAGCAAACTGCCCACCTGATGGTAAGTGGTAACAGTCACCTATAATACACGTGGCTCTTGTGAGATTCGCAGCAAAACTGCAACCCCCACAAGAACCACAGTGTACGTTGCCAACTTGTGACATAAGATGTAAAGTCACTGTACCCAGTAATTTCACTGCCATATCTTACCCTTCAAACCGGAACACAGCAATGCAAGCACTGCTGCTTTGCGGCAGAAATAGGTAAGACGGAGGTACCTAAGCAGACAACCCTGGTACAGAGTCTCCCTCCAGTGACAATTAATAATAAACTAAAAAGACTTGAACATAGACGGAAGGTAGCCAGCCTATTCGTTTTTTATAGAATACATTTCGGAGAGTGTGCAGCAGAATTGCACAGCCTTGTGCCGCCGTCTCTATTTTTTCATCAGACAACCAAACTTCCGAATAGGCGCCACCGATATATGGTTGATATACCAAAGAGTCGCACTAAGCGTTTTGGTTCCAATTTTGTAATCCGTACCGCTAAAGAGTGGGACTCTTTGCCTGAGGTTATGTTTCCTAATAAATACAATTTAGGTGTCTTCAAGTCACGAGTAAATAGGTATCGTCTAGGCAAGCGCATTATATCCCAGATAGCATCGTCAGCGGGCGAGATAGCGGTCAAGCACTTTCTTATTCATGATAAAAAACACTTCTTTATTAATTATTGAATAAGATAAGTGTAAGTTATAATATAAAAGAAACACAAATTTTATTTAATCAAATTATCGTTTACCTTTCTTCCATTTGTTTTAACAGCAACTCAATAAACCTAAAAACAAATTTTGTATAAATATCTTCAACATTCATAAAATCATAATACGAAAATTAAAGCAGTAATATAATTTAACAATAAGAACTGGTTTCTAAAAAATATCAAAAATCAAATATCATAATAATTTGCTATTAAATAGGGTAAGTAAGTGTTAAGTTATTTTGCCAAATAGAACAGTATGCAAAAGAACCGTAATAGGTATCGTCATAGAGTTGTCCTTATCTAAGCTGAGTTTGTACTATGAGCACTAAATAATGTATAGAATACTATGGGTACTAAACAAGTATATAAACAACAATGACTTCGAAACAAATGCTTACGTTAATCACAAAAAGATGGGATTACCTACCGGGATTCGAGTCCGGGACCTTTTGCGCAGAAGGTACACTCGCTACCGTTGCACGGCCGTCATATTTATTTTTATGATTATTATGTTATAGGGGTACTATAGATATGTATCTATGTATTATAAATGTATGTTTATCCTTTACCCAAGTAAATCTATAATCTAAGATTACAGTTGTTTGTGTGTTTGTCTGTCCGCTCTTTTTCCCGCTCTTTTTCCATTGTATCAATCACGTTACCATAGCAACGCGTTAACCGCAAGTAGTTTGTCTACCGGACGCTAGATGGCGCTAACGGAAAATATTTAATAATAGAAAAAAATTAAAGAATTTTGTCCACCCGTGCGAAGCCGGGACGGGCCGCTGGTATCCATAACAAAAGACTTACTTTCGGCTAGACTAAAATATTTTTTATATTCACTATAAGAAATGTTATGTTATTATTAGATATTTAAATCTAGCAGTTTAATGCTTAATTACCAAAAAAATATAATAAGACATAATAAAGTTATAACCATATATTACAGGATAAGTGCTTCAGGGCAATTCATCAATATCTTGTTGCAATCTTCACTCGAAGTAACTAACTACTGTTTTAGCTCACTTTGCTGATCTGTTCCCGACGCGTGTCAAGTGGTAAATGATGGCCAATCAAATGACCAAGGGTGAACTTTCGATGTCAGCCTCCTAAAGAATACCGATTTGCTATGCGTTACAAAAACATTTTAATCGAATAACTTTCAAGTTTTACAATCTGTGAAATTTATTAATGTTATAACATTCAACTTGTATAAAATGTCACGCGGGCTACCGAAGATTTGAGACCTACTAACCATCTTAACCACGGTAGCGATCCTGCCTTTCGCACCGACGATCTCAGGTTCGAATGCCGGAAGGGGCAGATGTTTGTATGATACAGGCATTTGTACCTGAGTCATGGGTGTTTATATATATTTCTATGAATATTTCATATCTATGTATCATATATGTATATCTATCCGTTATCCTAGTATCCATAACACAAGCCTAAATCTTAAGCTTTGAACCTCTTGGCTGATATTAGGATATATATTGGATAAGAAGTTATTGTTTGATCATGTGAGCTTAGTTCTTTTGGAGTATAGGCAAATATTGAAATGAATAGCATAGCTAGTATATTTGAGAAGTCAATAACCCCTTAAGAGAATTCTCTACGATCTCGTGGAAACACTTTTATTATTATGAGCGCAATATTAAATTTCAAATATATGTTATTGATGAGTTCAATGGTATATTTTGGAAAGGTCGGTTATCGGAAAAAAATATTTCTTACATTCAGTCAGTAAGCACTGTCAGTCTTGTATTATGGATTCTAAGGTAACGGATAGACATACATACATTGAGTGATGTATACAAGTATTTGTACCTCGTATATAACTCAGGTACAAATACTTGTATACATCACTCAAACATCTGCTTCTTCTGGGACTCGAACCCAGGGCCGACCAAACGGTCGTCTCTCGCATTTCTTTATGCTTTGGGAGGCACAGGAATTAAGCATTTGGACGGCATCTGTATTCATTAACACCTACCGTTCCGCATTGGGCCTGCGTTTTAGAAAATGACACATCCTACCTACTGTGTCGCAAGAGTGGGTAAGAGGCTGGTTAGTAATGATATTCGTGACATGTTCATATTGTTTCTTTTTGCTAGCGGAAAAAATATAATTGCGACGATTTATCATTTTAAGTATATTTTGTTAAGAAAATCGTTGGCGTAGTGATTGTCGCATTCGATTTGCCATTGTGAAGATGAAGCCATTTTCGTAATAGGCCGTTGTCAAATTGGGGATCTGAAATCTGTTATGTCGATTTCTTTCATGTTTCAGAAGGAATATCAACTAAAAATTAAGCTCCGATTGAAGAAAATATCTAATAAACATCACTCCTTTTTGGACATTTGGTTAAATAATAAACTAACAGTGTCTAGCAGTCAAGCTGTCGTATTATTACTAGTATTTAGATATAAGATAAAGTTAATCTCTATAGAAAAAAAAAGTAAAAATCACGAAATATTCCACCGTTAGTCCAGTTCCAATGGATGCAAAATAATAAGGGATGTATTGTCTCTATGTGGATAAAAGCACCCTACATACAATTCCAGAATTTCAGTACACCGCCAACGCGAGGAGAACAATGGAAGTTGTCACTACAGAAAACTTATGGGTGGATAAGATACGAATTAGAATTAAACCTTGACTTCGGTCCTAATCGAAAAACAGGCTTAGGAATGTCAGACAAAAGGTTCCAATTTGAAAAAATAGGAATATATTGGAAAGTAATTTCACCGCATTTACGTGGTACAATACGATGGATTTCACCTCCTGGAGAGGTTTTCTAACAAATAATACGACCTTTGTAGAGCCGCCCAAACATTGTACGACTCAATATTACATCGCTAGGAATAAAACAATGTGTAGTGTGTTGGATTTTATACTATAACTAGCTGTTGCCCGCGACTTCGTCCGCGCGTATTTGATTTTAACACACGGTTAACTGTTATACAGCAAAACTAAATCAAAAAATACAAAGTTTGTATTAATGCGTAAATCGTAGATAAAAAGAAAATGTGAACAATTGGACATTTTTGGACATACACACGTATTTTATACCTTATACAAATGTTGCATCGTGAGTGCAAAAAAAAAATAAAAACATAATTGGACACAGATTATTTTCCAACTTAACCTGGCTGGTGATTGAACCCGGATCCCTGCAGGCCAAAGGCACTTGCGGTACCATAAATGACCGCTGTGCCACAGAGGTCGTTTGATTGACACGATCAGTAAAAATAAAACCGACCAAGTGTGAGTCGGACTGGCACACGAAGGGTTCCGTACCATATCTAGCTAGTACCTCATAATGCCTTTTTATAGACAACATTCGATGTGGTTTGGTTCGGAACATAAACGAAGAGTTTGTTTAGTTGACTTACACGGGAGAAAGCCACACAGAGCTGACCGTGTAAAACAGCCGACGCTGAGGTCCACGCCGGCTACACGTAGCGTCTGCCCTTGGGCTTTATAGTCATTGCATAACACAAACTCACTGGGAACTGTACACGTTTGAAACGGAATGGTTAATTATTGGGAATCAGTGGAATTCGTGGTATAAAAACTCTTTCACTGGTGGTATAACCGTGGTATAAATTTATCTTGTGTGCTGGGAGTCCAGGAGCGCTCAGAGAATTAAGAAATTCAACGGGATAATTGGTAACGTCATCTTGCTCCATGATATCCAGTTGATAGAGCTCTGAGAGTTCTATCAACTGCTTCTACTGTTTTTCACTGTGCCATAGTGCACTCGTCCCAGATAATTAAACAGCAATCGCGTAAAACCTTCGCTTTATCACTGCTTATAGAGATACCACATACATGATGTTCACTTAAGTCCAAATCTATGGGGATTTTAAATATCGTAATTTTACCGCTGGGTAATAAAGTGGCTGCTATTCAAGACGACGCCGCAGAAAGAAGCTATTTTGGCTTGAGCTCGTAATTGTGCCAAGATTATTTTAGTGAGAAAGGTTTTTTCCCAAACCACTGGGTGCACCTAGAAATATAATTTCTCCTATAGCATTGTCAATACTGTGACATACACGGTCGAATACAGTGCACTGTTCTACAGTAAGACTGTGGATTCCGGTTCGTAAAGTTTCAGCTAGTTCAGTTTGATCATAATTTATTTCCGCAGCGTATACTCTATTAATACGTTCCCCTTTTATGGACGGCGCTGGCAAACCATACTGAGGGAGAGAATCACCACCCATGGATGTAACTAAATCTTGTAAAGCTACTAAGCATTGATTGAAAGAAATATCTCGTAATCTGTGGTTAAGGTCACCGTCAATATTTTGTCTTGTATTCCTAAAAAAGTCTTCCGCTAATCTTTCATGATATTTTTGCCACAATTTCTCAGCACTCGAAAGACCACAAAATACCAGTAATACGGTAAATAAATGACGCAAGCAGTGTGGACTACCACTGACGCATGCATCAGCTAGGGCGTCATCCCAATGCTGGTTATCGTCTAGTTAATGTTGGGCTGTTCAAGTTCAGCCGGCCAAGTGTTTGTCAGGCCACGCATTGAATAGGGATCCGTAGCAATTTTTTTTTCCGCTGAATTCCGTCACTTTTATGGGATTTATACTTAATTCGAGTGGTAATATAAAGTATCAACATAAGGTGAGTACATGTAAGTTGTGTGTATTAAAATGTCCAAGTCACTATGGTTTTTTAACAATCCCATGGGAACCCTTTAATTTTCCGGAATAAAAAGTATCTCAGATGTTGACCAGGAATATAAGGTATTACCATGCAAAATTTCATTGAAATCAGTTTAGCCATTTCGGAGATTAGCCCGTACAAACAAATAAACAGACAAACAGACAGAGAAACAATTGTTTATTCTAAAATAATAGTAGCTTAAGTTACTCGTTATTACATCAGCTACCTGCCAATAAAAGTCCTGTCAAAATCAGGCCAGCCATTTCAGAGATTAGCCGGAACAAACGGACAGACAGACAGACAAAAATTGTAAAAAATGTTATTTTGGTAAACGTACCGTATATATATTCATATGCAAGTAGTAAAAAAGGGTTATTTCAATATTACATACAGACACTCCAATTTTATTTATATGTAATTATAAACAAAATATAAAAATATCCTATGTACTAAGTCGGAACATCGGTTCACAAATCAGTTGAGTAGATTCATCGCGTCATATATATATATATATATATATATATATGTGTGTGTGTGTGTGTGTGTGTGTGTGTGTGTGTGTGTGTAGATTACGACTGTTAATGGGTAAATATCTTTACGCAGTTATTTTTCATCACTAGAGTAATAAAATACTCTAGATGAACCGTAATTAGTGAATTTAGGTTAAAATAATGTATGATTAGGTAAAAATTTGCGCGTTGATTTTGGCAATATAAATCTTAAAATGTCCTTCATTGATGCCATGATTGCATGGCGAAGCCGTCATTTACTGGCAGGGTCGCAAATTGAAATACATGCCAGGGATATGGAATGAAATATCTTATCGTCATAAATAAACATGGGTATATATTGCTATTTTAATATATGTACATGTCTCAAATTTATCACATATCACGGCCACATCACAGTATGCGCTTAGCTAGCGACCCACAAATATATCAAAGTGACAATCGAGTAACAGTGATGTAGTGTCTTGAAAATGTGCAGAAATGGAAATAACATATGTTCTTAAATTTTTAGACGAACAAAATTAAATTGGTTTTTACTTCTTTTTATTGTTCATATTTTTCACTACTTAAGCCCCTAAACAAAACTGCAATAATTATAGAAATTTCCGAAAAAAACGGCCCGCTATCATACCTTATTTATAATTCTACTTCATTAGTATGTCTCACAACATTTTCTAAAAACTTTTCGAAAAACGACACGGTAACGTTTGTAGCGCTATTCTGAAAAATCTTTAAAATCCGTTTACGAAAGCTGCTTAATATCTGCATTCAGAGACCGAACGCGCCAAATATTACGTCAGAGAACATAAGAATGTTAGTGTAAATTTCTCTGCAGAAATATCGCTCGGGGTTATGTTCATCATGTGCGGGCGATCTCCCCAAGGCATGGAGAGTTACGGTCACGTTTTCGGAATGTATTTTTACTATTCGCTTTGTGACCTCACCACATACGAACCTTTTACTCCAAATTGGAAAAATCTTTCGGCTCGAATTCACAGCAAAGTTTTGTGTAAACACTCACTGTGTCTTGGGTTTTCATTTAAACATGAAAATATTTTTCTTACAATAGAATGTATTTTGTTTTATAATTGGATAGTATAGTTTGAATTAATCTCTGTTAAAACTTTTCTGCACGTGTGTACGTTGTTGACTTCCTATACGGCTAGACTGAATGTTGTATTACTTTAAATGAGTCCTCGGATAATTTAGATCTACTTTAATTAGACTCATTAGATGATGCTGCAATTGGATAGATGTATTTGAAAAAATCAAGAATACCTACTGGCGTCCATTCCTTTTTTTTGGAAAATAAATATGTACATATAATTAACAGTTTTTATTTTTTCCTATAATCCTATAAGTATGCCGACATTACGGAAAATTTATCAAACATATGTATTTGGTAGCAAAAGAAGACACAATTTGCAGGAAGTTTAGTTGCGTTTGAGTGAAATACACTGACAGAGCTTCCTTTAAGTCAGAAATAAGCTATGATTTCAAATGAAGAAAACTTGATTTAACAATGTGCGTCATAATCGGTCAATTTAAGTTATTTGGTGGGAATGGTGGGAATGAACCAAACGAAGTTCCAAGTTGGTGGGCCTCCCTCGAGTTGGATCTGGTCATGGACACTGGAACCCCTTTGGATACTGGCAGCTCCGACACATCGTTATGGAGATCTTTGGGGGAGGCATCTATCTAGCAGTAGACTCCGTAAGCCCTATGTGAAAATACAGATGAATATGCAGCTAAACAACAAATCATCACGAAGCGACAAGATTTAAATTTCTAAAAAAAAAATATTAGTATGGAAAACTACTTCTTGCTCGAAGAGTTTCTAAGGTATATACAATATATACTAAGTTCGACCTACATCGGTCGGACTGCGATCCCCGAGCACAGTCACGAAGCCCGGTGAAAGATCTTCCCTTTGGCATTCCGATAGATGTACCCCGACATAAATAAGTTCAAGTTGATGATCTTTGAGAAAATGGCTTAATTTCGGAAGACAGAAGCAACGCTTCATCCACCGCTTTCGAATTACTTGCTAGTTGTATCAGCAATAGAAATATTAAAATGACTAGTGCCATTCCCTAGAGATGAGTAATGCCTGGAATCATATTGACATTTCTTTCATACAACAAAGGCAAAGTAAAACAATAGGCGCTTATCTGACGAACGCACTCATGGCTCACATCGCAGAATCGAGAGATGAATAAAGTACCTATATTATGTGCAAGTATTTTCGTACTAAACTGTAAGTCAGGGTAATGATGACGTAGTTGTTATGCGAGTATATAGTTTGACCTACAGTTATAGTTTAACCTAACCTATTTTTTTTTGGGGTTTAGCAACTTTAGAAAAGGCCAGTATTGGGGAGATATCACAAAAATTTTAATATCGAACTCCTCGTTCTTCGGAAACAGGTTAAGCCAATTGTACTAGTTCTTGCGTTATTTTTGGTTGGGGGGTTTTGGTCTATTCTCACATCCATCTGTTCCACTCAATGAGAACATTATTAAGCTGGTGAGGCATTAAATGGAGTCAAAGGATCTTTGCGCGACTTGGCCGCCACTACCGCATCCTATCACACTATTTTTTGTTTATTTTCAAAGTTTTATTAACCATAATTATAGAAAGGTATGAAAGGTGGACTAAATGCTAATTGCATTTTCTTCCAGTAAACCTTCGTAAAAATCTTAAAAATGGATACAATGGAGATATATACTTAAACATATTAATTTAACATACTGTTATATACAATACATACAATACGCATATAATTATATTAAACGACATATATAAACCAAATAAATATATATAGTTGTGTGTACAACTAAATATATTAAATAAATTACAATAATGTGATCTGCGAAGGCAGAAAATAAAACGGTTAGCATTGTTGATAAAGCGGTCAAGCTTTTCATTCAAGTCAGGATAACAGACATTAGCATAATCAATGAGTGGGAAAATGAGGAAAATGACTAGAGCAGTCTTAGTTTTGATAGGTAGATTTTTGAAACGGTTTAAGAATCGCAAAGAAGATGTAACTGAACGGCTCACCTCAGCTACTTGAGAAGTCCAGCTAAGGGAACAGTCGATGTGTAAGCCGAGATTTTTGGCACTTAAGTTGACAGAGATAGCAGAGTTTTCGAACATACTAGGGCGAAGGGAACTGTTGTCAATCTTAGCAAGTTGTTTCGAGCCGCCCACAACGATAGCCTGACATTTTGCCGGATTGAAAGCAACACCGAAGTCTACTATTATGATAAAACCCATCCACGGCTTTGACCTACGATTACTGTAACGACTCGTTAATCTAGTTTTGTATTCACCAAATACAATAAACTCAAATTGTGCTACTAAGTCGTAACTGCGGCGTAGGTTTGGACAAAGCTAAGGATCAGTTTGAATTCGAACTGCTTAGTAAACTAACATTTGAACAGTGTTATAGGACTTGACATGGTCACCTCATCAGATCTTCGTTAAACATAATGGATTCGTGCAAAGATCTCGAATTCATGTGATTTTGGATATTTTAACTGAATTTATTGAAAATCTTGAAAATATTAATTTTACTGAAAAAGGTTAATGAAAGATTACCGTAAAGGTCATCAGATCGGTCTCCGTGTAATTGCGGAGGGTAATCAACTTTCGCAAAGGCTGGTCAGCGAATGAGTGACCAAAATTTAATATTTCGAGGCTCTCCGTACTTTGAAAGGTACGTTAAGCCGTACGCTAACGGCCCACTAATCCACACTTTACCCGCATGATGGGTTATTCTTCATTCACCCTAAAAAGTTTACATCTATAGGAAAAGCCCATTACTTAAATAATGAAACAAATATTAGTTGGCTTTTTCGCTATTGATTTTATATTATTAAGATATACTAGCTGACCCGGTAACACGTTGCTATGGTAACGTTAATTAATACAATGGAAGAAGAGCGGACAGACAAACACACAAACAATTGTGTTGTTAGATTATAGACTAGCTGACCCGGTAACGCGTTGCTATGGTAAAGCGTATACAATTGAAAAAGAGCGGACAGACAAACACACAAACAACAAATTTGTGTTCTTAGAGTATATATTAACTGACCACACTTACGATAAACTGCATAAGTACTCTATAAATTATTTCCAGTATTTGTGTGATATCTTTCAGCCCAAGAAAAGCGTTAGGCTTAGTACATATACGTGCGTGTTCCACCTATTCAATATTATTTTCATCTCACACGCTCGGAAAAGTTTGGTTTGTCATTCAATTTCTGCGCGGAAAATTGCGTTTTATCCGCTAGCCTGGAAAAGTGTTTTAAAATTAGAACCTTTTTATTCAAAGAAAAACACAAATGGAACGTTCCCAGTCGTCATTATAGTCTTTAAAAGTTACATTTTTGGATACATGGCTTAGGTTCAAAGACGCAATGTATGTTACGTCATAACTTCCCGAATTCTTAACTGATTTCAATTATTTTTGTATACAATCAAATCAAGACATTTAGGACCAGATTGTGACGGAGTTTTTGAATTTTGAAATTCACACACATTAAAAAGTTATGAACTAAAAACATTGGCTCTATGGAATTTCCCATTGAAACAAAAAGCGTCCGCTTTTTTAAAGTTTTCATTTGTACGGTCATTTGACCGCACAATAGCATCAATTTGTCAATCAGCACTTTTGTAAATGAAATATTTAATTATAATTTAGTTTGCATTCCGTCACCGATGGCATTACTTATTAGCATCAGCATTTAAATTAATAGCCGCTTTGTAATTGTGGAAACACGTAATAAAAATATCATAGTTATCTTCATCTCGTATTATTAAAGATATAGCGACCCTTATCATTAGCAGTTAAGGGGTGTGGGGTTAGCAAGGACTCATACATTATTATTATAAGTCAATTCACATTTATAAAATAAAATTAAAAAAACTATAAACATTCAACAGTACTATAGTCCGTTTTTTTAGCATTAGAAAGAACAAAATTTGGGTACTTTATTGTACACATATAATGTAACAAGCAAAACGTAACATCGTGAAAAGTTTACACTAAAAAGTACCTTAAGAAGCAGAAGTTACAAACTTGTGGAACGAAACGTTGGTCAGTTTGACACGACAAAATTAAAAAGTACTAGCCGATGTTGTAATACGTACCATATTAGGTGATTTTTAAAATAGTCGCTTAACATGGCCGCCATTTGCAACAATAGCGGCAAATGTCAACGTCTGCATTTATCTGTTTAGACTATTTTCTTTAGTTGATTGTTAAGTTTCTATTGTTTTTGTTGAAGTTTTTTGTTAAAAGTTTTTGTTGTTATTTGTTATTTAATCTGTTCAACGATGGACGAGGCTAAAGCCGGTCAAAGTGGACTCCAGCACAAGGTTAGCCACCACTGCTTCTTTGTTTACATAATTTCTAATGCTAAAAAAAATGGACTATATTTGTAGCAATTACACTTTAAATTTATTGTTTTACTCGCTGTAGTGAGGTGAAAAAATGTGTTTCGCTCGGTAGCAAAGGTTTTAGCATCTCGTACCTTTGAAAGCCTCGCTACGCTTAAGATTCTAACTTTGAACCACTTGCTACGCTCGTGGTTCAATCCTAGAATCCTTCTCTGGCTGAGGTTTCAATAAAGGTAACTCGCGGCCAAAACTCAACTTTCCAGTCTTACATAACAAATAACTATTCTTATGTTGTATTAAAACGTAGTTCAATTTAAATCTCCGTTTTTAGTCATATCAAGGCTCACGACGTGTTCTTATTAGTTGTTTTCGTTCCGTAGGCCTTCACAGATTTTGCCTCTCACTGCGGCGTGTGTGCGCCTCGGGCGCCTTTTATATCCACCCTTAATGGAGGTGGTCTGTTCTAAAGTATCGTGCATTCATGTAGCTATAGTGAAACCGTTCAAATGATATTCTATAGCTAGGGTCCTTTTATTTTTTCGTTTTACATTTTTACCCAAACCCCAAAAATAGAAGAATGGAATATATTTTATTTATGTGCTTGATTTTTATGTCTAAAGAAAATATTATATTAAAATGTTCCACGGGTTTGTCAATCTCGGTAACTCAATTCGTAGAGTACTCGACCGGACAGCGAGGGGATCTGGATTTGAGTCCCGCCTTAGAAATTAGACAATTTGAGTTTTTTCTAGTAACAATTGCCCTAAAATAATCGTAAGTCATGGTGACCAATATGTTCCTAGTACAGCGTCATCCCGGTTATTATACAAAATATCACAGTTTGTTTCACTGTCTTGGTATTTTAATTAGAACGTGTAACTCGCGGTCGGCAAGTTTTTGTACCCGGACGCGTTTAGGTACTCCTTCCCTGGTCATAACTTATACTATACTAATACATTATTTTGTTTTTATTTTTATTTTTTTTTTTTTTATTTACAATGCCATATTTCTATAAGATATAAAAAAACGTCTAGCTAGCTCAGCCGTCAGAGTACTCACCTGGATAATGAAAGGTCGTGGGTTCGAATCCTACCTGAGGGCTCAGAGACGTGGTCGCTTTTTACAGACGTATTTTATATCTTATAGGAATACATTATTTACAAAAATATTCAATACTATAATTATTTCTAGTACCGACTACTGATTTACTCATAAATCTATTTTTTTGTTTTTCATATAGATATCAAAAGAAAACCCAAAATCAAAGAGCTAGTTGGTTGAATGAAATTAGTCACGAGAAAAACATATGAGAGGGAGAAATTCTCTCAAAATAACTTATTCTAGGAAAAATATTCTAGCTAAGTATATAGCATAAGTAATGAGTTTTGTATTTATTTGTATGTTTAACATTAGTATTACGAAAACCACATAGTGTAAGGCATGTTGTGAAAATCAAAGAGTACCTTTCAGATACAAAATATTATTATATTTAATAATAGTTGAGTGCCGACTCGTGATATCCACTATTATGTTCAGTAATTACAGTATCAAAAGACAGTGATTTCATGAAGACATACAAATCCGATCAATTTGATCTTTGATAAATGTAGAGAGATATTTTAAATATGAGATCATAGCTGTCTCGTATTTAAAAATGTGTTTATAGTGATGGAGGGAATGGATTCTGAAGTTTTGGTTAAGGGTCTTTTAAACCTCGTAAAATACAAAACACTTGTTTGTGTGTGGACTGATCGTTTGCCATCAGCCTATCAATACACTGCCGGACTATGGAATGAATGTGGTTGCTTTGGAATGGCTAGGAACAATGTAAAGAGCCATAACTGACCACTCAGTGTAGATTAGTGGATGTTAACGACTGGAGATGCTCAAAGAAACTTGAGAACTCTGCTACTGAATGTCGAGTTCTGGAATGTCGACTAACGACAGTTCAAAAGTATAAGAGTACGATGTACGTCATTTCAAAAATACAGGACTAATTTCAGTACAATCATATAGGTTTGGTAGGGCAAGTCAATTGATCCGTGTGCAGTTGCTAGTCTGCCATCGGACGCGTCCCCCTGGTGGCGGATTGGGGAACGGCCTCCAGATTTGGGGGTTACCGGTTTACGGCGCGGACCAAAACTAGCAACGGGGGGAGCTCGGCTGGCGTCCTGGGTATCCCGGGTAGCGGTAGCCGAGCAAGGGGAGTTATAGGCGATGCCAGTTCTGCTGGTGTCGCCAAAGGAGCTCGTAACCCTGTACGTAGTGCAGGGCCGAGGGCCGCTACCTTCGGGTGGGGGCCGCGGGGAAGACAACCCCTTTAAAAAATCACCCGTGCGGGGCCTCCGGGCCCAGCTCGCGGCAGCGAGCAAGTCGGGGCGTGTTCCGATCCGAGGATCGGTTCCGGCTCAACCGTAACCTCGTACGTGGTGCGGGAGCGGGGGTCGCCACTTCGGTGGGGGCCGCGTGGAGACAACCACTTTAAAAAATCGTCAAAGTCCCGGCACTGGGATACGTGGTGTCGGGGCGCCTCTCGGAGGTGGCCGGCGGAGCGCAGTCGGCCCATTAGCGGTCGCCCTGGGGTACCTCCCGACCCCCCAGGCGTAGATAGGGTTGCCCAGGTATAGCGGGATCTCTGCCTGGGTGGACCTTTAGATCTCCCGCACTCGTGGGTCCAATAATGAAGACAGTTAAATCTAAAAACTTGAATAAAAAAGGAGGGAGAAAGGAGAAGGACGAAGCACTGTGTCCGACTAAAAACAGTTGCCAGATGAAGACAGAGTCGGTGGATGAGTCCAGGAGGGACTTGACGCAAGGTTCGTCGGTGGATAGTGCCGAATTATCTCGAGAGCGCAAGCGCCAAAGGTTGGAGCCAATAGAAGAGAGTCGACAACCATCTGTGACGCTGAGGTTTCCGATAGAGAGCAGGCCGAAGAGCGACGAAGACGAGGACGAGACGGACGATGGTTCCTCTACCGCTAACATCCGCCAGATCAGCGATGATCAGGTGGAGGAGCTGAAGCGGTACCGCGCAAAGGCGAGAGAAACCTATGAACGATTGAAGGCCGAGCTCGAGACCTCTGGATTATCGGGGGACTCAAGACGCAAAATCGTAGAGATAGGCCGGGAGCAAGTGTCCTTGTTAAGCGACTTCAGGGCATTCACTGCCCAAGCCCTTGAGGACGATCCCGAGTTCTTTAAACTAGAAGAGGAGAACGGACGCCTAAGAGAGGCAGTCCGAAAGCTCAAAAGAGAGGTAGGCGGTGTGAGAGCGGAGATGGCGCAGCTCAAGGCCGAGATTAGGCCCAAGGGAGACCTGCCAACGAAAGACGAACTACGGCAGCTTATCCAGCAGGCGATGGACGAAAAATTCGCGGCCATGGCAGGTCGTTTTGTAGCGCCCTGTAGACTCTCCGTGGATTTGGAACCCACGGAGAGTCTACAGCTGAAGACGGCTCCCGAAAAAAGGGTGATGAATGCACCGCCCCCTGCTCTCCCCCAGGATGGTTCGCAGGCACCATGGCAGGTGGCAGGGAGCAGGAAGAAGAGACGCAGTGGGCGAATAAGTGCTACTGAAGAGACGGCCAAACCTGCGAAGCCAAAGCCAGCAGAGACCCAAAGTAGGATAAAAAAGCAGAGGAGTGGGAAGCTAACCCCACCACGAACGACGGCCGTGACGATCACGATCCGGCCGGAAGCTGAGGAGTGTGGGGAGACGTATGCCCACATAATCAAGAGGGCCAGGACGTTGGTGTCTCTCTCTGAGGTAGGAATCGACTTCGGGGTCAGAATGAGGAGCACAGCGACGGGGGCGCGCATCATAAAGGTGCCCGAGGTGGACGGCGCGAAGGCGGATGCACTCGCCGATGTCTTGAAGAGACGACTAGGAGATGTCGCGATAATAGGCAGGCCTGAGAGGACAGTGGATGTGCGAGTCTCAGGCCTGGATGACTCCGTTGAGGCACATGAAGTAATCGAGGCTGTGGTGGCCAAGTCAGGCTGTGCCACGTGTGCCTTCAAGGCAAAACCAATTAGATGCGCCCCAAGCGGGATGGGAAGCATGACGATGAGGCTGCCGATCGCTGCGGCGAAAATACTAGCGGATAGCGGAGAAAAGCTCCGCGTAGGTTGGAGCATGGCAGAGCTCAGGGTACTCGCCCCTCGACCTCTGCGATGCTATAAATGCATGGGAGTCGGGCACACGAAGCCCAAGTGCCCGGCGAAGGATGACAGGAGCGGCTTGTGCTTCAGGTGCGGAGCACCAGGACACATAGCCGCTACCTGCAAGCGAGACCCGGCGTGCTCGGTCTGCGCCGCCTTCGGGCGGCCGTCCGACCACGTCATGGGCAGTCGCAGGTGCGACCCGCTGGCAATGAAGGGGATATCCCCTGAGCCGGCGGACCGCACCAGCGACTCCGCAGGAGAGGCGCGGGCGCTAGCGCAGGAGGCGCGAGTCCAGGCGCCAGAGGGGGAGGGGATGTCCGAGTAGTCGGCATCCCCGGAGGTAGAGAGCGCTCCCTCTCCCCTCTCGACTGAGAGGGAAATGGGAAGCGCTCAGGTTCGGGAGTGCGGCTGCGGGAGCCCCCCGGGAACTGTTTTCCCGGAGGACTCCCGCAGGCGCAAAGGACCCATGACGGATGGACGTGGGGGAAGTTTTCCCCTATCTCCACCCGTGGAGGCCAGCGGGTGCTGGGTTTGGGAGACCAGCACCCGCATTGCACCGGTCTCCAGGCGATGCGTAGCACTCAGGGTGTCACGGGGTGCTCCGCAGAGGAGAGTCCGCCTAGGGCGGACGCACACTGGTGGGGATCGTGGAAAGTATCCTAACACGATCACATAATCCCCACCAAGGTGTTAGAGGGACACCGCGGTGGTTTAGTGGGTAGGCCCCTGCGCACCAACCTGACGAGCTTTTATCGTCAGGTAGGTCCGCAGGGGAGAGTCCCACATAACGTGTCCGCCGTTCTCCCAAACGGCGGCGTATGCGTAACGCATGCAAGTCAATTGAACCGAAATAGATAGATTAAGTTAGATAAGGTATTTGTTCTGTAATTTACCGTGTACTTTCGAAATGATACATATCCTAATCGTATATTTTCGATCTTAAATACCTCAAAATTCCAATCTTCGAAACTTAGTAGTTCAGTCAAATTCGAGATAGCAAACCTTCGGCATGCTATAAGGGGTGTTTCACGAAAATAAAAATTGTATTTTGTCGCATTGGTATCAAATTTTAAAGTAATAAAAAACTCAAACTTATTCAGTAGAAAATTGACCGTGCAAATTTAAAAAAAAAAACACACACTTCTATCGATGTTGACCAACATTGTACTACATAGATACATTCACCAAATACTTTATTTGAATTTCACTCACTGTTGATTGAAAATTCCTGAAACGTTATAAATTGACTTCGATGATCTCAGTTTATGTTTTCTACTGGTATATGAAAAAATATCATTTTGCTGCTGTAGGCCTAGGTGACTGTGGTACTTTCAAAATATTGAATGCATTATCATATAGGAAAAAATATAAAATGATAATTGCATTATAGTTATGTTCAGATATATCCGAAAATGGCCAGAGAACTGCTTTCATAAAACTTTCCCTCACCCTCTCGATATTAAATAATGTATTGAGTAAATAATCGAGTTTTTTAGAATTTGGATTTCTACTTTATGTACAGTCATCCTCAAAAGTAGTCACTATGTCGCATTAACTAATGCGTAGTTGGTATGACATGATACTATAGTTATCCTTAAGATGACCGTATAATTCAACTAGCAATTGCAAATTAAAAAGGGTCGAGAGTCAAATCTGAGCGACTAATACATAAGTAGCGACCTTTTTCTAGTCCTATTACTTAAGCAATGTTGATTTTTCTACAAACTTTCGACGTCACATGAAATGTGCAGAGTCACGATGGGTGTCGTTTGTCATATCCCTCATTTGTGGGCAAATTTTGTTGACCGCCTCTTGCCAGTTATCTCCGTGATATTTTCATAATTCCTCTTGAAAGGACCTGCCCTGATGTCCTTGTCGTTTGCCTTGTAAGCCGGAAAGATCGTTTTGTCCTTTTGCTACACAATAAATTGCGTAATCCGCGAATATCTTTTTCGGGATTTTACGTTATGCCCCATTGTATGGTTATGGCGTAACGTTCTGCTACAATTTGCTAGTTTTATGGGTCATGGTATAATAAAATTTGGCAGATTGGAATAATAGGACGTAAAGACAACTTGACACAAAGTTGTCTTATTTGACTGGTTTCCAGAAGGAGTTTAACTATCCTTTTGGCATTGAATAATGTGATTATTTTTCTAATTTTTCTGAGATACTCAACTTATCTGTATTATGTAACTCTATATACATATAATCATTCATACTTCTATTGTATCGAATCAACTACTGTGGTTTCTAAAGCCTTTTAGGCCGTTGCTCTTGCAATCTGCAAGTTGTTGGCTCGTGTTGTAGGTAATGGTTCATTCACTTTAATGTTTTTCGCTCATAGCTTCATCAGTAAGGAGATTAATAGGCCAGTGATGATGAACTTACGTGAGGCCGAATTTAATTAGACCTATTTAAAATTAATAAATAATATATAACAATGTATAACAATAACTACATAGTTCTGAATTCAATTCGTAGCCAAAGGACTTGTGTATAAGAGCCAATACATAAAAAAAGTTCGGCCGGGGATCTTAACCGTGACCTCGGTGTAGCTCCACTACCAAATCCGGTTCGCAAGCCACTCTACCATGGAAGACGTCAAATAATTCATTATCGTATAAATTATCGTCGGCAAACCACACATGCTACTTTAAGCATAGGTTATTGATGGTCTAGAAACTTATCATAAGTCAAATCAATAAAACGCAACGTTGTTTTAATTTTTGTGACTTCGTCAAAAAAAGTTTTCGTTACAGTACTAATAAATGCGATTGCGATACTATCGAATACAAATCAAAATGGTTGCATTTCGATGTGTATTTGTTACAGTCGCCTAGTCAAGTTTCAAACGCGTTGCAGCATCGCTGGCCGAAATCATAGATCTCCGCTACTAAAATGGGGTTGCTTTGTACTTTTGAAACTCTAAAGCGGCCGAAATAAAGGAATATTTTGTCGTGCATTTACAACGTGTAAAACACCTCAGTAAAACGTCTGAATATGCCCATTTTATTAAAAGTTATACTTTAGACGTCAGTAAGCGCTTTATGTAACATTTACACCATATCTATGAAATTGGCCTAGGAAAAGTTGAGGAACAAAATTCGAGTAACGGAGATACACTGTTCGAGCACTGTATTTAAATACAGCCATTTGTATGTTGACATTTGGTGCATATGAAATACTTACGTATCTCAAAAAGCGCCGCGTAGCATATTAATGGAAAATTTATGCAAACAATATTTTTCCATCTCTGATGAAACACTGCCTGGATGGTTAATTGAGACAAACTGTAAAGTTAGTTCTTACTATGCCACGACGGGAAATTGTAAGTGAGCATGACCATCTAATGGCGCAATAGTTACCTTGCTTGACTTACGATCGTGGAGATAAAGCAACATTTATTAGGGCTGGTCATTTGATAAATGCCTTAAAGTTTATAACGTCGTGGTAGCTATTTTGGCCCCGGCTATCAGCTGCATCTACTTGGGGTGGCCTGTGAATCATTTCCCTTACGGTGCTTTCATCCATAGAAAAATCCTGTGCTCCAGCTGTAGGAAATCAACAGACCGGTATGACAATCAAAAGAGAAGCTGGGATTTCACAAATGGCGATTCCTAGGCGTTCCTGCACACGATAATCGTACCGATTTTTTCACCGACTGATCCATATCACACGTCCAATTGTCCGTCACCCTCTATAAATTTATAACCTACACATCCCTCGAGAGCCACCGACAAAATTTCAAGACGTGTGCGTTGAACGGTCACCAAATTGGTGATAACATAACACAGGTCCGGCTATCGGTTGTGTGCAGGAAAATAACTGGGCGTGTTAAACATTATCAGCCATATCAAATTACAATTGGTGATCCCAATCTCATTGAGATTGTGTGATGATGTAAAAGATATAAAGAGATAATATTTTGAATATAAAAAGCAGTATCTTATAATATATACTCTAAGAACACAAATTTGTTGTTTGTGTGTTTGTCTGTCCGCTCTTTTTCCCGCTCTTATTCCATTGTATATGCGTTATCATAGCAACGCGTTACCGATTCAGCTAGTATATACTCTAAAAACACAAATTTGTTGTTTGTGTGTTTGTCTGTCCGATCTTTTTCCATTTTATCAATTAACATTACCATAGCAACGCGTTACCATAGCCTTAGCGGGTCAGCTAGTTGTCTCAAATAAAAAAAGAACAGTCAAAAAGTCATGTCGTCGAAAGATTAATATAGAATTATGTCGTAATATAACGACACATTTACTCTTGTTAAAGCCAAATTAAACGCGAATGGACAGTGCTTAACTACGTATATAATCCCATTGTAAGCACTAGTCTCATTAGCATGAAATGGCCGTTAAGTCCGCGGGACACGCACCCTCTCTCACTCCCCCCCTAAACGTACAAGTAACTTTTTATTTCCCACTACCCCTCATAAATTTGACTAAACGTCCGGTTTGCAAATAATTCACGTTCTGCTTCTCCGTCTAGCCTCTTGTTACAATATTTGCACGAATCCCAGACGATTACTAAGCCCGTAACCACAAATGGAACTGCGTAGACCAATTTGGAACATGATTATCATTCATCCTGGGCAACCCGGATATTATCTGTGCAAGCTACCTCGCAACGTAACGGTCTAAGTTATCAGAATACGAAATCGTTCGAAAGTTTCGAACAATTCCGACGTTATTCGACCAAGGACAAGCGATAAGTATTTAAAATAAGTAATGTTTTCTGTTTAAAAAGTTGTAATTTTAGTAATGATAGATTTCTTACATAAATTGTTTATTTTTTTATTTTAATCCTTTTGATCCCAATCCAGTTCAAGATTAGTTTCACGAAATAAACACGTGCCGAAATTTTATTCCAGAAAGGCTTGGCTTCTAATCTTATCGGTGCAGAGTTTTTTCACCATATTTTTTCTATATTGGGACTTTTTCTCACTTTCAAAGTTACAAAAACAAATATGTTTAATATCAATCTATGAAATAAGTTTTATATTTCGGTTTTTCAGCATACCTCTAATTGTGTTCAAATCGGATGCAGCAACGCAGTTTATTAAAGCACTGTTGAATAAAAAAGAAAGAAATAGATCTGTACCGGTTAGTCAGAAAGAGAAGGATTCGGGTGCCTCTGAAAAAAGTTTTTTCAAGACTAGGTTTTCTCATAATTTAGTTATCAATTCAGAAAAAATACATTGTTTGGTATATTGGACCATACCTAGTTACATAGCAAGCACTCCAATATTATCGTTTATATTTTGAGAATCTTATTTTTTAATCTCACTTAATTTTTAATCGGTTAAAATATTAACATTTACGCTATTATGTGTAAAGGGGTCCGAGCGACTTCCATATAACTTAGACCTCGGGTGTATTAGAATAGAAGTAAAAAAAACATTATTTGAAAGGCAATACAATGATATATGATGTATAGTATGCTTCACAATGAATTTATAATAGATTTTTGATTAACATACTAATAATAACGTATTAAGGGCCATAAAAAAAAACAAGACATAACTTGAAGAAAAATGACACCCACTTTCGTTTGCTTCGTTTCATGTGATTTTACGTATTAAGTGGTTTTAATTGTTTAGATCTGTTCGATCTTTGATTAAGTTACAAGTTGTTTTTTCATTTTTAAATAAATAAATAAAAATAAATATATAATTCCTAAAAAATTGCCTGATTTTGACAATATAAAAAGAGAAAAAAATTGATTATGAACAACTTAGCTTTAATCAGCTTGTTTTTTTTAAGAAATAAACATACCTACAAGTCATTTTTTATGCACCTAATCAAAGATTGAACAGATTGTATCGAAGTAAAACCACTTAATAGGCAAAATCGCATGAAACGAAACAAACGAAAATGTAATTTATCTTCAAATTAAAAGTCTTGCTTTTTTATGGCCCTTAATCCAGGTATGTTAAGAAAATAATCTATTATAAATTCATTGTGAAGAATAATATACATATAAAGGATGTATTTATATATAACGAGCTATTTTGGTGACGTGTTTTATTGTATAAAACAATATTACAAACCCAATATAAATTGCACTACCTGGGGAAATACTAATCAAGAGAGAAGGACCACATGGGCCCACTACGGATTGGTGGATGGGGAACACTTGTAGGTGCAGTAGGAACCAGAGGGTTAATGTCTCAACCCCAAGCACGAATTGGCCCGAGATAATAAAATTTTTGACCACCGATTTGATGATCGGTTCTTACACATAGCAGTTAATTGTAATAGCAAATTTTTTTTGCCAATTTGTTAGTATTTTATACGTTTTGTGTTTTATGTGTTCAATAAAAGCTAGAAATATTTATTCTTGATATAAATTATTATATTTATTCAAAAATATCGTACAAAACACGACTTCCAATTAGAGTGTAAAACTGACTATTTTCATAAATGCCGTTGCGGAGGCATTTACCACAAACAAAATTAAATAAAATTTTACGTGGCTTAAATTAAACCTAAGAGACACCAAATTTTGACTTTTATATTACCGTCCAGTGAGAAAACAAACATCGCTTCACCCTAATAAGTATTATGGTGCTAAAGTATATCATATTACTCCGGGGACGACCAGCGCACCATATTTCTCTATAAAGGTGAAAATTGAATTATATTTGGGACATAATTTATCTTGTCTTCTGTCAGTAATATTTAATCTTATTAGAAAGTAATCATGTTGTCCCTCCATAAACATAATTGGACAAGACGTACCTCGTCATGATACTTTGATGGCTTTGTCCTTCTCGAAAATGTTACTGGAGTGGAGAGTATCTGCTAAGAGAATAATACTAATATGCTTTTATTTTTCGACGAAATTTACTAAGGTATCATATATATACACCCGATATATTTATACTTAGAATTACGACAATTTATGATTAACAGAATTTATTTTTTCCCAATTTTCATTTATTATTACATGAACTTTATAACCTCTTGTCTGACAAAGCCTTCTCCTAGGTGGTTGTCAATAACGTGCATTAGGCAAACAGCCTCCTTGAGGTTGACTGAATATCCACCTATTTAAGCATCAAATTTGAAGCGACTCGTTTTGCTATTTTTTTCTTATGCCGCTTCAAAGGAAAGGAAATAACAAGGATGAATTTGAATATACAAACACAACCAAGGTATTAAATATAAGAAAAATTTACTGCCACACATTCTTTTCATGCTCAATAATCTTGGTTGTCTACACAAATAATTATTGCAGTTACTGGTGTTAAATAAATGCATGGAAAGATCTGTTATTTTTATCTCAAGCGAATGTATGTGCATTAGTTATGGTATAAAACGAGATGTTAATATAAAACTGTTTTATTTTTTTATGTCTTTGAATAAAAAAGGGGAAGAATATTGTTACACCTCTGTTCAACTTCATTTATAGTTTATTTTATAATGATTCAAATGGTACACAATAATAACAATGTTCCATACAAACAATCTGTCTAAGTTAGTTTTTTTCGCGCAATTATTCCTCAAAACTATCTATTCACCTTGGGACCCCTGCCAAATCCGCCATTTTGTGTGACATCGCGGCTGCCATATGAGGGCATAATATTCTTGTAGCAAATTTCCATTAATACAGATCTTTAAGATTTATACTGACACAGCTCTTAAAAGATCTGCCTAACAAAATTCTGTATTTCTTTTTATGTGGGGACCACACTTATGCGTTACACACGAGTTCACTTCGAAGAAGAACATAATACGAAACAAATATCGCTCTCAGATCTGTAAACTTTAGGCTTGACACAATACAAAACCCAAACTCTTGTAAGCCTTTTACAGAAATCTACAATGAAAGTTAGTTCGGTGTTTAATATAACTCTAAGATTCCTGACTTTCACTGTACCTGTTTAATATTAGCCATTCACTTCGTAGTTGAAGTGGAGTGGTGCCCACAGAACCACTCACTAAAGTAGATACTTTAACTTATAACTGAGCATTTTGCAATATCAAACCATAGTTTGTTTTGCTTCCCCACTCAATGATTCTCTTATCCTCCTGCAAACGCATACAGTAGCTGTTATTGTTAACTGCTAAGAGCAAATTAAGAGCCATCTGCAATCAGTAAGAGCCGAGCATTATGTACCACTTCTGGCAGGTCGTTTATCACTAACAGAAACTTCAATGAAACGATATAGATTTATGTAGCATTAGCAGGATATGATTAATTTATTATTGCCCAGGGCCCACACGCACAGACATGAGCATTCCATCACCAGGAAACTAGTAGCTGGGTAGCATACCTATACCAATAACTACAAGTAATTTGTGGGCTGTTGACGTGTTTTCCGAAGACTACAACTTGGGCCTTGGAGTAGATGATATCTAAATGAGCATGTGTCATTAGATCACGAATAATTTAGTGATGATTATGGCCAAACTCTCACACATTAATGCATTAAAAAGATAAAATCGTAAGGTTAGTAAAAGCGTACTATGAATGAGAAGCTAAGACAGTTAAAGGTTCATTCTACGTCCATATCCAAAGACTTATCTTATTTCATAGATATTTACGAAACAATAGACATTAGTTCTTGTGTTGTTATTTATTATTTGTGGGACAGTCCCCGAGCCATGACACGCTTCATATTTATTGCGGTGACAATGACCATCTCTATTCCCTACGCAACAAGGCCTCAAACGTTTTTTCATTAATTTTAGTCGACAATGACGATTTTTATTGGCGATAGTGGAAGCTAATAATACCCAACCTACGAGTTAATTAGCACCGAAATAGCGGGTCCCGTTCCCGGTTCGGCTATACAGATGGGCCGGAACCAGTCCTCAGATCAAAACACGCTTACGCCACCCCGCGTTTGCAGGCCCCAAAGATGGGATCTTTAACTTTTATTGAGGTTTTCTTCTCCCGAATTGCGGCTCCCAGCCCTGTACCACGTACGAGGTTGCAGTAAACCCCTGCTCAGCTGCCTGGGTAACGGCAGCGGCTACCTGTTTCAGCCAGCCGAGACGGAATATTGGCAGCCCCCGTATGCAATCCCTGGCTACATAAGACAATGCCTGGGAGCACCGTTCCGACAAAACGTAGTTACCACCGCACAAGTGAAGTGGAAATTACAATTTTCCGGGCAAGCGAGGAGATTTTTCGCCCCGCACCCCGTCCCAGTCACCAAAACTTGCGAGTACCGACACTTTCCTTTATTTGAATTTGGATAACTCTTAGGCAGGAAAAAATGTAATACCCGAGGGATGGTATAAGATGCATTTAACACTGCTGCCCGTTCAGCCTATTTCTTCAAGAAGGACATCGATTAATTGCTTCTCTGCCCACAAAGGTACATACATACATGGATTGTATGAGTGATTAATTTAGTTAATAAAACAAAATATAAATAAAAAGCTTTTTTGGTACAAAACGTAAGACGTCAAATGGGCAATACACAATTAGGAATTTGAGCTCAATTTATTTCCGAATATTTTACAAATGATTAGATTTTTACTCTACGGTGCTTAGAACCTTTAGAAATGAATTAATAAAATCTTATGGACTTAAATCTCACGCGATTCTTCATTACAAGTGTAGAGATACAAAGTATAGATATATCTAATGTGCGTAACTTTTTTTTGGAAATATGCGAGTCGTCATGCATAGCGCAACTGTTTTTACGCTTCACGTCTACACAGCTTTTCCGTAACCGTGAGATGAAATTAAGTAATCTATGATATACAAAGCAAAGTTCTATTTAAAAATGATTGTTTTAGACTTTTTTTAGAAAATATTTGGAACGATTTTTTTACCGGTTTGTAGTGTAATTACTCCTCACCTCACCCAATTACACATATGTATGCAACTAACTTTTAATTAGTAAGAAACATTGCGGTTCACTATCAAGATAGGTAGGTGTTTTAATCTATGCCATCATTGCATATATAAGGTTAATTCAAGTTCCAATTATAATACTGTTTCATATTTAATAAAAATAATTATTTTACAAATACTTAGATGACACTTTTAGAATGGATATTGGATACTTTTTATTCCGTTACCGCCACAGGAAATATTTATTTCCAATAATAAAATACACTGCGAGACCTAGTGATATTGTTAATTCATTTGGAAGTAATAAATGTAAGACGGAGGTTTGTCCCAAATCTTTCGCCAAATCTTCTCAGAAGGGCAATTTTCCAAACTGAAAGACCAATGTATTTATTTTATTATTTGCATTAACAATACTGTATCTATAAGATTTTAAATATGCCTGTAAAACCATACTCACCTCCGACCACCTCATCTCCGAGCTTCTCCTATCTATTAATTTATTTATTTAAATGAAAACAGCGATCATACTGAATATATGTATATAGGTATATATATATATTACACAAATAATAAGGAATTGATTAAAAACTTCATCTTAAACTGTTACACAATTTTACAATGAAATCCCCACAGAGATTATTCGATTTTCACAAATCATTAAGACTTTCACTTGCACGTAGCAGGAAGGAATTTCAACGATTGTTTGACGAGACCAGTGGAACGCGTAATAACAAAATAATACTTATAAAACTATTTAAAAGGTCAATGTTACTAATAAATGAAGGAGAAAGTGCAACTTTAGTCGTCCTTTGAACTTGGCTCCTAAAAAGAAAGTCGAAACATGAGGATTAAATTAAAAAATGTTAAGTGCTCTGTTAAAAAAATTCTCATCCCAACAATGCGAACAATCCAAAAATGTTGTCATTTTATTTCCACGATATAAGCGATCAAAGGAAGCACAATTATAAAATAATGATGTAAATCGACCTCTCCACGCGACCAGAATATTTGGGGTTGCTATTCCCATAATTGCAAATGATGAGAGAGACGATCAACCTACAAGAACGAGGAGTGCCCTCCATACGAAATTCCTTGTTTGAGTTTGACCAAAGTTTTTGAATAATTAACTACATAATTTAACTGAAGCTGTGTTGACAGAATAATTTCCTTCTACAGTCTCAGAGCCGTAAGACTCTTCTATACAACGAGAACTTCAAAATTTTTGATATTTTCCTCAAATAAAATTATTATTCCAAATGTTATAAAGACAAATGAAATTCCGAGGGTTGTTAAACGAACGCCAAAATTGAGTTTCCGAATACGCAGTCAATTTATGATATTTATAGGATTTCCTTATTTCGTTTTGATTTGACAGCCATTAGTTTAAATTATTTGTTTATTAAAGGCACCGTTTTATGTCACTTTAATAATAATAATTAAAAATTACGCTTGTTTGTATACACAGGCAGGACACCGAAAAAGACTAGTACAATATAGAAAAGTATACAAACAACCGACCTTATTGCTAAACAGCAATCACTTCCAGGTAAACTTGGTAAAAAGAATAAATAAAGATAAAAGGATAATAGGAAAGTGAATGCGCTTACAAGCGCCGTGAGTCAAGTATATATACATTCAGTCAAAAAAGTATCGGGAATGGATGATTTGTTTATGGTTCCAAATTCAAATTTTTGTTTTTTTTTTGTTGTTATTAGATTGGCACAACTGTTTTCCATTTTTGCGCGGAGTTTGAGTTGCATCTGTTATTCATATTAAATACAGTGCTGTCTTTAGTTATATCTAGTGTGTATTGCGAATATCATAATGGACAAAAATATCGAACAAAGAGTTTGTCTTTAATTTTGCATCGCCAGTGGAATTTCGTGTTCGGAGTCACTGAAAACGTTACAGAAGGCTTACGGTGAATCTACTTTATCAAAAACACGTGCTTATGAGTGGTACAAAGCGTTCAAAAGCGGTCGAGATGTGATGGAAGATTTGCCTCGCTCTGGTAGGCCATCAACGTCTGCAACTGAAGTTAACATCGCAAAAGTGAAGGAAATAGTGACTGAAAATCCTCATTCAACTTTGCGAGAGATAGCCGCCGGCATTAAAGAGAGCAAATTCGACGAAAAAGGCCGGAATTGTGGAAAGAAAATTCTTGGATTTTGCACCACGATAATAACCCTTCACTAAAGGCCACCATTGTGAACGAATTTTTGATAAACACTCAACAAATACCATCGAGCAACAACCATATATACCATATATGGCAGCAGCCGACTTCTTTCTTTTTCCTAAACTCAAATTACCACTTCGTGGCACCCGTTTTCAATCGGTAGAAAACATAAAGGAGAATTCGCGACGAGAACTGAACTCAATTCCAGAAACAGCGTTTAAAAAATGTTTTGATGCTTGAATTTTTCTTTGGCGTACGTGTATCGTATCTGAAGGAGCATACTTTGAAGGTCATAAAATAAATTTGGATGAATAACAAACGTTTTGTATATTATTGATCTTTTCCCAGTACTTTCTTGAAAGAGTAGTAGATACATAATTTGATATATCAGAGAGCATTGAGAATACTATATTTTTTATTAGAATTAGAAAAAACTTACTTGCAATAATTAACAAAGGTTACTTAATATACGACTGTGAAGAAGTGACCTCCCCCAGCTCTATGCAGCATTTAATCCACCTTTATTCCAAGGCTTCCATACCGACGTAAAAAAAAATTCTTCACGGTCTTCAAAAAATGATTTTCCGTAGATGAAATCCGTATGATGACCACTTCATTCGATTAAAATTTTTCGCCCTAAAAAAACATGAATACGAAAATTAAGCTGACCGTGACATTATTGGTATAGTATAACAAGTGGAGCTTTTTATTGGTTGCGTTATAGTAACTGTTATACAAAATTACTATTATTTAATATACAACGTTTGTTTGTTATCATTTATATTATATTGTATGAAATTAAAGAACCCAATATTATATTAAATATTTATTATGTTAAACCAGTTGTTTTATCTAATAAAATTATATTACTTAATCGTTAGATAATCAGTATTTATATCAAACATGTACAATCGTGATAAAACAACACATTCACAACAAATTTTTGAGTAATCCGGAGCATTTTTCTTTGATTACTTTACATGAATGTACTTCGAGTTCTGCCTTTTTTCAAGATAGTCCTCCATAGTGCAACCCTTGGCATCTCAAAATACTGACGCCATCACCTTGCCAGCCAACTAATTTGTCTTCTCTTCCTTATTTCTATATTCTGTAGTTCTGGATAGTGACGAACCCAAGTTTAATCAATCGTCACCAATTTGTGAAATAAATCTTGCAAATCAGTCTCAAACAGTCGCAAGAAATCGTAAGCCCTATTACTTTTTGCTCAACTGAAGGCAATCTGGGGACCCACCGAGTTGGAATCTTAGAAAATCCAAGTTCGTACAATGACTTTTTATGTTCGTTCATACGATACCTGTGATTGTTGACATTAACAATCTCCGGTCTGCCATTATGAGAAAACACATATTGGTAATATTTTTTTAAGTCGTATAAGATATAGACTGGATGGACCGTCAGTCGTCATCGTCGTCGTAGTCGTGCAAAATCATGACTCCACTCGACATCACACCTTGCTGGTCGATTTTGAATCGCCCGTTGTAATTTATTTGATGTCCCCTTGTCTCTACATTTCCATCAATTGACAATGAATGTTGTAAGACGCACATTTCTTGCGCTGAGAAATTTAATTACAGCTCTAACTTCAGAACTAACAACTTATTAATACCAACATAAACAACGCGGTCCATATCAGCGAGACGCAACTTTGCGCACAAACAGCTAATATACAACTGAACGTGTCACAACTTGTCCGGAAGCTACTCTATTCGCCAGCGCTCCGCACGGCGCAAATGGGTACTACTTTCCTGATGGCCCTCGTATTTAATTACCGCACGTAGTTCAATTTTCTCCAGTTTCTAAAAACGTTACACTTGATGGCACTTAAGTCGCTATAACTTGGAAACCGCAAATTCTACTAAAACACAATTTCACGCTGTGCCGTCTTAACAAGTGAACTTAATAGCAGTAGAAAGATAAAAGTATAATGAGTATTTCGGTGTAAGCTCGCGAACGTCGCAATCAACCCTCGCAAATACAATTACTTAGATAATTAGTAATTAGGTAAAATTGTTCACATTTATCGCACAAGGTATAAATTATAGAGAATTCTTATAATAATATATTCTCCGATTCTTATTTGTGTAAAAGGCAATGACTGTGAATTTTTGTATCTCAAACGATAACACTCAGTAAGTTAAATTAACCAAAGTAAATTACCTAATTTACAAGTGTCACTCAACTTTAATATAACTTCTATAAGTCAATAGATTTAGTTGCTCACGACATTTAAAATATAAATAGTATAGAAAATGTCAAATAAAGCAACACAACTAAACATGATAAATTTCTCACTGTTGATGTAACGTGCTGCTCGAGGGACCAATTTCGATCGAGAAAAGCTAACGTATTTAGTTCCAAGTTAAATCTTTTACACTTTCAAGTGACTGCTGGTGATTTGTTAATTGATTCAGAATAAAAGGCTTTAACCTAGTTCTTAGTCCTACAGGAAGAAATCAGTCAATTAAGATTGATGATGTTCTTAAATAAGAATAAACTTAAATAATTTATGGCCACAAAATTGATACTCCGTCAATCATTTCTGTAACTTTTAAGTGCGACAAATGCGACATAACTCCCTTTTTCTTCGGAAGTCAACGTAAACTTTCGAATCTCCTACTTGTTTAAAACTTTCCCATAACAATGGCACCGCTTAAGAGGATACAAATAATCGAGATCCCTAAGCAAACCGAAGTCGTGTATTTCTTAAAAGTTTTAAAGAGAGTTGTTTTACAAAAAATATCTACCTTGCTGGTTTACCAAAGCTATATATAGATGATATATGTCCAAATTTCAAGTCTCTCGCTTGTGGTTTAGGCTGTGTGTTGTCTGTCGATCAGATATATATGTACTAGATAACCTGGCCACGCGTTGCTGTGTTATGAATTTAAATAAAACCAACAAAATGAAAAAACAAAATCATCGAAATCGGTTGAATAGTTTCGGAGTTCATTGCGGTCAAGCGCTTTGACAGAGATTTTTTATATATACCTATATAATATAAAAAATATATAAGACTATATACTGAGTCACTAACTGATCGACAGACAACACACAGCCTAAACCACAACCTAGAGACTTGAAATTTAGACGATGTGTTCGTAAAACTCTCGCTTAAAAAGGGTTTTTGAAAAGCTATATCACTGAAGGAGTGAAATAGCGGATAGTTCATTGTATAGAAACCTATTCTTTTAAAAATAAGCTTAAAACTATGTATCGAGGCTTTGGATTAAAAAACGGGCACGTAAGTATGTCGTATTTCTGGGAAAACTTCACTTAAGTAGGGGAAACAAGTGGTTTTGTTTTAAATTATGTCAATCGTTTTAAAAGTAAGCATCAAATTCTATTTACTGGTTCCTGGTTAAAAAAAAACTGTAATGCATACAGCAAAGAGGTGGAACTCCCTCCCTGTGCGTCTGTATTTTCAAGTACTTAAAACCTGTCCGTTTTCAAAGCCAGGGTGAATAGGCACCTTCTGAGTTAGCTCGCTTCTCATTCATCATATCTTGGCCTCCTTGCCATTGCCGTATTAGGATCAAGAGCGACACATTCAAAATAAAAAATAAAAATCATGAACACGTGTTCCAGTGAATTAGGAAATTATAAAACGGGTTATAATAATGTATGGAAAGTCCGCCAGCTTTAAAGTAAGAACCACGAGCTTACGTATTTAAGCCCGTTGATAAAAAATAAATATTCACATATTTCGACGTTTCTGATAATACTACGCTCTGTGATCAGGGTCCTGGTTTTAATTGTTTTTTTTTTTTAAAGTATGTAGCAGACTTGCTAATATTCGGACAGGACAATGTTTGCCAGGTCACGTGGATGAGAGGAGTGTACGCCACAAAGAAGCTATATTATGTCATAGTCCTATGCAAAAAAAAAAAAAATAGGGTTCTAGCTACTTACCCTTCTCGACTTCTTTTATAATGCGCACAGCAAAGGAGTGGAACTCCCTCCCTGCGTCTGTATTTCAGAGTACCTATAACCCGTCTGTCTTAAAGGCAGGGTGAATAGGCACCTTCTGGGTTAGCTCGTTTCATCGTGGATTCTGTCATTGCCCCCGGGCCTGATTATGATCAAGAACGAACCCATTCTGAATAAAAAAAAAATGGACTTAATTGACATGTATATTTTTTAAAAAATATACACAGGCCGACACACGGAATGACTTAACTGTAATTCCGAACTATTAAACGTAAAAAAAAACTGCATTTTTACCAATAGCGAACAAAAACATTCTTTTCTACTGCTTTTAGATTTTTGTCTATCTCTTTGTCAGTCGGATTCTCTGTATGTTTGAAATCGCATCAAACCTGAACTTCAGATTTGAATGGAAAAGATTTAAAATATATTTACAGCCCCTATTTTAAGATAACTTACGATACCTACCCTACTATAACCTACTTATAATTTTTTAAAGTCAGAATGAAGTAACATTTTTAACGTTATATTACGTATCTAAAGAAATTATTGTAATCGGCGGGATTCGAACACACATCCTTCGCTATCCAGGCGATTGCTCTTCGAATCGAAGTTGAGTAAGACAAGTTAAATTTCCTCTTGTAAAAATTTGTTTAAACATAAAAATCTATCAGTTAAAATGAAAATGAATATAATAATTATAATACTAACTTTGTAATGGTGTTTGGAATCATATCATATATAAGAAATTTTTACATAATTTATTTTCACGTTTCGATCGTATAACCTGTATTTATTTTTAATACTTCAGTATATCCGATGTGTTTATGAGTCGTTTAATTTTCGTTTAATCTTAAATTAACGATCCTCACGGATGGACCTCAGTATTGGTTGCTTTTCCTATTACTAACTCTATGTAGCTCTTGCGTGTGTAAACAATCCGAGTAACCTTTTTTAGGATCCGGATAATTCTACAATAACTTTGGTTTACAAAAAAAGATCAAAAAGCAGTTTACTTGCCTAATGAAAATCAAGTAACTTGGCAACATTCTCAGCAAGTACTTCTCATTAAGAATATCATTTATTATCTCCCGTCTTCCACGAATTACTTTTAAATACTTCACGTAGTCTTAAATGAAAGGAAGACCATGACCTTTAATATTTAATTTAAAATCCTTAAAATAAATCGCAGGAAATTATATTGAAAAATTAATTAATATTCAATGATTAAAGGTTATTTTATGTTAAAACCTTTTCCAAAATAACCTCAGTTACGTTCAAACCGAGATATTTAATGAATTACGCTCGAATAACACTCTTGGCTAATAATTTGAAATGAAAATAGCTATGCACCTCTTCTTCAAACAAGAAAATACAATTATGTAAATTAGTATAAAAATACCAGGGTGGTCCGATAAGTACTTAGCCTACAAAAGAAAAACGAAAATTTTGAAAAAGCGATTTATTTCTCAATATAGTCTCCTTTTAGCTTGATACACTTGACCCAGCGATGCTCCAACTTCTTGAACCCGTCTGAAGAATACATTTTCTCGAGGTCTGCAAAATAGGCCTCCGTGGCGGCGATGACCTCCTTATTCGACTCAAATTTCGCCCGGCGAGTGACTTTTTCAAGTTTAGAAACAAAAAGAAGTCACACGGGGCCAAATCTGGAGAATACGGTGGATGGGGCAGCAGTTCGTAGCCCAATTCGACCAATTTGGCCGTGGCGAGGGAGGAGGTGTGAGCCGGTGCGTTGTCATGGTGGAAAGCACATTTTTCTGCAATTCGGCATCGAATCGGTCCAATAATTCGGCATAGTCCAGCCCTGTGACCGTTTTGCCCTTCTCCAAGTAGTCGATGTAGATTACACCCTGTGAATCCCAGAAAAAGGTGGTAATCACCTTTCCGGCCGATAGGACAGTCTTCGCCTTCTTCGGAGCACGTTCGCCGGGTGAAGTTCACTGTTTCGACTGTTCCTTGGTCTCTGGTGTGTACCAGTGGATCCATGTTTTGTCGACGGTCACGAAACGACGCAGAAACTTCTTCGGATTGCGCTTAAACAGCGTCAAACACTGCTCTGAAGTGGTCTCACGGTCGCGCTTGTTGTCCGGAGTGAGCAAACGCGGCACCCATCGCGCCGACAGCTTTCTCATGCCCAAAATTTCATGCAGGACATGACCCACGCGATCTTTTGAGATGCCTACTGACTCAGCTATCTCGCGCACCTTCAATCGGAGGTCTGCCAATACGAGATCGTGGATTTTTGTCACGTTATCCTCCGTGGTAGCCGTTTTCGGGGCACCTGGGCGTGGCTCATCAAAAACCGACGTACGACCACGTTAAACTCGTTAAACCAATTTTGACGGTCGCCATCGAAGGAGAAGAGTCACCGTACACAGCATCCAAGCGCTCTTTGATTTCGCAGCGCGATTTCCCTTCCAAAAACAAGAATCGAATCACCGACCGATATTGCTCTTTTTCCATTTTTCTAAAATCCGCGGACACGCTCGCTTCCACACGCGGTCAAAACAAAACTACGAGTCCGATTCGGCTGAAATTTACGGCCGTCTACGAGAATGTACCACACGATAGTAATTTTTAATATTATTATTATTTATTTTAATTTATAACAGAGCAAGACATGACCGAGTCAGCTAGTTATTATTATATAATATTCATTCTCCATCCGATAAATTTAATTAAAACCTATTTTAAACGAGGTTATTTCGATCGTAAAATTAACAACAGTAATAGCAGAGGCAAAGTTGAGTTAAATCAAATTAAACCGAATAAAGGTTATCAGAGGAAATAATTTGTGTAGTTTTGTAAATTGGTACAATTATACCTTGAGCTTTTCTAATAAAAATACTAAAAGCATCTAGTGTGGGGAGTAAATAGAATGTTGTTTGTAGGAAACTTAAGGTTTAAAAAAGGTTGAAAAAAAAAGAAGCTCATCAGTAATGACGATCATTTTAATAGCAAGCTGAAAAGCCTTCAACATAGACGGAAGGTGGCTAGCCTATTCGTTTTTATAAGATACATTTCGGAGAGTGTACAGCAAAATTGCACAGCGTTGTTCCGAAGTCCCCATTTATTAATCGGACAACCAGTCTTACAAATAGGCGCCACCGTTATATGGTTGATATACCAAAGAGTCGCACTAAGCGTTTTGGTTTCAATTTTGTAATACGTACCGCTAAAGAATGGAACTCTTTGTTTGAATCTTTGTTTCCTGATAAATACAATTTAGGGGTCTTCAAGTTCGTTTACCATCAGGAGAGATAGCGGTCAAACGCTTACCTATTGACAATAAAATTAGAGATGTTATAAAAACCTAGAATTTAACCCTTTTGTCTTTGTTAATGAAGAGAATCTATCAACCCGGTCGGCTGGTGAGACCGACTCGAGTCCAGGACTTCCAGCAAGCATTGCTAACCGGATTACTTTCTAAAAACTCTATCCTCAGTTCCGTCGTAGTTCCTTTGTTGTAGTGATGTCATGTTGTGCGGGTCGTTACGTTCCCTACGATATGGTTGAGCGAAGCGATGGCTGCATCGTGCGTCATGCTCGTGAACGGGTGCCGCCTTGGGAGATGGGTCTGCTTAAACCTTCAGTATTATTGACTTATAATAAACATACAGCTTGTTTCTTACTTAAATTTGTCGTTCATTCCCTGTATGTTATTGTAATGTTCAGGGATACTAACTTCAAACAGATTCTTGTTGACTTTGTTGTAATCAACGAAATAATGATATCCTCACACTACTAGTATTGTAATAACAGAATAATTTTGTTTTATATTGTAAATGTCGTTACTTCTTTTAAAGCTGACGAGTTTCTTGCGCCCATTCTTCTTATCAGTTAAAAGAGGTCCTGAATGTTAAACGATTCAAAACAGCTTATTTTAAGTGCATTTGAATAAAGTTATTTTTATATCATTTCAGTCAACACCATGGATAGTGATATTGATGGAGTATTTTACCCCTACACCCTCTGCATATAACTGTACTAAAACTACTTGTATTATTTCCCCTAATAAATAACACACATGGGCATTACACTATACTTACACTACCTTGTCACATTTTATTCAGTCTGGGACCACACCTTAAGTGTTGATTGCTATTTCGTGTTTCCGAACTCAAAACCCTAAGTAAACATCCGTATTGGAGCTTTTGAAATTTTTACGTGACTGCAACACCTGGTTGTTCGATCTTAACTCAATTTCTCTCTTTATATTTGGATTTTATTTATTTGCAGATTTAAAGGCAGAATAATTTTTGTTTCCTCTGTCACCGAGAAGTAAAAATGAACTTGTCAGATTTATTATTGTCATAATCTGTGTTATAATATTAAACTAGGCGATGCAGTCGCAAAGCATAAAGCTTCGCTAGCACCATAAATTGGAGCGAATCGTAAACATTTAAGAAAAAAAAACAATATTTAGTAAATTTTAAAATTCCATTGTAATGAAAACTTCTAAAAGCGTGCGCTTTTTCTTTCAATGGAAAATCCCATAGAGCCAATGTTTTTTGGTCATAACTTTTTTATTTTTGTGAATTTCGAAATTGAATTCCATCACAATTTGGTCCTAAATGTGTTGATTCGATTACACACAAAAAATATTAAAATCGGTTAAGAACTCGGGAAGTTATAGCATAACAGACATTGCGTCATTGAAGCTGATACAAATTGTTGTTGTAATGTTTTTCTATTACTGGTCAACATCAGCACTTTGCAATCATATGACGACCGTTTGGTGCAACAGTAGCGATCCTGCCTTTCGCACCGACGGTCCTGGGTTCGAATCCCGGAAGGGGCAGATGTTTGTATTATGAATATGAGCATTTTCACCTGAGTCAGGGATGTTTGTATATATTTCTATGAATGTTACTTATTTATGTATGATAGATGTATGTCTTTCCTTTACCCTAGTATCCATAACACAAGCCTTAAGGTGCTTACTTTGGGCTAGGTTAATTGGTGTGAATGTAGGAAATATTTTTTTTTTTTTTTTTTATATTACATTTTTAAGTTAGCATTTGATATCTATCATGTTCTTATTAAATACCCCTTATAAGCCTTATTACGCCTCAACCCATCTTAATTATTTGAATGAATGCTAAAGTGTTGAGGAATTAACTTGTTTGTAATCCGGGTATCCTTATAATGCGAACCATCAGACACCAATATTTTTAAACGATTAGCTGTTTCTTTGTGTTTTCTTTTAACACAACACAACCTTAAATAGTTATTTATACAAAACTTGATTTAAAAATCTACATATTTATCGAAAACACTTCCCAAGAATTTCCGGGACTCAAAAATACTGTAAAGAGAAATGAGAAACCCTAATACTGATTAAATCTGTATGTGGTTTGATAAATACAAAACAAATTAATCGCGAAAATATTTTAATAACATCTTATTAAGTTAATTACAAATATTCTGGTGTTTTATTTTTATATATTTTAGTTAAATATTTATTAATTTATTTTTAGCATTAAAAATGACTCATTTCTATTAGATTAATGCCGATAAAAAACAACCACATCTTTGACCTGAGGGTTCGAACATGTGGTTGATTTTTATGAGCGTATTTTTTCTTATTTTCTAGTTTTAAGGTATAAGCTCTGTTTGCCTCGTGATAAATATATAAACGAAAAAAAATTAACATACAAAGAAAAACATTAAATAAACGTCACACACAACCAGTCAGCAAAAAACGAGAAAGCTTGGTTAGAAAACGGTAAATATATTCAACATATAGCCTCAGGGGTTACACAGCCTCCTTTCCCTAAAAAACGGTTTCTTCATAATTCTTTAGATAGATAAAGGTTGACGAAGAAAGGACTGTGGCAACAATGTTTTCACGGAAAATTCTAATTTTCTTATAGCTAAAGGAACTTCACATCTCTATAATGGCAAGGTTATCAAACTATGTATTTGGCATGAGATGATAACAGAGATATAACTTAAATAGCTATACCATTTTCTTTATACGCAAAAAATATCATAAAACTTAAAAATAACTTAAATAAAATGTAAATAGATACAGATAGATAGTACTATAGTAGTAGACATAATTCTAATTGAGTAAAAAAATCCATTGAAAATAATTTAAATTTTCAAAATAGTTGTGCAAGTATGTGCTAGCATGTTTTATGATAATACCGAATAAGTAAAAAATATATTGTAATAAAACAATTAAGTAATTAACGAGGAAATAAATGTCATTGTATGTCATTCCTTTTACAGTTACCCTGCTTTTTTCAAAAAAAAAATAGTAAGCTATCTAATAAATAAAAAATACAACAATCAAATATTGAGCACCCCACGCTGACAATAACATTAATCTTAATTACAAAATTGTTAAATTAAAATTATTTTTTTACTTTTCCGTACGCGTTTCCATAAAAGTGTGCTTTTTTGTTTTTTTTTAACATTTTTTTTCATTTTATTTCACCTGATAAGATACCCACATACTTTCTTAAAGATAAAAAAAAACAATGAATAAATAATTTATTTTATTTGTTTTTAAGTTGACTTCGTGTAGCTGAGTTAAATAGCACACTTAAGGGTAAAAAGGTATAATAGTAATAATCTTTATTTGTGCCATAGATAATTTACACAAAACATAGTTAACGTTAATAACCGCATTAGTCAAGGATTGTGCCCACCTCGAACTTATACATTTAAAACTGCCCCGAGCAAAAACCGAAAAAAGGACAGTTACGGCTAAGTTGAGATTAACGAAAATAGTTTATTTAAACAGTGAAAATTTACATGACACACACACACACGTATGAGAGCGTTGTTTGTGTGCGTGAAGCCTGCAATTTACGCACACAGTAACGCTCGCATGGCGAAATACCTAATTAGCTCATTTATTAATTATTAATTCATTTATGTTCGACACAGTCTTAACCATTAACCCGGCGTGAGTGAGGTGGGGTATGTCATACCCGCTATGTTTTTAAACGCAAATTATTTAATGTTATTGGTGCTGTGCGAGTCCCGCCTTTGCAGTAGCTGGAGGTAAGAGTGCGGGGGACGAAGTGCAGCATCGAGTTCATTGTTGCACCGGCGGCGACTGGAGATATACGTGCGCAAGCATTGCAGGGGTATGTTATACCCGACCTTGTAGTCGGTGTCACATATTTGTGTTCACAGTAAGTTTATAATTTATTGTTATTTATATTATTTTGGGATTTGTTTTAAGATTTATCAAAATGTCTTATGAAGAGAATGAACATCGGCTTCGAGAATCATTAGAAAATTCTAAAATTCTCTGAGAGCGAAGAAGAAATTGATAACGTTTCTCAGAGAAGTGAAGAAAGTAATATTTTTACAGTATACTAAATATGGCTGCTATAAATGGTATCATAATCTATAGAGAAAATAACATGCGAGACAAAACACGAATGAAGCGCCGAGATTATATTCGTAATTTAGGTTTGCACCTAATAAAAGGTAGTCTTCGCAACAGACAACAGAATGTTCGTCTTCCAAGGGAAACACGAAAGAGGATTGCTGATCACTTGGGGGAACCTTCACCATCAAAACCTAAAAAAATTGTTGGGAAATATGTTCAATGTGGTGATTGTACACAAAAAAAAGACAGAAAAACAAAATATTGCTGTTCAAATTGTGATAAGCCAATATGTTTGGAACATGCGAATTTTGTGTGCGGAAATTGTGCTTATTTTTAGGTATAAATTTAGCGCTAAGTTACATGATCTCATAAAACTTTCAGTTCCTTGTTTAATTATAATTGTAAGAAGATACTATTTTTATGTTGATTTACCAAAGGAGTTCGATTTTTGTTAGATTTTTATGCGAAAAATAGTACAACTACCGAAACTAGTAGTTTTTCTCAAAAAAAAATGTTATAATATTTGTTTTAATAATAAATAAAACTTTTTGAGCTTAAAGCAGATTTTCTTTGTTTACCTTGTTGAATGGATCCTATTATTATTATATTATCCATTTAAAATTTTAATTACACAATCTCACCCCAACATTTGAAAGACTTAACATCGCATTCTGTGGGTGATGCAGGCGAGCAACTTGTTAATTCGATCACTAAATTAATCAACTTTATGTATTCCGGTAATGTAAATCCAGAAATTGTCCCCATTCTTTTCGGCGCGAACCTCATTGCCCTCACCAAAAAGGACGGAGGGGTGAGACCAATTGCTGTTGGATCTACACTACGACGTCTGGCCTCCAAAATTGCTGTTCGATTTATTTTACCAAAATTAAATTCCGAATTTGAACCCGTACAGTTAGGCTTCGGTGTAAAAGGAGGGTGTGAGGCAGCCGTCCATGCCCTACGCTCTTTCCTAACTTACGGACAGCCTGACGTGTTGCTCAAAATTGATGTCAAAAATGCATTCAATTCGGTAAATAGGGATACCCTGCTGTCGGAAATAAAACAACACATACCGGAAATATACAATTATCTTCTTCTCAGTTACGCTGACCCAACAAAATTGTTATATCGTTCTAATGAACTGTCCTCAGAAGTTGGTTGTCAACAGGGTGATCCCCTTGGGCCTGCAATTTTTAGTTTGGCTATAAATCCGATAATCAAAAATTTAAATTCTAAATTCAACGTTTGGTATTTGGACGACGGAACCCTAGGAGGTGATGTGGATACTGTGTTTTCGGACCTTTCTTTAATCAAAAATAAATTTAAAGCCATTGGTTTGGAGCTTAATTTTAGCAAATGCGAACTTTTAATAAATAACTGCGACTTAAATTTAAACGATGTAAAACAAAAATTTGATATTTTAGCTCCAAATATTAAAATAGTTAACAGTAATTCCCTTTACCTTTTAGGTTCTCCAATTTTTGATGAATCTATTTCTGAATATTTTAATAATTCAATTACTCAATTTAAAAATTCTGCTTACCGTCTCCTCGAAATTAGCCCACATTATGCACTTTGCATCTTAAAATTCTGTCTTTTCGTCCCAAAATCTACGTATGTGCTCCGCTGCTGCTCCTTTTGGAATCACCCAGATCTTTTGACACAAGTAGACGATTTAATCAAAATTAGCTTAGAATCGATTCTTAATATGCAGCTGAACGAGCAATCTTGGACCCAAGCATCCCTGCCCATCCGTTATGGTGGTTTAGGGATTCGCAAAATTTCCAGTGTCGCTTTACCAGCCTTTCTATCTTCTGTCCATAGTTCAGCAAATCTCATAAGTAAAATTTTAAGGGCATTGCCTTCAAACTTTGAGATTGCTGGCTTGGAAGAAGCTAGAAACGCTTTCTCAATTGTATGCCCAGGTCAAAATTTTCCAGATTCTCCAAATTCACAGAGGAGCTGGGACGACATAAACTATAAAATTTACTTTTGACAATCTTTTAAGCTGTAGTACAGGTTCGGCGCGTGCTAGACTTTTGGCCGTGGGTGCGCATGAGGCCGGTTACTGGCTTCACGCGTACCCTTCGTCAAATACAGGAACATTTCTTGAGCCTGACACGCTCCGAATCGCAACCTGTCTACGGCTTGGGGTTCCGGTCTGCGCTCCTCATAAATGTCCCTGTGGCAGTGATGTCGACAAGCTAGGACATCACGGACTGTCATGCCAAAAAAGTGCAGGCCGCTTCTCGAGACATGCCGCACTTAACGATATCATACGCCGGTCCCTTGCCACCGTCAACGTGCCAAGTCTACTTGAGCCGACTGGAATTGCAAGAGACGATGGCAAGAGACCGGACGGTATAAGATTGATTCCATGGAAGATGGGCCGGGTGCTGGTATGGGATGCAACCTGTTCAGACACACTGGCCCCTTCCCATCTACATGGAACCAACAACATAGCTGGTGCGGCATGTGAAGCGGCTGAAAAAGCTAAAGCATGCAAATACAGGGGTCTAGGCTCCGGATATGATTTTGTCCCATTTGATGTCGAGACCCTTGGTCCGTGGGGTCCTAGCGCAATAAGGCTTTATAAAGAAATATCAAAAAGGTTAGTCGACATCACAGGAGACCGAAGAGCTGGCAGCTACCTCGGACAAAGAATCAGTTTAGCTATTCAAAGGGGGAATGCTGCCAGTATCTTTGGAACCTTGCCTAAAGGGACTCCTTTTAGTAATATATTTTAGATATTATATTATATTTTTTAAGGTTTTTAGTTTTTAAGTTTAGACATAGTAGTTTTAACTTAATTATTTCTTTATTATAGTTTTTAATATTATATCTTATAACTTTCATCTTGTGATTATAATAATCTAAATTACAAAAAAATAACATCAAAGTTTCGGGTATCTCATACCCACCTCGTAGTTGGTGTAACAATTTGTCACCTCATTCACGCCGGGTTAACAGTGTGTTAAAGACTATTAGTACAGACTATTTTACCTAAATGTGTGTGTGTGTGTGTTTGGGTGAATAAAATAAAATAAAATAAAATAATTGCCATATACCTCCTATAGACCACAAAATGATGCAGCGTTTTCAGGATTATAGTATTTCACCAAACCGCCTGTTACCCGTGGTGATTATTGCACACTCTAAACTATTTATCCAAAAGGCTTCCATCCACATGTGAACGAATTTCGTTTGAGATGACAAACCGAACAATATCGATAATACCAAGTTAAGTACAGAACAAGTAAGAGACGCGAGTCAACCGAAACTGGTGGCATAGCCAGGGTTGTCCAGTGTTTTAGTTATGTCTAAAGGAGTTCGTAAAGGCACAATGTTCTGTTATAAACAACTATTCAATTGGAGTAAGTGTTGAAAGTGCCACTTTTACTTAAAGTGCGCTTGGTAACGGCTATGGATAAACTGTAAAAAGTATCGTATCATCTATACTAACTACGATAGTAACATCTTGTAACGAAGAACAAAGTTCAATGTGCAATATTTTTAAAGAAATACCTAAGGCGGTTCACACAATAGAGATGCGTCAGAAAACGCGCGCGGGGACGGAGGCGCAGATCTGCCTATCTTAGCGGTGTAATCTGCTTCTCCGCGCGGTGTAGCAATACAAGTTGACCCTACTTCTTCCCGCGCTCCCGCGCAGAATCTGCGCGCGGGGCGCCTACCCGCGCGTTCCCGCGTCGGCAGTGTGTTGTCATAGGCGTGTTTTCTATATTAATTGAGATTCTTGCATACAATGATAAAATGTGTGGCCACGCGCTACGCGACGGGGCGCGGTGCAGTGTGTTAACCGCCTAAAACACTGTAAAGTCACTAATAAAAATCTGCTATAAAATGAAGAATTAATTTCAGACATGACTTTGAAGATACCCACTTTAATATTTTATAAATTTTTGAATTACTCCCCTGTAAAGTAAATGATTTAACGATTCGATACTATACGTTGTTAAAGTTGAAGTATACAAACGATTTCATAAAAATTGTCTTGAATCTCACTAAAATACAAAGAAACTTTTCCTTGACGTAATATTTTGATAACTTTGTATTTCTACGAAGAAATAGAAAGTCTGAGGAAAGTTACTTGTAAGTGAAGTTTGATGACTATTTATACGATGTCATTTGCCCGAAGAGATAACATTTTATAGCTTGTAATAGGAAGCACATGTGTTGGCATCTTACAATATTCAAAGCGGAAAATTGCGATGGACTATTTGTAATATTTTTATATACTGATATTTAAACTAAATGTTTAAAACTACAATTTTTTATATCTAAGATGTTAAAATCTAACAGAGAAATACTTAAATAACTAAATATGATAAATAGATTTTTCTCCTTAATCGAATCAATTTATTGGATCTACACAAAGTTTCTAGTTATGCTTTTTATACGTCAGTTTTTCTAACACCAAAGATATATTTCCATATTATTCTTTCATAGAAGTTGAATATCCTATAGGTATAGGTAATAAACGTATATTCGCCACAAATAACATAAAAACTGTCTGGATCGTTTAAACAAAGTCTTCTCTTCGTAGCTATTATTTTAATTTAATATTTAAATGTTTTTTTAATGTAATACCTAGTAGTAGTCAGCTTAAAAGCGGGTAGTTTCAAAAATCTCAAAACTGAGCTGCTACACATATACTTTGTCCAATGTAGGATGATATTTTTGACAGTTGACACCTATGTAGAGGGTATAAAGTTGCTATTGCAATGTCAAGCCAAACATAAGGAAACAAACGTAACCTTAGCACGTAGCAATAAGGAAGTGACACCTGTCAAAAGTATCATCCTAAATTGGACAAAGTATAGTATGATTTTTGAAATAAGCACACCGAAATATATCAAATTATAATAATTTTCTTGGAAAAGTTTGTATAAAGTACATATTTGTTGGGCAGTGATCAGTATCAGTTTATTTGATATATAAAATGCAATAGCAGATATTGCTATAACCTCCATAAAGGTCATAAATAAAAAGATTCAGCTAAAAGTCTTCCTCATTTATTCAAAGTCTTTTCAACCGTTTTGCTTTCTTAACTAGACGAAGATAAAGACACTCGTGTGCTGCTACAAGTAATTAAATATAATGGCGACGGTGAATTCTTGAAGTACTGTTCTGAATTGCTGAAGTTAAGCTTAAAGAGCGCAATAAAATTTTATTACGAATTTCTTAGAGATACTCATTAATACTATTTAGCGTTACTTAACGTAATTATAATTTATATGTACAGGAAAACGTCTTAAAATAGTCTCAGAGAGCAGTATTTAAATTGAAGACTCTATAATTAATTAGACCGCCGATACTTATACCAGCTGCTAATTTATTCAACACTGACACAGCGTGATATGAGAACAATCTTCAGTAAGCGCCTAAAATAAGACTTAAGTAGGCCATGGGCCGGCCATTTTACTGAAGAGCAACGAAGTGCATCTGAAGAGTTCGCCGACTAAGTTCTATTAATATGATCTCCTTATATATTTTACTTACCAACAGAAAAATTCGAAGAAAATCGTATTTATTATAGCAAATTGCTCAATTACGATTACGACACAAAATGACCGTATAAATTGTCCCAATCATTTTTAATTTGTTTACGGGTTATTACTTCCATTGAAATTAACCTATGATTTTCATGCTAAATGACATACTTACCTTATTGATGGGTACCATTTATAGAGAACAAGATGTACCCACCACAGTAGTGATTCATCATTGCAAAATACTAATATTTTCTGTGCGGTGATTAAACATTGCTAATTTAAGCATTTAACTGCTTTTTTATACTAAGGAAAATGCGTTACGCATAGTGAACGGTGCAGTTATGTGGAACTCTCCTCCATTCCTCCTCCCGCCCTAGCCCGATGAAGGATTGGAGTCCTACCCACTAAAACCTTAACATGCACCCTCACACTGTCGTTGGTCCCGCGGGGTAGTTGTTGGCTTTCGCTGCGGGAAAGCATTTATCTGCTAGAATTTTATATGTAAAGCAATTTTAGGAATCATATAGAACTTTTAAATACTGTTTCAATTATAAAAATCTATCAGTAATATCAAAAAATCTAGTTATTACGTAGCAGTTTCTTCTTTATCGGTTAAAGTATTTATTCATTGTATGTTGCAGGCAAGTAGTAACTCATACTTAAAGAGATGGGGCTGATATTCATCCTAAGAAACTTTGAGGACAAGCGATTACTATCCGATAATCAATAAAGCTGTCACTCGGGTAGAAATACTGAAGATGCTAAACTTTCATAAGTAATTACAAAATCCTGTGATAATAATGATAGATGTTTTGCCATCTTTCTGGATCTAAAACTTTACCGTTTCCATTCAACTTATTTTACACAAACTAGAATATCTTGGAATACGAGGGACGGTGCTCACTTGGTTTCATGATTACTTAACAAACTGCAATGGTTAGCTCCAGTTCTTTAAACTATGGGATTCCACAGGGTCGCACATTTGGACCCTCCCCTATTTCTATCTTATATCAACTATCTCAGCAACATCCAAATTGACAATCATTGTAGTACGCTTCGCATCATCGCGAGTAGTTCTCTATGGCATAATATGCATTAAAAAACATTTTATTTTTCTTTAAAAAAATGTTTTTATTTAAATTTCGCGCCTTTTGCTTCATTGTCTTGCGTTGTCTTTTATACCAAGTATATTTCTCCTTTGTTTTTGCCTAACTCTTTACTCTGTGAACATTACTAGCCGATGTACTCGTTTTTTAAACTAAATAAAGTCTAAGCTATTGTTTTGCTTATTTAGCTTTAATATTAATTATGTTACTTAGCCCGTTTTGCATCGGTGCAAGCAAACTGCTAACAAGTTTCTTTTGTTCGTGATTTAGCTTTGCGGCTTACCTCCCACGGCGAGCGTGATCACTAACCAGTCATTAGCCAAACGCGTTTTGAGTGACATATCTATGTACCTTTCTTATATGTGCTTCCCGCCAATATTGCTTCTCTTAATTGTGGCCTATTGTGAACAACCCGAACAGTAAACCAAGTTAAGACTAGTCCTTGTATTTGGAAAACATTGTTTCGTGTTTAGTGTAGTGAATGTTAAATATATGTGATTAGACTGCGAACAGTGTTGTTATTGTGATGAATACCCCGAAGCAGAAACCATCTACATTGTAAAATAATTACAATCGGCATTAATTATAAAACAATTGACGATTTGTTTACAAACTTTTTTTTAATTTGCCACAAGTAAAGAGTCACACTCACAAATTAACTAAATTATCAACTTGACATCAATATGAATTAACCCGATAGTTACTATACGTTATAAAGAGCTTCATTACAAATGACAACATGTTTAAAATCAATAACAATACGCTTCAATGCAATAAAAGTTAAGGTTTTATTTGACTTGTCAAAATCAGTTTCCAAGTTACATAAAACAATATTCTGTGTAAACTGTAGCAACAGGCGATTGTGAAATCGTCTCCCCAATATCTATTAATCACTTTGAACAAAGACAAAGTTTGATTCTGTTAGCTTTTAATATAATAACTTACCACAACTTTCTATAGCCATTGTGTTTTCTATTTACTAAAGACATGACTCATATTATTTATAACTTTTTACATTAACGAAAGGTGATTTTACAAACAGGTTAATGTCATGCTTTATTTTTCTTTATTTGTGGCTTGCACGAATATGCACGATTTGTGCATTTAGCCAGTGTCAAGTAAATATAATTGCCAGTTCTAAGTAATTTCTTAATTAATTGATAAATGAACAGTAAAATATTTTTTTCTTAGGTTTCAGTAAATGTGTGTGGTTTTACAGAAACCTCCTCGTGGACTTCTTGAGAGAGCAGGAAAAGACAACTTCCGCTGCTTTGTTACACTTGCCAACACTCTTGTATGTTTACAAACACTTGTGGTTACTAATCCACCATTATTACGCACTAATATCCACAACAACACAAATTTCAACAAGAGAAACAAAACCACCAACGTGACGCTTCCCGCTCCCGTCAAAAAGTCCTAATGTAATGTTAAATAAAAATATGCGTTATAGTAAGTCCTTAGGGAACGTACCCATACTACGTGATCCATTTAAGGGGGAGGGGGGTCTTCAAAATACCACGCTCGGTTAAAGGGGTGGGAGGGTGCTTTGGTTTTCATCACATAGTTAATATATTCTTTGGTTTTTTTACCTTCTGTTAGCAAAAAATATTTAGAATTACTACTTGAAACTAGATGAGAAGGCTTGGTATTTACTACGGTCACCGAGGGAGGGCGCTAAAAAAATTAAAAGTGTGTCACGTAGTATGGGTACGTTCCCTTATGGCAACGAGGCATTTTTCACCACTTTAGTGCAGAAACCAATTTGGGGTAGTGTTGCGGGTATGATATTTAAATATCGATAGCAAACATTTTTCAGTCGGGTTATGTCACCAGTATAATGAGGCTCTCGTTATAAATGAATAAATTGATATCTTCCACTTAACGATACTGCAGTTCCGCAGACAGTTACAGACACCAGAGCATCCAGAGCATGATAAAGTTGATTGCATTTCTTAGTTTTTTTATTTTTATAACGATTTTCATCAAATAATATTATAGTACATTCATATCTATCTCTACTATATAAAGACAATAATTTGTGTGTTTGTTACCATATATAGTTACCATAGTTTTATTTATTTATTTAAACTTTGTTGCACACAAAATATGTACAAATGGCGGACTTAATGCCATTAGGCATTCTCTACCAGTCAACCGGAGGGTTAGAAACTGATAGCGTATTGGAAGTGCATTGAAAAGGTTAACAGAAAATGCTAAAGACTACATAAACATACATACTGACATCATGTATAATAAAATAATAAACATATATAAACTAATAAACATATATAAACTAATAAACATATATAAAATAATAAACATATATAAAATAATAAACTACTTAAATATCGATACACTAAACCAATACTAATATTGGTTAATACTAGACATAAAAGTGAGATTAAGTGGAAAGGTTCGGAGTATTTAAAAGGAGATCGCGAACCAGTCGTTTGAAATTAAATTTATTGGGAGCTTTTTAAATATGGGGTGGTAATGCATTCCAGAGTCGTATAGCCTGAAGTGAAAAAGAGTTTGAAACAAAACCAGTACGGTGAGAAGGAATGGCACGAGTTTCTTTGCTGTCTGAACGGAGTTTACGGTTATGAGTGTCTCTCAGATATTGAAAATTACATTTCACGTACTGCGGAGTGAATGGATCTTTAAGTATAGAATAAAGAGTAGTGAAAATTCGCAGGTTTCGACGCTGCTGAATAGGAAGCCATTTTAATTTCTGCCGATATGAAGAGACTTGATCATATTTCCGGAGACAGAAGATGAAACGTATACAATTATTGAGAAGTCGATCCAATTTATTAAGAAGTTCCTGAGAAATGTCAGCATAACACGCGTCAGCATAATCAAGGGTAGGAAATATGGTTGATTGGACCAGAAGGATTTTACTAGAAATGGGAAGGAAGTTCTTCAGCTGGTAAAATGCTCTTAGTGTGCCGATAATTTTGCGAGAGTCCACCTAAACCCTCCAGCTCAACGCCCCATCTATATTTAAACCCAAATTCACCACATGAGGTAGATATTCGATTAAGGTGTTGTCGTATAAGAGAGGTGGAACAGAGCGTAAGTCAAGACCAGACAACGTACGTGACCTACCCAAAATAATACCCTGGCACTTACCCGGGTTGACCAAACATTTGCGACCATTTATCTATTTTCTGCAAATCCTCATTCAAGTATTGAATAATATCGTTCAGTTGGTTCACCCCAGCTTGTGCGTAAATTTGCAGATCGTCTGCATACAGATGATGATGTTACCATAAGCCTAAGAATAACAGTTTTTATAATCAATTTACGTTACCATAGGAACGCGTGGCCGGGTCAGCTAGTATATATAAAAAATACGTGTCAGAGTGTTTGACCGCAATGAACTCCGAAACTACTCAACCAATTATGATATTTTTTTCTTTTTTCTGGATTTGTTCCTACTTAGGACTTAAGATAGGTTTCATTTTAATTTAAAACACAGCGATGCACGACCCCCTAGTTATTTATAAAATGCATACATTTTCTTGTATTTTTATAATATTAATGTTACCACAAAAGTAGCAATCTCTGGCACTAGTTTGTTTTCGTACAAGCTACTATTCATACATAATCTTGGATTATGATCTTAGTTTATATAAATTTCATGCTATTATTACTATGTATATTAATTGTGTTCTGTTTTGTGTGCTTATCTCTTTTGACAACAACCGATAGTAAGGTGATAAATTAATGTATCGATATGATCGTTAATTGATAACAATACGATTATAATGAATAATTAATGTTATACTAAATTAGGTTAATTAATAAATTCCATAGCTATGAAATGAAATGAAATTCGTACGATGGAAACAAGATTTAGCACAGTATCGGTTTATGCGACTTCTTCATACCCCAATAAGACCATAAATCAAAAATAAGAACTGCCCATTTGTAGCACAGCTGCGCACTTTTATACATTCTCATATAGTCGTTACACGACTTTTTATTGTCACAGGAACCTATCAAAATTATTAAAACGGAAATAACATTTAATGTTTTTGATAGTCAATTACAAAAATACATGACAATATTAAACAAAGTTTATAGCGATTATTTAAATAATCTAATACGAATAAATAATAAATATAGAAAATAAAATATCCTTATAATAAATTCTAGTATAGTTATAACCAAAACAACTTCCGGTTAAAACGATATCGTGATACAAATAAATGTCAAATCTCTTATAATAAGAGCATATAAACTATGCTTGGATTTGGATTCTTACACACATATATACTTTAATATCAATGGAGAAATCGCGACAGTTAGTAATAGGTTCAGTTCCTGATGTCCGTACGTTTAGCAACCGTAACGACGAAATTTGTGTTATTAAAAGTAACATGAGGAGTTTGATTTAATTTATAGGGACAACAATACGTCAACCTAACACAAACTGTATTTTTTTACTGATATTGAATTCCAAATAAGATGTTAAGATGAAAATCGAATGTAAAAATTTGAGAGTCTTGTATAGGTTAAGGCAATATCGACTGTACAACTAATTTTAAGTACTTGTCCTTGTTACGTTATGGCTCGTGTATGTAAGTGAAGTAAATTTATTATATCCTATACTTTCTTATAATGCTTACTTTAAATGGGCAGCAATACTAATGCTTATATTACTCTCATTTTAAAACATTCTGGTAGATGAAAACTGTCGCAAAATCCCTATCGATACTTTGTTTTACTCGATTAAAACTATCGATATTTCTGTAACTCTAACGTTCATTATGACTTCAGTTCAATGAACTTGTGACGGTGAATTGCGGATGTCTATAGGGTGCAAATTTGCTAAAATGGCGACTTCCGCTACAAAGTTGCGACTAGCATTTATGACGCAGCCTCATTCTTTAGCGATATATTACGAACTGCGTTTAACTCGTGAATGTTCCTTGGAACTTTTGAAAAGTACTCGGAAATAATTGCAATGCAAAAGTTAGACCAACTTCCTTTTGTAGGTACTCCTTTTCACTTTGTGGAAGTTGCACTTTCCCAAGGGTATCCAAGGGTTGGTTGAGGTAAAAGATATTCTTTTCTCTTTTATTCTTTATATTATAAATACTTTTTATCTTGGTATGGTTTGAATTCAGGTTTGATCAAAAACTTACTTTTTATTTTAATTATACAAGGATCGCCTTTAAAAAAAATAAACGCTTTTTAATAATGATATTTTACTCTTAAATAAATGTCATGAAATACTGAAAAACTCTTCTTTTAGATCAATCGTTGTTAATTCCTGTACGTAAGTTCTACCATAAGATATTAAATACGCATGTAAAAAACGACCACGCCTCCGAGCCCTCAGATAGGATTCGAACCTACGACCTTTGCTATCCGGGCGAGTACTCTGACTGCTGAGCTACCGAGTTTTATTAATGAAGTTCTTCATAATAAAATCTTGATATACATAGTTGATTTTTTTTATTTTGAAAGGGTTTGCGATTGATCCAAATCAAGTCAGCAGCAGCGTTTTAGAATTTATGGTCTTTCACTGATGTCTAATGCGGCTGACAAATAGAGAGATTATAGCAAGATACATCTTTTATAAAATAATAGATGTATCTTGCTATAAGGTTTTCGACCAGCTACGGACGTCTTCCGGCTGAGAAGATGAAAATTCTAAGGCTACGAAACGATTGAGATGGGTGACTTAAGTGTAGCAACATACCGAGTGTATAATTTCGAATGCAATTTTATAATAAATGTCTTTTAAATTATCATTTCAAATTACTTCGTATTCTTTTAGTAGAACTTGTCGATTTTTTACGTGAATGGCACAAGCAAATGCGCCGAAATAATTTAAGCATCACCAACAGTAAAAAACGTGCTAAAAACCCCATTTTCAAAGATTATGTGATGAATTTGTCGCCTTTTACGTATCTTTCCATATAAAAAAATCTTCTATATCATAAAAAAGACGAGAGCACATGAAACTGTACATCTTATCGTTTGCTTATAGCAATATAATGGATAAGTAATAATATAATATTATTTACATTTACATTCACAACAATAAGCCTAACTCAAATTAAGCACTGTAAAGCTTGTGTTATGAATACTAGAGTAACGGTTAGAGATACAATAAGAGATACAACGGTTATAATAACATAGATATAAAGATAATATTCATATAAAAATAAATAAATACCCTTGACACATCCCACTACCATCTGCCCTTTGAAAGTCGATGCGAAAAGCAAGACATCGTAGCACCAAACGGTCATCTAAATTAAATTAATCTATTGAATATTCAATTTCTTTAGCTGATATATGTGCTCTCGTCTGTACGTACAAATAATTTGATATACAAATTCATATCTTGGTCGTGAACTTCAACCTTGTGACGAAACTTGCAGGGGGTCTTAAGTACGCTCTAGTGAAACATTACGATGTCGTATATGACGATATGCTCTCAACCATGTGGTTTAGAGCATATTATCATATCAAAACTCTATATATTTTTTTATTTATTTAACGTTTTTACAAAAAACAACATAAGTACTATAATTTAATTAAATTACAATGTATTATAAAATAATATTTAAATTTATCTTAAATTAACTTAAAATTAAAAACCTTAAAAATATCTATAAATAAATATATTATTAAAAGGAGTCCCTTTAGGCAAGGTTCCGAAGATACTAGCAGCGTTCCTTTGAATAGCTAGACTAATACTTTGTCCGAGGTAGCTGCCAGCTGTTGGGTCTCCTGTGATGTCGACTAACCTTTTTGCTTTTTCCTAAAAAAGCCTTATAGCGCTAGGACCCCACGGACCAAGGGTTTCGACACCGAATGGGACAAAATCATATTCGGAGCCTAGACCCCTGTATTTACATGCTTTAGCTTTATCAGCCGCTTCACCAGCCGCACCAGCTCTGTTGTTGGTTCCATGTAGATAAGAAGGAGCGGGCGTCTCTGAACAGGCTGCATCCCATACCAGCACCCGGCCCATCTTCCACGGATTCAAAGTCATACCGTCCGGTCTCTTGACATCGTCTCTTACAAAAGAAATATACATTGCTTAAAATAATAGCAACAAAAAACCACTATGGTTTAACCCTGTGCTATCTCAAGTCCACTACATTAATAAATCACTAAAAGATGACAACACCGTTATTAACTTTTTGACTAATAAGAAAAAGCTTTAAACCATAAATAAACAAGTCAATTCAACACAAACGTAGTGATGTTCAAGTTAATTTGACTTGTTTTGGAAAGGGTCCAGGCCAGGCTATTCAAATAATGCTGTTTCAATTAAATTTTGATGTTGGTTTCCGATATATTTTTACATAGATCTGAGGGTAGGTTGTTTATAAGGCGAGGGACAACATACCAGGTAGTCCGCTTACCGTAGGTAATAATAGCGGTCTGAGTACGTAGACGACCCGCAGATATCGTCTGGGTGCGTTTATATAAGAAAATATAAAATGAACAGTTGATAAAAATAGATAAAAACAAATATACATAATATTCGTTTTATGTAGGCAATGAGCGTTGCGTAACAGATTTTTTTGAAATATTCATCAAGGTTCAGTGATATGACGCATTCTGATATAATAACCCTGAATCAACTCACTGTTTATCCTTTTAGATATTAACGAAGAAAACAACTTGTTTATCTAAGATCTTTTTTGATAGTATTTTCCATTTGCCAGAAGAAAAACTATTTTACCTAGGTGGAAATTTTCTATATACAGCATTAAAAGAAATAAACAGCACTTATACTACTTATAACATACTCGTAAGTAAAACTAAACACTGTCAAAAAAGTTTAAATAAATTAGATTCCGCAACCGTTCTCCTAAGACCGATTCGTCATTGGACTGTTCGTCGACAGGACGTTTCCTTTATTACCTTTTCTCCTGCAGATTCTTTCACCTACGGACATTTTGCCGACAGGACCTTTCAACTATGTCACTTTCGACGACAGGCCTTTCCAGCTACAGAATGTTTCACCGATACGACGATAAAGCTATAACTCTTTTAACTACAGATCTTTCCATCTGCGGAGAGTTCGCAGTCAGTCTCAAGACAAGTGATATTACAAAAAATACATATAGGTATATACTGTGCCTTTAATATGACATCGGGAAAGCTACTTACATAAACACAATTCGAAACTGTGTTAAGATTTAAGGTCTAAATAAATTAAAAATATAGGCGTGACTTTAGGGTGATGATGAATCCTAGAAAAATAGAAATAGCTTTCGTAAGCAAAGTAAAAGAAAATTCTCAAGGTAAAGAATATGATATGCATGTAATTAGAAAAAAACATAAAACAATATAACTAACTTCAAAAAACATATTATTCATTTCACGAAATCATAATCCAATCATATTGCTTTATAACTCTTTTTTGCGTATTATAATAAACTAGGCGGTGGGCTACAGAAAAAACTAAATAAATGCGGGTAGTTTCATATCTTCAATAAAATTTTGCTTTTCTTATTTCTGGGTGTAGTGCTCCATCCTATGTTAACTAATTATTTAATGATTTAATGATGAGTGACTGTGAAATTGTGAAGTCTAAACGTGGTAAAGACATTTTAATCCATACAGGTTATTCCTACCACTTAAATAATGAACGTTATACGAAGTTTTACTGGCGTTGTACGCGAAATCATTCGGCGCGGTGCGATGTGTTTGTAACAACTCTTCTCACGGCAGATAACACTCATGTTGTTGTGTCGCAAAATCATAAACATGCTCATTTGCCTGATCCTGAAAAACGGCTGGATTTAAAACTAAAGGCAAATTTAAAAGAAAAGGCCACCTGCTTTATGGACACTCCTACACAAATCATTCAGCGGTGCATGCAAGATATACCCAGTACTTCATCACCTCATATGCCTAGTAAGGATGCGATGAGGAAGATGATACAACGAGAACGGAATAAAAATATACCAAATATTCCAAAACATATCCGGCCAATTGAGATTCCCGAAGAATATAGTACGATTAATGGTGAACCATTTCTCATGGGTCATTTTATTGAAAATGATGAATGTATTATCGTTTTTTGCACGAAAAAAAATTTAGAATTTTTGAATGAGGCAAGTTTTTGGCTAATGGATGGGACATTTGATTGCTGCCCTCGCCTATTTTGTCAAATTTATACGATACATGCCATAGTCGGAACGTCGGAAGGGACACACAAAATAGTTCCCCTAGCATATGGTTTACTGTCGCATAAAACAGAAAGATGTTACACGACTTTCTTAGAAATTTTAAAGTGTCAAGCTAGAAATAAGTTGAAAGTGCAGCTGCACCCAGAAATCATTGACTGATTTTTAACTTGCGGCAATGAATGCCATCAGAAATGTTTTCCCGCGCAGTTTAAATAAACTTTGTTTTTTTCATTTACAACAAAGTATATATCGGCACATTCAATCAGCTGGACTCGCATCTCGCTACAACAATTATCCAGTGTTTGCTCATAACATGAGACACATTGGAGCACTGGCGTTTTTAGAGCCAACGGAAATCAGTGATGCATTCGATATAATAAAAACCGATATAATACCTGAAGAAGCAAACATGGTTATTAAATGGTTTGAAAAATATTATGTTAATGGGACAACAAATATCATAAAAATGGTTAGCTCCAAAATGACAGTGAAACAACGCCAACCTCGTTTCCCACCTCGCATGTGGTCAGTAAACGACAGTCTTATAAAACATGTGCCTTTAACGCAAAATTCCCTTGAGTCCTGGCACAATCGCTGGAACTCATTATTAAGTCGCCGAAAATGGAATATATTCTTAACTATTAAGGAATTCCTAAAGGAACAAAATCATACCGAAGGCATTATTGAGAAAATCAAATCTGCGGAGCCAATGCTTAAGCGTAAGCGCAGTGAAACGCGCTATAAAGAAAGAATCGAGCGGCATTTATCAGATAAAAATGGGATGGATTTAAAATCCTATTTAAGTGGCTGGGCACATATTTGTCATTTAATCAAATAAGATAAATAGAAAAAGATCAAGAGAAGAAGAGTGAGTGGGTACAATAATATGATTGGATTATGATTTCGTGAAATGAATAATATGTTTTTTGGAGTTAGTTATATTGTTTTATGTTTTTTTCTAATTACATGCATATCATATTCTTTACCTTGAGAATTTTCTTTTACTTTGCTTACGAAAGCTATTTCTATTTTTCTAGGATTCATCATCACCCTAAAGTCACGCCTATATTTTTAATTTATTTAGACCTTAAATCTTAATACAGTTTCGAATTGTGTTTATGTAAGTAGCTTTCCCGATGTCATATTAAAGGCACAGTATATACCTACATGTATTTTTTGTAATATCACTTGTCTTGAGACTGACTGCGAACTCTCCGCAGATGGAAAGATCTGTAGTTAAAAGAGTTATAGCTTTATCGTCGTATCGGTGAAACATTCTGTAGCTGGAAAGGCCTGTCGTCGAAAGTGACATAGTTGAAATGTCCTGTCGGCAAAATGTCCGTAGGTGAAAGAATCTGCAGGAGAAAAGGTAATAAATGAAACGTCCTGTCGACGAACAGTCCAATGACGAATCGGTCTTAGGAGAACGGTTGCGGAATCAATAAAGATTCCGCAACCGTTCTCCGAATCTCAATTTGCCGGATATGTTTTGGAATATTTGGTATATTTTTATTCCGTTCTCGTTGTATCATCTTCCTCATCGCATCCTTACTAGACATATGAGGTGATGAAGTACTGGGTATATCTTGCATGCACCGCTGAATGATTTGTGTAGGAGTGTCCATTGAGCAGGTGGCCTTTTCTTTTAAATTTGCCTTTAGTTTTAAATCCAGCCGTTTTTCAGGATCAGGCAAATGAGCATGTTTATGATTTTGCGACACAACAACATGAGTGTTATCTGCCGTGAGAAGAGTTGTTACAAACACATCGCACCGCGCCGAATGATTTCGCGTACAACGCCAGTAAAACTTCGTATAACGTTCATTATTTAAGTGGTAGGAATAACCTTTATGGATTAAAATGTCTTTACCACGTTTAGACTTCACAATTTCACAGTCACTCATCATTAAATCATTAAATAATTAGTTAACATAGGATGGAGCACTACACCCAGAAATAAGAAAAGCAAAATTTTATTGAAGATATGAAACTACCCGCATTTATTTAGTTTTTTCTGTAGCCCACCGCCTAGTTTATTATAATACGCAAAAAAGAGTTATAAAGCAATATGATTGGATTATGATTTCGTGAAATGAATAATATGTTTTTTGAAGTTAGTTATATTGTTTTATGTTTTTTTCTAATTACATGCATATCATATTCTTTACCTTGAGAATTTTCTTTTACTTTGCTTACGAAAGCTATTTCTATTTTTCTAGGATTCATCATCACCCTAAAGTCACGCCTATATTTTTAATTTATTTAGACCTTAAATCTTAACACAGTTTCGAATTGTGTTTATGTAAGTAGCTTTCCCGATGTCATATTAAAGGCACAGTATATACCTATATGTATTTTTTGTAATATCACTTGTCTTGAGACTGACTGCGAACTCTCCGCAGATGGAAAGATCTGTAGTTAAAAGAGTTATAGCTTTATCGTCGTATCGGTGAAACATTCTGTAGCTGGAAAGGCCTGTCGTCGAAAGTGACATAGTTGAAAGGTCCTGTCGGCAAAATGTCCGTAGGTGAAAGAATCTGCAGGAGAAAAGGTAATAAATGAAACGTCCTGTCGACGAACAGTCCAATGACGAATCGGTCTTAGGAGAACGGTTGCGGAATCAATAAATTATGATCTTCAATTTTTAATACGACGCATTTTCACTTCAAAGTGCTGCAAAAATAAAAAAAAAACTATTCCTGATTACCTCGAGATGATCCGGTAACGAATTATAGTGTTCACCGCAAAACCACTTTTTTTCAAGGCGCCTCTGGAGATTCACCGTCACCGGCTTATTTATCAATATTTTTCATTGAAAATTTTTACTAATATACTTCAAAAGTTATACAATTATATGTAATTTGATTTAAATAGAATTCTATTATCAGGTCGCCGCAAAAAAAACACATAAATATGTTTTTTTTCGTCCTTAAAACCTTAAAAAAAGTATTTATTGCGAAGCCTAGTACTAAACTATGATACAGGTTAATGCGAGAGATCTTAACTGTGAAGCTACTATTGTCTTCTTTACTATACGGTTCAGTGAAAGACCATTATTGGGCTGACAATTAATTGCGATAGACTTTTTGCAAAGGATAATTAATGATAATTAAGCTACTCGACTTTTATACACGGTATATCGCTGGCAATGAAATCTAACTTGTTTTTAAATTAGTATGTATGGCTAAGGCATTGAGACGAGGAAAAAAAATTGTATTAAATCCAGACATTACTTTTATTCTTTAACTGACACCAATCGTTTAGTCCCAAACTATGCAAAACTTGCTAAATAACGGACATAATATACAATGTCACCCGTCACCAGTGTTGGAGCGTTTAATGGTGTGAAATATGGCATTTTTTATCGACAAATTGCTCCTCAAATTTAGTTTTTCTCTTACGGCCGCCATTTTGTTTTCTTGGTAACCAGGACCTGGGCTCTCATACTAATTCGACCACCACTACTCATGTAAATGTCCTATCAACATTAAAAAGGTGTCATTTGATAGCTAAACATGTAGACAATAGTTACATAGCCATCATGTTTCAATTGTCATGGAATAAAAAATAGAAAAAAATAATAAAAGAAAAACATAGATTCTTTTTTGTGTTTTTTTTTTATTATTGGTTTTTTGAGAAAAACCAAATTTGAGAGGCAATTTGTCGATTAAAAATGCCATATTTTACACCATTAAAGGCTCCGACACTGGTGACGGGACACATTGTGTAAGTATATAACAACCGTGGTTCAGGAAATACTTAAATAAATAATAAAAAACGAATAATAATTGGAAGACAATTAACATTAATTATATTTCATACATAAACTACTATGTTATATCGATTCTAACTTCCTAAGTCTATTCAACATACTGCAGCGTCATTACGTCGCCCGTTGGCGGTAATTTGTCATTGCACTGCGTTCATTAGGCGGTTGTCTCTAGCGGGATGGTACACAAATTACGACTCAGAAACACACAATCTGTGTCTCTCGTGTTCGGAATATAAGATTTGTAACGTAAATGAGTTCAAAACAAAATTTTATTACTACATAACATAGCATTGAGCTGCTATGAAATGAATAATATTTCTTTCGTTCACACCAATTAGCTTAGCCTAAAATAGGGTGAGGAAATGTGTTATGGATACTAAATATTTTGTGATAGGTAATTAACAGAATTTATTACTAACTAGCTAACCTGGCCACACGTTGCTGGTATAACCCGGCCACGCGTTGCTATGGTAACGTTGATTGATTATAAAAACTGTTATTCTTAGGCTTATGGTAACTATATATGGTAACAAACCCACAAAGTCCTTATTTTATATAGTAGATATGTAACTATTTATTCTCATAAATAAATACAGAGTTTCACATTTACCGACTAAATTACAATAAGAAGAAAAGAGACTACAGCAAGTGTATAAAATACGAACCAAACATATTCAAAAGGCACAGGCAACTTTTTTATATTGCCAAATACATAGACAAAATTGAGCCTTCATAGACATCAAGAGAACGGCTAGAAATACACATCTATTACTTTATTTGCACCTAGTTCTTTATTAACTTTTTTTAAGCACGAGTAATTTGCGACAGCTATTATATCCAGAATATTCCAGAGTTATATCAGACTCATGGATTTAATACGAGGTTTTTTTAAGTAAAAGTCTTTTCATTACATTTTATTTCTTAATTTTCAAACATAATTTTTGCTATTTTTATCCCATTTTTAATTCTATCCCGCTTTTAATGCTGAAAATAAATAATTCAGCTGTAAATCGTCACTAATATTTGAATTAAATATGTAAAATAAATATTTTAAAATTATGATAATGGCTTAAGATGAATCATGTTTAAACTCGCTGGGCACAGTTCTAACTTAACAAATTACTTTTCAGAATTGTAGTAATTTGTTAGAATTATGACTGAAAATAGGTAATTTCAGGTTGAAATCAAAACCTAGAAAGTAAAGCCACGATACATTTAAGCTAGATGCCTTATAACATGTACGTAAAACTTAAAAGCTGCTGGAAATTGCGTACCCCAAAGATAGGGATTTCAAAACAAATAAAAGAAGATTTATATACTGTATATAATGTATTACTGGACACTAGTAATTACTTGAGTAATAAAATAAAATTATAATTTTTAGTTCTACAGATATTCCTCTTAGGATGAATGATGTTTTTTGACATTGCTTCACAAGGTAAATTCAAAAGAAATTCTTTAAATATGAAAATCAAATGCTTTAATAACAAAAAAATATAATTAGGACAATTCATTCAGCAACAAAGAGAAATAATTACAATTTAATTCTGTATTAACATCAATAGACGAGAATTTTAAATATTCAATGGCAATTAGTTATTCAAACCATTTTTATATCGCTATAGATGAACATATGCACAGTACTTAATTTTAATATCGTATTTATGAAGGGGAGTTAAATACTTCGTCATACATCTCATTAGAATCAGCGGAACTCCTCAACACTTAGTTACTTAGACGTTATTGAAAGGAATTGATCTGAAAGTGATAATGGAAACTTACTAAGGAAAATGTGTTTGTATTATGTTTTAATACTTTGCGATCGCGGTGACAATTTATCCAAATTACCTACCTTTACTATAAAACAAAAACTCTTTTGTAAAATGAGATTATAATAACAATATTTCTTACATTCACACCAATTAGCCTAGCCCAAGGTAAGCACTGTAAGACTAGTGTCATATGTCAGTGTAATATATGTAGAAATACGAGCTGACCCGGCCACGCATTGCTGTGTTATAAATGAAACCTATCCTATGTATTAAGTCGGAATAAATCCAGAAAAATGAAAAAAGAGTTATCAAAATCGGTTGAGTAGTTTCGGAGTTCATTGCGGTTAAACATAGGGAATTAATGTATATATAGATATATAAAAAACCCATGACTCAAATACACCTGCTGTAATTCATCACACAAATATCTGCCCCTTCCGGGGTTCAAAGCCAGAACCGTCGCTGTGAAAGGCAAGAGTACCGTAGCACCAAACGGTATTTTTAGCAATTGCATTGATAAATCGTGGCATGACATGTAAAATCGTCATTTATCGTCTCAGTCAAAAAAGTCTACTACTTGTAGGAAATCGCCAGAATATTCGGAAAATGTTGCTAACCCTTTCGCGGCCTTTTATATACATGGGCAATTGCGTGACGCATACTCCGTCGAGGTTATGTAGGACTCTCCTCCTGGGTTTAATGACCAGTAAAAGCTTGGAGGCATACTTACTAAAAACCTATATATGCACCCTCAAAGTGAGTCCAGTGTAGTAATCACCACCATACCATACTCCATCAATAACATACTCCTAATTATATCTAACCAAATAGGTTAGATATAATTAGGATAGGATTAGATTATATTATTAATCTAAGATCACAAATTTGTTGTTTGTCTGTCCGCTCTTTTTCCCGCTCTTTTTCCATTGTATATGCGTTACCATAGCAACGCGTTAACCGCAAGTAGTTCGTCTACCGGACGCTAGATGGCGCTAACGGAAAAATATTAAATAATAGAAAAAAAATAAGATTTTTTTCCACCCGTGCGAAGCCGGGACGGGCCGCTAGTATAATTATATTAATAATATAATCTAATCTCATTTTATAATTAAATATATTCCCTCACTTATTAATTCTCATCTATTATCTCTAACTTTCATAATATTTGTATGTTTTAGCATAATACTTATTATGTAAGTTTTCGCGTCCGCGCTGTAGCATGTAGTCTCGTAAGTTCTCTAACGAGCTGAGAATCAGCGCTATGCACTCAAAGCAAAGGAATCGCTGAGCTTTTCCACTTTGCGTAGTTTCTGCACGCACGCTATAAAATCGAGTCTATGTGTATAAAGAATCTATAAAAAAGATAGTTACTATCTAAAAGTTATTTAGTTGTAAATAATAGTGTTTAATATGATGCAAATAAACGAATTATTTATTTATATCCAGTTGTTATCTAAAGGTGTCTTTAACGACTTCTTTAAGTGTAAAAAATTGGTGCCAATCAACTTTTTGACGACCATTTTGTTGCAACGGTAGTGATCCTATCTTTCGACGCTCCCGGAAGGTAAAATGTTCGTGTGATGAATACGAGCATTTGTAGCTGAGTCATGAGTATTAATATATATTTCTATAATTACTAGCTGACCCAGTAACGCGTTGCTATGGTAACTTTAATTGATACGATGGAAAAAGAGCGGACAGACAAACACACAAACAAGAAATTTGTGTTCTTAGATTATAGACTAGCTGACCCGGTAACGCATTGCTATGGTAACTTTAATTGATACAATGGAAAAAGAGCGGACAGACAAACATACAAACAACAAATTTGTGTTCTTAGTTTAAAGTCTAGCTGACCCGGTAACGCGTTGCTAGGGTAACGCGTATACAATGGCAAAAGAGCGGGCAAATGAGCGGACTGACAAACACACAAACAAATTTGTGTTCTTAGAGTATATATTACATATCTATGTATCATATTTCTATGTCTATACGATACCCTAGTATCTATAACATAACCTGATAGGCTGATTATACGAATGTTAAAATAATAATTCTTACACGTCCGCGACATTACACATTTAAAAAAGCCTTTTATATAGTTGTTTCCGCATAATTTGTATTTAATCCGGACGTTTCGACTCCTTTACAGGCGCCGTAATTACAGGATGACTAAGGCATTAGTCATCGTAATTATACTCAAAAAACCTAAAAAAATATAGCCGGATACCACACGGTTAAATGGATATTACGATACGATATTCGAACGCAGATAAATGTGAAATGATACTATCATTATATGCGATAATAATACCGCAATGGACGCAGTTGAGTTGCAAAATCGCAACGCAGTTAAAAACTCACCGACGAATGATGACCGCGTATGCAACGCATCTTAATGTCATCCATTTAATAAAAGCTCGGAGAGGATCACAGACTCACGGTATTTTTCTATTCTGGGCCCACGAAAAGCTTTTACTTGAATTGAATGAATAACTAGGTCGAAGGCACACATATGTCACAAATTACTACTTCGGCTAAGATGGAAACAGTTTTGCAATTGTTATTTATTAATTAGGATTTTAATATGATGTTTGTGTGATGAAAACGAGCATTTGTAACTGACATGGGTATTTTTATATATGCCTATTAATATTGTATATCTATGTATCATATAAGTATGTATATTGGTTGTCCTAATAAGCCTTACAGTGCTTACTTTGGGTTAGGCTAATTTATATATTATTAACTTAGTAAATTACTAAAATATACAGCTTTTTGACAAATATGTATGTATATATATATATTGTATTTTCTTTCATCATCATCATCTCAGCGAAATGGCATCCACTGTCGGATGAAAGAATTACCCAAACAACTTTTTTACCCGGTTGTGATAATTATTTATATGCTGACTTCGTAGCCTAACAAATTAAAAAGGTATATGCATTTCTTATTCATACGGACTTGACAGATAAACAACTTTTTGGCGAGAGCAGGATGCGTCACTTTGATCGTTTGGAAAGAGATATTTCACTGTTCATCATTGTTCACCATCTAATTAATACTCAATTACTAGTATGACGGACCTTAGCCTGTCCCGAAAAGGACGAATATAAACTTCTATTACTACTTCTGTTAGGAACGTAAAAATATTAATAATTTAAACATTAGTATGAAAATGCTGGATGCGGGCAGCACAGGCCCGATCGTTGTGGAGATCCTTGGGGGAAGCCTATGTCCAGCAGTGGGCGTCGTACGGCTGATATGATGATGATGATGAAATCAAACAGCATTTTTAATTATTATTTCATTATCACTAATATAAGTGGCCATTAAACTTTAAAACAGTTTATTTTGAAAAGAGATCATATTAGAGCTTAAAAGATTTTTTATTTATAGGGCGCCTTCAAATTAGAGGCGAGAGGAAGCGCTACAGTGACGCCACAGTGGCGCGCTAGCCGCGCCTCTACTAGTTTTCATACAATTTCTAGAAGCGCAATTGCAGCGCCACTACCGTGACACACGTACGTCATTTTCGCATAAGGAAGTGACAGCTTTTAAATATTATTTAAATTAATATTGAACTTGAATCTTGACATTGAAGTGTTTATTGAGGATGTTAAAAATCACCCTGCAATATAGTATAGAAGTTCTGAAAGTTATTGTAATCGCATACATAAGAAAAATGCATGGGAATTTTTGTGCAGCAAATCTATTGAAAATTTCTAAATACCTGCTTGATTTTTTCCGCTGTAGATTTACTACAGCAGAAAAAAAATCAAGCAGGTAAGTTATTTATATCATTTTATCTTGATATGATAATTCGCCATCTGGGCTACTATAATAATTAGCTAACTTGTTTCGTTAATTTAAAGCACTAATTTGTACTTGGTTATTCGAAATGTTACCAGCGTGGTATCTTGATAATGTTGAAGTGTTACTGGTTTCATGAATTATTTTTGTTTTAATTATATAATTATGTAAAACACAAATAGCTCGAACTATATTTTCCGCGAATATAATATTGACATCGATTGGTCGATGCAATATTCTAAATTTATTTGCCATGATACCAAACGTGCATTCAATATACCGCCGCGCTCTTGACAGTCGATAATTGTATATTTTTTGTTGTCGACTTATTGATTGCCACTATATGGTCTTTGAATAAAATTACTAATTGCGAATGCTTCGTCTCCGATATAAACAAAAGGCGGTATCTTCTTTTTCCTTTTTAACAAAATTTACAACAAGAGTGCTTTTTCGTCGGAATCCATCGCGTGACTGACGAACATCACTAGCAAATTCCAAAGCATTACTGACGCACGTCTGCTGCGCCACAGACGCGCTGCTGCAGCGCTACTTTTTGGAAGCGCCACTGCAGCGCTTCCTCTCGCCTCTAATTTGAAGGCGCCCATAAACCAGGGACGTTCTAAAAATACTTGTCTTATAGGGAAAATGCGGACGAGAATGCCTCGTGTCGTCTAGTTCATTAGAATTAAATAAGATACTTTGATGAGACAAGGAGAGTAGATTGTGTTGATTAAATTCGCAAAGATAAGAAAAGCCTTATTAGCCTAGCAGTAACAGCGTCTTTCTAACTTTCCCTAATATATGGGTTTGAATCTCGCCTGTGATAAGTACATGATTTATATACTTATTTGATTGAATACAATATTATATCCGTTACTTACTATGTACAGTACTAGCTCTTAGTTTGGGAGACTGTGTTGTCGGTCATTTATTATTTTATATACGACTAGTGGCCCGTCCCGGCTTCGCACGGGTGGACAAAATGCTTTTAATTTTTTTCTAGCATTAAATATAGCCTATGTTACTCAGCGTGAATGTAGCTTTCCAATGGTGAAAGAATTTTTGAAATCGGCTTAGTAGTTTTTGAGTTTATTTATCGCAAACATAGAAAAATACAAATCTTTTCTCTTTATAATATTAGTGTGGATAAACTGTGTTAGTGCTCTTTTTACTTTTTATATATTTTTTGCATTTATCAATCATATGAGACAACGCTGGCTAACAGCGTAAAACCGGAAAGGTACAGTCGCCGTCAGATATTTCGTAGCAGACAAGGTGACCAAATACTTCTGAACAATTTAAAATGTCAATAAGTTCTATACGCTACAAGTGACCATTAATATATGAACATTCATTACTGCATTAATATCTCAGCAGATGCTAGTCATTTGCTTCTAAACACACAACTTACCAATAATATCTGAACACTCATCACATTAAATGTGTCTATGCACATAGTGTAGTCTGAATCATCTGAGAAATATTGCAGTTGGAAGTCCTTCTAACTTTACTGTAATTACCATTTTAATAGGAGCTCTTTTGATAATTTATACAAGGTGTCCTAGAAGCTGACGTCAAACCGAAAGCGGGTAATAGACTAACTCAGATAAGTTATCAGAAAAATATAAAAAAATCTAAGTCAATTATTAAAAAAAAATAGCATAAAAAAAATAAAAAATAGCATTTAAAAAAAATTAGCATTTAAAAAAAATCGATAAAATTTACACCCCGTGTTGGTTATTAATTATTAATTGTTATTAATAAAAATATATTAAGAATTATTAATTTCATTAAAATCCAATATCTATTTCATGTCATAAGGCTTACATTTAAGCATAACATATCGCACTAATAAGAGAGTGCAGGTATAAAAAACGTGCGTAAAAAACAACTACGCCTCCGAGCCCTCAGGTGGGATTCGAATCCACAACCTTTCGCTATCCGGGCGAGTGCTCTGACCGCTGAGCTACCGAGACGCTGGCAAAAGTGTTTACAAACGTATTTCAACTTCTACTATGAGCTAGTGTCGTATAATAAAATAAATAAATAAATTAAATAAAAACAAGAGAGTGCATGTTAAATTATAGCCTTTAAAAAATAATAATTAAGCCCAGTGTTTATCTGCGTAGATACATTTGATGTGATGAGTTCATATATTATTGGTTAGTTGTGTGTTTAGAAATTAATGACTAGCATCTGCCGAGATATTAATGCAGTAATAATTGTTCAGATATTAATGGTCACTTGTAGCGTATAGAACTTATTGACATTTTAAATTGTTCAGAAGTATTTGGTCACCTTGTCTGCTACGAAATATCTGACGGCGACTGTACCAAAAAATTTCGACGGGTATTCACAAGGCTCGTTAGCTCAATTGGGAGAGAATTAGACCGCACTTCCAAAGGTTGCGGATTCGATTACCGTCTAAGAATTCACTTGTGAACCGAATCGATTTTATTTAGTATTTTTTTATTAAAATAATTTGTGTTAGTGCTGTACGTAGTCAATAGAATATTCGTTTGCTATCGATACTACTCACACATTTACTGTAATTACTATCAAGTAATTACAGTAAATGTGTGAGTTGAATTGATCTCGCTCTGCTTTATTTATATTATTTATTCTTTAAAGTTAATATCAACATTAGTCTAATTTGAATTAAAAAATAAATAAATTTGGAAGAATCATTTTGATGGTTATTATAACAGTAGAGTTTCACGTGAATACTTACTACAAAAATATGATAATATTACTACAAAGGAGGAGCCAACGGAAACTCAAACAAATGTGAATTTTTCTAACAGGAAAGTTTTCATCCAGTTTCCATGATTGCGGGAAACAGTTTGCCGGCGTGTGTGTAATTTGTTAGTACACTCCGTTCATTATACAAGTCGTTGTCTCGTGATTTACTTCCATCAAGGCGAAATTGCCTCGTACTTAACATATTCATATGTCATTATTGCAAGTAATGACTTGCTATGATGTCATGTAGTTTAAACTTTATTTATTAAGGAACTGAAGAAATTTCTAATATGCAATTGTTTTATAGCCTAAGCGAATATTTTGATTATAAATACAAATAACCAAAACCTATCTAATAATAATATGATGGACTTAAATTAATTTAATACTAACTGACCCGGTAACGCGTTGCTATGGTAACGCGTACGCGTTCCCGCTCTTTTTCCATTGAATACGCGCGTACACAATGGAAAAAGAGCGGACAGACAAACACAAAAATAACAAATTTGTGTTCTTAGATTATAGATTAAATTATATTACATTGCTACGACCTTACAGAACGCCACATGTATACTTATGTACATTTCTACCAACTCTGTATTATTTTGATTATTTTCAGTGTGGCATGCAATAAAGAAATTAGTAATTTGTAAGGACATATTTTTAAATTTATTTTATTTATTTACATTTACATTTGAAACCTTACAACTGAAATAGTACATTAGCATAATTCATTTCCAAAGTTAGTTTTATAAACATAATTTAGTTGATCAAAAGTATATGCGAAAGTGTTTTTTTTAATTTAATAAAAAAGCAAATACATAAATTCATATAACGGTAGAGCTGCTATCAATAAGTCTTCTAATATTGAAGTTACATGTAAATAACACCCTGTTAGGGCATTGCAAATCTATTAGCATACATAATACAAAATGCTATTTAAGTATATAACGCTAGCACCATATATTGGGGCGGAGTGTTATACCTAAAATAAAAAAAATTTTTTTTTTCGATGGGACTTTTTGCAAATTTCAAAATTCGGACTCCGCCACAATCTGTCCTAAACCTGTTGATTCGATTCCACACAAAAGTATTAAAATCGGTTAAGACCTCGGGAAGTTATGCCGCCATTGAAGCTGATCCATAAGAGCTTCGCTCGCTTCGCTCGTTTCGCTCCAAATAATTTAAATTTCTTTAATTGAGAAATCACCTTGCGGAAACAATAGATTCCACTCAAATCTTTTGTTCCATTATAGTATTAGTAAAAAGTTTTTTTGTGAAATTTCCTTATTGACATAAAATTAATACAATTTTTATCAAATACAGATTAAACAAATACATATCAGTTAATAAACGCTTTATCGGGCTAAATACGCATACAAAAGCGTAAGCTAAAAAATATTACTCATTACAACTTTAAGGTAATGACAAAGAAGCAAAATACAATAATTAAATTTTGTTGTGTGAGTTACTTGAAGGTAAAATCAGTTAATTCAAATAACAAATTAGTAAAAAGTAAAAAATTTTGAAATCAAATATAATAGTAAAGCTTAAATTGTGTGCACCAGCATTATCGTTAGTTTAAAGTTACCAGGGTTGCGAGTGTAAGCCACAATGTTGCTAGATATTGCAAAACTAGAAATGAATGCATTAAGAAAATGTTTGTTCTCAGTTAACAACTGAATGGTGTCTTATAAAAATGACACGAGTAAATTGCAATACACCGAAACAACTGGTAAATATGTGGTGATTTATCTTAGTTTTTAAGTTTGTATGTATGAAGTAATCACATAGGAAGTTCAAAATTATTTTATTAATATTTAGAATGAACTTTCAAGTAAAAAAGAAGACTATTCGTAATTATATATTTTATTTCTAAAGTTAAAGAAGTAATGGTGAACTTTTTTACGAACGCTTCCGTATTTTTATGGACAATTTGTGATTTTCAATAAAGTTTATTATATAAATAAACATTATTACTGCTGTTCTTCTTTCAAGAAAAAAATGTTGGAAGGATTAGGTTGACATTTACGTTATATTAATTTATTTATTAAGTTACATAAAATACCAACAGCTATAACTAAACTACTACAAAAAATAAAACTACGAAAAGCCATTTATATGTCCTTTAAATTGACATCCGAATAACAAATAGGCATTATGGGAAAAGCAATGTACTGTCGTAAAGATATCAATCCTTTTTTTTATCATGATCAACAAGATTATGTAATCTTTTTATGTAAGCTTTGTCGACCTCATCCATATATCACCTTCAACACGACTTTTTAGCGAGAGCGCGAAGCGTCACTTTAATGGTTTTAATAATAATAATAATAATTTTATTTTATTTCGGAACTGGTCCATATCATTTGTTAGTTACAATTATAAACTTAAATGCTAGTGTTAGTAAAAAAAAAAAAAAAAAAAAAATACAAGGAACTACAATAAAAACTATTATAAGGCCACATGCAAACTTGTGCAGCGGCGCAGTATCAAGCTGTCCCATCTGGCAGCTATGGTAGACAGGATGCTGTTCGAGCTAGACCTCAGTCTCGAGAGCATAGAGGCGCAGCGTGTTCGCATTATTGCGTAAAAATTGTTTATTCGCGCCGATGCAAACATACCGGAGGCACTGCATGACCGTGATAATCCGAACAGCACCCTGAATCCATTATTGTACTGGACACGAAGTGCGCTGTACGTTCCCTGCGTGTATCTAGACCACAGACTGCACGTGTAGAAAGTTTGGCAGTATGCTCTAAAAAGCGTTGCTTTCACTTCGTTTGTACATCGTGCAAATCTGTGGGCAAGCATATTACAGCGAACAGACAGCGCCCTTCGTTCCCTCTCGATATCGGCATTGTCCTTGAGGTCTGATGTGACCCAGTGACCCAGATACTTGACCTTTTCCACAGCTTTAAGAGGAGATCCAGACAACGTTACTGGAGGAACGTTAAAATAACGATTGGTACCTGCTTTGAATATCATTAGCTCACTCTTACTGGCATTATATCTGAGTCCATGGGCCGCAGCATACCTCTCACATATATTGAGCAACTTTCTAAGTCCACCGACCGTTGGACACAGCAGCACCATGTCATCTGCATAACTAATGTTGTTAATACATACTCCATCTATGTGACATCCGACATTGGCACCGCTGAGCTCAACAATCAGTTTATTAATGTATAGGTTAAAAAGGCGCGGGGAGGTGATTCCCCCTTGTCTAACGCCGCATTCCAGCCCATACTCTTCTGAAAGTGCTCCCGCCCATCTCACAATATTAATCTGGTGTCTGTACCAATGTTCAAGGAGTCCCACGATCTCACGCGGAACATTTGTGTCGACTCTCATCTTTTGCCACAAGGTCTCATAATTAACAAGATCGAAAGCTTTAGATAAATCAAGGTAGCATGCCAATACAGGTGTTCTACGATCTACATAGTACTGGACAGTCTGCTTGAGAGAGAGAATAGCGCTTTCAGTAGATAGCCCAGCTCTAAAACCGAACTGGGCATCGTAAAAAAGAAACGAACGTTTTGGTTTACTTTTTAAATTTTGTGTTGTAGTGTGTATTAACCACTGAGTGTTTCTGAATATGCATGAGTGTTGGCAAGTGAAACAAAACACCTTCCACTGGTGTCTCGCGCTCTGTCAAGAAGGCCACGAAGAGGTTTTAGTAAAACCCTACTTCTTTACTGAAACCTAAGAAATTACTCAAGAACTTAAAAAGATTATAATTACTTGACACTGGCTATATGCACAAATTGTGCAAGCCATAAATAAAAAACGTATATACACCTTCAACACAAAATTTAAGTGACAAGAGTTAAATTTCTTCTGCCTTACGGGTAAGCTAGAGTTAATGCTAGGTTTACGTAACGTTTACGCTATGAATTATGTTGATCAAATAATTCATAAACCATCATAGTTTTCCTGTATTTTGGCATAGATAATCATAATACCTAATTTATTTGATATTAACAAAGTTTAAAGGTCTTACTCACATTAATGTGGTCAACATGTTAAGCTAAGTTGTGATATCATACAAATGTTGTAAAGCTCATTAGATGTTCATTTAGTTTTTAATAATTCAAATTTGTAATTATATTAAACTACATAGTAATGTTAAATTAAATAAAAAATGTAAAATACCGGTCTAAAATAGACACTTACTTTTTTGCTAAAAAGAAGACAGAAATAGCATTCGTTTTAAATACGTTTTACTTAAGCCCACTTTGTAATTTTATAATAAGATAAAATAATAAGATTAATTATATGAAAATGTAAATAACATTAATTCCTTGGAGTTCATGGTTCAAAAAGCCATTTTCAAAATGACTCCAAGACACATCTTAGACAATATTAGAAATGAGAATCATTACTTTGTGATATTAAAAAATTTCTTTTTTTAATAAAATATTTTTTCTCGCTAACGCTACGAAAATTAATTTTGACAAATACAATTATTGCAGCCCATCAAAAAATATTTTACAAACAAACAACGAAACGCTAGACGCAAACAATCTCTGAAGGCAGCTCGTTCAGCAAAGATTGACATGAATATATACGGAGAGATTGCTCTCACAATTTAAGACCTACTCATTTTATGATCAATTTAAAACAATGATATTTGAAAATTTTGGTAAGAAATTCCGTTCAAAATTATATCATATCAAGGTCTGTATTTAAAAATTTAATTTGATTGACAAATATTAATACTAGATTTAAAAATCTAAAAATCTCACGTTTTTCAGTAACCAAAAAAGAATAAAATAACCCGGCGGGGCCAAGCGAGGGGCCACTCAAAACGTGGGGGCGCATCTTTACAAATACTCTCAACATCTATGCATAACGTACATCTCATTACATCTCCATAAGTAATATGCGCCTCCACTTTTGATGCGCCCCTCGCTTGGCCCCGCGTGAACTGAAAAACGTGGGATTTTTAGATTTTTAAATCTAGTATTATTATTTAATTCTTTTTAATTTTCTTGCGTTATTATTATTTTATTCTTTTTAATCTATTAATTAATCGCAGCAAACCATGAGTCGCTATGACTTTTTTCATATGAAAGTGAAATTTCGCAAATTTGGCCTGAAAGTGGCCGTAGAAAGTTAAAAGTTGTTTTAGGATGCATTGTCATCGGGTTCTGAAGTGCCTCAAAATTGAGTTGCAAGAATCCAACTGCACAGACAGACAGACAGACAAACAAGAAAGCGACCTGAGAAAAACGTGGGAAAATATTTTTTTATGATAACGTTGTATCATTAAACTATTAAAAGTTGCACTTCTAAGAACATGTTAAGAGTTTTCTTCTATTTAAAGGAAGCTTTAAAAATAATATTTTTTTTTACATTTAAACAATTTAGCATGTAACATATCCTAATTATATTATGACAATACTTCGTGTGAGTGTGTGTGTGTGTTTGTTACCATATTGTCTCACTATCCTAACATTGCAAAGCCCTTACGTACTCCCGCAAAAATAATACGGAAGCGTGTTTCGACGTGCTACAGCACTATCTAGTAATATATAATTATTATAAGAAATCACTACTAACATAATGACACGTGATTGAAAAAGCACAGAATTGGCAGAATGACGGAGTGACGTCACCTGCTTGTTTAGAGTAAATGTCAGTCTAACTTTTACGTAATACGATTTGATATATTAGTCTTAAGTAAGCACTGTAAGATTTGTGTTTAAGACACTAGGGTAACGGATAAATGTGTATATAATACACAAATAAGTAAAATTTGTAGTAATATAGATAAAAATCCATGACTCAGGTGCAAACGCTCGTATTCGTCACACAGACCTCTGATCCTTCCGGGACTCGAACCCAGGACCGTAGACGCGAAAGACTGGATCGCTTCCGTTAGAAAAGAAAAAAAGACGAGATTTTTTTATTATAATAATATTGACCGTTTGGTGCAATTATAGCCATCCTGCATTTCGCACCGACAGTCCTGTATCCGAATCCCGTAAGGGGCAGATGTTTGTGAGATGAATACGAACATTTGCATCTTAGTCATTTTATGTTATCCTAGTATCCATAACACATAAGGCTTGTGTTATGGATACTAGTGCTTACTTTGGGCTAATTGGTGTGTATGTAAGAAATATTATTATATTTCTATCATTATTATAAACAAAAACTTTTGTTTTGAAAAAATCCGTGAGATTAGTTAAGCGATGTGTTGACAGATGGTGTTATATAATACAAACAACGTTATATATTCGTCGTCTTCGTCTCAGCCAAACGTCGGCGTCGTCCACTTTTGAACAAAGGCCTCCCTTCAGATGCTTCCCTCGACCTTCGCCAGATCGTCGGTCCACCGAGTGGGACGAGTGGGTAGGAAGTTTTCTATTATATAAATAAATAAAGAAATTGTTGTATTACGCACTTAAGGTTTTTTCCGAAGAATAACACATTACACACACATTTCTTTGGTTTCTTATAGAACTATGGCATTGTGAATGCAAAAAATTAAACTTAATCGTATGTTTAATATTTAAAAATATTACTCTCGATGCTGAAGGCAGTTAACGTTCAACATTGGTTGAACGATACTAGCTCATGTTAAAAGTTCAAATAAGTTTGTAAATTTCGACTCGTCTGCCAGCGACTCGGTAGCTCAGAGGTACTGAGAGAGAGAGCACTCGCCCGGATAGCGGAATAAAATAAAATGAAAATAACTTTATTCAAATGCACTTAAAATAAGTTGTTTTAAAGCGTCCAACATTTTTACCTACCACCCATTCAGGACGTCTTTTAACTGACAAGAAGAATGGGCGCAAGAAACTCGTCAGCTTTAACTAAAATAACGACATTTACAATATAATACGTCGTCACCATGCATAATCCACAAAATAAAAAAAAAAAACAAAATTATGTTAACACGAGTTTGAATCCCACTCGAGGGCTCGGAGGTGTGGTGGCTCTTTACAGATATTTTATATATTATAGAAATGTAGCATTGTAAATGCAAAAAATATATAATATATACATGGTTCCAAAAATTCAATGGTCGTGTTGAGGTCGAATGGTTTTCTGAGTAATATTGTACTGTCGTAAATGAGTTAATTTGGTTGGGTCGTTCTTCTTTTTTACCGACAGCGAAACGACGTTTTTCTGTTTTTTTTTTTGGTTTTTGAACTATACATATTTGTGGTTTTTGTGTGGAATTTAAAAGAAATTGCATCTGTGTTGTCATTAGGATTAGTTAAAGTTTTCTTTGCGGCAAATACTCATTCTTTTTTAATGTTGTTTTTTTTAAATATGTGACAGAGTGGCCTTTTTCTGTGGAGACCACATTCCGGTTTACCACTCTGTCACGGCATTTTACGGAAAACAAACGAAAAAATATGTTGGTTGGAGAAAATGAAAAATTACATAATATTAATAGAGAAGAAAAATATGGACGTTTATTCGAACCGAATTAGAAAACCGTAAATATCAATACTCCAACGAGATGCCATAATAAGACGAAGGGCAGATCACTGTCGGTAGAAAAGTAGAACGACCATAAGTTTCGATCTCTTAATGCTATACTTTGTCCAATGTAGGATGATACTTTTGACAGGTGTCACTTCCTTATTGCTACGTTCTAAGGTTGCGTTTGTTTCCTTATGTTTGGCTTGACATTGCAATAGCAACTTTATACTCTCTATATAGGTGTCAACTGTCAAAAGTATCATCCTACATTGGGCAAAGTATAGAGAGATTTAAAGTATTTCATTCATTTAAAATAAAATATTACTTCGTTTTCTGATAATAATCTCCGAACGAGATAAATTAATTAAATATGATATACAACTCATTTAGTAAATTTTGTGTGTGGCGTATTATTAGTACCATATTAGCGTATTCTTTAGCGATTTTCAGCTGACACTCTGGGTATTAAATATCCAGAGGAACGCAAGCCGATGAATGAAAGCCTTGGTGATGTTGCCTGTCGGAAGAAGGCAATTTTATGACGCAATATGACACCTACCCACATGAATATATTTTATAATAATATGAGTAAACAGAAGGCTGCCAAAACGTACAAAAGATACCTAATTTACTTACAAAGTTATGATTGAAAAGTTATTTTGGTTGAAAATCTTTGGTGTCCCATTAGTTCACATTGGAAACTAATTAGATAGTTAGGTGGAAGACTCGCCCGTATAGCAATTAGATTTATCTGTTTTTTTTTCTTGTTATAACTCCTTTAGATATAAAAATTAAGCAGTTTACAATTTAAATAACAAAAAAATTAATAACTGCATAGCGGTAGCGATCATGCCTTTCGCACTGACGGTCCTGGGTTCGATTTCCGGAAAGGGCAGATGTTTGTGTAATGAATACGAGCATTTATACCTGAGTCATGGGTGTTTATATATATTTCTATAAATATTAATATCTATGTATCATATATGTATGTCTATAGGTTACCCTAGTATCCATAACACAAGCCTTAGCGTGATTACTTTGGGTTAGGCTAATTGGTGTGAATGTAAGAAATATTATTATATTATCATTAGATATTTCTTCTTTAATCGATTGTAGGTTTTAGTACCTAGAATATACGGAGACAGCGCTGGCGTCAGCTTAAAAAAAACATGGAAAAATTCGAATTCCGCCACGGTCTCGGTAGCTCAATAGAAAGAGTACTCGCCTGGTTGACGAGGGGATGTGAATTCTAGTCCCGTCTCAGACAAATAGAATATTTCCTTGTAATTTTTTTTTATTTAAAAATCCAGCAGTTAAATGCTTCAATAACAAATCATATAATAAACCAAGTAGGTTCATAGCTATGCCAAAAAGCCATTTTGGCTCACTGCATCGACCAAGCCGCAGCGATTTATTTAAAAATATTGTCATACGTTTCTAGGACAAGTACAGAAAATACATCAATAAAAGTTATGAAAGAAGAAGTCGCCAATAGAGTTTTTGAGATCCTTCTACATGGTGATGTGTCTGACAAGTGATTGTCTTAAGACAGACATAAATAAAGATTTAATTTGTAAGGGTGTAAACATAATACTAGACAATCAAAAATACGTAAGAACTAAAGACAGGTGATCTAGAATATGTAATAAGATTCTATGATAAATTATTTTAGTAGAAATTTACTTTAAGTATTTTAAAAATATTTTAAGAAAGCTTGTATCCCTTATTTTAATAAGTAGTTGTAAATAGTGTAAAGTGAATTATGTTCTTTTGTCAATTGAGTCTTAGAGTTTGTTGTGTAGTGCCAAAGTTCAGGTTTTACCTTTCATATCGTTTAATACAATTCTTAAAACACGTATTTTGAAAAAAAAAATCCGACCGATTTTTACTTCACAGACAAACTGTTATGAAGTTTGGCGAAAGTTAGCTTTTGGTTTCAGGTTAGGGTTACCGGTTACCTACTTAGTATTACAAAGAAATAGCATTTTCATTTTGTATTGCTCAAATTTGGATTCTCTATTAAAGCTATGTGCTATTATACTTATAGGTAACCGCAGTATGGGAAAAGTATAAAAACAGATGAAAAAAATTACATCAATTTGATAATTAAATTCCTCTAAATTAAATTGTAATTTTACAAATTAATTTTATTTATTACCCCATTTTAGTTAATTCTTTAAGAAGTAAGTCAATCAAGTTGTGGCTAAAAAAACAAACTTTAACTAAACTTGTAAAAAATAAACCATAATGAATAATAAAAAAGCCGGACTTTCAAGCTTTTTTAATATTTTAAAAGCAATATTTATTCTTTTCTTTCTAAACTTTGTAACACTCAACTTAAAATCACTTACCTAACAGCAAACATTATCGAAGCCAAAGTATTATCCGGTGACATAGTTCCGAGATCTCCATCTTTATAACTTTTCTTTCATTTACAAACGAGTACGATTCCCTGTTAGCCATTTGTCATTCCTTTACTATTAAAATTTCAGTGCCACACACAGGGCCGGATTTGGCGGTCTGGAGGTCTTACAGTAACGGCGGCCCCTAATTATTTTCGAATAAAAATTCAAAATCAAAATCATTAATTACTAATATATATTAATATGGATTATACAGTTATAACAAGGTTAAAGCTCTTTAATATACTTCCATCAAAAAATTCTAAATAAATCTGTTAAAAAAATGTTATAGTCCCTGCCCCGCCTGCCTACCCCCAAATCCGACTCTGTCCACACATTATTTGTTGGGGGTGAACATCAGTATTGGTTACTTTACCCGTACCAAACTCTATGCAACTCTTTTGCGTGTTAACAACCAAAGCACCTTTTTTTGTACGGTCCAGATGGTTCCGCAACTAATTTCATTTACAAAGAATCATTTGCCTGAAGAGGAGCAAGTTATTTGCAACATCCACAAGCATCGCTTCACACTAGGATAATAACCAATCAAGTTTCACTCTTAACAATTTCTGAGTACAGATTATAATGATTTAATGAGACAGTGTTGCTATAACATGTAGAAAAGAAGTTTTTGTAGCAAGAGTACTCGTAGCCTCGTAGCGTCGTAACCGCATCCTGTAGCCTTGTAGCATCGTAACCGTATACTGTAGCAGCATCAAACAGTCGTATCCCTTACGCGTGCCTGCCAGTTCTGTCTTGCTAATAAGTAGTCATCGAGATCAAATTGACTTTATTACTGTGTAACCCTGAGTGACGTTATTTAATAGTTAACTAACTTATAACCTGTTTTATTTTGGACACGCAATAAATACTGCTGATAAGAACATTATAGGTAGTGCAGTTCTCATATAAACCACATAATTATGATCATATGCTCAACAAAGACATATAAAATTCTTTACAAAACTACGTACAGTTTGCAGAATGAAATCCAGTAGATTATAAGCAACAACTATATACCCACACCAGGCATACGTCGTTGGTTTGCGAGAATATCGACGCAACTCGAAAATCTGTCAAATTGAACTAAATATACCAAACAATCTTAGATCTTTGATATTATATCGTGAACAGAGACGCAACGTAGATATCGCGCTACCGTTCGCTAAGCGATACAGTTACATTTTTTGGTATGCAATAAAAGATTTAATAAGTAAGTTGAAAACCTTATTCTATAAAATCAAAAGTTCTTAGTTCTGTCACTGTTCTCGCAAACCAGCGACATGTTTTTAACAATATATTTCTAAATCTATATATTAAACTACTTAACAACATTTATTTTATATACAAACCTTGATTTATTTTGTCCGGAATTTATTACTAATAAAGATACATTTTTCGTATATTTTTTTTCCAATATCACTCTTTCAAATTGAACTTGAAATAAAGTGGGATGCAATTTTTTTCCGACGGCCATGTAAACGAAGTCGCGGGCAAAGCTTGTATGTAATAAAAGCTGTCTGTGATCCCAATTTAAAAAGGTAAACTTATATATTCGTTCCCTGTATTCTAATTGATATGTTTGATAACCTTGAATCAAATATACGAAGAATTCATCTATATATCTTTTTTTACCGAATCGAATATAAAATACGCACTTGACGCGTGTAATATATGTACATAATAATACCTATACTCTACATAAAAGTCGTGATAGACATCGACATAACAGCAAGGATAAATTCCTAACATTCTATACGAATGTAGAAACCTTGCCTAAACTTGTTATTATCGTCAATAACACAAAGTTCGACTTATTATAATAAGATGGCATTACTACATTTAATTAAACAAAACTAGAAGATAATAAAATACGCATTTAAAAACAATCACGCTTCCAAGCCCTCAGGTGTGATTTGAATCCACGACCTTTCGCTATCGGGCGAGATTTCTGACCGCTGAGCTACCAAGACGCTGGCAGACGCGTCGAAATTTACAAACGTATTTCAATTTCTACTATGAGCTATGTGTGTGTTCGAAACCTACCTAAGATCTGAAGACTGAGGCGTGGTTGTTTTTTGACATGCGAATTTTATATCTTATAGAAATATGGCATTTTAAATGCAAAAAATAAAATTAAATGTATTAAACAAAACTAGTTTTTAATAGTACTAATGATCTAAGTTTCAAAAAGTAAGAGGCTTTTGATCCATCTCTATTATAAAAGCGCTCCAACTATACTATTTTTATAAGTAACGCAAACCAATCGATGAGCCACAATAGAGGAAGAGCTCATCGCCAATTTGTGACTTATCGCATCCTTAGAAAAATGATCTAACTGTAGGATGTTTGCTTAGTTGACCACGAACACCGTACAGGTAGATGTTGTAGTTAGTTTTGTTGCTTGTTAGTCACATAGTGAGTGGTGGCTGGCATAACGTTGAAAGTTATGTTAATGCGGAGATTAAAAGAAAGAATTTCTTCACTTAGTTTATTAAAGTTATTAAAGTTGTTTGGTGATTTGATATGATAATGTGATATGATAAAAATTAAGGTCAATTGACTGAAATTATATCTATTTGGTAATTATATGTAATTATCTGGTTGATTGGAGATTTTAAAACTTAAAATACTACTTTCCTCCGAAACCCTGTACTTTTAGATCGACGGAAAACTCCACAAATTTTCGATATAAACCATTAACGATACATGCCACCCGTCTGTGGAACGCATTACTGACACAAAAAAGGGCTGCTTAGTCTCTCAGAATATTCAAGAGACTGGTAAAAGAATATTACCTGACCTTGTAGTACTTTACTCAAACTTGTTTTTCTCTCCACGAATCAGTATTTATATTTGTATTATGTTTATGTAGTTTATTTATTAGAATATGTATGTAGTTTATTAACTTCCATTCGTGTATTTTTATTGCTTATAACAAGCTGACACAGCCAACTACTTTATCATAGACTTATATTTCTTTTCTGTCCATCCCAAGGTTGCCTGAAAGATATTTCTGGATTATTATGTAATCGTTGATATATTTCTATGTGTACTATAAAGATTATTCTTTCATTCATTATTTTAGAGTTTTAACAATTTGCAGTTTTTATAAAATTTGAGGATAAATCAATATATTGGTTAAATATAGTTCATTTTTGGATTAGTTCATTTAAGTTCTAAGGCGGTTCATCCACTAGAGATGCGTCCCGCCGCGGTGCGCGTAGCGACAGAAAACGCGCGCGGAGTCGGAGGCGCAGATCTGCCTATCTTAGCGGTGTAATCGGCTTCTCCGCGCGGAGTAGCAATACAAGACGACCCCGCGCCTTAGGTGGTTAACACACTGCACCGCGCCCCGTTGCGTAGCGCGGGGCCGCAGATTTTACCATTGTATGCAAGAATCTCAATTTATATAGAAAACACGCCTATGACAACACACTGACGACGCGGCAAAGCGTGGGTAGGCGCCTCGCGCGCAGATTCTGCGCGGGAGCGCGGAGCCTTGTCGTTTTGTATTACTACTCCGCGCGGGGAAGCAGATTACACCGCTAAGATAGGCAGATCTGCGCCTCCGTCCCCGCGCGCGTTTTCTGTCGCTCCGCGCACCGCAGCGGGACGCATCTCTAGTGTGTGAACCGCCTTATACACCGCAACCCGCTCCGCGCTCCCGCGCAGAATCTGCGCGCGGGGCGCCTACCCGCGCTTTGCCGCGTCGGCAGTGTGTTGTCATAGGCGTGTTTTCTATATAAATTGAGATTCTTGCATACAATGATAAAAGCTGCGCTACGCGACGGGGCGCGGTGCAGCCTTTGTGAAACTTGTTCACAAACTTTTTTAATGGCCCGATGCATGCACGACGATGCAATAAGTTAACGCGTTCGACCCATAAGAAACATTCGCAGGAATCGTTCATTAGAGGGGTAATCAAACTTTATTCTTTGGAGCTTCATCGTGTATCAAAAAGCCGTCAAATCGTTGGACCCAAATGCACCTGCAGTACGTATCCTGCAGATATGCACAATAAAACAAAGGGTATGCCTATGTGATTTTAATAGCCAAGCTTTGAGAATATAGAGATGTGCTTAGTCCTAAGACAATACAAACATAATGTGCTTTCTAATGGAATCTACATACTTTCAAAGATCCTTAAGAAGTGTAACGCCGGTAAAGAACTTTTTTCTTAAGATCATCATGAACACATGATTGTCATATCAATCAAGTACCCGCATATTGATATATTACTAGAAAACAATTACTTAGCTTTTAAACTTTTAGACTTTATAATAAATCCAAAGTTATTATGCCACAATGCAATGTACTGAGTTTCGTTGAATTAATATAAAGAAGACATCGGTGCTATTTAAACCTGAGTATAGATTAAATCAGTTGGGAGTCCCACAAGGTTTCAATTAGGTCCATTACCATTTCTGATTTACATAAATGACTTGCGTGACATTAATACACATTAATATATTCTATTTGTCGATGATATATGTATAGTAATACTAAAATATTATACTTTTTAAATATTTTATGCTTTTTTCAATGCGGGCTTATAAGATAAATTATTATATTAGAAAAATACTCGAAAATATCGAGTCGGGTCACAAGTGAATTTTCAGGCAGCTCAGACTTGAGAGTCTGTCTGAAAATTCACTGGTGATCGAGTCAATTTTTTTCTAGTATTTTTCTATTATAATAATACTAAAGTCTACAAATATGACTATTCTTACGATGATTCTTTAAAGTCATGGGTAAAGGATAGAATGCTATGACTAGTTTTAATGGATGAAATAACAAAACTAACAAAAAAAAATTATCAATTTGCTTACGATTATTCAAGCTTCCGAAGTGTTCTCCCTACCTATCAATAAAGAGAAAATAAAAGTCCCGCTTTTTTGCTAATGTTTTTGAAAATATATAACAAATTAAAATTTACCCAAATGAGATTTACAAATTAAACTATAACTAATGTTACTACTGACGATAAAGATATACAAGTATAAATGTGTAGGTATGTAGTAAACTTTATAATTGTTACAACTTTACTGCAGTAATCAAACTTTATCCAACCTGTCAATTATAACTTGGCAATCTAAGGAAATTGCTGTCAACGCATGTTTACGTAAATCATCCGCGTACAATACAATATGTAGGCACTTAAAACAACTTTGACATATATGATAAACACATTTTTTCTCATAAAACATTTTTTAGCGGATATCGCGCATAATTTATTTTATATTTAATCCTGACGTTTCGACTCCTTTAGAGGAGCTATGATCACAGGATAACTAAGGTAATGGTCGTCATGTATTTCACGTTCCTCATTTAAAATTCTATATATTATACCAAAATTGTTTTATTATACATTTTATTTAGTTATTAAATTCTCACTACGATTACATTGTATACTAATGAATCTATTACCAGTTCGGAAATTGGGAGGCCTTTCCGAGAAGAACTGGCGAAAGAAACTCGGGCAAGGGGATTGACCTTTATGTTACTGTAATTATTTGCAAAAAGAGCTAACTAAACCCCCAGGTCTATATTGAAATTAGGATGTTGCCTGATTTCAATAGCCTCGCTTAGCATCTTAGAAACAAAACTTTTTTTTTTTATTATCTTTATATCAGATTATTTGCGATAAGTTTTTTTCGATTATTTGGTATTTTGTTAGATAATTAGAAAATGCGAAATAATGAATGAATGAAAATAAGTTTATTGAAATGCATATAAAATAAGTTGTTTTGAATCGTCCAACATTTTTGCCTACCACTCGTTCAGGATGTCTTTTTGAATGACAAAAAAAAAACGCCAAAATTTGGCGTGGCATTAAGGCTTTATTAGCAAACTTCCGTCATATGGACTTCCCGCTGCTTTTTGTGACTGGATATCAGACTTCCTGAAAGAAGTTCTCTCAGGAAGTCCGATATCCAGTCACGTTACGAGTTTTCATTGATGGTAGCTGGTTCCGTTCTCTCTGCAACACTTTTTCTGCTTCTTATCAATGACCTGCTTATGCTTGGTATTTTGAAGTACGCGGATGACAGCACGGTTGTAGAGAGCTATATGTCTGATGCACGAGTCAGTGATGAACAGATCCAGCGTCATAGGGAAGCTATGATCAGCCGCATGAACTTATCTCTGCAGGCATTCTCCGAATGGGGCGATGCCAATCTGGTTAGGTTTAATCCAACAAAAACCGGTCTTTCTCCGTTAAGAGAAGTCCTTTTGACTCTCAGATGAAAATACCAAAATCCATAAAAAAACTAAGCGCTAGGACTTTCTCTGATCGAAATTCAAAGGGTCATTGAACAACACTGACCAACTGACCCTCGATACTAAATCCACACATGTGCAGCGGCGATTATCAATTTATTTGAATTTCTTTGACTATCAAAACCCGTATGCGTTGAGAAGCACGTTTGTTTTTATATCTGGGGTAAAATTACAAAAGTATTTTTTTAAAACCAGATCCAAGTAGAATGTAGGTATACGGGTTTTTGCATTAGATGCAGAATTCAATTTTAAAGCCGAATCTGCAAAAAACGGAATATCGAAAAAATGCACATTAAGGAATTAGCAATATCACAGACGAAATGTAATAAGGAACGAAAAAACGACAGAAGGACGAAAAAATAAAGTATAGGTTAAAAGAACGAGCCGGCCTTAACCTATACCTATACACCTACGAGGCTAACATATTTAAGTGCGTAATGAACAAGAAATACACGATTTCAACACTTTTTTATCTACAAAAAGTTTAAATTACTTTATCTCTAAACAAAATTATAAACCAGTATAAGAATTTTTTGTATAAAAAGGTTCTATTTAATTTTCAATACTTTAATGTCTTAATACAGCGAATTGAAGATGATTGTTGATTACAAATTTAAGCAGAGGATATTATATTTCATGTTCCATATCTATATCGCTAATGATTACATCTCAAAATATATTAGAGGACTTGTGACAGGATACAAATGTATTTTTGTTGCCAACTACACCCACTCAGAAGCACCTACACAATGGCGATACAAAAAGCTCGTTTCGAGCAGTTCATTAAGAGGACAGGCTCGACCCGAGCGCAGTTAGTGAGGCTAGGCTCGCGCTTGACCTAATTAGTGCCGCACTGTCACTGCGAGTAGACTCTTGTAAAAGTTCTATTTTGCTACTATATTTGGAGATTCACTGTTAGCAACTGACAGACAAACGATTTGAAGACGCCCGCTGCATGCATCGTGGTCATCGCAGAACTCCTCCAGGTCATAGAAGTGTCACGACGCTGTTCGCTCGTCCATTAATAAAACAAAACTTCAAGGTAACAAGGCACATAAGTAAAAAATGTGAGATAATATTTTTTGTAAATTATTTACAAAAATATGTAGCACCGAAGTACAAAACATTATAATATTACAAATAATACACTTAAACATTGCTATCTGATATAAGAAAATAATATTAAAATAATAGAGAGGACGTTTAAAGCCATTGATTTTGATCAATCATATTTTAGAGAACAAGGCGACTTTTCAAACTCCACTAACACAGAGCTTTTAAGTGCACAAGACGTTAATTTTTTTCTTTGCCACCATTAAATATGCAGACTTTTTTACTATAGAAAAAATGTTCTATAATATTCTCTTTAGTTGGGATACGAACTCACGTCTTCTAGGCTAATCGGACCAGACTTGAAGACTCTTACATTTATAAATTTCATAAATATAATTTACTTTCTTTGGTTCGTCAAGGAAAGATTCTGTGTATAAGAATACATCTACTGCTAATTATTAACTACAAAATTGCAGTGAATCAAGCTTTTGACAGCTTTTCCGAAACATATTATTTTAATCATATTTCCTAATATCATTTCCATACTTTATATTTATCCACAGTAAAACAACTATGGTCGGTTAAATTGTAGCAGCAGAGAGATATGTCAATAAATTTGCATAACCAGCTTAAGACTCAAAGAGAAGCAGATATGAAACGGAATAATAAAAAGATAAACTAGTTTTAACTTCTAAAACTTGAAGTTTTAATTTTATATTGTCTTCTTATTTTTTTCAGTTGAAAAAAACGTTTTTAGTTTTGAAATGTATCTACATTTCATATAAATCAAGAACAAAAAGATTAATTTGCATGAAACAGTGTAAATATAGATGACATACAAGAATAATAGGATAGGATAGGATATCCAATTAATTTTTTTATATTAATTAAAAATACCATTAAATATTACACGACATTAATCTAAAATAACAATTTAAATCCATAATAATTACACAAATATTGTTAATTATATAATTTAGTAAAAAAATCTATAGACATTAAGCGCTCGACAGCGCTGTACGTTTTATTTAAGCTAGCATGCATTAGATTCGGCCTGTGTAGACATGGATCGGCATCAGTAGTGGTTTCGTTTCGCCACGAAATTACATGATTACCGCCACGATACAAAGCGATTTAATTTATTCGTAAATTATCCAGTACCATAGTTAATATAAAGCTTAAACAGTATAATAGAAACAAGCGCACTCATACAGACTCACGTCTCAACAAGACCCCAAAGGGTACTTCGCAGTACTGTTAATCGCGGTGCTGCGTCACATTGTGTTCGTTTATCTTTCTTTAACGATGACATGACATGACATTTTAACATTATTTAAAAAAAATACATAACGAATGCATCATAGCGGACGAAAGTATTTTCAATGACGATTTTTTTTTGTTTTGCCCGGCGACAACGACAGAATCCACGGTGGAACGAGCTAACCCAGAAGGTGCCTATTCACCCTGGCTTTAAAAACAGGCGGGTTATAAGAACTCGGGAATACAGACGCAGGGAGGGAGTTCCACTTCTTTGCTGTGCGCATTACAAAAGAAGTTGAGAAGCGCTTGGTAATAACTAAGATGAAAAACTTCTTAAAATGTTGATGTTGACAGAACCTTAATAAATGTTTTAATAAATATTATTTTTTCTGTTTAAAATGTAAGAACGCTACCCCTTACGCTGTAATGGAACGTATGTATTTATCTCAACAAATAGACATACTTTAGATATTGCTTTAGCTATATTCTGTGGTAATACTTTACTTATAACTTAACTAGCTTTTACCTGCTGCTGTAAAAAAAGCAGCGGTCGAAAGCTTAAGGTAGCTTTCGACGTCTTTTCTGTACCTCTGATAACATGTTTTCAGTAGATAGGTGGTTCAGTAGATAGTGCGTAAAAGCGTAAAAAACAAACAAACTTCCTTTCGATATTTTAATATCAGTTAGGTTATAATCTTCTCGAGTACTATAAATGTAAGAGGACATACTAATCTATAATATAAAGTTAGTCTACATACATATATCTATACAAAATTTATTCTTGCAAAAGTATTGAACATAATTAAAATTTATTATACATATTGCATAAAAATATAATGCAATACAAATGAAATAACATTTATTTATCTCACGACAAGTACATATTTACTTTGAAGGAATCACAAACATATCATAAAACAAACTACATTTATAAACACAGTAATCGTGAATGTGATGCCAAAACCTGTGCTTAAGGCCCTGATAGCCTATACCGCGGTTTTAAGAACGTTGGTTCTACTCGCGGTTCGTTGGTGTTGATCACCTAGCGAGTGAAACAGTCATATCTGAATAAGAATTGAGGTAACATGTCTTGTTCGGAGTTCTGAAGCTTAGTGTTATGTCGGTTACACACGATATTATGAAAAATAAGCGAAAACACCCGAAAGTTTGCGTTTGTCGCATACATATTTAATTCGCCAATTGTCAGCAGAAATACTCGATTACAGAAAATTGTTGATAATGTCTGAAGAATCGTAAAACGAGTCAAGTGCAAACATGACGAGGCACAAGCCAGGCTCGTCAACTAATAAGCGTGCGTGGCTCCCTGCACCGAGTGAGGCTACCCGACGGCGGATGGGTAATCCTACCGTCGGCATAGCACATACTTCGAATGTCGGGGGGGGGATTTCCGATACGTACCTGGAAATCCTCTACTGTGGAGGGGCTCTCGGGCCATCTGCAGCGCTTCGTAGTGGCAAGTGCTGCAAACGACTCCACAGATCCTAGGCAATCAGGTGGTACTTCCCAGTGGTTTTTAGTTCGGGAATGCCTTGAAAGAAAAAAAAGGCTTGTGAACTAAAAGAACCGCGGTATTGCAATGATACACCGGGGAGCTTTACTGATGAACGATAAAACCGCGATTTTACTCGCTCATCGATCAGGGCATTCACATAAGTATAAGCAGCAAGCAAGCCTGCTGCTTTGATATTCTGCTAAACAGCAGTGACCACAGGTATATGATTGAAATATATATAACGTAACGTAAAAGAGACACAAGGACATTTAAAAAAACTAAAAACAACATAAAGCAACCATTTCCCTTAAAAACTGTCATTTAACCTTTAAAGTGGTTTTTTTATTACGTTGGCGCCATCGATTACTTGTCATCTATAATATACACGGAGGAGTATAATCCATTACTTTTTATGGTCACACATCCTTCTTGCAAACACTGATTGAGAAAGAGTGCGTGAAAGGAAAAAGGGTACCTTTTAAATTAGATAGCCGTATTTCCTTCACGCTCTTGGGTAATTTATTCATAGAGCTTTTTAAGATGTCCTATCGCCCTGAATTTGGTTTTTATTATGAGGTGCTGTATTTTTTATTTTTTATAGTAATATTAAACTTGCACGTCCACAGCATAAACCTGTCAAAACATCGGGACAAAGAAGGTTCCTAAATACCATTTTAAAGCGTTCTTATACAAATTTCGATTTAAGTGTTGTGGTCAGTTTTTTGTATATTATCCGACAAATAACGAGTGGAATTTTAAGGGTGTCCATAGGTAGATGGGATTTACCACTGCTACGGGGTTGGGTTTAGTTGCACACAGCTAAAACTCTTAATTATTTTGTATTTTTCCATCTGTTTTATTATTATCTTACTAATCCTAGTATAAGGTCTAACTATCGCATTGGTGAACAAATTTAGTGGTAGTTGTAAGTTTAGTTGAAATAATAAATAAATTACATATTCTTTGGCCTCTGCCCGAAATAAATGAAATAATAATAAATATAATAATAAAGGAAGTCACCCTCCTCTGCACTCCTGTGTGAAAAGTGCAATTGTGTACCAGAATTATATTTTTAACAATTATGTATAAAAAGAACACAAATTTCGTACTAAAGAATTGTATACCGCTAAATTATTCATGACGCATGTTATCCGTGTCATTCTGTATACTACAAATTAGGAAAGTGCCGTGATAAGGTGCTTTTTCACCAAAAATGTGCGAGCTATGCGAGGCTAGGAAGATTAAATTTGGCGGATTTTTACGTCAGAACTCTTCTGCATCTGTCTCGTATATCTGTGATAGAACACGCTGTTATACCTACTGGTAATGGATGAAATAATTAGATGGATTTTTTTTTATTTAGGATGGGTTAGCTCTTGATCCCAATCAAGCCCGAGGGCCAAGACAGAATCCACGATGGAATGAGCTGGGTTAGGTGCCTATTCAGCTTGGCTTAAAAATTGGACGGGTAATAAGTTCTCGGAAATACAGACGCAGGGAGGGAGTTTCACTCCTTTTCTGTGCGTGCGACAGGTAGGAATAGCAACAAAGAAAGGGTGGTAGCCTGCAATGCGTCTAGATGTCCGATAGAGAAAGGAGATGGCGGTATGAGCAAATGCAGCTCCCAAAACTCTCTAAAGTACAGTCTGTAGAAGACCGACAGACTGGCAACTATGCGGCGATGAGCTAAGGTGTGAAGCTTGCTCTTCACCAATTTGTGTCCGGTATAGCAAGGTGGTATTTTGGTGAATCATCTCAAAGGTGGCTGCAATACTCCATGAAAAAACGGACTTGAGCTTTATACAGAGTAAAATGCTGTCCCGGCGTGAAATATCGCTTGATCTTATTTAGGACGCCCAGCTTTTAGCTGCAATTTGAGCTTGGATTAATTAAATATTCTTTAATTTTTTTTAGTGGCAAATTACTCAGAATTACGACGGCTGCGTTTCTAGCATTGCGCTATCTCGAAGTGCGCTAATGCAATAGAACGATGCAAAACCAATTTCCAAACCATTGAAAATTTGGGAAATAAATTCGTACTAAAAATTGACTGACCAAGAGAATCAAACATATTATTTTAGGGGTACTATTAAATTTTTAAAGTTAGCGATTACATGAGATTTCGTGCAATTTGTAGTCCGTTTCGTATCGTCATTACAATTCCATATCCGTTTAGAAATACGGTTACTTTAAATTTCAGTAAATAACCGTTGTTCAGATTTAAGAATACAACTTTATACCTCTTATCGATTTAAAGCTAACATTTCATTAGGTTTCATATAAATCCCGAGTAAATTCAATTTATTTTCCTATTTGCTACATAACCTCTTTAAAACTAAGATACAGTACCACTTCAGTAGTTCGATTCTTAAAATAAAAGAAAATAATACTGGAAGAAAAGAAAAAAATCCTTATTTATCACATTTTATTCTTTGTCTTAACCATTAAATATTGGCTTTTAACTTTTAAACTCTTTCAGACCAATGTGTATAGCGTTATCGGAAGTATTTATGAAGTCCTTTCGCATCCAAGATCACGGTCGTCTAAGGCACTATATTCTAATACCTTGAAATGGCATGGAAGGAGAGTACTTACGTGGCGCATGTAAGCTTATAGTCTAATATTTTAGGCGTTTCACATCAGAATGACATATAATCTAGTGTGTGGCTGGGCGCTGCGTGCTCTTCATCTTCAACCTCAAGGCCATGAGAAAATGTTTGAAACAAAGTTAGTTTCAATTTCTATGTTTTACAATGTTATAACAGCTGTTACAATCATTTAAGCTAAATAAACCTTGATAATCAAGCTTTTACGACCTTGAATTACTTACGATGCAGACACGAGCTTTTATAAGACTTTTGAGACAACTTTTTTTTTATTAACCTTTAGAACGAAAAAATGTCGGTGTAAACGAGTTTTCATGTAATTATCTCTCATTCCGAGGCTGAAATCATTTTTTTTAAGTAACTGGAATATTATTATGCGCCCGGTGCAATGGCCTATGTACTATCCTTTCACTACAATGTTTGCGAGTAAAACCAAATTCTATAGCGTGACTAATTAAATAACACCAGGGGCTCGAAGCGGAAGATGGATCTAATTTAATTTATGTTTTCGCAAAGTACTCGGAAATTTACAATAACAAATATTTCTTATTAATAGGTATTAAAATTTCCGTTTAACAATGTTTTTGAGAATTATTAGACATAAATTTCCATATTGCCGTTGGCAGCTTTGTGACCTTTTTGGTGTGATATATTGCTTTACTTTTGTTTCTTAATAATTAAACAATAAAAGATACGTATAGGTAGATAAACATCGACGGAAAAATTCTCAGCCATCTACGTTTCGCTGATGACCTCGTGCTCCTATCAGAATAAAGTTCGCAACTACAAGCCATGATCCATTCACTGAACACAGCCAGCAAAGAAGTTGGATTAGAGATGAATCTCTCAAAAACTATGTTGATGACAAATAGTGAACATAGGACAATAGCTATTGACAATGAGACACTGAACTATACAAGCAAATACATATACTTAGGGAAATAAATCAGTTTTGACAAGGATAATAATTACTTAGAAATATAAAGACGCATACAACTGACCTGGAACAAGTACTAGAGCCTAAAATAAATCTTCAAAAGCAATATGCCAGTAAAAATAAAATCTAAAGTTATGTCGAGCTGCCTATTACCATGCCTCACTTATGCCTGTCAGACATGGAAATATACAGAAAAAATAAGAAAAAGAATCACCACCTGTCAAAGGGCATTAGAAAGGAGCATGCTAAAAATAAAGAAAATTCAAAAAATAAGACATTCTAAGATAAGAAATGTATCTAAAGTTACTGATGCTCTAAATCTGGCCCAAAAATTAAAATGGAAGTGGGCGGGGCATGTGGCCAGACTGAAAGATGAGCGATGGACCATACGAGTGACACGATGGAAAGGCCCAGTTGGAAAACGATACAGAGGAAGACCTATTACAAGATGGATAGACGACATACTGAAGACAGCTGGGCCGAAGTGGATGGATACTGATCAGGATAGAGATAAATGGGCGTCTTTGGAGGAGGCCTTCACCCTCAGAGGGGTTCTTGTAGAATAGTTAGCACTAAAAAAAATCTCATTTATACTTAAGTTTAATCACATATTTGTTTACATGCTTTACAAGAAATAATAAAAGGCTTTTTATTTTATTTTATTTTTTTAATTATTTTATAGGTAGATAATGACATTAAATTTTTTTTTAAAAGAGGTTTTCTTTTTAAATATTTATTTTATACTAAGTAAGGCTTTAAACAATATGTTGATTTATTTAAGGATTGTGACATCAAGATACAAAAGCACTCATGTGTAATTTTTATCCTATTAAATTTAAATATTACTGAGTCGTAAATATCCTTCCTGGCTTATTATCTTAATATATAAAACAAAGTCGGGTTTGTTCGAACACTTATAACTCCACAACGGCTGGACCTATTTTCATGGTTCTTGATTTGTTGTATTTGTCTCCGTCCCAAATAGCAGAATAACTATTTAAAAAAATTGGAAAATTGATGAAAAAATAAAATAAAAGTAAAAACTGTTACCCATAAAAATGTTCATGGGTTTCGTAACTGTCAAACATTTAATGTTCATCCCGTCGATACGGTAAACTCTTCCCTCATATATAAGAACGTATATAAACAAAGGTTTCGAATCGACAAGATATACACAAAATTCGGAAAATATCGTATTTTAGATTTTAAAAATGTAGAATAATATCAGTAAAGAAAAGGATTCCCTTTTTTATTGGTTGTCAAATATTTATGCGTCAAAGTCAGTATATTATGTGTTAGTTAATTTTGTGTGCCTTTTTTTTCAATAATGCCGCAATCGAGAAGATCTAATCTTTCCTAACGGAAACGTAATGCAATTAGGCTATGGAACATTGCGAATCAATTAACTGATGAAGAACGACAAATTGCAGAAGAAGAGCGCCGCATTGGTGTGGCATGAAGTAGGGCGCTACTTCGTGCTTCTCAAACACAAGAGCAAAGAGAGCCAGTCCGTGAAACAGCAAGATTAGAAACATGAAATCGTAGAGCTGATCGCACAGATCAACAACGAGATAGTCTTCGAAATGCAAGAAGATATACTTCAAGTGTTGATTTAAACCGAACAGCGTTTCTATACGATTGTACAATTGACTACAGCTCGCATCCTTTTGTTTGCATTGATTTAATAGACGTATTTTTCAAGCAATGCGGGGGGTTAAAGTTTGCTAGAGAATCGCCTGGATTGGGCTACCTGGGCAGAGTGAAATTTCCATTATTGGTTCCGCCATCAGAGCCATTGCATTGCATATCTTGCTTCGTGGCGAAACACCAGAATCATCAAATTTTTCTAGCAAACATTCAAAAATACAATGACTGTGAATTCTCAGGCGGGAACCCGCAACCTTTGGAATATATACCCTTCATCATAAATTACCTTGAATGTTGCAATAAATCAGTGTTCTTCTGGAATTTCGATCCAAAGGTAGACTTTTGAAAACAGTCGTTGTATTGTAATTTTTATATATTTTATGCATTTCTCAATGCGATCTTATAAGATAAATTATTATAATAGAAAAATACTAGAAAAATGGACTCGGGTCAGAAGTGAATTCTCAGACGGGAAACGAACCCGCAACCTTTAGAAATCCGGTCCAATGCTCTCCCAATTGACCTACCGAGCCTTGTGAACACTCGTCGAAATTTTCTAGTATCTTTCTGATTTTACGCTATAGGCCAGCGTTGTTTCACCAATGAGAAGAACATGCTCTCGTATTCGAAAGATATAGATCTCGTATTCGTATCAAACTGACAATGTCAATCAAGCGTTTTATTATTTTGCTTACTTTCATATTATACTACTATCAGGTTACATCATAGGGTAAAACTTATTTCAAAGTCGCTCAGACTCTTTTTCGTAACGACATACTTCTTTAAAGAATAATTTACTTATATTATCATTAATTTATCGGTCCGTGAAAATAATTGTAACATTTTGTCACATAAGTCGTTTCAGAAATAAATAGGGCAACAGCGCTACAGCTAGATTTCTGTAGTTAGGGTAAACATACGAGAACACTCCAGGCTGTCGTCTGTAATTTAAATATCTTCTTATCTCAATATATATAAATTACGTGTCACATGCTATCATGCGCACACATGCGCACGGGCTACCTTTATTATAGAAGAATATTTTCTTGATTTTGTAATATTGACGCTTTTAAGGGCCTATGAAAAAAAGTTATTTTGATTTGACATTGTATGTCCGCTATGGACTCCTAAACTACTTAACCGATTTTGATCAAACTTCATAACTATCTGTTGTTTGATCTGACTTAAAAGATAGGATAGGTTTTATTTTAATTTATAAAACAGCAACGCGTGGCTGGATCAGCTAGTATATATATAAAAATCTCATGTCACAAAGTATGTTCGGGATAAACTCTGAAACTACTGGACCGATTTTGATCAAACTTCGTAACTATCTGTTTTTAATTTAATTTTTTGCATTCACAATGCAATATTTCTATAAGATATAAAATACGTGTGTAAAAAACAACTACGCCTCCGAGCCCTCAGATGGGATTCGAACCCACGAACTTTCGCTATCCGGGCGACTGCTCTGACCGCTGAGCTACCGAGACGCTGGCAAACGTGTCGAATTTTACAAACGTATTTCAACTTCTACTATGACTCTTCGCAACTATCTGTTATTAAATGTAACTTAAAAGATAGGATAGCTTTCATTTTAATTTATAATACAGCAACGCGTGATCGAGTCAGCTAGTGTGTGTGTGTGTGTGTGTGTGTATAAATATGTATATAATATCCTTATTGTAATGTGTGACCGCGATGAATTCCGAAACTACACAAACGATTTTGATGACTATTACTACTATTCAGTAACTACAAAATGTTAGAATGATCTGTCTACACTAAGAAATGTCCAATTACTTTGTGAAAAAATGTCACAGATTGCTGTAATGTATTCACCTAACATCATTAGTATTTAAAAAATGTAAAACAATTGTTATCTAAAAAAAGCTACAAGTATAATTTAATGCAAAATAGATTTACTAAAAGTTATAGCAACGCTACTTAAATCTCGAGTTTTACTGATGTAGCGCCAACAGGACCATATAATCCTGTAAGTAGGTGCCAATTCGTGACATAAATTATCACGTTATTCGATAGATAAAAACTTTTAATAGACTGCGATTATATTCGTTATAGAAGTACAGTCGACAAATAAGATGTTTTGATGTGATAACGTCTTATAAATCGACGAACGCCTGCTGCAATCACGAAAATGTGTAACGTTCCGCCTGAGCCGAGCGTGAGAGTGAGAGCTCGGAATAAGCAATAGAGAGGCACGATCGGCCTAAGCGTTCGACCACATAACCACATTATCTTTTCACTTCATGAAGTGAAAAGATAATATGGTTTCCATTGTTTATAACAACATTTAATGTTTATTTATCGAAAAAGAAATCAATTAACTCCTTTGTATTATACAAAATAATAATAATTCAGTGATAATAATTCAATTCAATTCATAAAAGTATGCAATTTTTCATCATTGTTTTGTTATGACGCTATCACGTAAAATTATCGTCCGTAAACTGACTTTACAGACAACCAATTTTTTTTAATACTAAAACGCTTAAGCCGTCGTGGTAAGCTAAATGCTCGTTTTACGAGGCCCACGTCCGTAGGCCAGAGGCCCTACCATCACGTCTTATAGCGATTCAAGTTTAGCTTTTAAAAAGAGACGCCAAAATAGACCGCGTATAGCGGTGTCTCACTTTGACAATCGAACTTGAATCGCGCTAAAAGATGATAGGCGCTCCAGTATCAGCAAGGATCGAACTAGGGAATGCAATCCCGCAGCAAAAATTTAATCCAGGTATTTGCGGGACTGAGAGATCTAAGTCCCGCGGGATCCTGGTATTTGCGGAATCCCGCATGATTCTGAAAGTCATTGAGAAAAGAGAGAAATCCTGTATCATAAATGCATAGTCGTAATGAGCGTAGTCTTGTGAATACTCGTCCTGTGTAGGTTGGAACTTCGAGGAGAAGGTGGTTGGTGGTGCCTTGGAATTAGAGGTCGACGTCGATACCGCTGAACCTGGTCGAGATGCCTCTCCAGGCGCGGGAAAGTTGCCATAAATCTTATGTTTAGATTTTAAATGAACATGTAAGCCCTTAGTTGAACGACCTGTGGTTTTAATAATTGATTTACACAACTTGCATTTGGCCGTCTGTGAATCATCCGCCATTAAAAAGTATTTCCATACAATAACTGAACTGTCAAAGTCTTTATAAACAACTAGCTTTCCGCCCGCGGCTTCGCCCGCGTGGAATTCGGTTATATTGCGGTATAAAGCACAACTATAAGAAAACTTCTCATTCCCACGGAAAAATCTAAGAAGCGCGATGTAACGCTGGATACAATTAGTTGTTAAACCAAAAATGAATGGTACACTATATTATATGTTTTCCCTTGTGGAGCAAAAACATGCAGATTTTGGGCACTGGAAACCCGTGCCCAAAATCTGCGTGTTCCCACGCTACATAGAGCTGACCATGCGAAAAACAATGTTTTTCCAAGTGTACTCCAGCAACCCTTAGAGTTTGGTCTGGTGCTTTATTAATGGTCATTGCAAATCAAACCCTTATAGGTAATTGTAATCTTTTAAATTGAAATGGGAGGTCTGTTGGAATAATCGGAATACGAGGAATGAGTCATTTAGTGAATCATTTAGCTTCAAAATTTACATGTTCATATTCGTTTGCAACATATAAGTAGATGTAAGAAAAACAGTTTAGACGATAAAACAAATTGTACGTCATCCCTCGGGAATTCCTCATTTTCGGGGATTCATTATCGTATCATTTAGCTTCTAAATTTACATGTTTATATTCGTTTGCAATATTTTACCTTGTTTTAAACGACACACAGCGCCATCTACAATCCATCCATCAAGCAAACAATATTTTTGTTTTTCCTCGGGAATATCATTTTTTCCAGGATAAAAAGTACCCTATTATTTAATCCGGACTTTTATCTTTACGTCTGCAAAATTTCAAAGCAATCGGTTCAGTAGTTACGGCGTGAAAGCGGAACAAACAAACAAACTCACTTTCTGATTTATAATATTAGTAAGGATGTTCGACATAATTGAACACTTTTCTAACTGTTTATAGTACAAGAAAATTCAAATCGTCCTGATTAAATCACTCAAACAAATAAAACTAAGCACGTTATTAGGTTACGTCACAATTACAAATTATAACTGACGAAAAATACCTAAACACGTTTGTTTAGGCTGCGCGCGTGAAAGAAAGCCACAGCCCTCGCGCAGTACCCACGTCCCCGTCCGTCATTGGCAGAAATCTTTCTCTATTCTAGAGCCGAATTAATCCCGCGGGATCCCGCTCGATTTATATGCGGGACTGATCCCGCAAAAATAGTGCGGGATCCTGGTATTTCGGGATCCTGGTCTCCCGGTATTGCATTCCCTAGATCGAACTCAATATAAAAGCTGACATCTCAACGGATGGACTGAATAGGTTTTTATATTATCATAATCATTGTAGTATTAAAAAATACATACAAAACTTTTTTAATTTCGAAAGTTAGATTAATCGACCCTTATTAGAGGCTAGCCAATACATACAGCGTCGCTCTCCATTATTCTATGTCTTTTAGATAATAAATTGTGTAGAACACTCATTTATTAATGATTTATTATCAATATAAGAGCAGACGGCCCAGCAGCGCCACAGTTTCTTTTGAGTATCTCCGTAATTACTTACTTTAACCATTTCTCACCAGTTTGATCAGGGCTGATAAATGAATAAATGACTGTCTAGACAGTTTTCATAAGTTTTCCCTAACTAAGGAGTTCTATCTGTGTCGCCCTATTTATCACCGTAACTACTTACCTTGACAAAATGTCATCATTTCATTTTCGGCCTGAGAAATTGATGATTATATGAGGTAATAATCTTCAAGATTTAAGATTGTGTCGCCACCAGAATGTAAAACATCATGAAGTTATTACTAAATTTACTTATGAGATAATATCCATACTTATCTCCAATTTCATGATTAACTACGTACCTATGTACCTATAATTGTTAAAATAAGGTCATATATTATTTATGTGCTTATTAGCAAGACTCAAATAGAGATTTTAACTAGTACTTATATTGTGAATAAATTATAACTAATAGTATTTCAAACATGTTCAAACTTGTTCAAATTTGTTCAAACATGGGTCCCAAAACCTCTTACATTAGGATTATTATTATTTCTGTGTTTTTACTTTTCTTTATTCTTTTCTATTAAAATGTGTGTTGTTGTTTCGTTGTAATGTTGTGTAGATTTCAATCCTTTAGTTGAATAAAATTGTGTGCACGTGACGGGTAGGGTTGCCAACATTTCGTCGACGAAATATAGTATTTTTCAAACTAAGATATAAAATATATAGTACACTTCATAAATAAAATAGTATTTTATGGAAAAATCTAAAAAAAAAAGTATGTTACAACACACGCAAACCAGTGACGTGACCAGAGATCCGTTCGTTTGACATTTGCAAGTTCGGAATGCGCATAGATCAAGTACGATCGGATACAGATACACTATACTCTAGTCAAGTAAGGATATTCATGCATGAGACTTATTAGTATATAAAAAAATATCCGTAGCCTCTTATATTTCAGTGTTGAAAAATATAGTATTTTTACCTACTATATATTTCTTTAACAGTATATAGTACGAAGACCTGAAATATAGTACAATACTATATATTATAGTACGGTTGGCAACCCTAGTGACGGGTGACAGTCTTGTCCTGTTATATTATTACAACCTTAATTATGAAATAACTATAACCTGTGAGTTCACAAAATCATATAAATAAATAAATTACAAGATCTATTCGACTCAGCTGTCAGGCACGACATAAAACCTCATTCCATTGCTATCCAGGTGAGTACTCTTCGAATTGACTACTATTGCTACCTAAACTTTGACGGGTTAACCGGAGGGCAGCGCAGTAATGCAGATTTACTCTTACCTTTACAGTGCAATATTTAATGCAGTATCACTTTAGCATAACATATCCCCATGTCTTCGACTTCTATTAATTGGATTTTCGTTTAATGTGGAAAACAAGGCGTAGATTACATTTATCGAAAACTGCCACTTCGTATATAGGTGGCAGTGTTAACAATTTTAACTGTTGAAAGTTAGGTCTGCAGTTATCCGATTGTTTACTGAATATAATTTCTTCTGACTATAAATTTTAGCTAAATATTAATTGGTTGGACTTCAACAAGCAATAGATAGTAGAGATGCCGAATTAGAACATTAGTGGAATGCATTCAAAGAGAACATCGATTTAATCTGTTCAGTGAACATTCATACCGAAAGTGGAAAATACATTCTACATACGCACATATTACGTAATACAAATGAATTTAAAGCAAAGATATCCAATTTCAACGAATTTTCAATTAATATTTCACCAATTTACAGTGTTTCAATTGACAAATCCTAACAGGATTTATTTTTCCACCGTATAATTTATAAACAAGAAAGGGTATAATAAAATAAATAATAATTTTAGCCAATATCACATATATTATTAACTAGCTAAAATACTTGGAGTAAAGAATTGTGTTAACACCAACTTAAGGTTTTTTTACTACGTTTTTCCAAAGTTAAATTATTAATAAAAGAAAGAAAAATTTCGTGTGTCCATTGTAACTTTTTTTGAATAATATGAAATTCACACGGAGGGCGATGAAAATACTTTTATTGTGTGTAGTTTAATACGTTAAACTTTTCCATAACCTTAAATTATAGATGGAAGATCGAAAAAAGTTACTTGGATAAATTCTTATAAGGAGTTTTGAGGTTTTTATAATTTGATAACCTCCGGACTCGAGTGGTTTGCACATTAGTTTTTTATTGCGTCGCCATCTTTAAAAGGGCCTAGGTCTTCGGTAGGATCAATTTAGATATGGACTTGTCTGCATTGTTCGGACTGGGTCTTCTGTGTTTCCTACTAATTTTTACTACATCTGGGTACGCACTTTGAGATATGAGCAATGTAAATGGGATATTATCCAGTAAATCTATAATCTAAAATCGAGTGAACGAGTGTCTTATGAGTCGCGTCGTCTTTAAATAACTAGTATTATCTACAATTAGTACCTTTGTTATTACATCCTTTTTGTTGTTCTTTAACTTAATTTTTATCCTGTGTGACAAAGCAATGTTTATGTAAAATTATTTTAAACATATTCTTGTTGACTATTATTATTCAAAACTTAACCAATTTTTCTCAAAAACTGTTAATGCCGGTAGAAAGTGGTCTTTATTATAATTTATTTAGTCAGCAACATTGCAAAACATGGCGGGTGCAGCTGGTAAACAAATAAATAACAGCGTGTTTGGCGATCCGATAAAAAGGTTTTACGCTAATTACTATAAGAAAATCTTTTAAACTTTGTCCAATGTAGGCTGATACTTTTGACAGGTGTCACTTCCTTATTGCTACGTACTAAGGTTGCGTTTGTTTCCTTATGTTTGGCTTGACATTGCAATAGCAACTTTATACCCTCTATATAGGTGTCAACTGTCAAAAGTATCATCCTACATTGGACAAAGTATAGTTGTGAAAAGGATGTATTCATGTCCGCTAATTGTCCTTGCGCTTCTTCATCGCGGATTCTCTTGCTGAATATGATTTAAAAGGGACTCTTCAAGTCAGTAAGTGTCCGTTCCGAGTTGAAAGAAAAACTCTTGTTTTGTAATTTATTATTTGTGAAATCTTAAACTGTACAATCATAAATTGCAACGTGCGAGGAACGTAGAACAAGCGTCGGCTCTAGAGGACGTTCACTCAAATTTATGAGTCGCAGTGCGGAAAATAAATCCTTGCGTGGCTCTCGGGCTGTGAGACCGCGAAAAATTTATAAACTAGGCTTTGAAATAGAAATAGTCTATAATCTATAAATCTTTGGGTTATACCTTGAAGACTTAGGCTTAATATATTTTAAACTTTCCCATTCTGTTTTAAACACGTTACCAAGTGGTACTAAGTTACTTTTTACGGCGAACTGCTGTAGTTGCATTCGTCCTGAGTTCACTACCTGATCGAAACGTAGGGTTAATAAAAAAGGACTACCATTAAAGCTCAGCCAGTGATCCTACCTGGTAGATCTACGACTCTGAATTCGAATCCTAGAAGGAGCATATACTTGTTTCATAAACGTAAATAGGTGAGCGGTTTATATTGTTACTTATGTATTATAGATAATAATAAATATTTCTTACATTCACACCTATTAGCCTAGCCCAAAGTGAACACTGTAAGGCTTGTTATGGATACAAGGGTAACGGATAGGATAGATACATGGTACCTATATATGTAAAATTCATAGAAGTGCCTATATATAAACACCCATGACTCAGGTACAAATGCTCGTATTCATTCATGCAAATATCTGTCGTCGAATATTTCATAATACATTATTGAATGAACCGATTTAAGAACGTTTATAACAGCACTAAAACATCACAGTGGCGCTATTGCAGCTCATATCAGCCAAAAAGCAATTTAGGAAATGAGTTTTTTTCTTTCAAACTCTAAGGGAGGAGAATTAAAAGCGTAAATTGTAATTCCAACCAAGACGAAGCACGACAAACCTAGCTTAAATAAACGTCAGGCTTAATAGGTTTAACCTTTTTCTTAGTGAGTAGACGACAGGTTAGGAACGGTAGCGATCCTGCCTGCTGCATCTGGATATGTGTCCTGGTACGATCCATGTTTGTATGACAAGCATAAAAACATTTGTTCCCAAATCACGGTTGTTTATACTTACGTTTTCTATGCTTTATGTAGTATTCAGAGTACAAGTTCTGCTTAATTTGAAATCAATTGATTGGTGTAAAAAAAAATTGGTTGCCTGTAAAGTCGGTATACGGGTGAAAGTTTTACGTGACAACGACTTTGAGTGGTAAAATAATTTAAATGTGAATATTCATTCGTATAGTAGGAAGAAGGATGAAATAATAGTAACAATTTAAAACATTTATTTATACAAAGAATTATATTTAAAACATTAATTTATAGGCACGCGTCCCTTCCACTTTTTATGTCTGTCTCTCTCGCTCTTAGGCGGGCTAACCATGCCCGAGTGGAAGGGACGCGTGCCTCTCACTCGCTCTCATTGTGAGCGCATAACGTGAGCGGAGCGTAACGCAGTTTCTTGAAGTGTCACCCGGCAAACCAATTTATAAGACGTTGTCACGTCAATAATTCTCTAATAGATAACAAACCTCAAAACTTCTAATAATAAATTCGGTGTAGAAAGTATTTTACACTACACTACACTCTAACTTCGCTTATCGTTCTCTAATATCTAATGAGAACTCAGCAGAATTTTCTATGAAACCACAGCTCATTTGCACTGATCGGATTGTCACTCAAAAAATCGTTAGTGTGATAAATTATTTTAATAGAAAATAGTCAATTTTTTCTAGTATTTTTCTATTCAGAAAATTTATCATACACAATAGCATTAAAAATGTAATGGATAACTAAAATCTTAAAAAATCTTTTGTGTATCACCAAAATTAGAGGTTCATAACCGTTTTTCTTGCTAATTTGGAGCTGATTGTTATGTCTAGCAAAAACACTCTTATAAATAAGTAAATACTAAAAAGGAGAGCAAAATGAATATGGCGGAAAGGATGAATCAGACTTACTATTTTGCCAAATAAATACAAAACGTCTAACATATTTAAATCACTATCTCAAAACAATTATCTTTGACGTTTAAAAAATTATCTTTTGAAATGCAATAAATCTCGGAAATATTCGTAGACATATCTATAGTCTCATCTTTACCTTGTTTCTTGTTTTGTCACTAATTTTATAATAATAAAAAATCAGACAGACAGACAGATAGACATCATCACATACATAGTTCTGAACCCAAGTAAACTTATTAAATCACTAAATTTGTGTTATGAATTCAAAAACCACGATTCCATCACATCACCCAGAGCCGAGCCAAAATAAGCTTTAAAAACATGAATATCTAAGACATATACCATTTAACATCTGATAAAATTATGTGTAAAATTCTCTGTATAAAAACTATCTCATTATTATGATTTCTAGTTTCAGTTTATTTTGTTTTAATGAAGTGTCATGACATTGTTTGTTTGAGCAAATGTGAATTGTTGATACAACAAAATGCTTTAATTAGATATATTTTACATAGCTCGATAGAAAGCAATAAATATTGGAGTGAAATCGGCATCCTATCTTTTGCTTTTCCGACCAATATAAAACTTAAACTTGGTCGAGTAAGAGCGATTAATAAAGCAATAAAGAATTTTTTCCAGCAAAACTGAATTCTTTACTGATTGTTTGATACTTACAATAGAATAACTTTCGAAGTTATTGAAGTTACCTATAACTTAAAGAGATGGCGCCGGTATTCGGCTAAAAAACACTTGAAAAAATTTAATGGGTCTGTTAAGACCTCGATAGCAAGAGGATGAGGACCCCTGCGACAAATAAAATTTTTGTAGTAAAACTAGCGGCCCGTCCCGGCTTCGCATGGGTGGACAAAATTCTTTATTTTTTTTCTTTTATTAAATATTTTTCCGTTAGCGCCATCTAGCGTCCGGTAGACGAACTACTTGCGGTTAACGCGTTGCTATGGTAACATTATTGATACAATGGAAAAAGAGCGGAAAAAAGAGTGGACAGACAAACATAAAAAAAAAACTGTGATCTTAGATTATAGATTTATTTACATATTCTAGCTGTTAAATGCAAAAAAATGTATAATACATTAACGTAAATAAATATTCGTTCACAAAAAATTATAATCTATTAATAATATTCTATCAATATTATGAAATAGCAAATTTGAAAACTCCGTAATACAGATAGTCCCGGCTAATAACAATGAATCCAAAACTCGTTTGTTTACAAGCCAATTTGAGTTGGAGACAATCTAAACTCGCCCAGTAAATTTTTTATCAAATTATATCTGATTCTGTAAAGTAACCCAGCTGCGGACTCTCGTGCCAGTTTAAGTGACTCTATAATCCCAAAACTTGTCGTTGCTTTTAAAATTTTAACATTACCCCTGATAACCTCATTATTTTATCGGGTTGGCTTTGTTGGCTTTGGGACGAGAGAGAATAAATAATCTCTTGTTCTATTTTGGATTAAGACTTTTAAAAATTATATTATCTCTTAGAATTATTGAAAAATGTACAATAATAGAAAATCATTTCTTAGACCTGAGCCATAAATCTTTATTTTTACTTCCTGCGCTTGCTCTTTCTTTCATAGCTCATCGTAGTAACAGTATTTTAAATATATATATTTATATTTATATATATATATATATATCCTATTAAGTAAAGCATTTTATTTTCGGTGTTTTTTCATAACTATTGCGAGTATTGCTCACTAAATAAATGTCATTTTCGCCAAGTCGGGTCACATACAAAAAGAAATCGTGATAACGGTAAAAACGAAACGGCTTTCGCTGTATTTAAACCTTGTACATACATATAAAAATACTTGACTATTGTGTACAATGTTTTCAAAGGCCTTCTTTCCATCCCCAAATTCCAAAGGTAGTATCTGTTCTCTTGGAATGTCGTAACCGGGCTCTTTAATTTTATAGTCAGTGCCCTCTACAAATACTTCTATTATAAAACTTACCACCTTATTAGAAGCAATTGTAATAAAAGGAATTTGATTGGTAAAGTAATAAGTATAAAATAAAGATATATAACTTTATTATAATAGAAAAATACTAGAAAAAATCGACTCGGGTCACAAGTGAATTCTCAGGCGGATTCACTTGTAACCCGCATTGAAAATGCATAAAATATATAAAACTATATAACTTTAATTATCATTTATCACAATGTATAGAAAATTATAATAATAAACTCATTTTCGGAATCCATTAAAAGTTTTTAACTTCAATATTGTGGATTATACAGTCTCATGTGTTTTAATTAAGGTAAAAGTTGCAAATATATGTAACATTTTATTTCATTATTATCTTTTTGACGTGATAACGTCTTATAAATCGATGAACGTCGGCTGCACGCACGAAAAAGTGTAACGTTCCGCCTGAACCGTGCATGCGAGAACGCGGAACAAGCGACGATCGGCCTAAGCGTTCGACTTGTGGCGCATCTATCTCTCTTCCACTAAATGAGGTGAAATGTTAATGTAGTTTCCATTGTTTATTACAACTAAATGTTAATTTATCGAAAAAATAAAAATTAATTTTCTTTATTTTTGTTCTTTGTATTATACAAAATAATGATAATTCAGTGATAATTATTCAATTCATAAAAGTATGTAATTTTTCATCAACGTTTTCTTATGACGCTATCACGTAAAATTATCGTCCGTAAACTGACTTTATAGACAACCAATTTTTTTCATTATAATTTAAATAATGGTTATTCTGCTTTGGTTGGAGCGGAGCGAACGAAGTGAGCGAAGCTCCCATGGATCAGCTTCAATGGCGCAATGTCTGTTACGCCATAACTTCCCGAGTTCTTAACCGATTTTAATATTTTTTGTGTGGAATCGAATCAACAGGTTTAGGACCAGATTGTGACGGAGCCCGAATTTTGAAATTCGAGAAAATTTCCATCGAAAAAAAAAATTTTTTCTTTTTTTTATGTATTACGGAACGCTCCAATATATGGTGCTAGCGTAGCTTTATGCTAAGCGACTGCATCGCCTAGTATCCTCATTTTTCGCGAAGTATTTATAATACAAAACACAATAAAAACGAACGTTGTACACTCCTAAAAAAGGTGGGTTAAAAAATGGCATTATCATTCTATTCTAAAATTTGATTTGAAAATCCCGATTGCAAATAAATGAAATCCAGATAACCTCAGCCATTTATTTGGGGTCGCTTTCTAAAGTAAATAAACAAAAAAATAATGATTCTACCCTTATTTTAGGTCGTTTGTTATTTTTTGTTTGATACGGAAGCCTTTCTGCTAATTAGGGGCGCTGGCTTACAAAGAAATCAAGTAATTTTGGCATTTATAATTAGAAATCCAATAGAAGGAACGCACAGAGAGGATTATCCGCTTAGATTGGACCGCCTACGATGTCTCTTTAAGTTGAAGAGCTACTTAAGAGTGTACAGAATGGCAAAGAAATACCGAAATATGTTGAATAAAGACGAACCATACCAGGTGAATTTATAGAATAAAATTTTAAATAACCTGTTGAGTATAAACGATGCCCGTAATTCCAGTATAAATTATATAAGCAATTACAAGAGTTAATGCTATCAAGAATACTATACTAGTATTTCAAAAAAGTAAAGTTTGGGTTTAAGAAGCAATCTCCGAAACTTCTTATTCGATTTCAAAAATTCTTTCACCTATATTTAGAACAGAATTTCAGAGTGGACATAGGCTGTTAAAACAAAAGAATTTTTTGTGATGACCTATTTTTTAACTTAAGTCAACTAAGAAATATTTGAGCGATGGGTTTTTTTACGGAAGCTACCTTAACGGAAAGCGATATAATATACAGATCGATATGAAGAAATTGTAGAACACAAACAATTTTTCAAAAAATTATAGTATTCTCTTAACTTCATTAAAGTATATTTTTAATATAATTATTATTGTAATATAGCTCTTAACTAAGGATATAAATATATAAAGTTTAATTAAAATCACACATGCAAAGTGCTACCAGCGCACCCAAAATATTTGAGCGTTTTCACTACCGTGGAGTGTTTTCACAACCTTCAGTCAAGATAAATTCTTATTGAATGTCCATTAAGGTGTAACAACAAACAATATGACTCAATTTCAGTATCTTGTTAGCTGTATCGATCAATGTCATTGAAACCACGCTGTGGCTTGGCCTGACAAACGTGTTACATCACAGCTCCTATATTTTATAAAATAAAATGCAGTTTGCAGTAGAAATATTGCTAACAATCGCAACATCGAGAAACAGTTTCATTATATCTTCTTTAATGAAGTTTTCGGTAAAGTAGAATAACATCGATCCTTCATACTTAAAAGTAATCATACTCCAGTATTATTAGTTATTAGAAGCTAATCATTTTATGCTTGCAAAAGCCTAAAAAGGACAGTAGCATTTTCCCAATATTAAGGGTTGGGTTTTTTTTTATATTAGTCGCGGATGACCAACGATACCGGGTTTTGGGACGGCGAAATCCTTAAATGGACATCAAGCTGAGAGTAGCGAGCCGCCATAGTGGTTTTATAACTGGACGGCATCTCATCCATGAGGGAGTCTCTGAACCAGCATAGAGTCACTACGGCGCTAAGGCGGAAAGGGGAAGGGTTGGTGCTATTCTTCTGTTCTATTGTATTATGTATGAGTATAGTAAACAGCATGAGTACCAAGAGTAGGTAATATAATTTTTACTCTGGTCTAATAAATAAATATATATTTCTTACACTCACACCAATAAGCCCAAAGTAAGGCTTGTGTTATGGATACTAGGGTAACGGATACACATACATATATGATACATAGATGTGTAATTTTCATAGAAATATATATAAACACCCATCACTCGGCTACAAATGCTCGTATTCATCATACAAACATCTGCCCCTTCCGGGATGCGAACCCAGGACCGTCGGTGCGAAAGGCAGGATCAAGTTATAGTTAGTTGAGTTTATTAATTGTAATGTTTAATTATAAGTCATTAGTGTTCAATAAACGCTTTATAAATGCTCAAATAACATCCTTTTTAACATTTTTGATTTTGTACTGATATGTTGGATTGATGTTTTATAACTAAATGTATATTGTTACAAATTTACATGGTCACTAATATTAGTATCTGTTAGCGGGATTTCTACCGTTGTTTTTGAGGATCCAATATTTCGACGCAGTTGGATGCATCATCGTCACGGAAGAACTGAAGTTGTTATCGACCATTCGTCGCAATCTTTTATTTTACTCTCGATACTGAACTCACACTCAATACACGATACTCGACACACGATGCAGTATTTGATAATGAAACAGCACTTTCTACGTGTTGTTGTTTTAACCCAAACGAACTACTTGATACCAGACACTCGAAAAGTTAAATTCATTTTCACGATCAAATTTACTGGCGTTCTGTATCACCCACAAGGAAAGAGCTATTTGGCGAGGGAAAAGGGTTATTGCGATATCCTTAGATATAAGGAACGCAACTCTTATTTATTCGAGCTAGTAATTCTCTCAATGACATATCAAACAGCAGTGGCGTGTTGGAATTGTTTGGTACTAAGCCTAAAAATGTGGTGAAATTTTTTGATTGCGCCTTTTGATATTTTCGAGGAGATGTGGATTTTGGGCAGGTGCTTTCTGGGCATAGCTGCTTAGGAAAGTACCTGTACCGTATAAGGAGAGAGGAGACCTCTGCATATCATGAGTATGGCGCTACGGAGGACACGACTGAGCACATCCTCGCGGTGTGCCATGTGTGGGCTTCGCAGCACTGTGCTCTGACAGCATTATTGTGCGGGATCTCTAACGTGCAAGCGCTATGGCGCTTGACGCGCTTGATAGCTGCTTTCCACTATTTCTCGCTATCAAGTATGCTAGATAGCGAGAAATAGTGGGAAGCAGCTATCCTCTTCTGTGGGACTCTCATCACGCAGAAAGAGCATGCTGAGAGGGTGCGAGAAGAAAACGCCAACGCGTCTCTTCTAAGTCGTAGGCGGACGGGGAGGAGGAGAAGGCGATATGCGCAACTGATTCCTAAATAACACGGCCATTAGTCCTACCGTCAGCATTGCTCATGCCGTCTTGCACGTCTTGGGAGAAGTTCTTTAAGTACCTGGGCATTCCCAGTAGAGAGGGTCCCGATGGCATTATCATGGTCATTATTGGAAAGTGCTTAGTCACTGTCACTTCGACGGACTGGAGGAGTACGTCCCAGGGGTTTCATTTTTTTTTTAGGATAGGTTTGCTCTTGATCCCAATCAAGCCCGGGGGCCATGACAGAATCCACGATGGAACGAGCTAACCCAGAAGGTGCTTATTCACCCTGGCTTAGAAAATAGACGGATTATAAGTTCTCGGAAATACAAACGCAGGGAGGGAGTTCCACTCCTTTGCTGTGCGCATTATGATATTATCAATTGGGGTAAACCTCCTCCTACAATCTATACGCAATGGCAGATGGAGTCGTAAATATCCCCTCCGTCAATCTGCGGCAGGTCGAATCAATAAAAGATTTCCCCTGGGTCAAAAAAAGATAATGTTAGGGAGATTAAATGATGAAGCTCGAACCAGCGATGTAAGCCTGATTGAATACAATGTTCAGCGATGGCGGATTTTTTCGTAATGTTGTTCTAGACCGCTTTAGGTTATTCATACGCGTTTGAATAAATAGAAGACATGGCTGAAATCTAATTTTTGCCTGTAACAACATTGGTGTTTCACTATTTCCGTTCGATATTTACGCGGGATTCTCTATCTCTGTAAATAAAACGGTTCCAGCTTCAAGCTTTTTTCAGAATTGCCTTACTGTGTTGTACAATCCTGTACAATTGTATCTATTTTATCTATATTTGAGAATGAAAGTGTAAACATTTGGACTTTTCCAAATCCTAAATCAAAGAAGACGAAATAGGTTCTATCTACACTAATATTATAAAGAGGAAAGATTTGTATTTTTGTATGTTTGCAATGAATAAAGTCAAAAACTACTAATCCGATTTCGAAAATTCTTTCACCATTGAAAAGCTACATTCACGTTGAGAAACATAGGCTATATTTTGTGCTAGAAAAAATTTAAAGAATTATCTCCACCCGTGCGAAGCCGGGACGGGCCGCTAGTTGAATATAATGGGCAGGATGAATTAGAATTTTTTATTTAAGATAAAAAATTCTAATTCATCCTGCCCATCAATTATATTAATAATAATATTTCTCACAAAAACAACAGCTGTATGAAAACCACTACTTTAAAGATAGTTCTGTCTTTCGACTTGTACTCTCAAAGGCGAATTGAAAAACATGATTCCTTATGCCCACTTTAGTCAGTTTATCCTTCCTATCCCTATTTATATAAAAACTTGAGTTCAATAAACAATTAATAAATAAATTATCCTTAAAATAATACAAGCTTGTCCTACGAATATTTAATATTTGTAGGGCAAGCTTGGATCTAATAAAATGCTCAAATAACATTACATGAGCAACACCACTACGGCAGCTATTTCGTTGACACAGCGCGAACCTTGAACATGCGTAGGTCGTCTAATCTTCACAAAAATTAAACACAATAATAATACACCATAATATTTGCACCGTACCAATAATGTAATAAGTAACCTCATTTCACTTTTATAGTCGGAAAAACGAGGCGGTAATAAAAATAGTTTCAGAACGTTCAGTCTTCTTCATGCGAACTTGACCTCGCTGGCAGTAGTGCTGTGTTACATTTTCATTACTATCAATTCGTACGTATCTGTACTTAACTGACGTATTGCTTGACTCGTCTTGCGATAACTAAAGGATCTCACTCTTAGGACTCTTAGGATTTTTACCTTCGTATGTGTGTTCAGTGCGCTAATCTAGCGAATATCAGACTGCCGCAGGATGCTCTATTCTGTGGTGAGTTAAAACGAGAGGGTAAAAGCGCCTCCTATGCTAAAGCTGTAGGGTAACTCATTGCTATTACTGCTATAGAGTGATATACTGATGATGGTAATCTCTTGCAGACGTTTTTCTTTCCATTGTTAATTATTCCTCGATTGATCCCCGGGCTACCTGAGAACCGCATCCCCCCACACACACCAAACATGCTGAGGGATCGGGGAACGGTGGAAATAACAGTTCAGTTGATAGTTAAAAATATATATTTTTTAGTTAATACAACCTCGATCTATATTAGAATTATCTATGTCCTATAGACTAATTATTACCAGCTGTATGGTTCTAACCTTACATCTTATTAAGTTTTTTTTAATTTATTTATTCATTATCATCATTAGCCTAATTGATTAAGATTCCCATTTTTGGGCACGGACCTTCCGTATGGATAAATGCAAAGTAGGGAAAATGGATCATAAGCACCACGATGACCCAGTGCAGATAAGTAGGCAGACGGCAGATTCAGCTGAAGCCAACGGCTTACCGTGATCCCGAATCACGGAGAAGATAATAAATTTTTTGGTGATCAAAAATCTGATGAACTACCCTTACTAATGTTGCTTGACCTCTGCAATCAAAGACCATCTTCTGAAAAAAGAATAATAAATATAATATTAACAACTCGGTTTATTTTCGAAGTTCGAATTCGTCTGTCAAATAAAACACAACCCATTAGCGAATTCCCGTGAACTCCTGGGGAGATTCACGAGGGATAATCTCTGACAGTATCTCATACTTTGCAATATCATTTTCCAAACTTCTCAAAAAATCAATGAGATTACTGTTTTCCCTTTTGCACTTTGTTTTGTGGTTTTCTATTTTGAATAAAACGTTAAAATAGTTAAATAGAATTAGGTCATGTGAGCAAGCGTAGCGTGAAACGACCTGCGACCCGTTTGATGACCTTAGGAGCACTGCTGGTTGCGGATGGGAAAAGATTTGTGGCGCGGCGTGAAGGAGTGGTCATTACGCTGCATTCAGCATGACAGCAGTTGAATAACATTTGGGTTCGAGTAGCGTGGGATACCTTGCGACCAGTTGGACTGATGAACTAAGGAGGACTGCTGGAAGCGGTTGTATGGGAGAACCCCAGGATCGCAATTTCTGATGCGCCATGAAAGAGTGTTCGTTACGCTATGGTCAACAGTGTAAGAACTATGGCTGTTGATTGAAAGCAAATAAACGGAAGTTAAATAAAAAAAACTCTGAACTCAATCACTGTGAGTGGGTAATACCGCCGTAATGAGGTTTAAATAAAAAATTAACAAGTTTAAGGCAACAATTGTAACACATTCAATGTAACAACCGATAGTAAAAACAAATTTACTGGGATATAAAAAAATCTATTTTTTATCTATCTATCGATAATATCGCTAATAATAAAATATAGTAATAAAAAATTGGTTGCCTGTAAAGTCGGTATACGGGCGAAAGTTTTACGTGACAACGACTTTGAGTGGTAAAATAATTTAAATGTGAATATTCATTCGTATAGTAGGAAGAAGGATGAAATAATAGTAACAATTTAAAACATTTATTTATACAAAGAATTATATTTAAAACATTAATTTATAGGCACGCGTCCCTTCCACTTTTTATGTCTGTCTCTCTCGCTCTTAGGCGGGCTAACCATGTCCGAGTGGAAGGGACGCGTGCCTCTCACTCGCTCTCATTGTGAGCGCATAACGTGAGCGGAGCGTAACGCAGTTTCTTGAAGTGTCACCCGGCAAACCAATTTATAAGACGTTGTCACGTCAAAAAATATACTTTACAATTGCGTATACTAAAAAAAATAATACCACAGAATTCAAAAAGACAACTCAATGACGATCAAAAAATATTTGAATTTTGTAAAATTATTCCCGTCCACAATAAAGTGAAGCTCGCCCTTTTGATTGAGAAATATTTTGATGACAACTTAAAAAACGTTAAAACGATTAACCCGAACAGAATAAATACCCGTAACGTTAGAAGTGGAAATTTGGAATTGCCAAGATACAACAATTTATATGGTAAACGTAGGTTAGCTTATGTTATACCCTTCCTAATCAATAATCTACCCATATCTCTAAAAAATGAATTAAATGCAAAAAAATTGGGTTGCCTGTAAAGTCGGTTTTACGGGCGAAGATTTTACGTGACAACGTCTTTTTCTCGGTAGAATATTTATTGATATGAATATAATTAAATTGCACAATAGGAACAAGGAATTGAATGAAAATAAGAATTGCACAAATTTTAACTATAGAAATATATTTTGTTTACTAAAACATTGTACATGTAAACTTAAACTGCTGGTACTGCAGACGTTGACGGCACGATATCCTCCGTCTCCATTGATGTACTGGAAGTTGAAGGCATTTGCTCGTCCGTTTCCATTGTTTTGAGAGTGGTGATTCCTGTTGAACATTTGAAATTGAATGGATGAATTTTTAATTTTAAAGAATCAATTTGAAAATCAAAACACTTATTCAGATCGAAGGTTCAAATTTTTGCTAAATAAATTTGAAATTAATTAAAATTTGTAATTGTAAATGATGAAGTTGAAAATTAAAACATTTACTTAAATTAGATGTTAAAATTCTTGCTCAACACAGTTTAAATCAAGTTTTCTTATATCTGCCACTTTTTCTTAATATTTGTAATTTTAAAGAATCAATTCGAAAATCAAAACATTTATTCAGATCGAAGGTTCAAATTTTTGCTAAATAAATTTGAAATTAATGAAAATTTGTAAAATAATAATTAATTAATTAATTAATTTTAAACTAATAATTTACTTAACACTATCAACATTTATCAATAGTATGACATAACCTATAAACTCAGTTTCTCAACTTTTGTGTCAATCTAACAATTAATCAATCAATCATAGTTTACGATAATGAAATATCAGTGTACAATTATTTACCTTTATTGTTGTAGTTGTTGTAAATGACGAATCTAAGCACTCCACATTTTCACTACAGACACAGCTGACGATACTTTAACCACACGTGTGAACTTGTATTATGACGCAAGGCATTCGGCGGGCCTCTCTCTCGTTCGGTGACTCATCGTAACGTTACCGAGCGTTACACTTTTTCATAAGTAATTACATTTAAGTCCACCTTCATTTAATTATTACAAATTAAAATTCATTTAAATAAATTTATTGTAATCCATTATATTCTTAATTATAATCTGCATCTTGATCTGATTTAAATTTTTATTTAAATTTTAAAATATTATTTTTTATTAAAAATATTTTTTTAACAACGATATACAAAATCATTAATTAAGTAAATTTATTCGTGAATTATCAATTATTAAACAGATTCCCCTAAATAAACTAAAATACCGCCAAATTATTTAAGTTTCAATAAATACTTATTTATTATTTTAATATTTTTTATTTAAATTCTATATAATAGGGTATCTAATCCTAGTTTATTATTAAATTTTATTAAATCATAATATAAAATTAAATTAAACTAAATTAAAATTTCACTCAATAATTTAATATTTAATTAATTACTAAAATAAAATTATTACTTAATTATTAATAAAATTTAATTTAATTTTTGTATAACCGCAACTGCTGGCACAAAATTAGTTATTAATTTAAATATTACTAAATCTTAATTTCTTAAATTTTTAATATTAATTACTATTAATTAAAATTAATTATTATTAAAATAATTAAAATTAAACACTAAAATTTATATGTAAAATAAATTTATAATAAATTATATAAACTATAATAATTTTTATTTATAAGTAATAAAAATTGCATAGATTTTTTTTTTTTTTTATATTAAAATATTTATTATAAATTATTAAATATTTAATATTTTCTCTCTCTCTAATTCATAATATTTATATTAAAAATTAATATAAATTATAAATCAATCTATAATCATTGAAATATATATAATATTTTTAATTTTAATAATAAATTAAATAATTATTAATATATTATTAATATATAATTAATTAAATATTTAAATATATATAAATTTATATTAATAAATTAAATATTTAATATATATATATATATACGTAATAATAATAATAATAATAATGTGAAAACAAGGCATTCGGCGGGCCTCTCTCTCGTTCGGTGACTCATCGTAACGTTACCGAGCGTTACACTTTTTCATAAGTGTCACCCGGCAAACCAATTTATAAGACGTTGTCACGTCAAAATATTAAAAATAAACTAAAAGAATACTTTTTATGGAGCATATGATTTGCATTGCATTTATGTAATGTTGTTTGTGTGTATGTATGTACACGAGTGTGTTTTTATGTGTATGTGCATATATATATGTATGTATGTTTGTATGTATATGGATATGTGTGTGTATGTGTATGCGTAGCGATATGTTTAGTATAATTCTATATAAATTATATTTGTAGTAACAAAAGGTAGTATCGTAACCAATTGATTATTATTATTATTTTATTTTTATTTTTTATAGTTTAATAATAACCAATATATTTAAATAATTTCTTAATTGATTAAAACTAAATTATCAACATTAGTGAATTGTTAAGTGAGAACACCCTGAATGTAGCAGATGTACGTTAACTATTTATAAGTTGTAACTTGTCGCGCTAGTCACATGTCAGAGTGAGACAAATGATTATGATGCATTGCAGTCCACGGTAAACCCGACTCCTATTTGAGTTTTTAATGCCTACCTACATATTGTTATAATATTAATAATATCTGTGTAGTAATGTATAAAAATTGTCAATCTCGACGACTTAGGTGTACGGTAAAACTCGAATGAGTTTATGATTGCACCTAACCTATGTATTATTATTGTGATTTTTTCTTAGATAATAAATAATAATAAAATAAATAAAATTGAGAAACCTCCTCCTTTTTAGAAGTCGGTTAAAAAAACCGTAGTGTGTACTTATGTAAGCACGTAAGATCCTATACTTCTTTAGCATAAATAAAGAAAGATATCTAGAAATTTCCTGCCGTGTGCTAGTACTCTTCATTTGTGAAGAGAAAGATAAAATAAATTATACAGTGCTCAGTAAGAAGCATCAAAAGATTAATAAATTTTCTATATATCAGTATAAAGAATCAAGTAATATATCAAAAACCATTAAAATAAACTGTTTTACCAATAATAATGTAAAAACAAGGCATTCGGCGGGCCTCTCTCTCGTTCGGTGACTCATCGTAACGTTACCGAGCGTTACACTTTTTCATAAGTGTCACCCGGCAAACCAATTTATAAGACGTTGTCACGTCAAAAAGTAACCCAACACCAAAGTTATGTTTAGTTTTGGTTGTTTTTTATACATTTTTCTATATCAAGAAAATTGAAATACTTCTTTGCCTTTTAAAAATAAAAATTCAACATTTATTTTTCCGAAAATTTGAACCTCGACAAACTTAAATAAAAGATGAATGAGTGGGTAAGTTTTTTAAATCAAAATCGGTTTGAAGTGGAACGTTGCTAATACCTTGATTACCCTTACCCCTCTTCTGCTGGGCCATTTTGAAAGACAGCACATCTTCACGGTTCGTAAAACGAATACTTCAAAATTTAACATAAACTTTGGAATAAAAAAAGCCAACAGGTGCCAGTCAGGTCGGAACTGTATAACAGATGACTCATTATCTCCGAAACCTGCCGTATTCAAATTTCACTGTTCCTCTGATGCATTGTCTGCTTTTAGGGTATTATTGTCATTTTTTTTCCAAAACAACTAGCTAATACAAATGTCATGAAATAAAGTTCGTCATTACAGTTGCGTCTCTTATATAACAATAAATTTTATTACGCTGAATTAAAATGGTAATATTACTTATTGATTTTAAAGTATTTAAATATAGAAATAGATTTTTTTTATATAGTAAATAGGTAAGCCATTGACCGCTATCTCGCCTGAGGATAAGCGACAATACTATCTGGTATGTGACACGTTTAATATATCAAGTATATATGCAATAATTATATCCCACGTTTTTTCTTTTAAACTTGTACTATAGCAGAGCAGTATCCACCACCCACAAGCAGTTTGTATTGCGTACACGCAGGCGACGATAACTCAGGTACTTCTGTTCTTTCACTAGCACCTTCCTTGTTCTTAGTACGAGGTGGTAGGGACTTACCAAAAAAAAGGCATCCAATGTGGCATAAAATCAATCTTCAATGACTACACAGACTACGAATTTCCGCCAATTTGAGAAAAAGGTAATCCAACTGCTTTCATTACGAAAGGTTTCTTGAAATAGGAAGGAATATATGAAATGAAAAGACCTTAAATCATAATGGGCTCACTGGCCAGTTCTAAAAGGTTTCAATGTAGCCCCAATTTACAAAGAAAATTAATTAAATTTCAATTATTTATACTCACAAGCTTTAAATTATACAACGAGAGGAGCTTTTTCTTAAATTATTACTGAGAAGTGCTTTCTGAATAAAAGATGTAACTTTCAATGGCATTTCAATTTTAAACTATGTATATAAAGAGTAAGTTCAAGATTCCCTATCTCGGTATTGTCTGTGACTGAACTTATTTGATAGGACCCAACGACCGACCGAGAACTTCGCAAGAAACTTTGGACATTTAATTTCTCCCAATCGAATCTGCCTACCCTAACCGAAGTGAGAGATTTTTGTTTCATGATAATTTATTTTTTCTTCTTGATTTGATTTTAAGTAACCTAAAACATTTTTAAATCATTGAAATCTGCAAATTCATTTGACGATTGAGTGCATTCAAACCATACATTAAATAAGTTTGTAATCGACTTTTACTTGTAATAAATAATAATAAATAATAAATAAATATTTCTTACATTCACACCAATTAGCCTAGCCCAAAGTAAGCACTGTAAGGCTTGTGTTATGGATACTAGGGTAACGGATAGACATACATATATGATACATAAATATGTAATATTCATAGAAATATTTATAAACACCCATGACTCAGGTACAAATGCTCGTATTCATCATACAAACATCTGCCCCTTCCGGGATTTGAACCCAGGACCGTGGGTGCGAAAGGCAGGATCGCTACCATTGCACCAAACGGTCGTCAAAAATAATGTAGAAAATTCATTATTACCTAGCTGACCCAGCCACGCGTTGCTGTGGCACAATAATTTTAAGTTGGAACAATATTTCAATACTACAAACAGACACTCCAATTTTATTTATATGTATAGATGTAAAGATAAAATAAAAGAATTTTTCAAAAATAAAAGAAGCCTTAGTTCCTGTTTATTACATCAGCTACCTGCCAATAAAAGTCCCGTCAATATCGGTCCAGCCATTTCTGAGATTAGCCGGAACAAACAAACAGACGGACAGTAAATAAAAATTGTAAAAAATGTTATTTTGGTGTATGTACCGTATATATATTCATATGCATGTAGTAAAAACGGTTATTTCAATATTACACACAGACACTCCAATTTTATTTATATGTATAGGTTGAGTTTTTAGACAGCTTCCATAGAACTGTAGCCACTGCGATCTGAAAGATCTACTATGACTCGCCTCCAAGTTAAAGCATTTTTTTAACTAAAAACCCATGAAATCTAGGATCTTTTTATATTTGAAAATATATCACCCATGGTATATACTGCCTTCATTATTAATGAGGGATCCTCACTACACAAAAGGTGTATCCCTGTCCTGTGTCACAGAATCTGCAAACATCAGTGTCACTCAATTTGAAGTGAAATTGGTGCCTGATTTGTGTACACTGTCCAGTTAAGCGTTCCTTTACACGACCGATAATAAGACCTGTTTTTTCGCTGACTTTAATCTTTTTTGTCAAAAGCTTATACTTATAAGTAGGATGATAGACAATAGGACGTGTAATTTGAGTGGGTCGCAAAATCAGTGGTTTTTTTTTCTCTTTATTGAAATGAAATGATAATATTTATTTCAGACTTTTACAATCCATAAAATATGTTAGTAACAATGACTTAAAACTATGTTAGTAGAACTTAAAATAAACATTGTTTTTAACGTGGGTCGACATCCATTGTGCAAGGATTGGACTGTCCACCCTATCTGCAACCACCTTCAAAAGAGTGTTGGCACTGCATCGCACTCGCTCCCACAAGGAAGCAACTCGCTTGCGCAGCACAGCGTAGAAGCCATCAGTGCTAAACTTGGCGAACATACCCGAAGCACTACATCGCCAAGGCAACCCCAACAATCCCCTGAAGGCGTTGTTATGTTGGACACGCAGAGCATTGAAGGTCCTCTGGGTGTAATTGCTCCATAGGTTGCACGTGTATAAAGTTTGGCAGTAAGTTTTAAATAATGTAATTTTAACCTCATGAGAGCAGCGTGCAAACCTACGTGCCAGCATATTACCCCTAACCGATAACGCTCTGCGTTCCCTTTCAAGATCGACATCATCTTTGAGATCCTCCGTGACCCAGTGACCCAAATATTTAAACTTTGTAACTACCCGAAGAGGAGATCCACTGAGAGCTATTGGAGGAAGTGAATATGTTTTTACCCTAGATTTAAAGATCATTATCTCACTCTTTTTTACGTTATATTTGAGTCCATGAGCCACAGCATATCTCTCACATATTTTAAGTAGTACTCTCAGTGCGTTGACTGAGGGGCACAGCAGCACCATGTCATCGGCATAGCTAATGTTGTTAACAAAATGTCCATCAACCGAGCACCCCACCCCCGCGCTGCTGAGCTCCTCAATCAACCCATCAACGTAAAGATTGAAAAGTGTGGGTGATGATAACCCGCCCTGTCTCACACCACATTCCATCTTATAAACATCAGAGTACTCTCCTGACCATCTTACAGAGTTGGTTTGATTGTCGTACCAAAATTTAAATAACTTTATTATTTCTAAAGGCAAGCTAGTGTTATTATATATTTTATTCCATAACACGTTGTATGGCACCATGTCAAATGCCTTTGACAGGTCCAGGAAACATGCAAAAACTGGCGTATCTCTGTCAGTATAATACCGAACAGTGTGCTTAAGGCATAGTATCGCAGACTCGGTTGATAATCCCGATCTGAAACCAAACTGAGCTTCCCGCAAGTTTGTATGCTGGTTAAGATGCTTATTAAGCACACTGTCCAGCACCTTTGCCAAAATAGTAGCTAGCGAGATAGGCCTATAATTACACTTATCAGATGCATCTCCCGTTTTATTTTTAATAATTGGTACCACTATAGTTTTCATGAGGTCATCTGGTAAGTAGTTGTGACGAATGCACAATGTATATAGCATTGCAAGAATTCTAGGGAGATGACCACCAGCATGTTGCAGATGCTCGATACTGAGCCCGTCGTGTCCAGGTGACTTACCCCTCGTCATATGTCTGATGACGTTAGCAACTTCTGCTGGAGATATTTTTACAAGGTTGCCCCCCACACGGCTCTCAGCATCGGGCATCGGCATACCCACGTCCACTGATTGTGGGTCCACTTTAAAAAGGTCCCTGAATAAATTGGCTATTTGTCGAGGCTCACTAATATTATCTACACTTGCTGGTAAGCATACTTTTGGATTCAACTTATTGGTAGATTTCCAAAATTGTACAAAGTTTTTAGCCTTATGATGTGAGGCAATGATATCCATCTTTATTTGGTCACTATTTTTTTGACAGAATTTGAGTTTTGCCTTAAAGTTTTTTCTAGAGCAGCACATTTCCTCATACAGCCGCCCCGAGCTAGGCTTACCATGCAAAAACCATTGTTGGAAACATAACCTAGCCTTCTGGTGCGCCTCCCTTACATATTTATTCCAGCCCGTAATGTGACCTCGTCCCTTTACACGCGCCTTATCACAACTAGCAACAGATGCCTCTCTTAGTATCATAACAATCGAATTATACATTTTATTAATTAATTTACTATGGCTAATATTATTACATATACTATCACAACACAATTCTAATTCATCTGGAAAATCAATATCTTTTAATTTAATATTACATACATTTAAGTATTCTTTTATCTGCGATTGTTCCCGTTCTCCCCAGATCACCCCTTTCAAGGAGTTATTATTATTATTAATGATATCATCATTGCCATTACCTAAATGTTTAGACTCAATACTACTTAAATTACACACAATTTCAATGGGTATATGGTCAGACCAGAACACATCATAATGTATTTTAACACTTACAACTGTCCGTTTAGCCGCCGCCGTAATCACACAGTGATCAAGCCACCGCCTACATCCCTGGTGTGAATCACTGACATAGGTAAACGAGTCTTTTGGCAGCAACTCACTGTCCACTATACACAGTTCTTGTTCCACACAGAAGCTTTTTAGTTCATTGTAAAAAGGCATCTCAGGATGAGCATTATAGTCACCTAGTATGTACACTAAATCTACACTTTCGCTTTCGATAATTGCGTAAATTTCAGCCAAGCATTCCGTGAACTCAGTTAAGTTTTTACTATTGTCGTTTGGCATATACACAGAAAAGAATATAATAGATTTATTTTTCATGAGAACTTTAATAGCCACGAGACGCACACTTTTGCACTGTATTAAAGAAACACATGGAAACTTATCCTTACGCCAGAGAAGCGCACCACCCCCATAGGGGCGACCGCGCAGGACACCCGCCGACAAGTCCACAGCTGTGTTACCGACGTAGGCGAAGTTCGCGTCAATAGTTCCCAATTGTGGTATGTCATGCTGCAACAACCACGTTTCTTGAAGGGCAATAATGTCTGACGACTTGCATAGGTTTCTCACACATTGAACAGATCCAGATAGACCTTTACAATTGAAACTTATAAATGAGAGATTATCTGTTGATGTTTCACTATGCATATTTCGTGTTATCTAATAATAATCTATTTCCATTTTCATTGTCATCTTTCTTCAACCTAGATTTCGTAAAGTTTACAAAACGCCGAAAAAGTACACCCTCAGGCCAAAAGCTTTCATTTAAAAAGACATCCAACTTACTTCTTGGCACCATCACTTTATATGCATTATATCCTCTGTCAATCTTTAATGTGAGCCTTTGCAATGAAATGTTTATTTGACTCTTATTGTAAACATGCGAAATTATGTCATTCTCTGCTGTAGACTTATCAACATTGTATAAAAACAAGGGTATTTTGATATCAGCCGCTTTAAAATTTCCATTTGGTTCACTCGTAGCCGTTCCCTTTTTTCCTACAATTCTATTTCGCAACTTTCTCCTCTGCACCAATTTCCATTCCTGAGACTTGTCATCATTCTTCCATTGCCCTGGTTCCTTAAGTTTATCTGCCATAGATACGACTTCAGTGTCTTGTTTCGCGCACATTCGCGGTTCCGAAGGCGCTTGTAACATTGGCGCTTTTGCGTTTACACTTGTAATATGCGACTTAGGCGATTTTGTTTGCACATCGTACGGCAAGTGGGGAGGTTGGTTTGACATTCGCTGAATTGAAGTCGCATTATAACATTTGTTGGCGGTAGTAGTTTCTTTATGTGACATTCTATACGATTCAAACGAATGTTCAGGGCTTTATACCGTAATATCCCTATTCTTGGGGCTCAAGTCAGGGATGTGCTGTAGTCCCATTGGACCACTATCATAATTGTAGTCTTCCCGCAAATGTACACCTCGTCTTGTGTTTACATTGTAGTAATTATCGTGTGTCACAGTTGCAGTCATTTTTAAGTCGTCCACATCTTGTTGCAATACTTGAAAGGTATCCACTGTCACACACCGTTCATGTAGCACCTTTACATCCTCCTTCAAAATCAGGATATCTTTTAGCAGACGGGTTACATCAACGTGATCAAACGTTATGGGTGGTAATTTCTGGAGATCACGGGCCACAAACACAGGAACTAAGTCGGGATCCGTTTGCTTCAAAAGCGTAATTATATCGTCGATATCTCGTTGCGTCTTTTTGTCACCTTTTCGGTTTTTTATTGGCTTATCCGTTGGGATGGAGTCATGTAGCAATTTCTTGGCACTGCATATTTCATCAGGTGTAAACGCCGTCACACATATTCGACTTAGACTGATCTCGTCCATTACATCGAGTTTATTTTTCACAAAAGTTAATACTTCACTAATTACGAGATTACAACCCGTACATTTAACAATATTCGATGCCATTGTCACATGAAATTAGCGACAGGGCACGCACAACACACTTTAACACCCGGCACGTACGGTGCGCGCGCGCTGATTAATTTGGGGCTTTTATCCACATGGATACGTCAGCCCCAATCTTCAGTCTTCTCAATAACATATCAGTTGTCATAGAATTCGGATACAAAAGTATTATATAGACGAAAAGGAATTACTGTTCGGTCAGTTTCACTAGAGCACATAATTTTTTAGCTACATCAGATTTCGGTTCAGCCAAGATGTTTTGTACCAAACCTACATTTCGAATATTTAGATGAAACTCCTCAAACAGTGAGGCTCGACCCTGTTCTTGACACAGTCCATTAGCATATGTTGTATATCTTCTATTTTGTCACAAGCCATGCAATTAGGTGAATTTCATTAAGAATTTTTTCATTAAGAATGCAAACTTTGCCGATGGTTAGTGTAAAATCAGTGGTAGAAAGTGAAGAAAAAAGCGATCCAATTATAAGTCGTGTGTGGAATAGCTAAGGCATTTACATCCCTAATTACGTAAACTGAGTTACAATTCGATACAATTTGTTTGAATTATTAATCAACTCTGCAAAACATTTTGATTATTCACGAAAGGTCCTATTTTGCATATTAGTCTTTTTCGGCTGCGGATTCATGAAATGCGACCGTCGATATGTACATACAGAATATAGTGTGGAGAGCATGTGCACTTCTCTATGTCCAATAACGGCCGCTGTAAATTCAAACCGACTTTTTTCTTTGTATCTGGCAACGATTATTCGATTTCGTACAATTTAGTGGTTCAATTCAAATCGGACCACATCGTCTCGTGAAATATTTGGCGTTATTTGATTATATTTATCAATACGTTAATAATGCTATATAAACAATAACTGGCATTACCTATTGAGCGTTACAATTTTAGGAACTCAATCTCGAGGACATTATGATAACAATAAAAAACCATGAAGTTATCTGTTAAAGTGGATAGGCCAACTTCAAGATATCTCATTTAAAAGCATGTGTGCAATTCACACGTGGTATAAGTGAAACCTTCAAAAATAATACGTACACGTATACAAAATACCACGGTTGTTGTGATGCCTTCTCTCAAGCTTTGTACTTCGCATGCGCACACAAACACGTATTAACAGACGTTCATAATGCTTCCAATCTCATTTCCTCCTACGTTAAATCTTATGAATTTATGTGTCTCTCTCGTTTTACTGTCGTTTTTTCCTTTCACCGACTTTCAAATCAAAGTTTTCGAACTGTACAAACTCCAAATATATTAGAAACCATCACGTGATTTTACAATCCTGCTATAAAAGCAAGTAACCGTTTTCCGAAAAATATGCTAATTTGTCTTACTATGCACGTGTGCCTTTTTTTTTGTTTGTTGATCGCGTAGATTTTATATTGACAATAGCGATAATTGTTCACAAGAACAGTTAAAACGTTTTTAGTAATCAGAGTCTGTAGTTACAGGTATCTTCAGAGTAATATACATATAATATAATCTTTCATTGATTTCCAACTATGTGCGTTTTTCATCATGGAACTGACTTACAATAGCTGTATTCATTAATAAATTATACGCTATACCATCGTATTGCTTGTAATTGTTCAGCACATTTTCAGTTTAGTCTGTGGATGTAGACCGGCCGATAAAATTGGGCTCGACTATGAACGTAATACGTACGATGAACTAGCAGCCATACCCATACTAGTACCCATGAAGAGCTCCGGAAGCATATTCAGAGAATTTCAACTAACTCTCGTAATAAAATGTAGTTTAATAAAACAGAGCAGCTTGCATCATATTATGGAGCTAACACTTTGAGAACGTTAAGAGATAAAAAAAGATCGTAATTTATGATTAAGAAACAAAATCATATTTTTCTTTATTTCATGATATTGATGCGGTTTGTATGATTCGATTCACAGGCAAAGTTATTATATGTGTAAACTTTAAAAAACCGACATTAAATTCCTTATGCTTTTTTTGACGTCTGCATCTTTTTTTAATAAATTATAACGCCTAAAGAACGTAATTCAATATTTTTTACGCAACACTCAGTTATTTTTTGTTTTACTTTTTTCATAAATTAACACTTATTTAAAAAAAATATACATATCTTCGTATTTCTTTTTGGTATTTTGCAGCAAATAATAAAACAAACTAATGCCGCATTGTTTACAAAAACAGTGTTTTTTTAAATTCTCAATATCTTATGAATAAATTAGGTTAAAAAAATGTGTTGTATTTTCGATCACACTTATTAATCTTAAGTTATTTGTTAATGTTATAGTAGTTTCCTTTTTTCAAATTAAAGTGGAACTAGGAAAATTTATAGAAAAACATGAACCTAAAAAAAACGCTTCTAACATAGATTACTTTCAAAAGCCTCGAAAATTAAACCAGAAATAGATGCAAGTCATATAATTACAACTTAGATTAGAATATTGAAGTCTGACACCCATTTCTCAAACTTTCTCGGCTATTCATTGATATAATTCAATCAAAATATTTCACAAATTTGATTTTTGATTAATTGAGTCATTACCAAATAAATATTTTTACGATACAAATTACATTATAAAGGCATTTTTCTGTGCAATAACTACATAATATAATTATTGTAAATCCATATCTTATACGCAGTACCTAAATGATTTGTAATTGTATTTAACTAATCATCCCGGATACGCGATGCGTTAATCAAAAAAAAACAAAATAATACGCAAAATGAAACGAAAAAAAATATGGGTGCTTTTACTTATGTATATTACTTACGTGTGAAGTTATAATTTATTTATTTTATAAAAAAATAAAAAGAATACATACCGACAGGTAACCTCAAATCAATAAACGAACTTAAAAAGTCTATAATATAAGAAACCACTTTTAAATAAAATTGTTATTATGTTATTATATAATATGAAATTGTTATTATACTAGGCGATGCAGTCGCTAAGCATAAAGCTACGCTAGCACCATATATTGGAGCGGGGCGTAATACCCAAAAAAAATATATATATTTTATTTCGATGGGAATTTTTGCGAATTTCAAAATTCGGGCTCCGTCACAATCTGATCCTAAACCTGTTGATTCGATTGCACACAAAAAATATTAAAATCAGTTAAGAACTCTGGAAGTTACGGCGTAACAGACATTTCGCCATTGAAGCTTCGCTCACTTCGTTCGCTCCGCTCCAAATATTATATCAATTATTGTTAACCACCATATATAACATTCATAAATATTTGAGTAACTACCTTCAGTCAATTAGCGGCCAACTTCATCCTGCTGGTTTATTCCATGTCGCTTTTGTGGGCAACTTTTGTGTTACAGTGATGGACGCGACTCTTAAAATTTCACTCTCATCATTTTTTCATAACGCGCCTAAAAAAGTATAACTTCAAAAATATTCAATAAATTGTTAGAAACGTGCCTGATTAGAATATTGGAAAGTAATTATTAGCATATGTATGATGACCATTACTTTCATCATGCCTTTATCAAAGCTCCTATGAATGATTCGAAACGTCAGGCTTAAAAATAAAAATAAACGTGTAGTTTATACGATATAGTGGTTTTATTTAAATATGCAATAGTCGCGAAAATGTAAGAACTAAAAACATTCATACAGACATACAATTACGCCTTTCTTCACGATCCTGACAAACATCTCTCGCTTCTTCAACTGTCATCAGGCCTTTCATATAAGCTCGACGGTTAAAGGTGCTTTTGATCTGTCCTATTAAGGATATCTCATTTGGTCTCTGAAAGTTCGCCTTGGTCTGCCTTTACCCACTTGCCCAAGCACATTTGTCTCATTAACTTGTTCTATTTCGTCCACCCTCACTATATGTCCAATCCATCTAAGCATTCCTTTTTTCATCTTTGTGACTATATCTTTTTCCAACCCACTCTCTTATTACATCATTCTTTATTTTATCCATCAAAGTCACTCCAGCTATACTTCTTAATGCTCTCATTTCCACGGCGTTAATCATAACATTCGAGCTTCTTCTGCCAATCTCAAGATTCACTTCCCTCTTGGGTTTGGTACCAACACACCAATTGGCAACTTTACAATAAACGAAATAATCGTTTCATTTCTAGGTTTATCTGTCATTTACAATTTATGCACTGCTCACAACTGACGAAAGGAAAGGAGCATACAATCAAAACACAAACTTTCAACTAATTTAACTTTAAAATGCGTTTTTCCGAAGCTCCGCGAGAGTGTATTGACACAAATGTCTTTATTTGCTTAACAACATGTTTGCGTTCCTTAAGTAGGTAGACGGGAGCTCTTTCATTTTACGCTCACAAATCCAATTTAATTTTTGTTCCCGTTTTTTGGAAATATATAAAACGCATTTGCCTACTCATTTGAGTTCAAGCTTCATGTATCTATACTTCTATATAAATCTGTAGGTTCTGTCTATACATATATTTTTTGGACAAATTTTATGATAAATATTAATTTTAGGACTCACTATACCAATTCAATTTTTTTTTAAATGTCTGTCTGTATATCTGCTTGTCCTTCTCAACGTCAAGAACGGATTGACGGTTATAGTCCTAAGTCTACACTAATATTATAAAGAAGAACGATTTCTATTTTTGTATGTTTGTAATGAATAAACTCAAAAACTAAAAAGCCGATTTCAAAAATTTTTTCACCATTAAAAAGCTACATTCACCTTGAGTAACATAGGCCATTAAATAATAATTTAATGGTAGAAAAAATTTAAAGAATTCTGTTCACCCGTTACCCGCTAGTATATTATAAATACGAAAGTGATTATAATATACTAGCATACGAAGTGATTATCATGATCTTTGCATACACTTTTCCAGGAGTACAGAAGTACATAGGGTACCTTTTATCCAGAAAAAAGTACTGTTACCGAGAAAAAATGTAACTTTTAATCGGTAGTCTGCATTACCGCAACCGAAGCCACCTGTATATACATATACGAGTATATATCTATACACTTCAAAAGGAATTCGTCACGGCTTCTATTTGATATTTATTTCAATGTTTTTTTTTTATTTTCCTGGAAGGTAGTTGTTAAAAGAGACGAATGTTATTATAAGTACGTAGTCATATAGAAATGAGGTTTATTTATAGATTCAAACAACGTCGGGAAAACGAGTCTGAGCCCACAACTTCTATCGTTTTATCATGTGAAGTCCCAGAATAAATTAGACTTTTAAAATGGTTTGTACGTTTCCTTTATACCTATCTCAATTCAATGTGATGTATTCCATTTCGATGGATTTTTTCCAGTTCACTAACTATGTTTTTATACTTTTGTAAATTCAGTCAAATAAGGTTCTTCCTATAAAATATAATTCATATATATATATATATATATATATATATATATATATATATATATATATATATATATATATATATATTCATTTATTTATTCCTGTATGGGAATTGTAACTTATTTTTTTAGAATAGAATAGAATAACTTTTATTTACATAAAACATGGTATTATGTTGGCGAACAAATTTTTTACAATGAACATGTTTTGCTTATCATATTGGCTCCGTGCACGATTACAGCGCCAACTAGCGTCCACAACTTTGTGGGCTCTGTCACATTGACATTTAGGTCGTATATTTTTGAAAAAATATCGAAATGAAAAAATAACAAATATTTTCGACTAATAAATTGTTGTGATACCACGATTTGGGTGGAAAAAAGGTTTTGAAATCATTTTGGTCATTCAAATCAAATCAGGTAAGTCCAAAAAGTGTGTTTAATTTTGATCGTGTCAGGGTTTGTTTACTTCATTTATAGTTGTAGTTTTACAGTAAAACAAAAAGAAAAAGCTACTTTAATGGTTTCATTATATAACAGTAAATATATTTAAATGTTCCTGTATTGCTAGTAATAAATTAAATATCGTTTTCAGATCGAAATGAGTATTGTTTTGAAGACCGGATTTGTGAGTGTTTCTCACAATATCAAATTCCAACCACAAACCGTATTTAAAGGAAAGTTGTTGGTATTGGCTGGACATGTCCGAGATTATTTTATTATTATTATTATATTCGTTTATTACCATATAAAGATTACATTTCTTACTTAATTGTTACTTCTAGCTTATAAATACATTCACACATGTAGCATCTGTTGCCGAACTAGGTAATACATTACCTGTATTTCAGCATACAGCGCCTCTTGCCTCGGAGCATATAGGACACATCAATTTAAAAGCTACATTAACAATTTTATCTTATACTATTACTTATGATTATTTTTTATTGAGGAAATCTAATGATGGTCCTCTCTGTGTGTAATATGTTGACGAGTGAGTGTATGCTAGAGGGTGAGTATAATTTATTTATTTAAATTCAGATGGATTCTATTTGACACTTTCAATTACCATTCATCGTAGTATACCAATCAATTTTTCTGTTTCGTCATAAGACTTTGTCACAAGGAAGGCTGACACAGCTTTTTTTACCGCTGTTTTATTCATAGGATATATATTAATTATTTTATTGATTTTGTTGTACACAATGGGACCTAAAAATGGAAAGAACCTCTGGGCCGAGGTTGTTTTTGTCCCAGAAGTCTGATAACACGCAGCAAACCATCTACGCCTCTTTAACAAATCAGGGGAGTATTCTAACAGGGAGTGCTGCTTCACAACAATCCTGAGTAAGAACAGTTGCCGGACTGTCAAAACCTCACAGTACTCATAAAGAAGTTGAGTGGGATACAGAAAAGGTTTAAAAGTAGAAATTTTAAGTATTTATTTTAAGTTTTCGCAGTAAAAATGAGGGCAGTATCATCGGCGTACGAGATAATTCTTCCTTGAAACTGATCTAGGCATAATAAATCATTCATATAAATGATGAAAAGAGTTGGCCCTAAGATACTGCCTTGTGGTATACCATATGTTAGTGGAAGATCAGAACTAGTGTAAGATCCTATCCTTACACTCTGAAGCCTATCTGATAAGTAGTCATCAAAAAGATCAAGCTGTTTGCCTCTTATACCGATTTTTTCCAACTTTTTAAGGAGTATGGGGAGTATGAGATGTAGAAGAATTAAGAACAAAACAAGGGCAGAGTTCAATAATTCACGCTCTCATCATAAGGCAAACATCTATTACCTTACCACCTTACAAAACGGTTTTAAACGTAAGTAATTATTTCCGTTTGAACTTAATACTTAGTTTGATCTAGTTTTGATAAACGTAATATTCAAATATTAATTTGATTGCAGGTGAATACAACACGAATCGATAAAAATTAAAATCTATTATGTAGAATCGCTTTGCCATTGACAGATACATCTGATGACAGAGCCCACATTATTTCTACTTTTGACAACCATGAGCGCTGCGATAGATTGTGTTACCCCCACCTAGTACTTCGCACCCAGCGAATACATAGCATGCAATTTTAATTTACTGATGTGAAACGACTTTACAAATTTAATGAGTCAACGTCATGAGATTAATTCATAAAAAAGATGTAATAAAAAATTAATTAACATGGCAAAAAAAATACACCATTAAGTAAAAACATTAAATCAATTTGAATTATTTTAACTAAAAAAAGCATTTAAGCTATAGAAATTGTTCTCTTTAAGCCACTTACATAATTTATTCTTAAACAATCTGTTGATAAGATTTTTAATATCATTAGAAAATGAAATTCATGTTGTAAATGAATTTCAAATTTAGGTTATAATTTTAAGATACGAAATAAAGCTATTTCAAATTCGAGTATTGGTAAATACGTTTATTTGGCTTCTATTTGCTTTTCAGAATAGATTGCATCGATACTTTGTAGCTTTTGAAATACAACATTTTTCTCTTTATTTATTTTTGCTATATGAACAGTAAACCAATATTTCGTAACGAGAGATGATGTAAATAGTAACTGTGTTATTCATAAAAAAACTCAAACCCTTAAGAAACCTATTTAAGTCTTTTTACTTCAAACACAAGTCATAAATCGAATGAAAGTGACAAAATAATTTTTAACTGAAAGTGGTAAGAATAGTAATCTCTACTATATAAAGACAATACTTTGTGTGTTTGTTACCATATATAGTTACCATAGTTACCATAAGCTTAAGAATAACAGTTTTTATAATCAAATAACGTTACCATAGCAACGCGTGGCCGGGTCAGCTAGTAAGAATAATAATACTTTTCAGAAAATATCTATATAAATGTGGCTGTAACCCATCTGTTGAGATGTCAGCTTTTACCTAAACGGGCCGAGTTCAATCCTCACACACTTACTAAGCACTAACTTATTAAGCACATGACACAAGCACACTCGTAATAAAAGCATCGTACCACCAGAGGTGAACGGTAATATTAATAACGTGTCTCGTATTGTCATAGAATTAATTCCGAAACTACACAACCGATTTTTATTCATTTTTCTGAATGTATTCCAACGTAGGATATAGGATAGTCTTCATTTTAATTTATAACATAACATAACAATAAATTTATAATGTTTGTTTAGATTTTTCAAAGAGGTGGAAATTGTCTTGGCTACTTAAATAATTAATATTTGTTACTTTTAATGTGTTAAATACGGAACGGTTCGTTTCTTTAAATAAATTGCAAACGCGTTTCTTCGCTTGGGATCATTTATCTTGGTCAAGATTCTAATGTTATTCTATTTGTAAGTGGAGATCTGAATGAATATCAAATGACGTTATGCTCTCTGGCTGAAGCGCCAAAGTGAATAACCATGATTTGTAGACTTCCTTAGAAGAGATGTTATTCATCTCGACAACTATTATGGTAGTACAATAGAACTGGCTCGAAGTCTTCAAAGATTTCGTTGTAATAATGATACGCAACCGAAAGCAATTACACAACTTTAAACTAGACAAAAGCAAACTTGATTCGAGCACTGAAGTTTGGTATCGGAAATTATAAAAATATTTCTATGTTTTTACATGTTAAATGTTTGTCAATTTATTTTAATTATCCCAAAGTCAATCTCTGAGACGTATAATCTATAACCTAAGATCACAAATTTATTGTTTGTCTGTCCGCTCTTTTTCCCGCTCTTTTTCCATTGTATACGCGTTACCATAGCAACGCGTTAACCGCAAGTAGTTCGTCTACCGGACGCTAGATGGTGCTAACGGAATAATATTTAATAATATAAAAAAATAAAGAATTTTGTCCACCCGTGCGAAGCCGGGACGGGCCGCTAGTCTTTAATTTAAGATCACAAATATGTTGTTTGTCTGTCCGCTCTTTTTCCATTGTATACGCGTTACCATAGCAACGCGTTAACCGTAAGTAGTTCGTCTACCGGACGCTAGATGGTGCTAACGGAAAAATATTTAATAATAGAAAAAAATTAAAGAATTTTGTCCACCCGTGCGAAGCCGGGACGGGCCGCTAGTTACAACAAAGGCAATAGTAAGTTATCAATACGTCAAACACTTATTAATATTTTCTTGGTGACACTACTTGGTGAGATAAATGCACGTGTAACAATTGACTGCATTTGTTCTGTTTGGCTTAAACCTTCGTTGTGATATTAGAAAAATAAAAAAATATAAAAGTTAGTAAATTCTATTGTTTCCACTTACCAACTCCCAGCGCAAACGCCGCCTGGAAACAATAGTATTCAGAGACTTACGGCTCAGTTTCATGTGACCTATTTTAGCTCTGCTGTCATTTATGAAGTTTTTTTTTCACTTTTGGTTTTAGGGAACGAAAAACGGAGCATTTAGTTAAACTGACTGTGCTCGTTTCCAACGGCATATTTGTATAAATTCTATACAGGATACCCTTTATAAGATGAAAGTGATACTTTAATTTTCAGATAGTTGACGGAGTATTATTTGGAAAACGGTTTTTGAAGTGAAAACTTCTCTAGCATCGTTGTGATTTGAAAGTCGATGAAAAATAAAAGCGACAGTAAAAAGAGACAGACACATAAATTCATAAGATTTACGTAGGAGAAAATCAGATAGGAAGCATGTACGTGTGTTAATACGTGTTTGTGTGCGCATGCATACTACAAAGTTTGAGAGAAGGCATCACAACAACCGTGGTATTTTGTATACGTGTACGTATTATTTTTGAAAGTTTCAGTTATACCACGTGTGAATTGCACACATGCTTTCTTTTATTTTCACTATGCAGGACTATCACTCGTACCTATACTTTAGAACAGAGTTTAATATGTTAGGTAGAATATTTACATCAATCAAATTTCTTAATTTAATCTTAAAAATTGTAGTCCCCTAACGGGGTATGAACCCCGTTCTGCTTGGCTCATATATAGACTATTATTTCATAATAATACTGACTATATTTACCACTATATAAAACTCATGAGGCAATAAAAATATGTTTAACGTATTTGACTTTTTAAAGTGTTAAAATATTAAAATTGTTTTAAAACATGAGTTTTTCGATGAACGGTACCAAGATTTACCATTTTGTCGGCAGCTGCGCGCAATAGCTGTAATATCGTTACCATTAAATTTCACACGCTACGTATCGTGGTCGAAATTCAGCCTCTGCTGACCAGTCAGTCTGTATTATGTGCGCGAAACGTGTTTTAAATAACTTGGCATGCTCATTGACTACAGCTTTAATAAGCTTAGGTTGTTTCGACATCTGTGTGTACATTTTGCGATCGTTCATTTCCGTTTAATCTCAAATTGAATTTCGAATTTCTAGTAAAATTATTGGATTCCTGTATTGATTTTGTTTTATTACACTGTGACGACCGTTTAGTGCAATGGTAGCGATCCTAGCTTTCGTACTGATGGACCTGGGTTCGAGTTCCGGAAGGGGCAAATGTTTATATAAAATTTGTACCTGAGTCATAGGTTATTTCCATAAGTATTATTTATCTATGTATCACATATTTATGTCTATCTAGTAATTATAACGCAGGCCTTACAGTGCTTGAGCTCGATAAGGGGACACGCGACCCCCACCAATGTGTTGTGGGACGCCACCAATGTGTTGTGTTAGTGGGTAGGCCTCCAAGACTTTACCGGGCACTAGACCGGGTATGGAGGAGAGTCCCACATATCATCTCGTGCTCTCCCGACATGAGCGAATGCCTAATACATTTCCTGCGAAAGAAAGGCCTTACAGTGCTTACTTTGGGGTAGGCGTGAATGTAAGAAAATAATTATATTTTATTATGTGTCTAGTTTCTTAAGGAAGGAGGTTATAAAGAAATGCTTATACGTAACTAGAACCTCATTATATCATCGCCCACTGGTAGATTAGGGCCTATCCAAGTGCACATCAGTGAGCACGATCCACGGCTACTCTCATACAGTTCTTGTTAGCCGCCTTGCGATGGTCGTTGCTTCATCGTGTCTGAGAGCGTTCTACGCTATATTTTCCTATAAGATATATGCTAACTATCGAAAAACATCGCTTTAACGCACTACTGATACCTACAGACATTTATTTAACTGCAAAAGATAGTTTAATGATTTTTATACATATATATTTTTTATATTTTTCAATGCTTTCTTCTGTAATAAATTATTTTAATAAAAAAATACTAGAAAAAATCTCAGGCGCAAAGATATTAAAATTATTGTTTGATGTTTTTGTAAGCGTCCTAAGTAGAATTTTCAATTTGAATAATAAATGTCTCTTAACTCTAAATATAATAACAAGAAATTTTGTGACTCAGAAAACTACAAAGGGAACTGTTTGAAACTGGCTGTTGACAAGATCCTTTATATATTTTTTCTTTATATTCTTATGTTATATAATTATGTAACAATCTCACATAGTTACGATCTCATATTTTGTGAAATATATATATTTCCATTTATTTTCTGTATTTCTATAATTATCCACAGAGTCAATCAGAGCTAACAGAAACCGTAATTTTACATTATTCATATATACTCGTATATACAGGGTGGAAAAAATGGGCCCTGGAGAGAAAGTACCTTAAATATTTAAAAAAGCTCAATTTACTGAATTAAAATAATCCTTTATTTTCAAAAATAAATGTAACTGCATTCACAGAATTCTTTAAAAGCTTATCCGAACCGGGAATCGAACCAACTAAAAAATCAAAAAAATAAAAAAGATGAAATCTAACATTATTTTATATTTTATCGCGAATACTGAATTAATTGAAAGACACTACAATGGACTAATATGGAAGAAAAATAACACCTAGCAAGAGGCTAACAATTTAACTAATAAATTGTTCTAAATAAGACCCCTCGTTCCCGATACATAAATTTAGTCTTTGTTGAAGTTCATTTTGTGTGGCCTTCTGCAAAGTGTTTTTGTGTATTCTATTAATTACATTTTCTACCTCAACTCTAAGCTCTTCTACAGGCTCATAAGATTTTTTGTAAATAACATTTTTGACATGGCCCCATTAAAAATAGGAAAGAGGCGTAAGATCTGGACTTCTTACGTCATGGAATTGTCCCGTTAGTACCGATCCACACATTGAAGTTTTCATTAAGGTAAGCCACGGTAATTCTACTATTATGAACAGGCGCACCGTCGTTGGAAAATTTATATTATTTCGTTCATCTTCTGGTAGAAGGTTGAATCGATGTTGTAAGAGCTCTAATATTTCAATGTATTTGTCTGTATTTAGATGTACTTCGTAAATGTGCACCAGCACAACCATGTTGCTTCTGATTTCACACCAAACATTAAACGAAAATTGGGCCTGATTGTTTGTTTCGCGAACACGGAATGGATTTTCACGGGACCAATAATGATAATCACGCCTGTTATACATTCCGTTATTGCTAACGTTTGTTTCATCAGACCATATTATGCATTTCAAGATGTTGGAGTACATTTCTGACCTATTTCTGCTTGTACATTTAGACAGAAGTCTAACCTTCTTTGACTGTCTCCGGGGTGTAGTTTCGGCGCCAATCGTCCGCGAAAACATTTGTATGTGTACTTTTTTCAAATATGAAGTACACGAATATAACTAGTGCCTCTTGAGCGGCTTCCCTGTTGGACGCTTTCGGGTTCCATGTCGAAAAGGTGCAGATTACGATGTTTTTTTGGCCTTCGTACTAAATGTTTTTTGAAACCTTTGACATTTACTAAGTTTTTCACCATTCGCGCCAATATTTTTCTTCACGGTATTTGTCTATTCGCTTACCTTTCACCATACCACTGAAGGGCTAAATTGTAATTCTTGTCGTTTAAAATGTATGCTTCTAATAAATGGAATTGCTCTTGATACGCTATTATTTTATTTTGATAAATACTTATTACGTAATGGTGGCAAAACAAAACAAAATCGATAAGAAATACCAAGATGTTCATTCGAATTTTAAAATTTTCTTAGATTGCTTCACCGCAAACAAATTAAACATTCCATTTTCAAACTTTTTTTTATTCCAACAAGATTCACTACTCGAGCATCAATAATAAAATTAGGGATTTGATTTGATTCGAGAGAAAATAAATGTAAGATTTAATAATGTTCTTTATTTCCAAGAACCTATGTTTCTAAGAGAAAATTTATCGTTAACACCAACTGCATTTATTATTAAAATAAAATGGCGAGGGTTATTTTTATTTTTTTAGTTAGTTCGATTCCCGTTTCGGATAATTTTTTGAGAATTCTGTGAACGCAGTTATATTTCTTTAAAAAAATAAAGGAATGTTACCTTGCCATAAATTGATATATTTTAAAGATTTAAGGTAGGAAGTACTCCAGGGCCCATTTTTTTCACCCTATTTTATATTTAAAACTTACTGTTACATTACATTCCACGCGATCAGCATATAAGTGTTGTAGGGTGTCCTACACTAAGATGATATAATTGATAATAATTTTATTGATAGAAGGAAAGGTTAAAAATTATAACAACCTATTCTAACGAATGCGTAATTAGCACTGATTTATTGCACAAATTGCATTTCTTATAATTCTTACAAAATGCTTACTTAAACCTTAAAACTAGTACGAGGACTCGTAAAAGTGTCTTCGTAAAAAAATAATAAACAACTATAAAGAGAAATGTAAAACCTCAAAACCCAAATATACGAATTTTTGTTTATGATAAAACTAGAATAGCAATGCGACATTTCTGTTTCTCCAGTTGTGCATACCTAACAACGAGCAAGTTTAAATAAAATGCGGCAAAATTCCCCGTTCGTCTTGTTCGCTCTACTTACATACATTGTTTACGGGACGCATCGATGCCAGAAACAATACTCACTGCACCAGGTGTCAGCAGTTTGTTCGTGCATCTTTGTTTTCTAACTTTGAAATATTATTACCAATATTATATCTTTTTGAACCAGTTTTAAATCCTTTATGGATTCAACGTGCTTGGCATTGACGGCGGGAATATATGTATAAAACTATTCCTTACGTTAAAGTACAGAGCGTACGTTGGGCCAGACGAGAACTAAAAACCCACTGGGACTCACCATTTGTCTGCCAAGGTCCTGTGAGTTCGTTTGCTTCAATCGCTACTGCATAGATAGAAAGATAATAAGTTTATTTGCATCATAAAACACACAAATGTATTAATCTTAAAGTAACAATTAATCGTAACATATATACAATTTTAACTTTATCCGTGCGTGTCGCAACGACGTAAAGGGAAAAAGCTCAACGGTACTTTGAGACCAAACCACTGATTTCCAGCTCCTACCCAGACAACGCACGAGTGCGCGAACATTTTACTATAACAAATAAATAATATTTTGAATACATATAAATGAATTAATGAGACAGGCGTCCCGAAGGCCCTTCCATTATGGGTAATTACCGGATACTTGTCAGTAATCCCTCCAGACATGTAAGTCGCAAAGTCACCCATCTGACTTTGGCAAGTTTGAGACATATTACGTACATTGCGAAAGCACCGTAGTAAGAATGGATTGGCGAATGTTAAGAAATGTAGATGAAACCGGAAATAATGGCTTAACGTAGGGTCCAGTACAAGAATAGGGTTAAAATCATCTATGCCCAGCCCTTCCAAAACAGTTTAACCTCCGCAGTTACACGATGATCATACAAGCCATTGTGCCACCGAACTTCTGAATGCAAGTCATTGCTATTTAATGCTATTGGCGACCGTTTGGTGCAACGGTAGCGGTCCTTCCTTTTGCACCGACGGTCCTGGGTTCTATTAGTGCTATTATTATTACACATCTATGTCTCATATATGTATGTCTTTTCGTTACCCTAGTATGCATAACACAAGCGTTATAGTGCTTACTTTGGGCTAGGCTAATTTGTGTGAATGTTAGAATTTGATAGAATCAGGTGTTACTTGGCGGAAGTAATCCATTAGTAAAATAAAAATATGTAGCTTACTTCCGCAAAACTCAAGCAGTGTGCACCGCCCGCAAATAAATGCAGAAACCGTGCTCGTTATTGCACGATCTAACAGCTCCTGATGTTGCTCCGTGTGGGAGCGAAACATGTGTAGAGTAGTTGGTGAAGGTGCCGGTGTCTGCGGTTTCTGCATTTATTTGCGGGCGGGCGGGCGGTGCACACTGCCTGTAACTGATCCACTAGTTACGGCTCCAACAATAAACCCGTGATTTTTCATAGGATTCACCACCTCCCTCCCTCGCGTCCGGAGGGGAAAAAAAAAAAAAAAAAAAAAAACGGTGCACACGTTAGGCTTGCTTGCGCAAATAAGCTACAGATTTTTATTTTACTAATGAATGTAAAAAATATTATTATAATTTAATTATTGTTTTAACATCGTTTTGTGGATATTCTGAAAATTGAAGTATAAAAATAACTTATTAAAATTAAACTATATAAAAGATACCCTCTAAAATTTTGCTCGTAGGTAATGTACCCAGAAGATTGATAATGTTACCTCGTTCTAACCTTCCCTGGGCAAGGTAAAAACAGGCCTTTCGATCACTTGACCTCTCAATAAGTTTTATTAAGGTCCTTGTATATTTATATAATTTTAGTATACCTGGAGTATTATTTTTAAGTTTGTTACCATTTCCTTTTTTATTGCCGCTGTAGGTCATGGAATTAAGTTTTTAGTAAAGACTAGCGGCCCGTCCCGGCTTCGCACGGGTGGACAAAATTCTTTAATTTTTTTCTATTACTAAATATTTTTCCGTGAGCGCCACCTAGCGTCCGGTAGACGAACTACTTGCGGTTAACGCGTTGCTATGGTAACGCATATACAATGAAAAAAGAGCGGACAGACAAACAACAAATTTGTGATCTTAGATTATAGATTAACATTTAATTATTTTGTCTTTTCTTCTAACACCATTGGAAAAAATATTGAGTGGCTTCTATACCGGTTTTTACGGTAAGTTCGGTCCGTCAACCAATGTATTGGCTCAGATCAGAGTGTTGTCGTTCCGTCATTGCTTTCGATTTTCATAACACACCTGTTTTAACTACTTAAGTTCAGACGAATGTATGTGATGTTGGCTAATAATTGTTTTGATAAAATTTTATACGTGCATTTTATATATGGGTCAATATCGCCCAAAATTTTGAGACATTATTGATCATTGTAATCTAACCTCGCCAAATACTTTTAAAATAATGAATAGAGAAATTAGTTTAGAACTTGAACCAACAAAAATTATCAAAATTTTGTGGAATTTTGATTTGGGCGATATCGTGTAAAAACCTAGGAAATGAAATATTGTGTCCAATAAGTTATTATTTATTATATTCCACATATAAAGGTTTGAACAGTTTTAAAGGAAATTTATTTAATAAGGTTTTCGCATTACACCGATGATAAATAAGAATTATAACAAACTATTCTCACATACCTACGACAACGAACAATCAACGTGATAGAATCGTACCGTTTCCTCAAGTGTACCAAGGTGATTTATCGCCTCACGATGAATAGGCCTCCAACTGGAATATGTCAGGGGAGCCCGTTCTTAATATCTATCTTGCGATTGGGATCCAGCCGCCGACTTATTCTGAGACGATTGCTTTTGTACTTTGGAATAAGGTGGGAAATTTGTTGCGGGTTTGCTGTGTTTGTACATTTTTTTTCTTAGTTTGCTCCAACTTTTCACACAAACAAATATAAGTAAATATCAATAGATTTTAATGAAACCACAATAGTTTTGATTGGAATTGGAATCTCAAAGAATCTACTTTAAATCAGGGAATCAAAGCAAAGCATTGGAATCTGCGTCTGTGTTTCCGAAATGAAATAAAATGAAAATAACTTTTTTCAAATGCACTTAAAATAAGTTGCTTTGAATCGTCCAACATTTTTACCTACAACCCATTCAGGACGTCTTTTAACTGACACGAAGAATGGGCGCAAGAAACTCGTCAGCTTTACATTTACAATACAATCATCGTCACCATGCATAATCCACAAAATAAAAAATAATTATTCTGTTATTACAATAATAGTAGTGTTATGATATCATTATTTCGTTGATTACAACAAAGTCAACAAGTATCTGATTACTTAAATCAGTATCCCAAACCTAAGTATCCCTGAACATTGCAATAACATACAGGGAATAAATGACAAATTTAAGAAAGCAACAAGATGTGTGTTTAGTATTAGGTATAAGTACCCGTCCGTTTTTAAAGCCAGTGTGAATGGACACCTTCTGGGTTAGCTCGTACCATCTTGGATGCTGTCTTGACGCTCGGGCTTGATTATGATCAAGAGCCAACCCATTAAAAAAAATAAAGGCCAAAGGTGGCAACTCACAATTTTGTCGTTTTTATACCGAGGCCTGACGCGAAAAAGAGGGATGTTAAGAATTTGACTGCTATGTATGTTTATGTGTGTCTGTCTGTGGCACCGTAGCCCTTAAACGAGTACACCGATTTGATTGCAGCTTTTTTAATTTGAAAACCGGTTTCATTACAGTTCATGCTGCCAGTATCTTCGGAACCTTGCCTAAAGGGACTCCTTTTTATAATATATTTTAGTTGTTATATTATTTATATATGTATTTTAGTTTTAGGTTAATTTAAGATAAGTTATGTTTTAGTTTAGTTTTTAAGTTATTTTATTATCCTTTGGTTGTTAATTAATTACAGTTGTTCTTAGATTTGGTGTATCAAGATCGGATCATCCATTTTTCATTGGTGGTTTTAAAATGTTTAATTAGATTTTTTAAATTTACAAACATCATTACGTAATTGTATTATGTACTTTGTATAATAGACCTTAATATTAAGAAATAAGGATTGATTTTGAAATCTTAACTCATACACGCAGTCCCCTGGTCACATTTCTAATCTAACCAATGAAATTTAGATTTGTACTATTGAAATGTGACCAGCAAATAAAAATATAAAATTTTACTGAGTTTTTTTCTGGATCAGTTGCCACCTAACCTGGAAAAAATAAGTTAGCAGAACTTTAATTAATTTCTGACTATATCTTACAACATACTATCTTTATCTCAGCATAAGACCTCCACTGCTGGATTCGTCCAGAAGCAGCCGGCTTTAATAATGATGAATTTTGCCATAATCTTCACCGTTTGCGGTGAAAAATCATAATACGGAAAAAGCTGACATGTGTGGTCTATAGGGAATGTACGGAGAATACCTTCAGTATCATTAGTCGTTTTCTACGACGCCCTAAGTATAAAGGTTTAGTGCTATTCTACACATTGAACACCACAAAGCATTATTTAATGTATACTAGCTGATCCGGCCTCGCGTTGCCGTGTTATACATTGAAATCCAGCAAAAAGAAAAAAAAAACATCAAAATCGGTTGAGTACTTTCGAAGTTTATTGCGGTCTAACACTGTGACAGCGATTTTTTATAGATATAGATTTCAAGTAACAACGTTAGTAGGTTACTATTAACACTGTCTACTATCTAAAAAATATATATTTTCAAATAATACTGATGGTATTGACAAATGTACCTTTTTTTCTTATTGAAATCCACTTATTATGTATTTGGCAAATGTACCAATTTTCTTATATAAAAGTACGTTTGTAGTCTATTAATAAACCCACCGCCCTTTTGCAGTTATGTTAAAGCCTGTATCAAAGTGCTTTCAATAGGGTCTTTATACAAAATACTCTTTATTGTAACCCACGTGTTTTAGTACATATACCTATATAAAGTTTAGATCAATGTTCTTAAATGTACTATGAACAAGTTCACTTTAAACAAATTAAACATTTATGTCAAATAATTTATATTTTAATAAGACAAATCAACCTTTTTTAATTATTATACTTTATTACAAAATTTAAAGTTAATGATAATTCAATCTTTTCTTAAGAATCTATACTAAACAAAGCAAACGCCTAAAGAAGGTTTAACATTTGAGCACACCAAGTCCTTGAATTACCAGTCAGATTTATTTTATTTAAATTCGTTTACCAACAATTGATACACTAATTAATTTAAAACATACATACTAAGGAACTAAGTGTAGAATTAATAATCAGTAAACGCCACATGCAATTAAAAACAAACAAAATATATCTTACAATACAAATACTCCAGAAAAATAGAAAAAACAATAAGTACCCCACCCATCACATATCCACTTATCAGTCCATGGTAGCAATTGCTACCGATAGCCAATACCCTAATAATGGTCAAATTGAGGCGTGGCCGGTTCTTTTTTTTAATTACGATTATTTTTTGAGTTACAAAGATCCAAATATTCTGTGGTGGATTCTTTATTTAATCAGCTTTACAGTAATATTTTTTGTTTGGTCCTAGCTTTATTATTTAGCGAGAGTATGACATTTTCATCTAAGAGTCCCACATGTTTTTCACAGTTCGCGCAGCATTGGGACTGTTGGGGTAGAGCACGCGGTAGCGGACTGACAAGTGGCTATGGAGGATTAAAAAGTTTTCAGTATTTGAAAACCCAATTCTTGAAGAATATAATATAGATTATGTAAACATGATGTGCCATGCCGCTAATAAGACATAACGTTCCTGAGTCACATAACTGCTTAATCTCCCTTACATTTCACGTACAGTTTATATTAATTAGTTTCATTCAAGAAGTTCTTTGCAAGAGTTTTAAGAATAGAGTTGTAAAGCATACAAATTTTACAAGCGAGTGTTGAATTATACACGTCTACAAATGCTTATGTATATGTATAACACGAGTTTGGATACATACACAATACAACTTTAAGTAAAACTTTCCCGCTATAGTGAGTAAAGTTGGGGCGTTTCGCCTAATTGTACGTAGCGAAGGTTAGCTTCCGAATGGAAAATAACCTTTTAATTCTTTTTTTACAAAAGCGGGGGATTATTTTTAATGTATTTTTACTAAATAATAGACAAACAAAGCGACAACTTGGTTTCTCATTCAATTTATGGAAAAAAGCTCAAAAACCAGAGATATTCAAATCTTAACAACATTACAAAATATTATCTTATTTCTTTCAAAGTTTCGTCGTGAATTCAAACGAAAAGTTAACGCATTTATTTACGTAACATATTTTTGAACAGAAAGGAGTTAGCGAACATTTTTACTCTATACAGTCATATTTCTCGGAAAAAAAATCGCAAATTATTCGCAGGAAACCAAAAAAACATCAATGTTTTTCATTCTATATCTATCTCTGAAAGGATTTAAGTTCGAGTAGGTACGGAACTGCTCCTGTTTAATCCCCATAAAAACTGTTTTCAACCGCTCCCTAAAACACAGTTTTGTAATCCTTGGCGGCAAATGCTCTTTGAATGTAAATTGGAGAAAGGGTGAAGGTATATATTGGTCAGGCAGATTTCCGCTTACGTGATCGGGTAGACTAAAATACAGTATCCGAATTGTAAGTGTTTTTCCCGATAGCTACCTTCTGTCTACGTTTCGTTAAAATGCGAGCCCTTAGAGACTGAACTGAAGTTGGGTTTAAAGATGCTCATCGTCCTAAGTAAATTGTGTTGAGGGCGCGTGGATTACTTGCTGAACAGTTCTGGGAGAGAGTTCAAATATTTTGTGAAATAATATTTTGATGTTAGAAAAAAAATTATATTCGTTTGAGTTTTGCACTCCACTGGATTTAAGTATTAAAGATATTTTTCTTTGTAAATGATAAAACAAAACTTTGTGGGTGATGCATTGTTCAAATTACAATGTTGATTTTCTACTGCTATATTATCGTATACTTAAATAAACAATGATTAGTGCTATAGGTTCAAATTTCAGACAGTGCTATAATAGACTTAATTATCATAAAATTAAAGTTGACTTCTTTTTTAAGACTAAAGTCTTTAATAAATATTTCAGAGCTTATATTACTCTGATGTTTGAATCTTGTTTTAATACACTCGAGTCTTAAGTACTAAACAGATCGAGACTGAGTCTCTAAAACAAGAATTTAGTCTTACCTTAAGACCTCGAGTGAGTACTCAAAAATAATTCGTTTAACGATAACTTTCGATCGCGGAGATAGTAATTTTGTCACATATAACAATAGACATGTGACGCGGGTTTGACACTGTCCTAAGACAGAATCGAGCAGAATTGGGTCACTGCTTACCTGTTTTAGATCACAACCTATGACTATTGAAAACAAAATCAAAATTTAAAAGTAATGTCTCAATTTGAATCAAAGAAATCCAAATGATCTTAGAGACCAAACCTTGAAATTTTACTCTGTCAAAGTAGAAGCATTTAAAGAGCTTCAAAAAACTCAAAAGTACTTATAATTCGAACAAATAACAGTCGCGAGTATTTAGAAAAGACTTAGAGTCTTAAAATTAGAACTAAATGACTGGAATCTTTTATTATACTTAATTCAGGGATGGACCGACAATCAAATTAGTAATATCGATCTCCTTGATACGTAAGAAGACCCGTTGACCCGTCGTTGGTACACCTACAACTATTATTAGCAGTGAATTAATGGTAAAGTACATAAATGATATGTCATGCACAGTGGAAAATTCATTATTTCGGTTTTATTGGCAATATTGCCTCAATTATCCTGTATGTCATATCATCTGACGTTTAAGATTTCTTTTGTTATACATAATAAAGATAGTCGTGTTGTATTATCAATGTATTGAGAGTTCACATCGATGTCATAATTATAATTTTATATATCACGTTTACTTTTGATAAAAAATGTTTTTAATATTTTCATCAACAAAATAACTTTCTTAAATCAATATTCTAAGTAAAAGGATATTTAATTCGAATTATAAATAAACGGATAGCATTCCGCAAAAAGTGTAAAAAATTCCTTTTAAGATAAATGATTTTAATAGTAAAATACTGGGAAAAAATCGACTCGGCTTATAAGTGAATTCTCAGGCGGCATACGAACCTGCAACCTTTGAAAATCTGGTCCAATGCTCTCCTAATTGAGCTACCGAACCTTGTGAACACCCGTCGAAATTTTAAAAATATATAAAATTACAAAAAGTGTCCTTGTAACACTGCATTAATGTTTGGAATCCTTTCTTTCACGAAAAAAAATGTCATGTTGTCAATTTACTTTGAATTTACTTTACGTATATACGACGTACGTATATGAGAACTAGCCAAGTCAGAGCTAGGCTACAATATATTATCCTAAGTTATAAGAAGAAATTATATTTTATGTTGTTATAAATAAATTTCAGGACCGACCATTGAACTTGGCACCCATTTAGATCTCACTTCTTTTGTCGTTGAATTCAATAACGAAGGCATATATCATAATATTGAACTTGGCTCTCATTTCACATTTATGTTTTTGATGTGATCACTTTACGAAATCGGTTTTGTTCAAATGATACTTTTGCTAAGTCTATTTCCATTGTTGTTCATAATTTTCATTTAGCGGAAACACAAATGACAAGAAATCACAAAAAAAAAACAAAATAACTTTATTTCATAGGCCCTTGCGGGCACTTAAAATCGTCAATTTTACAAAATCAAGATAATATTCTTTTATAGTAAAGATAGCCCGTGCGCTAGCGGCAAGAACATCCACGGAGTTGATGCCGCGCATGTAATCGCCACGAGCGACCCGATTCCGAACGTAGGGGCTAACATGAGAAGAATCGGGCAAGAAACTCATGTGCCAAAACTCTTATAAAATCGCCAAATTTCTTACAAATTGTGTATATTACAAAACGATTCAGAGAACGAGCAATTCATTTATTTTAGGTCCACGCTGCCTTATCATTCAAAAAATCTTTAACACTATAATAAGCCTTTTTGCATAACTGAGTTTTAATTAAATATTTAAATTTATTCATTGACAAGTCATGCATGTTACATGGCAGCGTGTTGTACATTCGTATACAGTGACCTGCAAAGGAGTTGCTTATTTTATGGAGCCTATACCTGGGCATTGCTAGCTTGTCTTTATTTCTTAAATTGTAATTATGATAGTCACTATTTTTTTCTGAATTTAATATCTTTACACTTGTGTGCATACAGTAAGTTTTCATAAATATATTGTGAATGTACAGTCATAATACCAATTTCTTTAAATTTTTCTCTTAAGGACTCTCGGGAGCCCATCCTATAGATCGCCCGAACAGCCCTCTTCTGCAGTACAAAAATGCAGCCAATATCGGCGGCATTTCCCCACAGTAGTATCCCGTACGACATAATACTGTGGAAGTAGCTAAAATAGACTAAGCGCGCAGTTTTTACGTCTGTTAACTGACGAATCATTTTTACGGCGTATGCTGCAGAACTGAGTCTGCTCGATAGGCATTCAATATGAGGACCCCATTGTAACTTAGAATCTAAAGTTATACCCAGAAATACAGTTTAATTGGCCAGCTCTATTTCCTCATCCCTAACCCTGACTTTGGCTTTAGCTAATTGAACATTTGGCATAGTGAATCTAATGCATTTTGTTTTATTTTCATTTAACAACAAATTATTGGCGCCAAACCAGTGAACGACCTTGGAGAGTGCAATGTTTACTTCGTCAATATTAATTTGTACACGTTTAACTTTAAATATTAAAGACGTGTCATCTGCAAACAAGACTATCTCATGGTCGCGTCTTACAAGGTGAGGGAGGTCATTAATATATACCAGAAATAGAAATGGACCCAATATTGAGCCCTGCGGCACCCCCATTGTTACAAATGATCCAGGCGACTGCTCTCCATTGATGACCACCTTTTGAATCCTGTCACTTAGGTAAGAAGTGAGAAAATCCAAAGCGGTACCACGGATACCGTAATAGTGTAATTTCCTGATTAACGTCTGATGTTGGACACAGTCAAAAGTCTTTGATAAGTCACAAAAAACACCATAGGCATCCTGCGACTCCTCCCAGGCCTCATAAATGCATTCTAACAATTATATTCCAGCATCAGTCGTGGACCGTCCGCGGGTAAAACCAAATTGTTTAATATGTAGTAAGTTATTATTACTAAAATATTTCTGTAATTGCTTAAGCGCGGTTTTTTCAAAAATTTTACTGAATGTTGATAGTACGGATATTGGACGAAAGTTAGAGGGATCTGAAGTACTACCAGATTTAAACAAAGTTTTGTAATTGCTAATATTTGATGTTATTTCTTTTTAAATTCTATTTGTTTTGAAATACCACTCAACAGAACACACAGAAACATGTTTTTTATGTAAATGTTTTAATTAAAATCCAATTTCTTTTTCTACACTCACAGCTAACTCATCGAGCGTCCTACTGGTAGGAAACGCTTACAATGACATTTATTTTCTCGTTAATTACTTAATTGTTATATTGAAATTGATTTTTTCCTTTTAAGTTCAGTTTTCCATAATAGCGTGTTTTTGTTTTTTTTTTTTAACTTTGATTTAATTTTCATTTGCTATAATTTTTCAGTTTGTCGTATTTCGAAACTTTTCTGAAATTTCTTCGATGAAATTTTAAAAAAATGTATTGTCATCAAAATCCGATTAATGGGCAAAATTTCAACTGACTGTTTGAAATGGTTAAAAATTGCTTTAGACGATTCCGTCATAAATAAACATACAGGTGAAGTTAAGAAAAGCGTGTTAAATGAACGGTTTACTTTTATAATATTATGCAAGAGCATACAGCTTTTATTTTGAGTTTTCTTCTCATTTTGATGTCTTAATTAATCACTTGTCAGTCCATGGTAGCAACTTCTACCTATAGCCAAAACCCCTCCTCAGTCCCTGGTAGCAATAGCTACCATATACAAATTTCCGCGTGACCCGCTGTTTTTTTTTTTTAATTACGATTAATTTTTGAGTTACAGAGATCAAAACATTCTGTGGTGGATTCTATATTTAATCAGATTTACGGTAGAATTTTTGTTCGATCCTAGCTTCATTATTTAGCGAGAAAATGGCATTTTTATCTAAAAGTCTGAATTTTTTTTTTACAATTTGCGCAGCATTGGTACTGTTGAGAGGGGTGGGGCGTGCGGGAGCGGACTGACAAGTGGTTAAATTATATTATTTTAGTTAAGTACATAAACTACTAACAAGTAGAAACTTTACAATTATTATTTCTGAACAAGACTGACTTGTGTTTAATAAAACCTTCAAATCGAACGTAGACCATCGTTGAGATGTTAGCTTGAACCTCGCCGATATACTACCTATGTACACAAGCATTTAGGTTACCATGAGAGGCTCGCGAGAATATTAATAACAAATACGACGCAATGTTGTAATTTTTTTAAGAAAACACAAAACTATTGTAAAACAAATATCTAATCATTAAGTTACATTGTATATATTTCGTGAAGTAAGTGTAAAGCTCCGTCCGCAACTAAATATAAGTATAAAAATCAACACTTTAAGATTCAAAATCATTTAAACACTTCAATCGTTTGTGTGCCATCAGGGCGTAACTGCTTACATCTAGTTAATAACATTACCTTTTATCAACATTCTACCAAACCTAACGACTTAACCTTATTTTCCGAACACCTATAATGAACGTTAATTCCCACAAAGGTAAGATTTACACGCCACGAATAGGTGGGGTAAGTCTCTAGGTACCCTTACAAAACAATATATCAATGGGGTGATCCCGGTGGATTAAAGTGTGGGGTCACGTGCCAGAAGTGTTTTTCGACAGACCCCGACGTTATCTCGTGTCGGAGGGAAAAGTTTGGAACATCTGATCCCTGCAGTGGTATTATTTCAACAAATTCGCTTCGAGTGGGAAATACCAGTTTATCTTGAAACGGAAACGGAATTGAAGAGAATAGAGTGTTTCTATTTGTGAGTTATAGAAATATTTCCTCGAGTGTTTTTATTATATCCTTTTTATGTTTGTTTGATGTTAACAAACGACGATACGGTAACAAAAGGTTTTGTTTAAGATTTATTTTTTTGCTTAATATAAAAATAAATGAATGAAAAAAAGACCTCGGTCTCAGAAGAGACTATGTACCTATATTCTGAATATTCGTTAGATAGCCTCAAATGCAAAAAAATACCATTAATAATTGGACTTTTAATTTGAGACGCATACTTAAATCACGGCCGGAAATATACAGGTTTATTAATTACACAATGTAAATAATGAAGAAAATTTTTTGTATTGACGTTGGTACTTTATTCCAATTAATTCTAATCAGGTATAAAATACATATCAATCGATAATAGAAATGTCAATTTATCACCAATATAAAATTCTTTTTTTCACTTTCGTTGCAGACCCAAAAAAAATTGTTTTATTATTATCTTTAGTCTTTTTTTTCAAAATAGTAAGGGAGACATTTTAACATGAAAGTAGCATTACATTGATCTATAGAAACCATATAGCATCCCTATATTTATATTTCAGTTCATGATGCGAAACAAAGATTTTTTAGTCTTATTTGTGCAATGAATAATATCTTCTAATAATATCAATATTTGTATCAATCAGGTAAAAGGCAACTGTGTTTGTGGTGTGCTAAATCTGTTTTGCTCTGTTATTATGTGATCGGTGCCTGCAAAACCTCTATTATGTTTCAAAAACTCCCTGTTCTCTCATGAACCCATAATTTAGTTCCATCAATGGGTCCAAGAGGAACAATTATTTATCATGGCCCTATTATTGTTTATCTATCTGATCTCTCCTACGAGAAAAATTTCTCGTATACTCACTGATTGATAGAGGTGCAATTCTCACTACTTTTATTGGACAATAAAATACTTTTGCAGTTTACTTTAAGAATTGATTTTCATATGAGGCTAGTTTCATATGAGTACAATTTTGTGATTGATTTGACAGCGTTACGTTTTTTGTGCGCAACCTATCGTGCGCATTTTTAACTTTAATTTTGAAATTTTGTTTTATTATTTTCTGTGCTTGTTGAAAGACAATCCTTTTTAAGAAGTGAACTCCAGTCGTACGTCGACTTTTTACTTTCTTTTGACTTTACTTTCAACAACTAGATGGCGCTATAGAAACACGCTATCGTATTGTTTTTGCGGGAGTACGTAAGGGCAAGTTTAGTTTTGCAATGTTAGGATAGCGAGACAATATGGTATCAAACACACACACAAACACATAAAGTATTGTCATTATATAATTAGGATAGGATCATGCCAACTTTTAGAATTTCAGCTTTGCCTGAATATTTTTCATCCTAAATGTAAGAAAACCTAGTTTTTTGAATGAATAAATTGCATCCATATTAATCAGTGGATCTTCAAATAAGTTTCCTCGGTTATTATATCGGTTTCCTGAGAACTCATATAGATAAACAATAACGGGACCACGAGAAATAACTATCCCTTGAGAACCCATTAATGGAACAAAATAATGGGTCCACGAGGAAACAGGACAGAAATTCATAGGTATCTGTTTTGCATAAACAACATAAATCTCAATTTAGGTGATCTTCATTTCTACATAAATCCGTGAAAAGGTCAGTCCGTGCCATAAACCAGGCAATTACAATTAGAGATATTGACAGACTAACAAAGTGTTTTCTTTTGCCTTTCTTTCTTCTGTTTTCTTTTCTTCTGCCTTGGGAGATGGGTCTGCTTTAACCTTCAGTATTATTGACTAATACTAAGCATTTATTTTGTTGTTTTCTTAAATTTGTGGTTTATTCCCTGTATGTTAATGCAATGTTCAGGGATACTTACTTAAAAGAGATACTTGTTGTTGTAATCAACGAAATAACGATATCATAACACTATTAGTATTGTAATAACAAAATAATTTTGTTTTTTATTTTGTGGATTATGTATGGTGACGACGTATTATATTTTAAATGTCATTACTTCTGTTAAAGCTGAAGAATTTCTTGCGGCCATTCTTCTTGTCAGTTAAAAGACGTCCTGAATGGGTGGTAGGTAAACATGTTGGATTCAAAACAACTTATTTAAAGTGCATTTGAATAAAGTTATTTTCATTTCATTTCATTTTTATAGTAGTGCAATGGCTTGTGCCATTTGTCTATGTTTATATAAACATTGGTCATATATTGTTGTGGTTTATAAAAAGTCAAGACATACATCCATGTATTAATTCTCCTCAATGGGTGTAGCAATTCGTAAACCTGGGTAACAAAGAAAATTGTCCTAGAGTCAATTCGAAGGGCTTATAACTCAAGGCTAAATTCCCACCGTAAGGTTAATTATATTTATATATTTTTATTTATTTATTAATATGGATCACAAACAAGTTTACAATATATAATCTAAATGAGTTGTAACATATATATTTATTGTCTATTGCAAACCCAACATCGCTGGTCACAAATTATTAATGTTATATTATGTTAGGGAGCTCATCATTGAGCATAAAGCAAATAATTTAAATTAGTTAACTATGTTATATGACTAAAGGATCTGTGATCTATAAAAACAGTGGTCATTTATAGATCAGAGATCCCTCAAAATCTCCAATAACATATTTTTATTACATCAACATTAACCTATTTGATGATTACCGTGATCAAGTGGCATGCATAACTGTTTTCCTGATGACACCTTCTGAAATCTAAGTCAATTTAGAAAATAGTCTTTTCTTTACAGCTCCGTTTTGGGATATGGTGGTAGCGTTGTTAACTGATTTCCATAACAAGTGCTTCAGCTACTCCACTTGAGTCAACAATAAAATAATGTATGTGACATTGTTAAGTTTTTATTAAGTTATTAGCTGACTCAGCCACGCGCTGCTGTGGCACAGTGATTTTATTTTTCTAAAATAAAAGTAGCCTAAGTTACTCTTTATTACATCAGCTACCTTCCAATAAAATTCCTGTCAAAATCGGTCCAGTTATTTCAGAGATTAGCCGGAACAAACAGACAGACAGTCAGACAAAAATTGTAAAAAATATTACTTTGGTGTATGTATCGTATATATATTCATATGCATGTAGTAAAAAACGTTTATTTCAATGTTACAAACAGACACTCCAATTTTATTTATATGTATGTATAGATTAGTTGCCCCTCAGCCAGAATGCAGACCTTTCCTTTGGTTGAAAACTTCTTAAGGAAAATGGGCCATAACCTTGAGCGCGGGTCCACTATTAGTGGGTATTAATGACTGCAAATGAAGCAAGGACGCCGGGATAACGTGACTTCCGGAACAGAGGAGTTGAGGACGCCAAATATTATTATTATTAACCATCCGAGAATTTATATTTGCGAAACTTGCTTAAAATCAATGTTTATTTATTTTAGAAACCAATTACATATTGGAGGGTTTTGTAATGTAAGGCTAATAACAGGTTTGTCTTTAATTGAAACCTCTTTTACCGAATTAGTTACTCATTAAATTATGTTTATTAATTAATACTGAGGCTTCAATTTAGGTAATGGTCGCATACGTGTGTTACCACTACCTTCCAATATTTTAATCGGGCACGTAACTAACCGTTAAATTTTTACATTTTTGAAGTTTATACTTCTTTAGGCGCGTTATGAAATAATGATGAGAGTGAAATTTTAAGATGTGACACAAAATTATCATGTTGAAGTTGTGACACAAAATTATCATGTTGAAGTTGGCCGCAAAAGCGACATAGAATAAACCAGCAGGATGAAGTTGGCCGTTAATTATGAATGTGTGTGTGTGTGTGTGATTTTAAATTATATATGGTAGTAAACAATAATTTATATAAAATTATAATATTAGTTATGTTTGTTTAGTAACGATAAAGAAGTATAACTTCTTACGTGCGTACATAAGTACACATAACGGTTTTTTTAGGTTTCTATTAAAAATTACAATTATACCAAACAAAATCTACCGAGATCGAAAAAAAGATTATAAACTTACAGAAAAAATACACACATTTTGTTATAAATAACAATTAAGAGTATATTAACGTAGTGTTCTTACTGAATTGTTTCAAAATATACAGATTCAAGGTTGTTTACAACATTTTAAGTGTTATGTACGGTCGAAAGCGCTAATAATTGCTTTACCCAGTTATTAATTTCGTTGTAAATAAAGTATTTATTGAGTTTCATTTTAAGTGTTACAAATTGTGTTACAATAGTTAATTGTGATCACTTTGAACTCGCGTCTTAACTAGAGTGAGAATTTAAACGGAACATATCATTTTGTTGATTAACATTTGGAGCCACGGTAGCCAGCTACGGTATCATCAAATGAAAACGAAAAACTTTCATTCTCGAAGTCGTTAAAATAATTATAACCTTCATACACATCATTGAATATTCGATATATTCTACGAAATAAACGAAATAATTCTCGTATAAAGTAAAAGTTTATCCCCTTATTACTTAACAGGAAAAATAATTGGTTACCAAACCGCTAATTTGAAGTTTCACTTAAATAACTTTTACTGTACTATAAAATATACACTTTCGGTTCAGATGTATCATAAACTTTAAAAACGTATGTCGACTCCTCTAAAATGAAGACAAAGGATATTCTAAGAGTTTATTGCAAATTTGTTTACTATGCCGGCGCCGGGAACTGCTGGTACGATAATATATATCGGGAAACGATCCCTTACAAAATATACATGATCATATCGTTCACTATTTACACAGTGATGATAGTTCTTGAAAATTTGGCAGCTCTTTTCGGTGATTTCCCAGAAGTGGAGAAAAACTCGGCAGTTATGTTCTTCGCTATACATAACATCGTGCTGACCAAAATGCTATTGTTGTTGTACCATAAAAAGTCTATCCGAAATTTAAATTATGATATGTCTATGGTCGGGTGCAAATTTGAAGAAAAGTGGAATATGAAGAGGCAATATTTGAAAGTGTGGGGAGGTATCATTGCTTATGTGGTATCCGTATACTTGTCTCTGTTTGCTTATGGAGTTGCAAGTGCTAAAAGAGTTATAATGGAAGGTATGTATGTCATTTGAATAAAACGATAATAATAAACTAGGCGATGCAGTCACTAAGCATAAAGCTACGCTAGCACCATATTTTAGAGCAAAAATATTATTTGGTTCCATGGAAATTTTTGCAAATATCAAAATTCGGGCTCCGTCGCCATCTGGTCCTAAACCTGTTGATTAGATTCCACACAAAAAATATTAAAATCGGTTAAGAATTTGGGAAGTTATGGCGTAACAGACATTGCGCCATTGAAGCTGATCCATGGGAGCTCCAATAATAGTAAGATAATATTACTAGGCGATACAGTCGCTAAGTCATAAAGCTACGCTAGCACCATATATTGCAGCGGAGCGTAATACCTAAAAAAAATTTTTTTTTTGGTTCGTTGGGAATTTTTGCGAATTTCAAAATTCGGGCTCCGTCACCATCTGGTCCTAAACCTGTTGATTCGATTCCACACAAAATATATTAAAATCGGTTAAGAACTCGGGAAGTTATGGCTTAACAGACATTGCGCCATTGAAGCTGATCCATGGGAGCTCCAATAATAGTAAGATAATATTAGAAACCTTTCGAGAATAGCGAAGCTTTACGATTACACCTTTCTAAGTTTTGTTACACTATTTAGTATAAGTCTTTGGCAATCAGGTAAAAATACTCCTCACACGTTTATTTTGTCCACAGGAGCACCATTCTACACCGTGGTAACATACTTACCATACTACAATGATAATTCGCTTATGGCATCATTTTTCCGCATTTTCTTCTATATTACCTGGCTCTACATGATGCTGCCAATGATGTCAGCTGACTGCATGCCAATCACTCATCTCGTTGCCATGACACATAAATTCATAACCCTGAATCAACATTTCAAGAGGATTAGAGCGGATTTTGAACAGGAAATGTCAGGGAATAAGAAAAAGGCTATGAAGAAACTCAGGGATGGTGTCTTGGAAGGCATTCAGATACACCAAAAATTAATGCAGTAATTATTTTAATTTTGTTATTTGAGTATGTAATTGCTATATGTTTTTATCTGATGAAATATTTACTCGTCAAAATTTAAGTTGTCTTAAGTGCTAGGCGGGACTCGAACCCGCTGCCTCTTCCTATCCGAGCGAGTTCTTTTAATAGAGTTTACACACATCACAAAAAAACTTCACATACCTACCTACAAATTTATACGTAACCTCTGGTCTGTGAGTCCGACTTGCATTTGTTTTTTTTATTATTTCCAGCTATTTACAAGATATAAATTGTAGTAGTTAAGTTAAAAGTTGATATTTATATTTAAAGCAATTATTACTCAAATTTTTTTCTCAAGTATCTTAAAATGGACTCAAATCCGGAACTTTCGCTATCTGGGCGACTATTCCAATTGAGCTGCCGTAAACTTACACATGGCTTACGAAAGGTATCAACCGTTCGTTTTTCCCAATAACATTCTCTTGTCAGTCAAATGACGTTCACTGTTCGACAAAGGCGGCCTTCAAGGAATTCCACAATGACCGGTCCCGCGCCGCCCGTATCTAGATGCTTCCCGCGACCTTCATCTAAAACCTTGACATCATTTTTTATTGCTATTCTTATTTGTTAAGCAGATTGCTTAATATAATCATTGAAAATTCCTTCGCCAACACAATCAATAGAGATATTTTAATATACTACCCACTCAGAAATACCGGTCCAACTTTTTTAAGATATTTGTCAGGTACCTACCAATGTAATATGTTTATGTAGAATAACAAGCCATCACCCGCTTCGCTGAGCTAATAATTATTTATTTTCATTGGAATATGTTTACTTTAATAATTGTTTTGACTGTCATTAATCAACCCATTTTTTGCTAAAATATACGCCCAGGTACGTATACGAAGTATAATATACGAAGATGGCGGCTAATCAGCATATAAACATAAGGTTTCTACACTTAAGTGGTGGACTAACATCTTCAGTTTTCTTATTTAACTTTTCACGTTCTTATTTTGACGTCAAAGGATTAGTTATTTAGGTTAAATACCATTGCAACCCACCGAATAAAATAATTTCGGGATATCAACACTAATATTATAAAGAGGAAAGATGTGTATTTTTATATGTTTGCAATGAATAAACTCAAAAACTACTAAGCCGATTTTGGAAAGCTACATTCACACTGAGTAACATCTTAACTTGTCCTATTTGGTAAACAATCGTGGCACTCCTTTTTATCAAAATGCAGCATTAAAAATCAACTGATATCTATTAAATAGGTTTCAGTCTATAATAACGATTTATTGTAATAGATTATTGACTTTGTTTTTATTTTATTTTTAAATTGGCGATTTCGTAAAAACAGTTGTGCCAAGATTGTTTACTAAATAGGACAAGTTAGAATGAACAGACTTTAGGCTATATTTAATGCTAGAAAAAATTTAAAGACTTTTGCCCACCCATGCGAAGCCGCGACGGGTCGCTAGTAGTTTATAAAAGTAAATCGAAAAAAAGTATAAAGTTTGATATTTTCTTACTTTGTACAAAAAATAATTTCTATTCATAGCAAGATGGATATAAAGTCATACCGAGTGAATTAAATAATATTAATATTTGGAAAAGATATTATTCTACTATATTTTATTGCCCAAAAAACTTTAGAGCTTGGCAAAATGATATCAGAGGTTACCGATAATCGGTATTTTACCTATTGTAATACAAATAAGGATTATAATACCCCCACCCTTTTTACTGATATAGTCATAAATTCACAAATTAATACTTAAATGGTTTAATTTTTATTGTTTTCCAATTTTGTAAAAAAATGAATAAAGAAAGACGTCAATTTGCTTTCGTTTAAGGATTGTTCTTTTATATTCTACTAGCTTTCAGCCCGCGGCTTCGCCCGCGTGGAATTCGGTTATATTACGGTATAAAGCACAACTATAAGAAAACTTCTCATTCCCACGGAAAAATCTAAGAAGCGAGATGTAACGCTGGATACAAAATTCATATAATTCATTCCACTTCTTACGTATCTTAAAAAACACTTCGTTACCACGTTTTAAAAAACATTCAGCGCCATCTTTCGCATACCTCTAGGACTATATAGCGTAAGCTATCATTCCACTTCTTACGTATTTTAAAAAACACATCGTTACCATGTTTTAAAAAACACCCAGCGCCATCTATCGCATACTTCAAGAACTAAATAGCGTAAGCTATCATTTCACTTCTTATGTATTTTAAAAAACACATCGTTACCATGTTTTAAAAAACACCCAGCGCCATCTATCGCATACCTCAAGAACTAAATAGCGAAAGCTATCATTCCACTTCTTATGTATTTTAAAAAACACATCGTTACCATGTTTTAAAAAAACACCCAGCGCCATCTATCGCATACCTCAAGAACTAAATAGCGAAAGCTATCATTCCACTTCTATTGTATTTTAAAAAACACATCGTTACCATGTTTTAAAAAAACACCCAGCGCCATCTATCGCACACCTCAAGAACTAAATAACGTATCTAATACTTATACCAATTAGTGATTCGTTGACTTTAGTGATTTCAGGATAAGTAGATGTAAAAAAAAACAATTTAGACGATAAAACAAATTGTACGTCGGGAATTCCTCATTTTCGGGGATTCATTATCGTATCATTTAGCTTCTTTTAGCTTCTAAATTTACATGTTTATATTCGTTTGCAATATTTTACGTTGTTTTAAACGACACACAGCGCCATCTACAATATATCCATCACGCAAACAATATTTTTGTTTTTCATCGGGAATATCAATTTTTTTCCAGGATAAAAAGTACCCTATTATTTAATCCGGACTTTTATCTTTACGTCTGCAAAATTTCAAAGCAATCGGTTCAGTAGTTACGGCGTGAAAGCGGAACAAACAAACAAACAAACAAACAAACTCACTTTCCGATTTATAATATTAGTAAGGATGTTAGTACTTAATACATTAGTTAATTTTTTATATAATTGAATACCATTCGGTGCAACGGTAGCGATCCTTTCTATCGCATCGACAGTACTGGAAGGACAGTTTGATTGTCAAATACGAGCATTTGAACCTCAGTCATACGTACTTATATATATTTCTATAAACATTAAATATTTATGTGTTTTATATGTATATTTATCCTTAACCCTAGCATCCATTACACAAGCTTTACAGTGCTTACTTTGGGTTGGGCTAATAGGCGTCAATGTTACAATAATTATTATTTATGTGTACCGCATATACAAGGTGTTACAAAAATACCCGTAAAGCGGAAACGGGGTTAAATGGTCTCTTGTAAAGAATCAATTTACAATATCTTATAACCGTAGTATCGCAGTATGCCTTACCGCCAAAATAAATAAAAAAAAACATTTATATGCCAACCCTATTTCCCTATAGTTAAAGAGTAAGTAACACACAATGTTTATTTACATTTTGACCTAATATCCGCGGAACGACTAAGAGTCAATAATAAAATGTACAGAAGGCGCTCAGATCGATATTACAAGTCAAAGCAAATGTTTAAAGACCTGACATAGGTACTTTATATTAGGTCTCTTTCAACCTTAACTAACACTTGCTTTTTAGTAACGAACAACAAATTTACAGAAACGGATCAAATTTACTCCAGCCATTTTTTCACTTTAAAAATAATGTTGGTTAAACACGAAATAATTGTAAAATATCGATTAGAAGATTTGAAATTGACAACATAACGTTTTTTTTTCCATTTTACGTTTTTCGAAGCCATTAACTCCTCTTATTGAGTTTTTGTTTTTGTTTTTCGCTTAGATAATTTATTACATTTTTACGGGGTCTTTTATAATATGTGGTATATTCTATACTTGTGTGTAGTAATTGCGATTTGTTATAGAAAAAAATATCATATAATTGGGTATTTTTTCAAAACACGAGTGGTTTCCATACAAGTAGCTTAATTCGCTTTTTCAGCGTACTGTCCGTTCCAATCAATAATTTGATTGTACCTATTCGCCATTGGCTGACAGCCAAGCTGGTAGCAAAGCTAATTGGTGTGAAAATAAGAAATATTACTATCATTATGTGGTTTCCTTTCACTCAGCTTTGATGCTGGTATTGATAGTAATTACGAATCTAAACCAAGTAAAGAATATTGTATTTTTTGTGTTTTGTAAATGGTATGGTATTGTTAGTTTCAGGGGTTTTCATTTATTTCTAAGAACATTCTGACAATTGACCGTATTCTTTGACTAGTGACAAATATTGAATATGGCTTCTTTTTACTGGAAATTATTAAGACCATAGTAGCCAGAGGAAGTTGAGTTAATGGCACGATGGTAGGAGTTCAATAGCGAATTCAGTTAGAACCTTCCGTCTGTGATTGCAGGGGCTAAGTAACTTTCACAAGAGCTGGTAATTGGATGGATGCACGCTGAGCTGTTTCTCTCGAATGCATTAGTAGTCGTTAATACCAGTATGCATTGTATCTGCGCCAGGTACCTGCTGTTCTAAGGGTGATTTCTCATACATAAGGAATGCATGTGCCTCAACATAAAACGTGAAACAATATTTCAAATGGTGACGATGGTAGTAGAATCAGAACCAATTTATCGAGTCAAACACTGTGTCCATGTTTTTGATATTTTAATACATGATTTCAAATGGTTTATTTATTTATTTATATGCCATCGTCTTGTTCATTTAAACAAGAGCAGTTGCAAAATAATAAAAAAATGTTTTTAATTATAGGTTTCATAATTCGGTCATTTGAAAAATAAGTAATTACATGTGTTCAGAAAAGATTATGGCATTTAAAAGTAAGTGATATCGAGTACTTATAACCCCTCCGTTTTCAAGGCTAGGAACCTTTTGGGTTAGCTCGTTCCGTCGTGGATTCTGTCTTGGTCCCCGGACTTGATTGGGGAAAAGAGCGAACCCATTCTAAATAAATAATATATACATATATCGCACATACGGTGCTATAACGTCACTTATGCAAATGGTGTAATATTTCAGGGGGAGCATTTGAAAATTGAACGTATAGTTCTTCTCGGCTAAACAAATAAAATAATTAGGCTACAACTTTGAACTTCATTTTAAAGTAAAAGCAAACAAAGTAGAGACGTAGAGCAGAGGTAGGAGTATTTTCTCATACATAGTTCAGTTTTGTCATAAATTACATAAGTGACGTTATAGCACCGTATGTCCGATATGTACAAAACTATAGGTAACCATCGTTACATGGCTAAAACAAGTAGTCGGTAGCTCTATTCTTTTCGTATCTCGACTGGGCCAAGATGTATCTTTTGTATTTTTTTTAAGAATGTTATTATTAATATTATTTATTTATAAGCAACATTTATTTATTATTATAAAAAGCATTGTTCTTTGTTCAAACTCTTCCTTTGTTTATATAATCTATATTTGATTGTTTTAGAAGCTGATGTTAACATAACTTCCACAGACAGCTTGTTCCACATTTAGGCAACTCTGTTAGTTAGGAAATGTTTACGTATATTGAAGTGGGATACAGCTCCGGGATAGTTTAATATGGTGGCCACTTGAATGTGTATTTACAGAGTAACTATCTGCCTAATTGAAATTGTATAATATTGTATACTGTACTGTAAATATAATACGATGAACTCCTTTTCCAAAGGCAAAATGAAAACCGATATAGGTAAACTGATTCGAAAACTGAATTTTAAACTAAAATTTGTAAAGTATATTTTTAATTGCATTTTTGCAATCGCTAGAAAAGTTTTCTTCTTCTTGATACAAAGTCTCCCGTCGTAGGACTTACGAAGTCATGGCATAATTGACTTTGAATAAATGCATTGTAAATATTCATAATGAATAAAAAAATTACTTTAATATATATTCTAAAGAAAAATAAAGGATATATTCTATGGTGATCTGCATGCGATCGAATGGTTGAAACCACTCGTGATTATACAAATAAGATTTTCACATGCGAAATGAAATTTTAAAAAAACTAACTAGGGACGTGAGATGATGCTCGATTCTTATTAACTTGGTTATAATGGCCATACAGAATTTTAAAAGTATTTTTTTCTATTACCTTAATTTTATTTTTTTCATTACAAGACAAATTTAAATTTATTTAATGAGCTTATTATATCCAGTTTAGGGGAAGAAATACACCGTGTTTTCGGCATAATCATGTCACTCCAAGTTTGCGAGAGTTCAGCTGTGGCCGTGTTACTTCTGCTACGGTTAGCCGTGAGTATTCCAACTTTGTTAACATCCGCTTATTATGTTGTAAGCACGTTGTTAGTGAAAACACTTAAGCTTATCAAACCTTTTTCTAGTGTTTCACAAAGTGTTTCATAAAATCTATAATCTAAGAACACTGTTGTTTGTATGTTTGTCTGTCCGCTCTTTTTACCGCTCTTTTTCCATTATATACGCGATACCTTAGCAACGCGTTACCGGGTAGGCTAGTTTATACTAATTACATATTAACGTGTAGTTTATAACATGATTTTTAGAAAATAGCCTAACGCTATCTTTGTTAAGATGGCAGTAGCATCGCTCGAGATATCAAATGATGTAATGAGATGTAAACCAAGCGGTCCTAGTTGAGCCTCACCGGTGTCTACATGGACCCACTTGTAGTACAATCATTTAAGCTTACTATGGGGTTATTAACGGGAATATCAATAAAATATTGTTAATATTAAAAAATACATTTTGTCAAATATTATTCATTATATTAAGATGTCTAATCTAATCCTACTTTAAAAATCATTTGATTTACCTTTCGTCTGGTATTCTTATACAAAAAACTGTATTAAAGTTATGGGAACATTGTATACATACAATGCTGTACTGTATACAGCAGATCAAGTATTATTATGGCATAGTTATGTAAGGTCCACAATTCATATCTGATATTGTAAGCTTCAAATGTCATAGCATATAGGTGAAGTGTATAAATTTTAAAATTATTTTATTCGTTTAAAGAAAGGGACCTTATAGTAAATTGAAAAATTTTTAAACCTATTTTCTACTAACTTCTACATTATACAGATTCCTTCCTTCCTACCCCAAACTTGAGATCAATGGGGTTTCGAGGATACTAACAACTGCAGATAATATTAGATATAGAATAGGAGAGCGATATGTATTTAGTCAACAAATCAAATCACTTTTTGATCAATTTACTCGAAAAAAAAAACGTCCAGTACGCATTATATTAACATATTAAAGCAGGTAAGCATGAATCCATTGCTGTAATATGATCAGAAAATTAATTAATAAGATTAGAAATATATTATATTTTTTGTTTTTTAATCATTAAGATGTTAGATTTATATATCTCAAGAAGCCGAGACCTTGACAAATCCGTCGGGTCTGTCAAAGTCTAGGTAGCTCAGGCACTACGACAGCGACGGGATGTAGGTTCGATGCCCACCTAAGACAAATAGACAATTCTAGTAATAATTTAAGCAAATAGTTTTCTTTTATTCACAATATTTATATTGACTTTCATACTTCTTATTTTAATTTTCTGTTTATACTTATTTTCTTATTATTACCCTGCTGCGCCAGAAGGAGGGTCATGTTTTTCGAAAGTAAATAGCTCTGCGGCCTGAACAGCTCGATGGATTTTAGCTAGAGAGAAGCCGTTAGATTCGTATTTACTGTGAGAGTGACGCTGGGTATAATAAAATAAAAAAACAAAATGGCGGGTATTGGCGCCAAATTTAAATGTTTTGGTAATAAAACCAAAAAAGCGGTAATTTAAGAAAACTAAAAAAACCCGACTACATTTCTGAGCCACACAAATGAATAAACCCTAAAACCGTCAGCCGTCTAGTCAGTAGATTGGAGTAATCTGCAATGTAATATAGGTATGTGCTCTCAATTCACTAAGCCTCCATTGCTACAATTTTTCTTGTTTTACGGTTTTTTCATTTCCAAATTACAAAGAAATAGAGTCCGATTTTTTAGTTTTAAAATTATCGTTTTTTTATTCTTCTGTTATTACACAAAATCAATTGGTTTCTTTTTTCGAAGCGTGAATGTATACTGCTAATATATTTTGATATCATTGATTTATTTTGGTTATCCATCATGGCGGAAGAGCCACAGCAATATTTATGATGAATTTCATTTCGCAGCCAGAAAAAGCAAAGGGCCCTTATTCCTGAAATGATTTAAGTCACTTTAATTGAGCAATTCAAACAAATTGGAAGCAAATGTTAGTTTTTTTTTATTCTGGCATTAAAAATACGAGAAAGATACAGAAAGGAGACTTTATTCAAAACTTTTTTCTTTATTCGATTTCAATGTTTAAAATAAAAAAAAAGTTCATTCCTATTTATTCTCAATGAGTTTGATCATACATTCATACATTTAAGCGAATTCATGAATGAACCACTCCGTGTCTCTACATTTAAAGAGTTTATAAAAAAAATATTGAGAGCGATAAATAAGTGTAACAGAGACCTAAGTGTAAGTTTATAACTAAAGACTTATGTGTCTATCGCAAATGAATGAATAATTTGTATAATAAACCTTAGTTCTATGAAAATATGGTTTGAATTTAAATTCTTGACTCAAACGCGATAATAACGTTGATACTATCGCGTATTTGAAGACATACACAGTATACTCAGAACACAGAAAAGCATTGTTTTGCATCTATATATACACGCTAGTTTCTGATACTACGAAATTTATACGATTGAGTAAAATAGATTTTGAAGGTTTTCCAGTTAACTTGAATGTAGTATCCATTAACTTGAATGTAGTGCTTGCTAAAATCTAAATAGGTTTTTTATATATCAATGTAAAAATAAAAAAAGTTTTAAATTTCATGTGTTTCTATTATAATACTAAACTGATTTTAGCGGGTTGTCATAAATATATTTATATTAATTCAAAACATTACAGGCCAAAAAGCTATTGTCATTCAAAGATATACTAACACACTTGTATCTCCTTCCTATATATGTCATAGGACTTATGAAGTCATGGCAAAGTTGTTGACTTAATAAACGCATTGCAAATTAAAAAAAAAACGCAGTTCAGAAACATCCCTTTTATTGTAAATGTAAGTTGCTTTGTTATCCTTACACGCAAAAACTACTAAACCGATCATCATGAAACTTCTTACATATATTCTTGAAGGTATTAGAAGTAACAAAGAATACTTTTTATTGAAAAAAAAATTGCGGGCGAAGCCACGGGTAAGAGCTTGTAATATTATATATGTGAATGTAAGTTTGTTTGTTATGCTTTCACGGAAAAACCACCAAACCGACCACTAAGAAAATTCGTACATATATTCTTGAAGGTATTAGAGGCAACATAGGATACATTTTATTGAAAAAAAAAATAAAAAAATTGTTTGTTAAGAAATATCAAATTCAAGCTACTTCAACGCCATCTAGCATTCCAGTAATTAAGTTCTAACCCTGAGTACTGTATTACCGACGGTCATTTCAACATCCAATCCGATTGACTATAGTTTCAACTGTTTGAAATTTTTCTATATTCATTGGATGCCTGGTACAGAGTCTCACTGGGGGGAGACTCTGTACCAGGGTCGTCTGCTTAGGTACCTCCGTCTTACCTATTTCTGCCGCAAAGCAGCAGTGCTTGCATTGCTGTGTTCCGGTTTAAAGGGTAAGATATGGCAGTGATATACTGGGTACAGTGACTTTACATCTTGTGTCACAAGTTGGCAACGTACACTGTGGTTCTTGTGGGGGTTGCAGTTTTTGCTGCGAATCTCACAAGAGCCACATGTATTATAGGTGACTGCTACCACTTACCATCAGGTGGGCAGTTAGCTTGTTTGCCAACTTTCTGCAATAAAAAAAAATGTAAAATATATTTATCATATTGATTAATTTCTATTTTAATGAGTTTGATACTTATTTAATGGCTTAAATGCGGGCGAAGCCGTAGGTAAAAGCTAGTATGAAATAAAGATAGAAAATAGCGTCAAGTCAAGCATAAGATAAATGCGTAACACACTAGGCAATAGGAACACTAGTAAATTTTGAATAAAAATTAAAATTTTGCTTTTGTATCCACCTTTTAAGTAAGAATATTTGTAGTGTAGCATGTATCCATTTAATTCGTACCAGAAATAAAAAGAGGGGCTTTAAGCTTTTTCATTAAAACTGGTGGAGTTTTCATACAAAGTTTAAAACCATCTTTTCCTCTTATGGGTTAAATTTCATAAAACCCTGATGCTCAAGTTTATTTATTTTGTACTCATATTTTTCCAAGAGTTTTCAAATTAAGAGGCATGAAAGCCATGCCTCTTAATCTCTGTTACTTTGAAAATATCAGATTTCCTTACAACACTTCATGCCCCTTTTAAACCTTTGGGTTAAAATTTTACGAAATCCTTTCTTTAGTGAGCGTTTTCACCCTTTTATAAACACCGCCTCCAAATTTCAACCCCTTAAGTTCAGCGGTTTGGGCTGTACGTTATCTGTCAGTGAGTCATTCACTTCACTTAGAACAAAGCCTTTTATTTAGATAGTTACTCATAAAAATGCCGCAATTCATTTTATTAATAACCTCTTGCACAGAAGCCAAAGGAGTCTTGTCTTTATTACGTTTACACCAATTAGCGTGGCCCAAGGCTTTTAAGGCTTGTGTTATGGATACTAAGGTAACGGATAGACGTACATATATGATACATAGGTATCCACGACTCAGGTAAAAAATGTTCGTATTAATTATACAAACATCTGCCCCTTCCGGGATTCGAACTGAAGACCCTCGGCAGAATCGCTACAGTTGCACCAAACGGTCGTCACTTAAAAATTAAGTATAATTCATCTGGGGGCACGGCAGTGCCCCCGCCAAGTCAAGCAAAAAAGCGGCACGGACGTACCATCCTTTTCTCGAAGCAATTCAGGCCATTTTCGACCCCCTGTAACTTCGTTGTGGATAAAACTAGAAGACTGAATTTTCAGTAACCATGCAGGCATTGTAAAGACACGGTATATTTCAAATTTCAATTAATTTGAACTAGTAGTTTAAGAATTATAACGGGTCAAATTTCTTAATTTTGTCACTCACTGACTCACCGATCATCAAAATTCTAAGACACTTCTAGCAGACCTTGAAGCTTCAAATTTGGAATATAAATAGTGTTTGGTGTATGAATCAAGGAAAAACTAAAAAAACCTACAAATATAAGAAAAGTTCATAAGTCAGAGAGAGGGCTTTAAGAAAATTCGTTGCTGGTACATATACATACATATATACAGTAAGTAGAAGGTACCGAAAAGGAAAAAAGTAGACTGTCTACAAAATACAAAAAGCCATGAGATCCCATCAAAAACAATACTTGTCAAAAAAACCAAGTCTCGCAACTCAGTTGTTCTACGGTAAAAAGTTGTGAGATCCATGTAATACCAAGTCGGTTATTAATTTATTCAGTCCCTACTTAAGCGAATTTCTGTCTTAATACGTCCAGTCCCTAAGACCACGATCGTGGTCCATAACAATTGAAAATCAATTGTGTCTGGAATCTCCGTACTCGAAGCATTAAGTTGTTACGTAATAATTAACAGCATCTTATAGTGACGCATATCAATATTAAAAATCTTTATTGTTTTATATAAATATATTGACTCGGCCATCGCATGAAAACACGTGTAAATTAAATTATTTAGTGCGATGGCCGAGTCAATATATTTATATAAAACAATAAAGATTTTTAATATTGATATGCGTCACTATAAGATGCTGTTAATTATTACGTAACAACTTAATGCTTCGAGTACGGAGATTCCCGACACAATTGATTTTCAATTGTTATGGACCACGATCGTGGTCTTAGGGACTGGTCGTATTAAGACAGAAATTCGCTTAAGTAGGGACTGAATAAATTAATAACCGACTTGGTATTACATGGATCTCACAACTTTTTACCGTAGAACAACTGAGTTGCGAGACTTGGTTTTTTTGACAAGTATTGTTTTTGATGGGATTTATTTTACACGTAATAACTTTCTAAACTTCATATCTATTCAGTAAAGCTTCTAAAGTCGGTCAATTATTTGTTTTAGCGTCACCTATTTACGAACGCTTGGTCTGTCAAGACGAATTTAATGATACCTTATTTAGTTACAATAAAGTATATAATATATTGCTTACACGTAAATACTTACTGAAAGTTACTGAACTTACTTGAAGCCTTTTTGCTTTTATTAAAAGAATTTATTTTATTTTTAATATAATAGATTTTTTTATTTCAAATTCTATTAAAATTTACATGTTTCATTTTTGTAATCATTTTAAAAACCTAATTTTCTCGATAGGAAATATATTTTTAAGTACACAACATAGTGTTTTTGAAATTGACATCTTTTTAACATCACCTATTTACGGGCTCCTGGTTTGTTAAGACGAATGTAATGATAATGATACCCTATTTATAAAAATCCACTCGACTTTTCGACGATAAAAATATAACGAACATACATAGATATAATCGGGTAAACATACAAAGATACGCGCCAAAAAGTCGAGGTTACATATAATTTCTTTGAAAAACGCAATTTGACCATTGACTTCTAGGAATACGGATAAATTAAGGATGTGTTTTGTTAGCTGTGTGTTAATAAGCGTCTATTACAATGTATACAGTATATGCTTTGTGTTTGGCGAATCGATGAGAATGTAAGAAATAATATTACTAGGTCTGCAACTGTTTGCAAATACTGAGCGAAGCACTACCTTACCTAACCTCAATGTAGTCTCAGCGGTTTGACTGTGATCAGCTTTTGAATTTTTCTTTCGATGATTATTCCTCCATGGTAAAGTCTATATTTTTTTTATATAGCCTATGTCCGTCAGATTATAATCATGTATGTTCATGCCAAAATTCGTTCGAATCGGTTGAACCTTTAAGTAGCAGGAGAGAGACAAGCGAAATTTGTGAGTTGCCTAAAAGAGAGCTTCGCTCAATAATTTTGTGACTTCGCTTTGGAAATGTGGACTTCCTGTTCGTGCTTTGTAGACTTAATAGGTATTTTGGCATAATAAAATAATTAAGATTTATTCAATATATGAATGTTGGCAAGCGATTTTCCTGCACGCAAAATCACGCTCAAACTTTGTTCTTAGAAATCTTACTCCATATAAATCGCGTAATGGAACTCGACTTAAAGTAACTTATTTACAACAGAACATTATCAAAGCTAAGTTGCTAAGATTCTCTGCGGTTGTGGTTCAAGCTTAATTGAGTTCATATCACGAATAATACTAATTCCCAATAATTTTCCATCACAGTTCAACACATAATCTCAGTTAGACGTTGGCTTCGCTAACCAGCAGTCATACAGCTAGTAGCATTTGGTAATATTAACACTAATTTATTACTGGTGTTGGAGTAAAATATACTCTTGAAACATCTCTTGAGTGAGGGAAGGTCGTTACTTTCCCTAAGATTCCCTAACACGAGGCGTATAGTGCTTACTTTGGGCTAGGCTGATGGGTGTGTGAGTTAGAAATATTTCTTTATTTAACGCTTAAGTTGAGTTGGTCCTTGCTTTTGGGTTATCTTATTAGTACTCAGTAGTACTTTCACAAAACTCTTGAGTACTATGCCAGACAAATAAGTATTTACAATAAGCAATAGGCATTCTCATTTTTTTTAATATTGAAAATACCATTACAATCTTTTAGTTTCATAATAGTAACAGCGATAAAAAAAATCTAAAAAATTATGTTTCGCTGATATCGCTCATTTATATTAACTATACATGTTAATACTAGACAATGTGCACAATTTATGTTATAACCCTTACTTAAAAACTGACGTTAGAAAATAAAATTAGGACATGAAAAATATCGATTATTTTTATTTTTTATCTCAAAAAATAAATAAAAAAAGGTCGTGTTGCTTCTTTTTCAACTGACTATTATCCGTTTCCCTTATAGACCAGGAGTAATCCGCTAACATATTTTTATCCCAAAATCTTTGGTAACTTTCCTCAAAAACCTTCAAATCCTGGTGAAAACGTTTGTCATGGCCATCACTTAGGCTTTCCAGGTTCTCAGGAAAAAATACAGGTGAGAATGTAAAAAAATATTTTTTTACATTTTCACTCCCATTCTTTGGTAATTTCCCATAAAATTGGAAACAATATTCTGCATAATTCTCAGATTTATTGTTTCCCAAGAAAATTTTCACTACTGCTTTAAATTAATACCAAGCATCTTTTTCGACACTGGATAAGTAACCATCAAAATTTTCATCCTTTAATATCTTTCTTATTTGGGGCCCCACAAAGATTCCTTCTTTGAATTTTGCATCAGACAGACTAGGAAAAATGGTTTTTAAATACTTAAAAGCTTGTCCATCTTTGTCAAGTGCTATGACATAGTTTTTCGTTAATCCCAGTTTGATGGGAAACGGCGGTAAAATCACGTTTTTTGGATCAATCAGAGCATTTTTAATTGATTTATGGGTCAGATGAGCTAAATTTAAAATGCGGAATTATGGTAGAAGAAAAATATTAATTATATTCTTTTAAAATATTTTCCACTAGGGAACTATACGACTGACTCCTAGCAAAGCAGAATATAAAGAGAGAAATGAAAGTAATTTTAATGGAACGTATGAAAGGTCGAATGAGTGAGGACCGAATGAGTGGCGAATGAATGAACAAATTAACTTTAGCATTTTTTAGTCATATTAATTTCCTTTAAGGTAAATTCAATTCAAATCTACGATCACATAGTTATTGTTTGTCTGTCCGCTCTTTTTCCCGCTCTTTTTCCATTGTATATGCGTTACCATAGCAACGCGTTAACCGCAAGTAGTTCGTCTACCGGACCCTAGATGGCGCTAACGGAAAAATATTTAACAAATAGAAAAATTTTAAAGAATTTTTTCCACCTGTGCGAAGCCGGGACGGGCCGCTAGTTATTAATTAAATATGATTAATTTTTGGTTATTACATTTAATTTCAAATTTAACAGTTTTTAGTATTCATTTTGTGAGGTGTATATGCATTATGTATAGGTCAATCTTTTTTAATGTAGTGGTCTCTCTTAGTTCTACTGTCCCATAAGCATAAAAAGCAGCAATACTTGGTATAACCACCTTGCAAACCAAAAAGAAGCCCAACAACTTTGAGATATCCACACACTTTCCAATTGTGTTCTTCATATTTTATAAGCTTTATTAATGTTGTCATCGACTTCCTTGGAATTTACCGCATGCCCTATAGGAATAGATGGTTTTTCGTTGCCATTATGAAGCAATACTGCTTTTAAACTTATTTTTGAAGAATCTATAAATAAACGCCATTCTTCAGGGTTGTATCATTGAAGCGAAAAGTCCATTAATACCTTCATAATATTCATACCCCTACTTTGATGCAAAATACTCCCTGAATTGATCACTCCTACTGCGGTAAAAAGTTTTTTGGTATCAGAGGCCAACAATTTCCATTGCTGAAGTCGTGACGCAAGCAATTCAGATTTAATTTTTGAAAATGAAAATTAAAATAACTTTATTCAAATGCACTTAAAATAATTTGTTTTGAATCGTCCAACTATTTTACCTACCACCCATTCAGGATGTCTTTTGGCTGACAAGAAGTATGGGCGCAAGAAACTCGTCAGCTTTGACAGAAGTAACGACATTTACAATATAATTCGTCGTCACCATACAAAATCCACAAAAAAATATGTTGTTATTACAATACTAATAGTGTTATGATATCATTATTTCGTTGATTACAACAAAGTCAACAAGTATCTCTTTTAAGTAAGTATGCCTGAACATTGCAATAACATACAGGGAATAAATGACAAATTTAAGAAAACAACAAGATATATGTTTTTGAAATTGAGTTTGAAAACTGTAAGTCTATTACAAGGTCGTTTAATTCACACTGTGGTATCAATTGTCGTTCACAATTCGATTCTAACCCGGGAAGAGCTTCGAAATCAACGTCCTGGCTCGAAACCGCCACATCTACTTCCAACTCCATGAGCTGTGATTCATTTTTCTTAGTGAAACTGCTGGGTAATGATGAATAAGGCACTCGTTCAGAATGTAGCACAGGTTTTGTGACTATGCAACATCAGGATATTGTAAGTCCTTTCGGATTTGTTGTCAAAACCCGTAATTTCAGTGAGGCAGAAGTAACAGTAAATAGTATGTTTTGTTGGTTCTCTCCAACAAATCATTGGTTCATTGGGATGCCGAATGGTAAATATTTTCTTTTTCCTGCAGCCCAGTTTAATAATATACTATTTTCGCAAGCTACACCAGGAACTCATTTTTTATCAAGGTTTGTTACGAAGATTTGAAAGTAACGGAAATAGGCTCGTTTTACGGCCTCAGTGATTGGTCTCTTCTTTTTGACAAAATAAATTGACTACAAGCATAGCAAAAGTTATTTGGATTTAATTTACACTGCCTTGGTGACATTTTAAAAAAAATGAAAATGTTTCAATAATACATAAAAACAAAAAACTCAGACACGGCTAACAAGACTACTTAGGTGAATGTGGGTATATGAAAAACTTGATGTGATAAAAATTTGTGACATATATTTTTGTAGTAATGGGGTAAGTAGAAAACACATCTAATATGAATTAACTTTGGGTAAAAGAAAAACTTTTTTTGTCAAAGCCAACTGAACGTGGGATTTCAGTAATGCCTACTATCTCTTTATTCGCCTCAGCAGGAAAAAATATCATTAGTATCATGTATAAAAATATGCTTTAATTTGTGAGTCGTAACAGAATCCATTGCAATCAAATGGTTTCTCTGCCTTAATATAGAAACATGACAACTTTTCGATTTGCGAAAAAAATTTTGCTTAATAAAACCAATTACATGTGGAAGAAGGCGCTGATACACAATTATCTTTGTATATTTTATATTAATATATAAATATATAAAGATAATTCTTGTTTACTCATAATGACTTTGATTACACACTGTAATGTAATTGATCAAGGGTATTAATGAATGAACCTCTCTCATAAATATAGGACAAAGATGACATAGGGCAATAGTAATATCGTATTAACTTGTTATTGTATTTGCGTTGAAGGTGACCGCTAAAACATCCGATCCGAACTTATCAAATTACATAAATCATCTCCCGCTTTAATCGTGTAAGTTGGAATTTAATATGGATTCCATTGTTAAGTACAAAACTTCTTGTCAACGAGATAAATAAAGAGATAATATCAATGCGATTAGCGTATCTGGCCTAAGTTAAGCAACTTTCGTAACAACCAGTCACGATGGGTGACCAAAAACTCCTTATCCGGCTCAAAGGACCAATAATGTTTTAAGTAAAGCACTGAGACAGACATTTAACTGTTTTATTATAAAAAGTCTCACAATACACAAATATTGTTTAAAACACTTAATAATGTTTGCAATACTTTAATATTTAAACAGTGACGACGACCATTCGATGCATCGGTAGCGATCCTGCCTTTCACACCAACGGTCCTCGGTTTGAATCCCGGTAGGTGCAGATGTTTGTGTGATGGATACGACTATTTGTATCTGATTCATTGGAATTTATATATATTTCTATATAAATATAACTATCTATATCTATATATATAATATTATGTATCCTATATGTATGTCTATGTCACCATACTACATTCACAACACAAGTCTTACAGTGATTACTTTGGCCTTGGCTAATTAGTGTCACTGTAAGACATAATATTATATTATTTTTTGAGTGAAGCTCTGAAAGAGTAAAACTCTCTTTTAGGCAACTCACAAATTTCGCTTGTCTCCCTCCTGCTACTTAACGGTTCAACCGATTCGAACAAATTTTGGCATGAACATACATAATTATAACCTGACGGACATAGGCTATGTAAAAAAAATATAGTCTTTACCATGGAGGAATAATCACCGAAAGAAAAATTCAAAAGCTGATCACAGCCAAACCGCTGATACTACACTGATGAAATTTGGCGCCAAAACTTACATCGTGGTCGTGACTAATGTGCAAAAAAAGTTTTGAAATCGGACATACCATCGAGGAATAATCACCCTTCAATTATCTCATTCAAAACCATTGAGAAAAAGTTCACGAGAAAATACAATTTTTCAATTTCATATGTAAAAAGTCCGGCGAAGCCCTTTTCGGTTCATCTTGTATTAGCTCTGCCTCACAGAACTTCTAGCTTCGAGCGGCGGTAGCCACGAGAGGCAACCAGTTCGGTGCGCGGTATTTTCGAGGCAATTGTTAAAGATTAAGGTGAGGTTAGGTTTGGTAACGTCAGATGGTGAGGTAAGGCAAGGTAGTGCTTCGCTCAGTATTTGCAAAAAGCAGTATGCATTGCAGACCTAGTTTAAATTATAAAGGTGCAAGCAAGCGTACGGTTTTTAGAGACCGAAAACGAAATAAAGCGACATAAAGCAATGTATAAATGAATGAAATAAAAACCAGTTTTGAAATTATCATCCTGATAATCAGTCTTAAAAGCAAACTTACGAAAGTATATCATTCATAATATACTTACTCAGGGTAATAACTTTTCGTGATATGCTTGTGTTTCTACTAAAGAGGTAAAACAACTAAAAGGGGGGGGGGGGGGGGGGGGGTTTACATTTCGCTCATTTGGTGCAACAATGACGCAATTACACTTTTTGTCAAAATTACATTTCTGAAAAACATCGACAGAAAAAAAAGAAATACAATTCTTATAGTTTCCGCTAGAAGCTATATGAACCTAAGATAAGTATACGTTGTAGTCATATTTTAAGGTAATGCTAATCTATAAAAGAAAATGTATTAAAATTTGTTTCCCTCTTCTTCAAAAACACAAAATTTCTTTTTAGAATCTTTGTGTTTAGCATGCAACATTTTCGAATTTAATAATTATAGAACTGCGTTTTAGTAGTAAACTTTAGAAATGAGCTTATTCAATTTTTTTACTATATAATTGGTTTTGCCTTTAACCCGGCTATCTGTATGTTTATTCGTTACCCTAATATCCATCACACGAGGCTTACTTTGGGCTTGGCTAATTGATGTGATTGTAACAAATATTATTAAGTATGCAAATACAGGAGTCTAGGCTCCGAATATGATTTTGTCTCATTCGGTGTCGAGACCCTTGGTCCGTGGAATCCATGCGCTATAAAGCTTTTTAAAGAAATATCAAAAAGGTTAGTCAACATCACAGGAGACCGAAGAGCTGGCAGCTACCTCGGACAAAGAATTAGTCTAGCTATCCAAAGGGGGAACGCTGCCAGTATTTTCGGAACCTTGCCTAGAAGGACTCCTTTTAATAATTATTTTAGTCATTATATTGTATTTTTTTAGGGTTTTTAGTTTTAAGTTCAGATAAAATTAAGTAATATTTTTATAAGATAAAATTAAATTGTGTGGAATGTAAAGTATTACATTTTGAGACATGACGTTAAATGAAATCCTGTTGATAGGTTGTTAATATTAGTTCACACCAATATATTATTATAATGTTATAGAACAACATAACCTGTCGAATTCGTCCCCGTGAAAATATGTTCAAAATTACAAATATCAAAAACTTATATTTTATAAGTTAAATGGTTTTAGATTTCCAGCACAAACAGACTGTTTTCCATTTTAATTGTTTATGTATATCGTTAGCAATTACTGAGATGTTGTCTACATCTAGCTCACTATTAAAATACGCAAAGTAAACATGAATTATTAATTTATTAAAACAAAATCAACAAGTTATCCTTAAGTCTTAAAATACCATGGAATAATTATAAACGGTTGTTTCGTTCCTGTTGCATAAACGTAATTATAAATTCGAGCAAAGAAGACAAAACTATTCTTTACTAATCTGTGTTTAGTCAGCGTGCATAATTCTTAAATTGTTGAAAATGAAAACACGTGTTTATTTTATTAAAATAGTTTGGGCTTTGTCATTAAAAGATGCACCCTAAAGCGTAATATATGACCGTATCTTCTGGTATCTATCTGAAATTAATATTTACTTGATAGATTCACCCTTTCCTGTTAAAGACACTTAGATAGACAGACGGGCAACAATATATTGCCTTTTCCGTTAAGACACAGAAAACTAGCTTATTTAGCAAGACTGAGTATGTCTTATTAGCTCTGGGTAAATTTTTCATAAAAATAAGTATATTTCTTTCCAAACAAATAGCAACACTGTAATTGTAATCTAGAAAAAATACGTTGTTTATGCTTGTAGAATTTTTATAATACACGCCATCTGCTTGAAGCAAAGAGTTGTTAGTTTCGTAACATTACTGACCGCTCAAAGACATATTTGACCGGTTTTGTTATCACGTTAATAGGCCAGTGTAAGTTTTCAAATTTTACTATCGCTTAGCAATGCTCTTGCTTGTTGATCCTGTTTCGCTAACTCTTCGTATAAACTTTTCCTAGCATTCATTAAAAAATTAACAAAGTTTTAACACAAACTGAATAATGGTTTCAGAACGCGTAGGGAACAAACAAACAGACATTGATTTATATTTTTATAGATAAAATAGTTAGATAAGTTAGATGATCCCAGGATGACTAAGGTAATAGTCGTCACCCATGTGCATTTTAACGTTCCTGATTATTTAATCTATAATCTAAGATCACAGTTGTTTGTGTGTTTGTCTGTCCGCTCTTTTTCATGCTCTTATTCCATTGTATCAATAACGTTACCATAGCAACGCGTCAACCGCACGTAGTTCGTCTACCGGACGCTAGATGGCGCTAACGGAAAAGTATTTAATAATAGAAAAAATGTAAAGAATTTGTCCACCCGTGCGAAGCCGGGACGGGCTGCTAGTTTTATACAAATTATATTGTTCGTTTTATTTTACGTTTAATTTTGTTATTTAATTATATCTACGATAACTGAGTCTTAGAAATTGAAAGGCCCTTCCGAGAAGATCTGACGATGGAAACTCAGACAGGGGGACCCGACCTCCATCTTACATTTATTATTTACAAAAAGAGCTCACTAGGTCTCGCATTGTGTGTCTTTGTTTGAGATATTAATTTATTAATTACGAGATCCCAACCAGGTGGCAATGTAGGTTGGACCTTCATCTCTATTGAAATTAGGATGTTTCCTGACTTCAATAGCTGCGCGTGGCATTCTTGTAACAAGCCTCTGTATTCTAGTAACGATTAGTGGTTTATTAAATCGAACGTATGCTCACATACTACAGACTTATTTTCGCGTCTTTGTTTTAAGCCTGCTACATGTTTTTAACGCGCATCCCTAGAAATTATTGTAACTTTTCATAATGGTGACGATCATATTCAAGTGGAAGTGATACCAATAAAGACGAATGGACAGTGATACGAGTACCGGCAGTGGCAGATGTTTGTGTGATGAATGCATTGTCTCTATTAAAATTATTTATTCTAGAAATGATTTTTATAATAATTTATTCCACATAAACTTATAACAGAAAAGAAAGTGTTTATATTTTTAGTAATAACATTTTTAAACTTAATTTTTCTTAACGACAAACTCTACCATAAAAGTAATTTAATAGCATCGTATTTTTCTCACATAATATTTCTTTAAGTTATGATAAAGTTTTGAGCGTAAAAACGTACGTTACCCTAGTATTCATAACACAAGCATAAAAGAGCTTAATTTGGGTTAATAAAGTTGGAGATTACTATAGTCCATTTTTTTAGCATTAGAAGGTACTTTATTGTACACATATAATGTAACAAGTAAAACGTAACATCGTGAAAAGCTTACACTAAAAAGTACCTTAAGAAGCAGAAGTTGCAAACTTGTGGAACGAAACGTTGGTCAGTTTGACACGACAAAATCAAAAAGTACATGCCGATGTTGTAATACGTACCATATGAGGTGATTTTTAAAATTGTCGCTTAACATGGCCGCCATTTGCAACAATAGCGGCAAATGTCAACGTCTGCATTTCATCATATCAGCCGTACGACGCCCACTGCTGGACATAGGCCTCCCCCAAGGATCTCCACAACGATCGGTCCTGTGCTGCCCGCATCCAGCGTTTTCCCGCGACCTTGACCAGATCGTCGGTCCACCTCGTAGCGGGCCTACCCACTGAGCGTCGTCCGGCACGCGGTCGCCATTCGAGAACCTTTCCGCCCCAACGGCCATCGGTTCTCCTTGCTATGTGTCCTGCCCATTGCCACTTCAGCTTCGCAATTCTCTGAGCTATGTCGGCGGTTTTTGTTCTCCTACGGATCTCCTCATTTCTGATTCGATCGCGTAGGGAAACACCAAGCATAGCTCTCTCCATTGCCCGCTGGGCGACCTTGAGCCTTCTAACAAGACCCATAGTGAACGACCACGTTTCACTGCCATAAGTCATCACTGGCAACACACACTGGTTAAAGACTTTCGTCTTAAGGCACTGAGGTAATTTGGACGCGAAAATGTATGGCAGCTTCCCGAACGCTGCCCATCCGAGTTGGATTCGACGAGAGATCTCTTTCTCGAAGTTGGACTTACCTAACTGTATTATATGTCCTAGGTAAACATAGTGGTCAACAACTTCGAGTGTAACGTTCCCAACATTTACTGGAGCGGGTGTAACATGGGCGTTGGACATAATTTTCGTCTTGTCCATGTTCATCTTAAGACCCACTCGTTGGGATGCGTTACTGAGATCTTCGAGCATGGTGCTCAGGTCTTCCAAGGTCTCAGCCATTAGGACCACATCATCGGCAAACCGAAGATGCGTCAGGTACTCGCCGTTGATGTTGATGCCAAGTCCATTCCAGTCCAGAAGCTTAAAAATATCCTCCAACGCAGCAGTGAACAGTTTCGGAGAGATAACGTCTCCCTGTCTCACTCCTCGCTGTAGTTGGATAGGATTAGAGCTCTGGCTCTGTACTCGGACCGACATAGTGGCGTTTTGGTACAGGCACCTTAACACTTCGATATACCTGTAGTCCACTTGGCACCTCTGGAGAGACTGCAACACCGCCCAAGTCTCGATCGAATCAAAGGCCTTCTCATAGTTCACAAACGCCAAGCAAAGTGGCCGATTATACTCTTCGGTCTTCTGTATAACACAACGAAACAACGAAATAATGATATCATAACACTATTAGTATTGTCATAACAAAATAATTTTGTTTTTTTTTTTTTGTGGATTGTGTATGGTGACGACGTATTATATTGTAAATGTCGTTACTTCTGTTAAGGCTGACGAGTTTCTTGCGCCCATTCTTCTTGTCAGTTAAAAGACGTCCTGAATGGGTGTAGTACAGTCAATCTGTCGAAAAAAAAGGCGTTTCAGTGAAAAAATTGCCCAATGGCTGATTCATGTTTTTTCTGTTGCCAAATGACGTCACTAAGCTACCTTAGCGATGGGCATGTTCAACTCTTAGCGGTTTTTTGGAAAACTCAAAAAAACGTTCAAAATATTTTTGAAATGCATTTTTCTCGAATTGTATGCATTTTACAAACTTTTTTTTTAGACAAAAGTTGTAGAGGGCGTTTAGTTCTACAATATATGTCATTGATGCTATGTCATACAACAAAAAGTGCGCATTGTAGGTGGCGCTAAAGTGTCCAAAGAAGTGTTTTTTCACATTTTCACCGTAAAAATTTCATTTTAATGGAAAAGTTTAAATGGAAAAGTTGTTCCTTACGTAATTTTTAACAACTTTTATCTAAACAATTTTTTTGTATTACTTACTGTTTTCAAGTTACACTGGTGTACAGCGCTACGTATACAACACAGTGCGACTAACGGTAATTTTTTCGGTCCTTTGGGCACTTTCTCTGTCAGTTGGCGTCGGCACAGTTCTGACAAAAGGGCCAACACCATCTGCTCTATTCATAAAGGACCGTACATTTTTCAGTTGCCATGTGAGTTTCGAACAGTAAAGACAGAAAAATTGTGCTCAGTAAAAATGAGTGATAATGTGCCTGTTTGTTTTGTTTGTGGCGAAAGTGTTACAAATAAAGTTCGTCATGTGGGTGCAGAAGGTCGAAAGACATTAATTAAAGCGGCAACAGTTAGAGGTGATTCTAAAAATTTAAAATGGCTCGAAGACGACAGCATTCCAGTTCCAGACCAGTTTTAAAGTTTTTCCAATGATGAGCTCTTTAATTTATATGCTATAACGATTACAATTGTTTATAACAACATTTTATTTTAAATTCACGTTCTTAGAGTTGAACTTTATTTTGTTAAACTTTTAAGCGATTATCATGTATTGATTCAACTTGCACATGTCGATATTACAAGTTAATAACAAATCACAATTATTACAATCATAAAAAACAAAAAATAGTAAAAAGTACATAAAAATATGCACTGCAAATGTGTACTTATACTACGCACAACCGCATCATTGGATTTTTCATACTTGCGCCACCTATAACTTGAAAACAGTAAGAAATACAAAAACATTGTTTAGATAAAAGTTGTTAAAAATTACGTAAGGAACAACTTTTCCATTTAAACTTGTCCATTAAAATGAAATTTTTACGGTGAAAATGTGAAAAAACACTTTTTTGGACACTTTAGCGCCACCTACAATGCGCACTTTTCGTTGTACGACATTGCATCACTGACATAAATTGTAGTACTCAATGCCCTCTACAACTTTTGTCTAAAAAAAAAGTTTGTAAAATGCATACAATTCGAGTAAAATGCATTTCAAAAATATTTTGAACGTTTTTTTGAGTTTTCCAAAAAACCGCTAAGAGTTGAACATGCCCATCGCTAAGGTAGCTTAGTGACGTCATTTGGCAACAGAAAAAACAGGAATCAGCCATTGGGCAATTTTTTCATCACTCAACCTACAGATTGACTGTACTAGTGGTAGGAAAAAAATGTTGGACGATTCAAAACTACTTATTTTTAAGTGCATTTGAATAAAGTTATTTTCATTTTCATTTTCATTTTCATTTTCATTTTCATTTTCATTTTCATTTTCATTTTCATTTTCATTTTCATTTTCATTTTCATTTTCATTTTCATTTTCATTTTCATTTTCATTTTCATTTTCATTTTCATTTTCATTTTCTTTTTCATTTTCTTTTTCATTTTCATTTTCATTTTCATTCTCATTCTCATTTTCATTTTCATTTTCATTTTCATTTTCATTTTCATTTTCATTTTCATTTTCATTTTCATTTTCATTTTCATTTTCATTTTCATTTTCATTTTCATTTTCATTTTCATTTTCATTTTCATTTTCATTTTCATTTTCATTTTCATTTTCATTTTCATTTTCATTTTCATTTTCATTTTCATTTTCATTTTCATTTTCATTTTCATTTTCATTTTCATTTTCATTTTCATTTTCATTTTCATTTTCATTTTCATTTTCATTTTCATTTTCATTTTCATTTTCATTTTCATTTTCATTTTCATTTTCATTTTCATTTTCATTTTCATTTTCATTTTCATTTTCATTTTCATTTTCATTTTCATTTTCATTTTCATTTTCATTTTCATTTTCATTTTCATTTTCATTTTCATTTTCATTTTCATTTTCATTTTCATTTTCATTTTCATTTTCATTTTCATTTTCATTTTCATTTTCATTTTCATTTTCATTTTCATTTTCATTTTCATTTTCATTTTCATTTTCATTTTCATTTTCATTTTCATTTTCATTTTCATTTTCATTTTCATTTTCATTTTCATTTTCATTTTCATTTTCATTTTCATTTTCATTTTCATTTTCATTTTCATTTTCATTTTCATTTTCATTTTCATTTTCATTTTCATTTTCATTTTCATTTTCATTTTCATTTTCATTTTCATTTTCATTTTCATTTTCATTTTCATTTTCATTTTCATTTTCATTTTCATTTTCATTTTCATTTTCATTTTCATTTTCATTTTCATTTTCATTTTCATTTTCATTTTCATTTTCATTTTCATTTTCATTTTCATTTTCATTTTCATTTTCATTTTCATTTTCATTTTCATTTTCATTTTCATTTTCATTTTCATTTTCATTTTCATTTTCATTTTCATTTTCATTTTCATTTTCATTTTCATTTTCATTTTCATTTTCATTTTCATTTTCATTTTCATTTTCATTTTCATTTTCATTTTCATTTTCATTTTCATTTTCATTTTCATTTTCATTTTCATTTTCATTTTCATTTTCATTTTCATTTTCATTCATTTTTCATTTCATTTTAACCTGCCGCAGCGTATGGATGTGGTCTATGGTGCTAAAGCCTTTTCGGAAACCGGCTTGTTCGGGAGGTTGGAAGTCGTCAAACCTGCGAGCAAGACGATTCGTAATGACCCTCGAAAACAGCTTGTAGACATGGCTCAGAAGCGAGATGGGTCTGTAGTTCTTCAGTAGGGTTTTGTCGCCCTTTTTGAAGAACAAAATCACCTCGCTTCTGCTCCATGCCTTCGGCGTTTTGCCCTGGACGATGACAGAATTGAAGAGCTTCTGGAGGACTTTAAGTACCGGCGTGCCGCCCGCTCTCAGAAGCTCTGTTGTAATTCCGTCATCTCCCGCCGCCTTGTTGTTCTTTAGCTGTTTGAGGGCTATTCTAATCTCGTACAGGCTGACGTCCGGGATATCTTCGGTATAGTGTCGGGTAAGCTTGGCTCTAGGATCTCGAGCTCTGCTTTGGCCTGGTGTGATACTGGAATACAGCTGCCTATAGAAACTCTCAATCTCTCTCAGGATTTCAGGAGTCGATGAAATGATACTGCCGTCCTTAGTTTTCAGCCTCGTCAGTTGACTTTGCCCAATAGACAGATCTCTAGCGAACACTTTGGAGCCTTTGTTCCGCTCTATGGCCTCTTTAATACGCTCGGTATTAAATTGGCGAAGGTCACTCGTCAGCGACTTCGAGATCTGTCTATTAAGCTGTCTATAACGTAGGGCATCCGCTGAGTCTTGCAGTCTCATTTCATGTCTCTTATCCATGAGTTCGAGTGTATGTGTGGAGAGTTTCTTCAATTTGGGACTGTGAGTTTTGAAGTATTTTGACCCTACCGTACGGACAGCATCCACCACCAAGTCGTTCAGATCGTCCACATCTATGCTGTTTTCAAGGGTCTCAAAGCGGTTCTGGAGCTCGAGCTGAAAGCGTTCGGGGTTTTGAATCTGGGTCGGCACTGGTCGGAGCGTAGATTTTATCAGTCGCGATCTTTCAAGCTTCACGTTGATATTCAATGTGCCTCTTACCAGTCGGTGATCGCTCCCTGTCTTAACAGCGTTGATCACAGAGACGTCATTGAATATTTGCTTCCTCGTTGACATGATAAAATCGATCTCATTTTTGACCTTGCCGTCGGGACTTATCCAGGTCCATTTGCGAGTTACGGGCTTTCTGAAGAAGGAGTTCATCATATAGAGGTTTTCCCTCTCCATAAAGTCCGCCAGCATCTGGCCTCTGTCGTTCTGTTCTCCAAATCCAAATTGCCCCACTCTCAACTCGTCACCGCAGCGCTTCCCCAACTTTGCATTGAAGTCCCCCATCACAACCGTGTAGTGGGATTTGTGACTATGTATGGCCCTAGAAATCTCCTCATACATAGCCTCCACTTCGTCATCGTCGTGTTTCGAGGTTGGGGCGTATACTTGGATGACCGTCAACGAATATCGTGATGATATTCTGAGTACCAAGTATGCCACTCTGCTGGAAACACTACTAACACTACGTCTGCATTTATCTGTTTTAATCTGTTCAACAATGGACGAGCCTGAAGCAGGTCAAAGTGGACTCCAGCACAAGGTTAGCCACCACTGCTTCTTTGTTTACATAATTTCTAATGCTAAAAAAATGGACTATATAGGTGGACAGTTGCGCGGGGGTTCCCCCCCCCCCTCCCCCTTCGTTAGCGATCGACCTATAGACTGGCGATATCCTCCTCCTTTCTTTGGAAATCATTTTAAGCCATTGATTGGCAAAGATCAAACTTTTGTGAGTTTAGTGCAAATAATATTTAAGAAAATATGAATATGATTTTAATAAGTAATCATTAATAAAATAATTAAAATTTCACGTTCGATCAAGTGATTAAAAATGCACGGGTTGGCCAAATTTGGAGTGACGTATCACCTCGCTTGTTTGCAGTGAATGTCAGTCTAAGATTTACGTATTACAATTTGATGTCTAAAAGTTTGTTTACAGGCAAGTGACGTCATGACTTGATGTCATTACTACCTTGGTAAAGGTGTCTTTAGCGTTTTGGAGCATTTTTATTAATTTAAATATTGATCTTAATTTTTATAGCAAAATGACAAATGTATTATGCTATAATTAATAATTTGAGATATTATCGTAAATCCTGTCAAATACGCTATTGTGAAAGCTTGATGCCACTTATCTGCTGGGCACCATACAGCATAACATGAGAAATATAATTGAAGCGGTGCGAGCGAAGCTCCCATGGATCAGCTTCAATGGCGCAATTTCTGTTACGCCATAACTTCCCGAGTTCTTAACCGAGTTTAATATTTTTTGTGTGGAATCGAATCAACAGGTTTTGACGGAGCCCGAATTTTAAAATTCGCAAAAATTCCCACCGAAACAAATTTTTTTTTTTCTTTTTTTAGGTATAACGCTCCGCTCCAATATATAGTGCTAGCGTAGCTTTATGCTTAGCGACTGCATCGCCTAGTATTTTAATAACAACCATTCTTATTTGCAGCTGTCGCCGCACATGGATTTAACCAACGCTTTCATGACATACACCTTCGTCAGCTCTTTATTTTTATTGCTCGCTCTTAATCTTTGGAACGCCGGAGAGATTACGTATCAGGTGAAATATTTTAATTAAAATAATTCAAGAGACGGCTTACTGTGTAATTGAAGTCGGTTTAGTGACTAATGCATGCCTCAAGCTCCTGGAAGTCAGCAACTCTTCGTGAATGCAAATATGTTGTACATGTCTCTTCGTTATGCTAAGCAATTTGTGAAACTACGGATCTACCGTGTGAGACTGCAGCGACCTTAGTTTAAACTCAAACTGAAAATGTTTTATTGTATGTCATATTACTATACATTTTTTAGTTAAGTAACATACGAAAATGTGTTTGTTTGACGCTTTGCATGGACAATTAGGCATGGCGACATTAAAACTCAAAATTTTATAGCTTATAGGTACTCGTAGTTGTAGAGAAACATATTATTAAAAAAATACATTAAATTTGAATTTTTTTTTTTTTTTATTATATGTCATTAATATTTTTGACTTCAATGTTTATTACAATATAATTCTTATTATAAAATATATTCATTGCAGCTTTAATTTAAACCTTAAAACTAAATCTACCTTTTACCTTAAGAATTAATCATTTTTAACAAACGATATGTTAAGTGAATATAATTATTATGTATCTCTGCATTGTTTAACAAATATAAGTTTTAGTATAAATTTAGATACCTTTAAATTATTAACTCTTTCAATTCATCTCATGCTTTTTTCATTATCGCTTGACTTCACGTAAAATCCACGCAAACGGTTTTCAATTGGCATAGCTTTTAAATACTATGATACTGTATGAAATGGCCTTTTTGAGTGCAACAGATCATGAATGCAAATATTTCATGTAAAATTGATGTAGTGCAGTAAACTTTTTGGACTTCTTTTTTAATGACAGACTCACACTTGACCGTTATTGTAGTTATTGCACTTAAATGTTAATTATTTGCATCCAGTAGTGACAACAAAACAATCGATATATAATCGTTACATTTTGATACAACTTTGTTACGTTAGATTAGCTTATCTGTTACCAAATTAATACTCTAATATTCAACATATACGGTTCACTTTCGATTGAAGTTACGAAATTGTGGTACAATGTGTTGTTGTTAGTATACCGTATAATAGTTAAATTAATTTAAAATTATACGGGCGTCCACCATCAGTTGAGATGTCAGTTTAGCCCAAGCGGGCCGACTTGAACTCACTTGAAATTTAGTGTATTCAATTTTTATTTTTTGCATTCACAATGCTATATGTCTAAAAGATATAAAAATCGCCTGTAATAACAACCACTACTCCGACGAGAGAGCATTCTCAACATAGACAAAGCTTCTATGCCAATAGCGGAGTTTGTCTACTAAAAGCAAACAGCACCGCTATTATACAACCGGCTTTACACTAAAGCTCGAGAAAATTATCTCAAATTCATCAAGATACAGGTGCTTAAAACTAATTCAAATAATTGTTCTTTGTTACAACTCCGGAAACCTCCGATTTTCGAATAAGTTTACAATTTACATTAGTCACTTTTCAAGTTTAAATCTCTAGACTAATAAAATTAACGTATATCATATTTCTCATTATTGCTCCTGTGTCCTATCAAACAAATAGGTGGTCACAATCATAAACTGAATGCAAAATACAAAAAATGTTTAACAAATGTAATGTCTTGTTTTTATTAACTCAAACTTCAACTCAAAGAGACAGATAATATATCACTGAACGCATCTTGGAGCAACTAAAAGCTTTTCACTATCTTCATCCCAAATGTCTTGTGGATTTTTCCAATGAATAATGTTACTGGAAACTAATAGTTATTTTGATCTCTTACTAAACAACTCTTACTAAATATAATTCCGCTTCCCTCTTGCTACCATTTTGACATTCAGAGTTAGAACTGACTAATCAGAAACATTTTCTCTGAAGTTTTTTCTTCTATAACACTCTGGTATTCATTTGTTTCATTGTTCCTCAAATTGGCGGTAATTTGGAAAGTCCCTTAACTCCTCAAAATGAAAATTACGTTATCGTTCCATATCGCTTTTCATATATGTCTATGGAATCTGCGAACAGATTTTGAAAACTATGACAGTGAATGTACAGAGCAATTTGTAACATATCTTAAACTAGCAGCCCGTCCCGGCTTCGAAAGAGTGGACAATTTTTTTAAAAATTTTTCTAGAATTTAATATAGTCTATGTTACTCAGCGTGAATGTAGCTTTCCAATGGTGAAAGAATTTTTGAAATCGGCTTAGTAGTTTTTGAGTTTATTCATTGCAAACATACAAAAATCTTTCCTCTTTATAATATTAGTGTAGATGTGCACAAGTGAAATTTAGAAGACTAATAAACCTTTATGTTGTTTCACAGGCTTCATTGTTATCCAACGCCATATTCAATTGCGGTTGGCACCTTAACGAGATGGAAAAAGATTCCCACCGAGATATAAGGAGGTTGGTGCTCATCTCCTGCACTCAGGCTCAGAAACCTCTTATACTAAAAGCTTTTGGCATCCAGGATTTGTCTTATTCCACATTTGTATCAGTAAGTATAAACGTCCCATTGAAATAGTTATAAAATAACTATTTAATAACCTTTTAAGTGGATAGTTCTTAGTCGTATTCAGTCAACAATGTTAGAAGATAATGCAAATATTCATTTGGTTATAACCTAATAAAATTGATAGGTATGACTTTCTGTATATACAGCATCAATAAACAGATACGTTTGTTCCTAAAATTTGTTGTTGCGTTGTTGGCTTGTTTGCGCAGGAGTTGTGTGTAATTCAAAAATGTGTAATTTTTATAAAGCATCTTAATTATATTAACATTGAAAAACTTATTTTTAGTTCTCACACTTCACACATTTAAGCGGCTATAAAATGCATTTATTTTTGTTTTTATATTTAATCCTGATGTTTCGACTCCTCTACGGGAGCCGTGATTATAGGGTAACTGTCCTGTTATCCACAAAATTTATCATTAATCCAGTTTTATTTAAATAAAAAATTAAATATTATTTATAATTAATACATCTGTGTAAGCATTCGATATTATTCTATTATAATTTGTTAAAGTTATTGTTAAATTAAGAGTCCGTGTATTGACTCCACAATTAACGCTAATTTGACTACGTGTTTTAATTGAATCAGTACTTCATTCAATTCAATCAATCCTTTTAATTCACTCCTTAATCCCAATCACTCATTCATTAACTGACTCTTTTATTTCGATTCCCTAGTTCATTCGTACTGAAAAATTGTGGAGTCAATTCGCGTAGGCTGCACTTCAAGATCAGCTATAGAAGCAAACGGACGTATTCAGAATTGTCAATTATTTATATTATAATATCTGCAATAAATCAATCATCAATCAGTCATCTATCACCAATGTTTATAAAAGAATGTTTGTTTCCTAATAAATAAATTTATTCTAGGCTCTAACTACAATAGTTAGCTCAATTCCACATTGAACCCGCCTTGTATTGATGGTGATTTTCTACCTTCACTTTTTTATCCATAGGAAAATCCTGTGCCCCAACAATTCATTACTTTTGCTTTATATCTAGTTAAAATTTCTTAAATATCATGTAATGTTCTACGAGCTAACAACGCTGTAGCAACACAGTTTATGATCATCAGCAAAAACATTCGTAGCCGTAGTAGCATCGTAGCAATATCGTAGTCACATAAAACAGCCGTAACCCTACACGCGTGCTTCCCGATCTTGTCATGTTTATTATTAATTGACAACGGTGTGGTGAAACTGCAGCGATCCTGCCTTTTAAACCGACGATCCTATGTTTGAATCCCAGAAGGAGCAGATGTTTGTGTGATGAAAACAAGCATTAGCACCTGAGTCATGGATACGTCTATTCGTTACCCTAGTTGTCATAACACAAGCCCTACAGTGCTTGGTTTAGTTTAGGCTAATTGATATAAATGTAAAAAATATTATTGTTATTATTTGGACACGCAACCTTTCTACATCCTTAAGAACCTAATAGACGCAGTAAATTAATAAACAATAAGAAAAAAAACCTCAAAATGTGATGATGATAACCATTAATATTCTTGTTAGAAGGGAAGTTTTTTCTCACTAATAACAAAACGGCATTAAGATGTATACAACCTTTTTCTTCAATTGAATAGGACGCATTGGAAACTATTTCCGTAACAGAAATAAACTTATTGATCAAAGATTAAAGTATACAACAAACAGTATCCTAACAATACCTCGTTGAAAATAGTATCTTTTATGTCAATATGAGAACACTGTTAATATTATAAAATTCTTAAGTTTTCGTATTTACTTATAAAAATACAACCATTTTTAAAAAGATACCGAATCGTGGTCTTAACATATTTTGATTATAACCTCATGTTTCAACCTGTCTACCTAATCGTGATGTTTCGACTTGTTAAATCCTAACGTTATATAGCTAGCACGAATCTATAATCTAAGATCACAAATTAGTTGTTTGTCTGTCCGCTCTTTTTCCATTGTATATGCGTTACCATAGCAACGCGTTTACCGCAAGTAGTTCGTCTACCGGACGCTAGATGGCGCTAACGAAAAAATATTTAATAATAGAAAAATTTAAAGAATTTTGTCCACCCGTGCGAAGCCGGGACGGGCCGCTAGTATAAAAATAAAATGAAATAAACTTTCCTTCCTTTTGTTTCGGGAATATGTTCGAAAATGTAACAGTTAAATGTTTGAAAATGTCCAACAAAATTTATTTCAAAGGACTGGTTCGCAATCTGCTTTTGGATTATCCGACCGTGTCCACTTAATCTGACTTTTTAGTATAAAAGCTTCAGCCGGCATGCTTTTTGCTGATCTTTTTGCAGATAATACATAGAAACCTTCCCTGGCATGAATACAACAACTTAACAAAGTTTTATCACAATCTGGTGAATGGTTTCGTAACGCCTATGCGTAATCCCCTATGGGACAAACATACAAACAATGACTTTTAATACTATATAGGTCTAGTTAAAGGTATTTACCAATTGTTCGGTCATGTGCTATTAAATATACCTACATTCACATTATCATGAGTATCGAATCATTATTTATTATAATATAGTAGCTAACCCAGCCACACGTTGCTGTGTTATAAATTAAAATAAAACCTATCTTTCTTTTAAGTTAGATCAAACAACAGATAGTTACGAAGTTTGATCCAAATCGGTTAAGTAGTTTAGAAGTTCATCGCGGACAAACAACGTGACACGTAATTTTTACATATATATATATTAAAATATACAACTAAAAAAACATAGTTCATTTGATTTTATAATTTATAAATTTTATGCATTTCGTCAATGCTATCTTATAAGATAAATTATTATAATAGAAAAATACTAGAAAAAATTGACTCGGCTCACAAGTGAATTCTCATTCTCACTCTCAAGTCCGGTCCAATGCTTTCCCAATTGAGCTACCGAGCCTTGTGAATACTCGTCGAAATTTTCTAGTAACTTTCTAATTTTACGCTGTTACGTTTACGTAGTTAATTTGAGTTAAAACATCGTTAATTAAAATAACACAAAGTTCACTTAATTATTATGTACTTACCTATCTCTCTAATATTATATACTTACGCAGGGCCAGATTTAGGGGAGGGCGGGGCCCCCACAATAACGGTAAAAAATTACAAATTTCGATGAGTATAGAAAAAGAAGAAGAAGAATATAATATAGAAGAGAATTTAACAGTGTTTGAAAAACTGTATCAGTAATATTCGCCGTAAACTATTTTGATTGTGAATTTTTATTCTAAAACAATTAGGGCAACAGAGGTCTGTTGCCCCAGGGCCTCCAAACCTCCAAATCCGGCCCTGTATTAACGTCGTAAATATATGCAATTGCATAAAATTATTTAAAGAACTAAAAGCAAATTGTTCCGATAACTCTCAACATGATTTCTTTTTAAATGTGGGATAACTATGAAGTCATTATACCAAAACAAGATGTTAGCTTAGGAAATTGATAGAGAAAAGGTATTATACCTGAAATATGAAACATACTGAGAAGCAATTTGTCTACAAAGTAAAATGCTTTAATGGTTAGATTCTTACAAATACATAGTCAAATAGCTAAGGGTTAATATGCTATAAAAACAAATAACCAATGTTATTGAATGGAGGGGGAACCCTCCCTCCATAACCACTGCTGTACTCCCCTCCTCCTACCTCAGTTGGGCCAAATTTAAGCCCCCTACGATGTGTGTCTTTAGCTTTGATACCTAGGTTTACTATTTATATTTCAATGTAACAACCTCGTATAAAAAAGATACTAGATTTTTTCCTTAAGAAAATAAAAGCTAGGTACTAGATGTTTTCCTTAAGGAAATAAAAGCTAGGTACTAGATTTTACCCACGATACTTTTTCGTTACGAGCTGACAACCGTAACATTCCAGCAAAAAAGCAAATAATCATAAATATCTATATAATAAAATGTACAATTATAGCACTGTTTCGTTTTGTTTTTATACAAGTGACTATGTATGCATATTTTTGGATTATGATCTTATTTTATATAAATTGCATGTTGTTATCCAATCGTCAGTGGATAACAGCATCCCCAACCTTCTCAATAGTCTAGATGCTGCGCGAATTGTGAAAAAAATGTTGGACTCTTAGATAAAAATGCCATTTTCTTGCTAAATAATGAAACTAGGACCAAACAAAAAATACTACTGTAAAGCTGATTAAAAAGAAAATCCACCACAGCTTATTCGGATCTCTGTTACTCAAAAATTAATCGTAATTTAAAAAAAGCAGGCCACGCGGTAATTTAAATATGGCAGCAATTGCTATTGTCCCCGGCAAATAAGTTGAACATGATTTTGAAATCACGTGACATGCGCAGTAGTGAATAATGTACCCAAAACTTGCTACTGCGCATGTTACGTGATTTCAAAATCATGTTCAACTTATTTGCCGGAGACTATACCAGGGACTGACGATGGGTGTTGGTTACCGTGGACTGACAAGTGGCTAAAATAATGTAAATTGATTGTTTTCTGTTTTGTGTGCTTACAAATGAATAATCCCTGCTTTTTAATCTTTGTTAGTTGTGATATTATTGTAGAATAATTCTTTCGTGACAATTGTGATAATTATATCTCAGCAATTAACAAACCCCATCAAGCAAAGCAATCAAGCATTCGGTCACAGAAATAGTTATGAAACCAGTACCTAGAGTCTCTTACTATCGAATAAACATTGAATAGTTTTAAAGATAGATTTAATAAAAATATTTTACTTTATTAAGCTTTATTCGAGCAATAAAATCCTTAAATTGACTTCATAAAACACTAAGCCTTATGTGACACTATAAATACATGGGTTTCTGCCATATTCCTTTCTACCTACGTAAGTAGTATTTTCGCTTTATTAATTTATTCTTACTCAGTACATATTACAAAAATCGGCCTATAAAAATAAGGTTCCCATAATATTGGGCGAATCTCTTAAAAAATAATTTTAGCGAGAAAGTTATTTTATCTGATAATTTTCACAAACTTTTTACTAACAAAAGTTAAGACCGATGTCCAACAATTGGACAGAAAAAAGGGGTAGTAAAATATGCTAACTAACTCTTGTAAAAGTCAGTGAGTTAGCATTTTCATGTAAAACTCCAGTTATGCTGCTTTTTCTATGAACAAACATTTAAACTTTACGGAAAGTTTTTGCATCTTCAAACAAATTATTCGCACAAAAAAATGTAATTTTAACTTTACTGTTTTAGCTTTAGCTAAACAAAACCTTTTTTTGTATATTACATAAAGTGAGCTGATTTTGTAAGCTCGTTCTTATATGGAAGGTGATCTTTGGAAACACTTACTTTGAAAAAGCTTTTGACATTTAATAAATAGTGTATCATTCCGTTCTTTATAATATATATTATGAATGTTGGTTCTCAATATGTAACTTTAGTAATCTTACTTTTTCTCAAGAACACGATAAGCAAATGTCTCAGAGTAAACAGGACTGGAGTAGCCTTTGCCTAACATTACCCCTCTGCCAAATGCACAAGCATCGGAATCCTGTGCGTTATATAAAACTAGTTGAGCCGCCATTTTAAAACCACAATAATCAGAACGTCTTACCGTGCAGAGCTCCCACGAAAATGCCTGCCTGTGCTGTTTTCTACTGTAAAAAAAAATCGAAAATATCTAGTATGCAAAAAGATGGTGTCACCTTTCATTTGTAAGCATAATTTTTAGGTTTTGATTATTATTTAATTCATAATTTCATGTTTTAGCAGACTACAATTTCAAATTTCGCGCTCAAAGTTCGTTTGATGACGTCACGGCTGCACTCCCCACGAGACTACCTAGGGTTGACCATTATCGCATTTCAATTAATTAAGACAAAAATTAGAAAAAGTTTGTTGGTAATAAATAACTGTAATTTTGTATTAATTAATTACCAATTATAATTTCGTTTTAACAATGTACGTTGCGTGTTTATTTTTAGTTTAGTATTAAGTACATACCTACACTTTTGCGGCTGCTTGAAGCCTATTCTTTGCCACACAACATGAAAATATAAAATAATAAATAAAATAATTAATTAAAATAATAATCAAACTATTTGTCCTTTTATTCATGCTGGGCGGCGCTCATAAACATTAAGAGTACTAATGCTGTATATACTTCCAGTGTCCCTGACTTCATAAAAAAGACACGGTTAAAAGGGTACCATCGTCTAACCAGCACACCCGATCATTTCCGAGAAACCAAAATTTTTTTTCTAGCCACAGGACAAATTGTTTTTATTTTGTAATCAGCAACCCTTATTAATTTGTACAATATTAATTTGCACAATAGTGATGTCAACTTCATCGATGTTGTGATTTTACGAGTGAGTAATGAATGAATGAATGCAAGTAACATACTTAAATTGGAAATATGTATTTTTAATTTAAATCTATATGTCGCAGGGAAATTTTATAATTCCGCAGTTTACATTCGGCGTCATCAGTTTAAAAAACACACCCTATTCTTAGTTCTTTTTCTTAACGATAATAAAACACAGCTTAGATAAATTACAGTTTGTTTCGGCTTTTATTACCAGGTATTAATGATGAATAAGGTATGTGATTTTGAACTGATGACGCCGTATGTAAAGTGCGGAATTATACTATTTACCTGCGATATTATACATACGAGAATAAAACTGTAAAGATATAGAATAAAACAGGTCAAGTCCACCTTAAACCAAATGGCTAGTAATGAGAGTAGAGGAAGCGAAATCACTAATTTTTGAACATTTTGTCTGTCTGTATGTATGTTTGAGCACGCATCACCCAAAAACTACGCGACGGATTTTGATGACATTTTAGTATGGTAATAGCTAAATGTCATCGTCAACATTTAAGTTAAGTTTTTTATTAATATTGTAGCATTTATAGCTCCTTTTAAAAACCGGCTTGTCCAACTGCAATACTTCAAGATACTAGGAGTAAGGTATGTGGTACCAAAAGTCATTTGTACATAAATGAAAGCTATTGGAAGATAGTATTGCAGTATTAAAATTAGAAATGATCGGTATGTGTAGTTCAGGCAAATATACTCTGCCCCTAGGCGGTATACTAATTGTTGGTATTTATACTTTAAGCTTTGATATGCCCGGAAACATCTAATTTTTCATATTCAGTTTTCCTAAAGAATACAGCATACGAAAAAAATGGATTCATGCTTGTAATAGGTAATAGGGCATCTTGGGCATCTTCAAGAACAAGTACTATATGTTCCATACATATTGAGCCGTCTCAGTTTCAAAAATTATCTAACAATAGAAGAAGATTAGTTGCCCATGCTGTGCCAACGTTATTCTTGAATGGTCCTCTTAGTTTATTATATAACTAGTTATGCTTCAAATAGATATTAACATGTAATATTATAACAGTTTTAGTTTATTACATTTAAATGTATTAATTTTAGGTTAAAAAATAAGTTGAAAAGGAAATACCTGCAAAAAGTGATGTAAGCAAATAGCAAAAAAATACAAATAATCAATCGGTCAAAGTAAAAATTTGAGAAATATAACTATATTCACTATCGCTTTGTTAGAAATGATGTTTCAGAGTTCCTCCTTTCCATTATGGGTATACGCAAAAGGGTCCACAGTGAATTCTATATATATAATAACACCTATTGTAAATATCTTTTAAATGCAATAAACTATCAAGTTTCAATTTGTATTTGTAGGAATACTAACGCAAAGTTAATAAATTCATTCATTGAACGAAACTGATTTATCGATATCGATATTCTCGTGCTATGTCATGTCACTTCTCACACAATGACATTCGTGTGTTTGAATAGAACGTTAACACACTATTTTAAGCACGTGTGCGTGTATTTTAAATATGTTTGTCGTATTATGCATGTGTGCGTTTGTAAACACGCAAAGAGTTTTTGTTCCTGTGTGCTGGCATTGAATGTAGTAGTAACCTCACCCCCCGCAAAAAATGGCAGAAAAATATGTACGAGATATTGACTAATGGCTACTCCAGTCCTGTTTACTCTGAGGCAAATGTGCCTATACAACACTAGCGATGTGCCGAGTACGGCTTGACTCGAGTCAGACTCGATTCCTGCTTTGGACTCGCCTATTCGAATACCAATTTATTTTGATTCGAGTACGCCAGACTCGATTCCGGTACTCGAGTCAGGAAGAATCAATCTTGTAATCGTTGTCTCCAACCTATTATGCGAGTCCAACTGACTCGAGTCTAGTATTCGAGTTAGCTCGACTCGCTCGTACTCGATTTCTGTTTACTTAAGCAATGAAGTGACACCTAAAATATAAGTACATTAATAAAACAAATAGAACTTGATCTCATTAACAGAAAATTTCTGGTTCCTAGATATCTCCTTAGTTTTCTATGTTTATTTGTTATGTTTAATGTTTAAAAATATTTTTCATTAAAATGTTCGTAGTGTTATTATGCTAAACCTAGATACTGTTTGAAGATAACTTTTTTCTAATTTTTCATTTTGTACTTAAATCGGTAACAGACTCGAGTTCTGGACTCGAACCTCCAGACTAAGGTTCTAGACTCGAGTCCAGGACTCGAGTCAAGATTCGAATACCAAACATAGAACTCGAGTACTGGACTCGAATCGCGGAATCGAGTCATGATTCGAATACCGTACAAACTGACTCGAGTCGACTCGATCCTAAAAAACAACGACTCGGCACATCACTATACAACACTATAAAATTTCTCGATTTTTAGCATTAACATCCAACATCTATACATATAAATAAAATTGGAGTGTCTGTTTGTAATATTGAAATAACCGTTTTTTACTAAATGCATATGAATATATATATACGGTATCTACACCAAAATAACATTTTTTACAATTTTTGTCTGTCTGTTTGTTCCGGCTAATCTATGAAATGGCTGGACTGATTTTGACGGGACTTTTATTGGCAGGTAGCTGATGTAATAAGGAGTAACTGAGGCTACTTTTATTTTAGAAAAATCCTTTCATTTTAGAAAAATAAAGTAATGTTGCATTGTCCAAGTACAGTCCAGTACCGGGCGCAGCTCACGCGCATACCACCACTGCTGTGCCGTCACGTCGTACCACTTCTCCCACCAACGAATCAATATCACAAAGGCTGCCTATCGCACGGGCTATTGCCACGGCAATGTGTGGCCGGGTCAGCTAGTATAATATAAAATTGAGGGTTGTGGGTCTTTTTACACATAGTCGAGAGTGTGACATCATATAACGCATTCTTTTCTTAATCAAACACTTTATTCATACTTCAATTAGTATTAACATATACTACCAAGGCATTTTTGACGACTGGTTCGGTTTGGACGTTTGGTGCAACGGCAGCGATCCTGCCTATAGCACCGACGGTCCTGGGTTCGAATCCCGGAAGGGGCAGATGTAAGTATGATAAATACGAACATTTGTACCTGAGCCAAGGGTATTTATATATATTTCTATAATTATTACATATCTATGTATCATATATGTATGTCTATCCGCTACCCTAGTTTTTTTTATTATTATTATTTTGGCAACAAACAGTCATACATAATTACAATAATTATTGAGAAAACAGTAATAAAAATAAAAGACCTACTGTGCCCAAAATTTACAATAAATTTTAAATAATTCTTACGTGATCAAATCGTGGAAAACAAACATAATAATGGGAAATTAAAAATTACAAAAAAAAATATCAGTTCAGTATCATTTCAATAGTATCCATAACACACGCCTTATAGTGCTTACTTTGGGCTAGGCTAATTGGTGTGAATGTAAGAAATATTATTATTATTTTAACAAGCACTAGAATAGTTTTCTTAGTTTTAAAACTCCGTAACACATTAAAAGGAGAAAAAATTGCCTTTGCTGAGTTTCTTGAGGTTACTTTTCGGTACAAGGTCTCCCGTTGTAGTACTTACAAAGACATGGCATAGTAGACTTTTAATAAATACATTGTAATTGCTCATATTGAATAAAGAGCATTTTATCTTTATCTTTATTTTTACCTACTACATTAAAAAACTCCAAAAGTTTAGAGATTTGTAATATTATATGAACTATACTTTAAAATTGTCAAATACTCCTAAGATGGGATTTGATCCCAAGTCTTTTATGTAAACTAGGCTAGACGCTAAACGAGACTAATGATGCCGCACGCTTTAAAGATGCGATTCTGGAACTTATGACTTCTTCTTCTTTGTCCTGCCCATGTTCCCATTTTATTTGGGGTCGGGCCTCCTTGTACTCCTGCGCCAGGATACACGATCCTGGGTTGTCGTAGATGTAAGGTTAAGGGCCTTCATGTCACGTTCTACCATGGACCACCATGTCGAGACCGGTCTTCCTCTACCTCGGGGTTGAGATGGAATGTTCAGTATAGTTTTAACGGAGTAGTTTTCGTTCCTTCTTATTATATGGCCGTACCATCGAAGCCTTGATTCTTTAAGTTTTTCCCCTTTAGACGTTACCTTAAATGATCCTCTTACATACTCATTGCGAACCCTGTCCAAACGAGTCATACCCCCTGCCCAGCGTAACATTTTCATTTCATTTGTATGTAATTGATGCTCATGCTTCTTAAGCGTGGTCCAGCATTCAGCTCCGTAAAGCATTGCCAGTCTCACAGCGGTCTTATAAATTTTCTCTTTACTTTTTACGGGCATTTTAGTGTCACAGAGTACGCCGGACAGTGATCTCCACTTTAGCCATGCTGCATTAATGCGGTGGCTTACGTCATCGTATAGACGTCCATCAGTCGTTAGCGTAGAGCCCAGGTACTTAAAGTGAGTTACCTTCAGTAGGACGGTGTCATCGAGTTTCAAGTTAGTTCCTAATTCTTCGGTGCCTCCGAAGTCACACTCCATGTATTCTGTTTTCGAACGACTAATACGCAAGCCATGGATCTCGAGTTCTTTTATCCATATGTTAAAGGTATTTTCCACCGACAGTGGGTGTTTATCAATGAGGACAATATCATCAGCATAGAGCATGCACCATGGGATGTCAGACTGGAGATTTTTGGTGATATAATCCATTGCTAAGTTGAAGAGAAGTGGGCTCAGCGTGGATCCCTGATGTACCCCAACCTTAATCAGAAAAGGATCACTAGTGCCCGCTTGGCTTTTAATTTTTGTGGTGATAGCATCATACATATCCCGAATTAAAGCTATGTATGTCTCAGGAATGTTTTGGGAGCGCAAAGTTAGCCAGACCAGTTTCCTGGGGATTCTATCAAATGCTTTCTCCAGTTCAATAAAAGCAAGGTACAAGTTTTCAGAATTGCTTCTACATTTTTCCATAAGTATGGCTTCTGTGGCTGATCTGTTAGCTCTGAATCCGAACTCGTTTTGAGTTATCGTTATCAGGGCCGTCATTCGAGCTCCCAAGACTCTCTCCCAAAGTTTAAGAGTATGTGATGTTAGTTTAATTCCTCAGTAGTTATTACAGTTTGCAATATCACCTTTGTTTTTATAAATAGGGCATAAGTAGCTTTCACGCCAGGGTTTTCACCCTGGCTTTAAAAACAGACGGGTTATAGGTACTCGGGAATACAGACGCAGGGAGTGAGTTCCACTACTTTGATCTGCGCATTATAAAAGAAGTCGAGAAACGCTTGGTGCGACAGGCAGGAATAGCGACCAAGAAAGGGTGGCCCTCAGTGCGTCTAAGACGGATATGTTACATCCAGTCTTCGCTACGGAATAATCTTCAAAAGCAACTATACCATCAAATTATTTTTTAAAACTTACCAAAAATGTAAAAGAACCAACTATTGTAAAATTGACTTGAAAATTTCATTGAACTTTAAAAAATGCAACGTATTTTTCATCATCATAAAATTACGCCTTTTCCCGCAGAGGCAGACAGAGATTATAGATATACTTACTACGATCCCGACGTAAATCTCTAGCTTCTTCAACTCTCATTAGCCTTTCCATACAGGGACGTTAGTTACGGGTACTTTTGGATGTTCTATAATCTAAGATAACAGTGGTTTGTATGTTTGTCTGTCCGCTCTTTTTCCTGCTCTTTTCCATTGTATCAATAACGTTACCATAGCAACGCGTTAACCGCAAGTAGTTCGTCTACCGGACGCTAGATGGGGCTAACGGAAAAATATTTAATAATAGAAAAATTTAAAGAATTTTGCCCACCCGTGCAAAGCCGGGACGGGCCGCTAGTAATAATTAAAAAAAACACATTTTTTTATGATTTTTATGGTTAAGAACTATAATATTTAAATAGACATCAAATTGTGAATATAATTAACTTTTAAATCGGATTACTAGAAACGGACAGGTATACTCGATGTGAAAAATAAAAGCGTTTTAAGCATAATTAAAATAACAAAGTAGACGTGTTGTGGTATACTAAGCCGCTTGACCTTTCCCCAACGTGAAAAGCTTCAAAATGTGATATTCCGGATTAAAAGTATCGAGCGACCTTTATCAGAAGGAGCGATTACACTTTACTATATTTTACATCTTTAGAAACGGAAGTTTGTCAAATATATAACTGGCTACAAAATAAACTATTAGAAGCGTTAAGTGAATTATAATTTAAGTTTTAACATTGTTTGTCGACAACCTTCGTGACGATGTGGCTCGCATACAGGATTTCATAATATCGTCACTCTTTGGCCGGTTCAAAGTATTTTTTATTATTGACCTGGCTTAGGGTGTTTTAGTACAGTCGTTGTTTCTGAATTCTGCAGCTCTTCCGAATAAGGCCCGCTCGAAAATGAGCATATAGTGGTATATTATTGTAGGGCAGGTCATGCTCAGTACGATGATGATATTCATATGTGGCGCAATTCAAATGGAAAATTTTAATTTAAATATATGTTGATCAATTTTATATTATACCCAGCCTAGGTGGTCAAGTGGTTAGAGTAGCTGGATGTGGAGCAGGGAGCTCGAGAACAAATCCAGTTTGGGACAGACCATTTAGGCTGGGTTTCAGGCAATAAAATATTTTGAATCTGTTTTATTTTGTTCAATTTGGTTTGTATTGGTTTGGTTTGGTTAGGTTTGGTTTGGTTGAGTTTGGTATAATATGTTAGGTTCAGAAGTGAAATATATTGGGTTCAGAAATAGTATTTTTCACGATTAATCATCATCAGCCCCTCATAACATTACTTTATAATTCAAAATTAATGAAAAATCAAATTTGGAAGACTTTAAAGATACACCATTTTCCCGCCAGTGCCCATCAATCTCTATTCAAAAATGACGTTCATCCATCAATTACGTGTGGGCCTTATTCGGAAGTGCAGCCCTGAATTCTATAAAACAAGTGCTTTAGCTACTTAACTTGAATTCAGAACAATGTATATGATGTTGTCTCATATTTACATACAACATACATTCACGCCATTGTCCCGTAGGGTAGGGAGAGATCACAGATTTCTACTTTCTGATCCTGACATACATCTTTTGCTTCTTTAACTCTCATCAGAGAGTGGGTTAACCGATTCGTTGTGGATGCATAACTTTTTTTTGCGTGTGGCGCTAGCCACTGGAGCCGTGTCATTTTTAAATCAATGAAATCTCCTTCAAATTAATTTTAGGGAAATCTACCCAGAATAAAACTAATCTTCATTTTTCACGTAAATCAAGCTCGTAGCCTTCATTTCTGGTAATTGTATTTAGCAACGAATCGGTTAAGGATGTTTAGCCTTTTATCTAGGACATCTCCTATTTGGTCCCTGAAGGTTCGCCTATTTATATTATTAATTTTTATTTATAATTGGTAAGTTGATAAATCGTATTGTGGGTGGCTACTGGACCGATGTAGTTGAAAAAATCGTAATGTGTAAAATTCCTAAAGAATTGAAGTTAAATTATTAAAACTTTATAATTAAAGTTGGAGTAACTCGACTTTGCTGTTCGATATATGTTACTGTCAGTACCCTGGCCACCGGTGTCGTTCATTTATCCATTCCTATCACGTACGGTGCACGGTTCATTGCAGCAGAGCACTAAGTTCACGATGTAAAAAGAACAAAAGAACAATGCTTAAATGCTGTTTGTTTCAACAAACAGGTGAAAGAAAAGTAGTTTTGTATGCTTTTTTGTTAGCAGATCCGACATACGTTATTCTTTCGAATTTCACAAGCAAAACGCACTTATATATTTTTTAAGTACATGACTATTAAGTACAGTTAACAGCACATCCAACTGTAGGTACAACAAATCTGAGCTATTCAATAGCACAAGGCAAAATGAACTAAATCAATCCTGACTTTTATTACAAAAAATATGTTTTAACATTGTGAAGACCTCGGTGGTCCAGGTTTGTCCCTGCCGAGTCAATGTAAGAAAAAAAAATTCCATATTGACTCGAGTCTGGGTGTTGTGACACCGTCGTTGTGTCTGATTTCCATAAACAAGTGCTTTAACTACTTATTTGTAACTTGGATTAAGAACAATGTATGTGAAAATGTCTCATATTTATTTATTTAACAAAGTTTTATTTTCTACAGGTGGCGAGAATGACCTATTCTGTGTTTGCTGTCTTCTATCAGAGAGGATAATAAAATGTAAAATACTGTGGATTATTAAAATCTTCTAAATGGGTATCTTCTAGGCAAGCTCGTCACATCCTAGATCGCATCGTCGCTTACCATCAGGCGAGATAAATGATGATATAAATCTATTAAACTAAATCTATCACATCAAAGAAGTTTTACTGGCACTTCACTTCGACGACCGGCTGTGGCTTATGTTATGGATACCAGAGCAACTGATATTCATACATAAATATGATGCATAAATAACTAGTGTTTATAGAAATACTAGCTTACTCGGTCACGCGTTGCTGTGTTTTAAATTAAAATGATCCTATCCTATGTAGTAAGGCAGAACGAATCCAGCAAATGAAAAACAAACATCGGCTGAGTAGTTTCGGAGGTCCTCGCGTTCGAACACAGTGGCAGGGAATTTTATACGATAATTTTATACGACCGCTTAAAATTCGCGTAGGATGTTACATGTCAAATATCAATTACCTCATTAATGGCCGATAACATAAAAAGTAAGGATATCAAAATTACCGTTTATATATTATCTGTGTATTGATACTACTTAAATGAATAATAAACTAAGCTTGTTCATAGAAAAATATATTGTTGTAGGAGGAATTAGAATTTAAAGTCGTTTGGCTGTACGCGTAAGAAGGCTGACGTTTTATTAAGCCTTTAAACTTACGGTTTCAGTAAAACCCCGGCGTTTTTATGAGCCTGAGCCAAATATATATATATATATACGACTCAAGAATATGCTCATCTTCAGCTGCCCTTAACGGGATCCGGAACCCGGGACCGTTTGACTCCGCAGGGATAGAGACCGGGCAGGGCAGTCCCGCTGAGCCAAGCCGGTTGTCATACTACATCACTATATTGAATTAGAAATGCCCCAAGTTGAATAAAGAGCACTTTACTCAAAAATAGTAGATTGTTAACCGAGGGTGGAAAGAATCAATTCCCGAGGTATTTAGACGCCCGAGGCCAGCGATATAGTCGGCTATAGTCCGAGTAGGAATTGATTCTTTTACCCGTGTTAAACACTCTACTTTTCATTTCGAATATATGAGGAAATTAAAAAATTGTTTGTTTATTTAATCTATTTATTGATAATATATGATAATATTAGTAGTACCTATTTAAAATTAATTGTCAAATTAAGACTATTCGTGAAATTAAAAGATACATTTTTGTTTGGAATGTTTATGCTGTTTGATAAATTATGACAAATTTGGCTGTTCTGAATTTCTGTAAAAGTAGGAGACTCTGGTATTTCGTCAGACGATGGATTGCATGGCGGATACTCCCTGGAAGTTGACGGCTGAGGTGAATTGTGGCGTATTTTTATGGTTTCAGTTAATTTGGTTGAAATTTTAGTTTTATTTTGGACTGAATCCTCAATGTACCCTTCGGCGACTGTACTGGATTTCCAGCCTCCATTTCTTTTTAACGTTGTCATGTTTGCCCCAGAATCGGCTAAAAGTGTTGCTGACGTTCGTCTATAACAATGTCCGGTATACTGCTCACAGTTTGGCAAATTTAAATATGTCGCTATCTGCTTCGGCATACCTGAGATTTTATTTTTACCGATCACTTGTTTATAACATTTTCCCTTCTGGTAGTTAAGAAAAAAACGGGCCGTTTTTACATCATTAGGTCTCATTTTTTGATATTTCTGTACTATTTGTGAAAATTCTTCTTGTACTACAAACGAGCGCTCAATATTAGTTTTTGTTTTAGTCAGTTTTACTAGTAATAATTGGCCTTGACTTTCAATGTCCTTAATTGTCAAATTTGTGAGTTCACAGCTTCTGCAAGCGCCGCTTATACCGAGTATCAATACCACCTGTGAAAACCATGTAATTTATTAGTGTTTGTGTAATAAATACGTTCATTTTTAGAATAAATACTTAGGTAAACTTACCTTCACTGCCAAATATATCTCATCAGGAGCATCATTTAAAAATTTTTCTACTTCATGAGAGGTGAAAACCTTAGATTTTCTACTCTTGAACCCGTGAGACTGTCTTTTCAAAAATGATGTTAAATTATGGAGTTTGCTCAAATTTACATTATGTTTCACAATAAGTGTACTCTTGAGCATTGAATATCGGCTCCATAGCGTAGAAGGCTGTAGTTTGCTAGACAGTCCATTAAAATATGTAAGAAATACACTCTCGGAAAACGATTTTATATTCTTCTCAGCTCGCCACTTCATAAAATCATTGTATGTATTTATATACCTTTCTTTTGAGATTTCTGGCAAAAGATTTTGGAGAACACAATTTGCCTCGTCTTTAATTGAATCTGGTGTCAATATTTCGGAATCGCTTGAACTCATTTTTAAAATTAAAATCTTAACTAGTATAAGAGATTATTAGAATTTTTTTAAATTCCGTCACAGATACATATAATAGATTCCTATCGCGCCAATTTATGTCGACTGTTTAAATTTTAAATATGGAACTCACCGCGTATTGTTTGTTGCGGCTTATTCCGCTCGAAGTAGTTTGCGCTAAGTTCACACTGGCTGTTTAGAAACTCACATGGCCGCAGCATTTTTTTTTTAATAGTTCACAGCTGACAGTACTCGTAGTTCTATTTTTAAAGTTCATTCCGGCCCTTAGGTGGGAAGTAAATTGTATGAGTTTTTCCCTTCCTATGTCGGGAAGCAGCATTTTCCACCCAATAATCAGATCAAAACAACATAACTTTCCGAGTATGAGAAATGAAAAATATATTTTATGGTGTAAAAAAGAGCATCTGAATACCTACTCTACAGATGCAGAGTAGCAAAATTGATTTTGGAAATATATTTAAATTTGAAACGCACTAAATCTTATTTTAATGAAAGTAAAGCACAATTTTAAAACACACACAAAATGAAATTAAATCTTGAGATTCAATATGATTTTTATTAAAAAAGTTTGAGAACACCTGCCGACTGTGTATACCTACTCCTTGATGGCCCACATTTCTATTTTAATTTCGAATAGGCGAATCGCAGATGATAAACCTTTGGATGTTATTACTTCGTCGACACTCACTATAACTACCAAATTGTCACAGAACTTATTACTTGAAACGATATTGGGCTAAAAGTCTGTGGTGCTAACAAAAGGACCTGAATGGCACAGCGTTTGTGGTCCAAAGTCACAATTGTATGAAGGCCAGTCTCGCTTTTGAACGCCTACAGAGCTAAAACCTGGTAAAATTCTTTAAGTATCTATCAAATCTAGTTATTTTTCCTAAGTTATTTAGAAGTTTTTATCTCCTGGCATCAGTCATTGTCAGCGCCGTCAAAATATATTTACACTATTTAACCTCTTATATTATTAATCTACAATTATAATTATATGTACTTTGTAGCTCATTGGCAATATACCAATGAGTTAGACAAGCACAAAGCTGCCTCGGAATTGCAAAGAGTGCTCTGAACAATCCCTACGTCGAGCCTATTTATTCTAAATCTACTTAAAAATATTTGTTTTTGAGCTTGGTGCCGCTCACATTCCACAAATCTAGTCTGTTAAAAAAGCTTTGCTCGCGAGACCTCTAATCTTTTAAGTGACTTTTTTCTAAAATGTACTGAAGTTTAAAGTTTAGAGTATTTAGACCTTATGATGTAGTCATAAGGTCTAAATACTCTTACCTTTTTTTAACTTCGGGCTAAACCCTTAAACACGAATTACGACTCAAGAATAACTTAAGGTTTTATACCTTTTTAATAGTTGCGAATCCTTTAAAGGCCTTTTCTATTATAATAACTGCCTAAAAAGACTCAAGAGTCTATATACGGGCTAAAGCCGTCTAAGTAAGTCTTTGGAATCACTAATTACGGAGACATACGTCTTCTAAGATATGGTTGAGCAAAGCGATGACTGTATCATGCGTTCTGCTCGTGAATGGGTGCTGTTTAAGTATACTTTAAAAACAAATAATTTCTTGACTTTGTTGCAATCAATTATATAGTGAGACAATAAAAACTAATTAAATTGTGACAATAGCATATCATTGTTTTTTTTGTGAGTAATGGTGTGTGAATAGGGTTACTATGCATGATATTGTAAATGTCGTTACTTCTATTAAAGCTGAAGACTTTCTTGTGCCCGTTCTTCTTGTTAATTAAAACAAGTCCTGGATTAGTGTTAGGTAAAATTTTCAGATAATTGAACAACTTATTTTAAGTGTTTTTAACTAAAGTTATTTTCATTTCATTTACAAGCAACCTTCACAGGAGTTGGTGATCAAATGATCAATAATTTACTACCTTGAGTTCTTCTTTGCTGTTGTAGCCACGTTAAACCTTTGGCCTGGACTGTATTTGCGACGCAAACGCGGCGAACCGTAAAAGGTCCGCGGGTAGAGATATGGGCCAATCTTCCTACTGTGTAATGACGATTCATTTGACTTGAATTTAGTTTAAAAAATCATGTTTATTATGTTACGTGCTAAAATCAACTCCGTTCATTAGCCTTTCTGAAATCCCCTGAGAAAAAAACCCTCCTTCCATTCGAATCCAGTGTATGAAATCCCCTGGGTTTTAGTCTACGTAAAATTTTAATCAATAATGATCCTCTGAAGGGTCCATTTGGACATCAGAGAAAGTAAACTACATAGGTATATAACAGCAACATAATGAGATACTTAGTTTAACATGAAGCAAGACCAGTATCACCTAAAAAACCCTTAAAAAATTTAAAACATCGCCAATATTAGTGTAATAAACTACAATATACGTTATATAATTAATATTATCCTAGGTATCCTGTCCTTATCCTAGCAGCTTTAGTTAGTTTAGTTATTTTTTACCGTATGTGTAGGTACGTTTTTAGATCTTAGCTTTTCAAAAATTTGTAAATTATTTTTGTTTTTCAAAAAAAATGATAATATATAACTAAAGTCAAATAAAGGTTTTTTGCTATTTAAATATCCTACAGAATCCGTTCGAAAATCACTTTTAATAAAGAGATTCCCGTGAACAAAAAATTGACACTTATCCTCCAGGGGAATCCAAACATGGTGACCAGTAACAAAATAAGGTTCAAATACGATATTTTCATCCAGTGGAATATCTAAAAAAATGTATAATATCAATGTTACCCACCCTCGATTTAGTGACATGGGAAGTCGCTTTAACCAAATTTATAAAATAACTCACAGATATTCAAAGGGGGAACTCTGCCAGTTTCTTCGGAACCTTGCCTAAAGGGACTCCTTTTAATAAAATATTTTACTAACAAATTATAAGTAATATAACTACCACAATACTGAGTTATAATTTTGAAATCAATCTCTTTGAAAGTGATCTTCCACTCTTCGGGCTTAGTAAACAAATTGTCACAGAGCCGGAAAAGAAATATATTTCATAAAATAACTAAGCTTTTGCTTTATTTGCCATACATAGACGTACATATAACTGTGGTGTTATTATAAGTAAGCAGAAAAAGACTCTTAAGCCTATTTAGCCATATTCAACAACTTGCAAACTTATACTGACTTTTTACTAAGCATATTTAAGCACATTCCCACTTAACACAACAAACAATTATGGTTTAAACTTTAAAGACTCTTCCTTTGAGTAAAATTTATTGTTAAGCAGGCATTTCTTTAATAAAACATTATTTTTTATTTAAATTATGGTATTATGTCATTGGGTAATTTATATTCAATTTTTATACATATCAAGTAGCATTTATTATGGAAACACTTAGTTTTTGGCATGATATTAAGAAAGTGTTTGTTTTTATTTCTTAAGCTTCTTTGTGTAACATTTTTTGTTCTCTCTTCAGTCGTTCCCTCACTGCTGAGAATCGTGATTCCGTTTGATTTAACCAGTTGTCTCCATCGGTCCCGTTCTGTAGCTTGGTGGGGAGCGTCGTTGAGAGGTATTTCTAATTCCTCCACTATTGGATCCAACCATCTCTTGGGACTTCTACCCCTAGGCCTTTTTCCCTCGATTTTGCTTTTCACCATAAGGCGCTCTAAATTGTCGGTATCCCTGTGTGCAACGCGGCCAAAATACCGCAGTAGGCATGTTGTGGATAGCCGTTGAGTCTTTTCTATTTTCAGCTGTTTGAGAATAGATGAGTTGGTAGGGTGGGCCGCCTACGGTATTCTTAGCATACTTCGCCAGCACCACATCTCAAAACCGTCGATTCTCTGCCATCTTTTGTTAAAACAGAATTTAAGAAGGAAAAAACAAAGAATATAAATAGGTTTTATTAGTTATTTCAGTAATATGATGATTACTAATACCTGTCTGCTATTAAACATCCAAATCAGCCACCATTCTACTTAATTATACTGACGAACAGTATAATCTTATATATATAAAAATCTCGTGTCATGATGTTTGTTCGGAATAAACTCTGAAACACCTGAACTAATTTTGATCAAACTTCGTAACTATCTGTTATTTGATCTAACTTAAAAGATAGGACAGTTTTATCTTAATTATTGACTTCAATATTTGTTATTGTAAATTAAATGTTTATTATACGACAGTAGTATGTAGTTATAGGGTAGTTATAAATTATTAATTGATGGCTCTGTTCCAACTTAGGACATAGGATAGGTTTTATTTTAGTTTATAACAGAGCATCGCGTGGCTGGGTCAGCTAATTTATTTATATATTGTTATAATTAGTTATACAGCCGATGCACAGTTATGTAAACATACATGCGTGTATATAAGTATTCATTCTTTGAGAACACAAACTCTGATAACATTTCATTTATTAGCATTTGCATTTGTTGTCATTTAAGTAAACTATATAGTAACAAGTAAGTGCCCAATATTGCTTTGTATTTACTTCTGTTCTATTGTTATATGTTAAATATATAATTACTTTTTCGAGGATCGTTAGGAAGAATCATTTTCTTCCTTTGTCTCAGTCAAAGAAATGTAATTTGATATTTATTTGATTCTCACAATAAAGAAAATCGCTATTATAAATACAGTGGCACATAAATCAATTTTAATTTTACCTGCTACTATGTTTCCTTGTCATGTCCTTAAGTCTTAATTTTTAGTTAAAAAAGTCATAATTCTAGTAACATCATCTTAAAATTGTGGGTATCATTAAAACAATAAACACAATTTCTGTCTTTCTTTCTTTCTTTCAACACATTTAGGACCAGATTGTGACGGAGCCCGAATTTTGAAATCCACAAAAATAAAAAGTTATGACCAAAACACATTGGCTCTATGGGATTTCCCACAGAAACAAAAAGCGCGCTTTTTGAAAGTTTTCATTCTTATAGAATTTTTAAAATTTACTAAACATTTTTTTTTTATATTACGCTCCGCTCCAATATGTAGTTCTAGCGAAGCTTTATGCTAAGCGACTGCATCGCCTTGTATATGTTGTCATCACCTATAGGTATAATAATGACAATTTTGACTAACGCAACACTTGAATATTTTCAAATACCTGAATGTACAATTATAATCGTAAAATACTGATATTTTCTATGAATTTTGTATTAGCTACCGTAAAAATAGGTTTCTAATCTTTGTTTCTTTTTGAAATTCTTAAGCTTCCGCGCCATCTTACTCATTTAAATGAAACCACTTTCTGGATTTACTGCGCATTTATACTTGTTTTTATAATGAATGCGGTTGTTTTGACTCCTTTACAGAAACATTGTTCACAGGATTAATACCCTCCAACAATTTAATCAGATACTTTCCTAACTACTTAATTTTTTTTAATAGTTTATTTTTTATTTACTTTGGCAATTTTATTTCTTTATTAACTTATATGTAGCGATCTTCGTTACTTAAAAGTGCTGAGTCTACCACCAGTTCGGAAATGCCCTTCCCATAAAGAAAAGAAGAGAAACTCTACAGTGACAGCTTATAATATTTAGCCTGGCGTTCGGAAACTGCAATGAAAAGGCAAAACAAATGCGAAGTGTAAATAAATACATACATACACACTACTACGCCTTTTTTCCGCATGGTTAAGTAGAAAATACAGAATTCCACTTCCTACGAAAATGACTTACATCTCTCGTCTCTTCAACTCTAATCAGAACTTTTATACAAGCCTATTAAGAGTGCTTTTAACCTGGCATTTTGCAAAACATCTTCTTTTTCGTCCTTGATAGTTCGCCTTGATCTGCCTTTAGCGACTTGTCCCTGCACATTTACCTCCTAAACTTGTGTTGTCAATCTTCTTTCATCCATCCTGTCTTTAACGCCAAACAATCTAAGTTACCTTTTTTCCATCTTTATCACTGTCTTTATCCACACCATACAGCTCTCTTATCACATCATTCCTCATTACATATGCATCAAATAAAAAAAATCGCAACATAACCGTATCAATATAAATTCAACGAGAATACATCAAGGAAAACTTTTCATAATATTTAAATATTTGTTACAATCACACCATTTAGCCTAGCCCAAAGTAAGCACTGTAAAGCTTGTGTTATGGATACTATGGTAACGAATAGACATACATGTATAATACATAGATATATAATATAAATAATCCTCTTATATCTAAATACCCATGACTAATGCACACATGCTAATATCAATCACATAAGAATATGCTCTTTACGGGATTCGAACCCAGTACCTTCGGTGGGATAGACAAAATCATTACCGTTGCACCAAACTGTCGTTTTCAAAGTTACAACTAAAATACCTCTTAAGTTTTTCCCTTGCTCTTAATCCTCTTATATTACGTTAATAGTAACTATTCCAGCGTAATAAATTTTCAATGGAGGAAGTATTTCGAAATATCCAGCAGGGGTTGTTACTTTGGATAACATTTTAAATGTCGGAAGCACTATAGAAGCAGTGACAAATTTCTATTCGAAGTAAAATGGTCTACGAAAGAATTGTATTCAAGTTAATTGACTTATAACTTCACGTTTCTAGGGAATTTACCGCATTAATTTTTAATTGTAGATATAACGTGAATAAGGGTCCTCCGAAGCTCTAACAAGTCTTCGAGTTTATAACTTTACGTAGTCAACAGAAATTTAATATCGGGAGTTAAGATGTAATTTTAAGTTTTGCAATAGATAGCCAACTTTGAATCATTGAAACTGGCGCTTTAGATAGAAAAGTGCTACTTTTGTCCTCAATTAAATGCTTTTACAACAATACTATTCAAAGCACTAAACTTCCATTAGCCATCTTTTATGTTAAGAAACCTATTGAACATTTAGTTATCCTTCTTCGTTTCAGCCCAAAAAGCGTCTACTGCAGGATGGAAGCCTCCTTGAATATTAAAGGATTCTTTCCATAATCACCACTCTGTACAGACATAATAATATTCTCAAAAGAGTAGTTAATGACCCTGGTTAGTACGTATTGTTAAGTTTGATTTGTTTTTGTGTGTGTATGTGTGTGTGTGTGACTGTGGGTGCGCGCGGGTGCGCGCGTGTTTGTATGTGAGAGCGTGAGTGTGAAATTAGTATGTAATAAATGAAAACTGTGTTTGCGTTTACTTAAGTAGACTTTCAGTCTCATCATAAAAGAAAGAAAGTAGATATTGAACTGTTGTTTTAAATTTGAATTTTGTTAATAAGTGTATTGCCCTAATTTTATGTATTTTGTTATAAAGTTTCGAGTTGAGGACTCTAAGTTGATTTTGAGCCCACAATGTACGACATTTTGTAAAGGCAATTGAAACTTGATTGTTAAGTACTTGTAAAAGTTATTACCTTTGAACATATAGGCAGTAGCATCTTGAACGCGAAGAGGCTTCAGCTAAAAACGTTTGAAAAATTCAACGGGTCGGTCAAGGTTTCGGTAATCCAATTGGAAGAGTAATATTAGGATAGCGACAGGATATGGTTTCCAGTCTTGCCTGACACTTAAGACCAGTTGGATTAAAGATATAAAATAACAAAAAGAGATTATAAATCTCTCTAATTGAAGTCTAAAGTTCTTAACTATAATTTCAGGCATAACGTAAATTATTATCAACTAGCTGCCCCAGCCACGCGTTGCTGTGGCACAGTAATTTTATTTTTCTAAAAAAAAAGAATTTTTCTTAAATAAAAGTAGCCTAAGTTACTTCTTATTACATCAGCTACCTGCTAATAAAAGTATCGTCAAAATAGTTCCAGCCATTTCAGAGATTAGCCGGAATAATCAGACAGACAAACAGACAAAAAATGTAAAAAAAGTTGTTTTAGTGTATGTTTCCTATATATTGAACATATATGCATGTAGTAAAAAACGGTTATTTCAATATTACAAACAGACACTCCAATTTTATTTATATGTATAGATGTAAAAATACTTTAACATAAGCAATCTATAATCTAAGATCACAAATTTGTTGTTTGTGTATTTGTCTGTCCGCTCTTTTTCCCGTTCTTTTTCCATTGTATCTATAACATTATCATAGCAACGCGTTACCATAACAACGAGTTACCATAGCAACGAGTTACCATAGCAACGCGTTACCATAGCAACGCGTTACCATAGCAACGCGTTAACATAGCAACGCGTTAACAAAAAAAAACGAAAAAAATCCAGGAAAAAAAAATAACATTATAATCAGTTTATTAGTTACGGAGTTCATCACGGTCAAATACTGTGACAGGAAATTCTTCTATATATAAATCTTTAATCTAATATCACAGTGGTTTGTGTGTTTGTCTGTCCGCTCTTTTTCCATTGTATCAATAACGTTACCATAGCAACGCGTTAACTGCACGTAGTTCGTCTACCGGACGCTAGATGGCGCTAACGGAAAATAAAAGAAAAAATTTAAAGAATTTTGTCCACCCGTGCGAAGCCGGGACGGGCCGCTAGTTTATATATATAAACACAAATTGAATACTGTAGGTAAACAAAGTTATCTAATCAGTCCGATATTTGGCGACCTTATTTTCCGGCTTAATTTTATAACCACAGAATGAGTTTTCGGTTCACCAACAGTAAAAGAACCCCGGCCATTAACAGATCGCGATAGCTCCACGTTCATTGCGTGGTCAACACTTCCCATTCAGTTTTATGTTCAGCAGTTATAGCAGTTAATGTGATCATTGGAATACATTATTAACAGTTATATATTACACTTTGTAAAAGTATTTATAGCTAAGAATTGTCTGAGATTTTTTAAATCAGCTTTTGTCACGACTCTGTTTGTGTGAACTTTTGAATTTGTTACCAGAGGATGAGATTATGTTAGGATAGGTAAACTAACCGAAATAGGTGGGATAAAAATATCTTATATGTTAGTTTGAAGCAAAAGAAAACTTTCGAGGAAGCATTTTTTGCTTTTTTGAGTACCACGTTAATATTTCACATATTCACAATTTTATTATATTGTTTTGTTATCTAAAGCATTTAACCGTTAGAAAATTATCTCAAGGAATTATTAATAGAAAAAATTGAACCTTTCTCGGGCCCCGCCTTAAATTTTTTCTTTTATTTTTTTTTAAACTTTCTAAATAACAATAAGCTCATAAGAAACAATTTAAAAATCTATATGTTGGTAAATATGGTTTTTCACCTACTTTGAGGTAAAAATTAGGTAATTTTAATCACAAATTTTGGTCCTTTGTATTAGATAACTAATGCTTTTGTATTATATAAATTAATTGCTCTTATTTAATCGTTCGAATTGTTATTCTTAATAAACTTCTATAATACCTACTCGTATTAAACATATATATATACCGATAAATATTTGTATTTATAAACTACAAGTTTCATACAAACTGAAAAATTTAAAGAATTTTGCCCACCCGTGCGAAGCCGCTATGGGCCGCTAGTAATCTATATATATAAATGAAATATGAATGAAATCTCAGAAACTACACGTGTTAGGGGTCTCATATTTTAGATGGGAGTTCCTTTTACGAAGTAGATGGATTTTGAAAATTCGACCCCTAAGGGGGTAAAACGTGCCACCCCGTTATATATAGATTACTAGCGGCCCATAGCGGCTTCGCACGGGTGGGCAAAATTCTTTAAATTTTTCTATCATTAAATATAGCCTATGTTACTCAGCGTGAATGTAGCTTTCCAATGGTAAATTTTTGAAATCGGCTTCGTAGTTTTTGAGTTTATTTATTGCAAAAATAGAAATCTTTCCTCTTTATAATATTAGTGTAGAAATATGATCATAAAATTAGTGTTAGTATAAAATAATAGTCTTATTGGAGGTAACACATATTTTTACAATCAATTTTCTTAGTTCCAGGCTGCATTTAATCACTAATCTTTATCAAGATAATTTAAAATATAATAATAATAATAATAACTTTATTGTCTTATTTCTTTTCTAATAACTAGACATAACATGTTATGAGAAATTAATTTTAAGAGTTTCACAATCGTCAGTCGGCCTCCCCTCACCGAACTAGGAATAAAACTGTATCTCGGTTGATGAGTAGGAGACAGTCGAAAGGAAGTCTTCTATGCGATGAAAGAAACGATAAAAACTATGGTAACATTTACATGCAGTAATTCCCAAACTAGAGTAAATCTGTTCCTTGGGAATTGGAGTCTTACAAAAAACATTTGGATACAAAGCAAGGCTTAAATTTTATAATTCTTATATAAGTATGTATACAGCTGCCAGATTTGTGTGTGAAGTGTGTGAAGGTGTGTGCGTGGAAAGTATAGTTGTGTTTGTGATTCTCGTGTATCAAGTGTATGTGTTCTATGTTGGTGAGTGTGTAAAATATTGCTTGTTTGTACAAATGTATTCAAATGAGTTGTTAGGCTATAATTTATATGTAAAACCACTGTATGATTATCACCAAACAAATGACCAAATTAGGGTAGCAGATCCTCCGTTTTATTATAGCTCATGGTTATTAACCATTGTTGAAGCTTGCTTTTGGCATTTCTTTTAAGAAGGGGATATATATTAAGTATCATGTTAACCTTGTTGTAAAGAATACAACTTAATACACCAAAATGCCGCTTGGCAAGGACAGTTCTGTGTCGGGGGGTTTGGCAGACGATATCTGATCTGCGTTTGCGGGGTTGCATTTTCTTGTTATAAGGTAGTTGAGAATGTTTGCGTAAAATTGTAGACACAAAGAAAAGCTGTCTAACAGTCAAAATTGAAGCATCGGCATAAAGTTGGGATGTGGGATATCGAAGAGGTTTTTTAGTCAAAACTTTCAGAACTGCCCTTTGTGCTCTCTCAAGGGGTAGCATAATAGATTTCCCAGCACCACCCCACGCTGAAATGCAGTAATTCAGAATAGACTGGCAAAGAGCAAAATACACATGTTCCAAGGTTCTGGAGTCAGTAACTAAGTTTAAATTTTTACAGATATATATCAATTTTCTAATTCTTGGTATTTAGGAATTAATATGTTGTTCCCACCTTCAGAACTGGTCAATGTAGATGCCCAAATATTTTACGGCAGCAGATCTTGTTATCAATTTACATTGACAATGAGAGACGTTTTGACATGCATGAGCCTTAATACGGACATCACTATCATGTGGAATTGTGGTAGCGTTTAAGGCGAAAGTGATAATTTTTTTTTGTCTATATTTAGTGTCAGTAAGTTTGTATTTAGCCATTCGATAACAATAGATAAAGCGGATTCCGCTTGAAGACGTGTTTCCCCCCAGGTTGGCCCTTTAACAACCAAAGCTGTATCGTCAGCATAGGCATATATATCACAATGAGGGATGTGGAGCTTACATAGGTCATTAACGTAAATGTTGAATAGAGTGGGACCAAGAATTGATCCTTGAGGGATACCGAAGGTCAGAACCTCGGTATCACTTACAAACCCATTGATTTTGACGGACTGGATGCGATTTTGAAGATAGTTTTTGAAAAGGGAGAGTGGAAGTCCTCGTACACCAATTCGTTCTAGCTTGGTTAAAAGTAAGCAGGTGGAAACCGTGTCGAAGGCCTTAGAAAGGTCCAGAAAGATACCGATACATTTATCTTTGCTATCAACAGCTCGCACTATAGTGTCCAACAATGAATTCACAGCATCTTCTGTACTGACACCTCTTCTAAAGCCAAATTGGTTTTCAGCAATTTTATTAGTGGTGTTTAAGTAGCTTATGAGCCTGTTATTAAGAGCTTTTTCTAGAATTTTTGACATCGCAGTCAGAATAGATATTGGTCTGTAATTCGTAACTTCATTTTTATCTCCAGACTTAAATATAGGGTGTACTGTAAACCACGCTCGCCATTTAAAATGTTGGGAGTCGTACTGTCTGCTAACTTAAATTTAAATAAAACCTCTTTTGTGCGTTTAATTTTGTTGTTTTATATTGAATCCAACCGTTTCGATTTCTGCTGCCATAGTTTCTGTAAAAAAGTAGAAACGTCAGGATCAAAATTAATAAAAAAAAACAAATTATTTATAGGCGCGAAATTGTGAGAACTAAATAAGGTAATTTTAAATTACTAATACCGCCCAAAGTGTCAGAATCTGTCAATTCGTTGCTGCATTAACACTGTTTACACTAACTTTATAATACTAGCTTAAACAAAAATAACATCAGCGATTTACTCATAAAATAATTCCGCAGTTCGAAAACAAAGTTCTCACCAAAATTTACTAGCACACGTGCATTCAGGTCATTCGTATAAACGCTATGTAAAAGTTGCAGAACAAACTTTTAATGATAGAGAGTAGCATCAGCGAGTATGTTGGCACATTACAAATTTTCTCTTTATGAAATTCCAGATATACGAGGTAACAGCCAGAGGTACAAGCCATATAAGAACACTTATCAAAAGCAATTAATTATGTAAGAAAATCTATTCAAGAGAATCGTCTAACTTATAGGAAATATTAAATAAATTCACTTAGTAGGCTTCGTTAATTAATATGCCTAAAGATAACATGTTCGACTCCCTAATTGATTAATACTCATAAATCAAATTAATATTCGCGACGAATACTAAGATTCATGATTGTTATAAATTAATTTTACCTTAGCAACGAAAGTGGAGGCATATTGGAAATAATTACAAAGTAAATCAAAGGTTTTTACTAATGGTACTTTTGACTAGCAATAAAAGAATTCTTATTTAATCAATTGTATCTTTATTCCTCTTTTATTTAATTATTTTAAGCTTACAATAAGAAAAAGACAAAATAACGAAAATATATGATTAATGATTTTTAAATTTTAATTAGAAAAAATCGACTCGGTTGACAAGTTTCTTTTTTTTATTTAAAAATAATAAATTAAATGGCTATTTCATCTTAATCACTTAGTAATTTATTTGTAAAAATGTTTCCTGCAGGTGCGAGGATATTCCTCTTACTGGTGAAGCAACGCAGGCCCATAGCGTAAATGGCCCACAGAATAAAAAAGTAAAAAGTAATGGAAAATTTAAAAGGGTGCTCACAAGGTTCGGTAGCTCAATTGAGAGAGCAGTGGACCGCACATCCATAAGTAGCCGGTTCGTGACCCGCCTGAGAATAACTCTCATAGATAATAGTCGATTATACTGACTACATTTTTTACCATCAACGCAAAAAGAAAGAGCGTTATAATTTTGCAAGCTAGGTGTGTGTGTCTCTATCTGCCGGGTGAACCGATTTTGATATACAACAAATACAAAAATACAAAATTCTTTATTTCATTACCAGTAGGACATACATTAAATAAACAAATGGTGGGCCTCTTCTATTAAGTGCTAGAAGCACCTGTGCCAGAAAAGGCCACTCTTCCTTAACATTATTCTTACATTATATATTATAGTAAATAACAATAATGTAATTAATTTATTTATTTTATATACCGTTCAGAAGGAACGCAAACAAAACACAGGTAAGATGAGAAGAATATTATTATTAGTATTTGAGTGATGTGTGTGTATGTGTGTGTGTGTGTATGAGTGTGTGTGTATGTAATAGATATTAGTTTATAGAAATCCAGATTACATATATTTTAAAAACAACTCTGTTTCGTCATAGTTTAAGGTTTTTAACCAGGTTGTAACTTTGATCTTACATTCGTGTTTAGACAAGGAGTAAATCTGCAGTATCTTATTACATTTATTGTATAAGTACGATGAGAGATGCTGAAACTGAGATTGTATTTGAATGACCTTTGCAACATTGAATTTTCTTCTCTTTTTATTAATATTATGGTTTAAGCTCACTGTAGTGTGTTTTTTTAGGACGGTATTAAGTATAAACAACTTTCTAATGGAGAGGGTATCAGTCAGAGTGTGCAGGGACTGGGTTGAGAACCTACGGTTTTTAAAGTAAGCTACTTTAAGCAAGGCCCTTTGAGCCCTTTCTACTTCAATAACCTTTGTTTTTGCTGCTCCGCCCCATACTGTTACGCAATAAATAGAAATGGACTGAGCTAGAGCAATATAGATCGTATTTATTGGGGCAGTTGACGCTACATGTCGAAGTATTTTAAAAATCCAAATTAATTTACGCAACCTGGAAGCCACTAGTTCAATGTGAGGCTGCCACGAGAGTCTCTGATCCAACATGACGCCCAAGTACTTGACAGTGTTTACTCTTTTTAAAGAAGGGCAGTCACATCCTACAGCGCGCTGAGTGTTGCTGCAGTGGTGAACCTTGATGTCAAAACTGGTATCCGGCTGTGTTCTATTGGTAAGAGAAAATGTAATGTAATTTGTTTTGCTTGTATTCAGTGTAAGTAAATTATTTTTGAGCCACTCAGTAATCACACCCAGGCCTGTCTCCGCATCAGCCCTAACAGAGTCCCAAGTCGTGTTGGAGAATATCACTGCAGTATCGTCCGCGTATGAAATAATGCGAGCATTTGCTATTTTCAGGTTGCATAGGTCGTTTATATAGACCAAGAACAGTGTAGGTCCCAAGACACTGCCCTGTGGTACTCCATAGCCTACAGTTTCACCGTCACTCACCATCTCACCAACCCTAACTCTCTGTGTCCTGTTATTAAGGTAATCTGATAAAAGTTTTAGTGAGACATCTCTAAAGCCAATGTTTTCTAGCTTTTTTACCAGGATCGGGGTGGACACGGTATCAAACGCCTTTTTTAGGTCAAGAAATACGGTAACGCACTTATGTTTAGCATCAAGTTTGTCAACAACAATAGATGTTAGAGCCTCAACAGCATCAGCAGTTGATTTACCGGACTGAAATCCATATTGGTTCTTAGCTATTATATTAAATTTGTTTAGGTAATTAACAATACGTTTATTTATTAATTTTTCTATAATTTTGGAAATGGATGTAAGCACTGAAATTGGTCTGTAGTTATTGACATCATGTTCATCCCCACCCTTAAATACTGGTGTTATAATGGACTCCTTTAAAGAGGGAGGAAATACGCCCTTTTCAAAGCAGAGATCAGCAAGATGACAAATTATAGGTACGACCTGAAATCGAGCAAGCTTAAGAAATCTGGTTGGGATACGATCACACCCGGGTGCGCTATTAGTTTTCAAATTAATGAGCACATTGCAAACTTCTTCCTCGTCGGTTTCGAAAAGAACAAAAGAGGAGGCACTAGGCATTATCAAAGGGGTTACACTTGACAGAACACCGCGTGACTGTGGAATAGCATCGGCGAGTTCCTTACCTATGTTACTAAAATATCTATTTACAAAATTTATGGAATCTACTTGTGAGGGTTTGCAGTGTAATAATTTTAAGTTATCTGATTTAATTTGTTTAAGGTTTGTAATAGCAGTTATATTGGTCCAGAGTTTCTTCGAATCACCCTCAGAGTCTTGCAACAATTTCCTCTCATAATTGCGTTTAAGCTTTTTAATCAAGTTATTGCAGAAATTACGATAACGTCTGTAGGTAAGTCGTAGAATCACGTCAGTCGAATTTGAACGAAGTTTTGATTGGAGTTTATTTCTGTGTCGTATGCAGTGAAGGACTCCAGGGGTAATCCAAGGTTTTAAAGCTCGCTCACTTTTAGGTATTTTAACTGTTTTACTGTTTTCCTTTATTGACAATGTAATTTTATTAATGAGTCCCTGAACCACCAGCTCCGGGTCCCTGCAGAGCAACAACTCAGTCAGGTTTTTATTGACCAGACTTTCACATGCATCCTCAAAATTGGTAACTTGTTTAGTTTTACTACATTTTTTTAGTGTGGCATAACTGGTAATGCTATTTAAATGTAAAAGAACCATCGCGTGGTCAGTGACAGATGTACTTAGAACGGCGACTTGCGCTGCCATTTTGGATTTTTCTATTTTGATCATAATATGGTCGAAACAATTATTTTCTCTGGTTGGTAAGTAATGACCTGGCATTATGTTATGTCCAGCAAGCATTTCTAAATAATTATTTCTATTTCTGCGTTCGAAACTCTGTTCACTTTCCTTAGCAATAATATTTATGTTTATGTCCCCAACAATAAGTACAGAGCTACACGTGGATATACTTTCCAAGTGATCATTTAGTGATCCAATAAACCCGCTTGTGTCTGTGATAGAAGGAGAACGATATATTGCTAGGATGGTTTTTTCCTCAATTTGAATTTTTAAGCACGATGCATCTAGTAGGTCTAATTCCCTAACATTGGCCATTACGTAATCTCTAACATAAACAACCACCCCACCACTTTTATTTATGTGATTTGTTGACAAGTACATCTTATAGTTTGGTAGAGGTGGTACCGGTTAATAATCACATAACCAGCATTCGGTTAAAACTATTACAGTCGGGTCAAAATTTAATTGAGATGTAGTCAACAGAAAATCATTAAAATTTTGATATATACTTCTAACATTTTGGGTTATTACCGTGAAATGGGTATTTTTAATTTTAAGCAGATTAGCAACATTTTCAACATTACATGTGGTTGCGCTAGCAAATTCAACCCTGTCCATATCCATTATATTTTGAAGAGTACTATCCATTAATGTATGTATTTGACACAAGACTTACTTTTGACAATTCTGTAAATACCATTGATCTATTCTGGATATCTATAAGTTTGAATAATTGTATGTCAAGGTGTGTATGTAAATGTGTATGTAAATATGTATGTATGTGTATGTGTGAGTGTTTGTGTGAGTGTATATGTGTTTTTGTAGTTTAGTGTGAGAGTAATCATCCAATGTATTAAAAATTGAGTTTTATAGTGTAATCTTATAGGAATCTTAAGTTTAATTAAATAGTTGCACAGAGTTTTTACCCTAACATTAGTTACAATTTTTATCAGGCTGGCTGGAAACATGCTATACAAAAAATATTTATAAAAAATTACATCGAAATATTTGTATTTTAAAATTAAAATAATTGTTAACAACATACTGTTTTCTAGACCTCGCCATTTAAACCAGTATTTGTACATAGTGACATTCACATAGTATAGTCATTTGTCAAGCAGCAGCCGGTGAACCTGGTCTTCAGACTTTATGCATATAATCTGTGAATTATCAGTTTTTCTTAAATAAACCTTTCCATAAGCAGTCCAGCAAAATTTGTATTGGGCTGACTTGGCCAGATCCCTGGCTAGGTAGTGAAGTCGCGCTCCCTTTGCGGTTAACTGCTCGGAGATGAATACCGGGGTGTTCTCAGATGTGCGGAACCCTAAGTGCTTAGCACACAGTTTTTCTTTTGTTTTTACATTAAAGGTTTTACTTAATCGCAGTATATCCGAGTTCATTAATGCAGACGAAGTCTCAACCACAATGGGTGTGTTGTTCTGTTCTTTTTGCCACGAACGCGATAAATGTCTTTAATGTCCGATTTTTGTAGGTCTCCCCCAATCGTAGACGATAAGCATAAGACCATTTCCACCAAGTCTCCCCTTGTTTCACCCTGTTTCCTGGGTACATTTTTAATTTCAAAATTTGGTTTACGGTAGCTAATTTGTAAAGTTTCAATTTTTTCCTCTAATAAATTAACGTTCTCGTTTCCCTCCTTACATTTTGTTTCTAATTGTAATATTTGCTGTTTAATTCTTCATACTGTGATGATAATAAGCATAAGGCACTTTCAATGTTTGAGCACAGTACAGACCAGTAGGTTATCTAAGGCCGCCCGCCGAGTTATTAGCCTACTCTTGCGTTGATCCCCAGGGTTGTGACTTTTACTTTTAGTTAATATTTTCGAACAAGCAGCACTTGATCTAAATTTATGTAATAAAAAGCATATTATGATTGAATATTTGTTTGCGAAATCGTTATTGAGGCACCCGAAAACACTACAATATATTTTTCCCCTTTTTGAAGTCATGATACTCGTAATAATTAATATTATGGTAAGTGGCCGGCGAGAGTTGACGATCGCGAGCGGTCATGTGACGTACGCGCATGCTCACAGTCGCGCGGCACAGCCCGTACTGCCGCTACCTTATTCCCCCATATATTATGCTAGCGTGTGCGTGAAATCGCGTGCCGACACGGCGCGCGGCGCGCACGCACACATTCAAACCGAGAGCGGCACGTTTGTATGAAGATATTTTACTGTTCTTTACTGTGGTTTGAGTTTGAATTTTTGATTTCTAATAAAGTTGTAGTAACTTCCTTAGTTTCCTGTTTTTGCGCAGTCCAAAGTGAGGTAATCATGTTTCTGATTTCATTTTTAAATGAATCAAAATCGTCCTTTGTAATAGCTTTAGGGCGCGAATAAACGTACTGCGGCGGGGTTACTAGCGCGGGCGAGGCAGCGCTGCTATCTTCTACGTCACAGACAGACATGTCGGCCTCGTGACTCATTGTACTAGGCTCGTATAAGTGTACAGAGGGCCTACCATCATCTTTTAGCGCGATTCAAGTTCGATTGTCAAAGTGAGACACCGCTATACGCGGTCTATAGTGGTGTCTCTTTTTGACAGCTAAATTTGAATCGCTATAAGACGTGATGGTAGGGCCTCAGGAGTGTCAAGTTAAGCAGCGGCGCGTGGGCGCAAGCAGGCGCTTTGCTATTAGAGCGGGATAGGTAGCGAGACGCAAGGTCGCCGCTAAGCTCAGAAGCTCAGCTGTGCGCGCGGTTAGATGCGTTGCAGTGTGAAAGAGGCAAATAGCAAATATACGTTCCTTGTTCCGGTTTGTGGGCGGAGTGTCAGTCGGCGACAGCAGGTACTGCGCTATGTAGCTGAATGGCGAGACCTCCTAGTGAACTCTGCTCTCCTATTTTATGCACTGAATTTATTTGGTGAGAATTTGAATTTAAATTTAATATTTAACTTAATACGAGCTAGTGAACACGTTCGCTCTGTACGCGGTCCGAGAGGGAAGAGGATATGGTATTTTTTTAAATTGAAATCAGGTTTTTACATTTCTTTTATCAAAATCGGTGCAGACTTTTTTTAATTGTATTTTTAAATGTTATTTTTTCCTATATTCGTTTGCGTTTTGTTTTAATTTTTATTTCATTAATTATGTTGAAATTATGTTAAAATTCGCCTCATTTTGCCCAACATGTCTTTCAGTATTTTCGAATAAATTTAAAAGTATATGAACATAGAAATAGATATTCTTATAAAGCCCATTATTTGGAATTATTTACTATTTAAACGCTGAAATAATTCTTCAAAGAGATTGATTAGTTTCGGAAATTGCCCTCCTTATTTTATTAAAATATCGCTCTTTCATTATTACTATAAATAAAACGAAACTTCGCTATGAATTTAGATCACGTTAATGATGTAATACAAAATATTACAGAAAATGAATTTATTCATTAAATGTTAATTAAACCAATTCATTGAACGATAAAATTCTATCAATATTTGAAATTCGGTTATATTATTACATTCACTGTTAACGATATCATAATTTTATTTTAAACATAAAATTCTTGCCACGCCTTTACAGCGTATTGTGTTAGCCTGTAAGGCTCTGAACCTTAACATATCTGTACTGTACTGTATAAAGTATTCTTTAAAAATTAATTCTATATTACTAATACATGCAATTAATATTTCCGTTAACTTCTCGTGGTAAGCTAAATGCTTGTATTACGAGTCAATCCACATACGAAGCAAATCGGATAGGTTCGAGCTCAGTCCACTTGTTTAAATTCTGACATTTCAACCGATGGATACTAGGTTATGCATATACCGCTGCGGGTAGACAGCGGGTTTAAATAGGACTCGATTTGCTAAGCCTATAGAGTTTGAGATATAGCAAGTAGGTACGAGTATCTAGCAAGAGTTTGTTAGCTCATGTCATTCTCAATGATGACTGATCGCATGTGTTGTTCTCAGAATTGGTATGTACCTACCAGTCATAACTCATTAATTGTTCTCACTACATGGTACTGTAGCGCGTCTTCATTCCGTGTCGATGGAAAAATCTTTAAATGACCCGTATCCCGCCACATGGGCTCAGTGCGGGTAAGTGGGTGCTAATTTCACACACCACACACACACACAATACCAACTTAACGATACATACTTACCAGACTCACTAACTACTCCTTTGAGAATATAGAATTGTGTATTCAAGGAAGAGATAAGATACAGGATACGTCTTATTTTAAGAGTTGGAGACCTGATTTTAGGACATTGTATACCTTCTCATAATGTGTATTGTTGGTGTTTTTGGTGTTATTTAAATAAATTATTATTTTTTATCATTGATGACTACAGATGTAGTCTGGAGCAATGGCGTAAAGTGCGTTCTGAAGGACAGAGAAACTCTAGATAACAATATTTTGATCACATATCCAATGACCGGACTTTTCCAAAATAGCTGAGCCTCCTATTAGGCCTAAAGCGCTAATTATTTGCACTGATGCGCTCCACAATAAGAGATTTACTTCAATTAACATGCACATCCAGCTGCGGGTAGACAGCGGCGTCATGTGGGACTTAATTTCTTGAGCTTAAAGTGTATATAAGTTTGTTATAGAGTAAAAATTAATAAAATAATCCAGTGAAAGTAGAAGAACATTGTTTTAGTAAATACGTACCAATAAAAGTTCCGATTAAAAGTTACACCCAGAGTTGGTATATATAAAACATAATAAGTCTTATTTGTTATCTTTCAATTTGTAATGACAAATTAAACAATGCGTTGCTCTGTAATACAAAGACTTTATTTTAGCTTGTACATTTAGGAACATAAACACTTATTACACATTCGTAAAATTACAAAAAATACCTGTAATACCAAGACGACATTTAAAGTTAATTTGTAGATCTTTTTCTATTAAATAAATTAAATTATTCTTTTATAATATCTTAATCACTTTAATGACAGCCACATCGTGTCAAAACCAAAAATTCTGTTTTAGTCATCTTTACTAGATGGCGCCATCTATTGGACCAACTATACGTTAATGAGATTTGGAAAGCGCGCTTTAATCAAATATGAAGGAATCCTAGACTCGTCTAGGTATTTCCTTTACATATATTTCATGTACTGTGGAGTAAATGTGTCATAATTATAATGTGCATAATAAAAATATCCATGTTTCTAACCACATTATGAACTGAATCTAATGGGATTTGTATATTGGAAACGCGGTCACATTCGTTAGGGCTATGAGTTTATAGTCTCGTATCTGACGTCACATTAGCGCAGTTTATGCGGGATTTAATGGGGATCACCTCCCGCTCGTTAGCGAGCCTGCGTAGAGAAATAAATTTTGTCATGACGTAATACGAGAGCTCACTTATTTCCAATTAGGGAGTTTGTTATTCGCTTTAATTGTTTTTCCAAAACTGAACGTGAACGTTCTTTTGTTAATCCGATTGATGAGATTACAGCTAACTAAAAACGTTTTTTTATCTTAAGAAAATTTTAAAAGCAAAAAAATTCACTTGTCTTGTTTGTCAAACAAATAACACAAATTTAGACATAAAAATAATTAATGTTATTAGTATTTTTTACTAAAATATAAATTAAAACTTTAAACTATAAATTTAAGCTACTGGATGATTAGGTACTTAAAATGATTAATAACGAATAATAATGATTACACACAAATGAGAACAATTATAGTTTAATAAAATAAGTTTTATATATGAAAATTCAGCAGCTAAATTCTAAATGGATAACGTATTATTGACACGCTACTTAAACAATTCTGAATACATACATATTGTTTCGTCATTTATTATTGTACACATTCTACAGAAAAGCTTATCTTGTGGCCTCATTAATCCAGGATCTCTTGGCACAGGGCATTACCAATTCATAGCTGCAATGGAATTTTACCCTGTTGATATATTGACTTTGGTAAACAGCATCATGTGGATATATCTTCTCTTAACTATTTTGAGTTTAATAGATTCGGATTGTCCTCATTTACTATACAACAATGTCACCGATGTAATAATATAAAATATTACAAAATCTATCCCAAATAATGCTCATAATTTAGACGGGATTTCAAGGGACATTAACACTACCTAGGACTCTAGGAGTAATTACTGCAATCATTAATTAATCTATATAGCTATCTGTACTTTTCCTAACTCATGGAAGTCTACTATAGTTAAACCTGTTCATTAAAAAACCCAATCTAATCCAAATAATCCAATTGATATTAAGGATTTAACACCTATTAGCATCTTACCTCATATGTCTTAGATATTGGAAAAAATAGTGAGTCTGCAGTTAACAAAATAACTTGAGTCTAATAAGCTTCCGCTACGCTGCTACGAAGTGCTGGAACAACATTCTACTAAAATCTTCCCAGTCAGTTCAATCATTTAAAAAGAAATTCAAAAGTTATTTACTTGAACAACAACTCAAATAAAGTTCCTACCTAGTTGTTTAGCAGCCAATTTTCAGTGAAAATTACCGTAACTATTTTAAGTCTAAATCATTGTAAACTTACCATCTAACATATTCAATCCTAATTTAAAGTCCATGCAAGTCCATCCAAATTTAAAGTACAGTTGCTATATACCTACGTATATAATTCATTTTTTTTTATTTTAATTATTTATCACTAAGTATAGGTATTACATTATTTTAGTTACGTGTTGACTCCACGGAAGATCAGCGTTGCAAATGAATGTTTGTAGCACATGCTGAGTGGAGACCTTTTCGGTAGATGTAAGTAATATAATTTTAAAAAATATATGCAAGAGCATTTTTTTTTCTTGTATTCTACCGAATAAATATATTTGAATTTGAATTAATAACACACTAGGGACTTAGCAACTTTAGGGAAATCCAGACCCGAACTTATAAAAAAGCGCGGTATCTACACAAACCATAGTGGTCACCTAATATTTCCTTGGATTTCTTACCCATTTATAAAATAAACTGCACTTGCAAACTAATCAAAAGTATAAATTAAGGTTTTCACCAATTGCATGGAAGCACAGTAACAGCTGCAATTTTTTTTTTGTTTTAGTTTAGTGTGGAATTTATACTAATTTTATAATATAAAGATATAACTCAATTATTATATTTAGGATGAAAAAAGTAATTTCTAAAAAAGTGTGAGTCATATTTTATTCAGGACTGTGTCAATAGGGTTTAGAAGGTTTTTCACAGTGAAGATTAGATAGAAAACTGTTTGTTAGAAATATGTTTTTAGTTCTTTATTTTAATGTTAACAAAAACGTGTAAAAAGTAATAAAAGGCCTAAATGTAGCGTGTAAAGCCTTGTAAAACTTGTTAAAAATCAACTTATATCAGGCGTGAGGAGTAAATTGAATTTTATACCTTTACAATCATCAAACAATCGATAAAAAAGAAAAAGTTATGTAATTATTATATTTTTTAGTTACGTAACTTCTAGATTTTTATATCCAAATTAAGTATTGCTGGAATAAAATCTACTTTTATTAGAATTTTGATAAGTACTCTCCCGGATAGAATGTGGGTTTCAATCCCGCCCGATACCTGAGATGAGTTAATTATTTTTTATTATTAACTTATTTGGATATAAATATCTAGCAGCTTAATACTTAAATATAATAAGGATAATAATATTTTTCTTAAAATAGAAAAGTGGTATTAAACATTTTTGAAGCAACTTAAAAATAAGAAAAAACATTTTATAAAATTTCCGTCTCTTACACAAATAATACCTAAAGGCTAAAGAAAGGTTGCGCTACAGGGTAAATAAATACTACGTCAAAAATAGACGCAGCAATAAATCACTTTTTCTGGCAGTGGCCTCGAAAGTCAAGATAAACACAATGCTGTCCAACCTCCGATAGGAGTGAAATCAGAAGAAGACAAATAAACTGGTTGCATTTTCAAGTTAGCCAACGTCATTGGTCAAATTTTATGTTAAATATCTCACAACTTATTACAATTTTAGTTTTTTTTTTATCGTGAATAGGAAAGCGCTTGACCGCTATCTCGTCTGATGGTGAGCGATGATGCGATCTAGGATGTAACGCGTTTGCCTAGAAGATACTTATTCAATCGTGACTTGAAGACTCTTAAATTGAATTTATCAGGAAACACGAACTCAGGCAAAGAGTTCCACTCTTTAGCGGTACGGATTACAAAATTGTAACCAAACCGCTAAGTACGATTTAGTATATCAACCATATAACGGTGGCGCCTATTTGTTAGTCTGATTGTCCGATGAAAAAATGGGGACGGCGGTACAAGGCTATAGCACACTCTCCAAAATGTATCCTATAAAAAACAGATAGGCTGGCTACCTTCCGTCTATGTTCAAGGTTTTTCAGCTTATTATTAAAAGATCGTTGTTGCCGATGAGTTTCTTGGCATTCAATGAACTCAGGCGTCTGGAGTTGATTTTGGGCGGAAACGTCCCAAAGATGAGACAGTACTCCATACACGAGCGAACTTGCTCTTGGTAAAGATTGAGCAACTGTTCCGGCTTAAAGTACCTTCTTACCTTCACCAGAATGCCAAGTTTTTTTGAAGCTAATTGAGCCTTACTCTCAATGTAAGAGCTAAAATTGAGAATTGGTGACAATGACATGCCGAGAAGTTCAAGATGGTCTATCACCATCTGTCTTTCGAGGATACACTTTGAAAGTAGGAGTTAAATCGAAAGGACTCCTTTTAGCGAAGAAAAGACACGCCTGGGTCTTTGCTGGATTGAACCTTAACAGATTGGCAACGCCTCATTTGGAGACTGCCTGCAGAGATAGATTCATGCGGCTTACCATCGCTTTCCTTTGACGCTGGATCTGCTCGTACATCACACATATAGCTCTCTACAACCGTGCTATCATCTGCGTACCCGGGCATAAGCAGGTCGTTAATGTGAAGCAGAAAAAATGTTGCAAAGAGTACGGAACCCTGAGGGACGCCGGTATTGATAGCCAAACGGTCCGACGAGCTACCATCAATGAAAACTCGTATCGACCAATCCCTCAAGAAGTTCGATATCCAGACACACAAATCAGCGGGAATTCCATATGACGAAATCTTGCTAGCTAATAAGGCTTCGCGTAGTTCTACAACCCGTCATAAATGTCCTACTGACACTAGTAGTATTCTAAATGCGGTCGTCTAAAACGAAATAAAAACGTTGTTAGTTTATTCGTTTTAGGATAAATTTTGAAAAGAGTGCAACAGAATTACTCAGACTTGTTCCGCTGTCCCCATTTTTTCATCGGACAACCAGACTTACAAATAGGCACCACCATCATATGGTTGACATAACAAAGAGATGCACTGAGCGTTTTGATTAAAATTTTGTGTTCCGTCCCGCTAAAGAGCAGAACTCCTCGCTTGAGTCTGGGTTTCCTCGCATACAATTTAGGGGTCTTAACGACACGAGTGAATAGGTAATTTCTAGACAGGCAAGCCACGTCCTAGATTACATCATCACTTATCATCTGTCGATATAGCGGTCAACTGCTCACCTATATACTATAAACAAACGAACATGTACTCTTAATTCAGCCGAACCTAGGAGGGATTAATCTAAAATCGTATTTTATTCCACAGAAGTTTAAGAGTGTCTCCACGAAGACTTTTGCTCAAACCACAACAAAAATACTATTATAAAAATTTGAAATAGCAGCTCTCAAAGGAAAAGACAAAATCCTTTTGAACTATTTGAATGGATATTGTCCGCAAATAGGATTCCGTTGGTACCCTTTGGGCATGGAACCATAAAAAGGATTTAACAATCACAAAAAGTGAGTTTGGGCTTACAAACTATGCTTCTATATATATAGGAGAATCGTGTGCGGGTGTTGAAAAATTACCCAAGACCAAAGCGAATAAACATTATATGTATTAGTTCGTATACAATATAATATATACTGTATATATTCAAAATCGTATATAAATTAGCAATAGCAATGTAGGAATCAACAAAAACATCTTAAAGTCCATTATTGTTTATTCAAACTAATTCCATAAAAAATACTTCAAATAAGAATGAAAATAATTCATTATTAAATCAAAGTATAAGACTCGTGCCACTTATAAAGATCCTTGAAAGGTATAATTTGATCAAATAACGAAGACAGATTAAGCGAAAATCAAATAAATTTCACATTGGAAACAGAAAAAGTAGGTAATCTATATGACAAATACGAAGGAACATTTCCAGGGATCGTGAGATATGGCTGTCATTAATTTAAAACAAAGTAAAGGGACCTAAGGCGGTCAAAATGGATAGCTCATTGATGAACGTCTTTTTGATAGATAGAAGATATTTCGAAATTGTTTCCAACTGTATGTATGTAGTAGGTATGTGCTTTGTTGTGAGATAGCGGAAGATAGGTATTTCCTATTGAAAGCTTACACAATAAGTTATATTGCTCCGATCAACAAAAGTATTTCTCCAATATTCTTTATCGATGTTCCTACTTAGCACGAGTTGTCGGTAACATGTCATCAATAACTAGTCTTCAGTAAATTGGTAAGCTAAGGAATACTATGAATATAAGAAATCGAATACAGGTAAAGGTCCATTTGACGACCTATTCAAACGTAATATATAGTGATCATGTCATGATTTGCTCAGATGCTCCTGGTTTATAAACCTGGAAAATAGATGTTTGTGTGATTCATAGGTATTTAATTATCATTGAATATTACAAATCTGCGTATCATATATGTACTTCTATCGTTACAGTGCTAACTTTGGGCTAAGTTAATTAGTGTAACAGTGTTTTTATGAGTTGTAAATCTGTTATTGGCTGTAAGCACTGCTGTAAATATATGATTTATATTTACTTTTTATTAATAAATAAAATAAAAACAAAGTATCGAACAAAACTTACATTATAGAACTTCAGATCTAACTAAAGGTTAACGCGGCCTTTGTGTTGAAGCAAAGCTTCATACGGATGTTCAGGCCGCTTGTTTAACGGCACTGGGCACGCGGCCACTCTATCCGTGCTAAGCGTCAAATTCTATTTAACGTTATACGAGAGCAACAGATTACCGTTACACAACATATGTAGGAGGCAGCTGCCTCCATACCTGAGTGTAGCATTCTGTCTCGCTTTTACTCATGTCAATGAGCGTGGCATTCTATTGCTTTTTCTACTTTATGCATCCACGCCAGTCACTTTTAAATATCCGTTGCGATCAGCCGTTTCATTTATGCTTTCTGTAGATTATAAAGAAACCGTGTAAATCGTAGTTTTTTTAAGCTCAGTTCCTACGTTTTATACTATAAAGCTTCGCTTCTTTTGGGCGTCCCTAGACTAGGTTACCTCATTAATTGGTTTCTTTTAATAAGTTTTACCTTCGGATCAGATCATTGATTTTGAGCATATTTCTTTATGTGAATATATACAGGAAATTGAAAATATATACAGGTTTCGAGTAAAACTACTCATTTAATTAAACTTATGGCAAAACTCCACAGCTTCCTTAAACAAGCAGGAAACTTTTAATATTCTACCACTCATATTCCAGTTGAATATACGCTAATTTTTTTTTTAATACACGTCGTAACCTTTGCTATCACATACAATAAATCAATATTTGAAATTAACACAAACTTGAGACACAATGATTTTAGTGATTGGTTATTTCTAGACTATTAAAGTAAACATTAGTTTTTAAGCAAATTATTTCAGACAGAATGCCACAGCTAGACTAGTTGCCAAACTAAGTTTATATTTAATTTCAGTAATGGTCAGTCAAAACCCGTGAAAAATACAATGAAACTTTATTATATTTGAAATAAATTGAATCAGACAAAATGCTAGTGTTTCGTTTGTGCAAAAGTTACTTTCTGACACAATCTCGTTACTTAACCACAAAATAACAAATGCATAATCAGAATATACCGAGCGATGGTGGAGCGGTGGTAATGAAATAATAATAAATTTAATTTGAAGATTTTAATTTAAATTTGAAGTTTGGTATTTAAAAAAAGAATTGTTACATATCAAGTAGTTGTCAATTTCAATTTGTAACTAAGCATGCCGTGCTTACTTTCATCTTGTAAATTTTAAAAGTTAGTTTTTATAAGCCTATATTAAATGCATAGTTTAGTTCCCAGTAAGCTCACTATAGCTAAATAAAAACATCATTCCATTTTATCGTAAGCAAGTAAATGTTGTTAATACTTATTTTAACTTACTAACTGAGAACTGACTTTATGACATACTAGCTGACCCAGCCACGCGTTGCTGTGGCACAGTAATTTTATTTTCTAAAATAAAAGTAGCCTTAGTTACTCCTTATTACATCAGCTACCTGGCAATAGAAGTCTCGTCATAATCGGTCCAGCCATTTCAGAGATTAGCCGGAACAAACAGACAGACAGACAGACAAAATTTGTAAAAAATGTTATTTTGGTGTGTGTACCGTATATATATTCATGTGCGCGTAGCAAAAAAAGGTAATTTCAATACTAAAAACAGACACTCCAATTTTATTTATATGTATAGATACCTTTGGTTTATATACTATTATACAGACTATATCTTATCGACAACATAACTATATCTATCTCTACATGATACAATCTACTAATCGAAATACTTTATATTCTTATTTACTTGATTTATAATCTTATTTATTTATTTAAGACGTGAGTTTTGCTTCTTTTTGTTGTGTACTACGTTACATAGTTGCTGGTGCTAACGGCCACTTTCGTTTTTGTTTTCGAGGGGAAATACTGTTATTAAGTAGGTACTGCCGAGTGGACAGCTAGTACAATGACAGTGAGGGGGAATCCCCCCGAGCTGCGAGGCGCTAGCGGTCCCTTGATGTAATTATGTTTGCTAAAAGCAAAGTTATAATATATGACTATTCTTTACCACAAATTACTAATGCAGCTACTATCTAAAGTACTATACCGGCACATATAAATAACAATAACAAATAAATAAACAAATATATTTGTTGTTTTCTGCTTTAGTAACAAGAAATATGTCATAAAGCAATTCCATTGAATCACCAGTGAGACACAATTATTACGTCAATTTGAGCAGAAACGAGGCACAAAAATAGTAACAATTTCTACTTAATAATTTACCAGATAATAACAAATATAGATGCTCACTGTCAAACTGGTAATTTCCTGACATTGATTTTCTTTTGTATTTTATTTCAGAAACCTTGTCAGTTGGATATGTTGTTTAAATGATTCTACCATTTCTCGAGGATAGACCTACTGTATATTGTGTGTGTATGTAACCATTCTCATTTTACGTACCTATTATTTGGACATACTATTGTTGACATTTTGTTTTTGACATTGTCGTGCAGGATTGGAAATATTGAAATTTTGAATTGTAGTCAGTTTTTTTTTTTGTTATATTTTATTTAATTTCTATTTAAATTGACTTTATTTCTTTACATTTTAACATTAATAAGATGCATGATTACTAAAATATTTGCATATCGCCAGAGCGGTAAAATATGTATGAAAAATATTATATAATGAGATCTGAATTATACCACGTTTTCTGTAAATAAACGAATTCTATTCTATTCTATGCTATGGTCTATGCTTTTAACCTTGAATGTATTCTTGATACTGATTCCTTTCTTCGTCTAAATGAATAGATTCTTTAATATATTTCCTTTAACTTAACTGTCGCTTCTTCATCACCACTAAAACGTGAAAGCTATTAATACAGGAAATATAGGTAACTTCGTGTAGTCTGGCAAATTAGAACAGGACCAATGCTTAATACTAAAGCGTGTCGTAAAAAGCGACTAACGATACCGAAGGTAATCAGTATGCACTTCCCTTAGATCACAAAACGAACAGCAGCATTTTTCTAATAATGGTCTTTACTGCGATTTTGAACCCAACTGCCAAGCGTTTAGATTACGGCAGAAGCCTAATTTTTGATGAATACCTCCATCTAGCAGATTGTCTTTTTGTCAAAATGAAGTAACAATTACTTCTTTCGGCACTTATATTCAGAACACCTGTAAAAGTCTTCTGGTATATGTTAGTTCATCACTACAAAGTATAAAACAAAGTCGCTTTCTCTGTCTCTATATCCCTATGTATGCTTAAATCTTTAAAACTACGCAACGGATTTTGACGCGGTTTTTTTTTATAGATAGAGTAATTCAAGAAGAAGGTTTATATGTATAATACATGCATAATATAGTAGAGCATTGCATCCGTGCGAAGCCGGGGTGGGTCGCTAGTTAATATATATAAGACACTTCGACGCAACAAAGAATAAAGCGGTAACTTTGTCTAGGCCGGTTTGCCGAAATGACTTGTATTCAAAACGATCTCAAAATTATTTCACCGAATAATTACTTTATTTCTCACGATCCTTAATGTTTATAACCATGTTACATAACCTCAGCATATTAAATTAAAGTTAGGTCTAACTAAGTGGTTGGCGACTGGAACGTACCACCTGACTGCCAAGGCTCAACGAGATCGATTGCCGCGAACTATGGCAAGCGGCCCAAGGGTCCCCCCGCAGGTAACGTACCAAAAAGCCCCCCAAACGTGCGAGGCATGAGCAATGCCCGACGGTAGGATCATCCGTATACTGTCGGCTAGCTCCGCCAGATGCAGGGAGTTACACACGCCTGCGCGCCACTCCCATCAGCCTTCCGTTCGCCCAAGGTTGGTCTTTCTTAGTTTACTATACCCTGGGTATCCTTGTCACCCAACACCATCCCCGTTTATATTTTAAGCTAAAATCAAGAATGTTAAATGTTCAAAAGCAAAATAATGTTATTCGATCAATCATGATTTCGGCAAATAGTTCTGCACCGATTCAAAAGTCACCACGGAAGAAATTTATAATACTGTTTTTTATGTTCAAATTTATTTATTAACATACTATTTATATCTTTAGAGAAATAAAGTTTAATGTGAAAATGGAATTGAGTATAATGGAAAGTTTATAACATTCTCATTGAGATGCGTTCGTTTTATTTGTATTGTAATGAATAAAGACGCCAATAAACTGGCTGACGCATATCTGGGTGCACGCCAGCGCCCGTCCTTGCAGGTCGTGCAGCAAATTCGCTGGCCATAACTACCAGTTTGGCGGTGAGCCAATGGTCAATAGGAACTACAATCAAATTATTGATTGGAACGGACAGTAGGCTTAAAAAGCGTATTAAGCTACTATCCAATACTACTACCCAAACATATGATAAATCCTATAAATAATAGCTTTTATCACACACGGATATACATAGAATATATAAGCAGTAGACACAAATAAAAATATATCTAACATTGATACCAAATAGCCGAATCCAAAGTAAGCACTGTAAGGCTTATGTTATGGATACTAGGGCAACGGATATATTATGCTCTTATTCATCACACAAAACATCTGCCCCTCTGGAACTCGATCCGAGGACCGTCGGTACGAAAAGCAGGATCGCTACCGTTGCACCGAACGTTCGTCAATTAAATTATTAATTCTATCTTTTTTGACGACCGTTTGGTGCAACGGTAGCGATCCTGCCTTTCGCACCGATGGTCCTGGGTTCGAATCCCGGAAGGGGCAGATGTTTTTATGATGAATTCGAGCATTTGTACCTGATTCATGGATGTTTATATATATTTCTATGTGTATTACATATCTATATATCATATATGTATGTCTATCCGTTACCCTAGTATCCATAACACAAGCCTTACAGAGCTTACTTTGGGCTAGGCTAATTGGTGTGAATGTTAGAAATATTTATTATTTATTTATTTATTTATCTTTATATATTCTTTTCCTGTCACAGTATGTGACCGCGATGAACGCCGAAATAACTCAACCGAATTTGATGATTTATTTTTCATTTTGCCGGATTTGTTGCAACTAATTATTATTATTATAAAAAGCGTTTAAATTGCCTACTTTACAGATTTAAATGTTCATAGAGAGTATATTTTAAATAAGTTAATGTTAACTTTGTCACCGTACACTTGGAAAATGGCTATCACGATATTGGATAGTAGCCAAATAATTGTGTTTTATTGGCAGATTGGCTATGATTGGTCGATTACCCTATCGCTAGGATGCTATAAATAGTTCGGTGAGCTGTGTAAAGACCTAAGTGTTCATTCTTTTTATATAACTTAAAGATGAAATGAATTTCTCCCTAATTATCTTTGCTGTTTTATTTAACCCGTGGCATACCCCAACCATTCGGATTTCTTTTTTTTACGACGTACACGCGCCGCTCGTCTTTTGTTTTTGTTATACTTTAGGACCTTGTGTATTTTCGAGAAACTAATGAAACAAGTGCGCTCTAGAGCATTCTGGAATACTATCCGGATTTAACGTACCGGTTACGAGCAGTTATACATGCTTCCGGGTTTTAAGGGGTAGATTTGACATTAGTGACGTTTAGAATACAGGCATCATTGTGATCTGTCATAATAGAGGAAATTACCTCTTCTAAAGTAGTGGATCTATTTCCACTCATAAATTTTATTATATTTTTTATATATTATAGGTAATATAAAAATATTTTAATAAAACAATCTTTTTACAGTCTTTGCGCATAATTTACATTTGATCCTGACGTTTCGACTCCTTTATCCTGTAAAGGAGTCGAAACGTTACCTGACACATGAAATGTCAGCTTTAACACAAACGAATCAAGTTCGATCCATACCGATGTACTTCTTACGTGAACCCACGAGTATTTAGCTCACTAGGAGGAGTAAACGGGAATATCAATAAAGTGCTTAGCGCATTATTTATCTACACTAATATTATAAGGAGGAAAGATTTGTATATTTGTATGTTTGCAATGAATAAACTCAAAAACTACTAAGCTGATTCTTTCACCATTGGAAAGCTACATTCACGCTGAGTAACATAGGCTATATTTAATGCTAGAAACAATTTAAAGAATTTTGTCCACCCGTGCGAAACCGGGACGGGCCGCTATCCTTACTAATATTATAAATCGGAAAGTGAGTTTGTTTGTTTGTTTGTTTGTTCCGCTTTCACGCCGTAACTACTGAACCGATTGCTTTGAAATTTTGCAGACGTAAAGATAAAAGTCCGGATTAAATAATAGGGTACTTTTTATCCTGGAAAAAAATTGACATTCCCAAGGAAAAACAAAAATATTGTTTGCTTGATGGATGGATATGAGATGGCGCTATGTGTCGTTTAAAACAACGTACAATATTGCAAACGAATATAAACATGTAAATTTAGAAGGTAAATGATACGATAATGAATCCCCGAAAGTGAGGAATTCCCGAGGGATGACTTACAATTTGTTTTATCGTCTAAACTGTTTTTTTTTACATCTACTTATTCTGAAATCACTAAAGTCAACGAATTAATAATTGGTATAAGTATTAGTTACGTTATTTAGTTCTTGAGGTATGCGTTAGACGGCGCTGGGTGTTTTTTAAAACATGGTAACGATGTGTTTTTTAAAATACATTAGAAGTGGAATGATAGCTTACGCTATTTAGTTCTTGAGGTATGCGATAGATGGCGTTGGGTGTTTTTTAAAACATGGTAACGATGTGTTTTTTAAAATACGTAAGAAGTGGAATGATAGCTTACGCTATTTAGTTCTAGAGGTATGCGAAACATGGCGCTGGGTGTTTTTTAAAACGTGGTAACGAAGTGTTTTTTTAAGATACGTAAGAAGTGGAATAAACTATATGAATTTTGTATCCAGCGTTAAATCGCGCTTCTTAAATTTTTCCGTGGGAATGAGAAGTTTTCTTATAGTTGTGCTTTATACCGCAACATAACCGAATTCCACGCGGGCGAAGCCGCGGGCGGAAAGCTAGTTCTATATAAAAGAGAGGGGAGGACCGGAACACAAAAAAGTTTTTTTTTTGTTTGTAAGTTTACGCTAATCTCTGAAACTACTGAACGGATTTACCAGAAAATCCGGAACTGAACGGATTTTCTGGTGGTTTCGATTGGTAGCTTAAGCTCAACTTCAAGCAACATATTTAGTTCTTACACTTCCGCGCACATTACACATCAGAATAAAACATCATCGTCATCCTGTGATCACGGCTCCTGTAAAGGAGTCGAAACGTCAGGATTAAATATAAAATAAAATAAAACATGCGCAAAAATCCGTAAAAAAGTGTTTTATTTCAAGCAACATTTAAACTTGTTTTGTTAAAATCGGATGACAATGGACGCTTATCTCTGAAATAATTGAACGGAATATTTGAATTACTTAATACATACTTTTCCTGTACGGGAATGTCGATAACAGTATCTTATGTTTTCTATTATAATATAGCAATTGATTATTTGTATCATATAAAGCAAAGGATTTCTATATCATTTGCTAAACAACTAAATCTTCGAATTTATTATGATTCCCATTTTGCAATAATTCTTCAGACACGCTCATAAACTGAATTATGGACATAAATCATTACAGTTAAATGAATAAAGCTGTAAAGTAAGAAAAATCATACAATCGAATTATAAAAAAAAGAAAAAAAACTGGAGCAAAATTTGATCATGAATAAAATAAAATTAAACAACATCGCGATAAAAGCTTCCCAAATTGGGTCCTAGTTGAAAATACTCTACTCTTCCTTCCATGAAAAATAAAAAGGCGCTAACAAAAAATCCACTTTGAAGTGAATGCCGGCAAAGGGAGTTGATTACCTACTTTTACGGCATTTCCAAAGATCCTCGTCACTTCTTTGCTACTTTTGTTGTATATTTAGAAATGCATATCATTGTGCCCCTATACTATAGCAAACATGTGGGATACAAGGAAAACAAAATAATCAAATCATCATTGAACAAAATTCATGTAAGCTCTGAATTTAACAAAACAGACACTTATATAGTATTATTTGCACGATACAAAGAAGTGGATATACACTCGCGAATGCCGAATTGAGCGAAAAGGCACCCAAATGAAATACATACCTAATACGCATTCCGTAAATCTTTATATATATATAATTTTTCTGTGAGTGTGTATGTCACTGAACTCCTCCTAAACGGCTGGACCGATTTGAATGATTTTTTTTGTGTGTGTTCAAGGGGATCTGAGAATGGTTTAGATTCACAAATCAGTCCGGCAGATGGCACTGCAGTCGGCACAGCAACGCGTGGCCGGGACAGCTAGTTATATATAATAATAATAAAGCCCTTTATTCAGACCAACTTAGTATCTATTTACAAAGTATTAAGAACTAAAAACTATGGGATGGATATACATTTTTTTTGTAGCTAAACTAATCTTAATCTAATCTTTTCTATTCTTATACTTAATCATCTTTTGTAGGTCTGTTTGCCAATCGGCAAAGGCCTCCTCCAACCTTTTCCATTCCTGTCGATCTTGGGCCACTCTATTCCACGTTACTCCTGCTACTTGCCTTATGTCATCATCCCACCTTTTCTGTGGTCTGCCCCTTTTCCTTTTTCCTTCTCTAGGGTACCATCGTGTCACGATATTGCTCCATTTTTTTGGCCTCTTATCATGTGCCCTGTCCATTGCCATTTGAGTTTTCTGATTTTGGATGTTATGTCCTTATATTATTACCTTATTATATTACCTTCGTGTTTTTCTGATGTCATAGTTTCTTATACGTAAGGCCGTAAAATATAATTAAACTTTTTTCCAATGCATGTTAAATGAGTTCTTTAAAGATTCAAGACTTTTTAATACGCTTGTATTAACTTCAACTGTTTGTTTGTAATAGAATCTTCTAACGCGACTTTGAACCCACTTTAAAGCGTCAGACTATTTTGAAATTTGCTCATATCTGACGCTGATGACAATACAACAATAAAAAAAAAACTTCATCGGAGAAATTCCGAAAAAGAAAATCATTTTAAGAAGAACTGAAAAATTATAATAAATGACATGAATTATGAAAACAATCACTCTTCTATAGCAGATCGAATAAAATAAAAAAATAAATAATAGTTTAAAAACTAAAAACATGCTTTTACCGTAAACCGAACTAAAAAAAATTCAATATAGCAATTATATTATTAACGAGAAAATTAATGTCACTCTATGAAAAGCATGGGGTGCTTTGTACGACATTCTTCTTACCCTAACTCTGCATTTCCAAATAAAAATGTTAAGGTATCTTGGCAGGTAATAAATACATAAAAATAGTACAACAATCGAAGTTATTTTTTTTTCTTTTTAGTTCGGTTTACCCCAAGTATGTTGTTAAATTTTTTTAAACCATAATTAACTGATTAGAAACTTGTCATGCTTTACGTAACAATATCAACAAAATGTACGTCGTTATTATAGTAATGATATATAGTTAATTTTGAATTAAAATATATTGAAATTCAAAATCTAACATAATCAATCGAAGATGTTACTCTATTATCACAGCAAGAGCAGTGTTATTCTTCCATTAGATCGTTTATTACAACAAAGTCAACAAGTTTATCTTTCAACTAAGTTCCCACATCCTAAAATTTTGTTATAACATACATACATGTAAATCAATCTCGCAATTCGTGAAAATTAATACCATAATACTGCTGAGAGAGTATCAGTCAATTAATTTTAAAGAGTATTACGTCCCAAAATTGAGTTTATTTTGTAGAAAATTACTCGACTCAACTCGTAGTGGTCGAGTGGTTCGCAGACCGGTTTTAATGGTAACGCTATTCCGAGATTCTGTGTTTGATTCCCGGGCGGGACAATATAAAAAACCAATTGCCTCGGGTCTGAGTGTTCGGGCACCGTTGTTATTTCTGAATACTAATGTGCTTTAGTATATGTATATATATGTATATACCTAGTCTAGCTATTAGTTCTGTTACAAATGAAATGTATTTTCATGAAGTTATGTAACATTAATAAAACTTATATGTACATATTGATCAAAGTCTCAGCAAAAAATTAAAAAAAAAATCTGTTTGAATTGGTCACCTTTGGCTTTTATGCGGGCTTTTAATCTGTCTGGCCACGAATCTATGGATTTACTCACTGTTTTCATGGGAAATTTTGCCACTGCTTGCTCCAGAGATTTTTTAAGAGACTCGATGACGCCGTGTTGTTTGCAGCAGTAGGCCATATACTCTAAAACTGATCATCAATTGTAGTTTAGGGTTTAGGTCTGGGCTAGATGACACACGGCCGCCCCGATGTTTTATGGCCTTCGACATCTGTTGATAGTACGATATACGAACATACGGCTGATACCAAGCTTTTGAAGTGTCTGGAACATGACTGACGGTTCCATACCCACTTTGGGCAAGGCGATCACTGCAATCCTACTTTCTTTAACACCCCATTCCATATTTGAATTTGATAATGAACATGAAAAAATATGTGAAATGACACGAAATCGATAGTAGTTTAAAAAAAATAACTTTCAACTCTGCCATATGTAAGATGGGTCTAGAATAATTGGTTGGTAGGTTGGAGGCAACCTAGTCAGTATTTAATAATTCCTGTTACGTTACCCCGCTCTTACACAAAACTGCCCTCTATATATGCGTAGTTATATAAGCAACCTTACCGAAAGTATCGCGAAATCGGTGTATGAAAATTTAATTTAAATAAAAAAAATAAAAATCAATTATATATTTATCAAATCTAAATTAAATTAAAATATTTAATAACATAATATATATAATATAGTAAATTTAATAAAAAAATGTACTATTTAAAACAAAACTAAAATTGAATTGTCTAAATATTCAAATATGGTAAAACTTACTTATGGATAATTTCTTTAATTCATTGTCAAACTTTATACCTTGGAAGGCCTTTAAGACACCAGTTCTCCGGTTTTAGTGTCCATACTATGCTTAACTCAAGCATGTAGATCCTCCATGCTCTTTAACAGTTGAGTATAAAAATAAAAGCTGAAAACTTTTTACTGAATATCAGTTTTTAAAAACAAAAAGTGTATGTGTCAGCTAAGTGCACTACTGGAGTTTACTCCTTACGAACTATTGTATTTGAACAGGCACAGATGATAATAAAACAAAACTTCAAAATAAAAGTGACGCTATCATTCGAACACATTTTCACTCTTTATATTTTTTCATACCGGGCGCCTTATATGAAAATCGATTATCAAATAGTAAACTTCAAAAATTTTAGTTTACTTCCGCAAAAGCAAACAAAATACCCACCCACCCCGCAACTAAAGTAACAGTTGGATTAAGCTACCTATTTTTGTTGTAATAAATGGCTATGAACTTCCTGTAAGCGACACCTGATTCTATCAAATGAGTATCAATGTAACAAAATTCTGAGACTCGCTAGAAAGTAACACAAAACTCGTGTTACGGTAAATTCGCTCTTCCCAAGACAACAAATTAATATGGAGTAGAAAGAACATTAATATTACAAAAGGTAACATTTTCTTTGTGTTTGTGTGTATGTGTAATTTGTAGAGTGATATACACTGCGCGTGTGTGTGGTGTTTTTGCGTGTCTATAAATTTAGATCATCAACAATACAATATAATAATAATACTAGGCGATGCAGTCGCTAAGCATAAAGCTACGATAGCACCAATTATATTGGAGGGGAGTGTAATACCTGAAAAAGAAAAAAAAATTGTTTCGACGGGAATTTTTGCGAATTTCAAAATTCGGGCTCCGTCACAATCTGGTCCTAAACCTGTTGATTCGATTCCAAACATATTGAAATCGGTTAAGAACTCGGGAAGTTATGGCGTAACAGACATTGCGCCATTGAAGCTGATCCATGGGAGCTTCGCTCGCTCCGAATCAACACATTTTGAAATTCATAAAAATAAAAAAATTATGACCAAAAAACATTGGCTCTATGGGATTTCGCACAGAAACAAAAAGCGCGCGCTTTTTGAAATTTTACATTCTTACTGAATTTTTATGATTTTGTTAACCATTTTTATTTAATATTACGCTCCGCTTCAATATATGGTGCTAGCGAAACTTTATGCTAAGCGACTGCATCGCCTAGTTATTACCTTTATATACTAGGTCTGCAATACATGCTGCTGTTTGCAAATACTGAGCGAAGCAATTAGATTTTTGATGGGTGATTATTCCTCGATGGTATGTCCGATTTCAAAACTTTTTTTTGCACATTAGTCACGACCATGATGTGAATTTTGGCGCCAAATTTCATCAATGTTGTATTAGCGGTTTGGTTGTGATCAGCTTTTAAATTTTTTTTTCGGTGATTATTCCTCCATGGTAAAGTCTATTTTTTTTTTACATAGCTTTTATCCGTCAGGTTATAATCATGTATGTTCATGCCAAAATTCGTTCGAATCGGTTAAACCGTTAAGTAGCAGGAGGGAGACAAGCGAAATTTGTGAGTTGCCTAAAAGAGAGCTTCGCTCAATAATCTTACCTTTAACCTTTATAAAAATTCCTTGTCAGACTGTTTTTTTTTCATTTTGCTGGATTTGTTCCGTTTTAGGACATAGGACAGTTTTTATATTGATTTAAAACATAACAACGCGGGGCCGGGTCAACTAGTTATTATATATAATCACCCATGACTAAGGTACAAATGTTCGCATTCATCACACAAACATCTGCCGCCGAAATCTTGCGAAAGGCAAGATTAGTACTGTTGCACTTAACGGCCGTTAAAATCTATTGCATTACATGTTAAAATGGAATGTTTTAAATCAAACAACACAATTTTTTGATGTTGCTTTTTGCCTTATTCATCGCATGATCACTTCTGTAAACATTATAGGATTAAATATATATTATGCGCTAAGAACCTGAAATAAAATGTTTTATAAGAACTAAATATATAATCTATAATTTTTTTTAACAGCAAAAATGTGATGATATCGATATGGTCGTAAAAGTGGTCATCCAAGATATTTCATCGTGACGGCACATATCGTGAATTTAGACCTAACCAGCTCGGTTTATTGGTCAGACGAGGAATACGGAAAGTATCCGCATATTTTAGCCGTTGCTCTCAGAGAGCTTTATGATTCTACCTCATTTGCATTTTATTTGGTTTTGTTTTGTTTCTCTACTATCTACATGTATACGAGAATCATATCTTCTCACACAACTGAAAAATAATCTGAACTGTTTAACCACATCTTGCCCAATTAGTAAAATACCGCTGCAACGGCATCCTAGCTTCTGAATCGAAGGTCCCAGGTTCGAATCCCGATAGGGGCATATGTTTGTGTGAGGAACATAAGCATTTATTCCCCAGTCATGGTCGTTTATATACTTATATATGTATTCTATACATTAATTATTAATAAAAAATAAAAATAAATTATTTAGTACCCATAGTACGGCCAAGAAAGTGGTGTACCACTTTTGATCTAGTTTGCTAGTCATCGAAAATTACAACAAAGTTCATATTTAGACTTAGCTGAAAGAGATGCATAGTAATGACGTAAACCTAATTAATAAATATTTATAAGTCATAGGACACATAAAAGTGCATGACATTTTAACCTTTATTATTTAAGGATTAAGACATTAATTACTGCAAAGAAAAATTCTATGTTTCTAACCAAAAATAATACAAACTATTTAAATAGTCAACCAAATTCTTTTTATAAAGAAATCTGACATTTGACATTTTGTCAAATATATTTTAGTAATTTTCGTTAGAAAAAACGATATATTTTCCGTGTTAGTTTTTATTTAACTGCATAATAAATATCTTCATCAATGCCTGCCAACTTGACCATTGCTGAAAGGGCACAAATAATAGCCGAATTTAATGAAGGATTCAATATTACAGCGATATCGAGGAACTTAAATATATCGGTAAGTAATGTAATTTTCAAGTTTAACTTATATTATTTTAATATTTGTCAGTGTAAAAATTTATATTTTCTAATTTCAGAGAAGTAGTGTCCGGTTTTGGATTCGTCGTGAAGGAGAGGAAGGAAGTTTGTTAGATCACAGAAGAAGCGGTCGCCGGCTTGCTCTCTCCAATAACGACAGAGAATTTATGAGACGGGAATATGAAATCAATGGTTTTACACCGACAAATAATTTTGCGGAAATGTTTGATGTGAGTACACAAACAATAAGGAATCATTTACATTTTATGGGATTGCACAACAGACATTACGCCAAGAAAATATATTTAACGGATGCTCACAGACTTGCTCGTCTGAACTTCGCAAGAGAGTACTTAGAGTTTGATTGGTCTAATACAGTGTTTTGTGATGAAAAAACATTCAAATCAAGTCAGCATGGACGCCTACACCTTTGGCGTTATAATTCAACACGGTATAGAGATGATCATGTAATCCCAAATAGAGAAACAGGTCGAATTTCCGTAAATATTTGGGGTTGGATGAGTGCGGCTGGTGTAGGAGAATTGTGCTCTCTACCTCCTCGAGCGACGGCTGTAAATTATATAGACGTGCTTCAAAATGTAATGCTACCGACAGTCCGTAATGTTTACCCGGAGGACGAATTGTCACAATTTGATTTAGTTCAAGATAACTGTTCAATTCATAATGCGAGGATCGTAAGAGCGTGGTTTCGGTCTCACACCGACGTAACGGTGATACCGTGGCCCTCAAGATCACCGGACCTTAATCCGATAGAAAATCTTTGGGGCCTTATGGTCCAAAGATGGTCGCATCAAAATGAAAGAAACAAACAAGCCCTTGAAAGCCACTGCAATTCAATTTGGGAGGAAATGCGGGGAACCGATATTTGCTCACGGCTTGTTGGTTCAATGAGGTCTCGTCTTTTAGAGGTCATAGAGGCCAATGGCGGTTACATTCGTTTCTAAGTTTTTTTTATTCCAACCTCTTATAAATTTGATCATATGACTAGGGCGAGAGCAGCTTCTGTTCTTATGTGTTTTTGGATGAAGGTTAATCTGGGTGAAGACAGATGCACAAGTATTTTTAGTTTGCTAAATTAAAGAACAGGCAAAGAAAATGAGCCATACAGCCAAACACAATAAGAAGTTCATAGATAGAATTTGTTATTTTATAAAATTTACTTTTGTGTTTTTAAGACATAAAAACAATTTCCTTCAGTATTCAAAACTGTACTAATTTAACTTTGAATTTTAATTAAAGAAATGTTATTTTATACTACTGTTTTATTTCCTCGCAATCGAAGTGAAAAGCAGAGATTATAACTCGTCGAGAAAACCATTTTATCCTCGACATTACTATCAGCCCGAGCCTCGGATGTAATGGTTCGTTTTGTGCACTTGTTGTAAAATCTACTATTATCACCTATGAATCTGCAAGCGGTATGCAATCTTAGGGCAGTAAACCAGTTTTTTGTTCAACCAAATCAGTTTTGATTTAGTTTCTAGCACCTATTGACTTTCAGCAGTAATAATAATGTACTCTTTGCTAGTGACTAATAATATCTATGCATAAGGTGACAACTGTGACAAACGTCAATATCATAAGATAGCAATGTTGACAGATCAAGATGCAAGCAAAACAAATCTTTATTGTTCTGTAAACTGCAAGCGACATTTAGCCTTAGGGTGGTACACCACTTTCTTGGCCGACTGTACAAGCTTAGTTTAAGACTAAATAATTGTTGTGAGTTCTTTTGTTTGGTGCAACGGTAGTGATCCTGCCTTTCGCACCGACGGTCCTGGGTGCAAATCCCGGAAGAGGCAAATGCTTGTATGATGAATACGAGCATTTGCACCTGAGTCATGGGTGTTTTAATATATTTCTATGAATATTACATATCTATGTATCATTATCGTTACCCTAGTATCCATAACACAAACCTTACAGTACTTACTTTGGGTTAGGGTAATTGGTGTCAAGGTAAGAAATATTTATTTATTTTCTACAGTTTAAGTCCGTACAATTGGCGGAATTAATGCTAAAAGCATTATCTGGAAGTCAATCATCGGGGAAAACTAAATAATTGAATGCAGCAAAATAGTTGACAAATCATAAATTATATAAACTTATTACTGCAAGTATAAGATGATTGCTGTTTAGCAATATGGCCGCCTGTTTGTATAGGTTCATTTATTGTACTTTTTTCCATATCCTATCTGTGTGTGCTATATAGCGTTTACTTATTGATTATTATTATAACTAGCTGACCCGGTACCGCGTTGCTATGGTAACGCGTTGCTATGGTAACGTTAATTGATACAATGGAAAAAGAGCGGGAAAAGAAGCGGACAGACAAACACACAAACAACAAATTTGTGTACTTAGAGAATATATTAACAAGATTTCATTGCAAACAAGCTTTTATTATTACTTGTTTATAAATTAAAAAGTTAAAAACGCGTCAAACGAATCCAAAGTCAAATGGGGTTGTCTAGTTTCTATGGCCAGTTCCATCATCAGACTCTGGTTACCATATAGGATCAAAGTACTCGTCAATACGAATAAAACGAGCCATGTGTTGGGTCGTGTTATTGCGGAATGCCTATAGCCACCTTCCTGCTCCAACATCAGATCAGTTCCATGTCATCATAATATTGCATTATCACGCAATATACACATGTGTGCAAAATTTCAGCTAAATCGGAAAGCGGGAAGTGGGTCTTTAATTTGCAAGATTTCATTACAGACATCGGGACAGGTGAAAGTATATAAGAGTTTGTATAAAATCTACACACAGTATTGTAAAAAGTGACAAATGACGATCAAAGCCTTGATTTGCTAAGGTTTCTAGGAAATCGCTCGAGTGGAACTCCCTCCCTGCGTCTGTATTTCCGAGTACTTATAACCCGTCTGTTTTCAAAGCCAGGGTGAATAGGCACCTTCTGGTTAGCTCGTTCCATCGTGGATTCTGTCTTTGCCCCCGGGCTTGATTGGGATCAAGAGCCAACCCATTCTGAATAAAAAAAAAAAAAAAAAAAATTGCCGTTTGAAGGTAATTTTATTAGAAGACAATATAAATATTTAGAACTGAACTCATCAGAACTTGTGCTATAGATATTAAACAATGTATAAATATATTTTAAATGCTCGCATTAAACAAAATTATTATCACTTCAATTTAGAAGTTCAATCAAACAGTTGTGTATTACATATTTTTGTTGTTGGCATATTTTCGGTAAAGTGTCGGGTAAGCTTGGCTCGGGGATCTTCAGTTTTGCTTTCAACAGATGACTACGTGGAGTATTACTGTCCTTAGAAACTCTGGATCGTCCTCATGAGTTTTGGCTTTGATGTAATATTATTACCACCATCAGTTTCCGAAACTACTACACCACTTATAAATGAACTATAGATACTTATGGGAAATCTTTTATAATAAAACTAGCTCACGTATATCTAATAACACTAAACTATATTTATGTAACTGTATTTTAGATAGAAATAAAAAATAAGTGAAATAAGAGATTAATAATTATTTTATTAATCTCTTATAAACAAAATATAATTATTATTTAATTGGATAATGACAAACATACATGAATAAATAGACCAGTATAATACTAACATTACAACATAAAATAAATAAAAACAAACAATATCAACACAATTTAATTATAATTTAGAAATTTCTTTCTTTCTTAACACTATTTTATCTTTGCCTTTTAAACACAAAATAAATCAAAACAAAAAATATGTAACATATTAATTAATTACGGAATTAAAAATTCAGCACTTCCTATGCTGAAGACGTACAAATCATAATTATTGAATATTCAGTTAAGGTAGAATTTTCTAGAATCTTATGTTTATTCCATTTCACTAATCATGTAGATTGGTTCGAAAAGTTTATGCATACAAATATCTTGAGATGCGACGGAGGCTAATCCGTCTCTCTTGTCATCCCGGAATATCTACGTGATATTATATACTAGTTTTGTTGCACTAGATACTTGGAATAAACATTCCAGATACTAGATTCTCATACATATTACACGTTACAGTAACTTCGTTGTGTAGCGCGTTTTAGTCTGCGGTTTCCCCATCGGCAGAAACCGTTAATTCGACCGCTTAAATAAATCTTCGCCCGCGCGGTACAGGGACGCGGGGAAACGGCGACAAAGGGAATCGAGAGACGAGACGCAGGCGCGCTTAGTGCGCCCCCTCCCCCCTTTTACCGTACCCCTTAATTGCCGTATCCCCCTGTACCGCACGGGCGAAGACTCATGAAAGCGGTTGACCTATAGCATTATAGTGGGCATTGACGATCAGTTTTTCGCAAAACTGTGACGTAAAACTGTGGCGTCCCTCCAAATGGTTTTAGGCCAACTCGATTTCCGCATTCACTGGCGTCACTCCGGCTCTTCAGTTTTCAATCGGCCGGGCTGTTAGGAAGTTTACTACCTGTTTGTGTTGGATTGACGATCATGTACTCACGATCAGTTTGATGCAACGCGCCGAGTTGGATTTATGATAATCTCGAAAATACGTGTCACGTCGTTAGTTAAAACTCTAGAGTGATGACGACTCACGATCAAATTTCGGATTGACGTCAGTTCAACTGATGCGGAAAACTGAACGTCAAGCCGCAGCTTTAGGTCCGCCATGTTACTTTTATTTGTTATCATCAAGGCTTATTCCATTAATTAATTAGCTGGAATAAAATATTTTAACTTCGAACTAATATAGTTGAGTTAATAGTAAAATTCTCGGTTCAGAAGAAGAAGAAGAACCGAAAATAAGCGTTTTACATTTTTATATCAAATATTTGGAAAAAAATTTGAACTACCCTTCTTTTACGTTTTATTCTTCTAATAACTTTATTAAAACTTTTTTTTGTTAAGCTACCATAACTTACCCAGGAAATTGCTATGAATATGAATTTGAAAGTTGATTTTTTATACTAAAATAAAAACTGATGACGCACTAATTACTACTGCTCAAAAGTACAATTATAAATCACTAATAATTACATTTCTTCGAGTCTCCAAATATCTGTATGCACGTTAAACTCCGTAGTTCTTAATAACATAGCCATTAATGAAATATAACCAGTAAAAACATAATATATATCTTTTATAATTGGGTAATTTTGGCTTAATTTTAGGAATATAATTAGGAACGTGCCTGATAAAATAATCATAGTTAATATAATACCGTTTCTTTAGTCATCCCGTGAGTACGGCTCCTGCTTTTCTATTTATGATAGATCATACAATTTTTTGGCAGAATTTCGAGAGGCATAACTAAAAAATAATGAATGAATAATATCTGGCCTAACCTTACCTGCGATGTATATGAATTTATGCCTTTAGATTTTATGCCAATTTAGCAACATTTTGCGAGATATAGAGATCCACTTTTTTATTCCCTCAAGCTCGGTTTCCATGCGAGGAACGCACGCCGTCTCCAGCGGTCACCAACATTTCTAAAATAGGCATAAAAATAAAAATCTCGAAATATCAAATGCCTCATTATAAGTTTTTAATTAAAAAATGACACTACCACGTTTAAGTGTTTTAATTGACTTCTAAATTTTTATAACAAAAATAGAATTTATTTATAGAAATTATATTTATAGAAATTAATTATTTAAATACAAGAAAAATGTAACTTGTTTAAGTTAATATTTTGTATAATAAATCTTTATTCTACGATAATAAGTCCTGAATTTACAAATCTTAGCTCAAACGCCATAGCATATAAAATAACTTAAACTCGGTCTTTTGGATTACATAAACAAACTAAAATATACACATACTAGCGGCCCGTCCCGGCTTCGCACGGGTGGACAAAATTCTTTATTTTTTTTCTAGCATTCAATATAGCCTATGACACTCAGCAATAATGTGCCTTTCTATTGGTGAAAGAATTTTTAAAATCGGTTCAGTAGATCCCAAGATTACCCCTTATAATTTAAGAAATATACAAACACACAAACTTTACTTTTTTATAATATTAAAATAGATATGTACCTAAACATTATTATTTCAATAAGTAAATGCGAAGAAACTAAATTTTATTGAGGCGGCTGTAGCTCAACGGTTGAAATATCAGCTTTAAACTAAGGTGGACCCACTCGTAACACGAACATTTACCTTACCACGAGGAGTTACGGAAATATTAATAATGTTACATAAAAATAACCACATCTCCGAGCCCTCAGGCAGGATGCGAGAGATGTGGTTATTTTTATTATAAAATACTTCTATAAAGATATATTTTTATCATATAGAAATGGCGTTGTGAATGTTTTTTTATAACTTTTATATTTTTTTTTGCATTTTTAATGCTATCTTATAAAACATAGCATTGCAAAAAATAAAGGCTCTTTCATCTTAATCGATTGCCCAAACATTTTGTAAAAATGTTTCTTTCGAAAAAGAGAGGATGTTCCTCTAATTGACGAGACAACGCTGGCCTATAGCGTAACATTACAAAGGTACAAGAAAATTGCGACGGGTGTTCACAACTCGGTAGCTCAATTGGACCGGTCTTCCAAAGGTTGCGGGTTCGATTCCCGTCTGAGAATTCACTTGTGAGCTGAGTCAATTCTTTCTAGTATTTTTCTATTACAAATAATTTATATTAATATTGTGTTTAACGCATTGTTCATATCCTTTTAAAATGCCGAGTTTCTAAACAACAAGGCTGTTCTAGATGTGAAACGATGACAAATGCGTGTAAAATCATAGAGATAACACTGTATGTCTTACTTAGCATTGTTTATAGTACGAAAAGGAAACTCTTACTTTTGGTAGAATATCTTGCATTTATCTTATAAAAAAAATTTGCCCGTTTTTGATCTAGAATGTATATTTCCCGAACAGGCCAAGGTAAAAAACAAACTTTTTCTGGCTGGATACTAATTTTATCCAACCACCCTTAGATTTGGAGTGACCTTAAAATACGATTTGATATATAATAATATAAAATAATTCCAGTAATTTAATACCTAAAATAGTTGCTTGACCGTTTTTATGAAATACTTTTTGATATAAACTCAGAATAAAAAATGTAATTAAGTTGCTTTTATAGGATATTTTTAATGTGGAAAAATTTTAAGAACTTTTTTAGATTAGGTGTTTTTACTTCTAAAGTCGCAATATGTACGTCTTAATATTACGTAAGTTTAAGTACTGGTAGAAGCTATCCAAACCGTTCAAATATGTTTTACAATCCACAACAATCTTCTCATCAATTTGAACGAGCAAATTTCTCTCACAGATCCACTTCATCCCGAGTTCCTTCCAACTTTTCCATTAGAGGACTTTTCGTGGAACTTCCCACTTAAAATTCTACTTAATCGCGAGCAAAATATTCCATCCGCGAAGTCCACCGTATATTATTTTATTATGCAGAAATTATTAACTTTTCTCCTATTAATACCTCTCTGTTCCGCATTTTTCTTCGACTGCGAAATTAACAAAGAATTGCTAACATTATGCAGGAATAGTTTTAATCGCTTAGAGCTATTCTTTTGTTTTTCTTTAGCGAAAAGTTAAAATAATTAATATTTGCTTCTTTACTTCGAAATTACTCTTGGTAGTACAGTCGACAACATTTCAAGCAATACTCTTTAAATTTTGAACCAACCTTATTTCGTTAGTAGTAAAGATCATTTTGTTGTTAGAATCTAAAACTCGATGTGTTTCCTTATAAATTATTTGAATGAACCCTCTCATTCAGTATTTTTATTTATTCAGTGTTTTTTTTTATTAAATTTGATGAATTAAAGTCTTCAAAAGAGTGATGCATGGCGATTGGTATATACACTACCGTCCAAAAGTTTGGAAACACCATGGTAATTGAAATAAAAACAACAATAAAACACATAAGTCATGATTTATTACTATGAAATCTTAATCAAACGTTAGATTAACATTAAGTAAGAAATATTCAGTACAATTAAGTGCAAAAATAATGTAATTTTCATTAAATTTTGGCCTCATCAAAATGACCACCCTTGTTTTTAATTATTCCTTCACAAATTTTATTCATTCTTTTGGTTAATTTTGCGAAGTATTCGGGGTCCAGTGACTTCCATTCATTTTGTAAATGTTGCCACAACTGGGCTGAGCTCGATGGACACTGACTTTTAACTCTTCTATCAAGCTCATCCCATACTAATTCTATAGGCGAGAGATCTGGCGATTGTGATGGCCATTTCATAACTTGCAAAAATTTTTTGTTTTGTTTTTGCTGTAAGAACTCCTGACATAATTTTGATGAATGCTTTGGGTCGTTATCTTGCTGAAAAATGAAATTTCGGCCAATCAGATTCATTCCAGAAGAAATTGCATTTTCTTGCAGTATTTTCAGATAGCCTTCTTTATTCAGTTTTCCGTCAATTTTAATCAAATGACCGGGCTTATTGTTACCAAAGCACCCCCAAACCATTACACTACCACCACCATGCTTAACGGACTGCACAGTACACGCTTCTAAAGCCCGTTCGTCTTTTGATCGGCGCACAAAAACACGTCTATTAGATCCAAAAATTTGAAACTTAGACTCATCCGTCCAAAGGACTTTTTTCCAGTCTTCTTCCGTCCAGTTTTTATGTGCTTTAGCCCACTCTAGTCTATTTTTCTTATGGGTAATAGTTAGTCTTGGTTTTTTGGCTGCAACGCATCCTCTTAAGCCAGCAGACAGTAAACGTCTCTTTACAGTTGTGATTGAAACTGGCTTTTCTCGTGTTTTATTTAAAGTAGCAGCAATTTGTGGCGCAGTTAAACGTCGATCTCGTTTCGATATCACTTTAATAAACTGATCTTCCTGCTTTGTTGTGGATTTGGGACGTCCAGATCTCTTCCTGTCTCGATTTTCTCCCGTAGCTCGCTTTCGTGTAAGAGTATAATGTACACCTTTACATGAAACTCCAACCTTTTTTGCGATTTGGCGTATAGAATATCCTTCTTTGTTCAAAGTACAAAAAACACTTCGCTCTTCAAGAGAAATCTGTTTCCTTTTTGCCATTTTATGCAGTTATCGACTGATATTACTATCACATGAACCTCACAAAGTACACTGAACTCTAAACTAGATACTTAATGGAATTATATACTTATTTTAAAAAACTGATCTCTATTCAAAACAAAAACAATGTTTGTATCTACCAATTCTAAGAAATTAACAATTGGCAGTGCAGCAACTTTTGTGGTCATAAAACACGTGTGCCGGTCTTTTGTCAAATTACGGAATAACTGATAAGAAATAAGTAGTTTTCTTCATTATTGTTATAAGCACGATTGTAAAAATAAATGAACTTTAACAAGAACGTGTATATTTAAAGATTTATTTGCGGTAATTTTTTTTATCTAATGAAAATAGGGTGTTTCCAAACTTTTGGACGGTAGTGTATATACGTGCATATACATAAGCGAATTGAAGAGAAGAGAAAAAGTGTTCTTCCAATTCGTTCAAGTGAGTTAGTGGGTTCAAATCACACACTCACTGAGGCCTGAGTCAAGTTGATTTCCTAATAAAGATAACATAAATATCCGCCATACTTATGGCCAGAGTTGATAAGAAATTGTTTTTATATATTAAAGCAATTAAAATCAATGCACAAGGGACTTAAAATTATTATCTTCATGTTAATTATATTGTACAGGATTTAATGTCGAACTACAACGACCCTGGCGATAATTACAGACTCTACACTGATTAACCTACTTTGGTTTCATACTGAGGATAAATTGATTACGGTATGGGTTTAAATATATTATAAAATTGATTATAAAAATTATACACGACATCACGTTTAATGTATTTTTTATGATTTCAGCGCTTCAGTATTGAGAGAGATGATTATATCTTTATTTTTTATGTACCTTACATACACACCAATTAGCCTAGCCCAAAGTAAGCACTGTAAGGCTTGTAATATAGATACTAGGGTAACGGATAGACATACGTATATGATGCATAGATATGTAATATTCATCTTAATATATTGTTGGAGATGGAAACACCCCATCCACCGCTCTGCTATAAAAGGCGGTGTAATGGCGCCGTCGTTCTCTTTCGTTCGCTAGACGCCGACCTGTACGGAGCTCCCTGATAATTTTTGTTAGAGCGTTCGTTGTGTTAGATTATTTCTAATTACTGTTTTAGTTTTGGTTAATTATTAAACTTATAATTGGTTAGAATTGTCGTTGGTTTCTTTTTAAAAAAATAATTTATTACTAAATTGCTAAAATCAGAAGTGGGATAGGATCAACGTTATCCTATCTTGCTAGCCATTCTGTTATTGTCTTTTGTGTAAGGGTTTTAAGGAAACAACAATGTCGGACCACTCTAATCGCGAACGTAGCAGGAACCGTGATTGTAGAAAACACCGTCGTGTTAGAGGTCGTAATCGTACTCCCGATGATAGTGTTCGACGTGAAATGAGTGTTATGTTAACCCGGCTTAAAACATTAGAGAGTCAAGTGCAAAATACATCGCAATTAGTCGCGCGTCCCGACTCGCCGGCGACATCGAGGCGCCGCGAGTTGAATAGGCGCGTCATGACGCCATCGTCTCGTAGGTCTGTGCCGCCGTCGCGTCCTGAAGTCCGTTCAAGGTCGCCTTCCTTACCGGCGCAGCCCCACGGCGCCGCACACGCCTATCGAACGGCGGATACGGAGATTGAGGTACCGAGTGATATAGTTGCACCGTCCACGGTGACCGATAGGATTGTTGACGCCATCCGTTCAATTGGTGCAGTAGGAAGGTCGAATCAACCTTTTTACATATCGAGTTTTGATCCTAGTTTACACAACATAGAGGATTGGTGTGACGAGGTTGACCGCGCTAAAAATTTAAATCATTGGAACGATTATGAATGTCTCTCGCGTATCGGTAATTGTCTTAAAGGTGATGCTAGGACATGGTTGAACGAATGGGTGACAACGGAGCGTAGTTGGAGTAGTTTTAAGAAGGAGTTCAAGCCTTTATGCCCGAAAGCACCTGATGTGGCCAATATTTTGTTTGAGGTTATGAGTACAAATTCAGATAACTATCCCACTTACGCGGACTACGCTCGTCGTTCACTTCTTCGTTTACGCATTGTTCGGGGCCTTAGTGACGAGTTAATTTCGGCAATCGTGATTCGTGGAATAACAGATCCACAGATTAGGGCGTCAGCCACGAACTCCAAACTTTCACCTAACGACTTAGTCGAATTCTTCTCGATATACGTTAAGCCTAGTGCACCGAAAGGCAACGCTGCTCGTGTAGGTACTTATAATAGTTCGAATTTAAGGAAAAGAAGTGCGTTAAGAGTTAATCCAAGAAGACGACATTTTGAGGAGGGAAAGTGCTTTAAATGTGGTCAGTTGGGACATAGACAGGTAGAGTGCAACAAAAAATTCAAAAATAATGACACAGAGGTTCCTTCGTCTAGTAAATCTGATCCTAAGCCTGTTTTTGTACCATCTGACCCAGTTATATGCTCATTTTGTAAGAAAACGGGTCATAGAGTAGAAATCTGCTTTGCTAAGCAAAAAAGTGAGTCACGCAATAAAAATAATGTCAATTTTTGCCAAGCAAATCAAACCAGCCGCAATATAGATGTTGTTGTCGCGGTTATTCAAGGCATACCAATTGACGTTTTAATTGATAGTGGTTCCTCTATTTCCCTTATTTCGTCTTCTCTGTTGAAACATTTTAATTGTGCACGTAAGCCAGCGTTTCGTGTGTTGAAAGGTCTGGGAAGTCAGGAAATAGAGAGTACTTATTTTGTTACGTTACCTATTGAGTTTGAAGGTATTACTCTCGAAGTAGACATGTTTGTTGTAGCCCAGGAATTTATGAATACACCAGTTATTGTTGGTACCGATGTTCTGAACAGGGAGGGGGTTTGTTATATCCGCACCCGCGATTCTCAGCAACTTTTTAGAGAAACAACTATACCAGACGGGGTCATGACTGTTCGATCTGATGTGTCTATTAATACACCTCTTGTTGGTGGTGAACTTCAGCAGTTATATGCGGTGATAAATACATTTTCTCGATACTTCATATCGGGCACTGCTATGTCCACTGTAACTACAGGTACGATGACCATCAGACTGAAGAGTGACGCCCCTGTTAACTATCGGCCCTATCGCATGTCTCACGCGGAGACGCTTCGTGTTCGTGGCATTATTCGGGACTTGTTAGAAAAGGGGATCATTCAGGAATCTGAGTCGAGTTACGCGAGTCCAGTCCTATTAGTCAAAAAAAAGGATGGATCAGATCGCATGTGTGTGGATTTCCGTAAACTTAACGAGTTAACAATAAAAGATAGATTTCCGCTTCCTCGAATTGATGACCATATAGATCGTTTGGGACATAGTAAATACTTCACCAGTCTTGACATGGCGACCGGATTTCATCAGATTTTACTAGAAAAGGAGTCTGTTCCTCTAACCGGCTTCGTGACGCCTGAAGGCCATTTCGAATACCTGAAAATGCCGTATGGTCTTGCGAATGCTCCAGTAGTATACCAGCGAATCATCGCAAAAACACTTAAGGAGTTCGTAGAATCTGGTGATATCCTGGTTTACATCGATGATGTGCTCATCTTAAGTCGTACGGTAGATAGTGGGTTAGAACTTTTACGGAAGGTCCTTACTGTACTCACTGATTCAGGATTTTCTATTAATCTGAAGAAATGTTCTTTTCTCGCTTCTCAAATTGAATATTTGGGTAGGACTATTAGTGAAGGTCAGGTGTGGCCGAGTAGGGAGAAAGTTAAGGCGTTGATCGATGCCCCCGAACCAACAGGTGTCAAACAAGTCCGTCAGTTCATGGGCTTAGCCAGCTATTTTCGCCGATACATTCCTTCATTCGCTCAAAAAACAGCCTGTATTGCAGCTTTGACGCGCAAAGGGGTTCAGTTTAATTGGGGACCAGAACAGCAGGCTGCTCGTAACGGAATTATCGATTGCCTTACTAAGGAGCCAGTGCTTGCAATTTACGATCCTTCTTTACCTATTGAGGTACATACGGATGCAAGTTCTATTGGGTATGGGGCAGTCTTGTTGCAAATCTATGATAAGGGTTTCAAGCGCGTCGTCGCTTATTATAGCAAGCTAACACAGGGTACAGAAAATAAGTACCACTCTTATGAGCTTGAAACACTCGCTGTAGTTAAAGCCTTACAACATTTTAGGCACTACCTTGTGGGTATACATTTCACAGTTGTAACCGACTGTAATGCGTTGAAGCTGACTCAGCATAAAAAGGATCTACTTCCTAGGGTGGCCCGGTGGTGGGTATATCTTCAAGATTTTGACTTTGGTTTGCACTATCGCAAAGGCTCGCTCATGTCTCATGCCGACTATTTAAGTAGAAATCCGATCAACGTTTGCACTGTTGAAAAACCGCTCAATTGGGCACAGATTGCTCAGGCTTCCGATGAAGAAACTCAGTCGCTCATCCAAAAATTAAGTGATGGTCAATTAGACGCAAACCGGTACGTCCTTAAAAATGGTCTTTTATATGTAAAATTTGCACCTACTGGCGAGCCGCCTCGTTTATTGTGCTACATACCTAAAGGGCATAGACTCAGTCTATTACGCGTGTTCCATGATGAGCATGATCATTTGGGTGTAGATAAGACCTATGAATTGGTATTAAAACATTTTTGGTTTCCGGGTGTGCGTAATTTTGTTCAAAAGTACGTTACACACTGCTTAACCTGCTTGTCTCACAAGAAAGTACCCCGTGCTCCATTGCAACCCATTAATTCTTGGGAGAAACCAGACCTGCCTTTCGAAACGATCCACATTGATGCCCTGGGACCGCTTCCGGAAATCGATGGTTACCGGTATGTTCTTATAATTGTGGATGCATTTTCTAAGTTTTGCCTTCTTTACCCGATGTACCGCCAAGAGACCAACGAGTTGAAGCGTAATGTAACTAATGCTATCTCTCTATTTGGTTCCCCTAAATTAATTGTCGCCGACAGAGGCCGTATGTTCCAAAGCGCCGAATTTCTTGACTGGGTTAAAGATATGGGCTGTGATACACATTTCATTACGCCAGAGATGCACCGGTCCAATGGACAGGTCGAACGCTACTGTCGCACAGTGTTAAATATGATTCGCATTGAAGCAAATCACCGACAGCAGCGGTGGCCTAGTATTGTATGGAAGCTTCAATTAGTGCTTAATATGACCAAGCAGAGGACGACAGGATGTTCAGCCTTGAACCTATTAGTAGGAATCGACGCGGCTACACCTCTTATTCGCAGTTTAGTACGTGACGTGGCGCTGGAAGGCTCCAGCCCAAACCGGGAGACCCTCCGCGAGATGAGCCGACAGCGAGCGTCTGAACGACTCAGGCAAAACCAGCAGGGTCAGGACAACTACGTGAATAGGGGCAGAAAATCGCCTCGAGCCTTTAATATTAATTCTTTCGTTTTTGTAAAGAAACAGGCGCAGTCAACTGGAAAACTAGACTCCGGTATGCGGGGCCCGTACCGCGTGACCAAGATCTTGCCGCATGGGCGGTACGAGTTGCAACTCCTGACTGGCTCATACGGGAAGTCAACGCAAGCAGCGGCGGAGTACATGGTTCCGTGGCGTGGAGAGTGGACTCCCGAAGTGTGTGCTGCTTACTTTGATGGTGAGTTGCGCGTACACCTGTGATAGGTCGCGACTATCTCAGGTGTACTGGTGTGCAATTGTTGGGATAAGCTAACGTCGCGCCTCTATACCAACAATTTCGGGTGGTCATGCTAACGTCGCGCCTCTGACCTGTTGGGCTAAGTTATGCTAACGTCGTGCCTATGACTTGCCTTTGTCCTAGAAACAGCTAACGTCGTGCTTCCTTTCTAGAGGTACAATTGTTGGAATAAGCTAACGTCGCGCCTCTATACCAACAATTGCGGGTGGTCATGCTAACGTCGCGCCTCTGACCTGTTGGGCTAAGTTATGCTAACGTCGTGCCTATGACTTGCCTTTGTCCTAGAAACAGCTAACGTCGTGCTTCCTTTCTAGAGGTACAATTGTTGGAATAAGCTAACGTCGCGCCTCTATACCAACAATTGTAAGTGATCATGCTAACGTCGTGCCTCTGATCGCTTGGATTGAGTTACGCTAACGTCGTGCCTATGTCTCAATCATGAATCCCTGCGATTCTCCGTGTCCTATTTATATGACGTAATGGTTGCGTGGTATCGGTGGGACTCTGAGAGTTGTTAATTCAGTGACCATAACTTTCATGTGTGTCTAATTTATTTATTTGATTTGGTTATAAAGGTGCAGACACGGACAGCGAGGAGTCTCTCTCTGTGGCCGATCAACCACAGGATGTACACGGGGAACTCGCGACACCACAGCAGAGTTCTACCGGAGCACCGATTGTTGAAGAGCCACAACCCAGCACATCCCGAGCTACTGTGCGTGCTGAACCTGGACTCTCCATGCCGCTGCTTGATGAAGACGAGTTGCTGAAATAAGAAGAGCCCGAGGACGGCCTCTTATCAGGAAAGGCCGTGTTGGAGATGGAAACACCCCATCCACCGCTCTGCTATAAAAGGCGGTGTAATGGCGCCGTCGTTCTCTTTCGTTCGCTAGACGCCGACCTGTACGGAGCTCCCTGATAATTTTTGTTAGAGCGTTCGTTGTGTTAGATTATTTCTAATTACTGTTTTAGTTTTGGTTAATTATTAAACTTATAATTGGTTAGAATTGTCGTTGGTTTCTTTTTAAAAAAATAATTTATTACTAAATTGCTAAAAATATATAAATTACGTGTCACGTTGTTTGTCCACGATGGACTCCTAAATTACTTAACCGATTTTGATCAAACTTCGTAACTATCTGTTATTTGATCTAACTTAAAAGATAGGATATGTTTTATTTTAATTTATAACACAGCAACGCGTGGCTGGGTCAGCTGGTAGAAATATATATAAACACCTATGACTCAGGTACAAATGTTCGTATTCATCATACAAACATCTGCCCCTTCCGGAATCCGAACCCAGGACCGTCGGTGCGAAATGCAGGATCGCTACCGTTGCACCAAACGGTCGTCAATCATTAGTTCCTTGTTAGAAAATTTTTCTATACGCTTTTATGCGCATAAACTTTCTACTTTAGTTTGCGTTATTAATTTTGAATTCGTACCCGTTATTAAAGCATTTCCACAAACGAAATCCGTATATTAAAAATTGAATGATATTGAAAAATATATTTGTACTACTTTTTTATCGTTTTGTGGAATTGATGGTTTGATATTTTCAAACTTTTTACTAGAGAAACAGTTTATGGTTTATATATTTTTATATTTCCAAGTATATGATTCCTTTAAATAGTAAAATACTAGAAAAATCTACTCGACTCACAAATTATTGTCAAGCGGAACTCGAAATTGCAACCCTTAGATGCCCAGTCGACTCTTCCCCCAATTGAGCTATCAAGCCTAGAAAATTTATATAAATCGAAAATTTCTAGTACTTGCAACTGGATTTTATTGTATGGATAAAAAGTAGTCGCACTTTATGCGCATAATAAAATTTAATTTAATCCTAACGTTTCGACTTTTTTACAGGATCCGTGATCACAGGATGACTAAAGATGCCTTAGTCGTTCTGTGATCACGTGATGAATAAGATCACAGTGTAGTGTAGTGAAGTGTAAGAACTAAATAGTCACGAGCTGCTAGATCAGGACTGTAAGGAAGGTGACCCAAGACGTTGACCATTGTGATGTCTATACAATAGCTGGTAAAGCACCAACATGTGTGTTGGTTTTCAGTTTTTCAAAACATTCTGAGTATCCCACGCACATTAACAGTAATAAAAAATTAAAGTTAAAGATATTTATTAAATTAGAACTATAATCACAGGTATATACGACATATATTATATACAACAAACAGTAAAAAAAACACAGTAAAATCACAAATACAGTTACCGTGCTCCCAATACCGAATAAATGTGTTTATAATAAAATGTAAGAAAAGCAGAGATCCCTTCTCTCGTTCAAATTGTGTAAGTTTGTCGAGACACAAAAATGTAAGAGTCTGAGAAAGTATATTTATAATTGTATAGTTTCAACTTTACATTTGAAGGAGAAATTTTGCTTATATTAAAGAAGATAAAATCATTAATGGTAGTAACCGCTTTCTATGGAGGTTAGGCATTATTGTTTAACTGCTGTGCCATCAACCTTTGACTTTTATGAAGATAACTAGTGACCCGCCCCGGCTTCGCACGGATGCAATGCTCTACTATATAATGCATGTATTATACATATAAACCTTCCTCTTGTAATTCAAGAGGAAGGTTTCGCACGAGCTTCGCACGGATGCAGTGCTCTACTATATTATGCATGTATTATACATATAAAACTTCCTCTTGAATTACTCTATCTATTGAAAAACCGCATCAAAATCAGTTGCGTAGTTTTAGAGATTTAAGTATAAATAGGGATATAGGGAGAGAGAAAGCGACTTTGTTTTATACTATGTAGTGATGATGACATTATGCCAAAGTTAACATTCAGAGGAAGATATTGTGACTGGAGTTCACTATCATAGATATACGTAAAAGTTCAAATGGAACAGCAATCGCCGGTGACCGAGAGATTATGGGTTAGAAACCCGTCTAAGACAAGTTAGTTTTTTGTAGTAAAAATTCACACCATTTATTTATTTAATGATTTTGCATAAATACATATATCTTAACTCTTATAGGTAGTAAGTATGTAAGAGCATGACCCAGTTTGGGTATATTAATTACACAGGCTTAAATTAGATACAGTAATACACTTAATTTAATTATCACTGTGAAATAATTACTAACCGTGAGATTTATCTTTCTGATATAAATTCGTTAACAGAGTAGAACGCTTTTTGGAAAAGATATTTTCTTTATATGTGATTGAAGGAATTTATGTTTGATTCGTTTCTTATTGCAATTGTGTTTTATTATAAATTATCCCAATCTAACCACAGCTAGCATTTTGGAAACTAAACAAATGATAGAATACATAAATAAAAATATATGCAACCATGACTTGGGAACAAATTCTTATGTTTATCACACAAACATTACTCTACCAGAGTCCGAACCTAGGATCGTAAACGTATAACTAGTGTTGCTTCCATTGCACACAACCGGTCATCGTTACATCGTCAACATTTTAATTGGAGCGAAGTGAGCGTAGCTCCCATCGATCAGCTTCAATGACGCAATATCTGTTACGCCATAACTTCCCGAGTTCTTATCCGATTTTAATAATTTGTGTGAAATCGAATCAACACATTTAGGACCAAATTGTGAAATCCACAAAAAAAAAGTTATGAACAAAATACATTGACTCTATGGGATTTCCCATTGAAACAAAAAACGCGCGCTTTTTGAAAGTTTTCATTCTTATGGAATTTTAAAATTTACAATATTTTTTTTTTAGTATTACGCTCCACTCCAATATATGTGGCTAGCGAAGCTTTATGCTTAGCGACTGCATCGCCTAGTACCTTTATAGTAGTTAAATGTTGAAATATCAAAAAATAGGATAATGACATAGCAGTTTCATATTTATCGGTAATTTTATTTTTTAAAAGTACTTAAATTTTGATTATATTAATGTCGATGGACCTTAAAAGATGGCGCTGATTTTCAACTTTAGGAACAATTGAAAAAATTCAACAGGTTCGATCTCAATCGAATAACAATCGCTTGAACAGCTGTCTGACGTCTGTAACAAGATAAAAAATACGATAAAAGCCACAGATAGTAAGGGTCAATGAAAATGTAAAAAGGTTCGTTCTCCTTTACCGCTGTACCGAATATAAACAACGCGCTACTACGAAACAGTCCACACAATGGCGCAAGTAGAGTAACAGATGTTCGCGGCATCCGGTCGGTTCGAAACTTTCCCGTTGTTCGGCCGTGATAAATATCTGCTTTGTTCACACTCAGGTTGGAAAAATTGGCTTTGCTTCTACTATTGTTATTGTCGGCTTGACGAATCGTGGTTCTCGCGGTTATGAGGATAAATTATTAAAGTAGTCACGGACACTTCGCTCGATGTTTCATTATTTTACTGAATCTTTTCGTTTTCTACAGATCTTATTGCTCATAATGTTAAGGTTACTTTTTAGAAAACTACAAAAAAAATATATTTCCCTATTAAGTATAGGTTCATATATTGACGACCGTTTGGTTCAACGGCAGCGATCCTCCCTTTCGCACCGACGGTCCTGGGTTCAAATCACGGAAGGGGCACATGTATATGATGAATATGAGCATTTGTAACTGAGTCATGGGTGTTTTTATATATTTCTATGAATATTACATATTTATGTATCACATAATCGACTTATCCATAGAACAGAGTTCGATGTGATCATGTGATCATGACTAGTTTTTTAGCTAAATGAGACCCTTATCTCATTTAACAAAAAAAACTCGTGTTTGCGTCATGATCACATCGAACTCTGTTTTATGGATAAGTCGATTTTTTTATTTAATTTAATGAGATAGGTCTCATTTTGCTAAAAAACAAGTCATGATCACATGATCACATCGAACTCTGTTCTATGGATAAGTCGATATGTAAGTATGTCTATCCGTTACCCTAGTATCCATAACACAAGCCTTACAGTGCTTACTTTGTGCTAGGTTAATTGGTGTGAATGTAAGAAATATTTATTTATTTATTTATATATTTAGAAATATCTAAAAGTGTTAAATACACATTAAATAGTACTAATATATTTAGCACTTTTCGCTTAATTCAAATGTATTGACAATCCGTCACATTTGTAACAAGTTATTTTGTTGAAACTACGAGTATACATACATTTTTGTATTAAACTTTTTTTTAGAATAAAAAAAGTAAAAATTTACTCCATCTCAAGTGGCGATATCATTTTTTATCCCAAGACGTTGTTATTTCAGTCCAAGCCACAATTTATCAACACCGTCTTTTGTCACTGCAAATATTTCAGGACCCCATTGTTCTTTCAGAATAAACCACAATAACGGAGCGTTACAAATCAGCTAAACGCGGGAAACGTTACCAATTCCAAGGGGGAAATTCCGGTGGGAGAATATCTTTGGTATAAATGGGAATAAATAGGACTTGCGAGATTAAAAGCGGAGTTATGATATACTGGCCCAAGCCGTAGTAGATCAAGACTGTCGAGCAACAGATAAAAATGTCCTTGATTTATATACTAACTTATATTTATATACAATTTAGCTGACCCGGCCACGTGTTGCTGTGTTACAGATTAAAATGAAACTATGTCCTAAGTCGAAACAAATCAAGCAGAATGAAAAAATCGGTGAAGTAGTTTCGGAGGGAATTATTTTAATATAGATGGATCTTTATTAACCTACAATTATGGCGTTTATGCAATTTCGCAACACATAATTCTACATAAGAATATAATAATCATAATTCTTACATTCTTACAGTAACGCAAAGATATACATATATGATACAAAGATATGTAATATTGATAGAAATTATAAATACCCCTGACAGGCACAAATGCTTGTAGTCATCACACAAACATCTACCCCTTCCGGGACTCGAACCGAGGACCGTCGGTATGAAATTTATAAAATTGTAATGTCCTTACTGGGCTGCTGTTTGATGTTGGAAACGTGGTAAGTACAACCTGGAATCAAACAGCGATTGGTGTGACGGTGTGTCCATTCATTGAAAATAACAATATTACCTCAAGAATCAGGAGAGTAACTTCTTTTACCGTTGCATTAGAAGCATACCACGGATATGTCGCCTCAATGTTTCGCTATGGCATAATAATCTGGGGAAATAGCGTTGATTTTGAACGAGCGTTCAGAGCCCAAAAACGTTGTCTTAGAGCATTATGTGGCATCAGAAGTTGGGAATCATGCCAGCCATTATTTAAACATTATAAAATTCTAACCTTGCCATGCACGTATAAAGTAGAGCTATGTCTTTTTATTAAACGATTTCCCGAATACTTCGAGACACATTATCAAAAGAACCCCAATGCGAGAAATTGTAGAAAAATAAACTAATCGTTCCTAAAAGTAATCTTACCTTATATAGTAAAAATGTGTATTGCATGGCTGTTAAATTATTTAACAAACTACCAAAAACTTCAAGAGATTTACCTCTAGGCAAGAATAGGTTCAGAAATTCCCTATACAGCTGGCTTGTCGCACGCAACTACTACTCTATAAAGCAGTTTCTTGATGACAAAAACATGCTCTCGTCTTAAATCAATGTAATGACATTAATAATATATATTGTGAAATTCTTATTTATAAAATATCGAAATACTTGTTTTTTTATTATTATTATTTAACACTGATTAATTGATAAATAATGATTGGTTTATTTGTATTCATGGCATTTAATTATTAACTTGCTTTTCTCTCTAATCTTGTGACATTGTAACTTATAAAAAAAATGTATTAAAAATTTTAATTTTATGTATCATATTTGCATGCCTACAACACCCCGTCTCATTGTAACACACGGTATTAACAAATAAATATTCTTATTCTTATTCTTGAAGCTTATTCTTATTCTATAAGCTGATTTGAATAAATCAGCTTATTTATAAAATTACAATTATGTCCTTGCATTCACACATACACAAAGTCCGTAGTTATAATACACACTTACGTTTGATGCGGCGCGCTTTTATATCGCTTACGAAATTTATTTATTTAGACCAAAATGCAGTAAATTTTATACTAGAACGAGTATCTAAAGCTGGATTAGCAGGTTCATACCAGATTTGGCTGCGCAGGGAGAAAAACACGAGTAGTGGATGTGACCGTTGATGTACGTTGGAAAGGGGCTCCTTAAACCTACACCCGTGTCACAAGTGTCGGGATTTACTCGGAGTTTCTCTTTCTGCCACACGATGGACTCAGCATTTTGTGGATTCACCGGAATCCACAAAATGCAAAGAAGTTCGTCTCATACTATCACACGCCCTCTGAAAATCTCCCTTACAAGGCCTATGTGTATGAACTCAGTTGTTGAATAAGATCAGTATTATTACCACATGTAACACAATAAATATTCTATTCCAAAAACAGGATTGTCGTCAAATATTATCAAATAAGTTATTAATCTATAATCTAAGATCACAGTTGTTTGTGTGTTTGTCTGTCCGCTCTTTTTCCCGCTCTTTTTCCATTGTATCAATAATGTTATCATAGCAACGCGTTAACCGCAAGTAGTTCGTCTACCAGACGCTAGATGGCGCTAACGGAAAAATATTTAATAATAGAAAAAATTTAAAGAATTTTGTGCACCCGTGCGAAGCCGGGACGGGCCGCTAGTAATAATAATTCAAATATCGAATTTAAAGGCGATGCAAGTGGAGTCGTATTAATGCTTTTATTTCATGTATGGGTTTCCCTAAACTAAAGAGTAAGTAATAAAAACCATTAGCCTATTGATCAATGCGTAACCTGTCTTCCAAAGTAGGAAGGAGTTCGATATAATAAATTTATGGTCTCTTATCCAATCACCGACCCTTCCTAATCGAAAAGGTTAACTTTAATTGACCTTCTCAATTGTAAGCCAAACGTACTTACCATTGAACTAACAAGCTACAAGCTCATAGGGAAAAGACAATAGTGCTAAACAATCACAAAAAATACTTTTACCAACCAACAAAGCATTAGAAATAGAAGAATTTTTAACATTTTTCACGGAAGGGCCTCCCGATTTCCGAACTGGTGGTAGACTCAGTAGTTAGGGGTAATAGTAGATACACTAAAATAACTAAATAAAGCAATACTAAACACTTTTTTATGGATTTTGTGCATAATTTATTTTATATTTAATCCTGACGTTTCGACTCCTTTACAGGAGCCGTGATCACAGGATGACTAAAATTATGGTTGTTACTTACTGTTATTATTTGAAAAAAGAGCTAACTACATCACCAGTTCTTACAATGTGTGTCTTTGGAGGTATTCATTTATTTATTATTGAATCCCAAACAGGTGGAACGCTCCAACCTTCGTTTTTATTGAAATTAGGATGTTTCCTCATTTCAATAGCCTCGCGTAGCATCCTAAGAACAAATCTTTATTCTCTACCGAGAATTTGAGTTTTATCAAAAGTAATATAGTGGTTTGGCCCCTCAAAAGCATGCTCACACACTGCAGACCTATTATCGCGCCTATGTTTTATTTCGGCTACGTGTTTTTTAATGCGCGGTCTTACTTCTCTTTGTTTGCCCGATGTATGAGAGACCACAGAATGTTTCCAATATTGTCATAAAATAACTTATGCGCTAAATCCGTAAAAAGTGTTTTATTCAAATATTTAATGTGCGCGATAGTGTAAGAACTAATAAAAATAATATTTTGTTTATTTTTTTGACCGATTAAGATATTGTGAAGACCATTACCTGAGTCTTCCTATGATCAAGGCTCCTGTAAAATAGTCGAAACGTCAGGATTAAATATAGAGTATGCGCAAATATTCGTTACACAGTAATATGTGCGATATTTTAATAACTAAATTAACATCCTAACATCTTAACATAGATTTTAAAGCAGTTGCTAAAATAATTACCAATGAAATAAAAAAAATCATAGAATCCCAACTGCAAAAAAAATCGTATATTCAAGTTGTGTATTATAATTCTCATTATTGTACATAGCAACAATATAACAAATTTGTAGTCGTGTAAATGTGACAAAGATCAGTACCCATTATGCTTCTAAAATCTTTACTGCAACTAACAAAAGAGCTGATGACCGATTTTGATGAAACGAGTGTGAGAACCACAATTAAAAAACCTGCTTTCATATAAAAATCCGCATCGGAATCGATTCACCCGTTTGAGAGCTACTGTGCTACAGACAAACACACATACAGACACACATGTTACATGCCTTCCACTCGCTCATTTCGCTGACCGACCCAGTAAATTTTAGGCATCAACATACGACGGCCACGGATTGCTGACAACCTACAACGTGAATATGCAACGTGACCGCGCCTGCGCACCACGCTGCCTGCCTAGCGTAGGCACTTTTCTATTCTAACATCGAATGTATTGTCGCGTCTTAGTTTAAATTATTGCAATAATTTTTATTTTAATAAATATATTTAAACATTTTTTTTACATCCTTCGGCAGTATCCTTCGTAATTCACACATACATAATATTAAAGTAAATATAAACAGGAAATATTTGAAGTTATAATTAAATTCACATTTTATTTCAAAAATGTTATTAAGAAAAAAGTATACGAAAAGTTTTCAGTGCATTTATTTTAAGTGAATTTAGTAAGTTTGTCTTTTTTAGATCTCAAATATTATTTTGTGTAGTGTTTTTCTGTAGGAGAAAATATGATATTAACCCGTAAAAATAAAGGGTTTCCCGTGATAACCTATTTTACGATTATACCAATACCTATATTTATTAAATTTATAACACTCCTTTTTTTGCGGCGGGGTTAAAAACATAACAAAGCTTTGGAAATAGCAGAACTTATTACACAGACTTTAAAACAATTACCAACAAAATATTAATTTTACTGAATAACTCGAATTAAATACTCCGCTATGAATTTGTATTTCTTTTTGAGAAACAAAACGGTATCGCGAAAGATTTATATCGCATTTTGATTTGAGAAATAGCAAAAGGAAATTTTAATCTTATTGTTTATTTTCGTAGTCCCCTCACGGAGCTTGGGTTCGGTGTCGGGGTTTGTGGATCGTTCACATGCTGCTGAGTTGTTTATTTTTCTCCTGTTCTCACTGAATACTGTTTGAACGGGCCTTTACGGTGTACGTTTTCTGGTACGAGAAAAAGCGTGGGAAATATCTCAGTAGTAACAAGAGAAAGAGCTTTTACTGCAACTAGTTTATTCAGACAAAAATATCCGTATTACTTCCTATATACAATTCTAAACTTATGCGTTGCATTTCCTCTTTTTTAACTAAAAGCGAGTTTGAATATAAAAGAGTCTAGTATGAAAGTTAATTAATTTAAATACAATACATTACCAGGCCACCAGACAATAGAAAGAGGTCGATTGTAGGTTGGCAGAGTTTCTGATAAGTAATATTTGTATTATCGACCTTAGTGCTAAGAAAATATGTTCTTAAAAATTAATGTAACGTATCTTTGCATATTTGAAAACTTACTTTCAGACACGAGTAACACTGTAAAGTAATCACATTGCACCTTTCGAATTACAATGACCCAAGTGCAAGAAATAGTGTAACTAATATAACTATACCAAACACTTCAAAAAGTAACAAACTAATGGAAGCAGCATGGATTCTTTTGTTTTTTTATTTATTCAATGGAACCATTGTTCCTTACTCCAGGTCTCCAATACTAATTATAACTTTCAAAGAAAAAAAATTAAACAAAACTTTAAACAAGAATTATTTGCAGTTAAAATTTAATTCACATTTTCCAAAAATGTGATTAACAAAAAAATATACAAAAAGTTTGAAGTGCATTTATCTTAAATGTATGGTGTTTGCGTCATTGAAATTCTAAAAAAGTGCGATGCCTGTAAAAAGTTTATGTTGATTTACAATTATTTAAAATAGTCTTCTTTTAACAACTTACCAGTCCCATAGCCAGGAAAGAAAATTTATATTAATACTAGCTGTCCCGGCCACGCGTTGCTGTGCCGACTGCAGTGCCATCTGCCGGGCCGATTTGTGAATCTAAACCATTCTCAGATCCCCTTGAACACACACAAAAAAAAACATTCAAATCGGTCCAGCCGTTTAGGAGGAGTTCAGTGACATACACACTCACAGAAGAATTATATATATAAAGATTATACAAGGTTAATGTAAGTTTAGTTGGAGAAGGTATCTAAATGATTTTAAAAATCTTTCACCTTTATTTAAGTAAAAGTCGAAATAGACTATATTTATTATCAATAAAATAATATTTTAATGGTATCCTTACAAAAATGTCAATTTTAATTAAGGTATAAAAAACCGGTCAAGTACGAGTCGGACTCGCACACGAAAGGTTATAGCCCTTGGATCTAAAAAGATGAAATTTTGCAGAGAAGTTTCATTTTTGATATAGGCAGGTATAAGAAAGGATTTCAGGAAACTCGAGTTCTGAACAGAACAAAACAACTTTTGCATTTAAATACAGTATCCTATCAGCTATAGACTTGAAAACTTGGATTCAAAACAAAATAAAAAACGCAAGCGCGAGGCGAAATTAAACATTTTAATTTGTTTTTATCAATATACTATTTTATATTTATGTATATAAATCTATTTCTCTATTTTTTTGGAAAATATCCATACAAATCAACACATAATATATGAATATATTTATATAAGATTGAATTAAAAAAATGTTCTAACATTGTTTGCGTTTCGGAATATATTGTTTAAATTCAAGGGTCTATTTAGAACTTACCTGTTTATAAAAAATGTCATATTTCTAGTTTGATGTTTGATTGGATATAGATTATAAATATTACTAAGGTACAAAAAAGAGAGATAAGTCTCTATCTAGACATATTTTACAACACAATTCAATCAAAATACTTTATAATTGAATATCAACTTATTACTACTATAACTTTCTTTACGATTGTGAAACTTATAAGCTTTTGAGAGCAACTTGAACTTTTAATATCGACAGGCGGTTTAAAATAAGCACTCAAGGGTAACTCCCCTTCCTTAAACTCCTCTGCTTAGCTGGAAGTTTTCAGGGCTATTAAGATTTCGGTACATTAACACACAATCGAAGTTTTGAGTTTTCGTATTGGTGATAAATATTTTAAACCACATTTACTGTATTTAAATATTCATAGTACTTCGAAGTTTTCATCTAATAATTCAAACTCTTACCTAAATATGTAATAAACATGAAACTTTTATACTCGTAGTGGTAGGGATAATTACTTCCTGCTGAGTATTTTTTGGTTACACGTAATGTTTCTTTTGTATGTTTTTTATACAAACTAGCTGACCCGGTAACGCATTGCTATGGTAACGCATTGCTATGGTAACGTTAATTGATACAATGGAAAAAGAGCGGGAAAAAGAGCGGACAGATAAACACACAACAAATTTGTGTTCTTACATTATAGACTAGCTGACCCGGTAACGCGTTGCTATAGTAACGCGTTGCTATGGTAACGCGTTGCTATGGTAACGCGTTACTATGGTAACGCGTATACATTGGAAAAAGAGCGGGGAAAAGAGCGGACAGACAAACACACAAACAACAAATTTGTGTTCTCAGATTATAAATTTGTTCTTATGAAACGTAAGGAGATTACAAACAAACAATTCATTTTAGTTTAACTTAGTTAATATTTTTTATATAAACATTGATTTTGTGTAACATTTGTGTAAATGGTTTTTATTATTTCTCGTTTTTGAGTACTATTTTAATGGGACCAACAATCATTATAGAACAAAGAAATAACTGTTTTAAACTGTCACAATATTTTGGGACATATAAAATTTCCCACTATGGCAGAGTGGATAGAACATTATGCGAAAATTTATGTTGTTTCGTTTCGTTGTTATGACAATTTGATGACGTTGCTAATATAACCAACCATAACAGTTTGTTTAACTTGTGGTATCATTTTTCACGTACTGAAATAATTATTTTATTTATGATAACTATGAGTTTAAAAGTAACCGCTTCTTTTCTTACTACAAACTATTTTCATTGTCTTTGGTTTATATTGTTGTTTTAACAACAAAAAAAATACAAATTACACAGTAGATCCTTCTTCAACGATTGTTTGTAAACATCTAGTTACATAAAATAACATGAAAAGATGGCGCTGGTATTCAGTTTAATAAAAATTTCAACGAGTCTGCTAAAGTCTCGCTGGTACATAGTAAGAGGTCGCAGGTTCTAATTCCATCTCACTCCTGAGACAAGATTAAATAATAAAAAAATATATAAAGACTAGCGGCACGTCCCGGCTTCGCATAGGTAGACAATTTTTTTTTAAATTTTTTCTAGCATTAAATATAGCCTATGTTACTCAGCGTGAATTTAGCTTTCCAATGGTGAAAGAGTTTTTGAAATCGGCTTAGTAGTTTTTGAGGTTATTCATTACAAACATACAAAACTACAAATCTATCCTCTTTATAATATTAGTGTAGATAGTGTAGAAAGAACAAATTTCTAAATTCATTTAGTTGCACTTACAATACATTAATGAATTTAGAACTAGACAACTATCCGGGTTAACAAATTATCTTGCTCAAGTAATAAATGGTTTATTTTTTAATATTGTTCAAACTGTTTAAGAGTGATAACATTCATGTTAAAAATTATAACAGATAATAATTATGGTTGCATTTAAATAGGCAACGTTCGTGTGGTCCAAAATCATGTCAATATGTTACAGAGTTTCTGCATACCACAACTCATTGTAGAAATTTCTTTGGGCGATTTCCGTAACTCTACGTCTTGTACGACTGTTTTACGTCTGCCCGCCCAGCATACGCAACACGACAAATTTTTGTCGACCCGTTTTCTCGTGTTTTTGTCATTTGTCGTCAGTCGTCTCTGACATGGTTGCGCTTAGAAGTCGACTTCTTATGTCAAAAGAGAAATTTTACCTAGCCGCGGATTTTTGTCTACAAACTGTAACATAGCAATAGCGTTGTGTCGACATTTTAAGCTATATTTTCGATATATTTCTCGTCCATGCGTTAATACGTAGATAAGACGTCAAGTGGTTTGTGTAATATTTCGATTAAAGCGATGGTGGTGTGTGTATGTAAATAATAGTGTGATAATAGTAAAATACCGGATCCCTTTAAATACCTGCGAAATCGCGAAATTTCTTCGTGAAATATATCAATGGCGCTGTAAGTACTATTATATTTTTTATATATTTTACGCATTTTCAATGCGATTTTCAATCAAAAATCGACTCGGGTCACAAGTGAATTCCCGCCTGAGAATTCACTTGTGACCCGAGTCGATTTTTTCTAGTATTTTTCTATTATAATAATTTATCTTACTATTATATTTTTTACTAATAATATGAGTATTTGCTCTATACCTTGTTTTATAATTAGGAACAAAAAAAGTGTATTTATGCCACGCACTGGTCAAGAACACCTGAAAGCTAATTTACTCAACAAGAAAAGTGAATCTACTAGACTATTGACAATTTTATATAAAAATATTTGGTCTTTATGATCTCTGCGAGTCAAGAGGGATTCAACTTTATCAGCATTAAAGTTCTTTAATCTTTATTTCATTCGAGAAATAAATTTATTCTGAACTTTCTCGAGCTTACTTACATACTTTGAATACATCGGGTCTGCACAGTAGACGCATATTCCAATTGTGATCGAACGTATGAGTTGTAAAGCTGTTGTTATCGTAAAATAAAACCCAGTAATTGATACGCTTTTGCTATGATTTTATTTATATGAGATTCAAAATATAAGCCACTATCCAGTTGAACCCCAAGATCTCTCAACTCGATGACCCTTTCTAAAGTTTTGTCACGAAGTTTGTAGTCAAATGTAGTCAATTATGTACTCACATGTAAATATATATTTTATATTTATACTTATATAAATATGTTTATATAGGTATACTTCTATTTATAATTATAGGAATATTTTCTAGCTGAGCTCGTTGGGGATAATCGATCGTCGGGGTCGATAATCGCCGGCCGCAAATCCCGGGTTTTGTTACGATTTATTAGCACAAATATTTAATTTGTACCTTATTACTTCGAATCCTAAAAGAGATGTAATTTAATAGGTATATAAATATATATTTACTGTGACATTCTTTATTTCGTTTTTTCTCTTTGGTTTGCCATTATTACTTTAAAGTAATTTATTTAACCTCTTTATTTGGTTTAAAGTATGGGATTTGTGTTTGTGATAGGTGGTGATGGGAAACGTCGGCGTATAAGTTCCATTGCCGAACTCAGTGAAATCTCGGATCCACCAATTATGAAGCCTAATTCTTCGAAGCCTTTATCATCAAAGCCTGCAAAGGGCAGGCGTGTGGCTACAGCTGGCAAGAAATAGATTGGGTTTCTGTTTGTGAAGTGCCCTGTAAATTTAACGCCTTTCTGTGGATCTTTTCATACAATTCTTTACTTTATATTTTCTTTTTTTTTATGTTAGTCATAACGGGTATTTTTATATTATTATTTAGTTAATTTCGTAGCTACTTGTATTGTAATATTATTGTTGACAGATTGACATCACAGTACTTTATTTTTTTTTTTTTTTGTCTTAGTTTAGTATTCCGTAACGCAAGGCAAACGATACATAGCCCATACAGCCTAGTATAAGGTGAATTCACAGATTGGCTGAACTTTAATTTATGGTTTTTTGTTTCTTATCATTTTTAATTTTTTTTTTTTCTATTAGTTCTCTTTTTTTTATTTTTTAGCTCCAACATTCAGCCGGCAGATGGGATATTTAATTTGTTGATAAAACTAACCATTTTTTTTTGTTTGTTTATATAAAGTATATATATATATATATATACTTTATATAAACAAACATATATATATATATATATATATATATATATATATATATATTTTATTTATTTTTATGTCTAGTTCTAGTCATTATAGTGATGATGAACACTCTCAATCAAATGACGATAATGTCAGAAAATGACTCTAGTTTTGACAGTTTACCGTCCCTTTCTGATTCTCTTCATAACCAATTTTCGAATATGCCTCAAAATTTTAATGTCGTTCACATCAACGCACAGAGTATTCCGGCCCACTACTCAGATATGCTGGTATCTTTTGATGTCAAAAATCTCCATGCTGTTTTAATCTCCGAATCCTGGCTTAAGCCCTGTTTACCCTCTTCTTCCTATGCGATACCAGGCTTCAATCTCATAAGGAATGACCGCACTAGCTCTGGGGGAGGTGGAGTTGCTATTTATTTGCGATCTAATATTTCCTACACGATAATTAGCTCCTCGGCCCAACCTTCTTCACTTATTGCCGGTGAACATCTGTTTCTTGAAGTCCTGCTATCACATAACAAGGTGTTGCTTGGAGTTTATTATAGCCCCTCCCTACGAGTAAATTTCTTTAATTCTTTTGAAAAACTTCTAGATGACCTAATACCATCATACGCTCACTCTATAATAATGGGGGATTTCAATACCTGCCTTTTAAAGGATGATTCTCGAGCTCAGACTTTTAAATCCATCGTCGGATCTAGTAATTTGCATATTCTTTCACTCAATGCCACCCATCATTTCCCAAATGCTACCCCCTCACTTCTAGATTTATTAATAGTTTCGGCTCCTCAACATGTTATAAAATATGGTCAATGTCCGGCCGATTCCTTTTCTTATCATGACCTTGTATTTTTATCTTACAAAATTCGTCCTCCTAAAGCTAAACCAAAAGTCATTCTTCAGCGCAGCTTTGGTAGCATAAATCAGGAAGCCTTTATCACTGATGCTCAGAGCATTGATTGGTCGTTGGTGATAAACGCTGAAACTGTCAATGAACAGGTTGCTGCTTTCAATACTCTCATAACTAAACTTTATGACAAGCATGCACCTTATAGATCTATAAAGTTGAAGCATCTCCCGGCTCCCTGGATTACAAATGATATCAGGGCATTAATGCACAAAAAAGCTGTTGCAAAAAATAAATATAAACGTTGTCCAAACGATATTAATAAAAATAAGTATACCAAGGCTCGTAATCGCTGCAACACGGTGTGTAGGGATGCCTTACGCCGCCACATTCATGTTTCTGTCGCAGACAAAGACCCGACAAAGGTCTGGAGTTTCCTTAGGTCAATTGGAATTGGAAAATCACATCTGCACTCTATTCCTAAAAACCTTAACATCGATTCACTTAATACACATTTCTGTGCCTCTTCCAGCCTCACTGATTCGGATAAGAATCTTACTTTGAATTATCTTTCTTCTTTACCAATTCCAGACTATTCTCCTTTTCTTTTTACTCAGTTTTCGGAATGTGATGTTAAGAGGAGCATGCTATCAATCTCTTCCAACGCGGTCGGTGACGATGGCATTAGTCGCAACATGTTGATTCCTATCCTTGATATCATCCTTCCTATTCTGACCTTTATTTTTAATAGCTCTGTATCACAAGCTGTCTTCCCAGAAGGTTGGAAGTACGCTCAGGTGATTCCACTGCCTAAAAAACCCACTCCTCAGTTATTCTCTGATTTTCGACCCATTTCTATCCTTCCCTTTCTATCCAAAGTTTTTGAACGTCTTGTCCTCAATCAATTGAATTGTTTCCTAGCCCGTCATTCTCTTTTCAATCCTTTTCAATCCGGCTTCCGTTCAGGACACAGCACTACGACTACTTTGCTTAAAATTACAGACGACATTCGTTCTGGAATGGAAGCTGGTCATGTCACGGTTTTAACACTATTGGACTTTAGTAATGCTTTTAATACTGTAAATTTTGATATTCTTTTGGCATTACTGCGCTCTCTTAACATATCTCCATCGGCAACTGAATGGTTCCACAGTTATCTTAGCGGACGCAAGCAGCGGGTTCGTCTGGAGGAGAGTATCTCTTCCTGGAGTCCCACGACTGCTGGTGTTCCGCAGGGCGGTGTCCTTTCTCCACTTCTCTTTGCTTTTTTTATCAACTCTATCTCAAATAATTTATCTTCTTCCTATCACCTGTATGCAGACGACCTTCAAATTTATTGTCAGGCTCCTGTCACTGAATTGCATAATGCAGTCCGTGCTATAAACAATGATCTCTGTCGAATTGCAGAGTGGAGCAAATCCTATGGCCTCGATGTTAATCCCAACAAAAGTACCGCAATTATCGTGGGAAGTTCCAGGATGATTGCTAGAGTGGACTGGCAATTGCTGCCAAATATAAACTTTGCTGGCACCGATATTCCTTTTAGCTCGTCAGTGAAAAACTTGGGATTAATTTTTGATAATAATTTGAGTTGGCGACCTCAGTTAGAGGCCGTCAGTCGTAAATTATATGCTTCAGCAGCTGCGCTGAGAAGACTGCGTAATTTTTTACCCACTTCCACCAAAATTGCACTAACGCAATCTCTGTTGCTCCCTATTCTAGACTATGCCGACGTCTGCTATCTTGACATCACGGAGGAACAGCTTAATAAGCTTGAGCGTCTTCAAAATTTTTGTGTTCGATTCATATTTGGCCTACGCAAATATGATCACATATCTCAGTTTCGTTCTCAGCTCAAATGGCTTCCCATTCGTCTTCGCCGGAATACTCACATACTTACTTTGCTCTACAACATACTATTTAATCCTTCAGCCCCTCACTATCTTAAAGAACGTTTTAAGTTTCTTCATACATCAAACACGTTTTCCTTGAGGTCATCAGATAATCTTGGCCTTTATATTCCCGCACATAGTTCCACGTTCTATGACTCTTCCTTTACTGTTCAAGCAGCTCGTCTTTGGAACTCCCTCCCGGTTTCTATAAGGCGTGCACAATCCATTGGCGTCTTTAAGAATCTCGTAAGGGAATATTTTCTGTCAATTTAGGCGAGCAACGTATGGATGATGTATCCTACTAACTAGACGTTATGTATGTGTATTATATACGTATGTATGTATTTTTAATTTAGGTATATGTGTTTGTATGCTATGTATTTATGTGTATGTGTGTATATGTATGTATGTATACGTATGTATGTATATGTGAATATATATTTATCGTTTACACCGCCGCCTCTTACGCTTCCTTCCAGTCCTATCCATCCAAAGGTTGTCTGGAAGAGATCGCTCTGAGCGATAAGACCGCCCATTGTAACACTATTTTAAGTTTTCTCTTGTTATCTTATTATTTCAATGTGGTGTTATCAATAAAGTGTTTTGTATTGTATTGTATTGTAAAGTATTGATGGTTTCAAAAAAGAAACAAACACCGTAGAATTAGCGAGAAAGTTTCGACCACAGATCATGTAAGTCAACGAATAAATTGATGTAATCCGTATTTCCAAAAATTAAATAAAACACACAACACCAATTAAATAAACGATAACGTAGCCACTTTCGTTATATAATAGAGTAGTTTATCATAATATATATAAATTACGTGAAACATTGTTTGTCCGCGATGGACTCCTAAACTACTTAACCGAATTTGACCAAACTTCGTAACTATCTGATATTTGATCTAACTTAAAAGATAGGATAGGTTTTATTTTAATTTATAACGCAGCGACGCGTGGCTGGGTCAGTTAGTAATATATATATATATATATCAAAAGGCAAAAACAGTTTTCTACATGTTTGAGTAAACGAGACATATGTCGATATCGACAAACTTCTCTTCAATAGTGAGCGAAATATCTCAAGTAGCGCATGCTAGGCCGGCTAGAGGTTGTTTGGCTTGTTCCAACCACCCCATCTCTGCTAGGAACGCTCCAAGTTCCTTAGTTAAGGTTGCCAACCCCAGGTCATCCGTTGTAGAGTCAGTAAAACCTATTTCGTTTGTCAGCATCAGCAACGTCAGCTACTTCCAATAATTTTATATAGAATAAGCTTTTATTATTGTATAAATACTAGTGTTTAAGTTAATCGAATTATTAGATCGTCGTAATGCTGTAATTTTATTTAAATAAATTATTTCTTAAATAGCCGAGATATCTCGCCAGGTAGGGTGCCACTCCTCTGCATTCCACCAGGAAATGTGTGGATGTTTCTTCAGCTTCCATGCATCCTTTGCATAGAAAGCTGTCAGTAGCACCTTTATTAAAAAGATCTTTGTTAAAGTTTCCGTGACCAGTAATGTACACGTTTTAAGTACCATGACATGATTTAAGTAATTACTTCGAACGAGAGTTTTATTACAATAATAATAAACAATTAATTCCGATCTTTTAATTCCATCCATATTTGTTAGAAAACTTAGATAATCTAAATAACTTTAAAAAACAATACTTGGTTATAATATTTACTTGACCCAAACATATGTATCTGTGTTCAATGTTTAGCAATAGGGCAGACAGGTCGGTCATTCATCACAATCATGATGTCGACATTGTTTTTACGAAAACATTGAATTGATGGAATTTGATCTCTCGAACTCTCTGCATCGGCACTTTACTTAAAATTTTATAAAATATAACATTAAAAATGATAAATAGTTTTTTTTTAATTCCATTCCAATTTATACTTGTTTAATAAATACCCAAATTTTAGGACTACTGATTTAATTTTACAAAGCGTTTAGAAGATTTATATCGATTAGAAGATTTTATATAGTAGAGATATCGGATATATATATATATATATATATATATATATATATATATATATATAATATCCGATATCTCTACTATATAAAAGAAGGATTTTGTGGACTTGTTACCATATATAGTTACCATAAGCCTAAGAATAACAGTTTTTATAATCAATTAACGTTACCAGAGCAACGCGTGGCCGGGTTATACCAGTAACGCGTGGCCGTGTTAGCTAGTATATTATAAATATCAGATATTTTAATACTTATTATAAATATCAGATATTTTTGAACCCTGCTTTGAATGTAACAAAAATCCTTATTATAACATTTGTCTTCTTATTATACTAAATGATAAGGGCGCTCACATATTCGTGAATCCATTGTTAAAAGATTTCTTTTATATAAGCAAAGAACTATGTGTCCTTCTCCAAACCCTTTTTAATATTTCAAGCGACATCTATGTGAGAAAAGTTTAACTTTAGGGTTATTAAGGAACCCAGTTTCAATAGGGCAGTGGGGAGCTATTCCTTTTTATAATACTTTCCCATTTCAGTATCCGTTGCCGGTTGTACGAAGGTAATGACCGGTCCATATTACAGAGCAAATGGAGATGGAAGGTGTTTTATTCTTGGACATTAAAGCTTAGGACTCTTTGAATTTAGTGTTTAGATCAGTTTAATTTCTTTCCGTTTCCTAAGTGATATTATTATCCCATTCATTATTCAACAGCACACATTTATAATAAATAAATAAATATTTCTAACATTCACACCAATTACCCTAGCCCAAAGTAAGCTCAGTAAGGCTTGTGTTATGGATACTAGGGTAACGGATAGACATACATATATGATATATAGATATGTAATACTCATAGAAATATATATAAACACCCATGACTCAGGTTCAAATGCTCGAATTCATCATAAAAACATCTGCCCCTACCGGGATTCGAACCCAGTTAATAAAGTTAACAAAATACTCAATCGAAACGCTAAGACTTTTGTAGTTACAAAAAAGGAAACAAAAAATTGGTGACGTACACTGGATTATGATACCACTGATTCACTTCTTTTGTAATTAACGCACATACACACACACGTTACTCATATAAATACTTGTTTGTAATCGAGCTAAACCTGCAAGATGTTATAAACAATATATGTATACTTCTTTATTTAATTCTTTCCAAAAATTTTTGATATATTAAGTTTATTTATTTAAATATGTACCTACTTTCCTATTGTTAGTTAATAGTTAGAAACAGTCGCTAATTTTGACGATTTGTAAAACCAGGGTTCCCAACTTAGGGGTTTTCCCCCTAAATTTAGGGGGTAAATAAGTGAGATGGGTTTTTTTAGGGGTGTTATATATTTAGGGTTATTTTTAGGGTTTTTGTGACCCTTCATAAATTTTTTATATTTTATTTATCGAGAAAAATAAAGATGTAAAGTATAGGCCCTGGGACAGTCTTAACTAGCTAATCAAATTTATTTTTATCTAGCGACCTCGGACTTAGTGACATCTAGTGTACTTAAAATCCAAGTACAGTACTTGGAATTTTCAATCGAAATGGTGGATCTTGTACAATATTCAACCCATCTCCTAAAATATTAGACTTATTCAAAGTCAACATGTATGACTTTATAAAATCTGATTCGTCAGAAGAAAATGAAATAATATTTGACGTAATAAATCAAATTTATTTTTATAAATAGAAAATTAACAAAAATATGATATCATCGATTTATTTTTAGGGGGATTTCCAAGTAATTAGGGCAATTTTAGGGGTTTCTGAATTTGATTTAGGGATAAATATTTTTAAGAGTTGGTAACACTGTGTAAAACCTCAGTTGTGAAGAGACACTGATTGCCGTAACACAGGTACAATCCTAGCTCAGCAGTCAGTGACTTCTTGATTGTGGAATAAATGATTATTGTTATTATTATTAATTGGTTTACAACAAATTGTTTTATTATATGTCGCCCGTTTTCTGCAACGATAGCCATCTTACCTTTCGCGCCGATCGAGTTAGGCAGAAGTTTGTATGATGAATACGAGCATTTGTACCTTACTAATGGATATTTAAAGATATATTTCTATGAATAATACATATCCATATATGTACGTCTATCCGTTACCTTAGTATCCATAACACAAGCCTTGCAGTGCTGACTTTGGGCTAGGGTGATTGGTGTGAATGTAAGAAATACTAATATTATTATTTTATTAATTGAATTTTTATGTTATTTAAGTACTTATATATGTGAAGAAATTATTACAAGAAAAATCCAACTTTTGACAGTTGTCAGGCGGAATATCACTCTGGGCAGCTATCGGCCCGGATAACGTGGGTCGTAAGTTTTTACCCGAATGCTCTCCCAATTTTGTTGAAAAAGGCTATACCACAATATCTAATTATACATTGTGACATTTATACCTACCTTATGCCAAGGTAATAGAGCTCATTTAATTGAAATGAATCATTTTTTTTATGTTTCATTTTCATTTTTTTCTTTCTCCGGACTCCTTTTCAGGGGCTGCGATCTTAGTAAAACTAGGTACATATACGTGCTACTACTGTCCAATATTTTAATGGGTGCGTTCCTAACTACTCAATTTAACTAATGTGAACTTTAAGTAATAAGATCAGGGTTTAATTTTAAAATTTAGGTTTAATGAGTGAAAATGAGAGCTTAAGAACTAAATACGTGAACCCTTCAGCGTGGTGACTTTAGGAATACTAAATATATAGAGATACTAGCTATTGCCAGGGACTTCGTACGCGTGGAATAGAGAACCTCATCTATTTTTACCTCAAGGTGTTAAAAATAGCCTACGGCCTATTCTCGGATCTAACAAATATACACAAAAAAATCATTAAAATCAATCAAGTTGTTTCAGAGGAGTTTGATAACAAACAAAAAGGACAACATTTTTAGTACCTATTTAACTAGTTGACCCGGTAACGAGTTGCTATGGTAACGTTATTGATACAATGGAAAAAGAGCGGGAAAAAGAGCGGACAGACAAACACACAAACAACAAATTTGTGTTCTTAGATTATAGACTAGCTGACCCGGTAACGCGTTGCTATGGTAACGCGTTGCTATGGTAACACGTTGCTATGGTAACGTTAATCGATACAATGGAAAAGGGGCGGGAAAAAAGAACAAACACACAAACAAAAAAATGTGTTCTTAGATTATAGATTTATTTATTCATCCGAAGAATCAAATGTATTTTTCCCAATGTATAATTATATAAATATAAGTTTTATATTTTACCTTTTTTTATTCTAGAAATGGAATGAATAACACAAATTCACAATTGTCTTAATTTTTTACACAAAAGTTAACACAATTTTATTTGAGTCGCTATAATACTCATAGTACGTTTTTATTTGATAATTAAACTTCGCAACCTCATTAATATGGGAGGCAACGTTAATTAAATACTGTCGACGTTATTGGCCATGGTTTTGACAGTTTCCCTTTAATACTTATCCAGAACGATTTTATGAGCTCATTTCTTGATGGAAAGTTAATATGAATTAATAATTATTGTGACAGTGATTCGAATTCATTTGTTTTTTGTTCCCTATTTAATTGTTGGAGTAGTATCATCATTGGTAGTGAGTGCTAATAAATACAGCAGCCGAATAAGGATTTAAAAAAAATATTTTATAAACTTAACTATTATTGCAAATAAATGGCAATCCGCGATGGATGCCGGTTAAAAATATAATAATTAAAATAGGTATAGTAAAATGCAACTGATGCGTGTTGCAGTGTCATCATTTCCACGCATGTCGTATTTTTACTGTTGACACACATAAAGTTAAAAACAATTTAATTGGAATATTGCAAAATATTAACTTAAGGCTAGGGACACACTGTGAAGGTTAAGGGTAGGTACGCACTGATAGTTTATAGTATTATCACTAATCACACACATAACATGCTAGTCATAACCCCAGTGGACCTCGATAGACTACTGGAGAGATTGGTCCCAGGGATTATGATCGAGTCCGCACATATCCTAAACGCCCACCAGGTGAAGTCATAAAACTTCCCCTGGGTGACTAAAAAAAAAAGATAGTATCATCACCATCTTCCTGTTCTACCTATTTCCTATCCGTCAACTTATTATTCAGTCCCTTGTCACCCACCATACTATTCATGCAATATATCCTTATATTGAAAAAAACAAAAATCACCAACCAAAAACCCAAAAAAATATGCAGAAACCGTAAACATGGATACATCTTGCACCTTTAACGGTTACTCTACACGTATTTTGTCACCACATAGAGCAACTTTAAGAGCTGTTTGACCGTGCAATATCGATTCTTAATAAGTACATATCATATAATATGTCTATACCAAACTTAGTAATTCTTATAAACTTTTTTGCTGATACATAGTATTTATGTTATTAGTCGGTCTTGAAGAATACATAATTTTGATTCGTTCTCCATTTAAAGTTCTCGGATCACTGATTTGTTAGTGATGTAAGGTCGCTCTTGGTATGCACAGCGTCTTCTTCCAAACCTACATCTCAAGGCATCTGAACGTTGGCGGACAGCAGTTCTTCAAGTTCTTGTAATATTAAAAGTAGTTGGTATGTCAAATAATCATAGTAACAGCACATCAAACGATATTTGCAATATTTGCATTTTACACAAAATAATTCGTTTAAATACATTTATCAATCTTCCACTACAGTATAAATACATCCATTCCAATACATGATGTAAAAATAAATATGTCCTATTATAAAGGGATTTAATTTATAATCATACATAATCTATAATCTAAGATCACAGTGGTTTGTGTGTTTGTCTGTCCGCTCTTTTTCCATTGTATCAATAACGCAAGTAGTTCGTCTACCGGACGCTAGATGGCGCTAACGGAAAAATATTTAATAATAGAATAGTATATGTATTAAATGTGAATGTCCTCAATAATAATTATTATCTGTATCTTATGATCAATATACTTGTTATACTTAGGCAAACGCAATATGCATAAAACGAAACGCATAAGTACAGACAGTCTGGAATTGCCTGTGTCACTGACAGATAACATTTGACATAACCTACCAATGTATGACAATTAATTACAAGTGGCTAATTACAGAAATTTTGGCTGGCTATTAACAATATTAAACTATGAACTGACTTCATAACCTTGCCTCATTTAACTGTCAAATTTTGGATCTTCCTAAACTTCTTTGTGTTAGATAAAACCGTTCTAAGAACTAACATAAAGTTCTATATTTTAAATTAAAATCTAAATCAGAACATTACCCACGTGTAAAGGCTACCCACGTGACATTGGCGGAATTGTGGAGTCACAAAACAAGCCCCCAATCAAAACAATAAGAAGGCTAACTTCAGACGATAAGAAAAAAAAACGTGTTACTGGGAATGCTTTATCTGCTACTAGCTATTGGATAGCCATATATGCACTCTCTTGTAAGGAATTAAAATAAAATACCTCAAAGTTTTTCCCATCAAGAGTTATTAACTTATATTTTAACCCTTTCCGTGCCAGCTACGAGAATACTCGTAGCGCGTTACTGTAACATGGTGCCGACTACGAGTCTGCTCGTAGATTGTTTTGGGCATCCTATACAAAAAAAATATTTCTTGACACTACGACTAAGATCGGTTTTTTAGAGTTTGGCATTAGGAATAAAAATACATGTTAATTGTTTAAATAGTATTTTCGTAGCTGGTACGGAAAGGGTTAAGAGTTGAGGATAAAAGATTATTGAAAAATTATCAATATATTTAAGTATATGACTGTTATTAAGAATTAATTGATATATTAGTTAATAAAGTCACAATTACTTATATTTTTCACGTCAAAGGCTTGTTATAAACTTTCTCAATTAATATTTATCTTCATTCTGTTTTGTTGACAGTACCCGGAGTAATGTTTAACGAAGCAACATTTTCCCTAACATAATTTGGCCAAAAGGTCATTAACTAGAATGATTGATAGGCAAAGAAAAACCATCACTCATTTGTTTTTATTTCTGTATCTTACACTGCTATTTAAAGAGGTATTGTTTTGTAGAAAACAATTAAAGTGTTGTTTATTTGTTCTTAACTATATTATTCGCCGTTTGGTGTACGGCAGAGTAAAAAAGCAGCTCCTTTTTTGCGAGTCGTTAGTCCAGCACTGATATTCCGCTGAATGGTTGCAATTATGAACCACATGTTTACAAGTTTATAAGATTATAATTTTCTTTAAAGAAAGACTATAACTGACATCGTTCGATCCATAATCCTATTCAAAAATAGGTCAACTTATTTTTAAAATCGATGCATATTGGTTTAAATATTTGCCCAGTAAAAGCCACGGCAACATTTTAGGCAAAATATCTAACGGAATATTGTGGGAAATCGATAAATAATATTTTAATAGATTTCCAATTTCCAAAATTAATTAATATGAAAAGGTGGAATGTTAATTATGAAATGTTATGAAATACAAATCATTGAACAATTATAAACCAGCCAATAATATTATCGGGTTACATTTGAGATATTCCAATAGAAATCAAATAAATTTACAGTTTACAATATCGAAAAATGTAAGGGCCTATTTATACTGCGTTTTTTAAACACGCTGCCGCACGTTCTGCAGACGCGCGTCTTTAATACGAGAATGCGTTTGGTTTTATTCCACAGAGCAAGTTTTTGCATGTCTAATGCGTTTGTATTATCCCGTCGGTACCAATCCAAGCGCGAGATCCAATTTATAAAGGTAGAACTTTGAACACCTACATAAATTCATAGTCAAGCTTCTTTTTTTTTATGTGTAATTGATGTTGGTCGCAGATGACCTTATCAACATACCGGGTTTTGGGACGGCGAAATCCTTAAATGGACCTCTAGCCGAGAGAAGCGAGCCACCAAAGTGGTTTTCTAGCTGGACGGCATCTCCCATGAGGGAGTCCCCGAACCAGCATAGAGTCACTACGGCGCTCAAGCCAGAAAGGGAGCACAGGGTGCCATAGGGTGCCTCTAAAGGCTCGGACCTCGGCTATGGTACGCCGTGTCGTGGGAGAGAGAAGCGCCCGGGTACGTGCCTGTATCTGGTGAAAAGCGAATTGAATAAACCGGGTCTTCGCACTCTGGACCTACGGGTGCGATGTACAGATGCTACATGAGTGTGTGTGTGGTGAGTAACTGGACTGTGTCTGTTCTGTGTGGGTGGAATTGGAGAGGCATAGTCAAACTGCGTCGGACTCGTGTGGTATCGCGTTTGTATCGGTACAAGCGCACATTGACGGCGCGTTTAAAAAAAGTGGTGGGCAGAAGAAGCTCTATGGCCTACAATATTTATTATTTGAAATAAATTTTTTAGAGTGACGTTCGTTTATGTAAGACAGAATAGGAAAGCATTAACCCTTCACACTTAAGAGCCTCGTAAAAGACGGCAAATGTTACTGAAGATAATCGCCATACACCTCCCTTTGACCACACAATGGACAGCAGTGTTTACCGAGTTATGGTCTTTTACTGTGATTTTTAACCCGCCTTCGTCGCATTATTATCCACTTGTCAGTCCATGGTAGCCATTGCTACCGATAGCCAACACCCTTCGTTAGTCCCTTGTAGCGATAGCTACCATATTAAATTTTACAAGTGGCCTATGGTTTTTTTTAAACTACAATAGTGTTTGGAACCCAATTTATGAGAAATACATTAGTAAACTTGAATTAGTGCAGAAGAAATATTAACGTTGTATGCATTATAAATGTACCAAGAAAAAACTACCATATATAGAATTACTTAAGCTTTATGAGATTCTAAATTTAAATTCGAGACGTATTCAATTGGAAGAGATGCTGTTGTATGATTTATGTAATAATAAATATAATTGTATTGAACTGACCAATGAAATTAGATATAGGACACCAATAAGAAATCACACGCGATCAACGCCTCCTCATAATTTGTTTTATAGTGCACCATGTCGAACTAACGCTGGGCTTCGTTGTCCTATTAATAGAATGACTAAGTCTCACAATAGGCTTTTCAACCAATTAGATTTATTTGCCACTAATGCTCGTAGCTATAAAAAAATGTTAATGGAGATTTTGAGGGATCTGTGATCTATAAATAACCACTGTTTTTATGGATCGCAGATCCTTTAGTCATATAACATAGTTAGCAAATTTAATGTAACTGCTATATGCTCAATGATGAGCTCCCTAACATAATGTAGCATTAATAATTTGTGACCAGCGATGTTGGGTTTGCAATAGACAATTAATATATGTTACAACTTATTTAGATTATATATTGTAAACTTGTTTGTGGTTCACATTAATAAATAAAAATAAAAAAAAACAATAAACTTTTGAGTAACAGAAATCCAAATATTATGTGGTTGATTCTTTATTTAATCAGCTTTACTGTATGGTCCTAGCTTCATTATATAGCGAGAAAATTGTATTTTTATCTAAAAGTGCCGACACTTTTTTTTTCACAATTCGCGCAGCATTTGGACTGTTGAGAGGGGTGGGGCGCGCGGTAGCGGACTGACAAGCGGTTAGAGAAGACTTCTGTCCAACAGTCTTTCACCCGAGATGGTGATTATGAATGATAGGATTGATATAGGTATGATTGAGGTAGGTGATGATAGGTAGAAAAAAATATAACAATCTATCCTGATTAACGTAACCGACTGGATCCCTTCATATAACTAACCAATGCATTCACCTTGTTATTTCGTTATGGCACAACAATATATTGCATTTTGAGTAGGACAAAAAAGATCAAGGTCACTACAAAAAAACGAATAAATGTTATAAATCTATAATCTAAGAACACTTTGTCAGCTAGCTTTATCTATTTAAATAATAAGTGTTTAACCATTACTAGTTCCAACACCATTATCTCAAGATCCATCTTTTCGCTGAGCTGAAGGCGCTGACGTCAGTTTAAGAAATGGAAAGAAAGATTTGACGAGTCTGTCAGTGTCTTGATAGCTCAATTAGAAGAGTACTTACCCGGATAGCGAATGTGAGTTCGTGTCTTGTCTACACTAAGTTTAATCTTTTCTAGTAATAATTTCTTTAAAGATAAAAATTTAGCAGTTAAAAATATAAATAAAACAAACTTCTCACGGATATTTTATTCCTGACGTTTCGACTCCTTTACAGGAGCCGTGATCAAAGGATGAGTGAGGCCTTTTAAAAGCTTTTTTGTGGCGTAAGAACTATAGCAGCTTAATGTTTAAATAATAAAAAAACTTTAATAACTATTTCAAGATTATTCGAAAGAAAGTTTGATTCTTTCTGCCCGCTATCATTCTGTTCTCTCTACCTCTACCTAACTAAAAGTCATGACCCTTCTTGAACTTTCCAAAATTAATATTAAAAAACTACACGGCACCGCATTAAAAAAAGACAGTTTGTGTACTCTGATGAGGAATGGCCACTTACGATTGTGTACTTTTCAAAAACCACCGTTCTCCGTGCACTCAGCTTTCCCACTTATTCACCGTATTACGATCTTTATGTCATGCTACATAAGAGTCCATATGCTTCGCTCGGTATCTCAAGCACTCATCCATATGTATGTCAAGAGATATGCTCACTAAAAACATGCGTGCTTTGTCCTTATCCGTCAACGTGGTGTGTGATAGAACACTTTTCAAAGCCATTAAAGGGATGTATAATGGAACACGACTATTATAGAATATCTAGACATACCAATGACAAAAGAACAATACATTCCTATTACTAGAAAAACTATTTATAGATTTAATGAGTTTATCACACCTTAACAAAGCCGCATCTTTGCGCCGCCGAATGAATGTTTAGAAACTATTTTTCTTTTTATGTATCAAAAGGTCGCAATATCTTATTATATCCAAATATAATAGATAGATTGATTTGGAATCATAACCTCAAACGTATATATTAATATGGACATGCCATAACATGTACAGCTCACCAAATTTCAGCTCCATCGCATACATTAATATATTCCCTATTGCAACACATACAGCAATCACAGCACATACTCTGAATCAACCGATAAGGATGTTTAAATAAAATAGCGATGCTATAAGGTAAAAAAACAATAATCGAATTAACTTAAAATTTAACTTATACGACTACACATAAAACAACTCAACACAAAATGATTTACAATCGCTTCTTTGTTATTTTTAAATGTAATAATTAAACACTATGTGTGTAATTTTTACAATATAAGAAGAATGATTTTCCATATATTAGCGCATGTCCATATTATGTATGTCATAAAATAAATAATAAAAATCAATCTACTTAATCCGATTTCTCATTATAACGCACGCAGCAACATACCGTATTTATATATTAATTGGAATATGTAAATTATTAACAAGCGATAAATAAGGTGATGCTTATTAGTGGCATAATAATAAGGGATAAACTTACACTTAATGCAGTGGAAATAAGAGCTTTAACAGGGGTAAAGCTGGAATAAATTTGATGGATAAAATAGGGAATGCTTTGATAAGGGAGTGGTGTGGTGTGGTGTGGAAGAAGTTATAGTGACAAAGATAAGAAAAAGGATACTTAGAAAGTTTAGACACGTAGAGAGGATGTAAGAAGATTAAGAAGACAAGTATATGAGGCAAATGTGCATGGGCAAGTCGGGAAAGGCAGACCAAGGTGAACTTTCAGGGACCAAAAAGATGTCCTGAAAAAATTCTAGGTCAATAGTACCCTACGGGAATCAGGAGCACGCCTTGTCTGCCCCTCCTCTGCTAAGGAAGATGCTGGGAGATGGTAGGGGTCATAGTCCTTAACTGAGGGAGGACCCCTTACGGACAAGACGGAAGGCGCTGCAGCGTAGGTGGGTAGACCTGCTGTTCAGCGCCATTCGGAGGGTGTCGGATGATGCTTAACTTGTGCCTAGGCATTGTCCGACGGAGTAGGGCCGTCTGTCCAACCAAAGTGGTGCTTCCGAAACAAACAAACAAAAAAACAATATGAAGGCACAACGACGAGTTTTAGTGGGTGTACCTTCGATCACCCGCTAGGCTTCGTCGTTGTCGTTGTCGGGTGGGTGAACGAAGGAGAGCCCCACATAACTCCGCTGTTTACTCTAACAGTGGAGTATGCATAACGCGAATTTCTCGTCGAAAAAAAAAATAAAAGTCAAAAGTATCTTAACCAACGCGTTTGTATCAAAGATCTGATGAAAGTTGAAGAAAGAATGATGTATGTCAGAATCGTCGCAAGTGGAAATCTGTGATTTTTGCCTACGCCTGCGAGAAAAAGGCGGTTTATGTATGTATGTAAAAGAGAGGGCAATAGTGAGAATCATGACTGTTTCCGCCTTTAAAGTTTTTATTACATTTATTTGTTTCAGCTATTTAATCTATAATCTAAGATCACAGTGGTTGGTGTGTTTGTCTGTTCGCTCTTTTTCCCCGCTCGTTTTCCATTGTATAAGCGTTACCATGGTGCCTAAGAATAACATTCAAGAAGGCTAAGAACGGTTAGCTATATGCGTAGTCGTAGAACCGAAACGTTAGCGCGATTCATTTCGGTACAGCGACATCTATAACTGAGACACAACAACGCGTGGCCGGGACAGCTAGTAGTAATATACAATAGTAAAAAAAAAACAACAAACCATATATTTTTATAAGATATCATCGAAAACTTCAGTCATAACTAGTCATAAGTTACGGAAGCGCTGAAGAAAAACACAAGTTTGTTTGTGTGATTACAGTGCCGTCTTGGCACTAATTGGGTAACCGAGCTTCGTTCGTTTGTTGTTAAGATATTTCTGTTAAACGACACGAAATAACAAGGAATGAAAGAAAAAGTCAAACACATTTATTTATGCTTGAGCATCGTATTAATAATGTTTTCCATTTATTTTGGTTTCTTTAGCTTTCAAAATGCAAAAACACCCTATGTACGAGTCTTCGTACTAATTTTAAGTGTTATAACTATTATAAGAAATGCATTTTGTGCAATAAATCAGTGCTAATTACGCAGTCTTTGGAATAGGTTGTTATCATTTTTAACTTTTCCTTCTATAAATCAATTTATTATCATTTATCATATTATACTATGAATTATTATCAATCATATCATCTTAGTGTAGGACACCCTACATTTATGGTCCTTCGAGCCGGATACTTAAAACTAGTACGATGACCTATTACAGCCTTTGCAAGAACAGTGGCTTAATATTTCGCCTTCAGTACAATCCGAACCGATATCTATCTAAAATTTAATAGTTCTCACCGAAATGATGGGCGTCTATTTTGAAATTAAAAACATTGTTATTGTCATTAATTTACACTCAAATATAACACGATAAACACACTAATTGCTCATATAACTATATATTTTATGAGTGCTCAAAAGAGTCACAAACTTTCAGACCCATCAAATTTATAAGCTTAGTCCTATTTTTTTCAGTAAACCATTGATAAACAAAATAACGTTATTCATCTTTATAAAACGAAGCCACGGTACGACAAAATGAATAATATCCCACCATCAGAATTTCACAAATGTTAGTAGGAATATGAGGAAACATAAAAATTCCATTAAGATCAGCTTTCCCATAGAAACACGTATACCAAATGATGAGTGTGTTTGTGGGCGCACGAGCCTACAATTTTTCCACTCAATTAATTTTCACGAAGCATTTGATAATACAAGCGGTATGCGTGCTTACTCGTATTTATTTTCGTATCTAAGTCGTTTTGTTTCTTTCTTTTTATTTGCTCCGTTAAAGTGTGAATCTTTAATGTACCTATATTTTATTCTCGAAATCAAAACTCGACAAAAGAGTTGTATATCCCGCTAATATTATAAATGTGGGTCAAAATATTTAGTACATTTAATGTCAATGGCGCATGACTGGCTGGACGAATTTAGGTGAAATTTAGCATACGGATATTTTATTATCTTGATAATCACATAAATACTTATAAATACTAATACTTATAAATACCCGAAAAAAATGAAAGGTTCCTTTAAAGTTATCAGAAAACGACCTACAGGATATAATTTTCTAAAGTCAATGTGTACGAAGTCACGGGTTAACACGTTAACAGTTTCCATACAAAAGTTTCGGATGCATCATAATGTCCACATGCGTTTTGGTATTTTTTGAACATTATTTGAGCTAGGTTTCATCAATGATGAATAAATAATATATAAATGTAAACCGGAACTCGGATATGCCCGTGTACTCCCGGAAGTACACGGATTTATGAAGGAAAAACATCAGTTAAATATTTATTGATCATAAGCAATGAATTAGGCCTCATAAATGTTGACTACAGACAAAAAATATCATCATACCCTTAGTTGTAATAATACATCCCTAATAAAGTAAAATCATTATAAAGAGTCTCGGATTTTGCAACACTTCAAAAAAATCCAGAAAGATACACAAGTCCAGAAAAGATCACTAGCCAATTTTGTAAGTCCATGAAAATATAGCCTTTAATGTAACACAGGCCTCGTGTACCACATAGGGTACACGAACTCAGCGGAACCGCTCCGTGTGTACCACATACGGTACACTGGACTGTTAAAGTGTTAAAACTAGGTACAAATAACACTGATAAGAATAGAAATATAATATTATTTTATTCCACTGAGCAGTTGTTAAAAATAAAATGTAGGTTGAAGTACTCAACAAGCTACTTAAAGATACTCTTTATAAATTACTGAACTGAATCAAGCAAAAAATGTTACTTTCCTACTTAAATGTTGGCTAAGTACCTACTATTTTCGTCCTTCGCAAAAATGGGCTCTCAAAACCTACTCAATGTCTAGACTAAAATAATCCAGATGAATGTATAAAATTTATATTTTGTCCTTTTATTATATTCTGACGAGATATTTTACGTAACTGACATAAATTTGGCGTATAAATCCGTGATAACTTACATTATCACGGCCTATACTGAGCAGAGGCCTATTTAGCACTATCTGTATGTTTTTACTTTTTATGTTTTTTTATTGTTAATACCTTTGTCTTGTCTTCTAATTGTGTTTTATAGTGTGATAAATAAACTTTCATTCACTCATATGTATGCCTATCTGTTACTCCAGTATCCATAACACAAACCATGCAGTTTGCAACTTTGAGTTAGGTTAATTGGTGTTATTGTCACAAAAATTATTGTATCTGAATCACTTCGTTTAAATACTGTGTTGGTACTGATAGATTTCGTAAAATCGTCAAAATATGGCAAGAAAAAATAAAAAAGACTAATTACATTTTTAATAGAATAGTAATATTTCTTACATTCATACCAATTAACATAGCAAAATAAGCACTATAAGGCTCGTTTTATGCATACTAGGTTACCCTACTATCTGAAAGACATACATATGTGATAAATAGATATTAATTAAATATATAAATACCCATGACATGTGCAAATGGTCGTATTCATTACACAAACATCCGAAACCACAACCGAATGAGAAAGTCGGTGCGAAAGAGTAAATATAAATATCGTATATAGTAAATATAAAGTCAATATAAATATTCGTTACTTTTTCGGAAATCCCAGTAATATTAGTATAGGAATAGTAAAATACTGAGTAACAAGCAAAGTCATGAATACAATACAGTCTTCAAATAGAGAGGTCGGAGTTACTTGGAGTGGAACTGCGGAGTCGACTCACTCATTGATGAAGATTGATGACTACCTTTGTGACGTCACTGCACCCCACTTTGCCTTTGCCCTCGTCTGTTTAAAAAAACAACCGGAAAGGAAGTGGAACTTCGTCTCAGAATCTTGGAACAGGAGGAAAATTATTAATGTCATGGTAATTAAGGGAATTTAGAAATGGAACACTTAACTTTTTTGTTTTTTCGCTTATGTAAGTGAAATTGAATTGAGTAAGATAATTATATTGACCAACAGGTAAATGCGTCATTATATTAAATGATTTATAATAGGTTTATCAAAACAAACAACGTAAATAAATTGATTTAAATTACTGTTATATTTTTTTGTTTTATGTTTAAAGCATTTCATTGATAGATTTTCATATCTTTAGCCACTTGTCAGTCTTCGGTAGCAATTGATACCGATAGCCAACACCCCTCGTCAATCACAAATTGTTACTATATTGAAATGACCGCGTGGTCTGCTGTTCTTTTTTTATTAAGATTAAATTTTGAATTACAGAGATCCAAATGTCTGTGGTGGATTCTTTTTTAATCAGCTTTAATGTAGTATTTTTTGTTTTGTCCTAGCTTCATTATTTAGCGAGCAAATGGCATTTTTGTCTAAGAGATCGACATTTCTTTTCACAATTCGCGCAGCATTGGGTCTTTTGCTCCCAACAGGGTGGGGCGCGCCGTAGCGGACTGACAAGTGGCTAAGAATGTTCACTATAATTTATTCAACGATTGAAAATAGAACTCTCAAATTCTCACAATCCGAGCCAGTGCTTTTCTAGTTGAGACACCAAGATCTTGACAGACACGTAGAACTTTTCCAAGGGTTTTTTAAACTGATCACCAGCGCCATTTCTTCATATTCTAGATAATAACTGTACCTACAACATCGTATGTAATTATCGAACGATCGATAAACAAGTAACAGCTATCTTATTATTGATAAGGCTATTTTTTTGTTTCCCTTCCGGAATCGGGGGAGGGTGGTGGTGAATCCCACATGGATACATCGGCCGGTCGAAAGGTTATGTCAGACTCGTACTGATTAAACACCACCTGAAGGTGCCTTAGCCTGCGAAGACTATACAGGCTTAATATGAGCGATCACACCCAGGGTCGTAGCGGCAGGACATAGCTGCCATCCTTACGAAAAGTGCAAGTGTTTTCGGGCAAATTGACTTACGTACAAAAAAATAATAAATATTTCCAACATTTACACCAATTAACCTAGCCCAAAGTAAGCACTTTTAAGGCTTGTGTTATGGATACTAGGGTAACGGATAGACATACATATGTTAACGACCCTATTCACAGACTAGCTAGGATGTGAAGTAAAAATAATGAATTATGTAATTTAATGGATTTATTCGGGATAATTAAAACCTGCACTCTAAATTTAACTTATAATTCCAATACAATATCTCATCATGTAAATAACTTTAAATCTTTAACATCAACTTAGTAAGACTTACAATGCTCACCAGAATATTTATATACAAAGAGTTACATACCTTCACGATGTGCTCAAGGCGACGTTCACACAACGAATGACGCTCGGACGGCTGTTGCGCCATTTATATACTCTCAAAGCAGACGTAAACAACAAGATGGCGGCCGTACGAGAGTCATCGTTTAACAACTTTTAATGGATCAATCTTAAACAATTTAATCAAGCCGAACAGCTAATTTATAATTTTAAAACAATAAAATGTTAACAATAAGGTATTCCAGTGTAGTTGCTAACAGATTCGGCCATCCAAGATAAAGTGTGTCCTCACACTTAACATTATAATTGTTAATAACAAAATATCTTTGCAAAATAAAAGTGGACCTTATTGTCCCCAAACACTTTATAAAGGTTAACATAATTGTTAATAACAAAAATCTCTGAAAAATAAAAGTGGGCCTCATTGTCCCCAAAACAATTTATAATAGTAATAGTTACCACAGACCTCTTTGTTCTGGGTTTAAAATATTTTGCTGTAAAAGAAAAAAAAGGTTAACATTTCTCTGAAAAATAAAAGTGGGCCTCATTGTCCCCAAAATACTTTAGTAATTGATACCACAGACCTCTTTGTTCTGGGTTCAATGAATATATTTGTAAATCACAGGCCTCATTGTCCTGTTTCATATATTAATAGACTTACAGACCTCTTTGTTCTGTGTCTAAAATATTTTGCTGTAAAAGAAAAGGTTATTAACCTATTAATCAATAGTTACGCTATATATACAGGGCGTCCCAAACTTATGGGACATGAAGGGGAAGTACCTTAAATATCGTAGATAGTGAATTTTGCTCAAAGAAGACTTTATGTTATTTTTAAAAGTTAGTAATTCTGCATTCATAGATTTTCTAAAAATTACTTGCTTCGTCTGGGAATCGAACCAACTTAAATGTCAAAAAAAAAATCACCCTACTTTTATGATGCCAATCGAAAGAATAGCTAAAAATAATAAATTAATGTAGTTCTAAAATTTGAAAATGGAACAGTCTGTGCGAGCGTTGAAGGCAAATTTAAAACGAAAATAATGTTGTTCTTAAATTTGAAAATGGAACAGTCTGTGCGAGCGTTTATTTTTCGGATATTGATCTGTTTAGTCTTAATTCACTTACACAAGTGTTATTGTGTTAATTTATTGCGAACATGGCATATCAAGTAAGTTTTGATCTAATGGAAGCATATTTTTTGAATGATAAAGATATCTCTAGAAGTTTGCGGTGGTATAGCGTAAAATATCCTGATAGACAATTACCGTCTCGTAAAGTTTTGAAAAGGCTTGTGAACAATTTGAAAACTCTGGGACGTTTCGATAAACGCCCAAGAGAACCACAGCAAGAAAACCGTACGATCAACGACGAAGAACTTGGTATTTTAATTTACTTTTCGGCTTTTCCGAAAGCATCGGTGAGAGAAGGAGAACATGAAATTGGAGTTTCGAAAAGCAAAATACACCGTGTATTAAAAAAACACGGTTTTAAGAGTTATGTTGAAGGACGATTGGTTCAAAAATTACTTCCGGGCGATACAGAAAGGAGAAGAAATTTCTGTCTTGATATCCAGGCACGCTTGCTCGAAAATCCAAATTTTTTGGATAATATTATTTGGACAGACGAATCTAACTTTAGCAATAACGGTATGTATAACCGCAACAATAATCGTATTTGGTCTAAAGAAAATCCCCTACGAGTCACTGAAACGAATAACCAAGTGCGTTTTTCACTCAACTGTTGGTGCGGACTTTTAAAAAACCGGGTTTTCTTAATCCATTTTTACCAAGGAACCTTGAACACGGAAAAGTATTTAGGAATACTTCAAATTTTAAGGGATAAGATAAGAAATCTTTCCGCGGCGGAGCAAGAAAACTTAATTTTCCAACAAGATGGAGCTCCGGCTCATAATAGTCGGAGAGCAGCAGATTTTCTAAATTAATGTTTTCCTACATGGATTGGTACAAATGGACCGATTAGATGGCCGGCCAGATCCCCGGACCTTACACCATTAGATTTCTTCTTTTGGGGATACGTGAAAGATATACTATACAAAAAGCGATACGAGAACGTGGGCGAGTTGCAAACAGAATTGTGCCATATCACATCGAGTGTTCACCATAAAATGATAAGAAAATCAACAGGCAGCGGACTCATTAAAAGATTGGAGATTTGCGTAAGACAAGAGGGATCACATTTTGAGCATTTAATTAATTAATTTACAAAAAAATACCTACTTAATTGACTACGGCAGTTTCATGTATGTTTTTAATTTGATTAAAATATTAATTTCACGTTGTTCCTTTCTTTTAAAAAACCATGTAACTTAAGCATAGTTATTATTTTTTAGCTATTCTTTCGATTGGCATCATAAAAGTAGGGTGATTTTTTTTGACATTTAAGTCGGTTCGATTCCCAGACGAAGCAAGTAATTTTTAGAAAATCTATAAATGCAGAATTACTAACTTTTAAAAATAACATAAAGTCTTCTTTGAGCAAATTTCACTATCTACGATATTTAAGGTACTTCCCCTTCATGTCCCATAAGTTTGGGACGCCCTGTATATATATATATATATACATTTGTCTTTATAATAAAGCATGCAAACTAATCAGTTTTAATTAACAAAGAATATTCAATGCCTAGGTTGATAAAACTTTCCATAGGTATTTTGTTGACCAGTGTGGTTTCTAGGGATTTTATCCCTAGAGACTTTCTCTTTTCAAGCCTCAAATGTACCTTGGTAAAAGTAATTTGAAAATATTCAATTAGATTTTTGGAAAGACAATATAACACTAAAAAAATATACCCTAAATCACAACCGCGTAGAAAGACACTATCAGTGCGGTGTTGACGGGACAGACTGACATAAAAAAAAAAACAGTGACAGTTGTCTCCAGGGATTCAAAAACACCTTTATAAGGATACACTTTCGTAGGGGTTAGACATTAAATCTGTTACAGAATTATTCCTGTATCACTTATTTGGGTGTTTTGAACCTGTTTTGCGTCGAACACTTATAAAAGTGTAACAGATATAACGCTTTCTGTTACCAATCTGTTAGAAACTATTTTACTTTTAACTATCTATGTGTATACACAGTACACCAACATAGGCATTTCAAAGTCAAAAAATCATTAGTGAGCTGTCGCATAGTTATGCCAATGTGAACCTTATTGACTGTAACAGATATGAACTTATGAACCGGTATTTTCTAAAACAGATTCAAAGTGTAACAGTTTCTTTCAGTTTTACTTTTAAAACAGAAATGAAAAACAGTGTTCATAACACTATTCGGATACCGTAACAGTCCCTGGTTGTCACGCCGATTGATGTTTTGTTTTTAGATTTGTATATTATTAATAATCAGAAATTATATTTTATAAGGCTGAATGTTAATAGTACTCGACCATAACCTTGACATTTACTTTAATTGCTTTTTTGGCTAGTTTTCATTGCAACACTCAATTTACCATTTACGTTTAAGTAACTTTTGTTGACATCAGACTTACCCATTAATTATTAGAGTATAATTATCTGTTAAAAGTAGATTGTTATTCTTAGCTACACTTACATAGAGTTATTGAATAACAATAAAGATTTTGTAATAAAACCATACATATAATACTTTTTTATTCAATTACTTCGTTTCCTACATCTTATGAGTCTTACACAATTCTTATAAAATAATATTGAATCAGAATCTAGTAGGTAGGTAAGCACAAGTTGTCGAGAATTATTAACAGTAGTCAAATCACCAAAGTGTACGAATCCAAGTTAATATAGCCAGGTCATTAGAGTAAGTGAAACGAAAATCCAGAAAGAACAACCGATTTTAAATGAAATAAACACCACGAACAAATAGCACTCCCAGAGATAGCAAAATACCTAAAAGTGAATTATACTGAACGGAATGTATAAATAAATAAAAGGCTTTCTTTTTACTGTGACAGTCGGTCAGGTTTTAAGTTTTTCACGGGTCCATATTGGCTCGCCTAAAGTTATTTGCCCGAAATTGTTCCTCCCAATGATCCGCAATCCGAACGATCACTCTTCCCAAAATCTTTCATCCCAAAGTTTTCATTCATACTATTTGTAGTGCTACCGGCGATGTTCATAACACTCACGTCTCCGAAAATCGTAATTAATAATATCATTAATGTAAATATATTTAAACTCTTACTGTTTTTTATCATAATATTTTCACTCATACTAAGAAAGAAACGTTTACCAAGTGTAATAAAAAATGTGGGTAGAAAAAGATATTTATAGTTTTGATAGTATAATTATTATTTGGGGGTATTCTTTACATTACGTACTGAGTATCTATTGCTCTATGTATTCTATATATCTATTGTATCTATTGCTAAGTTCATGTCGGTGTATTATCATAACGTGCATGTTTGTGTTAATGCTTTATTAATATGGAGAGAATTTATTTAAAAATCATTCAAAACCAGTCGTGGAGGATTAAAATTAGATGTACATGGATTTATATATGAAAAAAAACCCGAATAACAGTGGATAAACAATATTGGGCGTGTGAATTAAGAAGCAACAAAAAGTATAAGTGTAAGGCGAGATTAATCACCATTTTCGATAAGGAAGTCAATAAGTATGAATTACTGGAAGGAACGCACCAAGAACATAATCATGAACCAGATGCTTTGAAGGAAAGGGCTTGTTTTTAAACTATTTCTTGTGATTACTAAACAACTTTTCACATTTTTACATTTGGCCATTTTATATTTGGTTATGGATGTTACATACATAATACTATAACTATTCCTGAGATAATTATGTCAAAAAAAACCAGCTGCTTAGAATGAATAGAGGTCGTTTCACTGATCTTTGTCTTAAATGAATAAAATTCATAAAACACGACTTATTCACGGTTATGTTTATGGCCTGGGAGTTTATACCGCAGTTTTAACCGTACCTAAACCAATAACTATAGAACCGATTCGGTTCTGGCACTTCGCCGGCCGCTGCTGCGGCACGCTCGCTACGCTCGCTCGGCTCGTGCGTTGTGGTCAGAGTTCTAACCTAACCTAACCAAAATTAATGTATATAATACTGATTATTATGAATAAAAAGAAATCTAAACAAAAAAGATATGACTTTGAATAATAGTTTAAAAGATGGTTATGTTGAGTAAATATAGGATAACAACAAAGTATAATAAATGTTTATTGCTAATGACATTATGAAGTTGAATGCTTCGGAATCATGAACATCAAAGACAGAGTAGTTAGGAATTGTGATCGCTAGGATAGAAAATTTTAGGAAGAACACCCTCGGATTGCCAATTATCGGAGTTGAAAATTTAGGTGAACTTTGGCGCACCTGTAGTTTGTTGTTCGCTGGATGATTGTTGCGGATTTATTTCACACCTGCACTACGTGGCTTGAACGCCGATACCAGTGCAGTGCCCGCACAACAGACACGATGACAGCACTCGTGCCCTGGATCCTGGATATCGCTAGCGCACAGGCGCAACGACAGCACTCGAGGACCCGCGCGACGGTAGCACTCGAGGATCCGCGCGATGGCAGCACTCGAGGATCCATGCGATGGCAGCACTCGAGGATCCGCGCGATGGCAGCACTAGAGGATCCGCGCGATGGCAGCACTAGAGGATCCATGTGATGGCAGCACTCGAGGATCCGCGCGATGGCAGCACTCGCGCACAGGCGCGACGACAGCTCAGTCTCTCTCACCGGTCGCGCCACCCCACGACTAGGCGTCTGCCAGCAACGCTCGTCGATATTGGGTTGGCGTGGATATTAGAGAAAGAAAAATGTTAATACAGTGTTAATGACGATCGAAATAATAATTAAGAGTTATTGCTGTTTACCGCAGCGTGTATATGAAGAAAAATGTAAAATGCAATAACATATTGATGAAAATCTATAAATTGTATCAAGTCATTTCACGAAGATGAGAGATATCTAACACATCTGTTCTACTATCAAATCAACATAATTAATTTTATGGTTATTTTTTTTTTCAAAGGTTTTTTTCTTTGTCCCTTTTTAACCTCAAAAACATTTTTTTTTTGAAGATAATATCATTCGTATTTGCGTAATCTGTTAACCCAGAGGGTTGTAAAATGTTTTACATTTCACAAAACAATAAATGTGCTTTTGGCGCGCTGAACGTAGCAGCTTTCATTTTTTGATAATTAATGAAGGTTCCTCAATATATGCCTCCTAGATGCTAATGCGCAAGGTTTAATAAAAGTTGACTTGTACTTATTGTCAGTATTATTACAATTTACACTGTGCAATTGTTTGCATAAACCTTTATTTAATATCACCAGTAACATCAATGTGTCAATAATGCAATTTCAGTTATTAACAATAAGCTTCATGCTGCTAATGAAATTTAGGAAATAAATCATGATAAAAACTAGCAATATTGATACTCTTATTCAATCACGCTCGTCACAGAGATTTAGCGAGTATTGTCTATACCTTTACTTTGTATGTGACGTTGATCAAACTCATTATGTTTCTATTATAAACTACCTTTAAAAAAAAATAGACGGTTTTTCTTTTTACGTGGGCTTGAAGTTGATCCCGCTTCTGATATGTTAACGACCGTATTCACAGACTAGCTAGGATGTGAAGTAAAAATAATGAATTATGTAATTTAATGGATTTATTCGGGATAATTAAAACCTGCACTCTAAATTTAACTTATAATTCCAATACAATATCTCATCATGTAAATAACTTTAAATCTTTAACATCAACTTAGTAAGACTTACAATGCTCACCAGAATATTTATATACAAAGAGTTACATACCTTCACGATGTGCTCAAGGCGACGTTCACACAACGAATGACGCTCGGACGGCTGTTGCGCCATTTATATACTCTCAAAGCAGACGTAAACAACAAGATGGCGGCCGTACGAGAGTCATCGTTTAACAACTTTTAATGGATCAATCTTAAACAATTTAATCAAGCCGAACAGCTAATTTATAATTTTAAAACAATAAAATGTTAACAATAAGGTATTCCAGTGTAGTTGCTAACACATATATCATACATAAATAAGTAATATTCATAGAAATATATACAAACATCCATGACTCAGGTGCAAATGTTAGTATTCATCATACAAACATTTGCCCCTTCCGGGATTCGAACCCAGGACCGTCGGTGCGAAAGGCAGGATCGCTACCGTTGCACCAAACAGTCGTCACCAAAATGTGTGTACAAATATAATATATTACATAAAATTCCGCTTCATTTTATAGTCGTTTAGTAAAAGTTTCAAGTCAATAGCTATTATAGTGACGATGATACACAAAACAACATTAATTAAACCTTTAATCGCAATCATTTCGAAAGTAGCTGAAACTACTTATTGCACTTATCGTAAGGACGGCAGATAGTTACTTTAAATGATAAGGCTTGCTGTATATTTGTCTAACTAAATACTTAAATTGTGGAATTTGTAACTTTCATATATTCAAATCTATAAGCTCCGATTTTTTTATCACTTTGGCTGTACATTAATTTCCTATTTTACGCCAGGGTTAGACTCGTATTTTATTTGTTTGTTCTATCATTATACTTTGGCTTTCCAAACAGTAATCAACATTTTTGACCATTCTGAAAGTTCAACTGATCCTGATGCTGTCTGTACCTAGCTATTGAATGTGGGCACATTAAAAATAAAGTTAATAGACACGTAAATCTGTAGACTTATAACAACCAGGATACGTGGCATGATGAACAACAAATAGTTTTCTTGGGCCTGACAATAGCTCTGAAAATTACATTGCTTGGTTGCGTCCACAGTCACAAAGTACTTTATTATATTAGGGAGCTACAGTAGACGACTACAGTAGTACAGTCTACAGTAGTAGTAGGTTGACGACCATTTGGTGCAACGTTAGTGAACCTGCCTTTCGCACCGACGGTCCCGGGTTCAAATACCGGAAGGGGCAAATAAATAAAATAATAAATAAATATTTCTAACATTCACACCAATTAGCCTAGCCCAAAGTAAGCTCTGTAAGGCTTGTGTTATGGATACTAGGGTAACGGATAGACATACATATATGATACATAGATATGTAATACTCATAGAAATATATATAAACATCCATGACTCAGGTACAAATGCTCGAATTCACCATAAAAACATCTGCCCCTTCCGGGATCCGAACCCAGGACCATCGGTGCGAAAGGCAAGATCGCTACCGTTGCACCAAACGGTCGTCACGTCACGGTGTTTGTATGATGAATACGAGCCTGAATTTGTACCTGAGTCATGGGTGTTTTTATATATTTCTACAATATTTACATATTTATGTATAATATATGTATGTCTATCCGTTACCCTAGTATCCATAACACAAGCCTTACAGTGCTTACTTACAGGGCTAGTATAATTGGTGTGAATGTAAGAAATATTTAGTATTATTATTTATTTATTAGTAGAGAAACAGATCACCGCACCGTACTGCAGTGGTTTAACGAACGTTTGATACAACGTTATATCGCTTATCGCTACATACTGCCTTTCGCACTGACTGTCCTTGGTTCGAATTCGGAAAGGGCAGACGTTTGTGTGATGAAAACGAGCATTCCAATGAATATTACCTATTTGTGTGTCATACATGTATGTCTATCCGTTAGCCAAGTATTCGTAACACAAGCCTTAAGCCTTATAATGCTTACTTTAGGCTAGACTGATTTGGGTGAATGTAAGAAATATTTTTTTTTACTTTTTTGCACTTTTAATGTTACCTTATATGATCTATTAATTTAATAGGAAAATACTTGATATTTATATGATATCTATGTCTCATATATGTGTTTCTCTGTTACCCTAATATCCATAACACAAGTGCTTAATTTAGGCTATGCTAAATATTATTACATTATTATTGCTCAGCCGACTATGATAACGCGAGAAACTTCAAGTCTCAGCCCCAGTACCTATTATGACAACGTCACTATATCACTCATAAGAATACCTGTAGGCTATTCCACTGAAGTTCTGCATGGTGGGTGCTTCAACGTGCCTACGATGGACTCAGTGGAATAGAGATCACATTTTTTTTGATATGGATATGCCTTGGCCTACGCTCCTAATAATGGCAGAGGGAGTGGTGGATCGAATCCATAATAGATATTCCCTGGGTCAAAAAGGCAAGAAAGACACTGCAGCGCTTTTTGTATTCATGTATGAAGGAGTGTGCCTCAGCAGTACGATTACTTCATAACAGTACTAATGAGAATGTACCGAATAAGACAGAAGTACACCACAATTCATGACAAAGAAAAACAGCCGTTATCTCAAAAAAAAAATAAAGTAGAGATGCGGTTAAAATAACAAAAAAATATTATTACATATTCTACAAAAATAAGGTATATTTTTACGTTTAAAATATTAAAGTAATTGGCAATTTACATAACATATCTACATACTTAAAAATACCTATATATCTATAAGCCAAATATTCAAAACTGATTGCTTATTTATTTATAGTACATTCCGCACACGTGTAGAACATATAAATTATCTTTTGATATTACCAAATACCTTATGCCAACAAGCATAACGAAAATCGTACCAAACATTGATTTGTAATTTATTACAAAACCAAAATAAATATTTTTACACACACCTACCAAATGATGAACAAAATATTCCTTTTTAGGGTTCTGTAGCCAAATGGCAAAAAGCGAAACCCTTATGGATTCGTCATGTCAGTCTTTCAGTCCGTCCGTATGTCACAGCCAGTTTTTTCCGAAACTATGATATTATTAATATACTAAAACTGTGAACTGCATTAAGATTTTCACACAAAAATAGAACAAAAAACAGTAAATTTTGGGGATTCCCCATACTAAGAACTGAAACTCAAAATGTTTTTCATCAAACCTATACGTGTGGAATATCTATGGATAGGTCTTTAAAAATGATACTGAGGTTTCTAATATCATTTTTTTTTAAACTGAATAGTTTGCGCGAGAGACACTTCCAAAGTGGTAAAATGTTGGTCCCCCCTGTAACTTCTAAAATAAGAGAATGATAAAACTAAAAAAAATATATGATGTACATTATCATGCAAACTTCCACCGAACATTGGTTTGAACGAGATCTAGTGAGTAGTTTTTTTTTTTTTACTTAACTAGTTTTTACAGAACCCTTTGTACGGGAGCCCGACTCGCACTTGGCCGGTTTTTTATGAAACTTAACATCAAAAAGTTCTCTATAGGACTTTATTAAAGTTATATAAATAAAACTCACTTTTACTTTGGAGTGATTTGAATAACGATTTCCAATAACCCCATTTGTGAGACATAGCTTTGCTTTAGTTCAGTTACTAAGTAACCTTTGATATATCTTCTATTAGATCTTTTATTAGAAATTTCTTGAGAACACAATTATAGCGTCTCTATCTGTAACAAAGGATAAGTTATTAAATTAGGTCTTAAATTTTCCAAAGGTAATATTTTCGTTGCGGAATTTATTTCATAATTTTATTCTTTGCAAAAATAACTTTTTGTAAGTACGATCCTAAAATCCCGAATATACTTTTAGGATAGTTCCATGGATCTTAAACATTTTCATTTATTAATACAAAAGCTAAGACGGCATCTGTCCATGTTTGCCAAAAGACGCAATTCCAAGTCAAACTTTTCTAAAAGATTTTTTTATATATATAAAAATGTTTACATTATTTGATTATAATCAATTCGTGTAGCTGAAATAAATTTTTGTTTGGTACAGATTAAATTAAGACCTAGAAATTTTTGGAAAAACTTTTACCATTAACTTGTAAAATAAGTTATGAATAAAAATTCTAGCTAAAAATATTTAAAATGAGCTCACTTATTAAATTAAGTACGATGCCTCAAATAACCAAAGAAACCTTTTGATCGAAAATTTCTTAGTTCATTTGAAACTTTGTTCTGCACAACTAAAGAAAATTTTGTATTCATAAGTTCAATTCGTTTATCTTTCTTTAATTTAATCAATCATAATATTTTCTCTGTTTTTATGGCTTTCAACTCAGACGATTTACATAGCCAATTGGCTAAAAATTACCCTGGCTTTGTAACCTGTGCGGTTTCGGATTCCCGATCAGTTTTATATAGATAAATCTCCGAGTGAGTCTCCATATAAATAATGAGGACAATTTGTCTATAACAGGAGCCGAGTATCGAAGATTTTTTTGCCCATTTTTTTCCAAGTTCATTTTAACTTGCCACCGATATTTAAGTCTCCGATAACATTTGTGAGATTTAGTAGACAGAATCGGAGGTTTAACCTGAATAACGTTTTAAACTATGAAAACACAAACATACTAAGGTTTTAAAAGTTATTTTTTTACGAAGAAATATTAATCCATAAAACATTGTCAATAAACTGTTCAACACCAAATGTAAATTTCTTATCGCAAAAAATATATCATGTAAATACGAATAAACGATTTTCTGACGGTTTCACTGACACGAAGAACTTGTTTCCGATAATGAAACACTGCGGATAAAGAGGACGCCTTTGCTTTTTTCATATTAATATTTTGCCACTTTTCAGATAGCCTGACCTGAAAAAATAGACTCCATTTTATTTGATAGGGTAAAATACTGTTTTAAGATTCTACATCCTTCCAAAACATTAATAAATACAATTATGTATCGTTATATTATTATTTTAAGTTATACCTAGCGGCCCGTCCCGGCTTCGCACGGGTGGACAAAATTCTTCAAATATTTTCTATTATTAAATATTTTTCCATTAGCGCCATCTAGCCTCCGGTAGAAGAACTACTTGCGGTTAACGCGTTGCTATGGTAACGCGTATACAATGGAAAAACAGCGGGGAAAAGAGCGGACAGACAAACAACAAATTTGTGATCTTAGATTATAGATTAAGTAATTACTAAAATAACTAATATTGTCCCTAATGCACTTATTGCGTAAGATATTGTTGTATATGATTTTTTACTATTTATGTTATATTCAATCAAATATATTTAGCTCCAAACTTTGACAACGGGAATGCCGAAACTGAGACCCGTTCTGCCGAAACTGATTTTGTTCGTACTCGTACATAAATGCATTTTTTTCGTGTAATATAAGTAATTATGTAAAATTAAGTTTAGGTAACGTAAACAAAAGGTGACTCATAGATACAGGCGCATCATTAACTGCAGTAAAAATATGAATCCATTATTGAATTACAGATACCGATAATTCACGATAACATTACCATAAAAGGAATTTGCGGCAACCTTCACAGCGATGGCTATGTATACTTAAACCTCTTCATAAATGGAAAACAATTTGTTCTCAAGTTTATGTATTAAGAAACATATCTTGTCTGCATGTTGGCATAATTGGACAGGATTATTTGCATTTACAAATTCATTGTAAATTACGAAGTAAATACGGTTTTTATGACTTATGGAAGAATTGGTTTTAAAATAACTTTACCATTAGAATTATGCTCATTTCACGGAAATAATTATTTGATTGTACCACCACTTTTTACACTCTGATTTTTTTATAGATTCCCGTATGAGTGAGGATTGTATTATTCGATCGAAAGAGTTGTATTGCGTGTTTATTTAGCAGGCGGTATATGTAAGTCTAAAGAAGGAAAAATGTCTATTAAAATCTTAAACTCACGTGAAGAACAAGTCACTTTGAGTTATTTTTCACACGAGATAGAAGATTTGAATAGTTATTACGTTTGATAAGAATGATTCTATACGGAAGAAAGGCGGTGCAAAATATATGTGCTAAATTTTCTGACATATTTTATTTACCAGGGGATAAATTGTCAGTATCTAATATTTACCAACCAGAGATTAAATTAAAACCTAACGCTGTACCAGCATACACAAGACCCAATAGATTACCACGCACACAAAAAGGTGAAATTACGGATTAAGTAAATAATTTGTTATCCGAAAATATTATTGAACCTCCCTCCGGTGAGTGGTCGAGCCCCGTTTTGTTAGTTTCGAAAAAGTCAGATGGTTCTAAAACTTGGCGTTAGGTCATAGATTTTCGAAAATTAAATATATGAATTTTAGATGATAAATTTCCACTAATTCGTATACTATACTATACTATACTTCTAAATATAGATAGATAGATAGATAGATAAAAGCTTTATTTCCTACTTTACACACACACACATATATTAACAAAAATAAAAAATAATTACATCTTAGGTAGAACACAAAGTCATCCTTAAAACTATGTGTGTGTGTGCTGCAGCAGTACGCAAGGGTCGCAGCTCAGCATCGTGTTTACCCGCATCGCGAGTAAATTGCTGATTTTCAGCTACAACCACGAGTGACCAACAAAGACGATGACCAGCAACATCAGTGTGTGTGATATTTTAAAACATATATAAAATAGATGCTCAATAATAAAGTACTTATATAATGGTGAATGTGTAGCATATTTTTATATATTTAATAAGTGTTAAGTATATGTCTATTATAAATAAATAAATAAACTGTGATGGACATTATTAGGGACATAAACGGACAACATCATTAAAAAACCATGGGTTACGGTAGACCTATTTTTATTTAAATCGACATTTTGGTTCCACTACCTGCTAAAGAAGAACCTGGGAACACCTAACTTTTGCTTTGAAAGAAGATATGCCTTCATTTTGCATTTAAAGTTGTTCTTATTCTTTAGGTGCCTCAGTGGAGGTGGAATATTGTTCCAACATTTGGTAGCGTGGTATCGAAAGCTCCCAGTAAAAGCCACGGTCCGGTGTAATTGAAATTTAAGTGGCGGTCGAGAAGTTCTAGGGGTCTGATTATTAGATGTATGAAAAATTAATTTGTAATAAAGGTAGTCTGGACACTTAGAAGTCGTGATGTCAAACATTAAGGATGCCAAATGCAGTTGTCTACGTGATTCCATGTTCAGGACCGATTCAGCATTAATAAAGGGAGAGATATGAGTACGCGGCGGTATCTTGTAACAAAATCTGAAACAAGCATTTTGTACACGTTGTATTAAGCGTTGTGATTTACACAAAAGGCGTGGTCCATAGACAACATCAGCGTAATTCAGTCTCGAAAGTACCAATGCTTCGACAACGCTAATGCGCGCCTCCTGGCTCAATAGGTTACGTATCTTGTAGAGTATCTTTAGCCTATAGAAACAATTTCGAACCAAGTCCTCTACATGGGCCACGAAACGTAATTCACTGTCGAAAGTGATCCCCAAGTTTTTTGCAGTTTCCACACATTTAATATGCTGACCAAGTATAGTAACAACAGGAGACAAACTTGTTATCCTGCTTATCTGAGTCTTAGAGCCAAGTATCATAAATTTCGGGTTAAGTGTAAGACCATTTCTATCACACCAGTCAGCTATCCTCCCCAGATCTTCATTCAGCAATTGTAGAGCTTCTGGGAATCTATCAGTGGCCTCAGAAATGTACAGCTGAACGTCATCAGCGTAGAGATGATATCTACTGTGTTTAGGAACTCTAGCAAGATCGGCGCAGTAAATGATGAAGAGAAGAGGTCCAAGTATTGATCCTTGAGGTACACCACGGTTCACCAGCTTAGATGAGGAAATGTTAGTGACTCCATCCCTTCCCACCAGTTTAACTGATTGGCATCGTTCATTTAGGTAGCTACGAAACCACTCTAGAGCCTGATCATCCAGACCATAGTAACCCAACTTCGAAAGCAACAGAGGCACACAGATACAATCAAACGCGCGCGACATATCGAGTAATGTCAAGACCGTGCCTCTACCAGCATCCTGCTCCGCTAATATATCATCTGTAACATCAAGCAATGCAGTAACCGTTCCACGACCCCTGCGGAATCCAGACTGATGGGAAGGCAACACCTGACTCCCCTCAACATAGTCATATAGCCGGTAGTATACCACCTTTTCCAAGATCTTAGATAAAAAGGGTAGTATACTTATGGGTCTAAGGTCTTTGTACTCGGTTGGTTGTTCCACCTTGGGCACAGGTATTACCAGCGCCTCTTTCCACTGGCTAGGGACTACACCCGTGAGCAATGACTCATTAATAATTCTGGTTATAATTGACAGAGTTCTAGGCAATGTAAGAAGAACCATATCCTTACTAATACCGTCACTACCCACTGCATCAGACTTAACAGACCTAATATATCGTGAGACCATGAGTTCGTCAACCGGTTGAAGAGAAAAAGAGGAAACGCTAAAACGATTAGACTGAAATGATGCGATCTCTGACAAACACCCAGAATCACACCCAGGCACCTGTAGGAAGAAATCATTGATAGCGTTTGGATCACATATACAATCAGGCACACAATCACTTTTACCCGGATTAATCAAAACTTTCTGTTTGAGGTTTTTCCAAAATGTTTTGCTATCCTTAAGATTAGAATTAACATAATAGTTAAAGTACGCCTTCTTTTCGCTCAGAATACTCGCTTTTACTAATCGTTTTAAATCTTTATAGTATTTATCATGAACTTCCGACCTCGTTTGCCTATATTTCTCATATGCCTTGTTACGTAATCCCATCATGAACTTTATGTTATCTGTTATCCAAGGAAGGGTTTTATCAGATCGAATACACATTGTTCTTGGTGGAGCATGAATGTCGAATAGACTTAACATAAGCGAGTTGAATTTACCTACCATGGCATCAACAGTAGGTTGCTCAATCACAGATTCCCAGTCGAGACTGTCTAGATCCTTGTTAAAACGTTCCATATGTATATTTTTCAACGGCCTATACGTAACGATCTTAGGAGGCACTTTAGCTTTCTTTAAATTTACTGTGAGATTAATCATAGAGTGTCCTAGCGATCCTGTAATATTCGAGACTGAAACCTCTCGTATCTGACAATTAGTGCAAACGACATCAATTAAGGTAGCGGTCTTAGCAGTAAAATGGGTAGGTTCATTCACTACCTGCTTTAGATCCATATATTGCAGAAATTTTAAAAATTTTATGGTTTTACTTTCACTTTTTTCGAGTAAATTGATATTGAAATCTCCCATTACAATTAAGTAGTCAAAATGTGACATCCTCGAAATAGAATCAGTTAGTGTATCCAGGAAATTATCTACTTCCATCCATTGCGGCCTATACGCAGTACCTATAGCTAAATTGCGACCGTTTACTCTTGTGGAGAGCCACATCTGTTCAATAGAAGTATCCATATGTTTCAAGTATCGAACTCGGATGCCATGTTTTATATAAAAACCTACGCCTCTGCCCCGACCTCCACGGACATGCGGCGGACGAGGGGTACAACGTAATCTGTAACCTGGTGGCGCAGGCGCACGCGCCTCTTGACCGACTGCCAACCACGTCTCATTGATGGCGATAATGTCACTTTTAAAACGATCCATCGCAATTAGAAAATTGTCATGTCCTGTATTTAATGAGCCCGCATTGTACAACCCCAAACTTAAAAAAACATTTTTTGGATTCATGACTTGACCGAATAAATAATCACACATGCCAAAAAATATATATATAAAAATATATATAAATAAATATTAGCGAATAAAATAAACATATGCATAATAATATATAATATAATGTTGAAGCAATGCGAAAATAAATGTAATAAAACACGTGAATAATTGCTGGGTCGTTTTTGTAAGAAAAGAATACGGTAACTGTGGTTATTAAAGCGCAAATCACCATTGCAACTATCACTACGCGTACAATAAACGAAATCGAAGCAACAGAGACCCATATATTCGGCTGGTTGTAACATAACGTTTTCACTGCTACAGCACACATCACACTCTATTAGGTGGCTACTACAATGAACAAGCGAGGAGAGCGGTACACTATTTTCATCTACAGCACAAAGCATAATAAAAAATTGCAAAAGCATATACAAATTACTGTGGCGGAAAAAATCAACAAATTCTAAGTTACTGCTTATAAGACTATTACTATATCGCAAAAGACTACAACTATATCTATGCAGATACAAAACAGTTACAGTACTGCTATTATTATGTTTAATATGGCAAACACACAAAAACAGGATCTTTTTTCCTCTATAGACTTTAAAATCATATAATGATACAAAAGCTAAAAATAAATAATACTCATCAGAGATATTTTTAGAAAATACATATACATTCACAGCACAGAGCATAATAAAAAATTCTGAAAGCATACACACCAAAAGCTTATAGAAATATTTAGACATTTTACTGTGGCTGAGAAATTCATCAAATTCTAAGTTACAACTTATATGTTCATTACTACACTGCAATGAACTACTCCAATAACTGTGGCACGTAACAGTTACACTACTGCTATTATTATACCTAACATGACAAGCACACAAAAAAAATAATTCTTTTCCTCTAATTACTTTAAGGACATAGAATATTACAAAGAACATAAATGAAAAAAAGTCATCAGAAATTTTTCTAAAAAATACATACACAAGAAGCACTGCAACAAAACATGCATTTAGAATACAAAGCACAGTATCAAAATGAAAGGAAAGACCTATTTTATTAAAAAATCTTATTAGAGAAATTATTCTTAATACTACACAGAGCGCCATCGCCAGTGGCCCGAGCGATACATAAAAACAGCATAAAGAAAAGTACCTTATTGTTTTGAATTTTTTTTTTTTAAAGAAATCAATTATTATCTTCAGCACAAATGGCATCCGACCCAAAAACCCGCACAAGGTCAGCCTCCGTACGTAAGCGACAGCGCGGAGCGTCACTGCCCTGGTGCTGGCGCGCAAAAACCCGACCATCTCTAGACCAGACGAAACGCCAGTTTAACCGCCCCGCGATTTCACGAGCACGGCGATATATTGATCGGTTCATTCGCGTTAAACGCTCATTAATATAGAAACGGCGTGGAGTACCTGGTAGCCCCGTGCCCTCGGTAGTGGCACCGCGGCGAACTCGCGCTGAGCGCAGTAGCTCGTCCCGCACAGCTCGCCGCGCCAACCGCACCACAATGGTCCGAGGTCGCACCGCCGAAGGCAACGCTGTATCCGGCAGCCCCAGTGACCGTCCCACCCGCGTAGCACACACGATTTCATGTTCTCCGAGATTAACACTCAGTTTGTTCGCAAGTGTAATTGCCGTATGTACTAGGTTCTCACCCTTTTGCTCCGGGACGCACGATATCTCAACATCATTAAGCAGCAACTCCTGATCACGGTCATTCAAATCAGACTTCAGTTGTTCGATTGTGGTAAGCAGTGATCCTTCGCCAATCCCAGGTGCAGCGATTCCCACGTCAATACGCTGTTCCAGCCTTTCAATACGACTGTCCAGTTGATTCACTCGATTTTCACACACATCCATTCTAGCAACTAGTTTCGACAAGGAGCCATTGAGTTCTTCAATTTGTAATCTAGTAGCTATCAATTCCTGTCGAAATAAGCGCATCTCGGTTATCAAGGCATCAAGGCCTGTTCCCTCGAAAACTGTTTTACTGGAAGTATTATGAGTTTCGCTGCCGCAAGGCATGTCTGCCATTGAAACATCCAGCTGGCAGGGCGGACTGTTCGCAACCGCTGCACCCCTACGCGTTGTAATCTTGTCTTCAGCAGACCTCACCGGAGTGTTCGAGTTATCAGATTTAGGCCGCCTACTCGTACACAAAGCACATCTCCAAGCATCTTTTTTTTCCTTAGTAAGTGTGTTGTAAAACCTTTGATCCGATATATTGGCGCATAATAAATCATAATATTGCTTACATACACTACAACGTAAGTATCGTCGATTAGTAATTCCTTTTAAACAGCCAGCACATTGAATAAAATCACTTTTATTAGTGTCACACATTGTCAGTTACGAATAATTGGCAAGTGAGATAGACAACACAAAACACAACTCGCGAAAACGAGACAGAGCATACACTCTGCGACCGGTGAAACGTACTTGACAATGATATTGCAAATTTACTAATAGCACAGGTCTCGATAGTTAAATCACAAATAACACTGTTAAAACGGTACCAATCACGAAAACTTTTATTAAATTTATGCACTACAAAACTCAATCTTTAAAATGGTATATAGTTTGAATTTAAACTAGGTTTATTCTGTACTATAATATAAATAACATTTGGAGCAAAGTAAAACGATGTTAGCGTGACAGTCGTTGTCGCGTCACTCCAAATATTGCAGATATACTTACTTGATTCACTTTCAGGTGCAATGTTTTTCAGTCTTCTTGATTTATCACAAAGTTACTTTCAATTAAATTTGGATCCTAACAGTAGGAAGGTCACAGCCTTCACAACATCCACGGGACAATACCAACTCGTCTAGATTACCCATGGGGTTGAAGATGAGTCCCATTAATTTCTCTCGAGCAATGACTATAGCAAAGGCAGACTTAAATTATGAAAAATGTCAAATTTATTTGGATGACATTCTCTATTTTGGGCGAAGTTTATCTTCCCATAAAAATAAATTATAGACACACTAGCGGCCCGTCCCGGCTGCGCACGGGTGGTCAAAATTCTTTAAATTTTTCTATTATTCAATATTTTTCCGTTAGCGCCATCTAGCGTCCGGTAGATGAACTACTTGCGGTTAACGCGTTGCTATGGTAACGTTATTGATACAATGGAAAAGGAGCGGGGAAAAGAGCGGCCAGACAAATACACAAACAACTGTGATTTTAGATTATAGATTATCTAGGCTCAGAAAAGTAAATTTAAGACTTAACCCTACCAAGTGCCAGTTACTCAGAAAAGAAGTTCTATACTTGGGTCATGTTGTGTCAGCGGAAGGTATAGTACCCGACCCAGGAAAAACTAAAGCAATAATCTAATATCCAGTTCCCAAAAACTCAAACGAGGTGAGAAGATTTGTCACGTTTGCAAACTATTATCGGAAGTTTACTCCCGGGTTTTGCGGAGATTACCTTACCACTTAATGCGTAGTGTAGAAAGTATGCGAAGTTTGAATGGACGGATGATTGTCAAAAAGCATTTTTCACATTAAAAAACCAATTAGTTTCACCTTAATTATTGGAGTATCCAAATTAAAGCAGCGAAAACATATTTATTTTGCAAACGGTTGCGTCTGGTTTAGCGATCTGCGCGGTACTCAAAAACGGAGATCGTAGGCCAGTGGCTTTCGGAGTAGGACGTTAAATAAGGCAGAGAAAAATTATCTAATAATAGAAAAAGTGTTATTGGCTATAACATGGGCGGTTAAATACTTTAGGCCGTATCTGTACGGAAAAACATTTACAGTCGAAACAGAACACAAACCTCTTGTTTGTTTGTTTAATTTAACAAATCCGTCGAGTAGGTTAATGAAACTTAGGTTACTACTAGAGTATGACTTCGTTGTATTGTGTGTGAAAGGAAAGGATATTGTAGCTGCAGATGCATTGTCCAGGGCATGCATTAGTAGTGAAGAGCTGAAAGGCATTTATGAAAATACTGTGTCAGAAATGACTAGGGCACAAACAAAGAAAAAAGAAACCCATTAATGAATGTAAAAAGTGTGTGAATTTAGGAAATATTTGTTATTTATTTATTTAGATGCAAAAAGGTGTTTTTCAGGAGCAAGCAATCACTTAGTTGAGTTATAAACTCCGTTAATGATTGCTAACGAAGTTTATCACAGTCATGTTGCCAGTGTCCTCTTGAAGTAACGTATGTAATTTCCTAAAACGATCCCGAGGACCGATCCCGTTTTATTATCTCGCAAAAATGCTCTTAGAGGAAGGAAAAGGGCAATAACTTTTCTCTATGGCGGGAAGGTACATTTTGAGAGACGGCGTAGGTATGAAAGGACGACAAAGGTGGCGAAAATATCTGAAAGCACGTAAAATATTTTGTCGCGCGGCCAAAGAGAAGAAATATAATACTATCAAAAATTTGAGGTGTTCGGTCCCAGGTGATATGTTGTATAAAGCAGTGAAATATAGTACTCTCTAATTTGGTAGGATTATAAAAATAGATTTAAAGAAGAATTCTTGCGAAAGTAAGATTTAAGTATAATTTTGTGACTTTATTCTGATTAAAGACATTTTCAGCCACAAAATATACAATAATTCTGTTGTGTAACAATTATTAAATTAAAACCACATAATGTGACGATCGTTTGGTGCAACGGTAGCGATCCTGCCTTTCGCACCGACGGTCCTGGGTTCGAATTCCGGAAGGGGCAGATGTTGGTGATTACGCCGGCCGTAGAAGATTTGAATTGAGACCCAGCTTGATGAAAAATTAGATTTAATTTCGTTTCTTTACAACAAGAATTTTAGACATTAAAATAGACATAGTTCGCTGCCGGGACCTCAAGACGTAATGGCGGCTCGCCACGATGATCTCGGTGACGTCACACTAGGGATGTGCCGCCTTCCTAGTGTTGTGTCGCAACATCTTCCCCCTCGCTCGAAGACTCCAGGGTTCGAGGTTCCGTAGCGGTAGCTGCATCAAATAATGGGCAAAGGTGATGCGTCGCTCGGCGGATGATGCCCTTAGCTGTGCAGATATCTGCCACTCTTGCAACTCCATCCGGTCCAGGGTGTAGTCGTCGGATGCGTGCCATGCGCCACTTCAAGGGCGGTAAATTGGGTTCCTTGACGATGACCAGGTCGCCTTCTTGTAGTCCTCTTTGTTTGACGCGCCATTTGGTCTTTTGTTGGAGTTCGCATAAATATTCGTGCCTCCAGCGCTCCCAGAAGTGTTGCCGCATTCTCTCAAGGCATTGGTAGCGGTCCAGACGGTTAGGGTTGCAGTCCATCAGGTTTCTCGAAGGCAGCGATGTAAGTGACCTGCCGATCAAGAAGTGCGCGGGAGTCAAGGGATGTAGGTCGTTAGGATCGGGGGAGAGCGGAGTTAATGGACGGGAGTTAAGGATGGCTTCAATTTGCGTGAACAAAGTCGATAACTCCTCGAAAGTAAGAGGCTTGTCACCTAATATTCTAGTGGTGTGATATTTTGCTGATTTTACGCCGGCCTCCCATAGGCCACCAAAATGGGGGGAATATGCCGGTGAAAATTTAAAGTTAATGCCATCGTTTGAAGAAATATTTGTGATGTCCTCATTGTTGGACTTTAAAAAATTAGCAATTTCATTGTTTGCGCCTACAAAGTTAGTACCATTATCGCAATACAATTCAAATGGTTTTCCTCTGCGAGATATGAAACGTCTTAAGCACAAAATAAAAACATCAGTAGTGAGATCGCTGGCTACTTCCAGGTGCAAAGCCTTTGTACTAAAACAAATAAATAAACATAAGTAACACTTTGAAATTCTACAACCGCGACCCTTGCGGTCAGTTATATAAAATGGCCCGGCGAAATCAACACCGCTGACTTGGAACGGAAGGTTTGGAGTTGTTCTACTCGAAGGTAAGTTTCCCATTATGGGATTAAAACTTTTAGCTTTCATTATTCTACACGTCATGCATTTATTTACTGTATTTCTAGCCAATATTCTGCCTCTTATAGGCCAAAATTTATTTCTTATATCATTAAATAATAGTTGAGGGCCGCAATGTAATAGTTTTTTATGGTAGTACGTGAAAATTATCTTAGCAAAATTATGACTCGTATCTAATAACATTGGGTGTTTTCTTTCATATGGCTCAGCGGAATATCGAAGACGGCCGCCTACGCAAAGAACACCAGCCTCATTGATGAATGGACTTAAAGACAGGATGCGCGATTTAGAAGGTAAGTCTTGTTTATTTTTTAAACATTTTATTTCATTTGAGAAACATTCAAACTGATGCTGTTTGATCAAAACCTCTAATGAAGCGTTTAATTCGTCGATAGTTAAAGGACCGGTAATCTTAGCCTCCTTGCGTCGTGTATTATTTAAAAAACGCATGACGTACGCTATAGTTCGAGATAACATAGAAAAGTTTGAATATTTCTCAAAGTCAACGAGACCAGCCAGTCGCATTGTACTAGACCGTAAAGTGGTAGTTTGACAATAAGCCTTTGTTTCAGGCAGTTCATTAATATTTTTGGAGCAAAGGGTGTGAGGCCAGTAACACTGGTCTTTAGTTAAAAAAGAAGGCCCCCGCCACCAGAGAGCAGTAGAAGGAATCGAATGTGGGCTTACTCCGCGAGATCCTAAATCTGCTGGATTTATGTCCCCAGGAACATGTCTCCACACTCCCGAAGCGGATAGATCCTGGATTTCTCCTACCCTATTAGAAACAAACGTTTTTAAATCATAGGACTTGGTAGATAACCATCCCAGAACTACGGTCGAGTCAGTCCAATAGTAAACTGAGTCAATTTTGCAACGCAGTATTTTTAAGATTTTGCTGCTCAGCCTGGCTGAAAGAAGCGCGCCACACAGTTCGAGTCTTGGAATGGTAGTTAACTTCACTGGAGCTACCTTTGTCTTTGCACAGAGTAACCTAACTAATACTTGCCCTAGACTATCGATAGAACGAAGATATATCGTCGAAGCGTACGCGACCTGTGACGCATCAGAGAATGCATGCATTTCGATCGTTACTGCATTCTTTATAAGGACACATCTTGGAATTTCGAAATTCTGTAACGATTTTAGGCCATTTACAAATTTAAACCATTCTTTTTGCAGTGTGCCTTCGATTGGTTCATCCCAGTCTAGTTTTGACAACCACAGCTTCTGCAGTATAATTTTTGGTATGACAGTGCATGCACTAAGTAGTACTAGTGGATCGAAAAGCTTAGCTGCATTGGATAAAATTGATCTTTTTGTTGCTACTGAGCTGCATTCCGTTTCGATTGGAAATAATAAAATATCATTACAAGGATTCCATTTTAATCCCAGAGCACTAGATTGAGATGATAAATCTAAGCTTTTGGGTTGAGAGGTGTCTGATTCACCAGTTATGACACTTGGAGTATTTGAACGCCACTTACGTAAAGGTAAGTGTGCTGAATTAAGAGTATCAGTAACTGATTTAACAATATGACGTAGTTCATCCCTGTTATCGCTCCCGCTTAAGAGATCATCAACGTAAAAATCTTTTCTTATAATCTTAGCTATTTCATCATCTTTACACTCCATAGATAATTGTATCAAACATCTGGTGCTCAAAAAGGGTGCTGATGCGGTTCCGTAGGTAATAGTATTTAATTGGAATACCTTAAGAGGCTGGGACACATCATCACGCCATAAGATGAGTTGAAGATTTCGTTGAGATTGATCTACTAGTATTTGCCGGTACATCTTTTCCACATCAGCTGTCACAACGTATTGGTGTTGTCTGAAACGCAACAATATTGAGAATAAGTCATCCTGTACAACTGGTCCTACATGTTGTATATCGTTGAAAGATAGACCAGACGTTGTCTTAGATGACGCATCGAAGACAACTCTTAGTTTCGTAGTTTCACTAGCTTCTCGTATTACAGCATGATGTGGAAGGTATACTCCGAAAGCGGGCTTAGGGATTTCGGTCATGTGACCTAAACGCTCGTATTCTTTGATGAACTCTGTATAATCATGCTTAAGTTGAGGTTTGTTTTTTAACTTTCTTTCAAGCTGAAATAGTCTTTTCTTTGCAATGTTATACGAGTCACCCAAGTCATCAACCGAATCCCTAAGTGGAATTTTAACACAAAACCTACCGTCGAGTTCTCGACGAGTGGTTTCTAAAAATAATTGTTCGCAATAATCGTCCTTATTGTACTGATCGCTAGACGGTACCTCTTCTAATTCCCAAAACTTAGCTAATTGTTTCCTAATTTGTTGTGAAAAATTACAGTGAATCTTTGTTTTAGAATTGTACGAAATTGCCACTGGACCTGCCACTATCCAGCCCAATTCAGTTTCTTGCAACAGTGGTTTTCCGGGTCCAAGGTCTAACTTGGATGGTTTGATTAGCTCCCAGAATATATCGGCCCCTAATAATAAATCGATTTCAGCTGGTTCGTAAAATTTAGGATCAGCCAGTTGAATAAAATCAGGAATTCCCAATTGTTGCGTGCAAAGTTTAAAATTAGGTAATTTATCTGTAATTGTAGGCAGAATAAAACATTGAATTGAAATATTGAATTTATTGTTAGTTGAAAATAAATTAATATTGCAATGTTCGGTTACATTGATGATCGAATTACCTATGCCAGTAACACTGTGATGATAATTTTTTCTTTTACAGGAACCGATCTCCTGCTGTGCCCGCTCGCTGATAAAAGATGATTGGCTACCACAGTCCAGTAACGCCCTCAAAATAATAATTTTGTCATCTTGTTTCACCTTGACCAACGCCGTAGACAAGAGGGCTTGATTGGTGGTGATAGCTGACATTGATACAGAAGTGGAGGGATCTGAAGCAGTGGAGTCATCTACAGGATTGGGTAAGTTTGATGTACTAGTATTTGTACTGTTAGTTTGCTGATTAGACTGTAGGGAATTTTGCTTATGCAACAGAGTATTATGCTTCCTATGACAAACTCTGCAACCACTCATTTTGCATTGATATGGTTGATGGCCAACACGAAAACAATTCATACATAATTTGAACTCTGAAACCTTAGAAATTCGCTCCAAAATAGGTAACGATTTAAATTTGTAACACTCAAATAACCTATGTTCTTGTTTACAGATTGGACATTGTTTACCAAATGATCGCTCAAAAGAAGAACAAATAAATGATTTTGTATTCGGTAAACTATGACGTTTTTCATTTCTTGATGTCCTACTGCAATGCACTGTTTCCAAAAACGCTGCGCGCTGTCGCAAAAAAGAATAAAATTCGTCTAAAGTGGGCGAGTCCTTATGATTCCTGAATTCTTCCCAATTCCTTGCCGTCACGTTATCTAATTTCGCCGAGGCCATGTAAATAATAATTGTATCCCACTTGTCCGTAGGCTCGCCCAGAATATTCAAAGCGTTCAAATTTCTAGATAGCGTGTCAATCAAATTTCGAATTCCGACCTCAGACTCTGAACGAAGCGGTTCAATTGAAAATAAAGATCTGATGTGTTCATTTATTAAAAGGCGTTTATTGTCGTACCTTTCACAAAGCAAGTTCCAAGCAATTAAATAATTATCCGCGGAAACTGTAACCGAATTTATAACGGAACTTGCTTTGCCATCCAAATACGACTTTAAATAGTGAAACTTGTTTATATTTTCAATGCACTCGTTGTTATGAATTAACGATAAATAAGAATCTCTAAAAGAAAGCCATTTGTTCGGGTCTCCGTTAAAAGAAGGAATTTGTAATGGGGGTAGTTTAATATTATTCTGACGATTCCCACTAATGTTGGATGAAGATTCCATTTTTGATTTATTTTCAAAGAAATCCAACAACGATTGACCTTTGGCAATTAAATTATAGGTTATGTTTTCAGTGCCTTCACGTTCTAGCATTTGTTTCGAGACATCTTCATCCAACATCTCAATACGAGATTGGACGTCCTCGTATGTACAAGACAATTCACTGATCTTGCCCAACCGAACACGCAACTCATTTATTTTTACTGGAGTAATGTCACTTGATTCCAATAACGGTGCAATATATTTTTCAAATAAAGTAAAACGCGCCTTGATGTTACCTCTCTGCTTAATTAATTCCTTTAGCTCACTCATCTTTGTAGGCGCAAACTAATAAAACGCGTAAATAGTATTAATTAAAGGAACAACCAAGTAAATCTTCAAATCAAACAAATGAACAGTAACTTACGCTGCGTCTAACTTACAATTAAATAGCAAACAGGTTTCACGGTCACGGCCGACTCGGGCGCAGCGATCGATCGATACTTGTCTGTGTTAGAACTGTGTCGTATTGAAACACACACTAAAAATTACCAACTATTCACAAAATTGGACAAAAATACACGTTTAACCGTGTAGATTTACTTAACTTTAATGTTATTCTTTACTTTATGATATGCAAATATCGTAAAATTAGAAGAAATTCGAAAAAATAAAAAATATTTAAAAATTGACGGTATATTTTTTTACTTTAAGTTGTGAACTATCGAAAGATTCACGCAAATCAAAGCACATAGATGGGAAAATATTAGAAAATAAAGGATATTAAACGCACTTCCCTCGGATAGGTGGCTGCAGCTCCTGGCTGGCTCGTTCCTGAAGGATCACGTCGTCGCTTGGTTTTTTCTTGCGATTTTTGTAGGTTGCAAGATCACGTCGGGGTCACCAAATGATTACGCCGGCCGTAGAAGATTTGAATTGAGACCCAGCTTGATGAAAAATTAGATTTAATTTCGTTTCTTTACAACAAGAATTTTAGACATTAAAATAGACATAGTTCGCTGCCGGGACCTCAAGACGTAATGGCGGCTCGCCACGATGATCTCGGTGACGTCACACTAGGGATGTGCCGCCTTCCTAGTGTTGTGTCGCAACAGTTGGTGTGATAATTACGAGCATTTGTACCTGAGTCGTGGGTATTTATATATATTTTAATTAATATTACTTATTTATGTATGATATATGTATGTCTATCCGTTATCCTAGTATCCATAACACAAGCCTTATAGTGCTTACTTTGGGCTAGGCTAATTGGTGTGAATGTAAGAAATATTATTATTATTAATATGTATAACTAAACAAACAGTAATTAATTACACTAAATATGGTTTAATACCTCCCTAATACAATATATATTCATAATGATTTTGAGTATGTAATTAATAGTGAAGTCTTAATAGACACAAAACTGATTAATGATAATGGTCTTATTGTCTCAGCCCTAATGTTGTCTCTGGTAAATTGGTGCCGGTTCCTGTGTAATATATCTATTGAACAAACATTAATCGAGTGACTTAGATTACAAAGCAGGGATAATCGAATTTTATAAACATAAAGGAATATTAGTAAGTATATACATAGCGAAGACAAAGGATTGAAAAAATATGTAACATAAAATAAAAAAGGTGTGTATAGCAGTTTGGACGATCGTCATTTTTTTATACACGTGAAATTGCGTTGCGCATACTCCGCCCCTACCCGGCCAAGTGCCCGGTAATGGTTTGGAGGCATACCAACTAAAAACACGTGTATATACTCTCAAATCCGCCATGTGTCCCTAGTAGTGGTAATCATCATCATGCCTGTCGGACCAACGGTTTGGGTTCGAGAACCGGAAGGGGCAGGTGCGTGGAATACGAGCATTTCTTCCTTAGTCATTGGGTATTTTTTTATATTTCTATAAAAATTGCATAGAAATATAAATAAGCAGATGATTTGGTGAAGTTCGTGGAAAGCACCTGGATGAGGTCGGCGCAGGACCGGTCATTATGGAGAACCTTGGGGAAGGCTTTTGTCCAACAGTGGACGACATTTGGCTGAAACAACGACGAAAGTTACATGTCTATGTATTATATATGTATTGATATATGATCCGTTACTCTAATTTTCATAACACAAGCCTTACAGTGTTTTCTTGGGGCTAGAGCCCTATTAGCATGATATCAAAATCATTTTTATTATCTTACTGAAAACGAAATCAATAAAATAATAATAATATTTTTTCTTACATTCACACCAATTAGCCTTGTCCAAAGTAAGCACTATAAGGCTTGTGTTATGGATACTAGGGTAACGGATAGACATACATATGAGATACATAGATATGTAATATTTATAGAAATATATATAAATACCCATGACTCAGATACAAATGCATGTATTAATTCAATTTTTCAAAATTAAATGTAAGTATTCATCACACAAACATCTGCTCCTTCCAGGATTCCGGGAAGCCAGGACCGTCGGAGCGAAAGGCAAGATCGCTACCGTTGCACCAAACGGTTGTCGAAATATGAAATGAAACTGTAAATCTAAATAATATTTGTTATATTTCTCCTACACAACGCGGATTAATTAAAAAGTAGCTAGTAGTGGCCAAGCTCAACCTGGTATCTTTCTGGTAAGCAAGAACACATTATTCAGCCATCTATCAAAACATACAAAATAGTTTTTTGTGATTTAAAAAAAACATTATCACACGACAAACAAGCTGACTATACTTCAAATGAAATCCCACTTAATTATTTCCCGGCGATATTGTATTCGTTACGTAAGGCTAATTCTACGTCAGGTGGTGGCCAAATCGTACCTAATCTGGCATTTCTCGGAATAAGTAATGCCGACTGGCTCCGGTCCAACGTTAGGTATCGGAGCTCGGCTCAGACGATTCAATCGCGACCTCCATTGGAACGAGCTTTATCGACCAAAATTCAAAGGACCAGAATACATTTCAAAGGTTTTGACGAAATTTAATAATGTTGATGGTCAGTCATTGTTTAGACGACGAAGACGATCGATTCGACGATTCGATCGATTTGACGAAGACGATTGTGTAGACGATCAAAATTACCAAAAACGTTAAGCTGTCTGTAGCCCATAGTAGTGGCGAAAGGACCGGGTTCAGATTTGCCCGGTGTATCCGGTTGTGAAGCCACTAACAACACAAGTATTGAGCTTACACGAGGAGTTAACAGCGGCAGAATGAACAGCGGCTCCAGATAATTGTTTTGTTTACCCATCCAGCGAAAGTTGCGTAATTTCCGCAATATTACTCATTTACTATTACGCAATCAAGCTGCTCATTAAGCCGTATATAAGCCTGGAGAAACTCATTGCTACCCAGGAAGATATATGAAAGTTCTCTTTATTAGTTTAACAATAAAGTTTAAATTTAAAGGAACAAGCCAAGAATTACATACTCCGTTATATATGTTATGATTGGACATTTATCCGAATCTTAATATTGGGAAGTATTGCGGAATTTAAGATTATTACATTCCCCATTTATTCAACGGACAACTAGACTCACCAATAGGCGACACCATTATATGGTAGATATAACAAAGACTAAGCGTTTTAGTTCCAATTTTGTGATACGTACCGTTAGGGAGTGGAACTCTTTGCCTGAGTCTGTGTTTCCTGACAAATAGAATTAAGGGGTCTTCAAGTCACGAGTGAATATTCTAGACAAGGCGGGATAGTGGTCAAGCGCATGCCTATTTTCAATTAAAAGAAATTATCGATATGGGCAAGCTTTTTATTCGTAGAAGTTCAGAAATGCTTTTTTGTGGGATAGCTTTCCCGCGATAAAAGTAGGCATGTAATAACCTTCATATTGCACATAGCAACACATAAAAGTTTCAACTGAATCGAATAAATATTAGGTTAACAAACAAAAGCTACTCATTTTAATTAGGAATTCGATTGATAAATGATAATGCTTCATAGAGGATACATATAGAATAGGAAGAGATGTTAATAAAAATCGACCACTAGTTATTGAACTTTTGAGCAAAAGAATGGCTTGTTACATCATAAACAACAGCCAATGCTTTCAGGGAACTAGATTGTCAGTTTCTGAATTTCTTGATGAAAAGGCACGTAAAGAAAGGCAAATACTACGAAATAAAATGATAGAGGCGAGAAAAGTGGGACTCTACGCAATCATTCGCAGAAATCAATTGTTTATAGAAGGCAAAAAAGTTGACAGCAAAGATGATCTCAAATTAAAACAATACAATACGACAATACATCGTAAAACTAGCTTATTTAGTAACAACAACGAATCCATCAAATCAACTGTCGACAGCCCCACAAATAATTCCTTTCGATAGAACAGATCTGCAGTTTAATATATTGTTTCAGAATGTGCAAAGCCTTTATAATAAACAACATATATTGGAAGCTTTCGTATTACAAGATCAGACTTATAAGGCAATTTGCATATCCGAATCCTGGCTATCACCTGAAAAATTGGATTTGATACATATCGACGGCTACAGTATTGCATCTTCCTTCTCACGAGCTGGACAAACGGGCGGCGGCGTCTGCATCCTACTTCAAGATCATATAAAATACAAAGAAGTCGTTGAAATTACAGATATGTCAATTCAGTATATTATAGAAATGTGTGCATGCGAATTACCAGGTTTAAATATATTGTTAGTAGTTATTTACTGGAATAGCAGAGAGGAACAAATTTTTCTGTCGCAAATGAAGTTACTTTTAGAATTCATAAATATAAAATATTCAAAGTCAAACGTTATTCTGGGAGGCGAATTTAATATAAATATGTTATTAGACAACCTAAAAAATAATCAATACTTAGATCTAATGCGTGAATATAAATTTAAGCAACATATAAAAGAGCCCACACGTATAACACCTAATAGTTCCACATGTTTGGATTTACTTTTTACGAATTTTAACAAAAATATTGTATCTACCTCAGTAAAAGAATTAGGATTTTCTGACCATAGAGGGACGATTATTAGCTTAGAATTACCCCAACAAATTAAACAAACTACTTGGTTTACTAACAAAAGAATAATTAATGAATTAAATATGAAAAAATTTAAATTAAAATTAAGTGAAATAAAATGGAACGAAATAATACATAACAATAACAACATTGATAAAAATTACATAGCATTTAACGATATATTAGTAAAAACATTAAACGAGTGCATGCCAATACAAAAAATTAAACTTAAAACAAAATGTAAAAAGTACTGGTTAACTGATGGAATACGACGGTCTTGTAAAAATAAAAGATTATTAAAAATATTTATAAGTAAAACAAAAAATCAAGTATTGACTCAACACTACAAACAATATGAAAAAATATTAAAAAGAGCTGTACTGAATATAAAATAATTAATTCGGAAAACAAGGTAAAAACGATGTGGAATGTTATAAATGAAAGAACAAATAAAAATAAAAAAAAAGACAAATGCAATATTGAACTAAATATAAATAATATACTTGTTTCTAAACCTGAACAGATAGCTAACTATTTTAATAATTTTTTCGCATCTATTGGGCAAGAATTATCCGGTAGAAACCCAAACGGCGCCCCTGTACTCCATCCTACGGAGAATACAATGTATCTAAGACCAATAGATCCTTTCGAAGTGTATAAGATACTTAAGAATCTAAAAAATAGGAAAAGTAGTGGAATTGATGAAATTCCACCTAATCTTATTAAATACTGTGCTGACGAGTTAACCTTACCTTTTTACGAACTTATCAACCAATCATTCGAAGAAGGCATTGTCCCTGATCAATTGAAACATGCATTAATAAAACCCATACATAAAAAAAACTGCAAAAGTGACCCAAATAATTTTCGTCCAATAGCTATTTTACCAACAGCCTCTAAAGTGTTTGAAAAGGCCATGTGTGAATGTATTTATTCCTTTTGTGAGAAATATAACATATTTGATAAATGTCTAAATGGTTTTCGAAAGAATAAGTCGACAAGTCTTGCAGTTTATAAATATATCCAAGGAGCTCTCGATATTATTAACAATAGAGAATATGCAATAGGTATACTGCTAGATATGACGAAGGCCTACGACAAAGTGCAGTTTAAAATATTGTTAGATAAATTATATGGTATAGGTATCCGCGGAAGAGCCCACGATTGGCTTAAGTCATATTTAACAAATAGACAGCAAACAGTAGAAATTGAGTTTTTTAATAACCAAACTGGACAAATAGAACACATTAGATCAAACGCAAAACATATTAGCGCCTCAATCCCGCAAGGGAGTGTGATCGGATGCCTACTTTTCCTCATCTATATAAACGACCTACCTAAAACTATAAATGAGCCCTGTGTTTTATTCGCAGACGATGTCTCACTACTCGTTGCAAGTAAAAATAATTTTAACGTAAATGAAAACATTAATTCTATTTTAACTAAAACAGAATATTGGTTGGAAAGGCACAATCTAGAAATTAATTTAAAAAAAACAAAACTTATAACCTTTCACCCGCACCAAAAGACTCCTTTAGATATAAACTTTAGTTTTCACGGGAATAAACTGGAAGTTGTCAGCGAATTTAACTTACTAGGGTTAACTATTGATACCCATATAAATTGGAAACAACATGTGAAAAAGATTAGAGCTAAATTATCGAAATTTTCATATGCCCTTAGAGAAGTCAAGAAAACCACAGATCTATCAACTGCACTCACTGCTTACTATGCATATGCTCACTCTTGGCTTAGCTATGGTATAATCTTGTGGGGAAATAGTACCGACGCACCTACTATCTTTACCGCGCAAAAAAAATTGATTAGGATTATGATGAATATCGATCAGACTGACTCTTGTAAACCCCATTTTCAGAGATTCAAAATAATGACTGTAACCTGCTTATACATTTTTGAAATATGTAAGTTTGTACGTAAATACCCAGAGTTTTACACACTGCGAAGTAACATTCATACCACAAAAATATTACGGCACAAAAACAGATTAAACCTTCCAATTTCCCGATTAACAATGCACTCTTCAGGCCCTTTAGTTATGTCTATTAAGATATATAACAAATTACCAATGGGCATAAAAAATGAAAGTAATTACAATACCTTTTTAAACAATTTAAAAGCATTTCTTGTTGACAAAAGCTACTATAGTATATATGAATATTTTAATGACAAACAAACATAATGATTATACAATAATAGGCTAAATATAATATAATATTAGAATAATCAATGTAAAATTGACATTTACGAATATGAATAATAACTGTGATATAAATAAATTATAATAATAATATTGACAATATAAATGAATATATAGAAATTTATCTTAAATAATTCAAAGCTACAGAATTTAAATTAATTATTTATTTATTTAAAACAAAATATATAATATAGGGATTAAATTTCCAATAACCTAAAAATTATTGGAAATTTAATATCAATAAAAACTGTACATAAAATTATAAAAAGCATAAAAAAGTTTTAACACTATAATTTTAAATCATTTAATTAAATTCGAACGAAAATCAAACTTAATTTATTAGCTTTAGAATTTACTTCCTCTCTCCTATCAAACTGCCGTGCCCAACAGGGCCCATAATTGATTCAAAACATTTCTATGTAATATCTTTAAGTAACATTATGGAGTGCAATAAAGTATTGAGTATTGAGTATTAATACTATTGCATCTCTCTAATTTCAAATGTTAAATCACTAAATTATAATAAATATATACACAATAAATTAATATACAAGGATTGTAACTGATATCGGGATGTAATGCAAAACACAAATAGAAAAAAAGGTTTTAAAAGGCTTCTCCTTGAAAGGGTGAATATTGAGTGGCTTGAAATGGAGATACCGGTCGGATCAATAGTATCAAATTATTCATGTCAAACTAAAGGAATTCTTATCGAACGTAAACTTAGTATTATTATCTACACTCATATGAAAAATAGTAATTATGTTCTTTACGGTCACATCAATTAGCCTAGCCCAAAGCTTGTACTGTGAGAATCCTTACTAATATTATAAATCGGAAAGTGAGTTTGTATGTTTGTTTGTTTGTTTGTTCCGCTTTCACGCCGTAACTACTGAACCGATTGCTTTAAAATTTTGCAGACGTAAAGACAAAAGTCCGGATTAAATAATAGGGTACTTTTTATCCTGGAAAAAATTGATATTCCCGAGGAAAAACAAAAATATTGTTTACTTGATGGATGGATTGTAGATGGCGCTGTGTGTCGTTTAAAACAAGGTAAAATATTGCAAACGAATATAAACATGTAAATTTAGAAGCTAAATGATACGATAATGAATCCTCGAAAATGAGGAATTCTCGAGAGATGACGTACAATTTGTTTTATCGTCTGAATTGTTTTTTTTTACATCTACTTATCCTGAAATCAATAAAGTATATAATCCAGCGTTACATCGCGCTTCTTAGATTTTTCCGTGGGAATGAGAAGTTTTCTTATAGTTGTGCTTTATACCGCAATATAACCGAATTCCACGCGGGCGAAGCCGCGGGCGGAAAGCTAGTTGTTTTATAAATACTAAGATAACGAATAGACATTACATATATGTCATATAGATAAGATAATCGTACAGTTCGGATTACTGTGAAAATCCATGGACGTTTGCAAAGAGCCGGTAAGTAAGATGTGATAGATTTTCGCATTCGCCCGAACAAATGCTAGGATCATTGCAAAATTCGGCCTGCCGAGGTAGGTTTTACGAGTGCTGATTGGCTGATATTAACGTTATGGACTGACAGATGTGCTGAATGACATTGGTTAGCGACTACATTCCTTAAACTTATGAGCACTTTAATTAGCGCCTTACACTTATTAAGCAACGGTAGCAATCCTTAAATTCCCGGAAGGGGCAAATGCTTGTGTTATGATGTTATAAGTCATAAGGGTTTATATACATTTCTATGAATATTACATATGTATGTATCATATATGTATATGTATCCGTTACCCTAGTGTCTATAACACATGCCTTAAAGTGCTTTGGGCTACACTAATTGGTGTGAATGTAAGAAATATTATTATATTACTTTTAATTTTTTTAGCGTATAAGAGATTCACTGGAAATTTACATTATACATCAACTCTTAGATTAGCCAATAAACGTTCAGGATAACAATTTGTCTAAACAAACTGAGATTTCTACAATGATGCAAAAATTGTTCGAAAGCCTACAAAAATTTGTGTTAAAATCCTTAGCATTGGTCCTCAGATTTTCACAATGATTCGATTTCTTATCATCATGCCAATATCTGCCTTTAATGGGACCCAAATCTGGTACCGTTTCACTTCGAAGATAGGATCACTCCGTCTTTGCCAAAAGGTCGTCAAATATTAGTATTTTACAATCATGAAATGCTTTCTGTGATCACAAGCTTATGATTATATACCTACAAACTTAGCCAAACTCAAATAAACAGCACAAGAGGAGTAAATGAAATAACATTGAGTCGGTTACAGCAACCTACATAATTAGTACAGACAGTTTTTTCGTCACATCGACATTCATTTCAACAGTAAGTGCGAGGCGACACGATGCGTTAACGGTGCGGTGCGGTGCCTGAGCGGTGCCGCTGCGTCATCCTACATACAAATCACTATACCATGTCACACGATACGTTATTTCACCGTGCGGCGTCGCACCGCAGCGCGCCGGACTTGGGACCTGAGAGACGAAGCGGGGAGGGGTAATAGCATAGCGCAACGCTGTTCACCGCGGTGCGGTGCGGCGCCGCACTACCCGTGTGGCACCCTATACGTCGAATTCATTACGAAGCGGTGCCGCACCGCACCACACCGCATCGTGTGGCCTCGCACTAAGGGTTAGAATTATTAGAAGATATTTCTGCAAGTACCTCAGAGTTTTAAATTCAAAATCGTTTAAACTAACAAACTCGGAAACTTTGTTGTACGCACTGGCAAATCAGTTATTACATTATTACCTCTAAATTATACACAAATAAGTGAAATACGTTGATCAAATTCACTCATCTCAAGCGGGGATGGAACTCATACCTTCTCTTAGTAGGGCAATTGCAGCATTGCCTGCTCAATAGATATATTTGAAAGAAATCAACAAATGAGTTCTTACACTTTCTGATTCCATAAAGCAGTACAAATGTTTGTTTAATTCTTTAATGAAGTTATTCTAGCCACTCTTACCGGATTAATTGCGCATTTAATTTCGATGATGGCTAATCCCTCTTTTATCATATCATAATTCTGTTTAATCACAGCTCGAAATATCAGGATCTCTACTATATAAAAGAAGGACTTTTTGAGTTTGTTACGATAAATAGTTATCATTGCTAAGCCTAAGAATAACAGTTTTTATAATCAATTAACGTTACCATAGCAACGCGTGGCAGGGTTATACCAGCAACGCGTGGCCGGTTTAGTAAACCCTAGTTAAATATAAAAACTAGTTAAATATTAAAACAATATTAAATATGCATTCAATCTGATAAAAGTGTATATGATGTGGGCGGACGGAGAACTAGAGATAAAAATAGTTGTTGCGGGACTTAAAATTAACCTTTCACGTTTGACATTGCAGCACATCGCATATTAGTGATCGTTTGGGCCTGCAAGTTGCAAACGGTGCTCAGCAAAAATGGGGTAATATCTTAGATGATATACTCCGAGAGACTATAAACGTTTCGTAGGGTTAAGCAGCAATTTATTGTAAAGCTATTTTGAATTCTTCAGAAACACCGTTTTTATTGTAAAGCTATTTTGAATTCTTCAGAAACACCGTTTTTACTTAAATCGTAGAATACACAGACTGTTACGTAATAACTGTAGAATCCCGAATATGGTACATATGAGTTGAATGCATAGTACATCAACACCCAGTCCAGCGAAAGATTTTTTTTTATTTATTTAAAACTTTTGTGTTTTAATGAAACGAATTATTGAAAACACTACTAACATCTACAATTGTCATTTTGCCGTTTTCCATATAAATAAAAAGTTTTTTTTTCGGCCAAGTGGTTGTATTCAGCCTTTATTATAATTTCCTAGGGCTGTATACATGATACCCTATTATTCGGGATTGTAGAGGTATGACCAAACATACTGATGTATCTCGACTTACAAATATATTTCTTTTATGGAATATCTGACCGTCCTCACTTCTCACTAGTTAAATATAATGTATGTGAAATCCTGTCGAGCTAGAATAACTTACTTTTAAAATGGTGAGACATTTTTTCAAACTGATTCAATGGTTCCTATACTCTTCACATATTAACAACCTACAAAATCTGCTTTCACTCATTCTGTAATATTTAATATCTTAGTCTAAAGTAGTCCACTGAAGGTCGAAAGCTCCCCTTGTAACATGGCAGGGTTTTTTCATAATATCCACGACTGGGAGGTGGGTTGAAAAGACCACAATCTGGAAACCGCTACTTCCCGATTTATGGTCTACGGGAGGTGTATAGTGATTATCATTATCCAGTATCATTAGTTGTCTTTAACGACACCCTCGTTGCTGATGAAACGTCTGGCGTGCCATGACTTTCTTTTGCGAGTGGCGCTAGCCACTGGAGCCGTGTCATTTTTTAATCGATGTTAACTCCTTGTAATTAAGTTTTAGGGAAATCTACCCAGAATAAAACTATCTTCATTTTTCACGTAAATCAAGCTCGTAGCCTTCGTTTCTGGTAATTATATGTAGCAACGAATCGGTTAAGAGTGAACGGTTGGTACTATTATGTCGGGCACCAGACGGCATAATATAATAGTAGTTTTTAACATGAGGGGTGGTTCTGGCAAGGTGAGATAATGGCAAAACACTCCAAAGTACGTGGTCAAGTATTTATTACGAAAGGATACTCACAATACAGTAAGTTTGCTATAATTATTTTAAGAATGCTACTTCCAACAGCCCGTTCCATAATGTGTTAGTGTACTAATGTTTGTCAGTACGCTTTTTAGTTTGGTGAGTGACCGCCATCTTGTGTTCGGTAGGCGTACTAATATATTAATACAGCATGTTGGGTTCGGTGTGTTACAAGTTATGATTAAAAAAAAAATTAGACACCATTGGTTGTCACATATATTGGTTTCAACCCAAGTTTAGTACCTACCTGTAGCATGTATGCTACGGAATTCAGAAAACAATGACGGTACTACAACAGCCAGACTCGAGATAATATATAAAAGTTCGTTTCCGACATTAAACCGGCCGGGGATGAAACGCTCGGAGTGGCTTTATCATAGTACCGGTATGCAAGCCACTTGCCAACATAGTTCGTGTAATAAATACTACACTATGTATTAAATTAAGACTATTTACCTATAATCTCTCTGAAATGTAAACAATTAATAGCCGTACGTGGGATGGGTTGGACGAGTTTAGAAACATTACATTGTAAGGAATAAAATTGTCCTTTTATGCAATAAGCAAGGTTAACATATGTAGTAATGTTTCTTATCATTACACATTTTTATAATACGAATTTACTGCGTTACAAATTTCCCAAGTCATGAACATAAAGAGAAGATACGTCACTACTTCCGCATGGCGTGTTTTGCATTTTAAAGAGTGTTTGCGAAACATTTTATTCTTGGTATTTTTTAATTTTCCTGTTTAATAAATACATCGCAGGCGGTTGCGGATGAGTCGGCTGGCGGCTAGCCAGACATAATGGCCCGACTTGGCTTTTCGGCCACGATTATTTCAAGTAGATAAATTTTACACTCCTTAAATGTAAAGACGTGTAAAGTGGCGTTGCCGGCGAGCGTCTAAAACGTATCCACGCTCTAATAGTTCGTAAGATTTATTTGTAAAAGCATTTGAATTTTACAATTTAAGGAAAACGCTTCACGCATTTTAACGTGATTTTTCACGATCGCATTCTAATATCGGTGGATCTATCGACTTTATTACCGTTTTATAAAATTCAGATTAGAGTCACGTGCCAGCTCTTTAGCAACGAAGCACTTGTGTCCTTAATACGGCGGGTAAATGTCGGCTGGCTGTCCGCCAAACACCTCGATAATTTACCATCGACGTGCTGCATGCAAATTTAAAGGCCCTCTTCTTATTTTATCATTCGAATTGAAAACGAATTCTCCCAGTAGTTAAATAATGTTAAATGAGAATTCCTGTGCAATATTCGCACATGAATCGTTGTGTTGCGCTGACGTTTCCATTAGCAAACATATGAATAAATGCATGCTGAGATTTTTCTTTCATTTGTATTTTCAACTGAATAAAAGGCTTTTTTAATTATGTGGTATATCACTGATTGACTTGCCCAGTAATAAAATTAAAATAACGTTTTTAGTTTTCATTATTGAAAATTTGATAATGACCAAATCTGTGGTCATTTGTCCCAATTTCGTCGGATTTCCCGTGCTGGTTTTGAAAATAATAAAAACAACGGAACCACAAAAGCTGGATGAACTCAATGGAGAACGTCACTTGATCTTTAGTCCCAACTAATAAATCTATGTATAATCTAAGAACACAAATTTGTTGTTTGTATGTCCGCTTTTTTTCCCGCTCTTTTTCCATTGTATCAATTAACGTTTTCGCTAACGCGTTAACCGCAAGTAGTTCGTCTACCGGACGCTAGATGGCGCTAACGGAAAAATATTTAATAATAGAAAAGATTTAAAGAATTTTATCCACCCGTGCGAAGCCTGGACCGGCCGCTAGTATATACTTAATGTTATAACTTAAGGATGAAGGTATGACATGAAATGAAATAAAGGTAACTTTATTCAAATGCACTTAAAATAAGTTATTTTAAATCGTTCAACATTTTTACCTATGGCATTCAGGGCGTCTCTTAAGTGACAAAAAGAACGGGCACAAGAAACTCGTCAGCTTTAACAGAAGTAACGACATTAAAATATTATACGTTGTCACCATACATAATCCACAAAAGCAATATTATGATATTATTACAATATTAGTATTGTTATGATTTCATTACATCGTTGATTACATCCAAGTCAACAAGTAGTTATCCGTTTTAAATAAATATTTCCAACACGAAAGCTGCGGGCAGCGCAGGTACAGGCATTGTGTAGGACCTTGGGGTAGATCTTTGTCCAGCTGTGGACGTTATTTGACTGAGACGATCTATATATATATGTGTGAGTGTGAGTATATGTCTGCCTGTTTATCTATCTGAGGCACAGTAGCTCTTAAACGGGTTAACCCATTTGGATGCGATTTTTATTTGAAAGCAGGTTTTCTAGTGGTGGTTTTTAGACTTGTTTTATCGAAATTAGTTCACACATTTCAAATTCATCAGATCTTTTGTTAGTTGCGGAAGGTATCGGTATCTTAGATGCATAATTGTTATTAATTAACTGATCTTTCTCACTTATGCACGACTATAAATATGTACGATTGTTATATACAATGATGAACATTATAAAATATAATACTATAATACGCTATTATAGAGATACCATTAAATATACGACTTGTAACAGTACTATTTATGACAAAAATATTCGCTTTTTTATGCATTGTGAGGGACTTTGAGTTTTAATTTTGCTTGTTGAATATTGTCCGAATAAAAAGCTGATTGGTTTCCCCTGAAATGTTTTTATAATTTTGAACTGGATTTTAAAAATACTTTATAGTTAATAAATTATGTGAAATACTTTATTTTTATGCACTGAAATACTATGCAGTGAAATACTTTATTTTTAAGTTGCAAAAGTTGATAATTTACTATTATTTGAATTATCACACAATCATTATTTTTTGTTTATTATCTCTAATTTATTAATTCTTAATAATTATACGTGTATTGTAATATTTTTCGACACAATAAACATTGTTAACAAATAAATGTATAATCTAAGATCACAGTGGTTTGTGTGTTTGTCTGTCCGCTCTTTTTCCCGCTCTTTTTCCATTGTATATGCGTTACCATAGCAATGCATTAACCGCAAGTAGTTCGTCTACCGGACGCTAGATGGCGCTAACGGAAAAATATTTAATAATAGAAAATATTTAAAGATTTTTGTCCACCCGTGCGAAGCCGGGACGGGCCGCTAGTGAAATATAACTTCTCAACGTAGGTATTTATATAGTTAGCTGTCATTAACGACTTTCTATAAAATAAAATCCGGGATTAAAAACAACCAATATTATATTTACGTAGCATTTTATCTACTCTTCTTAGTAAAACGTCTTCTATCGTCGACTTACAAAACGGTGGTGTATCTAATTTATATTTTAAACGATTCCTAACAATCAGACATAAGTTTGTAAATAATTTTAAGTTTGACTCGTTTGCTTCAAACTATTGAAGCATTAAGTGTATTATTATTTTACTTATCCATTAATAGCGTTGGAAGCTTTGCTTTATACGAGTCAGCTTGAAATGCGATTTAATTTAGCGACGAGCGACGAGAAACTCCGCGCCTAATCGGATGTTCTTCTTTGTTAACTCTGGTATTATATCAAATTATACCGCCGTTTCGGTTTCGCAAGTCTATTTGTGTTTTGTTTTAATTATGATTAAATTTAATAAGAGACAGCAGGCGGGAATACTAGCACCAATCACGCGTACACTCCCACGCGCTCATATGCTCATACACACATAAATATACGAATTTTTAACACACACGCACGATCATGTTTACTATAGGTTATAAATAAACAGTCAACTGTTAAACACCTTATTCCCTTGTAATAAGACTCACTGATTAATAAACTATATCGTTTGGAACTAGCTATTGTACGGGACCCAAATTCCTGGAGCTTTAGCTCCAATTAACTCTAGTACAATGACTATGTTCTTACTTATACATTCTGTGTGAAAATAAAGTTTTATTGTTATCATACGAATATATTTCTATTAATTTAAATATATATGTCGTATCCGGTCATGAGTACGGACACTAAACGAAACGCAAGCGCGCCCTCTAGCCGGCGAACATAAGAAACTACGATGTCGTATCCGGTCATGAGTACGGATACTAAGCGAAACACAAGCGCGCCCTCTAGCCGGCAAACATAAGAAACTACGATTTCCCGCGCTTCGACAGAGTCGTGATGCTGTCATCATGCGAACTCCGATTCACTTTCGATAGAGTCGCCATCAAGTGAAGACGTCGTCATGAAACTGTCCTACGTTTCGCTAAGTGCCTTATTATAACAAGTTTGTTAAGTGCTACGTGGTTCTTAATACTGTGTAAAATTTACAACATCTTCTCAGTGTACGATTTCTAACTCTACCCATATGATATCGGAAGGTTCGGACCAAAATCCTGACGTTCCCCCCGACATATACTAAATTAATACATATCTTTTATTATTAAATGGGTAGATTAAATGTCATGGTATAGAAAAATTAATTTTAAAAAACACTGAAAAATAAAATCCTAATCTATAATCTAAGATCACAGTGCTTTGTGTGTTTGTCTGTCCGCTCTTTTTCCATTGTATTGTGTGTTATCGTGTTTCCATAGCAACGCGTTAACCGCAAGTAGTTCGTCTACCGGACGCTAGATGGCACTAATGGAAAAAAATAAAGAATTTTGTCCACTCGTGCGAAGCCGGGACCGGCCACTAGTATAACATAATATAATCCTAATAGGCAGTCAGTTAAACATGTTATTGGAATGCCGCTTTTTAATGATAATTGAAAGATATTAAATTTATTACCGTGAAAATAACATACACATAAGTACTACATATAAATAACATGTATTTTAGGGCTATAATTTCATTAAATAGAAACGTCTACTTAGAATGATGTGTAGATCAGTCAGGAGGAAGTAAGTTGATAATAAATTGTTCAATGTTAGCTTTCGAACACGATAATAACATTATCGGAAAATCTCGCACATCTCGTATTGAATAACAGATATAATACATACCTTAATTTTCAGTTTTTATTACTCTTTGTATTTTTCTTATAGTTTACACGTCCCTTATTTTATCTTCCTATTCTTCTCTCTCTCTCTCTCTATGTGTGTATGGTTTTGCGCGCGCGTGTATATGATTGTGTGTGTGTGTGTGTGTGTGCGTGTGGGTGTGTCGATAAATGTTTTATCTTTTCTCTTTTTAAATAAGTATAAAACCACCATGACTGAGCAGACATACAATTGCCGCTACGAGAACTAGAACTCAGATTCTTCAGCACATTAGGCAGTATTTATTATATAGCACTAGTGGACCCGACAGACGTTGTCCTGCCTGTTATTTTTGCAGTATAGATAAATAACCTAGATACCGTCTGCAGCGCCATCTGCCGGGCTGATTTGTGAATCTAAACCATTCTCAGATCCCCTTGAACACACACAAAAAAAATCATTCAAATCGGTCCAGCCGTTTAGGAGGAATTTAGTGACATACACACTCACAGAAGAATTATATATATAAAGATTTGCACCAACCGATCAACACTTATATGTATGTACCTAGTGAAAATAATATGTACGGTACGCGATACGAGAAGTAACTTTTATTCTGAGTATAAAAGCTATCATCTGTGTTATCTCGACACATTTCTACCTGCATACGGAAGTACACTTTTGCTTCCGGAATATTTATGGCAACTGCGGCCAAGTGCAGTCGGTGGAAGAAATCTCATTTAAGTAATGGGTTTAAGTTTCTTTGGATATGGCGCAGGGAAATAATGGAAACATTGATTTGATAAAATCATTCAGGGAATCATAAGATGACGGAAAAATGTAAAAATAACTGGAGATCTATTCTATTTTTGGTTATTCAAGCATTTAGCTGCTAAATTTTTAAATATAAAAATATATAATTAAACTCGAAATCCACAACAACAAATCCACATCACCTCGCTATCCGAGCGATACTCGTCCCATTGAAAGATGAACACATGTTAAACACTCTTTAAAATGTAAAATAGAGCTACTTCAAAATGAATTTAGTCTCTAAAGATTTTATAAAATTTACATTTTTTATCATTTTTCCACGACAGATTTGCGTATCATATATACTGCTTCAAAGCTTCGCTAGCACCATATGTTGGATAGTTATTCTAAAAAAAAAATATGGTAAATTTTTAAATTCCATAAGAGTGAAAACTTTCAAAAAGTTTCAATGAGAAATCTCATAATACCGCAAAACATAAAACCGTTTTTGTCATAACCAACGCAGTGCAACCAAAACTGAAAACCACACGCCGCACCGCGACGCCACGATCGAGTAAATGCACCAGAATAGTGATAATAGCAATAATAAAACAAATAATTTTGTAATTTATTTTTGATCATTTATATTATGATCAGAAATATTATCAAAAAAAAAATCGAATCAAAGATTATTGTAAATATGACGATTTTAAAATGCGCCAGAAAAGATTTCAAGTTCTCATTTATTCACATTACATTAAAAATAACTAGTTCATATATTAATGTTTTAACAAACTAGTCCAAAGTCTAGTAAAAGCACGATAGGATATCGTCATAACCATAATTACGTAAAACTAAAACAAAAACTTTCGTTACGTTAGCTAACAGCGTATTCCGTTTTCATTCGTTTTGCAGTAGCCAAACCATCTCGACAACCGCGCGGTAGTGATAACCAAAACTGAAAACGGTTTTTGAAAACGATATGGAAACTTCAAAACCGTTACGTAACGGTTTTAAAGGAATAGCCAAAACGCCCATATCTACAGAGAGTCAATGCTTTTTGGTCAATACTTTTTAATTTGGAATTTCAAAAGTCCTAAATGTGTTGATTCGATTCCACACAAAAAAATATTAAAATCGGTTAAGAACTCTTATTGGAGTTCTTATAAATAAAATAAAATGTTTTTATTAATTAAAATGCGTGTATTTAACGTCAAAACTACGACATTGCTTCATAAATCCTACGTCGGGAGACCCTGTACCGAGAAGACGGAAGAAACTTAGCAAAAGGCTATTTTTTTTCTCTTTTTTATGCGTTACATTACATACATAGTTATACATTTCACATAAACTTTTCTTGTACTCCCAAGACGTATTGGAAAAATTTACTATTACACGGGATAGATTTTATATATTTTTTTGATGCTCAGTTCGGGTTTCGACCTGGATTATCAACTGAAAGTGCCATTCTTGCCCTGAAGCACACGGTACAGTATTATACGAGGCGTCAAACGCATATTTACGCATGTTTCCTAGACCTATCGCGCGCTTTTGATACGGTGTCTTACAGTGTGCTGTGGGCCAAGTTACGAGATAGAGGTGTGCCAGCGGAGCTGTTGCGCATCCTTCAATTTTGGTATGGTGGTCGGGAAAACTGTGAAAGGTGGGACAATAGTTTGTCCCGATCATTTAAATTGAATTGCGGAGTTAGGCAAGGCGGCCTTACCTCACCTAAGCTCTTTAACTTGTACATCAATGACCTCCTCGTCGAGCTCAGCAGCAAATACCTGGGATGTCGCGTGGATGACGTAAATATAAACAATTTAAATTACGCTGACGATATGGTTTTGCTGAGTCCGACGGTGAGGGCATTGAATGAGCTTCTTCATATATGTGAAAATTACGCGCAGGTACATGGTTTGACATATAATGTCAAGAAGTGTGAATACCTGGTGTTTAAGGCCGTCGGTGGGAAATGTCCTGAAAATGTACCTGTCATTAAATTAAATGGCACGGAGCTAACAAGAGTTAATAAATTCAAATACCTAGGACATTTTATAACCGATGACCTTGGGGACCAAGCCGACATAGAAAGGGAACGCAGAGCGATGGCGGTTCGATGTAATATGCTCGTTCGCAGGTTTGTACGTTGCAGTAAACAGGTCAAAATAACCTTATTCAAAGCTTACTGCCAAGTATTCTATACGTGCAGCTTGTGGACCAGTTATACTCAGAGAGCCGTCAGCGCTCTGCGAGTCCAATATAATAATGGCTTTAGGATGCTGATGGGGTTGCCCCGCTTCTGCAGTGCATCGGGTATGTTTGCGCAAGCGCGAACAGATGATTTTTACGCAATCTTGCGCAAGAGGACCGCCTCACTGCTAGGCAGGGTGCGGGCCAGCTCCAGCGGAATCCTACAGACCATTGCGAGGAGATATCACACTCCGATTATGTGTCATTGGTTCAAAGTTCTTAGCAGAAACAATGACACACTTTAGTATAAGTAGTTATTTTATATTTTTTACTAACATAGTGAGTAAGTTTGTTTTGTTATTAACAAGAATGGATCTTTGTTATCTGAATCAATAAATATTATTATTTTTATTATTATTATTATTATATTCATCATCTTTCATTACAAAATAAATAGAAACAAGACTATTGGCTAAACGCATTCTTGTCTTTTAAATAATCAACGATACTGTAAAGTCTGTTCATTCTAACTTGTCCTATATTGTAAACAATCTTGGCACAACTTTTTTACAAAATCACCCATTTAAAAATAAAATAATAACAAAGTCGATAATCTATTTCAATAAATCGTTATTATAGACTGAAACCTATTGAAACTAGTTATCAGTTGATTTTTAATGCTGCATTTTTAATAAAAAGGAGTGCCAAGATTGTTTACCAAATAGGACAAGTTAGGATGAATAGACTTTAATAGTCTTTGTTAATTAGTGAGTTTTTAATAACCTTTTCAAATTACTACCGAGTATAAAACTTTTGAGTACTTTTTTATGGGTGTATGTGAGAGGGTAAATATATATTTATTTATTTAAATTTAGATGGTGTCTGATTCACAGCTGTCATATGATGTCTACCAATATCATACACAAACAACACTGACCAGTAGCTACTGGGACCAACGCTTTTGTACGAAAGCACGAAAAGCTTGTTAAATAAAGTTGAGCACTTTCATTCAGATCACAGACACATTCGGTACATATTCTGTAATATACATTTGGCGACCGTTTGGTGCAACCGTGACAATCCTGCCTTTCGTACCGAGATGGTCCTGGGTTCGAGTCCCGGAAAGTGCAAATGTTTGAGAGATCAATACGAACATTTGTACCTGAGTCATGGGTATTTATATGTTTCTAAAAATATTACATATCTAGGTATCATATATGTAAATCTATCCGTTACCCTAGTATCCATAGCACAAGCTTATTGATTGTAAGAAATATTGTTATTATATCGATAAGTGTCAAAGTTTAACTTCTTAGATCTCTGGTTCGACGTTGACTTTTAGGGATTTTTTTTTTTAATTAGTGACAATTGACATTCTCACATTTAATTCGATATATCAAAAGACAAAAACATTATACAAAACAAATTAAACTAATAAGAATGCAAAATGAAAGAGATGCATAGTTGAACTTTATTTAAATGCTGATTCATATCTTTTACCAGAAACAGAGTAATTTCGCTGCAGTGTTCCAACACACGTAGGCTAAAGAGAAATAGCTTTATTACATTGCAGAATTAAATATGAAAGAACTTTATTTAGCAAGGAGTATTGTGTTCCTACATACAAATAACAATTCCAGTAACTACTAGCTGACCCGGTAACGCGTTGCTATGGTAACGCGTATACCATGGTAAAAGAGCGGGAAAAAGAGCGGACACACAAACAACAAATTTGTGTTCTTAGATTATAGACTAGCTGACCCGGTAATGCGTTGCTATAGTAACGTTATTGATACAATGTCAAAAGAGCGGACAGACAAACACACATACAACAAATTTGTGTTTTTAGAGTATATATTATTATTGCATAATAATTGAATGATTTTTTTAAACTACGAAGCCTTTAAGTCAACTATTATTTTTTCTCATGATTTGTTAAGTTAAATATAAATAAATGTATAAATGTAAAGGCTTGAACAGTGGAACCAAAATGCGTTCTAAGATCTTGGGTTTTGTATTTCTAAACGCAATAAAATGCGTTTAACACGAACCATTGACCAAAATCTACCAGTGGGAGCTGTTTAAACGGAAACAATGCTTTTCATGCTTCGTTTATTCTTATAGATACTCTATTATTCACATAGAAAATGGCCTGGACCAGGCTCTATAATCCATTTCGACTCGACTAGACGAGAGGATTCCTAGTGTAGCAATTTCATTAGAGTAGGTGCAAAGAGCTTTGTAGTTCGGGTACAGTGTGAAATTCTCATTTATTAGTGCGAATGTGTCTAAACTCGAATGGAATAACAATTTTACTTTTAACTAGACTTCGGTATTTCCTGCTTCTTCGGTAATGTTCTCAGTTAAAAGAATATCATTATATTTAAATTTATTGAGTTTTAATTTTAACAGTAATGTTGATAAATTGTAATGGTGTTTAGCAATAAATAACTTATTATAAGTTTATAGATTAGAATAGAAAATATTTATTCTCACTTTGGAAATAATACATACGAAAAGAATAAAAAGTAAATTAATACACCTTAACCAATTATCCTAACATTCTACTAAGTACGTAAAAACAAATTGTGAGGCCTGCAGCAACAATAAACTAAGATTATTATACAAGAAAACATTAATATGTATTCAATTGAATATAATAAAAGTAATTTAATATTAATCTATAATCTAAGATCACAGTGGTTTGTGTGTTTTTCTGGCCGCTCTTTTTCCCGCTCTATTTCCATTGTATCAATAACGTTACCATAGCAACGCGTTAACCGCAACGCGTTGCTATGGTAGTAGTTCGTCTACAGGACGCTAGATGACGCTAACGGAAAAATGTTTAATAATAGAAAAAAATTAAAGAATTTTGGCCACCCGTGCGAAGCCGGGACGGGCCGCTAGTATATAATCTAAGAACACAAATTTGTTGTTTGTGTGTTTGTCTGTCCGCTCTTTTTCCCGCTCTTTTAACGTAACCATAGCAACGCGTTACCGGGTCAGCTAGTATTATTAAAAGTCATAAACATAATTGAGATATTTAGTTCTTGCACTTCCCCGCATATCACACATTTAAACAATGACTGTAAATAGTGACTGATCCTATGATCACGCTACTGTAAAGGACTCGAAACGTCAGCATAAAATTAAATGCGTAATTAATCCGGTAAAAGTGGTTTTATTCAAATAATTGAGATAATAAAATATATAAAGTTGAGCGAAGTGATGACTGCATCATGCGATATGCTCTTGAACGCGTGCTGCCTTGGGAGATGGGTCTGCTTTACCCTTCAGTATTATTGACTTATACTAAACATACATCTTGTTGCTTTCTTATATGTTATTGCAATATTCAGGGTTACTTACTTAAAACAGATACTTGTTGACATTGTTGTAATCAACGAAATAATGATATCATAACACTACTATTATTGTAATAACAGATTATTTTTTTTTTGGGTTATGCATGGTGACGTCGTATTATATTGTAAATGTCGTTACTTCTGTTAAAGCTGACGAGTTTCTTGCGCCCATTCTTCTTATCAGTTAAAAGACGTTCTGAATGGGTGGTAAGTAAAAATTCAAAACAACTTTTTTTAAGTGCATTTGAATAAAGTTATTTTCATTTTATTTAATTTCATTTCAATATATTTCGTCTCTTTAAATATCTGCAAAATTTGTGAAAGAGAAGTCGCATTCGCACCGTAGGCATTTAGTAATCTCACTGACAGTAAGGAGCTTATTTCTAAGATTGGCATTTAAAGCGACCTTATTCTTGACCTACCTAATGGGCGTAGGGAGATTCTTACAGTAAATAATTACCGAAAACTACCACGAAAAGCAGCATTCTGTATCTGGGCATAGCCAATCTCTTGGCAGCACCACGAAACTTTTTATTAATATTTGAATAAACTCTTACCAATTTATCTGTCAAATTTTAGGGTAATTTGTTGATGACTACACCAAAAATCAAACTGCCAAGTTGTAGATCACACCTCGCTCTCAACTTGAACAAGTGAGCTTCGTTTAGAAACGGCATTATATGTGTTAGCCCTTGCATTGTGATTGCTAGCGAGTCGGTAATGCTGCCACTGCAACAGGAAAAGTGTCTAAGGCTAATGTCGCTAATGGCTAATGTCGTGTAAAAATAGTTTTTAAATTCAAAACCTAAAAAACACGTTTTTGTACGTATACGTGTTCGTACATATACAGATACATGTTTAAAAATATTTATCCTAAAACTAAATTGAAAACCCCTAAAATTGACCCAATTACTGGGAAATCCCCCTAAAAATAAATTATATGATATCATATTTTTGTAATTTATTTATTTACAAAAATAAATTAAATTTATTAGGTCAAATATTATTTCATTTTCATCCCACGAATCAGATTTTATAAAGTCATACATTTTGACATTGAATAAGCCTCTCATTTTCGGAGATGGCTTAATTATTGTACAAGATCCACCATTTCGATTTAAAATTCCAACTACTGTAGTTGGATTATAAGTACACAAGATGTCGCTAAGTCCGAGGTCGCTAGATAAAAAATAAATTTGGTTGGCTAGTTAGGACTGTCCCAGGGTCTATACTTTACAGGTCTTTAGGGTCTTTATTTTTCTTAATATCCCTAAAAATATCCCTAAACATATAAAACCCCTTGAAAAATCCTATTTCACTTATTTATCCTCTAAATTTAGGGAGAAAACCCCTAAGTTGGGACCCTACTTGACATATGCCTCCAAGGTTAGTAAACTAGAATTTGGATAGTATCTAAAATAAATTAATGATAACTTTTCTGCAAATTCATATTTCGATTAATCATCTTTATAACGAAAGATAAGCGAGTTAAACAATATAAGGAATGCGCTTTAAAATACACCCACTTTAATTAAAATGTATATATATTCCGATTTAATTAAAGACTGCGGGTTCTGTTAGATACAAATTATTATTCAATTTGTGGTTTGAGTATACACAAACCATCTGTCTTATGGAATTTAAAGTTAATTGAATTTTACTGAGCTGAAACTCGTATTCGTTTAAATAAGTTTTGATAGTAAATATTTTAAACATTACAGTTATTTTGTCATGCAATTAAATTTAAAATAAGTATATCATTTAAACTGAAATAAAATTGATGTTAGATCATTTAATGAATACGCTTTTATGACCATAAAATAAAGTGATAAATACATTTTTGATAAATTCACTGCACTTCATGATATAAAAAGTGAAACACGTTTTACGATGCCGAACACGAGGATATTTTTATTTAATCCTTATGTCCTCTCTGTCTAGATTCGTGTTCACAGGATGATTAAGGTAATGGTTGTTAAAATATACTGTCCTGACTACTTCATTTCTCGGAAATAAAATCTTTGAATAGTATTTCGAGTCATTTTGTATTTTATCAAATTATTATTATATTAAGATCGCCTATTGTAGCACCCTTTCGTTCTCTATTTTTTTAAGCTATTTGTATATGTGTATAATAATAAAGTATTTTTCATTCATTTATTCATTCATTATTGCTACGTCACTGAAAACTACTGAGTTTACTGCCTCAGTAACTGACGATATTCCGACTGGGAAAAATTATTTAAAATATTGAATATTGATTAAACAAGAGCTTGTTACAGGCTCATATTTTTGGAAAGTATTCATTTATATTAATCTGGATTCCATGCTATCCGTCGTGGTTATAAAATAAATTCTCATTTTAACAAATATTAAGTGTTCGGTAGTAGAATTTTAATCGTTATAAAATTAGTAATGAAAATTATCTAAGTAACTCTGTATTTTTTATTATCTTAGTTCTTTTGTCGCAAAGTTTCTCTCTTTGATAATTTTTTTTATTCCTTTTTCTCTCTTTGATAATTTTTAATTATTCATCCAATAATCATAAATCAGCTTTCATCATCATTGATTATCATCTAATTGAGAAAAATAACTGAAGTCTTCAACAATTAAAGCGATACCAATATTGGTAGAAGTAGCTATGGCCGATATATAAGTTACAGAAAGAAAAACATAATATCTTATTGGAGCAGAGCGAGCGAAGCGAGTGTAGCTCCCATGGATCAGCTTCAATGACGCGATGTATGTTACGCAATAACTTCCCGATTTCTTAACCGCTTTAAATAATTTTTGTGTGGTATCGAATCAACACATTTAGGATCAGATCGGCGCCGTCACACGCCCGAATTTTGAAATTCATAAAAATAAAAAAGTTATGAACAAAAAATATTGGCTCTATGGGATTTCCCAATGAAAAAAGTTTTCTACTTAACATAAGTGAAATATTTTTTTGGTATTACGCTCCGCTCCGTAAACTTAACTCGTATTGATTTTTTGGCATTCACTATGCCATATTTCTAGAAGATTAAAATTACACGTATAAAAAACAGGAACCGAACTCTCAGGTAGGAGATGTAGGAGACACCGGGAAACGAGGTTCGGGGCAGAACGGAATGCGCTGTTGTATGTGTCTCGTTCACGTAAAAGTGCCGGCAAATGTGTCATTTAAACGAACTTCAGTCTACTCACGTCGGCCAGCCGGAGACAAATTTGTCACTTCGTGTTTTGCTTCTTTACCAAGTAAATCTGTATTGTTAATTGTGTTACGAAATTTTGTGACAATTAACAAAGTGCTATGAGGTGATTATATGAGGTGCTATATTGTAATATTGAATTTTAATTATGAGTGTTGTTTACCGTTTCCTATGTTTTAGTTTAGAAACGACTGACCTTATTTGAAAATACGGTAGTTAGAAAAAAAAAGACACATCGCTACAAAACAGTTTTAGAAAATTAAATTGAAAAAAATATCTTTCAAGAGACTTTGTAAAAAGACTAAAACTAAAATAAAGAAAAAATGCAACAAACATAATAAAATTAAAACTAGGAAACCCAAAATAAACGAGACAGACACAAATTTATCGAAAGACGATTCCGTCTGCATCAACTGTGGGTATTTACACTTGCAGTCAACAGAAGCATGGGTAATCTGTAGTGTATGTCATGGTTGCGCCCATAACTCTTGTGCTGGAGACGACGAAGATGACAACGATGTTCATATTTGTGAACGCTGCCAGCCTTAATACAATATACTCGTTTTGTCCGTATCATTTCTCATTGTACCCCGTGACCGAGGATTAAGGCTTACTTATTACTATTCCTTCTTAGTAAATAATTAAACTTATAAATTTAGCCTCTAAATCTAGTTGACTAAATAACGTTTAATAACAACTTACTTTCGGATGTGATTGTTGTTCATAAGCGTATTTGTTCCGTACTTTCGTTATAATTTAGTTTATCATAGCACAAACAATACTACATCCAATCTTTCTCTTTTTTTTCTCTATAATATCAGAGGCACAATCCCTTTGGCTCAAAGCCGTTAACAAAGCTAGCCATCAGTGCTGTCATCTTGAACATTCTCACTTGAACTATACACTCCGATCGAACCGTTCCCCGCGGCGCGCAGCCCAATTAATTATATTTTTCATAAAACTAAATCCACAGTGCAATCAGTGCAAAAATCGTGAATTAGGCCAGGAGACCATCGTAGAACAATACAGCTGGATCAACGATACGGAGGTACCTCCAAGAAGACGACCGGCAGATTCCAAGATGAGTGCCTCTGAGTTCAAATCCAAAGTTAAGTAAGAAACGGGTAAAGATAAATCATAAACTAAATTCTCATACAGTATTTAATATCTTATTAAAATGCATTTTTATAGTATATAGGATTACCTACTCTTAACCTCATTCTGAGTCTTGAGGGTAAGCAAACGGCCATATACGGAACCGATCTTTTCTCGGACTTTCATTACTAATTTTGTGACCGACTCAGTACAAATGTCCGATTGTGCGTCATCTACATAAGCGACGGATTCGCAGGTTAAGTATTGACAATGTGTCCCCAGAGCCAAATGTAATGAATATTGTTAAGTACTTTCTATCTTTCTCTAATAGAGCTAGGAATGTGATTGCAACGCCAAACGTTAGACAATGTTATGACAAATATTACGCATATTTATTCTTATTATTTTAATAATAACAAATATTTATTTAATAGAAATATTATTTTCTCGGCTATTATTGGTGTGTTCTAACAGAGCGACCACATCCAAAATAATCTAAAAAATAGTACTTAGGGAATAGATTTAATTGATTTAATTTTCATCGAAATCGGTTCCCTGCAACATAAAAAAATTGTTGGTTAGCGCCCTATTTGTGACATTAAACTCTTAAATGATATATTTAATAATAATGATACAAAGTAAAAAAAGGTTTGTTCCATCCACTCTGCTAATTCTGTAAGAGTCTGGCGTGCAGTTAAATACACAAATCAAACTCAAAGCATGCAAATCCAAGTGTATTTTTATTCTAGACACTTTTTATTGACTGTGCCTGTACAGTGTTCACAAACTGTGTACAAGACATGTATGATTTGTTTATACTGTTGTTTCACACTTCATGTATGTATATGTTACCGGCAATGTGTATAATCCGGTATTGTATACAATACCTAGGCAATGTATAGAATACCTAAAACGGGCAGGTAAAGTATGAAATAGAATTTATTTTACACTTTACCTAGGTATTCTATACAATGCCAAACTTGCAGCAGGTAATGTAACACTCGAACGCAAAAAAACGCAACCTAACCTAACCTAAAGTTGATAATAAAGTTTATTTCAAGTAAATACAACATGTTTTATTTGTCCGCTTTTTGATAAGTAAGTCTGTTAAGATTTATTGATATTAACCGGCTTACCTAACATTAGTTTAGTCTTAAGATTTATTTATTTTACACATTACCGGTAAACCAGCAGGTATTCTATACAATACCTAGGTAAAGTATGAAATGGACAATGATATTCACGATATTTCATACATTGCCTGGACGCCCCAGGGATTGTATACATTACCTAGGGATTGTATACAATACCTGAATTATACACATTGCCGGTAACATATATACCCTTTGGAATGTTGAAAATTGACGGATTCGTAACATGAATCACGTCGAGAGCTACCGACAAAGACTTGGACGCTATGTTTAGTCACAATAAAAATATAGGTAAAATTCGATTATCCGTCGTTTATCGGAAACACAATGAGATGGTGCGAGCTTACACAGAAAAAAGCTATTCACTCGAGCTTTATAGGTTACGCTTTCGTGAATACGTTTCTTATTTATTTTAGGGTATCGCGCACTTATTTGGCAACAATTCCCATTTCGAATGACATCAATAACTTCGCAGTAGGCTCTCGTTAAAGCGGCAGGAATTTCCCATAAAAGGCCAGTGGAAATTTATTGGGTGGTCCAGTCTATGTCATTGGAATGGGGGTGCCGTCAATTTGCATAGGAATGTTATTGACTCGATTTTTTTTTATTTTGTGCTTATAGCGAGGTACTAATCATTTTGTAATCGTCGCTCTCTCTTCTTTGTTAATTTTTTTCAAGCGTTGCCTAGTCAGGACAGTAAACAGTCTATATATGCGTAGATTATAATAGAATAGAATAGAAAGCGTTTATTCAGCACAAAATTACATTACATTACATTATTAATAAACAATTATTTTTATGCCGAAACGGTCACATCTCAGCACATGCTGATTTTCAGCGTCTCTGCTCAGGCGGTGACCATTCATTTTTTCAAAATGAGAGAGATGTCGTGAGTTTGTCCCTAAGTGGACACCACTGAAGAAATATAGTTGAAAAGTTTAATTATCATTAAATACTCTCTCCTCTATTTCATTTTCAGTTTAACTTTCTTAGATTTCAATATCAATTGAGAAAAACTTACACTTTGTTGTAGGTTTACGTGCTGTTTTCTGTTCATTGTTCCAGATAGCTACTGGTATCGGCAATATAAATAAATAAATACGTGTTTTTATTTAATTTTTTTGCATTCATAATGCAATATTTCTATAAGATATAAAATACGCTAACTACTCTATACTACTACAACTTCTACTGTTGAAATGCGTTTGTAACATTCGACACGTTTGCCAGCGTCTCGGTAGCTCAGGGATCAGAGCACTCGCCAGGATAGCGAAAGGTCGTGGGTTCGAATCCCACCTGAGGGCTCGGAGGCGTAGTTGCATTTTACTCGCGTAATTTATATCTTAAATAAATACATATTAAACAACATGACATATATTTTTCTATACCCAAGTTAAGTAACCAAACGCTAATCTACACTAATATTATAAAGAGGAAAGATTTGTATTTTTGTAAGTTTGCAATGAATAAACTCAAAAACTACTAAGCCGATTTCAAAAATTCTTTCACCATTGGAAAGCTACATTCACGCTGAGTAACAAAGGCTATATTTAATAAAATTTAAAGAATTTAGCTACCCGTGCGATGCCGGGACGGGCCGCTAGTATTATATAGTTAAGAAACAACAACGATACTACAATATAAATAAATTCGTTTTCTACATTAACCCGGCCAGGGATTGAACTCGGAACCATGTAAGTGGACTTAGCAGATCATTGTCCAGCAGATCAAAATTAAATGTGAGTTCTTTTTGCATGCAGCTGAGTTCTAGAGTTCCTGATACTTACAAATTTGATACAATAACATTTCCTAATGATACAAATTGATCTTTTATAATTTTTATAAATTTAATTCAGTTTTCAATGCGATCTTATAAGATAAATGATTATAATAGAAAAATGCTAGAAAAACAACTCGGGTCATAAGTGAATTCTCAGGCGGGAATCGAACTCGCAACCTTTGGAAATCCGGTCCAATGCTCTCCCAATCGGTCACTTGTGACCCTAGTCGATTTTTTCTAGTATTTTTCTATTTTAACTAATTGATTTGCTACAGGGTAACTTCTGCTAACTAGCAGATCACTTTATTAACACATTGACCGCCTTGTCAGTCATGGGTGACTGACACTGGAATACTCCACTGACTGACAAGGCGGTCAATGTGTTAATTGACATTTTTCGAGATGAAAACGCCAAAACTATTTTGAAAAATGTATCAGGAACTATAGAACTCAGCTGCATGCGAAAAGAACTCTTATTTAATTTTGATCTGCTAAGTTCAATTACATCTCGGAACCTCGGAATGGGTTATCATAAAAACCGGTATTGAACCACTCGACCACGGAGGCCTTCAAATATATTATATAGGTTACATTATATGTAACCCCAGGGTTAAAGTAGAGGTTTCTGTTTTGTCTACTACTATAATTTATATATGTGCATATTTTTCTTTTTTTAGTTAAACAATTCTTAAGTATTTTTCGTCGTTATCAGTATATTAAAAATAATGAAACAGAAAATAATGCACAAAAGGTATTTAACATTTTTGTTATTATATAATTCCATTCGAATAAAACAACTTTTTACGGTTTTTGCACATAATTTATTTTATATTTAATCCTAACGTTTCGACTTTTACACAGGAGCTTTGATCACAGGATGACTAAGGTAATGGTCGTCATATATTTTCTGCTACCTCCACAATATTTTAATAGGGCACGTTCCTAATTACTACAGTTTTATATAAATAAATTGTTTTATTTTACATTTTATTTATTTTACTACAATTACATTGACTACTGAGTCTACTAACAGTTCGGAAATTGGGAGGCCCGTCCCCAGTTCGGAAATTGGGAGAAATATGTAATGTACGCGGAAATGTAAGAACTAAATAAAATCATATGTTCAATAATTAATACATATATTAAGGGCAACAATAAGAATACGGACAATAGAAAGAAGAAAACAACGAAACACATTACACCTTCTTCTCAATTTATATCGATGTTTTATGATATCGATACTTTATGTGTTGAACTTAAAGTTGAAAGTCTATCGAGAAAATTTGGGTAAATTTTATTGGAGCGGAGAGAGCAAAGCTCCCATGGATCAGCTTCGATGGCGCAATATCTGTTATTCCATAACTTCCCGAGTTCTTAAACGATTTTCATATTTATTGTGTGGAATCGAATCAACAGGTTTAGGACCAGATTGTAACCGAATTTTGAAATAAACAAAAATTCTCATCGAAACAAATAAAAAAAAAATATTTTTTTAGGTATTACGCTCCGCTCCAATAAATGGTTCTAGCGTAGCTTTATGCTTAGCGACTGCATCGCCTAGTATAATTTTAACTGTACACAGGTGCTACATTTTTAAAGTAGTATTTGTCGTAAGTCAAATATAAAATATTAGGCAAACTCATGCAACAATAAATGAAGGTCTATAAATGAACATGAGATTGCCAAGGCCTCCTTTAAACTTTGAAGTTCAGTAATATATCGAGTATTAATAAAATATTCCTAATATTGCCTTAATAAAATTTTCTTCTTATTTTTTCATGTTGCTGAAAACTGCGAACGCCTTGTAAGCCCAGTTGATAAGCTGAAAATGATATAATATAACACATATTTGGCTACCTACTAGATGCTACTACGCTCTAGTTGCAAAGGTTCATCTCACATGATGGGAAGTGGTCATAAGTGCCCTTAGAAATCTGCAGCATCTGGGAAGCTGCATACGTAATCAATTTAACATGATGGTTTTTATTCGAAAATAATAAAAAAATAGAAGAACTGCAGAAGAATAAAAGAAAGCCTTTTTATTTTTTAATACTGTTTTTTTTTGTTTTTGTGCGTGTACGTTCGTACGTTCTGAGGCCCTGCCTGCGCTTCTGCGTCACTCTGTCTATCTTAGAATGACGCAGACGCATATGCTTATGTTATGTTAGTGTTTAAATAAATGTACTCTTTGTGTTTAATGTTATAGTTTCTTTTTTCTAATTGCTTTTTTAATGCAATGTGTTGTAATGCAAAGTGTAATTTATTTGCGAAGCCAATAAAGGTGTTTCTTTCTTTCTGTTTGAGCGGAATATAAGAAAAAGCCAAAAATAATGACATGCCGTACATTTTCTTCAGTAACTGAGAGAAAAGCGCAGTTACTGAAGATCAGGCATCCAGAGCTATACGAAGCCACAGAGAATTTGTGTATAATAGTTACTATTTATAATTACGCTAATCCCTGGAAGGCGGTGGAAAGTTAAATGCTTATGTTACGAGTAGGTTTGTGATACATCGGCGATATTCCAATTTAGTCCATTTGGTTCATTGATGACATCTGAAAAGTGCCGTATGGTGTTCGGCAAAGTAATAGTACAAACCCTTCACCACTTCATTTTCATCTCAGCTGAAGGGCGTCTACTGTTGGACATATGCTTTCTCAAAAGAAAGGGGGATTGCGCTATAACCTTAACTCTTAACAGGCGGGATATAGATTTCAGCAGAAGACTATAATTATGAAAACCCTCCTACCCATTTTGGGTTGGTACTCTGCTGGACTCACTCCGGCAAATTTGACATTTATCGTTTGTGTATATTGTCATCGTATATGTCGACAAATCACCATACGCCACACGAAGACCACAAAATGGGCATAACGCGTTTTCCGATTTACAGTCTTCTAATCATTCCATCAAGCGTGGAATAGCGGAATAGCCATACTTACTATAGTGTACGTATCTAATGAGAGGATAAATACTTTTCCAGCTGTCACACTGAGAGGGCGTTTGCATCGTTCCATAAATATGACTATGAATAATTTACTCTTTTGGTCAATAGTCAACCACGGGCCATCAAAGGCAGCTTGCAGTAAATCCATGCTCTGCAATAAAAAAGAAAAAAATTAACTCGCATTCTGGTAGTTGACTATATAGATATTCAATCTGAATCTGAAGAGCTTGTATGAAAGGTCTTATGAGAGTTGAAGAAACGAAAGATGTACGTCAGATTCAGGGAAAGTGGAAATCTTTCATTACTGTCTACCCTTGCGTGATTTTGTGTTTATTACTAATGTGAAGTTTAAAGATAAAAACCCGTGACAGAAGACTCTGTAAATTTTTTCGCTATATCATTTCACTGTCAACGGGTCGCTTCGCTTCACGCTAATTGCATATATATTTGCATTATTTGCTTTTAACTCAAAAAAGTGTAATCGTAGGTAAACCCGCAGCATTTTGACAAAACATATATTTGAAATAAAAAAAAATTATCATTAAAAATGTAATTTTTATATTCAAACTTAAGGGTTTCGTTATTAGAAATGTTGAAAAATTATTATATTTAGCTGGCTTTTAACGATGCGTGATTTCCCAAGCTAGTCGCAGCCAATAGAAGAGTAGCATAGAATATTATATAAAGAATAGTACAACGGTAGCGACTGAATTGTCCGCAACGGTGCATCATCATCAGTGCGCATCACGGGAAACCGTTTTCTCATGCTCTCTTTCGGTGAGTTGTTCAGAAGCATAAGAATACATATATTCGAGCTGTAAAAAGGTTCGAGTAGCGTTTCCATCAATCCTTTATGAATTCATTTTGTAACCCATCATAATTTCATTAACACTTAACTCGATGAACACTACCTAAAAAATTTAACATTTCATTTTAATATTGTATAATTGAACATTTCATTGTTAGTTCATAAAGTTGTTACTAGATGGCTCTATGTATGTGGTTAATTTCACCACACGACCTCTATCTTATTACAATTGTAGTATTTTTTTTATTTGTACGTCACGATTTACACAATGATTACAAAAAAATAACTAAATCCTAGGTCATACTTACCAATAAAAATAATATAAAAAAATGTCGAAAAATATTTCTAGTAAGTCAGTAAGCATAAATTTGAAACATTTAGCATTTTTTCAATAGAAAAATGGTTAATAGGTTACAATTATAAAATTTAAAAAAATGTTTTATAATTGCTTTATAAATATGAATTTAGTTTTGAAACTCCTTTGAATTATTCGTGTGCTTACCTTCCAAATCAATTCGTCTCCAAACCAACACAGTATGAACACCTCAATTAACATGCAAGTCAAGTAGATCGCCATCCACATTATTTGCATTGGATGGCTAGCAGGATTTTCTATCTAAAAATTACATTAACAATATAAAAATGTACAAAGGCTAGGCTCTAGTGTGGTTATAGCATCCAATCAGGTCAAAATGCGTACCGACCCTTTTTAATTTCAGAAAATACGTAGGTTGAGGACGAGTTTATGGAAAAAATTTCCGGGCGCCTCAACAGCGGTCAGTGCCAGACATTTTCGTATCCTATTAATCTGTACTCATTGCAATATGTCACGTTTACGATTACGAGGCATGTATTAGGGGCTTTAAAATGTATTTTTTTACTACCCATTCCATAAGAAGCCTTTGCGGAATTTGCTGAGTTTTTGTAGTCCCAGCCAGAAAGCGCTAATCACTACGCCATCAATCTCCTATTCATTTCTTTAAAGTTGTTGATGCAAAGAAGACAATATCACATCTCCAGTTCACAAAGAATTCACAAAATTTACGAAGTTTAGTTAACAATGCCAAAATGCCCCAAAAAGTTTATAAGATTTTTTACAGTTGTCTTTGTAGTAGATACTGGCGTAATAATTAAAGACATTTTATGTTTTAATAGTACTATCAAATACATTATAAACGTTCCCGTAATCACTTCGGGATAACCTACATGTATATGTTACAAGTACGCACGTAAATCGTATATAGGCATGAATACAAAGCTGGCATCTCAACTGCAACGGCGATTGCCTTTGAAAATGTCATAAAAATAAAGTCCGCATTTCAGAAAATGTTAATTTTCTGAAAATTTTCAAAGCAAAATTATGATTTTTCCACGCCTCCATTTGGCAGACCGCTCACAGATTATATGCAATCTGTGCATTGTTTTTGTTTATGGTACGGTAAACGTAACAACATTATTATTTACTGTGCAATATATAAATAAATCAAAGACTAAAAATAAAGGTAACATCAAAGGACAAGTTTAACTAAAACCACTTTTACGGGATTAATTGCGCATTAAATTTAGTTTCTTTATATTCAATCCTGACGTTTCGACTCCTTTACAGGAGATCACAAACCTTAGTCTTGTCAGGATAAAACGTAAAAAAAATATCTGGTAAAAGACGTTTATTATTTTAATATGTGATGTGCGCGAAAAATTATCGTCACTTAAAAAAAATCTAATTAACATAAATACAAACCGATAGAAACTGAAGACCGACTAGACACAAAACCATGACACTCAACATAAACTGCAATGCCGAAGCCAGACTGAATGCACCTTCTATCATAGACACGTATCTGTAATTCAATTTTAACTTATTAGAGTCAGTCACCATGATCTGTAGACTAATAACGGGTATAACGCGTTTTTCGAATTATGGTCTTTTACTGAGATTTCCAACAGCCCATAAAGTGTAAATCTACAAATTAGCGTAATTACCATACTTACTCTACCGCTGGTATGTATTTTTATTGTACTGTATAATATCATAATAAACGAGATATAATCAACTAGTTCTTTCAAGCTATTGCTTCTAAACTATATCAGGTTAGTAGTTAATTACAAGAGAATTTAACGTTGTTTTTACGTTCATATTCATATAATTCAAAATTTAGCCTTCTTGTTGCACATACATTGGTCGTAAAACAATTGATTGAGCTACCAAGCCTTGTCAGAGCTTGGGAGTGCATTGGACCCGACTTCCAATGGTTGCTGGTTAGATTCCCTCCTGAGAAATCACTTATGAGCTAAGTCGATTTTTTCTAGTATTTTTTTATTATAATAATTTATCTTACAAGATAACATTGAAAAATTGCATAAAATATATAAAACAATAAAGACTGCAAACCCCTTCTCATAAGGGCACTGCAAATTTGTTACAAATTAAGGAAATTACATTAAGTAGGTTTACATAGGTAATTACTACGAGGGGAGGTCAAAAAGTTCGCGGAATGAAGGGGATGATGGGTTAGGTTCATGGATCCAGAAAAAAACTAATTAAGTATCTCACCATTAATATGTATTCCAAATTCGAACCTAATCGGGTCATTATTCTTTGAGCTATCAACGTGCAAACAAGTTAATCTGGAAGAAATCAACAAGTATGGAGAAAATTGAATATCGCGCCGTTATTAAATTCCTCACCAAACAAGGAAAATCCGCTCAGACAATTCTTCAAGAGATGTTTGCGGTTTACGGGGACTCTGCCCCTGGTAAGACCATGGTTTATAAGTGGCATGGCCTTTTCAAGCAAGGAAGAGACTCATTTAAAGATAGCCAACGTTCTGGACGGCCAATTGAGGCCACCACACCCGAAATCATCGTGAAAGTAGAAAAAAATGTATTAAAAGATTACCGTCTGATGAAGAAGCAGCTAGCAGCAATGATTGGAATATCCGATACAACCATTTTGAACATCCTACATCATCATCTTGGGATGCCAAAGGTCAGCGCACGGTGGGTTCCGAAAATGCTTTCTTCCCTTCAACAACGACAACGTGTCGAATGTTCTCGTCGGTTTTTGGAGCTCTGTGGCGATAACAAGGAAGAAGTTATGGCCCGGATTGTTACTGGAGATGAAACCTGGCTTCAGCACTATGAACCCGAGTTGCCCAAGAAGTACTGAGTCTCAGAATCGGCCGGAAAGATCATGACGACTATAAATAACGCGGTATTAATATAACGCAGAAAGAAGAGGAAAATTGACCAAAGGCGTGCTAATTTTGCATGACAATGCACCTGTGGACACGAGTCATGTTGCGATGGCTGCTATTCACCGGTGCGGCTTCGAACAATTCCACCACCCTCCTTATAGTCCAGACCTGGCCCCCACTGATTATTATTTATTTGAAAAAATGAAAAAAGAACTGCGTGGTAAGGAATTTGACGACGATGAAGAGTTTTAAAGTCGGCAATTTCCGCCTTTTTTGACTCATTTTGTTATGATGGTATTAACAAATTATTTGAACGATCTGAGAAATGTATTAGGGCTAAGGGGGAATTGAAATTTTGAAAAAGAAGAATAATTTGGTGTTGAATTTCAACCTTCTTCCCACCCATTCCGCAAACTTTGTGACCTCCCCTCGTAGAATAGTAATTGTGTTTCAAATTTATAAATTTTATGTATTCTTTATGGGCACATTTCAATGAAAGCTTAAAAGCTGTGCAATATTCTTACTTGCTTTTCATTCTGATGCTTACAAAAATGAGAAGTAAGTAAATAAATAATAAAAACGCCAGAACAAATGCAAAACCGTTTCTTTGTTCTTAGGCCGGGGATAATACTGAATAAATGAATATATTAACATGTCTTAACTTTATTACGACTAATGGAAAAACGAGTGCCGACTTTATAAGACTCTGGTGTCAAATTATTAAGCTCGGTGAGTTGACGGTGAAATTAATTTCGGAATAAGGAAAGTGATATAGCTGCCGTGTACTTTGATAAACCCGTCGATCAGTTCATATTGTTTTAGCCTGTCATCCTGTACATCATTAATATATATCGCGTATTTATCAAATCTTTTATAATCTGTGCCAAATAGTTTAGCACTATCACCCAACACAAAAAGAGGATAAGATAAGATGTTATAAGTTTGACCGCTATGTGTGAGTTTATGTGTGTCTATCTGTGGTACCGTAACTCTTACACGTATTAACCGATTTGGATGCTGTTTTTATTAAAAAGCAGGTTGTCTAGCGGTAGTTGTTAGTTTGGCCGACTCAAAGTCATCAGCTCTTCTATTAGCTGCGGTAGGGATCTTAGATGCATAATGGGTATAAATTAACTGACCTTTCTCACTTATACATGACTAAAAATTATGTACGATTACTATTTACAATAATGAACATTATAAATCGCGATATAAAAGCTTTTTTGCGTTTGGGGTTTATTTAATTTTTAATTAAATTTTATCTTAGGCTTATGCTATACCTCGCTGTGAAACATGGTTAGCCCAAATTTGAAATATGATGCGTATGTATGATAACGTACACGGGCGTAGCCAGGGACAGGGTTTTGGGGGTTCAAACCCCCCCCCCCCCCGAAATGTTAAGATATCAACATCAATAATATCAAAATAAGGAGAGGCCAGCGGCATAACTTATTTTATTACTTATTATTACACTAATAGTGTATTTTGGATTCGCTCTCTACCATCCGCCGCCGCCCGTCGTCATTTAGGGCGTACGCTAAACCTTGCGCGGGTACACGCCGCAGGCATTGCTCCGGCGTCTGACGTGGGCCTGGGACATTATCTGGTGTATTACCTTTAAATTTTGCGGTCAGTTCTGTAATTGAAGACGCAAATATTATGTATTCAGCAGTGCTACCCGAAAGAAGTACAATGAGTCAAAAAAGTATCGGGAATGGATGATTTGTTTATGGTTCCGCATTCAAATTTTTGTTTTCGTTGTTGTTAGATTGGCACAACTGTTTGCCATTTTGGCGCGGAGTTTGAGTTTCATCTGTTATTAATATAAAATACAGTGCTGTTTTTAGTTATATCACATCTAGTGTATATTGATGTCGTGGAGTATCGAAGCGTGAATGGGCAGGACACATAGCAAGGAGAACTGATGGCCGTTGGGGCGGAAAGGTTCTCGAATGGCGACCGCGTGCCGGACGTCGCTCAGTGGGTAGACCCGCTACTAGGTGGACCGACGATCTGGTTAAGGTCGCGGGAAAACGCTGGATGCGGGCAGCATAGGACCGATCGTTGTGGAGATCCTTGGGGGAGGCCTATGTCCAGCAGTGGGCGTCGTACGGCTGATATGATGATGATGAGAGTATATTGCGAATTTCATAATGGACAAAAATATCGAACAAAGAGTTTGTCTGAAATTTTGCATCACCAATGGAATTTCGTATTCGGAGTCACTGAAAATGTTACAGAAAGCTTAGGGTGAATCAACTTTATCAAAAACACGTGCTTATGAGTGAAACAAAGTGTTCAAAAGCGGTCGACATGTGATGGAAGATTTGCCTTGCTCTGGTAGGCCATCAACGTCTGCAACTTAAGTTAACATCGCAAAAGTGAAGGAAATAGTGACTGAAAATAATCATTTAACTTTAAGAGAGATAGCCGCCGAACTTTTTGTATCTCACGAGTCGACGCGTACCAATTTAAATAATCATTTGGGTATGAAACATGTTACCGCTCGGCTAGTCCCCAAGACCTGAATTTTCTCCAAAAACTCAATCGCATGAGAGTCGCTGAGGACATGCTAGAACGAGTCAATTCCAACCCAACATTCTTGAAACGCATTGTTTCTGGTGACGAGACGTGGGTTTACGAGTTTGACATGCAAACTAGTCAACAAACTTCGGAGTGGCGCCTTCGAACTGAAACGAAATCGAAAAAACCACGCCAAAGTCGATCAAAAGTCAAAGACATGTTCATTGTTTTCTTTGACTATCGCGATGTTGTGCACTCGGAATTCTTGCCGGAAGGTCAAACGGTAAATAAAGAATATTATTTGAGTGTTATGCGGCATTTAAAAAAGCAAATCACACGATAAAGGCCAGATTTGTGAAAAGAAAATTCTTGGATTTTGCACCACGATAATGCGCCTTCGCACTAGGCCATAATTGAGAACGAATTTTTGACCAAACACTCAACAAATACCATCCAGCGACCACCATATTCACCAGATATGGCTCCAGCTGACCTAAACTCAAATTACCACTTCGTGGCACCCGTTTTCAATCGGTAGAAAACATAAAGGAGAATTCGCGGCGAGAACTGAACTGAATTCCGGAAACAGCGTTTAAAAAATGTTTTGATGATTGGATTATTCGTTGGCGTAAGTGTATCGTTACTGAGGGAGCATACTTTGAAGGTGTATAAATTTGGATGAATAACAAATATTTTGTATATTATATTGATCTTTTCTCGGTACTTTCTTGACAGAGTAGTACATCTGTCGTCAAAGCAGATCTTGAAGTGTGTTAAGCAGCTATGACTATCACTATGGAGTAGGGGATACTCCAAAATCTGCTTTGGGTGCGATCAAAAATTATATCCAAATATTAACATGTTGTTACAAATATTGGCTACCATACGGTACGGTATGGCCCATACCTGTTTCCACTGCTACGCCAGGAAGGACTTTTTCAAGCCTACGAAGACTTAAGAACAACTTGCGGAACACAACGAGTGAAAACAGACTGAACGTCTTGGCTCTCATGAATATTCACTATGGGATAGAAATTGATGCGAATGAAGTAGTGGATATATTTAAAAAGAAAAACAGAAGATTATTTCTGTAGTACATATGTAATAAAATAAACCTTCTGTTTCTTTTTTTTACATATTTTTCATATAATATAAAGCCTGCATGCACTTTCAGTAGTTTTATTTTCTTGAACCCCCCCCGAAACTAAAATCTGGCTACGCCCGTGATAACGTATATTTAGTAGCGATATCACTAGTATTTGTTGCTATTATTGTCATTAGTAGATGATAACGCCGGAGTTGTTCGTGGCTTGTACTTAAAATACAGTTTTCATAATACTAGATGAACCTGGCGCTTTTTTTTTGCTAACTTTATATAACCTGACCCTAGAATAAGGACAAAAATTTATCAAAGTTGGTTACGTTTTCGGTTTTTACGAGACAAATGAACAACATTTGATTTTTATATACAAGAGAAGATTAGCCGATTTGGCAGACGTTGCCCTATCATAATGAATTTTGAGTTTTAAATTCATAAATAATTCCCATAGTGAAAAGCACTAAAAAATTGGGAATAATTAGAAGAAAACGGAAACTTCTTCCTTTTTCCCATTTTTCGGTTTTTGAAAATTCTTATTAAAACTATAACGATCATCTTGAAAAAAATAGCTAAATTTGTGATGCTTTCACTAATAACAATTTATAAAACATTCACAATTTAACATAGACAGTCATAATTGCTGCAGGATTTATGTTATAATTTTAAAATATAAAAAAAATATATACAGTCGACTCTCGTTAATTCGAAACCCGAGGGACTCTTAAAATATTACGAATTATCGAGTGTTTGAAATAAAAAATGGTTCGATATTTGTGAGAGAAAATAAATAAAACTTCGAATTATTAAGTGTTGAGCAATTATTATTTATTAACTGCTAATCTATAACAATGTCAAAAGTTTAGAGGTACATTCGTGTACATACATGTATTCATAATGTGAATTAATTAATCTTTCGAAAGAACTCTGTTATAATGGTTTGCTTCAAAGCACATTGCTGCTGCTCAGACTGCTCAATAACTTTTTTTAAGAGAATAAGTGCCTGAAATGCTTTTTCATCAAAAACAAAGTACGCTGATACAAGTTTGAACTTGTCGCAAAATGTACTAACAATCCGCCTCTTTCTCTCTGCAACTTTGAATTGTCGAGTTTTGGACGCCTTTGAGTTCGAATTAACGCGTCGTTTTGTTATAAAGCAATGATTTTTTCGTTCGAATTACCAAGTGCATAATAATGTATTGATTTAGTTCGAAATATAAAGAGAGCCTATAGGGAACTCGTGATAACTTTGAATTATAGAGAGGTTCGAATTATCGCAGGTTTGAATTAACGAGAGTCGACTGTATTATATTCTCTATACGTTTTATTGTTATTGATTGAATATAAAATATATAATTTAAGGAAATACTGTATATTTTATGTTGAACGAGTAAGTAAATATTTTATATATAAATATCTGTAACTAACAGACCTATGTTTTTTGTGTGACTTTAATTAATACAATAAAATTCAGAGCACCTACAAAAAAGAGCGGGATGAGGCGTAAGACATCAAAAGTATTACGTCTCATCCCGCTAGTAAAACCAGCGTAAAGTGCTAAGCTCACCGAATGATACTTTTATGGTGTACGATGCAGTCCTTAAGCACGGACCGTATGTGACGCTCGTTACACCACGACGCCTCCGGCTTATTTCCTTCAAGGGCTCTTTTATGCCGCCTCTTCGCTACAATATCGAAATTGCGTAGATTGAACGCCAATATTTCCATTTGGCCGACTGTAATAAAATGTTATATTTACAATTAAATTAACAGTTTTAAGTAATTGTTTTTAATTAATTCTTATTTTATTTATTGCATTCACAATGCAATATTTGTATAAGGTACTAGCGGCCCGTCCCGGCTTCGCACGGGTGGACAAAATTCTTAATTTTTTTTCTAGCATTCAATTTAGCCTATGACACTCAGCAATAATGTGCCTTTCTATTGGTGAAAGAATTTTTAAAATCGGTTCAGTAGATCCTGAGATTACCCCTTACAATTTAACAAATATACAAACACACAAACTTTACTTCTTTATAATATTAGTATAGATAAAATACGTATGTGAAAAACAACTACGCCTCCGAGCCCTCAGGTGGGATTCGAACCCACGACCTTTCGCTGTCCGTGCGAATGCTCTAGAAGCTAAGTTACCGAGACGCTGGCAGACGTGTTGAAATTTACAAACGTATTTAAAATTCTACTATCAGCTAGTATCGTTCCACTAATGTTGAACGTTAACTACTTTCAACGTCGAAAGTAATATTTTTACAAATATTAAACACTAGCGGCCGGTCCCGGTTTTGCACCGGTGGACAAAATTCTTTAAATTTAACTAGCATTAAATATAACCTATGTTACTCAGCGTGAATGCAGCTTATCAATGGTGAAAGAATTTTTGAAATCGACTGAGTAGTTTTTGAGTTTATTCGTTGCAAACATACAAAAATACAAATCTTTCCTCTTTATAATATTATACATGATATTATGATAAATAGATTATAATAAATAGATATACACATATGTAATATTTATTATAGAAATATATATAAACATCCATGACTCAGGTAAAAATTTTCGTATTCATCACACAAACATCTGCCTCTTCCGCGATTTGATACAGGAACGTCATTGCAAAAGGTTTTCTTCATATTAAGTATATTATTTACTTGGATTCACATATCAATACTTAAGAATGTTACATCAAACTAAACTTAGTACATGCACCGTGAAGTTAAAGTAATTGTTTCCAGTTAAAAGTTCTAAAACAATGCTTTAAGTACTAACCTAGCTAGTTAATCTATACTAATATTATAAAGAAGTAAAGTTTGTGTGTTTGTATATTAGTTAAATTGTAAGGGGTAATCTCGGGATCTACTGAACCGATTTTAAAAATTCTTTCACCAATAGAAAGGCTCATTATTGCTGAGTGTCATAGGCTATATTGAATGCCAGAAAAAATTTAAAGAATTTTGTCCACCCGTGCGAAGCCGGGACGGGCCGCTAGTTATTAATATAAAAACTCAACGTGTCCCAAGTGTCAAGCGGTGATAATAATCACTTAGCTCTTTCTTCTTTATGATTGTTGGATACTTGTTAAAGTATGACGACCGTTTGGTGCAACGGTAGCGATTCTGCCTTTCGCACCACTGGTCCTGGGTTCGAATCCCGGAAGGAGCTGATGTTAGAATGATGAATACGAGCATTTGTACCTGAGTCATGGGTGTTTATATATATTTCTAGGAATATTACATATCTATGTATCATATATGTATGTCTATCCGTTACCTTAGTATCCATAACACAAGCCCTACAGTGTTTACTTTGGGCTAGGCTAATTGGTGTGAATGTAAGAAACATTTTTTTTTTATCTTACCATTAGATGTTGAAGGTAGTAGTTTTTTTAATGGGTTTATTCTTGATCCCAATCAAGCCCAGGGGCCAAGACAGGACCTATGATGCAGCGGTTTAACCCAGAAGGTGCCTTTTCAGTCTAACTCAGAATTCAGGCGGGTTCTATGTACCTACTCGAAAATACAGACGCAGGAAGGGAGTTCAATTTTTGCTGTGCCCATTATAAAAAATGTTGAGTAGCGCAGGTTGCGAATATTAGGAATAGCAATCAAGAACGGGTGGTAGCCCGCTGTGCGTCTGGATGCCCGAAATAAGGCTAATGGCGGTATTAGCTCATGGAGCTCCTAAGCTCATGAAGGTTACCATAGCACTGGCGTGGGCTTAAGGAATTAGAAATTTCAAAAAATCTGTTAAGGTCTTACCAGCTCAAATGAATATTCGTCCCACCTGACATCAGAGACGAGTAATGATTTCTCTGGATATAAAAATCTAGCAACTGAATGCTTAGTAAATAAGTATAATATTATGATGACATTAACCGACGACTAATTAATTGACGACCGTTTGGTGCAACGGTAGTGATCCTGCTTTTCGCACCAACGGTCCTGGGTTCAAATCCCGGAAGGGGCAGATGTTTTTATGATGAATACGAACATTTGTACCTGAGTCATGGGTGTTTTTATATATTTCTATGAATATTACATATCTATGTATCAAATATGTATGTCTATCCGTTACCCTAGTATCCATAACACAAGCCTTACAGTGCTTACTTTGGGCTAGGCTAATTGGTGTGAATGTAAGAAATATTTATATTTATATTTAACCACTTTCACAATTATGATATTACTAGCTTCTTCCCGCGACTTCGTCCGCGTAGAAAAGTTACTTTGGGCTAACGCTAACTTTATCCCGCGACTTCGTTTACGTAGGAGGTGACGAATATTTTTAAATAATACGTACGTTTAGGAGCTATTTTAGGTACCTACATCATGCTTTTATCAGTAGGAACTTTAAAACGTTAGGTATAAGTACTGGGTCTTATAAACTTATATCGTGTAGATTGTAGGTTATTTAAAAAAAAACTCAAAAGGCCACCGCCCTTCCCCCCTCATGATTTCCCGCCGGCCCTGCACATCATAAATGTGCACGCAGTACTTGATCATTATTTTGCTGCGATGTTATTTTAAAACTGCGATATCTCCTAAGATATTCATTGAAATCGAATTATGAAAAAGGCAATTTTGCCTTAATTGTTGTTCTCGATTGTTTTAAACTTTCATGGTCACTAACATTATAGTAATATAAGTTATTTGCGGGATTGTTACCATGTACCTTGTTATTGAATTTCCGATATTTCGGCACTGTTGCAAGTGCCATGATCACGGAGCGACTGAAGTAATTGCGGGTAGGCTGTTATTGGCAGAAATATCGGTCTACCCTCCGACGAAGTCTCTTATTGCGTTCGTTACCCGTACCACTGTTCACATTCTCACTATTCACTTGGGATTGTTCTCGACACACAACACTTACAGTATCGGATCGCGACACGACACATTTTTGATTTTTTCCGTTTTTACACATACGAACCACTGGATTCCAGACATTCGACAATTTAAACCCGTCCTCACGATTGAAATTTTCATGTTTTGTTATTTCAATCGCTTCCCTGACCAATCTTCGTATGTATTATATTCTTTATTGCACATAAAAGATAAACAATATACAAATGTAGGTAATATTGTTTGCAAGGGTGGACTTATCTCTAAAAGAGATCTCTTCCAGTCAACCCAGAATAAGTGTGGTTGGTCGTATAAGTGGGTGTCACTAAGTGCAGACAAGCAGTCATGTGAAATAAATATTAAAATAATAATAAATGATATACAGAAATAAACATATAAATATATACATATATATATATTTACATACATATAATATATACATATAGCTACTTATATAACAATAAGAGACAACATCTAGAAATAATACCCATATGATTCGATTATTTTAATAAATTCAGAAAGTGCTCCTTCAGTTTCGATTTAAATGATACAATGGATGAACACTCTTGTATCACTTTAGGGAGTTTGTTCCAGAGCTGCGCAGCTCGCACTGAGAAAGAGTTCTGCAAAAAGTTAGTGTTGCTTCTGGGGACCTCCAGCACTTTAGTGATGCAGGACCTTTGGGAACGCAGAGGTGGGGGAAGATACCGGAAACGGGAACGAAGATAGGCAGGAGAATTAGGGTTTTTAAGAATGTTGAACAGGGTGACAAGGATGTGCATGTCACGACGCTGCCGAATAGGTAGCCATTTGAGCTCCTTGCGAAAGTGTGAGACGTGGTCAAATTTACGTAGTCCATAAATAAATCGAATGGCCAAGTTTTGTAATGTCTCCAGTTTATTAAGCTGTTCTTCAGTCACATCCAAATAGCAGACATCAGCATAGTCGAGAAGAGGAAGAAGTAGTGATTGCGCCAGCATTATTTTGGTCTTGAAAGGAAGAAAGTATTGAAGACGCTTGAGGGAGTGGAATGAATAATGCATGCGCTTGCTCACATCGGCAATGTGTGATGACCAAGTCATATTGCGGTCAATAATCAAACCCAGATCTCTCACTTTTTCATTAAATTCTATAGTGACGCCATTGTAGACGATTGGTGGCACCAAGTTCCAATCCAACCTACTCACCAATCTACTGCTGCCAACCACAATAGCCTGAGATTTTTTGGGATTTACAATAAGGCCAAAAGATTTAGCCCATTCTTGCACAGCCCTGAGATCGCGATTAAGAATTTGAACCGCATCTGTTATTTCAGAAATGCTGAAGTGTCTATAGACTTGTAGGTCATCGGCGTAAAGGTGAAAAGAAGAGGATATAACACTGGCGATTTGGTTAATAAATATAGAGAAGAGTAGAGGAGAGAGAACACCACCTTGTGGTACACCAGCCGCCAAGCGAGACCAATCGGAGGAGCTATCTTGACTTAATACACGCTGTTGACGATTAAAGAGGTATGAATGAAACCAGTCAGTAGCTGAAGCAGAGACATTTATAGAGCGAAGGGTGCCGAGAAGAAGGTCAAAATCAATACAATTAAACGCACTGCTAAAATCCAATAATACAATCGCTGTTAGGTTGGTGTTATCCATCGCACAGCGAATATTTTCTGTAACGTTAAGCAGTGCGCTAACAGTACTGTGGGATGGACGGAAGCCAGATTGATAGGGACACAACAATGAATTGGAGGCTAGGAAGGAATAAAGTTGTTGATGCACGAGAGATTCCAGTACTTTAGATAAGACTGGGAGAATGGATATAGGACGGAATTGTGAGAAGGAGTTTGGATTGGAGCTTTTGGGAAGGGGAATGACATTAGCATTCTTCCAAGCATCAGGAAAGATATTGTGAGCCAGTGAGTAATTAAAAATGTGAGTGATCACACGTACAATATCATCCAAAATGGGAAGAATCATGTCAAGACTGAGTCCATCACTGCCAATGGCTTTGGAAGATATTGATTTCATGCATTTTATAACATCAGCTTCAGTGACCGTTTTGAAATTAAAAACAGGGCAATCAGGTGTATCAAGTCTCGACAGAAAAGCTAATGAAGTAGATTTTGAGAAAGTGTCCATGATCACCGGAGGAGTGGAAAAGTGTTGGTTAAGCGCGTTAAGATTTATGGAACTATGGCAAGCTTCTGTGGTTTTACCTACTCCCATGGTCCGTAAGAAGCTCCAGACTTGCTTATGACCTATGCCTTCGATTTTAGAGTGAATGTATTTGCGCTTGGCATCCCTACACATCCGGTTGCAGATGTTGCGCAGATTTTTATAAACAGATAGTGTAGCCATAGTTTTAGAAGATTTGTGCAGCCCTTTAGCCTTATCACGCTTAGCCATAGCCCTTCTTATCGCCGGGGTCAACCAAGGCGCAGGAGTATGTTTCATACGCACCGGACGAATCGGAGCATGCACATCATAGACCCTAATCAGTTCATTTGTGAAAAATTTGACCATAAAGTCAACATCATCAGACTGAAAGATAGGTGACCAATCAATTAGGCTTACATGCTCCCTCAAACCATCTATATCCATCTGCTGCAAATTTCTCTGGTGAAGAACCCTAGGTTTAATTTTAGGCGGGCGAACTTTATACGAGAGGTAGATCAGGTCATGATAAGAGAATGGAGCAGTCAGCTGACCATGGGAACGTACGAAATCAGCATCGGACACAACCATTAAATCTAATAGAGAGGGCTTACTATTAGGAAAGAAGTGAGTAGGAGAAGATTTTTGAAGTATCTGAAGATTCAAAGAAGTTAAGATATTCGTCAACTTACGTGCTCTGCTATCGTCTTTCAGCAAACAGGTATTGAAGTCGCCCATAAGAATTACATGGTCGAAAAGGGGGGCATAATTTTCTAAAATGTTCTCCAAAATCGAAAAATATTCAATCTGATTATTTGGGCTGTACAAAACACCTAAGAAAATATTTTTATTGTTAAGTGTCACTTTGAGAAACATATAATCAAGTGAGCCAGAGTAAGGAGATGGAGAGCTGCATATTACCGAGGCCTGGATGTGCTGACGAATGTAAACACCAACACCGCCACCTCCCAAACCAGTGCGGTCATTGCGGAAGAGAGTATAGCCTGGTATATAACAGCAGGTGGAAGGAAGAGAAGGTTTTAACCAAGTTTCTGAAACAAGAATACAATCAACTATGCCACTGCTAAAAGATGTTAAAAGATCAGCGTGATGTGCAATGAGACTTTGCGCATTAATATGCACCAGGGATAAACACTTGGAATTGTTATTGAACACACCAGACAGTTTGCTCTTCAACGTAGCAGTATCATACAAAGATGTATTACTGCTACCAGCACTTTCGAATTCATCAGATGAGCAAGAGAAATATTCATCATTTACAATCATAAAATGTATAAAATAATATATAAATATTGAAATAAATACTAAATATAGCTGTTATATATAAGATTTCCCAACACTTACATCACAACCACACGTCTAAGTTGACTTAAGCTAGTTTACAATTTAAAAAAAACACACACAAAATAAAATAGATAAAATGGCTAGCAATGCAACTGCTTCTACAATATCAAATTACATAATCAGAATAGTAAATAAAAGAGAAGAGAAAAAAAAAATACTGCAGTGCACAAAAAAGAAAAGACATCTACAGTAAACAAAATATTGTGTAACATATGTCTAATCTGTGATTAAATGTTGAGTCTTTGTTGAGTAACATTACAACATGATGCCTTGGGCTAGTAAAAATTATATAAAAAAAAGTATTATGACATTACTAACGTCAGATAATAGACAATAACATTGGACATATACAATAATCTGTGAATAACATTGCAAATAAAAAGACGGCAAACTAATAAAAAGTATTTTGCGATTACTTACAATAATAAAGTGAAAAAAAAAACAGTTTACCCCACGATAAGGAATACCCAACCAAATTAGAGAGCACCGAAAACAACTCCGATAAATGCAGCGTTCGTTCACTATTAGCGCTGGTTGCTTGCTGTGGTCTTGGGATGCTGGCCAATGAGCTGCTGTAGTTCCGTCATAGTAGAAATCTTCTTACGCGTATTATCTGGAAGAAGTACATTAATTGTGCCCTCCGCCGACCAACACTTACTGACGCCGAAGTGATTGCGAGCCGCTACAAATACGTCCTGCCTTGACCTTGTAAGGAACTCAGTGAGAGTCAACTTAGAGCCCTTGAGTGCCGTTTTGCCTTTCCACACTGTTACTCGATGCTGCATAGAGTGAAAACGCAAGAGCACAGGCCTAGCAGAGTCCTTTTTCTTTGCTCCAAGTCTATGACAACTTTCAACCTCTCCGGGCCCAATTGAAGACAACCGCATTTGGTCGGATAACACTGCCAATGTCTTCTTCATTACATCTTCATTGATATCCTCCTTTAAACCATGAAGCAAAAGTACCTTTCTTCGAGTATGTGTATCCATCCGATCAAGACTCACAACCAAGATTTCCACTTGAGACTTGATAATACTTAGAGATTTCCAGACAAAGGACTTAAATGTAGAAAACTCCGCTGACAAGGCCTTCACAGTGGTGTTAGCCTCTTTAGCTCCTGGTTGATGTAATTTTTTTTCAAATTCAGACATCCTGTCGCCAAACATAGTAGAAAGTTCCTTCATGCTGGCAAGTAGTTGATCTGCCATTCCATCCATAGTAAGTGATGAGAATAAGTGAGTGAATATTGTTTAAATCAACTACGACACTGTGGATGATTATTTAAGACATGTAAGAATTATTACTATTTTTAAATAATAAAATATATAGAGCACTTATTTTTAGGTGTTCACACTTTAATGCCTACCCACCAAAAAAAAAAAAGATTATTTCGACAGAATGTAGTGGCGTTCTGTCGAAATAATCTGTGGGTTATGAAACTCAATCCAGTGGTTAGGACCAGAATCAATCAAATGTTCCGCGATGGCCGATTTCTGCTTATCGTTGTTCTTGATTGCTTTTATGTGTTCCCTTATTCGGCATGCTACTGTTCGTTTTGTTTGGCCAATGTACGAACTGCCACAGCTGCAATCGATCTTAAAGACACCAGGTTTCTCCAAGGGGAAGTTGTCTTTAGGAGACCGTAGGTATTGTGAAACCTTTCGTACAGGTACCTTTCGTGATACCTTTCGTATCAGGGCCAGTACTACCTCCAAATAGATGGAGTCGCAATGGCCAGTCCCGTGGCTTCTGTGGTTGCCAATGTATGGATGGAGCATTTTGAAGAAAAAGCCTTCATCACCGCACCCACAGAAATAAAACTATGGAAGAGGTATGTCGATGACGTTTTCTGACTATTAAGGGGTAACAAAGATGATGTTGAGTCTCACCTGGCAAATTTAAATGGCATCCATCCTAAAATTAACTTTACCTATGAGATGGAAGAAGACAGAAGTCTGGCCTTTCTGGATGTGAAGATTCGGGTGAGGAATGACGGTTCGTTTGGTCATTCCGTTTACCGCAAACCCACACACACTGACCGCTATCTCAACGCGTCCTCGCATCACCACCCTAAACATCTTAACTCTGTAGTGACTTCACTGAAGAACCGTGCATATGACTTGTGTGATGAGGAACATCTTCAAGAAGAGTTGGAGCATGTACGACGAGTCTTACAGAGTAATGGATACAAGGGACACTTTCCATCCAGACACAAATTAAGACACCAGAGACACAAAGTAGACAGACAACCCGTTTATTTGCCATATGTCAAAGGAGAGACTGACAAGATCTCAAACATACTGAATAAGTACTCGCTAAATACTGTCTTCACTCCTGTACGAAAGGTTTCACAATACCTACGGTCTCCTAAAGACAACTTCCCCTTGGAGAAACCTGGTGTCTATAAGATCGATTGCAGCTGTAGCAGTTCGTACATTGGCCAAACAAAACGAACAGTAGCATGCCGAATAAGGGAACACATAAAAGCAATCAAGAACAACGATAAGCAGAAATCGGCCATCGCGGAACATTTGATTGATTCTGGTCCTAACCACTGGATTGAGTTTCATAACCCACAGATTATTTCGACAGAACGCCACTACATACCAAGATTGGTCAGGGAAGCGATTTAAATAACAAATCATGAAAATTTCAATCGTGAGGACGGGTTTAAATTGTCGAATGTCTGGAATCCAGTGGTTCGTATGTGTAAAAACGGAAAAAATCAAAAATGTGTCGTGTCGCGATCCGATACTGTAAGTGTTGTGTGTCGAGAACAATCCCAAGTGAATAGTGAGAATGTGAACAGTGGTACGGGTAACGAACGCAATAAGAGACTTCGTCGGAGGGTAGACCGATATTTCTGCCAATAACAGCCTACCCGCAATTACTTCAGTCGCTCCGTGATCATGGCACTTGCAACAGTGCCGAAATATCGGAAACTCAATAACAAGGTACATGGTAACAATCCCGCAAATAACTTATATTACTATAATTTTGTTTTAAATTAAATACTTGTGATGAATAGCGTATTTATTTGGATAAGGATTGATATCATGTTTCTAAAAACACCTTCGCAAATAATGCATTATTTTATAATAAATTTGGTAAGCATAAAAAAGTCGCGGACTTCATTTTAGAACTTTCAAAAGGAAACAATTCTGTTATACATGCTTTTTGCGAAACTTTAACTGTTTACGCAGCGCACGCAGCGGAAGCTCTCAGAAGAAAAAATATTTTTTTATATATATTTTTTTACATTCACACCAATTAGCCTAGCCCAAAGTAAGCACAGTAAGGCTTGTGTTATGGATGCTAGGGTAACGGATAAACATACATATATAATACATAGATATGTAATATTCATATAAATATATATAAATATCCATGACTCAGGTACAAATGCTCGTATTCATCATACAAACATCTGCCCCTACCGGGATTCGAACCCGGACCGTCGCGTCGGTGGCAGGATCGCTACCGTTGCACCAAACGGTCGCCAGATATATAGATATAGATATATAGAACTTTGTTTAGTAACATATACGACATTTTTATTTCATGCTAGCGTTGTAATGCTCTCTTTTACTGACCATGTATATGGTCAGTCATGATGCAAGATGTCATACGCAAAACAACTAAACTTAGTTACGCAGCAAATCGTCGGTTACTTTTCGAGACTCAAATATAGTCTTCGAGACTAGCATAGCAATCTTGGGATTTACTCCATAAGATTTGTTATGCATCTACGGCGCTTATGAAAAAATATGAAGAGTAAAAGGAGAATGCCCATTCGTGGTATCGTCATTACTCGTAGTTGTACTTAAACCAAATTTATATGAAAAACTAAATTTTTAATTTTCACAAAACGCTGTAAAATGCTTAGCCATAACTTCGACGGACAATAATGCACATAATAATTAGTAATGAATTCACTTCCATATTACCTACCGAATATTTTTATTGACACTTGTCTCCATTTTCTAACGACCGTATCGATTTGCCAAATATAATACGCTATTAACTTCGTCAAAATATCTAATTTGCATTCTAGCATATTAAGTAATTTGAAAGTAATATGTTACAAAAAGACGATTTTATCTTTTGATTGTTTTAAGGGCGCTCTTTTTTTCACTAATCTTGTTGCGTCGTGCTTTTAACTTTTCATACAGTTTTTATAATGTGGATCCTTATAATTGAATTACTTAAACTACCAACAGTGAGTCTATAGTTCAATATATTACCCCGTTGAAAACGTGATTGGAATGTTATGATTTAATTTATTTTACTATACAGCTTAGAATACTAAAATAATATCGACCAATTGTTTTAGCTGGCCCCAACTAATAATAACCCACAATATATTTGATGATAGTACATAAGTTATAAGCTAATCAACCGATTGCTAGCCTCCAAAATACGATGAATTTCCATAGGAAATTTACAAGTTAACACTTTGTAATGGATCACTTTACGGATATCGCGAAATCGCGTTCAGTATTCAGAGCGCATCCTGTGAACACGGCATCTTTTTGGTACAAAGTATTAGATAAGGTTGAAGTTATATAAATATCATACCTGCCGAGCCACTCTGTGGTAACGAATAAATACGACATAGAAGTAGAGTTGTTAATAAACAAAATGTATAAGAACACAGATTAATACACGATATCATCAAAGGTTAAAAAAGTGTGTTTGTCAGCTCCGAAGCACTGAGCGTTTTCCATTTAGAAAAAAAAGTCGACACTGTGTTGCACTGTGTCAACTTTTTGTGTGTGTGTGTGTGCCAACTAAGTTGACATTAAGTTTTTGCTATAGTATGGTCGACACAGTGCAACACAGTGTCGACAATTTTGTCTAAATGGAAAACGTTCTATACTGGAGTTTACTCCTTAAGAACGGTTGTCTTTGAACAGGCACAGAAAATAATGAAACATAACTTTCAAATAAAAGGTGCGCACGATAGGTAGTTCACAAAATACGTAACGCTGTTATTTGATCACAAAATTTTACTCTTCATATTTTCTTCATACGCCCTGTTTATGAAAATCAACTCTTAAGGAGTAAACTTCAAAAACCCGTCTTGGAATTGAATAACGTTTAAAAAAATAATCACATATTGCGACAGGTTGTGTGTCTGTAAAATTCTCTGGTTATTACAAATTCACCAAACAAAAGCCTTCTATGGCAGTAATGTTAAAAGAAACCTTGATAAGTCCATTTGAGCGGTCACATGCGCATGATATTTAAGGGTGCGCAAACGCAGGCGCAGAGATTCGTTATCCCTCTCCTCGGTTCAGTGGAACGGAGAACTACTACGATTAGAGAAGAAGTCAGATGATGTGACTGCCCGACGGTAACTGTATGCTCTCTATCTTCGCCCTACTTCACCTTGCGTTGCTGACTCACCGAGTTCGCCAAACCCTTCCGCTTACCTGCGTAGGGTTGGCTTTCTCGCCAAGTCAGATTTCATGCGCAGTGCGAGAGAGAGTCACATAATCTCTCATAATCTCATTCATTTTTAAAACGACGAGCGTTTTTCTTTATTTCACAAATAAATTTACGCGTTATCATCACGTCTGTTCTAATTCAAACACGAGACTGAATTAATGCAGGTATTCAAAGGACTTTTATAATGTGCTCAGCAAAGTGGAACTCCCTTCCTGCGTCTGTAATTCCGGATACTTATAACTCGTCAATTTTTTAGACCAGGGTGGCACCTTCTAGGTTAGCCCGTTCTATCGTGGATTCTGTTTCGATTTGATAGGTTCGATGAATGCAGTGATGAGTACGAGCAGACCCTTAGAAGAACTTCCAAATTGGAACAGGAACTACGTGAGGCCCATCATCACATCACAGATCTGGAGGAGACTGCTGTGTGTGTGTGTTGGAGACGAATGTGTGTGTTTTGTCACCCATGCTTGATTAGGATCAAGAGTGAACTATTTAAAATAAAGAAAAGATAGAACTTTTAACACCTACTTAAATTCATAGTCAAGCTGAGTTTGCTCGCTTGAGTATCGCGTTTAAAAAACGTGGTGTGCACAAACTCTTAAAGAATCCTTACTTGCAGAAGCAACAAAAGCCGCGAGGATGGTATCCATGACGCCGTCGATGATGCACGTTGCAGGTTTGTAATAAATCTGTAGAATACAAAGATAATATCAAGAATCATTCATTTCTTATACCACTATTATACTTATTATATAACATGGACCAACATTCTGATTTTCATATCATATCACTAGTCAGTTTTTTTTCTTTATTTGTTGCTTGTACGATTTGTGCATTTAGCCAGTGTCAAGTAAATATAATTGCCAGTTCTAGAGTAATTTCTTTCCTTAATTTTATGATGAGGACTGACCAGTAATATATATTTTCTCCCCCTACGTAAATGTGTCAGTCAGTAAATGTGTGGGGTTTTACTGAAATCTCCTCTTGGACTTCTTGAGAGAGCAGGAAAAGACAATTTCCGCTGCTTTGTTACACTTGCTAACACTCTTGTATAAAAACACTTAGTGGTTAATAATCCACCATTATTACGCACTAATATCCACAACAACACAAATTTTAACAAGAGAAACAAAACCACCAACGTGACGCTTCCCGCTCCCGGCAAAAAAGTTCACTAGTCAGTTAAAAGTAACATTCACCAATATTTAACATTTAATTTTAAATTTATTGCTTCTATTATGGTCCCCCACATTATGTTTGTTTGTGATTTTAATATTTTTATTATCAATAGTATCCTGTATGATAGGTACGCAACGATAGCCTACAGCGTAAGGCGGTTCACACACTAGAGATGCGTCCCGCCGCGGTGCGCGTAGCGACAGAAAACGCGCCCCCGCGCGGAGGCGCAGATCTGCCTATCTTAGCGGTGTAATCTGCTTCTCCGCGCAGATTTTCAATACAAATTGACCCTACTTCTTCACGCCCCGCGTTCCCGCGCAGAATCTGCGCGCGGGGCGCCTTCCCGCGCGTTCTCGCGTCGGCAGTGTGTTGTCATAGGCGTGTTTTCTAATTGAGATTCTTGCTTCTTCATATACAATTATAAAATCTGCGGCCACGCGCTACGCGACGGAGCGCGGTGCAGTGTGTTAACCGCCTAAAAGCCAAAAGTACTAGAAACTTTCGACTGGTGCTAACGGGTTCGGTAAAACAATTGGGAGAGGAGTTCAAGTTTAACATTAAAAGGTTGCATATTCAAGCATGATTTTTTATGAAAAATGATTTTTCTTAAAAAATATACTTACATGATGGAGGTATAGTATTTCGTATGCCGGCGATTTGTATACATCAAAAAAGGGATACTCAACATTCGTCGGTAAAATATCAAAACTTTCTGTGAAGGGCATAATGATGCCAACTGAAATACAAATTATATTTTTTGGAATTAATGTAGGTAGTCACGATCAATAAGATATATACAAAGTAGAACCATGTCACACTAAATCGGACGAAAGCATAAAGACAACAATATAGAAGTAAATAATTGAGGGAATGTGATATGGTTCCACGGTGTATATTCTTATGTTTGTGTCTGTACACGTCAAATTCTCATCGAATTATTTACATATAAAAGAGTCAAAGTTTAATGTTTTAAGGGATAATAAACGTGTTTATTGTCTTATGTTTTATTTTATCCAAATATTTCGTTTAACTTTGAGGAGTCGTTTCTAGGTAAAGACTGCTTCAGTAACCCGAAAAAAAGTTCTTTATTCGTTATTTTAATGTAGAACCGCGAGGTTTATACGAAACAATAATCTTTGATATAGGTATGAACATGTATTTGGGTCGTAACAGCAGAAAAACATCTCGACTCGAGAGTCTGATTTGCCTTCAAGGGTTGTTTTTGACAGTTCTAGAAATGTCATAAAGTAATATGATGGTGTACATGAGATGTCAATGACAATAAAAATTCAACGTATTAAATAGGTAGACCAAAAATAAAAACTAAAACTTAATTTTATATAAAAGTGTCATATATAGAAATAAGATTTTATTTTTTTTTATAACTATAAACGTCATCAATAGCAAACATATTTTTATTGGTAGTTCAGATATGGGGAGCAATATGTTAAAATTGATAAAAGAAATTGAGAAAAATAGAGACCACAAAGTTGATTTGTGAAAACAACAATGGTAAAAAAGTTATTTACAAATAATCAGAGAAAGTAAAGTATAAAATATATCAAAAAGTGAGTATTGGGAACAGTATGGATAATATACGAACATTATTTATACGTGTATTTTTTTTTAAAGCATTCACAATGCCATTATATAATTTATATAATCTTTTTCTTTATTGTAATCTTTAAATTATTATAACATAATAATAATAAGTAAAAAAGTTTTAATTTCTAAATAAAACTTTATTTAAAATATCTTTTGTTCCATGAAGTTATCTTAACTAGTTTACGAAATACCATTGTTCATGTAAGTGACTAGTTAAGTGTAACGATAAACAAAGTGTGCGATTCCGAATGTCAACATGAAATATCGTAGCTATGGTTGTGTATGGTGAATATCAATCTCCGCACAAACTCCGCTGAATGGCTTGTCAAACTTCTTAATGATGATTGACGTCGTCTAAGCTTTCGGCTATTCCTTCGGACACCAACACTCGTGACGACCTACAAAAAATCTTGGCAATGTTTTGTGGGTGAATGTTTCCCCATACAATGGTGTGTTCACACCGAAGTTCCTCTTATCATTTTATAATATTAATAAACTATCTGTAGCTGTTGAGGGCACTTGTTGCTGTTTAATAATTCGCCAACGCCATCGTGGTCTTTCATGCTGTCGGATGACCATTATTGGACCATGGACCAGCTTCAATGACGCAATGTCTGTTACGCCATTACTTCCCGAGTGCTTAACCGATTTATATATTTTAGTGTGGAATCGAATCAACAGGTTTAGGACCTGATTGTGACGGAGGCCAAATTTTGGAATTCGCAAATATTTCCATTTGCGCAAACCCTACCTTTACGCAAGTGTAAAACTGCTTTGAATGAGTGTTTTTCAAGCCTAGGATATGATGATGTTGAATCCCTTATTAAATAAAACTTAAATCATTAATATATGTATATTTATAACTATTCTCTCCTTCAACCATGCACATACGTGCACGTGCATACACACACCTTTGCACACACACGCTAACATACGTATAAATATGTATATTAAAAAATAATACTTTTACTATTGGCTTTTAAACATGTTTTTTGTGTTATTTGCTACTGGTTAGATAAAGTTCGAGGTGAGCGTTAATAACTGAGATAAAAATCTAGAATTACGTTATTATTAACGTTAGCTATAACAGAAATAAAGATTATTAATATAATTTTGCTAATGGGTAATAGTTTTTTTATAATCTGAACTAAATACTTTATCACCCAATGTATCGAGTACACTTTTAAGACATATTTTATTTTCGCTCTTAAAAGTTTGTTGTTATAATACTGGTATAGTATACTTTCAATTAACGCACCGCAGACTTCTTTATTTGTTAAAAAGTACACTATTTTTTATTTATAAGTGTCGCCTTGATTGGATGAACGCAATGGCATAGGTGCACAAAGTCGCAATGTGTGCGCTCAGAGTCACACACTCATAATTAAAATGACAATCTTAAAAAAAAATTATAGATATGAAGAATTGTGTTTTATTGCAATTAAAACAAATAATGCGTTTTTGATAATATGTTTTGGATAAAACTAATGAGGTTACTCATTTTCATGAATAGATACTTTAAATCTCAGCGGGAGACGTATCCTACGCGGGGCTCAAGGCTCGTTGGCTGTGAGAGGTGACTTGGGTGTCTTCTGTTCGTGGACTCAAATGATATCTTTTATTCTTAAACACATAATTTATTGGGATCACAACTACACACGACAGGCTCGACACGACGATTCTAACATTAAATTGTAATATTTTACGACTCCTATTGTACACTTTTAACTTATGAAATGGACAATTGAAACGATACGTGTTAGTAAATCAACTTGGCAAAATCACGGGTATAACACAAAACATAGACGTGTCGTCCACGAGCGAAGTAAAAAAAGTCTTTTTCATCACATATTAGTCAGATATATGTATATCTGCCATGGCGGCCGCCCCTCTTACGCCCGTTCAGGGTATCACGAGTGTTGCCAACACTATGACATAAATCAACAAAACACTATATTAATTAAACTTCAAATAATATTCCAAATGACTTTATAAACCAAAAAGTCCTCGTAGCGCGCAGGGGCTACACTCCTTGCATACCGAGTATAAATTACTAATGTGTAAATGTTCTATGAGGGTAAAGGTGGAGTGGCTAAGTTAAAAGGACGCACAAGAACTTACACAATATTGCACCCGAACTGGTGATAACGCCTGAATACGAGTACTACTTTAGTCTATCCACCATCTATTGTACCTTTCAAATTGGCCTTTGAACCTTCCGGAGGCGCGAGAGGAAGTTGGTAAATCCTCATTGATACCACACAAGCAGTATAGTTATGTTAAATAAATAGGTTGAAGGTGATGAATGGCAACATTACAACTCAGTGTATATTTCAAAATGTACGATTATAGAGAAATATAGCAGCAATCAAGGAAACGTATCGTAATTGGTTAATGCTGGTGCCGAAGAAAAATCAGTTTGACCGGCCATAAAGTAGAAGTCCAATAAAAATGCTAATCAGGGTGTGGATGTGATTGCTTTAAACCGTTTTACGATCGATCACGACTCCAGGCGAGATTATTAGGGTTCTGTAACATCGGCTTTATGCGATTCAAATTTGAATAATAAGATCCTTTTTCATTTGAACGTTCATTATTAGCTGTGGATATTTTAGGCTAGACTTTGGTTTACTGGGTTTTGACATTTCCAAATATTGATTAAGGTTTTAATTAATATAAAGTTTTTAAGCAAAATATTTTTTATAAATTCTCAGCGATTAAACTTTTTCACTCTCATTTAAGCATATTATGTAATATTTATTTTAAAATCGTTTACGTATTTTTGGATTGTGTCTCATTTTTCCGTCACTAATGGCAAAAATTGCTTGCTTATATTTTATGGGAACTTGCTCACATATTCCATAACAAGAACACGGTGGTGTCTTGCTGATATAGTGGTGACCATGCTATTGTCACAAATAGCGTTTAAAGGATGTGATAACTTCAGATATTGGTCTCGTTTCATTCACACTTCGGAAAGAACGAAAAATACGTAGATAACGCTGAAAAGGTACGATAACGTCGGATAACAAATACGGGTCATTTAAGCCTCGGGTAAACTCATCGATGCATCGAAACGAGTTAGCGCGGAAACTGAATGAGATAACATTGGTTGATAAACTTGATTCATTCAGATCTTTGGCAGAAAAACTCGGCATTTTTGAAGAGCGCTTTAAATACTTGTTAACAATGGATACAAAACTGAGGCCATTCTGACCATAAGAGGTAAACTTAGCAATGTGTGATAGTGCTTAATGTTGTAATACATTTTTTTCTGTTCCATATCATAATGATGAGTTACTAGATAACAAAAAAATATATCAAACCTGATACAGCTCCCACGCATATCGTCGAATAATAAGTCATCACAAACCTAGCTGTCTTTATACTCTTACGAATTATATTCCTGTGCTCTTCTTCCACAGGCTTAAACTCTTGGCATGATAGATACTTCAGAAGGCTTAGCACTTTTTTTCGATTCAACCAAAATACTGATATTTTGAAGTAGGTATACATTTCGCTTAGGAATAAGTATAATCTGCAAGAAATGTTTGTTATCAATAAATAATAATATTACTTAAATTTTGAGCAAAACAAGTGAGCATCAGTTATCTGTTTTAATTATAATTGTATCATTTTCGTTTTGTCGATATTAATACCATTCACAGTATTACTTCTCGCTTTTATTATTTTGGAAACATTTACTAACTAATCACAGTAAACGGGACCTAATAGTAAACAAAAAATATAATATACCCTTCAGCGATATCTCCGATGTTTTCCCTCCGCTTGAGTAAATAGACAACTTCTCCGACGCCAGGCAAAACACATACTAACCACAGTACGATTACCGTATAAATCAAGTGGACCCAAGAGACAAAACTTCTTGGAGAGAAATTATAATACCACAAACCATAAAACTTTAACCAGTAAATATGCACAGCGTGATATAATTTTGGATTTAAATCATCCCATGGCTCTATCACGCCATAAGGCAAGATTGGCTTTAACATTTTAAGCATCTCTTTCATATATCCCATCTGTATTTTCCTATTATTTCCCCAATGTGAACAGAAAGCCTTTGACGTGTAACTCAGAAATACGTCTTAATACTCATCATGTGTGTTCCTTTGTATCAAAGCAGAGTAAGCGAAGTTACGTGGTCATTATATATCATTTTGTTACCCGCTGTGTTAAGGGTGAGCGTTATAAACACATCTACTAAATATCTTTGATGAAAAAAGCTTTTACCTGTATTTCAATATGACAAAAAAAGACTGTCGGGCTGTGTATGAAGAAATTTTATAAGGCTTAATTCACACCGAGTGGCAACGGTCGCAATTGGCTGAGGGCGGTTAGCAGAGTTTTATCATTTTTTTTTATTGAAACAAGTTTTCGCTACCGTCCGCTACCAGTTTTATTGTATCGCCAAGAGTGTATATATATATATATATATATTCTATATGCTTCACAACGACTGCATTGTCAACTGTAAGCGACATTCTTGAGAAATTTTTAATATGCTAATCCGCTATGAATATGGTGTGAACGGCCATGTCTAACTGGCCATGGCCAGTGGGTCTTATGTGCGATTGCCGTCTGTCAATTACTGGCTGGCAATGTAACCTACTTACACATTGATTATTTTGTTTATAAGGCTATCATCTTTTTATACATAATTCTATTGACGTGTGTCACTAAACTCCTCCTAAACGGCTGGACCGATTTGGATAAATATTTTGTATGCATTTGGGTGGCGCCCTGGATGGTTTAGATTTACACATCAGCCTGGCAGATGGCGCTGCAGTCGATACAGCAACGCGTGGTCGGGTCAGCTAGTTGTTTTATAAAATGTTAGTTACTTGTTCATTTGTTTTTTTCATTTTGTAGCATCCAGTCCATTCGCAGTAGTTATTATCATTTAAATATCTAAACCAAAACAGCAAAGACACGACAAGAGAAGAAGAAAAGCTATTCGCGATACATTATTAGTATATTATGATCCATTTTGTTTACATTTATCTCTTCGACAAAAATCAGTATTGTGTTTAATCAATTTAAAAGTGGTTGAACGTCTATCATCTATAAATGGACCTTTAAGAAATATTTATTTACGCTATACACTGAAATTCTGAGTCCATATTTCGAATTAATAACAGAAAATTATTCACAACAGGTTGGGCGTACTGGAAATTGAGTTTCCAACCAATTGGAAATGAAAGCGTAAATCTACGGACGAAATTGCGAAATCCGCCAACTGGCGTGTAACCTAAATTTTTATTAAATAGGTAAATGTTTGATTTGGTTACAAATCATTTCTTATATAGAACTTAAAATTTGTTTAACTTAAAAAAATCATTGTTAGAAGTTTCCTTTTTTTGTAAGAAATGAATCAATTTTAAAAATATTTGTTTATGTTTCTTAGTAAAGAGTCTCTTTAAGTAGTTAATCTAATATGTCGCCGAAAGCAATTATAATAATTACGCGAAGTAATTAGTTTCTGATGTATAAGAAACGGCATAAGTCTCCTAAATATAGATAATTATGTTTTCAAAGAGGCTCACAAACAATTACAATTTCTCTAATACAAAGGATTCGTTTGCGAAGAAACATTAATAATTGCTGTGTTCCACTTTTAAGCACATTTTGATAATTTTGTATTCGTATTTTTTAAAGAATTTCCATAAGATTAAAAATACGTTTATAAAAAACAAGCACATCTCCAAGCACTCAAATTGAAATGCGCTTGTAAATTTCGACGCGTCTACCATCGTCTCAGTAGCTGAGCGGCCAAAGCACTCGCCCGGATAGCGACGGGTTGTGGGATCGAATCCCGCTTGAAAGCTAGGAGATTTGGTGGTTTTAAAGGCGTATTTTATCTTATAAATAATTTGTTTATAATGCATGGAGAATGGATTAATCCCTACTAATATTATAAATGTGAATGTAAGTTTGTTTGTTATGCTTTCACGCAAAAACTACTAAAACGATCATTATGGAACTTCGTACATATATTCTTGGAGGTATTAAAAGTAACATAGGATACTTTTTATTGAAAAAAAAATACGGGCGAAGCCGCGAGTAAAAGCTAATAACACATATATGTGTATTGGTGAATCAACAACCAATAATGCAGCCTGTACAACAGATTAACGTGGCTTTAAAATAAGGCCTGTTTTAAGATTTTTTTTTTTTATATTAGTCAACATCACACATGCGTTGTTCTAAATCCAAGTAAGGAAGCAATAGAAATGGAATAAACAAACAACAACGGTACTATAACACTTAGTTTCTTGCCAATATAGAAAAATTCGTTTTCAACTCTAACCCGGCCAAGGCAGGGATCGATCTTGGGACCTTGGAGTGGCATCACTGTGAAAACCGGTACTTTAGCCACTTGACCATGCTGGTGACATTATTGGTCACTCATACAAAGTCTAGATTATCGAAATTCGTTTAACCTTTAAGTTACCAAACAACATTATTTTTTATTATAACCATTTAACTGCAGGATTTTTTGTTGAAAATAATATCGAGAAATATCTTATTTTATTTGGACTACGGTTTCGTAAAACGGTAGTGCTCCTATCTTTGGCACCGATGGTCCTGGGTTCGAGAGGCGAAAGGTATAATGTTTGTTGGATGAACACGAACATTTGTAGGTAAGTAGACTCACTTGAATCATGGTTTTTATTTATATATTTTTCTTGGAATATTACATATCTATATGACTAGCTAACATGGCCACGCGTTGCTATCGTAACGTTAATTGATTATAAAAACTGTTATTATTAGGCTTATGGTAACTATGGTAACTATATAAATGGTAACAAACCCACAAAGTCCTTCTTTTATATGTATAGTAGAGATATATGTATATCTACTAGAATTCATAACACAAGCCTTCCAATGCGTTGAGCTAGGTTAATTGGTTTTGGTTTAATATTATTCCATATGCCTAAAACACAGTTATATTAATTTGAAGAATATACTAGTTCTGTATTCCTCATTATTTTACTTGGTTACGTCTTTATTCTGCGACTAGCAATGTCTCAGTTGTCTTACGCGATTCAAAGCCGCGACATTTCGTTATCCGTGCGACTCTGTTTCCATTATTATAGTATTTTGCTTTTATGATATAAACTCATGTCTTCATATTCTAGGTAAGAATATCGACTGTAACATTATACTTTTTATATGTACTAGCTGACTCGGTAACGCGTTGCTATGGTAACGTTATTGACACAATGGAAAAATAGCGGGAAAAAGAGCGGACAGACATACACACAAACAACAAATTTGTGTTCTTAGATTATAGACTAGCTGATCTGGTAACGCGTTACTATGGTAACGTTAATTGATAGAATTGAAAAAGAGCGAACAGACAAACACACAAACAACAAATTAACAAATTTGTGTTCTTAGAGTATATATTAATCAATCGGTAAAGAAGGTATCGCTATGTCATGCTTTTCATTATTTAAAAATTTAACTTCAAAATATTTATATTTAAAGCATCTCTACTGGAAAAAAAATAAATTTGTTTGAGATGTCAGTTCGGAATCAAATCCGTGTTACTTTAATATCAATTAGAATCGAAAAATATTTTTAATATTTATTATTATTTTAATAATATTCATAATATGTTTGTCTGTTGAGTTGAATTTCCAAATCCATACATATGTGGGATCGTAGAAGAAGAAAATGGTTGAATTTAACAACAAAATCTTTAATTTACTTAATCACTTCTTACAGCGTTTATCTCGTGACACAGACTTGACACAGACTACCTTTATATTGTTGCCATTGCTGAAATTAAAATTACACAAAAAATTAAATCTAAAAAACACTTTTCCCACACATATATCTTTGGATATTATTTATTTCCCTTAACACTGCGAAAAAAAGTTATAGTGATAGATTGTAGACACGTAGTGCCACTCCTATAATGAAAATGAATTTATCTTACAATAAAATTTTGTTTACAGATAATCTCACAAAAAACCTATAGGGCAATAGTAAGCATGGGTATGTTGTTGAGCAAGATAGTGTGTTGTCGCATCAAGATTGCAAATACTTGGCGATACTAGACAAACATAACACGCCGTGTCGGTTGTTTGCAGAGGCAAACCAAATGGAACAGAAAACAAATTTAAAGCTTATAGTACTTTGTTATTGGGACTAGTTTTGTTTGGATTTTTTTCAAACTACTGGCTGTTTTCGTGGCGGAGCTAAAAAAAAATATAAAAAGCTCTAGGAAAAATGACAACTGAAAAACGGGAAAAATTCTATACACTAATGCTATTTCAATGTTGGAAAAAAAAGGTTTTTCCCCGAGCAATGACAAGAATTACAAAACATGAGCAAATTAAGCTTTGTTTGTCACGTCTGCTACAATTTTTATGAAATTGTAATTAAAATGCGTTAATTAGAAAAATGTGCCCCTGCATGGCGGACTGTAGCACTTCGCCGGTCTGGATCCCACCTGAGAAGAAAAGACACGCTTGCCTTTTGGAGGCGTTGAAATTAAAAAGTTTCTTTTCACCCACTGGGAAACTTAGCTCAACTTTAGATTCGTTCGCTCAACCCAGGCCTCTCTCATCAACATAACATCGTCACCACTGGCTCTAGTTCCTCTGCATACCCAACAATTAAATCTGATCCTTGATGTGCAAAAGTAAAGCGTTGCTGAGAGAACAGACCCCTAAGATACTCCGGCATCAATAGCCACTGAGTCAGAGAAGTAGCCATCGAAGACTACTCTGATCGATAGTTTAGTCAAGAAATCAGCTGTCCAACTACAAAAGTCAACAGAGAGACCATATGCAGGACGCTTGCACAGCAGACTTGCGTGCCAGACCCTGTCAAAAGCCTTTGAGATTTCAAGTGACACGGCAAGTGCTTTGCCGTATATCTCAAGGATTGGCCCCAGCAGTGCGCCACATACATTAGAAGATCTCCAGTTGATCGTTCTCAGCGAAAGCGATATTGAAGCTCTCTGAGAAGGTCATTGTCTTCTAGATATGAGAACAACTTACTGTTCAGTACTCTTTCCATAACCTTACAGAGTATGGAAGTGATAACAATCGCTCGGTAATTGCATGGGTCAGCAAGACTTTCCTTTTTGGGTACTGGATGCACATGTGCAAGCTTCCAGCTTTTTGATGTGGTTTTTTTTATCTTGAGATAGAGGAGATACAAGCATTTTGATACAGGCGACAACGTGAGTCTTGCTGGAAGGCTAATGAGGTCATTAGCCTTGCTGATATGCCATCAGAACCACTGGCTTTCTTCACGCCCAGACTAAGTAAGGCTCTATGAACCTGTTTATTGTGGATTGTGATGTCCGACATCGAAGAATCACAGTTTGGTGGTTGTTGAGAGCCGGTTTCCAAACGCTTTTTCAGTAGTAGAGTAGATTAGTCAGCAGGTAGGTATCTTACGCGCTGAGTATGCAACATCTGCTGCGCATTGGACTAAATGTGCGTGAAATGCTTGTGAAAAAACCAGACAAGTACAATTGCGTACAACTCCTTGTTGACGAACATATACTAGTTATGTTCAACTAGTATATGTTCAACTAGTATAAATTGTCTATGATACGGTCATCAATAAAATACCAACCTACAAGAAAAGTTTTTTTATTTTGTGATAGAAATTGAACTCTGAGTTTAAAGTTTAGGTTGAGAAAAATCAGTTTCGTGTAGATGATGTGCACGACCTTCTTAGTCGAGAAAATATAAGACAGTCTAGTATTTGTAGGTATTTTGTGTAGCTACGGACATTATACTAAGCCATATGAATGAGATTTTTCACTCGCTATATTCATATTGTATTAGGGTGTTACTACTGGTGATTTGATAAGTTATAAGATTGACGTGGGCTGTCAGAAAGAGATAGTCAGCAATCAGTCAGTTTTCGCCGCGGTTGTTCATTGGAAAATAACACTATAGAGGATGACGTAAGCACATGATTAGTTTTATTGCTTCTCTAAATTTGGTATTTCATATTTTAGGAAAATATAAGCTTTATATTCATATGATACAGTCAATAAATAATTGTACATTGCTATAAGAAAGGACAAAAAGTGTGGCTTTTATTTCCATTGAGTTTTTTATACCTTGTCTATGGTCAATAGAGTAAAGAATTTCAGTTTTCTATATCGAAATTTCAAAGCAAATGTTTATTATTTCTTTTGCCCGAATACCGAAATATAGAAATAAGGGTTTTTGTCTTAATTATCTTTAATAGCCGTAAACCCTTTAGCCATGTTTAATAATATATTAGGTTATCAAATCTTTTACGCTATCTAACAATCATAATAACCGAGGAAAATAGCTCTTTAATAATGAAATAGAAAGGGAATTGTTTGTTTTTTAATTAGATAAAAAAAAATCCAATGAATTTAGTACTAATAAATTCCTAAATGAACAGTCTCTTTTCACCGCTGACGTGAGTTGACTGATCGTCGGCTTACACAAATATTTATGCAAAAAAAGTGATAAAATGTGAAACGATTTATGTGATTCGCACAAGGGGCGGTACATTTGCATAATCACCGTTCGCGTCCCGGCACAAAATGAAATACGTGATCTAAAAAACAAAAACGGCTTCAAATGAAATTGTACCGTGTCATTGTTACCCTGGAGAGTACGAACTAGGCATAATAATATCGATCTAACTTAAAACACGACGTAATATATACTCTAAGAGCACAAATTTGTTGTTTGTGTGTTTGTCTGTCCGTTTATTTTTCCATTGTATCAGTTTACGTTACCATAGTAACGCGTTACCGGGTCAGCTAGTTTATAATCAAGAACACAAATTTGTTGTTTGTGTGTTTATTTGTCCGCTCATTTTCCCGCTCTTTTTCCATTGTATACGTGTTACCATAGCAACACGTTACCGGGTCAGCTAATTTGTTCTAATATTTTATTTTTAGCATCAAAATAACTGTGCCTGGTATGCTTACGACGGTCTTTTTTTGCTGATCATACTGTACACCAAAATTCGTAAAAATCAAACTCCCTTTTTCACTTATTTTACGTTTATTACCCCAAAGAATACAGTAGTTGTTCACTCTCCGAAGTTCCGAAAGTAAATGAGACATAATTACAAAAATAACTGCTTTTTATTAACATCAAGATGGTGGCAAAATGCCGCCACCGGAAGTTCTAGTTTTTCGTCGTTATTAGATTATACATTATTAAGAATATCATGTATATTATCATTATAGTACTTAAATTTTAGAGTTATTAATTATACAATATTAAATTAAGATCCAAACGATTTTGGCTAAAATTATAATATACCAATCAATACTCTTTAATGCTAAATAAATTGCAAATTATAGGAATAGGATATAAATGAATTAAAATCTACTACATCGATTTATGTATTTAACAATACATATAAACAATTTCTTGTATGCATACGGTACAACTACTTATCAAAGCGTCTTTATAATCCATTGGCTGCTTTTCGGGTTTTTGTGGAAGTAACAAAAACTTTTATATAAGATGGTTATTTTTTTTCATGTGACAGTTGTACACTGTATTGACGATCGTATGGTGCAAAGGTAGCGATCCTGTCTTTCGCACTGACAATCCTGGGTTCGACGCCCGGAGGGGGCAGATGTTTGTGTAATGAATACGATCATTTGTACCTGAATCATGGATATTTATATATATTCATATTATTATCAGTTATCTATGTATGCTATGTATATCTATCAGTTACCCTAGTATCCATAACACAAGCCTTACTGTGCTTTCTTTGGGCTATTATAATTGGTGTGAATGTAAGAAATATTATTATTTTACCACGTTTTTCTTATCTCACTTTTCTTATTTGTTTGTCTGTCCGGGCAAAATCTTGCAACTTAAATTTGAGGCACTTTCCGATAAGCTAGAAAGCTGAAACTTTCAGGATAGTTCAGAACCCGATGACAATGCACTCTAAAGCAACTTTCAACTTTCCAGATGCACTTTCAGGTCCACTTTCGGCAACTTTCACTTTTGTATGGGGCTTATCCGATTGTTGCGTAACACATGGTTACTTCGTTGAGTTAATAATTAAAAAGAATAAAATAATTATACTAGATTTAAAAAATCTAAAAATCCCACGTTTTTCAATGTCCTAAAAAGAATAAAATAACCCCGCGGGGCAAAGCGAGGGGCCACTCAAAACGTGGGGGCGCATCTTTACAATAATCGGCATCAATGCATGTCATTCATCTCTTTAAAATCTCCTCTTAGTAATATGCGCCCCCACGTTTTGAGTGGCCCCTCGCTTTGCCCCGCAGGGTTATTTTATTCTTTTTAGGACATTGAAAAACGTGGGATTTTTAGATTTTTTAAATCTAGTATAATTTTGTATTCCTTACATGTAGCATGAGCTTTGGTGCCCTAAGTAAGACCCCTGGGAGTTTATTCACGTAACGGTGTCATAAAAGGACTTAAAAACGATGTGTGTTTATAATATGAAAGACAAAAAATATATATTAACAAAAAGAAAATGTAGAATATACCTTTCTGTGATATATAGATAGGCACAACACGACAGATATATACGAATTTGGGAAAGGGCAGGCGGGATTACAGCCCTAGGGCTTCCATAAGAGAGAGCACAATAGAGAAAAAAATAACAAATTTAGAAGAACCTTTTTTTCAAACAGATTTTTTAGATATTTCTGATGGTATAATATAGAAAAAGTTTAGAAATTGTTATATGAATAATACATATTCGAAAAAAACCATTATCTATAAGATTTAAAATACGCATGTAAGATACGCCTCCTATCCCTAAGGGCTCAAGCATTGTGAATGCAAAAAATTAAAATTAAAACCAAAACGATTTTGTTTTAAAAATTTTATTCGAAAATAATTAGGGGCCTCAATTGCACCAACCTCAGGCCTCCAGACCTGTATATAGATAAATAAGGTAAAAAAAAAATGTGTACTTATTATTTAATATAAATAAAAGGTGTTTTCTAGGTATTGCTTTGAGAATATACGTCATATGATATTACACTGACATATATTAAAAAGCTTTAGGATTCCTTTTTTCTTCACTGCTCAACTAAACTGATCAAACAGTAGGAGCAGTTGAGCAGTGGGTCATATATTGTTTTAAACTTTCATGGTCACTAACATTATAGTAATATAAGTTATGTACAGGATTTTTTACCATGTACCTTATTTTTGTTTTTATTGAGTTTCTTATATTTCGGCACTGTTGCAAGCGCCATGATCACGAAGCAACTGAAGTGATTGCGGGTAGGCTGTTATTGGCAGATATATCGGTCTACTCTCCGACGAAGTCTTCTATTGCGTTCGATACCCGTACCATTGTTCACATTCTCACTATTCACTTGTAACTGTCCTGAAAAACTTAGACATAAAGAATTTTTTTTTAAATTATGGTTAGCAATATGTCCCCTTCGCTCGTTTGTCGCTATAACATACCTGTTAAATGAAGCTAAACTAGGTCTGCAATGCATGCTGCTGTTTGCAAATACTGAGCGAAGCACTACCTTACCTAACCTCACCACCTGACCTTACCTAACCTAACCTCTCAACTGGTGGTGAAAGTGTAAATTTTTAGCACTCCGTCCGTAGTTTTATTAATATTCTAAAATAGTCTTAAATACATAACTTAAACATTAAATATTTATTATAGAAAGACATATATTTCCAAGTTATATTAATACATTAGATACTAATACTGAAACTGTTACAAAGCAAATTCGGCCGCTTACGGGCTCCCTGTAAACCTAACCTCACCTTAATCATTAACAATTGCCTCGAAAATATCGCGCACCAAACTGGAAGTTCTGTGAGGCAGAGCTAATACCATCATTACAAGCTATTAAAAATAATTTTTAACACACAATCAAGAACAAGCAAACGGAATTGTGTATTCAATTCAAAATCAAAAGTCAAGCATTACAATCAATAAGACTTAATAATCGTTGCATTGCTTCTCTATGTTGGTTGATTTGGATATTTAATCACTAAAAATGTTCTAGAAATGTGCTAAATCGATGACTGAAAATACAGGTGTCACAAGATGAACCGAAAAGGGCTTCGCCGGACTTTTCACATTTGAAATTGAAATATTCTATTTTGCACGTGAACTTTTTTCAATGCTTTTGAATTAGAATTTTGAAGGGTAATTATTCCTCGATGGTATGTTTGATTTCAAAACTTTTTTTGCACATTAGTCACGACCACGATGTGAGTTTTGGCGCCAAATTTCATCAATGTAGTCTCAGTGATTTGGCTGTGATCAGCTTTTGATTTTTTCTTTCGGTGATTATTCCTCCATGGTAAAGTCTATATTTTACATAGCCTATGTCCGTCAAGTTATAATCATGTATATTCATGCCAAAATTCGTTCGAATCAGTTCAAACGTTAAGTAAAAGGAGGGAGACAAGCGAAATTTGTGAGTTGCCTAAAAGAGAGCTTCACTCATTCAGAGCTTCGCTCAATAGCAAAGGTTGCCTAGCATCAGAAACTAGGTTACCTTTAAAAACAAAACGTATGTAAAGTTTTTACATGAATTACAACTACATATATCGTAAAACTTAAAAAGCAAAATCTTATAACCAATTTGATAGAGCTGCTTATGAAATACGCATAATAAATTTACATACACTAATTGCTCGTTAAATACCTAATTAGTTATTAAGAAAAAATAATTGAATATCAGAAAGTAAATTTATAATACACCACAATAAATAGTAGTGTAAATCATGTTTGTTGATAATAATGGGATTATATAGGTGAGATATATTATAATCCCACTATTATCAATAACTAGGACATTAGAGGGATCAAAAAATGATGTTATCTACGCAGTGAATATCGGTAATCTTGTTTCTTAGATTTGCATATTACGATTATGTTAAGCTCAAGATGATAAGCCTTACGAAGACACTTTCTTAGGTTTTCTCTTCAGATGTTTATTTTTCATAAAATTGCTAAATTACAATCTCCTCGTCACAAAACACAGAGTTAAACGATCGTAAAATGACTGCTTTATTACTACATGGATACGAGGTTATCTATTTTTATATGGGCATAAAATATATTTATGGCTTTCACAAAAAGATTTTTATTATTATTGCAAATACAAATAAAACTGAAAGCCTTTTTTATGGTACACTCTATTCCTTTCTAATTTATTTTTATTCATCACCTGATTCCTTTCTTAATGTACACACTTTTTCGTACAATTGATGGGTGGGCGATCGAAAACATATTTCAACCTCTTTCGTCCTTCATTAATCCGTTGGGCCCTGCTATAATTCCTTATTTGCACTTGGCCCGCGTGTTGGACTATGGTCAACTTTCCTTATGATATTTTCATCACTAGTGCGAGGCCACACGTTGCGTTAACGGTGCGGTGCGATGCCTGAGCGGTGCCGCTGCGTCATCCTACATATAAATCACTATACCATGTCAGACGACGCGTTAGGTCGCCGTGCGGCGTCGCAACGCAGCGCGCCAGACTTGGGACCTGAGAGACGAAGCGGGGAGGGGTAATGCGTCCGCATCGCAACGCTGTTCGCCGCGGTGCGGTGCGGCGCCGCACAGCCCGTGTGGCACCCTATACCTCGAATACCTCAGAGCGAGGCCACACCGCACCGCATCGTGTGGCCTCGCTCTAAGGAACGCCTATTCCCGCGACGTTTGGGACATTACAAAACAACAACACTTTATTATTTATACTACAAAACAAAAAGGATATAAAATGACTAATGTACAACAATGGGCGGTCTTATCGCTAAAAGCTGTCTCTACCAGACAACCTTTAGATCGAGAGGATTATCAAGAAACAAGAACTATGGAGGTGTAACTAAAATAAGAAAGATACTAATTATTGAAACAATACCAAACCTCAAAACTTTAATAATCTATAATACAAACATACATAATTATATGTACATACATAACTAAAGAAAAGCGATGCTTAAATGGGTTTTCACATATAGAGAGGATTGACGAAAGAAGATTGACAAGACTAGTATATGAGGCAACAGTGTTGATGAAATGCATGAATGTTGAGTTAACCTTGGTAATGTAGCGTCTGTGAAGATTGTTCCGTCTTCCATATTTCTAAAAAAATAACTGCTGTTTACGTTTAAATACAAGAAAACTAATAATTTATAAATATTGGACATATATTTTGGACGTAATTGACTTTTTTTGTTCTGGTCTGTATGTTACACGGAACAGAAAAATTATTTGTTTATTTTTTGGTTATAATAATGAATATGTCTCTCTTTTAACCCTTTATAACTCAACAACATATATTTATTAAAAACTTGTTATTATGATAGGTTAAAATAAATAAAAAACACGTTTTTTTGTACAGCTTTTTTTATTAGATATGTAGAAAATCATAAAAAGGTAGTGTTACAGATATGTTACACTGTACTATGCTGTTCCTCTAGGATGTATGAAATGCTTTGAAACAATTATTCAACTTATTATAGCATAATGCTAAACCACAGTTTTCAAAACAGTTGTGTAGTTTTTTTAATATTTTATTAGTATTTTGCAAATTTTACCCACGAACTTATGTCACAAATTGGTACGAAATGAATTCCGTAGGAGTTTTGACACAAGTAAAGCCATCTAGTTCATGACTGTTGCACTAAAATGCATAGACAGGTATGTTACCGATACGACACATTGACTTACGAGGAGATCAAATGAGTGTAGTGGAAATTCTTAGGAATAATTTGGTTTACTACAGTAATGTCACACAGAGATATAAATGACAAATTTGTAAACTAGTACAACTGATTGTTATCAGTAAACAATATCGATTGCTCTGACAATTAGCAACAAGGCTTACTTTGAAAAAAGCATGGGATGTGGAAAGATTTGGGTTAAACACAGTATAGTAAAAAGCTTCTTCGATCTAAACGGTGATAGACTACGCTTTCTTAGTCTCGTCCGATTGAAGTGAATTTTTACCACCTTTCTTTGTACAGTAGCTACCTATAATATTTATTGGATTTGCAGGGAACAATAAATGGAATGCCAAAGGGAAAATCTTTCACCGGACTACGTGATCTGTGCCCGGGGACTGCGGTCCAACTGATGTAGGTCGAACTGTGTATATATTGTAGACAGGGATGCTTTACGGAAAGACTAAAATATCTCAGTGAATTTTCATTAAAACGGAATTTTGGAATTACTGTCGGGAAAAAGAAATATTACAAAGTTTTCTTTTTTTATTATTAAAATAAGTGTAGAAGATACTTTTTTGACGTATTAAGGTAATCATATTAGGATAATTATTACGATATAGGTAAGTTATTTAAACTAACATTCCCATAAATGTACAGTTGCTGAATTATCATCTCAGCCAAAAGGCGTCCACCGCTTAAAGGAGGTATCCCCCGAAAATTAGGGTAATTTTGTAATAATCTCCACACTTCCAAGTGTGATAATTACAAAAAGGTTTGGTGGAGATCTTTGTGAAATACCATAAATCAATAAACGTTGCTGCTCATTTTATGCTAATTACCTTCAGCATCATTACTCGCCTTTTACGATATCCATAAGCGTAAAGGGTTGGTGTTAGTCTACTCTGTGGAATATCTCACAACACAGAACATCAAGCTATGAACTACTAAATACTTTATGCCATGTAATTGGAGCAGAGCGAGCGAAGCTCCAATGGATCAGTTTCAATGACAAAATGTATGTGACGCCATAATTCTATGAGTTCTTAGTCGAGTTTCGTATTTCTTGTAATGAATCGAACAGGTTTAGGACTAGATCGTGACGAAACCCGAATTTGGAAATTCGCAAAAATAAAGAAGTTATGACTAAAAACATTGGCTCTATGGGATTTCCCTTAGAAACAAAAAGCGCTCTACTCCATTATATGGTGCTAGCTAGCGAAGCTTTATGCTTAGCGACTGCATCAACCTAATATACCTATACCATTTCATTTTGATTATTATCTATCGACCTAAGCCCTTGGCTTTCGGTTTTACCAAATCCTCGAATTCAAACGAAGTTCAAAGTGAAATAATTTTAACATAGAAATTTTTATTTTTTGTGTTTTGTCCATTTTACGAGAAACCTTTGTCGGGACATTTTAAATTTAGACAATCTAGATGAATTCCCATCATCCCCCAATATAGATATGCTTTAGAAACTGTTATTGTTATTGCCAGTAGTTAGAGATATCTACTGGCGCGTTCTTGGAGCTAGCGCCATCTCTGTTACGAAAAGTCAATCTTGTAGCTGCGCGTAGAGGCGATCATAAGTGTCACCTCCACAGATTGATTAAGGTATAATATACAGAAACTAGTGAATTCTGTAAGCGACACTACAGATACTTTTGAGTACAGTACAGTACCAGCGAACGGTAATTCTGCGACTGCATAAATGCTGTAACTCAATTTTATCCTTTGATTTATGAAAACTTATTATGAACATAATACTAGAGTTACTTTTAGCAAATTGAATCAACAACTTAATTGATTGCTCTTAGCAATACTTAACATACAAAATAAACACACATAAAGAGCACAAAAATCAGACATCTTTTCAAAGCGAAATAACAAGATAGAATCGTGTAAGCTCTACCTCAGTCGATAATTGCCCTATTTTTCTCTCTGTTTCCTCAACGTATGTGTATTGTGCTAATTGGTACTTATTTCTTTAGAAGGAAAAAAAATAAGTACCGAAAATAGGAACAAGGCCACTTGCCAATTCAATTCCGGGTAAATATCTTTTCTTACATTCCATTCTTTGAAATGCCCCGCATGACTGTGCATATCGAACGTGATGAATAGCCAGAAATAGTTTTACAAACTAGTTGTGCCTCCTTTTAGTATTGCGAAAATTAATTTAACCACAAGTCATCCCTAATATGAAGCAATATCGGGTTGTTCTAAAAAAATTAAGTAAGGTTTTTATTCGTTATGTCTCCAACAATACTTATAATTAAGAGAAAGACCCTTAAAGATATAAGGGACAGTTAGAAGGCATCTGGACAATAAGTGGTTTTAGAGAACGAACGTTACAGAATATAAATTATCAATAAATTAACTTAAAAACTTGTGGGCTCGGAACTCTTAGTTAAATAACAAAGTTGAAAAGATAAATAAGCCAATATTTCATATTTAGAATTAGATAAGGTTCTAGCATTTTATAAAATCATACACATGCACATAGAAGTAGTGTTGAAATCAACATAAAAAACTTCTTGCATCATTCGTTGAAATATTAAAAATATCTAAGTACCTCAGTAATAGAGGCAAAATTAGCTGTGAGTGAAATATCATGAAAGGTATATAGTTTCACAAGTAATAAGTTGATTTTATTACTTGTATTCGTAACTTCGTTACAGCTTTTGTAGCTTAATAGTTACAGAACTTCTGATCCGGCATGCAAAATAACTCGTATTCAGAGCCGGCCTGGATGTAATTTTTTCACTCAGTCTAGAAATCTAGTCTATAGAGAGAACGTACTAGACAAGCTAATCTTCAAGCATTATCTTAAGGTTGTTTTTCATTCAGATAAGGGTCATAAAAATCTTTGTTCATATACAATAAATCATAAAGAGAAATTTGCTATTTTGTGTGAAATTTTTAATTTAACATTTCCCCGTTCTGAAGAGTACCATTTCGAATAAACTAGGCCATTACATAGACTTTTCTTTAAAAGCGTTCAGTTGGCAGCGCAAACAACGTGCCGGCGGCCATAACTCAACCGAAATAAAACAGTATTACAGCGTACTTGCAATCTAGATCTCGTTTATTATAATTGCAGATCGAGGGTGGAAGCGGGAACGGCTGTGTAAGTGTTTGAAGACATTTAAGGTATTTGTATCGCTTACAATTCTTCTGTGAACATCCGACGGGGGCCGAGACAAATGGGCCGTTTCCACGCGATTCTCTGCCATTAATTAGAGAAACGCGCTGCCCTGATTGCTATCTGTCAGCGAACACGCGAGTACACGCCGTATCGGCTGCGGCTGAAATGCTTCACCAACAAAAATTATCAGTGCCACTTCTACTTCCATGTAACTGTCATGACAATTGTGAATGAAGCTACGGTAGGTCACCAAGACGTCTCTCTAAGGACATCGAGAGTATTGTTCAACAGGAACTTTGAGTCTGTCTCCTGAAATCAAATTAGTTCCACCAGTTGGGCAACTTACAGCAACATTTCCCGACAGTTAGTTTTAAACAAATTTAAAGTGTTATTGCATTTGTATCAAGTTGCAAGGGATTGTGAGTAAGATTTCTTATTAAAAGCATTGTGTCTACTGAAATATATAGCAGTAGAGACCTATGGTACTTAATGGATAAATTTTATTAGGATAATTGAATAATCGGCAGGTCACGTGATTAGCTTTTTTTTATATTTTTTATATATTTTATGCATTTTTCAATGCGATCTTATAAGATAAATTATTATAATAGAAAAATACAAGTGAATTCTCAGGCGGGATTTTCAAAGGTTGCGGGTTCGTTTCCCGCCTGAGACCCGAGTGATTTTTTCTAGTATTTTTCTATTATAATAATTTATCTCACGTGATAAGTGTTTTTCAGTTAGGTTAGGTAAGGTTAGAACTGGGTCTATAACAAAGTGCAAGCGTGCTTAGGGTCAGAAATCAAATCGAACAAACAAATATTCGATTAAGTGTGTATTATATTAAATAAAATTATATTCAAACACATAATTGCGATTATGTGTTCTCAATATATTTCAATAATAGCTTTTCCAATTTGAAAATAAATAAGTTTGAAGATAAAAAGTTAAGCACATTTATTTTTCACTTTCGATTTATTGTATTTTAAATACAAAATAACTACTTATATTAGCTACTCGTTATGAGTATAAAATTATTCTCAATACGATTTTGCAATCAATGAATTAATCATTACTTTTATCAATATTTAGATATCAAATTAAACTGATCTTTTATTTGAACAGAATTTAATACAAGTAGGTGCGTCTAGAAACTTAATCTAATTATACAAGTCATTAATAGTGACGCCTTGATTAATGAAGATTGATGGTTCTTTTTGATAAGGTCGCGCCCTAAGTGATAATTCGGTCGTTATTTCACTAAATTGTCGTTATGGACAACGAACTATGATTTCTTATCGCTGTGCCACTGATAAAATAATAACTAGACATTATTGGAATGCGGCTTCAATATTCTGAAGTCACGATTGGAAAATGCAAATGGTGACTGTCAGCGGCAATTTTTTACCAAATTTCAACCGGTAAATAAGTACAGAATAGGTTATTTGAATAATTTTGAAAATTGTTTTATATGTGTTATGTTATGATAGATATGATACATCATACGCAAACTCCATTGATAATTTTAGCAGATCTACTGTATTATTAGTAAAAAAACAAGGTTAAATTTTTAATTAAAAAAATCGCCAACAACGTTGTTTCTGTAATGGAGTCGGTCACGTGACTCGTGTGACGTCACAAGCAATTCAACAAATTCCTAACCTCAATAAAAAAGAAATAAAGCACAGCAGAAGCGAATTTTATGATTTTCATTCAAATTTATTGGTTACAATGGTGCGTAGTGTCGCAAGATACAAATACGTCTCTAAAGAATCCTAACAAAGTGCTTGTTACTGCTCCAACGAATCGCAAAAGACGAAAGATGTGGTCACAATTTGTTAGAAGAGACCCAAATAGCATTTTATTGCATTCCAATGTTTTATGTGTGAAGATCACTTTAATATAAGTAATATTTACCTTTATTATAATACTAAATACTTAGTAGATAAAAATATTGCATATTTTTAAAGCTTATCACCGCGGTTTGTATATAGAATTCCAGACGTTATCTGGTAATTGTGCCAACTTATGTACTTGTATAAAAGACAAATTAAACACAAAAAATGGCTTCAGAAATAGCTTACAGATGTAATTATCGCTCAGGAAATTTAGAACGCGTACAACCAACAGTCGTACGAATCGATGTTTGCTCGCATGTGATGTTACCAGAGTTGTCACCAATCACATGACGTTCCAGTCACATTTCATTTTTATATTATTTTATTTCGAATATTATGTAAAAAAAACTACATATTTAATATAAAAGAAGGACTTTGTGGGTTTGTTACCATATATAGTTACCATAGTTACACACACAGTAGATCCAAGTATTCAAAATTTAGTATTCAGGATAAATATTTACGATACTTAACGTTATACGGACCGAAAAGATCTAGAACTGTGGGATATTCTTCATAAATCCTTCTTGTAACTTTCGTTGTTTAGCCATATAGTGTACTATCGAGGTCTCTCGTGCCTTACCACTTTGTAGAAATATTCGTTTGAACTGATGGCATCGGACATGCCCACACGACCCATACCTATCCCTAATTGGCTTCGTATTTTACTACGATTTATACTACGGCCAGTCATAAACAACTAGTTTTTAAATCGCCCTTGATGTCAGTTCTGTCAACTGTCAATCTGCTTTACGCGTTCGTGGCGCCATTGTTGAATGAAAGGAGCGGGGCTTGGCCTGAAGCTATAGGCATCGTGCAGTGTGCAAGCAACTTTCGACTTAGGACTGATAAGGCGCCAGAGGCTTCGATAGTACCTACTATACTTTTAATTCTACTTAATAGCCCTATAAATATACGCCTAGAAATCAATAAAACAAATTTGGTAACGAAGGAACATGTAGTTACTAAGAAAATTAAAAATCTCAGTAATAAAAACAATCTGTATTATTCATAAACACTCAAACGTTCAATAAACCTATTTTAATTATGTGTTTTGTCATTTTCTGTAACCATAACTTGGATAAAAGTGACAAAACACTTTTCAAGGAAAATAGGTTTATTAAGCATTTGACTTTCTTATAATATGAAATATTTTCCAAAAAAAAACATAATATTCCCTAATAATTGGTAAGACCCTAACAAATACTTAAAAAAGCATGTGTGCAATGTGTGTAAAAATAAAATCTTAAAAAATAATACGTACATGTGTACAAAATACCACGGTTGTTGTGATGCCTTCTCTCAAGCTTTGTACTACGCATGCGCACACAAACACGTATTAACACACGTACACAACGCTTCCTATCTCATTTTCTCCTACGTTAAATCTTATGAATTTATATAACTATCTCTTTTTATTGTCGCTTTTTCGTTTCATCGACTTTCAAATCACAACAATGCTAAAGAAGTTTTCTTTTCAAAAATCCATTTTACGTGATACACATGTAAATTAGTATTAAACCAAGTCAGCAAACAAACTTCGAAGAACGTATGTGGGCAGAGGAAACTGTTAGATGAGTTAATTTTAGTTAAATGAAATTATTCTGAAGCGTATACTGCTTGAATAAACGAGCGTGCATATATAAAACAACATCAAAGCTCTAAATTTGCTTACTATAAACTTGACTTCGTTGAGTTATTACTTACTTATTACGAATGTTGCTCTTGTAAACATTAAAATAACATCTTGAATATGTTATATTATTATGTAGGTCTTAGAACAACTAAAGTCTAGCTTGATGGTAAACCAGTAGTTGTGGTTGAAATCACGAGTCTCTATAATTTGTATAAACTCCAATTCTTATTAGCCCCCTAGCACACAGGGTATTTTAAACGCGCAGATGACGCGCGTACACGCGCTTCAAACGAGATTCGAACGCTACCTTGTAACCTGTAAGCACAAGGAGCGATCGTAAACCGCGCGTCCACGCGTATACGCACAGATACAGCGATACAGACGCGCTGTAGCCGCTCTTACCTTCCGCGTTTTATTATTGCAACTGCGGTGCAGGTGGTGGCGTGAGCGCGCGCCCCTCCTCCGCCCCTTTGTACGCGCTTCAAACGAGTATCGAACGCGCGTTTATATCGCGTTTTATAGTCCGTTCGCGTTAAGAAAACAGTGAGTCATCTGTGCAACTACAGGATAAGGGTGTATTCACAGTGGAGTAAAAGTATTATAAGCGCGTTCGAATAATACAACCACAAATCTGGGCATCTTAAGTAAGCTAAGGTAAGGTAAGTTTTTTGTCACCAGTCTATTGATCGGCCCTTATAAATGTTGATTACCATTCGCAATCGTTGTCAGAGTACGCTAAATTATTAGGGCCAGTTTCACCAGTTCCTCATAAAGTTTCAGATAGTTGTCTGCCATTTAACAATATCTAACGGATAAAAGTTTCTGATACCAGCAACTTTATCTGCCACTCTTTTCTATTCAAGACTTGTGAAATCAAAATTTGTAGTTTATCTGGCAGATAAGTTTCGAATAGGAATATAATAGATATAATCAACGATTGGGGACACAGGCCTTTAAACTTTTAAAGTTGCCACACGTCAAAAACCAACTTTTATAAATTTTACCTAGAAATTAAACATCTCTTTCGTTACGGGCTTGCACTTGTAACAGAAAAAAACATGTAGCAGCTTTAAAAAATAAAAAGAATTATGATTTCAAAATAAAAAAATAATCGTTGAGTAGTTTATTCATAAAAGGAGTATCAGAGCTATTTGCGGTGTTGCACCGGATGAACCCTGTAAGCTATTATTTAGAAACCTTGGACTGCTAACGGTACCGTCTCTGTACATTTACGAGATTTGCTGTTTTGTAAACAAACGAAAAGACTTGTTTGTAAAAGCTAGTGTCATAAACTCCAGACTAAAAAGGGAACCTGACTAACTTGTTCTAGAGGATATACCGAAATCGGCCAAATACAATATAGTTCTCTATGTATGTATATAATAAAATTCCGTCTGAATTTAAAAAATTAAGTGGCCATCGATTTCAAAGGAAACTGTATGACTGGCTCTGTAATAAAGCTTCCTACGATAAAAGAGAGCTTTTTAATAATTATGTGTAACATCAATTAAAGTCTTTGATATGGGTGTAATAAATTTGCATGCCACAAAATTTGGCAAAACATGTGTAACTTAAAAATACATGTAAGAACTGTAATACCTTGTTTTAAACAAATAAATAGTATTCTATTGTATTCTACATAGTATGTATTATTTAAAGATTCACTAAAAACCCCAATTATGACTAAAACCTTAAAATACACAGAGTAAGGACACGTTTGTGGCGTTATCTAAATACCTAATCTGTGATAGCCCTTACTCTCTCGTTGTTATTCTCCACGTAAACCTTTTGTATTTTCTGTTTGTACTAAAATTATATGATTAAGACTTGGTTGCTGATATAAATCGTTTTTTTAGTTTCACGGGTTTTTGGCCCCAGCTCCCATACAAAACTGAAACATCTGCCATTGATAAAAAAATGGGATTCCTATTTAAAACCGAATAATTGTCGGAATTTTCTTGACTCACGAACCTAAGTTTCCAAATTTAGAACCACTTTAGAATTTTTAAAGTATTGAAAAATTTTACCCTTTTTCCGAGTTGGATAAATTTTAATTATTTCTCTCGTATGCAAATGTTCGTAATAAGTAATTAAACAAAAAAACTACTTAACTTCTGGTAATATTAATTTCGAAGTTTCGAATTTACTTTTGCCTTTTGTTGCCAAATTTCATGCTTCTAGGACATCGAGAATTATTCTTGACCTTGATTTACGTAAGTCAATATATAAGGCTTAAAGCTACCGAGTTTCTTGCTCCCATTCTTCTTGTGTTTCCAATAAAAACGTTCTGAACGGGTGTTGGAAAAACAATTTATTTCGAGTGCTTTTGAATAAAGTTTTTTTTTATTTTTCATAACTCATTTCCATTTCCATTAACTCAATACTCGTTTTCACATAAACACCTACCCCTGTCGGAACTCAAATCCGGGATGTGAAAATTTGCTCCAAAGGGCTTGAGAAACTCACGCAATACTCTATTGCTTCCAACTGTGATAATTCTACGCGTTTCATTGAGATTTGTAAGGAAATTCCCGGATCACATCGACAAGTGCGTGTTTGTTTACAGAATGCATACGTTGAGCTCTGATGTAATTCCCGGCCTGATACCTGGAAATAGGTTATAATTTATGTAGTTAGAGGGTGATCGCGACGACGCCCTCCTCGTCATTAGTGCCAGCCGAGAAGCGTCACTAGCTAATTACTGAAGATTGATGGAGCCGCCGCTACCGCCATACTTCACTACCGACAACGCCTTACACACAAACCAGGGTTTCAGTGGTGAGACTAGCGGATTGTACGGGTAATTAGTTTTTCCCGAATAAACTAGAATTGTTTTATGTTGAGGATTTACAAATGATGTTGTTAAAGTGCAGTTTATCAAAATCATCTCTACTCTCACATGAGATAAGTTTTGTGGGGAAAGTTTTACGGGATGAAAATCGTGGGATGACGTCATCATTAGCTTATTAATTTCCCCATTGGTGGGGCACTGACTATGGATGTAATACAATAGAGAGAATGGCCTACACGCCACGCGAACTTAGTGCGGATGAAGCTGGCACCAACGACTTAAAGTCCGTTTCGAAACACAAAGGAGCCCAAGACTGAACGAGATTCTTGAACAAAGGCTATTACCATATCAGTGATTATTTAAAAGAAAAGAATGCGTGGAGTAAACCGCTCTGTTTCTATTTTTAAAGACAGTACTGTATAAAATGCTTTCATCTTTATATATATAATTCTTCTGTGAGTGTGTATGTCATTGAACTCCTCCTAAACGGCTGGACCGATTTGAATGATTTTTTTTGTGTGTGTTCAAGGGGATCTGAGAATGGTTTAGATTCACAAATCAGCCCGGCAGATGGCGCTGCAGTTATTTATCTATACTGCAAAAATAACAGGCAGGACAACGTCTGTCGGGTCCACTAGTTATATTAGAAAATTCTTTTACGTCTTTGTAGTACAAGAAGAGTATTCTTAAATAGTTTTATAACTATGTAATGTAACACATAATTCATGATTACTTTTTAATACAACTCCTATAAATATTTTTTTAAGGCTTTTTATCAATTTACATAACAAATTAAAGAACCTAATTGAAGTTCTTATGTCACTATCAAATTGCGGATCGCTATCTTGAAAAGTGTTCGTAAATAACCGGATAGAAATTGATCTATATTGGCATCGAGACACATAGTCTTTAATATGAGAAGTATTAGTACACAGTCCATTCTAATTATTTTATCCACTGTTTTTAATTTTATTATTGTCATCAATAATCTGTCACCGCTTATACACGATGTCAACTCCTTTAATAGTGTACCTTAAGAAATGGGCAGTATTTTTCGAAATATTCTTTTCTAGAACATACCAGTTCGAAGTTATTTATAATCTAGCTGACCTGCATGGCTTGGCACGCAGTTTTTGTGGTGGACATTTTTCCCGTGTTACTTGAAGAAGAAATCAAACTTTTTTCACTAAGATTTATAATTTTTTTATATATTTTAGAAAAGAAAAATACAAGAAAAAATCGACTCGGGTCAAAGTTCCCGCCTGAGATTCACTTGTGACCCGAGTCGATTTTTTCTAGTATTTTTCTATTATAATAATTTATCTTATAAGATCGCATTGAAAATGCATAAAATATATAAAAATTATAAATCTAACATGGCTGTTTCATCTTAATCGATTGCCAAACATTTGTAAAAATGTTTCTTTCGAATACGAGAGGATGTTTCCTCTCATTGATGAAACAACGCTGGCGAAATTTTCTAGTACATTCCTGATTTTACGCTGTAGTAAAATCAGGAATGTACTAGAAAATTTCGACGAGTGTTCGCAAGGCTCGGTAGCTCAATTGGGAGAGCATTGGACCGGATTTCCAAAGGTTGCGGGTTCGGTTCCCGCCTGAGATTCACTTGTGACCCGAGTCGATTTTTTCTAGTATTTTTCTATTATAATAATTTTTTCACTAAGCTTGTTTTGAAGGCGTTCTACAAATTATATATAATAAAACATTACAGTAGAACGCCGATTATCCGAACGGCTCATAACCGAATCGCCAATTATCCGAATCGATCCTAAACGTAATATAAAAAATTAAAACCAAGTAATTTTTCTTTTGTTTTTTTGTAACAAGTTGGCACTCGCTGAAGTCCAGATTTCAACAGTTATGGTCGAAAGCTAGAGGGAAGACACTATATGTTACTTATTTTGATCGAGATGTTCAAGTAAGCGTTATGGTAGACCTGTGTTTGTTAAATTTAATAGAGTTTATTCTATGTGTGACAGTACGTTTTTCTTTATTACCAATCTATGTCCGATTTGACGACCGTTTGGTGCAACGGTAGAGATCCTGCCTTTCGCACCGATAGTCCTGGGTTCGAATCCCGGAAGGGGCAGATGTTTGTGTGATGAATGTGTGCATTTGTACCTGAGTCATGGCTATTTATATATATTTCTGTAAATATTACTTTTTTATGTATGATATATGTATGTCTATCCGTTACCCTAGTATCCATAACACAAGTCTTTATAGTGCTTACTTTGGGCTAGGCTAATTGGTGTGATTGTAAGATATATTATTATTATTATTATCCGAATTATCGCTTATCCGAATCGACCCCGGTCCCAATTAATTCGGATAATCGGTGTTCTACTGTAACTACTTTCCAGCTCCATCTGTTGTCTCCATTTAACATCCCGTTCTCTAAATATAGCTTAAGTGTTATTTTTTCTTTTGTTAATATGTGTTATCCTGATGTTTACGGTGGATCTAGAAATAATTATCCGTCGTTGTCTTTTTTGTTAGTCTATTAAGTTAAAGCTATTAGCCTTTCACGTAACGCAATAAATAAATGTTACTCTAAAGTTACACCCAAAACCATTCTATAGTTTATGTGCATATAAATTAAGGGTTCATTTTTTAATGTAATAAATTATTACTAGGATAAAAAATTTACGCTGTTTTATTTCTCTTAGTCTGTATGTCTCTGTTGCACTACCGTCAATTACTTGTTTAGAATAATATCGTATTTTCTGTGCCTGGAATTATGTTCTAGTATTTTTTTAATTACTCAGTGACACACAATATCGTCTGGGGAACATCTACTCGTAACTTAAGTCCAGAGGGTTGAAAAAATTTAAATAAACTTTTACAAGACCCACAGTACAAAGTTTCTTATATTAAATTAAGGCTGGCTGTATAGTTTTTATTAGCGTTAACTCGTAGAAAGACCAAAAGAAAAAATCGACGTAAGGGGATCCCTAAGGATTAAGTGCATTTTAAAGGAACAATACAAACTACTTTTAGTGATAACTGTAGCTACACAATAAAGAACCAAGTTTAGTTTTACAAGCTTTTAAGAGACAAACTTTAGGTGTTTTTCAGACTAAGTTTTACCGAGATTCGAGTAAGTTTCGAATGGACCGCCTGTTTCGCTGAAATGTCTTACAATAAACGCCCGTAAGCGCATCTCGATACAAATGCATTACCCACTCCAAAGTGTATTTTTATTTTCGACATTTGGCGAACAAATTGATTACTCCAATAGTAGAGCACCCTATTTGAGTATTATTTCGTTTCTGTTACTTTAAAAATGTACAAAAAAAATCTTTAATATTTTAGAGAAGCTTTTGAGTCTTTTATAGTGTCTCACAGAAAATATTACAATAAAAACGACACAACTAAAAAGTTTACCCAGTTTTTAGTGATTATTTGTTCAAGTTTATAAAAAAGCGAGTTTACAATCATCTTACGCTAAATCAGCTTATTTTTATATCACAATTTTTTTTTCATGCACTTAATTAAAGATCGTAGAAAATTACTAATTAATCCACTCAAAACGCAAAATCACACGAAACGAAGCAAGCAAAAGTGTGTGCCTGTTTTATTAAAGCTGTAATTTTTTACCTGGCCTCTATTTATATAACATAATTGAGAAATAATCGATTCGATTAAAAGTAAACACTTGAGTGTTACATTTTTCAGTATTTCATCTAAATTAAAATACTATAGTACTATGTGTCAATGGACCTTAAAACTACTTATGTGGTATTGTAATGGGATTATATTTTCATATCATTCGACTGTATCGAGTATTAACTTTTAGAAGTACTCTTTCCCTAGATTGCCGATTAGCTTGATTTTTCGTAATCAATAACCTTCATATTATTTCGTAACGTAACAATATTAAAAATAAGTTTTTAAATACAAAATAATTCATCTTTTTACATTTAAACTCATAAAGACGGTTCTTTTCCGCGAAAACGCGGAACATTTAAAATTAAGGTTTTTGCTAGTACTATTTCAGAAATTACGAATCATAGAAATATGATTACTAGAAAGATAGAAAGATATTTCTTTTTCCGTATGCAGGTATTTGGAATTCAAAATCGACCCCCTGAGACTTAGCTACCTTTAGCTAACAGACAGCAGTGTGTGTGTGTGTGTGTGTGCGTACGTGCGTGCGTGCGTGCGTGCGTGTGTGCGTGCTTGCGTGCGTGCGTGCGTGCGTGCGTGCGTGCGTGTGTGTGTGTGTGTGTTACTATATTGTCTCGCTATTCTAACATTGCAAAACTAAACTTGCCCTTACGTACTCCCGTAAAAACAATACGATAGCATGTTTCAACGCGCTACAGCGCCATCTAGTAATGATCAAAATTATAACCTATTTTAATCATAAAGAAATTTTAACGACCTCCTTGGTTGAGTGGCTTACGTACCGATTTTCATAGTGACGTTATTCCGAAGTGCCAGTTTAATATCGAAACCGAACTTCTCTATTTTAGCTCAGGACTGGATGTTGTAGTATCGTCGTTGTCTCTGGTTTCCTTTAGACAAGTCCTTTTGCTACTTAACTTGAGTTCAGAACAATGTAATGTGATTTTGTCTAATATTTAAAAGTACTATTTACAATATGATGCCATAACTTTTGGCAACACGTAGTGACTTCAAAGGAAAAAAATATAGATAATATTTTACGTGAAAGGAATTCCAACGATGCGGGGATAAGCTCGTCTCTGGAGACAATACTCTTTCCCACCTACCATAAGAGGTGCCTTTGTATTTTACGAGATAAAACTCCGCACAATCTTCAAAACATTACTTAACTTACAATCCGTTTAAATGTATTTGAAAATTGTTCTTTTTGTAACATCTCATACGCGCTAAACTAAAATAATCTACCCTCAATTATTACAGAGTTAATTAAGATGTCACTTTTTTATGAAGCCTAACAAGAATTAGTAACACGAACATACCAAGCGCTCTTTCGAGAACTTAACCGGTATATAGTACTAATAATTTTTTGACGCATTGTAAATACTACTTTTAACCCTTGGCATGCCTGGTGGCTAAAAGTTACACGCTATGCCTGGTGGGTCTGACAAACCCAGATTTTCAAATTTTTTATTTTCTTTAAATTTTATTATGAAGAGTATTTTAATGCTTTAATAAGTATGGCCAAACATCCGCAGAAAGGCAAATAATATTTTTTCTTGGCTGCAAATGTTATTCAACAATCGCAAGAGCCAAACTTTTTATAAAACTTTTGGACAGTATATCATTTGGATAATTTAGTTAGGTAGTTATTCCAGCAGTGTTGAGCATCCAAAAAATACTCTCAGCGGCCATCACCTTTAGTTTTGCGATATATCATAAGATCGCATGAACTTTTCGACATTGTTTACACCACTTTTAGTAGTGATTGAAGAAGCTTATAATCTCAGGCTTCGGCTTTGTGCCAGTAGCCAGGTTAATTACCATGGTCCAATATCCTCGTCTCGCAGATGTTTATCCATGTTGAACCTGATAAGTGTAAAATCTATTAGTATTGAACGCACAAATATCCATTACCATAAGAAAAAAAGAAATAAATACTTACGCAATAAAGTCACACCGTATGCCTGGTGGGGTCTGTGGGACCCGCGCGCGCTTTATGCACGAATTTCTCCTCACTAATTCGCTGCGGCCTAAGGAAGCGGGCGGAGCGCGTTCCGAGTTTAGTAACAGTCAGCAGTACGGTGAAGCGCGCAATTCAAATTCGCATGAAATATAACATAACATGCGTTGGTGTGGGTCTAACAGACCCTACCAGGCATGCCAAGGGTTAAATTTAAAAAGATGTTTCCTGTAAATATAACAATAAGTCGATCGATCAACATGTTATAAGAAAACAATATAAGTTACTAAAATATCGATGCAATGCTGCTTAATATTTGCACTTGACCTATAACTTAAAGGCTTTATACGGGTAAATAAATATATTGGAAGTCAGTGTTTCCGAGTAGGTACTGTATGCCCATCCGTTTTCAAAGCCAGGGTGAAAAACAACTTCTGGGTTAGCCTAATTTATTTATTTATTTAATAAGGCTTACCAACTAAATACATAAATATAAGTAACAATAAAAGTACAGCACTCAGCAAAAATGCATCATATATGCATTTAACTTAAAGGTAAGCTCAATATTATAATACGTAGAAGACGTTTTCAGTTGCGTACATAATAAATTATTTATTTAATATTACTTGAAGTTAGGATATTATTAATACCAAAATAAAAACTAAAAATTACTCCTACAACAGTCCAAAATTTTCTTATCGTGGACCCTGTCTTGGCCCCTGGGCTTGATAGGAATCAAGAGCGAACCCATTAAAAAAACATCTCATAACTGCATGAAACAAAATAAAAATAGAAAAAAAATATGTTACCAAACAAAATTAATTTCGCCTCTTATTTAGGAAGTGGCCAGCATGTACATAGATATTCATCATCATAAATCATTAAAAAAGTTTATTCCTGCATTAGAATAGACTTTTACCTTTATCTAGGTGAATAGATATCTTCTAGGCAGGCGCGTCACATCCTAGACTGCATCGTCGCTTACCATCACGCGAGATGACGGTTAAGTGCTAACCTATTCACGATAAAAAATAACTATCGACTATACTATGGACTTTTTGCTGGAAGCGTCACTTTAGTTTCGGTTTTGTTATTAAAATTTGTGTTGTGGTGTGTTATAATTGTGGATTATTAACCACTCAGTATTTGTGATCAGGCACGAATGTTAGTAAATAAAACAAAACAGCGGGAGATTTAAACAAAACGCTCTAAAGAAGTCCACGGGGAGTATGCATTAAAAACCCACACCTTTGCTGACACCTAGGGAAAGGTGTGTTTCAATACTCATTGATTGATCTATCCTCCATAAATAGGCCCTCATCATCATCTAATTAAACCAAAAAATTACTGAATATAAAGACATGGCTTAAAAGACAAGCAACCAAGCCATAAAATCTTATCTGAAACAATCAACTCTACTATTTGTCTCTACTAAAATTATTGTCATCGAATCACAAAAGTGTACATATCTAAACGTAGTTTAACGTACTTTTTGAATACAAATATATTCCTTATAACATGAAAATATGTACACCTTTTGGACTAAAATTGTTCCAACTGCTATCATGAGGTGTCATGAAACGCTGGAATGATTATAAATAATATACATAATCCTGTTTTGGGTCAGCGCAAGGTGAGCGTTCTGCAAGAATATCTACTCAAATTTATAGGAGAGACTGTGGAATAAGTAATTTGTTTATGACACAATAACATTTACCTGCTGCTAGGTAGGTAGTAGTAGGTGATAGGTGGTAGTAGTACCCATTAAAAATAAACTCAGTTTCGCATTTATAAAAAAGATAAGAAACCTGACTACGGTTTATGTTTTAAGTTTTTGATGTAGTTTTAGTAAATTAAAAAGATAAAGAACATTATTTCCTCTACCTCTTCAACAATTTTTATGATGATAATATTAGACAATATGACATACCTACATTTCTCTGAACCCAAGTAACTAAAGCACCTGTGTTATGGAATTCAGTAACAACTACCTTGCCACAAAACTCAGATATGTCTGGGTTGGCTCATGAGCCACTATAGTAGTTCGGTTTCTATATTGAGCCGACCGGGGATCGAATCTGGGACCTCGGAGTAATGTCACTCCAAAAAAAGGGATGTTAGCCACTTAACCACTGAGGTAGACAGGTCACAGAGATATAGAATCTCTATTTTCCAGAGTTATTCATAAGCATCTTTTTCATCTTTTAGACGACCATTTGGTCCAATGATGGTCCTGGGTTAGAGTCCCAGAAGAGGCAGATGTTTGTGTGATGAATATGAGCATTTGTAGGTACATAAGTCATGGGTATTCATATATTAAATAAAAAAAATACTTAATAAATATTTCTTAAATTCACACCAATTAGCCTAGCCCAAAGTACGCACTGTAAGGCTCGTGTTATGGATACTAGTTAAACGAATCGACAAACCTGTATGATACATAGATATGTAATCATAGAAACATATATAAACACCCATGACTCTGGTGCAAATGCTCGTATTCATCATACAAACATCTGCCCCTTCCGGGATTCGAACCCAGGACCGTCGGTGCGAAAGGCAGGATCGCTACCGTTGCACCAAACGGACGTCAAACTATACATGTATCATATATGTATATCCTTTACCCTTGTATTAATAACACACAAGCCTTACAGTGCTTACTTTGGGCTAGGCTAATTGGTGTGAATGTAAGAAAAAATCTTATTATAAGAGCTTAAAAACGAACAAAACACCTTTAGTATATTTTGCTAGTAGATAAGGTAACTTAAAACCATTGCTGTATCGCGGACATGTTGCGGGGACGCTGAGACTCCTCTCGGATGATAAATGAGGGGCGGACCCAAAGCGCTCCACAGTATCTTCCCTTGGCTAGCCCGCGGGGCCCCTGAATTATTTTTATGCATTGAAAGAAAAGGTCGACTTTGACTTATTGACTGGAACCGAATGTATTACTTTCACCCAAAGAGATAATGTTACCAGTTTGGCACAGCCATAAAGATATTTGTGGTATGGTACAAACAAGCGAATTTTATTTTATTCCGTTTTTTTTCTTTCAGACGTGGGACATAGTATTATTTTTAATATTTATTAAGTTCTTTAGTTGTAAGTTTAGCAATGTTAGGTTATTGCTAACTATTTTTAGTCCTTTTTTATGTATTTTTTTGCTGTTACTGTTTTGTTAATTTTGATTTTGTATGTCCTATATTTAAGTACCAAAAAAATTGGTTGCCTGTAAAGTCGGTATACGGGCGAAAGTTTTACGTGACAACGACTTTGAGTGGTAAAATAATTTTAATGTGAATATTCATTCGTATAGTAGGAAGAAGGATGAAATAATAGTAACAATTTAAAACATTTATTTATACAAAGAATTATATTTAAAACATTAATATATAGGCACGCGTCCCTTCCACTTTTTATGTCTGTCTCTCTCGCTCTTAGGCGGGCTAACCATGCCCGAGTGGAAGGGACGCGTGCCTCTCACTCGCTCTCATTGTGAGCGCATAACGTGAGCGGAGCGTAACGCAGTTTCTTGAAGTGTCACCCGGCAAACCAATTTATAAGACGTTGTCACGTCAAAAAAATATTTATTTTTACTTTAGTATTTATTTATTTAGAAAACCACAAGCTTACATAACTAGTATAGATACAAAAGGTACTTATCAATAGTAGGCTAATTATAGGTTTCCCTTAACTAATAATTAGTAACAAAGTTGTGATTAATATTAATAAAACAAAATTTATAACAATGTGCGAAGTAGGTTATACCAGGTAGGTATAATCTGTTATGATTTTATATATGGCAACTATCCGCACTTTGTATATGAACACGACTTAAAACGATGCATTCCCATCTACTCCCATTGTCATGGGGCAGTACGTCTTCAATCGGCAATGTATTTAGTTGCACAAAAGGGTCATAGTGCCAAGTATTTGTGCGCTCGTTGTAAACACGCCTAATACGATCGTTAGTGCTATTGTTTGAGCAGCTCCTGTCCAGAGAACATGCGGCCATTTGTCATTTGACAAGTGGCCACTTCATCCAGTCTCACATCACCGACATGTCTTGCTGCTATGAAGAATGTAGCGTTTTACTTATCTTTGTTCAATTTCTGTGGCTCAGCGTACTATGTGGTCTAATGGTTCGTGTGAGGGATACATTAACTTCTTTATATCTAGACCACACTATAAAAAAACTAACTTTCTAATGAATATATAAATATAAGACAACTTATTATGTAGACTTCTGAACCTTATTAAGTAGATAAACCATTTGTGACTTGTGACCTACACTGAAAATTTTGTTCAAAAAATAAAAAAGCAGCCACGAGTTGCTGACGCTCTATTTCCGTCATAATTAATAATTTATATTTTAATTATATTCTGTTTTTTGCGTTGAATCAGATGCTAGGTTAATTAGATTAATTTTCCTATTGTAATTTCTATACCAATTAAATTTGTAAAAAAGCTTTTGGTTTTTTTTCAATCACTCGGCTGAAGCAAACGTAATTTGTTGATAAACTTGTTGTTACACTTGTTTATAAACTTGTTAATGGTATTTTTAAACTTTTCGATAAACTTGTTGATAAAATTGTTGACTAAGTTGTTGATAAATTTGTTGGTATATTTGTTGAAAGACTTGTTGATAAACTTGTTTTTAAAATTGTAATCAAACTATTTATATAATTGCATGCACGAAGATTGTATTGGATAGCCGAAGTTTATTAGTTAACTAATGGTTCGTGTCAGAGATAGATTACCGTCCTTATATATCTAGACCACACTATAAAAAAACTTATTTTTTTTTAATAAATAGAAGACAACATCACCTAGATTTTTCTGAACCTAATTAAATAGATAAACCATTTGTTAATTGTAACCCAGACTGAAAATTTTGAGATGCTAGTTTTTTCTTTTCTTGTTGATAGTTTGCATCTTCACCTGTATAAAAAAACGTGAAGTAATTATTTTACAATGTCATTTTTCATATGACAATTAATCACCCTATAATACACACAATCCTGTTTATACATAAATGTTATTATCTATTATTTTTATTTTTGGGCAATTTAAATTGGTTTCCTATTACGTTAAAGATTTTTTTTTATTAAACAATAACAGATATTTAATATATCGATAAGAAATAACTGAAAATGTAGCTATACTTTCGATACCAGTAATATGTAGGAGGTGTACTGTGTTTCTTATACGAATCACAATAAATTAATTTCCTCTAAAATTTATAATGTATATTATATGTAGTTTTTACTTTTTCTTCTTTTAACTATAATTTTTGACATTAGGAGAGGGCAGATCACGGGCAGGATATTTTCTTCTTTATATTTGTCTCATAGTTCAGTAATTGTTCGGTTATCTGAAGTTCACATAACGTATGACAGATATATTTTGACCAATCCAAAACTTGTTGATAAACTTGTCGACAGTAAACTTGTCGACTAACTTGTTGTCAACATGTGTTGAAAAATTTATTGATAAACTTGCTGATAAACAAGTTGGTAAACTTGTCGATAAACTTGTTTTAAGAATTCTACTGCCGTGCGCCGACATCGAGGTCAAGCAGCCACGAGTTGCCGACACTGCATTTCCGTCATAAGTAATATTTTATATTTTATTTTTATTCTGTTTTTTCATCGAATCACACATTAGATTATTTAGATTTAATTTTTCATATTATGATTGTTATTTAGATTTTAATTTCTATACCAATTAAATTTGTAAGACAGCTTTTGTTTTTTTTTCAATCACTCGACTGAAGCAAACGTAATTTGTTGATAATCTTGTTGCTACACTTGTTTATTAGTTTGTTAATAAATTAAACATGTCGATAAACTTGTTGACGAATTTGTTGACTTTGTTGATAAATTTGTCGAAAAATTTGTTTTAAACTTGTTGATTAAACTTGTTGTTATACTTGTTATTAAACTTTCAATAATATTGCATGCACGGAGATTATATTGTATAGCCAAAGTGTTTTAAATCCTCTTTGTCATTTGGCAGACAATTTTTGACATAATTATGCTTATATAGATATTATATAGATTACTGGCCGCTAAAGGATAAATGAATTGTTCAGTATCGAACGAGATTCCTAAGACTTGGTGGCTCAATATCGCTTAAATAGCTTAGTTTCCCCATTGTCTATTACGGTCCCCTTCTATATCTCAGTCGTATTCGGAAATGAATGCGAGGTAAGTTTAGGAGTAATATTAAATCCGTAGATCTCGCCAGATCTATTCTGAATGGTAGCTGCATGTAAAGTTTGTATGAAAGTTCTAGAAATAATCAGTTTTTATTTTATTGTTTATTATTTAAGCATTTGCCGCTAGCTTTTTATATAATAAAAAAATATCACATAAAAAATCAATTTATCTCAGGTGTAGGTCAGGACAGAAATCCATATCCCTTCGCTATCAGTGCCAGTACTCTTCCGATTGAGCTTCCGATACCTTGACAGACCCTTGAATTTCAAAGTGTATCTTATGCTAACCCCAGCGCCATCTCTGCATGCTTTAGGTATTACTACCTACAACACCGAATGTATACTTTTACAAGTATCCAACACTCGATAAAAAACAACTATTAATTTATTGTTATATTTTAACTGCTAGATTTTTATATCTACAGAAGATAACTTTAAAAAAATTCAACCATTCAAAGGTCTCGGGTGGGATCCGAACTACAGTAAGTTTTATCGAGCAAATTCATCTAAGTCAAGACTATTTATAGTTAAATTTAAATTACTATGAAGGAGCTTAAATTGATAGCTTAATGTCTTAGTGGTAAGCGGATTCTGTCTACAAATGCTTGCACAAGGGCAGGTCATTGGATGGGTGATTAAAAAAAATATTATCTCGAGTTCTTACAAATTATGGAAGCGGATAAACCCCCTATCCCAGCTGTATTTGCTTTCTTCAATACTCAGTAGATAGGTTCGCTTGGTGGGTAGTGGCCGCACATATTTTTGGGGCTGTGATATTTCGACGCAGTTGCGCAGAATATAAAAAAGTAGTTTCTTTTTTATAATACTTAGAAAATCTTAGTACAATTTAAGAAATATAAAACTACCTAAACAATGTTTTAACAAGAGAATTTGTAATCGTGTCAATAAATACTATGACGAATATGTATCTAGGACATTTCATTATTAGAGGCAAGCGTTGAACTGTTGGGAATAAGCTGCTCCCACTTGAGTTGATCCGTCAATAGCTTGCCATAAAGCCATATCCTAGTTATTAATTTTCAATGCGACTTATCGCCCGTGTTTGGTTAGCCGAAGAGCCCGTGTAAGGTCTCAGTCACTATTGTCTTGAAGACAATACTGACTTCGACTCCTGCCGTTTGGTACGGAGAGTGGTAGAAATTAGTTTGCGAGTTATAGCCTCGTAATATGATTATTTGTCGATTACTCAAATATAATATGTAGATATTACTATGTAAATGTAACATCATATATAGCAATATGTTATAACTTAATTAAACATAACAAGTTTTCTAATCGTAAGTCGTGTGCTTAAAAAGACTTCTTCTAAATTGCACGGGCCTTATTTAAATAGAAATATTTTAACAGAATATTATCCAAGCTTTCACTCGATGCTTCGCTGGTGAAAGGTACCTTAAGACTTACTGTATCCTTGACAACGTGTATGCAAAATTTCTGTGATGATCTGTTGAGCAGTTAAGATATTAAATCATAACAAACAGTCAAACTCTTTTCGCAATTGTTATATTAATTTGATTTAAGTCCTTGTCTTTCGATTTTCAGGAATCATGTTCACAGGATAATTAAGACAATGATTATCGTCTGTTTACAAATATTTTTAAATTATGGACACAACTTGATTTTCGGCTAATTTTATATATTTTATGTATGTATTTAGCCATTTCTATAAATCGAAGCTTTACTAAAAAGTAATCAGTTATTAATTAGGATATTGGGTGCCCGTCAGAAAAGAACTTGCGAAAAAAAAACGTACAGGGGAACAATCTTCAACGTACATTAAACTACATTAATTATAAAAGAATTAGCAATATCTAAGCAAATAATTACTAGAAAAAATCAACTTGTCTCCTATCGTTGACGACCGTTTGATGCAACGGTAGCGATCCTACCTTTCGCGTCGACGGTCCTGGGTTCGAATCCCGGAATGGTCAGATGTTTGTATGATAAATATGAGTCATGGATATTTACATATATTTCTATGAATATTACATATCTATGTATCGTATAAGTATGTCTATCCGTTACCCTAGTATCAATAACACAAGCCTTTAAGGTGCTTACTTTGGGCTAGTCTAATTGGTGTGATTGTGGGAAATATTATAACTATCCCACCACCATACGGTCTTCTGCCAAGCAAGCTACTGACACCTTGACCGATCCGTCGAATTTTTCTAAGTATTTCTTAAGCTTTTGGTGCGACCGTTTGGTGCAACGGTAGCGATCCTGCCTTTCGCACCGACGATCCTAGGTTCGAGTAGATAGTAGGTAGAGAGCATTTCGTTTTTTTGTTCTATAGTTAAGAATTATTTATATTTACCCATCAGATTTTAAACTACACGTAACCCTTTTTGTTTACAATGTAGCTTTGTATCTCGCTTGCTGCTTGCTTAAACAGATTTTTTACTTTTCTCCGACAAATATAAATTACTCACGACTGTCACTTAATCTCTTTATAAGCTGAAATGAGCAGGCGGGGCTGACGAGGGTCGAAATGTGATTTTTAAATGAAGTTTTAAACATTTAAATTGTTTAAACGTTTCCTGTCTCGTATGTATCTGGGTGTACCTACACAGACATACTTTTGCAAGGTTTTAAAGCGGGCATTAAATCATTAAATTTTGTCTACGTGTTAACAACAGCCTTGAATTTAATGGTAAGCACTTTTACAAATCGGGAGATTTAAAAGTTTCAACGGTCTTTATTTCTGTTAAAATTTCTCTCAGTCGAATAAATAAGTATTTAAAAAGCTAATTTCGCTTTTGAATTATCTTGAGTTCATTTTTTATTATTCACAGTTGGTTGGAACAAGTTAGCTAAGCTAGCTCTTTTTGCTTGATGATCATATCCATTTGCTCAAGGCTCATATGTAAATGCAGGACCAAAATTTCTTACAGGAGGTTACCGGAGCAGATAATTAAAAACAAATAAAAATATATTGTAATCAAAGAAAGAAAAAATAATAAATATCAAAAAGGAAAGTTTGTTTGTTTTAATGTTTAGAATGGTAAAATTATTTTGTAACACCTTTGCTCGTAATGCTGATGTAATTCCACCGGTTTTAAATATGTAAAGCGGGTCATAAAAAACGCGTGTGTTACCAAAGCAAATAGTTAAGTTATAGTCCATACAAATTCCATAACAGTATTATTTGCCATTTCGCGCGCTGTTGCTATTCAAATTTCGAACTAATCCCCGCTCATTAAAATCGCGGGTAAGCAACAGTGTACATTCACAGATTGAGTTTATTTAATAATAATAACATAATTAAAGAACCAACTACAACTACGTATCATTTTAATAATTGTAATTTCACTTACTGTTTCAATAATTAAAAATGAAAATAATATAAAATGTTTTTTTTTTCTGTTTCCTCGCAAATGTGTTAAAAAACGTCGTACGATATACGTGCGTATTGGTTATAACTTCCGCAAAACTCAAGCAGTGTGCACCGCCCGCCCGGAAATAAATGCAGGAACCGCAGACACCGGCACCGTCACCAACTACTCTACACGTGTTTCGCTCCCACACGGAGCGTCATCAGGAGCTGTTAGACCGTGCAATAACGAGCACAAATCGGAAGTAAGCTACATATTTTTATTTTACTGATATGGACTTCCGCTAAGTAACGCCTGATTCTATCAAATACCATAAGTTAGGTCTAAACGTTAAAGCCTACAGTTTAATATACCTAAGTAGCTTGATATATGGTTCTTCATAAATAATATTCTTAGTTTCTTAGTATTCGTCAAAATAACTCTCCAAGCTATATAATGATCATTAAAATACAATATTGACGTTTAAATATTTATCAAATTAAATTAACAAACCAAAATTTCGACTGACTGTTCATTCATTTCATTACTTATTTAATTGTAACTGCATTATTCATGTTACCCACTTTCATCCGGGCTCGCCTCTTCCTTCTTAAATAAATTTATATTGATTCTGAATGATTTGAATTAAACGACTCGAAATGTTTTAAATCTAATTTCTAGAATAATAATTTTATCTAAAATGTTTTCTACTAACTTTTAAGACTTATGTGTGTATTAAGAATAAAAAAATTTCTTAAAAATTAGTTTTCCTAATATTATTGCGATTTGAAACGTTTTGCGGCGTTAAAACGTTCTAAGTTCAACAGTTACAGTTGAACTTAGAGCGTTTTTCTCTTTCTCTCCTGTCTCTCTGTCACTCTTTCTATCTACCATCTTTCTCCTATTCGTCTTGCTCTAGGGCAGGGATGGCGAACCAATGGCACGCGTGCCATTAATGGCACGCGACACAATATTTTGGGCACGTCATTGATAACAAAATTCATTAGCACTTAGAAAAAAAAGTGTGAAGTAGGTTTTGTATGACGACCGGGAGTGATATCTACGCTTTTAACAATATTTTCATCTACCTATGCCTGCGAGTCATTATTTTCAGAGATGAATAACATTAAAGACTCAGTTAGAAACCGTTTGACAGATGACTACAGTTCAGCATGCATTCTGCTAAAAGTAACATCTTACAACCCTAACATATGTTTTTTATCATCTAATCTGCAACAACAGAAGTCACACTAATTTTATTAAAATTACATTGCAAAATATACCTATTTTTTATAGTAAATAAAGAGTTTTGAGTTGATTTTATTCATTATTATTATTGTCCCAATAATCACAAAGTCAAAATTATTTGATGGCACGTCTATGATCTAATTAAACTTGTCTTTAGAAAAATGGCACGTTAATACGTAAAGGTTCGCCATCCCTGCTCTAGGGCGAGAAGTATCCGAAGCTTCAACCCCTGGATGTGACTGCGACCACTAAAAACTTATAACGATGAATGAAACAGTTATCTATAAGAAACACTTAACCTTAATTATTGAACAAATAAGAACTTAAAAAAAACCTACCTGAGGGTTCGTAGGCGTGGTCGTTTTTTACATGCGTATTTTATATCTTATAGAAATATGGCAATGGGAATGCAAAAAATAAAATTAAAAACAAGATTATACCATATAAAATCTTACAAAAAATAAACGATTATTAAGATGCTTTAACCAGGCTGAGTCATCTAATTACAAAAACCAGAATATAGATGTTTTGTAAAAATAATTAAATTAAATATTTTTTACTAGATAAACGACGCATTCATTTGTTTTTTTTTATATATTTTATCCTGATGTTTCGACTTCTTTGCTAGAACTACTCACAAAGGATGATATCAACGCTTTTGGGTAAACGACAATTTACAACGTAACGGAGGCTTCACCGTATGTCAAAAGTAATTTTATTAAAATGTGCGATAATGTATGAATTAAATTTGCAAAAATAGTTTAACCACTTGTCAGTCCACGGTAGCAATTGCTACCATATTCAAATTTCCGCATGGCCTGCTGTTTTTTTTTTAAATTACGATTCATTTTTAAATTACAGAGATCCAAGTATTCTGTCGTGGATTATTTATTTAATCAGATTTACGGTAGTATTTTTTATTTGGTCCTAGTTTCTTTATTAAGCGAGAAAATAGCATTTTTATCGAAGAGCCCGACATTATTTTTTCACAATTCGTGTAGCATTTGGACTGTTGAGAGGGGTGGGACGCGCATTGTACAAACTTTGTAAGTGCGATGTACGTTTCCAAACCAGTTTAAAAAATAAAAAAAGGTTTCTTTCGCGCTCTAAAAAACTACATGGAACAATGTTTCTTGAGACTTCAAAGTATTTATTGACGTCTTCTGTGGTCGAGTGTGTCGCATACAGGTTATCATTGTAGAAAACAAACTTGCCTATATTGGCTCGAGTCTGGGTATTATGGTAATGTCTTTGTTTCTGACTTCCATAACACAAGTGCTTTACCTACTTAACTTGAGCTCAGGACAATGAATGCGGTGTTAGATTATATTATATTTATTTTTATTAACATACTTGCTGACCCGGCCACGGGTTCTATGGTAACGTTAATTGATGACCCGGCCACGCGTTGCTATGGTAACGTTAATTGATGACCCGGCCACGCGTTGCTATGGTAACGTTAATTGAATGTTATGGTAACAAACACACAAAGTATTATCATAATATAATGTACTGATTTATTGCTAGCTATATGCAGCATAAACAGTACTTCCGTGACTATGGCATATTCAACTGCGCCGAAATATCAGAGCCTGAATTACGAGTATAAATATATGATGAAAATCCTATTGTGATGAATACTAATACAAGTGACCATGAAACATTATTAACATTTTTATATTGAAACATTATTAGATAGTTATACGAGGGCGGGTTAAAAAGTTCGCGGAATGAGGGGCATGCCGGGGGGAAAGGTGACTTTTTACTACCTGCACTAGTTGTGACACTCATTAAGAGTATAAATACTAAGTTTCAAAAAAAAATGCTCATAATTACCTGAGCTACGCATCAGTCAACAAGTCAATCCGGAAGAAAATTTGCAACATGGAGAAAATTGGCAAATTTGCAACATGGAGTTGCGATGGCTGCTGTTCAAAGAGTGGGCTTCGAAATCTTGGAACATCCTCCCCATAGCCCAGATTTAGCCCCAAGTGATTATTATTTGTTCCCAAAAATGAAAAAAGAGCTTCCAGGGAAGAAATTTTCCAGCGATGAAGAAGTGAAGAGCGTAATTTCGGCCTATTTTGACGACAAAGAGAAATCATTTTTTTTCGTAGGTATTAATAAATTAATTGATAGGTTTAATAAATGTATTAGAGTTAAGGGGGAATACATTGAGAAGGAAAAATAATTTTGTGTTTTATTTCTTACTTTTTACCCTCCATTCCGCGAACTTTTTGACCCACCCTCGTATGAAAATGAAAATAACTTTATTCAAATGCACTTAGAAATAAGTAGTTTTGAATCGTCCAACATTTTTACCTACCACCCATTCAGGACGTCTTTTAACTGACAAGAAGAATGGGCGCAAGAAACTCGTCAGCTTTAACAGAAGTAACGACATTTACAATATAATACGTCGTCACCATACACAATCCACAAAAAAAAACAATTATTTTGTTATGACAATACTAATAGTGTTATGATATCATTATTTCGTTGATTACAACAAAGTCAACAAGTATCTGTACTTACTTAAAGTAAGTATCCCTGAACATTGCAATAACATACAGGGAATAAACGACAAATTTAAGAAAGCAACAGATTACTAGAAAAAGTTCACGTTATAGTTCCTGTTTTACATTCCTTGTAAAACAGTTTTCAGCCGCTTTCTTATGACTTTATCACTATCTATATCACGGCTTCAAAGATCTTATTGCGACATATATACGCCATACAAAATTCATATACCGGTAAAAATGCAGACAAACGTTGTTATAAAGCAGTAAAGTCTAAAATCGAGTGTGGTTACACATTATAACAGTTCATGCAACAATTCGAGTACCGCGCGCGTCAACGATGCCGTTTCCGTTTCCGCCGCTGAAGGGGAAACCGCTAACCATTATTTTTAGTACATATCTCTGAATAAGTTATTATCATATAAATATACAACTTGCTCTTTTAACAGTGCGGATTAAAAATATGAAATAGATTTATTTAGAATCGTGAATATTTACTTTTTAAGCGCGCACCCTCACGCACACAAACACACACACACCATAACATCTTAATATATATAAATTACGTGTCACGTTGTTTGTCCGCGATGGACTCCTAAATTACTGAACCGATTTGAATCAAACTTCGTAACTATCTGTTATTTGATCTAACTTAAAAGATAGGATAGGTTTTATTTTAATTTATAACACAGTTATACGCGTGGCTGGGTCAGCTAGTAGCTATATAAAAATTTGTTAAAACATCTTATCCTGTTATGTATTTTTGTTTATTAAAATACCTGTTTTTAACTTTATAGGTGTGTCTTCACAATTTTTCTATAATCAAGTTATTGTAAATGATTTTTTTTATGGTTCCCTGGGATACGAATTCCTTTAACTCTAGGCTTGTTGGCTGCGAGGGTATTTTAATCAATAGACAAAAACCTTTTATATTTTGACGACCGTTTGGTGCAACGGTAGCGATCCTGCCTTTCACACCGATGGTCCTGGGTTCGAATCCCGGAAGGGGCAGATGTTTGTATGATGAATACGAGCATTTGCACCTGAGTCATGGGTGTTTATATATATTTCTATGAATATTACATATTTATTATATATGTATGTCTACCCGTTACCCTAGTATCCATAACACAAGCCTTACAGTGCTTATTTTGGGCTAGGTTAATTGGTGTGAATGTAAGAAATATTTATTTATTTATTTATATTTCTGTAATAGTTACTTTCTTTATTTAAGTCTCAAAGATGTTACAATTTTCACAAACGACAGGCTCTCAACTCGATTTAAATGACATAAATAAAACTTCAAATATCATTCTAAATAATAATAAATAAATAACACTTTATTGCACAAACAGAAAGGATATAGAAAGAGACAAGTACTTCAAAGAAAAGTATACAAATAGGCGGTCTTATTGCTAACAGGAATCTCTAAAAGGCAACCTTAGGTGAAAAGAATAAATGAAGATAAAAGGATAATAGGGTAGCGGATGCGCATGTTGAGAGGACAATTAATGTTAATATATAATAGGTGGATATAAAATAATTAGATTTAATTAACCAAAAAGTTCTCAATAGCACGCGGGAGCTACTGTACCGGGTGGTTCCATACTTACACATACGTGTGAAACCACCAACTGAATAGCGCCCAACCCTTTATAACTAAAGCTGCGAATTGACAATCAGTTTTTCGCATCAGTTGAACTGATGTTCATCCAAAATTTTATCGTGAGTGTCGAATCATCACTCCAGAGTTTTAACTGACGACGCGCCACGTATTTCCGAGACTATCATAAATCCAACTCGGCGCATCGGACCAAACTGATCGTGAGTGTGTGATCGTCAATCCAACACAAACAGGTAGTACACTTCCTAACAGCCCGGCCGATTGAGAACTGAAGAGCTGGAGTGACGCCAGTTAATGGGAAAGTCGAGTTGGCCTAAAACCATTTGGAATGACGCCACAGTTTTACGTCTGGACTGACGCGAAAAACTGATCGTGAATGCCCACTTTAAGGATATCGTAAAAGCCGCTTATAATACTGATCGTAATCACCGTACATCTCCCGTTGACCGCAAAATGGTCTTTTACTGCGATCTCTAACCAGATTGCCATTCATAGAGATTATGGCCATATTTTTGGGCGAGCATTCAGTTCAGCAGGTGACGTTTCGGCTGAGATCATCTCAGCTTTTATTCCATTTATCATGGATCAGCTTCAATGGCGCAATGTCTGTTATGCCATAACTTCCCGAGTTCTTAACCGATTAATATTTTATGTGGAATCGAATAAACAGGTTTAGGACTAGATTGTGACGAAGCCCGAATTTTGAAATTCGCTAAAATTCCCATCGAAACAAAAAATATTTTATCTTTTAGGTATAACCCTCCGCTCCAATATATGGTGCTAGCGTAGCTTTATGCTTAGCGACTGCATCGCCTAGTTATTTGAATTGCAAAAATACAAAAAAATAGGTTAAGAAACGAACAAGGTTGAAAAGGTTTTAAAACGAAATCAATGCGTCAATTTTGTTTTTGAAGTGAAAACTCCTTTAGCGGCGTTGTGCACTTTTTGGGATGGGTAAAAAACGTTAAACTCGCGTCAGGTCACGTGACCTGATCGTAAATTCGTAAGACGGAGGGCAGGGCGCTTGCGCGAGTATGCGTGTGTGCTTGTCGTCATGTTTGTGTACGATATCGCAATAAATGAATATTGAATTTAACCATATAAATGACAGTAGATACTTTTATACTGATAACTAAAGCAATTCGTGCGAAATTATTCCCTAACCATTACAAAATATCAAAAATGCACAACGTTAATGTTCATGTTTTCACTTCTGCCGGCACTCTCGGAGTGCAACCCGTTTTTTTTCCATTATTGGGGTAAAAACAGTTACAATATACGCATATTACTTATTTGAATATTATATGAGATACTAGTTTTGAAACCAACATTTACCACAACATACACTTAAAATATTTTTAAAACGTCTCTTCTAAACGAGATTTCGCTGCTATTCTGATTTTAAAAAGATAAAAATATATAACGGAGAAGTTAGTAGGTATAAAAGAAAATAAAATCAGTGACATTGTAGACACTAAAAGTAATATAATCTGTGTTATGCACTTTGATTGACAGCTGTAATTTCAAGAAATGAATCAGACCCTAGGACCAAGTATCATAATGGACAGAGCCCTTTGGTTTTTAGCGTGTCCGTTTTTTGTTAGTGTGCAGCTCTCGATATGTATTAGTGTGCGTGACTAGGGATGTCACTAGCGAATCGATATAGTCACTTGAATATCGATAAGCTTGTAGTTTTTTCCAGAGCATGTCAAGTTTTACCACACAGGATACACATTTAAAGTGTAAAGCTTGATATACTCTAGACTGTACATAATTAATATTATTGGCCCATAAATAAAAGTCATATTGATAAAATACACTAAATGAACTATATTTTGAAATCACACACACGAGACAGTACATTATTGACCCTTATATAAAATCAATTTAGTGTACATATTCCTAACACTGTTTTCAACAACAGCGTTCTTCATCACAAAATGAATACGGAGCTGTATATAAATCTCGCAAATCGACTTTATGAGAAGATATTTATGATCTTCAAATAAACTGAATTCTGAAAAGTGTTCATGTTAACATTAGAAAATATTTTTATAGCTTGAGGAGTCTTAAATTTTTTGTAGGCTCCCAGTTATCACGTCTAACAGCTTTGACCCACTTACATCTTATTTCCGGGCATTTTGGGAACCTAAAAAAAATGATCGACAAAGCTACATTACATGAAAAGATACATCACTACAAATGATTTCTAAAACAATGTCTTTTAATTACATTAATTTAAGAGCAAAAACTTGAGTCTTATCAGTGTTGTGTGACACTGTATGAATGAGAACAAGTAAAATTCAATAGTTTGGTGTTTTTATTGCGAAAAAACTACGTAAACCATAAATAATCTTGTTAATCATTTACGTATGAAATGAATATTCCGGGTCTTTCACTCCGCCTTTTGTTGTTCTTGACGAACAGTTCACAGCCGAACAACACATTTTATCAATTTTATAATTCACTTTTAGTGGAAATACTCAGATTTCTCAAAAAATCAACAAAACATTGCACTTCACCGCAATGTTTTGACCGACTAGTCGGTCACAAAATGACACGTCTCACACGGACATGGCGCTGTTGCCAACTTACATTACCTGTCTCTTTTATTCGTGTTACACTTCGTAACACAGACAGAGATACAAAGTCTTTAGTTTGTTACACGTACGTAAGAGCGGCAACCTCTTATGACTACGTCCATTATGATACTTGGTCCTAGATCAGACCCCTCTTTCCCAGTGGACACTCTGGGCAATTGCCCACGTCCCCGCGATGTATAGGGGGCACCTTAGTTCCTGCCAAATAACTAAACCAATACCGACAATTCATAAAAACTTATATAATTAGAGTAAATCAATCATCGATCTCAATTAGGGACTATATTATCGACTTGCTTATTAGCTTTTGCATGTGTGAAGCTACTCTACTCTCGCCCAAAATAAGGCTATCGAATTTCATCATGCTAAGATAATTTTAAACATGTGAGAATCGCCCCATTTAAATTATAGATTTATCTTTTCATCTTTTGACTGTCAATAAAAACCTGAAACCTTGTTTATCTACTTTCATTTTCTATTCTAGTAATAAAAAAGTGTTCTGTCAAAGTCATAGGGGCCCCGTTATTCTTATATGCCCAGAGGTGAATTCGTTGAGTTCTTTTTTAAATTTACAGGTGCGGAATGTTATAATAAAATAAAGCTTAAAACAATGAAATATAGACGTATTAGTTGTGCAGTAAAACAGTTCCATTTCTTTTTTACTATTTTACTAAATCTACATTATTCACCCTAACTTTTTGTTATATATCATGCAGACTATAAAAGATTCGTAATTGCCACTAAAGTACGCTAGATTTATAATAAAATATGTTGAAAAAATTTGTGGTTTTCATGTCCCGTTTTCCCACGGTGGCCTTTTGCAAGCTACCTACAACTAATATTAGTGGGAAATAATGACGTCATATGTCTTCTGTAGTACCTACTTCACGAATTTTAATAATATAATTTCACTTCTCACGCTTAGAAAAGTTTGGTTTGTCATTCAATGTCTGCGTCGAAAATTGCTTTTTATCCGCTAGCGTGGAAAAGTGTTTTAGAATAAGAACTTTTCTATTCAAAGAAAAACACACATTGTGTGGTACCTACACACACGCACACACTCTTTATTTTCATTTTATTGTTATTGTTAGTATAAACTTGCATTAGTGTATACAAGTTATTTTATATTTATTATAGACTTGAAGTCTCTTCAATTGGCTTAACTCATTAGTTTATTCTTAGACAAAAAATTTCAACCTAATATCGTTGTACATCCAGTTACTGTTTTTTTGTTGTTCATTAATGGAACTTTAGGCCTATTTGAGTAATCATGACCGTTTCTTTCTTAATAAATAAATAAATAAGGTAATTATCGTATTCTTAGTCAAATCACATTGAAAAGTAACCAATTAAAATATATATTTAACATTACTAATTGTAGCAATTTTACTTTTAATTTTTAATTAAAAGCAACCCATACCATATTATTTTAGCTGTTTTTCTTGCAACTAAAAATTGTCATCGTTGTAGTGAGGTGAAAAATTGTATGTTTCGCTCGGCAGCAACATTTTTAGCGTCTCGTACCTTTGAAACCCTTGCTTCGCTTGGGATTCTATCTTAGAATCTTATAATCGGAATAAATAATCCTAGAATCCTCCGCTGGTTCAGGTTTCAATACAGGTAACTCGCAGTCAAATGTCAACTTTGCAGCCTTGCATTACAGATAACTGTTATTTACTTTATCATGACACTATTCAATAAAAATAGAGGTTTTTTGGTATATAAATAGATAAATTTATGATTATGATTATACATTAAACTAATTTAAAAAAAAATTAACTACATAGCACGGTGGGTGACATACCAGTGAGCACGCGTAGCAGAACCAAATAAGTAATTGTATACATAGGAATACAACAGCATATTTTTCGTGTAATAAAAGATATCAAATCAGACGTGACAAGCCAAACAAATTATTATATTCTTATACTAACATCATCTGTAAGGCACTCAAGAGAGATATGTACAACATAATATTTTCCGCTTCGATTCACTCCTTCCTCCCTTTACGCTGCGGTTTTCTCAAGTGGCGCTCTTTGTTACTTATCTAGTTTTATGTAGCAGATTTCTTACAAATGCAATTAATTGGACAAATATGGTTGTAATCATTTCTATAGCTTATAGCAAATCATTTGCTAGAATTAATCACGACACGAGACACTAATTTCTAAGCATGAAGGTTAGTGTATAACTATTGTGATAATTATATCGTATACATTGACAGCAGTCCCCTTTGCGAGTGTAAGATCTTTTAATCATAAAATGTGTAGATTCAATTGTAAAATTAATGACTAATATTAAAATGTATTTCAATGTATTTTACCATTTCTTTAGTAACACATATAGATGTGATTGTGACATGAAATATTGTCACTTCCGTTACCGTTTGGAATGTTGATAAATAGTTCGATAATATTACTTACATATAAAACTCGCATCATAGATATGTTTTATTTAGTAAAAAATATACTGTGAAATTAATAAAATGTGTAAAATTGAATTTAAAGGAAATGTGCAAATAGTTGTTTTTTTTACTTTTGTCTGTTTATGCTTTCATTCATTTTTAATATGTTCAGTACCATTAAATATTCATCAAACGATTATTCTAATACCGCACGGTATTTTAAATATGTTTTATGTTAGTTTTCATTATAATAATTTTTACTATATACTAGAAGTGTATAACTAAAGGCGATATACGTTAGGCAGAGGGCGCCTTTTGCTCCCCACTGTTGAAGCGAACGGTTCAAAAAAAACAATATAATTGTGTTAATCGTTTCATTTTGTTTTATTGCCACCCTGATTCTCATACGAGTATCAAACTTTCTATAAGTAAAAATAGTAATATACAAATATAAGCAGATTCTCAGAATATTGTTTTAAACTTTTACGATTGCATAATTATTAGTTAACGAAATTATCACCATAAGATTTTTTTCTACTCTTGAGGCTCTGATATAATGTATAGCTATTTTCACGGCGACTAAGGTACGGGTCAATAAAGAAAAGAAATCAAAACTTTACCGTTTTAGTACCGTCGATGCTTCTGATTTACATAACACAAAGCTTTAGTTCAGGCAACAAATTATTATAATGCTTAAACTGCCTAATTGTTACACTGTTCACTGTTATTTTCAAGTCACAATTCAAGACACCAGCACTTACAGTCTGTTCATCCTAACTTTTCCTATTTGGTAAACAATCTTGGCACTCCTTTTTTTGAAAATACATCATTAAAAATAAACTGATAACAAGATTCAATGGATTTCAGTCTATAATAACGATTTATTGTAATAAGTTATGGTTATTATTTTATTTTTAAATGGGTGATTTTGTTAAAAAGTTGTGCCAAGATTGTTTACCAAATGGGACAAGTTAGAATGAACAGATTTTACTCACGCTGTTGTACCAATCCTGACTCAACTTAGTTCCCCTGTAGGGCGCCATATTGGCCTATCGATTTTACCGGTACTAAGCATTTTTTTAAAGAAATTATTCTATTTTATCAATTGATCATTCTTTAATTTGAAATTGTAAAAAGTTATTGCCTGAATAAAAATTGTAATTATATTATAATTATCACAAACAGAGAAAATGCAAACTGAGAAAAGCAAGTATCTTAATAAACTTACAAGAACCTTTCAAGAGTAAAGCATAGAAGATATCATTCTAATAAAAATAAAACACATATCACTAATACTCTTTGTTTGATAGACATAAAAACCATTTCTAGTTTCGAAAAGGCTACAAATGAACCAGCATCATGATATAAAAATTGCAAACTAAAGGTCAGAAAACTGACCGACATTTTTCAATTGAGGATTCATACTTGAAGGTTTTTCAGAAAATACCCAACTAAACCGTCTGAGTCGGCAAGTTGAATATTAAATGTTTCGTTTCAGCGCTTCCCTCATTTGTCATTCGGAATCAGTATTAACGTTTCAGATCCGAAATAGCAGACAGCACGCCATAGTACTATTTACGCCTTCAGGTCACGCCTGCGCAAATTCATGCAAATTAGCAATTACAGATTACGCCAATTCAAAAATTTTAATGTCGTCTGAACAGATTTTTATACAAATAGATAGGAAAACACGCATAAACGCATCGGGTGGTAAGTGATTGCTAACCTATTAAAATTAGTTGATATTAAACATGACCCTATTACACTATTTATTTATTCTATGCCATAATTCAGTTCTGTCAACCCTAGCTCACCAACAGATCAAAATACATAACGTATAAAAGATAATAATAATATTTCTCACAATTAGTTCAATTAGCCTATCACATAGTAAGCACTGTAAGATTTGTGTTATAGATAGACTAAAAAAATAATAATTTATCTTAAAAAACAATTATAGGCCAACACCACTTCTATATATAAAACACATTATTAAGGCAACAAATCAATATGCACTTTTAGGCAACGATACAAAACAAAATAACCTCCTTTTATTTTTGAAGTCGGTTAAAAAAGAAAGGAAAACTACCTACTAATCTTATATAATTCTTGTTAGTTTGATGAAGATGTTTTCATCGCATCTGTTGTTTTGTGATTTGGTCTAAGAACAAAGACCTAAAAGTCGTTTTAGTAATGTTTGGTTATCTTAGTGTTTTTGTTCGATTGCCCGTGATAGAAAATTTATAAGTGGAATAAGATTAAATTTATTTGACCAGACCTTATCATTTATATCTCGGTAGAAATGTAATATAAATAATAGTGCCAGTTATGGCTAGTAGTTTGTGCTATTACGTTGCCAGGTACTCTAGTAGCTCACCTTTATAATTCGCCTCATGAGATAAAATATCTTCACTGCTATCTATTGCTTACATCTTGGCATTGGTATTGTTTTATATATGTGCATGGCTATTGCAGGTAGTTCGGTGCCAGTTAATACCATTCATCTTATAATATAAACCTATAGAAATCGTCTTTCATCTCCGTATTTTTAATATTTAGGTATCACACGTAGTACACGGCGAGTTTATGATACGGATATATAATAATTTCTGCTCTAGTTTCGTTCGTAGATCGTAGCAATGCTACGCATGTCTACGACAACTCGCTACATTTATACGTAGTAAATCTAGATTGCTCAAATTAAAGTCAATCTACCAGACTTTGTTCTATCGTAGACGTCGAAAAGCACCAAGTAAATCTAACTACTGATTTTTACTGAATTTATTGAGTTTTAGTAAGAATGGTTGGCCTGAAAGTATAAGAAGAAAACATTCTATTTTGTTTGGAAACGTTTGTTCTACTTTTCCAATTTGCTGTGAAACACTAAAATTGCAGCAAACTGCCGGGCGAAATCTTATAACTAACTTCTACATTGCTTTGGTCTTCAATCGAGTTCTAATTAAACGAGTGGCAGAATTGTTCGCTTTAAAACTTGATTGTTTTCGTAGTTAACCAAATCGAATAAAACCGTCTTTTTTTAACACGCTTTTATTAGGTCAAGTTGTAACTAAATAAATATGAGCCTTATAAAATTTAAAAAGGTTCATTTCGCCCACTTCATTACAAAATATAGCATATATAAGATGACAATATCAGTACATTATATTATGATAATACTTTGTGTGTTTGTTACCATATATAGTTATCATAAGCCTAAGAATATTTTTTTATAATCAATTGACGTTACCATAGAAACGCGTGGTCGGGTCAGCTAGTAATAATAATAATAAATTATACTATCAATCTGGTTTAATGATGGAGTCTGAAAGTGGGGCATAGAACCTGGAATGCTTACTATGAAGCCTTTCTTCGAGTTTGGGATCGTAAGGTTTGCCGTAACATGATTTTTTTCTTTTTTTTTGATCCGATGTGAACCTGAGGGAACTGGAAGGCGGCTGATAATTCTGTTAGAGGAATCCACGATCAGTACGATGGGGCAACTTAATATAAATATATTACCGAATTCGGTATAGATACGAGTCACTTCGAAACGTTTCTTATAAAGTATAGTAAGTTTAGAAGTAGTGGGTTGTGTGTCGCTTTCTTGTACTGTCACCAGAGTTTAAGCATTAACGTATTTTCTATTTTAACTATTTTGTCATTTTGCGACCGCTAGAGTATTATGCGAATTGGACATTTAGCGCATAAAGGGAAAAAACACTTACTTTTGCTACTTACTTTAGCGGTCCACATTGGCATTCTTTGAAGTGTTTTTTAAGCGGAGGATACACACACGGTTGGATAATTACTTCCCTTCGGTTATTTACGGAGACCCTCGTCACAGCGAGAGCTTGTTTTACACGTCATTCTTGTTTGTTAATGAAAAAACTGTGCAGAAAAAAATAAATTGTTTTTTTATTGTTGGTACACAGTCCGTTGGACGCATAAATCAGGGATTACGGAGATATTCGCATAGACGAAGGTTTGCCAAAACTGATAGCTTTCTCAAATATTTATCAAATGTGTTATGACAGTCGATTCTAAGGTATATATTATATAATTTTATTCATGAAATTACCAATTTTATGACACATTTTTTAATTTTATATATTTTTTAAAGATTAATACATCAAATCGTCTAGAAAATATTGTTATTTACCAGATATAATAAATCTATACAAATATTATAAAGCTGAAGGGTTTGTTTGTTTGAACGCGCTAATCTCAGGAACTATTGGTTCAAATTGAAAAATGATTTTGGTTTTGGATAGTCCATTTATCGAAGAAGGTTTTAGGCTATATAACATCACGCTGCAACCAATAGGAGCGAAGCATCAATGAATCGCGATCATAATAACAGAAATTGACGAGGATGAAGTCGCGGGCAACAGCTAGTTAAGCAATATTAAGCGATAGTTGTTGAAAAAATACACCTTTTAATTATAACTTAACAATCGCAACCTTGTGTTTAACAGTGTAAAATAGCACGAACTTTTTACACTTAAGGGTACGACACCCTTAACGGCGATTAATTATACTGTTGGCAATCACAATGCACCTCTCGTACACCGCAAAAAGGGCAGCAGCCTTTGCCGAATTTTTATATCGAATTGCGATTTCCACTTCATATGGAAATTATGGTAAAATCCCCTTTTTAACAGAGACTGCCCTCCACCAGGACATCTTTTGACTGAAATGATGAAATGTTCTTATTTCATTAAATAAAAGGAGAAATCTCTTCAAATAATAATAATATTTCCAAGATTCACACCAATCAGCCTAGCCCAAAGTAAGCACTTTAAGGCTTGTGTTATGGATACTAGAGTAACGGATAGACATACATATATGATACATAGATATGTAATATTCATAGAAATATATATAAACACCCATGACTCAGGTACAAATGCTCGTATTCATCATACAAACATCTGCCCCTACCGGGATTCGAACCCAGGAGCGTCAGTGTGAAAGTCAGGATCGCTACCGTTGCACCAAACTTTGGTCATGGGTATTAAATAATATATTTTTTATGAATATAATAGAAAAATACTAGAAAAAATCGACTCGGGTCACAAGTGAATTCTCAGGCGGGAAGTCAACCCGCAACCATTGGAAATCCGGTCCAATGCTCTCCCAATTAAGCTACCGAGCCTTGTGAACTCTCGTCGATATTTTTGGTACCTTTCTTATTTTACGTTGTAGGCCAGCGTTGTTTCATCAATGAGAGGAACATCCTCTCGTATTCAAAAGAAACATTTTTACAAATGTTTGGGCAATCGATTAAGATAAAACAGTCATTCAGTTTTATAATTTTTATATATTTTATGCATTTTTCAATGCGATCTTATAAGATAAATTATTATAATAGAAAAATACTAGAAAAAATCGACTCGGTTCACAAGTGAATTCTCAGGCGGGAAACGAACCCGCAACCTTTGGAAATCCCGCCTGAGAATTAACTTGTGACCCGAGTCGATTTTTTCTAGTATTTTTCTATTATAATAATTTATTAACATAACCAATAAATAACTTGTTCAGAAGTCTCTTTAATCAAACTTCTTGTGACATATTTAATCTCTCAGTAGATTCCATTGACATCCCTATTAATAATAAGACTATAGAAATGCCGCCAAACTATAGTATAGTAATGTATTCCCCGAACTCGGACTCGTGGGACTTAAGACCACCGTACCGCATCACGTAGCGCACTCATTTATCATTCCAGAAATATCTAAGGGACACGACAGACGAGACGGGACGTGCGCCATCGCAATTAATATCGCTATTACTCAACTACTGACAACCTGTGTGCGTAATTTACTAATTAAACTAACAAGAAACCTCTGTGAACACAGCCCTAGGTAATAAGTATATTTTTATACGCGTAGAGTGAAAACGTTCGTATTTACTTAGATGATTAATTCCAAGGAATTTTACTTACAGCTTTCAAAAGGCATTCAAAGTAGACAAAGAGAAATTCTTTTGTTGCATTATGTCAAACTCGATAAATAAATAATATACTTTCTTATAACTAGACCTGTCCAAAACTATTTACTTAAATGGGTGTTTTTATCTCGCATATTGCGATCAACAAGGTTTAAAAATAGGTTATAGGTTTAAAATCAACACGTCGATCGATAATTTTTTTTATCAATATTGAAATACACAGTGGAACCTGTAACGATACATACAATCTCAATGTCGAGCTCCGATAATTCGAATGTTTGACATAAATTAAATATAAAACACCAGAAGTTCTTTTAGTGATTTATTTTCAACAATTGTTTTAGGTGGATACCCCATTTACTCACTGTCACATATAAAAAGAACTATATACAAATCTGATGTTTAGTGGCCAGCTATCAGTTAATGTGGATTATACCACGATCCTCAACACGCCCCTCATAATCTGCATTAACTAACAATCCACTAAACCTAAACCCTTAACACATGTCAAATGCTTTGCAGGAGATAAAGACTTGGTAAGAATATCGGCTACCATAAAATCTGTTGACAAGTGTCTCAAGGTAATCTCCCTATCCTTCAAAACGTTACGCACAAAATGATATTTTATATCAATATGCTTACTCCTGCTATGAAAAACGGGATCTTCAGCTAGACAAATCGCACTTCTATTATCGACATACATTTCTACTTTGGACATCCCTATCATACCTATCTCATTCATTAAACTATTCAAGTACACAGCTTCTTTTATTGCTTCCGCCAAACTTACATATTCAGCCTCCGTTGTAGATGTCGCAACAGTTCTCTGCTTCTGTGACTTCCACGATAAAGCTGCACCTCCAAGTATAAATGCATATCCGGAATAAGATCGTCTGTCCATAATACAGTTACCCCAATCAGCATCACAGTAGCCTTGTACTGATTGCCCTGTTTTTCTGTAATATAAACAATAATCAATAGTCTTCTTTAAATATCGAAGAACTCTTTTAGCACATAACCAATGTTCGTTCGAGGGATTTTCAGTAAATTGTGCAAGCTTAGAAACAGTATTAGAAATATCGGGTCTTGTCCCAACACTTAAATACATAAGAGCTCCAACCAACTCACGATATGGCCATTTTTCATTTCCATTTGCTTTCATACAGAGATCGAACTTTGTTCCACCATCCATCGGAGTGGAAACGGGATTACAATCTTCCATGCCGAATCGCTTTAAAATATTACTAACATATTTCTTTTGCGATAGTTTTACACCTCTAGTATCTTTATCAATTTCAATACCAAGACAACATTTTGCAATTCCAAAATCCTTAAGTTCAAATTCTGTAGATATTTTTTTCTTAAAATCAACAATAACATTTTCATCTTGACACGCAATCAAAATGTCATCAACATAAACTGTCACTAAAAGTATTATGTCATCTGCATTTTTCTTAAAATATAGACAAGGTTCATTCGTCGTAGGTTGCATACCCATCTCTTTTAATTTTTTATCTAATCGTATATACCATTGACGACCTGCCTGTTTTAGTCCGTACAATGATTTCTTCAAAAAACAAACGTTTCCTCCTGCATGAATATCCTTCAACATATCCCTGGCACGCTTTCCCACTACTGAATTTTCACCTTCTTGATCAATAAGTTTGCAGAGTGTTTCTTTCAATAAGTCAGGAATTTTCATATAAACTTCTTCATCAAGGAAACCGTTCAAATATGCTGTGTTCACGTCCATTTGGTGAATTTCCATATTCTTCTCAGCAGCGATTGCGCTCAACAATCTAATTGTTTGAAGTCTGGCTACAGGTGCAAATGTCTTGCAGTAGTCCACACCATATCTTTGACTGTAGCCTTTTGCTACAAGTCGAGCCTTCTTCTTCACAGATCCATCAACATTGTATTTGTTCACTAAAACATAACGACATCCAACAATTTTACGATCAACTGGTTTCTTCACAATTTGAAAAGTTTCATTTTTCACAAGACTTTTCACTTCGGATAAAATAGCTTCCATCCAGCCCTGACGTTCATCACTAGATAACGCATCATCTAATGAAATTTCTGTTGCAGCAGCCAAGTGTTCAATTTCATCTTGCGTTTCTTCAATCGGTTGTTCAATTGTACTATCGGCAGTCGATGTATGTGGTTTCTCGATCATATTGAAGATCCTTTTCGGCTTTCCTCGTTGACCCTTTTGTAATTTCGGTCTACCTGGACCTCGCTTCAGTATGGTGATAGGTTCGCTAACCTCTTCATTATTGACAATACGATTATTATCCTCGTTTTCTGTTGGTAATAGGCCTTCATTCTCCTCTCTATTTCTATTCGTTAAAACATTATCTAAAACAGTTTCATTATCTCTAGAAATATTCTTAAAATTAATATCTATATCTACAAACTTTTTCTGAATTTCAGGCTTCTCATCGGAATTCGGATATTCAAAAAAAGTTTTAGCAGAGGTATTTTCTTGAAATTTGACATCTCTTGCAATGACAACCTTATGCTCTTGTGGTATCCATACACGATATCCCTTCGACATTCTAGGATATCCAACCATGATGCCCTCTCGTGCTCTTGCCATAAATTTACTTTTATTGGGTGTTTTGTCCAAAACGAAAACTTTTGAACCAAAACTTCGAACGTAGTCCAGTTTCGCTTGTTCTCCGTACCATCTTTCATAAGGAGTATCACCATTTAAGCTACTTGTTGGACAACGATTCCTGATATGACAAGCAGTCACAACCGCATCAGCCCAAAAACCTGTACTCAAACCTGAAGATAACAACATGCATCGAGCCATCTCAGTAAGTGTACGGTTCATGCGTTCGCTGACAGCATTCATTTGAGGCGTGTGTGCTACCGTTAATCGACGTTGTATACCTGTACTTCGCATGAATTCGTCGAATTCCTTGCTGCAATATTCACCACCGTTGTCTGATTGAAGAGATTTTATTTTCATGCCTGTTTGGTTTTCAACATAAGCTTTATATGTTTTAAAAGCATTCAGTACTTCACTCTTCTTACTTAATAGATAGACTTCGCACCAACGAGTAGAGTCATCTATAAAAGTAACAAAAAACTTAGCTCGACCGAGTGACTGAGTTCTCATCGGTCCCACTACATCCGAATGTACAATTAATAGTTTTGTATCACATGGACCATTCCTCTTTGAAAAAGGTAACGTAGTCATTTTCCCTTTCGCACAAATGTCACAATCACACAACTTATTCATCTCATCTGTCTTCACATCAACTCCACGAGTATTCAGTAATTTCCTAAGATCTCTTGCATTCAAATGCCCCATTCGCTCATGCCACAAACGTACATCTACATTTTCAGCACTCAAAGCTTCATTCGTCGGATCTTTCATTTCTCTCACATGATATAAATTCCCCATACGATTAGCAGTCATTTTAACTGTCCCCTGTTTGTCGATAATATAGGCATTATCCCTTTTAAAAATGACATCATGACCGGTATCAGTAATTTTGGCTACAGAAATCAAATTACTTCGTAAGTCAGGAACAAATAAAGTGTTTTGAAAATTGATATGACCTTTAGTTGAATCATTTGAAGCACAAAGACTTATATTACCCTTACCTTGGATACTTGTCGACAAATTATTCGCTAGATTTAATTTTCCGTCAAAGTGTATAAAATCTTTACCAAATCTATCCCTGTTGTTACAAAGATGTGATGTACAACCGCTGTCTAAAATAAAGTTATTCTGAAAATTATTAAAATTTGGATTACAATTAAAAACTTCAAAAATATCTTCATCTATTTCTACAGTTGCACACCTAGAATCTTGGTTATTTTTCTTTACACGACATTCACTAGCTTTATGACCTAATTTGTGACATTTAAAGCACTTGTAACGAAATCCTTCATTGGTATTCAAAGTACTACTCTCATTGTTTATTTTCTTAGACTTGGATTTCCTTCCATTTGGTATATTTTTCTTAACAAACATGGCCCCTTGAACCTCCAAACTATTGGATTGACGTCGCGAGCTATCCTCCTCTAAAATTTTTATCTTTAGGAAATCAACCTTAGGTAACTCATCGCGTGATTCCATTGCACATCTAAAATTTTCATAGCTCGCAGGTAGACTGTACAGCATCAAAATTGATAGCAAATCATCATGAATTTCTATACCGATATCGTTCAGCTTATCCACTGCTTCTATAAATTTAGATAAATGCTCTCGAACATCCTCGCCCTCTTGCATACGGCAAAGAGTTAATTGCTTCAACAAGATTGCCTTACGTGCAGGACCTTTCGATGCATAAACGGATTCTAGTTTCAACCATATGTCACGTGAAGTTACGCATCCTCTAATATGCCTCAATTCACTTGGACTGATTGCTAACACTAAATCTGCTTTTGCCTTTTCGTCTGCCGCAATCCATTTTTCGATCAATTGTTCATCACTACTACTCACTTCTGGCCTCGCAATCCTCCCCATTACATAACTCCACGTATCCGCTTTGACAAGTAAAGCTTGTACCTGAATTTTCCAAGTTTCATAATTGTCTTTATTCAACAATTCCAACCTCGAAGATTGCGCCATGATACTTGAAAAAATAAGAAGAAGTTATTTAAAAATAAACTGGGCAAGAACTGGGCCCATAACCTAAAACACCAGAAGTTCTTTTAGTGATTTATTTTCAACAATTGTTTTAGGTGGATACCCCATTTACTCACTGTCACATATAAAAAGAACTATATACAAATCTGATGTTTAGTGGCCAGCTATCAGTTAATGTGGATTATACCACGATCCTCAACAAAATAGCCATAATGTTGACCTAAAAAGTTGGATCAGGTAATCATTTATCTGGTTTGGTGTTTGTTTTTCTTGCTGTTGTTTATACTGCCTTATTCATTTACTTTGCTGCTTTACTTTACTAGTTAAGAATGTTAACGCCGCATCAGAATACATACGAACTTTCAAGTTCAAATACTTTAAAATAAGGAAAATGATTCTTATGAAATTTTTTACATTAACTGAAGATACATAACTTTTAAAAGTTAATAGAAAATATTATTCAACTTTAAATGAGAGCAATTTAAAGATGTTCATAGTAACAGAAAATTGACTTCATTTATTTTTATATTAAAAATTCAAATCAGTAACCTTATTTTAAAATATTTGGACTAGAAAGTTTATATAAAATTGCCTGCTTTCGTCAACGCTCTATAATTAATTTTAAAATTTAAATTTCCGTCTTCACAATAAATATTTGCTAATAATATCTATACTGCTGGCCAGAGGCGTTTTGTATAAAAACACCTTAGTTTGAGAAATAAGCAGACTATAAGACTAAAATATATGGGCTATATTAAAAAAATCGGGATTTTAAGATTACTGTCGGGAAAATATTTCAAAACAATACGTTACTTTTTGTTATAAAAAAAATTAGACAATATCACATACGTCGATTTGAACCCATATTAACCCACCCACTGTAAATAAAAGCAGTAGATCGTGGTAACATGTTCTATTGTCGGATGGTACGACAAAAGAGTGAGATTATAATCAATAACATTTTATTCAACTAAGCTAATATTGGGTCATCAGCGACATACGTCATGATGCAGAGCGTAACGCTAAGTTACGGTAAAAGTGTCAGTTGTTACTTTTCTACACTAGACATTCGAACTATCGAAGCTCGACGATGAGAATATAATGTGCCATTGGTCTCGGTTACAACTGTAACAGAGACCAACGACAAAAAGTGGCTTCTGAAGCAAGGAGTTCGAGACAGTTTCTGGTATCCTAACCGATTCCCGGAACTTCAGAAAGTTGCTTAGCAATTTTTGTAAAATAAATATGGTCGTTTTTAACTGGGGTCCAAATCAGTTCGCTTACCACTAGATTATATAAATACATAAAACACCAATTAATAATTATTAATGGAATAATAATAATAAGTATCTATTGGAAATAAAAACTTATGTTATCTAATATCTGTACTTGAACATCGGTTGTAGTATTTTTCATTTCAATATATGTTATAGTTTTGTAATGGTGATTTTAAGTCTACATTCCGACCTTCTGAAGTAAGTAAATTTTGGCACACGTGGTAAAAAGTATTAAAATAAATATAATAACATAATTAAAACCAAATTATTATTTATTCGCTTTTTTTATTATATTTCTCGGAAGCATGTATAAATGCTCGTAACCGATACTTGTTTCATTAGTTTCTCGAAAATACAACTCACAAGGTACTAAGGTATAACAAAAACAAAAGACGAGCGGCGTGTGTACGTCGTTCGTACAAAAAAGAAATCCGAATGTTTGGGGTATGCCACGGGTTCGACCCTCTCCTGTCCTTCGCCATCTATGCTCCTTTTTTTCTATGGGTTTTCTTCTGCCTCCCTGAAACGGCATGGCAACACGTGCCTTCCGAAACCGGGAGGAGTTAAAAATAGTAATTTTCTGGTCACCTAACCGATGCCCGGAACTTGCGAAAGTTGCTTAACCTGCGCAATTAAAGACCACTTCGCTTGTCGACCTCCTTAAAATGTCATTAAAGTAAATAAATAGAATAATACGAACCAAATCGCTTCAACAATTAAACCGCTTCAAATGACTTCTTGAGTAAACAATATGAGTAGTAAATTATCAACAAAGGGCCAAATTCAAACAAACTGAGGTTGCCATTTTAGAGCTTAAGTGAAATATAGGTATAGTTTTGAACTTTGTGGAACTGACATACCTTTTGATTTGGAGTTGTGGTTGTTTGTACATTACCCACAAATCTAATGCTCGTTAATGTGTTGTTCTCATAGGTTTTACTATCGTAGCCCGTGAAGTACATAGGTTCTCAATGTGGGCGATATCGCCCCCTTGTGGGCGGGCGTTTGAGACTTTTAGGAAGGCAGAAGAAGACCCATAGAATATAAGGGGGCATTGCAATGGAGAAAATAAATTTAAGTGGGCCGGAAAATAGATATAGTTTTTAGTAATAGAATCATTATTACTAAAAACTATAACACATGTATTAAAATCAAAAATATTATATAGAGATACGAGATTATGAGATAAACATGCTATTAATAATTATGAATAGATTTTTATGTATTTTTATAATTCTAAACAGGCAAGTGAACTGGTTTGGACCCTCAGTCACACCCGACCATATAATATCACATTTATTTTACTGAAATGGCTTATTCCGTATGGATTATATTACTTCGAAGTGCAAACATGCGGGAGCAATGTCTTCAGGGCATTCAGCAAGTGACATACATGCATCAACAGGCCCGCACTCTGTTCTGGCGTCGCACTTACCACCTCAAAACGTATATAAATGCAGTGATTGTTCAATTTATTTTTATTAGCACTGTCTCACAATTGAGAGCAGAGTTCAAAAGTGTATCTGTAAAGTGAAAAACATAACGAAAGAAAAAAAGAGGTGGCTGTATCATGCAGATTATATTTAATACTGATTTAATAAAAACCCTACAAATTTTTTTATTGACATTCTTCGTTGTTTAAAAAATATTTTCATATAAAGGATAAAAGCATCAAGATCATTTTAACACACGGATAAGAAAGACAAAAAGATATCACGTATTTTTAAGACATTAAAAACAAGTACGAAATTCAGCCAACTATATCAAAACTTTTTCCATAATTTTTAAGCAAGACGATGATGAACTTTGAGTTTCGTTTAATATCTCATTGTTAATTACTAAACCATACATTTTAGGGAATATTTAATTTTAACAGTAAAAGATATGCTCCATTAACCAGCACCAAATATTATCCGATAAAGTCCTGTGCAAAGACGAATCTATAAAATGGCTAAATCCATTGAAAAATCATTATCTTAGACTTATCAGTTTTAAATCCAGCTGGATGAGCCCACCTTAGAAGCATTGTTATTGTCGTACGTGAGGATCATTTACAATGAGAAAATATGTCAAGACCTATTGTTTGCTACAAATTGGATACGGATACAAAAGAAGAATTTAGTGCTCTAGAAAAGTTTTCCGCGAAAAGTAAATTTAAAATTTAAAAATATTTTCTCAGTTACTACGGTTGGCACACCGGTTATGGCAGGGCATCAAAAAGGCTTCATATCGCGCTTAAAAGATAAAATTCTTGACGTGGTTTGTCTACATTGTAGAATTCATCACCAGCATTTAGTTGCCAAATATCTGAGTATTTGACATATGTCACTGTAACGGTAGCGATCCTACTTTTTGCACTGACGACAGTCCTGGGTTCGAGTCTCGAAAGGGGCAGATGTTTGTGTGATAAACGCAAGCATTTGTTCCTGAGTCATGGGTATATTTGTTTATATATTTTTATAAATATTAAATATCTACTTATCATATATCTATGTTTATCCGTTACCCTAGTATCCATAACACAAACCTTACAGTGCTTACTTTGGGCTAGGCTAAGGCTAGGTGTGAATGTAAGACATATTAGTATTATTTATCATGAGATTCAGTTAATAAAATCAGAAATAACTCGTTGAATGACAGATAATTTAAGTCACCTTTGCATTTCCAATAATGAAGATTTCAACCGATTGCTTCACACAGAGATACACTAGCTGACAAAAGATGCTTGCTTGATTCGATTATACAACCTGTTTTGGTCCAGAGCTTCTATTAAAGGAAGACACAGAAATGTGTGACAAACTCATCTTATAAAAGAATGATATTTCGTAATAGAAAGACCTGTATAAATTGTTTTATGATGTAATCTCTAACTGCAAGGTGATAACTTAAACTTGACTAAGCCAAAAAATAGCATTGCTGCTATTGTATCCAAACTTCTATTCTAGAAAAAAATACCGGCAAATGGGAATTCAATAGCTTCCCAAATTTATCATCATTCAATAACAACGACTTGCTTAGTTTACTTTTAACACTTGGAAAACCTCCACAGAGATTTTCAAGAAGGATTCCAGGACATTTTAAACATGGACATACCAGAATTGGTTTTCGATGCTTTTCAAATGGCAATAATACAGCCGGATCATTCTTGTTAAGAATATTACGGTCGATTGTTCAACATTTTCTGATAGTTTTCCCATCTTCCTATTTTGATGAACGTGACTTCAATGCTGTAGCAACGTAGGCTATTGAAAAGAAAAATCGGTGACCTGTGGTCTTTTTTAAGTAAAATCGAGTCTGATATTAACAAACTTCCTTCCTTCATAATGCGCACAGCAAAGGCACCCTCCCTGCGTCTGTATTTCCGAGAACTTATAACCTGTCCATTTTCAAAGCTAGATTCTGTCTTGGCCCCCGGGCTTGATTGGGATCAAGAGCTAATCCATCCTAAATAAAAAAAAAAATTAAATCAAACCTCTATTTTGTATAATTAGTTATGTTAAAAATTCATGTCTTTTGGATACCAATAAAAATACTCTTCAATGTGCATGTGTTTTCATTGCTCCCATTTAACCCGTCAAGCGCACCAACCGAATATTGGTTTTGGCCTCCGACACAAGAGCTCGTCCCCTCTTTCTGTACTACGATCTCTTGATAGTTCAGCCCTCTATACTGCCAGCGACATTTAGACCAACCGAACGAGATTGTCGTCAGTTGATTGTGTCCATGTCATTTTGTACATTATAACTCAAATCTTGTCTTACTAGTTACTGCGGAGCTTTGCTACTTAAGACTTCAAAGGTTGCTTACATGGACAAAAAATAATAGGTGTCAAAACTCTAGGCAAAAATAACTACCCATTTTTTTACTTATAAAGCGTAGGCCTTTTGCAGGTTCATATAAAAGCTTGACATGCTTTTGTCTCGTAAGCAGGCAATTTATTTCGGAGACTATCAAAGTGAGGCGGCATGCGTGTGACAACAATGGGCTCACCTGACAGTATTGTCGGGAACTCTAATACCGCGAGTGCTTATAAAGGCGGTGATGCAACAAACAATTCCTTTTACATACAGGTATCTTAAATCAATGGTACAGGAAGATTTAACCATTGAAGATTTAATTAAACTAAACAGCCTTCCTTAAATGTTAATTTAAAAGCAACCACACATGATTAACTTATATATTCGGATAACCGACAGCACAAAAAATATAATTAACAATTTCAACTTAGAATTCGGTTGTTGTTACGGTAAGACTTGACGTATAGAACTATTATACACGGAATTTCAGAGCATTTAAATTAAGACCGGTACCACCCTAGTGGTTAATGTTAAAGAACTGATAAATAAGAGTAACTTTAATATTGATAATTTATGAGTAATAAAATAAATTATGCGGATAACTTAATAACGCATTCTTTTAAAATGTAGTCTTATATTTTCGTTTTTACAGACTATCTGTAAAGTTTAAACTTTAAATTGATAGCAATAACTCAACAACCTAGCAGGTAAGCGCTTGTGTTTTAATTATAACATCAGATGAGGTTAAGAAGCCAAGCATTTATCCTTTGCAAATAAATTATAAAAGGCGTATAACTTAGGGGGTATTGAATAGAGCAGGTATGCCCAAGACACTCAGAATTTTTTGCGGAAAAAGTTTCACGCCGATTATACAATAACATAGATATGTATTTATAAAGTATATTGTTTACAAGTATAAAGTACCAAGCATTATTTGAATTTCGTATTTCCCTCTATATTTTTGAGTGGTCAATTGAATTATCGTGTCCCATTGAAAAAAAGATCTGCACGGGAAATATTTTTGTGCGATGATTTTTTACGATTTCAAATGTAATCTAAAACTGGACGAGTCATTTGATCGATTTCGAATGGCATTTAGGGATGAAAGCTCTTATAAGGCATCCATCTACCGTTGGCATAACGAATTCAAATACGGTCGTCTAACTTTGAGGGATGAAGAAAAGAGTGACTGTTACGGAAAGAAAAGATGATAGCAGTGAATTTTTTTTTTTAAGAAAAGAGGCAAATAACAAATGGAAAGATTGTACTGATCTCGCAGATTGGATCAGGAAGCGTTCACAAGATCCTACACGAGTATCTTCGAATTAAAAGGACAGTTTCTTGCTGGGTGCCGCACAATCTCACCGTAACCGTGAAGCAGGCATGTGTGGAATAGTGCCTTGACATAATTCATAAATTAAAAATAGCTCGTCAAAGCGCGTTTATGACATTGTGACAAGTGACGAATTCTGGACTTATCAATACTATAAAAAAAAAGCATTAGTTGTCAGTTTGGGTGTTTCCAAAGGAAGCAACAGCTACGAGAGTGAGGTGATCAAGAAGCGCAGGGTAAACTTTAATCACTAGTTTCTTAATTAAGGCGGCGTATCTGGATTCCTTAATAAGAACATAGAATTAATAAAATCGAATACCGACAAAGTATGTAGATCAACAGTATGAGTTATACACTCCAAAGTGATATATTTACAATAGCATAAGGTGGCCGGTGCAATTGGTGTCCGCCACAGTAGTAGCAACCAACCCTTGATACTTAAAGGTTTCGTAAAACCGACTAATGATACTGTAGGTAATCAACATACACCAACCGTAGACTATAAAATAGACATCATTTCCACTTCACCTGACAAACGTGGAAATTATAGCAAATTTCCCCCATATTGAGTAGACCTCCGTCGTGTGGGCACCTTTAAGATAGGATGACGAAAAATTGTAGAACGATGCGTACCGCCACCAACAGCAGCAGTAACAACGGAATTGCTGAATGCAATGTTGAATTTGTTGAGATGTTTATTTACTTTCTACAAAGAAATTGCAAGCTTCAGAAAATTCTGAACAAAGTCCGCACCGATGTATATATATATGTTAAATTGTATACACTAATTAATAAAATATGACTGAAGGTTACATTTAAATTTATTTTTAATATATCTTAGAGAATATGAGTAGGTATCTTATATTCCTATCAATATAAGTTCGCCATTAAGGACATTCCATATAGATAAAAATTGCCTTTTACACAATTGTTTTGACTAGTTGTTCAGATTTTATGAATCGTATGTCGGTGGCGAAGTTCGTGTACAAAATTAGTAGCCGCACGGCGCACGCTAGTCGCGTGATCAGAGTCATTTAAGAATGGTGTGATTTTTTGAATATATATACTTGATCCTATTTTTTCATTCATTATTTATATTCTTATAGTCACAAAAATAAATAAAAAATGCGATTTTCATGAAAAGGTAAAAAAATAACAATGTAATTTTCTAATATAATTACATACTTATTTGAGGAGAGTGAATGGATTTGGCAACTTCTCCTAACATTATTAGTTAAAAGTCTGTGGGGATATTTTCATGTCAAAATCAACGAACGGATTTGGATAAAATTTTATAGTTAGTAAATGAATTTATATATTCAGTTATATGGTAGATCAACAGCTTAAAGATATCCCAACAAATTTTATAAAAAATAGAGCGAAGGACAACCATTTATAATTTATGAAGGATGAGGTGAGGAGAATAGCAACGATTTATATTAAACATATACCTTAGGATCCTTTAACATTTAAAAACTATGTACGATAGTAAAAATGACACAAACTGGCGCTCTATTCTAACACACGCTTACAAGATTTTTGACCATTTTATATAAGTTAGCCCAGTCCATATATCACCTTACTGCGCCGCCATGGGTTCCCCCGAGGCGGTCGTTTCGATGAAGCCTATACTGCCTTCCTAGGCTATGGCACTTACGACGTGGTGTTTAGTCAGTACGAGTCTGACATAACCTCTCGGCCCCCCGATGTATCCATGATAGTTTCACCACGTCCCTCCCCCGGGTCCGGAGGGTACCCACGTCGCTAAGGGCTAAAAAAGAAAATATCGCCTCTTGAACAATAGTTGAATGACAAGAGATTAATTTATTTTTTTTTTTTTTTTTTTTTAATGGTAGCAAACCCGCAAATAACTTATATTACTATAATGTTAGTGACCATGAAAGTTTAAAACAATATAGAGATTAATTTCTTCTACAATTAGATAGATGATCTAGGGAAAGATAGGGAAATATAATTAGGGAAAGAAGCTTTATTTCCCACTCCAGACACACATACACAAAGGAAAGGAAATCCGCCTAATCCAGGAGTAAAATTTCCTCTCTCAATTGAACCCCAAATTCTCAACTCTAATAAGTACTTTTTGGTAATCTCCGTTATAAACGTAACTTAATTATATTTGAATTTTATATGACAACTTATGATAATATTACATTAATAAAGTAATTTAATACTTTCTATTTATACTATAAGGGTGCAATTATATATATTCAATTCTATAAGTTATTTTTGTATGAAACTATGTACTTTGTACACAATAATGGCATTTTGAGGAATCTGGGGCAGTTTTTAGCACGCCCAACCTGAACATGTTTTACACAAACGGGTTAGAGAATTAATAATAAAATATTCCACTTTTCCTAGGTATCCAGAAGGTAGTTAAAGGTGTAGGATTTTACTAAAAACTTAAAAAAAAACTGCTCGAACACCTAATTCTTATTAATTGCACACTACAACAAAAAATTTAACAAAAATAACAAATCTACTAATATGACACTTTCCGCTCCGACCTCAAACCCTCTTCTCTTTTTTTGCTAACGTTTATCGTTAGGAAAAACAATTTTTATTGATTTTCATGTAAAAGCCATTTATTTTAAATAGAAAAGCTTAAGATAATAATAATAATAATAATTTATTGACACAAAACAATAACATTACAAAACATCAACAATACACATAATGAGGAGGTTTACAATGTCTACAAATCAGGTCTTCAACTCCCAAACTAGGACGTATCCTGTATCTTGGGAGTAAGATAGGGAGACATAAGAGAAAAAAAAGTAAAAATTATTTTAAAAACATTTTCGTAAATTTCACCTAAACATCAAATAAATATTATATTATAGATAATTCCTTCTTAGTTATTATTTGTACTCTGTACTATAATCTTAATAGCTCTATCATGTCTCACCGCCCACATCTTTCTTTTAACCTGGAAACTTCCAAGATATTCAGATTTGCTCGAGTTCACTCAGTGAATGCTCCGTTTATTAATAGAAATTAACAAGCACTTAATGAGTTTAGTGATTCAATGCCTCCGTGATTGAAGTTTTTAATCTATATATTTTTTTATATACCTTAATTTCAAGTATTTCTATGATAAACCTTAATACTAAGAAAAAAAGATCTGGATTTGAAATCTTTACTCAAAAACGATATTAAGTTAGTGTATTTGTAAACCTACACTTACTCATTAGTTACTTAGAGCCGAAATAAGAATAAGCGCTGAAAGTTACTTGAAAAAACGTGCAAGTACCACTTAAACTACAGTAGACAATTCCTGATGACCTCAAAGGATAACTGACAATGTCAACATCTGCCTACCAAATTTTTATAAGCCACTAGTAGTTACAGAGTGTGATGCAATGTCATAGAGCAAAAAGTTTCATTAAAAACTAAGAAATAAACGTTTATAATAAGATTTTTTGGGCCAGGTCTAGTCGCGGGCGTCCCCAGAATACTTTATCAAAGTTTGATCACAATCTGATCAATGGTTTCGGAACGCATCGGGATCTGACATTTAAACTTTTATTTATATATTAGTAAAATAAAAATATGTAGCTTATAGATCCGCAGACAGCACGCAGACACCTTTCACGTGTCAGAAGGCGGTGCACACTGCTTGAGTTTTGCGGAAGTAAGCTACATAGTTTTATTTTACTAATGGATATGGACTTCCGCCAAGTAACGCCTGATTCTATCAAATACTTTTATTTATATAGATATAAAATTATTTTAAATATTTTTTATGATTCAAAACTATACGACCTTAGTGTCACCCATCTTAGTCCATTACTCGTGGTTTAATAAAACCACGCAAGAAATTAGAAACATAAACAAGCAAACCCTCTCATTTTGGTGTGCCCTCACAGTGTGTTATATCTCTGTACTCATAATGATTCATAAAAATGTTATAGTTTTTAGCATAAGTTCACAGCGTGGGTGGTAACGCTCTTTTGTGGGTTTAAGGACGGCTGTAAAATACCCATAGAAATTAGGGGATATTCAGATTGCGCAGAGGAGGCATGGGCAGATTAAGAATTATAGTCTAAAAAGACTTAAACACACTTATCACATACTAAAATAAAGGATAAATTAATATTGTTCATTTTTTGTAATTTTAGGTATTGTAATCATTTTTATCATGTGTGCGAAATACACGTATTTCAGTAGATCGGGAAGTGGTTTAAAATCATAATATCTAATAAACCATAACATAATAATTAAGATAAAAAAATACATTTTTATCTTAACTTCTCAAATTATCAGGAATATCAGTAAATAACAGCGAATTGCTTGTTAATTTGCAACATTTGGATTTTAAGGACTAATTCTATAATATTTTAAACATGGACGTTCAAGAGAGGGTCCGGTATCCTTCTTTAAATGGCAACACAGCAGGATCATCCCAGTTAGAAGAAAAACTAATGGAACTGACGACAAAAGACGAATAAAAAATAATGTTCGAAAAATAGCTACCAAGAATTTTGGCTGCAGAAGCCGATTTCACCACTTCACTTGGATACGGTAATCCTTTTATTTTTGACGCGGGAAATGCGTTGCGCATACGCCGCCGTGTGGAAGAACGGCGGACACGTTATGTTGGACTCTCCCCCTGCGGACCTACCTGACGATAAAAGCTCGTCAGGTTGGTGCGCAGGGGTCTACCCACTAAACCACCGCGGTGTCCCTCTAACATCTTGGTGGGGATTATGTGATCGTGTTAGGTTGCTTTCCACGATCCCCACCAGTGTGCGTCCGCCCTAAGTGGACCCTCCTCTGCTCCGTGGGGGACGGAGCTGCGGAGCACCCCGTGACACCCTGAGTACCCCGCATCTCCTGGAGACCGGTGCAATGCGGGTGCTGGTCTCCCAAACCCAGCACCCGCTGGCCTCCTCGTGTGGAAATGGGGGAAAACTTCCCTCTCGTCCATCCGTCATGGGACCGTCTGCTCAAAGGCGGCACACACGGCTATGTGACCTGGTGCTCCGCACCTGAAGCACAAGCACTTGGGCTTCGTGTGCCCGACTCCTATATACCTGTAGCACCGCAGAGGTCGGGGGGCGAGCACCCGAAATTATGGTCAATTTATTGTTTAATGATTTCTGATAGCATCCAACCCCCATCTTCTATTTAGCTGAACGTGGATTTACACCCGTAGCAACATTAGTAACTAAAAAGAGAAATTGGCTTCATCTTACTGAACGCGGCGACTTACTGTTGTTTTTATCTTAAAAACTCATTAAATATATCAAATTCAATCTTCTTATTAGTTATGTATGCTATAAATTCATCCCAACTTAGCATGCATTTGAATTGCTCTCATTGAAACATTGTTCTTTTATTCTTCACTAGCTTTCCGCCCGCGGCTTCGCCCGCGTGGAATTCGGTTATATTGTGGTATAAAGCACAACTATAAGAAAACTTCTCATTCCCACGGAAAAATCTAAGAAGCGCGATGTAACGCTGTATACAATTAGTTGTTAAACCAAATCTGAATGGTAGACTATATTATATATTTTCCCTTGTGGAGCAAATTTTGGGCACTGGAAATCCGGGAACACGCTACATAGAGCTGACCATGCGAAAAACTATGTTTTTCCAAGTGTACTCCAGCAACCCTTAGAGTTTGGCCTTGTGCTTTATTAATGGTCATTGCAAATGAAACCCTTATAGGAAATTGTAGTCTTTTAAATTGAAATGGGAGGTCTGTTGGAATAATCGGAATCCGAGTAATGAGTCATATAGTGAATCATTTACCTTCAAAATTTACATGTTCATATTCGTTTGCAACATATAAGTAGATGTAAAAAAATCAGTTTAGACGATAAAACAAATTGTACGTCATCCCTCGGGAATTCCTCATTTTCGGGGATTCATTATCGTATCATTTAGCTCCTAAATTTACATGTTTATATTCGTTTGCAATATTTTACCTTGTTTTAAACGACACACAGCGCCATCTACAATCCATCCATCAAGCAAACAATATTTTTGTTTTTCCTCGGGAATATTACTTTTTTCCAGGTTAAAAAGTACCCTATTATTTAATCCGGACTTTTATCTTTACGCCTGCAAAATTTCAAAGCAATCGGTTCAGTAGTTACGGCGTGAAAGCGGAACAAACAAACAAACAAACTCATTTTCCGATCTTTGATTATAAACATGTCTAGATAGAGTGGTGCGCTCCAATTATCACAAAAACAACAGGCCAGATTTTAGATACTTGTGTGCATGTCACGCACACAAGTACACGTAACAACTATTGTTCTACAAGCGCGCTGCGTCACTGCAGGCGCGCTGAGTGATACCAGCTCCCTAAATATTTCCCATAAAAGTAGGTAGAAAATAAATGTCTATTATTAGGGATCTATTAGTATTTTAATTCATTTAACTTCATAGAATGAAATAAAATGATAATTTTATTAAAAGTTATTTATTTTTACTTTGTTTCTAGGTAACAAATTATACATGTAAAGTGCGTTTTATTCGTATTTTCAGTTTTCATTTAGATGTTACATCCCTGTTAATATTATCTTATTTTGTCTTATAGTAGTATCTTAAAGCCAAATATTTTTCCACGACCAGTCTTATCAAATGAACTTGATGCAGAAGACCGCAAATATGATCAGTTATTATTTTAAAATAATTAGCACCTCCAACAAATTGTTTCATTAACTGTGGACACTATTTTTGCATAATTATTTGGCGTCATTATGAAATCTTGATTGATAAACTTCCGAATAACATTTTCTTGTCTCAACACACAGAATATACATCATGAGAGGCGTAAATAAGTCCATCTTCATCTCTCAGCTGGTTGCCAAACATCCTCTTCGCGGCTTTTTCTTATTATATCTATCCACCTACTTCTTAAACTAGGCGATGCAGTCGCTAAGCATAAAGCTACGCTAGCACCCTATATTGGAGCGGAGCGTAATGACTAAAAAAAATTTTTTTTTTTCGATGGTAATTTTTGGGAATTTTAAAATTCGGGCTCCGTCACAATCTGGTCATAAGCCTGTTGATTCGATTCCACACAAAAAATATTAATATCGGTTAAGAACTCTGGAAGTTATGGCGTAACAGACATTGCGCCATTGAAGCTGATCCATGGGAGCTTCGCTTCGCTCCGCTCCAAATAGGATCATTAGGTATCCTGTAAAAAATATGAGTACAATTAAAAGTTTTATTGACACCGGCTTCGCCACTCAAAACTGTAACAATTATTTTAACATACTAATTTTATGTCTTTCTTTCTTTCTAATTATCTTTGTAATTATATCCAAATTCCTTAAACCGTGGATTATGATTAAACATTTTTGAAATTAACTAACGCTCTCATTGGAAATTTTAATTCAATGAACAGGCAACACTGTAAACATGTCGTTGCATCCTAAGACAAAATAACACTTTAGTAATTTAATTGTATCTTTGACGAAATGTTTATTTAAAGTTTACTCACCGATGATAGGAAACTTTTTTAATTATTTCAATCATCATTTGTAATTCCTGCACACTTTAAGGGCGCAAATCGTCATTTTTAACTGTCACCAGTGACGTGCTTACCACACAACAGCCGTGTCGCCACTGAGCGGCCGGAACGAGCTTATGAGCCAACTGTTGGCTGATAAATTTTTTGGCGTTTAGACGCTCGAACTCTCCATCTAGACATGGTTATAATCAAAGTTTCCGATTTATAATATTAGTAAGGATTTTAAACTGAAATAGAATGAGGTCATAATCTAACCTTACGAATTGAATTTAATATAATACGTTTAAAAATAATCGTGCCAAAAGCTGTATTCAATTTACCACAACCGGTAAATAAAAATAAAGATTGGAGGGTATTAGAAAAAAACATATTCCCGAAGTGGGCGGTTGGCAAAATAAGTTTGAGAAACCATGGTTTATAATGACGTATATACCTTAAGACCAATCGCTTGTTTTCATAAATATTTCCTACTTGTATAACAAAATTAAGGTTCACTGAAAAGAGGCACAAAGCGGGTCTTTTATTAAATTAATTTGTCACAGTTCTCGGTTCGCTTCTCCCACACAAAGCATCTATTTAATTTCGTAAACGAATTCAAAGTCTCCCTTCGGTACGTGACCGCTATAATTTAATGAAACGCCGATAATTTAATCACTCATTAATCTTCTCTGAACATCCGTGATAGTTGCGTACCCAAACTGGTGAGCAATTTAACAACAATGTGTTAATAAAATTTATGTAATTAGAATAAATTAACTAATCTAAACTGTTATAAAACTGCAAAGAAGCCGTTTTTACATTAAAGATATTTAAGAAAAAAATTGGTATTCTGTACTGGGACGTTAACGTGCCAAAAATCTATTATTAAACTATATGTCTGTCTGTGCGCGCATCACGCAAAGATCGCCAAACAGATTTTATTTTTTTGGTTCATATTTTAGTAGTTTAATGTTCCATTTAAAATCGTAGCTATATTTTATCTCATTTGGATAAAAAAAACTAGAGATACAGCTTGACCTCTTCGTAATACTAATATTTATAGAACGAGGAGGTAATTTCTTTTTTTTTGCCAAAACGCATGTCTTGGCAGCTTGTAATAAAAACAACACTTATGCATGTATCAAAATTCGCAATACTTCTATTGTTGTATATGGTGTATGTTTTGTAAATTGTACTCAATAAAACAAAATAAAATAAAAAAATATTCGTACAGGAAAAGGTTACAGTTATCTCGATTATACCCTCCGGTATATTAATAACATAAGCCAGTATAAACTGGCTAAAACTCCAGCGTTCCCTGGGGGAGTGCGATGAAGACTTTCTGTGAAAAACCTACATCACGCGAGTCTGGTAAAATCGAATCGATAAATGGCTAAACAACTATTTATCATGTAGAAAAATGTCTCCGCATAATTGAGAATATTTAAAAAAAAGGTTAGCGGTAGACCATATTTTGTTTAAAAAAATGTTTTAAATTTCACAGCCATATATTAATTAAAAGCAGTAAGATTTGTACATATAAACGAATCAATATATCACCACGTTAAAAATGAACGCAGAAAGCATTGACTAGAACTATACAAAAATGGCTCTTATTAAAAATCAATCCAAATCTATAATAAACTCCCAACGCCAATAACAGGTTATAAGCAATTAAACCGTTCAGCCAAAACGTTATAAACAGTACTAAAACAAAAATGTACTACCTACTCATTAGCAGAGTTCTTTATCGATAAAATAGAACACAAATTGTGTTCGACTCAAAGTATCGCTTCATAAAAGCAGGCAATTGAAATAAATTATATTGTTAGTTATTGATATTACTACTATTATGACATGTAGGTATTAGGTAGTACATTATAATAATTAGATTGTGTTTAATTTAATATAAAATAAGTATATTTCATTAATTTGTATTGTAAATATTTCATTAGTCCAAAGAAAATTCAGCAGAATCAAAAATAGCAAGGAAATTCTAAAACAAAAACACTTCAGGTACATTTAAATTATTTGCATTTCAAATATAGTTGTGATACCTACCTACCTATTTTTACAAATTGAAAATTGTGAATGGATTTATTTTATAGACTACTATCACTAATCCCACAAACGTTTTGAGTTCATTTATACGAAAGCCCAATATAAAAAAGTGCTTTCCGCTTTCCTCGAATTATTTACCATAGAGTCCAATGAATTTTTAGAATGCACAGCTTGTCATGCTGTCGATCGTACATTAATGATGACACTGACGTTTTAGTCGCAACTTAGGTATGTAAACTTTTGCATTTATAATAACTAGCTAACCCGGCCACGCGTTGCTATGGTAACGTTAATTTATTATAAAAACTGTTATTCTTAGGCTTATGGTAACTATATATGGTAACAAACCCACAAAGTCCTTCTTTTTCACATATAGTAGAAATAGTAGGATCAGCTCATAAAAATATCAGTTTTTTGGGCGATCATAGTCGTCTGGACGATAAGTGGAAAATAATAGTACATTTTTACTTTTAGTAGCTCTAGGCATGTTAATTAATTGTAAAAAAACAGATATAAAATACGATTATAATCAAATGCTCTGGCATCGGTTTTCGATTACACTGTTCTATGTGTATGTGTATATGATAAAATGTGTAGTTAAGGATTATTGTGTTTAATTTTTATAACCAGCAAAAATGGCATGTTGTCTTTGAGAGGATTTATTTTATTAGCAGCTACTCGGGTTTCTAAAAAGAAAGTAATTTTCTTAACATGCTAAATTTTTAAGTGATCCCAATTTAATATCCGATTAGTCCAATCAATAAAGGAAACGAACTACTGTTTTTACTCCTGGTTGTTGGGCTTTAGCTTTCTTGTTTTTTCATATAATTATGGATAATTAGCTACTTAGTTATGCTGTAAAGATTAGAAAATTTTCATACGAAGATGAAGACTATCGTCCACTAAATCGATATAAAGGACCACTGAGAGTAGATGTAGAAAACGAACTTTTGTATATTGCCTTCAAGTGCTTTATCTACTTAACCTGGGTTCAGAACAATGTATGTGATGTTGTCTTACACTGCAACTGTTAACTACTCATCTGATGGTTACGAACATGCTACTTATATCGGTTTAGATATAAATATCGTATTGATCTATTATAAAACCGATACAAATAATTTTGTGGTAAAAGAAAATAAAAACAGTTTCGTTTTGTTTTCCTTTTCATTAGAACTGGTTTATATCGCATTACTGGTTTGTACTGCGTTAGAATCTAATAAACAGGTTGACGTCATCTATACAGATTTCAGCAAGTCCTTTGATTGCGTCCCTCACGGAATTCTATTGCAAAGTTATCGGCATACGGTTTCACTCCTGTCTCATTAAGCTGGTTGGAATCTTATCTGGCAAATAGATCATTTTATGTAGTTATTAATGGTTTTCAGTCACAATCATGCAATATAGGATCTGGTGTTCGGCAAGGATCTCACTTGGGCCCCATTCTGTTCAACATATTTATAAACGACTTGCCAGAATGTATCAAATCCTCAGAATCCTATTTGTGTGCGGATGGTGTGAAATTTTTCAAAGTAATTGACTCGATAGGAGACTAGGTTGAACTACAGAATAACATTAATAGCCTTATGCGCTGGTATTACATGACTCTTAATGCATCTAAATGCTTCCTTGTCAGATATTCTCGCAAATCGAGGATAGTTTCTTCAAATTATTATATTGGGGATGTTATTATTAAGGAACTACAGCAAATAAAGTACTTGGAGTTGTATTTGATAATAAATTAACATTTATTCCTCGTATAGACAGTATCATAGAACGATCTTCTAAAATATTAAATTTTGTAATTAAAACCGCTAAGTTCTTCAGAGGCAATAGTGTCAAGATTCAGTTATACAATTGCTTGGCTTGTAGCATTCTTGAGTACGCAAGTATAGTGTGGAGGCTCATTTTGCTACTCACCACTTAAGGTTGGCACTTGTGCTGAAGAGATTTATATTACACTTAGTTTTCGCTAATGGCATATCGAAAAAAATGAAAAGAACTCATATGCCGATAGACTTCCTCATTTCAAAATGTTATCATTAGCTTGTCGTAACGATTTGACTGTTATTCGCTTTGCATATAAGTTTCTAAATGATCAGGTTGATTGCCCGTTACTGTTGACGTTTTTTAACTTTCACACTACCAAAAGATATCCACGTAACAAAATGACACCACTATGCCTTCCATTCCGTAAGACGGTGTTTAGTGATAACTCTCCTGTTTATCGATTTTGAAAACTTCACTTTGACTCTCTCAACTATGTCGGTAAATTTTGAAGTTATTGTTTATAAATAAGATAATGTACTCAAATGTTGGTAAATCAATAAAATACAATAAAATAAAAATAAAATATTGTCTCCGAACATAGAGAATCCCTAGAATATAATTATATATATTTATTTAGACTGGCAACATAGAATGGTGCGTCATGCGGGCAGATTGGATTTGATCATTCATTCGTCATTCATTCTTTTTCCTGTCATTCATTTGTCATTATCATCTGCCTGCAGAGTGTAGGTGCTCTGCAGCGGTTTATCCGCAAAAATAGTTATTGATTCCAATTAGAAAAGACATTATTTAATACTAACATCATGGGTGACTCCCTAGACGGGAGTGAAAATGCTCCGGAAGCGCAAAACGTCGTTGCCGTTGATTTTCAAGACTTTGCAAATTACCTACGCCGAGCTGCAACGGTACTTTTGCCTGAAGATGACATCGTCCCACCGGCGCTGAATGCAGCCCTCGACGATAAAGTGAACCAAGATTGCATTAGAAAGTTTATCGCCGATCCGCAAGTTTCATCGTTGTATGTGCAGAGATTCTCATCAAAAGGTTTCGATTTTTTCTAACAATATTTATTGCTTCTACCCACCGCTCAGCGAATAACTAATAATGATGTCATTGAAATAACGTGCGTGACTGCATTTTTGATCACCTTTGCCGTAGACATACATAATTCTGACTAATATGAAACTTGAACACATGTTATAACTAATTTAATCCTTTCTTTTTTTCTTGCTAGGTTCATATCACATAACTCTCATGAAAAAATCGTCTCTGCCAAATTGCATCCACAGTGGTACATAGGCTTTCTCACAAAAACGGGGTATTATTATTTAATTAGCACCTGTCATGTTTGGAATGTCCCTGTTGCACATGCCACTGTCTGTTTAATGATCTGTAGTAGGTGTATATGGCCACTATGGCTGAGGTTGGCCAGGGATAGATCGGGGTGGAAAAGGCTGGAGGAGGCCTATGTGTCTGCAGGGCACGCTGAATTATAAGTAAAAATGTTATTGATGTGTTTTTATGTAATTTTCAGCAATAAAGGCTTTTGTTTTGTTAGTAGGTGTATAGGCATATAACACTTAAGTAATAAAGTCTGGTGCTATTCTATACTGCCGATCTCCCGATGATTGAAGAATTATTATATTTTTATCCTTACACTACCTACTATTTTCTTTAGAAGATGACAATGAACAACCAACTGAAGGAGAAGAAGAGAAAGAGGCGGTCACATATCAAATCAGCAATGAGGTTGGTAAAAAAAGACCCCTTGAAGTCTTTATGAGTAAAATTTTTAAAATAGTTGCTATTATATATTTAATCTTGCTGACAATTTGTTTACATATAATGATTAAATTGTTTTTAAGTTATGTGAAAAGCTTATATTTTGGAAAAATGTACATTAGGCTGATTTACCAAGTATGATTTTCAATTGAGAATACATTTATCAAATTCTTTTCTTTATTAAAAATCACTATATTTAGCAATTTTCAAATAACATTCAGTTAATATTTTATATTTAAGCTGTGATTATTTTAGATTAAGTTCTTAATTATTATGTTTACTTGTAAATTTTTCAACATACTTTCCTTCCTTCCTTTCCTAATAAAGAATTATTGTACTAACAGGTTCACTTCACATCTCCTCGAGTGGCAGCTTTTGTGTGTGTCAAGCGAGGCGCTGTTATTGAAGCTGATAAGTCTGTGCACAGCCAGCTTCGTCTAATTAATCTCTCTGATGGCTCGCCTTATGAGACGCTGCATGCATTTATCAGCAAGACTATGGCTCCCTTTTTTAAAAGCTATGTCAAAGAAAGTGGTAGAGCTGACAGGTGAGTCTAATAGCCAATATTATTTAGTGTGGCTAGTCATTCTTTTGTTATTATACTAGAATAAAAAAAAATTTTGCAGGTTATTTATAAAAGAAATTGATAAGAAGGAATTTCATACTTTTTATGTTTTATGTATGGAATAGCCAAAATAATTATTTTTTAATTAAAGTTATTAAAATTTCATAGGGATGGAGACAAAATGGCACCATCAGTAGAAAAGAAAATTGCTGAACTGGAAATGGGACTCTTGCATCTTCAACAAAACATTGATATTCCAGAAATTACCTTACCAGTTCATCCATTGGTTGCAGCTGTAATCAAAAGGTACCAATTAGATAAGTGATATCACAATCACCAATCAGCTTTGAACCCACAGTGCTACCCGCAATGGCATAATATAAAGAATGTTTGGTGATATTATTCAAAACAATCTGTTCCTAATGAAGATGTTGTTTTTTTTAGTATTATACATAAAATATTTATTATTATTATAGCCTTTATTCAGACATTTTACAATTTTTAACATTCTATTTTAATAAGTGTTGTGGTGATGCATCCACTCCCTGTCTGTATGTTACTTAATTGACAAAGGCCTCCTCCAACTCCCGCCACTTCTCTCTATCTCTAGGCACTCTTGTCCACACACCCCCAGCCACGGCCTTAACATCATCAACCCATTGTCAAAAAGGTCATAAAATATAAAATAAAATATATTAGGTCTTAAATACAAGGTATTAAAAGCAGTAAACAGAATGTAATGAGGTCATATATTTCCTTGTTAAGCCTACTATGTTCAATACGCTTTTAATATAGGGAGGGTTGGTGAAATATAATCATCATAAAAAAGTATTAGAAATTCTTCCAATATTTGTTTTGTGTCTAGGATTAATGTACAAATTTCTTTACATTTATTTGTTTTCATGGGTATATGAATGAAGTAATTTTTTTTTAAACTTAATAATAGAGTCCTTATTTTGGGATAGGGCTGCTGACGAGGGTCGTAAGCCCCGTGTAGCTGATTTTGGAGACAAAGTGGAAGACTCGACTTTCCTCAACCAGTTGCAGAATGGTGTCAACAGGTGGATCAAGGAAATCCAAAAGGTAAAGCTTTCTTTTAAAGTTTATAATAATCCATTTAACATTTGCTGCACTAATTGTCCTGGCAGTCCTCCTCCTCCTCAAGCCCCAGAAGAAGCAGATGTTTAACAAGTCTTTGCTATTTATATTTCTTTGAATATTAAATATCTATCATATCATATAATTTATGCCGATCCATTACCCTAGTGTCGATAAAGCAAGCTTCACAGTGCTTACTTTGGGCTGGGCTGATTGGTGCGAATATAAGCAATTTTATCATTAATATTATTCCTTGTTTAGTAGTTCCTACTTCAAAAACAGTAATAATTTATTTCATAAAATGCTTACAAAAGGTTATATTTTAATAAAGTTAAGCTTACAAAATAGACATCAGTTGGTAGCAAGATATGATATGGTATAATTAAAATTTAAATAGTTACTTTCGTTATGAAAACTGGAACTTACTCTGTTATTTAAAATTCAATAACACTTTGCAGGTTACAAAACTAGATAGAGATCCATCTAATGGTACTGCATTGCAAGAAATCTCATTCTGGCTAAATTTAGAAAGGGCCCTCCATCGTATTCAAGAGAAAAGAGAAAGCATTGAGGTTTGTTATAAATATTATGACAAAAAATCTTTTTGCAATAATTGTTGCTATATTAATTATATTTTTACAGGTGGCTCTAACCCTTGAAATTCTGAAGTATGGCAAACGCTTCCATGCAACCGTCTCGTTTGACACTGACACAGGTCTCAAGCAGGCTCTTGCCACTGTGTCGGACTACAATCCACTGATGAAAGACTTTCCCATCAATGACCTTCTCAGTGCCACTGAACTTGAAAGGATAAGGTAACTGATTATAGTTTACTTGTAGTGGTTCTATAGGTGAATCGTTATTACAAAGTGGCTATTAACTGTTATAAATAATAACTTATTTGAGCGAATAAGTCCCACTGTATCATTTATATAGACGACTGTTTGGTGCAACGGTAGCAATCGACGATCTTGGGTGCCTCTCGCACCGACGGTCCTGGGTTCGAATCCCGGAAGGGGCAGATGTTTGTATGATGAATACGAGCATTTGTACCTGAGTCATGGTTGTTTGTATATATTTCTATGAATATTACTTATTTATGTATGATATATGTATGTCTATCCGTTACCCTAGTATCCATAACAAGCCTTAAAAGTGCTTATTTTGGGCTAGGTTAATTGGTGTGAATGTAGGAAATGTTTATTTATATATTAAATAAATGTGAAACAAAATATTCAATCAATCAAACATTTAATAAACGGTGTACAAATATTTGTCTAAAAAAAACTGAAAATGTAAAGTTATTACAGTATCATAAACATTCCATTATTTACTATGGTAGTTTTGTTATGGTTTTGCTAGATTGGCAGTGCAACAAATCTTCTCTCATCTCCGCAAGATTCGATCTACTAAATACCCCATCCAGCGTGGTTTGAGACTAGTGGAAGCCATCTCACGCGACCTCGGACAGCAACTTCTAAAAGTAAGTTTTCTAGAAATGTATTATTTTTGACAAATAAAAGTTACCGTTAAAATAAACTTTGTCTTGTTATTTTTATTATGTAAAGTGATAGATGACATTTTAATTTGACAAGACAATAACTGATCAAACACAGACAAATAAAAAATTATGTGTAAAATGCAAATATTACTTATAATATTAGTTTTATAAATAACTATAGATTCCACCAAGTAACACCCAATTTCTGGATTCCTTAATTGTTAACTGAACATTATTTCCATGTAAGGGGCCGTCCATTAATCGTGATGTTTTTTTTGCATTTTTTATCCCCCTCCCCCTTGGTGATACATAGTGAGCTTTAAGACTACCCTCCGTCCCCCCATCCCTTTATCACGTGTATTTTTTTGTACCTACAAAGGATTTTTTTTTTAATTTTTATAAAATACAGATATAAGTATCATCTTATTTTATTATAGAAAGTTAAAGACTACAATAATAACGTTTAAAGGTAGACAGAAAGGTTGCAAGTTGTTTTTGACTAACAGTTCATTACCGCGCGTTTGCTGAAAAAATAAATAAACGTGATATATTACTACACTCCCCCTCCCCCCTTGTGATATTTCGTGATTTTTTATGGACCCTTCCCCCCCCCTTTCAATCCTCACGTGATTAATGGACAGCCCCTAAATAACTTTGATTGGACAGGTATTGGGTACAAGAAGGTTGATGCATATACCATTTGAAGATTTCGAACGAGTGATGACGCAATGCTTTGAAGTGTTCTCATGTTGGGATGACGAGTATGAAAAACTTCAGGGACTTTTACGGTATGTTTTCTTTATTTTCATCGATAATTATCTGATAAAAGATATCTCCCCAATAATAGTTGCATTGTCCATAAAATTACAATCTCAACAAGAAAATTTAAATACTACCTCAGTCAAAATAGAAATTATATTTTTTTAAATCAGTCTTATACTTCATTAAATCTATATAAATAAATATAAATCAATGTTTGTTCCTTATTCATTCTAAAACCGTTGATCATATTTTGATGAAACTTTGTTTAGTTGCCGTATGCATGCCAGGGAATGTTTTTTATGTGTAGTCAGCACAAATAAAGTCAGCAAAAAAGAGCATTGCAAAACATGCCGTGAATAGCTAGTGTTTAATATTATTTTGTATTCTATTATAAAGGAGTAAAATTCAAAATAATTATAAGACATTCTATAAATATATTTTTCCACTATAAAATATAACCAGTTAGTATTTTTCTACAAGTACATGTCGACCAGCTATATATATTTTGTAATTGTAAATAGGTAAGCGCCTGACTGCTACCTCGCCTAATGGTAAGCGATGATGCGATCTAGGATGTGACGCGCTTGTCTAGAAGATACCTGTTCACTCGCGATTTAAAGACTCCTAAATTTTATTTATCAGGAAACACAGACTGATTTGAACAGTATAATCAACAGAAAATAAGCGCCATTTACTTTTGTTTTGTTACACTGTTACTAAGAGTATTATTTTCATCAACCGGGTATCGCAACTTTATAATTAAAATGTGATCCAAAAAAATCTTCAAGTTTTCCCTTATAAAACTTTGCTATAAAAACATCTTTTGTAAATAAATGACTTAATCACATTTATTTATTCTGATTTCGTATCAAAAAGTATTCCATTGTATTAAAACGTTTAAGTAACTATTTTAAGTACTAAAACACTGGAAGCTGGAATTTAGATAGGGCACTTTAAGTCTAAGAGTGCGATATGACAAATGTTTCATGTATAACATTATCTACAGCGATATCGTGAAAAAGAAACGCGACGAGCATCTGAAGATGGTATGGCGTGTATCCCCATCCCACAAGCGACTGCAAGCTCGTATGGAGCACATGCGTCGCTTCCGTCGTCATCACGAACAGCTACGGACAGTCATGCTCAGGGTAAACTGATCAATCACCTTTACCACAACACAGTACTAACAGCAAGTAACTATACTAAACATTATTATCACATTCGGTTTAATATTTCTCCGGACGGTCATGCTTTGGGGAAACCGATCAATGAGCTTCACCACATCACATTGTTACCGAGAGCAGTTTTAAATAACCTATCCTAAGTAACGATTCTAAATGTTACTGTCATATTTGGGTTGATATATTTCCGGACAGTCATGCTTAGGGTAAACCGGCCAATTATCTTCACCACAACAAAGTCCTAACAGTAGTTTTCAATTACCTATCCCAAGTAACGATTCTAAACATGACTGTCACATTCGGGTTAATATATCTCCAGACAGTCATGCTTGGGGTAGACCGACCAATTAGCTTCTCCACAACACATTGCTTATCACAGCAGTTTTCAATTACCTATCTCAAATAACAATACTAAACTTTACTATCACATTTGGGTAAATTTTTCTCTGGACAGTCATCCTCAGAGTAAACCGATCAATTAGCTGCACCACAACACATTGTTATTTACAGCCGTTTTCAATTACCTATACCAAATAACTATACTTAACGTTATTACCATGTCCAAGTTAATATTTCTCTGGTCAGCCATGCTAAGAGTAAACCGATCAATTGCCTACACCACAACACACAGCACTATCAATAGTCTTCAATAACCTATCCCAAGTAACTACACTAAACGTTACTATAACGTTTGGGTTAATATTTATACGATAGACCTTAATGCTATAAAAATAAAGTCTAAATTTAAAATCTTAATTCTACGCTTCTAAAATTTACACTATCTATTTTATTAAACTTGTGTGGTCACTCACATTAATATTAAATAAAACGAGATCATTATCCTGTTTTTCTTTTTTGTAACTTCGACATTTCGGCGTAATTGTATACGCCATGGTCAAGGAATGAGTTAATTTTTTTGCGGGTGGATAAATATGACAGATTATATCAACAGAACGCCACTACAATGCAATTCATTTGTCAAATCACAGGTAATTTATGGTGTTACAAAATAAAAGGTTATTGTACTCTCATTGGTCTCTGCAGCATACAAATTTTACTTAATACAAATTAATATCAAAAATAAAATAAAAATTATAAAATAATTGACGTGAACATTAGGTACCAAACCATAGTCAACATGCCATACTCAATCCAAAAAAAATTGTGTAAAAAATCTTGTCAATTCGTTAAATATTGTTCAAGATTATTAGATTTAAGATTGTTCAGGGAAGCGATTGTAATAACCAAACAACAAAAGATTTAATCGTGAATCTGTTATCTTAGGTGCTTCGGCCTAGGGCTACGGTGGCTGCAGACACTGGAGCGGGTGGTGAACCAGCTCAACCACACTCACTGCCAATGGATGCCGCTGATGCCAACGCCATTGCTGAGGTAATCATGTTATTTTATGTATTTTTATTTTATAAAATAAGCTACAAGTAAAAAAAAAATTTGGACATAACACTCACCCTATTATTTAGTTTCAAAATCACCTTGACAGTACAAGGTTAATTTGGATACTAGAAACTAGAAAAAATGAAATAAATAGATATATACATGCACTATAACACTGTTACAAAAGCTATTTCAGGCTGAACCAATCAGCTATCAAAGATAAACATATGTTATATGCAACTCAACATGAACTTTCCCGAATTGACAAATTCTACCAATTGATATTCAACTTTGTGGGTTTGAATTTAAAGTTGAAAAACAATTGAAGAAATTTTACACTTTTGGGTAGATTTATAATTTGGGTTATCATGATAATGGAAAGAAAAATATAAATTATATAGATACTTTGTGTTAATTATCTCAATATTTTAATGATATTAACCCTTAGTACATTTAACAATAATAGTTGCTATATAAATATTACTATATTGAACAGGTTAACTTGGCGTATGAAAACGTGAAAGAAGTCGATTGTTTAGATATCTCGCGTGAAGGATGTGACGCTTGGGAGGCAGCCGTTCGCCGCTACGAAGATAGGATCGGTAAGTCTGAAAATATATAAACTATGTTCTACTAAATTCTAATTAATATAATCTGAAATAAGAACTCTTAAAGCGTGCATAACTTACGCGTTTATTATATTTATTTATAAGGACCACCAACAAAACATACACTATAACATTAAAAAAAACATACAATTTTATAATAGAGCTAAGTGCTGTCTTAATTAAAGGCAGACACGATATGCACCAACGAAAATAAACAAAGAAATGGTTGTAATCATTTACCTAAGTTACACAAGACGAGTAAAAGAGATTTATTATAAGACACCATATCAATCCTCTGCGAGACGTAGGCCTCACCCAAGATCAAACTCATTTAACCCGATCCTTGCATACTTTAAACTGGTAAGAATAACAGGAACTCTTACTAATCCGCACTGTTCCAACGCGGTGGAATATGGCTCATACGATTTTTTTCATTCATATGAGTTTTAAGGACATTCATAGGCTAATGAGTCTACATTCTTTTAGGACAACTTACAAAACATACTGTTACGTGCTAGGGTTCGTAGGATTTAGAGAGAAAAACTTGCTGACTCTTTTGAAGACTTTATTCACTAGCACTAGGTCCAACTCAAAGAACTAGGTCCAAACACTAAGCAATAACGATGTCCTAGGTCGTAGCCAAGTCGTAGGTTGCACTGGTATCACTCTTGATCACTAGTTTTCACTTCCAAGTCGCCTCGAAGATAGCTCAAACTGAACTGAACTCGCTCGCCCCTCTGCGGCTATTTATATGGGCCGAGCCGAGGCCCAGACCATTCCAGTAAGTTCCTTTCTGAAACGTAACCGGCTCGCGCGAACGTGATCGACCATGTCTGGAAAGTTCGCGCATGTACCCGGTTTTCGAGACTATACTTCTATGTAGTTCCGCGCTCGTTTCTTTGCGCTTTGTGTGTTCGTAACAATACATTTGTATACAATAATAAAATCACTACAAAGTTTATACATGCAAAAGTGCTGTTTTTATTACAAGTTGTTACAGCATGCTTTTTGGCAAATATTTTTTTTTAAAAGAAGGAGCTTTTAATTTATTGATGAGGTCAATATGTTATATAGATCGCGTGGAAACTCGTATCACCGCTCACCTCCGCGACCAGCTGGGCACCGCCAAGAATGCCAACGAGATGTTCCGCATATTCTCGCGATTCAACGCTCTGTTCGTCCGCCCTCATATTCGCGGCGCCATCCGCGAATACCAAACGCAGCTCATACAACGCGTCAAGGACGATATCGAGGCACTGCACGAGAAATTCAAGGTATCTTCGTAATTTATTCACATATTCTCTTGTAAAAGCAAAAAATCTTAGTTTTGCTAAAAAAAACAACTTAATCAATTTGAAGAAAATTATCACATTGTCATTTTACTAAGTTTTCTTCCATTATAGTGAAATAAAAAATAATTAGTCATGAATGAAAAACAAGCAAATACACGTTAATACCTAATAGTAATAAAACAACATATCCTTTGTACATTATAATAAAACTACAAATTGTTTTCTAAAATGTATTAGACACTTAATCAACAGCTATAGTCCTTTGAATAAGTCTAGGAATTTTACTCAAAACTACTAAATGCCTACCTTAGGAAGAGGCGTCCGTTCTTCACGCTTGCTACCGCAAAAGTGACGTGACCGGCCGGTCTCTCGCTTCGCCACAGATTAGTGATGTTACTACATACCATAATTGAAACGAGCGTTGCCAGTAAATTAAAAATAATCGATCTTAAAATGGGTAATGTTATCAAATCTATTGTAATCATCATAGAATCCTAACATAAAAGAGAGCGAGAGTCATAGGAAACTAATAAGTAATTTTGAGATGAGATGTTATTGGTTAGGTGAAATGACGTCACCGGAGAGTCGGACACCACGAACGTATTTGAGTTGAACACTCAAATACGTGAATTGAAATAATTTATTTCTCCGCCAATCATATATAGATTTCAAATATTGATTTAGTGGTTTATTAGTTTTGATCTATTTTTTTATTTTATAACGTTAAATATAGTATTAACAGCATCTTGAAACTTCTCCATTAGACAATATAACACTATCAAGAACCAATTACCTAAATGACAGTCAAAAGTTTACAATGTATTTTCAAAACTCACTAAGCCACTTTGTCACCAACTTCCTCTTACCTAATTAATTTATTATTCCAAACATTATAATGTTTTGTGCAGGTGCAATACCCCCAGTCGAAATGCAGTCGGTTGTCTTTGGTACGCGACCTGCCGCCAGTGGCTGGCTCTATCATCTGGGCCAAGCAGATCGACCATCAACTTACTGCTTACTTGAAAAGAGTTGAAGACGTGCTCGGTAAGGTTAAGAATATTCGTAATATTTTGGTGAACACTTAAAACTAATAAAAATATATTTATATAAATAAATATCAATGTTTGTTCCCTATTCGTTCCGAAACCATTGATCAGATTGTCATAAAACTTTTAAGTTGTTGTATTTATGCCAGGGAAAATTTATATATGGTTAAGCTAGTTAAAATATAAATGCGAAAGTCTGATCATTACGTTTTTCAAGGCAAAACAAATCAGCTGAATTTTAGAATTAATTAAAAAAGACATACTGATAAAGGCGCTGTCTTGTTGTTATCTCATTCCTGTTTTTACTATACTGTTTTGATGTAATTTATATTATTTTCCCGTTCACCATTTTTCCCTAGGCAAAGGCTGGGAAAACCACATCGAGGGACAAAAACTGAAAGCCGACGGTGACAGCTTTCGCCTCAAATTAGATACCCAAGAAGTTTTCGACGACTGGGCTCGTAAAGTAAGTGTGTGGTACAATACACCCCACAGCTTCTTTGAATATAGGCGCATTTCTGCGCAGCAACCTAAAGTTGAATGTTAGCTGTAGTTACTCTTTGTATTCATGAACTTTATGCTTTTATCATCATCACTTTCAAATAATAAATTATATTAAATCAGCGTCAGCCCTCAAGCTAACATTAAGCTGAATTGGTCACCCATTTGGTACAGACGTGGATGTTTAAATACAACTCTTAACTACATGACCATACGGTTTTAGGTACAACAACGCAACCTAGGTGTAACGGGTCGTATATTCGCGATCGAGTCGGTGCGTGCACGCTCCAGCAAAACTGGGACTATTCTCAAACTGAAAGTCAACTTTTTGCCGGAAATCATCACTTTGTACAAAGAAGTGCGCAACTTGAAAAACTTGGGATTCAGGTACCTGTTTGTTATAAATTGGATATTCAATGCTTGTAAGTGTAATTTAAGTATTGATAAGTCACATATAAACGATTCCAACAAACAGTAAGCTTATTATAGTGTCATTTAAAGAGCCCACGAAAAGTGTATTTTATAATTTTTTTTTAAATGTCTCACAAATAGCAAAAATAAACTTAAATTGTGTCGGCGAGCTAGTGCTCGCTCGCTCCTGTTACGTCCCACAACAGTAAACAAGCATTAAAAGTCATAAGTTTGGTTATATACTGTCCTGCTCCAAATTAAATGAATTTGATGAAATTTCAAAAAAAAGAACTTCATTTTTATTTGCAATAATTAAGAATAATACAACATTGGTTATAAACCAATTCTTTCTTTAGTCCACTTTTATAATAAGGGGGTACTGTTTTAAGTGACTTAGGTACGTTTTTGTATATGTTCTTGCATGCATGGAGGTATTATGAAAAGAGTGGCTCATGTCAAAATATTTTTCTCTCCCATCATAAACTTATCAATATTCACAGAGTTCCATTGGCGATAGTGAACAAAGCCCACCAAGCGAACCAGCTGTATCCATTTGCTATCTCGCTCATCGAAAGCGTTCGCACTTACGAGCGCACGTTGGAAAAGGTATTTAACTCAATCTATTATGTCAATTATACACTTAACACACATGTTTCACTGTGAGCACAATAGATACGTGATATCAGCACACACACGAACAAAAACAAAACAGCAGTATAATACACATTCTTTCTAAATTTCTTGAATTTTATTATTGACGGCGACGTGTCAGTAGCTCCTAAGTAACCGTAAAAATAACATTACAAACAAAATTAAATTCGACAAAAATACTATAATTTGCATTTTTACTTGAAGTTTATATAAAAAAGGCACTGACGAGGGTTAATTGTAGTCAAAGCTCCGTAAGAGCCTAGCGAAGACGTTAAGAGTCTCATAAGAATAGTATCAAACAGTAATATTTTTGATAGTAGAACCAATAGTAATAATAATATTTTTGTTACACTAGAGGAAATGTTCCTTTTGTAAAAAAATCGTAGAGTTAGCAGATATTTCTATATCATAGTATACCATAGTCTAAGGTTAAATTATTATACAAAAAGAGCCAAAATTATGTATCCATTTGACAAAAATCAACATTATGACTTTGTATTTAAGACGCACTTTTTATTGATGATGATTTCAAGATGAAAAATATATATTTAGTTCTTACACTTCCGCGCACATTACACATCAGAATAAAACACTTTTTTACGGATTTTTGCGCATGTTTTATTTTATTTTATATTTAATCCTGACGTTTCGACTCCTTTACAGGAGCCGTGATCACAGGATGACTAAGATGATGGTTGTCATGTATTTTCTACTACCTTCACAATATTTTAATCGGGCACGTTCCTAATTATTAAATTATTTTATATAAATAAAGTTGTTTTATTTTATTTTAAAACATTATTTAGTTATTTAATTAATTCTCACTACGATTACATTGTGTACTACTGAGTCTACTACCAGTTCGGAAATTGGGAGGGCCTTCCGAGAAGAACTGGCGAAAGAAACTCGGGCAGGGGGACCGACCTCCATCTTACTGTTTAATTATTTGCAAAAAGAGCTAACTACATCATCAGGTCTTGCAGTGTGTGTTTTTGTAGGTATTAATTTATTAATTATGGGGTCCCAAGCAGGTGGAACGCTCCAACCTTCGTCTCTATTGAAATTAGGATGTTTCCTAATTTCAATAGCCTCGCGTAGCATCCTAGGAACAAATCTTTGTTCTCTAGCGAGAATTTGTGGTTTATCGAAACGAATATAGTGGTTTGACCCCTCAAAAGCATGCTCACACACTGCAGACCTATTATCGCGCCTATGTTTCATGTCAGCTACGTGTTCTTTAATGCGCGTCCCTATACTTCTCTTTGTTTGCCCGATGTATGAGAGCCCACAGTCACAATCGATTTTGTAGACACCCGCTGCCTGAAGGGGTATATTACACTTGACCGATCGTAAGAATTGGTCAATCTTCCTGGCTGGTTTAAAGTAAGTTTTAATAGAAACCCGCTTCAGAATATTCCCAATCTTGTCAGTGACCCCCTTCGTGTAGGGAAGGACAGCAGGTTGGCGCTGTACTGTGGCTGGTTTGGCGCGGCTTCTGTGACGCAGTCTTGGTACTCGCAACTTGTTATCTTGTAGTACTCGCTTGACATGCTGAAGCTCAGCAGTCAGATGTTGTTGGTCACAGATGCCGCGAGCTCTCTGAAACAAAGATTTCCCTACGGTAGCTAACTGGTTTCTGTCTTTTTAAGTCACCTTAATTCCGTTCATCCCAACATACAATTTACTATGGAATTAGAGACAGACAATAAAATAGCCTTCCTAGATATCCAAATCAGCAGGAATCCAAATCAAACCCTTAGTCATACAGTGTACAGAAAGGCAACTCATACAGATAGATATTTAAATGGTGACTCTCACCACCATCCTATACAGTTAGCTACCGTAGGGAAATCTTTGTTTCAGAGAGCTCGCGGCATCTGTGACCAACAACATCTGACTGCTGAGCTTCAGCATGTCAAGCGAGTACTACAAGATAACAAGTTGCGAGTACCAAGACTGCGTCACTGAAGCCGCGCCAAACCAGCCACAGTAGAGCGCCAACCTGCTGTCCTTCCCTACATGAAGGGGGTCACTGACAAGATTGGGAATATTCTGAAGCGGGTTTCTATTAAAACTTACTTTAAACCAGCCAGGAAGATTGACCAATTCTTACGATCGGTCAAGTGTAATATACCCCTTCAGGCAGCGGGTGTCTACAAAATCGATTGTGACTGTGGGCTCTCATACATCGGGCAAAAAAAGAGAAGTATAGGGACGCGCATTAAAGAACACGTAGCTGACATGAAACATAGGCGCGATAATAGGTCTGCAGTGTGTGAGCATGCTTTTGAGGGGTCAAACCACTATATTCGTTTCGATAAACCACAAATTCTCGCTAGAGAACAAAGATTTGTTCCTAGGATGCTACGCGAGGCTATTGAAATTAGGAAACATCCTAATTTCAATAGAGACGAAGGTTGGAGCGTTCCACCTGCTTGGGACCCCATAATTAATAAATTAATACCTACAAAAACACACACTGCAAGACCTGATGATGTAGTTAGCTCTTTTTGCAAATAATTAAACAGTAAGATGGAGGTCGGTCCCCCTGCCCGAGTTTCTTTCGCCAGTTCTTCTCGGAAGGCCCTCCCAATTTCCGAACTGGTAGTAGACTCAGTAGTACACAATGTAATCGTAGTGAGAATTAATTAAATAACTAAATAATGTTTTAAAATAAAATAAAACAACTTTATTTATATAAAATAATTTAATAATTAGGAACGTGCCCGATTAAAATATTGTGAAGGTAGTAGAAAATACATGACAACCATCATCTTAGTCATCCTGTGATCACGGCTCCTGTAAAGGAGTCGAAACGTCAGGATTAAATATAAAATAAAATAAAACATGCGCAAAAATCCGTAAAAAAGTGTTTTATTCTGATATGAAAAATATATCTTATGAACATCAATTTAAAGTTATGTTTGATAGAACATCTAGGAATTTCTAAAAAACTCAGTTTTTCTTCTTGTATTTATTAAATGGATACGTTTACTTGGCTTTTTAGACGTCTTATGCCTTTTACCTTTGATTGTACAAAATTACACTACAATTTTTTTAATATGCAAATAAAGATCTTTTTAGAAATGAGAAAAAGATATTTTCTTAGTAAATACTAGCGGCCCGTCCCGGCTTCGCACGGGTGGACAAAATTATTTGATTATTTTCTATTATTAAATACTTTTCCGTTAGCGCCATCTAGCGTCCGGTAAATGAACTACTTGCGGTTAACGCGTTGCTATGGTAACGTTATTGATACAATGGAAAAAGAGCGGGCCAAAGAGCGGACAGACAAACACGCAAACCACTGTGTTCTTAGATTATAGATTAGTCAGATGGTATTGACACATCGCCGTCAATATAGTATATATAACATCACTAACACGAGTGCGTTTTATTAATGCAGCTAAATAATAGGAATCATACAAAGGTAGTTTCATAATATGCTGCATGGTTCCAAACAGTTGTAGCATAATGTCTATTTAGTTGAATGCACATTTATTTTTCTGTATATCTGTATATGTTAATTGATGAAACAACCATAAAGGAATGGTCTATAGAAATGGAACCTAAAATGCTTTTATCGGTTATCTGATTTGATTTATGCTTCATATTATTGCTGATTTACCTGCACCCTTAATATTTAAATCTATGGTCGGGTTGTAGCTTACATCTATGTTATCATGAAATAAACAGTTGTTGCTATCACATCTACATAACAATCTCAGCAGTTGGGTGGCTTGCAAGCTGGTTCCATGGTGAGCCAATTGCAGCTGAGCCGATAAAGAAAATAAAACAGTAGATTTTTTTATTTTATTTCCATATACATGTACTAAAGCTATTTGATTCCGGTTGGAATCGAATGGTGTATATCAGGGATGTTGCGAATATTCGCATCCGCATCCGCATATGCGGAACTTCCGCATCGATTTAGACATCCGCATCTGCATCCGCATCCGCATAAATCGATGCGGAGCTGATGCGGATGCGGATGCGACACGAAAGAAAGAGGAGGGGTCGGCGAGTGGCACGTGTCGACCGAGTAAAAGATTGAAGATGATACGTGGGTACCACTGAAAATGTTTAGAACTGACCAGTTAGAAACATTGCTAATGAAAACTTTTTCGAATTTTAATTTTAAAACTCTTTGGTAATCTAATGTAGTGTATTGCATTCATTTGTCAATTGTTTTTGTGAATTGGCGGCAAATCTAACACTCTTGTTACAAGTGAAAATTAACCTAACGCGAGAAAACTTTCGTTCAATAATTTATTATGACTTTCGTTATGGGCTAACTCAATAACAAAGCTATGATAGGCGGCGAATAGCATTTTTTAATGAAGCCCCATCTCGTGCCACTATTTACAATTAGTTTAACGAGTTTAAGCGTGGACGTATCAATCTCAATGATGATCCGCGTGAAGGACGTCCTTTAACAGCGATTACTAAAGATAACATCAGTACTGTGCGACGCATGATAGAGGATGATAAGCGAGTGACCTATCAGCAGATACGGGCAAGCCTAGGCATTGGTATGAGTCAAGTTCAAAAAATATTACACGAACATTTAGGCGTCAAGAAGCTTTGTACTATATGGATTCCCCATACTTTATCCGACGGCCAGAAACACCTTCGCATGGACTGGTATCGGCAAATGTTTGATAAGTTCAACGACGGTGACTCAAATGCTGTATTTGACATCGTAACAGGTGATGAAAGCTGGATATATTGCTATGAACCCAAAACCAAAAGACAATCAGCTCAGTGGGTGTTTCCTTTCGAGGATCGGCCAACTAAGGTAAAGAATGGTAGAAGTCAAGGAAAAAAGATGATTGCCTCATTCTTTGGTCGGAAGGGTCATTTCGCGACAGTTGTGTTAGAAGATGGAAGGACAGTTACTGCAGACTGGTATGTCAATCGCTGTTTGCCTGTTGTTTTAGAAAAAAATCGACAGCAGCGCCCTCGAAGCAGGATCCTCCTTCACCACGACAATGCTTCAGCGCACTCCGCAGAACGGACTGTTGAATATTTGACTATGGCAGGTGTCGAGATAATGAGTCATCCACCATACAGTCCCGACCTGGCGCCCTGCGAATTTTATTTATTCCCAAGAACTAAACATAAAATTCGAGTTATTCGCTTTACGAGCCCTGAAGATGCGGTGAAAGCGTACGAAAATGCTAAAGAAGAGACCCCTAAGGACGAATGGGCCACTGCTTTTCTCAGTGGTTCCCTCGAATGCGACGATGTGTAGAGAGGACCGGAGATTACTTCGAAAAACAATAAAAGTATTGGCAACTTCCTTCATTAAGCCGTTTTTATTTTTCTAAACATTTTCCGTGTTACCTAAGTATATTGAAGATTAACAGAAACCCGAAAGACATTGTGGCTTCTCGAACAATATCTCTAAGTACCGAAAGAGCGAAGAAAATGAGAATAACAGAACGGAACGACTAGAGACCTCAGGTGACAGGACGTCAGTCCTGTTTAATTAGTAATCTTACCATGATGCTCGATTCATAAAGTGATGTTGAGAAGAGTCAGGAAACACCAGAAGTTGTCAGCCCTGACACAAGAAGGAGTTACTTACTTTTCGTAATAAAAAAAATAAAAAATAAAAAAGAGTCCCCTTAAATGTTGGAGTGTTAATTAAAGTGAGTTCAAACTGTTACCTAAAAAAGCACGCAAATTCTTATCAGCGCCACCAGCCAGTGTTCCAAGTGAACAGTTATTTAGTAGCGCAGGATTAATACACGCGGCCATTCTACTTTTCATTAAATATAATGCTCCAATATTTTAATTTCATAACTAAAACAATTAATCAATAAGAGTAATTCACTCATTACTTTATTATTAAACTAGCTGACCCGGCCACACGTTGCCGTGGCTCAGTTATTATAATTTTTTTTTATTAAAAATCAGCAATAGCCCGCTCGCGCGTTCTGAACCCGCGCAATAGGCAGCCTTTGTGATATTGTTTCATTGGTGGGAGAAGTGGAGGGAGGCGCCCGACGTGACGGCACAGTGGTGGCATGTGCGTGAGTTGCGGGCGGTACTGGACAGTACTTGGACATGGCAATATTACTTTATTTTTCTATTTTTTTTTATAAAAGTAGCCTAACTTACTTCCTTATTACATCAGCTACCTGCCAATAAAAGTCCCGTCAAAACCGGTCCAGCTATTTTAGAGTTTAGCCCGAACATTTTGGTGTATGTACCGTATATATATTCATATGCATGTGGTAAAAAACGGTTATTTCAATATTACAAATCGACACTCCAATTTTATTTATATGTATAGATAAAGAAAGGATAAATATTACTGCTTTTTACCCTACCAAACCAACACTTAAGTTTTTTGTACAGTTCCGCATCCGCATCCGCTTCCGCGGATGTGAGCCTCCTAAAATCCGCATCCGCATCCGCATCCGCGGATGTGAAAAAAATTACATCCGCAACATCCCTAGTGTATATGATGGGAATAAGGACGTGACCTTCAACCTGACCAAAGACTTGTATATTAGTCCCTATGCGGGACTCAATTCTGAACTAACCTTTTTCATTTATAAATGAGAATAAAATTTATTATCTACTCTAGAGTTAGAATTGAGTCCATGAGTTTAGAAAATAATTCAGGACAGTCAACAGCACATCGAGCTACCCAAAATTGATAGCTCAAATTTTGAACTTTAAATTTTACCAAAACTCGTTATGTATCAGTGTTGACTAATTTGATATTTTGTGGGTATAAATGTTGCTATGTATATTACAAAATCAAATTTCATAACACAGTCTTACACCAGAAGCATACTCCTGGTATTAACGGTACGCGATACATCAAAATTGCTATTGTTACACTTATGATATATTTTATTTGCTGTGATCTTTTTTCCGTATAGAATAATTAATGCCCTACCTACTATTTCCCAAGTGATTATATTGTATTCTTATCACAAACGTGTCCTTTATTGAAGGGTGAGCTTGAAGTTTTCGTGAGATGGCCGTCTTTAGCTTGATATGATGTTGACTGCATAATGCCTAAAAGTATGACATATCTCTCAAAGCATTGCTTAATATATTTTGCATTTCTCATAATGTATCTGTTTTAGTTTCTATGACTATAATATATTCGCAACCCCACGACCTTGCATGTTATTTACATACCGAGTGTATTATTATTTGACGTAATGTTGTAGATTCGCGACAAAGCTTCCATCATCCCGTTAGTAGCTGGCCTACGACGAGATGTTCTCAATCAAGTCTCAGAGGGTATGGCGCTCGTTTGGGAGTCATACAAACTTGACCCCTACGTGCAGAAGCTTAGCGAAGTTGTTCTATTGTTCCAAGAAAAGGTAAGATATTTTCGGTAATTACTGCTATGCAGATGTTTTTGTTATATATTTAATAAATACATTAAAATTAAATTCATAACTGGCAATAATTTTTACATTGTGCCTTGTCTATGAAACAAGTTATTATAAAGGGCTTGCTTATGCACGCCCTTTATATTTTATTATGAAAATTTGAGCTATTTATGTAAACGCAAATATATGGTATATCAACATATTGAACTCATCGCTCGCATCGCAACGTTAATTATCTACAATTTGATGTCCGTGGTAGACTGGCTAGTATGCTGGTTTTCGTGGTGATCCCACTCCAAGGTCCCAGGTTTGAGCCCAGGCCCGTTCAATATAAAAAACGAACTTTTCTGTATTGGCTGGGATCTGGGTGTTGAGATTCTTAAGCTACTTAACTTGGATATTGTCTTATATTTATTTTAATCTTTTTATATCATTCAGGTTGAAGATCTATTGGCGGTCGAGGAACAGATTTCCGTAGATGCACGTTCACTGGAGACGTGCCCTTACTCGGCTACGAGCCTGGCTGACATACTGAGCCGCCTACAGCGAGCCATCGATGACTTGTCGCTACGCCAGTACAGCAACCTTCACCTCTGGGTCCAACGCTTAGACGAAGAGGTCAGTGACAATCAACGATCATTTGAAGCTTAGCAATCACATCATAACAGTATATTAAGAAGATAAATAGGAATGAAAAGGCCATTCCCTTACTAACATTGTTAATTTAACATATGTACTATCGAAGCCTCTGGCGCCTTATCAGTCCTAAGTCGAAAGTCGCTTGGACACTGCACGATGCCTATCGCTTCAGGCCACGCCCCGCTCCATTCATTCAACAATGGCACGAATGCGTAAAGCAGATTGACAGTTGACAGAACTGACATCAAGGGCGATTTAAAAACTAGTTGTTTATAATTGGCCGTAGTATAAATTGCGGTAAAATACGAAGCCAATTAGGGATAGGTATGGGTCGTGTGGGCGTGTCCGATGCGATCAGTTCAAACGAATATTTCTACAAAGTGGTAAGGCACGAAATACCTCGATAGAACGTACTACTTCGGTCACAACTAAATACAAAATATAATATTAATAATGAAGAACCTCATACACTCTCATTTGTTTTTACTAAGACTTGTAGACTATATAAGAATACTTAAATGACAAGATAGGCTAATATTTTAAATAAATAACACATATTAAAATAAATAAATAAAAGAAATTAAATAAAAACTTTACAAAATAAGTAAATATTTATATAAATTATTATATAAAAAATTTAATAAGTAAAATAATATTGTTATATAACGAAAAAAAAATATGAAATACTTTAAATAGACCTAATATTAACGGTATGAATTTATGTTTAGCTCATGAAAAATAAACGCCCTCCTATCTTTTAATATGTATGGTCCACAATATACATAAAATAATATTTAAAATCAAATATTTATTTTCATAAATCTACATCAGCAATCATTTTTATTTTATGTGTGAAAACCTTGATGCATTACTATTCAATTATTATTATCCACCAGTTGATGGACATAAACTATACTAAAAATTCAAATAAATTGCAGGACTCCTTTTATTTTATATGTGCGTAGTATTTGTTATACAGACTGAGTCATAACAAGACATATCTTTTAATATTAATTTCCATGTTTTCAATAGGTGGAAAAGAGTTTGGCTGCCCGTTTGCAAGCCGGTGTTGAAGCGTGGACCGCGGCGTTGCTGGGCAAGGCTAATGAACTCGATTTGTCTATGGATACGTATTCACCTGCTGAGCCCACACACAAACCTGGAGGCGAACCACAGGTACAGTTACATCAATTTTATTTGATTTTAAAGTGAAATTTATTCTGGTGCGCCCTCTGACTTAAATAGACAGTGTTGGCATTTCATTTTTACTTTAATAATCTTAATGGATCTCTCATTAAGAACAAGGGTTTGCGAAGTAAAACTCTAATTCTATTTATTTTTGTTTTTATTTTGATATCACCACTATTTGTTTTCTTTTTATTATATGCTGCTTTTGTCTATTATTATTGGTTTGCATATTAAGTACTGTTGAAGAAATAAAATTTTCTCAGCTACTGGACCTATGCATTAAACCAGTAGTAGTAACCCGTCCCAGTATTCCAAAAAAATATAATTACTAAATTATTTTCTCCTCAATAAATTGGTTTTAAATTTATTTATTAATACATCGCGGTCAGTAACTTTATCAAATCATTTAGAAAGATAATAAAAATTTGCTATTTTGTACTGTAGTCACGTGACTTAGTTTATTTCACATATGGTGATAGCGCCCGCACTAAATCTTTTGTAATTACATAATACCAATTCAACCGCACCGAAATTAGCATTCAGCCTTTCTACTACAAATATCTATAGTTTAGCACCTCTCAAATTGTCCAAGCCGTATTCACCGAATGATTCCCATACACTCGTCACCTTGCCAGGGGAAAAGCAGCTTTAATACCTAATAATGACATAATTTTTGTATGTACATAGATCACTCGCGTAGTACACGAAGTCCGCATAACGAACCAGCAGATGTACTTATTCCCTTCGCTTGAAGAGGCACGCTTCCAACTGATGCGCCAGATGTTCGCCTGGCAGGCCGTCGTCACTTCACAACACCGTCTGCAAAGCACAAGGTAAGACACTGACGAAACATATTGTTAACTGGAAAACAAAATAATCATGTCACTTATATTTGGCTGGCATTAGAAATAAAACTAATTGAATTTTTAATAGCAATATATGTACCTATTTAATTATGAAATTTTATTGAGTTTTGTTAAGTAGTTTACTAGCTTCATATAGTCATATGTAAAGCTTCAAACTTTTATTTGCTAACTAGGTGTTCCATATAATTCTTAATTTTAATAAATAGTACTTATAACTTAGACTCCTTGTACTGGTATGAAAAATTAAATAAATATTTAAAATTAGATAAGTAATAAGAATTTTTCAGTTGTACATCAACAACTTACAATAAAAATTATTTCGAAATATTATTTCTCAGAATAATTATCTTTAAATATTTCTTTTTTATTTTCTTACTATTTAAAACTTTAACAATACTGTCGGTGTTAACTTATTAAAACTTTTTTAGCCATGTAATGTTGGCTACAGTTTAACATTTTAAGACGTGAAGAAGGCAAATATAATCTTGTCGTGTCGGGTGTTAATTTTGTATGTGTACAAGTATTTGGTGTCTGCTATAAAAAGGTGATATAGTTGGTTTTCTATTTCTGTTTTCCTATATTATTCAATTCATATAATAAATCTCCTCAGGTGAGATTTCAACCCAAGTCATTCAGGTTAACCGCCAGACTCCGTAACTGCAAGGCTACTGAGACTTGCAACTGAGAGAGAATTTCAACAATACTGTCTACTTTCGTTATCTTGTTTGCAAATACAATTCTTAAAAAATAATCTAATTCAAAATATATATGTCCGTAACAGATACCAAGTAGGCGTGTCGCGTGCACAGACGGCTACGTACAGGAACTTGCTTACGAAGCTGCCAGGAGGGTCTTCGCCCTTGGAGAACGCTTATGATGCCATCGAGCAGAAGATTTCGCAGGTCCGCGAATACGTCGACGAATGGCTTCGGTTAGTATATTGAATTAGTGTATACATTTACAAATAATAATAATAAAGTTATTATTTTAAAGAATCGGTCAAAAAAAGGAATTTACTTGCTTATATTTACGTAAATGAATCAATGCTTATTATACTCAAAGAAAAAAAGATTTATTTTGATGTAGCAAATTAAAACGGGAAATTTAATTTAAGTATATTTATGAACAGATTTTTTTTCTTTATTATCTGCACCAGTTATTTTTAAACTAAAGTTAAATTTTGATTTCAAATATAGTTATCAAGCCTTATGGGATCTACAACCTGAAAGCTTATATGGGCGGCTTGGAGAAGATATCACTTTGTGGATCAAGTGTTTGAATGACATCAAGTAAGTAATGAGATATTTGTTTGGGATAATTTTAATATAATTTAAAATACTTAAACTGTGTTTGTTCACGTTAAAACTGACGTTAGGGCTGATTTCAACATGGAAAATAAATTCGAGCTAAACTCAGTTTACGAGCAAGTTTCCTGAGCATGTTCACCAATATATATTGAATGTAGTCCCAAGTTGAACCTCGTTCAAATTCTGAACGACTAACTTACGACGTATAAGATTAAACGGGTTCAAGAGCTGTCACTGTCATTACAGCTGTTAATTAACATATAATTCAATGATTTCGATATTTTTATTTTATGATAATTGAAAGAGAGCTAGCACTAGCTTTAAACGAAAGTTTCGATGATGAGTATTCTGTTATTCCTCTTCAAACATTGCCCATTTTTGACTAATCCCAGTTTTCATAAACACAATCAAGATGAAGCTGACGTGACGTAAACAAAAATCAAAATTGCCACTTGAACTTGATTATGCAGAATTTGTTTTATTATTTCTTTATGCGTACTAACATTTACTTATAAGTGTTTTTTGTTCTTACTAACACTATGGAACTTAGTTTTCCGATATAAAATATTTGGATTTACAATTGGTTTTATAAGCAGATGGTGAAATTAGCCCTTACGGCATAATAAACTTAAAACGCGAATTAGTTTTATTCATCAGTTTTCTTTGTTTGTTATACTTGAAATTATTAGTAAATAAAAATATTTTCAAAGGAAATCTCGCACCACATTCGATACATCGGACACCCGTCGGGAATACGGGCCAGTTGTGATCGACTTCGCCCGCGTGCAAAGTAAAGTGGCGTTGAAGTATGACGCGTGGCACAAGGAGGTGTTGGGCAAGTTTGGCGCGCTCCTCGGTGGCGAAATGGTGCAGTTCCACTCTCAGCTCGCCAAGTCCCGTAGCCAACTCGAACAGCAGACTATAGGTAAATAACAATATTAAGTTATTTGATAAAACTCCTTTGTGACATGTTAGATTTGGATATTTTATATTTGAAATGGATGTTTTAATATTTTTGACCAATTTTCTTTGTGTTAAATGGGTTTGCCCTTGATCCCAATCTAACCTGAGAGCCGAAAAGACATCTACGATAGATAGCATTAAAACTTAATTTGCAAATTAACAGTAGGTTAATTTTGTTCACGGAATAAAAATCAACGTATACCAAACTTTCGTATGTTTCTCTTTGAACAAAAAAATTCTTACCCAGTAGTTATATGCTTGAAAGCAAAAAATAGATTACCTATCACTTGTGTAATAAAAAGACCTTACCCGTTGTACCCTGTGTAAAATATTTTATCACAGTGTAATAATTCATGTTTTGTTGCGTTTACAGAAGCAGCTTCAACCAGTGATGCTGTGTCTTTAATTACATACGTACAACAACTGAAAAGAGAAGTCCTTGCCTGGGAAAAACAAGTCGATGTGTATCGCGAGGCTCAGCGCATCCTGGAAAGACAACGGTAACCGAATTTAACATTACTTCAATTTATTACCATACCTCGAGATACAGTGAATATATTAAAAATTTCAAATCATTCCAGATTCCAGTTTCCCGCTCAGTGGCTGCACGTCGACAACATTGAAGGAGAATGGAGCGCGTTCAACGAAATTATGCGCAGGAAGGATTCATCAATTCAGACTCAAGTATGTAATACACACTTATTTTTTCCTATGATTTTCTGTGACATGCTTTTTTGAATTCTGTGATGGATGACTGAGCGCAGGCGTACGTGGGTGCGGGTATCCGTGCGTGCGTACTCTAGCGTGCTTGCAACCACATCTCCGAGCCCTCAGGAAAGATAAATCGGAGATGTGGTTGTTTTTTATAGTCGTATTTCAAATCATATAAAAATATGGCATTATGATTGCAAAAAAGAAACAAATTCTTTGTACTAAATTTACAGTTTTCCTAATCGATTGTTTCATAATGACATTTCCGATAGGTGGCATCTTTACAACAAAAAATAGTAGCCGAAGACAAAGCGGTAGAGGCACGCACGTTAGAGTTTTTGGGCGAATGGGAACGCAGCAAACCCACAGATGGCTCTACGCGACCCGAAGACGCGTTAGCCCGCTTGCAAGCCATGGAAACGCGCTACACCCGACTCAAGGACGAGCGAGACAATGTTGCCAAGGCCAAGGAGGCGTTAGAACTCCACGATACAGGTATAGTCAAACACGATCATTATGGCTACAGTTGTTAAGTTCATTATTGCCTATTTAGTTTTTACATTTTATCTATTAAACTACTTTTATTTAATAAAACTACTTGCTCGTATGTTAAATTCATTATTGCCTGCTCATTTCTGCCACAAGTACTTTTTTTGATGAACGGCTTGGCGTATTGGTAAGAGTCTACAAAGCCTGCGCAGCCCACGATTCCGTATGCAGGTTCCAGTGGAGACACAAATAGAAACACTTCCAACTTATCTTAACAATATACCTACAAGATACTTTTACCTAAGTATCCAAAATACAATCCTGTTAAAAATATTTTAGCATTTCATAAATAAGACTGATGTATTTATTTCAATATATAGGCACTTCAGTGAACAACGAGCGCATGACAGTAGCATTGGAGGAACTGCAAGACTTGCGCGGGGTGTGGTCGTCGCTCAGCAAGATATGGACTCAGATTGATGACATCAGGGAGAAGCCCTGGCTTTCTGTACAACCCAGAAAACTCAGGTATTACTGTTCACTACTTTGGTATTATGTGCCTATACTGTAACTATGCATATACTGTAACTTTGCATTTGTGTTGACCACGGTTATTAATAGCCGCCACACGCACACATTCTTTGTGTTTTTCGCAAAAAAAAAAACGCTTGCGAGCGCTTGTAAGAAAAATGGCGATCGCTGAGCGATAATTAGCAAAATGGCGGATTGTGCCAGCGCAACTGAAGTTAGCAAACGTGTCCTGGCCGAAAATTGTATAGTTTTTCAGCGCTGGTAAGCGCTCGCAAGCGCTTTTTTCTGCCAAACACAAGGAATGTCTCTGTTTTAAATTAAATTAAAAATTTACGCAAGTTGGTTACTTAGCATTAAGTTTTACCTTCACCAGTGATAAACGTGTTATTTTATTAATATTTACAAGAATTACCGTATCCTCTAGTATAGTAATTCCCTGGATCATAATAATTTAGAATAAAAGGTTTTTCTATAACCTCTAGTCTTTAATGAAGGAGTGACTTTTGTGTTACAAGAAATAAATTTATTATGATTAAATATTGACCAAATAATATGATTCTTAAATTCGATTCTGTTCGACTTGATTGTGTGTTAAGTACGCATCTTCTGCTTAATATCACTTAACATCGGGTACAACAAGGGCCAAGTGTTGCTACTTTATGTTATAAGAGTCTATAAAATTATAAATATTAAAATAAAAGCATCTTATCAGGCAACAACTTGAGGCTATGCTCAACGAGTTAAAGGAGCTCCCGGCTCGCCTACGTATGTACGACAGCTACGAATACGTGCGCAGGCTACTGCAGTCTTACACTAAGGTACGTTAGTTAAAACAGGATTAACATACTAATTGATAATTATATGTAAACAAATCATATATATTTTGTATTTATTACCTTAAACTTAAATATAACTTAAAATTTAATAGGTATGACAATAGTATTTTTGAGGCACTAGATATGGATCAATGGAGTTAAGTAGGCTGATTAACCGATTCGTTGCTACATATAATTACCAGAAATGAAGGCTACGAGCTTGATTTACGTGAAAAATGAAGATAGTTTTATTCTGGGTAGATTTTCCATAAACTTAATTAGAAGGAGATATCATCGATTTAAAAATGACATGGCTCCAGCGGCTAGCGTCACACGCAAAAGAAAGTGATGACACGCCAGACGTGCCATCAGCAACGAATCGGTTAAAAAAGTAATATTTTATTCTTTTGTTATCTTTATTTGGTTTTTGAATATTTTAAAACGACCTTTTAAATAGATTGAGTCTAGTTTAAAATTACTAATAAACTTTAATTTAGATTGTACTGCTTCCGTTCTTCCAATTAAAAAGACATTGTTTTAAAATAATTGTGTGTTTTGCTTAGGTCAATATGTTGATAGTAGAATTGAAATCGGACGCCCTGAAGGAACGGCATTGGCGTCAACTGTGTAGAGCCCTCAAGGTTGAGTGGTCACTATCAGAGTTGACATTGGGCCAAGTGTGGGACGCGGATTTGCTACACAATGAACATACCGTGAAGGACGTCGTTTCCGTCGCGCAGGGAGAAATGGCCCTTGAAGAGTTCCTGAAACAGGTAAATAAATGTTCAAACTTGTAAGCACACAAACCTAATTGTGTCACGTTTCTTTCTTCGTTCTCTTAGTATCTTTATACTTTTCTCTTAGCCTATTCAGGCCCATTTTATTATTTACCGAGCATCTTCCACCTACGTTGAGAAATACTTTGTACACTGCATTCATAGTATAGTCAATTTCAACAAGCAGCAGAAAACTAAAAGAATCCGTAATTCTAAACTCTTTATTTTTTTTTAAGTCGTAAAATTTTATAATGTTTAAAACAAAAGATGAGTGAATTATATTATTTCAAACATTGTTCATTGATCATAAGGTTCGTGAGTCATGGCAGAGCTACGAGTTGGACCTGATAAACTACCAAAACAAGTGCAAAATCATACGCGGCTGGGACGACCTATTCAACAAAGTTAAGGAACACATCAACAGCGTCGCCGCGATGAAGTTGTCGCCCTATTACAAGGTAACGGTCTCATTTTTTATATTCCATTATTTAATTTTAGTTCATAATATGAGAAATGAAGACTTTGTTACGGTCGCATAGTAGTACGGTTGCTTCGTACAATGGTATCGTTTAAATTTAAAATACCCACCGTATGACTAGAGGTCATTGTCCTATATAAAAATTATGCACGTCTTACTAGAAAATTATTCTTATAAATCCCCAAATTTATTCATATATATTTTTTACATAGCAAACAGAGTACATGTGTTATTTCAAGATAACGTGTCACTTACACCTCTGTCTCTTGAAAACTATATTGGGTTTAAAATTTTAGTTTTGACCACCGATGCCACTTATATATGCTTTAAGCTGATAAAAACTTAAGAGAAATAAAAAACAGAGCAGCTGAATACGAATTATTATCAAAAGAAAATTAATAAATGCAGTAAGAAATAGTAATAAGTTGGTAGAAAATAAAGATATTGTATTGTTACCATCTCTTACCTATTGTAAACTCAGCCCTCCAGTTAAATAGAAGAGTATGGCTATACTTTGTCCAATGTAGGATGATACTTTTGACAGGTGTCACTTCCTTATTGCTACGTACTATGGTTGCGTTTGTTTCCTTGTTTGGCTTGACATTGCAATAGCAACTTTATACCCTCTATATAGGTGTCAACTGTCAAAAGTATCATCCTACATTGGACAAAGTATAATGGTATTAAGTCTGCCATTTATGCTATTTTGTGTTCAATAAAGTTTAAATAATAAAATAAAACTACATAGTTATAACCATCTCCATTTCGTCATAGGTGTTCGAAGAAGAAGCACTGACTTGGGAGGAGAAGTTGAATCGTATCAATGCACTATTCGATGTTTGGATCGATGTCCAACGCCGTTGGGTGTACCTCGAAGGCATATTTAGTGGGTCGGCTGATATCAAAACGCTGCTGCCAGTCGAAACTAGCCGGTTTCAGAGCATCAGGTAACAAAATCATATAACGATAATGAAGGTCAGCTTTTCAAGCAAACCGAGTTTGATCCACACTGATATACTATTATATATGAGGGTATATTGGTAATGATTTTTAAATCATTGTTAATACTGTTTAAAAAAATCAGAATACATTTGAAATAATAAAATGTAGAAACCCTATATCATTTTCAATAGGATTCATCTCATTACATTCATAGTAATATTTTTTAGATTGTCCAAAAAAAAGTAAAGTGATTCTCGAAGCCTACTTTCACTTATCTTTTACATTACAGAAGATTGAACCTTAGCAATGTCACAAAATCTAAGTCATTTCCAGTTGCTTTAATGTCCAACATTCAATAGAGCCAAAACTAAAGCCACAAACCAACTCTTCACATCGGTACAGTAATTTTTTGTATGATGATAGAACAAGAAGAAATAAATCGAAACGTTTTGTTACAGTCCCCCATACTTACATAATTATATTTGCATTATTCATAAGATCGCAGCTTGGAGATAGATCTTTTTGACGCAATATTAATGCACAATAACGCATCCTCTACTAAAGTTTATTTTTTTCTTTAGCTCCGAATTCTTGGGACTGATGAAGAAAGTGGGGAAGTCCCCGATGGTGATGGACGTGCTGAATATTCCTGGCGTTCAACGATCGCTAGAGCGGCTGGCCGACTTGCTTGGCAAAATACAGAAGGCACTTGGCGAGTACTTAGAGCGAGAGAGGAGCAGCTTCCCTCGGTATGTGTACAATAACGCGAGATGACATTATTTTTTTAATTTATTTTTATCCTTTTTATATGTTAGAAATAATACTCTTAAATTTTGATAATTATACCTGTATCTGCAATAAAAGTATACTCTTCACATTATAAAATTATGTCTCTAAAACGCACCAAAAGGTCACACGATGACATTACATCGTAAATAACAAAACTAACTATATTACGTTTCTTGTTATAATTACCTTAATTATATTTATAATAATATACGCTTTTAGCTTCTACTTTGTGGGAGATGAAGATTTGCTAGAAATTATCGGCAACAGCAAGAACATCGCTCGTCTCCAGAAGCACTTCAAAAAGATGTTCGCAGGCGTCGCCGCCATTATACTCAACGAAGACAATACCGTTATCAATGGAATCGCTTCACGAGAAGGAGAAGAGGTAAGTTCAACAAAAGAGTTTTTCAATATAAAATTTAATCTTTTAGCTACACAATGAGTTCCTTTCTGGCTGTCGATCGCTTTCACATTTTTAAGTATTAAACAAATTCTAATAAAATTTATTTAAATTTAACGTTACTGAAATAGCAAATACATATAACGTCTTTAAATTAATAAAAACCTAATAGACAATTCATGAAATTATATTATAATAAAATACAATTACTACCAAAATTATTTTATCTACTCTCACATCTTAAAATTAAAAAATATCACGTAACGTACAAAATACAACGGTAACGACCCTTCCTTTCGCACCGACGGTCCTGGGTTCGATTTCCTGAAGAGGTAGATGTTTGTATAATGAATTCGAGCACATTCGTATCCTAGTCATTTTTATGAGTATTAATTATTTATGTATCATATATCTATCCGTTACCCTAGTATCCATAACACAAGCGCTATTGTGTTTACTTTGGGCTAGGCTAATTGCTGTGAATGTAAGAAATATTATTATTATTACAATTGTAAATTATTTGTAATTGACCTTCGTAGGTGTATTTCACTTCACCGGTGTCAACAGTAGAGAATCCGAAGATAAACTCGTGGCTGTCTATGGTGGAGCGAGAGATGCGCGTCACCCTCGCGTGCCGTTTGAAAGACGCCGTGGGCGACGTGAAGCAGTTCAAAGATGGGAACGTTGATCCACAGAAGTTCATCGAATGGTGTGACAAATATCAGGTTAGTTAAAGCTTATTTTACTGCAACGGCAATATTTGCCAATCAGCTGTAAAAAGCTATATTTAGTTTGTTAATATTAAGCACTGTTCTGATTGGATGTAAGTAAAACGTGATATAAAAATTGAAGGGCGAAAAAAGCGCCTGTCTCAGATTGTAAGATTTAGCTTGAAAATTAGGCTAAACGAGTGTATGCTATAGTTTTTATAGTTAGTTAAACTTTTATAAAATGTTTGTGGTTATATATTTTCTTTTTCTATTTATTATTATAATTTTAATTTAGCTTAGCCAACAGCCACAACCAGCGTTTTGTTTAGCTTATCCTCAATAGAATGTACTGATAGGAATAGTACAGATTAAATTTCGTAGCAAAAAAATATTGTTTATAATAAAATAAATGCTAACTTTCACTTATAAAATATGATCTTCCTCTGTATCTGCTTATATTTAATAACAGGTTTAGTATTATACGTTATAGAACTGATATCATGCTAGTGACCGCGCTGTGGTAATAATTTTACATCCATCAATTTTATGGCCACTCTAGAGTATGGGTGTCGGGCATTGCGCAAAACGCAATATTGTCACCGCGATTTTTCGGCAGAAAAACCGCAAAACAAGTTGCTATGTATACTGTCAACGTTAGATACATACTTGAAAAAGGTGCCCTTATTAGTATAAGTTGTTGAATTGTTATATCAGATTTAACTTGTTATTAGCAAATACATTGAAAAGACTAATATAATATAGCTTAATTGGTCATAGTGAATCTAAATTGCGCAGTATTTAATGCGTTGCGATTATTAAACAGCTTTGGCAAGACACCATCATCGAAGAGGTAACAAAGTAATTTTCTCGAGCTCTTCTATTGTTACGACTAGGCTAAGCTGTTGTTTCTGACTGCATTTACAGGCATTTACACCCACCAATTCGTATTATGCGCGCGTCATTCTCCCATACTGAGTTCAACATTACGACGAATTTATATTATTAATATGTTTCAGGCACAAATCGTGGTGCTAGCAGCTCAAATCTTGTGGTCGGAAGACGTAGAAGCTGCGCTGGCTAGCGGTGGCGGCGACGGGTTGAAGCGCGTTTTGGCTCACGTCGAGAACATGCTAAACATTCTCGCCGACTCCGTTCTCCAGGAACAGCCTGCGCTCAGGCGCAGGAAGCTGGAACACTTGGTACACTGAAACTGAATGATTTATACCCTGTTTTGTTGAGGTTTAATATTAGCGAAGGTCGAGCAGATTTTAAACGTCCTTATAACAATTACATAGTTACGACTGATACCTTTTTGATATATTACATGGATTGTGTTTCTTAAATTTAGTATGTGATTGACATTATTATGAAATTCATTCACCATAAATACGATACATATTTGAACAGTAATTAAATTTTTATACGACCATAGTTTTAGATAACAACACAACACGTTCATTGTTCTGAACACAAGTAGCTAAATTATTTGTGATATGGAAATCAGAAATCTACTCTATACCTTTCCTGGCATCGAACCCGGAGCTTCGGAATGGCGTCATCGTGAAAACTTGTATGCAAGCACTTGTCTACGAAGGACTTTGTTAAAGAATTTAAACAAGCTTACACAAATTTTTGCTCATAATAAAGTGTAGTTATCATTATTTAAATAGTTATTAGTAGGTCAGTGTGTGGAATATGTATGTTGACCCTTCAAGACTACCGTCGACTGATGGAAAAGCGTCTAATGTCTCACTTCAGAATGCTTCTCCCTGCAAGCTATTATCGTTTTTCAGTTGTATATTGATAAAACTTATATTATTTTGAAGGGGTGATTCAAATAGGATTTATTTTTATTAGATTAACGAGTTCGTCCACAAGCGTACGGTGACGCGACGACTGATTGCGTCGGATGTAAACAGCCCTCGCAACTTCGAGTGGCTCTGCGAAATGAGATTCTACTTTGATCCTAGGAATAATGATGTAAGTCTATTATTTGCCTTCACAAACACCATCAAGCTAAATCAAGTTGTCACTGCAAGAAGTATGTATAATAAACAATAATAAGTCAACCCATCAAATCCTAACCTATTTTGTTACTTAAAAGTTCATCTACAAATTTTGTCACTTTATGGGTTGGTGAGTTGTTTTCTGTACATATTTTTTAAATAATAATAACCATAATTAACTTATTTATTACATATTTCATAATATATTAAAGAGGACGTATAAATCATATAATTCGTCAATTAAAGAAATTGATCAAAATATCATCATTGCCTTATATTAACAGTAATCCTTAAAATTATCATTAAAGATACTTCATAATAATTTTCTTTTTTTTTCTGTATTAAGTAACAAGAAAGCGTGAATGGAAACTGTTTTTATACATGTAGTACAGACGGATGAAATTAAAAAGACAAAATTGTACAATTCAGAGAAAACAACAAGTGCTTTTTAAATTCTTATAATATTAATTTTCACCAGGTACTACAACAATTGACTATCCATATGGCAAACGCCAAATTCCTGTACGGGTTCGAGTATTTGGGTGTGCAAGATCGATTGGTTCAGACACCATTGACGGACCGCTGCTATCTCACCATGACACAAGCTCTTGAGGCCAGACTCGGAGGATCGCCATTCGGTTAGTTGATGCTTTCTCTGACAATTCTAAGTCCACACACACATACAGACATTTCAACTAATTACAACTACTAAACTTCAATTTATAATGTATCGAATGCGTGGTCAATTAAGCGGCTTATACAAAAGACATACCCTCTGCTCGACATCGGTTTTTATAGTTCTATTCCTTATTGGCGCATCATTTTGCTGGAACAGGAAAATAGAAACACTAAAATGGAAAATATATCACATTTTACTGTAGTAGTATCTGATATTTGTCTTTGTTACTCTGTTCATTGTTGATAAATTATTTTAATAGTAAAATACAAAAAAAATCGACTCGGCTGATAAATGATTTTCAGGTTATTCCAAGTTAATCTTCTGTAAATAATTTGTAAGCATAGTAAATCAACTCTGATTTTTTCTAGAATTTTTCTATTAAAATAATTTATCATATCATATAAGCTAGTATTAAAAAATGCAAAAAAATATATAAAAATCATGATATCGGTTGTTCTCTGATTAACAGGATTAGATAGGAGCTTGCAAACCTGAAATTAACTCACACATAATGTATAACTTTCGAGAACTCACAAACTGTTTTCAGGCAATAGTTTTCATAACACTTGATAAATTAAGGGAATAATAAATGATATACATAAATAATAAATATACAAACATAACTTTCTTGTGAATACTCAGGGCCCGCCGGTACTGGCAAGACGGAGTCCGTGAAAGCGCTGGGCAACCAGCTCGGCCGCTTCGTGCTCGTCTTCAACTGTGACGAGACCTTCGACTTCCAAGCCATGGGTCGCATCTTCGTCGGTCTCTGCCAGGTATTCACTAAGAAGAAAATTTGTATGTTCAGAATTGACAATTCTGCTATTTACAGTCACGAGCAATAAGATGTTTACACCGTTGAACCATGTCACACTAAATCAGCCGAAAGTAAAGAGACAACAGTATAGAAATAAATCATTGATATAATGGGACATGGTCCTACGTAGTACAGAAGGGATACGCCATAGTCTTTTAAATGTGCTGTGAGATGTACAATGACTTAATTAACGTCTTAAAGAGCTTCATTCATCTTGTTTTTGTATTTAATTGTTCCATAAAACTATTATATCATAAGAGTACATAGTATATTACAATGTCAATATAATATTTTAATTAATTAATATTTTACAGGTAGGAGCCTGGGGATGTTTTGACGAATTCAATCGTCTCGAAGAGAGGATGTTATCAGCTGTCTCTCAACAAGTTCAGACCATTCAGGAAGCACTCAAGAGCCACCAGGAAGGTGACAATACTAGTAAGTAAATGTTAAACCATCTATGTTTATCGAGTCTAAAGGTCTGCATAAAAATTTACATATTTTGTGCACTGGAAATAAGTTAATATATGTATTTGTGATAAACTAAATGGTTTTTAAAATTTATAATTAGATAAATATTTTAACCAAAAATAAACAGAATATTAAATCGTCCATCGCCTTTTTTATATGGAAATTCACAAAAACTTTTTCCTCAAAGTCAAATTAAGGTTGTGTAATGATTTTGCTTTAAAACCTCTCCTTATATTTTGTGGCATATGATTATCACATCTTTATTAAATATAGAATTTTGAATAATTGAATTTTCGATATTTCTTCCCCAGGTAAATCTATAACAGTGGAACTAGTAGGTAAGCAAGTGCGCGTAAGCCAAGACATGGCCATCTTCATCACAATGAATCCTGGGTACGCTGGCCGCTCCAACCTGCCCGACAACTTGAAGAAGCTGTTCCGTAGTTTGGCGATGACCACGCCCGACAGGCAACTCATTGCTGAGGTCATGCTGTTCAGCCAAGGGTTCAGGACAGCCGAGAAGTTAGCCTGCAAGATCGTGCCCTTCTTTAAGTATGTATTAGTGTAATTCTTTAAACTGCCACCACTACGAGCGAGCGAAGCATGGCATTGTTGCTATTGTACCATTTAATTTAACAAAAAATTGGTTACTAAAGTGGAAATAATCACGCCATACAAAGTGGCTCTTACCTACCAAAATGAGCCTACTTAAATAATAAATAAATATATATTTCAAGTTTTACCTGATAATATTAGTTACAATTTTAGTTAGATACAATTCCATTCAATTAAGTTCGATTCAATTTATTATTTTATTGTAATTTATTTAATTCAATAAATTGCTACTGCATCTACTCAGTCAGGTCATCAGACATGTAATCCAGTTCAGTTAAGAAATCTCAATCGTCAATAGTCAATGAGGAAATAATATGAATATTTTAAAACATGTTAAATCCTGTCCTGATTCGTTAAATAAAAGGTCAATAATTTGCAGAGTACAATCAAGAAATTGTTCGCCTGTCTGTCATGTCTCTTGAAAGTAATTCGAATTTAAGAGTGCTGACTTGTTTCAATTCACTTGTTGGTGGCGGAAGGTAGCGCCTAATAGTAGTTTATGATACTGTTGCATAATAAGGGTTCTTATAACATGAGTGTGTTTTAAAAAAACGAGCCGTAGGCGAGTTTTTTTATAGTATCACACGAGTGTTATAAGACCAAGTTATGTACAGTGTCATACACTACTTTATCTACTCTCATACTATATTACGTAAAACAATGTTGCAAACAAAACCAAACTTTGTTTAAATATTGAAAAGATTTTTTAAATGTCAAATGTTGGCGCCAAGGTGCAAACATCGATTGTGAATGCGTGTTGCGTCGTCGCGGACTCGTTCATTGAAACCTTTTTAAAGTAGAGGTTCAACCTCCTTGGTCCAGCTGGAGGTTGTATAGGTGTATCGTTATGATTAAAAAGTTATATTATGATACAGGTGTCCATACAAGACCTGTATCGTAATTAAACTTTTTTTTTATTATTTTTGGCCTGTACGTAATGTTTGTCATAAGCATTTTGTTTTCAGTTTTAGAATCTTTGTATTATAGTATCAGAGTAGATAAACCTAATAACCTTACAACTCCTTCCACATATAAACAAGTTTACAAATATGCTGTCTCTCTTTAGATTTTAATATAGACTAGTGGCCCGTTCCTGCTACGCACGGGTGGACAAAATTCTTGAATTTTTTTCTATTATTAAATATTTTTCCGTTAGCGCCATCTAGCGTCCGGCAGACGAACTACGTGCGATTAACGCGTTGCTATGGTAACGCGTATACAATGGAAAACGAACGGAGAGACACAACGAATTTGTGATCTTAGATTATAGATTACATTCCTTGGTGATTTGATGTTTATCATAATGGTGTAAATAATAGATGCATATACCTTAATGATTACATCTGACTTATTCTAAATAGAATTGTAACATAATGACTTTGTTTCCAGACTCTGTGACGAACAACTCTCCAACCAGTCCCATTATGATTTCGGTTTGCGAGCATTGAAATCTGTATTAGTATCAGCCGGTAACGTGAAACGTGATCGTATTCAAAAGATTAAGGTAATTTGTTATTATTTTGTATATCTGCTTCTTTTAAAATGTATCTGTGTTGCATCATTCGAGGTAGATTCGTCGTGTATTATCAATACTCCTAGATTAAGAGAGTCTTATGATGTGACTAGCGACCAGCTATGACCCTGCCCAGTGTAAACTTAATACATTAACATGACCTTCAACCTTTATCAAGATTTGATAAACATGTTTTTTTGAAATTCGTTATTATATAGTTTGTTTACTGTCAACTGTTTGATTCTTGGGCCACTTTAGAATTGTATGACAATAAAATAGTCAATTTTGACTTGTAATATGTTAATTACAACATCGTAGTTCTCTAGCAGTTAAAGCGATACAATTCTAAGGTAGTATACAAATTGATTGACTGTTCATGTTAAAAAAGAGACTTTAATAAAAAAAACTGATGATCGTTTCGTGACAGTGCCTTTCGCACCGACAATCCTGGATTCGACTCCTGGAAGGGCAGATGTTTTTGTGATACATTCAAGCATTTGTACCCCAGTAATGGGTATTTATATAAAGATAAATGAAATATCTATGGATATTACATATTTATGTTACCCTAGTATCCATATCCATACACAAGCCTTATAGTGCTTACGTTGAGCTAGTTGAATTGGTGTATATAAAAAAAAAATGGAAATGTGTCTTAATTTATACTTCACCAGTGTCTCCAGAGTTGTCTTAAAGATTTCTTCCAGTATCAAATACACAAATGTAAGTACAAGTCCTGAATCATGTAAATCCAGGAAAATCTGATCGAGCGCGGCACTGAAGTACCAGACGAGGCGTCCATAGCCGAATCCCTACCGGAGCAAGACATCTTGATCCAGTCGGTATGCGAGACCATGGTGCCCAAGCTGGTGGCCGAAGACATCCCGTTGCTATTCTCCCTGCTCAACGACGTGTTCCCCAACGTTGGATATACTCGCGCCGAGATGACTGGTTAGTCTTCTATCTTCATTATTATGTCTTCATAATAAAGCTAAAAAACAATATAAATTAAGGACGTCTTGAGCGAAACAGATGTGTTATTGTAGGAATTTTTAAATCGTATATAAAAAGTATATCAATTGAACTACATTACTATACTTTGTCCAATGTAGGATGATACTTTTGACAGGTTTCACTTCCTTATTGCTACGTACTAAGGTTGCGTTTGTTTCTTATGTTTGGCTTGACATTGCAATAGCAACTTTATACCCTCTATATAGGTCTCAACTGTCAAAAGTATCATCCTACATTGGACGAAGTATAAAGTTATTAGATGGATAAATAGATGAATTCTTCATTGCTCACATACGCAAGGACAGTTCACCGAAAATAGGCTGAAACTAATGTGGGCTAAGAGGGTCTTATCGCTATAAGCGGTTAGTAACTTTATAATCCATAGTGAATAAAGTGATATCTCCAAAGTGAAACAAAATTTTTGTTTTAGTTTGCCTATTTATTGAGGTGAAAATTGCTATATATATATATCATAATTAACACATAGTAGCTTTAGTTCCAACATCGTAAAAGTTGGAAAAGGTCATACTGACTTAAATTTCTCATTAGATAGGAAAAAGTTTTACGAACAACGATGTTTAGAGCCAATAGCAGCATTTTATTTTGTAAACAAAATCACAGCCTAGCCACGGTGTTTAAGAAGTTGCTAGTTTTGAGTTTCGCAGTGTTAGAAACTAAACGAGATATTATTACATCATGTTCTTTACGTCACACTTTAGTAATAATATAATCCACTTGTCTAGGATTGAAGAACGAAATACGCGCTGTGTGCGCCGAAGAATTCCTCGTGTGTGGCGAAGGCGATGAACAAGGGTCGACTTGGATGGAAAAGGTATGTTCTGCCGGTAGAGTTTACTTTTACTTCGTAACTTTTGAATTTGTTGTTTAATTTACTATAATAACACTCATGGTTATGATTTATTATAAAATACTTCATAACAGTGTTTCACCAGTAAAATGTTTTGATCGTTTTGCACTACAATATTTGAGAATTGTACATTCCACTTTTTCATAAATATGTGCTGGTCGCATGCCCTAATGAAATTTAACCTAAAATTAAGTCCTAGTAACTTGAAGCATAATAAAAAAAATAATTTGACAATGGTTTTGAAATAATATTGGCTTATAGAGATGATTTTAGGGATTCCGACCGCAGACCTGCATATAATCATCCTAACAGAGTGGTGACGGCGACGTAACATTATTTGAATTATTATTTTTATCTATTAACAATTATTATTTAATCGAATCCATGCGATATAATCATAACACTTAATATTATAATCATAACATTATTTGCTTTATCATCGAGAAATTTTTTGTGTTGGCAACTGTAGTTTATACTCAGGAATCATTCCCTATTTTAAAATGAAAATCGTAATTTATAATCCTAATCAAATAAAACGCAAAATAATTTAATATGCTTTAGAATGAGATGCTTGAAAATTGTATTGTTGTTCTAGATTTAAACACTATTTATATCTAATGTTCTAATAAATATATTTTTAAAGTGGTTTTGTGCTTTTGGATATGCCAACCCCATCATACCTAATACCAGAATCAAAACTATGCATATCAACTTATATAAGTAACGAAGCTACATAAAGATTTTGCGATATACATATTATATTTTTTAAATATGAAATCGTAAATAGTATAAACCAGTTGTCCAACACGCGGATACCATAACGTAGCCGTGAGTGTGAATGCGTATGCGTTTCCATGCTAACCTGCTAACGGCACGTAGAAGCTGGGCGTGGCGTCGCGCGCGCAGCACAGCACGTGGATCGAGAAGGTCAGTGGCGCACGCACCTGCCACTAGTGTGTGGATCTCTGTCTGTCGCACGGGAAATGTCTTTGGTTGTTCGAACACTATTCATAGACACCTTACTCCACAATAGTAAAGATAAATTAACAGGACTCTATGCAAATATAGTGGGTATGTGTCACAACCAAAACATCGTTTTATATCTACTTCTTACCACTTGACTTTTCGATCTGTTTGCTCCGATCACGCTTACCTACGGTATTTGTCATAAGTCTTATGTAATCTAATGTCTTTACTATTAAAATCTAAAAGTCATATTTATGCATGTAAAACTTAACGTTGTTGTTTCAATAAAATCTTTAAATGTTAATCTTTAAATCTCTTAAATGTTAGAAAAAACTGAGATATTAATAAACATACAATATGACTTTTGACTTAGCTGTCTCTGAACATTATTACTTTGAGCTATAATTGTTCTCTAGTGTGTTCATGTGTGTGTGCTAAGTGGCTACTTTGTGTGTTTTTGTCTCACAATTTCCTACCGTATCGTCTTTTTTATTTCTTATAGGTAGTGTCACGTCTTCTGTTAAAACAACATTTTTAATTCTTACATTTGAGTTGTAAATAGCTTAAGCCTGTTTATGTTTCATTTGCTCTTTTGTCTACTCTTTCAGCTGGTCCAATAAATCTCTAGTGTTTTAAACATTACAAGAAAAATAAACATGTTATTAACTTTGCCTATATGTATGTATCGTCTCTGCTTTTCGTGATCCTATATTTTTTTAATAAAAAGCTCAATTTTATATAGTTTTAATTCATAGAATATTTTGATGAGATTAAAAAAATGTGAATAACTTTATCAATCCTACTATAGCTCTTTGTAGTTTATCATTAACCAAACCTATACTTAATCACGGCGATCGATGGGCGAATATAATAAGTCGAGAACAGTTATTCTAACACCTCTGTATGATGTGTATAGGTCCTGCAGTTGTACCAGATTTGCAAGCTAAATCACGGATTGATGATGGTTGGACCATCTGGGAGCGGCAAATCCACCGCCTGGCGTGTATTGCTGAAAGCTTTAGAGAGGTAAGAAAGAAAATATTTTTATTTTCACTATAATTAATTTTATTATTAGATTACGAAATTATAATTTAACTGACAAAATTATGAAAACTATAGATTCGAAGGCGTTGAAGGGGTGGCGCACGTGATAGACCCGAAGGCGATGTCCAAGGAATCCTTGTATGGTGTGTTGGATCCCAACACCCGTGAATGGACTGATGGTCTGTTCACTCACATATTAAGGTAAATATTTCAATTTCGGTCGTAGCAAACAGCCTAATTTATAGTGCGATAAGAGCTCCTATATCTATAAGCATCTTTCGGCATTTCTTTATCGCACCATCCCTTTTTGTTATAAATAAACACGGTACTCTAGTGTGAGAAAGGTTGGAAAAACGAACAGAGTCGAACACTATCGGTATGCGAATAAGCCGTTGCTATCTCACTCGCTCTTAATCACGATGTTTCTGTATAACAGAAAGAGATAATCGACGGTAGAGTGTCAAAAGACGCGTGTTTATAAAGTACGCTAAGTGGTGTTTTTGTATCATACAATTGGTAACTTTTGAACACAGAAAAATCATCGATAACGTCCGTGGCGAGATCAATAAGCGTCAATGGATCATTTTCGACGGTGACGTTGACCCAGAATGGGTGGAGAACTTGAACTCTGTCCTCGACGACAATAAACTGCTCACGTTGCCTAATGGAGAACGTCTTTCGCTGCCGCCCAACGTCCGCGTCATGTTTGAGGTAAAATTTGATTTTTATTAAGATCTCAACGCTCCTAACTGTATTGCAGTTTGCCTGCAAAGAATCAGCTATCAATTGTAAAATCACTTGTAACAAAATATTATTTACACTGTCAAATAGCCCATTATCGCATCCTACTACATACTATAATTATATCATATCTTCTTTTCACAATCCTATAGGTTGGAGATACGTACCTTTTTTATATTTTAGTCTCAAAGGTAATAATCGATTAATACTGTTATCAAATGTCTCTTTAAATTCACTTATGTAAGTAAGTATCATAAACAGCAACTCAAAATTGGTATTTAACGATGGACAATATGAATTATACAAAAGTATGTTCATAAACATCATGAACAAGTATACTTTTTAAAAACATATTTGTCCTTAGGTACAAGACTTGAAGTACGCCACTTTAGCCACAGTGTCGCGTTGTGGTATGGTGTGGTTCTCCCAAGACGTACTTACCACGGAGATGATCTTCGAAAACTACCTAATGAGGTAAGTAACAACATTCAACAATTTTAAAAGTTTCCTTTCAACCACAGTTCATTAGTTAACTTAAAAATTATGCTCCATTGTTTTCTCTCAATATTAATTATTATTTTTTATACAGACTTAAGAATATCCCCTTAGAAGACGGTGAAGAAGATTCATTCAGTATTGTGATGGCGGCGCCTACTGCGGGCGGCGATCAAAATGCCACTGAAAATATTTTGTCCCCAGCTCTACAGGTAAAGAATTCATTACAAATGTAGGCGATTTCATTAAATTGCCAATTAGAATATCATAAAATAAAAATTTTCAAACCTTCCCATTGTATTGAATTCTAAATTTGGTCTCACGATGTCATTATATTTTCTACCTGGCTTCTGTGAATATTTATTTAGCCTGTTTAATTTTTCTTATTTTTAGTTCTAAATTTAATCTTTTTTTTTACTAAGAAGTAACTGAAATTGGAGCTGATAATCGGTTAGAGATTTGTAATTTTAATGTAAGTTTATGTATTGTTGACTTTACATTAAGATAGATAAGAAAGAATAATTTATTTGTTATAAATGTGGTACATTGCATAGATGGAAGTTGATGTTGGGAAACACACATTTAGTTTATATTTCAGCATACAAATATTTAATTAAATTAAAACCATTACGTACATTAAAGCACAGGTATTTTTTTTATTATAGATTAGATTTCTTATTTATACATTCATCAATAGTATAAAAAACATTATGTGCAATGTCAACTTAAATCTACTAAATGGAAGTTCTTTTATATGTATTGGTGGTTTACATTTTTAATGTAAGTTAGATTTAAGGAATCGACGGTAACTTATTCATTCGTTTCTAAAATACGTTCAGACTCAACGCGATGTGGCTGCGATACTCCAACCGCTGTTCTTCGGCGATGGGCTGGTGGTCAAGTGCCTGGAACGCGCCGCCTCGCTGGACCACATCATGGACTTCACAAGGCATCGAGCACTATCCTCGTTGCACTCCATGCTCAACCGCGGCGTCAGGTCAGTACTGTCTGAAACCTGGAGTATGGATGGTCACGATTAATAAGATGATCGTAGAACCATGTCACATTGAATCGGCGGAAAGCAGAGACAACAGTATAGAAATAAATAATTGATACGGTGCATAGTGCTACGGTGTATATGTCACCGCAAAATTGTAAATACCGTTAGATATAATCTATCTCGTGATATTGTAAACTATCCAAAGATTGTGAACCGTAACATAGAGCTTACAGTTTAACGCATTATTTTTCTGTGTTCATGAGTTAGGTTATGTTAGGTTAGTGAAATTTGGCGGTTTCACTTCGATTGATTATAATCTATCTGATAATGATGCGTTAAATTATAACAACTATGTTACGGTTCACAATCTTTCGACAGTTTACAATCTCGCGAGATAGATTATAATCTAACGGTATTTACAATTTTACGGTGACATATACATCTTATTGCTGGTGACTGGAAATATTTTTTCAATACATATGAATTGAATCTGCAACCAAGTAGCTAAAGTACTTATGTTAATCGGAAACAACTAAGGTGCCGCATCATCTTAACCCGAACCAATATAGAAAAGTTTACTTTCACTCGGCCGGCATCGAACCCGGGACCTCAGAGTGGCATTATCATAAAAACCAGTACGTAAGTCACTAATCCACGTTGTCTTCACGTTGCAATGATTAACATGTCCTCATATATCTAATGAGCCAAATGTTTCTCAGAAAAAAATAAACAAAATTACAAACTTGAAAAAAGATTTCTGCAGTTCTAAACAAATTAATCTGGAAATAATTTATTTAAAGCCATTTTATTTTATTCAATCTTTGTTAACAGGAATATTCTGGGTTATAACCGTCAGCATCCTGACTTCCCTATTACCAACGAGCAACTAGAAGCATATGTTCCCAAGTGGCTTGTTTACTCCTTGCTGTGGTCATTTGCCGGTGACGCTAAACTAAAGGTATGTAAACCTCTATGGTTACCTCTAATTAACAGATTAGAACAATTTTTACTAACGAATTTTTAATTTATAGGATCGCAATGAACTCGGTGACTTCATCCGGTCAGCTAGCACGATGCTGCTACCAAATTGTGGAGCTAATCAACACATCATTGACTTTGAGGTAAGTTAAGTTGTGTAGCTTATTAAAAACATGTAACCCTTAGAGCCTTTTCACACCATGTTTTTAAACGCAGCTTGACTATGAATTTATATAGGTGTTCAAAGTTCTACCTTTAAATACCTACATAAATTCAATACATCGATACAAACGCATCAGACAACGCTCTGTAGAATAAATAGAAACGCATTGATTAAACGCGTGTGACGCACGTTTCTAAAACGCGCGTCGACAGCGCGTTAAAAAAAGCTCATAGTAGAAGTTGAAATACGTTTGTAAAATTCGACACATTTGCCAACGTCTCGGTAGCTCAGCGGTCAGAGCAGTCGCCCGGATAGCGAAAGGTCGTGGGTTCGAATCCCATCTGAGGGCTCGGAGGCGTGGTTGTTTTTTACACACGTATTTTATATCTTATTGAAAAATTGCATTGTGAATGCAAAAAAATAAATTAATTTAAAACTATAAGTTATTTTATCTGTTAATTGTAACCTAAATTTTGTTAATAATATGGTATAGGTGTCGATAACTGGCGAATGGGTTCCATGGTCGGCGAAAGTGCCCCAGATTGAAGTGGAGACGCATAAAGTGGCAGCACCCGACGTGGTTGTGCCCACGCTCGATACTGTTCGCCATGAAGCTCTGCTTTACACTTGGCTAGCGGAACACAAACCTCTGGGTGAGTGTGAAACAATGAAATAACTTTATTTAAATGCACTTAAAATAAGTTGTTTGGAATCGTCCAACATTTTTACCTACCACCCATTAAAGAGTCTTCTAACTGACAGGAAGAACGGGCGCAAAAAACACGTCGGCTGTAACAGAAGTAACGACATTTACAAAATTATTCTGTTTTCGTTTTTTTATAGGCGTTCCTGGTCTAGTTATATTAAAAATTACAACTGTAGACGACAACGATACGGGTGATAGTGATAAAATTTGGTAAAATTAAATGATTTATATTGTTTACATATACCTTGAAACCTGTATTGCATGCCGTGGCAACTTTTAATTGAAACAGCACTATCGCTCGAGCTATATAATCAGAAATAGTATTATTCTCTCCTTTGTTTTTCTTTTGTAGTTTGTTCTATATATAAATAAATAAATATCTAGCTATACTGTCGTGCATTTCGCAATTGATCAACATGTTAGATATATTAAGACGGTAAACTGTAAAATACTACCCATTAGGGTTACCAAGCTGGTTTATAAGTGATGTTAAATAGCCAAGAAAATAAGCCGGCGAAAGAAATATATTTTTTTTAGTTTTACTTGTTATGTATAAACTGTAACTTGGTAGCAGATGTTGCTACTTGTTTTCTTTGAAACTAGTCTACTCACACGGCCATTTTCAAAAGTCATCCTCAATAGCTAGATATAGGTCAACATTCAGGTTCAGTTGCTAGACAACCTTCGCTTTTTCCGTCATTTAACAAAAATATCTGTGCCATAAAACTATAGTAAATTCAGTTACTGTGGATAGGTTATTGAAATCAGCCGACTATGTAACATTAATATAAAGTCGAGTCTAAGTTATGCTATTTTGAATGAAGAAATAAACTGAAGTGACTGAACTGCCCTTAGAAATGATTAGAGCCAAAAAGGCAATTTCGTTGTTTGAACCTGCCTAAGCTATTGTACTAGCGCTCATTTTGTGTTAAGACCGAATTACTTGATGTGTTGTAGTGTAGTTTTAAAACTGCTGATATGTTGTAATCGTTAGTGTTATGCGGGCCCCCCGGCTCTGGCAAGACTATGACCCTCTTCTCGGCGTTACGAGCGCTGCCCGACATGGAAGTGGTGGGGCTGAACTTCTCCTCGGCCACCACGCCCGAGTTGCTACTCAAGACGTTTGACCACTACTGCGAGTATAGGAAGACGCCCAATGGCGTCGTACTAGCTCCAGTGCAGGTATTACTAATAATAACAATTTTTAGTAATTTTTTTTTTTAATATCATTTTTTTTATTAATTTGATGATTGAACCAAACTATCATATAGTAACATAGCTTTAAGTTCCTATCTTTAAAATAATTTATTTGATTGGTTAGACAACAACAACATCGCATACATTCTGAAACCAAGATCAGTAGCTAGAACACATGTGTTAAGGAATTTACAAACAACAACGGTACTGATAAGGAAAAGTTCATTCTATAGAATAGCTTTACCATGAAAATCGGTGTTCGAGCCGGTATCGACCACGGAGATTTGCACATGATGCCGGCAAAAATAAGACAGACATTTAATTTCTTTTGTGTAATCTTTGTGATCTGATGATATCATCCATTTTGATAGGTGTTATGCCACGTTAAATACTTATGAGTACATGCTCTCTAGATTCTCTAGTATTTGATAAAATAATTTTTCTGGTTCATCACAGATATTTCTCTTTTATGATTGTTTTGCTTGTATCAAAGTAGGTATAAAATTTTTAAGTTATTGTATGTTTCTTCATTCGCCGCGCGAAAAATCAATAAGGAAAATTACTTTTGGCAAAGTAAAATCATAATTGATTAATAAATATCATAAATCTGTACTAAGTAATACTAGAAATGCAGGCATTTCCTACCATAACATATTATTCGTAAGTAGCAAAAGTCCCTGGCTGACATCAATTTCTATTTATAATTTACAGCGTTCAAATCGTTCAAATGTGAAAATAATGAAGCTGATCAAAATTATTTCATTGCTAAACATATCTACTTTCTGCAGCTCGGCAAATGGCTGGTGTTGTTCTGCGACGAGATAAACTTACCGGATATGGATCAGTATGGCACTCAGCGTGTCATTTCCTTCTTAAGACAACTTCTTGAGCATAAGGGATTCTTCAGAGCTAGTGGTAAAAGCTGACAAGATTTACTAAAACTTTTAACCCCTTAAAACCCGAGAGCATTATATCATGCGCGCGACAACGATACCTAAAATCTGCGAGCATTATATAATGCTCTATAGCGCGCAATCTGATTTAATCCTTATTACGGCTTTGGTAATGGTTCTTTTTGATTAAATGAAATTTTTCCCCGATAGAGAGAGAAATAACGCATTTAACACATAGCTGGGCCTCAAAGTGTTAATAAATCTCTGAATTGTAGTAACTTTCAGAAAGAACATAACCATAAAATTGAATTTAAGCTGGAAATTCACCATTTATTAAAAAAAATAAAAACAATATCTAGAATCAGGCTCAGCCTAGGTCTTTCCACGTGATAAACGCAATTGCAATGCTGCAGCAGAGCTACTGCTACTCACGCTTCTAATTTCACGTCAAAATAAGCCTGTGTTACAATATTTAAAGTATACCCAGTAAAGAATTCACTCTGGGCATTACAGTACGACTTTTAACTTATTTACGTCCGTTATTTTGTGTCTATAGTATATTATGTACTTTTTAGTCTTCAGAACCTTTTATATTTCTATATTTAAAATTTCTAAAAGAAAAAATCCCTTCGAAAGAAAAACGGAGGGTCTATAAAAAGACACAAATACAATTATCATAATTATGATTATAATCTGATGCCGGATAATAGTAACGTCCTGTTAAGTAAATAAGACGAGACGATTAATCGCAGTTGTTCGTACACAGACCACTCGTGGGTACACCTAGAGCGCATCCAGTTCGTGGGCGCGTGCAACCCTCCCACGGACCCAGGCCGGAAACCGCTGTCTCATCGGCTGCTACGCCATGTGCCTGTTATCTACGTTGACTACCCCGGCGAGACCTCACTCGAACAGGTTTTGTTATCATTATTTTGATTGTGTGAGGCTAGTATTTTTTTGCTTTTATGCCAAGAAAAAGGGACGTACTTCCGCCCAGTTGGGTGTTGTATACGACTTCGACTTATTGATTTAGAACTTTTTATTTCTTAAAAAAAAATATATTAACAATTCGTTAAACACATTGTTAATATTTTAATTCCTCGTGGAAAGCTAAATATACTTGTTACTAGTGGATCCATGTTTAGTAGTAAATCGACGAGGATCGCACTCGTACTCATCTGCTTGAATTAAAGTTGATATCAACAGATGGGCTACGGCTGCTTTTATACATATATTCAGTAATCGTATTTGTAGTATTATACATACTCTTGTCGGAGCAGTCATTGACTCTCAAGTTACAGATACCATACAGTAATAATAAGAGAACAAACATAGTGATTTATTGAATCGACTGATTTTTTTTAACTTAAACTCCTTCCTACTTCTGAAGGCAAGTAAAGCTAGTTGGCAGCCACCAGTCCGCCTGGAACCGCGTACAGATATTAATTAAAAAGTAAGTCAATTGACTTGTGAACAATCCGTAGATCTACGGCACGTTCACGCGCGCCATGCTACGAATGCAGCCGGCTCTACGAGGCTACGCGGAGCCTCTGACGCAGGCGATGGTGCGGCTATACCTGGCCTCGCAGGAGCGCTTCACTCAGGACATGCAGCCGCACTACGTGTACTCGCCGCGCGAGATGACGCGCTGGGTTCGTGGCATATGCGAGGCTATCAGGTGAGGACCTAACATCAGCGTAACCTGTCTCGATATAGTATATTCAATATATTCAATCATAATTATCAGAGACACCGTCTACGATTTAAAATTTATTATATAAAATAAGTTTGAAAACATTATATATTAAGTTATTCTTTTTTATATGTATAATGGGTTCGCTCTTATTTCTAATTAAGCCCGGGGGCCTAAACAAGATCCATGAGGAGCAAACTAACCATTTAAAAGACAAAAATTGTTTACCTTTTTCGAACAACATGGTAACACATAATCAACAGTGTACTGCATAGCATTATTGCTTTTGTCGATTCTGTTCAATCAATTTTCCGTTCACCAGGACGTTTCTTTTTACGACAATTCTTGTAATTTCTCGTTTTATACATCTGTTGTGTTTTATTAAAAATCACATGAAATCACTAGGTCTCCTGCATGTTTAATATGTATGTGCACTTACTTGAATTGTATTATTATTTCAAATTTATATTTAACAATTTTAGCAGTAAGCATGTTTTTTTGGCAGACCGCTTGACAACTTATCAGTGGAAGGCCTCGTCCGCTTATGGGCTCACGAAGCCCTTCGCCTGTTCCAAGATCGTCTGGTAGAAGATTCGGAACGGCAGTGGACAGACGAGAATATTGACACCGTAGCGATGAGATTCTTCCCAGGTACACTTTTAATTAAGCTAAAACCTTTAACAATACGGCGTTAAAAACAAGATGTAGAGCTCATCCAAGTTGAAATGACGCGTCCCACTATTTAACTTAATTATTTAGACGTGTATTATAACTGTGAACTACGATTTGGTATGTAAACATCGCAGACGATTAGTCGCGCGATAAATCCGCCAATACATTTAGACAATTTATGATTAGTTGCACAACAAATCTGAAGTAAAGCGCTGACTAACTGAATGACCAATAATTTTTTTTTAATTAGCTCTGAGGCCCTAAGATTACCTGTTAATGCGATTATAGTATGATTGTTGAAGGGAGATACCACTATAGACCGCATATAGCGCTGACTCACTTTGACAATCGAACTTGCATCGCGCTAAAAGAGCATGATTAGGCCTCTGGTACGTATACACGGTAATGGGGCTCATAATTTTAACGAAACGAGCTTTACTCAAAAGTCACTCTACAGTAATAATTTGTGTTTATAATTGATTTTTACTTACAATCGTTTTTCTAGGTATTAACAGAGAGCAAGCATTAGCGCGTCCTATACTATACAGCAACTGGCTTAGCAAGGACTATGTTCCTGTACTGAGAGATCAACTACGTGAATACGTCAAAGCTAGATTAAAGGTCAGTTATTTTTAGTTACAGCCTTTTTTAATGCATTATTTTATTAGAACTCACAAAGTATATTTAATAATAATAATAACTTATGTTTGTAAATATTCTAAACCTTATGGTCACTAAACTTCATTCTAAACAACTAGTAAGTTTACTATGGTGACGAAAAGCTTTTGACTGTACTATCGAGGTCTCTCGCGCCTTACCACTTTGTAGAAATATTCGTTTGAACTGATCGCATCGGACACGCCCACACGACCCCTAATTGGCTTCGTATTTTACTACGATTTATACTACGGCCAATCATAAACAACTAGTTTTAAAATCGCCCTTGATGGCAGTACTGTCAACTGTCAATCTGCTCTCACTTGCTTGTTTGCGCACGCGCGCCATTGTTGAATGAATGGACAGGGGCGTGGCCTGAAGCGATAGGCATCGTGCAGTGTGCTAGCGACTTTCGACTTAGGACTAATAAGGCACCAGAGGCTTCGATAGTACATAAGTTTGGATATACTAACAGTGCAAAATCCGTAGCCGCAGTGTGTACAGTCACGAGCAACAAGATGTATACACCGTAGAACCATGTCAGATTACATTGATTATGTATTTCTATATTGATGTCTCTGCTTTCGGGCGATTAAGTGTGACATGGTGTTACGATGTATACATCTTATTGCACATGAATGTGCACGAAAAGAGCGACGTCAATGTCATAATATATACCTATCAAATTACAGGCCATTGTCAGTACACTAACTATTAATGCATTAACAGGTATTCTATGAAGAGGAGTTGGACGTTCCACTGGTTTTGTTCGACGAAGTGTTGGACCACGTGCTTCGTATCGACCGTATTTTCCGGCAACCTCAAGGACATTTACTGCTCATCGGAGTTTCTGGAGCTGGCAAAACGACACTCAGTCGCTTCGTCGCTTGGATGAATGGACTTAGCATCTTCCAAATTAAGGTAAGATTGAACACATTACAATGAACTAATCATACCAAGGTATTCTCAAATTTATAATATGTTTAAAAGCTAAAGCTCAAAACCACATCACAGAACTCTGTAACTAGTTTAGAGTTTTATTATATTTAACTAAGTTTATAACCATTAAAAACTTGTTATAAACGACAAATAGAAAATAGTATTTGGGAGAATAAATAAAAATAGGTTTCCATAAATAAAAAAATGTCAATATAATAAATTCGTGATTGTGTTGTAATAAGTTCTCCGAACTTATTTATCGCTGATACCTTATTAAATGCATCGAATTTACGCAAAAGTAGATATTTTACTGCTATAGATTTAACTGAAAATCGTTGCACTCTGTTTCTTTACAGAGACCACAATAAAAAAATAAAGTAATAGGGGTTAAAGTATGAAATTGCCGTTTTATTGCAATAGGTTCTTTGAATTGACATAGAATCTTCATGGTTTGAGGTTTTCGAATGAAACTTTTTTTAAATGGTTTCTATGATGTTCTTTTTTTAAAAAATGTAAAACATTTGAATATCGACTTTCAATTGTTTTTGTTATTCAATTTAGACAAGAAAGATGGATACTGCGAAAATTCGAGTTATTTTTGAATACGAGTTCCGACGCGGAACTAACGCGGCAGAAACAGCCCGCAATATCAATGCTGCGTTTGGAGAGGGGTCTACTAATGAACGCACCGTGCGATTTTGGTTTAAACGCTTTCGTGATGGAAATTTCGACTTAAAGAACGAGCCACGAGGAAGACCGCCCACACAGGTAAATAACGATGAATTAAGAGAGATAGTGGAAGCCGATCCTAGTCAAAGTACCCAGGAATTAGCGGCATGGTTTAACGTTACCTTACCCACAATATTGACTCACTTGCGTCAAATCAATAAAATAAAAAAATACGAAAAATGGGTGCCTCATGATTTGACTGATCTGCAGAAAGAAACGCGTGTTGAAACTTGTGTTGCCTTGTTGAACCGGTACAGAAATGAAGGAATATTGGATCGAATTGTAACATGTGATGAAAAGTGGATTCTTTATGATAACCGGAAAAGAAAAATGCAATGGCTGACCCCAGGTCAAATGCCACAACAGTGTCCTAAAGCAAAACTTACCAATAAAAAGGTAATGGTAACTGTTTGGTGGTCTCAGCATGGTGTTATTCACTATAGTTTTCTCCGATCTGGTCAAGCAATAACGGCAGATGTCTATTGTGCCGAACTCCGAACCATGTTGACAAAACTAGCAGTAAAACAGCCCCGACTCATGAATCGATCTTCACCATTATTGCTCCACGACAACGCGAGACCTCACACAGCACGAGAAACCATTTTGACCCTTCAGGAACTGCAGTTAGAAACCATTCGTCATCCTCCGTATTCACCAGACCTTGCTCCAACGGACTACCATTTTTTTCGTGATTTGGACAATTATCTACGTGACAAGAAGTTTTCTTCCCAGGAGGCAGTACAAAATGCTTTCACACAGTTTGTGCAGTCTAGATCGTCGGAATTCTATCGCAAAGGCATTAATGACCTTCCCATTAGATGGCAGCAATGTATAGATAATAATGGCAACTATTTTGATTAAATAAATTTGTTAAAAATTTAAAAAATAAACAATATAGATTTTCAGTACAAATCGGCAATTTCATACTTTAACCCCTAATATTTATTTGTTTCAAATAACTGAATTTTAAAATTAAATGTAGGTAATTATATTGATACTAACCTGGACTAAAAACTAATTTATGGATCAGCACTTGACAACTGAATCAACAACCATTAATGATATCCTGCCAAAATCTCGCGGCAGTTCCAATATACTAGTATATTAAAAATGACAACATCAGCAGGTTAGAAAAACAATGTAATACTTTTTTATTTAATTCATTCCAAATTATACATTTTAGTGGCCGTTTCGTTTTAATGTTTTAGAACTTAAAACAGACACATTTCCTGTTAAGGAAGAGTTACGGCATTCCAAGTTATTGTTATATAGACATAGCTTTACAATCCCCTGGTAAAGCTTTGTCTTTGTGCATTATGTGGACTTTTGATTACATTGAAATAATTTTTAAATATCATGTGTCAGGTCCACAACAAATACACTGGCGCTGACTTCGATGAAGACCTGCGAACCGTACTGCGTCGGGCGGGATGTCGAGACGAGAAGCTCGCCTTCATACTGGACGAGTCCAACGTGCTCGACAGTGGTTTCCTCGAACGGATGAACACACTGCTCGCCAACGGAGAGGTATTACATTACAAGATTAAAAAAAAGGCATTTCTACTCTTAGATTCAAAATATACTTTAAAAATGGCACATATTTTAGTATGAAATGTGTTTGTTGTTTAAAATAATGTAATAAAACTAATTCGGATTCCTACATAAAAAAAATAATAACCGATGACTACTTATATGATATAATGATAAAGGGTGAAAATTATAACAATCGTTCATGCATTCCTTGGAATGCATAATTAGCTCATATTGCAACGTTAGCAATGTGAAGATTATAACATACGATGGCTGGTACAGCAATAGACAATTCTTTTTAAATGTCATCCGTTTTAACAATAATTTGACCTCCATTAACTACCTGTCTAGTTCAGTTTAAATCTTTTTTCAACGCTATTCTGAGTTTTCGGTGGTGATATTGAAATAGAACGTTTTTTATTAAATCTCCATTTCTTCCTTTCTCCGTGTATTTGCATATATGAAATATAAGTTTAATCTGTTGTAGGTCCCCGGGTTATTCGAAGGTGATGAGTTTGCTGCCCTCATGACTCAATGTAAAGAAGGTGCTCAAAGAGAAGGCCTGATGCTCGACAGTAATGATGAATTATACAAATGGTAATCTTCTGTAAATTATATTTCGTTAATTTTTTAGTCGTTACAACGCATTAACTCGTGATAACTAGATGCTTGTGTAACGAGTAAATCCACAAATATACCTTGATAAGATTTGAACTCGGTCTACTCGATTCAAAGCCGACACTTCAATCGAATGCATACCAACTAAATTGTTTATTGTTGTAATACAAACATTTTGATTCGGTCATCAATATAAATGAATAAAAGGCAAATATACACCTACTTGAAAAATGCTTTTAGTTTTAGTTAAGTAAATCTACTAAACGAAAAGAAATGGGTCTTCGAAAATCATTTTTGTTAATGGTATAACCATTCAGAATATATAGAAAGTAAAAAAAAAAAACTATATTTTATGCTAGGCTTTAAGTTCATCCGAACGGTACGACACAACGACAGCTTGTTCTCATGAGCTACATGAGACATATTGAAATCCCAAGTACTCCATTTACATTGTGAAACGTAAAGTTTAATATTTCATTTTAAACCAATTGATCGCTCTTCTAAAAAAAGGAAGAAAGAAAGAAAAACCTTTGAAACAAACACACACACATGGTACAAGAAAACGAGGAGAAAATAAGGGACATGACAGTTTTTAAATTACGAAATAATTAAAATGTTTATTTATGGGAGCTTGTTGTGATTGCACCAGGTTCACGGGCCAGGTGATGCGCAACCTACACGTGGTGTTTACAATGAACCCTTCATCGGAGGGGCTGAAGGACCGAGCCGCCACCTCGCCTGCCCTCTTCAATCGCTGCGTTCTCAACTGGTTCGGCGACTGGAGCGACGGCGCCCTCTTCCAAGTTAGCACTCATTTTAGCCATCAAACTTGGTTGTCCCATTACAGCGAACTATATTTGCATACGATAGCTAAGAGGACGTAAAGCCCCATGGCGACCGACCCCATGAGTTTTAAATGCCAAAATAATGTACAAAAATAAAATATCTTCCGATCTAAGAATCATATTTATATTACTTGTAGTTTTTGTAATAGTTCTAGCAGTCACATCAATTGTAATTATTTTCCCTGTTTTTCGCTCTTATCTTAAAATATGGTTTTGTGGCGTAAAGATGTTTTACCTAACAGACGGCAAAATACTTAACCATACAGATTCCAAAGCGATCCTTAAGTCATCTATCTGTATTTGAGAATTTGCTTTAAACACGTTATAAATATCCCCGTTAACCTCTCCTTGTGAACTAAATGCGTGTGTTATGAGTGGCTCCACGTCCATCGAGAATCGAAAAAGCTAGGCTTAAAAGTGACAACTCAAACGATAGGCTATGACGTATTTCGTCATGTTACTCGTGGTGACATTTTCTCACTTATGTCACTATCAAAAATTTCAGGTGGGTAAAGAGTTTACAAGTCGCATGGACTTAGACTCAGCCGAGTACGTGCCTCCTGAGTTGTTCCCCGCTGCATGCGGAGAGGTAGGCGCTCGTCCCACACACCGCGAAGCCGTAGTTAACGCGTGCGTGTACGTCCACCAGACGCTACACCAGGCCAACGCACGCCTGGCCAAACGCGCCAACCGAACCATGGCTATCACACCCAGGTACGTGCCCAGTTGAGTTACGAGCAAAAAGATGTATACACCGTAGAACCATGTCATACTAAATAGGCCGAAAGCAAAGAGACGACAGTATAAAGATAAATATTTTTTGTAATGGGACATGGTTCTACGGTGTATACATCTCATTGCTCGTGACTGTACACGTGACAACGCATGCTTATACGTGTACCGATATAAACGATATAATACCCAAGTTCTCAAATATTGTATTTAAATTACAGTTCTATTCTTACTCAAATATTACGAAACAAAATGTTATTTTGCTATAAACGAATAAACTAGTAAAGTATGAATGTTGACCTCGTGTATATTTGTGAATTGTCCCACAGACATTACCTAGACTTCATTCAGCAAATGGTGAAATTATACGCGGAGAAGCGGGCCGACCTCGAGGAGCAACAGTTGCACTTGAACGTTGGTCTCGGAAAGATCGCTGAAACTGTGGAACAAGTCGAAGAGATGCAGAAAAGTCTCGCTGTCAAATCACAGGTGAATTACAAATGTCTAGAAATACCTCGGTAGGTCAAACTCAGCCGCACCATAGTATGAATATTCGTTATTCTGTATCCAAATTACCTGAGATTTTTAATGAACAAAAATGTATATTTATATGAAAAGACGTGCCAAGATTTAATGTAAAAAATACATATATTTTTACCTTAAATTTGCTTGCTCATGCGCATGATTTTAACTTATTGACCGCTAATTCAAATGATAACAGGAACTACAAGCTAAAAATGAAGCAGCCAATGCCAAACTTCGCCAAATGGTTAAAGATCAACAAGAAGCCGAAAAGAAGAAAGTGGAAAGTCAAGAGATTCAGGTGAATTTTATTTCGATTTTTTATACATATATCATATGAGAATAAAGGTAATAAATAATTTGTGTTATCTAGGTTGCTTTAGAAAAACAAACCAAGGAAATAGAAGCAAAACGACGAGATGTAATGGCTGACCTAGCGCAAGTGGAGCCGGCTGTTATCGAAGCACAAAACGGTTTGGTCTTCTACATCTTTTATTTGAATTATTTCACTGTATTTCGAATCAAACGCGTGATATTACACGGCCTAGCGTTATGGAGAATAAGGTTTTAAATGTGCTTTACATATTTCCTATGCCTTATAGAACCTAAAAGTGCTGTAGTAAACATTTTACTAACGAATTGTAGACTTATCTACTAGTTGAGTATGTAGAAAAAAAAGATATCTAATCCAATCACATGAGTTACTATAATTAGAAAGATGCCTCTTAGAATATTATGCAGTCATGATTGTAATCTGTAATTTATTTGTAGCCAGAAACTAAACCACATCAAATATGTAATTTTTGTCAGAAGAAGAAAAAAAAAGAAATTTATGTCAGTTTGTAATCAATTAATTTAGAAGGTCGAGTGTTTATTAGCTTTTAAAATGTTGGTATTAGTTTCTGGTCACAAATAAACTAGTGTTAAACGTCAAGACGTAACGTGACAGCGGTGCGGTCGATCAAGAAGCAGCAGTTAGTAGAAGTGCGTTCGATGGCCAACCCACCGTCGGTCGTTAAGATGGCGCTGGAGTCGATATGCACCCTGCTCGGGGAGAAGGGAGACACGTGGAAGGGCATCCGATCCGTCGTCATGAAGGACAACTTCATATCCACCATCGTCAACTTCGAGACTGAGAACATCACGTTAGTTCTTTTAAAGCATTTTCTGAAAATCGAAATGGAAATACAGGAAATGATTACGTGATACTCTCCAAATACAGGTTGTAATATGTAATGAACGGCAGGTTAAAGTTTTTAGATGTATATCTCTATTAAGAAATTTTTGAATTTACTTTTTTGGTAGCTATTGTCCGAGTTCAAAACTAATGTTGATAGTCCAGAAAACTAAAAATCTTGCCCATCCTTTCTATTCTAAATTTCAATCATCTCAACCACAAAAATAAATTATGTTTATCTCTACCTGATATATATTTTTTTAAGAATTGATCTTTCTCCCATTTACATTTCGATTTTCAGAGTACCTTATGATTTTATTTAGCGCGTCGTGCATTACAACTCACATCGAACTTGATGACTACTCTGAACATAGCTGCAGCCCGTTCCGCAGGACGCGAACATTTAGTATCTAATAATATCAATAGTCATAGACCTCTGTTCAGTGCATCGTGGCTAAGTTCAGAGTGGCCATATAGTTTAATGCCAACTTTGACTATGTTCATACTAGAAATAGTGAAACGCTAATAACATTAAAATATGATACTTTTCGATGATAATTTGACCAACTCTAAATTGTAATTTTCGGTAACCAAAGTTCAGAATAGCACGACACGCTTAATTAAATGAGTAAATTATTCCAATTGTAATGGATGAAAATTACTTAAACAATCTATAAGAACGTGTTATACATTTGGAATGTATAGTAACATTTTAGATAGCAATCATAATTTGTGTTTTATTGGCAAAAACATTTTTATTGTACACACTGTATTGTCATGCATCCGAAGATGTTGTATTTTTATTTGACCCATTAGCATTATTTTATTGTATTGCAATGACCTGTTAGTTTATTCTCTGTAGTCAAATGGTTACTTTCGTAGCTATTTGAGTTTTTTTATTGTGAATGATGTCATGGATTTCTTGTTACAGTAATTTAAATTAAATCTTGTATATAAGCTAAGCTCGCTTGCATTATGTGACTGTTGTTATTAATATTATGAATTTTCAACGTAACGCTGTATTCACTTTTGTAAAATGGCATCTGTGTAAGGCACACTAATAAGTCGTCATGTGACTAACCCCGCTAAGCATCGTCCTGGACCGAAAACAAACATTAACCTGAACGTTTTGTTATATGATTCGTTTGATTATATCCATAATATCTAAATATATCATTTGCGTAATGGGGCTCTATAGATTAGACTCGTATTAGTTCTATTTTCTATTTCGATTTCCGATGCTCTCCGAATCTATTCGGCTATCGAATCAGAGGAGAGAGCTATACTCGCCGTCTCTTCCGCGGCGCCTTCGCTCGTCGGACACGGCATCTGTCGACGTTCCACGTTTTCATCGTAAACAACAACGCCAGCCGCATGTGTTATAGATTGCTAAACGCCTTTTTGTTTCTTTCTTTTTTGTACTCTCTCGCTCTCGCTTCGCGTTGGTGACGGATGCGACGCCCGGGCGGACCACGGCATCCGGTTAAACGGAACAGCGGTGAAATCTATAAAGAAGCAGCACTTGGTGGAGGTGCGCTCTATGGGCAACCCGCCGGCGATCGTGAAGGTCGCCCTCGAGTCGATCTGCCTGCTGCTGGGCGAGAACGCCACCGACTGGAAGGCGATAAGGGCCGTTATCATGCGCGAGAACTTCATCAACAGCATCGTCTCCAACTTCTCCACGGAGGACATAACGTGAGCACCGCCGCTTTATCCCGACCTCCTCACGCCACCATCACCCCCCACCTCCCCGTTTTCTAGTTTTAAGGTAGAAGGCGTTGAACTATCGATGAGCTTGTGAGATTTCTAATTTGTTCATTGGGATGGGTTGCTTGAAGCATGCTTGTGCACGGGTGTGTTTTTTGCCACAGATTTGTTCTTTGTATACTGTCTCGTTTATGGTGGTGGGTTTACCCCTATACGAAATTTCCTTTGTTTTGATCTTTGAAGGTAACACACTGTGTAGCTTCAAATTATTAGTAGACATTGATGAAAAAAAATAGATGATTTTTGATAAAATAAAAATACCGCAGTGATTCCATTGCGTCTACTAAAACCTCACCATCTAATCCACAGAACCAGATCTCCAAATTCGAGAACCGCATGAATGTATTTGCCAATAAATTTTCTACGGTTATCTAATAATGATGAAAGTCACTACTGACTGTGATTCGATTGGCTTTTCATTTTTGGTTTTTATGTTTGCTATCTAATGTGTCTTTCTTTAGATGAGACATTGGATATATATTGAGTTATGTGTGGTGTTTGTTGGTAAGTGACGTCCTTTACATTTTATCCTGAGGGTTGACTATTGTAACAACAGGGTATTGATTGCATGATTCAGTTAAGTTTACGGGGATACGTTCGAGTCCATTCAGCTGGTATGGTTCATTGGCATTGCACGAAATGCACGTTTTCAAAACATCTATTGTTTGACTTAGTATCAATGCTAATACAGTTTTGTATACTTGCTAGTGACGACGTACGCGAGAAAATGAGGACACGTTATTTGAGCAACCCTGACTACAACTTCGAGAAAGTTAACCGTGCAAGTATGGCTTGTGGGCCTATGGTTAAATGGGCCATTGCTCAGGTATGAATAAAACAATTTTTTTGTTCATTCCTTAGCGACAAAAATATAACAAATTTTTTTTCTAGATTGAATACGCCGACATGTTAAAACGCGTGGAACCTCTTCGTAACGAACTTCAAGCATTAGAAGACCAAGCTCAGAGTAATGTAAAAGCTGGAGACGAAGTCCGCGAACTAATTGCTCAGCTGGAGAAATCTATTGCTTCTTACAAAGAGGAATATGCGCAGCTGATTAGCCAAGCACAGGCTATCAAGACAGATCTCGAGAACGTGCAAGCTAAGGTAAGGGATAAAACAATCATTTGGTTTAAAATATCATCAAAGATTGTACTCTAAATATTCCGTATTCGTTCAGGTTGACAGGTCAATAGCGCTGCTGAAGAGCTTAGTGATCGAGAGAGAGCGCTGGGAAGCTAGCTCTGAAACGTTCCGCTCTCAAATGAGCACCATCGTCGGCGACGTGCTTCTCTCTGCCGCTTTCATCGCTTATGGTGGATACTTCGATCAACATGTAATTTTCTTTTCAATTTATTTGCATTCAAAAATGTTTTCAAGTTGCTAGGTATATATTACATTTTAAAAGACAGTTATGGGCATAGCATAGCCTATTGGGCATAGCTAAGTAGATTTTTTTTTAATACTTTCTTAGTGGTGGGTTAATTTTTATGTTTAAATTGTATTATTATTATTTGATATTATTGCTCTGAAAATGTTTAGCCATTTGATATCTAAGCATTTTTTTATATTATAATGTAGATATTTTTAATCATAATATAATAAGGAGCAGGCTTTTAATGTTGAATGTGGCCAGACGAAATCAATACACTAAGGACTGATAATTTTAGCCTTTCTCGACTTTTTATAAAGGAATATTTTTATAGAATTATCATCTGCCCACACTTCTTGATGTCAGATAACCAAATAGCTGAACTCCAATTGTTTTCGGATCGTAGTAATTTAAGATCTGAGTATCGGATGCTGAAATAATTATAAATTGCAGAACAATTAATGTGTTTTTTTTTTTCACCACAGTACCGTCAAAATCTGTTCTCGACGTGGACGAACCACTTGGCCAATGCGAGCATCAAGTACCGCGCAGATATCGCCCGCACAGAGTACCTGAGCAACCCCGATGAGAGGCTGCGCTGGCAGGCCAACGCTTTGCCTACGGACGAGCTTTGCGTTGAGAACGCTATCATGCTAAAGGTACTTTTTTAATTTATCTCCTTTAATTTATATACAGAATGATTTATTCAGATTTTCATTCAAAACTATGAGGAATATAGAAAAATACTTAAAGGAGTCTCTGGTCTGACCTTAATAAAAACTAGATACTGCATCACAGGAATCAAACACTTTGATGTTAGAAAAAATACACTGTTATAAAAATAACACTATCCAATAGTGTCGCTAAGAAAAATTTAATCATATAAAATTTTATTTTATATCTTTTGTAATTGAAATATTTTACTAGATTTTTATATGTAAAGAAAATATTACTAGAAAATGTTTCTACTTGTCTCAGATGGTAGTCCGGACAAAAAGATTATTTCACTAACGACAGCAGCAAATCTAACAGAAATTCTAGGAAACGAAAGCTATAGAAGCCCTTTCGGCTACTTCGGTTAGGTATAGATTGTTGAATTCTGTTTTAAATGAACATGACAAGCTTCAATCAAAGCTTTAAAAGCAGTAGTTCTTCCTCTAGTTTTCAGCGTAAAAATCTTTCAAAAATAACATCGAAACAACAGAATAAAATGTTATGTGTATATGTCATAATAAACATAGTAATAGTAATGATTTTGTGATTAACAGCGTTTCAACCGATACCCGCTGATCATCGATCCGTCAGGGCAGGCCACGGAGTTCATAATGCGCGAGTTCAAGGATCGTAAGATCACCAAAACCTCCTTCCTAGATGACTCCTTCAGAAAGAACTTGGAATCTGCGCTGCGTTTCGGTAACCCGCTTCTAGTACAAGTAAGTTGATGTTATTATTAATTTTCTAATATAACTTTCAAAATTGCCGTGGCAAAGCAACAATGTAATTTAGAATTATCCTAAAACAAAAATAAGCGTTATTACATTTCCTTGATTATTTTAATTTGTGATAATTCAAACTCCATAGCAATATACAGGTGTGTATTGAAAAAAATATTCTCATATTCACTTAATTTGACTTTTAACATTTAAAGTTATGTTTTACTGTTATTTCTTCTGTAATTTCTTGTTCAAATTGTAATCTATTACATATTACCTTAATAACTACAGGACGTAGAAAATTACGACCCAATCCTCAACCCCGTGCTGAACCGCGAACTCCGGCGTACAGGCGGGCGTGTGCTCATCACATTGGGCGATCAAGACATAGATCTCAGCCCCTCCTTCGTTATTTTCCTCAGCACCAGGTAATCACAACTGCCTTGTGATGTTTGGTTTATTGTTGCAAAATTAATTGTTTTTGAAGTAAAACTTCTTTACACACGCTTGACTTGGGGAGTAAGCTGGTGAGTGCGTGACGAGAGCGTTACGAAAAATGTGATCGGGCGAAGCGAACGAAAGTTGGGAGGGAGATAAAGTTAGTAAAGATGAAAGAGAGAGAGTTACGTTTTCGTATATTACTGTAGGGGCAAGACAGAGAGGTGCGAGCACACATTTCCTTTCTCTTTCTCTTATAGCCAGTTACGTTTCGTATATCTAATATAAATCTATATATAAATAGAACTAAAGTTTTACTTCAGTCGTGCGGTCTAAGCCACTTGTTTTTTTTTTAAGTATATTCTTATAAATATGTCACTTTTTCTTTAAGTATACCAAGTTCTACATTATAACAAACTTTATATTAATTAACTATCATCTTAAATAGTCATGAAATACGCAATAAGTAAGACAAGCAGGACCCCTTGTGAATTTAAATGTTGATAGGTTACAAATGTTAGCTTTAAAAACGCTTTTGCAGTGTATATTTTTAACTTTTGATGATAACAGTAGTATATGACAAATCGAACCAAACAAACCACCGCTATTCACTCGGTGCGTTATTTGATATTTTTAAACCAGCTGTGTATATTAATTGTTGGGGAAAATTGGAACTGAGTACGTACGTAGATACAAGATCAAACTTGACTGACCAAACTTCTAAATGTCTATTCGAACGAACTTTCCAACATGTTAACTAATACTATTTAGTCAACTAATAATATCTGAAGGGATTTGTAAAAAAAACTGTTTAAAGAATTACTAGATCCAAATTAAGATTTCAAAATTTGACGACTATTCCGAGGTTCCGGGTTCGATTCCCGTTCGGGTCAATGAAGAAAACAAACTTCTATATTGGCTCGGGTCTGGGTGATGTGGTACCGTCGAATTGATTTAACTAACTCGGTTGCAGAACATTTTATATGATGTTTTTTTATATTTATTTATAATTTAAATATACATAAATGTATGAAAATAAACGTAGATAAAAATCGTCAGTCTTAAGCGAGAATCGAACCCGCACCTCCCTCTATCCGGTCTCATTGAATATTGTAATTAATTAAAGATAAATAATAATGATTACATTCTACAGGGATCCCACGGTGGAGTTCCCTCCGGACATGTGCTCGCGTGTGACATTCGTGAACTTCACGGTGACACGATCGTCACTACAGTCGCAGTGTTTGCACCGCGTACTCAAGGCCGAGCGACCCGATATCGACACGAAGCGCTCCGACCTGCTCAAACTGCAAGGTTAGTGCGTTCCCAAACGGCAATATCTCTTATAATCATAGACAGAGAAATGGACTGGAGCAATGCACTAACATTACCTTTCTATAGAAAGAGACAAAGCTACTGTGCGGCCAATACCTGTCTCTTTTCTATAGGTCTGTCAATTTTTTTTAAAACAAAAATGGTCTTTCGTGTTCTAATGGAAAGTACACCTTGATAATGATAAACTATTTCTATGTTTAAGAGAACTTTGGTCCATTCATTTAGCTTTAATAAGTTTTAGAAAATGTCGGTTCCGGAAGAACTTTGTCAAGAATGAAACCAAAAAAAGTTTTACCAGGACAAATGTCAAATGACAATACACAATATTGTCATTTTAAATTTGTTTAAGGAGAGTGAGATACATTTGAGGTTACCTGCAGCACTTTTAACTTTCATTACTTATAAGAAAAAGCTGGATTGGATATTTTGGATGTAAGAATATATATATATATGTTAGGATTTACTTGACCAACTCTGTATGGGTCTCTTCGGTTTTCTTTTTCAATGAAATATGGTTTTGAGTTATAATTAAGTATGCTTATAGCTGTTGTTGATTCTACCACAACCTGAAAAATAATTAATATTTATCTTAATAATCGTATCGGTCTTACTAATTTTACATGACAAATTCTGAAAACTATCAAAATCGCATGTCGATGTGTTATTTTTATTTGATGACTATGGAATTAAACTTCAAATTATTATTTTTTGTAATTTTCAGGAGAATTCCACCTCCGCTTAAGACAACTTGAAAAATCACTTTTGCAAGCGTTGAATGATGCTAAGGGTAAGATCCTCGACGACGACTCTGTCATCGCTACCCTTGAGACGCTCAAGAAGGAGGCCGATGACATTGGACAAAAGGTACCTTTTTTTTTAAAGTCGGGTACATGGACTTTTAAGTTTAAATTACATGAACATTGCCTTCTAATTGTTACTATTTATTGTAATAGGTGGAAGAAACTGATAAAGTCATCGCCGAAATTGAAACAGTAAGCCAGCAGTATCTGCCACTGTCTCAAGTAAGTTTATATTAATCCTAAGTCTCATTACTTAACAAAAATGCTTATTCGTTTAACTGAACATTAGATAAAGCCTACAGCCCATGATACTATCCCTTATGCTATTGTAAGAGACCATTAAATTTTTTGTTTGTAACTTTATGCGTATACCATATTCTATGTTTTAAAAACACACAAAATAACACGACGTATAGTTAGCGGAGTCCGCGAGTAAAAGAGGTTCTCCATAAGGAATGACACCCATTTTACTTACTTGTCAGCGTATCCATTCTTTAACTTAAAATCTTACCTTCGAGTTTCGATCATTCGAAAGTTTGAACACAACACAATATTCAATCGTTCGCGTGCAGCAGCATTTTGCCCTGTTACGTCGCAATGGATCTTTAAATAAATGTCAAACATTTGAAGTTTTGATATAGATTTATTATAAGTTACAGAATCGACGTTATCAATCTTCATTACATGTAAGAAAACTTTCGTACTAGCCTTTACATTTAATATATCTTCTTTCTTTCTGCAACTGAAATTTCAATGCTAACATTAGATAAAGAAACAGATATTAATTAAGCATTTTCCTTGCAGGCTTGCAGCAGCATTTACTTCACTATGGAATCGTTGAACCAGGTGCACTTCTTATATCAATACTCGCTGAAGATGTTCCTAGACATATTTAGCTCGGTGCTGATATGCCCACTGCTGAACGGCGTTACCGACTACACCGCCCGACTGAAAACTATCACGGAAGAACTGTTCACAGTGAGTTCTCTCTTTTGATAAACTCTCAAAGTATGGTTGTGAGTTCTGCTAAGTTTTTTTTGTATTCAGTTGTGTTGTCAAATAATCTTACTTTTAGTATTTTTGTTGTGAGTCATATAGTTGTAATTTTGTTTATTGTATGGATGCAGTTATTCTACGCGAACAACACATCTCATCAGTTATAGATGTGTAGGACTGTCCGATAGGCACTATTTCTCGGTGGTTTGAATTTTAACTTAAAGTGGCATATTATCGAACGTAAAGGTGGATTAAAATATCAAATTATGGCTTAATATCTTACCTAAAGATTGATCAAGATGTAAGATGCGACAGAATGGATATTCCTCTAGTTAAGACATGGTGACACCGTTTTCGCGACACGAGGCGTTTGTTACATCGGAATTGCAACGAATGCTATGCCACTCAGTTATTTATATAGTGGACGTCTGTGCGTACAGTTAATCCCTATGTAGAAACATATGGTCGTTATTAAATATATATATGTACGTTAGAAATATATGGTCTCCACTACTAAAAGATATTCTATTGTTATTGAAACAAAAATGTTAGCACCACCAAAAATATACCAAAAATACAAGTAAACAATTTTACGTTACGTAATGTGAATTCATCAAACTGTATACAACTCTTGTCCAGTAATTCTTTACGACCATTTTTATAACGGTAGCATCCTGCCTTTTGGCACTGATGGTCCTGGGGGTCTACTCTTTTTCTCCGAAACGAAACTTCGGCAACGAACGAAATTTAAACGAAATTTCGCAAGCGACCCTACTCTATATCTTTTTCGGATACGCACAACAAGTTCGTTTTCATAGACAATTTTCGTGAACGAATGAGCCTAGTAATATTATGTAGGTTTTTTATAATGTCAAATACGGTTTTTACCGTAACTTAACATTAATAAACAATGTTGCTTAATTATTTGATTTAAGACAGTAAAAAGTTGATTATAATCAATTTTGGTAATAACTTATGTTAAAAATATGATGTACAAATAAAATTCAAGTTTTCGAAGAAATTTACCTTGGCACTATAAAGAACCCACTTAGCGATACTATAAACCGACTGATTTGTAAAGAGCTATTTGATACAATCAATTGGTAGTAAACATAGGCCTTACAAAAATGGTCGTTTAATTTAATCTCTCATAACCCTTTTTGACGTTTTGAGTGGATTCTTTGAATAGTTTTGAAAGTTTGTTTTATAAGTGTTGTGTTATCAAATCAAAGTATTTCCAAGTGCTTTTTTTATACTTCGCAATCCCGACATGCATTCCATAAGATCGTTTCCAAGTTTCATAGTGAATTTGTAGCCCCCGCTAAATAGTTGTTTCTGCAAGTTATAACACCGTCTGATAAATTATTTATTTTAAAAACAATCTGCTCAAATGGCTCCACGTACGGATTCAGCAAGTGCAGAGCAAATGAGTTGAGCCCTCCTCAATTTCTTAGACGAGCATAAGGATTTAGCAAAAGGGAGATTGAGGAGTGTTGAAGGAAAAGTTCAATCAAAGAAGCTGTGGGATGAATTGTGCAATATGCTCAATTCAATGGGTGGTTGCACTAAGACTGTTCAGCAGTGGCAAAAGGTACGTCGTTTATCCATTTTATTTAATAAAGAAAAAATAATTCATTGATAAGTAACATTATAATGATAACCATGGACCTTTTATTTACTTTTATTTTTATGCTTTATGGTTTGATAGAAAACACCTGGCAAAGAAAGCTGCTGCTGATTCTCGGAGGTCGGCTACTGCAACTGGAGGTGGTCTATCGACGGCACCTCAACTCTTCCAATGAGAGTTGAAGGTGTTATCCATAATGGGAGATGGATTCGGTGAACGCCAAAGAGGAGCCAGAGTCCCAGCTTTCAATGAGGTAATCTTTTTTTTTAATTTTAAATGGTAGAAAGTTTTTGTTACTTTTAATAATTTCATGTCAAATTTAGTTCAAGTTATTAAGTTATTTTAAAATCTTTACTAAACACATAACATGAAAGGTCATTTTAAATTATGTTCTTGGGTTACATAAAATTTATAATTAAATACAAATAGTAGAAAATTGTTACTTAAATTTGTAAAAAAAATAATTTTCAGACAAATGAATGGAATGAACCAAGTCCATCTATCTCCAGTCTAGCAAGCCCTCCACCTATGCTCACCATCCACATTCAGCCTCTTAGCTTGAACCTACTCGAAGAATTCAAGCAGTCTACCAGCCAAGATAATAGCGAGCCCACACAGTTATCAGTCCCTGCTGCAAGTCAAGACTCCTTGACTAAAAGACATTGTAAGTATTTTTTACTGTTTTATTTATAGTCAATATGAAATACCATATTACCACACCATGCCATACTTTATTTAAACTTAGTAGGTAGGTATGTATAAGGTTGATATTTGGCATTGCATACATACAGTGTTTATATGTGTATTGTTTTGAGTCCAGTACAACTGTCATGACAAATAATAAATTATTCCATTTCCTAGTTAACAATAAATATATAAAAATTCATTGTTGAAGTGTTAAAGGTATTTTTGGCATTAAAATGGTCTATTGTTTTGCAGCATCACAAGCTAGACGGTCCAGGAGGCGAGTCGCTGTTGGCCTCCACTCTCTCCAAATAAAAGAAGAACATTTGGCAATAGAGGAAGTTAGAAACACTGAATTTTCAGGCATCAAAGCCTGCCCTTTTACAACTGTGTGGGCTAGTTAGAGAATATTTAAATAAATTGGAATAAAATAGTGTATAGTATAGTATTAAGCATATTGTATTAATGTTAATTAATAAAGATATTTTTATATGAAGATTGATTTTATATCTTTAAATTTGATAAAATAGTATTTTCTTCCCACTTCCAACAAGAAAGCTAACTGTTATTGCTTAAATTAGAACTAAGCCCAACATACATAGCTTTATTTAAATACATCATTTCTCTTAAATCTTTAAAAGGGTTAGTCTTAAAAAAATAGTTTAAGCTCAAGTTCAACATTTTTATTGCATTTTAATTTATACATAGAGATTATTTAAAAAATAGAAACAAAAATGAAACTCTGCAAGGGCACATCAACCATATAGACAAGATAAACTGGATATTATCAAATAATAACTAACAATTACAAACATTTTATTGTTATTTCTTACAGCTATTTATTTAATACTACAATTATTTTAAAAATTAAAATAATCTTAAAATTCATTCTTTTACTAAATTAAAATTATGTAGTATTACCCATCTAAATATTAACATCTTAATTAAACTTACTAAATTATATATCACTTCTAAACATTTCAATTTTGCAGGTTGGTTCTGCTAGTTTATTTTGGGGTCTTAGATTTTGTGTTAATGTACATTCAACAGCACATCAATATACTCAAATTGTCAAACTGCATCAAATAGTTTTTAACTTGAGTTCAATATGATTTGAAAAAAAAAAAGATTTTTGTTGGAGTTGGAGATTTGTGTTATTGTTGGTACTGTAAATTTAATCTGTTAAATAATATTCAAAGAGCTGTCTTCTTAAAATATCTCATTAGACACAGCAATGGCTCTCCAAATGGGTTCTTATACTGCATTCTCTCCAAATGTATGCATCATGTGTAGCTCCACCATAGGATGCATCTACATTTGTGATATAACAATCACTATCACATATCTGAAAAATAATGCCATGAATATAAATTGCATATTAAACATTATATTAAATTTTACTGAAAATATCACAGAGAAGGTTTAAATATTTTCTTATACTCACAACTTGGGTGTTGAGTGAATGGAAATGTTTCCTATTAAAATATTGTTCCTCATGCTGTGAAGGTCTCACTTTTGCATTATGAGTACAATTAATGCATCCAATTACACCAAGAAGCCCATATTTCTCATAAAATCTGTAATATTAATGTCATATTAACCCCAACACTATTAGCAATGATAAAACTTAAATTCAATGACATATTAGTACTCACCCTCTCTTTATAACATTCCTTTCATTACTATTTTGTGGGAAATGTATGTACTTCCTTAATATATGGGGTGCATTTAGAGCAGTCGTGACCTCCTGCAAACAACGAGAAACAGTCTGTTGTGCCATGGGGCCATCCATGTTATGGCCCACGGACCCTTCATAACTACCTCGAGCTTAAAAATTTAAGGCCGTAAGAATCTGAGGTTCAAATTTCCATTAGTTGTCATTGATATCTGAAAAACAAAAAGTTGAGAATTACGAACAGTGAAATATAACTAATAAACCTAAAATACTTAAACTGCATACCTTAGTAGTGGGCTCGATTGCATGACGTCTTGCCTTTGGTGGTAGTATTACTAATTTTCGGCACAATTCTTCGAATAATTCCCTACTGAGTCTATAATTTCTTCCAAACTCTACGTCGGGAATATTTCGTATATTAAATTGATTGCGCAGACGACGCCGGTTTCTTCTTCGCTCTAAACGCTCTTCACGCACAGCAGCTAATATTAAAATATGTCTTGCAGCCATATCACAAAGTAATTATGAAAAAATCTCAATTACGAAAATCAAAAGGTAACACTTTAGTCTTCGTCAATTTGAGGTTAAAATTCCGAACAATTAGCTGTCAAATTCTAATGTTCGATCCGAAGTTTCGTGAAACAGAGTAGGCTTAGAATATTTTAATGTCAAACATTTTTCGTCGTTCGAATATTCGGAACGAATGGAACCGTAGTAGGAATCGTCCGAAGTTTCGAACGAAACTTCGTTTTTCGTTGAATTAGAGTAGACCCCCTGGGTTCGAGTCTCACAAGGGGCAAATAAATGTTTGTGTGATGAATACGAGCATTTGTAACTGAATCATGGGTTTTTATATATATTTCTATACATATCTACATATCAAATATGTATATTTATCCGTTGCACTAGTAAGTAACAGATATTGATATTTTATATTAAGATAAGATAAGATAATTATTTGGGAATAAATTTATTATAATACGTCGTGTAGACATACTTTGCTTGGTCTACATTTTGCGTCGTTTTTCGTCGTGACTTTAATGCGTGTTGTGTCAGGCGGTGTACGAACGCGTGGCACGTGGTATGCTGCATACTGACCGGTTGACATTCGCGCTCCTGCTGTGCCGCATTCAGCTGAAGGGCATAGGCGCTGCCGATACCTTGGACCAACCCTTCGCCGTGTTTTTGCGTGGGAAGGAAGGATTCGTGTCTCACGCGCCACCTTCCGACCACCTTTCACCGCCACAACACACGGCGGCTGCAAGACTCGCCTCCAGGTAATACTATAAGTCCCATTAGAATAACACGGCCCCGCCCACTTTTTATATTATTGCACAATTTCTGCGCTAAGTTAGTTTACATTAAAGGTAACGGTATCAATAATTAAAAAAAATAAAAATTAATGATAAAGGTAAGCTCAGGAGTTCGATGGCGGGATGGTTAACGTGTTCGGCCTATGAATGTAGAAATTAAGCTACTTTTGCAAATAATGGTCATTAAGTGGGTGATAAAAAAAAATTGAGCTTTTTCATGCTCTGTGTGCTGTACCCAAGAAAAGTATTATTAGAAAACATACGTATGGTGTATATAGCACGTAAGAATGGTGATTTAATTGCTAGTTAAAAAATAATCGTCCGTTTTCAGAGTCATAGCAGTTTCTCCCTCCACTATTTATAGCAAGATTATTATTTATCCATACGGAAAGATATAAGAATACTTTTTTGTTCTATCACCATTACTCGTATTATTTCCACACCAACATCCGTAACGCTTTGGAAAGCAAACAAATGCGCTCCCTGTTGCATCTGCAGTCATTAGCAGCCACCTACGGATGTAGGTGACGGTCGTTACTGGCTAGGGTGTTTTCATTCTTAGGAAACACGTGTGCCCCAGTGAGAGAGGACTTGGAAAGACAGATGAAAATGCAAATAATGAATGATATTGTTGGATGAATTCTTACATGTTTTCCAATATTAGATGAAGTGTGTTGAGTAGAATATAAGGTATCTGTCGGCTGTAGTAATACCTATTACAAACAACCAGGTTTTAGCTATGTAACAGTACCTTTGTATTAAATAGGAAGTAAAGTTATTATTTTGTGTTAGACTGATAGCATTCCGCCGGCTCCTAGAGAAGACGTCGGAATTGCCCGAACTGCCCGCTTGGCTAGCGCAGGCAGCCCCCGAGCAGTGCGTGCCGACGCTGTGGGACTGCGACGCGGCTTCACCACCCGCGCCTCATACTCTCGCCATGTACCGGCTACTGCTTATACAGGTACCCAGCGTACACCACCATATAAAAAAGAAGAAAAAAAACAACCATTGCCGAGTTTCTTGCGGCTTCTTCTCGGTGACGGCTGTGACGCTCAACACGTGCATTGTTATTGCTCATATAGGCATTAAAATTATTTTATTTATTTACTTAAATAGCAGCGCAGGGCTGGGAATACAAAGTAATCCTATTGGTCGATTTTTCACCGTTTAGCTACGTCGTATAGCTTTGGTGGAATCCCACCCTTAATGTACCGCCAAAATGCAGGATTGCTACGCGATAGTGTATCTAGAGCACACCGTCTGCCGCATGCGCCTCATGCACATCAACCTACCGAAAAACATCTATTTTCTTAGATCGATTTTTAACTTTATTTTCAACCCACAGAGTTCTTTATCGATTCAAAAGTTTTGACAGTATGTTGTAGAAATAAAACAACTTTTCCCGTATTAGTTTCGCATTTTTGATTTATAAATTTAATCTTGACGTTTCGACTCCGATTTCCAAAAGAAACTCGGACAGAAGGAGATCAGTCCCCCTATCCGAGTTTCTTTTGCCAGTTCTCCTCGGAAGGGCCTCCCAATTTTCGAACAGGTGGTGCCATTAATTTAACCCATTAATTTACAGTAATCGTAGATATGATAAAACAACTTTATAAAAATGCAAAATAAAACAATCAAATTTGTTTAAATTTTACAGTTAGGAATATGCACAATTAAAATTTTCTGCAGGTATAACGACCATTACTTCAGATATCCTATGATCACGGCTCTTGTGAAGGAGTTCAAAAGTCAAGATAAATATGAAAATCAAAATTGAATGTCTGCGGAAGTGAAAGAACTAAATAGTTTGTTGTAGGTTAATGATGGCGGAAAAAATATAGAGTCCTTTTAGCAAAATATTTTCAATTAATTTTTAATAATAATGATTATGAGTCTATAATTGTCGTGTATTATTTGGTATTAGAAAATGTAAAATGAGAATAACAAGCGCGTTATTTCAGGCGTTCCGACCGGATCGGGTAATCGCAGCGGCAACGCAACTGGTGAGCGCAGTGCTAGGACCAAGTTTCCTCTCACAGGCGGAGACTGAATTGGACCTGGCTGCCATCACGGAATCCCAACTCAACGCTACCACGCCCGCGTTGCTCTGCTCCGTGCCCGGATACGACGCCAGCGGTAATTACCACCACCCAAAATTACGGCTACATCATACATAGGCTGTATTCCGAAATATAAATCTGTATACTGGCCTGTCATGATGATGTCATGAATCCGTTGCTATTTTGTGCTGATCAGTAACGTGTGACGTATCTTGCCAGGCTTTTTCATCTCGCTCTCACACTATTTTTAATATGGCGTCGTTTTCTGACGATTTTGTTTTGCGTGGCGTTGATTCATGACATCATTACCACTGGCCAGTAAACTGATGTATATCGGAATACAAACATAGATCATCTATGTAAGTGGTATGATACTCTTTGCCGAATCTTGCGACTGAAGTTCTACTTGCAGACAAAATTCGTTATGCCTGCTTTATTAACTTTACGGCAAAATGTAATGTATGTGGAGCATTATACAATCGTGAGCAATGAAATGTCGAAACTGTCGAACTATGTCACACTTCATCAAAAACTGAGAGCCAGCCGTAAAGAAGTAAATAAATGAGGAAATATGATGAGGTGTTACATTGTAATACCTTCTTGCATGGATGTTAAGTAACTAATGAGCCTTTTTACGAGGTGCTCTCATAGGTACTTGAATAGTATTGTATTAATAGATCAGAGGCCAGAGGATCAGAGGTCTCTCAACGCGATTGTCAAAATGAGACACGTTACACGTGGTCTATAGTAACGTCTCTTTTCAACAGTGGACCTTGTATCGCAATACGAGGTCATGGTAGAACCGGCCTCAAGTAAACTTGTGATTGTTTATACCTAGAATTTCAATCTTTGTTCTATAAAGTAATTAGATAGGTAAATATTTAATGTCTAGAAAGGCAGATATAAACGGCGAGATAATTCTAATTACTGTAATAATGTTAATGACAGGTCGTGTGGATGACATGGCCACTGAACTGAATAAGCCGTTGTCGAGCATCGCTATCGGTTCGGCCGAAGGATTCAACCAAGCCGAGCGCGCCATCAATACCGCTTGCAAGACGGGACGGTAAGTTCATTTCGAGACCCCTTATAATTCGATTAAAAAATAATATTTCCCTTGTGTTATTCCGATTATTCCTAAATTCTTGAGTTTAATCGCATAAAAAATTGAATTAAAGAATTTATTTTATTTATTGTACACACAGGAATCTATTGACATAAACATAAACCCAAGGAGACGTACAAATGGTGACCTTGTTACTATAAGCATTCTTTTCGAGGCAACCTTGGGATTGACAGAAAATAAATAGAAATGCTAGTTTTTTTTAAATAAAAACGAAACTGACTGAATGTATAGACTTGTACTTATTTAAAGGTTTAATATTTTCATAAGCAGTTTTTTCTTAACCTTCTTAACCGTTTCTTCTTCCTTAACCGTCCCAGCCGAAGGAATCAGTTTAAGAATAAGGCTAATATGTAAATCTATTGATCAATGGCAACAGGTGGGTGATGCTGAAGAACGTGCACCTGGCCCCGGTGTGGCTGGTGCAGCTGGAGAAGAAACTGCACTCCCTGCAGCCGCACCCCAGCTTCCGGCTATTCCTCACCACGGAGATCAGCCCCAAGTTGCCCGTCAACCTGCTACGAGCTGGACGAGTGGTCGTCTTCGAGCCCCCACCTGGCATTCGCGCCAACCTGCTCAGGACCTTCGCCACGGTAACTCGCTGCTTCTTTTTATATGTGATTGATTTTTTTTTGATGATTGATTGTCATTGGTCGCAGATGACCACAAAAACACCACCAAGTTAACTCGCTGACACTACTTACATGAAAACTACTATTTAGAAACAAATATTGCTATCTTAAAATCAACACCTAATCACATACATATACACACCAATACATTTATACATACTTGTAGACAATTGTATTAAAATGCTTTTCATAATACATTGAAGCACGTCAACATATTGTTTATAACAATTGGCGCTTATATTATATCATACCGTAAATATTACTTAATTATTATGAAGACGATCTCCAGGATCCAGGTGCCAGGTGCTCTATACACTTATAACAACTTATTGTAGCGAGATAAATATTTTTAAAAAGACAAATTCAAGGATGTAATACAAAGAGTTCATGATTGCGAAGTGATAGACTGCTAACTGGCTTTTTACATAATATATATAATATAGTTCTCCCATTTACAAGTGCGTTACACAAAAGGCCGAAATTGTGATGTGTTTATTGTTATTGAAAACTTTGAGATAATTAATTAGATACACACTTATAATTAAAAAAAACCGTTCTTCTTAAAGGTACCTGCTGCGCGCATGATGAAACCTCCCTCTGAACGCGCTCGACTTTACTTTTTGCTGGCCTGGTTCCATGGTAAGAATTTGATATTTATTTTTTCTAAAACACACACACACACAAACACACACACCGTTACGCATTATATCATTGTGCAATGATTAAGCTAAAAGCTTTAAATCACTCTCTTAAGTGGTACAAAGTATTTTATACTACACTTACGAGGAAAACAAAAGAGGCATGAAACCAGATCTCATTTTTTAAATTCTGAATAGAATAGAATCTATTTTATGGTAAAACCAAGCGGTTAATCTTCTTGAATTTCTTTAATCTTCTTTAATCTCTTTGAATTTCGAAATAAGAACTAATTGGATTATCGATGCTACTTAAGTTTGCAGGGCAGTAGTGGATTTTCGTACAACTTACCTCCTGCATATTTGTATAACAATAAAGATTTACTTTCTGACCGTTTTTACACAAGTAACAACTTTTAGAATAATGATTTTATCACAACTTTGTATTTTTTACATTCAAGACTCATTTAACACTTGATACTTTCAGGTATTGTACAAGAACGACTTCGCTATGTCCCGCTAGGGTGGGCCAAGTACTACGAGTTCAACGAGTCTGACCTGCGTGTGGCGTGCGACACCCTCGACACTTGGATCGACGCTACTGCTATGGTTCGTTTATTCTCAACAACGCACAACTAAACTTAGAAAGAAAAAACACAGATATCAAATGTAGTAAAACATTTTAGTTTTTAAGTTAATACATGTAGTTAATTTAGCTCCTTAATTATAGAGTTGGGAATAACTTTGAATGATGTTGTGAAGATGGCAGAACATGTATGACAACCTTTGCCTTAGTCAGCCTGTATACACGGCTCCTGTTAATGAGTCGAAAAGTCAAGATAAAATATAAAGTATGCGAAACCGACCGTGAAAAAATTGTTTTATTAAAATGTATAAGATCTTCATAATACAATATTTATATAAATGGCTCTTTCAAGGGGATTTTAATACTTTTATTATTTCTGTTAATAAGATGTACACCTATATTTTCCTATATTTATAAAAACAACCAATAGAGAAAAAATATTGAGGTACAACTAACATTTTAGAGTCTTTAATGATGCTGATGATCTATACAAGAAAATGTCTGTAACAGTTTCATTTAATAAAATCTTATGATTCATCTTTATTTGCATGCTCTGACGTGTGACAATCTGAAATAAGGTTGAATTTATTAATCACGTTGTGTTATTGTGTAGGGCCGCACGAATTTGCCGCCCGAGAAGGTCCCGTGGGAGGCACTAGTGACGCTGTTGTCCCAGTGCATCTACGGGGGTAAGATCGACAACGCGTTCGACCAGCGGCTTCTGCATTCGTTCTTGTGCAAGCTGTTCACTCCACGCTCCTTCGAAGCGGACTTCGCTCTCGTTGCAAACGTCGACGGCGTGAGTATAAGCATCTAGCTATGCAACTTCGGTAAAAAAATAAATAGAATAGTTATGCAATTTTAACGTAAGTTTTCGAGTTTCCGTTTTCTTATCTTTTTTATATCGAGTAATGTAATTTGTCATTTTATTATTTAAATATTTTTGTTTTCAACAATGCGAAATATTTGTTAAAAAAATCGTCTCAGAAACTACGTTTTCCTCAGTGAGACTCTAACCCACCTTAGAGATTTTAATCGTCACTACCTACTTTTTCTATATAACGTTTCAAATACGTTCTTATTTACGTTATGTAATGTAAATGATGTGCTTTACGACACCGATTTCACTTATTACATATTTTACTCTTCACATCCTGCTTAAGACGCAAGTTACACTTAATTTTTATTCTTGATCTATTGCTCTATGGAAAGCCTCGCTGTCTCTGTTTTTTGCATTTGAAATAAAAAAACATACATTTAATGACTGTTTCGTGTTCATCAATTGTTAAACATTTATAAAATTTATTTGTTTCGAATGCATGGATATTCCTCTAACTAATGAAGCAACGCTAGCCTAGACCATAAAAAAGTGAATAGAACTATAAAATTTCGACGGGTGCTCAGTAGCTTAATTGACTTACGGGTTTAGTCTCGCCTGAGAATAACTTGTGAACCGATACGATTTTTTCTATTTAAAAAATAATTAAATCTTCCACTTCGAAACATGTGAGCCCAGCTTCACTTGTCGCCCATGTACTATGTTAACTGTGGCTGGAAATAACGACAGTCGGTGCAACAGGCGACCGGGAACCAGCGGCACATCACAATGCCGGACGGCAACCGTCGCGACCACTTCCTCAAGTGGATCGAGGAGCTCTCCGACAGGCAGACGCCTTCCTGGCTCGGCTTGCCCAACAACGCTGAGAAGGTAACCTCTTTTGGATTACAATTAGAAGTAGTTATTCGTCCAAACTGGAAGAACGCATTTACTACGGCACCAAATAAAAACAAACATAACCAAAACACCAATAAATCGTATACAATGCCTTGACCACCATACACAAGTCAACAACTACACAACTATATAACTCTCAATAAAACCAAATAATAAACTCATCCGACAAAACCACTGCATTTAGAAACATGGCCATAAATATAGCACAAATTAAAAATAAATATCAAGAACCTTAAAAAATAAACAAGATGGTACTCGCCTGTATACCGTAAGCAAAGGGATAAAGCAAAATCAAAACGGATAGAAAAAGCTAAGATATTATCTATTTGTGTCTTCTAAAAAAATTGAGATTCTATCACGTCCCAATTTTACACGCGTGGTTAATTGAATATCAAACTGTATAAATAAAAAATAAGCTATTCGTTGTGTTATACTATCACTTGTCTGTAATAACCTGAAAATGATAATAATGGAAAAAAATATATAAATAGTATTCGGACATTTATTTTCTATTTGTATTGTCTATGGTGTTATTTAAACTCAAAACTTGTTTGATAATTTTTTCACATGTCCAATTTTTTAACACAATTTCATTTATAGGTGCTCCTGACAACCCAAGGCAGTGATCTCGTATCGAAATTGTTGAAAATGCAACAATTGGAAGACGAGGAAGAGCTTGCGTACAACGCTGCCACGCAAGACGACCGTTAGTATAGCAACATTATTATTTTTCTAAACATTTTACCGTGAAACTAATTGCCTCGTTCGTCATAAGGTCGTTTATCATGTCCGTTTTATTCACCTTTAACATTCCATTTCTTATTTTCATTTTGCCAAATATAGCATTCTTTAGTGAGAGACAACACGCAACTGGATATTAAACTGTTTACTGTGTATTATTTTAATTAATTCTAAAAAGCATAATATGACTCTCAACAAGGGTATACTGCTATTTCAGAGGCTAGCATTTATTTATTTCAGCTGTCGATTTAAAAAACACGACGTAAGAATAATATGACAATAATTATAATCTTCTAATAGTACTGTTCACACACCGGTTATTACACCCTTACAAATGAACCTCTAGGACTTTATCTACGTCCAACTCACCAGTTGACTGGTAGAGAATTGGCTCTAAATCCGCCATTTCTACATGGTTTCTGTGTGTAACAAAGTTTAAAAAAAAAAATTTGAAAATATAAATATGCTGTCCCTTGTGACATTATGTATTATAGCGACTATATGTACTCTTCCATTCTATGTCGTCTCTCGACATAAAAATGTCAGAAATTAAGATGAAACACTTACAAATTTTTTGTTACGTTAAAATACACTACTTACCGACATTATCCGTTCTGAATATAGCTGCAAATTTCAGAATGATGATGTTGCATGAGTAAGAAGGCTCTGTCCTACATCACAAGAACACCAAATTGTATGTTTTAAAGAGCGATCCGTGTTTATAATCTTGAAGCTAAAACATAAGTGTATGACTATATATAGCAGAAAATCTAAGGTGAGCGTAATTATTCCAGATTCTTTAGTGGTGGAAGGCGACGGACGCCCTGCCTGGATGAAGGGCCTACACCAGACCGCCACCAACTGGCTGCAACTGTTGCCGCAAGAGCTGCCCGTGAGTTCTAACTCTATACTATTTCTAAAAGCTGTCCCTGAAGCAGCGGCAATAACGCTTATGTATTATTATTTATCGGTGGCTTATCGAAAACATTTTTTTTGCAAATAAAAATTAACGCCAATCGGCTTAGTCCGCTCTGGATGTTAAATGGATGAACGAATGCCTTAAATTTAGCTATATTTCAAATTTTGATTGATTCTCCTTTTTTCTGATGGTTTATTTTGTTTACAGTAGAGTCAACTAATTTGATTCCTAGCCGTCTAAAACCGTATCACTTAATACTATACTACTATACATGACAATTATAGGCTATTAGACAATTAAAAAAAAAAAAATTGCTATAATAGTAATTTTTTTCTCAAAAAAGTCTGGGTTATTAGGAAAAAACATAGTTTTAGCAAGCAATTTAAAATTCGCACGAAAAGAGCCGGTCACCTGACTGATTTGCTACCTGTAACGTCACATCGCATAAAACGCAACAAGTTTTACATGAAGCTCTGTCGCTGTTGTGTGATGTGACGTCATAGCCGCCCGCGTTTCGGTTCTTGTAACCCACAGATAAAAAAAAAACTGGTTGGTTGCCTGTAAAGTCGGTATACGGGCGAAAGTTTTACGTGACAACGACTTTGAGTGGTAAAATAATTTTAATGTGAATATTCATTCGTATAGTAGGAACAAGGATGAAATAATAGTAACAATTTAAAACATTTATTTATACAAAGAATTATATTTAAAACATTAATTTATAGGCACGCGTCCCTTCCACTTTTTATGTCTGTCTCTCTCGCTCTTAGGCGGGCTAACCATGCCCGAGTGGAAGGGACGCGTGCCTCTCACTCGCTCTCATTGTAAGCGCATAACGTGAGCGGAGCGTAACGCAGTTTCTTGAAGTGTCACCCGGCAAACCAATTTATAAGACGTTGTCACGTCAAAACTCGATGTATTTTTCAAAAATGAAAATCTTTTTATTTTTTTGCGTAAAACATTGTATTTTCGTTACAACTTTCAATTAGTCAATTGACTGATTTATTATGGCAAGGCTCTAGTAACCTACGATACAAATTGGTTGCTGTAAACCATCCGGTATGTGTACATCCGCAGACGCTGCGCCGCACTGTGGAGAACATAAAGGACCCTCTGTACCGGTTCTTCGAGCGCGAAGTAGCTGCGGGCGCTTCGTTGCTGCAGCAGGTTCTGCACGACCTACGCAACGTCGTCTCCATCTGCCAGGTATTACACTACTACACTCTTGTTAACGTTTACAGGACGTCCATTGGAGATTCAAGCAATCCGCATCGGTCGTATATTTGCCTTTACCGGTGGACGGATGAAAATTTGTATAATTTATATTTTGACGGCGAGATGGCCTCTTGCACCTTAACCCCTTGAAGCCCACCTTTGTGTTAAATGCGTTATTTCTCTCTATCGGGGAAAATAATATCATTTAATCAAAAAGAACCATTACCAAAGCCGTAATAAGGATTAAATTAGACTGCGCGCTATAGAGCATTAAATAATGCTCGCGGATCTTAGGTATCGTTGTCGCGAGCATGATATAATGCTCGCGGGTTTTAAGGAGGTAAGCGGCTTCCGATAAGTGTCAAAATGACATCACTGATTACCGAGCAGCACAGAGTAAGGTAAAAGACGACGCATAGCCAACCATAAATTCTTTACGACGGGGGTACGACGACTATCGGAATTTCTACTTAATACCCTATTGGCTTCGTTCGCAGGGCGAAATGAAGCAGACGAACGAGACGCGCGCAATGGTGGGTTCTCTGGTGCGCGGCATGCTTCCTTCCGGTTGGCGGCGCTACGCGGTGGCGCGCGGCTGCACCGTGCAGCAGTGGGTGGGTGACTTCGCCCACCGCGTCACGCAGCTCGCCGCCGTCTCCGAGGCCGTGGCCGAACGGGGCGCCAAGCGGCTGCAGGTAACACTGCCCCTACTACAGACTGCATCGTGCAGCAGTGTTGCCAACTGCTAACTTTGGCTAGTTGCAAGACATCTAACAAAATATTGCTAGATTGACCGATGTTTTGTACTCAAAAAAGGTGCTAGATGTAGCTAAATGTTACAGTAGATAAGTTACAATAAAATAACAAATTCTGGTAGTCGTTTTTATTTCTAACCAATTATACTAGTTTAAAAAAAAGTTGTCGTTGTCTGGAGTTCAGTAGCTCTCTTTGATTTTGTGTATTGTTCAGCGGTACCCTATTTTTGCAGTACATCTTTTGGCAAAACACAGTTATAGCAGCATTTACCACATTTTCTTCGAGAATAATCTCTCCACCTCTGGCAAAATTTAAGAAGATTACTTAAATCTTGGTATATGTTAATACTAGAGAACTTTCTAAAATTGTTTACCAAAACTACTATTTCTAAAGAATTCCACTTGTTTACATGGTGAATGTGCCGCTGTTGCATTATTCTATCTATTATTTCTGGTCTAGATCCCAAAGCTTGATAAAAGTATTCGACTTGATTGATTTTATTGCACTCTTCTTCACGTCATGGTAAAATGAAAAATTGTTAGAAAAAGTAGCTTAAAAATTTTGCCACAAATTGTAGTTGTCTGACACCGAAAAATAGCTAAATCTATAAAGTTGCTAAGTTGGCAACACTGCCTTGCAGCAGTGGGTATGAGGAAACAGACTCAGGCAAGGAGTTCCACTCTTTAGCGGTACGGTTTACAAAATTGGAACCAAAACGCTTAGTGCGACTTTGCTATATCAACCATATAATGGTGACGCATACTAGTAATTCTACTTGTCCGATAAAACTGAGCACAAGCTGTATTGAGGTACATAGACATGTACCTCAGTACAGCGTGTGACGTTTTCAACAACTCATAATAGTAGAAACGAGGCTGATGATAATGCTTCCCTCCACAAGTACTACACTCTTCTAAGCCGAAACTAGCTAATTAAAGTTTGATATGCAGTCTTATTTAACGAGTACTGTCCTCGTTTTTTTCGATTTACAACTTTCACTCTCAGAAACGACTATCTATTTGATGTTATCCCCTATTTGTCGTTATCTATTTTTCTGTATATAAAATATGTTTCATGATCACTATATCTACGTGAAGCATTCTGGAAACAATTATTTGTTCAATTATATGTAGAAACGAAATTCGCGGTCCCGAATCATATTAATAGTTCTTACTTAATTCTACGATGCACGGAACTCTTAATTTTAATCGTGATTTTATAATTACAGAGCGTACCCGTATGGTTGGGTGGGTTACTGAACCCAGAAGCTTACATCACCGCCACGCGCCAGTGTGTCGCCCAGGCCAACTCCTGGTCACTCGAGGAACTGCACTTGCAAGTAAGTACTATTAGAGTCACATAGATGTCGCTTTGTTGTTAGGCGAATTCAATTTCTTGCAAATATGCAAACTGCTGGAGCCTTCGCTGAAGATGTGTTTAGTCATAATCTCTAAGCTTTGCAGACGGTTTGGAGATTGCTGAAAATACCATAATTCAAAAACGTACTGCCCATTTTTTAGTCTGTGAATGTATTATGATTACCTTTAGTAGTATTAGTTGCCTTTTAAGACACCATTGCATTTTTTTATTCTGAAGACATTGTTACTGCTAGCTTGTGTTTTTAAAAGTACACCATGAGTTTCTATTCGTAACGAAACAGTATGAAAAATGCCACAGCATAGAGTAACCGACAGGAAACTAAAGCAGTTTTTTATTAATATATTTTACAAACAATAGATTTTTCGATATTAAAACTTATTCTTATCTTTATCATTATCAATTTAACAATAACATATCATTAAACAGATCAAATTCTGTCTCATTGTGGATTTACCTATAATAACAAATTTCAGACAATTCAAACCAATTATTAAGTCCCAAACAGTACTCATGAACACATAATATATTTAATTAATTCGTGGCAGGTGACGATCCCGGACCCGGGCACGCCGACGGAGAACGCGCAGTCCGAGTGGTCATTCTCAGTGACGGGACTCAAACTACAGGGTGCTACCGTGCGAGGCAACCGCCTATTGCTCACCAACACCATCATGGTCGACCTGCCTCTCACCGTACTCACATGGCTGCGGTTAGTGTCATACCATCACTATATACTCACAAAATAGCTCTGCGATTGTTCTTCAACGAACTCTAAACTTTTGAAGTAAAACTTCTTTACGCACGCTCGACTTGGGGAATAAGCTGGTAATTACGTGTCGAGAGCGTTACGAAAATTCCTTTCTGTATTCGGGCGAGGCGAACGGAAGTTGAGAGGGAGATAAAGTTAGTGAAAATAGAAAGAGAGAGAGTTACGTTTCGTATATAATATATATATAGATGAAGCTTAAAAAGTTTTATTTCAATCGTGTGGTCTAAAGCACACTCGTTTTTTTTTTCAAAGTGCATCCACGCCTCCGAGCCCCCAGTGTTTTTACAGGCGTATTTTATATCTTATAGAAATGTGGCATTGTTAATACAAAAAATTTATTTAAATACATCTTTCAAGCCACTTCCCCAAAAGTGGATTGCTTTTTTATCATCTATGTAAATACAAAGTACATCAGTAAATACATGGTAGAATGTTATATTATGTTTTTAATTTAATGTTTTGCATTCACAATGCAATATTTCTATAAGATATAAAATACGTGTGTAAAAACAACAAACTTATAGAATGTTATATTGTGCAAGTGATATTAATTTGTGACTCTCAGCCAAAACACACGCGAACTCAGACTTAATACGATGCACTTTAAAATTTATAACGTACTTGTTCGGAGTACCCTTAACCGATGCGCTTGTATGAAAGATCTGATGAAAATTGAAGAAGCGAGAGATGTAATCAAGATCGTGGATGGTTGTATGTATGTACGATTTTGATGTTTATTATTTATGTTATATATTCAGGGGTCCAGAACCAGCGCCAGCGGGTCAGGCGTTAACACTGCCTGTGTACTTGAACAGCGCGCGCTCAGAATTACTATTCACCGTTCGGCTGCCTGTAGCTCCGGGCCAGGAACCGCACGCCTTCTACGAGCGGGGCGTCGCCCTACTCACCTCCACCGCTCTCAACTAACCACACAAATTATTATGGATAAATTAATAGACCGCTCCACGGATATTATAACATTACGAGCTTGTTTATCAAATTTCGTCAAAGATATTTTTGAAGCAAATGACGACTAAGGCTATTCATTTGGACATATGTGTTAGATTTGAATATAACTTATTATTTTATGCTTGATATAGATAATTAAATCGTATGAATGTACTATTGAATACACAGCTAGCGCACACAGAGAGCGGTTAAACTCGATACGAATTGTAAACAAGTAATCTAGAATTGTGAAAACGACTGGAACCGCACTTCACGGCAGCTATCATCCATGAATGTATGATTGGAACAAAATTGCTTAATCTGATTAAATTATACATTTAAAATTATATCTACCAATGATGATTCATTTCATAATAAAGTTTAAAATGTACTCGTGCTATTTATATTATAATCTCAATAAATTATTATTACAATTTTTTATCGTTTTCTCTCAAGATTTACCCGAAAATCATAAAAAATCGTAAAATTAAAATGCCAACACTTCTTAAATATATTTGTTTATTATACTTAATTGAGATCCTATATCTGGCTCGTGCCTTGTATAATAGACTTGATACCAGGCGGTTTTTGTTTCGGTAATCTGAAACAATTTACAAATAATATTAACTAAATTTACATTCAAAGTAATCCCTTGACAAGTCGTTTGGCCGACCGGGAGTGACCTTACCTTCAAAGCTAAGACGAGCATTTTGGCCTGAGTATTTACATATCTTTCTATAAATATTATGTATGTCTATTTGTTACCTACTTTAACAAAAGCCATTCAGTGTTTACTTTGGGCTAGACTAATTTGTGTGAATATAAAAAATATTGTTATTAATCACCAATTTCTTTGTGAGGCATTAAGTATAATTATTAAATTTCAAAGAAATAGTTATTTATTCAGCATATTTGCCAACTCAAAAATAAAATTCGCCGCAGTAGAGGCAGTTTCATTGCAGAGATAGCATCTAAAATTTGATAGTATAGCTACACAATTACTCACCGCGTGTGTATAATTTTTCTGGGCGAGGAGGGATGGACGAGGTCTTGCTGACGTTCCCACTCCATGTATTTCTGATGCTGCCGCTGCCTCCTGCGGTCCACGTAACTTATCTATGGGAGCATTAAACTATTTAATAGTGAATTGACACCCTAGCTCCCTTTGTGGATTTTAACATGCGGGTTTATTTATATAAACTGTGAATTTATTATTAAGTATTCTTACAAAAAATTATAAACCCAAAAAATACGATGCAAAAAACATTTAACATCCGACAAGTAGAAACTTGATTAAGTTACTTTTTATCCCGGGAGCGTACTCACGTTTTACGCGGGTGAAACTGCGAGACACAGCGAGTAGAATAAATTATAAAATATATTGTTTTAATGGGTCTATAATAATAAAAAAATATGATGAAGAAATAACTGTGTCTTGTTAGATCTATCTAGCCGTTAGATCTATATCTACATTTTCGAATGAAAAACTATTATTACTACCCTGAATGGAAATGTGTCTGATGAAAAAAAAGGACGAAGGGGATTTATAAATGTAATAAGATCAGATATTTTATATTTAGAAGCTTATTTATTAACAACATAAAATTCAAAAAAATAACCCAACCCGCAATTGCATTACAGTCGATTATGACGATTATAAGTACTTTTTATGTTACTAAATACTATTTTAATGTAGATGTAATACTGGAAGTTGTAACTACTTACTTCAATTTTCACTATTAAAAAATCAAACGAGCATCGATAATTCGATTATTTGTCAATTATACTTAGATGAATAAAGTAGTATTTAGACAATTTGAAGACAAGTATCGCTCACTTTTGCTTGCTTCGTTTGGTGGGATTTTGCGTATTTATTTTTATTTATTTTAGTCGGAATACCAACAGCGTATCTTAAAAAAATAAATGGAATCAAAACTATGTCTAAAAAAAACGACGGGAGTGCCGGCAGAAGTGAAAACTTGAATATTAACGTTGTGCATTTTTGATATTTTGAAATGGTTAAGGAATAATTTCGCACGAATTGCTTTAATGATCAGTATAAAAGTGCTATCATTTATGTGGTAAAATACAATATTCATTTATTGCGCTATCGTATACAAACATGTCAACAAACACACCAAGTCGTGTTCGTTGCATTTTTTTGTGCGCATGTGCAGGATTTTGCACATGCGCAATGAATAAAATCAGTTGAACGCATGCGTTCTCATGACATTACCTGCCATTTAAAAATTTCATAATGACAGTTTTAAAAAAAATAATAATGTATCTGTCACTATGAAGTTTAAAAATGACACGACTATACGCAAATCGCGCAAGCGCCCTACGCCGTCTTACGAATTTTCGATCAGGTCACGTGTCCTGACGCGAGTTTAGAAATTTTTACCCATTCCAAAAAAAGTACACAGCGCCGCTTAAGAAGTTTTCACTTCAAAAATTTGTTTATATGTAAATAAAAAAAAAATACCGCAACTTTGTAAAACCCTTTATTTGTAATAGTACGCTAATAAATTATTAGCGAACTATTTGTTACACTGCATAAGTCCAAGCTTTTTTATGGCAGCAATATGTATTAGGAATTATTTATTCCTGAAAGTGTTGCTGATTTTAACAATCTGAGAACTGGCAGCAATGTGTACCCTTTAAATAGAGAAAAGCTCTCACCACGCAACTGGCTGGGATCCAGACGAGCGCGGTGACAAGAAGCACCACTCCCACGATGTTGTCGCGCAGGAATCCCAAAACGTTATTGATATTTATGTCCTCGATTATATCCCAGAACCGCTCCACTACGTCCTGAATTGTTTTCTCGCATACACCCTATAATTTATTAAAACTAGTAGTTTATTGCCCCATACAAACCTTAAGAATTACAATGACGTAAGTACAAAAAACAGTGAAACTGACTTAGCTATACTACACACTAAAAATAACTAATGGAAGCAATATCGACTCCCTTTTTATTTATTTTTTAATGTAAAAATTACAGTGAATATAATATGAATATATTTAAATAAAATAGTAAAGCCAAACAACAAATTATATCATATTCATGTCGCAGCCAACTGGTTAAAATAGCCGTTCAATCAAACAGCTAGGCCCTTTGAGTGAACAAAGCCATTTAACCACACGTGTAGCTTTTTAATTGAATATTTGAGTCGCTCAAAACGTTCAACACTACAGCTGATTCAAAAGCCGCCGTCTAATTGAATTAGTTCAGCGCTCAGCACCACGGCGCTAGGTGCGTTTTGTTTTCAATATGGCGTCAACTAGCCGGTGTTTGTGATTGTTTCAAGATATTTTTCGGAAAGTAGTAAATATACGTTACTAGTGTTATTAAAGGGACAGAAATTATGGGGGCACTTACGAGTGATACGAGTGAAGTTGATTAGGTTAGGTTAGGTTAAACTTAAAAAAAATAAAAAAAAGTTAGGTTACACTTAATCCAAGAATAATCTCCCAAGAAATTACAAAAAGTTTTCCTATTCTCTCAAATTACATAGTAATCTAATGGTCACCTTAGTTAATTTGCCATTTAACCAGTTGGCTAAGCGTCGTCTAGCTGTAGTGTTGAACGTTGCAGTCAACAAGTCGGCTAAACGACGTATAGCCGTGTGATTGAATGGCGTTGTTTAGTCAAAAGGACAAGCTGTTTGATTGAACGGCTATTTTAACCAGTTGGCTGCGACATTCATATATCAATATTATAAGGCGTAATATTTGAACCATTATTTATTAAAAAAAAAAATTGTTACCTTATTACAAAATCCCTGAATGCAAGGTGTTCCATCTGGCAAGATGTCATTATGAGCAACTGGGAAGCAAGTTTTATTTAAGCTTTTCCTGCAACAGCGCTTGCACGCATCCGCAACTGTAAATGACACAACAAATAACTATCATAATTCAAAAGAAAACTAAATGTTACTATGGATGGTAATAGTGATGTGACAATGTAATACAATGGTAATAGTGATGAGCATTTCTAATAGGCTATTACAACTGCTCACCACTATTAAGTGGTGAGCAGTTGTAATAGTGATGAGAAGGTGTAATAGGGTGGTAATAGTAATAAAGTTGTAATAGGGTGGTAAAAGTGATGAGAAATTGAAATGTGGTGGTAATAGTGATGAGCAGTTGTAATAGGGTGGTAATAATGATGAGAAGTTGAAATAAAGTGGTAACATTAAATTTATTGGAAATATTAATTTTGACATTCTTTTAATTACTGTTTAGTGACTTGTATGTGCGTTGAAGAAATCTATAAAATTGCATTGTTTTTGATTAATAAATAAATAATTAAATAGTGATGAGAATTTGTAATATGGTAGTAATAGTGATGTGCCATACCGATATCGCACATGCAGCTGTGCATGCCCTGCGTCTCGCAGTAGGGCACGCAGGTACCGTTTCGGCAACGGCCACGCTCCGCGCACTCGTGCTCATCCGCGATCGCCGGTGCCTGTACGATATGGAATATTATATATAAGTAAAGCACTTGTGCTATAGTCAATATAGAGATGTTCGTTTTCTCTATTGACCCGGCCGGAGATCGTAATAGGGATCTCGCAGTGACGTTACTCTGGATACCGGTATGCGAGCCACACGATCACGGAGGTAGTCAAAATCATTAATAATATTATTACTTAATTATATATTAGAAATTAATATGTGAGAAATTACTCGCTTCAATATTTACAAAAGGTTCTACAAGCGTACCTTAGGACAGTCGGCGGAGGCGCCGTTGCAGGTGGCCTCCCCCTCGCAGGCGGAGTGCGCCGCCTCCCGGCACACCACGCCCGGCGGCGCGAACACGCACCCCGCGCAACACGGCGAGTTCTTGTCACTACATACAAAGCACCACATAACCACCTTGCCTATTTGTAACTGACCGATTCACTGAATTATATCAACGATTTTGTGACTGACTCAGCGCACAAGTCCGATGGTCTAAACTCCACAATAAATTCATAATGTGGCCTTCCCTCAAAAGTAATCCATTAAATTTCGGACGTGTGCCTTGAGTTCTTCACAAAATCGGTGTTTGATTCCTTGCGTCACTCAAATATTGATTTATTTTGATAAATCTCGATAATAACAACACTCGGAATACAAATACTTGATTTATTTACTAAGAAACGTTAACAATGTGTGCACACAGCGATCGGGGATTGTGTTTACGAGTATATAATATAATTCAGCTTATAATACTATTTTGCTTGTATCAGTATATAACAACCTGTACTTTATATAATTCGATAAAAAATTGTTAAAAAAATATAAGATCCCGATGTACGCAGAGCATCATCTGACATCACTCCGTTACATGGTAACCCTGTTTCGGATACATGGCAACCCTGTATTGGATACATGGTAACCCTTTGCAAAAAACAATTGTGGAATAAATTGGTGCGTAAAATTTTATTTAAATCGTGTTAGTTATAATGTAATAGCTCACCTACAGACTGCGCCTTGGTTTTTCCGTAATTTGCAATTTTTGTCACAACACATATCATTGTCTTCGGTTCCTGTAAAATTATTAGTAAGTTATACTATTATGTGTATATTATATAAAAACACAAAAGTTTTGTCAGTCAATCCACTAAAATACATTCATATAAGCCCTGATTTTAATTATTTAATGTGCAAAAAAAATAACTTTTTTTATTATTTTGTTAATGTTTTAAGTCCTTCAGTAATAAGGAATCTAATATAAAAGCGAACAATCACTAATTTATCAAACACTACGAGAAAAGAGGTAAAATGTCAATAAGTTATTTCTATAAATATCCATATTTAACACTTATTCAGTTTTGTTATAACTGTTCTTAATTTTAAATCAAATCACACAACTCCCACGTTAAGCTAATATCAATTTAATTTAATCATGGTAAGGCTTTAGTACTCACCGAGCAAGCCCGCGTCACACTCCTCGCCGCCCTCGACGCGTAGATTTCCACAGAAACTCTCCTCGGGCTCGGAGAAGCACCGCCCCGACTTGGCCTGAAGCACCTTGCGGATAGAACGCAAGCTGCACGGTGAGAAGCGCTACAACACATAAATTATAATAATCCCTTAAATTCACATCAATTAGCCTTGAACAAAGTAAGCACTGTAAGGTGTGTTATGGATACTAGAGTAATGAATAAACATAAATATACGATACATAGATAAGAAATATTCATAGAAATATATTATTTAATACCCATGACTCGGGTACAAATGCATCGTATTCATCACATAAACATCTGCCCTCGAACCTGGGACCATCGGTGCAAAGCAACAACGAAACTTATTATAAAATTACAATAATAACAAATATTTTTAAAGTACATTATTTTTAATTATAATATTAATTTTATTAAATATACGAGTAAAATGTAAATTTTATTAGTTGGTGTATATTTCAACTTTCATTGATAATTTTATAATATTAAATGTCAGTTAGCAATTTATTTTAATTTGATTAAATTATTATATTTGCATCACAGTACCTTGTTGTTGACATCGTAGCCGCTGACGCTGTAGGTGTACATGAGGTAGGATCCTCCCTGTGAGGCGGCAGGAGAGCACTCTGCCACATCGGGGTCGTGTTCGGAACCCCAGTTGTGGCCAAACTCGTGTGCCGTAACCAAATCCGCTTCACGCGTTATCACACGCTGCCCGTAGTGATTGCGCGACGAACTCAGACCAGAGTTCAAGTAGAGAGTGTATCCGTTCTTGAAGTACTCTGCATACACGCGAATCAAAGATTAAAAAAAAAAACACATGAAAACTTCGATATTGTTATAAAAAGCCATTACTTTACTGTCATCTACTAGAATCCTAATATGAAATATTACGTAGCAGTTTTAGGTAAATTAAAATATTTTGTAATTAAATAAATAAAAATTAAATTATAAAGGATAAAGTAAAATTCAACACATAAGCAAAAGCGGGACAAACACTTACACTATGGCAAAACATTGCTGAAAACAAAAAAAAAACTATTATAAGTATAAATTTTGTAACATAACAAACGTAAAAAAATAAAACATACAAAATACTAAAACATAACAATAAATTGAAGTAAATTTACAAAAAAAGGGATAATAAAAGTTTAAGCCTATTTTCTTTCATTTAATATTACAAAAAAGAATGTTTCCATATTGTTTCGAGTCGGGGAGGTTGTGCCACCTTATTACTACCGATTTCTGTACCACTAGTTATATTATTTTTAAATATTATTTCAGTTAATTTCAATCTACTTAAAATAAGTATTGTTTGGAGTTTCAGATTCTAACATAATTTTATACAATAATAGTTTCGATAGAAAAGTAAATTTTATCTGCATCATTTTTTATTTATTAAAGTGGTTTTTAGACTGCAACCACATGCTAGGGGTCTAACAGCGAGTACCTGGCGTGCAGATACCGCCGACGGAGTTGCGTCGCGGCGAACCGACGTACGCCAAACCCAGGATACCGCCCTCGAACTTCAAGTCAGTGAACAGGTGCGCTAAGCAGAAGTCCTTGTGCGAGTATTCGCGACTAAACACCTACGGTAGTACAACAATCAGTTGATAATATTTCAATTTTCTAAATTCTGTAGTTTAAAAATAAAATAGTTTTTTGTAATATTTTTGAAAAGCAAACTTTCGGCCGAATAATTTTTGCCTTAGTCTTTGTTTGAAAACTAAAAAACATTTTTAGAACTATAATTTTCAAGTGACCATTATAGCGGACTGTGACAAAGAAAAAATAAGTTAATCAGCCTGATCAATTGATTTACAAAAATATAGGTAAGTTTATGGTTGCATTTTTATATTTTTGAATGAGTCGATACCATCCAACCAACGCTCTTGCAAGCAGTGGGACGCATAGAGCTTGGAGATATTTCATTTTACACGGACCTACAGATAAAAACGCTATAGGAATCATGGGTCATACCCATTCGCCCCATAGCGATTTCGATAACTTGCCATGCGAGCCCAGTGCGGATTGGTACACGCTAACCATTCTGCAGTGGTCAATCATTCCTTGTGTTTGGCGGAAAAAAGCGCTTGCGAGTGCTTGTAAGAAAAATGGCGATCGCTGAGCGATAATAAGCAAAATGGCGGATTGTGTCAGCGCAACTGAAGTTAGCAAATGTGTCTTGGCTGAAAACTGTATAGTTTGTTTATCAGCGCTGGTAAGCGCTCGCAAGCGATTTTTTCTGCCAAACACAAGGATTGCCTTCAGAACCGCGAAGGAATTGGAATTTGATTTGATTGGAGAAATTTTTGATTAATCATCCCATTACTGATTTTTTCGAAAGTTACTTGAATCAGATTGGTGAATAATAGCAATCGCAGATACAGCTGGAACCAACGGCTTAATATGCGATACGTAGCACGGATGAGTTAAAGACAATAAATATGGTCACCCATCATGTCAAAAACGATTGACAATCTAGCTCCAAAAACTTTGACAGTCAACTTTTGACAATAGCTAACATATTTTACTAACCTCAAGTAAATTGCGCACGTCCCATTTCTCTCGAACCATATTGTAGTGTGCCTCGCCACCGCGTACTCGTGTCGGCTCGGAGTGCACTAAAATCTTCTTGATTACGAAGCCCATGCCTTTGAATCCATCCATATCCTGTGGAGTAATAGCACATTATAACACAAATAACAGGCATTACACTCAAAGACTTCAGGCGAGGGAATAATCGGCCGACCAATAGATGTGTTCAATACAATTCAATACTTTTATGATCGTAAATGTCACGATATTTCATCCCGCTTAAGACATTGTAGTAATACTGCCTTACACTCGCCGACGTTTCATTCAAATGTAAAAGTAAAATGTAATAATAGGTGCCAGTAAGTACTGCTTTGTTGACTATAAAAAAAAACAACCTTAAACAAATATTACATTGTGAGTGCAAAAAACAAATAAAATAATAAGAACTATAATATATAAAATACGTGTGTAATAAACAACTACGCCTCCGAGCCCTCAGATGGCATTCGAACGAAAAAGTCGCCCGGATAACGAAAGGTCGTGGGTTCGAATCCCATCTGAGGGCTCGGAGGCGTAGTTGTTTATTACACACGTATTTTATATCTTATAGAAATATTGCATTGTGAATGCAAAAAATTAAATTAAAAACATAATAAGAACTAATCAGTCATAATATAAATGATTGTTCTATTTCTATAAATTACTGAGCCAAAATTTTCTTCAATCGAATTTCAACCTTAAACCAAACCCTTAAATATCAAGTAGAAAAAAATTACATGTGGTTGACTTTATTTGCTCGTAATTTTTGTTGAAGCACGTTCCGAAATATAATAAACTGAATAACATTTATTGGTTTAAATTTTAATATTTACATTTTTAGCTACCTAGCTAATGGAGTGGTAGCTAATATTGTCATCCTAAAAATAAAATAATCTAATAAATAATACAAAACAAAATTAATGATGCAGAAATACTTAAATAAAATTACAGTACTTTATTTGTGCTGTTGTGGGGTGATCATAATCAAACTATGATAAACACACAGATAGGCCATGGAGAAGTATCTGTAATAGGGTTTTTTTATTTATTTCATGTTATTAATACCAACCTGACGGTCTTGCCAAACAGTATCATTATATATTTTATGAACTCGATCAATGAGACTTATCTGAAACAAAGAGTTTTACAAAAATTAACTAAAATATTTTTTTCTTTACCTAAATTACAGATGGGAATATTTACCAAATAACTAATGGTGGATTTTGTATTACTAGATCCCATTTCCTGGAAAAATCTGTAATCAGCTACAAGTAAGAGAGGGCATCTCGTCTTAGTGGGGGTATATTCATAATCACTCTGCCTCTTTACTCTCTTAGTGTTGCTCTTGCTATATTTTTTCTGTTTTAAATGCACATCTGCATTGTTAATTTTTGAATCTGTTTGGTTCAAATATTTATCTTTTTCAGATTGTTCGTACCTTAATTCTATATCATCTTTATCTTCAAGTTCATCATCATCTTCTAACTCTGAAAAATAAAATTACAGTAATAAGTTTTGAAATTCATGTATTTGTGTCAATTGTTTTAAATAGTCAACATGTCTGTCTCAATATTTATATATATATAAAATTATTTACTAGCTACTTACATATTTATTCTTTAACTAAGGAATATGAATAGTTCATAAGAAAATGGAGAAGGTAAGTAAGGCATTTAAGAGTGACGTCTTAATGAAAAAAGTTGTTTACTATAATGGAAAATTTTCGGGATAGACATGGAATAAACTATAAAGGTATTCTAAAAACACAAAACAGTTTTTATCAGAAAACACTGTTTTAAGTGAGGTTTGTAAATACTTCATGCAGTTACGCAACTTTCTGAAGGGTTAGTATCTAAATGACTAGATCCCAAAATTATTCCTTTGGTAGATAAGTAATCAAGGGCAACTCTTTGGATCAAACCAATAAGGATAGTATATAAAAATGACATTAAAAATTTAATGGAAACAAAAGAAAATATGTATAAAATGAGGGGACTCCCCTAATACTTGAGGTTTGCAGATAAATTTATATTGTATTTCTGACCTATGATTTATTTACTTATTGGTCCTAAAAGGCATTACCTGTACCCTCCTTTACGTAACCACACACCCTGGGCTTTTTGACACTGGTATTATCAGCCCAACTAAATCGGATGTCGGATGATCGATATGTGATCATTGTTCCCTCATCGTGATCAGGTAAATGGCGCCAAGAAGGCTAAAATAAAAAAAAACTTCAATTCAGAATCAGAGAACGTGTGAAATCGAATCAATCGAGTCCAAACTTGATATGTTTGCATTGCATTTATTACAGGACTTCCATGGCACCTATGGGCTCCATCACAAGTTCAGCTCCATATTACAATAATATTAAATGATTTATAATAAATTTATAATAATATATACTTATAATAAATCTGACCAATGAGAAATGATAAGTGGGTGAAAGAAGTGTCCCAAATTTTGTTTTATGGAAAATATAGAGATAATTGACTTGATTATTGAAATAATATTATCATTTTTAAAGGTAAAATTACATGCCTGCTATTTAGCTGTATTAACATTTAAATAAATTGATAAAATCAACATCATTCATCATCTAAGAAACCATGAAAAACAAATGGACATCTAGTATGAATGTAAAACTCATTTTAAGGTTTCGCAATATGTAACAAAATATGTATAAAATACATGGCTATCCAGCAGAGGGGATTTGGGATAGAGCCCCACTTGAAGACTTGGAAAACTTGAATTATTTATAGTGATTATTTTTTAAACTATAAAAATACTTTAAATAACAAAGTATAATAAAAAGTAACAAATCATTTGGCAATTTTATTATTCATAGTAACATTTGAATTTTAACAAAACTTTGAAGAAATAATAAATATAGCTAGAGTCGCTAATATCAAATAACATTAGTGAGAAAAAGATTCCTTCAACTCTTCATTGGAAGAAAATGAAATCGATGATGAACAATAATTAAATACTTTAGATTTTATACAATATACGGACAATAATAATTAAATATTCTTTAGCACAAATTTCTAACCTGTTTTTCCAAGTATAGTATGTTTTCACAAAATCCTGCTTCCTCGAATTTTATTTTGTTTAAAAAAGTAATAAAATTGCATTTTGTCACATCAAATTAACCATGTAGGTTTGCAACATTATCATTTCCTTAAGATAATTATTTCAATAGGAAAATACTAGAAAAATCAACTTGGCTCACAAGTGACTTCTCAGGCAAAGATAGCATTGAAAAAATGCTATCTTTGCCTGAGAGAATATATAAAATTTCCTTAAAAGTTTTAACAACTAGGTATAGCTTGAAATAATTCAATACTCACCTCTATATGGTATGTCTCATCTGGGGTATGGATAATACCAGTGATAACCCCATTTTCCAAGTGTAATTTCACTTCGGACACTTTCTCTCCAAACACTCTGCCTGTGTAGAAGTTATCCCTGTCTGTGCAAATGGATAACATTACTTTGTGATTGGTTGCAAGGTTTTGTTTCCTAACATAGAATCAATATTATAATATTCATTCTATGTTAGAAAACAAAATCTGGGGCAGGTTAAGATGCCTGCCCATGGCAAATAATAAAAATAACAAAAAGTATTAATTCTGTCTCACAATTGATTCCTTAATTAATATTAAAAAACAATTAGAAAGCCGATTCTCTTCAATCATAAAATTTACTGGTGCCTAACATTTTATTTTTTTATTTTTTTTTTCTATTAAGTACTACCACATGACTTACATTATCTCAATTGTATAGATTTAACAAAGTTTGCGAGAATTCTGATGTATGTCACAATAACGGTGTACATAACATTCGCCAATATTAAATTAGCAAAGAAACTGAAAAGATGATAACAAAATCAAATTAAACAATTTAAGCTGATCCAAAGATTTTAAAACAAATTTAACATTTAATTTAATGACATTGATTAACAATAATAATATTATTACATTGGGGTACTCAAGATTGTCAGTTATAATTGAAAAATAATATTCATTCAATAAAATAAAATAGAAAAACATATGAAAATTATAATTTAAGCTACAAGTATAAATCATATTAAATATTTTGAAAGAGGCTGGCAAGCTTTTGCTTAAAACTTTAGAAACTGTCTCCAGATATATCTTCAAATCTCCAAATAAATTTATACCAAATACATAGATTTATTAACCTGAGTTACAGGTCACCAAGACCCCCTGCTGATAAGACAACCTCATACTTATTTTGTAAAGAAAAAAACAAATTGACTAGTATAGAATGTAAGATATATAAAGATTTTGGGTGTGGTTTGGCAAAGCAAAAAGTTTTTATTCATTTAATTATGTAATTGGTTACATAGAACTTTTTTGAAGTAAATCTAGTAAGACTACTTGAGACATTTAGCCTTCTGTTAAACTTCTTTGCAATCAGGTGCATTAAATTACCGTCAAAATATTGAGCTCCATGTTCTGGGCCCGAAGGGAAAAAAGCTATATTCACCACTCTATGGGTTTGATACAGATTTTCCCATTCACAATATAGTCACTCAAACACAACTGATTTTATTCTACACCTAAATGTAAGGAGTCAATTATGTCTTTTAAGTATTTCATTATTATCCTAGGTGTACAAACAAATGCTATTTTTATGGGTATGTCACATAATTATTCATTTAGTTAATAATATGAAACACTATACAATAATACCTACGCTTTTAATAAAACATACCTATTCTATATAATTTCTTACCTATTTATTTTGATTTCTTACCAACATGAACTGTGGTTTGCATCCCATCTCCATCAACTGAATATGCTTTGAAATTAGAATGTAAAACTGAGCTGTGAGGATGAAGGATTAGCCTAAAATCTCTGCCGAGTGTTCTGAAGTGTAACTCTTTGATGGTGTTGAATGGGTGACTGGATAATTTTGCTCCTCGCTTTACTACATGATGCTGTAGACTAGAGGCATGAAGCGTTTCAAAATACTTAATATTTTTGTGAATTGAACCTAGACAAAAGAAAATTATCAATGGCTTAAACATTAACATCAATAACAAAAATTACGAGGAGTATATAACATACTTACATTCAAAACAAACCAATAAAATAGAAATATGAATATAAATTATTGGTGTGAAAATCTTTAACCTGAACATAGTGTAGGTTAAATGCTTCTCTATATAACTTTATAATATGAGTTCTTTGTAGTTAAAAGGTTAAATATGAGTATTTTTTTCATTTATGTTTGGAAACAATAGATATTACATTAATATACGAGCGAGAACTGAGTAACAGCCAACACTCAAAACAAAAGGCTAGGCGATACCACAGGCAATACTGTCTGACAGTGACACTGACACACAACCTGACAGTGTTGCCAGTAGTCGATAATCAAAAGTAACATGAGATCTTAAAAAATAAAAAACTAATTTTTACGAGAAAAGTTACATCATCTTAACTCTTCCGACAGATCAGGGTAACAGACATCAGCGTAATAATAATAATAATAATAATAATTCAAAATACAATGCTAAACTTAACAATATTACTCTGCCCCCTAGGTTAGGTCAACCTGTATTCTAGGAGACAGATCCTTCCCTCTAATATCTTATTGTATTAGCATATAGCACTATCTGTAGCTATAAACTAAGAAGTCATAGGACGTATCAATGTGTGTGTGTGTGTGTGTGTGTTTGTTTGTGTGTGTGTGTGTGTGTTAGAGAGTGTGCGTGTACGCATGCGTGCATGTGTCTCATTGATTTGGTACTAAATATATTTAGTATAACTTAGTATATTTTATTACTTTAAGTAATTTGAAATAATTGAGTTTAGTTATTGTTTAGTTAAATTTACTATTTTATACTTATCATTAAATGTATTTTGAGTTTCTTTGTAAATATATTTTAGAGTTAAGCTAAAAGTTGTTCAGTTTTTTCATAGTCTAGCAGAAGTAGCCAATCTCGTACTTTTATTTTACATATGTTTTTTTGTCAATTGTAAATTTCTATACTTTTATTCACCTTGTTGTACAAATGGGGCCCCAAAAAGCATGAGAATCTTTCATAGAATGTAGTTTTATGTATATCTATTTTACATATTTTCTTCACTCTTCTTCCGCCAGAGAGTAAAGTAGACCGGTCATAGGTTATTTTAGAGTGCTGATTCAATACAGTTTTCAGAATAAAAAGCTGTCTTACAGAAAGTAATCCACATAGCCGATACAGTTCAGTTGTGCAGTATCTGTAGGGTTTAAATGTCATCACTTTAAGCACAGACCTCTGGGCTCTTTCAGTGGTCAACAGTCTTGTTTTGCATGCTCCACCCCATACTGCAATGCAGTATAATAGAATGGACTGGCATATTGCATAATAAACTGTTTTTAATACATCCAGATCAGCAACATGACGCAAATTTTTCATGACCCAAATAACTTTTCTCACTCTGCCATTTAAATTTTCAATCTGTTGGGCCCAGGAGAGATGTTTATCTATTTCGACACCTAGGTATTTAATATGTGGAACTGCCACTAAACGAGCGCATTTACAAGGAAAAGATAGTTCGCCCTCACATGTATGTGCCCGAATGCCAAAGTGTGAATTAGGTTGGGTGCTACTATTAATGGAAAAGGTGACATATTTAGTTTTAGCGACATTGAGTGATAGCAAATTTTTGTTTAGCCAAGTGATCACCCTACCTAGACCTTGCTCAGCATGTTTACGAACCTCATCCCAAGTATCTCCATAGTATACTACAGCAGTGTCATCTGCGAAGGAAAAAACCTTACCATTAACTGGAGTATGAAGACAAAGCTCATTGATGTAGACCAGGAAAAGACTTGGTCCGAGGACGCTGCCTTGAGGCTTTCCGTAAGAAATGGGCATTTCATCACTACTGTACTCGCCAATTTTAACCCATTAGTAGCGATTACTCAAGTAATCCTCAAAGATTTTTACCGGCACTCCGCGTATACCCACATTCTCCAGCTTGTTTAACAGAATGGGAACAGAAACGGTGTCAAAAGCCTTTGCTAAGTCTAAAAAAATACCGATACACTTTTTACCTTTATCAAGGTTGTAAACTATGCATTCTGTCAAATTACTGACAGCATCTTCCGTTGAGTGGCCGGCCCTAAATCCAAATTGTGATTTCGCTAATAGGTTTTCATTTTCCAAATAGTTAATGAACCGTTTATTAAGAATTTTTTCGAAAACCTTGGACAATGATGGCAAGATCGATGTAGGTCTATAATTGTTGACATCGTTTCTGTTTCCGCGCTTGAAGACAGGTGTTATTAGTGCCTTCTTGAATGAACTCGGAAATACGCCACAAGCAAGACATAAATTAAAAATATAGGTTAAAACTGGCACAATATAACGGCATGCTAATTTCAGAAATCGAGTAGGGATACCATCCCAACCGGCAGCTGAATCACTTTTAAGGTTCTGTATTGTATTATAGACTTCACTTTTGTCCACTTCCAGCAGCACAAAGGACTTTAGATGACTTTGTGATTTAATGAGACATGGCCCAGTAGAGTTTCGGGGAATATTTTGAGCGAGTTTCTGACCAATTGTAGAAAAAAAAAGAGTTCACATCATTCAGAGAGTCAACAGGTCCCTCAGGATTTGTACACAGTAATTCTGCAGCGGTACGATTAATATTACTTGTGTTAGACACATTCTTTATTATACTCCAAATATGTTTGGGATTATTACTATTTTGTAGCTCAGATTTATAATATGACTCCTTTAAATTCTTAACAAGGTTAAAGTAGAAATTTCGATATCTGCGATACGTGATCTGTGCTACTTATTCATCTAAGTTAGTTTTTGCTATTTTTTGGAGTTTATTACGATTTCGCATACATCGTAGAATACCAGTAGTAATCCAAGGCTTTAAAATGCGTTTACTACGGGGAATCACGACAACTCTTGTGTTGGCAGTCAGTACTTCTCTTAGAGTTATTATTAAAGAGTCAGTTGCAAGATTCGGATCTTCTATGGAATAAATATGGGATAAATCTTTAATTTCTAATTGTTTTAGAGCATTATTGTAGTCAGTCCTTGTTGAAGTGAATGTTTTATTTTCTGTATTAGGTATTAGAAACACGTCTATGTTGTGAATTGAAGGCGACCTATATATAGCAATTACAATAGTATCATTATCAATCTTTATGACCAAACAATTAGCTTCAACAAGCGTTCAACGGAGCGTCCGGCTCCTCAATAACACAATGAACACTTTCATTTGTATAAACCACTATCCCATCATTTTGATTATGACATAAATTTGAGAATGCTAACGTGTAATTTTCATAACGAGGAAGCGGTTTATGGCAGTGTGTCCATGTTTCAGTGAGAATGACCATATCACATTTCACACTTAGTCCAGTCAATAATACTTGAAAAGAGTCAAAATTTTTGTAAACACTTCTGAAATTTTGAGTTATTATTTTAAAACTATGCCTACCATGCTTTATCTTGATTGCTAATTCATTTAAATCTATTAATTCGCTATGATAAACCTGTAATTCATCAATTTCATTCAATAGATCTCTGGCAATAGCCATTTGTAATATGTAAATTTAAGACATTGTATAATTTGTAGTCGCAAAAACATATGACATTACGAAGATATTCCAAACAAATGGCGAGCAGATTATAAAATATTTTTTCTTAGTGATATTAGTAATACGGTTCAGATAAGCTTTAGTACCCATTATGTTACTAGATACATGGTTTTTGTGATTTATTATGTAAATATAGTGTACTTATAAGATAGAATTTTAGATAGGTTGTATTGTTTGTGTAATGTAATATAATGTGTATGTTTGTGTGCATTTTTGTATTATTAAATACTTTAAACAGAAAATTAATGATTAAGAAAAGTTAAAATGAAAGCATGCAAAATCCCCTGAACAAAATAGTGTTTGAGCCTAGTCACTTGGTAGATAGTTTTTGCAAGTCAGATGTACAGTCAATCCTGGTTGCCGGCTGCCCTTCCTTTCTTCGTAAATATACTCTTCCATTAGCAATCCAACAGAAAGTGTAGTTGTTTTCTTTGCTGAATTCACGGTAAGAATAATACAGTTTTCTTGTATCACTTGTAACGTGTTCCGATATAATAATAGATAGAAGGAAAGATGATGCCAGATTAGTTTTTGTCCTAATAGGCAGAAAATAACAGAGCCGATTAAGCGACCCGTATGCAGCAAATACCTTTTTCAGCAATTCATCCACCTGTGGTCTCCAGGACAAATGCTGGTCAAAAATAATACCGAGGTTCTTGACAGTTTTCGAGTAATGGACAACAGCACCGCCAAAAAACACTGCGGGAAGTTGCCCAAAATCTATCCTCGAAACGTAACGAGGAATACCAATCAGGGATGTTGCGAATATTCGCATCCGCATCCGCATATGCAGAACTTCCGCATCGATTTAGACATCCGCATCTGCATCCGCATCCGCATAAATCGATGCGGAGCTGATGCGGATGCGGATGCGACAAGAAAGAAAGAGGAGGGGCCGGCGAGTGGCACGTGTCGACCGAGTAAAAGATTGAAGATGATACGTGGGTACCACAGAAAGTGTATAGAACTGACCAGTTAGAAACATTGCTAATGAAAACTTTTTCGAATTTCAATTTTAAAACTCTTTGGTAATCTAATGTAGTGTATTGCATTCATTTGTTTTTGTGAATTGACGACAAATCTAACACTCTGTTACAAGTGAAAATTAACCTAACGCGAGAAAACTTTCGTTCAATAATTTATTATGACTTTCGTTATGGGCTAACTCAATAACAAAGCTATGATAGGCTGCGAATAGCATTTTTTAATGAAGCCCCATCTCGTGCCACTATTTACAATTGGTTTAACGAGTTTAAGCGTGGACGTATCAATCTCAATGATGATCCGCGTGAAGGACGTCCTTTAACAGCGACTACTGATGATAACATCAGTACTGTGCGACGCATGATAGAGGATGATAAGAGAGTGACCTATCAGCAGATACGGGCCAGTCTAGGCATTGGTATGAGTCAAGTTCAAAAAATATTACACAAACATTTAGGCGTCAAGAAGCTTTGTACTATATGGATTTCCCATACTTTAACCGACGGCCAGAAACACCTTCGCATGGACTGGTGTCGGCAAATGTTAGATAAGTTCAACGGCGGTGACTCAAATGCTGTATTTGACATCGTAACAGGTGATGAAAGCTGGATATATTGCTATGAACCCAAAACCAAAAGACAATCAGCTCAGTGGATGTTTCCTTTCGAGGATCGGCCAACTAAGGTAAAGAAAGGTAGAAGTCAAGGAAAAAAGATGATTGCCTCATTCTTTGGTCGGAAGGGTCATTTCGCGACAGTTAGGTTAGAAGATGGAAGGACAGTTACTGCAGACTGGTATGTCAATCGCTGTTTGCCTGTTGTTTTAGAAAAAATTCGACAGCAGCGCCCTCGAAGCAGGATCCTCCTTCACCACGACAATGCTTCAGCGCACTCCGCAGAACGGACTGTTGAATATTTGACTATGGCAGGTGTCGAGATAATGAGTCATCCACCATACAGTCCTGACCTGGCGCCCTGCGAATTTTATTTATTCCCAAGAACTAAACATAAAATTCGAGTTATTCGCTTTACGAGCCCTGAAGATGCGGTGAAAGCGTACGAAAATGCTAAAGAAGAGACCCCTAAGGACGAATGGGCCCACTGCTTTTCTCAGTGGTTCCCTCGAATGCGCCCCTCAGTGAGGGGCGCATTCGAGGATGCGCGCGTCGAATGCGACGATGTGTAGAGAGGAACGGAGATTACTTCGAAAAACAATAAAAGTATTGGCAACTTCCTTCATTAAGCCGTTTTTATTTTTCTAAACATTTTCCGTGTTACCTAAGTATATTGAAGATTAACAGAAACACGAAAGACATCGTGGCTTCTCGAACAATATCTCTAAGTACCGAAAGAGCGAAGAAAATGAGAATGACAGATTTCATGGAAACAGAACGGAACGACTAGAGACCTCAGGTTATAGGACGTCAGTCCTGTTTAATTAGTAATCTTACCATGATGCTCGATTCATAAAGTGATGTTGAGGAGAGTCAAGAAACACCAGAAATTGTCAGCCCTGACACAATTCACTAGATGGAGTTACTTACTTTTCGTATTAAAAAATAATAAAATAAAAGAGTCCGCTTAAATGTTGGAGTGTTAATTAAAGTGAGTTCAAACTGTTACCTAAAAAAGCACGCAAATTCTTATCAGCGCCACCAGCCAGTGTTCCAAGTGAACAGTTATTTAGTAGCGCAGGATTAATACACGAACCCTTGGGAAACAGCCTGGAGTCCGAAAAGGCGGCCATTCTACTTTTCATTAAATATAATGCTCCAATATTTTAATTTCATTACTAAAACAATAAATCAATAATAGTAATTCACTCATTACTTTATTATTAAACTAGCTGACCCGGCCACACGTTGCCGTGGCTCAGTTATTATAATTTGTTTTTATTAAAAATCAGCAATAGCCCGCTCGCGCGTTCTGAACCCGCGCAATAGGCAGCCTTTATGATATTGTTTCATTGGTGGGAGAAGTGGTGGGAGGCGCCCGACGTGACGGCACAGTGGTGGCATGTGCGTGAGTTGCGGGCGGTACTGGACAGTACTTGGACATGGCAATATTACTTTATTTTTCTTTTCTTTGTTTAATAAAAGTAGCCTAACTTACTTCCCTATTACATCAGCTACCTGCCAATAAAAGTCCCGTCAAAACCGGTCCAGCTATTTTAGAGTTTAGCCCGAACAAACAGACAGACAAAAATTGTAAAACATGTTATTTTGGTGTATGTACCGTATATATATTCATATGCATGTAGTAAAAAACGGTTATTTCAATATTACAAATCGACACTCAAATTTATATGTATAGATAAAGAAAGGATAAATATTACTGCTTTTTACCCTACCAAACCAACACTTAAGTTTTTTGTACAGTTCCGCATCCACTTCCGCGGATGTGAGCCTCCTAAAATCCGCATCCGCTTCCGCGGATGTGAAAAAAATTACATCCGCAACATCCCTAATACCAATTATTATGCACTGCGTTTTAGCTGGATTAACCATCAGACACGTCAATTTAAAGGAATAAATCTAACTATTACCTTTATTAAACAGATGCAAAAATTGAATTGCGAAGATATTTTCTAAATATCAGAATAATATGCAAGAAAGTTGTAGAAAGCGCATTTTTATCTATCAGCCCATTGTTTAACTTCCATTTTATGATAATCGATTTATCAGTAAAGTTCGCTTTTGTCGTAAAGTAAAAACTAGTTAGTTATAATAATTTCACAAATAATTACAAAATAAAGCGCTAATGAGGTACGCAATATAACAATTTATGTATCGATATTACTTAAAATAAAACATCTTACCAATTTTTCAAATAAAGCAGACTTACCGATACCTATCTATGTCAATAATACTTTGTTAGATAAGTAACATGCTGATTTAACGCTGACAATAACCAAGATTAATACACAGCTAATATGACAAATCACTATCTTGCACCATTTTGTAATGAATAAATAAATAAGAACTTTACAGAAACTTGAACGTTATGCTTTAAACCCCTTAAAACCCGCGAGCATGAACCTATACATGAGCGCGACAACGATACCTAAAATCCGCGAGCATTATATAGTGCTCTATAGCGCGCAGTCTGATTTAATCGTTATTACGGCTTTGGTATTGGTTCTGTTTGAATATTTTTCCCCGACAGAGAGAGAAATAACGCATTAACTCAAAGCGTGGGTTTTAAGGGGTTAAAAAAATTGTATTTTTTCCAACTACAGCCTATATATACTTACGTACTTATAGTATACATTTATTTGTTCTTTTAACATAATGGGTAGGTATATTCCAATAAAAAGAAACTTTGTTATAATTTTTTTAATTCTTTATTTCAATAACCCGTAAACCACACGACGACATGGTGTAAGACCATTTCTCTCGAAGTTACGGCCTGATGAATTGCCTTAAAATTTTGAATTTTTTTTGATCCCTTAATTTTTTCCAGTAGTGTAGTTACAAAAAGTATTCCATATTGTATAATATATTTAAAGAAAAGTGATAGGTAGGAACAACATAATATAGGTACCTATTATTAAAACATAATTGTTTATCAATAATTGTATTAATTAAATTTAAATAAGTTTGTTGACTTCGGACACTTAAAAGCTATGAAGTTCAAAACAATGTATAAAGATAGAAGTCTAGAAGAAACTTAAAAAAAAACTAGACTAATTTGCGCAATATGTTCTCACTGGATAGATGACCAGCCATCCTGAGTTTGGAACGGCCCGTCACTTTGAAAAGTACCTAGTTTATTTTTTAATTGGGGGGTAGCAGATTTCTAAACGATTAGTAGCAGCTTTCTTTAATTATTTCGATGTATAAAATATGGGTGCCTAGTGACTGTCCAATCTGAGATGGTTACCAATTTTGATCCCCATTCAAAGTTCTTTCGATCTTTATGTGCGTTAGCTATTACTTGATAGACTGAAGCAACTGCCTTTGCACCAGGTCTTCCCTATAAACATTTTTCAGAAGTTATTGCTTAGATGGATAATAGACTTTTCACATATTTTGAATTACCTATGACAATAAAATTTTATATTTATTATTTTACTGAACATACGTTCCGTGGTCAATTTTATTGTTAAATAACTAACATGTACCCACTCTCTATACTTTTGTACAATGTAGGATGATACTTTTGACAGTTGACACCTATATAGAGGATATAAAGTTGCTATTGCAATGTCAAGCCAAACAAGGAAACAAACGCTACCTTATTACGTAGCAATAAGGAAGTGACACCTGTCAAAAGTATCATCCTACATTGGACAAAGAATAATGGCTAGCATATAGATCACTCACATATTTGGTCAACTAAAATTTTCATAGAAATATCTTCAGACGATCGGGGAAATGAAAACAGTGGCCTAAAAGCTAAGATTTAGAATAGAGAATTGCACAAAAGGATGCCAGTTTCACCTACATACCATGTTTTTAATTTTAAAACAAATAAAAGTTCTGTATACTGAATGAAAGTAGTTTTATTTGCTCTTAGTTTTAACATTATGAGAAGGAATGCAAACAAGAGAAGTGGTCTATAAGCTTACATCCCACCACGCAATCTAAGTACAAGATGTAAAGTGGATTCCTTTTGAATATTGTAGTCTGACAAGGTGCGCCCATCTTCCAATTGTTTGCCGGCAAAGATAAGTCGCTGCTGGTCTGGGGGAATGCCCTCCTTGTCTTGGATTTTGGCCTTAACATTTTCGATTGTGTCTGATGGCTCCACTTCCAAAGTGATAGTTTTGCCTGTCAGGGTCTTCACGAAGATTTGCATACCGCCTCGGAGACGTAGTACCAAGTGAAGTGTGGATTCCTTCTGAATATTGTAGTCTGACAAGGTGCGCCCATCTTCCAATTGTTTGCCGGCAAAGATAAGTCGCTGCTGGTCTGGGGGAATACCCTCCTTGTCTTGGATTTTGGCCTTAACATTTTCAATTGTGTCTGATGGCTCCACTTCCAAAGTGATAGTTTTGCCTGTCAGGGTCTTCACGAAGATTTGCATACCGCCTCGGAGACGTAGTACCAAGTGAAGTGTGGATTCCTTCTGAATATTGTAGTCTGACAAGGTGCGCCCATCTTCCAATTGTTTGCCGGCAAAGATAAGTCGCTGCTGGTCTGGGGGAATACCCTCCTTGTCTTGGATTTTGGCCTTAACATTTTCAATTGTGTCTGATGGCTCCACTTCCAAAGTGATAGTTTTGCCTGTCAGGGTCTTCACGAAGATTTGCATACCGCCTCGGAGACGTAGTACCAAGTGAAGTGTGGATTCCTTCTGAATATTGTAGTCTGACAAGGTGCGCCCATCTTCCAATTGTTTGCCGGCAAAGATAAGTCGCTGCTGGTCTGGGGGAATACCCTCCTTGTCTTGGATTTTGGCCTTAACATTTTCAATTGTGTCTGATGGCTCCACTTCCAAAGTGATAGTTTTGCCTGTCAGGGTTTTCACGAAGATTTGCATACCGCCTCGGAGACGTAGTACCAAGTGAAGTGTGGATTCCTTCTGAATATTGTAGTCTGACAAGGTGCGCCCATCTTCCAATTGTTTGCCGGCAAAGATCAGTCGCTGCTGGTCTGGGGGAATACCCTCTTTGTCTTGGATTTTGGCCTTAACATTTTCGATTGTGTCTGATGGCTCCACTTCCAAAGTGATAGTTTTGCCTGTCAGGGTCTTGACGAAGATTTGCATACCGCCTCGGAGACGTAGTACCAAGTGAAGTGTAGATTCCTTCTGAATATTGTAGTCTGACAAGGTGCGCCCATCTTCCAATTGTTTGCCGGCAAAGATAAGTCTTTGCTGGTCTGGGGGAATACCCTCCTTGTCTTGGATTTTGGCCTTAACATTTTCGATTGTGTCTGATGGCTCCACTTCCAAAGTGATAGTCTTGCCAGTCAGGGTCTTCACGAAGATTTGCATACCACCTCGGAGACGTAGTACCAAGTGAAGTGTGGATTCCTTCTGAATATTGTAGTCTGACAAGGTGCGCCCATCTTCCAATTGTTTGCCGGCAAAGATAAGTCGCTGCTGGTCTGGAGGAATACCCTCCTTGTCTTGGATTTTGGCCTTAACATTTTCGATTGTGTCTGATGGCTCCACTTCCAAAGTGATAGTTTTGCCTGTCAGGGTCTTCACGAAGATTTGCATACCACCTCGGAGACGTAGTACCAAGTGAAGTGTGGATTCCTTCTGAATATTGTAGTCTGACAAGGTGCGCCCATCTTCCAATTGTTTGCCGGCAAAGATAAGTCGCTGCTGGTCTGGAGGAATACCCTCCTTGTCTTGGATTTTGGCCTTAACATTTTCGATTGTGTCTGATGGCTCCACTTCCAAAGTGATAGTTTTGCCTGTCAGGGTCTTCACGAAGATTTGCATACCGCCTCGGAGACGTAGGACCAAGTGAAGTGTGGATTCCTTCTGAATATTGTAGTCGGACAAGGTGCGCCCATCTTCCAATTGTTTGCCGGCAAAGATCAGTCGCTGCTGGTCTGGGGGAATACCCTCCTTGTCTTGGATTTTGGCCTTAACATTCTCAATTGTGTCTGATGGCTCCACTTCCAAAGTGATAGTCTTGCCAGTCAGGGTCTTCACGAAGATTTGCATACCACCTCGGAGACGTAGTACCAAGTGAAGTGTGGATTCCTTTTGAATATTGTAGTCTGACAAGGTGCGCCCATCTTCCAATTGTTTGCCGGCAAAGATAAGTCGCTGCTGGTCTGGAGGAATACCCTCCTTGTCTTGGATTTTGGCCTTAACATTTTCGATTGTGTCTGATGGCTCCACTTCCAAAGTGATAGTTTTGCCTGTCAGGGTCTTCACGAAGATTTGCATACCGCCTCGGAGACGTAGGACCAAGTGAAGTGTGGATTCCTTTTGAATATTGTAGTCTGACAAGGTGCGCCCATCTTCCAATTGTTTGCCGGCAAAGATCAGTCGCTGCTGGTCTGGGGGAATACCCTCCTTGTCTTGGATTTTGGCCTTAACATTCTCAATTGTGTCTGATGGCTCCACTTCCAAAGTGATAGTCTTGCCAGTCAGGGTCTTCACGAAGATTTGCATACCACCTCGGAGACGTAGTACCAAGTGAAGTGTGGATTCCTTCTGAATATTGTAGTCTGACAAGGTGCGCCCATCTTCCAATTGTTTGCCAGCAAAGATAAGTCTTTGCTGGTCTGGGGGAATACCCTCCTTGTCTTGGATTTTGGCCTTAACATTCTCAATTGTGTCTGATGGCTCCACTTCCAAAGTGATAGTCTTGCCAGTCAGGGTCTTCACGAAGATTTGCATACCACCTCGGAGACGTAGTACCAAGTGAAGTGTGGATTCCTTCTGAATATTGTAGTCTGACAAGGTGCGCCCATCTTCCAATTGTTTGCCGGCAAAGATAAGTCGTTGCTGGTCTGGGGGAATACCCTCCTTGTCTTGGATTTTGGCCTTAACATTTTCAATTGTGTCTGACGGTTCCACTTCCAAAGTGATAGTTTTGCCTGTCAGGGTCTTCACAAAGATTTGCATACCGCCTCGGAGACGTAGGACCAAGTGAAGTGTGGATTCCTTCTGAATATTGTAGTCTGACAAGGTGCGCCCATCTTCCAATTGTTTGCCTGCAAAGATAAGTCGCTGCTGGTCTGGGGGAATACCCTCCTTGTCTTGAATTTTGGCCTTAACATTTTCGATTGTGTCTGACGGCTCCACTTCCAAAGTTATAGTTTTGCCTGTCAGGGTCTTCACGAAGATTTGCATACCACCTCGAAGACGGAGTACCAAGTGAAGTGTGGATTCCTTCTGAATATTGTAGTCTGACAAGGTGCGCCCATCTTCCAATTGTTTGCCGGCAAAGATAAGTCGCTGCTGGTCTGGAGGAATACCCTCCTTGTCTTGGATTTTGGCCTTAACATTTTCGATTGTGTCTGATGGCTCCACTTCCAAAGTGATAGTTTTGCCTGTCAGGGTCTTCACGAAGATTTGCATACCACCTCGAAGACGGAGTACCAAGTGAAGTGTGGATTCCTTCTGAATATTGTAGTCTGACAAGGTGCGCCCATCTTCCAATTGTTTGCCAGCAAAGATAAGTCTTTGCTGGTCCGGGGGAATGCCCTCCTTGTCTTGAATTTTGGCCTTTACATTCTCAATTGTGTCTGATGGTTCCACTTCTAGTGTGATTGTTTTTCCAGTTAAAGTCTTCACAAAGATCTGCATCTTGTCCTACAAACAAAGAAACAAAAATTCAGAATTTTATATATAATCTTCTTATGGAGAATTTGACCTGTCAAAGTTTTTCTCAAGGTTTTTGCATGTCTAAAATTTATTGTCCTATCAATCGTAGTTATATATTTACCTACTTAAATTATCATTATTCTTTACAAATGTGAATGACGTAAACTCAAATTTGATTCTTATTTTGCCCCTTATATGGAAAAATGCCAGAACCAAACATTGTTTTAGTCGGGTTTTAACATTAATCAAACTAAACCTGAGTCTAGCAAGAGACCAATTTAATTATCTTAAAAATATGGAATAAACTGTGTTGTTAATACTAGAAATATTGAAATGTAGGGTATTGAATCATTAGGACAAATGAATGATTAAAACAGTTCATTTAATAGAAATTAGAATCACAAATTTAAAGACAACTTTATAAAAAAAAGAACCGAATAAAATTTTATTCTAAAATGGAAATAGGTACCTAATATCTGTAGCTATGGAAAAGTAAAGAATTTTAAAAATACTGGTTATTTCTCTATCAATTGTGCAGAATAATATGCACTAAAAAGTGAAGACATAGGATTACTGACTGGAGTGTAATGATGTTAGAAAATTAATTAAAGACAAGGACTCGGAAGGTAAATGTAACGTAGAAAGTTAAAATAATCATATTTCTTCGTCATAAGTATCTGTTTTCCAACCCCATTAATGTTTAAAAGTTTTGACCTTAATAGTGAGCAGCATCGAGGACGAAAATTTAACAGTAAAACGAGCATTACAAAATGGCGACTGCCGAGTTTAATTTCACAATAAATAAACTTACCAACAATATCAAAAAGTGGGAATGTGACTTAGATATACAAGTTTACAATATAATACTTTAGTGAATTTATAATGCTTTACCAATTTAAATATATAAATGCCTATATACAGCAAATATTTCACTACAAAATAGCACTTAAAAAGGAATAGAATAAATAGGTTAGTTAGTCATACCTTAAATTTTCGCAAGATTTCATCAGAGTTAAAAATCAAATATTAATAGGACTCATTGTTTTTTTAAGTAATACATATTAAATATGAACTTTAATGCTATTAAAATTGATTCCCATTCCTTTAAAACTTAAACAAAGGCATGATTTGATTAATCGCTTATCTTCTTTTATGTGACTATGTATGTATGTATGAATTCACTAAAATATTTTATTAATATTAACTAAGTAAGACTGATGAAATAAAAGCTTCAATGCTGTGAAAACATTTTTTTTTTGTGGAAACGTTCTATGATTTGAAATACAAAATGGCGTTCAGGAAATTGCAATTGCGTAGTTTCTTATTTCATCAATCTCTATGAAATGTACAAACGACATTAATTAAAAGAGTATAAACTTACCTATCACACACTATAATTTTATAGATGCAAAAACACAATCTAAAATTACTAATTATAACTTTCAACAAACAATTCTGAAAAGTCACACTTGACGTCACTACTACAAATACAGTTCTGTTTTCAACAGCTTCTTCCTCGAAATAATTCACCAATGGAAGTCATTCACCATATTTATAAGAGCAAACTGTCAGTGTTAACAGTATAATACCTTTGAACTCCCATTACCCATAAAGAAATTAATACAAAATAAGTAATTTATTAACAATTATGTTATTTGTAATTTTAAAGTTTTATTTACCGACAGACACGTGCATTTAATTACAACGTTGGTATTTTAAGGCGATTTTTAACCTTTAAAAAAAGACCTTAGTCATGATTAAATATTAAAAAATTAAACGCTTTACTAAGCCAGTAAAAGTGGTTTTATTTAAATGTATGATAGACGTGGAAGTGTCAGAACTAAATAAAGACATACTTAACTTTGTAGTTAATCGAAACGATCTGTTATAAAATATATTAATGCTTCATTGTCGATTCTTTTTTTCAAATAAATGTTTGTCATTGCAATAAATAGCTACAAATACCGAATATATAAATACGGTATTTTTATTTGCTGAGCTACTACGTTGTTTCTTGCATACCGAAATTAAATGATTTCAGATCAACTTCCCTATCGGTTTTGATTTTATAAGCCTCAAATATACGACGTTAATGATAAGTTTTTTATCGTGCTTAATTAAAATCTTTTTTTATAAATATATTTATATAAGATATGTATGTATTAGTTTCAATTTGAAATCCATAGAAATTTTAATGCGTATATAACCGTTAGGCAAACGTTTAGGCATTTGTGAGTTAAAAATATTTGGATGGCTTCGACATAGGTCCATAAAAATTTACTTAACTACAAGTTACTTCTGTCTATATTTACCCCGTTAGAATTTAAAGATATCGAATTCCTTTTATAAAAAGTATGTATAGTTCACCAATTATCCATAAACTAAAATACCCTTAATCGAATTTCAGTTTGAAGAATCGTCCCGAGAACACGGCTATTGAAACGCAGTCGCAACGTTAAATAAATTAACCAAAATAAAAACATGTTTGTAGTCCAGTACCCTCAAATAATTTATTTTACCCAATTTACAGTAAATATAATACAACTGGTAATACCATCACGGGGTATTGACTCATTTGACTCTCTTGCTGTACCGACTACAGGCGAGCAAACCCGAAATTGAACGAGTCGTGTGTGTGTATTGATCTTACGCTCTCGTTACTTGCTATGAAACGAAACAAAAACATCCAACTAATTCTAGAACGCACTCAACAGTGCGTCATACAGTTATCACCTGTTCTTTGTGACGTGTTATTTCTAGATTTTTGTTTTCTTGATAATGCGTGTTAACAAAACAAGCAGAAATAAAGAAAATAGATATGATGGTCAAATTAAAAATTACGATCCTCATTCATTGATGATCGTAAGGGCTTATTTTTATTATAGTACAGACAATAAAAAGTGCAGACAGACAGACACGATCATATTCGCTACAGGTGGTCTTCTTACTAGATGATTTCGGACAGAAAAATATTTTTTTGAATTTACTTTAACTCTCCTTTGTTCGTAGTACCTACTTAATCAGGACTGTCCTATCGTTCCCCTAATCAGTCGGAGGCACAATTAGTCAAATCTATTAAATCAATCACTGTAATCCTGATACCAGTAATTTTAAATAAGTTTTTGGCGACCTTCGTGTTAGAGTGGGTCGCATTCCGGTTTTTTAATAAGCCGAGGTCTCCTGTTCGATTACCGGCCGGGTCAATGTAAAAAAACGAACTTTTCTATATTGGCTAGGGTTTGGATATCGTGGTACATCATTGTTACTGAATTCCATAACATAAGTGCATTAGCTAGGTACTGAAATTGGATTCAAAACAATATATATGATGGGGCGTCTAATATTTATATATTTAATACGTGCTGCGTATATAATATATATACATTTTATTCCTAGAAAAAAAGTCAAAATCAGAGTCTCGACTTTCGACATAAATCACTCGGAATACTTGAGTGGCTGTATAGGATACCCCGGTACCTAACCTATTTATTCTCACTATATTTAAATGCTACTCCATATTTTCATACATAGGTAAGTCAGCATAATTCATACTATGATTTCGTCAAGTAAGATGCAATATTGTGAAACTTTACGCTTGGTGCACATCTAAACATGTAGGTTTGAAATAGACATCATAAATTAACTGCTCTGTTTAGGTTGGAAAAGCTAGTCCCTTTTTCCAGAAAAAGTCGCGGATTCTAATCTCCCCTAAGTTGGATATTTTTTTTTCTTTTTTTTTTTTTCAGCAACGTCTTTATAAGCAAGTACTTATGTATGTTTACTAAGTTTACAAGTATTAGGTATAGTTTGTACGGTTGACAGCTTATTAAGTTGTACACTCTAAAAGAATATGATCTTTATTAAAATGACGTAAAGTTGAACTTGGTCAATTGCGAAAAGAATAAGACACAGAAAAATTGATATGTCGCGAACAGACTGTGTCGCACATACAAAACAGCCTATCTTAATGAATCGCAGGCCCTTAAGGCGATTGTGATTCCTTATAAGTGCCCATGGATGCCTTGCGTACCTAATTAATTCATTAGTGTTAGGTAACTATAGAATATAATAATATGTTCTATGCTTATCGGATTTTAAGAAAGGATATTATGGTTAGGTACTTAATTGTTCACCAATCGAAGAATTCATAAAAAAAATACAAGTATATTAAGTTAACCGTCAACTCTTATATTCTGTATTACAAATGTTCTATAATATTCTAGTATATATTTCTACTAGATACCCAAAGTAAAACAATTTGTATTTGTTGTTTTACTTTTCGTGGAACATACTAATGTTTTAATTTTAGAGCTTACAATTGGATATACAAAAACAAAAGTCAAAAGTAATATTAATAGAACAAACGGTAAAGCATAAATTATATTATCTATGAAAATACGCAGTAGACAAAAAGGAGGAAATAAAGTTCAAAATCGCAGCAGTTATGAACAACAGGACTTCAACCTACCACAAACTATAAAAAAAAAAAAAAAAAAAACTGTATGAGTGAGATTTAAAGTTGAAAATCGATTGTAAACATTTGACACTATCTTTGGATCGATATCAACACTTGTCACTGATAACTGATAACTATATTACAGCGATTCCGCATCCACTCCTTGATCGATTTTTCCATGGACTTTTATCACCGATATTGTGTGTGATTCAAGTTTTAACGCATGCGTCTGCCTGTCTGTCGTCCACTGTAAATTTATGAGGTGCACTGTCCTCGATAGCTAGGTACTGACGAAATTCAAAACGTTATATTAGGATCCTTCACGAAATCGGATAAAATCGACGTGAGAAATTCGACGGAAAGTCAGACTCTTGACTTTTCGTATAACTCTGTCGTGTCACGTGTGCGGAAACAAAAATGGACACTACGGAGACGTATGTTTCTAACGTAGTTACAAATAAGAGTCTTTTATTAATATCTGTTTTTTTATTATTTTGTGTAAGTTATTCCTGAATAAATAGTGGTATCTAATATAACAAAGGTGGTCCCACCTTATATTTATCTTCTTTCTACGATGCAGACAAGGGCGTCGGTCTGTCGCGTCGCGTCAATGAACTACAGTAAATTGTACACTTTTGGCACGCGCTCATTTCACACGTAAAATCGTATACACTTTCTTTGTTCCGTACGAATCGTCCAAAAATAATATAGGAAAGACCTACTAACGGTATATCTACGCAACAATCAGCAGACTGATGGTATGTGGGGATACTAATTAAAGAATCTTGAAATACAACGTAATGATTGGAAAAAGGAGGGGGGTAGCTAAGGCTGGTTTTTGGCGTATTTTATTTTACACAAAAAATATATTTTTTGCTAATAAATATAGATCATAAATAGTCGATTTGACCATAAACGGAACCTCAACAACCCCCCAGATCCCAAAAATACTCCTTGCGCAGAAATCTGTCTATAATTCGTCGATTTATAGGAAATAGTCTGAGGAAGTCAAAAATTTGTATCACCTGAGGTTGCCTAATATGGGTACCCGATGGCGAAATATTGCACTTTTTGGTGTCCATGGACTTGGGTTCTTGCCGGGATCCCAAAAATACCCCTTGCTCAGAAACCTGTCTATTATTTGTTAATTTATAAGAAAAATTCTGAAAAAGTAACCTATTAAAGAAGTTGTCATTATGATAATTACCTTTGATTGGGTAAGAAATATTTTATCTCACCGACTATTTTAATACTTAAAGGATTTTAATCGTTTGCCTATAGAGTCCAACTTATTTACGGCCATTATTAAATAAAACCTACCTCTCTAAAAGATAGGCCTTTACTTTGGTTTGGTTCGTTTCCTAAATAACTTCTCGTTATTTCCCTTACGTTGACAGAAATATCAAGACAATATATATATCTCTATTTTATTACTGAGAGTAGATTATTGGAAATGGTTGTAATAAAGTACTGAAACATTGTTTTTGGTACAATTATGGCAATCTTATTATACCTTAAAATTTTAATAAAAAAATAATTAGGTATAATCCGTATCTAAACGATACCCAAGTATTTCTACATTACTTACACCAAATGCTCAAACTCAAACCTGCGAGATTTCGGTTACGTATGGATACTAGTTATAGTAACCAAAGAGTATGTAATCACTACGTTTTAATAGGAACTGTGCTACTAGTGACGGAGATGATACTAACGGATAGGCATAGGCAGAAATAAAAATCGGGACTCCTGTTTGTACCAAGTGAACGCGCTCGCAACCCAATCGTTGATTCCCCAATAAATTGCGTACCTATTTCTTGTAACGATTTTTCTACTTTGACGCACTTATGGCTGGTTAAATCATGATGAAATTGAATATCAATTGTTAAAGCGTAACAGTTTTGTTAGGTTGATTTCCATACTTCTGTTCTCGACACATTTCAGTAATAGAACTCTTTGACAAATGTCACAAAATCGTTCTGAACCAAAACGCAGTTGAAGGTAAAAAAAACACTTGGTAAGGATAGGCATAACCAGGGAAAGACTACGAATAGGTATCTCATTCATTAAAATGAAACAAATTTTGCGGGATTGTAAAGGCATTTATTTTCGTGTTTCTAAAATTAAGAGTGACGAAGTTAACGTCCGTTGCAAGTGTGCTACTAACGTTCATTATTTGAGCACGATCTTCACTAGTTACCTACTCTAGTAAATTAAAATTAAAAAAACACTTTTGGTTGCATAAGATTTTCATTGTTGACCTTTAATATCAGCAAATATCGATATGAGCATTTACAGCCCGTGTATTAGAGATGGGCGTTATGAGTATTTTTTGAAAGCCGATACGTAACGGTTTTGAAGTTTCCATAACGTTATTAAAAACCGTTTTCAGTTTTGGTTATCACTACCACGGTTGACGAAATGGTTTGGCAACTGCAAAACGAATGAAAACGCAAACGGGTCGTTCTTCTTTTTTACCGACAGTGAAACGACGTTTTTCTGTTCTTTTGGTTTTTGAACTATCCATAATTGTGGTGTCTGTGTGGAATTTAAAAGAAATTGCATCTGTGTTGTCATTAGGACTAATTAAATTTTCCTTTGCGGCGAATATTAATTCTTTTTTAATGTTGGTTTTTAAAAAAAAGTATGTGACAGAGTGGCCTTTTTCTGTGGAGACCACATTTTGGTTTACCACTCTGTCACGGCATTCTACGGAAAACAAACTAAAAAATATGTTGGTTAGAGAATGAAAAATTACATAATATTAATAGATAAGAAAAATATGGACGTTTATTCGAACCGAATTAAAAAACCGTAAATATCAATACTCCAACGAGATGCCATAATAAGACGAAGGACAGACCATTGTCGGTAAAAAAGTAGAACGACCCAAACGCTGTTAGCTAACGTAACGCAAGTTTTTGTTTTAGTTTTACCTAATTATCGTTACGACGATATGCCTACATGCTTTTACAAGGCTGAGGACTAGTTTGTTAAAACTTAAATGTATGAACTAGTCATGTTTAATGTAATGTGAATAAATTAAAACTTAAAAACTTTTCTGGCGCATTTAAAAGTCGTCATATTTACAGTAATTTTTTGGTTCGATTTTTTTTATACTATTTCTGATAATTTATATCATTTACATAATTATTTGTTTTATTATTGCTTATATCTCTTTTTTTACCCGTTCGTGGCAGCGCGGTTTTCAGTTTTGGTTGCATTGCATTGGTTATAAGAAAAACGGTTTTATGTTTTGCGGTAACGTTACGTTTCGGTATGAAACTCAAAACGGTTTTTAGTTACGTTTTGGTATGACGTTCTCATTAAAACGTAGTGTTTCCTTGCTCAGTGGTTCTCATGTCTTGCGTGTATTGAACGTCAACAGCTACGCCAATGGCTTCGTATCGAAGTCCTAGGTCGTGAGACCTTGTACCGAGAAAGAGCCGCAAGAAAATCTGCGAGAGCTGTTTATTTTCTCCCCTTTACTATGTTACTCTCAGACCAAATAAAAATTTAAGGTGTTAATAACATAGCTATTAATAATACATCATGAAAACTTTTCTCATACTACTAAGACATAAGAAGAAATTACTATTACAATGAATGGATTTTATAAAGTAGGTACTGTAAAAACTAAATTTGACTGACATCATCACTACCAAACAATGTTTGTACCTATACATTTTAAATTAAATGTCCGTCATTCTGGCAGTGTCTCACACTTGAATTTCAAAATAGTTTATTAAACTCTAATCAGATAGTTATCAAATAATCAGTTCTTTAAAAAAATGGCGACATTTTGCTTAGCTATGTAATTTTGGGGTAGATGAAAGAGTTGGCCAGCAGCATCACAGTTTCTTTTTATTACCTCTGTAATTCCTTACTAAAGTAAGCAATTACAGAGGTAATAAAAAGACCATTTATCACCAGTAAGATTAGTTGATAAATGGATAAGTAAATGACATGCTCGTTTCCAAAATCTAGGACTGACCACAACAGTTCTAGCTGTTCCACAATTTCCACATTGATGACAATCAGAGTCAATAATCCATTACAAAATTGAAGAATGTGGTGCTGCCAGAACAAGACATTAAAATTACCTTAGTATGACTATACTATTGTGGTTTTTCATTATCTTGAAAGTTTGTAGTATTTAATGAGAGCTAACATTCAAGATATTGATAAAAACCAATAAAATATCCAATTTTTGGAAAATATTTGATATATTTATCCACTTACTAATTTTTTAATAAAACAACAAATAACCACCTTAAGTGAGTTTAATTTTACATTCTATCAGTCAACAACATCATAGACTTACCTATATAATCATAATACTATGTACATTAAGATTTTAATGATTATATTCAATGTGCTTTTTTAGTTTCTTCCCATGGTCTAGGACCACGTTTATTTTCCCAATTATCAATGTCTAACTTTTGTATATCATCATATATATTTTCAAGTGAAACTTCATTACTTCTGTGCAAACCCATTTTTTCAGCTTCATCTTTAGTCACTCCTTTTACTTGAGAAAATTGGTATCTAAAAATGAGAATATTTTCATAGCAAACTTCTATTCTAAATAAATTTAAATTTAAGCGTATATATGAATGCAGCTTTAAGAACTATTATAGTCACTTCTCGCCCAAAGTAGTTGAGATGACCTAATTTATCCATATTAAAAATTTTAGAGGAAAGTCTAGCTGAACTTAAAAATGTTTATTAAGTAAATAGTTCTTGCAAAAGACAGCCTACAGTTACTTCCAGTGAGTCTTATAAAGAAAAATTAAATTGTTAACAACCAGAAAACTCATTAATTCATTCCTACCTTACTTGAGTCCATTCTCTAAGACCAAACGATCCACCCACAACAAAAAGAAGAAAAGGAAGCCCATATTTGAAAGACCGTCTTTTGCTCGCAAAGATAAATTTATTTCGCAAGTAAATCCAGCTGCTGTAAATTTTTTCTCCCTTAAGAACCATTATTATTGAGATAACACATTAAATTTGTGACATTAAATCGATATACAGGTTATTTTTAATAGCATTTGCAGAAAATATATTTTCATATCGGTATACTCTTTGAAAGATATAGAATATAGAATGAAAACAGTAATTGACATTGACATGACAGATTTTTTAAAGAAGGCAAAGGTACAAAACTCGTTCCGCCTAGTCTCTAGTAATTTTTTTTACTTATTTAGATTGTACTACGCGAGTACGCGGTGACAAGAGCTTATTTATGAATGACAAATAAGTAACGAAATAATCCCTTACCCTAGGTTAAAGTTTGGTTTAGGTTGAAGTGAGAGATTTTAATAATACTTTTCATAGACTTCTTAAGAACGCGTGTAAAAACACCTTCCACTGCTTTGTTTCACTTGGTCTCGTGCATGTTCATAACTAATAATTCAGCATTTTTATAGTTCCCGGCATATAAGATTAACCTGGTTTTGAAATCATGTGACATGCGCAGTAGTGAATTACGTACCTAAGCTTGCTACTGCGCATGTCACGTGATTTCTAAACCAGGTTCAACATATATGCCGGGGAATATACACACTTATAGCCAAAGAGTATGTAATCTTATATCTGCCACAGCTCTATATCAAGAATACCAAAACTACTAAAGTTACTCCTTTTGTTCCCGTCATAATTCCTCTACTTTTGATTTTCCTGACATTAGGATTATACATAAATTATGCGCAAAAATCCGTTAATATGTTGTTTTATTTAAATTCTTCTACTTTGTTTACTTTTTTAATGTTTCCCATAACATAAGGCAAAGTGATTAAAGCCTACAAAATTAATGATAACGAAAGCTGATTTATGAGTGATAAATGATCAATGGATGATAAATAAAGAATGACAAACTTCTTTCTCTGGGTTATAATAATTGTGATATAAATTCTTGAAACTTCTACGGACTTCATAAGAGAGCGTGGGGAAATCAAAGAGTTCTATATTTAAAGAGTGGACTACCCAGTCTCCAGTGCGATACTTGGTGGATCATCTCTCTTTATCGCACAATAGCGTGTTCTCTCGCTCGCAGGAGAAATGAAGGGGTTCATTTCTTCACCGACTGTATACCGGTGGCGTGCGCGCATCATATTTACTTTATTATACTCCGATACAAAAGTGTTAATTTTTTTATAAAAATTGATTAATTAATAATACTGCCATAATTAAAACTTTAGAAAGCGCGCCTATTTCATTTTCACATCTCCGTGAAAGTAAAAAATTTGGTGATGAAGGGGAGACCGTGCGAGTGAGAGAGCAGTATAAGAGTGAGAAGGACAGGTGATCCTCGTAGTATCGCGCGCTATATATTGGTTGATAGACCCCTTGTCCTACTCTATCTATAGAACTCTTTGGAGGAAATACTTCCCGCTGTATTGTAACACTTTCCAACGCTCGTGAATGTTCTCGAATACTTATTAGTTAATAATATACCATTATTATTTACTTATATCCACCTCAACACCATTTACAAGAAAATGTCATCATCAAAAGTAATATTTCCCGTTCCCACTAAAAAAACTAATAGATATAAGCCCCATACAGCCTATTAATCAGTAATTTCTTATTTGATGAAATGACGAGAGCTGATTTCTGTATGATCGAACTGTGTATATGATAAAAACCCATATATTTCAGTAAGGGTATGAGTATTTACTTAAACATTTGTGGATTTCTTTAAAGTGAAAAAAGACATCATTCGCAGTTTTGTTTCGTGTGGCAATATTTACATAACTGATAAATAATCCACCATTCATCATCTTAGTTGTAAGGTGTCCACTGCAGGATAGTAGACTTCCTGTAAAATGGGGAAATTTTTCGTAATTATTACTCTTGATAGGTGGGTTTGAGATCTCAGTATGAGATCATAATTCAGAAAATGCGGCTGCCCCTTTTATGGTTTTAAGTAATTGTAATGGTGATTTCCTCCAGTATCATTTGTTGTTTTTAAGGACATCCTTAGTGTGATGGGTTGGTGCTATTCTACTCTGTCGGACACTGCACTGATATACACCATAATTAAACACTATCCACCACAACACAAATTATAATAGAAACCCAGAAATACGCTTCAAAGCGACGATTCCGTTCTAGCCAAAGAATCAGTGACCGTAAATTTTGAAAGTGACAGTCACACGTACAATGTACAGAACAGAAAATGTTAGATAATTATTATTGGTAGTAACTTAAAGCAATAACTAAATCGAAAACAAACTAAACCCACAAATGAAATTTCGGGGTAAAATAATATGCTATTATTTTTTTTATCTACAATTAAAAGAAAAAAACTTAATCTAATAAGCCGCCACGCGAAACCCCCGACTCAAAGGTACCCATAATACTTGCTGCCTCGCCACGCTGTATCGCCATGGACAGTCTCTGGACCATTTGTTTTACTTAGTCTTTTATTCATTGCAACAACGGAATAATGAGGACACTTTAATTTGATCGTATTATAAGATATTCATTTGGAATTTGCTTTGTGACAATTAATAAAAGAGTTTAAACGAATGTGGATTGATTGTTTCATTAAAAAATCTCATCTCGGGAAATTTCACATTATGTACGTGAATCCCACAAATCGTACAATTTAAGGTTGAAATTAAACTGTGGGAGGAGTGTAGGGAAAGACAATCCAGTTAATAAAGGTGTTTAATTTGAGATGCATAGGTTTTAAGAATATCTTTTATCGTTGTGGAAAAACATTATTTCATAAAAGTATTAATAACATGTTTTGGCTGAATAATTCAGCTTCCATCGTGTCAGACTTAAACTATAAAAAACTACAAAATGTTAAAATTTATAAAATGGCGGATTCCTGAGTGACGTATGTGTTGTGTGTTTATGAATTTACGAATATTTCTCTGTATATTTGTGATTTGATGATGAAGTGAGAACTTTATATTGTGTCATCGTCTTATCGCGCTTTTCTCTTGGTGAGTTATAAAACTCCTTGATTTTACTTAGTTGTTTAAGTATGCAGAATTTGACACGGTGAACTGCTTGTGAAGCTACAAATCGTAGGTGGGTTGAAACGGCCTCGTTTAGATGAAATTAATCAATTTACGCTTAATATGTATGTTTTCTAATACTTGCATTTTTATCTATGTAATTATCACGGAACTATTGAATTTATCAAATGTTATTTTGTTTTGTGTATTTACATCAAACTTCGTTTTTATTACTCCTATTTAACGCAGTTGCTTTAATATGGATAACCATAGTACTTACCTTCAATTTAATACTTACTTAGTGGGTCCCTCATCATATTATTTTTCTTTTGCTTTAAATATTTTTCATTTCCGTCGCTTCATTTACACAGTACGTATTTTATTTGATAATTTTGTCAGGTATTATCCCTTAAATATCCATTTTTTTAAAGGAGTCAATATTTCTGCAATTAAAAAAGATTGTAGTTAACAAACAGTAATTTTAGGAATGTATTGGAATATGAATATCAAATCTACTATTTGGCTGATAGGAATACAAATAACTTGACATACCCATAAATAAAAATTATTGTTATTAGTTTTCCTAGTTAAAATTAACAACTGTCAATATTTACCGAGAAAACAACATAAGATTCACTGGTGTTTAGAAAATTCAGTTTTACACAATTTTTATACATTGAATTATGACCTGCAGAATTTTTTCTGTAAGAGGGATTCCAGAAACAATAAATCTGTTTAAAATTAAAAACTTGATATTCAAAAAGGTTTAAAAATCATCCTGAACATCTCACTTTGACAACATCCATTGCTGGACGGAAACAATTAACATGTTGAATAAGCTGCTGTTGCCCATGCCATTATTTATCAGCTTATGCATTCTGCATGAAAGATGATGTTGTGTGGGCTCAGAGGGAAGGAAATGTGCTTGCTTAGGTTCTTGAAGAATACTCCAATTCGGGGGAATGGTGTACATTCCCTGAATTGTTATAAGATCTGTTGGTGAATAGGGTTATTTTGACTGTCAAGATTGCATTGCATTGCAGAAGAATATCCCATAATAGATGCATTTTCCTCTCCTTACGACAGTTTGCATGCTGGTGTCTGCATCTTACTTTACTATTATTGTCTAAAATTATTTTAAAACAGATTTATATGTGTTATAGTTATGCCTACATGTATCAGTAGATACAAACACACTACATTGTACATAGTACAAAGCTTCTTTCTGGATAATTTAATTGTTTTTATCCATTACTTTGATCAGGTTTACAGTAAAATTTTCTATTTATCTTCTTTTATATAGTGTTTACCTCCCAATTACAGTAAGCATCCACACTAAACTGTCAAATTCTAGAACTACTAATAAAAAGCATCAGTTTGTGTTATACAATCAGTCTAGTATCAGTCATTCCACACTGATGGATCAAACTGATGAATTACTTAATGTGTATCCTCCCCTTAAGGAAGTCCATATTCCTGTAGGGAATCCTCATCATTACGGCTAATGTGTTCAGATACATTTGGTACTACAGTGAAATGGAGATGTGTTCAATTAGTTGATATTTATAATACTTTTACATGAGATTTTTTGGTATGTGATGTATTGTATCTATGAATGAAGTAGGGATGATAAGTTGAAATGAGCCTGACCTTTCAGTAGTAGAGTGAGGAAGGCTCATACAGCTGAAGGGCACACTCTCCAAAGTTAAATCTGTATAAAGCATACAACTATGGCTGTGGGCTAGACTAAAAAGTTAATAAGACAAAGTTTTTAGGTTCTACATTACACTTTGTTGAAAACGGCGAATTGACATTTTGGCGATTTGTTTCAAAGGGTATCAATAATAATATGAAACAACATCACATATATTACTCGGAACCAAAGTTTAGTAGCTAAAGCACATGTATGGAAATCAGACATAACGACGGTACCGCAACACCCAAATGAATATAGAAAAGTTTGTTTTCTACATTAACCTGACTGGTGATCAAACCAGGGTCCTCAAAGTGGCATTGCCATAAAAACTAGTATGCAAGCTACATGACCAAGGAGGTTATGGTTTAAGGTATTGATATCTGTCGTAAAATATAGATTCATCCAATTTATAATGCAAATTTTTCTAGTCTTTTTTTGAGTCTTGATGCCGTCAACAAAGCAATTTGTGATCAGTAGATATTGTTGTTGTTTTAGATGTAAACTTACTAGTTGTTTTCAATGTCAGTAAACACATAGATCAACATTATGCAGTAGTTATTGAGACATCACTTGCTATCAAGGTTATCTGGTCATACGACTATGTGATTCTTTTTAAAGTAAAGAGATTTTTATGTTACCAATATAGTAAAAACTATAATATTACCTACAGCCAACATTCATAGATTAAATATGATTGTGTTACTAGCGGGTTTACGTTGCAATACATAGACGATGATCGAACTCTGTCAAGTTTAATTAATTAAAATTTTACGATTTGAAAGATCAGTGCCTGTTACGATTTTTTTTACTAAAACTCAATCAACAATTTCTTTATTATGTCGAAAAAATTTAAGAAATTTCGCTCGAAATGGATTATCGCGCCGCGGCTGTCAGGAAGTTTGGTCGATGTCTTTTTAAGACAATGTACTTGAATTCACTTCATGAGTCACTCTTCCTAAAGACGTCCTTGTACGACACTAACGACCAGAGATCGATAACCTTGTCGGGCATTTATAAGATGTCGTATAGTGTTTAATTGTGAAGGCAAAAAATATTCCATTAATTAAATGTCGCACTATACAATCATTAAGAACATTAGCTCTGGTTTTTAATTCCTGATATTAAAGTTTAGAAGTATAATAGAAAAAGTTTATAATATAACCATTGTGTCCGCGAATAGCTGTTAGGATTAATGGTGATATCATAGATGAATCCTTACTCTAAAGCCAGTTAAGATTAACAAGACATTGGCAATTCCTTAACCTGTTTTATTGATGACAATATCTCTGTCCAGTTTTACGTACCTGCTAATTGACATACATTAGAAGTAGATGTCTCCTTAGTGCTCAGCATCGTTGTGATTCCTAGCAGTATTGGGATACAGAGAGATACACAAAAGTAAAAGACAACTTTACGAAATCTGAATATTATTATATGTTGACGACCGTTTGGTGCAACGGTAGCGATCCTGCCTTTCGCACCGACGGTCCTGGGTTCAAATCTCGGAAGGGGCAGATGTTTATATGATGAATACGAGCATTTGTACCTGAGTCATGGGTGTTTAATTGTTTATATATATTTTCTATGAATATTGTGTTTGTATCATATATGTATGTTTATCCGTTACCCTAGTAGTATCCATAACACAAGCCTTACATTGCTTACTTTGGGCTAGGCTAATTGGTGTGAATGTAAGAAAAATATGTATGGACGCTAGGCAAAACAGAGGGCTGAGTGTAATTTACAAGTGTAACATTGCTTTGCTACCACGTTGGAGTAAGGATTTTTTAATTCAGAACTTATTTTATAGGTATTAAGATCCATCAAACAAATAATAACAGAATTAAGATAGTTATGTTTGCATATTTAAAACTTACGCTTGGGCTTCTGAAGTCTATTGGTGACGGTATTTGGCTTTGACTGTCAGAAAGACGTGAATTCGAATCCTACTTGAGAAGAGTTTTTATGATACATTTTTTTTTCTACATCGATAATTTTTATTTAAAGAGTGTAAGAATGATAGACCAGTGTTTGTCATTTATTGTAGCCATAATTGACTATCATCCATTAAATCACTTGCCGATGCCATCGAAGCAAATGACTTATTTGGCCTAGTCCCGTGAACAGGGACATGCCGACGACAACAGCCGACACTCGGTCACGGGGCATTGCGATGCGAACATTACTGTACGCCGGATTCCTCTCACGCTCCAGTTGCCACGAATACCACTAATTACGTTGCGTTTTGCCATTGCGCGGATGTTGAATTGTCTGCGTTCGACGTTCATAGTGTATGTCAAAAGGGCCTTATTTACATTAACGATTGTTGTTAAACTATTTTATTGGCAAGTGTGTTTGAAAATATCCTTAATGCAGGGAACGGTGGTATTAAAATACTATACTGAAATCATTATTTTGGGTTTTGGTGAGTATTTTAGTAGTTTTGAATCTCTTAATGATCGCAGTCGGAATAAACCGACAGAGATTTTGATGCCTGTCCCGCCTCTGTCATCACACGAAAACATGTTTACAAAACATAGGTTTAAGATTTATTTATTTGTACATATCGATTGCTTTTTCTTATTTATTGGCTATAATGTGACTCTTTATTTTATTATGAATATTTTCTATCAAGAACTTCAAATTAAGATTAAGATAACATTTTTTATACCTTTATACAATTTCCTATGTGATTTAATTGTGAGACAATATGTTCACATTAAGTTAAAAAAGCCAATTGAGTCAGAACAATTACCATTTTAATTTTTGATATATTTATGACTTTATGTTATCAAAACTATTTGATTGGTATGTTTGTTCATCACTTTTGCTAATTGCATTATATTTCTTTCAGTGACTATTCACTTTATCGGTCTTGTAATTTAATGTGATGGTGTGTAGTAAGTTATTCTTATACAAAGGTTCCTGTAAGAGCGTTTCCAGCGCAATAAATCAGTAAGTGGTATAATCAAATGTCATGATGTCATCACTGCCATCGTTCCACGTCTGGGTATCATTAGTTTCTTACAATTCTATGTGCAAATCTTCACGGTCGCTAAGTTTCGAGTACATAGTTAAGGCAAACGACAAGTATATTGACGGTCGTTTGTGTAATGCCTTTACTAATCGGGAAATTCGTTCGCCGGTGGGCAGATTGCTAGCCCGGTGACTGGCTGACAGTTCGCGTTTAGCAGGCACCATGTCCGCACGCCGCTGGTTATTACTACTTCGCTACTTGGAATGTGCTAAGTGTATTCATTACAGTTATTAGCTTCGTCACGCGATAGACGTAAACAAAGGAGCCTCCCGCGCACGGTTGACTCTCAAAGTTACTGTTGATAGTCATTTAATGTGTAAACAAGGCGTTCTTAGTAGTGGTATCGTGAGCAGTTTCATTGATGTTAAAAACTGTTGTGTCCTACAAAGTCACCTCCAATTAATTAAGGATTGAATAAATTAAACTGTGACATTATTTGCTTCCTTTGTTGGTGCGTACCTAAGTTTTTATTCTTTTTAGTTTATATTTTTACAACATTATTTGTCTTAGAATTAAAGCATTACCAAGCAATAGAATTTTAATATAAGAAATGATAATGTTAGACGAGTTTTAATAAATGCTGGTTTGGATCATCCAATAAACATCTTGGTTCTCTTGGAATATTGTTGCACACAATTGAACTCGATATAGATTGCAGTAACTACATAATGTTATTAAGCCCTTTCGAGTACACTGAGACTGTTGGTACTTTGGTCATCGGATCCCATATAATAACTGCTTGTGTTAGTTATGCTATATACTATTAAGTATTTTGTACATAACATGGATATTAAGCTATTATTTCAGTGTAGTGAACCGACGTCTGCTAGCGACAGTGCTGTCAAAGATGAATAAAAAAATAGTTATATTTCCTTTTTTTCCTATTTTGCGCACCCACTTCATCATTATCCTTTTATATTTATTTATTATTTTTACTCAAGGTTGCCTGGAAGAGATTGCTGTTTAGCAATAAGGCCGCCTATCTGTATACTTTTCTTTGTTATTTTTATTTCTCTGTATCCTATCTGTGTATGCAATAAAGCGTAATTTTATATTATTATAGTTTTACATTGTGATGACGTTTATCAAGTGTCTCAGCAAAAAACTCGTCCTCTCCAGACTCTCGTGAGCGAGACGTCCAATATTCCGCATTTTCATTAAACTAGTGCATTATAAGACGCCAGATAAACTGCATGCGTTTATGGGTCAATCGTAGGTAAGTGACTGAAATCGGACAAATATGAGTCTGACTGTAAGTACCGAGGGTACCGTTTAAATAAGATTTTAACTAAAATTATCGAAAGAATTACTACAACTTGGTATCATAATTAAGACAAGATTAAACCTTGACTAGTAATTACTATGGTTATGACAGTGGAGAGGTTTGTTTTAACTAAAAATTGAGTCGCATTGATAAATAAGTGTCGCTTTAGATCTTTTTTATTTGTTAAATTATATGTTTTATTATCATAAATAGTTATGAGTAATAATGATTTGATATTACATATAATCACAATAAAAGAGGGGAATATATTAACCATTAAATGGTCGTGATCATGGCATGCGAAACGAAACAGTGGGAGGTGTCTTCTCGCTACCACGGAGATTTCAACAAATCCACACACCTACAGCAAATAAACGACTGAATATCAGATATAAATATTTGATATTGATATATACTTGATATAGAAAAAGACCTTTGGTTTGGCTCATAAGTATACAGAATTACAGATAGACAGTCAGATACAGGTATAATTAAATATTTTAAAAAATAAAATAAAATAGTTATAAGAATTGCTTAAGCTAATAAGCTTTTGTTACTAAAAGAAATAAGTACAACAAGCATTATTGCTATGTGCCGACTGTTTTTCTCTGACTCATTTACACTAACATTAGTAGGTGCTAATGTAATAATACTAAACGTACAGAGGATTATCATAAGATACCTATGTATGGCACTTATGGTTGTCGGTTGGGCCTGTCGAGCATGGCCGCCACATGTCTGCCTTGATTTTCAATGTGGGTGGTGAGATGAAGAGGAACGCTGAATAAATCATCTTAAAATTTACTTGTATTAAACATATTCACATGCGTCAAGTGTAATATTAACCTGCGTGTCAGTATTTATAGTGTGTCTCTCATTATTAGACGACATTTTGCGTACAATGCGAAGAAAGTGGTTCTTAGTTTTACACATACACTTTTAAATTGGGAGGGTGAGTTTGACTCATATTATAGAAGGGTAATGTTGCCCTCCCCTAACCCATTTGAATATTCAGATCAGACGTTCCCTAAATTGCGCTCTAAGTATAATAAATGACTCATTATCGCTTTATTCTTTAGGCTAAAAGTTGACGTAATTTGCTGTAAAGAGCGTTTGATGTGTACAACTTAGCACACCGCCGCAAGGTTGCCTGTCTGACGGTCTTTTAAAGATTATACTTCGTAGAGTGTGCTCAGGAGTTGCATGAGCTCATACCGCCATACCCTTTATTCCATCGGAAATCCAGACGCACTTTGGGCTTCCACTCTTTCTTGGTTGCTATTCCTAACTGTCACACCAAACGCTACTCAACATGTTTTATGAAGCTCACAGCAAACGAGAAACTGCCTCCCTGCGTCTGTATGACCGAGTACATATAACCCGTCTGTCTGCAGTAGAGCCAAGGCGAATAGGCTACTTCTGGATTATCATCTTGGTTTTCCATCGTTGTTTCTGATGGGCTTCATTCGGATCAAGAGCGAACCTATAAAAAACTACACATCATTAATCTAGTTAGCATATGCACAACCCAGATAAAACAATTTTAAGCCAAAATTTCTGAAATTCCTTTCTCTCTTTTGTATTTTTATAGATATGGCCTTAAGCCATAAGTTTAACGCGGTCTGATTGTGGTTGCTGAAGTGAGCAACGTATGTATTTAGCAAAATGCGTTGCGATTATAACTAGTGTGTTTGCGAGCATGCATTTAGAACGCGTCTTTTATAGGAAAGTGAGCTTGTGTGTAACTCAAAGAGTCATTGATTCGCAATCGAATAAGATAGGGGGGCGTACGGTATATTAATTCTTTGAAGAGGTGTATTGTATAAGAAGAAGGGTTACGGCGTCTGTTTGCCACCGATTGATTTGTATTTGGTATTCAAGTGAATTCGGGATATCTATCTATGATCTACCTACTTTTCATGATTCTTTTTTGATGTGTTTTTTATTTGTGTGAAATTTACTTATCTGAATAATGTCATGTTTTTTTTATTTGAACATAAAATATGATAAATGAAAAAAGATTTATCGACTTCATTGTATGTCGTTGAACATAGTCATAAAATTAGTTGATTACTTTGCAAACAAGGGTCGCTAAAAACCTCGGGCCCATGGCTGCTACCTAAAATACCAATTAACAGTAGTTAAATTAAACTTATCTATTTATAAATATCAAACAACGTATGATCCCATTCCGTATTCTGTAGCAAAGAACTTTATGCTATGAAATATCTACAAAATATTGCTACAAATGTACTTAGTTAAACAGATAATGTACAGCAATTCATTGATTGGCTAATAGAACTTTCAAAAATTTTAACTCGCTGTTCCAATCCTTTGGATATTTCAGGATTAAGTATCCCCATTTTTCAAAAACGCTGAATCACCTAATTTGTTTGTAGTGAATGGTCAAAATCCAAGTTTTCGAGTCTGTAGCTGTAATTATACTGTTTTATATACAAAAGTTATTTGCCCTGTTCACCCGCTTAGAGCTCAAGTTTCCTGAAATAATTTTTATTCCTGGATTACGAAAGATTCCTATCTAGGTTCAAAGATTTGAGCTGGGCGTTAACGAATGAGTCAGGACTTTTGTTTAATATATATTCATTAGGAATTTAAAAAATCTTTTCACGTTATATTATATTAATGTAATCTATATCCTAACTTTATATAATTTTCGAAATAAATGTAACTGGGCTAAGTTATATAGCTACCATAGTTTGTAAACCAACCTACACCCATAAAATGGTAAATTAAATGAATTACGTAAAAAATATTAAATTCATTACCGGGACAAAAGACAATTATGAATTATGAATGAGTTTTTATGGTTTGGGTTAGGAATAAAAGACACATTTTGCCATCCTGGCATACGTTACTTCATGTTGTGACAATGTTGCCGACTTGTAGACGTATTTTTGCTATCTCACTTAATGAAATACATAGCAATTACTGTGCAAAATGAAAACGTAACACTGCATACTCGTACAACAGATATAAATGCTCTTCAGAATAACCTTCTTAACTTGGAAGGAAATAATTCTTATTAGCATTAAGGCCGTTTTCTCGTTTTACCTTTCAACTCCGTTAGGAAACTTGCGTTTAGTTTTTCATAATATTAACTACTTCGTATCTTATTGTACTACTACAAATACGGTTACGAATTTGGATACTGGTTAACGAAAAGAATAATATCGAATTTGTACTGGATATTGATATGTAATAATTGCACGCATAAAAACAATGAAAATTACATCTTAAATTAAATGACATAATGTTGATTTTGATTAAATGGATACATATTATTAGAATATACATAAACAAAGAGTTGTTTGAGAACATATCGTTACTTTTGACTGTACATTACAACTGTACAGTCAAAAGTAACGATAATTGACTGACTGTAATTTTAAAATTTGTGTTAAAAATATTTTCGATTTTATTTTCATGATCAGACGATTCATATTGCAACGATAATTTCATCTGAGTATTATATTTTGAATTTTAATAGCAAAAAGAATTTTGTTTTAGATTATTTCTTTGCAATCTAAGATTTTGATTAGCTTTATACAATGATCATTCGATCACTACTTTGCGATCTGTCCATACGTTCCTACTGTTCATAGCTGATATCCATTTCTGGTAAGTACAGAATACGATACGAATTAATTCCAATTCAAGTTTCGTTTAAATAGGAACTGGATATAAATGAAATGTAAACACATTATGGTTAACATAAACAGCTGTAAACTCGGATGTGTGTCTGTACAGAATATCACTTCCTCCATATTTAAAGGCCACAAGTCAACGACCAGTCAACCTCATTGATATTTTTATAAGTTACTGGAAAATTTGTTTAAAATTTATTTGTCAATTATTTGAAAATGTCTAGATCGTGACTCCAATTCGTATCACTATTGTGTCATCTGACAGTTTACGCGACTATACCGGTTTTCCAAGAGTAGATCACCCACTACACTATGTTGCGGAATGTCTCGTAGTTTGGAGTCAATGGACAATGCTAAAAATACCAAAATATGGACTAATAATTGTTATGACCTCTTTAGTTATTGATATAAGCGTGTCAGATGGAAACTGTCTGTCAAGTTGACTATGAAATAAAATATGGTAACAAACATTATTATTTATTATTTCTAATGAGATATTAAAATAATATTGATACGTACTTTATTAAATAACTAATATAAGGGAAATTTATACAATTATAATGATGACCTTTAAATTTTCCTTGAAGTAATGATATTAAACAATGTGACTATGTCATTTGTTTTGTCACTTGCTCGAAATCAAAATTCGATTTATTCCTATTTGCTCAAATATACAGTGCTTAATCATCGTTTTTATTAAGATCGCAAGTATTTGTCGGCTGTTCCTCTTTTCAATTAAGAAAAATCTTATTTCACCACTATTCCGTGCTCTTGATTTAAAATTAAATCTGTCAATTTTGGGATAGTTTTCTGTTTGTGCAAAATGATAACTACATAAGTTAAATGTATCAAAGAAAACACCCAGTTAGATCATAAGTTCTATCCGAAACACTTGCTTTAGATGAAAATCATAGTAGTTAATATAATTTATAAAAATATTAAAGTTCTCGAGTTGTCTTCCCTGAATACAGGAGCTCTTTCGACAGGGCCAGACGTCGATTTTAGAACAGATTAGGTATTTGTCGGCCACGAATTAATCAAGAACTTCAAATCCAGCGAAGTTAGCGCAGTATTCTTAAATTAATAAAGAAAATCTCCTGATTTTTGTCGATCTTAAAGATTTTTTTCTCAAGTTCTGTCTGAAGTGATTGCTTGTAAACTGAATTTCGCACTATTTCAAAAACATCTGGTGTCCTAACTATAAGAAGTTGGTCATTCCTTTTACGGTCTTCACTAAATCGTTAAATAGATCGATAAATAAACAGAAGTTCAAATATGTCAGTAGCAACGCAATGACCACGACTATCTTCCCTTTTACTTTCACTCCGTTTATCAATTTAAAACAAATCGTTTTTTATTTTGCTGTCCTTATCAAAATCAATTAAAACATGTCAGGTGCGGCACAGCGGGCCATGATTCAATCTATTATATTAGTCAATCAAAATGTATTATTAAAGTAATTATGTAAATTACAAATATTTTAGTTTAATATTTATAGCACACCTGCTAAACATGCGATAGTGATTTATCCGATATATATAATTCTTATACTTCTGCGCCTATAGCAAATTTAAATAAAGATACAACCGGATTCACGACGCGTTTTTCTTGATTTTTTTTTAATATTTAATCTGAGGTTTCGACTTCCACTCGTATTCACAGGATGACTAATGGTACTCATACATGTGTTACTGAAGTAAGTGTTTGTAAAAGAGTCGAAACGTCAGGATTAAATATAATATTTAAAAATCCGTTTCGAGGTTGCCGTTATGGATTAAACCTGTTAGGATTATACCAATTTAAAGAATCTATTTTTTCTTTAATCTTTTCTTTTTTTTACTTCAACTAGAGTTTGAAAAAAATCAGTATAATTATTTTAAATTGTTATTGTTGTTTTTAAAAGCATATAATATTCCCCAAAAGAGTAAGGAAGACAAGGTAAAGTGATTATGAGATTTTATTTGTATTTGAGAATTGTATTCGTAACTATTCAATTTTGCGAAACAGACAATTTAAGTCACCTTAAAAACTATGCTGCTGTTTAAGTTACACATTGCGCTATTAAAATTATTTCTAGGGCTCCTGTCCTTTAACATAATGTTGCGTCAGGTTCTGTATTACTAGTCAAAATCTAGATATAGACCAACTAATGTATGCCAATTACTAAAAAAAAAAGGTTTATTTGCGATGAAAAATCCAGATATTAAATTGTTTTAAAATATTTGTCATCATTGATTCTATAAATCAAGACAAAAAAGATAAAAGATAATACATAAAAATCTATTAATTGTTTTATGTTAAATCTCAAAACGATTCAGTTTTAATATCAGTTTTTAATTCACACAAATCATCAAAATTCATAACATGAAATAAAACTACAATTCGTAATATCGCAATTAAGAGCCTTATTCTAACTTTTTAGTAACTTAAGCTAAACAATTTACAGTCTTTGTTCCATTCATCTGCTAAAAGGTAGCTTATGGAAACCGAGTTACATGATTTTATCTATTTATTTTATCTTAACGCATTTTTACAAAATTAAACTCTTGGGCTTGGTTTCCATGACCCTCACCACAATAAGCCAGTAGCCATTTTACGTATTATGGTTGACAAAGACTGAAGACCACTACAACTTGGCTGAGGCGTACCTCAAAAGATTTTAATAGTCAGATACTGAAATAAGATTTATTAGTACAAAGTATACCTTGGAACTTAGATGTTACAATGAATTTACTTGTGATAAGGCCTCGGGATTGGAAAACTTCAAGCATTTCGTTGTTACAAAATGTATCTTTAAGAATAACGTGCTGGACGCAAGCTTCACTATACTTTGTCCAATGTAGGATGATACTTTTGACAGGTGTTACTTCCTTATTCCTACGTACTAAGGTTGCGTTTGTTTCCTTATGTTTAGCTTGACATTGCAATAGCAACTTTATACCCTCTTTATAGGTGTCAACTGTCAAAAATATCATCCTACATTGGACAAAGTATAGTAACATACTTTTTGCCTGCAGCTTGATCAATTAAAGATTACTCTGTTTTAAAATGACTAAATTTAATGAAAATAAGTCGAATACAGCGGTTGGTTTCTTTTTTGGATTTGATAAAGTAACCCAGTCATAGTTTTAACATTTAGTGTACCACTTGACTCGTTTGTTACCATAACTGAAATAATTCAATTTGTCTTTTGATAAGCTATTACAAGTTACAACTGCTTCCTAAAAGTTTTTCACTATACTGACTAGTGACTTTCGGAATTCTTAAACAAACTAAAATACTTGTCGGTTGCAAATTCAGTGTGGTGTGAATAGAAACGATAACCGAAAACTTATGCCTCCTTACCCACCATAATACTTATTGTGTAACGTAATAGTTATTTTCGAGATAAACTAGTTCAGTCTCTCATAAAGCGAAGATTTCAAAAAGATCTCGAAGAAAAGAAATAACAATGTAATCTACTAACACATGAATGATTCAAGAGTTGCAAATATTATTCTCTAACTTAACACAAGGCCGTAAGATACCTTTTCGGCTAAACTTTGAGACCCCATAATTGGCTTATATAACTTATAATAAAATAAAATAGGAGAATAAATTTTCATATCATGGTTAACGAAATAGCAATAAAAATTATTTTGCACATTTTAACAAAACATGTAATAACTTCGAAAGGCTTACATAACTTGTAATAAAATAAAAATAGAAGATTAAAGGTTACATATTATGGTAAACGAAATACCAATAAAAAATGTTTTTGCACATTTTTACATAAAATTGAATATCTCAGAAATAAAACGGCCATAACCGAAACGTCATATTGTTCTGTTTGCTCTCTTTGATTTGAGCAATGAATACTTGTAGTAAATCTAGTTTCCACAGGAGTTGTGTGTTCTTTTCCATCTGCTGCAATCTACAGTTTCTATGACATAAGAAGAACGATCAAACTTCGTCTTTAGAGTCCGTGTGCTGGCTGCGGTCGCGCCGGGATGCGATGAAAGTGAAACGCGCGCGTGCGCCGCCGAGTGGTCGTTCAACTCGGCACGCGCCTGCATCCTTCGTGGATTCATGTTGCTCTCATTGCTTGTGATTTCACTGAGCCGGCATCGGCAACATAGTATACTATTGCTCGCGTAGTGGCCGCATGCGTGAATTCACTGACAAAATTAATAATTAATAGAATGTGCGCTACTTATGAGGTTGCATTCCAAACTCGACAATAACTCGGAATTTCGAGTAAAGTGTTATGAGTAAATGCTCACTTTAGTGTTTTTGTATTTTTAATATTTCAGATATCAGTTAGGGTTGTAAAATATTATCACTGAGAACGGAAAGATCATAATTTTATATTTTTTGGTATTCAAGCATATAATTTATTTATGTATATTTTATAGCACATAAAACTTAAAAAGATGGCAGGCTTAATGCTATTAGGCATTCTCTAGCACTTAAATTGCTAGATTATTATAAGTAAAGAGATTTTAACTAGAACATTTTTTACAGTCTCAGATCTCAGTCGGGCCTCTAACCTGGATAGCGAGAGGCTATTCGGGCTTTATATAGAGCACTATATAAGTTCTGGGCTATTAATTTATTTCTAAATAAAATTAATAGAAAGTATAAAATCGAGTCTGAGACAATTTTGACGTCCCGTCATTTTTCAATATTTTATGAATTTTCAAAGTGCCCTTTACCCTTCTATAAGTTTAGCTGCTTTACTATTGATTATTTTAACAATATTTATCATACGTCATGACTATCTAAAGGTTCTTCGTTTAAGTGTAACTACTTCAAAACAGTTTGATTAATATGCTTTTTAGCTTTGTAAATTTGAAACTGTACGTACCTGAGTGGGCCCTATGATACAGTTTATATTACTATAAGTAAAAGAGGTGAAGTTTAAGTTTTAAAAATTGCTTAAATTATAACAAGAATAGTGTTAATTGAGAGATTACATCATAAAATACACAATGAGTTATTTGCCTCTTTTTGACACGACTTCAAAGTTGCAGGTTAAATGAATTAAATAGGATATATCCGCAAATATTAATGTAGTGAATACCTTAGTGGTCGGTGATCTAATAACAAATATTACAGATTCTCTTAAGTCTTAACCTTTGACTAATATGAAATCCTTCAGTCACGCTTGCCTGTCTCAGTAAGTCTATGAGTCATCCATCATTTATAAACAAACATAGTTATACAAGAGACGTTAATATATTGTTCATTTGAAGAAGTAAAAATAATTGTATTAACCGATTCGTTGCTACATTTAATTACAGAAACGAAGGCTACGAGCTTGATTTACGTGAAAAATGAAGATAGTTTTATTCTGGGTTGATTTCCCTAAAACTTGATTTGAAGGAGTTATCATCGATTTAAAAATGACACGGTTTCAGTGCAAAAAAATGTGATGACACGACAGGCGTGCCATCAGCAACGAATCGGTTAAGTATTCTCAATCGTTACAAAATGATTTAGAACCAATGCAGTAATCTAAACACTTACTGTTATTTAGTAATTATTTCAATTATCAAAATGTGATGAAATCTGTTGCCTAGTATCGATCGAGTATAGAGATATAGTATTGATCGATAGAATCAATAGATGTGTCAAGCACAAAAAATACTTTATAGTACTACGTATCAAAAGAACAGGTAACTGCGTAATATTTAATTACCACATGGGTATGTGATTTCCAATTATTTATCAATGTTATTGGTACTAACCCGTAACTTGTCACAGAGCATGTAGATAAAACTCGAATTGCCAACCTCGTTTGTCGTTTTGGTGATCAACTTAAGTTCATAACGACCAGAGAGCGCTAATAAATTAAAATGAATTGCTCACCAACGACCTTCAGCCAGTGTACTCAGATGTGCACACAATAATTACTTATATTTTATTCCTATATTTTATTATTCATTGTCTTCTTGTAACCCGTGTTTATTCAACTATATATCTACACAACATAATAGATTTTACGCGTTTCGCCTGAATTGCGTTCTATCGATAAAATGGTTGTTCTCTCAAGATATAGTTAATTGGCTATAGATTTGTTATGTTCGACTTGTAAGCGTGACATAAACAACTTGTCTTTATGTACGATAATTGCATGCACGTGTATATGTAAGTGACGATGGGCACTCATGCGTGATGCAAAAACTGCAGCTAATCGCTGCGGTTGCGTAATTTGTGCAACACTTGTCGCTTAGATGCACTCGCGTTCGTGCTAGGTCACATGAAAAATTATGTTTATATTATTCTTCGGTTTGAAAAGAACGTAAAACCACTAAGAGGTTTATCGAGTGACTTAAGTGATGTTTCTCTCTTTAGTTTTGTAAAAACAACATGGTTTAAGAAAGCAGAAATAATAAAGTGTTGCCATCGTTCCACGTGTAAAGCGAACAAGGAAAGTAGGCAATGCAATCTGCAGTTTTCCTGCATAGGTATTCCTTGTTTATTTAGTACTAGTAAAAAATAATAAATTCTTGTATATGTGTAGTATATTATACTTTTCATAACTCAGTTAATAACTTATTTAATGTTTTACTTATTGCTGTAATTAAATTCCCTAGGAATTAAGCACAAGTCACGTTACTTATTTAATAAATATATATTCGCCGCCTTTTCCATATAATTACAAAGAGGCACAATATATAATTATTAGCTTTATTTAATAACATGCTTGTTAAAAATGGCATGTAAACGTTTATATCTCAATCACGGCAAAGCGATAATGGAAATATAAATATACATATATATTATTACGTATACTCGGCATTATGCAACTATTCAATGTTATGTTTTTACGTGGTATAAGTATCTAATATTAAGCATGTTATATTATTGCTTTAATTTTAATAGAACCGCAGAATCGAATCGAATTTTACAATAAAATAAATTCGTAGTCATCATGTTTTGTTAAATTTGTGTTTTTGTATCAAACATATCCTTCCTTAATATTTTGACATCATACCTAGTTTAAACTGGTAAAATAAACACTATAAAATGATAACCGCATTGATAGTTAATTCGTTCATTGAAAAGCTTTTTATATTGCTCCTTTAAAGCTGCTACACATCAAAAAACTGTATAAAACTGCGCTAAATCGGCCATTTAGAAGATGTATAACCGTTTAAAGCGCCATGATACGATAATAAAATATATGAAATAAAACATTTTGCTAAGCTTTTATTCGACCAATTTGAGCTACCTGGGTTCTTTGCTTTTTTATAAAATTTTATAAAGAGTTTGTACCGGTAATCATGGGTTTAATCAATTTTATCTTATTACTATCACTATCAACTATCTCATTGTAGTTTTATTTTTTAATTAAATAAAAATACCTTATAATTTAATTCGTCTAACATTAAAAGCTCATTCATTTCCACAGTTACTGTCAGCCTTAAGTCGCAACACAAGGCGTAATTTGCAGTGCTCGGCCCCTCCGGCTATAATAGTTTGTACTTATTCTGTACTCAATTAGTGTGCCCGAGTGGTCCGGCTACTTGAATTGAACACTATAAAATACTACTTATGTTCGTGTAGGCATCTGTATGCAGATTTGACACTGGCTATTGGAACATTACACGCACGCAAAGTTACATAAGCCGGGTTGATACACAGTAGCGATGGTCACGACAGCCGTCACGGTCCGCCGCCGCTTGTTAGTTCCGTATCATCGGTAGAATGAGAGTGAATCAGCGATACCTCGCCACTCCCCCACACCTTCGATCTAAATGCTCTATTACGTCATCCAATAATGTTTATGCTTTTGCAAATATAATGGTTTTTATTTGTAGTAGCTTATGGTATATTACGATGGAAGGAAAGATTGTTAAATAATATAGTAAAGTAATATAGTCTATATATTTTTTCTAATAAGTGTGGATGTAGAATTTGATAATTCTAACTTGTTTTGTGCTAATAATGAAGCGTTTTATGTTTTTCTTTTATATATTTTATTACTCAATGTACGACCTTGTTTCTCAGTGTCATCTCTACTATCTACACTCGTGATTAATATCATTGATCATGGTGAGCATGGTGAACAAGTTGATATTATTGAACGACTCGTTCGCCATGCTTACTATAAAATATACAACTTTATTTGAAAACTGGATTAACATATCGCACATACGGTGCTATAACGTCACTTATGTAATTTTAGACAAAACTGAACTGAGTATGAGAAAATACTCCTACCTCTACTCTACCTCTTTACTTTGCTTGCTTTTACTCTAAAATGCAGTTCAAAGTTGTAGCTTAATTATTTTATTTGTTTAGCCAAGAAAAACCATATGTTGTAAGGATGTTTAAATGCTCCCCCTGAAATATTACACCATTTGCATAAGTGACGTTATAGCACCGTAGGTGCGATATATAACGAAAATTCTTTCTAATCTTAATCTAACAGACTCTTCATTCATAGCTTATTCACAAGTAATAATCTCACCATTGAGTTTCTCATTAGTAATTTATCGAAAGAATCTAACCTGAACACAGTTCTCATTACCTACTTGTTTTTGCAAAAATTGTTTTGTAAACCAACTATTTATGAGACATCTCAAGTTATTTTCCTATTGTAAACAGTCTCGTCACACATTTTGTTCGTCAAATGACCATATGAGTCAACCTTTTGCATCATTTTATATGACCTATTTTATAAGAAACTAGCTGGTGCCCGCAACTTCGTCTGCGCAGGATTAGTATTTCGAACAATATGTTTATAAATTGTAGCCTATGTGTTATTCTGATGTATAAGCTATATTGTGGTAAAGTTTCATTCAAATCCATTCAGTTGTTTTTACGTGAAAGAGTAACAAACATCAAAGTTGTAAGGATTAACATTTTCTTCTCCAACAGATGATGAGGAGCAGGCAGGGGTAGGAGTGACCCGACATGAACTCAGACGTGCACCGTCATCAAGCCCATCCGCCGCTTGCCCAGGTATTGGCATACAATATTAAATTTAGGTAGAAGAACTGAAAACCCTATAAAAATAGTTTCTGAAGTGGATAGCATGAGCTTATAAAAGTTACCACGGGTAGGTACGATTCATGTGGTGAGCTTACGTCATATGTATCCAAAGACAAAACTAGGTAACCCCTTTGGTTATGAACCCCTGGTGAAAAAAAAGGGGCCCTAACTAAACTTGTGGGGAATTCCCCTGTATCCTTTCAAACGATTTGTCATCAAAGAATTACTATCGATACGGCAAGAGTCAAATGTAAAAGACACTGTCTTATTTAATTAGCCGTAGTACTTTATGTAGTATAGAAAAAATCGCATTGAAGAGAGAATTATAGAGCATTTTTGCATATTAGTTAGCAATTATTATTACCACATGCTAGGAAGCGGTAATTTTGTGTCTAAAATGTTATATTTATTATTTTCTTTCATTTATTTAATTTTGAAAGGAATCCAAACGGTACTTTTTTAAATAAATTAAACAATTTGATTTCTCATAACTTTTAATGTTAAATTCAAATATTTTAAATTTTTTCTTTGTAGTTTTTCAAAATTTTAACGAGGTCATTATCTTATAATAATATACTGATATTTCATATTCTAGAACATTATAAACGCTAACTGACCGACAGGACTACTTTAATGTCGTTTTTCAAGCGATTTTATTTACATTTTAAAGGTGGGAGAATTTTTAGCTAGTTAAATACGATTTTTGCTGGGCAGGATTCGAGGGTCCCCCCCAGCTTGGGGGCCTGGTGCACAGCACCATCTAGCCCTTCGATAGCGACGCCTACGGGTATCGCGGTACGCTCTAAAATTTTATCTTTCTACTTCTATTAGAAGTCAAATAGTCTAACGCAACTGTCTTCTAGCAGATATTTTGGAGTGCTTTATTTTTTAACAATTATTATTTCTCTTAAAAGTTGTTAACTATATTTAGGTGCCTTACTGTGTAGGTCGTCAAACTTGTAAACATAACACGGTATTTGATCACACCACCTTTCGAAGCTTATATTTAAATCACGTTCGCAGTCGTCAAGAGAAATAAGAATGAGAGCTCGAACTTGTAATGAAATTTCGTAGGTTCATATAATATACATATGGTGAATAAATTCTTAATCAATGTATCAGTTAGTTATTGTTACTACGCTTCAGTATTTGAGTAGGTGCGTGCGCCTTCGAATAGTTGTAGTCGATCGAAGGTGCGCATTTATATAGTCGCTTATTTGCGTTATATCGTAATTTTAATAATGTGTTTTACCAAGTGTAATAAGAACACGTTTATTTAAGCCAACTGTAGCATAATTAGAATATACTGTGGGCGTTTTTATTTTGGATCACATGGTTAGCTTTTTTAGAAAATGGTTTATAAAAATATCATCAGTGATCGCGTCACCCGCTTTGTTCGACAAATGATCCAGAGTAAATTAAGGTCAGCGTTTCCTCATTTGTTCCCCCCTCAAAAAAGAAGATAGGCAGATATGGCGTGTATGAAAATCCTGCCGAAAACTTATCTTCAACCTTCGATTGTCGCGTCGCGTCTTCGAAAACCACAGCTTTATAAAAACAACGGGTTTGAGACTTTGAAATAAGCTTTTTGTGTTGTCGTGGATTAAATTCACACCTTTTGCTTTAACTCCATAAACAAATAATCTGTCATATAACAGAATCTTTTGAAAGGCGACAACACCCTTAAAAGCCTTTTTCTTTCAAAGCAGTCTTTGAAAGAAAAATTTTGCGCCTAGTCAATGACGTTCCGTTGTGACGTTCCCTGGATCGATTCGTCGACCTCCACCATGTCTCCCCCAGTGAGTGAACAGCGAACTAGATGATGAGATGATTGACGCGTTGATTGAAATATGAAGATGATCAAGTTTTTATTTCTTTATTCTGCATACACTAATACAGCCTAGAGCTAATCCCTAGCGTAGATGTATGAAACAAAAGAGAAAATTATCATATACTTTGCAAAAGACCAAAAATTCCTAAACAGTCACCGGCCGGCGCTTCAATTTTTATTCCCCGTCGCAAAAAGAGCACTATCACACGTTGAACGTGTATATCTATATGTGTGTGGTTATTTATGTCTGTGGCTCACACTGTGGCTCCTAAATGCATGGACAGATAATTATGCTTTTTTATTATTTGAAAGCTGACGTGTCGAGAAGGTTCTTAGCTATAATTTGAACATTTGCTCAGGTGTTTTGAAGATCATCAGCTCAATTCCTAGTTTATAAAGAGATCTCACCAACTTTAACAGGTCTGGTGGTATCACCATGATATTGGGTAAATTTAGGTTCATGTACTTCATTATAGCATTGAGTAGGCTGTGAGATCCTCAGCAATATGTACGGTTTGGGCACATTAGAAAATGCGCAATAGTTAGCTGTATTTCAAAAAGATCTTTCAGGCATTTGAAAGTCGACAGCTCATTTCCTAATTGAAAAAAAGATTGTATCACTTTAGTGATATTTGCAAAACATGGGAAACTTGACTTCATTCTGCAGCACGAAAAAGTAGTAGTTCAAGAATCTGGAAACCAAGCTCCTCAGCAACCTACAGCAGATATAGCGTATTTGCGCTCATCAGAATAGTCTCAATGACCTACTTATTTTGTTTGTGGCTACCAGCTGGTTTAAAAAATGTTAATTAAATATAACAATTTATTTTTTATACCGTTTGTGATTACATAATAATCGATCACAATAAATAACGAGATGAAACAATATATGTATAGAATTTCTCTAAAAATTTGTGGAGCGTCTCTAATTACACCCCTATAGTTATTAAATAAATAAATATTTCTTACATTTACACCAATTAGCCTAGCCCAAAGTAAGCACTGTAAGGCTTGTGTTATGGATACTAGGGTAACGGATAGACATACATATATGATACATAGATAAGTAATATTCATAGAAATATATAAAAACACCCATGACTCAGGTACAAATGTTCGTATTCATCATACAAATATCTGCCCCTTCCGGGATTTGAACCCAGGACCGTTGGTGCGAAAGGCAGGATCACTACCGTTGCACCAAACGGTCGTCTTAGTTATTATAAAATTTAAAATAAATATTTAAATTTCTAATAGTAATTATTTACAAATAACAACAACCTGCTTTATATTAACATCATACTCTTTAAGGCTATTGCGAATTTTAGGACTACCATGCTAGACATATCGGTTTATTAATTTGATTCTGATATTATTTGTTAATACAAGGTCGGAAGAATTTATTCAAGACTGCCTTTTTTTGGAAAAAAAAGAATTGTCTACAATTGTAGAAATTGTCTAGTATCATACCATTTTGGAGGCCTTATTAAATGACCCAACTTTTGCAGTTACTTGCCAACCTCGCATAGTACCTACATTTTTTTCGGTACAGCTAGTTAAAGCTATGCGAAAAATTAATTTTGAATAATTAATTTAGATAAAAATGGCATATTCTTCTAATCTAGAACAGCTTTAAATTTTTGATTAGAGTATACAGAAGCACTATTCAGGATTACAAAACAAAAGAAAATGTTTAGAGAAGTCAAGATTTGTAGCAGCAAGAGCGCAAAACCTTCACAGGGTGTAAATTTTATCGATTTTTTAAATGCTAGATATTTTTTTTTTAACAAATGACTAAAGTTTTTTTTTATTTTTCTGATAACTTATATGGGTTAGTCTATCACCCGCTTTCGGCTTGACGTCGGCTTCTGGAACACCCTGTATAAAAACCCCATAATTTGGTTACTATTAAAATAAATTGCAAAATTTATGAATTTGTTTATTTAAGTTGTTGGCGACACGGTACCTGCAGTCGTGTATGCATCTCGTCTGTCTGGCGCAGTGCCAAGGTTATGCTTGTGTGAGGGTCGTTAAATGTTTTATATGGTAGAATTATCCTTTGTTCTGCTGCTATAAATTATTTATAATGTCGTTTTACAACGATTAAATAAAAAAAAGCATTGGATTGGTTTAATCGATAACACTATTATCAATTTTCTTTTAATTTTCACTAATTGAAATTGTGACTGCTACTGAAGTGCTGCGTTAGAAGTACGGAAGTTATTGACTTGCAGTTTGGTGTATATTTTCGGCGACAATATTTTGTATGAAACTAGAGATATTAAATAGCTCATAGATATCCTTAATTGCTCATTTGCGCAAGAATGCGGCTAACTTATGCGCGCGCGACACGATGACAAGTATTTTGGCCGATTGAGCGACAAGGTGTATGATGGTTATTACAGTTTAGTTGAATGCTGCGGCTACTGGCATGTGAAGTCTTCGAGACTACCAGTTGACGCTTTGGGCTTTAATCAAAGGAGAATACAGTTGTTTTAAGGTCTCGTTAGCTCCATTAACACTTTCGCTGCGGACGAAAATAAGAAGCGTTCGCCGGGAGCTGAAATTAGAACGAAAGTTTGTCAAAAGTGGCTAATCACTACACTAAACACAAAAGAACAGCCCTTCACGAATGCTTGCACCGAACTGACCGTATGGTGTAAATTAGGCCAAATATGTCTAAATAAGCAGAGGCGCACATCAGCGTCGTTCGCACCGAAAATGAAACTAAATAAGCAGAGGACGCGTATGAGCGTCATCCGCACATGGCAAGGGCTCAGATGGACGCGCATGTGCGTCGTCCGTAACGAGAGTGTTAAAAGTGTCCCGCTCACCCGGATAGCGGGGGAATGGGGCTTGGAGTCATGCCTGACATCAGAAAAGTTGATTAATTATTTCTTTAGATGTAAAAGGCGGTGTATGAATTGCCAATAGTTTAATTGTAAGGAAGTCTATTGACGTAGTAAATCTATTTATAATAGTAGTAAATTTTGTGTTTGTTTACAGCACGGTGTGCACACAGGAGCGCAGGGCGTCGCGTGCGGTTGGTACTCTGCGTCGGCCGCGCCCGCACCCACCGCGCCTCTGCGTCTGAAACGCGCGCAGCCGCCACACCAGCTACCAGTCAGTATTACTTGGTTTTCATTCATATTTATTGCACTGAATAGTACTCATGACAGCCTACGGTAAGGAAAACGAAATTGAAAAAAATAGTTTTGTACAAATGTAAGAATAATAACTGTCTTAACGACAGTGTATCTTTCATATTATACTACATGAATGTCATCAGTATCATCTAAACCTTCAATTACTTACATACTGGTATTTCACTATAGTGAAAATATAGATCAAATTGTTGTTAACTTTATAGTATACATTTTTTAAACCAATTTAGGACACATATAATAAATCAGTAATAGTGATTTTTATAGATAACTAGCTGAGCCAGCCACGCGTTGCTGTGTTATAAATTAAAATTATATCTATGCTATCTTTCAAGTTGGATCAAACTGCACACGGTATAGAAATTTGATTAAAATCGGTTAAGTAGTTTAGGAGGCCATCGCGGACAAACAACGTGATACGTAATTTATATATATTATAAGATAGAGGAATCAAATGGCAAATGTTTTATGCGATTACGAAATATTTGAAATATTTTCGTAAAACTTGTCAAATACTCTATTGACATGTATCTTTCTTGTCGATGAGCATGGAACGAAGGCCTGCACATTTGTCGTAAAATTCACTACCGTACAACGGTCATATACATAAAATACTATTTTAATGTTATAAACATTCTATAAACCTCGCATTATATACAATGGACATGTGTTTTTCTCGTCGATGAGCACCGTACGAATGTCTGTACTTTTGTTGTACAATTCACCAATGTACACCGGTTCAGTGTGAATTGGTTGGTGTTTAAGACTGTCATAGCAGACTCATCACACTGTCACCGGTATTTTTCACCCGTTTCTAGTTCGAAGCCGGAGCTAAGTATTCGATGGTTAACTACAAAATTAATAGCATTGTCCTTTATTTGTAGTAATATCTATATAATCCATATGATAATCAATAGGTTACCCACATTTCTTAAGTTCTTATTCAAATGACGACTAGCTTAACGGGACACGTCGGTAATACGTGACAGCATTTTTTACCCGTGTACCTATGTTGGCCTTCGCACGTGAAACCCATGAGTCGAATCAATGAATGTGGCATGTAATGTAAGTGGCCCGCCATGAGATTTGTCGTAGGCGAACGTACTGTTGGCACGCTGGAACAAATTGTATATTGTGAAACAAACTATTAATCGCTTTTGAATTTAGCATAAATCAATTTGTTATAGTCTACGAGTAATAACTTAATAATCAAAAGCTACTGCTGTATCATTGCAAACTTGAAAATTCTGTTAACCAAAATGAACGGTTACATTATGAATAAACTCAATGTATTAAAGTTCTTCAAATAAACGTGATAGAATTTATAGCGTGATAGATTAGTTCCATTCATGTGATGGCCTAATTCACACAATTAATCGGCACGTAAGTCTATTAAAGATGCATAAAGTACTTTTAAAATGCGGCGTGATTTTATTAACTACGTCATAGCGATCCGTTGTTGCTGCTAACGATCGTAAAAGTAACAACCACAGCGACCACAGTTTTTCTACGATAATTACTTTCTAAAACCTTTAACACGATTCCGCTATTCTTTCGCCATTGTTTTATTTCTTACTTTACTTTATGAGAATATTTCCGATCTTAATTTATTCGTGATTCAATTTAACTTTGTCGGTTTTGTTATTCGTAATCCAATTACCTGAAGACACTCAAGTTTTATGTTAAATGAAATATTGTCATGAAATGAGATGATCGTGTTCACATGTAAGTCATTGAGTATTGTATGATGATGAAAAATTTCACACGGTTAGAAAGTCGACGTCTCCGTAGACGAAGCTTTTCACTAAGTAATCAGGCAACCGCGATGCAGGCCGGTGTTACCTTCATCACTTGTGTGTATTTGCGCTGAAATAGCGAGGTTATTTTTAGTGTAATTTCAAACATTGTTCCAGTCCGGAGGTGGTGTGAGCGGCAGTAATGGGCCGCTCGCGCCTCTCTCGCCCACCGCATTGCAGAATTCCGTACCACATAACGTAAGTGTGGAACATGCATGCATCCTGTGCACACCGCTTACTTTTAATTTACTTTTTTTTGTTTAAATTAATTTTAAATAATTGTAGTGTACCTTTGTTCTTACCGCAGATTAAATATTCTCACGAAAATATTTGTGATACGAATATATTGGAAATAATATTTTTCGTATTATGATAATATATAAGTGATAAGGTATGCAGTAAAATAATTGCCATATAAGTACCTATTTGCAAAATTCCCAGTACGTTACACAGGGTCTTTATCTTGGGAACCGTAGTCATGTCTTATTATGTTATAGTGTTACCCATTTTAAAGGTAATTTTATATTAAAATTACCAATTATGGGTTCCCACTCACAGCTTTTTATAACATTGACTTAAAGTATGTTTTGATATTAAAAATTAGGGTAGGGAGATTTATGGCGCACTGAGCGACTCTTAAACTTGTTAAAGACATTAGTTTTCAGGCGTCGTAGTGGAGATGACGTAATGTAATGATGAGTCATACTCTTTGCCAAGGTTCCCATTTGCCCATTTCCAACGGTGCCACGCAACCGACACCAAAGCATCGCTTACCACCAGCATTACCGTATAGGGCCCTACTTAGGAAAGTTGTCTGGTTCGAGGTCGCCGTTTAGGAACCTTTCCGTCACAACGTTCAACTGTTCTTCTCGTTAAGAGTACCGCCCACTGCTGATACAACAGAGTAATGTCGGTTACTTTAGTTCGCGTGGCGATCTCATAATTTCTGTTCTATCACTCCGGGTAACATCAATCAATCACTCAATTGCCTGCTGGGTGACCTTCCTCCCGTAAGTGACAACACACACGTGTAAAACACTTTCCGTCTTGAGACATTAATGGGGTTTTCAAGTCAAGTAATTGTTAATGGGGTAGCTGGATATTATCTGGAGCTTGACGCCAATTCGTTAGTTGCTTGTGTTTAGCGGATGATCTAGCAACTCCAATCGGATTGACGAGACGCAAGTCTTTGTTATAATGGGTTAGGTGCTTTTCAGGAATTTTTAAGTATCGAATATACACTCATTTGCAAAAAAAACGGGCGGTTTTGATTTTCATTCATCTTTAAAAAGATACAATACAAAAAAGGTTTTTAATCGTTTGTACACGTTACTGGCCGGTTTTAAAAATGCCGTGGTTTTTAAAAAAGTACGTTCTAAATTCAAATTTTCATTTGATGCTAATTTTTAAAGAAAACCCCTTTTTATCCTACATTTTTGGCGCGAAGTTCCAGAAGTTAACATCGCCTTTATAACTTTTATTCAATTTTCATCGATTAATTTCATATCCTTGACTGTCAAAGCTTTATTTATTGCTGTTTGGCTGTATCAAAAATGGTAGATAAAGTGGTAAAAGCTACCAAAATTATCGCGCTGCTTGAAGAGGGTTTCAGCCAATGCTTCGTGGCTAGGAGGCTAAATGTTAGTCGCTCGACGGTCCAAAGAACCTGGCAGCGATATCAGGAGACTGGTTCCGTCGAGAGAAGGCCTGGTTCTGGAAGAAAACCATGTACCCAACCACAGGATGATCGTTTTCTTGTGAGTCACGCATTGAGAAATCGCAAATCTTCGAATGTGGATCTTAAGAACAACCTCCAAGAAGTAAGAAATGTGCATATTAGTCTATGGACGGTCAGGAAGAGGCTTCTCGCTGCCAATATACGCAGTCACCGCCCGGCCCACGGCCCAAAATTACTCCGTGAGCACCGAGTTCGCAGGCTTAGGTTCGCTAGAAAATGTGAATCATGGACTCAAGAAGATTGGAATAGGGTTTTGTTTTCTGATGAAGCCAGGATATCTCTGTTCGGTGAAGATCGACGTCGGCGAGTGCTAAGAAGACAAGGAGAACGCTTTGCAGAGGCATGTTTCGTAGAAATCACACCTTATGGTGGGGGCTCTGTTATGTTTTGGGCAGGAATAAATTCAATGGATCGTACAGAGTTAGTCTTCATTGAAAACGGCTCACTGACTGGGCATCGATACATAACGGAAGTTCTAATTCCTCATGCACAACCCGCATTGGCCGCTCTAGGTGAAGACTCGATTTTTATGGACAACAATGCTCGCGCCCACCGATCTCGCGATGTTAAAGCGTATGTGCAAGAGGTCGGCATTCGTCATTTGGATTGGCCAGCTCCAAGTCCCTACCTCAATCCCATAGAGCATGTCTGGGACGTTCTGAAACGGCGTGTGAAATCAGTACAACCGGCTCCGCAGACCATCAGAGAGCTGAAGAATGTGATTAGTGCGGAGTGGGAACGTATTCCGCAAGCAAGTATCCGTGATATACTCGCTAGAATGCCCAGACGAATTCAAGCTATGATTTTAGCTAGAGGGGGTCACACTCGATACTAAACATTTACTGCTTTTACTTTATTAAAGAAAAACAAACAAAAAAAACTTTTATATTTTTACTTCATGAGCATATGCACTACTAGCGAACATACACTACTAGTGAGGTTTAGCATTATTTCCCATAAATTGTATACAAAATTTTATGAAATACTGATGAAAACGATTATTTTCTTATTAATTTACCTAATTGTGAGGATAAAACTACTTATAATTATCAAACAAAGCAATATTAACATTTAAAATGGTTCATTGCTTAGGTGCCCGTTTTTTTTGCAAATGAGTTTATTTTAAATAACACAAGATCGCACTTTGACGTAGTGACTAGTGTATTAGTAGTATGTAGTAAAATTTGTAGTAAGTAGTACGTAATTCCGTTATCCTCATTGTTTTGTACGCATATTAAATACATAAACTATGACCTATAATGGTTGCAACTAATACAAATAAAATACGTTTACGATTAATTAATAACATTATTTACAGAACGTGATGTCATCGTCGGTGCGGGCGCCCGCACCTCCCGGCTCGAGCACCTCGGCCATGCATACTTCGCAAACGTCACCTGGTACATAATTATTTCAGACTTCCTTATAACGCTCACAAATCTATTAATAAATATGTTACGCAACAAGTTAGGTCCTTATCCACACGACAGTCCGCTACCGCGCGCCCCACCTCTCCCAACGGTACCAATGCTGCACGAAATGTGAAAAAAAAAATTCGGACTCTTAGTTAAAAATACCATTTTCTCGATAAATAATGAAAGTGATTAAATTAAAAATCCACAACAGAATATTTGGATCTCTGTAACTCAAAAATTAATCGTAATTAAAAAAAACAGCAGGCCGCGCGGAAATTTGAATATGGTAGAAATTTCTACTAGGGACTGTCGAGGGGTGTTGGCTATTGGTAGCAATTGCTACCATGGACTGACAAGTAGTTATATGCGTAACTGGAAACTCAAATAAAACTTACGTATTTAAAATTTTATTTCATTCTTATCATTAACTAATGACTACTTTTCTTACGTAATGGAATATAGGAATATATAATAAACGAAATAACGTTAATTGTTTTCAGTGGTCATATCGAAAGGAGCTAGCGATGTGCTGGTGAACTCCAACGCGCAGAACCCACCGCCTGCTGGCAACAGGCTTGTCAACATGACGCAGTGGCCGTAAGTCACTATATTTTACGATATAAATTACTACTACATAAATGATTCGCTATTTTATAGTATACATACGTTGCATTGCTACACATTTCAATTTTGATATTTACTTCTTCAATTCAATTCGTATAAATTTATACGACGTTGACGTAAAGAAAATAATAATTGTTTTTTTTTTCATGAAGTCTTTCGAAAGATTTATGTATTTTGTATCAATGTTTCCATACGTCACCCATTTTGATCGGCTAGGCATCTACGATTTGCAATCGCTAAGGAGGTTTTTTTTACTTTTTCTTGGCTAGTGGTTTGACTGGTAGAGTGTTTTAATACTTTGCAAAAGGTAATTTATCAATTTCTTCGCCGGAAAATCTATAGATAATCTATGGTCAACGGATCTTATATTCTTATGGAAGGTAAATAACAATTAATATAATTAGATAGCTGTTACTTCTTCAACGATTTTTCAATACTTGTAAAAGTATTAAACTCAATAACATACTTGTAAAAGTATTAGACATGAATACCTAGAAAATGAATAAAGATATGCTTGGAAAAATTCGACTGGTCTTTGTAGGTAAATTAGAAGAATTTTGCCTGGGAAGCATATCGCTTTCCAGGGTTTGACTCCCGCCTGAAACTTTAGACATATTGATTTTTTTCTTATAATGATTTCTTGAATATAAGAATGTATCAGTTAAATGAAATGAAAATACTTGGATCCGTCCGTTAATCACAAACAATTGGATACTTCCTTAGTTTACGCCCGATGTTACGTAGTATTCTGCAATCTTAAACTACATGTGGTTTTGTAAGTGGCGTATATTTTCTAATAACTAGTATTAAATGCTAAGAACAAAGACCTACAATTAAATAACGCCTATTTCCTCAAGTGTTGCTGATTTTCTCATTGTCTTTCCCTCCTCATTGTCTATTTAATTTAATACCGTTTTGAAATCAACGTTAAGTAGCTAATATATACTCTAAAAACACTAATTTGTTGTTTGTGTGTTTGTCTGTCCGCTCTTTTTCCATTGTATCAATCAACGTTATCATAGCTAGCGTTACCGGGTCAGCTAGTCTATAATCTAAGAACATAAACTTGTTGTTTGTGTGTTTGTCTGTCCGCTCTTTTTCCATTGTATCAATCAACGTTATCATAGCAACGCGTTACCATAGCAAGCGTTACCGGGTCAGCTAGTCTATAATCTGAGAACACAAATTTGTTGTTTCTGTGTTTGTCTGTCCGCTCTTTTTCCATTGTATACGCGTTACCATAGCAACGCGTTACCGGGTCAGCTAGTCAATAATTATTATAGTTAGCAAAACTCCTACCTATCCAGCATCACGCAAGTGGAAATGTTCACATCTGAACACGGAACTATTTAAATATGAATTTGTCAATTAGATCGTTTCATATGTCAATGTAATTTAAATCACATTATAATTAAATTTTATTGTCTTCGGGCATAGGTCACGGGCGAAATAAGACGTCTCAATTTGAGTTAACAGCTTTTCTTTAATTGATTGTTGCGATAGTTTCGCTGCCATGGCACCATCCAAGTGACATCAGTTCATATTATTGTTGGCTGGTAATTACAATGAGCCAATGGCCAATCCTTTTTTCAGCTGCAAAATTTTACCCATATTTAATTTTTTAAGAATAAAGTGATGTTTGTGTTGTTATGCCATTCCAATAGGCAAATAAAGGCGATAAAGAAGGGGATTTAGATAAGCCGATTAGTTTTTAGATTCAAGATAACAAATAAAATTCATTATGTTACTTATTTATAAAATCTTATCTTTAACTTATCATTTATCAATCAACACTTTATCTTTAGAGATATACCTATAAACGGTCCAGTCATTTAGTCGGTTTGAAGGAATGGAGTCTGATATAACGCTGTGTTTTGTTAAGCCGCACAAAGTCAAACTGTTTATACCACCGATCGAGGCGTGCACCGACTTCGAGTAAATATCATGCCTTTGTTTACGAGAACAGTTAATTAATGCACCGCGATAATGTGTTAAGTGATCATTATGTGCATTAATCTTCAACAGAGTCATACGAATATGTGAATTAAAGTCTAATAATATGTCTCTATTGAAATATCAGTGTAATTTTTAAAGGGTAAAAGGAAGCTTTACTTAAAATAACCTTTTCTAAATATTATTCTTTGTAATGTGTCTACCTAGGAGTTCCATTATCCCAACTATCCTGCGGATTATAGAATATATTGCATGGAAGAGAATGGGTATTCGTTTCTTCTTTATCAATGCTTTTATTTAGCTTTTTATAATTTTTAACATTTCTATACCCACTTTTTTGTGGTAGTTCGCGGTATGCAAATTGCTACTGAATTAACCAGTACAACTGGTGGTTGCTGCTGTAAATGTACGAAATGACATCGCTGTAAATTTGTAAATGTGTAATCAGAAATATACGTGCTAATCCATTGGCTATTTGGACATGGGTTGACACGTATGTGTGTTCCACACTTTGCACTTTTGTTAATAGAGGGGAACACAGCATCGCATTTTGTGCAGGAATATATATAACTCTATTAATACAAACATTTATAATTTATAAATTGTTATATATATTTTTTTATAAATCTTTTTCTACTATTTTTTTAGATTTAAGTCTCCTTCTAGGTGTAAAATGTCATAAGAATCAGTTTTTTTCTTTATAGAATTTACACATGAAAGTTAGTAAAATCTCTCTCTCTCTCTTTAAATAGTAGTGTTTCTAGTTTCCGCAATATATTGCCACTACATGACTACATTAAAACCGATAAATCATCATGATCTTAGCCTAAAGACGTCTACTGACGAACGGAAGTCTCCACCAAAATATACATACGGGACCTTAAGTGAGAGGGATTATACTCTGCCAGTCACTTCATAGCGATTAATAGATATACAAAATGTCGTACGGTGTCTTACTAAATTGTATTAAACAGCATGGTTTCCTATTGTGTTTCATACATACACACAACTATTTCCACTTTGCACGATCCTGACTTACATCTCTTGCTTCTTAAACTCTCATAAGATCTTCAATATATACTCGTTCGTTAAGGGTACTTTTGATCTGGCCTTTTCCAGGATAACATTTATTTGGTCCTTGAATGTTCGCCTTTACCGACTTGCCCATGTTCATATTATTATAAGACCTCTATATGGACGATCGGAAAGCTGTTATTGTCGTGAAAAATAATGTGTTATGTTTGCGTCAGATGGCACCACGGTGCGATATCGCGCGAGCGTGCTGAGGCGCTGTTGTCGGGGTCACCGGACGGCGTGTTCCTGGTGCGCGAGAGCACCAACTTTCCCGGCGACCACACTCTTTGCGTACGATTCCGAGGCCGCGTCGAGCATTATCGGTAAACCTCTTTTTGCTATGCTGGAACCACTAATGCTGCTAAACAATGTTTATTTCAACTATCGAGGCCGCCATCGACCTTAAGCTCTTATTTTTAGAAGCTTGTTTAGACTTGTTTATACAAAAATGTACAATTCTGCAGTATTACACAGATATACTGACAGAATTGTACATTTGTCGAATAGATGACCTCTTTTTTTTAAGTCCGTTATGCTGGACCTACTGTAACGCTGCTAGCGCTGATTTTACAACGCTACAGTAGCAGTAGCCAGCCGCAACAAGAAGTGCTACATTAAAGGTAGATGTTGCCCTGATTTACGGGCTGAATTATTAACGGCATTCTAAACGTCTTGAGGCGTTAGGCGAAAACGCAGATTGTTATCTTAATTATACCCTGACTAACCTAAAAATTAATGCCATATTAAATGAACACAAAATAAAAATGGTATTAAATACCATATGCTATTTCTGCCAGTCAGTATCGCTACAATGTTTAATACAGTATTATTCTTATAATTTTAGGGTAAAATGGGCAACGGCTCCAGATAGCAACACTCAGCGGCTCACCATTGACGATGAGGAATTTTTTGATAATATGACAGATTTAATACATGTAAGTACATACTAGTTTATAAGGTTGTATTACCTAATTATTTATTACTATGAAAAATAGTTATTTTATTCAAATCGCCATCATCTCAACCGAAAGACATTCACTGCCCGACGAAAGCCATACCCAAAAATGAGGTATTTAGCCCATTACAGGCCATTGGATATTAACCCACGCTTGCCACGCGGGTCGGAGAATGCAGTAAAACACTGCTGCTCATATTGTGGTCTATGGGAGCTGTACAATGATAAATAATCTAAAGTATCATAGGTCACCTTCTGAGACACCCGCTTGGGTTTGTGCTATTTTATTCTCCCGGACACCACATGGCTTATGTATGGATTTGTGTAGAAACAACAATAATTAATGAAAATACTAAAATATACGTCTTCTTACAGCATTACTTACAAGATGCGGACGGCCTATGCACAAAGTTAGTACGGTGTCTGCCTAAAGCGACGCCAAACGGAGCGAATAACAATGGCCCGATGCAACCACCATACCCTCCCCATCCGCAGGTCAGTATTTACTTGTTTTAAAGGCGTTTGTCCAATGTCTTGAGAGTAGAGGCTACTTCTTATGGGGTAATTGACTTAACCATGGAATAACTAAAAAGTGAATACCTCCGACGGATCTCATCACCATTGAAGTATCGATGAATAAGTTTTAATATTGAAATTTATCGGGGGCGGCTATACCACACTTGTGATTAAAGAGAAATTTGTTAATTTCATCATAATTAGCCCATCTATATATGGGCCAATCTCAAAACGTACTATTAGTCGAAACTTAAACTCTCTCCGTTCAGCTAACACCCACCTCTCTACGCCTATTTGCTCCACCACCACCTCTACTACCTACGCTTCATTTGTCGATTGCAGTCTCCACTAAAATCGGTCTTTGATAATTTTAAATATTTAAAATGAACAATATGATACCACAGGGTGAGTCTTCCTGTAAAAAAACCTCATCATTATGCTATGTAGATGTCTACTGTCAAAATCGTACTCTTACGAGTTGAAATGGTGGGTGTATCGTTGTAAAATGCAGAATGGAATGAAGCGAGTGGACTGTATAATCCTCAATGTACTTGATCCTAAAATTACAATATAATAATGAGCAGTAGCAAATAAGATGTGTTCGATTTCTGAGTGCGGCGCGGACAGCTGACCTGTTCAAGGGTTTGGCGCGTGAACATTGGTCCTTCGGGCCACATTTTTTTTACCCGTGTGCTAAAAGTATGGATGATTCTTGACAGCCGCCGCCTTATCCTGCGACGCCGAGTGTACCGAGTACAGGGGGCGCAGGGGGTGGTCACTACCCTCATTCGGCCGCCACTACCGCCGCTTCTCAGGCGACCTCCGTCGACCAGACCGACAGTACGCAGCAACAGCAGTTCGTTGACGCTCGTGAGTATGGCCATAGCCCGGAGCACAGCTTTGAATGAAATCGTCCTGGGGGAATGGCGCCGTAACTTGCCGTTATATGGGTGTTAACGACTACAGATGCTTCCGGTACTTTACGGCTTATCGTGCCTTTCAAAGTATGCTGGAGTTAGAGATTGTACTATTTTTGATCACCCATGCTTTGAACGGCCATTGCAAAAAGTGTTTAGAAACCGCAATCTTAGGCCGAACATGCTAACTACAAGAATAATTCAAATAATATCCTTTATTTTTTCTATAAAACAAAATGTAAACCTTTTCGTATATATGATATGAATGCAGATAGAAGACGTCTTAATTGTTGAAACTCAAGAACAGAATTGTTTTATCCTAAAATGTGAACTATAATATAATGCAGTAAGTATATTTATGTCTGTAGGTTGAATAAACTAAAATACTTGCATTTCGACGATTTAATATCGCTGCCCACCTCTTTTATCGTGCAGTTATAACTAGCGGCACGTAACTATAGCGCTGAACAAAAGGTGGAGGAGATAGCTGCGTATGGGTACTGTCGCGCATTAAAATAAAGTTAATTATATTATTTTAATGTAATGTCAAATAGTAAGTCAAGCAGTGAACAAAATGTGGAGGTTAGCTGCTATACTGTACTGTCACGCACGCAAATATCACTGTAATAAATATGAGGTTAGTTAGTTAATGTTCAAGTGTGCCAGAGTTCTGTTGTCAAATTAAAATTTATTTATGTTCTCAACAATAGTATGTAATATATAAATAAAAACATATAATAAAACAGTTATTGTGCTTGTAAGAGACTGGAGCTTACACTAGGCGTACACTACCTAAATCTGCTGCTTGAAAGGATAGGCTTCTCTCTTGGCGATATTGTTTTATTTTAGCGTCAGTACTCGATACGTTGCAAACGTATATTAACAATGATATCAAACCAATTTAGAACGCGACAGTACACTGGACGTCCGCGAGGTGTCGTATCAGTACGACTGGAGAGCCAATTGGCACAACGCACGCCTGCCCTTCACCCCTGTTTCCCCCCAAGACATCTTATTTTTTACTTCTGCGCAATAACGGTCAGCGCTAGAGTTTCGTACCGCTACTTATATCCAATTATGTTTACTTAAACTAAGGACATGTGTGTTTCCGATGCCTGTCAAGCAAGTTGCGACGCACGTGCTCGGCCGGGCCAGATCTTGACGGCCCAGACATATGTGCTCTTCGCTGCGTTTTCTCGAAGCATATATCGTGAACGTGAACTCAGTAGCTCACATGATGCTGGCGAAGTTTTATACAATATTTTTGCTTTTATAGATAGATAGATACGTTTATTCTGGTTGTACACACATTGTACATTGCCATTATATAATCAAAGAAATTACAAAATAAAATAAATAATTTCATTACACAACCAGCTTTGGCAGGTACCTGTGTGCAGCAGCAGAAATAGGGTCAGGGCTCGATGCAAAAAATTTACCCTGGCTGACGATAAAGTGATATGAAACAACGCGAGTCAGTGTCATGTTATATGTGCATTTAAAATGTCAAAGAGAGTGGAGTTAGAAAAAAAAAGGAGATAAAATAGAAATTGCTCGAGAAAATTATATAATAACAATAATTCAATTAATAGGTACAGAATGTCAAAAAAAAACAATAAAAAATTAGTAATGTCAGTGAGAGGTAATATAAATGTAAATAAAACAATATAATATGGCTTAAATTGGAATGGGTAGTTTAAGTAGAAAGAAAAAAAAATAAAGAGAAAACACCGTGGCTCCATTAGGCGACACCAAGGTTTTCGTGGTTTGCAACTTCTAAAGTTCTGCCCAATCTGAGTCAATGTTTTGTATTACGATATAATCTTCAATCAATTCATTTATTGTCGTAGCCGATCATAGTCGGTCGCCCACATCCAATAACAGTCTACGAATTGATATGTTATTGTGTGTGTTTTTGTAGTAAGTAATCTCAATAATTTTTATTACAGGTTGGCGAATAGACGAGCGCGATCTAGAAATCCGGGAAAACATCGGAAAAGGAGAGTTCGGAGATGTTATGCTCGGCATACTGAACGGCACACAAAAGGTCGCAGTGAAAATACTGAAGGACCGTGAAGCCGCTAGTAAATTTCGTGCAGAAGCCAGTGTTATGGCGTAAGTCATTTTCTCTATGTTATAATTTCATCTTTTAATTAGTAAGCACTATTACTAAAATATACAATATACATAGTTTTCTTTACAATTATAACCTCAAAATCTTATACATTTTGTGTGACGCTACGGTCCCTTTGCTTGTTCGTGTATTGACAAATGCCCGAAGAGACTGAATCATGGATTCTTGATTGAAAAACGCTAGTTGTTTCCAACTAGCGTTTTCTTATCGCTGTCTATTTTGGGGCATTCAATGTATGGAACTTGAGGAATATCCTTTTGACCATTTAATACGCCTTGTAGAATATGTATCTGCAAAATGTCAATTTACATTTTACGTATTATATTTGCGTGTTTATTGTATGAAGTGTGTCCACTAAAGTTGTTATGATCTTGTTTGCAGGTCGCTGAAGCACGAGAACTTAGTGCGTCTGTTAGGGCTTGTGTTCAGTTCGAACGGGAGCACGTGTATAGTGACTGAGCACTGTGCGCAAGGCTCGCTCCTGGACTATCTGCGTAGCCGAGGTCGCCACTACGTAACGCAGCTCGATCAGATCAACTTCGCATAGTGAGTGATACCTTTTATATCTTTCCTTCTCTACAGTATCCAGGCACAAAACTGAATTACTTCAAATGCCCTGTTTCAAGGGAACATTAGGTTACAAGAGAAATAGAAAATTGTGTGATTTGCTTATTCAATATCTATGGGGATATGACAAGTAACTTAAATAGACTTTAGACAAATGAAGCAATCATATACAGCGTAACGAAATAGTACTAACAAAATTATGTATCTGAATTCATGACTTTTGATGTTTATTGATGACATATCCTTTAGCCTGTGCCTATCGTATTGTTTTGCCGGATATACATAGTGTATTTTTATTTGCTCTTTCAAACAAAACAGCCCATAAAAGTTACTATATAAATAAAGCTTGAGTTGTTATCAGTTTTTTTACTTTCAAATAACTTTTTGTCCACCAATCGTTTCATCTTTTGTCGCTGTAACAATATATAACTTTGAAGTTTAGTTAAACTAAGCTAACTTCACGTACACGAAAAATTTAATTGTTCATAAATATTCGAACCTACTTACTTTTTTTTATATTGTGTAATTTTGTAGATAAGTAGCATCATTATAAAATTTTAGCGACGCGTGTTGCGGTATGGAGTACCTGGAGCGTATGCGGGTAGTTCACCGCGACCTGGCTGCGCGCAATGTGCTGATCTCTCACGAGGGCACGGCCAAAGTGGCTGACTTCGGACTGGCTCGCCCTGACCATGGCCTCGACGACCCAGCCGACGCGCTGCGGCTTCAGGCCAAGCTGCCCATCAAGTGGACCGCCCCGGAGGCGCTCAAGTATAACGTGAGTACAGCCATGTCTACCGTCTGAACCGATTTACGAAGTCATCCTCTTCATCCAACTGTCTTTCGAAGACGTCTTTACATGACATTCTACATTAAATAAAAACTAGTTCAAAATGGGTAGGTAATAGATTTCTGGCATTAAGGTGGTCGAGGTATAGTTGGACCACACCAAGCAACAGATACCTTACTCGGCGGAAATATTTCACATTAAAAATATCTAATATCCGATATACATTTACAATTTTGTCTCTAGTCTAAGTAATGTTACTGTATCATCGTTTTCAAATGTTGTTTCAATTCCATATGTTTTTAATTTGTTTCAGAAATTTTCAAATAAGTCTGATATGTGGAGCTTCGGTATACTTCTATGGGAAATCTATTCATTCGGAAGAGTGCCATATCCAAGAATTGTAAGTATTTTTTACGAGATTTTGCAGTAGCTCGCTTTTAAATGACCTAAAAATTGTGCAATTTAAGTCCTAACTAATGTTATAAATACGAAATTGAGTTTGTTTGCTTGTTATACTTTCACGCCTTAAATACTCTACGTATCATCATGATACAGAAAAGTATAAAGGGTACAAAATAAAAGTACTGTTTCTGAGGAATGGAAAAATAACTTTAATCGGTTTTCTCCCTTAATAATTCATAATAATAATTCAAATTCAAATATTCAAATTCAAATTCATTTATTTATGTCGACCAACAAGGAGGATTACATAACATTTAAAGATATTACATTTAATAAATAAAATGCAAAAAATATGTATATATATATTTTTTACCATGCTATCTTATAAGACGACAACGCTGACAACGCTGATGGCCAACAGCGTAAAATTAGAAAAGTACTGGAAAATTTCGACGGGTGTTCACAAGGCTCGGTAGCTCAATTGGGAGAGCATTCATTTGAGGCTCATTCCGCCTGAGAATTCATTTGAGATTTTTTTCAGTATTTTTCTATTAAAATAATTTATCTCTTTATGTCGTTCGGTGCATGTGTTAAGTAATATCATATTTTGTACAACAGCCACTGGCTGAAGTAGTGCGGCACGTGGAGCGCGGGTACCGCATGGAGGCACCGGAAGGTTGCCCGACCGGGCCCTACGATCTGATGCGCGCCGCCTGGCACGCCGACCCCGCGCAACGGCCCACCTTCCAGCACGCGCGCCGTGCACTCGCAGCCATACGCGATGCAGCGCCCGCCCACCAACCCGCCTAGTGGTAAGTACGCGTAATGCTACGCCCGCCCATCACTAGTAGCTGTAGTACGTATCCAGCACTTCCGAACGCCTAGTGTTACGTACTCAGAATGCCGCACCCGCCCACCTGTCCTAGTACGGGCCCGGCACGACCGAACGCCTCGTGGTACGTATAGGGCACGCCTCGCCCGCCCACAAACCCGCCTAGTGGTACGTACGCCCGCCCACAAACCCGCCTAGTGGTACGTACGCCCGCCCACCAATTTGTGTAGTACGTACCTGGCATGCCCAAACGCCAAGTGCTCCGTACCAGGTAAGCCGCGCCCGCCCACTAGTCTTAGTAGTACGTACCAGGTACGCGCGTCCACCCTCCGCCCGGCTGGTAGTACGTACAAGGAACACCGCCCCTGGTAATGGTACGAATGCGGATTGCCATTCCTGCCTATAAAGGCAGGAATGGCAATCCGCATTCGTACGCGGTACATACCAATACCGCGGTAATCCGCGCCTAATGGTACATACCAAGAATGCCGCGTTCGCCCACTGGATATATCGCAGTTCCGTAACTTTTCGGAGTTCCGGAATTCTAATCCACTTAACTTATTTTATATATTAGGATTTTTGGCATCTGTAATCTTATCATGCTAAACAACAAAAATATCAAAATAATCATATATACAAATTGTAACCTGTACAAGGGTAACTTCCAAAGGATTATTGGTAACAAGGGAAGACTTAGCTCCTATCGTATTCTATAAATAATACATTTTAGGTAATTTGTTAAAGATCATCTATCTCTTTTCTTTACAGCGAATGTATATCTTTAACCGACAACTCCTGGGTACTCTGTGCTGGTTACGCTCAAATCGGTAACGAGCACAGTATATGAGTTATATTTTACAATTTACACCACACGCGTCTAAAAGTAAGTACTTTATCTTTATAATATGTTAAAAGAAACTTCCGCTGCTAAGGTACTCTATTTTAGCTTATTCAGGTAGTGTGTGATATGGTGGTGTGTTGTAGAAAGGAATTATTTTCGATGTTGTTCAATTATGTCAGTACGGGGCTTTTAGGGAAGAGCACTAAAATGGTTTCTGACCATAGATATTGTACAATGATATTATGAATTGTTGATATTAAATATTTAGTATAATCTGTGTTGCAAGAATCGATACTCATCGCTTCACGAGTTTTTGCAATATCGAACCTGTGAATATTTTTGTTTTCAACTGTAGGGATAGTTCATTAAATGATATTTTACACAAAATTTACTTTATAAATAATCAACACGAGAGATTCTGTAGTACCGTGGTGCGATATATATGTTTATTATTGAGTTTTAAGTTTACATTTGACATGCCAGTGATATTATTTTAAAATATTATTGTTTACACCAATATAAAACTTGATTAAAACTAATAAACGCCCTAATACAGCGTTCCATTAAAAGCCCCGTATGTTAGGTCAAAATTTTAACACTTATAAATTTTATTGTCGTAAAAAATCCACCCAATATGGCCAATAGCCGTACGTCGGTACTATGGTACTGTCTAGTCAAAGTAAAGTTTGTAATATTCATTGTATTATAACATTATTTTATTTTCATATTATTTAAAAGCGTAAGGCGACTGATAATGTAGACGTCAAATTTTTAAATGAACAAGAAAATTTAATTGTATTAGTATTATTCTAATTATATAAGTCAGTGCATCCGAAAATAACTGACGCAATTTAATAGACAATATAAAAAGATCGTATTTTGAGTTTTTATTTTGTGTCTGAAACAATAACTTTGTATCTATTAAACCTATTCTTTAAGGTTAAAAATGTGTTTACATTTAATAAAAAAACATAGCCAAAATATAAGTTAGCCATGCAAATGTGTTCATGTAAAACAGATCGCATATAATTTACCACGAACATTTTTCACCCTTTAAATTCACAAATATTAAGCAGGCGCGGCTTCAGAATCGACCCGATACAATCCTTGTGTTTGGCAGAAAAAAAGCGCTTGCGAACGCTTGTAAGAAAAATGGCGATCGCTAAGCGATAATAAGCAAAATGGCGGATTGTGTCAGCGCAACTGAAGTTAGCAGACGTGTCCTGGCCGAAAACGGTAAAGTTTGTAGTTTTCAGCGCTAGTAAACGCTCGCAAGCGCTTTTTTTTGCTAAACACAAGGATTGAACAATTCAAATCCTAACATAATGAGATAGTATTAAATATTAGGGGTTAAAGTATGAAATTGCCGATTTGTACTGAAAATCTATATTGTTTATTTTTTAAATTTTTAACAAATTTATTTAATCAAAATAGTTGCCATTATTATCTATACATTGCTGCCATCTAATGGGAAGGTCATTAATGCCTTTGCGATAGAATTCCGACGATCTAGACTGCACAAACTGTGTGAAAGCATTTTGTACTGCCTCCTGGGAAGAAAACTTCTTGTCACGTAGATAATTGTCCAAATCACGAAAAAAATGGTAGTCCGTTGGAGCAAGGTCTGGTGAATACGGAGGATGACGAATGGTTTCTAACTGCAGTTCCTGAAGGGTCAAAATGGTTTCTCGTGCTGTGTGAGGTCTCGCGTTGTCGTGGAGCAATAATGGTGAAGATCGATTCATGAGTCGGGGCTGTTTTACTGCTAGTTTTGTCAACATGGTTCGGAGTTCGGCACAATAGACATCTGCCGTTATTGCTTGACCAGATCGGAGAAAACTATAGTGAATAACACCATGCTGAGACCACCAAACAGTTACCATTACCTTTTTATTGGTAAGTTTTGCTTTAGGACACTGTTGTGGCATTTGACCTGGGGTCAGCCATTGCATTTTTCTTTTCCGGTTATCATAAAGAATCCACTTTTCATCACATGTTACAATTCGATCCAATATTCCTTCATTTCTGTACCGGTTCAACAAGGCAACACAAGTTTCAACACGCGTTTCTTTCTGCAGATCAGTCAAATCATGAGGCACCCATTTTTCGTATTTTTTTATTTTATTGATTTGACGCAAGTGAGTCAATATTGTGGGTAAGGTAACGTTAAACCATGCCGCTAATTCCTGGGTACTTTGACTAGGATCGGCTTCCACTATCTCTCTTAATTCATCGTTATTTACCTGTGTGGGCGGTCTTCCTCGTGGCTCGTTCTTTAAGTCGAAATTTCCATCACGAAAGCGTTTAAACCAAAATCGCACGGTGCGTTCATTAGTAGACCCCTCTCCAAACGCAGCATTGATATTGCGGGCTGTTTCTGCCGCGTTAGTTCCGCGTCGGAACTCGTATTCAAAAATAACTCGAATTTTCGCAGTATCCATCTTTCTTGTCTAAATTGAATAACAAAAACAATTGAAAGTCGATATTCAAATGTTTTACATTTTTTAAAAAAAGAACATCATAGAAACCATTTAAAAAAAGTTTCATTCGAAAACCTCAAACCATGAAGATTCTATGTCAATTCAAAGAACCTATTGCAATAAAACGGCAATTTCATACTTTAACCCCTATTATTAATTAAAGCCGATTTACTTGTGAAATTACACTGTACGTTCACTTAAAATGCATCAAACATCTTTTTATATTGGCTGGCATGTTATCTCTGTTTTAATAAAAAGACAGTTTCGGCGGTGCTTCTAAGATTCCGTCTATATTTACAATCCATGTGGCAATTTGCGAAAACTAGTTGTTATCTATCTAATAATGAGTTAAAAAAAAACTTATTGTATGCTGTGTTTATGACTTGAATACATTGACCCTGTATTAAGGGGTTGAGATACAGTAAATAATGTAATAGTGCAATGTACGTGATACATATTATGTTTAATCACGGTTGACTAAGTACGTATACCTATATTTTATCAAAAAATATCAATTGCTATAAAATACTTTAATTAACTTGTTCTACCATAAGCTGATTTTTAATACCAAATGAATCAATTAATCTCATGAAATTGTCACATGTTAGCAGGATTGCCACTTGCCACTGCGTGATTTAAGGGTTACCAACATCAAAAATACGGGTTTCTATATTTTTTTACGGGAGACAAAATAGCATTATATTATGACATTTTTTAAATATTAATTTTTAGTCGTAACTTTTTAAACAAATCTCTGTTTTACTCAGCCAATTGATAAATTAAGGGTTCTTATAAATTTTTAACCCAAAAAACGGGGTAACCTGTAAAATACGGGGCATCTGGCAAGCCTATATTTAAGGCAAGACATAAAATGACAATTGCGGCACAATATGATTTTTTAACAATAACAAGTATAAATTAATCCAAATAAGAGTAATTTTAACGAAATTTCCATATCTAAACAAACCATAGTTGGTTGTGCGGGTGCAGCTTCATTGTATAGTTCATTCCTTTTGTGTAAACTATGTGAATTAGTATGAAATTGCATTTTAGCTAATATTGGTTAGCGTCGACTGTAATGCATTAAATTTGCACTCCATTTTATATGTGATTAGACGTATTGAAATATAAAGTTGTAAATGCCAACTTCCAGGTTGTGTGCTAATATACAATTTTAAGATGTAACTGTAATAAAAGTTACAAGTAAATTATATTTAAAATTTTACATTACTATGTAAGTAAACTAATTACATTTCTTTTATTTGTGCACAGTACATTACATTTGTCCTGACTGTCTATTTCATGCCACAGTATTAAGGTTGTGTTGCGAAATACACATCAGTATAGTGGCCAGTGGTAGTGAGGACATGAATCGACTCCATAATTAAAATAGTGTGAGAGCGAGACAGAGATATACCCAGCAAGATACGCCACACTTTCTTTCACTTTGATCTGTACAAAACGGATTCATGACGTCATTACGATTGGCCAGTGTACTGATGTGTATTTTGAAATACAGCATTAATACATTTAAAACTGAATCATAAAGAATAACTTAGGATTATCATTAAGAAAATCAATTCCAAAAAAACAATGACAATTATATTACCTATCTTGTGGAATTATGGCAGGAGTAGTGTAAAAAACTATTATGAATCTCAAACGGAGACATGCTTGACTCCGATTTAGGAAATTGTAATTAATGTACCCACGAGTATCTGTAATGAAAAACGTGATGTCCGCACACAAATGTAATACAAGTGTAATATTTTTTTTAAATGAGATAGGTGTGTGTTAATGTTGTCTTATGATGCTGGAATAGTGTGTGTAGGATAATTAACTATAAAGATTGTCTAATATATTTTTTAAGAATGACTATTTATGTGTACATATAACTTTCTTAAGAGTTATAAGTGGGTCTGGTTACTATATTTTGCTGAACTAATCCTTCCTTCGTATGTTTACCTTACATGAAAGAAAATGTTTCTGCCTAAATTGTAATAGGAAAAGAAAGTAAGTGAATAAAAGATTTGAAATCATGAATTAAAAATGAAATAGTTTAAAGTTGGATGACATTTTACTAAAGTTTTGTGTATTTTTATTGAAAAACAGTATAGTGAAAACTGTGGCTGACATAATATAGTAACCGGAGAATGATCTTAAGAGGCGTGTGAGACAACATTTATGCATTTTCATCAATTATTTTTTTAAAAGTGTTTCAAAGACTATATTCTGAAAGAAATGTCCGTTTGTGTAATGTATTCTTATGCAATACTAGTTTTTAAGTGTTGAATTGTTTTTACGATTATTTATGTACCACTTGAAAATTGATTAGAAATGATGTACTGATTAAAGTCATTTCTTTTCTGCCAAAGCTTATTTTGAAATTAAACACCTCATTGTTTTTCCTGTCTTCCTAACGTTTTAAATTGTATTTCGGTAATTGTAACGTGGTCGCACAACGGCGCACTAGTCCGACACAAGTTTTGTTCAGTGAACCGCTATGCATTATGGTTTTTGAAGGTATGTTATTGTTTTTATTTCTCGAGGATAAGGAAATTAAAATCTCATCTATCTAATAAAAATAAATGAAAAGTTTGTTTTGTTTACTGCTGTAATATATTTCTCGTATGTAAATACATGTATGTTAAGGGATAAACTGTATGATAACAAAATATAATTTCAAAAATATTATTTTGTTTCAATTGTTACGCCCGTCCGTGTCGGTGGTGGAGCAGCAGCACGAATCTGAGCTGCAATCAGTCTCGTACACGCCTATTATTTTTTCAGATGACTTAATTCCCATCGGTTTAGGCCGTGATGAAGATTTTGGAAACCATAACTCAGTTTTTAATTCACCCTTACTCGCTAATCGATTTAGATCACCTATTATAGCAGACATTGCTTTCGAACAAGGATTTGCTGGGGAAGTTTGGGTATTGCGCTCTTCTGCAGTGCAACCGCTCGCTTTATCCGCGTACGTTGTCACCGACTTATCGGTCGTAATTGGCTCTCTGCATTCACATTCAAAATTGCTAGTTTTTCTCACTATCTTTTTTTGTTTATGCTTTTTACATTTTAATCTACTTTTCTTTTTTCGTAATTTTGTCTTCGAAGTTGCACCCCCACATGACATTGAAGATCTACTGTGACGTTTATTGACTTTAGAGCAACAGCATTCGTCTATATCTATTGCTGAATTTCTTGCATTAATATTGGAATTGCATGGACATAGGGAAGGTTTCGGTTTGGCGCAAGTAGTTTGATCTACATTGGGACATTCTGCGGGTGGATCTGTTTGTACAGCTGCACATTCCAAGTTCGGTGACGCGGGGCGCCACTCGCATTGCCGCAATCGAGGGAAAAAATAGCGGAGGTCAGTTGTCGACGTCCAACTGTCATTATGAAACTAGAAATTAAAACCGCAATTTTCGGTTTTTGTCAAGGATTAATTCAAATTCAGATCAAAATCATATTAACATATAATCATTGTGTACCTTTAGTTGGAAGCAAGGTGGAGCCGAGTTAACGTTATAATCAGAAAACAAGCATGGTCTGGAGAATGGTATCCCATATGTTTTCTGCAATTGCTGATTGAATACGGCTGCAGACATTCTGAAATAAAATAAAAAAGTACCACAAACAGCAATACCTAACATCTTTCATAGTAAATAGGCAAGTCTTGAGCACTATCTCGCCTAATGGTAAGCGACGTTGTGATCTAGGATGTAACGCGCTTGCCTAGAAGATACCTATTGACTCGTGACTTCAAGACTCCCAAATTTAATTAACAAAAGGCAAATAATACTGCGTTTAGTTAGAGCATAATTATATTTGATTGACATAGGTTCGCTGCATTGAGTACCTAAGGCATAGAGCGCGGCATCCAGGAATTGTTCTAACTTATTAAAATTACTAATTATTAACTTAAGCTCGATCGACACGCGGCTAACTAGGCTTCAGGCTTATTAGCACACTGGCAAAAGAAGGCCAGTTTCCAAAGCGTAAGTCTGTGCAACTTTTGTCGCAAAAGATCCGATCAAGCTGTATCATGGCCACGACTGATCGTAAAGCGACCAGTTGTTAATCTTCATGTGTGTTCGCAGAACCAAGGCGCGGGAGCATATACCAAACTATCGTAGGTTAGTAGCATTGCTTCCCGGGTCTAGTCTTTGCGACAAAGTGCGCGATGTTCATGAGGTTCCTTTATTCAGCCTAGCCATTAATTTATGTTGCCGCCACTGGCCGGAATCATGATCGTGAAATGCCTTAGTTTTCTATTTTGAAACACTAAAATATTTAAATTATTTTTAGACAAAGTTGTATGTGGGTACATTATGTTAAGGTGTTTTCAGTTAGGGTACACTTACGGATTCGAAACACTCCTGACGTAGAACGCTCCTACTCCATTATTGCAGTAGTGATTATGAATGGGAATATTGTGATCACAATATGGAACGTTCCGCTTATTGATCGGTATAAAATAAAAGTGTACACTCCCATCAGGGTAAACGACGGATGCTACATCTCCTTCTCCAATTACTTCGGGATGTATTGTATGATGCGGAAAAGCTGGAAAAGATACTGTTAATTATTGAGCAGTTAATAAAATAATGCGATGACACTTTAGCTAGCAATAGTACTCACAATTACATGGATGAAACTGCCTATAATTTGGGAATCCAGTACCGAAGAATGGCGAGTTGCACTGCATTGCTGGAGAATAGTTTCGTGTCGTAGACTTATTTTTCTTACATATTATTGGTGATAAAGGTCGTGCTCTAAATTATTGTATAAAATATGGAAAGTCTCCATGGCTTGCTTAAGACAACAGTTTGCTCAGAACACAGATATGATTGTGTTTGACCTTGTCAAAACCTCACGTCAAAAACACGTGAAAAAGAATAGACTTCATATTATGAAGGATAGAGGGCTGAGGTTCGAAATATTGTGCGAGATTGCAATACTTGACACTGATTTTTACACATAGATGAAACTAAAATGAATCGGTAGAATATTAGATGCAGAAGTAAGATATTGCTAATGCCAAAAATAGGACGTCGTTTATTTTTAAAGTCCCGATATTTATTTTTAATGAATTTTATATGCCTATATGATTTACAAAAGCATCAAAATGGACACAAATTACTCCTTTGATACTGGTTGGCTTCAGTTTCTCCTACTAGAAATCCAAAACCTCGGTATCTTTCTCCATAGGTCTTCACTCTCACCCCCATCATTTGTGATTTTTCGTTAAATTGGAAACAATAACTTTAAAACCCTCTGAAATATTTTTGCCCAAGAAATTTTCCAATACCGCTTAAACGAATACCATAAATCTTTTTTGACACTGGATAGGACCTTCACAAAGTTTTCATCCTTTAGTATTATATTAATTTAGTTGGTCCATTGTTAGAGATTTTAGCTTTAAACCAATTGGATATAGTTTGAACCCTCAATTATTCATGTTAATATTCATTAAAAAAATAAAAAAAACAATTCAGTATTTACATCAGTTCTCAAAATCTTAATCTTTTATTCAACTTTTATTTGAGTTTACATAAAAATGAATAACATATTATGCATTAACAACTTTTACTACATAGTAGTAGAAACATTTAACACTCTTTAAAAAAAAATCTTGCTACATACACTACACAATTATTTACATAATTAAAGCAATTAGCAGCATTATATTATCAAAAATATGGGTAATAATACTCTTCATAATATCAACTGAACACTGCATTTCTAATATGGAAGTTTACAATATATTCAGAGTTGGTTCTCTGCACACTGATGGCAAAAGGGTCTGTGGGATGGAACGTAAATGCGACGAGCCGGCGCGCACTGCCTGGCAAGGAACGGCCCAAGACACCCGCATAGATTTTAAATTTCAGTAATCCAGAGTCACGGGCATAAAACCTGATGGAAAATAGGTGAAATTGCATTATTCTTTTTATGGAATGCTTATCTACAATCATTAGTATTTTATATATATAAAGTCACGTCTTTAAAATCCTTTTAGTACTGCATTTGGTTTAACATAAAAGTGAAATTTTGGGTCACATTCCAACCTACTCATCACAGTTATATACAGTGGTCGGAGTAGGTATATTGATTTTAGATACTTGCGTCATGATATCATAACATGGACATGCATTTCTTCCGGAATGTACCGGAGTTTCCAAAAATTTGGTAAATAGAGTAATAAAATAAAAAACCATATGTAAGCAAACAAAATTGTTTATTGTGAATACAAATAATCATTATTACAGTTTTATTAAAAACAATTATTTTTAATCCTCATCGGTTACAATTTCTACATTTTGATTTTCTGTCTCTATACAATTAAAATAAATAACTATAATTTTTTCAATATTTTCGATTTTTAAGCTATTTCTTTTAACATCTAAGATCCATTTGTAAGTGGAAAATGATCGTTCAACATCTGTAGATGTCAATGGAGCGAATTTGAAATAAAGTTTCTGATTATTTGCTACGCTTTTTTCAATACTCTCGCTGTATTCTCTAATTGTATCTAAATCTGGATTTCGTTCCATAACTGATTCTATTTTATTTTTTATATTCTCATTATTGCACTCGTTAAGCGTAGCCCTTACTTGATCAAATACTAAAAGTGAATCAGCTAGAGATAAATTTTGTTTTTGTAACTCTTTTAGGGCTAGTAGTATAATAGAGTAATTTTCTTCGATATATTTTAAATCATTTTCTAAATTTTGTTTTTCCAAAATGTTTTTTGCGTTTCGTATGGCTATAGCATCAGAACTGCTCAAGCAGGATAAAACTTCTTTTATTTTATCTAAATGTTGAGCGTAGTAAGATGTTGCCTGTAACCAAGTACCCCATCTGGTAATGACTGGTTGCGGAGGCAACGGTAAGTCAGGATATTTTTCTTTTAAAATGTTTACCCTACTAGGAGCCTTTAAAAATACTTTTTTAACATTTGATATAAGAATATCAATATCGTTGTATTCTGACCTTATCTGCTCACTTACACGATGAAGAGCGTGCGCCAAACATGTCACATGCTTCATTTCAGGTAAGTAATGTTTTAAATTTCGCCCTGCAGATAGCATGTACGCGACACTGTCAGTGCAAAGCATTAAAATATTGTCAACTTTCGCTTCAAAAGTGTTTTGCCATAAATTTTCTAGACATTGCAGTACAAATTGTGTTATTGTTTGTCCATTTACTGCTGTTAGCATTTTACAAGCAATCAAATAAGGCCGGCCTGCACTATTACTAGGATGCAATGGTTTTATTAGGAAATTGACTATGTATCGACCAAAAATGTCTGTTGTCTCATCCAGCGATATCCATAGTTTCTCATTTTTATTAATTTCATAAATCGAATTGATTTTATTCCTATAAAACTTCTCCAAATAAACTTTTCGTAACTGTGATTCGTCAACCACTTTACGATTGGTACAAACGCAACAACAAGTACTGCACATATATTTCTGAAAAAACTCTTTGAACGCTGGATTTTTCATTTGCGACCAAGGAATATTGCATAGAATCAGGAACTTAATGAGGTCGAAGTAAAATTCCTCTTGCGGTCTCTTAAATTTTCCTTGATGTACAGCGCCTTCAATGTGTTTGGTAATGTTGCCTCTATTCACAGCTTTCAAATGACTTTCACACTTTGTACAGTATATAGTGCCACTAGCGTTATCGTAAAGTAGCTCAGGATAGTGCAATAACCACTTTAGCACTGTTTCAGCCTTGACCTTTGCCATATTTATTTATATGTCACCTAAAACAATGATTTAAATTTACAATATATACATACACAACTGTAAAGTCGATAATGAAATTCTGTTTCATATAAAGTGATTTTTTTAACTGAAGCGGTGATAGCCCTGCGGTGTGCGTACCGGACTCTCATGCGCTATGATGATTGCTATAAAGTGATATTTTAACTGTTTCCAAGTTCTAAAACCTTCTTAAATAGTGAAAATAATTAAAACTTACCCGTACAAAAACAACTTCAAATGGGCCCAATCCAAGAGTAATAAATCGATGTCCGTAGTTATAAGCCAAATTCGTCGTTTTAAGTAGATTTCAGAAGACAGTACACAAGCCAGGGTCAAGTCAAGATATTCACAACACATAAAATAAGCGCACTCCACGAACCGAAATAAGTGAGTGAGCCACTTGGTCTGGATGTCGGTGCGAGCATTGTTTTCGAACAAACAGTCAATGAGTCATCCAGGATACTTGATTCTAATTGGTCAGATGCGTTGAGCATAGACATAAGAGGACAAAAGACCCTGTTTGCCGGATGTCGTGTGTTGAAATGAATATTATTATTATATCATTTTATAAATGAGAGCGAGTGAGAGGCACGCGTCCCTTCCACTCGGGCATGGTTAGCCCGCCTAAGAGCGAGAGAGACAGAGCGAGAGAGAGAGTGAGAGAGATAGGCATACACACCGGTTCATGTCTTGCGCTTCTATTTCGCTTAGGCGGTGATATATGAAATTCAGTGCGAGATTCTTTGTATAAATTAATGTTTTAAATATAATTCTTTGTATAAATAAATGTTTTAAATTGTTACTATTATTTCATCCTTCTTCCTACTATACGAATGAATATTCACATTAAAATTATTTTACCACTCAAAGTCGTTGTCACGTAAAACTTTCGCCCGTATATCGACTTTACAGGCAACCAATTTTTTTTACTATTAAATTCTGGCCATCTACGCCACTAGCAGCATAGCGTTGAGAGTATTGATACATTTTTAACTAGTTTCATGTAATAATTTCGATGTTTCGGTATTTTTATCATAATAATCCGGAAACTCGGAGGCGTATCCATATTAACATATACGTTTGATGTCAGTGACCTTAATTCAATATACCTACTCCGACCACTGGTTATATATAACAAACAAAAAGGTTATTTTTTTATTGAAGCATAATAAATTAAATTACTTTTTAAATAGGGATAACCAATAAAATGTGGCAGCAATATATTTCAGTCATAAAAGTGTAAATTTTGGAAGAATATTGAAAATTCTTTTTCAATATTAGGTGAATAAGTGTCTAAATTTAATAGGTGAATAAGTGTCTACTTTTATAATTAGCAATTTTCTAATCACTTCAACTTTGCTTTAAATAAATTCTTGAAATAATAGATTAAGGCCCTAAAAGTTTACTCTCATCTTAAAACGAGATCTATCATTTAATTAATAAGATTTATCAAATTATGAATTTATAATGATCAAATAATTGTATTCACTATTAAGGTTTTGGTACGTAAATGATCGAAAAAAAAATTGGTTGTCTGTAAAGTCAGTTAACGAACGATAATTTTAGGTGATAGCGTCATAAGAAAACATTGATGATTTTTTTTTTGCGATATATTAACATTTAGTTGTTGTAATAAACAATGGAAACGACATTAACTTTTCACTTCATGAAATGGAAGAGAGATAAATGCGTCACAAGTCGATCGCTTAGGCCGATCGTGCCTCTCTATCGCTTGTTCCGCGCTCTTGCTTGCACGCTCGCCTCAGGCGGAACGTTACACTTTTTCGTGCGTGCAGCTGGCGTTCATCGATTTATAAGACGTTATCACGTCACAAAACCAACAGAAGAGGCCACATTTAATATTTGACCATCGACACAGGCGTTCGAATTACCCGCGCGCTCTTTGAAGAATCTCGTTACATGGTACCTATTATACTTTGTCCAATGTAGGATGATACTTTTGACAGTTGACACCTATATAGAGGGTATAAAGTTGCTATTGCAATAATAAGCCCAACATAAGGAAACAAACGCAACCTTAGTACGTAGCAATAAGGAAGTGACACCTGTCAAAAGTATCATCCTACATTGGAAAAGTATAGGTATAACATGTGGTTGCCAAAAAGTGACTAGTAACAGATGTTTCATTAAATACTTGCCAACCTAAATGTTATGGACGGACTGACTTTGTCATTCCTTATTATTCGTTCATAGGTCTAATTAATGAATGAGGGGCATTAGTAAACATTAGTAAAAAAATTAGGTGGAAACTGATTAGGGATGCTTATTTAAGTATTTCTAAAAAAAAAATTTAAGTCAAGTTGTAGTCAACCAAGTTAATTACTTGGCCACCTGGAATCTTGTGAATGTAACTTGTTAATCAAATTAAATATCTTATTTCTCTACCAGTTAAAGCAATGCAGTTCTAAGGTGGTCTTGGAATTAAACAGATACACACAATTCAATAATCTAGAAATATTAAATACTAGCGGCCCGTCCCGCCTTCGCTCGGGTGGACAAAGTTCTTTAAATTTTTTCTGGCATTCAATATAGCCTATGACACTCAGCAATAATGTGCTTTTCTATTGGTGAAAGAATTTTTAAAATCGGTTCAGTAGATCCCAAGATTACCCCTTACAATTTAACAAATATACAAACACAACCTTTACTTCTTTATAATATTAGTATAGATAAAGTCCTTTTTATAACTGTTTTCCATTAATTTATAACTAAGTTGTCTACGCAAATACAATATTTAATTACAAATATTATTATTCATTTATTGATTTAATTACGTAATAATTTTTTTTCTATACTTTTTATATTGGTTGGTGATATTTTTTGATGACAAATCTACTGTTTTGCATAAGAACTATATTAAGTAGACCACAATACTTATTAGTTTGGTGATAGGTTAATTGTTAACAAATTACCTTATTGGATATTCTCCATATGCCTTTGGTCTTTCCATGACAGACACCCATTTATCATCATAACTGAATAAGCCTAAATCAAGATATGGTGATCCACTATATGACTGTGCACTTATAGGTAATTGGGCCAAAATTCTCTTTGTAGCTTCAGTCCGACCCCCATAGATGGCTCTTACAATTGTTTGTTTAAATCTTTGCTGCGTCAATCTTGCATACAAATTATTGGAAGGGGAGCAGGTGAATTGTGAATCAGCACGTAACCTAGCATTTCTAAAGCAATCACAATAGTTTTCAAAGAGTTGAAGAAGGCCTTCAGAAGTATTTTCATATACTTCTAAAATTTTACTTCCACTTATATTATATATAACAAAGAATGATGATTGACTATTAGGCTCAGCAACTCTCAATGTGACAACTTCTTCACTAGCATACTTTATGAAGAGGTGATCTTCATCTAACAGTTGCATCTTCCACATACGTAAACTTCTAAACATATCAAAATATTTGTAAAACTTTCTTAATTCAAGTGGATCTCCTGATTCATCACTAATTTTCTTTGCTCTCTTAAAAAGGAAAACAAGCAATCTATGTTTTAAGCTGTTAATAGTTTCTTCATGAAAAGGTCTTTCATTTCTTTCTGGAGCAAATACTGAACTGACGAGTAATGGGTCATCATCATAGCAGAACCTACCAATCTTGCGAATTTCTATCAACATCCCATCAACAATTTGAAATAAGTGTATAGTTTGATGTTGAACAGACAGGACTGCTAACACTTCCTTGTAAAGGTAAATGCCTTGGTTGTGTGAGAGATAGATTTTATCGATTCTAAAATGCTTTGTGTCGCACAGCTTGCCATGATGTAAATCAACTAAATGTAATGAGTAGTCTTCTAAAGCTGATCTGTAACCAAAGGTATAAAGAAGTTAATTGGACATTATGATGAATTTTGACCGGTAGTAGATATTATAAAAAGTTCTTACCTTATTGTTGGTGTAACAGCCTCATTATTGCTATGTATATGATAGAAGTGAGGTCTTAAGTCATCTGGTATATGTGCAGCGGAGCCAACAATTACATATCTACCATCTTCAGTGAACAAGCTACATTCACGGTTGAGCTGTTGTTCCATAAATGGCATTTGGCCAGGATTTAATTCAGACCTTAGGCTGTCCCTTTGTTGACAAACATTGACAGTGAATTTTGGCTAGAAAATATATGTTAATAATATAAGTTACTCTTTTATATGTCCAAAAACCAATTCTACATAGCTATTCTAATGTTATGTGAATTAATGAGTACAATACAAAACATCATCGGTTAAAATTTCCAATATGGACCGTCGATTTAAATGCCCATATTTTTTTTGTAGATAGTACTCACTAAAAGAAAGCGTTTTGCAAAGTATTAGGTTACGAAAATTTACGGTTCATGAGATATATTTTTTTAAACTTTTCGTACAAATTGGCAAATAACACGATATGGACCGTCAATATATGAGGTTTGAGGGGTGGGAGGAGGGAGGGGGGGTTAGGGCTATCCCCCCGTGTCAACCCCACCCTGCGGAACCCCATGGTTATTGAGATATTCATGGTTAAAGTTTTAAGGTTAGAATAGCGCTATTTAGTTTTAACCGTACCTAAACCAATAACTATAGGACCGATTCGGTTCTGGCACTTCGCCGGCCGCTGCCGCGGCACGCTCGCTTCGCTCGCTCGGCTCGTGCGTTGTGGTCACAGTTCTAACCTAACCTAACCAAACCAAAATTAATGTATATAATACTGATTACTATTCTAGTATTATGTATGTATACAAAGTTTGAGATTTTAACAGAAACAAGGTAAGAAAGTAATTTTTACAAATTAGAAATATGTTTTTTTTTATAATCGCGTATTATCACGGTTTTTTCGTTCTTATCTTAAAAGAGATGTGTCTAAATGAGCTCTAATGAGATTAAATTGTTTCTTGGTTAACAAAAGCTGTTAATTATTAAAAGTCTGGTTCAAAATAAAGTAAAGTGAAAAAAAAATATCTGACGCAGCTGGGTATGTAATGTATAAGTATGTTTTCTACAAATCACGAATGTTGGAACGCCGCGACGTCATACTGTACGCGTACACAGTACGTTGTTCTAATATACATAACATAGCATGTTATAAGATACTCAGTAACTGAAGTAACGAGTAACAATATGATAGTAACGAGAACTAATTGTCATAGTAATGAATACATACTAGTACGTGAAGTGATTGACGTTTGACATCTATTATTTGTCAAATTAATTGTGTAATTGCGTGTTATTTGCCAATTTGTATGAAAAGTTTAAAAAAATATATCTCATGAACCATAAGTTTTCGTAACCTAATACTTTGCAAAACGCTTTCTTTTAGTGAGTACTAACTACAAAAAAAATATGGGCATTTAAATCAACGGTCCATATTGGAAATTTTAGCCACATCATTCTTAATTGAATGTTATAACAGGATTTAATAATTTATCATACCTTAAAAAATCGGTAAAAAACATGGGTTCTAATCCTGTGATGTGCATCTGCTTCAGCATTTAAAAGATCTGAAGGATATCCAGCTACTAGGTCCCCAGCAGCTGCCGCACCCTTGTATTCATATATCTGAAAATATTTTTTTTGTAGTATGCCATACAAGAGTACTATATAATATATTAATAATAATTACTTCTAAAGATGTTTGATCGGCAGAAAAAGCTATAAAATGCTTTCCATCAGGACTGAATTTCCTCAAAAAGCATGGAGGTTTTTCAACATCAACAATAGTTAAGTTTGGAAAAACATTTTGATAAAATTCTCGCACAACATGGAAATGGGACCCTGGTTTACGCGAACCATAAATTTCCCTGTCCATTAACCTCATTACAATATTCTGAGGTTTAATTTTCCTCGGAACAATCCTTTCGGTACATATAAACTCTTCTTCATTTAAAACTCCAGGTGGAATATCTTCATAGTAAATTTGTGATGTACTGCTACTTGTAGATGACATAGTATCGAAATGTTATTATGTTCAGTATTATCATTATTAATTTAGGACCATGTGTTATTATTTTACACTTTTCACATCACGGATATACAATAGACGCACAAAACCTTTTCTTAGATATGTAATTGCTATATATGAATAATTTATTTCCAAAAGCTAACTTTCTCCAAAGAATACAATACAAACAAAGTAGGGTTTCCGATTTCGATTCGATTTAATCGAAGATCGATCTTTTAAACCCCGATACTCGGTCTTTTGGATCAATTTTTTGCGGCCTGGATCGATCTAGAGATCGTTATCAAATGAACAGATCGAAGATCGATCCATCGCTGTTTATGTGATCGAAGTTGAGTTGAATGAAACACATTCTTTTACGGAAGAAAAAGTTGAAAACTTGGTTGTATGGAAGTAGTCACTTTGCCTATACAAAAATGGCATTGACATGACAGGACTTTGAGGACTTTTTGGCGGGAGCGCGAAGCTTCGCTTTAATGGTTTTGTTTTTGACGTGATAACGTCTTATAAATTGGTTGCGGCTGGGAGTCACTTATGAAAAAGTGTAACGCTCGGTAACGTTACGATGAGTCACCGAACGAGAGAGGCCCGCCGAATGCCTTGCGTCTCTCTCCCACTCAACTATGATCGGTCTGCCGCGCGCATTGTGCAATTTAATTATATCCATATCAATAAATATTCTACCGAGAAAAAGACGTTGTCACGTAAAATCTTCGCCCGTAAAACCGACTTTACAGGCAAAAAAAAAAAAAAAAAAAAAAAAAAAAAAAAAAAAAAAAAAACCGACTTTTTTCTTGTTAAATTTTGTGTTGTGGTTGATATTAGTGTGGAGTAGGTTATTAACCACTGAGTGTTTCTGAATATGCATGAGCCTTGGCAAGTGAAACAAAACAGTTTGGAAGGTGTCTTTTCGATCTCTCTCAAGAAGGCCACGAGGAGGTTTCAGTAAAACCCCACTTCTTTACTGAAACCTAGGAAATTACTCAAGAACATACAATAAAGATTATATTTACTTGACACTAGCTAAATACACAAATTATGCAAGCCATAAATAAAAAAAAATACTTATGGCAACACATTTTTACGTGTCTAGTGAGTCTATTTATGATTTGGTTTTGCTTTGTTAAGGTGTAGGCTGAAATTACTATTTACGATTATTTATTAATTCCATTAATTAAAACTAACAAAAAGTTTCAGTTTCAAATCAATTCACGAAATTTAACTACCCCGTCCATTTTTCTTTAGAAATTTGGATCGAAAGATCGATTTTCATCGAATCTATCTTTTGGCACCTGATTTTTTCTGAATCGATCTCGGGCCTTGCGATTCGAACCGATCCACGAGATCGATGTTTTGACCAAATGTTGGAAACCCTAAAACAAAGTATCTATGTAAGTAATGCTCAGAGTAAACAGGAAGTAATGTAACATAGGGATGGCGATCTGAGATCGATTAATCGAAAAATTGATTTTTCAGGTCGAAAAGATCGATTTTTTGAATTGCTAGTATTAAACTATTGCAGTACTAAATCGGCCCAGTGAATCGATATTTCACCCTTGAAAATCGCTATTCGATTTTTTTGTTTTGGTAAAACTACAAAATTATTTGCAATTAGTTGAATGACCCCTAATATTACGGTGCTGCCGGTTAAAGAGTTAATTAGTTAAAAACTCGCGGAATGGCTGTGTGGCTCACCTTCACTCAATTGCCATGATGTATATGAGTATCGCGGGGTCATCTGTTTCTTGTGAGCGCCTTTTTTCTATTGCCGGTGACATTGCAAGTGATTGGGACCGCTTGGATCCGAAAAGACTGTTATTTTTGAAAAGTTTAAATATAAAGCATCGGTAATTTAAAGTATTTCATGAAATAGTTTAAGAAGACGACCGGCAGATTCCAAGGTGAGTGCTTCTGAGTTCAAATCCAAAATTAAGTAAGAAACGGGTTGTAAAGAGCCCAATAGTTAGTGTCCTTTGTCACTCAGAGATGGCGCTCTGAATCGCGGTTGCAAAATTGTTTCGCGTTATATATAGAGTTCTTGAATTTGTATAGAAATACAACCTTTGCCATTACATCGTTGGTTTTCATTTTATCACCGACCTGTTTTGGACTCGTACATGGTCCTTCGGTATCGCCGGTATTTTATCACGGCACGGAGTTGAAGTGTAGAAGTCTACCTGAAAAAAAAGTGGACAACGAGACCACCAGGTCTTCACATGCTGCGACCTTCGTTGCGGGGGAAGGAGCACCTACCTGGTCATCATTCAGAGTACGAGGTTGGACGAGCGGCGGGGGAGCACCCCCTGGAACATCCGAGGCAACAAGTTAGGTTATTAAGAAGAATTGTGAGTACAATTTGAACCTTATTTACTAGAAGTAATAAACTTAGAAGAAATCAAGAGCTAGTGATAGTGAAATTTTCAGTGTTTTAGACTTAGAATAGTTTTAAGAAAATTGATCTGACGGGGAACCTATGCCGGTTTTATGAGCGAAGTGTCAAACACTTAGAAAAATTTCAAGAATTTTGAACTTAGAAAATTTTTGCATCATTTGGACTTTGAATATTTTTCAGCGATTTTCAACTGTGTTCCTGATTACGTACAACTTGTTCTTACTTGAAAACATTATTGTTTGTTACATTTAATTACTTAAGTAAAATACCACTATGGCCGATAAGTTCTTTAAACTTCAAGACGATATTTCGAAGAAAATTGTTAATTCTATGACTAATTTTAAGAAAAGTCCCAAGGACAGAATTACTGCTGTTTATGTTGAAACACGTTTAGAGGCTTAAGAAAAAAGTTGGTCATCATTTAATAATAATCATAACAAGTTAGTATTAGAGATAGATTCTGAAAAGTTAGAAAATTCAAATTATCAAACGTCGGAACTATATGAGCAAACGGAAGAAGTTTATTTCGGATATAAGTCGTTGTTAAAGAGTACTTTGTCTAAATTCAAATCCCAAAATAGTGATGTATCTAAGGGAAGTATTGAGTCTAAACACACTGCTGTAAAATTACCAAAAATAGCAATTCCTATGTTTTCAGGTAATTATTCCGAATGGGTCAGTTTTCGCGATTTATTCACATCACTAATTCACAAAAACTCTAGTATTGATGATGTCCAAAAACTTCATTATTTAAAAAGTTATGTAACCGGTGAAGCAGAACAACTATTGAGATACATACCAGTCACTGCAGATAATTATCAAATTTGTTGGACTCAACTTGAGAGTCGTTATAATAACAAAAGGTTTCTTGCTAACAATATTTTAAAGAAATTAACAAATCAAAAATGTTTAACTTTAGAAACAGCGAATGGTATTAAGCAGTTGTTAGATACTACCAAGGAGTGTTTATCTGCATTGACAAATATAGGTGTCGATGTTAGTAATTGGGACACTATTGTAATTTATCTCGTTAGTCAAAAACTTGATACTAAATCGCGCAAACAGTGGGAACAAAAGATCAGTGATTCTATCCAAGATTTGCCTAGTTTCACCCAATTTGAGGAATTTCTGCAAAATAGATTCAGATCATTAGAGTTTATAGATATCCGTGTTCAAAAGTCTCAAAATCAAAACTGTACTCGTACTCACATTGCTACTACTATTATAACTTGTCTTTTCTGTACTGAAGGTCACAAATTATCTAATTGTAAGAAGTTTGCAAAGGAGCATACTGATGCGCGACGTGACTTCGTACAAACAAACCATTTGTGTTTTAACTGCCTTGGCCCCAACCACTCTGTTTATCAGTGTACACTTCCAACAAGGTGTCGAATTTGTAGGAAAAAACACCACTCACTTCTTCATCCCAAAGGTCCTAAATCAGCTGATGAGAAAAAGGCTGATCAGTCTGTGAATAGTGAGGCTGAGGGAATCCCCGGTCCATCACATTCACATACCCATGGCGAGGTTCAAACTCCCAAAGTTGTCGCTTCTTGTTTCACAAGTGCACTGGGGCAAGTATTATTGGCTACTGCCTTAGTGAAAGTAGAGTCACCTAAAATGAACTCTACATTCTTTTTGAGATCACTGATTGACCAGGGGTCTCAAGCTTCATTCATCACTGAAGCAGCAGTTCAAATGATTGGACTCAAGAAAATACCAGGTGCTAGTCTGGTATCAGGTTTGGGCGGCGACCAAGCGACTTTATCCTCAAAGTCGTCAGTAGTTTTGACAATTCAGTCCCGTCTTAACCCCTGCTTTACTATCATTGTTAAAGCTCATGTCTTGAGTAAACTCACAACTTTCCTACCCAGTAACAAAGTTACTACACAAGTGTTACCAACACTTCCTACCACGGAACTAGCAGATCCGTTTTATGGTACACCCAATAAAATTGATCTACTTTTAGGCGCCGAGGTCTACAGCCAGATTTTATTGGATGGATTGATCAAAGATCCGCAAGGTGACGTTATCGCTCAACGTACAACCCTTGGCTGGATTCTTTCTGGCAAAATACACGTTGAAGGTAGAGACTTCAACCGCGGCGAGACTTGCCTAAATGTAATTAGCTTACATTTAACTCAACCCAACGAGAACGAGCTTCTCAAGAAGTTCTGGGAATTGGAGTCAGAATCATCTTTTGACAAATCTAGGCTACTGACTCCAGAAGAAAAAAGATGTGAGGATCTATTTACCCAAACTACCAAGCGCGATGAGTCTGGTCGGTTTATCGTAAGACTACCATTTAAAACACAGGATCCCTCTTGTTTAAAGGGCAATTTGAATGATATTGCACTAAAGCGATTTTTTATGTTAGAAAAGCGGCTTCTGAGGAACAGTGAACTCAAAGCTGATTATTCAAAGGTATTGGCTGAGTATCTTAGCTCAGGTCATATGGAAGTGGTAAATAAACAATCCGTAAATAGTACAAAAGCGGTATATTTACCTCATCACGCCGTGATTCGACAAGATAGAGCTACCACTAAAGTACGGATGGTTGTTGATGCATCCTGTAATGACTCCAATGGGGCATCTCTTAACGGTGACTTATTAGTTGGTCCTACTCTTCAACCAGAACTACGACATTTAATCATGAAGTGGCGTCGCTACCCCATAGGATTAGTTGCCGACATAGTTAAGATGTACAGGCAAATAAGGATAGCAGATGAAGATATCGACTTCCAGCGCATTTATTGGCGTGATAATCCGGGTGTTGATTTGCAGCATCTTCGGTTCTTGCGAGTTACGTTCGGAACTTCCTCCGCACCTTATTTGGCTGTACGTTGTCTTCAGCAACTGGCCTACGAAGAAGGTAATGATTATCCATTAGCAGCTCCCAGGGTGCTGGAAGAATTCTACATGGATGACCTGATGACTGGTTGTTATTCCACGGCTGAAGGACTCCAAATTTATAAACAAATGACCGCATTGTTGAAACGCGGTGGATTTCCCATTCAAAAATGGTCTAGCAGTAGTATGGAGTTGATGAATGAACTAAGCGAAGAATCTAAAGATTTAAATCAGAACGTCGATTATGAAATACTAGGTTTAAAGTGGAATAGAGAAGCTGATGAGTTTCGTTGTACAGTTGATCTCCCACCTCTTCAACTTCCTGTAACCAAACGAAGAATGATTTCAGATATAGCTCGTCTGTTTGACCCCTTGGGTTGGTTGGCTCCAGCTGTCACAACAGCTAAGGTATTTATACAAAAAGCATGGCTAGCTGGCATTAATTGGGATACGGAGCTTCCCACTCCATTAAAAAAAGACTGGATCGAATTTCGGAGTGATCTTCACCATCTGTCTGAAATCCGAATTCCGAGGTGGATACAAACTAATACAAATGATGTACTTTCGGAACTTCATGGATTTTCGGACGCATCTAACGTAGCTTACGCTGCGGTAGTTTACGCACGGATTATTGACAACCAGGGGGATGTTCATGTTCATTTACTTACCTCTAAGACGAGAGTGGCTCCGATAAAGCAAGTATCTATCCCTCGTCTTGAGTTATGCGGGGCAGTACTGCTAGCCAAACTTCTAAAGGAAATAGCTGAAGTTTTACAAGTTCCAAAGGAACAATGGCACGCTTGGACTGACTCATCCATAGTATTGGCCTGGCTTCGAAGTCATCCCAGTCGATGGAAGACTTTCGTGGCGAATCGAGTTTCGGAGATACTTTCTATTTTGGATGGGGACCAATGGTCGCATGTCGTGTCTAAAGAGAATCCTGCAGATCCAGCGTCAAGAGGAACGAAACCTTTGGAGTGCGTTCAAAATATACTCTGGAACTGCGGTCCCAAATGGTTACATCTGAAAGAGATCAATTACAGTAAAGGTGAATTAGAAAGCACGGATCTAGAAGAAAAGAAACGTAAGATAAAGAGTTGCACAGCTACAGTTGATAATGAGTTCGAAGATATGATATCACGTTTTTCATCACTCACAAAACTTACCCGGGTTTTGTCCTCCTGCCGGAGAATCTTGCGATGGAAGAAACCTGAAAGAAATAAAGAGATTAGTACATGGTTAACTGTTAATGAAATTAATGAAACGTTACTTACCTGTATTAAAAAGTGTCAGAGACAACATTTTTGTAATGATATTCACAGTCTTGAAAAAGCCGGTAATTTAAGTAAGAAAACTAAACTTACTTCTTTGTGTCCATTCTTGGACACAAACCAGATCCTCAGGGTTGGTGGAAGGATTCAGAAGGCTGAAGTCAATATGGATATGAAACATTGTATCATCCTCCCCCATAAGTCTCGTTTAACGGATTTAATAATCGATGAGGCGCATAAGAATACGATGCACGGTGGGCCTCAATTAATGCTCAACTATTTGAGAAGCAAATATTGGGTCATAGGTGCAAAGGATCTAATTCGACTTTACGTACATAGGTGCGTTATTTGTGCCCGTCAGAGGGCTGAAACAACTCAGCAACTTAAGGGACAGTTGCCTACGGCGAGAGTAACACCAAGTAGACCTTTTCACAACAGTGGCGTCGATTATGCCGGTCCGATCAACATCAGATCAACAAAAGGTAGAGGACATCATTCTACAAAGGGCTATATCTGTCTGTTCGTCTGTATGGCCACTAAAGCCATACACCTCGAGGCGGTAAGCGACATGACAGCTCAAAGTTTCTTAGCTGCATTTAAACGTTTTGTTGCACGACGAGGTCATGTCGCTGAATTGTGTGAATGGCACCACCTTCGTAGGAAGCGCCAGAGAGCTCTCACGACTTTTTAGTGCAGAAAGGTCTAGTTTTACGGCAGATATAGTGGATTGGATGGCTTCTAATGGCACCGACTGGCATTTCATTCCTCCCCATTCTCCAAATTTTGGAGGATTGTGGGAGGCAGGCGTCAAGTCGACTAAATACCATCTCAAACGGGTTATTGACAACAGCACCCTCACTTTCAAAGAAATGACAACAACCTTGTCGCGAATTGAGGCGTGTCTTAATTCGAGACCCATTTCCCAGTTGTCCAATAACCCGGAAGACCCAAGTCCCTTGACACCGGGGCACTTTTTAATAGGAGAACCATTAATACTTGCTCCTGATTTGAATTATGAAAATGTTAATATTAGCAGCTTGAAAAGGTGGCATTTGACACAGCGCATGGTACAGGACTTTTGGCGTAGATGGTCACATGAGTATTTGACTCAGTTGCAGCACAGATACAAATGGTCAACCCAATTGCCAGAACCCGAAGTAGGAAGTGTGGTGTTAGTTAAAGAGGACGATCTTCCGCCTTCCAGGTGGCTATTTGGGGTTATCAGTGATAACTTATCACTGATAAACATCCTGGTCCAGATAAACTTACTCGCGTTGTCACGTTGCGTTACAAAGGTAACAAAATTAAACGACCTGTGTCAAAGTTAATTATTTTACCTATAGATACTTAGTTTAAGCAGACACTTTTTAGTGTCACATTGTAAGATTTTAGTTAGTTATATTATAAGTGCTTGAGTATCCGTTTAATTTTTTCTAAGACACAAGAATATACTTTGTTTTTCTTTTTATGGACTTGGTCCATGGGGGCCGGAATGTAAAGAGCCCAATAGTTAGTGTCCTTTGTCACTCAGAGATGGCGCTCTGAATCGCGGTTGCAAAATTGTTTCGCGTTATATATAGAGTTCTTGAATTTGTATAGAAATACAACCTTTGCCATTACATCGTTGGTTTTCATTTTATCACCGACCTTTTTGGGACTCGTACACGGGTAAAGATAAATCATAAATTAAACTCTCATACGTAAACTCTGGTGTGATAGTTTTTTTTTTAAAGTCTGCAACAACCAGACTTTATGTACTCAGTGGATTGTTGCTACAATACGCTAACTGAGATATTTTTGCTTATGAAAACCGCCGATATGACGGTGAAAGATTTTGTTTGTATAGAAAAATAGCACAAAAAATACGCAAATCGCAAGAGACCATTCGGATTCGGCTCTGAAGGTCCAGACTTTGTGTATGAGAATTTAGTTTATGATTTATCTTTACCCGTTTCTTACTTAATTTTGGATTTGAACTCAGAGGCACTCACCTTGGAATCTGCCGGTCGTCTTCTTGGAGGTACCTCCGTATCCTTGATCCAGCTTTATTGTTCTACGATGGTCTCCTGGCCTAATTCACGATTTTTGCACTGATTGCACTGTACATTTAGTTTTATGAGAAATATAATTTATTGGGCTGCGCGCCGCGGCGCTGTGCGCTGTAAAAAAAGAGTAATTAAGTTGTAAGTACTAAGCTAGTATTAATACCTTAAGATGTACACTTAATTTGCAACTAAATAAATTGAATTGAATTGAAATAAATATCTTCTCCTACTGTCATCTCTTAGCGCAGTATTGTTTTAATATTACCATACAATTTCGTACTATGACCCTTTTAAAGTAAGCTTATTTTAATATTGTTTCCGTTAGAAGTTTTGTGACGTCATTGCTAAATCGTTCACTCAATTCGTACTACGACGTGTCTTTTGACAGTTAGCAATATTGTTTTTGTGTCAATTTTAGCAATCTTAAAAAAGTTACTATTTCACGACGGAAACAAAACTATTTTGAATTATTTGATTCAAATATTGGTTTTTTGATCATAAAAGGTAAGTAGGACGTTTGTGTATTTATTAATCTTCATAACGAAAGCAAATTCTGTATATTATTTCATGTCGAAGTGATAAACAATGAAAATTTTTAGATGGCTGACGAATATGAAATGTTTGAGTTCTTGGAAGGCGATAACGCGGAAGCCAACGCTAATAGAAGGCAGCGTCGAAGAAATATTCGCCAGGAAAGCGACCCTTTCGAATTAGACGAAGCAGAGTTTGTGAAGCGTTATCGGCTTACTAAAGAATTGGCAACTAACCTCATCCAGGAGTTAAAACCTCACCTCAAGTCACCCGTAAAGTCAACTGATTTATCTGTAGAAACCAAGGTATTATACATACTGTTTAGTATGAGAAATATATGTATATATTTGTTCATGAATTGTGTATTTGCATTGCTATTGTTATAAATGGTGGTAAATAAGAAGACCTACTTAATATTGATTGTCATTTTAAGGTGCTGACCGCTTTGTCATTTTATGCAACTGGTTGCTATCAACGCCCTATTGGTAACATTGAAGGTCAATCGATGGCTCAGCAAACAGTTTCAACTGTAATAGCACAGATTACATCAATCCTGAATAGTTTGGAGATGAGGCAAAAATATATAGCTTTCCCTACAAATTATCAAGATCGCCACAGAATAAAAGCAGAGTAAGTATGATTTTATTTAATGATAAATTGTATGTTTTAAACTGTTTTAAACAATTACACTCTACTTATATTTCTTGATAAAAACATAAGAAATTATAATTTCTTTTAGATTTTATAGTAAGTTTGGGATGCCAGGAGTTTTGGGCTGTATTGATTGTACCCATGTTGCTATTGTTCGACCAGCAATTCATGAAGAACAATTTTTCAGTCATAAACATTATCATTCGCTGAATGTTCAATTGGTAAGTAGTTTTGCTATTTGCTGTCATAAATAATAACATTATTTGAAGAAGCTTTTCATGTTCATTAATAAATTTAATAAATGTCACTATTTATTTACTTCACTCTTTTATAAATTTATTTATCTGTCTAGAATGTTTTGGTCAGTAGTATAATATGCAAATATATTGACACTTAGCACCAATGCCCTATAAATTGTTAATAGACTACTAAAATATAACAGAAACATATTATTTGTTTTAGGTTTGTGATGCCAACATGCAGATATTAAGTGTAGATGCAAGTTATGGTGGTGCATCCCATGACTCATTTATATGGTCTAATCACCCATTAAGAGCTCACTTGGAAAGTCTAAGTAATACGGAGAATACTTGGTTCCTTGGTAAGTATTAGTTTTCAAATTAAGGAGTATTGCATCAAAACTAATGTAATAAATAAAAAAATAATAAGGGCACAAATTCAATTAAAACTAAATGCTGTGAATTTGGTAAAGATTTATTATAATTATAAATAATCTGTCTTTTTTATAATTAACAAAGTCATGTTTGTTAATGTGAATCACCTTTAATATTTATTTATGTTTATTTCTGTTTTTTCATTACAGGTGACTCTGGGTATCCATTAAGAAAGACGATGATGACACCCATATTAAATGCAGCTCCCAATACTCCAGATGCACACTACACCAATTTGCATGTTCGGACGAGGAATGTCATTGAGCGTGCAATTGGGCTTCTTAAAGCCCGTTTTCGTTGTTTGCTTGCCCACAGAGTATTGCACTACTCACCAGATGTAGCTGGTTCAATTGTAAATGCATGCGTTATATTACACAATATTTGCAATAGAGCAAACACTCCTGTGGAACAACTTAGCAACGAAGAGAGGATACAAGAATCCCAATTGCAACTCAGTGATGATATTGGTGAACAGTCACATAGCAATAATAGGGCTCTGCAAGATGGGTTAGCTATGCGGAATTCCCTCATTCACCAGCTCTGGGAAAGGCGTCACTTGCGATCCTGAAAAGTGTAAATGATAATTAAAAATTTTGTTTGTATTAATTTATTAATAAAATTAATTACCTATAGGATTCCTATGTACCATTACATAATGATATTTTAATTTATATATAGTTTTAAGTAAAAGTGTATTTAAATAATTCATTTGTTGTTTATTGAGTGACACAAGTTATTGTATTATTAAATAGCCATTTACATGTACTATTTTATTATTTTCATGATTTTATAATAATTTCAATTTAGCCATTGTAGGTACATATAAATATATTGTTTGTATGGTGTAAAATATAACATTAAGTTAACTACTTATTTTTTAGCTTTTATTATTATATAGGTTTTCTATTTAGTATTAAGCAATAAGTAGTAATAATATGTAGTAATAATATGTGTTAAGCGTAATATGTGTTAAGCGTAATATGTAGTTTTAAGTAAAAGTGTATTTTGTAGAAGAATAAACTTTTGTTTGTTTACAGAGTGAATTGCATTAATTTATAAGTAAATAGTGGTTAACATGTATTATTATTTCCATGTTTTTATAATAATATTGATTAAGTCAGTATATGTATGTAATATTTTCTATTTTATTTTTTGAACTGAACAAGGAATAAAATTATTTGAACAGAGCTGTTATAGATTATTATAAATAATAAAATTAAAAACTGTACCTTTCAAGTTTTTGTAGCACATCTTGGATATCTTGGGTATTTTGGGCGATCCTTTCAAGAACTACACTACTTCTTAGAGAAGCCTCAGCTCGCATTTGAGATGACTGCACGAGAGCACGTCTTGCAGCCTCCTGCGTCATTGGTGGCTCTCGTCGTCGTCGTCGACGCCTCGGGGATGATGTTGCAACTGCTGCTGCTGCAGCTGAAGGGGCTGGCGTGGACAATCGGTGGGGATTGGGGGATGGAGTACGAGTTATGTTGTGGGGTGGCTGTGGGTTAGCAGCAAGTGGAGACATGGGAAAAAGAATTTGTATTGGAGAATCCTGCACCTCCGAAACTGCAGCAGCATTCAGTTGCAGCAATATTGATTCTGAAGCAGGTGAATCCTGCACCTCAATCTCTTCAGATACAGATTCAGTACCTCCTGTCTAAAAAAAAGATAAATTAATATGAATTAAATTTATTGATTTCTTACATATTGTTCTTTTTTATTTTACCTGTGGGAATGGTTCCACCCGTATTCCCTGCCCAAAAGTTTCTCCAAGTATAGTTAGAAACTTTGTCTCAATTTCAGTCAAAGGCTGTTCTGTGGAAGGTCCTCCTCCAGTACGGTTGTAAGTACCTTTTACAGCAGCCACTCTCTTTTTTAATTTTGCTTTTAGATCCACCCAGTACTGAAAAATGTATTAGAAGTATGAATTATATATACATTGTTACTTTTATTAATTTAGCCAAAATAATTATAAATATGCATGTGAAAAATTTTATAAGGTACAATTTTAACAAAATATGTTAGAAAACTTTATATAAGCTTGATATTTATCATTAATCCATTTGTTTAATTATAAACAGTTATTTTATCGATTCAATCTACTTACATCAAATCCATTTTAGAGTAAGATTTGCTAACGACTGTTCTTAAGTTAAAAGTATGAATTATGCAACTTACTTTGGACCATCCTCTCCAGTCTTTGTGAACTCCATCACCCATGGCGTTGAGTATTTCTGTTACTTCACACCACTTTCTCTGGGAGTAGGTCTTTGCTTGCAAAGACCTATTGTAGGCCGAAGCGATATCTTTATTTATATTTAAAAATTCCCACAATATTTCTAATTGCCGAACTGACACCCGACGAGATTTATTACTAAAAGAACAAAATAATTAATTTCAAGCATTGCACCTCTAAAGCTTCTTAACGAAAAGGTAATGTTCACTTACTTCATGTTCGACATTTTTATTAATATGCAATTTATTATCAATTTTAAACGCACCGCGCTCACACAATTCTGCCACTGGTATGAAAAAACAAATCGTTCTGAAGCCGAAACTTACATGTAGCTTAACATAGACGTTTGTATTGACGCATTCTTGGGCACTGTTTATGTTAACAACATAAATTTCAAGTGGCAAAGTAGAAAGAGTTCTTTGTTTGGACCCTAAGCAATGACTATAAGTGGCACCAAATATGATTACTTACTTTTGTTGCACTGAGCTAAAATATGTTTCAGAACATATCAAATAAACTGCGATGATAGCTAGCAGGGAATAGACAACGTTACGAAATCATTCGTTCGTTAGCAGGAATAAAACAATATTGTTTTACGAAGGTCATAGTACGAATATGAGTAATGTTATTATAAGCTTAAAACAAAACGTTCTTAAAACATGATGTTTTACTAAAAGTTGATAGTAGGCCTCATCTGACTTTGATTTGGAAAAATATAAATAATTGTTATTATCGATTGACTATCCCTGAACTAAAAAAACTGATTTTACTGGTAAGAGATAATTTATTATGGTATGTATCTTTCTTCTCTTCTTCTCTTAAAATGGATTTATATTTACATTATAAATGTAAACTTGAAAAAAAATCGATATTTTGGGAATCTTTTTTGACTTGACTTTCTTGTTTTGGACTTTGACTTCAGCTTACGATTCAGATCAATTTAAAAATCGATTTCTTTCGGAAAGAATCGACATCCGTAATGTAACAATCACTATGTTTATGTCAGAGCCACAGATGATATTATTTGTGATCTAGAAGTACTACTGTTCTGTGGTTGTGACCGACTGACTGAACCACAGTTTTTTGGCGGGAACAATAAACGTCTCTTTTTCACTTTGGTGGTATGGTTTTTCTTATTAAAACTTGTGGTGTTATGGATATTAGTGTGTAATAATTGTGCATTATTAAGCGCGTAGTATTTGTTAACATGCATGTGTTAACGACCCTATTCACAGACTAGCTAGGATGTGAAGTAAAAATAATGAATTATGTAATTTAATGGATTTATTCGGGATAATTAAAACCTGCACTCTAAATTTAACTTATAATTCCAATACAATATCTCATCATGTAAATAACTTTAAATCTTTAACATCAACTAAGTAAGACTTACAATGCTCACCAGAATATTTATATATAAAGAGTTACATACCTTCACGATGTGCTCAAGGCGACGTTCACACAACGAATGACGCTCGGACGGCTGTTGCGCCATTTTTATATTCTCAAGGCAGACGTAAACAACAAGATGGCGGCCGTACGAGAGTCATCGTTTAACAACTTTTAATGGATCAATCTTAAACAATTTAATTAAGCCGAATAGCTAATTTATAATTTAAAACAATAAAATGTTAATAATTAGGTATTCCAGTGTAGTTGCTAACAGATGAGTGTTGACATCTGCAACAAAATAGCGAAAGTTGTCTTCTCTCGCTATCTCAAGAAGTTCAAGGGGAGGTTTTAATAAAAACCAACACCCAGGAAAAGGGATATTTTATTATTAATTCGTCATTATCTAATTAAGAAAATTAGCCAGAATTCTACCAGGGTTGAAGAGATTATGGCTGCTGGGTCAGCAACATCCATAGATCCAGATACCAGAGCGTGAACTGAAGTCTCAGTTAAACCTAAACATTGAACGGGACAATCCGACACTTGAAGGCACATTATATCGACCGCATACTGTATACATTTTCCATTGATTTTCCATCCCTGAAATCTGTATGCGTTATTTAATATAGATCGCCGGATCCGCTCCCTAGATGCGCCGGTGCCGGCGCGACACCAGCAGCTACTGAGACTACTCGCGCAGACCGCATTGCTTCAGCCAGCTCGATTGATTTTGCAAGGATCAACTCAGTCAAGTCTTGGGAGAATAACCTCCTTTTCGGGGCCGGACAGCTTTCCCATTATAAACTTATCGCACATAGATTCTTCGACATTGGAAAATGAGCAGTGGGCCGTCAACCCACGTAGCCTTCAAGCCCATTAAGCGTGCGACTATTGCTAGGATTACTATATAAATTTTTTATTTAAATAAAAAAAATTTTTAGTAAACCTAGCAATATTGTAGCATTTTAAAATGTGTATCTTGTAAGGATATTTTTGAATGCATATGCATTGCCATTGCCAGTATAGTACATTTTTTTCAAATAATGCTTTCATATTAACGTTTATTTATTAGGATCCACTATTGTAATACCATTTTGAAATTGGTATTTAGTAGGCATGTTTTAAAGTTTATGGGCACTAAGCGTGTAGTATATTTTTTTTTGCAAAAATCGCGTCTGATTATCCATGATAATTTAGTTCTTACACTTCCGCGCACATTACACATTAGAATAAAACACTTTTTACGGATTTTTGCGCATGTTTTATTTTATTTTATATTTAATCCTGACGTTTCGACTCCTTTACAGGAGCCGTGATCACAGGATGACTAAGATGATGGTTGTCATGTATTTTCTACTACCTTCACAATATTTTAATCGGGCACGTTCCTAATTATTAAATTATTTTATATAAATCAACTATTTATCTCACTACTATTACATTGTATACTACTGAGTCTACTACCAGTTCGGAAATTGGGAGGCCCTTCCGAGAAGAAATGGCGAAAGAAACTCGGGCAGGGGGACCGACCTCCATCTTACTGTTTTATTATTTGCAAAAAGAGCTAACTACATCATCAGGTCTTGCAGTGTGTGTTTTTGAAGGTATTCATTTATTAATTATTGGGTCCCAAGCAGGTGGAACGCTCCAACCTTCGTCTCTATTGAAATTAGGATGTTTCCGGATTTCAATAGCCTCGCGTAGCATCCTTGGAACAAATCTTTGTTCTCTAGCGAGATTTTGTGGTTTATCGAATCGAATGTAGTGGTTTGGTCCCTCAAAAGCATGCTCATCCAAGATAAGTTAAAGTTTGGGCTAAAAATTAAGAAATAGCTATTTTTGCATTAAAATCTTAAAATTTACATCAAAGATAATATTTTTTTAAGATAGCTAATGTATCGAGCAGTAACAAACAGAAAACGGAATAAGAAAAGAACGTTTATTGTGAAAACTGCATCCATTTTTATGAAAAGGGTAAAAAAAAATATAAAAAAGCTCAGATTATAAAACAAAAGGCAGATAGACCGCACGGAACAATAATGTGAAGCCACTCTTGTAGACATGTGTGCGTGACAGCACTATAAAAACACGTAGCCTTGGTGTGCGTTACGGTTGCCAGGATAATAAAAAAATTACTTGGTTACAGTGACAGAGTTGGTTTTGATTTTTTTTTTAACTAACCGACGACCTTTTTCGGTGAAGTAAACATCTTCTTATTTGAAATGCGTTGAACAGACAACACAAAATGTTGATGGTAGCCAACCGTTATCTTGTCTGCTATCACGTACGATAGAAATCCAATCGTTACGTAGAACAGGATCAGTTGGGAATCTGTATGAATAGAAATATTTTGTGGATTTATAGCAGCCGTTAGTAAAGTCGTGATGAGTCTTTATTGTTTTTGGCTATATATATATTTACTTTATGTTGGCCAATCGACGGATGTACATAATTATTATAAGAGACAAAATATTCAATAGTTTTAGTAACGAAGTCACATAGAAACGGACACACATACATACAAACATACGACCAACAAGCGAGACAAACAAAACACTATTATAAAAAAAAAGTATTTGTATAAATAGATAATCCTGTTTCCAATACATATTTCCCAACTTAAGGGCAAATGTTTCAAAATAAACTAGCAACACCGGCAGATTTTTGTTAAGGTTTTGTGTTCCAAGATTTCACTAAAAATAATCACGTAAAATAATATCCAAATATACAAATAATCAATATTTACATATGAAAAGGTACTCCATCTTCTTTCTTTTGTTTTTGGGAACAATTTTTGCAATGTTTGAAAACATAAGTCGGCATTATTCTCAAAAATATGAATATTATCTGTGACGTACTAACGATGCGACGCTTCGTGACGTACTGACTCGAGATTGTATTCGCTTTTGAATTTGTATTTGCTTTGTTGGCTTCACTTTCGGTGTTCCGCACGGTCTATCTGCCTTTTGTTTTATAATCTGAGTAAAAAAGGTTTAAATATGTTTTTCTATAAACCCTTGGGTAAAATTGGGTAAAAATAGTGGTACGTTATAGTTGAATACCTAGTACGCCGAACCCTTAGCTTTGGACCACTATTTACGCCACACCCTGTATATGGTGCTAGCGAAGCTTTATGCTTAGCGACTGCATCGACTAGTTTATTGGAGCGGAGCGAAGCGAAGCTCCCATGGATCAGCTTCAATGGCGCAATGTCTATTACGCCATAACTTCCCGAGTTCTTAGCCGATTTTAATATTTTTTGCGTGGAATCGAATCAACAGGTTTCGGACCAGATTGTGACAGAATTATAAGAATCCGAATCCGAATTATAAAATTCGCAAAAAAAAATTGCCTTCGACACAAAAAAAATATTTCTTTTCTTAGGTAGTACGCTCCTCTCCAATATATGATGCTAGCGTAGCTTTATGCTTAGCGACTGCATCGCCTAGTTCATTTTATAGTTGACGAACTATAGCTGTCATTAAAATAATGATGAATGCCGATTTATGATTATGATGACGGATGATAAGTAATGGCGCGGAGATTTACTGATTTTTTTCCGAGAGAGCGTGAAAAAAACCTTTAGCTCTTTTGTCTCATGAGACATCCATTAATCACGTGAGGTCTTAATAGGGTTTCGGAGAACATCACTATGGATCGCAATGAGGGAAGATCACCAATTCTGTACGTAGGCAACCATCAGCTTATCTTGGTTGTATTCAGAAATTTTCATCAGTATACTGACCTTTGATAATGACGTCATGAATCGACGCCATGCTGTTGATTTGTTCTGCAATATAGTGGCCAGTGCGTTGACAGAAATCAGAAAATACCGAAGTGAATCCGTGTGTTAGCAGAACAAAGCGCTAGGCAGAGGTTTTAAGCAAAATAGCGATCGCTAAGCGGTAAGCGCTAGTGATGTGCCGAGTCGTTGTTTTTTAGGATTGAGTCGACTCGAGTCAGTTTTTACGATATTTGAATCATGACTCGATTCTGCGATTCGAGTCCAGTACTCGAGTTCTATGTTTGGTATTCGAATGTTGACTCGAGTCCTGGACTCGAGTCTAGAACCTTAGTCTAGAACTTCGAGTCCAGAACTCGAATCTGTTACCGATTTAAGTACAAAAGGAAAAATTGGAAATGAGTCAACTTCAAACAGTATCTAGGTTTAGCATAATAACACTACGAACATTTTAATGAAAAATATTTTTAAACATAAAACATAACAAATAAACATAGAATACTAAGGAGATATCTAGGAACCAGAAAATTTCTGTTCATGAGATCAAGTTCTATTTGTTTTATTAACAAAAAGAGATCATTTTAGAAGCCAGGTAGTTAAAAACTTCAGGTCTAGTTTTATAAGTTAGTTAGCATGAACTTTTATTTTAGGTGTCACTTCATTGTTAAGCAATGAAGTGACAGTAAACAGAAATCGAGTACAAGCGAGTCAAGCTAACTCGAATACTAGACTCGAGTCAGTTGGACTCGCATAATAGTTTGGAGACAGCGAGTACAAGATCGATTCTTCCTGACTCAAGTACCGGAATCGAGTCCGGCGTACTCGAATCAAAATAAATTGGTATTCGAATATGCGAGTCCAAAGCAGGAATCGAGTCTGACTCGAGTCAAGCCGTACTCGGCACATCGCTAGTAAGCGCTGTCTAATGGTAAATAGCTATTTTCCTCTAGGACACAAACTTAGCGGTCACTGAGGAATATAACCTCAATTAAATTTATTTTTATCAAATGTAGTGAAATGTTTTAAATTGTGAATAATATATTGAATAATTTTGTGTCTTTGTACCATTTGCTTTATCATATTATAAAAAAAGTTAATGTAATTGTCAAAATCCTTGTAATAATCTGTGAGTGTAACGTTAAATCTCGTGGGGATATTTTGAACGTTTAGAAATTTCATTTATATGATACTAATATTTGAGGCCAAGAGATAGAACTGTTTTGATTAGCAATGGATGAACATACTTTACAATATGAGAAGATTGATTTCTTAGGAGAAGGACAGGTAATAAAATTGATAATCAGAGGGTTTGACCGATTATTCGGTTTCAATGCTTTTTATTTTTTTTCTTATATGTAATGTTTTTGTTCGTCATACTTCTAGTTTGCAACTGTTTATAAAGCAAGAGATACAAAAACAGATAAAATTGTCGCCGTTAAAAAGATTAAAATAGGCTCCCGGCTTGAAGCCCAGGATGGTATCAACAGGACTGCCCTTAGGGAAATTAAACTTTTGCAAGAGTTACAGCACGTGAATCTTATAGGTTTATTAGGTAAGTAAACTTAACTTACTGGCATTAGTTTGAATCGTTATAAACGCGGTACCCATGCCCACAAAGTTCATGTGTTCAAAGTTTTACCTTTGAATACCTGCATAAATTTAATCTTACGCTTAAACCGGTATCGGTATGGATACGAACATGCAAAAATTGCTATGTAGAATAAATAGAAACGCCAAACAATTAATCTTCATTAGTCTGAAAGATTAATTAACTTAACACGCCTACTCTATTTGATAGCATGGCAGAGGCTTTGTCAACACTCGACTGTATGTATATTCCCATTTATCTGTTGCCACTGCTTTGTAGCAGTGGTTGTGTTATACAATGTTTGCAGTTTTAAACTGTCCATAACTGTTCCAAGCTAAGTTAATTCTGGTTCATTATCGCACCTAAAAACATTGTATTGTCAGTGTCAAATCGATTAACTAAATTTTCATTCCGTTTTTTATTTAAAATTTTATAAAAAAAAAAAAATACAGAATTTACAAGATTCCACTCAACACTGACAATTTAAGTAATAATCAATCATCTTAGTAATTGTTACTATGTAATATGGATGCTTACATCTATAATTGTAATCAAGTACATAAATTTATTAGAATCTGAAAGACATAAATGGTGAAAATACTTAACAGAGTGGATTGATCTTTATTAATAACACACCTTACACTCAGAAATTGAAACAGTTATTGCTTAATGTAGGAGATTATTATAATAAATTGTAAGCAACTTTTATGTGGGCCAATCATCAGATGGGTAATTAAAATTAGAAACTTGAGATCCTGGCTGAATCTGTAATTGTTGTTGGCACACACCTATCTGCATGAGACTTGTTAAGTGAGTTACAATCCTTTTACTCTATTGTGCTTTCATCCTTGGGAAATCCTGTTGCCCCAGCAGTGGAATATTAAAAAGCTTATTATTATGATGAACTGTGTAAACAATGGATAAACTGCCCCCATTTTAATAACTCTTTTTAATTTTTTACAGATGTATTTGGACAGAAATCAAATGTATCATTAGTTTTTGACTTTATGGACACAGATTTAGAAATAATAGTTAAGGATAACAGTATTGTTCTTACTCCAGCTAATGTTAAGGCTTACATGATTATGACCCTAAAAGGTAAGCTTTATTTACTTTAAAATCATTTCCTGTTGTATATACCATATGCGTGTATAGTGGTTCATGTCAAATTTATTTGGACAATATTTAAATGATTTATTTGATAGAACCAGGAGTTTCTTGGCGAAAGTCTATATCCATTATTAAAATAAAATATGTAGCCTACCGCCACAGAAAGCATGCAAAATGCACTAGATGGCTGAGCTTTTATTATCATTACCATGTGAACACAGTATTCATAATTATCAATCAAGTATGATTTTTCAGGCAAATAATTTGCCTAATTGACAGTAATTATTATCTGTAAAAATATAGATAATTCTTAAGAATAACTTCATTCACGTGGTTCATGATGATGGCTTCATGATTTAAAATTAAGCCATCACCAATTTGACGTTATTTTGTAATTGTTACATTTTTTGTTATCTAAACAATTAGCACCAGCTAAGATTTTCATATCTAAAGAATTTTTGTCTTGTATATCTAAAGAAAGTGAGGCAGCACTTGGACCCATTTACTCATGCTAACTGGGCGAGTACTCTTGTGAGGCTCTTCCCATAAAGGTACCGAGACCTTGAAAGACCATCTGTTGATTTTTATTTAAGTTGAATTCCAAGTGAGGAAACGTATAAAGCGCGTAGTTTCGTGGCAGCGACTGACTGGCGGGAAGCGCGCGCCCGCGGCCAAATTAATTTTGATTTTGATTGATTTATTCCTGACTCGTCATATTGTCATTTCATTGTATTTGAAAATGTATTTTCTTTGCAATTTTCAGGTTTAGAATATTTACATCAGAACTGGATATTACACAGAGATCTAAAACCAAACAACTTGCTCATAAATAGAGAAGGAATATTAAAGATTGGAGATTTTGGACTTGCAAAAGCTTTTGGATCCCCCACGAGAATAAACACTCATCAAGTAGTAACAAGATGGTATAGGTAAGAAATTTTATAAATAATTTCCTTAAAGCTCTTTCTACGTATTGAAAAGAACCAGCAGAAACTCGGCAAGGACTATTTATTGCTCCCCAATTTGTTTTACACATTTATAGAAAGCTGACCTTGGTGCTGTGACATAACATTTCTTGCATTCTTGGAATAATCCAATGTATATGTCACCGTAAAATTGTAATTAATGTTAGTTTATAGATTATAATCTAACATTAATTACAATCTCGCGAGATTGTAAACTGTCGAAAGATTGTGAACCGTAACATAGTTGTTACAATTTAACGCATCATTATCAGGTAGAATTTAATCTATTGAAGTGAAACCCCCAAATTTCAATAACCTAACCTAACTCAATGGACATAGAAGGGCTTATTGCAAGACCGACCGATATCGAAAAATAATGCGTTAAATTGTAAGCTCTTTGTTACGATTCACAATCTTTCGACAGTTTACAATATCACAAGATTATAATCTAACGGTATTTACAAATTTTACGGTGACATATATATGATTAAGACCTATTAGTGCGAGGCCACACGATGCGTCAACGGTGCGGTGCGGTGCCTGAGCGGTGCCGCTGCGTCAACCTACATACAAATCACTATACCATGTCAGACGACGCGTGCGGCGTCGCACCGCAGCGCGCCGGACTTGGGACCTGAGAGACGAAGCGGGGAGGGGTAATGCGCCCGCAGCGCAACGCCGCCGTGCGGCGCCGCACCACCCGTGTGGCACCCTATACCTGGAATTCATTACGATGCGATGCCGCACCGCATCGTGTGGCCTCGCACTTAGGACTGGAGTAAAAAGAATCAGTGTTTTGTTTTAAATTTCGTTACTAACATTAATATTATTTAAAATGAGATTGTCACCATTTTTCTATCTTTGTGATTCCGATATTTCAGCGCAATTGAATGCGCTATAATTATAGAAGCACTGAAATACTAAAAAATAAAACATTCCACCTGAGGGCTATGAGGCATGGTTGTTTTTTATATCTTATAGAAATATGGTTTTGTGAATGTAAAACAATGAAATTAAATACAAATAAAAACATGTAAAAAATCCCGTTTTACTAATTAACCTTGTTTTTTACATTTTTAGGTCACCAGAATTGTTATTTGGAGCTCGACAATATGGCACAGGTGTAGACATGTGGGCTATAGGTTGTATACTGGCAGAACTTCTTCTCAGGGTACCTTTCTTGCCAGGAGAATCAGATTTAGATCAATTGTCACGTATTTTCCAAGTATTTGGAACTCCTAATGAAGAAACATGGCCTGTGAGTATATAGAATAATTGATGTTGTTCTTTGTTAAGTTGACTTTCTATCATATAACATTATAGAATAGAATTAGAATTTATCTTACATTCAAAGTATTGCTTCTTTCTAACGAAAGAAAAGAGTACCTATGTAATCTTCTTTTCGTCTTTGACATTAAATATAGATGAATTTAAATAATTGTAAAACTGTCTGTTTACAGAAGTTTATGTGGCTCGCAAGTAAATGATTACAGAACAGAAATTTTGAATAATAATTATTATGATTATAAATAATAGTTACAGAATAACATTTAAGGCCAGGTTTACTTATTTACTAAATGAGAGGAGCATATTTCTTTATACGATACTATGTCTATGCAGGCCCTGATTAACCCTTAGGCTAATTAGGCTGCAGCCTAGGGCGGGGCGCGCTAAGATTGTGTCTTCGCATGCACTAATCTAGCATCATTGCATCTACCCTACATGCAATTCAACTAGACCGAGACAACACACTAAAACTAAATGCTCTTGAGTCCCTGAATAAAACAATAAATTTTGAATTTTTAAAAAGCACGCGATTATTAGCCTAGCGCGGTCAGAATTCTTGATCAGTCATTGTGTCTATGCCAGGTTTCCTTAAGTTGTTTAAAGTTTAAAGATGTGTTAAATGCCTTATGGCATGACTAAGTTCTTTAAACTGTTTTAGATAGTAAGGTAAAAAATAAATGCACTTCAAGCAAACTTATAATTTGAACAATATTTAAACACATTTTTAAACAGAAATTATTTGTAAATAGTGTATATCGTTAATGGTGTAAATATAACACCATTATATTTTCCAAGTATCTCATGAAAAACGTGAAAGATTATGAACTTGAAAGAGGAATTATGCATCTGCAGGGAATGAAAGGGCTGACGGACTATGTACAGTTCAAACAGTTCCCGCCGCAGCAGTTGCGGCACATCTTTAGCGCGGCGTCGGACGATCTCCTCCAGCTGCTGGACAGCCTGCTGGCTATATACCCACCCAAGCGCTGCGACTGCACGCAAGCGTTGCAGATGGCTTATTTCAGGTACATATCTCGCATTATTTATTAACCTTATGCCAATATTTGTTTTAGAAAGTTGTAAATCAATTAGTTAACACAATATTAAGATAAATTTTATTTTGTATCCTAATGACATTCTCCTCATCATAGACTAGTAAAGAGGCGAGGACATAACAAACACATTCATACAAAAATATTGCTGTTTTAAATAAATTTATTATTTTACAACACGCTTGTCACTTTAATATCTTTGAAAACCTAAATTCTACTTTCACAAAGTAATACGAAATTTATCAGATTATGAAGTTCATATGGTTATAGTTTGAGGAATCTAAAATGACTGAATTTTTACTTTTTTGTGCTACAAATAATTGCAATGCTATAGATTTCTACAATCATATTTTATATCATACACTTTTGATTAAATAGTAATTTTCAAAGAGTTTCGTCATACTTAACAATTCTTTTGAATTGTCAACAAGAGTACCCTTGGTCCAACGAAGGTGCGAAGATGTTAAAGTTTCCAAAGGCAATTATAGTTTGTGGTACAGAGGCCGTACCATCACGTCTTACAGCGATTCAAGTTTAGCTGTTGAAAAGAGATGCCACTATAGACCGCGTATAGCGGTGTCTCACTTTGACAATCATTGGTCAGTCACTTCCTCTACAAACATTAATGTTACACTGGTAGCATGCCTGCTAGACACATTTTTCAAAGATGATAAAACCTGGAACCCAATCACATCACATCGTGATCCAGAAATGGCGAAATACAATAGTTAATTATATTTTTCTCACTAAAACTGTTGGTCAAGTTGATAAAGGGTACAATTTTCCAAAACGCAGGAAATTCACTTTCATTTTCCATGTATTTCTTTCATACATTTATATTTCATACTTCTTACAAAAAAACCAATATTTTATTTCATTTACTCTGTTAGCGTTAATATTTTCAAAAACGACAACAAACCTGTACGTTTGGTTTGTATTAAAAGCTTTAATACTATGTTTTACGCTGCCTTCTTGAAAATTGTTGGATTTTTCATACATAGTTTGAACCCCTTTTTCACATGGTATTTAATTTCATGCCTCTTTGACATTAACAGATTACTTTACCCTACGTGAAAAAGGCGTGACTTTTGCTGTATATAAGTTCCGTTATCGCTGTCGACTTGTAAAAGTTATGTTTCAGGTTTTAATAAAAAAACAAATGATACTAATCGTTATTGAATAAATTCAGTATGTAGCGTTGGTACTGTATATATTTTAGTACGACATGTTTCGTTCCTTCCATTAGTTAATAAGACATGAGAAATCTAGTATTATGGACATGATGTATGTAAGGATTTTCTCACTTGAATTTAGACTGTTTAAAGTGTTAAGAACCTTATACTTTTTTCAGTAATAAACCAGCACCATCGACTGGCACTAAACTTCCGATGCCTTCCAATTTCACAAAAACGGAGTCGGATAAGCCATCGCTCAAGCGAAAACTTTTGGAAAATATTGATGGCGGATCTCTAGCAAAAAGACTTCAATTTTAATGTTTTTGTATCAATCATCGATAAAATAATACCAGAAGTGCAATTTGAAATAAGGAGGGTAATTCTGTTTTTGTATATAAGCTGTGACAAGACTTATTGTGTGAAATCAAAGATTGTATTAAACTTCATTATTTTAAGCCATTTTGTAATTAAATAAAGTATGACTATGTGATAAAATGTCTTATGATTCAGTAATATTGCAGATCACAATCTACTGCAATTGTCAACAAAATATATTTGTTTTATTGGCAATTGCTGCTATTCCCTTATTAATTTTATCTTTACCCCCAAATTAATAAGACCAACATATTTTTGTTATAATAAGAACTTCATCAAAAAGCGCAGAATTACATAAGTACGTTTACTTGAGTCAATACAATACTTGTGTTATCTAAATTCGTATCATAGATTAATTGCAATAAATTTACGATAATTATTTATTCACTCAATAGAGCTAAGTAAAGGCACAGATCATGAACACAACGACGACGTCACTTACATGTCGCTGGCTTTAGAGACAATTTACTATCAATAAGGAAGAGGGACCGGTGTCGCTAGTCTGAAAAAGACAAACTGAATTCACTCGAAGTCACCATTAACCGATTAATTAGACCAGATTAAAAGCTTAATAAATTTACTCGAAATTAATACAAAATTATAAAATAAAAAAAACATACGAGTTCATTTTCCATATAGTGTAAGTCATACGCGCTAGGTGTGCTCTGTTGGCGCCCACCGTGGGACACACAGTCGCTGCCGGACGCTGGTAGATCACTGCATCTTGGCAATGCACTTTTAACCCTGAAACAATATCTCTAGCCATCACACCAATGATGATTGATTGCGGAAAAAGTACAATGTAGAATGTAACTATGTTTGTTATTGTTTTTTTAAGTACAAAATTTATCAAAGCAACTAGTATTTAGGTACTACGTAGGTATCATTTTAAATATTTAGCACTCGGCTGTTCTAAAATAAGTCTTTAGTCACAGCAACTTGGTCATAATATAGGTTAGTGATAATTGACCATACACCCACTCACGGGCGTAGCCAGGTTTTAGTTTCGGCGGGGGTTCAAGAAAATAAAACTACTGAAAGTGCATGCAATAACTTTTATATTATATTTTTAAAAAATATGTAAAAAAAGAAACAGAAGGTTCATTTGACTACATATGTCCTACAGAATTAATCTTCTGTTTTTCTTTTTAAATATATCCACTGCTTCATCCGCATCAATTTTAATCCAATAGTGAATATTCATGAGAGCCAAGCCGTTCAGTCTGTTTTCACTCATTGTGTTCCGCAAGTAGTTTTTAAGTCTTCGTAGGCTTGAAAAAGTCCTTTCTGGTGTAGCAGTGGAAACAGGTATGGTAGCCAATATTCGTAACAACGTGTTAATATTTGGACATAATTTTTGATCGCACCCAAAGCAGATTTTGGAGTAGTGGAGGTGTTAGTCATAGCTGCTTTCCACACTTCAAGTTCTGCTTTGACGACAGATGTACTACTATGTCAAGAAAGTACCGGGAAAAGATCAATAATATACAAAATAATTGTAATTCATCCAAATTTATTTTATCACCTTCAAAGTATGCTTCCTCAGTAACGATACACTTACGCCACCAAATAATCCAATCATCAAAACATTTTTTAAACGCTGTTTCCGGAATTCAGTTCAGTTCTCGCCGCGAATTCTCCTTTATGTCTTCTACCGATTGAAAACGGGTGCCACGAAGTGGTAATTTGAGTTTAGAAAAAAGAAAGAAGTCAGCTGGAGCCATATCTGGTGAATATGGTGGTCGCTGGATGGTATTTGTTGAGTGTTTGGTCAAAAATTCGTTCTCAATGATGGCCTAGTGCGAAGGCGCATTATCGTGGTGCAAAATCCAAGAATTTTCTTTTCATAAATCTGACCTTTTTCGTGGAATTTGCTTTCTTAAATGCCGCATAACGCTCAAATAATATTCTTTATTTACCGTTTGACCTTCCGGCAAGAATTCCGAGTGCACAACACCGCGATAGTCAAAGAAAACAATCAACATGTCTTTGACTTTTGATCGACTTGGGCGTGGTTTTTTCGATTTCGGTTCAGTTGGAAGGCGCCACTCTGAAGTTTGTTGACTAGTTTCCATGTCAAACTCGTAAACCCACGTCTCGTCACCAGTAACAATGCGTTTCATGAATGTGTTTCTCATGCGATTGAGTTTTTGGAGAAAATTCAGGTCTTGGGGACTAGCCGAGCGGTAATATGTTTCAAACCCAAATGATTATTTAAAATGGTACGCATCGACTCGTGAGATACAAAAAGTTCGGCGGCTATCTCTCTTAAAGTTAAATGATTATTTTCAGTCACTATTTCCTTCACTTATGCGATGTTAACTTCAGTTGCAGACGTTGATGGCCTACCAGAGCAAGGCAAATCTTCCATCACATCTCGAGCGCTTTTGAACACTTTGTTTCACTCATAAGCACGTGTTTTAGATAAAGTTGATTCACCGTAAGCTTTCTGTAACATTTTCAGTGACTCCGAATACGAAATTCCATTGGTGATGCAAAATTTCAGACAAACTCTTTGTTCGATATTTTTGTCCATTATGAAATTCGCAATATACACTCATCATTATCATATCAGCCGTACGACGCCCACTGCTGGACATAGGCCTCCCCCAAGGATTTCCACAACGATTGGTCCTGTGCTGCCCGCATCCAGCGTTTTCCCGCGACCGTAACCAGATCGTCGGTCCACCTCGTAGCGGGCCTACCCACTGAGCGACGCGACGTCCGGCACGCGGTCGCCATTCAAGAACCTTTCCATCATTGCTATGTGTCCTGCCCATTCACGCTTCGATACTCCACGACATCAATATACACTAGATGTGATATAACTAAAAACAGCACTGTATTTTATATTAATAACAGATGCAACTCAAACTCCGCGCCAAAATGGAAAACAGTTGTGCCAATCTAACAACAACAAAAAAACAAAAATTTGAATTTGTAACCATAAACAAATCATCCATTCCCGATACTTTTTTGACTGAATGTAATTATTTCGGGTAGGACTGCCGAATACATAAAAATTGCGTCTTCTATTATAGAACTGACCGCAAAATTTAAAGGTAACACCAGATAATGTCCCAGGCCCGCGTCGGACGCCGGGGGCCCGGAGCAGACGCCTGCTGCGGCGTGTGCCTGCGCAAGGTTTAGCGTACGCCCTAAATGACGACGGGCAGCAGCGGGTGGTAAAGGGCTAATCCAAAATACATTTCTAGTGTAAAAATTAGTAATAAAATAAGTTATGCCGCTGGCCTCTTCTTATTTTGATATTATTGATGTTGATATCTTAACATTTCGGGGGGGGGTTTGAACCCCCAAAACCCTCCCCCTGGCTACGCCCGTGCACCCACTAGACACTTAATAGAACTGTGTCTGCCAACATATCTGATGAATCCATCAGATACAAAGCTGTTCACAATTCGTTAAAGCAGATTGGAACATTGCCGTAAGCACGACCATAATATATATATATGTATATATATATGTATATGTATATATCCTTTTGTATTATATGGCTATTGTGTGGTGTGGCAAAACCAGTAAAAATTATTGTTTAGTATTACATTAACCACTAAGTACTTAATTGAAAACTAGTTAAAATATTTTTACTAATTCTGGTTTGGTGAAAAGATATGTCAGTAATAATAGTGTATCTTTTATTTGTAGGTAAGTTCATATCAGGCTTTTTCTTTATTGTCTAAATGGACAAGTTTAAATAGTGACGTACAACACCTAATTTATTAGTAATAAATTATTAGCATCGATAGATTAGACAGTCATCGAGGTATGTTTGATAAATATGATTTAACAACTAACTTTTATTTTTAATATTTTATATAAATATTCTTCAGGTACCCCGCAAAATAATCAATTTTTCATTAATTAAAAACATGTTTACGTAAACGTCAACGAAACAACGGTTATGGCTTTTAGAGGTGAGAAAGATGAAGAAGTGAAAAGATTTTTATACTTCGATCCATATTAAGAAGTGATGAAAAAATGTGTTAATGAGATGCAAACAAATGCTAACATAATGGTGAATAGAGCCTTTTATGAAGAGCCCGAAGATGTTTCAAAAGGCTTTAATAATCTAACTGCACCATAACTGACCAATTGGAGAGTGGCACTCCCTGTATTCTTTTTTAAGTTGTTGTCAGAATTAATTTGATAGATGAAATATTAGGTGTCTACTGTGTATATGATCGAGGGTTGTAATATAATGCCACTTTGTGCAGCCAACAATTTTATAGACATTTTAAATCTGTTAGAAGAAAAGTTTTGTCTCACCATCATCCGAATGGTCACCATCGTCTTTTGATTTGTGCTTGTTTGTCTGTTTGTTCTTCTTTATGGCGAATGGCTGTTGGTACATAAAATTTTATTTCTTCTGTAATTTCTTAAGCCTAATTTTCTTTTTACAGTTTATGTTTCATGCAGCATTTACGATTACACTTTCTGTAGGCAAACACAATATTTTATATTAATGGTAATAGACGAATGTCTAATATTATTATGTTATAATAAAAAGGTTAATGTTCAAAGTGCCAATTCATAGTCACAACATGCAATTTTACAAAACATTGTGTTAGCCATGTAAGGAACTTGGGAAATATTCCATGAAGTGGCCTTAGAACATTATATTTAAGGCGCTAGTATTTCTAGCATTTTTTAGGAAGACAATGTGCCATTTTTTATGCACTAAACTGAAATGGTTCATAGTCATGCAATAGCGTGAAGGCAAGATGATATTAATGTAATTCCAAGGAAATTTCGAAAGTCTTAATATCTAAGAGTTGTTACACTATGTTGTGGGAATTGTATAATTTACCTTGGGAGAATTGGACATAACAGAGAGGCGGCCATACACGCCATATTTACGTTCATCTTCGGGCCTCAAGGTACCCATTTTCTTCATAACTAGATATATCTGTGAAAGAATGAGATACTATATAAAGAAACGAAGTGACTGACAATATTAATATGTAACTGATATAGGTAATATACACTGAACTTAACTTCTTGAGCGAGGCATCAAATAAAAGGGGTTAAAGAAAAATTAGAACAGTGAAACTATACTAAAAAAGTGAAAATAATTTACGTGACATATAAGAGCAACAAAGCACATAAATAAAGTTTACCTACTATCTCAAAGTTCTAGCCTAATAGCAGATTTATAGCCCTAGTGAAGGCTGGATTTAGGGAAGGTTAGGGTCAATAACTATCACTTTTTACCAAACTGAATTTTTAGACGGTAGAATATAGAAGAGCTTTTGACATTGATAAGAAAACTGTGTAACCCATAATCGCAATAAACCATATTGATATTAAATTTTCATTCGAAAGTAATTGGGAGCCTCCGTTGCCCCAACGCCTCCAGAAACCCAAACCTGGGCCTGGTTCTGTTCTAATACAAGTTACCTGTTCAAGCATGCCATAGCTCCTGATGAGGAAGTCCCTCTGGGCAAGCAGGTTTATTCTCTCGCGCTCCTCTTTTTCCACGATCGGGTCGGGTTCGTATGAGCATAGCACGTAAGCTGGCTTCTGCTCCTTCTCGGCCACCTAAATGGAAATAATAGTATCTACATTGTTTATCAAAGCACAATAGTTGGAGGAGGTGGAGTCGAAGTACTTAAAAAATTGGTAAACTTTGACGTAATGACTGTTCGACCTTTTTGAGCGACATCAAATGTCGCTACGATTTTGTAATGTCAAAGTCGACGTTTTTGACTTCGACATTACTTAGGTTCGTAGGTACATGTATATTTTCAAACTTCTAAATTATAACATCATTTTAGTTATTATTTTACACGGCATAAGGAATTCTGATATTGAAAGACAAGTTCAATTTTTTTCTAGTTAAATTGTTTTACATACAGCAATCTAGGTTAAATACAAAAATAACAAAAAAAATATAATAAAATAATAAAAATTCGTTAAAAAAACTAACCGGTTGTTGTGCCAACGACGGTTTTGCGGTAAGTTTTTTATCTTTATCCTCCTTGTCCTTTCGCTTCTCCTTTTCTTTTTCCTTCGGTTTGGGCTTGGGCTTCTCGACGGCAGTGGTCGCCGCACTCGCAGTGGCAGTCACAGTACCGCTGCCTTCCTCAGCTTGCTTCTTTTCACCCTCCTTAATGGGTTTCGATTGGGAAGGCTTCTTGAGTGCTTCAGCTTTAGCTTTCGTTTGCTACGCGAAATAAAGAGCTTGAGAGAATACCAAATAGTATATAACCACCCAAAGTACCAAATAGTATATAATATTGAGTTTAGGAAGGTTGCAGAAAAGTCACCACTTAAGGGAAAGTGCTCAAACACAAATATGTTAAATAGACATATTTATAGGTTTTCCGCTATTCTATTTTTTGTGGTATTCTTTACTAACCAACAAAATTGTCAAATGGTCGGTATTTCACCTCTCGACTCTCATTGTCAAGTTTATTAGATAAGACCCTGCTATCCTGTTTTCTACATGTTAAATAGGTATACTTTTTGATTTAAGCCTTGGCATATATTGAAAGTCAACAACTATGCCATGGCTTCATAAGCCCTACCTTGTTAGACCTAGCTATCCGAGAAACTGCAAAAAACGCCGTTTCTCTTCTACCTTAAAATGAGTTTGAGTGCTTTAATGGTAAGTATGGCGTCCCACAAGGGTACTACCTGGGACCGATTTTGTTTATTGTCAACATGTTTGACGTAATAGACTTTGTTGTTTGTTGTTTAATGTTTGCTGCTGAACGAATACTTTATAAAAATAATAAAACAGTCATAATCATACATAGTATTTACGATTACATAATCGTAATATTATTAATATTTGTGGATTTAAATGGCCATCGAGGTATGTAAATTGTTTTTTTTTATATCACCGTTTCCTTTTATATAAGGGTGGATGATGACCTGGATAGGGTTAGACCTGAAAGGCGGCAACTACCGTAAATGACTCCGCTAGCAAGTCCTGGGCAAAGTTGAGGGTACATCCCGGGGGTTTATGTGTTATCTTACCCACGCTCCATGCGCAATCGCTGGGGGAAATCTCCACATATACCCACCCCTGACATGCCATGGCCGATGCGATGAAGCAGACATTCAATATACAGTCAGTATGTAGGTGCGATTAGTATCGTAAGTCATAAATAACTTTACGCTTATTATAGTGTCAAATAACGTAATAACTTTACTATGTATTAAGTAGTGATACAGTCAGCGTTTAATAGTTCATACACTGCGTATCCAAAAGTACCTAAATGAAATGTACTGTAAGTGTGTAGAATGTTCTGCTGTAGATAATTTTTTTGATTTTTTAAATTGTTTTTGTGTAGCACAAGACTGTTCTGGAGTGGGCACTGCCCTCAATCCTATATACGCCTATGCCCCTGGGTTGAAAGAAAGGGTAGGTACCTGGAACTCCTCGCGCTGCAAACGCGCGCAGTCACCGCGAGCTCGCGAGGATGCCGTGCCGGTGTACAACGACCCGGACGGCTGCTGGAAGAGCAATGCGTACTGCTCCCCCACCGGATACACGCGCCTGTGATACTACTTAGGTTAGTCCCACGTAAGCCCACGTTTCTTAACTAACCAACAATAGGGTATTACATCCATTTTTGAAGTGTCTCAATTAAATTATATAGTGCTAATAAGCCACTAAAAACTAATCTTTCATTCAAACGGTAAATGCCATCAAAATTCATTTAAATTTTACGTTTTAAAAATTCGCATTTGACGAAAACGCTGGACGCAGTGAACGCCATGTTGCTCTGTGGACACGACTTCAATTCGCTGTGTAAACAAATGCATCAAAGAATTTATTCTTGGTTCATTTATGTTTTCTCTCTTTGCATAATTGTCTTCTATGACATTATTTCAATAAAAATTGCGTTGGTAACGAAAATAATAAAAGTACAAAGCCTATATACGTCAATCAGTTGACATTTGACACATTAGTTTACACAGCAGTATGACGTTGTAACATGGCCGCTACTATTACATGATGTTATAAAACAGATAAAAAAAAACTCAAAACTTAATTGAAATCTAAAATGTAAGTATTTTGTTATTTTATGAATAAAGACTAACATTTTCTACTATTTCAATAATTTAATTATTTATAGATTTTTTATCATATAGAAGAAAATACCCTATTCTGAACAAACATTACAAAATTCGTAACCAAACCGATATTTTTTGTAATAATATCTTCGTCTTATTTACGTTTTGTTGAATCAATTGGATTACCTGAAGTTTCCGAGATGAGTCTCCTCCCATTGAATTTGCGTTTGCCATGGACTCTTCTCTGCCTCTTTCTCATCTGCAGGTGCGAATTCTGCGAATCTTTTAATTAACATTTTCATGTGAGTGATTAAAACGAACTATTTGTTTATAAATACTACTTAATATAACTACTTATCGTTTGGTTACTATTTTGGCCGGAAATTCGCAATCACTCATGTTAGTATGATTTCGGTTACTACAGGGAGCGGCAAAAAGATCTGACGGTTTTAAAATGTAAATAACTCAACCGTTTTAAGTGATATAAAATGTTTTATTGCATATTACAGATTGGTATTTATGAACATTTATAAAAATAACAACAAAAATGTTGATTTGATCCATTTAAGATTTGAAGATGACGTCTTTCAAATGATATCCATCTTGGGCCATGCATTCTTCCAATCTTGCGCTGAAATTTTCAAACACTTTTCCTAACATTCCTTTCCTTTCCATCACTTTTCCTTTCCATCAAAGCTGAACCGGTAGCTCTGAAGTTACCCACCCAAAGCAAAATGGTGTTTCTAGTCGGGACTTTGCCTCTAGGCCTCACATTGAAATGTCTCCGAAACTGCCGCTGAACAGAAACACAGGATTCGCCACTTTTAAAAAATGCTTCCACAACGAACGCACGATGCTCAGCCGTCCACCGCTCCATGGCTACTAACAATGTCCGCACGTAGTCTCTGGAACGCCCCTACCCCCACCACCCCCCACCACTCGCTCGGTCGACAGCGCGGCAGTGAAAACCGTCAGATCATTTTGCCGCTCCCTGTATCTACAAGAGTAAACTTATTTTCTACGATAGGAAAATAACGTATAGTTAGCCTTACACGTTTGCATTGACTGTAGATACAAATAGGGACAATTACATCTTTACGGTCAAACAAAAGTCCTTCTAGAAGATTTCAAAATAGATAATACTTATATTTTAAATGTAACTAGTTATTAAAATGAAGGCAGGGGAAACAATTTCATGGGAATGGTTTTCAGATATTTAAAAAGTAGTATGTGTTTATAGTCTTTCGTTTGAGAGAAACAGACTAGCAAAATGCCTATGCCCCTCACTTGTTGGTCTGCAGCAGTCGGTCGCGGATTCTCTTGCGGTCTTCTTCTAGCACGCGTTTCTTGTCGCACTGCCAAATGTTGAGCATGGTGAACGTATCTGTTAATAAGCTCTCCTTCACCTCGCGGTCTAGCTGCGTGTCCGTATGGAAACTCGGCGAATGATTTACCTGGAAGATAATATAATTGTTTATACTTTGTATTTAAAGGTGCCAAATGTCTATGGAAACGGGGAATTTGCTTAACTTCAAGAATACCTCTAAAATATATGGATGAAGCTTGTGATCTAGAAGAATGTCGAAGCCCAAAATTTCGAAACACGCATGGACCTGAAAAATATTGCATGTATCAGTATGGGAAACTAAAAAACAAATGCCGCCAAAGATAGATACATGAATATAATAACTAAATGTAAAGTCTGTTCATTCTAACTTGTCCCATTTGGTAAACAATCTTGGCACAACTTTTTAACAAAATCATCCATTTAAAAATAAAATAATTACAAATTCAATAATCTATTACAATAAATCGTTATTGTAGACTGAAACCTATTGAATCTAGTTATCAGTTGATTTTTAATGCTGCATTTTCAATAAAAAGGAGTGCCCAGATTGTATACCAAATAGGACAAGTTAGAATGAACAGATTGGTCTGTCTGACATTTGTTGAATAAGTAACTGAATAAGTAAGTAAGTTGAATTATATCAAAGCCCATGTTCTGTCTGGGAATTAGTAAGTAATTAGAAATATAGTATAAATAAATCAATGAAGCCTTGGTACTGCGAAGCGAGATGTATGAGTAGCGTAAATACTTTCTAATTTACATACAATCTGAGTATGAGCACTGGCTACTCTACTAAATTCATATTGAACCTTATTTTAATGATTAATCGTCTCTAACAGATGTTAAATGTTACGGAAATTACGTTCCTATTTGCAACTTATAACTCTTATACAAAAAGCACTTTTACAAAATAGCAAATTTATGTAAAATTTTACGGCTGAAGCTGAACTTTGATACTTTGAGGTTTATTATGAATCTACTGTAAACTGACAAGCGACTCAGCTCTTTAGGTGCCACTGTTCTAATAATTAACTTTATTTTGAAAAAGGCTCGATTCTGGCGTGACTTAAGTACTTATCGCCTTAGGTCACCGAAATTTTATATACCAAATGTAACATTACGGTGAATTACGTAATATGTTTTTTAAGAAATGGTGTTAAATAGTTATACATTTAAATAGAATATCTGATTACACGAAGAAGCAGAAGGTGAAGTTAGACGAAAAATAAAACGAAGTTTTTTTTATTGTGACGCCAATGGTAAATTATAAAGAAAATAATTTGAAAACACTATTATGACAAGTCTAACAAGCTGTCATTAAAGGCTTAGATTGAGTTTCCACTGAATCGAACCTGGGTGGAGTGAAGCTTAAAAGCGCATGCATTGACCAATCGCAATCTACGCTCTGCTTCGATAAAATCATTACAAGTATAGTGATTGGTCTTTAGTCTAAGTTTATATTGTTTTAAACTCTCATTATCACTATAATTATAGTAATATGAGTTATTACGGGATTTTTACCATGTTCCTTGATTCTAGCGAGTTACCGATATTTCAGCACTGTTGCAAGTGTCATGATCACGGAGCAACTGAAGTAATTGCGGGTTGGTTGTTATTGGCAGACATATCGGTCTACCCTTCGGCGAAGTCTTTTATTGCGTTCTATACCGGAATATCGGAAATATCGGAAACTCGCTAAAATCAAGGTACATGGTAACAATCCCGTAAATAACTTATATTACTATATATAGTCTAAGTTCCCTCTGCCCAGTTCAGCTTCGTAGAAAAGCACCATTAAACTTTTTGCCAGAATCAAATAGTATCTTTCGACTAATAGTATTCTTATTAGATCAGGAGCACATGATAAAAATGATAAATTCTGAACTGAAACCATGTCGTGAGAGGGGAAGCACGCGTGGTAGCTGTGCTTGAGTATGGGCCACGCGGATATGATCGTCTTCACGATTACTTGGTCAATGGAATGCCACAATCGGTCCAAGTCAATGCCTTGCGACACCAGGATCTTGTTCAACGTCGATATCTTGCTGGTGTGTCCAAAGTTAACATTGTCAGGTATAAAGTAATAACTTTAGCTTGAAAAATAGAAGTGGGAATAGCATGACTTTTAACGGACGATGGTTAACACTCTATTTGTAGCAAATAATTACTTATCTTAAATACACTTATACAATAATTCCCACAGAGTTGTAAGAAATAGAATAAGTAATTAACGTTGTTATTTTGTTTGGCTTTTAAATTATTTTCAAAACATCGATACAATACCAGTTGTGCTATTTATGCGAACAATGTTTTCTTGTATTCTTTTCATTAGATAAATCCATAATTGAGACATCGTCACTTAGTACCGTGTACCTAAGTATACCTATACTTCGCATACCTAAATCTAACTAGGGACAGATCATAAAATGTAATCACTTTAGTAGCAGCAAAAAATCTATTATTTTTTTTAATTAAGAAATTAATTTGTCGCATTTAGGATTAAAGTAGGTTTGATAATAACCCAATCTTAGGCTTGGGTCTAACGATCAATAGTTATGATCAAAATTAATTTTTCGTCACACAAGTTGTCTTGTCAACGCCTAAAGCTTTAGTTACAGATAGGCATGCATATATGATACATAGATATTTAATATTAATAGAAATATATATAAATACCTATAACTCGGGTATAAATGCTCATATATCACGGAAACGCTTTTCTCTTCTGGGACTCATACGAGTATGAGCCCCGTGAGTGCGAAAGGTAGCATCGCTGTCATTGCACAAAACGGCCGTCTTATATTGAATATGTTTATAATATATAAGGGGTGGTTTGTTATGATAGTAAGTATTCAAGTTTTTTTTATTATTTCACCAACTAACTTTTATTTGATAATATTAGGTATCATAATAATAAGTATGAAACGCAGACTCGAAAGATCGTTGCGGCATTTGTGGTCATTAGCGTAAGTTCTTTGACATAAGAAAACGATTAAACCTAGATAAAACAGTTTATTGGGATGTCCTAGTATTTATTTTATTTATTTATTTAAACTTTGTTGCACACTAAAAAATATATACAAATGGCGAATCTAATGCCATTAGGCATTCTCTACCAGTCAACCGGAAGGTTATAAACTGATAGCGTATTGGAGGTGCATTGAAAGGGTAAATAGAAAATGAGAGCTATAGACTACATAAACATACATTTACATACATATAATGTCATATATAAAATAATAAACTACTTAAATATATAAAACTTTAAATGGATAGGTTCGGAGTATTTAAAAGGAGATCGCGAACCAGTCGTTTGAAATCAAGTTTGTTGGGAGCTTTTTAAATATAGGGTGGTAAGTATAGATCTAGATGAGCGAGCTAGGTAGGTACACATATGAATAATGTAATTAATAAGCAAATACACTTACCGTTTGCTTCCCGCTTCCGAATCATAAACATATGTACGACTGTGTTTGTTCAGCGCGTAGTTGGTAAGGTGCATGAAAACATTTGTTGTGTTATTCACGTTTGGATCAGCGTATCGACTCGTTGCAAACCTAGCAGTTAAGAAATAAAATAATAATTCTTTTATGCATTCACAATTCAATATTTCTGTAAGACATAAAAACGCCTGTAAAACAACCACGCGTCCGGGCCCTCGGGTGGGATATGAACCCACGACCTTTCGCTTTTTAGGCGAGTGCTCTGAACAACGTTATTTTTAATGTCAGCCGTAAAAAGACCGAAACCCGTTTTTTTTTATATTGGTAACACTTAATTCACGCGGTCGCAACTCTTGGTTTAGCTAATGGCGTGGGCCCACTCACTATAATAGCATTTAGCTTACCACGGGAATATTAATACTGTGTTTAAGGCATTATAAATAAAATGAAATTCTCTTTTTATATTGAAAAACATCGTCACTTCACCCACCTTACTAACCCTTCGTTATACACGAATATCCTGAGAGGATCACATGATGTAATAAGGGTGTATACCCTAATATCAAACTTGTAACCATCCACCAAATATGGTTTTGATAAATAAACCTGAAAATATGGACGAAACCTATGAAATTATCATACATGTTTTTTATATATTTTTTATTCGGTGCCAAAATATTTTTTTTTCTCTTAAGAATAAAATAATTCCAGTTTCATTAAGCAGTATAATACCTGGCAAATAAGTTTATCGGTAGGCTTAATATCTTTCAGAGACTTCGTAAGGTAAATGCCGCGGCCTTGACTACCACATTCTGGTTTTATTATAAACGTTTTGTTCTTCCGAGATTTGCTGTAGTTGAGTGCTTCGCCGAAACTAAAATATGGAATATTAAGTAACTTATTACGCAGTAGAAAAATGTATACATAATAAGCCTCAGTTTATCTATGTACATATAAATTGCGTAATTAGCTTTTTACTAAAAATATAGTGAACGATTTTTCAATTTAGCGGTCAATAAGTTAAATTTCAATTAGATTACATTTATGTTTGGTTGTGATTGATTTGCAAGTGCATAAAACTCGTATCTATCAGGGATTGTGCCATTTAAGATCTCACTGAACGTTCTAAAATGACTGCATCACACAAAAAACACGCGGTATGCGCTCGCTGTATGGAAAAGTCGTTCTCAGTTCTGAAGTACATCTTTATTCCTCGTGGTAACCAAAATTACTAGTACAACTATTAGAAGTACTAGGTGATTAAGAGTTAACAGAAATATCAATAAAAAACAAATTTATAATGGGCATTTAAAAAGAAAAATAATAAAGGGGCTTCACCCAAAACAACAACACCAAAGCCGCTGTCAAAACAAAGCAATGTATTATTTTTGCATTACCAAAAATATCTTGTAGGTAAGTACTTAGTTTTAGATACTGTTTAGAATTTCAAACTGTTCACAGCAAATTCTATTCTATCCTATTCTAATAATTCGGAGATTATCGAAACTGATTCAATATTTTAATTCGGTCGAAATTCTTAGGTAATCTGAAGCAGAACAAAGTTATTGACAACCTATAGATCTGAGAATTGAATTTTTGGGTCCAACAATTTCTTTTTACATTAATTCAGTTTGAATCGATTATTCAAACTCAGACAAACCGACAGATAGAATTCTAACTAAGAAAAAATTTCTTACATTTTTTATCCTCAGTCCGTCAAACATTTTTTACAAATAGGCTAAGTTAACTCACTCTGCAGGCAAACACCACGTTTTCGGGAAGAAGTTGTATTCCTTCGGATATATTTTTTGCATTCTATTTAAGTTCCGGGCCAATAGATCCTTTCTGTCGGCAAGAAGAACCAAGTTTTAACGATAGAGGCTCGCTCGTGTGTCTGTGGACGGCTATGGCTGCACGCGATGCAGACATTTATTTTCCAGTGTTTTTTAAAGCTGAACATTAATTAAAACCGCAAAATGTAATGATTCTTGGAAAGTTTTAATGAACGTCTGGGTTGAAAATGTTGAAATTGTTCTTTTGGTATATGAAGATTGTGTAAAAAACGCTTTTCATAAATACTGAACGTGGCTCCCGAAAAGAATTGAATGTGAGAATCAAAATCACAGCGAATTATATCTACCAATTACTAATAAATGTACCTACCTCCTTCAGAACGAAACCATTTCGAAGTTAAGGTACACCCGCCATATTAAGCCTGTGACGTATTAATAAAGTGCAAGCGACACACGCCCGTACGCACGGCCTACAGCGGTAGAGGGGCATTGCTCGCTCGACCGTCGGCCGGTGCGGACGTGCGTGTGCTGCTTGGTGAAACTACTGACTGCTTTCATTTAATGGATACCCTGACAGAAATCGAGGACACCACACGTGGCGACGAGCCTTCAAGTAAGTGGTATATAGAAAAATTACCTCGTGAAAATCAAATTAAAGGAGAGAGGGAGATAACGAACCCATCTGCAAAAAAGGCTGTCTCATAGTATTGAGAAAAAAATATGTTAAATAGTTTATCCACTTGATTCTAAGAAGAGTTGAAAAATCATTGATTATAGCAATGTAAATATCAACTTGAATAACGGCAGTGTTAATTGCAATTCTAAAGAACTTGTGTAATTATTGATAACTATTTTATTTTAAGAAAAGAAAATATATGAAGTCATCCTATTTTGCTATAAAGAAAATCTTTATAACCTTGTAATAAGCACTCGATTGAATAATGTATGTGTTGAGATTATTATTACCTTCACGGTTATTATGCCATGTTATTCTAGTAATGAATGTCTTGTTCTTGCTTTTAATAATTCTGGCTTGTGCTACCTACCCACACCAAACCTAATCTTACTTATGATTTAAATCGATCGAGATTTTAATTCAGTCAATAGTAACCCTGTACGGGTTAAATATTACATTGCATTACACGGGTAAAATAAAACATACTATGATACTAAAAAAAAATATAGATTTTTAAGTTGTTTCTTATATTCCTGAAACAACGATTTGAATTTCAATGGTTATTACGTCAAAACTTATATAAAGGTTATACAGACAAGTGGATAAACTACAATACATTAATTTAAAAAAGACATGTACCAAGGGGTACAAGAATATATTGCCAAGGTGCAACAATAGTGCCAAGGTGCACAAAGGTGTGATTTTGCCAAGGTGCAACAATGGTAACAAGGTGCACAAAGGTGTGATTTTGCCAAAGTGCAACAATGGTAACAAGGTGCACAAAGGTGTGACTTTGCTAAGGGGCATCGATTTAGAATTAAATCGTTGTAAAGACATTCAAACATAATTACCTACGATAACTATCTCGTCTTTTATAGTGATATTAAAAGACATTAGTATTTTACACTTATAACTGAAATAAACAAATAATATTTTCAGAATTATACGTAATGTTATTTCTGAATTTGGTATTCATTTGTTAATAGGTTAGGTTAGTAATATTATATATGTTGAAGCATTCGATTATTTCAATTAGATTAAATTAAACTCTAGAGGTTACGCCTAAAATAATGTTGTCAGTAAGGATTCGTGTACAAGGTACGATTTTATCAAATGGAAAACGTCAGGTTAGTACCTGGGTGAAATCCTAGATGGCGTGACCTTAAAGAGGCGTTGCAAGTTGGCAACACTAAACGTTTCTAAGATGACTTAAGAAGCACAGACTGTCAGCGTGCTTTAAGTGTAAACGTTTAGTTAGAATACAATAAGCGTAAAACGGTTAGTTTATAGTGACCGTTAGCACGCTATAAGGGTATAACTTTTACTTCATAGCTTATACCGAGCGAGAACGTTACTTTTCGTTGGACCACCACGCAGGGAGGTTGTCACGCCGTCTCGGGGCTCACCACGTTTTTCATCCATTGAAATCTCGTGCATCATTTGCGATTTTAGACTGCAAGTGGTTTTAAATAATAAAGAAGTCTATCCTACATCCATACACGTTATTATTTTAAAGACCGCTGCAACTCTTCTTGGACAATAAAGAGCATTCTGATGACCGGCGTGAGGCCTCGCCGTCATATATGTAAAAAAATATTGTATACTAGTTAAAAGTTATCGAATTACAGTCAATCTAGATGATTTAATGTTATCGGCAAAGTATGTAATTTGGAAATGGTATAAAATGAATATTCGCTAGTAAATTTATTTCTGAATACACTCTTAACCGTACGGGGTAAGGGACTGGACATGCGTAAGGTGACTCCGGAAATAGATCGGAGTTATCCTATATTCTTTCTAAAAAGATATAGATCCAGTGATTATCCATATCCACCAAATATATCCGGACTAGTAGTTTAATTCTTTGAAACCATATCAAATCATACCATATATCCAACTAACGTGTTATAATATATATTTATCAATATCCGCATCTGTTTATTAAATCCGGACTAATAAGATTTCGCAAAATAAGAGCACATGAAGCGCTTCAAATTTGCTACCGTTTTATAGAAACAAAGCTTTATGCAGCGCTTGTTTCGCTTATAATGACGCTTGCCACCTCAGTCAGAGCGAACGCAGCATCAGCAGTATTGCGTTTTTAAGAATTTTACCGTTCATCGGAAAACACAGAAAACACAAAAAGCGTTTTCGGCGCTCTAAGTCTTTCGTTCGACGATTTCGCTGTCGATATCTGTTATGTAGTTAGCCAGTCGGTATTTGACCAAATGATTTGGAATTGACCCATGTGATTGGATTGGATATACTGGATATGCTAAGAATTTTGAATGGAATGATTAGATATATATCCGGAGTGGCATAAAGCTCCAGGATATAACTGAGTTACACAAGTCTATAAGAGAAAATAAATCAACAAAAATACCAATACATTTATTTATTTATTAGCATCAGACATAATTATTAATAAAATAATTTCTAGTAGGAAAACACATCAAATAAAGGCAATTTTTACCAAAAATTGTTGTTATGTGACTTCAAAAATATGTTAATGTATTGAAAAAATTACATACAAGGTGTATTTATACACTATACAAATTTTGGAATTTATAAGAAGTAGGTACAAGAAGTAAAAAGAGTTATTGATGTGAGATGACATTTATTATAGTAAAATAGGTATCTTGTTGTGAAACACAAAACCAAACAATAAATAATAGAATACCAGTATGCATAGAAGTCAATTTACAAGTACAGACTGCTGATAACATGTTAAAAAGAAACTTGGGCGTGTTACCGTTAAATTTGTTATAATGCATAGGTATAAATGTGACACACCATATTCAATGGCGCCAAGGGCGCAAAATAAAGGCGTACAGACATTGTTCTGGGTCGCCTAAAATGTTCAGCCTGCCATCGTAGAGCCATTGCAATGCGATGACAATTCGATGTCACTGGGGTTACGCTGGGACAAATGGATGACGACCCTGGGAATATATCTTTTGACAACGGGGGTAGATACAACAGTCAAGAAAAGAGCTACTCTTCTCTTTATGGGATGATAATGAGTAACAGCTACTTTTGATGTTTATAAAATAGTAAGCAATAAGCTTGACGAGTTTCTGTTATCGAAACAAAGTAAGGCACCATACCTACCATTTTGTTAGTGAGATCTACATCTCACTAATGATGAAACTATGGTTAGCTTCGATGTTCAATCTCTATTCACAAGCCTACCTGTACAAGATTGCATTATGTCACTATGGAATTAATGACAGACAATAAAACAGCCTTTCTAAATGTTCAAATCAGCAGCAATCTAAATCAAACCCTTAGTCATACAGTGTATAGAAAGGCAACTCATACAGATATATATTTAAATGGTGACTCTCACCACCATCCTATACAGTTGGCTACCGTTGGGAAATCTTTGTTTCAGAGAACTCGCGACATCTGTGCCTAACAATATCTGACTACTTCAGCATGACAAGCGAGTACTACAAGATAAAAAGTTGCGAGTACCAAAACTACGACACAGAAGCCGCACCAACCAGCCACAGTAGAACGTCAACCTGCTGTCCTTCCCTACATGAAGGGGGTCACTGACAAGATTGGGAACATTCTGAAGCGGGTTTCCATTAATACTTACTTTAAACCAGCCAGGAAGATTAACCAATTCTTACGACCGGTCAAATGCAATATACCCCTCCAGGCAGCAGGTGTCTACAAAATCGATTGTGACTGTGTTCTCCCATACTTCGGACAACCAAAGAGAAGTATAGGGACGCGCATTATAGAACACGTAGCTGACATAAAACATAGGCACGATATTAAGTCTGCAGTGTGTGAGTGTGAGCATGCTTTTAAGGGGCCAAACTACTACATTCGTATCGATAAACTTTAAATTCTCGCTAGAGAACAAAGACTTGTTCCTAGGACACTACGCGAGGCTTTGAAATCAGGAATCATCCAAATTTCAATAGAGACGATGGTTGGAGCGTTCCACCTGCTTGGGATCCAATAATTCATAAATTAATACCTACAAAAACACACATTGCAAGACCTGATGATGTAGTTAGCTCTCTTTGCAAATAATAACAGTAAGATGGAGGTCGGTCCCCCTGCCCGAGTTTCTTCCGCCAGTTCTTCTCGGAAGGGCCTCCCAATTTCCGAACTGGTAGTAGACTCAGTAGTGTACAATGTAATCGTAGTGAGAATTTAATAACTAAATAAAAATATAGGAGTGACGGTTTTGATGAACTACGCTCACATTGGATTGTGAATGTGTGGTCGAACTTACCTTCTCTTTCACTGTCAATCAATCTTTGCAAGTAGAAGTTTATCCTGACTCATTAAAAAACAACAGTGATGATTACCATTACATGAGAATAACCAAAAGAGTGACCTAAATAATTACAGTCAGTCAACTTTATTAGCTTTTCTCAAATACATTCAAAAGATAATAAGTAATTGGACATTAAAAATATGCTATTCGAATATTGCTACATATGTATGTACAAGGCGTATGACCGTGTGCAACATAAATATTAATAAACTGATTGTATCCAAATACAGCTCACAAATGGTTTATCTCTTATTTAAAAGATAGACAGCAATATGTTCTAATCGAATATTATAATCATACGAGTAGAAAAGTTTAAAGAGTTCGATTTGATATTAAAAATAATAATGCCTTAACATCACAAGGGAGTGCCTAAGACTCTCTTGTTTTTAGTTTACATAATAGACCTGCCGAAGGTTATCAATGAACCGTGTATTTTGTTCGTTGATGACGTAACAATATATTGAATCAAACCCTTAATTGGTTAATTGAAGATAACTTAGAGAGAAACTTAAATAAAACAAAATTGTCATCTCCTGCATATGCACTGCATGATGCTATAAATATATAATTATATATATTGTTTTATTAATTTGTGACTCCTTAATTAGGAGATAACCGAATAAAACGACATTTTATCATTCACAATCATTTATCTTAATAGGGTAGTTGGCATTCAGATACTACAATAGGGGTTCGTGGGTTCACACACTGAGTGAGCTCACTTTAATAATACCTAGACCAATTTTTCCGTGTGAATGCTTTGTTAGCTTTTTAAGTTATATAGCTTGTAATTAAACAATATTGAAAGCTGATGATTCGACGAAAACTAAATAAATTAATGTAAAAAAAATACTGATACACCTAAAAAAGGTAAAAGGAGAGTGGCGTATTCAAAGAAAAATAGAGGACACGTAAGATTAGAGTATTTGGCTGCAAGTAATAAAACATAATTTCAAAAAAAATACTTCTTAGTTAAATAACAATTCAAGATATACTATTTAAGAATATTAATTACATAAATGTATTTTAATTATTTTTCATTGTCTCAAATTATTCGAATCAGTTGAAAAGGAAGAGGTGTGACGTATTAATAAAGTGCAAGCGACACACGCCCGTACGCACGGCCTACAGCGGTAGAGGGGCATTGCTCGCTCGACCGTCGGCCGGTGCGGACGTGCGTGTGCTGCTTGGTGAAACTACTGACTTCTTTCATTTAATGGATACCCTGACAGTAATCGAGGACACCACAAAGCCTAATAAGAATTCATTATTCCTTAATAAATCAATAAATACGACTAATAGATATTAGTAAATCAAATAAGGTGGTTTTATTATAGTAATATAAGTTATTTGCGGGATTGCTACCATGTACCTTGTTATTGAGTTTCCGATATTTCCCGCAAATAACTTATATTACTATAATGTTAGTGACCATGAAAGTTTAAAACAATATAAGGCGGTTTTATGTCTCAGGAAGTACCCATCTGATCAAGTGTCTGCTTATTTTTACTGGAGGTACTTTTTAGGTACCTACATATTTTGGTGCAATTATAATTTATATGCATTAGTTAAATATCGATATATTATAGAACACACCGCTATCTTGATGTCAACATGGCCGGTGTAACTTAATTTCGAAATAGTTTCATTCTGAAGGAGGTACAAATTTTTTGGAGGTAGGTGCTAAATAGTATTTTAGGTACATTTTTTGGTAATTCGTATAAATCAATACTCAGTGATATACCCTCGATTTTGAGTCTCACAATCGAATCGTTTGAAATAAATTACTATTCTGTCGTCCTTTAGCTTAAACACAAAGTAGATAAGCTTAAATGTCGCTAATCCTCAGGGAGTCAAGATTGAGTTTAAAATGCCAGCATATGTAAAATTAAAAATGTATAGCTGTCTAGAAATCATATTTCTATTAAGTACAAGTTTTGAAATAGTTGTAGCAAAAACATTAATTTTAAATATTCTCCACCTTTTTCGCTCGTATCTCAAAAAATGATTGTAGCTTTGCAACGTATTCCATGAATCCTTGATAGGTTTAGATGGAAATCTAGGTCCGTTTTTAGCAGTGTAGTTTTGCACTGCACGTTGGGCTTTATTTCACAAAGGGGTTGATAGACTGAAGTAGTAAGTAACTATGTATACTAGGGGGCCGTCCATTAATGACGAGAGGGTTTAAGACCACTTTTTACACTCCCCCTCCCCTCTGGTGATACGTGGTGAGGTTCTAATTTAACTCCCTCAGCCTTCTTACAACAGTCGTATTTATTTCATTAAAAATACATTTTCGTTTTTAAAATAAAATACTTATTTATCTGAAAAGCGTTCCCGGGCAACGAATTTGCTTGACTGTGTTCAACAGTAACTTTATAGGAAATAATAACACAAAAATATACAATACACGTGACATGTAATTGCAACTCCCCCTCCCTCATTGTGACCCATAGTAATGTTTTCCGAAACCCCCCCTCCCCTATTTACACCTCACGTGATTAATAGATGTCCCCTAGTCGAGTTGACGTAACAAATTGTAAAAATCTCGTTTTATATGTTGGTTCAGCAAAATAAGGTGTACCTACCTAGATTTTATTTATTCTGCATCTGCGTACATACAATAAGATTGGCAAAAATTGCCGTATACGTAAAAGGATCAAAGACGTGACTACATATCAATGTAATAAGAGGGAGACTTTTACAATTTTTAAACTACTATTTATGATACAATGTGTATGTGTCTATTCTATCACTATATAAGCTAATCTTCTCTATCGACATTAAAATTTATTAGGCCATCTATTTATTGCACAGAAGAAAGATATACATTACGAAATGATTTATCAAGTCGTATCTATATTTTGTGTTGCTTTTAAAAATACTATCATTCAATTAAATGATTCGATTTAAAGTATTACTGCCGAAACATAGTTATTTTAGTGATTTACCTGCATATCTCAAGCATTCCGGGGAAATGGTTGATGCGTTGGAAACGCTTCATCTCCTTAGCCCGTTCTACAGAGACGCTCATATCGGTCCAATAGAAGTTCCACGCGTCCTCCTCCGATACCTCACGCATTCCGAAAGCGCTCGCAACCTTCCTTATTGACTCATACCGACAATTTGTGAGGCATATTGAGATCTGCGATCTGTAGACGGCATAACTAGCCTTTATTTAAATAATGCAAAACCTAAGGTAATAGACCTAGATTCAGTGGCGTAAATAGATCAATTGCCGCCCGGGGCAGTTTACCAATTTTGCCGCCCCTTGGAACGTTCTTCCGGTGGATACCACGTGCCTTATCTTTTTACCGTAGACTGTGCTGCCCGGGGCATTTGCACCCTCTGCCCCCCCCCCCCCTATTTACGCCACTGCCTAGATTAATTAAATTAACACGGGAAACCGGTGTTTTGATTAAAATATTGGTTAAAGAATCCAGAATATGTAATCAATTGTCAACTTTACGTCTTATATTGAAGGGCGTTTATATTCTCGACGTCTATATCTCATTCATTGCATTGTAAGAATACATTTCTAGTTTTATAAAGCTGGAATTTATGACAAGATGCTATTTTCACTTTGGGTTTAATAAACTCTTGTTACTTCAAGAAATAAAAATATTTTTATCTTCTGTATAATTGACTACCTACTGGCACAATAGGCTGCGGTTGATTCGCCTTGCTGGCGCCGGCCGGTTGCTTTGTATCTATACTTTTGGAGGCGGACAGTTTTATATGCACATATTTAAAAATACATAACTGGCTATAAACGAACCTTTTTCTCTTTTTCTTCTTTCGTGTGGCTTCAATAGGAATAATAGGTGCGGTGCGTGAAGTCGGCTGCGACGTGTCGTCTTCCCCGTACAGCTTGGAATCGTACTTCCTCATTAACATCGTTGCTATGGTTTCTGCTTGTTCCTTTTCATCCTTTGCTTGCTGATCTGTTGTTTTCTCATCTGAACAATTTAGTTATTGAACCACTTCTCAAATTATTTTTTTTTATAATTCAGCTACGTCCCAAATTATAAGTTCATTCCTTTTGCGACATTATAGCAAGAAAGGGTGCTATAATGTCGCAAAAGGAGTCTATCTGTGCGTGAAACAACTGAGGACTGAGTATGTTTACATATGCAAACTTTACTACGAAAGAGTTAAAAATTTGAACTCAGGCCTTATTCCCATAGTTTTAAGGTCTATTGTACAAAAGCTAACTCAGATACGATAGTAACATTTGGACATTTAAGAACTTACACTCAGGCCTCAGATAAGGCTTTCTGTCTACCTTTAATTAATGATATGTTGGAGGACGGTTAATACTAGAGGGTGAAAGTAAATGATATTGTCACTGCACCGACCCCAAAAAGATGGAGACCAGAGCAGGCAGATATACACCATAGTATCGTGTTTATGCTTAAAGTAATAAAAAATATATTGAATTACGAATAATAGTGGGCAAAACTACTTCCCGCGTGATCGCGCACCGTACCGTGTACGGTTAAAATAGGTCTGCCGTGTAACTGCGATACAAATAGGGTGCGTGACAAAAATTCAAGCGAGCAGTCTGCCTGCAGTAGATAATGAGTAGCGTGGACGACAGCAGGGCTATTTCTACCCTGCCGCCCGTTTTGGCGCGGAAATGTATCTAATGCGTCTAAGAGGGGTTGGTTTTGCCTAGTGTATTAAAACATAAGGCACATGTTGACATATACGTATTATTTGCATATTTTATTATTTATTAATATTCGCTAGGCTCACCATTGCCCTAATTCTGTTTTTACGTAATATTTTTTTCGATTTAGGCTGTGCACTAGTGTTTTGGGGGAGTAATAATGAATATGTCTGACGTGGATGTTCGTGGTCGATTTCGTCGTGGAACCTGGGACAATAGTAATATGAGATACTATTGTACTATGACACCAGTAATATGAGAACACAGTAGTATATGGGCGAATATCTTGGGTGTTCTAATATATACTCTAAGAACACATTTTTTTTGTTTGTGTGTTTGTCTGTCCGCTCTTTTTCCATTGTATACGCGTTACCATAGCAACGTGTTACCAGGTCAGCTAGTTATAATAACGATAATATTGCTTACATTCACACCAATTAGCCTAGCCCAAAGTAAGCACTGTAAGACAAACATATATGATACATAGATATGTTATGTAATGTGCAAAGAGATATATTAAATATCCAAGACTCAGGCGTAATGCTCGCATTTATCACACAAACATCTGCCCGTTTCGGGGCTTGAACCCAGGACCGTCGTGTCGGTGAGAAAGACAGCACACAGACAAACGGCTGTCTCGGTGGTATTAAGACGCAAAGAGTGACAAAGCACTAAGACAGAACCCATTCATAAAATAGTACCTAATCTAAACATTCGAGTATAAAGACTAATAAAATTATTATTTACGTAAACATTTATATTTGCAACATGCTCTTAAATTCATTACTTTTCAAATACCTACCTATAGTCAGAATATGGCATTTTGCAATAGTAATATTTTATTAATGTGTTATTTTGATAAACTTGATAATAAGACAGATTTATATTTAATGACTGAGAGAACTAGTTATAATGATACCTTGGACTTTCTCATTTTTTCTTTTATTAGGTAAGGAATATGTTAGCTTAGAACTTAATGTGCATTGTTCTTCATCACCCAAGAAAGTGTCTTGTAACTCCACCTTTAAAATATAATTATTAATATTAGGGTTACAAAACTGCCCATATTTACCTATTGCAACATTTAGTCTTGTTGTAGTATGCCTAAAACTTATTATACAAAATATATATGCATACACAAGTAAAAGAATTATCATTTGTGTTTTAAACTACTGAAAACTACATAGTTTTATACCTAATCACAGTTTGTACTATGGGTATTATTATTATTATTGTGTTCATCACAGAAACTTATTCTTGCCAGGATTCGAACCTGGAACCTATGGCGTAGAAGACAGGACCACACATTACACCAAGCGGCCGTCGTCGAATTCAAATCACTTAAACAAAATATAAAAATCGAAATCCCCAGCCTATATTTAGAATTCTTTTAATGTAATAAATACAATCAACAGATCAACCAGCCACTACATCAGGTTTCTATAAATTATCTAATAATAGCACCAAAACTTTAAAATTTATCTTAAATAGTTCAACGGTTTCAAATATCTACCTACACGTGTTCTATTAAGTATTCTATGCATCTACCTCCATTTGATATGCTGTTGTAGAGTTTCAAACAAATTTTAGGTTTGTATTATGCAGACATCCTCTAGTGTGCATAAACAACATAAAAAAGACTTTGAGCAATGGAGGCCTACAACACAAACCAAAAATGAACTGAAAAAAGAACATAGTTTAATACAAGCATTGTTTGTTAGATTAATTAGGAAAGTAATGAAAAACTTACCCAACACTTTTTGGTTAAAATCATTAAAATTTTGCGAGAGACATTATTGAAAACTGTTTTTTGTTTTTGTTTCGTGTCACCCAACTGTCAAGTCAACTCAAATTATAATAATAGCCGATGATTTGCTTTTGCCGCGCATTTCAGACTTCCGGAATTTGCCGCAAACCACAGACTAACAAGGTGGAAAAAACAGAGTGACATTTGAATTTTCTACTGTTTTTAATTTTTGCCTACAATATTTTATAATTTCATTTGAAAATGTAGTATAATACGATGACACGTATTTTTATGATTTTTGTAACTTTAGTATAAACAAAATGAAATCAGAAATTTCTGGCAGAATAATTTTGCCTTTGTCTCTGCCAGAAAAATAAAAGCGTCTGACAGAATTGTCATCGTAATGTCAAAGTGACGCGTCTTTGTCTAACCCAGAAGAAAAAAAACTAATTCAAATGAATGAATAATGCGATTGCAATATTATGACGTTACGTCGTTGATAACATTAACAACTGCAATAGATAAGAATCCTGCACCTGTATTTTCTTTAATTCATTGTGCTAAGGTTTTGAGCTCAAAAGCAGCTGAGCCCATCAAGGACAAAACTCAAATCAAACTTTATATTGAAATAATAAGACTTTTATTTTATGTATTATCATAAGTTTAGAACAAAAGAGTTATACAAAAACCTCCTTCATTAAAATCAAGGCTCGCCCAAACCAAACTCCTAAATCTGATACTAATATTCTCGATGGGCATGGCATAATATGTCGTGATCCTAGTTGTGGTCTCACCCGCTATAAAGAAAAACAACGGAACAGAAAAAACAGTTTTTTCTGTTCCGTGGGAAAAACCCAAATTTAAATTGGGCAAACGATTGAATAAGACTTAAAAATGAAAAGCACACTCTCTGTCTTTTTACTATTTTAGATTAACCTGACGCGTTAGGCACAATTGAATTATCACACATTTTAAAATGTAATAAACAATAAAGGCGTATTTCTCAACAAACGAATATTTATTTCACCAATATATTGTCAGCATTTAAATAATCGGAAAGAAGTAAACAAAACGATCCTACATAAAATGCGGGTTTTGAAAGTGGGGAAGCCCCGGATCTTATAAATCTTTAGTAAGGGTTTTCGTTTCCAAACGTTATACATAAATCGACACACGAATCTATTCTTTACTAAAGTTGTAGCTTTGTCTATGGTATTTTATTAATGTGCGTTTTCCATTTAGAAAAAAAAGTCGACACTGTGTTGCACTGTGTCGACCACACTATAGCAAAAACCTATTGGCACACACACACACATAAACAAAAAGTTGACACAGTGCAACACAGTGTCGACTTTTTTTTCTAAATGGAAAACGCTCATTGTCTATTCCAACCATAGACCTAGAAGACATTATGTGTCTTTTTAATGCTGGCAATTTTCTCTCACGTCAGACGTCAATCAACGCAAGTAAGTCGGCCGTCAAATTCTATGTGAAGTGCTTGTACATATTTTTTGCTTTTCCGCCAAAGTACAGAGTCATTCTAGAATTGCCAAAATGGCTGAGGGCCAAGATGAACCCAAAAAAATTACTATTACAGTAAAAACTCCAAAAGAAAAACAACAAGTGGAGATCGAAGAAGATGCCGATATCAAAAAAGTGAGTAAGACACCACCAGAAACCTTGTCCGTGGCGTAATAACATAGATATTGCATACGCAATCATTGACGACAAGTATTTAATCATTTTATAAAGCAAATATAATAATATGGTGTAACATTGTTATTTGTAGCTGAAGGAGGTTTTATCACCAAAGTTTAGTGCTGAACCAGAACAGTTGTGTCTAATCTTCGCCGGAAAAATTATGAATGATGCCGATACACTGAAGCAACATAATATCAAAGATGGGTTGACAGTTCATCTCGTTATCAAAACACCCCCTAGACCAGAGCCAGAAGGCGCCGCGCGAAGACCGCCAGGTTTGTAATTATTTTACGTGTTAAACAAAGTGAAATTATGAGCATTTATGATGCAATTTTTTTTCTAGATGTTTTTGACAACAAATAAAGTGGTATCTGAAATTTATCTTAATTGAAAAAAAATAAGTTACAACAACCTGTTTTCACTTTCAGCTGATATTAGTGCCACTCCTTTTGGTTTGAATTCCTTGGGAGGTCTGGCAGGCTTAGAAAGTTTGGGTCTTGGACAGAGCACATTTATGGATTTACAGGTATATTATTGTTTATTAAGTTTAATAATGTTATGGGAGTTGAATGTTGTATGTTAAATAATTTGCAATAATTTATATATTTTCAAATTCCAATATGTATGTACTTATATCAGAAATTATTTCTGTTATGTGAATCTAGAAATACTGAGACTTGGTGCTAGCTATAGGCAAGTGTATTAAAGTGTTTAATATTTCACCTTCAACTGGATGAACGGTAATTTATAATGTGAGCAGTCACACATAACCTAAAAGTTCTATGAGAGGTTTCAGGATTTTGAAACAATAATCATTTATTTTTTGTAGTTAGATGCATTATCATTATATTAGGACATAATTACTGGAATTGAAGCATAAAAAACATAAGTATATGTTTAACAACCTAAAATTGAATTTTCTTGAGATTGAAAAGTAATTTACGAACATTAAGCCTGCTCAAATATGTTCAGTTATTTTTATATTATAGCATAATATAATGAATATAACTTAATCAGTCGACTCCATGAGTTCAAATAACTTTCATCAAAGTAATTATGATCGCACTTAAATCTATAATAGTTGCCTTCATTAATTTATTTGATATGATGAATATGGTGTGCGTCTGTAAATATTTCTAGGGCATTATGTGGATAGTATCTTTAACTATCTTTTATTTAACTATCTCTACATGTGCTAAACTGATGCTTGGTTCATTGTCAGCATCGTCAAAGCTTTTTTAATTCTTTACAGTTTTCAAGGAAGGTTCATCTTATAGCTCTTCTGAAATTTTTAATGAATTTTTTTTTTTTTGTTCAATATATAAGTCAGCACATAATTAGGTAACTGTTACAATCTTTGGGTCTTCTTCTAATATACTTGTTTGTCAGTTCAATACTAAATACTATGTTTTTATGAATATCTATGTGATTTTCCCTCAATATTACCATTGCATTTATTCAAACTATATCTGGAATTGGGAAGAAGATCAGCAGTTAATTACATCTATTATTCTTTCACAAGACAGTTATCTTAATTTTTTTTCTTTATATCAAAGATTTATACTTTTTTGTCTAGTTCAACAAAATTCCTTTCATTTTATCATAAAAATTGATAATGCTTAGCTTACGGTTTTCATTTATAAGTATTATAAATAAATAATTAATCTACATCTACAGTAATTTTGCAATACTCAAAAACTGCTAAGCCAATTTAAAAAATTCTTTCACCATTGGAAAGGTACATTCACCCTGAGTAACATAGAATAAAGAATTTTGTCCACCCGTGCGAAGCCGGGACGGGCTGCTAGCAATAGTTATTTATCAACACCACATCTTTTTTTTTCAATAAATAGCCTTGTCAGATATTCCAAATTGACTTAAATATTTTTATTTGTAAAACAAGGCAATATTTATTCCTTGTGTTTAAATTGAAAGGTAATTGGATATTTCTGAACCTTGGTCACAGCTCTGATTCACTTTCTTTATCTTGTCATAGAATTTTCGTAAATATATTGTTATCAGTTAGAGGTTGATGAGTGATTTTGATATAAAAACACTATTACAAATCTAATTGACAAGAATTTCTGCATAATTAAAAATAAGATATCTCACGTCGAGTCACACGATTTTTTTTTAATGTTTGCGCCGTGACTAAAACAAGTGTTTTCTATGCGCTGCGGTGGGCGGGGGTAGTGGAAGAAATTAATTTATTTCGTTCACAATAAAACTAACAGGGTACTATATGATATATAGGAAATATGAAATAGAAGTATAGTAGAAAATATGCTAGAAAAAGTTAGAAATTCAATACAATGAATTTTAAGATCTTTTATAATTTTATAATTTTTTTTAAGAACTTTATAATTCTTTTTTTATATCTTTATAGTGTACAAATTAGATACAGCATATTTTCATTCCAGGCACGTATGCAACAGGAGCTTCTGTCCAACCCTGACATGCTTCGGCAAGTGTTGGACAATCCCTTGGTTCAGCAGATGATGAATGACCCTGAGAACATGCGCACTCTCATTACATCCAATCCTCAAATGCAAGACTTGATGGCTGTAAGATGGAATTCAAATACATAATATACTCCTACAGTTAATAATCAATCTTGATAAAATTGTAAAGGAAATTATCTAAATAGAGTTAACCTAAAATCCTACTTGGTCATATTTGAAATTATTTAATAAAAAATCCTTAATATTTTTATAGTCTCAATAGCGAAAAGACATAAATATATCCTTTTTATTACTTAAAGAGATTTTGCATATGAATTACATTTTAGCTCTGTGATAATTGTTTGAGCTTTATGTCTAAAAATTCTATACCTTGACACATATCATTGTCAGAAGAATTTCTGACAAAGTTTTTGTACAAATACTTTATAACTTGCAAATAACCTGTTGACTTTTAGCTTCAGTAGTACATAATCAAATCTTTAACACAATATGGCAAGCATTGATAAAATTCCTTTAAAATAAATAGACTGGCTTATGTTCAGTACTGGTATTTGCCAGTGAATTCACATAGAAATAAAATATTAATCAAATGTATAAGTTACATTGAAATCATTTGTTTGTAATGTATTAGCAATGTCAAGAAGTTGATATTCCAAATAAGATAAATTTATAAAATATTTTATATTGAGACCATAAATATCAAAGCTACGAATCTGCATTGCTGTATATTTAATGCTAGTTGTCTAGTTTTCAATTGAGCTTTCATTTTTGACACAGAGGAATCCAGAAATCAGTCACATGCTTAACAATCCAGAACTACTAAGACAGACAATGGAATTGGCTCGTAATCCTGCGATGTTGCAAGAACTGATGCGCTCACATGATAGAGCACTGTCTAACTTAGAGAGCATACCAGGTAAAGTGATGATGTAAATTGGAATTAGAATATGGTATCCCTTTATGAACTCAAGGGTAAACATGTATTGATAAAAATCTATATTTCAGGTGGATATAATGCTTTACAAAGAATGTACCGTGACATTCAAGAACCAATGCTGAATGTTGCAAGCAATATGGCTGGAAACCCATTTTCTGGGCTTGTAGATAATTCTGGTTTGTATTATGCTTTCTAGATTAGAAATATGCATATTGATTACATTCAAGTTTTTATAATATGCATCTGAATCAATGGCCCATGTTATAAATCTGAGTGAAATAAAGTAATATTTATAATGATAATTGTAAAAAAATAATAAATTAGCTTAAATTAAGCTTTCTGTTATTTAGGCATAGCCTTAATAACAGAAAGTACTATCTCTGGGTTAATAACTTAAGATTTTAACAAATTTCAAAATTTTTAGTTGTAATAATTAGCATAGCAACCTAGTGTCAGCATTTAGTTGATCAGATGAATCCTTCAATAAAAGAAGAAGAAACAGTTAAAAAATCAGTCAGTTAGATAAAATAAATCAAACAACCATGCCTTTTATTGAAGATCCCTATACAGCCACACTCCACATAGCCGTTAACCTGTTTTTACTACATTCCAGACGGCACAAACCCTCAGCAGGGTGCAGAGAACAGGCAGCCATTGCCGAACCCTTGGCAGCGCGGAGGTGGCGGCGGAACGGGGGGCGGGGCCCCCGCGGGCTCCGGCCCTGGCCTCATTAACACTCCAGGCATGCAGTCCCTGCTCCAGCAGATGGCTGAGAACCCCAGACTCGTGCAGTCGATGTTGTCCGCCCCGTACACCAATAGCATGCTGCAAGCACTTGCCGCTGACCCTGATATGGCCTCTCAGCTTATCAATCAGGTAAGCAATCTATAATTATTTTACCAGTCTACCACATGACAATGTTATTTCTGTCGCATTTTGTGCTAGAAATGCGATCACTCCTTCAGGGTTCAGCTTCGTAAAACTGTTTTTGGGGCAATCTCACTGAGTAAATCAATACAGTATAAACGACATTCATTTCGATTCGCCAAGTTAGATCCGTTAAAACATTTTATATTCATGGATTGAATGCAGTAACAGCGCCATATAGTAAATCGTCGTTGCGACTTTAAGACCTCCTTTGTGTAAAATTCATGAAATGATTCTGAAAAATGTGAAGAAACTAACTCCAACAAAAAGTTGGAGTCTATTTCTTCACATGTTTTTCAGTAGACACTTTTTATCGATTATCTCGTAAACATGAATTTTACACATAGGAGGTCTTAAAGTCGCAACTACGAAATGCTAATTTTAATGCTTGAGGCATGGGGTACCATTTCATACAAAAGATTTTTAATTCTAAAAAACCGCAATAGATGTCACTACCATTAACATTTGTAAATTATAACATTTCACATGTTTAGAAATAAGACGAATTAAGTAAAAATATTGATATTAAAATAAAGACTAGCATATTTTATATATACAACTTCACATCAACCTTAATTCGACTCCTAAATTTGAAGATAAGAAACACCGTAAATAATCAATTGAGAATACGAAAGTATAGGCTACATGTGACTACTTTTCAGCTATGAGGCTTACGAAGTGTTTTGCAATTGTAACGCTAGATGGCGGGTTTTATGGAAACAAAATAATTTACACCTTAAGGTTTTTGCATAAATCGATTATTTATACCCTAATAAAGGCAAGAGTTCAATTTCCAAATCACTTTTTTCAGTAAAAAACTATATGAAGTAGTAAAGTTTTTAAAATTTGCGTTTGCGGTTTTAAGAAGTTATGATAGAATTTACATAAAGGTCAACTTTCATGATCTGGGGTTGTCACAAAGATCAACTATGTGTTAAATGAAAATGTTTCATTTTGTTTGTTAATTGATACCGTCAATGAATTGAATAAATTAACAACACTTATAGACGAATACAATATACCTACCTAATGTAGATGTGGTAATGTAGGAATACTTTATGTATGTTCGACCACATCTTTAATTTTGTACCTTACACGCCAAATGGTCGAAAAAATAAACTATTTAACACATATACACACATCCTATACTTTAAACGAGCAATTCTTGCATGTACCTATATAAATATGTTGGTATGTAATTGGTTTCTTGGAAACGGGTCTAACGATTGTGATGAAATTTTAGATTTAGAAATTCATTCACATTTAAAATCGATCTAGGTAAATCTCATCACCTGCCGGCACCTTTTTAGTGCACCACGTCTACTTTAACTTGACGCCAGAATTTATTTCAGGACTCAGTCGCCTTGTAATGAGGGATAGGCTGGGTATCCTCTCCTATTAAGATCTGCCCTTATTTGTTTACATGTCACTTAACTGTCTATCTATTATCATATTAAGAGCTTCTTTAGGCGTATAAAGTTGTGGCTTTGCCGCTTTAGAAGTAGGGTTATTGTGCCTTTCTACATCGCTCGAAAAAATACTAGTGGCGAAGGCTTTAATAATTTTACCAGTGGCTGAGATGGGCCCGGTGAGGTATAGTCTTTGCCTATGGCTCTCAGTAGGTTGGGTAAGCCCCTGCTGAGGCAATACGGTGCCATGGGTCTGTGACCCCGCGAAAAAGTAACTTCTCATACAAATCAATCTAATCAGTTGATCGCATCTTTAAAAAAAATTGCATTCGATCAGAAAATAAAAGCATAGTACAAAGTCGTGGGCATAAATCGGTTAACAGGTATGTACCTATTTTTGTAACAAAAAACCTTAGAAGCAAGCAGGCATGAACTTGTGTCTAATTGGGTCTCCGAAACACACAAAACAAACAATTAACAGTTAACACCCAGACCCGAAAACGAAAATCGATGTTCTCGTTCAAAAATAATACACATATTAATATTTTCAAAATTTTCGTCGAGATCAAGTTCGGTGACAACCCTAGCATAAAAATTTTAAAATGAATATCTTCTAATCGCCGCAATAGTGGGACGTGGCTCATTTATGTATATTTCTATTTAAGTTATAGGTTCCACTTTTTCGTTTTTAGGGAGAGAAAATAATAAATACGAAATTAAAAAAATGCTGCTCCCAAACCAATGGATTTTTAAGCTAAAGAAACGCGTTTATATGCGTGTGATTATGTCCGATTCACTCATCACTACATGTATAAAACAAAGTCGCTTTCTCTGTCCCTATATCCCTTTGTATGCTTAAATCTTTAAAACAACGCAACGGATTTTGATGCGGTTTTTTTTAATATATAGAGTAATTCAAGAGGAAGGTTTATATGTATAATACATGCATAATATAGTAGAGCATTGCATCCGTGCGAAGCCGGGGCGGGTCGCTAGTATTTATTAAAATATATATTCTTTTATCTACTCTCACATCGTAAAATTCAAAATATTAAACTCAAAACGATATTGACGAACTTTACAAATAGTATATCGTAATGAAATTAAAAAAAAATAATACAACACTATTTGTCTAACAAAATAATGTTATAATAATTTTTTTTTCATTACGTTTTGATTACAGACCATTGATATAATACTGCGCCAATTCGTATAGCACTGTTTCATTTTTTTCATTTTTTATCTGTGGCTGAGCACGCTTTGGCGCATGCGCGGTGATATCGGAAATTTTGGCGCCATAATACGTTTTCTTGCAATTCTTTGTTATGTTTCGCTGGATAATTATTATTGTTTATTAAAATATCTGATACTGAAAGTGAAGAAAATTAAACGCAGCCCGACATTTTAGACTGCGGCAGCAGTCACTATTAATCTACTAACAGTAAAGTCATTGTAATATACAAAATGTTAACACTTACAATAACCAATAAATAAACTGTATCAATTTCTATCTTTTATTTGATATATTCAATGTATGAGATTAGATAAAGTATTGTATGAAACTGCACATAACTAGGTTTTACACCCCTCATTATGTACCAATTTCATAAACTACTATCCTATTCACTTTCTATTCATTTTATAAAAAATATTTTAGATTCATAGGTCAAAGGTCACGATAAGTTCATGATTTTTTTTCTCAAAAAGTATTGGAGTTAGACTTCTGGGAATTGAACTCATGCTTTTTTAGGGTATAAATAATATATTTATGTAAAAACCTCAATTTGTATTGTGTAAATTTTTTTGGTTCCATTAAACACTGTGCTATGTTAGACCAATCGGAAGTACAATAGTAGGCCCAATCATGAAATCCTGAAACCCTTTAAGATGGTCGACATTTTATCGACGAATAAAAGTAGGTACGTACGTACAAAAAAACAATTTCCAAATAGGTATAATACGCGACACGTTCTTAAACCTGAGCCAAACATGAGTAAAAAATACATAGTTAGAATAGCTAAGAAAGTGGTTTCCTAAAATCGTTCGCAATGTTCCGTCAATACAGTAAAAGTTCCCCATTCACGGTTTCCTTATCCGAGGGAGAAAAAATTGCAACACAGTTCCTGTATTCGCGGCTAAAAATTTCATTATTCGAGGATGAAAACAGTAAATAGAAAGAGATTCAGTCTTTTATTAAAGTAGCGGCATTATTTCAGTTCTGGTATATGCCCAGGCGGCTTTCATGAAAGATTTGACCAAGTGGACTAATGTCAATTAAAACAAACCTTACCGACACAATACAAAAGCAAGTTAAAAAAAGAATATTACCCCTCGTGGTAATAGAGTAGTTCTACGTTCGTAGTAATCGACGAGGATCGAACTACTCATAGGTCCGCTTGGTAAGGAATACCTACATTAAATTTAAAAAGTCTGAGTGAAGGTTTATACGCAAATTAACTTTGTGATCATGAAAGCTGATCGATCTATGGAAAGGAGCCTTACTCTTAAAAGGTAAATTTATAATGCTACAGCTCAAATTGATTTTATTTTTATAAATATTCGTTTTATTTTGTAACTTGTAACGCATCCCCTATTATTCCATACTAATTACCATTCCATATTCACAGTTTCTATATTCGCGGCATATTTTTGGAACGTTAAACCCCGCGACCGTGAATAAAGATATTTTAATGTAGGTACTGTTACTGACATACGATACTTCGATTGATTACGCATCCACCAACGTCTGTGAGTAGGCTATAACGAAGCGCCATCTAACAACAACAAGCGATAACCGTATTCTTAGTGTCTCACTAGATGGCAATACGTATCGTGTTATTTGTGTTCTCACTAGTGTCATCTATCGTAAAATAGAGGGAAAGCAATATAGCCAGTTGAATAACCAGTTTTAGGGTGTAACCATTTTCTTGTACTAAGTGGTGTCTCTGTATATTATCTACTTTGTGCTTGAGGGTAATCTTTTTATATATGAATTAATTGTACTAGGTTAAACACATTAAATACTATTTCTGATTCATGTTGTTTGCTGTAAAATTTTGTGACAATTAGCTTTAAAATAAAAGATTGTACCATAAAAATAGAATTGATGTACAAAAATCTTGCCAAACCTAACTAATGAAATAAAGAAAGAATACTGAAAATTCACAGATGCTTATTATTGATTGATCAATATTGTTAGAGGGAGGTTACACTTTCAGTATTTCTTAGTTTGGTCGATCAGTGTGATATGATTGACACCAGAGTGAACACGGTGACTGACAAAATATGGATGAAAATATAAATGTCACCGTAAAATTTTAAATACCGTTAGATTATAATCTATCTCATGATATTGTAAACTGTCTAAAGATTGTGAATCGTAACATAGAGCTTACAATTTAACGCATTATTTTTCGATATCGGTTGGTCTTGCAATAAGCCCTTCTGTGTCTATTGAGTTAGGTTAGGTTAGATTAGTTATGTGTAATTTGGCGGTTTCACTTCGATAGATTATAATCTACCTGATAACGATGCGTTAAATAGTAACAACTATGTTACGGTTCACAATCTTTCGACAGTTTACAATCGCGAGATAGATTATAATCTAACATTAATTTCAATATTACGTGACATAAATATTTTGATACTTTTAATCAATCCAACAGTCTGCCGTCACATTTTAATTAGACTAATGGATCAAACTGATGAAATATTGAATGTGCAACCTCCCTCAAGACAGTGCTGATAAAATTTACACTAGTGGTATCGACGTTAAAAAAGCGGTTTCTTAAATAATATCTTTTTGTGCTTACAGAACCCGATGTTTGCAAATAACCCTCAGCTTCAAGATCAAATTCGCACAATGATGCCTCAGATGCTCGCTCAATTGCAAAATCCAGAGATGCAACAGATGATGTCCAACCCACAGGTCAGTACTGACAACTAGAGTACAATGTAATTTTTGACTTAGTTAATTATTCCAACTCCGCATCTAATTATGATATAAGTTCATACTTATAAATTGAAATGGTATTTAAACTTCTGATTTGTTATTGATTTTACATATTTTATATTGAGTAGAAACACTCGTCTATCAAACTTTATTTCAGCTTTCTTGTAAATAATTTGATTAGTCACTTCAATATATTCCTAGTGATTGTGAATTAATGATAATATGAGCAACTTAATTATTGCAATTACAAAATTTTGTGATATGCAATTTTTTTTGTGTGTAAAGTACAAAAATGATTAGATATAAATCTAATCATTTCGAAAACTAGGATGAAATGTGGCCGTCAATTGAATATTACAACAGATTGTCACTTGTATCTTATTTAAGTATGCTCTCGGATAACATGAAGATGTAATGATCACTAAAATGTTTATTGCACAATGTGATGTTCTAGTAACAATATTAACAACAATAATATAAGCTATAGAAAGAACTTAAATAACATAAGAAACAATCATATGTTATGGAAAAGTAGTTCCTTCTGGTTCAGGTGCCCCACTTATAGAGGGAAACCCTCCCAGGTTAATAATAATTTGTAATATTTTTCTTTAGGAATTTACTCCTTAAGAATTGATTTTCATATAAGGTGCCTGGTATGAAAAGAATATGAAGAGTAAAATTTAGTGATCGAATGACAGCTTTACATTTGTTGTACGCAATCTGCCGTGCTCAGCTTTCGCTTTTATTTGAAAGTTTTTTTTAAATTATTTTCTGTGCCTGTTCAAAGAAAATTCTTAGTACGTTGACTGCCACGGCAATTTTCAGAATTCCGGTCTAAAAAGCCAATGTCATTTAATCATATTATATTATTAAAAACTCTAATTATAGTACATAGTTATTAAGCCAGCATTGAATTTTTGTTCTCTTCCCAGAAGCTATTATCCATAATAGCACTGATACACTATGAGTTTAATTGTAGCTGCACGAATATGACAAGTAAATACACTACGAGATAACTCGTAGTCGGTGTCCTAGCAAAGAACGCAATCTACGAGTTATCTCGTAGTTGGCTGTCAACGTGTTAGGGAGTAAACTCCAGTGGTGTGACGGAGCTGACACACACACTTTTTAATTTACAGTAGAATCTTACTAATCCGGTACTATTAAAAACCAGAGGGTGCCGGATAATTGGAGTGTTGAGATTACTGGATTGAATAGAAAATATCATAATAATTTTTAATAAAGTATTTAGAATACAATGTATTTGTGTTTATGTTCTACACTTTTTTTAATAACTGTAGCATTGACAGTTAACTAATCCTTAATTAAGGTCTGTTTTTGTCCGATTATTGGGCTTGTCGGTCTATTAATCTATTAATGTCTATAATTAATAATATTGTGTGCCGGATTAGTGAGATTCAAATGTATTTATTTTCGTAATATTGATGGTTTATAATTGATTTGCAGGCGTTGAACGCGCTCCTGCAGATCCAGCAGGGCATGGAGCAGCTGCGTACGGCGGCGCCCAGCCTGGTGAGCAACCTGGGCCTGGGTGTGGGCGCCGCCGCCGCCGCCACCACTCCGGCCACGCCATCGCCCAACCCACCGCCCGCAGCCGCCGCCGCCCAACGCACGCAGCAGAACACCGAGCTCTTCACACAGGTACGCGCGTAACTGGACCTGGATCATTACAGTCTTGAGAGATAAGAATAATAATAATTCATGCCATTTTATATAAATATTAATTTTTTTACCCTTTCCGTGCCAGCTACGAGAATACTCGTAGTGCGTTACTGTAACATGGTGCCGACTACGAGTATGCTCGTGAATTCTTTTGGGCATCCTTTACAAAAAAATATTTCTTGGCACTACAAGAAAGATCGGTTTTTTAGAGTTTGGCATTAGGAATAAAAATACAGTGGAATCCGTTTATAATGACATCGAAGGGAATTGACAAACACGACATAGTAAGCGGACGTCATACAAAGCATTTTTGTGAAAAAAAAACATTCTTTTTTTTTAGGTAAATACTTATATATTTTAATAGAGAGACATAGCATATTAAATCAAAATAAAAATTGCACGTAATACATGTATGTATGTATATTTTTCATTTTTTACACATGCTTTACGATGTTGTGATGGCATTTTTTTACATAGGATATCATTAAAAATAATACGTGACGTTCAACTGTCAATTACTGACTGAGATTCAATATAAAAACAAGCCACGTGCCGAACATCTTCGGGAATCAACGAACATGAAGGTGTAAAGAATCATGTCGGTCACTATAAACGGACAAAATCTATTAAAAATGGGTCATAATAAGCGACATGTCTCTGAAAGCTAAGTCATTATATTCGACTTTGTTACAAATAATTTTATATGAAAACCAAACTTAGTTATATAATTACGTCATGATAGGCGGTTGGTCAATATAGGCGCAGTCATAATAAACGGATTCTACTGTATTTAAATTAGTTTTTTCAACATACGCAATAAGTACAGACACGATTGTTTCCTTTTATGTTGGCGCGACGCCGCCGCCGCAGACGACTGGCACCTGAACGAAGGCCCAACACGTCCCAAATTGTTATATCGTGTTTGCTTATCATGTGAGCCGCTCATAATGTTGTAAAATCTTTGTTGTATCTTTTGGGTACCTACGTTAAATTGTTCCTATTTCATAGTAAAAATAATTACTTGCTTCAAGTCTGTAGAGGGTGTATTCTACATTGAATAGTTCAGCAAATATTTAGTATATACAAATACTAGAAATATTTAGAAATGTATTTACCTTTTTTATTATAAATGTCATAGTAATTCAATTTTGAGTAAATTTACCGCGCATTTGACCTATCGCTAGTTTTGATAATATAGTCTTGTGTCTATCTCATTTTAGCAGGTTTGTTTTATCTGTCCACGGTAATTTAGAAATTGTATCAATTTTAAATAAATTCTAAAGAAAAGGCCAAATTGTAAGTCAACATTAGATTATATAAATACCAGGACCCAGGAACAGTCGCAATATATAACGTGCGTTCTAGTTGGGTCTATTTTATTGCATAATTACCCATAAAATGGGTGACTCCTTAGCATAATGTTCTTTTTAGTTAAAAAGAAAATTAATTCTTTTTAATGTTCTGTACAAATGAACAGTTGTTCATGTTTGCATACATAGCTGCATCAAAAATATTTTTAACAATGCCAGTAATTATGTGCAATAGTAAAAACTAACTGATCTCAGTAGCATAGACATGGCAAGACATGGCACGAATTGCAAGCATGCAACGCAGACTAGCCACTATAGGATGCGAGTGGGCGTAACGCAAAGAGTGGGTAATACTGGAACACGTGTTTTGTGTATGGATGTATCATTCCCAGTAGTACACGGGTCTTGAAAGTGTCACAAAAAGTCACTCCTACGCCCCGGCACTGAAATGTATAGCTAGTGCAGTGACGTAACTGCGTACAATCGCTCGAAACGAACGCACTTACACAGATGCATGCATCAATAACAATTCTAAGCGAACGTGGCACGTTTTTTTATCTTTGTTGCTTTTTCTTAGAATGAGGATGCCATAAAATTTAATAGTAAAGCATTTTAAACGTAGAAGAAGAAAGTATTTTTCACTGATCTATTTGTAATATCAAGAATGAAATTCTGCTTAAAATGTTAATGTTTTTAAGTACTCTAGAAACTACTCGACCCATTAAATTTTTTGATCATTAACCCCTTGACGCCCAGCTATGTGTTAAATGAGTTCTTTCTCTCTCTGTCAGGGAAAAATATCATTCAATCAAAAAGAACCTAAAGTAGTAACACCTAAATTAGCGTTCGGCAAAGTGGTCGGTTACCATACTCGGCCACTTTATTTGCATCGCACTATACAAACTTAACATTTATGTGCACCTTTACATTAACCTGTAACATACACCGCTTGTATTCCGAAATATACATCAGTATACTGATCAGTAGTTGTAACGTTATGAATCGACGCCATGTTTTTGAAGTGTTACGCAATACCAACGCGTTGAGGTCAGAAATCGACGCCATAATTAAAACAGTGTTCGAGCGATGGAGAGGAACACAAAACCCCAAAAAGATACGTCACACTTTTTACAATATGGTGACGATTTATGACGTCATTACGACTGGCCAGTATACTAATGTATATTTCTGAAACTTTCTGACCGGTACAATATGGGGACGACTTATGACGTCATTACGACTGGCCAGTATAGTGACTTCGGAATACAGCCACCGATTTCGATGGACAATGCAATCATCAGTTATTTTTATTGATTGGCATAGAGTGCACAATTTTCCAGGTCTCTTTTACAATTTCCCCGTGTCTTTTACAATTGATAATATCTGGTAATTTTCCCATTGTTACAGTTCATGCAACGTATGGTGTCGGCTATGTCCACCAATCAGACGAACACACAGCAACCCCCCGAGCAACGCTACTCACAACAGTTGGAGCAACTCGCGGCGATGGGTTTCCTCAATCGGGAAGCGAACTTGCAAGGTACCACGATAAAATAATAAAAGATGACTTCAAATTAGACTTTAGGATCACTGCAGTGGCGTCACTATTATTTTTTCATACTATATTAATAAATACCGATGTCGTATTTAGTAACGATAGCATTTATAAACATTTAAGAAGGAATGGTACTGTAGCAATTTAAGCCTCTTATTTGAAGACCCCGTATAATGCCCGAGGAATCGCAGTATTTTCACAAAATACCTACATAGAAATATTCGGTGATGTGTAGTAAAATAAAAAGTATGTAGTAATCTTATAATCTTAGAAAGCAACATTTGCTGACTGCTGAAATTGAAATCGGATTACAATATCGCAATTTATATGATATTTTGATAATTTAACCAAATTAAAAAAAAAATTGTTATCTTTGTCCACATAAATACTGTAAAATTAACATTTATAACCTTGTACTGTGGAAACCACATAAAGCTTATATGCTTTGATTGAACTTACTTTATGTAGCTATTAAAGATTATTTTGTTTTTGAAATGCTTGGCTTGATGTTTTGTCAAATGTACATGGCGCGCTCAGGCTGTTTATTAGACTGAACATTGACAAACGATATTTTCTTGTTTCAGCATTAATTGCTACCTTTGGTGACGTAAATGCGGCGGTGGAAAGGCTACTCGCGCTTGGCCAGTTGTCTATGAGCTAACACTCACGCGCATAGACCATTGTCACAAAATGCTGCTACTCGCTACGTCACTGATACTACTAGATATTGAGTTGGTCAATCAAAGACGATCGAAGATAAGAATTTGTTTTAATAAAAAGCCTTAATGTTCCAGTAAACGATAAAATTGTATGAAAGTTTACGGTAAATCTTCGGTTCTCTATGATAGATTGGTTCTTAAAAGAATACTTTTAGGTTGTCACATATGTTTTATAGGCAGGTTTTGGTATGGACACGCCTATAAATGCTTATGTTTACGTCCGTCAAGCGTTACACTCACTGTACACAAACTACAATATTGACTCGTCTGCAAATATATGATATCAGTACCTAATGAAATTAGGAGATATTTATTAATATAAAAAGTACGATCTAGTTGAGTGCCGATTACGACACCGAAATGGTTTTGCACTAAACGTTTCTTCTGTAGCACTAATGAGACATTTTTTTCTCACTAGTCCGAGATAAAAATTTCTTTAGTTCTACATTAAATGTCTAGTAAAATCCGTGGGAGTTAAGGTCTGAAATAACCGAGTCGTCCAGTAACGCAGCGAGTTAGTGACTGTAACTAAAGTTTTTTTGGACATGTTAACACATGCTTAAATTCCTGATCACTATCGTCCAGGAATGTAAATTCTTATAAACTTTCTCTAATTCACTTTGATTTCGATTCCATTCCTACTTTCTTGTTTTTAGTTAGTTACTCAAAATTTAAAACGATATAATTTCTTTTACAAATATTGTAAAGTTATATAATATTTTCTTTGGTTTAATTTAATCTGTTCTCGTTTTTATTTAACATTACATACGGGCAACTAAAAAAGAGTGGTGTGAGAACATTGCGGTGGAATTATGTAAATAGTTCTGCTTTGCAAACAAAAAAAAGCAAATTTGTTTATGGTTGACGACGTCTATGACTGTATGATGCTTCGATTATATTAGTTCAATGTATTTCACAGCAAGAAGTGTAATAACAACACTATTTAAGTCATAAATTATTTTACTTTGTAAATGCAAGTATCACCCTTAAATAAATTGCAGAGTTCCGAGTAAAGCTCGACACGTGTAAGCATACAGATTTTTTATTTGTGGCGGTAAAATATTATTTTAATTGATGGTTTTGTTTCTAGCTTATTAAAGTGGTTTTATAGTAATTAATTAAATTTAAGTTGTAAAAAATATGAAGGACTACTGTTGCTCAGTTTATAGGTAAATATGTTTATTTGCCCAGACTTTGGCAGGGGAACACTTGCAGTGTCATTTTAATGAATTATTAAAGGAATCACATAAAACTAATAGCAATGATCGTTGGTGCATACTCGATGTAGGCATTAAATGTGTGTAAGTTTAATGTTATTAAAATTTGTCATACACTGTGTGCGATATGGTTCTGTTCTGTCGTGGTCATTGTGTAATTATATTTTCCAGATACATGAGCCGACACTAAACAAATAGAGTTGCTAGATGTGTCATCATAGTCCACGCCTTGGCATTAAATCAATATTATACTTAAACTGTCTTGTTATAAATCTACAGATTTACTAGTTCACAATGATTAGTGTCCCAACATTTTATTGCTAAGAGGCGTGCTGTGATGTAATCTAGGTTGCTAGAATTGCCTGAAATCGTATGAATCTGGGTGTAACATTATGTGACAGAATGCAATTATTATAATTAAACTGAAAAAAAATATAAAATTGTTTCAATTTCAAATTCTTACAAAGGATAGACATATGTTTAAATAAAATCTTAACTTGAGATAAACTCAGTCCTCCTGTAATCACGGTTTCTGTAAAGAAGTCGATACGTCATTAAACAAAATAAAAAAAACGAGCGAGCCTTACAGTATTCGCAAATGATGTGTAACGTTGACATCTCACCTTAGTAATGAGCAATTTTAAAATTATATTCTAAAATAAAGGATTTTTTTTAAGCAGTGACAGAAATTAACCTGAAAAATTAAAAAAGCTAAATACTGAATTTATTCGTAAGATCATAAAAAAAGACTAATTTCATAATAGATTTTGTTTAAGCAGTGACAGATATTAACCTAAAATTTAAAAAAACCTAAATACTGAAATACTCTATTCGAATAATTATTTATTATTGCTTGATTTTTTTCCAATGATCTGCACTTTATTGAGACTTGTTTATTTATGTAGTTGAAGTATATAAATTAATTTATATAACAGCAAACTTTATACACCGTATTTACACTTACAACACTGTAACTTAAGTGCACAGCTGATGGCTGACAGTACCGACATCTCGGAAAATTGGTTGGTACTAGCTGACGGTCAACTCTAAAACCGCGCGCTCATCCGTCAAATCGAATAGCGCGCGCTTTCACAACTTCCTGTTGCACACTTCCGTCCCATTTCACGAAATCACTCCCACAAATTGCAGGAAAGCGAGAGGAAAGATTAAAAAGAATAAACGTGTCGTGAAGTGGATTTATTTAATAGCGCGATAGTCGCGGACCTGTGCCCACAGTAATAATTTAATTCCAAAATATGTGTACTAGGGATGTTGCGGATGTAATTTTTTTCACATCCGCGGATGCGGATGCGGATTTTAGGAGGCTCACATCCGCGGAAGCGGATGCGGATGCGGAACTGTACAAAAAACTTAAGTGTTGGTTTGGTAGGGTAAAAAGCAGTAATATTTATCCTTTCTTTATCTATACATATAAATAAAATTGGAGTGTCGATTTGTAATATTGAAATAACCGTTTTTTACTACATGCATATGAATATATATACGGTACATACACCAAAATAACATGTTTTACAATTTTTGTCTGTCTGTTTGTTCGGGCTAAACTCTAAAATAGCTGGACCGGTTTTGACGGGACTTTTATTGGCAGGTAGCTGATGTAATAAGGAAGTAAGTTAGGTTACTTTTATCAAAAAAAAAAAATAGAAAAATAAAGTAATATTGCCATGTCCAAGTACTGTCCAGTACTGCCTGCAACTCACGCACAGGCCACCACTGTGCCGTCACGTCGGGCGCCTCCCACCACTTCTCCCACCAATGAAACAATATCACAAAGGCTGCCTATTGCGCGGGTTCAGAACGCGCGAGCAGGCTATTGCTGATTTTTAATAAAAACAAATTATAATAACTGAGCCACGGCAACGTGTGGCCGGGTCAGCTAGTTTAATAATAAAGTAATGAGTGAATTACTATTATTGATTAATTGTTTTAGTAATGAAATTAAAATATTGGAGCATTATATTTAATGAAAAGTAGAATGGCGGCCTTTTCGGACTTCAGTCTGTTTCGTGTATTAATCCTGCGCTACTAAATAACTGTTCACTTGGAACACTGGCTGGTGGCGCTGATAAGAATTTGCGTGCTTTTTTAGGTAACAGTTTGAACTCACTTTAATTAACACTCCAACATTTAAGCGGACTCTTTTTTATTTTATTTTTTTTATTACGAAAAGTAAGTAACTCCTTCTTGTGAATTGTGTCAGGGCTGACAATTTCTGGTGTTTCCTGACTCTCCTCAACATCACTTTATGAATCGAGCATCATGGTAAGATTACTAATTAAACAGGACTGACGTCCTGTAACCTGAGGTCTCTAGTAGTTCCGTTCTGTTTCCATGAAATCTGTCATTCTCATTTTCTTCGCTCTTTCGGTACTTAGAGATATTGTTCGAGAAGCCACGATGTCTTTCGTGTTTCTGTTAATCTTCAATATACTTAGGTAACACGGAAAATTTTTAGAAAAATAAAAACGGCTTAATGAAGGAAGTTGCCAATACTTTTATTGTTTTTCGAAGTAATCTCCGTTCCTCTCTACACATCGTCGCATTCGAGGGAACCACTGAGAAAAGCAGTGGGCCCATTCGTCCTTAGGGGTCTCTTTAGCATTTTCGTACGCTTTCACCGCATCTTCAGGGCTCGTAAAGCGAATAACTCGAATTTTATGTTTAGTTCTTGGGAATAAATAAAGTTCGCAGGGCGCCAGGTCAGGACTGTATGGTGGATGACTCATTATCTCGACACCTGCCATAGACAAATATTCAACAGTCCGTTCTGCGGAGTGCGCTGAAGCATTGTCGTGGTGAAGGAGGATCCTGCTTCGAGGGCGCTGCTGTCGAATTTTTTCTAAAACAACAGGCAAACAGCGATTGACATACCAGTCTGCAGTAACTGTCCTTCCATCTTCTAACACAACTGTCGCGAAATGACCCTTCCGACCAAAGAATGAGGCAATCATCTTTTTTCCTTGACTTCTACCTTTCTTTACCCTAGTTGGCCGATCCTCGAAAGGAAACACCCACTGAGCTGATTGTCTTTTGGTTTTGGGTTCATAGCAATATATCCAGCTTTCATCACCTATTACGATGTCAAATACAGCATTTGAGTCACCGCCGTTGAACTTATCTAACATTTGCCGACACCAGTCCATGCGAAGGTGTTTCTGGCCGTCGGTTAAAGTATGGGGAATCCATATGGTACAAAGCTTCTTGATGCCTAAATGTTCATGTAATATTTTTTGAACTTGACTCATACCAATGCCTAGGCTTGCCCGTATCTGCTGATAGGTCACTCTCTTATCATCCTCTATCATGCGTCGCACAGTACTGATGTTATCTTCAGTAGTCGCTGTTAAAGGACGTCCTTCACGCGGATCATCATTGAGATTGATACGTCCACGCTTAAAGTCGTTAAACCAATTGTAAATAGTGGCACGAGATGGGGCTTCATTAAAAAATGCTATTCGCAGCCAATCATAGCTTTGTTATTGAGTTAGCCCATAACCAAAGTCATAATAAATTATTGAACGAAAGTTTTCTCGCGTAATTTTTTAATTAATTGCGTTAATTTTCACTTGTAACAAGAGTGTTAGATTTGCCGCCAATTCACAAAAACAAATGAATGCAATACACTACATTAGATTACCAAAGAGTTTTAAAATTGAAATTCGAAAAAGTTTTCATTAGCAATGTTTCTTACTGGTCAGTTCTAAACATTTTCAGTGGTACCCACGTATCATCTTCAATCTTTTACTCGGTCGACACGTGCCACTCGCCGGCCCCTCCTCTTTCTTTCTTGTCGCATCCGCATCAGCTCCGCATCGATTTATGCCTATGCCGATGCGGATGCGGATGTCTAAATCGATGCGGAAGGTCCGCATATGCGGATGCGGATGCGAATATTCGCAACATCCCTGATGTGTACAGTGGAGCAGCATTAAATCAACAAATATTGAAGGAAGGTAAACAAACAATAATTACTCTGAATACCAAGTCGAATTCAAGCTTCAAATTGTCTTGTATGAGATGAGACATAAGAAAATAAAAGAAATACTTTACAAAGAAATACTTGATTTCGATATACCTAGGTACATAGTTATATCTAAGTAGTTATAAATAACCACACAAGCTGTAAGATAACCAAAACGTTATAATCGGGTTTAAATTAATATGCACAAATTTAACTGAATTTGAACACTTCAGTTTGTATTATTTTTTTTACACAAGATAAAACTATACATTATTACAGAAATAGAACTTTTCATGCCTTTATGTTAGCAAAATCAGCTATCAATTTTTCATATCCAATCTGTCTAAAATTTCATATTCAATCAAAACTGTAGCTAAATTGCTGAGTCTTTGTTGGTGCATTATTGACCTTAAATTATTTTTAATAATTTTTAAGTTTGAAAAGAACCGTACATCGGATGCAACTAAAACTGGCAATGTAAGTAATATTCTTTAGCGCTTTTACTGTGTTTGGAAATGTTGAAATTAATTAATTAGTTAAAATGTAACAAAGATTTTCTATAAAATGCAACTTTAAAACTCTGATTTCATGAAATAAATTGATACCGTCACCGTGAGTTTCGCCAGTAGATTTGTCTTTAAGCTTTATATTTTCACAATGTATTATTAAGTCGTTATTGGAGTAATTAAATGAGTTATTGTATAAAAGGCCAAATATGTATGTCAGTTATTAACTCTACGAATCTGTCCTTTAAAGAAGTTAGCGTCTGATCTAAGATTCTGAAAAAAAAAACTCTACTTTGTATTCGATCTTAGTATCAAGTAACACTTCATCACTGTTTTCATATTGAAATTTGATCGGTCTTCTTATAAGACGAATCGCCTTTATTGGCGAAAACTTTGTTTTTACGTTGAGAATCTGAGCGACATTATTAGTTTAGTAGCTTCTAATATTTTCTCAGTGTTTATTCGTGCGATATTCGGTAAACCTAATAATCATTTTTTCCAACAAACTTGCTACAAATCTGAATTTGTATGTTCATTCTGGGATTTTACATCATTTTGCTTAATGCATTAATTTCGGTTAAGATTATCAAACCAAATTGTTATTGAGCAAATAAATCTATAATTTTGAATGCTCAACGCCAGTGAATGAGCTTTGTGAGATGTTGTACAATTCCATTGTGACGAATTGTTATCAGATATTCCGGCAAAGCATCAAATAGTTTTTCAAGATGATACCGTAATGATTTTATTGCATCAATTCTGCTAGACTAGACCATCGCATGACACTTAAAGGTTATATAAGTGAATTAAAATCTCTCCGGCCGGTACGGGCGAGCTGTGTCACAGAGATTCCTCGAACGTAAAGTATTCTCCGAACGGAAAAATAGGAGCTCCATCGTGCGGCAACTGAGTTCGAAAGTGATTCAATTAATACAAACGGGGAATACCCCTCTATAGAGTATTGAGAAGCTAACAAACGCCTGTATTGATTTTCGTAACATTCCTATAGACGTCGTTATTATAAAAATATATGACATTAAAATTATGAAAACGTTTAGTTTTTGTTTTGAGATCTTTTTTGCCGCCCTTGTCAAGTGCACGCCCGCGCGCAGCAGGCCTGACTCAGCATAGTCGCGACGCTACAGAACCTATTGGATTACAAAATATGGGTCATTGGGTGGATTTTAGCTATTTATCTATTTTTTTCTGATATTGAACCAAAAATAATGCATGAATTTGTTAAATAGTACAGTTGTGCAAATCCCTACTAATATTATAAATGTGAATGTAAGTTTGTTTGTTATGCTTTCATGCAAAAACTACTAAACCGATCATCATGAAACTGCGTACATATATTCTTGGAGGTATTAGAAGTAACATAGGATACTTTTTATAAAAAAAATGTGGGTGAAGCCGCGGGTAAAAGCTAGTAAAACATAATTTAGCAAAAATAATTCTAGTATTAGTGAACATACACGGATGTTTGTAAGTGAAACAAAAGAGCTAAAGGTGCTCAAAACATAGAATGCTTACTTAGCAAGGTGTTTTTTCGCTCTCAAGAAGTTCACCCAAGTTTCTTTAATTCCCCATACGTTTACGAAAACTTATGGAAAGTAGTTAGTTCATTATTAATAAATTGACTGTCCTTCATTTATAAATCAGCTCTCATCATCTAAATAAGAAAAAACTTACTGAAGGCAAGGCTGTATGAGCTTTGTACCATTTACCTGCACGTTTGGAAAGCATAAAAAAATAATGTTACACAGATTACTATACAATAGTTTATTGTAAATCTGTCTATGATACAGATTAGTAACTATTATCTAATCTGTGATACAGATTGTCATTATGAATGCACAAAAGTCGCAAATTTTGTTTCTTGAAATTAATTAATTTATGATATTGATAGCATTAATAATGATTTGATAACTACATTTAAACAAATAACTAATGTGTCAAGGTATAATAAATTTATATGGTCAGTGATTCAATTTAATAACGGTTCTTTACTGCTCGATTTACTTTTGCAGATGTATTCACCCCGGCAGAAAATTCTGTGGTTTGCTTTCAATACTAGGATATCCGTAATAATTTTACAAGCAATATCTAACAACCTCATACCTGACCACGATGCCAATGTTTTTATTAGTCCAGAGGATGTAACGCTGCGAAAAACTTATGCTGATGTGATAACAGATAAGTTATTAGGAGGAATGAAACGGTGGGATGCTCAATATTTTATACATATCGCACAATACGGATATACTTACGAAAATTGTTTAGCCTTTTTTCCATTCTTTCCTATGATAGTGAGGCTTGTTGCACATGGACTTAATAGTTTATTTGGATCATTACTAAACTTTCATAGTTTATTACTGATATCTGCAACAATTATAAATTTATTGATGTTTGTTAAATCTGCTGATATTTTACATAGACTTAGTTTGAGGATTCTGAAGAGTGAATGTAAAGCTTACAAAGCGGCAATTCTTTATTGTGTGAATCCAGCAAGCATATTCTTTAGTGCTGCTTATTCTGAAACATTGTTTGCATGGATGACATTTTACACTATGTTAAAATGTACTGAAAATGAAACACTTAGATTTGCTAATATAGACATAACCAGTGGAGTGCCTGCTGGCTTTTCAATGATTAGTAGATCTAATGGGTTAGTTAATTTGGGATTCATATTATTCACAAGTTTCAAAAATGTTATAGAAAAGACGTTGCCTGAAATTGTATATAAATATAAGACCTTGAAGCACAGAATTATCCTACCTTTATTATTATTACCACTATTTACATCATCTGTGGCATTATTTTTAAGTATGGTAATTGCCCTATTTCCTTTTTTATTAGTGCAAGTTTATAATTATTTCAAATATTGTGTGCATAATGACCATAACTTACCCGAGTTTCTTTTTAATTCCGAGTATGTTTTGCCTGGAAGTGCTGAAAGCCCATGGTGCAATTATTCACTGCCACTCTCATATTCATATATTCAGAGTCATTATTGGGGTGTAGGTTTTTTTCAGTACTACAAACTAAAACAAATTCCCAATTTTGTATTAGCAACACCAATCCTATTTCTAATTATGTATAATTGTATGGGTTATGTTAAAAATAATCTTAAGTTGTGTTTGCGACTTGGTATAAAGTCAAATATATTTAGCTATGGGCACAAGATAACTTACAAGTCAAAGCAATATAACAAAGCATTTGGAGCCAATGATCCAATTTTGTTTGTTTATATTATACATATAATGTTTTTGGCTATTTTCTGCATGGTTTTTGTACACATTCAAGTATCAACACGGCTGCTTGCATCGGCTAGCCCAATTTTATACTGGATATGTTCTAGCAAGATAAATGTGGGTCCAACGCCAATGTCAGACCAAAATACTATCAATGAGCATTTTCGACGTATTGGAATTGGTAAAAGAATACCATCCCACCATTTATCCATAGCTAACTTGGAAGGTGTTGACAATATGTACAGTAAGTGGAAAACTTTCATAATTTCACGAAGAATGCCAGATTTGCAATCACGTTTGATACAGTATTACTTCTTAGGTTACTATATAATAGGAATCATTTTCTTTCCAAACTTTTATCCTTGGACTTAAGTGAAAAATACTATTTGATTTTTACATATCAACAACACGTATCTCTTGTTAATGTTTGATCTCTTTTCTATTAATTCCAAGTAGTTAAGATAACAATACATATTTTATCTTGTTTTAACTCTATGATAGGCTATGCTTCATATGCATGTTCTTTGACTAATTGTAAGAGAAAGAAATAAACTTGATAGAATAGATTGAAATTTCCATTAAAACGTCTTAATATAATCACATTAATGATTGTTGCTTAGATAATAAGCATGGGGCCTTTCAAAATTAGTCCATTTAACATTATTAATAAGGTAAAATTTTTGCCTTTTTAAAATGTATGTTAAGAGCTGTTTTTTCTAGTCACTAGTTTATTTAGTATTTTACATAATTAAGATGTATTAAGGCTGATGCCAATTTTTGTTTGCATAAAAAAACAATATTATATTTAAGCTTTCCGGGGACCACAGTAAATTATTTTTTTTTTCTTTACTATTACATGTCAAACCAGGGCCGTGCCTGACGGGCGTTCATTGCGTGCACCGCACGCAGGCGGCCGAAATTAAGAGGCGGCCAAATCGTTACAAGTTGTTTACTGGGCAAAAATACAATCGGTTTGTTTTCATTAAGATACGAAGTAAAAACAGTTTCTCTAATCTAATCTATCTAAAAAGAGTTTCTCAGAAATAAGAAATGTATAAAAACTGATTATGTCGTTGTAGTATTTATATACCTACAGATGTAGCGAGCGCGCGAGTTGAATGCCGAGCTCAGGAATGAGATAGTGCAGTGACCTAATTAGAATTTATGATGACAATATGTCGATAAATTTCAACATTGTTTTAAGTGTAACGTTTTAAGTTTAGAAAAAACAACGTAATAATTATTACACATTTTTTATTATTTTACACATCAAAATCAATAAAAAAAAATATAATTTATGCAGCATCAGATTCTGAAATGGCAGACTTGGTTGAATCGGTGTCACTATCCTCACCATCGCTGACCTCAATTACGAATCGATCTATGGTATCTTCCATTAATCCATCTCTTTGCCAATAATTTTCTTCTAAAATTATGACGTGATCGTCGAAGCCACGCCAATCTTCCTCTGTGACCTGAGAGAGAGCCAGCTCCGTAACTTCTTTTAACCTTTTTAGTAGCCCGTCAGCCCAGATCTGCCATTGGCCACTGAGCTTTGTTATCCTAATATGTTAGTATAGATTTAAGGGTTATTCCTTGTTCTTTATGTTTGATAATTTTGTCTGTGATTATAAAACCAATACCATAATTTTTTTCATGTTATTATTTTTGTTTAAATTTTAAATAAAAAAATGTTTATTTTGTGCATTTTTTTTTCTTAAATTTCATCCAAACATATAAATCTCATAAAACCGGTTTTTAGCCGGTTTTTCTTTTCAGAAACCGGTTTTGGGAACAAAACCAATATTTTTTTTCGTTCTCGATTTCGGTTAACCAAAAACTGATTTTTTTCCCGGTTTGATGCCCTGTGTATAATAATAAACATTAAAAATTAAAGTAGTTTTTTTTAATGTTATCCTGGGGGCGGCCATACAGACTGGCACGCAGGCGGCCATATACCCAGGCACGGCCCTGTGTCAAACTAATTAACATAGGTGACCAGTTTTTAAACCTTCAGTAGGGCCATAGATAACAATACTTTGCTCTTGATTGTTCTTATCTATTATAGAACTAAGAAGAGCTTTTGCTCATATTTTCATTTTTCATATATTATTCTTTGATACGAAAAACTTGTTGGCATTTTTAATATAATTTTTAATATTTACTACTAATAATATCGACTTTAATAATAACAAGTGATAATAAGACATACTATTGTAAGGTTTTATGTACATAAGAATTTTGAATGCAAATTGGAATAAATTTACGGAAATTCTACTAAGTACAATAGTCATCTTACTTGCTATGCTTGCATAGGTTACCGTCCGGTATAGGTAATGCACTATCTATTAAAATATGCATATAATATGTATTTTTTTGTGTATCTATATTTAGCAAAGATGCTTATTATAAAGATGCATTCAAGGAATGAAACTTTAAATTTATATTATTAGTAGCTGGCAACTTTTCACGCATCATATTGTTTTTATTAATGGGTAACTTGACTATGAGAACCATTATTTGAGTAACAATCATCATTCAGGAACGAGTCAAATGCTTATAAATGAAGTTAGGTTGAAGAAGTATTTTTTTATAAAAAACATGCTTTATTAGTCTTCATGAAGGTTTTAGTAAGTCACTTTAATTAGCACCTTATTTTTGTGGTTATAGTGGCAAGAAAATTCTCTCCATTTCTGAAATGAAAATATTCTTTGCAGTCAAGCTAGATATAGATACTGTTTCACAGTGGCTTCTCAAGATTTGCTACTTAGTACTTACAAGCTCATTCCAAGCGTATATTTATATAAATTTCTTGTATTAAACACAAATCGTATTTAGTTAAAGAATGCACAAATTTTAATATTGTACTTATGTAATTAATTATCTTATAAATGAGAAGATAGCAAGGGGTAGCAGAGAACTACTGTTATATTTGTTTGTAACACTGAGTTATGCCAAAAATACTTATGGTTGTGAGAACAAATAATGATAGAATATCTACTGAAATAATATAAGCCACAACCACAAAGTGTTCAAACAAAAAAAACTGTGAAGGTGTGAACACAGTCTCGCTCGTATTCAAACCATTATTGTTTTCACAATACCTTAGTTCTTCTAATTAACTTGTGAATTAAATTCATACTTCGACAATGAAGGGATGTTATCCAGCGGCGTAGCGTGGGTGTCGGCCGCCCGGGGCGAAGGACAATTTTGCCGCCCTCTTATTTAGGTATTTCAGTTTAATGTATACTAAACATTACATAGGTACATTAATTCTAGATAACTTTTCGGCAAGAGCAGTCATTATTTTGCATTGTATATTTTAGTTTTTAATAAAAAAGGTTTGCCTTTTTTTGCTCAAAAGTCACGATTTCAAAGCGTAACTTAAATTTCGATACGAGACAATGTGAATTGCACAACTGAATATCCATCAATAAAACTTTCATTGATTGTCAAAGACATTCTCACTGTTAATTAGTCAAACAATTCAAGCACAAAATAAACTACGGAGAATCCCCGCAAGTAAGAATAGACGAAGTTGCCAGCAGTCGCTACAATATATCATTCACAGAAAGGGGATTCCTTGAATTCGTCACAGAATAAGTTATGAAAAAATTCGTGCTCTTTTCAATCGGGTCGTAGTTACGATAAAAATATGAAATGGTTGAAATATTTTTATTATTCATTGTAAAATTTTGCCGCCCCCACTACGCTACGCCACTGATGTTATCTAGTCAATGACTTTAAGGCTTGGTAAGCAAAGTAAAACTGTTTCATCCACTAAGCCACCGTCAATTTTGTAAAAATTAGTTTATGAATACATCTTGAAAGTTGCTGCCTTCAATAAAAAAATATATGGGTATAAAATGTTTTATTTTTTCTTATACAATTTCGTCTATACGGAAAACACCCCATAAACCTACCATAAAATGTATTTTTATTTGGAAATAAAATTTTAGATGTTGGTTGAGAATAACTTGAGAAATTTCGACATTTTCTGGTAGATTGATGTGCTGTTCGCAATTTATGTATAGAAGACTAAAGCTATATATCGATTATGTTAAATCCTTCCGCTCCTCAAAGATTTAAAGATGGCATAAAAATAACCCTAATAGCTATGTTATGCAATAATAACATGGTACAATTTTTAATTTGTATTAAAGCTGGATGTTTTTGCTTTATGTTGTGATTCCTGCGAGTGCTTTTAAATACACAAAAAGTCGAAACATTAGACATGACTGTATACATTTGTGACAAAAAATATTCCCCGCGCTAGTAAAGGGGGTTAACAACAGCCACACCGCATTGTGGTGTTTACAAATATCTTGTGTATGAAAACGTATGTTTCTAAATTTTTCTGTGTAATATTTCTAAAATTCGCAAGAGGTACGCCGCTAAAAGTGTGTAAATTAAGTAGGTAAAAATGGACAACAGCCATTGTGGAGTTTTAAAAACTCTTCGTCAACATTCTCATCTAAATGAGTTATACCCGAAAAAAAAAACATTTTTTCTTTTTTACTTATTATTATTGCAAAACACCGCTTAGCAATTATAATGTATTAATATGCAGTATAATAAATTGCCGTTTTTTTTTAAGTAAACCTTGAGACTGAGATACAGGTTTGTAGAACACTTGGTTGTTTAGCAATCTTTCTTAGAATTTTCTTTGGCATAGAAAATACGAATTTAGAGTACTAGTAGAATATTACAGAAGCAAGTGAATATTTCGAGTAACCGTAAATAAGCGTGCTTTTACGATTTCTATCTGAATATTTAAACCAAAAAATATTAACATCAGACTTTATTACTTATTTATTTCAGCCACTTACAACATATTTAGTTCTTACAGTTTTGTGAATACACTCATTAAAAAAATACAGATACCTAAACGCTTGTTTCGTTTAATTACAAAATATACTTATTTCGAATTACATACAACTAACAATACACGTTTAATTCAAACACTGGATATGCTATTACTAGGTAAAGCATGTGTATTTAAATTATTAACGACATTTTTTGTATTAGGGACATTGCAGTTTTTAAATTATATTTTTCACACTACAACTATAATTGTATGGAAAATATTTCCAGGTTTCCAATTCCTCCATTTTTTTTACCTTACCATAGTAATACAATCTTTACAGTATGAGGACGCCGGTAGTATCGCTATATAGTTAGTACGCAGTCAAACAAACGCAAATATGCAAGGGTTTGCACAAAAAAAAAAAATCATTATTTTAATTATTTATTTAATGTACCTTAAAAGCGGACCGCAATTGGCATGGATAAGTACAATTGACAACAGTGATTCAACCTATGTTATAATATTCAATTCTTTCAACGTGATTGCAATCTAAAGAAATGCATGAAAATATAGGTACATATGACAAAGAATAACATTTTCAATGTGTACATCTTGTATTGACAGTACTAATAATTTCTAATTATGGTGGTTTGCCACACTGCAATATGATCAATATAGACATATGATATGGTCATAAAGACATGCAATATGATTTTATATGTAGCCACCTATCTACATTACTCAATTTGCTACTACTAAAAACATATTCATATTATTTAAACTATGTGATTGTGGAACTTGTAAAGCAAACCTCAGCTTAAAATTCGAAAATAAATTGTGATATTAAATATTTGCTACCTATTTGTATGTAGTACCTAACCTAACCCGTAGTTATCACGAATTATGTAATAGAAAACTTATCTTGTTTTAATGGAATTGTTTTCGAGGAACTGTCAACCCTTGTTTTGATATGTATGACAGTCATACAATGCACTGGTGTTTAGCGCCATATTTTTTAATTTATGGAAAACCACTTAAATTATTAGGCTTAGTTTACCAAGCATTAAATTTTGTTGTTTTTTGCTTAAAGAGATCTACCGCCCCTGGCCCCTGGGGAGAGGCAAACCGTTGCTTTATTTAAGTAAATTTGTCTCCATACTGTATAGATTGTAATACTGTGAAACTTAGATTACTTCCCATATGTGACACCGGATAGGGATGTGATTGGATTGAAAAGTTCCCAAAACCTGCAGGCGTATGGGGAATCCATAATATCCTTATCTATCTATATAATATGCTTGCTACAATCTTTTGGAAACTCCAAATATTTGCTTGACGATTGGTAATTTAATCTGTGCATTCAGCTGCAGAATCCACAGAAAACTGTTTAGGCGACGTCGGTTCTGGGGTATTCATGCCTGTGGTGGAGTCGGGGAGATCTTGTTCCTGTGGGTAAACCTTGAGTTGTACGGAAGTCGGAACGACGGGAACAGGCGCCGGAGTAGGTGTGGAGACGACAGGATCGGGAGCGGAAGAGGAAGCGGGTACAGAAGCGGTAGCGGGAGCGGACGTGATAGTTGGAGCTGGTGTGATAGAGAGGGCGGGGACCTGCCCGCCCACGTGTCCCTACGCGGACGCTAATGCCTCCTGTAAGCGAAGTCGGGCGCGTTTCACTCTCTCCTCTTGGCGTCGAACATCGTCTTTAGTTATAGTCACCGCTGCTATCAGCGGTTGTTCAGGGTTTAAAAAAACGCCGGGGTTCTCCAGTATGGCTTGTTTGCCACCGCTTTGGCCTGAAATAGCGAATTAAAATCATCTGCACAAATTCATATTAAGGGTGGGATTCATGCGTCCCAAGTTATGGTGCTGTGGCTCTTAGCCCCCTTGGCAAATTTTTTCAAAGTTCTACCGTCTTTGTCTTGTCAAAGTGATTTGATAGGTACGTACTGAAATACTTATAGCATAGCAGCAAATTTGGTAAAACGTAAATACAAGACAGGTAAATGGGAAAACCTCTTAACATTAACCGATTCGTTGCTGATGGCACGCCTGTCGTGTCACCACTTTTTTTTTGCGTGTGTCGTTAGCCACTGAAACCGTGTCATCTTTAAATCGATGATAAGTCCTTCAAAACAAGTTTTACGGAAATCAACTCAGAATAAAACTATCTTAATTTTTCACGTAAATCAAGCCCATAGCTTCGTTTCTGTAATTGTATGTAGCAATGAATCGGTTAATAAAACATCTCATCTCATTATTAGAGATTTTTTAAAATACAATATTTTCTATTTTAAGAATTTTATTATTATTTTATATTTGTACATTTATATTGTACATATGATAGGTATTAAAGTACATATAAAGAAAGTGTCTTCTACATGAATTTTCTACATGATTGTTGCACAAATAATCTATACCTGTTATAGGTTGAGAAGATACATGAAGTGCAGTAGCCAGAGACTGAATAGTGGTAGCATCAGATGTGTATGGACCTAATGGTTTTATGTACTTTGGCAATGTTGTGGAGCCTATCATACCATTTGCATCACAAGCTGATAGCCCCTGAAACATTGTTTTATAATCAACACAGTATAATTCAAATACAATAAATGACTTGTGAAATTATCTCAACGAATCTGATTTCTGTTGTACACCAAAAAGGGCAATAATAACTCGTATGTTTAAACCAGCAGTTACTTAATCAGCAGTTTACTGACCAGAAACATTAAGTAAAACCTTGTTTACTAAAAAACTAAACCACCCAGACGGGTCGCAGCAGTAGATGATAGAACAAGATACTTATTTAAATATATTTAAAATTTTATTTTATTTTTCATCATTCACAATGCCATGTCTATTTTATTTTTAAATCTTTCGGCGTACGCTAAACATAGTGCGGGCGCGCGCACGCCGTGGGCGTCCGCTCCAGTCGTCCGACGCGTGCCTGGGACCCGTGGCGGATCCACACGACGTGAGCCCCTGTCATGCATCGTATAATACAATTTTGCGCCCGTCGTCCGCCGCGCGGGGAAAGCCCGTCGCACGCGCCACTCCGCGCTGCTCTTACTATTTTTCAATACAGACACGCGCGGGTGCACCCGCGCTAGGTTTAGCGTACGCCCTTAGAGATATGGCATTGTGAATCTTCAACATTGATGGAACAATACAAGCTCATAATAGAAGAAAAAATGTGCTTGCAAATTTCGACGCGTCTACCAGTGTATTGGTTCAGCAGTTATTACACTCGCCCAGTTAGTGAAAGGTCGTAGGTTCGATTTCTACCTGAGGGCTCGGTGATGTGGTTGTTTTTATAGGAGTATTTTAAATTTTATATCTAAAGTAAATAATAACAAAAAATACGCCAATAACATTGAATATAGCGCGTACGGGCTATATTAGTTACTGTACTTATAGTACAATTCACCTGTGTGAACTTGGCACCCGACTTTGAAAAATTTCGTTTTTTTTATTTTTTTTCGAAAGATTTTGATTAGTAGTGGATAGTAGTGAAGTTATTTTCGTTAGTAGTAATGCCAAAAAAATAAAAAAAAATAGTAAAAAAATGTCATCCCCCCAAATTAGAAAAATTTGTTTTTTCCGACTGTTTCTCATAGATGGACGTTAGTAGTGGATTGTAGTGCAATTTTATTCGTTAGTAGTAAAAAATAAAAAATAAAAAAAAATAAAAATGTTTCGGAGCATTTTTAAAAAACTTTTTTATGGCGTAAATACTGTTTCAAGGCTTATATGATTACTACAAACGTTGGAATTGAGTAAGGGGGGTTCGCAAAGGTTAGTAGTGAGGGAATTTTTGATAGTAGTAAAGAAAAAAAATCACTAGGAGCACTTGAATGGAGTCAAACCTGTTTCGGAGCAATATTTTCTGGATAAAGTCTGATTGAAGATGAATACGATTACTACAAACGTTTAATTTGACTAAGAGGGGATCGTAGAGGTTAGTAGTGAAAGAATGTTTGATAGTAGTAAAGAAAAAAATACTAGGAGCACTTACTCAATTCCAACGTTTGTAGTAATCGTATTTATCTTCAAACAGATTTTATTCAATGAATACTGTTGCGAAACAGGTTTGACTCAATTCAAGTGCTCCTAGTAATTTTTTTTCTTTACTACTATCAAAAATTCTTTCACTACAAACCTCTACGAACCCTTCTTACTCAATTCCAACGTTTGTAGTAATCGTATCTATCTTCAAACAGATTTTATTCAATGAATATTGCTCCGAAACAGGTTTGACTCAATTCAAGTGCTCCTAGTAATTTTTTTTTCTTCACTAGTATCAAAAATTCTTTCACTACAAACCTCTACGAACCCTTCTTACTCAATTCCAACGTTTGTAGTAATCGTATTTATCTTCAAACAGATTTTATTCAATGAATATTGCTCCGAAACAGGTTTGACTCAATTCAAGTGCTCCTAGTGATTTTTTTTTCTTTACTACTATCAAAAATTCTTTCACTACAAACCTCTTCGAACCCTTCTTACTCAATTCCAACGTTTGTAGTAATCGTATTTATCTTCAAACAGATTTTATTCAATGAATATTGCTCCGAAACAGGTTTGACTCAATTCAAGTGCTCCTAGTGATTTTTTTTTCTTTACTACTATCAAAAATTCTTTCACTACAAACCTCTTCGAACCCTTCTTACTCAATTCCAACGTTTGTAGTAATCGTATTTATCTTCAAACAGATTTTATTCAATGAATATTGCTCCGAAACAGGTTTGACTCAATTCAAGTGCTCCTAGTGATTTTTTTTTCTTTACTACTATCAAAAATTCTTTCACTACAAACCTCTTCGAACCCTTCTTACTCAATTCCAACGTTTGTAGTAATCGTATTTATCTTCAAACAGATTTTATTCAATGAATATTGCTCCGAAACAGGTTTGACTCAATTCAAGTGCTCCTAGTGATTTTTTTTTCTTTACTACTATCAAAAATTCTTTCACTACAAACCTCTACGAACCCTTCTTAGTCAATTCCAACGTTTTTAGTAATCGTATTTATCTTCAAACAGATTTTATTCAATAAATATTGCTCCGAAACAGGTTTGACTCAATTCAAGTGCTCCTAGTGATTTTTTTTCTTTACAACTATCAAAAATTCTTTCACTACAAACCTCTACGAACCCTTCTTACTCAATTCCAACGTTTGTAGTAATCGTATTTATCTTCAAACAGATTTTATTCAATGAATATTGCTCCGAAAGAGCTTTGACTCAATTCAAGTGCTCCTAGTGATTTTTTTTTCTTTACTACTATCAAAAATTCTTTCACTACAAACCTCTACGAACCCTTCTTAGTCAATTCTAACGTTTGTAGTAAGCGTATTTATCTTCAAACAGATTTTATTCAATGAATATTGCTCCGAAACAGGTTTGACTCAATTCAAGTGCTCCTAGTAATTTTTTTTCTTTACTACTATCAAAAATTCTTTCACTACAAACCTCTACGAACCCTTCTTAGTCAATTCCAACGTTTGTAGTAATCGTATTTATCTTCAAACAGATTTTATTCAATGAATATTGCTGCGAAACAGGTTTGACTAAATTCAAGTGCTCCTAGTTATTTTTTTTCTTTACTACTATCAAAAATTCTTTCACTACAAACCTCTACGAACCCTTCTTAGTCAATTCCAACGTTTGTAGTAATCGTATTTATCTTCAAACAGATTTTATTCAATGAATATTGCTCCGAAACAGGTTTGACTCAATTCAAGTGCTCCTAGTTATTTTTTTTCTTTACTACTATCAAAAATTTTTTCACTACAAACCTCTACGAACCCTTCTTAGTCAATTCCAACGTTTGTAGTAATCGTATTTATCTTCCAACAGATTTTTTTCAATGAATATTGCTGCGAAACAGGTTTGACTCAATTCAAGTGCTCCTAGTAATTTTTTTTCTTTACTACTATCAAAAATTCTTTCACTACAAACCTCTACGAACCCTTCTTAGTCAATTCCATCGTTTGTAGTAATCGTATTTATCGTCAAACAGATTTTATTCAATGAATATTGCTCCGAAACCGGTTTGCCTCAATTCAAGTGCTCCTAGTAATTTTTTTTCTTTACTACTATCAAAAATTCTTTCACTACAAACCTCTACGAACCCTTCTTAGTCAATTCCAACGTTTGTAGTAATCGTATTTATCTTCAAACAGATTTTATTCAATGAATATTGCTCCGAAACAGGTTTGACTCAATTCAAGTGCTCCTAGTAATTTTTTTTCTTTACTACTATCAAAAATTCTTTCACTACAAACCTCTACGAACCCTTCTTAGTCAATTCCAACGTTTGTAGTAATCGTATTTATCTTCAAACAGATTTTATTCAATGAATATTGCTCCGAAACAGTTTTGACTCAATTCAAGTGCTCCTAGTGATATTTTTTCTTTACTACTATCAAAAATTCTTTCACTACAAACCTCTACGAACCCTTCTTAGTCAATTCCAACGTTTGTAGTAATCGTATTTATCTTCAAACAGATTTTATTCAATGAATATTGCTCCGAAACAGTTTTGACTCAATTCAAGTGCTCCTTGTGATTTTTTTTCTTTACTACTATCAAAAATTCTTTCACTACAAACCTCTACGAACCCTTCTTAGTCAATTCCAACGTTTGTAGTAATCGTATTTATCTTCCAACAGATTTTTTTCAATGAATATTGCTGCGAAACAGGTTTGACTCAATTCAAGTGCTCCTAGTAATTTTTTTTCTTTACTACTATCAAAAATTCTTTCACTACAAACCTCTACGAACCCTTCTTAGTCAATTCCATCGTTTGTAGTAATCGTATTTATCGTCAAACAGATTTTATTCAATGAATATTGCTCCGAAACCGGTTTGCCTCAATTCAAGTGCTCCTAGTAATTTTTTTTCTTTACTACTATCAAAAATTCTTTCACTACAAACCTCTACGAACCCTTCTTAGTCAATTCCAACGTTTGTAGTAATCGTATTTATCTTCAAACAGATTTTATTCAATGAATATTACTCCGAAACAGGTTTGACTCAATTCAAGTGCTCCTAGTTATTTTTTTTCTTTACTACTATCAAAAATTCTTTCACTACAAACCTCTACGAACCCTTCTTAGTCAATTCTAACGTTTGTAGTAAGCGTATTTATCTTCAAACAGATTTTATTCAATGAATATTGCTCCGAAACAGGTTTGACTCAATTCAAGTGCTCCTAGTAATTTTTTTTCTTTACTACTATCAAAAATTCTTTCACTACAAACCTCTACGAACCCTTCTTACTCAATTCCAACGTTTGTAGTAATCGTATTTATCTTCAAACAGATTTTATTCAATGAATATTGCTCCGAAACAGGTTTGACTCAATTCAAGTGCTCCTTGTGATTTTTTTTCTTTACTACTATCAAAAATTCTTTCACTACAAACCTCTACGAACCCTTCTTACTCAATTCCAACGTTTGAAGTAATCGTATTTATCTTCAAAAAGATTTTATTCAATGAATATTGCTCCGAAACAGTTTTGACTCAATTCAAGTGCTCCTAGTGATATTTTTTCTTTACTACTATCAAAAATTCTTTCACTACAAACCTCTACGAACCCTTCTTAGTCAATTCCAACGTTTGTAGTAATCGTATTTATCTTCAAACAGATTTTATTCAATGAATATTGCTCCGAAACAGTTTTGACTCAATTCAAGTGCTCCTAGTGATATTTTTTCTTTACTACTATCAAAAATTCTTTCACTACAAACCTCTACGAACCCTTCTTAGTCAATTCCAACGTTTGTAGTAATCGTATTTATCTTCCAACAGATTTTTTTCAATGAATATTGCTGCGAAACAGGTTTGACTCAATTCAAGTGCTCCTAGTAATTTTTTTTCTTTACTACTATCAAAAATTCTTTCACTACAAACCTCTACGAACCCTTCTTACTCAATTCCAACGTTTGTAGTAATCGTATTTATCTTCAAACAGATTTTATTCAATGAATATTGCTCCGAAACAGGTTTGACTCAATTCAAGTGCTCCTTGTGATTTTTTTTCTTTACTACTATCAAAAATTCTTTCACTACAAACCTCTACGAACCCTTCTTACTCAATTCCAACGTTTGAAGTAAACGTATTTATCTTCAAAAAGATTTTATTCAATGAATATTGCTCCGAAACAGTTTTGACTCAATTCAAGTGCTCCTAGTGATATTTTTTCTTTACTACTATCAAAAATTCTTTCACTACAAACCTCTACGAACCCTTCTTAGTCAATTCCAACGTTTGTAGTAATCGTATTTATCTTCAAACAGATTTTATTCAATGAATATTGCTCCGAAACAGTTTTGACTCAATTCAAGTGCTCCTAGTGATATTTTTTCTTTACTACTATCAAAAATTCTTTCACTACAAACCTCTACGAACCCTTCTTAGTCAATTCCAACGTTTGTAGTAATCGTATTTATCTTCAAACAGATTTTATTCAATGAATATTGCTCCGAAACAGTTTTGACTCAATTCAAGTGCTCCTTGTGATTTTTTTTCTTTACTACTATCAAAAATTCTTTCACTACAAACCTCTACGAACCCTTCTTACTCAATTCCAACGTTTGAAGTAATCGTATTTATCTTCAAAAAGATTTTATTCAATGAATATTGCTCCGAAACAGTTTTGACTCAATTCAAGTGCTCCTAGTGATATTTTTTCTTTACTACTATCAAAAATTCTTTCACTACAAACCTCTACGAACCCTTCTTAGTCAATTATAACGTTTGTAGTAATCGTATTTATCTTCAAACAGATTTTATTCAATGAATATTGCTCCGAAACAGGTTTGACTCAATTCAAGTGCTCCTAGTTATTTTTTTTCTTTACTACTATCAAAAATTCTTTCACTACAAACCTCTATGAACCCTTCTTACTCAATTCCAACGTTTGTAGTAATCGTATTTATCTTCAAACAGATTTTATTCAATGAATATTGCTCCGAAACAGTTTTGACTCAATTCAAGTGCTCCTAGTAATTTTTTTTCTTTACTACTATCAAAAATTCTTTCACTACAAACCTCTACGAACCCTTCTTACTCAATTCCAACGTTTGTAGTAATCGTATTTATCTTCAAACAGATTTTATTCAATGAATATTGCTCCGAAACAGGTTTGACTCAATTCAAGTGCTCCTTGTGATTTTTTTTCTTTACTACTATCAAAAATTCTTTCACTACAAACCTCTACGAACCCTTCTTAGTCAATTCCATCGTTTGTAGTAATCGTATTTATCTTCAAACAGATTTTATTCAATGAATATTGCTCCGAAACAGGTTTGACTCAATTCAAGTGCTCCTTGTGATTTTTTTTCTTTACTACTATCAAAAATTCTTTCACTACAAACCTCTACGAACCCTTCTTACTCAATTCCAACGTTTGTAGTAATCGTTTTTATCTTCAAACAGATTTAATTCAATGAATATTGCTCCGAAACAGGTTTGACTCAATTCAAGTGCCCCTAGTATTTTTTTGTCTTTACTACTATCAAAAATTTTTTCACTACAAACCTCTACGAACCCTTCTTACTCAATTCCAACGTTTGTAGTAATCGTATTTATCTTCAAACAGATTTTATTCAATGAATATTGCTCCGAAACAGGTTTGACTCAATTCAAGTGCTCCTAGTAATTTTTTTTCTTTACTACTATCAAAAATTCTTTCACTACAAACCTCTACGAACCCTTCTTAGTCAATTCCAACGTTTGTAGTAATCGTATTTATCTTCAAACAGATTTTATTCAATGAATATTGCTCCGAAACAGGTTTGACTCAATTCAAGTGCCCCTAGTATTTTTTTGTCTTTACTACTATCAAAAATTTTTTCACTACAAACCTCTACGAACCCTTCTTAGTCAATTCCAACGTTTGTAGTAATCGTATTTATCTTCAAACAGATTTTATTCAATGAATATTGCTCCGAAACAGGTTTGACTCAATTCAAGTGCTCCTAGTTATTTTTTTTCTTTACTACTATCAAAAATTATTTCACTACAAACCTCTTCGAACCCTTCTTACTCAATTCCAACGTTTGTAGTAATCGTATTTATCTTCAAAAAGATTTTATTCAATGAATATTGCTGCGAAACAGGTTTGACTCAATTCAAGTGCTCCTAGTAAATTTTTTTCTTTACTACTATCAAAAATTCTTTCACTACAAACCTCTACGAACCCTTCTTAGTCAATTCCAACGTTTGTAGTAATCGTATTTATCTTCAAACAGATTTTATTCAATGAATATTGCTCCGAAACAGTTTTGACTCAATTCAAGTGCTCCTTGTGATTTTTTTTCTTTACTACTATCAAAAATTCTTTCACTACAAACCTCTACGAACCCTTCTTACTCAATTCCAACGTTTGAAGTAATCGTATTTATCTTCAAAAAGATTTTATTCAATGAATATTGCTCCGAAACAGTTTTGACTCAATTCAAGTGTTCCTAGTGATATTTTTTCTTTACTACTATCAAAAATTCTTTCACTACAAACCTCTACGAACCCTTCTTAGTCAATTCCAACGTTTGTAGTAATCGTATTTATCTTCAAACAGATTTTATTCAATGAATATTGCTCCGAAACAGGTTTGACTCAATTCAAGTGCTCCTAGTTATTTTTTTTCTTTACTACTATCAAAAATTCTTTCACTACAAACCTCTACGAACCCTTCTTACTCAATTCCAACGTTTGTAGTAATCGTATTTATCTTCAAACAGATTTTATTCAATGAATATTGCTCCGAAACAGTTTTGACTCAATTCAAGTGCTCCTAGTGATATTTTTTCTTTACTACTATCAAAAATTCTTTCACTACAAACCTCTACGAACCCTTCTTAGTCAATTCCAACGTTTGTAGTAATCGTATTTATCTTCCAACAGATTTTTTTCAATGAATATTGCTGCGAAACAGGTTTGACTCAATTCAAGTGCTCCTAGTAATTTTTTTTCTTTACTACTATCAAAAATTCTTTCACTACAAACCTCTACGAACCCTTCTTAGTCAATTCCATCGTTTGTAGTAATCGTATTTATCGTCAAACAGATTTTATTCAATGAATATTGCTCCGAAACCGGTTTGCCTCAATTCAAGTGCTCCTAGTAATTTTTTTTCTTTACTACTATCAAAAATTCTTTCACTACAAACCTCTACGAACCCTTCTTAGTCAATTCCAACGTTTGTAGTAATCGTATTTATCTTCAAACAGATTTTATTCAATGAATATTGCTCCGAAACAGTTTTGACTCAATTCAAGTGCTCCTAGTGATATTTTTTCTTTACTACTATCAAAAATTCTTTCACTACAAACCTCTACGAACCCTTCTTAGTCAATTCCAACGTTTGTAGTAATCGTATTTATCTTCCAACAGATTTTTTTCAATGAATATTGCTGCGAAACAGGTTTGACTCAATTCAAGTGCTCCTAGTAATTTTTTTTCTTTACTACTATCAAAAATTCTTTCACTACAAACCTCTACGAACCCTTCTTACTCAATTCCAACGTTTGTAGTAATCGTATTTATCTTCAAACAGATTTTATTCAATGAATATTGCTCCGAAACAGGTTTGACTCAATTCAAGTGCTCCTTGTGATTTTTTTTCTTTACTACTATCAAAAATTCTTTCACTACAAACCTCTACGAACCCTTCTTACTCAATTCCAACGTTTGAAGTAATCGTATTTATCTTCAAAAAGATTTTATTCAATGAATATTGCTCCGAAACAGTTTTGACTCAATTCAAGTGCTCCTAGTGATATTTTTTCTTTACTACTATCAAAAATTCTTTCACTACAAACCTCTACGAACCCTTCTTAGTCAATTCCAACGTTTGTAGTAATCGTATTTATCTTCAAACAGATTTTATTCAATGAATATTGCTCCGAAACAGTTTTGACTCAATTCAAGTGCTCCTAGTGATATTTTTTCTTTACTACTATCAAAAATTCTTTCACTACAAACCTCTACGAACCCTTCTTAGTCAATTCCAACGTTTGTAGTAATCGTATTTATCTTCAAACAGATTTTATTCAATGAATATTGCTCCGAAACAGTTTTGACTCAATTCAAGTGCTCCTTGTGATTTTTTTTCTTTACTACTATCAAAAATTCTTTCACTACAAACCTCTACGAACCCTTCTTACTCAATTCCAACGTTTGAAGTAATCGTATTTATCTTCAAAAAGATTTTATTCAATGAATATTGCTCCGAAACAGTTTTGACTCAATTCAAGTGCTCCTAGTGATATTTTTTCTTTACTACTATCAAAAATTCTTTCACTACAAACCTCTACGAACCCTTCTTAGTCAATTCCAACGTTTGTAGTAATCGTATTTATCTTCAAACAGATTTTATTCAATGAATATTGCTCCGAAACAGGTTTGACTCAATTCAAGTGCTCCTAGTTATTTTTTTTCTTTACTACTATCAAAAATTCTTTCACTACAAACCTCTATGAACCCTTCTTACTCAATTCCAACGTTTGTAGTAATCGTATTTATCTTCAAACAGATTTTATTCAATGAATATTGCTCCGAAACAGTTTTGACTCAATTCAAGTGCTCCTAGTAATTTTTTTTCTTTACTACTATCAAAAATTCTTTCACTACAAACCTCTACGAACCCTTCTTACTCAATTCCAACGTTTGTAGTAATCGTATTTATCTTCAAACAGATTTTATTCAATGAATATTGCTCCGAAACAGGTTTGACTCAATTCAAGTGCTCCTTGTGATTTTTTTTCTTTACTACTATCAAAAATTCTTTCACTACAAACCTCTACGAACCCTTCTTAGTCAATTCCATCGTTTGTAGTAATCGTATTTATCTTCAAACAGATTTTATTCAATGAATATTGCTCCGAAACAGGTTTGACTCAATTCAAGTGCTCCTTGTGATTTTTTTTCTTTACTACTATCAAAAATTCTTTCACTACAAACCTCTACGAACCCTTCTTACTCAATTCCAACGTTTGTAGTAATCGTTTTTATCTTCAAACAGATTTAATTCAATGAATATTGCTCCGAAACAGGTTTGACTCAATTCAAGTGCCCCTAGTATTTTTTTGTCTTTACTACTATCAAAAATTTTTTCACTACAAACCTCTACGAACCCTTCTTACTCAATTCCAACGTTTGTAGTAATCGTATTTATCTTCAAACAGATTTTATTCAATGAATATTGCTCCGAAACAGGTTTGACTCAATTCAAGTGCTCCTAGTAATTTTTTTTCTTTACTACTATCAAAAATTCTTTCACTACAAACCTCTACGAACCCTTCTTAGTCAATTCCAACGTTTGTAGTAATCGTATTTATCTTCAAACAGATTTTATTCAATGAATATTGCTCCGAAACAGGTTTGACTCAATTCAAGTGCCCCTAGTATTTTTTTGTCTTTACTACTATCAAAAATTTTTTCACTACAAACCTCTACGAACCCTTCTTACTCAATTCCAACGTTTGTAGTAATCGTATTTATCTTCAAACAGATTTTATTCAATGAATATTGCTCCGAAACAGCTTTGACTCAATTCAAGTGCTCCTAGTAATTTTTTTTCTTTACAACTATCAAAAATTATTTCACTACAAACCTCTTCGAACCCTTCTTACTCAATTCCAACGTTTGTAGTAATCGTATTTATCTTCAAAAAGATTTTATTCAATGAATATTGCTGCGAAACAGGTTTGACTCAATTCAAGTGCTCCTAGTAAATTTTTTTCTTTACTACTATCAAAAATTCTTTCACTACAAACCTCTACGAACCCTTCTTAGTCAATTCCAACGTTTGTAGTAATCGTATTTATCTTCAAACAGATTTTATTCAATGAATATTGCTCCGAAACAGTTTTGACTCAATTCAAGTGCTCCTTGTGATTTTTTTTCTTTACTACTATCAAAAATTCTTTCACTACAAACCTCTACGAACCCTTCTTACTCAATTCCAACGTTTGAAGTAATCGTATTTATCTTCAAAAAGATTTTATTCAATGAATATTGCTCCGAAACAGTTTTGACTCAATTCAAGTGCTCCTAGTGATATTTTTTCTTTACTACTATCAAAAATTCTTTCACTACAAACCTCTACGAACCCTTCTTAGTCAATTCCAACGTTTGTAGTAATCGTATTTATCTTCAAACAGATTTTATTCAATGAATATTGCTCCGAAACAGGTTTGACTCAATTCAAGTGCTCCTAGTTATTTTTTTTCTTTACTACTATCAAAAATTCTTTCACTACAAACCTCTATGAACCCTTCTTACTCAATTCCAACGTTTGTAGTAATCGTATTTATCTTCAAACAGATTTTATTCAATGAATATTGCTCCGAAACAGTTTTGACTCAATTCAAGTGCTCCTAGTAATTTTTTTTCTTTACTACTATCAAAAATTCTTTCACTACAAACCTCTACGAACCCTTCTTACTCAATTCCAACGTTTGTAGTAATCGTATTTATCTTCAAACAGATTTTATTCAATGAATATTGCTCCGAAACAGGTTTGACTCAATTCAAGTGCTCCTAGTAATTTTTTTTCTTTACTACTATCAAAAATTCTTTCACTACAAACCTCTACGAACCCTTCTTAGTCAATTCCAACGTTTGTAGTAATCGTATTTATCTTCAAACAGATTTTATTCAATGAATATTGCTCCGAAACAGGTTTGACTCAATTCAAGTGCCCCTAGTATTTTTTTGTCTTTACTACTATCAAAAATTTTTTCACTACAAACCTCTACGAACCCTTCTTACTCAATTCCAACGTTTGTAGTAATCGTATTTATCTTCAAACAGATTTTATTCAATGAATATTGCTCCGAAACAGGTTTGACTCAATTCAAGTGCTCCTAGTTATTTTTTTTCTTTACTACTATCAAAAATTCTTTCACTACAAACCTCTACGAACCCTTCTTAGTCAATTCCATCGTTTGTAGTAATCGTATTTATCTTCAAACAGATTTTATTCAATGAATATTGCTCCGAAACCGGTTTGCCTCAATTCAAGTGCTCCTAGTAATTTTTTTCTTTACTACTATCAAAAATTCTTTCACTACAAACCTCTACGAACCCTTCTTACTCAATTCCAACGTTTGTAGTAATCGTATTTATCTTCAAACAGATTTTATTCAATGAATATTGCTCCGAAACAGGTTTGACTCAATTCAAGTGCTCCTAGTAATTTTTTTTCTTTACTACTATCAAAAATTCTTTCACTACAAACCTCTACGAACCCTTCTTAGTCAATTCCAACGTTTGTAGTAATCGTATTTATCTTCAAACAGATTTTATTCAATGAATATTGCTCCGAAACAGGTTTGACTCAATTCAAGTGCCCCTAGTATTTTTTTGTCTTTACTACTATCAAAAATTTTTTCACTACAAACCTCTACGAACCCTTCTTACTCAATTCCAACGTTTGTAGTAATCGTATTTATCTTCAAACAGATTTTATTCAATGAATATTGCTCCGAAACAGGTTTGACTCAATTCAAGTGCTCCTTGTGATTTTTTTTCTTTACTACTATCAAAAATTCTTTCACTACAAACCTCTACGAACCCTTCTTAGTCAATTCCATCGTTTGTAGTAATCGTATTTATCTTCAAACAGATTTTATTCAATAAATATTGCTCCGAAACAGGTTTGACTCAATTCAAGTGCTCCTTGTGATTTTTTTTCTTTACTACTATCAAAAATTCTTTCACTACAAACCTCTACGAACCCTTCTTAGTCAATTCCAACGTTTGTAGTAATCGTATTTATCTTCAAACAGATTTTATTCAATGAATATTGCTCCGAAACAGGTTTGACTCAATTCAAGTGCTCCTAGTTATTTTTTTTCTTTACTACTATCAAAAATTCTTTCACTACAAACCTCTACGAACCCTTCTTAGTCAATTCCATCGTTTGTAGTAATCGTTTTTATCTTCAAACAGATTTTATTCAATGAATATTGCTCCGAAACCGGTTTGCCTCAATTCAAGTGCTCCTAGTAATTTTTTTCTTTACTACTATCAAAAATTCTTTCACTACAAACCTCTACGAACCCTTCTTAGTCAATTCCAACGTTTGTAGTAATCGTATTTATCTTCAAACAGATTTTATTCAATGAATATTGCTCCAAAACAGGTTTGACTCAATTCAAGTGCTCCTAGTAATTTTTTTCTTTACTACTATCAAAAATTCTTTCACTACAAACCTCTACGAACCCTTCTTACTCAATTCCAACGTTTGTAGTAATCGTATTTATCTTCAAACAGATTTTATTCAATGAATATTGCTCCGAAACAGGTTTGACTCAATTCAAGTGCCCCTAGTATTTTTTTGTCTTTACTACTATCAAAAATTTTTTCACTACAAACCTCTACGAACCCTTCTTACTCAATTCCAACGTTTGTAGTAATCGTATTTATCTTCAAACAGATTTTATTCAATGAATATTGCTCCGAAACAGGTTTGACTCCATTCAAGTGCTCCTAGTAATTTTTTTTCATTACTTCTATCAAAAATTCCTTTACTACTAATCTCTATGAACCCCCCTTACTCAATTCCAACGTTTGTAGTAATCATATAAGCCTTGAAACAGTATTTACGCCATAAAAAAGTTTTTTAAAAAATGCTCCGAAACATTTTAATTTTTTTTTATTTTTTCTATTTTACTACTAACGAATAAAATTGCACTACAATCCACTACTAACGTCTATCTATGAGAAACAGTCGGAAAAAACATTTTTTTTTAATTTCGGGGGATGACATTTTTTTACTATTTTTTTTTATTTTTTCTATTTTACTACTAACGAAAATAACTTCACTACTATCCACTACTAATCAAATACTTTCGAAAAAAAATAAAAAAAACGAAATTTTCCAAAGTCGGGTGCCAAGTTCACACAGCCGTACAATTCAATAGTTTGGTGAAGGTGATAGATATATTATAATTATCTTACTTCTAATCTCTTTTCCCAAAATAGCTGTTTTGGCTTTTCCTGTGTACCATGTTTTAAATCTGTCTTCACTTTACTGTCTTGAGTCTTGTAAACCGTAACGGGTTGTTTGAAAATTGAAGCTGTTTGTCTTATCGGTGGCACCAATGAAGCATCTGACCGGAGACCCCTGTATGGAAAAGGTAGTTATAAAATATTACTCACATTTTTAACATTCAGATTAGAGCCCTAAAGGTATTAGTTTTTTTTTACTAACTGGGCGATTTATTATAGAATTATATCATAGATTTATGAAACAACACATATAAATAGATAAAAATATAAAGATCAGTTATATATGTTAAAGTGTACAGATGAATACTATTAAAAGTTGTTTTTCTCAGCACAAGTTTAATTTATGATGTTAATAAAACTAAGTCCAGTCTGTAATTGCAACTCTGTGCATATATATATTAATTATACATATAGTAGATTAATTTAAATCTGTGCACATCAATTGAACATGCTATTTGTCATGCTCCCATTTTAAAGATAAAAACATGGAACAGAAACAAAATACTAGTTGAGAATAAGGTTTACTTTTGAATAATGATAACATTAGCAATTCAAAAGATTTACTTTTGAATATTTTTAAGGAATTTTAACTTGTTTAACATGTTAAAGTTAAAATATTATAGTAAAAGATCTTTTCTTTCAGAAAGATTTAAAAAGTAAGGTTGCATCTGCATTTTTCATGTGCTCAAGGTCCTGTGATCAGACATCAGAAAAGCTGCATTTCATATTGGAAAAAGCTTTGATGTTTACATTGAATGTTAGCACATTTTATATATATTCTATAGTGTAAACCATATATAACATAATTTTAAAAAACAATCCATAGTGTAAACAAAAAACAATATAATTTACATTCAGTGTTCTTCTTTTGACATAATATAATCTATTGTAATTTAACACATGCTAGGCAATTACAACAAATAAATAAATGCATCCCAGGTGTAAACACAAGATATTTACAACTCTCTATATTGTAACTGTATGTTACGTTTAATATAATGTATATTTAATGTAAAATAAATAATCTTATATAACTTATATTTAATTAGCACTTTTAAAACAATAGTTTGCTATATAAACTGCAAACAATATTAAACAAAATGAATATGAAAGTAATATATTTATTTATTATAAACATTAACACACAAGGTTTTTAGAGATAATAAATACAATTTAGGGGATGGAAAGTTTTTTACCACATAACTGAAATTAAGTTAGTAAAGCTTGTGATATGAATGAGGATAGTGACATTTTCAACCAACTAAATATAAAGCCTAAGATAGTACAGGTGTTTTGGGTGAGCAAGCATGAAGAAACAAGTACTGATACAGTGACAAAAGCTGTGCAAATCTAATGTATAGCCTAATACAAAAGAGTTTAATATACCAACTTTTTCACACAAAACATCAATAGCATAAAGGAGCTAATCTAGGGCACACTTAAAAGCTTCTATCCAATAGCATAAAATAAAACACAAAGCACAGGACTGCACTATTGACAACACAAATGAGAAAATGACACTAGTGGGGAACCTGTAATCAAACTGCGCTCGAGCTTTCTTGGCCTTGCACATCAACACAGTGTTAATTTGACCCTGTTGGAAGTCGAAACACGACAGGTCCATACTATCACCAAGATAACGAACTAGCTCCGGTTTACTCCGAAACTTTTTACCTGTTGGGCTGTAGAAAATCCAATATAACTACTGACACATCTAAGGATTTATTCAATTACATCATAGAATTATAAAAAAAAAAACAATAGTTATACACCAGCCCTTTACAAATTGTAAATGTATTACATTTACAATGGATAGCAAACATGATTCTAAAATAGAAATTTAGAACATATTTAAGTCTGAGTTACTAGATGGTATTGTTAACCTTTGTCAATGAGAACGCTAGCAAGTAATACCGTAATTTATTAATTACGGTACTCTTATATTGACAGCCGTGGAAAATGATTTATATACAAATGACCATGTATAAACCTAAGAATGTTCTCCATAACTACCTATAATAGTAGACATCAACTTTGCCAGCGGAAAGCCCTGATTTCCTTAGTACTTCCTCTCTTTGCCAGCCTTTTGGCAAAGCCGAACAATCCATCTTTTTTCTCTCTATCGAGATGTTCATGTTAGAAGTTTGTGATAACAATAAACTTCAATTAATGAATTCCAAAGTAAATTTTAGTATTCACTTTGCAAGTGTTCATTTAAACGACTGTGAAAATAGTTGAATAAAACTTCTGCCAGTTGAATCGGTTTTAGAGATAAATTGTAACATATATTATTGTGCTAAATAAAACACCGCTATTGTAAACTCTGACTTGTCTATGCTTTGTTTGTTTTTTTTTTATTTATTCATGACCCTGGATACCAGTCCTTCAGTCATATACATAATATAAAACAAAGAGTTGTAATTTACATAAAAAGAGGTTAATTTAAAATGACATAAAATAAAAGATAAAAATTATAGCTAACAAAGGACGATAAATTAGAAAAAGGAAGATGAAAACTTATTTCTAATTAATTATTTACAATATTGAATACAACCTTATATTTATATAAACAATTTTTTTTCTACAGTATTTTCTATAAAATTGTTTAATGGTAAATAGGAATCTGCGTTGCTAAGCAATTACTGAACGCGGCGGGGTGCTTTGTTCTCAGAACAATAATTATTGATCTGAGGCTTTGTTTGAGTCATACACCGGGTTGCCAGATGCCGAACTTTTTTTCTTGTACCAGGGATGTCAAATATCTCTTACTTTCAGTATAAGTAGAAATAAAAAAAAAACATACTTCAGTCTATTTACTATTACTAATTGCGCTAGGGGCTATTCAAATGAAACAATTGATTCTCAATGTAATAATTTTACTTACGTCTCTATAAAATTAACAAATTATACAATTAAAGAATCAACGATTTTTGTATACTTATCTATATTACTATATAAATCTGTGGGTTCTGTCTGTACTTTGCAAATCTTACTTGACATGCGCAATCGCATAACGTGCTAAACTTAATTTTGAGTACCTCGATCGCACAGTGGCCATTGAGGTTTCCAAAAATATGTTACTTAAAGATACTACTTATACAAAGATGCTATTTCGTTTTCAATGAGTTCTTAATGCTGTGCTGCTAAAAAAATGGTTGTAGTATGTAGTAAGACAGCAGATTTGCGCTGCGTTAGTTTAGGTTGTGCTGTAGTAGCTGAGGTTTAAAGTTCATGGTAAAGTGTCAGGATATAGTTTCAGTAAAGTTGTTGAGCGTCTTCAGCCAATAATCTCTGTCAGTAAGCGTTTTATAGAAAAAGTTATAAGCTAGGTTACAGTAAATATTATCAAGAGTCCTAATGTTATATACATATAACGTCAAGTAAAATAAAAAATCAAGTAAATCATGCGATTATAACATTAATATTTTAAATTAAAACAATGAAGTCGTCTACCTACGGTAATTTTTAAGTTAACCACCGATTATATTTTTACCAAAACTTATTGACAAGCAACACTGCATCTGTCAAAAACTAATGATACGCGTACGAGACGAGCGAGAACGAGAGAGAAACAGATCAAATTAAACTAATTGCTTGTTTTATCTACAGTATGAGTTGGTTGGTTTATTTATTTTACTATTATAATTGTTAATGTTGTAGGTACACACTTGACACTACTTCGTAGTTCGTCTGTGCCTATGAGTAATAATTCGTGACTACATTGCAGTGAACGTTCAATATATTTTGAATACTAGACGGAGAGAAGATGGGTATTAAAGAAGCGAATATATATTTCGACAACCAATGTAACACTTATTACGCTGGCCAAACTATCAATGGAAGAATTGAATATATTTTTGATAGTCCGAAAAAAGTTCGAGGTGAGTTTAGAAAGAAAGTGTAGTGTGTGTGTATCTAGACATTGAGGCATTGATTCGACTCTAGATCCTCATATTGCTCATATTCTTAAAAATAGAACATGTTGTCATCACATAGGGGATTCCTAGAAATTAATCAAAATCGACATCGTTCTTGAAAACATTTCTCTACACCAATTATTGTAATGATCATAGATTTTGTTTTATTTAGTTTAAATAGTTTGGTGCTTCTTGAAAGACACTAAATATTCCATAGAGGTAATTGTTTGCCTACTCATTAGTTTTTTATCTTCCATCTATATAAGACATCTTGTTAACTGTTAAATATGAGTCCATTAAAATTATTAGATTTAAAACAAGTTTTTCCAAATTCTATATTATTCATAAATTTGCTCCATATTTTTTTTGCGCTTACTTTCTCCAGTTAAATTAAGGATGCTTAGTCTTATCACCAAAGAAAGCCACTGGATTTATGGTTTGTGTAATTGTGTTTTGAAAAATTCGATTCCAGTCTGAAGTTTAAGACTACAAAGTTTAAAAGTTTAACAATATTATGTGGTAACAACCACAAAATAGTCCTGAACATAATATATATATATATATATATATATATATATATATATATATACATTCCTTCCATAACATTCTTTTCATATCTGTTTCTATTGCACTATCTGCTATAATTTGGCATAAAATGAATTTACACTACACTTGAAACTATGACAAAACTTTGATACAATCGCCTTTGGTTGTATTGACATTAAAATGTTGTCTGCATAAATTGCTGTTTTCAACATGGACATTTATTTCTAGGTGTCCATGTTAAATTCAAAGGAGAAGCTCATACAGAGTGGTGTGAAAGTAAGCAGGAAGAAAATGCGCAAGGCAAAACGGAATCGACTGACACAATGCATACGGGGAATGAAGAGTACTTCCAAATCTCATATTACCTTCTTGGAAGTAACACAGGTAAGGACATTTGTCACACTGTTTTGTTATTAAGTCATTATAATTGTCCTGATATCAGCAACAAAGCAGTCTTATACACATTACTGGGATGATAATTAAACAGATCAACCATTATTAAATGACCAGTGGTAACAACTCATAAATTTTTTTGGTCTGAAATTGCAGGTAACAAATTGAATTTTACAGTATCCAATCATATTAATCAACAGTACAGTCTGATGCAAATTTATCGGCAGCTTGGATATTAGCTGCAAGGTTGCATGCATGAGTAAGGAATGGGTGCATGTATGCAATATATAAGACTTTATAAATACACTGACACTGTCAATGGCATCTGCTAAATAAAAGATGCAATACAAAATTTTACATGATGAAAACTAAAGATGATTGATCTTCACTTTCAGAACCCTGTAAAAACTGACGATTTATATGAGAGGTGTTACAAAATTTAAAAGAATTGATTTTTAACTTATTAGACAAATCTATTTCCATAAATGATTCTGTTATCCATCAAACTAATCAACCCTAATCAGTTAGATCTGACCGTAAATCTGAAAATAACACCCTATAATGCATAGGGCGGCTCTGCGGGAGATAGAGCTTCTATGACCTGCAGATACTTAGGTCTTGAGCAATGTTCTGAGCTGTCATCTTTGCATCGGAGTATAGCTCACCAATAAAAATGCTTTTTGAAACTCATCGAATCTATACAGTCAATACAGCTCACTCCACTCACTGTACTTTTTACCAGGCTTTTCATTACAAATTTGATATTTTCTTACAGGAAATGAGATAGAAATTCCAGCGGGAAAACAAGTTTATAATTTTACATGCACTTTGCCCCCTGTTTTACCGTCTTCGTTTGAGGGTGAATTTGGTTATGTAAGATATACTGTAAAAGTCACCCTTGATCGCCCGTGGAAGTTTGACCAAGAAACTAAAATGGCTTTTACTGTCATAAATGCTTTGGATCTCAATCTAAATGCATCTTATAGGGTAAGTCATTAACTTGTATTCATCACACAAACATCTGCCCTTTCTGGGACTCGAACCCAGGATTGTGGGTGCAAAATCGTAAGTGTCTATAAAAAAAAAATGTCAATAGTATTATTAAAGCTAGACGATTTTCCTTACCTCCGATATATGCCACGAGTTAAGCAAGTGAAACAACACACTCTGTGCTAGCGTTGGAAAGATCAATCCATATTCATTGGTTGAAACGATTTTTTTTTCAGGAACCAATTCATATTCAATTAGAAAAAACATTTTGCTGCTTTTGTTGTGCTTCCCCACCAATGTCGGTGGACGTTCGAGCTCCAGTTTCTGGTTATTGCCCTGGCCAAATCATACCAGTAACAGTGGACATTGAAAACAAGAGTAATGTGCAGCTTCACCTTGTCAAGATTCTTTTAAGGAAGGTAAATATCTACTTTTATTGTATGAAGATTGCAATTTGGGTCCCAACTTTTGATATTTGTGTACGGTTCGCAGGAGAAATTCACAGGTTGTCTTTTTTATTCTGACCTATTATGAAGTGCCTCCTTGTGTATAGGTATAAAACATTTCCTACTAGAAATTAATATTTAAATACTAATTAAAAGCAATACCAACAAAAAAGTTCAAATATTATACTCCAATACTGTATATTATTTGACGTGAGAGGATTTTCCAAAATATTTATAAAATTGGTGAGCGACGAGTGGATTGAGCTTCATCTATGTATATTAAGCTTACCACTGCCTGCAGATAACTTATATTCTAGTTGCAGCACGAAACTCTAGCGCTGACTGTTATTGTGCAGAAGTAAAAATAAAATGTCTTTTATCCCCATACAGGGTGAAAGGCGGGCGTGCGTTGCGCCAATTGGCTCTCCAGTCGTACTCCGTCCCCCGTACTGATAGATTCGACGCCTCGCGCACTTCAGTGTACAGTCGCGTTCCAAATTGTTGTGTTGTCATTGTTAATTTTTGTTGTTGTTTTGTTGATTTTGTTTGAAACACAAGTTCGAGCAGTTTTTAAAAAGTGAAAATGCCGAGAAAAGATACTGTTTTGAGAAGACAGGCACGAAAAATGGTGTATGACTTGCATTGTTTTTTGAAAAGGGAATCTAATGACTTCATTGATTCCTTGAAACAAATCCAAAGTGAAATTGGCGAAGCTACAAGTATTTTAATCGATCCGGACAGCATTACTGTAGATTTAAGCCAAATAAAACAAACTGCAGAAGTTATTCAGGCGAGAAAATAAGAAATTAAATAATATAATTAGTGACTTAAGTGCCTCGTGTAAGCTCCAGTCTCTAACAAGCACAATAACTGTTTGATTTTGTTTTTATCTTTATATTACATACCAACCTATCTATTGTTGAGAACATAAATAAATTTTAATTTGACAACAGAACTCTGGTACACTTGAACATTAACTAACTTACCAAATATTTATGAAAGTCATATTTGCCAAATAGCCAAATAGCGACTAACCACATTTTGTTCACCGCTAGACCTACTATTTGACGCTACATAAAAATAATGTAATTAACATTATTTCGCTATTATTAATTAAGTACCTAATTTAACTACTAATTTGTATTGCGTGCGCGACAGTACCCAGGCGCAGTTATACCCTCCACGTTTCGTTCAGTGCTAGAGTTACGTGCCGCGACCTGTATCAATTCGTAATATTAGTGTTGTCAACTCACGACCAATGCGATGCATAAATTTTAGATACTCAAAATGCATAAAGGAACTTGATATTATAATATTTGTAACTTAATTGGCGAATATCCTTTAATTAGTACCACCACTAATGTTTTGATTGAGCGTATGATGGATTCTGTAATCCTTTCTGTTAAGCAAAGCAACGTCATAAACGTCGTTAACCAATTAGCCATTGATTTCTGGAAAACAAACACGGTTAAACGATTGGTCTGCGTTCTCCCGAGCACGAGGCGTGTCCGTATGTTGCACGCCGCGGTCTTGCATTTTTCACAATCAAATTCTTCTTCGTCGTGACACTCTTGCCAGAGCGGTCGTGGTCATGAGGTCGTGTCTTCAGCCGAGGCAGATGTTAATCGCCTCACGATCATTCGCCATTTCACCCTACTGGTGGGCATCCTGTTGCATTCGTTCAGGGAGCCACCCACAGCAACTTCACTTGGAGGTCGCCCTCTCATGGGCGACCTCCCTCGCCCTCTGGTGCCCTCTATCTTGCCCTATCACAATCAAATACATGCACCTAGGCGTCGTCGTTACGCTTAAGGTATACGCCCTTAATCGAAACTAAGGGCCTTTGCACACTGCGTTTTTTTTATATTCCACAGAAATTTTTTGCATGTCTGTAGCGATACAACCGCGAGACTGAATTTATGCAGGTATTCAAAGTTAAAACTTTGAACATCTACATAAAATCATATTCACGCTGCTTTTGACTCGCGTGAGTATAAAGTATGCATCGATACAAGCGCGCGTCGACGCCGCGTTTAACCGATTCGTTGCTGATGGTACGTCTGCCGTGCCATCACTTTCTTTTGCGTGTGGCGCTAGCCACTGTAGCCGTGTCATTTTTAAATCGATGATAACTCCTTCAAATTAAGTTTTAGGGAAATGTACCCAGCATAAAACTATCTTCATTTTTCACGTAAACCAAGCTCGTAGCCTTCGTTTCTGGTATGTAGCAACGAATCGGTTAACTAGCGTATTGTGCACAAGCTCTAAGGAGTGAATCGTATGCTAATATTGATTTGATATGCGAAGGCTTAAATGGTTATGTTTTAGGTGGTAACGTATCGTGCTACATCGCCATCGTCCGTGACTAAGAAGTCAAAGTCTGTAGTTTTGACGGTCCAAGAAGGACCGGCTCCCGCAGGCACGACGAAACACTGGAATTTAACACTTGAAATACCTCCCATTCCGCCGTCGAATCTCGTTAACTGCAATATAATTGATTTAGATTATGATCTTAAGGTAAGTTAATACGCCTTCTTTGTATCTTATTTTTAAATTTCATATACCAATAAGCAGTAAACTTTAAGATCCCACGGAAACTCTTATAATAAGATAGGAACATCCTTGATTACTTTCAATCCATTATCATTAACCTCTCAATTAATATTGAATTTAATATTTAAGAATTTAAGTTGAAAATCGATTGCAGAAACTTAACATTTCTGTATAGCATATATAAAACCCCTAAGAATTATCATAAAAGCAGAAAACCAACACTGTAATTTTTTTTATTTTATTGTTTGAAACGGCACGGACGGAGATAGACAATGGGTCCCCGTATCAAGTCGGAAAATGCATATATTATCTATATAATGCTGTTCCTTTAACTCGTTAAGGTACGATACTTTTTAAATCATTGAAATCGGTCCATTGGTTGCGAAGATATTACACATTTTGTACAAGCCGACCGCGGGGCGGCCGAATAACTTATGTGACGTCACGATTACCTTTCCGCCCGCGCGCGCACTCTCCGCAATTCATTTATTAAGATTCCCTCGATCTGCGCGGGTGATGTTGTGGTTTTGCAGTTTTTAAGTGAAAATATGCCGGATTATAAGTACTGTATAATACCGAAATGTACTAATACTTCAATTAGTACACTTGAAAAACTGTTTTTCAATGTGCCAAAGGACTCAAAAGTACGCAAAAAATGGTGTACTGTCATGAATAGGGATGACAAAATTCCGCTTTCGTGCCAAGCTTCAAGATTTTGTTGCGAGGATCATTTTGATGTAAATACCTCCCTACCAACCATTACCTTGTATACAACACAACAATTGTATACCAACTTTTATCATCATTACTCGTGTGGTAAACAAGTGGGTAGGTAACTTAGTTACAACTTGTTTACGAATGTTAAAAAAAATACAGGGTTGTATTATGTATATTTCAATGAGTAAATTAATGATAAAAAGTGTAAGTAGTGAAGTTTCTAATAACCCTTTCTCGGGTAAAAACCAGGGTCTTACTAAGGTCTAACTACAATAAAATTGAAGTTCCCCGGAACATAGAGGAATATTCCCGCCTTAGGAAATAAATATATATATCTATCTATACATGTAATTAAACTGTAGCCAAAGTGAATTCTGTACATTGAATATTTTTTGGATAATCGCGTTAGGAGGGCTCCATTTTCCTTTCACACGCAATAGAAACCAAAAACATTGTCATTGAATTTCTTGTCTGTCTGTCTGTTGTACGCTTTCCATGTGAAAACAGTTAGACGTATTTAAATAAAACTTTTTGCATTCGAGTGTCCTTCTGCCTCTTAAACATAATTTTGTACAATAATCACGCCTTGACCCCAAGGGACTAGGAAGACCACAAGTGAAGTTTGTATGGAGAAGTAAGTTTTCTTGCTGCTATCACCAAGAAACTTGATGTAAATATAGTAGGTACTAAGATTATAATAAATAAACCGGATTTAAGAAAGTAGTACCTACCTAGAAACTATAATAGGACTTAACAAAGCGATTTCGTTTATTCATAGCTCAAAATTACGTGTCCAAAGAACGTAGGTACATTCCTGTCAAATGAAGTATTTAACCCTAATTTTATTTATTGTATACATAATATTTTTTGAACAGTAAAGTTTCTACATACTCATCTACATAACAATGTTAAAATAACGGCGTAGGTAGTTACAACAACAAACACAACTGCCCTGGCTGACTAACCTAAACCTTTTGGGTATTTTATAGGCTAGTCCAAGTACGTGTACCTACCTACTTATTATCCTGCTGTTCTGATTAGGTTGATAATGAGATTTGCCTACCTCTGAGTTTCCAACCACGAATTTCAGAGCTTGTCTAGTTTAAATGATTACTAAGATAATCAAATACCATGAAGGTATCCACTTAAGGTAGATTATCGGATTGCGCTTGCTCAAAACCGATATCTACCTTATTTCACTCATTTGTTATATTATAATAACAACCTTCTAATATTAAACAAATAAAATCAGTTATTAATCGATTGGGTATAAACTGGTGACGTTACGCTCCCTGTTGGACGAATATCGCAAACAGAATAAAACCGCGCAGTGGTTCGGCGGCATGCGCTGGGTCATTGTGACGTCATCGCATGCGTTCGCGCGGTCTGTGAACCTCGTTCGGTATTTTGCTCATAACTTTATCAATTTTGGTCGAAGAACAAAAATTTTTGCACTTTATGTTTTAGTTTCTCAATGTCTATAGAACTGCATTCATAACATAAAACGTGACTGGTCCCCATTGTTGAAAGTCAATCACCATACATCATCTTGGTCTAGGGTTGCCACTGTGCAGTTTTTTCTTGAAAAGATATTTTTTTTCAGCCGTGTGATGGTTTTCAGACTTGATAGTAATTTTTCCGGGTATAATGCATGATACCTCATATTCCATATTCAAAGTCAGGTGATTACTAAACAAATCTGTATGATTATTCTTATCGTTTAAGGTGGAATGCGTAGTGTCAGGTATGCACATGAACATGAAGGACAAGAAGTATATAACAATCGGCACGGTGCCACTGGTCGGGGTAGCCGGGCAGACTGCGCCTACTGGTGACTCTGCGCAGTACTCCCCGAGCCAGCCGGCCGTGCTCCCGGTGACCCCGGGTTACCCTGCGCAACCTTCTGTAAGTACACAATAATACTTTTACTTTTTTTGACGTGAATACGTCTTTAAAATTGCTTCCATAGGGACGCAATTCAAAAAAACGCATGATAACAAAATCGGGGGATATAGTTTAGTGTTGTAGCTACATATCTATTATCCCCATCCAAATTTCAATTACTCCACTGGCCAGCTAAAGAATCAAAGAATTTATTACGCCGAGTAAAGACTGTAACACATCGCGCGAGGGGCGGAGGGGGAGCCTGCGTATCGAGATTTCCATTTAGTATAACTTTCGATTCGGTGACGCTTCGACGTTCATTCCAATCGCCAGCTCTCGTCAAAATCTATCGATTATATATATACTAGGTCTGCAATGCAATGCTGCTGATTGCAAATACTGAGCGAAGCACTACCTTACCTAACGTCACCTTAATCATTAAGAATTGCCTCAAAAATATCGCGCACCAAACTAGATTGATACTAGATTGATTTAAATTTGGCGCCAAATTTCATCAATGTAGTCTCAGCGGTTTGGCTGTGATCAGCTTTTGAATTTTTCTTTCGGTGATTAATCCTCCATGGTAAAGCCTATATTTTTTTTACATAGCCTATATCCGTCAGGTTATAACCATGTATGTTCATGCCAAAATTCGTTCAAATCGGTTGAACCGTTAAGTAGCAGGAGGGAGACAAGCGAGAGTTGCCTAAAAGAGAGCTTCGCTCAATAATATTAGTGTAAAATTGTGACTGTGAATATAATGTGTTAAAATAAAAAAATATATCAAAATATATATAATGTCGGCCTATACGTGTCGAAAAGCCAAATCGAAATACGGTTGGAAAGGGCATCTCAACAGCAATCGAATGATACCAATTAAACACCATATGATCGAATCAAGCAGTGCCGGTAACGTAACGTTAGGAGACGTATTCACGTACAACAAACGGCCGTGTCCATAACACAGCCAAACCCCCTTTTTTTACAAAGTTTTCGCATAATTCCTTAAGAAAGGCAGAGTACACAATCCATACACCCTCTTCAACAGTAACTTTAATTCTTATTTAGATGATGGATGGCTAATGGATGTTGAGTGAATAATGGCTCCTCTCCCTAGCTTTCATTATAAGTATGTCGGATTACTGACCTCTGTAGACTTAGAGAAAGCGTAAAAAGACACCTTGCGCTACTTTTGTTTCACGAACATTTAATGGTTAATAATTCACCATTATTACACATCAAATCCCTAAAATGATGTGCCTATAATACGTTATTCTTATTTTGGACTCTAGGCGCCCTCCGCTCCGAATGGCGAATCCGCACCCGGAGGATGGGTCATGCCAGGGGCCATGCCGGCGCAGCCTCCGTATCAAACGCTATATCCCACTCTAAGTAAGTCATTTCAGAGGTTGCCGTTTCGGTATTCTAATTAATATTATAAAGACGTATAATTTACTTTTTTCATCAACTAGTATCACTATTGAGTAGTTATTACAATTAAAGTAATGTTAAATATACACATATTTAGTTCTTATACTTTCGCGCCTATCGCACGTTTAAACAAAACCACTTTTACTTGATAAATGACGCGATTACTCTTGGTTTTTTTTTATTCGACAGAATTAATCGTTTAGACAAAGGTCATGGTTGTCGAACAGTTTAATTGGACACATTCCTTATAAAATTTCGGAAATAAAACTGTAAGCTAGTATAGCACATGTATGACGACCATTATCTTAAACATCCTGTGATCACTGCCTCTGTAAAGGAGTAGAAACGTCAGGATTAAATATATAAAAGAAACTAGAATGAACGCGACATTGATTTAGTAAATAATTTTTTTAATGTTTATTCTACTCTATTCACTTTAATCTTTAAAAAGGATTTTTCTTCAGCAGTTTTGGCTTCCTACTGCATCCTCTCAAAAAGTGTCTTACTTATTACTCATTCAATTTTCAGCTGAACCAGTATACAAGGTATCGCCGTACACAGCAAAAACTATTCAAGATAAAGGCGACTCCAACTTCACTAATATAGCAGCGCCTAATTTTGCACCATACTATCCTACGTACGCAGCTGTTCAACCTCCCCCACTACCTCAGTAAAATATAAAGGCACAACCAATTTTTGAGCTTTTTGGCATTTTATGAACAAGAATTTAGTTTATAAAAATATATTCCTTATTTACTAACATAACACTAATCAAGTACTTTTAGATGCTGATTGCAACTATTAGATAAAAACAATACGAATCTCCAATTTTCTCATTCTATTATACTTTTATGCCGTCCGTTTATTGTTTATCTGGTGAGATTTTTGCTCCTAGCACAACAGCAGTTAGATTTATGCATTTATAATGTATCTAACACATTTGAGACCTAAGCAAGTTCAATCTCGTTGATCCTATAAAAGTTTACGCCGAACATACGACCGTGCCAAGTGTCTAAATTTTAACGTAATTTTGCTTTTTGTTAAACTGTTTATAAAAATTAGTAAAGCCTATTTGAGTGTGTACCAAGCATACAAGCAGAAGTTGTGTCGTATTTTATATTGTTTAGATGCTTTTGTATTAATTGTGATATATAAAACAGCAAAAAGACAAACGCTTTGGTGCTTTGGAAACTGTAGGTCTATTACGTAAGTCTGTGGTCAGGCAATGAAGCAATCTAAAGATGTGAGTCTGGACATGGGTTCGTGTAGGCTATGGGTTTACGTAATAGGGAACTGGTTAGGGTATAATAATTTATTAGATGTAAGATAAAAATAATAAGTGTATTTTCAATGTATTATGGATGTATAAATGCAGAATATTTATGAAGAAAATATAAAATGTTATGATAATAATCTTTATTGATTTTCCTTCACAAAAGTTCTAAAATAAACCTTGCTATATAAAATAACATTTCAACTATGAGTAAACGATGTTTGTAATGGATTAATACAATAATGGTCTTATGAGATGTGCTTTTTTTCTACATGATCGTATACAAACTGTACGTAAGTAATAAAGATATGTAAAAATTAAACTAATACAAATATAAGGAAGAGAAGAGTGAAGATGCAAAGAATTTCAAAAGTTTTTTCGTAACCGGTCTCTTTTTCTTTATATAAAATCTTTTAGTGGTCATAAAATTAAATTTAATAACGTTTACGTTAAAAAGATATTTATAAGTAAAGTTAACGACATGTCAACCTACGCAAAGACATGTCAATATCCTCTCTATCTCTTATTTTTCAAGTAAAACAGGACAATATCTGTTTACAAAGACTGACACCTGGAAGATAATAAGCAAGATGTAACAAGTGTAGTATTTATTTTGTAAATCACAAGTTTCCGTTATTGAGTGAAATTTACTCTTGATTTTAAGTATTTTTACATTTAATTGATATTTTGTAGAAGTTACATAATAATTATACATAATTCATTTGTATATTTAAAATATAATTTCATTGAAACGAATTAATCCGAAACTTTATTAACAGAATTCGTGTTTCTTGAGGTCAAAATACTGTTATTTAATGAACACTTTATTAAAAATATTAAGATTTTTAAATTTATATCACGTAGTATGTTATTGTTCGTTGCGAGTTCCTAAATAATTGACAAAAAATTACTACAAAAATAAAATATTATCAAACTACTTTGAAATAGGGGCAACCTAAGAATTTAGGGTATTTTTTTACATTTAGTATGACATGGGAAAACCTTTTTAAACAATTGAAAACTTAGAGCTGTTAGTGAAAATTTTCCCCAGAGTTGGGTAAAATAGATATTTTTCATTAGGTGTCGTTCATTAATCACGTGAGGTTTTTTAGACTAATTTTTTTACAAGGATGAGGTTCAATCCCCGAACCCTCTCTAACATCACGTGTATTTATAAAAAAAAAATTGCTATACTTTATATACTAAAAAAGAAATATTAATACTAATAAAAAAACAATACATATTAGTAGTACCTTACATAACTTTTATTAAAATTAAAAATAATGCATAAAAATATGCACGTGATATGTAACTGCAATCCCCCCTCCCCCATTGTGATGTTTCCCAAAGCCCCCTTATTTAGAACTCACGTGATTAATGGATGGCTCCTTATTTGATGTTTCTTCTAAGGTATACTTAATTACATCTATGTAATAAAATTACAGAAACCAACTAAACATGCTAAAACAATTTCTATTAAAATAAAAATAACTAGAGAAAACAATTCTTGCAAATTCTTTCTATGTATATATGACTTGAGAAGGAAAAACAACAATATTATTTTGATATTTCAATGGTATTATGGACTTAATTTTGCTATGAAATAGTGTCTTTAAAGTTTATATGAGGGTAATGAGAGTTTTATTGATACATCTATTGCCTAGTCATTATTTTACAGAATGTAAAATTCGTTGTTACAAAGATGTAATTATAGATTTATGAAAGATGCGTTGATACTGCAAAGTTTAAATTCACGAAACGGCAGGCGTTCAATATTTCTTTTAGTGGGTTTATTACTTAAAGTCGTGTACGAATTTTTGGATGGGTATTTATGGTACGATTTTAGTCGCAGAGGGGACGATACAATTGTGTATTTGTCAAACAAAACTCAACACACGATGAGGTTTATTCATGCGAGTGTTCAAAACGTGTACACGGCTTTAGGAAATAGATCAATAATTACTACTTTAGAAGTTCTAAAATAGTGATGTCGGTAAGATGTCATATCGGTGCATTTCTGTCGAAGGAAAACCTATTCAGCATTTTATCGGCGGACAGTTAATTCAAATGAGCAAGTCAATGCGTGACATCGTTTATTGATAAAATGCTCACTGCAGTATATTCCAAACGTACAACTGTGAACTCGCACATTTTCTATCTCATGCTAACGGTGAATTTGAACGCATCGGAATTTTTGCGTAGACGCTCCGCGCGCGTGCGTGTGTTTAGGATGCCCCCAGTGACACACTTCCTATGTTCCGGTTCGTGGCGGTCGGGTCGGCGGCGCGCCTCGCGTCTCGTCGGTCCCGTGTCCAGCCGCCCGGGGCGGGGCGGGCGTGTGCGGCGCGGCCAGCGGCGGTCCGGCCCGCGCACTCAGTACTGGCTGCAGCGCGCCCGGAACCCGCCCTGGTACGTCGAGTCCTGCGACAGCAGCCCGTCCGGCTGCGAGGGGCAGTCGGGCGCCGCCGACTCCTGGCTGAAGTCCGGTTGCGACGCGCCCTGCGACAGCGACAGAGGCGGCTGTTGCGAGAGCGGCTCCTGCGAGAGGCGCGGCGGCCGCTTGCGCGACATGTTGGCCGCACCGGCCGCGCCCGCGGCGCCGCCAGAGCGGGGGTCGTGTGCGAGTCGCGGCGGCCGCGGCGCGGGTGGACGGTGCGCCGCAAACGCGGCCGGCGGCACCGGCGCATGCAGCAGAGCTGCGCGCTCCGGGCCTACGTACGCCAGCGGGTCTCGCAGCGGACGCGCGCGGTCGTACACCGAGCCGGGCACCATCGCCTCGCGCGCGTCGAACATCGACGTCGACATGAAGTGCGAGCCCGGGTTCTGCGCGTTCACCAACTTCTTCGGCTTCGCGAACTGTATCGCCGACTCTTTTAGATTCGACAGCGGCCCCTCTGTCAGCACGCGGCGCTCCTTGTAGAAGGCGAGCAGGTGGTTCCACAGCGGTTGCTTGCTGAGCACCTTGGGGTTCCCGACCACTATCAGCCCGTACTTGGCTCGTGTCAGCGCCACGTTCAACCGCCGTGGGTCGCTCAAGAAGCCGATGCCCTGGTGCTCGTTCGACCGCACGCAGGACATTATGATGATGTCCTTCTCTCTGCCCTGGAAGGCGTCGACGCTTGCGACTTCTATTTCTTGGTATAATTTGGCATGCAGACTTCCCTGGTACTGCATATGTTGCACTAGGTACGAGCGTTGTCCTTCGTAGGGCGTGATGATGCCGATCTGTTCAGGGCGTACTCCAGCTTTCAAAAAGCGTGTTGTCAGTTTTTCGACGTTTGCGGCCTCGGTTCTGTTCAAGTAAGACGTTCCGGATCCGGCGATTTCTTCTTGCCCTTGTGTCACGTAAAAGAACATGGGACGATCCGGCCTCGGCCATGGAAAATCAATCTTGTGCAAGCGCCTCTCTTCGGCGCTGACTCCGTTTTGGAGCGACCCCTCGTAGAAGAAATCTGATGGGAACCGCGAGAGTTCGGGATGCATTCGATATTGCACTTCCAGACGGAATGGACGGATGCCCAGGACGACCAATCTCTCGAATAAACTTTGACTTAAGCCCGCTTTGGCTGCCTTTTTGCACATGACGACTGGCCCCAATTGGCAATGATCTCCGACGAGGATCAATTGTCTCGCGCCAAGTACTACAGGTACCATGCACTCCGGTTCAGTAGATTGCATGCCCTCGTCGATCAATATTGATTGGAAACGCATACGGGCGACTCTAGGATCTCCTGCCCCCACACATGTAGTGCACACTACGTCGGCAGCGTCCAAAAGACGTCTTTCTGCGGCACGACGGAGTGCACGATATCTCCTTTCGTCAGCTGCTGACAGTTCTCCTGCTTCCTCTTTGAGCCTGGTTAGTTTCCGCAGCTCACTATCGGCTGAACCGAGAGCACGGGCTTGTTCGTGGAGTGCCAGAAAAGAGACTGATGATTCCATTGCTTCGCGTGACTTGGCGCAAAGTCTGACTACTTTTAGTCCAGTTCTGTGTATTTTTTCAGTGAGTTGGTCGACTGCTGTGTTGGAAGGAGCGCATACTAGAACGGGACCCCCATTTTGCCTTACAAGCTGGTAGACAATAGTAGCAGAGGTCACTGTTTTCCCAGTACCAGGAGGCCCTTGAATCAAGGAAAGGGGACGTTGGAGGGCATGTTTTACAGCATAAACCTGGAATAAAATGTAATGAGTAAATGAAAATAAATATTTTTTATATTATTGCATTTACAATACAATATAAACATAAAATATATACAGCAGGTAAGATAGTGAAAAGTGTGGGTTCGATTCTTACTTGCTAGATACAGATGATTTTTTACAATATTTCATTTCCTTTTAATATAGCAATCCTAATACAAGTTTTGTAAGTGATTTACCTGAGAGCGATTTAGGTCTGGCAAGTTAGGTGCACTGAAGTGCTTTGGAAGGTGCACGCGGAACAAGACTTCTTCTACTTCGTGGCCCAACAGCCGGCGGTAGATATATCCCGATACAGATGAATCATCAACAGCAAACTTTCGAAGAGCTAGTTGCATTCTACAAACAAATTAATGTACATATAAGGTATGGCGTCAAATTAACAGAGTTCTTTAAAGTTTCTACCAATGAGCGATATTATATTGTCATGTGTCTAAACAGACACTACACAAAGCCATTAAATATGCACACAGACAGTTTCTTAAAGAAATATTTTTAGTTCCACAAATATTATATCAAATATATAGTGGATTAGATAACATTAACCTATCAAGTGACTAGATCAGACGTAGAGGTGTATGTAGACACCCAATATCGCGTGTTTGGACACTTGACGGGTTAAAGATTTTTTACACACTATGTAACATCTTTGAGGTGAAACATCTCGGTAAGTAGGTGTTCATTTGCAAAAACCGCAATAACTTCGGAAGCCCCTAGCAATATTATTTTATAACAATTACATAAAAGATAGAAGACATTACTCAGTGGTGCAGATATATCTGACGTAATTGGTGTTGTAAGCATCCGCAGCACAACGCATTGGGATCTTAATTTCCCATGGTGCCTTGTTTATTTAGTGATTGCACTGCAATGATTTACAACGACCAATTCAATGGGAAGTGAATTCGACAGAGCATATTGTGTCCGATATGCTCTTGTGTGAGTTGTGATTCATAAAAATTATTCGTAATCATTATAAGTTGTAAAAATTCTATGTCATGGTCTGTAGTGTAGAGTGCATAGACAGTACATGCAAGACATTTCACATACTCCACTGTAGCTGCAACCCTATTACAACATATATATTGTTTTTATCTTTACCTATCGAAAGAAGTGCTCTTCCAAATAAAGTCAACAACAAAGTTAGACGTGCAGTCAAGTGGAGCCCCGGCGCCGCTTTTCAGTTCAAGTCCGACATCATCGCCATAGTTGTCGGGGACCTTTATAACATGTCCTACACCGGACCATGCCTTGTGAAGCTCGCCAACATATCTGAAAATGTATTTTTATTGTTAATTAAAAAGATCAGTATTTCTGCATGTTTGGGTTATAAAATTCTATCAATAACTCAGTTAAGATCAATAAGGAAAAGCGAGGATACCTTAGTCTTAGTTCATCACCATGCATCAATTTCATGTCGCTGTCAGTTTTAGCGAGGGTAAAGTAAGCAATAGTTTTCTTGTTGAGACCTACATCCCAGCGCACCTCGATTCCTTCCTGGGTCTGAGACTCTTTTAGTCTTTTGTCATAGTCAGCTTCTAACTTCACTAGTGGACCAAAGATGTTCTGGTACTGGTATCCATCTTCATATCTAAAACAAAGAAAGTGTAGTATTAATAAAAAAGTAATAGAATAGAATTTATTATTATTATTATTTATTATATTATAGTAAATCAATTAAATTGGTTGATAAGTAGCATTTTAGTTGCTTTGTTCGAACTGTTTACTTATTTATTAATTCATTTTTAAAAAGTATTCTTGCATTCCCTAAATGCTCAATTCGCAAAATATTTTTTGTATCTTTTTATGTCTGATTATCTAACTTTATAGTCATGTTAAAATTATAAATATTTTCAATATCTTTATCATACTCCATATTAATGAAGTTGGAATTATTATGCAATTTATGATAGCAATTCAAACGCGATGCAGTAGCGATACAATCGCCAAACGAATAAAGTGATTATGACGCTACCTTAACTGATGAAAAGTGGCTTATCGTCGATAAACCCGCGTTTGTACCGATGCAAAAAATCGTTACGCGTCACTGCTCTAAGTTAACATGTAAAATATGCAGAAAAAATTAACAAAATGAAACATACCTAAGTAAGACTTGATTAGGCTCTTCATCCACCCCAGGTTTTTCTAGGTCTTGAAAAGTTGCGTCAACATTATCTCTCCATAGTTCTTCAAGGCGACCAATCTGTTGTGGGGTGACCTAGAAATAGTTGTTCAAACACAAAACTAATCAGTAACCATAATGGAATGATGAATTGCTGTGAAATTAATTACATAACAATATAATAATGTGGGCAGATATGAAGCGTTTGTCAGCGGTTTGCGAGAATTGTTCTTATTTTCCACCTAACAACAATTCTTCTACATTGGTACATCTGGTACCCAAGAGATGGAAATAGAAAAAGAGGACATCCAACAAGGAGATAGGAAGATGATTTTCGTCTTACTTTGGGACCATTCTGGACAAGAGTTGCAACTGACAGAATGCAATGGAAGCAGCTGGAGGAGGCCTATGTCAAAAGACACACCGAATTGAGGGACATTTTGTAACATACTATATTCAAATGTAACAGTTGTAAATGTTCAAACAGAAAACTAATTCGGAATAAAGGGCTATTATTATTATTATACAGGATTGCTCACAAATGCTTATATAAACAAAGTTAATAAAATAACACAATTACTGACAAATCTCTTACACAGATATAATAAATACTTAACACATTAATAAAAATTTGGTACATATTAAGCATGACATTATCTTTAAGTTTAATAACAATCAAAATAACGTACCTGTCGTGCTCTCATCTGTTCTGCTTCCGATGGTACCTTTACTAGCCATGACAGGAAGGCACGATCAGCTGTAAAGTTTTAAAGCAACTTATAGGATGTATCTTGCAAAATTGATTTAGAAATTCGTATTAATGCTGAAATAATAATTTAAAAATAAAATGTAACTTACAAATCAGTGGCTTCCACTGTTCTTGATCCCAATTCATGTCCTTCAAAGAGCTTTGTGCAGCACAGGGTTGACTGTAACAGATAACAAATTCTAACTAAATTTGAATAGTCTGGTTTAAAGTAAATTTTTAATTCTTGGATACAGCTTATCAGTGAAGATAAATTGCAACCCAAGCAAAAAGAAAATTCCAATTGTTACATTAGGACAATAGTTACTGACAATGTGTTTTAATTTGTTAGTATAATACAATATCTGATAATTTTTTTAATCTGTTTTATCTGGGGGTTGAAAATCGTTCCTTGAAGAATTAGCAATGTTTTATTGATTTATGAACTATTACATTAGATGTGTACAGAATTACTGTTGTGTCTATTGCACATTTCCCTGAAGAAATATTGTATGAAACATTTTACTACAGCAAGATATCAAGATATGATGTTGAATGTGAAGTGTCTATACAGCTTTATATAATTTTGTGAAAAAAGCATTTCTGTTATCTTGTCAGTTAAATTCCAACTTTTTTAACTGTAAGTGGAATATTGAAATACATTGGTAAGGAACCAGGAGGTAAGAAGTAGAAATTGCACTTTAACCTAAAACACTACAAGCCTGTAGAACCATTATGCACTGACAGTTCCATTTTATTTAACCCTTATTCGGCTATAGTTGATAAAAACTTTTCACTTTAAACGCCTATTGACTTTGATAACCATCCGAAATAAGCGTTTCCATAAAAAAAATCATGTAAATGTTGACATAAGGATACATTCAATGAATTTTAATGTACCTCTAACAGTAAAAAAAGGAAAAATGGATTTGTGCACAAATTCATTGTGGGAAATAATAGTCCTATGGTGGAATAAGGGTTAAAACTAAATTGAACATTTTTTTGTTACAGAGGTGGTTTTTTTTTTGTTAAATGTATAGAGTATATTGCTGTCTATGGGCTTACACATATAATAATTTTATTTTGTATATTGTTTATTGCATATTGGTTATTGAATGAAATAATGGTAGTAAGGGTATTTATTGACCTTGCTTTTATTTAATTGTTAGACATGTTTCAAGTTCATACCTATTATTATGGAAGCTATTGGCTGTTTTTATTAATTTATTTGTTTTAATAATTTTATGTAATATTATATTAAATTCTTTAGAATGTGACATTCAGACACAATAATTATTGAATTAAAAATTACCTTCCCTAGTAACTACAATACTAAATTACCAAAATAAAATATGTCAACATGTTTAACTATTAAAAAAATCACTCTTTCTACTTCACATTAAAAGGTAAATCAAATGCAAATTTATTTTCATGAATGTTTTTATTGTTCCTTTGGTGTAAAATTGACTTTTGGTTAGGTAGAAACAACACTTTCATTATAAAATTCAGAACTACTTTAGCTTAACTCTACTTTGAAGGTAATTTTTATGGAATAGAAACTTTTCAACTCACCGACACAGAAGTACTACAACAGAGTCAGCTTTAGCAGGAATAAATCCAAGCACAAACACATTGCGGGCTCCACATGAGTAGCATTCTAAGAGAGTTTCCCCAAGTGGTCCATCACGGTGTAGAGCTGCTTCTTTGTGTTTCGCTCTAACTAAATGGTTGATAATGTGAGAGCCAGATGTATTCCCACGGCCATTGCAGAACCTATAATTTGTAAAACACATTTCTAAAGAACTATGCACTGCTAAACAGATGGTTATGTCTTGAAAACATTAATAGTTTAACATGTTCAATGCCACCAACTCGGTACGTGAGTTCACTGACATAGATCCTGTGAGTTGGTGGCATTGAACGTGTTAGAGTCCAGTTTCCTAACAGCTTATGCTAAATTAGATGGCGAAATCTTATGCCAACGCTCACAAATATTTAAGCTTATGAATAAAGACTGTTGAGAGGAAAAAATGTTTCAACTAGAAATTGAACTGAACTGTGGTAGTAAGAATTTCATTTCAAGGTTATGAATGACTCACCATTTGTTGCATATATTACACATGACCACAGTGGCAGGATCGTGAATGCCACAGTATTTACAAGCATGGTCAGGGAGCTCTTTGCTGCTGTACAGAGCTTCATCTTCTTCTTCAAATTGCAGTTCCGCAATAGCATTAGTCACGTTTGACACTTTAGAAGACAGATCCGAACGACCAAGTCCATTTACCTATAAAATGACAGTATCAATGGACTTATGCGATGATTTTTAATGTCTAATCCAATAAAGGTTATGTGAACAACAATGATCACGTCACTTATGATAACAGCTGTACTGACCTGGTTAGATGACAATCCGTGATCATGTTGCGAAGCCTGGGTTTGACTCTGCGAAGGTAGAGTAAAGTCGGTGAATTCAAATTCAGAACCCTGAGTATCAGCTCCGATAAGATCCGCTTCTTCAGTATCCAAAAACGTGAGCGTCTGAGAGCTCGGCCCATACGCGTCGACGCTCATTATTTAGCCTAGTACGATTAAGAACAAAACAAAGAAAATATGTCAAAAAGAAAGGAATTCTGCTTGTTGATACAGGATTCCCATAACAACCACGCAATAATTATCAAACGACTCGCGAAGAATAATGAAAAATCGCCATGTTAGCACATGGTTTGTTTCCGTTTACGAATTATTTATTATTGGCTGAGTTTTTGACCACAATAAATTTTAGCCAATTAAAATGAAGTTGTAATTGACGTAGACATTTTAGACCAATCGTGTAGAAGGAAAACAAGTCCCAGACATTTTTTTACAATACTTAGTATTCTTGGAATCTTGTCCTTTTGAGACATTTCTTTGTACAATACTTCTCAAATTAAATTACGCAATATTTTGATTTTTGGTAAGTTTGGTTAGCAATAGGAATTTATCTAAACAATTAATTAAATATTCATTTAAAAATTATAATATTAAATGAAGTAGAATTAGGATATCTATATTTTATGGAGACTCTATTGTATATTTAACATTTTTAAATATGGTTCTTCAGGCAGAATAATTTAATGCCTTTGTCTCTATTAGGAAACAGAAAAAGGTAAAAGGTCTGCCTGATTGTTAGAATCTGTCAGTCAGTATCTCAGAACGTGAGGTCAGTATTATGTATTATCCAAAGAGTATTAAAATCAGGGTTGCCACCTTTAGGGGAAAAAAAATCGGGACAATCGGGCATCCATCAAAGACGTTCGGAGTTTGGTCTTATCAAAATATGACCCATGTGAGACAGTCTAAGGAAAATTAAACTTTTTTGTGTTTTTATTTGTATTTATTTTATATAATTATTTTTTCCATTCGTATTTCTTGTTGTTACGAGCCACTTTTAATAATCCTACATCATTTTTGTATTTATTTATGAAGTCTGAACAAGACATGTGTATGTTCAAAGAAATTAGTATTTCTGCTTTTATCAAATCTACCGAGCAACAATTTCTGGCATCAGACCATTTCATCGTCATTAGTGAAAATACGCGCTCAACATACGCATTTGAAGGAGGTATGGTCAAAGCACGAGATACAACAATAAATAATGCGTTCAACTTCTGCTCCTTTGCGGCTTTAAATACTTCTACCCATTTTTTATCAACGCTTTGCTTCTGCGGTAGTATATTCTTCACCACACTGTAGTCTTCAAATAACTCGTCCGTAGAAAATCCTTCTTCGGTATCGAATCCCATAATTGAAGTAGCATTACAAAGTTCTGTAAAATTTAAATTTCCATCAAGCGACAATGGATCGCGGTACATGCGGCGCGCGGTAGATGGCGCGTGACTGGGTTGGGTACCCGTGAATGAATTGATTGAGCCTATCACATATTGGGTGCGTACAGCCGAAGCAATCACTTACTAAATGCTATAGTCTGAGTATATGTTTCACGGTATACTAAACTATAGCATTAAGTCAGCGCTTGATAGCTATATTCTAGTATACGTCTAAGAGTGCACTAGACTATTGCACTTAGCAAGCGATTGCTTCGGCTATTCACACCCATTGTCAAAAATCGGGACAAAATCGAAAGGCCGTCGGGACGCGGGACAATGTCTTCGAAATCGGGACTGCCCCGGCAAAATCGGGTGGCAACCCTGATTAGAATCTACGTTAAAACACTTAATGTAAAGGTTTTGACTAAAACTGAATCATTCTGTTTCTATTTATTAAACAATATATTTCTACGGATTTAACCATACTCTGTTTGACTATTTTAAAATTTAAGATATTAAATTGAAATTATTATAAAGAATAAGGGACTAGTAGTTTTTGCTTTATCATTGATAACATTTTAATATCCCCCCCTCTTTTTAGACTCATTAAAAATAAAGTAAAAGTAAGTTTAGTAGGTATATTTTACGTTTTAAATTTTGTGTTATTTTTACGTGATCAATTTCTTCTGAATTTATAGATCATTATCATTAGACAGAATTACCGTTTTTCTTGTTCACTGTGAACAGTAAACCTCACATGTACATGTACAAAAATATCACCGATTTTTATTTAAAGTCCAACGAATAGAGTTCAATAGCAATTGAGAAAAAGTGTCAATTTGCGGTAGGCTGACATAATTTTGTTAGTATTTGAAGTAGTTATTCCCGCTGGCCCCAGAAAATTCTCATGCTAAGGTTAATAAATAAATAAATAGGTGAGGGCTGCTTGTTTCGTGCATTTTATCACTAGTTGCACTTCACAGCGCTTTAGCTCTATAAAATCCAATAGGCGCTTTTTAGTTCTTGTTTGTTTCCTCGCCTCATAATTGTTTGTTTTTTAAATTATCATATAACAGATAGTAGGTACCCAAATAAAATTACTTAAAAGTAGACAAATTGTTTTAAAAATAGTAATATTACTTTAATATTTATAATATTCAAAGCTTTCAACTAGCAAGTCTGTTCGATATGTCGCCAGATTAACGAATCATCATAAAAATCTTTATGCTACAACGCCCAATTATGAACAAATGTGAGACCTCAGCATTTCTAGTACCTATATAAGTATTAAGTAATGAGTTCTTAATTTAATATATATTGCCACATTTTTAGGAGAATTTCGTAAACGGGGGGCAATGAAGGAGGGCTTGAATATTTTATTGACAACGTAAACATGGCAAAGATATTTTAATCTTTTTGACTAAAATAATCTCGAAGACTATTTAGGTAGGTCTCGCCGTAGGTATGCTGCATATTATTCACGGAAAATATTTCCTTTGCAAAAATAGTTTTTACCGACTCATTGCTTTTATTACAAACAGTATGGGTAGAATATAATATATCCCGCTCAATGTGGATAACTTATTAAATCTTCTTAATCTTTTTAAATTCAAGAAAGCTTTTATTTCGTGGTACCGAGCTGGTAACAGTCACAGTGGAATAGTCACAGGATTTCAGTATCCAGTAAAAAGTGTTTCACAACAATGAGTTAAAGAAGCTTCTTTTATAAAGAGAATGTGTAAATTTTCAGAGTCGTTTGAGTATTTGGATCTAAATCTTATGGTTCGGACAGCGCCAAGACTTTAAATTATTCTCGTTGGCTACCGCTGGTGGAGTGGACAGTGCCACTACGATTTGTACCGCATCCCTAAATATAGTGAATTTCCACTTGGCCTAACACTATTGATTGTTATAACTTACTTACAATAGAATTTGCAAAGGACCTAATCTCTTGTGCCGAATGAGATTGCTGTTTAAATTTTAATTGTTCAAAATTTGCTATAATGTATGTCACACTGTAAAAGACATTACTGATGCAAAGATATGACCTGATACTGAAGGTATACCGATTCTTTGCATCGGTAAAGCCTACTAATGTTTTAATGCCAGCTGTTGAGTTTTGTAAGCAAATTAATTCCGAACATTTCGGCAATATGGACCTACACAATTTACCATTTGTGTTATTATATTTGTGTTAATAAATTAAATTACAAGGATGTTTATAAAAACTGACAAATGGGCGCCGGTTAATTATGGCGCAACCGTCTTGGGGTTTGTAATAAAGTTTGCGACGACGCCTTCCGTTCCCCGATCGCGGCTACTAGGGCAAGCAGTCTCTTGACGACTTGGTTATTTTCGCGTGAAGTTAGCGCTAGTCGAGTCTCATTTTAGAAAAAAATAGGTCACATAATTTACTATCGGCGAAATGGCTGCTGTATCGGTCAGCATGGTTTGACGGGCATCAATATTTTTTTTTATTGCGATTCCAATGAATGATGCGGTCAAAGACCTCACCACTCCCACCGGATTTATTGCGTTGCTGGATTGTGACACAAAATAGTGATGACTCAAGGGCATTCTGAGTTCTTTGTTGTCTAGTTAACAAGTCGAATATATTTAAACATTAGGTAATACTTAAGTACCAAAATGAGTCAAAAATAAATGGTAAGACATAGAAGTTTACGTCAGCTTATACATAAATAGGAGGTAGGTACAAAGCTCCATTGACTATCACGATTGATAAATATTTAATTTTTAATTAAAATTTGAATATTAATGTCTATGTGCGATTTCAAAATAAATACCTAATCCCAATCAATGACAGCTTTTCAGTCTGTCGGAAAGTTTGAAATTACTCTACTTTTTTTGAAATTAAATAAATTGTTGCCCAATATCTGTTGGGCACAGGTACCATTCCTTTTATTGATTTTCTGTTATTACTCGTGGTATTTAAAAATGTAAACCTTTTTTTTTGTATGTTCCACTTCGATATGTTACGGGGCATATGGTTGTTAATAATTTTATCGTATATGATTATAAATATTCGTAAAGTCTTTTAGTGTCACCCAGCGAGTATGGTTACCAAGAAATTGAGCCAAAGCTTTTTTCTTTATCTTTATTGTATATAGCTTTCATGGTCTGAGGTTTGACTTCTCGGCTATGTTATTCTCAAGTTATGGATTTACGGATATACGGATTTAAAGTATTAAACAAAATTAAGTCAGAACATTCTGAATAAGCACTGAATTACCAGTGCTATATGAAAATAGTTATACTCAGCGCTTCCTTTTGTGATAATATCAGTAATATTATTCTTGTTACTGAGAAGGATATTCTCAGTAATAATATCAATATTCTCAGAAGAAATATGACCATTGATGCATTTCTTTAAATTGCTCGGTTCAAGTAATAGTAGAAAAGCCATATTACTCAAGGTACTGAAAGAGGCAAGTGAAAAAGATAGGTAGGCTTCCTATGACTTGATGTAGGTTACAAAAAGCCGATGAATGAAGTTCAATGAGATAAGGAAACGAATCCATAGGTACACATACAATCATAATGGAATAGACTTCTTGCTTGCGTGTGGTGATGGCGGGGTTGAGGAAAACGTCGCCGTTAGTTAGATTATGAATGGGAGATTGAATTTTTCATTAATAATATTTATATAAAAGGTGTATGCTAAAAATATTCTCTACTAGTCAAACATATAAATATTTTAAATATTTTTATTGTATATGTTACCGGCCAAACCCGATTTCAGGACAAACTAGTTTTGCCTAGGCTAAACTAGTTCCACCTATACGTGATAGGATTAACTAGTACAGCCTAGTCCAAACTAATTTGTCCTAAGCCCGATAGGATAAACCAGTATAGCCTAGGCCAAACATATGATTGAACATATCTCAAGCCTTGACGAACGAGGTCCTGGTCTCTCCAATGAATGGCGAGCGAGGAGCGAGGCGAGCGAGGGCGTCAATTGGGAACTCCGGCATGTACAAGTCCTGGCATGTTTGCTGAATTACTTTCGACTCTGCTAAATTGATTTAGTCTAGGCTATTCTGGTTTATCCTATCGGGCTTAGGACAAATTAGTTTGGACTAGGCTATACTAGTTAATCCTATCGTGTATAGGAAGAACTAGTCCAGCCAAGGCAAAAATAGTTTGTCCTGAAATCGGGTTTGGCTGGTAACATATATACCGAGTTAAGCTTGGGATAAAGTGTTGTACTTTTTGTGGTTGTGGTTTGGTTTTGTGGGTGTATTATTAAAATGGAATACAATGGCTTACAAAGAATTTGTCAAGGTGCGAACAATACGCCGTTATAGAATCCTTCAATGAGTAAATAAATGTAAGCTAGTAAAAGTTTTTAAAGCTCCGTATCAAGCATTGCCACTGAAAACCACAGACTTGTGTTACATACATAAAAAATAAATACAGAGAGTGCACTTTTGAGTAAAGCCACTGGCAAGCTGCCAGTTCGATCAAAGAGTACTTATCGGTTGAAGATAGGATGGGACCGGATTCCGGTTCGCGAGTGCTAGTTGATACACGTGTTCAGGGAATTTGGTATTTTAGGCTATTAAATTATAGTCTCTTAGCTGTTTTATCCGCAATATTTGTTGTAGTTTGTGTTGTTCTACCTGGGTAAGTGTTTAATTAATAACTATTTGTCGCACCCTGCCATTGTTTGCGTTGTAAGCAACGTAAACAATGGATAGGGCCCCTGATCCACCTGACCCCCCGGATAGGGGGCTGTCACCGTCGCCGATGGAGTTGTCTCCGCCAGTATTTAGCCAAATGGCCACGAAACGTCGTCTAGATCCTGAATCTTTTGAATCACAATTGGAACCCATAAAAAAAGTAATAACGAACCATACTCAAAATTCGCCATCTACATCCGCGACAACAAATCAGTCGATTTACATACATCCATCTGTGACTGAATCCCCTCAATGTTACTATGAACAGGATAAAGGGCCTTTCATAGTACATGTGTCGAGGGAGGAGACAACCCCCTCATCTGGCACCTCTATCCGACCAATTATTTTTGGACAATTTTTAAAGAAAAATCGCGTCCGAAATGTAACTAAAGATGGTGTGAAAAAAGTTGGACGTAACAGAATAGCTGTAGAATTTTCAACATATAAAGATGCTAATGATTTCCTTAAAAACCCCTTTCTACCGCTTTATAAATACAATGCAGTGATACCAAATTATAATGTCACCCGCATGGGCCTAATCAGAGGTATCCCTACTGAATTGACAATGGAAGAACTGGTGGAATCCCTTGTTACCCCGGATTACTGTGGCATGGTACTCAAAGCAAGGCGCCTTAACAGAAAGCAAGTAACTGAGGGTATTATTTCATGGACCCCCACACAGACAGTGGTCCTCACATTTAAAGGCCAGACTCTCCCTACGAGAGTCTTTCTATTCTATACCTCAATAGCAGTGGATGCATATCAATACCCTACTATACAGTGTAATAACTGTTGCCGATTTGGGCACATAAAGGCTCAGTGCCGCTCTAAACCTAGGTGCTACCGATGCGCTCAACCCCATTTAGGTGCTGATTGTGATGTCACAGAAGATAAGTCTACCTGTCTATACTGTTCCAGCAACCATTTTGCTACAAATAGAAATTGCCCTGAACACTCTCGTCAGAAGTCTATAAAGATGCGTATGACTCAAGACAATATCTCATTTCAAGAGGCATCAGAATTCTTTCCAAGCGTTAGGAGGTCCTATGCTGACAGTACAAAGACACCAGCCATAGTTCCTTCCTCAACGCAACACCCTTCCCAGCTCCTCTCCCAGACCCCATCTCTACAGTCTTATAGAAAGACAGTCACCACTACTCCCCGCCCCCGAATAGTATTAGGTAAAAGCTATGATAAAGCAGCTCATCAGGAAATAATTAGCGACTGCTCATCATCACTTCCCAATGGTTGTGCTATTATCAATTCTGGCTCTGAGGTCACCCCAAATGAAGACTGTCTGGACCTTCTGTGGCTACTTGTTATTAATATTCTTAAAAAATTCAGTGATATCCCACTACCGCCCAACGTTGCACCACAAGTTCTGTCCCTTCTTAACTCTCTCAACAAAAATGGCTCTGAACATACTGCAATGGAATAGTCAGAGTTTAAAATCTAAAAAACATGAAATCCTATACCTCATACACAAATTCTCCCCATTAGTCCTCGCCGTGTCGGAGACGTGGTTTCCCAGAAAATACTGTTTTAATATTGCTGGTTTCTCATGTCTCCGAGATGATCGGGATGATGGATATGGAGGAAGTGCTCTAATTATTAGTAACTCCCTACTCTTTTCACAGTTACCCCTTCCTGCACACAACAAGGATGCCATTAATGCAGTGGCCGTGCGTATTAATGGTATTTCTTTTTTGTCTTTGTATATTCCTCATCCCCATTTCTCAGTACTACAGGAGCTTAAGTCCATTGTCTTAGCACTACCTGCTCCCATACTTGTTATGGGGGATTTTAATGCCCATCATGAATCCTGGGGCTCTTATCAAACAGACTCTTTTGGTTCTTTACTAATTGATATGTTTGATGAGTTGAATCTATGTGTTGTAAACACTGGCAGCCCCACTAGAAGACCCACTCCATCGCAAACCAATGGAAGCGCTGTTGATCTGTCAATCTGCTCCCCACAATTAAGCTCTCTACTGACATGGAGTACTATGAGAAGCACTTTTGGGAGTGATCATTTTCCCATTCTTATCTCCCTACCAGATAAAACTTTGACCACCTATAACACCCTACCCCTTTTAAAATTCAAATTAAATAAAGCTGATTGGCCATCTTTTTCATCAGAGACAGAGAAAATGATAGAGTTATTACCGGAGGTAACCCCTAGCAACTGTCTGGCTGTATATGAAAAATTCTCAGACTCTCTTTTGACTGCTGCTCATTCGCACATTCCCCCAAAACAAGCTAGTCGCAGAAGAATTTCGCCCCCATGGTGGGATTCAGATTGCACAAATGCTGTAAGAAAAAGAAAGGAAGCAGAAAAGAAATATAACAAATCAATGACCATGGAGAACTTCCTTCAATACCAACAGTCTGCTGCTTATACTAGAAGAATATTGTCTCAAAAGAAAAAATTAGGTTGGTCTAAATTTTGTGAGAACATGTCACCCCGTACTCCCTCATCTGTGGTTTGGAGACAAATGAAGAGATTCAGGGGCTCTCTGGATCATATAGGATATACAGCTAATGATCCTACAGAGTGGATTATGGCATTTGCAGATAAGCTTGCGCCACCCTCTGCACCAAACAAAGACTGCTTTCCACAGGACTCTTTTGTTCCTATATACTCCTCCGGTAGTTTAGATGGATCCTTTACTCTTCAGGAGCTTGAGTTGGCTCTTAAAGGGTTGAAAGATACTTCCCCCGGGGCTGATGGTATTCCTTACTCGTTCCTTATTAACTCTCCTGAAAAAGTTAAACTATATTACTTAAAGCTGGTTAATACGTTTTTTGATCATGGAATTATACCAGAGGCATGGAATAGGCAGATTGTTATCCCCTTACTTAAACCAAATAAAGATCCATTAGACCATAATTCATACAGACCTATCGCTTTATCCACAACCCTTTTCAAAATAACGGAACATATGGTAAGAAATCGCCTGGAATGGTTCCTGGAAAACCATGACCTCTTAGCTAAATCTCAGTTTGGTTTTAGGAAAGGATTTAGCACCATAGATAGTCTGAGTATTTTGACCACTGACATTCGCGTTGCTTTTAAAAAAAGACAATATGTTATAGGCGTGTTTCTTGATATATCATCCGCCTATGATAACGTCCTTCTTCCGGTGCTCAGGCATAAACTGCTACAGCTGAGTGTCCCAGTGAAGCTGGTTCGTTTTATTGTCAACTCCATTTCCTCTAGATCGATAGAGATCAGGTGTCACGGACCCTCCATTCCTCCCAGATCTATTTGGAAGGGACTGCCTCAAGGTTCAGTCCTTAGCCCTCTCTTGTACAGTGTATACACCTATGATTTAGAAAGGACTGTCAACTCGTTCTGCCAAGTCTTGCAGTATGCGGACGATGTTGCTCTATATGTTATATCGGATTCAGTACAAGAGGCTACCACGCGCTTAAATGATGCCCTCAGATATATGGGCGATTGGCTGACAGAGCATGGTTTGTCACTATCGGTTCCGAAATGCAATTGTGTGGTATTTACTAGGAAACGCGATAACACTTCTCCCCGAATATCATTTCAAGGGGAGCCTATACCAGTTGACAAACAAGTCAAGTTCCTGGGAATCTTCTTGGATTCCAGACTGTCGGGCATCCCTCATTTTAATAGCGTTATTGGTAAGTGTGAAAAGGGTATTAATGTCCTTCGGGCTCTTGCTGGTGTTTGGTGGGGGTCTCATCCCTTCACTCAGAAGCTGATCTACAATGCAATAGTACGTAGCCACCTCGATTATGGTACATTTTTACTAGACCCATGTAATAAACTTCCTCTCGATAAAATGGTCAAAATTCAGTCCAAGTGTTTACGTATCATCTTAGGAGCTATGAAATCATCGCCGATCAATGGTCTTCAAATCGAGTGTGTCGACCCACCCCTATACCTTCGCAGACAGTATTTGAGTGACCGGTTCCTAATTAAAGCTACACAGCATGCTTCGCACCCTATTTTTGATAGACTGAAAGAATTGTCTCGTGTAACAAAGCCAGCTTCCGATTCTGCATCAAATATCCCATGTATTCTACATAGCTACTATAAATTTAACAAACCTTCTTTACCTATAGAGCGTTTTCCCCGCCTGCCCCTTTTTATGAACAATTTTGATTCATTAACCTTCACTCCAAAAGTCATCCTCAACATAGGGATTAACAAAAGTACCCAATATGCCTCTAAGAACCTCCAAAAAATTTTAGCGTCGGATTTTGAAAACTGGCTTGTGATCTACACTGATGCCTCTAAATTACAGGATGGGGGCCCGGTAGGATCAGCCGCATGGATACCTGCTTATAGACTGGTGTTGAATTTCAAACTACCCCCTTTATCCTCTGTATTTACAGGGGAAGCAGTTGCACTCCTTGAGGCAATTTTATTTGTTGAATCCCATAACCTAAACAACACTATTATCTTCACAGATTCTCAGAGCTCCCTACAGGCCATTCTATCTTATCCATTTAGGTCAAAAAATCGGTTCCCAATCATCCTTAAAATAAGACAAGCGTTGTACCGCTGCAAGCTCAAATCATTAAATACCGTTCTGGTTTGGATCCCCGGGCATTGTGGCATTTCGGGAAATGAAACTGCAGACTCATGCGCCAAACAGGCAATCACTAACGGGTCCTTAGTTTACGAAAAGGTGTACCATCATGACCTCCTTACACTAGCCCATGCTCATTTGATGAGGTCGTGGCAGACTGACTGGCAAAATACTAGAAACCGCGCAGGTAGATATTATTATGAAGTCCAAAGATCTATTCCAAATACGCCCTGGTTTTTCAAACAGAAAGTAATTAGTAAGAAAGCTGTGTCAACCATCTGCCGTCTGAGACTAGGTCATGCCTGCACCCCTGTTCATCTTGCTAAAATCGGCGTAAGGGATACCTCTCTATGTGAGTGCGGCATGGAAGAAGGAACTACAGACCACATCTTTTTCAATTGTTTAAAGTTAACCGTGTCCCTCTATGATGTCCTTCCTCATGACACCCCTCGTCCTACTAATATAAAATGCGTCCTTAGTACGTTAAACCCTCCTCTTATCGAAATTTTGTCCAAATTCCTGGCAATTGACAATATTAAACTATGAACTAGCCTGATAACCCCGCCTCATTTAACTGCCGAATTTTGGGATTTTACTAAATTTCTTATATGTGATGCTTTGTGATGTCCAGTGCTGTTATATATTTGTTTTAGGTAAACCTGTGCTAAGAGCTTACATAAAATCTTTATTATAATTTAATGCAGAACATTCCCTTACGTGTAAAGGCTACTCACGTGACATTGGCGGAATTGTGAAGGCACAAAACAAGCCACTTACCAAAAGAAGAAGAAGAAGAAGGATGGGACGATTTGAGAGGTCTATTTTTTATAGAAAACATCTATATATTATTACTAGATTAGGATTAGACTATTGTAAGACATATTACTAGAAAAATTCAACTGTCTCAAGCCTCAGTTGGGCCTCCAACCCACATTTCCTCGTTATCCGGGAGAGTCTGACAGACCCTTCCAGATTTCCTAGTATTTCTTAAGGTGACATTTATCTAGCAAATACATGTTTAAATAACAAAATATATAATAATCAATAAAATAAGAAAAATACATTTTTTACGGATTTTGAGCGTAATTTACTTTTTTATATTTAATCCTGACGTTTTTTTATATGTATAAATCGAAGTGAATGTAGTAGATAATATATGACAACCATTACCTTAGTTATCCTCTGATCACGGCTCCAGCCTGTAAAGGAGTCGAAACATCAGGATTTCGTCGAAAGTTGTTTTATTCAAATGTGTAATGTGCGCTGAAGTGTAAGAATTAAATAATAAAATAAAATTCAAAAAAGTTTAGTTAATTTTGAAATTCCATAAGAATGAAAACTTTCGAAAAACGCGTCCTTTTTGTTTCAATAGGAAATCACATACATAGGTACATTATTTTTACGAATTTCCTAATCTGGTTCTAAATTTGTTGATTCGATTTCACACAGAATGATTAAAATCGGTTAAGAACTCGGGAAGTAATGGCGTAACAGACATTGCGTCATTGAAGCTGATCCATGGGAGCTCCAATCATTCTTCTTGTGGGTACATGTGCCTCATGATGGCCTTTTCCAAAATTGGCAGCGTTCATTAAGTAAAATTGGTACAGTAGAAAAATTATTCCATCTATTCAAGTATTATCTTACCCGCGCGGCTTCCCACAGGTAGTTTTGTTTTTTTTTCGCATTTTGCCCTTTTTCCCGTATCTACTCGATGAAAAAATTTAACCCTTGCCACCGAACGTTTGCTTTGAAGGCGATATATGAACGACAGAGTTTATATTAAAAGTAAAAAAAAATGTTAGTCTGTGTTATAAAACAGTATTAACTTATAGCTGTTGGTATTTTATTTAACTTAATGAATAAATAAATTATACTATAAAGTTTGATCTATAAAACTATAAAATTTTTTCGTTTTCATGAACATAGAGTTTTTTGTATATTTGTAACTAAAAAATACCAATAATAAATACTAAATTTAACAATAAATATATTTTTTACTATATTTTTTTTGTATAATACAGACCGCGACCACGGGACTACGCCACGTGGCTTAGGAACCTATCTTGTGCACGTAGATGCCCAGCCCTTGGTCTGCTTGGCACCTCCTTGTCAAAAAATATTATGTCAAAGACCATTTTATCTAAATAAAATGTTGCTTGATTTTAAGCCAATTTAACATTGACCTTAACATATCTAGTTGCGGACTTTTTTACATAACTTCTAAAGTTCTCTAAAGTAAATATTAGGGGTTAAAGTATGAAATTGCCGATTTGTACTGAAAATCTATATTGTTTATTTTTTAAATTTTTAACAAATTTATTTAATCAAAATAGTTGCCATTATTATCTATACATTGCTGCCATCTAATGGGAAGGTCATTAATGCCTTTGCGATAGAATTCCGACGATCTAGACTGCACAAACTGTGTGAAAGCATTTTGTACTGCCTCCTGGGAAGAAAACTTCTTGTCACGTAGATAATTGTCCAAATCACGAAAAAAATGGTAGTCCGTTGGAGCAAGGTCTGGTGAATACGGAGGATGACGAATGGTTTCTAACTGCAGTTCCTGAAGGGTCAAAATGGTTTCTCGTGCTGTGTGAGGTCTCGCGTTGTCGTGGAGCAATAATGGTGAAGATCGATTCATGAGTCGGGGCTGTTTTACTGCTAGTTTTGTCAACATGGTTCGGAGTTCGGCACAATAGACATCTGCCGTTATTGCTTGACCAGATCGGAGAAAACTATAGTGAATAACACCATGCTGAGACCACCAAACAGTTACCATTACCTTTTTATTGGTAAGTTTTGCTTTAGGACACTGTTGTGGCATTTGACCTGGGGTCAGCCATTGCATTTTTCTTTTCCGGTTATCATAAAGAATCCACTTTTCATCACATGTTACAATTCGATCCAATATTCCTTCATTTCTGTACCGGTTCAACAAGGCAACACAAGTTTCAACACGCGTTTCTTTCTGCAGATCAGTCAAATCATGAGGCACCCATTTTTCGTATTTTTTTATTTTATTGATTTGACGCAAGTGAGTCAATATTGTGGGTAAGGTAACGTTAAACCATGCCGCTAATTCCTGGGTACTTTGACTAGGATCGGCTTCCACTATCTCTCTTAATTCATCGTTATTTACCTGTGTGGGCGGTCTTCCTCGTGGCTCGTTCTTTAAGTCGAAATTTCCATCACGAAAGCGTTTAAACCAAAATCGCACGGTGCGTTCATTAGTAGACCCCTCTCCAAACGCAGCATTGATATTGCGGGCTGTTTCTGCCGCGTTAGTTCCGCGTCGGAACTCGTATTCAAAAATAACTCGAATTTTCGCAGTATCCATCTTTCTTGTCTAAATTGAATAACAAAAACAATTGAAAGTCGATATTCAAATGTTTTACATTTTTTAAAAAAAGAACATCATAGAAACCATTTAAAAAAAGTTTCATTCGAAAACCTCAAACCATGAAGATTCTATGTCAATTCAAAGAACCTATTGCAATAAAACGGCAATTTCATACTTTAACCCCTATTATTTATTAGTATCTATTTCTTAGTATTTGATTCACTATTTTCTTGTCGCTTTTTGTTGTAAAACAGCTCACCATGAAGTCTTTTTATTTTAACGGGATAATCATTCTTGATATTGGTGAAAGAGTTTTTGAAATAGGTATTGTAGGTAGTTTCGGAAATTACCTCCTACATCCGAACTTACAAACCTTATAAGTGATATACACATGCACACTCACACTCTCACTCTCTCGCACTTACTTACACCCACACACACGAGTTTATGTGTGTATTACATTTATGTAGTGTATTTATTAGAATGTATGAGTAGTTTAATTATTTTCATTTATTTTTTCTAATTACTTAATTCTCCCAAGGTTGTCTGGAAGAAATCGTTAGTAGAGAAAGGACGTCATTTGTATGTCTTCTTGTGTTTGTGTCTTAGGTAATTAGGAACAAATTTATCGATCGCAGCTGATTTCATTCTCAAGATTTTTTCGTTTAACTATTTAATATGGAATCACGCGTGTTAACTGGAACTGCAGACTCATTTCATAATAAATCTGAGTCGGTTGTAAAAATGTTCTAAGCGATTACATTTCAGCACTAATTCCTATTAGCAATTGTGCAATTATAAGAATACTCTGAACACTGCTGTGGGCGACGACGGTGCAAGTCTGTTTTCTTCAGAATGCTTACTAGTTACGTTGACACTTACAGACAACGTATACGATGTTAGTGCATTATAGGTTTTTAATCTATTATATTTAAACTTAGAACTAATCTACCACCGTTTGGTGCAACGGTAGCGATCCTGCCTTTCGCACCGACGGTTCTGGGTTCGAATTCCGGTAGGGGTAGATGATTGTTTTGATGAATAAAAGCATTTGTGCCTGAGTCATGGGTGTTTATATATATTTCTATGAATATTACATATATATGTATCATATATGTATCATATATGTATGTCTATCCGTTACCCTAGTATCCATTACACAAGCCTTAAAGTGCTTACTTTGGGCTAGGCTAATTGGTGTGAATGTTAGAAATATTTATTCATTTATTATTTATTTATTTTATCTACTCGTTTTAAATAACCAACACGCTATTATTCGACTTGCATTGATAAGTTTTACTAATGTTGACCAAGTCTTGGCTAAAGAATTAAGTCAATTACAATTTCTGTGTACTTACCTGGAAAAACCTCTATAACTTGCTTTGTTTTTCTAGCATTATCTATAATGTAAACTTGTACGTCATAATGTACCAACTTATGTATTTTAAGTCATCATAACTTACTTTTATAGAGGAGGAAGGATATTTTTTATAATAACGCACCCCGGCTGCAATACTGCCGTAAGTCAAAAATGTGTAATTTCACAGGAGAGCTTGTTAAAGTTTTGTCTCTCCAATAAACCTTTCATAGCAACTAGCTATTATTTTCAACCTCATTCACGAAATGGCCGGCCTCTATACTGCCGTAACTAAAGATGTGGCAGTCTTGCAGGCTTTATCATGAAGAGATACAAAATGCAATAGTGCCGTAAAAAAGAAAATGTGGCAGTACTGCAGCATATTGAGTTGTTAGTCCTTCTGATGAAATAAAGACATAAGTTTCTATACTGACAGTACCTTTGAATTTTGACTTCTGGCAGTATTGCAGCATATGTAATAGTGTATTAGCAGTTTTTCAGCATAAAGAACCGGATTTTGATTTTTTTTGACTTATGGCAGTATTGCAGCTGGGGTGCGATTAATATGATTACGAGGTATTTATCATAGTAACTAATTATAAATATTCCTAGTAGTTATATTGATATAAAAAATTACTTAGCTTAGTTTCGACCAGGAAACAGAACGGAAAATGCAGTATAAGTTTCCAAGATGATGTTTTATTACAAGATTCTTATACACGGAAAGAAAAATAAGCTATAACAGCAAATATTTGCAAGCGCTTACTAAAACTCTTTAAAATTATATTGATTTTGAAGACTTTCGTCAATATTGCCAAGAGTTTTTAGCTCTGGAATATTATTTAGTTCTTACACTTCCGCGCACATTACACATCAGAATAAAACACTTCCTGTCATCCTGTGATCACGGCTCCTGTAAAGGAGTCGAAACGTCAGGATTAAATATAAAATAAAATAAAACATGCGCAAAAATCCGTAAAAAAGTGTTTTATTCTGGAATATTAGTTTATCTTGCTAAATATCATAATCCTAGCAACGAAATAATTTAGCAGTACAAGACTGGAAGCTATATGGTGGACAAAATTCTTTAAATTTTTTCTAGCATTCAATATAGCCTATGACACTCAGCAATAATATGCCTTTCTATTGGTGATAGAATTTTTAAAATCGGTTCAGTAGATCCCGAGATTACCCCTTACAATTTAACAGATATACAAACACACAAACTTTACTTCTTTATAATATTAGTATAGATAAGGATATTTTTGGATTCAGTTAATAAATAAATAAATACAGTGGTTATTGGAGTTCCCATGGATCAGCTTCAATGATTTAATGTCTGTTACGCCATAACTTCCTGAGTTCTTAACCGATTTTAATAATTTTTGTGTGGAATCGAATCAATACATTAAGGACCAGATTGTGACGGAGAAGGAATTTTGAAAGTCACAAAAATAAAAAAAATATAAACAAAATACATTGGCTCTTCCCATTGAAACAAAAAGCGCGCGCTTTTTGATAGTTTTCATTCTTATGAAATTTTAAAATTAACTAAACACTAATGATATTTTTTGTATTACGCTCCGCTCCAATATACGGTGCTAGCGAAGCTTTATGCTTAGCGACTGCATCGACCTAGTAGGTATATATTTTAAGAAGAAAACGCTGTATTCAATATATATGAAAGTCATTATAAACTTACACATTATAACAGTAAAGTTACTAAGTAATATTTAGTTATTATTTATCGCTTTTACAGCAAAACTTTTAAGGAGTGCTGAAATGAAATGAAAAGAAAATAACTTTATTCAAATGCACTTAAAAATAAGTTCTTTAGAATCGTCCACCATTTTTACCTACCGCCATTCAGGACGTCTTTTAACTAACGAGAAGAAATTCGTCAGCTTTAACAGAAGTAGAAATTTTCGAAATACTTTTCTAAATTTTTGAAATACAACTATCACTTCATATTCTTTTTCTCAAATACAATTTATCTATGGATATATCATGCATGTATAAAAAAATGTAGTCTTTTTATGAAATTTCTAAATTGAATTGCGTTACAGTTTTCTTTTACTCTTTGAAATCGGATATGAAAGATATATTTTACGTGTCGTGGCGCCTGCTCTCTCATAAAAGCAGTAAAAGGGTACGTAAATTCGACATTTAATATTTATGGGGAGTAACATTCGCAAAATGATTTTAATAATAACATTTTATGACGATGATCATTGATCTCTAATGTTACAGACAAAGTCTAATAAAATTTTCATGAAAACTCTGACCGTGTATGGACTTATCGATATTTCATGACTGTTGATAGTTTTCATGCCTGTCTTAGCGTCCAAATACAAAAACTTTATGACCTTACGGCAATGGTACATTGTATCAGTATCATCTACTTATAGTTATGCCCGAACATACATTAATAAATAAACATGAATTAATAACCTCCTCTTTTAAGGACGGTTAATAATTAACAACATTATAATTACTTTAAATAATGAGTGTTTTCTAATAATTTGGAAATTCACTATTAAAACTATTGACAAATTGTATAAACTTTGCCACTCCGTTTTAACACCTTAGGGGTAGAATTAACGAAAATCTCCGAAGTAGACAGCTGGTTTCGGCCCGTCAGCCAAAAGGATGAAAGTTTGAAACCTACCCGAGTTTATTTTCTATATTTTACAGACTCTTAGCTACAATTAGGTTTTAGTGGCAATCTTTAAATAGATAAAAGTAAACAAAGATTTTGTTATTGTTCCTTTTGCACATTTTTATATATCCCTTTACACCCGAGAAAGAAAAGGTGAAAATTCTTCAATAACTTCACTTAGGGGTTATCTTGGAGCTTAAAAAAGATTATAAAAATACTTTATTTTTTTTAAATTTCCAGTTTTCCTGAAAAGTTGCCCTCACGATAGTGAGACTTCGGTATAACTTGCAAGTTTCACGATAGTGAGTGTTATATTCTCACGTACGTATATTGTCGGGTGTAAAGGGATATTTTGACCAACAATCAAAATATAATGCTTGATGTAAATCAAGCATTATATTGCTTGTAATCAAGAGTTAAATATCTCTCAGAGAGAACTTCATTTCATTTCACTTCATTCTACGTCCAATAAATCACAAACTCAATGTGCATCATTAGTAAGGGAGTTGTATGACAAGTATCGGATTTCACTGTTTTTGCAACTTCAGCTAATTGATGCAAATGCCTTGATTGATGAGAGCGATGCCCTTTGTGCTCGCCTTTATTGGGTCCTATTCATGAATTTTATACGGTTTAAAGCTCGTTATGACAATAAAGGGAGAAAAGTCACGGTTTATTATGCCGGCAAATAAAAGCAACACGAATTTAACGACATCGTTTAGTCAATAGGGTCCAATACAATTATTAGCGTGCAATGATTTCATTAAGTACTTACTCTGTAAATTATATGTACGCCATAGTGTGTGACTGGCCGGAGACAATTGTCGACAATTGGTGCGGGCTGGCGCCAGCCGTGATGTCACCCTTCAAGTTTCTGCTCTATATTCTAAATTCGTGTGCCATTCAAAACTTGTACTACCAACTTGACGTACGTTATAAAAACAGGTATTTAAACAACTATATCTGAAATAAGATTTGTTGTTTAAAGACAAACCGAATTTTGCAATTTTATAAGAAAGAAGCTTTTTAATTTTGAATATAATTAAATATCTATAATTAATGGAGTCGTTAATTATAATGTAAATGTTTGGATTGCCTTACATTTTCCTATTGTATGATTTTTCCATTGCTTTCAATTTTCTTATTTCTATTAACAGATCCGACTTTAATAACGTCATCTTTATATAACGGAAAAAATAAACTCCAACCAGTTTTCATTGTAATGTTATAAGGAAAAAATATGTTAAAATATTTGGAAAGACATTTTTTGTACTTATTATTATAATCGGTTTCTAGTTCTAGAAAAGATATGCGCGAGTTATGGTTCCTAACCCCAGGTCATCTGTTGTAGAGTCAGTAAAACCTATTTCGTTTGTCAGCATCAGCAACTGCAGCTGCTCTCAATAATTTTATGTAGAATAAGCTATTAATTTTGTATAAATACTAGTGTTTAAGTTAGTTTAATCGAATTATTAGTATGTTGTCGTAACGCTGTAATTTTATTTAAATAAATTATTTTTAACCCGTTGTCGTCAACTTAATCCGCAAATCTATTTCTGAGGTTTAAGTGAATTGTATTAATTTGTTTAATGACAAACAACAATTTTTCACCATCATTTCCGCTGGATTCAATGCCACGGGCCCTACATATTCATTGTCCTCCTTACAATGCAAGGGCAAGCAATCATTCGTATTCAAATCTGGAGGGAAATCGACTTTATTATGTGTCAGCAATAAAATACAAATGACATCATAACAAATACGAGCCGTATTGTGAGTACACACAGTCGTAAATCTATTGGACCGTACGATGGATTCCTGTCATAAAATCAAATAGCAAATATCAATTTTATTCTAGTGTAATGCGCGACCTGTAGAACTATATCAGCTTTCATGAGTGGAGTGCATGCCTAGCTTTATGACATACAATTTCGTATTGACCGTCTTTTATTAGTGTAAGCAGTAATAAACTTATGATTTTTATACTATTTACTTGTAATAGGTTTTTTAAATAATGGTACAAATATTAGATCAAAAATTTATTAAAAAAAATCAACCAATACAACCATTAAGATATTATTGGCTTCTTTTTATATTCATAAAATGAAAAATATATTTTAATCAAATAAATTTAAGTGGGGTTGGAATTTACTTAGAGACTAATGCGATCACTTAGTTATAAGTATAGATTATGAATTATTTTGAACAACTCATTTACTAAAAGGTAAGTATTTAGAAAGGCTAAAATCGTATTATTCTCCAAAAAGTCTATAAAATACTAAGTTATTTTTAACTTCGTTAATGTGTATGTAGGTAAATATAAAATGATGTGGTTTCGAATCTGTACGAAGCAACTGGAGCGTATACAGTCTTCTAGATCGACTACTCAATGAGCCATGCGAAATCATCAATGGCCACAAGGTTTGTATTATGGTACGTGGCGTGGGCATGGGTGAGTGAACCAGAAAATATTCCTGTCTATAACAAAACGCAAGAACATCTTTTTTTGTTTTCTGAGTAACTATCTAATGTATAAAAAAATATAAAAATAATAAGATTTTGATAAAAATATATTATTTACTCACTACTAAGTCAAATTCACATTATTACGATAAATTTTTAATAGAAAAACACTAGGAAAACTCGGTTTTCAGTCATTGTCAAATATTTGTAAGAATGTTTCCTTCGTATCCGAGGATATTTCTCTCATTGATGAAGCGACGCTTGCCTTCAGCGTAAAAAAGCTAAAAGTACTAGAAAATTTAGACGGATACTCACAGCTACCGAGCTGGTACCTTAATTGAGAGAGCGATTTGTGTCCCCAGTAGATTATTTCTATTTTTTCTTTTAAAACTTTGCAAAGATATAAAAACCACATGATTACTTCATTTATCCAGGTAAATGGTTAGGAATCCCTAAGTTTACTACGAAATCAATGAAGATGTCTGATATTCTAATCTTTTACGGCTCTATACTAAAAACTTCTAGGGATATGACAAAAGACTTCAAAATTTTATTAATACGTAAAAGTAAAAAATAGTGGAAGCTCTATCCTGAAAGTAGCTAAGTACAACATTTTCACATTAAAAATTGATCTATCACAGCGCGAGATAGCTTGTAATAGTAGTTTGAATTTGCCTTAATCTATATTGCGAAATATCGAAGATCCAGTGCAAACACAAAACATAAAACTTGATTTTAATTTTTACTTTCAATAAATATTATAATATAATTTATAATATAATAAAATCGGTTAAGTAGTTTAGGAGTCCATCGCGGACAAATAACGTGACACGGAATTTATATATATTAAGATAGGCAGTCGCTTGACCACTAACTCGCCTGATGGTTAGCGACGATGCGATCTAGAATGTGGCGCGCTTGCTTAGAAGATACCTATTCACTCGTAACTTGAAGACCCCTTAATTGTATTTGTCAGGAAACATAGATTCAGGCAAAGAGTTCCATTCCTTAGCGGTACGTATCACAAAATTGGAACTAAAACGCTTAGTACGACTCTTTGGTACATCTATCATACCAAGAACATGAACTGTTGGTTAGGTATTCGGCTTAGAAACACTTGAAATAATTCATGAGGACTCCCAAGGCCTCGGTAGCTTATTTGGAAGATTACCCGCCAGGATAGAGAGAGGATATCAGTTCTAATCCCACCTGAATACTGAGAAAAGTTGATTTTTTCTAGTCATATTTCTTTAAAATATCTGTTTTCTATTTACTGCATTCAATTAAGAAAATGACTTATCACTAAAACTTTGCAGTTCTTTGTTTTTCATCAATAAGACGTAGGTAATAGATTAGAAAATAAGACATCTTAAATTAGTTCGTGGTTTTCCTAGGGATTCCATATAATTTCTGTCCTTCTGTAAAGCTAGGCATGCATTTGCCGCCCCTAAGCTATTAAATTTTTGCCGCACCTACTGACCTCTAAAATAAGATTCACTGTTCACAATAACGTTAATTCCTTTTTTAGGGAATAATCTAGTTTCAAGATTATTTTTACAACTTTTCGGGTATATTTTAAGCTAAGAAAAGCAAAGCTTTGTTTTTACTGCACTATTACTTACTGAAAAGAAGTAAGTAATAGTGCGCTTGTTTGGGCCATTTGCCGCCCTAAGCTTCAGCTTTTTCAGCTTCTATGGTAAATCCGGCACTGCATGAAAGCTTACATAATTCTACAGGTCGCGCATTACACTAGAATAAAATTGATATTTGCTATTTTGATTTTATGATAGTAATCCATCGTACGTATATCAAATTTAGTACGTGTATTTGTCATTAAATTCCTCCCTAACGGCTGAACTTATGATGTATTTTTTTTGTGTTTTCGAGCGGATCCCTAGATGGTTTATATTTACAATTGGAATCGATAGGGGTTGCTGTGAACCGAATAGGGCAACATCTAGTATTTTTCATAGAATTACTTAATAGTTCGTGACATCGTTCAAAATACACGTTATTACAGTCCGACAGACAGCACTTAACAATCCGTATCGGGTCCACGTGGTAAGTTATTACACATTGTCCTTACAGTATTTTTATCCATATCCTTGGGAAGGCCTCTGCCCCAATAGAGGCGTCATTAAAAGACTGATGGCGTTGATTCTATATATGCATTCGAAGTAATGGCAGGCACGTAGGGTGAATTAGTGACGTGTATGATTTACTAATTATGTCCAGGGCGGCGCCATAACTTATATAGATTCTGATCACGATTTTATCTGTCATCGTTCGTTCTCAATTAATTCTTGCGAATGTAAAAATAAAATTACCTGTATAGTGATATGGAACAATTAACTTAATATAACAAAAAATAACACGACACTGTGAAGTAGAGTTATGTTGGACTGATACAGTTTAAATGTTAATTTTATGGCTATCGAATCGAGTTAACTACCAACGCCCCGGGCGTTTAAACTGCACCTCCTAACTGCAATTCAAACCTTTACTGTACGAAAAAAGGCAAAGCGCATATACTAAAATACCTATTTATTACAAAATAACTATCTATTCAAAGATTTAGTAAAAGATATTTTAACCAATCACTTGGGATTATACCTCATACTATAAAGAAGCTCAGTGATATAACGTTGGGAAACTAGAATATGCTTAATTACGTTGGCTAATGAAACCCAGACAACTGACGTTCAAGTTTCTCATGAGCCTTTTACTCAGTAGCGTAATAGGGGGGGGGGGGGGCAGAGGGTGCAAATGCCCCGGGCGGCATAAAGTCTACGGTATAAAGATAAGGCACGTTCCAAGGGGCGGCAAAGTTGGTAAACTGCCCCGGGCGGCAATTGCTCTATTTACGCTACTGCTATCACTCCAGTCGAACAGACAAAATATTTCAGCATTTTTAGCGCCCCTTTATGCCCGGCGCCCTGGGTGGTCACCCCACCGCGCCCTATCCTAACGCCGCAACTGGCTGTACATATTGTCATTCACTATATTCTATACTCTTTTAGGTCCTCCACCTCTAAATAATCCCTAATAACTATGTCTTAGTAAATAGATCAGCATTTTTCTATAAAGAATGTTTACAATGCGATATAAATATTATTTATATTACTTTTAACATTTTAATAACTACTTACTACTTTTAAACTTAATAACATTTTATAATTTTGATCAACAACCGTAGCTTCAATTGAAGCTGCTTTTCATTTTATTTCTTTCTTGCTTCTCTTTCTTTTTTATTGTTCAGTCCCTTTTTCTTTCTTTCTTATCTCTTTTTCTCTTTCCATTGTCCATCCATGGCTCCGACCCCTGATGTAATGATATAATAATATCTATTAACCAAACTGTAAAAAACTTTTATAAATGTGAACCAGTTGTCCTAAAATTTAAAAAATCAAATAAAAAAAATCAATGTACTTAATACGTACGTGTAAGACATTTTTAATAAGATTTTATGGCCTGGATACGTGTCCTTTAGGTCATGTCTGCATATTCAGTAATTTCTCTTTTTAATTAGATGATAATGAATGATGGTGAGAGCTGATTTATGACTTATAAATAACCAATAAATAGATAAGATAATACCCCTTTTCCTAGGTTTCAGCAAAGATGTGGGGTTTTATTGAAGCCTCCCCTTGGGCTTACTTACAAAACTCGTGCTGTTTTGTGTCAGTTGCCAACTTTTTTGCATGTTCACAAACACTTAGTGAACAATTATCCACCATTATTATATACATTTCAATGGTGGGTTATTATTGTATATTGATAAACCACAAGTTTAATAAAGAAAACCAAAACCACTGAAGTGACGCTTCCCGCTCTAGCATTAATGCGCAATATCAGTAGTTTTCAGTATTGAATCATTTAATTTTAGTACAAACTGAAAATACGAATTAACGTGACCTTACTTGATGTAGTTTATCCTCATAACTGGGTTTTTACTGAAACTTAAAATAGTACGCATTATTTAAAGTTTGAGTTTCAATTCAGTAACAATTTTAATTAAAATTATTATAATAGAAAAATACTAGAAAAAATCGACTCGGGTCACAGTTCAATTCTCAGGCAGGAGCCGAACCCGCAACCCTTGGAAATCCGGTCCAATGCTCTCCTAATTGAGCTACCGAGCCTTGTGAACACTCGTCGAAATTTTCTAGTACCTTTCTGATTTTACGCTGTAGGCCAGATTTGTTTCATCAATAAGAGGAACATCCTCTCGTATTCGAAAGAAACATTTTTACAAATGTTTGGGCAATCGATTAAGATGAAACAGCCATTTAGTTTTAAATTTTTTATATATTTTATGCATTTTTCAATGCGATCTTATAAGATAAATTATTATAATAGAAAAATACTAGAAAAAATCGACTCGGATCACAAGTAAATTCTCAGGCGTCAATTATAAAACAATTGTAATTACTAAAATCATAATAATTTATCCTTTTCTTGTTTTCTAGATGTGCAGGCCCAAAGAAACCTCTTCTTTAATAGTTTTGTAAAGGTTGATGTGTACTTGTGTGTGACTGTACTTAAGCTTATGTTCAAGTGTCGTAACAGACACTAACGCGGCGTATGATATCTAGAACTCGTACCAGTTTAACTATGAGCATTTACCTAGACTAAATTAAGAACAATTTACGATATGGTTGTTTTATGTTTGCAGACAATTTAGTTCACGGTTCATTGGCAAGTATCAACAAGATTCTGTTGTTATTCAGCTTCAGATGCAAGTTTTATTGTAATCCTACATTGAAATAAGCATATAATATATTCCATGTATGAGTTTGCATTTTTTTTTAATTTTATATAATTTGGCGCTTTGTATTTTCGGTAACGATTTCATTGATTTATTTCGTCATTATATATACATAATAAAATAAAAAATTTATATGTTTTTAAAAAGCATTATCAAAAAATACATTCTTCGAAACAAAAAGAAGCCATATTTAGCTATTTGTATTTTTTTGTAATTTTCTTACTAGAAACTAAAAAAATAAAATGATTTTTGCTGCTTTTTGCACCGGTAGCGATCCAAACTTTTGCGGCAAAAGTCTCAGGTTCGAACTCTGGCACACTCTGGTAGGGGCAAATCTTTGAGTGTTGAGCTTGTGCACTTGTTGCCGAGTCATTGTCGTGTACATACCTACTTATTTTATAAGTTATTTGGTACCCATAGTACAAGTTTAGGACGAAATAATTATGTCCAAGTTATATTAACACAAGCCTTACAGTGATGCTTACTTTATTATAATAATTACTAGCGGCCGCCCGCGACTTCGTTCGCGTGGAACATTGCAACGTTACTTTATTTTTCTAAAATAAAAGTAGCTTGGGTTTCTCCTTATTACATCAGCTACCTGTCAATAAAAGTCCCGTCAAAATTGGTCCAGCCATTTCAGAGATTAGCTGGAACAAACAGACAGACAGACAAAAATTGTAATAGTAGTTTATGATACTGTTGCATAATAAGGGTTCTTATAACATGAGTGTGTTTTAAAAAAACGAGCCGTAGGCGAGTTTTTTTATAGCATCACACGAGTGTTATAAGACCAAGTTATGTACAGTGTCATACACTACTTTATCTACTCTCATACTATAATATGTAAAACAATATTGCAAATAAAACGCTGAATATAACAACAAATTTATTTAAATGTCAAATGTTGGCGCCAAGGTGCAAACATCAATTGCGCATGCGTGTTGCGTCGGTCGTCGAGGACTCGTTCATTGAAACCTTTTTAAAGTAGAGGTTCAACCTCCTTGGTCCAGCTGGAGGTTGTATAGGTGTATCGTTATGATAAAAAAGTTATATTATGTTACAGGTGTCCATACAAGACCTGTATCGTAATGAAACTTTTTTTTTATTATTTTTGGCCTGTACGTAATGTTTGTCATAAGCATTTTGTTTTCAGTTTTAGAATCTTTGTATTATAGTATTAGAGTAGATAAAAAATGTTATTTTGGCGTATGTACCGTATATATATTCATATGCATGTAATAAAAAACGGCTATTTCAATATTAAAAACAGACACTTCAATTTTATTTATATGTATAGATATAAATTGAAGTTACTATTAACTTAACAGCCATATCTCTGATGTTCATATCTAGCCCGCATGTGGAATTGACTTGTCCTGTTTTTATTCCCTGAAGCGAGAAAGAGACAACCTGTTTTTCTCACGTGTAAACTTCTGCCTAGGCTGTTTTCACCAAGACAGATTTCTTGAAATTATATACGACTTTTATAGGAAAACTTATACATTTTACAAATATCCGTGTATAATAAGTTACAACAAAATGTTTCCGTATTATTATAGTTTTCCATACCCTTGTAAGTCCTGTGTTTTTTTAACATCAGTAGTAGTACCTGCCGGCTGTACGAATCAAAACTTCAGACCACGACAAAGAGATGTCGGTTTTAGGCAATTTTGAAAGTGAATTACTGTTGTCTGTACTTTTAAGGTATGTTTGTGATGTATAGCACCTCTTTTAGAAGGAAAACATTGAAATTTTTTGTACTTGGGTAAGTACGTTAAGTAGTTTCTTTATCTATGTAGTTAAAATGTCAGGTCTGAACTGCTATCATTAATTTGTACTTGTATAAGTACGTGGGGACTTACGAGGTTATCTTTGTGATATCTGTATTGTACAGTTTTAGTAAGTGCGGCTTGTGTGGAAATTGCATTTACGTAAAATTCCATCGATCAAAGTTAATTGTATAAGTACCTATGTAATTTATAATGAAGAACATAATGACGCAGTAGCCAGCGCGTTCTTCCTTATATTATAGAGGTTAAACCACATTTGTATGGACAGGCATAGGATTTCGGTGACCCAAAATAGTCATTGATAACCAGGGTTTGATGATATTACATCCTTGATGTACGCCAATCATAATTATATCAATTATTAATTTTACAAATACATACATAAAATCTCATTTTTATTTATATTTCATAAAACGGTACCAATTTCAGAACGTGCTATCGTTTTATTAAACATAAGATTGGTGAAACTCGAAACTCTCCGCATCCGTGTTTTACTAAATTATAAGAAAATAACATAAAAAACGATTAATTGCTTTCTGTGTTCATTTGAATTTTATTCCAATTTACACTTATTTAAAAAATGTATCAAAATGTTAAGAGTACATAATTTAAATTAACTAGATATTTCCAAAAATATATCCAATAATAATATAAAAATATTTCGTATTTTGATATTTATTGTAAATATCAGATATTTTAACCCTGAAGCTGACAATTTATTTTAACAAGTGAACGCGAAAGGGTTTACTTAAAAGAACGTAGTTTCCGACTGCATATAATATTGTGACATTACATTTAATTAAACACATAATGATTTTATCATCTATGTGTTAAAACTTGTTTACGACAATAATTAACACATTCAAGACACGTGCATAATAAATGACATGTCACGACTCACAACAGGTGAGTCCTAGATATCCTATAAGATGTTAAATAGGAAAATTATTTAATCAGTAATAAGTGATATAAGAATATTCATTAATAGTTGTCAATATTAGAATATTGATTTGTTTGTGCAGAAATGGAAAAAAATAACGTTGATTTAACGTTTAAACGAATAGACGATTTGGTCTATCAAATAAAAAAAAAATAACTAAGATGGCGCAGCGACCCAAATTGGGTCTTGGCCACCGATACCACGAGACGCCATTCGAAACGGTTCTGCGCCTTCTCCTGCCCTTGGTGGCCTGGAGTGTGCGTAGATCTTGGAAGATGTGGAGGGGGATCTTCGCACACTCTATCAAATTAAGGAATGAAAAGAGAAGGTGAATTAGAGAATCACACCGTTTGGTGTAATGGTAGCAATCCTGCCTTCCGAACCTAAGGGGCAGATGTTTGTGTTATGAATACTAGAATTTGTACCTGAATCATGGATACTTATCTATATATTTCTATGAATATCACATATCCATGTACCATATATGTAAGACTATCCCTTACTCTAGTCGGTATGCATAACACAAGTTTTGACGGATTTTTAGCTTCGGTCGCCAGAACATTAAGCTAAACAATCTAAAAATGAAATGAAGTTTACAACAATGGCATAGTTCAGAAGTCAATGTATATATGATGACGTACGGGCGACTGTAGGTACTATCATCCCAGCAGTATTTAAAATTAGTTTAATTAAGTACATTTAAAGCATGGACAAACCAAGGTTTACATATATCATTTGGGAAATCACGAGGAAGAAATTGTGGAATTCCGGAATAACGCATTTGAAACATTGATTATTAAATTTTAAGGAACCATTAATTTTACTAGGTATCACAGGTGACATTATAAATAAGTTAAGGCAAACCATTCGAAAAACTAAACCAAAATGGAATGTATGTCTGACACAGACATAAATTCCGTTTTATAATTGGTTTATACTTTTTAGAAATATCCTTAGTAGAACTTCCTCATTAGAAGTTCATTCCAGATTTTTTTTAAAACATTGATTATTATCGATTATCCACGAACAAATCGATATGTGTATCACCCTTAATGAAAACTAAAGCCACATAATTTCTCTTCATACGAAGATTTTTGTATAAGACTATACTCGGCAAGTGAAAAGTTATGGAGTTTTTAGTGTTCAAATCAACAAGCCTTCAAACTAAATTCCATAGCACTAACTTTTATAATTGTTCCTTGAATCATTCTTCATGGAATTCATACTTTCAAGGATAAAGTAAAAAATTGCTAAGCTGCTTGTTCATAAATTTAGCTTATTGGATATTTACTAGTATGTGTATGTATGTACATCACTAATTTTATTTTACATACTTAGGTAATTATATATTGGATTGTCTTTCTATTATTATTATCTTTACTTTCGTAATCTTATTTATTTTTTGCAATCATTTATTTATTTATAATTATTATAGGTGTTATTATTAGAACAGGCTTATTTTTGTTGCACCATTAATCATTTATTGCGTTATTTCTCTTCATCCAAAGGTTGTCTGGTAGAAATCGATTGTGGCAACTGGTATTGTTTTTTTTTATTTTATTAATGCTAATAATCTATGTATAACATATTTCTATACGTATTTTTTATTCATTTTTTCACTGAACATTGCAAATAATAAACACACATGGATTGTATGTTCTATGACATAAACGCAGTTCCTTGCTACGTGCGTATTGCGTAACATAACCCGTTTCCAATCAATTATTTTTTTTTATCTAACTTGGTTTCATAAACACTTTGTCTACGAGTATATTATTTATACTAGGTGTATAAATAATATTATATGTTAACAACACAATTATGGCAAACATAGTACATTCAGTAATGGTAATTATTTATGGCGCCATACTTATGTGATTTGCATGGGAAACAAGGATGTAGATTGCCTCAGAAAATGTTCTTTGGCATAAATAATGTGATGGTATTATTAAATACAAAACAATTCACGGATAACAATATGTTATCGTATGAAATTTTTATAGTAATTTAATAGTCAAAGTTCTGAGTGTGATCGGAGATAGGATGGACTCGGTTCTGCTCATACATGTTTGATGAACAGCCTGAGGAGATGCAGAAGTAAATTATTAAATTGAAAATAAATTAAATTAACTAAATTAAATTAAATTGTTTGTTGATTTAAATTTTACCTGAAATAAACATTTATCATTTTTAAGAAAATTCATATTTCAATGATCGTGCACCAGTTATATAATCTATATTTTGTAGAGAAAACATTGTCATTTAAAAATTCAGAGGAAAGAATAGCCTTGTAAAGGCAAATAAAAAAGGGGATTATTGCCGTGCTTTTTATTTTTGAGGCACCGTTATTTCTAAGCAGTTGCATATGCCAAGGTCATGGAAGAACTCCAAAATATCGAAGTCACAAAATTTAAAGAAAAGGGGTAATTACCCCGTTTTAATTAATAACTTAAGTGATGATTAAAGTTTCATATAAATAAAAAAACCTGTGAATGTCACAATATTTTAAGTGTAAAGGTATTAAATTACGTAGATACGCAGCGTTCGCTAAATGCAAAATAGTTTTTCTTCTTTTATACGGGCGATTTTCGCAACTCATCATTTTTCTCTTGATATGCGTTAGGGTTTCTGGCTTGTTCTACTCCAGCCAGACAAGCTCTGCTAAGAAACGCTCCAAGCGCCTTCAATTTTTTTAAGTGTAAGTTTAAATTTCATATGAATAGGCTAGATTGTCCAAATTTTGTACCTTCATAAAATATTTAAGCGTTAAATATTAATATTAGATAATTATATATCCCGTTTTCTCAATACTTTTGTAAGATAAGTATATAAGAACAATACGTCCTTTTAACTGTGTAACTTGAACATGTATATAGACGTTTTTAATGGTAAGTTTGATCCGTCCAATACAGTAAATTCCAAAATTATAAAAGTCAGACGGTCCTCAACATGCCAACAAAAACGCAAGCAATGTCATTTACCTACTCACTTGTTTCTATCTTTTTGTATTTGTTTTTTTTGTGTATGTTTGCCCTTTTTTGTTATTTTTATCGTAGATGTAATTAATGTTAAGCTTACGTTACGTTACTTACGTAGTTTATATTTAATTTCATGGTGTGTACACTATTTCAAGATTATTTTATTTACTGTATATCTACGTAATCTGTTAATGTATCTAAAATAAATGAATAGATAAATAAATATAAATGCAATAGACTAAGTGAAAATAAAGACACTCTAAACGACGTTCGGCTTACGATTCAGATAACACAACATTCGCAAGAACCGGTCTTCGAACTTCGTTCCTCGTCACGTCAAGCCGTAGCATCAGGGTCTATCTGCAACACCGTGCACACACCGTGCAACACACACACTGTGCGTGGTGATATTCATCATAAATCACCACGCACAGAAGGTTGAAATTTCCCTTCAGCATTTTCTAGTCTATTGTTATTAATGTCCCCAAGATGGATGGGCTTATGATTCATTTAAATACAGTTAAACCGCATTCACCATGGTGTTGTAAAAGACTTAATTTCTTTAGTCCTTACTTTGAGGCTCGAAACTTTTGTTTAACCCGCGATTATAAGCCTTAAGAATAATGACTCCTTTAAATTCTTTTGAATCCTTCAAGCCTTTAGACTCAAATCAGGTCTCTATTGTAAATTTAGAGATACGAGCCTTTTAAATTCTTTGAACTTAATTTGAGTTCCGAGCTTAAGGAATGAGACTGCAGTTTAATCAAAAGGACCAACATAAATATGTGGCCTTATAATGGTGATATTTTTATTATTTTCTTTTTATTTGCTTGACTAAACTTTTAAAGCAGCTATAAACATTCAGTTAAGATGAAATTGCTCATAGTTTTGTCTCAGTTTTAAGATGTCTTCAATAGACTGATCTGTTTTTAAAAAGTTCCGTTATCAGTTCTTTTTGAAATAACTAAGCCCTTTTTAGACGACCGTTTGGTGTTCCGTTCCGACCGTTCGATCTTGGGTTCGAATCCCGGTAGGCGCAGATATTTGTATGATGAATACGAGCATTTGTACCTGAGTCATGGGTGTTTATATATATTTCTATAAATATTACTTTTCTATGTATGTCTATCCGTTACCCTAGTATCCATAACACAAGCCTTACAGTGCTTATTTTGGGCTAGGTTAATTGGTGTGAATGTAAGAAACATTTAAAGGAATTAGTCAAGTTTTTTGTTAAGACTAATAGTAGTCTTTATTATGAACTAGCGACCCGCCCCGGCTTCGCACGGATGCAATGCTCTACTATATTATGCATGTATTATACATATAAACCTTCCCCTTGAATAACTCTATCTATTAAAAAAAACCGCATCAAAATCCGTTGCGTAGTTTTAAAGATTTAAGCATACATAAGGATATAGGGACAGAGGAAGCGACTTTGTTTTATACTATGTAGTGATATACTCAGAATGAGTTCTAAGTATATCACTTAGAACTGCTTGTGTTCTGCTTGTTTTAAAGTCAAGTGGAATTATATTTTTGGAGAGTTTAAGACTTAAGTTCTTTGAAAAACTAATTCAACTTTACTACATAAGCTATAATTGATTCAGTCATATTTATAATGTGATCAGAACGGGGCCAAATGGTTATAGTATATTTTTTACAGTTTGTAAGTATGTTTCTTGTCTATTAACCGTATTCGTGCTAACTGAACTCCTTTTTGGTGAGCATCGACCTCGACAGTCCTTTGTGGAACATAATGTAATTATATTTTGTGATCTATTATATATAGCTGTGACGTGGGAAACATCCATATTCAACACTATGACGTAATTGGTGTTGCTTTGGGTTGTCACGATGTTCAATTTGAGTTCCTTATATAAAAAGCGATTCCCTTACTCTACTCTAGGTGGTACTCTGTACTGTGTTTCTGTACTAGGTACTCAGTAACTGTGATTTGAAATACACTATGTAGAAAGAAAATTACATCGAGGCATTTTATGTTTATAATACAGACGATTGCGACTTGTTACCTACATTTGTGCTTGTATCATGTCAAAGTTAAATTGTTTATTTTTGGGCAGGAGCTTTTTTGTGATTATATTTTGTAAGTTTGTTTAATTATTGTTTTGTTTATTTGCATCTCACTTTTGCTCATAATATATACACTGTTAGTAAGTAGAAATCATTTTGGCTGTAATTGTTATACTTTAAATTAGAGCATTTTTGCGATTTTCACAGCAACAAATTGACTCCATTTATTTTAATATAAATCATTTAGATTTTTTTCTACCAACTTTTTAGACTTATGTATCATTCTTTAAAATGAAATATCGACCAATAAGTATCTAGGGTTAAGTAGTTCTTCATTTCATTTATTAACATAGAATACTGTTATTTATAAATAAAGATTATTATTATTATTAAATTGCGAAAGAATCAATTCCAGTGCGTCAATTCTTTTAAGGCTGGTTTCTATCAATGAGCCTGGTTGGTTTATGGTCGAGGGTCAAGCGGAAGTGTGACCCGAACATCTCCTAACGACCGTTATTGCGTAGCGAATATAGTTCAGGCCGATTCAAGGCACGTGTTGCTATGATAACAGATATATTGCTATCTTTATCGATTTTATTAAGTCATATAACTATTTATATTTATAGCCATTGTTTCATTTAAATGTGGTATTAGTAATTTGTCATATGGCGACATCTGTCGTCAGACTTTGTTGGTCTCTATGGTTGGTCCGACTCGGGGGATTCCCCTTACTTTATTTTAGCTATGCAGAAAAAGGAAACATTATTTCACTCAGGCTTGACATGAAACGAGATAGAAGATCGTATTGTATGTACGTAGGTACTACTTTATTTTAATTATCATCCATCTGTTATCTCAAGTTATCTGTGATAACGAAAGGCGCAGTTATTTAAACAAAATGGATAAGTTTTTAATAAAAACGGATAGAAACAAAAAAGGAAAGCAGCGAGAAGATGTCGAGGTATGTTTTACTTGACTTTCTAAATTACTATTGACTCGAAAAGAAAAATGGCCAAAGTTCATACAATGATGGATCTGATTTCCAATGTCTTCTTCTAAAAATCATTATTATATGGTTATAATTTGCAAAATGTAGTAAACATAGGCGAGATAGCCATAATTATATTAATATAATACTGGTTTGAGGTTAGTAATACATACATCTACGTATCTATAAAATACATGGGTGGACATTTTACGTTTCATTTTGCAGTTTTAAAAATATTTAATATAACAGTTTTGCTTTTTACCCGACTACGGCAAATCCAAATTGTATATATGTCAGAAACACATTAAGAAAGTAAAAATAAAATTATTTTCATCCCACCACCTCGGAAAGTGTAATTTTGCGCTTCGAAATCTGGCTGGAAAATTCTATTTTATTCGCTTGAGCGGCAAAGTAGATTTGAATTTAGAACATCACATATAATGAGTACTCAATATAATTGTAAATTCAAAACGTCATTAAACCTATTTAATGTAACCTCTATGGTGCCAAATTTATGATAAGAACTTTTTAAATTGTGAAAAAATTTAAATTTGGAACCTTCTTGGTTTCTTTGTTTTATTTGCGTGCTTCGCGCCATTCTAGTTTTTCACGTTTTATTGCTTAATATAATTAACATAACCTAAAAACTGTACAAAAAAATCAACTAAAATGAGTGACATTAGCGACGATGAAGTTTATCTAACGCCAACTGAGTTAACTGAAACAGTTAATAATGCGCAAATGAGCCTTCTCCCTCAGCAATCACGAGAGAAGTATTTGAAACAGTACGATATATTTAACATGTGGCGACTAGCTAAAGGAGCAAAAACTTTCTCCGAAAACGTTTTGCTGGCATATTTTATAGAATTATCTGAGACCAAGAAAGCAAGCACGCTATGGAGTACGTATTCAATGCTAAAATTAACAATTAAGATGAAGAAAGACGTTCATATCGACACCTATCATAAATTAGTGGCATTTTTAAAAAGAGCCTCATCTGGTTATAAGCCAAAAAAATCGAAGGTTTTCACAGCATCTGAAATTGCAAAGTTTATTAATAAAGCACCTGATTCCGTATATTTAGCGGCAAAAGTAAGTCAATACGTGTAATTTTTTGTTGTTGATAAAATTGTACATAGTACTTACAATATTTTTAATTTGATTAATTTATTTACGATTATAAATACTTCTTTTGTTACAGGTTGTTCTTATTATTGGTATAACCGGAGCATGTCGAACAAATGAACTTACACTACTTAATGTCAATAACGTATCAAAATATTCTCATAATTCTGATGAATTGCTATTAATTAATGTACTAAATACCAAGACAAAAAAAGACCGCAACTTCGTTATTCGCAAGGAATATGTAAACATTGTTCAGAAATATCAAGCTTTACGTCCTTCTAACACCCCAATTGAACGATTTTTTCTACAATATCGCAACGGAAAGTGTATCCGACAACCTATGGGTCAGAATAAAATTGGCAGTATTCCACGAGAAATAGCAACTTTTCTCGGACTTTTAGAACCCCCGTTATACACCGGTCACTGTTTTAGAAGAACCTCAGCCACACTTTTGGCCGAATCAGGGGCTGATCTTCTATCGCTTAAGCGCCATGGAGGCTGGAAGTCTAATTCGGTTGTAGAGGGATACATAGAGGATTCAATCCAAAGTAAATCAAAAATTTGTAATAGTATCGTGGAGGCCATAACGCTGAAAGAACCTCTGTCAGATTCTTGGTCTCGCCCTTCTACATCTAAAATGAGCCCCCATAAGATTGGAAACAATAGCCCTCTCTCGCCAACATTTACGCCAATAGAATCCAATGAATCGGCACAACTATTTAAAATTACTGATAGTTTACCACAAAACAGCGCACAATTCACAAACACCAACATAACATTACCTAACAAAAATATTAAACTTAACATAAGTAACTGTAGCAACGTTACATTTAATATTTCCTAATTATTTTCTACTTCTTATTATTTTCTTCAATTTATAGATTATCTTAATGTGTTTTAATTGAAATAAAAATATTTTGTCATTATAAATTGTTTTCTTTTTCATTTTGTCATTTCCTCGCTGAGGTGGGATGAAAAGTTACGTATTGCACTCGAGTGGAAAGATTTTTCACCTTGTGCTCGTTTGTTTCCCTCGCTGACGCTCAGGATTCTAATTTAGAATCACTCGCTGCGCTCGTGATTCAACTTTAGAATCCTTCGCTTGCTCGGTCATCCAAATCGAGCACGCGGTTAAAAAGGAACTTTCCACTCTTGTATAATAAATAACTATTCTTTCTCATTCCTAAATTATGTGATACGTTCGTTTTATTGTTATTCATATATATGTTTATTTCAAAAACTTGAAACGGAAAGTAAATGAAGCATAACGTTGTAGTTTATCTTGAAATTAGTGATCTTATCAAGAATAAATCATTATTTTTTATTTCCGGACGCTTCTAAAATATTTGATATTACTGACGAGAATAACTAAAAATCTTCATGTATGACTGATTTTTAGATATCCTCTATTTCATTTTTTTTCATGTATGACTAAGTTTTAGACATTCTCTGTTTAATCGAGTTCCATTTTGAGTTGACCGACTTTAGTTAATATCTGAGACTCTAATTTTGTTTATTTTTCTTTTTTAGCGGACGCAAATAAGTGACAAAGGTTTATTAGAGCCAGATCCAAATATTCCCAGTGGTTGTAATTCTGCTTCAACAGCTGTGTCCGTAGACTCTACAGAACTGATAAAAAAAACAGAAACGTTTTAATAAATTTAATGAGGCATGGCTGCAAGAAACTGAGTTTGCAAAATGGTTACGAAAAGATTCGAGCATGAAGGATGGTCATGAAATGGCCGCATGTTCAATTTGCTCAATTTCAATTATTGCGCATAAAAGTGACTTAGTCCGTCACATGAATTCCGATCGTCACAAAAATAAAACTTTGGAAGTACGGCAAACACAAAAAATTGATGATTTTATATTACCTACAGATTTAGAGAAAAGTGCCAGAAAGGCTGAAATTAAATTATCTGGTTTTTTAGCAGAGCAAAACATACCTATATCAATCATAGATACCTTGGGCGCTCTGTGTGCAAACATTTTTCCAGATTCGGCAATAGCAAAAAACATCAATCTACACAGAACAAAAGCCACAAACGTACTAAAGAATGTGTTAGGAAGTTCTTTTATGGAGGACGTAAATGAAAAATTGAGTTTAAAAGGAACTTTTTTTTCAATTATAATGGATGAAACAACCGACCAAAGCACTAAAAAACAATGTTGTTTCACGGCTATTGTATATGAACAAATCAATAATATAGTAGACTCCATATTTCTAGACATGATTGAAGTCCAATCAGGAACTGCCGTTGGACTCTATGAATGTTTAAAACAAATGTTGACGCAGAAAAATATACCAGCGGATAATATGGTAGGTTTTAGCTCTGATACCACAAATGTAATGGCAGGTGAACATTGTTCGGTTTTTGCGCTCCTTAAAAAAGATTTTCCTCATATTGCACTTATAAAATGCTCCTGCCATATGATTAATTTGTCGTCATCCAAAGCCTGCTTAAAATTACCGAGAAGCATCGAAGATTTGTTGCGATCGGTTGGAGCACACCTTAGTAGAAGCACACAGCGACAAATAAAATTCAGAGAGTTCCAAGAATTTTTTCAAGTAGACATACATAAAATGCTCACATTGTCGCAAACTCGTTGGCTCTCTCTGAAAGCCTGTGTGGATCGCGTATTGGAACAGTATGTGCCGCTTAAAGCCTATTTAACAGAATCTGTTTTTAGCGATCCTTCAAAGACTACGGAAGAAATGCTGAACACGATGAACAAGCAATTTACAGTAGTGTATTTGGAATTCATGTCATACGTGTTACATCTGCTCACAGAATTTAATACTATGTTTCAAGCAGATACACCACTTCTCCACAGACTGAAGCCAGAAGTAGAAACTCTCTTAAGGACGTTGGCTTCCAATTTCATGACTATAAATTATGTCAGATCATGTGACGATATACTAAAAGCGGAATTCAATAACACAAGTCATTTTGTCGACTTAGACAAAATATATATTGGCATTACAGCTAGCGAAAGCATAGAAAAATTGAAAAATGATAGCAACGTTCCTAGTTCAGAGATCACAAGTTTTTATCAAAATTGCCAAGCCTTTTATGTAGTGTTGACGATGGATATATGTAAACGGTTTGATTTCAGTGACCGGTTATTTTCACTGATATCCATAGTAAATCCATCCGTAGCGCAACAGTTTGAAATTAAGTCACTCGGCCCAGTACTTCAACGATTTCCAGTACTCAATAATTTCGTTAAAGTTCAAAATGTCGATGATGAATGGAGAGCACATGCTCTGCTTAACTTCTCAGAATTCGACTTGAACGTGAATGATACTGCCGATATTTACTGGAGCAAAGTATTTAAATTAGAAAATAGTGCCGGTCAATACATATTTACAAATATAAAATACGTAATAAGTCTACTGCTTGTATTACCGTTCTCTAACGCATCTGTAGAGCGCAAGTTTAGTGTTTTAAAAAATCTAAAGACAGAAAATAGAAACAAACGTAACACCGACACAGTGGTAGCTTTGATGGCTACTCGAGAGGGAATAAAGAGAGAAGGGGGCAGTTTAAAATTTAATCCGAGTTCTAAAATGTTGCACAAAAAAGTTTGGCGCGAAAAAAATGTGTAGTTTTTTTTAAATTTATGTCATGTTTTAATAAATAAAAAATAAACTTAAAAGAACGGCCGCCGAGAAAATGCATTTCTGACTGGTTGATTCAATAAACAATGTAACTTTGGATGCATGTGTATTTGTATTTGCCGATGGTATTTGCTCTTCAACGTAACGAAAAATATAATTAGAAAATATAGATATTAAAAAGAACTTTACAGTGAATGTGACACTAGTGATATCTGGCATACGTCAGAAATGCATTCTCACAGAGACCGAACTTTACCTACATTTTTGGTTGTTTTATTTTTGTGGGGAATATGTGGGGAATTATCATTTTTCTTTCCCCAAATGTGGGGAATTTCGACAATGCGTTTGGGGATTTTAGCAAATTACTGTCGGCAACACTGCCCGCAGTGCTTCTAGATAGCCGATGGAAAAAAGGAGATGGAGGTATGAGCACATGCAGCTCCTGAGCACACTCTGCAAAGTACATTCTGTAGAAGACCGACAGACAGGCAACTGCGGCGGTGAGCTAGGGTGTAAATTTGCTCTTCATCAATTTGCTGTTACTAATGAGCCTTCAGCACTGCGCTGAATCGTTTCCAGAGCAGCAAGTTAGTATTTTGCTGAGCCGTTCCTGAAGTGGCTGCAATATCCCATGCAAGATTGGATTCCAAGCTTTATAGATAATTAAAAGCTGTCCCGGCTTGAAATATATATTTTATTTTATTATTATTTTTATACAACTTTCAAGAGACGATTGATGGGCACCAAATATTGGCAGCAAATTCGATGTAAGTTAGTCATTAATTTAAATACCGATCAGTTACATTATTTAAACTTAATGAAGTAATATGAATAAAGCTAAATTATTAAAATTTTAATCGATTGACAGTTATTTTAATTTTGTCCTCGTTAAAAACAAATCATTTCTCTGGATTTGCCCAGCGGAGTGTATCGGTATGGGTGCGCCAACCGAATGTGGTGCGCCCGCGCAGCCCACGCCCGTTCATACAACTATTATACGCTCGATTACTTTCAAATTACCTCTTCACTTTGATGTCTCTTGTTGCGGTGCCACGTTTCTCAAAGCTATCATAAAACTAACGGCCCACCCCGACATCTCCTAGGCTAAACATAATGTACGTATACATTATACATTTTTTTGTATATTAACAATGTGTTCTCGTTAAATGCTTATGTTTCTAGTGGGTAAGTCTGTAGTACATCGGAGATCAATCAACTTAATTGTAATTTATATTATGACAATACTTTGTGTGTGTGTGTGTGTTTGTTACCATATTGTCTCGCTATCCTAATTTTTTTTCCCCTCCGGACGGAAGGGAGGGACGTGGTGAATCCTACATGGATACATCGGCCGGCCGAGAGGTTATGTCAGACTCATACTGACTAAACACCACCTGAAGTAGGCGCCTTAGCCGGGGAAGGCTATACAGGCTTAGCTGAAGCGATCGCACCCGGGAATGAAGGGCGACGCAGCTGACTATCCTAACATTGCAAAGCCCTTACGTACTCCCGCAAAAACAATACGATAGCGTGTTTCTACGCGCTACAGCGCTATCTAGTATAATATAATAATAATATTATTAGACAACATCACATACATTGTTCTGAACCCTGGTTAAGTAGCTTAAGCACTTGTGTTATGGAATTCAGGAACAATGATGGTACCACAACACCCAGACTCGAGCCAATGTGGAAAAGTTCGTTTTCTACATTGACCCGGCCGGAGATCGAACTCGGAACCTCGGAGTGGCTTAACCATGATGCCGGTGTGATTAAACCGGTATGCGAGCCACTCCACCATCGAGATCGTCGCTTGGTTCGATTGGTTATAAGCTGATATCTAGAATTATGGGTTACTACCGTCTTTGTATAAGCAATGTCAATTAAGCCTTTGTTCATTTCGAATAACGTACTTTTTAAGTTTACCCTCCACATATAAACAAACTTACAAAATACGCTCTGTCTTTATAATATTTGCAATAAATATAAAAGTGGACACTGTTATAAGTTTCAAGTCTCCACATTATTGGCGTCATTTGCATAGCTGCATAGATGAAATTAAACAATATCACGAATGCCTAAAATGCGTTTTGTTTCATGATTTTAGGGAATCGATTATTATTGTAGAAATAGTAAAACTTTATGATTACAATTACTAAGCATGGTTTATACTTAGTATGTAGTACTTGACGGCACTATAAGTTCGGAACTGGATACTGTTTTCACTTTGAAATAAATATTCAACTTAAATTGAGTTATTATTATTAACAATATTTCTTACATTCACATCAATAACCCTAGCCCAAAGTAATGTATGGCTTGTGCTATGGATACTAAGGTAACGCATAAACATATGTACATAAACGATAAATAGATATGTTATATTCATAGAAATATATAAAAATATCTACGACTCAGGGACAAATACTCGTATTCATCACACAAGCATCTGCCCCTTTCGGGACTAGAGCCCAGGACCATTAGTGCGAAAGGCAGGATTATTAACGTTTTACTAAACGATCGTCTTTATTGATTCTTAGAACATAGAGACGACCTTTTTGGATTTTATGGATTCACCATGCGGCCAGCGGTCCAGCGTGAGGTAGAAAGAGGGAACTCCGAGTAAATCCCGAGACTTGTGACACTGGTGTAGGATTAAGGGGACCCTTTTCGATGAACATCAACACTCATCTTCATTACTCGTGTTTCTCTCCCTGCCCAGCCAAATCTGGTATGAACCAGCTAATGCAGCTTTAGATGCTCGTTAGGTATTTCAAAAGAGAGATTTGAGATGCTGTTATATCTCTCGTTCTTACTCGTACAGCATGTAGATTAACTACATAATCAGTTTTAGTTAATTCATTTAGGAGGTCATAATATTTGTTTTGTTTCATCGCGTGGTCTTTAGGTAAGTTAGTTTCCTACGCTAAGGTAAGCTCTACAAGTTGTAGTGTTTTTCATGCGTGTCGTTTTCAGTCGATAGGAAATTTTGATTTATTATTTTTTTTAAAATTTGTATATGTATGATATTTATTTAAAATATACTATCCTTTGTGACCGTGGGTAGGGTTAAGAAAACAGCGTTTGTTTTGCATCCTGTTCATATGGTAAATAGTAGTTACCGGTTAGTATTCTATTCTATTGTGTTACTTAGCGGTTTCATATTAGTATTTATAGTCTATTTTAATCAAAATTATTTCAAATGTAATGATAAAATTGTTTATCCTTTCAAGTTTTTTGTATATATTTGGGCTGTTAAGTCGAATATAAGTTCCGCCCGCTGTTTCTCCTACGTTATCTTCAGTTTCACTCAAAAATTAGTAAATTTTTCTTATAATTTTTCAACCCATATTTCACCTCTTTCCTGATAAAATTTCTAAAATTCTTCATGTTTAACTTACTTCGTACCGGAGGTTTGTTCATAGCATTAGTTTATATTCTTATTTTATTGTTGATGAACTTACTTAATTAAACTTATTTCCCAAATCACACGCTTAAGAGTAGTATTTCCAGAAACGACAAAATGGATGTAAATTTATTTTTTCTTCAAATGCCTCAATACTTAGTTTCACACTTCAAACTCCAAACACGTCGAAATTTTTATCAAAAGTTTCCTTTTCCTTTCCTACCCTTAAGGGTAGAATTTTCAAAAACGCTGATGCCCATGTAAATTTGTTTTTTACCAAGACTGCGTATTTCATGCCACTTACTTTGAAAATGACAGATTTCTATATAAAACTTTATATACCCATTTCACCCCCTCAGCAATTAAATTTTCCAAAAGCCTTTCTTAAACATCGTTTCCACTGTTTAATAAACACACGCTCCAAATTTGAAGTATCTAGATTGCATAGATTGCGTGCATTTTATGTCAGTCAAGTCAGTGACTCAGGACAAAGCCTTTTGAATTTTAAAGTTTAGCACCGAAAAACGTACCTTGGTTCTTATACACGTTTGTATCCCGGCTACTGACTTACCATTGTTGTGAGAGGTCCTTATGTAGACATGCCCCAGTAGCTCAAGTGTTTGAAGTAAGTATTTAAGGATCTTTGTGTTTTGAATATAAATGACCAGGGGACCACACAAGTTTACGGTCGGTTAAAAGAAACGGCTTTGAAAATTTTAGTAAAATATTACTTTATAAACCTGCAAGGTTGGAAGTTAAAACATGTTAAACAAAACATTTGCATTTAAAATCTTAAACGAATTATAAACTTAAATTCCTACCGAATCCATTTCGTATTTTATGTATTACTGAATGACAATGGTGCATCACAATGCAACGAATTCGATTAACATGTACCTACACAATGCTGCAATCGACCATTCTCAGTACTTTAAAGATCCGTTGAAATCAACGAACATTTATGCAAGCTTACACAACCGACCTTGAGTTCGGATATTAACAGGAATATGTGTTATAAACGTTTTATAAGGTTTGGTGGTAATTTGTTGAACACGCGTAACATGTAGGGAAAGTACAATTAGAACTCGTACAGGATATGAGAGATGCTGCAGACAGAAAATGAAAAAGTGAAAGGAAATATTTATTAGAAGGATGGAACAACGATTGTTTAAATGTCGATCTATTAAATTGATTTCGAGCACAATGGAGGATTGATGTATCAATATCTTGTATCAAATACACGGCATGGTTTTCTAAGTGGGTGTCGGATGTCAATCTCCTACGCTCGATATGCGAGCAACTGGCTGTCAAGAGGAAGTATGGTGAGTCACGTACCAACAGAAGTTCCTAGGCGGTACACCAAATATTTGTTTAATATTCTGAAGAGTGTGTATTGTAAATCATTCGACGGAAAGAAGGCCGCCGCGCCGCGTCCAAATTTCTTTCTTAGTCTATTTAAGAAGCGTACGAAATTTTGTCTATTGTTAGGGACCTTAACGTAGAGACAGTGACTTACGTGGTTCATCTTCTCAGAATATAAATGAATGAGTAATTTATCTAACAAGTGACTAGCAGTACATGAGCTGTTCTTAAAGGTGTCAGAGGTTATCTCTTTTAGTGTTAAACTATTCGACTAATTTATAAATTATTAACACCCATGACAAACTGCCTGAGAATTTGTAACACTTTTTTCAATAACTATTAGCGAATGTTTCTGACACAAAAAATATATGTCTTTGTTGAGCAGAGCAGCATTTTACTTGGTACATTATACCTTCTAGGCGTATCTGCAACTGGTTATGTAGTAAAGAAATTTTATGACATCATTTCTATACAATATTCGATTGCCTTATGATTTCTAAGCAAAACAAAAACCTTAAATAAATATTTAAACGTTAACCGTAAAAAGAATTCAGTAGAAAATTTTGAACCATTTCCATCACGAACTATGAAAATGAGATGAAACTCAAAATTGCACTATATATTCGTAATTCACGACGGCGATTTGCAATTTATATACATACATAAAAAATCCCTGTCAGTGTTTGACCGCGATGAACTCTGAAACTACTCCACCGATTTTGATGTTTTTTTTTGCATTTTGCTGGATTTGTTCCAACTTAGGGCATAGGATCGTTTGCGTTTTAATTTATAATAAAAAAATATTACAAATTATATTAACTGATCCAAGCATTGCGTGGCCGGGTCAGCTATGTTATATATATCTAAGACAATGGGACAATGGTTCAAGGCAATGTGTGACTGTATTAACATTTATATCAGAACCACATTAATTATAACTTGAAATATACGAAATATACACATAAAGAGAATAACAGCCTTAACAGTAACAGAGTTTAAGGTAAAAAAGAAGAAATATTCATCTATACATACATATAAATAAAATTGGAGTGTCTGTTTGTAAAATTGAAATAACCGTTTTTAACTACATGCATATGAATATTTATGCGGTACTTACACCAAAATATTTTTTTTTTAATTTTTGTCTGTCTGTCTGTCTGTTTGTTCCGGCTAATCTCTGAAATGGCTGGACCGATTTTGACGGGACTTTTATTGGCAGGTACCTGATGTAATAAGGAGTAACTTAGGCTACTTTTATTCTAGTAAAAATCTTTTATTAAAAAAAAATTACTGTGCCACAGCAACGCGTGGCTGGGTCAGCTAGTTATAAATATGTTTTTTAAGAAAGAAGAAGAAAATATTTTCCTTTAACAATATAAGCGCACAGCCGCAGTGGTAAACGAGAGAGCGGCATCATTTTCCAGAAAGATTAAGTAATTCACAAAGGCGTCAAAGGGCTGAGTGTAAGCTGTCAAATTTGTAAACGTTTACTATCGCGTTTGAGTTAATTTTATTTTAAATTAAGACCCTATTGCGATAATGTTATGCTCTTTCGAAAAATATTAACTTAAATGCGAATGTAACGTTTGCAAATTTAAAAACTTACACACAGACCTTGATATGCTTCATGCTTCGAAAAATACATAAAAGTCAGTTACGTTAGCGCTACCACCCACCAATCTCCGTTAAACTATTTGACGATCTTTTGGCGCAGCGGTCCTATTCTTGCCGGTCTTTCGTACCGGCGGTCCTGGGATTGAGTGGCAGATGTTTGTGTGATAGTAGCATTTAAACTGACTCAGGTCAAATGCTCGTTTACATTATACTAACAGTATTTACATTGGGCAAGGCTCATTATTGTAAATGTATAAAATATTATTAAATATTAGTCTTTGCCCGTGGCTTTGCTCGCGTTAATGTAGATAACCGATTAAAAATTATATTTCAATTTCTCAGGGAAGGTACTTTTTTTGTTGAAAGATGCTTATCCTATGTCCTTTTCTATACCTCTGACTAAATGTACTACCCATTCCAATTTAAGCCGTATTATATTATTTTATTTTACATTTATATTACCTCTTACTGCCCTAACTATTTTTTTATTGTTTTTTTTTACATTCTGTACCTATTAATTGAATTATTGTTATTATCTAATTTTCTCGAGCAATTGCTATTTTATTTCCTTTTTTTTCTAACTCCACTTTCTTTGACAATTTAATTGCACATATATGACACTGACTCGCTTTGTTTCATATCACTTGCGCCCTCATCAGCCAGGGTGATGGCTGAAAATCGGTGCTTCACCTATTCCTTTTTTGCATCAAGCTTATTCCTGCTGCTGCACACAGGTACCTGCCAAAGTTGGTTGTGTTATGAAATTATTTATTTTATTTTATTATTTGCTTTGATTATATAATAGCAATGTAAATATTATGTGTGTACAACCGAAATAAACGTATCTATCTATAAATGTTTGCAAAATTTCATGATGATTGGTCGACTAGTTAATTCGTGATAGTGTAACAAACAAACAGAGTCACATTCATATTTATAATATTAGTAAGGATTATTGTTATTGTAAGATGTATGTAACTGTTTACAAAAATTACTAAACAAAAATAACAAAAAAATTCCTGTGTTCGTATTCTTTGTATGTGATAAGATAAATTTATAAATTATATAGTGATCAGTAAGAAGCATCAAAAGATTAACAGATTTTCTATATATCTGTATACAGATCAGTAATACATCAAAAAAATAATTAAAATAAACTCTTTAACCAATAGTAATTTAAAAATAATGATAATTTATATTAGAAACAAATAAAAATAATACATACCGACAGCTAACCTCAAATCAATAAATGCACTTAAAAAGTTTTTAAAATAAAACCACTTTTAAGTAAAATTGTTATCTTGTTATTATATAACATAAAATTGTTATTATAATTTTATATAAATAAAATTCATAATAAGCGGCCAACTTCATCCTGCTGGTTTATTCTACATATGTCACTTTTGCGGCCAACTTCAACATGATAATTTTGTGTCACAGTGATGCGCGCGCATCTTAAAATTTCACTCTCATCATTTTTTCATAACGCGCCTTAAGAAGTATAACTTCAATAACTTCAAAAATAAAACTTAAATTATTTTTTTAAAGTAATGAACGCTTAGATAATTTTATTAGCCAATATTAAGACGATAATAATATTACTTTTTCTCTAATTTAATCAATTAGTAATGTAATTCTTTCTTTGCTAACCAACCCGAGTGTGATGTGTTTGTAGATGATTATCTTTTCTATTGTGAAGACTTTGAACCACAGTTAACCTGTTTATGACTGCTTTTATATATTTGCTTATTTTATTTTATTATACCTTTTGTTTTTTACTATTGTTTATTACTGTAAGTGGTGTTGCCGTAGTAATTAATTAAATAAAAATAAATTAATGCCTCAACCTCAATCTTCTTCTAAATAACGCAATTCCAGCGATTTCTTGATAGTCCCTTATAAGGTGCCATTAGTGCAGAAACGCATATTATGCAAGTGACACCTTACTAAATAGCTTATTATAAAATGTTTTAGCATTAAACTGCACAAAATTGAAGCGATTCCAGCACAAGTCGTGTCGTAATACACAAATTGCTCTCGAAACTTGTTTTGATTAAGCGTTGCACGTATGAGAATGTTTAGAAGTTGTTATCATAAATATCAGCCGTGTAATTACTGCTCCAATAACGTTAAACTTTATTATATCAGTAAGGATTAATAACGAATAATCTTGTTGTCAAATGTTCGTATAACTGCAAGAGGAATAATTTGTGTTTTATTTTAAGAGAAATTTACACTCACATCCAATTTATAATTGAGTAACTTTAAAACTATATCCAACAAGTGTCCGGTAAGATTTTCCTTCATGATTACTGCCTTCCTTCCTTCAAGTTTTAATTTTACTAGGTTTTGGATATCGACAACCATTTGGTGCAACGGTGGCGATCCTGCCTTTCGCACCGACAGTCCTGGATTCGAATTCCGGAAGGCAGATGTTTGTGTGATGAATACGAGCATTTGTACCTGAGTCATGGCTATTTATATATATTTCTATTGGTATCACGTATCTATGCATCATATATGTATGTCTATCCGTTACCCTCGTATCCATAACACAAGCCTGTGCTTACTAGTGCCTACTTTGGGCTAGGCTAATTGGGGTGAAGTAGGAAATATTATTACATTATTATTTTAATTATAGCATATAATATGTCTCGTCTCGGTTGTTTTTGACGGAGGCTTAATGCAACAAAAGTGATAATACTTCTGCGTCAAAGGTTCCGGGTTCGAATCACGGTAGGGGCATATGTTTGTGTGATGAATGACATAGTCATTTATATACTTGTATATGTTTCCTATATACAAGCTCTGTTTGGTTTAAAACTAAATAATTGTTGTTTATTTATTAATATTTTTATTTATTTATTTTGCAATATTATAAATAAACAATGTTTAAGGTATCTATACCCAAGTTGTGGAAATTGATTTAATGTAACTAGTTAACGTGTTTGAGCCGAAGTGTTTCAAAATACCTTCATACGGTCAATAATTTTCCTTAATGTAGGAAATTGCTCTCCACTCATTGCCGCTTTCGTTCAACATCTAAAGAATATCATTAAGAACTTCCGCGCCTTTCGAACATTTACCGGATAAACGACGCGTTTATCCTTGTTTTTTGTATTTAATCCTGACTTTCAACTTCTTTAAATGAGCCGTGATCACAAGGTGACTCAGGCAATTGCAACTAAAATTGATTTAAATTGCGTTTTATTTTATTATTTTTATATCTACATATGTTATTTTCTTTAATAGTAGTATTAAATTTAGGTATAGTAAAAAAAAATATATAAACAAAATCATTTGAATATACATTTTGTTGAAAACTAGCTGACCCGGTAACGCGTTGCTATGGTAACGTTAATATATAGGTACTCTATGAACACAAATTTGTTGTTTGTGTTTTTGTCTGTCCGCTCTTTTCCGGCTCTTTTTCCATTGTATACTCGTTACCATAGCAACGCGTTACCGGGTCAGCTAGTTGATACAATGGAAAAAGAGCGGGAAAAAGAACGGACAGACAAACACACAAACAACAAATTTGTGTTCTTAGATTATAGATTAAATGTGACATGAGTGGGGAAAACGAACACTGGTAGTGACGTTTCGAGAAAAATCGTTGCCTTTCAAATATTCAGTAAGATTGCCTGATTTTTAGACCTCGTTAACATAAAAAGAAACTTCGTAACAATGACCTGGAAGATTTGTATAAATCTATGTTAAATTAACACATGTGTCATGCTCATTGCGGTGTTTAATCGAAGCATCACCGTATTCGGATCGAATGGTGATCAGATCAGCGAATGCGATTAAGTGTCGATGCACACACGGCCCGTGATGTATATATTCCTAGAACCGTAACAGAGTTTGTTGTTTTAGTTTCAGCCTTACGTGTTTTCCTGCCAATTCCAAGAACTTGACCTTCGAAAACTAGCGATCAGTAAACGATAGTATATAGGTAATTTTAACTGATATACTTATGTACGCTTCTGATGGGAATCATGGGATGTTTGAATAAAAAGACACGATTGGTACATAAAAATAAATTCATTTATCATTTTATGATGAGACAGGGTCCTTTTTGGCCTCAGATACACCATATTTGTATTTTTTTTACTATTTTATATGTATATTTCTTTTTTTTAAGTTGTTACTCTTTCTAATTATATACATCTTTTGTTGTTGTGTGTTTGAGTTCCAAGTAAATGTTATTCTTTTTTTAAAATATGTAAAGTTATTTACATACATTTAAAACTATTAATATGGTAATGGATAATGGTCAAGACGATAAAAATTACAATTCGTAATGGTTCCGTCTCATAGTGACCAAAATTTCCAAATTTAAAATGCATATAATTAAAAATGCAGAATTTGTACATTCATCAGCGATCATTAATTAATCAGAATCGTAGAAAATTGGCTGTGACAGACGGACAGACCGACAGATATAACGAAAATAAGCTTTTCCTGACAGATTTATTTCTGTTCGTTCGTCTGTATATTTCAAAATAGTTTATATAGATCATTACGGAAAACATAATTTATGGATATTGATGGTTTTTCTAACCATAATATTTCCTGTTATTCATCTATTTTGAACTTATACGTTATAGGCCTATAGATTTTACTATTATATATATCTATCATTTCTGATTGTAGAGTGCGTTGGAAGATCACGTTTATAATAATTAATAAGTAAATAACAAAACAGTACAATTAACAAAAGACGAAACTCTCCCTTATAAGCCTTATTATTATGGTTGATAAGTGAGACGCCTTCGGGTTATGAATAAACTTTATTATCCTGACCATCCAAATAAATCGGACATCCAGACGCACTGCGGGCTACCGCCCTTTCTTGGTTGCTATTCCTACCTGTCGCACCAAGCGCTTCTCAACTTCTTTCATAATGCGCACAGCAAAGGAGTGGAACTCCCTCTCTGCGTCTGTATTTCGGAGTACTTATAACCCGTCTGTTTTTAAAGCCAGGGTGAATAGCCACCTTCTGGGATAGCTCGTTCCATCGTGGACTCTGTCTTTGCCCCCGTGCTTGATTGGGATCAAGAGCGAACCCATTCTAAATAAAAAAATCTAGAAAACGGTTGACCATAAAGGCCATCCCTGTAACTTCCCGCTAATTCTATGCTTTTGCGCTCAAAATTCCACTCAATACAATGATTTTGAGCTCTTCGAGCTAAAAATATAATTTAAGCGTTATTTTGAGCTCTCCGAGCTCAAGAAATAGCTATTCTATGACTTTGAGCTCTTCGAGCTCAAAAGGTCAATAAAAGTTTGATGAAACACTATTTTTAAAATTTTCAAACTGCCATCACTTTTGAATGAGTCAACCGATTTTTACGCGGTTGGCGGCAATTGATGTAGATTTTCAAACTTCACAAAAAAATACGAACAAAAAAAAATTTATCAGATGAAAAATTTCGGAGTTATTACAAAAAAAAAATCGATTTTTTTCGTCAATGATATCTCACGATCGAATTAACCGATTTTGACGCACTTAGGCGCGATCGACGTGGTTTTTTGAGGTTAAGAGCTAATTAGTTTTTGGAATTGATCTGTAAAGCCGTTCAAAAATTATTTAAAAAAACGACATTTAAAAAAGTTTTTTTACGAATTTTTTTTTAGTTTTTTTTACTTTTTTCGAAATCTACCGGTCCGAATCGGTTCAAATTTTCAGGAATTCTAAGTTTGATGAAACTCTTTGGAACGCATTTGGTTTGGTTTGATTCGGTCAAACTTTTCAAAAGTTATAAGAGGTTTACATACACACACATACATACATACAGACTCCATCGCGGGAAGGGTCAGGGAAGATTCCTAAGGCCTCAAAACGTCGAGATCTGTTGAAAGGGATAAAAACAATAACTTCCCGATTTTTCGAAAATATTCGATTTTCTTAGCGGGTTAAAAATAATGATAAAAATAATACATCGAGGTCGTTTTTTCAGGACTCACAAAAACCTTAAATGTACATAAACCATGTTTGATGTACAGTGGTAGTACAGTTTAATTACATGAAATTTTCAATAATATTTGTGGGCATTCGTTTTTAAAACGAATGCTCGCACATAAGCGATGTAATAGCCGTATAATGTGTAAAACAAGGTTAACTTTCAGTTAAGTTTATCACTGCACGCGGTGCGTGCTTTCAGAATAAACACGGGTACTTTTAACGAAATTCTAAACATCGTCAGCACGTGTTCAACACTGTGACGCGTAGCGTGGTCAGTTACAAAATGTAATTTACTCAAAAAGACGCCTACTTCAATTCGTGTGAAGATAACAACAATCGAAATAGATTACTAGGCCATTGTTACCTACTATGTATTTGCGTTGTGTTCAGGGCACTTTATGAAAGCATTGAAAGGCACATTGATTACAAAAATAAACCGCATTGGGTTTACTGTTCGTGAGTTTTATAGTTATGTTTACAACATTATTGTTTCTACTACTACTATTCAGGAATATACTGGAAGAATATTGTTATGGAACAGATAGAAGGTGAAATGCAATCAGTAATTTTTATTTATCGATAAATGCATCACGAATGCATCACACTCAAAGATAGGTACCGTATACGTGTAGTAACGATTAGTTACTAAACGGATACGGCACTTATAATAAATATATGTTTTTTAATATTTAGGGACTACATTGTTAAATTTGCTTGAGCATAAAAATGAATATAAATCAAGCAATTCTGATAGTATTAAACTATTTGAAAATAGGAATGTAACCTTCATAATACCTTTTTTAAATAATCATGATATCGATTTGAAATCGTATCGTATATATCGTATCGTACGTATATTAGTGAAACAGGTTACTAAAAATATTTTACTTCTATAAAAAATAAACAATTCCAAAAAGGTTGGCAAAAATCTTAGCAACAATACCATTTAAATATGTAATTATTACTTGTTAATTTACATATAAGAGAAATTTAAAGTATTTTTACAATGAAATATATATATATAAAAGAAGTATAAGGCTATAATAACGTTTCCCTCACTTAATAGTCTTATTGTTTCATCAGACCCAAGTCATTTTTCAAATGTTATAATTTAACTTCAACTGATTAATTGCTGTCATTTGTCTTTAATGTTTTTAAAACAATCTAATCTGGTCTTAAGTGGTATTAATATTTATAACGTGAATTGTTCCATCATTTTTTGTTTTATGTAGGTACATTGGGTAAATTTGTTTATATTATAAGATTTTTTTTATTAAAAGCTTTTGTTCGTATTAATATATCCTCATAAACATTGCTACAAACCTATTTGTCACATTTTTTATAAATAAAGTTGAAACTTAGATTTATCTTTTCGGATATAAACACAAAACAAATAGTTATGTTAACTGTTCGTAAGATATATCTATAATTTTCTTTTTTGTTTTTATATCTGTGCATAATTATGACAAACTTGTTCATCCATGTAAATATCGCTGAACCTCGGGGCTTTGCTCCCACGGGGTAAATAGTTTTAGGGAAATAATTTATCTTCTTTCGTTTGCCTTTACCACCTCCCCCTTTTTCACCGAATCTGATAAATCATCAGATTGCAAAGTAATAATATGAATAATAATATTGTGCCTACTTAATTACTATAAAACTATCTATTCTGATGGAAAGCGATGTGACGCCCTTATCTAGAAGATATCCATTCACTCGTTACTTGAAGACCCCTATATTACATTAAATTGCACCATTTAGCCTAGCCCAAAGTAAGCTTCTATTACTAGGGTAACGAATAGACATACTTATGTGATACGTAGATATGTAATATTCATCTTCTTAATATATATAAACTACGTGTCACGTTGTTTGTCCGCGATAGACTTCTTAACTACTTAACCGATTTTAATCAAATTTATACACCGTGTGCAGTTTGACCTAACTTAAAAGATAGGATAGATATCATTTTAATTTATTAGACAGCAACGCGTGGCTGGGTCAGCTAGTATAAATATATACATAATACTCATGACTTAGGCACGAATGCTTGTTTTCTTCGGAGACTCGAATTCAGGACCGTCGGTGCATAAGGCAAGACAGCTACCGTTTTATTTAATTTTTTCTTTTGGTTTGGTAGGTTAGGTTAGGTTAGCTACTAGCCACAACCTACCAAAAATTTACTGAAATTGACTCGACTTGGCAATGGTTAGCCAATTGGAGTAATAACAGTATTTATATCAAATCAAATATAGGCGTTTCACATTTGACAGCTAATTAACAAGTTATTAAACAATAAAGCAATTTTTAAAGTCAACCTTGAATATTTATACTATAAATAACAATGTGAAATTAAAATAGGGATGCAAAATATAAGGGATAGTCTTCACAAGATAGAAATAATGTAAATATGCATAATATACATTTTAAATATTGATAGAAGTTTGAAAGTTCACAATGTGTAGTAAAAATATTGAAAAGTTTATCACCGTTTCAATATTTTTACTACACATATACCGACATACGGAACCTTTGCGGAAGAGTAAGTTTTGAATAGAAAAGGATAGCAAAGAAATAAGTTCCGAACAGAAAAGGATAGCAAATAAAGTCAACAGTGTTGCAAGTAATGTGCATAGCTAAGGTGCGCTTGAGAAGAATGCAAATGTCACAGCTATGATAAGAAATTGAAGAATCGTATCTGTAAAGATAAAATGGAGAAGATAATGAAAATATATTGAGTAAAGCTGTACGCCGGTTTACATGAAGTCGTAACGAACTACAGAAAAATATTTTGCAATCATTAATTTTAGAAAAATCTTCGAAGAATTATATTATGATGACTTTTCGAAGAAAAGCGATAAAGTCAGGTGCATTGACGTAGTTCATGAGCAGTGAGTAAAGTGGACTTTGATAAGACAAAGAAATTAGATAGTAATGATCCGGTACCGCATATGAATCACTTTGTCAAATACGTTTGTTCGGTATTATTGATAATGAAAAAATTGTACCTTTGAAAAAAAACTAAATGAAATTAAAGAAATTTGGAGAGTCAGCAAAATGCTTTTACCTTGGTGGCATATAAAAGAAATGTGATTATACAATTTGCGATTCTAAGATTATATTTCCTTGTTTGTTGGACATCTTTCTACCCCTGACACTTGCTGCATCTGTTTCCATATTTTTGTTTTTGATTCAATAAGCGAGGATAATTATTTAAGTGTAAATCATAAGGACCAACTATATTTTATATTTAATTGGTAAATATGAGCGGATTTATTTTTAAATTACGAAAATTTTATAATTATGTAGTAATTTGACTCGGTGGGATAATAAATCGTCATACGTTACTATTTTAAAAAAGTCCGAAAACTTACGTATTAACCTGTGCAACATTGGCTCATAATTAAAATATATGGTAATACAATTAAAACGACATTTCTCATATGCATTCTCATTTAATAAATTAAGCTGATGAAGTAATAAAATATAGAAAATTTATGTGCATTTAGAATAAACAATTGCAACAGAAATTACACAAGCTGGATGTACGTTCATGCGGTGAATTTAATTGGCTACAAATCATATTAATTATTTACATGAAATAGCATTAGACTAAGTCGTGAAAGATGTGCCTCACTCTTTTATGTCTGCAAATACAATTTAAGACACAATTAATTAAATTGTTTAATGAAAATTTTACAGGATAAGAAGCAACTTGTCTCATGTGTGATGGGACTTCAACCCAAAGGTTTCGGGCAAGTGCTATCCCAATTAATTGGTAAATTTCTTTAGATTAAAAATCTAGCGATTAAATATTTAAATAACAAAAAAAAAGATTGTATGCGACATTTGGGACACATTGATGTATTTCAAATAAAAAAGTATTTAAAAATTAAACAACTTAAGATACAATTAAATCATATTATAATCAGAAAAAAAAACAAGTCACCAGCAAAACGGTATATCTTATGTGTTCTTTTAATTAATCAATGGTATAAATGTTTTTTTTAATTAATACGTTGAGAAACTGTCACTAAATTAATTACATCAATAAAATAATCACATCAATTATGTTGTATACAGATTACAAATTCAAGAAGAGCAGCAGCAGGCCGAGTTTATTTGCATATAAAATCTACGGCAATAGAATTATCTCCGTCGGATTCCAACTTTTGACATGTTACAGCATGGCTTTAATAAAAATACGAGTTTTCTTTTTAAAATGGTTTGACGTTTGTAATAACTTAAACTTGAACAAGCTTACCCGCACGGATTTGCAAGCGTAGATTTTCATTTTTAGCAACAGAAGAAATTAAACTCATGTCAACCCTTGTGCTTACGGAAATTTATGGAAAAATTCGATAAACAAATAAATCTATAATCTAAGAACACAAATTTGTTGTTTGTGTTTGTCTGTCCGCTCCTTTTCCCGCTCTTTTCCCATTGTATCAATTAAAGTTACCATAGCTACGCGTTACCATAGCAACGCGTTACCGGGCCAGCTACTCTATAATCTAAGAACGCAAATTTGTTGTTTGTGTGTTTGTCTGTCCGCTTTTTTTCCCGCTCTTTTTCCATTGTATCAATTAACGTTACCAAAGCAACGCGTTACCGGGTCAGCTAGTAATAATGAAAAAATTAATTCCGGACAACTCACAAGAAATATTTAGTCTAAAAAAGCGTTTGTACTATTGCTACTAAATAATGTATACAATACATAAATAAGTATATAAACGATCATGACTCGGTAAAAAATGTTTATGTTCATCACACAAACATATGCCCCTATCTGAATTCGAACCGAGCTACTGCCGTTTCACCAAGCGGCCGTTAAACCGTAAAGCTTATATAACCACTATTTCAGCTTAAAGACGACATCTACCGGACGGAAGCATGCTCCAAATTAACCAAAGGCGTGTTGGAGATTATAGAAAAATACAATTTTTTTATTTAGGATGGGTTCGCTCTTGATCCCAATCAAGCCCGGGGGCCAAGACTGTATTCACGATGGAACGAGCTAAAAGAAGGTGCCTATTCACCCTGGCTTTGAAAATGGACGGGTTATAAGTTTTCGTAAATACAGACGCAGGGAGGGAGTTCAACTCCTTTGCTGTGCTCATTATGAAGGATATTGAGAAGCGTTTGGTACGAGTGGTAGGAATAGCAACCAAGAAATGGTGGTAGCCCGCAGTACGTCTGGATGTCCGATGGAAAAAGGAGATGGCGGTATAAGCAAATGCAGCTCTTGAGCACACTCTCCAAAAAACAGTTTGTAGCAGACCGACAGACAAGCAACTTTGCGGCGATGAGCTAAGGTGTGAAGCTTGCTCTTCACCAATTTGCTGTCACGGTTGAGCCTCTCAGCTCTGCGCTGAATCGTGTCCAGCGCAGCAAGTTGATATTTTGCTGAGCCGTCCCAAAAGTGGCTGCAAAATTCCATGCAAGATCGGCCTTGAGCTATATAGAGAGTTAAAAGCTGTCCCGGCGTGAAATATCGCTTGACCTTATTTAGGACGTCCAGTTTTTTAGCTGCAATTTGAGCCTTGGATTCGATGTTGGTGCCGAAGTTGAGGTCTAAAATCAACTCCATGCCAAGAAGCTCGAAGCTATCGGTCACAGGTACAGATGTACCTACCTCGGAAAGTAGGAGTGAGGTGGAAGGAACTTCTTTTTGCCGTTAAAAGACACGCTTGTGTTTAGGAGGCATTGAAATTAACAAGGTTACTGTCACCCCACTGGGAAGCGTAGCTTAAGCTCTGTTTCGTTCGCTTAACCATAATACTTAAATACTGCTGTCCATTTTGTAGTCAACAGAAGGTATGTGCTAATTACCTTTAGTATCATTAGTCACTCTTTACGACATCTTTAATTGGGGACGATTGATGCTATACCCGATAACATAGGGTATCCAAAGTTCAAAAAATCCTTTTAGCATAATTAAAAAAGAGTATTTAACTTACGGCGCCATCTTATGCTTCTGTAAATTGTTTACTCTAGTACAAAGTTTTTAAATATATCGTTTTCACCACTTTTCCCGCTTTTCCCATATAATCTATGTGTTATTCTGGTGCCTATCAAAGACTGCGACGCCCTATAGATGAATGGCTGGCCCTCGTTGTCATCATTGTTAATCTGTTAAATTAGAATTGATGGTCTTCTATGTGAATAAATAAATTCCTAAATATTAGTATAAAATTTCATTTCAAACTGGTCTGTAGTTTTTGCGTGAAAGAATAATAAAAATCCAAACAATCATCCGCGCTTACAAACTTTCTTTATAATATTAGTAAGAAGAGTATCACTAAAAATAAATACACAAAATTATGTCACTCTCCTCTTCTACTCTGTTCAACCTCTTAGAGCTAAAATTTCTTGAAATCTTTATTTCTCCCTTGCCTATATCATAAAAGAAATTTCTTCAGCATTTTAGGTCCAAGTGTTTGGGTTGGGCGTTAATGAATGTGTCACGATATTTATTTTTATATGTATAGATTTTTAGATTAATGTTATCTTTATAACGGAATGTCCAATTGGAATCAATTAAAAAGTAATATACAGGTATATACTAAAACAACCTTGCATACGAAGCATTGATTTATTTGGATAAAATTAATACCAAGATGCGAATAATATGGTCTAATTTCTACCAGCGTTTCTATTTTCTTATAAAACATAAAAGCATAGTCATATGACATAAGAAAGAGTTAAAAATTCTTGGTGAACGAATTTTCTAAAACGAATAAATATTTTCGAATTTTAGAGCCTATATCCAAACTTACAAAAATTACCTAAAAATAAATATTATTATAGAAATGTATATGTTACCGGAAATGTATGGAATCAAGGAATTGTATACAAATCCTAGGAAATGTGTAAATTTCCTCGGAATTGTATATAATTCCAATATCTTATTAGGAAATTTATAAAATAAATGCTTTCTGTAATAAAACACGTTGTTAAAATGAGAATAAATTTTTTTTTATTATAGCACTCATTGAGACAATCAGGTAATATAATCTTACTAATTAATGCTTCAAAATCCAACTATCTATTAACTTTTAACGTATCACAAAATCAACTTATATTATTCTTATAACCTAACCTAACATAACCTTTTTTTTTAAGACAAGAAATGCATATGCCTTATGCGTACTCCACTGCTTGGGTAGTCAGCGGAGTTATGTGGGGCTCTCCTTCGGTCACCCACTCGTCAACGACGAAGCCTTGTCGAACATCGAAGGCATATCCACTAAAACTTGTCGTTGTGCCTTCACACTGTTCTACAACCTTGTGGGACCCTTTTTTGGAAACACCACTCTGAACCTAACCTAACCTAAAGCGATACCCTCCCTCGTCCCGCTGTCCCCGCGTACCCATCAATATCTCAAATGTTTTACATTTCCGAATGCTATTTAGGAAACATGTAGATTTCCTAGGAAATGTGTTTAATATAATTTATTTCACACATTTCCGTGCGATTTTAGAAATTACATACATTTCCTATTTATAATTGTATACAATGACGGCTTACATACATTTCCGTTAACATATACATTATTAATGATTTTGGCATTTGAACAAATTTTATATAGTTAGTTCAAATTGTCTTTGATGGATTTTAATTTTGATGATATAACTAAAAACCACATTGAAAATTACCATCTGTATCAGACGGGAATTTTCAATCAAATATAAAAAAAAAACTGTAAGAGAATTATTGCAGTATGGTGCAAATCCTTTATTCGGATCTGAGAGAATGTTGCTATAAAAATACCAAGCGTTAACATATGTTTGCTTGTTTTAAACATATATTTTCAGCGTTGTGAGTGCAAAGACACCATAAATTATGAAAACTGAATATTAATATAGACACCCACAATAAAATATAGAATCACCCGGGAATTATGTCACGTGCTATAATTTCACTTACGCCTATGCTGCTGGCAGTCTATTTTTCAACTTATAGAAATGAAATGAAAATAACTTTATTCAAATGCACTTAAAAATAAGTAGTTTTGAATCGACAAACATTTTTACCTACCACCCATTCAGGACGTCTTTTAACTGACAAGAAGATTGGGCGCAAGAAACTCGTCAGCTTAACAGAAGTAACGACATTTACAATATAATACGTCGTCACCATACACAATCAACAAAAAAAAATTTATTTTGTTATGACAATACTAATAGTGTTATGATATCATTATTTCGTTGATTACAACAAAGTCAACAAGTATCTGTTCTTACTTAAAGTAAGTATCCCTGAACATTGCAATAACATACAGGGAATAAACGACAAATTTAAGAAAGCAACAAGATTTATGTTTAGTATTAGTTAATAATACTGAAGGTTAAAGCAGACCCATTTCCCAAGGCAGCACCCGGTCACGAGCATATAGTGATTATGATTCTATAGTGGTTCTATTTTATAACCCGTAAGTTTATGTTTACATATTTATGCTATCTAAATTTAATGTAAAGTTTTTTTTTAATTTATATCAGTTTAAAAGCAATGTAAAAAGATAACATTGCCGTACCTTCATGTTTCTGTTTCTCTTTATCTTAAATGTCAACTCGGGTCAAAGATTGCAAGTGTACTCATTTATATGTGCAAATGTAAAACTTCAATGTATTTTCATTAAAATAATCAGTTTTGTTTCTACGAAAACGTGATAAGTTTTTTTTTCTGTATATATTACTTGAGGTGTAACTAGGAGGACTTTAAATAATTATTCAGATAATAATTAGTGGAGCGAAAAATCAACTTGTTTCGGTGACAGGTGGGACTCGAACCAACATCCCCTTGCTATCCGGTTCCTCTTTCAATCGAACTACCGAGACTTAAATAGACCCATCATATTTTTCCAAGCTTTTCTTAAATCAACGCGCAACATCACTTTTTTCTAGTAATAATCTGGTCTAAAAATCTATCAGCTAATACAAAACTTCAATAATAATGTATAATAATTTACAAATTCATAGTAATAATCGAACTACATTTGATTTGCAAATCTCTATGATATCACTGCCACCGCACCTCACTAATTCCATTACCAATTACTAAAGTTAACGCAATTAGCACTTTATAAAACGACTAGTTTGTAGAACATAGTCAAACAGACACAGAATACAGAATTTCCGTATTTGAATCTTGGCGTACTGATAATTTTACGATAAAATATAGTAAATATTTTTTAGAAAACCTGTTTTTTTTTTATACTCTGAGTAGTGGCAGTGTAATCTTTAGTCATACTACACACTTCATTGAAACTAAAAGCAAAGATTACACCTTCCTAGACTGCGAGACGCTCGTGGCTGAACAACGTTTACACTTAATAAAACCTGTTTTAGTTCTTACCTATAAATTTGAATTTATTTTAATACCTGTACTGAGATATGGTACTCTGTTGTGTAAGGACTATTGCAGTATATTAACAAGATATTTAACATAAGAATGACGAAACTCATTTGTTTTTAAATCTGTAGAATAATCTGTTCTCTCAGCTGTCAATTATCCTGGGGCTCTATTTTTAAATTTCTCGGATTTAGTTTTCATGCGAGGAGTGCTCGCCGTCTCTTTCTCGCGATACAAGAAATAAAAAAGATGACACGCGAATTTCGCGTTCGAGCTGGACACGAACGTATCAAAAATAGAGTCCCTGAACCAAAAATAAAACTATTGGGTGGTTAGATATGATATTACGGAATAATATTGATATTTCTGAAATTGTCTTAAAACTACACGATCGTTCGTTTCGATGTTTTCTTTTATTGGTTGTTATCAAGGTACATCACTGTAAGAGAAAATAAAGAGAAAAACAATGAATAACTATGTATCGAAATACAATTATATGAAAACGAAAGGAATTCAAATAAATGTATTTGTTTTAAATGTAATTAACTTGATTTATTAAAAATCAATCAATTTTCAACCCTCGACACAAAAAGAGGAGTGTTATAAGTTTGATCGCTATGTCTTATTTAGATAAGACTAAAATCTATGTACGGTTGTATTACTTTTTAAATGTTTCCTTTTATGCGTAAGGCGTTTTTTAAATTATTAATTTTATTTTAAATCATCAACATCCCTACTGCTGGGAAACACGGCTTGACCGTTGAAAACACCGAGCGGGAAATGGGCCATAAACCTATAATGCGGGCCGAGTACGGATTGGTGGGTGATAACGACTGCAAATGTGTATGATTTTTATGAGTTTATAAACGGTTAGAATTAAAAGAAGCAACTATTGCAGATAAAAATAATAGCAAACAATAAAAAAATAATAACTTACAATAAATAGTTGAGGAAAAAATAATAAGTACTCAGTTGAATATAGTGATTCTTCATATTGGCAATTACGAAATTTGAGTTTTGCCATTTCCTGCCTCGGGACAGAGTATGATGAGGTAAATACATATTTCACTATGAGGTAAACTAGTGAATATTGTCAATTAAATTAACATAAAGTTTTCATATTGAAATAAATAAGATTTAAAAAGATGATAAAACGTAGAAGAAAAAGTGATAATTAATAATTTTCGAACTATTAAACTGTAGATACTAAATAAAGATATAATGTATTATATATTAAATATTAAAAGAGTTAAATTAATGTTGGTGATTTGAAAGTAGTCTATTGATCAAAGAGATTTTATTAGCTTAGTGATAATTTAACTACGCAAAAAAGGAATATACAAAACACACTATGAAACTAAAAAAAATCTGGTGAATGTTGTGTGAGGCATCTAGATGTCAAGTCAGAAGTTGACTTTTAGAAGTGAACCAAAAATGAAAATATTTAAGACAGGCTTAAATACCAGTTATGTATGTACTACAGGTGAGTTCTGTTTAACTCACTTTGAGAACTTTGACAGGCGCTAAGTAAACTAACAGAAGGATATCTGTTATGCGCTAGTGATTCCTAAATAAAACTAGATCGTCTAGTTTCGTCTGAGAAAGCAAGCCGAAAACACACAGTCAATTGGTCTACACTAGTGAACTTTTATTCTGGGACGATGAAATCATTGGGTGAACGGCCGTTGGTATGGCTGTTTTAAACGAAATGGGTCGGTGGGACTCCATCGTGACATTGATGGCTTGGCATAGAGGTTGAAAAATCGATCTCTGCAGCATTCCCCAATTCCCAGTATGTTATTATAATGAGATAAGTTTGTGTGTTAAAATATTCGTAAACTAGCTGTCCCCGGCTTGCTACACAACTGGCGAATATAAAAACGGTATTACCGAAACCGAAAAAACTTGTAATAGGATTTGAATGTGGTAAACTCTCCTTTTCTTCCTTCCAATCAGAGAGTAAAATGATTAGTTATTATTATTTCTATTATTATGGATTTTTATCTCAGCTTTTAATGCTGGCATTGATAGGCAATACGGGTCTAAACCAAGTAATGACTAAGTAATTTCAACTTACTTAAATTATTAGTGACATTATATTTTATCCGACATTATCATCATACCAACTTTATGACGCCTTCTCCTGGATATAGTCTGCCTCCAAGGATCTCCAAAATGATCGGTCCTAGACTAGCATTTGGTGGGGATTTCCTTGACCTTCACCAGACCAGCGGCCTGTCTTGTAAGGGATTATCCACGAGTGAAGTTCAGCAGCTCGCAGGTTGCCATTATAGAACGTTTCCGCCTCAAAGGGTTTCGGTGCTACTCACTATGTGTCCCGATTATTCCTGGCCAATCCTCTGAGTCTGTCATTGCGCGCTGATTGACTTTTAGTTTTCTAATGAAACTCATAGTTACTCCTTCATTCACATTCCTTCATATTAGCACTGGCAACATACACTGGTCAGAGACTTTAGTGTTTCGTCACTGAGATATTCATACGCGAAAACTTTTAACAGCTTTCCGCATGCTGCTGGATTCGACAAGATACCTGTTTAGGTAGGTGGATTTTATTAACTAGACTAGAATAACTAGAGTGCAGTAATCCTAATATTGACTGCAGCGGGTACAACAGGCATTCGACATAATTTTTCTATTTTTCATGTTCATCTTAAGACCCGCACTACGAACATCTTCGAGAATTGAGTTCAGATTTTTCTAGTCTTACAAACTATGTCTTCTAAAAAGCAGTCCTTGTCGAGTTTCTGGCGGCTTCTTCTCGTACAAGGTCTCGTTGTACGTTTTACGAGATCATAACGTAGCGAAACGTAGCTTTTTAAATGCTCATATTTATTAAAATTCATTCAAAACAAACGAAGGTGTGTTAGGTATTTGCCATTAATGTTTCAATCAAGAAGCTTAAAAATACTCTCCAGTATTGAAAAGTCGTGGAGAGATAATGTGTCTTTGTCTCACATCTCGCAGCAGGGATTTGAGCGTTGGTTATGTAACTTGATATAGTAGCGTTTCTATTTAGGTACCTTAATACCTTGGTACACCTGTAACCTACTAAGCACCTTTGAAGAGACTATGGCAGCGGTCAAATCTTGATCGAATCAAAGGTTTTCTCTAGTCCATAAACTATACAAACTAAGCAAAGTATACTTTTAAGTTTATTTAAAATATAATATGTAAAAGCTGCTGCAACGTATTTATGTAGTCTATGATACTAAAATAATTTCGGAAACGGGCCTATTCAGAAGATTGAAATTTATTGCACTTGCGAGCGAGATGATTCGTAATAACTATCGAAAACAGGTTATTATATATGGCTCATTAGTGGTATGAATTTATAGACAATTTTAATATGCGTTATAGGTAGTTTTAAGTCGTATTTTTTTATATTACCGAGGTATTTAATATGTCTGTTTATAACGATAATCGAAATCACCGAAAAAACCGTAGATATAACTGGTTTTGATTATGTATCAACTACCGAATTTTTAGTGTACCTCGAGTTTTGTGACCCCCATTTGTAACGCTCTCTTTTTTGTCGCACACTAAAAGTAACTAAGGTTACTCCTTATTACACCTAATGTAAGTGAAAGTCCCGTCGAAATCGATTCAGCTGTTTCGCAGAAAAAAATGCTATGGTTATAAGTACTGTCATAAGCTTTTATTAAAAAGCTGATATTTTGATATTACAAACAGACGCTTCAAAAAATTATATGTATAGGTTACGAACGGTTCAACTCAAATTTCTAAATTTGCACACATATATAGTTAGCTAGACCAGCAGACATATTCCTGTAAAAATAAAGTTATATATTGGAGTTCATAGAGAAATGGCATTAAATATAAGTGTTTGTCAAAAATCTTAATTTTTTTTATTTATTCTTTGTAAGCCAAATATCAGTCGCCCTAAGCTGTTGCGATTTTATTAGCGTACATCAGTTCACTTTTAAATTATAACGTTAAAAATAGGTGTAATTAATCTGTGTTCGTTCTGTAATAGGCAGTTTATTCTATAAAATTTAAAATAGAATCGTGACAAAATTTTACAGCTGTGTTCTGTGATTATTTCAAAGTTGAAGTGAAGCTTTTTTGGTTTGAGGAATTATTTTAATCAGTTTGTTGAGACTACATCATTTATTTGTGTTTGTTTTGACTATATAAAGGATGAACTTGTATAAATGGAACAATCTGTGAAATAATTTAAAATAGAATAATGTGGGGAATGTATTCAGAGCATTAAAAACAAAGAGTTTAGTAACAATTAATTATTATAAAAAATTGTAAGATATAAAAGTTTACAAAATTTTCATAGTAAAATATAGGTTTAGAATCAGTAAAGCTTTTTCAATAAAATGAAAGTTAATAAAAAGTTATATAATTACTAAGTAATTGTCAACCATACAAATATTGGATTGAGACATATATTTATACAGTTATTCAAACTGGTCATATTTTAAACCAGTGATATAAGAAAATCGTGCCCTTTTTACTCCTTCTTGATTGGAAAGCCGCTAAGGAGGTTATGTTATAACTTTTTGATTTGATATTCTAATGACATACAATATGGCGTATCTCGTACACTAGTGACATTAAAATACACAATACTTTTTTTTATATTGACGTTCCAAATGCTTATTAGTATGACACAAAACTTTTAACCTATCAATGTCTTAAATAGGTATAATTTCATGGTTGATTAGTATCTTGCTTTAAATGTCATCAACATGATTAGGGGCTGATAGATCGTGGCATCAATCTGACTCATTGGCGTCGCAAAATTGATGGCGCCGCCGTCTGCGCACCTAATAACGCTGCATTTCTGTGATGCTTAGGCGTCGAGATCTTGTCGATACATATCAATATGTCAATTAGTAAACGAGCGCACAAGTTTTAGATGCAATTGGTTAAAATTAACCACCGGTTCGAGTTCACAGGGGGTCCAGATATGTGCGTTGTAACAATGAATCGTAAATTTCCGTGCGTTGTGACATGTCGCACCGCGTAAATATGTATTGTGGAAGAGCCCTACCCAGCGAATAACTAATTCGGAGTTGGCTTACTTCGTCGTGAGTATGAACAGTGTTTCGGATTTATATTATTTAGTTGAACTGGAATCAGTGTTTTAATGTTTACACATTTGTTGTATGTAATCACCTTTACATACACACTATAAAGACCGAGTTAATTCTTTAAGCCATTTATCCATTTGGATAAACTTATGGTTTGGGAACGTTCGCGACATCTTCTCGTCAAAAATACCGCAATGTGTTAAGACTGAAGCGTTTGACCAGTGTGTGTTGCCAGTGATGACGTACGGAACTACTATTACTATGGGCCTAATAAAAAGACTCAAAGTCACCCAAAGAGCACGGGATGCGGGCTGCGCAGGTCATTGTGAAGATCCTTGGGTCTCCCCCAATCTCCACAATGACCGATCCTGCGTCCTTTGGCCAGCAGTGGACGCCATTTGGCTGAGACGATGAACCTATTGGTTCTGTAATTATGAAAGCCCTTTTTTATCGTGAATAGGAAAGCGCTTGACCGCTATCTCGCCTGATGGTAAGCAACGATGAGATCTAGGATGTAACACGCTTGTCTAGAAGATACCTATTCACTCGTGACTTGAAGACCCCTAAATTTTATTTATCAGGAAACACTGACTCAGGCAAAGAGATCCACTCTTTAGCGGTACGGATTACAAAATTGGAACCAAAACGCTTAGTGCGACTCTTTGGTATATCAACCAAATAACGGTGGCGCCTATTCGTAAGTCTGGTTGTCCGATGAAATATGGGGACGGCGGACCAAGGCTGTGCAATTCTGCTGCACATTTTCCGAAATGTATCCTATAAAAAACGGATAGGCTAGCTACCGTCTATGTTCAAGGCCCTTCAGCTTATTATTAAAAAGTTCGTCATTGCCGATGAAGTTTCTTGGCCCTTCTTTCAATGGACTCAAGCGTGTACTTTGTTAAGAAAATATCTATGACTACACAGATACATTTCAAATGATATTCATAGATTTTATAAATATAATTAAAAACAAAGATATAGGAAACAAAGCCCTCCGTATACATAAATAGACAGAACAAAGTTCTGTATATTTTAGTCTGAAATAGACGGATATTCACAGTCATGTTTAATCACAAAAGCATTTAATTTAGTTTTCGTTTCTGTAGTAACCTTTTAATTTTAAAAAGAATACAATGTGAATATACAAGAATTCCCAAAATTATTTAACTTCAAGGCCTTTGTACCGGAAGTTGTTGATCCATTAGCAAGTGAGTTACAGATAGAAACGTTAAAAGAATATAAGTCGACACTATTTGAAAAACGTCAAGAGTACGTATGCGCCTACTCATAGAAGTGGCGCCTACCCGTTCGCGTCGTCGTCTCAAACGGTAAATCATACAATTTGGCTGGTTGCCGGACAGAGATAAGCTTACTCACGAACTCATAGAAGTGGCATTTGTACAAAGAAATAAATATTTTACCATAACCCCATTTTTATTTTATTTTTGTAAGACAAAAAAAATTGTTAACCAATAAGTTTTGACACAATGTAGACTCATTGCTGATATTTAGGATTTACGTACAACCTTTTTTATATTTATATTTTTTCGGGTGACTCTATCAAACTTTCTTTTTATTATTTTTTTTTACTCTTCTTCTATACCATAGCTACTATTGTTTTATTTTTTTGCTCAGAACAATAACTAAAGCTATAGAAGGAGCGCTAAAATAAAAACTGTATAACAGCTCTCGTATTCACTTAAAGTAATCTAACATACATGGGTAAGAGCGAAATAGACAACAATTGTAAGGTTTTATTTTCACGTCATTGTCACAAACTCTCAAAGTACAAATGTCAAATGGTTGTAATTTGGTTGTATATTATACTACTAAATTAAAAGTACGTCTTTGATGAACGTGGTTTCTGAAGTAAGACCAAATTCAATGCGGTCGTACTACAGTGGCCGAACAGCTTTGTGAGCGGCTAGTGTGAAATTATATTATTTTACAAGGAAGTTCGTGATAAAATAACAGGAAAGTGTGCATATAGACGCTTCAGACATCTTAGAGTCCGTGTCCAGGATGGCTTGTGTTGTTCCAGACTGCAAGTCTCATATATCACGAAAAGAAAATACGGATGAGGTGTTATCATTTCATCGGTGAGTTTGGTTTCTAAATTCTCATATTTTGACAATATAACAACGGTATATTCAGAAAATTGTAGTAAATTAATATTACAAATAGATTGCTCCATGAGTTTTGGTTTAAATTGTCTTATTTTCATGCCTTCTGTTTTGTATATGATAGTATGATAGTGATGTGTTCTTTGTTATCGATGTCAACATTTTTGGTTTTTACTTTTTGCTTTAGTTTTCCCAAAGATGAACCTATTAGAACTGAATGGATACGCCGTATATCAAGGATCAATTGGACACCGAAAGCGCATAGTCACATTTGTTCGAAACATTTTAGACTACATTCATTTGAGCCACATGAAAACATTTGATTTCGGCGGCTGAAAGCAAATGCTATACCCACATTACATTTACAGAACATGCAATTGCTCCTTTTTTATTCCAAACATTATCTTAGTCTTGCTTTGTCATATAATTATTTCGATCCTACTAATAAATATTCAGATTTTCAATTAACATTTTGGCAGCGTGTATCCCAAATAATAATGATAGCTTATTTACAATAATATTTTTGTGTTTCAGAAACCACTATCGCATTAAGAAGGAATTATGAACCACCAAGTAAACGCCCCAAATCTATGACCACAGTTGAAACAAATACTGATTCCGATATCACTGAACTGATATCTAATTTACAGAAAATTATAGCAGATTATAAAAAACCAAATTGGAATATTAAAAAAAGAGTTAGAAAGGATTAAAAAGACCAGCAAGTGACGTCTTCGCAAAATAAACACTAACAAAGAGAACATTAAGGAGCAACGCGAAGAAATCTCAACTCTATAACATATTGATAGAAAAATTGAAACAAGAATATGTTCAAGCCGAATACCTAGCACTTTTAGTGTGTAAACAAAAATGACAAAAATTCGCGGCGAGAACTGAACTCAATTCCGGAAACAGCGTTTAAAAAATGTTTTAAACGATTAAGTCAGCGTAAGTGTATCGTTTCTGAAGGAGCATACTTTGAAGGTGATAAAATAAATTTGGATGAATAACAAACATTGTGTATATTATTGATCTTTTCCCGGTACTTTCTTGACAGAGTAGTATATAAAAATATAAAAATAATTAGTAAATATGTATAAGATAATAGTTGGTTAATTTAATTTAAATAGTCGATTAATTTTCTTTTAAAATTTTTCCTCTTTTTTAATCTATACCTATTAAAAATTTAATTTTGAATGCAGTGTTCACTAATGTACTGCTAGAGGTCTAACTTAAAATAGAAACATGTAGCCTAATATGATATACCTATACAAAGTGCAATTTTTTAACTGTACCTACCTGGTTGCTCTAGATACTGAAGACTGCAAATCTAATAAATAAATTGGTTCGGGTCCAAAATTCTACTCATGAATACTGCATTATAAAATGTTCATATTGGAGATTCTACACGTGTTTATTATGACACATTACCGTCAGTTCTAGTGTCATAGACATACCAACAGCATATTTTTTTTTTACATGTTTTTAATTTTATTTTTATCGAAAGTAATATCGACGCCGTTCATCACTGACGTATGGGAAACTAGTGACTACCTTATAAATTAAGAAACAAAATCTGTATACTTATTTCTTTCTTACACATTTACAACTGTATAAGTCAAAATAGTACGAACTAACGTATTGTGTTGTTATTTTAGCACTCCTTCTATATCTTTAGTTATTGTTCTGAGTTTTTTTGTGTCTTTATTCGGTATTATAATTTTTTTCTATGATACATTGTGAAAGGAGTATAGGGCAGATAGTGGTCTGTATGTCTGTGTGTTGATGTAGATGATGGGTACTCCCTGAGAATTAACACTCACCGACGCGAGATCTCCTTAAGCCTGTCAGAAAGAACTTTATGTGTAGTTTTTAACAGTAGATTGGTACCAACACTGTTTTAGCACAAAATTGTTGGTTGCCGCTTAATCGTGCGGAAAAGATTTAACAATTAAGGTTTTTGAATAAGAATCTTAGTGATATTTTGGATTTATTGTTATAGTCACAAGGAAACTAGTTTATGCTATTTAGTATAGATATATAAAATAAAGAGCAGATTTTAAGAAAAATTTATAGTAATATTTATAAATTATTTTAGTTACATTTAAGACAAACAACTCTAATAACCAAATCAAGAAAAAAGATTATGTCGGACATTTATGTACCTTTAGATCATCGCAATCCTCGTAGATAGATAACAGAATTGACTTTACGGGAAGAAAGCGGAGAAAGTGGAAAAATGGAAGTTTAAAAACTAAGTTGTTTAAAAACTGTAGATATGTTTACAATAAAATATGTCAACAAATGGCGCTGTGGGGTAAATACTGCTGTTTTATTTTGGGGGAGCCCTCTTTATCCAGCAATGGATATCTTCCGGCTGACTATGGTGATAAAGGTAAACCTCGCCCATAAATCGCCTTGAACATAAGATTTAAATGACACGAGTTTAATTTCTTCTGCAAAAAGGCACGGAAAAAATGGAAAGATTGTCAAAAACTAAGAAAATCTACGCATGCGATAAGCTGGTAAAAATTAGGAACTGTATAATTACAACAAAAATTCGCAATTATTAACACAATTTTCATTTGGAGATTGACGGTCAGATTAAGGGGTACAATCCCGGGTCAAATGCAACAATATATAAAAATTATAAAATCATATTTATGTATCTTTTTTTGTTCAGGAGTAATATAAGTCATATTTGGGAAAACAGACAAATATGATCGAGATTCCATTTCCTTTATAGTATCTATTACTTAACTATCACAAGTTGTACGGAGCCTTTGTTGCGGGAGTAAGATTTACAATTTTTCATCTTTTTTGATTAAAATTACTTTCCTCTTCTTTTATATTATTATCTCTATCACACTTTATATCTGATATAAAGTTTCCATACATTGTAATTTTATTTGATTGAGTAATAAAACAATAACCATCATCTGTTGAGCTATTCTAATTTTCCTCTGAAGCAACAGGAGTCATAGCCCATAGCATTATTGTAACTCGTCACGTGACGCAATCTCTATTTTGAATTTGAACATTTTGCGTTATTACGAGTTAGTAACGTCTCTCCCAGACGGCTAAGATACGAGGATGAAACGTTGGAGCAAAATTAGCAGTGCAATAACCGGCGAACATATTTCAGGCACTTTACGGCGACACCACGAGACTTGCCGAGAACCATCGCAACTAGCAACACTAGACGAATGAAGATCGTATATCTATACTAATAATATACAGAGGTAAGTTTGTAAATTTCGATGTAGTTACTCTCCGAAACTGTTCGTCTAATTTTAAAATATCCTTTCACCAATATCTAGAATTTACTTTCATGGTGGACATTATATATATATATATATATATATATATATATATATATATATATATATTTTATCACGTTAAAATAAAAGGGTGGGTGGTATCTCTTCGAAATAATGGTAGAGTCTTGCCTTTTTTACGTACGCTGCCTTGGTGGTAAGAGATATATAAATACTTTCTGAAGGGTTGTAGAATTCAAAATTTCTAAAACAAGTCCATGACTATTTGTATTTATATGTTAATACACAAATTCATAAAAGACGATTAAAAAGTATTTTTAAATATATCGCTTATTATCAAGGAAATTTTATGTAGATAAAAATTGCCTGCTACATAATATTGTTTCGATAAGTAGTTTAGATTTTGCGATCGTGTTTTGTTGACGATGAAGGTGAGGGTCAAAGCGCGTTCGTGTACAAGATAGGTGGCCACGCACCACAGTCGCGTGTTTTCCGATTATATTATGTAATTTTTTTATAAACTTACTGATATTAGTCATATATTATAGTTAATATAAGTAAAGTTAATGTAAATATAAACAGACAACAATTAAATTTTATGTATATTTGTTAGTTTTATATATTTCGTAATAAGATAATACCTTGGACAAGAGTAATATACTCCTAATTTATCCATCTTCCGAAAGTTTGTTAGGATTCTTTCAAACAAAAACCCTAGGGCGGATTTGGATAAAAGTTTTTAGCAATGTTAGTTTATTTAGTTACAATACAAAAAACCAACATATCATATAACCTATAGACTTAACTATAACCTAACAGATCAAAAAGAAAGATACCGACCGACAGCCATTTTTGGTCGTTAAAGGCAAACGCTATCTCTTAACATGTTACTTTCGTAAACATGTTAAGAGATAGCGTTGTTAAATAAATAATGTTTTCTAAAACGCGCAAACAAGATTATTTATTAAAACTTTTTTATGAGCTTTGTCGATCTGCCCGATATATCGCCTTAAAAATTAATAAGCAGAAATATTAATTGATAATAATTGATTTTTTTGCAAATAGACACTAGGCCATAATTGGTAATCCAAGTATGAAAGTTTTAAAAAACTAAAAAGAAACTATGAGTGCGAACCCGCGCGAGAAAGCCAGTTTTTCTTAATAAATATAATGGGTTATCTCATTAATTGCCTTTATTAGGCTCATGACGCGGAAGTGATAAATATTATTGGCTCACTTAACTGGGTCAGACGCGGTTGAGTCATTTCACTTTGCAACTACCTAAGTGGGAATGTTAGAAACTATGTTTAATAAGAAAATTGGACGAGTAAAATCCTGTTTAAGATTTACTGTCATTAAACGGATATAAAAAGAGACTAGCGTAATGTATTTAGTGTACTGAATAGCTCGCAATCAAATCCGCAGGCGCAAACTACTATCATACATTATATTATGACAATACTTTGTGTGTGTGTGTTTGTTACCATACCAGCAACGCGTGGCCGGGTTATACCAGGAACGCGTGGCCGGGTTAGATAGTCATTATAAAGACGGTTGAGAGCCAAAATTTTGGTATACAGCTAACAGCATATAAACCTACATGAATGTCTCAAATTTATTAGATTACGATTATCGATCAACTTTAAATTTAATAAATACACTCGAGAGCAATGAATCCGGGTCACTTAAAGAATCCTAAATATCTCGGAAACTAAAAATGCTAGGTTAATGCAATAAATTGTATTTAATAGACAATGTAATACTCCTTAAATGAAGGTATTAAAACTTCTTAGTTATTGTAAAGTTATATCATAAAAAAATCAAATTTGAAAAAGGGCCACTTTCGAAGATGGAACTACGAAATTACAGCATTTGGGTTTGCTTTGTTTGTAATCTGTCATTTATATGGGTACATAAAACATGTTGATAGTGCTCTATATTCATTATTCAAGCTGAAATTATGTCGCTTACGCCTGAAGAATGCACCAGAATACTTACAATGCTGGAAACCGGCCGGAGTCAGCGCGATACAGCCAGGACTGTCGGTGTGTCGCTGTCAACAGTACAAAGAGTTCTCCGACGTTACGAAGAAACTGGTTCTAACCTACGCAGACCAGGAACGGGCAGAACCAGGTGTACCCCAGCACGAGAAGACCGATACTTGGTGAACACCATGCTTCGAAATCGCTTTCTCACAGGAACTGAACTCACCAATCAGTTTCGACGCCTGGGAGGAAGTAACCTAAGTGCATGGACAGTAAGACGTCGGCTTGCTGAATCTAACTTAAAACCCCTTAGACCTGCAAACGGCTAGACTAAGATATGCCCAGAGCCACGTAAATTGGAGTATTGAAGATTGGTCAAAAGTTATGTTCTCCGACGAATCAAAATTTATGTTCTACAAGCACGATGAAAGACACAGAGTGTATCGAAGACCAGGGGAAAGATTCAAGCAAGCATGCATCGAAGAAAAAGTAGCCTACGGTGGTGGGTCTGTACTTGTGTGGGCCGGAATTTCTTCTGAAAGTCGCACAGAGCTGGTGATCATAGAAAATCGGCTCTTTAACTAGCGTAAGATATGTGGAAGAAATCCTCAATGATCACGTTGGTCCATTTATGGTCAATTTAGGTGAGGATGTTATATTTATGCATGACAATGCCCGACCTCATACAGGTAGGATTGTGAATGACTACCTTCAAGAGATGAACATTACTCGTATGGAGTGGCCAGCGCGCAGCCCGGATATCAACCCGATCGAGCATGCTTGGGACGAGCTAGGCAGATGCGTAAAACAACGAAACCCTCCCCCAATCACGCTTCGTGAGCTCAAAATTGCTCTCACAGAGGAATGGGAGAATATTCCCCAAAATCGTATAAGGAACTTGGTGTACAGCATGCCAAACCGCGTAAACGCAGTAATGGAAGCACGAGGAGGCAATACGAAGTATTAAAATTCAAGAAAATCGTAATAAAGTTCAAGCATTTCATGTTTCCTATTTTTGTTTTAAGGAGAGATCAGCAGTTTTTTTCTTTATGTAATTTTGTGTTAATAAAATGTATGGTGACTCATATTTTTTTTACTTTCATTTAAGGAGTATTACATTGTCTATTAAATACAATTTATTGCATTAACCTATCATTTTTAGTTTCCGAGATTTTTAACATTCTTTAAGTGACCCGGATTCATTGCTCTCGAGTGTACAATCAATTAAAAAAAAGGTGTATGTGTCAGCTCCGACGCACTACTGGAGTTTAATCCTTTAGAACAATTGTCCTTAAACAGGCGATGATCAAAAAAAGAATCTGGAAAACCGTTGATCCTAAAAGCCATCCCTGTAACTTCCAGCTAATTCTATGCTTTTGCTTTTAGATTTTCCACTCAATACAATGTTTCTGAGCTCTTCGAGCTAAAAATATAATTTATGTGTTATTTTGAGCTCTCCGATCTCAAGAAGTAGCTATTCAATGATTTTGAGCTCTTCGAGCTCAAAAAGCCAATAAAAGTTTGATGAAACACGATTTTTAAAATTTTCAAGCTGCCATAACTTTTCAATGAATCACCCGATTTTACGCGGTTGGCGGCAATTGATGTAGATTTTCAAACTTCAGAAAAAATTTGGGACAAAAAAAAATTATCAGATGAAAAATTTCGGAGTTATTACAAAAAAAAAAAACACTTTTTTCGATTTTTCTCGTCAACGATATCTCACGAACGAATCAACCGATTTTGACGCACTTGGGCGCGATAGACGAGGTTTTTGAGGGTAAGAGCTGATTGGAATTGATTGCTTTTTGGAATTGATCGGTAAAGCCCTTCAACAGTTATTTTAAAAAAACCACATTTGAAAAAGTTTCTTTTCGATATTTTTTTTTAGTTTTTTTTACTTTTTTCGAAATCTACCGGTCCGAATCGGTTCAAATTTTCAGGAAATCTAAGTTTGATGAAACTCTTTGCAACGCATTTGGTTTGGTTTGATTCGGTCAAACCGTTCAAAAGTTATAAGAGGTTTACATACACACTCACACACACACACATACATACAGACATACAGACACCATCGCGGGAAGGGTCAGGGAAGATTCCTAAGGCCTCAAAACATCGAGATTTTTGCAAAACAGGGTAAAAACAATAACTTCCCGATTTTTCAAAAATGTTCGATTTTCTTAGCGGGAAGTTAAAAAAGTTAAGCCGGAATTACATTATTGTGTCGGGGTGTGTCGTGGCGCCTTCTGGTAGCATCTGGCGCGTATCTGAACTATCAATTTTGTATGTGTAGAATTACATTATTCTCGTGTGGTATGTCGTGACGCTCTCTGGCGCGTTAACGATCTGGCGATTTAGATCGGAGACACAACGGTGGAGGGGATATGTCGCGACACAACACACGAGAATAGTACGCTTGGCTATCTGTCGTGGCGTTGTCTCTGATCTAGCCGAGAGCATGTTTACTTTATGGTAATGTTAATAGTATGTGGCTTGTTTATTTATATTCATACTAGCTTTTACCCGCGGCTTCGCCCGCATTTTTATTCTTTTTTTTTTAATAAAAAGTATCCTATGTTACTTCTAATACCTCCAAAAATATATTTACGAAGTGACGACGACGAAATGTAGTGTCTTCTTTTTTAATATCTTTATCAATCATAGAATGGATATCTGCAAATTGTCTATGAGTAACTCTATAATAAAGTTGAAATCGTTCTTCAGCACTCTCTAATTCTTTAACGAGACAATGAAATTCTCCTCTACTGCTTCTTTATCTGTTTACTGGATGTAAACAAAACTTCTCTTTCTTCTTTCCTTTTGAACTGATTGCATTAGAAAAAGAAATGAAAGATCTTCATCAAAATCACTGTCAGAGCTCGAAGAAAACATTTTACTGACCCAAACACACGAAAGACTACTGGATGACTAAATGAAAATTGCGCCAGAGCGGTCCACGACACGCCTTATAAATGTAAACGGTCGCCGCCACAACACAACGCGCCACGACACACCCCGACACAATAATGTAATTCCGGCTTTAATGGTTCGCACGATAGGTTGTGCATAGATAACGTAACGCTGTCATTCGATCACTAAATTTTACTCTTTTTATTCCTTTCATACTGAGCGCTTACTATAATACTGAGGTAATGTATTCTTAAGGAGTAAACTCCAAAAAATAAATGATTTTTGTAGGGAAATGTGATGTTGGTCATATGTATAAGCGAATTAGAAGATTAATTTGCGCTTCTTATCTATTATCGCCGACGGCTTCCGTGGTCGAGTGGCATGCATACCTAGCGGTTTTCATGGTAACGGCACTGCCGGGATCCCGGCTTCGATCCCCGGTTGGGTCAATGCAGAATACGAACTTTTCTAAATTGGTTCGGATCTACGAATGAACAGCGCAGTTATATTGGATTCGCCCCCATTGCCTGACCTGGTCTAGTACCCGATGAAGGATTGGAGGCATACTCACTAAAAACTTTTATGTACACCCTCAACCTGCCGTTGAGTCCGTGAGGCCGTTTTGGACTTTCACCGCGTAATAGCGTATGTCTATCTTGAAAGTTCATTTCAAATATTGGTGAAAGAATTTATGAAATCGGATGAGTAGATTCAAAGTTTATCTACAACATCCAAACTAACAAACATTACCTCTTTATAATATTAGTATAGATTTCCAAATTGTAAACCAGTCGATGTATGATTTCTAAAAGACCAAACAAGACTTCTATTTATTAAGAAGCGAAATATCAGCTAAATTACGTCTTTCATTATAAGGCGCTTTTTAAATTTCCAGATGTAGCTTTTTAGATAGTTATGTATGTGGCCACACGTTAGTTATCTATTTATTAATTCATATTGGTTAAGGAAAAGGCATATAACGCTAAGTAGTTTTTACAGTTTGTTTGAAGTATTGGAGGCCGGCGGCGGCAGCTCGATGGGTTGTTATGACAGACTGTCATGTCCACAAACGAGAAAACTACTTATAGCTTTTGCCGTGATGTTTATCGATTGTTATAATTATATTTCTTGAGATTTCCTTAGCAAATGTTTATTTTAATTAAGGGAATTTATTTGTTGTCTAATTTTTTATTCTAGGGTGTTGACATGTAACGTTGTATTAGATTTATATATTTTTTTTTATATATTTTATGCATTTTCAATGCGATCTTATAAGATACATTATTATAATAGAAAAATACTAGAAAAAATCGACTCGGGTCACAAGTGAAGTTCCCGCCTGAGATTCACTTGTGACCCGAGTCGATTTTTTCTAGTATTTTTCTATTATAATAATGAACGTTGTATTAGTTAAAATTCAATGAAATCTGTAAATTATTAAATATATTCTTGCAAGACCTTTAACAGTAGTCGATGGATTGTGACGGAACTTTGGTTAATTGTTATACCCAGAGAAGGCTTATAAATATGTTTGACAAAAATGATCTGAAAAAGAGCGTTGCAAAGCAAAGTACAGCGTTTCAAAGTACGTGAATAACTAATTAAGAAAAAAGTTGAAGCGTGATACAATTTTAAAGTTACAGAAAAGAGTAGAACCAAAAAATAAACCAGAACCAGTATTATTGTAAGAAAATATTACGTATAGGTACGAGCACAAGGTCAAAGGTGGTGCTACCATTCAATACAGCTGAAGACAAGACGTATCTTATACGAATCGACTCACGTATCATTTTGGCAGGTCAATAATTTTATTCATATCATATCGGATAGTATAAGGAGATAAAGTAGAGGGATTATAGAGTACTCGTTCATGAATTGGGAGCTTACGGGCTGTACATTGATGGGATCAGTGACAGGAGTGGACGTGGTCTATCAAACACGCGAGCTGATTATCCGTCGACTAGTTGACAGCTTTATTGGACCACCCGTAAGACCACTCACGTGGACACTGCCTTAACTTTCTTAGAAAACGCTTCTGATGAAGTGGCTTTTATTTATGTTAACTGGTTTATCTACCAATTAATAATGATAGGAAGCTTTTTTTCTAAACGCGTTGAAATTAAATCTTGTCACGTGGAGTGTCCTTTGCTTCACTTTGATCACAAAAGGATCACGAAGCGTCTTTATTTAACTTTAATTTTTATTCTAAATACATATGAACATATAAAATATATGCAAGTATTTTGCTTGTTTGTTTGTTCCGGCTAGTCTCCAAAACGTCTGCACTGATTTCGATGCGACTTACACTGTAAGATAGCTAGTATCACTTAAGGTTCTTCGCTTGTACAGTCAGAATAATAAAAGGTTAGCAAAAACAAAAGAGTATGGCAAATGCTTGCCGGGCACAGTTATTTTAACATAATGTACATAAAAGTGTACCATTTTTACAAAAATCAAAAACGCGATTGTTTTCATGTTTTTGTTTAATCCCGATGTTTTGACTCTTTTTTAACACGACCTACTTTTGAAGGCGACCACTCACATTATGGCGCAGTGTCGTTGCATAGCCCTGATTGTATGTAATTATATTAAGTCTATCACAGCTTCTTACCATTGAGGAGCCCAATTCGAAAAGCGTCTTCTTCGTTCGCAGAATGTAAAACTGGAGTTTTTAACACGCTTTTATTAGCTTGACCTGTACGTATCAATGTAACGGAATCTTTTAACGCAATTTTCACCCACTTCAAGATGTCTAATTTTTCAAGATTTGAAAATTTGCACACGTATCAAAGACGGAAGACAATAGAAAAATTTAATTCCGAAGTGTCCCCTTGATTACCCCCCCATCCCATAACACCACTTCCCCCCGAGACGTGTATTTTCCCCGATTAGGATAAAATAGATATTTGGTCTAGGCATAGTGTATCGAATGAAATTTTCGAAAAAAAACTTGGGTTTTGCTATTTTACAAGATGGCTGCCATATATAATTTTGATTTAAATAAATTTTAACGGGGCCGATTTGCAGGACCCAAATTTTATAGTTGTATCCATATAAAATCCACTTAATCCAATATATTGGTGAGAAACGAGCCAAGGGATTTTTTAGTTTTTTTTTTAAATATAATTTATATTACAATTATTGTGAAGACTGGTGCCCGTGCCCTAAGTAACCCGTTTCACAGGTCGCCAGGCATCAACGTTTCGGATTATAATGTTATATTTGGATATTGTCTATAACAGTGGAATTTTGTCCATTTACCAATAACATTTTGAATTTCACTATGGTGGATAAAATTTAATTGAAAAATGGTCGACTGGGCTCACAAGCTGTTTTCAGGCGGATCGACTGGAGCTCACAAGGCTTGGTAGCTCAAATGGGAGAGCATTGGACCGAACATCCAAAGGTTGCGAGTTGAATTTCCACCTGATAACAACTGAGCCGAGACGATATTTTTTAGTATTTTATTATTAAAGTTTATCATATAAGACAATATTGAAAATGTCAAATATAAAAATCATAGACTATGGTTGTCATTTCATCATAAGAATCTGCGTGCACCTGTGACTTTAATCACCGTGACTATTTCGTCACTTCCCTCAGGTTCGAAGAAGATGTATAAAGGTGCGCGTACGTAGTAACTTGGTAAGTACGAAATAATCTATGTCATCCAGTCATTATCATCAGCCTATTAATGATCCCATTTCTGGGGTCGCTATGCATGACAACACTATAGGAAGAGCGGGTTTTAATCCACCATTCGTCTCAGTGTGAACAGAGGGGTAAATTTTCTACCATGTATGGTTATCATCATTCAATATTGACAAAGTGCTATGGGTCTTTCGATTCATAACAATAATAATCCATGCGAAGTCTTTAAATATCGGTGTTTTCTAGTGGCGTTAAGGTACGAATAAACAACGCCCATGGATGTATCTACATTTGGAGTAGATGTACAGACCTAGCGATGCAAAATAAACTTATTAAAACAACGAGTAGAGTAGTGGAACTTGGAACTTTGCCTCGATATATTTTTTTTTATTTCAGACATGAAAGGCGAAACTATTAGATTGTTACTGTGACGGAAATAGCCTCAACGTGAGTATAAAATCGCTTTTATACTACCGAGAATGTAGATGTTTGTAGAAACATTGTGGAGTTGCGTTATGACGCCGATTGTATATTACCCTGATGAGGGTTATCCGATCGCCATGTGGCATTTGCGTTACTGGGGCCCTAATCCAGGCAAGTGGTGTCGATAAATCAGTCGCGGATCACCAGCGGGCTGACATCATCGTCTTCCAAGCGACCTTCTACTAAATAGCCTCTTGCGCAGCGCGGGATGTCTTCGGCTGTTGTAATTGCTTTATGGGAATCATTTCGGTAATTGAATGAGTGAAGGGAGCCGATGTTTGTTTAAAGATGAGTTAGGTCATGTGCCAAAATTATGATGAAACGAAGTACTAACTGTTATTCGAATCTTTGACATAGAATTTTTTGTCTGGATAATACGGTAGGAAGGAATTCACAAAGGTCGGGCGCCATCTGAATCCAAGAAAAGTTTATTGTAAATTCTGAGTGTGTTCGTTGACATTTGTACGAATAAATTTAAAAGTAATTAAAACTGTGTAACGGTTAAAATATTTATGTATATTCTTACTTTTATTGTGCGTTTTAATAAGTCAAATTGCTTAATAATGCCATTCAAACTGATTGTTATATGTCTAGTTTATCTTGCAGTTGTGCCAAACGTTTCTTCATATTCTGGCGCAAGTATATTAGTTAACCTAAATTTTCTAGGAGACAAGTAATACCTACAGATAAAGAAAACAATGAGTTGACTTTAGATCGTAACTTAAACGTTATATTATAAGGAAAATAATTCGGATGAAGCCTGAAACTAAATAGAAGTACAGTTCAATGTCTTTTTCATTTACAGAATAATATCAGTAATAAAAGTAATTATGTAATAAAAAAAAAACAGTAATTGTAATATATATAATGCTCACCACCATAAAAAGAGAATAAAAAATACATAAAATTCTTTCTACAGAGTAATTTTAGTGTTCCAAGAAGGGTGATTTAAAAATTTAATAAACAAACTTTTCCTAAAATGTGGATCACGCATTACTTTTATGACATGAAATTTTAATACGGTGAAGGGCCATAGGTACAGCCGGTAATATTTGAAGTACCCTGAAGTACTTCAACTACTTACTCTCTTTCAACAACACATAGCGCCGGTACAGCCGGCTCGTCAGAAATTTTGGCCTGAAAAGCAAATACAGACGCTTCAATATTTAAAATTGGAAGAGTCTCCGCCGGCTCGCTGCGCGCGCGCACTCAGTGGCTTACAAGTCGCCGCGTCGCGCGCTCCGCTCACAGCTGCTCTGCCCACGCACCATACGAAATTTCGAACGCATTCGTATTAACAAAAAACCTTTTTTGCGAATATTGTTAATAATAAATTAAATTAAAACTTATTTGATCCGATTTATTAAAATTGAAATTATTTATTGAAGTAATCGAACACGTGTTTATATTTGTTGGCGCGAACTGACGACGGTGCCGGCCGATCCACGTTTTTCACTACAAGTGAATAAATAAATTAGCAGTCGGCGTCACCGCGAGAAATTTCACTTTTTACAATTGGAGTCCTGATCGTCTGTCTCAACTTTTGGAGACACCAATCTGCCCTGAATGGAGCACTAACAAGAGTGAGTATACAGCACAGATTTTATTTATTCAAGTAAAAATATTATGCTCGAAATATTTACGTTTATATCATGTATCTAAAATTTATTATTAATATTATCATTTATCAGTGGGCGTCACATAGAATATAATTACCATTTGCTTGTCTGTTAAAAAAATTCGTTTTGGTTCAATAACTATTGAAGTAGAAGTAAGAACAGTTTCTCTACTCAAGTTTTTCTAACTTTTATTTCACGAATTAATTTAAAATATTTTTTCAAATAGGCTACAATTCGGATAAAATATTATTACATACAACATGGGATTTGAATAACATAAAGTATATTTATTCAGGTTGTTCCAACGACTAAATTGCATAACATGTGTATGTAGATACTTTTGCGGGCAAACTAACCTGCTAACTAGGTACCATTAATTGACAATTACTTTCTATTTGACTGGTTGTTTAAATTGTGTTTCTATGATTTCACCTGAATAAACCTGTGTTACCCAGTTAGGACTTTTTTTAAAGCATTATTTTTAAGCAGCAGGCAACTTCTATAACTCAACATTATTTTTAAGTTTCTTTAAATCTGCACTCGTTTTATAGTTTAATATTAAAGTTTATACATAATGTGTAAGAAGCTTAGATTTTTATATTTAATCTTCTACAGACAGAAAAATAGAAATTAGAAATTATAGCAGTTAACGACTTCAAAACTTATTTTGGTTCATCTTTCATTTCTACTAAATAATAAATAATTTCATGGTAGATGCGATGCCTGCAAAATAGACGGTGCAGTTCATTTTGCTAATTTATATATTAACATCAGTGGTGACATTAAAATCGGTAGTTAGCTAATTTGCCGGAACAAGGACGATTATAAGTTATTTTATATTAATAGCTGCATATTAATAGAATCAACGTGATATAATTAGGTGCACTGGAACTTTGAGACTGCATTAAAATGATACGTTCTATTTTATTTGATTTGTAGTCGTTTTTCCGGTAAAAATTCTTTAAAGAATCGTTTGCAGTTTTCATGTAGAGTCGCGTAAATAAGTCGTGGGTGAATGATTGTGGGTGAACGACCGTATTTCGTATGTGCTAATTTCCACTATTGTCACTACTTAGCAGATACTGTTCTTCGCGTTCTTCGCCATTAGCTCTCCAAGGCCTTCACGCTTCCATTTGAGATTTGCCTTTTAAGTACCTATGCATGTTGTAATACTTTACGTTATCGACGTGCATTTAATCAATGAATCTTATCCAATCGTTTGCGCTACTAATGTTATTATCTCTTTGTATTTGATATCTGAAATATATTTCGTGTTTTACTTCACACATCTACAATGTGATCGCCGAAAGAATTTAAATTTGACATGACAAAGAAGATGAGAATTAAACAGTCGGTGTCTTTTTGCTAAGCTTTTTTTCTGCTGAGCGCTATGCCCTTGACATAAGCCAAAATATTTTGTTTTTTTAGCTGTCAGCTGTCAAAATTGCGTACTCTCGGATGACGTACTTAAAATTCATTACCAACGTCATTATGTAGTTGTTTTCTTTTTTAACGAGAACCCTCAACGAAGTAATTTGATAAGAGGACATTTAACAATTTTCAATTAAAGATTCGCCACTCGTTGCTTATGACAAGTGAGGTTTTATAAAGAAAAAAACAGATGAGAGAGTTCAGAGTTTATTGTTAACTAAGCCCACTACGTCTATTAATATTGAAACTGAAGCCGTCACTCAGAATCAAAATCTGCTAAAGTGCCATATTGGGCCTGTTTAATGGTGCCATTTAACCAGTCTTGGCACTTCCTACAGTTTGTTTCAATTAAATTGTCGCTATTAATTCCTCGGCAGTCTCGTGAGAAATTCAGGCAGTTTCTTGTGTCATAGGTCAAACTGTATGTATTCAAAGGGTCTTGGTAGATAACACACAGTATTTGTGTTAATTCCCCACGACGTAAATTTGGCAAACTTAGTTGACTAACAAATAATGGTAAATTTTTACAGTTGCATGTTTAACTAAAATCATTATTTTATATGAAACTACCACACACCCCGACTTCGCCCGGTTAAATCATAATGTAAACATTATATAATAGTCCACGTTTATCAGGAATAATGCACTTTTCATGGAGAAAGATTTTCTAATTACAATCAGCAGTTCCGAAGTCTACCTTCCACATATAAAAAAATTTACAAAATCTGTTTCTTTTCCCTTAAAAATATAAAATTACTTATATTGGTGATAAGTAGATTGGATCAGAACAGGTAGACAAAAAGGGATCAATTGAATGACCTGATTTTATTAGCATAGCGTCTCTACCAAAGAAAATTTACGAGGCACTCAAATAGCAGACTATTTCTAGACGGTCTATATGCAATCTATAGTTTTTTTTGCAGCACGTTGATATGCTTTTAAGCCAGTAACAGTGATCAGTGATAAAACATTGGATTACGTCAATGAAATGGGTTAAATGGACTGTAGCAATAAAAGTAGCCCTCACCGTGAACCGGCAGCCCGCGGCCCCGCCGAAGGTCGCGCTATCACGCCAGGAGTGGAACATTGTACAAACAACGCTTATCTTGTCACGTTTCACTTTCGTTCACTCCTGGGTGTTCGTGTTCTTTGAACAGACCACAAGATCGGAGATTTACCGTTTTTATTTGACTTAGACGCGTACAATATACATATGTAAAGTTGAAGTATATCTGTTCGTGTACGGAGCGCTACCAGGACTGGTTTCTCATAAGTGCCATTTAAGAGCATTAGCCCAATGAATTTGCTTACATTGCTTGAATGAAAGTGAAAGTTTCTTTACAGAAGAATCAACTAACAAAAAATATCGGAATAATTATTTAAATCTTTATCTATCTGCGCATCTCATTATCTAAACTAAATAATACGTGTTCAGTAATAAACTTACTCAAAGCAGTTCTTTTATTGGTGATCTTAGTATATTTTTATCTGACGTCGATCGAAGATAATTCACGCGTTATGACAATCGCATGGGTTGTTTGCGGGTATGTCTTTTTGTCACGTAATTATAAGAAATGTATTTATACCGAGTGGCGGGAATGCCGCCCATTTTCACATTAAAACTTCATATACTTATACCATTCTAACGAAGGTGACGATATAATAATGGCCACATCAGTTATTTTTAAGTTTATTTAAATATCGCGCTGATTACACACGGCCTATTTTCTAGATTTGAATATTTTCTGTTTATTTATAAATTAGGCGAGTATCCCGTGAAATAATTCAAGTATTGTCAGTGATACGAAATAGATTATCATACAAATAGCTATAATATGATTAAGCATAGCCTATTGGAGCTGACGGTGATGATCCAAGGCGTCGTATTGAATGGTAATGATAAGAGCGGTCGTTGTACGCGCTCATCAACTTGAGCGCGGCCTTCGCGACTGGCACCATCTCATTGTGCGATATACCAGCACAGCCAATTCTGTAACTAGAATTAATGGATTGGATTAAAACTTATTACTTACCTCTAATACAATACAATTTATATTATCTTACCTCCCGTATCCTTGAACAGTGTTTTATTGTAATTTAAAGATAAAATAAAATGTGAATGTAATTGTTTGTTATGCTTTCACGCAAAAACTACTAAACCGATCATCGTGAAACTTTGTACATATATTCTTGGAGGTATTAGAAGTAACATAGGATACTTTTTATTGAAAAAAAAATTGCGGGCGAAGCCGCGGGTAAAAGCTAGTATCTTATATGTGTATATTAAATATAGATTTTATATTAAATATACCTGAGATATTATAATATTAGATACTTAAATTGATTGAATGATTTTTTTATTACTGTGTTAATTTATAAGAATTTCGTCGTTCTTTTACAAAAATATGGAACACATTTTTATTTTTATAATTATATAGATGAATTTTGATAAAATATATTGTTTATTGACAAGGGACTATCTCAAGGAAAAAATGAATGCATGGTGCATTGATTAATTCCTTGAATTTATTTGTTTAAATAATTAACACACTGATATTACAACGTCATGACATAATACATACGAGTACATACAAAACAAAATGTGTAAAATATATTTTTCTAGGAGAAAAATAGTTTTATGAATTAAAACGGTAATAAAATATGCACACTTTACTGGTCGTTAGGTTTTGTTGCTTCTAAATTAAAATTATCTTTAAGCCATGATAATTGTATACTTGTTTGCCAGCATTAAACAATACTTACGATAGGTTATTGTCAATTTTGTTTTTATAACGACCTGTTAATGATCGTGTCTTGCTTCCATCTAGATGCTTTCCGGAAGAATTAGCCCAAAATAAGGGATAATAAACAAGCAAAGGAGCTGTGATCTCCTGCAAAAGTATTAAATACTAACGGCCCGTCCCGGCTTCGCACGGGTGGATAAAATTCTTTAAATTTTTTCTAGCATTAAATATAGCCTATGTTACTTACCACGAATGTAGCTTTCCTTTGCTGAAAGAATTTTCGAAATCGGCTTAGTAGTTTTTGAGTTTATTCATTTCAAACATACAAAAATACAAATCTTTTCTCTTTATAATATTAGTGTAGATAAAATACAAAATAAATTGCGTCACTAATACCGTAAAAGTGACGTTTATGTTTATATTTAAATGTGTGATAGGCGTGAAAATTAAAGAACTAAATCTATACATATAAATAAAATTGGAGGGTCTGTTTGTAATATTAAAATTGCCGTTTTTACTACATGCATATGAATATATATACGGCATATACACCAAAATAACATTTTTTACAATTTTTGTCTGTCTGTCTGTTTGTTCCAGTTAGTCTCTGAAATGGCTGGACCGATTTTGACGGGACTTTTATTGGCTGGTAGCTGATGTAATAAGGAGTAACTTAGGCTACTTAGAAAGAAAAATTCTTTTATTTTAGAATAATAATGTTACAATGTTCCACGCGGACGAAGTCGCGAGCGGCCGCTAGTAATAAATATAAGTTGAACAGTTTTGATTACCAATCAAACTTAATAGACTTTATAACTAGAAGTTGTAAGGTGAGTTTAAATATGCAATACTCTGTTCTGTGGTACTACCCATGTTAATGGTCTCAATAGAATTGCTCTCCAGCAATTGAGGAAGTTGTACATTAGTCCGTGCGCACCGGCAGGCAGCACGATTCGGTTGCAGATAAGCTCTCCGGCTGTGCTTTGACCAACACAAGAACTTTAAACGATAACCTCTTAAGGAATAGGAAGTTAATTGTCTCGAATTCTTTTGAGATTGCGCTGTTTTGTTTTGGCATGAACTGATTATACGAAACGAAGTTATTCTATTTTAAACCTATACGTTATACCTATAGCGGCGTTTTCTTCAGCAATCGCAGTTTTGTAAAAGTAACAATGAACGATTGCCTCAGAACCATGTCATTCATAGTAATTTGTGAATACCTTACCATATGCGAAGTGAAGTTCGCAACTCTGTTGAGCATATTTAGGTCGTACGTGATTGCATCCGAATCTGCGAGTGTCGAATGTAAATCCGCCCGTACCCGTGAAACTGACCCAGTTTTTTTCCATTTAAATGGATCTTAGATCACATTATAAATACACGTTCCATATCTTAGTATGGGCAAGCGACGTCTGGCACCATGCCCTAATTATCGACGGTTCAATAAAACTTCTTCCTCGTCTGGTTTCCCTGAACTTGCACGCCGGAGATTCGGATGAAGTTTCCGGCCGAAAATAGATTGGGTTTGCGTACGCGCAGTTATAAATTGGAACTGACCAAAATACTATGCTTGTCTTAGTTACAGAGTCTGACATTGTTATTTAACATAATAGTAGTGTACAGTTTTAGTATATTATCTTTGTTTGAAATTACTTGTAAAGCAAAATAATTGCTTATAAGAAAACAAAAATCATTACCAAAAAATAATACAACAGTAAGAAGATACTTCCATATTTTTTATTAAAAACAACCACTATAAAACAAAATTAATTTGAATGATCTTGGTAGATTTTAAAAGGGATCGTGATACTACGAGTAAACTCAACGCCACACCCAATAAGTAAGCGTTTGCCTTCAAGAGCCTAGTGCGTCCAGTTTTATTTTAGACTAGCTGCGCAGGCGCAGTCGTTAAAAGTTTATTGTTGGGCTTACAACCACGATTGCTAATATTATTTTCTTTGGTACATAACGGGAATTCATACAAAATTGGCATATGCCCTCTAATTGTACCTATTAATAAACAGTAGTTCACAAAAACTCAACACGATATGTTTTTAACTTTATAAAAATGATTCATCTCAAGCCGGCTTATATCAATAACCAACAAACATTGATTTATTGTACATATTAAGATTGACAAGTTTACGATATACGATAAATAATGCTTATGTTAAAACTTTAAAAATTAGCTCAGTAATCAGGGAAAGACTAAAAGACAGAACAACATTTGCTACTTGTCTAGATCTTTTTACGTTGTCTTAATTTACGCTCGGTTTGGTGGGCTCAAATAATTTCTATATAAACTGTGTTTTAGGTAGTGAACTTCCAAATGGAGCTTTTAATGCCTTGGTCTCCTAAAACCCTTAATTAAAAAATAATGATAAATATAATACTCACTACTACATCAATTTATACATTTGAAATAGCACAAGCTGCATCGGATATAAATAGATCCTCAATAAGTTACATATTGTGCCTAAGAAGCCTGTGGCCAACAATTTCTGTACCTTGAAGAGTAGACCACTTTTCTTAGAAACAGGTTCTGATGATGCCAATAAGAATTAAGACGGATGAGGAAACGTATCGAAAACATAATCACGAATTTGAGATATGTATTCAACAGGACATTGGACATTATTCCGATGAAACGAAACATGCTTTCTTAGTAGCCCAACCCTTAAATTCTTACTAGTAAACTACGCAAAAGGGAGCAGTAGTAAATTGAGCTACAAGTTTTGCAATATAATCAAATATACACCCCTAACATCCCACAGAAGAGCAAGCTCACGCCATTTTCTACCCCGTTAATAAAATTGTAAATGAAAATAACTTTATTCTAATGCACTTAAAATAGGTTCACTATTTTTTCCTACCACCCATTCCGGATGTCTTTTAACTGACAAGAAGCACGAGCGCAAGAAACTGGTCAGCTTTAACGGAATTAACGTCATTTACAATTTATACATTGTCATCATATTGGTTTTGGGAAGAATCCGAACAGTGTATCTTTTCCACTGTGTGGATTATTATTTTGACGTTAGATTAAAGCGTTATCCCAGGGCTTATTTTTAGTTTGCCAATTAGTATTTGTTAACAGTGCGTTGTGAAATTTCCTCCATTTCCATATCCGCAACTAAAGAGAATGTATATATAAATAGGTAAAGACAACCTACCCTTTTCTTCTCTATTTGTCACACGTTCTTTTTTGTTTAATAGCTATTAACGAGCTACTAAACAAAAGTGTGTGTTGTGTAGTGTTTTATCTGCTTGCTTAACCTTTGCAGTTGGAAACTGAACTAGATAATCGCTGCGTCATCGAGCTCTTTATTATGATTATGTATTATATAAAGCTGCCTTATCTATACGGCAGAATAGCAACAACCTTTGTAAGAAATAGTAAAAGGCGACTAATGAATGTAGGTAATCACCACTAACCGTCAAACACAAAATGTCTTTTACTGCGATATCCAACCCCTCTGCTAAGCGTGGAGATAAGGGAATTCCCCCCATTTTCGGGGGAGATTTCTGTCCAAATCGTCCAACGCGTCTCGGCTGAAATATTGACTGCATAAATAGCAATTTAAACATGAATTTTGGAATTAATGACAACAATCTTATCTTCAATTGTACTTACATGTAATCTATTATAAATGACTACTTTTTTGCAGTTTTAATGGATCTTCACCGGGATATTTTTTATTGTTATGACTAATAAATGTAATTAGCAATAATAATGATAAACTTCATGCTATTTGTAGTATTTAACTTTAACATTATTAAAGTTGTGTGATAGTATGACCTTTGATAAGTAGCGGAACATTCTATGTAATCGGTTGCTTTGGTTTCATTCATTGAACTAAGCTATATATTCGTTTCCTGTTGCTTTTATTATATTAGTACGTCTTAAGTAGGTCTTGAGACCTACTTTTTACAACAATAATGTATAATTATTAATCTCTGAAGTTACACACCAAAGTGTGGTGAGAAAACAGGAAATATTAGTGTAGATACCTGTAATAAAAAGAATTGTTAACAGTTTTGTAGACAAGTCTAGCTACTAAAACTAGACAACTACGTACGTAATAAGTTTGAAGGTACAGTATGCCCTGGCTGGAGCGCCGTAGTGAATCTAAGTCGATTCGGAGACTCCCTTAAGGAAATGATTAGCGTAGAAAACCACTACGGTGGCTCGCTACTCTCGGCTTAAGGTCCATATAAGGATCTCGTCGTCACTAGCCCGGTGACGCTGTAACTAACATACATAAAAGATACTGAAAGCATCTTCAGATTTTCGGGTCGCTAATATCTTAATTGGTTACGTTGTTTGGTTTAAGTTTTATTTTTACATGCAGCATTACATTAAACTACATTTTTTTATTAATTTGTCAAAACATGCTTTGCTTTTCGGTATTATTTTTCGATACAATTTTTTTTGGAAACATGGCCAAAAATCTCTTACCAACCTACACTACACTAGATCTTAATGATCATAACAAAATCTTTGGAACATTGTAAGAAACAATGAAATCGGTCTTCTACAGATTGTATTTTGAAGTGTGTGCTCAGGAGCTGCATATGCTCATACTGACATCACCCTTCTTCCATCGGACATCCAGACGCACTGCGGGCTACCACCCTTTCTTGGTTGCTATTCTTACTTGTCGCACCAAGTCCTTCTTTTATAAAATAAAAGAAGCACTTCTTTGCTGTGCGCATTATACTTCTTTTATAATGCGCACAGCAAAGAAGTGGAACTCCTTCCCTGCGTCTGTATTTCCGAGTACTACCCGTCTGTTTTAAAGCCAGGGTTAGCTCGTTCCATCGTTGAACCTCACAAAAAATATAATAGAAAGCCTGTTTTAATTTCGCAAATACTCCTGTATATTTTACGCTCTTTCCTACCCACTCGATTATACTCGATCGATAGACTCGGATTCAATTTTCGAAATGTTCTATCGCATAGTGGAAGCGTTTAGTTCACATGTCAACAAATGAATAGGGTAAGTGGAACATTTCGCGCCTTTTACATAACTATTGACAGTAATTTCCTTGTTTGCTTCATTGATTATATATCTATATCTTCACGAAGTGCTAAAATTTCTAACATGAAAGCTTATCTGCCATATTCCCACTGCTTTTTATCAGTTATGTCAACTCTGTTGAGAAGAAACTTCAATGAAAGTTGATTACAATTTATTGTAACAATGTTATTTGTTACCATTTTGAGTATCCAAGACATTATATCAATATTTTATTAGCGATTTTAAGCTTTAATTTATTTATATGCAAGTAAAATTCGCCACTGAATAGATGACGCATTTTCTGACAAGCTGTGTTAGCTATCGACAACTGTACCACACACTATTTTATTTGATCTGTCAAAGTGTCTTATATGTGTCAGTGTTTGCTAATGAGTTACATCACTGCAGACGATTTTTATTCCTTTAAAGGACTCTAATTACAAAAAAATTCAACTGAGATAGAATTCGAACCCACGTTTTCACGGCTAAAAGGACCAGACTAACGGGCAAAAGACGTGATCGAATCGACAATAAACAAAATTATAAGAACAATAATAAGCTTGCTGGAATTATGAAAACAGAATAAATAACTAACTTTGTATTTATTTTATTATAATTCATTGGACAGTAGTAAAACATAAAATCCAAGCTTAATTAATTCAGGTTCAATGACTACTGAGTCTGCTGGGCTGTTCCACGAATCTGAAGTTTACTGTTGTCTGGCCAACACTTTCACAGATCGTAAAGTTCTTGATTTTTGCCGGCTTTGTTGGGGTGTTTGAGCACGGACGTTGTTAGTGATTATTTGAACGAGTGGTAAACATATGATAATATACAAACATATGCATAGATTTATAATTTTTATATATTTTATGCATTTTCAATGCGATCTTATAAGATAAATTATTATAATAGAAAAATACTAGAAAAGATCGACTCGGGTCACAAGTGAATCTCAGGCGGGAAAAACGGCATTGAAAATGCATAAAATATATAAAAAATATAAATCTAACATGGCTGTTTCAGCTTAATCGATTGACCAAACATTTGTAAAAATGTTTCTTTCGAATACGAGAGGATGTTCCTCTCATTGATGAAACAACGCTGGCCTACAGCGTAAAATCAGGAAGGTACTAGAAAATTTCGATGAGTGTTCGCAAGGCTCGGTAGCTCAATTGGGAGAGCATTGGACCGGATTTCCAAAGGGTGTGGGTTCGGTTCCCGCCTGAGATTCACTTGTGACCCGAGTCGATTTTTTCTAGTATTTTCCTATTATAATAATTTATATGCATAGATATTATCTTTCCCAGATAGTATATTTTAACTTTATATATATATATATATATATATATATATATATATATATATATATATATATATATATATATATATGTTTAGTCTAGGTTGTATTTTCAGTATATATTGTTATTTGTATACAAATCATTATCGACTATTCATAACCTAAAAATATGCATTTTAATAAATGTTTGGGATTTCCACCTACTACAAACTGTATTTTTTTTCTAATAGTCATTGAGCTGTATTGGTTGAAATTAAACTTGAAAATCAATGGAAGAAATTTGTCAATTTTGAGTAAGTTGCAGTGATGCTAATTGTACATTAAAAAATTAATAAATGTATTTTAGACAATTGTTCTAAATTCCAGCTAAATAGCTAAAAAAATGTGTTACGGAAATCAAAAACAACTACTGTACCAATTTAGTTAATGGTGAAACTATTTTATGGGATATTTAGCCGATACTCTTCGCTAATAATGCAAAGAAGCAATGTATTATACGTTTGGTAATAGAAACCGCTGTTCTGATCTTAATAATTCTTTCAACAGTACGGAGGATGAACTTAAGACATTTTTGAAGTTATACTTTTTTTGTGCTTTGAAGGTGAAGTTTTTCATGTATCTGAAGTTGCGCACGCAGTATGCTACGAAAAAGCAACACCATGAAGTTAGCTGTTAAAGAGCCAACCTCAAGATATCTCATTTAAAAAATTAATTTAAAAAAAATAACTTCTGCCGCGTATACACAAATGCATGCACGCTTTTTTTATCTCCATGGGAACGAAAAACACACGGGTAAAATCGCGGTACTCAGCTAGTTCAACTATTCGAAACAATCACATAACGAAGCAATAACAATGCCGATGCTCACACATTTCTCGGAATATAGATCTTATTTAAATGCAGTACAAGACAAACATAAATACTTATTTAAATGAAAACGTTTCATTTACTTACTTATATTACACGTCTAGGTTTCTTAGAAACTGTACAAAATAATTTAAATTCGGTTCATACAATCAAACATCTCGATTTTATACAAAAGTACAGTCATATAGTCTAAAAATAGATAGGTATAAAGTACAATTAACGGGACAAGCTTGACTGTCAAAATTTTGTCACGCGTTTTTAAGCTTACTGTCCATCAGGTAAAGGTCAATATTACTGAATATGTTTAACATTTGGGAATGTGCTGTTGTATGTACATGTTTATAATTAGGACCCCGTCGCTCGTCGAACGCCTGCTCTGTGTAGCAAATAGAATATAACAATACGTTTGCATATTTAAATGTTAAAAATAATGCAATGTACCAGATTCTAAAAATAAACACTATCTCCATCACCTAAGTCGCTAGACATTTGGTGAAACTATTTTTAATTCCAAGCATATTTTATTGGTTTAGTTTCATTTCATCAGCTAAGCAGAAAGACGGAAGCTTCCACAATATGGGGCTTTACAATAATCTCCATATTTGGCAGGCGCGTTGACCATTATTCTTAAAACCGCCGTTTTGTTGTCTGGGAAAGGTGTACGCTGATTATCTCCAGTATCATTAGTCGCATTTTACGACACTCTTAACTGTTTACTCTTAAGGGTTACTATTCTATTCCGCTGGACATCACACGGCTAATTAAAGTTTGATAGTTTCATTTAATCATTTCAAAATATTATATTACGCGTATCTTTATTTATTCTCTTCTCGCAAGGTTGCCTGAAAGAGATTGCCGCTTAACAATAAGGCGATAATAGTCTTTTCTTCCTTTAATATTCTCTTTTGTGATATAAAATATAATTTGTTATTATTTAAAAAAAAAAACATTAAATAAAACGACCGGCAGAGATTTCTAAATATATATACCTCTAAATGATAGCTATTATTTTCAGTCTGTCTGAATGTTTTTCTTGGATTTTAATTGTAAAGGAAACTTGGAATCGGTTTTAGTAAAATATTATACTTAGAATTTTTGGTTTTGGAAAAGATTTAAATTTGAATACGAGTAAAAGTGGCAGAGATTACGACTATGGGATATTTCTATAAACGCAAGGCCATAGCTGAATTTGGATGGTACAATGATTTCTCAGGTTTGTTATGTAAATATTAATAATAGTAAAATGTCAGTATTGCAATTTTTTTGCAATTTAAATTTCTGTAAAGTTCTTTTCATTCTATCGCTGATACAATAAAATATTTTTTTATCAAATATTGAAAAATAAATATTTACTTTATTTTTAAATGTATTTATTTTTAATTTTGTTTTCCAAAAGTTTGTTTCCTAAACTTTGTCACTTTTTATGCTATTTTCATTTGATAAAGCACAATCAATGTAACTGTAGCGTTATAGCAACCGAAACAGCTGGAGATCAGAAATTGTTACTCATTAGCATTTATATTGAACACTAAAAAGAAGCTTTACACATTTGTTTACAATAATTTGTAAATTTTAAACATGCGACTTTGCTTTTGATAAAGCCATTTGATTAAACAAGCTTTTGCATTCGGATAAGACATAATCTTATACACCGCATTTTGATAGATATCTTTTCTGCCAAAGCTGTCTTGTTGTAATGTTTATCACTATCATTGGTTCTTTTTATGGCTAAATGATTTAAGATAGTTTTCCTTTCCTTTTAATTTATATCAAACATGTCATAGACTTTTTAAGTGGACTAACCGGTGTCGTCAACCTGCTCAGTTTATAAATACTTTTGCACCCTCAAAAGCTTATTTTATTATAGGCTTACATTATTAAATAAGGGTGAAAATTATTTTTCTTTTTTGATTCTTGAAGTTTGCGTGATTAGAATTTTTTAAGTGGTTTTAAATCATTGCATAAATATTAACAGAAAAATTGACACGATATCAGTTGGCGATCTGCTGACTGTACGTCTACGAAGATTACACGTGTTTTATACTTTGACTTAAATCATATACTAAGAGTGACCAAGAAATTCAGATATTATAACAGTTGATATTTTCATTTTAAAATGTTCCAACAATCTGTCAAGAGAAACTCTTTGAATAAAATTACACTGTATACAGTGTACCTATATATAGATAAGGTTCTCTGTTCAAGTCCCACTGTAGGTCTAATATTCAAGCAAACTATTTACCTTGTCGAAATCAATCGCAAATACTGCTCTGTCAATGCGAGTGAAAGTGACGGAGCGATAGTTTTTATGTACCAAGAAATGTTTGAACATACTGGGTCCCCTACCACGGCAGACTTGTAAATCTCGGTATTCTGATTTATTCCTTAAAAGCTTATAAAGATGGACAGTACTTTCTGAATTTATAAAAATCAAGATGAATTCATGATATAGATCTCTCGCTACTTCAACTGAAGAAGAAGATTAAGGTGTTTAATATCATTATTTATTATTTGTTAAATTTAACTATTCATTTACACGCAAAACTATGAAATGATATGAAAATAACTTTATCCAAATGCATTTAAAATAAATTGTTTTGAATCGTCCAACATTTTTACCTACCACCCATTCAGGACGTCTTTTAACTGACAAGAAGAATGGGCGCAAGAAACTCGTTAGCTTTAACAGAAGTAACTACATTTACAATATAATACGTTGTCACCATACATAATCCACAAAATAAAAAACAAAAATATTTTGTTATGACAATAGTAATAGTGTTATGATATCATTATTTCGTTGATTACAACAAAATCAACTCTTGTGTTTGGCAGAAAAAAGCGTTTGCGAGCTTACCAGCGCTGAAAAACAAACTATAATGTTTTCGGCCAGGACACGTTTGCTAACTTCAGTTGCGCTGATACAATCTGCCATATTGCTTATTATCGCTCAGCGATCGCCATTTTTCTTACAAGCGCTCGCAAGCGCTTTTTTCTGCCAAACACAAGGAACAAGTATCTGTACTTACGTAAAGTAACTATCCCTGAACATTGCAATAACATACAGGGATCTATGTATTAATAGACATAGCTAATAGGATATGAATAAATATATATGTCATATTCCGTAAATTAAGTTGCAGCTGTAAGCTAAAGAGTTATTTGACCTGTCCGGTGATACAATCTATCAGGCCATTAATGTCGCTTTGCTGTTCTTTTTGGCGGAACTATTAACATTTTTTCTTATAGAACCGGTATGTTTGTATTAAACCACATTATATATACGATTCACAGACAAATATTATAATTAGATGACACTCCTGCTTCCTGTATGCCGAATTAATTCGGACAATAAAAATGAACGTTCATTTGGCCTATTGAAGGTCGAAGGTAGACCAGTAGAGACAAGTACTAAAGGGTGATAATTGATATTTATTTAATGAATGTTAAAGGTCGAAAATTTAATCTGTTTTAGTTCTCCTGTCCTGTTCTTTGCCATTAGCAAGATAATTACTGTATGCAATAAACTGGTGTTTGTTTTTTTAAATAATTAGTGTAGTGATTATAAAAGATTCTTGTGAATCACGATTAGATGGCGCCGCATTGCATAAACATAACATTATCTAGGGTACACAAGCCATATGAAGAGCGCTCCTTTCTTGTCTTCTTGGAAATTAATCTAATCTAGAGCAATTTGTAACCTGAATAAAGATTTGTATCGATAATGCGAATACAATAGACATTAAAATGTTGAGTACCGATCTTAACCAGCCTACGCTTTCGATATTTGACGTGTCAAACGTGACATACAAGTATGTACCTACGCTAAGTGATCTAGAAAAGTAGGACTTATTTAGGATAATCCAGTTTTTTATTGTAAGCGTAAGTTGTTGATAGAAATAAACCTACATAATAATTTTGATAGAATAATCCTAGAAAAAATCAACAATTAGTAGAAAATAGAGCAACTAAGAATAATTAGTGAGCTTTCCTATTAAAGTTATTATTATACATAGCTAGGAAAATGCTAAAATATAAATATTATAAAAAAAGAAATAAACCTTGTATGCATGTATTAATTTTCTTACACTTTCGCGCATATTACCTATTTACATAAAACAAGTTTTGTACGGTTTTTTACGAATAATTAATATTTAATCCTGAAGTTTGGACTCTCACTAATACCATCACAATATTTTAATCGGGCACGTTCCGAACTGTTAAAAATATAGATCAAAATTGATTTATTATGCTTTGATTTTTTGAAAACAATTGATTTCCGACGCATGCGGGACGCGAGACATATACGGCTTTTGCACGGTCCTGGCTTCGAGCCTCTGAAGGAGCAGAAGTTTATGTGATGAATATGCTAAGATGATAAGAGGCATTACCTGAGTCATATCTATTTATATTACTATGAATATTACATATGTATGTATTTATCTATATATGTCTATTGTTTACCCTAGTATTTATAATACAAGCCTTACAGTACCTACTTTGGACTAGGCTAATTGGAGTGAATGTAAGAAAAGTTAAGTTTTGGCCGCGAGTTACCGCTATTGAAACGTGAGCAAGCGAAAGATTCTAGGATTGAACAACAAAGATAGAATCCTAAGCGTAGAGAGAGTTTAAAAAGGTACGAGACGCTTAAAACTTTGCTGCCGAGCGAAACAACATTTTTGACCTCACTACCAGCGAGGAAAATTTTTGGATGTAAGAAAAACAGCTTAAATAAAATGGTAAATTGGTCTAATTAAAAGTTAAAAGTAAAATTGCTTTCTTTAGTAATGTTAATTTTTTTTTTATTGGTTTCTATCAAATGTGATTTAACTAAGAATACCATAATCTCTCTGACAGTTCTTTTTCGGGTGCGGTCCGAAATCCAATCATATGTTATGAAATCTCACTCACCATATATTTAAAATACTTATAATAAATAGTATATTCAAAAATATTTATTCTTGTTTTTTTATAATTTAAGGAACTAAAATAGTTTTATAAAACCAAAACGAAGTATTATAGTAGTCATTTAAATAAGAACAAAATGTAACTTATAAAGACGTCGACAATTCGAAATGTACCATGTGTGTTTTCTTTGTATAGAAAGGTTCTAATTTTAAAACACTTTTCCACGCTAGCGGATAAAACGCAATTTTCCACGCAAAAATTGAATGACAAACCAAACTTTTATTTATATGTATTTCCGTGATGTATAAGTTTGTGTATGGATAAACAGATAAAGATAGCTTATTCAATACATTTGCTTTGTAAGTCGCGTTATATTGGCTTGTTGCATTTTAACGAAGCTATCTGTAGAATTAGTTGGAAGTCGGTGAAGAAGGGCGCTGTCATCAGATCGGTCGGCTCGGGTTTCACTTAACATTGGTCACTCATCGTTTCGCAATCACCCGCCTGTAAACAAAGGGGACTAATAAGTCATTCAACTTTGTTTTGTTCGGGCCCATAATGTCATTCAACCTCAATAAATTGATTACCTACGTAATATATTGATTACTGGAAGAGTGATATACGGCACCGTAAATTTTTTTATTGTCTTTAACAAATTACAGCTATAAGTTAATTGTTATACTATATTATGAAATTAAAATAGGTATGCTTAGATGGTTTTGACATGTAGAGAGGTTGGCAAGACAAGTATATGAGGCAAAGGAGGAGGGTCAATAAGGCGGGTTTTCGGCCCCTTTCATTTTTGACCTAAAAATTCCAAAAAAATTTTTTTTATCTACAAATCTAACAAATCGATTCCACCCCAAATGGAACCACTTCCAACCCCTTCCCAAAGAAGCACAATAATCATACATGACTCAATACATAAAAAAAATATTTTTTTAGCTCAAAAATAATATATCCTTTCAAAACTCTAAGTAGCTCCGCAAAATTTTTTTGGAATTTTTATGTCGAAAATGAGAGGGGCCAAAAACCCGCCTTATTGAGCCTCCTCCTTTGCATGGAAAAAGGCAAAAGGGTAAAGGCAGATCGAGACGAACTTTCAGGGACCATAAAGAAGATGTTCTGAAAAAAGGCCAGGTCAGAAGTACCTTTAACCGACAAGTTTGTATGAGCGGTTCTTCAACTCTGTATGTCAGATCATGGAAAATGGAAATCGGTTATTTCTGCCTAAACCTGCGTTAAAAGGCTTTATTTTATGCATGAAATAGAAAGATCATTATTTGATGTTAATAAAAACAGATATTTTCCTAAATTAATAATTAATTAATAATAATGGGTTAGGTTAGATGATCCGACAGACGTTGTCCTATTTATTATTTAAATGAGACGAAAGTTATTTTCTGCCACGCTGGTATATTTCTCAATAATGACTACAGCGAGAGTGTTTACAGATAAAAAAACTTCTTGGTGTTGCCACATGATGGCACTAGTATTTATACAATACTACAATGAAATCAAATAATGCATTTCGATATCAATAATATTACACTATTAAATCGAGTTTTGGTCTAAGTTTGTAGAAAAATTACGTTGCAAATGGCTCTTCCAGTTTTCCGGGCATTTTTTCTATTTTGCTTACCCTTATAAACTTATTTGGTTATTTACATTGACTTACTTACTTTCGAATCCAATTAAACACTTGTAACGATACCGACAAAACCGTTTATCTTCATATTTTTATGAAATCCTAGTAATTTGATTTCTTTTCACGAACGGATGATTACTGGATAAAATATAAATTACTGGATAAAATATAAATATCTGTAAAAAGTGAAAGTAATTTCAACCTTATTTCTATTATCAAGAATATATAAAAATAATTAATAAAGTCTCAGCTAGACTATTTATCAAATATATATATATATATATATATACTATTTTGGTCGGTTTACCTTTCACGAAATAGTCCAGTCACATAGGTCAATATTGCTTTCATTTTACAGTTAAAGTAAAAAATGTCCATCGTGTCGGTATTGTGTTACACGAATTGATCATATGTGAGTTGAATTTTCACAAACAATTTGAACATGTATTCATGCCAGTCTACACAATGCTCAGGTCGGTAGTGGCGAACCTCCCCTTTGAATATGAGAGTCAACGGATTAGTGAAATGAACGCCTTATAAAAGAGTGCATTTGTAAATAATCTGTGTTCTCTATATACATTGGACAGCATAGTAACCTGAATACTAAAGCAATACGTATAAATATGTATTCTTCATTTTGCAAAGAACTTGTGTGAGGCCGTATTGTTTACAGATACTACGAGAGCTTTTAATATTGATCGAAGCAATATTTGTTCTGTTGTAAACGATGGTATAGCCAAGGTAGTTCACTGGTTTATTATTAATGACTTAAAGCTTAACTAAAACAAAACTAAATGTGTAAAGTTCTCTACTATATGTGAGAGGTGCATGCACCAATAAAGGTGAATGGCGAAGCAGTATTATTGGTAGATTCGACAGCATTTTTTGTGTGTCACCTTTTATAGACTATAGACACTGATTTCCCAATATTGATGCCCTTTCAAATTAGCTTACAAAAAGCCGTCAAGAAAATAAGATTCATATCTGATGTTGAAACAGTAAGAGTAGTTTATATCAGCTACTTTTAAAAATATTATGTCCTAAATGGACTGTTGTTGTAGAGCGGATAATATTAAGTCATCCCCCAAAAAGCGCGGTGCACGCTTTTTGTAAGTTACGGTTTAGAGATTGTTATTGAGAATTATTTACGGAAATTGATATATTTACAGTGTGTTCCCAATATATATATATATATATATATTAAATTATTAAGTGTGTTAAAAAATATAACAATTTTTCTAAAGAGCGATAACTTAGTTCATCACTAGAAACAAAAATAAACTTCTGGTCTCAAACTGCAGATTGCCAAAAACAAAAGGCTAATTTTTTGGGTCCATGTATGGATTCTATAATAAAGTACCATACCATGTAACTAAACTGTCTTTAGAAAAGCAGTTTGAGCAAAGGTTGTATTACAGAATTGTCGATTATTTAAAAGACAAAGTGCATGGAGTTATTTGCCATTACCTAATACTATCAGGGGCCTGCAAATTTCAATAAGGTACGTTTCATCCGCTGTTTTTTCGGAAGGCAAGCTGCGGGTAAAAGTTAGCTATCCCTTAAATGTTACAAGATTATGATGCAAAAGTTCGTTATCCTTTTATCATGTTAACTAACTCAAAGCTGAACTTCAACAACTGTGTGTGACGTATCTGTTGCGTCACCAATGTCCGATAAGACACTTTAACATTGAAATGCTTAGGTAAATCTTATTATCACTGCCGTTCAGCTACTTGTAATATCTTCTTGATAGCCACTTACATCTACAGTTCATCCAATTTTTCAACAATTACGCTACCTATCGATCTACACTAATATTATAAAGTAGAAAGATTTGTATTTTTGAATTTTTGTATGTCTGCAATGAATAAACACAAAAACTACTAAGCTGATTTCAAAAATTCTTTCACCATTGGAAAGCTACATTCACGCTGACTAACATAGGCTATATTTAATGCTAGATTTTTTTTTAAGAATTTTGACCACCCGTGCGAAGCCGGGACGGGCCGCTAGTATATGTAAAGATACATAGTTGATATAAGTGTGAAAGTGTTCAACACTGTTTCAGTCACAGAAGTGAAATTTAACAAAGCGACAGACATCACTGTATCTATCATTTTTACAAATGGCACCTGTCAAACGTCACAGTAGACAGATGCGGCAGACAATGGCGCACAAAAACTTTGAAGCATACTGCCACAGCCACATAGAGCACATATCGGGAATTCCCACGATTTATTCATTAATAATAATAATATTTCTTACATTCACATCAATTAGCCTAGCCCAAAGTAAGCACTATAAGACTTGTATTATGGGTACTAGAGTAAAGGATAGGCATACATATATGATACATATATATGTAATATATAAAATGCCCTTGACTCGTGTACAAATGCTCGTATTCATCACACAAACATCTGCCCCTTTCGGGATTCGAATCCAGAACCGTCAGTGCGAAAGGCAGGATTGCTACTGTTGCACAAAAAGGTTAACAATTTAAACCTGTCTCATGTTAAATAAAGAAATCTGAAACCAATGATTGTAAATTTACTACTTTTTTTTTTCGATTTTAAAAGTTTTATATAACTTATTTCCAAATATCTTTTGATATCCACTTGTCAGTATGCTAACAATTGCTACCATATTCAAATTTCCGCGTGGCCTGCTGTTATATTCTGTGGGGGATTCTTTATTTAATCAGCTTTAAGATACCATTTTTTGTTTGGTCCTAGCTTCATTATTTAGCGAGAAAATAGCATTTTTATCTAAGAGTCTGACATTTTTTTCACAATTCGCGCAGCATTGGGACTGTTGAGAGAGGTGGATCGCGCGGTGGCGGACTGACAATTGGATATACATTAGTAACGGTAAAAAAAATGTAGTTTTAAAGTAAGCGGAGTTTGTACTACGGATATCAAATAACGTATATTATACGCAAACATCACCTATTAGGATTTCATTTCAGGACTGTTGACGAATAGGAAGCGTCGCCATTGTTGAAGCTACAGGTCACCAATCTATATTATGTCTTTATAAACATCGTTGTAAATTGTTTAAAATATTTTATTTATATTATAAAGTGTGATAAAGGTTTTTGAAAATTTGCTTACGTTACCGTTATCTTCGGAACCAGGAATTTATTCAAAGACAAGGCAGGTCGCTAGTAATAAACTAGGTCTGCAATACATGCTGCTGTTTGCAAATACTGAGCGAAGCAATTAGATTTTTGAAGAGTGGTTATTCCTCGATGGTATGTTCGATTTCAAAACTTTTTTTTGCACATTGTTCACGACCACGATGTGAGTTTTGCCGCTAAATTTCATCAATGTAGTCTCAGCGGTTTGGCTATGATCAGCTTTTGAATTTTTCTTTCGGTGATTATTCCTTCATGCTAAAGTCTATATTTTTTTACATAGCCTATGTCCGTCAGGTTATAATCATGTATGTTCGTGCCAAAATTCGTTCGAATCGGTTGAATCGTTAGGTAGCGGGAGGGAGACAAGCGAAATTTGTGAGTTGCCTAAAAGAGAGCTTCGCTCAATAAAAGAGAGCTTCGCTCAATTAAACATAAACGAGCAATTATATCAGCGGTCACGATAAACCCATCGATGGTAAATGTAGACGATTGCAAAGTAGTTGTGGACGCTTTGGGTTCGCAAAGGGCATCAGTTGGCGAGTGCGCGGACGCAACCGGCGCTACCGGTCCCCGCGCACAATGGCCGCGGACAAAGGCGCGCGAGCCGATGACGGATGGACGAGCACGTTCCCAGCCGTACGCTGATCGCAGACTGACACGCCTCTTGGAACTCCTTTATCACGTTTTAAAGATTTTCCTACTTCATTATCTAAATGGATAATGCTGACAGCGAGTAGAATACATACATACGAGTTACACATCTTTTTTTGTTAGTTTCAGCAGGATTGTATTACCGTGTAGACACTGTTAGATTAGTCTTAGAACCCTTTTTAACAAAAGTCATCTATCAAAAGCCATTTGAAATAGGTGTAAACAAACCAACATTAAAACGACTATTTTGGAAAGTATAATATTAATATATATTTTGATTGTAAGTTTTATAATTGTAAGCAATGATTGGATTGATTATAGAAATATCTTTGGAAAATGCTTTGTCATTATAAATGTTTAGAAATCAAATCGTGAATAATTCTGACATATTGATATCAAATAAAAATTTTCTCAGTTGGATTTTGCAGGGTACAATTTTTTTTACTCAAGCAACTTCGTGGCTGTTTCTAGCCTTTATGTAATATATAAAAGATGGATTTTGTTTTAGCTAAATTATATTTTTCTAGTGTCAAATGAGATATATAAATTTATATTATGTACTATTCCGTTTTCTGGAGAAACCTTATTATATTTTGGCTGTTTTATCATGAAAAATAAAATTAAATATTGTATCTCTACAAATCAATGTTTAAACAATATTGTACGAGACGAGCTCTGTAAAAAGTGGTTTTCAACTCTGGTTAGGGTTGGCATCAGAATTTAATAATTAATTATACTGTTTAATTTTATAACTAATTATATTGTTTAATTTTTCGGAATACTTATAATACGTAATGAATATAATGTCTGTAGTACCTAATGTGAAAATATTAAAAATCATAAGTTACTCTTTGATTATTATTTAATCTCTTTTTTATATAGAAAAGATTTCAATATTGGTAAATCATAAAGATGTATAAACATACTGGTAGACACTTTTTTTTTTACTTTTGCCTGATACAACCCTACTCGATCTTGGTGGCAACGAGTAGCGCCCTTCGCGCTTCACGATAGTAATTTCTTCGGCGCCACAAGTCTGCTTAGTTTTTTTATATCATATCCGTATACGTTTACGGTAACAGATATTATCTTTGTCACCAAATATTTCAACGTGTGTTAGTTACTTTAAAACGTTTAACTGTAAACTCTAACTATATTATAACTCTAAAAACACTTTTTATTAGACCGATTTGTAACTATAACTATGAAATTATGTAATAAAATCTTGGAAGCTGAGTTTCATCCACTTATAGTTCTTGTGGTACAGGACTAGTACATTTTTACACTAGACAGTGTACATTTTGAATTTCGACTTCTGACCTGATAATGTCACTGGATGGTGACTGGTGGAATTCAATTTTTAGTGTTATTAAGTATGGATAGAAGCGTGTTTTAAGTTTTATAAACAATTATAATTTATATATTATTGAATCTCAAAATTACAATTGCTAGTTAAATATATATATTATGCTTTGGTCTTAACACTGATAACAAAGCATCTATCTATATTTATCTTTATGTACCTATGACCCTGTGAACACAAAAAAATTAGGAAATTTTATGATTAAAAAATAAAAATTAAAATATGTTCGTTTTCTTGAGCAGCTTTTTTCTTTCTGAAATATGTTTGAGCTTCAAAAGATTGCAACTTATTTCTTCGTTTAGAAACCAGTATGTTTCCATATTATAGCTTTTATGGGAAGTACTTAAAATCTCTATTATCTGGTGTTTGATGTAGACGTTGCTTGGAGATAGGCTTTAGGTCATACGTCATTAGTCTGTGCTTGATTCGGGTCAGCGCTAAGATTAGGCTTTGCACACAAGTCTCTACCTTGATAATGTGATAACACGTAGTGTATGAAAACCCGACAGTTGTAAAGATTAGAACAGATCAGCAAAACTGTACATAAAATATTCTTTATAATTATCGTCAAGTACTGAAAACTGAACCTAAGATTGAAAACACTTCTAGTTACGATAGTATCTTTTCGAGCATATCATTCATCCAACGGTCTTGACTGACTCTTTAACAGTAGCTGGTCATATATATATATATATTGACGACCGTTTGGTGCAACGGTAGCGATCCTACCTTTCGCGCCGACGGTCTTGGGTTCGAATCCCGGAAGGGGCAGATGTTTGTATGATGAATACGAGCACTTGTACCTGAGTCATGGATATTTATATATTTCTATGAATATTACATATCTATGTATCGTATAAGTATGTCTAACCGTTACCCTAGTATCCATAACACAAGCCTTAAGGTGCTTACTTTGGGCTAGGCTAATTGGTGTGATTGTGGGAAAATATTATTATTATATATTGTCAATTAAAATTAACAATTAACTGTTGATAATCAGCACTTCCCTCATCAATGGCTGTAAGCTGCAACGGGATTAATATAATACCTACAAGCCGCTACTGGTTGTCACGTTTTATTGTCTAACACAGCTGGGATGGTTCCACTGATTGCAGTGCTTTTAAAACCATACTTTAAAATTATTCAAATGTATTATTATTCTTTTTCTTAAATGATATGCCATTCAATCTATTTATTGTGGTAATTGGTATTACTTTTGGATTTATTTTACACTAGCTAACCCGGCCACGCGTTGCTGGTACAACCCGGCCACGCGTAGCTGGTATAACCCGGCCACGCATTGCTGTGGTAACTTTAATTGATTATAAAAACTGTTATTCTTAGGCTTATGATAACTATGGTAACAAATCCGCAAAGTCCTTCTTTCATATAGTAGAGATAGTTTGGTAATAAATATAATTTTGACATTTACTTATTTTAATCTATTGACTTTAAAGCATTGTAATTTCAAATATGAACAATGCCGCTGACGAAGGCAGAATATGCTGAAGGTGGTTTTTCATCTAGGGATGTCCTGTGTCTCCATCACTGGGAACATTTATATTAATATATTTCTTTGCTCTCTTGTTAAACATACATCGGTCTCATAAAACTAAAAGTTTTAAACAAGAGCTCCACAAGGGCCCTGCACAAACTAGGAATAGTGAATTTTTCTCTTGATAATTAAGTAAATATTCCGTTAACTTTTTGATACTTACATATATAACCACTTAATTATTATTACTTGCTCAATAGTCGTAAAATTAACTTACAAATGAAATATAAGTACATTAAATTATTTTGTTCTAATTAATAAGCACCTACCTAATGCGTAGCTAAAATATGTACTTCTTAAAAGTATAAATTACCGTCTCATAATGACGTAAAACAAATACAAGTGTGATCGGATAGTGTGTAAACACAATCGAAAGTGTTACTAACCACACATGTTTTTTTATTTAGACACGAGACATACGGTGTAGCAATATCAATATTACATCGAGAAAAAAATCTCGACAAGTAAAAAGAATGCGAACCATCAATCGATACTTGTATTTTTTATAGGTCACTTGTTCTTCCACATTACGGAACAAGCTTAAACAAAACAAAAACAGTAAAGAAGTGAACAAATGGGATACGCTTTTTAACATCAGATAAAAAGAAGCAATCCTTTGTTTTGTGTCGTAAAGTTAATCAGTAGAAAGGGCCTATAAACCGTCTCGGTAAACAGTAAAGACAATCCTGTCGTGGCGCCTCTATCCCGCCGTTCGCCTCCATCACCGCAGGGAGGCGAACAAAAACAAAAGCTTTATTATGGAAGAGCTACGGGGCCCGGCGCGGCGCCTCTCTTATCGGCACGTGGCCACCTTCGCCCTTTCATCATTCTTCCTAGAACACATTCCAACAGAAAAAGGGTATACGTCCCTTTTACTTTTTATTAAGTACCATTTGTGAGAAAAAAAGTTGCTCACGTCTCGGTAAATGACGATAGCGCCGTTTTTCGCAACCCAACCGAAAGCGGAGTAGATATCCTTGTTTAAATAAATACATGTGCATTTCGTAAGTATCATGATTTATGGCATTAAACCATAAATACTTCAGCGCCTGTCAATCATTCTTGTTTGGAGAAAATGTAGCTTGACGTAGCCTTATACAGGTAGTAGGGCTTTTAGTTTTCGGTGTCACCATGCCATCACTTGAGCAAATGGCGGTGTCGTCATTTTTTTCCAATTTTATAGTTAGCACACCTGTTTCGGTTACCCCTTTGCACATACAACCAATGTCAAAGTCACATTCATTAACGTATTCACAAAATGTTCTGTATATTTCAATATATGTGATCATATATTGTTTTAAACTTTCATGGTCACTAACATTATAGTAATATAAGTTATTTGCGGGATTGCTACCATGTACCTTGTTATTGAGTTTCCGATATTTCGGCACTGTTGCATGGCACTTGCAACAGTGCCGTGATCATGGCACTTGCAACAGTGCCGAAATATCGGAAACTCAATAACAAGGTACATGGTAGCAATCCCGCAAATAACTTATATTACTATATGTGATCATATCTGACATCGGAAAAACAAAATATTATAAATTTCATTAACTTAAACTTTAAATTGTTTATTTGTATAAACAGGGGGCGTTATGATGTGTTACATATGTTTAAAGTTACATTAATATACTTAGCCACTTAGAAAAAGCATGCTAATTTATAAATAAAAAGTTTGAATTATAATTTTATAAATTCAAACTAATGTCAAAAATTTTACTAAATAGGTACTACAATCATGAAAACTATCACTATTTTTTATTTTAATAGCTGTAATGACATTGTATTTTTGACGTTGCGTGAATGACATTGATCTTAAATTTAAAAAAAAAACCTCCTGGTCTGAAAAGAACCAAAAAAAAAAGAAACTAATAATTAAAAGTAAAAATAGTTATATTCTCATAAAATTAATTGGATAATGATTTGAAACAATTAATATTTCATTATATATTTTTTACTAAACTTAAAATGACAATACTAGTTCCCAGTAAAAAACATGACAACCTACAAATTCATACTAAACTTGAAGTAAAATCTAATTTTTAATCTTTCTGACAGGAGAGTCAACTAAAAGTCCTATCGTAAAATTTTATGTAGCGTGAGATAATTTAGGTAAACCTTCTGAAGATATACTAATTGTGAGCCATTATGTAAGTCGTCAGAACCATTCAGATACGGAGAGTACCCTGACTCAGCTGGTTGTGTTGTTGATCAGATATTAATTCATATCGACAACTCAGTTCATCTTTAAATTTAAATCTTTTATAAGTGAATTTTCGTTAATATTTATAAATTCATAATTATCTTCGTTTTAAGACTTTGTTAATCATTGCTGTTATTTTTGTTTCTTTTTCTACATATATCAAGGTAAGGTGTAGGTGCTGCCCAAATATTTTTAATAGTTTAAATTGTGTCAGTCAACGCGTCAATTTGTAGAGATTGAATATACTTAATTACTTAAGATAGCAGTGCGAGCTATAATGTAACAGATGCTGATTTAATGAGACAGGCTTATTCAAATGTGAAAATGTTGCGCGAACGTGACCTTGCCTTTGATGCTTTTGACCGGAACAGGAATTAGCTAAGCTCGCGACTCTCAGGAGATTTGTAGCGAAATAATTATTCTCGTATGTGATTAATTTATCAAATTATATTAACTTTCTTTTATTTTAGTGTTTATGTATTGCAGTCGTGAATAATTCGTTTCTTTTTTTTTCAGATCGACTATCATGCAACTACACCAATGCGGGAAGCAAATTATATTATCATCTAACTACAAACATAAATGTAACCTGTGATCGCAACACTGTTGATCTGTAACACTAATGCAAATACGAGTACTATCCCGTCAATTAGTGCAAGTGTTATGTTGAGTGCGTAGTGACTTTATCGTAAGGGTCAGAAAACCCTATTGGAACTTAAGATGGGTGTCAGTGATTGTTGGGTGCTTAGGAAGATGGACGTTCGACATTCGATATTCAAACTAATGCTTTTTCAAATATTGGTGGCGTGGTGCAGCGCGAAGCATATAACAATAAACACTCTACCTAGAGTGGAGATACTTAACAACGATATAGAAAAACACCTTCAGGATAGCATAAGAAATATAGCACATACCGGTAAGTTTTTTTTAATAATTATCTACTTCGAAAAGTCTTTAAGCAAATTATAATTAGTGCATAATTGTATAAACATCTCAACGGTACTAAACACATCTTTCAAAGTGATTTCGAAGATCACAATCTGAGCTTAAAATCCGTAAACGATTAAAGTTGACAGTTGAGAAGGGTACAAATAATATCGCGTCGAAATTAAACGAATTCAAGTGTTGGAACATCTCGCTAATCTTGTCTCGGTTTGTAGTTGTCACTTTGAAATGATTCTAATTGGATTCAGGCTTTGTGACGGGAACGGAGGACATCGGAAATTTTATTAAAGCACGCATTCAGAGTAGACCAGTTAACGTTGGGTGATTCTTGGTTTATTCCTGAAAAATCTAAGTATTATACCTTGATTTCGAAATTACACAATGATTTTGTTATTGTCGCTTCTGCAGTTCTTAGCAATTTATTACAAGACAAATAAATTTAGTACCAGTTCGGTAATAGTTGACCGATAGTACAAATGGTAATGTTAAATTATTTATCTATTGCGATAAAGAATTTAAAAATAAATATGTACAGTCGATAGTACTCTGAGTTATGATTTTTGTATACCAAGGTATCTTATACCATTGTAATAAAGATCATTTTAAATTTAGCGTATTATTCCAATTTTTTTTCTTCTGGCTTGCACGATTTGTGCATTTAGCCAGTGTCAAGTAAGTATAATTGCCAGTTCTTGAGTAATATCTTTTCTTAATTTGATGATGATGACTGAACAGTAAAATATATTATTTCCCCCTAAGTTTCAGAAAATGTGTGGGGTTTTACTGAAACCTCCCTGCGGACTTCTTTAGAGAGCAGGACAAGATTACTTCCGTTGCTTTGTTACACTTGCTAATATCCACCCACAACAACACAAATTTTAACAAGATAAACAAAATCACCAACGTGACGCTTCCCGCTCCCTCCAAAAAGTTCTATTATTCTAAGTATAAAAAATAAACTTATTAAAAAAATAAATTAAAAAAACTTAATAAACCTATTTTAGTTATAGAATTTTATCTTTTTTCAAATTCAAACCATAATTGCAATGTTATTGAAACCTATTAAAATTAAAAAAACGTTTTTAATTTAAATAGGTTTAATACGCGTTTGAGTTTTACGAATAAAACTGTTATAGACTGTAAAGCCTGTAGCTTATATAATAGTATAAAAAAACATAATTATTTATGGTTTTAGTGAGTTGTAATGATCATCTGTGGTGGACTTTAATCACAGATTAAAAAAAAATACCATACTCCTTCAATGTGTTGATATAAATTCAAATAAAGAAATATTAATAGAAACTGTTCTGCCAGCCTAGTATGTCACAAAAACTGTTTCGTTGAAATCATCATAATACTAATATAATATTCCTAAGTTATATGTATAAAAACAATCATTCATGTTCACGATATCATTGATACTCAATGTCTCCAGTTGAAGTAGGCGGTCAGTTGCGTACGAATATATTAAAAACGCATTAATTTTAAATCAACACAACTTTTTTTTGCAATGACACTGAATACATAAGCACGTCATTATCATAATTATGGCCACCCACACTTGAAGTACTGAAATTAGCAAAAATGGTTTCAAAATTTCAAGCTATATATGAATATAATTGAGGTATTTTTATAGCAATTTAAATACTAATACGGTAAGATATTAAAATTAAGTTATTACTATTCATCAATCCCTTATTATACTTTTTGTATTAAATACTTGTTATATTTTTTGAAGTGAAAACTTCTTTAGCGGCGTTGTGCACTTTTTGGGATGGGTAAAAAATGTTAAACTCGCGTCAGGACTCGTGACCTGATCGAAAATTCGTAGGACGAAGGGAGAGTAGACCGCCGGCGCGGCGTAGGAGAGGAAGTAATATCCCCTCTCTTTCTACCGCGCGGCTAAAACGTATGTCTGCCCCTGCTCTTTCGTTTAAACGGCGCAGGGTGCTTGCGCGAGTGTGTGTATGTGTGTTGTCATGTTTATGTACGATAGCACAATAAATGAATATTGTATTTTACCATATAATACTTTTATACTGATAATTAAAGCAATTCGTGCGAAATTATTCCCTAAACATTACAAAATATTAAAAATGCACAACGTTAATGTTCATATTTTCATTTCTGCCGGCATTCCCGGTGAGCAACCCGTTGTTTTTATTTTTATTAAAGCAGTTAGACACTGCTAGATTTTTATATCGAAAAAAAATCTAGTTATCTCAGTATGGAAATTAAACCCACATCCTCTCGCTATCCGGGCAAGTACTCTTTTAAATGATTTACCGAGACAGTAACAGAAAACAAATACTTATTCGTTTATCTAGCTATCATATTAATTCAATTCAATTTGTTTAGGTATTGCCTTCCATAAGAATAATTAGATGTAATAAATATGATGACCTTCATGGGCCCGTGGGGCATAACAATGTAGTAAAGGAGGGGACTTTAAAGATATTTGTTGTTATGATTGGGTATAAAAGTGTTAAACAAGAAAAACCATCCAAATAAATTAAATTAAACCTAATTCTAAATTAAATTAAATCAAACTTTAAATTATATTCAATAAGAATTCTAAATAAAATAAACAAACATATAGAACAAAATCATTTTTCATATGACAATAAATCAGAGTACACAAATTAATAAATACTGAATAACATTTCGATAAAAAATTAACTTTAATTAAGATAAACTTTATAGTAAGTGTGTATAAGTGTATAATGATCTTTTTATTTAAACCATCTAAATATTCTGCAATTGTATAGTAAGTTTTTTAAGGAATTGCTTAAGATTGTTATTAAATTCGTTATCTTTTACATTATGTTATACATTTTGGTAGCTTATTGTATAAATTTACAGCCATAGCCAGTGTACTCGAGCAACCTCCATATTACCTTGAGGTAATATTGTGTTTTTCAAAATAGTTTTTGCTCATACCGTCACTAGCTCATTAATTCAGACTTCAGCATAATTCTGTTACCATAAGTTACCTAATACGTCAATTACGTAATTAGTTAAAATAAGAAAACAAATATTTTGATGTTATTACGACAAATGTACTTATATAAATAATCAATATATTTATAGATTTCATATATGTGAGGAGCTTTGTTCAGCTTTGGGCCTATGGTTAAAGAGATTAGGGACTTTCGTATAGGCCAACCAGTGGCTGGATGGTCCAAACATTTATTACCTCGAGCTCTCCACGTTTTGGAAACAATTTAACATTTTAGTCAAGACTGCAGCTACAGACGTTGCCAACCACCAATCCGCAAAGAGCGTAGAGTTTATTGACCTACACTCCTTATAGTAATTTGCCTGTCTTTTGGTTCTTTACTTACTTCTGAAAGCGTGCCTCTAATTATTCTAATACTTCTGAAAGTGTTTCCTAGGAGCTTCATGGGCTTATACCGCTATCAATTTCCTTATTTTGGGCATCCATACCCCCTTTCTTGGTTGCTATTCCTAATTGTCACAGTAAGTGCTATACAACATCTTTTATAATGCGCACAGCAAAGGAGTGGAACTCCCTACCTGCGTCTGTGTTTCCGAGTACTTAGAACCCGTCTGTTTTTAGAACCATGGTGAATAGGCACCTTCTGGGTGAGCTCGATCCATTGTTGGTCCTGTCTTGGCGCCCATTCTTAATTGGGATCAAGAGCAAACCCGTTTAAAAAATTATAGTTGAGTTAAACGACGTCACGGGTTAATAGTTTTATTTGCGTTCACAAGGTTCAATAAGTAAAGGTAAAATGTTAGTAAGTGGCTTACATATTATAATCTACTAGCGACCCGCCCCGGCTTCGCACGGATGCAATGCTCACTATATTATGCATGTATTATACATATAAACCTTCCTCTTGAATTACTCTATCTATTAAAAAAAACCGCATCAAAATCCGTTGCGTAGTTTTAAAGATTTAAGCATACATAGGGATATAGGGACAGAGAAAGCGACTTTGTTTTATACTATGTAGTGATAATCTAAGAACACAAATTTGTTGTTTGTGTGTTTGTCTGTCCGCTCTTTTTCCCGCTCTTTTTTCCATTGTATACGCGTTACCATAGCAACGCGTTACCGGGTCAGCTAGTATACTCTAAGAACACAAATTTGTTGTTTGTGTGTTTGCCTATCTGCTCTTTTTACCGCTTTTTTCCATTGTATCAATTAAGGTTACCATAGCAACGCGTTACCGGGTCAGCTAGTATCAAATTAAATTACATTGTCGCCGAAAATGTTGATAAGCAAGACAACGTACTCTGATTTGACCTATATTGTGTGGTTGGTAAACCGTACAGGGCTATGGTTATGGCCAACGCCCTCCATAGTGTTATTATCCATAACGAAGTCTTCTGCCCTAGAAATAAATATTTTAATAACTCAATTATGAAAAAGACAAAACTTTGAAGTATCTAAAACAATAATTAACTCGTTTTATCTCCACGATTTAGTTGGATATCAAACCTTTTTTGGTTAACCTATACCGTAATCTTTCGTGATACTTTACTACTATTGAGCGGCGCAAGATTGCATTAAATCCAACATGATAAATATCAAAAAATTACATAACGCTTGAAAACCGTATTTACGCTTCTCAGTTCTAAAGAAAATTTTATACATCATCATAAGATTAATTTCTCAGTTTTGTTTTTTTTTAGATAATCAAATCAAAATGTTTGTTTACAAAACGAAGTTTCAAATAAAGAATTGGCTCATGGCCTGAAATTAGATTATATAGATGTCCGTGTATCTTTTATAGCGCAGTGACACATTGTCGGATGATTTTTTATAATTATGAATAATGTTTTTATTATTAGATTTTTTCTTTTTTGTCATGTTTATGTCATGGGTATATACATAATCATAAATTAGACTTCAAAAAGGCATCGCTGATAGATAAATACATGACGGATTGTTAATATCATAACATAACGTTATCAAATACGGTCACAGAAACAGCCTTAAAAAAGTATAACGTTTCTTCGGTTCTAGCATAACCACAGCTGTATTCATTTGAAGCGGCTATTAAAAAATATTAAAGATTATAGAAATAGAAGGATTAAAGCCTGGTGTTAAAACCTGCGTAAAGCCTTACGTGCCTACTATGAATCTGTCATAATTTGACGTTACGATCGTATAAAAGCAATACTGCGTGGAAGGTATCCCTTAACCAAATAACCATATTTTTATATATTTTTTTGCATTTTTCAATGTTATTTTAATAAAAAAATAAGCTAGAAAATATCGATCAGGCTAAAAAGTTATTCTCAGTCGAAAAAAAAAAATTCAAGTTAATAAATGAAACATTTTTATTACAATTATATATACAAGTACAGTACTACTTATTACTAATACTACAACGTTACTATTACCACCGCAATAGGTTACGTGCTTTTACTTGTATTTGATAAAAATAATCTCCGCCAAGATGAGAGTAAAGTGTAACGATCCTAATACTTTTATCTGATAAACTCAATATTTGCAATGTGAATCTTATCAGCGTAGTGCGAAAGTGGCGCGAAACTGTTGTTACGGTGACGTTTATTGAGTGACGTAACGCTGTCACTTATCAGGTGATTAGTAAACGCGGACTGTGTAGACTCGGTCTACACAGTTCGCGTTTTACCAGGTCGTCGTTTTACTCACCCACGAAACGGCGTACCATAGCCGAGGTCAGAAAATTTAGAGGCGCCTTATAACATCCCGTGCTCCCTTTCCGGCTGAAGCGTCGTAGTAAATCTATGTTGGCTCGCTACTCTCGCCTTGAGGTCCATCTAAGGATCTCACCGTCCCAAAACACTTCTAACTTGAATAAGATCAATAAGATCAAAATTCTTACACTGCACCTGATACTGGGTGTTCACCATCTCAGCGATAAAAATCCTTTCCAAAATGTTAAAAAAAGCATTAAAGACCATAATTCAAAAGCACTCTTAACCGACGAACTTGTATGAAAACCCTGATAACTGGTGAAGAAGTAAGAGATGTATGTCGATCTTGACCTACCCCTTGGGAAAAGGCGTAATTATATGTATTCAGAAACCGCTGTTACCCATTATACCCTACGGCAAGTATATGAAGGTTACTTGCCTACAATTATGCAGGGTAGAATGGATGGATATTAAAGTTAGACAAATGCTTTATTTACAAAAAAATATGAGTGTTTGAAGCGAGATATGAAAACAAATGAGCGCTCATTTATTGCTACGTAAAGTGAGATAGCAGGTTAAAATATAGAGTCAACTAGCTGTCCCGGCCACGCGTTGCTGTGTTATAAATTAAAATCAAATCTATCCTATCTTTTAAGTTAGATCAAATAGCAGATAGTTACGAAGTTTGACCAAAATTGGTTAAGTAATTTAGGAGTCCATCGCGAACAAACAACGTGATACGTAATTTATATATATTAAGATTATTCAAGCAAGGTACATGTTCAAACTTATTTAACTTATTATACTTAAAGCATTGTCATAACTATTAATAAAATATATATTTACCTTCCATGTAGTCTCATTGTCTCGGCCAGCATATTAATGAAAAAACAACTATCCGATCACATGTTATTGGTTATAGACTCATTCATTAGTTGTATATAAACTAAGCACGGATGTTTACCTAAGGGCTCTGAGTGAGGAAGTCCATTTAGTCACCGTGTCAATAATATGTACTGTAGTAATAAAAAATATTTGCTCTTGTCACATCACGCTTAATACCTAGCTTTACCTGATTTGATTACGTGTAATAAAAAGTGATGTAACTCGTCACACGACATGATATTAAACTTCCTTACCGTTATATATAACTTGTGATTTAATTGAACTCTAAAAAATAGTTTATTAACTCTTACTATTGATATAATGTTAGAATGTTAGAATTCTCAGAATACGCATAACAAATAAAGAAAATTTGACAGATTAAGAAACTATAAGACATAGCCAGCGTGTGGGCACTTGTGAGTTCAAAATTATTTAGTTCAACGTGTTTAAACAATAAAACAAAGTCAAATGAAAACCAATTCAAATAAAAGGAACCTTCACATACGTCATATTTATCTGTACATTAACCGTGTTAGTCATAAAAAAGATAAAACGATTATAAACCTATTTCAGTTCTAGAGTGTTTGACTTTTCTTTCAAACTTCATATCATAATTCGAAAGGAATAAACAAAATTAGTTTATTAAGAGTTTTTATAAATAATACGGTAAGCCTTCTAATATTCACACAATTGAGATACAGTCAAAAGAAAATTAACATAGACACAACTGTCAAATTTCAACATTCGATTTCAACTCAAACTCCAATGCATAGAGTTTAATATCAATTGACAAAAAATCAACAGTTTGTGATAGGCTAATGAGCTGCTGTCCGTACAAGCATGAATGAAATTATAATAGACATAGAGTAAATAAATACTACGTAAAACCATAGACAACGTACTGACTTTCTAGACGTTTTCCTTTATAGATAGAATACTTTTTTTAAATAAACGTGTCTGTGGTAAGTACTACTTACAATTAATTTGTAACTACTTGAAATATAATCATTAAACGTAAACCTTGACCGAAGACCGAAATCAGTGGATTAAATAATGAGGATGATTATTGCGGAGTCAATATGGAAGGTGTTATTTCACAGACGAGAAGATTACCAGACTGGTTTCTATCCGGCATTGAGACTTGATGAATAATTAATTCTATTACATTTAGTTATTATAGCCACAGGGGTCCTGGTCAACATGTGAAGTATTCAATGGAATTACGAAATTGTCTTGAAATTGAATTTTGTAATTAAATCTGTATCTCAAGGCGTAGGTGTGCAAATTGAAAAGAAGCCATTTTTTTCTTAAGTTAATTCAGTAGTTTTTTTGAATGCCAGTTTTTAAGACATTTATTACTATTATTTACAAAGTCAGTTCGTTCCTTTAATTTTATTGTAAATGCAGTTTAATTAGAATTCAAGTAAGTAATTTCGTTTCGTATAAGTAAGTCGGTTCTTGGTATTTTCGAAACCACGACTAACCGGAGAAGACTCTGCAACCTCTGGGTAACTAAGAGTATTATCAAACTTGATACACTTTTTCAACACTATCTACTTTCTTTGTTTCGTCAAATTTACAGAAATTTTAATGTAAAAAAGTAACAATATTAATGTAATTTACTAATTGCTTTCAAGGGTTTTCTTATATTGATTCCGTAGCGTTAAATTTTCCAGTATTTGCGACCGCAATAAATGTATTTTTACAAATATATTATACTGGACTGCATATTAGACAAAACTGGAACCTTCTAGATGTAAAATTCAAAAAAAAAACAAAAGAAATTCGCAGTTGACACCTTTAAGTGTATCTTCTCTATCTGCATAAGAGGATAATACTACACGAACCATAGGTCAGGTCAAATACAGAAAAATGTGGTCTAACCACTAACAAATAAGAGCGTAATTATGTTAATAGTCCATAGAAAAAAGGACGAGGATATAAAACCGATACGGATGAAGGATTTTACGACTCAAATGTACAATGTCCATTATTTAATGTAAAACTTGAGCAATAAGCGATAAAATATGGCTTTATCGTTGTACAACGATTTCAAGGATGAATTTGTTATCTGTGGCAGCAACAAAAATGCAAGATTGGCGATTTATCATCTTATGGTCAATATCTTGCAACTCAGACGTATACTTATACGTTTTTATTTGGAAAATTTAAATAATTTTATTCTTTTCGAATTTACTTCATTGCTTATCCAATTTCATTACCAGAATAACTAAAAGCTCACTAATCTATAATCTAAGATCACAGTGGTTTGTGTGTTTGTCTGTCCGCTCTTTTCCCCGCTCTTTTTCCTTTTTCCATAACGTTACCATAACAACGTTCGTCTACCGGACGCTAGATGGCGCTAGCGGAAAAATATTTAATAATAGAAAAAATGAAAGAACTTTGTCCACCCGTGCGAAGCCGGAACGAGCCGCTAGTTAACATTAAAGACACATAACAATTATTTCCCAAACCAAGCAGAGCTGTTTCTGTGGGTACTTAATAACGCACAGATACATAAATAAGTATAGAGACAACCATGGCCATGATATGACAGGAGCTTGTGCTCTCTACTCACAAATAAAAGAAGATAGATTAGATAGATAGATAAGATAGATTCTCAGTTTTTAGATTTGTTGATTATTCTGATAGAGTATAATTAAGAGTTTAATAATTCACAGCGGCTATAAGCCATGTTGGTGTTTTGGTGAAGGCGTCAAAGCTCCTTACCGTGCCATTCCATACATACAAGTGTAGAGGGGTTTGAGGGGGCAAGAGATTAGAGGACAGATATAGTGATGAACATTATGTCCGACAACCGAGTTAATGGTTAGTTGTCAAGGCGAGGGTAAGTCCTTGCGCAAATTGTGATGGGATAAGGGTTACATTTAATTTTTTTATCGTTATTGTGTATTATTTAGTTTTTTTTAAATATATTGGTGATAATTATCATTTATTTTCATGAGCTTCGTTGATTATTGAATGACTTTGGATTAAGCGGTCGTCTTATTGGTTGGTCATTTAGCTCATCGCTTGATTTGTGAGTTAAACTCAGGCAGATCGAGTTCTATCCTCGCCGATGCACTATGGGCGTATACCCGTAACACAAGCATTTAGCTTACAACGAGGGGTTAAAGGGAAAAAAATTATCATAAAAAATATTTTTAAAAACCACGTTTTTCTCTTGTTACAAATGCACTAAAAAGGGTAAAATAAGTTTTTTTTTCTCTAGGCTATGTGGATCCGTAAATATGTTTAGTTTAAACTAACTGTAAAATTATACAATTAAAAACGTGGGGCGTGATATGGTGTACTTGGGAATTTTTGAAGAACTTTTAAGTCATGTCGAATGGTTCTTTTTAAAATACGCCCCACGTTTTTAATTGTATAATTTTACAGTTAGTTTAAACTAAACATGTTTACGGATCCACATAGCCTAGAGAAAAAAAACTTATTTTACCCTTTTTAGTGCATTTGTAACAAGAGAAAAACGTGGTTTTTAAAAATATTTTTTATGATAATTTTGTTGTAATAATATTATTTGATAAAGAAAACTTATAAATGCGTGTGTACAAGAATATATTTGGTAACCAAGTCAATAAACCTTAATGTCTATAGTGACATAGAACATCGTAAGAATTTTGATTAACATGTAGTTTTACATATATGCCAGCCAGTATACAACATACGCCCCCATAATCTAAATTCGCAAAAGCAATAAACAAGGTAGTAGCACATTCGCAATAAAAAGAAACAACATAATAGCATAGACAAATTAAAATAAAACTAAAACATAAATTACACTACAATACAACAAAACTTAAGTTACAATTGCAGTCGATATCAATTTATGTGATGCCCATGCCATCTAGGCAGGTTTTATGTTTGATGCGCCCTAAAGGCTTGGTCAGTATGTCAGCAGGTAATTTATCCGTCGATAAGAAACGTAACGTTACCGTTCCATCATTGACCTTTTCACGAATAAAGTGAAACTTAACATCAATATGTTTTGTGCGATTGTGGTGGACAGGATTGGCGGCTAACGTAAGTGCACTTTGACTGTCAGAATACAAAACAACTTTGTGAAGCTCACCTGATAGTTCAGCGTATAAACGCCTCAAGTAACAAGCCTCCTTGACAGCGCTGGCAAGGGCCATGTATTCTGCTTCAGCAGATGATAGAGCTACGGTCGGCTGCTTACGCGCTTCCCATGTAACTGGTCCCCCCGCGATACTAAAATAATATCCCGTATATGACCGTCTATCTTCGGTACAATTTGCCCAGTCAGCATCAGAATACCCACGAAGTATCCAATCCGTATTCTTTCTGTAAGTTATACCTAAGTCTTTAGTTGCTATCAAATACTTTAAGCATTGTTTAGCACATTTCCAATGACTTTCATCATACTTGGTGTTAAACTGACTTAAGTAACTCACCGTGAATGCAATATCTGGCCTAGTGCTTACAGCAAGAAACATCAGACATCCTATCAACTCTTGGTAAGGACAGTCGTAAGAGTATTCTTCCTTTGATTTCTCTAATCTTTTGTTGAGCGGCACAGATACACTTTTCACATCACTCATATTAAATCGTTTTGCTATTTTCTCGATGTATGTCTTCTGATAAATTTTTAGGCAATTATTTTCATATTTTACATTCATACCTAAGCAAAATTCAATTTGTCCTAAATCTTTAATAGAGAAGCATTTTTGTATGTCACTTTTGAAATTGTCAAAAGTTACGTCTTCTTTATAAAGACAAATTATGTCATCGACATACACGGCCAACAAAAGAGTTTCATTGTCATTTATTGTTTTTCTAAATATACATGCCTCCGAGGGAGCCTGCGTGAAACCAATAGCTGACAATGTTTGTTTTAATTTAATGTTCCAAGACCTCGGCGCCTGCTTGAGGCCATAAATGGAACGTTTTAATAAACAAACTTTGTCACAATGCAATTCATCAATGAAGCCTTCTGGTTGTAACATGTAGACTTCCTCATCCAAGTCTCCATTAAGGAAAGCCGTATCGACATCCATATGGCGAATTTTGTAGCCTTCTTGAACAGCGAATGCTAACAGTGTTCGAAGAGAAGAATTACGTACAACAGGCGCATAAGTTTCAAAATAATCTACGCCATACACTTGCGTGAAACCTTTGGCCACTAAGCGCGCCTTATATTTTAAAATATTACCTGATGCATCTCTTTTTATTTTATATACCCATTTGGATTTGATACACGACTTATTTTTAGGTTTATCAACTAATGTCCATGTACTTTTCTTTGTTAACGCGTTATATTCGTCCCGCATAGCAGAGATCCAATAATGTTTATCCTCACTGTTTATAGCATCATAATAACATTTTGGCTCTTCATCTAAAAAATTAGACACCAAAATATTATAAGAAAAGAAATCAGGAGGCTTACGATCTCTTTTTGGGTAACGATCTATAGCGTTATCTATGTTGTCATGAGATGGTTCAGTTGAAGAAACAACATCTTCCTGACTACGTCCGCTGGTGTCTTCTATTAAAGAATTTTCACTGCTATTCTCAGTTACTTCATCACCAGATGAATGCATTAAATTATCACTATTTATTAAAGGAGTACATTGTTCAGACATGAGAGTTTCAGATAAAGCATTTAAATGTTGATTATCAAATGCTTTTAAATCAGTAAAAATATTTTCAAAAAATGTAGTGTCTCTCTCTTTGATTAATTTTCTCGGGTATCGCGTATCCCTAAAAAAATAGCTCCTTGGATCGTCAGAATAACCCACAAAGATAAATTCTGCGGCTTTCAAATCTAACTTAGAGCGTTGACATGAAGGGATATGCACAAGAGCCCTACACCCGAATACTTTTAAGTAAGAAATATTAGGTTTCTCACTGTACCATTTTTCATAAGGAGTTTCATTGACTAAAGCTCGGTGTGGAGACCTATTTTTGATGTACACCGCAGTTTCCATTGCGTCCTGCCAGTATGCTTTAGAAAGATTGCTTTGAGCTAGCATAGCACGAGCTTTTTCTACAATACACCTTATACTTCGCTCGCTAACTCCATTTTGTTGTGGGCTATAAGGTACTGTTGTCTCGTGTTTAATACCACAATTGTTAAGATAATTGGACATTTGTTTGTTAACGAACTCAGTCCCATTATCTGTACGCAAACATTTCATTTTTGTATCTGATTGTCGTTCAACAAAAGAATGAAATGTCTTAAAAATCTCAAAAACATCAGACTTCAAAGCAAAACAATAAATAAACATCATACGTGTAAAGTCGTCAATAAATAAAATAAAATAATTATTGCCCTTAAAAGATGTAGTAGAAAATGGTCCACAAACGTCAGCGTGAATTAGTTCTAAGGGAGAACTTGCACGTTTGTATTTAACTTTCAAAAACGGTTTTCTGGCTTGCTTACCTTCTATACATGGTATACAGGGATCCTTATCTACATCAGCATAAGTCATACCAGTCGCTTGGCCTCTTTTTAGTTTGTCCATCCCGATACGACAGAGGTGACCCAGACGCCTATGCCAAAGTTGATATTCAGTCAACTCAAAGTGCACTTTACGTTCCGTATTGTCAACCACATCTAATGCTGCAAATTTTTGTGCTTTGTTTGGATTTAAGTTCAAACTATACAAACCACCACTATAAGTACCCTGTAAAATAGAATTGCCAGTAAAAGTTACATCAATGTTATTATAAAAATTACAACCACGCTTATCAAAAATAACTGTGTAGCCTTTGTCAACAGCTTTCTTAACAGAAATTAGGTTACAATGTAAATCTGGTACAAAAACAACATCTTTTATTTTCGTAATGCTTGGAATACCTGTAACAACTATATCACCTGTTCCAACAGCTGGCAATTTGTCTCCATTCGCAATAGTGACAGAACCGGCATCATGACTCAACGGCTTATAGTTTTCAAAAAATTCCAAACAAGGACTCATATGACTAGTTGCTCCAGAATCAATGTACCATCGTTGACATTTCTTATCATTATTTTCGGCAACAAATGCAGTGAGTAACGTGGAATCTTCTTGAGTAACTCTTTCGACTACACTGCCAATATTGGCTTTCTTCTTTCCTTTTTTGTGTGGGCATTGAGGACTCTTATGTCCTGGCTCATGACATTTATAACAAACAACAGGTTTTTTAGTTTTGTTTTTTGATGTCTTCGAACTTAATGCTAAGACGTCATTTTGCGGTACATCTTTTGCCATTTCGTTCAATAATTTAGATTTTACTAAATCACTTGTTACCTTTACATTGGAGTTTTCAAGTGCCATTATGAGAGGTTCGTATTTAACTGACAGACCTCCTAACAAAATAGCGGCGACTGACTCGTCGTCTATGACTTTACCAATGTCTGCTAAATCTTGTACTGTACACATAATAGCATTTATATACGACTCAATATTTACAAAGTCATTCAGAGCATACTTGTATAAGCGGCGTTCGAGTGATAGCCGGCGGCCCATCCCTTTGTCTTCGTAAGCATTTGCTAGTGCGTCCCAAGCTTGTTTTGCTGATTTTGCTGATCTGACGTGAGTAATGGCTGAACCATCTAACGTGAGCGAAATCTTAGACAAGGCCTTCTGATCTTTTCTAATTCTCACATCTTCAGAGGTAGGATCACCATCAGCGTAGCCTTCAATGGACTTCCACAATTCTTCATGAATAAGCAGCGCTCGAATTTTAAATTTCCAGATGCTGTACCCATCTCGACTAGACAATAATTTAATGCCACTGAATTGATCACTCATTATACTAGAGCCTCGTGCTGATAACGAATGTTGTAATAATATTATTTGATAAAGAAAACTTATAAATGCGTGTGTACAAGAATATATTTGGTAACCAAGTCAATAAACCTTAATGTCTATAGTGACATAGAACATCGTAAGAATTTTGATTAACATGTAGTTTTACATATATGCCAGCCAGTATACAACAAATTTATTTAACACTTTTTAGTCTTAAACCTTTAAAATATTGTATTGTCACCGTAAGCAAGGCTATATAAAAAAATATCAGCTCAATTGAATGTCTGAAAGTGGTCGAAAAATCGATCGCAAGATTTGACCCAAACAAACACACAAGAAAGCAAGTTAAGAAAAACGTGGTAAAAATAATCCGTTTCACGCATTGTTAATATGCTTTACAAAAAAGAATTGTGATCTATGGTAAGCGTTGTATTAGTGTTATTTTGTCTCAAAAGTTTAAATAAATATATCTTGCACACATAGACGAAAAGACCGTAGGCATAATGGGCAATAGCTAGGGTTGTCAATTTTTTATTACAAGAAAAACTATATGGAAAGTTCGGAGACAGAAAAATACAGTATTTTCGAAATATGAAGTGTATTTGACGACCGTTTGGTGGTAACGATCCTTCCTATCGCACCGCCAACGGTCTTCGCCAGGTCCTGAGCCCAGAAGGGACAGATTATTGCGCAATGAATACGATCATTTGTACCCAAGTCATGGGCATAGGTGTACTGAATATCACTCATCTATCTTGTTTTTATGTAGCTATGTCCGTTACCTTATTATACATAACACAAGCCTATGCAAATTGGTGTGTGTGTAATAAATATTATTATTATATTAGTTTTTTTTTGTCTTGAATAAATATTTATTTACTCCTCGCGCATCTAACAATATGCGATTGTTTGCGAAAATTCAGCACAGTTTGAAATAAAAAAGCTTTTAACTTACTGAATAAAACTCTTTAAAAAATAATAAATCTGAAGTGACAGGAATAACAAGTAAATGACACTTTACCTAAATTTTAAAATTATTGAAAAGTGTTCTCCACTTCTGCGCTGATGTCATTTCGAAATTTGCATTTGATTATTATTAATTATAACATAGAATTTCACCAATACTCTATAACAGTATTTATAAAACAATATTTTCTATAGTTTAAAACCATTCTAATATAATTTAGTATTTTTAACAGCAATTTCTAAATAATGATTTACAAAATGTTTCTTATATCTGATACATATTTACGTACATATAATATTTATGTCAGCATGTCAAACGGCGTCAGCAAAATTATAAATAATCACAGACACCAAAGTTAATGCGGACATTACATTATCAAACCAATAAACTAACGCTTTTTCTATTGTTACAAATTATTATTCTGTATTATTTTAAATTCGTTTACATGTATTGAGGCTTACGATCTTACTAATGACGAATAATGATTGCTATACAATTTTCATTATAGTAATGTGCTTTTATAATTTATGTATAAAATGATAAATTCTTAAGATCTCTGATATTATTAGGTCTGACTTATCTAAATAATTGACAAATATTAATACTGTGCGTGATAAAAAGGACATGACAATAATTGCCATTAACCAATAACGACCGTTTGGTGCAAAGGTAGCGTAGTAGCCTTTCGTACCGACGGTCCTGGGTTCGAATTCCAGAAGGGACATAAATTTTTGTGATGAACACAAGCATTTGTACCTGGGTTATGGGTTTATATGTTTCAATAAATATAAAATATCTATGTATCATATATGCATGTATAACCGTTACCCTAGTATCCATAACACAAGCCTTACAGTGCTTAATTTGGCTAGGCTAATTGGGTGTGAATGTAAGAAATATTATTATAGCCCTTTATTATATACTGTCTGGTTGTGCGGGCGATTCAAAATTAGTGAACTGTATTGTGGTATGAGAAAATTAATGTCGACAACAACTATGAGAGGAAGATGGAAGGGGCACGATACCTTGACCGCCACGTAGTGTGAGATGCTAGAGGTTGCCGGGGTCGTCCCTGAGCTTTGCTGTTCCTTATTGTTACACACACGAAGACACACATAAAGCTTTAATTTGTTGTAGGGTTTTTGCAGATAAGCCAGTAGTTCAATTTAACATTGCGAAACTCCGCTCCAGCTCGTAAACCAACGCGCGTGGGCGGCCATGAGTCCTCTTTTTTTCCCGCATGTTAATGACATTTCGGTATGATTTGCCACCAATAGATGGCGCGGTTGTCTCGCTCTTCCATATGCTAGACAAGATATGTATGAAAGTAAAATGGAGGTGAACCCTCACCTCCATTTTACTTTCATACCCAGGAGCGTCGACCAAACTAATAAAAATTACAAAAAAATACAAATAAGTAACACGGCAGATTTGAATTTAATATTAGCGCAAGCACTGTCTTGTCCCCATATCAACTCTGTTTCTGATTAAACATAATGTTCAAATAAATATAGTCTATATAGGCAGCCAGATGGCTATCGATTTGATATAATGTATTTATCAAATAATTTAACAAAACTCCAGTAGATTCGCCTTACTTCTATGTACTTATAAAGTAACTTAGAGAATCCGCTGTATCTCTTTATAGAAGAGATTCCTCTTTGTAATAACCACGATGTAATAGCCAGTTCAGAAATAATATTATAATAAAATGATAACGTTAGAAGTTCTATAGTTTATCAAAGTGTATGAGTGTAAGTATGGCTGTTGCAGACGCATCCACAACCTGCTATGTAGATGAATGTCCTGCATTTGGGCGGCGTAAAGGCCCCAAATTTGACGACTGTTTGGTGCAACGGTAGCGATCCTGCCTTTCGCACAGACGGTCCTGGGTTCGAATCCCGGAAGGGGCAGATGTTTGTATGATGAATACGAGTATTTGTACCTGAGTCATGGATGTTAGTATATATTTCTATAAATATTACTTATTTATGTATGATAAAAGTGCTTACTTTGGGCTAGGTTAATTGGTGTAAATGTAGGAAATATTTATTTATTTATTTATAAAGGCCCTGGTAGTTCGCCTACATGCCGAGGTCGGTGCTCTGTCTCAGCAGGCGGTGCTGGGTTAATCCTCGGTAATTGCTGCCAGCCGCCTAGAACAACGTGCCTCAACCACCTACGCGCCGTCAAAAACCCACGTAACCTATGGTCACGCTCGTTATTTAAATAAAATCAATCTAATTACACTACTCCTAGTACTAGTCAGACATTTAAGATATGAATATTTGGCACCGTCGATATCGTTAGTAACATTTGATTTTCTTTGACTTATGCCTCATTTATTGTTATTAACAGATGTATACTTTTTTTTTTTTTTGCTGTGTAAATCACAGGTAAATCCAATACTTGTTTATGTTTTTATTGAGAAGTGTGTAGGTGTTACAAATAAGTAACATTATATTAGTTGAATATGTTGCCACTCCTTTTATTATCAACTAACGGACCCAGACACGCGTTACTGTAGCTCAGGTATAAAATGTTAAATGATAGCCTTCCTCAATAAATGGGCTATCTAACACTGAAAAAAATTTTCAAATCGGACCAGTAGTTACTGAGATTAGCGCGTTCAAGCAACTAAACTCTTTAGCTTTATAATATTAGTATAGATATTATAGCTGTTCTAATTACATTGTTACTTCTAGCTGTATAAAGATATAAATTACGGTATTGATATATCTGATTAGAAATACATTTTCTGATTTAATTACCATTCTCGGTCTAACCGAGTCACATCAAGTACAGAAGCGCAAACAGAATGTTAAGATAAATATCGATCATTTATCTTGAGGCCGGTGTGTGCGAATAACTTGGATGGAAAGATGATTTCGCCCTATAAGTAGATGTTCCAGGAACGGTACAGTTAATTGACTGACTAGTTTCGCTTTATTGCAGTTTTTACTTTAATTTATCTCTGTTTATGTTTCAGTTTTGTGGACGTTCTTAGTATATTCACTAGCGGCCCGTCCCGGCTTCGCACGGGTGGACAAAATTCTTTAAATTTTTTCTATTAATAAATATTTTTCCGTTAGCGCCATCTAGCGTCCGGTAGACGAACTACTTGCTGTTAACACGTTGCTATGGTAACGTTATTGATACAATGGAAAAAGAGCGGACAGACTCACACACAAACAACTGTGATCTTAGATTATAAATTAGCTCACCCGGCAACGCGTTCCTGTGACACAGCTATTATAATTTCCAAATTTTTTTTACTATCCTATGTCCTAATTCGGAACAAATCCAGCAAAATTAAAAAAAAAAATCATCCAAAACGGTTGAATAATTTCGGAGTCCATCGCGGTCAAACACTGTGACAGGGAATTTTATATATACTAGCTAACCCGGCCACGCGTTGCTGTGGTAACGTTAATTCATTATAAAAACTGTTATTCTTAGGCTTATGGTAACAAACCCACAAAGTATATATATATATATAGACAGTTATTGTTGGTTCCACGCACAGTGTCGTTTAAAATACCGTGCAGCTAAATTGATTTTTTTTTAAACAAACTAAAACCATACAAATTTAACCACCAGCTCCCTTTCTGGTTATAGTAGGATGAACTGATAATCCGTACTCTGGTATTATGATACCTTTATCTGTATTCTTTCGAAATAATTTTAAACATAATGAAACACTTTACGGATAACGAAAACATAATTATTTTTGTTTGATTCAAACGTTTTGTTCCTTTACAGAAGCTTTGTTCAAAAGAGAAATTTAAACGAAACATTATTGTTGTTTTTATGTACAGGGATTGTAATAGTTGTAATAGTGTATATAACACCATCTTGAATTAAAAATAAACTAAATTTTATTATTATTGAATATTAATAAACCTACTACGAAACGTCCACTGCTGAACACAGATTTTCCTCAAGGATCTCCACTTCGATCGATCTTTTTCTCATTATTATTGGCAATATTATCGTTTCCAAATATACTGATTGCTAGAAAATAGAAAACTACTTACTAAATAGAAAAATTAACTGTGACATAGATATTTTAACTGGGCAATACTAACTGGGCATACGAAACAATAGTAGTAACAATAGGCGAATAGTGCTAAAGCTTATCAAGAATATCTAAGGTTGTATAATGTATCACCTGGTAGCGCGACAAAAATATAATCGGATAAATACATCACTAAATAAATAGAATTTTGTGACACATCGGCGAGGCATAGAGCTTTATAATTATACCTTTTTCCGGATGCATTGCGAAAGTTTGTGAAATCAAAACAGGTCAAAACATATTGTAAATAAATTATCACTTTTATTTATTGTTTTTAACACGCTCCGTGCCAAGCCTTATATGCCAATACCAACAAATTTTGACGTTTTTGAAAAAAAAAATCTTTTTAAAACCATCTAAATGTTATAGATCATCATTTTTTTCTATCCCCACCCTGCTACTACCTCCCCTTCTAGTGTGTATCTTTTTCGATACACAGGCCTGTGAAAATAGTTCACACCGAAAATATTTTCGTGGGCCATTTATATCGAAAAAGATACACAAGTGTTAGTACAGTGTGTATCGAAAACGATACACATGACGCTCAGTATGTTAATTAGCTGTCCAACTTGTTTTTACGCAAGAGTTTTTTTTATATAACTGTTTCATTTTTGGAAATAGTTTTTCTCAAAATTGTAAGAAATTACTATTTCATCGTAAAAACTTCTTTATCCGAAATATGTATTAGTAAACCAACTCATCCTAGAATTAGAAACAAGTAGGTAATTGTTGTTTGAAGCTGACCTTCATTTTAATTGTTCTTTCCAAAAAGTTTTACAAATCTGCTCTTGCTTTAAAGAAAGCTAATGTTTTCTTTAAATTACTCGTATTAATATTCACGCGTAGCATTAGGTGGTCCTCAAGCCTAACAAAACCGATCGACCAATAGCGATGCTTTGATCGTCTAACGTAGACATAGCCAAGCTAAGTGATTGACAAAAAAAAATATCGGACTCAAAAATTCCCTTTATTTCATTATACTACTTTTGCGCAATATAAAATGTTCCCCAAATTTAATTATGTTATAATTTCTTACATAAATACGACCTATTTTAAATTGTTTCCAGTGCAGATACAGTTTCCATAATTTCATTAAGAAAATATTATACCTATTACGATATTGACACTACATAATTAGTTTGTATGCATAGTCGATTCTGTAGAAAAACACACGAGTCGTAAGTGTATGCTAGTGTGGCCTTACCAGTCAGCGAGTATCGAGTGGCTAGCGCCTTGCAGGTGCTGACCTGGCACGAATGTTTCGCGTGAACTCCTCAAGACGATGATAACCTATGATTATGAATGAAAATAACACTAGTTTCTAGGAAACTTACTGTCTAATCCGTATTAATTTAGTTACTAACGAGTCGCCAACGCTTGCAAAGACATTCCACAGCGAATAATATATTAATAAATTTGCTGTGATGGATGAGTTTCAGGGGATTATTTAAGCCTACTTGAAATTATAAACATTTAATCAATCTAATGTAAATAAATTTGATTTCGATATTGATTGTAATTAAAAAACAAAAACCAAAGTATTTGTTGTAGTTTAGTGTTATAAAATAAAAATCTTTTTTTTACTTTATGAAGTGAAATGTTTATGTTTTTGTTGGGTTTATGTTAAATTCGATTTGCCCATTATAAAATGGGCATTTAAAATCAAAAATTTAAAATAAAATTCAAGTCCGTTTAAATAGAATGTGACAAAATTTCTAATAATTAAACACGTTATTATATAATGAAAACACAGAACTGTTATGTATAAAGTTATGTCAAATATTTTTTAATCTTAAATAATTTGTACGTCAAAATAAAATGGCTACCATTAAAAATATTACTGAGGTTTATATAATCACTAACTAGAATTAAAATATTCGTTAAGGTAATGAGAGCAATATAAGCTAGGTATGCTAAATTTATAGCGCTTCTTTATACGTAGTAAAAGACGTTTTTTACTAAATATTAATATACTCTTCCATTTTGTTTGTAGTATCGAGTGCAAACAGTCTGATGGTTTAAGATGTAAAAGCAATAGTATGGTAAAGTTTTAATCGATTAAAGCAGTGGTTTTCATCATCAATTTCATAATCAATTGTGTACCTATCCTTGCCTGCCTGCAGGCATAATGATTTTAGTATGTCAAAAAGTAATTACAAAATAGTTCTAGCTAAATTGGTTTTATATCTACGACGATTAGAGCTCGTCGAATATGACTATACGAATAGAACATGGAGTATTAAATCAAATTAAATAATTTCGTCTAATCACATTGATGTAATAAGTATACCGTATATTATTATGTACGGATCCTATCAGTATGGACGGTGTATATTTAGATTGATAATGAACGAACGTGCGCCGGCGCCACACCGCTGCTGGCGCCATCTGTAGGGCGCGGGGCGTGACACTGACCCTCCAAATTACGGTTCGGTTGTCATAATGGACATCAGTTTTGATTTATATAACAAAGTACATTATCATCTTTGTTTTGCTGTTTAGGTCGTAATTAATTTACGATTTAGTAGTCACAATTATATTAGATGAACACAAATTGTAGTAATCTGAAGGCTCAATGTTATGTTTTAAAATATGCAAACGGTACCATTTTATAAAAAATAAAAATTAATAGTTTTCTTCCATATAAGATATAATAATAATCTATACATATAAATAAAATTGGAGTGTCTGTTTGTAATATTGAAATAACCGTTTTTTACTACATGCTTATGCTTATTATGTTAAGGAAGAGTGTCCTTTTCTGGCACAGGTGCTTCTAGCACTTAAAAGAAGAGGTCCGCCATTTGTTTATTTAATGTATGTCCTATTGGTAATGAAATAAAGAATTTTGTATTTTGTATTTGTATATATACAGTAGGTACATAAACCAAAATATTTTTTTTACAATTTTTGTCTGTCTGTTTGTTCCGGCTAATCTCTGAAATGGCTGGACGCATTTTGACGGGACTTTTTTGGCAGGTAGCCGATGTAATAAAGAGTAACTTAGGCTACTTTATTTTAGAAAAAATATTTTATTTTAGAAAAATTAAGTAATGTTGCAATGTTCCACGCGGACGAAGTCGCGGGCGGCCGCTAGTGTATAATATTTTCTTGCATTCACATCAATTAGCCTAGCTAAAAGTAAGCATTGTAAGGCTTGTGTTATGGATACTAGAGTAACGGATACATATATGATACAAATATATGTAATATTCATTGTATCCTTATTTTATTGTCCTAGCTTTGTCTGTAAAAATATCACTCAAACGTTCATAAAACAAATGGAAATGAAAGTATTATTATTTACAGATTGTTGATTAATTGTTCATTTATTTATTACGTAAGTATAGATTGCAACGTACGCGTCTGTCGGTGACGAGTTTTCAGTTTTAATACAACCTAAGCCATGCACCATTAATTGGGCCTCGCTAGTGTCACATTACAGAATGGTTCGATGCTAAACTGCATTGTCAAAAATCACGAGTTATTATTTAAATGTCAGCAAGAATTACGACAGGTCACACACAATATGAAAAAGTTCATTTGGTTTCCTCTATTCTTGGAAATTGTTGACGTAAAACTACCAGACGAGATATTATGCACTATTTCGGTAACTTCGCTGATTCGTTGATTTATCTTTTCTTTTAAATTTATTATGAAATTTCTTCGATAATTATAATGAATACATTAAAATGAAGTCTGCTTTATTTTAAAATATTCATTATATAAATATATTGTTGGTTTGTTGGTTGATATAAATAAACCACAACTTAACGCCTTTGTAGCATACAAATGTTACTTGTTCGTTCGCCATTTTTCCACCTTATAGTTTTTTTGCGTTTATAAGTACGTTTACCGCCACAGATATAAGATATTCTTTAAACATTGATTTTTATTAAATGCCTTGAAGTAATGAACTTTACAAAGAAGTCTTTATTTTTGATAAAACTTAAAGACCAACAGTTTCATTTTCACATTACGATAAATAATGGCGTCTGTCTGTTACTAAAACTTAATAAATTAAATACTGTCATTAATGTACAATGTAGTCAAACAGTAGATATGTCGAAATAGCTGTTTAAATACAATATAATATTATAGGAAATAACTCGGCGTTACTTTTTGTGGTATACTATAGGAGTAGAGTAATTACTTCAACCAAGGGTTGTGCTATTACTTAAAAAAATGAGCAGTTATATTTTCCATATTTTACAATCCTTTAGCCTTTTACAATCTCCAGCTTTTTGCAATCTCCAGCAATTATGGCAAAATCGCCCAATTTCGGGGGAGGTTCCGTCAAACAGTGGTCGTCTTTGGGCTAATACGAAGATGATGAACTGTAGGGCGAAAGCGTTAACCACTGAGATGTCGAACACATTCCGATATCATTATTTTGTATTCTACTTTACCGGACACTACACGACTGTCAACTGAGAAGATTAAATAACTTTCGTAATAGCCGGTGACCAGAAAAATATTATCTTGTGCTTCTTCGTGCTTCAGAAGCCAAGTCAAAGCGTTAGTCTCAGTTGTATTTGCTGTTGTTAACACTCACAACACTGGTAGTAGGTCCCTTTAGGTGGATTATGGGCCATTCTCCCAGTATTGTCTTTCCTAGGTACAGGTATACCATCAACAGGGACGCCAATTTCGATAATAATCATGAATTGATGATTTTTTTTTTTTTTTTTTTTTTCTATTAAAAATGTTTCTTTCTAATGCAAGGAATTTTTCGCTCATTGATGAAGCAACGCTGGCCAGCAGCGTAAAACAAGTAAAAAATACTAGACAATTTCGACGGGTGCTTACAAGGTTCGGCAGCTCAATTTGGAGAGCCGTAGACCGATAGTCGATTTTTTGTAGTATTTTTCTATTAAAATATTTTTAACATTATCTTAATTATGAATGTAACGTTTAATTTACACGCATACTTTACAATAATATTTAAAGTGTTCGTTTTGTTAATAGGTATATATTCGCACAAGCATCTGGACACGTCGAAAGTGGAGGTGGTCACACCCATAAAGGTGACGCGAGACGGTGAGCTGGTGTCGCATGCTCTGGAGCATACGCACGGGCATGGGCATGCGCGCGCGCGCAGGGACCTCAGCGAAAAGGAGCATGAACTCCCACACTCGCTGCATTACAACCTCACCGTCGGCGGCCGCCAACTTCGACTTGACCTGCGGTAAGACCAAACGTACATTTTTGTTAAAACATCAGTTACTAATAAAAAGTTAGAGCTGTGCTCTTTCTATCTAAAAAATATATGTGTGCAATTCATACGAGGTAGAAGTGAAACCTTCAAAAATAATACGTTCACGTATACAGAATACCACGGTTGTTGTGATGCCTTCTCTCAAACTTTGTACTACGCATACGCACACAAACACGTATTAATACACGTACATAATGCTTCCTATCTCATTTTATCCTACGTTAAATCTTATGAATTTATGTGTCTGTCTCTTTTTACTGTCGCTTTTTCGTTTCATCGACTTTTAAATCACAACAATGCTAAAGAAGTTTTCACTTCAAAATCTGTCCTATTTTATTACTCTTTACATCGTTTCTAACACATTTTATGGAATCAAATATTATTTATTGAATTATTAACCGTACTGGCAACTATAATATACAAACTTTTTTTATTCACAATATTTCTTTTTATCCTAACCTTAGAAGGACCGTTGAACAACTGAAACTGGAGGTACTAAAAAATACAACAAATTATTATTTATCTTTTATTTACGCTAGAGTTTTATATCTAAGCAATATATCTAGGAAAAAACAACTTATTTGATAAATAGAGTATTCTAAACAAACAAGGCAGGATAGGCGAACACTCGCCTCATTTAAAAATAAGAATATTTAATATTTCACTTTTTATTATATTTATTTATAACTCATATCACACACTTAGTTAAAATCATGAACGATCAGTAAAGTTACTGGTAATTACGAAACTAAATCATAAAAAGTACGCTCATTACATTTACTATCATCGTCTCATTGTGATAACCCTAGGTCATGTGAAAATCGGCATGAGCAAAACCAGATTAAACATCTACTCATTTAAAGACAATGGACGCGAGTGTTGGTACTAATACAGTGACCGACATAATTCGCGAATCAAACTTCCATATTGAACCAGTGAACTACTTTTATTTTGATCCGTAATCAAACACCACTCTCGCCGAATGTCATGCAGTCTTTATCTCCGGTGATCTACTTAATACTCTTATCGCACATATGAAAATTTTAATATGTATTATACTAGCGGCCCGTCCCGGCTTCGCACGGGTGGACAAAATTCTTTAATTTTTTTCTATTATTAAATATTTTTCCGTTAGCGCCATCTAGCGTCCAGTAGACGAACTACTTGCGGTTAACGCGTTGCTATAGTAAAAAGAGCGGACAGACAAACACACAAACAACTGAGATCTTAGATAATAGACTAGCGGCCCGTTCCGGCTTCGCACGGGTAACAAAATTCTTTAATTTTTTTCTATTATAAAATATTTTTGTCGTTAGCGCCATCTAGCGTCCGGTAGGCGAACTACTTGCGGTTAACGCGTTGCTATGATAACGTTATTGATACAATGGAAAAGGAGCGGGGAAAAGAGCGGACAGACAAACACACAAACCACTGTGATCTTAGATTATAGATTTCTGTCTGTAATTTTGAATCGATTTTTTACCAGATCACCCACGTTGAACATTGGTGACTCACAAAAAGCTTAATTCAGAATAATCAATCAGTATTATTAAGTGTGTCAGAATAAAAAAAACTCCGATAGTTGGTACGTGTGGCATCAAATTCTCTCTTAGAAACAGACTAAACGTCGTGAATGGCGATTTCATGTACTTTGAATGTTAGTTATCGCATAGTACGGTTGGCGTTATTAGATAAATGGAATTCATTCATAACAGTCAGATAGGAACGGAAGCAAATCAATACAAGATTTTTATACGTTTGTCACAGTCGTTAAGCACTGTTAAGTTTTAATTATGGTATCTCTATCTATAGAGAAGTTTCTGTAAGTGTAATTAATTATACTAGGTCTGCAATGCTGCTGCTGTTTGCAAATACAGAGCGAAGCACTACCTTACCTAACCTCACCTAAATTTCATCAAGGTAGTCTCAGCGGTTTGGCTGTGATCAGCTTTTGAATTTTTCTTTCTGTCATTATTCCTCCATGGTAAAGTCTATATTTTTTTTACATAGCCTATGTCCGTCAGGTTATAATCATGTATGTTCATGCCAAAATTCGTTTGAATCGGTTGAACCGTTAAGTAGCAGGAGGGAGACAAGCGAAACTTTTGAGTTGCCTAAAAGAGAGCTTCGCTCAACTAATGAAAGTTATATATTCTAGTATGTTTTACTGTCGGAATAATTTTTGCTGTGCTGAGTTTAAACAACAGCTTTTAAAAGTGTAATATTAGTAATTTTAGTCAATAATAATACGTATTTAAATATGAATTGAGTAACGAAGCACGGCACGTTTTACCGTCATGACTGCTATGAATTTTTGTTAAAAAAATCACATATCTCTAACAAACAAGGATTCAAAAACAAAAAAATCATCATCAAAGGAGTTCAGTGACCTAAATACGTTCAAAAGAATGAAACAGTATATGTAGAGATGGTTTACATTCTGTTGAAATGTCACCTTGTTTGGTACCATCAATTTCAACACCCTATGTGGGGTTAATTGGAACCAAATGACTTTAATGATTGATGGTTTTATCGCGAAAGTTTTTATTCGAGTGACGCGGTGACGAGTGCAGCCGGCCTTGAGACGACCGTCTGATTTCGCGCTTCCAAGGAATGAGAACATAAATCTTTATGAATCCTGCCATACCCCTTCTCAGCGCGGCTGGAGACGCATTAAATCGTATTAGATGTATTTTAAGTTTCGTTTCTAAGAACTTATAAAATAAAATATTTAAATACTTAATTAATTATGGATACGACCTTGATTTAATTTTTATGTTTGACTAGCGATGCAAGTTCTACTTTATTTTAATTCACATGATTTGCAAGTATTACGATTTTCTGTCTACTAGTAATTCTGTAAAGGTGATAAGATTTTTATTCGATCACAGCTAAACAATTTGTCGGTATCTTCCTTTGGTATAAACATTGTCATACATTCTTACCTTACTATATTTTTTTATCAATTTTTACGTTATTTTAATATTTATTATTTTTAACCCTCATTTTTATATTTACATACACACGTGCCACCCGTTAGCTAAAACCTCTCGAAGCCACAAATTCATTATGGAAAAATGCAAAAAATATTATTAATAATTGATGTCTTTTTATGAACTGTTTCCAAAACTACAGGTAATCTTTATATATATAATTCTTCTGTGAGTGTGTATGTCACTGAACTCCTCCTAAACGGCTGGACCGATTTGAATGAATTTTTTTGTGTGTGTTCAAGGGGATCTGAGAATGGTTTAGATTCACAAATCAGTCCGGCAGATGGCACTGCAGTCGGCACAGCAACGCGTGGCCGGGACAGCTAGTAGAAATATGATTCCTAGACTGATTTGTTCGGTGCAACAGTAGCAATCCTGCCATTAGCGCCAATAGTCCTGGGTTCGAGTCTGTTTGTTTAATGAATACGAGAATTTGTATCCGAGTCCTGGATTTTACAATGCTTCAGTGAATATTTCATATCTATGTATTTAAATGTCTATACTTTCCCCTAGTATCCATTAAACAAGACACACAGTGCTTACTTTGGGATTGGCTAATTGCCCCACCAATTAGCCAAAAGTTAGAAATATTATTATTACTAGCGGCCCGTTCCGGCTTCGCAAGGGTGGACAAAATTCTTTATTTTCTTCCTATTTTTAAATATTTTCTGTTAGCGCCATCTAGCGTCCGGTAGATGAACTACTTGTGGTTGACGCGTTGCTATGGTAACGCATATACAATGGAAAAAGAGCGGGAAAAAGAGCGGACAGACAAACAGCAAATTTGTGATCTTAGATTATAGATTATTATTTAAAACTCAAAATCGGTCCTTGCTTACCGACCTTTTAGCTAACGGATTGTTTTTAATACAGCCTTAAGTGTCAACATGATACATTTCAGCACTTTGTATATACATTTGAACTAAAGAAGACATCGTAGTTTCTATATCGATAACAGCGCTACATAATTACCTCGTTCATTATTTATGTTGGATACAAGATGATATTAATTCCGGACAAGATGTTGGCCCACCGCCTAATACACAGCACGCACTACTTACTGGAGCTAATAAATTCACTGGTTGCTATTTCCGCGCTCATTTTTTCACTACAACTTATCACTCAGACTGACTAATGTTGATTTTTTCGTACATGAAAAGTTTGAATCTTTTTACCAACCCGAACATATTTATTTTAACGGGTGATTTTCAAAGGAGCGTGGTTCCACTTATAATGGTCGTGAAGAGATGTCAAACTGTACATTTAACAGACATGTGTCTTAATTAATTCTTTCTACTAAATGCTTCCAAAATTAACTTAAACTTTAAATAGACGAAGATAAGAAAGTTATTTCATTGAAATTTGTGAATATTTTGGTCCCTGTGATTTCTCATAAGTATTTCTTATACCTTTGTCATAAGTTTATTTCTAGAGTAAAAATGTGAAATCGTTTTATTTTTATACTGAGTCTAATTTACAAATGAAATCAACTTTATTACTATGGTATAAGGTATAGCTTGAAGCGTTATCGAATGTACAAATCTATTAAGAGCAATCATCAATCAAATATAATTTTTTAAATGCATACTAGACTTTTCATTGGAAGATCTCAGAGTGACAAAACCTACGTGATTTTATGAGATAAAGTGTTTACAATATAACATATGACGTAAAACATGCTAGCTTTTAAAATTCGATGTATAGTTAACCTGCATGTAGGTACTAAAATTGCTTAATCAGTTCTACCTACTTAGTAACTGGGTCTGACCCAGTTTTCACATTATATATGTTACCGGCCAAACCCGATTTCAGGACAAACTAGTTTTGCCTAGGCTAAACTAGTTCTTCCTATACGCGATAGGATTAACTAGTATAGCCTAGTCCAAACTAATTTATCCTAAGCCCGATAGGATAAACCAGTTTAGCTTAGGCCAAACTAGCTTTTCCTCATATAAATACTCATATTCTAGGATAAACTAGTATAGCCTAGTCTAAACATTATAGTATATCTAGAAAGTCAAAATAAATAGATAAACTGAATAAAATACTCCGTAATTGGAAAAATAACCATTTTTATTAAAACAATAATGATTTGTCGTTAAAAGTTATGGATAATTGGTAATACAAACAATCATACTATAACAAATAATAAGTGTTTTTAACAGAAGCAATAATCATATCTCAATTATTAAAACCTAACCTAACCTAACCTTTTTTTTTTTTTTTTTTACGAGGGGAAATGCCTTGCGCATACCCCACCGTTGGGTGGACGGCGGGGTTATGTGGGACTCGCCCGTCAGTAATAGGCTGACGGGCATACCCACTAAAACCCCTCGGTGTGTCCACTCTTTCAGGATCTCCGGCGTGGGGTCCTTATTGGGAATCTATCCACACCGTATTGGGAATCTATCCACACCGTATCTAACCTAACCTAACCTAACCTAAGTATCATTGCCTTCTTGCACTGGCATCTGTTTGTTTAACAGTTTTTATTGCAGATGCATCTCACAAAACCTTGGCCTGATTCAACTGAATGTTTCGTAACTGCAGTCCTTAACGATATTTCAGAGCCTTGGTTTACATCTGCTACCTCTAAAAATTGGTTTAGACTAGGCCGTACTAGTTTATCATAGAGTGTGCGTATTTATATCAGGATCAACTAGTTTGACCTAGGCTAAACTGGTTTATCCTATCGAGCTTAGGACAAATTAGTTTGGACTAGGCTATACTAGTTAATCCTATCGCGTATTGGAAGAACTAGTTCTGCCTAGGCAAAACTAGTTTGTCCTGAAATCGGGTTTGGCCGGTAACATATATAACAGATTCTATTGACAGTCATAAATCCTTGTCGCCAAGTCTGTCTAGTGTTAGATTTAAAGTTCATCTTTATAGGTATAAAGTTATTGGAGCGGAGCGAACGAAGTGAGCGAAGCTCCCATGGATCAGCTTCAATGGCGAAATGTCTGTTACGCCATAACTTCCCGAGTTCTTAACCGATTTTAATATTTTTTGTGGGGAATCGAATCAACAGGGCTAGGACCAAATTGTGACGGAGCCCGAATTTTAAAATTAGCAAAAATTCCCATCGAAAAAAAAATTTTTTTTCTTTTTTTAGGTATTACGCTCCGCTCCAATATATGGTGCTAGTGTAGCTTTATGCTTAGCGAAAGCATCGCCTAGTTATAAAAAGATTACAAAGTTTATGAGTAGAAGGGACAGCTAATGTTTTTAATTTAATCTCTAACTGATGCAATTATGTAAAAGAAAGACTTTTATTTCCGCCTTTGTACAAACAATGTGCACACAAACAAAGTTCCAAAAATATGTGGACATTTGACAAAAGTCAATATTATGTCACTAAATTTAAGGTACACTTTTCTTTATTCCATGTATCCTGACGGATATCCATTACATACACTTGTAATCAATTGTATATAGATTCATGTTTTTTGACACTTTAGTTGCGTCTATATTTTAAACCTTACCTGTACAATTTAATTGCAAAAAGAATATTTTATACTGGCAACCCTACTGTCAAAAAATTATTAATGAGTAAGTAAGTCCATTATTATTACTATTACCCTATAAACACAATAGAAATTATATGACGCACTTTAGAAATAATAAAAAGTAACGAATAAATTATTCGATAATAATTACACGCTGCCTTTTTATAGAGGAAGCCCTGTTGAACGGCTCCTATTTTGATTGATGCGAATACGTCAAAACATTATGGTTAGATAACGTGACATCACCAGTTTTTTAATCAATGTTGTAATTAAATCTGTTGTAGTGTTTTTTTGGTGACTGTAGTTGCATTTGTTACTGGTTAGAGAGAATTACTCAGAGCAATATGCTCTTAGATAGAATTCAATTCAATATTAGAGATTAATTTTAATTAACTACACCAATACCGTACTGTGACTAATCACAAAGCTATGAGATTTGTATGCCTAATAATTATTAATGTTGTACTAGTTCGTTGTTGTGATTGCAAAATTAACGATTTGTATCGTCATGCAAACTATGTAATAAATCTTAAAATCCTTGTATTGAGTTTAAAATTCTTTTTTAATAAAAAAATAATAATTTTTAATCTTCTTAATCTTTAATCTAAGATCACAGTGGCTTGTGTGTTTGTCTGTCCGCTCTTTTCCCGCTCTTTTTCCATTGTATCAATAACGTTACCATAGCAACGCGTTAACCGCAAGTAGTTCGTCTACCGGACGCTAGATGGCGCTAACGGAAAAATATTTAATAATAGAAAAAATTTAAAGTATTTTGTCCATCCGTGCGAAGCCGAGACAGGCCGCTAGTATAAAACTAAAATTAGTTTTTTAATAAACGGATGCCTACCTTAAAATTAATTAATAAACGATTTAAATTCGGTAGGCGTTGTATAACGCATCCAGACGTTAATATAAGACACCGTTTATTATGTTTTTAAAATTTTTGAAAGATTTAATTAATATTAATAAGAATGGAAACTGTATGCAAATAGTGAACTTAAGTACAAACATCGTTAGAAATACTACATAGTCAAAGATAGTAACCTGCTGACTGAATGAATGAACGCAAACTGCTGTGGTGTTTTATTACCTACTAAAGACAGTGTACACGAAAAGAGATACGACGTTTTACGAGGTTGCGAATGCAGTAAGACGATCAAAGCTTGTCCCGCGCGGAAGTACGTTTCACGTGCACTCATTTCGCGGAAGAGCGGCTTACGCGACCCACGCACCGTGTGAAACACGCACTACATTTACAGGGAACCTACGCCTGCACTTTGCACGCATTACCTTATATTGACCTCTTTAAATTTTAATGACTTTGACAATTGCAGCTACATTGGTCTTGGGTTTCGATATATTACCTTTATCTATAAACCTTCGTACTGTATCAACAAATCACAACTTAGTATAACGGGCGCTATAGCGTTTGTTTTTTATTTTATTATAAATTCATTCATGGCGGTATTTGAAATGCAGGATTTAAAAGAACGCTGAATATTAACGCCCTTCTCCTCATATGTTAAGGAATAAAGTTAATTTAATGTATTATCCTTACTAATATTATAAATCGGAAAGTGAGTTTGTTTGTTTGTTTGTTTGTTCCGCTTTCACGCCGTATCTACTGAACCGATTGCTTTGAAATTTTGCAGACGTAAAGATAAAAGTCCGGATTAAATAATAGGGTACTTTTTATCCTGGAAAAAATTGACATTTCCGAGGAAAAACAAAAATATTGTTTGCTTGACGGATGGATTGTAGATCGCGCTGTGTGTCGTTTAAAACAAGGTAAAATATTGCAAACGAATATAAACATGTAAATTTAAAGGCTAAATCATACGATAATGAATCCCCGAAAATGAGGAATTCCCAAGGGATGACGTACAATTTGTTTTATCGTCTAAACTGTTTGTTTTTACACCTACGTTGCAAACGAATATGAACATGTAAATTTTGAAGCTAAATGATTTACTAAATGACTCATTTCTCGGATTCCGATTATTCCAACAGACCTCCCATTTCAATTTAAAAGACTACAATTTCCTATAAGGGTTTCATTTGCAATGACCATTAATAAACTCTAAGGGTTGCTGGAGTACACTTGGAAAAACATTGTTTTTCGCATAGTCGGCTCTATGTAGCGTGTAACCGGGTTTCCAGTGCCCAAAATCTGTATGTTTTTGCTCCACAAAGGAAAACATATAATATAGTGTATCATTTAGTTTTGGTTGAACAACTAATTGTATCCAGCGTTACATCGCGCTTCTTAGATTTTTCCGTGGGAATGACAAGTTTTCTTATAGTTGTGCTTTATACCGCAATATAACCGAATTCCACGCGGGCGAAGCCGCGGGCGGAAAGCTAGTTGTTATATAACTAGGCGATGCAGTCGCTAAGCATAAAGCTACGCTAGCACCATATATTGGAGCGGAGCATAATGCCTACAAAAAGAAAAAAAAATTTAGTTTCGATGTGAATTTTTGTGAATTTCAAAATTCCGTCACAATCTGGTTCTAAACCTGTTGATTCGATTCCACACAAAAAATATTTAAATCGGTTAAGAACTCGGGAAGTTATGGCGTAACAGACATTGCGCCATTAAAGCTGATCCATGGGAGCTTCGCTCGCTCCAACACTCAAATTATTTAATATGAATGTTAATTTAAGCCTTACTCCGTTTTTCTTTCTGTCAAGTTTAAATTGCTACGCCCTCACAGGGTATCACTTGCAACTCTTGTTCGAAGTACCTTTGAATACTGTACTAAAACATGTGACTTGCGATAACGAATATGAAGAAGAATAATTTCCAATCAAATCTAATTGTAATGGTTATTTAATAAAATTGAACAAATCAGAAACTTAACAACAATATATTAAGTTAAGTAATTAATTACCGCTAAGGAGTGGAACTTGCCTGAGTTGCCTGAGTCTGTGTTTCCTGACAAATACAATTTAGGGGTCTTCAAGTCACGAGTGAATAGGTATCTTTCAGGCAAGCGCGTCACATCCTAGATCGCATCGACGCTTACCATCAGGCGAGATAGTGGTCAAGCGCATGCCTATTTTCTATAAAAATAAAAGTAATTATATATGATAGAAATGAAAATTTGTGTTAGAATTCAGGAAAAAAGTTAGTGAAAGTAATAAATGTACTAGGAATACATGCAAGTGATGAAGACGGTTACAATTTCAATGGCTACAATTCCAATTAATTACAAAAACGAAATTAGACAAAACTGCTTTTAATACTCTTTTTTTTCCATCAAAGGTCCATCATATTTTACCTAAAGTATAATCAAGTCTCTTAAATATTTGGCTATGTAAAGATGAAACAAAGCTATTAAATAAACTGACATTTAGATCGTGAACTACCCAAATTTCTTTTAGAATCAAATCGTCAGCGAAATTTTGAACATATAAAGCTTCAAAATACATAGAAAGCTGACATTATAAAAAAACGTATCAGATTTTATTTAAATCCTGAATGCAATTTAAATATTGAAATAAAAGAACATATATTTTATCGATTTAAAACAAAAAGAGGTAAATAAATCTAAGTAATAAAGCAGCACAGAGTATACATAAGTCTTAAAAAAACTTTTTATATAATATTGCTAGTCATAATATCTTAACACCATTCTATGTTTATATTTAGTCAGTAAACAAGAAACAAGTAACAACAACACATTAATTGAAAAATAAATACCTAATTGGTGTTTAATTATAGTAAAAAGATAAAAGAAAAAGACAAAAAATAAGACAAAAATCAGACCTTGCAAAAATACTTTCAAGGAAGGCATATAAAGTACATTTTTAATAAAACCGTGAAACGAACTTCCGAATCAATTTGATTGCTTCAAGTAGGTATATGGCTATAAAAAAATATGTCACCTGAAACCAGGTGACCTTATCGAATTTCACCATAAGCCGCACCAACTAGGACGCTGCTCTCATGCATTTTTAATGCGAATGGGACAAAAAGTCGTCAATTTGAAAGTTGCTGTATGGTATTCGAGACACAATTCATACATATTTATGTGTAAATTACAGTAATACAATGAACGATGAATATTGCAAAGATTGCACAACCCGTGCGTCCATTACATACCCATATCAATAACCCTCACCACTAGTGTTGCCAGATATACTGTTTTAATGGGATGTCCCGTTTTTCAAAAATATTAAATCCCTCTTTTTGCATGTAGTAGCGAAGCGGACAGAGGACGAACGGTTATCACCGAACAAAAAATATATGAAAAAATTAATTGCATGCGGTAATAACTTTCCTGTAGAAAATCATTGATCTACTACTGAAATATGTATTTAATAATTTTGTTAAAAAAATTGAGTGTTAATTTAATTAAAAAAATTATACCCAAATTTTATTCTGTTTCACAGTCAAATTTGTGATACGTTTTATCTCTTTGTAATGTCTTGTGTGTTACACCATATTTTTAGCAATAAATTAAAAAGTAGTAAGCTAAACCTAATTACAATAATACTTATGACTGTATTGTGAACTAGGCTCTTTGATATAAAACTCGAGAACACGTTGTTTAACAATTAAAGTGGTATTATTTAAATGTGCGACAAGCGCGGAAGTGTGAGAATTAGGAAATAAGGAAATCAAACGCTGAAACTATCTTTTCAGTGTTTCTTTATTTATGTATCTAATCATACCTTCTGGTCATTAAACAACAAAAAAATAGTATATTCCTTGTTTATTTTAATATTAAGCTTAATTTATTTTAACTCGTTACTCGCAGAATACCGTTTACCATAAAAATACATAATACTAAAAACCGTAAGTTTTATCAATTTTGAAAATCAAAAAAAACGGGCCTAAAATATTTGTTTATTTTTCTAAAACTAATTAACATTAAAACTTATCAAGAATCGTATAATATTTCGTACAAATAAGTGAGTAAGAGATACAATGTTTTTATTTCTTACCTCTAAAATATACATTGACACGCTGTTCCAATAAATTCCAACCGAACTGATCTCAATAAAGATAAATGTTAACCGAACAGCTCATAAATTTATCACCGGCCAAAGTAATACGATATTCCCGAATAATAATACCGATTAAAGGCGGTAAAACTAATTGCACCGAAACGCTGGAAATTCTGCGAGCTGCTAAAGTGGCGCCGGCAACTATAAATTTGGCATCGGCACGCGGCGGAACCGAGCAAGCTGTCCTGCCAAGTCGTTGGGTTCCAGTGAATTTATGAAGCAAACCGTATGCCAGTACTACAGCTGAGCACTTTTTAAGTTAATACCTAAAATAGATTCTCTTATTTTAACACCCACATAAAAAAGGCGGTTTTATCTTTGAACGGGATGGTAACTTATGAAAGAACAGTTATTAATTAAAATATATCTCGTAGTAAAAATTGCATGCGCATATTAACTAGTGAAAAATATCAAGACAGACTCCTTACTTGAATTGGAAGTATAATGTTCATTCGCACCTGCATTATATATTATTATTTTCGATTCTAACATTAAATCCTTGTCCAAATTACAGAAAAAAATAGGAATAGACAACAAATAATTTGCAGTTTGTTTTGTTCATAAGCTTATTTAGAAATTTTATCGTAGAAATATATCTTTAAGAGGAAGTTTGGTAAACAGTTGTGTAAAAAATAGGGATGTGAGACTTTAATTTTTAGTTTCTACTAATCATTTAGATCCTGCCTTTCGCACCGATGGTCCTGGATTCGAATCCCGGAAGGGGCAGATGTTTGTATGATGAATACGAACATTTGTACCTGAGTCATGGATATGTATATATATTTCTACAAATATAACATATCCATGTAGGTATCATATATGTGTGTCTTTCCGTTGCCCTATTCATAACGAAAGCCTTTATATAATGCTTACTTTTGGGCTAGGCTAATTTGTGTGAATGTAAGAAAAAAAAATATTATTAAAAAACAAGTTCTCAAAAACAAATTAGAAAAGATTTTTAAAAAGAAAATTGTAGGCAACTCTCAAAGTATCAGACCCGTGGTTAATTGTTAAACTGATGTCCAGAAAATAGAAAAAAAAATTGCTGCTTATACCCAACGTTTTCTGGTGGTCGTCGCTTAGATTACTGGATACATATCTTCCACACATGTGCTTCAACACGAAACCGTATGTTGGTTACTTCACCAAGGGCCTTCTTAAATTCGACAATTATTTTCTTTTTAAAACTGGCTCTGCAAAATGATTAACTGCCAGAAACAAAAGCCTCTGTTCTCAATTTACTATAAACGTTGCAAGTGCAAGGACCCCATAAAGCACAACAATAACATATATGGCTGGTACAATAACGCATCTAAACCGCAACGCACTCATGCATACCACCGGCCCAACTGGTTGCTACGAACTCGTCCCACCTTTTCGTATACCACCATTATTGTAAACTTTTTACCAATATATTTCTTGAACATGTATTTTAGTATTGTTATAACGAAGTGTTGTATTGGTAGGAATCATTGGACGATGAGGGCAATGGTAGCGATCCTGCCTGCTGGGTGTGAGTCCTTGAAAGGGCAGATGTTTGTTTGATGAATACGAGCGTTTGTACCTATGTCATGAGTTATAGATATATATTTCTATTTATATAACTTATCTATGTAAACACGCATTAACCTGTTAATAGGGCGGCACGCATAAATGCGTCAGGCGTAAACAATTTCGGGTACGGGTAGGACATATGAATACGTCCTCGAAAATTATGTTGCACCCTGAAACTGGCGGAATAAATAAGAAATGACGGTCTCCGGGCGTGACGTATTGATATGTCCTAGTGATAGAGGACGTGCCCGTCACATTTTGCATATTTAGAAAATGAACTCCCCGGTTAACAGGTTAATGTCTATCCGTTTCCCTAGTATCCATAATACAAGCCAAACAGTGCTTATTTGAGCTAAGCTAATTGGTGGAAATGTGTTTTTATTATTATTACTTGTGAAGCATTTTGTAACGCCTATATAAAAATATTTTAGTGAATGTGCTACCGAGTAAAAATATATAAACTGGATTTTGTGCCGATTCTTTTATTTATATTTGTCGTTTTTGTGTAGGTATTACTGGAATTTTAACCGTTTTATTTTTTTTTCTAAGAATACTTTAAGATACCTGTTATTTCCACGTATTAAGAAGTGCTAGGCAATCAAGAGATCTGATGCTTTGATATGCTAATGTTCTTCGCAAGAATCCCTTAAGTTTTAGTTGTCTTATTCTAATTTATTTTTACCCACCATTTAAGATTGTAGCTACTAATTTAATATATCCAGTGAAATAGGTTAGCTAAGATTATTAAGCCAATATATTAAGCTTTTAAAGTTATTGATTTACAGTCTGAATCAAACCATTATTAATTTTATTTAAACCAACTTCATTATTCATGACTGAGTATTGTATTAGTAGGTACATCAACCTAACCAAATGTCAAATTTTTTCATTACATTTAAATAAAACCTTTTTCACAGGATAAACAATACGTTTATTCTTTTTTTATATTTAATCTTGACGTTTCAATTCCTTTACAGGAATCATGATCACTGGTAAACCGTAAAGTGTAATAACTAAATGTATCATACCATTTAAACCTTATTTAACTAGGCGATGCAGTCGCTAAGCATAAAGCTACGCTAGCACCATATATTGAAGCGGAGCATAGGTAATACCTAAAAAAAGAAAGAAATTGTTTCGATGGGAATTTTTGCGAATTTCAAAATTCGGGCGTCACAATCTTGTCCTAAACCCGTTGATCCGATTCCACACAAAAAATATTAAAATCGATTAAGAACTCGGGAAGATATGGCGTAACAGACATTGCGCCATTGAAGCTGATCCATGGGAGCTTCGCTCGCTCCGCTCCAATAAGTTTAAAATCATTTGGTAAAGTTTTTTGCTTAGACAAATGTTCTGTTGATGTAATTTCCGCACGTTAGTGTATATCAATGTTGAATTTACATGTCAGATTTTTTGCCAAAAGTGTAGGCAATGGAATAATACCCTTTGACAGTACTTTGCCAGTAACTGAATACGGATTAACCATTTTACAACAATGTTTTAACCTCTATACGTAAATAGAAGTTTCAAGAATTAAAAGGGTCATGGCGAAAGCTAGCTCAAAATGCTAATCGCTATTTACGAACTTATGGTATTCACTGCGCTGCAAACACTTGATAAACGATAAACGATTGATATTAGTATTTGCTGTAAGTATAGATATTTGCATGCAGTTTGCCGCTGTATGACCATAAACGTCAAGTTATCTTGTTAAAAGGTCTATCCAGAAGTCAAACCCAAACATATAAGGATATTACACATTATAAAAGTTACGCCCTATCTAATAGATACTAATAAGTATGAGATTTGAGTCCGCGCATTTAATACTAGAGCACGCTTTACATAAATTATTACATAATAACCTCGTACATGATATTGATAAACGATTATGACTTGTAACTGCTAACATAACGCAGATGTGAAACTACAAAACGGCAAATCGTTATTTCATTTCGTATAATTAATGTACCTGTTACGGCTGATATGGCGGTAAAAAATATCGATGACAGCAATCAATCGAATCGAATAATCGAATCGAATAATTTTTTGAATTTGATTGCTATAACTTAATCTTGTTTGATTTATTGTGACAATAACAAAAAATAGAAGAATTACTTTACACAATTTATCTTTAATTGAAGGAAAGAATTGTAGAAACGACACTGAGTTACTTCATAAAAGTAGATTCAGTCTTATTCAATTTCCCACTTAATTTCTTTTATTTACATACTCGTTTCACTAATGGGCGAAATCAACAACCTTTCCAAAAAGGCAAGGCAGTTAAAATACAAAGTTGTAACTACATACTACATTGTAACAGACAGGGTTACTATAGTTAACTACAATCTAAGCATATGCATTTTCAATATTTGATATTTCTTTTTAAGGATGCATCTATAATCACATATATCACAGTGGTTTGTGTGTTTGTCTGTCCGCTCTTTTTCCCGCTCTTTTGCCATTGTATCAATAACGTTACCATAGCAACGCGTTAACCGCAAGTAGTTCGTCTACCGGACGCTAGATGGCGCTAACGGAAAAATATTTAATAATAGAAAAAAATTAAAGAATTTTGTCCACCCGTGCGAAGCCGGGACGGGCCGCTAGTTTTAATAAAAAAGTTAACATTTTTACCCAGCTATGTTTATAGGTATCGGATGATATAATTAATATTTACTGAGCAATTTGTAATTATAACCTACCAAGATATCTATATGCAGATAGTTTAATGAGAAATTAAAGACATTCGTCGTTATTTTTAATCTGATCTATCATTAACAAAATAACTTATTAATACATAGTTTTATTCTCAATAGATAGCTAATAACTACATACGTAGTGAATTGATTAGATATTGTAATGTCTTAAAATAATATTCTTTTGATGTGTAGTAAAGTTTATGTAACATACATATATTTTACAGTTATACCTTTAAGTATTATTTACCAATTAAAGAAACAACCTTGCAATATTGTATATAAATAAGGAGTTATGCTCTGTTAAATTACATAGGTTCTACACCGCTAATGGAAGCTTGCTACTATGATAATGGGAAAGCGATTAAGTTATGGCAAGTATGAATGACAGTGCCACTTTGCCACAAGTCAGTAGACAGCAATTGTGTCAATACGGCGCACGCAACTGGGCAGGCTTTGTTTACACGGCTAATTGCATTAACGAACGTTATCTGTATGCTTAGGCACAAGTCGATGTGTTTGTCTGCTAATCGACAATCGATAAGTCCCTCCCTAAGACGGATAATCGGTAAACACTCGTTGTTAATTCTAAAATACATATTTACAGGATTCTTGTTATATCAGTGCTTACTCTTACTATTTTTTATTTTTAGGGGATACTAAACAATGGAATGACGATAGTTATTTATCTTTAGGTCATGTCAAATTGAGAAAATCTATCAAATGTCAAAATTTCCCACTTGACATTTAAGTCATTGTGTATGTTGTTGTTTTTGTTAGACTACAAGAGGACGAATATTTTTAGAAAGAAAGAAAAGACGTTTATTGGCAAAATCTTATAAAGCAACCATTTCTTACTTACTTTTTAAGTATTGTTGATGTAAAGATTGTTTAAAATATTCTGAACAACTTAGTAGTTGTGCGGCTTATTTGTATACCAACTCCCATAAGCTTCAATAGCACATATAATGATTAATAAATTTATAAAATAAGAGAATAGGTGAGTAATTTGTTAGGTCAAAAGTCAATATGTACCAATAGAGCAGGCATGTCATGAGACAAAATCTAAATAAATAAAGATAATAAATAATTATGTGTTTTGCTGACTTATAGTTAGAAATGATTTGGGGATGTTATAAATTTGAGGTATGCTGAAGTACAATTGTCTGTATTTACGTATCTAAAAGTATTTTTAGATTATAATAAAATTGAAAAATAATACTTAACTGTATTAGATATTTTCATTTAATAATAAGCACATATTAGATACATAGTTTGTTCTTCGATATCCACATAATCTTCACAGTGGAACATTTAATTAAGTATTACTTTTGCATTTTTAACTGCCTTGCCTTTTTGGGTCCACGTTGCATTCTATAATTTCTTGGTATCTAAGGCCGTCGTTGGAGGTATGACTCTATAAATCTTGACCGTGCACCAGGCTGTTGCGTGAAATCTACTTTTTATGGTCGTCGCTACACTGAACTGATTCCTTGGCCGATATGCGCTTAAGCGACTTGGATTTATAGCTATTCACGCACATTCTTCAATGTTCGACATTCTGTACGTATTGAGACGTGGAACCGATCTTATTTAACTTTTTCAATTTCATGTAAAGAAAGAAAGAAAGAAAAAACATTGATTGACACACGCACACTTAATGAAACTTAAAAAAATATATAAGGGACGAACAATGTGAAAAAAAATACAAAAGTAAAAAAAAAGATTAAAAATAATTAGTGCGGGTTCAACAAAATACCCTACCTCAGCATTTTTGCCTGTGTGTCCTTCACAGCTGGGCAGAATAGACACGAGGCGCTGTTATTCTGACAGGGTTCAAACCAGTGACAAAAAAGAAAAATGCGCCTTTTAATTGAATATTGATAATAATAAAACTAGCAATCATATATATATATATATATATATATATATACACACACATACACAAATACATATATATATATACACATATTATGTATCTATACTCCAATTTATTCATCCCAAGAGACCTTTAAAACATGCATTCAAACTTATTAGATCGTTACTTATGCAATGGCCGTCAGTTTCCAATAAACTGATAATAAGGCAATGGTTACTTACTTCAGTTTGTGTACCTTGGAATTTTACCCCTTTTTCGAGGTATTTCTATCTACGAGTACAATCAATTTTCTGTTATTTGAAATTTATTGATATTGAAATCAAAATATTTTTTGGCTTCTTGGTTTCGCAGAAATGACGATTTAATAATTTATAACTTCTTAAATACCTATACCGTAATTCACTTTTATATCCTTTTGCTACACGTGACTAGATAACGACCAATAAAATACGAAACTGTGACTAGGATCATGATTTCTAGGAAAATTAAAAAAATGTTAATGAGAAAATACTAGATTTAAAAATCTAAAAATCCCACGTTTTTCAGTGACCAAAAAAGAATAAAATAACCCGGCGGGGCCAAGCGTGGGGCCACTCAAAAAGTGGGGGCAACAACACAGACAGACAGACAGACAAACAAGAAAGCGACCTGAGAAAAACGTGGGAAAATACCCATCGGCAATAGCTGGTACCTAACACCTAATAAATTCATGAACTGATGGACAAAAGATTAAAATAATTATTCAAATAGAAATCCTTGCACAAAAATATTATTTTATCGACGTGGTTATTTTAAGCTATGGTTTACTTCTAATAATACAGCGCTTATAAGAATCCTAGAACCGCAAAATATGTTGATTCAAGACTAAGGACGCAATAAACAGTGGAAGCTCGTCGAGCAAAACCATTGAGCATTCCAAGTATGCTCTTAATAGTTATCAAAGATAAAAAGTCAATGAAAATAAAATTGAATACCATTTTTCTATTTATTTCTGCACTATGCACATACTGCAATTAATTTTCTTACAAAGAAACTGAAGGTCGACCACTGACCCTTGACTCGTCTTACGAATGTATTTAAAAATATATAATTATTCCATAGCACCTGGACACTTAATTCTTTTACATCTTTCTGTATACTGTGCTTTATTCACTTTACCTTGACTAATAAATATTTTAATTTAATTTGTGATGCAACATTGATTTTTATTTGTAATTTTTCATAAGATTAGCTTTTGTTGTCTTACCATCAACAGTGAACCTACTACAAACTGTCAAATTATCTTAATTGATTTTGAAATCTATGTATTAAACTTTAAGTTGAAATTCGAATAAACAAATATGACAATTATAGATTGATGTGCTGTTGACTGCACATGTAGATTTTACAACTCTTAAGACTTATTTACCTAGTTAAAAGGTAATATTGCGTAAACAGCGAAACCTTTGCGGGAAACTAAAAGACCCGTTATATGATTTAGTAAAAAATATATGTGGTAAATGTACACGATTGTTTCTTTACGACAGGCCGTCGGTATCATTTATCACACCGGCGCTGATCATAGAGCGGCACAGAGCGGACGGGCGGACGCGCGACCGTCCACACCCGGACTCCACTGGCTGCCACTACACGGGCACCGTCCAGGGACAACCCGATTCCAGTATAGCTCTCTCGGCATGTGATGGGCTGGTAAGTAACCAATCCACATATCATCATTATCACGAAAACATCCCCCAAAAATGAAGACATTTTGCTATAATTGCCACGGGTTACACATAGCAGTAGAAGACTATAAATTGGAAATCGCTGCTGCTCATTTTGTGGTTTATGAGAGGTGTATAATATAATTACCTCTAGTAACATTAGTCGCCTGTTACGACACCACTTCAGGGTGTCAAGGTTGGTGCTATATTTCTCTGCTGGATGGCAACAGCCATCATCATTATCCGCCTATTGATATCGCAGTACCGGGCAACCTACTTACTACTACTCGAGCCTGGATTGATGGGTGCTAATGCTAGGGGACAGCTTGCTTGAAATTTTTTTCTGGCATTGTAAAATAACACTTACAATCTAAATTCGAACACAGCTAAAACGCTTAAATAACAAAACCCGATTAGCTTCAATTATATTATGGCTGCTACGCCACAAAATTACAAGGAACTGTATGCAACGAATTATTTGGACACCACCACCGTCCGCTTGGAGAGCAGCTCAGTCACGTGAACACATATGATTCGAGCCTACATTGGAATTAGTGGTGTGGGCATCTGAAAATACCCTTATTAGGTGTTTTGATCTAGTTTTTCCTTAGTTTGACAATTTAGAACATGGAATATCCGTTAAAGCAGCCCTTTCAATTAAATATCATACTTAACGTTGCAGTGTTATCGGCGTTTCTAAGCTGATTTCACGTTGTTCTTGTATCTTAGTTGATGCCCTCTTAACTTTAAGGAAATTATAAGATTATATATATAATATATATATATAATAACTCAAGGTGATCATTTTATAAAAAAGTGTAACTATATGTCCGTTAGTAATGCAAAATTTAATTGATCGTAAAATATTTCTCGTTTTCTTGTAAGCCGGTTTGGCTATCTATATTCATAAAACATTCTTCCTTCTTAACTTATTTTAAACAAAACGGAAAACACATTAACAATAATTATTTGTACATATTGTCATAGGGTTGTCGACAAGAATTATATCGATGCAAGTATTAGCAAATATGAAATTCCATTATAAAGACCTTGTATATTTTTTTGAATAAATTATTATAAACATTAGTGGGTGCAAAGACTGTTTGTTTTGACATAGGCACTCTAATTAACGGCTACTGGCTCATATAAGAAGATGTCAGTAATCAATCTCCTATGTTTTTAAAGTTCAATAAACAGCCTTGTCCGAAATGTGGGCGTCACATCAAATCGAACAAATCTTTGTCTGTTTTGTAATCAATCTCTTTTTTTTTAATCTTAGAGAACAAAGATTTGTTCCTAGAATGCTGTGACAGAGATATAGGTTTTAGGTCGGTCGCCCCGTCTGAGTTTCTTTCGGCAGTACTTCTTGGAAGGACCTCCCAATTTCCGAATTGGTGGTAGACTCAGTAGTTTACGAAATCGTAATGACAATGAAATAACTTAAAAAAAATACAATCTTGATTTGTATAAATTTTAACATGTATGATGACCATTGCCTTTGTCATCCTGTGATCACATCTGTGAAGTCGAAACTTCAGGATTAAATATAAAGTATTCGCTAATACAGCGATAACAAAAAAAACTACATGCAAAATCTGTATCAAAATTTAAAACTAGTCAAGGGAACAAGGTTGTATAGGCACCCTACGATTAGGAAAGCCTAAGGGAATATCTTCCTCCGGACTAGATGATACATACCTAAGGATCGCGATCCATCCGATGAAGTTAAATTAGTGAGCTAAATTGAGTATCCGTGATGAATTCTCCTATACTAATTCGTAGTTTCGTATGTAAGATATTCTTTTGTTATTTTACAGTCATTTGTCATATTGAGTGTCAATCTTAATCAGTGTATCGATGTGTGAATGATACCATCACTATATGTAATAATTATTAGACAATCTTCCAAATTCTTAGGTCAAATGACGGCAGGTCAAGCTGATCAAAAATGTAAAACTACAACCAATGTTCTACGTAAATTCCAACTCATTCTTGTAGTCAATCTATAATCTAAGAACACAAATTTGTTGTTGTGTGTTTGTCTGTCCGCTTTTTTCATTGTATACATTAGCGTTACCATAGCAACGCGTTACCAGTTCAGCTAGTCTTTAATCTAAGAACACAAATTTGGTGTTTGTGTGTTTGTCTATCCACTCTTTTTCCCGCTCTTTTTCCATTGTATCACGTTACCACCATTACCGTTACCAGTCGGGTTAGTACAGACGCAAAACTTATAGTACCAACTCAAAAAAAATTAATATCAAATTCAAATTTATTTGTTTTAAAATTCTTTAATTATTCCGAATAATAAGAGATATTTTTGTAAATTTACATCCCATAAAAATATATTTTATTAGAGCTTAACATTGTGGCATCGAAATATTTAATTTATTACCTCTATAATAACAGCTTTTTATCGTGTGCTGGTCCATTAGAACACCTTTGAAGCTCAATTTTCCGTGTGTATATAAATTAATTAACGGATGTGGGTAATTACCAATCATAAAGTATTTGTAATTTACAATCTATAATATAGAAAAATATGCCCCTAACAAGGAGGTAGAGTTTGCCAAACTGTTTTTAGTAAACCCGCTTATAAATAAATTTAATAAAATTTTACTTTTAAAAAGAACTCAAGAAAAAAACAAAATTAGGCAAAAATAATATTTCATTTTGATTAAGATGAATATAGTTTTAAAAAACTAATGCTAATTTACCAATGTTTAGAGGGGGGCACGATCCGTTTGTCTAAAACGCCAGTTTGAGTCTCACCTGGTGTTAATTTATTAATTTATACTATAACTTAATACAAAAAACTTAAAAATAGATTCAAAGCGGGTCGCCTCTGCAAATAAAACAATTAAGTATTGCAAAAGAAACAAGGAACTGGTTTTTATTAAAGTTTACAAACTTTGTGCTTGAAAACGATTCATCCATCAAATAAAAAACTTCCTTCAAAAGTTCAAATCATTCTTTGTCTTGCATTGATGGACAGAGCTAAACAAAGGCAACATCCTTTGATCGTAGTCTTTAATAATGAATCTACGACGTTACTTTATGAATGAATTACACAACAGCTGAATGAAATATCACAGGGTTGTCGAGATTTAATTAATTAATAAAAAAAATGTTTAAAGTTAAAAATCTTTGTAACAATTAAAGTAATGGTTATACGTAGTATGATTGACATTGAATTGTTATTAAGTTTAATGAAGCCTGGTATCGAATACTTTGATATATTTCAGCTGATGGCCGCGTCTTCGTCCACGTAAAATTCGTTTTTATTAATCGAAAAAATCAGCTGGCTCAGTGTGTATTTACAATCTAAATTTCTTAATTTTGATACGTTGTATTTTTATACAAGCCTTAAATGTTATTTCCTGTTGGGGCTAATCTCTATAGATTGTCAGTATTATCGACTCGCTACCAAACCACATTCGGTTGGCCGTGAGAAAAACAGTTAGACTTTAAATCTAAGGAAGGGTCTACCTCCTCTGCCCTTAGCGTCTATTTTTGAGACATTAATTTTCACCGTGAAGCAAATTTATTGGAAATTGTATGCGCCTAAACTGGGATGAAAAATGTTACATGTAATACAGTTATTCTCGGTATAAACACATCAAGTGAAAATCTTCCACTGCCAAACAGTTATTTTGAGTCATGTTCCATTACACAGTCTAGATAGATGATTACATTCAGTATATTCTATTGTTTCTTTATCCGAAATACCTAAAGCATTCACAAAGCGAGATCGTAAAATCTGTATGTTCATAAGCACATTTCAAAAATCAAATATAATTTATTTTACATTGACTTCTAACCGATTTGCTAATAAAAACAAATATACATACATACAGTTTAATATTAAAGATTTTCACAACATAAAAAAATACTCAAATGAACCCTTTACAGGGGCCGTGACTTTTGTGACGAGAATATTTTTGTGATAGGTACCATTAATAAAACTATGCATTTTTTTATTCTTTACTGCAGATAAGCTTTCGATTTGACTCGTCTAGTAGAATTTAACTAATGCCTTAAATATAAATTTATTCCTGTTGGTCATATAATTTTGATGAATCAAAGTGGAAATGTTGTTTTAAGCTAAGCTTTATCTATTTGTGAAAACTGCTACTGAAAATATGTTAAATAGGTACTTTTGGAAATAAGCATGTACAATTGTCTTAAATGACGGTCACTTCTTTAACTCTCATCGAATTTTATTGAAACAAAGTCCAAAACTTTACTGCAAAATTTAGCTTGCAAATCTACTTGAGGTGAGGAATTCGTCGGAAAATCCATTTGATAGTATCGTATGTTAGCTTATACATACAGACAGACAAAAATATAATTAAAAAAAGCTTTTTCTGTTCTGTTACTCTCTTTTTATCACTCATTCAATGTTTTTGATAAAATTGATAGATTTAAATACCAGATGGTAAGAACATAAGAGTTTTAAATATTTTGCGAATATGAAAGTATCAACACTTCACGAAACTTTAGCAGATTAAGTTGCTCATAAAAAACTTGATATGCCCCGGTGACCTATAAGGCTAATAGCATCTTTTATTATCTTTTTAAATAGTTTTTTTTGTTACCTGTATTAAATAATCATCATAAGTCGAGGTGGCTTAAGCATTGGCTCAAAATTTAATAATAATAATTTAAACAGCCACACATCACGGCAAACCACAAAAGAATAACATAAAAAGTTTCAAAATATGTGTCTGCGTGTGAGCAGCCCTCCCCTGCATATGGGCACGCACGTCAGCATCCATTAATCACACTTCCTACTCTTCTATTTTGGTGCACATGCATTAATATTACGGCATTCAGCATTTTATTCGCACAGATGCTATATAATTATGATGTGAAACCCTTTAGGAGTTAATTGAAAAAGGCGTATATTTTCGAATATACACCTATTAAGCTTTTTGTTGAGAGTTATTTAATATTTTTATTCCTATTTTCAAAGGAAAAGAATTCAATAATGACGCAGTTTTATAAAGCTATCAATGAAATTCCTTCCAAAAATCTAACGGAAGAAAAATGTTTATAGAGGTTATAAAAATATTTCTTAATAAACTAAAAACAATTATCTTTGATATAATTGTTAAATTAACATATATATTAATTTTACCAATCGCTGATTTTGATTTCTTGCTTTCCCTGAAACAATTTTAATGTATAACTTTCTACGTCAAATCGAAAGCTGTATCCATATGGGAATTTCGATAATGAATATTGTAATTAATTGTGCCTTTGTGTGTATCGAGCAAAATATGTTTTCTAAACGGATATTAAATAGTGATTTCAATATTTAACACGATGAAACATTGTTCGTACATTGGGTATTTGAAATAATAAAGTCACGAACAAGACATGTATTTTTATAAAACAATGGACGTTATATTCAGATGCGAAGATAAGGACATCAGTGTTGTAATATAAATATAAAATGATGATATCTTAAATGTTATATACAAAAACATTTCAATTTACATAATGAATAAATATGTTTAGATACAAAATTGTAATAATTTGTCTTTTTTATATCCCGCATAAGTCCATTCATGACTACAGAGTCCATCACTTCTTATCGCGATTCAAGTTAAGCTGTTGAAGAGAGATGCCACTATAGACCGCGTATATCGCTGTCTTACTTTGACAATCGAACTTGCATCGCGCTAAGAGATCATGGTAGGCCATCAGGTCTTGTGTATAAACGATCAAACCATGCAGGCAGTTTTATAAAATGTTAGTGTTACTCTTTTAATATAAGTTTTTATCATTGTTTTTTCCCCACTGCTGACCCAATTCGGATTTCTCAGTGTTTGTAATAATTAATTTAACCAATATCTACATACTTTCTAAAGCTTGGAAGAGCGGGAATAATACTTTTTGGGTTGTCGACTACCCCAGTCATGCTGGAACTATCGGCAATGATTAGCGCAGTTAGTACGTCGAAAAAAAATTCAGCAAACAGCATAAGGAATAACCCTATGGATCTATGAAAACAGTTTCTATTTACTGCAGGATAGAAAACACATGATGATGAAGATTTCTAAACAGCATGCCGTAAGATCTCCGTGTGCTTTTTACGTAATTTTACAAGTCGTTATATCACCGCGTACTGTGTATCGACCGAGTTATCGACCACTGAAAATGTACCTTAATACACGGTAACCGCTGCGTCATCGTGCATCTCCTCAAGCTCTTAGATAGAAAGTTCCTCTTACTCTATCATGTTATTTCTTACATATTTATAATTTTAAATAATAATATTCATTTTACATGCAAAATCACGTACGGACTTGTAGATACTTATTTCAAAGTACATTACACTCAGTGATCTATCACGTAATAACACTTTCGCGATCGGCCTTCTGATCCGCGAGGTCGGCGACATACAGGCTAGCCACGATGCCCAGTTATTACTCTTAGACAGATATAGTATCACATACTCCTCAAACACAGGCTTACCTTTGGTGCAATTAGTCATGGCTAAAATATTTATATTGACTACTAGTTCATTCACGCCACTCATGAGTTTGACTCATTCGTCTCAACGTAAGATTAGAAAAGGATATCGAGAGAACTTACAATTATAGAATTATGAAATCCATGTTACTATCTGGAAATATATTTAATGCCAGTGCAACACAAATCATTCCGCTAAAATCAAAGCGGTAAGCTGATCAAGATATCTGTTCAGATGGAATAGTTTCCATTAAATTTCGCGCAAAGCCACCTCGGTTCGTTATCAATCAATTTATCTATCGTTACCGGCTAACAGACGGCAGATTTGTTGACCCACAACTGCCCAGACCGGTTGGGTACTCAATGGACGCGCTTTGAAACATCAAAGTGTTTTATTTCACCTATTAGATATTTATTATTTGTCCCCATATTAATTATAGAAAAAAAATGTATAACTCTCAAAATGTTTGTGACTACATTGTTGTATAAATTCTTGAAACCAAAATAATTGGTGCAGCTGGTTCCACAACAGCATAGTGTCAATTAGGCATATCGAAGTGACAGGAAATTCACTTCAAGTCTGGGAAACGCAGCGCTAACGAGTTAAACAATCTCTTCGCAGACACGCACCAGCTATAAATTGTTGACCAGGCGAACAAATGCTACCATCTAACGCACTTGTGTTCCAAATGGCTTTAGATATTGACTGTTTCCTCAGAGTAAACAGGACTGGAGTAGCCTTTGCCTAACATTACCCCTCTGCCAAATGCACAAGCATCGGAATCCTGTGCGTTATATAAAACTAGTTGAGCCGCCATTTTAAAACCACAATAATCAGAACGTCTTACCGTGCAGAGCTCCCACGAAAATGCCTGCCTGTGCTGTTTTCTACTGTAAAAAAAAATCGAAAATATCTAGTATGCAAAAAGATGGTGTCACCTTTCATTTGTAAGCATAATTTTTAGGTTTTGATTATTATTTAATTCATAATTTCATGTTTTAGCAGACTACAATTTCAAATTTCGCGCTCAAAGTTAGTTTGATGACGTCACGGCTGCACTCACCACGAGACTACCTAGGGTTGACCATTATCGCATTTCAATTAATGAAGACAAAAATTAGAAAACGTTTGTTGGTAATAAATAACTGTAATTTTGTATTAATTAATTACCAATTATAATTTCGTTTTAACAATGTACGTTGCGTGTTTATTTTTAGTTTAGTATTAAGTACATACCTACACTTTTGCGGCTGCTTGAAGCCTATTCTTTGCCACACAACATGGAAATATAAAATAATAAATAAAATAATTAATTAAAATAATAATCAAACTATTTGTCCTTTTATTCATGCTGGGCGGCGCTCATAAACATTAAGAGTACTAATGCTGTATATACTTCCAGTGTCCCTGACTTCATAAAAAAGACACGGTTAAAAGGGTACCATCGTCTAACCAGCACACCCGATCATTTCCGAGAAACCAAAATTTTTTTTCGAGCCACAGGACAAATTGTTTTTATTTTGTAATCAGCAACCCTTATTAATTTGTACAATATTAATTTGCACAATAGTGATGTCAACTTCATCGATATTGTGATTTTACGAGTGAGTAATGAATGAATGAATGCAAGTAACATACTTAAATTGGAAATATGTATTTTTAATTTAAATCTGTATGTCGCAGGGAAATTGTATAATTCCGCAGTTTACATTCGGCGTCATCAGTTTAAAAAACACATACCCTTTTCTTAGTTCTTTTTCTTAACGATAATAAAACACAGCTTAGATAAATTACAGTTTGTTTCAGTAATTATTACCAGGTATTAATGATGATTTCAAATAAGAATAAGGTATGTGATTTTGAACTGATGACGCCGTATGTAAAGTGCGGAATTATACTATTTACCTGCGATATTATACATACGAGAATAAAACTGTAAAGATATAGAATAAAACAGGTCAAGTCCACCTTAAACCAAATGGCTAGTAATGAGAGTAGAGGAAGCGAAATCACTAATTTTTGAACATTTTGTCTGTCTGTATGTATGTTTGAGCACGCATCACCCAAAAACTACGCGACGGATTTTGATGACATTTTAGTATGGTAATAGCTAAATGTCATCGTCAACATTTAAGTTAAGTTTTTTATTATTATTGTAGCATTTATAGCTCCTTTTAAAAACCGGCTTGTCCAACTGCAATACTTCAAGATACTAGGAGTAAGGTATGTGGTACCAAAAGTCATTTGTACATAAATGAAAGCTATTGGAAGATAGTATTGCAGTATTAAAATTAGAAATGATCGGTATGTGTAGTTCAGGCAAATATACTCTGCCCCTAGGCGGTATACTAATTGTTGGTATTTATACTTTAAGCTTTGATATGCCCGGAAACATCTAATTTTTCATATTCAGTTTTCCTAAAGAATACAGCATACGAAAAAAATGGATTCATGCTTGTAATAGGTAATAGGGCATCTTGGGCATCTTCAAGAACAAGTACTATATGTTCCATACATATTGAGCCGTCTCAGTTTCAAAAATTATCTAACAATAGAAGAAGATGAGTTGCCCATGCTGTGCCAACGTTATTCTTGAATGATCCTCTTAGTTTATTATATAACTAGTTATGCTTCAAATAGATATTAACATGTAATATTATAACAGTTTTAGTTTATTACATTTAAATGTATTAATTTTAGGTTAAAAAATAAGTTGAAAAGGAAATACCTGCAAAAAGTGATGTAAGCAAATCGCAAAAAAATACAAATAATCAATCGGTTAAAGAAAAATCTGAGATATATAACTATATTCACTATCGCTTTGTTAAAAATAATGTTTCAGAGTTCCTCCTTTCCATTATGGGTATACGCAAAAGGGTCCACAGTGAATTTATATATATAATAACACCTATTGTAAATATCTTTTAAATGCAATAAACTATCAAGTTTCAATTTGTATTTGTAGGAATACTAACGCAAAGTTAATAAATTCATTCATTGAACGAAACTGATTTATCGATATCGATATTCTCGTGCTATGTCATGTCACTTCTCACACAATGACATTCGTGTGTTTGAATAGAACGTTAACACACTATTTTAAGCACGTGTGCGTGTATTTTAAATATGTTTGTCGTATTATGCATGTGTGCGTTTGTAAACACGCAAAGAGTTTTTGTTCCTGTGCGCGGGCATTGAATGTAGTAGTAACCTCACCCCCCGCAAAAAATGGCAGAAAAATATGTACGAGATATTGACTAATGGCTACTCCAGTCCTGTTTACTCTGAGACTGTTTCCCTTGAAATCATCGTTATTCTTTGTCACAAATAAATTGGGAACTTGGAAGTTATAACAATTTTTTTTTTTACAGGCAGGCCTATTACGAACAGAACAAGGAGAATTCTGGATCGAGCCATCTAATCAAAAATCCCCCGATAACTACCAAGGAAGACCGCATGTTATTTTTAGAAGATCTGCGGTTGATAAAGTCGATGCCTATCATAGAGCGAAGAGGGAAATACAAAAGACTAGAGCTGTAACAAACCGTATGTATTCGTTACTAAGTAACGGGTGCGCCATCTAGTACCGAGTAACGAAACGTTACACACGAATGCATTTCGTTACTCGCATGTTTCGTATTATGAGTACCTACACTATTTTAGTTTATACAAGTACCGTTGATGCGTATAATTAAACTTTGCTGATCGTATGTTTTACGTATGCCCGCGCTTATTGAGTGAATTTATAAACGTACGTTACAAAGAACGATGTTTGTTTATTAAGTAACGTATTATTTGGAAATTCGTAGTCCAAGTTTTTTACTGTTTATTTAAGGAATTGTGTGTGTATACAAAGTTTGAGATTGTAACAGAAACAAGATAGGAAAGTACTTTTTACAAATTAGAAATATGTGTTTTTATTTTATTATTGCGTATTTTCACGGTTTTTTGTTCTTATCTTAAAAGAGATGTGTCAAAATGAGCTCTAATGACATTTAATTGTTTCTTGGTTAACAAAAGCTGTTAATTACCAAAAGTCTGGTTCAAAATACAGAAAAGTGAAAAAATTATCTGATGCAGCTTGGTATGTAATGTATAAGTATGTTTTCTACAAATCACGAATGTTGCGACGTCGCGACGTCATACTGTACGCGTACACAGTACGTTTTCTAATATACATAACATAGCATGTTATAAGGTAACTGAAGTAACGAGTAACGATACGAAAGTAACGAGTACTAATTGTCATAGTAACGAATACATACGGGTACACTTTATTTCGTTACTTTTACAGCTCTACAAAAGACACATTCCGATAATTCTAACGACAACGTAAACAGAAAAAACACCAAACCACGGCCAACTTCGAGAAATCAGTTAGAACGCAAACTAGCCGCGGATCGCCGGCGACGACAATTTATAGAAGCGAGACGAAGACAGCTAGAGTTAATGAGAAAAAATCCTACCGAATACAGAAGACAGCAAGCGCGACTTCGCATGGAACAAAGGCGACTTGCGTCGAGTTCTAGGAGCACATCTACAGAGAGCAAGTCCATTGAACAAAATTCAAGGTTAAAAAACAAAAAAAACATAAGCAGTGAACTAAGACCGCGCCGCATAAAGAGTAGACGAAGGAGACGTAGACGTTCAAAGAACTGTGCTACGAAACAGCCCCCTTACCAGTGGAAGACTAAAAATTTTGAAAGTCATGAACTCGAGGCACATAAAAAATTGCGATATAATAAGGTAAGTGAAAGTCTATTAAAAGTTATCCAATCTTCAATTACATTTCTTAAACGACGAAATAGTGAATTTGACGACGAATCAGGGAATAGTGAAATAGTGATCCTTCCAATGATATATGTTTTTGATGACTTTTTGTTAAGGCAAAATCCCGAATTCGGGCGTACATATGAAAAGTATTTTCCTCTTTCTCAGTACACTCGAAGATATAATCAGCACCAATTACACCAAAACAATAGAAACGACGGGCGACGTTCTACGCGTTCGGTAAGCAAGCCTCGCCACGTGGAAGTGCTGTTGGTAGCGGACCGGTCTATGACGGACTTCCACGACGCCTCCAACTTAGAAACTTACCTCCTCACTATAATGAACATGGTAAGCATTATTAACGAGCATTATCTTATCCAAGGATCTTTTGGCCATAAAAGTAAATCATTTACATCGCATCAGAATTTCGACTAGCTTTTTAATACAATAGAGAAAATTTCGTTACCTAATATGAAAAAAAAAACACGATAAAGATTCACAAAGTGTAAGCAGAAGTAGTAAAGCGTTTTAAAATTTATCAGGTATCATCCCTGTACATGGATCCGTCAATTGGCAACTATATAAAGGTGGTCGTAGTGAAAATTATATTCGTGGAAGAGATGGCGGCAGCACCCCAGCTGGAAGTGACGACGAATGCCGACACCACGCTCCAGTCATTCTGCCGGTGGCAGCAGCAGCTCAACCCTGATGACGACGCCAACCCTCACCACCACGATGTGGCCATTTTGATTACGAGAGAGGACATTTGCAGTCAGCACGGCAACCCTTGTAGGTATGGAGATAATTTTTGTATATTCTATGCCATACGTTTTCAGAACTCTTCACTTTCAAGGTAAAGAAGAGCCCGAAGTATTCATTCACACAAATGATCGCAACCGCTAAACATGAATGAACACAGTGCACTCACCGCGGTATTACCGTCCTTCACAGTGACATTAACATAAAATCAGTGCTGTCTCAAACATATTAGCATTTATTATTTTTTTTAAACACCCGCCACGAGACAAGGTCAATAGCAGCAAGCGTCTGTTTGCAAAGTAAACAGATTTGCGATGAGTAACCGGCTTCGAAATAGAACACTTTCGTCGATCGTCGACACCTGTGGGAGCAATGCGTCGGCGCCTGCTACCGTTTCGTAACTTTTTATTTTAAGTTACGTCACTTAATGCGAGTGCATTGTTTAAATTTGTTTAAAATAAACATTTTGCAAACAAACCGTCAATCTAGGCATTAATAAAGCAAATTGCTGCAATACGGTGTGAAATCGTTGATTATATCTTTAACTACACCAACAATTCTGTTTAAAATTTTCTAGACAACCTTAGCTTTTAAAATATATAGGTATTATTTTCAAAATAAAACTACCAGTAAATATTTAGTTCTTACACTTCCGCGCACATTACACATTAGAATAAAACACTTTTTTACGGATTTTTGTTATATGCAGTCATCCTGTGATCACGGCTCCTGTAAAGGAGTCGAAACGTCAGGATTAAATATAAAATAAAACATGCGCAAAAATCCGTAAAAAAGTGTTTTATTCTAATACCAGTAAATATTCAATTTTTCAACAACCTTGGTCCATTTACGTACGTTGAAATATTGTAGAATAAATGTTTACAACGATTGATAAATATATTTTTAACGTTGTCACTTCATATTAATAGCTACACATCTCGAAAACTTCTTGGATATACAATCAAATCTCTTTTGTATTAGATTAAAGAGCTTTTACGCTAAATTTTTTACGTTATTTAAACAGAGTTTATAGGATTTTAGTCGAATTGATACGAATGTATGTATATAACAAAAAAGCCTATACGGTTAAGTACAGATGCAAGCGTGTTAAACTTGGCAAATATATAAGAGAATCATGTAGCTTCTATAACATTGTATCGCTGCTAATGAGGTGACGCTAATAGCATGAAAGTTGTATTTTTTATCGGTCTTTACTTAATAATTTAACAGCAGGTAAATCTAACCTTTCTAATGAAACTCCTTTTAAATGTCAATTAAACTTCGTCGATTATAAATCCAAACTGTTAAAACCCTTAAATAATCCATTAATCATTTTGATAAAGTGTAAAGCGAAATATACTGAGTTTAAATATTCACATTTTCGTACGAATTACAAGACCCGAATACATATTCGCATACAAATTCATTCCTAAAATTAATCACAAAACTTGTTTGTGTCGTTCTCTGTTCCCGTGTAATATCAACGCTTGCATTATATCTATAAATCATAATTAATTACAGACAATTCCATGTACTTACTCACATTGCATAAGCTAAAGTTAGATGATAAAAGGAACCACTGTCACTCATTCAAAACAAACGAACATACGAATAAAAACATATGTGTGCTTTTTATGTATTTAAGGACAGACAATAAAGCTTTACACAAAGTACATTATTTACGTACAGTTTTAGCTTAGTAAAAGTATTGCCTAAATTAAAGGCTGCCACGGCGTGCAATATGAAATCTGGTTAAGAGATAATAATTAACTTTAAAATTTTCTTACAAATTAAATATATTCAATAATTATTTATGTAAGAGGTTTGTCTTGCGAGCAAACACCGAACTAAACTTAAAGTCAAATCAAATCAAATTAGATAAATTATTATAATAGAAAATACTAGTAAAAATCGACTCGGGTCACAAGTGAATTCTCAGGCGGGAATTCACTTGTGACCCGGCCCGACCGAGTCGATTTTTTCTAGTATTATTCTATTATAATAATTTATCTTATAAGATCGCATTGAAAAATGCATAAAATATATAAAAATCATAAAATCAAATCAAATTAGTTTCAATTGTTATAATAATCTAGTGCCACATTTCGCGCTCTATCTACGTAGATAAGAAGGAAAGGAAAGTTTCAAATATTTAGAATTAAGTTTATTTATATACGTACCTACACCAACACCACAACTTTTCATGGCCCAACAAATTGCCATTTACATAATTATCACTTCTTTACTTGGTTATATATTTGCGAATCGCTAACGGCTCTGCGGCCGCTTCAACAGTAACATCAAACACGCCGCCATTAAGGCCAAGGATACTGGGTGTATATTAATTGAGCATTCATTATTTTAACAAAAGCCCATAGCATTACAACATTATGTAAGCAATTACATACATGACCAAATTATTTGTTCACTTTGTACGTCTGAATGCGAGTTGTCATACATTTTTTTTCTGTATGGCATTTGAGGCATTAAAATATATTATAGCGGTATTAATATTGTACAAATATAATATGCTGGTTTCAACAAAACATAGGTGTGTCCGTAAGTAGATAACCCGCAAACCTGGATAGGCGGACACTAACCAGACGCCCGCGATTATGTAACTACAGTATCGGACACGTTATTGTTTGTTTGGTTTCAAATATTTTTCAACACCACTGAAAGTGTTCTAGTTTAATTTATACGATTTAGATAAGTTTTAAACTTTCCTCTGCAGCTCAGTTAGTAACGGAGTGAGTCATAATATATACACAAACGATTAATAACTGCTTTTTTTATTTGTTTAATTTTTAAAATATTTATTTGGCGAAGTTGGTTGTAACTTTCAGCAATATCTTTTATCGCTACCGGCCATTGGTTTACAAATGTTGAATTAAAAATTAAATTGGTAAGAAAACTTATATATACATTTGTTTACTCGCTTTTACATATTTCCGCGTTTGCTGTCCAGATTTCTCCGGTCCGTTATAAACTCCGATATAAGTTTGATGTTTCCGATATTTACCCACGTAGCCTTAGGCGGTGGCCACACGAACGTGTCCTGGTAAAATATAGATGCAATTTGTGCACAAATTTGTCTTAAGTTTTTTTTTATAAGAAATAGCCAACTTACTGTGTATTCAATTAAGTACTTATCTTAAAAGACCAAACATCAGATGTTGGTTCGGCAAATTATATTTGTAAAGAGCCAAATTATGCCACTCTAATATTAGCTCGAGTGATTCTCAATAAGGTAAATCCGTTTAGTAAATATTTCAGCAATGGACTAATCCGCGCTTCGGTGAGTATGAAAGGCATTTTGAAAAATAATACCTGCAAACACCACTACTGTATACAGCAACTGACTAAATGACTAAGCAAGTCCATTTGCATTTCTCGGCTACGAGTGGTCATGGTGAAATTCAAACTATCGACGGCTAAGCTTCGATATTCGCTACTTTAATAGTGAGTTTTGAAATCATTCCATAAACTGACTGTGAGAGAGAACATGTATGACCAAAAACCAGTGCATAATGAATGCAACGAGGAAGCAATTCGATAAACGGTATAAACGAGTGCTCGAATGTTCTTGGAAGCCGGCAATCAAAAGACAATGTGCGGTAACGGTGCCGTGGTTCTTGTATGCATTATGCATCGGAACGTATGTATAAAAATTGCAATCAACATTATGTTCACATATTCAATGCATATTGCCTGAATATTTGTTAATATCGTGTATATACGTTTGTATTAAACGAAGCACTTCACACATAAAGAAATAGGTACTACTTGCCCAATGTATTTCATAAAACTCATAATGCTAAACCTTTCAACGAAACCGTTATCCGACAAACCAAAAACATTACATAAGAAACTGACAATCGAATAGACAATTTTTTTTTATGACAATATTTTTCTACTATCAGTTGCTAAGTAACGGAGGCTTGGAAATCAATTTCGCGGAGCACGCACTTGACCCCTTCTTTACTTTGAGGTTCACGTATTCTTTTCAACTATGTGGCCATGTTTTATAGTTCTCAAAATTGGCCTATTTATATACATCCGATCCTATTCATTCTCACTACTGGGACACAAGTCACGATGAATGGAAACACCGTACTGAAAACAATGTTTAACTAACCACGAGAGTGCTGCATAATTAAGTGGTGTCAACAACTGCTAATGTGGCTACAACATGTCATTATTCAGAGATCTTCCGATCAATGAGCTCGAAATAATACATTCCTATGAAACCACTTTTACCAAATAAAAGTCATTTATTTTTGATTTTTATATTTTACCCTTATTTTTTAAATCTTATATGAGTGATCATAGGACGACTAAGGTAATGGTCGTCATGCATATTTTAAACCGGGCACGTTCCTAGCTATTGAAGTTAATCATCAAAATTGTTTTATTTTGCATTTTATTAGTAGCGGCCCATCCCGGCTTTTCTAGCTAGCATTAAATATAACCTATGTTACTCAGCGTAAATGTAGCTTTCCAATGGGGAAAGAATTTTTGAAATCGGGTTATTAGTTTTTAAGTTTATTCATTGCAAACATACAAAAATACTCTTTATAATATTAGTGCAGATGTAGATTTCAACCAATGAGTCTACCACCATTTTGGATATTAGGAACATCCTGTAAAGGAGTCAAAATGCCACAATTAAATATAAAAAACAAGACAGTACGCGTAGATTTTCTTGCAAAAGTTTTATTTAAAAGCGCGATAGGCGCGGAAGTGTATAAACTATATTTTATGTGAGCCATTTTGAAGACAGATCTTTGCGAAAGTTGTTTAAACTTAAACCAATCGAGCTGACCACTATGCTATCACGTTGTTTAATATTGCAATTATTATTTTTAAAATACCGAGTCGTTCAAAGTCATTAGTTCCACATTAATTACAATGTAAATTCGGAGCGGGACCAAAGAAAGTCTGTCAGACAGATGCTACCCCATTTCATAATCGGGTCAGACGAGAGATAACGCTATCGCCTAATCAGTAATTAATCTTACAATCGAAGAGTTTCTCGGTAGCGGCTCTTTGTGAGCAGGCAGGTCGTTAAAAATAATGAAGGCGGTTAATTTTAATTCGTTGCGGCGCGCCGCCACGCCGTCTCGTCTGACGGCCTATGTCTTCCGCCGGTCTCTGATTGCATGCCTGCGTTCGTGGCTAGACATTAGTCAACCTAATAATAACACAAACACATGGTTAATCATAGAACAAATACTATTGAAATGTTAGTAATGCCAGTGAAGTGAGTTATTTTTTTATGTGATATAACAGTTGGCATGGAATCGAGAATGAGTAAACAAGATATTAAGCATAATGCACTTGATGAATTAAAAAAATAACTGGCATTACAAGATTATCTGTAAGCTTAGTGTACTTATACTAATATTCGTTTGTAGTCCAAGACAATTAACCAAGTTTAAGAACACTTTCAGGTGTATTTTTGAAGATATTATTATATGATATTTTAATTTTTTTTCTGATCACAAAATATAAGATAGTAAGTTGTGATAGCTGTACCGAGCATAGGAAAAATTCTAAAAGGTTTTAATGGCATTCAGTTTTATTTCTCGTTTCATTCGTTCCTTTTAGGTCTATGGCTTTGCATGTTTGGCATTACAGTTGGCTCCGGAAATAGGTATCTTGAAATATATATTAAATGATGCATTATTCTCTTTAAGCAAATGTTTTTATTAAAACAGTTTTATTTATTAATACTAGCTAACCCGGGTTATAACTGTTGTTTCTGTAATAATCCGGCCACACGTTACTATGGTAACGTTAATTGATTATAAAAACTGTTATTCTTAGGCTTATGGTAACTATAAATGGTAACAAAACCACAAAGTCCTTCTTTTATATAGTAGAGATAAATAATTAGGAATAATTATTAACATAAGACTTTTTAAGCAGAGAAACAGTCAATGGTTTTTCAAGTGATTAAACTATTATTTGAAAATTCGCTTACAAATACCGGTTTCCTCTGTTTACGAAATTCATCACTTTACAAGACTTACAAATTATTGACTTTAAATTTAAAAAAATATTTAAACAAACAAAACACAGATACTATGTAGCAAGAGTTGATTATTCAATGAAATTACTATTGCACCTTCGTGTTAAGTTGATATTTTTTTTTACGAAAGCTCGTCACACCGCCTCGGGTATGCATTACCAAATAAAATTGTGCGGCCGTATGCTCTTGACCTTATTATCGGCAATTATTAACCATAGAAGGTCTGCAAACAATTTTATACACTGTCCGTTATTTTCTCTCACACGTATTTGATGAAGCCGCCTGGATTCAACGCCACTTAGGGCACCTGTCAGAATGGCATCTGAGGTAATCCATTTAGGGCACCCAAAAATATTTTCCACGGGTGTCGTTCTTACGTCAAGAGGAATAAATAATTAATTTTATTTAATACTAATCGCCGGCTATGTCTTTGCGGGTTTAAATAATATTAACCTTATGTAAATGTAAAAAGGTTTAAAAAAGAATTGAGTCTAGAGATTACAATGAAATTACTTGTAATAATTACATTTAAAAACAAATAAAAAATCCGTCCTCTCTCTTTATAATCTTCTTCTTAATATATAAAAATCCAGTGTCACAATGTATGTTCCCAGTGAACTCTTCACCAACTCAACCGATATTGATGAAAGTTGGTATTTATGTGTAATTTGGTCCAACTGAAGAGATAGGATAGTTTTTTTTTAATTCATAACACAGCAACGCGTGGCCGGATCAGCTAGTATTAATAAAAAAAAACCTTAACACTGATTTTATATTATATTACATAAGTGTATTAAGAAACCGAAACAATATATAGATCAGTAATAACGCAAATATCTCCCCCATACGGGTTTCAAACGAGTGACCGAAGGTTTCGCAGTCAGGGTCATTAACCGTTAGACCGTCAAAGCCGTAATAAAGAAGTCACTGTAGTGAAAGTGACACCTTTTTAAATGAAAATGAAACTCTATTCATCATTACATAACAACAATCATATAAAAATAAAATAAACGTCGAAGTAATGATATTTTAAATTTACTCTTAGTCAATTTATAACGTTTCGAGAGAGAAATGTAATTGGAAGAGTACGCTTTCTGGTTTCATTTCACCTTCTAAGGTCGAAGCAACTTTTTGTATGCAAAACATTTTAACATTCTTCCAGATTTCACTTGAAACTTAAAAAAAAAACAAATGAAACGGTGCGGTGTAAACTACGAAAAAAATGTTTTAATAACTTTTCTTATGGTTTTTACCACGTTTCATTTTATTATTACAAGTTAATAGATCCTATAAACTCAACGCATTACGTAACTCATCTAACCCCAGCATCTCACGACGCGACCACCAGCAACGAACGAACTTTCAACTCGCTCAGCGCTTCGCGTGATTTACGATCCCCGTAAACGGAAAATATTAATCGAATTTAACCTCATTAAAACGCAATTATCGAACCTGAGCGTTACAAATTAAAGCATTATTACGTCCCACTATAACTGGAAAATGACCTCTAAATATTAAGCGGGTTGGGCATTGACCACGTCACTTTTATACCTACACACGTCAATAAGATTAATTACCTATTCCGACGCTTCGCAACACAGTTTTTGCACATACGCGTGTCTTTATACTTTATAAATAAAGCAAACATAACACGTTTATTGATTGATATCTATGTATCAATAATAATATTATCAATACAGAAGACACTTGCACTGTTAATATTGTATGGATAGGTAAACACCCTTAATAAATGAACCCTTTTTCTAAGATGTTTATTGCCTACGCGAACATAATTCTAGTTTTATATGGAACATGCATGAACATAAACTAAGTGTATTTTAAACGACACTGATTTTCAACAGTTTATTTTTAATTTAAGACTTGCCGATCGACTTTTCCGATCCGATCGATTTTGTGACTGACTTAAAGCCTTTTTGACTATTTTCCTCTACTTATAAATTTATGAAGTGCACTTCCTTCAAGAGCTACCTACTTAAGATGAGTAACTCATAAATGAATTGATAAAAAGATGAATATCTTAAAAACAACTCTCCCGATCTCTAAATGCCACCGTTCTCAAATACATTTTTAAATCTTTTGTGCATATGTTCATCTAAGATTCATCACGTAACTGAATGTATACTTTGCCCTACTATTAATGCTGGTAGTATTATACTGCAAAACTGCTTTCACTATCTTCTGAAATCGTATCATGTATGTGCCTAAATCAAATCGTATGTAACTCACTCAATTCATTCAAAGTACGCTGTATTGATTTACCAATATGAAATGGCGATACTTTGATTTACTAAATTATTCAGGATTCAAAGATGTATAAGAGTGATTTAAATTATTTTAATAAAAATATTTATAAATTAGTGTTTCATAAAATAGAAGTAAAAAAGTAAAATATTTTAATAAAATATTTCTCATACGACTACTACCGAAAAAGTTACGTGTGCGTTGAATCCTTTACAATGTCGGTAATAGTCTGTGAAAATTTAGGTGATTATATTGACCAAAAATTCGATCGCATGCAGGAACGCTAAGTAATAAGAATATCCGATATAAAGTACTGCGAAATTGGTCATAATGGTTTACGTTTCGTTTTCTGTAGTTTTAGCTTGTAAATAAAAAATTACCAATAATAATAATGTGATAATCTCTGTACGTCAATATCAAACGGAATTGTAATTATGCAATTTTCTTCTAAGTTATTTTCATTATTTTGCCTTAGTTCGTTAGGTTGAAAGATAAATAATCAATTTATTATGGGAACTTGCCTATTATTGTGTTTAATGAAATCAATGACAAGCGATAGGAAATTAACTTTAGAATATGTAGGAATTTTTATTACAATATTAATTGGAAGTTTAGAGAAATCTGAATTTTAATCAAGCCTTTTGAGGTTTACTCATCATTGGATATGATTGACATTTTGGACGTACCTGTAGTATCGTAATCACCATAATAATCTATGATTTGATGTCTTTTATGGTTTTCATTTTCCATACTTAATACAAAATACTGTTACACGCTCGTCAATATAAAAATCATAAATTAAATCCGAGACTTATTTACCTAAATAGCTAACACCTAGTTATAGATATTCCAAATGCATTTCCCAAATGAGTCAGGTCTTTTACTAGGTCGTCCAATAAACTTACCGTAGCTTTCAGAATTTAACCCTAAAACCGTCGCAAAATATCCCAATCACGTGCGTTAAAAGGGTCACGGTCTAATAACTCGCTGAGGTCGCTTCTTAGATCACTCTTTAATTTTCTCTGAAGATTATAACTAAGTTGCAGACTCAAAAGTTCCAGATTCGCCGCGTCAAATCCACGTAAACCTCGATTCACATTAGAGAGTCTTGCTCACTCACTCGAAATTTTCTAGTTCTTTTCTAGTACCTCGACGAGTGTTCACAAGGCTCGGTAGCTCAATTGGGAGAGCATTGGACCGGAATTCCAAAGGTTGCGGGTTCGATTCCCGCCTGAGAATTCACTTGTGACCCGAGTCGATTTTTTCTAGTATTTTTCTATTATAATAATTTATCTCTTAAGATAGCATTGAAATATGCATAAAATCATTTAGTTTTAATCATGATTAAAAACTTGAAGGAATCAATAGTCGCGTCAATGAATACATAAAACAGGCATTCTTCGGAAGTCCTCAAGAACAGCTTCGATTTGATAATTTTTTTTTTTAAATTTTCGTTTTTTAATATTCTTTGAAATCAGAAACCTTTTGGAGTGGGGACGGAATTATTTATATTGTTTAAACAATATCTATGATATTTGTGCAGGAAAAATTTTTTTTTTATATAGTATCCATTTAAAACTTATAAAAAGAGATATTTATGTTATTATTTTTCATATTTCCATTATAAATAATTATACATAAAATATAGAAATATAATAATAAAAATTACAAGCAATTATCGATAGAATTAAATAAAATGAATAACAACAGAATAGTAAACCATTATAAACTATTTGATATTTATTATTTTATATACAAAAAAAGACAATTTAATTTTAATTTGTATGGTATATTTCGTTGACTTCATCTTCTTCAAATGGTGGGTGATTATTACAGTCAGTTCCACTGCAAACAATGCAGGCTGGTGTGCAATAAAGACCGCTTTTTCGGCAGCCACACGCTGAACCGCATCCTGTTTTGCAAGAGCAAAATATGATTTTTAGAATGTTGTTAGGTGCTGCTGGTTGCGTCATTTTGATTGGTTTAAAATAATCATCTAGTTGCCAACCCCATTCTTCAGGAGGAATTAAAGAATTATTTTTCCATTGCTGAACTTGTAGGTAAACTCTCTTAATATGTTGTTTAGCTGCATCTTCTGTCGGAGGTAACGAACTAAGTTGCACGCTTTTATTTTTTGACGCTAATGCTATGAAACGTTTATATCGTAGTTCATTCAAGTTTTTGGCAGTTTTAGCGCCATACATTGTGAGAATGCAATTCAAAAAAAAAGTTCACAAATACAACATACATTTTCAGTAGAATCTACAGCACCTTGTTCTTCTTCCTATAACAATAAAGAATTAAATAATAGAGAATTTCAAATCATTTTTACAGAAAAAATTTAATATGATTGACAAGATATAATCATAACGGACGAAAAATGAAAAATATATTCATATATCTTTAGAATATTCAATTAACCGTTAATATGGAAATGTATAGCACGGAAAATGTTTATGACCAATTATTATATATTCCCAATTTATTACATAATATGCAAAAAATTGAAATTTATTAATTATTAATTATATATAAATACCTTCTGCATTCTGCTGGTCTGCACTATTCACTTTAATAACAATTAATATTGGTAGAAATAATCCACACTGATAAATACACTTTGAGTGACAAAAATTAATACTTATAACTTTAGAAAACGTGTGTTTACTCCAAAAAGCAAATAAATACTAAATGAAATGCGCAGCGAAAATATAAAACTAGTCGTACATCTGCCTTGGACCTTGAATTCTTCGACCAGGTAAGCAATCCCTAAACACCGAAAGGTCACTTTCTATTGTGCGTATAGTACAATACCTTAGGAAACTTTCTAACGCAACGTAAAATATTATATATATATACATAGTAGCACAAATAAATATATGTAACGTATACACCTAACTTGCATACACGCATACGCGTATGCACGCAAAGATATTTTCTTATAATGCAAATATAAAATTATTGTTAAAATCTTTTTTTTTTAAGTATTTTGTATAATAAAATTAATACATGCAAAATTTTTGCAAAAAATTGAGTCCAAACTCAATTTTTATATAAATATAGTGAATAATGTTTAAACAATATAAATTATTTTGTCCCCCCTCCAGAAGGTTTCTGATTTTGAATAATATGGAAAAACAAAATTTAAAAAAAAAAAATCATCAAAATCCGAGCTGTTCTTGAGGACTTCCGAGAAAAAGGCTTCATTGACGCGACTACAAGTAGTTTATAAATAAGATTAGGTATTTAAAAAAACTTTTTAACAAGTCTTTATTCTTCGTTATAACAAATTGATCACTATGAAATAGTTATTCTGCTATGACGCGGCACCCGCGACCGACAGCCCTGTAATGTTCGCTTAGAGCTTTCGTACTTTTTTCGCAGTACAAAAGTGATACTCACGCGCGTTAAACACAGCTTGATTAGAAATTTATGTAGATGTTCAAAGTTTTACCTTTAAATACCTGCATAAATTCAGCCTCGCGCTTGAATCGGTGTCTATATCGACATTGCAACGATAAAACGCATTAGACATGCAAAAAAAAAACGCAATGTGGAAAGGCCCTTAAGAGTCTTGTTGAGGGGTGCTTACTTACCTGAGTACCTTACTGCTTTAGCCATATATTTTCAGTGGTTTTACGCATTAGACCTACGTCGTAACAATACTTAAAAATAAAAGGTATTCCATCGATTTAGTATTTCGCTAGTTAATTTTAATAAAGGTATAGGTATTACACAACACTGAAATAGTTTGGAGATCCATATGAAAAATGTTATACCTAGTAACACAAAAAAGAAATAAAAACGCTATAAAATAGTAAAATGCTTTTGAACTAACGTAAATTATTCACTATCAGAAAAATACAGGATTCTCGAATCAAAAAATCATTATTTTAATTAAACATTTTGATAACATAAATAAAAATATGTGCTTTCGGAAATTAAATTGCCAATTGCCTTCCAAAAGCCTAAAAATACTAGATAATCGAAAAAATATTATTATTTTAATTAATACTTGATTACATAAATAAAAATATCTGCCTTCGGAAAATTAAATTGCCAATTGCCTTCCAAAAGCCTCCGCGTCGTTTTCGTTTGCTTATTTTGATTTGCGTAGTACAAAAGACATCAACGCGCACTAATACTGTCATTGCACAAAATATATCTGTGACAACTTTTATTTACAATTCAAATTGCAGGGGAAATATAAAAAACGATGTAACTAGGAAATCAAAAATTAGTTATATTCTGCTGACTCTTTCTCGTCAGTTTTATTAAGTAAAAAAGCCAATACGTGCGGAGTTCTGCGTAGTAGTATTGAATTTATTGCAAGCAATTTATAGAGCTTTTCATCGGCTTCCGCGTAGCTATGAGTCAGAGCGTCAGCTTATTATTAGCATACTATTCCCGTACGCGCCGCCCGCTACAGACTAATTGGGCATAACGCTCTAGAACTGAAGATGGTTTCAATAAGACTGTACTGGTAACTACTTGAAACATATGTTTCGAATTTAAATACATTTGTTTCGTCATAGTTTCTTAATTAAGATATAAAAAATCGCTGAAATTGATACAATTTAAAATTTATTGTCATGTTATAAATGCTAGAAGTACTGTAATTTGAATGATAAACAATATGCAATTTTTATGATCATCCCAACATAAATCTATAATCTAAGATCACAGTGGTTTTTGTGTTTGTCTGTCCGCTCTTTTTCCCGCCCTTTTCCATTGTATCAATAACATTACCATAGCAACGCGTTAACCGCAAGTAGTTCGTCTACCAAACGCTAGATGGCGCTAACGGAAAAATTTTAATAATAAAAGAAATTTAAAGAATTTTGTCCACCCGTGCGAAGCCGGGACGGGCCGCTAGTATTCTATATTAAAATATTATTTATATTAAAATACTTATTAAAAACATGCATAAATAACAATAACAAGAATATTTGCTGTATGTAATAACATTTCTTTTATAATATGGTCGAGTGGTTAGTATACCGGTTATTATGGTAATGTCGTTCCGAGGTCTCGGTTTCGAACCCCGGCCGAGTCAATGTAGAAAACAAACTTTTGTATATTGTCTCGGGTCTGGGTGTTGTGATACCGTCGTTGTTTCTGAATTCCATAACACAAGTGCTTTAGGTACTTAACTTTGGATCCGAACAATGTACGATGTTGTCTTACATTTATTCATTTAAAAACGTACAAACCATATTCAAAATGTCATACAATTGAATTTTAATTTAAATGTTCATCATTTTGTATATCTTAAAAAAGACAGATTGTTTTACAAGCTTTTATTAACTTCATCTGTATGTTTATATGTTTGTTTGTAACGGATCTAAAGTGATTTTTACCTACTACAAAATATCAAAGTTTTATTAGCGCATTTATCAAAGACCGATGACAATACAAAAATTATTATATATAAAAAAAAATATTATTTTAATTTTATCGGAGAAATTAAAAAAAAACAATTTGAAAATCTAAATACGAACACGCTTATATGGTAAACCAAACTAAAACGTTTAAAAATAAATTTCAATACAATGAAGAAATAAACGAGAAAATTAATGCCATTGTAAGAAAAGTGTGGGGTGCTTTGAACAATATTCTTCTTACACTAACTCTGCATTTTAAAATAAAAATTAGTATGGTAATTGATAATAATTAAATTAAAAAAAAAACACAAAGCATATCGAGCACCCCCCGCTTTTTTACAATGACATTTTCTCGTTAATTACTCAATTGTTATATTAAAATGTAGTTTTTACTTTTACAGACAAATAAAGTGACTAAACAAACAGAAAAAAACAACAATTTTAAGCAATTACAAACTATATAAATCAAATGCATAATATTCCTTATACAATTTCGTTGATTGACAAAGCCGTCCATCCTATATTTCATTATTGTACATGGCGTGAATTTGCAATTGTACCTTTTGCAATATATCTTAGATTATACGACCTACTTTGCTTACCATCCAGAAATAATAATTAGAAGTGTTCAAAGTATACATCGGCTTAAATTACTTATTAGTTATTCGCATTTTCCCGCTTCAGTAACCTCGTATAAATATACAGTAGCAGCTGCCACATAAGATTATTATTGTAATTTGTGACGTACTGTAAAAGCTGATAATCACCGCGTCGAGCACGCACCAGAGGCGCTTCATTACTTTCACGATATTCAACTGATCGGGCGATGCTGGATATAAAATTTGTACAGTTTTGCGACACTTCATATAAAGTATATAAAATGTTATCTGATAACGCTAAGATTTGTTTTCACCTAAATTATACATGTCAACCATAAAGTTGACGATGAATGGCAAATTTCCAAGTAACAGATGATTCAAATTTATCTTGTTTGATTATTTAACGCTACATCTTATCCTAATTATGATTGTAGGATTGCTGACATGTATCATGATTCTATTGTGCTGTACTGATATATTTTATTTTGAATTAAAAAAATTAACCTACTAAATCAAGCTGAACAAAGTTTTCTGAATATTTCGTTTATGTATTGACGACAATTTTATCGAGTTTGCCTTCTGAGTCTGTAGTCAAAGAGACAAATAGCTATTGAATTTTCATGGCGATCTGTACCAACCGAATCTGTTGAAATCACGTGACATGCGTTGTAGCCAGTATAGGTTCACTACTGCGCATGTCACGTGATTTCAAAACCAGGTTCAACTTGTATGCCGGGAACTATACAGTTGTTTTTATATTCTATTGTATCTGTGTGTGTGAATTTGTATGCGTTTAAAATAAAAATCTTAACGATCCTCTTGAGACGCTCGATATTCTTCAAATACTATTTTATTACGTATTGTTTTACAATATACATGAAAAAGGAAATGGAACGATTGAAATAACTTCTGAATGTTTTTTAATTTGTATTTTTGGAAATATGTGTAAATCAATTATACATATTTCGAAAAATACAAAATGGCATACCTTTTTTGCCATAACTTTGAAACGTATAAATTTTAAAAAGCATAATTTGGTATAGTTTGTTTACTCGTAATGAATATAAAAATATCTTGCATAATCAAACCGGCAATGTACCAATTTATGTGTTTGTAAATTTTAGTATGGTTATTAAAATTATGCCTATCATTATATCTCCGTGTAAATGCATATGCGAACTACGCGACTTCAAATATAATTTTAATGTTTTTACGACTGAACCTAACATAGTGCTTAAACAAATAATATTAAGTTCAAGGGTATTATTAAATTTTTCACATTTGCAGCACCCTGGGCGTGGCTCACGTCGCTGGGATGTGCAAGCCGGACCGTAGCTGCTCCGTCAATGAAGACAATGGTATCATGCTGGCGCACACCATTACGCACGAACTGGGACACAAGTAAGACATCCTTACTAATATTATAAATCGGAAAGTGAGTTTGTTTGTTTGTTTGTTCCGCTTTCACGTTGTAACTACTGAACCGATTGCTTTGAAATTTTGCAGACGTAAAGATAAAAGTCCGGATTAAATAATAGGGTACTTTTTATCCTGGAAAAAATTGATATTCCCGAGGAAAAACAAAAATATTGTTTGCTTGATGGATGGATCGTAGATGGCGCTGTGTGTCGTTTAAAACAAGGTAAAATATTGCAAACGAATATAAACATGTAAATTTAGAAGCTAAATGATACGATAATGAATCCCCGAAAATGAGGAATTCCCGAGGGATGACGTACAATTTGTTTTATCGTCTAAACTGTTTTTTTTACATCTACTTATATGTTGCAAACGAATATGAACATGTAAATTTTGAAGCTAAATGATTCACTAAATGACTCATTCCTCGGATTCCGATTATTCCAACAGACCTCCCATTTCAATTTAAAAGACTACAATTTCCTATAAGGGTTTCATTTGCAATGACCATTAATAAAGCACAAGGCCAAACTCTAAGGGTTGCTGGAGTACACTTGGAAAAACATTGTTTTTCGCATGGTCAGCTCTATGTAACGTGTTTGCGGGTTTCCAGTGCCCAAAATCTGCATGTTTTTGCTCCACAAGGGAAAACATATAATATAGTGTACCATTCAGTTTTGGTTTAACAACTAAATGTATCCAGCGTTACATCGCGCTTCTTAGATTTTTCCGTGGGAATGAGAAGTTTTCTTATAGTTGTGCTTTATACCGCAATATAACCGAATTCCACGCGGGCGAAGCCGCGGGCGGAAAGCTAGTTAATTCATATATCTGTATTTATTTATTTAAGGACAATTTACAAGACACACACTTATTCATAAATAAATCACATGATCAAATACAAAAAATACGTAATATGACCCTAATTACAAACTGCCACGACAAGTAAGTATTATAAGAAGCTTTGTTATGGTGTTAAGTATAATTTTAGATAAATTTGTATAAATGCTTTCACTTAAAACTGAAAAAAAAGATACAGACAATGCAACTTAAAGAGGTTAATTATGAGACAGAATTTCTGATAACATTCTCTTAAATTCACTGAATTTGGAGTTTATATCTAGAGCAGAGTTCTTAAAATATGTTCCAAACTGAGTTTGCATTCTATCTACGGGAGAAAAATGACCCAAATTACTCTTAAACAACTTAGATGAACATAGTTTAAAACGTGAGAATCTGACTAACTTACGTGGTACAGAATAATTAATTTTTTTCTAAGATTAATTGCAGTCATGCCATAGGCATTAATTCATATATCTGTATCAACAATGTTTAAGATATTTTCAAAACTATTTTAAAGCGAATGCTTCTGTGCTCATATTTCTTTCTGGTCCGTTTTCTAATTTTTCTCCAGTCTATTTTATCTTTTTAGTCATGAAACCTCCCGTCATAGATCATTCGATCAATAAATAGTTGCACGTAGCACGCCTACTGCCTAAGCTAATTGAGGAAGTATTAAAAAATGTTTAGTATTTACATATACAAAATAATGAATATATAATGTTGGCCAATTGGCAATTCCATGTCATTGGGAATTATAATAAACGTAGTGTAATATCGTAATGATGTCACAAAAGTTATTGTATAGGCAGATTTATATCAAACCGCGTCAAAGATAATAGAAGCCTTCAAAGTTAATGACCGATACTGATACGTTTATATTAAGTTGTAAAAATGGTGTCGTAAAATCATATCCGTATGAACTGAAGGACAAAATGATAGCCAGACTGTCTCAAACATAAACAATGAAAAAAGAAGTTTTTTTTTATCGCAGAAAGTTGGCAAACAAGCAAACTGCCCACCTGATGGTAAGTGGTAACAGTCACCTATAAATACATGTGGCTCTTGTGAGATTCGCAGCAAATCTGCAACCCCCACAAGAACCACAGTGTACGTTGCCAACTTGTGACATAAGATGTAAAGTCACTGTACCCAGTAATTTCACTGCCATATCTTACCCTTCAAACCGGAACACAGCAATGCAAGCACTGCTGCTTTGCGGCAGAAATAGGTAAGACGGAAGTACCTAAGCAGACGACCCTGGTACAGAGAAGTCCAGTGAAGTGTTTATATTGTGTTGTGATGTTATGACGGGCCTGATGCCACTATAAGCTATTCATTAGTGCTTCTTGACAAATGTCAAAACAAAGTTGTAATTATTAAGAATTGCAACTGATAAACAAGCAGTTTATCAATCGCTCTCCAGTCCAATACTTGGCGCAAACAAAACGCCCTAATCTAAAATAACAGTAGTTAAATTTGTAAATTACATAATACTAACAATTTATTGTAGTAATAGGGTCGCCATTTTATTAAAGATGATATCACATCCTTCATTTTAATCCGAAAATAGTTTGATAAATAAACGTTAAAAACATCACTCCTAATCCAATGACTTTTTCAATGGGGCACTGTCAACCTCAACAATATTTATGGCGTATTCTTAAATTAAAGGATCATCAATCCGACAAATTAATTACTTACAATGCGGAATTAATAGACACGAATGTTCAATGCGTTCAATATTGCGTAAACTCGCCTTCACAAATGATTTAGACACAACAAAATATCTAAATATTTACAGTCGAATTAAATTCCTAAGACCCCTTAGTACTTTATAGCTTTAACTGGTAGTAAATTACTATGTTCTAGTTGATTAGCAAGTTATTATATCTTAAGAGGTAAGTAGATTAATTGTGACAATATTATAGTTTAGCTCAAAACAGTTAACCATACCTACCTACATCACTACATAGTATATAAAAAGTAGCTTTCTCTGTCTCTATATCCCTATGTATGCTTAAATCTTTAAAAGTACGCAACGGATTTTGATGCGGTTTTTTTAATAGATAGAGTAATTCAAGAGGAAGGTTTATATGTATAATACATGCATAATATAGAAGGGCATTGCATGCGTGCGAAGCCGGGGCGGGTCGCTAGTTACGAATATAAATCAATTTTCCATGTGTTTTATTTTACTCGCATCACTTATCTCATCATATTGCTTATATATGTGAAAGTTAGTAAAATTAGTAGGTACTCACCTACAAATAAAACATAAACCTATCCAACCATCCATCCCAATAAATCCAACCCAAAAAAAAGAGACTTATAATTCAGTTTTAATAATATCGCTCTTTCTAGTGACATGGAATAGAGCTTGTTTTTTTTTACACAAACATAATCCTCATCAAGATTCGAACCCAGAAGCCTTGGTGCAAAAGAAAAACCGCTATAACTGCACCAATAAGCCCTCAAGATAAATCAAAAAAACAATTGCTTTTTCATGTAGGTTACCGAATTATCCAGTTAGCAATATGCTTCACATTAAGTTATAATTATAATAATTAATAAAATAACATAATTAAAATAACAAAATTACATTTGGCATTAATTATTAATATTATAATTAAATTATTAATAAATAATTATAAAAATTCAATTATCAATCGCGAAAAATTTACACTGTGGTTAATTAACGAGCATTTTGTTATTTGTACACATATCTCGCTATCCTAAATCGATATAATGATTTTAAATGCCTCATGTTTTACTACGCCGTAAATATCGGACAGCAATATGAGATCGGATTAGATAAGCGCAAATTATTAGACAGTACTTAAGTCTGATTTACGACGCGTTTCCATCGGATCGAGAAACCATAACACAACGAACAGTATTCACAAACTATCAAACCAATAGGCCTCGATACCGAAATTCAAATCGTTTGTGTTTCATGTGTACATCTGATCAAATAACAACCTTCAACAGTCACTAAAGATATAACCGAGAGGTCGCTTTCGCATCCACTCGTCGAAATGAAACACTCTTTTTTTAGAAGCCGTATTCACAATATGACTATGATAATGACTCTCGTAAGATAGAAAAGAGCTACTAGAGAAATACGACATAGTTCTTTTTCTCCTACCTTCTGTCAAATTAAGTGCTTTAACAACTTTCACATCGTGCCATAATAGGGCGCTTAAAAAATTGTGTATTTACATTGTGATGAACTACGCTTCATTTATTGCATTTTTTTTTTAATTGTTGAATACCGCCTTCAAATTTGTGGTTACTAACAACAAAATTGCAATAACTCCAAAGTATACCAAACTATTTATTAATAATATATATATTGTATACACATATATAAATATTTAAGATAAATAACAATCCAAAATTTACCCAGAAAAATAGATTCATATAAAATAATTGTGAGAATGGGAAAGTTGCAGCAAACCGTATACAGAAGTACTGAAATCAAAGTAAAGACAGAAATTCTAAATGATAACCTACAAACACAGCTCCTGATAGGAGAAGAAAAGGCGATACGTTAGGATTAAACAAACATATGGCAATAAACCGGTTTCAGTATCCGATAGAAAAAGTTTAGATTTACAAAGAATGGACGAAAACTGTAAGAACTAACCGTATCATTCATCAAGAACCCAAATACTTAATAAACTTTTTTTATTTTTAGGGTTTTATTTTTGTCTTTCAACTTAAATTATAATTCAAATGCAAATAACAAAACACGATACGAAAAACCTATGTGAAAAATACGATAAATCTTTACCTACCTCATATAATATGGGAAATAAGTTTGTTTATGTGTATACATATAGCAACACACCCGTTTTGATATAAGTACGCATTACCAGTGCGTAGTTGCGTATTCGATGTCCGTCGGGCGGGGCGGGCGAACCAAATCGGCGTGAACGTATTTATGGTGTAGTTTAGTAAACGTAAATGTTTACAATAGCTAAATAAAACTTCGCTTGGTCTCGCGCAAATAGGTTATAATATAACATTACCACAGAACCATTAGCCTGTCAAGAACTCAAATCGAATCTATCAATATATCTGGCTGGTGTTAAGTGCAATCTTGGAGCAATCGCAAACAAAAAGGTGGGCATAGAGAAAAGAAATATTACGTAAAACTGTTTTTCAAACCATGACTTTAATGAAAATTATCATTCTTTTCATCAACTACAATAACACTACAATTCATAATAATTACTACGCTTCACTGTGTAGAAAATTAGAGATATTTCCTTATTTTATAATCTTAAGTAATAAGTGGGAATTTTATTTGGCTACTGTTGCCAGCTTCTCGCTATCGCATCGGGTGAGTCACGCACGTTGCTAACTCCAGTTTATCACAAGGACGGCGAACGCTGTAAATTAGGATGATATATAACTAGTAGTGATGGAAACTCATTGATCGTATTTCCCGAAATCGAAGTACTTAGCAATATTGAGGTCAAAAAAGATGGTTAAAAGTTGATACATTAATATATAGTTACTATTGTTATAAAACCTTTTTTTGTACAGATTATGATTTCTTAATATTTTAAAATTGAAGTTGTAAATTTAAGACTTATTTTTGGACCGACTCCAGTGTGACGCTAAGTTGGATAAAAGGAAGCGGTGATTGGAGTGTCTTTGTTACGAACAGGATTCGTGAAATAAAAAATAACAGTACAGTGGAGCAATGGAATCATGTACCGGGACACTTGAACCCCGCTGATTTACCATCGAGGGGTGTAAATGCCAAGGCTCTACTGGAATCGCGCTGGTGGGAAGGTCCATCATGGCTGTCACTAGATCCTGATTGCTGGCCCATAACTGATTTCACCATTGATAGTGTAACCGTGAATTCAGAATCAAAAAAGACTCCAGTTAACACACTCTTAGCTACCGAAGAATATTTTATCGATAGTTTTAAGTACTTTTCATCCTACACTAAAATAGTGAGAACAATAGGTTGGATGTTAAGATTTAGGAAAAAATTTACAATATACAATTCGGAATTGTCATATGATGAAGTTGAGTATGCCGAAAAGGTATTGATAAAACTTATTCAAGAAAAACATTATTCTAGACTGTTGAAAAATTCAAAATTACTATTGATCCAAGATGAGAACGGAATTTTACGGCTTAAAACAAAACTAGAGAGGAGTGATGAGTTTATGGAATATAAATATGCTATTGTTTTACCAGGAGATGAGCTTATAGTGCGACTGCTATTAGAAGAAAGACATAAATGTCTCCAACATGCAGGCATTAAAACATTAATTGCGAGTGTCAGAGAAGTGTTCTGGATCGTTGGTTTCAGGAGACTCGCAAAATAGATAGTTAAATGTTGTATTAAGTGCAACCGATATAGGGTTAAATCCTGCCAGACTCCACCCGTAAGTCTTCCCTTGGATCGTATCAAAAGGGGAAAAGCATTTGAGGTAACAGGAATCGACCTCGCTGGTCCACTTTTCTTGAAATGTGGTCAAAGGTTTGGGTCGTATCATTTACGTGTGCCGTTTATAGAGCATAGAGCGGTTGATTGGTATTGTGAAAGACATACTTCGGCGAATACTTGGAAGAGCTTCCCTCAACTATGTTGAACTAGAAACAATGCTATGTGATGTTGAAGCTGTCATGAATCAAAGGCCACTAACTTATGTCGCAGGTGACACAGAGAATTTAAGGCCGTTGACTCCAGCCATGTTTATTCAGCCGCTATCTTCGAGTGAGGTCTTAGATTTAGATCATGTGGATGGAAAGGGGTTGAATCTTCGCTTTAAATATTTACAAAAGTTGAGGGAAGACTTGCGGTAACGGTTTCGTAACGAATATTTGTCAGCTTTAGTACAAAAGGGTAGAATTGTATCAAAAGGTATAAATGTTGGTGACATAGTTTTAGTAGAGAATGAAGGTAAACGTATCAGTTGGCCGTTGGGTCTTGTTGTCAAAATTTTCGATAGCGTTGATGGTGTTTGTCGAGTGGCGAGAGTAAAAACAGCTAGCGGTGAAAAGGTCAGGCCAGTTCAAAAGCTTTATCCGTTGGAAATTACTTCTACTAAAACTTTAACCAGTGAGAGTGAACTAAGCACTGCTTCTGAACAAACTGCTGACATTGACATACCCCCTAAACTTGACATTACCCCTGAGCTTGATGCTAACTCTAAACCACAGACGACGCGTTCAGGTCGCATTGTAAATATACCTTCTCGTTTTTATTGATAACTGTAATGATTGGTTGCGATGTCTTCGCATCGCAACGGCCCGGACGATGTTATAAAACCTTTTTTTGTACAGATTATGATTTCTTAATATTTTAAAATTGAAGTTGTCATCTTTTGGTTTTGTATTGTTTTTTCTGTCTTAAAAGAATACACTAAGAAAATTCCTCGCAATTTTATTTATTATTTGTATTTCCATTATTAAGTTGACAACTATCACATCATTATCAAGATTTCGTAAAAGATATCCCATTTTCGGAATTCAAAACTTTCATTTATTTTAAGTTCTTCAGTCAGCCTGTGATCACAGTTTCTGTAAAGGTGTCGAAAAGCCTGGACTTAATATAAAAAAAACCGGCCAAGTGCGAGTCGGACTCGCGCAAAGAGGTTAAATAATTTTATTATATGATGTAACTTAAAATTTACTATTTTCGCAATTTTTCCTTTATCTGTGCTATAAGACGTTGCTTCGTATCAAATTTTAAAATTCTGAGTTTACAGGAAGTACCCTGTAGGTTTTGATTCCCTTGCGAGTGTCGAAAATTTGCGGAATTTTACGGCATAAAAGGCTGTATCTTTTGATTGCGTAGGCTTAGAAGTTTGATCTTTTCACAGCTCTAAGGGACAGTAGACCTGACTATTTGATATAAATTTCAGCTTGATACGTCCACGCGTTCCTGAGGAAAAGGGTCCTGACAGACAGACAGACGTACGGACGGACAACAAAGTGATGCTATAAGGGTTCCGTTTTTTCCTTTTGAGGAACGGAACCCTAAAAAAGAATAGTTATTAAAAACGATTTCATTTTAACTTTCATTGACTTAATTATAAATATAAAAATTTAGCTTCCCTATTTTTGTATTGCAAAGTTGCTTACATCTCTTTCCATTTTTACATAAGGTTGTGAAAGTTTTACATTCGTTGTTGAAGATGACCTGGAACATGAAGAGATAGTGAAAGCTTAAGAAATACTTGAGAAAATCAAAGCGTCCTTCAAGGTCTCGCTAACTTAAATGAAAGAGCAAACGCTCAGCAAGAGGTAACGGTTCGAGACGCGTCATTCACCTTAGATAAGTTTATCTACACTAATATTAATAAAAAAGAGGAAAGATTTGTATTTTTGTATGTTTGCATTGAATAAACTCAAAAACTACTAAGCCGATTTCAAAAATTCTTCCTCCATCGGAAAGCTACATTCATGCTGAGTAACATAGGCTATATTTAATGCTAGAAAAAAAATTATAGAATTTTGTCCACCCGTGCGAAGCGCGGACGGGCCGCTAGTTCTTAACCGATTCTTTGCTGAACGACGTGACGACTTGTTGCGAACTTCTTTTTGCGTGTGGCGTTAGCCACTGAAACCGTGTCATTTTTAAATCGATGATAATTCCTTCAAATCAAGTTTTAAGGAAATCAACCCAGAATAAAACTATCTTCATTTTTCACGTAAATCAAGCTCGTAGCCTTCGTTTCTGTAATTGTATGTAGCAACGAATCGGTTAATAATATTGCTTTCGATATAAAAACGTAGAAGTTATATTATTAAGTTATAAAAATATGAAAATAAAACATTGTAAAATATATACGCAGTTTACTTTCCTATAAAAAGTGTTTAATTACAATGAGAAACGCGATGATTTAACAAAGAGTTATCACACAGAAATATTACAGTCAAGTTACAATAATTGTTCATAATTTCATGCCAAGCTATTCCAGCCAAAGAGTAAATTGTTGAGCCGTAAAATGCAATAATAACGACGCCCTCCTAGTTTATCGACAGTTCAGTTCCTCAGTTACTAGAAATATCTTCAGGTCGCTAGCTGGCATACAATACACAAGACAGCGATTGTCTGCGATACACAAATGGCTGATTATTATGAGTTAACAATATACCAGAAATGGTTCAATGAAAATGTTTAGCTTCAGGCTCGCATTGAATGTTTTAAATACAAAGCGCCCACACGAATCCTGTTACTTTTATATTAATCTTTATAAAATGGATTATACTTGTAATTTTATAAATCTCGTTTTAATAAATTTTACATTATAAGCTTCGTAGCAAAATTATGTGCATTTACTGGGTGTTTATGTCATTACAATAGATGTTGTATTTAGTTAATGAATAATAAAATTAAAACGCCGAAAAACCTACAAGCACTTCGACACTTCCTTCTTTACAAATTTGATTGAAATCAATACGATTTTAGCTTTTTTCTTCTTAGCCTCTTAGATATTTAATTTTTAAACTAAAGCTAAATGATTGTTAATCTATAATCTAAGATCACAGTGGTTTGTGTTTGTCTGTCCGCTCTTTTTCCCGCTCTTTTTCCATTGTATATGCGTTACCATACCAATGCGTTAACCTCAAGTAGTTCGTCTTCCGGACGCTAGATAGCGCTAACGGAAAAATATTTAATAATAGAAAAAAATTAAAGAATTTTGTCCACCCGTGCGAAGCCGGGACGGGCCGCTAGTCTATAATCTAAGATCACAAATTTGTTGTTTGTGTGTTTGTCTGTCCGCTCTTTTTCCATTGTATATGCGTTACCATAGCAAGGCGTTACCGGGTCAGCTAGTAATATATAATTAATTAACAATCGATTACCTAATGCGATAATTGAACCCTGAAACCAACTGACAACATTGTTTAAAACTATTTTTGTTTTCAACCAATTTGAAAATAACTTATATGAAAGCTTCTAAAAATATATTTTTCCATTAATCACTTTTAAACTACACTAAGGCATAATCAAATGTATCTTAAATGCATTGTCAACTTAAAAGGCATCTAATGCTAATGAATTTGTTCCTTCAAATACTAAGGAAATCAACCATTTTATTTGAATGAAAAATTAAAAACAAACAATACGTTCTCCTATTTTTTATCATTTTAATAAACCAAATAAACAGCTGGATATAAAAAAGATAACTATTAATTTTAACGAATCGATTGTTAAAAATAAAATATTGGTGCCAAACCTTTGATTAGAAGTGTTAATCTAATAGAAATACCAAGCACTGACAATATTTGATCCATACTAAGGTAGTCTAGTTAAGGCAGTCAGTCAGATAAGGATACTCGCATACGTCCATCTCCGGATGAATTATTCGTCTTTTTTTATATTTAGAATAGGTTCACTCTTGATCCCAATCAAGCCCTGAGGTAAAGACAGAATCCACGATGGAACGAGCTAATCCAGAAGGTGCCTATTCACGCTGGCTTTAAAAACAGATGGGTTATGTTATGTTCTGCAATTTATCTGAAGATGTTCAAGCAGTATTACTTATCCTTAATCCACTCATTCGATATTTATGTAACAAGATTTTTATCTCAATTAAGCGTATAAGTAGGCACTCTAATGTGTTATTTATTATCTACAACCATAATACTACAAACAGAGAGAGGTTACATAACTGGCGCAAACACAGGCAATGACCTTCCAGCTAGACGTGAATGCATCATTCGTCGCGTGCGATGCACTCCGCAATATCGGCCCACACAAGTTCTTTATTTTCCAAGTTGTTATCTTAAACAAAGAATAATGACTTTAAAAGATAAGTGCTACTAAACTTGCTAGAATGGAGTTAACATCAATTAAACATTTAAATTAGTCGTGCGTCTTTTGATTCTGCAAAAACAGTACATCTGTTGGTTGATTAATTACCCCCAAAATAATTTCTAACTGTTATTCTTATAACTATTTTTCTTTGACAATTTAATTTCTAAAAATTTCATTAATGTTAAGGTTGTTGTATTGGGTATTGATTACTTATTAATTACCTATACTTTTCAAGATAACTTTCAGCGCACACCTTTTAACTTGTGCGATAAATATGAGATATATTTTCTTTTCAGTTATAATTATGACGTAATGTTATTGTTACAAGTGATAGACGATTACGCGAGCAACGATTTTATCAATTATTAAATAATTGTTTCATAAATTTGTTCAAAAATTAATGCTCAACCTTCGATCATATATTGATCGAAGTGCTCAACAATAGAAACTCTTTTTCGTAGCAGATAATTTTAGAAGCAATCACTTCACGTTTTACTAATAAAATATAAAAATAAGATTGTCGAAATAATTCTGATACTTACCTACAATTATTTATACATTAATGCCCATATTATAACGAATTAAGATAACGTCGTGTCACTACGAATGATTCATATGATTTCATTTTCACAAATCGGAAACTTTTTAAGTTAATGAATCAAACATTATTCTTCCCAGCTGATATTTTACTGGGCATTAAATTCACAATATTTTTTTAGTTTTCTTTAATACACAAATTGCATGTTAACCTTGCAGATAGGAATCATTTTATCTTTGATCTAAATTGCATTGGTAATAGAGGGTAATAGTATAAAAACAGACATACATCCATCACTATCTTACAAATACACGATAAACTGTCTGTCAAATAAATTTTCGATTGTGTACCTACCACAAACAATAATTCAAGAACATCAAAGTTCTCTCTTGTTCTTTAGCTAAATATATACCTATCTTAATATATACTTAGAATAAAAAAGCCCTTCACGAAGCCGCAACTTATTAACACAAGTGCACTTGAAAGCAACTTAATACTCATTAATATTTGATAGGAAAAGACATTTAATCGTGTTTATTTAAAAAAAGCAGTTAAGTGACTCCGCGGCGGTTTACCGCGGAGTCACCTAACTCTCGATCGTGATTCGGCGGATAATATTGTATTTTCGCGAATCACATTGTCTCCCGCTCACAGAAATCGGCATATGGTTAATTTTTTATTGTTTTTATCTTACTTTGACCCGTCGTTAATTTAGTTCATATATGGTGGATCTTATGCAGTAAATAAATGAAAATAGTTATTATTTTACCTCGTCATAAAAAAAATACGTAGTGAAAATGATTTTGTTTTTGCACTTAGACTTAAGGAAGAGAAGAGTCCAGGAAGATGGATCAAGTAAAAAATACATATTCCTAGTACTTAATTAATGTTCAATTAGTCAAATTTTTCGAAATATTTGCTCTTGTTTTAGTATTTTTATATGAATAAAGTTAATGTTTTTGCATTGACCAAAAGTGAACTTACACTAACCCTTATAAAACACTAAATTCCCTTTTTGTACCCTAGTAACTTATCAAACAACCGTATTTTTTGTAATGATAACAGAATCGTAAGTAGGTTATTGAATACTTTTCCACGTGTCCTACAAATATACTACATTTTTTCCAGCTTCGGACTTTATCATGACACTGAGAAGATTGGATGCCATCGCCGAGAAGGATCTACGCTGCACATCATGACTCCAATCTTCGAGGCGGATACTGTCCAAGTAGCTTGGTCTCGGTGCAGCAAACGTGATGTCACCAACTTCTTAGAGTGAGTAAATCATAAGAACTAGTGATAAACTCCTTTACCTTTACCTTGCTCATAAACATCATTAGACTTGGTCTTCAATCTCCTTTGGTAAAAATTTCTACCGAGTATAATAGGACGGACTATCTGATGAAGGTCGCGGAAAGCAGCTAGATGCGGGCAGCGCAGGACCGGGGGAGGCCATCAGCCCAAAATCTGGCCTGATAAATAAAGAAAGACCAAAGACTTAATATTTTTAATTGGTTCCATTATACTGTAAAGATCGAGTAGTGTTCGACATCCGGCTGGGACGATAATAGTATGAGTAATGCTACCCTGCTCTGGATATATTTTGCAACAATTTTCAAAAAATTTAATCTTTGGTCTTACTCCATTTATAAGGCCAAACTTTGGGCTGACGAGGACTTTGAGATGAGTCACTCTATTTTTTTACGTTTTTTTTTTTTGTTATTTTTACGTAATTAATTTAACGCAAGTGCAACGCAACGCAATAATTTTTGTGCATATCAGAAATGGTTTTTCTAGATTAAGTATTTTAGCATTATTTTAATATGTATTAAGTGGCCTGTATATAAATAAATAAGTAGACATCGTATGGGGCGTGTCTTGTTACATTATCAATCATTTCATACCGAAAATAAGGCGTCCACCCGCCTCGGGGCACTTGGAGCGTCTTCATTATTAAATCGCTTACGGCCCAAAACGTTTTTGAATTGAGTTGTCATAGTTGTCTTTTTAACTTTGAATAAGTTGTCCGATGTCTTAGTATTTCACTTAACTCTGACAGCTTTCTTCTCATATCGGTTGATCTTAACTTAAGCATTCGTGAATTTAGCCGTTTGCCGCCTCTTTCGTTTATATAGATTTTCTAACATCCCAATCACTTTTCATGACAAAAGTGTAAAATTTTAATACAAAAATAATTGAATAAATCTACTGGTCTCGCAAGTTATTCTCACAGGTTATACTGCCTGATTTTTAAAGTATTTTTCTATTAAAATAATAAGATGGCAAAAACATAACAACTAGTTTAAAAAAAAATACTTTATTATTTTTATGTAATTACTTTTAAATAATTTAAATATCATACAAGATTCGATTCCCAGGTATATGTGGGTATATATATATCCCTATATATATATCCCAGGTATATATATGTGTTTTGCATGCTTTTTAGTAACCTTTTAAATCGACGGCATAGTTACTTAGCACACATTATTTTATGTTTTATTATTACGGATTTCCCATACTGACCCATCACGTTGTAAACCCTGTACATGGCACAAGAAAAAACAATCACATTTCTTAATGTTTTAGCGAGCCTTCGACTATGTGGAACATGTATCGTAAAATAATAAAAAAAAGATTTGTATATCAACCCGTTTACTTTATTGGGATTAATCATCAAATTCAACGAGATACGTTAAAATAATGACACTTATACACAATAAACTCACTGTAAAAGCTAGCCAAAAGTAAGTACTATAAGGCTAGTGTTATGTATACTAAAATAACAGATAAACTTACATATACCATACAGAAATAACAAATATTTATAGAGATTTATGTAAGTAGTCGTTGCTTAGATAGAAATTCGCGTATTTAACACACAAACATCTGCCCTTTCCGGGACTCGGAACCCAGGACCGTTCGGCCTCGAAGGTAGATTCACTCCTGCTCGGTCAAACCGGTTGGCAAATAATTAATACCTAATTTATAAAAAAACAGAATTCCCGAGAAAGCTTATAGAATGCCACATGCTGTTCTACGATATCGTTAATACGGTGTCTTTTGATTTGAAACTTTTAAAAGTAGACCTTGAGAAGATTCGTATCAGTGTAAGCATCTAGAAAATCGAATCGTGGAGCGCTACAGGTTTAAAATAATTAATACTTACCCAGCTTTACGCTGTAAAATAAGTCTTTAAAAAATAAAAACAAAAGAATGTTGGAGAGGTAAAATGCGAAAATATTTAGCTCTTCCTGCTTGCTTGATCAGAAAGAACCGTGTATGTATGCATTTATTTTAATTACTTTTAATAGCAAGCGTGTAGGTAAAAGATACAGTATCGCTGCTACGGCGCCTTATTTACCAGCCATAGTAAGTAATATACGCTTATAACTTTCATGATTGTCTAAGGCTATTTAGTTTTAAACATATTAAGTAGAAAGTTATATGATTATGTTTTATCTGTCATCTTGTACGCTAATAGTCAACAATGTGGGCATTTTACGACTATAATAAACCTGAAAGTAGGAAAAGAAAAGCTGCGCACCTTAAAGTTTATTGCACGTGATGTCCGTTTTAGGCTGTTTATAAGGATTGTTAAGAGGTAATTATTACCTACTTTGTCAAATTCTTGACATTTTATAAAATTCCATGCATCCGTTTTATTACAAACTAGCTGGTGCCCGCGACTTCGTCTGCGCAGGATTAGTATTTCGAACAATATGTTTATATATTGTAGCCTATGTGTTATTCTGATGTATAAGCTATATTGTGGTAAAGTTTCATTCAAATCCATTCAGTAGTTTTTACGTGAAAGAGTAACAAACATCCATACATCCATACTTACAAACTTTCGCCTTTATAATAGTAGTAGGATCTCATTATTAGATATTAACCGTCAGTTTGTTGTTAATAATTAACATTTAAGTGGTTTAACTGTAAGATTTCTATACTTTGCTATCCGGGTTAGTGCTCTCCCAATTGAACTAGAGCTTGAAGTGTACACGGACTTAAGACCCAGATTGTGCCCGGATAGAGGAAGATTGTGACTTTGAGACACGCCTGACATAAGTTGATTCTTTCGTAGTAAAAAAGTACCTTAATAATAAAATTGCATTTTTACAGTCTTTTTGGTGATGTATTTATTCAGAATATGTATAAGAAATGCATTTTCACGGATTTCAACGTATTATTAAAACAGTATGTCAAAGCCACGTGCCCACTTGCTTGTAAGATCAATAGCTCATAAAATCCCCAAAACATTTTACATTAGTTTAACATTTGATCAAGGTCCAACATTTTAAAATTGAGTTGTAAATATTTAGTTAGTTATAATTTAGTATATGTTACTTTTCTTATTGTCAATTAAAAGACACCAATGCAAATATTATGTGATGATCTATGTGCCATCAATGTTAGACGACTTAGGGAAATCGCCACTACAATAAAATTTAAAAACGAATTTATCGTTAAAAGCAAAAAAATACGGTTCTCTTATTATTTATTGAGCGAAGCTCTTTTTTAGGCAACTCACAAATTTCGCTTGTCTCCCTCCTGCTACTTAACGATTCAACCGATTCGAACGAATTTTGGCATGAACATACATGATTACAACCTGACGGACATAGGCTATGTTAAAAAAATATAGACTTTACCATGGAGGAATAATCACCGAAAGAAAAATTCAAAAGCTGATCACAGCCAAATCGCTGATACTACATTGATGAAATTTGGCGCCAAAACTCACATCGTGGTCGTGACTAATGTGCAAAAAAAAGTTTTGAAATCGGACATACCATCGAGGAATAATCACCCTTCAAAAATCTAATTGCTTCGCTCAGTATTTGTAAACAGCAGCATGTATTGCAGACCTAGTTATATTTTGAATTTAATCGACTCTTTGCCAGAGTTGATTAAACTCCTTACCCGTGTAACACAACACAAATTACAATCTTTTTGGTCCAGTCTAGAAATTACGTCATGGATTATAAAAAAAAATATCTTTAAAATTTGGCAGAATGAAAAGTATGTTTTTATTTTTTTTTGCATTCACAATACAATATTTGTATAAGGTATAAAATACGTGTGTAAAAAGCAACTACGCCTCCGAGCCCTCAGGTGAGATTCGGAGGGCGTAGTTGTTTTTTACACACGTATTTTATACTTCATACCTTAGAATGAAAAGTGTTTATTTGTTTTAGAAAAGACAGTCGAATCGGACCTGTCGTGTGCGAATGTTATGATTGTATTCATAATTGTCTTGCAAATAAACAAAGTATAAAGATATAAAAGTGTTTTTCAAATCCTTGACTCCGAACGACGTTGGACCCCGGACGAACGCCAGAGGCCTTCACGAAGCTAATGAATAGACATTGTCGAGGCAAGCGCCTTATATCCTTAACCGCGTCATTGCTTTATCAGACAAGATACCGGTAAAGCTATAGCTCATATAAAAAAGAGCCGATTACTAAAATTATATAATTATCCTCTTTTGTGCAATATTAACGCAGGTAGGCGTAATTGGATACCATTTATGACTATGCATTAGGCCAAACAAATCATTAATGGGGTAGAGCATCCTTCATCGAAATTTATGACTATAGATGCCTTCTTACTCAATATTTAGAATTTTACTAGATTAGTGTCATCGGTTGTATTAATTACCATAAACGACTGTGAAGTTATGGCACATTAGATAAAAGATGTTTTAAAAATGCAAATTCTAATAACCTGTTGATGTAAACGGGTAGCAATAGTGAGATTACAAATCGATTGATTGTATACTTTAATTAATTATTACTATAAAGGTATCTTTTAAACAAACTTGCTTTGAGTTGCTAATAGTGCATAGTCTTTAAGTTTACAATGCAACTTAAAAAACACATTTTTTAATTTATTTTATCACACTGTGATACCTTTTTGTTTTCGCAATAAGACGACAAAGTCTTTAAGATAAATTATTATAATAGAAAAATACTAGGAAAAATCGATTTGGGTCACAAGTGAATTCTCAGGCGGGAATCGAACCCACAAATCAGAAAGGTACTATAAAATTTCGACGTTCAAAAGGCTCGGTAGCTCAATTGGGAGAGCATTGGATCGGATTTCCAAAGGTTGCGGTTTCGATTCCCGCCTGAGAAATCACTTGTGACCCGAGTAGATTTTTTCTAGTATTTTTCTAATATAATAATTTATCTTATAAGATCGCATTGAAAAATGCATAAAATATATAAAAATTATAATAGTTTACATAGTGAAATCTCTTACGTGAATAAATATTTTTTGTATAAAAGTAAAATTAATATAAATTGGTTGCAAATTGTTTGGTGTAAGGGTAGTGATCCTTTCGCATTGATGATCTTGGATTCGAGTCCCAGAAGAGGCAAATGTTTGTGCGATAAATGCGAGCATCTGTACCTGAGTAATAGGTATTTATATATATTCCCATAATTATTACATATCTGTGTATCATATACCTATGTCTATTCATTACCCTAGTATCCATAACACAAGCCTAAAAGTGCTTACTTTGCGCTAGGCTAATTGTTATGAATGTAAGAGCTATTATTATTATGTAAATCGATTTCTATTTATGTATTTTTGGCAAAACAGAAAAATCATATTTTTTTTAATACAAAAGTATTCTTTTAATTATATTTTCAATAAAATCGTCCATAAAAGGTCAATTCGAACGGAAGCCGTGTCAACACGCGAATCTTCATTCATCACTTTCTATTCCTGTGATTAATAGTAGGTAATAAATGTGTGTTTATATCTTTTATACAGCTTTAACTATATGTTATACCTATATCATTTTGTAATCGATTTCGCCGCATTCATCAATTTAGTACCTCATAAACAGTTAACTGGTAGAGAATGCATCAAAACTATCTATTCTCCCAGTACTGTCTACGTTATGGTCAATAAAGTTAAATAAATATATATTTTTTTAAACAGAAAAATAGTAATAAAAATCAAGAACTTTTAATCAAACCTAAACCTAAAATTACTTTAGCGTCTTAATTTTAATAGGTATACTTGTTGTTCTTTGTTTTATTAAACTCTACACTTTATCATGCAAATCACACTATATTAATACCCCTAACCGATTATTAATATTATAAATTTATGGTATGGAGATTAATACAATCGATTGGAGCTTAATTTTTTTGTGTTAAGTTCACAAGCCGTTGTTCGTGATATATAGAGAATAAATATATTAAAACATTACTTGAAATTTCAACCATTACGCATTCTTACATTTGTAATATAAATAAAATCAAATCTCGTTTAACCCCGTAATCAGGCAAATCATTTGAGGCCTGAGTGTAAATATACCTTTTAAATATGTCAACATTACTATCGCGTTTGAGTTAAGATATCCATGTTAGACATTAATGCTACGAACATAAGTTCTCAATTAAAAATCTTAACTCAAACGTTTAGTAACGTTAGCGTATTTTCTCTATCCTCTGTGGACTTAGTGTAAGTTTTCATACATGCAAACGCTACTATCGCGTTTTAGTTCTACTTAGGTGTAATAACTAAAGAAACCACGAAAAAAAAATCGTTATTTTTTTATCAAAAGTTACAAAACCTAAGTTTTTCTAAATGCTAAAACACGTGCCCACTTATTTCTTACCAGAGGCCTGTTACGATTTTGTTTCTTATTTAAAGTTTGATGGACTTACTAAAAATATTATTTCCCTATTTCACAAATTTAAAGATTGTATTTATAGAAACAACGAAATGCATATACGTTTTTCTATAAAAAACGTCAATGCTTAATTTCTCGTCTCTATCTCCAAATAATAGCGAAATTTTCATACATGCCTCCTACTGTGAAAATTACAGATTTCCATATAACAGTTTACCCGCTATTTCACCCACTTAGGGGTTCAATTCTTCAAAATCCTTTCTTAACAAGTGTTTTCAACCTTTTATAAACGGACCTTCTTCATTTCAAGCCTCCAAGTTCAGCGGCTTAGGCTCTGCATTGTATGTCAAACAGTCATTTGGGACAAACCTTTTTATACCTATAGACTAGCTCCAGACAAATTATATTTTGTATGGGAGATACTAACAAAATATAGTCAAATTATATATCTTCTATTTTTTCAGCGCTGGCATGGGTGAATGCTTAAGTGATAGACCGTCACAAGAAGAATACTATACATACCCCGAGGTACCAGCAGGTAAGACAATTTTTTTTTCATAATAATCATACACAAAAATTATAAAATCTTAGTTTTTTAATTTAATTAACAAAAACAACTATAAAAATAAGTATGTACAGTCCATTTAAATAAAAAATGTACACAATCTTTTCTTGTTTTTAGGAAATAAAGTAAAAAAATATTCACTTACTCATTAATGCTTTTACACTAGCTTAAATATGTATAACTATTAATTTTATTTGGTAAATGGTGTCTTTGAAAATTTAGATTAAAGATGGCTACCAAGATTGTTTACCATTTGAACATCTGTTATTGAAATTAACACTATACAGTGTTACCTTGAATTCCTACAGCTTTAGGATCCAGCAGCAGTTAAATACTATAGTCTGAAGTACTAAAACTTTTAAATTACTATAAGGTAATCAATGAGGCATAAGTATTCCTATAAATTAAAATGGCGAATATAAATCACCTTTAAAATGCCAGTGCAGACTGGTAGATCCAATGACTGTACTGTACTGTGTCACAGTTGTAACCTAAGCTAACCACTTTAGTTTTGTAGTGTTTCGATCGTATTACCATTAAAAAATTGATAAATTTAAATAACACGTTCAACGGTAAATGAAAATGATATTCTCCAGGCGTGATGTTTGATGCTGCGACGCAGTGTCATCTGCAGTTCGGTGCCGAGGCGGTGGTGTGCGCTAAACCAAGCGAGCTCTGCGAACACCTGTGGTGCCTCGTCAACAACACCTGTAAAACTATGCTGCGGCCCGCTGCGCCCGGTACCACCTGCGGTCCAGATATGGTAACGAAAAATATATCCATTCAGATGATCTTAAAAAAGCAGAATGTTGTAGGATAATCGGAAAGAATACAAAACCAAGATCACTTGTGTTAATTGTTGAAAACTTTCAATCGTAGTCACTGAAGCACGTAACAGTGAAGAAATTACGAAAAAAAATTGACGTTTTTCGTTAGTAGGTACATATTTTCTTGGTTTCCTTGCGACTTATCTAATCGACCTTAAGAAAGTTGTACAAAATGGAATTCAAGCTAAAAATCTTTACGGATTTTCATAAATAACTCAACTGGAATGCGTTCCATCGGATCCCTTCTCCACGATCCATATGTCTCTTAGGTTGTGGTATTAGGGCAAATTGTCCTACCAAAGTATGCCGACTTCAATACCACTCCCTAACACGTTAAAGACCGCATGCCCACCAGTGGGTCACTCCGCAACAACATTACCGGCCCGCGTGCTCACGGGTGGGCATACATGTTTTACCTGGGGACCGCTTGTACACCGGTGGGCATAATTTAAATTCAATTAATTTATGTACAGTAATCCATTCGCACTTTAATTGAAATAAATCTAGGGGTTAAATAATGTCTACCTCAAATTATTGTGCACTAAAAACATATTTAAAAAATTAATTAACAAATGCAGGCCCCTAAGTGAGAAATAAGGTCTTCAACGTGCTATACAGTCGGTGTGCTCATCCTCTTTATTTCTTTGTCAATGAGATAGAAAAACGATAGCACCTTTGAAAGTGCCAACCTACCTAGCAAACTTGTACAATCAATTAGCCAGAAGTTGTGTTGCTCTCAAGAAGAAGTTAGCAAGGTCGTGTATTCTCGACAGTGGTGCCAAAACCAAACGTGTGTGGCGCGCACTCCATCGCCAGCTCCGCGTGACGGCGGCTGGGGCCCATGGGGTGCCTGGACCGAGTGCTCGCGCACTTGCGGTGCTGGCGTGTCCACACAGACGCGCCACTGCGACAACCCTGAGCCCTACAACAACGGCAACTACTGCATCGGCGACAGGAGCCGGTCAGTACACATCATTATTCAAGTTCATAACTTCAACGTTCATGTTCATATCATCATTGCTATTTGTTTTTTTTATTATTGATGCATTAACCTGCTAGATATTTATATTCCGTCTCAGCTGTCAGAACGACCCAACAGCCTCTCTCTACCCGAGCTAGTGCTCCTCCAATTGAATAGTAGCTTATATAACTTGGAAAAATGCAACGGATCTGTCAAGGTTTCTGCAGGTCAATTGGAAGAGTACTCGCCCGGTAAGTATTGCAAAGTATAAAAATCTAACAGTTAAAAGCTTAAATAACAAAAGCACTGAAATATTCATCGTTAATAAACAAAACAAAAACCTGAAACAAGTCGACTTTTTTTAGTCTAGGATGTCCAAGGTCCACTGGTTATGAAGAAACACGTCGTTCCCAGTTCGACTGACGATTCAATCTCATGTCTCAATTTCATGAAATCTGTTGTGCTTGAGAACAACTTTAGCTATCATTTTACCATTTTTTTATTTTTCAGGTACAAGATCTGCAACACGGACCCTTGTCCAATCAATGAACCGACTTTCAGAGAGGTGCAGTGCGCTCGGTACAATAATAAAACATACAAAAACGTCACCGTTGAAGAGTGGATACCGTACTTCGACCAAGGTAAATTCTAAGCACATTGTAAAAGTCACTTATAAAAAAATATAATTTTAATATTCATACATTATTATTATTAACATAACATTATTTTCCAGATAGGCCATGCGAGCTGAAATGTGTGCCACGAGATGACAGCGACCTAGAACTGATGTCTGCAGCGTTTGTCGCCGACGGCACTCCTTGTCGGCAGAGCATCGGCGCTAGGGACATGTGTATTGCTGGTAAATAATAAAATCTATTGATAAAGAAAAAAGTCGAAAGCACTATAGTGAGCACGATATTAACACAACATGGATGACCGAAATAAGCGATCAGGTTCTCAAGACTATGTCCAGCGAAGCCTATAAACAATTTGGACGTTTTTCAGGTGTTTGCTACAAAGTGGGGTGCGACTGGGAGGTGAACTCAGACGTAGAGGAGGACGCATGCGGCGTGTGCGGCGGCGACGGCTCCGCCTGCAAGACCGTGCAGGGCATCTATAGCAAGGACACCACCAAGCAGTCAGGCTTTAGCGAAGTAAGCGCTTTCAATTTGACCAGCTCCTTCCGGTGTCCCGAATTAGTGACTGGGAAATCTCTGTCTAAATAAGTAGCTTAGTAGCTACGTTCGGTAATGAAATAACAATGATATACAATTATCCATACTACCAAAATCATACAAGCTAATAGTATCATAAATTTCGTTAGTATATTTGCATTATGTTTATAATTTTGCTCGAAGTTCTTTAACTTCATCTCTAACAACTAATACAATTATCCATAGATATTAACCCTCTCCAATGTTTTCAGGTAGTGGTTATTCCAGCCGGCTCCAGAAATGTAAGAATCCAAGAGAAAGTCAGCCCAGGAAACTATATCTCCATTGGAAGTGCAAAGTCAAGAAAGTTTTACTTGAGTGGAGCGCGGTAAGTTTCTTAGCATTTTTATGACTGCTTTTAACATAAAGTCACATTTCTAATTTATCATTTTTTTCTTCTTTCTAGAAATACCACTTTAACCGAATATTTCGTAGCGGGAGCACAAGCTATCTACGAACGAGATCGCGATTGGGAAAAAGTGAGAATCACTGGGCCAATCGAAGAAGACATTAAAGTATATGTAAGTGTCTGTATATGTATGTCATTAACATAGGAACCTTATGATGAGCAAGCTAATAGATGTCCAATAATAGTGTTCAAAATTTTACGGGCCCACGAATGATTACCAAAGGTTATATCCATGGCTGTTGTTATAGTACTTTAACATTTTGTGTTCAAGGTGGAAAAACTAGTGATCACATTCTATTGACAAGAGGACATTCGTCCAAAAAGCTGGAAACTATTATAAAAAAATCAATGCGCATAGCGCAATAGCAACAGCCAGATTCGTCCGAAAATAAACTATGTAAACAAGATCATACAAAACATATGGAAGAATTAACAGCCCCGCCCAAATGTAATCGACGAATTATTACCCGAGAACATGTGCTCTACGTTAATCCATCTCTCTATGTAATAACAATACCTTGAAAACGGCGAATTTTTATGGCCGACAACTTTTAACAGATGCAATGCTTAAAATATATTTGTCACAGAAATTCTTTATCGCATACTTCAATTTTCCGATATTAAGTATTCTGTTCTTACCCCGAGTATAAAACTTTCTCGTTTGCAAATTCCATTCAAATCATACATCAAAACGTACAATATATATAGATGCTCATGTCATACAGCTTAGTTCTTTCTACTCTGTGGGAATTTCGTTCAGTGTGGTAACATCCAAATGGTACACAGCAACGCATATTCCGCGGGCGGCACCGCAACCCGGGCGTGACGTACCAGTACACAGTGGATAGCGCGCGGCCGCGACGCTACTCCTACCGCCTGTCAGAGTGGTCCCCCTGCGTTGGATCCTGCGCACGCGGCTACATGCGCCGCCACTACGAGTGCGTCGACGAACACGACCGTACGTACTACCAATATCAGCTAATGCTTAGTAATTTTCAAACCACATACCGGATTAGTTGCGCATTTAGATAAAACTAAATATCTCTATAAATTTAACAGTTACAAACGTGCCCGATTAAAATGTTGGAAGGTAGACGCTTATTACATAAGTTATGGCCGTCATACGAGTAAATTTTACTCGTATGACGGCCATAACCTTTGTCATCCTGTATCAGGTAAAAAGTGGTAATATTTCAGTGTGTGAATGGGGCGGAAGTGTTAGAATTATATTATTTTGTTACTCTCAATATATTGAAGGCCTTATAATAAAAGTCATCGTCCTATTTATACTAGTGTAAGTCACCAAAAACAGCCGGGACATCTTAACGTTAAATTAGATTTGAAAATATGGTACATAGACTATATAAAATAACCTTACAAGGCGTAGTTCTTTATTTAGTACAGGATTTTCTGTACTAATTGATGTCTTAATAAATACAAAAATAGATTATTTAAATAAAACCGACCCGGGTGGAAATGTCAGATTAATTAGATGCGCAGATCATACGGTTAGAGTAGTTTAATCTCTAAGAGGCGCGTAAGTGTTAGGACTGAATAGATAGTTTTAATTAATGCGAGTTTTTTTTATTATTTTTGTTGTGCCAATTGAAAATTAAAAACTGTCATTTAAATGGATCCGTTAAATTAAATGCATGCCAGTTATGCCAATAACAGAAAAAAATCTGTAATCGCCATAAAATTAACTAACCCCTTATTGTATTTGATCCATTTATAAACCACGGTAAAAATAAAGGGAACCCTAATTATTTGCTTATCTCTGTCAAAAAAGTAAAAAGAACGATCAGAATTGCCATGTCTAAGCTGATTAAGGCAAAGGAAAGAAGTTAGGAAAAAAAAAGAATTAAATATTGTCAGTGGTTGTTAGTGTAGAAAAACCATCACAGATAGAGATACATTTACGTGTATTATGTCGCGTTATATATATTTTAAATTACTCAATGAAAAAATGGAGTTAGAAGACTTTATTACTGTTAGTTGTGTTTAGTGTAGAAAAACCACCGCAGTTATCTGGTCAAGCTGGTGACGCTTTGTTACTAATGTTTTGTATACCATGTACCGTGTGCAGAAGAGGTGGAACAGTCGCTGTGCTACAACACGGAGCCGCCGCGGCACGAGGCGCTGATGCAGCAGTGTCGGCCGGCCGCCTGCCCGCACTGGTGGGTGGGCGCCTGGAACCCCTGCTCCAAGCCTTGCCACATGCCGGTACTACCCCCACTTCATGTTCATATTTGCGAATTGACTTTTTTACGTTTCGATAACATCGGCGTGTTGGCTTATTCACTTTATAATTATTAAAATTTGTATGGAATGAACAGTCTGTCCATTGCTTTTTGTAAAGCAGGACGTATCTATCCTTGGGTTGAGCAGGACGGCGTGTTTGCTTATGACAATAGGAAAACCAGTTGCATATTTGTCATCTAGCTTTAAACCATACCCATCTGTTGGTAGCGCTGTTGAGTTTCTACTAGAGAAAAAAAGTGAACAGAATATATGTAGTTGTTTACTTTTCTCGTTGTATTGCTTTGAGGGAAAAGTACTTGCTCAGCCTACGCATACAACATAGTATTTCGATGTACAGTCCGCGACCAGATCTCGTACTAAGGTTGAACTTCTGCGTGATTTTATACTTGTGACCAAATTCAACTTTATGTTTTATAATTTTTATATATTTTATGCATTTTCAATGCGATCTTATAAGATAATTTTTTTATAATAGAAAAATACTAGAAAAAATCGACTCGGGTCACAAGTGAATTCTCAGGCGGGAATCGAACCCGCAACCTTTGGAAATCCGGTCCAATGCTCTCCCAATTGAGCTACCGAGCCTTGCGAACACTCGTCGAAATTTTCTAGTACCTTCCTGATTTTACGCTGTAGGCCAGCGTTGTTTCATCAATGAGAGGAACATCCTCTCGTATTCGAAAGAAACATTTTTACAAATGTTTGGTCAATCGATTAAGATGAAACAGCCATTTAAGTTTTATAATTTTTATATATTTTATGCATTTTCAATGCGATCTTATAAGATAAATTTTTATAATAGAAAAATACTAGAAAAAATCGACTCGGGTCACAAGTGAATTCTCAGGCGGGAATCGAACCCGCAACCTTTGGAAATCCGGTCCAATGCTCTCCCAATTGAGCTACCGAGCCTTGCGAACACTCGTCGAAATTTTCTAGTACCTTCCTGATTTTACGCTGTAGGCCAGCGTTGTTTCATCAATGAGAGGAACATCCTCTCGTATTCGAAAGAAACATTTTTACAAATGTTTGGTCAATCGATTCACTTGTTTCTGAGAATTCACTTGTGACCCGAGTCGATTTTTTCTAGTATTTTTCTATTATAAAAATTTATCAACTTTATGTGTCTAGTAATAACGGTCTTGGACTGGATGAGACATTAAGTTTGTTGTCTAGTTAGGCACTAACCTACCTAAGGTCTCCTTGTTGCGATTTAATCTGTCTCACGTTCGGCGCCACATACCGAAGCGTTGAGACGTCAGAATTCCGCCAAATATTAGTGATCAATTAGTTCAAGATCTTAATTTTTTTCAGGGCGAAGAAGCGACGAAACAACGCAGTGTCTACTGCGTAGACAAAACATCAAACGGAGTCGTCGAGGAAGCGAAATGCGATGCAGCGACTAAACCGATCAGCATTATAAAATGCGCAGACGTTCCAGCGTGCTAACGGCCAATGATACTTCACGCGATATGGAAAAGTTACCTTGGAAATCAGTCCAAATGACTCATGAAACACGACCAAACCTCGAACTAACTAGAAGAGTGGAGCGACTGAAAATATTAGCTAATTTAGCATCAGCCTAACATTTCGAATGAATAGATACTTGTAGAACCGTAACGTCGAACTGTCTCAGATGAAGTATTATCAAAAGAAATTATGGCTGGGCCGGTGATTTGTGTTAAGTTTGACTACATTGAATGTAGTAACCCATCGAATAAACTTTAAAAATAACGCGAAAGAACTCGAATAGTATCCCTTTCGTGGTGACGTGCGAATCTCGCAAGGACTCGTAAGTCTTCTGCAATTACCACTTACTGCCATATTACATAAGTAACATCTAGTTTTAACATAGTCTCCGCTTAGTTATTAACTACTAATAATATTATTCAGTATTAAAGTGGTGTATGTAATTCTTGGAAAATGCAGACTTATGTGAAAGTGTTTATGTAGGTACTATTAAAGAATTGGACCAAAAATATTTAAGAATTCAAATTCACGTTGCCATAATCACGGTTACTGCCAATATGACACTTGTATTATACTAAGTTAATGCATTAAGTTTACCCTAGGTTAACATTATCATATACTAATAAAATATTTTTATACAGATGAATTAAAAGTAGGTACACAACGCGTTAATAGAAATATAACTTCTAACATGTATGTTATAAAAATACAGCTAGTCAACAATTTATGAAGTATAACGTTAACTCACAAGATATAATTTGTATTAAGCAATCCTTTGATACTTATATAAATTCCATCTAAGAACGTCCGAGTGTCAAAACAACTCATAGGAAATAAGTTTTTGTATTGTACCTACTGCATTTAACAGCATGTAAAACAGTAAATTTAATGATTATGTATTACCAGTTTAAATGCATAAAATTTAAAGATCGTATGAATGTGCCTGTAATTTGGAATAAAAATGCTGAGAATCGATATACAATTTCGTCTTCCGTTTTTTACATGTGACTATGCATAATTTAAAACTTTTAGTTGTATGTCTATTTATCTCAAACCTATTCTTAATTAAGTTATAGTATTTGTAAATGATATAATTTAAGGCCATTGATGTTTCAGTTCTAAGATACATCAAGGAACACTTGTCAATAAATTGATACACAATTTTAATTTTAGTGAATAGGCTTATAAACTAACTTGCTTGTTTTATGTACTATAAATACTGGACTATTATTGCATTATTGACGGCATCACACCAATGTAATAATTATAATTGTGTATTAAATTAGACATGGCAATAAATCGTGCATCGTTATACAGTAATGGACTGCTTATTTTGTACCACCTAGACTCCCTAATGTTAATCATTTTGAGAATGCGTAAACTTTCAAACCTTCGAACTACTATTTAACGAGTATTTAACGAACTTAAAATATCATTTGAGGGTAAATATCGCCCAAAATTGTTTAAACATAACTACATAATTGAATGATGAAACAACACTGGCATATGGCGTATAATACTAGGCGATGTAGTCGCTAAACATAAGCTACGCTAGCACCATATATTGGAGCGGAGCGTAATACATAAAAAAAAAAAAAATGTTTCGATGGGAATTTTTGCGAATTCCAAAATTCGGGCTCCGTCACAATCTGGTCCTAAATGTATCGATTCGATTTCATACAAAAATTATTAAATTCTGTTAAGAACTCGGGAATTTATGGCGTAACAGACATTGCGTCATTGAAGCTGATCCATAGGAGCTTTGATTTCCAAAAAAAGTATTACAAAAATTTCGACGGGTACTCGCAAGGTTCGGTAGCTCAACTGGGAGAGCATTGAACAGGAAATATCAAAGGTTGCGAGTTCGAGTCCCACGTGATAATAACTTGGGGGCCGAGTGGCTTTTTTGGTATTTTTCTATTAAACTTATCATTAATCAATATTTCAAGCGAGCTTGGTTTGGGCTATACCGACCCTTGACTGTAATGGGCAACAGAATAAGAAAAAATATTATACTAAAAAAACCTCTGCATTTTGCTATTGCAACTCAACGGTAGAAAATCGTTGTATTAAAAGGCAATCTTAAAAATATCAAGGTAAGTAACGGTAGTAACTTAACACCACATTCCAAATCAAATTATTTCTAATAAACTGATCATTTATTCAACTTATCATGCGACAATCAACTTATAACTAGAACAATAAAAAAGTGAAAATTCAAGAAACGAAACAATGGCGCATTTTTATAAATATCTTCATATAGATATTATTTATAACTAATAGTAATAACCAAAGAATAATCACAGATAATGAAACTTCTCGAACTTTTTTGCTGTAACTTAATATGTTACTAACATGGAATGACCTTATGAACAGTTAGTTACATATATAATAGGCCAAATACTATTTGATACACATAATATAATTTAAGGCGATCGAGGCCCATTTGGTTCAGAAATCAGATTTGAACAATACGAACTGAGTTCGAACCTCGCCGATATTAATAATAATAAATATAATAAACACACAACTATTTAGGCCCAAACTAAGGTAAGCTTGTACTAAATAAAAAATAGAAAACAAAAAAAAACATATGGCCCCATCAGGATTTCAGCCTAGGACTTTTGGGGTAGAAAGTAGATTAACTACTGTTACTAACTGCTCTCCCCGGGAAAGGGAGAGCGGGTCGTAACCATTTTTTGAAGGAACAGGGGACAAATCAGTATTGGGACTATCGTGAGTTTTTTCGCCAACAAAAAGTATATGGGCAAGCAAAATTATATTTTGACAAGATTTAACAAAATTAAATATGGGAACACAGCTTTTAACAGCTGGTTTTCCTACTTATCGCCACTCATGACGATAACTGAAATATGTTTAAAAAATCCTCTACCAACCTACCCAGTCCCCAAAATTCATTTGATTAGGCTGGAAAGTTTTACCTGAAGGATTTATTTGTATATTGATACACCATGAAGCAGGCGAAGCCACTCCATATTTATTTACATTTGGTTTTAATATAACTTTTTTATCCAAAATACTGTCTAATAAAAAAAGTAAGTATATTTCCAAAAGCGTTTTTTATGCAAGAATATAAAGCAGTTTTTGTAGAATTCTTCAGAAGATGTGTTACTATTTCAATATTAATCTAATAAATAAATCTGGAATTTTCTTTAGAAACAGGACCTTTAAGGTTGTTGCGAGTAAGTCCACAATGGCTAGTAGCCAAGCGCATAATTTGTCTTTATTTATAATATTTTATTTGAGTATGAGAGAAAAAGATGTGGTATGTTTAAATTTACGTATTTACGGGGCAGTTCTCTTATTCACAGATACTTAAACCTTAAACAGTAAACACAGACTAAAAATATATGGAATGAGTGAACTAAATTTAAGTACAGTACCTTTCAGTAATTGTAGAGATGGAACAAGGAGAAACTGTGGAAATATTTGACACCTGACATGGTAATTTTTTTTGGAAATAATCTTTAGATATAAAAGGTCACAATATCCATTTTGCTCTTTTTTTAATAAAGTAGAATTTAAACTTCTTGAAGGTTGCTTGAGAATGCTCTTGTCAAACTTGTCAATACAATTTTGAGGTTAGTTTTCCATATGACAAATTCTATGTAAGCAAAGGTTGTTTTACATTCACTTGTGCAGTTCGTTACTATTTCTCTTGCAGAAAGAAAATTAAACAATGGAAATATCTTAGAAAATAATCTACATAATTCTCATTACGTCTAACATTGATAGCATTATATGCTGCGAAAGACACTCCGTTATGCCTTGGGGCCCAGTCACACAAGTGCAATCCGACTAAACCAGACTGAAAATTGCATTCAGAATACAGTTGACTTGACAGCATAGCAGTTCCTAGTGCAGTAACATTTTATTATATCGAGTGATTAGTAAAACATATTCTGTTTCTTATATGACTTTGGATTACTTGTTATTCAAAAAATAACATAATTTGTGTCGTAACGGCAAATGAATTCTAAAGAAATAGGTACTTTGATAACTCGATTATCTAAATAATGTACAGTCAACAGCGCATCAACCTATACATAACTGTCAAATTACTCCATTCGATGTTCAACTTTAAATCTAATATAAATAGAGTTTAATATCAGTCGAGAAAATTTGACAGTTGGCCACATTGACGAGCTGTTCTCCGTTACATAACAAAAATTAAGAAACAAAATATTTTCGAAATTAGACTCAGTTCAGCTCATTACTCAGCAATAAAATACATGTAATAATTTAGAATATACATTTTTTTATACTGATGAAAATAGCATAGATATATTTAAACCAGCTGTTTTGAGCAATATCTGTATACAGCAAAATGGATGGGAGCTGTAGCGATTTTCCAGTTATTATAAAATGAAATAACATAAAACTGTGGCAACTTTATACAACGGAAATGGGAAAGTAGAGTACTATCTTTTAATAATAGACGGAATGGACGCCCGGCGCTGTACTGTACAGCATACATCACCTTATAATAAATGAGCGGAACTTAATTTTGTTGCTTTAATAGAGAGGAATATAACTATATTTTCAAACTTTATAAGGGATTCAGTTACGACACTTAGTTCTTCATTTCGACAAATTTTAAGTACCGCTCGTTTGTAATAAGACCGACAATGTGCTCGCGTATTGCGAGTTCCATAAAATGAATAGTAAATTATGAAAAGACATAAGTAAGTTATAATTGAAACATCTTTTAAGCAGGCACATGGAATTTGAACACAGAACACATTACAGAAACAAACTGCTATCAATCTATTTAAATAGACCGCGAAAGTTTCAGACGTTATTCTGCGCCATAGTGTTCACAAAAAAGAATGTGACATTATTTGCCCCAAAAAAGTTCGGAAGTATACACTATGTAATCTGCCAGGCTCGATACAATTCAAGAGAACAATCTCAGTAGGTCGATCACTTTTGTTAATAAGTACAATTCTTAACAACAATCGCCAATCTTAAATAACTAACGATTTAATTTATCCCAAGCCATAGTGATTCGTAGATAAGAATACAATAGAGTCGAAATTACTAATCTGCCAAAAATGTGAGTGTTGTATAGGTATCACAACCATTTCCAGGTCTCATTGATCACCGCTACAAAATGTAATGGCTATATGATGATGACCGAGGATAATGTACAAAAGAATCTCCTCGTAATACGGTGGCATTAGCGACTACATGTCCGCACAGGGTGCCAATATTATATGTAACGGTACAAATGAATTTTACCTATCTAGTTCTAAGAAATGAGTTGAGATTATTATTTACGAAAAACAACATTAATCGAACTGTGTTATAAGCTTGCTTGAGTGTTTGGGACATGCATTGGACTTGGATTTACATGTTATGGTACCTTAATCGTCACTAGTTCCTAAAATCATATTTTAAATTTAGCATCAAAGACGCGGAATTCTTAATACAAAAAGTGTTGAAATCATTATTAAATCAATCGTTGATGTAGCGAATGTCCAGTCTGGTTTGACAGAAATTGTGGGTACAAATCCCACTTAATCCGATATTTTTCAAACTACCTACACAATTAGATATAATCCGTGTCACTTTTCTTAAATTATTTAACTCAAAAGTGCACGCTATGCCCCATTTTTTCAAGACAGCATAGTTGTGATCAATTTATGACAGCATTTGACTAAGGGTCAGTTTACCAAAATGTAGCTGACCATCTTTTAAAAATTCCTTATCAATTAATAGGCCCTTTAAAATTCCATGTCCCAACTTAAAAGAATCTCGACTTTTATTATAACAATGACACAGCATTCTAAACGAACTAACTTTTTGAAAGGTCATTCATTTAAGAGATCATTTGGACCTATTTATGCAAACGAGAACCAATCCACACAACAAGTAAAAGCCATATTTGTCAAAATTGTCAGAACATTTCGATTTTTACAGGGTCGATATAAGGCTCATTTTTAAAATCTTCTATGTCCTTATCTCGATTTTGGAATTTGTGTGGATTGGTTCCCGTTTGCATAAATTGTTCCATTTTAAAGCATTATTTGTTTTACAAAATAAATACAAAAAAGTATTACACCAAAGAAGACATACAATCGAAATATATTTTTTTTATATAAAACCATTAATACCATTCATATTTTTTTATGTATAAATTGACATCTCCAGTAGAACACCTATATAAATAGACATTACTTACAGTTTACATAATTTCTTAATTATTTTAAGCCTTTACTTTTCTTTGTCAGAGTTGACCCCTTTTCTTCTGAAAGACAGAAAATATGTTTGCGTTTAAAAGTAAGATCGAGTGTTATCACAATAAACACAAAAAGACCAGTTTATACTGAGTAATATTTTTTATTTCTATTTCTCTGTTTTAATTATGACTATAATATAAATAATATATCCGATTAACCAGTTCCTGCACTCGACTCTTTTGCTAGTAAAGCTTCAGATGAAACATCAAACCGTATGTTTTTCTTTTTTGTGTGATGCTTCTGAAAACAGTTTAGGAGTACTTCAAATATATTGTTTTAAAAAAATTATAATAATAAAAATGTTTATTGAAATACCTTATCTTTACTCCTCGGGTCTTGAGCATTTCTAGATCGCTCTTTCTCTAAATCGGTATGTAAAGCTGCTATTTCGGCTGTGAGTTCCGCTTGGACCGCTCGTAAACGTTCAACTTCTACTAACACCTCTGCTTTATCTTTCACTGTAAATATTCAAAATTGTACATTAACAAAAAAATTGGTTGCCTGTAAAGTCGGTATACGGGCGAAAGTTTTACGTGACAACGACTTTGAGTGGTAAAATAATTTAAATGTGAATATTCATTCGTATAGTAGGAAGAAGGATGAAATAATAGTAACAATTTAAAACATTTATTTATACAAAGAATTATATTTAAAACATTAATTTATAGGCACGCGTCCCTTCCACTTTTTATGTCTGTCTCTCTCGCTCTTAGGCGGGCTAACCATGCCCGAGTGGAAGGGACGCGTGCCTCTCACTCGCTCTCATTGTGAGCGCATAACGTGAGCGGAGCGTAACGCAGTTTCTTGAAGTGTCACCCGGCAAACCAATTTATAAGACGTTGTCACGTCAAAAACACATGAGCAGATTCACGTCTAATTTTATCATAACGTGATTGAGTGACGCTTTCTCTCTGGTCGGTATACTATGTCCCATCATAATACTATGAGTTACTAGGTAATGAAACCTATTCTTACGTTCGAAGCACTGCTCTGTATCACTAGGTATGGTGTTAATGTTAACCCATTTTTACGATATTTCAATTTTGCTTTATGGATCCGAGATGTAATTTAGTAAATTATCAGCATAAGTGATAGATGACGAACGATACATTGCCACCAATATTATTTTTTTTATTAGTATTTGTATAAAAGAAGCATCTTGAATGATAATTTCCTTTAAATAACTAATCGATATCTTTCATTTTCGCAATAAACAGAAGTATTACTAATCGAGTAGCGGGCAAGTTATGACGGAAAGCACACTATCATTAATTTATAGGTGATTAGCGGCCCGTCCCGGCTTCGCACGGGTGGACAAAATTCTTTAAATTTTTCTAGCATTAAATATAGCCTATGATACATAGCGTGAATGAAGCTTTCCAATGGTGAAAGAATTTTTAAAATCAGCTTAGTAGTTTATTTCAAACATGCAAAAATACAAATCTTTCTTCCTTATAATATTAGTGTAGATAACAATGAGATCCCGACACTTTTGCATGCGTCTTGTCTTGCTTGCATTAAGCGCGTGTTAGAATTAGGAATAATTCGGAGTGTATTAATTATGTTACTTAATCATATTCATTATCATTATTAATATTTAAATGATTATTTATTGATTTACCAAATTGATTTATTGATTGATTTAACTATGTACACTTTTTAGTACAATATTTTTCATCATTGTCTTTGGTCTAACGTGTTACCTGTCATAGCATAGACAACACGATCGGTCCACTCCATAATATTTCCTCTTTTCCGTTTGATAACACGCGCGTGGATTTCCTTAGCAGAGTTATTTTAGAAATGTATTTATTATACTCTTCAAAGATCTTATACTTACAATCATCAACAAATATATTTCGAAAAAGATAATTACAGGATTTTATGTTGATAAAAATCTCTATGGCCCATAACTCATTAATAGGTACCAACTCTTAACATCTTACACAGGTGATAACTTTTAAACGAAATATCCGATTGAGATGAAACAAAAAGTATATTACTTCTACATAAATACTCTTGATAACATAATGCTTAATTTTGATAAAGATTAATATAACGATACATATTTAACGGAGTTTTTTTTTCTTCAGACGATTTAATAATTATTTTGAACAAAATCGGTTATTGTGATTAAACCATGATAGCTAGATATATGTTCTCGCGGACTTTATTGTAGGTCTTAATGGGATCTACAAATCCGTAGTACATCATTTTGTTCTATTGTCAATAGTTTTTACAGCGCACGCAAAAATAGGTTTTCGATTTTACACCTTGTGTTACAAAATAGCAATTTTATTACGGATCCCTAATTTTGAAAAAAAGCCTATAGCCTATAGCCTTCCTCGATAAATGGCCTACCTAACACTGAAAGAATCATTCAAATCGGACTAGTAGTTCCAGAGATTAGCGCGTTCAAAAAGGCATTCGGCGGGCCCCTCTCTCGTTCGGTGACTCATCGTAACGTTACCGAGCGTTACACTTTTTCATAAGTGACTCCCAGCCGCAACCTAATTTAAGACGTTGTCACGTCAAAAGATAAATATATATAGTGTGGTGTCCGGCGGAATAATACAACACTATTTGATAGAATCAGGCGTTACTTGGCGGAAGTCCATATCCATTAGTAAAATAAAAATATCGTAATAATTTGATTGATTTTTAAGTATTCTAATATTTTTAATTTCATTTTACTTAGGACTCTAAAAATAATTTGATCATTGTTTGTTATTCATTGGTATGTGCTCAGCTAAATTTGAAGTAGGTAGTACCTACCTTCTAGCGTGGCAAACACATAGATCGTACACACATATTGTTTAGTTGAAAAAAAGTAAGTTGATTATGAAGTCGTAGAAGAATACGCAATTATTTTTTACTTTTTAGTGCATTTTAATTTGTTTTGAAATAGTTTTTTGTTTTGAAGTCGGTTTTTTTTGTTAAAATTTTTGTTTTTTTTTATTATTTTCAGTGAATCTGAAGTAGGTAGCAAATTTGCCTAAATATGGGTAGACCTAATAAACGTGCCGCTCATATGCTGCTTATTAAGGAGTTTCGTCGATCATCGTATTCGACTACGATAATTACTAGAGCATGATGTTATGATAGGACTCAAAATTTCAAATATTTGGATAGCGGAGGTTTATGAGTAATTTGCTCCCCCATCCAAAATCCCTCTTCATCCTTTCCCCCCCTTTCGATCCTCACGTGATTTACGGACGGCCCTTAGCCGATGAAAGATTCCTTCGAGTATCGTTAATTTGCTCCTAAGATTTGAAGAGTTCCGTCGCTTTTATCATGGATCCCATTATCAGAACCTAACCTAACTCTCATCAAACTGCCATTGAATTACATTCTTTCCAATAAATAAATTAAAAAAAATCATCGAAATCGATTGGCGAGATATTGAGCTATTAATTGTCCATTGTTGTTGAGCACATACTTAATGTAAATTTCAGACTTATTCAGTTTTTTCATGGATGCCACTGTCAGAACTGGACCAAGCACCAAGGACGAAGCACCAGCTTTCAAATAAAAAAAAAACTTCCAAATCGGTTCACCCAGGCGAAAGTTCTGAGGTAACAAACATAAAAAAAAATACAGACGAATTGAGAACCTCCTCCTTTTTTTGAAGTCGGTTAAAAAAAGAACATTATTTCATCGTCTAAATGAATCAAATTTAATTTAAAAAAAATTACAATGTTTTTATGTTAGGGAAGGCAAAATTCTGCAGTAGGGGGATTTTCAACTTTAAAACCAATATAAAGAGTTGAATATCAACTCATTAATGTGAGTATTAGAGTACTACCTTCTTAGGTTATCGTAGGTGGAGGCCATCTTCTAGTATAGCAATAATTGTGAAATAAAGATTAAAAAAATAATACAATTGAACTTACTTTCGCCTTGTCCCAGTATATTACATAATTTTTTATTCCTACACTTGACAGTTAAAAGTTCCTGTTTGAGACTGGTGATTTCTTGACGCAACAATTCAATTTCCTTATCCTTCTTCTCAATGGTGTCTATAAATTGTACCCTACTAATTACTTCATCTGAAAGCGATTGCCGATGCCGGACTCTATCGTTTATTTGCTCTTTAATAATCTCATTCTTTACATCATCATTAACTCTTTCAAAAAATTCTGTATCTTTTAATGATGGCTTATCCTCTTCTATATTATGGTACTCTTCATTATCAACTACAGAAGAAATTCCATATTAGTATATATATCTAAATAAGTTTTCTCTATCAATAAGCTATTAAAGGGCTTTAAATCATTCATACTATCGATAATATCGGCCTATGCTATGAAGTGATCACTAAAAACTATTGATAATAGAAAAATTGCATTAAGCAAACAGTAAAAGTAGAGGAGAGGTTTTTACAAATTGACGATAGGGTTATAGACGAAGTTATTGAGAGTTTTATAATAAACATTACTTAGTTTCTTCCTACAACTGAGACTGTGATCGTCACCCAATGATAAACAATAAATTTTAATATGTTGTAGAACAGGTAATTTTTATGCCATAGTGGGTACTATGGCATAAAAACGATATGAACCGAATAATAATTAACTAAAAACAAAAACATTCTTTCATTATTTTTTGATAAAAATAATTAGTTGACTGCAATTCATAATGACTTTACAAACCCTGATTAATTATTTATTTTATCAACTCTCGGCAAACATACTAAATGTTGTCCATGTTTTAAAATGGGGTAAGTAGCTTAATATTATGAAATAATACAAAATTTCCTACATACATTTAGCAGTCTCTTCACTGGGATTCATCATTTCATTAAATTGTTCAAGACTCATTATATTTTTTTTCTTCTGTTTTTTGTTTCCCGGTCGTGAGTTTTGCTCAGCAGCCTTTTTCTCTATATCTGCTTCTTTTTTTGTTTGTTTGTAAACGTCTTTCTTCTCTTCGTAATCAAGCTTAGACAAAAGTATAGCCTAAAGAAACAGATACTTATTTACACATTAAAGTGTAGTTATTTGTTCAAGAAAGTTAAATTAATATGAAGATTTGCTCTTGCTTCATCTTTTTGGAAAATATTTTAAGTATAACAATACAAAAGCAAATGCAATGGGAAAAATATAGTTTATTAAGTTTTGTCATAAATATATCGCACATACGGTGCTATAACGTCACTTATACAAATGGTGTAATATTTCAGGGGGAGCATTTGAAAATTGAACATCCCTACAACATATAGTTCTTCTCGGCTAAACAAATAAAATAATTAGGCTACAACTTTGAACTTCATTTTAAAATAAAAGCAAACAAAGTAGAGACGTAGAGCAGAGGTAGGAGTATTTTCTCATACTCACTTCAGTTTTGTCAAAAATTACATAAGTGACGTTATAGCGCCATATGTGCAATATATTTTTTGACATACACAATGATGAGGCTAAGTGCGGACATAGCCCCGTCAAACTTACTAAATATATATCAAGTCTATAGTGATATTATAAATTTCACTTTTCTTTATTGGATGCAACTCTATTGTGCATAAGCTTACTATGTTATACTTACATAGTTATCAGAGCAATATTTCTAACTGTAAGGATTATTTGCTTTGCTATTTTTTATATTATAACTTTCATTGATATATCATATTTACCTTGACAACTTGCTTTACGTTAATGTTACTTGCTATGTATTTACGATAAAATGAATCTCCTCACCTGTTGCAATTCACTTTCATAATTTCCATCAACAAGTTCGGCATCTTTCTGTTTCCAAAGTTCCCACTGATTAGAGGAAGCTGTATTATTTTTAGCCTTCTTTTTCTTTGATGCATTTTGCTGTAATATCAAAAATTGATCAAAATCTGTATGCATAACAATTGTGTATATACTTACAAGAATTCTCAAACAATTTTCCCAGATAAAACAATAATAAAGAAGTAAAAATAACATGAAAAAGACCTGCGATTTACTGTTGTTTATCTTGGCTGCTTTCTTTGCTGGTTCATTTTTTTTGGCACTGGCAGCTTTAGATTTTTTAGACTTTTGATTTTCATTAGCAGGAGGGTAGTCTTCGTCCTCTATTTTTAATCCGGCAAACCGTGATTGTACAACAAGTGCAGCCATTTCTAAATAGGCTATAGTTTCTATGAATAAGTAAAGAAATAATTGTTTACTGGTAAATATTGTTATTTTAAGAAATAACTTAGTTCATATGGTAAACATTTTAGCACATAAACCGCAACGGCATAATGCTGCAAATCTTACGTCTTACACAATTATAATATATGTCAAGTGCTTTTAACGATAGCATTTAGAGAATACTTACATTGAAAATATATAGTTGAATATTTCAAATTTTGTCGATAGAACTACGGCAAAATCCAATTGCAAACCCACAAACCGAAATAGACAGTTAGAATCACAGATTAGGGTTTTATAGAGAGTTAAATTAAATAAGCACGTCAATCTGGTATTGTTAATAAAAAATTGACCTAAGTAAAATACTGTTTTTAAGTCCATCTTGTGGAGTAAACGGTAGGCGGAAGTTTATTTTGCTGTGGAAGTTTAAACTGAAATATATATTTACTGTTAGGATGCCACTTTATTTGTAAATTTTTAGACTTACAGTGAAAGTATATTTAAATTTATTATATTTAAGTTTACTTATATTTAATTTACTTATTGTATTTAAAATTATGATATATATAAAAACAACGCTTAATATTTCTTCTGTTAAAGGTACCCTAGCTATTAAGCCTTGTGTCACTATCCGTTGACCAGCTCGAAAGAGCTCCTCACTATTACCTGCTGTCACATGCTGTTAACATGCCTGTATGAGTAACATTTTTTTCACTTTATTTTCGTTGTCAAATAATAAACAAATCATCTCTAACTATGAAATCGAGAATTAAAGATTAGTTCGTTTTTCATAAAATGAAATGTTTCAACAAATAAAACTAGCATTGTGTCGTGAATCCAAAATAAACAAACTATTAAGTGGATAATCAATTGAAGGGTTCTTATTAAATTTCAGTCTTCAAAGAAAGAACAAATTAAATAGAAACGGAATTTATTATTATTAAAAGTTTACTACTAATATTATAAGAGATTTACTACTATTAATATGGAACTGTGTCTTGTATATAGGGTGTATTTTTAAGGAACCAACTTCTGCATATCATTTCTTGAAGATATCTAAGGATAAACTTCTACGAGTGTTAGTATGGAAATTTCCATTAATTTTTCTCTCATACAAATAGTGGCGTGCGGTCATTTCTTGAAACCTTCTTCATGAGTTCTTAAATAATCGATAACAAAATAAATCGAAATACCTTTTCGGTTTTTGTTTGGAAATAAAATAATATATCACTTAATTTTTTTATTGAATAAAACTTTTCGTAATGCATAGGTAAGCTAATAAAAATTTGGTGGAAAAGATAGCTTTGAGTTTCAAACTCAAAACTTTTGATTATCATTGTCCTTTGAAAGATCCGATCAATAATATGAAGAACATTGTAATATATAAGCAATAGCAGTACAGTATAATTTTAACTTTATTATTTATTTGTTTTGACATAAAAACAATTAAAAAAGTTATTTTATGCGTTGTGAAGATAGTATGGTTTTATACTTGGTTATAGTAAAACGTAGTGATTACATACTCTTTGGGTTATAGTTTTAATTAAATACGTGACCATAGTTGACACTGTTTTTTATTTTAGATAGGATACCTACTTATAAAGGGGCACAAATATTTTAAAGTGTAATCTATAACGTATTCTATGTATAATAGTAAATATCCTTTGAAAGCAATTTTAGGGTTTTATATATTCATAAGTGTGTAATAATGGTGGATTATTAACTGTTACCAAATTAAACAAAATTGCGGTGACTTATCACGCTCTTTCAAGAAATCTTCGAAGAGGTTTCAGTATAACCCTACGCTTAAATTTAAACGTAGAAAAAGGGGTTATTTCATTATCTATTCATAATCCATTGATCATTCGTCATTAATAATTCAGCTCTAATCATTTCGATGAGTAAAGAAATTACTGAAGACTAAAATGTGAGGGATTGGCACCATTTATCTTCCCTTATCGGCAAACAAAAAAATTTACGTTTTGACGGGAGCAGGAAGCGGCTCTTTGGTGTTGCGGTACATAGGTACCATTACTGCGTAATAATAGTGGATTAATAATCACTAAGTGAACATGCGAATGTAAACATGCAAATGTTGGAAAGTGAAACAAAGCAGCTCTCTCAAGAAGTCCACAGGGAGGCTTCATTATAACCCCACACCTTTACTGAAAACCTAGGAAAAGGGAAATATCACTGTTTATTCATCATTCATTGATCATCTATCATTCTAAGATCTGCTCTCATCTGCATTCATCAATATCTACTGAGAGAAAAAATTACTTAAGACTAAGCTGTATGGGTTTTGTATCCTTATGGGAAAACTTAACAAAGAAGAACAAAATAAATCACAAGCACTGTCAAGTTAAAGATTTACGCATTGATAATCTGCGATTCAAAACTGTTTTTCGTATTTAACTTTAATTTTTATTACAACTGAATAAATATTATGAAGCTACAGTGTCAGGTGGAAGTCGTGAATAGATTGCATAGCAATCTAAACATTAAATCAAATGGCAGATACCTTAAGTCAACTTTAGCTTTAGCGAAACAACCAAAACACAAGAAAGAAGCTGAAGTAGAATTTGTTATATTACACTTTTCTACTATCAATAAAACAGGGGTTAAATACAGAGTATCGTGGATTAAACAAGTGTTTGTTAAATGTATAGACAAAGGCTTGAGTACTTTAAGGTTTGAAGAACCACCTGTTGATTTATGCATAAAAACTGAACCAACACAATTGAAATGTTTCCTGAGATTACTGAAATCGTGTTTAACAAACGCTTGTAAGGATCTAAACCTAGCTAATATATCGAACATAAGTGTTACACACAAAGACATTGCCCCAACTAAACTGATAATTAGAGATAGAAGTCAATTTCCTGACAAAGGTTTCCCGCGAACTCTGGAAAGTCTGCAAATGGTTGGACTTAAACTACATAATTTTCGTAGAGATGTATTACTGTTACGCAATCTTGTAGTTTTAGATGTTAGTGAAAATGAAATAGAAAAAATTCCACCAGAATTTGGTAAGACAGATTTTTATTTTGGTTAATATTTTCAAAGTGATGTGTCTGATTGCCCATTTGGAGTTAGATTCGATTGTGCACTGATATAAATATTCTTCTCTATGCAAAAAAAAAATCCAATCTTATGTTTAAAAAACAAATTAAATTAATCCAGCATTTGCAGATACAGCTGATGATAGAATAAAAATACTATTTCACTGTTCTGTTCTATTGTTAATATCAGCCTCTTCATGTCCCCACTGCTGGGATACAGACAATTCCTATGGATGAAGACAGTAAGAAGCGGGGTCAGGGTATCGCCCATTCTCATAACCATGTCCCAATTCAAATTGTGTGCATGATTATTATGTCGGCCTATTTTATGTTATAAATTTTATATTAATTTTACAAGACATTGTATTTTCATTTTAGGAAGATTGCCAAATCTAGCTGAAGTTATATTGGCTAATAATCGGCTTGGTAAAAATTCAGAAACAGATTGGAGATGGCTACTAGGCCCTCAGGCAAGTTATTTTATTGATAAATAAATAAATAACATAATAATTCATAATTTTAATTTCAGTTCATGTAATTTTATTTGTCTTTACAGATTGTCAAAAAATTAAAATTGCTTGATTTGACAGGTAATGGTATCAAGTCCTTACCAAAGTCTATTTGGAAATTACAACATTTGGTCACCTTGAAGATTGACAATAATTGTTTGAGCAAACTTCCATCAACCCTGGGTCGTATTGGGTCTTTAAGGTATCACTATAAAAAGAGTTTTTTGAATTGATAAAATATTATTAATTAAAATGAAATCAAAGGGAAGACAAATAAACTTTATATTTTATTAACAATTAACTAATCATTGAGAAATTTACATGCTTTGCCCCATTTTCAGTATGTATGATATATGTATTAAATAAATAACAATGCTCCTCTTTTCTTTTGTAGATACTTAACATTATCAAGAAATGAGTTGGAAACACTACCTTGCAGTCTTATGCAGTGCTCCTTGGAACACATAGATATTTGTCATAATAAATTTCAATCTAAGGAAAATAACATCAATAGTGAAGAATGCAGCCCATGGGAAATATATGTGGGTAGTCTCGTACAGTTGGCTTCTAAAGTTGTTCTGAAACATAAAATCTTTTATGCACCTAATTTGATACCTTGGACATTGGTGGATTTTCTAGATAATTCATATATGTGTGTGTGTGGTACACCAGTTGTAAATGACATAATATGCCTTCACAAAGAATTTGATTTAAAAAGTTTTTATAATGTTGTAGTATTTGATAATTTAAAAAGTAGTTCTGTTTGTTTTGAATGTTATTTTTGCTCACCTACATGTTATTCCAAAGTAATTAAGTTAGGTAAATAAGTTTATTGAATAAGGTTGAATACAAATAGTGAAATACAAGTAATTTATTTACATGTTTTATATTTCATTTGCAATGTATATCAAGATCTTATGAGCAGACTCTTGAAAACTGTGAGGAACAAATTCTTTTATAAGCGCAGCCCATCTACTTGCACAATAAAAAAGAAAAAATAGCTCTAAATCCTAAATATATTTGTAGCCTTAGAGGAAAAAATCTTTATGTGAATGCTGCGGAACAAAGGTTTAACAAATATTCATTCATATAAGTGGAAACAAAATAATAAGAGAAACACTAGTAGTGTTAGAGTTATTAGCATTCGCAATAATAATTGATTACTAAACATCCATAGCAATCATTAAATTAATAAATAAATTCTGAACAACTCAATAATTATTTAATCCTAAACTAAGCAGAGCCTGGTGGGTACTTAATGACGTATAGAATACATCAATAAGTATATAAACAGCAATGACTGGAAGAATTCATCACAAAACATATGCTATCGGGATTCGAACCCGGGACCTTTGGCACAGAAGGTAAGATCGCTACCATTGACCAATCGGCCGTCGAGTTGCTAACATCTATCGCCCCAAATTGCGTTCGCGTTCTGCTAAGTGTTGCCAAGTAATTACATACCTTTAGCCTGAAAATCGATTGTCTATCGATAGGCTATAGAGAACCCCAAATCACTCATAATATCAATAGAGTTTTCTTTGAACACTATGAATCAATATTTTGACCTATTTTAACGATAGTATCGTAAGAATAGATCCAAAATATCGATATTATTTATAGCGCTATCGATTTTGGGTGGAAATCGATAGTTCTTTCTAGAGTTTAAAGCCAATTTTTCTAGAACGCTAGTCCTCCTGCTATCGTGCTAAATAAACTTTACCGCGCACGAATGAATCCGATTTAACTCAACAGTTCATGATGCTTAACAAATGAGTATGAGTGACTGAGAAGGGAAGATGGTTGCATACTGTACAATAAAGTAATTTGCTGGTGTTTCAAGTTCATTATCCTATGGCTGATTTTATTTAGTAATGATTTCACGTTTGTGTTCACGTTGTTTATGGTACAGGTCCGTAGGTCAGTCAGTAATTTAACATCGATCGTCTCCTGACTCGCTCATGAAATGAACTCCATTAGTACTATTACTAAACACTAGATAGAAAAGACAGACTCCATATCAACAATAAATATATTGAAAATTGTTGACATGCAATTAAGTATGTAAAATGCAGCTAGATATAAATAACTTATACTACAGTTTTAATTAAAAGCCGATAATGAGTAAAAAAAACGAGACTTAAGCTACTTCAATGTTTAGTAATCTGGAATAATCTTAAAATTATTTCTTATGCAAGAAGTAATTGGACGTATTTCCATGGTAAGGATCCAACTCTTCACTTAAATTGACGTAAGTATACCAAAATGGCCTTAATGTCATATACTTTCACTTTCACATCATGCAAATAGAAAGTAGCATAAGTAGAAAATGACCCTTCGCTCTGACATTTTGCTACAGCTGTTTTCGTGACGTGAAAGTATAGCAGTAGAAAAGGTCATTTTGGTATACTTACGTCAATTCTCTTCAGGCGCTATTCATTTATTACGTAAGACTATTTTCGCTAGCTTTTGACCCCCTCCCCCCTATTATAAGAAAAAATAAGAATAGGCCAACCCCCTCCCCCCCTGTTTAATATTTATTACGTAAGAATCTAAAGGCAAAAATGAATACCGTGGGTGGCGCGGGTCCGTTGTCATGGAAATGGAAATCATTTACCTATACGCATCCTCGGCACTCGCGCTTTTAAAGTATAATTTTAACTTTGCCCATTTTTGTGATCTTACGTAAGAACTATCGAGACTCCCTCCCACCCCCTTGTAAGAAACAATAAGACATGGTTGACCCCCCTCCCCCCCTAAATCGTCTTACGTAATAAATGAATGGCCCCTCAGTCAAAGCTTCTCAGACAGTCTTATGAAGATACTGAGGCTTTTCTGAAAATAATGCAGTAGATTCTATGTATCCTCTTTTCACTTTGTGCTTTGCAGTAGTCTTCTAGTTTACTGTAAACATGTTTTGTTTAATTTATATGAGGTGGGGACCTGGTGTCCTGTTACAACGGGTTTTTATTACCCATTACAGGCACCAGCGATCCACAACCTGACTGTACTTACATTAAGCTAGCAACAAGTTTATTGTTGTGGTGAGAAATAAACATTTTATTTATTATTATTTATTAATTTAAGTGAAGTTGTGGGTTGGATCCTTACCATGGAAATACGTCCAATTATAATAATTGTAATGAAGTATGAACATTAAATAAAGTAGGCATTTTTCATTAAAAATATGTATTAGTATGTATAGACACAGTATCTACATTGCACATTTTTTTAACTTAAAATATAATTTTTAATTCAACCCATCAAGTTTCCAGTTGATATCTTGAATTACTGGAGCTATTCGAATGTGAGGATCTGAAAAATAAAAAAAAAATTGAATAGATTTACAGCAAATATTACAGTTAACTATAATTTTGTTAATATTGAATGTCTAATTAAATAAATAGAATATATCAATTATAATATCAAAATATATACATATATAGAAAATTCTTCATACCACTGATCAATATTCCTATATATTCATGATATTGGAAAACAGTCTTCCATTTTAATCATAAAAAAGTATTCTACTATAATGGACACAGGAAAATTAACTGTTTATTAATTTATTTTTATTTTAAAATACACACGTATTATAGGAGGTAAAATGTGGAGCAGAAAGAACAAATCGGGAACGGATAGGTAGCTAAATAATACAACAAGAGCAATGCCAATTATTCCAAAGTCTAGCGATGCGCGTAGAAATCTAAAAAAAGAAAGAAATCTAAAAATATGTTTTTGTACTACTACTGTATGCCAAATGATATAAAAAATTGTAATATTCAATAAAATCTGCAAAGCTGTTGCAACCGATGAAATTACTATCTATACTTATTCTAAAGATGTTAATTTATGATGTGAATCCCAGGCTTTCGAGTTATGAATATCTCATTTCAATTCACTTTGTATGGAAAAGAATGCGGGTATGTCGGTTGTTGTTCAGTGCGGTTTTAAATGGAAGTTTTCAATACTCACCTAATGTAGCAATTCCTTGAGGTATGACACTGCAACCTTCTGGAACATTTTGAGCAGCAATGACAGCATTTGTTGATTCTATTACCAATTCATTTGTCCAGATATCTTTGAAACTTTCTTTCATTTCTTTTAATAGTTTATCCAGAGTCGTCTGAAAAACAAATCGGAAAATATAATAACTTAAAAAATTAGGATCAAATTTAATAGTACAAATGTGGATCTATTCCTTACGTAAATAGCAAAACTCTTAGGCAGTTCAATTCTGTTAAGTATTTAATTTAGTTATTAATTTATACAACATTTCACCGCCATTACCAATCCCAATGCGACAGTGAAGCAATAATATTTAAATAATTGTATGTATACCAAAGTATATTGTGTATACTGTATAGTGTATACCAAAATCTTCTAAGGTGACTTAAAAATGGCGTCAAACATTGAGCGACTTTGACAACAAGAAAAATCTGTACTCTGAGAGAATTCTTAAGAGCAGCATTATTTATTAGTTATAAGAATTACTATACTCTGATTTTTAATTAGATGGACTAAAGTGACAGCCGCCGTGCCACTGTATTTTTTTTAATGTTGCCAACTGAAGAGCATAGTATTGTGACGCGAGTAATTTTATCGATTGAATTGAATTATCGTGTAATCGACATGATTGTTTATAGGTATAATAAAATGATTTTGTCGTATTTTTCCTTGTGCTCTTATTTTTAATACATATTTAGTAAGTTTTCGATGTATTGTTTCTATTTAAAAATGTAGTAAAGTAGTAATGAATTTATTAATTTTTATTTATTTCCTCGCAAATATGTTATAAAACGTCGTATGACAGAATAAAAAACAACAAATAGGAACAACAACACTCAAAAATAACGTAACAAAGAAAAATATAACAAAATCTTATAGTCCGAAAATATTTGAAGTCACGTGATGGTTTTAGAATTTGCAGGAAAACCACTTTATCATAAAAAAATATTTAAGCTGGGGTGGGGATCACTACATCATTCGATTAATTTTCAATTACAAGTATTTTGGTACATACATATTTTAACAGACAAAACTGATAAAAACAATATTAAGTTAATTTAAACCAATTCAGTTTCTGTAAATATTTTTTCTAAAATGAATAGTCGATAGAGAACTGGGTTTTATTTATGTCTTCTAATTAAGTAGTTTTTTATAAAAATAACACAGTTCGGGTGTTTTGCATTTAACAATGTGCGAATTTGAACAATTTATTGAATTTCAATTGGATAAGGGGACAACACTATTTTTTATTTTCCATTATGTGGTATCATTACTAATGTCACTTTAGTCCATCTAATTAAAAATCAGAGTATAGTTATTATGTTTTAAGTAGGTATAAGATTTAATTTAATTGTATGAGGTATATATTGATATACCTCATACAATTAAATTAAATCTTATACCTACTTAACGACAAGACATTGCTGAAACGGAAGTAGACGATCACCCATAGATGCTGTACACCGTCGCATGGGTCTCCCTACATTTATCGACGCGGAATCGGCTTAAGCCGAGTGCGTATCACCACACTACTCGACTTATCGCCGATCAGCAGTTGCGAGGGCTGTTGACATGCTATCGGCAGTCGATTACTCCGAACGGCCGTCACGAAGGCTGTTCACTTACGTTCGGCAGTCGACTCCTCCGAATGGCCGTCACGACCTCTGTTCACTTACGTTCGGCAGTCGACTCCTCCGAACGGCTGTCGCGACGGATGTTCACATTCGTTCGGCAGTCGACTCTTCCGGATAGCCGTAGATAGTAGCAGCGTACTGACTGAAATCGCGAGCGCCTGTTTGCCATCGGAGATAAAGGCATACGAGCCGATCATTCGACTGCTACCCAACGCCGATCGGCCGCCTCCGGCGCCGTTCAGCTACCGTCGGAGATGAAGGCATGCGAGCGGATTATTCAACTGCCGTCCAACGCCGTTCGACCGTCTCCAGCGCTATTCGGCAGCAGTCGGAAACGATCCGCTAGATTCAGCGCCGTACGGATGCGATCAGCTAATCGACAAATGGCTCGTTTTGCCGTCAGCCGGCGTCGCGACGCGTCGTCCGAGCCGAGCCGATGCGAATGGTATTAGTAACACCCTTATTTCGTAGACATAAAGGCTTTTTTGACCGGTGTTAGCCGATTCCGCGTCGATATATGTGGAGAGACCCTTAACGGTCATTCACGGCCGCGTGCTGTTGATGTAATAACCGAGCGTAAGCGGTTGTATGCAGAATATATTGTTTCGCTACCTGTAAGATGAATGCTTCAGTATCTTTATTCAGGCAACCAAGTGCAATATTAACATTTTTCACTTGTAATCTCAAATCAAACGAAGATGTAACAAGACTGTGCAGCGCCATTATCAATGCAACATCTTCGTACTGTGAACCTTCTTTAAGAGAGGCTACCTTTCGTTCATGTTTCCTTCTATTTTTGCTGGAACGAAAACTCCGACTGAAATCAGAAAGATAACATTAAAATAAGTTGTTGTAATGGCTGTTAAACTTAGGGTTGCCAATTCCTTGGGACATAGCATATCTGATCCCCTAAATATGAAAATATTAAGTAAATTAGGTACAGGTAAAAGCTAGGTATTTTGATAATTTTTTGGTGTTTTCAGAAAATGTAGACTAGTTTTGTTCATCTCTAAATTTTCAAAATTAGTTTACAATAATTGCTCAGATCCCTATAAGTAGAGGGGTGGGGTGCGCGAAGACAGCTCCTATAGTTGGCTGAGTGCCCAGTTTGGTCTCGCAGCACAGAGACTGGGGAATCAGTGCGTCTCTTTTACGAACGTACTCCTTCGCAATGTGGGGTATGAGGCACTTAACGCACCTCGGAGCAGTTTGCCACTGCATGGCTATGTAATTGACAGATTACGCTGGCTTACGTTGAGGGAACAAATGTTATGTATGTACCTTATAAAGACTCAAAGATTTTCACATACTTTTCTTAACCGATTCATTGCTACATACAATTACAGAAACGAAGGCTACGAGCTTGATTTACGTGAAAAATGAAGATAGTTTTATTCTGGGTTGATTTCCCTAAAACTTGATTTGAAGGAGTTTTCATCGATTTAAAAATGACACGGTTGACAGTGGCTAACGCCACACGCAAAAAAAATGATGACACGACAGGCGTGCCATCAGCAACGAATCGGTTAAGCAAAAGTATAACATACATTTATAAAACAAAGTAGATATTATTAAAGTATATTTGTCAACCCTTGTTTGATCTAACTGTAGCAGAAAAACTGTTTTTAATAAATCTTACAGACATTTGTACATTTATTTTACATCATACGTACGTAAAATTTTATGTAATTAAGTATGTGAATGTCAGCTATTATTAGGTGTAGGGCATGGAATACCGAAATGATTTTCATACCGGTATTGAAATTTTCAATAACCGGTTTTTATTATCAATAAGAACCTAAATTTCGATATTTTTCGGTATTTTTTAAATACTGTTATTATATAATTACTATTTAAATTATTACAATAACGTTGGTAAGTCTTGTTACGGGAGAGCAACTAAAACAGTTTTCGACAATTTATGGCTCCCTAGAAACCACAAAATGAGTTATTAAAATAAAGGGGATTAAAAATACTAAAGAAAATAAGGTATGATTTTCCAATAATCGAGACTTTTGGCGATTGTCATAATTATCATAAAATATGAAAACTCATCTGCAATATGAGCCTCACTATAAACCAAAACCACCTTTATCCACCTTAACCGCCTTTAACCACCCTTGCGAAAATAGATATTTTTTGATACCTAAAAAACGGTATTTTATCCTCAAATACCTGTATCAAAATACCGAAATTTTTTATCGGTATACCGGTATTTCGATATGCCGGTATACCGGTATCCAAGCCCTACTTAGGTGGATCATTGAACTCAAAATATTTACCTGGAACCCCGAGATGAGGAAGCCAAGGTACTGCCAGCATCTGAATAAAGATCGCTGTCTTTATTATAATAGGATGGGTCATACATATCCACAGGGTTTTTACATTTATTTTCTCTTACTACACAAAGGCGCTCTCTGTATTTAATAAAAGTGCTCCCATTTGACTCTATTAATTCTTTTAAATTTCTATAGTCTTCTAACACAGCTGGTAACAGATACTTTTCTGTAACAAGAATAATTTGTTAGTTTTCCTCATTAATATTAAATTTCACGTGAGAAATCATAAGGTATACCTTTCAATTCATCTTTATCATATTGCTCACATAGTCTATAAGCAGTTTTGTATTGACCACATGCTATTGCATAAAAAATTGATTTTTCAATATTCTTATAGTATTGTTCCAGTATCTGTAAAGCATCATGATGTCTCTTTTCTTCTTTCAATATATTAACTAGTTCCCTGAAAAAAAGCAATTAATATCATTAATCATTAATAGTTGAAATATATAGGGAGTTAAAAGTCTTATAAACTTACAAACAGAGTTCCATAAATTGATCTGGTAACCATTTTTTGTATGCTAATTTTACAGCCAATTCCCACTCCAAAGCCTCTTTAAAACAAGCAATTGCATTATCATAATTTCCAGCTCTTTCAAATATTATTCCTGCTTCAATAAACTGCTTCTTCAAACGCAAATGTATACCAAAATCATTAGAAATTTCCTTATATATTTCAACATCTGGAGAAAATAGCTTCAATGCATCTCTATATAAACTGTGGTACTTCACAAATGTTTTTAATTCCTCATATTTCTCTTGTCCGCACATTACAAGACTCTTGACCGCTTTACTATATCTCTTCAGATACTTATTAATAGAGAATTTCTTATAATTTTCGTCCATCTCATTCAATTCATTTAGCATAGGAATATATTCTTTTGGGTCCTTTTGAGATTTATTTGCCACAAGCAAAACTAAATCAAAGTCGTACATCCCGAGAGCTACATCAAACAGTTGATTTACATCTACCATATACAATAAATACTTGAGAGCTTCATCAGATCCTACTGGCAATTTTGATCCACCTGATTCACGCAATTTGAGTTGTTTGATTATCGACAATGCATTTTCTATATCTATGTCAGTGTTTTTTTTAACAAAAGTGGTCAATATTGGTAATATTTTAGTGTCACTATCGTTTCTTTCATTTAAATGTAATCTTACAACATCACATATTGCCTGGACTTTATCACTGGTTTCTGGCCTAAATTTATCTGGTTTGCTGATATAACTACTAGCATACATAGTTTTTGTAACATCAACATTTTCTAAATCGGATAGAAATAGGCTCAACCAAGAGTTGTTTTTAACCGATTCCAAAAATATATCTATATTTTTAATAAATTTCTCAGGGTCGTGGTCATAAATTAAATTTAAATTTATCCTCTGTTTCCTCATCAAATCAAATGCGTCATGATATTTTAGGTCATCAAGATATTCCCCTATTAATTTCAGAGATAGAGGTCTTGGTTGTATAGCTTCTAAGTTTCCTCGAGGCAACTGGAAGACGGTCCTGGTATCATTTGGGACAACCACAACCAATTTTGCACCTCTTTCTATTTTCCTTTTGTATATGTGTTTATCACGCTCATTTTTTTGAAATTCAATCAGTGAATTGATTCCTGAATGTGATAATTCAGTACACAGAAGAACATGTTGCAATGTTGTCAAAAGTAGAAAGTGAGTATGAATAAAGTAAGAACTGACACTGTTCAAAATCGTACTGTCATTTAAAATTAAATTATTTTTGTGTGAAAGCCCTATGTAGTACAATGATTCATCAATAATGATAACACTGAATTTTGGACACGAGACACCAAGAGATATATCTTGTGAATCTGCAGAACCACCTTCATAATATTTAATGACGTCACCATTGTTTCCCTGTAAGAATAATTTTGATAGCTCAGTCGGATGTGACTGCATTCTAGTAACAGATTTAGGCAATTCAGTAATATTGACTTGCATTATTTCATCAGAGTCAATCCTATACTCTAATAATTTGTAGCCATTGTTATGTGATGTTATACACACAATGGTATGAGAATTCATCCAATACCAGTTGTAATATTGAAATGGAAAGTTATTTTCAACAACACTTATAGTTTTTAAACATGTGTATTCCAAAGGAAATTTAGATTTTTGTTTACAAAATATTATTTTATTATTTGGTGTTACAGCAAAGAAGGTATTTGAATCTAATCCATCCATTTCTGGTGGAGCAAAATGTACTGAGTTGATAGGGAAGTCACAATTAACTTCTGTGGCCGCCATGGGTGGAGGTACTACTGTCTGTCTGAAGCCAGTGAGTAGAATTTTTGCACCATCAATTACAGCCACCACTGCGTCATCATTATTTGTCTGACCTCTACTATGATCGACACTCCAAATCCAAGAATAGCAGTAATGAACACCATCTTGTAAGAACACATGTAACTTTTTATTATTAGTTATATCAAAATCATTGTCCCACAGTATTTTGTTGATTTTCTGTTCACTAGTGTATACCAATGACTGTTTATGATACCAGTGGTAATTACTACTAGTAAATAATAACAACTTTTGTGAATCAGTCACAGTATTTCTACATTGCAGTGTCAGTATTTCAGAATCTGTACTCCAACTTATGTCTTCAACTACAGTATCAGAATTTACTGGGATAGGGAAACCCCCATGCTTTAAACCGTTCTTTTCAAAAAAGGCTACTACATATTGGTTATTAAGTTTTTGTGTAGTTGCAATAACATTTCCACTAGGTCGCCATGCGAGGTTCGGTTCTAGGCCTTGTTGTTTTTCACTAGTGTATTGTAAGTGACCTTCTCTGTCAAAAACTTTGAATCTTCGAAGCCCTTCTGAAGTAAACCCGATGGCATATAAATTGCCATCTCCTCTCCATGATATTTTAACAGATTTCTCATTGTCCAAGAGTGGATCTAAAACATACTTAATTTAAAACTATCTAATAAAGAAATTCATGATGCAATGTATCAACTGAAACAAAAATTAGGTAGCATAATTGTTACTCCTTTAATAATTTTTGAGATTTTTTAATAAAATTTTGAGGTATTTAAATTTTTTGACAGATAGATCCGCCATTGGATGTGCATAATTACTTATTAATATTATTTATAAAATACACTGCAGCAGAAATGTGTTGTTATTGTTCAGGCATGCTGCAAATTCAAAAACTGTATTAGCATAATGTTTTTGCTGTAGAAGTAGTTTAGAAGAAAAATATTTTTTTAATAATTAATAATCATTTTTGGTAAATCTTTAAAATCTTAAATAACATTATAAATACATCACAATACAAATGTGCTCATAGTAATTATAAAAATTTGCAGTAACTCACCAGCACTAAATTCATTTTTTACTTTCGCAGCTTGTTTTCCTTCAGAACCATGAAACTGAGTTTCTTTCTTTCCCCAGCCTACGGTGACAAATTGTTTTTCTCCAAATTCTTGATTCAGTAAATTGACTTCATTGATAGTATCATATGTACAAGACATTAAAATAGTGTTCAATTCTTTTGTAACCAATACAAGTAACTCTTGATCAGGGCTCCATTCCATAGCCTGTTGAGTCAACATCAATTTAATACAAGTAATGGTAAAAAGGAAAAAAAGGGCGCCACGTGCAATAAGTAAAATTTATATTTACAATTAAAAATGAATTATTGTCTCACCAGTAATCCTTTATCACAAACACCTGCTAGATCACAAACATCGCCAGATTCTGCGATTGTTATTATTTCACCATTTTCTAATCCGATACATAAAGTGTTTAGAAGTGAAAGATATGTTACAGTCACGGGTTTACTTTTACACATAACAACATCCGATAAGTCTTTGATCCAATTAACATCTCCATTATCACGAAAATTGGTAACAATAAGGTTATGTGAACATGTATAAATTTCACCGCAATTTAACTCATTATGAGCGTAACAAATGGCTGTCCAGTCATTAAGATTATTCTGTACTTTGTTTATAAAAACTTCCCATACACTTAAATTCCTCATTTTTATTTTTATTATACAAACATATGTTATTGTTGCTAACAATACCCCGATACCCGAACGACCTGAGTTTTTTTTGTTAAGTTTTCCCATAAGTGAAGACAAAGGGTACAAAACCCATGCAGCCTAGTCTTCAGTTATTTCTTAATTAGATCATGATGAATGATGATGGAGGTAATTTATGAATGATAGATAAGCAATGAACGATGAATAGATAGGGAAATAATCCCTACTCTAGGTTTCAGTAAAGCTGTGGGGTTTATTTAAACGACGTCGTGGACTTCTTGAGAGAGCGCGAAAAGCTACCTTCCGTTTTCACTTGTCAACACTCAAGCATATTCAGAAACATTCAGTGTTTAATAACTTACCATTATTACACATTAATATCAACCACTTTAGTGTAAAATAGTTTAAAATATAACTTTTAATTAAATTTTATCTATTTGTGTACCCACCATATCATCTACATATATGATGCTGCGGACTTTTTAATATTTTTTTAGAATTTTACAACATCTTAATTAGATGTACTGAAATAACTTTACCTAACCGCTATGGCAATCTTCGTAAAAAACGCATGGCTTGGCCATATTTTCCATAAACCTGTCATCTTTAACACCTACATAAATTTATAGCCAAGCTGCGTTTGACTGGTGAGAGTACCGCGTTTATATCGATACAAGTTTGTGTCGACGACGGCCTTTCAATGCCACTGACTCGCACGATCCATGTCAGTGATCTCGCCTAGCGAGTCAGTGGCATTGAACGTGTTAAACAGACTTGAAATTTAGTAGGTCTTACGATTTCATTATTTATGTTGAGTTATAAAACTGCGACAATTCTTTTGTTTAGAACATAGCCAAATTGTCACCCAGACGAAATATCCCCGTAACCTCCTTGCAAAAAGTTTAATATTTTTTATTTTATTTTAACTGCAGCTGGGTTCATCCAGTTAAAATATATTTTCTTTTTAACGGTTTCTTTATTTTTTTCGCACAGTTATATCGATAATTACTTTGACGTGCGGTGTAGCGGATCATTCTCCACCATATTTTTTTTTAACAGACAATATTGAAATATATTTAAACATTATGAATAGGATGCAAGAAAACCACGTTATAAATGGATACAATACATTGCATATGTACATCGTATTGCACTGAATAGCAAATATTTGAGATAAGAAAAGTATGTAGGTGTATTTATACCTAATCTATTTGATACTGACTCACATCCTGTCTCGCGTTGTAGTGTTGCACTAGATATGGGCGTTTTCGCTATTTTTTGAAAACCGTTACGTAACGGTTTTGAAGTTTCCATACCGTTATCAAAAACCGTTTTCAGTTTTGGTTATCAGGTTTTCAGTTTGGTTTGGCTACTGCAAAACGAATGAAAACTAAAACGCTGTTAGCTAACGTAACGGAAGGTTTTGTTTTAGTTTTACGTAATTATGGTTATGAAGATATCCCTTCGTGCTTTTACTAGATCTAGTTTGTTGAAATGAAAATGTATGAACTAGTATTTTTTGATGTAATGTGAATAAATGAGAACTTAAATCTTTTTTGGCGCATTTAAAAATCGTCATATTTACAATATTTTTTATTTCGATATTTTTTGATAAAAATTACAGGTTTTCAGTTTTGGTTGCATTGCGTTAGTTATGAGAAAAACGGTTTTATGTTTTGCGGTAACGTTACGTTTCGGTATGAAATTCAAAACGGTTTTTAGTTACGTTTTGGTATAATGTTCTCATGCCTATGTTGCACTATACTGAGTAAACTAGGCGATGCAGTCGCTAAGCATAAAGCTACGCAAGCACCATATATTGGAGCGGAGCGTAATAAAAAAAGATTTTTTTTTTGTTTCATGGGAATTTTTGCGAATTTCGAAATTCCGTCTCAATCTGGTCCTAAACCTATTAATTCGATTCCACACAAAAAAAATTAAAATCCGTTGAGAACTCGGGAAGTTATGGCGTAACAGACATTGCGCCATTGAAGCTGATCCATAGGAGCTCCAATTAATATGATGTTGTTATTATCAATATTGAATGTTAACATGACTGTAAATACTAGGCGATGCAGTCGCTAAGCATAAAGCTACGCTCGCACCATATATTGGAGCGGAGCGTAATACCTAAAAAAAGAAAAAAAAATCGATTTAAATTTTTGCAAATTTCAAAATTCGGGCTCCGTCACAATCTGGTCCTAAACCTGTTGATTCGATTCCACACAAAAAATATTAAAATCGGTTAAGAACTCGAGAAGTTATGGCGTAAAAGACATTTCGCCATTGAAGCTGATCCATGGGAGCTTCGCTCACTTCGTTCGCACCGCTCCAACTAGGCGATGCAGTCGCTAAGCTTAAAGCTACGCTAGCACCATATATTGGAGCGGAGCGTAATACCTAAAAAAAAATATTATTATTGTACGATGGGAATTTTTGCGAATTTCAAAATTCGGGCTCCGTCACAATCTGGTTCTAAACCTGTTGATTCGATTGCACACAAAAAATATTAAAATAGGTCAAGAACTCTGGAAGTTATGGCGTAACAGACATTTCGTCATTGAAGCTGATCCATGGGAGCTTCGCTCACTTCGTTCGCTCCGCTCCAATAATATTTTTGCTATTCAAACATTAACTTCCTAGATTTCTCTATCTAAAGAAATTATTACAAAAAAAAATTGTCTCGTCTCGGGCAGGACTCGAACTTACATTTCTTTCCAGCCCGCCTAGCATGCGCTACTCGAGCTATCTCGCGCACGATTGAAGAGAAGTTTGTCGACATCGACATAATATCTCGTTGTTCTTAATGTAGACAAACAAGTGTTGCCTCTTGATATATGATTATTAACTACTTTATTATCTAACATAGCAACACCGATGTCGTTCATTTAATTGGTGTTGCGTGTTTTACCCTTTTATTTATTTTTTGGAAATGTGGATTACATCAATTTTGACGTTGTCTGACGACTTACATGATCTGTGGTTGAACGGTGTTTGTTTTTTTTTTAAATCGCCGAAAGTTTTTGCTGTTTATTCTTTTAATATAAGTTTATTCTTTTTACAAATGTAAAATTTTAAAAAGAATAAACGAGTACATTTAGTCGACGCAATATACTAAGGGACTAAGATTTGTAAAAAATGCAACGAGTTTTACAAGTAGATTGATAAATGTTACTACACAAAAAAAATATATTATTGTTACTATTACTAATATGATTGTTATATAAAATATTGTTACAGTTTTGATATTATTAGGTTGAAATTGATTTTGATAGGTAGATGGTCAATAGGTCGAGGATCTTCTTAACGAAACTGGGTAGGCACTGGTATTGTCCCCGCCAAATAAGTTAAACATGATTTGAATGGAACATTGAAATCACGTGACATGCGCATAGTGTACCTAAACTTGCTACTGCGCATTTCACGTGATTTCAAAATCATGTTCAACTTATTTGACGGGGACTATACCTACGCTTGCCGTAGATGCGCAATTGCGATTGCGCTGGCCCGACTTTCCTATATATATCCTAAAATATATAACTATAAAACATATTTTTACGTTTCGTTCACCCTTAATATACTTTGAGTACATAATTGTAATAAAACACCGCCATCGCTCCAATCGAAATAGCACACAAACCACTTGTCGTCTCTTCTCTACGTACTGACACAAAGACGAGAAATATGTCGACAATATCGGTTAAAATGTCGACAAAACGCAATTGCCATGTTAGAGTTTGGAGACAAAAATCCGCGGCTAAGTAAAAAAACACGTTTGACATAAGAAATCGACTTCTAAGCGCAGCCATGTTAGAGACGACTGACGACAAATGACTAAAACACGAGAAAATGGGTAGACAAAATTTTGTCGCGTTGCGTAATTATGCTAGGCGGGCAGGCGAGGAATAGTTTGATTGATCTATCGATATAATAACCGGAAGTGGACGGAATAAGGGTGGGCGTGTGTGGTTATTATAATGATAAAGTGTAGGAATGTAAATACGCCAATAATGTAAGATGTGTAATGTCGAAGGTCATTTCTTCTTCTTTCACCTGGAGTCGATGAGCGTTTTATGCTTTCTTCTGGCATCGACGGGCTTCTTTACGAAAGAGTTTCCTTTAAAACTGCATACTTATTTGTATCAGAAAATAAAAAAAGTACACTAATTAAGTATTATTGTTGTCGCCTTCGACACTGGCTTGTCGCACGGTGATTCATGTTCCATACTAAGGCGGCCATAAATCGAATATACAAAATATATTTTTTTAATTTTACACGTTGAAATATATTTAGGAAACATATAAATTTATTAAAAAATATGACAATATTTAGGTGGAAAAAGGTCTCGCAGTAATTTTGTTTTAGACTGTAACTCAGTTCGCTCTACTTCAATATTTTCGACTACGTTCAACCAATCTTAATAGTTTTCTATTAACTTAGATTTAGTACTATTTGATTTTACCCAGTAATGAGATAATCGGTTATGTATATTGCTAATTTTATTAGTTAAAGTCGCTAAATTAATATTTTCGATGTCATCCGCAAGACACGAAGTTTCGGTTCTAAGTGTTCACTTGAATTGAAATAGTGATAGGTACTCAAACAGTGACCAAGTTTTGATGACTCACGCGTTGCGGTAATTAGACTCGAGATGCGCTTACTTCCAATGCACAAAAGTGAATGATAATTTGACCTTTTTATTGCGCCCCTAGCTATAGATTAATATTGTATTAGCGACGAGGCACCCTCCGAACTCGAGGGAGTGAGGTGGTGAATCCGCTATGGATACTCCGGCCCGGCTTTGAAGTTCTGTCAGACTCGTACTGACTAAACACCATCTAAAGCCACCGGCGCAAGCGCTACTCGATGCGAATAGTAAATTTGACGTGGTGGTCAGTCGACAATTGAGAGGACTGGGGTAGACCTGAAGGGTCTGTCGTGACTCTATTTTTGGCAGATTCCTGTGCCTCTAAGAGGAGATTCAGGTCGGCCGATAGCTGATTGGGGATATTTTGACGATATTACATTTTGTAACATTCATTTGAGGAAGAACACAATACAAATGTTATTCTCACACGGCTCGGCTAACTAACTAGTTTAGAAAATTAAATTGACAAAGTATTTCTATATATTTAAACATTGTACGTTCGATTAAATGAAGAAATCAATTGTGTTTGTCTCACACGACTCGGCTAGCTTACAACAGACGCCATGTGCTGCGGCGCGGGAGGGGTGCGCGAGCGCGGTCCGGTACCGGCGCTCTCATTGGCCGTTGTCATCAGACAGACAACTTGACGAAAGTTAGAAAATTATGGTAGGCAACGTTACGAAATTAATAAGGGTTGCCCGCTACATCCTCCTCCTCCAAGTCATGACGTCGACCCGACGATGATTTGGCAGAACTAAGAACGAGCTTGCTTCCGAGACTTACGAGGTCGACCTCGCTGTCGCCGGGGTTGGACCGGCTGTTCAATATTAGTTACATCATCACAGATAAGACCAGTGAGATCGGAGACATGGAAACGACCTAAATATTGACCCTGGTTATCGTCCAACTCATAGGCCGTAGGGCTAACGACTCTTTTGATGGTATATGGCCCATCCCTCTGAGGCATAAAGTTTCGTGTTAAACCTTTGGGCGCAATGCTAAGGGCATGTGTGGTCAACAATACTTTGTCACCAACTTTGAAAACAGGAGACGACCTTCGCGATGAATCAGCGTATTCCTTTTTCGTATCTTGTTGCTTCTCAACCCGATCTCTTATGTCCTTTAAAGATTCCACAAACCTAGATAGGTAGGGTGTAACCTGAGGGACGAATGTCTCCTTCTCTAATATGGCCCGCAGATCATGCTGGATGTCAAACGGGGTTCGCATTTCACGGCCATACATCATGTACGCCGGTGTTACACCAGTTGTAGAACACGTAGCTGTATTAAGGGCAAACTGTACCTGGGGTAAGAATTTCGGCCAAGAGCGATGCTCATTTTGTACTAATATGGCTAATTGAACTTTAAGGTCCCGGTTTTTCCTCTCCGCTGGGTTGGCCTCGGGATGATAAAGGGGTATAAGGTTTTGTTTAATACCGAACAAAAACATACACTGCTGCATCATTGCAGACACAAATTGGACTCCATTGTCTGAAATGATCCGTCTGGGAAAACCATACCGGAGAAAATATTCTTCTATCATGACTTTAGCACACACCTCAGCGGTTGCCTCTTTGATAGCGAAGACCTCCACCCATCTGGTGGCAGTATCCTCGATGAGAAATACCCACTTCTCACCAGACTCTGCTTCAGGTAGTGGACCGAATAGATCAACAGCTAAAACCTCGCCCCGTTGATTAAAAATCGGTGTCTGCAAAAGTCCAGTGGGTTTTTGATTCGCAAATTTGTAGCGTTGACAGGTTATGCAATTTTTCAGATACTCTGTTACATGCTTTCGCATGCCTGTGAAATAGTACCTCTGTCTGATACGGTCTAAAGTACGGTCTACGCCTTGATGACCAGCCGTAGGTGTGTCATGGAATTCTGCAAGTACATCCTTGAGCATTGATACTGGTACTACTAACTGCGGCTCTTCGGAGTCAGATTCTGGAGCGTGACGATAAAGAACACCTTGGTCCATTAGATAGCCGCGTTCTAACCAGCGAGCTGAAGTTGTGGGGTCACTGCTGCTCTCCATGTCTTTGATAACCTTGCTTACCTCGGGATCCACTATTTGCGCGGATCTGAGTTCAGCAGCACTTTTGCGAGGCAAGTCTATAATGACTGAGCAGACTCCACATGTTTCTTGAGTAATCTCATTGCAGAAAGGGCGGCTAAGGGCGTCAGCTACGACATTAGCCTTACCAGCAGTGTACTCATACTTTATATCAAAAGCTTGCAATTTGAGGGCCTAGCGCATTAACCTGCCACTAGGAGATTTTAAGGTCAAAAGCCATCTCAAGGGCTGATGGTCGCTACGCAAAATAACTGGGTGACCCTCTATATATGGGCGATACTTCTCTACTGCCCACACGACGGCAAGTGCTTCCCGTTCGGTAGTCGAATACTTCTGTTCAGCGGGCGTCAATAGCCGACTGGAATATTCGATGGGATGCATATCGTTGTCACTCTCGCCTTGCAAAAGGACAGCACCCAATGCATAATTGCTAGCATCCGTGTGTATTATGAACGGTTTGCTATGATCGGCCTGTACAAGGACTGGTGCTGTAATAAGTCGCTTTTTCAACTCATTAAAGGCTCGACGTTGTTCATCGGCCCAGACCCCCGGGTCATTCTTTTTTGTTAGTTTTGTGAGTGGCTGAGCTATTCCAGAAAATCCAGGCACAAACTTCCTGAACCAGGAGCAAGTTTGCAAGAAACTTTTAAGATGCTTGAGATTGGCTGGTTCATTCATATGTTGAATGGCCTGCACCTTGGACTCGTCAGGCAAAATACCTTTGGGAGTGATGAGATGCCCTAGATACTTCACTTGTTCACAAGCGAAATGGCACTTGTCTCTATTGGCACGCAAGCCAAATAGGCGTAGACGTTCAAATACAGCCTCTAGGCCTTCCAAATGCTTCTGTAAATCTCCATCTGTCAAAATTAGCAAGTCATCTAGATAAATTAATAAGATGACATCTTTTAAAGCGCTCCCGGAGCGAAAACGGTCCATTAACCTTTGGAAAGTCGCTGGGGCGTTTTTGAGACCGAAGGGCATACGAATGAAACGGTAAGTACCAACAGGTGAAACAAATGCCGTTTTGTCTCGATCAGCAGGGGCCACGGTCACCTGCCAGTAACCAGAACGAAGGTCGCAGGTACTCATGTACCCTTCTCTTTTAGTGGAGTGAAGGAGGTCCTCCATAACTGGCAAAGGGTAAGTATCACTTTTAGTAATAGCGTTAAGGCGCCGGTAGTCAACGCAAAACCGGTACGTACCATCCTTTTTAGGAACGAGGAGAGCTGGTGCGGCCCACGCTGATTCGCACTCTTCGATCACACCATCTTTCAGCATCCTTTCGGTTTCCGCCTCCATTATAGACCGTTTGGCGGGTGTGATGCGGTACGGCGGCACGGCGATAGGCGTGTGATCACCTGTATCGATGTGGTGCTCGGTAAAACGAGTGGCCTCTCCTCCTAGTCGAAAGACATCTTCATGGCGCTGGAGAACATGCATGAGCTGCTGGCGTTGGTCCTGGGTAAGCGACAAGCCTTCATCATCCCTTAGCGTCATCGAGGACACCGGGATTGATTCATGCTGTGGTATTCGATTTTCTTCATACTCAAGGGGATAAGTCTGCGAGCATCCCGAAAAGCGCCAGATAGAAGCAGCAAAATCAATTACCATACCTGCAGAATTGAGGAAGTCGATACCCAGGAGAGTGTCGTTGTTATCGGCATCAGGAAAAATCATAAAGTCCACTGGTACAGTCTTATCAACAGTTATGGTGACGTCAACACTTGCCACCAGGACCTCACGAGGATGCACGACACCATCAGCAAGCTTCACATTTACCGGTTTGGATCCGAAGGTAAACCCTTTTTCCTTAAATATTTTATAAAGCTTATGACCCGCTACCGAGCATTTAGCGGCGGTATCAATCAAAGCCATGCCACGCAAACCAAGAATTCGAACACTAAGCATTGGCCTTAGCTGCGTAGTACCTGCGGTTGTCGTCTGCAAGACGCCAGACGCAAAGAGGGAAACCGCGGGCAGAGCATCACCGGAAAAAACAGTGCTTGTCGCGGCCGCAACGGCGCCGCGCGATTCGTCGGAAGGAGCAATAAGCTTATTTTCACTATAGCAGTACAACTCACGAGTCGGAACAATAACTGGGGCAATTACCCTATCAGGTGGTAAATAAATGCTAGGACCTGTTATAGGTGCATTTACCCTACTAGGCGACAAATCAATGTTAGGACCGATAATAGATGCATTTACCCTACTAGGAGGCAAATTAATGCTAGAATCCATAATAGGTGAATTTACCCTACTAGATGCCAAATCAATGCTAGGTCCGACAACAGGTGAATCTACCCGACTTGGTATCAAATCAATGCTAGGTCCGATAATAGGTGAATTTACCCTACTTGGTACCAAATCAATGCTAGGTCCGATAATAGGTGAATTTACCCTACTTGGTACCAAATCCATGCTAGGTTCGATAATAGGTGAATTTACCCTACTTGGTACCAAATCCATGCTAGGTTCGATAATAGGTGAATTTACCCTACTTGGTACCAAATCCATGCTAGGTTCGATAATAGGTGAATTTACCCTACTTGGTGAATTTATTATCAATTTCATATCACAAATATCATTTGAATTCACACTATTACTACCATAATGAAAAGAATAACTCTTACAACATTGAAGTTGAGAATGATCACTAAAATTGTTACCAACACAATCTCTATTGAACAGCTGTTGCGACTGAAGGTAATAAGATGATCTACATTGACAATTAGAACACATTATATCATGTTTACATAAATCTTTATGGAAAGAATCTCTGTTCATAGTTTTAATAATTATACTAGATTTAAAAAATCTAAAAATCCCACGTTTTTCAATGTCCTAAAAAGAATAAAATAACCCTGCGGGGCAAAGCGAGGGGCCACTCAAAACGTGGGGGCGCATATTACTAAGAGGAGATTTTAAAGAGATGAATGACATGCATTGATGCCGATTATTGTAAAGATGCGCCCCCACGTTTTGAGTGGCCCCTCGCTTTGCCCCGCAGGGTTATTTTATTCTTTTTAGGACATTGAAAAACGTGGGATTTTTAGATTTTTTAAATCTAGTATAATTATTTTACTCTTTTTCGCTTTCTCGTATGTTTTTTTGTTGTTTGCTGAATTAAATCATAATCACACACTGCATTAATTAATCATGAACGCAGCAAACATATCGAGAGAAAGAAGTGACATAAAGTCTCATATAAAAGCGAAAGTGGCCGAAAGTTGTCGAAATTTGACCTGAAAGTGCATCTGGAAAGTTGAAAGTTGCTTTAGAGTGCATTGTCATCGGGTTCTGAACTATCCTGAAAGTTTCAGCTTTCTAGCTTATCGGAAAGTGCCTCAAATTTAAGTTGCAAGATTTTGCCCGGACAGACAAACAAATAAGAAAAGTGAGATAAGAAAAACGTGGTAAATATTTGCATCATGACTTGGAGTGTTATCAGAGGGTGTAGGTATTGAATGAAATTGATCACTTACCAAAATCGGCGAATATTTTTCGATTGAAAGAGATGAGAAAGCTACATTACTATTACATGTAGAACATTGCGACCACATGACCCCTCTCGCTCCGCAACCATAACAATAGATCGCCTTGGGCGACTTATCACTGTTATCACCACTATTATTATCACTACACTTTTTCAACCTATTACAATCTTCCCGTACGTGTCCGTATTTTTTACAATAAACACATCGTTGTTTCGTCTTCTGGCTTGATCTTGAATAGGCATCGGTGACGACCGCAGCTGGGCGCCGCGACGTTGCCGTCGCGCTCGCGGCCGTAGGCGTCCCGTTGTTATCAGCGGTCGGCGCGGCGGGATGACGCGGCGGCGCCGAAAGACGAGCCGCGCTGCCGCTGGGGCCGGTCTCGTACGTTGCCGATTTTTGGCGGGCTCTGAGCGGTGGACAGGTCTGCTGCTGAATAAGCGTATCCGAAAAAAAAAAAAAAAAAAAAAAAAAAAAAAAAGTAGTTCTTATTTCAATAGAACGGGCGAGGCGTAACATGTTGGAAAAATTGTTGAATTCTTCTCTTCGTAGACGTTTACGAATTCGTGCGTCGAGTAGGCCGTATACCATGTCGACTTGTGCCTTCTCGGATATATCACCGGCAGGAATCTTTGATAACAACGCACATTTCGCAACAAACACGTCGGTGTTTTGGTTTCCTTGTTGTTGTTCAAATAATTCTTTGTATATTCGGTGCGGGGGGGTCAAAGTTCGGGTGGGGCAATGTGAGATTTTGACGGATTTGGACCGATCTCGACGAGTAGATCATTTTTGGTTTTTCCCATGGGGGGTACCCCCCTCCCCCCAAAGGGGGGAGGGAGGGGGCAATGTGAGATTTTGACGGATTTGGACCGATCTCGACGAGTAGATCATTTTTGGTTTTTACCCCCCTCCCCAGGGGGTACCCCCAAGGAATGGGGAAGGTTAATTGACAATAATTATGATGTAATTAATTTGTGATTTCTTTATTTTAGGTCAGGTCAGGTCAGGTCTTTTTTTTTTTTTTTTTTCTTTTACTTCTGACAAAGGTCAGAAACTTTTTACATCGTTGTATTTTGTTTATCTTATAATTTTATTTATATTACTTGAGGTTTATGAAATGTGAAATCAAATTGTTTTATCTTATTTATGTTGCTACGACAACAAAACCTGAATGATTTCAGATTTCAGGTTTTGTTTCGTTCAATCGCGTCTTTGACTATATCTACTATGAAAACTAAGAATGGACCTCTTATGGATTTGTCAGCTATTATATCTTTGAGCCTACTTGTGATAATTTTTGTTTTTATTTTTGTTTCTAGGTCCATTCTCTTCAATCTATATTGGGGGCATTCGGTTATTAGATGAAGCGGTGTTTCGTCTACACCCGGTTCGCAAATGCAATCTGGCGTGTCTTTTATTTTAAAGCGGTGTAGGTAGTGGGAAAATGCCCCATGTCCGGTGAGTGCCTGACAGAGGAGGTGACTCGGTTCTATTTCCCGTATTGTTTTATACGCTGTGCGTATATCCGGGAAGAAGACCTTGGTCACCGCGGCAGTTTCTGCTTCTTCGTACCTGCTCTGCCACGCACTCAGCGACTTTTCTCGAAGCAGACGTTTAACTTGGGAGACTGGGCACCTGTCATAATCTGGTGCAGTCTTTTTATGCGCAGCTTCTTTGGCTAGAGTATCCGCCCTCTCGTTACCAATTGTGCCTATGTGTGCTCTGATCCAGAACATTCTTATTGTTTTGCCGCTTTCTTTAATTTGTTTAATATTGTTTTTTATTTTAACTGTAAGTGGGTGTAAAGATTTTGGATTTTTTAATGTTTCCAGGGCCGATTTCGAGTCACTTAGAATTGTTATGTCTATTTCCTTTCTGCGCATTATTGTTTCTGTTGTTCTGAAAATTGCGTATAATTCTGCTTGGTAGACGGAACAGTAGTCAGCTAATTTAAATTTGTGGATTTTGATTTCCTGGCCATCTTTCCATACTGTATACGCAGCACCGACTTTGCCCTCTATTTTGCTGCCATCCGTGTAGTATTGGATGTTTGATATTTTGTTAAGTGTTTCAGGATCGGCTGCTTCTAGAGGTTCAAAGTCGATGCTGGTGATTACAGATGGATGTGGGTGTTGTGAGTAGGACTCGCGAATTTCTATCTCTCGTCCTGGCAGATCTTGATAAGTTTGTGTGCGCTTTGCTCTATATAATGCTGCTGTCTCCTGAATTCGCAAGTCCAAGGGCAGTAATCCGGCTATTACGAGTACGGAGTTAAGGGAGGTTGTCCGATACGTTTTACAGATTTTTCTACCAAAACCTCTTTGTATCGTGTTGAGTTGTTTTTGTGTCATAATCTTGTCCGTAGCTGGTGCCCACACGCTTGCTGCGTACAAGATTATGGGCTCTATTACAGCAGTATATATTGTTCTTACAACCTCTGGGTTTAAGCCCCATGTTGTTTTAGCCATTTTTGCCAATTGTACATAAATGGTGGTAGCTTTCTTGCAGACATTTGCAATATGTGTATTGAAGGTTAACTTGTTGTCAAATGTGACTCCTAATATTTTTATTTCTTTTGCTGGTTTTGTTGTAACCCCCCCCCCCATGTGTAAGACTGGATTATTGTACTTTAATTTCTTTGTAAATGTTATTGCCTGAGTTTTTGAAGGTCCGAATATTAATTTGTTTGTGTTTCCCCATTTGTATATTTGGTTTAGTGTCTGGTTTGCTTGTTCCTCTATCTCTGCAGCGTTTTTACCTATAAACAGAAGCACGATATCGTCTGCAAAAGCTTGGACTCGTATGCCTTTACTGTCTAAGTCCTTAAGTAGCGGGTCCAGTAGGAGGTTCCAAAAAGTGGGTCCTCCTACTGAGCCTTGGACGCATCCTTTTGTAGTTGGGATTTCGACTTTTTGGTTTGCATATCTAAGATTTACCTGTCTATTATTAAAGTAATCGTCTACAACTTTTCTAAGGTTTGCCGGGCAATTCTTTTCGAGTAATTGAATTTTAATAAGTGGCCACCAAGCAGAGTCAAAAGCTCCCTCTATGTCAAGTGAAATTAAGGTTACCATTTGTTTTGCGGTTATTCCTTTGTTTATTTGTTCCATTATGTCATAGAGGGAGTCTTCCGTGCTGCGTTGTGGTGTGAATCCGTTTTGTCTTCTGTTCATCTGTGGTTGTATATGGTATTTTATTCTATTAATAATTAGTTTTTCGTAGATTTTTCCCAATACGGGTAGCAATCCTATGGGTCTAAAAGATTTGGGTTGGTTGTAATTAAGTTTGCCGGGTTTCCTTAATATTATAACAGATGCTTTCTTCCAGTCTTTCGGGAAACAGCCCAATTCTAGACATTTATTCAAAATAGCTAGGTATATCTCCATGTTGTTTTTTATACCTCTTATACATATATCCGCTGTTAAGCCGTCCTCTCCAGGTGCTTTTGTTGGATTGAAGGTGACAAGGATTTGTTCCAATTCTTCTAATGTAAAAGGTGGGTCTGGGTTGTCATTTTCGTTGCTGTTGTTTATGACTTTGGCTTTTTCTCTGATTTCTCCTTGCTCCATTGTGTCTTCTTCTATTTTGTCTTCCGGAAAGAATGTTTTGGCCATCCATTCCGCGGACTCTATAGAATTGAGCACGTGTCCGTCTTTTATTAACAGCTCTTCTTCATGTTGTTTTGAAGCTGATTTTATTACTCTATAAATCCCTTCCCACATTGTTTCTTTTTCTTGTTTACTGCAAAAGTCTTTCCAACTTGTGGTCTGAGCTTTTGCAGTTTCTATTTCATATAGTTGTTTTGCTTCTAGGTATTCTTTTATGACAGTTTCTTTCCTGCTATCGGCGGCACATCTGATTCTCCTTTTCTTTGTGGTCATGTCCCTTTTTAGTCCTTCTAGTTGTTGGTTCCACCACGGGTATAAACCCGGTTTTCTGGCTGTTATCTTTGGTATGGAGCTTTCACAGGCGAAATCTATACATTGTGTATAGTCCGCGATAATATTTTCTATGTCTTCCTTTTTTCTTGTGTTTTCTATTTTATCTTTCGTGATGTTATGAACTTCTAGTAGTCTGTGAAGCTCCCTATCAAAGATTTCCCAGTTTGCTCTCTTTGTTTTATAGATTCTGGTGCTTTTCCTTTCGATGACCCCTTCTATTTTTCCTATAGTTAGGGTGAAGGTAACTGCATTATGGTCAGAGTAAGTGATGTCTTTGTCTACTCTCCAATTGTTAACTTTTGAGATTAGATTTTCTGTACATGCAGTTACGTCCACTCTGCTTGTATACAGTCTTCCGTTCCTAACTACTTCGAACGTGGGTTCATCACCTTCATTTAAGATGTGCATTTCTTTTGCTTCCAGGTACGCTGCCAGTTCTGCGCCCCGGTGGTCTTCCGTTTGGCTACCCCACCAAGTACTCCAGGCGTTGAAGTCACCACCGATCAACACGTCGCAGTCGTTCAGTTTGCTGAGGATGTTGGTAAGTTCGCTGAGGTAAGTATCCATATCTTGGTCGGGTTCAAGGTATACTGAAATGAGTGCTAAATTTTTGTTTATGTTTTCTATTATTACGGTTGTTATGTTTTCTGTTTGCAGTTGTGGATTTATTGTTATTTTGAGACGATTGTCTAGTACTATTATCGCTGACTTATTAGGTTTTGTAGAGTTTTGTGTATTTTGTATTAATCTTGTTCCTGCATGTTTTTTCAGTATACCTTGCGCTCCTATGTATGGTTCCTGAACTAGAGCAATGCTTGCTTGCCTTTTGACTGCTTCCGTGATTAGATCTTGGGTTGCTGTTTTACTTCGCTGTAAGTTTGCCTGTATAATCCAATGTCGTCTGGAGACTTGGTGGTTTGTTGCAGAGTTATTTAACGCCGTGACAACTTTAGCAATAACATATGCTGAGCCGCGCTATGCTATCCCATTTGCGACGGACTGGGCACATGTTGTCGAAGGCGTTGTGGTTATTATTGTCAAATTTGGCGTCCGCGCAATTTTTGCGGCTTGGTTCGTCACCTTGAATGCGCTTGGGACAGTCAGCCCTCAGGTGGGCCTCTCCACAATGGGAGCAGAGGTCGTCTGTCTCTTTGCACATCTTACGCCCGTGGCCGAAGCCAAGGCATTTTGTGCATTGCACTCCGTAGTGCAATGACTGGTCTTGAACGACTCTTTTTTGAATGTCAATGTAGACTTTCCCCTCAGTAGTCATCTTTTGCCATACCTTTGGCGATACTTGTAGAATCACATGATTTTCATGTGGATTGCGCGCCCTACGGCGATACTTGACCACTGCGCGAAAGTCCTCTTCTGGGATGCCTTCTGTGATATGCGCGTTTTGCTTTTTTATAGCGTTTATGATGTCATCATCAGTGTTGTACGAAAGCACATCTTTGACTATTACCAATGGATCCTTGTTTTTGGCGGCTTCCACTTTAAGATCTTTGCAGCCGCTTTGGATCTTCTTGGTGATTTTCTCTACGTCGGTTTTATTTCCACAGCTGATCACAATCTTTTGGTTCTTCACTTTCCTTATGTTATCTACGTGAAGCCCGCTGTTTTTCGCGTCAACTGCTACTTGTACTTTATTGAGGACTACCTCACTAGTGTCGTTTGTATTCCCCGAGGAGATGATTACGCTATGTTGTGGCGCGCTGCTTCGCTCTACAGGCAAAGGTTTGGGGGCCTGGTATTTTGGAGCTCTTGTGGCGGCCACTATCTCTGCGTATGACTTCCTATCCTCTAGGAGAATCTTCTTTATCTCTTTTACTTCTTGGAGAATGGTCTAGTCTGTTTTGACGTCTTCTTTTTTATTTCCTGTACATATGGGTGTACCCTTCATAATTTCTCCTTTTTCTAATTTTTTAATCATCTCCAGCATGCCCTCTAGGCTGGTGACTATTTGGTTTTTGTAGTTCCTTTTGAGGTTGCCCGATGCGTTTACGCAGGACATTGCCTCATCACATCATACAGGTTTTGCGCCGATTCTGAGAACCTTTTTGACGTGGGCTCCGATCCCAACATAGCTTCCGTGAGATCTCTACGTGCTTTAGGCGTTTCGGCGCTAGCGCTACCACTATGGGGTATTTCAGGCGGCGTAAAACGCTTTCTTATTGGTGATCGAGTAGTCATTTTTAACTATATTATTCGTTTTCTTCTTTATTAGAGTTAATTTCTATGATTTCAAACAATGTTTTTATTTTAGTGTGATATTTTAATTTTATTTCTATTATTATTAAAGTTTAATATACTGTTTTATAGTGTAATTATGACTATAAGTTATTATGTTATATGAAATAAATGTAATTTCTTAGAATTTTTTCTTTTTAGTGAAAGATTTTATAATATAAAATTAATAAAGTTTGTACTCTAATAATAGAAGAATCTTACAATAAACTTACTTATTTTATGTTTTAATTATAAAAGTTATGTTATAATCTGGATTTGAATCCAGATCCGCTACAATTTCTATTTATACTTTTCAGAAGCTTCTTAACTAGGGAGTCACTTAGTGAGAAGATCTAACGGAGATCTACCAGTGACATCTTTCGATTTATGGCCTATGGGTGACACCGTGTGTCGAGTGATAGCGATTAGTTTATCAAAAACACCACATTTTTTTTATAAGATACCTTCAAAACAACCAAAACAACATATTTTGATATACCCACTTCTATAAGTCACTAGCAATTCGCCTTCCTCGATAGATCTAACAATACCTCGCAGAATGCGTGTCAACCTTCTATGTCCAGTAATTCCATCTATTTCTATCAAATTAGTATTCCATCTATTCCTAGGTGAAATAGTGGCTAATGATGTAGTCATATCAACATTCAACAGTGATGCTATACTAGAACCTGAATGTGAATCAATAGCAAATAAATAATATACATAACAAGCAATCAGACATATTCTTTGTGTACTTATCTCAAATACTGTCAATTGGGCAACTAAATTCTTTTGTTGCAACTTTCTCATAATATTAAAATATATTTTAAAATTAAATGATAAAGGAGCATAACCCATTACACTGTTTGTCAACATTAACAAAAAAATCAAACAAGTGAAGGAAGAAGCATTATTATAAGATCTATAGTACCATCCAAAGAAAGAATATAAAAGTAATATGTTAATATTAGAAAAAATAAAAACAAGACTTGTCTTTGTGATCATTACACTGCTATTACAAAGATATTTCCTACATTCACACCAATTAGCCTAGCCCAAAGTAAGCACTATAAGGCTTGTGTTATGGATACTAGGGTAACGGATAGACATACATATATGATACATAGATATGTAATATTCATAGAAATATATATAAACACCCATGACTCAGGTACAAATGCTCGTATTCATCATAAAAACATCTGCCCCTACCGGGATTCGAACCCAGGACCGTCGGTGCGAAAGGCAGGATCGCTACCGTTGCACCAAACGGTCGTCAATGTAGTATCTTTAATACTATAATACTGGCAGGCATTTGTATTAGAGTAGTAGCAATGAATGGACATCTATTTCTCCTGGGGGAAATATTTCAGTAGATAGAGAGGGAATTCCCATGGATGTCACCAGTATCAACGGCTTGTTTAGGTCATTATGGCAATGCAGACCTCTAGAAATGTTTTACCATAAACACAGAAATTCAAAAACAAAACAAAATTGGAAGAAACTTACTTTATTACAAACAGACTTTTTAAAGTTAGACAAACTAAATAACTTACTTATAATTATCAATTATTTACAAAATTTCAAAATCATTTACTCAACATTAATGACTCACTTTCTAGTTATATATTAAAGTTTTTTTTTAGTAGCAAGCATAGTGTAGCACCAAAAACAAGGTTTGTTGACATGACTACTAACAATAATAAAAATTCACTCATCACCCTTCCCCTTAAGTTTCACTGTAACTTCTTCATATCTTAGTCGCCACTTTTCTGCTTCCTTCTCAAGGTTATTCGATCTGGACTTTTCCTCTTCAAGTAAAGTTTTAATAGTTTTTAATTCATTTCTGATGTCATCTTCATTATTTTTGTGAATAGTATTGACAAGTACAGTATTCTTTGCTAGTTTTACAGTAGCTTCTGCTTCTTTAATTATTTTTTCAGCTTTAAGACTTAATTCATCTTGAATTATCAGCATAGTTATTAAACGTCGAATAACAAAAGCTAAGAAAATGGCAAAACCGGTTATGTAAAAGTTTCTTTGAGCTCGAAACAATTTCACATTACCCTTGAGTTCGCTGCTTAGATGAATATGATTGGCATCAGTTGAATGTGAATATTTCCTCATCTCTCTCACAGCATCTGCTAGGAACAAACTTAAAATACCAAGAAGGCTATAAAAGTAAATTGCAGCATGCTCTTGAACCATTGAAAATAAACGTGATTTGAAAAACATATGCCATCGACGAGGGCTGAAGAGGGGTAATATCATTAATATAACAACGGCTAGCTCAAAATAAAGATAGCCGGCGATGAATGTCCATTGAATAGACATGCTTATCCTTCTCTCACTTCAACTGTTTGTTCTCTAAAATTACTTAAAATTAATAAAATGTATCACTACCTATCACAAATAATTGATTGATATGATTTAATTTTATTAAAAGCACAACAGACACTGGCAGTATTGGCACTCTAGCAAAGACGTCACTTTGGATTCCTATTTAAAAAGTACTCTTTGCGTTGGATACAAACACAGATCAAAATACAGTAATTACTTTTTCAGAAAAAATTTCCCATAAGGGTAATTCAAAGGGTGTCTTTTAAGTATTAAACGGTCGAATGTTGATATAATACAATATATTTATTTGTATTTTTATGACTTATTACAGACACTTCTTATCAATGAATAATTTTCTTCTTTATCTTTCTAACAGTATCTTATCAAGGTCTACATTAAAACTCCACACTTTTTTTTAAAACCACGGGAAGGAAATTATTTCATTAGTTATTCGTCATGCATTAATCATCTGTCTTTCATTAATATTATCCTCTCATCATTAATCATGATCTAATTAAGAAAAGAAATTACTTAAGACAAGGCTTTATGGTATAAAACCCTTTGCCTTCGCGAATGGCAAAACCAGCTAAAAAATAAAAAAAGATCATTTGAGAATTTGACATTTGTTTTATTTGAAAAATTGTGAAATGCATATCCATGTAGAAAATTAAAATAAAGCAAATAATGGCAAGTATAGAATTAGATATATGGCGGGGTGAATGGGGTTTAGCTTCAATTGATTTAGAATGTTTAAAGGTTTTGGTAAGTCGTTTACATAACCTTAAAATAATTCGTGTACACCGGTTAATCGGCCGTTTACTTATGTTTATTTAATTCACAGACGTACATGAAGTTTATCGGCGTTCCCGTACGAGTTCGTGAATCTAACAATCCATTTTTTACACCTAAAGGACATTTGCCAGTCATGAGAGATGGGCGCAAAGTTCTTATAAATTTTGAAGAAGTGGTCGAGCATTTAAAATCTTTAGTAAGAGTGTGATTCGATTACAGTATTATATAATAACATCAAAATAAAGATAACATATAACTAACTTAAGGGTCTAAGTAGTTTGTACAACATTCTGTGGTATCACTTGTCCACAACACCCATTCATAGGCAAGGTTAACTTAAAATGGTAATGCTTGAGGCACTCTTGTGATACATACAGATGGCAGACATGTGTATCTTTAGTAAGATAATTTAGAGATATACATTAATACAAATAATGTTAATTTTACTGATCAACTCCCTCAAACACATATTTCAACTCCAATTTAATTAATATGTAGATTAATTTAGCTGCTTATTGTTGAACTACTTGAAACTTTGTAATAGGGTGTGAAATGTACTAATTACTTTTAATTTTCAATAAAAAGTAAAATTGTTTCAGCAAACATGTCAGCAATCGCAGAATTATAAACATTACAAAATAATACAATATCAACATTTATCATTGACATAGGGTAAATTATGGTTATCACAATAATACCAGTGTTTACTTCTATTACATTATTAACTACTACAAAAGGAATAGGTTTTTATTTGAAGTAAATGCATTCCAATATTGCTGTAAGAGTTGGAAAGTACAGTTTATGAATCTTATTGAATGTATGTATACAATATAGTTAGGACTAAACTGTAATATATGGCTTAGGAAGTATGTGCTATAGTCTTAAGAAAAAAATAATAAAGTTATTCACCCAATAATTTACAGCACTACAGCACTGATGTTCATCTGAACACTATACAAGCAGCAGAGGCCAGTGCCTTCACACAATACTTGCAGGACAAGCTATATCCAGCCTATCAGTTTGCATGGTGGGTGGATGAAAAGAACTATAGTGATCTTACCCGACCCACTTATGCGAAAGCTTTGAGAATTCCATTCAACTTTTACTATCCATCAAGATATCAAAATGCAGCCAAGAATATGATAGATGCATTATATGGAGAGAACACTGACCTCAGAGAAATTGAAAAGACAGTGAGTACAACATAATAAAAATAATTCTGCTGGTCAACAGACAGCTAAGATATTATTCTAGGGTAGGTAGATGAAGCAAGAAAAACCAACAATTTTTAAATGCAAAATTGTTAACCAATTGTCTGTCTTCCCCTGTACCCTCACACTTGATCTGGTGTTTTTGTCATGCATAGAAAAAATATCTATATTATTTCTTTGTGGAAGGTAGAAATAAGGAATGATTTGATAATTGGATCACTATAATGAAATGCATTACAGATTTAAATTATATTAATCAAATAAATACTTACCTTACAGATATATTCAGAAGCAGAAAAGTGTCTTAAAACTCTTTCTGATCGACTTGGAGAAAGTGAATATTTCTTTGGCAACCGACCTTCTTCTTTTGATGCAACTGTATTTGCATACCTCGCTCCATTAGTTAAGGCGCCATTCCCAAATGCAGCATTGTCAAACTATGTCAAAGGCATTGCTAATCTCACACGATTTGTTGCTAGAATCAATCAAAAAAACTTCAGGCATGTAACAGATGGTAAGTTTAAAATACATTTTTATTTCTAAATGACTTTAATATATCTAATATCGACCCAATGGTTGGAAACTTTGAATCCATCCTCTTTAAATGTTCGTTTTTTTCAGAGTATAATAGGCAAAATGCCAAAAAGCACTCAACTGGTACCCAATCAGACAGAGAGGCCGCAAATTTCCCTAATCAGACCCGGAACAAAATACTTGCTGCTATATTTGCAGTAATAGCTATGACTGGTTATGCTATCGCTAATGGAATGTTTCAAGTAAGGATTTATTATTAAAATTAATTTCGAACTTACAGGTAAATTACATACTCAGACCCAAATATGCATAATTTAAACAATTTTTTGTTGAAAGCTTTTATGACCCTTAATCTGATTATGTATAAAGTTTTGGTGCTAAAATTCAACGAGTTTAAGGCGCGTATGCTACCTGTGGTCACTTATGAGATAAAAATTAATAAACATCAAAGTGTTTCTGGTTTCGGTTGGGTTATAAACATCGAAATGTTTCTGGTTTAGGTTTGGTTTCAAACATGCCGATATGATCTGCCTCTTATTATTAAAGCTTATAGTAGATACCTTTTTTACCTTAAAACATCCTTTTCACTACATTTTATAAAGTACTGTTAAAAGTGTGAAAAAGATAGCTATGCTATGGTATCCAACCAAATCATTGACTTACGGAGAAACTTATACTTATTACGTAAGTCGATGATTATTCTGGGCTTTTATTCTTTAATCAAATTCATTAATCCATTTTCTTAACCCATTTATTTATTTGTATTAGTTTTTCATTAGTGATATTTGTGTATTTAGATTTAGCAACTATATACATCTTATATACTGGCTAGCCCTGCTTTGCTCCACTCTTTTTATGCTGACCATTCATGAAGCTCTGGCATGCGCACAGTCAACAATTTGATTCCTAAGCCTAAGCCTTAATTATGACATGTAAATTGGCAGCGAATTTTAACAGCGTATTTCTCTAGCAGTAAAAGCGATACAGTTCTAAGATAGAACTATAGATCAAATTGATTGACTGTACAACAACTTACAAAAATTTCATCGCAATCCATCGACAACTGTTATAGTTTTTGCCAGAGTAATGCATGCCAATTGATTTTGATTAACAAATATATATTATATATTTTTTGTTGATGCTTATTGAATCTCTCCGGTAGATTCGTTGTTCATTCATTCTCATAAATCTCACGGGCGTTTGTCATTGTTCAGGACTTGAAAGATTTCGATCATTCCGGAGACTACAACGAGATGTTTGAGAATGAAGAGGACGACAACTAATCGTGAACACAGCGGTCACGTCCTGGTCCGCGCCACTGGTGCCTGGCTTGTAACGTTATCTTAGTCTGGATTACTTTTAAGTTACATATACATATTTTCGAGTCTTGAGCTTTCCCTGTGTATGGCGGGAATCCCCGAAAAACACTACGGGACGGGAGCTGGAACTGTTCCTTTTTCCATATAAACGCTTAAATTTTGTTGGTTGTTTTACCGCAGCGTAATGATATTGTCAAACGATATAAAGAAATGGCAGATTACCAATTGTCAAAAAAGACCGTACTTTCGCGCAATACGTGCCTGATCCTTCGCGCTCTTTACGTTTTCGACTTGATGAATTTTTTTTGAATTTTCTGCATAGACAAAATTTCCTATTTTATTTTGTTTTAAACTTCTTGGTCAGTAACTAATTTAATTATTGTATTTTTTTAGTCAGTTCAGTAACTTATATTGCGGTCTTGTTACTTTTTTATTTATCTTGCTGTGACAAAAACAACCACTAAAGTTTATGTGTATATTAGAATGCAGCATCTGCTTGATTGAAATATGGATATAAATGTATTGAATAAACACAAGATAAAGCTTGTTAATATGTCGATAAAGTATGCATTTTCATATCTATTACTAGAAACCGCTTGTGAGGTGAATATTTAAAATTTTCCATAAGGGATATACCTTATTTAGTACAACTGAGTTTAGTACTTATCTTATTTGTTAATGATTTCTCGATCTTAAAATCGACTTTTTAATAATAATATCAATTAAAAATGAATTTATGTTTTTGGAATAATTGTAGAATTGTCTCTGATTTATATTAAAATAACATAAAAATTGTAAAGCTAAATTTTTCAACTTTAAAACGAGTATATAAGGTTCAAAATCAATTTGTTTAAAATGCTAATGCGCCTTTATGATCCATCAACATTTCTATAACAGCTAGGAAACCATTTCTTTTAGATTTTATATAATCTCAGTTGAAAATAACGGAAATAATTATTTCCTGTTAACAGATGGCAACACAATATTTGTAAAAATTGTTATGTTAATGTCTTAGTGGTAGTTGAAACAATTATGTACATTTATTTTGAATTCATCATTGTTTTCAGTGTAAAAGAGTTATGGAGTAGCTACTCAATGTATGTGCCATCTCTGATCCATATATTATTCCTGACTCGTGAAATGTTGTTGAATAAGACAGAAAGGAAAAAAGCCTTTTTATGAAGTCCATTTCAATCCAAAAATAAATCCAAAGCATACTTATATTGTCTTTCTACATTATATTGCTTTTAAATTCTAGAAAGATAAATGTTTATTATTTATTATCAGCCTATTAAAGTTCTCGTTGTTATGGAACAGGCCTTATAGATCAAAACACCAAATAGATAATTCCACACGAAGTCCCAGTGCGGAATGATTGGTTCTTACGCCAGCAAATTTTTGCTTAGTTTGTATTGTTTTAATATTTTAAAATATTTGCTTATCAATTTTATATTTCGAACTATTAATTTGATGTCATAAATAGTGCCTTAAAAATATTACCATTAAGACGAGCTAAGGGCTAAGCACACTGCGTTTTTAAACTCGTTGCCGACGCGCGTTTAAGGAAGCGTTTTCTTTTTATTCCATAAAGCTATTTTGCATGTCTGCGTTTCTATCGATACAAATGTGCGTTATACTCACGTCTGTACCGATTCAAGTGCAAGACTGAATTAATGTATTTATTCAAAGGTAGAACTTTGAATACCTACATAAATTAATAGTCAAGCGAGTCAAATCGTTTGGGTATCGCATTTGTATCGATTGCGTCGACGGCGCGACTAAACAACATGGTGTACAAAGGCTCTAAGAGTATTATTTACCTTTTGATTGTAATTATCTTTATATTGAACAGAGATGGCCCGTTTAGAGAGCAGGAATCTTAAGTTTGCATTTACTTTTACATATAAATTTATAAGATGGACACATGCTTGACTGAGTTGGCATTCGATGTATAAATAGTATTACAATAATATGGATGACATATATACCTGTATTTATACATATAATGCACGTTTAAGTGCACACAGTGCAACGCACATTTGTTGTTTTTAATGCAAGAAGAAATAACTTTTATTCATTTCTGCTAGTCTAAATTGTTCCGTTTTGGCCGCTACCTAAATTATGTGCTATTTAAGAGGTATTTTAGAAGCCTGGATGTGTATGCCCTTATGTTAGTTTAGTACTAACAAAATCAACTAGCATTATACTCTGCCACTTCCGACTATTACGCCAATCAACTCTACTTAGTATTTTGTTGGAACTGTTGGAAGTAATACTTCACCTTAATTACGTAATATCCAGCGAAATAGTCGATTATGTAGCGATTCGATGAGAACATGTAGAAACAAAATTATACTCCACATAGGTCAATATTGAGTGGAGTGGAAACCAGGTTGGTTCACTGGCTGGTGAGATATTATAATCAAACTCCAATTTATATCACGGTAATGGTATTTAAACAGTATTTTATCTTTATACAAACAGTTGGAACGCGAGTCATACGTACACGGTTCGTTCGGTCAAAACTCTGTACACAAGGTTACTAATGTGCCGAAGTGACGAACTTTCGTGTTCGATGTGTTTGAAAGCGTAAGATATATGTACGACTGGTTGAAATGCAAGTACGTACTATGGCAAAGTGCAGTTTTAGACTATATTGCGCGATTTTTAGTTGTTTAAATTGTTAATAAAGTTAGAGTTTCTATTTTGCATCTACACTAATATTATAAAGAGAAAAGATTTGTAATGAATAAACTCAAAAACTACTAAGCCGATTTCAAAAATTCTTTCACCATTGGAAAGCTACATTCACGCTGAGTAACATAGGCTATATTTAATGCTAGAAATTTTTTAAAGAATTTGTTCACCCGTGCGAAGCCGGGACGGGCCGCTAGTATTGAATAAAGTGAATGTCAAAATGTAAGTTATCAAGCAAGTAGATCAGTACAAATAAGTAACATAGACATACCTGGTAATCCAATAGTACTGAACACAAAATGTGAAGCTTTACGTTTGTGTATTCATTAGACTTCACACGTTCTTTACTTTATTTTGGTTAATAGGTGAGAGAAATAAATACAACATGTTTTACATTTATTAGTAATTACTATATTGTACTATTTTTAGGCAACCTATTTTAAGCACTATTTTAATAATTTATTTCAGTGCTTAAAAATAGACTGCATTGTTACCTGATTGGCGAACGTAGACCATTTTTAAATATTACGTACAATCAAAAAACTTAAGAAGGTGAAATTAAAATGCTGCAGGCAGCCCTATCGCGAGTTGACATACCGCGCGGTTGAAGTAATTAAACGTATAAGTCACAATACTGTAAAAATACCATTACCGTTATACTGTCTACGTTAAAGTCATAATATATTAAATAACCACAAAATTTCACTCACCTACTATAGTAGGATGTATATATAAATACACAAATTGTCTAATACAAAAGAAAGAAAAACGAATGAAATTGTTGAAACGCTGCATTATTTAAAGTTATTATGTTGTGTACGTATTACTAGAATCACGTGCACGACTACGTATTGCTCAATAATAAAATGTACAATCACCGTCAAATATGTGACAGGCAAGAATAGTAATCAAAATAAAATGACCAAAAACAGAATCATTTAATGACACTTTGTTTAATATATCGTAAGTCTAATAAGTCATTTATTCAAAAAGTTTTAAATGTTGTATATGTCACCGTAAATTTATAAATACCGTTAGATTATAATCTATCTTGCGAGATTGTAAACTATCGAAAGATTGTGAACCGTAACATTCTGTTTATAACCTATACCTAACCTAACCTAACCATAAGGTTAGGTTAGGTTAGATATTTTATAATCTATCGGAAAATAATGCGTTAAACTGTAAGCAGTATGTTACGGTTCACAATCTTTCGATAGTTTACAATCTCGCGAGATAGATTATAATGTAACGGTGTATACCATTTTACGGTGACATAAATAAATACAAGGTTTTCACCTTACACCGTCGATATCAACTTTACTGAAATAAAAAGCGTAATGAAGTTATCAATTTAAAAATTTGCTATACAGATATTTTGATCATTTTGGTGTGCCCAAATATTTGGACATTTATAGCGTGCCCAAGTATTTGACGCTGATTGTGCTTAAGTCGAAATTAGATAACGTATTTAGAAATAAACAAATGAGAGGTATTATAAGAGTTGTATTGAGTGATGTGCTTCTCTGTGCAACTAATAAGTTGTTGGTGAATAGTTCGGCTGCGTTTTATAAATAGAGATAGTGTGGTTTTGTTTGTTATATGAGGAATTGTTAGTTGTTTTAATTTATTCAGATATGCATGAAATAAATGCTATTGTGGTATGTTATATGTTTATCGTTTTATTTTCTTATTTCTTAATATTTTTACAAGAAATCTGTTTTATAAAGGTATTAATAGATATTGTTTTATGTGAATCACTACGTGGGTCTAGGATTGATGGTTGCTAGCCACTGCAATCGCAAGCTGAAAGCGCTTACTCATGTGCGCCATCGAGCTGGTTAAGATTAAAATATATAATTATAATAATAAGAGAAATAATATTTTTTTATATCCACACCAATTAGCGTAACCCAACGTAAGCACTATAAGGGTTGTTATGGATACTAGGATAACGGATATTTGATACATAAATAAGTAATATTCATTGAAATGTATATGAATATGCATTCGACGAGCATTTGCTCGTATTTATCACACAATCTACCCCTTCAACTCGAACCCAGGACCGTCGGTGCTAAAGGCAGGATCGCTATCGTTGCACAAAACAATCTTCAAATAAAAATAAAAATGAGTTTATTGTTATAATTTATGTATGTTACCATAAATATTATTAAACTCCATGCCATTCTTGCTTGGAGTTTATCAAAAAAGTCATAACTATTGACAGCGTTGGGCCGCGTGGAGTTGGCAGAGGACTATGCTGATGAATCGCCTGCGCATTGCCAAGAAGCATTTCGCCAAAGTCAGATCCATGAGGACATCAAATTTAAAAGACGGGGAGAAGACGGCTTGAACATTTATATAGAAGATAGCTCAAAGAATAGTATTTGATTTCGATGTCTTTTATTGTAATTTTTTTGTGTCAAGTAAGTATAATTTGTTGTATACTGGCTGGCATATATGTAAAACTACATGTTAATCAAAATTCTTACGATGTTCTATGTCACTATAGACATTAAGGTTTATTGACTTGGTTACCAAATATATTCTTGTACACACGCATTTATAAGTTATCTTTATCAAATAATATTATTACAACATTCGTTATCAGCACGAAGCTCTAGTATAATGAGTGATCAATTCAGTGGCATTAAATTATTGTCTAATCGAGATGGGTACAGCATCTGGAAATTTAAAATTCGAGCGCTGCTTATTCATGAAGAATTGTGGAAGTCCATTGAAGGCTACGCTGATGGTGATCCTACCTCTGAAGATGTGAGAATTAGAAAGGATCAGAAGGCCTTGTCTAAGATTTCGCTCACGTTAGATGGTTCAGCCATTACTCATGTCAGATCAGCAAAATCAGCAAAACAAGCTTGGGACGCACTAGCAAATGCTTACGAAGACAAAGGGATGGGCCGCAGGCTATCACTCGAACGCCGCTTATACAGGTATGCTCTGAATGACTTTGTAAATATTGAGTCGTATATAAATGCTATTATGTGTACAGTACAAGATTTAGCAGACATTGGTAAAGTCATAGACGACGAGTCTGTCGTCGCTATTTTGTTAGGAGGTCTGTCAGTTAAATACGAACCTCTCATAATGGCACTTGAAAACTCCAATGTAAAGGTAACAAGTGATTTAGTAAAATCTAAATTATTGAACGAAATGGCCAAAGACGTACCTCAAAATGACGTCTTAGCGTTAAGTTCGAGGACATCAAAAAACAAAACTAAAAAGCCTATTGTTTGTTATAAATGTCATGAGCCAGGACATAAGAGTCCTCAATGCCCACACAAAAAGGGAAAGAAGAAAGCCAATATTGGCAGTGTAGTAGAAAGAGTTACTCAAGAAGATTCCACGTTACTCACTGCATTTGTTGCCGAAAATAATGATAAGAAATGTCAACGATGGTACATTGATTCTGGAGCAACTAGTCATATGAGTCCTTGTTTGGAATGTTTTGAAAACTATAAGCCGTTGAGTCATGATGCCGGTTCTGTCACTATTGCGAATGGAGACAAATTGCCAGCTGTTGGAACAGGTGATATAGTTGTTACAGGTATTCCAAGCATTACGAAAATAAAAGATGTTGTTTTTGTACCAGATTTACATTGTAACCTAATTTCTGTTAAGAAAGCTGTTGACAAAGGCTACACAGTTATTTTTGATAAGCGTGGTTGTAATTTTTATAATAACATTGATGTAACTTTTACTGGCAATTCTTTTTTACAGGGTACTTATGGTGGTGGTTTGTATAGTTTGAACTTAAATCCAAACAAAGCACAAAAATTTGCAGCATTAGATGTGGTTGACAATACGGAACGTAAAGTGCACTTTGAGTTGACTGAATATCAACTTTGGCATAGGCGTCTGGGTCACCTCTGTCGTATCGGGATGGACAAACTAAAAAGAAGCCAAGCAACTGGTATGACTTATGCTGATGTAGATAAGGATCCCTGTATACCATGTATAGAAGGTAAGCAAGCCAGAAAACCGTTTTTGAAAGTTAAATACAAACGTGCAAGTTCTCCCTTAGAACTAATTCACGCTGACGTTTGTGGACCATTTTCTACTACATCTTTTAAGGGCAATAATTATTTTATTTTATTTATTGACGACTTTACACGTATGATGTTTATTTATTGTTTTGCTTTGAAGTCTGATGTTTTTGAGATTTTTAAGACATTTCATTCTTTTGTTGAACGACAATCAGATACAAAAATGAAATGTTTGCGTACAGATAATGGGGCTGAGTTCGTTAACAAACAAATGTCCAATTATCTTAGCAATTGTGGTATTAAACACGAGACAACAGTACCTTATAGCCCGCAACAAAATGGAGTTAGCGAGCGAGGTATAAGGTGTATTGTTGAAAAAGCTCGTGCTATGCTAGCTCAAAGCAATCTTTCTAAAGCATACTGGCAGGACGCTATGGAAACTGCAGTGTACATCAAAAATAGGTCTCCACACCGAGCTTTAGTCAATGAAACTCCATATGAAAAATGGTACAGTGAGAAACCTAATATTTCTTACTTAAAAGTATTCGGGTGTAGGGCTCTTGTGCATATCCCTTCATGTCAACGCTCTAAGTTAGATTTGAAAGCCGCAGAATTTATTTTTGTGGGTTATTCTGACGATCCAAGGAGCTATTTTTTCAGGGATACGCGATACCCGAGAAAATTAATCAAAGAGAGAGACGCTACATTTTTTGAAAATATTTTTACTGATTTAAAAGCATTTGACAATCAACATTTAAATGCTTTATCTGAAAATCTCATGTCCGAACAATGTACTCCTTTGATAAATAGTGATATTTTAATGCATTCATCTGGTGTTGAAGTAACTGAGAATAGCAGTGAAAATTCTTTAATAGAAGACACCAGCGGACGTAGTCAGGAAGATGTTGTTTCTTCAACTGAACCATCTCATGACAACATAGATAACGCTATAGATCGTTACCCAAAAAGAGATCGTAAGCCTCCTGATTTCTTTTCTTGTAATATTTTGGTGTCTAATTTTTTAGATGAAGAGCCAAAATGTTATTATGATGCTATAAACAGTGAGGATAAACATTATTGGATCTCTGCTATGCGGGACGAATATAACGCGTTAACAAAGAAAAGTACATGGACATTAGTTGATAAACCTAAGTTAAAATATAAGGCGCGCTTAGTGGCCAAAGGTTTTACGCAAGTGTATGGCGTAGATTATTTTGAAACTTATGCGCCTGTTGTACGTAATTCTTCTCTTCGAACACTGTTAGCATTCGCTGTTCAAGAAGGCTACAAAATTCGCCATATGGATGTCGATACAGCTTTCCTTAATGGAGACTTAGATGAGGAAGTTTACATGTTACAACCAGAAGGCTTCATTGATGAATTGCATTGTGACAAAGTTTGTTTATTAAAACGTTCCATTTATGGCCTCAAGCAGGCGCCGAGGTCTTGGAACATTAAATTAAAACAAACATTGTCAGCTATTGGTTTCACGCAGGCTCCCTCGGAGGCATGTATATTTAGAAAAACAATAAATGACAATGAAACTCTTTTGTTGGCCGTGTATGTCGATGACATAATTTGTCTATATAAAGAAGACGTCACCTTTGACAATTTCAAAAGTGACATACAAAAATGCTTCTCTATTAAAGATTTAGGACAAATTGAATTTTGCTAAGGTATGAATGTAAAATACGAAAAAAATTGCCTAAAAATTTATCAGAAGACATACATCGAGAAAATAGCAAAACGATTTAATATGAGTGATGTGAAAAGTGTATCTGTGCCGCTCAACAAAAGATTAGAGAAATCAAAGGAAGAATACTCTTACGACTGTCCTTACCAAGAGTAAGCTGTAAGCACTAGGCCGGATATTGCGTTCACGGTGAGTTACTTAAGTCAGTTTAACACCAAGTATGATGAAAGTCATTGGAAATGTGCTAAACAATGCTTAAAGTATTTGATAGCAACTAAAGACTTAGGTATAACTTACAGAAAGAATACGGATTGGATACTTCGTGGGTATTCTGATGCTGACTGGGCAAATTGTACCGAAGATAGACGGTCATATACGGGATATTATTTTAGTATCGCGGGGGGACCAGTTACATGGGAAGCACGTAAGCAGCCGACCGTAGCTCTATCATCTGCTGAAGCAGAATACATGGCCCTTGCCAGCGCTGTCAAGGAGGCTTGTTTCTTGAGGCGTTTATACGCTGAACTATCAGGTGAGCTTCACAAAGTTGTTTTGTATTCTGACAGTCAAAGTGCACTTACGTTAGCCGCCAATCCTGTCCACCACAATCGCACAAAACATATTGATGTTAAGTTTCACTTTATTCGTGAAAAGGTCAATGATGGAACGGTAACGTTACGTTTCTTATCGACGGATAAGTTGCCTGCTGACATACTGACCAAGCCTTTAGGGCGCATCAAACATAAAACCTGCCTAGATGGCATGGGCATCACATAAATTGATATCGACTGCAATTGTAACTTAAGTTTTGTTGTATTGTAGTGTAATTTATGTTTTAGTTTTATTTTATTTTAATTTGTCTATGCTATTATGTTGTTTCTTTTTATTGCGAATGTGCTACTACCTTGTTTATTGCTTTTGCGAATTTAGATTATGGGGGCGTATGTTGTATACTGGCTGGCATATATGTAAAACTACATGTTAATCAAAATTCTTACGATGTTCTATGTCACTATAGACATTAAGGTTTATTGACTTGGTTACCAAATATATTCTTGTACACACGCATTTATAAGTTATCTTTATCAAATAATATTATTACAACATAATTGCCAGTTCTTGAGTAATTTCCTAGGTTTCAGTAAAGAAGTGGGGTTTTATTGAAACCTCCTCGTGGCCTTCTTGAGAGAGCGCGAAAAGACACCTTCCACTGTTTTGTTTCACTTGCCAACACTCATGCATATTCAGAAACACTCAGTGGTTAATAACCCACCATTATTTCACACTAATATCAACCACAACACAAAATTTAACAAGAAAAGCAAAACCATCAGTGACGCTTCGCGCTCCCGCCAAAGAAGGCCGATTCCGATGTCATGATTGTGGTAGGGTAAGGTAATAGATATAAGCGCTAAAAAGTGCAAAGAGAGCGCTTGCACCTTCTGTTTATCTTTGTTTTATGAAACATGGCGTCTATGGGCAAGAGAATAAAAACTTTTAGGACGCACGATTTTCTGTGAGCAAGAATAAGCATAATTACATTCCATTATTACCCGAAAAAGAAAATAGAAACAGCAGTGTTTATTACAAAAAAATAAAATATCCTACCACATGTAAATAAAATATGAATTTAATTTTCGTGTTTTTTTATTTAATTCTAAGGCTTGCGTTTTTTTTCTCAATAATATTTTACTAATGTTACGTAAGAATAAAATTATGTTTGATATTCGTTTAGATTTGAAAATTACTATGTAACAAATAGTACATGCTCTACTCATATATAGAGCATCCGTCCCATATTCAGACTTATCCATCAATGTCAAAGAAGTGTATGCACTCAGAACGCTCAGCCAAATAAATTTTGTTTTTAAACTTAAAACGTTTTATATAATTACAAATAGCAGAACGGTCTTTTCCCTAAATCGTTTGAAATTAATGAAACAGAATATCACAGACTGCATGTGTTTTTTATATGCTAAGATGCGCTGTTTTATATCTTAATCGAAAATAATATAAAAAAAATATATCCTTTCAAAACTCTGCACTCTAAGTAGCTCCGCAAGAAAGATATTTTTTTAATGTATTAAGTCATGTATAAGTCAAGGGGGCTTGGGGGTGGTTCCGTTTGGGGTGGAATCAATTTGTTAGTCCATATAGTAGATAAAAAAAATATTTTTGGATTTTTTAGGTCAAACATGAAAGGGACTGAAAACCCGCCGTATTGACCCTCCTCCTTTAACAATTACTTATAAAAGGTATAAGGTTTCGAAGTGAGCAAATAAAAGAAAATACTTCGATAATATCGCATTTATTTCTCGTTTGAACATTTTGCATTTCACGCCGTCAGGTACACTCAACAACAGAATTTCGTATGGTATACATTTTCATCTGGACATTACACTGGGGCATCCTTCAAACTGTACAGATTATTCTAAAATGGAATTTTGTCTCAGTGATGGCACTAAAATGACCATGGCTGTTAACAAAGGAAATTTGTCACAAAAGCATACTTTTCGTTTTTATTTATATTAATTACATACACAATATAACAGTTCGTAAAATTGTTAATTACGTCAATATAATAATACAATCAACTTAATACTAAATGTATTTACTATGTTTAAGCTAAACGTAACAATTTAACATTATCTCGATTCACTGCTTTGACTTGCGGCATCATATTATTTCAATCTAATGATCAATGCAATGACTGGAAGATACTAATGTACATGTCTGTACTGTTGATTCAGTATTATATTTAAGTGCTCTACTACCGTATAATATTAATTCAACTTTCTTTTACGAAGCAGTTTCTTACACGCTGTGAAACATCAAACAATTGGAGGTATTTGGTAATTTGCTACAATAATAAGTACTAAGTTGTTTTATATTTTAACAGATATCTTTGTAGAATTGTTAACCAGTTTGTTCCATGTTTAAATTTTTGGCAGTTACAGAATATTCTTCTCGTTTAAAAAGGTAATCTCACAAAAATATTTAAGAAGCAAAGATATTAATTATTTTGTGCATTTAGTTTTCTTGTACAAACTTATGAGACTGCTGTTGTAAAAACACTATTGTATATTTTTATGCTGTGCAAAAACAAATTATAACCATGATATATATAGGTTGCGATATTAATATGCTTACAGAATAATTGCTGTTATTTACACTTATGAATAATGCTAAAGTAAAGTCTATCTGGTCACCCGTAGCCGAACCGTTATGGCAAAACAATATGATCAATTTTATCGACAAATCTAATAAGGCATTTTTTAACAAAAAAGTCCAACAACAAAACTTTGCATGATTATTTTATTAAATATATGTATTATGAGTGTTCCTGTTATCGATTCTGAACTAATTGACTTTAGAGAGCTTGGTCTTGACCTGTTTTCAGTAATATCTTAGTACATTTAAAAGGTATGTTAACAGTCTAGCTTTTTTAACATTTAAAAAGCAAAAAAAAAATCAGTTACACTTTTTAGCTTTCAAGTATTTTTTTAAAGTTTAGTGGGAGTTTAGATCAAACGTTTACTGTCAATTGATTGCCTTCTTTTGTAATTGTCGAATGAAACTTATTATGCCTGTAGATAAGGTCCTGCATCGGCAGATATCCTTACTAATATTATAAATCGGAAAGTGAGTTTGTTTGTTTGTTCCGCTTTCACGCCGTAACTACTGAACCGATTGCTTTGAAATTTTGCAGACGTAAAGATAAAAGTCCGGATCAAATAATAGGGTACTTTTTATCCTGGAAAATAATTTATATTCCCGAGGAAAAACAAAAATATTGTTTGCTTGATGGATGGATTGTAGATGGCGCTGTGTGTCGTTTAAAACAACGTAAAATATTGCAAACGAATATAAACATGTAAATTTTGAAGCTAAATGATACGAAAATGAATCCTCGAAAATAAGGAATTCTCGAGGGATGACATACAATTTGTTTTATCGTCTAAATTGTTTTTTTACATCTACTTATCCTGAAATCACTAAAGTCAACGAATTACTAATTGGTATAAGTATTAGTTACGTTATTTAGTTCTTGAGGTATGCGATAGATGGCGCTGGGTGTTTTTTAAAACATGGTAACGATGTGTTTTTTAAAATACATAAGAAGTGGAATGATAGCTTACGCTATATAGTTCTTGAGGTATGCGATAGATGGCGCTGGGTGTTTTTTAAAACATGGTAACGATGTGCTTTTTAAAATACGTAAGAAGTGGAATGATAGCTTACGCTATTTAGTTCTAGAGGTATGCGAAAGATGGCGCTGGGTGTTTTTTAAAACGTGGTAACGAAGTGTTTTTTTAAGATACGTAAGAAGTGGAATGAATTATATGAATTTTGTATCCAGCGTTACATCGCGCTTCTTAGATTTTTCCGTGGGAATGAGAAGTTTTCTTATAGTTGTGCTTTATACCGCAATACAACCGAGTTCCACGCGGGCGAAGCTGCGGGCGGAAAGCTAGTTTCTAAATAAATGAACCCACCCTGACACAGTAACAAAAATAATTAAAAAGGTAGCCATTTTAAAATAGTAGAGCAAAATGCCTTATTATTGTGGATTTGTCGATAAATTTTACCGTATTACTTTGCCTCAACGGGTCGGACACGTGACCAGATAGACTGTAAAGTTGCTTTTTCTTTAACTTTACTTTAGCTTTGTAACATAATAATAACATTAAACTACTCGTAGTTAAAAGCAGTCTGGGACATTAAGATGCATGTTAATGAAATAAAGAATGACTAAATAATATTGAAATTAATAAAATAACAGCTGCCATATTTACAACGAGGTTCTTAATTTAATTTTGGTCTCTGTACATAGTCTAAATATAATATGTTGGAAGCTAGAAGTAATGGTAACAGCAAAAGAATATTTAACTAAGTGACCCGTTATCTAAATTACAAGGATTATATATAAAAACTAATATTTTACAAGCAAAGCAACTATAACAAGACAAACGTTGACATCATTTAAGCTTTAATTATTTTACATTAAAATAATAGCAAATTCTACTTTTTTAACCGGAATGGCGCCTGTTAAGTAAATCTATTCATTAAATGAAATGCTTTTTTTCAGAACAATCAATTATGTAACTAGAACCAAATAACACATGGTTACACCATGCTTTTTACATACATACATGTTTATAAAAATATAATTATTTTGTTCTATGGATACAATCAATTCCTTTTAAGTTATTAACTTACTTAAAGTTTACAATTAAATGTTCTTTTAGTATTGAAACATACAACTATATGATAACATTATATTTACATTTCTTTTATAATGTAAAAAGAAAACATCTTTTCCTCATAAATCAGGAAAGTGATATCAAATTAATCATATTTCTTAACTTTCGTAAACCTCCAAACAATTAAAATGCAATTCTTAGAAATTTCAAATTCACTTTGATACTTCTCTTTCATCTGCAAAACCCTAAGTTTGTTTTAGATATGTTTCATAGAATAAGATGATAAAATACATGCATAGATAATAATTAAAATAAAGAAATTTTATTTTTCTTAGAATATCCGAGGTGAGATAGACTTATAGGGGCTTGATGTCTTAAGAATTTCGGATGCGTCCTTAAAACATGGGTGTACACAAGATGGGGTATCCTTCACCTTGACCGCACTCCCGACTTTTAATATTATAAGGTCAGTTTATGTTTGCAAGTGTAACCTTTGGTAAAGTGTCATTATCATATATAAAATTTCAATGGTGTGCTGGCAGACACCTCAAGTTTTTTGACATTTAATGACTTACGAGTTGATAAAACGTACCTCTTACCTAATTTCCAAATTTTAATGAGGTACACAGCCCTAAACAACATGTACCATCAAAAATTCATTCAGTTTTTAACAGATTAAAAATTTGGTAACGGTAAAAAACTACAGAATTTTCGGTTGCTGCGTGATGAGTTTGATGTAATAAAGAAAGTTCGGAAATTACAAAATACCTTTAACTAAAATATCAGACTCTTCACGGATGTCATCGAAAAAATGAGATATAAGTTTTGTCAATTTTAACTATAAAATTTCTTATACTTAATTGAGTTTTCTTACTTATGCTCATCCTGAAACAAGTGTTGGATACCCCCATATACTAGTATAAGAGCGTGTCCATAATAGACATGCCTCTACACTTTAATTAAGATTAATCCACTGTTATAAGGATTACTAAAACAGATTATGAAGATGGTCGATAGTTATGGAATAATACGATGCAAGGCAATTACATTATTTAGGCACATGTTAATTTACAAATATTCTTTTCATCGCATTGGAAGTCCGAGTTTCAAAACTTATATGATTACATCTACAAATTGTATACATTTACAAAAAAAAAGTTTTTGGGGAAGAATATATTATAACAAACCTGTTAATTTATTTTTTGTTATTTGCAGACTGAAACATCTTAATTTCTTTTCATTATCACTCTTTGTAGTGTTATTTTGGTGTTTTTTTCATATTGCACATGAACTATCGAGGTCTCTCGTGCCTTACCACTTTGTAGAAATATTCGTTTGAACTGATCGCATCGGACACGCCCACACGACCCCTTATTGGCTTCGTATTTTACTACGATTTATACTACGGCCAATCATAAACAACTAGTTTTAAAATCGCCCTTGATGTCAGTACTGTCAACTGTCAATCTGCTTTTTCTGCTTTTTTACGCACGCACGCCATTGTTGAATGAATGGAGCGGGGCGTGGCCTGAAGCGATAGGCATCGTGCAGTGTGCAAGCGACTTTCGACTTAGGACTGATAAGGCGCCAGAGGCTTCGATAGCACATATAAGGTCTTACAAAATATCATAGCGAAGTACATGACCCTGTCAGGGTGTTGCAAATAGTAAGATTTTTATTTTGCAGTTTTTAACTTAAATAACAATCTTTCATAAGGTAATAATGGGGTTCAGTACGTTTATAAACGGATAAATAATAGATATATTTATGTATAAATTTCGCCTAAATCTAATTGTTACCGATGCCTTAACGTTTGATTTATCGTGTTAGATGGAGTTACTTTAATAACGGAAGTGTGATGTACAATATACTATTGACTACAATAGCACAAAAAGTAGGTTTATATAAAATTAAAATAATTCCTAAAATTCAGTGCCATTTAAATACCAATAAAAATTATAGATTGCCGTATAAGTTTAGTATTAACCTGTTAATAGTGCGGGACGCATAAATGCGACAGGCGTAAACAATATCGGATACGGGTAGGACATATGAATACGTCCTCGAAAATTATGTTGCGCCCTGGAACGGGCGGAATAAATAAGAAATGACGGTCTCCGGGCGTGACGTATTGATATGTCCTAGTGAAAGAGGACGCGCCCGTCACATTTTGCATATTTAGAAAATGAACTCACCGGTTAACAGGTTAATGTATAATTTTTACTAATTATAGCGCACATTTCTAAGTTGCATTAAAGTAAATTCTTAACTGAAAAACCTTTTTTTTGTCATTTTGTTCAAAAAAATCTCTGTTCACGATCTCAAAAATTCACCTCATTATGACAATTTCACCACTAAGTGCGAGGCCACACGATGCGTTAACAGTGCGGTGCCGTGCCTGAGCGAAGCCGCTGCGTCATTGTATATACAAATCACTATGAGCCAGGCCACAACACTACGGTGCGGCGTCGAATTGTAAAAACAACATCGCACAGCAATGCGATGCGATGGCGCAACGCAAAAATTTCATCGGACACGACATCGTACGACAAGACGCTTCCCAACGGTTTAGTTTCTAGTGAGACACGCACCGTACTACGCGTATTACGCGTCGTAGATTTTTACGTTGCGACGCCGCAACGCAGTGTTGTGGCCTGGCTCTAAACCATGTCACACGACGCTTTATTTCGCTGTGCGGCGTCGCACCGCAGCGCGCCGGTCTTGGGATCTGAGAGACGAAGCGGGGAGGGGTAAAGCGTCACGCTGTTCACCGCGGTGCGGTGCGGCGCCGCACTACTCGTGTGGCACCCTATACGTCGAATTCATAACGATGCGGTGCCGCACCGCATCGTGTGGTCTCGCACTAAGAGGATAATATTAGAAAATATGAAACGTTAACACACCGGTTATGTTTTAATAAACTTTGGTACGTCGTACTTCAGTTACAGAATATGTAATAGTAAGTTACCACATCTTATAAATAAACAATAAATCACGAACGTACCTATGTACAATGTTGGCAGTCTATAACTTAGTATTATCCAGTTTGTAGTAAGACTGTATGACCCTATAAGAATTTGATTAAACGTTAATTTAACTCGAAAATAATCTTTCGTTAGTCGGGCGCGTTGAGTAGAGATTGTGAGTCGAGCAGTTGTTTAGGGTCTAACGCGTCCAAGTGGGGTGCGTGGAGTGATGGGGGAGCACTCCCCACTCCGAACGGGAAGAACCGGGAAACAGTCGGAGGATATTCTGGGGTATCCTCGTCGTTCGACCGTGGCGTACTCATTATGGATAGCGAGTTTAACTTTTCGTTTAGCCGCTTTATCTGAAAATAGAGTATATTATCAGAGCCTTTAATTTCTTTAACAATTTAAGTGTATGATTTGCGTTATCGGGCCTGTTCTCTAAATTCCTACTAATATTATAAATGTGAATGTAAGTTTGTTTTGTTATGCTTTCACACAAAAACTACTACAACGATCATCATGAAACTTCGTACATATATTCTTGAAGGTATTAGAATTAACACAGGATACCTTTTATTAAAAAAAAAGCCGCGGGTAAAAGCTAGTAAATAATAAATATTAGAATAAATCACATACACTGTTCTGAACCCAAGTAGCTAAACTTGTGTTATGGAATTCAGAAACAACGTCGGTACCACAACACCCAGACACGAGCCAATATAGAAAAGTTTATTTTCTACATTGATCCCAGCCGGGAAACGAACCCGGTACCTTAAAGTGGTGTTACCATGAAAACCGGTATGCTAGCCACTCGACCACGGAGGCCGTCGATAATTCATTTGGTTGTTTAAGGTTTCTTTTGATAATACCAATAAGAATTGTGTTATATATGTCACCGTAAAATTGTAAATACCTTTAGATTATAATCTATCTCGCGAGATTGTAAACTATCGAAAGATTGTAAACCGTAACATACTGCTTATAGTTTAACGCATATTTTTCGGTAGATAAAATATGCGATATATGATAAACCTAACTTAACCTTATGGTTAGGTTAGATATTTTATAATTTATCGAAAAATAATGCGTTAAACTGTAAGTATGTTACGATAACTGATAGAGAGATATATATAGATATTTAATATTCATAGAAATATGAACACCCATGACTCCAGTACAAATGCTCGTATTCATCATACAAACATCTGCCCTTTCAGGGATTCGAAATCCAGGACCTTCGGTTCGAAAGGCAGGATCGCTACTGTTGCACCGAACGATCATCCTCATGTCTAGTATATGGCACTTACCTCCCGGCACGCGTACATGTGGTGTATGTGGTACTGCACGGGCCCCGAATGCGGCACGTCCAGTGGCGACAGCCATCGCTCGTAGCATTGCGACCACACGTCCACCGCGGCCACCGACCACCGGGAGTCCAAACGGTCCAACCGCGGCGGGGGCGGTTGTGCAACAGCTGTCGGTCAAAAGTTAATAAAAGCGTGTGATAAAAACGAAGTTCTTTATCTATTCGATAAATATTTATAAATTTTAGTCGAGGTCTTTTTGCCTCTTTTTTTTGGTCATCGGTTAGGTGACCGAAATGTGATTTTTCTGTTACGGATACCAGAGTAAGGGATAGACATATATGTATAATAGGGTAAATAAAATAAGTAAAATTTATATAAAAATATATAAATACGTGACAAATGTTCGCATTCATCACACCAACATCTCAAATCATTAATATTTCAATTCATTAACATGGCAATTCAATTCATTAAGAAAAAAAAAAAAGAGAAAAAAAAAGATGGCAAATGCTTATAACTAGCTGACCCGGTAACGCGTTGCTATGGTAACGCGTATACAATGGAAAAAGAGAGGACAGACAAACACACAACAAATTTATGTTCTTAGATTATAAACTAGCTGACCTGGTAACGCGTTGCTATGGTAACGTTAAATTATACAATGGAAAAAGAGCGGACAGACAAACACACAAACAACAAATTTGTGTTCTTAGAGTATATATTAACAGTTTGAGATATTTTTGTAAAACCTGTCAAACAGCCTATTGCGAACAAATGTTTGTTAACTCACGTAGCCTTTGTGATGGAACGCGAACGGCTTTGCACGAGTACAACGGGTTTTCAAACAATGCCTTGTCCTCATCCGAGAACTGCTCTCCCCAGTCCCACACCGGCCTCTGGACTAGATTCTGCAAAATAAAATTTCTTTATTGAATAAAAAAATATATTTATTATTTTAAACTATGTATTTTAAATAAAATCATTTATTTTTATTTTTAAGTCAACGATATTACGGTATATGCGCCATCGTTAAGAAAGAACTGAAGTTCTTTTGAACAAGACTATTTTGTAAAATAAAACAGTTTTTACTTGATAATATAACGCGTCTATTTGATACTCAAGTGATTGTTTTATTAGAGCGGAGCGAGCGAAGCTTCCATGGATCAGCTTCAATGGCGCAATGTCTGTTACGCCATAACTCCCCGAGTTCTTAACCGATTTTAGTATTTTTTGTGTGGAATCGAATCAACAGGTTAAGGACCAGATTATGACCGAGCCCGAATTTTGAAATTCACAAAAAACAAAAAAAAAAACTATTCTTAGGTATTACGCTCTGCTCCAATATATGGAGACAGCGTAGCTTTATGCTTAGTGACGGCATCGCCTATTTTTGCATTTTATTATATTTATGAAGTCAATTAAAGAAAAAACATAAGTAGAAAAAGGTTATTTAGAAACGAACTATGACTATTAAAGCTGCGTCAGCTATAATGAAACACTTTTTTAATTATCAAAACTTTATAATTTTATGATGAATAATAGAATCACCAACCGATTTGTTACTTTTTACAGAACGTTTTTATCAATTACAACTATTTCAATTTAAGCACCAATTGTTATAGTTCAATGGTTAAATTTTACTTTCAAATTTTTTATTGGAGCGGAGCGAGCGAAGCTCTCATGTATCAGATTCAATGTCAAATTGTATGTGACGACATAACTCTATGAGTTCTTAGCCGGTTTTCGGTTTTTTTTGTAATGAATCGAAACAACAGGTTTGGGACTAGATCGTGACGGAGAATTTTGAAGTTCGCAAAAAAAAAAAGTTATGACCAAAAAAGCATTGGATTTTCCATTGAAACAAAAAGCGCGCGCTTTTTGAAAGTTTTCATTTTTAAGGATCTGATTGACAGGTTGAAAAAAATCAATAACAAAGGTTTAGTCTAAAACGTGCTGAATTTGGCACGACTTATGCAACTGTTTTCTCATGATGAATTTATCTATCAACTTTCATAAATAATTTCTTTTTAATAAACTTTTATAGAGTATTAAATGTTAATTAAATATTGTTAACATTTACTGGTTAATGATTTATCATTGATAAATGTATATAGTATTACGCTCCGCTCCAATATATGGTGCTAGCGAAGCTTTATGTTTAGCGACTACATCAACCTAGTTATTTGTAATGTATATTTACAGAAGTAATGATAATTTCGTCTTTTTCTATTGTTTTGAAATGGGTTACTATCAAACGTAACTCATGCTATGTGAAAAGTATTATAAGAAGAGGTAAAGCATAGCTTCGATAAAAGCAATAGTAATAATAAAACTTACAGTAGAATCCGTTTATTATGACTCCGCCTATTATGACGTAATAACTCAACGAAGTTTGGTTTTCATATATAATTCTTTGTAACAAAGTCGGATATAATGACTTCGATTTCAGTGACATGTCGCTAATTATGGCCCATTTTTAATAAATTTTGTCCGTTTATAGTGACCGACATGGTTTTTTACACGTTCGTCAATTTTAGCTGATTCCCGACGACGTTCGGCACGTGGTTTGTTTTTGTTTTAAATATCAGTGAGTAATTGACAGTTGAACATCACGTATTGTTCTTAGTAATTTTTCTATTATTTTCTATGTAAAAAAATGTCATCTCAATTATCTAAAAAAAAAGAAAGTTTTTTTTTCACAGAAATGCTTTGTATGACGTCCGCTTAGTATGACGTGTTTGTCAATTCCCTTCGATGTGATTATAAACGGATTCCACTGTATTTCCAACAGGTTGAATCCAAATTCTTAGTTAGTTATATTATGGGTAAATGTTTTCGTTATGGAAGAAAAATCAATGCTGAAATCGCATTGTCTTAATTTTTTGCGTATACTACATTTTAGAGGAACTAACAACTCGTTATCAATATCTATGGTTATCGCACATTGCAATGTTAATGAGTCTATGGTCCTTATTGATATTCAATTAAAGTTAGTTATGCTGGGGCAAGAATCTTACCTTGCTGTAACACAGTCTTTCACTAGCACGGGAGGTAAAGAATTACGTTTATTTGTATACCGTCAATTGGTTCAATAATAATTGTTTCAGTAATAGTGGTACCTTGTTTTTATATACTGTATCTTGGTTCATTAAACTTATTCTGTTTTTATACCTATGAATAATAATCGTTACCTTGGCAACTGCGAGTTCGCGATCCCTCGGACAGTTGAAGAGGAATGTATCAAATAGATGGTTATGTGCGGCGTCCCATAGCGTTGTGAGGTAGACGTCCGTGAATTGGAACGCAGCGGGATGTCTCTGAGTTAGTTGCCAAACGCAGTCCAAAAATAGGAGGAAAACTGGTCCCGCTTGAGCCGTGGTGGGTTCTTTGCCTTCTTTTGGGTTACCAGGCCGGGGGAGACCAAGTCTGAAATAATATACATATTGAAAAAACATCATACTATACCCTGTCTCAAACCAATTTAATAAAAATGTAAACAAAGACGCCATTTTTGCGACCATAGACTATTGAGTGATGTGGTAAAAGTAAAACCATTTATGATTCGAATAATTAATTGATTGCTTCGATTAGATTAATTGAACACTATTATGTTGGAGCTTTGCGTTAGTGTAGTTTGTTTTTATTCCGAGTGTCGGATAATGGGCATTTGTTCTCAAGCCTCGAAAGATGGTGCTATTCTTCGTGATTATAGAAAAAATAAATGCTTAGATTTAACCGAGTAAAAATGACTTATATATTTGTTAAATTTCACATAAGAAAAACGGTATCTAGCTAGATTTTTAAATAAGTAAATATATTTAGTATTAAAGTAAGACAAGTTTAAAATTGACTTCTTAGGTTTTGACGCGTATAACTCATTGAAATCAAACACTTATGGATAAATAAACGCGTTTTTTTATTTTCACACAAAGAAACAATTAGTCACCCCGCAACCACGGCACCTGCAAAGGTGTTAAAACTTCGGGAAACTAAATAAACCGACTAAAATTAAATCACGGACTCTGAACTCGACTTTGTTGTGTAAATAAATAACGCGTTTATTATCTGTAAGTGTTACATTTCAATAGACAAATTTAACTGATTTACATTGTGACTTGGATCGTGTTTTTTCTGGAGCAACGACATTTTGCTACGATAACTGGACTTTGAGATCAACTCCGATTTATATTTGGTGTACAAGGTATGTAACTGTAATATTATCTTTTATGTACGTAAATTTCATTTCATTTAAAAGTAATTCGACGGCAGCCACTTAAGGGTTCATCGGAGGTATTTTTTCCCTTACAAAATGTAGAATTTGTGTAAGAAGAAAGAAAATTATAGCAAAACTAAAAAGCCAATTCCGCATATTCAAAAACATATTCAAATGAGAACAGATGTTTAAATGATTTATCTTTATTTTAAGCACTGAACACGGATAACCCTGGTCCGTCATCCTCTTCTTCGTTTTTGTCTTCGCCTATGAAAAAACGACCGAGACCTAGTCGCTTGACAGCAAATGAAAAGACCATAACACTGAATATTTACAAGTTTGTAGAAAAATCGATGACAACTTATCCATATAAGTCTGATATAATAAAAAAAACTGCGAAGATAATGGGAACTTCTCAAAGCACCATATCTAAAATATACATTATAACAATAAGTCTTTAATTACGATAAACATTTAACTACAATAGGTACATAAAAACAGTAAAACACATAAAACATACTATTTATTTGCATGCATTGATATCGAATGGCAGCTTGTCGATATCGATATTGATAACAAATTTTAAGACTAAACTGTTCTGATTCTTTGTAATTTTATGGAGTTAAATTTATCAAATTAATTTCAAACGAAGGTCAGGTTACGTTTACAGTGGTTTGATTCGATGGGCTGTTATTTCAGTTTAACATATAATTATTGTAATTGTGAGGAAGGATTGCATTACTGACAATAATTTGTCACAGTCACACTAAAATATATATTTCCAAAGGTATACTAGGTGCAATCCAATGTTTTATGAAAGTGATTCTTTAGTTTAGACTTCAATGATGTCAAAGAAATCCGCTGGTAGTTGATTAATCATCCGTACCGAATATACAAAAAACAGTCTCACTACTTATGATTATGACAAACGTTATTATTATGAAATACCAGTAATTATCAATTTAAAAAAACCGGTAAAATTTTAGGCCTACATAAGATTTATAAAAAATGTGCAACTATATAACTATTGCTTTAACTCTCACTAGAATAATTTTACTTAAGGTAACATAGTTAGCCAGCCCTAACTTACCCGAGACTATATATTTTGAAATATTTGAGATTTTTGTGATATTTTTAGCAGTAAAGCCAACAAGTGATATTTTTTTATTATTTAGAATTACGTCCCGACAGCTGTTTGCCAACACTGACGAATTCGTTGTTCGGATCGCCTTATTATCAGTTATCATCACTCACAGGTATAATTATCAGGTATTTATCTTTACCATACATCCATGACTAATTACCTATTCATTACATTACCTATGCCTCTTCGATTCATAATCGATTCAATTGAAGTAATCAATGAATCGAGAGATACTCTTTTATGGTCAAACACTATGCGAACACAGATTAGACAATTTTTTTCATTGGATTAATAATGTCACTTTTCGTCTTAAGTTTTTCAAATAAATTTTAAATATGTTAAACAAACAATGATCTTTGAAAGAAACTAGTGAAATACATGTTGAAACCTTCTTATTACTTATGAATGTGTTTTTATATCCATTTAGTGGCCGAAAGTGTGAGTATTTTCAATGAAACTGGTTTGTTTACATTTTTATTAAATTGGTTTGAGACAAAGTATAAATAGAACAATGGGCATGCGAAATATTTTCGTTCTAGGATAGTGTAATAAAAATGAATTTGAAGAATAATAAATAGAATAAATTTATTTCAATAGTTTCATGTTACAGTAACAAGTACGGGATTCTCCTTTTAAGCTTATAACGCTTGTACCAGAAAATTTCGCTTGTTATTTTTTAAATTATAACCATCCCGGCTTCGCACGGGTGGACAAAATTCTTTAATATTTTTCTATTTAATAATAGAATATATTGAATAACATTTTCCGTTAGCACCATCTAGCGTGCGGTAGACGAACTACTTGCGGTTAACGCGTTGCTATGGTAACGTTATTGATACAATGAAAAAAGAGCGGACAGACAAACAACAAATTTGTAAAACAATATATTACAATTTATTAAATTAATTGCTATAACATGGTTTGGAACGGAAAATCTGACTATCTTTCAACAGATTGTATCAACTGATTGTATATTTCTTGAACAAAATGTTATTTTGTTTCTCTCTTTCACACTTACACTACATACTGCAAGGGTGAAAAGGAAAGGCATATTGTTCGGAGGACAAAGGTTCATTACTTTAATATATTTCTTTTTAGGATTAAAAAGTTGGAGGAAAAAGTTAATAATGTGCGTAAAAGATATGTCAATGTCTAGTAAATGAATCACAGTAAAGCCATACCAGCTTCGACTCACTTGGTTTTTTTTGACAAGTCTACATTATATTACGTTTGGTAGTTAGGATCTTATAATGAACCCAGGGTTTGGATAGTCAAACTCTTTAATGAGTCATGTAAACTACTTGCAAGATACGCGTATTTTTAAAGCTATTAATCTTAAATAAAGCTATATTGCTATGGTAACGCGTTGCTATGGTAACTTTAAAAGAGCGGGGAAAAGAGCGGACAGACAAACACACAAACAACAAATTTGTTTTTAGATTATAAACTAGCGGCCCGTCCCGGCATCGCACGGGTGGACAAAATTCTTTCCATTTTTTCTATTATTAAATATTTTTCCGTTAGCGCCATCTAGCGTCCGGTAGACGAACTACTTGCTGTTAACGCGTTGCTTTGGTAACGCTATTGATACAATGGAAAACGAGCGGACAGACAAACCACTGTGATCTTAGATTATAGATTTCCATTTTGCGGCTTATTTTAGAGGTTTCCTAGAGTTTGATGCAAAACTATTAATAAAAATAAGTGGCTGCGATATCCTCCTTACCTATCACAAAAAGGATGTCCCAAGGCGACCCATTCCTTCTGGACTAGCGATTGGAAGCCGGAGATAGTACGGAAGTAAGGGTCGAGCATCAGTTGCGTCAATGACGACACAACAGCGCAGTAATCGACGCCGTCACCTGCCACAGAACACCTTGCTTCTATCTACTTCACAATGAACTTCAAATATTGGAATGGGATAAAAAATTAAAGGTAGAAAGAAGTTTTCAATTGCTTTTTTATGTTTTAGTTTGACCATTTGACAGTTAGTGTTAGTTAGTTAGTTAGACAGAGGCCTCACCAAAATCTCTTATCTCAGATGTCAAGGTAGGGCCTCAGTTACTCAAAGAGTGTGTGATCAGAATAGGTTGTGCAATTTTGTGGAATTCCATGACGCTATCTTAATATGGCTATGCCTTTAAATCCCACTTGGTAGAGATAATCGAGCAACAATCAAGCAAAAAGTGGTTTTAGGTATTTTTGTCACATGAGAAATGCAGAGAGAATTTTGGCTTTAAGACAAAAAGAACAATATTTCCATTGTGTATGTTTATTATTTTTTCTTTAATACGCCTCTAGTGAAGCAATGACCTAAATATCACATCTGGCAGAAGAAAAACATTTGATCATAATGAAAATTCCGCGTCCCACAAGGCTTATCCATATTAATACAATGATTAAGGTCATTCACCCTAATTTGCTAGTGCAACGGAATTGGTAGTCCAATTCCTATTACTGGTGATTAGTACGCGCTGTTACCTTCCTGCAGCACTACGGTCACGTTGTCTACGAGGTGAGCAGCAGCATCATCGGCGGCTGAGAGACACCCGGCCACGTACCGCAGCCACCGGCTCGACTCCAGCACGCCGTAGTACTCCGAGTCCTGGTTCTACAAGATACACCAGTTTTACGAATTATTATTTAATAACTTCATACTGAGACCGATTGGTGGACCGGTAGCGATCCTGCCTTACGCCCCGATGGTCCTGGGTACGAGTCCCGGAAGGGACAGATGTTTGTGTTTTGAATACGAGATACGGAGGTTTAATAACCTTTTGGCTAACGAACGGCAGAAAATGAATCAATTTTTAGTCTCCAAGAGCCTGTGCACACCACGATACAAATGCTATACTCACGCGAGTCGAATGCAGCTTAACCATGAATTTATGTTGGTGTTCAATCCATCTTTGAATACCTGCATAAATTCAATCTCGCGCTTGAATAAGTACAGACAAGATGCTAAGGCTCCTTTGCATTTCTCTGTGGAATAAAAACGCGTTTCCGAAGCACGTTTAAAAAACGCAGTGTTCATAGGACTTAAATTGAAACTTACCCAGAAGCCATCGAGGGTGGTAGGAGTACAGAGTTCCGCCAGCTTTTTGTGCGATGCGTGCAGTGTGGAGAGGGGCGGTAACGCGTACGCTCGCTCAGTGTTCAGCGCGTTCCCGCACAGGTACATTACGTAAGGCGGCGTCAGTTTAGGGTGCGACCGACGGACCTAAGGAATGGTGTATAACGATTATTAACTATTTTTTACTGATAAAAACAGGAAACAATGGGTGTACGTGCATCATTGACTAGCAAATAAATTTTTAAAATAACAATTTTAACACTTATTTTAGCCTACGTATCAGTAAAAGAAACGAAAGTTAAAATCGCTTTAAATAGGGTAAAGTTAAGCAAAAGGTCAGCCGGCTGCAGCCTACTTGTCGCTAATTTTCAACTGAATAAAACTTGAAAGCGAAAGAGACAGAGTCAATGAACTGGTACCATAATGTAACCAAGACATAGTGGGAAGATAAGCTAAAGACAGACGGGTTATTGTATGGTGGATATTTCTACAAAACTTTTCCTAAATATCCCCTAGTGTTACACTAAGTGTGTGAAATTCGTTATTTTTGGGCGTGTTAATGCGTGGTTGCCTATACATATTTGTTAAAGCGGTAGTCTAACTGACCTGTTCTAAAAGGACACTCTCCGTAGTCGCCGATTGATCAGTCTGTAGAAGCTCCCCACTCCTCAACAGAGCCGCACCTTCAGGCCTCCCCCACACCCAAATAGGCACTCTCCCTGATCGGAAATGTCTGGAACTCTCCATTAAATTGTAGTCCAGTACAGAGCTTGGCACTATAAGAGTTTCACCGGCAGTTAGCATGAACGCGTCTGAAGTTCCGTTAATACAGGTGATTCTCCAATGTGGACATTCGCATCGTTCTAATTCTCTCTTCCAATCTCCTGGCCTTTGAAACATGTTAAGCTCTGGAGGGAGAGTGGGGTAGTAAGGCTCCTTATATTCATACGCAAAGAGTAAGTCATGTCGTTTGGGAAAAGCGTGGTGCATCAAAGCCATGGCGACTTTTCGACCGTTGTCTATATGTGAGTTGGCGAAACTGAACGTAAGCACTTTCATGTTCTGGAAAAAGAAAGAAAAGTTGTTTATTTTCGAGAGAAAGAAATAATTAGGAATCATGCCGGTTATGAAAATTATGTTTGATTTACTATTTGAGCAGTTTATTTTGCGATCGTAGGAACTAGCGGTCCACCAAGTCTGCGTCCGGATTGAATATATTGGTATTAACGAAAATAGGATTATTATCCTGTTTTTTTTTTATATTTTTGAGGTTCCGATATTTCAGCCAGTGGTACCGGTATAGAGATAATAATAGACTACGACTAAGACCCATAACATCCAACAGCAACAAACTTTAGTTCTTACGCGAGAAAGGTACATGCAACTGTGACAAAATATCAAAGCCTCAAAATAAAGAAAGCGTGGTAAAAATCCAGTTTTAATTTATAATTATTTATGTGACTATGAACGTTAAAACAACAGTTCATGCATAGTTAATAATCTATATTCATTTGTAATATTGTACTTTTCTAAAGGTGAAATAATTTTCCAAATAGATTTAATGCTTCCGGAGATACATATAATAAGTTTATGTAACTATAACAAGTTGCAATATTGAATAGTGGACCTATGAATCCAACATAAGAACGACTGTTTCCATCAATCACGTGACACAAAGTTTACACACAAGAAAAACTGACTCAGAACATAACGTCGATTAGATAACAGTTCGAACAGATTGCCTGAAATATTTTCCTTATCTCATCGTGATTTAGGATCGGTCTGCGTCGCTGTTGCAAGTTTTTGCTTGCAATCTCCACCACAATATTTCCTCTTTATAACAATACACGTTTTGATTCAGGGTCCTGTCAGTTTGACAGTATGAAAAATTTAATTCAAATCTTTTCAATTAACACTGACAATATAAGCATCACTGTACTTCATCATGCCACATTTAACGTCAACTATCAATAGTTGGGTTTTATATTTTTTTACAATACTTGCTTATAGATAACTAGCTTTAACCCGCGGCTCCGCCCGCATTTTTTTTATTTATTTTTTTTCAATAAAAAGTATCCCACGTTACTTCTAATACCTCCAAAAATATATGTACGAAGTTTCATGATGATCGGTTTACTAGTTTTTGCGTGAAAGCATAACAAACAAACTTACATTCACATTTATAATATTAGTAGGGATTTTGATTTTATTTATAAGACCGGAAGGTATTACCTTACATATCACCTGGAGCCCTTTGACTTTTCCGGGCATATCGCCTCCAGGTACCTGGCGGCGGCGGCGCGAAGGGCCCCCATCCGTGAGCCAGACCGCGCCAACGCCGGTGAGCGGCACATCAAACGTACCCAATAGGTAATTACGTTGTCCGTACTCCTAAAATGAAGAAACTCTTTTATAGTAATCTTTGTTGCTGGTGCGATTTAGAACGAGTAATATTTAAAACAACATTTGAAGAGACGTTATAAAAAGTTAAGGAAATTTTATACAGAATTTACTAAGGCTTGCAGCAATTTCATTCACCTTTCTTATCCTAGGATACTATTCCTAGGCTTTTCGGATTGATTCGATTTGTTTAATTGTCCTACTACATAAAATAATCGAAAACACATAAATTCTATTGAATATACAACTCCAGCTTATAATAATTTATGTTTAAGAAACATCTTAAAGTGTATATGATTTATATATGTCACCGGAAAATAACAAGATCCGCAAGTTTATAAATTTCCTAGGAAAATTATAAACTTTCGTAGGATTCTAAACGAGAGATAAATTGTATTATTTTACGCCCATATTTTCGCAAATTTATCAATCAATCAAAATTCTAAACGGTTCGACCAATCACAGAAGAGCTTTTGATTTTACGCTTTTTTTTAAATACGGCTAATAACACACTGCTCTCTGATTGGTCGATGTTGACAGTGGCAATGCTTGTGTCCATAGACTTAGGTACAATCAGACTTGCCAAACTATAAATTTATCAGTTTCGATTACCTACCTAACTGTATTTTTACTTTAAAACTAGTTAGGTACCTATAATACAGGATTACTTTTTTACATAATATGCTAATGACCTCTACTTCACTCTACCAAAATAAAACAACAGAAATCGTGTTCTACGATATTAAAGAGGTTTATTAAAAAAGAAAAACAATCATAAAACATAAAACCGGCCTTCTACCAAAAAAAGGTTCGGTTAGGTTATAGGTATTGACTGCTTGGAACTATTTATACCACTGGATCTTGCTGAGATTTCCTTTTTACTACCAAGACTTTTTCGTCACTAATTATACTTTTTGGCGTGATATTATTTTTTGTCTGTGGGCCGACGTCCCAAAACTTTAGTTTTCTTAAAATCTTCTATCATTTTAAAGACTTTCATTGAAATTGCAATTGTTTCCTCTTTCCATTCCGACTTCTTAGTATATTGGTCATGGCCACTATAAAACTTTCGTAGCTCTGTGGTAAATTTGTTTACTTATTATTTTACGCGTAAGTTCGGTAAGTTTATCAATTTGCGAAAATATGGGCGTAAAATAATACAATTTATCTCTCGTTTAGAATCCTACGAAAGTTTATAATTTTCCTAGGAAAATTATAAATTAGCGGTTCTTGTTATTTTCCCGTGACATATACACTCACTAATGCGTCATAATAATATGTAGGGTCGACGACACTATTAATCCTTGTTTATAAGGAAAGACTACGTCAACAGTGTGTTGAGAAAGTTGTGTGAAAAAAGTGTTAGTGTCGCATAAATAAATAAGACTATTTACTTTTAAAACGCTGTTTCAGTGACGTCAGCTTTATACCAGCTGTAGCATACTGTTGCTATCAGTTTGTTTTATTTGATCAGGTATATTGCAATTCAAGTACCTACTTTAAGCATAGTTCATAGTTAACGAAGAACTGAGCTGAACTTGTCGCTTATGTGCTTACTTAGTTGAATTTGGAATGCTACGCCATTCTCCTGTCATTTGTTAGATTGATCACAACAGATAAGGTAACAGTCCGAGTATTGAAAGGTTAAAGCATATATTATTAACAATAGTTTATATAAAATTCCTAACTGCATCGCCTCGCCACAGAGCAAGCAAGCAAGCGATATGCGAGGAGTCCCTTTTCCGAGACGATAAAATTTTAAAGCGCAAGGTGCAGTGATGACTGCATCACGTAGTTTACATCACTTAGCCTTTAAAAAACTTACATCGCTCTCCAAGTACTCCAATGGCACGAAGGATAGTTTGTAGTTGGTAACGAAGAGTGAGCCAAGTCTGCCACGGTCGCGCTCGCTCAGCGGCGTCAGCATAACCACCTTGTGCGCTGCTCCAACAACCAATTCACCTGAATCAAACACATTTTTACATTATCAAAGCTCTATTTCTATGTAAGTAAGCAACACAAATAGAAAAAAAGTTGAAATGTATGCCTTTGTAAAAAGTTATTTACGGACGAAGAATTCGAGGAAAACCTTATCAGGGAAATTCCCTCATGAAAACCACAAAAGTTTAAACATTTCTGTATTAAATTAACATATTTATTTCTATGTAAGTAAGCAAAGCAAAAAAAAAGTTAGAACGTATGCCTTTGTAATTAAATTCATTTTGGGACGAAGAACTCGGGGAATCCCTATTCTTTGCATTTTCATGAGTGAATTTCCATTCATGAAAATTTCAAAGGTTCAACATTTCAGTTAGATTGGGTCGCTGTCAGGTTATTGAATATAATGTGTTGATATGATAGTAAAAGGTACAGTTTAGTAGAATTCGAATAGTGACAAGGTTACATCGGGACTTTGCTGGCTTCGTACCTACCTACAGTACTAGGACGAATTTGAAAAGCGAGAATCTCATTAATTACAGCTAGGTGATTACGTTAAAAAGAACCTTAAAATAGTTTAAGGATAGACTCCCGACTCCTAAGGGTCAGTCATTTAACTTTTGGTGACGTTTTGACTTTACTGTTACAAGTTATGTTAAATTTAAAAACCCTTGACAGCTTATAGTCAGGTAAAACATATACCTACCAGATTTTATGCATTATTTTCATATTTTATTAAAATTCAATTTGTCTCAAGTATCGGGTTGGACTCGAACCTCCAACCTTTCGCTATTTGGGCGAGCTCTATTTGAGCTACTGACACCTTGAAAGACTCACTGAATATTTTCAATTGTTACTTTGTTCTAGTTCAAATTTCGTTGTATATAAAAATCTAGGACATTGTATTTTTTATATACGGCAGGAAAAATAACTGTATTTCTTTACGCAAGTCAAAATATCTCCGAAACTTAAGTCCATATGTAGGACTTACGCTCACGATTGCGATTGTTGCCCCATAAGTGTATAAAATAACGTGCCTCTATCACCACGTGTTCAAATAGATACAGTTTCACGTCTTTGTCGACGTAGAAAACGCACGATAAAAGCTATGTGTAATAAATTATAATTAGATATAGGTGATAACTCTATTAATCCATTTATATAAATAAAAATTATACATCATTTACGTATAAAATTAATCGATTGATGTCTGGTCGTCCGATTTTGATTTTTTTTTAAATTTCCCTGATAGTCCAACAATATTGTTATGAAAAGAAAAAATAGTAAATGATGCATTTATAATTAGGAAAAAACTCAGTGCAGTTTTTTCCCGGATCAATGGATTTCAATTTGATTTGGTAAAAAGATTATTTGAACTGTTGGGTAATTTTGATTTTTTTAATTTTCCGAATTTGAAATATTTCAGAAATAGAAGAAAATTATAGATATTGTGATACCAATAAAATAGATCGGTTTTAAGCGTATCGCGAACCACAACCTTGAGGCGTGTTTAACCAGTGAAAACTCCAATTAGGTATAAAAGTAAAAACAATATTGCGCAATGCGACCCTGAATTTTTTATTGATTTCACTGTTTGCAGATTTGTAAGCAAAAAATTAAATTAGATTAGTTATGGTTAAGAGATATTCAAAAGGCAAACATAAAGGTTAAATAACTTAGGTTTTTCTGAAGGATAGGACTACAATTTTATTATTAATGGAACATAGAATGCTTTTTGTCTCTGTCATAAACAGGAGTTCCTAGGTAGATTGATTTTACGCGGCTCTCTTTTTGGTATATTTTAATTGAGAAAGATAAAATTTCTTGTTATTGAATATGAACTATTAGAATGCGTGTATTAAGGCAACAGCTACGCCATGACTTCGTAAAAACTTAGCAAGAAACTGGGCAAGCGCTACTTTTTTCTCCTTTTAATGATTTGTTGTTACAGAATCAATAAAAATATGTATATAGAAATATTATCAATAACGGTATTTTTCTTTATTTAGGATTGGTTCGCTCTTGAACCCAAACAAGCCCGGGGGCCAAGACAGAATCCACGATGGAACGAGCTAACCCAGAAGTTGCTTATTCACCCTGGCTTTGAAAATGGACGGATTATAAATTCTCGGAAAAACAAACGCAGGGAGGGAGTTCCATTCCTTTGCTGTGCGCATTATGAAGGATGTTGAGAAGCGCTTTGGTGCGACAGGTAGGAATAGCAACCAAGAAAGGGTGGTAGCATGCAGTGCGTCTGGATGTCCGATGGAAAAAAGGAGATGGCGGTATGAGAAGAGATAATTAAGTTGGTTGGTTTTGTACCGGTCAGCTGAATTAGGTCGATGTAGTATGATATTTCGTTTGTTCCGAACAGCATAATATTTTATCTAGAGATATCATTGGACAGATAACACATAATCGGTATCCGTTATATTATCCTCTTTACTAATTTTAATCGTTTAACTACATAACTTTTGTAAGCGTCAGCAAATCAGTAGATATGACACAACGCACCATTTAAGTGAATAATGGCACAAACTGACTAAAACAGTATAAGAACAGTATATTGGGCGCTACACACAACCATAACGTAAATAATACTCTATAGTGAATATTTAAAAGAATAAACTTACCTTTCTTAAAGCGACCCATAACTACGACAGTGCACAAACAACTATCACCCATGGGTCGCGACTTCCCATCCTAAGCCAACACAATAACCACGCATAAATGGAGGTACAGTTAACTGTACACTTCGCATATGTAATAGTTGCTACCTACCGATAGTTTAGTGACGCGATAAAAGTTTGAAAAAGTTCCTATTTAGAATTTCCGGTTTGGTATTTTTTATTGTTCCGGTTTGCTCTGAAGGACGTGGTTTTTCTTATGAATAAATAATAACTTGTAAAAAGGAATACGATATCCTCTTCCGCAACGGCATTGTGACCGTTTCTATAGTTATGTTTTTTTTCTAATAAGCCGCTCGTCTCGGTAAGCCTAGTACGCTTGTGATGCCCAAGAATATTACAAGCATGATTCCCACTCTGCTCTTTAAAAGAGTAGAGTTTTTTACTTAGGTAACTAGTAAATTTATAGAAACGATCGCAAATTGACTAATTTATTTGGTTCTATATCTACCTTATTGTATACCAAAGTTGTTTCGTAAAGTCATAACTATTGGAGTCAGTACAACATTCTTCAGTGCGCCTATTCTGCTGCTTGAACTAAGCAAGGTTAGTTAAGCAGCACATAACCTTACATAATCATTTTATTATTAGAAATACTCGTAACTGCTATTTATTTGGTTTCATTGAATAGCGAAGTACCTATTTAGGATATTCTGTAAAGATGATTTATATATTCATTAATGGTAAAGTTGCTAAAAGTTAGTCAATAAGAATTACCAGTTTATTTAACATACATACTGTGTATCGTTTCTGTGTTTTTTTATTATAGGTACTTGTATAACCGACTAAAAGCGGTTTTCTTATACCACTGTATAATTTTGTGGTATGGACTTTTTGCAACAGGAACATTTAGGGAAAATGGACTTTGCAACTATTGGACATTTTAAAAGTTGGATATTCAGAACCTTAAGCGCGTTATCACTGCGCTATTGCTACATTCAGCTAAAAAGTTATATAGCGGCCTTTAACATACGTACCTATTTGCTATACGTGCATAATATACAAAGTATAAAAACACGTTTTTCCAAAGAAAAAACCTAGTAAATATTAATCCACGGTTTCCTTTTTATAAGTCTAAAATCCATGTACTTCCATGGCCATCTAACTTCTTCCATCAAAGTACCAGACATACTAGATATCTTCTAACTTCATCACGAGTAGCGTTACCGTAAGTCCCGCTAATTTTAGGCAGATAGTGTTAGGCTTTTTTACCTCTGGTTCGGCCTTTAGTCTGCGTGCCAGTTCCGACACGCAAATTTTTTCATGTATCTATCGTTACTTTTTTACTTTATTTGTTGTATTCCTTAAACAACTACAATTGTATTGGAAATTTATATACATTACATGAAATTTATTTTAATTTGATTACGATTTAATAAACTTGGAAATACTCCTTAAAAACGATTATCTTAAAATATATTAATAGGCAAAGAAATCAAATGAATTCATTCATTTATTCATATTAATTTGATAAAATATATTACTGAAATTATGATATTTTTATTTCTATTAATTTTTTGAATTATTTTATTTTATTATTATTATTTTTTATTATATATGACATTTTACATGTTTGTATACTGAATTCTACAGTGAGAAAGAAAGAGAGAGGGAGAGAGTAAATGTGTATTTGGGACTGAGGAGCAGGGAGTATATTACGCAGGGGAAATGTGACCCTTCACTTTGCGTTAACGCGCGCTAGGTATATATGAAGCGATTCTTAAGGAGTTATACTCCAATATCTCAAATAATTAAAAAAAACTAGAATATTTTTATTTAATTGTTAGAGTTTAATGTAGTATAGTATGTATTTCAACAAATCACATGTGATAACCAAGAAGAATAGGTATAATTATTGTTAGTGTAAGTTTTTGAAGTAAGTATGTTTTGAACTTTTGTTTGCAGATTAATATAGTAAAAAAAAAACTCACAGGTTACCACAGTCAAGTAAGACACAAAAGAAATGATTTGAGAACAATTATGATTTAGTGGTGTTTTAGGAATGATGGTCTTAAAAACATACCATTTAATAACTTAGGTTTTATTTCTTGAACTGCACCATTTTTGTCTCCATTATTCTGAAAATAAAAAATCAGTTTTAAATATTTATTCACATGGGTCGTTCTTCTTTTTTACCGACAATGAAACGACGTTTTTCTATTTTTTTGGTTTTTGAACTATCCATAATTGTGGTTTCTGTGTGGAATTTAGAAGAAATTGCATCTGTGTTGTCATTAGGATTAATTAAAGTTTCCTTTGCGGCAAATATTAATTCTTCTTTAATGTTGGTTTTAAAAAAAAAATATGTGACAGAGTGGCCTTTTTCTGTGGAGACCACATTTCGGCTTACCACTCTGTCACAGTATTCAACGGAAAACAAACGAAAAAATATGTTGGTTGGAGAAAATGAAAAATTACATAATATTATTAGATAAGAAAAATATGGACGTTTATTCGAACCGAATTAAAAAACCTTAAATATCAATTCTCCAACGAGATGCCATAATAAGACGAAGGACAGACCATTGTCGGTAAAAAAGAAGAACGACCCACATACAGTTTAATCTGAAATCATAGATTAAATTTAAGGACTTTTGTAACAAACTTACTTAGTGCTGTATGATATTAATTATTAAAATAATAATAACATGTTATCATAAAAAAAGCTTAACAATAGTCAGTCGGCCACACATCACCAAACTAGGAATAAACCTATATCTTAGTTGAAGAGGTCCAGAAAGACGAAGGACCTCTTCTATGCTATCATAGCGATAAAAAAAAATTTAACTTTAAATAATAACATTTGCATTCCGTAATTCCCAAACTGGAGTAAAATCTATTACTTGAGAATCGGTGTCGATTGACAATCTTGAAATCTATTCAGATTTCAATAATAGTTCTATTATAATGGTTAATTGTCACTCTCTATAAACAGCTTTGATGGGCTAGTGCAAATGTAATGGCACTTGGCATGCATATAAATAATACTGTTTCACCCGTATAGCTAACATTGATAATAAAAATTGCATTTTCTATATTAAACAGTAAGTCAAATAATTTCAGCCTGGCTGAAACCAACTTGTTAATTAAATGGGTAAACAACAGATACTCCTGCTACATACACAGCTATAGCACAGTGTTTCCGAACCTGGTGATTATAATAATTAACAGTTAAGATTTTTTATTAGGTGTTGGTTTTATCAATTAATATTGTTTATTATTATACGAATATGGGTACATTTTTGTAAGAATGTTTTCAATCACAATTTACTATTTACTACTACTACAATATTGATAATATATATTGTTTTGATCACTTTATAACCTACAATTACTTAACTGAGTTTTAGTTACATGTTCTTTAGGTACAATAATAGAATTATTAGGACTACTATTTCTATATTGCAACTATTGCATACCTTAGGAGATACGTTGATGTAACTCTTGAAATTCTGCACAAGTTTTTTTTTCTCATTCATTGTAATAGGTATTGCTTGGTTCTAGGTCGACGAAATCGAACACTAAATTAAAATAATCCAAGTGATTTTACTTGACATGTAATGGAGGATTAAAGCTAATTAAATTATGTAAAATCCGCATGATTTGTAGACGTTACACGTAAATTTGATAACGATCATCCCATTAAACAGCAAATCTTTTTGCCATATTTTTACTTCTTTACTAAACGTGTAGTTATCGTCATTGTACTTATAATAGGAGCTGTACAAACCATAGTTTACTAGAAAAAAATATTAATTGTCTAACCCTAATTAAATAATTTTGTAATTTACAACTCGTAAGTCAAAACTGTAGGTAGATACTGTACACAGAACACAATACCCCAAGATACTGTATCTTTATTCGATAAACGTCAACTGTGTTTTTTTTTTAATCCTCCCTTCTTAAAAGGGAAGGCAAAGGAATGTAGAGTCCATATATCCTTCATTTCTTCCTGTTTTCCTATTATGGAAGGCAAAAAGATAAAAAACTATTATAGCCTCGTTTTCAGTAATAATTTCTTTTTGTATTTAGATAATCATGAGAGACAGATTTATGAATGATGGGTGATCAATAAATGATGAATGAACAAAAAAAATCTAATTATCCTAGATTCCTGGAAAGTCCTGACGATTTACTAAAACTTTCATGGACTTCTTGAGAGGTACAGTGAAAAGATAGCGTTTGCTGTTTTGCTTCACTTGCCAACACACGTGATTCGCGAACACTGATCGGTTACCTAAAAATTTACCTTTATTATATGCTAATATCTGCCTCAATATAAATAATTAAAAAAAAAACAGGAAATACACAGTTACAAAAAAAAAAATAGTTTCGCTATCATTATTAGTATTTGTTGTCCACGAGGCGAAAATTTTTAGCGAGTTCGATATATGATTGAAGAGGTTATTAAAAAACTTTCGTAAGTGATTTGAAAATATTATTTGAAGCTCCTCCGTGCTTCAGAAGGCACGGATGAGCATGAATGGGAAGTCGGTTACTCCTATATTTTTTCCAGGTCCTTAGAACCCACCAATCTACATTAGTCGTTCTCGTCGTCGTTTTGAGCACTAGTAGTGGAAACAGTGAGCTAGATTTTTTAAGAAAATAGAGCTAAATTATTCAATGTACTCTTTATTAAAAATCACTATAAACAACATTCAGTTACTTAAAATATCAGGAAAGAAGTAATTGGAGTGGAGCGAAGCGAAGCTCCCATGGATCAGCTTCAATGGCGCAATGTCTATTACGCCATAACTTCCCGAGTTCTTAACCGATTTTAATATTTTTGTGTGGAATCGAATCGACAGGTTTAGGACCAGATTGTGACGGAGCCCGAATTTTGAAATTAGAAAAAAATCCCATGGGATTTTTTTTTTACGTATTACGCTCCGCTCCAATATATGGTGCTAGCGTAGCTTTATGCTTAGCGACTGCATCGCCTAGTTATAATAGTAAGATATGGTCGTCAAAAACAATAGTTTCCGACTGCGGCTCTTTCTTTCTAATCCCGACCTGTTTGTCAAAATTGCATTAATCATTGCTACGCTTAATCTGTTTCTTAATTTCATTTTTAACTTAATTTAACTGGCTATAGACTCTTTCCACTTCACCTTTGACCATGGCAATGAAAGTATGGAGACTTCAAAGGAAATAATTTCATCAAAGGGATTTTCGTCAGCAGCGTTTCGATATTTCAGTACCTCTGCCCAGAACATCAATGTGTTACTTTTATTTTCACAGGGTATTAATGTTATATTTAGCCACTGGATTTCTACTTAAGCTGCAAATTCTGCTTGTTGCCCCATTCCAATAAATAATGAAGTGATGTTATCCTTCGGTTCACCTTTTTTAGAATTAAACTCGTATTTGCAATAGGTATAAAACGCTTTGGTGGGGTCTATTTTACTGCTTGGAGCCAACCTTGAAATTCTGGTTCAGACAGCCATTCTTATCTGAACTTCTGTGTATAGGGCTGCTTACTTTGCGCCATCTTATTATTATAAACTATTCCCACGGGGACGATATTATAACAATTTCGAATTGAAGCGACCGTTTAATACTGCAAACTAGTGTTGCCGATCGATAGTGGACTATCGATAATTAATCGATAGTCTATCGATAGGGGATAGATAGTAGGACTATCGATCGTAATATCGATTCTATCGATAGTATCGATATTATCGATAGCTCAAAACGGGCCAATACTATTGATGGAGTGTAATACTATCGATACTATCGATAGTATTGTTGCCCGCAAATAAAAAACTTGATAGTATCGATAGTATCGATATTATCTTTGTTCTTGGTAACAATACTATCGATAGTATCGACAGTATCGACATTATCGATTGTTTTGAACTATCGATATTTGTCAATTTACAATAGTATCGTTTAAAATTTAAAGGCATAGCAGTCAACAATCAAGTCAACAATAAATTAACATTAGAACAAAGAATTTCAAATGAAACGTTCAAATTTACGTGAGTAGCACAGATCGGTAATAATGCAAAAGTATTTGAATTTTATTACATTGCTGTAAAAACATACCCAATACTATTGCAAAATTGAAGACTATCGATAATCTAGAACAATCGATAGTCTCGATACTATCAATAGTATTGTTACCAAGAACATAGATAGTATCGATACTTTCGATACTATCAATTGTTTCTTATTAACGGACAACAATACTATCAATAGTATCGATAGTATTGCACTCTTTCAATAGTATTGACATGTTTTGAGCTATCGATAGTATCGATACTATCGATTCTATCGATATAATCGATAGGCCTATCGATAGCACGTTATTTTTCAGATGAAAAAATCGATAGAAATACTATCGATAGTTTGGCAACACTACTGCAAACTTACCACTGACTGTTATCACCTTACCTCTGACTGAAGGTTTAGAAAATTATCGGGAAATACCCAACCATAAACAACGATGCCATCATAGAATAACCATAGACCGGATATACCGACCATAGGCAATGTAGGTACATTTTGACTATGGAACCAAGTATATTGTGCTAAAAACATTATAAAATTATTTATTCATAGTGTACATGAAAAAAAGCTGAAATTGTAGAAAAGTAGAGTTGAAGAGCTAGACCTACATTTTTAAAGCTAACCAAGTTGATTTAGAGCTAAAACTAGCTCTTAAAACTCCATGTTGGCAACACTGAGTGGAAACATTAATAAACTGTGAGGTAGTAAATATTTTTCATTTATTTAGTAACTAGCTTTTACTAGTCACTTAGTTTATGTTGACGTAAACTACCGATTAAAAGTTATATTTCTATCTTTTGGGAAAATTTTGTTTTTTTTGTGGTTAAAAAGACGCCTAAAATACAAAGCCTCTAAAATCTTTCTTTATTTCCATTATTGGGAGGAAAGTTACTAAGTTGAGAACCGCGTTACCAAATATTCCATTTTTATTTTTAATATTGTGAAAAGCCCTTAATTGTATATTTAATATCCACCAAGACAAAGGGAACTGCAATTTCTTGATAGTAACCAAGGCATTTCTTTTTACAAAAAGAAACCTTTTACTATGTTTATACCCTTTGCCTTCACTTGTGCAAAAAAAGGTAGAAAAGAAATTTTTATGGCAGTCGGTTCTATTGTTTGTGATTTGATTAATTTTATCTGTGTCACAAGTGATCTTTTTGGAAAAAAGTTGGATTGTGCATGTCTCAAAAAAATGGCGATTGTTAAATTTCTGTTCAGGTTTTGAAAGCACAATCTTCAGGCACATATTTAGTCATTAAATATTTGTTATCGTGTAGCTGTGAATACAATATAGGATGGCCGATGCTTTGGTAGAGCGGAGGCCGACGGTTCGGTTCTTCTGCCACAGGTGTAACATTGAGTTTGAAGATGTTTTGCAGGTAAAAATCAATATTAACAGTTAATTCTGATGATTATGATCATAATAACCATTGATTATCCATAATATCGTATTACACATCGTTGTAGGATGGTTTATCGTTATATTTTTTATTTATTAGGTGCACTGTTAAAGTCTATAATTTTATCTATTGCGACTAATTTTATATAAAATAGCCGGTTTTCTCCTATTATCCTTTAGATTAGAATCGTAAGGTTACGGAAATATTAAGGGATATGTGCAGATTTTGGGCCATGATTTCTTAATGGTCAATTGACTTAGTACTGTCAATGGTTTTTATGTAAACATTTGACTGCGGATGGCGTGATGAGCGTAGCGGGAGCGTGACCTTAGTGTTTCCTGGCATTGCATTTATATTTTGTAATTTTAATGTTTATACTTGGACAAATTGTAACACCACAGACATTACCTTTTCCATCTTAGCCGGGTATAGAATTAGTCATAAAATGAATTTAGAGAATCTGAAAAACAATTTGACAACTGTATAATGCGCTACATAAGATTCTTATCATCATTAGTTATGGTCAAATTGGGTTTTTCAGGATTACACATGCCCATATTGTGCAAGTGGATTCATCGAGCAACTGGAAAATGAGACAGAAGGCCTGGTCTTGTCTGGAGATGACTTCAGCGATGCCGACATGAGCAACTTGGACGATATGAGTAACTTGGATGATATGAGCAACCTTGATGATTCAGATGATGTGCACCAAGTAAGGATAATGGTGGCTACATACAAGTACATCATCTGATTTGTATGATTTGTTCATGCCTGAGTTCGATTTAGTAAAAATGTTAATGGCATAACATATCATACAAGTTACATGATGTGCTTGTGTGTAGCCTCCATTATATTGAACTAAATATTTTATAGATAAGAATATTTACATCAAAATATGTCTCTGAATCACAATAAGGCATTTATTGTACTGTGTACATATAAAATATAACCTAAAAACTGAAAACAATCAGAATGGGGTTAATAATATGACATTTGGGATATGTTTCCTCAAATATTACAGATGGTCTCAGTCTGGTTAATAGAGATGCTCAAAAGTACATAAGGTCTTGTGAGACGACATGTCAGTGATGTCTCACAATATAATGTGTAGCTTATTCTCACTTTTAAAATGAGAAGTGTTAAAAAAATTTATGTAATATATTTAACATTATTTCACGGGTTGATGCAATATTAAGGTTGTGACTCATTGTTATAACAAATTAACCAGAATAATTTAGAATAGAAACATATGTATTTATCTTAGTAGCTTTAGTTGTAACCAATTAAACCTTGACAATTGTTAGTGTGAGTCATAGAATAAGAGTACAGAGTATAATTAATCATATTCAATAAGGGAGAATTAAATAAGGACTTTTTCCACTTATTGAAAGCATTGTTTGAGTGCTCTTAAAACAAAAAGTAAAAGGATAATATAAATTAATGCATAATAGTGCCTTATCCTAGTCATACTATCTGAAGGAATAGATCTATCAGAGATTAATGAAGTAAATTATCTATAGGATATGCTAAACAGAGGGGTTTTGGTAAACAACCAACATATTTTATTAATTTCTATCACTATTTTTGAAATCAATTAAGGCTAGAAAATGACTTGGTTATATAAGATACAATTTACAACTAGGTATATACTTTATTATATATTTATATTTTGGACACCCCACCAAATTTTGTCACATAATTTAATATCAGTTATACAAAAAATATTAAAATAAAATCATCATATTTTAAATATTTTTTTCATCAAATTATCTCATAATTGTTGTTGCATTTGCTCATATCAAGCAGGTGCATCACTTGCTTGGCAATATGTACACATGTTACAAACAATTGTGATAAATTGAACAGCTATAAAAAGCAAATTTTTAAAAGAAAAGCTAATTTTCTTTCCTATTATTATTTTATTTTACATTTTCTAAATTATATTTGGTTTTGTGGACCCCTAAGTTTAAAATCCTGTATAGTTTTGCAAATGAATTAAACTAATTTAGTAATTTTAATTACCTTTTTGTATTGATGAGTTAAAATGAGTTCTCCTTGTTCTAATTACTAGTTTATAAAGGCTTACAATTGTCACTATACCTACTATGCATATCTATCTGGCTTCTATATTTTGTAGTTTTTATATGTGTAATATTAATACTTTAACCATTTGTGAATTGATGATGCAATGGAACTTTTTATTGCTGCTATGATTATTCACAATTGCAGCATGATGTTAAATTAAAACTATGATATGTGAGTAACCATAAAAATAACTATTCTGAAAATTATAAAACTTTCTAGAAACATGAAAAAAAAAACTCAAAAAGAAAGTGAAAAAAATACTCTCCGAAAAAAATATTATGATGTTAGGGCTTGTTTTCTTGTATAGAACTTTTAAAATATGGTTTAATAAGCCCTATAGTTTAAATTTCTTTCACCAGGTTCTAATTTCGAAACAGAGTGAAAATATTAGTTAAGAAAATAATATTTTGTTGTTGAGGAGCTGGTGCTGTACTGTTGTTTTACTTCAGAAAGTGTTCCTGCATGACAGACAAACCTAAGTTAGCATTGACCACTGTATTGCATCTGTCGCATTTATAAAAACAAGTTAGAACCTTTGAGCTGAATCATTGAGCTTCATAGGTCTTGTGGTTGTTTTATTAAATAATAATGCATGCTGTATTTGTATCTATTATTGTTTTTATAAAAAATGCATGCAATTTGTTCCCGCTCCTGTCGTTTAGTTTTACAAATCAATAAAAAAAAATCGGCGAGCAATTTATTTGCGATAAACCTGACGGCAACTGAATATGGTAGGAAAAACGAAATTTCGACTCCATAGTGGTCATTCGTATCTCGCTTTAAAAACCTCCCATAATCGATGTTTAATCGATTCGAAAAACGTGTAAAAACGTGCCAGTCTGATATCGCATGTTGATTTCATTATCATTGGGTCACGCATGCTAAAATAATTTGCTGTACCCTCAACCTTGATAATGACGTTATTCCAGAACTTTCGCTATTGTTTATATTTATATCACGCTTATTAAAATTTAATTTCAATTGTAATTTTTCACGTGTAATAAACTTTAACATGTGATAAGTAATTATGTTATGGCGTCGTATGTGATATCTTTGGTAGAATAGAAATGATCTTTATGTACAATTGATTAGGTTGATATTTATTTAGGAAAACTTGAGTTTTGTTACAAAAATATGTTGAATATGTAATATGTATGAAACTGGCTTTGTTTATTACATGACGTGTTATCGTTATCGGTGATATAGTGTCCTGTACATACATGCAATTAAAATTACAACATATCAAAACCACAATGTTACTTGTTTAGACATTACAGAGTTTATTGATTTTAAACAAAAAATATTGTTGTGTCTAATATTCTGAACTTCGCTATTTAAAGATGGGCTAAATTATTATTTAGTAGTTGGAAACGACTTTATATAGATGTTTTGATACAATGTACCTACCCAGCTTTACGAGAGATGATGACGATACAAACAAGAAGTATCGCGATTTTTTATGCTTTTGTATATATTTTTTTTGTTCGGCAAAGCTTGCGGTGTTGTTTCTACTAAAACATGTGTGTGCCTATTTAATATTTTCTCTCAATTATATATTTAATAATATTAGACTTTGAATATACATTGAATCTTAATCCAATATTTTTCGTTTTCAGAGTACTCCACCAATGTTAAATGATTTGGCATTCCTGATGTCGGTGGGCCGGGTTAGGTAAGGTTCTGATTAATATTATTAATGTATACTATATTGAGTAAAGAATTAGGTGATGCTTAATGTGTCGTCTTGGAACTGTACACTTGGCACTGACTTTAGGTACCTAGTAAAGTCTTTGCCGGTTTTGCAATGATAGGTTTATATCTAATATAAAATATGCGCCACGAAAATATGCTGCTGTGAACTTAGCTTCAGATATACATAGATCTTTTCCACCACATACTTTTTATTCAAAACAGGGATGCATTTAACTTTTTCTTTGACCTGATGTTGTCACCCTAAATCCTCAACCATAGAATCGTTGCTGAGGCGGCAGACTAAGAAAAGATGGTGGTAGCTGGCCAGGCTGACTTAGGAAAAGCCCTACAACACATTTCATAATTGACTTGTTAGTAGTAAATAGCTGTACACTTACGTAATGGCTAATGGCCGTGTACTTATACGTGGCGAATATTATCGAAATTTTAAACAAGGAAAAAGCCCAGTCAACCACTTACGGTCCCGTCCGTAAAGTTTGCTGCGAATAGTTCTGCGTTTATTCATTATTATTTGTTGTATGTCATTCAGAGGAGCGTCAGCAGGGCGGCGGGAGACATTCATGGAGCAACTGGTGTGGATGATCGGCGGTGGGCGGCCCGGTACCGGCGCTGTCACAGCTGGCGCGCCTTTCGTCCTTGTCGGGGCGCCTGGTGACTATGTCTTTGGAGGGGAAGGTAAGCTTTGTTACTTAATATCAAATTCATCATTGTCATCTAAGCCGATAGACGGTGATTTTGGATGGAAGCCTTACCAAAAAAATAGGTTTTGAAGTAATCGATCGTTTGGTGTAATGGTAGCGATTCTGCCTTTCGCACTGACAGTCTTGGGTTCGAGTCCCGGAAAGGGCAGATGTTTGTGTGATGAATACGAGAATTTGTACCCGAATCATGGGTATTTATATATATTTCTATATTTTACCTATCTAAGTAATGCGTACATACGTCTTTCGTTAGCCTAGTACCCATAACACAAGCCTAACTTTGGTCTAGACTAATTGATGTGAATGATAGAAATATTATTATTATAAATCTCCATACTTGGCAGGCGAATCGGAGAAGACGAACTAAAAGACCGTTATTCGAAAAACGATGCTGCTTATTTTGTGACCTACATGTGTATATGTGTATGTGTGGTGACTAAATGCAGTATTATCAGTCGCAGGGTTAGTGCTATTCTCGGTCCGGCAGACTAGAATAGAAACACATGGTAAATCATTAGCCTATTAATATAGTCATGTATTAAAATTATGTGGAGATAATACGCAGCCACCAACCACACTGCTGCAGTGAGGATTGGTATTTGATTATGACTACAAATACGGGACAAACCGCCCCTAATATGCCTTCCGAACTAGATAGGAGGTCTAGATAACAATTTTTTCGTCACCTTTCCGATGAATGACCGCGACCTTTGAGAAAGATAGTTAACCGTTGCAAACTAATTCCATATTCTCGAAGTGTCCTTTGTAAACCTAAATGACTACTTACCTAACTACTTTATACATTAACTTTTGAACAAGCTAATACTCACGGCTTCGTCTTCGTGAAATTCGGTTACATAACTCTGTAAGACAAATCGAAAATTCAGTGAACTTAGTGTACTAAGAGATTTTTTTTATAATGCCCAAGTTCCCATTCGATAATCAAGACAAACATTAATTTAGTTTTCTATTAAAACCAATCGAAACGTAAATCTGGTTTATTTTATAACGTTCAATTAACGCAAAGACAACGCCATATTTTATAAAAAACATTTTTGGTTTGATTCCTCAAATAATTTTAAACTTTTGACACTTAGCATTTGTTGTCAATGTGATAGGATTTTTTGTAGTAATTGCTATCATAAAATAATGTTTGAATGCAAATGGATATTCAAAGGTCATTTTATATAACGAGATAGTGTTTTGGCTCTTATCGCCTTTCTTTACTAAGGAAATGTAACCATTTAATTGCGATTGATTATAATGTGAAACATTAAAAAAAATCTTTATAATCTTTTATGGTTGGGGTTAATATAAAAAGGTCAGTATTGCTGGCCCCAGTGCAGGCCACGTTTAGTTAGCCGTGGGATAAACAGTTATAACTCAGGTCAGCCACACCAGCATCCTTTAAACTCTGCCCTGAAGGCTATTTATGGTAGTAAAAGAAGCGGCTAAGCGGAAATTTGTTGGGTATCAATTAAATTTCGCGTTATGAATTTAGCTTCGTATGAATAATATCTAGAACATCTCAGATCGATGATGTTTGTTGCAAAGGAGTCTAGTTCCATTGCCCAATTAGGTGAGGTTAGGTTTCTAAGAACTATTACTGGACGGATGAGTTAGAATGATGTTGTGTGCAGAAAGACTGCTTGTACACAAAAATATTTTCTATAAATCCTAAGTCGTTTTTGGATATCGATAAACCTAACCAACTCATAACGCAAGATCAGATAAGTCTCAAAATTAAAATATTATTTCTTTGCCTCAAAAATCACAAAGCAGATAGTCAAATAGCGTATTCAGAATATTCATATTTTATATATAAGTTGCGCGTTGCATTATCTTTATGTTATCGTTAATGCCAGGAATTAAACATGGCTAAATGTATAGAAGGTTCTAAAAATAAAATTTGTCGTATAATTTTTATAACTTCCTAAGTATGTAATATAAATTGGCTTTGTCCTGACTTTACTGACTGACAGATAACACAGCTTAAACCTCTTAACTTATGGTGTTAATATTTGGAGTAAGTAAAAAAAAATGATTACAAAAAGTGAAATGGAGCCATAAAAGATATGCGATTTAAATTAAAAAAATGTTACTCCAAGTTAAGCTTAATTCATCCGTGAAAACCACTAGAAACCCCTTTTAAACTTTGTCCAATGTAGGATGATACTTTTGACAGGTGTCACTTCCTTATTTTGCTTTTGTTTCCTTATGTTTGGCTTGACATTGCAATAGCAACTTTATACCCTCTATATAGGTGTCAACTGTCAAAAGTATCATCCTACATTGGACAAAGTATAGTAGCTTCGGAGACTAGCTTGTAAATAGACAGAAATACTATTGAGAAATGTATATTATTGTCCACACATTTTTAAAATAAGTTTATTAAATCTATGGAGACAAGACTTCTATTAGTTTATTATATATACAGATAACTATGTCCGACAATTAGTTAATGTTACTTTATCTTGTAATTAAGTAATTGATTTGTTATCTCTGTGTTTTTTAAATATTCATTTAACACGTGTTTGATTAACGCGACTTTTCACCAAATATTGCAGTGACAATAAAGTGAAGGTAATATGGCTCCGCTATCGCCACTTGTCACCGCGTTATCTATATCTATGATTTCATCAACTGAAAGAAGTTTAGAAGATTAAATGTAAGAAATTAGAGGGTGCTTTCTTTTACTTGATATCTTAATCGCAACACTATCAATGTATCCTTTTCAGTTGAATGGTCAAATCGTTCTTTCTTTGTCCAGGTCAGAACTGACCTCCGTGTTTTGTCTCGTCATTAATTGTCTTATTATTTAAATACCTTTCATATTCTATTTAAGCAGTCGATGGCCATTCCATATGGAGGCTGGATGCAACACCAGTAAACATTTTAGTCTATATCTATTCCTAAAAAATGGTTATTATCAACCGGTGCTAAATGTATATTATTAATTTAAAATTAATGTTTAGTGTGTTTCGTTGGGTCTGAATTACATCATTTTTGTTTTATGTACCGTAATATGTAAATTATGTGTATTTAATCATGTATTAACTTGTGACGGTGTTATTTACTGTATTCTTTATGTTATTACTATTTTAATTACTTTTAAAAGTACTTACTGTAGATATTTCAACTGCGATATAATGATTGGTAATTGATTATATTTGGTAGATCGTATAAAGAAAAAAAAATCGATTCGATGAATATGCATCGAAACATTTATTGCTGCGGAATAGAATATTTAGGTTTAGTTAAGTTACAACAATATTTAAGTACTTATTAGACGTTATGTAACAGTCCACACACCACCTTTTGTTAGTACGCACAAAAAAGACAGAACAAAGACTATAATGCCCTGTATATTATAAAAGAAGTAGATTTTTATCTTGTATAAGAATGAAATATAATGTAATGTGCTTTAGTATGTAATTTGTTTATTTATTTTTGCAGGTCTTGACGCCGTGGTGACGCAGCTCCTGGGACAGCTGGAGAACTCGGGGCCACCGCCGCTACCGCGTGAGCAGATCGCTGCCCTCCCTAGCGAGGTTATCACCGACACTCACGCCGCCGCCCACTCCGCCTGCTCCGTCTGTTGGGAGGACTTCCAGCTTGGTTTGAACAATTTTATTATACATAATATTAAAAATACGCCTACAAAGACAGCTCATAGGTAGGCTCTTATTATATCTTATAGTAATATGGTATTGTGAAGCAAAAAATAAAATAATACACTAAATAAGGATATTAGTTGGACATATAATAAAAGAAAAAAAAAACAAGATTTATTATAAAAATAAATCTATGATATATTTTTTATTATTTTTGGCATCTAAGACGTCATAGACTTAATGTATTAATGTAAAAAAATTCTTATGGACAAATCAGCTGGAACCTAAGTCATTCTTGCCCGTTTAGGGTTTTTTTCGAATCCTGAAAATTTTTTCTAGCACAGTTATATATTAATTTTAATGACAAAGTCTGAGATCATATTACTATCTAATAGGACTAATAGGATTGGTGAAAGCATGGGAGAAGCCAGAGATAAATCCAGAAAGTCAGAAAACAAAACGAAGTTAGTTTCTATTCGAGGTATAAAGAAAATAATTATTTGGTTATATATTTTTTATTATCATTTTTTTTATAGATAAAAAGCAAAGAAACTACTTTTCAAAATTATCTTAACACTACTTTATTTACAATGATTTATAAAAATATATAATAAGTCATCACGTAGACTATACATTAGACACTGTATAGCCATCCCACATAGACTATACGTAAAAATATTACGCTTGTTGTGAAATGTTTTTTCCCGGCTAGGGTACCCCTCCGCAATGCCCCATAAGGAACTTCGTTCCAAAAAGCGTGTTCGTCTCGGGACGCTCGACAGAAGTGATAAACTAATCTAAGTTGAACTATTTAATATTGAAATTATTTAATTAGAGAATAGCTTAGTTTATTACTTAATTATTTTTTCATATTATCTATAATCACTTTCAGAAACGGTGATAGTTTTAGGATTTATGCTCACTGGCAACAGTATATGTCTAACGCACACTAAATTTAAGACGTTAGAAAGTTCTTGCTACACCGCCTATATGCAATCAGTTGAAGCTTCAATAAGGAAAGACCCTAAGCGTTTTTGGTCTCATACTAAAACTAGATCCAAGTCTTCAGGGTTGCCTCGTAATCTTAAATATAATTCCGTTGAATATAACGACGGCGAGTCTATCTGTCATGCTTTTTCAAACTTTTTCAAATCATCCTTTCTCGATAATAATCAGTCGCAAGCACCTAGAATAGACGATCTCTCATGTCGTAACACCACAGTTATTTCTTCTGTTACTATATGTGAGAAGGAGGTGCGTCGTTTACTACGAAGCCTGGACCCATCTAAGTCTGCTGGCCCTGATAAATTGCCATCTAGTTTCCTCATCAGCTGCTGTGAAAGTCTTGTAAAACCTCTAGCCCTCTTATTCGGGAAATCTGTTGATCAATGTCATGTACCTGACATCTGGAAGCGCGCTTTTATCACCCCTGTCCACAAGAAAGGCCCTAGGTCAGAGGTAGTGAATTATAGACCTATCTCTAAGCTGTGTATTGTGGCCAAAATCTTGGAGAAAATAGTCCACAGTCAGGTGTATTCAGCTCTCTCACCCAGTTTCGGCCGATTTCAGCATGGCTTCTTGAAGGGACGCTCTACGGTTTCCAACTTGGTCTTACTAAATGAATACCTTACAGCAGCGATGGATGAAAGATGCCAAGTTGACGTCATCTACACCGATTACAGTAAAGCATTTGATCGAATTCCGCATTGTATCCTTATGGACAAGCTTAGACTGATCGGTATACATGGAGACTTGCTGCGTTGGTTTGCATCATATGTCGAGAATCGTTGCCAAGATGTTGTGACCAACAATTACATCTCTAGTTGGGTTCCAGTCCCTAGTGGTGTTCCGCAGGGTTCGTTGCTCGGTCCTCTGATGTTTGTCATTTTCATAAATGATATCGACATCTGCTTCCAAACAGCGAATCTTCTCTGCTTCGCGGATGATATGAAAATATTTGCCAGGATTCGTTGCCAGGCTGATGCTTACTTATTGCAACAGGACCTAAAGCGACTGGAAACGTACTGTGATAATAATAAATTAGACCTCAATTCTGCTAAGTGCTCAGTCATGTCCTTCAGTCGTAAGAAGAATATAATTCAGTTTGATTACACTCTTGAACAACAGTGCCTTCAGCGCGTATTCTCCATGCGAGACCTCGGCGTGACGCATGATTCAAAATTACTCTTTGATGTGCATGTGAACGGCATAGTTTCTAAAGCCATGAAAATGCTCGGATTTTTAATACGAAATTGCAAGGATTTCACGGATATTAAAACGTTTAAGATACTATACTGTTCACTTGTACGCAGTAATTTGGAATATGCTTCTCAAATTTGGAACCCCAGATACTCCGTTTACATTGATAGGCTTGAGAATATCCAGAGAAAGTTTATGAGATATATTTGTTACCGAACTAAAATACATTATGATTCCAGCGATTACAATAAACTTTGTGTGAAACATCATCTCCTTTCATTAGAAAATCGTAGACTCATAGCGGATATAACATACCTAATCAAAATATCATCAGGAGTTATTAATTGTCCCGAGCTTCTCTCGCTTTTAAATTTTAATGTTCCCAAAAAAACTCTCCGCCATTTTAATGCGTTCTACATCCCCCATTCCAATACCAACTATAGGCAAAACTCTTTTATATTGCGTGCGAGCAAGTGTTTCAATGCGTTGAGCGAAAAACTTGATATGGATCAATTCAATTCTAGCTGTGGCAGTATTAGACGTAACCTTACAAAACTGTTAACCATCGAGTACTAATTTTCTATTATGTTGAGTCACCACGGAACCCGTGATTTTAATTGCTTTTTAATAAATAAAATAATCCTTCCTCCCTAGATGTAAATCCAGATATTTGCATGTTCAATATTTTTTTAAAGTCTGTGTTTAGTTGTGTGAATCTGTAATTGGTGTACTGTTGCTAGTTTAAATGTTATCCATATTTTGTTAACTGTTGATTCGCCTGTAAAAAAAAAAAAAAAAAAATTGACTAGAGAGAGGGGAAAGCGGCTCTCCGTAATACTGCTAGCGCTGCGGGTTAGAGTGAGAGAGGAGGAGCCTGCCTACCGCTGCTGTATGCGTGAGAGGAAGGGAAGCCAGACCGATTGGCGCCGAAACGCGTTACGTAACGAAGCGGCCTCCCATAAGAAGCTATCACTTTAAAAAATTTGTATTTTATCATTTTACATTCACAATGCCATATTTATATAAGATTTAAAATAAACCTCTAAAAAACAATCATGTCCTCCGGTAGGACCTAAAGGCTTGGAGATATGGTTGTTTTTATAGGCGTATTTAAATCTTATAAAAAAAGGTTTTGATTTAGTTCTGACATTGTTCGAATGTAATTATCGACCGATCGTGATAACGGCGAGTGTTTTTGTGCAGGTGAGACGGTGTCCCGACTGGAGTGCGAGCACATATTCCACGCGGCGTGTATAGCGCCGTGGCTGCAGTTGCACGCCACGTGTCCAGTGTGCCGCCGTTCACTGTTGCCACCGCCCCCACCGCCAGCCCAGCCACCGCAAGGTGACGCTAACCCTGGTAAGTACCACTGTTTGTGTACAATTGACAGCATATTTAGGTGTATACTCTGTTTCTAACCACGACAGATTTATTATGAAAAGAAACTGATTTTCCGCTGTCGAACTTATCCCTGATTTTTTTGTAATATCGATAAATCGAACCAATCATAACCTTTGAAAAGTAGCACTGTTTATGTACAATCGACAGCATATTTAGGTGTACACTCTGTTTCCGGCCACGACAGATTTATCATCAAAAGAGACAGATTCTCGACTGCCGAATTTGTCGCCAATTTTTGTTTGTAATATCGATAAATCTGACTCTGAATTTTTAATTTAAACTAAAGTCCGTCCTGAGCGGGAACGCTGAAAATAAAATGATCTTTATTACAATGGGATAAGGAAAATCCGGTAGGTATATAAAAATATAAAATTACTCCAACCTCTTTTTCAGCTTAAAGCCCAATATAGAATTCAATATCAATTGAGAAAATATAAAAGTTTGAGGTCCGATGTTCAGCTAAAAGTCCATTATCCATTGCGAAAATGCTTACATAAATACCTATTACCGATCCTGTTGCGTCCATCTCTAAAAGAGAAAGATGACTTCTGAAACGAGATTAGTTGATTAATTGAATAGTGAAGCTATAAAAATAAATAAACAAATGGCAAAAGTCCTGTTTTAATAATTCTAACTTTACTGTTTCTTTATAATAACGCTCCTTATTATATCTCATATATATTGCATTATTTACTGAACATGAGTGTCTTTAAGCGGAACTGATTCATGAATAGCTGTCAAAACTAACTCTGACCTAAACATAAAGGGTCTCCCTAATAGCTCGGTTATTAGAATTTACAGGATATTATTTTGTTTTGTCTGTAAGTTCTTATCTCAAAAATATCTTTATTTGCACGATAGCGCCTGCAGCAGCGGCGGGGCAGTCGGGAGCTTCATCGGCTGAGTCGTCCGCGTCATCGGCGTCCACCAACGATTGGGCTTCGTCATCCTCCACGTCACTTAGCTCCGACCGCGATCGCTACAACATGGACATCGACTACGATTAGGCTACGACTCGTCTCGCTACTACGCCGTAGCACATGGACGCTGCGCATGAACTGTACGGTGCAGTGTTGGAAAATGTTTAGTGAGAAACTTTGCGCTCGACGAAGATAGTAGCGATTCTGTAACTGAAAAAAATTAAAACTAAATTTGATTGGACCTTTGTTTTTTTTTCTTGAGGGTTTTTTATTTTTAGTAGTCGTCAAATTTAGTTTTAAAATCTTACAGAACCGCGATCTATCACTTGGATTTTATCGTGAGATCGTTCCTTTTAACGACAAAAGCAGCTGAATATTTTAGTGTGCATGTGATCTATTATATTATAAAACGATGCTAAAATGTTCAGCCGAGTGGAAGATTGCCGTCGAGGTGGAAGAATGTGTCGAATGGTGTATTCGCTTGTAAATACAATTAGATTTCTAGTTAACAAAAGGGGAACTTTTTCGATAGTGCCTGGTAGACTGTGCGTATGTCGGGTGACATCGCGCCTCACGTATTCATCTGATTGTACGATTGAATTTCTTTTGTGTAAATTTTGTAAATATGAATCATATTTTTAGGCATCTATTACTGGTGACACGTTATATAAAGAATACCTCATGGTGGATCGCGCCTATATTTATAGTTGTTGAGAGTCGATACGTCTTTCGTTATACTTTGGCGAATTCGAAAATATATGCTGCAAGTATTGTGGAAGAGGATCCGAACTCTTGGTTTCTCATATTTTGATTTCTATACTTTTGAGCGTGGACCCTAGCGAAACATCGTTTATTATATAAAAAATAAAATTTGAGCAATACTAGTGTTTTTGTGTGAGCTGTGCAGTTTACAATGAAGATAGCAAGTCTTTGATATATTAAGGTAATTTTTTAATGCCTTAATGTCCAATGTGATTAAAAGGCCCGGTATCCACTATAATGAAGGTAGGCAAAGCAGATAATAAATATGTCCCCATATGTACGAGTGCTTGGACTCGTACATATGGGGACATACTCTATTACTCCATTCCTTTTTGATTCACAGAAGCGTAGTATTTAAGAATGAGTGAAGTTGCTATGGCCTATCGGTTCACAGACGCCGTACGGCTCTTCCATACATATTTTGCAACCTTTTTTGTTTTGAAGAAAATGATCCAATGGGATGACAGGAAAATGATCAAATTTATGGATAGGGAACTTCGATCTTTTCCTTCAATGAGTTCGATCTCATAGCTCAAGTTTGTTGCCGATTATTTACTATATAAAGCTTTAAAAGTACTACATAGAATATAGTCGTCTACGTCCATCCCATGTTTTAGTGGATACCAGCTCAAAAGAATATAATCAAGAGATAAAAATTGAAAAGTGAAATAGTTCTAAACACTCAAATTAAGCTTACCGACAGTAAAATATTTCATAATATTAAAATTGATGATTGATGATGATATGAGTAATAACATAATATACTATTAAAATCATAAGCATGTCATGTTTCTTCTATCATAATAAAATGGAAAATATATGTTATATCAATTATAGCAGATTGAAATACTTTTACCAAGGCCGATTATTAGTATTTAGCAAAAAAAATTAACCGATAACCATTTTGCCTTTATGATATAAATCTGTAGCACACATGTTTGTTATTTCAATATTGACGAAAAGCCTCTAAATATCCTCGCAATGTTTATGTAAAATTAAAGTAAAATAGCAGTAGACTTTCAGAATAGTTAAATATATAGATAGTCACTAAACTGGCGTGTTGCGCAGGGGCCTAGAAATGTTAGTGTATAAATGAGATATTTAAGACTTAAATTAACTGATAAATTTCTCTCAATGGTTACGTTTTTATAAATCAGTTTACGAAAAAAGGAGTAAATTGCTTGTCCCAAGAATGTATATATGTATATCAATAGTAACCTAAAATAACATTTCAAAAATCTTGTAAATTAGAATCTAGACGCTTTTAAAACATTTGTGAAGTACGTGGGTCCACGTTTATGTGTACACAACAAATATAGAAATAAGGTGTTTTACATAATACCAGTAACTATATTATATAGAAAATGTCTTCAAAATATTAAGCGTCGTGTCAAATACTCCAAGGCCAGTTATCAAAGTGGTAATGAGTGAAGAGAAGATATTTATGAACAAGCTCCTTCTAGACAAGTGGCGAACATTTTTGTTTTAACTTAAAAGTTTAAAAATAAGTGATAGATAATTAAAAAACATAACCGTTATTAATAAAAACAATAAATAAAAAAATTAAATAACGAAAAATATAATTAACACATCCTCAGCTTACGTCAATCCTAACTTTAATGGTGTTCCACATTATGTAGCAGCCAAGCAATTTCAGATTCTTGTTTCTGAATTTGTGTATGCTGGTTAAGATCAATTATTTTAAAAATGCATGAAACACGATTTTAAACTGTACAAGCACTCTACTGAGTGTCTCAAAATCATTATTTTTTTTTTCATTTCAAAACAGATTAAAATAAAAATTTTGTTATTGGTGCGTACAGAGCGAGAATAAAGAGAAAATACTATGTGGCCTCAGATAACAGTGAAACGGTTATTTCTATATTATATTTGAAGATACGCATGAAACAGGTTCGTCCTGTACACTCTGATTGCAGTTAATATGAAAATTTAATAAGGTATACATTTTTATAGTTCTAAGCTATTACACATTGATATACCTATATAGTGTTTCTCGTGTGTCAATGCAATTATGGCACTGTGTTCTCTTCTACCCATTTTCACTTTGGATCTAAGGCTGTTGTAATTAAATTATCTTAAAACTTTATTGTCAAATATGTAGTAACAGAATTTGTGTAAAAATGATTGTTATAACGGAGCGCTTTTACTAATATTGGGACTCGTTCATATTTTATGTCACACAGCATTTATTAATATTTATTCATAACAGCCGAAAGACGGCCAGTGCTGGGAAGAAGCCTTGCCCAAAAATAGGGGGCTTTACTATAATCTCCACGTTTGACAGGCTGGTTGGAGATCGGAGTAATAGACTATAATTCGGAAAACGTTGATGCCCATTTCGTGGTCTTCGAGAGTTGTAAGGTGATTATCTCCAGTATTCATTAGTCGCCTTTTACGATATCCATAATGCTGGGGCTACATTAGCGGGCTACGGCGAATATTCGTGTTAACGCGAGGAGTGTGGCCGGGTGGATCGTCCAGCGCGTAGTATACGGGCGAAGACGATGTATGTATTATCGGAGCACTGTCGGCAATATTACCTACGTCACTTCAGTGTAGTGTTGCCAAACTATCAATAGTATTTCTGTCAATTTTTTCATCTCAAAAAATAACGTGCTATCGATAGGCCTATCGATACTATCAATAGTTTGTTAGTTACGGGCAACAATACTATCGATCCTTCAATAGTATTGACACGTTTTGAGCTATCAATACTATCGATACTACGATCGATAGTCCTGCTATCTATCCCCTATCGATAGACTATAGATTAATTATCGGTAGTCCACGATCGATCGGCAACATTACTTCAGTGTCGTCCAGACTGATGCGGGACGCACGATGTATCGCGTCACCGCGACACAAATCTTAATCCGCCAATGTAGACAAGAACATCGCGTATGCTCGTACACGATGTTTTAGCGCGACAGGAATTTTCGCCCGCTAATGTAGCCCCAGCATAAGAGTGAGGGGTTGGTTCTACTCCGCCGGATACACGACAAGTCGCGTGGGTTTATAAATACCATTAAATACCTTAAGGGTATTTATAAACCCATTATAAAAACCTTGTATTATTATATGCAATAATCAGTGCTTTATACAGTATCTTAAAATTATTCTATGTAGTAATGTAGTTTAAGTGGAACTACTTATTTCATTACGTTATTTGTTTCACATAAAGAGAGGCGTGTAAAAGTTGTGAGAGCTTGTCTTGTTTGTAACGATGATCCTTATGAATAAACGATGATAATTTGAGTATAGGCGTTTGTGGTAAGAGAACGTGACGTGGAATGCTGAGTGCCTACCCTTTAAGAAAGGTGATTGATTGATAATGTATGTTCTGATAACTTTCTTTTCTTATAAGTTTCGGTTCAAGATTCATGTCCTGAAAATTCTAATTCAATCGAACGAATGTCGAATTTTCTTGTAGCATACTTGCTGTTTATTTGTATTACCATTATTCTCGTTGTCCATTGGTGGTGGTGCCAGTAATTTTGTCCAGTTTGAGTTCCGATTAAAAACATTTTTATAATATAAAAATATTGTTTAATAGGATCTCAATTTTCTATATACAACAAGTTTGACGTTGTGTAAATACCATTTGAGTCAATAAATTTTTGTTATATTAGGTAACTGTGTCTATAATAATGTATTTAGCTTTAGTGTGATGTAATTTATGAATGGTTCCTTGATCCAATGGAGCGAGTAAAGCAAAACGCTTTAAAAAGTAACCAGATTATCTCTATGTTAACTGCTTGTAAATTGATAGTAAATTCGATGGATTCGTGAGCCGATAAAATAAAATATCATATACCATTTTGAAATAAGTAAACTATATTCCAAGCGACCTTTTACAACTTCGCATGGGTGCAATGAAATATATATGAGTATACAAAATAAAATGATAGAAAAAACAAATGCAATTTCATCGAGTACTTTAGAAGTGCTGTGCGTATATATATTTGTATTTATATTCATAAATGGATACACTTATATGGACGAGTTTTGCATAGAATGTTTGTGGTAAATTATTATCGGGTTGATACTGAAAAGAGAATGAATGATTTCTAAGTTTTTTTTCCTGTGAAAATTTATTTGCTCATTTGTAAGGAATGTAATGAAATTGACATTTAAATGTTAGTAAATACCACTTATTTTGTTTGCCTCGGTGTACTTGTATATTGAGTTAATATCACAGAAAAATCATTAACTTGTCTAACCAAGTCGGAAATTGTGATTTGTATTGAGTAATAACTTTATTATAAAATGCAACTAAATAAAGTTTTGCAGGAACATTCCTGTGTTAAGTTTGTGAAACCTTACTTTAAAATAGACTATATTTTTTTGTTTCTTTTTGTTTGTAGAGTTCTTTTCACTATGAGTTATTTAGTATTTTTTTCAAAAAATCTTTGGTCAGCGATGACGAAAATAATTCATCTGTGTAACGTTGTATATTACCTATGTTATTAATTATTATACTATAGAAATACCTTGAAAAGTTTGGTTCGAAGAGAATTATATACTTTTATCATAAAGAAAATAACAACGCATTTTACTTTTCCAAATGAATTATTACTGTATATTTTTCTTAAGATTTCATGTAACTATCAATATTATCGAAACAATAAATAGTGAAAAAAATTGAGAATTAGTATCCGTCGTTTTGACAGACCCACATTCTTGGATTTTTAAATTGATTATTGACTTGTATTGTCAATTTATCAGTCTGTGAAAAAATGGTGACATTTTTCAAGGTATTGACGAGGTTTGGCGCGACTTCGACTAGAACTCTGTAGTTATGGTAAACTTTCGAAAACTGTCTAGGCAGTCATTTACTCATCTATTTATCAGATACTGGTGATAAATGGCTAAATTAAGATACTCAAAAGAAACAATGTAGCTTATGTCTCATTAACTATAGCCACATTAGAAGCTATTTTTTCTAGATATAATATCATAGTTGCAACAACTACACTAGCCTATGGCACACTTTAGTAATAAGTGAACTACGAAATTTTAGTATACTCTAACTAATGCAAACTGTTCTAGTTGCATAAATTTGGAAAAAATCTCACAACAAACAGCACTCATCTAGAAACAGATTAAACACCAAAATGAAGTGTATAATACCTCCTAAATCTAGCACCCAGTATCTCTAAAACCTTTGCTAAACGTCACTTTACGAACTGATAAAATTGATTATAATCTGAATCATTTACCAAATCCGAGAGTATGGCACTGATAGAATGACGAAGGAATTAAATACAATAGGTTTTATGCAAATATCAATAAGCAAAGTTTTTTTTATAACGTGCAGATTGCAAGTCATTAAAGCAATACCGACAGAAAAAATAATACACACCTTGCGGGCTGACTCTTTTTGGGACAGTAAGTAGCAGAGTAATATCGTGATTGAAAAATCAGCCATGTCGAGCCAATCATAATACCAGTAGGTCGGTTATTAGTCTGGTTGACTGAACTAATAAGACTTTTCCATTTGAATAGTCTGGTTGTGTGATATACCTGTGAAATCCCGAATATGTACATGGTAGTAACATGCATAAAACCTCGGAAAAATATAATAAAGCCTGAAAACCACTTCAAGACTGAAAAAACATGTGTTGCTATTTATAAAAAACTGCATAGTAGCAACTCTAGACTGAGATGGTTCCCATATTGTCATTGACCTTTAATGTCATGAATTATCGAAAACAGTAGTATACAAATTAAAAAGCTAGCGTAGCTCTTCAGCTACATGGCGGTTTTTCGGGTTTTATAATAATTTTCTGGGGTTCTATACATGGTATACTATCTATCATATTTGGGATTATATAGGTATTGATTACCAAAGAACTTGTATTTAAGATGATTGTTAATTCCATCAATAGTACCTATTGTCAAACGTAATTAATATCGACGACAATACTAGTAATTATTTCTGACTTTGATGTTCAACTGTTGACAGTTCCCGGTTGTGAAAGTGCGGTATATTGTCATTTCTAATATTAACGTATTCCTCTGACAGTAGTTTCTTGAATTTCAATTTTACTTAAAATTTTCGTAATTTAGTTTTTTCTTTATTTGAATTTGCCCCATTATTACTTTCTATATACGCATTAATACTTTAGGATACCGATCTAGATTTTACCACATCTCGGAGGTTCTTCAGGGGTCCGACTTTCTTGCTCTAATTATTCTTTATCAGCACATATTTCACCAATTCACATCATCTCGCAGATAGCACTAAAATTTATCGGAGTGGAATCTTAATGACTGATGCTGCAAGATTTAGATTGATTCCATGTTACTGCAACAATCATTGTCTTTGACAGCGGTCGCTAAAGCATTTAAACAATTCGGATTTATTCTACGGATTAGTAAACCATTGACTAAGAATAGTACTGAAAATACTATATAACGCTTTTGTTCGCAGTACACTGAAATTCGGTAGCGTAGTATGGAATCCAGTGGTGTGTTGAGCCCCCCTACATCTTAAAAACCATCACTTAGTTGCATTTACATGTCAAAATGTAGTGTCGATAAACAATGAGTAATCAGAATTCCAAGTGGCTCAGCCGTAGTAACGTAGCTGAGCCACCCATATGGTTTAAGTCAGCGTTTAAATGCGAGACCGACAAACTGATATTTGTCCGATAAACTGCCCGAAAACGCGAGACCGACAAACACTAAAACTTGGCCGATAAATTATTGAGATTATAGCGTCATACTCAATCTGTTTTTCCATCTTTTTTTGTGCCTCAGTAGCTACACAGTGTAATATAGAGATAAATGTAATTGCATTGCGCTCAGCCTGTTTAAGGCGGATACTACTGTAACGCACAACGAAGTGAGATGTGTAGTTGTGATTGAGAACACTGTCAACGTATCCACGTGTGTCGATGCGAATAACACTTTCCCGCACGCATAGCTCCAATTGTAACGTAAAAACTCGCACGTTGATGCGAATCTGTCTCTCCCATCTCACCTGTGTCGTAGTTATTATCACGTTCCGATTATTTAGTTTGTTTAAAATTGCACTTTTGTATAAATTTGCTTTTTTAAACAAATGACTATGTACCCATGTATGCACGTATATAAAAATAATTAATTATTTGATTACCTAGTTATTTCAATTGGATATGTCCTGTTTGGTGCATTGATTTATTATTGAATAATAGTTATTAGTTTCTTTGTTGTAAAGTTTTAATTAAAACGTATTTAAAAGAGTGGGGGCAAATTAATTACATATTTTTTCTATGTTATTCATCATTTGCTTCGATGTACTTAATTGATTTTATCAATCAATAAAACAAACATTTTAATAAAGAGATGAAAGTGCCTGCCGTTAAAAATATATAAAACATAATTCAGACGTCATAAGTGGTCAGCCACGGGTTGGTTGGCAGGTAGACGATAAATTAGGGACAGATGCGCAGACACGTGCGCCCACGCCGCGTGCTCGTTCGGCCAGTCTGTTCAACGGCTCTTGCCCTTTAATGTCGATATTTAAAATGCTGATACGATATTTTTACCGAGGTAGTGGTATTGGTTCTCACGTAAACACAAAATACTGCCACAAACCTATAATACTTTTATTCATTGAGAAAATTTTGTGTTACTGGGGAAAAATTATATCTAAGGTAAGAAGGGGGGTCGGTTCCTTTGTACAAATTTCTTTTTTTAAAGGGTTTCATTAAGATTTATGAAAAAACCTGGGTATGTCTTGGAACCAATTCAAACAGCATCAGCATGCTTTCTATGATGCTATAGAGGCGAATATTGAAGTAACTCTTAAACTAATAATTCTTATTACTAAATAGGTACGTCATAATATTCTTTAAGTTCTTGCATAGAAGAAAGGTATTTACCAGATGCAATCCCAACACTCATGTTGCTGAAATTCTAGTTATCTGCACTAAGTGTTATTTCATCTCTATCCCTAATTTAACGAATAGACGTATTAGCAGCTCAATCAGAGTTGTTAAAACGTCTGAAATTCCATGTTCTAATAATATAGAGCAAAATATAATAATATACTATTTGTAAAGTATTTTAAATGTATGGTGGGTGAGATTTCATAAATTTATAATTGGGTTTCGGACCGCACCCGAAAGAGAACTGTTAAAGTGTACAATGCAAAAAATATCTACGTATTATTAATTCACATTTATAATAAAAACAAAAAAAAATCCTTCAACATTGAAACTAGTAGCAAAGTAGCAATTTTACTTTGAGTTTTATATTTAAATTAACCATTTTACTATTTTATTTAAGCTGTTTTTCTTGGACCTAAAAATTACCTCGCCGTAGTGAGGTGAAAAATTGTTTGTTTCTCTCAGGAGCAAACTTTTTAGCTACCTTTGAAAACTTCGCTATGCTTAGGATTCTATCTTTTCAATCCTAGAATCCATCGCTTGCTCAGGTTTCAATAAAGGTAACTTGCGGCTAAATCTCAACTTTGCAGCCTTGCATAACAAATAATAACTATTTTTTTCCATTTAACAAAGATCATTTTCCCGACCGAAACAGGATTTTCCGCTGAGACCGTAACTAAATCAGATATGTTTTTTTTTTGTATAGGCACATAATCTATAGTATTTCAATAAACAAAATAGACCATTAACTCGTCTGAAAATAAAAAAAATTAAGTATTAAAGAAATGTGGGATCGAAGAAATAAGGGCGATAATAATATTATCGCCCTTATTTCTTATACTCCATGAGCACCGTGTTGCAAGACTTAGCTTCGCTTGTCTGTGTTGAACTCAAGAAGACTGGAATAGGGTATTGTTTTTGCCGATGAAGATGATATCGGTACGGTGAAGGTCGACTTTTTCGAAATTACGAAGACGAGGAGAACGCTTTGAGAGAGACAAATCATACACATTCACAATCCGCATTGGCAGGTTTTGGCGAAAATTGTATTTTCCTGGATGACAAGATTCGTGCCTAGCGGTTTGGCGATGTGGGAACGTGTGTTATTAAGGTCAGTATTCGTTGTTTGGATTCCCCTGTCGATGTCAGCCCGAAGGTTCGACCTCAACCCATAAGAGCTCGCTGCGACATTCTGAAGCGACGAATGAGATGAGTGCAGTCTGCTCAGACGAATGTTTGCTGTGATTTCAGATGGAATCGCGCTTTATATCAAATTTTAATCTGCTTTTTCTTTATTAATAAAAAAATAATACGAACACTACTAACGCTTTGAACTTTAACATTATTTCTCAGTATAAGTCTATAGTATAGGTAGGTACAGTCTCCGTCATATATTTCATAGCAGATAAGGTGACCAAATACTTCTGAACAATTTAAAAAAGCAAAGTTAGGCCCAGTGTTTATCTGCGTAGATACATTTGTTGTGATGAGTGTTCATATATTATTGGTTAGTTGTGTGTTAAAAGTTAATGACTAGCATCTGCTGAGATATTAATGTAGTAATGAATGTTCAGATATCAATGGTCACTTGTAGCGTATAGAACTTATTGACATTTTAAATTGTTCAGAAGTATTTGGTTACTTTGTCTGCTACGATATATCTGACGGTGACTGTACCTAAAACTATCAGACTAATAGTATCAATAAAGATAGGTTCTTTACTTAGGTGCCTATTTCTTTCGTAAAAAAGTTTATATAATTTGGTGACTTACTGGCGGAACATTAGCTCAGCTCAGGCTAACGACTTCTTACAATACGATGATCAACGAGTTACGGCACGACCGATGTTTGTTTTTACCGATTTTTGACTGAAATCGAAACTGGCCAAAACCGTCACCGAAGCTTTGGTCAGACTAAATTTAATCACAAAAGACGTTTTATTTTGATAAACAAATTTTATGCATTATGCAAAATATATAGGTAGGTACATCCTGTTATGATTGATTTTGTATTCGGTCTCTTTAGCATTGTACAATTTGTACATACCTACCTACTACGATGTTTATATGGCGGTTATCTATTTAGATTATCGGTAGCCTGTACACGTGGTACAATAAATATTTGAAAATTAAACATTTGTTACAGTGGCCCACCTGGCCGGAGACAACGAGTTATGTTGTTTGTGATTATCTAAGAATTTCAAGTAACGCCTTAACTCCACACAAGCGATCATTAAAGATATACAGGGAAATAACATTACCTACCTACGTTATTTCCGTATAAAGGTGATCAGATTTATATTAGTAAGTATTTTTTCTTTTTTTAGAGTAGTGTAATAGAAATCTCTTTTTGATACGATCTTTCTTTCTGACAATAAGTATATTAACAGGGGCATAACCTCGAATAACCTTAAAATCGGAATAGTCAGAAAAATGTGACCACGTGGCACCCACACCTGGCCTCGAACCTTTCAATTTCGAGACGGCAGCTGCTATCCTTATTATCCTAGAAACCGCCTTGAGACATCCTCTCCCAGTCAATGCACGCCAACAAAGGCTTTTAATAAAAGACATGGGCGTCAGCTGTCTCAACAGCTTGCGCCATAAAAAATAGGCCAATAACTTCGTTAGCGAAAAAAACTCAAAGAAATGTTAAAGATGGCAGGTGCGCAGTCAGCTGCTCGCGCACCTTTGTAATAATTGCCGTGCGCGGCCGCTGCTGTTTTATTCTGTTTACATCGTAGGAGGTCAAAGACATAAAGATTTGTTGGTTATCATTGTGAGGTTATTATATTATTGGTTGAAAATTTATAGACAAATCAGTGGTTTCATTGAGTGTGGAACTTGTTCCAAATGGCGTTATTTAATAGAAATAGCGCTTACTAATTTGTTACCATGTTTGTTGTGGGTGACTTGAACTTCGTAGAGCGACGGTTGGTCGAACCACCTGCTGCGCTGACTGTAATTAGCTGTAATAACATATGCCTTTACTATACATATAGCATAGTTGCTTTGCACAAAGAGAAAGGGTTCGCAATTGAAGTCTACTTTTTATTTTAAACCAAAGTTAAATAATACCTAAGTAATTGATTAGCATCCAGCAGCAATATCTACCTAGTACGAAATGACAATAAAATTAATACAACTATGAAAATAATAAAATTAATATATCTATAGTCTATTTCAATTAAAAAAATTTAAGGGTAAATAATCTTTTCCTGTCTTTTTACCCCACTTATATAATTCTTTTTAACCGTCTGCTAATAAGGAAAACGTTATTCGCGCGTCTATTTCATTTCTGATTGTTTTTGTAGTCGGGCTTTTGGTTTATTATTTAGCAATTTGTTAAATTCTAGAAACAAAATTATTCACTTAGTAATTGACGTTTCAAATTAGTTTTACTTATATTATAAAACTACTACTTTTATCTTACAAACGGTGCCTTGCCTTTGAAAATTTACAAGCATCATAACTTTTGAGTATTGTTAATCAAAATGGACTATACAAGTTTCATATGTAGGTTGAAAATTGATGAAAGCAACTTTATAAAACGGCAGTGTTCTCTGACAGTCATCCTTTTCTAAAAGCAGGTAGACTTATTGATTACCACAGATATCATCGCTGATTTCTTTTGGTTATAAAATTATGTTACGCAGTGGGTTTTCTAATATTGTTAAAAAAATTAAAAGTTCTTACAATTTTATTACGTAAATTATGCGGCATGGCGTGACGCGGTGGATCGATGGTGCAGGAGCCGGTAACTGGGTCATGGGACCCCTGTCGCACCCCATTCGGGATATTGTGGTGCGAGTCGGTCAAATATAACGGCGATATAGGTAGTATTGTCGTATTATTTTATTTTACACTAATTAAACCATAAATAACCCGTGCATGCCGCCAATCTGAGACACAAATACAAACTTTTATTAGGTTAAGTGACATAAGTTGTATGTCATTATTATTCTGATAACAAGTCATATATTCTGTTAACTATAACTTTGTAGATTCGGGAAGAGAAAGTAATAAAAACTCTTGTATTTAGCCTATAATAGAATTGTATATAAGGGTAATGCAGGGAATGAACAGTTGAAAGGTAAGTTTTTTTAAATCATGTTTCACCTATTTGACATCGACTGGGAGAAAATTTTATATTATATAATAGACGCATTGTTAATTCTTGCAGACCGTTTGGCGCAACGGTAAAGATTCTGGTTTCGAATCCTGGTAGGCCAGGATTTGTAACTATGTTTGTGTCATGAGCACAAGCATTTATACGCCAACTATTATATATCCGTTATTTGATATAAAGCGGTTGAGATGTCAGCTTTAACCCGAACGGACAGGGTCAGATCCTTGCCGATGTACTACGGACGTCGAAGACAAGCTTTCAGCTTCCCACGAGGGGTTAAGGGGCCTATTAATAATGTGCTTAAGGCATTGTTATTATTCTTTTAAAAAACTCCATAGCACTAACTTTGCTTAATTTGGGGCCAAGTAATTGTTGTGATTTGTGCAGATCTAGGTACTATTATTACATATTTACTAAAATATGAAGTTGATGAAATGTTACGTTATCGGTGGAGAATACAACAGAAATGAAGAATATGTTGATGAATTGGATTAAATACACTCAGTTACATTGGAAGATTATATAAACTTAGTAAATGCAAATGGTTTAACGCCACAGTATAATAATATGACGACTTGTCAGTCCACGGTAGCAATTGCTACCAATAGCAAACACCTCTCGTCAGTCCGTGGTGGCAATTGCTACCATACTCAAATTTCCGCTTGGCCTACTGTTTTTGTTTAAAATAATGACGAATCAAAGCTCTTTTTGTCAGAAGTATGCCCTTTTTTGATACATTATAAAATCTGTGGCATCCTAGTATCAACGAACTTCCCTAATATGCTTTGGAAAAAATAAAACAAATGTTAAACCCACGTCTTGTGTTCTGTAATTGTTAGGTGGAATTAGCGTGAGTTGGTGGAGCTTTAAATGATTGTGAAAAAGAAATTTATAATCTTACTCACTCAACGCATCGCCTATGGGAATTTGAATGGGACTTAGTTGCTTACTGTTATTGGCCAGGTGGAGTCAATACAAAGTAAGACTTCCACTTATCAATAAATTAAAGTGATTATTCTCAGATAACGGTTCAATGGCATAATTTGTTAACTACGTTTACTATCTAGTGTTATAAAAAATTTGTTTACAAGTTCATTCATTTAATAAATACAGGTAACGTACTTGTTTTGAGTAGTGCCATAAGAAGAAAATTTCGAAGAAAGCTATGGATGGAAATTTTTAATACAAGACTTTTTTATTTAATTTTTTCTACATTCAGATTCAAATTGTATTATTTTTCCAGTAATAATTTCTTTACATATGAAATCTAGTGGTTAAATGCGAAAATAGCAAAAAATATAACAACTATATAGCTGTTTCTTCTTTGTTAATTGTTGTTAAAGTATTACATTTGATGTTGTAGGTGTACCTAAAACATAAAGAGATGGCGTTGGCGTCGGAACGCCAGAGGACGGATTTCATGAAAACAAGAGTTTTTATTTATTTTTTGTGTATTTTAGATATATCACTAGCACTGTTTAATAGAACATGATGCATAACCAAAATGGGCTTTAGTAAAAACATTCCAAGGATTGAAAGTTGTATTTGAATTGTATGTAAAACCAATCGTTAAACACTAGAAATAATAAACTTTATGTTCTAAACTTCAGGGCGCATAAAACAGGAATTTTATTTTAGGTATTGTATTTTATCTTAAGGGGCTGAGGTCCATTTTTTCTTAACGCATTTTAGTTAAATGATAAAAAATGATGTAAATGATGATGATTAGGCCGTTACAGAATTGATTTAAAAGACAAAAATGCGTAGAGTTAACGAACTTTTAATAACTAAATGTAAAAAAAATTATAAAGTTATTTTTATCATGCATCCAAGATGCATCTTTGGTAACGTTAGATAAGTTTCTTCAATTAATGAAATTTAGTTACACTTATTTAAAGGGAATAGTAAATAATTCTTGTTGAATTCCGTCTTCTTGTCATTTTTATAAGCGCCCCTAGCGGTGACTATCAAGAACTACGAATCTTCATAAGTCTCTTAACGTAAGTATCGAACGCGTAATTTACACTAAGGAAATATAAATGGTGGCGTTATAAATAAAAAAAAATGATTCTTAAATATCTGAGCTATGTTTGTATCATCGTTTTATTAAATTTTTAAAAGAAAGTAATTTGGTAATATTGGAAAACATTGTCGCTAGCAATTTTTCTGAATGAAACCGAAGCTTTTAAATAATTTATTATAAACAATTTAATGAATTTGCATTTGTGTTTTATTTGCTCTTTTTATTGGATATTATGTTTAACTGATGAAAGAGTAGACATTATTTTTACATTAAGATTATAAGATATTTTTTTATATTTGTTATATCTTGTTAGATTATTATTTCTTCTATTTTGTCAGATTTGAATGATGCTTTATGGTGAAGTTCGGATTGATGCAAGCGATAAGTAGGTCATGGGACTTCCTAACACCCTATAGGTCACAAAAATGGACGTCGAAACGTGTTATAGCGGCACATAACTAGAAGTGTTTTTTTTCTATTATATTAAAAAATAAATTAATGCGAAATTTTGTGTTTTCACGAATTAGATCATGAATCTAATATGAAAAGTAAGATACGAATATTTAAGAACTAAGCTAGACGGTGTATAGAAAAAGTACTGGACATTTCCATATACCGAATACATGATTGTCTCTAAGTTATTTGAAAGTAATCCTATTTTCTTTTACTATATAACACAGAGTGACCGTATACATCACAAACAGTATAATGATTATAAGACGTAAATTTGTCGACTGCAACTGTAATACTATTGTCTATAGTAACTACACGGCGAATCTCGTTGATGTCTCTTCCAGCGTTGAGCTTCAGGGCTTTTGCGTTCGTGTCGCTAGTTCGTTGTATGTACATACGTAGTTCATGAGCAGAAAATCCTATATAAAATGTGATGATTGAATGCCTTTCGATATTATATAAATATAGTATGATAGTAGATAAATAAAAAGCGTGTGTGTGTGTTACGCCTGGAGTTTACTCCTTAAGAACTCTTTGAACAGGCACAGAAAACAACAAAACAAAACTTCAAAATAAAAGTGAAAGGTGACACCCACTTAAACGACCAACCACACTTATTCTGGGTTGACTGTAAGAGATCTCTTTAGAGATAGTGGACTCTTGCAAACAATGTTACCTATCATTGTATATTATTTATTATTAATGTGCAATAAAGAATATAATGAAAAAGGTGCGCACGATTGGTTGCGCACAAAACATACGCTGTCTTTATACCATAAAATTTTATTCTTCATATTTTTTTTATACCGGGCGCCTTATATGAAAACAAATTCTTAAGGAGTATACTCCAAAAAGTTTTCGTTCACAAAATCAATTTCAAAGTTAAAGTAATTACTTGTAATAAATTAACTGTGTATTTTTTACAGGCTTTAATGTGAAAAGTTAAAAGCATCCACTTTAAGTACTATTTGTTTTATAATTCGGCAGCAGTAGAACTAATTTGATAAGGAAATTAGTGTTAATCAAAGGAACACATACCGAAATATCCCTTGGGTTACGAATCATGATTGCGTCAAGTGAAACCGTATAAATTTCTATACTGCAATGTAGACTAGGGAACATAATGGCATCCCTTTGTGATTCGCCTATCACTTGTTTCGGAACAAGCAAGGGGTGAAGATCCGTTTCCTAATTCGATAAGTGTGTTGTAAGTTTCCCATGGGCTTTTATAGTTTAGTGATTGAGGGCATCTGGCTTACAGGTGGGACGCGTTTGTTTGATGAAAATATAAAAACGAGGTAAACCTTATTTTAGGTTGGCTTGTTCCAGTACTTAGAAACAAGGTTTTTGAAGAAATACTTTACAAAAGAGAAATAGATATATTAATGTCGACTGGATCTAGTTTCTAGTAACGATCAAAAGATTAAGTGTAATATCATTTAATTTAGCCCAAAGTAAGGACTGTAAGACTGTGACAAAGTAAGGACACAGTTTTATTTATTTATTTTTAGTCATACGTAATAAGTAATATTCATACAATTATATATAAATATAGGTACCCATGTTTCAGGTATAAAGGTAGTTACGGTAGATATTTTACAACACTTGTTGGTTACGCTTTCAATAAGGCGTAATTAGGTTAGGTCGCCCATCTCAGATTTCGGAGGTTCTTCCCCGGGGTAAAGACTGCTCCAAACTTTTCCCTGGTAAAGCAATCTTCATTACATTTATAATACTAGTTAAGCATGTAAAAGATTAAGTTTTTAGGTATCCACTGTTTTACATAGCAAATTATTGTTAAGCTCTTTAAAATATATTAAAGAGGCATTATTATAATATATAACCTGCTGGCTGGTAATGAATAAAAAAAATATCTAACCTAACCTGACCTTTTTTTGACACAAGGGAAATCTTTATGGATTCCCTGACCTAATCTGTAATGTTTATAAATTTATGCTTTTTGATTTTTATCCCAACATTAATAAGAAATAAAAACATTAGAAAGAAAGGGATCCATTTTTTATGCATCACAGTAGGCTAACTTCCATGGCAGGTGTCACTGTGGCACTCCCGTAAGAGTGAAATTATATTAGTAACGTTACATTCAGGCGTGGATGAGGGGTGGCTCGTTTCACCAGGTGCACCCATTTTTCTGGGATGTCAAAATTGTAGGGAATACCGAGTAATTTTAACTAGTCCCTTTGTTTGCAATAACGTAAGTTATATTATACAATATAACTAACTGTATTTATTTATTTATTGGTTTATCAACAACTTATGCACAACATATTCTGCTAAAATGCTTTTGTTCATATGTTGCTATTTATCTTAGTACACAGTCAAATATAGATAAACACCTCATGCAAGACAGTAAGACAATATTATTCCATAAATAGACACCAAAAAATATGTAGACTATGACACTAGGTGCCTGTTTCACAATCTATGATGAAGACTTCTGGTTTAATTCAAAAGTGAAAAAGAATTGACAGGTATATCAATATGAGTAAATTACTAACCGAACCTTGCGAAACCGGTCCCAAGTTTATTATACAATAATAGTAATAAGAAGATTATTAAATACAAATACACTTGTGTACTTTACATAGTTACCAATAAAACGCACTGACTAAACTTGACACTCACTTTCTATGGCATCGGACAAATTGGCCTTAAAAGATATGAGGGAGACAAAATTAATATCAGTGCAGTCACAATACTGATTATAAAGTTTGCCCATACGACAGATAGGAGAGTATGATCCCAACACAAGGAGAGGGGAGGATTGTATAATTATATAAAAAAAACAATGTATGTATTTGCCAATATAATGAATCTTTGATATGACCCGATCGGAGGGTAAACCTCAAAAACTGTGCGTAGGTCCCTAACGCGTTTCAAAAAAGATTTTTACGATAGATCTTAACACTAAAAATAAGGTCTTCATTTGAAATCTTAACTCTAACGCGGTAGTTACGTTTGAATATTGGAAAACTTACAATCAGCCCTCAGATTAGGATTGCTAGACACTAGATGGAGTTCATTTAAACAGTTATGATGCTAAAGGTTGAAACTACGACATTCCATTTTTTAAAATTTAAACAAGTTTATTGATTAGATTTTGTAATATGCCTGCGAATTCAAAAAGGCTGTATATTTTTATTAGATCACCTATAATTTGACAAAATATTAAAACTGTTAACGTAATTTTAATAATTTGTTAAATTGATGAAATTTGCCAAGGTGGGTAAGTGTCAGGGGACTTAGTAGTCACCGCGTGTGGTAGGGTTTGCCATAAAGAAGTGAGTTCTGAATGACAATGTTTTCAAACATGTTTGTTTATATATTCTTTATTGAATATGGTGGACTTATGTGAGGTATCTTCAAGTCAACCTTGATTGTGCTGATTTGAGAAGCTGTCAAGTAACACAGATATTTAAATAATAAATGCCATACATACTAAATACACTTATATATCCTTATAAATACAAAACATATACATATAAGACAAATCATATTATGGTCACATTATTGTGTTATATTCAGAAAGTGCTTCATAAGTTTAATTTTAAATGATGAAAGTATAAATAAATAATTATTATGTTGTCTTCTGTTACAGATGAAATACTTAGATAATTTGAGTGTTTCGCATTTAAGTGCTAGAAAATATGAAATTAATAGTGTCCTGATCTTTTTAATATTAGTCCCGTATTCCCTGACATTGGATCTGGCAACCCTAGCGTGAGGGCCGCAACCAGGTCGAGGGCTCCGGCCCTGCACTCACACAAAGTTCTTTTACAATATAACAGCCCATAGGTCTTGCATGTGACCTAATTGTGCTTTGGGTGTTATTGATTTTCTATGCACAGTAAATACAGAAGTAGTGAACTATGTGGATATACCATTATTAGAACTATTGAGGATCATTGGCTGAATACACACAAGCAAACTTACAAATCGCCATAGAACAGAGTTCGATGTGATCATGACGCAAAACTAGTTTATTAGCTAAATGAGACCTTATCTCATTAAATTAAATAAAAAAATCGACTTATCCATAGAACAGAGTTCGATGTTATCATGACGCAAAAACTGATAAGGTTCGATGTGATAGTTTTTAGCTAAATGAGATCTTATCTCATTTAGCTAAAAACGAACTCTGATCACATTGAACTCTGTTCTATGGATAAGTCGAAATGTTTATTTATTATTTGTTCTCAAAACTGATATTTTTTTTTAATACACACCGTTGGGCTAATGTGAAAAAATAAGATAGTCCGTTGTTCAAATGTAACAAAAGTTGTTTTTTTTTTGTTTTTTATATAAGTGGTGTGGTTGTGTTAGTTATAATCCCCTTGAATTGAAAATACATTCAGTTGACTCGTCTCCAGATTTGGTCGTTTTATTTTACTCAGTGCTAGGCATAGCACACACCGGTCTGGTTGAGCTTAGGGTAATCGTACACCGTTCCTTGGCGTCTTTATTCCCAAATGGAAATAATTTAAATATAGGGGATCGCCACGAACATTTCAGCTAAAAACCGTCCACTGCTGCACAGAAGAATAAAACATAACTCGGAAAAATCAGCTTCCCATTTTGTTATTTACGAGAGGTGTAAGGTGATTACATCGAATATCAATAGTTGCCTTTTTCGAAATCCTTAAGGATAAAAATGTAGTGCTATTTTACGGATACCACACGGCTTTTAAAGGAATCAAGAGGATACTTCACAAAAATAAAGTGTGGGGACTCTAAAGAACATGAAAAGCCTCGACTTGCTGTCATTATAACACAGACATCGGGTACACTCTTAAAATTTAGAATTTTCCATAATTCCGTTTTCGTAACATCAATTTAATTCAAAAGGACGGTATTACACCAGGCTCAGGACCTTTATTAAAATTTTAAGTGAATATTGTAAAAATGATAATGAAATAAAAATGAAATGTAATTTAGTGACCACTACCTCTATAAGTACTTATAAGAAAAAATACCATGTTGAAACAAGATTCCAAGATGCTCCAAATAATTAAACACCTATTTCGAAGATCGAACAGGATTACTGTAAATGGTGTGAAATAGACGGCAAATTCAATATTTAGTTGACATGACTTGAGGATTTTAGTCGTTCAGTGGCCCACAATGAATACTAAAAATGCTTTTCTAAGCCACAGCTTCTCCTATTGAATACGACATAAGATAACCCTATTAGATTATTAATATCGTTTATCTTTAATTAATCTTGGTAATCGAAATTATCACAAACAAAAAAATATTGTGAGTGTCGGATCTGAATCAACCTTATTAACACGCTTTTATTAGCTTCACTTGTAACTATGTAAGAAAATCTTGGAATCTTAATTTGACCCACTTTCCGGTCTTTGATTAGGATGAAATTTTGCACACGCTCTGAGTTGTGATGACAATACATGAATAGCTATAGTTTTTTGAACTATATTTTAGTGCGTAATAAAAGCGTGTTTTTTTAGTTTTTTAAACTATTATATTTATTATCTGATTTACTACACGATGATGGCATTCAATCCATGTAACCTTCTCATTTAACTATCATGAGCTTGTCAATAATTTTTTAAGTCAGAATGTATATTCTTTCCGAATACTTTTTGAGATCACAATTTCGTCTTCAGCTACACATTCAACCACATGTTGATACAACTTACTGAACTTGCCGATGCAAATTTTAAATAGTGATAACATATTTCTAAAAATCCTGTATTAACCGCCATAAGCTGTGTAATTCAATCGATTATCATGTCCGCTCGATCTCATAAGTACGAGTTGACATCAACTGTAATAAGTAGAAATATTAAAGAAAACTTCAGTTTATAAACAGATCTTCACGCTGCAATCCAGCGCAAAATAACAGAATGTCGACAAATTATATAAACTCGAATTCGGAGCTCCAAGGAATAAGTATCTACGTGCCCAAGAAAAAGAAACCATGCGTAATATTAGGTACTTACTTAATATCAAATTATACATTTCGGACGACTCACATCAAACTTAATCAAAAACTAAGCACGGATTGTACCTCGGATTAGAAATAACGGACTGAATAAATACATTTATTTTAGGACAACCTACAATAAACTATACATACACGCCAAAATCTAAGCAACAAACAAATTTAATGCTGAGTGCCTTTTAATTAAAGATTGCCCGTAATGCAATGTGGACTATAATTTAATTAAAAAATCAGAACTATTTATATTATTTCAGTAGTCGAGTACATTACTTCAGGTTCTTACAAGTTAAAATATACTAAAATAAAATCTTAATATCAATAACGATGACTTAGGGACAAAATGTATTTGCTTATCACGCAAACATATACAATTACTTACCAGATTTCGAATCCAGGACTGTTGGGTTAGAAGGCAGAATGACAATACCATATTTATATACTATTAAATGTAATGTTACATGTAACTATAGTCAGATTTCCAAACATTGCAATAATTAGGCTTTTTTGAAATTGTAGTTCGCAATACTATTAATTTGTCACTGCACGTCACTGGTGAAACCTGACCTCCGTTTTAGAAATAGGTAATCCATTTATAATATTTTCTGATAAGTTCTGCTTTTTTACTATGATTTTATAATTTCTTAACAACTCCATAATCATGTGTTTTTATTTCGGCTCCATAATTCTTTGATACGAAATTGGTGATTCGATTGATTGATAGACCCAGCACTGGGCTTCGTGGGTTGCTTCACCTTTAGAATGGGCCCACGCGCTCAGAACTCATATCTAAGGACTTCTTGGTAACCACACCGGCCAAAGTCTTAGGTCATCCTCCTTGTAGTCCTGATGACCATGATTTCTTTTTATTTCCTCAAATGAAAATATTAACAAAAAGGAAAGTTCTTTTCATCGTCGGAAGATGCGATTGAGAAAGCCGTAGAAGAGCTGTCTGCGGCGGATTGGGAAGTGTTTCGTGTTTGCTTCAGACGCACGAAACTTTGTAAAGAAGCTAGTGGAGTTCTTTGAAAAGATTTAAAAACAATATTTTATCCGCATAAGTTTGATTTTCACTTTCTGACTGTCACATGTGCAGTATACCAATTTATCCAAAAATGATTAATTTCTTCAAGCGATTTAAAATTTTTATTAGGACTAATAGAATGCAGTAGCAGTCTGAATTGAGAAAGAATGATAGTTTGTCGTAGGTCGATGCACGAACAACAAATACCTGAACCTATTTTTAATTATATATTAAACTAGCGGCCCGTCCCGGCTTCGCACGGGTGGACAAAATTCTTTAATTTTTTTCTAGCATTCAATATAGCCTATGACACTCAGCAATAATGTGCCTTCCTATTGGTGAAAGAATTTTTAAAAACGGTTCAGTAGATCCCGAGATTACCCCTTACAATTTAACAAATATACAAACACACAAACTTTACTTCTTTATAATATTAGTATAGATAAATAGGTACGTCAGTGTCAGGTGGGAGTACTCTTACAATTGAGCTACCGAGATCATGACAGACCCGTCTAAATTTTTTCAAGTATTTCTTAAGTTGATACTTGCTGGTTTTTGTTATTGTAATACCTACAACATCGAGTGTTATATACATTCACAAGTATCGACCAATCAATATTTTTTGTTTTTTAGCATTTAATTGCTAGAAACTTTCTTGTACCATTGACTTGACTGTACTATTGTATATATGTATCAGCCTGCCGTTCGATTCACTATAAATCAAGGAAAATTGATCACCACAACCATTTTTCAATCAGAATGGCGCCACACCCCTTATCACTTTTACCTTACAAGTCAAAGTTTATTAAGGCCATAAAATGAAAGGTTCATTTACCCCCAAACGCAGTATCGATCAGTGATATATATTCACGGACTGTTGCGTGCCGTTGCTACGTTAAATATGTGCCTATGGTTCAAGCGTGTTATTGATCAATCAAGTCTTTTAAACTAGACAAGTAAGATGATCATAAATAATAGTGAAAACACGTTTTAAATTACTTTTTCATACTTTAATTTTTTGGTACTATGCGAAACGCGATTTATGATTTTTGTGAAGTTTATTTTAAGTATTAAAGTGCTAGAAACTTTTATTATATGATAAGTTGAAACCCGCGGCTACGTCTGTCTGGCTAACGGGCCAGACGTCCTTACCGCCACCTTCCCTTTGCGAATTCTATCAACAATTACTTGGCGTGTTTGGTCACAGTGCCTTATATAATGCTTATTTGCTTTTGACTTGGCTATAATGTTATTAAATCCAGTTTCTTAAAAGTAAAGTTACTATTAGTCACATTTATTAGTTGTAATTTTTATTACTACCGAATAAATAATTTGAATTTCGACTCTACAGGTATTACCGAAATACAAGGACGAAAGTATTTTAATTTTTAGAAGATTTTTAATTTTTAGGTAGGAAAACTTTTTGATCGAGTAATAATGTAAGAATTATTGTTCTCAGATGGTATCTAATTAAAATAAGCGGATAAGCTAGAAAGAGTCCAAATCTCATATGATGAGAATATTTTTTTATTATTTATAAAAACTCATGAGGAGTTTCTTTATTAAATATCTGAAAAAGTTTTAACAAGGTCTGTAACCGTGTGTGGTACGAGTGGTTTTGTAACGTGTTAAAAGTTTTTAATAAGGTGGGTGGCGGGTCGTATGCCGGATTGCACCAATGGCAAAAAATGTATAAAGTTTTACACATCCACTTTGCTAAACGTAAATAAAACGTGTACGTCAAACACATTTATATTCATACTTTTATTTATTTAATCCTGATGTTTCGACTCTTGTCATATCCTTATACACATGATGAATAAGGATAAGATAATAAACATAGCAAATTTAATTGTGTATTAAATTATGATGTTCAAAACGTTTTGTTTTGTCTTCCAACTTAACATGAAATCACCATAAAATGGCGATTTATTTGTTACTTCATCACGTTTTCACTTATTAAGTAAATTTTAATCTTTGTAAACCCAAAGATACTAAAAATTATAAAATGTAAAAAGCTGTCTCAGTCTTAACTGTTTAAATATATAGTAATTACGAGAAAAATATACTAAAATAGTGCCTACTTATTGTAATTCTCCTAGATTATATGAATTTTGCAGTGCCCTTATGGGGTCCTGGTTTGGAACTTTTTAGAAGACCAAGTATGTACAACCAGAAAGCAATAAAATATATGAATAGATACTTCTGATTTGATAAGCAATAAAAAAACTTAGAAACTTATAAAAACTTATGAAGGCATAATTATTTGTGTGGCTGCCTAAATCTTTTGTTTTCTCTAAGTTAATCTAAGTATTTTCTTATCATATAACAAACCCAGGTTTTTTTTTAAACAAAATAAACAAGGTAAGAAGCGGTTAACTACATTTTTGTTTCTCTTGGGAGAACAAAATTACCAGGAGAGTAGTATCAGCGGGAGGCAATATTGATCTTCGCGAGGGAACCCGGCGCATCTGTGAAGAGTACACAAAGCAAGCTCAGTTATCGGCCCTTTGAAGACCGATAGATTGCAACTTGCTCGCGTCTGCGTCCAGAGGGAGCTATAAACGAAGCTCGGAGATGATTGTGTTATGAGCTTTGTTTATTTATCGCCAGAACATAAAATTGTTAATATTTTAATAAATATTTGGATTACTTTTACATATCTAAACTTCCTGCCCTGTTTAAATGGATTCTTGTAAGATATAAGACAATGCTCACGTAATTAATAAAAAAAAAACAAAGGAAAAAGCAGAGTTCATTGCTGATACTAGTCTGCTATCATTACATAGTATAAAACAAAGTCGCTTTCTCTGTCCCTATATCCCTTTGTATGCTTAAATCTTTAAAACTACGCAACGGATTTTGATGCGGTTTTTTTAATATATAGAGTAATTCAAGAGGAAGGTTTATATGTATAATACATGCATAATATAGTAGAGCATTGCATCCGTGCGAAGCCGGGGCGGGTCGCTAGTAACTGTATAAAGGCTTTAAATGCACCTTCAGGGAAAATAAAAAAGGTTTCTTTTAAGTACAATTTTTAATTAAAGGAAATATTTCTTTATACTTAAAAATAAGTAATACTGCATTCATAGATATTTTTAAATACGCTTGTCGCTTTAAGGAATCGTATGGACGCTATTAAAAAAAAATGCATTTTAAATTACAACACAGCATCGCGTGGTCGGGTCAGCTAGTATACCTAGAAGATTTAAAATACGCTTGTAAAATACAACCACGTCTCCGAGCCCTCAGATAGAATTAACCCTATATCGACCTTTCGCTATCCGGGCGAGTGCTCTGACCGCTAACTTACCGCGTCAGCATTTGCAAAAGTATTTCAACTTCTACTATGAGCTAATATCGCTCCATCAATGTTGAAGGTAGTTAACTACCTTCAACATCGAAAGTATTAAACATTCGATTATGATGGAACCAGCCAAAATAAAGTAATTATTTTAATTTTTGCATTTACTAAGCCATATCTCTACTATATAAAAGAAGGACTTTGTGGCTTTGTTACCATAAGCCTAAGCATAAAAGTTTTAAAATAAATTAACGTTACCATAGCAACGCGTGGCCGGGTTATACCAGCAACGCGTAGCCGGGTTAGCTAGTATCTATAAGATTTATAATCCAACCTTCTTTAATTACTTACTGACAAGTCTCGGCGCAATTATTGTAGAAATGGTTACAGAAAGAAACTATTATAGCAAACTATTTTTATTGTATATTTTATCGGCGTAGCTTTAAGTGTGCAAGGCGCTGGGTGTGCGCTAACCAAACACTGGCGGGCTGTCTGCGCGATGACTCACCGTAGTAATGGGGATCTATTTTGCCAAGGATTGGTTTCCCACCTCAATCAAGCCTGCTTGGGAGTAACTCTTCCTGCCGCAAACACTATCAATACTGAGTATACAAGACGTGTAGGTATACATGCTATTTTCTTGACGTTAGTGGACGAAAACTAAGTGAATATAAGGGTATCCAAGTAACCTGTGGTAGTAGTTAAATAATACTATAAAAACGTTTTGTACATTAATGATTTCATTTGTTAGATACGTTTACACTGATTTACGCCTTTTATTGCGACCGGCTTTGAATGAAAATACAAAGCAAACATTTAAAGGTAACTCAGGTAACAAGGTTGCTAATGTAAAGTCACTTTTATTGTCAAACCATCAAGTAATAGGACCGGAGTGGTTAGTTCTTAAGTTTTAAAGGTCTATTTATCTTTTCCTTTTGTATCTAACTATGAAAACTTATATATGACAATATTGTTTTAAACATTCATGGTTACTTACATTTAAAGAAGATTAATAGTCTTGTAATAGTCATAATCTCGTATTGATTATTACTTGTATACGTCCACTTTGCATATGCTATCTTAAATAATTATATCTAGCATTGCATGGTTTTAATCGACCTCCAAAGCTTGCCAATCCCATGCCAATAACTATTAACAGAATTATGCGAGTCCAGACCAGGTGCCCTATTTTCGATCGCTCGAGCTCCGTTCGCACGCTAAGAGAGCATGCCGTCTCTTTCGACGATTCGGCGTATAAAAAAGACGACATTCAAATTTCGCATGCGAGCTGGACACGAATATTTGAAATACGGCCCCAGTAGACGAATCAATTTACAGTCTGATGGCGAAAGCGGCAAATTAAATATTTTATATTGAAGGGTGTAGTGGGAAGGCCCTGCTATTGTTATAAGCTATACTTTTATTTTATAGGTATTTTAGTGGTTCGTCATCAGCAGCCTATAAATCGGTCGTAATTCTCCACGCGGGCCGAGTGCGGATTGTAAAGTTATGGTACAATTAAAAATAACTTATTAAATGATAAGTTATATTAACAAAGATCAAAGTTGCTCACACTCTTATTTGGGACATAATTTGAATGCATTACCTATGACCAAAATGGGACATATTAAAAAGCTAATGCAATGAAGCTCACCGATGAACTACGGCCTTTGTGATATTTTGATAACGAAAACGGTTTACATAAACTAAATACTAGACACGCTTCACATAAATCTTAGAATCAATCAGAGAAGTAAGAATTTAAAACAATTTCATATAATAACTCGTTGGATCACATTTTTCCATAGCAAATCTTTGAAACTTTTAAAATTTTCCAATGTAACACCTGTCAATGAAAACATTTTTTAGAAAAGCTTACTTATACTTTTCGCCGAATCATGACGCCATGTTTATTTTTCATTTGTATTTTACGTAGAGATTACATAAAGATTGATTGGTTGTGTAGTGATTAGTGTCAATTTTAATATTTTAAGTCTTTTTGTTATATACAAAAGAGCTTTTTTTTCCTTGAATAACTTAATTAAGTATTAAGATTTTACAAAATTTAGAGTTTATGCGATTATTATAAATGTTACTTTAATGAATGTTGTGCGCAGTTGTTTCAGAAATACAGTTTGAATATTATATATAGCCTTAAGGAATTACTGAATATTGGTTAGAATTGTATTTTGTTTCTGTGTCTTATAAATAAATAAATAAAACATGCACACTTTCAATTTTTATCTTTCTTTTCACTGTAACATTGAATTAAAATAAACAAAGCGTATCAGTGCAATAATAAGATATTACTCTGCAATTCATATATTCAAAGTCAACAAATGAAGTAAGAATTTTTCTCATTTTTGGGGTGGTACGGCAAAGGTACCGTTTCCATTCAGCCGTTGTATTGTTGTTTTACCATCCCTCCCATTTTCCATATTCATTTTACATCAACTGGAACAACAAAATTCACACAAAAGGCTAATGCAAAATCGATTACTGCTTTTACGTTTTATCACAGTGTAGTAAACAAGGACTCTCTAATAGCAGATGGTTCCCGAATCGACCTTTGGCAAACGCCTGCAGATGCAGCCGGGACTAACTGTTTAACATACCTTTAAAAGTACTAAGGAGTTCGAGATAGTAAATTTTTAGTGACACACCCGATGACTTTATGTTACTTGTTCTACTTTGCAATCGAAGATCGAATGTTCAAGCCGATCAATTCTAGTTATTTATTCGCTTAAATATGGTACAAACAGTGGTGTTAGTCTTTCTTAAACAGAGGCATGCAAATGAGTAAAGTACTATCAGATTATTAGGTAACAACCAATATTATTGTTCAGTCTATTTCAATACATTATTTTTGTCATTTATTTATATTACAATTGTATACTAGTTATGGTGTCAATAGTATTATACTTATTATATTATTATGACAATTATCAATATCAATTAATTAAAACTTATAAAATTTAGAACTTGTAATTGAAAAAATAATTCAAAACATAAAATCGCCTTATAAGGGGAAATTGAATAATCTTTTCTAAAAATAGTCATAAGCAACATTTTAATGCGTCATCGAGCTCCCCTTTAATAACTAAAAAGTAATTTCCCTAACATCGATGAGTTCTTATTTCAAGGCTCTCCACATAAGATATTTTCCAAAATTAACATTGTTCCTTTATTTCATTTTTTTAAAGTTCGTAATTTTTAATTTATCCAATTTTTGTATTTTCTTCATTAAGGATTGTATAAGATATGAATTTTGCAAATAAGTGGAGTTTAATACATAAAGCAGAATGAATAGAGATAGCAGAACCTAGGCATTCCATCTCCCAGTCGATCTGGTGTCGCACAAGCATACCCATTACCCAATACCCCAACATATCCTTCTCTGAGAATAAAAAAAGCATTACACTATTTTAAATTATTATAATGGTTAAATTAAATTAGTATTATATGCTCATGGGAGAGCATTGGAACGGATTTCCAAAGGTTGCAGGTTCGTTTCTCGCCTGAGAATTCACTTGTGACCCGAGTCGATTTTTTCTAGTATTTTTCTATTATAGTAATTTATCTTATAAGATTGCATTGAAAATGCATAAAATTTATAAAATTACACTATTTTTTTTTAAATATTTTGGGTATTTTGTTGCACTTTCATTAATCGTATTTATTTTTGCATCTAATATACATTTTGATAGTATTTTCTTTGACATTTTATAATTCATAAAATAATTAATTTTATAATGGGCGTCAAATTCCCCACGGTGAATCAGAATATATTTAATGTCTATATCATAAGAGTCTTGTAATGATTTATCAGTTTTTTGTCACAAAACTAATTATTAATCCCAAAAATGACAGCACTTTTAATGTCAGTATATTTCGTTTGTAAAAAAGGCATTAGGTATTTTAGATTCATATTTATGTTTAGTTAAATGCAAGGAGTATCTAAATTACTTGAAAATAAATGTTTCTAGGTTTGTTTTAAATGTAACTAGGTTTTCGTTTTTTATTTTTATTTCATGTTATTAGGATCTTTGTTGGCGACACCATAATTTCATCAAGATACCTAAGTGATATTTGGAAAGTTTAATCGCGTACCGAGCGTTAACGGAAATCGAATCCCGAAGATTTTGTCCCGTTTTATCCAAGTATATTTTAAGTTGACCTTAATCGAAACCGAAACATATTAATACCACATTTGTATTTTTAGGGAGAGAATTCTACAGAATAAGTGTTTATTATACAATATAAACAACGCCATTGTTAATTCAACAATTTCAGGCCGTAAAACAGTTTTTAATAACAAAAAACTTATGGAAAACCAACATCATAACGCAACTGCAGAATGTTCGTTGCTTACCATGAAGCGCAAAGCGAGCGAAAATATAACCTATGAAAGTGAGCACGAAAGTCGCAAACACAGCGAGAAACTGCTTCGTAGAGCGGAGAAGTCCATTCTGTCGTTTGCTTGGCCTAAGGTATATTACTATTAATCATTATGGGATGATAACAATTTTTTTTCTTGGATATAATTTGAAAAAGCTTTAGTAATTTTAATAATAAAAAACTATTAAAAAAATCGATTAATTCTTGTATTTTTCAATTAAAATATATCATATAAGAGATATATTAAAAGTGCAAAGTTAAAAAAAATCGCTAAGTTTAACTAAATTGAGTACCGATTTATGAATGTGCCCGTTTATAATTTGGAAGGTGGTAATATTCGCAATCCTGGCTACACTGCTCTTGTAAAGGAATCAAAAAGTTAGTTTTATTTAAATGTTATTAAAATTATTTAAAAAAAGCACTTTAAATTTCAATATAAGTTAAAAGATTACCAAGATTAAGCTTAGCAATTATAAGCGGAGGAGTTTATTGATTGTGCTTATAAAATTAGGTCACGATTTGATTGGCAGTTGCTGATGATGTTAACAGAACAGAATAATGAAATGTAATTAATATGTACAGGGACAAAAAGTCTTGTTATATTTGAAATGATGATTAAAAAAACTAATTATAATAGGTAATAATTCCGAAATAAAAATGTAAACAACAACGGTATTGCGGAAAGGCAATACAAATGAAAATTGAATCTGCAGCCCTTAGCATACAGCGCAAATTTGAATGCACCTAATCAAGCTATCAAACGTTTAGCAAAAACAAAAACACTGTCCATTATTTTTTTCTTTTTCTCCTTTTCCTTCTATTTCCAAATGCCATCAGCGGTCGGAGCTGTCTGTCATTACAAACATAAATATTTCAAAACGAATCTGTCGAAATGGCGAGGCGAGATAGAACGATCCCAAGCAGAAGAAAAAAACCCGGTCAAGTGCATACCGACCCTAACATTTAGGGTTCTGTTAATTGAACTCACGTACTGCTCAAGGGCATGTTTTGTTTTCTTTCATTTATTTAACTCCACCGAGCTCTGTAAAAGAGAAAAACCAAGAGTAAATTTAATTTTAGTCAATTATTACTATTTATATTTTGGTCACTTGCTAATCAGAAGCTTCAGGTTTGATTTACAAGTTTTCTGTAGTACAAATCCAGGTTAAGTACGCTTTAGAAGTATACGGAAAATAACTAATTACTAAACCTTTGATCGCAATCGTCGTCTCGTAGTAGTTGCTACGTGAGTTACGTCGCGTGTTACTTTTTTTAATTGCCTCAATATAAAAGTTGATCCATCAATTACTGGTCACACTTATACTAAACATGTATTGGGGCTTTATTCGTTTGCCATCAATATTTATTTTACTCAAGTAAAGTACAATAGTAATAACAATAGAAAAGCTTTTTTAAATCGAATTATCGTCATTCAACATTGTTGGTTCATGTGATGTGTTATGTGTTTTAAACCGGCACAAGCACCTCTTTTTGTTTTGTGTTGTGTACCAGCGTCATTCGTATGATGAGAAGAGAATGTCAATAAAGTTAGGTACCTTGGCAACACAATAATTGTTTATAAATAAAAGTAAATATTGTAGTCACTTATTGATTAAAATTTTGTGTTGTACATGATTTATTTATCGACACTACTTTGTTTTTATAATATTCTTCATCGCCTTAATTTTATTATTATAATTTTTCCCCTTTAAAAGTGAAACTTTAAACATCGGTTCAGCATTATCTAACACAAAAGAAATCATTACCCAGTATAATGACAGGGTGAAAATGAAGAGTCATGATTTGTGGAAACAAAGAGGTCCATTTTTCGAATCTGTTCCATCAATCAATAATCTTATTCAGCTTATACTAGAAGTTTGTTATAATTCCGCTCCGACCGTAATAAATCAAAGCAAATAAAACCTTAAATGAACCCAAACGTCAGAATAACACGCAAACCTTCAAACTAGCATAAATCAGGGGCCGTTGTACCCCAGGAAGAGGAAGCGGAGTCGATGCACTACGCACACACGCAGCTGGCAATGTGTGTGTGACACGGATAAATGCGGAAGTTCAACATTAACACAATTTTCCACACTGAAAACCCCTAGCTGTACAGACGAGTCTACACGCACACTTGTGAGACTCACTTGAGCGTGTGCGAGTGCCGCCCTGTAGGTACGCGGCCGGCGGGGGTGTGGCACGTTATCCGTTGAGCTCAGTACTTATGTGAGGGTGGCCGCTCTCTTAGCTGTGTGCGTCATGGTATACAGTATGTTTTTCAATATAAACCAGTGTGAGAGGGTTCGTGGACCTGCCGATTTCTATGTATTGGTATTAATAGAAAGTTTTTTTAAGGGACAAAGTCGTATTTCAGCCTCAAAGTTGTCATTGGTAAAAGGAGAAATCGTAAGAATGTTTCTCTTTATTAAGACGTCTTTGACTCGAATATATAGCTGTTGTTGTAGTTTCATTATGATTTGTATCAAGAGTGATAATATGTATTTATTTGTGTGATGTAGCTACATTTACCAAAGCTATATTGTTTTTTCCTCTTTACTTCCCGATGGTGATATACCAATTTTTTAAACATATGTGAAAAATTGTAATTGTAATAATTAATTATTAGGAGCATCGGAATATATCACAGTTAACATTGAATCATTTTAGACGTATTGTACCTTTAACTCTATCAAAAGTAGTCTGATTATGGTTTTGATGTCCAAATTAAGGAAAGAAAAATGCACTAAAAACAAAACGTTCTTCACACCTGTAAAGAAAATGCATATTTGCACACAACCTGTATTAAGAGGGTGCGGCGCGCACGTGTCTCGTGGTGCGGCAGTGTGGCGGGGGAAGGGGATGGAAGGCATGAAGGAAGGGAAGCGGGCGGGGGTTGTCTCGCGCCCCCGTTCACGGCCAGGGGTCGCCGACCGCACCCGGGCTACGGCGTAACCCCGCTACGAGCTACGGCCCGTAGCTTCCTCTTTTGTTCAGCGTCTACGTACGGGGTAATTACGCATTATTGGGTGACCCGATAAGCTGATTGACGTTTATAGTTGGTTTTCAAATAGTTTGACTTACTTTGAACAATCGTGATATATATTATCATTTTTAATTTAATATTTATTCAATTGATTTGAAACTAAAATTTAAGGAAGTAAAAATGAGAAATTACTTTATTTCTTTGAAGGTATAAGTTTTTAAAATGCATTTATTTTTTACAATTTTGTTTTTATTAATACTTACCTACGAATTTTTCCAACATTTTTATTTTAATATATTTGTTTTAACTATTAAAATAGCAAGAAATTCACAGAGGTTGTTTAAGATCGCTAGTGCTAGTGTTTTAGGTTACCCTCAGTGTTAATTTTTCTATATTCAATTATTTTAACTTAAACCAGTTATTTATTACTCAGATTGTATTATGATATATGTATATCTTCAACTTCTACTGCTATATTGCAGTCCATTCCTTCTAATATTGAGGATACGTACTGTCAAATTTATCATACTGTGGCGACGACACCTATCTACTGCTGCAGATAACATCGCTTGCTGCTAAATGCACATAAGTTTAACATTTCACCATGACAATACCTTAGAAAAAATTATCATGGAAATCTACATCGCGCTATAAGAGTTTCTATTTGTATAATATATACAAAGTTCGACCTACATCGATCGGATCGCGGTTCCCGGGCGCAGTACACCTAAGCCCGTGGAAGATCTTCCGTGCCGGGAAGTACAACAACTCTACATAATGAGAGGTGTTGCAAAAGGCAACAATGGTTCGGAACTAATCACCATATATCTGCTGTAGACCGCTAATAGTCGTTTCACAAACTATCGTCTTTTACTGCGATCTTTAAACTGCCCGTCAAGAGTGGATATTATGGCCCCTCCCTATTTTGGGTGGCAAGTCTCCATCCAGCAGTAGGCGCATTTCGGCTGTAATGATATTAATGACACATTATATTAGTATATTTTGCCATACAAGTCCTATAGGAAATATTAATTAATACGAAAGGGAAGTTAAGATAAGATAAATCGGAGTTGTTGGAAACCTATTTTTGTTCAATGATTTTATTTTCATTTACAAGGAAACGGATGTCGACAGTTGACTGCATCTAGAATATCCGCTAAGATCTGTGCCACTTAAATGTGCAAAACTAATTACAGTTGACTTCGAAAAAGGTACTTGTTTTTTTTTTAAATCAAGACTTTGTATTTATAAACTCTTTCATTTCCAAGTATAAACTTTCATTATAAATTTTTACTAAAATCTATTCCTCATGATGTGATCCATGAGGCATTGAGGGAGCTCTCCAAATTTTAATTTTTTTTACGGACTACCCGCCTGGGGCTGTCTCCTATCCGCACTGTTTATAGTGCTTTGAAACAAGTGTTCCGCTTAAAGTGGATTTTCATTTGCGTTCCACGTGAAGCGTCTCGGTACGTAGCAATCAGCAACACTGTAGAATGATGTTCTACGCCTTCACGGTGTCTCTACCGGACATCCGAGCAGACGTCCGTCTCTATTTATACAGGATGCCTGAAACCAGTCTTAAGATATACTTATAGCGATTTTGGTATTTAAAATAACAAGTCCAGCATCTATTTTCAGAATGTTACTTAGTTAATTGATGCAGATAACCACAGATGGCCACTGGGGCTACTTAATGGCATGTATTTTACGGGTGGCGATAAGATATTTCGATTTACATGATGGTCAAGCGACTATGACGAAGCAAATTTAAATAAATGATTCTTATGTAATAGGGCGACCACTACTAACATCAAATTGATCTTATGAAGAAGCCGGAAGGTAAGCGCTGGAAATCTGTAGTAAATATATCTTAGCTATGTGAGTACTTAATGAAATTATTAGCTTACGTTTAGACTGCACTCCGTGCTATGAATGCTATGTGTGATTAATTATATCAGTCTACTTTATAAGATCTGTATTTTAAATGAATTTTTGATTTGATGAGCACCATTTAGTGCAACGGTAGCGATTCTGCCTTTTGCACCGACGGCTGGGTTCAAGTACCGGAAAGGGCAGTGTGATGAATACGCGCGTTTGTACCTGAGTCATGGGTATTTATATATTCCTATGTATGTATGTTATTTTATCCATCCAAAACAAAATATCTAGTGGCTGCGTTTCTTTAGAGGCTATTTTTATTTATTATACCTGATAATACATTAATTTCCAATTGTTATGTAGTTGTCGAGCGACTGGCATACCGGCTCACAAGTTCTCAGATCCCTGGCGTACTTTTTGGCGGGAATAACTGTTTTTTAGTTTTGTTTTATTTTTATGTCATTGAAGCTTGGAATATCTAAGTATTTGTAAATATGTTATGTAAATAAAACTGTGGCAGGTGTATTATATCGATTTAGTCCGTAGAGTCGGTCACTTATTACCCTTAAAACATCAATCATTCACAAATCAAGTCTCATTATCACATGTTCTTATACAGATTTTATATTTTTATTAAATATTGAAATAACGTCTAAGTAATTCTCGGTTCGGTGCCCTATATTGTTAATATAGAAAACTAATCTTTTTCTATTATTTTAAGTTTTGGGTGATTATATATTTTTTTATCTACACTAAAATTATAAAGAGAAAAGATTTGTATTTTTGTATGTTTGCAATGAATAAACTCAAAAACTACTAAGCTGATTTCAAAAATTCTTTCACCATTGGAAAGCTACATTCACGCTAAGGAACATAGGCTATATTTAATGTTAGAAAATATTTAAAGAATTTTGTCCACCCGTGCGAAGCCGGGACGGCTCGCTAGTTATTATTAAAATAACGAGGAAGTGTTTTGCTTTTATCTCAAGCTTTTACAGATTTCCATAATATACTTAACTTGGGATATAAGATTGACTCATTTGTACTAATTTTAATTTATAATAGTTTATATTTAATATGGAATTAATTTACTTTTTTATTTATTTAATGCATCAGTAAAATACGCAAATTCACTGAATTTGAAACCCTGCAAACCTGTATCAGGACAGTTTACATTTTTTTTTGAAGAACATAATATGTTTTACTAAAATAATAATTAAAACTATTTACTTTGGATAAACTGCAAATATGTATCTGCTATTTACAATTGCTTAAATATATTTATGTTCCCCTTTAACAATTCAAAAGTTATTCCTCATTTAATAACACACTTTAATTTTTTATCAGCATTTCTCTACTCATTTTAATGTCTTTTCTGAACCTATTTATTTTATTAGAAATTTTTTGTATGATATACTTATTAGTGAAAACCTGGAATTGAACGAGAAGTATGTTTGTGATAACTAGCCCACCCGCGTTGCTATGGTTACGCGTATACAATGGAAGAAGAGCGGGAAAAAGAGCGGACAGACAAACACACAAATAACATATTTGTGATTTTAGATTATAGACTAGCGGCCCGTCCGGGTTACCCCGGGTGGACAAAATTCTTAATTTTTTTCTATTATTATATATTTTTCCGTTAGCGCCATCTAGCGTCCGGTAGACAAACTACTTGCGGTTAACGCGTTGCTATGGTAACGTTATTGATACAAAGGAAAAAGAGCGGACAGACAAACACACAAACCACTGTGATCTTAGATTATAGATTAAATATGCCTTGTAGGAAAAAGTGTCACATACTATCTGTCTGTGGCTGTGTCCATTGGAATCTCGACAGGTCGATATCACGCATTCCGAAGATTTATGTGAAAGCCAATCCCCACCCTCCCCTCCACTGAACAAGTACTAAAGTAACACATCCCATTAATTATTACAATTCCGGGTAAGCCTCAGCGATGGAGGGTTGACAGGCCTTTCAATCAATCTTCTTTTTTTCTTGTTAAATTTATTGTTGCTGACAAAACATTTCAATGTACAGATTGATAGCTATAACAACAAATATGGAAAGTGGCATTTTTGAAAACGTTAAACTTCTATCTATTTGTGTTAGTTTAACTTATTTATAAAAGGAATAGTAGCCTTGAAAGATTGAAGGTTTGCTTTTAAATATGAACGTGTCCAAAAGGCATTATTTTTGAAACCAATGTTATACTTAAAACTGTGGATTCTCGTGAGGTGATTCATTAAAAATATATCATATTTTGAATGAACCTACAGGTATGTTATAATGTTTATTGTAAAAAATGGTTTGAAATGTTAATCATAAGTACCCTGTTTTTGTTTCTTATTTTTTCATAACAATAAAGATTGTAGGTTTAAAAGTTAAGTTATTTCGAAACTTTTTATTTTTTTAAATAAAAGTTAACATTTATAACATAAAAACATTTAAATAACTTCATAGTAAATAAGGATTTGGCAGTATCTTATACTAATAGTTTAACGTGCAAAAGATAAATTAATTTTCTTTTGTACCTACTAAACAAAAGTTATCTTAAAAGTTCTGAATTGTGCTGAAATTTGACAAATATTTATCCCTAGTTAGTATAATGGTAGAAATATTGCCCATGCAGACAGGCCGCAGGTACGATTTTTGTTATCAGCATATGTTTGAACATATATTTGTTCCAAAGTCTTATTTGTATACTTATATGTGTATTATATTGGTTTTTTAATATTTATAGTTTTTTATGAGAATTAAAGCTGTAATTAGTTTGAAATAAATAATTAGTGTAAGTTGTCAGAGTTTACACGTAATTCATTATTTGCCTCATTACCGCGATTCAAGAATGTCTCGAATTTCCCTTATTATCTTTTAAAAGTCGTACGTAAAGTATCGAAAAAACGATTCCTAGAACCAGGAAACAATAATGCCGCATTACATAAGCCCGGGAGGGGTTACGCAAGCGACGGGAAGCGGGGGGCGGATCGATGCGCGGCCGTTCACCCGCCTGCAATGCGCCTCCGTGCACCCTCTCACGCCGCTGTCGCCCTGGTACTACGAGCCCGGAAACCACCGGGATCTTACGGACTTTACCGGGATCACTTAGTTTGTGCTTCAATAGACGTAAAACAAATATGAATCATGTTGTAAGCGAACGTTTAAGAAAATTAGCGAGTCTACTGTCAGTGACATGATTTATCTATCACTTCTATGTACATACTAGAAAAGCTTTAACTTCGTATTTGATCAAGGGTTCTTCACGTGTCTGGAGACTAATTTCTATCAAAATACATAAAACATACTATATATATTTGTTATAGAGTAGAGTATATGATGCTAAAGAATAAGTATCACAATAATTTATACACAAATTTGATTTCATGTAAGTCATTATGGACTCATTTCAGTTTATTTTACTAATGCCTTCGTCGGCGATAGTGCTTACAGAGGCTTGACAGAGTTTTATAACAAGTTGACATAAAACATCGGAAATTAAGGTTCATAAATTCTTTTTGCCTTTTTTATTTTATCGGAGATATCTTGTAGATAGGAAAGAAGAAAGTAGAAATCAATATTACTACGGAAGCAATCAATTTGTTCCATATAAAAGGTAAATTAAGCAAATGTGGGGAGGCAGCGCCACCATGTAGAGGACGTATGTACGCTACGTGACTATGCTACGAGCTACGTGTTACGGCGGCCTACGAGCGGCCGATTTGCGTAAATATTTTCAACAGTGTCATTTCTTTCTACAAAAGAATAAAACGTTTCGCCATATTGCACTCCCATGAAATTCCTCGACAAACAATTGGAAAAAATAACGAAATACTTAAGGAATTGTGATAATAATTTCAAAGTGATTAATTTTATTTTACACTAGCTGACCCGGCCACACGTTGCCGTGGCTAAGTTATTATAATTTGCAATATATCAATATATAATTAAAAATCAGCAATTTAAAGTAGTCTAAGTTACTCCTTATTACATCAGCTACCTGCCAATAAAAGTCCCGTCAAAATCGGTCCAGCCATTTCAGAGATTAGCCGGAACAAACAGACAGACAGACAGACAAAAATTGTAAAAAATGTTAATTTGGTGTATGTACCGTATATATATTCATATGCATGTAATAAAAACGGTTATTTCAATACTACAAACAGACACTCCAATTTTATTTATGTATAGATGTATAGATAAAGACCAATCTTAGCTAAAATAATAACTCTCTGCTATTGGCAAAACTTGCAGCTTCTGTCTTAGTCCCTCTCTAGATTCTCTGTTTACACATAAGTCGCCGTAATTGATAGCTGGACCACTCGCCGGATGACGGATCACACCTAATAAAGGTTATGTTTGTAGAATAGCATCTATATAATACATTAAGACAATAATCAGAGTAACTAAATAAATGTTATTTAGTTATTCAAAAGCATAAGATATTAGCTATTCGTATACAGGCTTTTCTAATTAACCTTAGTAATCTAGCGGTTATAGCGTATGCCCTGGTTCCTACTGATAAGGTGAAGGTTCGATTCTTACTCGCAGAGAATATTTTCAACGCATTTTTTAATATAGAAATCGCTTTAATGCCTTAATTAATATTAAGAACAAAAATATTATATTAATAGGTATAAAATAAATAAGTAGTTAATAGTTTTAGCAGTATAGGCTGCTTTAAAAATAAACACCAATAGGATTACTTTATTATCTAAGCCTCGCGTAACGATTGGTGAAATTTTGCCTCGCACATCTCTGGTAGAAAAACAGCGTAGAAATACAGATGTAGGATATTCCTTTGCTCTTAGTTTAATATTCAAGCAGTGTGTTAAACCCTTAGTCAACGTAGAAAAAATTTTACGTTTCTACTTGAAAAAGAAGATGAAACCACTCGGGAAAAAACATATTTATCACTACATAGTATAAAACAAAGTCGCTTTCTCTGTCCCTATATCCCTATGTATGATTAAATCTTTAAAACTACGCAACGGATTTTGATGCGGTTTTTTTTAATAGATAGAGTAATTCAAGAGGAAGGTTTATATGTATAATAAATGCATAATATAGTAGAGCATTGCATCCGTGCGAAGCCGGGGCGGGTCGCTAGTATAGTATATAATGTTTGTTTATTGATATTGAACTCTATGTATTGGAAATTAGGTTGAAAATCAATCGGAAAATTTTATATTTCAGAGTAGGTTGATGCGATGTAAACTGTACAGTAGTTCTTCAGCAGAAGTTAATGTAGCCGCAATCAGTCAGGATGACCGAGCTATTATTTGTGTACACCCAATGTGTTGTTAACGACTTCTGAACACAATACGCGGGGCTAACTTTTGGACGGAACCCTTTATGTTTCCTTCGGGAGTCAATGGATGGAGGTTTCTATTAGGAAGGATCCTATGTTATAACAGTTGTTAAAATATTTAATTTAATATCAAAAAATCTATACATATAAATAAAATTGGAGTGTCTGTTTGTAATATTGAAATAACCGTTTTTTACTACATGCATATGAATATGTAAACGGTACATACACCAAAATAACATTTTTTACAATTTTTTTCTGTCTGTCTGTCTGTTTGTTCCAGCTAATCTCTGAAATGACTGGACCGATTTTGACGGGTCTTTTATTGGCAGGTAGCCGATGTAATAAGGAGTAACTTAGGCTATTTTTTTTTTCAGAAAAAATCTTTTATTTTAGAATAATAAAATTACTGTGCCACAGCAACGCGTGGCTGGGTCAGCTAGTATATAATATAATGATGAACTATGCCAACGGGTATGGGTAAAAATCCTGATAAAAGCATGTTTGTGTGATAACTGGGTAACTAAAATTACTTCACGTAAGTTAGCTAATATCATACTAAGAGTAAAACTATCCATGATGATGATTGCACGAAGCTTGCATACTATGAAGTCAAGAAAAGTATAAATATTGGATACGTATTAATATGGATTTGTAATAATTTATTAATGGGAAAAATACGTTTTTAAGTTTTCGTTGAGAGAATTATTATTACTTGTATGTAGGTACTGCGGATACTCAATAACAGATATAATGAGTCGAAGACTACAAGTATTCGAATCACTGGTCTTTAGCACATAGATGAAATCGTTATATTTAAGCATCAGCGACTGTAAATGCATCTAGGGCGGAATAATGTGTCTGATAAACATTTAGATAAATATTGGTCACCCTTTTGATAAATAGCCTTTGCGAAGGTAACTTAATATTTCGCAATCAAAAACCGAACGTGCAAACAACAGTCAAGACATTTAATTCAATGGTAAAGACATAATAGAATCAGTCTGCAAGCTAAGCACGCCATTTATCAATCCGCAGCTTTAGCGAGGTTTAATTTACACACTAAATAGAAACTTCCTACGGAAAGCCAGTACTATTCCGTTATTTCAGTTGGAGATAAGTAACAATAGTCGTATTTTATAAAGCAGCTTAGAAACCGGAGTCTAATAAAATCTCACTATATAGCTGTATCTGATGTTCTAACGTTGTTTTCTATTTGAGTTTTGAAACAGACACGTTTATGATAAAATTTAGAATTTCTAATTACGTCAAATCTTAAATCCAGATAGACAGCCAGTACGTTTACAATGTTTAAAAACATATTGAGCTTTAGAGCATAATAACCGTGTTATTACCACAAATACAAAATAGCACAAAGGCGAAATAGCATAGAACAATAAACAAAACTAAAATCACCAAGATGCGCAAAATGCGCTTACTCAAAATGAACAACACGTCTTGTGAATTATGTGCGTAATCCTTAATACTTTTAAAATTACCATTAATTTAGGTTATTTATTTAAATAACCAATCTGTAAAAACGTGTGTTGTGTTCATTATTAAATTGCAAAACCTGTTTTAAAATCCATCATTTTGTCGAAAATGGTAGATCATATTTTTAAACCACTCCACTGTTCCAAAATTGCAATTGGAATGACTACAGTTTTCGTTGACGAACACAAAAGCAACCACGTTTAATAATAGTCTATTTGAAGAGGAGATCAAAAATCCACTTTTCATTTCGCGAATGTTGGCGTTCGCTCCCAACATGTGTCCAAATATTTGTCGTCTCGGTGCATTGGAACTGACCTATCCCTAGCGGCGCAATGCGGCGGTAGGTACCCGCCAGTCTGGTACACAGTGCTAAATTATACACCACTAGGTTTATTGTGGGGGTAGTGCGAGCGCTGAATCTGCAGACTTGGACACTTTCAGGACGAATCGCTGCCTATACAATGAAAGTTTAATGACCGAGTCCTACGAGAACAGTGAAGGTAAAAATTTAGGACTATATCAGATTCAGGAGAATTTTTAACGGATTATTTATACCACGCCATACGCAACCTATAAAATATAAGGATTATATTATAGGTGGCAATAGTGTCGTATCATATGGATATACTTATATTTAAAAATTAACCTTTTAAAAATATCAATCAATTATTACATTCTTTATTTAATTCATGGTTGCTAGTTACTCTCGGTTACTTCGTTTTATGCGATTTTGCGTGTGCATAAAAAACGTGTGTTTATTATCCTCAATATGCTTATTCAGTGTAAGTTGTTCATAACCTTACTGTTTTATAATTTTGCTATTCCTCAGTTTTCAGAATGCCAAAACCAGACAAGTTTTTAGGATAAATTTATTATCATACTACCTTTCAAATAATATTACAAATATGCTGTCACACCTCAGCTCAAGTTTATATGGAAGCCACTCAGTCTCCTTTCTGCAGATTAATAATAGTTACCTATTGTTTTGATTTAATAAATATGGTATCGTACTATTAGTTACTTCTGTTTTTTTAAACTATGGGTGGAATTTGACCAAATGTTTATAATGTCTTTATATTTACTTTATAATTTGGGTGTTCGTGATACGTATTTTAATCAAAACAAAAATGTACAAAATGATGAGTTAAGCAGTTCAAGCATCGAGAGATACGATGGCGCAGCATTTTTGCGATTGCAAAGGTTAAGCAAATTTGGATAGGTGAATTTTTTTTTATATCAAGCTTGAAACTACGTCCATAGGTCGTTCCCGTGAGATTTAGATTTAGCGTGGTATTTTCTTATGATGAGCATGTGTTTAAACTCCATAAAATGAGTGTACTCACATGTTTTTTTAATCCAGATGTTCCGACTCATGAAACCTGGAGGCCTCTAAAATCTCCAAATGGGTGAAGATCGAAGCGTCAAAAAGGGTAAGGTACATGGATAAACCCCTAGGGCGAAGACCGGTAGCCCGTTCCCAATATCGATGGTATGATGTGGTGGAAGAGGATATTTGCGAGTTTCAACCTAGCGACTAGCGAGAATCCGCACAAAACCGGGACAAGTGGCGTTCTCTCGTATTTCTCTTTGGAGACCCAATGAGGTCTCTGAGCCAACGAAGTAAGAAGTAGTGGTAAATATTTTTCGACTCATCATCATCGTCATCCTGAATACGGATTCTAAGAAGCGGGTCAGTGGTAAGCGGGATCAGCTCATAATTGAATACGTTACGCAACATGCGCAAGAGCCTATCATAGCACGAAAGCCTAAAAACGATCGCAGGGAGTTTAAAATTGTTTACCGAAGTTTTCTTCATCGAAAGATCGCCGAGTGATTATGTTTTAAAACTCAAAATCCTTAATGTTTATAAATGTGTTATAACCTAACCTAAACCTATTAAATGGACTTAGACGTAAACCATTTTACGTTTAAGCAAAATCTATCGGAATTTTGACGAGTAAACGTAAAGATGTAAGTACTAAATATTATAATTAGATCTCGTAAATCCGTTATCGTGTTAGCTACTGAGTTCGTTTTAAATCCAACCGCGCAATGTTAATTTTACACAAACTTTAAGAAGAGAATTATTTGTGAGTTGATTGGGCATATTGATTTTCTATGGGTTGTACCTACATCGCGTTAAAAAGCCTAGATGACCTTGAGCGAGTGCCCCAAGTTCGCAGCGTGGTGGTACCCCCGCAGACAGTCTGCAGTCTAGACGTGGGGTTCCAAGTGCATTTTTCTGTCTGGAACCCTCACTGGCGGGACCCACCCTTGTGCGTGTGCCTTATTCAATTTTTACAACCCCACTACATCCTAATTGCACTACATTAATTCTTATTGCAAGACGTTAAAGATCGCATTTGCTTGTTACAATATTTTTATCACAGATTATTCTTTTAAGAGGCTGCTTTCTGTGTCGTTTGCGATATGGAAACGCAAAGTAATTAATGGAAAGGGCAGACGGTAGGTAGTAAAAGATTATTCAATCGCGTAGATCAAACACTTTTTGTACAGAACCCTCGTCCGGTGTGATGTTTGAGTTTGTTTTTGGAGTCTAATTATCTTTTGAACTCGACTATATTTAGGTCGATAAGTTAGTTAAGTTCTATGCGTTTCTTTACAACAGTAAAGGACGGTTTAGTCGGTATAACGAATGATGTACTCATTATCAAAGACTTGGGTCTCATATATCTATTATCAGACCCAAGTCTTGGCCCGCGAGGGTTGAGGGTGTCAATTTTGTAATGCCTGTCCTAGGGTGACTAATATCCTCTGATCTTTAGAAAATAATAATTTAATGAATTTAAAACAATTTCGACGAGTGATCACAAGGCTTAGTAGCTCAATTGGGAGAGCATTAGACCGGATTTCCAAAGGTTGCGGGTTCGATTCCCGCCTGAGAATTATTTTGACCCGAGTCAACATTTTTTTTCTAGTACTTTATATTATAATAATTAAAATATTAAACAAAATTTCACACATTGTTCTTAGTTCAAGTTAAGTAGCCAAAGTGTAATGGACTTCAGAAACAACGACGATACCTCAACACCCAGACCCAAGCCAATATAGAAAAGTTCGTTTTCATTGAGCCGGCAGGGTATTGACCCCTGGACTTCAGAGTAGTGTTACCATAAAAACCGATAAGCAAACCACTCGACCATGGAAGTCATCACTTTATAGGCTTGAAGTTGTTTCTTTAAATCTCGTATGATAGAAGATGTACAACATATGCTAATGGACTGTGCCAAGAACAGGGCCGAGAGGGACTCACTGTTTGAGGAGTTTCATCTAAACATTAGAAATGTAGGTTTGATACAAAACATCTTGGCAGAACCGAAATCTGATGTAGCTAAAAAATTATACGCTCTAGTGAAACTGACCGAACAGTGATTCCTTTTCGTTTATATAATACTTTTGTATCCGATTTCTAAAACATCTGACATGTAATTGAGAAGATACGATGGGGCTGACGTATACATATGAATAAAAGTCCCAAAATAAAAAAAGAGAAAAAAAAATTCGTATTAAAATTGCGCTGGTAAATTGTCATTGACTACACAGATATTTGTTACACTGATTTGACCTCTTCTAGATAATTGGATCGCCTTTTTATCAAGCACTTTTTATCATTGATCTACGAAATTACGATCATGTATCCGCTTTCCGTCAGCAGCTTAACTGGCTCCCTATTAATGAGCTTGAACCGTGAGTCATTTGTCCTCTCTTGGACATTCTGTTTGACCCTCGTACCCCGGAATACATGAAGCTTTGACTTACTTTCTGGATGCCTCACACCAACTTAACCTTCGCACTAGTAGCCGCTTATTCTTTAAACGCCTGCTGATCAAATCAATTTCGTTATCATATCTTTCACGTATTCTACTTAAAATGAATTTAAAAGACTACTTCACGTTTAGAATTATATTTGTCTACATTTACAGATTGGTTGGATGGATTATTTATTTTCTTGCATTTTATTTGCAAATAAAGAGCACTTAGATAAATTATGTTCGTTATTGAACGTATCGTTATTTAAGTTAATGTAAAGTTTTAAATAAAGTAAATAATTACAAAATAAATTCTATTTTGTGTCAAGAGATTTTGTTTTGTGAAGGTAACTGAAAAGTTCGCAACTTTAAACAATTTCATGTGTGGAAAGTATTATATACTTTCATATTTTTTATAGTCTTATCTCATACATAGTACATCCATTAAACAAGTGCATATATAAGTGAAACTAATATTTAAAATTCAATAGATTTACAACTATTTTCTAAGCCTCTTATACTCTATGGATTTATAATGTCACTTTACTGAATTTTTTACTAACTTATTGTTTTTGACAGTGTTGGGATACATACATAATGTCGTTTTCTTAAAGCGCGCTGTTTGAGTGATCAAATTTATTGTACGTATCATTTTTATCTCAGGTTTAACAAATTTTTAAATCACCCTAATGTTTTAACTATTTTAAGTAACTCTTCCTCAATTTCTGTTAAGATCGAAAAGAGGATCCACGTGTACATGTAAGGATAAACTCTTTTTTATTTATAAATTCTAGTATTAAACAGCCGTTACACTGGTTTTAGTAAACAATACTGAATTATTTTGATACCCAGGTTTAAACATATGAAATATTTAACAAAAGAAAAAATAAAACATACCCTAGAAAACAGACAGACAAAACGTAATTTGTAACAGACAGACAAAACATTAGATGAACATGACAGTGCTTCTATAACCTAATAAAAAAGTTTTATTTACTTTCGGTTCATTTGCTTCGAGAATTCAGAAAGAGCTTTTCAAACAAACTCTTTCGAGTGCGTTTGTTGCGCTTCGTTGGCCGCTAGGGGAATGTAATTAGTCCGATCGAGAACACCAAGAACTCTGTTTCTCGGAATTTGTTACCCAATACAGCTTCAAAATTTGGACTACTAATACGCGATATTAGCTTATAAGTTTGGTAAGAAGTTATTTAATGATGTAGCGGTATTCAGCACAATAGATGCTAGTGTAATGTTCTATGCTAAACCATCTTCTAATAAAAGAGAAATTAGAACATAATATTTGATAAATTTAAATAGAAAAATACTTTTAAAAAATCGACTCGGCCCTCAAATTACGTCTTAGCGTAATTAGTAACTAGCCTAGACTTACTTAGCCTAACATTCTTAAGATTCTAGTATTTTTCTATTAAAATTTGTCGTACAAGATAGCATTGAAAATGCAGAGATTAAAAAATATATGTAATGTATACAACGGCAGAATAAAAATAGGTTTTTTTCTACTAATCAATCGTGTTTTATAGGAGGATGAAAAGACTATATGTAAAAGTTTTCAAGACTTAAACAAATTGCAGACTATATACTGGAATAATAAGTAGAAAAAAAAATACATTTTTCTAAAAACATATGCGTATCTCATCGGTATATATAAACAATCGGTTTTGTTCGAATGATTAACTTATTCGCTTATTGGCAGACAACGCATAGTAGAAATGTAGACGTAAGTATTCAACTTTTGATAGAAAATAAACGTACAAGCGTTTTGTCGCTTTATACCTATCCCCTAAGTATGTAAAATAAGGGCATAAAAATAATAAATCCGTCAATTTTAAAATAAGGAGTATGAAATTCGATACGCAGACCCCTGCTACGAAACAAGTGGGCACGTGATTTAGGGCTTCAGATAATGGTACCATGTAAGAGGTGAAAAAGGGGTGGAATCATTGGATGAAAATCCACCTGTTTTAATGTGATAAACATGGAATTAAATAATAAGGTGTTTGATAAAAAATTAATGTAATATGTTAATTTTAAAAAAAATTGATTAGCAATTTCATCCCTCTTGTTACAAAACAGGTGGACTATATGATGAAATACTTTTACTGAGTGTTACCTTTGAGTGAACGCAATAGGAAAATATTTTTTTGTATATAGTGTGTTTTTAAAGTAAGAAGCATGAAATCCTAATTCTGGTTATGGTTAATGGACATCTGGTAATGGATAATGTTAAAGGGATAAAAATATTGTATGAATAATCCGCTTGTTTTCAATTAGGAGTGAAATTGCATATCAATAACATAAGCTGGGAGTGTTTCCACGCGGTGAACGTATTGTTACCGAAAAGTGTAAACTGGTTAAAACTCAAGTGTTTCCTGCGAGAGCGCGACAAAGACTTTCTATGCAAACCAAACACCATGCGGATGAAATCGCGGGCGGACGCTGTCTTTGAATGAATTTATTCATGACCATCACTTATTAGTTATACTGTACCTACCAATATTGTTGACTAATTTTTTCTTCTACACATATTCTGAAAATTATCCTTTAGGCTTACATATATTCGCATTTAGCAATCTGTATTGATTTACATAAGTTCAAAGTGTGTTACGTAAACATGAATTATTTAAAGGATTAAATGCCATTGCAAATATGAACGGGACATCAATATATTAATCGAAACATGTTAGTAATTTAACAATTATTTGTGTTTTATTTCAATAGCGAAAGATTGCATTAAACGATAAAAGATATTGCAGCAGTCTCCACCTTACATGTGTTGAACCTGCATGCAGATATATGAATATTAATTTAATAAAATCCTTACTAATATTATAAATGGGAAAGTGAGTTTGTTTGTTTGTTTGTTTGTTTGTTTGTTCCGCTTTCACGCCGTAACTACTGAACCGATTGCTTTGAAATTTTGCAGACGTAAAGATAAAAGTCCGGATTAAATAATAGGGTACTTTTTATCCTGGAAAAAAATTGATATTCCCGAGGGAAAACAAAAACATTGTTTGCTTGATGGATGGATTGTAGATGGCGCTGTGTGTCGTTTAAAACAACGTAAAATATTGCAAACGAATATAAACATGTAAATTTAGAAGCTAAATGATACGATAATGAATCCCCGAAAATGAGGAATTCCCGAGGGATGACGTACAATTTGTTTTATCGTCTAAACTGTTTTTTACATCTACTTATATGTTGCAAACGAATATGAACATATAAATTTTGAAGCTAAATGATACGAAAATGAATCCTCGAAAATGAGGAATTCCCGAGGGATGACGTACAATTTGTTTTATCGTCTAAATTTTTTTTTTACATCTACTTATCCTGAAATCACTAAAGTCAACGAATTACTAATTGGTATAAGTATTAGTTACGTTATTTAGTTCTTGAGGTATGCGATAGATGGCGCTGGGTGTTTTTTAAAACATGGTAACGATGTGTTTTTTAAAATACATAAGAAGTGGACTGATAGCTTACGCTATTTAGTTCTTGAGGTATGCGATAGATGGCGCTGGGTGTTTTTTAAAACGTGGTAACGAAGTGTTTTTTTAAGATACGTAAGAAGAAAAGTACAGAAGATAAATGAATTATATGAATTTTGTATCCAGCGTTACATCGCGCTTCATAGATTTTTCCGTGGGATTGAGAAGTTTTCTTATAGTTGTGCTTTATACCGCAATATAACCGAATTCCACGCGGGCGAAGCCGCGGGCGGAAAGCTAGTAAATAATATAATAATAATAATAATAACAATAATAAGCATAATAATAATAATGCGACTTACGTAATAATAGATTTATTGAGCGAAGCTCTCTTTTAGGCAACTCACAAATTTCGCTTGTCTCCCTCCTGCTACTTAACGGTTCAACCGATTCGAACGAATTTTGGCATGAACATACAAGATTATAAGCTGACAAACATTGGCTATGTAAAGAAATATACCTAGACTTTACCATGGAGGAATAATCACCGAAAGAAAAATTCAAAAGCTGATCACAGCCAAACCGCTGAGACTACATTGACGAAATTTAGGTGAGATTAGGTAAGGTAGTACTTCGCTCAGTATTGGAAACAGCAGCAGCGTTGCAGACTTAGTTTATTTATTGAAGCGAAGCTCCTGTATGGACGTTAGGGCCGCTCGCATAAAGGCGCTCGCCGCCCGTGCTAAGCGTCAGATTTTACCGTTACACGAAAGAATCAGATTTAGAACCGTTACACGATATATATAGGAGCCAGCTGCCACTCTACCTCAGTGTGCGTGAACTTCTGTTTCGCTTTGACTCATATCAGCGTGCGTGGCTGGCGTGGCTTTCTACCTCTTTTTTTAACGCTTAGTTCCTACGTTACTTTTTTATTTTTATACAGTATTGTCGTTACAAAAAGTCGAATAAAGAGAAATAAGGTTATTAATTTCACGCGTTCTTGTCTTTCAAACAAGCAACAATATTGTTAGAGCATGAGTATATATTTTTTTCAACACTTTTATAATTTTAATTTAATAAAATACGGGCACCTTTGTTTTTTTGAAGCCTGAATCTTGGAACAAGGTTCATTTTGATTCTTGTAATTAATGAAACAATAAAAAATTTGCAAACACATTCAAAATTGCAGACATATATATTCCTTTAAAACCAGGACTGCGGTGTAAGTGTATAAACGAAAAACTAAGTTGTGTTTGTTATTTTATCTTTCACTATAAGTCTATTCTTACCTACCAGGCTAACAGAAAGTGACAGAAGTTGTTGCTAGAGCCTAGTAATCATTTCGTATGTAAGTGTCGCAGCGCGGAAGCGACGCGCGGTCGTTGCACATCCCGACGTAATAGGGGGTTTTACACCCCCCACCTGTCGTCCGGGCGATTGCCCCACGGTTCATTATCAAAGTTCACTAGTACGTTGCACACATAAATATGAAGCTGCTGCAACCAGAGTGCTGCATACATACGTGAACACAACCATTCTACGTTGAGCTCCCGCTATCCTTGCTTTCCAGTTGTTTTGTTAATTCCGTATGATATCGATATTCTAGCAGTGAGCTCTCTTTACATTGGATTCGATAGCTCGGTTGACGATGGAAGCCGACGAACGGCGGAAACGGTCGACGCCCGGGAGTTTTGACAGCTACCCGGAAAATCTGCAAGGCGGAAATGCGCCAGCCCTCACGGCAGACTTAGATAACTTCCGATAATTTGTTTAAAAGAACCATATTAAATGAGTAAATACAAACTTACATGCATATATTTCAGTTTACATGTGATAGATGACGCTATTATTCTAACACTATAAAAAGAAATAATGACATAGTTTAAAATATTTTTTAATTTTTGAGGAGAATAATTTACAATCTACGGATAGTGATAAAAGAAACGTAAACAGCAAAACTCTTTTCCTTGGTTATTGAATAAACACAAAACCGGAAAAATTGCGATCTTATTGACGTACCTAGGGTCCCGTAAAAATTCATATGAGGGGAATTCATCCATCGCGGGAATCATCATATCGTAAAGAAATGGCAAGTGTTTTCAAATATATTTTAGTTTAAGTAATGAAGGTGGTTTTTTGAGGAGAGAGTGAGTAGGCGGTGTGTTGACAAAACTCAAGTTCAGATGCTTCGAAAGTCCCGAGCGTTGCTCTAACGAAAAGGTAACTAAGATTGAAAGACTAACTTTGTTGTGGTTGCATCCCGGATACTTATGCTATCCGCGCGTGGTTTGTGTAAATCATATCTGATATGCTAGATTTATACACGAAAGATTTCTTTTGCAAAAAAAAAATAATCTGTCTCAGAACTCAAGCGGAAATCGTAACTAAACCCTTTCATTTTCATTATAATTTGAGTTAAATTGTTTTTAGTAATATTTTTTTTGATAAAAATTGATCGATTATTTGATACATGTAAAAGTGGTACGTTCTTTTCTATTTGTATTCTGTTCAGAAATATTTGGAAGAATTTATCGTTTCTGTCAAGGTCTTGATAGCTCATTTAGAAAAGCATTCACCCGTATAGTAAGAGAGTGTGAGTTTGAGTCTGACTCCTGAAACGTTTTGTTAAATTTAAGTATTTTACGATCTTTTTTCTTTTTAGTATTAGATAATTTAAGACACTTAAATAAAATAAAATTCGTCAAGGTAAGTCCCAGCTGGTCATAAGTTTGTGTGTTTATCTGTCCGCTCTTTCCCCCGCTCTTTTTCCATTGTTTACGCGTTACCATAGCAACGCGTTACCCTAGCAACGCGTTACCCTAGCAACGCGTTACCATAGCAACGCGTTACCATAGCAACGCGTCACCAAAGCAACGCGTCACCAAAGCAACGCGTCACCAAAGCAACGCGTTATCGTTAGCTAGTCTATAATCTAGGAACACAAATTTGTTGTTTGTGTTTGTCTGTCCGCTCTTTTTCCATTGTATACGCGTTACCATAGCAACCCGTTACCGGGTCAGCTAGTTAACACAATTTACAAAGCAAGGTGCTTTACAAATATCATATTACCTTAAAAACGACTAACAGGTAAGAACTTTAACCATTTAAATATACTAGCTACAAATGTCCCAGATTCATCTCTACACTCTCATCGTTTAATACATTTTTAGTACAACCTTTCACGATTAATTAATTTTGTCTCAAATTGAAATACTTGTAATAACAGCCATGGTTATAAAATATTTATACGTTTGTTTTATATCTATGGGCCCTCAAAACACAAGAGAACAAACATTAAGTAGGGGGGTTAATGATATGAGAACTCCGTACTTAATACATAACCATAGAATTAAACCTCCAGTTTCGTAAATATGAATATCGTAACGAAGATAACAACAGGAATTCCTTTTGTCTATTGACATTGGTTAAGTGTACTACATACCAAATATATTTCATATGATAATTACCCTAAATGTGATTTCGATAATATTTTAAACTTGGTAAATATATAAAATCACTAAACCAAATATGTATGTCATATTTTTTAAAGATAAAAGTACTAATACTTTAGCGTCTATAACTTCCTTCTTTACAATCCTTATCCTGTGATCACGGATTAAATATAAAAAAATTAAACGCACCACTAATACGGTATAAGTGGTTTTATTTAAATTAAACAAAAGTTTAAACATCGATTGGCTCTATAATTTCCGTTCCTGAAGACAGAGTTTTGGTTTGTAATTTCTTATTTTGGCGTAAGTTTCTAGAAGGCTTTTCCTTTGAATCTGCTTATACGATAATATCAAAAGACGTGTGAGCGCCAGGATATAAATAAAAAGTTTATTGTAATCCTGCTCAAGGGCAGGAGAACTAAGAGTCATATCCTCTACATGAAGAAGAGCGTAGTAGGTGCTAGATTTTTTTAAAACAACTGTGCTCCGCATTTTTAACTTAACTGCCCTGGTATATTTATTTCGTGCCCTGGTATATCTTAAAATACTTGGAAAATGCCTAAAAATTAACTTAAAACAATAAGATATATTAAAATATTACCGAGTGTAGTACAAATACTTACAATGTGTGATGTCACTCGATTCGCTCAAATCTTATCGCCATCTATTCAGAGGCTATTTGCTAATTGAAACTAGCCGGCTAGACGGGCAGGGTGTAAACACAAAATGTTGCTCAGCACTACTCAAACTTTTTTGCCAACAGTTATTTTAATTTTTGGAATAAAAATTAAAAATTTTTTAGTGACTGTGCATAATAATTCTCGGAACGTAAGGAAATAATCGTTCTTTAGTAAATATCGCTTTGTAAATAACTTTACTTGATATATGAATGTTTTATAATAATTGTGTCGTTTAAAAATTTTTTTCAATATTAATTAAGTAGTGTGCATATTGTAGAACTGTAGTATAATTCTTTGACTTATATACATGATCCAAAATACGGTGTTTTCATATTTTATAAAGTGGACTCTTCGTTTATTTATTCGTCATTAATTGCATTTGCTTTGTATAATGTATTTCTATAAAATAAGTAAATATGTGTTATAGATTGACGGTTTAAAATAAAGTCATGCTTTATAGAACATGAACTTATTGGAACAAATATGTTTCAAAACTTATGTATACGTGTAAAAGAAAATGCCTAAGCTAAAGAGCATCAAGCCACGCCGACGGTGATTCAGCGGAGGCGGCAAACTTATGCGCTATACAGACACTGGGTCGCCGCTACAAATAAAACGTAAACAAACAGATGGGTTTTCTTGTAGAGAAAAATACCGTATGTGACGTTAGTGCATCTTATAAGTGGCGCATTGACAAGAAATAGGGTGTCCCTACTGCTAGTACATTTGTGAATTGTTGAAGAAAAGCCAGTTGAAAGGCACTTGAACCCTTCAATTGGACCACATGGTATTGCGAAGTTGATTATGGCCTATTCTATTGGAGTTTTATGTATAGTAAGTCTGTGCCTCAGCAGCAGGGATGGACATTAATGCTGATGATTTAATTTAATTAATTTAAGTATATATACCGTGTGAGTAGTGTTTAAAACATCGAATAAATATAAATGAAGGTGTAAAGTTTGGCAACCAGTGGCAGCCGTGCAGCGTGCTTCTGTGTGAGCTGTGATATATGCGAGTGTGGTAGCACGTCGCAGACGTCTGCTCGGTACGAGGGTCTCGACTTTCGAAAAGGGGCGATTACAACCTCTTCTAATGGAGAAATAAATCCTTTCAACAATTTAATTAGATCTCTGCTCATAGAAGTATTATTTTATTGTGAAAACTAAGTACATATTCATCTTAGGTGTTATAAAAAGAAAGATGTTAGTGAATTAGAATATTTTATTGGTGTAAGTAGTTTTCTTTAATCAATAAATGCCTTTCCTGATGGAAATCGTTTCAAATAGAGATCCGATTATGTTTGGGACTTTGAGATATATATAGCAGTGAAAACATTTTATTGCCGTATCAAATAAATGATAAGTCCATAATGCAGAGTCTGCCGTAGTGAGTGAATAGAAAGCCAGCGTAACCATTATCGATATGCTACTTACGCGAACGCTCATTAGGGGCGCGTGTTTTAGACTTGTATATACTAATACAAGTCATATAGTAAATAAGCATATTATATTTAGTTATATAAATATTTATTATAAAGTGAATCAACCATATCATTCAATGGGAAAGGAAGGCAACATTGTTAGGTTAATTTGTTTAAAAATATCAAATATTTTATTTAAAGAAACTGATTGCAAATTTCGATGTCATTTAAATATCAAATTTTGTATTTAGTTGATTAATAAATACTTATTTATAACATAACAGCGATGTGGTTGTTTTAAATCAAGCCTAATATTGAAGAACATTGATTCTCGTTCTTTGAATTTGATATCAGCAAACTGTGCCAACTGTAAGGTTTTCTATGAATTTAAATATTTCAGCGACGTCGAGGTCTGCAAGACGGGCGTAGCGGCGTGTCTTGTGACCTAGACACGCTGGTATCGACTATCAATATTACACAATACAAACCTTCTCTGATAACATAAAGAACTAACATATTTAAGATATATTATATTTTAACAAAGTTACTACTTTTTATAAAAATTTTAAAGCATTGAATATAGAAAAACCATAGTGATATATTTTATTTTAAACTACCTAACCAACCACGCGTTACTGTGGCACAGTTATTTTAATATGCTATATTTTTTTAATCGAATCATACTATCAGTCAAAAGTATGATATAAGCACTGGAAATCAGGTTTTAAATGAAGTCGTTGAGACACAACCGTCAGCAATAGCCCGCACGCGGGTTCTGTGATGTTATTTATAGATAAAATAAAAGATTTTTTCTAAAATAAAAGTAGCCTAAGTTACTCCTTATAACATCAGCTACCTGCCAATGAAAGCCCCGTCAAAAACGGTCCTGCCATTTCTGAGATTAGCCGGAACAAACAGACAGACAGACAAAAATTGTAAAAAATGTTATTTTGGTGTATGTACCGTATATATTCATATGCATGTAGTAAAAAACGGTTCTTTCAATATTACAAACAGACACTCCAATTTTATTTATATGTATAGATAAGTGTTCTTGCATTAGTTAATTTTATCATCAAAACCATATAAAATACATACTTACGAGTAATTGGATGCAGATGTGTGTGTGATGAATAAAAGCATTCATACCTCAGTCATGGGTATTTTTGTATATTTCAATGAATATCACTTTTTGATGTATTCTAATATGAATGTCTTTTCGTAAACCTGGTATCCATAACACAAGCCTCATATTACCTACTTTGAGCAAGGCTAATTTGTGTGAATATGAAACTTGGCTAGATGGTAATTCGGTAATATTAAACTCGGTCACAATTTTATGTTTTTTCATAGTTCTAACCAGATCAAACCCAACCAATTCTTTTTTTAATTTTTATATATTTTATGAATTTTTCAATACTATCTTATAAGATAAATTATTGTAATAGAAAAATACTAGAAAAAATCGACTCGGGTCTCAAATGAGAATTCACTTGAAACCAAAGATAGCATTAAAAAATGCAATAAACATATAAAACTTATAAAATTAAATAGCTGTTTCATCTTAATCGATTGCCCAAACATTTGTAAAAATGTTTCTTTCGAATACGATCTTGATGAAACAACGCTGGCCTACAGCGTAAAATCAGAAAATTACTAGAAAATTTCGACGAGTGTTCACAAGGCTCAGTAGCTCAATTGGGAGAGCATTGGACCGGAATTCCAGAGGTCGCGGGTTCGTTTACCGCCTGAGAATTCACTTGTGACCCGAGTCGATTTTTTCTGGTATTTTTCTATTATAATAATTTATCTAACCAATTAAGTTTAATTTTTTAGTAAAAGAAAAAACATCAACCTGTCTCGGGTGTAAGGTGAGATTCGAACCCATATTCCTCGATAGATAAGTCGAATTTTTTTCCAAGTACTTCTTAAGCTAAAGCTAGCGCCATTTCATGTTCTGAGTATCAGACATATTATTATTTATAATCTTTAAAATACATATGCATATAAATTGACGTAAGATACCTTTAGATATATGTCAAATATCCTAACAGAATAACTAAACGGATTGAGTTTAATTAACTTTTTAACACTTGCGTTATCGTGGAGGGATCGATTTTGCTGTCAAAATATTAATAGTATCCAATTTATCCAGTCTCCCATATAAAACTGTATAACGCCTTTTTTACTTTATTTTTTAGTTATTTGATCTTGAAAAAAAAATATTATAAGAATTAAGCCAATTAGTGAATCGTTGAAATGTGTTATTTTTTAGCAAGTCTATTTTATCTGTCAAGAGTACTCTATTTTTTCTATCTTGTACTATTATTAGCGTTTACTTAAATAAAATAAAGTATCTGTATGACTATGTTTTAGATATTATATTAATAAACATATTATATACTATAATATATACTATATATATTATATACTGCATATTGCAGGTAATAAAATTACACTCCCATTTAATTTGAATTTGAAACACAAAGCCACAGTAAAGAACAGTAAAACATCTTCATACAAACGTGCCGCTCTCGGTTTGAATGTGTGCGTGCGCGCCGCGCGCCGTGTCGGCACGCGATTTCACGCACACGCTAGCATAATATATGGGAGAATAAGGTGGCGGCAGTACGGGCTGTGCCGCGCGACTGTGAGCATGCGCGTACGTCACATGACCGCTCGCGATCGTCAACTCTCGCCGGCCACTTACCATAATATTAATTATTACGAGTATCATGACTTCAAAAAGGGGAAAAAATATTGTAGTGTTTTCGGGTGCCTCAATAACGATTTCGCAAACAAATATTCAACCATAATATGCTTTTTATTACATAAATTTAGATCAAGTGCTGCTTGTTCGAAAATATTAACTAAAAGCGACGACCCTGGGGATCAACGCAAGAGTAGGCTAATAACTCGGCGGGCGGCCTTAGATAACCTACTGTTCTGTATTTACTGTGACAAAGCTCAACATATCAAAGCTAGAATGCTCTAGGAAGTTACGTTTGGTGGGAGCACACAGGCGAGTCCACAGATCCCATCTCCGCGCGCTGTATCGCCGTTGCTGCACGCCAGATAGCAGCGTTGGTGACCATGCGTTATAATTTTCTGTACCATTCAATTTAACTCAAGCCTTCATCAACATAAATTTATTTAACTTTATAAAAAATGCGTTTATTAATCGACATTAATAAAGGTAATGCCTTTCACAGTTTTTGTTTTTTTTTATATTGTACTAGCTGATCACATGTTGCAGTGGCTCAGTTACTATAATTTGCAATATTTTATTATATAAATTAAAATGTAAAAGATCCTATGTCCTAAGTCGGAATAAATCCAGCAAAAGAAAAAAAATCCTCTAAATCAGTTAGTTTTTCTATATATAGATATTTTTACAATAGTGATTATTGTTTTAGGCTCTTCACACGGGGCTGAGGAATATCGTATTTAGGATAGTATTCTTCTTCGTATACTGCCCCTAACATTCTCATTGATATCAGCAACATTTCTTGTATATTTATATCTTTTACTGTATAACTTTAAAATCGAAATATTGTTTTATTATGTTATAATTAATTTAATAACATGTAAGTGTAAATAATCGAATCGACGCGACTCCAAACATTTATTACAGAATATAAAACAAAGGAAAGGAAAGCAATACACTTAAATGTATATACAAAGCCGTTCACTTCAAATTGCGATGTTACCTCACGCACTTTTCTCCCGTCGCTATCCTGTTCAAATAAAAGTGGGTACAGTAAGAAAAGGAGTTTGCGGCTATCTTAAAGTAAACAAGAGCATTCTCAAATATTTCATAAATAACGGTTTTTCTTCTTTTATATTTAGCAATCCATAATAAAGATTATTGAGTATAACTGTTAAATAAATATAAACAAGAATTTTAGAAAGAATTGTTTTTGTAATCCATAATGGGTCCCCGTATCAAGTCGGAAAATGCATATATTATCTTTATAATGCTGTTCCTTTAACTCGTTTAGGTACGATACTTTTTAAATCATTGAAATAGGTCCATTGGTTGCGAAGATATTACACATTTTGTACAAGCCAACTGCGGGGCGGCCGAATAGCTTATGTGACGTCACGATTACCTTTCCACCAGCGCGCGCGCTCTCCGCCATTCATTTATTAAGATTCCCTCGATCTGCGCGGGTGGTGTTGTGGTTTTGCAGTTTTTAAGTGAAAATATGCCGGATTATAAGTACTGTATAATATAAAATGTACTAATACTTCAATTAGTACACCTGAAAAACTGTTTTTCAATGTGCCAAAGGACTCAAAAGTGCGCAAAAAATGGTGTACTGTCATGAAGAGGGATGACAAAATTCCGCTTTCGTGCCAAGCTTCAAGATTTTGTTGCGAGGATCATTTTGATGTAAATACCTCCCAACCAACCATTACCTTGTATACAACACAACAATTGTATACCAACTTTTATCATCATTTCTCGTGTGGTAAACAAGTGGGTAGGTAACTTAGTAAAACTTGGTTACGAATGTTAAAAAAAATACAGGGTCGTATTATGTATATTTCAATGAGTAAATGAATTATAAAAAGGGTAAGTAGTGAAGTTTCTAATAACCCTTCCTCGGGTAAAAACCAGGGTCGTACTCAGGTCTAACTACAATAAAATGTGTCGTTCCCGGGAATATTCCTCGAATTTCCCCGGAACATAGGGGAACATTCCCGCCTTGGGGAATATATATATCTATCTATACATGGAATTAAACTGTAGCCAAAGGAATTCTGTACATTGAATATTTTTTTGAATAATCGCGTTAGGAGGTCTCCATACACGCAATAGAAACCAAAAACATTGTTATTGAATTTCTTGTCTGTCTGTCTGTTGTACGCTTTCCATGTGAAAACAGTTAGACGTATTTACATAAAACTTTTTGCATTCAAGTGTCCTTCTGCCTCTTCAACATAATTTTGTACAATAATCACGCCTTGACCTAGGACTGACTGAAGGGACTAGGAAGACCACAAGTGAAGTTTGTATGAAGAAGTAAGTTTTCTTGCTGCTATCACCACGAAACTTGCAGTAAATATAGTAGGTACTAAGATTATAATAAATAAACCGGATTTAAGAAAGTAGTACCTACCTACCTACCTAGAAACAATACTAGGACTTAACAAAGCGATTTCGTTTATTCATAGCTCAAAATTACGTGTCCAAAGAACGTAGGTACATTCCTGTCAAATGAAGTATTTAAGTCTAATTTTATTTATGGTATACATAATAGTTTTTGAACAGTAAAGTTTCTACATACTCATCTACATAACAATGTTAAAATAACGGCGTAGGTAGTTACAACAAACACAACTGCCCTGGCTGACTAACCTAAACCTTTTGGGTATTTTATAGGCTAGTCCAAGTATGTGTACCTACCTACTTATTATCTTGCAGTTCTAATTAGGTTGATAATGAGATTTGCCTACCTCTGAGTTTCCAACCACGAATTTCAGAGCTTGTCTAGTTTAAATGATTACTAAGATAATCAAATACCATGAAGGTATCCACTTAAGGTAGATTATCGGATTGCGCTTGCTCAAAACCGACAAATACCTTATTTCACTCATTTGTTATATTATAATAACAATCTTCTAATATTAAACAAATAAAATCAGTTATTAATCGATTGGGTATAAACTGGTGACGTTACGCTCCCTGTTGGACGAATATCGCAAACAGAATAAAACCGTGCAGTGGTTCGGCGGCATGCGCTGGGTCATTGTGACGTCATCGCATGCGTTCGCGCGGTCTGTGAACCTCGTTCGGTATTTTGCTCATAACTTTGTCAATTTTGGTCGTAGAACAAAAATTTTTGCACTTTATGTTTTAGTTTCTCAATGTCTATAGAACTGCATTCATAACATAAAACGTGACTGGTCCCCATTGGATGGATCAGCTTCAATGGCGCAATGTCTGTTACGCCATAACTTCCAGAGTTCTATACCGATTTTAATATTTTTTGGATGGAATCGAATCAATAGGTTTAGGATCAGATTGTGACGGAGCCCGAATTTTGAAATTCGCAAAAATTCCCAGCGAAACAGAACAAAAATTATTTTTTTTAGGCATTACGTTCCGTTCCAATATATGGTGCTAGCGTAATTTTATGCTTAGCGACTGCATCGCCTAGTAATATTAACTTGGGCTTAACTATAAAATCAAGGTAACCAGGTAACCAAAAATTTTAGATAAGATATTTTTTTATTCCCTGCCTGTAAGATTTCCTGTTAATTTTCAGCCTATTTTCAGCCTAAGTCTGAAAACTTTGTATATTAATAAAGAATCACCTAGTTTTAAAAAAAAGCTATACATACGCACTGTGGTCGTGACTGGGATGTTATATGAGAATTTTCTTTAAAGCATTGTTAGATCTAACTAGGATAAAGGCTTTTATTTATGTTAGAACAAGAAAACTCTTCAGTTGAGTTGGTGTGCAGAACGGAGAAGTGGTTTGGGTAATGGATGTTCCTTGAAAGTTTAATGCAGAACAAAAATATTAATAAGTAATTAGAAAATAGTTCTAACCCTCAGAAACAAATAGAAAAGTTAAGGTTTGTTCAACCGAACCCGGAAGTTGCAAAAGCCTGGTTACTCTAATGCCCAGGGTTCCGGCTAGAGCGATGGCGGCGCATCCGGCGGTAGCCATGGCGACCGCCGCGCCCCTGCGCGCCTCTCACCTGCTACTTCGCACCTACTGCAGCTCCTAATATGATGACTAGGCTTCGATAGACACTGCTAACCGAAGAATAATGTTTATGTGTTGTCGTTATCTATTCTATACAGGTTTTCTTACGAGTAATCATCAATATGGTTTATTTTGTTTAGAATCAAAGACAGATCCGATTAAATAGAGTTTAGATCAAATATTTTAATCTAAGTGATGCTCAACAAAAAATAAAAAAAACAATAAAATCGACTGCAAATCATTGTAATGGTTTGTTTATAGATTTAAGGATTACTTTGATCTCTGTTTCTCTTTCCGCGTACCTAAGAGTATTACCGAATTATAATAGCACTTACACAGAATGTTTATATACGAGTACATATATTCGTAAAATGTCTTCTTAAATTAAATAATTATTTTTTGTAGATTTACAACAATTTTAGACAGCAAAATGTATTTAGTTCTTACACTTCCGCGCACATTACACATTAGAATAAAACACTTTTTTACGGATTTTTGCGCATGCTTTATTTTATTTTATATTTAATCCTGACGTTTCGACTCCTTTACATGAGCCGTGATCACAGGATGACTAAGATGATGGTTGTCATGTATTTTCTACTACCTTCACAATATTTTAATCGGGCACGTTCCTAATTATTAAATTATTTTATATAAATCAATTTGTTTTATTTTAATTTTTAAATATTATTTAGTTATTTAATTATTTCTCACTACGATTACATTGTATACTACTGAGTCTACTACCAGTTCGGAAATTGGGAGGCCCTTCCGAGAAGAAGTGGCGAAAGAAACTCGGGCAGGGGGACCGACTAGAGGTTTCCAATTGTAACCAGGAATACATTACATGTTACATTGTAAGATTTCAAAGGACATTGTCCAATTTTGGCCATTTGTGGACACGATGCTATGAAAAAAACACATTTAGCAATATTTTTATTTTTATTTTAGATAATGTTATTTACTAAAAAGTTTGTGTAAATTCACACTTCAAAAATTAAACATTTTTTAAGTATTTAATTTGAATCTTGTAATAATCGGCTTCGGCAATATGGTTCCAGTGTTGCTAACATAAAACATCAAAAATCTACCAATTCGTATCGATAGTAGTTGATGCCTCTGTTGTATTACTTGTATTACACAATGTTCACTATTTTTCCGAAAGTTTTATATTCAGTGAATGTTATTGATAGATTATACCTACTGGAGGGTCTTCCAATTCCTTAAATAAATTGCAGATTGTTACGTGGGAGAATTCAAAGTAGACACATTAGGAGAAAAATAATAGGGGTTAAAGTATGAAATTGCCGTTTTATTGCAATAGGTTCTTTGAATTGACATAGAATCTTCATGGTTTGAGGTTTTCGAATGAAACTTTTTTTAAATGGTTTCTATGATGTTCTTTTTTTAAAAAATGTAAAACATTTGAATATCGACTTTCAATTGTTTTTGTTATTCAATTTAGACAAGAAAGATGGATACTGCGAAAATTCGAGTTATTTTTGAATACGAGTTCCGACGCGGAACTAACGCGGCAGAAACAGCCCGCAATATCAATGCTGCGTTTGGAGAGGGGTCTACTAATGAACGCACCGTGCGATTTTGGTTTAAACGCTTTCGTGATGGAAATTTCGACTTAAAGAACGAGCCACGAGGAAGACCGCCCACACAGGTAAATAACGATGAATTAAGAGAGATAGTGGAAGCCGATCCTAGTCAAAGTACCCAGGAATTAGCGGCATGGTTTAACGTTACCTTACCCACAATATTGACTCACTTGCGTCAAATCAATAAAATAAAAAAATACGAAAAATGGGTGCCTCATGATTTGACTGATCTGCAGAAAGAAACGCGTGTTGAAACTTGTGTTGCCTTGTTGAACCGGTACAGAAATGAAGGAATATTGGATCGAATTGTAACATGTGATGAAAAGTGGATTCTTTATGATAACCGGAAAAGAAAAATGCAATGGCTGACCCCAGGTCAAATGCCACAACAGTGTCCTAAAGCAAAACTTACCAATAAAAAGGTAATGGTAACTGTTTGGTGGTCTCAGCATGGTGTTATTCACTATAGTTTTCTCCGATCTGGTCAAGCAATAACGGCAGATGTCTATTGTGCCGAACTCCGAACCATGTTGACAAAACTAGCAGTAAAACAGCCCCGACTCATGAATCGATCTTCACCATTATTGCTCCACGACAACGCGAGACCTCACACAGCACGAGAAACCATTTTGACCCTTCAGGAACTGCAGTTAGAAACCATTCGTCATCCTCCGTATTCACCAGACCTTGCTCCAACGGACTACCATTTTTTTCGTGATTTGGACAATTATCTACGTGACAAGAAGTTTTCTTCCCAGGAGGCAGTACAAAATGCTTTCACACAGTTTGTGCAGTCTAGATCGTCGGAATTCTATCGCAAAGGCATTAATGACCTTCCCATTAGATGGCAGCAATGTATAGATAATAATGGCAACTATTTTGATTAAATAAATTTGTTAAAAATTTAAAAAATAAACAATATAGATTTTCAGTACAAATCGGCAATTTCATACTTTAACCCCTAATATATTTCATATATATTATGTACGAAAATAAAACTGAAGGAAGAGTAGCAATAAAACAATATTACTGTAACTGCATGGTGGGCCGTAGAACAGTAGGTCGCTGTGCACATGTAATGACAATTATCTGGTTTTTAGGTTGGGCAAGGTATCAAGACCATATTAATCCACCAGCTCAGTTTCTGGATCGTGTACTTATTACTTATGAATCTGAATAATAATAAATAGTTAAAAAAATGTTGTTTTATTTTATTCATAATCTTTTTTATTAATGCATAGAAAAATATCTAAATATAATTTTTGATACAAAGCTAGGCTTACATTTTGTCTTTTAATGATGTAAACTATTCAATCTATCACATATGATGAGCTAAATGTTCTGTCCATGAGTGGCCAAGGTGTCTATAGAGAGTGGACAATCTCCTTTAAGCATAGGGTTTCTTCATTTAAAATAGATCCAACGTTAAGAAGTTGTATAAATCTATAACAATGTAACGATTGCAATAAAAAATATTGGTTTTCTTTATTAAATATTTATTTTGAACTAGATTAAAATATCAACCATCTTCAGATCGCACCATTTTAAAAGAAGATTAGATCAAAATTTTAATATTTTTCTATCATATCATTATAGTTTCTACACTTCCACACCTATAGTGCATTTTAATAAAACTTTTAAAGGAAAAACGACGGGTTTATTCTTGTTTTTTATATTTAATCCTGACGTTTCAACTCCTTTACAGGAGCCATGGTCATCAAACTACTCTTACCGAATAAAAACGTCGTTTATTTCAAAGTTCATTATTCATTATTATTAATTACGTGACTATGAAACATAGTATACAATAATTATTTGTAATCCCATTTCTAACATTAAATCTGGAGCCACTCGAAGTTTATCCGCACAATAACCCCAATCAAAGTAGCTAATGAACTGTTATCAAATCTAATAATAAGTAATCATGCGATCTAAGTGAGTACATATACGGTATCAATACACACACATAGTAAGACCAAACTAGGATTCGTGTAAATACATTGTAAGTTAATACAACATGACTGCAGTAATAATTTAATAACTTGTTTAAAAAGTATGCATATAGTTTGTTTTTGGAGCGAAGCTCCCATGGATCAGCTTTAATGGCGCAATGTCTGTTACGCCATAACTTCCCGAGTTCTTAACCGATTTTATTTTTTTTGTGTGGAATCGAATCAACAGGTTTAGGACCTGATTGTGACGGAACCCGAATTTTTAAATTCGTAAAAATTCCCATCGAAACATTTTTTTTCTTTTTTTAGGTATTACGCTCCGTTCCAATATATGGTGCTGGCGTAGCTTTATGCTTAGCGACTGCATCGCCTAGTTAATATTAACGCTTTAAGAGCAATGCAACCAACGCATTAAAGCCTCCCTAAGCACAAGGGTACTGGAAATTATATTTAAACGGTCACTCATCCGATTTAATAGCAGAAAGGCTGATCACGGTTGGAGGAGCTCGATTCTTAATGCTCTAAGCTCCTTACTGTTAGGCAAAACTTATATAAATTCCCAACAGTAACTTACTTTGAATTATCCTCTTTTCCAACAAACTAAAAACGCGCAAATACCAAATAACTCTCAGATGTCATCTGTCCACATGACAGATAGTGCTGCCGAAATATAATGCTTAACTCTATGGAAGTTACTTATCTATATTTTCTTCTAGTCTCACATTACTAAAAAGGTATGATTAATAAATATTTAAACCACTATTTATGATTGAAACGTCTCAATCTGTTCCATATTGGTATTTCAGATGCAAAGAAAATATGGTGAAATTGATAAAAGGAATAAAGAAAAAATAGAGAAGATGAAGTTGGTTAGTGGCAACTATATTAAACATCGACAATGACAACTTCAAAAAGATGTTACATATTGTAATATGTATACACGTATGTTGCCCCAAAGGATATATTGGGAACACTGTCCTTTGCAAAACAAGAATCTTTTATTTGAGAAAAAGACGACTTCAATAATGTTTTATGGAATATTCGTAACCTAGTCTTTTATATAATTATCATGGTAACAGCCCACTTCACCGACTAAACTTATACAAATGTTAAGTACCTACCATCGTACTTAATGAGGATTAAAGAACTGTGTGGAACTGAACCAAATACTACCAATTTGGTAGTTTTCCACTATCTGATTGATAATAAAAGTATTATGCTAGAGTTAGCTTAAGAAATACTTGGAGAATTCGACGGATCTGTAAAGGTCTCGGTAGCTCTATTGGAAGAGTCGCCCGGATAGCAAGAGGATGCGGGATCAAGTCCCGCCTGACATCAAAGACTAGTTGTATTTAGTTTTAGTAATGATTTCTTTAGATATATGATGCTTAGATTTATTGAGCGAAGCTCTGTTTTAGGCAACTCACAAATTTCGCTTGTGTCCCTCCTGCTACTTAACGGTTCAACCGATTCGAACGAATTTTGGCATGAACATACATGATCATAACCTGACGGACATAGGCTATGTAAAAAAATATAGACTTTACCATGGAGGAATAATCACCGAAAGAAAAATTCAAAAGCTGATCACAGCCAAACCGCTGAGACTACATTGATGAAATTTGGCGCCAAAACTCACAAACGAAGGTAAGGTAGTGCTTCGCTCAGTATTTGCAAACAGAAGCATACATTGCAGACCTAGTTAACTTGATTGTCTAGTACCTAACTACTAGATTAATTGTGTTAGAAAAAATTACACATTTTAAACTATGCAGCGCAATTATTTTGGTATCCTTAATATATTGTTATTATTCACAAACTTTTCATTACTCAAACGCGTTGTTTTTATTGATTATTTTGTCAAATATCAAATCAAAGTGACGTTTCTCTGACTTAGACGAAGGAAATAAAGTGATTCTGCCTAATCATTAAAACCTCAAAAAAAGTATACATGTTAAAGAATCATTAAAAACAGGTTTAGGAAAAAGGAAATTTAGTCAACGGCTTTGACACTTGATCAGCTTACGTCATCATAGTTCAGTCAGTTTGTATAAAACTATTTATTCAGCATTTCACAATACGGAATTTCAATATGTTGTATCCGATAGTAGTTTTTTATAAGCGATGGCATAGCTTCTTGGCCTTCATATGTGCTTGTAATAAGCTTTTTTTACTAAATTTGTTTGATTTGTTAATTTCATATTTTGCTTTAGGCATTTAAATAAGAAAAGCCCATAAATATAGAAATTTATTTCCGCAGGTTTGTTATGAATCTACGTCATTTGAAGAAAAAAAAAATTTTAGTTTGGATTTATAATTAAGACATGTGGCTTATGTGATCTTTTCACAATTATTTGATAAATCTTTGTAGTATTGACATTAAATCTGCACATTATTATCAGACAAATATATCCCATTCAGCGTCAAGCTAAGTAATACGTAAGTTCTTGAAATTCTAAAATAGACTGTATATATTGTGTCTAGCCGAAATAAATTAAATCTGAAGTCAATATTTCATCTATGCAATCGTATATTAAGAATGTATTTTATTTGGCGTATTACAATTTAATTTATTTCGTAATATATATTTTTTGATTTGATACTTGAAAACGACGCTTCACATCCATTACAAAATTATCATTAAATAATAATTAATTATCATAAAAAAAATAAAAAACTTTACCTATGTCAACGGAATAACTTTTACAAAAAAGAGTATTTAACAAGAAACTGAAGTCTTTTTAATGACTAAAATTAGTGATTCACGGGTTGATATAATGTGCTATGAACATAAAAGTAAATTTCTTACCTAGCTTAAACTAATCTCACTGCACCTGGTCGCTGCATCAGGTGATAGCAACTTTGTTTACATAACAATGTGCTCTTACTTAAGTTTTACTAGCTTGCATAATTTTTAATAGACATTAATAAAGAGTTCTTCAGTTCTCGGCAGTATTTTCGATCTTCAAATTCGATTGTAAAATTAGAATTTTAATAAACCGTAGTAGCATTTTCATTCACCGGTGCCTTTTAACCAGGTTAATGAACCAGTAAAATGCTATTTAGTCAATGAGTTTCATTCAAAATTTAATAAATGAGCTGAGTGGTGCTTAAGCCGGTCATAGAATAGAGTGATTTTTTTCCCTTCGTTTAAAATACAAACTGCTCACGACAGCAATTCCTAAATATGTATAATATTTATGTCATAAACGTGTAGAGAAACAGCTATTGGAAGGCCAGGGGGAAAACCTTCCTCCGGACTAGGTGATTTGTGATAGCGGATCGCAGTTCAACCGATGTAGGTAGAACTTTATTATACCAAGCCACTCAGAAAGTTTCGCGAAAAAAGTTTTTATGTACGAGTCCGATTATAATAAAAAAGATTTTTTACAAATAAAAGAAACATCGTTTGAATTTCGAATTTCTGTCTATATTGATTTTGAAATAATTTGAATTATAGTGTCTCATTGAACACTGGATCTACGACAGGAACATTTTCATACAATTATTTTTTTATATAATTCCAAATGTAGGCCTAAACTAGATCTGTAGTTTATTCGATTTTAAAGGGCATTAATGGATGAAGGCCCTTCTAAAGCAACCACCAACCGTTGTTATAACGTATCCTTTACTATATAATGACAGTTAAAAAGTCAATTCAAGAAAACAACCGAATTACATGCGAAGGGATTCGGCATATATTGCAAATTGGATCCGGAAGCGTTCACAAGATACTACACGAGTACCGTCTCATGAGAAGGGAAGTTTCACGCTGGGTGCCGCACACCCTCACCAAAGCTCAGAAGCAGGCCCGTGTGGAATGTAGCTGTGATATAATACATAAATATGTGGCAGGCTGGTCTTGACGCGTTTACGACATTATGACAGGTGACGAATTCCGGATTTATAAATACGCATCAAACCCAATATATAATACACCAAAAAACAAAGCATCCGTCCATAGTTTGGCTGTTTTTATACGAACCAACGCCTACCAAAGTAAAGCGATCGACAAACGTGTGGAAAATTTTGATCCCTTGATTGTTCATTTTGAAGGGGTATTTGGTATCGATATCATTACAAAATCAAGGCACCATTAAAGCCGAATGCCTGCCAGAAGTTTTCACTGCTATGCGCAACAAGCGACCGGTCACCTGGTGTATATCACACTGGTCAAAGTCTTGGTCTGATCTGACACCTGATCTGGCACCGAGTGCCTTTTTTATTTTCCTTAAAAAAAAAACTTTAGTTTTTACAACTCCGGAAGATGCATTAGCAACGTCCAAGAAGGCCGTCTGCGACCGTTTGGAAAAGTGTTTCGAAAATTGATTTAGGCGAATAATAATAATAATACTAATTCTTACATTTACACCAATTAGCCTAGCCCAAAGTAAGCACTACCTATATTTAAGGCTACCATACCTATAAGGCTTGTGTAATGGATATTAGGGTAACTGATAGACATAGATATATGATATTTAAATATGTAATATTATATGAAATATAAATACCCACGACTCAGGTACAAATGCTCGTATTCATCACACAAACATCTGCCCCTTCCGGTGCGAAAAGCAGGATCGCTACCATTGCACTGAATGGTCGTCAAAACGGTCGTCGGCGAATGAAACTTTGTACAGAGTCTTGTGAATAGTTCTTTGTAAAGATTTCATAAAACATTCATATAAGTTGGTTTTTTAGTTGCACAAAACTTTCATACGTAGGTTGAAAACTGTTAATCCACGTAAGTAGATAAGTTGCCATGTAGGCGACGAATATTCCCGCTAGCATTATCAATGATACGAAGTGTCAATCATGTTACTTCCATGTTAGAGCGATGTATAGATGGCGCCACAGACGCCATTAACCAAATGTCAATTAGGCTTGTGGTTGCACGGCTAATTAAGCTAGTTAACTGCGAAAGATGTACGACGACCTCCGTGGTCCAGTAGATCATGTACTGGTTTTCATGGTAATGCCACTCCGAAGTCCCGGGTTCGATTCTGACAGGGCCAATTTAGAAAACGATCTTTTCTATATTAGCTCGTGTTTGAGTTTTGGAGTACCGTCATTGTTTCAGAACTCCATAACACAAGTGCTTTCAAGTTGGGTTCAGAACAATGTCTATGTTACGGTAAGTGTGATTAATTGACAATTATTTATAATTACCAAAAATTATTAATAATAAAACTTCAATAACCTAATTTAATATTTTTAATTATTTTATGCATTTTTCAATGCTATCGAATAATATAAATTATTATAATAGAAAATACTAGAAAAATCGACTCGGGTTACAAGTGAATTCTCAGGCGGGATTGTGACTTGTGATAATAACCACAGTTATCACATTTACCGTAACAAATATGATGTGGTCTAATATTTATTTATTATTATTTATATATTTAAGTTGTAGGACAAAAACTGTCATGACTGCATGAGTTCGGCACGATAGGCTCTTAATCTTTGATCTACGATTGCCCACTGAAGGGAGAATTATAAATCGATGATGATAATGATAAAGACGACTTGTGTCCCTGCTAATTAGCAATCACCAAGACGCAGTGAGCCCATATGGTGAGTGGATGGATATTTGTTTTTCTTTTATACGCCAAAAAGTAGCCTCTCTCATGAACAAGGTTTGCGGCAGCCGCAATAGCATCCTGAGGGCTGTGGCAGGGGGGTGCCAGTGTACTTTCAGCCAGCACTGGACCAAAGTGCTTCTTGGACAAGACCAAGTGTAATTTAAGAGTGTGTGTCGATTTTAATTTGTTAGTTTTTTTTTTTTTTTTTTAACATGCCCTATTTAATTAATAATTGTCATGATATTTAATATATGTATGTACTAACCTAGTTTTAAGTTTCCATTGTTAGTAACCATTATGAGACTTTGTTTCTTGCAATAAATTGAATTATTATTATTTTCCCTCGTTGTTTATATCACAAGACTTCTTTGTGCCCTTCAAATCACTTATTCCCCAAAGCAGATTCCTCTTTCCGACTAGGCAAGCTGGGCAAGAGCCTAGTCCCCGCGATTGACAGGGTCCCTCAAGTTCTTGCCAGATCACTAAACAATAACCGATTTATTATTATAACTATATATTATATTATAACCCAAAATCTTATTCAAATTGAATAACTCGAACCTAAATTACTACCTACAATTCCAACTTCCTTATTAGATTTTGCATGCGCGACATTACTCTCGCCTAAAATTAAGCTTTCCGATTTTAGTGTGTTGAGATAAATTAAAAAATATAAAAATGCAATTTAATTTAATTTAATTTAATGTGACGTCATAAGAAATAAATCGGGAACCTTGTTTATCGACTTTCTTTGTCTATTCCAACAAAATAGTGTTCTGTTAAAGTGTTAGGGTCATCATCATAAGGCCCAGGGCCTCCAATAAGTTATCAATCAATCAATCAAATCAAATCAAATCTTTATTGCCAACCAAGTGTACACTGGTCTTAAAATATAAATAGAACTTAAACTTAGTCGCCCTTTTCGGACACAGAAAATAAGACGAGGGCTGCTCACTTTTTGATTACTTATAAATTATAAAATTTAATTGTATTTTATTTTCAATTACAAAGTAGAAAAATATTACATTATATTAGGTATATATATTTTAAAATTGGGCTGATCGTAGCATCAATATAAAATTAAGAGGGAAAATTCATAAACATTTAATTTAGGTATTCATTGATAGAATAAAGGCATTTATCAATTAAATAATCTTTCAATCTGTTTTGGAATGCATTAAGGGTTCTAATATTTTTAACATGTGGTGGTAATTTATTATAGATTTTAATAGACATGTAGTATGGACTGCAGTTTAGCATTTTTATTCTAGACTGAGGTAGGTGAAGCCTGTTTTTGTGCCGAGTGTTAATAGGGTGAATTTCGCTGATTTTTTGGAATTTTTTACTATTTTTAAAAACAAATATACAATCATCATAGATATATAGGGAAGGTAAGGTAAGAATTCCATGCTTTTTAAAATGAGGTTTACAGCTGTCTGTGTTATCTATTTGGGCAATGATTCTAATTAATCGTTTTTGCATTATAAATAATTGTTCAGCATCCACACTATTTCCCCACAGCAGCACACCGTACCGTAGCCAGGAATATGCGTAGGCATAGTAGGCAGAGATTGCAGTAGCTGTGTCTGTGCTGACTTTTATTTGAAATAAGGCATAGCTGAATTTAGCCAATTTTGCTTTTATATGAGCTATATGTTTTTTCCAATTTATATTTGTGTCAATTTTAATTCCAAGGAGATTAAATTCAGCAACCATTTCTATATTTACATTATGATAACTGAGGTCTATATTTAATGGGGGAGTTTTATGTGATTTAAATTGAATAAGTTTTGTTTTTAGGAAATTTACTTCTAAAGAGGGCCCTGCCCCAGAGGTGATGATAATATCAACTATTAAAAGTAAGCATTATAAATGAGAACAGATTATTAATAGGCTTTATTTTTATATATGTAATATTCCTTTTTTAGAATTCTGATTATTCATTTAAAATGTGTAACATAAAATATAAAATACTCTTTCTGTTATAGCATTTCAGCGCGTTTGTTAGAAGTCATATACAATTAGCTCAAATCATTAAAAAAATGCTTAAGTAGTGCTAATAGCTGAGCTGAGAGCTCATTAGAGAGATGGGTTGTATCACAGATGTATTTCAAATTTTATAGAAATGTGACATTGTATTTACTATATTTACATCTACACTAATATTATAAAGAGGAAAGATTTGTATTTTTGTATGTTTACAATGAATAAACTCAAAAACTACTAAGCCGATTTCAAAAATTCTTTCACCATTGGAAAGCTACATTCACGCTGAGTAACATAGGCTATAATTTATGCTAGAAAAAATTTAAAGAATTTCATTATTATCTAGTATAAAATAAATACGTAATTATAAGTTTAAAGGAACAATGCTTAACATAAAAGGATAACAAACACCATTTTTTTAGTGTTACACATAACATGACATATGTACTATTAAGTTGAAAGTCTTATAGACTTTCAACTTAATACTATTTGTGTTTGAAGTACTAAAGAATTGTAGGTACAAAGTATCCTCATTTTTCCATTAGCGTAACACTTGCAGCGTACTGTTACATATAGCAACACACCCCCTCAGGTACCTACTATCGGATAACGCGCACTGCCTTGGGGTAGGTCGTCTGGCGAGTCGAGACGACTTCCTACTTCAAGCGCTTCAGTTACATCTAAACGCGATTTTATACTTCTATCGAATCTACATTTCGGTCTTAGTTCGAATCTTAAACGAGTTGTATGCAACCAAAGCGGAAATGAACGGAAAGCATAGAAAACACTTAATGTATAGTATCAGATGATGACGCATAATAGTGCATTGGCAGCAAATTATATGGTTTTAAAAAGAAAATAGACAACGGGGTTGCTCTGGTCGATAAAAGTAGTTTACGCGTCGGTAGGGCTTTTAGAATTCGACCTTATGGCAATACAGCTTTTAAGGCTGTTTAAGTATTCAAAGCGCCCGTCGCTTACTTTCTCGTTAACTTGCGATTTAATTGCGATCAGGCTTTTTTTCAATATTTTTAAGTTGATCCTAGGTTTTTGAAATCACTTAAACATTGAAATAAAAAATTAAAAACAAACGCTGATGTAGCTAAATGCTTACGTAACAAAATAGTATAATTTTGTATTTTCATAAACATTAATGTCATAATTTTAGGTATGAGAAGTTGATATTTTAATTTATCAACCACAGACTAGCTATATTCGTCTGCAGTCCGTGGGCCAAATCGTTCATCTGGACAAAAAACAAAAGACTGCTGCCGCAGTGTATTTTAGCCGCAGACGTCGCGCCGCCAGTCGGCTCGTCGTGCCTGTAGCTGTGTTGTCCGGCGAGCGGCGGACAGTTTCGATCTCCGCTGCATCCTCATTGGCAGGCTGAATTTCAAATGTTATGTTTATCGTTTCAAAGGTTTCAGGACGAATGCAGTCGAATGAAATATCAGCAAAGAAACTAATAAATATTACGAGAACAATGCATTATTCTGTTTATAAAGGATTCGTACATCGGCTTTAATTTATTCATTTTGCATGTTTATTGATATTAACTGAATAGAGGTCATAATACCCATATTGCCAAATAAAAGCTTTGACTTTTACAAGTTTAGCATTACAATGTTAGTAGTTTAATAGTATTAATGAGAAATTGGCCGTTAGCTATAATTAAAAAAAAAAGTATGTGCCGTAAAGTTATCATTCGTGTGTTATTCAAATGGAGAATTTTAAAAGAAGCATAGAATTAAAAAAGTTATTTAAATTTTGACTAATTTAAAAAGTTTGTAAGTCGACCAAACGCATTAGTTAGGAAATACGCTAGTTATAAAACGTTTAATAACCTGAAAGCATGTTTGAAAACTAAACGCTATAAAATCAGACGACGCTGGCTTTGTTTTTCATCAGACGTTTAATTGAGTCTCTTATCTGTAAATCTATAATCTAAGATCATAGTGGTTTGTGTGTTTGTCTGTCCGCTCTTTTTCCCGCTCTTTTTCCATTGTATATACGTTACCATAGCAACGCGTTAACCGCAAGTAGTTCGTCTACCGGAGGCTAGATGGCGCTAAAGGAAAAATATTTAATAATAGAAAAAAATTAAAGAATTTTGTCCACCCGTGCGAAGCCGGGACATGCCGCTTGTTCTACCTATGAATATTTAACTATTTGCATATCAAACAGAAGTGTTTACTTTAGGTATATTATGCAGATACCTCTCTGCATCCAGACGGTGCATACACACCTATCGCTACCAGCCGCCCCGACTACAACCGGCGGCGGCGCTCGGCGCTTTTTTGTCTGTATAATCCGCAGATAGGTTTTCTGCAGAGTGCTCTGAAACTGTACTCTTTCCAAATGAAACTTAAAAATTTACCGATAGGGGGTTTAACAGATAAGACAATATACTCTGAATATTTAATAAAAAAAAAAATATGCTTTCCGTTGAATTAAATTGAAATCAGTTATCATTGATTGCTTGAAAAGCGATAGAAGGAAAGAAGAAAAATAAATTCTTACAATCCCGGCAATTAGTCTAGCCTATAGAAAGCTTTCTAAGGTACGTGTTAGAGTTACTAGGGTAACAGATAGACATATATATATGATGCATAGACAATTAATATTTAAAGAGATGTATAAAAATACCTGCGAGATACAAAAACTCGTATTCATAGCGATGTATTAACAGCAATAGGCAGGATCGCTACCTATATATATATAATTCTTCTGTGAGTGTGTATGTCACTGAACTCCTCCTAAACGGCTGGACCGATTTGAATGATTTTTTTTGTGTGTGTTCAAGGGGATCTGAGAATGGTTTAGATTCACAAATCAGCCCGGCAGATGGCGCTGCAGACGGTATCTAGGTTATTTATCTATACTGCAAAAATAACAGGCAGGACAACGTCTGTCGGGTCCACTAGTATATATATATATATATATTAACGACCAGATAAGTCGACGAGATAGATATGTATTCACACCAATTAGCTGGTCAGCAATATGAGGTAGGTGTTTTGGATACAAGGATACCAAACCGGGTATCAGTAAATCGCGTTTTTTGTTTGAAAGAAAGTTCACTAAGTGAACTGATATTTTATTTTATATCATACTAGGTGACCCGGCCACGGCTCGCTGTGACTCAGTAATTATAATTTGCATATTTTTTTAGATATGAATGAAATTAAACCTATCCTATGTGCTAAGTTAAAACAAATCCAGCAAAATAAAAACAATATACAAACAGTCGAGTAGTTTCGGAGTTCATTGCAATCAAACATGTGATTTTTGGATGGATCCCATGGAACAGCTTCAATGACGCAATGTCTGTTACGCCATAACTTCCCGAGTTCTTAACCGATTTCAATATTTTTTTGCGAAATCGATTTAACAGCTTTAGGACTATATCTTGATGGAGCGCGAATTTTGAAATTCGCAATAAAAATTAAAAAAGTTATGATCAAATAACATTAGCTCTATGGGATTTCCCATTGTAACAAAAAGCGCGCGCTTTTTAAAAGTTTTCATTCTTGTGGAATTTTATACTTCACTAAAAGTTATTATTTTTGTGTACTAGCTGACCCGGTAACACGTTGCTATGGTAACGTTAAAAGAGCGGGAAAAAGAGCGGTCAGACAAACAACAAATTTGTGTTCTTAAAGTATTTATAATTTTTATATTTTATGCATTTTCAATGCGATCTTATAAGATAAATTATTATAATAGAAAAATACTAGAAAAAACTTGTGACCCGAGTCGATTTTTTCTAGTATTTTTCTATTATAATAATTTATCTTCTTAAAGTATACTAGCGGCCCGTCCCGGCTTCATACGGGTGGATAAAATTCTTTAAATATTTTCTATTATTAAATATTTTTCCGTTAGCGCCATCTAGCGTCCGGTAGACGAACTACTTGCGGCTAACGCGTTGCTATGGTAACGTTATTGATACAATAGAAAAAGAGCGGGAAAAAGAGCGGACAGACAAACACACAAACAACTGTGATCTTAGATTATAGATTTATGCTTAGCTACTGCATTGACCTAGTTATATATACAGATGGATGAAAAACGAGACTGTCATCTTTTATGTATTTCGTACTATGTGATTGATCACGTAACGTAAAAGATGCCTTCGTTGCTTTTTACCTTTTGTTGTAACGCGCCGTGTGTTACGCTGACAGATAGAAAAAATGTGGATATACGAAAGGTAATCGTTTAAAAAACCATAACTTCCAGGTGGATTTTTAAGTCACACTTCCTTTAGCGCAATGAAGGTGAAATATATCATATAACGGAAGTTATAGATGAAAATGTTAGCTGTCAAAGTGAATATGCTAACTTAGATATATCTAATTTAAAAATTTAATAAAAAAATATAACTTCTTTTGAAGTGAAAACTTTTTTAGCATCGTTGTGATTTGAAAGTCGATGAAACGAAAAAGCAACAGTAAAAAGACACATATATTCATAAGATTTAACGTAGGAGAAAATGAGATAGGAAGCATTATGTACGTGTGTTAATACCTGTTTCGGTGCGCATGCGTAGTACAAAGCTTAAGAGAAGGCATCACAACAACCATGGTATTTTTTATACGTGTACGTATTATTCACTTCTACGTGTGAATTGCAGACATGCTTTTTTAAGTTTCTTTTCATTCGTACTTATTTAATTGTATTAATGTTATCATTGCAAGAATATAAAAAGAATATATTTATTGTGTATTTACAGCCCTAGTGGCGACTTAAATTCTTAAGGAATGTATTATTGATTCAAGATAAATTATTATAATAGAAAAATATTAGAAAAAATCGAATCGGGTCACAAATGAATTATCAGGCGGCAATCCCTGTGAATTCACTTGTCACCCGATTCGATTTTTTCTTATATTTTTCTATTATAATAGTTTATCTTATAAGATAGCATTGAAAAATGCATAAAATATATAAAAATTATGAAATTATTGATTCAAGCATGGTCATTAGTCAGTACACCTTCGATATTTTGTTAAGGCAACGAATAATTTCGGCTGTGTGAAATAATATCAAGTAACTCTATTTTTGAAGGATTAATCTTGTGTTCCAGTATATTTTCAAAGCACTCGCAAAGATCAGGTTACTCATTTGGGGCAAGCTCATTGCGATCAAGCATCAAGGCGATGCCTTGATTACTAATGATTGGGTACTGGAGTTACCCTTCAAGCAATAAAATTTTTCTTATGGCATTATTTCATACTATCTAAATATAATAAGTAGCTATTTAAGACCACTTACAGGTCTAGAAACTTATTATAATAAATCGATAATTAATAATATTCGGTATCATATCATCTCCATAAAAAGACACTTAATAATAAATAAGACCTTAGTTTGTTTCAGTATTTACTATCTTAAGAGCAATATTTTTCTCAGAATTTACCACAGTTTATTTTTACGTAAGATCAATACGACATATGTCTATTCACTTAATACATGTTTTTATTTTATATCAGAAACGTTTTTGATATCACATGACTTTTTTTCTTTTTTTTTTAGTATTTCTTACATTCACACCAATTAGCCTAGCCCAAAGTAAGTACTAAGGCTTGTGTTATGGATACTAGGGTAACGGATAGACATACATATATGATACATAAATATGTAATATTCATAGAAATATATATTAATACCCATAACTCAGGTACAAATTCTCGTATTCATCATACAAACATCTGCCCCTTCCGGGATTCGAACTCAGGACCGTCGGTGCGAAAGGCAGGATCGCTACCGTTGCACCAAACGGTCGTCAGATTTAATACTAAATATGTTATTTAAGTACGCATAAGTCATAAAACGCTATCCCTGCTAAATTATAATATTTACCTTTTTTTTTTGAATTTAGTACAATGATTAAAATATCGATTGTTTACGTGTAAGTTTATTTTGATAATTACAACATGCACAGACTTTTAAAATACATATAAGTGTGACAAGTACTGCAGCTGGAAATCCGAGCGAATAGTGAGATAGCACATAAATTATGCAAGGGACGATACCGCGGCAAAAAGCAAGCTTTCGTAGCTGCTGGTGAAAATAGAAAACATGGGGTGAATAATATAGGCCTGAAAACAAACCTAATCAATTTCACGTTCCTGAGTAAATAATATATTTTTACTAATGTCTAAATATAATGGAACTACTTTTTATATTTTCGATGAGCTTTTATCTTTCTTCTTTATTCCAATGCTCATTAAATACTTACATACCGGTGAAACTCGTCAGCTTTAACAGAAGTAACGAAATTTATAAAATTATAAATCACTTACATGTTTAGTAAAATTGTCAAGTTATCACAAAAATGGCAGTGTTAATCTTCCTCTACATAACTAATTTATACAGAAACAACAAGTATTGATATCCAAATATTGTTGAAACAAACAGACGGTTAAAATAATATTATAAAAAAAATTTACTTAGAATCAATTTAACATACGTATGCAAGTAATCACTCTGCACACTAACCATCAATGTTTTGGTGTTTCAATCTCTACTATATAAAAGAAGGACTTTGTTGATTTGTTACCGTATTATAGTTACCATAGTTACCATAAGCCTAAGAATAACAGTTTTTATAATCAATTAACGTTACCATAGCAACGCGTGGCCGGGTTAGCTAGTAATAAATAAAAATACATTTTTCTGAACCCAAATAGCTAAATCATTTGTGCTATGGAATTCAGAAACAACGACTCTACCACAATGTAGGAAAGTTTGTTTTCTACTTTAATCCGGCCGGGTATCGAACCAGGGACTTAAGAGTGTGTGAACACCGTGAACTCTTGTATGCCAGTCTCTCGACAACAGAGGTTGTCACAATTGTTGCCAAGTTCAATTGAATTTATTTATTATAAATTGAATAAATAAATTACTACTATTCCCAATTTTTATGGTATGATAATTAATTATGGTAACAAATTGGGTATGTTTTTTTTGTTCACGCCCGACTCTATGGTAATGGCTGAAAATCAGCGTTTTTATTAATACAGCAACACTTACATACTATGACAAAACATGTTTCTGATAAGTGTTTTATAACTTGCCAAGGTTATAATGTCTGCGTGTGTGTACGTAGATTATTATAGTGAAGGATAAAGGAATTGTCTATTTTAACATTTCTTAGAAATCTTATTCCATCTAAATTGAGCAATATTTTCAATCAGAATCGTTCTTTAGTGTTCCCAAGGAAAGGGGCTCTCCCTTATAAGAATATAGCGATAGCGGGCATAAGAGTTATTATTATTCTTCTACTAACATTTTGAGATGGTAGCTATCGAACGGTTACAGTGGTAGGCATAGACACCACTAACTCCAATCCATTTTTTTCCTGTTATAGCGACAGCATTATACAATGTGTCCCGTCACCAGTGTCGGAGTTTAATGGTGTGAGATATGGCATGTTTTATCGACAAATTGTCCCTCAAATTTAGTTTTTCTCTAAAGAAAAGAATCTATTTGTTTTTCTTTAATTATTTTTTCTATTTTTTATTCCTAGACAATTGAAACATGATGGCTGTAACTGTTACTGTTGTCTACATGTTTAGCTATCAAATGACACCTTTTTAATGTTGATAGGACATTTACATGAGTCTTGGTTACCAAGAAAACAAAAGGCGGCCATTTTATAACCGTAAGAGAAAAAAAAATTGAGGGGCAATTTGTCGATAAAAATGCCATACTTCACACCATTAAAGGCTCCGACACTGGAGACGGGACACATTGTATATTAAAAATAAATTGGTTTACGTTCGTTTTGACCCCAAATTCAACCCTTCCTTTTTTCATTTATAAAGTAGTGGTAAAGAAGTTACTATTGATATATAATTTCCGAATGTAGCAGAACGCAATAATGGCGGACGTGGACGCAGTCGGCGTCGTCGTATTCGCTTTTTGTCTGTCTACCCGCTAATGGAAAGCTTCATCACGGCTTCATCGCTTTTATGCGATTCAGAATACGCAGAACATTGGCGTTGGCAAAACAGATTTCGGAAAAAGCTTTTTAGATTACTTAAAAGATATTTTTGTCTATATAATGTGACAGATTTTAGTGTACTACACATACAGGTTATTTGCTTGTTCGTCTTTAAGTGTTTAGGTGCAGATCACACATAAAATAAGCACTTGACACAAGACAATATTATGTTAAAGTGTTAAAAATCTTTAATTAGTCACAACCGACAATACGGACAGTAACAAAATAAAAAATCTTATTCAAAAATGCTTTAACTCTTTGAAATAATACCTCGAAATAAAAGAAATATAAGTTATAAGTTTTGTGGTAAAATCTTTATATCAAATGTAAAACTCTCATTTAATTACCGTAACTTAAATATTTAATTTATTTTAATAATTTATTTCATTTGTCATACTTGTACAAGATGTCTTAGTTCTAAGTACTTTTTATTAATGGTTAGAACTATACGTAATACTTAGCCAGCAAATAAAGTTTCAAGTACTTTCGACAACTAAGATTAACTAATTAAAAAAATAATATAAGTAATTTGTATTAAACAATTCTTTTCGAGTGAAATTCAAGCTTCATCTTGCCAAATGGTTGATAACTGGCTTTCTGGGTTCTGGGCTATTACCCACCTTGGGAATTTTATCAACGATGCATGTCATTGCATAAGAGCATAATAGCATAAATTTATTTCATATTTATTGTTAATATAAAGAAGTTCACATATAACTTCACCGGGTTAAACAGTACAAGTCAATACATTTAATGGACATATTTTTGGTAATAAAAACTACTAAAACGGCGAGCTTAAATATTTATCCAAATACTTGAGATAATTCTCCAAACCTCAAGTATACTTATCGGCCTTTTCTAATGGGGGCACTCCTAACGCGGAGGGTGGTAACACTAGATCAAATTAGCTGAGAGTTGGTGACCCGCTGCGGAACCCGTAGCGCGGATTAAAGATTAGGCTGGTAATACTAAAGGATCGTGAAATTTGCATTTGCTAGCTAAAGGGGTAGAAAGGATTAGTGTGGTCAAAATACAACCAAAATAGTAGTTTTTTTTTCTCTATAGCTATAGTATATAATGTATTCGTTTAAGTAGGTACTACCTTCACTTATTTGATGATATTGTTGAGTCATTGACCAAGTCTACTACTATTTCGACTTTAGGCTGTCACGCATTAATTTTTTATGCTGTTTTTATGGAAAAGAGATGGATAAAACCATTATAAGTAAATAAGTAATAAAAAATCTAACTACCTTTGACTAACAACTTTGATGGCCTGGCAACAGTAGCGGTGTTGTCTTTCGGACCGGGGTGGTCTGGGTTGGAGTTCCGGAAGAGCCAGATGTTTGTGCTATGAATACGAGCATTTGTACCTGAGTCATGGGAATTTCTATAAATATTAAATATCTGTGTCATATATGTATGTCTTTCCATTACCATAGTATCCCATAACATAAGCCTTACAATGTCTTCGAGCTTGGCTAATTGGTGTAATAGTAGAATGTATTATTTAATTACGAAGAAGTAAACCTGTACACCTGCCTGAAACTGAACAGTGCGGGTCGTGTCAGGCCATTCCAGAGCCGCAGATTACATTTGTCAGTAAGTCGGATTAATGAACGCGGGTCAGACAGTCGCCGACTTAACTCTGCTCGTCTTTACTGTAAGTAAGTATTCATTACTTAACCGTAAAATCAGCAGCAGAGGCAAAAGTATTGAGTTATTTATTTTGCATGTAATTAATTATATTCAATTTACCATCTCGGTTTATTTACTCGTGAGATTATTGATAAGACTGTCAATGATTTTTTGTTTATTATTTTGCGTCAATCAATTTTGTGATTGATTTAGTAGATAAATCCAGTTTAACTACCACCTTGAAGCGTTTAATGGCGTGTTACACCATGGATAATTCTTAAATGGTGCTTAAAGACTATTAAAAAAATGAACTGACTCATAGGGCATAAGGTATTACATTTAGGGCATCATAATGGTTGAGATACTTTTTCGTTGACCTAGAATATTAATAATATTTCTCATATTCACAGCAATTAGCCTAGCCCTAAGCAATTACTGTAAGGGTTGTGTTATAGATTCTAGGGTAACCAACACATATACATATATTATAGATAAATAGGTAATATAATTCTAGAAAAATATTTAATATCCATTACTCGGAAATAAACGCTTTTATTCGTCACACAAATATCTGCCACTTTCGGGACTTCTAAGGTAATTTGCAAAACGCGATAATCATAGTTAAATTTGAAAATCCGAAAAAAGTTTATTCGTATATTATATTCGTATTTTTTTCGATTTCAAATTAAAGTTGAAATTGATAAAAAAAAGGATGAATGTGAGAGCATTTTATCAACGAAAAAAATGAAGTTTGTTTTTCTTTCCTACATTTTCTCTATTATCAGCTTTTCGTTAGATTGATGTTCGGTACTTTCATAGTTTATGTAGTTTTTATGAACACACGATCCCGTAAATGTATACTCACTCTCCCCTTAAAAGTGCCAATATATTTGTTTTCATATGTGACCCTAGTTTATGCAAACTATTTTCGAATTGACATCTATCGGAAATACTACTCATAGTCAATTCGAGTGAAAGGGATGGCGCGTTAGTTTTCGATAGCAAGAACTATAAACTTATAATAGACCCCTTTATTATAGTGGCAGGCAACTTGAAATACTTGGAAAAAACGGACAAAAATCGTGGATGTGGCAATAAATTATTCTCATGATTGAAAAACTACCCATATAAACATTTGTACGGAACCCTGAGAGCGTCAGTCAGAATCTCGCTTTTCCTGTGGTGTTATTTATTATAAACTAGCGTAATTGTGCAAAAGTTGTCCAGTCAGGGGTTGGTGGCGAGACAACAAAGTTGATAATTCTAAAGTATTGAACATCCCCATATATGATGAATGAGATTTTCACGGCGATCGGTTCAACGATAGAGAACGATAGACACGCCACCGTGTTACACTAAAGCTGATAACTAAATACTATCTTACTGTACGATAATAATTTTCTTAGCGGTGGATTCGTTTGACATGAAACATTCATTTTTATTTAAGTTTAAGATATTCGGAAAGTCATATGTATGTATATATATATACGCTTATGAGCTTTTCTTTAGTACCTTGAATGTACTATGTCACAGTTCATTTAGTCTTCTGATTAGTCTTATGATTATGCCATAAGTAACTGAAAATATTATTGTGATTTTGTATCAGTTACGTTGAAAAGTAGCTTTCAGATCAGTACGATTTTTTTATCAGTACTATAATCCAACCAACTAACCTCGATGTAACGGAACAAGTAAAGGAAAAAGGGTGAAATAATATGACAAATTTTTCTTAATTGGGTCGTTCTTCTTTTTTACCGACAATGAAACGACGTTTTTCTGTTTTTTTGGTTTTTGAACTATCCATAATTTAGGTTTCTGTGTGGAATTTAAAAGAAATTGCATCTGTGTTGTCATTAGGACTAATTAAAGTTTCCTTTGCGGCAAATATTAATTCTTTTTTAATGTTGGTTTTTAAAAAAAATATGTGACAGAGTGGCCTTTTTCTGTGGAGACCACATTTCGGTTTACCACTCTGTCACGGCATTCTACGAAAAACAAATGGAAAAATATGTTGGTTGGAGAAAATGAAAAATTACATAATATTAATAGATAAGAAAAATATGGACGTTTATTCGAACCGAATTAAAAAACCGTAAATATCAATATTCCAACGAGATGCCATAATAAGACGAAGGACAGACCATTGTCGGTAAAAAAGAAGAACGACCCAATTACAAAAAATATTTTTAGAATCTTATAACTAACGTTATTAGTGTTATAAGATCCTTAAAAGATATATATTTTATTCGTAAAGTCTTTATGTGAATTTATTATAAAAATTTTAGTATCAAATACCTGCAAACAGCAAATAAGTGAGGTATGTACAATCTTTTTACGGTCGCTATTTAATTATGCTACCTGGAAATTAATGTTATTATCAAGGTAGCGTAAAACGACTATAATATATAAAAAATAATAGTTTTTTTCACGTAAATTTATCGCATTTTAGGGTGGAAAATGGAACTCATTGCATAAGAAAGGTACAAGAACCCAATAAGGCGACGTAATAGAAAAGTTTCTAAATATGTGGCAAACGCGGGGTGCAGAGGTGGACGGTCGCCATGGCAACGAGCGTTGCAGGAAACTGCACAATCGATGTTGCCAGACGCTGCCTGTGGATCAATGTGTCTCTAGTACTACGCCCGCCCGGGAAACCTACCTTGCCGGCTCTGTGTGACGTCTGTATAGCCTTCTCTGTCTTTCGGCGCCCAGCTTATAAAGATCCTCAATTCTACGTGACGCCACCCTCGCGTCCTCACTAAGGTATAAGCGCAGGGAAGCGGGGCGGCTCTTTGAAAATTGGCTTTTGTGCTAGTGTGCGGCCGTTTCCCCGGGCGGTTTGCTTGTGTGCACAGCTTGTGTCAGTGTTACGTTGCAGAGCGTTCCATTTTCGAACGTCGGGAAACTTGTGAATCGGTTATCTGTGTGCTGGCTGTTTGTTGCCGTGCGTTCGGAAACCGCGCCGGCATTGTGTTTTGTGTTATTATCGTTCTGAAACTGTTGAGCTTCATGCACGCCTCTGCCTGGGACAATCCATTGTAACCATTGGAAACAGCAATATACCTAACGCAAACATTTATCAGAATTCCTTTCAATTACTATATTTATAATTAAAAAATAATGGATTTTTCATGATGAAGTATTTATGTGAAAAGGGGGAATATTAATGTTATTGGAAGGGTTTCTGGGGATTACGGTGTAAACAGGTTTTAAAAGTTTAGAAAAATATTAAATTAACACAACCTGAAATAGCCTTTACGTCCTCGATTATTAGGTTGATTTTTCGTAAGTACTTGTAATAAGGGGAAATGGTATCGACATCATTTTGATCATTTTGATTTAGAGAACGTTTGTAATAAATGGCTGTCATTTTTTTGCCCGCGTTCGCTGCACAGATTTAGATCGACCAACCGAAAGCTTCGCTCGAATATGAATATAATGCCTTCGTAAATTTCTGGCTTGGATTCTAAATAAATTATGTACAGAGTAAGGGCTCGTTAATGTGGAACCTTTTTAAATGTGAGCAATTAAAAAATACTAAGTAAGCATTACCAAAACCATTTGAAAACATAAAAGTCAGCTGGACTGCGCTTTCTTGCTATGTTGCTAAGTCGGATCGGGTTGTGAAAAGAGCATACCCGGGGCGATCAACTGGGAAGCGCCCCGTGGGACGCCCCAGCTATAGCTGGTTAGACCAGCCCGCCCAAAGTCGAGAAGGACAGGTGGTTGTCCATATGAAACAATAATATGTATTTTTCACAAAAGGAATAAAATACAAAAGACAACATATCTACATTGTTTATTTGGGATTCTAACAAAATTTAGCACCAGTTTCGTCAAGTTACGAACGACAAAATTAATTTAGTAGATCTATTATGTATAAATATAAATGCACTGTCACAAAAATATACCAAATATGCATTATAAAAACATATTTGGTATATTTTTACCACCATTTATAAAAATATTTAAATCCAAACCAAGCAGAATTACCACTGTGTATATCGAATAGTGGATATAATGCATTACTACTTACATATATACTTACATGTTCAGACGCGCCGTTTGGTGCAACGGTAGCGATCCTACCTTTCGCACCGACAGTCCTGGGTTCGAAGCACGGAAGGGGCAGATGTTTGTGTGAAGAATACGACCTGCCTGACCATTTGTACCTGAGTCATGGATGTTTATATATATTTCTATGAATATTTAATATCTATGTATCATATATGTATGTCTATCCGTTACCGTAGTACCCATAACATAAGCCTTACAGTCAGTGCTTAGTTTGGGCTAGGCTAATTGGTGTCAATGTAAGAAATATTTATTTATTATTTACAAACATACATACACGGTGTACAAACAACAAAGTAGTATAGCATATACTCACACTTACTCGAACTTTGATGAAATTAGAATTAAACCTCAGAACTCTGTCGTAAAATTAAAAACAAAATTGATATATTTAAAAAGACAATCAATAAAAAGCCGAATTACTATACCCATATATATTTAATAACTGTTTCTTTTTCATATTTACATACGAAAGTATATTTGATAAGTAAATAATTCATTTAAAAAAGTTGCATAAAAAAACCTAAATTTTGATTTTTTAAATTTATGATGTAAAGTTGCCCTAATTTTTGCTACTATTAATTTATGTATTTGAAAATACAAATTTTATAATTTGATCTCAAATTAATTATCTTTTTATAATTATTTTATATAATCCCGAAGATTATCAAACCCTTAAGAAAAAAAATAATCATTTACCTAATTTACTATCGTATGTAAATATGAAAACGAAACATTAATTAAATGTATGAATATACAATTGCTATACAATTGTAATAGTTAATATCTATGTCACACCATTAAATTGAAATAATACTGTAATCCCTGAAAGCCTTCATTCAACATCATCAATGTATTAATTGCTCTAGTTCTGCACACACCTTCCCTATGAATAAAACCTTTTGAGATAGTATGGGGCATAACAAATATGAGTCAAGTGTTTCTTAGTTGCTTGGTGGGATAGGTGGTAACATTATATTGAGGTTAATATAAACGTATCTATTCAATTAGCTCTAAAAACTTACCAGGCTTGTATTTGTGTGTAACGAATAAATGTTACAACTGTAACTGATGAAGAATTTACAGTATTTCTATATTTCTTAACTTTAAAATTATACTGTAATGCGTAAAAGCAGAAATTTTTGCTTTTAAAACTTGTTGTATTTTTTAATGAAAACTAGCTGAGCCGGTAACGAGTTGCTATGGTAACGCGTATACAATGGAAAAAGAGCGGGAAAAAGAGCGGACAGACAAACACACAAACAACAAATTTGTGTTCTTAGATTATAGACTAGCTGACCCGGTAACGCGTTGCTATGGTAACGCGTATACAATGGAAAAAGAGCGTGGAAAAGAGCGGACAGACAAACACACAAACAGCAAATTTATGTTCTTAGATTATAGATTAGCCACGTACATATACAATAGTATGTACAGTCACAAGTCATAAGATAAAAACACAGTAGAACCATGTCTCACTAAGACAGCCGAAAGCAAAGAGACGTCAGTAAATAACTGATGTAATGTGACTGTACGTACAAACCAAACCAAATTTAAAATCTAACAGCTTTCATTATAGCAATAGTAGTTTGATGTTCTTGTCTTTTTCTTTCAATAGTTTTTATTTGCCATTTTTAAGCAATTATTATGGTTTCTTAGAATACTTAAATATGTCTTTAATCGGTTGCTATGACTTTTACTAAAAAATAAAACAAAAAGTGAATAAAAATGATGTTTGCCAAGGTGAATAAAAGCCTTAGCAGTCTAGCGGTTTAAATCTCGTCCGAGAAGAATTGTTTCAACACACTCTATATTAAATTCCTGATTTAATAATTATTTTTAATGCAAATGAAACTTAATTTATATTATGTTCATCCCGATAGCCATACATTTGTTTTACGTGATCTAATTTCATGTTTACGAATAAAAGAAATCCGAAAAATCCAAATTAATGAAAACATAAGATCATGAAAACAAACACAAGGATCGATTTTAGTTATTGCTTTATTAGAAGCATAAATCCTAAAATAAAAAATATATATTCGTATTCTCACTTAGTAAGACATGGGGTCGTGACCCATGATTCAGACTTTATTGACTCATAAGTCAGCATCGACAGTAAGGGGTTCCCAGGACTTGCTGAAATACCCATTACGACAGGGGTCGTGTAATATGATAAATACGCATTCGATGCGTTTAGCGCCGAGATCTTTTTCGATTTTACTAAGTAGTGGTAACTAAGATATTGGGGGTATGGGTGGGATGGCAATAGTAATATAGCGGGAAGAACGAATCACGCTAATCATTTTATCCATTAGCTTGATATATATACGTTTACTCAAATCTTAAGATAGCAACTTAAGAACAAAAGACACTAGTGTACGTGTAACTAGCTGTCTTGTGTTTCGTTATTAAAGTGGCCAAAAACGATTAAGTTACGTTAGCTTTATTAACATATTAAACTATTAAAAAAAACGTATTGATAAATTCGACTCACAGGGAATTCGAATCTTCGTCCTCCTATAAAGCGAGTCCAAACCGTAACCACTAAGCTATCAAGGCTCTTACCCATTTTGGGCAGTTTAATCAACACCATCCTCGTTTTTCATCTTTACAAAGTGTCTTTACACTGCCAATGCACTATGCCACCAATGCGCTAGATGTTAAAGCATAATTTTCGTAAAATTCCTTAGACTTTTAATATACTTTATCCTACATAATGTTTTTGTTCCCGAGGAAACGAAATTATTATTCTCCCTTGTATTCGACACAATGCGTCGTGGTCTTCGCGTTTCCATAGGAACTATGTTTTTGAAGTTACTTAACATTTCCCGTATACATGTTAAGTTCTTACACTATTTTTAATTTGGTAAACAAACAAATAATAATATAAATCTAATAAAAATATCTACATAAGTATATTACAAAAAAATAATATTTTGTTATTTTAAACTGCAGTACCTTTCGTATGACGATTCGTCATGTGAAGAATATTTGTAGCTATAGTCCATTTTTTTTTTTGCATTAGAAATTATGTAAACAAAGAAGCAGTGGTGGCTAACCTTGTGCTGGAGTCCACTTTGACCGGATCCAGGCTCGTCCATTGTTGAACAGATTAAATAAAAAATAAGAACAAAAACTTTTAACAAAAAACTTCCAAAAAACAATAGAATTTTAACATTAAACCAAAGAAAATAGTCAAAACAGATAAATGCAGACATTGACATTTTCCGCTATTGTTGCAAATGGCGGCCATGTTAAGCGACCATTTTAAAAATCACCCAATATGTATGGTACGTATTACAACATCGGCATGTACTTTTTAATTTTGTCGTGTCAAACTGACCAACGTTTCGTGCCACAAGTTTGCAACTTCTGCTTCTTAAGGTACTTTTTAGTGTAAATTTTTCACGATGTTACGTTTTGCTTGTTACAATATATGAGAACAATAAAGTACCCAAATTTTGTTCTTTCTAATGCAAAAAAAAAACGGACTTATAGTTAAAGTACATTAACTTTTGAATTGTAATTCACATATATTTTTCTTTCATAAAACATTGATTAATAAATAAAAATAATAAATGTATTAAATTATCTCGAAGATAGGTTAGAGATGACATCAAAAAACCGAGTAATTCACACGCATGCCACTGCCAGTCGAAGCACAATTACCGAATTTTATTTACATTACTTTATCGTTTGCATACTTGTAAGAAAACACATGCGTTGTGGCGATTTAATGGTTTGACCTATTTTTTTCTATCTTCTGTTCTTGTTATATAAGAATTAATCATATTCCTTAAATGCGTACGAGTCCTTTTAAAGTAGGTAAATGTTTTACATATTTTATGTAGTGCCTACTGTTCGTATACTATACTAAAAATAGCATATAATATAATATACATTTCCTAGAAAATTTTGACATTGAATGTAATGTTGGGAAGTATTGTAGAAAAAAAAACATATCAATAAAAAAGAAAGCATGTGTGCAATTTCTTCAAACCTTCAAAAATAATAGGTACACGTATACAAAATACCACGGTTGTTGTGATACCTTCTCTCAAGCTTTGTACTACGCATGCGCACACAAATACGTATTAACACACGTACATAATGCTTCCTATCTCATTTTCTCCCACGTTAAATCTTATGAATTTATGTGTCTGTCGCTTTTTCGTTTCATCGACTTTCAAATAACAACGATGCTAAAGAAGTTTTCACTTCAAAAAGTATTATTTTCCGACGTCATTCACATGGTAATAAAATTTGTATTAATAGAAAGTAACCTGTAACCCTGTCAGACTTCCTCCGCGTACTTCACTAGGTAAATTTACCAGCCGTTGAGTTTGGAAGTTGTTAAGGGGGGATTATATACTTAAAACATTTTCGGAGCATTGACTTAGTTTCTCGAAGAAAGTTACTTTGTATTCAAATGTAAAAGTTGTGAGATAAATTAATAAAAACTTTGGTTGGTATCATTGAGGACACCATACTGATTTTGCGATATTAACAGGATTATAAGGGGCCAATTTCCCAAATGTAATATTTACTAGGACTTGTACTATAAAATAAATATTCCACGCTTAGTTACAGCTCTCAGTTATACGTGACCACGCGATGATTCTCTGGACCCAAAATGAAAATTTGGTTTGAAATAGATACTCTTCATTGTACAACGCTTATCCAGTAAAAGTGGTTTTATTTACATCTCTTTTTATTTATAAAACTACCTTCGGATGAGGCCGTCGGTATGAGCTGGCATACTGAATAATAGACGGTAGATGGTTAGCTAGAAACCAAGTTTCGATCGCCAGCCATTGATTTGTGGGCTGTGGTCTTTAAACACGTCTCTCTTGAAATAACCTTTGAATGATTGTCACTTGTTTTAAACTGACTAATGATATTTTGTTGTTGGCAGATACTCTCGTAAGTTTATTGACCTTATAGTTGCGTTCACACTGAACGTATATAATATATTGCACTTACTCTGCCTGGCGCGTTAGTCTTTATTTATTTGCATTACATAAACCTTTATTCCATAAACCTATGCCTAGAATGCCTACCTAAGGACGAACTCAGGACAGTCTTTAACCTATTGGAGACCCGGGGAATATAAGAATAATGGGGCCCCTATGACTTTGACAGAACACTTTTATATAACTAGAAGAGACAAAGAAAGTAGAGAAACACAGTTTTAGATTTTTTTATTGACAAGCAATAGAAGAATAGATAATCTTAAATTCAAATGGGGCGAATCACACATATTTAAAATTATCTAAGCATGCTGAAATTGGATAACCTTTTTTTGGGCGAGAGTAGAGTAGCCTAGCGCATGCAAAAGCTAATAAGCAAGTCGATAATATAGTCGATAATCGAGGTTCTATTTACTCAATCAAATCCAAAACATTAATCAATCCAAAAAAAATCTGTTCCCTACATATACAGACATCTGGTACATCATCTCAATCGAAATACTTTCAGTATTGCACGAAAGCCACCACCAAAAAATGGCGAGTTTTACCATAATCTCCACGTGTGGCGGCAAGACCATAATTCGGAATTATGGTCTACGGGGGATGTATGATTACCCCCAGACGACACCCTTGAGTAAAAAAAAGTTGTGCAATTCCGTTGGTCGTTGGTTCTGCCGTAAACCGCACGGTACGCTTTCTTTCTACTTTGCCGAACATCACAACATTTTTTGCAAGTAAATAGCTGAATTAAAATATAAATAAAAAACCGTGAATAATAATTCACTGTAACCGAAATTTAAGCCTTATTCCATTTACAAATCTTACGCTAAATAAGGGCTAGACTACAGACACTTACCTTGTCGTTATAATCTACATGATTTATAATGTCGAAGGACCTTATATATCCTAATGAACTAAGTTATGTCAGACAATTTGTAAATCTTACCAGATATTCTGAAGATATAAATTCAGGATTTTTATTTTTTTATACACATCATAAATCGCATTGTCGTTTACCATTACTGCCGTTAGAATAAAACACTTTTTTACGGATTTTTGCGCATGTTTTATTTTATTTTATATTTAATCCTGACGTTTCGACTCCTTTACAGGAGCCGTGATCACGGGATGACTAAGATGATGGTTGTCATGTATTTTTCTACTACCTTCACAATATTTTAATCGGGCACGTTCCTAATTATTAAATTATTTTATATAAATCAAGTTGTTTTATTTTATTTTAAAATACATGACAACCATCATCTTAGTCATCCTGTGATCACGGCTCCTGTTAAGGAGTCGAAACGTCAGGATTAAATATAAAATAAAATAAAACATGCGCAAAAATCCGTAAAAAAGTGTTTTATTCTGATGTGTAATGTGCGCGGAAGTGTAAGAACTAAATATTACTGCCGTTCTTATGAAAAGTGCAATAAGTAGTTTCAGCTACTTTAGAAATAATTGCGATTAAAGATTTAATTTTTGTTATTTTTTGTATCATCGTAACTATAATAGCAATTGACTTGAAACTTTACTACACGACTATAAAATGAAGTGGAATTTTATGTAGTATATTATATTTGTATGTAAATTGTACGTAAGTCAATTTGCCCAAAAACTCGACTTATTGCACTTATCGTAAGGACGGCAGATTAGGCGAGTAGGCTTCACGAAAAAAAAAATTGTTTTGGTCCGGCTTGTTAGCCGGTGGTGGTTTCGTATTCTATCTAAAGAGAATATCTTTTATATATAATTATATTTATTATAACATTAATTAATACTACAAATAATTATTGTATTGCAATGTGTTTGATGAGTTTTGCTTTAGGAAACAACCGTATATGAATACTGAAGCATCTAAAAGTTCATTGTGGAGAAGAGAATATAAAGTTACGATAACTCCCCGGCCGATACAGCGAACGGCGGACGGAGTGACGTGTTCAAGGCCCAATGGACGCCGAGTGCGGTAGCCCCGGCGCGATTCCACTATCACACGACTTTCGCATTGATTATATTATTTTTGATTTTAATATTACAATTTTCTACTACACCATATAGACAACACGATATCAAGGTATAGAGATAAGAGACAAAGATATTTTAATATTTCAGCATTACAATCTAGACATTATAATTTTAATTTATATATAATACTAGCTGACCTGGGCACGCGTTGCTGTGTTATAAATTAAAATAAAACCTATCATATCTTTTAAGTTAGATCAAATAACTGATAGTTACGAAGTTTGATCAAAATCGGTTAAGTAGTTTAGGAGTCCATCGGGGACACACAACGTGACACGTAATTTATATATATTAAGATAATAATTTTGACGTTCAAATATGAGCCCCAATGTATGGGATAAGTTATGGGAAGGAGAACCAGGTCATCCTAACCCAATGCATTTGGTTCACAGATCAATACCAAAACATGTCTCACATGCTTTTAAAAGCACGGGGCTCGAAGAAATTAATTAAATGATTACCCATCGTCATTGGCCTTTATGAAGGTTATTTTATTTCGGCAATCGCAGACAGAACGCGTTAAAGATCATCCTTGAGCTTCTTCTCTACTGTATGAGTAGGAGAGGCGAGATTAAAACCATTATGACATGTCACAAAATAGGCACAATTCGTCGACTTGCGGATACAACCTGTCGTTTGTTAATGAAAACCTTATCATAATTTAATTATTACCTGTTTACTGATCTATGGTATTAAAAAAAAAATTAATGGATTTTTTATTTTATTTTATGACAATTTTTTTTATTTAATTTCTATTTATTATAGAAAGCATTCTTGCAAAGATAATCAGGAATCTGGGTACAAAATATGTTATTATCTAAGAACTTAATATAAGCTCACTTCTCACCGATCGGTCGGTATTTAATCTCCCACCTCATCCTTTCATTTACTTTCTTACTCACACTTATCTCTCGATGGCATATCTGTATGTAACATCTTAATTTTTTAAAAGTATTTATTTAAATAAAGCACTATTTATTAGTCTTCAATATTTTATTTGACTGTTTGCTTGTTCTGTTTAATCATATATCTTTGGATACTCTTTCGTAGGAGTCCGTAGAGCAAAGGAATGTTTGGTGTATTATGAGTTTATTTAGTGCAAATTAAAACAATGTTAGATGTATTCCTGTTCACATGTATTATTATTTCCTTCAGCAAGGTTACTTGGTCTGGCAATCAGTTTATTAATCAGTTTTACATCGTCTGTTTTAAACAGTCTTAGTGCTTATTATAAACTCTATTTACCGAAACCAATAAATAATATTATTGCCTAAAGTGGAAGAATGTGAACGAGCTCCAGTGACGTCACGGTGACGTCGCAAAGTCTCGACTCTCGATTCGGGAGATACAACTATATTGACTAACACACCGTTCAGTGGTAGCTCCCTTATTCTCTATATTTGTTCACAGAAAGCGATGGAGCAATGTACATGATGCACGATGGAAGTTATTCTCCTTTCTGTTAGCAGGAGTTAACTGGTCCGGACGTTGTCCTAAAAGGCTTGAAGTGTTTTCATTTGACTCTTGACAGTATGCTTCACTGTCCTACTTACAAGTACCTTTACTATCATGAAAGTTAGGGATAGTGCATTACTCGGACATGTTTATGTATAATAATCCTACTAGATTGATTGCATAACATTTTTGTTACGTTCAGTTTTGCGTTAATGATGCTATTTCCAGGATCATGGCTAATTTGTAAACGGATCGCAACTGAACGCTGTTTGGTTACATAAGAACGGCCAAAATCGTGAGGCTATAATCAGCTTAAGAGATATGGCAATAGTAGTCATTGAGTATGGGTTATAGGTTGATTATAAAGTAGAATATTAACAAAAGATGAAAAAAATAACTGATACCTAACAAAAGACGATCATTTTTTTGTTTATTCAATTAGTTTGTTCAATTTTGTTCAATGAATGTTTCTCGCTCTCTTTCTCACAAATATCAGATATCAGGAGTTAGTGATGTGTATTTTCATTTGATGTTACCACAAAACTATTGTAAACAAATGGTTTGTAATTGAAATAAAACATTTTTCATTTTTCATTTGATAAATCTTGGTCCGCTCATTTGAGCAAACATGGTTTACGAAATGCCCGGTTGACCTAATTAATATGTGTTGAATTTTTGCAATGATAAAAAAATAATTTACTTATACATTTTTATAGTATTGTTAAAGCAATTACACACATTTATAACTTATATATGTATCCGACAACCATTTGGTGTAACGGTAGCGATCCTGCCTTTCGCATCGATGGTCCTGGGTTCGAATCCCGGAAGGGGCAGATGTTCGTGTGATGAATACGAACATTTGTACCTGAGTCATGGATATTTATATATATTTCTATAAATATAACATATCTATGTATCATATATGTATGTCTATCCGTTACCCTAGTATCCATTACACAAGCCTTACTGTGCTTACTTTGGGCTAGGCTAATTGGTGTGAATGTAAGAAATATTATTATTACTAGCTTTCCGCCCGCGGCTTCGCCCGCGTGGAATTCGGTTATATTGCGGTATAGAGCACAACTATAAGAAAACTTCTCATTCCCACGGAAAAATCTAAGAAGCGCGATGTAAATCTGGATACAATTAGTTGTTAAACCAAAACTGAATGGTACACTATATTATATGTTTTCCCTTGTGCAAAAAGCGCAAAACAGTGAATAAAGATAAAACAGCAAGTAAGTAAATGAGTCGAAAAGTGCACTGAATAAGTGTATGAGCTACAGGATAAAGAGCGAGATATCATTCCACTTCTTACGTATCTTAAAAAAACACTTCGTTACCACGTTTTAAAAAACACCCAGCGCCATCTTTCGCATACCTCCAGAACTAAATAGCGTAAGCTATCATTCCACTTCTTACGTATTTTAAAAAACACATCGTTACCATGTTTTAAAAAACACCCAGCGCCATCTATCGCATACCTCAAGAACTAAATAGCGTAAGCTATCATTTCACTTCTTATGTCTTTTAAAAAAACACGTCGTTACCATGTTTTAAAAAATACCCAGCGCCATCTATCGCATACCTCAAGAACTAAATAACGTAACTAATACTTATACCAATTAGTAATTCGTTGACTTTAGTGATTTCAGGATAAGTAGATGGTAAAAAAAACAATTTAGACGATAAAACAAATTGTACGTCATCCCTCTAGAATTCCTCATTTTCGAGGATTCATTTTCGTATCATTTAGCTTCAAAATTTGCATGTTCATATTCGTTTGCAACATATAAGTAGATGTAAAAAAATCAGTTTAGACGATAAAACAAATTGTACGTCATCCCTCGGGAATTCCTCATTTTCGGGGATTCATTATCGTATCATTTAGCTTCTAAATTTACATGTGTTACAAATATCCGACCTGGAGGAGGCGGGGCCAAGCGGCTTACGTCACGATGGCGTGATGTGACTCACAGTGGAAGGGGGCGCTGCGCTTGGGCAGGGAAAGTGGAGCGGAGCTTCACTTTACGGGCGGCGGTTCGACGTGCTGGACGTGTTCAATTGTGTTAATTAAATAAAGAGTTCATAGTTGGAATTAAAGATAGTTAGCGTTAAAATTAGTTTCCTTTTTAAAAAACTAACACCGCTTCTGGTCTATAAAATCAGAAGTGGGATAGACAACGAGGCCTAGCTCGCCATCATATTTGAGTTTAGTTTACTTCATTTAATTTAAATCATAACAAAATTAACTGTGCCGTTTTACTATTCCAAGTGGTTTACAAAGTATTTGTGCGTGATTAGTAATTTAGTTTAGTTTTCATAAACCGTAAGTACAGCCTCTACGATGTCAGGACGTCATTCAAGGTCACGGAAGAGGTCACCTAGTCCTCGTAGACATCGAAGTACTTCACGTGAAAACCATGATAGCTCTAGTAAGCGGCGTCGCCGCCGCAATAATTCTAAAAGTGGTGATAGCCAATCGCGTAGCCAAGCTTTAGACTTAATTCTCGGAAGATTGAATGCTATTGAGGATAGGTTATCTACAAGCTCGACATCGGCTTCGTTACGTCCAGCACACGAATACCAAACCCCACCCCCTGTTGCTGCAGGTAAGGCTGACATCGCTGGTAAGTCAAGTTCAGATTCCGATGCGACGAACAACATTGTAAGTGTATTGTCATCGTTAATACATTCAAAACCTAGCCATTATTATATTTCGAACTTCGATCCTAGTGTTAACGATTTCGACGTTTGGTGTGCAGAGGTAGATCGTGGTCGCGAATTGAATCGTTGGGATGACCGTGAATGTTTGTCGCGTATTGGGGGGTGCCTCAAAGGTGATGCACGAACATGGCTTAACGATTGGGTCTGTGACGATCGTTCATGGACGAATTTTAAAACGGAATTTCGTTCGCTCTGCCCGCGGAACGTCGATGTTGCGAATATCTCGTACAATGTTATGAGTATCGATTCTAGAAGTTTTATTTCGTATGCCGATTACGCCCGAAGGTCATTGTTGCGTTTGAATATCGTGAAAGGTTTATCGGATGATTTGAAAACTGCAATCATCATTCGAGGCATTACTGAACCGCAAGTGAAGGCGGCTGCATCTAATGCGAAATTACAACCGAATGAAATAGTAGAATTTTTATCCGTTTATTCAAAGCCTAAGACTGATTTTCGGGGTACCCGCAATATTGTTCGTCCCTCCAATGTTAATCGTTTTGAGTCTAATAAAACTGAAATTTCTAAGCCAGCTATGAAATGCTTTAACTGCGGTAACAGTGGTCATACGAGGGCGCAATGTTTCAAGAAGCCGAAAGGCAATACGGCTATTGCTCAGACAGCTTCCAATAAAGAATCTTTGTCTTGCAAATATTGTTACAAATTAGGGCATGCTGCCGATAAGTGTTTTCTTAAACAACGCATTGAGTCTAAGAGTAATGAAGTCAACAAGGTAAATTTTTGTCAAACGTCAACGAACACCGAAACGTCATGACAGCTGTGATTGAGAAATTACCGGTGGATGTCTTAATCGATAGTGGCTCAGATATTTCATTAATTTCGTATGCTTTACTTAATCATCTTAATTGTAAGAAAAATCCTACTTATCGTTCAATGCGCGGAATAGGCAGCCAAGATATAGAGTCTACTTGCTATGTAACAACAGTGATTGAATTTCCCGAAATATCTGTAGAAGTTGATCTGTTTGCAGTACCCTCCGACTGTATTAATGCTCCCATATTGTTGGGAACAGATGTTTTAAACAGAAAGGGTGTAACGTATGTAAGGACTGGTGATGTTCAACGTCTTATAAGAGTAGATAGCTCGCCTCTAGTTTGTCATTTGCGTATCATGGATACATCTGTATTAAAAACGGCATTGGTAGGTAAGGATAGGAACCGTTTACTTACGTTAATTAATGAATTCTCCGATTCATTTGTCGTTGGGACAGCGACATCTACCGTCAATACTGGGAGTATAGAAATAAAACTAAAAAGTGATGTTCCTGTACATTACCGACCTTATAAACTTTCTGCCGATGAGAAGTTACGAGTTCGTAAAATAGTTGATGATTTATTAAGCAAAGGGATTATTCGAGAGTCTAAGTCGGAGTACGCGAGTCCTGTCATACTCGTCAAAAAGAAAGACGGGTCTGACAGGATGTGTGTCGACTATCGTGCTCTAAACGCAATTACAGTCAGGGAACGATTTCCCTTGCCCTTAATAGATGATCACATCGACAAGTTAGGGAGCAGTAAGTTTTTTACGAGCCTGGATATGGCTACCGGATTTTTACAAATTCCTATCAAAGATGACGATTCTATTAATAAAACTGCATTTGTTACACCAGAGGGACATTTTGAGTACTTAAAAATGCCCTATGGTTTGACAAATGCACCTGTAGTGTATCAGAGAATCATTTTCAAGACCCTTAAACCCTTGATAGATACTGGTAGAGTCCTTAATTATATTGATGACGTACTTGTGTTATCGGATTCGATTGACGAGGGTTTGAGCTTATTACGTAAAGTACTTGTTTGTCTCACCAAAGCAGGGTTTTCTATTAACGTAAAGAAGTGCACCTTCCTAGAGACTGAGGTTGAATATCTAGGTAGACTTATAAGTCAAGGTCAGGTTAGACCGAGCCCTGGGAAGGTAGACGCTTTAGTGAAGTCACCGAAACCAACGTGTGTCAAGCAAGTTAGGCAGTTCCTGGGTCTCGCCGGGTATTTCAGGCGGTATATTGCTAGTTACGCTACTAAAACCGCATGTATCGCAAAACTCATGAAAAAGGGACAACCTTTTAATTGGGGTGCCGAGCAAGACGCGGCGCGCGCTTATGTCATTGACTGTTTGACTAGAGAACCGGTGCTCGCGATATTTGACCCGGGATTGCCTACTGAGCTCCATACTGACGCCAGCGCAGTAGGTTATGGTGCTGTTCTGTTGCAAGAACACGAAGGGAAACGAAAACGCGTAGTTGGTTATTTTAGTAGGGCAACGCATGGTGCTGAATCTAGATATCATAGTTACGAGCTAGAGACTCTAGCCATCGTTAATGCATTACGTCATTTCCGCCACTATTTGATCGGCATCGACTTTAAAATAGTTACGGACTGTAATTCACTTAAATTAACTGAGCGAAAGAAAGATCTAGTTCCGCGTGTGGCCCGATGGTGGGTTTATTTGCAAGATTTTCGCTTTTCAATTGAGTACCGCAAAGGGGTTTTAATGCAACACGCAGACTTTTTAAGTCGAAATCCGGTAAATGTCTTACATATCCGACGACCTAATAACTGGGCTCAAATTGCTCAAACTGCTGATTCCGAAACACAGGAACTAATGGAGAAACTGAGAGACGGTCAATTAGATTCCTCCCGGTATGTGGTTAAAAACAATCTTTTATACTACAAGTATAGTCCTACCGGTGACGAATCGCGTCTCTTATGCTTCATACCGAGAGGCCACAGGCTAAGTCTTTTACGCGTCTTTCATGACGATCATGAACATCTTGGTATGGACAAGACTATTGATCTGATTCTCCGTCATTTTTGGTTTCCTGGTTTGAGACAATTCGTAAAGAAATATATTAACCATTGTGTAGTTTGTCTTTCACTTAAACAAGTTCCCCGGGCTCCGCACCAGCCTATAGAATCTTGGACTAAGCCCGATAACCCATTTTCTGTCATCCATATGGACGTTTTAGGCCCGTTACCTGAATCTAATGGTTTTAAGTATATCTTGGTGCTAGTGGATTCTTTTTCCAAATTTTGTTTGTTGTACGCATTGTACAGACAAGACACCCAAGATTTAAAACGTGTTTTCACGAACGCTATTTCATTGTTTGGCACACCATCTTTAATCGTGACCGACCGGGGTCGAATGTTTGAAAGTGCTAGTTTTCAAAATTGGGTTTCTGAGTTAGGGTGTGCAACTCATTTAATAACACCCGGAATGCACCATGAAAATGGTCAGGCCGAACGGTATTGCCGAACAGTCTTAAATATGCTTCGTATTGAGGTTAATAATAAGCGAAGGAGTTGGTCTGATGTTCTCTGGAAGATTCAATTAACTCTCAACATTACAAAGCAAACTACAACCCAAACTTCACCCTTACAACTCTTGGTTGGAATTGAAGCTACTACGCCTGTTCTGAGAGCCCTTGTGAGAGATGTAGCTCTGGAAACCTCCGATAACCGCGAGGCGATGGTAATCTTGAGAAGACAACGAGCTTCAGAACTAATTGTAGCGAACCAGCAACAACAAGACCAACGAGTTAACGAAACTAGAAAACAGCCTCGTGCCTTTGGTGTGGGAGACTTTGTTTTTGTAGGAAAGAGTTCGCAGAGTTCCGGCAAACTGGACTCCGGCATGAGGGGTCCTTACAAAGTGATCCAGCAACTTCCTCATGCCCGCTACGAGTTGGAGCTTCTGTCAGGGTCTTACGGCAAGAAGACCCAAGCAGCTGCAGAGAACATGGTTCTGTGGCGCGGTGAATGGACGCCAGACGCTTGTGCAGCATTCTTTGCCGACGATGGTGTTGGTGAGTTATTGGTTAGCCACGTGCGCTTGCCTTGTGCAGCTACCTATGGCGTGTGCTATGTTCCTTGTTTAGCCACGTGCGCTTGCCTTGTGCAGCTACCTATGGCGTGTGCTATGTTCCTTGTTTAGCCACGTGCGCTTGCCTTGTGCAGCTACCTATGGCGTGTGCTATGTTCCTTGTTTAGCCACGTGCGCTTGCCTTGTGCAGCTACCTATGGCGTGTGCTATGTTCCTTGTTTAGCCACGTGCGCTTGCCTTGTGCAGCAACCTATGGCGTGTGCTAAGTTCCTTGAGAAGCCGCGTGCGCTTGCCCTGTGCAGCTACCTATGGCGCGTGCTTAGTTCCTTGAGAAACCACGTGCGCGGGCCACTGACCGCTACCTATGACGTGTGTTTTATTTCTCAAGAGAGGTTTGTTATAGTGACACGTGCGCGGGCGCTAAAGCCGCAACCTATGGCGTGATCTATAGACTCCTAAAAACTTCGTGTGTGGTAGTTTACTTATAACTTGTGTTGATAGTGAGAGTGTTGTGACTCGTAGATGTGATATTAAAAAGAGTCAACACTTAGCTTTAAAAGTTATTTTCATATTCATTTATCTTTTGAGACCGAGTCTTATTAATTTTGGTGCTGGTCGCGACTGTATGAGTGCACGCTTACAGTTGCGAAGCGGCGCTAAATTTATTAAGGGTTTGGATCTCGTGCGTTCATTCTGAGTGCTACAACTAGTTCATAATTGCAGTTGGAGAAGATTCTACGATGGATGATGCGGAGTCACCGCACCAAAACCAAGCGATCGAGGACGTCTCGCTGTCAGGAGAGGCCGTGTTACAAATATCCGACCTGGAGGAGGCGGGGCCAAGCGGCTTACGTCACGATGGCGTGATGTGACTCACAGTGGAAGGGGGCGCTGCGCTTGGGCAGGGAAAGTGGAGCGGAGCTTCACTTTACGGGCGGCGGTTCGACGTGCTGGACGTGTTCAATTGTGTTAATTAAATAAAGAGTTCATAGTTGGAATTAAAGATAGTTAGCGTTAAAATTAGTTTCCTTTTTAAAAAACTAACACCGCTTCTGGTCTATAAAACATGTTTATATTCGTTTGCAATATTTTACGTTGTTTTAAACGACACACAGCGCCATCTACAATCCATCCATGAAGCAAACAATATTTTTGTTTTTCCTCGGGAATATCAATTTTTTCCTGGATAAAAAGTACCCTATTATTTAATTCGGACTTTTATCTTTACGTCTGCAAAATTTCAAAGCAATCGGTTCAGTAGTTACGGCGTGAAAGCGGAACAAACAAACAAACAAACTCACTTTCCGATTTATAATATTAGTAAGGATTATATAGCGACAACAATGCTTTCCACGCTTAATTTATGGGTAGGTTACTCTTTAAAATTAAAACAAATAAAAATTATAATTTCCATAAGTGTACACGGCGAAATATGTTAATAGTCGTATAAAACGCGATGATAATTAATTACGTTCAGTATTACGCATGCCGGTAAGGTTGGTTATTGTGCCTAATAATTGATATCAAGCAGGTACTGGCAGTACATAGAATCGTTTGGTAACAGTCACACTGAATTTGATATGTAAAAACATGTTTGTGAAATACTACATATGTCTTTTTATAATTTTTTTAAGCTTTAGCTGTCTTATTGAAAAGCTTGATATATGATAAATTATTAAAAAAAAAATACTGGAAAAAATCGACTCGGCTCATAAGTGATTTCTCAGGCGGGAAACGAACCCGAAGCCTTTGGAAGTCCGGTCCAATGCTCTCCCAATTGAGCTACCGCGCCTTGTGAACACCCGACGAAATTTTCCGGTACATTTCTAATTTTACGCTGTAAGCCAGCGTTGTCTCATCAATGAGAGGAACATCCTCTCATATTCGAAAGAAACATTTTTACAAATCTTTTGACAATCGATTAAGATGAAGTGTTGCCAATCTCAGAAAAGCGAAAAGCAGCAAATGGAAGTTAAGAAAACGGCAGAAAACACTAAAATAGTAATTTCCAAACATGAAATCTACTGTCCGATATAACATTCATAGAATTGATAATTAGTTATACAACTACTGTTAGATTTACCGCAAATTGCCTCTATTTAAGGAATTTCTGGAAATTGTAAAGCAAATAAAGTCAAGATTTAATCAAAATTATTAATTTTATTACAATGGAAAAATTACTAATTACCATTTCTAAGATTACCTGTTCAACGTTTTCGGAATATTTATACAAAAACTATATTGCTTTTTCTAAAAGGTTATTCCGGTTTGTTTGACATGTTGGTATTATATGTATATTAGGTATACCTATTGCGATTTGAAATTAATTATTTTTACGTAGTTCGAAATTCGGATACTTAAATCTCCTAAAAACAGTAAAAATACCAACTTAAACAAAAAACAGGGATGACAAGGTGATAACAGTAAATCTGTTTGACATCAATCGATGAAACAGCCATTTAGAAAAACTTGATATATCTTGCTTTTAAATATGTGGTTATTTAGTTATTGTTTTATACCCTTGCTTCTTTGACGTAGAAAAAAGAAGTAGGAGTTGTAACCGTTTCTACTGACTGACTGAAACATGCAGTAACACTTCTTCATCCATCCAACACTGGCGGTGTCTGCAACTCGACGACTTTAGGCGCCTATTTTGCGTCTGGAGGATGTTTGTTTGTTTATTCCAGCCATCCCAGCTCCGCCAGGAACGCTTCAAGCGCCTTCACCTTGGTGAGAATCTCCCGGAGACTGCCCAGCGAGATGTTTCGCCCGGTAGTGGCTGTTGCTTCCACTTCCATGCATCCTCTCATGCGTCACCCTCATGCAGAGGGCTGTCGGTGATATCTAAATGAAAAAGGTGCCTTATAAAGTTGCCATGACCAGTAATGGCGCCTGTTACTAGGCGCAGTTCTGATCTACGTAGCTGTAGTAGGGATCTGGAGACACGAGCGTCCACCCGCGACTGTAGGAGTTTAGCTTGTCTATACGTCTCCAGAAAGTTCCACTGTTGCTGATGCAGTTTTTATGTGTGCTCACGAATTCTGTTGTTGAACCAGCTGATCGGAATGGGGATGATGGGTTCTGGGTCGAATGGCACCGTGTCCAATGCCCTCCGTGCCAACTGATCAGCTGCCTCATTACCTCGTGACCCACTATGGCCTTTGATCTATTGGATAGCTACCTTATTATATGCTTCTGCTTCATTTAGGTTTTGATGACGTTCATGGAGCAGGCTGGACGTGACTCGATAGCTGCACAGAGCCTGTAGACCTGACTAGCTGTCGGAGAGGATTCTGATATTACAACCTCCTCCCGTGCTGATATCGCCTTTGCTGCTATAGTGATGCCCATGCATTCTACTTGGAAGACGGTGTTATACAGGCTCAGGGGGAAGGCGATGTTAAGGTCCTCTGAGAATACTGCTGCGCCGGTTCCCAAATTGGTTTTGGATCCGTCGGTGAATATCATAAGAGCCTTGTGTGTTACCTCTGGGTTGTTATCTTCATTCAGATGTATTCTATATTTCTTATCGAAGATGATGGTAGGCTTTATTTTATCGCAGGCTGCATCGAAAAGCGGAGTGTTCAGCCAGTCCTTCAGTAAAAACACTTAACCAACAATGTTTAAAAATAAAACTATTATAATGAGTTATCCCAGTTTTTAAGGTAACATAATAAAAAATATAGTAATATAAGTTATATACGGGATTGTTACCAAGTACCTCGTTTTTAGTGAGTTTCCGATATTTCGGCACTGTTGCAAGCGCCATGATCACGGAACAACTGTACGGTACATGGTTACAATCCCGTACCTATATAACTTATATAGGTTATCATTATAACTATAATGTTAGTGACCATGAAAGTTTAAAACAATATAATAAAGATTGTCCTTTAATAATTTTTAACGAGGTTTTTCTAACTTCAAAAAATATCAGAGGAAAATAGCCATCTATAGAATAGTCTCTCTAATATAAAATATTGCCATTTTAAATAATATAAACGCCAAAAAATTATATCATATCTTTCAATTATTGCGTACATTCATAAAACAAAATTGTATTTCACGCTCTTTACTTTATTCAATACTATTTAATTGAGTTTGACATTTTGACAAGTCGATTGTATTAAATAATTAATTTGTTTCTTAAATTATAAGGTCCCACAGCAGGTTTTGGAATAAAAGTAATCGTTAAGCATATTTACTAATGTGCAAGAACGATATCAACCAATAATTCATACGAATAAAAATTAATTAAGCTAACAATGAAAATTCGCGCTTGATTTTCTATTACCTTCCAAATAGTTTTCTAGTTATAAGGAAGGCCTTACTATTAATGGGGCCTTAATTAAAATAAACATTCAATTGTCTTAATTGATTGGTTTATAAGTTTGAATATCCATTAACATGTAAAAACTGAACAGATAACAATTGTCAGCAAGATAGGTTATCGAGTCATTAGAAAGGAGTCTAAAATATTGTTTGTAAAAAAATAATTTGTTTGCCTCAGGTGTGAGACGGGACTCGAATTAGCAGCCTCTTGCTTTTCGAGCGACTGCTCATTTATTTGAGCTACTAAAGCCTTAACTGTCCTTGAATTTGTTTGCAAGTGTTTCTTATAAGTTAAATGATTATAACACCGTGTTTTTTGTGCTTCTTATGTTGAGAACTAGCGCCACCTTTTAGAAGGCTCCAACAATATATAAAGATTTTGTTAAATATATTTTAATTTTTTCTAGTAAAATTGCTTTATATACAAAAAAATTAGCAGTTGAATGCACAAATAAAAATGAAAAATACAATAGAATATTCTTATTAACAAATAATTTTGAGATTTTTTTAACATATTAACTACACAAGATAAAATATATAAAGCTACGTTTTTTTATAGAATCCTTTTACAGAATACTCACTAGAATATTTAACAACTTAATAATAAAGACATTTCTAGAAAAAATGTATAAAAAATACTGGTATCGTTTAATAAAATCTGTGCACGCGATTCGTAAATTATCCGCTCGGAGGGGCGAGGGATGGAGTACTGTTCCATTTCCATTGCGGAGTGCTTCACCCAGTTCTACAGCGGCAACTGAATGAGCTGGATTATTAGAAAAGCTTACTAACACTTGACAACAATAGCAATACCATCACAATAGATCAAATAAGATTCTTTTAGAAATGTATTTATGCAAACGAATTTATGTAAATTTAATTTAACAATTTGACTACCTAATGCCTCGATTTAAATAAAAATTGTTTTTAAATATGAGAAATTTTTGGTGATTTAGATACTATATATTTGCGATACTATAAATTTCTATATTGAAGAGACCCACTTTTTAAACATAATTACGCGCACTGAGTGTGTATAAATGAATTGCAAATTTATTGAATTAAATAAAGCATTGATTGTTTACACCCATCCTGATATTGTCACACGCTTTTTGAAAAAGATTTTTCTTTATTTGAAAAGGTTTAATATCATAAACCTTTTTAACAATTTTACTAAAAAAAGATTTATTTTGCATTTTTTATCAAAAAGTCAAAAAATCTCAATATATGGGGAACATAGTTTGTAAAAAAGAGTATGTGAGTCATGTTATGAACCTTCCCAATATTTATTACTCTAGTTTTTTTGCATACATGATGTGATTAGGGGTACCTTAGTTTATATTATTATAAAACCTACAACTAGCTGACCCGGCCACGCATTGCCGTTATATAAATAAAATCTATGCTATGTATACAGTCAAAACAAATCCAGAAAAATGAAAAAATATCATCAATAACGGTTGAGTATTTTCAGAGTTCGTCGCGGTCAAACAGGGTGACAGGGAAATTTTATTAAAGATTTATAAGATGTCAGTAGGTATCACAGCTTTATCGTGATAAGTTGTAACTAGAATGTACCTTATATAGAAGAGAAAATAGTAAGTAGTCGTATTTCTGTTATTGCTTACAAAATTATTAATATGCATTTTTAAATTATGAATTACTAAACGATTAATCAATAATCTAAGATCACAGTGGTTTGTGAGTTTGTCTGTCCGCTCTTTTCCCCGCTCTTTTTCCATTGTATCAATAACGTTACCATAACAACGCGTTAACCGCAAGTAGTTCGTCTACCGGACGCTAGATGGCGCTACCGGAAAAATATTTAATAATAAAAAAAAAATAAGAATTTTGCCCACCCGTGCGATGCCGAGACGGGCCGCTAGTTAATTTATATTATATTATTACTATTTATTTTTTAAATTTATCTTATAAATGCTTTTTATTCAGTATAAGCGTTAACAAAACGTGTATTTAACGTGAAAGTTACGCCATGGCTTCCTAATTCCAACGTCAGGAGACCTTATACTGAGAAGGAGCCGCACGAAACAGTTGGGGTTGACAAGGGTTGTTCTGTTGTCAATGAGAATTCGTTAACTTGTGATTGTAGTATAAATTTATTGTTAGTATTGATACTTGACTTAAGTTATCAATATTGAAAGCCACTGTGGTATCATTATACATGCATTGTTCATGTATAGTTTTATTTAAACATATTATTGGCTGCCGCTTGGTGCAACGGTAGCGATCATACCTTCTGCGCTAGCAGACCCCTCTTTCCCACTGGGCACTCTGGGCAAAGCCCAGGGCCCTGCGATCGATAGGGGCCCCTAGTTCCTGCCAGATCACTAAACCAATACCGACATTTATTCCTGAAAAACATATTTAATTAGAGTAAATCGAACCTCAATTAGGGACTATATTATCGACTTGTTTATTAGCTTTTGCATGCGCGAAGCTTTTCTACTCTCGCCCAAAATAAGGCTATCGAAATTCAGCATGCTTAGATAATTATAAATATGTGAATGTTGAGGATGGGCGTGAGGCTGATAATGGAAACACGTATTTTCAAGAAGATAAATATAATATGTAGCAATCAGTTAAACAGAAAAGATGAATGACACTGACATTGAGAATTTTAAAATATTTACAAAACGTGGTATAAAGAAATATTATCAAAAGAGGTCTGAGGTCCAGCCAGTTACCAACAGTGAGAATCGCCCCATTTAAATTAAAGATTATCCATGTATCTATTGACTATCAATAAAAAAAAAGCTTGTGCTAGTGATAAAAAAGTGTTCTGTCAAAGTCATAGGGGCCCCATTATTCTTATATGCCCAGGACCTCCAATAGGTTAAAGACGACCCTGTGGGCTAGAGGCTCTGGGTTCGAATCGATATGATTCTGTGGTGAGCTTTAGCATTTTTCCTCGAATCATGGTCGTTTATAAATTAATTTATGTATTCTATACATTCTTATAAGATCTAACCAGAGGATTTTTAGATGTGGTTGTTTTTTAAAGGCGTATTTTTAATCTGTGGCATATTGAATGCTAAAAAATAAAATAAATATTTTATTTTATACGTCACTTAATATCCATAGTACAAGTTTTGCTTAGTTTACGACTAAATAATTGTTGTGAGTTATTTATCCGGAATGATTATTATCACTATTATAAGAATCGGAGATTGTACGGGACTGTGACGGGATTTTAATGTCGTAAGCTTCAAAAATGTTTCGAATAAAGTTTTAAACGCGATTTAACATCAACTTGAAATTAAAACCTCCACTTTATTCCTAAAAAATCATATGTTTACAGTCATATAGACACAGAGATAACTAAGTGATCTTTTTTACCTTTATTGTTAGAAAACCTTAAGAAGTAAACAAATTTTTTATGCCATCATACCATTCCTGTTCTTTTTGACATGATACGACTGTATTTTACTTCAAAAGATAATTTTGAAAATTATTATTGATATATTTGTAATATATTATAGCTTATATAGTCTCTGGCATAATCTGAATTGTATTACTTATTTTTTTTATTTAGTTCCCAAGATGGTGTTTACAGATATGTAAAGGAGACCTTTCTTTTTGGGCCAAAAATGTACCTTGGTACAAGTTATTTTTAATATATATTATATATTTAATATACCTTTAAATTGGATTTTTGGAAAAATAATTAAATACCCTAAATTATACACGAAATCACAACTGCGTACAAGAAACGCTAGGGACTGACATAAATAAACAGTGACAATTGTCACGCCGATTGACGTTTTGTTGTTAGATTTGTTTATTATTTAGAATCAGAAATGATATTTTAGAAATCCGGATGTTAAATATACCCGGTCATAACCTTGACATTTACTAGAGGAGGTCAAAAAGTTCGCGGAATGGAGAGGATGGTGGCGTGGGTTCATGTATCCGGATAGATACTAATTGAGCATCTCATCATTAGCATATATTCCAAATTCAAACCTAATCGAATAATTAATCTTCGAGTAATTATCGTGCAAATAAGTTAATCGGGAGGAAATCAACAAGTATGGAGAAAATTGAATATCGCACCGTTATTAAATTCTTCACCAAACAAGGAAAATCAGTTCAGACAATTTTCAAGAGATGTTAGCGGTTTAACTCTGCTCCTGGTAAAACCATGGTTTATAAGTGGCATGGTCTTTTCAAACAAGAAAGAAACTCAATTGAAAACGGCCCACGTGCTGGACGGCCAATTGAGCCCACCACAACCGAAATCACAAAGAAAGTAGAAAAAATTGTATTAGAAGATTCCCTTCTAAAGACGAAGCTGCTAGCAGCAATGGTTGGAGTATCCGATACAACCATTTTGAACATCATCATCTGGGGATGACAAAGGTCAGCGCACGGTGGGTTCCGAAAATGCTTTCTTCCCCTCAAAAACGACAACGTGTCGAATGTTCTCTTCAATTTTTGGAGCTCTATGGCAATAACAGGAAAGAAGTTATGGCCCAGATTGTTACTGGAGATAAAACCTGAGTTCATCACTATGAACCCGAGTCGAAGCAAGAGTCGATGCAGTGGCATAATAAGGCACCTCGCCGCCCTAGAAGGACCGAGTTTCACAATCGGCCGGAAAGATCATGGCGACTATATTTTGGGATACTATATATAGGTATTTTACTGATCGACTCTAAAGAACGCGGTGTTAATATAACGGGACAATACTACGCTTCAATATTAGAACAGTTAAAGGAGGCCATTAAAGAAAAAAGAAGAGAAAAATTAACCAAAGGCTCCTTTTGCATGACAATGCACCTGTGCACACGAGTCATGTTGTGACGGCTACTATACATTGGTGCGGCTTCGAACAACTACACCACCCTCCTTATAGTCCATACCTGGCCCCCCGTGATTATTATTTTATTTCCAAAAATGAAAAAAGAGCTGCGTGGTAAGAAATTTGACGACCATGAAGAGGTGAAGTCGACAATTTCGGCCTTTTTTGACGCTAAGGACAAATCATTTTTTCATGATAGTATTAACAAAATATTTGAACGATCTGAGAAATGTATTAGGGTTAAGGAGGAATACGTTGAAAGAGAAAAATAATTTCGTCTTTAATCTCAACCTTCTTCACACCCATTCCGCGAACTTATTGACCTCCCCTCGTACTTTAATTATTATTTTCTATTTTTCATTGCAGCAGTCACTTAATTTACCATTTACGTTTAAGTGATTTCCGTTGACATCAAGAAATATATTTTTGTTGATCATTTTTGATATGGTTTTATGTACCTATTAATTATTTAGAGTGATATTATTCTGAACCATAATAGATAACATAAATATCTATTAAAAGTACATTGCTATTCTGAGCTACACTTAATAAGGTTTATGAAATAACTATAAACATCTTGTGACTTTGTTATTCAATTACTTCGTTTTCTACATCTTATGGGTCTTACACAATTCAAATAAAATAAGCCCTTTGAATAAGAATCCAGTAGGTAAGCACAGGTTGTCGAGAATCGAAGAATTATTAACAGCAGCCAAATCATGAAAGTTAATACAGCCAGTTCATTAGAGTAAGGAAAACGAAAATCCAGAAAGAGTAGCCGATTTAAAATGAAATAAACACCACGAATAAATAGCAATCCTAGAGACAGCAAAATACCGAAAAGTGATTACATACTATACGGAATGTATAAATAAATGAAAGGTATTGTAGTAAAGTCCGTAGGCTGATGAAATAGCCTAACGCTTAGAATGATTTGCAATAGCAAGAAATATCTATTTTGCTATTGATCCTACTGTATTTATTAAAAACAGAAGAATTCATAAAGCAGTATGTTGCTGATAAACATATACGCAACTATTCTATACTATACATTTTATATTTAAGACTGAATATCGAAAAATGTTTACATAACTTTAAGCTATAAAATGCTTCAAAATCAAAAAATTGTGCTTGCCAGCTAAAAAAAATTTTAGTTGTAAGTAATGTATATTTTTGAATGGTTGTTTTTGGTGGTACAAATGTATTAAAAATAAATAAAAAGTAGTAGTATAAGTATTTTTTTCGGTATCTACATTTTTTTAGTTATTTTTTGGTAGCTTTAAATCTTAGGTACATGTTTTATAGTTTTATACAGGTCTTAGCTTAATTGTATGGAAGAATAAAAAGCTCCTTTTGTATTAATGAGACATTTTTATTTATTCTATAATTCTGTGATTATATTATTCTTAGTATACTTTGATATCTTATATCTAGTAGTATGGATAATAATTATATTAACTTGCTGGTTTTAAGCAAACTGTAAACCTGTAAGTACATTGTTTTTAATAAATAAATAATACACACTTATCATATTACTTTTTAGAACAAGCCTTCAGGTTACCTATAGACTTAGTTCAAAGGGAATGCCTAATATATAAAATTAACCATAGAAACCCTTCCTGAATTAGGCGAGCGTTAACACCGTTTAACATGCAGCAAACATGGATGTATACGTTTCATTAGCGGTGTACTGCGGGCGCGGTGGACCGGCCGGGCGCGCCCAGCCGCGGGAAAACCACTGACTCAACAAGCACGGAGTTTCCCGAACTAATAGCGGCCTATAAAATAGGTACGCCTCTATTCATTAATTTCTAAAACAGGTGGGAAAATATTCATTTTCACGACCGTTTGGCGCAACGGTAGCGGACGCTGATGATCCTATGTTCGAGTCCCGTAAGTTTGTGTGATGGTTCCGACCATCTGTGTCTGGGTCGTTTATATATAATTGTATTATTATTACATATCTTTGTTATTTTTTTTGTTGTTGTTTATTTGTTTTATGTTGTTTATTCGTTCGTCGATTCGTTACTGTTCCATTCGTTACGCTAGGAAAATTGGTGTGAATGATAGATTTTTTTTTCATAATCACACAAATCATATATCTATGACTTAGCTACAAATGCTCGTATTTATTAATACATCAAACATCTGTAGGACTCTGTAGGACCCTTCCAGGACTCAGACCCAGACCGTCGGTGCCAAAGGCAGGATCGCTACCGCTGCACTAAACGGTCTTCATTGGGCTGTATACACAGAATTATAAAAGTGGGATTAATTAAAAACCATAAATAAAACAAACTCTGTATTTACAAAACAAAAGCAACGTCTCCGATGTGTGGTGTAGTAGCCATAACAGGGGAAAGGACAGTAATTAATCAGCCGTAACTATTGGAATGAATAAGTCAATTGAGCTATTATTTATTATTACGAAAAAAAATTTCAACTTCCCGGGTGAGTACTCTTTCAATTAAAGGCAGGACATAGTAGTTTCTAAATTTTTATTATTAAGTATAATTAATCACATTGTTGACGTCCCCTTTGTCTGGCTTATTATCTCTATATGTATATTCTTATTTTTCAGTGTCTGTGTGTGTGATTGAGAGTGTGTGAGTGTGTGTGTGTGTGTGTGTGTGTGTGTTGATATTTTTTTCTTTCTTCCTTTCAATTGCTTTCAATGAAGCTTGACAGACAAAGTATGTTCTAGGTCTTCTTGAAATAATTTCTTTAGATATAAAAATCTACCAATTACATGTTTATATATAATGAATACTTTTTATTAGCTATTAAAATGAAAAAAATATTCATTTTGTAGGACAATACTTAATTATCTATAACATTATTAATCCTTACAGTGTAATTAACCTAACAAAATATTATCTGCAATTAAAAATCTTGTTTGGCATTTTTTTCACAGTGGTGAGTATTTCATACAAAAAAACGCCAAAGGGGTGACGCTTTGTAATGATTTATTTATTTAACGCGACGATCAAAAGCAAGAAGGCGCTAACTTTTTAGTTAATAATTCAATTACCCTAAATAGTACCAATCAGACAAGGTCTACCTTACATCATAATAATATCGCGAAATAAAGTAAATAATATGTGTATATATTTAAGAGATTTGTTAAGTTTTGTCTTCAAATATATTTTAAATATAATAATCTTATTTTACTTTCACCATCTCAGAATCGATCAATCGTTATATCTTACTCAGTATCCGGTTGGCCATGGGAACCAAAACAAGGCACAACATTTTTTTTTTTTGTAATTTGAGAGCGGAAAGACGGGCGGATATGTGACCGCAGTCACCGCGCCTCGAAAGCCTCGGTACTATGAGGTTCGCTAAGTGATTTAGCCCTTTGCTCAGGGCTCGTTGGCTGTTGTATGTGATTAACTTAAAAATACTTATATCACTAGTACACTTCGTTTATTGAGCGAAGCTCTCTTTTAGGCAACTCACAAATTTCGCTTGTCTCCCTCCTGCTACTTAACGGTTCAACCGATTCGAACGAATTTTGGTATGAACATACATGATTATAATCTGACGGACATAGGCTATGTAAAAAATATATAAACTTTACCATGGAGGAATAATCACCGAAAGAAAAATTCAAAAGCTGATCACAGCCAAACCGCTGAGACTACATTGATGAAATTTAGCGCCAAAACTCACATCGTGGTCGTGACTAATGTTTAATAAAAAGTTTTGAAATCGGACATACCATCGAGGAAAAATCACTCTTCAAAAATATAATTCAAAACCATTGAAAAAAAGTTCACGTGCAAAATAGAATTTTTCAATTTCAAATGTGAAAAGTAGTGCTTTGCTCAGTATTTGCAAACAGTAGCATGCATTGCAGACCTAGTTTATAAACTTAGAGATAAACAATTTGTTTACAACGTTCATACACGACAGGCTCGACAAGACTACAATGACAATAATATAAAAAAACACCTTTCGTTCTGCCTAATTTCAAATCTTAAATCTTGTTTTCTTATTTTCCATAACATTCTTTCTAGAATGAACCAAAAAGTTTTAATAGAACACGGATCCTATAGTACCATGCTCCATTTCTATCCTTCTCTTTCATTCAATAGTTTGCAGAAAGAGATCAAGATTTGGTCAAATTGTTGTTTTCATATGGATATTTTATTTTTTTAATAATTCGAATAAAAGTTAACAATGTTTACATTGCATTTGCATTATTACATTTGTAATGTATATAAGCGTTTGGAAATCAATCAACTGGCTAGATAGCCGGAAGCATAATGCATTTATGGATTTACCACACGTTCCGTTTTGCCAGGGATAATTCCAGTTCGGGTGTTTGGTTAATTGATTAATACCAAAGAAATATAATAAATGTTACGTTTGGTTAATAAAATTAAAAATTATTTAGTACGAAATAAAAAGTATAAAATATGTGTTTCATTAGGTGTAAGCATTGATGAGATTTTATTCTGTGCCTGTTTCGTTGAGTATTTTGAGTAACTAATTTATTGTTTTCAATCCTGGATATTTCATAATTTCTTTAATGTTTTTATTAAATTAATAACATAGTAATAACCTACTGATTATTTCGATATGTATATTTAAACTAAATATATCCTTAATTGAAAAGTAAAGGTTTCACTGAGGGTGAGAATGTACGCGATAACTAGATCCGACAATGGACAATAGATGTCGCTACGAGAGAAACAAACAAACCTCGATATCCTTCTCAAACATATTATTATAAACAGAAATACTGTTTCGTCACAGTCCGTTATTGTATAGTGTTCAAGTATTAGTTAAAAAATACAATTAATTCGGATAGTATTTCTTTTATTATTAAATTGAAGATATAACTGAGTTTTTCGGAATTTAAACCTTTTCTGTCTACTACTAATACTAATCTAATAAAGTGTTGAAAAAATATCATGTTTTGCTTTTTATGATATGGTAGTTGATATTATAAGATCGTAAGTTAATAACACTCATTTGAACAAATGACTAATCGAATAAAACAGTATATTTCTCGTTTATTATTATTATTATTATTAAATACTACCTACTTAATCATTAAGCTAGACGTACTGGTTTTTAACTCAAGCTTATAGTAAATTTTATATTAAATCGAAAACAATATTTTAGGTAAAGTATATCACACCAAAGTATTTAGATGATATAAAAAAAAACAGCAAAATATTTTTAAATTTAAAGTAGAATACATTGACATTCTGTTTTAATTACCTTAGTAATTATAATAATATTACACAACATTACAAACATTGTTCTGTACCCAAATAACTGAAGCACTTGTGTTAACAGTTCAGAAACAACGATAGTACCACAACATGCAGACCAGAGCCAATATGGAAGCGTTCGTTTTCTACATTGATCATGCAGGGGACGGAACCAGGGATCCTGTTTAAAACTATATTATTTTTCACAATTCCATATTTCTATAAGATACTAGCTGGCCACGCGTTGCTATGGTAACGTTAATTGATGACGCGGCCATGCGTTGCTATGGTAACGTTAATTGATTATAAAAACTGTTCTTCTTAGGCTTATGGTAACTATATATGGTAACAAACCCACAAATTATGTCATACATATAGTGTACTGATATAATTCAACATTGATGAAACGATACTAGCTCATAGTTAAAATACGTTTGTAAATTTCGACGCGTCTGCCAGCCTCTCGGTAGCTCAGCAGTCAGAGCACTCGCCCGGTTAGCGAAAGATCGTATCTTTGAATCCTCGAATTGATCGTATTTTGCATTTTAAATATTATTTTTGTAAGATAAATATATATACACTGAAACCTGCTTAACTGAGCTCTAGATATGTGAAAAACCTCTATTATTGATAGTTAAAATGAGATCCCGACAGTTTTCATTGAAAGACCTCCGGTTCTGGGAACTTGTTAACTGAGATTAGATATAGATTATTTCGATGTTTACCTATAATTGGGATTTAGTAACTCAATAACTCGTTTAAGTGAGATAATTTATCAGGCTTAGACAAGTTATGACATGCTTGCTTACGAACAGTCTAATTTCCCTGATTATAGGGAAGATAGGGTCCGCAAAAAGCTAAAAAAACTGTCATGTTATCCTGCTTATTTTAGAAACTGGGTATATTAAAAAGTTCTATAAGTGATAAATAATTCTAGTTCCCTTGAGATCCCAATTAAACAGGTTTATCTGTACCTACAAATAAATTATTATTATGAGTGTGTTAGTGAAAACGAATATTAGTTTTTCACTTTTATATACCTGTGGTGTCCATCAGGGTAGAATAGCAGTATAGGAATTTTACATAGTTGTATTTATTTTATAATACATTCCTATAAGATTCCTACATCATGGCTCCCCGGCGGGGAATCGTATTAAGTATACTGTATAAACTGTAATAATATAATAAACACAATTCTTCACACTTAAAGATGCCGTAAAAGACAACTAATGACACAGGAGGTAAAAATCATACACCTCTCACAGACCGCAAAATGGGCAGCAGCTTTTTCCGAATTATGGACCTCTGCTGCGATTTCATAACACATAAAGCTTAAGCCTTGGCACGGAATTGTTTACCAGAGCACAGTTCGCCGAAAGCACGTTTCGCTGAATTATTTTATTTTGTTTTTCAATATTTCTGATAAATTTGGCTTCTCAAAACAAAATCTATATATATATATATATATATATATATATATATATATATATATATATATTGAGTACTTTATCATTAATAACTCAAAAAGCTATCTAAAGTTAACAATAAAATTTTACGTATTATCGTATTTAAAAATTCGACTATTCCACTGCGGACCTCGATAAAGATATTTTGTTTATAGAAAATGGTAGCGATCTTGCTTTTCGCACCTGCGGTCCTGGGCTTGAGTCCTGGAAGAGGCAGATGTTTGTATGGTGAATACGAGCATTTGTACCAAAGTCATGTATTTATATGTCTTACATAAATAAGTATCATATACGTGTGACGGGGTGCAGCCGGAGAAATAAAAGCACTCAAAGTCACTTAAGTTTTGTATTTATGAAATTAAGGCACAACTGAAACAATTATATAAAAAAAGGTAAATTACACTGAATACAAAAACAATTTCACATTTATCACTAAAAACATATTATAAAAGGTAGGGCTACTTACAATAGTGCCTTAAAGAAACTTATAGACTTATAAACAGGAACTGGTGGTACAGAATATATATACAGGAAAACTTGTGAATTATGCCTATGAGCTTATTATACTTGTGAGCTTATTATAACTGCTCAGCACTATAAATATATTTTCAATAATTTGATATCGTTTAGTCAACCACTCTACGCGCTGACTCTGGTAAGAATAAACTTCGAACAAAACAAATAAAAAGAGACAGACAGTAAATTTTAAATAGGAAACAGAGACAGACAGTAAATTTAAAACAGGAAACGAAGAGAAAAGAAAATATGAAAAATGGCCAGAGAAGAGCACAATGAAAGCAACGAGTCGCCAATATAGCTATGGCGCCTCGTTACATACGTATGTCTATCCGTTATCTTAGTATCCATAACACAAGCCTTATAATGCTTACTTTGGGCTAGGCTAATTGGTGTTAATGTAAGAGATGTACTTTGGAGAGTGTGCTCAGGAGCTGCATGCCATCTCCCTTTTTCTATCGGTCGTTCAGACGCACTGCGGGCTACCACCTTTTCTTGGTTGCTATTCTTACCTTTCGCCCCAAGAGCTTCTCAACATCTTTCATAATGCGCACAGCAAAGGAGTGGAACTCCCTCCTTGGGTCTTTATTTCCGAGTACATATCATCCGTCCGTTTTCAAGACCAGGGTGAAAAGGCACCTTCTGGGTTAGCTTCTTCCATCGTGGATTCTGTCTTGGCCCCCGGGCTCGAGTGGAATCAAGAGCAAACCCATTCTAAATAAGAAATAATATATTTTTAAATGCCATAGTGGATATTATTTTAAAAATATATTTTTTTAATGTTCGTTATAGTCCGTATAAGGTTTGGAAAACGTCTGGAAAATTATAAAGTTTTTGTATCAAATCAAAACCATCACATTACAGTTACATATGTCAGGAGGTCAAGCTATATAAAAGTCGTTTTAATTTTACATCTATAAGATATATTTTGTATCACCAAATTACTTATCAAATAGATAGCTATAGAGAAGAAATATCAATGCTATTCTTGCCTTTCACATTTCAGTATTATTTATTGATTCTGATTTGTAGATTTTCTATAAACAAAAAATATTACATTTTATTGTCTATTTCACTAATACCTCCTAACTCACAGCCTGCCAAAACTCAATAAATAGATTTTATTGAGTTCTGTAATGAAATTAGCTTTTCTATCGATCACTTTGACACTCAATTCGAATTCAACTGTTTTTGGCGTTTGTGCTGCATGCATACGCTTTCCATAGAAAAGGTTTTAGTGGACGAGAGAGTGTCACATTTCATAAACAGGCTATCTTCTAACGCGCTTTGTAGAGAGTAATGCTTGACGCCTCTTTATGTTATAAAATTCGTAACAAGGATATCAACAAAGATATGATGACAAACTGATGTCGGTATCTCAACAACAGTCAACAAGGAGTAGGCCATATTGATCACGCAACTGATAGTCGCCAGGGAAGAAAACATGGGACCATGAGAGTCGTTCGTTGTCCGAATGGAAATGGCCGTATGATGACATACAAACATCGTTACACCGCGACTTTAACTTGGGTCATTTTGGCTATGATCTAAGTAAGTAGTATTCTGTTAGGGCAGCATTCCTATAGTGTACTTAGTAATAGTAACATAGTAACAGATCGGTCTCAGATCAATATCATTGATACAAGAAGGGTACGGTTATTTCAAAAATCGTTTTACTGAATTGGTCTATGTTGTGAGAGTAAGCGATGAGATGTTTGTTGCTAGGCAACGCGCTCCAGGCAACCTCTACACACGTGCGGCTCAGTCGCCCAAGGTCGAGGTGTCTCGGCACTTCGTTGGCCACAGTGGGAGCGGAGAGCAGAAGACTCAACAATTGACAGTGTCTGACAAGAAAAACAATTTTAGTTATGACAGTAATCTAAACATGTTATTAGAAGCGGCACCCAACCAGTTGCTTACGTATTTGAAGCAGCAGGTAACTGTTCTAAGCAATTTTATTTAATTAGCGTGGAAATGTGAGTATTCAAGTTAGTTTTACAGACATAATTATGCCTGCAGCTACCCTAGTGATAAGTTAGATCTTCTTACTTTTTCTCTCTTGCGGAGAAAATACTTTTTAATGGATGAAAGGTACTTTATGTCATTCTCTGTACCCCTGACAATGCGTTTACAAAATTTCATGACGATCGGTTGAATAGTTAAGGAGTTTCTTTCGGCTTCTACTCGGAACAAGGACTTACGAAGCCTAGTTATATATAGTATAGTTGTTGACATTCAATAAAAGTATTTTATTTATTTATTTAAACTATGTTGCACACAAAAAAATATGTAAAAATGGCGGACTTAATTCCATTAGGCATTCTCTACCAGTCAACCGGAGAGTTAGAAACTGATAGTTATTGGAGGTGCATTGAAAGGGTAAATAGAAAATGAGAGCTATAGACTACATAAACATACATTTACATACATACATTGAATAATCTTACCTTAATATATATAAATTACGTGTCACGTTGTTTGTCCGCGATGGAATTACTTAACCGATTTTGATCAAACTTCGTAACTATCTGTTATTTGATCTAACTTAAAAGATAGGATGGCTTTTATTTTAATTTATAACACAGCAACGCGTGGCTGGGTCAGCTAGTAAACATATATAAAATAATAAACTAATTAAATATCGATACACTATATATTAATACACTTAACTAGGTATATAAAAGTGAGATAAAGTGGATAGGTTCGGAGTATTTAAAAGGAGATCGCGAACCAGTCGTTTGAAATCAAGTTTGTTGGGAGCATTTTGAATATGGGGTGGTAATGTTTTGTAAATGCTAATATTAAATAATAATCATATTATCTTTATCTTATCATGATTAGTTATTGGCCATTTTCCCATGACGTTTTCACTCATAAGGGCCTCACTAGGACGTAGTATGAGTTGAAGCGGAGTATTCTCCAATTTAACGAAACTGTCATATCAAGAAACTGCAAGTTATCGGTATTTATAAGTGTCCACAACGGAAAGTCGGAGCGTAGTGGAAATAACTCCGACAGAAAACGTTGACGCTATCATTGATTAACAGATGATATGAATTAGAAAAAATCATCTTCATATAAACTAAGTATATAAAATAAAATGTGTTATGGGAATCAGGAATACAAACGGCTTCTAGCCATCTTGAATCAAGACGTTTAAGAAAAGTTGAATTTCTTTTTAGGTAAGGAATTGAGTTACATGGCCAGTTATCTTATTTCATAACTTGCGGCCCGTCCCGACTTCGCACGGGTGGACAGGATTCTTTAAATTTTTTCTAGCATTAAATATAGCCTATGTTACTCAGCGTGAATGTAGCTTTCCAATGGTGAAAGAATTTTTGAAATCGGCTTAGTAGTTTTTGAGTTTATTTATAACAAACATACAAAAATACAAATCTTTCCTCTTAATAATATTAGTGTAGATAAATATCGACATCAGAACAAACGGTCTACTTGGTAAAATCAAAATTTTATTATTATTTTTACTTAATGAAGTATTTGAAGTCTAGATTTTTATATCTATAGAAATTGTTACAAGAAAATAATCCAATTGTCTCGGGTGTTACACGGGAATCGAACCCACACACCATCGCAATCCGGGCGAGTACTCGTTCGTAAAGACTCAATTGGAAGAGTACCCGTATATCGAGGGAATGTGGTTTCAAGTCTTCCCGATATAAAAAAATAATTCTATAATATCAATCCAAATTTAATAAGATCGTAATTAATTAAGCTTCCAAATCATTAATGAGCATCGGTTTTGTATGTTGTAGGTACATAAAACAGGATAATTGGAGCGGAGCTAGCGAAGCGCGCGAAGCTCCCGTGGATCAGCTTCAAAATGGCGCAATGTCTGTTACGCCATAACTTCCCGAGTTCTTAACGGATTGCGATTAGCGATTGCGTGGAATCGAATCAGCAGGTTTAGGACCAGATTGTGACTTGTGAATTGACCAGAATTTTGAAATTCGCAAAAATTCCCATCGATACAAAAATTTCTTTTCTTTTTTTAGGTATTACGCTCCGCTCCAATATATGGTGCTAGCGTAGCTTTATGCTTAGCGACTGCATCGCCTAGTATTAAAAAATCAGTTACAAAACGTACCATCTTTATTAACTTTCAATTTTCTTAATAACGCGTTAAAGAAATTATATTTATTGATTAATCATATTAAGTTACTGACTAGGAAAAACGACATTGTGACCACTGATCTATTAATACAGCATAATTTCTTTCTTCTCTTTCAAGGACATACCTATTATATTATTTGTTATTTAAACAATTAATTGCTAGAATTTTATATTAGGATTTTGTTACTAGGAAAAGTTCAACTTGTCTTAGTGTGAGGCGGTATTCTTTCTTGCTACCATCTTTCTGTAACTTAATTGATAAAGCACTCTCCCGGACAGTTAGAGGCTGTGGGTTCGTATCCCTGCTCACAACTTGGACCATAAAAGAAGACCAGACCGAAAAAAAAGAATTTGTTTAAGGTGACATGCGGGATTCTCCGTAAAATGAAACTTTATTGTCAAATTATGTTCATCAAGTTTTAACGTACATTTTGCTTTCTTTCCTGAGCTATTCCATCTTTGTTTATTTAATTTACAGTTAAAAAACCTGCCATAAACTGTCAAATCACCATAGTCAATTTCTTTAATAAAGCCCAACAGATTGCTTACATATCAATTAAATATTTCTACATCTTGAAGAAGATTGATATGTTCCATTCACAATTATATAATGCACAAATGTAATGCATCAGAGCCTTAGGTGGTACTAGACACTATGAATCCTGTAGACCACTTTTCAAGAGTTTTCGTCTATTGCCACTACCGTTTTTACTTTTTAGAGGTGTGCGTTTTTTAATATTTATAACATAAGAAACAAAAGCATCTATTTAAAAGGGCTTATGGTGACAAGCAATATAAAGATCCACACAGAATTCTACTGGATACGGTTCCAAAATCATGTAAATACGGTAAGAGCAGTGTCGCTATGTGTGTTAAGAGTTTACTACAAAACACCAAATAAATTAAAGGATTTTAATAATGTTGTGTTATTTGAGAAAAAACTTTATAAATGGCTTACCACCCACAACTTCTTAGTATAAAGGATTTCTGTGAATGTAAGAAATTGTGAATTTATATTATATATTTGATATTTCTTTCAATATAACATTATTAATATTATCAGTTTGCTATCAGAATTGTAAATTTTATGATTATTTATGAAGTTATTATTGGTGTGTTAATATCATTATTTTTTGCTCTATTATCTAAGTCATTATTTTTATTATCTTGATCTTGTCAATCTGACTTTTTCTTGCGTAACGTCTGTAAAGGTGAAATCTAGTGACACTTTATTTAGTTCTATTAAAAGTTAGAAAAAACTTATTTAAAAAGTACCTGTGTTTCGAGCGCAATACATAATAATAAATAATATCAGTTATATTATATAAGGACTTTTGTGCAAAGTGTCATTGATGGTTGAGTGTATTAGGAATCGAAAATCAGTGTGGAGACTTAGTTGCGAAGCTAAAAGTCAACCGGATTTATATTGGCGAATTCCCGAGTGCGCTTCCGAACGCTACTTCTATAGCAGTAGTGTTATACGTAAGCAACAGAATGCATTCGTTTTAGATTGATTAAAATATTAATTAGCAGTCAAATTTAGTGCATAACCTCACATTTATATAGTTACGACAGGGCGGACATGTAACTATGTAAAAAAACTCCTAAAATATTAAAGAGAAAAATTGGTTGCCTGTAAAGTCGGTATACGGGCGAAAGTTTTACGTGACAACGACTTTGAGTGGTAAAATAATTTTAATGTGAATATTCATTCGTATAGTAGGAAGAAGGATGAAATAATAGTAACAATTTAAAACATTTATTTATACAAAGAATTATATTTAAAACATTAATTTATAGGCACGCGTCCCTTCCACTTTTTATGTCTGTCTCTCTCGCTCTTAGGCGGGCTAACCATGCCCGAGTGGAAGGGACGCGTGCCTCTCACTCGCTCTCATTGTAAGCGCATAACGTGAGCGGAGCGTAACGCAGTTTCTTGAAGTGTCACCCGGCAAACCAATTTATAAGAAGTTGTCACGTCAAAAAAATCATGCTTTTAGTCACAACGATTCCATTTCTGAATTGATTAATCAGTTACTTTGTTTTATTTTAATCCTAAATTTCAATCTTATATTTGAATATTTTTAATATAATTTAATATTTATTTGACATACCTACATTATACGTTTCATAATCTTTCTTGACATTGGAATTTAAATTAGACTTTATAAACTTGCATACTTAGTAATAGACGAAACGATGTATAATTTAATATTACCTTCCATCTTAATATCCGAGTTTGTATCAAATAAATTAATTATTATCATAATGATAACAGATTACATTGTCTTCCAGAAGTCGTGGAATGAGATGATAATATTACAAATTATTTATTATAAAAAATATTCGTTTTCGTTGCTACCATGTTTATCCTTTTGACCATCAATGTCAGCGATACTTGACAAATGACAGCGGGCATTATTCTCCCTTTATTTTGGCTAAGTGGCGCATACCCCTGGGATTTAAATAATCCCGAAACTGTGTTCAGGGTAAAGACTGTACAGTCAGAGTCCATACGGCGCACTACTCTCATTATTATAAATCGCTTGACGCTGTTTAAAAAAAATGAGAAGACTAAAAGTAGAACTGTCGTCAAGATCAGTCGGTAGTCTAGATTTCATAATAATAATGCTCTAATTATCGACTATTGTAGACATATCATGTGGTTGGAATTAACTGTAAAAATTGAGCTTTTATGTAACCAAGTAACAACTACTCCTAGTTAAAGACTATATGTGTCAATTTAATAAAAATACAAATGAAAATTACAGTTATTCAAAAAATAAAAACGAAAATTAATTCACTTTGTTGTGGCATCTTAAAACTCACAGATTATTGCAGTTAATTTGTTTTTGAAACAAAAATAACAACAATACTTCATACTTATACATTGCACAAAAAGTTGAGATCAATAGAAAACATATAATTATTATCCAACTGACAATAAACAATAAAGCTCGTTATAAAACCAAAACCTAATAAGCGAGCAAGGTGTAATTAATTTTGAGTTAGTTAAATCTCGGGAACATAACATATTATACAAATAACAACTAAATAAATCGCATATCACTCTCCAAACGAGCAGAATCTCATCGTTATTTATGGTATGTGGATTAATTATAATTTTCGATTCATAATATCTCATCATCTCACACAGGATACGTGAAATATGATACCACTCAGTCTTAACGACACGCATTTTCCATCGCCCATTAATGTGAGACTGGTGTATAAATACTTCAAGGTTGAAATTGTCAGTAAAAGGTGAAATTGGTGTTTGAGTTTGTACTTTGAACAGTTACTCAAAGGTAGTCGACATCTGTCAGTGTATTTAGTTCGGTAAGACAAGTGCTATGCAGTAAGTTCGGTTTTAATGGGCTTCCTAGATATGAAGTGCTATCGAATATTTTTCTTACAGTTTGTTTTACATGCCATGCGATATAAATAGACTAAAATAGTTTTTGTTTGACACTTTAATTTTTAAACAGAAGATCTTAAAAAAAAAAGTAAAATAATATAAAAATTTCTAATCTTCTACTACTCGAACATAGTAGTGTTATTTTCAAAAGATCTGACTTGTATAAGTAAATCATTTTAATCATATTTCACTTTTTTATGTAGGATGGATTAGCTCTTGATCCCATTGAAGCCCGGGGGCCAGACAGAATCCACGATGGAACAAGCTAACCCAGAAGGTGCCTATTCACCCTGGCTTTGACAAATGGACGGGTTATACGTTCTCGGAAATACAGACGCAGGGAGGGAGTTCTATTGTGGTTATTGAATATAAATACGTAAATAATATAAACTCAAATGTTTTTGTTGAACTCCAATTTATTAATTTTTGACAACGTCTCATATTTTTATATTTTCATAGACAAGAATGACAAAAATAAAAACTAAATCGAAAGAGTTTGCACTCCTACATTACCCCCTCCCCAGTAACTGGGTAACGAGGTTACGGAACTACACAAAAGCTATAATGATTAACGGAAAACTCATAAATTATTTACCACAATAAACTAACAACTAAAACAAAACGTTATTTCTTGTGAACTTAATGAAACTAAACAATAATAAAATGAACTAAAAATATTTTTCCGGTATTTTTACACGTCTACCTACTCTAGTTGTAATTTCTTTAGAATTTTGTTCCCTATTATTAACAATGTCTTTAGTTATATTATCTCTACAACTACTATCATGATCTAATAAATAAGCTGGTTTTAATCTATCTATAGAAATATTTACATTTTTGTTATTAACTTTAACAGTAAAATATTTGTCATAACGTTTTACAACTAAAAATGGACCTTCATAAAAAGATTCTAAAGGTTTCTTAACTCTATCGGTTCTTAAAAATACATGGGAAGAAGTTAACAAGTCTTTATGCACAAATATATTGCTATTACTAAAATCTAAACATCTTTTCCGAGGTTTTATACTGTCCATTATTTTAATTAAATCGGAAACAAACGTATCGGAATCAGGTAAAGTTTGCGGTCTCTCGAAAAATTCGCCAGGTACCCTAATAGTGGTACCATATACCATTTGGCTAACTGTAAAATTCTTATCATGTCTAAGCGCAGTACGCATTCCTAACAATACTGTTGGTAGTGCGTCTGTCCATCTTATATTATTATGAGCTTTAAGAGCAGCTTTAAGAGTTCTGTGCATTCTTTCTACTTTGCCATTGCATTGTGGATGATAAGCTGTTGTAAATTTTACTTTGGAACCACATATTTTAGCCAAACTTTTAAATAAATGTGATTGAAATTGAGCACCTCTATCGCAAATTATAGTGTGAGGAATTCCAAACCTTGCTATCCAATGAGCAAACAACGATTTAGCTACGGTTTCTGCTGTGCTATTACGAATCGGAATGACTTTCATCCAATCTGTATAGCGATCTATACACGTCAGGCAATAGACGTTTTCCTCTGATGGTGGAAACGGGCCTATTAAATCTATATGAACTATTTCAAATCGTCCATCAGCGTCTGGAAAAGCAGTGATTGCTGATTTGGTATGACGAATGACTTTATTTTTCTGACATTCGACACAAGTTTTTGCCAAAAATCTAACGTCCTTATTTATATTTTTCCAAATAAATTTTGAAGTAACCTGTTTGGTTGTAGACTTGATGCCAGGGTGTGAAAGATTGTGCATAAGATTAAAAATTAATTTACGGAAATTTTCAGGAATATAGGGTCTAATGTTATTCGTAGAAGTATCACACCACAATGTATCATTTGTACTAAGTTGATATGGTTTAAATTTCAATGAAGTTGACAACTTGAGTTGCTGAAGTTCATTGTCATTAATTTGAGACTTAGCTATTAAGCTATAATCAATTACGTCTACGGTACTGATTCGAGATAATGTATCAGCTATAATATTATCATGACCACTAATATGTCGAATATCTGTAGAAAATTCCGAAATATATTGTAAATGACGAAGTTGCCGTGGAGATGCTTTTTCATTTTTTTGGCGAAAAGCAAAAGTTAGAGGTTTATGATCTGTAAAAATTATAAAATTACGACCTTCAAGATAATGCTTAAATTGTTTAATAGAAATATATATACTCAACAATTCTCTGTCATATGTGCTATATGATTTTTGAGCATTGTTGAGCTTTTTAGAGTAAAAAACTATTGGTTTCCAGCTGCCATTTTCATATTGCTGCAAAACTGAACCTATAGCTAATTCCGATGCGTCTGTAAATAAGGCTAGTGTATATTTATCATTAGGAAAAGTTAATAAGGCTGCATTTGCTAAATCGGTTTTACATTTTTGAAACATTTCTTTAGCATTTTCGGTCCAAGCTATTTTAGATTTATCTTTTTTCTTTGAACCTTTAAGATAATCATGTAAAATGGCCTGTGTCTTAGCAGCATCTTCAAGGTAACGTCTATAAAAATTAATTAAGCCTAGAAATGTTCGTAAATCATGAACTGTTTCTGGTAACTTATAATCTAATATAGTTTGTACCTTGTTAGGTAGAGGCTTAGTACCTTCTTTTGTAATAAGGAATCCTAAAAACTCTACTTCGTCAAGATTAAATTTAGACTTAGATACATTAATACGTAAGCCATATTCATCGAGCCTTTTGAAAACTGACGTTAGGTGTTCTATATGTTCATCAGGTGTCTTTGACGCCACCAAAATGTCATCTAGATAAGGAAAAACAAAATTGAAGTCTCTGAACACTGAATTAATAAATCTTTGGAATGTTGCTGGTGCATTACACAAGCCAAAGCTCATAACGTTGAATTCAAATAACCCAAAGGGTGTAATTATAGCTGTTTTGCATTTGTCTTCTTCATTCATAGGTATTTGATAATAAGCCTTGAACAAATCAATTTTAGAAAAAATCGTCTTACCAGGTAAAATTGTGAAAAAATCATCAACTCGGGGAAGTGGATACCTGTCCGGAACTGTCTGTGCATTCAGCCTTCGGTAGTCTCCGCATGGACGTAGAGTTCCATCTCCTTTCCTTACAACATGAAGAGGACTAGACCACTGGGAATTTGAAGGACTGATTATTCCATTGTTCAGCATGAATTGAAATTCTTCCTTAACAGATTTGAGCGTGCTAGGATCCAATTGTCTTGCTTTACAGTGAATAGGTTCTCCTTTTGTCACTATGTGATGTCGGGTTTCGTGCTTGGTCGATGTAGGTAAAATATTAGGCTTAGTGATGTTAGGAAATTTCATCAATAGATCGTAACAGTTATGATCTTTGTTCATAGTGCTGATGACGTCTTTCTCTGAAATGGATGTAATACTTGCTGATATGGATAGTTTTGTGACAGTATCAACTAATCGTTTGTTGCGTAAATCTATTAGCAGGCCAAAATGTTTTATAAAATCGGCGCCAAGTATGCCTTTATCAATCTTTGCAATTACGAAAGGCCATTGGAATTGGCGGCGAAGTCCCAGATCTACAGTCAAAACTTTAACGCCGCAAGTGGCAATCTCTGTTCCATTCGCTGCAAATAACTTGATAGATTTGTCCAATTTGTCCTTTGACTTTGCTGGTACAATAGAGACGTCAGCTCCACTGTCTACTAGCAATCGTAAACCAGTTCTCTTTTCCATAACAAAAAGGCGTGACGTGCGACCAGGATTAGTTCTCACAGTCGAGTTAGTCGCTAGTTCTGCTGTGTTTGTTCGTTTCCCTTATTGACCCATGCACATGGCGGTACGCATTTATCTGCTCTGCATCTCTTGCCATAGCGAAAATGGTAATAGCAGTATCTGCCTTTAGGGTCGTATCTTTTGGAAGACTTCGAGCGAGAGCGATTAGATGATCGGTTAGATTCTCGGCTAGTTGACCGAGGTCGCCTTTGGACCATAGTGTGCATAGCTGCCAGTTGGTTTTCTAGGTTAGCTATTTTTTGTAGAAGCGTTGCAATAGAGTTTTGGTTTAGGGCACAAATTTGGCTAGTGGAAGATGGTTGATTGATGTCAACAATTTTGTCTGCCATGATCGCTAATTTTTGGATGTCTTCATCACTGACGATTAGTATATTTTTTATGTTGTCCGGCAATTTATCGAGCCACAGAGTTTTGAGGGCGGTGTTTGACATGTCCGTCCCAGCCAGCGACTGCATCTTTCGCAATAATTGAGAAGGTTTTTGATCTCCTAGTTCAATTCCGGTAAGTAGGGTTTTTATGCGTGTATTTTCGCTATCCTTAAATATTGTAAGTAATCTTTCCTTACTTTGAGTATATTTGTCCGTGATTTTATCATTTGAAATTATATCCCACAGGTTGTCTATTAATTTCGGGTCAATTTGTGAAACAAGGTGATTGAATTTGGTGGTTTCGCTTGTTATTTAATTTATTGAAAACTGTGCATCAATTTGATAAAACCAGATTTCGGGTTTTTCTGGCCAAAAATTGGGAAATTTGAGACTTACAGCGTTCGTTTCGTTGTTTTCTGCCATGACTAGATTTTCACGATTTTCACACAGATATAATTTTGAAATGATGTGCCGGAACGTTGCTTGAAGTTTTTCCGTTGTCGGGGTCACCAATTATTGTGGTTATTGAATATAAATACGTAAATAATATAAACTCAAATGTTTTTGTTGAACTCCAATTTATTAATTTTTGACAACGTCTCATATTTTTATATTTTCATAGACAAGAATGACAAAAATCTTAAAAACTAAATCGAAAGAGTTTGCACTCCTACAGTTCCACATCTTTGCTGTGCACATGACACTAATTTTTATACCGAAGGTTTTTTAATGATGATCTAGTTTAGAGTCACCGCATGCAGTTTCTACAGCACTACAGCTACCTACAGCACATAGGATAATATTCGATTAAATTCTAGATTTAAGTATAGTGGTGTGGTATTTTTAATAACAATAAATTCTAAGGACTGCTTCATCTGAAAATATTTCTTTAATTTTTAGTTGATGTGTATATTGTATTAACCCGTTAATTTTTACTACAATTGATTTTTAAGCTATTAAGTTTTTAATTAAAAGAAATATTATAGACAAAGGTTGGAAAATCAGACAGATAAATAATAAAGGTATGCCAAATCGACTACAATGATTTGAAAGCAACAAAGGGATGAAATACTTTCCGCGTTAATGATGTTCGAGCAGACTTTCTGTACTGAAATATATTGTGGTACGGCGCTTGTAGAACGATCACACGTTTTTATACGGATGTATGCATGGGGCAGGTCCTCACCTGGGTCCATAATTTGTAAACAAAAACAGATATTTTATACTTTACCCTCCTCAAATGTGAACCTATTATGGACAGGATATGTTTTCTTAAAAGTATCTATAGTTAGTACTTTAGCATCAATTGAAGGTTTTTCAATAGATGACTTTGACAGCTACGAGTATCTGCTTAAAAGTAAATAAAACTCAAAATAATGAAGTATAATTTGTGATTCTAAGTTCAGTTTTGACATCATATTACATTGCTCTGTTTTTTTTTTAGTTTCTTATGCATATGCAAAATGTTTTATCATAAAACGCATTTCTGTCTTTATATAAAGTTCTAACAGCTGACGTATAGGGACGTTTATTAAATTAAAAAAATCTGTTTTCTTTTTGTATATCAGGCATTGTGATCAAATAGCTGTCTTAGAAAGTACGTTGTAATATATATTTTGTATTTAAGAATCTCGAAATAATATGTAAATATCTAAATAATGAAACATAATAATTATCTTCATTATATTTACTAAATTAGCTTTTAGTAAACATAATAAATGATATAAATATTTTTTTATTTATTTAAATATAATTAAATTAAACCACGACTAGACTATGTACCATAACACGAAATAACAAACTAAAGAGAATTTTTAAATGGATCGCGGTACTTCCCCCCCTACAGCATGTCAATTAATTAAAGCAATTAACCATAGTCACATTATCGTTTTTGCAGTATTGCTTTATCACTAGTGTTCTATTTATATATTAATTTAAGAATAGTTAGTAATTTAACAAATCATCAAGAAAAATTGATCTTACTATCGTAAACAAAATATTTATAATATTGTTATATCGATAGAACCAACACTAGTAAATCCTTACTAATATTATAAATCGGAAAGTGAGTTTGTTTGTTTGTTTGTTTGTTTGTTTGTTCCGCTTTCACGCCGTAACTACTGAACCGATTGCTTTGAAATTTTGCAGACGTAAAGATAAAAGTCCGGATTAAATAATAGGGTACTTTTTATCCTGGAAAAAAATTGATATTCCCGAAGTAAAACAAAAATATTGATTGCTTGATGGATGGATTGTAGATGGCGCTGTGTGTCGTTTAAAACAAGGTAAAATATTGCAAACGAATATAAACTAAACTAAACTGTTTTTTTTTTACATCTACTTATATGTTGCAAACGAATATGAACATGTAAATTTTGAAGCTAAATGATACGAAAATGAATCCTCGAAAATGAGGAATTCTCGAGGGATGACGTACAATTTGTTTTATCGTCTAAATTGTTTTTTTTACATCTACTTATCCTGAAATCACTAAAATCAACGAATTACTAATTGGTATAAGTATTAGTTACGTTATTTAGTTCTTGAGGTATGCGATAGATGGCGCTGGGTGTTTTTTTAAACATGGTAACGATGTGTTTTTTAAAATACATAAGAAGTGGAATGCTAGCTTACGCTATTTAGTTCTTGAGGTATGCGATAGATGGCGCTGGGTGTTTTTTAGAACATGGTAACGATGTGTTTTTTAAAATACGTAAGAAGTGGAATGATAGCTTACGCTATTGCTTTATACCGCAATATAACCGAATTCCACGCGGGCGAAGCCGCGGGCGAAAAGCTAGTATTTCATAAATCAATTGAAATTGTATGTGATGATAACTGTGAAATTAGTCTGAGTTAGTAGATAAATTAATTAGAACAATGGAAAAGATAGATTTCATCTAAGATTATAAAAATTGATAACATTTCATTTAAGCGATAATATTAATTTTTATTCTATGGCTATATCTAATTTATGTTAAGCTTAATTTTGTAGTAAAAACGCAATAACTTAGACACCTTAGAAGATTTGTAAACAGTGCTTGTCTATGTTCTGTTTGCTTCTGGCATCCGTTAAGTTTATGAAAAGACGTAGTGCTAATCTGGATAAACGTTTGCGATCGTTTCTCTTGCACGGTTTAAAGCTACGCGCTACGAAGCTACGAGCCGTAGCGTTGTTAGAAATTAGAAAAGTTATAGACTATTAAATCGAAAATACATTTTATATCAGAAATAGATAGGATAAGACTTGCGATAAGTATTATAGTAATAAAAATTATTCTATAATTTAAACATTACTATTGGCTTTCATTGGCAATAAAAAAGTTAATATTAAAAACTAATTAGTTAAAATCGGACTTAGTTCATAATGAAAAAACTTTCTAACAGGCAAATTGATTTCTTTTATCTCCGTCGTCTTTTAATAATATTGTGTTTCTTAGAAATTTGCTTTCTTATTACCTAAAGCTAAGACCACGTACGGTCTAGATACATAATCGTGAATGTACCTAACTAGTGTTTGCGACAAAATTTCAATTAAGTGATAAATTTCACAAGAATATGCTTCTAATTAAACCATCTTATTATCACCATTATCTTAACCATCGCGTCTGTGTTTGAATTTCCATGGCATATGAATTACGATTTAAATCAACTGTTGTATTTCGATTTGAACTTTGAATTTGCAACATACAAATGTCGCGAAGAGAACTTAATAGATAAAAAAAACAAGAGAACCGAAACAAAAGCTGAAGAATTTATTATTACTGAATAAAAAATACTTAATGTTTTAAAATTTAAATTAATTTATTAAATATGGCTAGTAACAATAAGAATACTTTTTTCTAATTTTATCACTTATAGAAAGAATAAGTTGGCGGCAGACATTAGAATACCTTAGAAAACTGTATACTATTTTACGTCTATGTATTTAGTTCACGTCCAGTCAGTAATCCACATGGATAGTATTGCTATCTCTTTCGTACTTACGAAATAGCCAACGGCACATTAGCTTACTCAAAAATTACACTTTTGATTTACGCGTTATGGCGGAATAAAAAACACATAAAGATGTCAACCGCGCAACGTCAGCGGACATTTGAAAAATCTGTAGTTTCAGGTGCGAAACATTTAGTTTGTAGATTTTTTTTAAACAGTAGACCGATCAATACTGCAAGCAATAACAAGGTTTTAAAGATTTGGTAAGTTAATCTTAAAAAAACTTAAGTAATCTTAATATATATAAATCTCGTGTCACAATGTTTGTCCTCAATGGACTCCTAAACCACTTAACCAATTTTGATCAAACTTCGTAACTATCTGTTATTTGATCTAACTTAAAAGATAGGATAGGTTTTATTTTAATTTATAACACAGCATCGCGTGTCCGGGGCAGCTAGTAATATTATATGATAAACAAAATTATATGTAACGTTTATCTGTCAAGGAATGCAACAGGCACTTGTGCGTGTGCTCCGTGGCTTTGTTATACATAACAATCCACTAAGGAATCTGAAAATACCGGATTATTTAAAATGGGGGTCTTTCACTTGTTGTATTATGTTAACTTTTATAGAAAATTACCTTGATCAAAGATAAAACACGGATGAATATCTTAATATATATAATTCTTCTGTGAGTGTGTATGTCACTGAACTCCTCCAAAACGGCTGGACCGATTTGAATGAATTTTTTTGTGTGTGTTCAAGGGGATCTGAGAATGGTTTAGATTCACAAATCAGTCCGGCAGATGGCACTGCAGACGGTATCTAGGTTATTTATCTATACTGCAAAAATAACAGGCAGGACAACGTCTGTCGGGTCCACTAGTATTATATGATAAACAAAATTATATGTAACGTTTATCTGTCAAGGAATGCAACAGGCACTTGTGCGTGTGCTCCGTGGCTTTGTTATACATAACAATTCACTATGGAATCTTAAAAAACCGGATTACTGAGAAAGGGGGTCTTTCACTTGTTGTATTATTTTTATCGAAAATTACCTTGATCAAAGGTAAAACATGTATGAATATTGGTTATAAAGTAGAAATTATTAAAATGGTAAATAACATACATTATTTTCGCCACTTAATAACTTGTTCGAAACAGCATTCCAACAACATTTAAACAAATATTTCGCTTGTATTGAACTTCACTGATCGTTATTAATGCGAAGTTATTTAATTTACCATAATATTTCTAGGAATCAATTAATAGATAAATTTAGCTTTATTACCATCAAATTTCAAAGTTTATTTTTGTTATAGTACCTATTGCAGCAATCCTTCTTCAGAAAAGACACATACACACATGTTTCTATATGCTACATTGACCTTTCGCCATACGTTAATATGTTGACTTACTAACCTAGTATTTGATTTAAGTGTTACCAATGATAAAATCTTTAATGTAGGTAACTATGGTTTGTACTGTCTGTTGTAGGTATAACCATGACCTCCAGGTGGTGAATGTCGGATATAGAACGAATCAAATCAAATGTCTTTATTGTGAAATGTAGGTTAATTGTTATACAAAGATTGTTGTGAGGTTTCAAATGATTTCCACCTTTTACAAGGTATACAATAATGATATGCTAAAATTTTGTAAAATAAACAAACAGTATTAAAAAAAAAATAAAAACAACAGAAAAATGTAGGTCTACAATGTCCGAATATGTTAATGTCAGATAATTTAAATACTATTTTAGATGTCATTAGTAATTCAGGAATTATTAATTAATTATTATATAATATAATATAATATGTCATAAAGTTAATATATGACGTCATATCCATTTCATTTAAGGAAGTGTCTCTAAGAAAAACTACCGTTGCGTAATATGTTTTGTCAATTAGCAGCGTCATTAAGCGTTTTTTTTAAATAGTATAATTGGTAATATTCTTATAGTATGCGGGATTTTATTGAATACTAGCTTCCGCCCGTGACTTCGTCCTCGTGGAATATTGCAACAATATTTTTCTAAAATAAAAGTAGCCTTAGTTACTTCTTATTACATCAGCTACCTGCCAAAAAAAGTCCCGTAAAAATGCGTTCAGCCATTTCAGAGATTGGCCGGAACAAACAAACAGACAGACAGAAAAAAATTGTAAAAAATATTATTTTGGTGTATGTACCGTATATATATTCATATACATGTAGTAAAAAACGGTTATGTCAATTTTATTTATATGTATAGATTTTAGTAGCCACACCAAAGAAACTATTGCTAAAGAGTGAGCGAAACGATAACATACTCTTTGGAAGCATATTTGTCATATAGAGTGTATCTTGCATAGCTAAACATCTTAATTAAAACGGATGACTTACAGAGATGGAATAATAATATTACACTAGTTATATAACAGATCTACTCATATATAGTGGTGGGCTTGAAATAAGAATTAATACCGAACAACTCTTTGAAAATAAACAAATAACAAACGTACACCTTTCTTGTAAATAACGAAAGGACCACCCGGGATATCTGGATATTGTGGCCCAATGATTAGTTAAACTCTAGTTTAAAAGAGCTTAATTGAAACGATAATATGATAATAAAAGAACGAGCGCAGGAAATTCGTCAGCTTTAACAGAAGTAAGGACATTTAGAATATTATATATCACTAGCGGCCGCTCGCGACTTCGTCGACGTGGAAGATTGAACATTACTTTATTTTTTTGAAATAAAAGATTTTTTTTCTAAAATAAAAGTAGCCTAAGTTAGTCCTTATTACATCAGCTACCGGTTAATAAAAGTCCCGTCAAAATCGGTCCAGGCATTTCAGAGATAAGCCGGATAAAAACAGACAGACAGACAGACAAAAATGGTAAAAAATGTTATTTTGGTGTATGTACCGTATATATATTCATATGCATGTAGTAAAAAATGGTTATTTCAATATTACAAACAGACACTCCAATTTTATTTATATGTATAGATTACCATACATTATCCAAAAAAATAATATTATTCTATCATCACATCAGCAGTTTATTAGTTTCATTACACCGTTGATGACCACAAAGTCAACAAATATCTTTTTTAAATAAGCACTTTTAAACGCTGCTACGACATAAAGAAAATAAAAGATAAGTTTTATAAAGTAACACTAGCTGACCCGGTAATGCTATGATAACGCGTTGCTATGGTATTGCGTTGCCATGGTAACGTGTTGCTATGATAACGTGTTGCTATGGTAACGTGTTGCCTTGGTAACGTGTTGCTATGGTAACGTGTTGCTATGGTAACGTGTTGCTATGGTAACGTGTTGCTATGGTAACGTGTTGCTATGGTAACGTGTTGCTATGGTAACGTGTTGCTATGGTAACGTGTTGCTATGGTAACGTGTTGCTATGGTAACGTGTTGCTATGGTAACGCGTATACAATGGAAAAAGAGCGGGAAAAAGAGCGGAAAGACAAACACACAAACAAATTTGTGTTCTTAAATTATAGATTAAGATGTACGAGTATATTAACATAACTATCAAATAATAATTATATTATGACAATACTTTGTGTGTGTGTTTGTTACCATATTGTCTCGCTATCCTAACATTGCAAAACTAAACTTGCCCTTACGTACTCCCGCAAAAACAATACGATAGCGTGTTTCTTCGCGCCACAGCGCCATCTAGTAACTAATAAAGAAATATCAGACAACATTGTGCAACAACGACGATACCACAACAACCAGACTCGAATCTACATCGAAAAGTTTGTTTTCTACATTTACCTGGCCAGGGATCGAACCCGTGACCTCGCAGTGGCAATACCATGAAAACCGGTATGCGAGCCACTGGAGCTCGAAGGTCGTCTTAAATTTATATTGTTTTCTATAACAATTTAAATCTGGGTTATCATAACATCAGTCGGTCATTACCGCAAAGATCATTTCTTTTCGCGTTACAAACTCTCAGCGAAAATATTCATATTCCAAAACATCACCCTTTCACATTGTTTCGCAAAATTATGCGATTCATCCGCTGCCTTGAAACTTGGCTCCCAATTTTCGACAAGATGGAATGCATCTTAATCCTCAGAGATAAAGTATAATTTAAGGGCATACGTTCTTAGTTTGTTTAAGATACGGATGAATGTGTGGATTGTTGCTAAGTCACTTCTATAATGTCAGTCAGTCAGCAACATTAGATGATTGTTTTGAAATTTCTCTTAGCTATGCATTGGGATCTTCCATTATTATTATAGCTCTCTTTATTTTCTTTGATTAGGGAAATCGTTATTACAAATTAACCCGTGGCATCCCCTAACCATTCGGATTTCTTTTTTTTTACGACGTACACACGCCGCTCGTCTTTTGTTATACCTTAGGACCTTATGAGTTATATTTTCGAGAAACTAATGAAACAAGTGCACTCTAGAGCTTTCTGGAATGCTATCCGGATTTAACGTATCGGTTACGAGCATATACATATAAACGATTTCCCTAATCAATGACAATAATTACAGCTATTATTACTTAATATTCCATGTTTAGTTATTACCGCACATATTGTGAAGAAAGATTCCACGGCCTCGTAAGGCTCAGGGTGCTTTTGAGGAATGATTTTTTATAATTGTTTCTTTCCTCATACTTCTAACTTATTTATCTCTACTTAATTTACGTACATTGACTACTAAAGTAGCAAATGAGATGAATTTAATGTCAAACTTTAATGAAACATGGATTTATCACCGCCATGGACAAAAACTGAGTCCAAATAGTATACCGCAGAAAAAACCTGCTCCGGGAGAAGGTGTAGACGGTTTTATCGGCTGTAATAGGATGGCGCCCATTATTGCGATGGTTATGAAATAATAATCGTTGACTCTCTTGAAAAAAGTAAAACAATAAAAGAAGCTTACTATGTTTCGCTACTTGATAAGCTAAAGGCAGAAATAAGGAAAATACGGCATAAAAGTATGAGCAGGTTTGAATTTCTCCGGAGCTGATATGCTGAACGATGAAACCCAGTTTTGTTTAATGTCTAGATAAATATTTAATAAAATATTTTATTAACTATATGCTTAAATAATTCATTCTTTATTTCAAATTAAAATCAATTCAATTACTACGGACAGACTACAAGTTAATCTTCTATTTCATTTATTTAGAACACCTGTAAAGGAACTCTGATAAAACAAAGAATGTTGATAGGTAGATGAAATCAGCCAAGATGTGGATGGGTCTCAGTAGACTTGATTGCTGCTGGTAATTTGAGCAAGGAACTGTAACTATTGGGTGGGGTTTATTAAAGACGTGTAATTATTCTTGAGGTAAAATTAATTTTTTCGTAACTATTAACATTGTCAATTTTCAAACATTAGAATAAAACAACTTTTGACTTATGTCATCCTGTGATCACGGTTCCTGTAAAGGAGTCGAAACGTCAGGATTAAATATAAAATAAAACATGCGCAAAAATCGGTAAAATAGTGTTTTATTATAAAAAATAAAAATAAGAATTTTAATATTTTCATATTTTGATTTATGTTTCACATACTAACTGAAGTCCTGAACATTCTGTTCCAATTTGATTTACACGTAGCAAAACATTAAAATAGAATTAAACAGACTAGGTTCACTTGTAGAACAGATTGCAAATAAACATATTTCGTGAGCTTTAAGGCTTTTTGCAGCTGCTGTAGCAATCTCGGCTTTTATTAATATAGAGGTCCAGTCAATGAATTTAATAAAAAAGCTAGATGATATTAAGATAACTCTCTAACATAATAAAAATATCAATGTTATGTATGAAATAAATTAATTAAATGTATTAGTCATCATCATCATATCAGCCGCACGACGCCCACTGCTGGACATAGGACTCCCCCAAATGTATTAGTAAAACAATACAAATGTTTTTTGAACAATACGTTTGCAATTGTATAAAATAATTATCATTTGCTATGCAGTTGAAGTTGGCCGCGAGTTACCTGTTCATGGATTCTAGGACTGAACCACGATCGTAGCGAGTGGTTCAAAGATAGAAAGCTAAGCGTAGCGTGGGTTTCAGAGGTACGAGACGTTAAAAACTTTGCTGCCGATTCGCTCGGCAGTTTTTGACCTCACACATTTTTGACACAATTTTTCACCTCACTACAGCGAGGAAAATTTTTAGGTGTAAGAAAAACAGCTTAAACAAAATGTTAAATAGGTATCTTCGTCGCTGCTGGACATTTTTACTCAATACTCAATAATTTATTGCATAAACCACAATGTACATAATATTATTATATTCCTTCGGATTTAACCATCTGAACGCATCTAAAAATACTTTAAAATTGGTTTCTATTAATGTGACTTTACTAAGAATACCGAAAATCACTTTGAAAGTTCTTTTTCGTGTGTGGACGAAATCTAATCATATGTTATGAAATCTTACCCACCATACATTTAAAATTCTTATACTTTAGAAATAGTATAGGTATACTAAATATTATATATTTTTGCTGTTATGATTTAAGGAAGTATAATTTTTAACAAATCCAAAACGGAGCATTATAGTAATAATTTATATAAGAACAAATTGTTACTTATAAATTCTATAATGACGATTCGGAACGTACTATGTTTGTTTTTTTTCTATAGAAGGATTCTTATTTGAAAACACCTTCCACGCTAGCGGATAAAACTCAATTTTCCACGCAGAAATAGAATGACAAACCAAACTTTTCCGAGCGTGTGAAGTGAAAATATAATTGTAGCTATAACTCCTTTTGCAGGTTGAAAGATTGGTCGAGTGATCGAAGTCTTTAGTGCGGCACGCCATGCAATGAACAAAATTTATTGCATAAATCCATTAGAAACCAGAAACAGAAAACTCGCTTTTTAAATATACTTAATTGCACTTTAAAGCAAAAATTTCCACCGACCACAGTTTCAGTTCCAGTTCCAGTATTAGGTCCGTGTGAACTTAAAAAGTCTTATTACTATTAATATAATGAGTCAAATTGGTGGGTTTCCTAGTAAGCTTCACAGGGTTCCTTCTCCCTTCTTCGAGATCCATCGTCAGATTAGCTCTGTTGTATTTATTTAATTAGGCTAATAACCTACATATACATGATAAGTTTCGTGACGATACAAAAGTAGCAGTAGTTACTCAGCTTCTTAGATTTTATTACAAAGTATCTTACTTACTAGTCAACCTAATAAAAGTGTGTTCATACTCCAATACGCTAATTAAATCAGTTTCGTAAGACGGACCGCACTACACGCCTAATGGTACCCTGTTATTTGACAAAAAATCGCAAACTTTTATTTGAAATAAATATTTGACAAAATTAAACTTGATAAATTTATTATTTTTCAAACTATATTTTCTGTATATACTTTGATATATGAATTATTGATTATATAATTATATATAATTAATACTTCATAATTATAATGAGACTATTACAATGTTTTTAGGGTTATCCCCGTTATATACTATAAATTTCAAAACAATACATCATTTCATGAATTCTATTTTATCATATTAATTGTTAAAACCAATTAAAACATAAACAACTTCAATATACATAGCTTGGGATAGGTAACTTACAATATGAAATCATGTAAATTAGGGTAAGTCAAATGAACCAAAATGGTTAGCATAGGTTAAGTCATAACTCCAGCCAGCAACGAATTCCAGCCAACAAGAACCGCATTCGACAATGCATCTACCCACATTTTGTAAAATCATAAATATGACAAATGCATCACAGTCAATTTAACATTTCTGGAATGAGATTTTAACATTAGGAATATCTTCAGAGTAAAACATTTGTGAAATCAGTATTTTATCTATGATTACTTATAAAATAAAATATTTGCTAGATAAGGTGTTTGTCAAATGATTGGTTTTCATAATATTATTTTGGAAATGATTATTTATCATTCGTTTATTATTAATTAGTGAACCGCCTAAAAACTACTCCACTTGTGCATGAGTGTAAATTGATAGATAGTCATACCACATACATACATTTAAATGAAAGTATACTGATTTTATAAAAACCTAAAGTCGAAAGTGTATTAGTATGTACAAGGGGTATTTTCTATTATATATTTATATTTTCTGTGCTTGCCTGCATTGGTTTCAGTGGAAATAGGTTATATTGCACTTAATTAACTTCTGTGTGAGCCTTTGTCCGCACAGGGTTAAGCAATCTTGATATAATCTTAACAGTTTAGACAATTTTGTTTAAGAACATTATTTAACAGATAAAAAGAGTTAAATATGACAAAATGTAAACAACTTTTTTGCACCCTAATTCGTATTTTTGCCTCGTATTTGGTTAGTATTTAACCTATTGATTGTTATGTAAATTTTCAAAATTATAGTATAACGAATTGTCACAAAAGCTATTTAACTCTAATTAATGACCAACTAATTTCACTCAAATTAATTCATTTTCCCCAATGCGTTCTTCAATAAGGATGATTACGACGGTTTTATAATTGACAATCTAAGGTCATTTTTTTTTACATTACACACTGTGAGATTATCGAACAGTTTAATTTCGAATATTCAAAAAATATATATTTATTTAAATTAAGAAACAAACAATCCTTTATTTATATTTCCTAACGGAATGCAATTTCTCGAATAGACCTGACAGAACATTAAAATCATAAATAATATCAGTTCGGCAATAGCGCTGTACGCTAAATTATTACAGTGCATGCTAAACTAATCAAGTATACGTCAATGAAATAACAAAAAAAAATAATATCGTTTGACCGTTTTCTATTACCACTACTACGACCACGCTATTAAGCTCTGCTCCTGTTATTTAAATAATATTTCATGAACTATATATGTGGAATAAATTAATAGTAAACTAACTCGAACTACTTCAGTAGAACAGCCTACTTAAGATGTTTTTATATTTTCCAATTTAGGGGCAGAAAATAATAGTATAGTAAAATAATATGTTATCTACACTAATATTATAAAGAGATTTGTATTTTTGTATGTTTGCAATGAATAAACTCAAAAACTACTGAGCCGATTTCAAAAATTCTTTCACCATTGGAAAGCTACATTCACGCTGAGTAATACAGGCTATATTTAATGCTAGAAAAAATTGAAGAATTTTGTCCAGAAGCCGGGACGGGTCGCTAGTGGTCAATAAAAACATAAATACCTTTATAACTAACACCAATAATTTAGTTCCAAACTAAGCAAAGCTTGTACTATGAATACAAGGCAACGGTTACAACCATAACTATAAACAATAAACAAAATACTTGTGTTTGTCACATAAACATATTCGCCCATAAGGACTCTAAATTAGGGCCGTAAGTGCAACAGGCAGGACCGTACAACCAGTCTTCATTATTAGAGAAGCGATTGATAAAAGTATTTTGTACCCCAAGGACACTTCTTACTTCTTAATTGAGGAAATACGTATGATATTAAATGTGGTAGTCTCCCATTTTGCAATAAAATTGAGAATTATACAGGTTTACTGGAAATGTGTCTTTTTCCTTCTAGGAGGTTAAAGAGCATGTCAAAGACAATATATTTTGTTATGTAATATTATCTCTTGAACGTTATGATTTTTAAATGAAATAACAGTTTTATTTTTCAGAAAATATTTCGTTCTGGCCATTTAAAATTAAATTAAAGTAAAAGTATATATTTGCTTCTACTTTAATAGTTTTCCGATAGTAAACAATTTGTTTAATCAGAATAAATTAGATGAAGTAAAAACCTTTTTTTTTAATTTTCAAAGTTTACGGATATAAACAGTAAAATAAAAAAAAATAAAGTAAATATATATTAATAACATTTTAAAAATATCTCTGTTTATCTAATTGTCACTTCATTTATAAATCATAAAGATATTTAATGTACTTTATGAGAATTTTGAGATTAAGAATACACCCTGAATCAAAGGTTATGTTTGGAATTTTCATAATTTATTTTTAATGAACAGATTTTTTTCTACTGGAATACTTTAAAAAATTGTAGAAATAAAGGAAACTCGATACTTTAATATGAAATATTTTTAAATTTAATGTTAATTGGTCAAAACGGTATAGTTTCTAAACTACGAAATGGCTCATAAACCATTAAATTTAAAACATAACATTATATAAGAAAGCACTTTAATTGCCTGAAAATTTTAGTTCTTACTACAATAGTTGACTTATCTGTAACATTCTAGCAGGAACCCATTTCCAGTAACACTGTATATTTTTATTTGAAGGTAGGTACATGGATACTACATTGTCGAAACGGAAAGAGGCGGCTGTAGCTCATCGGTTGAGATGTCAGCTTTAACCTAAGCGGACTGTGTTCGATCCCCCCCGATTTACTACGGACACAAGTACGAGTATTTAGCTCACCACGTGGGGTTAACGGGAATAATAATAATGTATGTATCGTATAGTGAGTAGTTTTTAAAAAGAAAAAAATGTTGACGTGCTGAGTATACAACAATATATAAAACCTGTCTTATATATCTGCAATGCTGGCACCGTCCTATCTATACTACTAAATCTGTAGGTTCTGTCTGTACATTTAATTTTTTGGATAAATTCTATGATAATTATTCATTCATAGCAATTCTACTATTTTTAAAATGTTTGTTTATCAGTATGTTATACTTTAAGTTAAAAACGGGTTACTCAATTTCGATAAAATTTGGTATATGGTAAGGACATTGTGAAAATAATAAGCTATATATGATATCGGTAAAAACCTTATTCTAACTAATATTATAAATACCAAAGTCAGTTTGTGTATGCTTGATTCACTTTCCCACCTTAAAAACTCAACCAATCATATTGAAATTTTGCTACACCTTTTTAACGGTACAAAAAAAAAAGACATAGGGAACTTTCATCCAGAAAAAAAGGTACTTTTTCCGGAGATGGAAGTATAACTTTTAATCAGTAGTCTACATTAACGCGAGTGAAGCCGCGGGTAAAAAGTAATCTTTACTAAGTTTGATTGGATAGTCATTATGTGTAGTAATACAAAGGTGAAGGGTAGAGGTGAGTTCGTCTAGAGCTAACGAGAGATAATAGACACCTTTTCAGGGTCTTACAGATGTAAAAGATTTATTCTCGTGTTGTATAAAAGTCACCTTGTAACTTTGTCATTACATTATTAGGACTCGACTGTTTTTATTCCGAATTTAGCTGTCGGAGGTGTTAGTTTACGTGTCGATACTTTATATTATTCTGGGTGCCACTTTGCACAAGCAATGTATCCATGAACAATCCGTTAAATAGAATATGTTCATATTATAACAACCTTGGCTCTGACTACGACATTTTTAATTGTTCAAGAGATTCAAGAAGAGAAGACTTTCATTCAAGAGATTCTTACAGACGGGCGTCTCACCAAAGTCAGCCTTGTAAAAAAGGTTTAATAAATACAAATTTTATATTTGTAAAATTTCAAATTATGTATTTTTGACTGAGATTTTTGAACATGTAGGTGTATAGTTGTTGTCGTTTTTTTTATAATGTTGTGCACATTTGTAATTGGGCACAGGCATACACTTAGATTTTTTATAGTTTTTCTTTATTATAATTTCAGAGATAACGATGAATGACAGATAACTTTTGATGTACTTAAATTATGAACATGAAAATTACACAAGTTCATGTACTTAGGCCGTACTAAGTTTCCACATTTGATTTTGCGCGAGTTGTAACAATGTTCATATAAATTCAGCGATAACATGAATCATCAAATTGGCGGGACCAATGTTTTAATCACATTACTTTAATTTGGCACTTTCAACTGTGTTGAATACTGAGTATATACAAGTACATATGTAGTACTAAGTTTTCGGGTGTGAATTGCCTGCCTCTGAGTAGAGCTTTCAGAAGGTAGAGCTTTGACGTCAAAGTGGCGGGATCAGGGAGATCTTTACATACTTCATTTACCTTTAGAGATACAAATGTCTGGTTCGGGGTACAAATAGAACATATGTAGCACAAACATTTTAATGTGATACATTTCAAATTGGGGACTTGATCCCGCCATCTTGACGCTCACGTGTTTGTTACCATAGTTACCATAAACCTAAGAATAAAAGTTTTTATAATCAATTAACGTTACCATAGCAACGCGTGGCCGGGTCAGCTAGTTCTGCTTAAAACAGATTTTGGTCATATAAACTAAAGTATTTTCATCCCATTGGCATTTTGCCGTGTTTATTATTTGTTCATATTTTGTTATATTATTCTGAATGTATTTTTCAAAATTTAACGAATTAATTGTTATTATCGATTTTAAGGTTAAATTTGTTATAAATTATCATTTTTAACCCTCTTATCCAACATTTTCAATTGTGCACTTAAATTATCTACGTCTATAGATTGTAGTACTAGTTATAAATGTTATGTTAATAATGATTAACTTAATTGTAAAGCATATATAATAAAGTCGTAATAATAATAATAATAATAGTTTATTTCTATAATATATATATCTGGTTTTCTTTAGGAAGGCAAGAAACCACTATAGATTCTCGTAAAACAATTTTATCAATTGAAAAACAAATTATTCTAGATATGATAACTCAAGCAAATATATGTGTGGCCAGCTAATGTGTAAATAATTAATTTTCAAAGACACTTGTTCTTAAGGAGTAAATTCCAGTCGTGTGTCGGACACATACCTTTTTTATAACTTTTGATTTCTCAGTTAGCAGATTGTCAAGTTGCCAGAAATAATTTATTACCACACTACCTTCTAATGCTACTTTTATTTTATTACACCCTAGGCCCAAGTTTTCTGGAAGCTGCTCTGTCTCCTTCCACATTTATAATACTAGTAGGATTCGTAGTGACAGATGGGGCACTTGCATTAAGCTGGAGGCCCTATCCTCATAAGTAATGTTAGTCAACTTAGTTATTTTTTAATCGAAGCTTCTGATGATAGTACCTGTTAATAGCTTAGTCTACCAAGTTTTGTATTAATTAGTTTTATGATACGCTGTTGGTATTCCGAATAAAATAAAATAAAATAGTTCAGACAGTTACATTGAGTTTTGCTTAGAATTCTTTAATATGCGATTTTTAGTAGACCTTTAATCTGAAATGCAAGTCACGATAGATAATCGTAGGTGTGGGTCGTGGATTCAGACACAAAATCGGTGATAAAAGTCGGTCCTATAGTAGGATTCCTTCCAGAGCCGGATCTGTAGGTCTGGAGGCCCTGGGGCAACGAAAGGTCCGAATTATTCAAAATCATTTTTTGAGAATATGGTTTATACAGTTGTGATAACAATATTAAAAGCTCTTTTGTATTCCTCTCTCTAAAATAAATAAAAATCTGAATAAACGTGGCAGTTGCTGACCAGTCCCAAATTTGTATTTTTTTTATCTGTATTTTGGGGCCCCCTTTCATATGGAAGCCCCAAAGCCGTAGCCCCGCCTGTCCTCTCCAAATGCGGCCCTGCTTACTTCGACTCTATCTTATTAAGTAAGAGATTGGTTTGGCTGAGCGGAAGTGACCTTGACTAACGATTTCAGGTTCAAGTCCCGATAAAGGCAATATTTGTGCAAGTAATACTGCATTTCGTATATAATATATATATATCTTTGAATATTATGTATGTATCATATATGTATGTTTATCCGTTTCCCTAGTATCCATAACACAAGCCTTACAGTGCTTACTTTGGGCTAGGCTAATTGGTGTGAATGTAAGAAAATATTTATGATTATTTATTGTTATTATTAATATATAAAAAACCACTCAGCAATTACCATACACAAACATAACGCTCCCAGGATTCGAACCTGAGAATTGTAGCAGGGTCACTACTATTGCATAAACCAGCCGTCAAATTCAATTCAAGTTTATTAGATTTTTTATTTTCACTCTTCACCTTTAGCCGTGTTGCGCATGTTCTATTAGTACCTATAGATAATGCACGTGCCGGCTCAAGTTAAAATGATATGCCAGACGGGCTAGTTCGGAAGTGACGGCAATTTCTTAATTAAGTAATCTGCTAGACAGCTGTGTCAACCTATTAACGGTAATAATGTAGGTGTGCGTTAAAGTAAGGATATTACCCACAGAATACTTACAATTAGTACGATGTAGTTCGTGTTGCCATTTGGTACCCGCAGAGTAGAATACCAGTAACCGTTCACATCTAAGGCGCTGCGCAAAAGTAGACACTTTTTGTTGCCGACACGGCAAACCACTACAGGGAACCGTAGTGGCTGTGTCCCGTAGCTGTGATCGGATACAGTGGCCTGTTGCTACTACTGGTTACTGGTAACCGTAGTTGCTGTGTCCGGTGGGGGTAATCGGACACAGTATCCGGTCGCTACTTCTGGACACAATTCGTCGGCTGGCCCTGCCCGTGCCCCTGCGTCAGCCGTTCAGTGTGCGTGGCTTGTGTCGCACACAGGAGACGGACACCGAATGCAACTTCTCCGTTTGCGCAGCTCAGTGAAATTTGTTAATGTTGCTTGTGTTTCAACTGATGACTTTTAGTTTCCAGTTACCGAAACCGAACACTTATTGATCGTCATGAATATGAGTAAAGTGGAAGCTACTGGACACAAAAAATATTTACGTATGCGCAGTTAGTGGATGGTTTCATACTGGTTCTATAGAAATCAAATATTTATCGGTAGCTTGTATCTGACACAAAACACAAGTGCCCACGTTTGCGCCCTGCCTTAGGGGTCGTAAAAGGAGACTACTGATACTGGCAAGAATCACCGTACAGTCACGAACAATAAGATGCATACACCATAGAACCATGTCTCACTAAATAGGCCGATAGCAAAGAGACAACAGTATAGAAATAAACAATTGATGTAACATGACACAGTTCTTGCTCATCTTATTGCTTGTGACTGTACACTTCTCGTACACCAAGTAATGGGAGTCACTAAGAATTTATGGTCTTTCACTACGATCTCCAATCCACCTGCGACGAATATATTACGACCGTTCGTCTGACGACCGTTTGGTGCAACGGTAGCGATCCCGCCTTTCGCACCGATGGTCCTGGGTTCAAACCCCGGAAAGGGCAGATGTTTGTGTGATGAATACGAGCATTTGTACCTGAGTCATAGGTGTTTAAATATATTTCTATGAATATTACATATCTATGTATTATATATGGATGTATATCCGTTACCCTAGTATCCATAACACAAGCCTCACAGTGCTTACTTTGGGCTAAACTAATTGGTGTGAATGTAAGAAATATTTATTCATTATTAGAGATTATGGCTGCACTTTTTAGAGGCCTGTGGGACGGTGATATCGATAGTTTCCTTGTTTTGATTACTACAACAGTTAAGCGTCCATTTGTCGTAAGAAGCATGGGGTCTCATAGAAAATCAGCGTCAATTTTGATGCTGAAGTCATGACCTGTCCAGATCTAATCAGATGTGGGATAATGGAAATAATAAAATTCATTTAATGTAATTATTTTCGTTATTGTCTCTTTTTTCCTGCTTTGTTTGTTATGTATTTAGATATACTTACTTTTAAATAAAATAGAGTATGAAACAGTGAGAAGAGGGTAAAAATAAAAGATGTAATTCGAAAGTTATAGTTTATATTAGATTTATAATAAGATATGTAGTCTACAAAATTTCACAAATTTTCACAACGTTATTTGAACCTAAAGCGTCTACCCATTTTATTATGAAAATAAAATCATCGAAATCACTGGATCTACGAACGACGGGAGCTGATTTTACGCAACCATTATTTTTTAAAATATAATCTAATAGGCAGTTATTTTATTCACGCATATCTTTACATGAGTAAGTCAAAAACTAATAACGGTAAAAAAATAAAAAAATATCAATCCATAAAACCAGCCCCCCGTTAAATCAACACAACAACGTCGTCCCATACATATACAATAATATTTATTATCGTTATATTTAACTAGAGTTATACAGAATAATGATTCCTATGAAATATAATTATGCATTCTTTAAATTTATTCAATATAATAATAATAATACTTAATAAGTATCAAATAGGTAATGGTTAGTCAATGTCGTGCTACAGACTACTATAGTTAATATAATAATGAATGAGTCATATTATTTCTTTATCATTTAATCAGTTATTTATTATTATTATTTAAATTTATTATTACTCGATATCATAACCAGTAAACGAACATACAGCAGCCTCGGCCCGACGGGCGCACATAATCACAAAAAAACATCGTCAACACATAAAATAATAATCAATAATAATAATCATACAGATAAAAATCATCCATAAAAACATTACAATAAAAATCTAAACATTAAAACACGCTTAAAACAAACATTATATTAATATTATTATAATCATAGTGTACGTACGTATAAGCGAATAATCGTATAGTCAAAATAATGTGAGCATGGCGCGCGGGGGAGCGGGGCGGTGGCCACTCGGCGCTCGCACTCGTATTACCTAATGGCGCGGCCCGGCTCGGCGCGGACCGGCGCGGGCCGGAGCAGGCCAGCGCGGGCCGACGCGGGCCGGCGCGGCGCTACACACAACCAACTCATTACCTATAAACAACACATTAGCTAGGCGCGATCGGCTCGCGCGCACTCACTTCACTACACTACTCTAGCTAGACTCTGAACAGACAACAGGCCGCGCGTGCCGCTCCCCGCGCCGCCCGTCCCTCGCCTATTATATTATTATAATAATATCTTAATACTTTACGCTATTACGTTAGGTAAGCTTTATAAATTTTCGATTTCTCATTTACGCTATTAATAATAATTATACAACTTTTTTTAAATTTTATGTATTTTTTTCGAAATTCTATCGTAACGTACTTCGACTCTCTCTGCGGCGGCGAGCGCGGCGTGCGCTCGACGACCTAATAAAAAACGTTCATAATAAGAAAATATATCGAGAACAACTCTGCCGACTTACGATAGGTACGGCGCGGCGGACGGGCCGTGCCGGCGAGGCGCCGACTTTTGGCACCAGGATTTCGATTACGCAATTTTTATTCTTTTAATATTTTTATAACGATTCGAGTAAAAAAGACCGATCCCTAGCGGGCGAGCATGCGGCTCGAGGCGGTTCGCGGCGACGCTGGCGCTTACGAAATGATGCGGATCGCCTGGTGCGCGGGCGCCGAGCACGCGGGGCAGGGCGCGCCGCCCGCCGCCAGCCGCTGCGCGCACTCTAGGCAGAACAGGTTGTGGCCGCACGGCACCAGCGCCGCCGCCACGCCGCGCTCGCCGCATACCAAGCACGCGCGCGCTGGGGACGCAGCCGGCGACGGTCGGGTCGGTCCCCACCCCCAGACGCCCGCCGCACCTCCTGGAGATTCGAACGACGGCGACTCGCCTAGCCCTTCATCGCGCTCCGTCGACGACCAAATCCCCAATAAGTCACCGAGTCTCGCCGAAGACCCGCCTGATGAGCAAGAGCCGGCCGACGAGAATGTCGCTTCCTGTTCGGGTCGCAGCAATGAGGCTATGCCGGCGCGGTACAACTGTGCCAACGGCTCGCTGTCGGTAGGCGCTGCAGTGGCGCCACCGGCTGCTCCAGTGCGTAGCGCAATGTGTGCTTCTATTTCTTTGCGTGCTGCCTCCACACTCTCTGGCAAGCCGGTGACCTCGAACACGGGCTCGCGTTCGCGGGATGGTGTTACGATGTAAGTGTGCGTCGTGTGTTGGATGCGTTTTATTGTTGCGCCTTTAGGTCCGACGACAAGCCCAACCACACGGTAAGGCACGCGTACTTGTGCTGTCACGTGTCCCGGCGCGCCGGCAGGCGGAGGTGGTGCCGCGCCACATTTGCGTGACGCACGGATCTGCGAGAAATGTTCCGCCGCCGACAGGATCTCACGCTTTGCTCGCGCCACATCCTCCTTGCGACCGGTCACCACGAACACTGGTTCCTCGCCACGCACCGGCGTTTTTATGTATGTGTTGGTTTTTGCTCGCAGAGCTTTGATTTTGCAACCTGGAACAAATGAATGTATACATTAGTTGACTTGTCGAATATTCAAGAACAAGTAAGGGGATACAGCTCGTTTAGGCACCTCACATGGTGTCGCTAAAATCAGGGTTATCTGCGTAACTAACATTTGCTGCGAATTTGCTCGAAAAAATGTAGGAATTTATGTATGTAATATTTAGGTAAGGCAAAGTCGGCGTGGGTTTGTTTCCTAGAGGCAATGTTCCCCGCGAGACACCCCCACCCTTTAGGGCCAGACGGGTGGTATGATCCGTCAATCGGCGTCGAGGCGTCGTACCGTACACACGCCTTTACGTGCAAAGGCATCGATATTTGTGCAGCAGCTTTTTCACACAGCACGCATTAAAAGGAAGGAACATCTACGGACTTGCATAATATGCTAATTAGTTCTTTATTATAAGCTTTAAGTTGTGGTGAACGTGCCCTCTGCGGTTTTTCCTGCTTGTTTAACACGTGGTGGACCCGATCACCCCATCCCTCTCTGCCATCCCTAATGCGGCAAACCATCGCAGCGTTGGGTACAACAGCACTACGAACTTAACAGTATGTGTAGGTTTATGTTGATACTTGAATATGTATGCGATTTGCAGATAAAGTATAAACATTTAGTGTTGCAGCTCAAACATTGTAAAATTACTATACTATAATTAAGCTACAAATCACTGCTATGGTGTAGTTTTACTGACTGTAGCCATTATAAATAAATAAATAAATAAATATTTCTTACATTCACACCAATTAGCCTAGCCCAAAGTAAGCACTGTAAGGCTTGTGTTATGGATACTAGGGTAACGGATAAACATACATATATGATACATACATAATATTCATAGAAATATATATAAACACCCATGACTCAGGTACAAATGCTCGTATTTATCATACAAACATCTGCCCCTTCCGGGATTTGAACCCAGGACCGTCGGTGCGAAAGGCAGGATCGCTACCGTTGCACCAAACGGTCGTCATTATAACATCTAAGAAGACAAAAGGAACAACAAATTGAAGGCAATAATAAAGGACGATAACAATTGGATAATTCGGCATCCCCAAGTCATTCCCTGAATACTTAAGTAAGCTTTGAGGCAAATTGTTACGAGACCCAACATTGATTATGGAAGGAAAAAATGTAAAACAAAATAAGTGCTCGGAATTCATTAAAATATTAGGTTTCATTTATTTCCCTCGAAAATCAAGAAGGGTAAATCCTTGGACGTTATAAATGGGAGGCCTAACATACTATAGGGGTTGGTTGGTGAATCATTGTCCATAAACTCGGACGTTCACCTACGACCGCTCTAGCCTAACTATTTATATTAATATCGCTGCAGTTAAGGTTACAATTTAAGACAACAAGTGTGGTAATACAGGTTGTACTTATTGCAGTATAAAAATAGAGGCGTTATGGTATTAAAATGATGAATGTTTGACATTCACTTTGTGTAATCAGAAAAGTGTAATTTTTTCCAATAGTTAGTATTCGATTTCTGTTTATTTATTAATTTTGAGATTAACTGTCGATTTAGTATTGCATACGTCTTACAATTCATATTAAATCTTTATGAAGACCATTTTCTTTGATAGTTTGATAACGGGTGTTTCCACAGACACTAAAAAAATATATTTTTATTTAAAGTTGTAGCAAAGCAATTAATAAATTTATCAAACGGCCGATTTTTAATAATTCGTTTTCCAGAAATTTAATATTATTAAAATTTCTAAACTTCACGTTCGTATCCACAATGAGTTTAATAGTAATTTGCGGGATAATTGTACATTATTTAGTGTCCGTAGCATTAGTGGCCGTAGTCAGTAGAAACGGCGATGCAGGCTTGGCAAACCGCCAGGCGGATATCTGCAAGAATTAACGGAGCCTCCACGCCGTGCCGCTTATAGTCCAGTAAAGAAATATGCTATGCTTCACTAAATATCTTCATTGGCTACTTAAATATTATGCCTATTATGTCTACCATTTATTTTTAAAACTCAAGAAATAATCATAGCAATATGAAAACAACTACGGAATACTCATTTTGTTAATTCTAAAGTAAGGAAAGTTTGCCCCATGGAATGGAGATTAAATAACGAATAAAATACATAAACTGGTTGACTGTGATTCTGGAGTCCTAAATAAACGCTCACGCCTATAACGTTAATAATTTCCTATAACATGACTCGAACACGTGACCTCTGGCACAATAATCAGTTGTCAAGCTATTTTCAACGCTTATAAGAAGTAACACAATGTAGCTTCATTTATATTATTTCACATTCGTAGGCAATGCTACATCTCTTAACTAGTGCATATTTCCGCATAGGCCGCCATAGCTACGAGACTACGCGCTACGAGCAGTGCACTCTACGCCGTAGCAACCGGGTCACTGCGCCCCCACCCCTATTCGTGCTGCCTTTGTCAGTACGCGATGGATTTCTTTCAGACATTTTTTTGCTGGACTATTTCTTTTTGTATGCTCCGAATAAAGATTTAATGTGACCCCGTTATTAAGTAGACAATGAACGGATTCAGTAAATTTATTACAGAAATATAACAAAAACATGATATCGTAAACAACATTTAAATTATTATAATAGAAAAATACTAGAAAAAATCGACTCGGGTCACAAGTGAATCTCAGGCGGGAAACGAACCCGCAACCTTTGGAAATCCGGTCCAATGCTCTCCCAATTGAGCTACCGAGCCTTGCGAACACTCGTCGAAATTCATTTGTGAATTCCCGCCTGAGATTCACTTGTGACCCGAGTCGATTTTTTCTAGTATTTTTCTATTATAATAATTTATCTTATAAGATCGCATTGAAAATGCATAAAATATATAAAAATTATAAAAACATTTAAATTACAAAACTACCATTAAATTTTTACGTGAATATTAAAAGAGAAATATTCAAAATGAGATATGGTTTTTAAAAACGTGACTATGTATAGATGTGATGTCCATAATTTTATTCCGTAACGGCTGTTTGGGTGGGAACTTTATCTTATAGCAATACGGACGAGAATTGAATGACTTATCGCCAAATAGACATTGACAAGGGTTGGGACGTGTCTAATTTACTTTGTCTTGAAGACTTTATTGTAATTAAGTTCTGTATTGAACACGGGTGGGTCGATTTCGTTATTTTGCATAGATAGAGTATATCAATATGCATTATTATCTATAGAAAGTACTGCAGCTTTAGACTGAAATAAATAAATACATTTTATACTTTACGTACATCAGATAAATATTGACGGCTGTTTGGTAACCTGTATTATATAGTCTGTGTGTATATGTACTTGTCTAATGTTATTAGACTATGGGCTCCTGCTATAATCAATTCTTGTCACAGTTACCTTTCCTATCTCCCGGACTATATTTCCTTAAAACTGACTGCTGTTTCCTTTGCTGTCCTAGACACTAACTATGCGAAAAAAGGTGCCTAATTCGTATTCGAGACCTGGTGGAGGCATGTTTGTGTAAGGAACAATGCAAAACAGCTTTAGAAATGAACAAATATGTATTCTATTAGACTTCAGCTTTAAATTATAGCTACAAAACAGTTTTCTAAACATAATGTTTACGAAATTGCGACCTTAATACCAGCTTTTGAAGACTTCATCCGAACTGAATCAAATGATTGTTTTGTACTTAAGAGGATTATTTCGTCAGTTACTCTGGGATGGGGATACCCGCCTTACTTTACAATATGTATTTAACTATATTGGGAACGCGATTATTATAACTTCATAAATTATTAAATTAACTAATTATTTAATGGCTTAATTAATTTTAAAAGTTTAACACTTGTTTTCAAATTTATCCTGTTCCAAACATTTTAAGATAAAGATAAGATAAGATAAATATTTACTTGCATAAAACTACAGATAAAATTTTAAATAGAACATTGATGTATTTAAAACTTTTCCACGTAACATAAACTTTTATTAATTAAATTAAGGTGTAATTTTAAAAGTCAAAAGCGAAAGTTCAACTTCTATATAGTGTTTACATAGCTAATTAAAGACATTGTGTTCAACTTTAATATTTTAAAAATATTGGCAGACCAATATTACTTTTAGCCATTGAGTTACTAATTACATTAGAAAACAACAAAAAATATACGTTTCCCTGAAGAATTTAACTTTATCGTTTTAATAGGCTATATCAAGTGTCAGTAATACACAAGTCTCGTTAGTATAAATGGCATATTATCGGAAATTCAAGTCTGACCCATACCTAATATCAAATTTAGGTCAAGTAAGTCATGTTAGACTTGGGAACGGAAAACAGCGAAAAGGGAAGTCATCCTGAATAATGAAGAAGACAAAGCTACACTATCCTGCTCGCACCTATTCGAAATCACGCTATCTCCGAATGTTTACTTTGATTAATCGATTTTGATACTTGAACCTATCCTTGCAAGAATCAGTTAAAGAACATATATTTTATACAATTATTGTTTTATTTCTGCATTTATTACCATTTGAATATATCAAAATGATCTACTTATAAACTCTACTGGTTAGTAACGGTTATTTTAATAAAGCAACATCGTAGAAGTCACTTATACCTTGTTTTATGTAAAAACATTATTTAATCGAAATATGCAAATTATCTTATGTTTTCATTAATGTCTGCAAATAAAACAACACCCGCCAAAGAGTGTTTAAGTATCTGCCTCGCGTTCGGTTTGCTTTGATATTTCACGTTATTTAAAAATTCGCAATTAAAGCTTTTAGATTTTGATTTAGTTAATAAGTTAAGAAAGATATAAAAATACTCGTGATCTGTGGCGAGGCGCTGTTTGAGTAGTGACTAGTCACCAAGCAGACATAAATCACAAGAGGTCGCCATAACAACTGGCAGGCTTGCAGGGAGGCCGGCCTCGCTACGTCTCCCGGTCTCCCCAGCGAGTCGACTTGTTTTCCCGCGCACCCTACGCTACAGCTGCTTCCCTCTACAATGCTATAGGCGACTTTCCTGTCCATAATGGATGCTCGGGAACGCATTTTCATCTATTCTACTTTCGCGATTCTTTATAACAAATAATTTTCCCTGTAGACGATGTTAGTATAACTATATTCTCATTTGGCCATTTCCAGAATGTGATAAATCACTTTTTCAAATGAGGATAAAAAGAAAATCTTAGTTGCCCGTGATACGTTCACATCGTTTCGACATAGAATTTTGGACGAGGGCCAGCACTGACGCATAACAGGTCAGATAAACGTTCAAAGAACTGAACCGAAGTGAACTCTGAGCAAAAAGTGTCAACACTTACGCGAATTGAGCAAACAGCGCGGAATCAATATGTGGTCAATACAAATGACGATGTTTGAACGATCTGCGTGAATATTTGATTTGTTTAAACCGCTTATGTTTCATGACAAATTATCTTTTAAAAACGTGTTAATTTTGATTTGTGTAATTAATGACGGATGCGAATGAGTGTTCGTTTAAATGTGAATTGTGTTTCAAGAATTGCCGCAACAATATTGTGGTGGATTGTGATGTGACCAACCAAAATGTCGCATGCGGAAAGAGTTTCCTTAGGCGCACCGCGTGTGTGCGGGGGTGGGTCGCGGGTCGCGGGGGCGGCGCCGCAGGGGCGCGTGCCGTGTCGCACCCCGCGATCGATACCGGTCAACGACCCGGCAGCGGTCCGCGAACCGACCGGTGCATTGCCGATCCCGCTGTTTGCGAATTTAACCCACATTTTCGCGAGAACGCCCCGCTAATTACTACACGCAGATTAGGTACGTACAAATTTGCATTTTACGAATTCGGGTCATACTCAAATTTGCGCCAGGGCCGTTTCAAGTGCTAGTCATCGAATAGAGTATTGCAATCAGTTTATCCAGTATGCGAATCATTGTTTTTAAACAAGTGTTATTGTATAGATTGTTAAAACATTCTTGAGATAATTCCTATTTTTCCATGGCTGGCGATCCACGTATGGGCGTAATTGTCCGCCTTATGGTATGGTCAAAGTAACCTAAGTAGAAATACATAAGACATTCGCCGTCTCCTAGACCTCACATATTGGAAAAAAACTAAAAACAACGTAAAATGAACACCGCAAAATAGAGAAAGCAATATATTAATAAACAGCAACCAGCGTCCTAAGAAAAACACCCGTCTTGACGCGATGTTTATTAAAAAATTATGCCACCCAACAATAGCACAATATCTTACTAAATGCGAATCATCATCATATTTCACTGAAAAGACTTAAAATTAAGGTTACCAAAGAAAATTTAGCATCAGGGGGAAATAGCTATTCCGATGTTTTCGAGCGGCCATTGCACTCGGCTTACATAACACCAGGGGTACAGAGGTAACAGGAGGTAGGCCGATGCTCGCAGATCGTTCTCAAGTGCAAAAAGTCGTAATCCATGATTCAGTTGTTATATAAAACCGCCCTTGTACTCGTAGAAATAAATTCTATTTTGAAATAACTTGCGGTTTGGAGATGTACGTTTAGGAATGATTAATGGCGCTTCTTAGCGCTGAGGGTGCCCTAGGGGGTGAGGCTCGAGGCGCGGCGTTTGGGGTTGATCGAACTGAAATTGGGAGCGTTCAACGCCCGGCCGACATTTGTTCTACAAAGTAATTTGTCAAATGCCTTTTCATGAAATAACGGTTTAAAAATTGATCCTCATTAATTTAAATTGTAAAGGAGTCGTAAAAATACATCAAGCAAAGTATCAAATTATTTCTTCCTTAAATAACATTTTAATTGTTTCTGGAATTGTCAAAATAACAAAATCCAGTGTTTGAAGACAAACCGAATCATTATAATTACCTACGGAACTGTGAAAAATCTTGTTACACTTGCAATATGATTCAAGTTTCATCTAATAGTAATGACGGCCCATACAACATTCTGTATTTACAACAGCAATGAAATGGCTACTTACGCCAATAAAGATCTTGTTCAATAAGTCATAAATGTTAATTTCGTTTACGATGTTCAAACGACTTGATACATTATGTGACTAAAGATTGACACGTGGCGTCTAGGGAATGTCGCAGGGGTGCGAGCGAGATAGTCGCAGGCCATTTCCCTCTGATTGCCCGAGATAGACATCTTCCTGACGAAAGGGAAATGGTAAGGCAAGTTTGTGGTTATTTTGGTGTTCGGCGGTCCCTTTTTTGTAAACTTTGTAAATTATAAGCAATACTGCAGTATCGAAATGATGTTAGTTTTTCTTTGTCGCTCAATTATTATTTAGAAATAGGTACTTAATGATTTATATTCGTTTATACTAATTATGGGCTATTGGTTTTTTTTTTAATTTCAATCCTACAGTGGACGATTCTTGGTAACTAATGAGAAATATCTGTTTCTAACACATATTTATTATGTTTTTAGTTTTGTTAGCAAGTGATACGTAAACGAGAGGAACGTAAAAATTTAGCTTAAGCTACAATTAACTTAAACTATATAATATAAGTAATATATTCATATATACTTATTCATAACTGTTCAAATTATAATCTTCGAAAAAGAGCGCACACGGAAATAATTAAAAGAAACATCTCTATTACACACACTTTTAAAACAGGGGTATCTGAGGAATCTCATATCTCTCACGATATTCACAAAAAAGTAAAAGTAAAATTAAGTACATATTCAATTATGCATATAGATATGTAAACATTATATATAAGCAAGACTAATAACTTATTTAAAAAATAATGTTTTTACTAGTTTTAGTAAAAAAAAATATTATCTAATTTCATACTCATCTAGTAACCATATTGCTGACGAAATCGAATGTATATTTACCTGAAAAAAATAAAAAAATCAAATTAGTATAACGAAACTAATCGTACACATAGTCTGCGGGTCACATCAAACAAAATTATTTATTAAGTTCATTGTTACTAAGCTGATCACAAAAAGTAAAAACTTGATCTCTAAAACAATACGTGGTTGTGACTTGAATCAAGGTCGCCGATACCCTGAACTAACTTCACATCGACAATTGAACTTATACAGAACAACGGAAAAGTTACACTTGGACATTGGCATTGAAATTTTCTCTTGCATTTACTTTACCGTAGTGCCCTCATGTAGAACACGACAAAAATATATCCAGCCAAAAGAGTTAATATATCTTCTGCTCATTTATGTATCAATTATAATATATCTTTATATCCCACAGATTAAGATTCATATTCGGATAGACAAGACAGTGTTAATGCTGAGCCGAGGCGAAGATAGAGACAGTTACATTGCATTTTTCAACGAAAGAGAGAGAAAGTAACGTCTTAACTAACTAACGTAATGTGCGTTGAAGGTTTTAGCGCATGCTAAAGATAAATAAATAAAGCGTTCGCAATGTAATAATTCTCTCTCGTACTCTTTTGGCATTCTCTGACTGACATTCTCTGTCTGACTGACACACACAGTCACACTTCTCTGACTCTGCAGATATAATTCATCTTTCACAATATCACAGAACTAATGAGCTGAAGATAAAGACAAAGGATCTTTCGTTAAAAGATTTGTTATCCTCTATTCTTTTCAGTGATATATTTTGCACATGTTTATTCCATAGATAATTTTGAACATTTGCTTGCGGTATAATAGTAATGGTAAAATAAGATATCTAGACATTTGAGTAACACGAGTAAGTTTTTCATACCCTACAAACATTAAAAATGCTAAAAACCAATTCCACAATCACAATTTCGGTTGTCATTGAATGGAAGTAGACTGTCACAGATTACACTAGCTTGAATTTGAATACGCATTTTGTTATGATTTACTCCATTTTTTCATATTTCCAGCATTGAAATGTTTGCAAATAACCATAAAAATCTTAAGAATACAGAATTTCAGAGTTTTTATAACTTTAAATGATGTTAGTTTAGGTAATTACCTAAATCGCCTTGTAAGTATAACTTAACAGTATCATATGCCTATGAAATTTAAATAAACTTTGTTCAACACTCAAAATAAGTACGTCTTTAACCTGACAACAAAAATGGGCGTAGGAAACACGTCAGCGTTATCGGTAGTAATGACAATAGTAAGAGGTTCTATCTCACATCGATTTACATATCAATTTAAAAAATATATATTATTTATGTAACTATGATCGTGAATTGTGGTCCCGTAGTAACGTCCCGCCACGTGGTGACCATTCACGTGTCCATGAAATCCAAGGCTGCGCAACCGCTTTCAATCACCCCGTTAATTTTGAATACAGAATATTTTTGTACAATCGACCGCAATACATAAGTGACACTTAAAAATTAAGAATGCCTTTTATCCCTTTAAAATAGATGCTAAATTGTAGTAGCTCACATTGAAACTGATAATTCTCCTATTTGTTTAATGTAAATACATCAAGGTCACAAGGACGTGATCGCTATTGTTCGAGTATATTTTTGTATACGTGATGAACGTGCTTTGGAAAACAAGGATATAAGAATAAACGCAAAGAAGACTAAAGCTGCCACGTTTGATGATTCCTTAAATTAGGTACAAAAAATTATTCTGTTAGGTCTTTTCATCAAATTGCGGGTATTAATACTGTTAAAGATTCATCAAAATATTATTGGTTAATAGCTACAGCCGAAAAGACCCATGTTACATTTGTATTCCGAATGCATAGTCTGTCAAACAGCATATTATAGCGGAGATTTTTATCTGCGTCATAAACTCATAACACTAAACGACCAAACTGGTTGTCTTCTAAACACACGGATATTACAATGGCCATATTTGAGAAAATAAATAAAAATGTTCTTTACCCAGATGATGACCGCGTATGTTCTTAAATAGAGGAGTTTGAAGGAGTGGGCATAGACAAAATAATTGGTAGATGGGGGTTAACCTTCTTAGTGCGTCAACTATTGCTGTGACATAATCTGTTATAAGTAGTTTTTTATACATTAAAATTATATAGCGTGATTGTATGCATGCATGAATACATATTTTAATCTAATAGTAAGCAAAACTAACATTACCCTCTTAAACTATAAAGAAAATGATATAACTTGCCACATTTTACGGATCTAAATTCCGAAAAATGCTGTACTTTGAACTTAATTTAATAAAACATAAAAAAGGAATTATGAATATATTAAGTTAAACATTACAGACTTTCCTTATGATGTCTAATGTTCATTTAAATTTGTCTTATGAATAAAAATTATTGCATCACGTTTAAATATAGACAACTAAGCAAACGAACATGTAAATAGTTTATTTATAGAAAATAATCTATCACTAAAACAGTATGTGTCTAATGTAATCTCCTCAAAGAATCTTATTTCATAAGACAGCTGTTTCTTTCTGGTAAAAAGAAATGTATTTTTAAGTTATTCATTAACAAGAAAATAGTTGGAATTCTATTTTTTTTCACAGAAGGACTTTATAAAAGAACAATTAAAATATTTATTAGACGAAGACAATGTTTTTATTGCATTCAACTAGCAGGTACAGCACATCAACGGTGTAACCGAAACACTGGGTGAAGACGAGGTGTACGGTGGGTGAACGCACCGGCGTGGCCCGCTTGGAACTGCGCCAACTCACGACCGCTTCTAATCACCGGACTCTTAGCACGTAACTATCCTTCTGATAGCTTATAAACGCCTGGTACCTGATACTGCACTGCCTAGGAGTTAGTGTTCTATTTGACAAACTCAGCTTTCCTTTTCTATATAGCATAATTGAATATACAAACAAATACAAAATATTTTATTAAAAAAAAAAAAAAGTAACAAGAATGCTATGAATTGGAATCCCCTTTTAAGCTCATAGGCCTGTGTCAGGAGAATCGAATGTGTAATCAACAATATCGAGATACAAAACGAATGTTTTAAAAAAGCTCATCCCAACTTTTTTTAAAGGTTGTGCAATCTGCATGTTAGGATTACGAAGATAAACGTTATCGGTCAACAAACCCGGACTAGCGCGGTGCAGTGACATAGACCCTGCCTCACCTTGGTTTCGTACACAAAAAATAAACCATCAAGCGTTTTATTGGTCTCGTCGGTTGAATATCAAAGATTTAGGTATCGTCGAAACGCGCATACCAGGGTACCATGAGTCGTGCTGATGTTGATAACTCAGAGCTATGACCTAAACGGTTTCCGGCTCTATTCGCGGAAGGGTCACGGCTTTTTTCTTATATAACTAGTTGAATAAGTGACGCCATAAGTTGTTGCCATAAGTTGTAAATCGTGATTATTTAAATCTAGTTTGAGATAGTCGTAATGACAGACATTATAAGAATATATCTTTAACAGATAATCGGCAACATGAGTAGTATGGTCTATTCAATTTTAATTAAATGATTATGTTGAGAAATTCAATTGCTTTTTTCTTAAAATCAGTATATGTTAACAAATTAACACTGCCTCCTGTCCTATAAAAAGCTACAGTTAGATTAACAAAGTTTCGAAATAAATAAGCCAGTTGGCTTTCGTTGTCATTTCAAAGTTGTGTCAAAGGGACGACTGTCAAATAGACTTTAGTTTAAAATAAGAATGAATCCGATAGTTTTTGAATTCCAGTCCAAAGTAGGTTGGTTTTGAGGTCGTTAATCATATAGATACGAATTAAATAAAAACTTAATCAGAATTTCACAAATGTTACACAATAATCCAACACCTGTGTTTAATTCTACTCTATTTCCCGTACAATATTTATATCTATAGAGAACATTTGTCCAGCAGCGGTTGTTTGATTCAAAGATTAAGTCTGTGACCAAAAAAAAGGACATTGACATCATTGTTACCGCTTTTAGTTGCGAGCTTTACATCTTGACATAAATGACATAATCTGGATTAAATAAAAACAAATGAAAAGCTCTAATCAAGCCTCTATTCGCAGGCCCCTGTTTACTGGAGTACGGCGACGACCTTGGCCTGGCCACTGACCGTTGCGCCCGCGCCGAAACTACGAGATCACTCACGTAGTTGTAATAAACCTATCGTACGTAAAGTCAACAGCACATTTATCAAAACAAAAATAATAATAAAGAAATCTTCAATTGATTTACAACACTAAATCCTCCTAAATACAATTCAGTTTCAATTTGGTAAACTTTGACAGTTTGTGGATTGTTTATCGCTGTTTTCTCTTATAAATGTTAATAATATTTTCTTATTACAAATAAATTTAATCAAATATTTAAAAAAATAAAGTATCATATCTACCCTCTATTTGTCACAGCAATGTTTGAGTATGCTTATTTTAAAAAATACCTCGTTGACTTTGATAAATGATGTAATAGAGATACAGTAATGTAATTCATTTACTACTGAACGAAAAATTTTGGGAGACGCTTATCGAAATATTCATATTAATCTTAATATTACAGACATTCTTTGCTCTTATCCCAGCTTATCAAGTAACTAGTGCACTTATGTAATGATGCTCCACACATGGGACTATGTACCTACAGATCAAGAGAGACAATATGGAAAAAATATCACTACATAGTATAAAACAAAGTCGCTTTCTCCGTCCCTATATCCCTTTGTATGTTTAAATCTTTAAAACCACGCAACGGATTTTGATGCGGTTTTTTTTAATAGATAGAGTAATTCAAGAGGAAGGTTTATATGGATAATACATGCATAATATAGTAGAGCATTGCATCCGTGCGAAGCCGGGGCGGGTCGCTAGTATATTATAAATTGACTGGGCTAAATAATAACCCTGAAATCAGAGAAATTATAACCGGCGTGCGGGGGGCCCTCGGTTATAGAGTTCGTCAAAATTACTAATATCCTTATCGAGTATTTATCACTCGGTTTACTGTACGTAATAAATTATTATATGATATATTGGCGGCTCGTTATTATTAAAATATACTACTAATATATTATAATACATTTTCCATTAGACAACCGTTTGGTGCAACGGTAGCGATCCTACTTTTCGCATCGACGGTCCTGGGTTCGAATTCCGGAAGGGGCAGATGTTTGTATGATGAATACGAACATTTGTACCTGAATCATGGTTGTTCATATCTATGAATCTATGTATCATATATGTATGTACGTCTATCCGTTACCCTAGTACCATAACACAAGCTTTACAGTGCTTAGTTTGGACTAGGCTAATTGGTGTGAATGTAAAAAATATTTATTTATTTATAGATTATTTTGTTATGAATATTATTTGTTCTATTTCACCTCAATTCAAAAAAAAAACTAAGTTAATGAAGTACAGCTTAATAAAGTGTCCTATGCACTCTTTATTATAATGCAAGTTCACTATTTTTTAAACACTTATTATATGTTTTGGATAGTTGGTGATGAAGAGGCCATGTTCTAGCTAATACCTATTCTTAGCTCTTATTACGGGTGGAGTAACATTAAAAAACCATTTGTTCCTTTAAAGAGAAAACGTAAGAGAAATTGCGAAGACCAATTATCACTTTAAGACAAATTTAAATTTAAATAATCCAATATGTATTAACGCGAAGTATATAATTTAATCGCCGCCTAGTAAGAGTCGAGGCATTTTGTTTCGCATAAATATAAAACGAGGACCCGACGGCGCACGTCTTCAATATTTATTTTCCTTTGTACATGGTCATATTTCATGTTTCGTATTATAATTCATTTGCGACGCGGAAGTTCGGTGTGCGTGCCAAATGATTACGAACCTTGTGACCCAAATAATAAGATGGACGCGGTTGGTTATTAAAAAGACTGTGGTAATTTTCAGGTATTGCGGAACGGAAACGGGCCTCATGCCGCACGATGTTCGTACGAGGCCCACGCGCCTTTTGGGACACGTGTCTTTGGTGGATGGTACATATCACAAAGAACACATATAGATACCTGAATAATTGCTTTCCTCCATACTTTCTTCGTATAAGTGAAAATAGTGTGAACGACACTAGAGATGCATATTGGCAAACGTAAGTCATACTTTGAATAATTTGTGATTGTCAAAGCAATTAAATAAAGCAAAAAAAATAGTTAGAAGTTATTGTTAGACGGTGAATTATCAGGTATTATTCAGTAACAATTACATATTTAAGATTTTTTTAAATAAATTTAGTGATTCTGCAAATAGAATTATAACAAGTAACAAAATCTGCTCTCTCTCTCTCTCTCTTAGGAACATAAGTATAGATTTGAAACATTTAAATATGACATTTCAACAGGTTTTAATAGACTTTCCACCTGTTTCAGTCCTTCAGGATCGATTTAAATTCTACCCATATGCTTACAGTGTATGTACCGTGGGGAAGGTTTTAGCTACGGAGTGAAGACAGAAGTGGTTGATCAATCACGTAGGCACATCGAGGAAACATGGTAATCCTGACTTGGAAGCCGGAGGAACAAAGTTAAGGATTTACTCATCTATCGATAATATTAAAATTTATGATAAACTTTATGAGAAGGATTTAACTAAGAGACAATGTAACATTTCTCATTTAGCTACCTACAAAGCAACGAATATCATTATACGTTATAGTCTGTTAGATCCTTTAATCTTCTTTAAAGCCGCAAATAAAACCCATATCATAATTGTTAGTAATGATTGACACGTAAGTATAGTAGACATGGCACAACGTTCATCACTTTCAATATCAAATATAGCACTTATTGCCGTGAAATTAAGTCGGTTTACAACTGTCATTCTTTCCAAGCTTAACTACCGATCAACAAAGGATTATAGAACCAACATATCGCAATACGATTTAACCAATATATAATTGGTTTCATTGTGATTTTTTTTGCGGCGAAACATCAAAGGTCAACAGCAGGATAAAGTTTCCGTCAGGAGCGCGGACGAGCAAATAAAGCTTCGCAGACTTCGCGGTGACCCAAAAAAAAGAAATCATTTTTCCGTCCGCGGACCGCTCACCACACGCTGCGCCGAACGTGAGCAGTAACACGAGCTTAAGTCTTCATTATCACCAACATCAACCATACGTTTTAACGAGCTACATAAACAATTTCAAATTTAATAAACGGTTTTGCGCATATTGCCGTTGCCGGCATTGTAAACACTTCGGTATTAATCATCCCGTTTTCAAAAGGCATTCGCACAACACTATTCAGGGCCGTCATGTTCGAACGTACTCCCCAGGATTTGAATGGAGGATATAAAGCTATTAAGCTCCACAAATAACGCCTCTGAATGCAGATGAGCCCTGTGTCTAATCTAAAGTTGGCGCCTCCAACTACGCTAGAAATAACAGCTGGTACAAAATGTCGATGTCCAATGCATTCGATGACGCACAGGCGGGCTATCCCGCGCTTGGACATCGATTGATATTCCAAATTAAAATTTTAAAACCGCATCAAACTCGTTCTATCATCGATAACGAGACGACGAACCGTTATTTCCCGCATTCCCATTAAATGGCGTAGTAAAATAGGTTGTGTAATAAAAAACAGCTGTTTTAGTACGAATTGAAAAAGTGCACATTACGTGAGTTGTTTACAAACATCCATCTGTAAGTTTTACGAACATAGGAAGTTCAGCGTCTGTACTCGATAATGGGACCGTTGACTTTCGCTTAGACGACAATTCGAACTTTGTATATGGATAATAACAAGACCGTTTGCGGAATTTACGTGCGAATTTATTTACCGAGACCGATTTGATTTGGAACCAGATTAAATAAGCGATTGTTATTCTTTTTTAGTGTCGGAAGGTGTCAAAGTTTTTGCTGCACCGTCATTATGATGAGACTAAAATTGCAGTGGTATCGATGCGGTGGGGATTTTGAGTCGAACGCTCAATTAATTTGGTTATGAATTTGACAGGATCGAATTACTTACGTTCGTTTGGGTATTTTTTTGTAGAATGCGTTCTGTAACCGTGCCGCGTGGGGAACTGGGGAGGGAGTGTGAAGTGTCGATGACTACACTGTGTGTATCGTTGTTGTTGGTGTGCGTTGCGTAGTTCGTTCGTTAGATCAAGTGTTTCTTGTAACAAAGACGTTAATGTAAGTGGCCAGGAGAGCATGCCAGGAGCCGATGACGAATGTAAGGGGTTGATGAACGCGAACGGTCTATTTTGGAGCGACTAAATACGTCGGCTGCTCACCGAGTGACATTTACTCGCGCTAGTGCATCAGTCTACTATCAAATACTATAGATAACTGCGCACTATGAATAGTGCAACGTTAAGAAAGGTCTTGGAAAATGCCAGGGAAGTAAACTTTGTGTGGTTTGGTAAATTAAGAAATACTTAGTCACAACTCCATACAGAAAATAGAAGTCCTAAATAAAGAAGGCAAAGTTTAAAAGTGAGATTGTTGTTGTACCCTCATAATACAGCATTTTGAAGCATAAAAAAATCTAGCTTGAAACTTTCCGGAACGCTATACAGTGATTTCAAATAATAATGCCAAGGGTTACAAACACCGGTGTGTATTTTGCAGTGCATGATATCATAACACTAAACATTTTTAAATTTTTATAGTATCATTCACGACAAACACTAAGAAAATCGTCTATGTAAGTGTAAACAAGTTTACACGACCAAAGACATTTTTTTGTGTAGGTATTCAGAAAGGATGTTTGTCTCCATCTAACATTCTTGGAACGTTTAGCAGTTGAACAGTTGCTGATTTAACACGCTATTAACTACAACAAGTATTATTAATTTGTAGAAAACTGTTATGGCTACAATGCCTATCTATGACTTTATAAAGGTACACCAAAGTTCATGGCATTTTTTCCACGTCTTATCTTTGTGAAATAAATTAATTTATCCATGTATAAAGTATGTATTAAAACGTGTAGACCTATTACTGGTAAAGTGTTTTTTATGTAAATAAATTCTGTTTGTACGTTTGTCTTCCGAAAGTAATAAATTAATAAAATAAATAATATGGACTTCATCAAGAAAAATCTACAAGTATTTTGCCCACAATATATGATCAAGATTCATGGCGATTTTATACACAAACTCAATCAAATAACATTAAATTGTGGAAAACTCTTCTGTCCACAGAATATATCCTTTCACGCTCATGATTCAAGCCGGTTATACTTTTTTGTATGATAAAGATCTAGTTGTGTCGGTTGAAATAACGATTTGGATTATGATATGACATAGGTACATTTGTTTTATGAAGATCACGCTGTTAAGTTTTTTTTTAATGAAAATATAAATAGTTTTTGCTTCATTGCTCAGTATTGTTATTAGCGTTTCATTTAAAAAAAATAATTTGTGTTTCAGCATAACAGTTACTTATTATATTCAAGCTTACAAATCTCTTTATATAAATTACAAGCTGACCCAACCACGCGTTGCTGTGTTATAAATTAAAATAAAACCTATCCTATCTTTTTAGTTAGAGCAAATAATAGATAGTTACGAAGTTTGATCAAAATCGGTTAAGTAGTTTAGGAGTCCATTGCGGACAAACAACGTGACACGTAATTTATAGATTACTTATTAAAAAGACTTGAAAATAATTATTATAAACAGGGTAAGTCTTATTGAGAAAGATGAGGTGTTCTTGTGTGAACTGAGACTCATCTTTATGATATTATTATAACGTCCTATTTTTATAGGATGTTAGATAAACTAACATGGAATCCTATTGGAGAAGACGTACAGTCGATAGCACATCATACTTAACCTTTATGCTATTGTAATAGAGACCATTGTTAGAGTGTAGATTGAGGTGCTTTATTAGCGACTGCTATAAAGCGGTCACAGATTTACGGACAAAAAATTTATTGTTGAACTTCATAGTCACAGACACAATAGAAAATGTATCGCTTGAAAGATCACTTGGCGTACAAAAGTTTAAAGTTAAGACCTTGAGAATTTCATGGAAACGGTCTATATTCCATCGCATCAGATATGTTATGGTATCATATTATATGGTTCGATGCGTAGTAGGTGCATACGTACCCTTAGAATTAAAATGACTTATCTTTATATGCGATTTGTTAGAATATGATGGATGATAAATTGGAACGTACTTTTCTAGTGTTATAAGTACTTAAATAGTTACTTCAATGTTTTATTCAAAGTATATTTTTGATATGAACTCAGGACATCTAAATAGGTATAATTAAGTTGTTAATTTTAAAAAGTTGCTTTTCTAGTTTAGTTTTATGTAGAAAAAAAGCAGGAGACGAGTATTTTTTTTGGGGTTTACTCATTTTAATTATAAGTGTATTAAAATGAGTATAATTAGGTATGTTTTCGATTTGGTTGGTGGTAGCCCTCGTTTTAAATCCGTATGGATAGCTACCACCCTCATATCTAAGTCTAGAACATTGTGGTATCCCGAATTCCCGACAGTTAGAGGTGAGATTACTAATTTTTCAGTAGTTGAGTATAGAGAGTGATCTGTTACCCCCGGAAGCCTTACAGTGCTTACTTTGGGCTAGGCTTATAAGTATGAATGTAAGCAATAATATTTTTTTTATAATAATGACGTAAAGGAATTTAAAATCACGAAATCTAGATTAAAATTCAGGCATTTTAAAATTTAAAAAGTAGCAGCAATGCGCTATAAGTAAGATATTGGTTAACGTTATAATTTGCGCAGGCGAAAATTATTATAAAAGTGAGATTATACGACGTTAAAGTACCTTAATTTTGTTTTAATAAGTTTTCTTAATACGTTTGAAAAGGTACTTATTAGCATAGACAATAATTATTCTTAACTTGTAATATTTAATAACGGTTGGAGCCGTTTATTTTGAACTTGACCTTGATTTTAGATTACTTCACGTGTTGCTAAACGTTTTAAGTTCACGCATTTGTTATGGTCTTGAATATAAAAAATATATATACATTTTTTTATTGAAAGTTATTGTACGTAATTGGCTTAAATGATATCTATACTACTTGCATAAGTCATTTTGATCTTTTCTTAGTTAAACGTTTAAAAAATGTACAAAGGTTTTAAGTTAAAAAAATAATAATCGCATCCGTAAATATAAACTGCATTAACTCATAAACTCCCGAAATATCTTTTAACCTTACTTTACCTTAGAAAGATGGAATAATGGAATTATATAAAATAATAATTGTCCATAATGCTTACAAACAAAAGGAGCTCGTTAAAAATATCAATACTTATCGTGGATGGTCCCCGATCCGATTTCGAATGTTTTAATTAGCGGCGTCCGGCGGAGTTGCAGCTAGGACGCGGGCGAAGCGCTGCGCTGCGTAAGCGCAACCGGTTCGCGCCGAGCGACCAAACAATACTGTTTTAGGGATCTGCACGCGATCAATTCTGATCTGAATGTTGATATAAAATAACTTTTATATTTGTATATTCTTAATTAATAACATTCTCATTGAAAATTGCTTTTACTATGTAGAAGAATACATAATAAAACAATAAAAAACAAGCTATCATCTTCCATGGTGATCTGAATCCCACAGCCAATCGAAAATGTTTTTTTCTATTAAAAATTTAATTGTGATTGATGCATTAAATATAATTTTAATTATTAATGAATTGACATTAAAATGATTATTTGATACATTTTCTTTTACCAGTTTGCCTTCGAAAGTTTTCATTAAAGATGATAAATTATATATACTTTAATTTATAATCTATAAATAAAAATTTACTGATTATAGCATTGGTAGTAAAGACATCATCATCATCAGTCCACGGTAGCAATTGCTACCGATAGCCAACACCCCTTGTCAGTCCTTGTTATATTCAAATTTCCGAGTGGCCCGCTTTTTTATTACAATTAATTTTTGAGTTACAGAGATCCAAATATTTTGTGGTGGATTCTTTATTTAATCAGCTTTGCGGTAGTATTTCTTGTTTGGTCCTAGCTTCATTATTTAGCCAGAAAATGGCATTTTTATCTAAGAGTCAGACATTCTTTTCACAATTCGCGCAGCATTGGGACTGTTACAAGTGGTTATGAGTGTCGATCCTCGGTTGGGTCGATGTATAAAACGATTATTTTTTATATTGGCTCGGGCCTGAGACTTTCGTCTTTACTGTCGTTGTCTCTGATTTTCATATAACACAAGTGCTTTAGCTTACTTATCTTATTTACGTAAAAAATGTGATAGTAAAATCTTTTTCTAAGCAAGTTAAGGGGAAGGTATTTGAAAATATGCTCAATAATATTGCTTCGAATCGTAAAGTAGTGTCATACTTGACCGAATTCACAAATTGTTTCTCAAATGTGATCTTTACGAGCCGTCGCGCACGACAATTAGCAGCGACCATCGACCGCTTCACGACCAATTTGACGCAGATTAACGTATCAGATTCCGAAGCCACCGAGTTTTTATGGTGGGACCTCCTTTTTCGTGTGAGCGTTTCCCTTTAAGATAGAGGCTGAGTATTACCTTATAGTAAGTACACATTACTGGCTGTATAGAGGTCCTTTGCCTAGCGGGTTTATGTTAAAAACTTAAAGCTCTATTTACCGGAACGAAACAAGAATTGCTTTGAGAATTAAAGTTTTTTCAAGGACGTAAGTTGAATGTGGTCAAATAATGGCATTCCCTCGTGTCAAACCTAGGTTCAATGGCCTCCAAGTGACCTAACTACCAATACCAGGATATCTGAACCGATATAGAGATCTTTTCGCACGCACATGGCGAATGAAAAACGAGCAAGTCATTATAATGACTAACAATCGGTTAAAACGATCAGACAAGAAAAAAGTGTACGTGTGTTTTATTAGTGCTGTATCGAATTGGAAAAACGAAATGGTTGTTAAAAGATTTAATTGCGCCAAAAATATTGGAAAGGTACAACAATCACAAGTGAGGAAAGTTAATAACTTCAATTATATTTCTAACAATACTTGTTGCCAACTTGAATCAAAATTAAATCCAAAGAACGACTCTGATTTTGATTGTTTATTATAAAATATATGTATATAATATAAAAAATGGACTTGTAAACAGCACAATGTAAAAAAGATAACTCTTTCTTTTTTTTTTTATTTGAATTTGGAGTGTTCTTCTAGTCTCGACAATGGTGGAGACCGTTTCCAAAATTGTCGCCAGCTAGTGATGTGCCCAGTGCTTTCATTTTTATACGTCCTCGCATTCTATTCAGGTTTGGGCCGTCACTTTTTCTTTCGTTGCGCGGTATCCCGATAGCAGCCTTGACCTTCGGCGGCGAGCGGGCGGGCGTCCGTCGACCCCCGCGAGCAGCCAGGGCTGCCTGCTAGCCTCTAGCACATCATGAGTAATGGGCCGAAAGCGAATTTCGGCCTAGTTTCCACTGATAACCAAAGTGGATTATATAAATTTCCGTATCGATTACTTTTGAAATTTTTATGACTACGGAGCTTCGTAGTTTCGTTTGGCGGATGTATACGCATAATATATTCAATACCTCTTGACAATCGTGGAGAATAACAGTTGAAAAACCTAATGAATATATAATTTACTTTTAAAAGCACATCATGACTTTTGCGGAATAGTAATTTATGTTATTCCGTAAGATCAGTGCGCTAAACTGTAGGTAATATTGTTAATTCGCCATAAATTCATAATGCTTTCAATCTCGTCAATTTAATTGAGGACTGGCAGCCCTGTATAAGGAGCGGTGCACACTAGTACGATGCACTTAGCCACACTGCGCCTTCCGCAAATTATGTAGGTGCCGCACAGACGTGCCGATTTTAACAACCACAACACTCTTTATTCAATCATGCACCTTAGGCACCATCTACATTCCTGTAAGCAATTTATATGCGACACTGATGAAGCATTTGTGCGCTTCATCTTTTTAATATGGATTTAACAATTTAACAAGTGTAATTTTTCTTCTTCCCTCCACTAGTCAATTTGTTGATTTGCCAGAATTACACGTCATCATAGGGTATCAATGTTCCAACTGTCTTTCTAAGGTAAAGGTCTTACCTCTGATTGAAAACGTCGTAGGAAGGCTGAAGGAACGAACCTTCCGAAGCATTGACGTAGGCATTATATTAAAGTTTTGTTAATTTTCTACAATTACTCAAACTACTACCGATCTTAACCATTGCGCCGTAGAAATTACACATAAATAGATATTTTTGCCAAATCTCTGACGTATGAATAGTACTTTAATGAAACATTGAATTATTAGGGCCTAAATATATTTTTTAATTCCCGAAAACAGTTTGTTGATTTGAAGCGTTATTGATATTATCTGCGAAATTGAGCTTGCAAGTTAGATACCGCATTGAAGCGCCATTTGACGTAAGCTTAAGTGTGCTCAAGGTGTACCGACACTCCAGATCAAAATGTTAAGTGACCAAACATCTCAACTGAATCCACATTAGGAAAACAGAGGAAATGGTTGCCAATGAGATGGAACACTTGGTGTCGGTGTCGCTAACACGTAGTCGCAACGCCGCAAACTTGCTGCTTACTAATCATTAAGATTAAGAGATTTTTTTTACATAAAAACCGTAAATTTATGGGACAGTTATACCGTGTTTGAGAAATAATAGCAACTTGAGCATCAGAAAATTAGAAGGACGCGATATCACGTTTATGGTTATAGCATATTTAAGCATCTTATTTTTTTGGTATTTGAACAAAACAACTTTTCACATTAAAGTTGGTTCAATGATTTTACAATTAAATCACTTTGCTTCATGATGTTCTTTTGCATATTTATAGGCAGCTTTAGCTGTCGAGTTGCGTGTTGTGTTGTTATATATTTTTTATTCTCTTGATACGCTTATCAAATAGTGTATTCGAGGGATTTTTCCGAAACAATTAAATCGTTTTTTTCACAAACGGACCTCGTATAATATCCGATGTCCGTTGGTGTTCGTACGTATGGAGGCCCTAAGAGTGCAGTCTCAGAAGGGGCGCCTCTCGAGCCGTGACGCCGACGTGTCGTTTCCGTTGTGCCCGCCACACACGGACTCCAAGCACGGCTGGCTGTGACTAAAGCTCGATTCTTAATGACTTATATTCGAAAGAGTGTAAGTATGAAAAGGTTTCGTATTCAAGCTTTACGAGAAATTGATTTAGTTAAATACAATTAAAATTTTAACTACTTTAAGCTAGTCCGACCATTAGTTGAATTTTTAATGTACAATTTACAACTAGCAAGTATAAATAAAATTAATATTTTTCTTTTTAGCACAACACTACGATTTTGTTATTTAATCTATCTTTTAATATTATAGGAATAATCACGTGTCTTCCAGGAAATGTGTGTGTATGAATAGATGCCGGCGCGCCATCTGCCTGACCAGTGAGTAATCTTGTTAGTCAAACATACGAGCACTTGAATTTATCGCGCTAACGGCGCACACATGAATGGTACATGCGGCGTACGCGTTTCATTCAATTTGTTTATCCGCGCACGCCGCGACGCCAGGTCAAGTGCGCCGTCCATCGCTCGTGGTTCAGCCTTCAAATTAGGAGCGACACATACTCAGCGAGCCATCAAAACTAAACAAGGTGTAACTTCAGGCTCGTATATTAAACGTTGTTTACGACTGCCGAACTTCGTCGCCCTGTGTAAATATGCACGTAACGTATTGAACGCTGGCTATTTACGTGAAGACGGTAATACAATGATTCTTTTAAAACTTTTCTTGTTGTATGTTACTATTTCGGTTTTTATCGGGTATTTACGATATATTTAGGGACATCAGGCTTATGGGTAAATATTGGACAGTTTAATAAGTGTAATGGGGGCGGCATGTTGGCACCACGTGGCAGCAAGACCTTCGCGGCACCGACTCGCAGGTCATTTACTCCCATTACGTAACTAGCAACAACCGCCAGTATAATAATCGGCGGAATTTTTATTGACTAATTATTCGCCATTTTTTATAAGCGGTGAAGTCAGCGGATATAGCTAAATATTCAAACAGTGTATCATTCGTGGCTAACAATAACTCACAAAAAACTTCGCGGATCGAATTATCTCACGTCGATATCTGCTTGGTTGTAAATAAGACCGGCGTGGTCTTATGGCGAGATGTTTCGAGTAGGCTTTATAGGGTCGAGATGCAGCCACATTCCTCGCCGGTGAGTCGGCACCTATCGCGAGCTTTTCTCGCATAAACACGCGACGGACGCTCTTGTTTAGGTTTTACTACTGCAGGATAAACCGATCCATTCATCGACCGAGTCAACGCCCAGACGGATTAAAGGGCCGATTAACGGGCACTGTTTAATTTATAACCGGAATAATAAAGCTCGCGGAAGACCGCCCGCACACTGCCTGACAGACCCACATCGTTCGTAAGTCATAACTAAAGTGTCAACAAAACGTCTCGCCCATGCTTACTGGTTTAATTCTTCATTTTTTTTGCTTAGCGGCTTTGTGCTCTGCTTCCAATGTATAGGGACGCTAATCTCTTTAGAAACCGGCTCGACTTTCAGTTTCGCACCGACGATAACATTGATTTAGAAGCGAATAAAAAGCTGACTTTCGAACCGGTCGGCCGCCGAAAACTCTGTAATTATGTTAACGAGACGAATGGACCCACGTGGTAGCTTTAATCCGCTCGTAAACTAAACGATAGTGAAAGACAGCATCGGTGAGTTAGATAACAAATCGACACCGGAAAACCTGGGATTCGCCGTGGTGTGGAGAAGGCACCAGAAAAGTATGACTGATAAGGAGGTTACACAACGGGCTGAGGGAGCCAAGGTCGCGGCAGATGTGGGAAGTACAGGCGCGCCGTTCACGGCTTATCTCGCCCAATGTTTGCCTAGCATAAATAAGCTCACCAACGCCACCCGTACTCGATACAGCACAATGTTCATGGGTGTGAACGCACTCGCCTCGTGAGAACTACACTACCGAGTATTAGAAGCGATACAATGACACGTGGCTACATAACTAGCTAAGTATTGCGTAACATTTCTTAATAACCACACACGTTGGTTGAAAGTCGCAAAATCTTGCAGATTTGGTGGTACTCTAATCATTAAGCCTGTCTGATAAAAACTTCATCTCGACGGGAGGGCGAAATGACGCGGCTTACATTCCAGAAGTGATATTATTTATTTTTAATAATGCCAATGAACGCTTAGCACGTTAACCTGCGATCTGCATCTACATATTGAATGCGCTTCCTGGCCGAGCCGTCTTTTGTCAAGGATATTCATTCAAGCAGAGATGTGCTGCATGTAGCGCTGACGCAGCTAAAATCACTGTAGGGCGGTGTGTCAGTGACCACTTAGGCATCCCTCGAAGGTCAACCATTCATAATAACAAATGACATCAACCGCGTGGGAACAAATAAATGCCAACCAAAACGACCGGTCGGACCGGCAGATTTTAATTATGCTTCTGATTAATATTGGCATAAACATTCGGACTGCGGTTAAAGCGACGAAACAGAAACCGAAGTGGAGAAGCGGTGACAAAAAGACGACAACGCACAGACAGTCGTGATGCGTCAGCGCAATGCGCCTCTTTTACCCCCCCTCGAGACACTTGGTATCAGGGGCGTGCATTGGTTTTCCAGCGCGGTAGGCACTGTAGATTTAACAAGTCGTAGTTGCGCTTATCATTTAAAAATTCCTAATATTTGGTAAGTAATATGGATATAAATTCACCTACCACTTTTTTTGCAGGTTTTTTCAGGCTTTTAGAAAAGCCGTTGTTGTTGTTATAAGTTTTTTGTCACTTCACATCATCACTCACGATTTACGAATACCGGGTATAAATAATTATACGAGTAATAATACACTGACTGAGGTAAATTGAGTAAGAAAAAAAAAGATGTTGTTGCAGTTTGTGTCGATTCGATCGAACCTTTTCGTATTACTTATGTATTATATTTCTAAATTTTATTTTATTTATAAACAAGCTCAACTCGTCTGTCTTTTTGTAAATAAATTTCTAGTACGTCATTTACTAATGCTTACAATACGACATTGATCATGTTTCTTAGCAAGGTTTGTTAAATTATTAAAATCACCGTAACCAGTGTCATTCCACACCGTCTTTGTTGTAGAAAACAAAAGACAGGGAAAGCAAAACAATAAATTCGAATGGCGGCAACCAGCTAGCCGAGTATAACTGTCGTAATATTTGGTATTGAAATGTCTAATATTTTTACCTTTCCGTTGAATAAGCTCGATATTTGGAGTTGGTCTAGTAAAAGAAACGACTTTTAATTTATCTATGAACGTAAACTGTCTGAAAGGATAGGTACATAGTTTTTGTACACAAATCGAATCCTTACAATCGGCACACTGTAATTTCTCCATTATTAAATACCTAACTTCGATACTTATTTTTAACAAAAAACACTCATCAACATCTTTTTTCTTTAGCAAGTACCTTTAGCCGATGAGGCTGCTAAGGTTTAAACCAAGCGACCGCCTCGGAGAACCCTCGGCGGCGGCCGAGTACGACCGGAGCACAGTCTTTTATAGGCGGTGACAAACAAGTGACGTCACATCGGACGATATTCTCTGACTTTATTAATTTGGCTCTATTTAACAATTTCTTTCAAATTCACTATGATTTAATTATATAAAAATAGATTTAAAGGAGGTTAACTAGGATATTAAGTTCTTAATTGTAAAAATAACTTAATTGGAACAAATTGCAAGGTTATCTATACAACACATATTGATAAAATTGGAGATATTAATGGATATGTGAAAACAGAGTTTAAATTGCTTAAAGGGTGGTTTTTGTATTGGTAAATCATATGATTCTTATTGAAAACAATTTGTTATTTACATACAAGAAAATTACACTAACTATCAAGCGAAAGATGCTTTTCTTTAAGTTAAACAAAAAAACATATGTAAAATACTTAATTATCATACTTTATAGTTAGTAAATCTAACAAGCGCACAAAGCAACATGATTCTAGCAATAAGTTGTGCTTGATTAAGCGACGTGAACAAGCAATCTTATTGAAATCAAACAAGTATTTGTCAACTGCATCAAGTATGGTTATTATGGCTATCACAAAAGCTTTATGGATTTTACAAAGGCTTTATAATATTTATTACGCTTTAGTCGTCCCTATCATGTCATACGTTTCATTTTATAAATTAATTTGTGCCATTTACAAAGCACTTGATAGTTTTTAATAAGTATATGATTGATTGGCTAATGTTTGGTAATGAATGCAAACAACTATTTATTATAATTAACAATATTTTACATTTAAGTTAATATTTATCTTTTTTATAACAATCAAGTTATCTTTATAGAATTAACCAAGATCATATTCAATTCAGTTATTATACCCAATTATTGAGCTTTAGGTACTTCATGTGGATTAGGTACTGTAATATAGCTAGCTATAGATATGGTTGAGTAATTTTAATGTTCAAATAATTTGTATAAGACACTTTTTAAAGTCTTATCAGCTTATGACATTTGTTTATTTGGACATTTCTATTGCTCAACAAATCTAGCGCTTTTAATACTTAAAAACAAACTATGACTGTCATAATAATTTTTTTAATAAATATATTTTAAACATAACACTTACACTACACTTTAAACATCTATTTGTCTTATAGCTACTAATTAGCCCGGCAAACATCTCGAATAATTTATCAGTACCATGACGTTAGTTGAGCAGAAAATAAATGTCTTTTTATTCTGTAGGATAAGGTTTCTTTTGCAATTAAACAAATTGGTACAACTTTTACTGGATTCTGTAATTCACATTTAAATGTATGAATAAACACTGCAATATATGTATTATTCTTAAGTAAGCTAGGTACCAATATAAATCTATAAGTGGTGCCATCAAAATGTTTATATGATTGCTATTTTTACAACACAAACTTAACACTATTAATTATATTAATCCTATTTAGTCTCACGACTAATGCAACAATCAACACTACAAAAAAAATGAAGTCTGATTTCAAATTAATAATTACAAAAATATCTCTTAATATAAAAAAGCTACCAATTGATTTAAGGTGATGGTATAGGGGAGTAGTGTGTAGAGCTTGTTGAAGAAGACTTGCCGGGGAATGCAACAATACTTGGGTTGATTAATTCTGGTAAACTCAATACAGCTGCAAGCTTTTTCTCTTTTCTATCTAAATCTGAAATTAAAAATATTTTTATTTTCACTTATAAAACACAAGCACCAACATTAATTATCCTTATGATATTGACATTCTCTATGATGATTTTTCATATTTTAAGAATTGTTAAAATGTAATTATTGTACATAAAAGAGTCAAAACTCACCATCTCCTAAATGAATGATGTCATTGTGATAATAATTTTAGATTTTTTCTTTCTCAAAAGTTCAGTTAATTTGTTTTTACACTGGGAATATACAAATATATTTGTTCATGTATTTTGAATGTAGATTATTGAAGTTGTCTACAAGCTGAAACAAAAGAATAGTAAATGTACACAGTATGCAAGTACATATCATTTGAAATAACGATATATCAAAATTCATTTTAATTTAATGTAATCTAGTGTAAATAGTATAATATATTTATGGTTGTTGGAGTTGAAGGAGGAAATGTAAGCTAGTTCAAACATTTTACCGGAAATAAAAGAGAAAAGGCAATTGAGTGATGAGTACTAAAAAAGTATTAAAATCGGACCAGTTCAGCAAAAGCTTTCATGTGTCAAAATAATCGAAAGAATACATAATAAATAAGGGAATTCCCTTTATGTTCAATGGATCATAAGATACACTTATGCTACTAGTTTAGGTAAAACACACTTTTAAGACAAAGAATCATTGAACATAAAGCATCAATCTTATATACCTACTACTTATTTATTTCATTTCAATGGTTTCATAATTATATAATAATTCTTAATATGTTGATAGTTTATAAGGAATACCTTTATATGCTATATTGTTGGCTAAACATGTTTGGCTAGTTTTATTATTTAAATGACTATTACACATTCTATGTTTACAAACAAAAAAATATATCATAATAGATACTCACCAATTTATATCCATGAGGTTTTCGTAAGGCAGAAAAGTCTAAACTATTGTTCAACTGAACATTCCGCCAAATATTTAAATCGTATCGTTAAACAGCAACAACAGCATTTAAGCCATACAAAGTTTCTTCTTTTTATCACTAGTATTTTGCATAATAATACTGAATAAAGGTTGGTCTGGATTTTTCTGCCACTTGAATGGTCTCTGCAGCTTAATTGCCTTCAGTTAATACTTTACTATCCTGCAATAAGATAGGCCTTACAATCTTGGATCCTTGTAGGTTAAAAACATTGATGATGGAAGAGCTTTGCATGTAAGTAATTACGCTTAGAGAAAAATCTGCTGAAATATTCAAATTACCGATGGTAGCATTACATGGTAATATCTGCTTGCTACACTTTCCAGGATCTTAAAAAAGGTCTCTTGGTCCTGGTTGAGGAATAAGAAATAGGAATGCTTGAGTGTTTATTCCATTTTGTGCAAAATTATATTATTAGATTTTCTTACCTACTTCTGATTTATATGGTACAAAACACTTAATGATTTATAATGATATGATTTAGTGCGTATAAGGTATACTTACTAACGACGACAGTTCGAAATTCCAGGAGACCCCAAGCCTGGGGAAGATCTAGCACGTCATCCACGATAAAAAAGCAGTAAACACAGTCCACAAACCTTCGAATACGACATCAAACACATTAACAGAACAATTATCTCCAATAAATGAGTATAGGTAGTTAGATTTCGGCTCCGCATATGAGCGAACGACTTCTGAATGAAGTGAAAAATAACGGATAAATCACTGATGAGACAAACAAGTTTGTTTAGGTTTATACTCTATCTAACAATACACTGCACCTTTCGCTTTGTCACCCTCTCTTTTTCCCGCATTTTGTGCTATTAACATTTTTCTCTCTCTCGCCTATCGACAGGTGTACATATTTTGGCCGGGTCATTTTTTTCAGTGATACGTCTCAAGTCATAGTCATAAGTGATGACATCGCAATAAAGTCGAAACTTGTTCAACTCATCCGGTCTCGTGCGGTAGCGTATCCATCTCATCTATTACGTATAGGACCGAGTGAGACAGATATAGGATCGGGGGTCGTCGGTTTATTTCGCTCGGCAAGTAAGCTTGCTTACCTAGGAAACTAAAATACTTTTAAATTGCGTAGCTCATGTTTTAGAACGTTACACGGACAAAGAGCGCACTTTATATCGCGGCCGTATTACTTTGACCAATACTTTTTTTTATTTTGTTGTATGAAACGCTGCTCGCTTCGAATAGGCAATCTCTAGACTGCTTACCCTTACAGTACGTAAGTAGTAAGGAAAAACTTACTGGGCGGGTGCTCAATAGAAGTTTGGTTGAGTATAGAATTACGGAACCAATTAAACTAAATTAACTTTAATACTAGTAGTATATTATTTATGTTCTTAATGAGGTAGGCACTGCCTAATTGCCTATATGGTATGCACGCCCCTGCTTGGTATTATCTAGTTGTCTCTGTCCCTTAAGTTAGAAGTGTCCGGCATCTCTGTCGCGCTGCAGCATTTACAATTAGCTGGAGGAAGTCAACAGGATCATTCCGTCACCTGCTTTGCGTCGCATACCAAACCATTAAGGTTAAATGCTAGGCGTAGATGAGAACCGCGGCGAGCGCGTGTGGCCGCGACATTTTCTCCATAACAATACGTGATAGTGCATCCGTCCCTTTCGCGGCGGACCTTGCCGTGCTGTTGCTCCGAGCCAGGTTCAATATCCCAGGCCTTGGGTCGATCGAGAGCCGATGGCCAGTTCAAACTAGTTACTCATACCTACCACCTGCAATAATTTACAATTTTGCCACTATTTTTAGCTGCTTATTGACTGACGGAACGAGTCCGCGCGCTAGCGACATACCGACTCGGCCAAATACATTTTTATGTGATATTAAATTAATTTGGATAGGAAATTGATTTTTCCACGGTCTTTGTCGGCAAGCTATAAGGTGATGGTTGTTCGACTGGGGGTCACGTCTCGACATAAACGAGAGAACATAAAAAATTGAGTGTTTTATGATTTCTCTACCAGGAAACCTAATGAAACCTCGGTGGTCGGCGCCGATCGACCTCGTACCTATATCAAAAAATACGAGCACCCAATTAGATGTCGGGCGTATTGCGAAAATATAAATATTAGTAGAACCGACAAAGGTTTTTAATCACCAATCTCGATGCGTTTTGCTCCTTTTGCGGTCCGAAATTACAGGTTGCGAGTTCGCTCACCCCGGCACGCCGCGCTTAGGGCAACTATGCCTCGCAGATCGTGTGAAAAATTACTCAAGATTTTGCTCTTGTTTCGTATTATAAGTGGCATTCGATATGTGTAATTTTAGTAACCGGCCGAATATTAAGGGGCGCACGCACACGTCGCTTAACCGATTCGATCGGTGAACATCACTGTTCGAAATTTTGAATTTGAAAAAAGAAACAACGAAAATGAAAGCGGCCCAGCACGAGCCGGCTGAGAGCGAGCATCTCGCGGCGTGCGCTGCGCCAAGGTTACGTAGTAGGGGCGGCGACCGGCGAGACTGTCGTGACGTCACGGGCGCCGGAAACGATTGTCCGTCTCATAGTTACGGTTACATTTTGAGTTTAGAAGAAAGTGTTCAACGCTTGTGCTAGGTCAGCGCAGCAGAGCACACTCGCGCAATTCTTTTTACCGTGACCAAAGTGAATGCGATTTAATGATAAGTACTTGTTTACTTGTTTAATTAATTCCTCGATTTGGGTATCTACAAGCTTTTTAAAAAGACATGCGACAACAAAAGGCCCTTCTTTTCGTTTTGTTCACCGAAAACGGCAGATGTGCAAGAAAGCAGGCGGCCTTCACTCGTCTGAGAGTCCCATGATAAACAAATTAATTGTCCACGACCATTCACGAACAAAAGCTTGACTGGAAGTCCTTTAAAATGATTGTTTATTAAATTAAGAAAAGTACAATTGTAAAGTGCTTTCGGAGATTTTTAGGGCCATCAGACAGTCAACCAAGATTTAAATATGCAGTCCCTCGATTCTGTAACGTACAACCGCACTATTGTCGAGCACTGTTGTTGAATTTTTGACAAATAAAATATCCATTGGTGGCTACTTTAAAAGCCATTATGATGTTTTGCTTAGCAATGTAGCAATGGATATTTAATTTGACAATTGTCAAAAATTCGATCTTTGGGGGCTCAACAGTGAGATGGTACGTTACAGGATCCAAGGGATAATTCGAAATTTGTAATTCACTACCTACTCCTTTAGATTAAAACGAAGTGATGTAATTACCTGGAAATAAACAAAAACAACCATTAATAACTTTGAACATGAGCAAGGATATTAACAAGGCACATTCAGAATATTAAAAATGCAAATAAGTTGAATGAATAAAGCAGCTTTTCATTATAGTCGTATATAATGACTTCATAAAAATATTCCACAATCTTCTTTTAATTTAATGAGAATGTGGTAAATGTTATTGGATCATAAATAGGTCAGAAGCCTGGAACTAGTTGAACACATTGTCCGTATTGAATGTGGCCCTTTTTGTAACGATTAAATTCTTCTGCATTTGTCCACAATCCGTGCACAATCTTTGTTCAGAGAAATATGACAAAAATTCACAAACAGTGAACATGACGTGCTTTGTATGCCGTAAACCCAAACAAAAAACACAGTTTGCGTAAATCATTTAAGAGTTACTGTCATTGGAAAGCATTTTCACGTGAATTCCACTGATGTAGGTCTATAGAATTGCAAGTCTGAGACGCAGGCATTTCTGAGGCGAAAAATTTATAATAATGACAAACAATGAATATGTTAAATTCCTAGCAAGTTGATACATAGTCGATTTCTCGGAAACTTGTATCGTACGCTGGTCTTGAAATATAGCTTTAACTTCTATCGAATGAAGGGTCAATGGAGAGAGGACGGAGTGTATTTAAATACACGAGTCCCGGCCGTTAGCGTTTCCGATAGGAGCGTGACGCAGCGCGATGTATGGCGAATATAAAGTGACTCACGATCTGGACGCACCGCCCGATTCTAGACGAATAGAAATGCCGAGACGACTTGCTTCTTCTAACAATGCACAGTAATATTCAAGTGAAACTTTACAAAAGGAACACTTAAAAATACTTTCGTCATTTAGTTTAATCTTCAGAAACTTAATGCAATAATACCGAGTTTATATAACAAACCCCATTTTTAGAAAACCTGTCAACCTCCAGAAATAACAGTGCAAATATGATGGTAGAAGGATTCTTGGAAATAATAACGAAATATCGCCGTGACCGACCGATTAATTCGCAATCGAACTTTTTGTTCGGCGACTGAGGTAATTGTACTGTTCCACCAGTTTCAATACCAACCGCGTGTTTTGACAAATGTATCTTGTGAGGCGGCGACAGGTGATCAATGATAAGGCGCTGTTCAGAAAAGTTACAAATTAAATTCAATTTGTGTCAATTATGGATTTCTCGAGACTTGGTAAGATGTATTATTACTCGTAGGTGATAATTTGAAATCAAAATCGGCAACCACTTTTGACACACACCTATGAATACTGGGTAGCCTCGAAATCGCCACGAGTGAGTAGACAACACATATTAAAATTCCAGTTAACATGCAAGATTAAGCTGGTATTGCTGCATGTTAAGCACTTAATCCACGTACGTTGTAATGTCGCAGCTTTCGACAATTATTGACGATTAAGTTAAAGGACTGGCTATAGGCAGCTGGCGGATGGTTCAGCCCGGTCGCGTCAATTTCAGGCGCAGTCGACCTTTTATGTGAAATAAAAAGTAATGAACAAATCCTCGTTGTCGATCATTACACTTGGTACCGACATAATTCAGGGCCGAAGCAGTAAAATTAAAAACGCGTAAATGCTGCGGTGAGCTCGCGTGGACTTCAATTAGATTTCGCGAAAGGCGAACAATAAGAAATAAAATCTGTACTTTTACGATCCCCGTGTCAGACGTCGGTCAGTTGAGATGGTCGTAAAGGCGGGAATGCAACGGGCCCCGTGTCGCTAAAAAACCAAAACTTAACCGAATGTCTCGCCTTCAGTCGAAACGGTCGCACTGAGATTTGATGGGACACTTTATGACGGCAAAAGTGGGTCACTCGCGCACGTACACCACGAATTTTTACTCTGACCAATGGCGATGTTGATGTGTAACGAATGCCCCAATTCGCCATATTGAATCCAGGAACACTAAAAAAACAAAAAATGTATAGCTTTTGTAAGCATGTTATTAAATGTTACTTAAGGAATTGATTAAAAGCTATTTCGATTGTAAATGTTGAAACATTAATTTGGAAATGATCCGTCGAAACAGTAGACCCACGGTATGCGAAACGGAATCTCGCCGGTTCTTTGTTACGGATTCCCAGACGGCGAACGGCGGCGGGCGACGACGTTAAAGTAAAAAGCGGTCGCATGCATCGCCTCTTAAATTATGATCCCTCCTGCCCACGGTTATTAGGTGCCGAAATGACCAACTAGAATTAGCTATCCGGCGAAACCAACGCCCGATTTACCGTTACCAAGACATCTTTGTCCTAAATAACAAACGAAGGGCGATAGGGTCACACTCACAGTATCCAGACTAGTTGTTTTTTAAAGCCCGAGGTTACAGTTACGAAAACAATGCCCGAAGATGCAACAAAAAGGGTTTGAATTTAGAACGCTGGCCGATCGCATCGAATTAAGGATGAACCGCGAATAAATTAATCGCAACCGGGAGGCGCAGGAATCGAGACGGTTAATTACAATAACATTGTTATCGAACGACACACTGAGCAAGTCGACTGAGCAATAAGTCAACGACTCAGTGAAATGAAAGAAGCTGTTGTTATTGATTACAAACTGTCACGCGGCCATTACCGTGTTGTTAAGAATATTTATTATTCGCCTTATCGTCGTTATGTAACAACTATTTGTTCGCATATTCTTTTAGATTTCATCCCACAATTACGTATACTTATTGTTATACCAGTAAAGTAAACGGAATTACTGGTGACATATTTATAAATAGGCATATTGATTAATAATACCTAAGAACGATAACGCTATTTATAAGTGCATAAATTATATAGAAGGTCGTATCCCACGCAATGAAACGTCGAGGTAGGTCGGGGATAAAAACAAACAGGCAAATTTATAAGCAACTAATCCGAAAACCGACACCTAATACCCTATTATTAAAACATCAGAATGATTGATGCATATTTGTGAGTGGTATTGCTAGTCGCGTCATTGTGTTAGGTCTACACGCTAGGTAGGTGCAATACTTTATAGCATCCAGCGATAACCTAAGATAATGTTTTCTTCTCGTTTAACCGTTTTAAGTGAATAATATTCTGATTATTTCAGTCATCCATCCAGTTTTTGAAATAGAACTATTGTTTTGATTCCCCTGCAAAATAAATTAACGCCTTATTTTTATCCAAATTCACATATTTTTTTATACGCGTAGAATATAATATGGCAAGTATCTCGGGGGATTATTAAAGAATGTCGTTAAAAGCACACACGATGCGCTTGACCTGTTTTTCTTGAGCATTTCCCTGGTTCTCCTTGTATTGCGTTTTAATAAGTACCAAGGCATCATAAGGGCAATGGGAGTGCAGAGGTTGTGAAATTGCGTGTGACCGCAAGACATCCGGCGGACAATGGCAGCGCGCGCCGGACGAAAGCACCGGATGCACGTAATGCAGATATCGGTGTGCGGGTATGCTTGTTTATATGCTTATTGGCTCACTCCTGCTGTTGTTCCTGTTGCTCGCTTGTTGCTTTTCTTTGATGATGAAGCCAATCCCAATTATGCTGAATCCTTATAGGAGTACCATAAGTACCCATTAAATGATATAATGCATAGACTTAATGGGAAACTCAGTTACTTGTGAATGATACATTTTTTTTGCAATTCTATAATAATTATATGCAATATATATCTTAAATTAAAACATCTAGGAATTAAGCCATGGGATAAAGGATTTCAATTTTTAGTCTTGTAGAGAAAGGACACTTTAGGAAATACATTACAGAGGAATTTACGTAGCTGATAACGGTGAGATAAATTCTGAACTTTCGAAGTTAAATCGATTTCAACGTTAATCTGCGAATTTTAAACATAACGTGTAACAATTGCCGAGAAATAAGATCAAATGTAAGTTTTAATATTGTTTGTTTTCAATGGTACCTATGTTATTACAATTTATTTAATAGCTACTTGCCTCGCATGCGTAGTTTTTTGGTTTTTGACACTTCCTCATTTTTCTAAACTCTTGTCACAACTCTTGTGTTGAAGGCGATATATGGGCGAGGTCTACAAAGCTTTTATAAATAGTGCAAAATCTTGTCTGTGTTGGAAAATAGTATTTACCTATTAGCGCCATCTGTTGACATGTTTTACGATATTTAAAGGAATATATAGCGTATGTCCCTGGAATTCCATTTTAAATATTTGTAAATATTTGATATCGGACGAGTACCACTCTAAATATCAGTATAGAGCATTAATACTATATTAAAAAGTTTATATTAGTAAAAATGGCTACAATCTATAATTTATTAACAATTTTTAAGTTATTTGATATTTTGGTACGTAATTATGTCACAATTTTAAAATTTGTAAATATATTTTTAAAGTATTATGTTACATGTCTTTAGTAAATTTACTTTGTATCTGAAAAGTATTGATCTTGTTTTTTATGATATAGAGGATTATAATTCAACAGTGTGGTCAATGGGAAAAATAGACGGTATCAAATGAAGCGATCTATCAAGCGGTCGTTACCACAACCACTAGTCTGCAGGGAAGCCTTCCATGTGTGGGAGATGCTCTCAGCGGAACTGGTTTGTCTATGCCCTGGCCAGTGCTATGCTCCTTTTGCTTTTGCTGTCCTTGTACACTGGCCAGCGGTAAATAGCAAAAAGACAACCGCATTATGAAACCTTTTCGATAATACATTGAGAGGGGCATATTAAATTCACTGGTTGCTTTCTTTTGTGCAACCGACGTCGAGACTGTAATATCGGTGCATTCTCTTTGCACCAAATTGCAGTCGCCATGAAAGCATCAAAAGATGTCAAAACACTTCGCTTGAAGGTCCATTGTTGGGAAGTATTTTTTTTAATAATGAATGCTTTCAATCCTTTATTACGTTCAATTTTATAAAATTACGGTTGTTGTTATTTCTATAAAGCTTTGAGAAATTACAATAATTAGGCTTGTGCAAAGTTATATTTCAAGCTAATATAAATGTAAAGGTATTGTTTACTCTATCAGTATCTATCTGAACAACAAGTTTACATTCGTTTGCAGTTAAGCTCTTTACCTCTAATTTGTCTCATTAATTTGTTAACGTACTACCGAACAATGACGCCATTTTTGTCAAGTGATGGAATTATTATGGAGTTGCCAATAAAAAAAATCATTTTATTAGACTAGTAATTTTCATTGCATAGTCCGCTAAACTCACAACTAATTGAAATAATTTAATTGATACTTTTTTACTCAAATGTCCGTCTACTTCAATCTAATGCTTGGAATGCTCTTTTTACACGTAATTCCCTCAAGACAAAAGCGGTTACTTGTTATTTAGTCTTTAAGTTAATTTACAACAACAATATCCTCTGGCCAATCATTAAATGTTCTACCAAATTTTGTGCAGAAGGAAATATCACAAAGCCGTAATTAAAACAAATAGTGAAGTATAATTTATAACAAAATTGCTTATTTATTGCATGTCATAATTCAGAATCGGTTTTTATGTAAATCAAATTACCTTATAAGAAATGTATCACCACCTATTTATACCGAACGACCTTCAGCATTAAATAATACCTGATAGGTTAATTGCTAGGAGATTAGATTTTGGCAGTTTTTTACTCGGCTCAAGAGTCGAACCTCTTTGTTTACGATACATAATTACTAACCAGGCCAGAGCAATCATCAGAACCTGTCATTATCCTGTACAAATAACTGCTTATTTATACGTATGCTGTGAATATAGTTAATTTTATGTCTGAAGCGGATCATCGATAGCTCATTTAGGCGTTTATTTATCGATTGGCGAATTATCAAGATCTATTATGTCCATTTTGATTGATTCGCTTCACATGATTAGCTTTGCCGCATATGACCTGTTTCTTGACCGAATTTTACGCAAACTTTTACTCCGATTTTGTGAATAATCTGAAACTCGTTGTTAGAAATATTTATGGAAAGTGCATGAATTATAATGGATAACAATCGTAAAAATGCGTTGAGTCAATCACAAAAGTCGATCGCAAAATTATTAGAATATTTAGGATCTACCTTGATTGAAATATAAGATGCTTTCATACCACCTTAAAGTGTATTTTCAATACAAATTTATATACATAAATTGTAATAAATAAAAATACTTGTTGTTAAAATCTTATTGTTATATAAACTTGTTGTTAATAAAAAAAAAAACTGGTTGGTTGCCTGTAAAGTCGGTATACGGGCGAAAGTTTTACGTGACAACGACTTTGAGTGGTAAAATAATTTTAATGTGAATATTCATTCGTATAGTAGGAAGAAGGATGAAATAATAGTAACAATTTAAAACATTTATTTATACAAAGAATTATATTTAAGACATTAATTTATAGGCACGCGTCCCTTCCACTTTTTATGTCTGTCTCTCTCGCTCTTAGGCGGGCTAACCATGCCCGAGTGGAAGGGACGCGTGCCTCTCACTCGCTCTCATTGTAAGCGCATAACGTGAGCGGAGCGTAACGCAGTTTCTTGAAGTGTCACCCGGCAAACCAATTTATAAGACGTTGTCACGTCAAAAAAAAAATATTTGAAATTATTTTAACAGGAAATACTCGACTCGGCTCACAAGTGAATTATCAGGCGGGAAATAAATCCGGAACCTTTGGAAGTTCGGTCCAATGCTCTCCCAATTGAGCTACCGAGCTTTGTGAACACCCGTCGAAATTTTCCGGTACCTTTCAATTTTACGCTGTAAAAAACATACAATTAGTTTATAATTAAATGTATTTTTTGCATTTTTTGATGTGTAACATCTTTCCTCTCGCTTTCCTGAAATGTGTGGGAGTGATTACGACTTAAAAAGAAGAAATTGATTCTAATATTTAGGAATCTTGTCCATTAATATTTTTAAGTTTGATTGAAAAAAAAGAAAAATATTTATACATATATCTATTTACACGGATCATTTCTTCGATATCAAAAATTTCTCAAAAATTAATAATTCTAATTTAATTTTCAGAATATAATTTTAAAATTGCTTCTTACTAAGGTGAGATGTCAAGTGTTACTCATCATTTGCGACTACTGTAAGGCTCGCTTGATTTTTAATTATTATAATTGAAAAATACTGGAAATAATCGTTTTTTTTTTATTGCATTTACAATCCTTTGTTTACGAACCGTTCGTTTTCTACTAGACTGAAGGTTTCGTGGTACAGTCAGCAGCACATCAACCTAAAGAAAACGTCAAATTTTTTCAATCGGTTTTAAGCTTAAAATCCAAGATAAAGCGGTCAAAATAAATTCCCAAAATTGTGACAGTTATGCTTCCGTACACAAAACAGTACAAAATAAATAATATCTTAGCGGTTGGACCACGTGTTTCTCTATTGTGCCAAACTTAATTAGAAATCAAAACTAATCAACATCCAAAAAGGAGATCCCAATGCCCAAAGATCACTTCACATCGTTCACAGTTATTAAGTCAATTAAAAAAAAAAACAAACGGTAAAGTTAATAATATGATTTACTGCGGGTCAAAATAAAGATTAATACCGTTTTTTGTTGGGTTAAGAGCTTGTGATTTGCTATCATTAGGCGGCTGCGAAATCGCGTGCATCATCAGTGCAACGGTGATGCAACGCTGAAAACGTCCGAAAATAACTGTTATGTCTACGGTTGCCACAGTACTTAGCTACTGTTTATCTATTAAATTGTTGGGCTACTGCTCAAAAGTTTTTTTGACAACCCTAATGATCACTGTGACTGTAAGTGAATGAAACTAAAAACATCAGTTTTTGAACAAACAAATTTAGTTAGTTCGAATAAAGTGAAATTTAAAAGGCAAAAATTTTCGTTTTTATAGGCACAGTAAACAGTCAACAAACCAGCTATAACCCAAAACAAACTCACACAAAAATTCGCATGTATTTTGCCGATACCAGTTTCAAGTTAACTTAAACCAATAATGTTAATATGTTTTGTTAATTGCCAACAAAAAAAAAACATTAAAATTTAGTTAGAACTGAATCCCGAATAATCTTTGGATAAATATTTACCTTTGTATTCTCTTTATGGTATGTAATAGAATGTTGAATTGTGTTCGATATAGGTGATAACTACCGAAGGCTTTCATCAAAAAAAGATAGAAACAATATTTTTGATTAAAATAAATGTTTTGAAAGTACACCCGTCTATATTTTGTTAGTCATAAACGGAGCAAAACTATAATTATGAAAATAACAGTTAGGTTAACTTATATTGAAAATCTTATTAGAATTGTTCAATCAGACAGATCGTAAATTGATGGCAGACAAATCATGTAGTACCTAGTTATATGAATCTCGTGTTAATAATAAGATAATAACACTTCTGCTAAAGCGGTACGCAGAAACGGTGAGCTTTTTTCCCGCCGCCCCAATGTTGCCAACATCTCACTGATTTGTTCCCGCCTGTTTAACTAGTTCAAGGTCCGTCGTGTCGTGATCGTGAATGAGCGGCTTTATTTTTTTGTCTATAGGTCGTCTTTAGGTCACCAGAGTCACCCAGCTCCCGGAACGGACGCTCGCACAAAGAGAACGTTGACAAACTATAAATAATAATCGTAAAACTAGAACCAAAACCACATGCAAATTAAAACTTATTACTTTTAGTAAATCATAACACAAAACAATAAATTTTTGATTAAAAATCTGTAACAGACCAAAAAAAAGAAAAGACAAGATAAAAGGATGCGATTTTAAAATTAATTAACTACTTATGATAACAAGTTTGGGGACGGTCCAAATATGCCCATTTAATTGTGGAAAAACACTACAAAAAGTAGTCCCAAATGACGAAGACGTTGAAATATTTTGTAACCGAGTGCAATGCACTGGGAATCGACCGGGTTAGGTTGGCAACCCAGGCAGAGGGCGCGACAAATATGCGACCAATCGGACCGTAAACAATTATTCGAATTTTGAAATGCGCCACGTGACCGTCTCGTCGTCACACATCGAGGAATTTGAAAATCGAATTTAAATTTTAGGGCATGTGTCGATTAGGTTTAATTAATTAAACATTTTCGGTTATGGCAACTCAATCGACCGCAGTATCGTTTTATTAGGTTATAAAACGTTATTTGGTGCAGAGTATAAAATTGACATTTTACTTTCCGGGTTCGTACGCCAGGTGCATTGAGACCACCGTGCATACAGTACGATTGACCGAGACAAAGTCATTTACAAATAAGTTAATAAAAAAAACAGGCCACCGGCATACAGTAAGTCATCCATGCATATTAATAAGATATTTTGCGTAGTATCAAAATATCTGTCAACCGGCGGCTAATCGCTTTAATCTACGATGCAGACCAAACTCGAAATTATCTTGCAAAAACCTAAGACACGATTTTTGTTGCGCGGTTTGATGAATTGGATAATTTATGGTTAGGTTCGAGATGAAAAAACATACTTATAAGTAATCTAATAAGACATCAAGTTAATAGAAATATTTGTATTATAATATTTAGTCATGGTATTGCTTTATGATATATTTTGGGCGCTATTAAAAAAACTAAATTTGATTTTTTATACATTGTATGGTGTTATGACGACATTAGTATTCCTATTAAAAACGATAAACATCTATATAAATATGACACCAGTGTTAGTTTGAAATAAACCACCAACCAATTCGGCGGCCACATCAAAGCTTCAGACTGATCGCCAATAATTAATGGATCTCCAACTATAGGTTGTGGTCGAAGACGAATTTGATTTTAAGAAGGCTCAATTTACGATGGGCGACCTAGTTCGATTTGTTAAACATCGTGAGATACTCACAGAATATCGAATTAGAAGGATCCGACAAAGACGGTTTTGGTTAAAAAATGTCGTCGGCATTTTAATGACCTCTCGGACATACTGGAAATGTCGATATTTTTATTTATTGCCTTTGTGTCCTGATAAACATACATTTGCTGAATTCACCAGAACAACATTAGTGATTTATTAATGTCGTCCGTGTCGGTCGATTTAATTAAACGTTTTATAAAAATGCAATTAATATCACATATAGCGATTACGTTATGCTGTACTAAAAAACAAAGTCGTTATCGTACAAAATGATATTCTATTAAAAGATGTACATTAATGAAATATTAAAAAGATATAAAAGTAACAAACGAAGGCGGATAATAAGTTTAAAGCGATTGTATCGATTACGGTGCATAAAATTTTCTGTTCGAATAGTTCCCGTTCACGGTCGGGAGCGCGTCAGCTGGTCGTTCCCTCGGGCTCCCACACTCGCACCTCGCCCTGTTACCCCTAATTACAGGGAGTGTGTTTCTGTGTCAACACTACAATTAAAAATAAAACAACCATAGACACAACGGTGCGGCACTGATACTTTTTAATTCAAGCACCCATAGATAGGATGTTGACGCTCAAATGTTTTCAATCTTATTGTTAATCAGGATATCCACCGTAACGATGATAGCATTACATTAATTACTTCATTGCCCTCAACACAATAGATTACATTGCGAACTTTCACTCACTTTCGTAGTTTCCTTAGCAAATGGTCGACATTAAAAACAATATGGCGAAGAACAAAGGTCCATTCGAGCGATTCCGGTGCAAAAACAAGATCAGTTAAATGTTGGAAATAAAAGAAAAAAAGCCATTTCCAAGAAGCGTTGACCACATTGCCAATTATAATAAAATCGTTGTTCAATACCGCCAGCGGAAAGGTTAGTGATTTAGTTTGTGGATGCTCGCAAGTTGAGCGAAAATTAGAGATTTACAATGTAACGTCACATGGGCGCATGGCTAGTTTCCTGGAATTTGCAGTTTTTTGTATCGTCACTTTGAACATCGGGCCGTGCTTAGGCGAAGTCGTCCCTCTGCCTCCTCGGGGTGCAACGCGTTTACGGATCCGTTCTAATATATGTATGGTTGACAGTAATACAGTAACGTTAAAGTTACGAATTTTATTATTCCATTCCGTATAGTCAATTGTAACTATGTATTAGGTATATAAAGATTAATGAAAACGTATCATCAAAAATAATTTCACTTTTTCTCATTGCATAACGTGAAAAGCCATTCTTTTTGTTGATTTTCGACCAGAAATTTTATATCGAGATGGCCATCAGTCTGTTCGGATTCTAAAATAAAATCGATTGTCGCAAAAGAATCGATTCGAGGCGTCCTCGTCGGGCGCGGGCGCTCGCTCCTTAGGATTATTACTGCGGAATGCCGCCCCACGGCTCTCGCTTTCCGACGATACATCGTCTCCTCGTGATATAATCGTTTTATAGTTTATTTAATGTGCTCATTATTGAACAGACCACGGCTCTGATAATATTATGACGCCGATTTAGTAAATACGATGTAAGTATTCACTGAATTGGCGGCTGAATGTTTTAACTTAAGTAACATAACTAATCGGAATTTTAAAAATTTAATTTAATTTTTTATTTAAATTAAATTGGCTTTTTTGCAATAAAGTTCTTCTTGCAAATAATAGTTTGTCAAAATTACTATGTCGTGTGTTGTCAAAGATGGAATGCATAAACGTGCAATCATGGCGGCATTGAGACACATTTTTTTCAATTACCTGCAGAAGTTGAAATTAGAGATCGGCGTGTCGGACGATGGCGTGCGTGCGTCGGGATGCATTTTTTTAGGATCGGGCAATGGCGTGCCTCAGGTGTCAATTGTTCTTGTAAGTGATCGTAAACACACAAGATTGAAGGAAATGTATTACAGGCAGGAAGATTGAAAGCTTCAGCTTTAAAGTAAAAAAAAAAAGGTCTTCCTGCTTAAATTCATATATGGAACAGATTTAAAATTAGAATGTTAACTGTGATTTGTTTACAGCATGTATCAGCTTTCGTTCGTGTATGTGTTTGCGACTCCAAAACGTAAAAAGTTTCCAAGTTTAGAGCAGGTGTGACGGCAGATGTGTTGGCAGTGTGTGGCGGTAAACGAACAACATATTTCAAATTGTTTTTTATGGAAATAAGTGGACAAATGTATAAATGAGAAATAAACATAATGACAATTTAATATGTGTATTCTAGCTAAATGCCCCACACTAAGATGGTAATTCTATGATAATTTGATAACCATGATAAACTTTCTCCACTTAATTAATAGATGAAAGAGTAAAATGAAAACAATCCAATCCACTGAAAGCGTACAATAAGCTTTGATTTTTTCCAAAAAATCCCTTTTAATTATATACCTTTTAACCAGTACTAGTACTCTGATATCGCATTATGAGTAAGATTGATGTATAAATATTCGATATATAAATATACGAATAAAAGAGTGCATTGTTACTGCTAGAAACAAAGTTCGTTGGTACGCGTAATGCGCACCCCGACGTACGCGTGACCGTAACCGCAAATGCCAGGCATAATTATGGTGTTCCTTTTAACAGGAATCGAACACAATTTCGAAATTTAAAAACAAAACAAATGTGTTTCCGGGGAGCTCGCCACCTCTGCCGTTCAGCAGATGGCGCCTTTCCGCCAGCTGCCTGCCGCCTCTTGCGGAACCGAACGGTCCAAGCTAAAGCCGCCTCTCTCCACTCAAAGCTCCAACCGCTTTCAGACAATACGTACAATTTCTTTTTTTTTATTAAAGTGGTATCCGCCGATAAATATTGTCGTTTTAAACTCGTCCCTTGAAGGTGAACTCGTATCGAGACGACTTCTTTTATCGAGTGGGCCTGCGCGCAATCTTTAATTACACCAGCCTCCAATACCGACAGGTGGCTTATGTGAGCCTCTCAACAAAAAGTCGTACACGATAATTAATGACGCGAAATAATGTACCAGCATGCGAAACGAAAATCTAAAGGTTCGACACGCACCGCCCTGAGGAGGCAACTCGACACCGGCCATTGAACACATTTTCACGAAGGGAAATATCGGCTTACATACGAGGTCGCCACCCACTACGTAGATGCTGCTAGTCTTTCAAAACTCAAGCTCTTACAATCTTATGCGCTCCTGGTACATGTCGTTTAAAGTAATATTATTTTTTTATTAAAAACATACAACATTCAGTCGTCATGACGCCAAGCTACCTCAACATGTCCTTTTAAAAGATATTGAAATTAAAATATTCTAGACTAAACTAGCTTAAATAGATTGAGCATTGAATACGTTGATGAGCAGTTGGTTTTTTTTGGTGGTTTTGTGTGGTGCTACTGGTAGCACTGTAACAATGTCTAGAGAAAATTATATTTTATCTTTTTATCTATCTTCTCTATGTTTTTAAAACCAAAGCTATATTATTTTGCTAAAACTTTACCATATTTATACCGGCAAGCTAATGTTTCGTCTATTTTTTAAAAATTAGGCTGCCGAAAAATTACTAATAATTATAATCACAAATAATTAATAAGCGACAGAACATTTTGAAAAAATAATTGGGTTGTTCCATAACAAAACTCGCCCACAGACTAGCTAGCAAGTACTTACATACAAACTGAACAGGCTTACATGCTCTCTCTCATTTGCAAGTCCACTAACCTCAAGATGAAAAATAAAATGCGCAAACGCACGAATAATGAACTCAGGAGATGCCCATAAATCCCATTTGGAACTTTTAAAACAGCATTTAATTTATCTCCAATGCGGTAAGGCTGATTAGGACAGGTACGAACGCAGGTAGACGCTTTCACGAATTAGGACCTTTTTTTTACTTTGCTTATTTCTGATGTACAGTTATTCACTCTTTCCTTTGTTGAGAGTGCCGAGATTCCACAATGTAATTATCCTTATTATTAAATACTTGTAACAAAAGCAGCTGTTGAAAATGCGCCGGAGTTGACAGCTCGTTGTCTATGCTCATAGAATTTTGTCCTTGGAACGGCCCTTTGTTAGTTCGAGTCCTTTATCGTTTCTATGGAAGATGGTTTAGTTTTTTTTTTTTATCACTAGCCTGTAATGTTTGTCTATTATATTTAAAGCTAGCTTGGGTACAGTGGCAGACTTTTGTAGGCCATTGTAAGACAGTCGCGCTTGATACATTTATAGGCCTCTTAAACACAAGTTCATTTCTATGTTTAGGTATTATTGTTAATAAATGTAACCCTCTGACTGATGCAGTGTTACCAGTGTAGAAATTTCCTTATGCAGTGATAGACGTCCGATAACCCCTCGTCCGCAGTAACAAATACGCAATAACTTGCTAATATATGATTCAGAGGAAGTCTTTGCATCAACACTACTAACACAGTAGGTAGCTAAAAAAAGATTTCTATTATATATATGCATTTAAAGATTAAATCTTAACATTTACAGCAATAGCAAAGGATAGCAAAAATTAAAAAAAAGAAAGGTCAATATTTTAGAAAGTCGCCAATGGTCTAGTTTAAGTAAAACTTTTTCGATAATTTTATATTTAAAAAGATAGTGTTCCAATTTCGATTCTTTTTACATAATGTGTCGTTCCTCTGTTTTGAGTTCCTTTTTAACTTTTTGCTATGTGATAAACTAGTTGTATTTAAGCCCATTTAAATATGGAACAGAGGTGTCCTAGGTGTCCGACCGTTGGCGTTCACACGCAACGACAAACGCAGCTGTCGCGGGCCGGTCGCTGCCGCTGCCCTTTTTAATGAAATTTCATTGAATGCCGGTGACAGGGTTGACGGTTAATAATGTTTAATATATAAGAAACACGTTCCAAATACTGGTGATAATACTAAAGAAAAAACAGCACGTTCATAAATGATAAACATTTTTTTGTGGAATTTTGTTATGATCCATCAATGAGCTAACATTACATATTATTAAAATATTTTCTGTTCTCATCAAAATGTATTATATATACTTAAAGCGATTTGTATTAAAGTATATTTGCATTTGTACATTGCAAATGGTCTCAAGACAAAGTACGTATCAATTGCTTACGTGTGCTCTGCTTTTTTATTACTTAGTTTTTGCCAGTAGTTAGCTAAGTCTGACGCCTAAGACAAGTAGACATTTTCGTAGCAATAATTTCTTTAGATTTAAAAATCGAGCAGTGAAATGCTTAACAAATAATATATAATAATTAGTTATATTTACTTTAAGTAGCCTATAACCTTCCGCAAGAATTGAGCTATCAGATACAAAAATATTTTTTCAACTACTAAAAGTAGTTGCAGAGTTTATCACGTTCAAACAGACGTTCAAACCAGAGGATATGATTTTGAACAAAAATTGACTTCGTCAACCCTAAAGTGGCTATGAGGACCGCGTCCGCGGGACGGTTAAGGTAACCAATTGTTGCTCAACCGTTTATTGTAAATCGGACGAGTCGAGATGATGAATTCATTCAAGAAGACAATTTCTTGTATATCTTGGAAGTCGAGAGACCACCCCCACCGATAGTATGTATCTAACCAAACAATTTAAAACATGATGATTATCGTTGAAGAAGAAGAAAAATATTGTTTAAAGAAAAATATTGTTATAAGACAGTCGGAATTTAAAATATCAATAAAGGCTATATTACTTCGCAAGTGAACTTTAGTGACAATAAAACGACTGTAATAAGTACCCATTACAACCCATCGAGTTATATGTACTACGTACTAGAGAAGCCATCCTCAACAAAACCATTGCTCCACTGTTGAAATATTTAAGGCAAAAGTTTGCCGCAGCGCTGAAACAATAACTATGTCAACTAAACAAAGATTTAAGCAAGTAGCGCTGAATCGCTTTTAGTGTCAGTTTTCTCGCGTCGACAAGGTCATAAGCGCCGTGTATTTCCTTGCGCTTACGCGTTTCGTCAAACATAGAGTGATCACATGGCTCAGTTATTAATATTGTATTACAGAATGGACAGTTTTGTGCCTACCAAACGTCACTAGAATTCATGTAATTTTTTATTTTGAGTTAAATTTAAAATACGTAAATAAAATTTGTTATACACGTTTATTTATGATGAATTATAAATTTTTACCCAGGTTCACACTTCGATTCGAATCCTCGTATTTATTAGCTCCGCTCGGTACACAAAACGCTCGTTATACAAAACAAAGAAATCAAGAGTAATTATTATTTAATTTCCTTTAAACAAAATAAGTTTAGTGAGTTTTTGCCGTTTGCTCGTATAATCATTTGTTATCTTCTATAAACTGAAAAAAAATAAACGTAGGTATAAAGTTATATTACGCAACTGTCTTTTCTGTTTTCATTACTCTATGATTTGTATTGCAAAATGGCGTCGTTGACAACTTGACGTCGTAAAGTACCAAAAAATATTTAATCAGTGTTTTAAACATTTTTATTTTTATTTACCGATGAAATGTTAAACCATCACTTTTTTAGATGTTCTAGAGTGTTTAGAGCAGTTTTTAAGAACGCAACCAGGCATATTTTGCAACTTATTAATGCGAGCAGAACAAAGCAAAAGACATGTGTTGTGGACGGGCGATGGACACTCACTGGACGGTTGCGGTACAGCGTACCGCAAAGCGTTGCGTAAAATCGTGCTATGGGCCGTCTTCTCTAGTACGTAGTACATATAACTCGATGTTACAACCACATAAAATTATGTATTGTTCGGATTGTAGGAAGTGGATTTACTCGATAATCAATTTTAATTGGTGCAAATCATATACTGTACTACTGGTACCCTTATAAAATCGAAAACTTAACTTGTAAAGGATAAACAGTTGCTTAATAACTTTAATATAAAGTTTGATAGCGTGAAAGTCGATCCAGATCAATTCTCTCTCTCGCTCTTTTTTAATGATAATTCTTTAAGATAGAAAAAACATAAAATGGCCGAAAATTGATTACTTAACATAATCATCCGAAAGTCTTATGGTTATGCAATACGTACACCACATCTGTGAATCAGAAAATTGATCGGATGATCAATTTTCTGATTCACAGATTAAAATATCTTTATTATGTAATAAAGATATTTTAAATAATATCTAATAAATTTGCGATATTTTAAATATCATTATTTTCTATTTAATTCGATAATCTCTTTTTCGTTACTTCTTACTTAAAATTTTATAATTAATTTTGTTTTAAAACATTGTCCTATTCATGTCAAGCGACCATTAAATATTTGGTCTCATTGGAAGTTTTTATATGCCTTGGTTAAAGCGAAAATAGCTGACATTCAAAGAAGCAGTTTTAACACAGGTATTTACCGTACGCATTGCACCTGCTCATGAGTTTTTTAATTGTGTTTTTCTTATAACAGACAGCTCGATAGCCGCTAGTTTGTAAGATTCTTAATAAGAATTAAATGAATACCTATTTTCTGTTCATGTTGACAGATACATCCACTCATTTAACTCATATTTTGTTACCATCAACCTTACTAATTAGGGTTCATTTTATAGTTACTTTTTCTATATAATTACTTTTATTAATAATTTTGCGTATTACGAGCCCTGTATGTATTTTTAAATTTTTTTTATTATATATATATCTGAAGTAAGTGATTGTCTTTTTGATTGTCCTAAAAAATGAGTTTCGAATGCCTTTGTGGCGATGCACGTTGTTGCGAAAAATATTTTCACAGTGAAATCTTCGTTCGAAAGCTTGTTATTGCGCATTATGTAGCCGCAGATGAGACTTACACGAAAAATGTTAAAAACAACCCTGTACGTTCCATAATCTGCTATTCTTTTGTTATTATGTTATGAAAATGGCACTAGAAATTTCATAGACAAACTTTTAAACTAGAAAAGAAAATTCCAGCACTAAACTTCAATTCACAATAAATCAATGGGTGTTTATTTCAAAGGGATAATTCAAAACGTGCCCAACCCTACCGGAATAGAACGAATGTCAAATATTTCGACCGTTGTTTACCGTTACCTACCGGCGCGGCGTAAGGGTTAAGCGGTAACACGTATTCTCAAGGAGCCGGCCTACTTGGGGTCCGAGCAGGTGCCACTCAGCAGATGTCTAAGTGGTAACGACTGTTCAACGCACCTAATTTAAGTGCGTTTAGATAAGCGACTGTCCTTTGTTATTCTATCGTTATAGGTTTATAAGGAAATAACGGACTTTTTAAATAATCGTTATAAGTTCGTTTTTTAAATACCGGATTTGATACTATTTTTAGGGTATTTATTTTATCGAAATTACCACGTTAATCCTATTGCCAAATGGCTTATGTAGTAATGTTGTTAAAAGAAAGGGAGGGACTTACTTACAAACTACATCCACTTATATTGTCGTAATATTATTATATACTAATATAAATATATTAGCATTACAGTGCTTACTTTGGGCTAGGCTAATCAGTTCGAATGCATTAATTAATGAGAACAATGCAGATAGAATGAAATTTTATATTTAGTTATGTTTGATTAGGTCAGTAAGTAAAAACATTATTTGGAAACATTAATTAAGTTATTTAATATTAAAGACCACAACGTTATTTTAATATATCGAAATGGTTTGGTTCATATGTTTTGTGGAGTCCAACATGTTTACGAGGGAACACGTGTGCTCCCAGCCTAATGGCGACATTCGCACATCTGCGTTACGAGAGACATCAACATCATATCCTGTCATTAAACCTCCGGAGAAAAACGAGCTCTTTTTTTCCAACAATAATGTAGTACGCGACAAATAAATTAATACCTTATAATATACTACCATCGCATAGATCTGATCGCGGCGTGATGAAAGTAGGCGCAAGACGGACTCATTACGCAGCCAGGGTGACGAATAAATCGAAATGGGAGTGAGTCTGATTCGCGGCGCCGGGTGACAGTCCGAGATGGATTGTTGTCAACATTATTGCGGGAGCATATCGACTTGTCGCTGTACCGCGCCTGATTCTAACCGCCCTTGTGAAACAGCATAAAGACACTCCCAACGCACTAACAGTAAACCCAACAGCTCATGTGATAAGATTCCTTTTCACAGTTCGCCATTACAACGCTTGAGACTCTAAGTCCAACATTAACCATTCGCGTCCAGAAGTACGCGACGCGGGAATGCTGGCAATCGAATTGAAACTCAGCAACAAAAGGGCCCAAGGTCCACAATTACATGCAAAGGACTGCTTTCGCGCCGGATTACGGGTTTATTCGTGCCGCCGCGGCAATTAGGAAGTCATTCATTAGGGTCCCTAAGTTTCGCAGACGTGGGGGTGCCGCGGCTGTGATGTCACGCTGCTTCTTTCGCAACGCGATGTACTTGAACAACCAATGCGAGTCGCTGCACTCGTCGATTTGTTTAAACCATATCACTCTTTGCTTAAAACAAAAGTAGACTTATTTAAGAATACTGCTACAGCGATGGAGCGCACAATGCAAACAGAAGCGAGTCCGTGCAGCCCTTTTCTTCCCAGAACGATGGCGCCTCAGTGAGAGACAAGGACAGTGTTATATACGCCTTAAAATAAACCGTCGAATTCGTTGTAGTAGAGGCCACCATAGATCGCATTTAAAACGGTGATAAGGATGCAAGATGCGGTTAGCCGCGTCCCAGAATGCATCTGTCAAGTTTCACAAAAAATGGGGCCCTGGAATTTCGGGACGTCTCAGCAGCGCCGGGACACATGTATGCTCGTTTATTTTTTACCGCACGAGTAAATTCATTCAAAAATTGTCAACGGATAGGGAGATTTGTGTAATCTCGTTAAAGTAATAGCAGTTAGCCGGGTTAACAACCAATTTAGCGACCATTCAAGAATCGACGTTGACATTTATTGTTAAACTAAACTTTTTGTGGTGTCGAAGAGTGAGCATTGTTATTTTTTTATCGTTGCGTGGGGTCAAACAACTTATGATAGACGACAATTCTAGTCAGAGTCGTTCTATGGCCTAAATTCTGACAGAGACATGTAGTGACTTTAAAAAAACAATCATGAGAAAGTGGATTGAGTTTTCGCTTTTAGTGATCCATTTCCGGCGTGCGTGGCGCGCGTTACTAGGCGCGCAGTGGAGTGCAGGAGGCGAAGCCTTGACCCTGACTGCGGTGGCGTCGACCGGAACGCACGCCGCGAATCTCGCCGATACCCACCGCCTAGCCAGTGTTGTGATCTTAGTACATTCCGCTCGCACGTGTACTTTACGAGACTTGTTTTCTCTTTCATTTTATATACGAAATATATGTAAAACTAGAACATTATGGATATAATAAACCTAGGATTTGTTTTCAGATGCAACGCTACCTAATTATAGATAAAAAACACCTGTCTGATTGTGTAAAGTTTTGGACACCAAAGCGGATGGATAGCGACAAAATCGAGAGTTGTACAAAAAACTGAGTATTAAGTGGTGAGGAGTAAACAGAGGCAGGAGAGGGGTTGGCAGTCATTGAAGTGTAACCGGTCCGGCCTGTCATAGAACCGGATTGTGACGGGGATGAATTACTCACCGAAACGTTGGAACTTTGTTAAGAGTTCTAAATAACATCGTGTAGATGCCGGAGTCTACACAATGTAAATTTCAAAGCTGATTGCTGGACTTTAGAAGTGCTTTGTATTCATAGAAAGGTTGATCCCAAAACTAAAAATGTATGAATGAGCCTGGGAGTTCAGTCTCATCACTAAGAATGTTATTTCAATAATTAAACATTTCTTAAATAGTTAATAAAAGACTTTTAAATTCACGAATTGATTTAAATGCCACGAATCGAAGAATAATAGTAAAGCCTTTGTTTCTTTCAAACACTTATCTTTATATGGATTTAATGTAACTGGCACATAAAATGGCAAATGAAACGATCCAATGCCATATTCCTTACAAGTAAAATATATTCGATGCCAGTTTTTATGATGAGTTTTAAATTGCACAACCAAGACATGCCCAGAACTGTCTGTTTCTTACAAAAACTTGCATGCGAAAGATGCAAAACATCGTGAGGTGCCACCACAAATCAGAGAACAATCGCGCCGACAGGAGGTTCGATCGACATCCAGACAATCGAATCGACTATCGATAGCGAGTTTGAACAAGCAGGATGTGACGTCACGGTCGCGCGTAAACGCGAGAATTTTAAGCAACCTCTTCGTACAAGATGTCATTAAAATTACAGACAAATATTAGTTCTTACTATTCATTCGCAATAAGGTTCAAAATGGATATTTTCTGCAGAAGATTTTTATATTTGTATTATATTCTTGTCTTATTATGTTAGAGCGTAACTAATAGGTTTAATTAAATTTTGACGAGGGAAACGACATGTTATTATATCTGAAAATTTTAAAAGGTTTGAATGAAGTGATCAACTATGGATTAACGAAAAAAGGTTCAAAGTCTGTATTCAAAACTATGTAATCCTAATCCTGGTACTAAGAAAATAAGAAAAAAAATATTAATAACGTAGGTAAACACTCCAGGTAAGTATGTATGCGAAAAATTTTTTTCGTTGTGCGTCTGAGAATAAAGACAGATTTTAAAGAATCAACACGAACAAACATTTGTGCTTGCAAGTGCGTGAGTATTGAATTTCTGTCTATTGTGCAGCAGCAAAAAGGAAATCTTTTCTAAAGATGTTCTGGGAATGCTTTTGATTTTTTTATTTATGTTAATATAATTGAATGAAATATAACAATGAAAATTGTATAGTTATCTATCTACGTAAAAACCTTTAATAAAAAATTACACTAAATCATTTTTAAAAGATTTAATGAACAAATCAGTTCGCTTCCAACAAAATACAACTATCACAGAGCTAAACACAAACAAACAGACGAAACAAACGGCCTAAATATATCAACATAACCCACATAACTACGCAAGCGACGCGATGCAACCTTATCGCAGTAACCGATTGGTGGAGCTTCGCGGTTATATTCCTTGGAGCATCGCGCTGCCAGTAGTAGACAAGGTTGCAAGTGGGCACAGCTGCGTTTTTTTGCTCTGGTTTCACGATTCCTGTCTGGAATGGAAACGCAAGGGACTGTGTATAAGTATAGTAACGTGGTATTATTGTTCTGTGGGAAAGGGAATGAGTCTCCGGCCGTTGATGTTAGTTATATACAGGTTGGTAGCTCGCAATTTGAGACGATAGTTCTTTCAATATACGTGGGCAAATCCTACCATTTTTGAGTTAAGTATTATTTTTCGATATGCCGGCTGTGTAATAGTAGGAAATGTGGCTGCCTTTGAGATACTCATTAGATAAGAAATACCTATAATGACAAAATCGTAATAAAGGTAAGTTGCTTATGGAGTATACACACATCATATGGAAGAGAAAAGATATAGGTACCTAAGTACCCGCCAACAGAGAAGTAGGTATCTTTTATTTGTGTTTAAAGTCAACGATATAGGGTTCAGAATCACACGCAATGAATACTTAATACATTTTGCTACATGTTAAAATTATTGTGAAATGATAAATTGATTAATTGTGCGAGTTGTTGGTTGAATTCTGTGGGAATTAGGAGTTATAGGTTCGGTTCCTGTGCGTAATCAATTGTTTGATGAGATGATTATATTGAATCATTGGGCAATGGGCAGCTACAGATTAAGATAAATGGCATCATCAAGATATTAAAAAAAACGGGGTAAAGGTATGTTTTTGATGGATTATATGTATAAATAAATACAATTATGAGCCTTTCGTATTTCTTTTTATTTAAATACCGACGACCGTTTGGTGCAACGGTAGCGAACCTGCCTTTCGCACCGATGGTCCTGGGTTCGAATCCCGGAAGGGGCAAATGTTTGTGTGATGAATACGAGCATTTGTGCCTGAGTCATGACTATTTATATATATTTCTATAAATATTATTTACTTATGTATGATATAAGTATGTCTATCCGTTACCCTAGTATCCATAACACAAGTCTATAGTGTTTACTTTGGGCTAGGCTAATTGGTGCGATTGTAAGAAATATTATTATTAAATATGAGCTGGTAATTATGTAGTATGTTAAAAGATCGGGTTTGTGTTACTTCATTTATTATGCAATTTTAGCAATGAAGAGTTTTAGTCTTTCCCGATAAAGTGTGTTCTAGTAGATTTTTGTTTAGTTTTAAAGTGCAACTAGGTGGCGTAAAGTAAGCAATTTTCTTAATTTCTTAATATAAAATTGTAATTTAGGCAAGGACACACGTGTTCGTTACTGCTATAGCTGTTGATATTTGGCTGGTGGAAAGACCTCTTCCCGAAATTCAATTATTCAAACGGCAAAACAACATTAACTTGAGCAATAATAGCTTAAGTAAAACCCTGCATTTTGAAGATTTAAAATTAGATTTTTTAAATTAAAAATTCCAAATACAGATCAATAAGACGATAAGGACTTTCTTCTGATCTGTGAAAGACAGTGCTGATCATACCCAATGCAATGTAATAAAATTTTGATAAGCGATATTCAGCTAAAAGTCCAAATCATAAGGAACTGTAGAAATTGAATATTTTATGGTGGTTTGATGGGACTGTTAACTCCGATAATCAACTGGCAGCGGCCGAGGATGCATACCACATTTACCTATCATTATATTTGTAAAAAAAATTGACATAATACTCTCTTAAAAATTTGTATTTTATTAATTTTAAAAAATATGATAAACATTGTCTAATACACGTTTTGTAATAGACCAATTGAGTAATAGGTATGTTTTAAACAGGTCTCCAGTATCATGATTGGACTGTAAATGTATATTTTTTTAATAAAATTGTGTATTAAAATACTAAATCTATAAGGTAGTACCAAACTTATGTCACAGTTAACAGATTATCTAAGTCACAATGCCAAGTGAGTTGGCACCTAAAATTCCGCATGGCTATTTGGCCATGCATAGATTAAATAATTAACCGCGTAAAAATACAGAGTAGTCATTATTACTTTATATTTAAAGATTGAAACAAATTGTTGTTTGAATCTAAGATATCTTTGACATCAAGAAAATCGCTGATGTACAACACTGCAGCTGAAAATATACACTTGAAATACCGGTTGTTTTATGAAATGGCGTAATCCTACTTACTTTACCTTCTTCCCAAGCAACTTCGAAGTAATTGCAGGCAGGTAAATTCTAACATAAGTACTTTATTTAATAGTAACAAAAGCATATTCTAAAGTGGAAAAAAAAAATGAACAGCAAAATGAGGTGTAAGCGAAATCTTGTCTTCAAATTGATTTTCTCTGCTAGTGCGGCGAATATTATTAAGTATCGAACCCAGATAAGGTACTCAGTTCTTTTGTCGGCATTTTTTCCCTGGAGAACTCAGAAAAAACATCATCCCTTCAGTTTGATTTTTTGCTACAATCTTACCTTTTAATTAACAGAGACCTTTTACCGTTCCGGCGTTTATATGTTTTTTTTACACAGGTAGGTAATCGAGATCTACATTTCGAGGTAGTGGCGAACCTTTTGGAAGTTATATAAAGAATTGTTGTTGACCACGTGTTTCCCGCTCCTGTTAGGATACCAGGATAAAAGCAAGTTGGTATCCTATGCCCTCTCAAAAAGTATTCCTCAATTATTGTTTTTTTTTTTAAAATCGGAACTTTTCAACGATGCTTTCATAAATCTCACAAACTTCCTAAGTCATAATATATAGATAAAACTTATATAAAACTACTTCCGATTCCTTACTAAGTAGCACTTTGTCAAATAGAAATCGAAAAAATTTGCGTTTACCTACAACAAAAATGTAGAAAATACGTATTATAGTATATACTACCAAAATATATAAAATGAAGTTTCCCTAACAGCGAATCGAACCCGTAACCTCCGACATGACGACACAAAGAAAGCGGGTTTATACATTCGACGTAGGTCATAGAAAAGTAAAAGTAAGTCTTCGATAAGAAATTATAAAAACCTATGATCATTTTCTTCCTTAATAACTCAAAAGCGCAGTTTTAGGCAGGAAACAATAATGTTGGCGTTGTAAATATCTTATTTCCCGGCGCCAGCGAGTTTATTTACATGGTGTCAGTGAAAAAGTTCGGATTGATAAGATAAGCTGAACATTGCATTAGTAACCTTTAGATTATATTAACGCAATATTTTTTAACTTTTATATTAATTTTGAGGGTAGCTTTAATATTAACAACACAATCCTAACGCACGGTTAATTATGATAGACGTTATGTTTTAAAGGAATTTATTATATAATTCTGAAATTAGCTTTTATAAAGTAACAACCAACAGATAATTAAAAAAATAAAATATAGTAATTATGTAGGTAGGAAATTTTATCAGAGCCCGTTAAAATAACAATAACGCTCGACTACAGTGTAAACATAACAGAAAATCAAGTTAACATAGACCCGTAATCTTGCTTATAATAGGTACCTACCTGCTTGTTTCATGCATAGAAACTACCTACCCTTCTTCCTATGTCAGCTACGTAAAATAAAAGTATGATTCTAACAACTTTTTAAAATCTCTTCAAAAAGAAGGTACCCAAAAAGTAAATGAATTTCGTGTCGTTCGTACCGTTTTAGCGAGCGAATTCGTCTACATCGATGAAGGGTGTTGGTTTTGATCGAACATAACCTATACCGGCGTCGCGTCACGTGCGACCGCCCTTACATAAGGGTGGCGCTGTCATAACCTCGCGACAGCTGTTCCACGCCGGAATTCGAAATCCAAATCATCGAACGGACAAAAGAATCGTTATTTAACGACATTTGTGCAACATACCTTGTCTCCCGACTATCTCTGCTACGTGTTCCGAGGACGGCACTGGCACGCATTCGGTCATGTTCTGCGACTTCTTAGCGCGATCGTCGGGCGGCGGCGCGAAACCGAGCGGGCTGGCCAGCGGGTTGGCAGACGGTAGGCTGTCCCCAAAGTTGAGCATGCTGAGCTCCAGCGCTAGTTGAAGCGCGCGTTGGTCCTCCACCAGCCCGCCGCCACCGCCCAGCTCTCCGAAAAGGCTCGTCGGCATTTCCACTTGTGAAGCTATTTTGTCGGTTACAGAGAGGTCGCCCTCTCTCACTGGGTTTATGAGTCGATCGTTTCAAGCGGCGCGTTTGGTCATGTGCGCACGACACGTGTATTCGTGGCGCGGCGCGGCGGTGAACTGAGTGCCGGCCGGCGCGCGCAGGCGCTTTGGAGCGGGGTGGCAGGGTGCGAGGGGTGCGAGGGGAGGGCGATGCAGGCTGGGCGGGATGCGGCGGTTTCCGCCCGCCCTGCCAGGACTTTACACCTTGCGCGGTTAATTGCCAAGCTTACGTGTGACGTTGCATGCTTGCTGCGTGATTTGTTACGAGATGTTGATAGATGAATGTTGTTCCAATCGCCTTTTCAACAGTTGCCATTCACTTATTATAAACTCATTGCAAAGAAATTTATGTACTATAAAATACGGAATACATAAATAATATTTACTTTAAGAATTAGTAGAAGACTAAAATGATTTTTTATAAGCCTTATATTTAATTTCCTAGTGAAATAGGTACTTAGAAACCGCAACTTATTTGTACCGTTCAACACAAAAAATAACAAAACTCAACTATGAAACAATATAATTACACTACATTATTTTGACGACCGTTTGGTACAATGGTAGCCTGCCTTTACCACGGTCCTGGCTTTGAGTCCCGGAAGGGGCCGATTTTTGTGTGGTGAATACGAGCATTTGTACTTACATATTTTTTAAGTATTAAATATCTAAGAATCATATACCTATAGTATGTCTGTTACCCTAGTATCCATAATGCAGGCCTTTGGCCTAAGTTTATTGGTGTGAATATAAGAAATATTATTAATAATATGATTCTTTTTTTTTATTGAATCTTAAACAACTGGCTTAATCTATTTATATTGCCTTTAGGTATTATGTACAAATATTATTAAATCAATTCTATTAGCATTATATGCCTATAATATGGTCCATCACTTAAGATTCGAGTTTAATTTTCGAATAGGTCAGTAGTTGTGGCACAAGCAACAATTAATATTTCTACATTGTCAATTATATTTTTTATAGCACAGTAATTCAATACTTTCCTTATTTTGTACGGTGAAGTAGAAACGCCGTGGTATTATTTTTATGAAACAGTCGAAAGCCACAGGTAAAATAATGCTCAGGCGTAAACCCCTTGTAAAAAAGGGCGCGAAGAATCATAGACATTAGGTTCTAGGAGCAATGAGTCATGGTCCTGTGATGGCGACCGCGCCCGGAACTGACGTAACGATGTCGGCGACTAGAGAAACGTACTTAGTACAGATTTGATAAAAGGTCATCGATAAATGAGACCTTTGATATTAACACATATTCAATTTCTGGGAAATGTGCAAAAATGTATTTGTAATGGCAATATTGTTAACGGTATATTTCTATGCTTACTTATTTAACTTTATTTATTTTAATTAATTAATTCAATATAATTTCTTTAAGCATTCATTGATAAATAAAACTACTCTATTTTGATTGTTACTAACTTTAGTATTGTAATATTAATTTTAAAAGACAATTATATTTTATTACCTAATTTCTAGATTGCTGTCGATATTTATAATTATTGTGTTTATAGAAATTTTATTTTTTCTAAACTAAAAATTTTGTTAACTCAATTAAATTTATATAATTAACGAAGTTATCTTAACACTGAGCTTCACATGTTTCTATAAGATAACACGCAGTCTCCTTTTGGAAAGCACACCAGGTGGCGTTCATTGAAGGGTGTGATCCTTTAAAGAAGCACTATCCCATACATTTTGTAAGAGAAATATAAACTATTGACTTCCTCGAATATATTGCTTAGTGAGTAAACAAAAGGTTATAAGATTTTTATTGCATCTATATCTATATACTTAATTAAATGTTTCCTCATAAAAACATCAAATTTGGACATCGCATTTTAAGTTTTTAGAATTCTCAGAAGTTTTCGTACCCAGATATGTTAATAACTAAATTTTTTTGTTCATTCATTTTGTAGACCAAGGTTTCTATACATCTTACTAAAAGTCTATTACGGATGACAGTTGTATGCATAATAAGCGCAAATATAGTCTCCGGCAAATAAGTTGAACATGATTTTGAAATCATGTGACATGCGCAGTAGCAAGTTTAGGTACATTATTCACACTATTATTTGCCGGGGACAATACTATTAGTAAGTTAATTACCTATTCGAGATAACGGGCTAGTCTATGAAAAAAAAATTAATAGACTTTTGTGAATTGGTTGTATTTTTCACCAAAATCCATTTTTGGTACGGTATAATTGTATGTTTTTTTAAGATTTTTTTAAATAATAATCGCCTAATTTGTGAATTCATCATAATAAATTTTATATTTTCATTTAATTATACATAGCTATATTACGTTATATGTACTAAAGAAAAGTTTCTAGATCATTACAATTTTTAGGTAGAAAATCGGTCATATTTGTATACATGATTTGTCTTTATTTTCTTTATATTGGGTGCCGTATTTGTCCAATAATTTCGCATTCCAAGAAGTTTCTAAACTGTGAACATTCGTCAAGTCTGCGAACAAGTTCAAGGATGGACATTACCTAACTTTTTGCGTTACTCACAAAATTACTGCAACTTTTACTAACTCACGTCTATTAATTTTTAATTTTTGTGGTCTTGTACTGAGAATTTAATCTGCATAATAGAGTAATAATATTTTTTTCTTCTGACAAAACTTTTTACAATTTCTTACACGTTTATTTTTTCGTCGCATCGTCGCATAATATATAAAAAATATTAACTTCTTAGTTCAGACATTTCTTTTAATTAGCAAAATTTTAACTCCAACAAAATGACTCAATACAATAACATAAATAGTTTAAATGGATAATCTTTTACAAAGGTACTAAAAATGAGTTATTTTTATTTAAATATGTAGGAATAAAATCGATAACTAGATTTATGATAAAATGATAAAGAATCAGTTGTTAACAGGTGTTAGATTGCTTTGTTTTATACATATCTCGTAGCACGTAGTTGAACTACGACTAGCTAAAGTTCGTAGTAAGAAGAATCTGTTTAGATTATAAGTCTGTGTTCATACAGACTGAAGAGCTCGAAGACCGTATTTTATATCCGTATTTTGTTAGCATAATAAGAAAGTACACTTTTTACGTTTTATAACAGGCACCAACATTTTCCTTATCTTTGACCCCCTTCATTTGAATCCATAACTGGGTAGCTTTTTTCAACAGAGATGCTGCAGTCACCCGGTAATGTAACAGCGAAATGAGGAGTAATTTCATGTGTTCTAAGTCGTGTCAAGATTCAACAAAATAAACTAATACAGGTAGCCTAGATAGCTGGTTATGTATAACTAGATAATAAACATATAATTAATTATATATCTAGCTTTGCTTTTTCGTATCATTGATCATCATTCGATTAATTACAATCATAAGTGGCACCCATTGACAAATTGTAATCTAACAAAAATACCTCACACAGTTCCTTGAGGTTCAATGGAAAAGTTACTTTGCTACTAAGCAATAAAGTTGAAATAAGGCGGATGTAGGTGGTTGTATGTAGGGCGGGCGGGGTGAACGACCGGAGCTGCCGGGTCCTAGACACAGATATAGTACTTAGTACTACCGGGTAGATAGCGTACTACATAGGTCATAGGTCGATGTCATTCAATTCGACACGTGGTACTATAAAATTTTTGTCAGTGATTAAACTATCACCCTTATAGCTATTAATGTAAATATAAGTTTACGCTGGCAAAAAAAAGCATTTACTTCATCGTATGTATGTTAAGAACACATAAAAGTTATAAGAACCCATTATTTAAATAAAAAGCCTTTAAAGTAATTCCAAATGTTTGAAACTCAAAGATATTTATCTATAGATACATATTCTCGCAGTGACATCAGGGCCTTTTCCCTTAGATTATTGCGACGTTAGAATGTAATATGACTTGTATTCAATAATCAAATACGAGTGACTTTGTGAAAAAGACGGATTTTAATTCAGGGTAGTAAACAAAAAAGTAAAATAAACACACCCACCATTCATCATATCCGTTATTTAAAGTTAACTACCCTCTTTTTAATATGTTTAATTTATGTATTTAATTTTATTTATTATATTTAATTTTTGTAATGCCATATCTTTAAAAGATATCAACTACGCATGTAAAAAACGACCACGCCACGAGGCCCTCAGGTGGGATTCGAACCCACGACCTTTCGCTATCCGGAGTGCAGAAATTAGAAAAGGTCACCATAGATCGATATCGCGAAAAATCCCAAGTAATGAATAGGTTTTGTGCACAATTAGATACTTTAAAGTATTCTGTGGCTTCTGTGGTAATGTTCTCTGCAAGCTTTATATTTTAGACATAAATACGTCACAAGTCTGACACAATAATCTTAATTCTGTGGACTTAATTAGTGTTTGTTCTAAGGCGTAATCTGTGATGAATATAACAAAACAAGGCTACGCCTTATATAAATACACATATAACACTTCTCCTCTAAGTTATCAATCTTAAGCTACGTCAACAGCACACCCATCAAATAGCTCCTGTGTACGTACATACACCGGATTTTAGTCGACAAAAAAGTATATAAGAATTATTTGCGTAATAAATGTCTGTCTGTTCGAAATAAGTGAATGGATGTGAATGCAGTCGGAATATTCCTTTTGTACTTCTTTTGCCCAATGTCGGTCGTAGGGTGACTATGGGGCTTAGAATTTAATTTGTGAATTTTAATAATTTCTAATTAAAAAAATATTATAACGAAGAACATACGCAGACGAGGATTAATATCTATATCAAAGTACATAATATCTATAGATAGAACTTTATAATAATACTACACTTTCTTATGACACCACTTTGTAAATGATTTAAAAACAGTGCGTCTTAGTGTAGTGTATTACAAGTAGCAGTTTTCTCACTGAGATAATAGGGTGAATCTGCCTAGGCCCCCGGGCTTGATTGGAATCAAGAGCTAACCCACCCATATATAAAAAAAGATAAATTAAAATATAGTTATATAATCATATGGTATTATTCAAAGTATTCTCTTCTTAATAGAACAATTTCCTGCTTTAATTTAAATATTCAAATCAAATTCAAAGTTATATTCCCAGTCTTCTCAACCAATTAAAAACTAACTTCCAAAACAGCTCACTTAAAAATATTGCCGTTACATAATAACTTTACTCTTTTATCTTTTAGTATCCTCAATCTAAATTTGCTTATTGACCTAAGTGTTACCGAATCATAGTTTTATTTGTACAACGGCCAAAACTTATTAACAGGTGAGAAGTTGTAAAAATCAATAATAGGAAAATAAATTTTATTGTTAAATATCACAGTTTTTCAGTACTCTTAAATAAGTTAACTGTATTTTTTAAGAAACATTATCGATTTTTATGTAACAAAATTTATTATTTACAATTAATTGTCCTTTGTTGACTTATTTTTTTTATTTGAAGAGATATTATTTACAAGTTTATTTTGTCAACTGTGAACGCAGTCAAGATAAGAGCAAATAGTTAACAAATGCCATTGTTCCAACATATTCAAAATCAGCTCTATACAAATTAACCTACAACCAAATCTAATTTAATTATTAGTTAGTTTAAACTGTTTCAGTACTGATTGTAATAACCACACATATTGTTAAATTTAACGTTAAAGACATCAATTTCCTATCGTTGACACAGAATTCAATTATTAATACGCGTGTTAAATAACATACGTAGCTTTTAACAATAATTATTTCTTTAATAATGTATCCCCTCGTCCCTTACGTCGCGTGGTCCCCCTACTCGTTCTCAAGTTCAAGACTATGGGCGACAATATACGCAGGTACTGATTTTTTCATTATTTTTTCCCAGCATTGAACATCTGCTCCGGATAGCAGATGCGTGCCCTATTGTGAGGGCAATCCAGTTTTTTTAAGTCCTCCAAGCGAAAAAAGTTTCGAGATAAAGCGGATGTTGTGAAGAATCGATTTTTGAGTGCCGCGAATAGTTTCCGGCGTCGCTTCCTGTTAAAGCATTGTCTAGCTTTGTTTGTGTAACTAAAGATTTTCGTCATAAAACTAGTGTAAATTAGTTTTCGTCATAAAACTAGTGTAAAACTAGTGTTTATGAAGTTTCAAATCGTTTATATATAATTACACACTAATACTATCAGGATACTTAAATAACTTTAAAGTACCTGCTTATTTGATAACGTCGTAAAATTGACTACCAAAGAGGGAGAACAATCTCCGCCGCCGAGATTGTGAATTATGTTATTATACAGTCAATATTATTATACTAAAGTATTATTATTACATATTGAGACCATAGACATTGGCCCAGCAAATGGTATATTGGTATTGTAACTTATAATTACATATAGAACAGGGGGTATAACAAGCGAATTGTCAAACAAAAGGAACATGTTCTATGGATACTAATAATGAAATACATAAGAGTATATTAACATCCATGGCTTTGGAACTAATACTTTACGTTGAAAAGTCATCACTCAAACATATACCGACGACGTTTTGATGCATCGTTAGCGATCCTGCTTTAGCACCGACGTTCCTGGGTTCGTGTCTCGGAAGGGGCAGATGTTTGTGTGATGAATACGAGCATTTGTACCTGACTTATGGATATTTATATATTATACTAGCTAACCCGGCAAACGTTGTTTTGCCATGTATATTATTTCTAGGAAAAAAATTTAATTAATTAATAAAAAATAGGGATTGATGGTAGAGGGGTGAAAATTTAGGGTTGTATGTAGAGATGCAACGGATATCCGGTTGCTATCCGGTATCCGGCCTATCTGGCCATTATTTTACTATCCGGCCGAATACCGGATAGTAGTGCACTATCCGGCCGGATACCGAATAGTGATTCTGTTTGGTATTTACTTTGAAAAATGGTTAGTATTCAAGAAATAATCAATATTATTTTATTAGTATTACCTTTTATGTACAATTCAAACTTATGAAACAGCCTCATTTAAAGTAGTTAAGAAATCCTAAGATCAGCATTAGTATCCATTCAACCAATCGTAGGATATCGTATGTTAATTCTTAATCAAATAAAATAAGTGTTACCAAATAAATAAAAAGAGAGTTTAATGTTCAAAATTAACTAGCGGCAAATTGTGGTGAATAAAACGAGATTCTCTGCATTTTTGGGTAACAGACGATTCCTCCTATTTTCATAAACAAGTCCTGCCCTCTGAAAAAAGTCTTTCGCTATAAACACTGCTACATGGTGATTACAGATATATTTCGGCAAATTTTATCAATATGGGAATTGATTGGCGTTTGCTGCCCACCATGCTTAAGGGTCAGGGAACCTATAATACGTAACAGGTTGAAACCTGCATGACGCGCCCGCCGCCAAATTAAAATGTAGGTATCGTTTGGCCGGCCGAATATTCGGCGGCCGGATACCGGATATTCGGCCGGTGATCAGGCCGAATATCCGGTATTCGGTATCCGGCCAAACAACTATCCGTTGCATCTCTAGTTGTATGTATTTTTGTATGTTGTATCATAAAAAAATAGAAACTAAAAATTTTGTCCAAAAAATAAAAAAAAAATTAGGGGTGGACTACCCCTAACATTTAGGGGGATTAAAAATAGATGTTGGCCGATTCTCAGACCTACTCAATACGCTCACAAAATTTCATGAGAATCGGTCGAGCCGTTTCGGAGGAGTATGGGAACGAAAACTGTGACACGAGAATTTTATATATAAGATTTGTGAATATTACTTATTTGTGCACTATATTCTAGTCTATTCGTTACCCTTCTATCCATAACATAAGCCTTACAGTGCTTACTTTGGTCTACGATAATAGCTGATGTGAATGTTAGAAATGTAAATAAGATATATCCAAACTAGGATACGAAACCAGATAATTTGGGACTACCGTTGTATTCAGGCAAGTTTGGGTGTCAAAGTCTTCAAAATAATTGTAAATAACGATTATGACAATCAATAAATTTAGAAAAAATGTTAATGATGATATGATAGTGATAATGATAAGTGATGTGAAATAAAAAATATATTTGAATTACAATAATATATTTTTATAATTTATTTATCATCTACATGATATGAAAAAGAGACGATACTTATTCAGTTCAGGTGCCTACAATTCCAGCATAAAAATCTCTTCAAACAAATAAAAGCTCGGACTAACTGCTAGGGGAGTCTTAATCCGGGCCCGCATCCATGGGCAATGGAAAACTGGCATGAGCCAAATAGGCTTTCACCATCAGTTATTATGATGATGACAAATGATGTTATAACTGTTTATTATTATTCGACAATTAAATGATTAAATTAAAATCACTAGTATTTATTTTGGCAATAGACTCGTAACTTATCGAAATGGTTTAAATATATTTATTTTTTAATGTTGTTGTTTATTTTCAGAATTAATAATCTATAGCATATTGTTTTAAACTTTCATGGTCACTAACATTATAGTAATATAAGTTATTTACGGGATTGTTACCATGTACCTTGTTATTGAGTTTCCGATATTTCGGCACTGTTGCAAGTGCCATAATCGTTCGTTCGTTACGCAATAAGAGACTTCGTCGGAGGGTAGACCGATATTTCTGCCAATAACAGCCTACCCGCAATTACTTCAGTCGCTCCGTAATCATAGCACTTGCAACAGTGCCGAAATATCGGAAATTCAATAACAAGGTACATGGTAACAATCCCGGAAATAACTTATATTACTATAATAATCTATTATTCCATTATATGTATGACCTTAACATGCACTTTAAATAAATTCGTATCAGTGCCCAAAAATGTATAATCTAAGTTCAAACCTCACGAATAAGGAAGTCTTACAATATAGCATGAAAGAGATGAGCATAATGGATATAACAGCTGAAGTAACTAAATTTATAAAATTTTATACCTTTTTATAAATTACCAATACGAAACCAATGAAAATACTCTCTGCTAAAAAAACACCTAATCTATAATGCGACTTCCCCAATATCATCAAAAGAAAATCAATTTTTAATAACGCTTACTAGGTACTTCCTCCGAAGGGTTGCTGAGGTCAGGACCCTTTCCGGGGTTAATGACCTCCCGGACACGCGGTAGGCATGTGAAAGGAAACGATTAGGAATCTGTGACCATTACGATATTTCATATGAATAAGGCTTCTATAATACCTACATGGTTAGATTAGAAACTATCTGTCAGGCTACATCATTGGCCATATTTTTTTAGGGACCAATACGGTCATTAAGAGGAACCTTAAAATAGTTGACCTGAGTGAAATCACCCTTTTACAGAATATACTTTGAGGACTGTATACATACATAAGTTGACTAATATTTGACGAACTCTGTTGCCGAATGGTTCTCCTACCGGTTCTCATGGTAACGTTACTCGTCACTATGAAAATTAGTATGGGAAAAGAATACGAATTTGTCTATATTGGCTCGAGTTTGGGTATTATCGTACAGTCTTTGTTCCTGAATTCTTGTATGCTTTAGCTACTTAACTTGGGTTCAGAACAAGGGATTTTAGCGGTATCCGAATAGAGTGTTCTGAACACTGCTTTTCATTTCTGTTTTAAAAGTTAAACAGAAAGAAACTGTAACACTTTGAATCTGTTTTAGAAAATACCGGTTCATAAGTGTTACTATCTGTTACAGTCAATAAAGTTCACATTGGCATAACTATGCGACAACTCACTAATGATTTAGGTATTTTGAAATGCCTATGTTGGTGTACTGTGTATACACATAGATAGTTAAACGTAAAACAGTTTCTAACAGATTGGAAACAGAAAACATTATATCTGTTACACTTTTATAAGTGTTCGACGCAAAACAGGTTCAAAACACCCAAATAAGTGATACAGGAATAATTCTGTAACAGATTCAATGTGTAACCCTTATGAAAGTGTATCCTTATAAAGGTGTTTTTGAATCCCTGTTCAGAACAATATATGTAATATAGTCTTATATTATATTATTATTTAAGCGTTCCCACACAAAAAAGGCAGACACTACTGTCACATACTATCATTAATTTTCTTGAGATCAGTGTAGAAATGGAAAGCACTATCCGTCTATTTTCATCTTGACCTCTTACTCACGATTAGTAAAAACGGTGGCCGTAATGCTTGAATATATGAATGAAAACAAAAGACTGTGTGCGTGTAATTTTTTAAAAGCAATTGAAGGAAAACATATCAATAAAATATGTGTTAAAAAAAGTCAAAGAAGTTTAACTTTAATCGCGCATAAAGATTTTTAATAGTGGAAGCTTATCGAAACAGATTATAGACTACATAGCGACAATGCCGTCAGAAAAAAAAATTGAGTTACCCTCAAGTCACGCTTAAAAGAGTTTAACTTAAAAAATATTGTTTTTAAAAATATCATTTAATCATCTATTTCGACATTATTCATCAAATTTGGCATAGCCTTCAGCATTATTATGTTATAACAATAATAACATTTCTTAGATTTACACCAATTAGCCTAGCTATAAAGTTAACTCTTTAAAGCTTGTGTTATGGATACTAGGGTAACGGATAGATATATGATACATAGATATGTAATATGCAATGGAATATATGTAAATACCCGTGACTCAGCTACAAATGCTCGTATTCATCGCATCATCTGCCCCTACCGGAACCCGAACCTAAGACCGTTCGGTGCGAAAGACAGGATCGCTACCGTTGCGCCAAGCGATCGTCTAAACTCCTAAGTGAATATACATAAATTATTAATTAATACAGATTTAAATTAGCTCCACCTTAATACTAGCTAATATGTATTATGAGATCACCACCGTTATATTCATAATGATATGTATCCATACATTGTATTTATTTTTTTGTGAATCTGTTTGTTTCTTTTTTAAATAAATGAAAAAAAATGAAAATCGTTGCCTAGTAAAATTCTGTAATCGCTTAATTCCAGCGTAATTGGATTCACAATTTTCTAACAGAGGGATGGGGCGTAGCATATGTTTGGAATAGATTTGTTTGTACCCTTATGTTTCCATGTTAAGCTGGTGAGCAATAGTTATTTGATAAAGCGGTCACAGTTTTAATGAAATATATTTACTTTGATTTATATTAAAGTTAGTGTGTTAAGAATATAGGGCATTTAAGGCTGGTTGATGCATCGGTAGTGATTCTACCTTGTATGCCGAAGGTCCCGAGTTCGAATCCTGGAAGGTATGGTATCCTAGTACGTATGTATATGTTGATCACAACCATTTTTTTGCGAGTCATGATCTTTTATGTACTTATGTATTAAATCTATAATCTAAGAACACAAATTTGTTGTTTGTTTGTCTGTCCGCTCTTTTTCCCCGCTCTTTTTCTATTGTATCAATTAACGTTACCATAGCAACGCGTTACCGGGTCAGCTAGTACATTATTTTGTACTCATAGTCTGCTTAGTTTGGGACTAAATAAGAATTGTGAGTTATCCGGAATTTATATATTCTCTTAATTGTTTTAAAACCTACTTTATTTATTTGTTTTGATTTAGTGCAACTACAGGTTACAGTTATTGTCGTAATAAAATAGCTTACACATGCACACACACACACGCACATATATATATACATATATATATATATATATATTTCTATTTCTATTTAATATGCCATCAATTTGAACGTAAAAAACTTACATATATCTACCCAAAGTACGGCTCCATAATAATAATATTGGTAACAATTTAAAAATATTTAATAGACACAAAAGGTGTTTGTAATAAATCGACCCCATTAATCATAAGAAACGCAATCGTACGGTCATCGTTCCCATACAACTTCCCCTTATTTTCCCATCGAATTTCTTATCGTAATTCGCACTGCAGAAATGCAACGGAACCAAACTTAGGACCTCGTAGCACAAAGCCCTTTCATTGCAGCTGCCGCACACCGGGCCGAGCACAATGCACCTTCGAGACGGTTATTTTTTTTCACGGTTATTCGAAATGAGGTCGGTTTTCTCTGATTGATACTCTTTTTGCCAGTTTTGTACACTGTTCGAGATTTCAACGTAAGGATTTAAACTCGAATTCAATATTTTTAAATATAATAATTGTTTGTGAATGTAAGACAAAATTCCACCAGGAAAATTCGAAAAAATTCACAGGAGTTTTTAGGGAATGTTCCGACACTATACATACAATTTTCTGTAGGTATGAATTTTACGTAGGTATCTATGTATCGTTTAATTACATTACTATCCATAACACAAGCCTTTGCGGTGCTTACTTTGGGCTAGGCTAATTGGTGTGGTTGTGGGAAATATTATAAATATTATTGTTATTATTTTTATTATTATTATACTGTACCTATATATAAATAAAATAAAAATAAAATAAAATAGGTTTAAGTTTTTATGAGATTTTTATATTGTAAATAGGTAAGCACATGACCGATGGTAAGCTATGATGCGATCTTGGATTTGACGCGCTTGCCTAGAAGACACCTATTCACTCGTTCCTTGAAGACCCCTAAATTGCATGTGTAATTGTAAAAAATATACTATCACAAAACCGAAACTGAAACCAAAGTAATAAACATTAAAACAAGATCATACTTATTAAAAACAAATTAACTAAATAAAAAGGTAAGAGGATAAAATTAAATATTAGGGATGCTATTAATATATAATTAGACATCTAAGATAAGTATAACAGTAAAAATAACAGGCAAGTTGGAGTATTCAAACGCGTAGAAGGTTCTGCACAATTTTTTGTATTTGAAATGTTGTTATCATGGAAATCGAATTATCGAAGGGTTTTATCCGTTTTTAGAATTCCTCTTTGCAAAAGAATGATATCGTTGTCCGTCTGTCCTTATGGCAATTCCTTTCTTTGTAAAGCGTGGAGCTAATAAATTGAAATTAATATCAAACATCAAGGCTTACGGTACTTTCGTACAAAGAGATTCTAAGTAAATATGATAAAAATTGAGTTTATTTATGCCGCATGATTGCCGTGATAAGCATACGCAGAGGTATCATATTCAGGCCCTTAGTATTCCACTTCTCATTGTATACCAGTTAGTACTATTTCTTCATTATTATAGGTTTAGGTTAAAGTTTCCCAACCTTATTTTGCCCACCGCCCACTTTGTGAATTTATTTTGTTGTCAAGAAACAGTTTTTACCCCGATTATATTTTAAGGTGTAGGTTATATTGCACCCGTAAGAGAGTATTCATTTTGCATTTTAAGGAGTTTGTAGATATCAGTTTTACAACAAAACAACCGTAAGTCCCCGTCGATCAACATTGCTACACACAAAATCTCTTTTTTGCTAAATAGGAAGAAAGGAGAAATCATATCAGAAATCTTTGAAAAATTGACAATAATCTTGAATACAGATGTACCGCTTCTGCTGCTAAAATCCTTGGTAGTCATTCTTGAAATTAATTTTTTCATTCCTCATTATGTCGTCAATTCTATTAGTCCTTCTTCTGATTGGGATGACATTTGAAATAGGGTCCAACACCCAGTTTATATTCAAAATGTCCTGGAATTGGTCCTTGATATCTCTGTGGAGGTTTTCCAAGTATTGAAAGTAAACAAGCAAGTCGTCGTTATTAAATAATACTTCTGATAAATTTGAGAAGTAGTTATTTTGCCGTCTGCCGATATCTCAATACAACAATGCTATTATGTCTTAATCAAAGTTTAAGTCATTCCCTTGAAGTTGGAGATTTACATCATTAAACAATTTATACAGATCTGACAATAGGTATGCAATATCGCTTTTTGGTGGTTGCAAAATTCAGGGTACTTGCTTTTTAATAACTCTATCATAGATCCGAACAAATTATAAAAACGAGTCAAACACCTAAAAAGTAGACAGCACCTCTGTGTGAAGCAGCTAACTAGACTAAATAGTCGATTATTCAACGAGTTACTTTTGATTTCATAATCAAATATAATTCAAAGGAATTTTCTTTTCGGCACAATCCTTTTCTGGAGTATGAAAAAGAGTTTCTCTTATTGCATTCATTTCTATATTTTCATCAATCAATAGTTTTTGGCATATTTACTCATCCTTAATGAATCTCATGTATAATAATAACATACTTCGTAATTAATTCTTAAAGTGGACTCATCCGGCTAAATTGAAAATATACAAGAATGCAGATAACTACACAATGTCTGGAATGTGTTTAGCCATTTTATCTATAATACGTCTGTGCACAAAACTATTGTTCAAAGACTATTTTCGGAAAAGATCTGCTGCTTTTAAAATTAAAGCTTCCCTGATGGGGTGTGATTATCCTGTCTCAGCAATCAACAATGAGATATTATACGAAGTGCGAAGTCAGTCATCTTAGAAGTTGATAAAACAAGTTTTGAGAAGAATGCCCGGAAGTCATTGACGAACACAAAATTAATCAAATGAAACCCATTTCATTAAAAATTAATAATAAACATTCGGAATAAGACAAGAGCGAAATAATTATTTATTTATGTGGTCGGTGTTGATCGTGGACCCAAACCGATTCCCTTGACTGTTTACATTGTAATCATACACAAAACATCGATGAATAATTATTAATTGTTCGTTACTTTATTTCTATTATCAACAATTATTAGGTATTTATTATATTTTTGTTATATAAGTATTTACTAAAAAAAACATCAATAACAAAATATTACATTCGATATTGTCTAAAACGGCCATAAGGGGGCGTTATCACCCATGTTGAGAACCTTTGACCTGTATCAAGGGAATATTTGTCGTAAAGCTAAGGCAATGAAGAGGAAAACTGGTGTATTTAAAAAGATAAAGAAGAAGCATAACTTCTACGAAACCATGAAGAAACCAAATAAAAGTATTTCTTCGATATCAATTTATCATTTGGTTATTTAAGCATCTTACTTCTAGGTTTTTAAATCTGTATATATTTTAGAAGAAATTTGACGAGATATATAGTTATGTAAATTAACTTAATTTTGTTTGTTAAAATATTACCATTTTGGTTTCTATTAAGGGAAAAGTTGTTCAGATAATAAATACGTATAATTTATATGAAACTATATAAAATTAACTTAATAAATTTCATAATCATCGTTAACATAATAATCAACATTATTCAAATATGTATGTTCAATAAATTCTTTTATATCATAGAAGCATTCACTTCAATTGCTTTATACGAAGACTAGCGGCCCGTCCCGGCTTCGCACGGGTGAACAAAATTCTTAACATTTTTTCTAGCATTCAATATAGCCTATGACACTCAGCAATAATGTGCCTTTCTATTGGTGAAAGAATTTTTAAAATCGGTTCAGTAGATCCCGAGATTACCCCTTACAATTTAACAAATATACAAACACACAAACTTTACTTCTTTTATAAACATCCTGCACTGAGTTTAAATGGTTGGGAAGACAATGGGGTATTTGACAGGTTTTACCAAAATATCTCAAATAATTCGTTATAGCATAATACATTTGCCATTTGTATATTCTTTGTTAATGATTCTATTTTCTTTAAAAATCACCAGTCAAGTTCTAATGAATAAATAACCTGCCAAAAAGCTAAAGATACATTTATGCAAGTCGTGGGGTCACTTTTAGCTGTCTAATCGTAATACGATACACTGCATAAAATCTTAAAATGACATTTACCTACTGTAAACAAGCAAGTGACGTCACTCCAGAATCAGCTAATTTCGAGATAAAACATAGGCGCGATAATAGGTCTGCAGTGTGTGAGCATGCTTTTGAGGGCCCAAACCACTACATTTGTTTCGATAAACCACAAATTCTCGCTAGAGAACAAAGATTTGTTCCTAGGATGCTACGCGAGGCTATTGAAATCAGGAAACATCCTAATTTCAATAGAGACGAAGGTTGGAGCGTTCCACCTGCTTGGGATTCAATAATTAATAAATTAATACTTACAAAAACACACATTGCAAGACCTGATGATGTAGTTAGCTCTTTTTGCAAATAATAACAGTAAGAGGTGGGTCCACCTGCCCGAATTTCTTTCGCCAGTTCTTCTCGGAAGGAAGGGCCTCCCAATTTCCGAACTGGCAGTAGACTCAGTAGTATACAATGTAATCGTAGTGAGAATTTAATAACTAAATAATATGTAAAAATAAAACCATTTGATTTACATAAAATAATTTTAATAATTAGGAACGTGCCCGATTAAAATATTGTGAAGGTAGTAGAAAATACATGACAACCATTATCTTAGTCATCCTGTGATTACGGCTCCTGTAAAGGAGTCAAAACGTCAGGATTAAATATAAAATAAAATATGCGTAAAAAAGTTTGGAACACTTTTTTTAATAATTTCGAGAATTTTCAAAAACATAGTCGAAGTCGAGTTTTATTACTGATTTCTTATATTAATCATATATATTTTAAAATATTATATGGGCCAAATTGGTTTTGAAAAATGTTTACTATTAAGCTTACAATTGTTTAAACCATATTTTTATTGTAGTCAAATAGCCAATTAAACATTCTTTTAATTTAAGAATCATAGTTAACTGTTTAGGTATAGTAGTTAATTCGGTACTTATGGCTTAACCTTTGGGAGCACGGAAACGCTTCAGACACGTTTAATTGCACTCCATGCATAATGACACTAAATCGGTCACCCATCTAGGTAACTCAGATTTTGCTTAACTTGCATAATATGATCGCAGGGACCTTACAAAATCAACAAAGCTATGAGTGCTAAAAAGGTTAACTGATTTGTTAAATGATTTAATTTAATAGGCACCTACTTATTTAATAATGTACCGAAAACCACACCGTAAACACGTACCACAACAATGCAATAAAACGAATACGAATGAATTTAGTGTTGTATAAATCTTTTGCATCATTTAACCTTACATAAATTTTAATGGACTTTTTTGATATTTTAGCCGGAAATACCAATGGAATTTGTATTCAGTATAAACTAAATATTATGCTTGTAGGTATATAGCTACTACATGACCAGATGTATTCCCATCCAAATTACGTCTTGAGTTCATAGAGATATAAATTTTACCAACCATAACTAAGTAATAGACAAAACAAATCTCAGAATTAAAGCCTCTCTTCTCTTCTTAGTTTCATACGCCTGCGGCGCTAAAACGATAAAAAAACTAAGATGTCAGTCCAATTTTTTCCTCCTTTAGCTAGCTCTGACGCGGCATAATGCGTCGTATCTTCCAAACCCTGTATACTGTAACATGAAGAAAATATACTCATACAAATTTTTTTTTCACCGAATCTGTTGACTTTAGGTTTTTAGCACGGGTAAAATTAAAAAGGCTATGACCGGATTTACCATGCTTTATTTTTTTTTTATAATTAACCCTGAAGTTTCGAATCCTTTACAGGAGCAAGTGATCACAAGATGACTGGTTCATCATTATTCATCCTGTTATGTCGGCCCATGTAAAGAAGTCAAAAAGAAATGATTATTTATAAAAAATAAAATGATAAACGCGTCGTGGATCCGGTTAAGGCGGTTTATTTAAATCCTTGTATTGTCTTAGAACATTTTCAAATGATGTGAAGAATTTACAAAAATCACGTCGCGGCAGTTTAATGGATGTAATTTGAAAGTCACTAGATAATAAAAGAGTAAGTAGGTACCTACTTAATTATTCTTTCACTAGCGGCCCGTCCTGGCTTCGCACGGATGGACAAAATTCTTTAAATTTTTTTATAGCATTTAATATAGCCTATATTACTCAGCGTGAATGTAAGTAGCTTTCGAATGCTGAAAGAATTTTTGAAATCGGCTTAGTAGTTTTTCAGTTTAAACATACAAAAATACAAATCTTTCCTCTTTATAAAATTAGTGTAGATTATCACGTCGATTGCTGCCACGGCGCCATTCAAGAATAGTGCTGTATTGTCGCTGAATTAGTTTTGCAGATTGAGGCCAACCTTAACAAGATATTTTTTTTTTAATTGAATACGAGCATTTATAAAGCTTGTATTGAATATCAACAGCTACGCAATGGCTTAGTAAATCATACGTCTGGAGACTTTGAAGAAGAACCCTCACGGCATGGACTGTTTTTTTCTTCTTTTAATGGTATGTATTACTCTTACTAATTGATTGCATGGTTATAAAACATTTAAGGTTTTTTTCTTCTGTAACAAAGACGCATAACAATAAGATTTTATTTGGTACTGTTATAATAATGAATGTATTTATTCCTCCAGACGTGGTGGCGCGATACGGCGTATATAGTCGTATGGTATGAATTTTACTTTTCGTTATCTTATAAACTAGGCGACATCTATAAGATTTGGCTAGGTGTCGCGTAGATCAAACACGCCCACATTTTTGATTTTAATTTTCTAGATCACAGTTTTAAAAGTTACAAATATCTATTTAGGTAATAATACTACCCAAATGCTACAAATTCAAAAGTACCTAAACGGTAAGATTAGGACTGTGACCAAAAAACAAAACAAAATTGTCGGCGAGTTTCTTTTGTACATGTACCCTTACCCCATCTATAATGTACTGAACCATCGACCCTACCTACTTGAACACTAGCCCCATTCAACAAAAAAATATGCTGATCCCAGGCCCAGATTACCATACAGAGAACTAAATACACGAAGGCCATTCGCAAAGTAGTTTCCATTTGGCAATATAAATAAAACTAGTAGCTTTATAGCTACTAGTTTAATAATAGTATAATAATAGGTACTAGGTAAAGTTATCTTTACCAGTACCTATTATTACCTAGTACGAATATTAACCTTTTATTTGTAAAGAAGTGTCTTAAGTACTTATCTACGTAGTCATACCCCAAATTTTAACATTTATCGTAATGTCTGGCTAGTTGTTGTATCACAGATCCATTTTCATTCGCCGCTCTTTCTCATCGAACATATCACTTAATCATCATACCCTGTAATTTACTTGACCTAGGTTCGTGTTTACAGAGTAAACTTGCTTAATATATGCTGCAGAAAAATATTTTTCTACAAAAATAATAATAATTAGTTCTTACACTTCCGCGCACATTACACATTAGAACAAAATCCTGTGATCACGGCTCCTGAAAAGGAGTCGAAACGTCAGGATTAATTATAAAATAAAATATGCGCAAAATCCGTAAAAAAAAGTTTTATTGTAATAAAATAATAATAATATTCCCTTCATTCACATGAATTAGCGTAGCCCAAAGTAAGCAAAAGCTTGTGTTATCGATACTAGGGTAACGAATAGACATACATAATATATGGTACATAGCCATTTATTATTTATAGAATTATACAAATACTCATAGTTAAGGTACAAATGCTCGTATTCATCACACAAACATCTGCCCCTTTCAGGTCTCAAACCCAGGACCGTCAGTGCGAAAGGCAGGATCGCTACCGTTGCACCAAACGGTCTTCAATAATAATTAAAAAAAACTTTAAAACAGATTGCTTGTTTTATTTTATGAGAAATAATAAATTTATATTATATAATATACTAGCTGACACAACCACGCGTTGCTATGTTATATATTAAAATAAAACCTATCCTATCTTTTAAGTTAGATCAAATAACAGATAGTTACGAAGTTTGATCAAAATCGGTTAAGTAGTTTAGGAGTCCATCGCGGACAAACAACGTGACACGTAATCTTTATATATATAATTCTTCTGTGAGTGTGTGTGTCACTGAACTCCTCCTAAACGGCTGGACCGATTTGAATGAATTTTTTTGTGTGTGTTCAAGGGGATCTGAGAATGGTTTAGATTCACAAATCAGTCCGGCAGATGACGCTGCAGTCGGCACAGCAACGCGTGACCGGGTCAACTAGTTTATATATATTAAGATAATTTCCCGGTTTAACTGTTATTCTAATATGACTTATTCTATCCATATCGAAGATACTATATAGAGGATGGGCCATAACCTACGCGGGCTCACTGTAGCTTGGCTAGTTTCTGTATAAGCTGACGAATGGCATCCTTGAGGCTCCCGAACTACTAGGAACTATGATTTTCAACACACTTAAAACTCTCTCGCGCTTCGACGTTCAACCTTCTTGTTATAGTAAACCAAATTTCGGTCAAAACGCACCTTTAAACCTTTTCATTAAAAAAATCAACAGTTTAATCCAGACCAAAGATTTAGACTTCTTCACTAAAGGCATTCGCATGTGTAGAAAGTTACTTTTAAAAAAAGTGACTTTCGTGACTACTCCTTAACAGAAAAGATCATCTATTTTAGTGTTTATCTTTTTTCATATCATTTTTATTAAATCTTAAATGTTTCCTTTTGCTTCAGTAATAATTGTTGTCGTCACTTTTAATTAAAAAACATTACATTTAAACCAACTAAACTTAATTGTAACCATAATTGCGATTGTTAATTTTTATTATGTTAGTGATAAAAAAACAAACTCGAAATAATCAATTTCTCATGTGATCTCCGGCTTTTGCGAAAGTTATTTAACCTTCGTTATCATAACCCAAGCGTTAACTGATGCCTCAGTGTAAGTTTTCAAACATGCAAACCTAAAGATCGCGTTACAGTTAACATTTTAACTTCCGACCTTATTTCTTTAATATTAAAGTCTACCCCACAAATATTTACCCAAACGCGATAAGGTTTGCATATTTAAAAACACACTCAGGCTTTTGTTGCGCCATCGAGCTCCTCTTACTTTTACTGCATATCATACTAATACCTATCTTCACTTTAGGACCTAAATATATCTAACTGACAAAATATAATAAGAAAAAAATAATCTGGAAACTATTCAATGTTTTATTACTATGGGCTGGCATTGTTATTTAAAAATAAATACTTATATATATTTTATCTACTCTGATACTATAATACAAAGATTCTAAAACTGAAAACAAAATGCTTATGACAAACATTACGTACAGGCCAAAAATAATAAAAAAAAAGTTTAATTACGATACAGGTCTTGTATGGACACCTGTATCATAATATAACTTTTTAATCATAACGATACACCTATACAACCTCCAGCTGGACCAAGGAGGTAGAACCTCTACTTTAAAAAGGTTTCAATGAACGAGTCCGCGACGACGCAACACGCATTCACAATCGATGTTTGCACCTTGGCGCCAACATTTGACATTTAAAAAATCTTTTCAATATTTAAACAAAGTTTGGTTTTGTTTGCAACATTGTTTTGTTTTGTATGAGAGTAGATAAAGTAGTGTATGACACTGTACATAACTTGGTCTTATAACACTCGTGTGATACTATAAAAAAACTCGCCTACGGCTCGTTTTTTTAAAACACACTCATGTTATAAGAACCCTTATTATGCAACAGTATCATAAACTACTATTTTATGATAAGTCTCATAAATCTTCTATTTCAAGTACCTACCTATTTAAATATTATTCATGTTTTTAGAGTAGTAGCATGCTTTTAAAGAAAAACCCGAGAACACAACAAAATTTAGAGTAATGTCGTTTTGGTTATAAGTATATTTTTGGATTTTGTATATAGGTATAATCCCCGGCGTTTAAGTTGAACATGATTTTGAAATCACGTGACATGCGCAGTAGCAAGTTTAGGTACATTATTCACTACTGCGCATGTCACGTGATTTCAAAATCGTGTTCAACTTAAATGCCGGGAACTATATCATCTGTAAGAAACGAGCGATCATGCGTTCAAGCTCCGATCATACCGAATTTCTTTTAGAATATTAAGATCCATATTGTATTGAATTTAAAAACTGATGATAACAAATATTGTTGTAATACTCGAATAACAAGATGACGTAACTGGCATTTTTTTACAATTCCTTTAGTTGCCTCAGTTACCATAAGTTACTTCAACTTTTCAAAGAATTTCCACTAAAAAAATCGTAAAAAAAAAACTTATTATCTCCTAAAGAGCGTCATGGTAGGTATCTTATACGTGTGGGTTTTTTTAATGAACACAGTTTCGCAATATCGAATTTATTTTACTACAACTAATTAATTAAACAGGTGTTACCATCATTGAAAGAAAATTAATATAACGTAATTAAAATGACTTTCTACCACTTCAAAATAAAAATGTATTTTATGTATTTGTTTTAATTCCCCAATCACTTCGACTAAACACACTTCAACAGTGTTATATAGGTACTGATAATTACAGTTTTGCGTAGGTAGGCATCTACGTATCTAAATATCTATTTTTATTTATCTCGGTCGTTAACACGAACTTCTAAAACTGTTTCCAAAATTTCGATTTGCCACGGAGCTTACTTGACAACAAAGCGAACATTGTAAACATTTATTATCGCAATACCAGTAACCATGCAAAAGAAGTCTTACAAAAGAAGCTGCAAAAAATATCAGATATCCAGGTAAGAATTCATAGTGTTTTGTTATCTTATCCATTCATTCCTTCCTGGCTTCACACCTTTTCTTATCTGTTTAGTCAATGTAGATTGTTAAAATACAAACTACTCACAAGTAAACCAGCCACTTTTTATAAATAGGCATTACCTACCTACCTAACTTATGAAAGGATTTTAAAATGTATTGAGAAAAGTAAATGGAAAAAATACTTAGTTTTTTTTACAATTGTAGCAATGTATTTATTTATTTAATATTTGGAAGATCAAAAATACAATGTTTATATATACATCTTATAATAGCAATCAAATGGCCAATGACATTCTCCACGTTTAACAACACCCAATATATTTTTACGTGTAGATATCTATTATCCTACCTACCTAAATATTTACCTACTTTTATTGATTTTAAAGAGAAATCTTGACATACCAACAATATATTTATATACCTACCTACCTAATTACGATAATGAAAATCGAAGAGGTTGAAATACGTATATTTAAATTAGTGTTCTTATATAAGTGGCCTTCTGTCCATTTGTCCTTGTATTTAAAGAGAGCCACCTTTTGAAATACAGTAGCTTACAATTCGTATTGAGCAATTGAAAAAAAGGCAAATATTTATGATATTGTATGAAACTACCGTACAGTTCTGAATCTATGTTATTTAAGATTTTGAGCACAATTTCACCTTCTTCCTCTGCACAAGTGGCATTAAATATTATAATAATATGCAAAAATACATAATATAATCAATTCCGAAATTACTTCCTAAAATTAATATTCTGTCGAAATTAGCCAGTACTTACTACTAATGGCTTTATCAAAATTATAGACAAAATGTATTTCTGTACTTCGTGTGAGTAAGTAATAATCTCAATTAAGTAACTAAGCTATTTAAGGATATTTAATGTATTTTGTTAAGTAGGTAGGTTAATAACAGCGAGCCGATTGCTACTGGAAATCTTCATGTTGATTGATGTGCTCAGTACTGTTAACTGTAAATAGGTACCTACTGCAAAAGAGCAGATACTTTAACTAAGAGATTTTTTTTCATAATTATGAAATTAAATTGTACGATAAATTACTTTTAGATTTAAAATGATTCTACTTAATCATCTAAAAGTAATCGATAAAACGATTAGATTGGTACGTTGTAGACGCATAACGCCATCTACCGAAATTTAAGAACAACATCATGTGCAGTTGGTACATTCATGAACTTTTTACCATTTATTTATTGCTTTCTTATCTTATGACATTTTTTTGCGTAACTAGGTACTATTGATGTTGATTGATGCGATAGATGCAATAGAAGTAAAATATTGAGGTATACCTACTAGTTGTTGCCATTAGAACTATAGGTAGTTTTTTATGCACTGTCTATATTTTGTCAAATGTCCTTCCAGGAACAACACGAAAAATAAATTATAATAAATAAATATTAATAACAAATAAAAAAAATAAATAGTCTAAATCTAATTTTGAAAAAATATGTGCCATTGAACACTCGCCAGCCGCAAAATTGCGTTTTGTGTTCTCAACTTTTGTTCTCAGTTGTCTAATGATTCTATGAAAACGAGAATATTTTCTATTATAGTTATTTTTTGTTTGTTAGAAAACAATTTCGCAACATTTTGTTAGCTTGCAACATTTTATCAAATGTCAAACAAGTCAATCTGTCAAGATGGCACGTCAGCAGCAGGACGTTGATGAACTTTTCGATGTTAAAAATGCATTTTACGTTGGTAATTACCAGCAAGCTATTAATGAAGCACTTAATTTAAATGTAAGTTTTTCTATTCTAATTATTTGATATACTTATATTGCTTAAAAAAGTACATTTAACATGTATTTGTAGAGGTGGCAAAATCGTACCTGTTTGTTTTTGTATTTCGACTGAAAATTAAAGCAAGCCAGTAGTTAACTTATTATTTAGCTTCTATTTGCTCAAATCAATTAATATTATAAGACTCTAAATCTCCTTTCAGGCGTCTTCACCTTTATTAGCACTTCAAAAAGATGCCTTTTTGTACCGATCGTATATCGCCCAAGGGAACCACAGGCTTGTGCTTCAGGAGCTGAAGACTGCTGATCCTATGCTCCAACCGCTCAAAAGTCTTGTTGAGTATATATCTCAAGGTGCTAACAAACCAGCAATTGTTGCAGATATTGATGCTAGAGTAAGTCATGTTTCAATGTTCATGACAATTTTTGTATTGCATCTTTCATCAAGAAAAATATGCATACAGTTCTTGAGTCTAATAATTTTTTCTTCTTTTCTTTTTCCAACATCACATTGTTCTGAACCCAAGGTAACCAAAGCACTTGTGTTATGGAATTCGTAAACAACAATGGTAACACTACACACAACATGAACATAGAAACACAACACAACATAGAAAAGTTTGTTTTGTACAATGATCAGGCTGAGAATCGGACTTGGGACCTCGGATAGGTGTTCACAAGAAAACCAGTTGTCAATTACTAATGCATAACATTATTTCACAATTTTCCCTAGACATATTTTTACTACAGTCTATAATAAAGAAGTAAGTATTGTTCTACTATCAACACATAGACTATACAAAATGGACAAATAACTCTTACATATGACCAATACTTTAGTTTGACTGCTGTTTTGGTATATTTTACAGGTTACCCTGTTTTTATATCCACAAATTTATAGGAACCCTTAATTAGCTAAATTGAATATGGAGTAACCAAAGTTCCCATTTTTTTTATCTATTTTCAGGTTGCCAAAGGCACTGAGCTGGCCAATGAGATATTTCTGGTTGTAGCAGCCACAATTTACTACCATGAAGACAACTATGAAGCTGCTCTTAAGTAAGTTGGAATGGAACCCATTATTACTTCTTCTTAGAATACATAAATAGTGCTTTGGTAAATTATGTGTAAACCTATTATGGGCACTCATGCACGAATTGTAAAACTTAGTATTTTAATGTAAGAATGTTTATACATGTTTGCTGTTGGTGTATCTTAACAAATAAATAAATGTTTCTACCTATCAGACATTTTGAAACGCCAAGATGATTTGGTTTGTTTTTAAGCTAAATATGAGGTAATTGTATAAACCATATACACTGCTGTTGCTCTAACAAGTGCTTAACCAGACTAATTTTTATGTACAATTAAAACAACAATCTTGGAAGGAAAGGGTTTTTTCCTTTTGAGATAGAAAATAGTTTTTTTTTTGCCATTGATTTAATTACAAGTAATTATCAAACCTGGTTCTTAAGATAAGGCTGTCTTATTTTCTATTACATACAGTACATAAATGGCCTATAAAGCAGTACAATACAGAAAAATTGCATCTTTATTGTTAAAACCAATTTTTTTACTAATTACTTTAATGTAAAAAATGACTACAATGTCAAAATAACAAATTGCACTAATTAGAAAGTACTTGTGCCTATGGGTTTGCAATTTTAATAGTGGTTCCTATACATATATTTCCTACATTTTTAATTTCATTAAGAATGGTTAAAGCTTAAGAAAAAGAAAATATTGTAAACTTTTAATCAAGAATATTAAAAATACTGTAAAACTATCTTAAGTGATCAGGAGAAATACACAGAAAAATGGGCGAAAGACATAACAGAGTTGTACCCAAGAAAGGGCACCAGGAGGAGAGGCAGACCAACTCGAAAATGGGAGGACAACCTTCAACTAATGAGGGAATACTTGTAGAATAGAGGCCTGTAAAATAAAAATTTGGAAGACTGGAGGAGAGCCTATTCCGAGAACCAAGACCACTTAGAAACTACTTGTTAGTAACAAAATAAATAAATGGGAAATATTACATATTTCACGTTTTTTTTTCATTATTATATATAATAGTCATAAATAAAGGTTTATATTATTATTATTATCCTCTATCAAATTATATGACATAATGTTTAACTAAAATCTTTCAGGATTCTCCATGGAGCCGAGTCACTGGAGCTACGTGCATTTACATTGCAGTGTCTTCTGGCAATGAACAGGCCAGATTTGGCGAAGAAGCATTTAAAGTCATTGCAGGACATTGAAGATGATGGCACTTTGACACAACTTGCCCAGGCATGGCTCAACCTGTCACAGGTCACTAAATTTATTATTTAAACAAACTCACCACAATTTTGCAAATTTTCTTTATTGATACTGATCTCTATACTTTGAACTTTAGGTTATAATAGCATTTTTATTTGATTTCTTTACTTTAATCTTATCAATTATACAGTTTGAGCTAGTGAAATTTACCCTACTTTTGAAACCGAAATTTCGAGTCTTTTCTAAAAGCAAATGTTTGTGATGTTTACGAGCATTTGTGTCTGAGCCATATAAAACTATGAATATTACTTCATCCTTTATTTATCTATTACCTTTGTATCCAATAATAATAATAAAGCACTTTATTTCCGAAAATTCACACCGTTTTTACTTAGGTCATAAAATGTCTCTTATTTCGGTATGTCTTACGGCAAAGGCCTCCTCCAACTCTTTCCACTGTTTCCTATCTGCTGCTATTCTTATCCAAAGGGGTCCTAAGGACACTTTGAAGTCGTCCTCCCATCTTCTTGGTTTGCGGCCTCTACTCCTAATGCCGTTCCTTGGATACCAAACTGTCACCTGTTTACTCCATTTTTCCTTTTTGCAGCAGAGCATATGGCCAGTCCACCTCCATTTAAGTTGGTCAATATGGGACAATATGTCTGTTAATTTTGTTTTGTGCCTTATGTCTACGCTTCTGACTTTATCTATCAGTTTTAAACCTAGCATGCTCCTTTCCATGCCTTTCTGACATCTTTCTAGTTTGTCCCTATTTTGTTTCGTTAGAGCCCAGGTTTCACAGCCATATGTAATGCAGGGTAGAATACAGGTGTCAAAAGTCTTCTTCTTAATTTTCAAGCTCAGTTCCTTGCTTTTCATAATTTCTTTCAAAGCCCAGTACTTTTTCCACCCAGTCGCATTTCTTTTGTCTATTTTTTTGGACATTTGGTCATTTGGTGATATTATCTGGCCTAGATATACGTATTCTTCCACATATTCAATCTTTTGACACGTATCCAATACACAAGAGCTAAATTGCCTACTTTGGGATAGGGTAATTGGTTTCAAAGATTTTGTATTTGGGCTTGTAAATAAAAAAAAAAAAGTTAAGCGGAAGTATACAGTCAAATGGTAAGCATATATAAAAATATCTAGAGAAGTAAAATTAATATAATAAAAGTACAAATTACTTATGATATTTTACACTTTTGAATATGGATGCAGGACAATAGATAATAAAATTAAAAAAGTGTGAGTGTCAGCTCTGACTAATGAGTGGACTTAATTTTTTAGAATTAAAATTGTCTTTGAACATGCACAGAAAATAATAAAACAATACTTCAAAATAAAAGTGAAATAACTGCAATTCCGCACAAAAAATGTAATTCTGTAATTTGTTCACTAAATTTTACTCTTCATATTTTTTTTTTCATACCAGGCGCCTTATGTGATTATCAATTCTTAAGGAGTTTGTGATCAAAAAAGTAAAGATTATTTTCTTTCAATTTATGTAGGGTGGACCAGGCGTTCAGGATGCACACTACAGCGTGATGGAGCTAGCGGAGCGCCTGGGAGCACTGGGTGCTGGACCTGCAGCCCTAGGGGCCGCCGCTGCTGCTTCCAGAGGTAAGGGAACATATCCTCCTTATCGAAGCTTATGAATCATACTGCTTGATCACATGCCTTTCTTGTGGATAACAACACCAAAGGAAGAATGGCTGCCATTGAAAAGCTATGAGCAGCATTGTACATCGATAAATCTTAGGAGTTTTAAACACAACATAACCTTAAGTGTTAAATACATTTAGGACTGCTTTTTCACTTAAACGGAAGATTAATACGGGTGTATGAGAACTAGTTAATAGTATAACACTAATAATATGAAAACTAAGGAAAAGGAACGTACATGGGGGATGAGGGTAGCTCTATCTCTGGATTTCCGCTTGACCCTATTTTTTGAGACACTGTATAGTATAAAAATAGATCAATCAGGTATAAATATGCAAAAACATCATTTATTGCAAAGAAAAAATAGTAGTAGTAGTAAAATAGTAGATAATATATATTTATTAGATACAATCTCCATATTGCATTTAGGTAAACTGTAGACTTTTTAATTATCAAAATTTTATTATTTCGGACCATTACTTAGTTATCAAAATTTCACAAATAATCATAATATACTTATAGCAAGTCACATACAGTATAGTAGTGTCTCAGCAGAAGTTAAAAGTATGTGTGACGCTCTGCAAGGGCATTATATGAAGTTTTTTTTAAATTCTGATAATTCACGACAATTATTTAGTCCTAAACTAAGTTAAGTTTTTACTCTGGGTATTAAATAACGTATGGAGTACATAAATAAATATATAAACGATCATGATTCTGGAAGAAATGCTTGTGTCCATCACACAAACATGTGCCTCTACCAGGATTCGAACTTGGGATCATTTGGCGCAGAAGGTAGGATCGCTACCGTTATACCAAGCGGTCAATATTATATGATTTTTTGAACTTGTTAAAATATGTGAACTTGTGCGTTAGGTATGTGAACTTGTGCGTCAGGTATGTGAATTTGTGCCACAGGTATATGAACTTTTGCGTCAGGTATGTGAATTTGTGCCACAGGTATATGAACTTGTGCGTCAGGTATGTGAATTTGTGTGTCAGGTATGTGGGAGGAGGCGGAACAGCAGCTGTCTGAGGCTGCAGCCCGCGCGCCCCAGCAGCCAGACCTGTTGTTGGGTTTGGCTGTCGTCGCCCGTCACGCTGGGAAGCCTGAGGTCAGTACCGTACGAACTCGGTGTTTACAGCACTGTTATGTTTGTGTACATGATGCAAATATGATACGTAATATTTATAGAAATACATAAATACCCTCAACTCATCTACTAACGGTCGTGTTATACGAATATCTAAATTATAATAATAGAAAAATACTAGAAAAAATCGACTCGGGTCACAAGTGAATTCTCAGGCGGGAAACGAACCCGCAACCTTTGGAAATCCGGTCCAATGCTCTCCCAATTGAGCTACCGAGCCTTGTGAACACTCGTCGAAACTTTCTAATACCTTCCTGATTTTACGCTGTAGGCCAGCGTTATTTCATCAATGAGAGGAACATCCTCTCGTATTCGAAAGAAACATTTTTACAAATGTTTGGTCAATCGATTAAGATGAAACAGCCATTTTAGTTTTATAAATTTTATATATTTTATGCAATTTCAATGCGATCTTATAAGATAGATAGCGATTTTTTCTAGTATTTTTCTATTATTATAATTTATCTTATAAGATCGCATTGAAAATGCATAAAATATATAAAATTTATAAAACGAATATCTATATTGTTTAGGAAAAGCAACCATATAATCAAAATGTTAGAATCAACTTTCATTTGTTAAAGAAGTGAGCGCTACATATAAACTACTATACTCTTATAATAATAAAATTTGGTTTTCTCAAACTGTAGATAGTAAGAAAGCAAGCCTATAGCTTTCATGAAGACGAATAACCTCAATTTTAGACATCTCATATATAATTTACAAATTAAAATGAAAAAAATACTGATAACAACTTATAAAAAATTACAAATTTCTGTCATATCACACTCTTAGAGCCCCTGGACTCTTTACGAGAATGAGTTTCTCTCATTACCATGGCCTCCAGGGGCTTATTAACCTATTGCGACATACTATTACCGGAAACGAAGGTTATGAGCGTGATTTACGAGAAAAATGAAGATAGTTTTATTCTGGGTAGATTTCCCTAAAACTTGATTGAAAGGAGTTACCGCCGATTTAAAAAGTGACACGGCTCCCGTGCCTAACGCCACACTCAAAAAAGTGATGGCACAGCAGATGTGCCATCCGCAACGAAGAATAGGTTAGTTAAATAAAAGAGCGCCCAAAAAGTTTATATCGAAAAATAAATTTTGTTTACAGGCGTCTAGCCGCTATCTAGCCCAGCTGTTGGACAGCCATGCAGAGCACCCCTTCACCAAGGAGTACAGCGCCAAGACAAACGAGTTCAAACGTCTTGCTGCGCAGTACCAGCCTTCAGTTGCAAGCTAAGCTCTATGACGGTGATGTAAAGTCAGTTTTCTTATGTAATGTTATGTGTATGAAAAATTAATATTATATTGGTTTTAATTAAATAAAATCTTTTATTGAATATTCAATAATTAAAGGAATATTGCAAAAAATTAATTAAGTTTTAAAAACTTTATAAATTGTTATATTTTTGTTTATAATCATGAAGGTAGATGATTTTCTTTATTTATTCAGAAACACAACAATCAATAAATATTGATTCTAAACTTTACATTCTTTTATAAAATACCCTTCAATATCCCTAATTTATTGCATTTAAGACTCTAAAAATTGTAAACTTAGTAACTAACAAAGTATTGTAAACTTTCTCCTTAAGTGAGATTCTAACCTTAATATGTTTGGCTTACTGGGCTAGACACCGTAATGCTCTTTGGTTACTAAGGCTTATACCCATCACGCCGATTTAAATTCTACTACCATTATTAAAATAAGAAAGCAACTTTTTTTTCTTTATTTTGTTAGTTTTGTATATATTTTATTTTAGGTGTTCAGAATTCTTTAGTTTTCACATGCAGTTTGTAAGGTCTGGTTAGATGGATGGATTTTTATATTATGTTTATGTATACTGAGAGCAAAAATATCCACAATGAACTCATTAGAGATTGATTATGTAATCTATACTAATATTATAAAGAGGAAAGATTTGTATTTTTGTATGTTTGCAATGAATAAACTAAAAACGACTAAGCCGATTTCAAAAATTCTTTCACCATTGGAAAACTACATTCACGCTGAGTAACATAGGCTAGAAAAAAATTAATCTTCAATAAATTCATAGTATCAATTTTTTTGTTATGAACTTATGCAAAGATCTTCATTGTGTTGCTATCAATGGGAGGTTTTAGTTCTTTATAAAGGTCTTTCTTTATGTTTATTTTTTTATTGTGTACACATTATGCCAGGTTGAATTAGCAGTTGTTAAAACTATTTATACCCCGTTTGTTTTAGCCCGCTCTCCTATATCTCCATGCATAAGGAGGGTTTATGCTCCAGTTTGATGATAATGAATTACTCAGTAGTTTACAGTTATCGTGGATAAAATAAAATGCAAAATCAAACAATTTTGAATTGTATAAATTTAACGTCCCCCATTATTTTAGCAATCCTGTGATCACGGCTCTTGTAAAGGAGTCGAAACGTCCAAGTAGCCGTCGAAAAGCACGGAAGTGTAAGAACTAGATAATGAATTAGATTGAAAGATCGAATAAAAGGCAATATGGTTTAACTCTCTGTATTCAGTATAAGCTGTAGTCCGGGTCTCCCTCATCCTCGTCATCCGGTGGCTCGTCTCCAGGGCTGGTACTGTTAACTAGAATGTAGAATTCGCGGAGTTTTGCGTCCATTGCGCTCATATCCTGAAAACAAAGTGTAGGATGACATTCCAATTTTTCCTTCTACTAAGTAAAGCAGATTTGCCCAACTGATACAAAATAAATTCTATTTTTTTTTACATGTTAATATTAAAATTTCTTTACAAGCAAGTGACGTCATGACAGCAAGTAGCCTGCAAAAAGATGTCTTTAGCGTTTTGGCGGGATTTTTATTCATTTAAACTTTTATGGTGATTTAAGAAAATAGAGAAATTAACAAAGACTTAATCAAATGGCAGATGTATAATACTATATACTCTGTTTCGAAATTGAACAGCACTCACTGAAAAATGAATCCAGATATCTTTTTCAAAAAGTAAGAGAACTGACTGGAATATGTAAGCCAAGAACCTGTGCCATTGAAGATAAAGACGGGCGTCTACTCACAGATGTGGCTCAAGTGTTGGAGCGCTGGAAAAACTATTGCACGGAGTTATACAATACTAGTGAGTCTACTAACACTAATGTTACATGGGCGACAGAAGAACCTAATATCCTTCCAGCAGAAATTGAGAATGCCATCAAAAGTCTCAAATGCAAGAAATCACCGGGTAAGGATGGTATAACAGCCGAAATCTTAAAAAACTTAGGTCAGAGAGGGACAAAGGCTATGACTGATATTTGTAATACCATCTGGAGTACTGGGAGATGGCCAAAAGACTGGACAGAATCGGTGTTTATACCTCTACATAAAAAAGGCTCTTCAAAAGACTGTGGCAACTACAGGACTATATCATTAATATCTCATGCGAGTAAGATCCTCCTCCATGTAATTAATAGACGTCTTAACTACTTCCTAAGCCGACAGATACCCGAAGAGCAGGCAGGCTTCGTTAAGGGCAGAGGAACGCGGGAGCAAATACTTAACGTTCGCCAAATCATCGAAAAGAGCAGAGAATTTAATAGCCCCGTGGTCTTATGCTTCATAGACTACACTAAAGCCTTTGACTGCGTGCAATGGGACAAACTGTGGAACGTGCTACTCGAAATGGGAGTTCCTGATCACCTCATTGCTTTAATCGAGAGTCTCTACACTGGGAACCGTTCTTTCATCAAAATAGGCACTGAATACTCCAATATGTTTCAAACTAAGAAAGGAGTGAGACAAGGTTGCATTTTGTCCCCTGCACTGTTTAACATATATGGAGAGTACATTATTCGGAAGACCATTGAAAATTGGGAGAAAGGCTTCCCAATAGGTGGAAAAAGACTATCAAATCTCCGATATGCCGACGACACCATTCTTCTGGCAACATCCATGGAAGACATGAACGAGCTATTCCGAGGACTCGAGGTAGAAAGTGGCAACATTGGTCTCGCGGTGAACAGAGCTAAAACCAAAGTTATGATAGTGGATCGAGCTGGAAAGCTAACTAATGCCACTTGCAACATTCCTGGCATTAGCATCGTCGACCACTATATCTACCTGGGCTCCCAAATCTGCAACGACGGCAGCTGTGTCGCCGAGATAAAAAGGCGAATCGGGATGGCAAAGGATGCTATGACCCGTTTAAATAACATCTGGAAGAAAAGAGGAATTGGTATCAAAACCAAGATCCGATTGATACGAGCTCTAGTATTCCCTATCTTCCTGTATGGAGTGGAAACGTGGACAATACTGGCCCGAGAAAGGCAAAGGATTGATGCATTCGAAATGTGGTGCTGGAGACGTATGCTGAGAATACCATGGACTGCGAAACGCACCAATGCATCGTTCCTGAACCAGCTCCAAATAAAAACTCGCTTGTCCACCACGTGCCAACAACGCATTCTTTCGTATTTCGGCCACACAATGCGCAGAGGCGACGAAAACCTAGAAAAACTGATCGTGGTTGGGAACACCGAAGGCAAAAGATCGCGCGGTCGTTCACCAACTAGATGGACCGATCAAGTAAAAGACTCGTCGACCTCTAAATTCTACTCTGTTGTAAGAGACGCGCTGGACAGAAACCGGTGGAGGAAGATCATCCACTCCAGATGCAACCTTGAAGCTGACCACGATCCTCAGACATGAGGGACCGACTCCAGAGAGAGATAATACTATAACAAAGAATTTGAGATATTTTCTTAAAACCTGTCAAATACCCTATTGCCGATTACTAATTAAAATTAAACATTTACCTTTATCTATACATAAAGAAAATCCCTATCACAGTGTGTGACCGTGATGAACTACATGTCGAAACTACTCAATCGATTTTGATGTTTTTTTTTTAATTTTACTGGTTTTGTTCCAACTTTGGACAGAGAATAGGTTTCTTTTAAATTTATAACACCGCACCGCAACGGATCAGTTAGTTATTGTATAAATATTCCCACAGTACTAGCAATGTGAAAATTTTTGTTTTCCTTCATGTTTATTTTCTTATTACCTGTGTAAGCTGCGGTAATTCCGGTGGTTCAGTCTCGCCCTTAATCAGCATCCAATCGGTCGTCGCCTCCGAGTGCATCAAGTCTCCCGATTGCCCTAGAATAATTATTTTCAATAATTATTATCATAGCCGTCAATGACTCGACATAGTTTTCTTAGATTGCACAGACTATATTTTATTTTTTAAGAGCATGTGGGTCTTCTCAGCGATTCCTTCGATAGAGCAAAACATGATAGATAAAGTGCTTTTTATTAAATACTAGCTTTCCGCCCGCGGCTTCGCCCGCGTGGAATTCGGTTATATTGCGGTATAAAGCACAACTATAAGAAAACTTCTCATTCCCACGGAAAAATCTAAGAAACGCGATGTAACGCTGGATACAAAATTCATATAATTCATTCCACTTCTTACGTATTTTAAAAAACACATCGTTACCATATTTTAAAAAACACCCAGCGCCATCTATCGCATAACTCAAGAACTAAATAGCGTAAGCTATCATTCCACTTCTTATGTTTTAAAAAAAAAATCGTTACCATGTTTTAAAAATCACCCAGCGCCATCTATCGCATACCTCAAGAACGAAATAACGTAACTAATACTTATACCAATTAGTAATTCGTTGACTTTAGTGATTTCAGGATAAGTAGATGTAAAAAAAACAATTTAGACGATAAAACAAATTGTACGTCATCCCTCGAGAATTCCTCATTTTCGAGGATTCATTTTCGTATCATTTAGCTTCAAAGTTAACATGTTCATATTCGTTTGCTACATATAAGTAGATGTAAAAAAAAAAACAGTTTGGACGATAAAACAAATTGTACGTCATTCTTCGGGAATTCCTCATTTTCGGGGATTCATTATCGTATCATTTAGCTTCTAAATTTACATGTTTATATTCGTTTGCAATATTTTACGTTGTTTTAAACGACACACAGCGCCATCTACAATCCATGATAATGCAAACAATATTTTTGTTTTTCCTCGGGAATATCAATTTTTTCCAGGATAAAAAGTACCCTATTATTTAATCCGGACTTTTATCTTTACGTCTGCAAAATTTCAAAGCAATCGGTTCAGTAGTTACGGCGTGAAAGCGGAACAAACAAACAAACAAAGAAACTCACTTTCCGATTTATAATATTAGTAAGGATAAGCATAGAGTTTTTTTATTCTCCCTTCAATGTGTTATAGAATTTTTAAATAAAGAGTACTTTCCTTGCGCTTATATAAAATGCATTAGAAACATCAACTTTACAAAATATATAGCCTTTGCTCATAAGGGTTTTTTTGACAACCTATTAAAACTTCTCTAAAGTTTAGTTACATGGTGTAGTACCTTATCATAAAACACAATACATGTATTCAAAAATAAGCCTAGAATCCGTTCTTGCACAAGTATCAATGTTTTTTTTTGGAGCAGGTGTCTCATCTCAACCGAAAGACATTCACTACTAGAGGAGGTTGTCCTCCAAAAAAGATGGGGGTTTTGCTCCCCAAATATGGGGTGTTTATGCTACATTCTTCACGTCTGGTAGGGGGTTGGAGTCGCAGTAAAATACCATAAGTCGGAAAACGCCTCTGTCCATTTTGTAGTTTTCGGGATAATTGTAAGATGATTGAAAAATTGTATTATAGATTGACCATTTTATAAAGATAGCTAACAATAAGTATACAGTTACAAGAAAAAAATTAAATCTAATAAAGACAGGATTCATATTTAAGTGTAGTTTTAGCTAAGTATTAAAATTTAAAATTGTTAAGAACCCAAATAAAATAATAATACAATTTAATAGTATTCTTACCAACAATTATTACAAATAATCATACATTATATCATGACAATACTTTGTATGTATGTGTGTTTGTAACCATACCAGCAACGCGTGGCCGGGTTAGCTAGTTAATTAAATAAAAGTTAAGATAACACTAAATCAGAGAGTGAAAGTGAAATCTTTACGATCAATAAACCAATCTGAAGTGTAATATGGTCGATATTGAGATGACCACTACAGTCCCTGAGCTTGATTAATGTAAGCAAAATGGACCAACCATTAGGCGATATCTCCACGGGTCCTTCTCTTACAAGCGGCGGCGCAGTGTATGCTTCCAGCGCTTGCTCGGTAAGTCCTTCTTGTTCCAACTTCTCCTGTTTGCGCTGATAGCGCCACGCCTTTTGCAAGTTAAAGCGCTCTGGTCTGCGATTTATGTTTATTTAATTAGCACAATATATACCATATTGTTAGTTGTGAAGTTATATAGTTACAAGCCTCACTTCAGAACGTATGTGTAAGTTTATTGCAATTTTGTTACAAGAGGTGTCGTCGGGCACTTGTAGCTAACTTCACAGTAATGTAGGTGCCAAGGTGGTATGAATAGCTTATACAATAGTCGTATAGTCTTTTCTGTCTACACTCAGATTATACGTGATGTGTTTTTAGCGCTCTTTATCATCACACGTTAAATAACAAATATAGAGGATTAATTAAAAGAAGCTACTTTAAACTCCAAAGGAGAATAGTACTTTCTATAGATTTTACACTATTTAATTGTCTTAATGTTAGTGTAACGATTGCATAACGAATTTATTGATTGATTTATATCGATCGCCAAAACCTACATGTAATATTTCTTACTATAATAATATTTTTATATTCATACCAATTTACCTAGCCTAAAGTAAGCACTGAGGCTTGTGTTATGATTAATAAAGAAATATTTTACTTACTGCTCGCCGTCTTTATAAACTTTAGCTTCTAAGTTTCGAATGTCGTGGCGAATGTCAGCGAGTAGTAGCAACATTAGGTCTAGGGAGCCCTTTGGGCCCCTGGCGCCTCTAGGGCCTCGGGGCCCTGCGTCGCCTTTGGGACCCTCCATGCCGGGTGCACCCGCTGGACCCTGACATAAAAACACGTCCTTGGATAATTTTATTAAATAGGTACAGTTAACCAAATTGATAACTTTTTTGAAAGGGTTCTCTCTTGATCCCAATCAAGCCCGGGGGCCAAGACAGAAACGATGGAACGAGCTAACTCAGAAGGTGCCTATTTACCCCGGCTTAGGAAACGGACGGGTTATAAGTACTCGGAAATACAGACGTTACTGGGCTTTGGGGAGTGCTCGTTTTCGCTGTTACTGACGCTTCTGGGCGGGCAACTGTAAAGATTAAATATGTTTCGAAAGAGCCAATCATGACCTTAAAAATTCACATTTTATTACTATTATTATAATAAATAAATGCATTTATTTTTCTTTACAATATTTTTTCGAAGTAAACTTTTTTTGTACAATACATCTCTTAAGGTATATCGCTCATTTGATGCAACAATGACGCAATTACACTTTTTGTCAAAATACATTTCTGAAAAACATCGAGAGAATTGTAGTTCTTCTAGTTTTCGCTAGAAGCTATATGAACCTAAGAAAAGTATACGTTTGTAGTCATATTTTAAGGTAATGCTAATTTAAAAAAGAAAACGTATTTAAAATTTATTTTTCTCTTCAAAAACACAAAATTTACAATTACGTCAATATTGCACCAAATAAATGATATTAAAATAATGGTGATTGGTGCCCGCACTAAATTAAGTAAATGCCAGGGTGCCACATAGAAATCAAACAAAATGTTGTATACAGTGGTTGTGTACACTAATAATTCTTAAGGTACTTTTTTATCATACATTTCCCGGAGAACACAAAATAGACAGCAGCGTTTTATGGTCTTACTGAGATCTCCAAACGGTCTGACAAGCCAGGAGATTATACCATAAGCCCCCATTTTACCCCATAAAATATTATATTTCTAAGAAGAAAACTGTATTTTGCTGATGGCTTAAAGCAGCACTAGTTTTTCTGTGCAGTTATTTATTTGCCAATTATGTTTGCTCTTATAACTTTCAGAGTAAGTAACCTTTATGTTTTAGTCTAGATACTTAAGACTAGACTAGATTCTAGAGTCTAGATACTGTTATCCTTGTCTCTTTGCCTGCCAGATGGAGATAATAGGATAACCTCCCATTTTTTGGAGAAGGCATCCGTCAAGCTGCGGATTTCGGTAGAGATGATGATGATGAAGTTTTTCCTCTTTGGATAATATTTACTTTTCCCTATGATTTTTACCCTAGGTCCCCTTTCACAGCGGCAATAGCCTCCTTCCAATGGTGCCGTGGAATCCAGCACACGGTACGTGAAAGTACCTTCGGCAAAGCGATCACCATCTGTAATCAGAATAGCTTTTATGTAAAATCATGCGTTTCTTGGAGTACACTCACGAGCAATAATATATATACACCGTAGCATGTGACCACAGAAACATGTGTTATTTTTTCTTTGTTTGAATTCCGGTTAACATTAAGTTACAGATGGATTAATTCTACAAACTCTTTCTAGATATTTTCAATTTAAGATTTTACTGATCAACAAACAGCCTTTATAATCAATAGTAGCTAAAATGCTAAAACATCGAAAATTACAAAAAAGTACATTTAATATTATATTTTTATGTGTAAATGTATGTTTAGTTATTTCTAAATAGTGTTGCCCAAATGCAAGAACAAGACGAGACTTAGCCAGTCTTGGTCTTGGTCTTGCGCCAATACACCTGGTCTTGGTCTTGGTCTTGGTCTTGCGCTTGCAGTCTTGGTCTTGGTCTTGGTCTTGCAGCAAGAGTCTTGCAAGTCTTGCAATTACCTATTAGTCTATTGCTATTTATTAAAGTTTACTTTAAATCTTAGAAAAACGTATTAGAATTGGAACATTGTGAGCTTGAATTAACATAGCCATAGTAAAGATCAATCAGATTAATAAATAACTGAAGATTTGATAAGAAAGTCGAAAAATCAACTGACCTATATGTCGTTTTCCATGGAAGTAACTGTTTCTTAATAAACATTTATGATTTATAAGCTTACATTTGCTAAAACATGTAAAAAAACAAATTAATTACAATAACTTGACTGTATTTTAAATAACAATGTCTGTCTAGAAAGAGATTGAACCCTCAACTTGCATGAAATTTAATAAAAGAGTTTTATGATTTATCATTTATTTCAATCAAAAATAAAATACAACACAAATCAAACATAACAGTACACAACAGCTTTATCATTAGGTTATGTTACTTTATATCAATTCTTTTGACCAAGAATTAATACAAAGTAACCATCTGGCTGACTCATCACTTAACCTATTTCTATGTTTTCTAATTACTAATGATGCTTTAGAAAATAATCTCTCAGCAGGTACTGAAGTTGCAGGTATTGAGAGAAAATCACGGGCCATCTTCGATAAAGTCGGATACTCTGTCTCATGCGTCCTCCACCAATCTAAAATGTCTTCCGAGCTGGCAGTTCTTGGTTTTCTCAGGTACTCCTCCAACTCGTCTATCACTAAGCCTTGAAGACAAGATCCAGATGACGTCGAGGGACATTCATAGAGTTTATCAAAGTCTATAATGTCTTCATCTTCATCACATACTTTATTTTCTTTTCTTGGCAATTCCAGAGATTTGTTCAGTGAGTGTAGACTTTTATATTCTTCATAAAGTTCATTGAACTTGCGCAGACTTTCTGTTTTAAGTTGCTTCCCCCACATTGTCAGGTCAAAAGTCTGAGCCTTATGCCTTGGGTCTAAAATTAAAGAAGTACAATAAATCCAGTTGCTCTTCTTATAATGTTTAAGCATTTTGTCTCGAGCTGCTTGGAAAGCTAGAATGAGCCTTTCATCCACTTCAGATCGATTAGGTTTCTCATCTAACTGTTTTACCATGGATTCAATTTTATCTAGCAAGAGATTGAATGATACAATGACTAGCGGTAATGTAACATATTTGTCTCCACCAAGTTTTGTACTTAAAAGTTTAAAGTTTATTAGAAATTTATGTAATTTTTCGAGTACCTGCCATTCACTAGCTGTGATTTGAAAATCATTCAATTCGGTGACAGAACTGCACAATATGTTAATGCCCGCTCTCACTTTTAAACCAAATCCAATCATATCATGTGTGGAATTCCATCTTGTTGGACAGTCAAGAATGGCATTTAGATTTGATGGCACGCCAGCTGCTTCACAAGCAGACTGAAACTTCTTCTTCACTATCTCACTTCTTTTTATTTTACTGGAAATACTGCGTAACTTTGTTACAGATGTACGCGAGTCAGCAATATTTGGTGCATATTCTTCATCTTCCTCAGTTTCGTCTGCATAGTCTTCATACTGCTGATCTTGCGCGTTAGTGTCAGACTCACAGTGTAATGCTAAGGTCTCTAATAAATCTTGTACACCAAGGTTTAAAATGTGAGCAAAGCACCGGAAATGTTGATTGTCTGAATCAAAGTGTGGCAACTGTTTGCCCAGTTCATACATAAATTTGGTATTTGCAGTTGCGTTGTCGACCGTGATACCTTGTATTTTATCAATTATGCCATATTCCAATAAACATTCATGGAAAATCGTTGCAATATCTTCCCCAGTATGTCGACCGCGTGATGGTATAAAATCAAGAACTACAGATCGATACTTCCATTCGTTGTCTATATAATGCATAGTAACCCCGTAGTAACTCCTACCAGCAATTGACGTCCACCCATCAATGGTAAATGACATTTTAGATGATAATTGTTGAAGTCGTTCCTTGAGATTAAATTGGAGCTCTTCAAATCGCTCTTTGACTTTCCTTCTAAGTGTAGACCTTTTAGGAAACTCCATATTAGGGCAAATACGTCGAAAATATACTTGTGTAGCTTCGTCATCGAAAAATGAGAAGGGAAGATATTTTTTCACTACCCAATCAACTGTAGCTGTCGTGATGTTGTCACTGCTGTTTTCCGACTGAAATAAAACAATAAATCTTGTGTTATTATTTAAAACATACTAGGTTTGAGCGTTTAGGAGGAGGAGGTTTGTTGTTGTTAAATCGAGAAAATCGTTAAATTGACATTTGTTATATTAAGGTTGCACTGTACTGTAATTTACCAAAATAAAGTACTTAGTTGTTACTGGCCGATTATGAAAACAAATGAAAATATAGGTGTTTATAAAAATATTTAAGACGATAATTACATACTTAATATGTCGCACCCCTAGATGAAAACACCACTAACTCAAAAATACTTACGTAAGTTAATGGCGTTTTTGAAAGTATCGCATGAACAGCTACGCGGAGTTAAAATTCCCGTAGCGACAATTTCGACCATTGTTAAAAATGACGCGAAATATGTACCTATGTATTACTATTTTATCAATATCTATAAAATATTCCGAAGTCAGTTTAAAGTCATTTGTTCAAAAAAGACTTTTTTGAGTTCCTGGAGTTTTCATATAAAAAAAATATATTCTTACCTGTCCACTTCTTCCAGCGGTTACTAAAAAGCTTGTGATATCTCCACTTAATTTTGGTTTAACAGGAAGAAATATTTGTGATTCCTTTTTGTGGAAAGATATTAGATGTTTCCTTAAGCCTGAAGTGTTTCTGTTTTTCATTTTTATTTCAGTCTTTTTATGTTGGCACAATTTACACAAGGCAGTTTGGGATGCATGAATTATTTCGAAAAACTCCTCAAATTTGCTTTTGGGTCTTTTAGATCTGTGACTCAAACTCTCGTTACTCGGACTAGAATAATTTGAATCTTCGTCACTCATATTAAATTGTACACGTGATACGTTTTTAGAAAACAACAAGAATTAGTAAAAACAATTATTAAGTTAGACTCGAAGCACAGCTCAATTGGAAATGACTGGAATTAAAATAATTCCTTTGTTTATAGTACGTTTCCTTGCTTTCTACCGCGCCGCCTCGCCACGTGCCGGCTCTATTAAAAGGATGCCGCCGCAAATCAAACGATGCCGCGTGCGGCGTACAAACACAGATTATTACCTACTTGTACAGACGCGACGCGTGAATAAAATATATGTAAAGAATTAGTGCCAATCACTATTCTTTACATATAAGTGAATGTTTTGGCGTACATCTATACTAATCTATACTAATATTATAAAGCTGAAGAGTTTGTTTGTATGTTTGATGACAGAAGTTTTAAAATAAATAAATAAATCCTGAACGTCACTATACCTCCAAAGTTACTATTCTTCGTGGGCGAAGTCGCGGGCACTGCTTGTAAATACTTTTTTTTTTTTTTTATTTATTTTTTTTTATTTATTTATTTCATATACAAGAAAAAAAAATACAAAGATACAATTTAGTCCCACAAAACCGACTTGTCGGTTTGACTGAGGGATCTTTAGTCTCTTAGCTTATAATTATAATTATGTAGGTATATAATACAACTATAACTGTATCAGGTAAAGTTAAGTGCACAATAATTGGATTTAGACTGAATTACAACAAACTGAAGGAAAATTTAGCGGTGATAATAATAAGATACAATTGTTGTAAGATATAAAATACGTGTGTAAAAAACAACCACGCCTCCGAGCCCTCAGATGGGCTCGGAGGCGTGGTTGTTTTTTACACACGTATTTTATATCTTATAGAAATATTGCATTGTGAATGCAAAAAAATAAATAAAAACATACAATTGTTGTGTTAAATAGTAGTCATCAGATAATCTTTTAATATTTTTTTAAATTTATTTTTATCCGTTTCACATCTAATAGTTTCGGGCAACGAATTAAGAAGATATGGTATACGCTTCTGTAAAGTTCTGTCACCAAAATAATTTTGAACCCTAGGAATTACAAATTTCTTTTTTGAAGTGGCTCTAGTGATCTGGTTATGATTTATGTATTCAAAAGTGGAGACACACTCTCGGCTGCCGTGATTATTTACTAATAATAAATCGCAGGCTTTTTATTTTATTAGTAGGTAAGTACCTACGCTTTTTATATTATTTTATTAATTATGTAGAATTTTTTTACACGTTTCAAGTATATTTAAAAGTGGCTACAATATTTATCAAACGGGTGATATTTGAACACTTTTTTGCTATTTTTTCTTGTAAAAACTTAAGAAATATAATGACTAAATGTACAATAATAGTACCTAAGTAATTAGTTTAAAACCATATAATCAATATTATAATATATACTTACTAGAATAAATTATTATGACATCTACTACCTATCCTTACCATTTTATTCTAATCATAATACTACTTGCGTGATCAGTATAATGTATTCATTTTCATTATAAGCACTCTGAAACTTATTTATTCTTTGGAACACCTGTAGGTACTCTTAAAATTCGAAATTATTTTGCATGAGTATACCTACGCCTACGCCCTGTGGCGGCAATCAAATAGTGTCAAATGTTGTGATTTCGGCGCGGCGGCAACGATTGTTGTATATGATTTCAAAAGAAGCCGCCGGCGCGTGTATTATAACCATGTGCTTCCGAAAAGCAGCAAATTTCTTTGAGAAGTAAGTACAAAACCTTTGATGCCGCATTATCAAAGTGCCGATGGTTAAAACATAACTATGCATGCACTCAGTTTGATTTTAATGGATATTTTTTTATTCGCTATGTAGGTATGTTTATGGTATTAGTCGTAATGCGCATAGATCCAGTTTTTCATATTCTTTGATACAGTTTTTTGCGTCTCATAGAATTCCTAAGCGTACCTATACACCGAACTGTTACACCTAACTACTCCGTGAAATAGCGCTAAGTCCTAGCTGCAAGACGCAAGAGTCTTGCAGGCTTAGTCTTGTTCTTGCTCAAGTCTTGCACGGTCAGTCTTGGTCTTGGTCTTGCTAAAAATACGCGGTCTTGTTCTTGGTCTTGGTCTTGCAAAAACGCAAGAACAAGACCAAGACTGCAAGACCAAGACTGAATTTGGGCAACACTATTTCTAAACTTATACATCATAGGTAATGAATATGTATGTTATGTAATGATATTGGTACCGTGACTCAATATACATAACTAACATCGAACGTTTATCTGGGAATAATCACTCTCAGCTACAAGACCGCTCATTGTGACCTAGCTGTAACTTTTCTGTAATTCTTAACTTGTAGTTTTTGATAAGAACGCAGTCTTTTACACCGAAATATTACTTTCATCGAACATTTTCAACCTTCTTTGAATATTGGATGGTCAGTAATCTTCTTCAGCGCTGCCTCAGTGGTTCGCAGCTGGTCGGCCAGTTGCTTCACTCGCCTCGATAGCCAGGACACGGTGTCGCATGGCGCATAGCATCTGGATGACGCGCGTATTAGTGGCAGCGGTTCCTGAAACCAAGACCAGGTCATACATCTTAATTGGACAATAGGATATTTATAACAAGAAAAAGCATTTTGTTGTTTGCTTATAGTAGTACGGACAGAGTGCATAGATAACGAATAAGAAAGGTGACTTATTGTTTTTAACCCCATCGCAAAAATGGGTCTTATAAATTTGACCGCTATGTGTTAAACAGGTGAACCGACTTGGATACAGCTTTTTTTTTTAAAGTAAGTTTTCTAGCGATGGGTCTTATGCTTGTTTTACCAAAAGAGGTTCAGTCATGTCAAGGTCATCAGCTCTTTTACTTTTAGCTGCTGTGGGGATCTTAGACGCATAATGGCTACACTTTAACTGATCTTTCTCACTTTCACAGGACAAAAAAATTTGTACGGTTATGTACAATAATGAACATTTTTAAACGTAATATAAATGTTTATTTTTCTTTTGTAGGTTGCGGATTTTTTCAATTTTAAATTTAATTTATGTCTGTACGGGTCACCGAACAGTAATAATATGTTGTACATGTAATGTCAATGATTTGCTATTTAGGTCACTTCAAATAATATTTAATTTATTGTTATATTCATGAATTTATACCTAATATCCGTACGGCTGCTTATACATCAATTTTATAGTCACTTAGTAATAAAGACAGTGTTAGAACGACTATCATTGGGTTTGTTTAGTGCATTAACCCTCCCTTACAAATCTTATTTCACTCATCTCTTAAACCGTATAATACGATACAATGTCTTTTGGGGTAACGATTCCATATATTTAAATGCGTCGATAACATTTAGCTGGAATTCACCGTATGTCATATTGTTTTAAAAATAGCCCGCGATTATAGTTTACACTAACCGGCAACGCAATCGGTACGGGTCGCTCGCAGCTCTTCCCATCTCGTGGTGACAGAGTGTGAGGCGGCGTGCATTCGCAGTGGAACCCACCGATGTCGTTCACACACCGCTGTTCACAGCCACCATTGTTTTCAGCACACTCATCAACGTCTGGTAAAATAAAAAGTTTAAAGTTTAAATCATATTTACAGATTTCCGCAATTGGATATTATGTACTAGAGTTACATATTCTTGATGTAGTATTAATCAAATTATCTTTCTTTACGTTTTTTTAGTCAAATTTGATTTTGAAATGCTTAAAAGACAGACAGAAGCAACTTATGAGATCACAATTTTAAAATCCCGTGATAAGCAATAATATGTCAACCCACAAAAAGGCAAATCCGCAGTTATTGATGTATTCTGATAATACGACACGTATTTAACATTAGGCAAAAGAATTTCAAGTTACTTAAAGCAAATAAGTACGGAAAAAATCTTATATCATTATGATAAATGGGAAATCGTGTATACATAGTTTGTCAAATTCCTTTACACGATCGAAATTCAAAGTAACGCCATCTGTTGTTACAATAAAAATATTATGAGACCACATCTTTTTAAAAATCAATTGCGAAGTGGTATGCCATCTTCAAATGGTTGCTTTATAAGATCTTGCCAATACACGTTTTTCTTTCTTTCTTTCTTTAAACGTAATCTTCTGAAAATGAAGTTCCTATGGGTTGATACATTATTGATTACAACTCTCCGGTATCAAGAATTGGCAAATTGTATAACGCAAATAGTGGATCCGTGGATGTACATTTTATGTCCCTTCCTACGTTCAAGCGTATACTGTTAGAGTGCCTCTGAGTCTACTGATAAGTTCTGTCTTACTTGGATCTTGTGTTATTATTGTCTGGATATATCTTGTATGTTGATTTAATTATTTTTTTTACTTTGTTTTTCTAGCAAACTTTTTGTTGTGCATGTGATGTATACCTGTAATTGATTGTGCAATTAGTTTAAGTTTAATTCTAAGTATTTAATTGTATTATGAGTGTAGCAATCGTTGGTATACTAAATAAATAAATAAATTATAAAATCCATCTGTTCTATAGAGAAAAACTATTCCTACTATTTAAAGGACATTTCTAATAATACAGGCTTGCAGCTGCATGATGAGAATAATCGCATGGCGTATACAATTTCAATGTCAGCTATACGTTAATAACTACAGTTTTACTACCGTAGTATTTGCACCTGGATGCGGGCAGCGCAAGACCGACATTGTGGAGATCCTTGGGGGAAGCCTTTGTCCAATAGTGATCATTTGGCTGAGACGATAAGTATTTTAGATGCTTTAGATTCTGACTAAATGTATGTTACTTTGCAGTGTAGGTAAAGTTAAGTAATCTGATTACCTTAAAAAGATAATGTAAGTTTCCAGAATAGGTAGTTGGTTTAATAACAAAATATCTGTTATATATACACACTTTTATTGGTTGGCTATGTTTAGTTCACCTACTTGCCATCAACAAAGGTGTGAAGACAGCTGTCAACAGATACTGATACAAGGAAGTATCAAACAGAGTTCAAAGCGGGTGTGTTGATGTGTGCCGAGGACATGTTGTTTATTGTTTATAAACTCCTGAATGTTAACTAATTAATAAATGACATGGCTAATACAAAAATACTATATATTAGGTCGAGACATAGTTATAATAATTATAACAATTTAAGGTACATTAAAAACATTACAAAGAAATATAACAAATATAAAAGAAAACACAACAGATAAATTTATGGCTAAATAGCAATCTATAGGTGTGTAGTAGCTAGTTAGTAATGGTATAGTAAGCAGTATATGTAATGGTATAATTCATTTCATTTTTACAACTCCCTTATTTTATATACTCAATTAAAATTTGTAACCATCCTTTTTGTATGGATATTTGTTCTATTTTAGATAAACAGATTTTTTTTTTCGCAGATAGAAAAACTTCATTAATTCTGAAAGTTCTTATTTTTTAATTATTATAAATGCAATAAAATATAATACGATCCATTTATTTATACCATATTTTTAAATGTATAAAAATATGTTTATATTGTAGCTTCTCTTACCAACGCAGTAAGGCTGCTGTTTCCTTTGGTAGTTGTCGATGTGGAACTGGAACCCGCTATGGCAGGAGCACCATAGCCTGTCACCGCGCACCTCGCACGCCTGCTCGCAAAGGCGGAGACTACACGGGTCTACTGTTTTCGGAACACATCTGTAGAACAAGTACAGTCAAGGGTAAAAATATGTATTCATTCGGCAAAAGCCAACATAATGTCGTTGATATTAACGTGCGTTAATTACGTGAATTAATTAACTATAATTAACCACGAGGAATTCAGTAGTGCAATGCATTGGATAGCGCGTTAGGTTTCCTTCTCAAGTTCCTCTGTGCTGCGGGAGGCAGCGTTAAGCAGTTGGTCACGTTCATCAATTCACACTTGGTCTGCGAGATCGGAGACCGTTTTGCGCTACAATTTCCTGACAGACAACTATTTCAACAGTAACAATGCCTGATTCAGACTGATTGAAACGACGTAAACCTGTAATGTATGTTAAGATCGTTAACGATTTACTTGACAACATCAGAGATCGCTACAAAAATCCATGCAATCCTGAATATCATAACGATAAATCGACATTGTATGAATCTTTGCGATCGACGATTCGATTTTTCTTTCAGCCTGACTACATATACTTCACACGCGCATGGTGTTTAAAGAGCATTAAGTAGTATTTAAAAAGCAAAAACCTTGATGGAAAACAAAATATGTATCTGTCTGTGGTGGAACGATAATGTCCTTCTCTTTAAACAAGTAAATTGATCGATTACAATGACCAATCGTTTCGTGTGCGAGCGGCAAACTTTGAGCGATCAATCGTCACGATATTTTTTCAGATTGATCGTAACGACGGATCGTTCCGTATATAACAATCAACTTACTGTATTCTAATTATGACTTGATCAAGGAGTTTCATAGTTTTACCGTCCAGCGATGTAAACGTGTGTATCGCAACACCGCAGCCTGATGCATTGGACGTCTGCACCGGCCACGCGACACGTCTCTCGCGTCCGCAGCAGTCTGTCAGACGGGCATGCGCTGCGATGGTCATCTCTGCATCGTACATTAGAAAAAGAAAGTTTATTACAAAAGTTTTTTTTATATAAAGACTTAACAATGCGTGAAAGACATTTTTAATATTCCCGTTAACCCCTCTGGGTGAAATAAATGCTTGAGTTACGAGTGGGTCCATATCCTGTTAGGGCGCTTTTAATTTAGGCGTTTCTTTTCTTGTCGGACCGCTGCTGCACGTTTACCGTGCCACATGTCCCGCTATCCCGCTGCCGGGTTGCTGCTATTTAACAGCGAAATGAACACGTGTTGTTGAGCGTTCGCGGTACCGATTCCGCACTGTTGCCGCACCGCGCGCTTTGTATGGAAACAAACGACCGTCCGTGCGCAATACGACAAACACACCGCTTCGGTACCGCAGCGGTTCGACGCGAAACGTCTATATTGAAAGCGCCCTTAGAGCGTTTGCATACCACGTTTTTAAAACGCGCTGTCGACGCGCGCTTTTATCGATACAAACGCGCGTCAAAAGCAGCTTGACAATGAATTTAGGCAGGTGTTTAAAGTTTTACCTTTGAATACGTGCATAAATTCAGTCTCGCACTTGGATCGGTATCTATATCGATATTGTATCGATGCAAACGCATTAGACATGCAAAAAAAGCTCTGTGCAATAAAGAAACGCGTTGCCGACGCGCGTTCACGCACGTTTCTAAAAATAGCGTGAACGTGCGTAAAAAAATGCAGTGTGCACTGGCCCTTCAAGCTGACGTTTCATCCGTTTGTCTAAAGCCGTGTTAAATAAATATAATAATTCACTGTGAATTTAGACTTATTATGTTTTTACTGTTATTAAACACTGGATTTTTACAGTACCTTGAGAACATCGTTAACCGAGGGCAGAAAGTGTCGGATTACCGGTACATTACCCGGACGCTTTAAAAGCACCGGCGATTGGGAATTGCACTTGCTCTCACTACTATAACGCTTTCTCTCTCTCTCATTTCGCTTATGAAGTAAAAAAGACAAGACAAAGCGTTTTTTTCCACTTTCTATTGTATAAAATTATAATTATCATCGTCTTGAGTTTTCAGGAAGTCAGTTGCGATCATTCTGTTTATTTAGCTGGCATCTTCAAGGTTTTACGATGTCATACGATCGTTACTATCACTCTATGACATGAATATTTATTTCAGTAGTAGTAATTACGGCACAATACTCATTTCTCAAATTAGTGCGAAAAAATCGTACAAAACCTTTCCTTTAAATAAAAGCAACAGGTAAGTAAAAGACTTTTAAACAAGCAGTAACTGTTGCATTTTTTTATGATAATTTGTGTTATGTTATAAAGTAGCAATTTCTGACCCAAATAACAACGAACTTTCCGAGCAGGTGCTGTCAGTGCTGTTACTGTTTGTTATCTAGAAAAAATCCAAGATGCCTAATTATCTAATTTCTGGTGAAATATAACTTGATATCTTGGTAACTAAGTAGTAGAATATTATGGGAAAGCCATGTGTATTTAATAAACTGAACTGTGAGTCATTTTTAAATGTTTTTAAGTAAATCAACTGCGATGAAATACTTATATTAGAGTATTCATGTTTTATTTTAAAGGCATTCTTGTGGGCCCTTCTATGACTGCAAATCATTGACTTAACATGCATTTGAATTGCAGATACTCGCTTTATTAGTTAGTTTTATCACGGATACGGAAAGTTTACAGTAATGCAATGAGTGGTAGGAGCGATAGGGGGTATCGAAGGATTTGGAAATGCTTAGCAACAGAATATGGTCTAGTGTCAATTTCGTCAGTATATCACAACGTTTTCTAGACAATTAATGCATTTTATTTTGGTACATGTACCTAGTAGTGATGAATGTTATTTTATATTATATATAGTATACTAGCTGATCCGGCCAGGCGTTGCTATGTTATAAATTAAAATCAAATCTATCCTATCTTTTAAGTTAGATCAAATAACAGATAGTTACGCAGTTTGATCAAAATCGGTTAAGTAGTTTAGAAGTCCATCTCGGACAAACAACGTGACACGTAATTTATATATATTAAGATTGTACAGTAATGAGCAATAAGATGTTACTCCGTAGAACCGTGTCACATTACATTAGTTTTTTTTTTTTTTTATAGATAATAGGCATGCGCTTGACCACCATCTCGCCTGATGGTAAGCGTCGATGTGATCTAGGATGTGACGCGCTTGCCTAGAAGGTACCCATTCACTCGTGACTTGAAGACCCCTAAATTGTATTTGTCAGGAAACACAGACTCAGGCAAAGAGTTCCACTCCTTCCACTCATTTCTGTACTTTTGTCTTTTTGCTTTAGGCTGATTTAGTGTGACATGGTTTTACGGAGTTTATTGCTTGTGACTGTAAAAAGTACGAATTTATGGTCATAGAAATTTGCGGGAGGTTAAGTTGCATGAAAATCCACTATTGGCCTGCTGGTGCGGGCGGTAAAGTCACGTTATAATTCTTTACTTGACTCGTGATTTATTTTTAATTTGAACACAAATAAATTTAATTTAATTTAAAAACAAATAAAGTAACAAAATCCAAAAACTTTTTATATAGAAACTCAGAGAAAATAATTTGAAAGCTTTTTTCTGCATAGTTTCTTATCAATAATCTAAGATCACAGTGATTTGTGTGTTTGTCTGTCCGCTCTTTTTCCATTGTACCAATAACGTTACCATAGCAACGCGTTAACCGCAAGTAGTTCGTCTACTGGACGCTAGATGGCGCTAACGGAAAATATTTAATAATAGAAAAAATTTAAAGAATTTTGTTCACCCGTGCGAAGCCGGGACGGGCCGCTAGTCTTTTCAAAAATGATTGTTGTTCAATTGCTTTGTTGAAATTTTGTTTTTATATTATCTATGCAACTGCAGTACATGTATACTAGTATTATAAATAGTATAATTTATAGATAATGTTTAAAAGATGTAATATGTTAAAAAAGTTTGCGATGAAATATTGACTGATGACTGACATTACATACTGATGAGTGAATATGATCTTACCAAAACCCTAAACTTACATATATATATATATATATATATATATATATATCTTAATATATATAAATTACGTATCACGTTGTTTGTCCGTGATGGACTCCTAAACTACTTCACCGATTTCGATCAAACTTCGTAATTATCTGTTATTTGATCTAATTTATTTTAATTTATAAGACAGCAACGCGTGGTTGGGTCAGCTAGTATATATATATAAATTCCGTGTCACAGTGTTTGACGGCGATGAACTCTGAAACTACTCAATCGATTTAATTACTTTTTTTTCATTTTTCTGGATTTGTTTCGACTTAGGACATAGGATAGGTTTTATTTTAATTTATAACACAGCAACGCGTGGCCGGGTCAGTTAGTATATTATGACAAGAAAATATGTCAAACATAATAAGGGCACTTAAACTTGGTCTTTAGCACGCTTTATACAGATAGTAATAAACAGACAGCGGCGGCTTGATATTTAACAGCGTTATAGTATTGAATTTAGGAATTAATCACAAGAAAACTCCATAAAAAGTCACATAGAAGATACTTTAGGAAGTATAGATAATAGACGTTAAATAACGTTTAACTGGACAGTTAATAATTAAAGTACTCTCCATACCAAGAATCGAAATGAAGGGTTTGTCCCACTATTTATATCGAGTTGTGTGCAAGCTGCAGTCGATGACCTTTACACACAGAACACAATACTCTATTAACATGTGCGTTTTTATGGTAGCCTGGTAACTGGTAAATTTAACTTTTTGTTCGTTTTATAATTTTTTTTTTTTTTTATATATATATTTTATGCATTTTCAATGCGATCTTATAAGATCGCATTATTTTTGTTCTAGTTTTAACTTTTTGTTATTTCTATTTGATTATGGAAATTGTTAAAGTCAGATTGCAGAAATTTAGGATTCACTTGTATATTCTTATAGTATGCATCTAAGAAATGCTTCAGGCAAAAATATCACGCCTTAACAAAGACTTTTATAACGAAAATTTTTCATAAGCTTATTTTTAACCAGAAAACGGATATTCGTACTGTATGATAACTTTAAAATAGTTAACCCACTACTGATTTACTTTTATTACAAAGTATGTACAATTTGAAATTATAAGATTTTGGGTTTGAGTATAACACTCATGTTCATAAATTTATAAAGTTTAGATTTGGTACTTACGTGCTATATATTTCATTACGGATCCAAATATCGAAGCATGTTTTCTAACCTTGAGCTGTTTGTTATGTTCATTTGACCCATTTGGGCTTTAGCGACCAGGTTTAAAAATAAATGATTTTGTAGGATATTTTAATGTTAAAACTCTAATATAAAAAGTTTTCTCTCGATTAACAAAATTGCAGTTCAAGAAAAGTATTTTCGTTTCATAAAATTTTACAAAGCTCAGCTCTAAAATATCTGATGTAAAATAATTTCACATATTTTCGTCCAAAATTGCATCACATTAACACCACCACCATATAAACTATGACACTCACACATCCACGGGATCTTCATGGTAGTCCTCAGCGTGATATCCTTCCTGATGTTCCACCGATAGTACCAGGGTCACAGCGGCGGCTAAGAGCATGGCGCAGGCCACGGGAGCGGCCGGCGCGCGCATTGCGACTGCGTTACCAAGGAATGCGTTTACGCAGTGCTCCCCAAACTTTACACATCTAGGCACGTTGAATCAATGAGTTCCACTGAACAGCTGCACTTTGTTTAGCACATAGAAGCTTTTTTGTTGAGCACAAATAGTGTTTGTGTTGTATGTGTAGCATAAATACATTTTTGTGCGTGCACTTCCTTAATTCGTAGAATATGATTTTATAGTGCCGTAATATGTACTAGCACAATATTAATTTCTTACCATTACATAAAAGTTTTATTGATTTTTATATATTTTTTGCATTATCAATGCTCTTATTTGAGAAATTATTTTAATAAAAAAATACTAGAAAATCGAACCCGTAGCCTTTGGGTGTGCGGTCCAATGCTCTCCCAATTCCCGCATGAAAATTCACTTGTGATTCGAGTCAATTTTTTCTAGTACTTGTCTTTTAAAAAAAATAAAAATATACAAGTAGTATTTGTTTTTACATTCAGTACGTTTATCATAACAGATTTTATATTTTTCTAGCATTAATGACGTCTGGTCGAACAGCTGACCCGTCTGACACTCAGACGTCATTTCATCAGAAAGATGAGGTGAATTTCTGATGAACTTCAAAATAAGTTGAACTTCTTCAACCCATTTGTAAATTTATAATTAAATATAATTTATTGCACACAAAAGAACATTGCATAGAAAAGAACAAAAAGTATAACGTATACAAAAGGCAGCCTAATTACTAAAGCAGCAATCTCTTCCAAGCTACCTGGGCCGAAGAAAAAATTATCAAGAAAGGACACTATAGAAGCATGCAAGCAAGAATATATTTTCCCGCTCTGATACTGAGTTGCTTTTCAGTGTAAATATTAACATACTTTTTCAATATCATCATTTCTTTAGTAACCGATAGCCAAAGTTTGGAAGCCCCTGAGTAATTGGCTAGTGTTAGGCCAAAAATAGACGCATCTTGTATTACGTAGGGTAAACACTATATTTTAGTTTTCAGGGACGGTTCTGTTTATGGTGTACTGTGACTTGCCTTTAAATATGTTTAAGACAATTTTCTATATGATTCGATTTTTATAAGATTTTAAGAGTAAAAAATTATCTTTACTAATTTTATGATAATTTGGAAAATGTTATATTATCTACCAGAGATTATTTAATTTATAAGAGTACTACTATAGCTCGCATTTTCATATAACACTTTATTTTTTTATATTAAACCTAGGAAATGGTAACTGAAATGACACAGTGTTACAAGAAAAGAGTTTATAATTTCGTCATAATTATTGCTATCATTGGGAGGCCTATATCCACTATGTGCAGTAAGTTCTGAGCTGAAATCATGACGATTTAAATATTTCAGAAATGATTTTAACCTTTTTCATGTTTGCAAACATATTGATGCTATGTTTTGTCCAGAATGTAGCATGTAATATAGCCATTGACTCGATCATGAAGTATATCTTTTACGTTGGTAAGCAATCATTAGTTGACCGCTTCTCGACTAGAACTCTTTCTTTGAATTTTTTAGTGTTCGTATAATCAAGTTAAAAAACTTCAGTGGTTACCGCTTTAGGCTCGCGACCAGAAAGCGCGATCTCTCAATCGCATAAAGTGAGGGTGAAAACATTTATTGGACATACATATATGTGAATAATGACAAATGTGTAAGAGAAAGAAATATCACACATTAAAATTGTCTGGGAATCAAGGTTGTTTATTACTTTATTGCCTTTTGTAAATAAACATATAAAAATACAAAAAATAAATATATTTATTTTTTCCAAGTAGTATGTACACATGTTATATAAAATTGTTTATAGCATCAACTTATACATAGCATACCAATAGTAAAAGTTGTTGAGATACTAATTAAAAAAAAAATGTTTTTCGAAAGAGGTAATAAAAATAATGTCAAAATTCTGTTTTCCTAAAAGACAAATAATTAATTACAAATGCCGTTATTGATTCTAAATTCCATAACACAGGTGCCTTAGATACTTTGCTTGAGTTCAGAACAACGTATGTCTTATTTTTATATAAAAAGGAAAAAAACGCCAAAAACATAAGATAATAAGACCAACGTGTGGACACAGTAGTGCGTCTATAAGATATGTTGTTTACCACGGTGTGAGGTTGCCGCCGCCGCTGCCGGCTCATGGCCGCGTCTGCCCTACTAACACAGTGTACACTGCATCGCTTCCTCACTTGCGCAACTCGGACTGGAGACGGTTTTACACTTTATCTTGTCCACTCATTAAAATCAAACACTGTTAATGGCTTCCGAAAGGGATAGATTAGTCATCGTGTGAACACGACGCCTGAAAATGCACCGCTTTCTCATTTGCGCAACTCGGACTACTGGAGAGAGTTCCTACACTGTCGCGTGCACTGCTTGAATTGAAACACTGTTTACGGCTACCGAAAAGAACTGTTTAGTCATCCTGTAGACTCAACTCTAGAAAATGCATCACTTCCTTACTTACGCAACTGCCTGGAAATAGTTTTTACACTTTCAAGTCCACTCTTAGTTTGAAAAACGTGTTTATGGCTATCCATAAGAATAGTTCGGTCATCCTATTTACAAGACATTGCTTTTCACTCGCATAACTCAAACTAGTGTAAACAGTTCTAACATTGCATAGTACGCGACCCTTTTCACTGATTTTTACTACCGATTAAATGCCCAACTCGATGCGCACGTCCAATTATCCATAATTTGCTGTAAATTTAAACGTGCATTTTTCGCGGGATTCACCGTCAGAGTTATGGGAGTCCTTCATAAAAACAGATAAAGTTTGGTGAAAAATCAACGGAAAATGCGTTCGTGTACGAAAAAAAAATACCAAAAAGAATACATCAGTGATCCTATTAACATGGCTAAGGAGTCGAAACGTCGGGTGAAACCAATAACATGAAAATAATTGAAAAAAAACACGACTGCCTTGCCAGAAAGCGAATTAAAAAGTAAAAAATTGGATCTGTAAAGTCTGTTTACGGACGATAATTTTACGTGATAACGTCATAAGAAAACATTGATGAAAAATTGCATACTTTTATAAATTGAATTGAATTTAATTGAATTATCATTATTTTGTATAATACAAAGAAGGAGATGATTGAAAATTACAATGTTTTCGATAAATTAACATTTAGTGATTGTAATAAACAATGGAAACCACATAACCTTTTCACTTCATTTTATAAACAGTTGACTAAACAGTTCACGTGTAGGTTGTGTGCTGCCGCTGTCTCTCTTCTACACGGACGCATCGGCCGATGGAGTGGAAGAGAGAAAGATACCTTACAAGCCAAACGCTTAGACCAATCGTGCCTCTCTAACGCGCTCTCACTCTATTTAACTTTTTAGTCAGTGAATTAAAAGTGAGCGACCTTTTACAGATTAATTAATACACCAACCTTTTTACTCTGTTTACAAGTTTTTCACTGTTTACTTTGCTTTTTTTATTTTATTTTATCCATTTTATAAATCGTTTCAGCCAGATTTTTTTGCATGTACAACAATGTAAAATTTTTGTATTTAATTTTTATACTGTTGTAATGTGCTCATTAAGTCCTACAATTTGATATCCATATTATAATATTATGCATAAATTTTAAAATGGAAATTTGAAAATTTGTTTAATTTCTGCTGGAGAGAGTTTGTTCTTCAGAGAATCGAAAACTATTTCTTTTACATTTTTTGAACTATAATTGGTTGAAATAAACTATTACCTAAAGCTGCAGTGTTTGCTTCAGATGGGAGTGTGAACCCTCATATGTCAGCACGGTACCGAATTCCTTCATGTTCCGACTATTTCTATTGCACAGGAACGTGCTGGGGAACACATCTTCGATGCTACCGCGCGCTATAGTTCCCACGCTATGTCTCTCACTCTAGTAAATGACGTTCTTGGGCTACAGAAAAGGATTCAACATAGAAAAAATGCTAATGCATAGATATGTAATATAATATGGTTCTCATATTAATATTTATCTCACATAGCTCGCTTATAAGCGCATTAGATTTATGTATTGGTTTTAAGCAACTTTCGTAGGGATCCAACATCGAATGGTAAGAAATTATTATCTCAGCTCCTCCGTGCTACAGGAGCCACATTAGAAATAGAAATAATTTATTTGCGTTTAAATGAGATATACTGGAGATCTTAATCTAATAAGCCATCAGCAATAGCATGCAAAAATAATGTTTTTTATTAAATATTAATTCATTTCAATTACAAAACAATTAATTATTTAAATAAGTATACTTAAGTAGTGCAATTCAAATCAAGATTACAAAATTAAATCAATGTCAAAATTACAAATGTCAGATTAAATTATAATTATTTTAGAAGAATACTAGCTGACCCGGTAACGCGTTGCTATGGTAACGCGTATACAATGGAAAAAGAGCGTGATTAAAGAGGACAGACAAACACACAAACAACTAATTTTTGTTTTTAGATTATAGACTAGCTGACCCGGTAACGCGTTGCTATGGTAACTCGTATACAATGGAAAAATAGGGGAAAAAAGAGCGGACAGACAAACACATAAACAAAAAAATTGTGCTCTTAGATTATAGACTAGCTGACACGGTAACGCGTTGCTATGGTAACACGTTGCTATGGTAACGCGTTGCTATGGTAACTCGTATGCAATGGAAAAAGAACGGGAAAAAGAGCGGACTGACAAACAACAAATTTGTGTTCTTAGAGTATATATTAATGTCAGGTGAATAATAAATGTGTTGGACATTAGAAATTTTTAATAAAATTAAAAATAGATTTATGGTCCCTTATAGTTTAAATATTCTGTGGCATTATAAAATACTATTTTAATAAACCATCTCTGCAATGCTATTTTAAACTTATTAAAAGGTAATTCTTGTATTGATTTAGGTACCTTGTTATACAAAATTTGTCCATCGATCTCGGTTCCATCTGACCCCCAGCACCCATTAACCCCTTTTGACCGGCGCGGCGCATTGAGTATCGTGACATCCTACGGTGTTCAGCGTCCCTGATCCTCGTTAAAAGATTGCGATTAATTACATCGTGTCATATAGCGGTTAATTATAAAACTTTAGTAGTAAGTAGTTGGAATATGTCATGCACTTACGTATGATGACTACTTTATACGTCATGCTCGTGAGTGGGTGCTGCCTTGGGAGGTGGGTCTGCTTGTATTACCGTCAATAACCCTTACTTAATATGTTACATCTCAATGTTGATTGAGTTATTGAGCGAAGCTCTGAAAGAGTGAAGCTCTCTTTTAGTCAACTCACAAATTTCGCTTGTCTCCCTACTGCTACTTAACAGTTCAACCGATTTGCACGAATTTTGGCATGAACATACATGATTATAATCTGACGGACATAGGCTATGTGAAAAAAATATAGACTTTACCATGGAGGAATAATCACCGAAATAAAAATTCAAAAGCTGATCACAGCCAAACCGCTGATACTACATTGATGAAATTTGGCGCCGAAACTCACATCGTGATCGTGACTAATGTGCAAAAAAAGTTTTGAAATCGGACATCGGACAATCGGAAAGTATTTTCAGTCATCGATTTGGTAACATTTTTTGCAACCAGTTTGGTGCGCGATATTTTCGAGGCAATTGTTAATGATTAAGGTGAGGTTAGGTTAACAGGGAGCCTGTGAGCGGCCGAAGGGGGGGTTTTTAGGGGGTCAAAGTTTACTCGCGTCCGTGGGATTTAACCCTCGATGTCCCACACGTGGCCCCTGGGTGGTGCTAAAGGAGTAAACCTCTTTCAGGTGGTAGGCTTCGGCCGCGGCGTGTTACCACCCACCAGACAAAGACAGCACTGCCAAGCGGTCCCAACCGATCGTGTTCCAGTGCTGAAGTCTGGTGAAGCCATATTGGAGGACGGGTCAGTACAGTTGTGCTGGTTGCAATGGACGAATTCTTGGGATGTGTTAGGGCAATGCATCGGATATCCAGATTCGGAGAGCAGCGGGATCCGAGGCACGGTTCTTCCGCTGGCCGACCGCAGATAGTTGGGGGCCCGAGTAGTGAGCTAGCCACTTACAAAAGGCTGCCCCGCCATCTCGCGAAAAATCCTGGGGGTGCGCAATCGTGCCGGTTGGCGCCCGGACGAGAGGACCCGGTGGACACCCTTGGGGGGGCTCGGGCGTCCCCGCGGTCTCCGGTTTGGCTATCCCGAGGTGTGAGGCCCTGACTCTTCTCATTTGTTTCGCAATCAGCATCTCGTACTACTTCCGTCCTTCGTTACCTTCCCTCACGACACAATGAAAGTTAGCAACAGGAAACCGGTTAAACAGCGGTCGCACGTCCTCTCCTTCCTAGTGCACGTCTCTAATATAAGAGGTTTGCACTCTAATCTCGACCCCGTCCATCACCATCTTGAGACTAGAAAACCGCACCTGTTCTTTCTCACGGAGACGCAGATAAAATGTCCAACTGACGCGGCGTACCTGGCTTACCCGGGTTATGTCCATGAACATTGTTTTAGGGCTCATGCGGGTGTTTGCATGTATGCACGCGATGACATTTGTTATTTGCGTCTCCGTGATCTTGAAGACCCCACCCTTTCTATCATTTGGGTTCTGGTGGATACAGGTTTAGAAAAAATTATCTATGCTTGTGTCTATCGCTCGCATAGTGGAGACGCGGAGACTACCAGGCTTATCGACCAACTTATTGAGAAGGCAGACATTGCCCAACAGCGATACCCATCCGCTCAACTGGTGGCTCTTGGTGATTTCAACGCACACCACAAGGACTGGCTGTTCCCTTACGAAAAAACCGACCACGCTGGTCGAGAAGCGCGAAAGCTAGCCTTGACACTTGATCTCACCCAACTTGTCCAGGAAGCCACTAGAGTGCCGGACTCTGATGGACAGACAGCTAATTGCTTGGACCTTCTGCTGACGTCAAATCCCGACAGTTACTCGGTGTCGGTTACGCCACCCCTTGGCAGTTCTGACCATTGTGTGGTAGAATCTATGTCGGTGTACTCTCCGACCGACCCAAGCCCAAAAGGCTCCCGGCGGGTTTGGCGTTTTAAATCAGCAGATTGGGATGAGATGCGTTGTTTTTTTGCATCTTATCCTTGGCGGCAGGTTTGCTTTTCTTCTAGCGACCCCTCAGTTTGCGCGGATGCTGTGACCAATGTGCTTCGTCAGGGTATGGAGTATTTATTCCCTTCTCTGACATATCACTTGCCGGCAAAGCTCACCCGTGGTATAATGCCAAATGCCGTGATGCGGTGGCATCTAAACACAAAGCATATTTGGCCTGGGTTGAAGCTCGATCCCGTAAAGCTACTGATACGCGCGAAAAGTCGGTCTCTCTGCAACACTTTTTCTGCTGCATATAAATGACCTGCTGTTGCCCGGTATTTTGGGGTACGCAGATGACAGCACTGTTGAAGAGACCTATATGTCTGATGCACGAGCCAGTGCTGAACAGATCCAGCGTCATAGAGAGGCGATGGTTAGCCGCATGAACCTATCTCTACAGGCAGTCTCCGAATGGGGCGATGCAAATCTAGTAGGGTTCAATCCGGCAAAGACCCAGGCGTGTCTTTTCTCCGCTAAAAGGAGTCCTTTCAACTTGACTCCTACTTTCCGAGGTGTATCCGTGCCGATCACTGACCATCTTGAGCTTTTAGGTATGTCTTTGTCACCAACTTTCAATTTTGGCTCTTTCATTGAGAGCATGGCTCAAGAGGCTTCAAAAAAACTTGGCATTCTGGCGAAGGTGAGGAAATACTTCACACCGGAACAGTTGCTCAACCTTTACCAAGCACAAGTTCGATCGTGTATGGAGTATTGTTCTCATCTTTGGGACGGTTCCGCCCGATACCAGCTCCAGACGCTTGAGTCCATTGAGAGGAGGGCAAAGAGGCTCATCGGCAATGAAGATCTTTTCTATTAAAAGCTCAAAAGCCTTGAGCATAGACGGAAGGTAGCAAGCCTATCCGTATTTTATAGGATACATTTCGGAGAGTGTGCAGCTGAATTGTACAATCTTCTTCCGCCGTCCCCATTTTATCATCGGACAACCAGACTTACAAACTGGCGACACCGTTATATGGTGGATATACCAAAGAGTCGCACTAAGCGTTTTGGTTCCAATTTTGTGATACGTACCGCTAAGGAGTGGAACTCTTTGCCTGAGTCTGTGTTTCCTGACAAATACAATTTAGGGGTCTTCAAGTCACGAGTAAATAGGTACCTTCTAGGCAAGCGCGTCACATCCTAGATCACATCGACGCTTAGCATCAGGCGAGATGGTGGTCAAGCGCAAGCCTATTTTCTATTAAAAAAAAAAAAAAAAAAAAAGGTCCTGAAAGGTTAGGTTAGGCAAGGCCAAGTGGTGAGGTTAGGTAAGGTAGTGCTTCGCTCAGTATTTGCAAACAGCAGCATGCATTGCAGACATTAATTACATCTTAATGTTGATTGAGTTATTATTATTATCTTCTGTATATCATAGCATAGCAATGTTTAAGCATACTTATTTAAAAAAAGTTACTTGGTGACTTATTGTAATCAAAGAAAAAGTTTTTCTTGTGGATAATGTATGATGACAATATATAATATTATAAATATCAAAATAATAAAATAATTTTGACACATAGATTAAATTTCATATTTATTATGATATAACCTAAATTCCGATATAAAAAATAAAAAATATCAAAGCCGTTATATTAAATTTCAATAAGGTCAATATAAATCACAATTTAGTCATAAATTTATCTGAGATTATTGGAGCGGAGCGAGCGAAGCTCCCTGGATCAGCTGATCAATGTCGCAATGTCTGTTACGCCATAACTTAACGAGTTCTTAACCGATTTTAATATTTTTTGAGTGGAGTAGATCGTGAAGGATCGTGAAGAAGAGTAAATTTTGAAATTCTCAAAAATAAAAAAGGATGACCAAAAACATTGGCTCTATGGGATTTCCCATTGAAACAAAAAGCACGCGCTCGTTGAAAGTTTTCGTTCCTATGGAATTTTAAAATTTACTAAATATTATTCAATTATTTTTAGTAATACGCTCCGCTCCAATATATGGTGCTAGCAAAGCTTTATGCTTAGCGACTGCATCAACCTAGTAATTATTATAGCAAACAAAATATTACATGGTCAGAAATTATTTTATAGTGTGAAAAATCTTGTCTATTCAACCATCTATCCATCAATCCATTTTGATTGTTTCTTTTAAAATCATTAAGTGGTAAATATCTTATATAGATCGGAATTCTTTTAAATATTGCCTTTTAGTAACTATATAAAATGATCATACATTTATTTGTTCTCCCAGATCCTTTAATTAACCGATACGTTGCTACATACAATTACCAGAAAGCCTTATTTACGTGAAAAATGAAGATAGTTTAATTCTGGGTAGATTTCCCTAAAACTTAATTTGAAGGAGTTATCATCGATTTAAAAATGACACGGCTCCAGTGGTGACACGCAAAAGAAGGTGATGGCACGACAGACGTGCCATCAGCAACGAATCGGTTAAAAGGCTGAGATAAAGAAACAGATTTCATCGACCAGTTGAACACCGTATCAGGACTAAATATAAAATAAAACATGCGCAAAAATCCGTAAAAAAGTGTTTTATTCTAATGTGTAATGTGCGCGGAAGTGTAAGAACTAAATATGAACACCGTATTTAAAAAACCAATTTAAAACCTTTCTAGTTCGATCAATATGTGTTTTGTAATTAAATGAAGCTATATGTTGTCAATTTATATTTTCCTCTTTAGAACCGCATTGAAATCAGACTGTAACAATGTTTCAACCTAGACATAATTATTTGTGGAATGTACCGAAAATATGAAAAGCAGACGAAAATAGCCTTTAATCCCCAATGCAGTTGATATAAGATCCCTGTTATGTCTGCTCCATGATAACAGGAATAATGAATGGCGATCCCATGAGGATCTTCCATGAATGATGGCGTTATATGTGATAATGTTGAATATACTGTGACATATAATATACAAGTTATTTATATCGTGTATTTATTATTATCATTAAACCTAAAAATGTAAATAAAACATATTTCTGTATACAAGATGTTATAGATAAGATATTTATTTATTGGAAAAACATAGTAAATGCATTTTTGACAGAGAAACTACAAGAGTAGTTTTGGTAAATAATCGCAAAGACGGTTTGGATGGCTTGCTAGGAGATACGTGTTCGAATCCAGCTTGATGGATTAATGATTCCTTGCAAAAAACACGGTACGGTCATCAAGGCCAAATATAATAAATACTAGCTGCCGATCTTAAGGCAATCGTACAATATATCAGTATAATCTACCTATATTTATGCCCGGACATACATGTAAAAAAACCGAATTGATAACTTCCTCCTTTTTGAATTCGGTTCATTGACTACATTTTAACTTCTTTAAATAATGAGTATTATCTAATAATTTGGAAACCCTACTATTACAACTACAAAAGTTTCATACAAGCTTTGTCACTCCGTTTTACCCCCTATGGGATTGAATTTCGTAAAATCCCGTCTGTGTGAGCACCTACGTCCTAAAAGGAACTCCCAATGTAAGGTAGGAAGGAAGGAATGCAAAATATGAGACTCCTTGCACTTGTTTCTAAGATTTCGTGATGAGTGAGATATATTAATACGCAAAGCAAACACTTTGTATATACACTTTTTAAGTGAAGCCTTACATTGTTTACTTTGGGCTAGGCTAATTGGTGGGCTAATCGGGAAAACGCTGGATGCGGGCAGCACAGGACCGATCGTTGTGGAGATCCTTGGGGGAGGCCTATGTCCAGCAGTGGGCGTCGTACGGCTGATATGATGATGATGATGATGAATTGGTGGTAATGTAAGTAAAACTGTTATTCATTTATTTAATTTTGAGAAAATTAGAACTGAGTAGCACATTTAAAGTTTATTGCACTCCTTTTCCATGAAGAATTGCAGATATCTAATATTTTATGATATACGCATAAGAAATACATTAAATTATATAAAATAAGCTTCATACATTATTTAATAGAAAAATACTAGAAACAGCAATACAGACAAAAATACAGACAGCAAATGGATGTATTCAGAGTTCGATAGCAGTCAGGAAATTCAGACCCGCTCAAATGGGACGCTATCCCATGTCGAGGCCTGGGGTGTACGAAACAAGCTAAAATTTGCGACAGTTGTCTTGCCATGAAGATCACAAGAAAGCTTAAATACGACACTCCACGTCTTAGCATGGACGGCGTACCAATAAAAAGTACGTTTAAAAGAAATTTTAACTCACAAATATTCTGACGCAAATAATATCGGGACACGGTAGATTCTCCGAGTACCTTAATCGGTTCTAGTGCAAGGAGTTTATGCGATCGTGTTTATGCGATAGAAATTCAAAGAAATAAAGAAAACAATCCCCCACATCATACTAGAGTGCCCGGTATATGGAGCAGAGCATATAGCGATTGGATTTCATTTAATTGTTGAAATAAGTTTTATTAATTATGAATAAGATAGATTTAGGTTTAAAGAATTTTACTAGTAATATCCAATGTGCCAAAAACAAGTATTTATTTGAGAAAAAATATTGTTATGTCAAAGTAAAGTGCACCTTAAGTTCACTTTTGTCAAGTGATTACATGTTTTTAATATTGATTGTATCGTTGACGTTACATTAGGTTAGGTTTGATTCCGACTAGAGTACTAGCACTAGAATAGAGCATGATCCGATCTTTTGATAGCCAAAAGTTTTTTTCATGGTTTTTTCAATGTATTACTGTAAATGTTTTGTTAATAAAATTATTTTAACGATAAAACAATTTAAAACATTTTTTTTTATTATTATAATGTATAGATTTTTAGTACTGGTACAAAATACTTAAAAAGCGAGATTACACTTGTGTGTGTCGAAATTATCTAACAATTTTAGATAAATTAATGTTTTTTTACCCTTTATGTAAATTGTGCTTCTTCTATTTTAAACGAGAGGTATTCGTAACGCGATAAGTTGTTTTGCAAGCGAGTTTTGCGTTTTAGAGTGGGAGATCGGATCACTCCAGCGTTGTCTCTGCGCCCTACAATAATTTACATAAATTACTGTAATTCAGAAACGCTTCCCACGGCATTAGTATTAAACATTTTTATTAATCTTTGTGATTCAACTGTGGCTAAGGCATATTTGATCCCTAATAATTTCAATGCACATTTTCAATAAACCCCCTGCGGACTTACTGGCCAGCCTGTCGATCAGCTTAATCTATTAAATCACTGAAAACTTCTTCAGCATCGTTGTAATTTGAAAGTCGATGAAACGAAAAAGCGACAGTAAAAAGAGACAGACACATAAATTCAAAAGATTTAACGCAGGAGAAAATGATATAGGAAGCGTAGGAAGCATTATACAGTGTTTCTTATGTTCGTGGCATGTACTTTACTTACCATAAGCCTCTTGTATCATTTATCGGCTGAATTCGAGGCTGAATAAATCTATGTAATATATACGAATAAAATGTAAAATAATTATCTAACTTTGTATCACTATGATCATAACTAAAACCTACAATTATCCTCTTCCCGAAATTTTATATCCGTCTCATTATCTTGAAACCAAAATTTTTGAAGGTTTCTTGTTATTATTTATTTAGTTATAAAAATGTAGCAATAAAATAATAAAATATAATAATTATGAACATGTGTTTGAAGATTATCAGCTCACTTCCTCAACGGAGAATGGAGGAATCTCTCCAAATTCCTCAGAGCCCGTGGTATTCCCAAAACATATTTTCCTTGATCTGACGTTGCAGTAAGTAGTCTGTGGGATGTGTGTGTCTGAGGAGTATCCTAACTCTCAGCTCATTAAAATGATCTTAGTAGTTAGCTACTATATATAACTAGATTTTCAGTCGTTTGTACATCGTCAGGTCATTTCATAATTTACAAAGGGATCTCTCAACTTCTACATATCTGATCTCCATGACATGGTAATCTTGACCTGATGCTATAATATCAAGTAGCAAGATCCGTACCTAACTCCTCAGCAACATACTGTAGATAAAGCGTATTAGGGTCAAACACGTCTAAAAATACTTTTCGTTGAGACTATTTTGACTTAATGAGAAGACTGTTGCACATTTTGTGATCTACGAACACTATCTATTACTTTTATATTTTTCTTTTTTTATAGAATTTTAGGTAGTTAAACTTTTTTTCCCTACAACACGACAAAACAAAGACAATTCTGATTGACCTTCAAAACTTTTCTGACAAGGAAAGAGGCAAAAAACTATTACGTGTAAAAATCGTGTAAAAATTCTTTTTTAATTATCTATACATATAAATAAAATTGGAGTGTCTGTTTGTAATATTAAAATAACCATTTTTTACTACATGCATATGAATATGTATACGGTTCATACACCAAAATAACATTTTTTACAATTTTTGTCTATCTGTCTGTCTGTTTGTTCCGGCTAATCTCTGAAATGGCTGGACCGATTTTGACAGAACTTTTATTGACAGGTAGCTGATGTAATAAGGAGTAACTAAGGTTACTTTTATTTTCGAAAAAATATTTTATAATAACTGAGCCACGGCAACGTGTGGCCAGGTCAGCTAGTTAGAAATACAATTAATCAATTCTATAATGTTTTAAAATGTATCTATACTATAAACAGAGGATGAGAAAACATTTATTATGTGTATTTGTTAAATAAACTTACCCATCGGTTATGCCCGTATTATTTAATTAATTGACTTTACGAAAAAGCTAATAAAGAAATTCAAGCACGCAGGACGCGAAGTTCATTGATTTTATTATATCAAAATGATGTACTTCCGCTAGATAACGGACAACTTCATGAACAGACGATTTTGGACTTTACAAACATCATTTTAAACACTACAGTGTTCTGGCATAGCCACATATGTTTGCAAACGAGCAATAGCCACTACGTCAAAGCTCACATTTGATAGTCAATTTTTTTTACAAACTGTGTAACACGTGAAAAAGATTATTTACCAGCTTAAATCAGTCTTAGCTTCATTATCATCAGCTTATTAATGTTCTATGCCCATTAAATTGGGCCCAGTAAGGATTCGTGGGTCATAACGACCACCCATCTGATGAAAGGCAATAAGGCGAGATTGAGCTCTTCTATGTTTTTAATCTTGACACGACAATTAAGATTTATTGACTTGCTTTAATTAGGAAGATAATTGCCACATTCAAATATATTTAAAAATAGAAAACTCGCCTGCAAAATAAGTATTTCGGTGGATTCATTCGAATGCGGTGAAACTGAAAATTAAAATTAATCTCATTCCGATAGAAAATTTGACGAAATCTTGTCGTGAGTATTTTGGGATAAGACGAGAATCGGTACGACCTGCGTGGCGTTAAAGCTTTCGCACAGTATAAATACAAACAGTATGATTTAAATATATAAATTATAAAATGACAAAAATAACGGATGTGCGAAATATCAAGAGAAATATATTTTAAGAAGCATTTCATTATTTTTCATTCATGGTAAATTCTACAAGATTTTTTTGGTATTTCAATAACTATTTTTGAAAAGCACTTTTAAATGAACGAATAGATGTAAAGCAAAAATATAAATTAAAGTATATTATTATTTTTTATTTTTCCTTTCAATGCTATGAATATCATATATAGATTTTTTTTCTGTATAACCTAACCGATTTTACATTGGGTTATATAGTTATTACGTTCATATTTAAGAAAAAAAATATTTGTACAAATATGTACTTTTCATTTTTGAGCATACCAACTTACAGATAGGATTTTTTTTAATTAAATCTTTAATAAAAAATCTGTTTTGGGGCTGTTTTTCTGTGATATCATCTTTTCACTGTTATTTGTGAAATTTCATTTCCTTATTTGTGAATTGTAGTATCCATAGTACAAACTTTGTTTAGGCAGTGATTAAATAATTAGTGTGAGTTGTAAGATACATACCATTAATTTTAATTAAGTTTTACAAGGTTTTCTTCTCTATATTGGAGAAGCAGCCAGCACTTTTTCAAAATTACTACCGCGTTAAAATCAGCGTTTTCGTTCACATCGTATCATTTCAATATAGACGTTTTTCTTTGTTAACACTCCAGATCTATAGCTGAAAGAAATTATTAGTAAATTTATGTTAGACAGTGCGAAATAAAATTAATAAAAAATATCGTGTGATTTACTAGCTAGACAACCTGTGGAGTAACATTAAAACGACACTGATTCTCGTGCACTGTGACGTAGGCTTGCCGGGAAAAACAGTTTTCCTTTACTTATTTCAGTACGGCTTTCAGAATCATCGTGAACACATGCGCTAGGCTCTAAGTGAACCAGACTTTATGTCAGTTACAAAAATCTATAAAACATTAGCATTATTAGACATATTGTAATAAAAAAAACTTATTTATTCAAATGATGACAGCCTCCATGTCGTTATTAATATTATACGTGTTACTAAAAGCTCTTGCGTCTCCTGCACATTGTTACTATCCCAACAACTTCAGTGCGTGGCTACCAGGAGACCATGGGTACCATGGAGTTCACAATGGTCAAGAGCACGCCAAAGAGTTCATCAATGAGTGGACCGTATCCTTGGATGGAGATGAAGAAATAGCTCAACTTGTGGCCCTTGAGCTTGGATACGCTTACGGTGGACCGGTAAGTATTTTTTTAGGTAATGTAGATATTTATGAATAGCATAAAATATATGTTTTCTGTATTTTTATCAATCATTATTTAAACAAAATATGATTATAATTTAAAGTCTACAAGATACCATGGTAAGCTGTTGTTGCACAAAATGCACATCGTATTTTTTTAAGAAATTGTTACCCTAACTGCATAATGATCTATAACAGGTTACCTAATTTAATCACCGAACTTCCTGTACCATTGTTCAAAAGAAGACTGTTTAATTATTTGGTAAAAGAGGAGTTGCGATTTCGAAAATATGCGGATTAAATTGCTATTTCTTTTGATTGCGTTGACATAAAAGTTTGATTTTGTTACAGCTCAAAGGTATTATAGACCTGAGTATTTGATATGAATTTCAATTTAATACCTCTACGAGTTCATGAGAAAAATAGTAACTTTAAAATTTCCATAAATATTTTTTATTATATAATGTAACTAAAAATGTACGGTTTTTGCAATTTTTCCTTTATCTGTACTATAAGACGTTACTTCGTACCAAATTTCAAGGTTCCAAGTCTACGAGAAGTACCATGTAGGTTTTGATTCCCGTGCGAGTTTCGAAAATTTGCGGAAATTTGCGGCATAAACGTCTGTATCTTTTGATTGCTTTGGCTTAGGAGTTTTTGATTTTGTCACAACTCCAAGGGACAGTAGGCCTGAGTATTGGATATAAATTTTAGTTTGATACCTTCATGCGTTCCTGAGAAAAACGGTCTTGACAGACGGACGGACGGACGGGCAACAAAGTGATCCTATAAGGGTTCCGTTTTGTCTTTTTGAGGTACGGAACCCTAAAAAGTGTTAATACTCTGTAAAGGAATATCTTTACACTAAAATTAACAAAGACTTTAAATCATGGACATGACATTATAATAATAATTAAAGGAAATGTAAAAATAATACAATTAAAAATTATATTTATGCAATGAATAGTTCTTTTGTATGTGAATAATAATTAATTAAGTTTAATGTAATTGCTTGACATTCACATGCCCACTGCTGGCTAGACAGACGAACTAACAATGTTAATTTAAATATCTTTTATTTTGGTGTTTTCTGTGAATAAATAATTTCATTTTATGTATCAATTCTATGAAAGCGATTGCAAACAAAAGATACAATAAAATTATACATCTAATTATAGATATTTTTAATGTCCTTTTAACACTGTATTAAGAACTTCTAGAATAAAGTTTATAATGCTTAATAACTGGATCACTCGAGACATAAGGTTCTTTTTAATTAAGATTTTACATGTAAGATTTCTGGTGCCACGAGACCGGAAGGAAAATTTTCAGTACAATGATTTATTTACTTCTCTTTTTCTGAAGAAAAAGTTTCGTGACATTCCGTGTCCCTTTCACGTTATAGTTTAAATTTAACAGGCAATTTAAGAACGTTAACGAATTAAAGGATAAAAATCTCTGCAAACAAAAATTAAACGTTGCTTGTTTTTAAAAATTAATAATGACCGGAAATATATCACTTGGTTATGACGAAAGTTAATTTAGAAAAAAAAAATAGGAATAATTTAACACTTTTTGCAAATCCCGAAAACGAGGATTTTTTTTTCATTTTTGTTTATTTCGTCTACGGGAATATAGCTTCTGTATTCTGTAAAGACGGCAAAACGTGATCTTAGGTAAATATATCGAGTTTGGTTTCCGGTTAAAACCTTATATTTAGGAAACTTTTGTACAATATTTGATCGGTCTTGTCGCCGTGTGACCTAGCTTATAATAGCTAGGTAGTAAAGTCGTCAGTACTTGACAAACTCGAGTCGCAGAAAGCTGTTTGAAAAAAGATGTCGTTTTGATATGACTACTGATTAAATTTCAAACTCACTCATTGGAACATAATAAATTTTTGTCTCAGAATATTTCAACTTGGTGGGCATAACTAAATTTGCATGTTTCAAGAGGCGAGTCGTATTTTTCAGACGAACAATTTGCATTCAGGAATTTACACGTCTAAAAATATAAATGAAAACATTAACATAACACTCGTAGTTAGCATTTTAATGAATGTTTAATACTGGGCAGTGAACGAAGTTTTTTCGCCTTTCTATTAAAATTATAATTATTCTCAGATGAATTAAAGCTCTCGCTCCTGTTGGCTTCGCTGGTATTTATTTCATATATGGTTGCTCTGAGTCGCACATGACCATAACATGTTAAGTTTTGAGACTCAGAAATCCATTTTTAGGATTCCGTTCCTCGAAAGGAAAAAACGGAATCCTCATAGGATCACTTTGTTGTCGTCCGTCCGTCTGTCAAGACCCTTTTTCTCAGGAACACGTGGACGTATTAAGCTGAAATTTAAATCAAATACTCAGGTCTACTGTCCCTTGGAGCTGTGAAAAACTCAAACTTCTAAGCCAACGCAATCAAAAGATACAGCCGTTTATGCCGCAAAATTTCGACACTCGCAAGGGAATCAAAAGCTACACGGTACTTCCCGTGAACTCAGAATCTTAAAATTTTGTACGAAGCAACGTCTTATAGCACAGATAAAGGAAAAAAATTACGGAACCCACGGTGCGCGAGTCCGACTCGCACTTGGCCGGTTTTTTAAGGCTGAAGATATGATAAATCCCAGGTAGTTTTCTGGACGGGTGGTGTCTTCTTTCAGGCATTTCTGTGTGGAAGTTCAAGTAGTCGTAGATTTACTTTAACATCGTCATTGTTTTTGTGTAGTTTACAGGTCAATTTCTGATTAGACGACTTTTTTTACCCTTCATATGATTTTCTAACTGGTTAGGGGAGCATTGTTGAGACTTGGTTTTCGCACTCTAGCTAACCCTGTTGTGCGGTATACTGATGCTAAATAATCGGACATTCATCTGTGTATTGTCTGGTCTGTGTATACTTTGCTGACGTATATAAGGTGTGACCAGAAAAATCCAAGGGAGTAGATCTAATCTAGAAAAATCCTAACCACCGGCGTATAAGTTTGATGCATATTAAATTCAATAATTTGACTGATTTTATGTTTTTATTTTCCAACTTATCGCACATACGGTGCTATAACGTCACTTATGCAAATGGTGTAATATTTCAGGGAGAGCATTTAAAAATTGAACATCTTTACAACTTATAGTTTTTCTTGGCTAAACAAATAAAATAATTAAGCTACAACTTTGAACTTCATTTTAGAGTAAAAGCAAGCAAAGTAAGGAGGTAGAGTAGAGGTAGGAGTATTTTCTCATACTCAGTTCAGTTTTGTCTAAAATTACATAAGCGACGTTATAGCACCGTATGGGCGTTATGTTCTTAGGGGAATTTTCATCACTTTCAATATCCATTTTTTTCATATTTGTTGAAGAGCATTATTTTTTTAGAACAAACAAAGGATTTTTATATACATAGAAACCTAACTTTGGTCAACAATGGATATGTATATTCGTTTTAGTTTTGTTTTGTTATATATTTATAAGCAAAATAAGAAGAAAGTAATATGAATTCAAAACATGGCTACTCCGCCATAATCCTAACAAAACAAGATTATCATAAATTTTCATTTTTAATTGACATTCAATATTTAAGTTAAATATTGTCTCAACATTCATTGGTAGCCGTTCAGTGTTTACATTATGCGACATAATTTGTTTATCTTTTGTTTTATATTTAGACATCTTCGATTGTTTGTTGTCTGATTTTCGTCTTATCTGATTTCTCATTTTTTCCACTCTCTGATAGCATTTCTCTTGTTCATTGAACGATCGCAGATTTACTGAAGCTTTTACAAAATGACTTTTGTGAGTTCATAGGTGACCTACCTGAATACCTATAGCTTATATTATTTAATCAAAATAAACGGTTTCTCTTCTTTCTATTTCTATCTTGTTTTTCTTTCTTACCTATCAACTGTCGCTCTATCTTTCTACCCTCTTTTTCTCCCCATGTTGTTACACTAGGGCAAGGCACCTGGCACCGACCCCCGGATGTAATATCATTATAATAATACACTACAAAACTGCAAAAACTTTTAATAATCGAATCAGTTGTCCTAATAGTTAACAAATAACATAAAAAACAATCAATATAAGCTTCTTTTTGGGCCCCCGCGTTATGTAGGACTCTCCTCCACTCCCCTAGCCGACCTACTGCCTAATAGAGGCCTACCCAAGTACCCCCATGTTTAAAAATCTTAGTATGCATCCTCACACTATCGTTGGTCCCGCGGGGTCGTTGTTGGCTTTCGCTGCGAGGAGCCAACGTCAACCATCTAGTGAACAAGGCTCCTGAAAGGGAGTAGAAACGTTAAAATTGAATTAAAACGTGAAAATTTTAAACTCAGTTTAGGCATTGGTGATTTTCTTATTTCCAAAACATGAACAACGCGATAGCGTAAGGACTATATAAACTAATCAAATGTTATAATTTAAGCGAGGTCTCCATAGAACTTACGAAGTCATGCCGTGGGTAGCGGTTACGTTCAATACACGTTTTGTTATTGCTCATATTGAATTAAAAACATTTTATCTTTTACGCATAATATACTACTATTTTGAATTTATTTATTTATTTAAGTTAACTTACTTATACTACTTTTGATATGTGTTTAATTAAATATTGCATTAGCCAAAAAGAGTTTCCAATTATGAAAAATTTATGCGAAGATTAATAAATGTTGTGTAAACCTTATTAATTCGAATTATACAGTTTACCAAAAAAAATTGTTTTAAACTTTCATGGTCACTAATATTTTAATAATGTAAGTTATTTACGGGATTGTTACCTTGTTTTTAGCGAGTTGCTCCGTGATCATGGCGCTTGCAACAGTGCCGAAACATCGGAAACTCGCTAAAAACAAGGTACATGGTAACAATCCCGTAAATAACTTATATTACTATAAAAAAAAACTTTTGAGCGTTACTTATGCACTTTTCTAATCAGGGACAAATAGGCCATTAGTTTAGAACTGAAAATATCTATATGACTATAACGGTCATTATGTGTGTTACAAGCTCTTACGAGAAATCGGTTCTTGGGGTAGTAAGTTCTGCACATAGGAACAGAGAAAACTGCCCTGGAGCGAGCAAGGTGAGTGCTGGCGAGCACTCACCTTGGAAACTTAAATAAGATTCGACTAAGGATAAAAGGTGAATCAATTCACGCATGTCAAGAGCAAGCTTCACACCTTAGCTCACCGCCGCAAAGTTGCCTGTCTATCGGTCTTCTACAGATTGTATTTTGGAGAGTGTGCTCAGGAGCTACATATGCTCATACCGCCATCACCTTTCTTCCATCGGACATCCAGACGCTCTGCGGGCTACCACCCTTTCTTGGTCGCCTTTCCTACCTATCGCACCAAGCGCTTCTCGACTTCTTTTATAATGCGCACAGAAAAGGAGTGGAACTCCCTGCTTCTGTATTTCTGAGTACTTATAAGCCGTCTGTTTTTAAAGCCAGGGTGAACAGGTATCTTCTCGGTTAGCTTTTTCCATCGTGGATTCTGTCTTTGCCCCCGGGCTTGATTGGGATGAAGAGCAAACCCATTCAAAAAAATCAATATGATTGTTTATAATTTTATATAAAAAGACCTGATCTCTCTGCTCTTGTAAGTAATGTCACTATTTTTAGTAAAATACAAAACTTATATAGACAAAAGCACATCAACTTATATGACAAAATGTCGAAATTGATTGTATCGACAGATTATGTTAAAGTCTTAAATTCAAAATTATTTTAAACAGTCTTATTTCATTTGTCCCAGTCTAATTATTCAAATCCTACTACGCAATCTGCAAAGTAATATTGGAAATAGGTAAATTGAATTTCTGTCAGCATCGCTTGTTTGTGTTTAAGAAAAGTCACGCCTTGAAAACAATTATGGAAAGATGTCACACCGAAGCTTCGTGCTTGAAATTATAATTACGAAGCTTTATTTTTGAAATGAAGTCTTCGGAAATTATATTCTAAATATACGTAAAGAAGAAATATTTAAGTACTACTGGGTATTTAAGTATTGCCTATTTACGTCAATCAAAGTTACAAGTTTCCCTGAAAGATATTTTTTCCTATTTTTATATCACTTGAAGTAGATTTATCTTTCCAAAGCACATTATTATCAATTTCCATAATATCAATTTGATGACTACCGGGTCCAAGTGGTTAACCGTTGCAACCCCGGTTAATCCCCTTCAAGTCGATATAGAAGACCGCTGTTTTGTATTGTATCTGGTTTTGATGGGATTGCGTAAAAATAATAAACACTACACATTAAATAATTAATGACAAAACAAATATCGGTCAAGTGCGTGTTAGTCTTCGCACGTTTAGAGTTTCCTACCAAATTTTCAATGAAACAATCTTGTTTATCAATAAATTAGTATTTTAGAATAAAACACTATTTTACGGATTTTTGGGCATGTTTTATTTTATATTTAATCCTGACGTTTCGACTACTTTACAGGAGCCGTGATCACAGGATGACTAAGATGATGGTTGTCATGTATTTTCTACTACCTTCACAATATTTTAATCGGGCACGTTCCTAATTATTAAAATTATTTTATGTAAATCAAATGGTTTTATTTTTACATTTTATTTAGTTATTAAATTCTCACTACGATCACATTGTTTACTACTGAGTCTACTACCAGTTCGGAAATTGGGAGGCCCTTCCGAGAAGAACTGGCGAAAGAAACTCGGGCAGGGGGACCGACATCCATCTTACTGTTATTATAGTAAAAAGAGCTAACCACATCATCAGGTCTTGCAATATGTGTTTTTGTAGGTATTAATTTATTAATTATTGGGTCCCAAGCAGGTGGAACGCTCCAACCTTCGTCTCTATTGAAATTAGGATGTTTCCTAATTTCAATAGCCTCGCGTAGCATCCTAGGAACAAATCTTTGTTTTCTAGCGAGAATTTGTGGTTTATCGAAACGAATGTAGTGGTTTTGCCCCTCAAAAGCATGCTCACACACTGCAGACCTATTATCGCGCCTATGTTTTATGTCGGCTACGTGTTCTTTAATGCGCGTCCCTATACTTCTCTTTGTCTGTCCGATGTATTCTCATACATCGGACCACAGTTAAAATCGATTTTGTAGACACCTGCTGCCTGATCTTCCTGGCTGGTTTAAAGTAAGTATCAATATTTCAGGGAGAGCATTTAAAAATTGAACATCTTTACAACTTATAGTTTTTCTTGGCTAAACAAATAAAATAATTAAGCTACAACTTTGAACTTCATTTTAGAGTAAAAGCAAGCAAAGTAAGGAGGTAGAGTAGAGGTAGGAGTATTTTCTCATACTCAGTTCAGTTTTGTCTAAAATTACATAAGCGACGTTATAGCACCGTATGGGCGTTATGTTCTTAGGGGAATTTTCATCACTTTCAATATCCATTTTTTTCATATTTGTTGAAGAGCATTATTTTTTTAGAACAAACAAAGGGTTTTTATATACATAGAAACCTAACTTTGGTCAACAATGGATATGTATATTCGTTTTAGTTTTGTTTTGTTATATATTTATAAGCAAAATAAGAAGAAAGTAATATGAATTCAAAACATGGCTACTCCGCCATAATCCTAACAAAACAAGATTATCATAAATTTTCATTTTTAATTGACATTCAATATTTAAGTTAAATATTGTCTCAACATTCATTGGTAGCCGTTCAGTGTTTACATTATGCGACATAATTTGTTTATCTTTTGTTTTATATTTAGACATCTTCGATTGTTTGTTGTCTGATTTTCGTCTTATCTGATTTCTCATTTTTTCCACTCTCTGATAGCATTTCTCTTGTTCATTGAACGATCGCAGATTTACTGAAGCTTTTACAAAATGACTTTTGTGAGTTCATAGGTGACCTACCTGAATACCTATAGCTTATATTATTTAATCAAAATAAACGGTTTCTCTTCTTTCTATTTCTATCTTGTTTTTCTTTCTTACCTATCAACTGTCGCTCTATCTTTCTACCCTCTTTTTCTCCCCATGTTGTTACACTAGGGCAAGGCACCTGGCACCGACCCCCGGATGTAATATCATTATAATAATACACTACAAAACTGCAAAAACTTTTAATAATCGAATCAGTTGTCCTAATAGTTAACAAATAAGATAAAAAACAATCAATATAAGCTTCTTTTTGGGCCCCCGCGTTATGTAGGACTCTCCTCCACTCCCCTAGCCGACCTACTGCCTAATAGAGGCCTACCCAAGTACCCCCATGTTTAAAAATCTTAGTATGCATCCTCACACTATCGTTGGTCCCGCGGGGTCGTTGTTGGCTTTCGCTGCGAGGAGCCAACGTCAACCATCTAGTGAACAAGGCTCCTGAAAGGGAGTAGAAACGTTAAAATTGAATTAAAACGTGAAAATTTTAAACTCAGTTTAGGCATTGGTGATTTTCTTATTTCCAAAACATGAACAACGCGATAGCGTAAGGACTATATAAACTAATCAAATGTTATAATTTAAGCGAGGTCTCCATAGAACTTACGAAGTCATGCCGTGGGTAGCGGTTACGTTCAATACACGTTTTGTTATTGCTCATATTGAATTAAAAACATTTTATCTTTTACGCATAATATACTACTATTTTGAATTTATTTATTTATTTAAGTTAACTTACTTATACTACTTTTGATATGTGTTTAATTAAATATTGCATTAGCCAAAAAGAGTTTCCAATTATGAAAAATTTATGCGAAGATTAATAAATGTTGTGTAAACCTTATTAATTCGAATTATACAGTTTACCAAAAAAAATTGTTTTAAACTTTCATGGTCACTAATATTTTAATAATGTAAGTTATTTACGGGATTGTTACCTTGTTTTTAGCGAGTTGCTCCGTGATCATGGCGCTTGCAACAGTGCCGAAACATCGGAAACTCGCTAAAAACAAGGTACATGGTAACAATCCCGTAAATAACTTATATTACTATAAAAAAAAACTTTTGAGCGTTACTTATGCACTTTTCTAATCAGGGACAAATAGGCCATTAGTTTAGAACTGAAAATATCTATATGACTATAACGGTCATTATGTGTGTTACAAGCTCTTACGAGAAATCGGTTCTTGGGGTAGTAAGTTCTGCACATAGGAACAGAGAAAACTGCCCTGGAGCGAGCAAGGTGAGTGCTGGCGAGGACTCACCTTGGAAACTTAAATAAGATTCGACTAAGGATAAAAGGTGAATCAATTCACGCATGTCAAGAGCAAGCTTCACACCTTAGCTCACCGCCGCAAAGTTGCCTGTCTATCGGTCTTCTACAGATTGTATTTTGGAGAGTGTGCTCAGGAGCTACATATGCTCATACCGCCATCACCTTTCTTCCATCGGACATCCAGACGCTCTGCGGGCTACCACCCTTTCTTGGTCGCCTTTCCTACCTATCGCACCAAGCGCTTCTCGACTTCTTTTATAATGCGCACAGAAAAGGAGTGGAACTCCCTGCTTCTGTATTTCTGAGTACTTATAAGCCGTCTGTTTTTAAAGCCAGGGTGAACAGGTATCTTCTCGGTTAGCTTTTTCCATCGTGGATTCTGTCTTTGCCCCCGGGCTTGATTGGGATGAAGAGCAAACCCATTCAAAAAAATCAATATGATTGTTTATAATTTTATATAAAAACACCTGATCTCTCTGCTCTTGTAAGTAATGTCACTATTTTTAGTAAAATACAAAACTTATATAGACAAAAGCACATCAACTTATATGACAAAATGTCGAAATTGATTGTATCGACAGATTATGTTAAAGTCTTAAATTCAAAATTATTTTAAACAGTCTTATTTCATTTGTCCCAGTCTAATTATTCAAATCCTACTACGCAATCTGCAAAGTAATATTGGAAATAGGTAAATTGAATTTCTGTCAGCATCGCTTGTTTGTGTTTAAGAAAAGTCACGCCTTGAAAACAATTATGGAAAGATGTCACACCGAAGCTTCGTGCTTGAAATTATAATTACGAAGCTTTATTTTTGAAATGAAGTCTTCGGAAATTATATTCTAAATATACGTAAAGAAGAAATATTTAAGTACTACTGGGTATTTAAGTATTGCCTATTTACGTCAATCAAAGTTACAAGTTTCCCTGAAAGATATTTTTTCCTATTTTTATATCACTTGAAGTAGATTTATCTTTCCAAAGCACATTATTATCAATTTCCATAATATCAATTTGATGACTACCGGGTCCAAGTGGTTAACCGTTGCAACCCCGGTTAATCCCCTTCAAGTCGATATAGAAGACCGCTGTTTTGTATTGTATCTGGTTTTGATGGGATTGCGTAAAAATAATAAACACTACACATTAAATAATTAATGACAAAACAAATATCGGTCAAGTGCGTGTTAGTCTTCGCACGTTTAGAGTTTCCTACCAAATTTTCAATGAAACAATCTTGTTTATCAATAAATTAGTATTTTAGAATAAAACACTATTTTACGGATTTTTGGGCATGTTTTATTTTATATTTAATCCTGACGTTTCGACTACTTTACAGGAGCCGTGATCACAGGATGACTAAGATGATGGTTGTCATGTATTTTCTACTACCTTCACAATATTTTAATCGGGCACGTTCCTAATTATTAAAATTATTTTATGTAAATCAAATGGTTTTATTTTTACATTTTATTTAGTTATTAAATTCTCACTACGATCACATTGTTTACTACTGAGTCTACTACCAGTTCGGAAATTGGGAGGCCCTTCCGAGAAGAACTGGCGAAAGAAACTCGGGCAGGGGGACCGACATCCATCTTACTGTTATTATAGTAAAAAGAGCTAACCACATCATCAGGTCTTGCAATATGTGTTTTTGTAGGTATTAATTTATTAATTATTGGGTCCCAAGCAGGTGGAACGCTCCAACCTTCGTCTCTATTGAAATTAGGATGTTTCCTAATTTCAATAGCCTCGCGTAGCATCCTAGGAACAAATCTTTGTTTTCTAGCGAGAATTTGTGGTTTATCGAAACGAATGTAGTGGTTTTGCCCCTCAAAAGCATGCTCACACACTGCAGACCTATTATCGCGCCTATGTTTTATGTCGGCTACGTGTTCTTTAATGCGCGTCCCTATACTTCTCTTTGTCTGTCCGATGTATTCTCATACATCGGACCACAGTTAAAATCGATTTTGTAGACACCTGCTGCCTGATCTTCCTGGCTGGTTTAAAGTAAGTATTAATAGAAACCCGATTCAGAATATTCCCAATCTTGTCAGTGACCCCCTTCATGGAAGGATAGCAGGTTGACGCTCTACTATGGCTGGTTTCTGGCCTCTGTGACGCAGTCTTGGTACCTACTCGCAACTTGTTATCTCGTAGTACTCGCTTGACATGCTGAAGCTTAGCAGTCAGATGTTGTTGGTCACACATGCCGCGAGGTCTCTGAAACGAAGATTTCCCTAAGGTAGCTAACTGTATAGGATGGTGACTCTCGCCACCATTCAAATATCTCTCTGTATGAGTTGCCTTTCTGTGCCCTGTATGACTAAGGGTTTGATTTGGATTCCTGCTGATTTGAATATCTAGGAAGGCTATTTTATTGTCTGTCTCTAATTCCATAGTAAATTGTATGTTGGGATGTATGGAATTGAGGTGACTTAAAAAGACAGAAACCATATTTCTTGGTAGTATAGTGAATGTGTCATCTACACTACTTTTGTAAAAGTGTGGACACACCGGTGCCGTCGCTAGGGCCCTTTCCTCAAACTTGACTATTGGTGATACAGGAGAGCCCATTGCTACACCATCCACTTGTAGGTAGAATTCATCATTCCACAAGAGATAGCCCGATGTTAGGCAGTGTTCCAGTAATTTTGAATATTCACTTGGTATATTGGTACTTGGTATATCTCTTCCTAGTGACATAAATGCAATCTTGAACAGGTAAGCTTGTGAATATAGATTGAACATCGAAGCTAACCATAGTTTCATCATTAGTGAGATGTAGGTGTTGTATCTCACTAACAAAATGGTAGGAATCCTTTACATAGGCAGTTGTTTGGCAGCAGTGTTGTCAAAACGTCAGAATTAAATATAAAATAAAACATGCGCAAAAATCCATAAAAAGTGTTTTATTCTAATGTGCGGAAGTGTAAGAACTAAATAAATTAGTATTTGTTTGTGAAAATACCTAATAATAAATGTTGTTTCGTTACCATAAATTATCATATAATTTTTAATCACTTAACTAAACGCAAATGTCAAATTGATGTTCATCTACCTCGCGAGCAATGACCAAACGCAACTTTCACGGTTGTCATGCATTCACTCCTGATTGTGTGCTGGTCGAGGGTAGAAACATTATTCGGTCGCCATCGTGTGGAAGCAACGTATCTCGCTCGCCACATTATTCAATTTACCGTTTCAACCCAAAATTCTCAAGAAACTTTCAAGCAGTGCAAGTGTAGTCCTAACCAGCTGGTGAAGGAGAAAGTGGAAGTCAGCGCGAGCAGTGGCAGATTAAGGTACGTGAGTGCATTATATTTGTCATTGTCTCAATAGTACATGAACATCGTTTCGTATTATCGAGGACTTAACGTGAGTCCAGTCCCAAAAGTAGCAGAAAGCCACCATCACCACAAAAAACCTGGTGCGTTTGCTACATTTTTATGGTGCCGAAACCCGGGACTTCCATTTGTTACGTGGGGTACTGTGCCCTATTCATCGGTTTGCTTGTGGTATTTCTGGTTAAAATACTCCGTAATTCAATATTTCTACCACTATTCATAATATCGCTGTTGGTTGCGGATTTAACGTATTGTATCGGGACTAACTGTAAGCAAAAATCTGTTGGTATCAGTACTTGAGAGCTACATTTGCATTAAATCGTTCTTTCGTGAGAATTATTTTATCGTAAAAGTTATCGTTCAAATAGTTAGTTCGAATTATTTGTGGGAGCTAATTTAAGCAATCACACTTTTTATCGGTGCTTAATTCTCATACGGCTCACATTTATTTCGACTAAAACCATTCTAAAATCATCCGTTTTCGTTATACATCTCGTCGTTATATGCAATCATACAAATTAATATGATTAAAACATATAATTTTCACCTCAAACAATTATAATTCACATTGATAATTTGTTTCGGGTAATTGTGTCACGATTCGCCAAACCGGTTTTCTATCGAAGCTGACGCGCCAACATAGCTCGTAGCCGCAACGTAGTAACAATTTCGTAAACTGTGCCGCGGTGAAGTTTGAATTTACAACAATTAGTTTTAAAATTCTTTCTTTGCATTGTTGAAATAGCGTACTAAAATATAAAATTCATAATTATATTAACACTTTGATAATTACCTAACGCAATAACAGTAATTATTACTTTCAAAGTCACAAAATTATTGCGATTGAAACTGTTCGTTTTAAATTATTCTTGAGTGACCGAAGCGGCTTTGTATTAGCAGGTTCGAAGGCGTGAGTCATCATCCCCGCTCACCGCGCTGCGCCGCCGCGGTATTGCTTATCAATTTGTTATCAGAAAATCATCGTTGTAATTAGTAGCGTAATACACTCGCGTGAATTGGCAATATTTTATTTTAATGTGAATTGATAACATTTTTATTTTATTGTATTTTATCGTGGACTTTCAGTAAATAGAATAAAAATGTCACTTTTAAGTAAACACTCGATGCGTAAATCTAGTATTTTTAAGAAATGTAAATCGAGATCGACCGATCTCGAACTTACTGCGAATGATTTGCCGTCATTGCGTAGGAAGCGAACAATTGCACTTAAACGTTTAACTAAGGCTTTGGAAGTCGGTCAATTAGCTATGCGTGATTCTTCTCAACATGATTTATTTTTATCATATCATCATGATATCAAACAGCTAGCGGCGACTTTCGAAGATGCACATTTTACTATTTTGGACATTTTAGATGAGCATAGTGAAGTGGATACTGATATTCAGGAACAGTTCGATGAGATTTTTTATAAAATCGAATCAATATATCGTAACTTAACTAGAAATGAATCGTCGGGTCAATCGAAAGACCTTAGTTCAACGTCATCTAACATTCGTTTACCTAAAATAACCCTTCCGACATTTTCTGGTAACATTAAACAGTGGCCCGAATACTTCGACACTTTTAACGCTTTGATTCATAATTCTCCATCGCTTACCGACACGGAAAGGTTTCATTATTTAGTATCGTCTCTTAGTGGCGACGCGTTATCTGCCATTAAGTCATTCCCTTTAACTCACGAGCACTACAATAGTGCGTACGAAGCCTTATGGAGTCGTTACAAGAATAAGCGTGATCTCGCGTTTACTTGCTGGCGTGATATTTTAAATATTGAATTTAAATGTAAAGATGCAAAGGAATTTCGTAAGTCTATTGACATTTTTGAGGAAAATTTGTGTATTTTAAAAACAATAGACTTACCGGTTCATAATTGGGACTTCATTTTGGTTTATCACCTCTTGTCAAAATTAGACACTAGTATGCGTCGTAGCTTTGAGGAAAAGTATTTTGATATCGAGTTTCCTACTTATGAACAGTTGAAACTTTTCCTGCAGTCGAAGTGCGAGGCTTTCATTCGCGATACACATTTTTTAGATAGTTCTAAATTAAATAAACCAAATCAGCAAAAGTTGCCACCTCCTAATTTTAATAAACGTCCTAATCATAATGTTTCGCACGCGCTTGTTGCTGCAAATAACGATCACCCTGTAAACAGTTACAATAAAGATAAACCCACATCTTATTCTAACAAGTGTTCGTTCTGTAATGAGCTCCATTCGATATCGTCTTGTTCAGAATTTCTTAAAAAATCAATCGATGAGCGAATGAAATTAGCAGAAGAAAGGAAGTGGTGCTTTAATTGTTTAAAACCGTCCCATCAACTTAAAAACTGTAATTCGATGTTTTCATGCCGTTCGTGTAAACGTAAACATCACACATTGCTTCATCGGGATTTCACTAATACACCAAAACGAGATGCATCTTCGACTTTAGTTACGCGATCTCGATCCAAAGCTACTATTTTGCTAGCGACAGCTATTGTGCAGGTCAGGGATACTCATGGAAGCACGCAATCATTTCGGGCACTCTTCGACACTGGGAGCCAGAGTAATTTTATAACCGAATCGGCCGTGGAGCGTTTACAGCTAATACCGACACAACCTTCGGTACAGGTTACAGGACTTGGAGAGGCCTGTGCTCCTATTATCGGTGACGTCACGTGCTCGATAGGATCAAATGATAAAACCTTTTTTAATTTAAAATTTCATGTCATATCAAAAATCTGTAGTGATCAACCGATAGCTAAATTAAATTCATCGCGATGGTCACATATCGAATCATTAACTTTAGCTGATCCTAGTTTCGATATTCCGGGACCAGTTGATATTTTGTTAGCTGCTGATGTTTTCGCCGAATCGCTTTTGGGTCAACAAGTCAAGGGATGCCAAAATCAACCTATCGCTTTTGAATCGTTATTCGGTTGGCTTCTTCTTGGCAAGACTCAATTACCTTCAACTACGGCGTTAATCACTTCGTCTTTGTCAACTAATATCGATCTAAATTCTTTAGTAAAACGATTCTGGGAGCTAGAATCAGTACCAAAAGCGACCTCCTTGACACCAGAGGAGTCGCTTTGTGAACAAAAATTCGTAGCAGATCACTCTCGTGACCCATCGGGCAGATACATGGTCAAGTATCCTTTTCAAAACGATTCGGAGCCTATTTTTGAGGGCTCTCGAGACATAGCTTTGCGTCGATTCCATGCCATCGAAAGACGATTAACACGTGACCCTGAATTACACTCTCAATATTGTGCCTTCATGTCAGATTACATCGATTCAAATCACATGTCGCTAGTACCTGGTGATCAAGTTGGTTTGGGAAAATATTACATTCCACACCATTGTGTTGTACGTCCCGATTCCACTACCACTCGTCTTCGGGTAGTCTTCGATGCGTCTGCAAAGGACTTTCACAATTTTTCCCTAAATGATTCTCAGTTAACAGGTCCTAAACTGCAACCCGACATTTCAAAAATACTTTTACGATTCCGACAACCTCAAATCGTCCTCATGGCAGATGTCCGCCAAATGTTCAGGCAAATTCTAGTGTCACCTTGCCATCGTGACTATCAACGTATCCTCTGGAGAGCTTCGCCTCACGAAGCTCTTCGAGAGTATCGTTTGAACACGGTCACGTATGGCGTAGCCTCATCTCCATATCTCGCTTGCCGTACGCTGCGACAGCTTGCTGACGATGAAGGAGATGAGTACCCTATCGCGAAACAAATCATCCTCAACGATTGTTATGTCGACGATGTTGTATTTGGGTTTGACCGATTTGATCTTGCTCAGGCCGCAAAGGGGCAGCTTATTGCTCTCTTCAACTTAAGGTGTTTTCAGCTTCGAAAGTGGGTTAGCAATAATCCACAATTGCTATCTGATATACCCATCGATGATCGCCTGCAAGGCTCTGTATCTCTTGACCATACTGATCTCTCGCCACTAAAGGTTCTCGGCCTTAAATGGGACCCATCATCCGATTCTTTTCTCTTTTCTGTTACGCCTTCAAATAAAACTTGTACGAAGCGTTCAATCCTCAGCGAACTTGCTAGAATTTTTGATCCTTTGGGTTTCTTATCACCGATCACAATCCAAGCTAAGTGCTTGATCCAGAAACTCTGGATTCTCGGTGTGAATTGGGATGAAACGCCACCTACCGATGTCGTCCGTACATGGACTTCTTATACGGATCAACTTTTGCAGTTGACCGAGCTTCGTATTCCTCGTAAACTTACGTGTTTAACGCCAAAATCCTATGAGCTGCATGGATTTTGTGACAGCTCTGAAGCAGCTTATGGTGCTGTCATCTATTTACGTTATACAAGCGAAGCTGGTGACACCCAAGTTTCGTTTGTATGTTCAAAAGCTCGTGTAGTACCATTGAAGCGTATTTCTCTTCCAAGGTTGGAGCTTTGCGCTGCGCTTTTGTTAGCTAATCTTTATAAATTCGTGAAGGATACTTACCTTTCTCAATTTCCTATGGAATCTGTCTCTTTGTGGTCAGATTCTACAGTCGTTTTGTCCTGGCTACGTTCACATTCCTCGCGCTGGACCACCTTCGTCGCAAACCGGGTAAGCCAGATTCAGGAAATTGCACCTCCTGACTGCTGGCACCATGTTTCATCTGGAGATAACCCAGCGGACATATGCTCTCGTGGCTTGTTTCCAGGTGAAATTATTCACAATTCCCTTTGGTGGGCGGGACCACGGTGGCTCTCGCAAGACCACACATTGTGGCCGTCATACCAAAACTCTGTGTCCCAGGATGAGGAATTGATCATACAAGCTGAAGCTCGCAAATCAGTGGCGTTAGTTACTGGCAAGGAGTGTGATGAGGATGATTTAAATCTTTATGATAATGTTATACATCGTTTTTCATCTCTCGAAAAATTGTTGCGTGTCCTTTCTTACATTAATCGTTTCGTTAAGAACTGTCGGAATTGTAAAGAAAGAAACAAAACCTCATTCATAAATAATACCGAACGCCGGACCGCATTGATGCAAGTTGTAAAACACGTTCAGGCGCAAACGTTTTCTGTGGAAATAACAAATTTAAAAACGAATAAACCGTTAAACAAACAGCTTCGTAAACTCAATCCGTTCGTAGATGACAGTGGCATCCTCAGGGTGGGCGGCAGATTATCGCGCTCAGGGTTAGAATATGAGCAAAAACATCCTGCTCTCTTGCCCTCTGAGCATCCTCTTACATCGTTAATTATTTGTTCCATACATCGTAACTATTGCCACCCTGGCGTAAACACTACCCACTTTTTGCTGATACAGCAGTTTTGGGTTATTTCAGCGAAACGTGCAGTTCGCCGCTGTCTCACGAAATGTTTAAAGTGCTATCGTTTACATCCTCAACCGCTGCAGCCTTTCATGAGCGACCTTCCTTCATATCGCGTTAACCAAGTGAAGCCTTTCTCTGTGGTAGGCGTGGATTTTGGTGGACCATTCCGCATTAAGCTGGGTTCACACCGCGGTGCAAAAATGGACAAAGCATATTTGTGCTTGTTTGTTTGTCTGGCCACGAAAGCGGTCCATTTAGAAGTCGTTTCCACGTTGTCAACCGACGGTTTTATTGCTGCTTTACGTCGTTTCGTAGGACGTCGCGGTCGATGTAACGTCATTCATGCAGATTGCGGAACAAATTTTGTAGGCGCCCGGAACCAACTATCATCTCTCATGGAACGTGCTTCTCATGCAGAAAAAATAGAATTTAAATTCAATCCCCCTGCAGCTCCCCACTTTGGTGGTGTTTGGGAGATTCAGATAAAAGCGGCCAAGACACACTTGTATCGGGTAGTTGGTGACCAAGTCCTAACATTCGAAGAGCTAACAACGCTCTTTGTTCAAATTGAGGCCGTTCTGAATTCTAGGCCGTTGTGCTCTGTAAGTACTGATCCCAACGATTTATCAGCACTGACCCCAGGTCATTTTTTAACATTAGAGCCTTTGACAGCAGTCCCCGATGAAGATCTTTCTTCTGTAAACGTTACTCGGCTTCATCGGTGGCAGCTGCTCCAATCTTTTCATCAAAATTTTTGGTCCAGATGGAAACAAGAGTATCTTCATTCATTAACGCAACGTGCCAAATGGACCAAAAATTCGCGATCACTTTCAGTGGGATCGATGGTCATCATAAAAGATGACAATCGCGCTCCGTTACACTGGACCCTCGCGAGGGTACAGGAGCTCATAGCTGGAGCTGACGGAATTGTTCGTATCGCAGTAGTTAGAACAGCAACCAACGTAGTACAGCGACCGTTGGTAAAACTATGCCCTCTACCAATAGAGGACTAACCATCAACCGGTTTTAATTATTAAACTTTAATTTTAAGAGTAGTTTATAATATGTAATGTAATCAATACCATCGTTTATTAGTCTTTTTTCATTTTTTTCTTTAACCGGAAAATGCCATAGGCATTTTGGTGGGCGGAATGTTTCGTTACCATAAATTATCATATAATTTTTAATCACTTAACTAAACGCAAATGTCAAATTGATGTTCATCTACCTCGCGAGCAATGACCAAACGCAACTTTCACGGTTGTCATGCATTCACTCCTGATTGTGTGCTGGTCGAGGGTAGAAACATTATTCGGTCGCCATCGTGTGGAAGCAACGTATCTCGCTCGCCACATTATTCAATTTACCGTTTCAACCCAAAATTCTCAAGAAACTTTCAAGCAGTGCAAGTGTAGTCCTAACCAGCTGGTGAAGGAGAAAGTGGAAGTCAGCGCGAGCAGTGGCAGATTAAGGTACGTGAGTGCATTATATTTGTCATTGTCTCAATAGTACATGAACATCGTTTCGTATTATCGAGGACTTAACGTGAGTCCAGTCCCAAAAGTAGCAGAAAGCCACCATCACCACAAAAAACCTGGTGCGTTTGCTACAAATGTTGTCATCAAATTTAAAGTTGAAACGTCAATGGGCAGTTAAAAAATTCTTCAGAACATTTTATAAATAATACTGATTTTGGTGGCTTCTCATTCCTTTGTTTGATATTTCTTTTAAACATAACTTCTATATTTACCTATGTACTTAACAAGCTCCAAATAACGATATCTCACTCGTTGGGTTATATCACATTTTCTTAGCACATCGCTTTATCTGTATGTAAGGTATGGCTATCACTTTTCTCTTTAAGTCACTGAAACTAAAAAACTTGTGTTTTACAGCGTACTATTGCACTTATTCTTTAATATAAAACTAAGCATAACTTGCAGAATTTCAGACTCCTAAAATACGACTTTAACTTATAAATAAATAATAATAAATAATATAAATATTTCTTACATTCACACCAATTAGCCTAGCCTTAAGTAAGCACTGTAAGGCTTGTGTTATGGATACTAGGATAACGGATAGACATACATAATATGAAACATAGATATGTAATATTACAAATGCTCGTATTCACATAAACAGGTACAAATGCTCGTATTCATCATACAAACATCTGCCCCTTCCGGGATTCGAACCCAGGACCGTCGGTGCGAAAGGCAGGATCGCTACCGTTGCACCAAACGGTCGTCAAACTTAGCTTTATTTAGTTACATAACTCGGACACGGAATGCTTGCATTATTTATTAATCATAGGAGTAGAAATATATAATTGTTTGCCATATGAGCTTGACAACTAAAACTTAATAATCTTAACTTAATAATAAGAACGGAGAGTCACAATATTTTTTACATTCACAACAATTAGCTTATTTTATATATATATATATATACAATTGACTCTGGTACAAATGCTCGCATTCATCACTCAAATATCTGCCCCTTCCAGAACACGAATCTAGGACCGTCGGAATTACCAACTTCTCTGTAAGCGATATCCCCGCTTAATAGTAATATTTGTTAACTTATATATTATAGTAGTATTGCTCTTGCTTTCAATAGTTTAGGTAGATAAGCAAGTTAATACAGAATAATAACTTAGATAGAAGAGTTAATAAAATCCTTTATTATTTTCACGAGAATATGAAATTTCGTAGGCAGTAGGTACCTTCTCATATCGAAATATGCTGTCGCTCTGATAGTGTGAATCAAAGCGATGACGCGTTGCTTATCTCGAGTGGACGGATTGATAACGAGCTGGACGGACTCAGCAGTTTTGATTTTTTTTTATAATTTGATATCGTTAGAAACAATATTCCATAAATAACACTTAATTTTAGGAATACAGGTAGTTGTCATTGAGAACTGTATAAAACTATCTACCTAGTTCGGTCATAAGTAATTTAATATTACTAAAACTTATAAGTACATATTTATTAGTCTCAGAAAAAAATAAAATAAAATCTCTTCGAAATGGCCTCCTTTGTCTTTTTTATAATCCTTTAATCTGTTTGGTTACGAGTCTATGGATTTACGCACTTTTTGTCATGGGAAATTTTGCCACTGCTCGTTCTATAGATTCTTTAAGAGACTCGATGTTGCCGTGTCCTTTAGAGCAGGCCGTGTCCTCTAAAACTGATCATAATGAAGGCTTACTTCACGAAAATGTAGCTTTGTGACGCCTTTATAATGCACGCCCTACGAAGCCATCACTAATGATGATGATGATGACCACGTTGTACCCTTTCGACCCCTTGAGCAGCTTCTTTAGAATTGTGAGCGTACACTTTATCATTTTGCTTATTGTAGTGCTTCAATCGTGTACATTTTTTCATCGGTAAAGAAGATATTTCTGTGCTATTCACCTGCATATCGTAACAGAAGGCATTTTGATCGATCCACTTCCTTTAATTGTAAAGATTTATTTAGGGCATGTCCTGTATATCGACAATAAGCACCGAGCTTCAGGTCTTGTTTTATAATACGCGACAGAGTCCTAGAGGGAATCTCAATTTCTTGCGATATTTTTGCTTCCTAATGAGGTTTTAACAAATTCTGGCTTTAACAGCCTTTGTAGTTCTAACAGCATGCCGCCGCCTTTTATGGTCTTCAACAGAGGAAGTGTGGTTGTATCTGTTGATAGTACAATATACGAACATACGGCTGATACCAAGCTTTTGAAGTGTCTGAAATAGGACTGACGGCTCCATATCCACTTTGCGCAAGGCGATCACTGCAATCATATTTTCTTTAATACCCCATTCCATATTGTAATTTAATAATGAACACGAAAAAAAACGTGAAATGGCGCGGAATCGAAAGAAGTTTTTAAATAATAAACGCCTTCCAAATTAATGTGACAGTATTTATGGCCAGACTATAACAATGAACAATAACTTTATGAAAAAAAAAAAAAAAAATTATATTTCGACTGGATGGATAGATTCGCGATCGACTGTATATAAAAGGTTAAGAGGCATTTTTGTATATGATAAATATTATAGCTTCAATCTAAAACCGCCCCTGAGTGTCATCATTGTTATTGCGTATATTGACCATATCGCGCAATCTGTCAGATTTTGTATCCGATTCCCCAACAAAATGCTGTGCTTATTGACTTTCCAAATCCACATGCACTTAGCTAAATTAATACTTGATAAATACGAAACGAGGCGTTCAATGGAGAAATGGTTAGCGCGTTTGTCTAACGATTGCGTAGGCTCAGCAACTTTAGCAAAGGCCGTTCATGGGATGGGTGACCAAAAATTTATGATTTCGATCTCTTCCGTGGTTTGGAAGGCAGGGCAATCCGTTGGTCTGAGCTACATGTGCGTGGCAAGTTATGACCTATTTTCTCTACTATATTTCAATCATAGCGAGTGAAGGACTGTGTCCCGGCGTAGTGCGGCAGTAAAATATTTAAGAGTTAATAATTATTAATGCCGCAATTATAATATTTTAAATCATAACATTAGTTCTTTGGTCGTTGACCTAAATAATAATGAAGGAAACAACAAGTTTTTATATACACAAGATTGGACGGTTGCTCCCCTGGGTAAAGGGGTTGGGTAAGAATAATATAATTATAGCGTTGTCTTTTTTGTAAGTTATTTACGAGTATGAAGAATATACAAATACAATTATAACATTATTGTTTTTGTAAATATTATCATTATCTGGATTTAGATCGATCTTAGGCTACTTTCATGTTGTGGAAATTGTGGCTCCACCGTGTCTGAGGGCGTCCTACACTGCGTTTGCCGATACGGGGTCTGGTCTTCATTCAAGTGCTGATACACCCCAACGGCCATCGCTTCTGTAGCTTATACGGCGGGACCCTCCCCACTTCAGCTTGCTAAACTGTGGGCTATATTGATTAATGTGGTTCTCTGTCGGATGACCTTGTTTCGGATGCGACCCCTTAGAGAAATTGTGAGTTTCCAGCCATTTCCATAGCCATAGCTCTAAATTTGTGAACTAGTCCTGCCGTGATTGTCCACATTTCAGCAGTTTATGTTAAGCTGGTAGGAGGCAATGATTAAAGACTCTTCTTTAGATACTGTGGAATAGGTAACATAATTACTTGACGTAAATTCCAATATAATAACCCAGGTATTTCTGTTGGCCTTTATCTCGAAGTTGTCTCCACCTAATCGCAAGATTTGCCTGAGGTGGAAAACATAACGTTAAGAGGATTCGGCTAAACCATTCATGTATTGAAGATTCTGCAACATTTCGACCACAATTACGATGTTGTCTGTAAATTTGTAAATAATTTGGGGGAAATCACATCCTCTTGCTTCACACCTCGACGCGGTGGCGACGGGGATTTGCTTATTCCGCTGGTTCTGGAGTTGGACCGCGTTGGTAACACTATTTTAGAGATACCTCAACACTTGGATATACGGCCAATCGACTTGGCATTTTTGCAGGTATACTAAAACAGCTCAAGCTAAGCACAGGGGCCGATTATACTCTTTAATCTTCTGTCTAATCTGCCGTATTGTAAAGGTGGGGCCTATAGTGCCGCATCCTCAAAACCTGACCATGCTCTGGGCTTTCAGTAAGGCCATGTCTACTTCTTTAAAGGACTACAGGACTACATTTAATAGATCGCGATGCATGGAAGTAATTTGTGTCATTTCAACATGACACTATTTATTACAGGTTGTGTCATACAACATTAGCATTTGCTAATTTTTAAAACTAATTTATTACTGGTAGTTAGAGTATGACATGCTCTCTTAATACATTTCTTGGGTGGTGGCATGTGGTGCGGGTCGTTACGTTCCCTAAGATATGTTTGAGCGAAGCGATGGCTGTATCATGCGTCATGCTCGTGAACGGGTGCTGCCTTGGGAAATGGGTCTGCTTTAACCTCCAGTATTATTGACTAATACTAAACATAAATCTTGTTGCTTTCTTAAATTTGTCGTTTATTCCCTGTATGTTATTGCAATGTTCAGGGATACTTACTTTAAGTAAGTACAGATACTTGTTGACTTTGTTGTAATCAAAGAAATAATGATATCATAACACTATTAGTATTGTCATAACAAAATAATTTTGTTTTTTTTTTGTGGATTGTGTATGGTGACGACGTATTATATTGTAAATGTCGTTACTTCTGTTAAAGCTGACGAGTTTCTTGCGCCCATTCTTCTCGTCAGTTAAAAGACGTCCTGAATGGGTGGTAGGTAAAAATGTTGGACGATTCAAAACTACTTATTTTTAAGTGCATATGAATAAAGTTATTTTCTATTTCATTTTCATTTACAGGAGCAAGTACTTTAAAGGACGAACAGTATGACGCTACTCTTACTCCACGCCTCCGTAGTTCTCCCATCAAAGACAGTTGTTTAAAAATATGTGGAAGGTCCTTTAACACATGATTGCCTCCTGCTTTGAGGAGCTCAGATATCATACCGTGCTCACCAGGTGCTCTGCAGTTTTTAAGCTGTTTCAGTAGACATATAAATTTCACGCTCTTATAATTATAAAGAATATAGGGTTATAACAAATAGAATGAACAACATATAAAAAATGGGACATAATCCACCTATAGATGCGAGTGTAGTGTTGTAGTTGCACTCCAACGGCTTAACATGTCATTGTCATTCTATGTCCTCGTAAGCGAAATTTGCTTAACCTTCGCAATCGCAGGCCGACGCACTTACTTCTAAGCTATCGAAGTCCTGTAGTCACTATCTGTCAAAACGCGTTCACTACCAGACACAAGTTTCTCCCAAAACCATAAGCTTCACGTTTGGCAGTTTTTTGGTGTCCAGCAGAGTATAATACCACCAAATCTTCATACTGTCGTAAAAAGCGACTAACAATACCGGAGGTAATCACCATAATGCCGAGCGCATTAAGGCATTAGGCAGCAGCGTTTTCCAAATTACTGCGATCTCCAATACAAAAGTATCTGTTAGAAAGACCATCAATGTATCTACGTATGCTATCTTTTTCTGCTAAACGTCAAAGCCAATTACAGTGACAAATGTTCAAGCATTAGTGAACACCATTTATATCAGTTTGCGTCTTCAATAGAACCTCGCGTCGTCACTTGCAAATAGATTTCAAATACTAATCCCATTTATTGTAGAAATTCGCATAGGTATATATTGTAAAATGTAAATTCTGAATATGGTGGAATCAGTAATCAAAGAATTAAAAAGAAGAAAAATCAGAGGTCCAACAGATAAATGTCACACACTCGACCTTCGCGGTCGCGTACTAGTTTCAATGGTGATGCCCGATACTTCGAGGGTTCGATTCCGGGTCAAGGACGAGCCAATAAAGAAAAGAAAACAAGATTTTTATATATTTTCTTTTTATAATTTATATGCTCAAGTACCAAAGAGATCGAAATTAGCCAACGAATTATCAGGAGAGCATGGCACTTTTGAAGCTTTTGTTTTCTGGTTGCTTTTCTAGAGCCAAGACGCCATAATATTTATCCATTTAACAATGTTGAGTTGAGTTACATTATTCAGTTCTTTATTTAGTATTGTTGTAGATATAAAGAAACTATTACTAGAAAAAATCAAATTGTCTCAGGTGTCGGGAACCGAACCCACATTCCCTCGCTCTCCGGGTGAGTACTCTTCCAATAAAGCTACCGAGACTTTGACAGAATTGTCGAATTTTTCAAGTATTTCTTAAGCTCCCACCTAACATCTGATTTATTTGATTTGGTACTCAAACAAACAAGAAGAATTAAAGAAGTTTGAGATATTGTTTATTAGTACGTGATAGAAACAGTTTCTATTGCTATAAAGCTTTTCACGCCCTTCCATCACGTAGTTCGTTTCTTATATATTTTTGTATGTGGATGTTTTCCGTTCTATTTCTTAATATACCGACGTAATTTAAATAAAATTAACTTCTTATCAACATCATAATATTAACCCCAAGAAGGTCACTGGTGGGCATAGACAAATACAAGGAAGTTCATAATAATCAGTCTTGCACTTCCCTCATCCAACGCCTTCCACCGATCTTGACCGGATCTTTGGTCTGTAATTGCTATGCGGACCTATTTGGATTAATGTGTTTTAAAAATAACTATTATTTAGTAAAAAAATATATGTTTAAGTTCTGTAAATTTTGGAAAAGGCTTTTTAAAACTTTATTTTCTTACTACACATTTTTACATAATTGTAATTACGGTATATAAATACTATCCAATTGCGGTTGATAAGAGACTCGTATACTTCACTCTTACAGCTTAAAATATTAAATAATACATAGTTTATAATTAAAATATTAGATTATCTCGTTTAAAAATATTATTAATTGTATTAAAATATTCAGATAATAAAAGGTTGGGAATTATACTACGTACTAAAATCTTAATTAATTGTAAATACGAGGGCACAGCTTTGAGCTAACAAAAACACGATCATACAACAACCCGCTCAAGTATTGTTTCAGCAATAAATTAGTGGATTCGTGAAAAAAGTTGCCAGAGGAAATAATGGCAGCAAAAAATACAAACCAATTTAAGAATAGACTAGATTAAACATCAGATACATATAATATTTTAAACAAATGCACGATTGGATATAGACAACTAGCAGTTGTTTCAACTGCCTGCCTGTATAATAATAAAAGAATACTAATTTTAAGTTCTATTCGAGGTATAAAAAAATAACTATTCGGGTATACATTTTTTTTATCGATAAAAAGCAAAGAAACTACTTTACAAAATTATCTTAACACCTTTATTTTATAAATTATTATAATAGAAAAATACTAGAAAAAATCGACTCGGGTCACAAGTGAATTCTCAGGCGGGAATCGAAGCCGCAACCTTTGGAGATCCGGTCCAATGCTCTCCCAGTTGAGCTACCGAGCCTTGCGAACACTCGGCGACAGTTTCTAGTACCTTCCTGATTTTACGCTGTAGGCCAGCGTTGTTTCATCAATGAGAGGAATTTTTTTTTTCTAGTATTTTTCTATTATAATAATTTATCTTATAAGATCGCATTGAAAATGCATAAAATATATAAAAATTATAAAACCTTTATTTTATTTACAATGAGTTATAAAAATATATAATAACAGTCATCACGTAGACTATACATTAGACACTGTATAGCCATCCCACATAGATTATAAATAAAAATCTTACGCTTTTTGTTTAACGTTACCGACGATTTTCCCAGCTAGGGTACCCCTTCGCAACGCCCCATAAGGAACTTCGTTCCAATAACATCTACAATTAAAATTATTGAAATAGTATTATTTTTTAGTATTTTTGTAATTAAATCGAATAAAACAGACTCTTAAAAAATTGTTTCTGATTGGTTTCTTTGCAATCCACACTGCCTCCCTTATTATACGACCACTAAAATTTTGGTGAGTAACGCAACAAGAAAACAATTTGACAACAAAGTTTCCGGAATTGTATTTAACAAAGAATAAAGCAAAGAATATAAACATTTAAATGGAACTATGAATCAAGAATATTTCTTAGTAGATCATAATGAAGACAATTGAGACAAACATTGGCTTATGCCACGCTCATCGACATTTCTGCATAGTTTTGCATAAATAATTTGAACGTCTGAATCAGTGACTATACTTATTAGTTAACAATTTGCTTACGACTTTTTTAGAATTTTACTTGAGTTGTATTTACATAGATCGATGAACTCGTGGACTCGGAGTGTTTAGTTTATTTGGCCTGTGATATCGGAGTTTAAGTTACTAATAAAATGCCACAAAATGTAACTGAACTGTCTTTAGAGAAAAAAAAACCCTTATGAGCAAAAGCTATTAGAGAATTAATGATCATTTAAAAGGCGAATTTGCATGGAATTAATGTTTTTTACTTTAATAACTTTTTAAAGGGTACATTTTTATTATGCATTATTATTGGGGCTAGAAAATTACCTTAATTTAAAAAAAACTGCAACAGAGTTTCATTCGGCTTCCGTCAAGGTCACCCGTTGTAGGACTTACGAAGCCATGATATAGTTGTAGAATGCATTGTAAATACTCATCTACACTAATATTATAAAGAGGAAATATTTGTATTTTTGTATGTTTGTAGGTTAGCAATGGATAAACTAAAAAACTACTACGCCGACTTCAAAAATTCTTTCACCATTGAAAAGCTACATTCACGCTCAGTAAAATAGGCTATATTTAATGCTAGAAAAAATTTAAAGAATTTTGTCCACCCGTGCGAAGTCGGGACGGGCCGCTAGTATCAAATAAAGAGTAGTTTATCTTGTCTTTAAGGTGATCAAAAGTTTATTCTGTATCTCCAAGCATTCTGACTTCTGTTTGGTGTAATGGTAGCGATCCTGCCTTTAGCATCGACGGTTCTGGTTTAAGTCCCGGAAGGGGCAGATGGGTGTGATGAATACGAGCATTTGTACCCGAGTCATGGGTATTTATATATATTTATATGAATATTATTTATTTATTGATCATGTATGTATGTCTATCCGTTACCCTTGTATCCATAACACAAGCCTTACAGTGCTTACTTTGGGCTAAGCTAATTTTTGTGAATGTTAGAAATATTATTATAATTCAAGGGCGCGTTAAGTAAAGCGCCACCAATTCAAATTGCTTCTACCAGGAGTGCAGTGCCCTAGAGCGATGCACACCGGGCGCCATCATGCTTCGAAATCAACCGAAACGTCAAACTGCGAATAGACGGTCAGTTTTTCGCATCAGTTGAACTGACGTCAATCCAAAATTTGATCGTGAGTGTCGAATCATCACTCCATAGTTTTAACTGACGACGCGCCACGTATTTCCCAGATTATCATAAATCTAACTCGGCGCGTCGCGCCAATCTGATCGTGTGTACATGATCGTCAATCCAACACAAACAGGTAGTACACTTTCGAACAGCCCGGCCGATTGAAAACTGAAGAGCTGGAGTGACGCCAGTGAATGCGGAAATCGAATTGGCCTAAAACCATTTGGAGTGACGCCACAGTTTTACGTCACAATTTTACGAAAAACTGATCGTCAATGCCCAATATAAGACAAACGACCGTCGCGGGGTATTTGGGGTATTCGCGGCTACTTTTTCTAGTGGAAAAGAGCTTAATCAAGAGTAAACAAATGCTTAGACAGAAAAGTTTTATATGAGGCTCCAATTGAGATCTTGCAACGTCTTAAATAGTTTATAATATCGTCACTGGTATTTCTTTTTAGTCATGATCTTTTTCCTACAGTCTTTTCTAGGCAAGTCCCCTGTACCATAATATAGTGGGAAACTAAATACACTGATGATAAGACTTTTATATTTACACAAATTATTACTAGAAAAAAATCAACTGGTCTCGCATCAAGCGGGACGTGAACCCAAATCCCTTCGCTTTTCTACGAAGATATCTAAAGCAAATATTGTTCTAGTCATTTATTGTGTTATTTGTTGCTTTTTCAGCATAGATAAATTAAAATTATTTTTAGTTTTCATTTTCATTCGTTTCACGAGGCCCGTGTAACGTCAAGCTGCGTCGTTGCAGTCTGGTCGTCTTCCAAATGCGAATAGACAGGCGGCCTGCTCGGGACACCAAGAAAATGTCTTATTTTTAAATTAAATTCTGTGTTGGCGTCAGCTTCTGTTTAAGTAAAAAGACCGGGGTGCTCGGTCAGGGAAAAATTAAGTAAGGTAGTAGAGATTTCTTTTTGTTTTATACATAATATAATAGATCTATATTATGTAAAAATCTGATTTTACAGTGGTCGAATGGCTAATGATGAAATATAATTTCGCAAAACTCTTCATTTGTTTTTTTTTACAAAGAACATATTTTGTTGTTGTCAAATAGCAACTAATTTAACAAAAAATAAATTGGAAAAATTGTCGCTTATAAAATACAAAGACTATGATTTAATGACCAAAGCGCCGCTCTAGCGGGATATTTAAGAATCATTCACCACTACTAAACTCAAAGTTCGCAGCAGTATTCTATATTGAGTTTCAATGTGAGATAGTTAGATGGCGCTACGCGTTTTTGTTTTATTGATGAAATATACTTCTATTTTTTATTAAATGAAATTAAATTTACTAGGAAAAAACATTTTAAAATCAATTAAAAATATGTAGTTAAATGCAAATGCCATAAAGATAAAAAAACTAATTGCATTTCCAGCTAGTTTTCTTGATTTTTATATTTTGTGATAGGCAATATATCTCAATATAAACACAGTGTCGCACAGCGTGTAAACTGGCCAAATTAATTTTTCACAATTTATGCGTACTTTTTTGTATCTATTTCCTTGTTTACATTTGAGAGTTTGTTAATCTTACAAAACAAAGATAAATAAACGATTAGTGGTAAACAAACATCCATAGTCATATTAAATTAGAAGGCAGATTTCATGAAAAAATTTCAGGCGACGCTAACTGTAGATTTAGCGTCGCTTCTACCAGGCGTTCAGAGTGGTAAAAGAACTATTTTTCAGTGGATTTTACTGCCGCATTTTCAGTGATTTCAGAGGGCGGAGCGTGAAAGAAAAGGCCAGAAATATATCGCCCATTTCAACCTATTTATTTAGGTCATTTACGATGTCTACGTTTTCTCCTCGGTTTTTACAAGAATCTGAAATTATGAATTATAATAATTACGTATGGGACTTTATAAATTTTTTACCCATTTACCATGAATCAAATAATTTTCAACACCTAATAAAATATAATCTATATAGTGAAAGGAAATGAATGTCACAGTAGAGAAGCTGAGAATACATTTAGTAAAACAACATAAAATACCACGGTAATGTGCATTGTTTACTGGAAACGTTTTCGTTTTTACATATTTTACAAGAAAATCTCTCCGGATAACAGGCAAGCATAACTCTACGGAGCTAGTAGCAGCGTTCTACTTCCATCGTATATTTTCCTCGTAAAGTGGGTTACGACTAACTGCGTAAACGTGACATCGTAGTTGACGATAAATTCATAATTGTTTATGCTTATTTACTTAAAACTTTTTCACAAAGCTATATGGCATCACACGTAAAGTTCAATAAATAAGCTATATATTGTTAAAAAGATGACAGAAGTAAGAAATTTTTATTGCTCGCTTAAATACACTATTTTTTTTTAAATCGAACCGCTGGTCGTCGAAGGTACGTTTTAAAATTAACATGTTCACCAACCAACTAATGTCCACAATTTCTGTGTAGAAAAAGACTATATAGATTTAAAATAGATAGATTTAAAACATGTAGGTATATTAAACATTGATTTAAATGGTGTGTTATCTAAACGAATTCATTGATAAGTACGTTTGATTAAGTTATAGACGCAGAAATAGTCTGTGCAAAAGTTGGTATATAAAATTTAGGCTTTGTAAGGATAAACACTTCATGATGTTCGAAAAAAACAATTATGTAATAATAAATCAACCCATACTTCTTTCTACTTCTAAATGAATAAACTTTTAAATAAAATAGATTTGAACCTCATATTAAAATAAAAGAAAATTGAATTGCTATCTAGGAAATTTATTAACTGTGTTTATTTCTAAGTTACCATTGGGTAACATACTTACCAAACCTCGGAATCTGAAAAACCGTTATATGCAGGAAAAGCATTTCCTAGGGAACAAGGACAATTTCCAAGGTCAAAATATGGAAAAGCATGCGAAATATAATAACAGTAATACGAAAATAGAAAACATTATTTTTTAATAAAGATTTATTAAAATTTTATCAAAATATAATTATTAAAATAGGTACTCAAATTAATAATGGTTTACTAGAAAGTGGTATACAATTCATAATATTTTTTTTTACAAATTTAATCAGTTTTTATTAAAAAAAATTTTTTTTTAATTCAATATGAGTATTTACAAACCACTCAGTTGTCGAGACACCTTGTTTTGTACAGACATGAAGCCTCAAGAATTTAGGCAAATGAGAATTTTTTGTTCTTATAATGTGTTACATGATATTATATTTATAACAAAAAATTACAAAACTTTACTTGTAACACCCAGCACTGTCATAAGAACGTAACTAAATAAATATAAACAACGTCATAAACTCCCCACCTTTTGTTTTTTTAATAATCATCAACTTTGTAACCGGCTTTGTTCATGAGTGTATTTTTAAAGAAATTTCTAAACTTCTAATGTTACTTTAGTGGCGTTTTGTGAAATTTTGTTATAAAAAGCAATTCTTCTACTTAAAAATAAATTAGTTTAATACTAAAATTAATGGTATTTAAACAAAAAAAAAATAGTAACGATTTGCTTTTTTTTGAGGGAATAACTTTTTTTCCAAAAAACAGGAATAAATTCTTTAAACCAGATATACTGACATATAAAAGCTATCTTGATCTTGAAGAATCGGCGATTGATTTTATATACTCGTTAATTAAATTATGTATGTTTAATAAGACAATAGCACACGATAACTTTATATTACATATTACATTCATCATTGGAGCGAAGCGAGCGAAGCTCCCATGGATCAGCTTCAATGGCGCAATGTCTGTTACGCCATAACTCCCCGAGTTCTTAACCGATTTTAATTTTTTTGTGTCTAATCGAATCAACAGGTTTTGGACAGATGGTGACGGAGCCCGAATTCCGCTAGAAGCAAAATTTTTTTTTTAGGTTTTACGCTCCGCTCCAATATATGGTGCTAGCGTAGCTTTATGCTTAGCGACTGCATCGCCTAGTACAATTCTAATTTAAATGATCTACCTATTTTATATAAACGCATGCTTGGCCTCTATGCTTGCTTGCCGTGTCGATATCTATGAAAAGATATGAAATGGTTTTATTTATTTAATTAATAGCGTATAAAAGCTCCACCCACGCTGGCAGAGCACCAAAATTTAGGTAAGTCTTGTTTCAAGAAAAAGAGAATATATAAATGATACCCTTCACAGTACATATTATATTTAACGATTGACGTCAAACGATAGCTTGATTCTACGGACTACAGAGCCATCTAGTACGATTTACTGAACTATTTGATTTTACAATGCTGTTTGGCTACAACGTTGCTAATTGTTTTGCTTGCAGACGTTATTATTGCAAATACAGTTCATGACGTAGTTAATAATATAGTACGAACTAGGTTGATGCAGTCGCTAAGCATAAAGCTTTGCTAGCACCATATACCTAATACAAAAAAAAAATGTTTAGTATATTTTAAAATTCTATAGGAATGAAAACTTTCAAAAATCGTGTGCTTTTTGTTTCAATTTTTGGATTGAATGGGGTTTCCCCATAAAACCAATGTTTTTTGGTCATAACTTTTTTTTTTATGAATTTCAAAATTCAAAACTACGTCACAATCTGAACCTAAGTGTGATGATTCGATTCCACACAAAAAATATTAAAATCGGTTAAGAACTCGGGAAGTTATGGTGTACAGGTCGCGGCACGTAACTCTAACGCTGAACGCAACGTGGAGGGCATAGCTGCGCTTGGGTACTGTCGCGCACGCAATACAAATTAGTAATTTAATTAAGTGGGTCGTTCTACTTTTTTACCGACAATGGTCTGTCCTTCGTCTTATTATGGCATCTCGTTGGAGTATTGATATTTACGGTTTTTAATTCGGTTCGAATAGACGTCCATATTTTTCTTATCTATTAATATTATGTAATTTTTAATTTTCTCCAATCAACATATTTTTTCGTTTGTTTTCCGTAGAATGCCGTGACAGAGTAGTAAACCGAAATGTGGTCTCCACAGAAAAGGGCCACTTTGTCACATATTTTTTTTATAAAACCAACATTACAAAAGAATTAATATTTGCCGCTAAGGAAACTTTAATTAGTGCTAATGACAACACAAATGCAATTTCTTTTAAATTCCACACAGAAACCGCATTTATGGGTAGTTCAAAAACCAAAAAAACAGAAAAACTCGTTTCACTGTCGGTAGAAAAGAAGAACGACCCAAGTATATAACTAATAATAGCAAAATAATGTTAGTTACATTATTTTAATGTAATGTCAAATAGTAAGTATTTGGGTACTGTACTGTCACGCACGCAAATATTACTGTAATAGGTTAGTTAGTTAATGTTCAAGAGTGCCAGAGTTTTGTTGTCAAATTAAAATTTACAGACAATGGCTTTCACTTTTAAAAAGGCATTTGCACTTTATAAAAACTATTCAAAAATCAAAAACAGAAAATAATCAACAAACACAACAAACAAATTAACAAAAAACAATAACAAAAATTTACAATGACAACAACACAATTTAGAACGCTGGAAGTTCGCGAGGCGTCTTATCAGAACGGAGGACGGAGTACGACTGGAGAGCCAATCGGTGCAACGCACGCTAGCCCTTCACCCCTGTGGGAATACAGGGGTGAATAACAAGACATCTTATTTTTTATTTCTGCGCAATAACGGTCAGCCCTAGTTTCGTGCCGCGACTTATAACGGACATTGCGTCATTAAAGCTGATTCATGGGAGCTCCGCTTCAATCAGAATTATTTTCATCGTTGTAATCCTTAAAAGTAAAAATGTTTTCTCTAATCTTTCTTGTATTGTATTTATTTTTTACTTTAATAAATAATTATAAAGTTATTATAGTACAGAATAGATTGGTACCCACCATATATTTTATTTTAATATATCTTAGAAACAAGAATTAATTTACTATAATCCTTATAACATTTTTTACTATTTTCAGTTAGTAAATATTTAAGTTATCTAATTTGTATTTTGTTAAAAAAGTTATGGTCACTAAAAGTTTGTTTAGTATTATTAAAAACGGGATTTTCTGCCATGTTTTTCCATTTATGTGCTATCACCTCATCAGCTCATTACCGAGAAGGAAATAAAAAAACATGGTAAAATACCGTTTTAAATAATACTAATGCGTATATTTTTTTTTGCATAGAAAAATCGCGGTCATATAAAACTTTAACCCATAGCTTATCAGGTTGTAAAGTAATTTTTTCATAATTTTCTTGACTTACATGTATACTTACTTGCCCGAACGATTTTTGAATGCTGAATCAAAATCTTTACCTGAAAAATAGCTGCAAAAACGGTGTTTTTTGTACTTTTAGCTTAGAATATCTCAAAAACCTAACGTGATGGGGCAATTCTGCGGATTTGGATTCAGCACACAAAAATCCTTCGGAAAAGTATACTCAAGTGTCTGTGAATTTTTTTTGTTGACCTGTGAATTAACAGATAAAATTTGCGTAGTATGGTTCCCAGCCTTAACTAATAAACCCCCTCCCCTGGAGATTGTATGCATAAAAATATGTACTTTGCGTTAATTTTTGTAAAACCCTCATAAGCCGCCGTACGGACGCAGCACCCCGTAGCGTCATGGACGAAGATCAGTAATCTTTAGATCCAGTAATCTCAGCATACGTAATTTCTTAATTCTTCGGACGGAACGGAGACGTAACGTGCCTCGTTTATAACGTAAACATGGTTTTTAAACATACAGTGACGGTATTAAACGATACACGTGCTAGTGCTGGCCCAAATTTTAGTTCAATATTTTTTAATTTTTCTATTGAAGAATTAGTAATGATTATCATAGCATTAGATGAAGAAGATGCGATAACAAAAAAATAAGATGATTGCATCCTACATGGCAATAAAGAGAGGGTATTTATAAGGAACTGTTAGATAATGAAAGTCAATTTTATACCTATTTTTCTTCACTTCTAGACTTTACCGAGCTATATTATACATGTCTATATTATATATCTGTATTCTCTTCAGGTAATAGAAATGAGTTAAATAAAAAGACATTAATTTAATAATCATTGTTTATTTATTATGAATAACTGAAGAAAATAATTAATCACTGCCATCTATTATCTTTTATCACATCTACTCAGTATCTAATTATGTAGGATTTCCGAGGTTGTACAGGCCTGAATACAAGCGAACAAAATCAATTAGTTTTTCGGCATTCATGATGGCGTCATGGATGAATGGTGCGCGAAATAGAACAATTTACAACACTAGTGTTAGGGAAGGCAATGCGCATACGCGACGGGATCTCGGACGGGCACGGGGATTCATTCACGGGCATTCACCGTCAAAGATTCTTTTTCTCGTGCCCTCCCGTCTCATCCGTGTTTCTCGGTACGTATATTTTGTGACTATATTTTGGCATGCAAGGATGTCAAGAAGTCATTCTATTCCTTCCAGCTCGATAAAAAACACGTCACGTATGCAGAGACCTTTTGTTCCTTTGTTTTTGCATGCAACGATGTCAAGAAATCGTCCCGTTCCTTCCGGCACGAGAAAAAACACGTCACGTATGCTGAGACCTTGAGCTTACCGAATCCCGCCGGGCGTTCATACCTATACTCGGCGCGGGAGTGGAAAGGAGTTGGGACTGCATTTATTTTACACGTTATTGTTTTGACTATTAAAAATTATAATAAAAAAACACGCTTTTGTGTTTTTTTTACTATAATTTTTAAAAGTAAAAAGTAAATTTCAATGTAACAATTAAGTAATTAACGAGAAAATTAATGTCCTTGTAAGGAAAACATGGTGTACTCGATATCGATTGTTGCATTTTTTTATTTAATTATTTATTACTAAGACACCTTACTAGTTTTTTCGAAAAGCAGACCTAGTTTAAGAAGAATGTCGTACAAAGCATCCCACGCTTTTCTTAATAATATTAATTTTCTCGTTTTCTCTTGTTATACCTATTGTAATTTATTTTTTAATATTTTAGTGTTTACCATAAAAGCGTGTTTCTTTAAACTACATATTATAATTTATTTTTGTTTTTTAGTTCGATTGTCTCTAGAAGCAGGGTTTTTTTCATAATTTAGTTCTTTGTATTGAGATTTTCTTACATAATATTGTCATGGGTCTCTGATAAGTGTGAAAAATTTCAAATCAATCTGACGTTTTGAAGCGAATGTTTCCCTTGCACGCTACATACTTATCTTATACCATATATTTTGCGTAGGTGTCTTCGAGTAGTGTGTATGAACGTCCCTCCCCCTGGGTCAGAAGCTGGGTACACCCTTGCATATATGTATTATAATAAGTGATTTTATTGGAGAATAATGTACGGGATTTGTGATTGTACCATTCGCATTTAAATTCTAGTTTTGTTAAGTAACTTAAGATCATTAATGTTAGCATTAGATATGCTGAAGTTAACAGTTTTTGGTTGAAAATCAAATTGGGAATATTAACAATTTTTGTATGTGAATAAATACAGAATGAATGTCGGACAATCCACAGCAACTTTTAATCGTAAACTAAGCTGAATTCGTGCTTGATATTTAGTATCGGATTTAATATATAAATAACTGTGACCCGGGTAGACTTGCTTAAGCTCATTTCACAAAAATTTGCCTGTACTTACAAAGGATTCGAACCAAGAACGTTAGACATAGTCAAACTGCATATTAAGTAATTTATTGTTTGTAATTAATTCTTTTCATAACGTAACTTTAAGTCTCTTTAACATTTTTAACAACATTTTTATTTTACGTACCACCCATTCTGGACGTCTTTTAACTGAAAAGAAGAATGGGCGCAAGAAACTCGTCAGTCTTTAGAGAAGTAACGACATTTAGAGTCTTAAGAGAAGTAACGTTTCGTCACCATACATAATCCACAAAAAAAAACGAAATTATTCTTAATTTATTTAATAAAATAAAATTTATAATTATTCTTTTATCACAATAATAGTAGTGTTATGGTTTCATTACATTGTTGATTACAACAAAATCATCAAGTATCTGTTTCAAGTAAGTATCCTTAAACATTGCAATAAAAAAAGAGATTAAACGACATTAATTATTAAAATGAAATTATTCAAATGGTTACTATTTCTGTATCTGTACCGTTCACTATTTTCAACTATTAAGGTACTTGCGGTAAACAAGGGCCACCTAACTTCAAAATTAAATATTAATGTAAAATAAATAGATAACCATAAAACATGAATAATCAGGAGAACATTTATTATTTTAGCAACATAACTTAGTACATTTTTTTGTCTAAGCTTGTCAAATTTCGCTTCAAAATAAACATTTTTAAAACCTCTTCTATGGCCCTTATTAAACATACGCAGTTTAATAGAGACCATGATCTTCAGTCAATACTTAATGGGATAACCAAAGTGGACACAATATTTTTTAGCTCCCTATAGCTTATATTATCATTTGGCATGAAATCACATCATTGTATAGACATAAATCAACGAGAAAAATAGTAATGGACCTTAATAAACTAAAGAAACAAACAAACTGTGAAAAAGGATATTTCCCAACAACAAATTAATAGAATTATCTTATCTCTCAACAAAGTATACTTTCCTTTAAATAAACCTTTGACATAAAAAAATAATAAAGACACAAAGAAAAGTTCAACAAATTCTGTGGACCTCATTAAACTTATGAAAAATTGAAAATTGTTTCATTTAATATTTTAAGTGGCTTTTTCTTATTTAGCAATGCTGTAATCGACAAATTAGTAAAGTTTAATAAAAACCACATAAATAACAATGTTCTTCTAGTCAGTAAGCTACAGCAAATAAAATGTAAATTTAAATGTTAATCAGTCTTCAAGTAGGAACAAATTTCTTAAATATCACAATAAACTATCGACTTATATTGTCTTTTTATCATCAATTTCAATTTATGTTTAATACTCTAATTGCACATTGGACATTCAAAATCAAAATCTTCTATCGTTAAGCCCAAGCATTCTTCATGAAACCATCTTTTGCAGGAAGGGCAATTTCACATGTCTGCAAAACGCTCTTCAATACACGCGTAGCAGTACGATTTCTCTTCGGCGTATACAGTGTTGTGTTTGTCTTTTGTTTTTTTATTGTTCACCTTCTTCTTCTGCTGTTTCTTCTTAATTCCACTTGTAGAGACTCTGGTTCCTTTGGCGTTGTGGCCTAAATTCAACAACAACCCTTATAAAAGTTGAAAATAAAATAGACTTTGATTATTAAAAGTACATATTCATAGGTTTAATAAGGGTCGGCCCCTTTACCCGCCATTCACCTGGCCCTTATTAAGCATTGATACTCATTTTACTTGATCCGAGATAAAATAAACTGAATCAATAAAATCTTTCGAACTCACCTTGCTTTAACATCAAATAAACTGTAAAGTTTACTATGTAACGCCAAGTTTTATAAACAACAGTATATTTCACGCCCAATTTCGTTGCAATTAAGAGAATAAATTACTATTGAATGGCGCTGACCAAATCTCTGATCGGCGGCGCGGCTACTGACGAGATGGGTGATCGTGCGCGACTGCGCTGGCGTATATTAGCCTTCCTATTTGTCCTTTACACGTGTGCGTAATTAAAATAAAATCAAACCGTTAGAAGTACACTATTGTAATAGTGGCCCTTGATAAACAACGGCTCTTGTTACCCGCAGGGACCTTAGTTGTAAATGATTTACCTACATACATGTGTACATAGTAAATAAAGCTTACAAAATATAAGTTATTCGTTTTATTAAATATTAATATTGATCGAAATTTTTTTAAATCAAAAAAAATTGGTATTATTTTTTTAAGGAATTCTTCATATATATAATTACAAAAAAAAGGAAGAATTTGGGCTATAGGCTACTGTTATTGATGTAGATAGCTAAGTAAGCATAGATAATAAATTTCATAACAATATCTACATTAATGTACGGGACTTTTTGGCGGGAACGGGAAGCACGTTGGTGGTTTTGTTTCTCCTATTAAAATTTGTGTTTTTGTGGATGTTTGTGCGTAATAATAGTGGATTATTAACCACTAAGTGTTTGTGAACATACAAGATTGTTAGCAAGTGTAACAAAGCAGCGGAAGTTGTCTTTTCCTGCTCTCTCAAGAAGTCCACGGAGAGGCTTCAGTAAAACCCTACACATTTACTGAAACCTAAAAAATACTTTACTGTTCATTCATCATCATCAAATGAAGAAAAGAAAATACTCAAGAACTGGCAATTATACTTACTTGACACTGGCTAAATGAACAAATCGTGCAAGACACAAATAAAGGAAAAAAATCATTATTTTACGGTTTATGTGTGGTAATTTATCATTGTATTATATTTATAAGCTCCGCGTTAGCAAAGCATCAAAATATTTAAATAGATTAATTTGAATGTTACCCTCCACGGAAATCTTTAGTAAAAGGCAAAAGATGTAAGCGTTCTGAAGGGAAACCACAGTGGCTAAAATTAAGTGTCAGCACGACTTATACATTTTTCCGGCAAATATAATTTGCGGTTTTATAAAGAATACAGCGCCATCTATCAGAAGCAATTTTAAATAGTATTACATACAATGAAATATTTTTCATGAAGAATTAGGCATCAGGAACATTTTTCGTTTTGTGTAAGGGTCGTTAAGAAGTTTTGCTACGAATTTGTAATTAAATTATTTTTTTATGTTGCTCTTTGTCCTTCTATTAAGGTCATTAAAAACCTATTTTAAAATTTTCATAATATAATAAACCCCAGATCTAAATATGCATTAATGCGTAAATAAATATGCATTATAATTAATCTTTATAATCAATCATAGTATTACTATATAAACATGAATAAAACATATAACAATGAGACGGGCAAATATAGTCAATGTTTAATTTTAGTGGAAAAAAATACTACTTATTTCATTTTATCGCCAGATAACATTAATGAAACATATCCTATTGAATTATTAATAAGGCTGGTGACATGATAAAGAATTCTTTATTCGAGAATATCGTACCTACACCGTAAATATAAAATTCACACATGTATGTGCATGCAATAGTTCTATAAATTTTAAAACATGTGCACACTTAAAATATCAACGTAAAAACAGAACACAACTATTACAACAGAAACCACACATACGCAACTGCGAGTGCAAGCAAGCCCAACCCTTACGACCTCACGCTACCACCCTTACACACACACGCAATGGCGTCATATGTACATTTAAACTTCTGGTTATCTCTGCAATCCTGGTACACGTGTGGCGTTGAAAACTCACATGACTCCACTAGCGTGACATGTACGCTGCTCGTGTGACGTCTACATGTCATCAACTTCCGTGTATGAATGCTTCTCTACGTATCTTCTCTATGTTGTAGTTAGATAGTGAACGCGTATAGGTGTAGTTTTTAGGTGCCTAACACATATGTGTGAAGCATAAATGACTGTGTTGATTGTAGTTCTATGTGTTTCACAAAGCTTAGTAAAAAACTGAAAAAGTAAGTGTTATGAAAAAAATTACAATGTCCTTGATTACTGTAACCAAATCTAGCTTCAGACAATTACAACAAAAAGTATGCGTACGATTAGAAAGTTGAAATAACGTATACCAGTGCTCGTATGTAACACACGCCCGTGTGAAACGATGCATGTATGTATGTTTGTATGTAGTGCCAGCCCACGTGCACCAACAGTACGTCGTGCGTTATCAATACCTAAGTGTTAACATAACCTCCTTCAATCTATGATGCCTTGGTATTATACGTGCGTTTGTGACATTTTATAATGTCACCCGGGCCGTAAAAATAATAAAATTTTAATGGAAGTCAGTCAGAAACGTTTCGAAAGATTCCTTAAGTATATTTTTTTAATAAGCATTAAAATTAATTCATAATTTTACATTGTTTTTGTAATTCGTATTATTATGGTGATGATAATATTTAACCAATATGAAATAAACGCTTGGGTTACAGTTTTACTGTTATACTCGGGAAAATCATGAAAAAAATATTCTTCTATAAAAGTGTTTGTTTTCATACAAAACTATATAATGATTGTGGTAAATAATTTTACAACTAAGCAATAACAAAAACGTTGCTTGCAAACAATGGCCAAAGTGAACACGGTCTTAATCCCTTTTGAGATTAAAAACCATGAGGTTTGATATATATTTTTGTAGTGATAAAGCTAATAAAAAGCCATCGAAATTTTTTTTACTTACCACTTGTTTTCGACAAATGTGTTTATTTTGTAGTAGTGTTTGATATTTTTACACTGCTATCGATATGTTTTATCTGATATTATTCAATAACTTGCTGGCTTTAAAAAATAAATAATATAAAAAGCAACATAAGAGCTGTATGTTTTGGCTGATTAAGTCAGTTTTGTTAATCTGACTAAAAATATTGGATTCGCTCGAAATGCGCACATTTCGGTCGCCAAAGACTGAAGAGAATGATGGGCTTGTATTGACGAGCGAAGAGGCTCTAGGCTCTAGAGCCACTAATAGATAAACTTACAGTTCTCTACGCGTTATAAAAAAAGAAATATGTCATATAAGCCGTAAATAATCTATACATATATTAAAAGCCAAAGGTCACTCACTCATCCCGAAATCGCAGAAACTACAAGTGCTAAAAGTGTCATATTTTGCATGGGAGTTCTAAAAGGAACTTAGGTGCTCACTAAGACGTGATTTTACGAAATTCGGTAAAAGGGTAAAATTCGGTTCGGTAAAACGGGGTGGTACAGTTTGTATGAAACCTCTATAGTTTTTATAGTAGGGTTTCTAAATTATTAATAAATAATTATTATTAATTATTAACAGACTTAAAAAAAGAGGAGGATGTTAATGCGGATGTTTATTATTTTTATGTATGTTCCGGCATAACTCCGTCCGTCATATATATGACGGACGGAGTTATGTTATAGTCTGTATAGACGGATTTGCAAAATTCTTATTTTTCTGTATGAAAGGGGTTATTTCGAACTCTTTAAAATAATTACAGCATATAAACCACGATTGCTGCTATCGTATAAATATGCATTGTTTACGCAATCACATAACATAACATCACGCCTATAAAAGAAGGTAGTCGAATATATTGTTAAAATTTTTAATGGGAATAATTTTTATCCCCCATTTATCGTTTTCTGTATAACTATATATACTGAATTTTCAAACATAATCATAAATGCTATCTTTTTAAATAAATAAAAATGTTTAATTATCTAAAGATAAAAAATAGGACTGGAAAATAAAGAAAGAATTTCAGATTTATCAAACTAAATTAGCGATATCCTTTCCAAGAAACAGAAGAGCAACATGCCCATCATCTCATCTTGATTCATTCATCGCTTATCGAACGAAACGCCTGAAGTTCGCTTGCTAACTACTAAATGTAATGGGACAAGCCAGTCATGTTCGTATAGAAACATAACAAATGGCGGGCCCTCTGAAGAGATCAACTAGAGGATGGGGAGCTACCATAAATCCTGTACTGGCGGAACTATTGGTCCTAAGCTAAAAATTCAATAATGGTTTAATACCCATGCCCAAATCAAGCACTACATTGCTGGCAACAAGGGATAACGGAAATGTGGAGCGTTGTATGTTGCCTGTTATATTTAGCTAGGCGTTCCGTGATTATAACAAAATACAACCCTCGAGAGCGGTTGCATTTTGAAATATATGTTGCGCTAAGACGTGACAGAAGTTTGGTAGGCATAATGTTGTCAGATTTGGACATCAACAAATTTATTTAATCGACCATAAGCTCGCTCCCGGTCTGTCTTCCACCACTGAAAATAAAGACAAGTCTCTGTTTAGTTATTTTGATTAAGAAAACAATCCTTGAATGTATACAACAGAATGTTATCCTTTCATCTCAAAAAATATTTTTTAAAATCGGTTTATAAATTACGGAGTGTTGAGGTAACAAACTTAAAAATTTATTATTGATTGTTGATCTATTGGTAAATATGTAATAACAGATACTATATAATATTCGATCAGCTATTTATATAATTTTATAAAGATTATAAAATGCCTGGAGTACATCTGTTAAAAAAAAGAAGATTTAACAACGTCGTTTCACAATTGATGAAGTAATCGTGGAAAATAATAAAAAAACACAACCGAATTGACAACCTTCTTTTCTTGAAATCTATTTTATAAGTATTTTTTATTAAACTAAACTTTTGATCTGATAAATTTTTGCTCCAACCAGCATTAGCATGACAGTTGTTAGTAACAGATTCCATAAATAGTTTATATCTTCAAATCTAAACCGTGTAAATCGAAATAGAAAATACTAATGACCAGAGGCCTGAGTGAGTGTTCTTAAGTATACTATCTATTACTTGTGTGTTTATATTTGTAGCTTAGACCTTAAAATTATGAAAATAAGATTTTAAGTTTTCAATCTTAAGTCTAACGCGACAGTAACTTTGCATATTTGAAAACTTATTCTCGACCCTCGTGAATCAAACTCGAGAGAGACCAAGCCTGAAATCGGGCGTGCCACACGACCATGGAAGGAGATCATCACACCATAATAAATAGCAAAACGAGGCAGTTATTTTTTGTCCAAAATTCAACTAGGCGTGCTACCATAGTCCGTTCAAACATGGTTGGTAGTAATGTGACGTTTCCAAATCCCACTAATCCGCCCTAATGCGGTATTGTTTTAGGGCGCCGCCTACATCCCATTGTTTCGGACGCCTAACACCAGGAAGTGATGAATATGCAGGAGTTACTTTCGGATAAACCACCGTTATAATGGGGGCGGGTAGTTTTGCCCAATGATAAATAAAAATTGGATATTAAATTCCACTTCACAACTATTAACATAAGTTTATCGGCAAAATTAACACAGATAATTTTATGAAACATTTTAATAAATATAAAATAACTGGAAAAAATATAAAAATAATTTAAGTCTCGATTCAGACGAATGGTTATTAATAATTCTTTATGTTGAAACTCTTGGTTTTGGGCATTTGGCACGTCAGAAGCAATTTAAAAAAACACATCCAATTTTAAGTGTTTTGTTTCTAGTTCCATATATTATTGGCATCATAAATAAGGTGGTAAATAACTAAAAAATATGTTATATTTTAACAAAATATTTTCTTTATCTTATGAAACCAATTCCGTTTAGTGTCACTGTATGCATTACCTTCAATGTCCAGATTTGGAACACACCCTCTATAAATAGGCCAATAAGGCCCTCCCTCGCGTGGTGCGGCGTTTCACATCCAACTACAAATATACCTTACCCTCTGTGCACTCTACATCAATAGAAATAAAAAACATTTTTCTTTGTCGCGGCGTATGAAATCACTTCTCTTCCAAAGGAGCAATGGTTGACAATAATATTAATTTAACCACACACTGCACCGTATGCTTTTATAACTTTTTGTATTAATTATTACAAGATTTTATGAATACTTTCTGTTTTTATCCCATTAAAATTAATATGTGTTATTCATTTTGTTCTCAGGTTATCGGCTTCCCCAACACATACACATTTATAAAATACAAACACGAAAAGCAACGACGCAACCCTAATTCTCACACAACAACACTTTGGAAGGATCGGAGGGTGAGTCAATGAATGTGTAGCTAAATAAAGCTCTGTCACGATATGCAACCCTGGTAGATCATCGATGGAATACACGTGGTCTTTTCGGTGGACCCAATTCAGTAAGCGTCGGTTTGCCCTTGGATTTAAAAGTAGTGTGAAATGTAGGACGTGCGTTTGTGTGTGTTTGTGTGTGTGTGAATTAACCTGTGGTCTATTTTAGCGAGAGGGAAATTAAATATCATTATTACAATTTTAATAAGTTTAGTTAGAACAAAACATATCAATATATAAAAAATGATGTATTTCAAACCAAACAGAATATGTAATGTACAGAAATGTAAATAGATTTAAAATAAATATTTTTTATACCTTATGAAGTTATGACTTAACTTATGAGAAATAAACAGTGAAATATAAACTAAAAGTCAAACATCAAGTGCAAATGTAAATTATGATTATGTCATATCCTTTTCTGCTTGAAAAAGTTCATGTGACGGAAGTTGTGCACGCAACGCAGCATGCAACGAAACGGCAAAACCATCAAGTTAGCTGTAAAGTGAATAGGCTAACTTCAAGATAACCATTTAATTTCTCATTTAGAAATTCAATAAAAAGTATATCTTCTGCCACGCGTATATAAAAGTACAAGCACGCTTTTTTATTTTTGTTAAAAGTTCTTTATAACATGCAATGATAGGGAAAAGTTTTATGAATAACTACATACAACAACGCGTCGTCGGTCGGTGAGAATGTTATTATGATAGGCCATGTCCATAGGACACTTGGCATTGTTCTTTATTTACTGTTTTAATAATAACTTTGAGGACATAGATTTTTCATTCGGTATCTGTTTACACGGGCAACCGTTTTGTCAAATGTGTTGATTTAAGGTACTCGTTATCTTTAGATCATTACCGTTTTTTTTACTTTTTCTCTTCATAGGTTAAATGGGCGGAACAATTATTCCTTAAGTCCCGAGTAAAAAGGTATCCTACGCCTGGGCCAGATGAGCCGGTCAACCGGATGAAGAGGGTGGAACTTTCTAATGACGTCGCTAGGCGCACCAGGAGTCCAGAAGCCCACGGGAGACCGTTGTTCAACGATGAGTTATGGAGTCACGAGTGGTATCTGGTACGTATGAAACCTCATGAAACGTTTGTTTTAAACTTTAAGGGTCAGAAACATTATTATTGTGCAAAACGGGACTTTTTTTCTTTACTATTGTCGATAGCTCTTCCGACAATGCGCAGAGAAAATTGTAAAAAATCATAGTTAAAATCCCGTTACCGATACCAAATACCTATAACGTCAAGAACTTTTTTCAAACTTCGGATATTATTTGTTCTGTGGATGTGGATTTCTTACAAATTATTTATAGCAACAGATTGCAAAGATTTATGTAAATGTCTAGACCGCAGTGACAGGCGGCTGTATAAAATATAATCGCAATAACATAACTAATAAATTACAATAGATGTTGCATTTTTTGTTGTAATGTTCATCAAAAAATCATATGTAAATACAAACTTTTAATGAAAAAATATGTATTTTTATCTTGCATCTGTATATCAGATATCTAATTGTACCTACCTCAAATAAATTACAACTCTAAGTATAAGTAGGATAATATAATATTAGGACTCTAAAACTAATAGCAATGACAACAACTTCTTTAGATAGCAAATAAAGTATGATTTTATTAATTTAAAACAAACTATACAACTTGTTTAATCGTACACCAGTGACTCCATCTATTAACGTTTATAAACAAATATCTTCTTCCATCATAGCAAGACACTCGCACCGTGCTGAATCTGCCGCGTCTCGACTTGAACGTGCTTCCCGTCTACAGCATGGGTTTTAATGGCAGCGGAGTCCGCATTTCTGTGCTAGATGACGGCGTCGAACACAATCATACCGACCTGCGCGCTAACTACGTAAGTGTTATGACTCCCTGGTGCTTGTGGAGCGGTTATTCGATATTTCCTAAGCAAAAAGGGCGTTTTGAGTGGTCAGGTATTCGATGCAACTTCTTTTAATTTATGTTGTCTTAACATTTTCGTGAATGGTGGTTGAAATTTCCGTGGGCACTGCTAAATCTAACTTGCAAGCGTTGAGTTGAGGGAAGTATATCGCATAATCATTATGTAGATTGATCTTAATAGTTTATGTGCACCTAGTAGTTTCTTGGTGGATGGTTTAAAATTCTGTAGTTAGTTGCTGGCTGCCTATAAAGATTCTCGCTCGCTCCCGATCTCGCGCACAATTTTACCACAATGATTTCCTTGTTTCCTGAATCTTGTATTTTCGTGTATTTAAAAACCCAGCATCGAAAACTAACTACCACGAGACATTATTTTTAAGCCGGGGGCAACGCAAGAGTTTAATTTTTTTTTATTTAAGGAAAATATTTGTTTAGTTTCGTTTTTTAGATACGTATCTAGTGTTCGTCGTATACTTACGGATTTCCAGATTTTGACCCGTTTTCAATGCTTGTACCTACTTTTTAGCTTGTTTTAAAATGCTTCGTTTTTATAAGAATGTAAAGCATACCAAAGTCTCGATATACCTACAATCCATATAAAAATAACAAGAAACGTTTGAAAAACTACCAATAATGGATAATAATGCTTGGCGCTCTCGTCAAAATGTTATTTGTCGGCCTTACACTTCTTTATCATACTACACAAGTAACTTTTTTGGCCAAAATATCGTAATTGCAAAAGCCAGCAGCAACTAAGGTTTTTAAATATTATAATTAAAATTTTATTAGAAATTTGCCGTCAGAACAAGCTTAATAAAAAAAACTCTTTCGATGTTATGATGCCCTGGTACAATTGAAGAACATGGTTGAAATTTTCGTAGAATAGTGGCACATCTGCACAAGTTTGCAAAAAAATTGGCATGGATGGGGCGCGCTATTTTACTTAAATTTCGTTTTTGAACATCTATCTCAATTGAATCATAATTATATGGTTTTTACAACAACAAATAAATTAAATACATTTCTTAAGTTTGTTTGTTAATCCAGAATTATCTAATAATTTTTGAAATTTCATTTATTAATTTTAAAATGATATCAAAAATTTATTGTTACAAAATCATTTGGTTCTACTTCCGTTGCCGCACGTACGTCAGCCACCACGTGCTACGGTGCTAAGAAGAGAATTATGAGCAAAAGCTCTACAGATTTCATGTGAACCTGGTACTATTGAAGAACATGGTTGAAATTTTCGTAGAAAAGTGGCACATCTGCAAATTGGCGCGAGTACCCGATTTCAATAAACCGACTTCGCCGACCGCCCCGTATCAGCGATGTGCGGAACTGTTATTGAATTAATTCTATTAAAATATCAATTTACATGTGCATTATATATTTTTTTTGCACTATTAATTTTATCATATCTGATTCACAGTGAAAAAAATTGCCAATTTTATCTTTTGTGATTGGAAAATTGTTTTTAGTTTCAAAAGTGAATAAAAGTTTTTGAAGTTCTTTAGGCGCGTTATGAAAAAATGAGTGAAATTTTATGATGCGTGCATCACTGCACAAAAGTTACAGTGTGAAGTTGGCTGCAAAACGACATAGAATAAACCAGCAGGATGAAGTTGGCCACTAATTATGAATGTGTGGGTGTGTGTGATTGTAAATTATATGTGGTAGGTAGTAAAAAGTAATTTATATAAAATTATAATAACAATTTTATATTATATAATAACGATATAACAATTTTATTTGAAAGTGGTTTTTATTTTATAAACGTTTTTAAGTGCGTTTATTGATTTGAGGTTAACTGTCGGTATGTATTCTTTTTTCTATAAGGTTTTATATACTTTAGATAATTCTATGATTACAAAAAAGGTCCAATACTTGGGTCACAGCTGTGGAGTATTGACGTGTACTGCTTAAAAACTTTTCAGTTGACTTTGGCAGTTATAGCTTAGAAATATTTTTCATATTGTTTATTTTTTTTATTGCGTACAGGTTTTTTTCGCAGAGATTAGACACTTTTCTCTAGACTAAGACGTAATAATGCGTTTTGTTATTTCTTATAGGTACTAAATAAAAGTCGAAAGGAAGTGCAGTTAATAAACTGTAGTATGTATTGCAAATGATTTTTATACGTCTTTGTACGCATTGAGAGTGAAATTTTCCATGTGACGGAAGTTTCGCACCCAGCATGCAACGAAAAAGCGATACCATGAAGTTAGCTGTTAAATCGAACAGGTTCAAGAGATCTCATTTAAAAATTATAAAAAGATTTACTTCATTCGCGCGTACATAAGTACACACTCGCTTTTTTTTTTATACGGGCACTGTTGTCATCAATACAAAAAGTACCTAGAGGAGTTCTTCAGACATATGTTTTTCTAGTATAATTGAGGAACATGGTTGAAATTTTTGCAGAAAAGTGCCACATCTGTGCATGCATGTTGTTTGTTTTTTGTTAGAAAACAAAAAATCATTAACGGTGTTCATTCACAGATAATTCATTAATAATATTTTGCGACTATTCGTGTGTGAGAAAATTAATTTCATTAATTTATCCTGTACAACTTTTAGTTACCGTATTTTACTCGTACTCGTACTGTACGTAATATATTTTTAAAGACAACTCTATGATTTTCATAATTTACTTTTAATTAAAAAAAATATGAGATGTGTATAGATAAGTAGTATATTTATTTATTATATTTACTTATTGATTTACTTACACCACCACATTAACGATATAATATATGCTAAATTAAAATAAAAACAAGTGAAACAAATACTCATAATATAAGTAAATACATCACATTATGCAATAATGTTTTTTATTGTGCATCAAAATTAATTAAAGTTAAGAAAAATAAATTTAAGTGAACATAAAAAAAACATGAATAGTTAATTAAATAAAATATCATAACATGCGTGCAATCGTGCTTGAAAACTTCATCAAAAAGTGGAATCCTGCAATGTTGGCACGGGTTCATTCAGCCCTTTAAAAAGAACAAAATTATCATGTTGAAGATGTGACACAAAATTATCATGTTGAAGTTAGCCGCAAAAGCGACATGGAATAAACCAGCAGGATGAAGTTGGCCGCTTATTATGAATGTGTGTGTGTTTAAAATGTGTGTGATTTTAAATTATAATGGTTATAACAATAATTTATATAAAACTCGCTGCCCCGGCCACGCGTTGCTGTGTTAATAAATAAAAACCAAATCTATCCTATCTTTTAAGTTAGATCAAATAACAGATAGTTACGAAGTTTGATCAAAATTGGTTAAGTAGTTTAGGAATCCATCGCGGATAAACAACGTGACACGGAACTTATAAGTTATCTTTGTTCAGTAACGATAAAGAAGTATAACTTCTTACGTGCGTTCATAAGTACACACAACGGTTTTTTTATTGTTAATGTTGACAAAACAATTATTCATTGTAATCTTTTTTATTGGAGCGGAACTCCCATGGATCAGCTTCCATGACGCAATGTCTGTTACGCCATAACTTCCCACGTGAATCTACACATTTAGGACCAGATTGTGACGTAGCCCGAATTTTTAAATTCACAAAAATAAAAAAGTTATGCAAAAACATTGGCTCTATGGGATTGCCCATTGAAACAAAAAGGGCCCTTTTCCTGTCATGCGTTTTTTCGTCCGCACGCGGATCTGGTCCGCATGCGGGTGATAGCACGCTACTGGCCACACGCAGGACAAAGATTTACCGTTTCGCTGCAGTCTCGTGCGTGTCGCCAGTAAGTACACTCGTGTCCAAAAATGAACGTTAAAAAGTGATTACCGCTTATATCATTTAAAAAAAAACAAATATAAAAAACAATTCAGAGTAGATCCATATCTTGAAACCAGACAATTTACTGGTATGTTTAATGTAAATTATCAATATATATATATATAGGCAAAGGACAATGCCCATCGTAGTATGGACTTTGGTATCGCTTTGAATAATTTTGTGCCATGATGATTTTTACTATATTTTTAGGTTGCTAAGTGTAGATTAAATTATTAAAAACAGTTTTTCTGTAGTTCGACGGATAAAATGAAAAAAAATATATATAACAAAACTCATCAAATTAACACTTTTCCCGGTCTTCATTTGTGTTTTTATTAACATTTGAAGTTTTATCTATTAACACAATGGTTGGATGTGAGCTGGGTGCGAGTATTTTAGTGCTTTAGTTTGAATAATACTAATTTAGATATAATATTTCAGACTATTAAGGTTTTCATCACAACACTCAATTGCCTATACCAATTTGACAGTTCATCCTACCCGATTGTCCCATTGTTGCCAGTCTTCTAAATTATTAACAATTATGTTTCGATTATGATTGCCAAATGCAAGTTTATATGAATAACTTAAATATCTGTGCGTTGATATTATGTTTTATTAAATATATCCCTTTTCAGAGCATTAAAATAGCAGATATACTTCTTATAAGATCCCTTATACACTGGCATATATCTATGATCATATAAGAATCACATTGCACGTATATCAAATAAAATCTGTCATCATACTGTTGGATGAATCTGTGATTTCTAGACGGTAATGCAGCACTCATAGTCATGCTTTACGTGCTGTTATGCATGCAAGATCGTTTATTTTATTGATAGATACGAATGACATGCAAACAATATGCTGGCAATGGATTGACGGATACCTCTATTTTTCAACATGCTAGCTATAAATGACGTGTATGCATGCGTATGTATGTATTGTCTACACATCTACGAGTCATGCACGTTTAGGTACTGTATGTCAGCGGCATCACCGTTTAGGGCCGTACTATGATTGATAGACATCAATCATAGTATTCCTTAACTTCGAGTTCCTTCGAATCCAGACGGACTCGGAGGGCCTTATATGGGCTATAATATACATTGTCTACTTGTTTGTTAATGTGATATATTCCATAATAAAGCATATCAAATTGTAAAAGTCACTGTCGGTGGTTTAATCAATTTAATTATAAGGGTTCACAATACAAAAACTGTATGAAAAATTAAAAGCACGACGCAACAATATTATTGGAAAAAAGAGCGCCGTTAAAACCATAGGAAGATGAAATCGTCTTCTAGTAACAAATTAATTTCACATCACGTCTTATGCTTAATTACTTTATATGTTAGAATGCGAACTGCCAATTCGATATTTTAATTAATTAAATAGCGTATCGATTGTTTTATATTTGGCAAATCGATACGGTCGAAAAGAAAATGGCAATACCGAGGAGACAAGTGCCAATAGAAATACTCGGTAATATGGAAGTGAATTCATTGCTAATTATTATGTGGATTATTGTCCGTCGATGTTATGGCAAAGTATTTTACAGCATTTCGTAAAAAATTAAAACTTAGTTTTTGACATAAATTTGATTTAAGTACAACGACGATCAAAAACGATACCACGAATGGGCATTGTCCTTTCTAGCCAAGCAGCTGCTCCTGCATAGCGATTTTTATACAAAGCATTTTGCTTATCCCACAATGCAGGACGAAAGTGCACTTCAACTATCACACTCTCCATATCAATTTTCATTTTTGTTGGCGTCTATAACCATGCGTGCGTTCCGCGTCACAGTAAAAACAACACTGAGAGTAGAAGAACGCCGCCCGCGTCCGAGTAGAACGCACGCGGGCTGTGCGCCCGCAGCCGATCCGCGTACCGCTCGCGGGCTGCCCGCATGATAGTAAAAACATGTATGAAATGATAGTCGCGTCAATGAATACATAAAACAGGCATTCTTCGGAAGTCCTCAAGAACAGCTTCGATTTTGATAATTTTTTTTTAAAAATTTTCATTTTTTAATATTCTTTGAAATCAGAAACCTTTTGGAGTGGGGACGGAATTATTTATATTGTTTAAACAATATCTATGATATTTGTGCAGGAAAATTTTTTTTTTTATATAGTATCCATTTAAAACTTATAAAAAGAGATATTTATGTTATTATTTTTCATATTTCCATTATAAATAATTATACATAAAATATAGAAATATAATAATAAAAATTACAAGCAATTATCGATAGAATTAAATAAAATGAATAACAACAGAATAGTAAACCATTATAAACTATTTGATATTTATTATTTTATATACAAAAAAAGACAATTTAATTTTAATTTGTATGGTATATTTCGTTGACTTCATCTTCTTCAAATGGTGGGTGATTATTACAGTCAGTTCCACTGCAAACAATGCAGGCTGGTGTGCAATAAAGACCGCTTTTTCGGCAGCCACACGCTGAACCGCATCCTGTTTTGCAAGAGCAAAATATGATTTTTAGAATGTTGTTAGGTGCTGCTGGTTGCGTCATTTTGATTGGTTTAAAATAATCATCTAGTTGCCAACCCCATTCTTCAGGAGGAATTAAAGAATTATTTTTCCATTGCTGAACTTGTAGGTAAACTCTCTTAATATGTTGTTTAGCTGCATCTTCTGTCGGAGGTAACGAACTAAGTTGCACGCTTTTATTTTTTGACGCTAATGCTATGAAACGTTTATATCGTAGTTCATTCAAGTTTTTGGCAGTTTTAGCGCCATACATTGTGAGAATGCAATTCAAAAAAAAAGTTCACAAATACAACATACATTTTCAGTAGAATCTACAGCACCTTGTTCTTCTTCCTATAACAATAAAGAATTAAATAATAGAGAATTTCAAATCATTTTTACAGAAAAAATTTAATATGATTGACAAGATATAATCATAACGGACGAAAAATGAAAAATATATCCATATATCTTTAGAATATTTAATTAACCGTTAATATGGAAATGTATAGCACGGAAAATGTTTATGACCAATTATTATATATTTCCAATTTATTACATAATATGCAAAAAATTGAAATTTATTAATTATTAATTATATATAAATACCTTCTGCATTCTGCTGGTCTGCACTATTCACTTTAATAACAATTAATATTGGTAGAAATAATCCACACTGATAAATACACTTTGAGTGACAAAAAATAATACTTATAACTTTAGAAAACGTGTGTTTACTCCAAAAAGCAAATAAATACTAAATGAAATGCGCAGCGAAAATATAAAACTAGTCGTACATCTGCCTTGGACCTTGAATTCTTCGACCAGGTAAGCAATCCCTAAACACCGAAAGGTCACTTTCTATTGTGCGTATAGTACAATAACTTAGGAAACTTTCTAACGCAACGTAAAATATTATATATATATATACATAGTAGCACAAATAAATATATGTAACGTATACACCTAACTTGCATACACGCATACGCGTATGCACGCAAAGATATTTTCTTATAATGCAAATATAAAATTATTGTTAAAATCTTTTTTTTAAAAAGTATTTTGTATAATAAAATTAATACATGCAAAATTTTTGCAAAAAATTGAGTCCAAACTCAATTTTTATATAAATATAGTGAATAATGTTTAAACAATATAAATAATTTTGTCCCCCCTCCAGAAGGTTTCTGATTTTGAATAATATGGAAAAACAAAATTTAAAAAAAAAAATCATCAAAATCCGAGCTGTTCTTGAGGACTTCCGAGAAAAAGGCTTCATTGACGCGACTATGATAGATTGCGGGCGGCACGCATGCGGACCAGATCCGCGTACGGATGGAAAAACGCATGACAGGAAAAGGGCCTAAAGCACGCGCTTTTTTAAAGTTTTCATTCTAATGGAATTTAATTTGTTTTTTTATTTTTTTATATATATATATTTTTTTTAATATAACGCTACGCTCCAATATGGTTGCTAGCGAAGCTTTATTGCATCTGCCTAGGTCAATTTACTAATGGGGGGGATAAGACAATCAATCCACAACAACCTGGCTGCGTAGCAGATGCGTCTTTTTACTACGAAAATTTAAACCATCTCTCATGAAACCACCAAGGTATCATAAAGTCATTGTAATAAACACATCAGTCAGTGACGTAGTGTAATCCCTTTATCGGTCATGTAGCCCTGGTAACTTCGCGGCCCGTACGACGTGCCTCGCGAGTTCAACGAATTCTCCAAGCGTTCCGTCACGAATTCTCTTCGATCCTCCTTAGTAAAAAAAATATTACACAACTTTTTGTAGGTATATAAAACACGCCACGCTGGCCGGCAACGGCCGGTCGGCTCTCTGTCCTAACGATTTTCATTAGTTCTTTTATACACCAGACTTTTTTTTTTTACTTTTTTTAAATACGATTAATTATTTTATACAAGCAGAGTCCACGAATACCACGAATAACCACGTGAAACTATCTCTGTCCTACTTTGTTACAAAGTAATTTGTATATTGCATCCTGCTCTATTCATCAATGATCTTTCTTGCTTCACTATTGTTTCACAGTTCACGGGGCGGGCCTAAGAGGGTTATGAAGGTATTTTAAGGCTAAAAACTTGTGCAGGATCCTGAGATAAGTTGGGACTGCAATGACAACGATCCAGATCCTCTACCAAGATATGAAAAACTAAAGAAGAATTCCCACGGAACACGATGTGCCGGGGAAGTAAGTTACATTTGTTCACTAGCCATTTAAATCTGATTTAATCTGAATTCTACTACATTACCAATATCTTCTCAATTCCAGATAGCTATGAGCGCGAACAATCGTAAATGTGGAGTAGGCGTGGCCTGGGGCGCACGTATAGGCGGCATACGCATGCTTGACGGACGAATCACAGATAGAGTGGAAGGAGAAGCAATAGGTAACACCCTCTCTGTTCTATGAGCTCCTGGTACTCATGATCGCCATGTTGAGCTCAAAATGTCATTGACGAATTTTGAGAGAACGAACGCTTGCTTTATTTATTTTTATTAGTTGGTTATTTTCATTATTTTTTTTTATATTCTTCTTATTTATTACATATAAATCACTGTCGTCAATTGGTGGGGAAGTTAAGTAACATTCTTTTTTCAAAAATTCCAAAAATTTTTAATTTCTGTCAGTTTATGGAAACCTAGTTAATTGCATGAAAAATGACGTAACATTTAGTTAACTGTTTTTTTTTATATTATTTATTATTTGAGTGAAAAATTAATGAATCTCGAATAAATAAGTAAATAAAAAAATAACTGGACCAAGTCACAAAATTAAGTTAACTACCATAACAAACTTTCCACCACAAAAAATACTGCATATGTAAATCAAATAAGTTCCCTGCCTAGGCAAAATCTATGAACCAAAATATTTTATTTTTCTTCGTTATCTTCGTCTCAGCTTTACGCATTCTTTCAAATTAATGAAGGTTTATAAAATAATGAATTAGCCACAGTTTCAAATTCGAATAGAACTTTTATTACCAAGGTGTTTTTTCACACTTTTTCATTGCTTATATTGACATTTTGATTCTCAACAATAGTGATAACAAAATAGCACAAAACCAGTTCATCCAGTGTCACAGATTTGTGAAAAATCTTCTGTTCGGCGGATTAGTATGAAACGGATTAAAAAAATGATGTTTTGTGGTCGTTCATAATCAGAACTAATAAATAATTATAACTACCTACTTATATTTAAAGGTTTCGCCTGGGACAAGGTGGATATCTATAGTGCTTCATGGGGCCCTAATGACGATGGAAGGACTGTAGAAGGTCCAGGTAGATTAGCCAATGAAGCCTTCAGAAGAGGTGTAACGAAGGTAAGATTTTACTTAAAACTCCACAATAAAACTCTGTTATTAAAATGACTTCCGTATTATTTTAGCCAATAAGGTTAAAAGTCTTTTCAGCTAACTGATTGACTAATATAGTATAGAGAACAAGGGCTGATGATGATTGATGTATGTGTTGTGATTGCGTTTCTAAAGATTTTCTTCTTGGCTTTGTTGACGTGACAACGTCTTATAAATTGGTTTGCCGGGTGACACTTCAAGAAACTGCGTTACGCTCCGCTCACGTTATGCGCTTACAATGAGAGCGAGTGAGAGGCACGCGTCCCTTCCACTCGGGCATGGTTAGCCCGCCTAAGAGCGAGAGAGACAGACATAAAAAGTGGAAGGGACGCGTGCCTATAAATTAATGTTTTAAATATAATTCTTTGTATAAATAAATTTTTTAAATTGTTACTATTATTTCATCCTTCTTCCTACTATACGAATGAATATTCACATTAAAATTATTTTACCACTCAAAGTCGTTGTCACGTAAAACTTTCGCCCGTATACCGACTTTACAGGCAACCAACCAGTTTTTTTTATTTACCAATATTATACTTTCTCTTGCACGAACACTTAGCTCATGATATAATAATCAACAATTATAATTGTTATATAATTTAAAACAACTACCTAGCTCCCAATAAAAATTTACGTTCCTGACTAATATACACAACTTTAATCCGTCAAAATGTCATTATAAAAAACAACATAGCACGCACTAGCTACCGATATCTAAAACACATTTCGAGGACAAATAATTTCAAAATAAAAATATTGTGTTTTAGGTAATAAGAATACTGAATGCTAATTTAATCGCAATATTTTATAGGATTTAAAATTTGAATTTTTGTTTAGGTAGGTACATTTTTAATATACATTTTTTATTTTAAATTTTAGGGCCGTGGTGGGAAGGGCATTATTTACGTTTGGGCTAATGGAAATGGCGGTGGAAACAAAGATAATTGCAATTGTGACGGGTAAGGAAGATAAGTTCATTATTTGTGAGCGATATGCATAATCCAATTAGCGATCTACGTATCAAAAAATTAAATGCATGCTATTTTTATTCGCTTTACTCCTACTAAGTAATGTAATCATAACATAGCAACCAATGCTCCATTTATTTCATGCAGTCCTAGTAATCTGGCCGAAATATGACGTAACAGCAAACCCCTCCTTCTTGGCGGAAACACTCGCCACACCCACTTCTATTGAAAAACGCATTATTTACCAGTATTATATATTTTCTGTTATATTGCGAGCAGGAGTAGATATGAATAGATATTTATTGGGAATGGAATTATTATTTTATGTCTATAATTATTTTCACAGATACTCTTCGAGCATATACACGATATCGATAGGTAGCGCATCACAGCATGGCTTATTTCCCTGGTATGGGGAGATATGCTCTTCTACCCTGGCAACAGCATATTCTTCTGGTGCTTATAAAGATCAAAAGATAGTAAGTGCATGGAATTTTAATCGCTTTTAAACTTTTGATCACACAAGCAACAAAGACATATACGTACCTTTGGACTTATTGTTACTGTTCAGATTTAAAAAAATATTTCACTTAGGTACATTTAATATATTTCCTCTGTCTTTTTGTCGGATTTTTTCCAGATCGACTAAATGTTTCCAAAAATCAGATGAATCTTGCCTAATAGCATATATGTATTTTTGTTCGTACTAGTAAAAGAAATAAATTTGTTGACAGCTGAGATTGATACTCTAACTCCCTTTTTTTCAAACCGTCTTTAAATTATTATAAGTTAACAATATTAGGTAAAATATTAATTGTTATCTCTGTGGTCGAAGATTTGCTTCTTTAGATTTTCTATCAGTAAAATTGTTTGTTTTTCTTATCAACAATGTGCTAGAACTCGACAGACAAATAATATGTAATATAATGTATTGCAGGCGACAACAGATACAGGTGATTCATGCACACTCTCGCACACAGGGACGTCTGCTGCGGCACCATTGGCTGCTGGGATCATCGCTCTCGCTTTACAGGCCAAGTGAGTTTTATTTCCTTTTATTCGTGCTTCCCTAGTAATTGAATCGGTAGGGCCTGTTTGTCTCGATATTGGAGAGTTGAAATTGTTGTTGAAATGAAAAAAAATGGAATTAATTAAAATGATATGAATTTAAAAATATATTATTTTACACTTCCTCGCACATTTTAATAAAAGAACTTTATTTGGAGTTTTTGTGCATAATTTATTTAATCCTGACGTTTCGAGGACCTTTACAGGAGGCGTGATCTCAGATCACATATAGGTATTTTTTTTACCACGTTTTTCTTATCTCACTTTTCTTATTTGTTTGTCTGTCCGGGCAAAATCTTGCAACTTAAATTTGAGGCACTTTCCGATAAGCTAGAAAGCTGAAACTTTCAGGATAGTTCAGAACCCGATGACAATGCACTCTAAAGCAACTTTCAACTTTCCAGATGCACTTTCAGGTCCACTTTCGGCAACTTTCACTTTTGTATGGGGCTTATCCGATTGTTGCGTAACACATGGTTACTTCGTTGAGTTAATAATTAAAAAGAATAAAATAATTATACTAGATTTAAAAAATCTAAAAATCCCACGTTTTTCAATGTCCTAAAAAGAATAAAATAACCCTGCGGGGCAAAGCGAGGGGCCACTCAAAACGTGGGGGCGCATCTTTACAATAATCGGCATCAATGCATGTCATTCATCTCTTTAAAATCTCCTCTTAGTAATATGCGCCCCCACGTTTTGAGTGGCCCCTCGCTTTGCCCCGCAGGGTTATTTTATTCTTTTTAGGACATTGAAAAACGTGGGATTTTTAGATTTTTTAAATCTAGTATAATTTTACTAACTACCCTTACAAGGGCACTTTTCTAACTGTTAAAATTTATATCTGAATTGTTTTTTTAGGAGTCGAAAGGTCAGAATTTAACATAAAATATTCGCAAAAACACTAAATATGTTGTTTTATTGAATGAAGTCCTGACATTTCGACTCTTTTTCAGCAGCCGTTGTTTGTTCACACGAATATAAAAAAAGACACGAAACTAAGCGCTTTAGTAAACAACGCGAGAGTGAACAGATTATCTCTGTTAATTTCTAATTGGCAATAATATATTTGATGGCTTAATTTTATGTTTTAGTACAAACTTGACTTGGAGAGATGTGCAACACTTGGTTGTGTGGACATCGGACTACGCTCCATTATCTGCAAATCCAGGATGGCAAATAAACGGGTAAATAAATTACTTAAAAAAAACTGGTTGGTTGCCTGTAAAGTCGGTATACGGGCGAAAGTTTTACGTGACAACGACTTTGAGTGGTAAAATAATTTTAATGTGAATATTCATTCGTATAGTAGGAAGAAGGATGAAATAATAGTAACAATTTAAAACATTTATTTATACAAAGAATTATATTTAAAACATTAATTTATAGGCACGCGTCCCTTCCACTTTTGACGTGACAACGTCTTAAATTAGGTTGCGGCTGGGAGTCACTTATGAAAAAGTGTAACGCTCGGTAACGTTACGATGAGTCACCGAACGAGAGAGAGGCCCGCCGAATGCCTTGCGTCTCTCTCCCACTCAACTATATATGCGCTTACAATGAGAGCGAGTGAGAGGCACGCGTCCCTTCCACTCGGGCATGGTTAGCCCGCCTAAGAGCGAGAGAGACAGACATAAAAAGTGGAAGGGACGCGTGCCTATAAATTAATGTTTTAAATATAATTCTTTGTATAAATAAATGTTTTAAATTGTTACTATTATTTCATCCTTCTTCCTACTATACGAATGAATATTCACATTAAAATTATTTTACCACTCAAAGTCGTTGTCACGTAAAACTTTCGCCCGTATACCGACTTTACAGGCAACCAACCAGTTTTTTATGTCTGTCTCTCTCGCTCTTAGGCGGGCTAACCATGCCCGAGTGGAAGGGACGCGTGCCTCTCACTCGCTCTCATTGTAAGCGCATATATAGTTGAGTGGGAGAGAGACGCAAGGCATTCGGCGGGCCTCTCTCTCGTTCGGTGACTCATCGTAACGTTACCGAGCGTTACACTTTTTCATAAGTGACTCCCAGCCGCAACCTAATTTAAGACGTTGTCACGTCAAAACGTAATAATAATGAATCAGTATGTATTTTTCAATTCTTTTTGCGCTATTGCAATAATTTGTGTTATGAAGTAAAAAAAGGTTTTGTTGTAATTAAAGGAAATTATTTTATTATACAGAGTTGGCTTACGTTTTGATATTCGCTTCGGCTTCGGACTAATGAATGCAGGTGCCCTCGTAGAAGCGGCACTGAAATGGGTATCGGTTCCTGAAAAGTTAAATTGTCAAATTGAAGCTGTACCGTACGTATGCCATCCTAGTACCTTGCTGGCTTTATGTGTCTGTCCTGTGACTAAGTGAATAGAAATAGTGTCAGTTCATGTGCCCCTAATAAATATTTTTCAGCACCAATTTACATACATGGTGTCCGTGTATCCGACGCATCTCTTGTAAATCTGAGCTTGTATTATATGTCTGACCGAAGTCAACCTCAATTAGGTTGACTATAATATTATTCTCAATTTCATGCTGCATTTCACTTTGGATACCAGAAATATTTCCTTGTTTTCGTGCGATCCTGGTATATTATACGTTCAGTTTCGACCGACCGAGCTTGTTCGAAAGCGCCGCGCCGCCGATTCGAAATCATATTATTTTATTTTATATTTCTTATGGAATTATTTTTTCATTTTTTAAATTTTTATATGGATTCCATTATCGTTTTCCTATCTCCCCCAAGTAAGTTAACTTCGCGATAACATCAAAATTTCTTATTTGGATTTGAAAAAAACTAACTGAGGGCCTACCATCATCTTTTAGCGCGATTCAAGTTCGATTGTCAAAGTGAGACACCGCTATACGCGGTCTATAGTGGCGTCTCTTTATAACAGCTAAACTTGAATCGCTGTAAGACGTGATGGTAGGGTCTCTGCTTACTTACACGATTCATTTGACACATAAGTCACGCATAAATACCGAGATAAACGGTAAAAAAGTCAAACAAATAGAAAGAAGCTTAAAAGAATGACACCAGCTTGTACCAGTCTGGCTGATCTAATATCTGCGGCAGCGCTGTACACAAATCCAACAAAGCAGCGAACATGAAGAATCGATCATTTAAATTAAGTTTAAGTTTATCTTTAAGGTTTCTTGTGATAGTCTTAACCAATTGTTTTGTTGTGTGTTCGCTATTTCATCTTCATCCATCATGATCAAATCATGAAAAATGCAAAAGGTAGTAGTTTTTTAAAGACTACAATTCGATCGATTTACTTATGGATTCCTATAACAGAAAACTCTTTTTTTTGTGATGGATTCCAATTTCGCATTTATTTGTGTTATACTCCAGTGTGAATCCGATCTAGTAAATGCAGTACAGGTGTACATTTCGTTTTCAGATTGGAGGTTGGTGAAGGGCGTATATCTTCAGAAGAAATATTAGAAATCCCTATTAGAGTGGAAAACTGTGTCGTTAATTACATTGAACATGTTGAGTTGATAGTAAACGTACAATACACCCGACGAGGAGCTCTAGAGATCGACCTTACTTCGCCACAAGGTAAATTTATCTTCATTGTTTTCTGTTATCTTAGTACTTTGGTCGCTCTATTACGTCTGGGAATGACTAACCCTTGTGCTTAGGTAATAAGGTGCCGCGACCTGGTGGCCGATGGTGTCAAAATAATAAAACCCGTTTACCCGCCATAAGAGTTTTAGCGACATAGTTTTTGAGATACTATAAAGAAAAAAGTTTATTTTGTCTTTTGTTTAGTACGAGTTTAAATAACATCTTTTGTAAGCCAGTTTATACTTAATTTGTCAAACAAATACTAATTCTGATGTCATTTCTTACTTACCTTTTAATTAATTTTTTGGACAAATATTTAATGTAATTTACACAAGTTTACATGTAAAATTATCAACAAATCTATTTTGATTGCTTTGACGGTACCAAAACAAAGGTTAAAACTTTACTATAAAATGGCCGACTAATAACTGGTTTTTCAGTATGATGATTTTTTGTTCTAGGTACTAAAGTGCCGCTTTTAAGTGCTCGAGTAAAGGATACATCTTCTAACGGATTTATAAACTGGCCATTGACATCAGTCGCAACTTGGGGTGAAAATCCTAATGGCATCTGGAAGGTGACAATTTTAGACGAAGTAAGTACATAGGAACTTTATAAAGTGTTTTTATTGTTCGTTGTCTGTTGCATACAAATGATATGAGGCGTGATAGTAAGTTTATAGTGTATTTAGTCCCAAAATATGGGGGGTTTGGTCCAGGTCTTCACACTTGGCAGGGGGGTTGGAGATCGCACGCAAAGACCAAAATTAGGAAACCCTGCTGCCTATTTTGTCATTATTATTTACGATTAATTCGACGTCCAAAAGTGTGACGGGTCCACTGTGCCGGGTCGCACAGCGTAACATTTAAGGTCTATTTTTGTATTTAAGATTTGAACGTCCAATTTGAAAAATTACTTTCAACCCTATAAAGATTATAAAGCTAATCACGATTCGTTACTAATCTTTTCATTTATCAAGATTTTGATAGTAACAAATTTTTTTTCTAGACGGGTGAACGTAACTCCGGGGAAGTAGGACTTTTCCGTTTGGTCATTCATGGAACTAGTGCAATGCCAGAACATATGAAAAATGGACCTAGGCAATATATTCACGAAGATACCGATTACCAAGAAGTATTCGATTACTTCGACAATGATGTACCAGAGAAAGAAAATTTGGAAACTGATGATGTACCAGAGGAACATGGTACAGAACAAGTCAACTTTAACGACATAGATCCAACGATATTGGCTGAAGTAGAAAAAGAGTTAAAAAGGATCCACCACAGAATGATTTATAATGGGTAAGGTGAATGACAAATTAGAGTTATTCACTTTTTATTCAATTATTCACTTTACCAGCAATTCTGTCATTATAATTATTTTCTTAAAATATAAATTTATTAAAATATAAATGTTAAAAAATAAAATCATAGATGTATTACCTATTTACGTTAAAAAGGTTTTTAAATATTATATATATGTGTAATACGCTGTATTCAAACCATAGTAAAAATAATCTATATCTGATTAGTGTAAAAATTTAGGCAAATCACTTTAACAACTCGCCTTTTATCCTGGAAAAACGAAAAGTACACAGATGCGCAATACAACCAACATTATTCCATATCCGCAGCCAATCATTTCATTTCAGTTCACAAACAGCATTATTAAAATTAGAATAAACTACTTATTTTTCAAAAGTATTTTCAACGAATATCAGTGCTATTTTCTTTAAAAAATAAATAACTTAATAAAATAAATTGTTTATATTTTAACCTACTTACATACATACTTACATATTAAGTTACCAATATGCTGACACTTACATATTTTTTGGACATGTAAAATTCCTCACATAGAAAGGAAATTCCTTTACCGCGTCAATAATGAATGAATAATAATACCTGCTTAGCTAGTAAAATGACTGTATGAGCAGGCTTGTTAAATTAAAAAGACATTATACAAACGAACCATAATTACGAAATAGTTTGTTAGCAAAGAACGTTACTCACGTTCTGTACTCAATACCTAGAATTATTTTAAATCATTTACATTGGATAAAGACTGACTGCGTGTGTGGTGTGTGTGTGTTTGATGTGTAGATGTGTGTATTTGGTGAGTAGTTTGTGTGCTTTCTGTATGGGTGCGTGCTGTGTGTATGTATATTATATTTAGTGTGTATATGTGTATATTTTGTGTATGTGTATGTGTATGTGTGTGTGTGTGTGTGTGTGTGTGTTACGTATCATTTATTATTTATTTAATCAAAGATAATAATCTAAAACATCGTAATCAATAGTAAGAAAGCCTCTTAATTAAAAGGGTTTGAATTTGTATGACGTATTGTTATTATTCTTTATATAGGCGTCTATAGGAAATAAAAAGATAATATTAAATTTAATTTTACTCTATCTGTTTATTTTTCATTTAAAATGAAAGTTAAAATTAAGAGAAAGTAACTTTTTCTTTTAATTTTTGTGAAATTTTTAGATTACGCATTTATTATTTTAGTGCTTAGTTCTAGTAAAGGTTTTTTAATGTTTTACATTTTTCTTAACTAGTAGTGTAACTTTCAAATGCGAATGGTTTTTCTGTAGTCCTAGTAAATTAAAATTCAATATATCTAAATTTGATACGAGTGAGTCTCTTTAATCAAAATATGATGCGTAAGAAACATTTTTTTGTAAGAAGAACATACTTACTCCGGTTAGGAAACCATTATGTTTTTACTGCATTTATTGACATTATATGTATTATAATGAAGATAGTTAATTATTAACAATCCGTCTTTCAAAATGCGTTTACTATCCATCACTACAAGCATTTAAGAGACTGGTGGATTTCTAACGTACATAAATAAACGTTAGTACAATCATGTAATATTTATCACTCTCAATTTATGCTCACCGAGTCTTATTGTGTTGTGCATAGGGTCTTTTGTAAAATTATCCTACATGCGAGTGGGCAAGGTGGGCGTGGCGCGAGCGCGCAGTGTTTTTATTTATTTGCGCGGCAGTTGGCGATCTACACGCGTACACTTGTGCACATTTATGAGTTCCTAGTCAAATGTTTCATAACATCTCAAGTCGCGCGCTTCATTCATCCTCTCTTTGCATTATTTGTACGATTTTTTTAACTCGGTATTATTAATGGTTGATTTTCTACATATACAAAACAAGTACACGGGAGAAGAAACATAATGGCTTTTTTTTCTCTTTTTGTTCTGTGAAACTGCTGGCTGTAAAATTAAAGTGGTTTGTTATTTGCCCTAAACGCAAAGATGTTTAAAAAATATGGTTAAAAAAGTAAAATTTATGAAATACCTTAATTTTGTTTGTGAACAAGCTTACATAAGTAAAAGTATGAAAATTGTATAAATAATTTAGCGTATTTTCAAAAGAGCAGTTCGAAATTTTATTTTATTTATAAAAAGTTTATAGAACTGACACTATTTAAAAACTAAAACATAATCAATCAGTTTGCATATAATTTTAATATGTATGTGTGTTAGTAAGGAAACATATTCTTTATTTAATAAACATATCTTTGTTATTTATGCACTCCTAGTTAAAAAGGCTCCACTTTGAACCGATCGGTTTCAACAAAATCGTCGTCCGTCCGATAAGTTGGCCATTGCAAGGACTCCTTAGTTGCTATGAACTCCTAGTTAAATTGGTTCCGATACAAACGAAAGTCTGATTGAGAGCGTCGATTTTTGTAGTATTGGTTCTGATTTATAGATGGCGTTACTCAACACAACCCACAGAATATAAATGGCTTATAAAACATAGATTATATAATATATGTTTAAGGCTTAATAAAGAAATAATGAAAAATATCTTAACTTTACAGTTTGTTTCTTGATATTTATAAATTTTAAAAGAAAGAAACGTATATAAATAACTTATTTATTACCTATTATTTTCTAATAATTATTATCTACTCCAGAAGTTTGCTAGTTAGTCACCCAGCATCATGCATTAAACAAAGCAACTAATTTCTCTTCCTGTCAATAGGTGTCACTACTATCATCATTGCTTTGCTTTTAAACCAAGCTTCCTTATCAAAGTAGACTCGTAGTCTAAGGAAATTTATAGGTTTTAGCCCTGTAGGCGTTTGAACGAGAGGACTTAAAGAAAGTTATTTTTGTAAAAAAATAGTAGTCGTTATTAGTTTTTTATGATTGAGTTTTGTTTTATATAAATTGACCCGATAGAACTTATAACCTGGAAGCAGTGCCATCTGCAGGATTCAAGTATTTTAACAAAACCTGCCTTACTTTATGTTTCAAAACTTGTGGACTTTTCATACATTTTGATCTTTTTTATGTATTTAGGGGCACCATTTTCTGAAACGCTCAAACACATATTAGTTCATGATTTTTACTTTAAAAATCGATAGAGCTGCCACAGATATGTTCTCTTATTTCACCCACTTAAGCGTAGTAATAAATGTAATGTGGCGTCATATAACTTGAGCCAAACAATAAACAATAAAATTCGCAGAAATCTTATGTCCGGCGATTTTATTGCCCGGTTCAATATTTATATCAAGGTCTGTGTATCAAGGTTTCTGTTAAGGGTGCGTTAGCTCAATTGGAAGAGTACGCGCCCGGATAGCAAATGGATGTGGGTTCCAGTCCCGCCTCTCAGCTGAGGCAAGTTGACTTTTTCTAGCAATAAATTATTTACACCTACAACAATATTAAATAAAGCATTGAACAATGTAATTCAACCCTAAAGTTATATTAAATATGTAACTAATGTAACAAACATTGTTAAATGGATAAATATAATGGCGTCTTGGCTCTAGAAAAGCAACCAGAAAACAAAAGCTTCAAAAGTGCCATGCTCTCCTGGTATTTCGTTAGGCTAATTTCGACCTCTTTGATACTTTGCGGAATCGGAAGATATAAAATATATTTTTATTATCACCTCACACACTTCGAAAAGTTTGGTTTGTCATTCAATTTCTGTGTGGAAAATTGCGTTTTATCCGCAAGCGTGGGAAAGTGTTTTTTATAATTTTTTATGCATTTTCAATGCGATCTTATAAGATAAATTATTATAATAGAAAAATACTAGAAAAAATCGACTCGGGTCACAAGTGAACTCCCGCCTGAGAATTCACTTGTGACCCGAGTCGATTTTTTCTAGTGGGAAAGTGTGTTAAAATTAGAACTTTTCTAGTCAAAGAAAAACACACACACATGGTACGTTATGTATATTTATATGCGACTACTCCAATATTTCACAGGAAATAATTCCAGAAATTCTATACTTATTATTTTTACCCGTTATATCGTGTTTTAAAATTGCTGCTTACATTTTCTCATTAATTTCACTAAAATTCTGTTACTTAACAGTGTAGCCTAATTCTCTTAGTTCTTGAACGAGAAATTCATCTTTGTACAAATCGATCTTCGTAATCCAATCTTCAAATTTCACAATACACGGACAGGTACCTTCGTACTCTGGTGGCAGATACTCGGGATCTATGAAGCGATGGAGGGACTTCACGCTATTTCCGTGAAAGTGAATCTTGCTCCACATATAGGTAGGAATGAATTGCTTGAATAAGTAGAAGAAGGTGTATAGTAAACGATTGTAGTTGATAATGTGGAGACCGTGTATCATTATCGGGAACGCCACCTGCAAGTTTATGCAGCCTTAGTTATAAATAGATAGTTATATAGTTATAAATAGTTTGAGATAGACAGAGAATTATAGTGTATGACATATTGTTAATAAATAAAAAAGTAATTTAAAAAATACGGACAACTCAAAACAATCGTTTAGTTCTAAAATTAGCAGAGATTGTACAGTACAAGCTAAGGTAAACGTCCCAGTATCCGTTAGTTTTTGAACTTTGCTGACTTTGTAAGTCTGCTACGTTCAGATTTGTAGAGCTATAAAAATGAAATTTACACGAGCATATAAGTAATTTAATCTAGTTTTTAAATTATTAGTTTTATTCCTATTTATGTAAAATAAATATTAAAAAATATATTAAACAATAAAAATGACTGAGTTGTACCAATACCCGTTAGAAATGTACTAGTAAGCGTTAAACTGTCCTAGAATCCGGTATTATTTATCACAAATTTGAACTCTGTTGCGTGACATTAAAGTTCACAGAAATACCATTTTTGTGTCTGTGCTTTAAACAGGTAATATATAGGTACTTTCTTTAAGAAAAGACATCATTTGAAGGAAATATATTTAAAACGAATAATGTAAAAAAACAAAACAGAAGGTATTTCTTCAGGTTTAAAATAAAACATAATTGGGTAATTAACAGCTTATGCCCAAAAATATAACTTTGCATATAAACAAATAAGACAACGAAAACACAAAAATCAATCTCTTCAAATATTAAATTAGTCTTAAGAGACCAATGTTTTAGTAATTTTGATTAAGTAGTGCAACTTATGCATCTGACGAAATGTCTGGCAAAACTCATGCGCGTCGTATGACACCAGGATTTACAAGTGACAGATTGTATCATGTCTAATTTTTCGCTTCTTTGACATAAACAACAATAACAGTTTTCATTTGTAATTTCCACTACTTTGGTATCTAATAATGTCTTTTTAGATTTTTGTTACCATATCAGCATTTAGTACTTTTAGGTTTTTTATCTTTTATATAAATTTTATTTTTTTCTTTTCTTGTCTTCACTTTTTCTTTTTTGTGAAAAAATTTGCCACCTGTCAGATGTTATAACGCTAGGTAATTTTACTTTCCTTTTTGTGCTGCAGCTAGGGGTTTTTGGCCAGAATAAAGCGTTTTTAATCGGTGTCGGTACTACCAAATCTCCATAGAATCTTATTTCCGATTGCTCGGAGTTATTATTAAGCGTCGCTTGTGTTTTCGGTTCAAGACGTGCCAGCAATTGGAGATGTCATCTTGATTTCCTAAAGTATTACGGATATATTACTTAGTAAGTAATATGAACAAGTTGTTTGCTTAAAAATGATGTTGGTGCTATGGCTGATAAAGTTTGTGTCTCTGTCTACATGAATTCAACAGCAAAGTCAGAGTGAGTAAGTATTGATTGCTATCGGACTGGACAAGACTTGATGCCATTTCTGTATTATAAATACATCCTACTGACGACGTCAGCTCCGAATTTGATGTCTCATTTTTGCTTGACGTAAAATATATAAATCAGACCCTATTGTCTGGATCACTGGACCTGAATACTCGAGTCCTTTTATGTTTGCCGTATTTAAAGAAATATTATACATTAATCAACAATGTTGATTTATGTTATAATATGTTGATTCAACATACACCTACAGGTTCCATGCCTACTTTTTGGAGATCTCGCCCTTTTATATTGGGTACCTATATAATATGTTTCATTATCAAAATCAAATATATCTGCAAGCACAGATCCCTTGGCTGGAATTTCCAGATTCATGGTTCTCATCAACGTCCTATTCAAATTTTCATACACTTCTATCTTTCTCATATTTTCTTTATGATTGTTATATTCCGGTACTAAACCACTGAAATCATTCGAGTTTAAAAATTTTGAGTGCAACATATCCGTTAGCCCTGTAAAATAACATCTGATAGAGATTCGTTGATATAACAGGTATCACCTTTACCAGACATTAGCGTCGAACTTGAGGCCCATTGTTGAATTTGACAGATATGCATCTTCATTTGACTCCAAACTTCAAATAGTCCTTTTAAAGCTTTATCACTCTTCAACTCTATTATTGTCGCAAAAAGACTTTAGATTTTCAGGACTTATTTTTGATTCAAAGTAATGGTCGACGGTATCTGGTATTGTTTGGTCAATATTGTCTGGTTCAGCAGATTTTTGGTGACTTGACACACACTTTAAATAGTAAAATATGCGCCAGTGACGATCTGATCTGTCATTTGAAACGGATTTTAAACGTTTCAATTTTTTCATTAATAAACTTAAGCTATCCAGTAACTGTGCTCTACACACTGGGAACCCACGATCTGCCATGAAGATAATCCATTTTTTTAAATGTTCTTCTTCTTCTTTTGATAAAATTGTAGGCGGTCCCTTTGAACATCCAACTGCATAGCAACCTCGAATTTTATCATCAAATGTCGATCGTGCAATTCTGTACTGCCTAGAAGCAGCAGAAATCGAGGCTTTTTTTTTCACTGCATCTATTGCCTTCTCTTGCTTTTCAGTCATGACTAGCTAAAAATAAAACATTTGGCAGATTACACTGGTCAACAAAAATTTTACCCAGAGACGTGAGTATACTTTTCTGAAGGATTTTGGTGTGCTGAACCCAAATCCGGTAGCAGATTGCTTTATCACGTCAGGTTTTTGAGATATTCTAACCTAAAAGTGCAAAAAACGCCGCTTTCACCCATTTTTGAGGTTATGTGATCCTTCAGTTTTTAGTATACCTAAAAAACTACAGGAGTCTTTTTAAAGTACAAGTCTTGAACTTTCAAATGGCGTTGAGTTTGTTTACAAATTATTCTTTTTTTTTGCTGAGATATCGTATTTTAAAGTTATTTTTCTCAATTTTGCTTCATGCTACCTATACTGTCATCAGTTTAGTTTAGATCAGTTTCAGTGACGTGATAGAGCAATTCTGCGACCGGATTTGGATTCAGCACACCAAAATCCTTCGGGAAAATATACTCAGGTGTCTGGGTAAGAAACTTTGTCAAATTTTGTTGGCTTGTGTTATAGGTGATATTATAAATGAGAAAGTTTTTTTTAAACAAGATCATAAAGACGACTCGGAAGCGAAGGAAGGCGTGATGTCAGGCAGAGTATGTATGATATGTATTCATGGCATGGGGGGCAATATTCATATTTGATACTGTATCTATTGTCATGTAACTCCTAACTGAAAACATCTGGAAAACCATACGCCTGTGCCAGTTTTAAGGTAACTTAGAATAGCGGCATTTAATAAGAATATACAAGCAGAGGTATGTATCTTAATGTTTAAAATGACGATGTAAATGATTTTTTTCTTTTAATGTAATGAGAGTGTAAAGAAGGGAGCCTCGATGGCATAGGTGGTTAGTGCACTTGTTCTTTACTTTGTGCGATTTCATGTGTGAAGTAAACCAAAAGCTGTATAAATCTAATAATTTTATTATCATTATAAGACAGATCGATCGGTAACCAGAGGGAATCCAAGTGCATTAAAAGAAAATGACACTTAAATTCAAGATACTAAGAAATATGACGAGCTTAGGTGCACTGTTATTTGTGTGTTCCAAAAAGCGACACAAAGGTATAAAATAATTTGATGGAAAATGACATCTAACTCCAGGAAATAAGGTACAATAACGGGTTTTGGAGCATCGGCTATTACTAGGTTGATGCGTGTACCAAAACCCGTTAAAATATTTTACTTTTTAATGGGTACTAGGTCAAGTAGGGATTTGTAAGTACCAATATATGTGACACGTAATAATAATTACATTTCAATAAGATTTGCCTTAAGTTATAGGTTAAATGAGTAGATAATTTACTCATATAAGTAAATAAATTATCATTCTAACCTTAAAGCTTTTCACAGCAGCACATCAGGCTTAGCAATGTAACCTGGTGGTTTCGTAGTTCAATGACAAAACTTTGTAAAAGTTTACTTTTTTCGGACAGCACACTTTCAATGGTATACAGTTTTGACGCCATTACACTTATGGATAAGTTTTGCCACTATAATTGCACTGAATATAACTAAGAGTTTATTACCATTCACATACTTAAACTATTTTTTAATAGAAATGCGCAATCATAAGAAAACTTACTAGTTAACGGGTACCGGGACGTTATCGGCATTAGGGACATCTACCTTAAATAACGTATAGTACTTGGGGATTAATAATTGTGCTCACCACACAAAAATATGGTCCAACCGGGATTCAATCCTGCGACCTTTGGTGCAGAAGGTAGGATCGTTACCATTGCACCAAGCGGCCGTCAAAATGGCAATAAATACGTAAGTGGAGTTAACAGCACATCAAGGTATGCGATTTGATGATTTCCATTACCTTATTGGAGCGGAGCGAGCGAAGCTTCCACGGACCAACTTCAATGGCGCAATGTATGTTACGCCATAACTTCGTTTAGAACAAGATTGTGACGGAGCCCGAATTATGAAATTTGCAAAAATTCCCATCGAATCGAAAATATGGCGCTAGCGTAGCTTTATGCTTAGCGACTGTATCGCCTCGTACCTTGTCATTATTATTAAGATCATTTTACAGTTAGAATCCAAAAAAAGGCTTAATTTACAATTTTTTTTTTGTCTGTCACCCACGAGGGTATAGTCATAAGATGAAATACACTGTAGAACTATGTCACATTACATCAGTTATTTATTTCTATACTGTTGTCTCTTTGCTTTCAGCCAATTTAGTGTGACATAGTTCTACGGTGCTTGTGACTACGTCCGATGTAATTATATAAAGGTAAATGAAAACCTATCATTGAACACTCTTATCGCTATGTAGTTTAAAAGAACTGTAGATTTTTCAAGTAGGAAATTATTGATGGCTTACACCCATTAAGCTGACCATATGGTAGGCTACACTGGTGTTGAGATGACGCACATGCCTAAAACTGAACCCTTCCAGATCTACAATGATGGTAAAACCCAAGATTTGCATCTTTGGTTGCTGCAGTGTTATTTCATTCATAATAAGGGCGGTGCGAATAACATCTGTAACCGGTACGACATCTGGATCCCATTTTCCTGAAAAAAGTGAATATTACTTTCTAGTTAAGTGGCAATAAGCCGAATCGGTACCTAAAGTTCTATCATTGAACGCTAAATTGACGACTTCCGAGACTCGGCTTGCATACCTGTTTCCATGGTGACGCCACTCCGAAGTCCCGGGTTCGCAGTCCGGCCTAGTCAATAAAGAAACGTTTATAGACCAGGGCCTGGATGTTGCGGATAAGTAACACAAGTGCTTAAGCCATTTAACTTAGCTTCAGAACAATTTATGTGATGTCTCATATTTATTTCCATATTATTAACAGTGATCGGAGTAGGTATATTGATTTTTGCTACTTGCGTCGGAAATGTTCATAAAAATAATAACATGGATACGCCATTTTTCCGGAACAGCGTTCCGTTCTTTTGGGAAGCACTAAAATATTGTACACTTAACTGTACTTTTAACAATTATCAGATTTAAAAGGCTTTTATTTAACTTGCGATGTTTATAAATCTGTGACCGATACGAATTTTGGAAGCTAAATTAGAACCACATCCCTATGTTCGTTTGCGTTAAAATTTGGTGTAGTATTAAATATAAAATAAACAATTATTAAACAATCGGCAAAAGGGAAACAGGTTATTGTAAATATTTATTTTCTGGCAGATGATTTGAGTGATTCAAAATGCCTTTGGTTTATCACTGGAAGAACACTTATTTATAAAGATTGAAGATAGCTTAAAGCTGCGATTTGACGATCAGTTTTTCGCATCAGTTGAACTGACGTGCATCCAAAATTTGATCGTGAGTGTCGAATCATCGCTCCAGAGTTTTCACTGACGACGCACCACGAATTTCCGAGACTACCATAAATCCAACTCAGCGCGTCGCAGAATTGAAGTTTCTTTTTCGGAATTAAATTTTTTTCGACACAAACAAGTAGTACTTCTCCCAATAGTCCGGCCGATCGAAAACTGAAGAGCCGGAGTGACGCCAGTGAATGCGGAAATCGAGTTGGCCTAAAACCATTTGGAGTGACGCCACAGTTTTACGTCTGGACTGACGCGAAAATCTGATCGTCAATGCCCACTTTAACTGTTTCAGTATTGAAGCCTGTCAATTACAATAAATGTTTTATAGAATAAATTGCCTAAACGGGGTGATTTGACGAGATTTTAACTTGTCACACGTGCGGCGCTCGGTATGTTAATGTGAATATATTTTTCACAGTTATGAGAATCCACTTATTTATAATTTATTGAATACATAAAAGCGTTTTTGTTAGATCATTTATACATTATTCAAATATGTGATGCGTCTGCCAGTCGTTTTATATGTTACTCGACGGGCAAAATTTGTTTTAGCGCGATAAAAATATGTATTACAACTTAGTCGAATGCACGGTAAGGCTTTAATTGATTAAAACACAAAAATAAACATTATTAATTGTCTGTTGTGCCTATAATGTTTCAACAGAAAGGAGGTTTCCATTACTTATGCGCCGAAACACTGAAGAAACGTTAAAGAAAGTATTTTAAACTTTTTAAACTTTGTTTTGGCACTATAAGTGTAACCGTATATACTCGTTTTATATAATAATATTTACAATCAAGTGTCCTGACAACGAGAAGGCATATAACCCTGACAGGCTTTGAAATTAAAATTGATACTATATTATTGATAGTTTTGTAAAAATAACTTCTTAGCTATATGACTTGACGCAAAAACCATGTACTTAATCTGTGGATCTAGTTATACCGGCCGTGGGTGGGTTTGACTACATATTTTTCTCTTATAAATTTTTTTGCATAATTAAAGTATTTTTAATAAATTTTGCACTCCTCTTTGAGCAGTCGTTTTTACAATTTAGAAAGTAAGACAGTCTTTGTTACATTAAGACCAAAATAAATGGCGTTCTATATATTTATTTACTGACCCCTTCATTCCAAGGGAAAAGGACATGACATGATGTATGTTTGGATGAATGGATGTATGATTATATGTATGTACTTATAAAGAATATATAAATAGTATGTTAGTTAAGTTCTACAGCATTTGACTCAGATAAATAAAACTTTAAATCACTTGTATGAAACATTAATATTATTGCGTACACTAGGTTAGATTCGTGGTAAAGCCGACTAGTTTGTAAAAACCTTCTTTGCCTTCATATTTTATCGGAGATGAGAAAATATAAAATCGGACGTAAAAACGCTTCTTCCAAGAATCATCCTTTCACTATATTGACTTTCGGAAACCAACTGTGACAAGAACATGAAGAAATTTCTCTCATGAAAGTGCTTTGTATGGTTCATCAGAAACGTCATGGACACAAGTCCAAATCCTTTAACGTGAGAAAGTTTATTAAAAGCAGAGTTCGCCCGAAAGTCGAAGTCTTAGCGATACTTTAATAACATAGATTGCGATACCGCCAATAATAGTATTATCGAGATGAGTGTGGCTTTGACAGCAAAGCCGTTGCAATAGTAGTTGTTATATGAAAATATAAAATATAAGTAGTATGAATAGTAGAATAAAATCTTGATGGTTCTCTAAAGTTACTGACTCTGACTTATTTAAAGATTTAATTAATAACTAGCTGACCCAGCCACGCGTTGCTGTGGCATAGTAATTTTAATTTGTTATTTTTTTTTTAAATCAATTAAGATTTTTTCTAAAATAAAAGTAGCCTAAGTTACTCCTTATTACATCAGCTACCTTCCTATAAGAGTCCCGTCAAAATCGGTCCAGCCATTTCAGAGATTATCCGGAACAAACAGACAGACTGACAAAAATTGTAAAAAATGTTATTTTGGTGTATGTACCGTATATATATTCATATGTATGTAGTAAAAAGCGGTTATTTCAATATTACAAACAGACACTCCAATTTTATATATATGTATAGATTTATACTTTTATATTACACTTAATGCAAATTCTGCTTCTTCATACATATGTGACAGCAAAGCCGCACTCATCTCGTTAATGCTAATTTTCGCGGTATTGCAATCTATGTAATCAAAATATCGCTAAGATTTCGGCCTTTCGGGCAAATTCTGCTTTTGATAAACTTTCGCACATTCAAGGATTTTATCACGATTTCAATGGGCGCAAGGCATCGAGGTTTATCAACGGTGTGAATTAGGTATTGAAGGTGTGAATCTAAATGGATCGGAGTAATGAAAATAAAAGGAGAATATAAGCAATTATAAAACACAACAAATGATATTCAAGGTAAAGGAGAAAATAACCTGGATTAGGCTTGTGCAATATATGATTTAAAAAAGCTCGCTTCGTCTATTTTGCTTTGTGTAATGTGGCTATACAAATATTATCGATGTGTACGGCCGCAATAAGATAGGAAAGGGAAAAAATTGAAGAAGACATTGTGTTTAATTAAGTCTCTTGTGAAGATGAACATAAAATCCTTACCAAACTTCATAAGTATGATCCGTCCATTCTTCGGATTTTCGGGTAATGTACCTGAATATACATTCTTCACCTTGGACAAGCTGAAAGGGTCACATTCGTAAAGATATGTACTGCTTCGTCGAAACTCTTCATATCGCACCATCTGAAAACTTCATAAGTTCTTAATGTGCCATATAATTTTCGTCATCATCCTATTAATGTTCCATAAGGGAGAATAATCATAATATTTCTTATATATTAACCTAGCCCAAAGAAGGTAATCTTTATGAAAAAGTATTACAAGCAAAATGAAGTCGCTGACTCCGAACTAGGTTTAAAACCTGTATTTCGGAAATCAGTTCCCTTCTTCCTTAACCTATGTACAAAATAAACATACAAAAAGAAAACGTATTTTGTGTTAAAAGTTAGACTTAAATGTGTGCGTTGGGTGTATGTGTGTGTGGGTGTGTCGTGAGTGTATGTGTGTGTGTGTGTCTTCTGTGTGTGCGTGTATGTGTGTGCGTGTATGTGTGTGCGCATGCGATACTAGGGTATCATAACGGATATGGTAACATATTCATAGAACTATGAATATGTTACCATATCTAAGTCAAGGGTATTTATATATATCTATATATAAATACCCTTGACTTAGGTACAACCGCCCTTATTATTTGTACAAATATCTGTCCTTGAACACAGGATCATCGGTGCGAAAGGCAGGATCGCTACCGTTGCTGCACCAAACGGTCGTTGATCAGAATGCCTAATAACGGTCAACGTGTGGAGGTTAACATTTGTAACTATAGAAACTTGCGCATGTTCTTAACCTATACAAATGCGATCTTACGATCAATTGTTGGATTAATAACGAAATGTCGAACTCTTTCGAATGCTTCGAAATGCACTTTGAGCATTGGTCTCAGCTACGTCTGTTATTGTTAACACAAAAGCGGTAAACATCCACCGATTTTCACTAAGTTCGTGTGGTAGATTCTCGGAAAGACAGACCGTGTAGTAAGGACATTACTAGGGTGTCAATGATGAAGGACTGTGATGTAGCCGAAATCAAATCCACGTGCCTATTAAAGAGCGTAAGGTAATATTTTTAATGGGTTACCCATTTTGTGGTCGGCCCTTGAGGAAGCCCAACCATTGTGATTGCAAGTCGAATGTGTAACCACTGTGCCATCTAGCTTCCTTGCTTGTTTCACATTTAACTGGTTGCATACAGGAGTTGCATACTTGGTCGTTTTGCATCAGAGGAAACTAAGCAAAGTTTGTACTATGTTTACTTAATTAAATATTTCCGAGACTCGAACTCATGACCGTCGGTGTAAAGGCAGGATGATTAATGTTGACCGAACGGTCGTCGGATATTAATGTTAAGGGCTGTGGGTAATTTATCTCTGTTTTCATATGTATATTTAAAAAAAACACCGCGATAAATCCCTTTTTTTTTCGTGGATAAATTATTTGTCAGATCAAGCTCGTTCGTTCCTTCGTTTCTGGTAATTGTAAGTAGCAACGAATCGGTTAATTCGATTCAAGTTCGACTGTTGAAGAGAGATGCCACTATAGACCAGGTATAGCGGTGTCTCACTTTGACTATTGAACTTGCATCGCGCTAAGAGATCATAAGGCCTCTGGTATTTTAATTTAAACTATTTTATTACCAGTCTGTGCGCTAATGCAGGGATGAAGCGACGGCATCGAAGGAATCTCAGGCAGTAAGCGTCGTCGATACGTCGTGGGTTGCATTCACCTCTATCTGACAAAAAAATACACCTCAGATAGGATTTGGACCCATGTCTTTCTGGTCAACCGGGTATGATACTGTAACCGTTAAGCTATCAATATTTACAATGCGTCAAATATTTTCGCGTTAATTTTCTTTTTATTCCTTCGTGGTGTGCTAAATGCTTTTGTTATGAGTGGATGCGTCCATTTATATGTTTAACGACAAGTGTCAAACTCGGTGCTCTTAATTTAAAGCTGACATAATAGATCACCTGATGGGCAACAGCCGCCTTTACCAGACCCCTCTTTCCCACTGGGTACTCTGGGCAGATGCCCAGGGCCCCGTGATCGATTGGGGCCCCTAGTTCCTGTCAGATTACTTAACTAATACGGAAATTTTATTACTGAAAACCTTATTTAATTAGAGTAAATGGAACCTCAATTAGATTATCGACTTGCTTATTAGTTTTTGCAAAGTGCGAAGCTGTTCTACTTTCGCCCAATATAAGGCTATCGAATTTCAGCATTTTTAGATAATTTTAAATATGTCAGAATCGCCCCATTAAAATTAAAATTTATCTATTCATCTATTGACTGTCAATAAGAAATCCGAAATCTTGTTTATCTACTTTCATTGTCATACTTTTAATAAAGTGTGCTGTCAAAGTCATAGATTATGGTATTCTTATATGTCCAGGGCCTCCAATAGGTTAAAGACGGCCCTGGTCTTTACGATTCGGCAGCAGTAAAGTAAATTGTGAACATTGACCAAACAAAAAAAAAATAGATGGTGTTGACGAAATTCTTTAGGTTGAGTTGAGGTTGTGCGACGTCGTAGACGCGTTTGTCGCCAAAACCGGATGCGCTAGGACCGCCGTAAAAGCGCAGATGATCAGAGAGGGGCGAGATGGAACTGGCCATCTTTAAATGAGAGTTCCGGTGGCAGCGGCACAGGCTGCAATGAAGGACGAGGCGAAGATTCGCGTTGGATGGAGCGTAGCGGAGGTGAAGGTGTTGTGCCCCCGTCCTCTGCGTTGCTACAGATGCCTCGGTATCGGGCACATCAAGATCAGGTGCCCAGCAAAAGAAGACCGTAGCGGCCTCTGCTTCCGGTGCGGCGCATCGGGACACAAAGCAGCCCAGTGCCGAAAGGAGCCCACATGCTCGGTGTGCGCCGCCAATGGACGACCGGCCGACCATATTATGGGAGGTCGCAGGTGCGACCCACCGGTAGTGAAGGGGAGGCCCCCTGAACCGGTGGTCCGTATGGAGGAAGGGGCACCCACACCATCTGGTGCCCAACCCCCCCCGTAAAAACGCTCGGGGGGGAGAGAGCCTCTTCCACCCCTCCCTCGCGGGAGGGGCGTGAAGACGCCGGAAGCGCGGGCGCGAGCGGGGGTCGCACGCGGAGCGCTTGAGGAGGGCCCTCGGTACCATCTCCCGAGGGTAGAGCCCCCTCTCGCCGCCCCCAGGTGGCATCGGAGCTTTTCTCCGAGGCCGCGTGGGGGGGTCGAGAGGGGTGCTCGGCGGGACGGCGGCCGCGGAAGCCCCCCGGGAACTATTGTTCCCGGAGGGCTTCCGAGGACGCACGTCCCGATTGAGGTGGAGAGGGGAATCGACTGCACACCTCGGCCGCCACTAGGGTCGGTCGAGTGGTGCGGCGGTTCTTCTCCCCACCAAAAGAGGGCCAGCGGTTGTCGGAGCGGGAGATCGGCAGCTGCATTGCACTTGGCCCTCAGGCGTGCGGGGTGTTCAGGGCGTCACGGTTCACCCCGTTGCTCCGTCCCTCACGGAGCATAGGCGAGGTCCGCCCACGAGCGCGGACCCACACTGGTTCGGGTCGCGGAAGAAGCCGTAAGGGGCCACGCGACCCCCACCACTGTGTTGCGGGACGCCGCAGGGTTTTAGTGGGTAGGCCTCCAAGCTTTTACCGGGCGCTAGGCCGGGTAGGGGCATGGAGGAGAGTCCCACATATCGTCTCGTGCTCTCCCGGCACGAGCGAATGCGTAACGCATTTACTGCGAAAACAAAAAAAAAAAAAAAAAAAGGTTGAGTTGAGGTTGAGAGCAGTTAAAGCTTGTTTGCCAGAAGACATGGATCCGATTATATTTTTTTATTTTAAAGTATAGACGTGTTAGGTGAATGTACTTTTAATTTGACATACAGTTCTTAAATATGTAACAAAGCCCAATAATAATATTAATCTATAATCTAAGAACACAAATTTCTTGTTTTTGTGTTTGTCTGTCCGCTCTTTTTCCCGCTCTTTTTCCATTGTATACGAGTTACCATAGCAACGCGTTACCGCGTTACTAACTGACCAGCTAGTATATACTCTAAGAACACAAATTTTTTGTTTGTGTGTTTGTCTGTCCACTCTTTTTCCCGCTCTTTAAACGTTACCATAGCAACGCGTTACCGGTTCAGCTAATAAAGATAATTTATACAACATAACATACGTTGTTCTGGACCCAAATTTAAAAGCTATAAATCTTGAGTTGCGCAGTACGAGAGCATGTTTGTATTACTGAACTCATAGCTTTGTTTATAATCATATGCACATATATCATGGGTTATTTATGTGTTTTTTTTTTGCAATATGCAGTTTTGCAATATTGAATGTGATTGCATAAAAAAGCGGTTCGCTTTTAAAAAACAAAACATTTGAAATTGTGAAAGATTTTTTTTTATATGTAGATTTGTTGTATAGAGTGGTTAGTTATGGAGACTACCTGTTCACATAAATAGTGTTATCAATATCATTGTCTCTCTCTAAAATAAGTATTAATTGAAAAGCTTTAGAAATAGTATTTTTGTTCTTCAGTAACATATGAATGCCACCTATGGTATACCTATACATTCCGTGTGTTTGGCAGAAAAAAGCGCTTGAGAGCGCTTACCAGCGCTGAAAAACAAACTGTACAGTTTTCGGCCGGGATACGTTTGCTAACTTCAGTTGCGTTGGCACAATCCGCCATTTTGCTTATTATCGCTAAGCGATCACCATTTTGCTTGCAAGCGCTCTCAAGCGCTTTTTTCTGCCAAACACACGGATTTTTCACTCGAGTCTGGGTCTGTCTCGAGTCTGGTAGCTCGGGGAAAAGAACGACGACAGGCGTATTTCAGATGCGATTCTGAAATCAATTTTGATAGTAAAAATATTAGAAAACATCACAATTATTTTTCTGAACCCAAGTTATCTAGCTAAAGCACTTCAGTTATGGAATTCAGAAACAACGAACGACGACGATCGACCCCGTCTATGAACCTTGGAGTGGTGTAACAATAAAGATCGGAGTGCAGCCACGTGGTACGCTTCATTAATGTATTCGTATTTTGTGGGCTTTTGCCACTAGAGTTTTCTGATTTATAAATAACTAGCTTTTACCCGCAGCTTCGCCCGCATTTTTTTTTTCAATAAAAAGTATCCTTTAATACTTCTGATACCTCCAAGAATATATGTACGAAGTTTCATGATGATCGGTTTAGTAGTTTTTGCGTTAAAGCATAACAAACAAACTTACATTCATATTTATAATATTAGTAGGATAGCTAAATTTTTATTTCCATGAGCCTTATAAAAACGCAAAAATTCTATCCCCCACACTAGCCATAGTTTGTCCTGTGGGGAAAGTAACCGGTTTACATGGCAAATTGTTGCAATATAGGATACAAATCACTACCTAGTATAAAACAAAGTCGCTTACTCTGTCCCTATATCCCTATGTATGCTTAAATCTTTAAAACTACGCAACCGATTTTGATGCGGTTTTTTTAATAGATAGAGTAATTCAAGAGGAAGGTTTATATGTATAATACATGCATAATATAGTAGAGCATTGCATTCGTGCGAAGACGGGGCGGGTCGCTAGTAAAAAAAAAAACAAAATTTTTTAATCAAAACCATTACAAAAATTGTGGATATCATATATATATATATATGTGTGTGTGTGTGTGTGTTTGCGTGCATGATGTGTATATTTATTTATTTAGATTCACCAGTGGTTGTTTACATTAACTTTACATTGAGAAAACTCATGAACTACTTACTTACATAACTTAATGTAACAAATATGCATGTTAAAAGTGAATTAAGCTTAAAAAAAATCATAAAAGCTTCATAAAAGATTCGTGATCCAGTAGTGCTACGCATCATGTGTCAAGCCAAGTTTGGCTTAGGATTGTCTAAGTTTAGCGAACGAATCGGTATGGAAGTCAATATTCAATGTATATTTAAAAAAGAACCGGTGTTTTGCAATAATCACTGTACCTGTTTTTAGTTCAAGGCAATCAAACCGGAAAGTGACGGATATTCGATGCCGCTTTTGCCGGTTTGTGGTAAGCACTATAGGCACAGATTACTGTATAGTTACTCTATAGGTTGCAAGTGTCACGCGGGCGATACCCTCACTGGCGTAATCACAGCCTTTGGTAATTAGAGACAGATTGGCACACAGTCACCGGCTCTTTTTCAACTAATATGGAATTCTTTTAATCAGTGTTGACAAACTCCGTGGTCGAGTGGCTTGGATACAGGTTTTTAGGTCACGCCATCGGAGTGGCTCTGGATTCGATCCCCCGTGAGGCCAAAGTGAAAACGAACTTCTTTTTAAATGGGTTTTTGGTACCGTTGCTATTTCTGAATTCCATAACACAAGTGTATTAGTTATTTTACTTGTTCAGAACAATGTATGTGTTTTTGTTGTTTAATAAATTAAATTACTATTTAAATTAGTATTAACACATGTAAACTTAAAAATATATCAAGAGTATTAATAAGGTCTACTACGAATATAGACCTATGGTACTACAGTAAAAAAGCTCATCAGTTCACTATAAAATATATAGTTCTCTTAACCGGTTTATTGCGGTATCACTTTCTTTTGCGTGTGGTGGTAGCCACTGGAGCCGTGTCATTTTTAAATCGATCATAACTCCTTCAAATTAAGTTTTAGGGAAATCTACCCAGAATAAAACTATCTTCATTTTTCACGTAAATCAAGCTCGTCGCCCTATTTTCTGGTAATTGTATGTAGAAACGAATCGGTTAATTAGTAAATTAATGACTTTGGTTTTTATAAATTGAATCCAAAATTCCCATTTTAGATTTTTGGATGTTAACCTCCTACCGCTGTAGTTGAGCTATACACTACCATTCTAAATTTAAAGCAATCGTAGAATAAAAGTGGATTAAATCTCAAAATGTAATGGTACCAGTCATTGCTGTAACGAAATTGTGAAGAGAAAAAAAATTTTTTGACCTTCATTTATATCAATTTATATTGATTTTAGTCAAGTTCAAAAAATGTTATATTCCGCAAATCTGTTTGTATATCATTTACTTATTAGTCGTAACTGAGGCCCTACCATCACCCTTTATCGCGATTCAAGTTCAGCTGATGAAGAGGGATGCCACTACAGACCGCGTGTAGCGGTGTCTTGTTTTGATAATCGTACTTGCAACGCTATGAGAGATCAGGCCTTCAGGACTTACGTAATTTTTAGTTGTCGCTATTGACAGACGTTCCCTATATCTACAAACAGTGACATTGTTACCTCATACCAGGTTTTAATGTCATCGAAATAGAATTCAAAATTTTGTGAATTTATGCAGTATATTAACATAAAAACACGATTGACAATCACTTTTGGCTCTGACACAATTGTTGTCATCAACACGCTTTCTATTTCTAATAAGAAATAGAAAATAGATTGTTACCTATACCCTTAAAAACGTTAAACTGAGAAACCTGCTAACTTTCTCTATTAAATTTTCAACTTAAGCTGTAAAACACAGAATTCAATACTAATTGAGAAAATAATTCCTACTCTAAGTTGACTGCTATTGTCCGTACATATTAAACACATATTGTCTAATAATTAACCATGCAACAAAAAATTACGGATGAAAATTAATATTATTTCATCTTATGTGTCTACTAGTTTATTATCGAATTGCCCTCAATAAACAAATGAGCTGCCTTCATCAACATTATTTCAGCCGATAGACATTCACAGGGAAATGCAAGCCTCATCCGAAAATGGAGGGGTTTTGTTAAAATCTTCATGCTTAGATGTGAGACCATAATTCGGGGAACGCTGCTATCCATTTTGAGGTTCCCGTAGACCTCTAGGTGTGCGGTGATACCTTCAGTATCATGATACCTTTAACGACACCTTTAGTGTAAAATGTTGGTGCTATTCTACTCGGCCGAACACTTTACGGTATTGGGGTAAAACCTAGGAATTATGAAACAAATTTGGAAAAATTAATACTTGCAGCGGTTCATTATATTATAATCAATTAACCTTGACTAAAAAATTAAAGCAGTGTACATTTTTGTGTGGAAAAGATATCATTGATTTAGTAAGTGCTTAGAGTAACAATGCAATGAATGCGTGTTTCGATTTGGAATTGTCGTATTTCTTCTTCTGCACATTTTATTATTTTTTAATTATAAGTTATTTCGTAAATATTTACCTAATATCAGAGAGCGTAGTTCTTCAATCAGCTTAGACCGGGTGTTTGGGTCCTCCAAACAGTTTCGCAGAGCAAGTTCTTCGAACTCTGGGTCTTCAAATCTGCTGATCTCCGCTTGGAACACAACATTGAGGAACAGCATTTTGTAACTTGTCTAAAACGCAAAATATTGAAAAATTATTCTCTGGTACACTTATCGCTATGACTTTTTTTTAATTTAGAATGGGTTAGCTTTTGATCCCAATCAAGCCCGGGGGCCAAGACAGAATCCACGATGGAACGAGCTAACCCAGAAGGTGCCTATTCTTCCTGGCTTTGAAAATTGACGGGTTATAAGTTCTCGGAAATACAGACGCAGGGAGGGAGTTCTATTTCCTTGATGTGCGCATTATGAAGGATGTTAAAAAGCGCTTCGTGCGACAGGTAGGGATATTCTTACTAGTATTGAGAGTGGGAAAAATCCACTTGGATCTGCTGGTATGGATAAGTTGAAACTCTTGAGGTCACTTTAAAATAAATAATGTAGCTTACGATTGGTAAGACTATGAGGGACGATGTCAGATGCCTCTGTTCTACTGTAGTCGCTTTTTCAGAAATAAACCGCTCAAAAATTAAATATATTTTTAAAACTTGCGAAACAAAGGCTGATTTAGGAAGGCTGCATTGGAAACCAAATAGATTTTTTGAGAAAGGAATATCTCAAGTTTGATCTAGTTGTTCTCTAAAATATAGAAAATAAAAATCTAAATAGTAGAAATTAAAACGAGATGCCGTGATTTGCCATTTGGCCCACGTTAGGTCCCCGGTTCAATTCGAATTTAAAGTTAAATTTAAATAAAACATTGATTTATTATCCTCAAAAGTGACACGGTCAATGTTATATTTGTAACAAATGAATGAACTTCGAAGTCACACAAATGAAAGCTCTTTTAAGTTTTAGCCATGGCTAAATTACTCAACCGAACATTTCTTAAAATCCTCCGCAATATAATAGTAATATATTAAAAGTTTTACATCATTCCTTAATGGAAGATGACCTCAAATTTGAATTATATATAAAATTTTGACATGAGGCGGCCGTAAATAGTCAACTAGAGACCAATAACTTACGTACGTGTCTTTATTTACTGATAAAGACTACACGGTGTTAAAATAGCTGTCGGAACATTTATCAGTAAATAAAGGGCTTCGGGTCTTTGTAATACCAACCTTTATCAGGATTTTTTTACATGGTATTTTTTCTCACTAGTTTGATTTGTTAGTTCGAAAATTCAATACTTGGAAACCGGTAATTTTATTGAACCGGTTCGATGAAACTACACATGGGACTTTGTGAGAAAGGTTTGTGAATCGGTTTATACGCCGATTTGTAGTTTTAAAAATAGATATTTTCATTTACATCATCCGGTTATTTTTTTTCATGAAACTACTAAACTTGATGTTTTGCGAACGACCTACGCGTCTCACGTTTTTCTCAGTAACAATGGCGCGGGTATTTCAACAAATTACCTACAACAAATCGCATCTCACTATCCCAACGGTCTCTAAGAATAAACCGGTTTATTTAGGTTTGCTTCTCTTTAGTTCCGTACCGTAACTTTACGATAAAACCGGTTATATCCTAATAATACCTTAATTTTGAATCGGTTTCCAGGCCTGGTTGAAGGTATCCAGTTATCTGTGTTCCTAATTGGACGTGTAGTAGAATTGGCCCACCATTTTAACAAGCGCATAGAAGCACTTTGTAAGCTATGATAATTGTTTAATGTTATTAATTTTTTCACACAACTTTCAGCTCTTTACATTAATTAAATTAATAATTGACTGATAAAATATTTTTCACTAATCTTATTTCAAAAATCCATTTCGTTTTGACGTGTTTACTCATCTCGGTAGAAGCTATTTGTAATTTGGCTTTGAGTTTATTTTCATTAAATTCGGAATTACTCCGCATTCATTATTCAGTCATTCCCTGAACCGATCGACTTGCTTTAAATATTTTTTCAAACGTTTTCATTGATTGATTGACATACTCGTAACACTAATTTGGAAAACATTTGTTTCATTTTACTTTTCCTTTTGTTATTGATATTTTGTTTGTGTTTTAATTTACAAAGGGGGCCGAATGTTGCGATATTTTTATTTGTTATTTAAATTTGGTCTTATATAAACATTAATATACTATTATAGATTACTTAAAGATACCATTACCATAAGGGTTGTCACCTTTTTTGAAGTTGAAAAACTTTTTGGGGTATAATGAAAATAAAGATTTTTTGATACATCATTATAAATAAGCAATTATTTTTATATCTTTATAAACAAGTTTGTTTGTAACTACTTTGCAATATATACTTATTACATAAATATGCTCATAACCAGTAACAAGTCAATAACAGTCAGAGTTACAGACTTACATACTAAATCTAGGCGTACTTACTTGCCGTAGATTATAAAGTACATGTACAAAAAAGAGGAATTTATTTTATGCTTTATGTACGGGTGGTAACCCTAATTACTATTATAGATTCATTATCATCTAGCAGAAAGTTCACTGCTGGAAGACCTATCTCAAAAAGAAGGGTTCTGCTGTAATCTGCGCGCTTGGTAAGCACGTTGAGGATCGCAGTTAGAAAACGGTACCAATTATGTGGTCTACGGGAACTCTATGATGATTGCCTTCTTTTCGACACCCAAAAATCTGAAGAATTGGTGCTATTCTTCTCTTCTGGACACCACACAGCATAAATTACTTTGGAATGTAATATATATGGATATTTCTTGTATTACTGGATATTAAAGATACATAGTTTGTAGAAAATTATTATCACACAAGCACTCCTGATTGTTGTAAGTAATACGATTGTAAAATGTTTGGAATCTCGATGCAAAATCGTGACACATATACAAACCCAAGTGGTTTCCTTTGTGTCAGCTATAGTCGATAAGTGTCATTGTATAAGCATTTATAATGATAAATAAAAATAAAAACTACCTTAAAATTATTTGCTTATCTATAAAATTACCGATTTGTGTGGTTGGTTTATGAAAAGTTTTGTTTTTCTTATTATTTTTAAACAAAGTTTTGTCTTTATTGATCGGTTTCTATGTAAGAATAACGCAAGGAAATAAATATTATGTATTTAAAAAAAAAAACAATAAAGTATCAAAGCACTAACTCTGTGAATTGAAATAAAGCAGCACTTGAATCCTATTAAATTTTTAATGACTGGGTTTTGATGTCTGTCGACCTAAGTAGATGTAATTAAAAATATGGTTTGGCTTACATCTTACATGAGTTTGTGTATAATATAGTATGTTTAAAAAAATGATTTAATAATATCAATTACTTTTTCCAGCACATATTGAATGGGTTTTAATTTTTAGCATTTACCAATAAAAAATAATCATATTTTCGAGCCCTCAGGCAGTGGTGTTTAAAGAGGCTTATATTAAATATTATAGTACCTAAAATTTTATTGTAAGAGGAAAACGAGAGTATAATATTTACTTTACATTTGTACGAATAATAGTACATCATCCTACAACAAACTGAAAATTTCTCATTTGTTAATGAACTCTAAGAGCTGCACATAAAGTACAAATTTGATATTTTTGCATACCTATATATAACATCAACTTGATGTGTTGTTGACTGTACTTTTATTACCATTACACCCATTCACACACGCTCTCACGCAGTTATCGGCACAATGTGGATTGATACATCGATTAAAATTATGAAAGTAATAAAGTGTATACATACTTTCATATTTTATTTATATCTATACAATTTACCTATGTTAATTGGCACTGGTCTGAACAGGCGGTGACTACGTGATACAGGTAGTCACTTAATAGGAGTGTCACCACAAAACTTTTTGTAAAAGAGTAAAAGACTTTTTTTCTATTTTTTTGATAATTTTAAAAACTTATCATACAATAAAAATAACTTTTAACGTAATATAGTTTTACGAATTTTTACTAATGAGGTAGATATTTTATTTCTACAGTACCTATCTGATAGTTTTTAAAGCGGTTAAATTATTGTCAACAAAGCAGTATTTTCATTGACTTTATCTAAATGTGCATTTCTTATCAAAATACTCTAACCACTTTGAACATTTTAAAAAAGAAAATAAACTTACCCAAAGAATACAAAAGCAACGAAATTAAAGTTTTATTCACTTTGTTTACTTTCACACATTGTCTTGAAGTTGTTATTGTTTGGTTTTGTTTTTTGATCTCGATTCTAGATCAATACGAGTTCTCACGATGGAAGTTGCGCAGCACTAAAATGATCTTGCTAGTTGCGAGGACGCACTGGCGTAATCAGGACATGCATTAATGCACTAGCTACACGGCGAAGAGAAGAGCAATTTTGTTGCTAAATCTGTCAATTTAGAACTTATGCTAATGGGTTTAAGCTCTAAATCCTAAAGCAGACGTGAACATTAAATGATGATCTTAAAACCTTTAGCTGGTATATTCGAGCGATTCATTTTTAAACAGAAAAAAATTGTTAATAATTTAACGGTCTTCTTGTCTAGTTTAGCTAGGTTCTCCAATGACCGTCGTCTGGCTGTGGTGCCAGATTTCCCTTCGGATCCTATCCTAATAGGATCCAACCCTTCTCCCTAGAGTACTGTGGCGACCTCCTTGTATCCTCCGTCTATGATACCGCATTCCACCTCTTTACGTATATTTGCTTTATGGCAAGTAATGTCACCCTTTTAAATATAGAATATTCTAGAAGGCTAGACGAACATAAGAGAATCACCAGTAGTATCTGAGAGTGTAACCTGAGTCGTGGTATTGAGAGTTCAGTAATAGAATAAAGCGTGAAATACCTATATGGTTTGAATTAACGTTCAAGTTCCCAAAGATCCCGGAGCGCGCGTAGGGCGCAACAGTACCTAGACTTACCACTCTGTTAGAAAACAAACGAACGTGCCTCATCTACGTGTGTCTAAGTGGTGTATCCTGTTAAATTCAGTAGGTATTAGTTATAGGTGGGTTTGGGTACCTAATTGTCAGTGAACTACTAGTTGTGGGCCGAAATAAAAAAAAGGCTTCTTTAAATCGTAGAATTAAAAAGCAAGAATTTAAAATAACTAAAATATCAAGCCAGCAGTTAAAAAAATAATTCAAGACAACAGGTGAAATATGTACGAGGAGATTCAGCATATAATTCGCGTATAATTGTCCATTCGCGTTTTAAAAGGTTTCATAACCCTAGGGACTACAATGAATTCCGGTTGTTGCGCGCAAGGTCAAAAAAAATGATAAAAGAATGTTACAATTCCTACATCACGAATGTAGAGGTCTTTGTATGGATTCACTAAATTATTTTTTTCGTTTGTCAAAAGCAAACGATCTGGTGCTGCTATTCCCGATACTGTCAGATTCGGTCATAAGTCTGCTACTGGCGGTCTGGCTGCTGCTGAACTTTTCTCATCGGTGTTCGAGACAGACCTTAGCAGCGCTGCACCTGGCGTTATGGACACTTGCGCCTCTTACTCCCTGTGTGATGTGGTTTTGTCTGAGAAGGACATTCTTGGGAGGCTAACATCACTAAACATAAATAAAGGGGCCGGTCCGGATGGTATACACCCGTGCTTTATCAAACAATGCGCAGCTGCGCTGTCTGAACCGCTCTTTACAATCTTCAATAAGTCTTTGAGATCGGGTTCATTCCCTAATGAATGGAAGAAAGCACACATAGTGCCTATACACAAAACGGGAGATCCCAGCGATTGCGCTAACTACAGGCCGATCAGTATATTGTCATACTTTGGTAAGATCTTTGAGTCCTTGGTGTACGATGTTCTTTTCCACCACTTACAGCCATACATCTACCAGCAACAGCACGGTTTCGTCCCGGGTAAATCAACTGTTAGTAATCTTTTAGAATATACCAACTTTATCAGCAAAACGCTGGGTGACCACGGTCAGGTCGACTGCATTTACACCGACTTCCAAAAAGCCATTGACAAAGTCAGCCATAGGGGTTTGTTGGCCAAGCTTGACTCGAATGGCGTGCATGGTAATCTGTTGCGCTGGTTGAATTCATACCTATCAAATCGGAGTTAACTTGTAGCTTTGAAAGCATACCTCTCACAACCAGTTTCAGTAGCATCTGGCGTTCTTCAAGGCTCCCATTTGGGGCCGTTAATGTTCATTGTCTACATAAATTACCTCATTCCTAGACTGAAAAGTTGCTCTCTCTTATACGCTGATGACCTAAAAATTTTTTGTTCCATAAATTCTGTTAGAGACTGTACTCAGCTACAAAGAGACCTTGACAATGTCAGCGGTTGGTGTAAGGCCAACAACATGAGCCTTAGCATCGGTAAATGCTCCGCTATAACATTTACTTTGAAAAGGAATCCTATTCTCTTTAACTATGCGATTGATGGAACGCTTGTTGAGCGTAAGGTAATGGTGCAGGATCTGGGTGTAATCTTTGATAGTAAGCTCAGTTTCAGTAAACACTGCGAGACAATAGCTAAGCAGTGTAGCAGACTTTCTGGCTTTATATTGCGTGTTACCAAGGATTTTAGATCCCCTAAGAGTCTACTGTTGCTCTAAAAAACTCTAATTATGAGTCTGCTCGAGTATGCTTCTGTAGTATGGTCTCCGCAATACCGTAAGTATGTGGATATCCTTGAGTCTATTCAGAGACGTTTTCTTAGGATCCTTACTTTAAGGTATGGCAAAAAAAGAGAACTCACGACGTACTCGGAACGACTTCGTTATTTTAATATGAAGACTCTTGAGGAGCGACGCAAGGTGCACGACTTAACCTACCTACACAGAATATTACATGGATCACTTCACACTACGCTGCTATCGGATATTCACCTCAAAGTTCCTAAAGTTCTTATTAGGTCCTCTAGAAAGGTATGCCCTTTTTCGATTCCGTTCTGCGATAGCAATGTCTCGTCTCACAACCCTATATTAAGAATGTGTCGTGATTATAACACTCTACTTAACCGGTTAGACGGTGTGCCTGATATCTACGCTTCTTCATCGCTTACCAAATGGAAAACAGCTTTACTTACGATCGACCAATTTTAATTTTAATAAAAGATATTTATTTGCATCAATTTATTATTGATTTATGTTTTCTTTTTCTTTTTTTTGTTAAACCTTATAAATGATTTTTTTCTTGTTAAGTAATAATTTGACGTCCTTCCAAATTTTTTTTATCAATTGAATTTAATTATTCATTTAATCAATTTTTAATTTATTGTAATTGTAATTTTTTATCTAGTCCTTATTATTATTTTTTAATCTTAATTCAATTTTTTTTAAATTATTATTGTATAATATAAATGTACGATATGTTAAAACATGCTGTTCGCACATGTGTTTGGAGTTGCAGCCTACCATGTTGTTTTGTTTTTTATAATGTATAAAAATGATACTGCTGTAAATCTGTTTTGTGTGACAAATAAATAAATAAAAAAATATAATGCAGATTGGATCTGTAAGCCAAGATTCTACTCGAGTAGCTACGCGTCAGAAGGATAGTTTCGCGCTTAGTGCTACACAACCTCAGCGAAGTTTAGAAGCAGGCCCGTGAGGAATAATACCTTGACATGGAAGCAGTTTCGTCACGGTGCGTTAAAATAGGTGACGAATCCTGGATTTATCAATATAAAACAAAGCGTCAGTCGACAGTTTGGCTGTTCTGAACCAACGCATACCAAATAAAAGCAATTGAAAAACGCAGGGAAAAATTCGATCGCTAGTTTCTTCACTTTGACGGGATACCTGGTATGTATTCTATTACAAAATCAAAGCAGCTTCAACGCCGAATAGTATAACAACGAAACGCCTGCCAAAGTTTTTACTGCAATAAGCAACAATTGACCAAATACTCTCCTTACTGAAATTAAGAGTGTTTTGAAAATTGGTTCAGAAACAAGAAACTTTGTATAGTGCTGGTAGAAAGTCTTTAAATAGATTTAATAAAAATAATTGTTTTCATATAATTTCCCAGAGGAATTCGAAGAAGTGATTCGAACATTTTTCCCTTAAAGTTTCCAATTTACATAATTAGTATTAAAGGTCAAGTTGGGACGTTGGAAAACTGTAGCTCGAAGTAAAAGCAGACCTGAGTATTTCATATTAATCTTAACTTGTGGCCCTCACGTATTTCTTCCAGAAAGGGTCTTGATTGATAGAACTAAGGGACACCAAAGTGATAGTATTAAAGTTTCTATTTTTTTTTGGTCCCGGGTCCCGAGCCTAAAAAATAACAGAAATAGTTAAACTAAAAGTCAATTTCGTACGGAGTCTTATTAGGAATCCATGTATTGATTGGTTCAGTTGGTCTAACCAATACGGAAGGCGTGTTTCAGTCCATATGCTTTTCATAAGCAAAGTTTTTTGGTTTAGGTTTAAACCAAACTAGATAAATTAAGTATAAATTATGTATTAAGATATTGTGAAGGTAGTAGAAAAAATATGACGACCATTGGCTTAGTAATCTTGTGATCACGGCTCCTGTAAAGGAGTCGAAACGTCAGGATTAAATATAAATTATGTGCAAAAAAACTTAAATAAGTTCTTTTATTTAAACGTATAATGTGCACGGAAGTGTAAGAACTAAATATGAATTAGGTAAACAGATTTTGCTTTGGAACTGTTTTCACATTATCTTAAAATCTAAAAAAAAACTGCAAAAGCAATGTGTATAAAAATAGATCTTTAATGTATTTAATTTTATTATTTGCATTCACAATGTCATATTTCTATAAGGTTAAAATACGCCAAAATAATTATTTAATTCTTCTTCGAGCTCGGGAGATATGGTCGTTTTTATAGGCTTATTTTAAATCTTTATTTATAATACAAAGAATAGGAAATTCTTAAAAATCGATAATTTTAACAATCATACTTATTATAACATTAAGATAAACCTACTTTTAACACTATACAATCTTCCTAAATTCACTTATTCTAAAATATAAATTTTTAACTTATGACAATCCATCTTTTTTCGTCTCGTAGTGCATATCACCCTTGAGATAACAGTTATATAAATATGATTCACATAGAAGTTATAATATAACTAACAAATAAGGTGTGCAATGATAACCCATAGAGCGCCATATGTTCCAACATGTCAACGATGGAACGTTTTAACGAAAAGCAAATGAAGGTACTATTTTGTTGAAAAGTTGTTATCAAGAAATCGTAGTTTAAAAATCAACATGGATTATTTACGATAAATATCACAGTCAGTCTAGGCAAAAAGTTTACTACCACTGATAATGTATACGAACATACTTGGCGACCGTTTGGTCAATTTGTATATAGACGTATTATTAAATTAAGTATCTATGTATCATATAAGTATGTCTATCTGTTACCCTAGAATCCATAACACAAACCTCACAGTGCTTACTTTGGACTAGGCTAATTGCTATGAATATAAAAAATAGATTATTATATACATATTATATACTTGTCATGAACACTAAATGAGCGTGGTCCAGAAATATGTTAATAATTCTATACATTAGAAATAAATCTATGTACTTGATGATGAATATATTTAATCTGCGTAATATCCGAGGCTACGTATGTCAGAGTCGAAGTCTTTGTTCTTGTAGCGACGGATCTTCGTAAGCCATTGGCGGAGGGACACGGGGTCCCTATACCCGCCATATCTCTTGGGCAAGCACTCCGGATCTACGTACCTGGAAAGAGAATAGACAATATAAATATGCTGTCATTTACTGTACTGTCTACTATTACTGACCTGGCCGCTGTGGCACAAGTCTGCCTTGAGATAAAATCACATTAGGAACCTAAACTTTTTGGAACTCTATGTTGTAATACGAATTAGATGATTAGATTTTCGGTAAGCTCATGCAGAAGCCATTATAATAAATTTAAGGATTTCGCTACAATTTTTGAAAGTGACAAATAAAAACAGGTTTGACGAGGTCTATTAAACCATAGTTAATAGAATATTATGCTGTGCATTTTCTTAATTGTTAGTTGTTGTTGCAGAAAATCTTGTTGTGTTTTTATTAATCAATGCAAGCGGCACCACATTAAACTATATGTACTATATATAAAACAATATTCTTTAATTTTATTTTATTTTCAAGTTAAGTAATTATCGTCGAAAACGTAGTAAATTTTCAGTCAATAAGGTGGTAGGTATAATACTGCTGCATGTCTGCTAATGCTTATTAAGGAAACTGTATTGGCTAATGCATTGTTACTTATACATGTAATTTTGAGTAAGACAACTCTATCATTATAAATAAATAAAAAAGAAGAACGGCCCCTTGGCGAATTGATGAGTCTTAATGTCTGCAGACCTAAGGGGCCGAAATGCCTTCTGAAACGCGTAATAGCTCGAGATAAAAAATTGCAGGTGATCCATATACCACTTGCGAAACGAAACGAAATTTAAACAGAACCATAATTTAATTTATGAAGATATCAGCAGTATTATAATTACTGGACACATAAACGTGTATCGTTCTGAATATGTATTGATAATGATTGCTAATACCATTAAGTAAATAAAGGCTGGTACTGGGGTTTTCAAACTCTACATTGAAAAGATCTTATAATAAAGATATATAAGTTCATAAAATGAAAAAGGTTTGGACGGAGTGGACATGTTTGATGAGAAACGTCTACACGATTGCCATCTAGTGTACTGTAACAAAAAATGTTTAACTTTAATGCTCCTAACTTTCTCTTATCACAATTTGTTTTAGACTATTCTCATTACTATTCGTATAAAAAATGATTATTATATTAATTACATATAAAATTAACTATTATTTTAGGTTCCAATAAAGAAAAGCACGTAGTCTATCAATACAGTGTAGTTTGTAAAATCATCGCTAGATGGCGTTAGTAGTTTGCGCATAACTAGTAAGAGGTTCTTGACGGGTGGTCTCTTTTACGGTATCCAAGTTTTGTAGAGCAAGAGTCCACGACAGCCAGACCTTCGTTATTTTATAAAAGCTGAAAGTTTCACTGTACATGTCCCTTATACAGGTAAGAACGACCAGCGACTATGGAGTTTGGGTAGTGGTTACCTTGGCAGATAGCAGGTAGTAAAGGTGTACAAAATAGTACCCAAAATTTGTTAGAGTATAAAGCTCAATTTTTTTATATTTTCATCGGGATAACTTTGGAAATCTCGTCATCCATTGCCGGACACTTATGACAGTTGCTACCCCCTACCAGACACCCCTAAATTTTAATTAATTATACTTTCGGTATAGTATTAAAGGTAAATTTTATATATGCTACTTGGGGACCTATAAAAAGATGTTAACTCAATAGACGGACAGTTTTCATGGTTTTTACATCTTGCCAGACACATTGAAAGTCCACTGTAAGTGCGAGCGCGAATGCTTAGTCGATTACGATTTTTTAAAGATATCTAATAAAAAAAATATTACGTTCATGGCCATGTTGTATAAAGTAAAAAATGTTAGTTTAATATCATAAAAAAAGTATGATTACAGGTAAAAAATATATTCAAACTTTTTTATTAATTTAAGCATTGTCGTTGACGTTTTAATTTTCTTCATCACCACTACTCCAGGTAGTTAGGTGGGTAGGTTTTGGTTAGGTCTACATATCTTAAATTATTGCCAGTGCCCGTAAGCATCCGAACAACCGAATCACTTTTAAGGTGATGCGTGTTACCAAGCATTATAGTCGCAATATCGGTATCAGCACTTCTGATTACTATTTTCGCTGGATAGTTGATGTTACATGCGTGGTATACTATCTTAGTATCTGCTTCCTCGTGAGTTGGGCATGACAACTCTTCATTAATCCTTGAGACAACAGATGGTGCGCAGTAAAAGATCGCACTCGACTAAGCGCCCTATCTCACTCGCATCCGCTTGAACAGTTGTTACCTCGCGCCCGCAAACACAGCAGGCTTTTAATGTGTCTGGGGCAAGATGTAAAAACCATGAAAACTGTCCGTCTATTGAGGTAACATCTTTTTATAGGATACCAAGTAGCATATATAAAATTTAGCTTTAATACTATACTGAAAGTATAATTATAATTAATTAAAATTTAGGGGTGTCTGGCAGAGGGTAGCAACTGTCATAAGTGTCCGGCAATGGATGACGAGATTTCTAAAGTTATCACGATGAAAATATAAAAAAAATTGAGCTTTATATTCTAACAAATTTTGGGTACTATTTTGTACACCTTTACTACCTGCTATCTGCCAAGGTAACCACTACCCAAACTCTATAGTCGCTGGTCGTTCTTACCTGTATAAGGGACATGTACAGAGAAACTTTCAGCTTTTATAAAATAACGAAGGTCTGGCCGTCGTGGGCTCTTGGGCTATTGTGATAAGCAATGAAAAATAGTTATATATTTCTGTCACCTATGTAATGACGTCAAGTCATATCCATGGAAGTGTACTCTCTTCCACAAATCGTCAGCAGGCGCGAGTCGTCTAAAGACATGGAACAATGTCTCGAAGATCCTGGAGCAATTTATCACGTGGACCTCACGCTGGTGGAGTGGAAATGAGAACTGAAATAAAAATTACTATCAAATTTGGTATTCAAATGACATTAATGAAATAAATGTTTCATTTTGACCTCTGTCTAAAAAAACAACCCAGAAAACATCTTTACCTGAATAACAACAAAATATATCAAAATCTACACTGATTTACAAAGATTTGTATTTTTGTATCTTTGCAATGAGTAAAGCCGATTTCAAAAATTCTTGCATCATTGGAAACCTACATTCACGCTGAGTAACATGGGCTATATATAATGCTAGAAAAATTTAAAGAATTTTGTTCACCCGTGCGAAGCGGCCCGCTAGTGTTTTATAACTTAAATACCTTTTCGCTACTTTTAATGAATTTTTGAAATATTAAGATGTCTCATATATATTTACTATATGACTAGGTCCAAAATAAATTCGAAATCTATAAATAGTTATTTCAAGAAGAATTATTAGCGGCGGTTCAAATCCCGTTACGTATCAAGTAACCCCAGAAGCCTTAGTTATTATTGAAACCTAAATAGTTGACGTACGTTTAAAAAATGGTTGCTATGATTAAATAGTGTAGTGATCTTACCCCCATAACATTCATCGCTTGCAGCGCTATACCGGGCGAGAATTGTCGCATGTGCTTCATGGTTAGTCCTTCGCAATCGAGCAATGCCGTGCCTCCGAGCACCTGCAGCTTGGGCTGCATGATGCCCACCTCCAGGAGTAACAGGCAGCCGCGGATCAAGTCATCTACGGGATTCTTGTCGGGGTCCCATTCACCTAAAAATAAGGAAGAGTTACATATTTTGTAGTTAATATATATGAAATTTTTTCTTACATTCGCGCCAATTTTCCTGGTCCAAAGTAAGCACTGAAATAGTTGTGTTATGGTTATTAGGTTAATTATCTATATATATACTAGCTGGCCCAGCCACGCGTTGCTGTGTTATAAGTTACGAAGTTTGATCAAAATCGGTTAAGTAGTTTAGAAGTCCATCGCGGACAAACAACGTGACACGTAATTTATATATATATTAAGATAGAGCGCCATGACTCAGGTACAAATACTCGTATTCATCACACAAACATCTGCTCATTCCGGGATTCGAACCCAAAACCGCCACGAAGGCAGGATCGCTAGCATCATGTCAACGTCAATCAGTCGTCCTCGCTATTTTTCTGAGTAATAATGAAACACTAATATGAATGTCTAAATATATATTTTTTATAATAAAACCAGATTCTAAGTCATGACACGACTGTCCGCAAAAAAAATATATAAACAGAGTGTTGATTACATCTTTATTTAAGAGAATTTTAGTTTTAATGGCCTGTGTTCTGAAAACCTAATCAAATACTTTATGAAACTAAATTTTGGTGATAACTTCAGCAATAGCAATGAATCTATTGGTAACAATTTTAGTATCTTGAACAATTATAGAGTTGAATCATTTGATAATTATCAAGCACAGGGCAGTGTTATACATCGGACCCATCATGAGAACAATCAAGTACAAAAAAGTGTAGCACATTATTCTAAAGAGAAACACATGAAAAGGAATATTAATAAGCAGCACTGGTTCATTCACAGAACTCACAGTACAACTTCGCTCTATGGAATGGGATCCTCTAAAGTTAGAATATCAATTATGCTTACCAACCTTCGACTAGGGTTGAACCGCAAGAGGAAGTGGTCATGCAATTGAGAGCATTTTTTAATATCCAAACATTCCAGCTATATCTATTAAAAAAAAAAGTAAAACGACTTCGTGTGTAGAAGTTAATACTGTTAAATACTATATTACGTTAATCTCATGATTTAAGATTTAGAAAGCTTGTAAAGATTTTCAGGTAGCACTGACATCACTACACGTAAACTTAACTAGATAAACAATATATGTATTAAAACAAAGTTATATAATTTTTTAAACAAATTATTAACTTAACCTTTGGAAATCTTAATAACCTAATATTATTTATCATATTTTTAAACTTAGTTATTTAAACGAAAACCTTTGTTTGTCTAAATAGTATCTTGTCTTCATAAATGTGAATATTTTATTAAATCGGAATCTTCACAAGAAACTGAATATAATAAAATCAAATCATTATAATGGAAAAATACTAGAAAAAATCGACTCGGGTCACAAGTGAATTCACAGGCGGGAAACGAACCCGCAATCTTTGGAAATCCGGTCCAATGCTCTCCCAATTGAGCTACCGAGCCTTGTGAACACTCGTCGAAATTTTCTACTACGTTCCTGATTTTACGCTGTAGGCCAGCGTTGTTTCATCAAATGAGAGGAACATCCTCTCGTATTCGCAAGAAACATTTTTACAAATGTTTGGTCAATCGATTAAGATGAAACAGTGACCTGAGAATTCATTCACTTGTGACCCGAGTCGATTTTTTCTAGTATTTTTATATTATAATGATTTATCTTATGAGATTGCATTGAAAATGCATAAAATATATAAAAATTATAAAACTATAATAAAATTTCTAAATGTAATAAAGAAATATGAACCGCAACAAATCTCATCAACTGATCTGAGATCTGCGAACTGAGATCGATTAATCGAAGAACGATTTTTTTTTGTAAAATTTGATTCTTTATTCAAAATTTAATTACTCAGCTTGTCATGTTGAACCCAACCTTAAAATTATTGTAAACATAGAAGTTGATTAAAAAAGAAAATTATAAAAAAAAATTGTCTATACAATAGACAATTATCAAAATATCAATCAAATCTGGCTCGCATTTAACCAACATAATTAAATACACCAAGTATTAAGCTATACAGCTTCCATCTGGTTATTCAAGCACTCTTGAGGGTTCGGAAGATCAAGATTAAGGAAGAAAGAAGTTTTTATGTGTCTTACCTAATCTACAAATGATTAATCTACCCACATCTGGCCTGTCGAAGAGAACTCCCTCGAACACTGACTCAAGTCGCGTGAGGCTAAACCAATCGACGTCCCGCCAGAGATGTGGGTTCTGTTCTCGGAAGTTGCAGTAACGAACCAGCTGTAAAGACAGTGCAATATGAAAATTCATTAAGTATCATTGTCTGGTTAGTATGAAACTAAATGATAGCATTTAGTATATTGTTTTAAACTACTCTACTAAATGCTATAGTAATATAAGTTATGTTCGGGATTTATACCATGTAGCTTGTTTTTGTTTTTATCCTGTGGTTCGTATGTGTAAAAACCGAAACAATAAAAAAAATGTCGTGTCGCGATCCGATACTGTAAGTGTTGTGTGTCGAGGACAGTTTCCAGTGAATGGCGAGAATGTGAACAGTGGTACTGGTATCGAACGCAATAGAAGACTTCGTCAGAGGGTAGGCCGATATGTCTGCCAATAACATTTACAAATTATTGAAAAAAGACTCGTCTATGTGTACATATATAACTAATATTTGCTTGTATATCCACCATATTCCTTAGATTTTTCAAAATACGTCATTTATCTTTGTTATTATAAATGCAATCCTTTGTTGTGGGTTAGTCGACACTGACATAAACCAAATCGTTTTCTAAATAATGTATGTCAAAGCATCTTGAAATTAGTATCAAATTTAAATTCGGCTATCATCATTATTTAGGAATATGTATTCTTATAAGACCACCAGTATGTTATACAAAAAATAATTTCTACATATTAATATTAACATAATTATTATTACTAGACCCGTTCGTACCCCGTGGTAAGTTAAACATGTATGTTACGAGTAGATCCAGTTCCGTAATATATCGCGAGGATCGAACCAGCTTGAGTTAAAGCTGGCATCCGTGATCATGGCACTTGCAACAGTGCCGAAATATCGGAAACTCGATAAAAACAAAAACAAGGTACAGGGTTTAAATCCCGAATATAACTTATATTACTATAGCATTTAGTATTGTTGTAGTTATCACAATAATATGATATAAACACTCATTGATTATGCTTATGTCTGTTTTCATGACTTGAACTTCTTAATAAACTGGATCACCTTATCAACTATGGTATAAGTTTTGTGTTCTGTTTGCCCTAATATTTCTTATTACATGTATGTATACTTTCTCTTTTTAAAATCCCACCCGTCAGTGTGAATCCCTCTGTCGATTTTCTTCCTCTTCTTTCGTTTTGGTTCTATGTCCAATTCTCTTACACTTCAAGCTACACGTCTCTGGAAAAGTTCGCTAACTAGAGTCTATTCGTAGCTATCCCAGTAAATTAACGTTAAAAAAGCAAGTTTATGGTTTATAATTATAATCATCATCATCATCATCATATCAGCCGTACGACGCCCACTGCTGGACATAGGCCTCCCCCAAGGATCTCCACAATAACAATTATAATGAAACTCTTTAATTGTTAATTGTTTATTAGCCAATCATTATTATTGGGCATTAAGTTTGCCTGTTGTAGCAATTATAAATATAAATTTTTGATGAAGTAGTCGTAAGTATTCAGTGTTGAAGGGTTTATTCGTGTAGATTTACCAGTCTATGCGCTCGCGCAGGTATGGAACGTCGCGCCCGCAGGAAGCGTAACAGAAATGCATCGTCCATGCGTGGCGGGTTACATTCTCCGCGTTCTGAAACCAATATAATAAAATGGAGTTCAATTTTTTTGCAAAATTGCAATTGAATTTCTAAGCGTTTTGTTTTTAACATGTTAAATATCTACTACCTTTAACGAGTTGATATAAAATTATTACTGAAATAACAATTTAAACAAATTAGTTGATACCTTTTAAAATGATTTTGAATAAACTAAAGTCAAGAAGTCCCTATCTCAGGTGGAAATAGACACGCTGCACCGACCACTACCCTACGATGCAGACGCCAAGATTCATGGATTTTAATCAAAATCTATCTTAATAAAATTATCTTAATATATTGTTAAATGCAAAAGTACGTAATATTTATTTGGCTGCGTTCTTGCTTGCTTTGTTTTTCTACTAAAGGTTCAAATTAAAGGATATGCCATTAAATAATTGAGGTTAACAGAAATTAAGTGTGAGATTTACCGCTTTATCTATTTTTATTCTAAAGTCGAATCACCTCACTTCTTGTTATAGTTGTTATGGATAGTCAGAGTTATAAAAACGCTTACCCTTTCACAAAACATTAAGAAGATATAATAAAAAAGCACAGGAAAACATAAAACAAAGACTCCGTTATGTTAGTCTCAGTTCTATTTCCCCATTAAATATTAAACATACGTTGTCCTACTTTTCATTGACAACCGGGTTAACGTAGAAATATTATTTTATTGTTTTGAATCTGGCTCTATAAAGTTACACAAGTGCTTGCTCAGGAGTTGGCTGGCGCAGTAGTTAGCACGTTTTTCCTATAGATGATAATGATGATGGTCTGATGATTTCGGCCATAGCGACCACTTCTACCCCTAGAAACATTTAGCATTTGACTAGGGGTATTGTGAACGGGAATTGCTCGTTCACGCAGACTAGCGGGCGCGGTTGCGGGTATGGTCACAAAATGTCAAGTATAAGGCAAAGTATTAAAGCGTTTACATAGAAATGAAGGTGCGGTGTAAGTAGCGGACAAACTCGAAACTATTAAGTTGTTTGTCTATGTTCACGTCGAACTAACGGTGCATCGAACTAGCGCTTATGGCGACGATATATCGTCAAAACAACACAAATTACATTATTTACTTTTGGGTGTGTGATTTCATTGTAGAAAAAGGCAAATGTGGGTTGCATTAATGAAAGTTTCTTTTTTGGTTCTTCAGTTAATTTATGAACGAAATTTTAGTTTGAATAAACTAAAATTTATTCAATATTTTATTGCTATTCTGTTATGGTTGGTTGGTCTTCAATTTAACAAAATAGAACATTGTGGGCCCTGTCGCGCGCAGAAAATTAGAAGGCATGCAATCATAAGTTAATCATTAATTATTTTTAATTAATTTAAGACTATATGCTTCATATAAATTGTTTTTTAAACTGATGCTCTTATTAGATATATTATTATAATAGAAAAATACTAGAAAAAATCGACTCGGGTCACAAGTGAATTTTTTCTGCATCGCTGCAGATCGCATTGAAAATGCATAAAATATATAAAAATTATAAATCTGATGCTCTTATTATTAAAATAAACAGCTGTTATATTTTTGTCATTAGCCCAAAACGAACATTTTATATAGAAAAAAAATGTTAAAAAACAGGCAGCATTCGAAATTTATTTTTTTGGCAAGTTGGACCAGAAACCCGAAATAACTAGACCACCGTGGATACATTTTCTTTTGAGTTTCGTTATCTTGTAAAAGTGATAGCCAACATTGAAATCTAAATATAGGGCATTTTGAACAGACATATTGATTCAGTATTGCATTTCTGGCTGTGCTTGACAGGAGATGCGGGTTTGAATTCGGCCTGAGACGTATTACAACATTTTTACTATGTAAACCTCTTGACAATGAATGTAGACATTGTGAAGTAAATGAGTTTAATGATACCGTAACCCAATATAATGTTATAAAAATCATTATTACGGTTGTAAAAGTCAAAGCTTTATTACTATAACTGTTCACTTTTGACTATGGTTTGTTTCGCTGCTATTCTTCAAACTCTTCGGTTTCTTATAAGCAGCACATTTGTGTGCTCTTAGTATGGGTGCGTACACTCTTGTTGCTCTTGCATTTTCTTTTTTTTTTTTTTTTTTTTTTTTTTTTATTTATTATAGAACCACAAACAAGTTTACAATTTTACTTATTATAATAATTACATATTTTACATTTTATTAATTATTGTAAACTCAACCTTGATGGTTACAATTATAGTTTCAATATTGTTGTAACAAATAGCGAGATATCAGAAGTATTTATAACTATGACAAAAGTTTACACAGTTTAAGTGAACCAGAGTAAAACTACATTGCAACAATTTATAACTAAGTATAAAAATTACATGGGTAAGTAAATGAGGCTTTTCTATACAGGAAATTCCTTTACCTATTAAAGATTAAACACTACAAAAGGTATACTAACAAGTATGATTGCAGTACAAGTGGGGCAAGTATGTGCACGAATGTGTCGAATGTGTGTGTATACATGTAACAGTGTATTCTTGTCAATATAATAAGTATAGAAGGTAAATATCTACAATTTAACGGAATGTATTGGAGTAATTAAGAGTGAGTAGGTAACTTAACATTATCTTATTAAATTAGGGTTTTAACAATAAATCAAGTATTTGTCTTCTGTATGAGCATACACTAGAGCTGAATATATCCACTGAGCTGAACTTTTTATTATACGTGTCAACAATGCGGTTCAAAGGTGAGCGAATGCCTGCATTAGTTCGACATCGAGGAGTGGCAAACAAAAGTTTCGGACGCACCGATCTAATATGTGCGCGTGTTGGAACCGAGTAATTAATCCGGCTTATTATATCTATACAGTCATATTTGTTATTGCATAGGTCGTAAATCAACATTGCATCGAGCTGTGATCGTCTTGATATGAGATCTAGGAGTTGAAATTTTTTTAAGAGCGGCTTATAAGAGCAACGCCTATGATAATATTTATAATTAATACGGCGCAGAAATTTTTTCTGGACCATTTCAATACTATTGTTGTATTTATCGTATAATGGGTTCCATATTGATACTCCATACTCCAATTGTGACCTTACAAGGGATTTAAATAAGTGTATTAGGCTAAGGGGATTTTTAAATTCCGAGGTTGCTCGCATGATGAACCCGTACATTTTATAAGCTTTTGCAATAATATTTTCTATGTGAATATCAAAATGTAGTTTACTATCACATGTTACTCCTAAGTCTGTAATAATACTGACTTTGGATATGACTGCACCATCGAGAGTATAGTTATATGTACTTCGATTCCTTTTTTTTGTGAAAGTTATTGTTTTACATTTATTAATGCTAAGTTTAAGATTATTGTTAATGCAGTAACTATTGAATCTGGTGAGGTCTTCTTGAAGCAAATAATGATCTTCAGACTGGTCGATTTTCCGATATATTTTGAGATCATCAGCGTATAGTAAAAATTTACTATGTTTAAAGCATTTACCGACATCATTAATGAAGATAATAAACAATAGAGGTCCTAATATAGAACCTTGTGGAACACCGGAGGTAACATTTACGACCCCTGACTCTGAACCTTTAATTACAACTTTCTGTGTTCTATTGGAAATGTACGACTTAAACCACCGCCAAAGATTTCCACGAATACCATTAAAAGCAATTTTTTCTAATAATATTTTATGGTCTACCGCATCGAACGCCTTTCTAAAATCGGTATAAATGGCATCAACTTGTTTATTGCAGTCCAATGCGTTAAATAAATCCGAGGTAAATGTAATAAGATTAGTGACAGTCGATCGATGCTTAACAAAACCATGTTGCTCCCTTAAGATAATGTTGTGTAAGTATGGATATATAGCATTATGCACTAACCTTTCGAAAACCTTAGAGAGGACAGGTAATATGGATATTGGGCGATAATTCCTAACATCATTCTTTCATTCATTCTTATGAATTCTATTTTAATGAATCGTCTTGGGAATTGAATTATTTGATAGACTTTTTGGCTTTTATTTCAGCGTACAGTCGTTGTTTTATTATTCGTGAAGAACACAGAGTGGCTTCCCTTGAATCTTTCCTAGGGCCAAGTTGTATTAAACAAATGAAGTATGATTTGACAGATAGTGATAATAAATTGTTTCTCAAAATGAGGTTTCTCCAGATTCTAAATAAGGTTGATTATTTATTACTTATAAATAAGCATTTAAATAAAAAATATAATATCTTGCTACATTGTGGTGCAAAATGCCTGTTCTACTTTTTCGTAGTTTTGATATGTAGTTGTTACGTTTTTCGCTACAGTAAACTTTCGGCGAAAATTATTCGAATTTTAAAATTTATTCTAGCAAGCGAATACAAGCCTCAAGTGTGTATTTATACTAATCACTATTACAAGTAAAGTTGTGACTTTAAAGAATCACTTTAAAACAGGCATTTTCGGTGAGGATTCGGGTAAGCAAGGCATCTATAATGCACATCATCTGATTCCGTACCTAATGTGAAGCACTATAAAACTGATATTTAAAGTAAAATCTAATATAAAACATTGTTAAGCTTATAGTTTATATTTCACAATGGCAGTTTTAAATGTGCAAGTTGATGTAAAGTCCTAAACGGGTTATAAAAAGTTTAGGACAATTAATCAATCATAATGAAGACAGCATCCGCTATAGCACAATGCATGTGTAATGAATTATTCACGACAATAGAAGAGACCGTACGATGTTATTGGCAGTTTAGGTTGCCATAACATATATCGGTCCATTATTTGTATTTACCCATTGTCGAATATTCACTTTTCCAGTCCAATAAGCTTCTAAAATTCCTTATATTGATGTTGATCACAAAAATAACACTAGATATAAGAAGTTATGATCTATACGTGAAAGTTCTTTTAACTAGGTCACTGGCACAAATGAAAGTTGATAGAAAAAGTAATAATGACTAAAATGAGGCACACGGTGGATCAATTATCATCAAAATGAGCCACAGAAGAAACTGTGAGTTTGGAAAATTTTTCAGAATGAATTATTATAATAGAAAAATACTAGAAAAAATCAACTCGGGTCACAAGTGAATTCTCAGGCGGGAATCAAACTCGCAACCAAATTGGAAATCCGGTCCAATGCTCTCCCAATTGAGCTACCGAGCCTTGTGAACACTCGTCGAAATTTTCTAGTAAATTTATGATTTTACGCTGTAGGCCAGCGTTGTTTCTTCAATGAGAGGAACATCCTCTCGTATTCGGAAGATACATTATTTACAAATGTTAGGGCAACCGATTAAGATGAAACAGCCATTTAGTTTTTATAATTTTTATATATTTTACCCGAGTCGATTATTTCTAGTATTTTTCTATTATAATAGTATTTTTATCTTATAAAATCGCATTGAAAAATGCATAAAATATATAAAAAATATAAAAAAAATTTCAGGAGTTTGAACGAAGTGGAGGCACGGAATTTTCTATTGCAAAATTTGTATCTGTTGGCACTCGTTTTGGAATATAGATGTGTTTTCTTACAACATTTCCTCATATAACTATGTATGATATTAATATATAGTATCTATGTATATAGCTTTTCTAATTAAAGTAAATTTTATTTTAATAATTACCATGTTTATTATACTTATGGATCAGTATATACATATATCAATGAGTGAATATAGCCTTATTTCAAAGCGCATGTCACAAGTTTTTATATATAATAAATCATATATTTAACAAAATACTTTTTACATATTACTATATAAATAGCAAGTTAATGGGGAGGCCTTTTCCCGCAACAAACGTAATAATAATAATCTACACATAATATTTGTTGATTTTTTAATATTAATCGGTAAAAAAATTAGCAGGCTGCAATTTTAAGTAGATCTGAAGCTTTCGATCTGAGGCCTAAGTGTTAGTTTACGCGTCAATACTCGCAAAAGTTTGCGTCAAATATTACTATGGAGTTATGTAAGAGCGCCCCTAGCGGTAACCAACAGGAACTACGAATCTTCATAGAAACCTGTAACGCGCTCGATAACGAATGCGTGAAATCGCACTAAGGTCTCTGTCTAGGAATCATATTTCTATTATTTTTGATTCAAGAAATAGTTTTATATAATTTCCACGTTTTTCGCTTATATATCAAAAATGATTTTGTGGTCATTGACTTTATAGTTAACGAGTGGCAAAATTTATTTGGGTAGCAAGCCTTTCTTGTAAACGGAATCACAGCTTGAATTATAACCGAATGTCGATAGATTTTTAGCAAGTGTAATCGCAGACCCAGTGCACTGACTACTGAACTATACACAGTCTAGGTGTTATAAGTTGTAAAAATTATAATAGTTACGTAAGTATGAACTTACCCTATTGTGTTAATTTCAATGATCACTGTTACGTGTAGTAGCAAATTAAGTTTCAAAGAAACAGGAAACTTGGCGTCCTGTTTACATAACGTTCATTAGAAGTGCATTGATCTGTATTACGTTACTCTTTTAATGACACCGTAGTCGCTACTGATTCTGGTATTGCCCAAGATTGTTTGGCCACGTAGTTATTTTCATAAAAAAACCGATTGCTCTAATTTCTGATTAATGTTATGAAACAAATATTGTAGATTGTGATTTTATTATTGGTTCTGGCAAATTATCTCACTCATGCTAACGTAGAATTGACCCATGAGTCAAAAATAGAGTTTAAATAGTAAGGGTCTACTAATTTTAATCATTTAAATTTCTAAACACCGAATTCGAGGTGTCGTATCTTGAAAAAGAAAAAAACGTTTATAATATCGGAAAGAAAGTCCTAAATTATTTGTTAGCATTATCTTTCATGTTATTCATTTGTTTAACGTCTTCCGTGAGAGAATAGTACTAAGAAAATACACGAAACCTCTTTCGAATACATGAGTTCCTTGTGTAAAGAAACGTCAGAGGCAGTAAGTAAGTAAATAGGAGTAGGCTGGTCAAAGAAACCGGAATCACTACACGAATTGTTAAAAGTATGATTGTTTTGAAACTACCAGTTATATTTCTCATGGGAAACATCTCCAATAGGAAAAAATTTAAATAAGAAAAGAGTCAACACGTTTGCATCTCGACTAACAACTGACACGTTTATTTTTTAAGTAAAAAATGCTTTAATTTTTTCTCTTTTAATAAAGAAAAACGCGTTAAAGGTCATCTCAGCCATGCTTCTAGCCAGACAAGAGAATCGTAGAATAAATTTTTGAAAAATATTAAAACACTTTTGTCTGTATGTTTGAATTACCTGCAATAATATGGCTTTAAATTTTTATTGGAGAACTTATTGGGTGTAAAAATAGAATAATTAAGAAAAGAGTTTAACTTCGTATCTCAGATTTCGTTGTCACTTAACTTTTTCATCTCCTTATTAGCACGTTGACATTCAATATAATGTTTGTATGGAAACTTCAACAACCAATATTTTAAAAATATCAGTAATCATAACCCTCACTGAACATCGATATTGGCGACATAAAAGTGTCATTCAGGAATCATGTCATCCTATGTTTGATGACATGATTCCTGAATGTTTATGTTGTTATGAACCGAATAGTTCTTTCTACTGACCAATCACGACAAACGTTATACGCATTTCACAAAGAGGTAAAAGTGAAAATTCTAAACCAATTTAAGTCGTGTTTGTATAAAATTGTCGATGGAATGACATGAATGACTGCTTTAGGCAAAAAAGTATAGATAGATTTTTTACTTATCATGTTATAACAAAATAATACAGGTAACCATTATTAACTGTATATATGGTTTAGACTGAGATTAAGGTCGGTTTAAAAAAATACTTAAAGAAAAATTTAAGAGACTTTCTGCCATAGTAAGTTAATCCATGAAGAGCTTCAAAATTGTTTCTTTTGGTAAGTTAATTAGAAAAACGGTCCTGATTTTAGTTTACAATGATGCCAATAATGCCAATTTTAAATTCAATGTGTGCATTGTAATCGCGTGCCGCACTGTTTCTTTTGTTGTTTCGCTGTGTCGTTTCAAATTATAAGATTACCAATTAATGGATCGGCTTTGAGTATACACGCAATGTAGCGTTGAATAAGTGCCTGTTTGATTCGGAAATTAATACAATGAATAGTTTTTATTCTGAATGTTTGTTCTCAGGCGCTTATCTTCTTGAGAGTAAATACTTTGAACATTATTATAATGGAGCTCAAGTAATTTTCGCAGAGGCCAGCTGTCAGAGGAAATGCGATTAGGACGTTACATAGAAAAGAAAACATTTAGTGTGTTAAATGCTAAATAATTAAGACTGAGGTCAAAACTCCCCAATTCATAGTCCTTATAATGTTTCTATTTATGGCTCAATAACGCCCAAACGTTGCGATTATTCATGTAGTATTTTGGTTACTATAATAATTGAAAATAACTTGGTAAGATTAGGTTTGAACTGGAACCAGTAAATAATAAAATTTTGGGCGAATTTAAATTGGACGTTTATTTATTAGGCTGACGTTAACGGTAATAGGTTAATCAAATTAAGGCCAATTCTTAATATTCTTTTACGTAGATTAGCACTGTAAGTTTTAAGAAAATCAAAAAGGTGTGATGTTGCTTATAACTATTTTTTTCTACGGTAGTCACTATTCTTTTGTATCACCATTCGATGGAAGCTGTGCACCATGCTTCATTAAGGATCTCTTTTACGGCCTTTTCGAATACAGTCTTCGCAACTACCAAGGTTCATAAGCGTAAATTACCTTTTAATTGAAAATAATAAGTCGCACGGTGGCACTAGGAGAGAGTACTTTAAAGCCAGGATGACTAGGCAACTTCTAGGTTAGCTCGTACCATCGTGGATTCTGTCTTTGCCCCCGGGATTGATTGGGATAAAGAGCGAATCCATTCTAAATAAAAAAAATGACTCACATTTTCATACTATTTTTATCGTTTGTCCTTCTGAAGTGCACTCAAACGTTATCACGGTGAAATAGCACCCGACTTATTAAAGTGTTATTAAATTAGCCTGTTATCACTGTTATTTTATCTTCCAGCACAATTTTAATGAACTAATCTTGTCCATCTTGGCTTCACACTAATTTTTACTTTTATCGATACATCCTCAAAAGGAATCTATTGTGCTCATTGTGTTTGATTTAGAATTCATACTAAAATAATTCATCTGTCATTTATGCAAAACATCGATGAGTTTTTATGTACATATAAGTTTGAATTAATTAAATCAGTTGTAAACAAAGTCGTAGACTTGATTGACATTTGATATGTATTGAAATTTCAATCAAATTCTAATATTTTTATTTTATTTAGGAACAACCAACAAGGCAAACACTTAAACATGAGTAAAATACACTTTTAACTTAATCTAGGTATCATCTTATATACTTAAGACCAACTAGTCTTAACTTACGACAAATATAATATAAGTAAATATAGAGATAGTTATTATTACTTAGTAACTTAATTTTCAATTTAGAAATTTTATAAAGATATCTATTTTGTAAAGAGAGTTTTATATTTAATGAAATCTAGAGGCAAAAGGCATATATTTACTTTGCGTATTTAAATAACCGCCAATTTGAGAATACATTAAAACATATAAATTGACATCTTATTTGTGAGCACCTATTTCTGTTTATTAAATTAAACAGAATATACTAAAAGAAGGTACAGTTCAGACCCGTATTTCTAGTTTTATCTTAATTGTGTCAAATAAAGATACAAGTTTACATAAGACGTGTCATATGTATCATACACTTAAGACTTCATAAAACCAACATCAAACGACGTCGAACTAAGAAGATGGAATCATGAAAATATTCGTAATCACAATTCCGTTTGACATTGACTGTAGATAGATTAGCATTAAATCATAAGAAATACTAAAATATTTTTTTTTTTTTAGACATTCATGCTCACTTACATTAGTATTATTTAAAACGGGATTGTTCATGTTTTTTGTTTTTGACCCCCTGAAAAGTGACGAAGAACTAAACACCGTGACGATGGCACATGCAGAAATTTCGGAGCGTCAAAAATAAAGAAAACATGGTTTATTAAGAAACACTTAAGGCTCTGGTCAAATGAGAGTTGAAGAAGCGAGAGATGTATGTCAGGATCGTGGTAAGTGGAAATCTGTAATCTTTGCCTACTCCTGCGGGTAAAGGGCTTGATTGTATATATGTAAGTATTTTTATATTTTAAGTAATTAATAGCTGACCCGGTAACGCGTTACTTTGGTAACGTGTTGCTATGGTAACGCATATGCAATGAAAAAAGAGCGGACAGACAAACACACAAACCACTGTGATCTTAGATTATAGATAACAACGAAAAATATTTAACTTTTCTGATACCCAAGACAAGTTATATTTTATCTAGTAATAATTTCTTTAATGAAATAGATAAAATAATTTATTATACAAGGTGTCTCGAAAGTAAGTTCACATTTGCTTATTTTATTACGCGAAAGCAACTATTCTGAGGGGCGCGGGGGGTATGTCAGTCGGTAGTCTGGCTCTTGGGAATTTAGTCGCTATGGAGCGTTTCTCTGGTGCGGACCGTGCGTTGTGCGTACGTGAGTTTTACAAAAACGGTAATTCGGCGACTGTAGCGCGTAGAAAATTCTGCAGTATTCGACATATTCGTCACTTAAATGATGCGCCTAGCACTCGACTCATTGCAAAATGGGTTAAGAAGTTTGAAGAGACTGGGTCAACTCTGGAGAAACCAAAATCTGGGCGGCCAAGAACATCAAGAACAGCCGAAAACGTGGACAGTGTTACTCAGTCTATTCGAGATGATCCAAACCTCTCGATTCGGAAGCGTGCTGTTGCTTTAAATGTGCACAGATCTTCATTATGCCGCATTTTACACAAAGATTTAAAGCTGCACCCGTACAAAATTCAGTTAGTGCAAGAACTGAAGCCTCAAGATGCTGGTCAGAGGCTTGCCTTTGTAAATCAGATGATTGAGCGCTTTCCAACGTTCACCAACATCTTGTTTTCCGATGAAGCCCATTTTCACCTGAATGGGCATGTAAACAAGCAAAATTGTCGTTACTGGAGTGCAACCAACCCAAAACAAAAACATCAGAAACCGCTACATTCACCCAAAGTCACCGTATGGGCAGCGATGTCGGCGCGAGGAAGTATCGGCCCTTACTTTTTTGAAGATGCAAGGGGACGCACACTCACAGTGAATTCAGAGCGTTATGTGGAGATGTTAGACGAGTTTTTCGTACCCCAACTGCAAAACTTTCCTGGTTACAACCAAAGAACATGGTTCCAGCAGGATGGGGCAACTTCACACACGTCCAACAGATCTCTGCCTCGAGTTCGAGAATTTTTTCCGAACAATTTAATCTCCAGGCGAGGTGACATAAATTGGCCTCCACGGAGTCCCGATTTAACGCCTATGGATTTTTTCCTGTGGGTTTATGTCAAATCAAAAGTTTACGCTAATAAACCGACTTCCCTGGCACAATTAAAAGAAAATATCCGTCATGAAATGGCAGCCATCACGGAGACTACCTGCCGAGCTGTCATAGGCAATTTTAGTGCCCGACTAAATGAATGCCGAGAGCGCAACGGTTTACATTTGGACGATGTTATTTTTAAAAAATAAATTCCCAAACAGTGTACTTCAATATAAAATAAAAAAAATTTCAATAAAGCTAAGACTTTTCTTTAAAAAAAAGATTTAAATGTGAACTTTCTTTTGAGACACCTTGTATTTTGAATAGGGTAGAGTAGAGATCATAAACATCTGGTAATTTTATCTACTCGGCTATAGGCAACAGAATTCAAATAATTTAATTATTGAGTTATTTAATGTTAAGAATTAAAAATAAGAATAACATGTCAGAAATTAAAAATTAGAATTACAACACGTTGAAAATAAGGCCACAAACGAAATAATTATTTTGTATTGGTCCAAAAAAATTTAATTATAATTAAATTTATATTTTGATTTTACAATTCAAGAGTTCACGGACCGAGTAGAATTTATCCATTAACCACCTATGCAGCTCAACATAAATCTATTAAGAGTCAATTCTTTTATAATGATTGGAACGATATATTGAAATTATCATGTATTTTTAGTTTTATTTTTTGTTTTAGCTTTAGCTACTAAAATAGTTACTTTTTCAATATCATCTATTATGAGATCTTCTTAATTTTAACCATCGTTACAATATTTGATATCACTAAAAAAATATCCGTTATCTTTTTATAACATCTGTCTTAGATGAACTAAAAACAGTTTCTGAAATCTAGAATTTTTTTGAATCTTATCCATTTGGTACCCCAACAGCTTACCAAATTTTATATGAAAGTTAAAAAAATATATTAATGAAAATGTTACTAATCGGTCAGTGTTATGCAAACTCACAACACGGGCATGGTAAATAATAATGAAATAGAAACGACAATGTTGCGGTAACCTACAGTTTTACAATGAAAGGTAGTATTTACTTACGTGTGTACTTACTGATTTTTTTTGTTACGTTCACGGTCACAACACAAAAAAAAATAGCAAACATAATACACCAAGTATGACGACATTTTTAACCTATTCTATTAGTAAGTATGTTTCTATGTAAGTCATTACTTTTGTTTGCTGGAATTCGGCTATTAGGGTTCCCTAACAAAAAGAATAAAAGAAACTTATGTGGGACAACGTAAGCTGTTTGTCAATCTACAGAACTCACTAGAGAACCCCACGGTAAGGTTTTATTAAAGTATTTTGGTCATTTAATTGGAAAAATCAATGGTGTAAGATCTTTTATTTTTTAAGTGTGAGGTTGTGTAATATATGATGCTTTAGTAACAGACGTAGTTTAGTTACTAAACATTTAAAGAAAACCAATTTTACACTTGATCCCAGGAAGCCGTGGTTCTGTAATTACGGCTCCTGTAAAGAAGTCGAAATTAGATTAAATAAAAAAGACAAAATTAAACGCGTCGTTAAACCGATATAAGTAGTTTATTTTAAACAGACGTAATAGTTACTAACTCTGTTCCATAGCGTACATTAGTCATTAGTAGACGTAATAGTTACTAACTCTGTTCCATAGCGTACATTAGTCATTAGCAGACGTAATAGTTACTAACTCTGTTCCATAGCGTACATTAGTCATTAGTAGACGTAATAGTTACTAACTCTGTTCCATGGCGTACATTAGTCATTAGCAGACGTAATAGTTACTAACTCTGTTCCATAGCGTACATTAGTCATTAGTAGACGTAATAGTTACTAACTCTGTTCCATAGCGTACATTAGTCATTAGCAGACGTAATAGTTACTAACTCTGTTCCATAGCGTACATTAGTCATTAGCAGACGTAATAGTTACTAACTCTGTTCCACAGCGTACATTAGTCATTAGTAGACGTAATAGTTACTAACTCTGTTCCATAGCGTACATTAGTCATTAGCAGACGTAATAGTTACTAACTCTGTTCCATAGCGTACATTAGTCATTAGTAGACGTAATAGTTACTAACTCTGTTCCATAGCGTACATTAGTCATTAGCAGACGTAATAGTTACTAACTCTGTTCCATAGCGTACATTAGTCATTAGTAGACGTAATAGTTACTAACTCTGTTCCATAGCGTACATTAGTCATTAGTAGACGTAATAGTTACTAACTCTGTTCCATAGCGTACATTAGTCATTAGTAGACGTAATAGTTACTAACTCTGTTCCATAGCGTACATTAGTCATCATCATAGACATTAACCTTACGATTCGTAGTCGCAAATATTGTCTTTGGATAAAAATATCACAAGGTAGGCGGGCCATAACCCGTCACGCGGGTTCAGTGCATGCTCCTATGTGGTATGTTGTGAATTTATCACAAGTGGCGCTATAGGATGATTGTAAGAACTTAGTGAAAGTAATACAATACAGACAATTTATAACAAAAAAGTAAATCCAGTGATTTATTATAAGAGAGATTTATTTAGTTCTTACACTTCCGCGCACATTACACATTTATATAAAACAATTTATTTAGACTTCTGTATAGGATTAAATATAAATTATGCGCAATAAACTCTTAGTAAATTATTTTATTTAAAAGGGAGATTTAATGAAAATTAAAATCAACTTAAATTCAAATTACTGTTTTATGAAGGACCTTATGTAGTATTAAAGGATAAGGAGCCAAAAGTTATTAAAAGGTAATATAATAACTAGGAACTCGTTCATACTTTTTATTGGATCCCATGGATCAGCTTCAATGGCGCAATGTCTGTTACGCTATGACTTCCCGAGTTCTTATCCGATTTTAATATTTTTTGTGTGGAGTCGAATCAACAGGTTTTGAAATTCGCATAAATTCCCATCGAAACAAAAAAAATATATTTTTTTAGGTATTACGCTCCGCTCCTATATATGGTGCTAGGGTAGCTTTATGTTTAGCGATGGCATCGCCTAGTGACTAAGTAAAAAAAACTGATATTTAAATTTAAATTTAAGAAAAAACTTTGTAACATAGTATGTTATGTATTATTAATAACATATGGGCTTTAAGTGGAAACAGTCGTTATTATTATCAGTTGTCTAGCTCCAGATCGCCCCTAACTGAAAATATTTTGTCTGGTTGATTGGCCACTGATGTCTTGGAAAGTCATTGGTATAATTCTATATTCACACACACACTAAAATGTAGATATTGTTGTTAATACTTTGTCATATTTTACTCAGTTCTTTTATTTTCACAATCACTTATTTAAATGAAAAGCTTTTTACGGTTAAAGAAAAGGTTTTTTTTCATATTTATTAAACCTGATATTTTGTTTACTTTTCAGGTGCCGTATTCACTGGAAGTGTCAAGATTAAACGATTTAATTTCAAATTGAGGTTTATTATTAATTACGAATTTTATGTTCCTTTAAGAAATGAAATGTTCTCAAATTATTGGATTAGTTAAACTCACTATATTTTATGATATTATACATATTTTGCACTAACCCACATCCTGCTTAGTGTGAGTACCATCAAAGAAAATGAGCTTTTTGACGCTTAATTGACTGAAAGGTTTTTGTTTAGAAGGTTCCGTAAAACATTACGGAACCTTCTAAACAAAAACGTATTTAGTTTGCATTGTATTTTCGCAGCCATCACCCTTATTAGTGTCAAGGATTTCCATAATTTTCTTGATGACATCAGCTACCACACGTATCAAGTGAATGGGATCGCCCTTCATCACAACATCACTAAATGCAGAGCATGTGTCCTATTCATCATATGTTTTTAAGGTCATATAATGTCGTATCTAAAAACAAAAACCAGACTTGCTTTTGTTTTTAGATACGACCATAGTAGTTCTAGACATGCCTTTATTTTTCTTTCGAAAAATGAATATCATGATCTATAACAATTATTGTGCTACTAGCTTTCCGCCCGCGGCTTCGCCCGCGTGGAATTCGGTTATATTGCAGTATAAAGCACAACTATAAGAAAACTTCTCATTCCCACGGAAAAATCTAAGAAGCGCGATGTAACGCTGGATACAATTAGTTGTTAAACCAAAACTGAATGCAGATTTTGGGCACTGGAAACCCGGGAACACGCTACATAGAGCTGACCATGCGAAAAACAATGTTTTTCCAAGTGTACTCCAGCAACCCTTAGAGTTTGGCCTTGTGCTTTATTAATGGTCATTGCAAATGAAACCCTTATAGGAAATTGTAGTCTTTTAAATTGAAATGGGAGGAGGTCGTTTGCAACATATAAGTAGATGTAAAAAAACAGTTTAGACGATAAAACAAATTATACGTCATCCCTCAGGAATTCCTCATTTTCGGGGATTCATTATCGTATCATTTAGCTTCTAAATTTATATGTTTATATTCGTTTGCAATATTTTACTTTGTTTTAAACGACACACAGCGCCATCTACAATCCATCCATCAAGCAAACAATATTTTTGTTTTTCCTCGGGAATATTAATTTTTTCCAAGATAAAAAGTATCTTATTATTTAATCCGGACTTTTATCTTTACGTCTGCAAAATTTCAAAGCAATCGGTTCAGTAGTTACGGCGTGAAAGCGGAACAAACAAACAAACAAACAAACAAACTCACTTTCCGATTTATAATATTAGTAAGGATTATTTCACTTTAGTCCTTAGATTAGCAAAGTGTATAATGCCTTCTGTTTCCATTTCTTCGGATTGGTATGATTCCTAGATACTTCTTTGTGTAATTTTTATTAATTCTCTCCTGTATCGAAGTGGTTAGGAGTGCATGTCTGAAATTGTTAGCTGTGGAATATATTTTTAAATGGTCTTAAATTAGCATTTTTAATTTTACATGAGAGTAAAAGTGACCGATCAACGCCTGGTAAAGTTTTAATAATAGAGTAATGCTATTTTCGATGCAGATATGCTCTAAGTAGTTCTGTTTATAAAGGATTTTAAATTCTCCAATGTCGCTTAATAAAATATGTAATTGAAATAAAACCGGCTAAACTACGCGTTTTTTCTTTTAATCACCACGTTTCGTGATAGTGATCCTGTGATTACGACACCTGTAAAGGAGGCGAAACGTCAGGATAAAATAAAAAAAGAAGAGTAAACGCGTCATTTTATTTAAATGGTTGATATGCCATAAAGAGTAAAAACTAAAAATATGTAATGGTAAATGTACTTACAGGTTGGGTTTACTAAGTTAAAACCTGAACTCAAAACAGCTCAACGTGAATGCGATAGTTAGACACTTAGGTAAGGTTAGGTAGGCTTCATTACATAATTATAAAGAGAATTTATTTGCTTACTCTTACTCGTAATATATTACATGATATAATAAACACAGCTATAGAGAAAAAAAATTTAATGCCAAAGACTTAAAGAAGTACAACACATCAGTGCAACACACTGTCAAAACAAAAAACAACTATTATAAGAAGGAAGAAGACAAATATTTAAGAATTATTGAATCAAAAGCCGTTGTTCCCAGGTGCCATTGGCATTTGACTTACGTTTCGTTGGTTAATTTTCCATTTACGGTAAGTACTTTAAAATCTATGGTAGTATAATGGATGTTTCGTGAGAATGAGGTGGATAGTTGTAATAAGCACAAGGACAGACGTACATTGCATTTTATTTTAAGTAAGGATGGATAAGAATTGTAAACATGAATTTTTATTCTATACTTGTAACATTGTGATTAGTATTCTTTAACTAGGATGTATATAGCTCATCTGTTAAAAGAACGTGGCAACTGCAGATTTTTCCTTACATTGGAATATCAAAAGTATAATATTCAACTTTAGAATTATTACATTAATAAATAATAATAATAAATAAATATTTTCTACATTCACACCAATTAACCTAGCCCAAAGTAAGCACTGTAAGGCTTGTATTATGGATACTAGGGTAACGGATAGACATACATATATCATAACACATCTGCCCCTTCCGGAATTCGAACCCAGGACCGTCGGTGCGCAAGGCAGGATCGCTACCGTTGCACCAAACGGTACATTAACAAGTTAATTTTGGGACAAAGGCTATTGTGACGTCAAACTACCGGATAAGCGATTGTGGCAGGATTTCGTAGTTTATGGCAACACAGTATTGAAATGAACTTCGTATTACCTTAGTTTTTATAATTATGTATCATTTTATTTGCTTTCTAAACTTTACAATAAGACAAATTATTATCAATTATTGACAGTTTAATTTGTTTCATTCTAATGAATAACAACCGTGCAATTTGTAATCGTGTCGATTGTGTGAGGTTTTTTGATAATGTCTTTTATTAGATCTGTTAAGCTTTTAGATTGATAAAGCCGAAGATAAACTATCTGGAATTGCGATCTATAATCACCGAGACTCAAATAAAGACTTAATTTTTAAGTGTGCGGTAGTGTAACATTTAATGCTTTAGCAATAGAGCAATTTATTTACTCTGTAGTAAAAGTAAAACGTTCATAAATCAGCCAAATGCGTCTCTATGGATGAAAAGATCGTATGAAGAATGGAGCATGAAGGTACATCACGCAGGCTCAGCGTAAATTTATGGGTACTAGCTGGGTCCAAGATAAGATAAGATAAGATAAGATAATTTATTTGCAAGCAAACACTGTAGAAAAGCTATTACAAAAGATTATATATGATCAAGTGTTGCACCAGGCACTGGCACGCAAATATTACATGATTGGTTTTAATAATAATTATGAAAATCACATTATTAAATTACATTATTAAATTACATTATTAAATTACATTATTAAATTACATTATTATATTACATTATTAAATTGCTGAATAAAAGATGTCAAATAATGTTACGTAATTATATAATCGCACATTACTATCATCATCAGAGACCTTATTTTAAATTATTAACAGTAATATAGCATTTTAATATCAGACAAATAGAGGTCTAATGCACTAATAAACAATTGAAATCGCACTTCATTACAATTTGTCAGTTAGGTATTCTTTTAAATCATAGTAACACTTGAGCAGAAGAAGCTGCAACAGTTGTTTTCTAAACAAGTTTAATGGCAAATCTTTAATGTCCTTTGGTAGTTTATTAAATATTTTTATTGCCATTGGATAAGAATTCTGACTATACAGACTTGAGGACACCATTGGATATATAAGTCTATTTGGGTATCTTCTATTATAATTAGGGATAACGTCACTCTTCTTATTAAAAATACTTGGATAGGATTTAACAAAGATACATATTTCAAATATATACATGGATGGTACTGTTAATAACTTCAGCTGCACAAAATAAGGCTTGCAACTGGTCATTCGTGAAATGTTACAAATAGAACGAATACATTGTTTCTGGGCGATAAAAAGTCGATCTATATCAACCGAGTTGCCCCAGATCACCATTCCATATCTTAGTATGGAAGCCACATACCCATGATATGCCAATAAAGCTGTTTTCAAGTCAGTTACGTTAACGAGTCGCCATAACATATATGAAGAGCTACTAACCTTACCACACACTCGATGTATATGCGACTTCCAAGTCAGGTTATTATCTATGACAATCCCCAAAAACTTAATCTCCTTAGTTTCACCAATCAACTGACCATTGTATTCCACCAAGAGTTCACTTAACTTATTATTGCGTTGATTGTGGAATTGCAAATATTTTGTTTTAGTTACATTGATTTTTAAATTATTTTGGGTAAGCCAGTTTATAATATTACATACAGTTTCATTTATTTCTTTATTATATTCATTTAAAGACTCGTAAGAATTGGGGATCACTACTGCAACATCATCAGCGAACAACGTACAAAAATGGTTTGTAGCTTGAGGAAGGTCGTTAATATACAAGAGGAAGAGCAATGGACCCAAAATACTGCCCTGCGGAACTCCCGAGTAGTTAATTTATTTCTCGGATGCATATGGCTTTTCATATAGTCTACTATCTATTTTTTTAACTTCAACGTATTGTTTTCGTTCGAATAGATACGTTCTGAGCCAATTTTGGGCGTTACCTCTGAACGAGAACCAACGAGATAATATATTTTTTTATTCATTCATACATCCCATCTGACAACTGGGCTTTGTGAAAATAACTTAGTATATGTATTCCCACGCAGACTGCACTAAACACTGTTTCAACGAGCTGCTCAGAAACAAAGGAAAGGTCTATGATTAAACTAAACTCGTCAATTTTGTTACTTACTAACTTATATGAGGAAGGTCGCTAGCAATCCAAGGCCTAATTTGATAAGGTACAGAAAATTGATAATGTAAAAAATTCTAAATGGATGATAACTGTATAATTGATTTAAAGTGTCTCTCCAGGTTTGCAGAAGACTCAGCTTCGAGTGCCGTTGGATGTGTTTTTTTTATATTGCAACATTTAATTCTACCAAGCAAGGCTAAAATAATAACTTTCATATTAGCGAGGTTAATCTAGTAATTACTAATTTAGATCTAATTAGAGACTAATGTTTTTTGCGTGTAGGTACAGACGATGTCGCATGTGGTTTTACTTTCGGCATATCTGTACCGGTAATTTGATAATTTATACATTAATATTTATACATAAATTAAGACATAACTTTTGGAAATGACCTCCAGAAGACTGTATCTCACAATATTCAAATTTATATTATAAAAAAGTTATTAGAAATTTGTTTATAAGTGGAGAGTCACCTAAAACACCAGAATTAAAAAAAATTGGACTACCAACCAACTACCATACGACCGTTTGTGTAACGGTAGCGATTTTGCTTTTCGCACCGACGGTCCTGGATTCGAATCCCGGAAGGGGCAGATGTTTGTGTGATGAATACGAGCATTTGTATCTGAGTCATGGGTTTTATATATATTTCTATGAATATTTAATATCTATGTATGTTTATCAGTTACCCTAGAGCTATAACACAAGCCTTACGGTGCTTACAGGCTTGGTTAATTGGTGTGCGTGTAGGAAATATTATTATTATTATTATACATTATTTTTAAACCGGGAGAATCTGAGCAGGTGGTTAAAAATAATATCATCTACAGGGCGAAGCGCAGTTCACAAGGCGAGAACAAAACAACATATTTGTGTTTATAAACTTAGTTAATTAGACGTTAAACAAATAGACTTGAGAATTATGTGGTCATTTAGGGTATGCTCACCAGAGGAGGAGTAATTTATATTAGTGGAGATAGTTCTAAAACTAATTTATTTAGCGTTAGGGTTAACTACACAATTGATTGTGTGTCGAGAGCCTAAGAAGACATAGTCTCGCAATGGCCCATAGGAGTATGGAGCCCATGGTAGAGAATACGTTAACACCATTTCAATCACAAAACTATTGTAAACCAACCTTTTGGCACTTTTCGTCAAGGACCAATTTTTTTTATTTGCGTCGGTAACTTGGTAACTTTGTTATACAATATTCTGTTTGACTTTAGGAGTAAATGTGCGTCTACTCATTTTTATTTTTTCTTATTTTAATGTTTTATTTGTCAAAAAATATATTTGGCCATATTGAAACAAATAATCGTAAGTTAGTGGTAACTGGTTTTGACCAGTTTGTTATAATGGAATCAAAGGTTTTTTCGTGATCGTTCCAACGCATAATGGCGATTTCCCTACGCTGTTTGACATTGACGGTACACATTCTAACACAAATTGTTCCAGTTACTAATAATTGAGCACGCAAGATTGCAAAATTATTGAGTTTTTATCGTATACATTTCGGAGAGTGTAGCGGAAACGCAAAATCGAATTCCATTATATTTCTTCTTCCATTGGACTCTAGCCATACATATATGCGTGACCGTATGGTTATGGATGCTCTAAATGCTCGTTATAAGAGATTTGCTTGAAATTTTATCATCCGTATAGCTAAGGAGTGGAACTTCTTGGTCGAGTCTGTGTTTTCCGATGAGTTTTTACGGGGGCCTTCAATAGAATTAATAGTAACGTTTTTAGACAAGTGCGTTACATCATCGCTGTAATCTTTATTATGCTAGTATTTATCTATTTTCAAAAAAAGGTAAAATGACTCGATTACGCACTCCGTTACCCACAGTAATGTGTGTTTCAAATTCAATTTAATTTGCATATTTTTATTTCATAGTCTTCAAAATAATAAACCTTGAAAACACTAAAAAAAATTAATGATATCAGTTGATAACAATGGCGGGTATTTACTATATTTATTTATATAACATATATAACACTTACCTATAGTGTATTATTGTAGGACATGATTTAGCCAATGTTCTATTATTACTGCTGCTTTTATTACAAAAAGCAGTATTTTGACAAATTCAAAGTATCTAATCGGGTCTCAAAAGAATTGTCAAAGTTTGTCACACGATATCGAATCCGATGCTTTACTCATATCACTACTTTTGATTTCAATACTAACTTAAAATGTCGATACTTTAATTCGATATCCTGTACTTTTTTGCAATACTTTGAATCAAGTATCGAATCGATTCAATCAACTAACTTGTTGACAGACTTTTTAATGCAATTTGAAATATTTATTGCACTTTTACACACTAAATTAAAGCGTCTCCTGTGCCGCGTTCTAATATTATCTTACAAGCATGGTTACTGTACTGATGAAGAGTGGAATGTTTAAGGTTACCGTAGATACGATATAGATAAGATAGATAATGCATTTATTTGATACTACAGCCACATATACATAGAAGAAAAAATATCTACAATTTTTACAACAATAAAATGTGTACGTGTGCTGCAACAGCGCAAAAAGGTCATAGCTCAGCGGTTAGGTATTCAGGTACTACTTAGTAAGGTATTTTTTTTAATAAAAACTTTTGATAAACGTTATTGATGTATTCATTCGAGTTTGTTACTACTCACATTGATACTTTAGTTTCAATAATTTTAATCGTTAGATAATGTTGTTTCGATATCGATACCAAAAAGGTATCGATACTTTTGGTTTCGATATCGTGTCCCTCAGCATTTTCCGCTGCGTACATACATATGACCAATTAACACCACTTTAGGCTACTTTTGACTACAAATATAATGACACTAGAAACGGCGGTTGCAACGTCGGTAGGTACTGGTAATTGGCGGTTGCGGCTTAATAGCATGCTGTCATTTTGTAATCCAAGAAATAAAAACCGACAGTTTAGGATTACCTTGCTATTATCCAATTACCTTGTGGATGCCAAAACTGGTATTAAAGGTACCGAATAGGGTTGTGTCTAAGGCTATACTAAAGGAAATATGAGTTATTTTCGTCACATCCTAGATCGTATCATCGCTTACCATCAGGCGTGATAGCGGCCAAGCGCTTACCTATTTACAATAAAAAAAAAATATGACCATAATATGTAGTAAAAATGAAAATGAAAATAACTTTATTCAAACACACTTAAAAATAAGTAGTTTTGAATCGTCCAACATTTTTACCTATCACCCATTCAGGACGTCTTTTAACTGACAAGAAGAATGGGCGCAAGAAACTCGTCAGCTTTAACAGAAGTAACGACATTTACAATATTATACGTCGTCACCATACACAATCCACAAAAAAAAAACAAAATTATTTTGTTATGACAATACTAATAGTGTTATGATATCATTATTTCGTTGATTACAACAAAGTCAACAAGTATCTGTACTTACTTAAAGTAAAGTATCACTAAATTACGTTTTTTCTGTATATTCATGCAGACGTCTGAGTGAAATCCTCGAAAGTTAATTTATATCAAAGTTAGCAAAATAGGTATGTTATAAAAGTGAAATCCTAGTCACATAGTATACTTTCGACTTTCACGGATATTTTATGTAAACATAACAAAAACAAATATTTAAAGAGAATAAATTAAAAAGGAGAACTTGTATTAGGTAGTGTAAAATGTAACATCATACGCCCACAGTTTATAAATAAGCACTGAACTGGTTTTTCTTGTTACTAATATTTACTATAATAAACTTTTATTTCCTGTTTCGTGTGATTTCGAGGTTGTTAACATCAATTTTGATTGCTATTGTTATAAATAGATATAAATAACTAAGACGTGAATTCCGTTTTAATTGCTTCGAAAGTTTTAGAATATTTTACTGTATTTGACCTACATTTTGACGGCCGGTTGTTGTATCGGTAGCATTCGCACTTAGCGTTATGATGCCCATTTTGTGATGCGTACCGCTAAGGAGTAGAACTCTTAGCAGAGGCGGATTATATATAAGGCAAAGTAGGCACGTGCCTAGGGCACGAGTTTAGAAAGAGGCGCGCGCGCCAAATTTAAAAAAAAAAGTTTCAGACAGTACTTGCGCACCTACTCACAATATAATATAGGCTAATAGTCGTAAATGTTAAAAATATTATTATATTATACTAGCGGTCCGTCCCGGCTTTGCACGGGTGGACAAAATTCTTTAATTTTTTTCTATTATTAAATATTTTCCGTTAGCGCCATCTAGCGTCCGGTAGACGAACTACTTGCGGTTAATACGGTAACAAACACACACAAAGTATTGTCATAATATAATGAGGATAAATCTCTTTACACCATTTCAATTGCGATCACAACTACATATTCACTTTATTATAAATTTTCCCACACAATAGTCAAGAGCAATGAAATTTATAACTCCATAAAACTATGTAATATAACTTATTATAATAAACGTAAGTACTTCTAATTGTTACACATAGTCAGAAGTGTGTTTGTAGGTTGTTGTTGCTTTGATATTAAATGAATAACAGATTATTTGGTGCGTGTAGGATAGAATAGGCAATGTTTACGATACTTTTGCTTTTTGGAATGCAAGCAGCCATAAATCCCAGTGAGGGTCCAGCCGTGGGTGGGTCATATGAATTAGGCGCTCGAAAGCTATTAGAAAGTATAGAATTCTTTGCAATAAAGTTAATGTGGAAACTTTCTCGAGAGAGGACAATTTTGTTGAATATGTGACATCACAAATACAGCTATAATAGATATGATAAATAACTGGGGCTGAGTTATTTTTTTTTTATTTCCTCATTATAAAATACCACATTGTTTTTATTGTATAGTATTTGAATATGATACTGATGATATAGTTATACCGTAAATGTAGACGTAAGTCATTAGAAATATTTTCCATAGCCAAAAGCAGTTAAATATAAAAATGCAACCGTTGCTTAAAAACAGTTTCTGTGAAAGATTTTTTTTACAAACTACTTATGAATTATTTCTGATACATGATTCTATGCGGGAATAAAAAGATCGTTTTGAAATAACATCCATATATTTTTGTTATCATTCATCTAATTTTTTTTGATACAAATTGCAAAAAGATGTGCCAAATATTTATCTTCACACTGATTTATATATTCTTTATTGCACTTATAAAGTAATTAACCTGTACAATAACATATATTAGTGAGAAATGCTGGGCTGATCTCTTAAAGAGACCTCTTCCAGCCAACCTAGGGTATGTGGGTGATTTGACAGGTAAGCGTGACAACTTAAGAGTGCAGATCATATAATATTCATAAAATAAAAATAATAATTTCAATCAAAATTCTGAAAAACTGTTATAATATTTTTATAATTTTTATATATTTTATGCATTTTCAATGCGATCTTATAAGATAAATTATTATAATAGAAAAATACTAGAAAAAATCGACTCGGGTCACAAGTGAATTCTCAGGCGGGAATCGAACCCGCAACCTTTGGAAATCCGGTCCAATGCTCTCCCTATTGAGCTACCGAGCCTTGCGAACACTCGTCGAAATATTGTAGTACCTTCCTGATTATTCTATTATAATAATTTAACTATTATAATATGTCAATATACTACACAAATAGGAACTAACTATTTACTACATAAATACAATAAATAAAAAAAATTACAAATTGGGTAAAAAATAAAATAGATAACTAAAGTAACAGTTTTAAGTTGGTTATGTTCAGACTATGATAACTGTGCTAGAAAGTGATCTGTAAGTTTGGTCTTAAAGGAAGTGATGGGCGGATAGTCTTGAATGCCTAAAGGAAGTTTGTTCCAGAGTTGTGCCGCTCGGAAAGAGGAGTTGTGAAAAAATTTGGTGTTCGCTTAAGGCAATTTTAGCATCTTAGTAATGCAGGCCTGCCTAGGGCGAGAAGGAGGCCATTGCTCCAAAAACACATTATAAAGAAAGTTTTAAAGATATCTTGTTTGTTTCTTTTTTATATCTTTTTGTTTTGTTTGAACATTACTAACTACTCTCTTATACTGACTGTGAGATGTTTATGAATTGATTATCAACGATTTGCTCTCAGTGAATGCATTGTGCCAGACAAACCAAGCAGAGAAGTTTTGGGTTTCGAGGTTTTTAGGCCACCACGTTTTTTAATTCGCTTGACCACATACTGTCAGAATAAAACACTTTTTTACGGATTTTTGCGCATGTTTTATTTTATTTTATATTTAATCCTGACGTTTCGACTCCTTTACAGGAGCCGTGATCACGGCTCCTGTAAAGGAGTCGAAACGTCAGGATTAAATATAAAATAAAATAAAACATGCGCAAAAATCCGTAAAAAAGTGTTTTATTCTGATGTGTAATGTGCGCGGAAGTGTAAGAACTACACATACTGTCAATTAAATTTATGGTTGATAAACGACAAAATGTTATTTGATTGACCATTCACAACTTTTTTTACTTTATTTATGGCTTGCACAATTTGTGCATTAAGCTAGTGTCAAGTAAGTAGGTATAATCTTTCTTCTATGTTCTTGAGTAATTTCCTAGGTTTCAGGAAAGAAGTGGGATTTTACTGAAACCTCCTCGTGGCCTTCTTGAGAGAGCACGAAAAGACACCTTCCAACCTGTTTTGTTGTACTTGCCAACAATCATGCATATTCAGAAAAAAAAAGAAATCCAAAACCATTAAAGTTACGCTTCTCGTTCCCGCCAAAAAGTCCCATTCACAACTTAGTATTTCTAAGATACACCTATTGTCTATTGTAGTATCTATTGTCTGTGTAACATCTTTATAAGCTATGTGACATACAATAAAGTATTTCATGGGTAATTTTTACTATAGTAGATTTTCATCGGCGCGACACCCGAAAAGTAAGTAGTGGTCTCTATCTACGGTACCTACCATGTCACACTAACTAATGCGTTGCAATTGCATGCCATAGTAAGTTTTACGGGGATGCTACGTAGGTACTAATGTATTAATCTACTTCGGAACCTGACTGTAGGTAAGCAAGTACTTACCACCAGGTTATGCCAATATATATCGCCATGTACAAATACAAACTACCGCCTATACTCGCAGTATGATTTCCGATCGTAGGATATACGATTGTGGATTTAAACAAAATCCCCCTATATTTTTGGGGGAGGTTTCCTTTTAATAGTAGACGTCTTTTGGGTGACATTTTAATAATGAAACCCAGGCCGTATTTAACCTATTGGAGGCCCTGGGCATATAAGAATAATGGGGCCTCTATGACCTTGACAGAACACTTTTTTATTACTAGAACAGACAATGAAAGTAGATAAACAAGGTTTTAGATTTTTTTATTGACAGTCAATAGATGAATAGATAATCTTTGATTTAAATGGGGCGATTATCATATATTTAAAATTATCTAAGCATGCTAAAATTCGATAGCCTTATTTTGGGCGACAGTAGAGTAGCTTCGCGCATGCAAAAGCTAATAAGCAAGTCGATAATGTAGTCCCTAATTAAGGTTCGATTTACTCTAATTAAATAAGTTTTTCAGTAATAAATGTCGGTATTGGTTTAGTGATCGGGCAGCATCTAGGGGGCCCATATCGATTGCGGGGACCTGGGTATTTGCCTGGAGTGCCCAGTGGGAAAGATGGGTCTGATGATACCAACATGTAAATCATGATTCTAAATTTTATAAACACCGAATGCTAAAAGAAGATTGTTATAAGTCTAATTTGTGTATCTTTGTATTTGTGTTTGTATGTGGTACCGTAAGATGGACTAATATATTCTCAATAAATTAAAAAAAATATATTAACGAGATATTTTTACGAATTTACTATAGTTCAAACCAGGGTTTAAAACTTACTGCAGTTATAACGGTATGGGCATATAAGACTAAATAATTAGTCCCCACAACAGACTACTTGCCCACTGTATGCAAAAGACTGGAAGACTTTTCTTCCTACCCTGAGATAGGTACTGTGACACATTCATTAGAAAATGATTTCGTCGCAGTTGTTAAGAAATGTGCAGTCGATTCTTAAATATTGATCTTCACTGTACTGTTAGATGTGACCCGTTATTTTATTTGAATGTAATCTTTATTTAAATATTCTTTCATTTCTAAGGAAGTCCTATGCCTCAACAGGGGATACACTAATTGGCTGTTGGCGATAGGACAATGATATTGGAATCTTACATCGAATAACTGTTATTTTGTATTTATAATCGCATTGTTTTAATAAGATAAAATGAATGCATATACTACATACAAGATAATTTAACAGATCCATTTAGAATTTGTTTATTATAAACTAGCGGCCCGTCCCGGCTTGGCACGGGTGGACAAAATTCTTATTTTTTTTTTCTAGCATTAAATATAGTCTATATTACTCAGCGTGCATGTAGCTTTTCAATGGTGTAAGAATTTTTGAAATCGGCTTTGTAGTTTTTGAGTTTATTCATTGAAAACATACAAAAATATAAAAATCTACAAATCTTTCCTCTTTATAATATTATTATTAATAATGTAATGCAATTATTGTGATAATAGAATATTTAATATCGCCGTATTGATTATTATTGTAAATTTTAAATATCGTTACATTATCAAAGCTGACGAGTCTTATCAGTTAAAAGACGTCCTAATTAGATGGCATTATTTTTTTTTAAGTTATTTATTTTCTTGAATTAATTTGTTTTTGGATGTAGTATTTTCAAAAGCATGAGCATTACACTTTTGAAAATATTAAATCAAAAAATATCAATAGTAAAGACGACGATGAAAATATAACAACAGTAAGCCGTACCGAATCAACGATCTTGAGTTCGAATTCTGGTAAGGCCATATATTAATCTGGCAAGTAAGGCATATTTCTAATATATTTTTTTAAGTCTTATATTCGTTTTTTAATAACCATAGCACATACAAACTGTGCTTATTTCAGTACCACATATTTGTAGTGAATTGTCTGAATTTTTTTGTGTATTTTAAAGCGATTATTCTTTTATTATATTAGCCCCTAATGAGAAATGTTCACGCTCGCAAGCGATAAACTTAAGTAATAAACGACTGTTCATAATAGGTAATGATATTTTAATGAATGTAAGTAATTATACTGCTTTATTAAGGTAGAAACTGTCTAGAAATTTCTTTCAAGATATATTATGTAAGAAATTATATTTTAAGTGCATTTGGATAATACTTTTTTAAGCAACGTTTTTGATTTGCTGTTTTAACTACGGATTATGTTAAGCATATCAAAACTATGGTTAAAACATAATAAGTTAGCTCTATGTGGTATTTGACTTTACCATAAATCATGTTCTTCAGTTCCTGGATGTTCTTTGCTCTGGTTTCCCTCTTCTCACCGCAGAGCAAGAAGGCCTGCTCCTCCAAGTCAGGGTCTTCATGTCGATCCAACTCCGCCTTGTAAGCTATCTCTTTGAACCACTCCGATAACATCTGAAACAATGAAACGATACCGGTTAAATATAAAATTAATAATCTAGTATTAAAATCATTATATCATGCAAGACTAGGACACGACTCACACTCGCTGCGGATTTCAGTAATTTGATATGCATTAATGTTATCGGGTTTTTAAGGTCGCGTCAAGAATCAATACTCTAGGATCTGTCAATGTCAACTTTCACTATATTTTTTCTTAACTAAACATTGCGATCGGCTGACGACCAGTGACTTATATATTACAGTATATAAATCAATGTCGATGGCCTAATATTTAGCGCGTTCGGCCTTCGATTATTCAGGTGAAAAACTTTTGCAAAACCCGGTATCGGATGGCTGATCAAATTTATTAAATCGACTTAAAAAGTACCTACTTTATGATATTTATGGGTCGTTCTTCTTTTTTACCGACAATGGTCTATCCTTCGTCTTATTATGGCATCTCGTTGGAGTATTGATATTTACGGTTTTTAATTCGGTTTTTCTTATCTATTAATATTTTGTAATTTTTCATTTTCTCCAACCAACATATTTTTTTGTTTGTTTTCCGTTGAATGCCGTGACAGAGTGGTAAACCGAAATATGGTCTCCACAGAAAAAGGCCACTCTGTCACATATTTTTTTAAAGAACCAACATTAATAAACAATTAATATTTGCCGCAAAGGAAATTTTAATTAGTCCTAATGACAACACAGATGCAATTTCTTTTATATTCCACACAGAAATCACAATTATGGATAGTTCAAAAACCAAAAAACAGAAAAACGTCGTTTCATTGTCGGTAAAAAGGAAAAACGACCCTTATCCCTAACTGTCCAATTCGTACTGAGACTTTATAATTGGAAAGAAAGTATCCCAGCATTGGCGACAGGCTTATGATAATGATGATGACTCAAGATTCGATCTAAACTAACTAGAAAAGAGATAAAACAATGACATCAATACTCTATTTCACCATCTGCCCAACAAGAGTACTTTTGCCGTAAAATTAGAAAAAATGCGTTTTAAACAAAAGTGTGATACTTATTTCATGAACAAAATAAATATTTGGAAGCAATAAAACTGAGCAAAGAGATATTTAAAACATTTTTCCCCAATAACGCAAACGTGTCCTTGTGTCACTGAAGGTGCGATATGTATACCTATTCCAAACTACTACATTTCCAAATAAATTAAACTCGTTAACCACTCATACAAAAGACCTTTCTTTAACGTGAAGAAAATACAGAATAACTATCCAAAGTTTATACCTTGTTTAAGGAGAAAGTATATGAAACATAATATATTATGTAAAATGAAATAATTGCTTTAAACATCTCATTAAAAATCTTGTACTTAATTAAAACAATGTTAGGAAAATATATATAGTTACGGTTACATTTGCTAAATGCGATGTTTAAGTAAACTTAGCAATTTTATTTCTTATTAAATGATATAACCTGATGTTTATTTCTGTTAATAGAGTTAAATATACTATTGTTAGTTGTGAATGTGTAGGAACTCGGAAACTACGAAAAATTGCGTACCTACTATACATGGGGTTGATTAAGATAGTTCTAGTGATGGTTCGGGTTTGTGTCGCGCTATTTTTTGCCAGCCTATATCATTACGATGCAGCGCTCACAGTTGTGAATGTAGCATTTTAAACACAAAGCAGTTACAATATCACATTTTGTATTCTCTAAGTACATTCATGCAGACTTGTTGATATTCTTCATGTGTGGCTCACCAGCTATCGTTAAATTAGAATTATAACGCGTATGTTATTATGTTCTATTGACAGAGTAATCAGTAGTTCTTAATACAAGAAGTAATATAAAAATGGAGATTCCGGAGAAGACAAAGGTCGAATTGAACCACTTTGCCCCTAAAGGCTCGAGTGTCATTACACTATTATTTATGGTTAATAGTATTCGAAAATTATAAACACTTATAAGACATACTCATCGATTTGTGTACCAATGTATTTACATAAGAAAAGTGTTGAGAAAGTATTCACGTCGAATGGCCTCATTGTCGCGGGGCAACGGGTAGTATATCATATTTTTGAATGATTTATAGTTTTATTCTTAACAAATTGTACAAGTCCATGCCATCTGTGATTCTTTTTCTTTAATGTAGGTTCGCACTTTTATCCCCACGTAACTTAAATTTGTTTACTTTAATTTATCTATATTCCCCCGTACAACCATACAAAAATATATCAAAACAGAAGTGGTTTCTAAAATCTATCGTGTTATAATTAAAGATTTTTTATTACATCTCTTACTACTACAATCATAGAGTAAAATTTTCGTTAAACCTTTTGTTGCTACGCAGAGAATTATTCTTTTTTTACCATTCATCATAACAATTGGAGCGGATTTTTTTAAATTACTGCAATTTGAAGGGCCTCATCAAGATACAGTTGCGTTAATCCATCTACATATCGTAATAAAAGCAATTTTATTCTTTAATTTCCTTGCAGGTTCATCATAATAATGTTGGACTATGTAACCGGAACGAAACTTACAATTTACAACGAGTATCTAAAAATCTTTAATTTTTTTTATCGGTTTGGCAACAGTTACCGTTGCTACTGTGCGTTTAGTAACAAATTGGTTGTTGCATTACATTGTGTTGATACTTAAAACTTACACAGTTTTTCTCGGAAAGACCTCCCAATTTCCGAACTGGTGGCTTACAGTAGTTTACAGTAATCGTCGCTATAATAACTAAATAAAATGTCATACAAAACAATTTGATTTGTATTAATTTAATAGGGAGGACTGTGCCCGATTATTATATTGAAAGGTAGTAGCAGACAAATGACAATCTAATGATCTTAGTCATTTTATTGATCACTGGACTGTTTCTGTACAATGATTCGAAGTGACAGAATTAAATAAAAAAAATAAAAATAAGCGCTTCGTTCGTTTAGTACAAGTAGTTTTATTATAGTTTATATAGTTATTTAGTTAATCGATTGACAAATTTTCATTTGACAGAAGGGAGAATAGCGCGTGAGGTATACTACTAACATCTTAACAGAAATATTTTATCCCCCAGCATTGTCTCTGTTAAGTTTTGACACCGGTCGCTAACCTGCTGCTTATTTAATTTAGTAAACATTGATTTAATTCATTAATTAAAACGGGTTTTTTTACCTTTAATTGATGTTATACTTCTTTTTAGGTTGAAAATTTTCAGCATGCAACGAAAAAGCGACAATATGAAGTTAGCTGTTAAAGTGAATAGGCTCACTTCAAGATATCTCATTTAAAAATTTAATAAAAAAGTATAATTTCTACCATGCGTACATAAGGCACGCTTTTTAAAGTGAAAACTTCTTTAGCATCGTTGTGATTTGAAAGTCGGTGAAACGAAAAAGCGATAGTTAAAACAGACAGACACAAATTCATAACATTTAATGTAGGAGAAAATGAGATAGGAAGCATACAGCGTCTCTTATGTTCGTGGTATGTACTTTAGTAACCATGAGCCTCTTGTATAATTTATCGAAAATGTAAGCTCTGAGTCTGAATAAATCTATGTAATATATATTAAAATGTAAAATAATTATCTAACTTTGTATCACTATGATCATTGCTAAAACCAACAATTATCCTCTTCCCGAAATTTTATATTCGTCTCATTATCTTGAAACCAAAATTTTTGAATGTTTCACTTCTACCATGTGTGAATTGCACACATTTTTTGTTTTTATTTATAGGCCTGCAATATCTTGAGCCATCGTCACGGAAGAACATCGTCGTTATTTGGTGACGATGGCATATGCAGCTGCGCCGTAATAACAAAGGCTCAGATATAAAACAAGCTTTGTAATACGCATGCGCACACAAACACGTATTAACACACGTACATAATGCTTCCTATCTCATTTTCTCCTACGTTAAATCTTATGAATGTATGTGTCTGTCTCTTTTTACTGTCGCTTTTTCGTTCCATCGACTTTCAAATCACAACTATGCTAAAGAAGTTTTACTTAAAAAAACAGGCTAGGAATCCCGTTCTAATTAATACAAATTTAATGCAAGTGACCATGAAAGTTTAAATAATAAATTAATTTAATTTATTAAATGACAGTGAAATATCAAACATCTAATGAATATGATAATATGAGGTGACGGATAGTGTTACAACAGGTTTATGAACAAAATTGAACAAAATATCGCAATACTGAATCCTATGAGCACTATATGGTAGAGTGCCTAGGTTTCATCACACTACGCTTTTAAATAGGTTTCAAAATCTCATCGGTTACGAACTCAAAACTAAACGTTCACTTGTCAAAAAAAAGTTGATGAAATAGACTAGCACTCTTGTTCTAATTTTCGTGCTTTTGAAATGACGTTTTAGAGTTACCGTTATTTCGAAATAGTAATGTCTGGAATTTGACAACCAGTATTTCTGTGATTTGAATAATAAAAAAGACACGATTACTTAATGTAAAAAAATATATTTGATACGGCGCCAACCACCAAAAACACGGCTGAATTATTATCGCTTTAGTGTCTACAATTTCGAGTTTCACCTTGCAATACATTTATCGACACTATTAAATTTGTAACTCATATTTTGAAGTGAAAACTTCTTTAGCATCGTTGTTATTTGAAAGTCGATGAAACGAAAAAGCGACAGTAAAAAGAGACAGACACATAAATTCATAAGATTTAACGTACGAGAAAATGAGATAGGAAGCATTATGTACCTATGTTTATGGGAGTTTGTTCGCGCATGCGTAGTATAAAGCTTGAGAGAAGGCATCACAACATTGCTCGATGCATCACAACATCCGTGGTATTTTGTATACGTGTACGTATTATTTTTGAAGGTTTCACTTCTACCACGTGTGAATTGCTCACGAGTTTTTTATTTAATAGAATGCCGGCTATTTCTAGGTTTGTTAGAAAAATTGTAATTAACAGAAAAGTAAATTAAATTAAAAAAGGTGTTTTAAAAATACAAATCAACATGATACAGTTTGAATTTGACGGCAGGCAGACTATGTAGATTAGTTTTATCATTTGCTTTTTGCAGATGCACATGTTTCAAATAACGCAATAAATAATTCATATTCTCTATCCTTTTTTCGACTTTAATACACATAATATATAGTTCTAAACTAAACAGAGTTTTTTTAATAAACAAATATGAGGCCAAGTCGGGATTAGAACCGGTGTGGCGACACCATGAAAATTATATGCATGCAACTCGACTACGATACTTACGGTAGTAGTGTAAAGATATGAACAAACGAATAAAATAAATTATATAAAATATACTCTTTGCACTAAACCTTCGTTAATATTAATTATTATGATCATTAATAACTATCAACCATTAATTATTGACCTTTTGCTGCATTTTTGATTATAAATAAAGTGAAAATGTAAATGGAAAGAGAATATAGCGGCGTGCAATATAATAAACTGCATTTAAGAAGACCAAAATGTAAGAAAAGCTTTTTCTCTCGTAAGTACTGCTTTGAAAAGTTTGACTTGAATCGAAAAAGCAAGGGTGAATAGTCAACATTTTGATTTTCAAGAAATTAATGATAAGATTTTAATTTAAACCTTTTTTTGTACAGTCAACAGAACATTGAACTATACAAAATTGACAAGTTTCCATTCGGTTTTCAGCTGTAAGTCTAAGACATAAAATTCAATAACAATAGAGAAATTCGATATTTGTAGTCGGTTTACGTACTGTGTGTACGTGTTATTGTACTGTCGGTTTAGTTAGCCCAGACAATTTGAAAATTTTATGAGGTTTCAATCGTTTGGGCATCTTACCTGTGGGCAAAAAGGAGAATGCGTACTGACGTACAACCTCTTATTGTGAATGTTTTGGTATTATTTTTTTGCATACTTTTTTCCTTTATTTTTTAGCATAATTTTCCAGTAAATATTATATTTTTAAAAGTTGGGGTTAAAGAAAAATCTTAAAGTGAAATCATAATACAAATACTTGTAACAAAACGCATTTTTAAATAACTGAAACTAAACGCGATACACGAAACTGCTATCATACTTGCCATGCGTAAAAACATCTAATAATCGATTTTGTAATCGATATTCATATGGCTAATACGTATTAATTTATTTTATTGTTTAGACTGATATATTTTATCTGTGTGGTTGCACAGATGCCACAATTACACATTCGCGCGAGTGGTGACACGAATAACGAGCCCGCATGTGTAGATAGTAACTTCGCTATTTTCCTCTCACTCGCGCGCTCGCGTTGAGAGTGGCATGCGAGACAAAGCGCATTAGCGGTTCTTACAGTGTGGAAAATGTACTCTATGGTCGCGTACGAGCGTCCAAAATTCAAATGAAGACCACCGCGCGAATGTGTGAACAGTGCACCAGGACACGAATGTTTTGTCGAGACGTGTGATTCGCGCGAGTGGCGAGGCCAATAGCGAGCACGAATGTGTGATCGCGGTATTAGAGCATTAAAATACAAACACACATTTTCATAAATAATGACTGAGTGAGTTGGTCATTTTTATGGTCTATCGATTTAATTATCGATTTTTATCTTGTAAAATAACGAATGTCATTTAATTGCAACACTGTCAATGTCAGTCAACTTGACGGCGTCTGTCTGAGGTTTGTGTTAGTGCTAGTGGATGTTTTGCGAGTCTCCGTTTTGGCAAGACTCATGCTTCAACATAAACACGTTGGTGGGTCATGCTATCGCACTCACTGTTAATGTTTCTATAGTGTAAGGAATTGATATTTAAATGATTTATTTTAGCACATTAATTATATATTAAAGTAACTACTACTAAGTTTCGTAGTTATCGTTGGTTTAATAATCGATTGTTCAATCGATTATTGACGTTAGTAGTAACTATTAAAGTGGCTAGTCTGTGGCTGTCAATTAATAGTCTGACTTTTCATACCTTTTTGGTCGCTGGCGGGATTCACTCGGGCAACGCGGTATTGTACGGTTGTCTGGCCATTTACTTAACGGTTACAATCTTCGAAAAGCTAATGGAATACCAAACTGCTGAAGTAAGTAGCATTGGCTGATTATTTTATTACTCTGAGTAAGTGTAGAGCTTGAAAAGGGTTAGGACTAGTAACTATTCTTATAAAACATGAAAGCGATGTAAAATAAACGTTGTCAAGAAGTTAATTTTTGTATTATTTCACGGTCTCTAATAATTCAGAAGTGGGATAGGCAGGTATTCTTCCGAATCACTTGCTTATCCTGCCCACGTGATTTTACAGACCAAGCAAATGTTCGTTCCTTTTTACTTTAAATCTAGCAATAGGTATCGTGTTCGCCATTGGTTTTCATGTTTTATACTTCAGTTTAACAGAACGTATCAAAGTTTTTTTTTACCCCTGTATCAGTTTTGTTACGCATTTACTAAGATAATGTTAAAGTAAAAAAAAAAAGTGTAAGATTTATATTTTTGTAATATATGTGATGTGAGGGTCCAACTCAGACTTGACCGTTTTTGGACCTATATTATATATCTTTAGTGTACCTCTGGGGTTTCTAAGGGGGTCAAAATTTCATTATTTTTACGCTACGATGCTTACTTTTTGAGATATTAGCCATTTTAGTTAGAAATATAATAATGTTATGCTCTTTGAAATCAAATTCTTTTGCGTTTTTTCTCCTTTTCATTCACCCGTATAGTTTTAATGTCAAATGTTTGAGACAAATATACAGAATTTATCGAAATAGAATTTGATCTCATGGTTACCCTTACGGTTGCGAGTTCTAGATATGGAGTACGGTGCTAAAGAAATATAAACTATCGATCATGATGGCGAAGGTGTGCATACCAACACGGAGACGGAGAACGCCACTGCTAGGTGCAGTACCCGTGGACGTTCTCGGCTGCGGTCGACTGGCTTGATAAGTGAGGGAGCGGAAGGGAGCCTGAAAGGTAGGCAAAGCCGCAAGCACTTATACAATAGATTAATATACTTATATAATGATAAATCTAGCCCCGTAATCCCGTTAAGCGGGAGGCCATCGCTTTTATGAGGGCGTCAGTTGAGAGACCCAAGCAGTATGGGCGTTTTTTTGAAAACCATTACGTAAAGGTTTTGAAGTTTCCATAACGTTATTAAAAGCCGTTTTCAGTTTTGGTTATCACTACCGCGGTTGACGAGGCTACTTCAAAACGAATGAAAACTAAAACGCTGTTAGCTAACGTAACGCAAGTTTTTGTTTTAGTATTACGTAATTATGGTTATGACGTTATCTCTTCGTGCTTTTACTAGGTTAAGGACTAGTTTGTTAAAATTAAAATGTATGAACTATTAATTTTTAATGTAATGTGAATAGACGAGAAAATTAAAGCTTTTTTTTTGGCGCATTTAAAAATAGTCCTATTTACAATAATTTTTATTTCGAATTTTTTTGATAACATTTCTGATAAAATTACAAAATTATTTGTTTTATTATTGCGTTTATAACTATTTTTGCGTATTTAACCGATCATGGCAGCGCGGTTTTCAATTTTGGTTGTATTGCGTTGGTTATGAGAAAAACGGTTTTATGTTTTGCGGTAAGGTTACGTTTTGGTATGAAATTCAAAACGGTTTTTAGTTATGTTTTGGTGAAACTTTCTCATGCGTACCGAGCAGGGAGTCATCGAGGCAACGTCTTAATGGCGGGGAGTCTCGATGGCAATGCTCTAGAGTTGATCTATATCTATTGAGTGTATATCGCAATGTAGTCGAGTTGATGATGTAAAAGGACGAACGTATCGTAGATTACGTAGAGGATCAAAGCATAAGTCATTCACGTAGCAGTTCTGAGGAATGCTCACAGAATAAATTTCGTAGCAGTCCGTATGGACGCCAACGTAACAAGAAACGCCATCCTAGTAGCAGTTCAAGTAATGATCGTTATTCAGATAATAAATGAAAAAAAAAATGAATTCTCGTTACCCTGACGTTAGTACGATTAGACAAGAGCTTGAAAGAAATAGTAACGTAGATATACCAAATAATATTTTAGATAACTTTTTAGACATTTTAAAGAGTATGAAGGGTCATACTTCCCCAAAGTTGCCCTTGAATAACGTTCTATTAGAATTTGACCCAATGTCTCAGGGTCAAACTGTGTTAATGTGGCTGACAAAAGTGGAGGAGTGTGCTGACATTATGGTTGGAGTGAAAAATAAATTATTTTCTTTACTCTTCCAAAGCTAACTGGCGTAGCAAAATCCTGGTACCAGGGGCTCAGCACAGTCCTCTACTCTTGGTCTGAGTGGAAGAGAAAATTAGTAGAGTCCTTTCCTTGTCGCGATGGTTATGCAGAGTTGTTGACGGTTACGCTGGCAAAAAAGGCACGCTATGGGGAGTCGCTCGCACAGTATTTTTATGCTAAGATGAATTTATTGAATCGATGTAGTATTAAAGGTAGAAAAGCGGGCGATTGTATTTTAAATGGAATAGAGGATAGTGCTGTTCGCGTTGGCGCGCAGGCTGCTCAATTTTGTGAACCCGAACAATTGCTAATGCATTTAAAAACGGTTAAAATAGGTATTCTTAGGGATGCGGGGATAGGCAAAGACAGGATAAAAGAATCAGGGGTACAATCCTGCCCTCAGTTCTTCGAACGTTTCAACCAAGAAATTTATATGTTACAAGTGTAGTGATCATAAGAGTTATCAATGTGCCAAACCATCATCTAAATGCAACAACTGTAAAAAAGTAGGCCACATGAGTAAGTATTGTAGATTAGGGCGTAGCAATGACATTGTAAACAAGCAGGATGAAAAAACAAGTTTTTGAACTAGGGTCATCAGGGGAGTTTAATTCTAAATATATTTTTTGACATTTTAGTCAATGATATACAAATATTGTATCATATTGATTTAGGTAGCCAATGCACGCTAATAAGAGTATATGAAACAAAAAAAAATTTAATCCGTTAATAGATACCATAGATTTACCTTTAATGAGAGCTATTGGAGGTTATCATGTGAAACCGTAAGGTAGGTCTAGGGCTAAGATATCCGTACAGGGAAAACGGGAAAACGTTGAAATACTTGTAGTTGAAGATCATGTTTTAAAATATCTTGATTTGTTGGGACATACATACGTTTACTGAGTTACCTAATATCTTGATCATTAAAACACCTGAACAACTGGTTTTCAAAAGCACAATCCTAATAAATTAATTTTACGTGTCTGGGAGACAGTGACATTGACTTCGCGTGAAATAAGTTTAATAAAAGTCGACTCACATGATGGATATGAAGGTGGTGTGTATGTTAGTGGTCCTTTGAGAGGATGTAATAACCAAGAATATTACCTTTTCCCAGGGAATATTCATTTAAGTCTGGATTAGGTGTTGTTATCGTTTAGAACGCGTGCGATCAAGATTTAATTTTTGCTAAAGATACGTTAGTTAGGCGAGCCAATCGGGTGACTGGTAACTGTAAAGTATATGCTGTGACTTTAGATAACGCTTACTCAGAAGACACTTTAGTTTTCGGGCACAACATTACTAGTGCAGAACGGGCCTTATTACGGTCGCTAGTGTTAAAATATAACTGTTGCTATTAATCAGGACTTAAAGATCTAGGTTTAACGAACGCGGGGGAGATGGTGATAGAGGTAGAGAATAGTGAGCCGGTTGTATACAGACCATATAGAATGTCCATTGCCGAGCGCAATGTTTCTAACGATATAGTTAGTGAAATGTTAGTTGCTGGTATTATTCGAGAATCTTCCTCACCATACGAGCCCTATTGCGCTCGTTAAAAAGTTACCGCGCCTTGAACAGACGGACAAAGAAAGATCATTATCCTCCACCCCGGGTTAAAGACCAGCCGGATAGGCACGCCGGTAACATATTGTTTACTTGTTTACATTTGGCATCAGGATATTACGAAATCACTATCACACTATTTTCCGTGTCTCAAGAGAAGACTGCGTTCATTACGCCGGATGGAGTGTATGAGTTTCCTCGAATGCCATTCGGTTTAGTGAACGCACCTTCAGTATTTCAAAAAACTATGAATCAAATATTAGCATAATCAAAAATAAATTATGCGCTTATATATATGAATGACATATTGATTCCATCTCGTACGTTTGAAGAAGGTCTTAGTAGGCTCGAAGAAGACCTAATTCTTCTACAAAATGGGGGTCTGTCTCACTTTGATTCTAGTGGTAATAGGCCCGGCGCCCGAAAAACTGAGGCAGTATCTATGTTCCCAACCCCACGGAATCAGCACGAAGTAAGGCAATTTATCGGCCTGGCCGATTTTTTTTTCAGAAGGTTTGTTCGTGATTTTACTGTTATCTGCAAACTATTGACGGACCTTTTAAAGAAAGATGGCACGTGGAAATGGCTGGAAGATCAAGAGCAAGCATTCAAATCATTAAAAGATGCTCTTGTTACCAGGCCGATTTCAGTCCTTTATGACCCTAAACGCGAATCGCAACTTCATACAGACGCGTGTAAATATGGGTAGCAGTAATCTTATTGCAAAAAGGCGATGAGGGTCTGTACAAAGCGGTCTCGTATTTTGGCCGTAAGACTACATCCGATGAACAACGGTTACATTCGTTCGAACTAGAAACTCTTGCTGCGGTAGCTTCTTTCGATAGATTTCGCGCGTATTTAATAGGTATACCATTTAAAATATTAACTGATTGTAACGCGTTACGGACTACCTTAACGAAACGTGATTTAATTCCTCGTATCGCCCGTTGGTGGATACAATTTACTGACTTTGATTGCGACATAGAGTATCGGCCCGGAACCGGCATGACCCATGTTGATGCTCTTAAGTCGAAATCCAGTAAGTAAAGCAAATATAGACAATCGTATTCTAGACGTACTTACCACTGAGATTGAAGATTGGATTGCGACCGTGCAATCCAGTGGCGATGTATTATCCCGTATTAAGCGAATATTATGCTGATCAGAGTCAGAGAAGGTTGTCGAAATTGTAAAAAAAAATTTATAAAGAACGGTAAGGTATATCGTATAACTGGTCTTAGTGGGGATGATGGTTTACGATAGGTTGTGCCGAAGGTAGCCCGATGGCAAGTAGCAGAGGTAAACCACTTTGGGTAGGATCCAACAGTCCTTCTGGTTTCCTAAAATGAGACGTTTTGTAAAGATGTATATGCGGGCGTGTTTTGAGTGCGAACAGCCAGGCGAATTGTAATTCGTCTATCCTATCCCAAAAGTCGAGATTCCTTTTCACACGATCCACGCTGATCATCTAGGCCCCTCCATACGTAGTAAGCGGGGCAACGTATATCTTCTCGTTATAATTTGTGGATTTACCAAACTCATTAATATTACGGCCTTTAAAAATACTAAATCGGCCACGTCAATAAGAGTTCTCAAGGAACACCTGAGTTATTTTGGTACACTGGTTAGGCTCATCACTGATCAAGGCATTTCATTCACAAGTAATGATTTCCGTTCGTTCTTGAAACCTTAAGGTGTCAAACACATTTTAACGCAGTATCCACTCCGCGGGCCAATAGCCATGTAGGAAGATTCAAATGGACGCTTTGTCTACTAAGAGTCATGGTTAAGATGAAAAAGGCTGGGATGAGCATATACCAGACATACAGATCGGGTTAAATACAACGAAACACGAAACCACAGGTTGTAGAAACAACATTAGTTGTAGGATTAAAAGTAGTTCCGAGAATATTCTCAATGAAGTTATTGATAAAACAGTAAACTGGGGAGCTTGATAATATTAGACATGAAGCGGGGGATCGAATCCGTATTGAACAAGCTAAAGATAAAACTAATTTCTATGCGAAACGTCCAATTAACTAACCCCTACGAAAAGACGTAGCTTTTTCAGTAGGAGACTTAGTAAGCGTTAAACGAAAAACGCCAAGTGACGCTAGGTCTAAGAAATTGGTAGTAAAATTCCAGGGACCCTACAGAATTAGGAAAGTCCTGCCAAATGACCGGTATTTAGTTGTAGATACAACTCTTACACAAAAAAGGGTAAACGTCATAATGAAAACGTGATAACGGTAGATAAACTAAAACCATGGCTTAGTTTTGATAATAATTACGGTAGTTCACAATCAGATAGCGACGAAAGTACTCATGAAGTCTTTGGTTCTTTATAGCTAGTATGACCGTTACTTTACCCTATGCTATTAATCTGTTTATTTTTACTGTCAAAGTTATTGTAACAAAATAAGTAACACTTGTTTATTTTTATAATTTGTTATCTATCTCCATTGAGATTGCATGATAATGTTCTATGACGTAAGTAGAATCATTTCATATTTTTATTTTATATCTTATAGAATCATTTCGTTTAGTGAAATTCTTTGAGTGTGTAGTTATTTGATAACTACATATTTGATTTATCATTAAATTTTGTCATTAATTAAAATAAAATCCAGAATTTAACTGTTCATTCAAAAAATAATAATGTGATTGATTATAATAGAAAATTTGGAAATAAGTTATTTATTTATAGTTTACTAAACCAACCTTAGACATTGGGACGTCATTTAGAATTGATCTTTTGGTCATCCTAGGTACCATTAATTAATAATGTTTAGGTTTTATAATTTAAAAGCAAAGGGACTTGCTTCAGCAGGATGGCCGAGCTGTAAGGAATTGATATTTAAATGATTTATTTTAGCACATTAATTATATATTAAAGTAACTACTACTAAGTTTCGTAGTTATCGTTGGTTTAATAATCGATTGTTCAATCGATTATTGACGTTAGTAGTAACTATTAAAGTGGCTAGTCTGTGGCTGTCAATTAATAGTCTGACTTTTCATACCTTTTTGGTCGCTGGCGGGATTCACTCGGGCAACGCGGTATTGTACGGTTGTCTGGCCATTTACTTAACGGTTACAATCTTCGAAAAGCTAATGGAATACCAAACTGCTGAAGTAAGTAGCATTGGCTGATTATTTTATTACTCTGAGTAAGTGTAGAGCTTGAAAAGGGTTAGGACTAGTAACTATTCTTATAAAACATGAAAGCGATGTAAAATAAACGTTGTCAAGAAGTTAATTTTTGTATTATTTCACGGTCTCTAATAATAGGGTCTCACAGGCAGAGGCGAGCTGCAGCCACGGCAAGCCCTTATTGGTGGCTCGTATTTGAACACTCGCTTACATCGCAAGCAAATACACACTTTGAGACACTTTATCTGCAGTACGAATTCGAACTAACAGAAGTACAATTTGTATAATTAGCTGTCACTATCACTCAACTGTCAATGTCAGTCAATTGTCACTGTCAGTCAACTGTCAAATATGGGGAAAATCAACCCTAAAACATGATTGGAAATATAATTATAACTTTTAAACCCCAACATTTAAAATTCCGTTAATTTATGTAGTAATTAACAATAATATTATTTACCAAATGTATAAATCTCATTTAACATGAAAATTGTATACCTGTACAAAATTTCCATAGTACCCTGCCATTCGCCTTTAGTAGAGACTTTTTCATTTTAAGTAACATAATATTCTGATATTTTCATATATTTGTAATAAAATAACTTAGATATTTATATGGTTTCTTATGAAAAAAATACAAAAGCTGATTAAAAATTAAAAGTATTAAAAACTAAATGTACATCCTTACTAATATTATAAATCGGAAAGTGAGTTTGTTTGTTTGTTCCGCTTTCACGCCGTAACTACTGAACCGATTGCTTTGAAATTTTGCAGACGTAAAGACAAAAGTCCGGATTAAATAATAGGGTACTTTTTATTCTGGAAAAAATTGATATTCCCGAGGAAAAACAAAAATATTGTTTCCTTGATGGATGGATTGTAGATGGCTCTGTGTTACGTTTAAAACAACGTAAAATATTGCAAACGAATATAAACATGTAAATTTAGAAGCTAAATGATACGAAAATGAGGAATTCCCGAGGGATGACGTACAATTTGTTTTATCGTCTAAACTGTTTTTTTTACATCTACTTATATGTTGCAAACGAATATGAAAATGTAAATTTTGAAGCTAAATGAAACGAAAATTAATCCTCGAAAATGAGGAATTCTCGAGGGATGACGTACAATTTGTTTTATCGTCTAAATTGTTTTTTTACATCTACTTATCCAGAAATCACTAAAGTCAACGAATTACTAATTGGTATAAGTATTAGTTACGTTATTTAGTTCTTGAGGTATGCGATAGATGGCGCTGGGTGTTTTTTAAAACATGGTAACGATGTGTTTTTCAAAATATATAAGAAGTGGAATGATAGCTTACGCTATTTAGTTCTTGAGGTATGCGATATATGGCGCTGGGTGTTTTTAAAAACATGGTAACGATGTGTTTTTTAAAATACGTAAGAAGTGGAATGATAGCTTACGCTATTTAGTTCTAGAGGTATGCGAAAGATGGCGCTGGGTGTTTTTTAAAACGTGGTAACGAAGTGTTTTTTTAAGATACGTAAGAAGTATAATGAATTATATGAATGTTGTATCCAGCGTTACATCGCGCTTCTTAGATTTTTCCGTGGGAATGAGAAGTTTTCTTATAGTTGTGCTTTATACCGCAATATAACCGAATTCCACGCGGGCGAAGCCGCGGGCGGAAAGCTAGTTATATTATAAATTAGTTACCAAGTGTAAAGTCAGTGAATGGTAAAAAAAATATTTTTCTAATTAAGATACAGCATTATATAAAACGATCTCAAAATTCCTCCTGCTCAACAGACGGAACGTTATTGTGTGTAAAAGTGAAAATACAAAGTAAATCAAAACACTGGTTATACTATTCGCTGGAGATATAAAACCTAGAGCGAACAAAAAGTATAATTAATTGCCATCAGCACTTATTCTCCGTAATTGTATGAAATTTAATGTAATATAATTTGTGTTATATACTAGCTGACCCGGTAACGCGTTGCTATGGTAACGTTAATTGATACAGTGGAAAAGGAGCGGGAAAAAGAGCGGACAGACAAACATACAAACAACAAATTTGTGTTCTTAGATTATAGACCAGCTGACCCGGTAACGCGTTGCTATGGTAACGTTAATTGATACAATGCAAAAAGAGCGGGAAAAAGAGCGGACAGACAAACACACAAACAACAAATTTGTGTTCTTAGAGTGTATACTAGCTGACCCGGTAACGCGTTGCTATGGTAACGTTTATTGATACAGTGGAAAAAGAGCGGACCAACAAACACAAACCACTGTGATCTTAGATTATAGACTAGCGACAAAGTACCTAAATTCACTTTATTCATTGGTTTGAGTGCATTTTGTGGTCAAATCTTAAAATTAAAATTAATGGTTACTTAGAATTAAAATGATCTATTCAAAAGATGTTTTTGATAGATAATAATAGTAATATTTCTTACATTCACACCAAAAAGCCTAGCCCAAAGTAAGCACTGTAAGGCTTGTTTTATGGATATTTTTTATTGTTATAGTACTGACGACACCTATAATTCTTGTAAACACAAGGAAAGATTAAAAAAAATATATTTATATGTTGTGTGTGAACGTAAATAATTGTTTTGTTAGAATAAAGCATTTTATATAATCATAACAAATATGTAATATACTTGCTGTGTACCCGAGCTGCTTTGGAATGCTCTTTTTTACCTTCTCTGACATGCGTACAAATAATTTTTTCAAAGTAATCGTATCGTTATCCATTTCCTATTTCTTCAGGTTTTAGCGAGAATAACGCAATTTTTGACGTGACAACGTCTTATAAATTGGTTTGCCGGGTGACACTTCAAGAAACTGCGTTACGCTCCGCTCACGTTATGCGCTTACAATGAGAGCGAGTGAGAGGCACGCGTCCCTTCCACTCGGGCATGGTTCGCCCGCCTAAGAGCGAGAGAGACAGACATAAAAAGTGGAAGGGACGCGTGCCTATAAATTAATGTTTTAAATATAATTCTTTGTATAAATAAATGTTTTAAATTGTTACTATTATTTCATCCTTCTTCCTACTATACGAATGAATATTCACATTAAAATTATTTTACCACTCAAAGTCGTTGTCACGTAAAACTTTCGCCCGTATACCGACTTTTTAGTTGTTGATTGTTAAGAATATATTTAGTACAAAACAATCACAATAATAATAAATACAAGTCTTTGGCATGCTTAGATACAACAATTAACCAGTTTAATCTATGGATTTTTTGGATTTTTTATTGAAAATGAAATATATCTCAGTATCTTTAATAAAATAATAAGTAACTAGCTGACCCGGTAACGCGTTGCTATGGTAACGCTAATTGATACAATGGAAAAAGAGGGGGAAAAAGAGCGGAGAGACAAACACACAAACAACAAAGTGTTCTTAGATTATAGATTAATATTGGAATTCTGACTGTAAAATTGACTAAAATAATACTAGATTTAAAAATCTAAATATCCCACGTTTTCGGTGACCAAAAAAGAATAAAATAACCCGGCGGGGCCAAGCGAGGGGCCACTCAAAACGTGCGGGCTCATGTTACTTATGGAGATGTAATGAGATGTATGATATGCATAGATGTTGAGAGTATTTGTAAAGATGCGCCCCCACGTTTTGAGTGGCCGCTCGCTTGGCCCCGCCGGGTTATTTTATTCTTTTTTGGTCACCGAAAAACGTGGGACTTTTAGATTTTTAAGTCTAGTATTATTATTTTATTATTTTTAATTATTAACTCAACGAAGTAACCATGTGTAACGCAAAAATCAGATAAGCCCCATACAAAAGTGAAAGTTGGCGAAAGTTGACCTGAAAGTGCACCTAGAAAGTTGAAAGTTATTTAAGCGTGCATTGTCATCGGGTTCTGAGCTACCCTGAAAGTTTCAACTCGCTAGGTGGCCGGGAAGTGCCTCAAAATTGAGTTGCAAGAATCCAACTGCACAGACAGACAGACAGACAAACAAGAAAGCGACCTGAGAATAACGTGGGAAAAACTAATTTAAACGCATTTATCGACCTCATTCATTCGCGATAACGATGATAAATATGCCACTTATGTTGCCTATAGCTAATAGCCAGAGCTATGGGACGCATTCTGTGCTACATTTGTCTTCCTACTTGGCCGGTAGGCAACCACCGATTATATTTAATGACAGTGCTACATAACTCACTTAGAACTGCATCACTTTGACTGGTGCGATAGCATTTCTTCAGCGTAGTCTATAAACGTAAGCTTTGAGTCACCGCGGCAACGGTGTCAAACGTTTCTATTGAATTCCTACATTTTAATATTAATCGTTTATTTAACGGATTCTTCTTACTGTCTGCGATTAAATGTTTGAAATTATCTTGGTATTCGCAAGAGTCAATATTCATTTGTTCAATTAAAATGGTATCTGAATTGATATTTTGCGACCAGGTCCCACCCACTCGTTGTGTTAAAAATAAAATAAAACCGATCCTCTGTCGTTAGTTGGAACAAATCCAGTAAAATAAAAATAAAACTAAATAAAATTTGGTTGAAGAGATCATCGCGGTCAAACATATATATACATATATATATATATATATAGAGATTTTAAATGTTGATCTTTCGTAATAAGGCCACATAGACCGCCTCAAGATAGCGCCACAAGACCGCCTTAGAATTGGTTGGTTACCTAATTACCTTTGTATAAGATTCATAAATGCATTGGAAATTATTATAACGACGTAATCACTAGGCTAAGGGTATTACCAGCCACAGAGAATTGAGTTTACTTCTATGATTGTTTCGACAAAATGAGTGTTATAAACTGTATATAAGTTTTGGGGCCATTTTGATACCAAGGAACGACTTCCCGTCAAAAAATATGTTAAATAATAAAGGAGTTCTTATGTTTTAAAATATAATGAACTAGCGGCCCGTCCCGGCTTCGCACGGATGGACAAAATTCTTTAATTTTGACGTGACAACGTCTTATAAATTGGTTTGCCGGGTGACACTTCAAGAAACTGCGTTACGCTCCGCTCACGTTATGCGCTTACAATGAGAGCGAGTGAGAGGCACGCGTCCCTTCCACTCGGGCATGGTTAGCCCGCCTAAGAGCGAGAGAGACAGACATAAAAAGTGGAAGGGACGCGTGCCTATAAATTAATGTTTTAAATATAATTCTTTGTATAAATAAATGTTTTAAATTGTTACTATTATTTCATCCTTCTTCCTACTATACGAATGAATATTCACATTAAAATTATTTTACCACTCAAAGTCGTTGTCACGTAAAACTTTCGCCCGTATACCGACTTTACAGGCAACCAACCAGTTTTTTTTTCTAGCATTCAATATAGCCTATGACACTCAACAATAATGTGCCTTTCTATTGGTGAAAGAATTTTTAAAATCGGTTCATTAGATCCCGAGATTACCCCTTACAATTTAACAAATATACAAACACACAAACTTTACTTCTTTATAAAATTAGTATAGATTATTCGAAATTTAAACATATGAGCTGTCAAGAACGCCTTACTTTCAGTATATTACAATGATAAGCCTAGTCTATCTATATACCATATATTTCGTGTCACAATATTTGACCGCGATAAACTCCAACACTACTCAACCGATTTTAATGAGTTTTGTTTCATTTTGCTGGATTTGTTCCAACTTAGGACATAGGATAAGTTTCATTTTAATTTATAATACAGCAACGCGTGGCCGGGTCAGCTAGTGTTCAGTAAGTTTCAATATTACGATGGTGAAAGTTATAAAAACGATCAACAGCCTACTGTTTTTGTACTCCTACTAGTACGGACACAAAAGTAGGTTAGTACGGTCGATTGCACATCAAGCCATACACTTCAAAACTGATCTTTATTACAACTATATAAGGTATCCAAATCCGAAAGTCTTGAAGTGGTGTTGACTGTACCCTGTCATATTAAATATTGCGTACATTTACTATGGTTCCAACTCAAGAGTTGGTGTGATATAGTACTAGAGCGTCATTCTGATTGTAAAATTATTGAAGGACGATCTAACATTATTTCTTTACCTTTGTTCCCAACCAGTCACACCTGCCAAGGTGTTCAAATAGACTGTTTATACGAAGTACTACTTTAAACCGCACTTTGACTAAACAAAGAAGCGTATATAGTGTTGCGTATATAGTCGATAAGAACTTAGCAAACTTTATTCGTTTCAGGGTTGCCAGACGCTAGATATTTTATCTCGTAGAAGTATTTTAATAAAATCGAAAATTTACAACTAAGCACGCAAGTAGTAATTGTGCAATATTATTTTTTATGGTTAGTTATATATTTTAAAAATATAAAATGCCACAATATTGGTAAAATCATTGTTCGACAACTAATAGCGCCTAATTACGTAAAACGCTTAAATACATACTTCATTTAGTGCAAACAGGAGAACAACAAACTCTGGTCAACGACAAGATATGTTAAATGATTTCGTAATTAATAAAGCTATATACTGAATCAATAGTTTATGAAGTAAAAATATTTACTTCGTAATAATAAATTTGATATAGATAAAGGCTTAAAATCTAGTATAGAAGAATGTGGGTTATTTTTTCTTTCCTATCTCGTACAAATGCATGAGATTTCTCGTAGGCACGCCTGCCAACAATGATCCGTTAGTAAAAACTATCTAATTTTAAACACTATTTCCTTAACTGTATCACTATTAATATAATTAAGTGCGAGTTAAATGTGTATATGCATTTAACTCGTACGTATGTAATCGGCACTTAATAAAATAGTTTGGGACATTCATACGAAATAGCTTATCGCGTTCATCGTTGCGGTCTTTCTACCATCAATTCTATACGTTTATTAGAATTTTACTACAAGACGGGTAATGTAAAGCGTTTTTTGTCAAAAGATCACAAAATATCTCACCAATGTGACGCTAGTTACTTTCATGAGTGAACTAACCATATTATCTAACGTTTAAATAAAACCACTTTAACCGGATTCACGACGCGTTTTTCATTTTTATATTTAATCCTGACGCTTTGACACCTTTACGGGACTACATTTTTCCTTTGCGGTAATAGAGATTTTATTTAAATATGCGATAGGCGCTTAAAACAATAAACATCGGACGTTATTCGTTTATTTACTAGCTTTAAAAAGTGTATAAATAATTTCATGATGATCAGTTGTGTAGTTAAGGCGTGAATGTGCAACAAACAAACAAACTCCCTTTCGAATCTATAAGATCACTGTGGTTTGTATGTTTGTCTGTCCGCTTTTTCCATTGTATCAATAACGTTGCCACAGCAACGCGTTAACCGCAAGTAGTTCGTCTACCGGACGCTAGATGGCGCTAACGGAAAAATATTTTAATAATAGCAAAAAATGTAAAGAATTTAGTCCACCCGTGCGAAGCAGGGACGGGCCGCTAGTTTATAAATTAAAATTACATACAATTGTTACTACCATTTTTAAATTTTGCTGTATGCTTAACGTAGTACAAAACAATAAGCTTCAGATTGAGAACTACCACGTTCATAACCTTTGAGAAGTTTATGAGGCAAATTTACATGGGCAAATGTAAGGAAGACCAAGACGAACTTTCAGGGACCAAATAGATGATGTCCTAAAGAAAGGCCAAGTCAAAAGCATCCTTAACCAATGAGCTTTTATTAAAGGTCTGACAAGAGAGAAAAAGACGTGTTCGTACGAGGGCGGGTCAAAAAGTTCGCGGAATGAGGGGCATGGAGGGGGGAAAGGTGACTTTTTACCACCTGCACTAGTTGTGACACTCATTAAGAGAATAAATACTAAGTTTAAAAAAAAATGGTCATAATTACCTGAGCTACACATCTGCAAGGCCGGGAGCGAAAGGCGAGAAATTATACTACCGAATGCTGGATAAAGACTGCGTATATTGTCCAATAACACACGAATATATAGGTGATTTAAGCACTACATCTCATCACCATCCTTTACAAAAAAAATAAAATAAACGTTATTTATTTTATTTTGATATAAGTAACATGTTATAATAAACTGATTACATTTCTTAAAACGTAAATAAAGTAATATATTTGTTGTCATATAATATAGCATAACAACGCATAGTAGGTATCAGTGTTTATATTTTAACTAGACACATTATGAAATATATAATTTTGTTCTATTCTTATGTACTATACATGTTTTATTATCCTTAATTACCTCGACATTAGGTAGGCGTGAACCTAGTTTCAGTATGCAGCGATGTGTTATACGTTGCGCCACAGGACCGTGAATTAAAAAAAAAATTGCGAAAATTATTAAAAAATTTTTGAAGTTACAACAAAGTAACAAAGAATACTTTTTTATGAAAAATTATAGTTTTATTAATAACATACAGCAAATTAATCATTAACGCTGATGTAAGTTTAAACACGACAGATAAATTTCTAATATTTGTTCATTATTCAAAATAAAATTAAAATAAAATATTAGTGAGATGCATTTTTTTTTTTACATATAGATATGAAAAAATGAATATTAATCTTAGAGACTTATATTTAGTTATCCTAGACCGAAATATTTTTCAACATACTATTATTTGTTGTACAAGTTTATTATTTTCATATATTTCTTTTTATTCTCAAAAGTACGGAACATTAATAATTTCTTTGTTACATTGCATCTGTTAAATTATCTATCATACTTTTCAATAAAAATAAACTTTAATGTACGATGTATTTCTTGATAAATGGTAACAAAACATTGACAAAAAAAAAAAGATCTGATTACATTTTTGAATTAAATATACTAATTATCTAAGAATATAACAGAAGAAAGGTAAGTCATATAAACTTCTTAATTTAAATCATTACTTATATAAAGCTTGCTTAACCTACTATCACTATCACTATCGCTATCACTATCACTATCACTGTTGGTAATCCTTGTTTACATTTATGTAACAAACTATATGTATGTATATACCTATAAAGAAAAATATGTTACCATAGAAAATACTGATTTATGGAATACCATACCTATTACTTTTTATGTTTTACTTTTCACATTATATTTGAACTCTACATACACTACTGGCTCCAAAACATTATTAAAATTTTAAAATGACACACATGAATGACACCGTTACGGATAAAACAATTGTTTATGTTTACAAAACTTTAACTATAACTCAATTACTATACTGTCTAACTCATTCAATGTTATAGAAAAAAAAACATGATTTTGTATTTCTTCACATAAATTTACACTCCTTTTTAAACTTTTGACATTTGTATTATATTTTAACCTCATTAACCTTTCATTTCATTCAACTTAACTTTTCATTCAATTATATGTTAGTGTAAAAATATCATAGTCACTTTCTCCTCCATCACGAAACTATAAAACCTATAATATTTCTCAATTTTTTATATCATTATCTTTTTTCTCAATCTTTATCTACATTCATATTTTCATTATCTTACCATCTCGATATACTTTAACAAAGACCAAACTTCATCTCATTTTCATGCTCTTCATTTTTTATCATTTCACCATATTAATCATAATATACCTTTGTCCACATAACTCGGTACACTTCTACACATATTACAATAGGTACTTTGCCTATACAATATCGCTCGGCGCCGGCGTTTTTTCATTTTAATGCATTTTTCTTGGTACATTATATTTATTTATAGTCGACTTTTATTCATTACTATAATAAAATGACAACTATGTGCCACATTGGGTTGTGACGACAACCTAATTAATTGTTGGGGGTCATTATTTAAGCCTCTTTTGGACTCCAACTTATCTCACGGAGGAAAACTCGTTCGCACTATGATCGAAAGGAAGGATCTGACCCTCCATGTACCATAACATCATAACGTGTACAATATCTTCGAACATTTTATTCATATACTTTCATTCTATTCCATCCAAAAAAATCATTCCGACATATGAATATTTAAGTTAACAACAGTTTCATAGCTCTTGGGTGATCAGTCCAATCGCATGAGAAACTGTTATGAACCAAATTATTCCCGAACTTCTGTCAATAAACTCATACATCCAATCCAAATCCATAAAATAAAACACATTACCTTTACCATAACTCATCCATGCTGTACCTAATTGCAAACCAGGTATCTACCAGTTACAAAAAGCTTTTTAATACAGCTAACCAAAACCTATTCTTTACTTCACATTTACATTAACTTCATAAACCTAAAATCCCTAAAACATATCTTTTATTCGTCCTTTAATACTTCAGTTTCCAACCAATACTATTTTTCTTTTACTTTATTTCATCATAAGTACCTATTAGAAAGAATTAGCCTAACTAGCAAACTTGTGTGGGATTGATGTTGATACAAGTGTTATATTACCACTACTTCGCTTTAACCAGAGCTTGCACATCGTTATTCTTCGTAATGATATAGAAATACAATATCTATCCTATCTGTGCCTTGTTTGTGAAGTTATTCAAAACATCGGACATGTTTATTTTAATCATGCCATATTTAAAATTTAGCCAAATGAAACTTTGAATGTAAACTAATTGTAATAAATTATAGTCATCAATATTTTTACTTGTATGCTTTACTTTTATCTTAAAATTTAACTGTTATTATTATTTATAAAGTTTATATTTAAAACAATTTTTTGTTAATTTTACTTCAAATTTCAATTTAGATTACGATGTCGTTAAAATATTATCGATATTTTTATAAGAAACCAACATACTACTTATCTTTTATACTGACAACCATTTAAATTTTACTATATACCAACAGATATTAAAATTATAAGATGATTCTTCACTTCAAACTATTTAGTAAACTTTATGCAAAAACCAAAATACCTATAGATTTTATATGAAATGTATGGATCAAGAATTAAACGTATTTTAAGTATTTCTAATAAAAAAAATCAATAACTCAAGAAAATATATATATAAATTCCATTGCATCTTACATACACTCGGCGTCAAAAAAATCGCACCTCTAAGAAAATCACGTTCAAATGGCATTAACTCTGGATATGCACATGCAGTCGTATTAATTATCATTTTATTTAAAAGGTTACTTAATTAACTTAATAAAAAAACATTATTTTTCATTATCAAATAAAACCTAAAGCAACAAATAAAGGGTCACAAAAATTCTAAGGAAATTTTGCTGCTCGGGAGAGTCGCGAGTTGCGCTAACTTTGTGGGTATAAAGAGGTCAACACGGGTTCAATGTGGGTCATTCGCTATTAAACCGTTGAAGGGGACACACGCACTGATTTTACTGAAGAAAGAACATCTGGAAAATGGACACTACAGCTGATGAGGCCGCTCAAGTGGTTGCACTACTGCAAGCAGGGGTGCGGCAGTGTGATGTCGCCCGGCAACTGAATCTGAGCCGTTTTTCGGTTCGTAGAGTCTACCAGCGCTTTTTAGAGACCGGTGGCTATATCCGGCGACATGGGTCCGGTAGACGTCGCTGCACTTCGGAAAGAGACGACCGGTTCGTTGTGTCGTACTCTTTGAGAAATCGCTTCTCAAACGCTGTTCAGCTGCAACAGGAGCTCCAGGCAGTTCGCAGACGCACCGTGAGTGTATCCACGGTTAGAAGAAGACTGAAGGAGAAGAACATAGCAGCCCGCAGAGCTGCTACAGGTCCAAAATTGACTGCAGCGCACCGACGAGCCCGCTTGCAGTTTGCTCGCGACCACGTCGATTGGACCATTGAGCAGTGGGGAGCTGTTCTCTTCTCAGACGAGACACGAGTGTGTCTTTTCTGCAACGACCGACGAAGAAGAGTATACCGGAGGCAGGGTGAACGTTTCGCTCAAGCCTGCATCCAGGAGACGGTGGAATATGGAGGCGGATCCTGCATGTTCTGGGGCGGTATGTCGGCTGCCGGCAAAACCGACCTGGTCTGCGTCTCCCGGACCGGAGGTGCTCGCGGACAAGGGTCGCTGACTGCGCGCCGCTATATCACAGAGATCCTGGATGTGCATGTGGTCCCTTTTGCCGAATCTTTTGGCGAGGGGTTCACATTAATGCACGACAACGCTCGCGCACACACTGCAGCCATCGTGAACGACTTCCTGCGGAGGTCCCAAATTCCTGTGATGCAGTGGCCAGCGAGAAGTCCTGATCTGAATCCGATAGAGCACCTCTGGGACCATCTTAAACGTAAGGTTCGATCTCGGGATCCGGCTCCTTCGACTCTAGAGGAACTCCAAACCGCGGTGATTGAAGAATGGGGTCTTATCCCTCAAGAAGAGCTCCTGAAGTTGGTGAGGTCTATGAGGGACCGTATGGAAGCCGTCATCAGGGCAAGGGGGGGTAACACTAGATTTTGAGTTAATTTTAAGACACTTTTTGTACATTTTTTTTGTAAATTATCGATTATTAATTAGGACTTAATTAAGATTTTTTATTATTTTTCAAATTTTTATGCTTTTTGTATAATTTTAATTAAAAAAAAGATTGCACTTAATTGTTGTTTGATGCTCCTTTTTGTTACCTTTCTAATGATACCTAACACTATCCTCTATATAAGGTTTAGGAATTTTTGAATAAGATTTTTATAAGGTGCGATTTTTTTGACGCCGAGTTTATAATGATGGACATCGTTAATTTAAAGACTTTATAATTACATTTTAAATGATCCAACAATAATTTTCTCTCCTGTATTTACTTTTTTTTTTACCTTACTGTTCACATATCCAATAATTACGATAGATACAATTCTTCAAACAAAATGTATACCTCCTGTATTTACTTTTTTTTTACCTTACTGTTCACATATCCAATAATTACGATAGATACAATTCTTCAAACAAAATTATTATACTACGTTTTTTTTTATTACAAATTGATAATTATAAATAATCATTTATATATTTTTTTAACCGATAAGCAACAAGTTTGAAAATGCAAAACGTACTTAAAATCAGCTCACCACACGTGATGCTAGGTCAGCTGTGACGATGTCGTTCACTTTTAAACGCAATTACCTAAATAGAACATTACTTAAACTCTGTTTCAAATTCTTTAAATCAATTCACGGCTGAATATTTTTTATTACTCTACATCTTCCTACAAAAATAAAAAAAAAATAAAAAAAATCAACTTGAATACTTCCTTATTTCATTTTATTACGTTATTAACGTAAAAATAAAGATCTACAACAATATTACATATCATATCCGATTCTATCGTTTCAAAACTCTATAATAAGTTAACTTACTGTTAGGTGTCAAACATGGAGTCAACCCGTTTTATAAGCGCAATCCTGAAATCACACATGATACAATTAAGTACAATTAATAAAAAAAACAGATTTGGTCTTATACCATAAAATAACAAACTCTGTATAGCCCTATGCTGTCAGATTTTAATACCTTTTATCGACCATTAGTTTTCATAAACAGACAAAAAAAATGAATTTACCAAGAGAAGATATTAATTAACACATAAGTAACAGATTATAAAAAATAATTGTCAAAATTGTCTTTTCTACAAATATGATTGCTGATTTTTATTATAAGTTTTTGGCATTTACCAACAGTGTTATATTTTTATTATAGATGATATATGTTAAACTACAATCTAGAGATAAAACTTAAGATAATAGAATTTAATGTAGTGTATTAAATTATTTAAATAACATTTCCAACACATTTTTTTTATTTGGCCCCAATTTTTAGCTACAAAATAAAAAAAACTAAAAATCTACTACAAAATTATTAACAAAACATCTAAATTTTGACCAAAAGAAACTATTTGAAACTGATACCGCATCTGGTCAAAATTCCTTTTCTTTGACTGCAACATCTCGCAGCTGCTCCACTTCCGACTCCAACATCTCCCAGCGCCCTGCTCTTTTCTCTGTCATCTTAAGCGAATTAGTTAGCAGCCTCCGCAGTTAACTTCTTTCGACCTTTCTTGACCTTTCTTAAAACCAGGCAGCATATTTTGTCTGCTTTTTTAATCTTCATACGACCATATCACCGTATTTCGTCACACTTTAATTTGTCAATTTTCATGCGCCATACCGGTGATTATTTTTTTTTATTATATTATTTAAAATTTATTTTGAAATGTTATATTTAAATTTAAATATTGTCCTAACTTTTTATCTTATCACTTCACTTTTAAAATTTATTTTTATATTGTCCTTTTTATAATATATTTATGTAAGTATACACAAAACCATCTGACCAGCGCTGCCGACGGGCAGCACTGGCAGGGTCGCCATGCAAGGCCGGGAGCGAAAGGCGAGAAATTATACTACCGAATGCTGGATAAAGACTGCGTATATTGTCCAATAACACACGAATATATAGGTGATTTAAGCACTACATCTCACATCAATCAACAAGTCAATCCGGAAGAAAATTTGCAACATGGAGAAAATTGAGTTTCGCGCAGTCAACAAGTTCCTTACCAAACAAGGAAAACCTCCCCAGACTATTTTGGAAGAGATGTCTTCTGCTTACGGGGACTCTTGCCCTGGTAAAACCGTGGTTTACAAGTGGCACAACCTGTTTAAACAAGGCAGGGATTCGATTGAAGATGATCCAGGCCAAAAACTCATGGCTACTGTTTTCTGGGATTCAGAGAGAATCCTCCTTATTGATTATAAATAAAAGGGTGTCTCTATCACTGGAGAGTACTACGCTGCACTATTAGAACGTCTGCGAGATGCTGTGAGAGAAAAATGACGGGGAAAATTTACTAAAGGTGTGCTCCTTTTGCACGACAATGCACCCGTGCACAAGGCGCAAGTTGCGATGGCTGCTGTTCAAAGAGTGGGCTTCGAAATCTTGGAACAACCTCCCTATAGCCCAGATTTAGCCCCAAGTGATTATTATTTGTTCCCAAAAATGAAAAAAGAGCTTCGAGGGAAGAAAAGAAAATAATTTTGTGTTTTATTTCCGCGAACTTTTTGACCCACCCTCGTATGTATGTATAACGTTTAAATTCACCTTGACCACAGTAAAGAACAGTAAAACATCTTCATACAAACGTGCCGCTCTCGGTTTGAATGTGTGCGTGCGCGCCGCGCGCCGTGTCGGCACGCAATTTCACGCGCACGCTAGCATAATATATGGGGGAATAAGGTGACGGCAGTACGGGCTGTGCCGCGCGACTGTGAGCATGCGCGTACGTCACATGACCGCTCGCGATCGTCAACTCTCGCCGGCCACTTACCATAATATTAATTATTACGAGTATCATGACTTCAAAAAGGGGAAAAAATATTGTAGTGTTTTCGGGTGCCTCAATAACGATTTCGCAAACAAATATTCAATCATCATATGCTTTTTATTACATAAATTTAGATCAAGTGCTGCTTGTTCGAAAATATTAACTAAAAGTAAAAGTGACGACCCTGGGGATCAACGCAAGAGTAGGCTAATAACTCGGCGGGCGGCCTTAGATAACCTACTGTTCTGTTTACTGTGCCTTGACCTTATATTAGCGTTATGGAAAATGAGACGGCCTCATCTCAACACGTCTAGACTGCGGCATTAAATTTCAGATGATCAGCAGACAGATACGAAACATATAAAATAAGTTTATCTGTTTTTTATATTACTACACTACTAATTCATAAACATATACATATATATTTTATCCTAACTATATAGTTTACATCTGTAACCATATTAGTAATTTTTTATTTTGTCTGACCTTAAACCCAAGGTCATATGTTATCCAATATCCTCTTTGAACTTCAGATATCAGTGCTGCAAAGCATAATAAATCTTATCTCTTTTAGTTAAGGTTTATATACTTCTATAGTACTCATATATACTTTGTGCTTTTGTTATGCAGTCAATAATTAGACGCAGTTCGTTCTGCTGCAAAAGATAATACATCTTATCCGTTCAAGTTACGGTCGAATGTCAAATTCTGTAGTAATTAATACTAAAAAAAAATATTTTATTTTATTTTCTTTATGTTTATATAGCAAAAATATAATAAAATAACTTGCAGTTATAGTTATAATATTTTCTCGCCCATTTATTTAAATGAAATACTATAGTTAAACAAGTTTATTGACATGTTCTTAGCCAATTAACTAAATCCTGAACAAGGCGACACGTTTCTTGAAAAGGGGGAACCGTCAGCATTAATTGATTTAAATGAAAATAAAACTGTATGGTCTCGTAAAAGAGTTTATTGTTCATTGTTGTGGCGAAATCGATGTTACCCAAAGACAAGTATTTTGATAACAAAAATGACGTCACTACCATAGGGATCCGAGACAGTAAAGTACATTTTCCGGTCAAAAACCTAGAACCTCAATGATGACAACGTTCGTAACCGTCGTCTCAGCTATTACGAAGCAAATTTACGAGACTTTAGACATATGACCGAATTAATACAACAGTCTTGTCCGGACTTAGTACAAAAAGGAATGCGTTATAGCTATTTTAATCCCTATCAAAAGTTGAGGAAATTCTTGATTTATCGGATAACAGTATTTATATATTGTTTTAAACTTTCATGGTCACTAACATTATAGTAATATAAGTGATATACGGGATTTTTACCATGTACCTTGTTTTTGTTATACACAGTGCCGAAATATCGGAATCTCAATAAAAACAAAAACAAGGTACATGGTAAAAATCCCGTACATCACTTATATTACTATCATGTTAGTGACCATGAAAAAAATACTAAAACAGTATTTATATCATTACATATGGAATTGCCAATGATTTGCTACCCACTATTAAGACAAAAAAGTTAATTAGAATTTATATTACTTTGTATAATAATAATAATATTTCTTACATTCACACCAATTATATTATCCTAGCCCAAAATAAGCATTATATGACTTGTGTTATGGATACTAGGGTATGGGATAGACATACACATATTAATATAGATATGTTATACTAAAAAAATACTAGCTCACCCGGCCACGCGTTGATGTGGCTCAGTTTTTATTATTTACAAAAGGAAAATACTATAAATTAAAATGAAATCTACCCTATGTCCGAAGTCGGAATTAATCCAGCAAAATGAAAAAAAAAAACATCAAAATAACTAGTTTCGGAGTTTATCGCGGTCAAATACTGTGACACATAATTTTTATATATTTTATATAGATATACTAGCTGACCCGGTCACACGTTGCTGTGCTACAAATTAAAATGAAACTCATCCTGTACCCCAAATAGGAAAAATCCAGTAAAATAAAAAAAAAATCATCAAAATCAGCTAAGTAGTTTCTGAGTTTATTGCGGTCAAAAACTGTGACGCGTAATTTTTATATATATAGATAGTTAAGTATCCATGACCTAGGAACCAATGCTTGTATTCATCAAACAAACATCTGCCTCTTTCGAAACTCCAACCCAGGAACATCGGTGCGAAAGTCCGGATTGCTACCGCTGCACCAAATATCTTCATATAACGTCGTGACTTTTATAGATAAAAGATTTAATGTAAGAATCTTTTATTAGAAGTCTTGGTAATAAAATCAAGCATTTGGTTAATTAAAAGTGTCTTAATTTACCGCATAATAGACAACGCCTGTGAGGCCTTTTATCATATGCTTGATACACGAAAATAAAACGCTAGAGACATTCACTCACTTAACGATTGAAGTGGCAACTTTCCATTCAAGTGAGAGTGCCATTTTAGATGTCAAGCCATCAAGTATCGTATATTGAATATACGAAATAAATATTTACAGACCAAACATAAAGCATCTTTATCCTGGGTTTTCCCGAAAGAATAAAATAAAACAATAAAGGCTATGTGTTGGTGACATTTCTGTGATAGAGTTGTTATTTATCGTCTCAGCCGCCAAATACCAATTTATTCTATTAAGAAATACTAAAAACCTATTTGAATTGAAAGTTCGAACCCTGCCCGCGGTAAAGTTTTTAGAAGTTTTATCTATGGAATATCTAAACACTACTAGATATGTATAAAAAGTTATGGTAGGACTTTTTGGCGGGAGCAAGAAGCGTCACGTTAGTGGTTTTGTTTCTCTTGTTAAAATTTGTGTTGTTGTGGATATTAGTGCGTAATAATGTTGGATTATTAACCAATAAGTGTTTGTGAACATACAAGAGTGTGGCAAGTGTAACAATGCAGCGGAAGTTGTCATTTCCTGCTCTCACTAGAAGTCCACGAGGAGGTTTCAGTAAAACCCCACACATTTACTGAAACCTTATGGGGAAAAATATATTTTACTCTACAGTCATCATCATGAAATTAAGAAAAGAAATTATATAAGAAGTGGCAATTATACTTACTTGACACTGGCTAAATGCACAAATCGTGCAAGCCACAAAGAAAAAGAAAAAGGAAGAAAGAAAGTTATGGTATAAGCTTTCTGATAAGTATAAAACAAATATTAATAACCTAATCGATGTAAATTTAATAAATAATATTAATTTATTTAATAATAGGCTATTTCACATAAAAAAATACCTTTCACGGGCAAGTGAACCATTTTTTTTATAATTAATCCTAACGTTTCGACTCTTTTACAGAAGCCGTGATCACAGGATAACTAAGATAATTGTAAACTAAAGATAAACATATATATATAAGAAAAATTACGTGTCGTTTATCCGGTAATAATGGTATTTTTTAAATCTATGAGTGTCTTAGATTATACATAAATGTGCTATCGACTATATTCATTCCTAATTTAGTTTTAAATTAAATTTCTTGTATCCGCCTTAAACTTTCGATTCGCAACTCCAGTTAAAGTGGATTTATCTGTTTGTAAAGCTCTGTTAATTGTATCAACTTGGATGATTGATCGATGTAACTTGTTTGGAAAACGTAAATACAACGCTTTTACGTTTTCCAAACAAGTTACATTCCACACAAATCTTTATTATATGACTATTTAGCTGTATAAGTCGTCCATGTATTTTTCAAAATCAATCGATTTATTTAACATACTAACAATAGAAAAAACTTGCAATGCCATTTGAAATGCACGTGATGACACTGTTTGTTCAGATATGTCGAGGTTATTTGCAATTTGGTATATGCAGATGAGATGTTCGCCAAGAATTTTGAAGATGAGATCGTAACTAAACAAATATTTGATAGTTGTCATCACGTACGGAATTTAGAAATTCGTAAGTTTGCGGTCATCGTTATATGCAAATTGTAAGGTAAATATAATTATACATATGTACACATACTTAGATGAGATCGAAGAGTTCGATGGGGCACAGTTGTTAGCGCCTTCGGTCTATAATTACGGAGTTTAAGCGAGTAATCTATACGTATAAATAAAATTGGAGTGTCTGTTTGTAATATTGAAATAACCGTTTTTAACTACATGCGTATGAATATATATACGGTAGGTACATAAACCAAAATAACATTTTTTACAAATTTTGTCTGTCTGCCTGTCTGTTTGTTCCGGCTAATCTCTGAAATGGCTGGATGCATTTTGGCGGGACTTTTTTGGCAGGTAGCTGATGTAATAAAGAGTAACTTAGGCTACTTTTATTTTAGAAAAATATTTTATTTTAGATTATAATATAAATAAGTATAAATTATATGTATATATATATATAAATAAGTTAAGTAATGTTGCAATTAATCGCGGACGAAGTCGCGGGCGGCCGCTAGTAAATAAATAAATGTTAGACAACATCACAAGCACTGTACTGAACCAAAGTTAAGTAGCTAAAACACTTGTGTAATGGAAGTCAGAGGCAACGACGGTACCACAACACCTAAATCCGAGCCAATACAGAATAGATCGTTTATTACTTTGACCCGGCCGGGGAGTGCACCTGGGATCTCGGAGCGGCTTAAACATAAAAACTGGCATGCGAGTCACTCGACCACAGACGCACGGAAACAATAGAAATATTTAAATTAACAAAAATATGTATTCGAATTATCTATACATATAATAAAACTGTAGAAGTCGAATGTCTGTACATAGAAAAAAAATGCTTAAACCTAGTCAGGAGGATGTAAAAAGAGGGAAAATACCATAAAATGTTTATTTTTAATTTTTTTCTCTGTTTCTTTGTTTGTTTATCTGTTTTTACGGGCTATTATCCGAAATGGCTGGACCGATTTCAATGAAATTTTGCATGGTGATACCTTATATCCCTGGTCAACATCTTAGATACTTTTTATTCCTGAAAATTTACGCATGAAACCAAACTGAATTTTTGTCTTATTTAATTTTTCCTGTATAACAACCGCGTGATAAAATCAAATACACGCGGACGAAGTCGCGGGCAACAGCTAGTTGTTGATATAGATCAAATGACAAGTCCAAGACCGTTCTTATATACTCACTCCAGTATGCATTTACTAACTCAGGATTTTTTATAACAAAAAGCAAAAGAAAACTGGTTTCCATTTTATGACAGGTCTCAAAATTTACGTCACCGTACTAAATTAGCCAAAATCAAAATTGCAAATAATATATTCAGGAACATACGCTATGTCAGTTAAAATTTATAACAGACATTCAGAAGCTATATTAAAAAAGAAGATAAATTACTGTCATTTAATAAAAAATATATATAATTTTAAAACAAAAATGTTAGTATACTCTGCAAGAGTATTTCAGCGAATAGTTTTGTGTTTTTTTTTATATTTAAACTAACTGTTATATGTATTTGGGTATGTATTTGTTATCACTTGAAACACGATTAAAAGTATTAGTTATTTTATTGTCGCGCCTAATGTAAACCGTCCTATTTTTTTTGGTAAAGTCAGGATTCTATGATCCAACAGAGCTCAGAGAACTAGCATATATTCTTTTTTGTTCCTAAGTGTTTTATTAATGAATTTAAGTTATTAATTTTTTTTTATTATTTTGTTATTTAAACATTTAACTCCAGGACTTTTATATGTAGATTTATTTTAATAGAAAAATTCTATTTGTCTCAGTCGTCAGGTGGGATTCGTACACAGAGCCTCTAGGTAAGTGCTTTAATAATTTTCAAAGTGTCTTTATAAAAAAAAGTTCAATGCCAACCTGAGACAAAACTGTGTGTAATAATATTAACTAATGTACTCCGACTATGCAAATTGCAATAAGGAAGTTGGACTTGGTACACATATCTGTAGATAAAATAAAAAAAACACATCGCAACATTAAGTGACGATTTCTTCAACTTTTGGCTTTTGAGCTACCATTTTATTCTATTTTATCCTTAATGTCAGTTACTTGTTCATCAAGCTCAACTTGGACTTTTTGGCGGCAGCTCGAAGTGTCACTTTAATGGTTTTGGTTTTCTTGTTCAATTTTGTGTTGTGGTTCATATTAATGTGTAATAATGGAGGGTTATTAACCAATGAGTGTTTCTCAATATGCTTGAGTGTTGGCAAGCGAAAATCAACGTAGGCAATAGGAGGTTTCAGTAAAATCCCACATCTTTACTGAAACCTAAGAAACTACTCAAGAACTGACAAGTATACTTACTTGACACTGGCTAAATGCACAAATTGTGCAAGCCACAAATCTTTATTTTGTTGAGCTTAATAATAAGCTCAACTTGTTAGAAATTTAAGAGTCGAATATTAGTATTATATGTAAACTATTATTTCTGTGTTGCCTGTCGTTTGGTCTTTTACAGAATATATTTGGGAGAGTGTGCTCAGGAGCTGCATATGCTCATACCGCCATCTACCTTTTTCCATCGGACGTCCAGATGCACTGCAAGCTACCACTCTTTTTTGGTTGCTATTCCTACCTGTCGCATCAAGCGATATTACAACTTCGTTTATAATGCGCACAGCAAAGGAGTGGAACTCCCTCCCTGCGTCTGTATTTCCGAGTACTTATAACCCGTCCGTTTTTAAAGCCAGGGTGAATATACCTTCTGGGTTAGCTCGTTCCATCGTGAATCAAGAGCGAACCCATTAAAAAAACACTTGTGTTTTGCTATAATTAATGTGACAAACAGAAAAAATCTGTATAATATTTTTTGTTGTATCATTATTTTACTACACTTACTTGCACTTTTTGTGTAATAATAATTATGTACTTTCTGACAAAAGTATCAACGACCTTATTTGTAGTATAAAGAATTAAGTTCAACACTTAGTAATGTAAAGACTTCGTATGGTGTATATAATGTAGAGACTTATTTTTCCTGCAAAATTTTATTACATAAGCAAGCCTTTTCCTCATCATTAAGGACATTTAAAGGCAGGGTAATGAAATATTTGCTATATGATTTGGTTATAGATTAAATAAACACTTATATGTTGTCAAGTTGTTCATTAGTATTTAAATAAATAAATAAATATTTCCTTCATTCACACCAATTAACCTAACCCAAAGTAAGCACTTTAAGGCTTGTGTTATGGATACTAGGGTAACGGATAGACATACATATATCATACATAAATAAGTAATATTCATAGAAATATATATATAAATATCCATGACTCGGGTACAAATGCTCGTATTCATCATACAAATATTTGCCCCTTCCGGGATTCGAACCCAGGACCGTCGGTGCGAAAGGCAGGATCGCTACCGTTGCAATTAATGTTTTCGGCACTCATCTCCTTATATTATTACTATGGCGTATTGTTGGCGTAACATTTTAATTTTTATTTAACTCGAAATATGAAGTACATATATTTTGTACAAAAATTCAGCCCGATTGTCATGATGAACTGATAATAAAGGGATTGCCTCAGTCATGTTTGCTTCCAAAATAAATATTAACTTGTATGTGCAATATTTACAGGTATATTGCATATCTTTACTCGTGGTCGCGATTGTACGTTAACCTTTGTCTTCTGTTCACGTTAACGTTAACCGGTCGAGCGGTAAAAAATATCACCGCCTTGAACTTGTCTTCATTATATAGAGGTATAAATTATAGTCATTTTTTCAAGCTTCACTTCCTACTTAAACGTACGGTGTACATGTATGAAAAGAAAGTAATGGTTGGCATGAACTTTAAAATGAAATCACAAAAAAATACAATAAGAAACTTTTACGCTTTTGCTTTTGAACGTTACTCGATAAAGGAATACTTACGAATTCGAGTTATTGTTGCCAGATTGGGAGTGATATAAAATGTTACCATCTATTAATAACAAAGAAGGTTTTCAATGCAGAGTTCGAATAGGTAGCCTTCATATTTCAAGTAAAAAATAAAATGTTATGCCAATAATACACAATAGTAATATGATAAGGAGATGAGAGCCGAAAACAGGTTATAATAATTAAACCACTGCTATTAATTTATGTAAATAATGTAATGTAATCATTATCTATTGAACTATATATATACTTAGTTTGACCGTAATGAACTCTGTAACTACTAAACCGACTTTGATGATTTTTTTTTATTTTGCTGGACTTATTGCGACTTAGGACATAGGATAGGCTTCATTTTAATTTATAACACAGCAACGTGTGGCCGGTTTAGCTAGCAGTTAATAAATAACAATATTATTTGTTTATAAAGTGGTTGCATACAAAATTAATTTAGTGTCTAATAAAAATAAGAATAATTACTTCTTAAGTTTAAGATTTATTAATCAAGAATTAGCACTACATAAAAATTAACTTGTCTTAAAAGTTCCGCCTGGATATAAAAATCTAGCAGTTTTAAAACAAAAAATGATAGCAAAAACTTTTAATGTGTTATATTCTATCTACATTTGTTATTGTTAGTTATTCTGAATAAAAAAAATTGAAGTCGAATATACAGTTAATTTAAAAAGCTGAAATCTAAACCAGTTTTACAAATACAACGATAAGTAAAAAAATAATTGAACACCAAAGACAAATTAATAATGACACAAAGCAAATATGTCTGAGTTTTATGTTGCTGACATGTAAATTTGTTTAGAGGTTTCATATGGACTTCTACAGTCCTCTTGAAATGTCTGTTAAAATATTAACTAAATTACCGAAACAGATGTCTGTGGTCAGTGTAGTCAGAAGAGCGACTATGTTTTTAAAAGGAATCTAGTTGTACTCGGCATGCATTGCAATGCTATAGTGCAAAGTTTTTATTAAAAATGAAAAAAAAAAATAGATTTTTTGGACAAGTTGCGGGCGCTCCAGAATACTATCCAAGTTTCATCACCATCTAATCAATGGTTTCGGACCGCATAGGAAACAAAACATTAAAACATTGATTTTTAATTATATAGATTTGTGAAGAATTCGTATGGGTATTTAAATATATTTTTATAAATATTAATGTATGATATATTTAGGAGTATGTTTATCCGTTATCCTAGTAACCAAAACACAAGGCTTGCAATGCTTGTCGAAATTTTTTAAATTATGCTCTCAAAATGTAAGTAATTAAAAATACTTGTGACCGTCCTCACAAAATGCCGTGCCCTCTCTACTTATCTCTGTAATGTTCTTTTTACTTCTTGTTACCATTTTAGGTACAAAAAATGACTGATTTTGAACTTCTGAGCTTACTTTGAAGCTTTTACTGATCAATCTGGAAACAGTTCTTATTTTCGCAGTTACGTACGTTTGAATTCCGATCCCGAGATTTGTGTATTACTAATTGATGTATCTCAATTTTGATTTGATAAAAGATATTTAATTTTTAAACTTCCGCGCACATTGCACTTTTAAATAAAACAAGTTATTTAGGTTTTTTTTGCGCATAATTTTTATAAAAAATTTCATTTCAATAAAAATATTATAAAAATTTAAATTGTTTAATTTTTCATTTCTATTTTAATTTTCCTAAAATGACGGTTCACATTATTGAGTCTAATAGTCTTAAAGTTATTTAGGTTTTTTTTGCGCATAATTTTTATAAGAAAATTCATTTCAATAAAAATATTATAAAAATTTAAATTGTTTAATATTTTTTTTTTTAATTTTACTTTACTAAAATTACGGTTCACATTATTGAGTCTAAGACCAGTTCGGAAATTGGGAGACCCTTCCGAAAAGAACTGACGAAAGGGACTGGGGATGGGGGACCGACTTCCATCTTACTTTTACGCAAAGAACCCTAAATAAGTTGTTTTATTTAAATTGACAAAAGATAATTTATATAAATACGTTTCATCATAAAGCATTTCTTGTTTATTGATATGTTTGAAGTTAATTACCTTGACTTATTACAATGTTTTGAGATCATCGATTATTTAATATTCTGTTGATAACTTGGCAATTTAGTTTATCACCATTCTATATTTTTTTATCACAGGTTCACTACTGTTAAATGTATTCTAAGCTTTTTTTTTCATTTCCTTTATTATTGTTCACTTTATTATTGAGATACAAATATGTTAAGTGTTTTTTTTACATTACTATTCATTTCATGGCTCATGTAAAGGAGTCGAAACTTCAGTTCATTTATTTCATTCATCTACTGTTCATTTATAATTAATAGCAAAGGATTTCGCCTCGCTTGGTTATTATTGCTTCTTTGATTGACAAACTTTATTAAAGCCCTTCTAATGCTTTTATAAGTAATCTGTACAAATAAATTATTGAGAACTGGCTGTTTTAGGTTTTTAGATACCTACTCAATGCTTTTAAACGTACGTCAATATGACATAAAAAAAAACTTACATCAAGGTTGTCTTTAAAAAAATTACGTTTGTACCGAGTATATATATATATTTTATTAAACTTCTTTATATTTAATACTGTTATTTCACTGTGAATAGCTTCCAACGACTCTACAGCACTCTACATAAATAAGTCAGACTGATATTTTTAATTAAATATTTTTTTTACGTCAGAGACAGCATTCTCCTTTACTTACATTTAGAAAAGTTAAAGTATGCAATTAAATAAATTGAGCAGAATTCATTTCGGCTAATAGTTTATTGTAAAAATGTAATTTATTTTTGTATGACTTTGGTATTAATATAAACTTTATTGCTTACCTTTGAAATTAATTTACTGAGCAAATCACTGCACTCCACCACTAATGTTCGTTGAATAACTTCCAATCGTGCCCTAATGTTCTAGCTTAGGATACAATCGCCTTTCAAATCTGTACTCCTGATACCTTGATTGCACAAATACACTGGACCTCTTCCAAACAATTAATTTCAAAACTACAATCACGATATAAAAAAATAATATTTACACTTGCAATTAATTAACCATTAATATAATTAATCATCCACAGAAAAAAAACTGACACATTTTTACACCAAATTTTCAAAAATAAAAATTCTCACATTTTTATTAATAAAAGAAATTACTTTTTCAAAAACTATTTGTTTGTTTTAACAATATGTTCGGTTAAGGCACTTAGTTTTATACAGCCATGTAGACTATATATTTTTCGTCAAAAATATTTTTTTATATAAATATGCTTCGTGAAATTGTTAGGTATTTGTCGCGTATTAGTTGTTGGAACGTAAACGCGTGCAATGTGCGTGCGCAGAGCGTCCGACAATCCGACAGAATATAGTGCATTGTGAGAATGTTTCGGTCAATGACTCAGATACGTGTACTAAGTATCAAGAACTAGCGGATATTTTTATTGGTGTTTTAACTGAAATCTCAACTTGTATAATGTGTCGTGTGTATATCACTTATATTAATGAGTTAAAATGTGATATATATTATAAGCAATAATCACGAGACTGATTATTGCTTATAATATATATCACATTATACACATAGCACACCTTACCTACCTTAATACCTTATCTCGTCAAGATGAGACAATAAAAAAACTTGATATTTCATTATCAACTTTTCTATTATCGATGGATAGGCTAAGAGATATAGCTGATGAGGTTATAAAAATATATTTGAACAATATTCAAATTTTAGTGAGATAAACTTCTTTTATATATATATATATATATATATATATATATATATAAAATATATAAAATAAAGAAAATTAACAATGCGTCCAACACATTATAAATATTCTCGTTGACCCCTCGTGTTAAGCCGTATGCTTGTGTTACGGGTGGGTCCACGTTCGTATTACATCGACGAGGATCGAATTCAGTCCGTTTGGGTTACAGCTGCCATCTCAGATGAGCTATGGCTACTTTTATATTTACCATTATGATGACAATAATTTACTAATTCTAATGACCTATGACAATAATATGAGATCCACACTTTACGAAACGCTCATGACTTGGACTAGACCCGACTTCGGTTATAGAAAACCACTTAACTTGATAATAAATAGTTCTCTTATACGCCGTTGCCACGCAGATTTCTTAATCTGGAACTGGGTACAATGTGAATACTTTTTAGTTAATTTCTCTCATTAGCATATTGAATATAATTAAAGAAAGGTGGGTATTCACACGTTACAACTTACCGTAAAGACCTCTGAATGTTAATTGTTGTTTTCCATTTATCTTACTTGTTGTACAAGTCGTACCTACAAAAAGATAAAATCCTTTTTATGATATTTAAAATTACACTGGCAACCTTACAGTAATTTCCGTTTTAATTGTTTAAAATAAGCACGAAATTCCATTGACGATGCAAAATTTAAGACAAACTCTTTGTTCGATATTTTTGCCCATTATGAAATTCGCAATACACACTAGATATGATATAACTAAAAACAGCACTATATTTAATATAAATAAGAAACAGATGCAACTCCGCGCCAAAATGGGAAACAGTTGTAGCAATCTAACAACAACAAAAAAAAATGAATTTGGAACCATAAACAAATCATCCATTCCCGATACTTTTTTGACTGAATGTATATTTTTTTTTTAATTTTCCGCCTTCCGCGCACCAACAGGCCCCGCCTTCGTGTCGTGACAATACAAGTTGAGGCGGGGGACCTGATTGACCTTTTGTGCTTGTTTCTTATATCAAATATTTTTTTTATGTAACTTTCTTTTTTGTGTGCTCTATTAATTTTATGTTTATATTGTTATTGCTCAATTGATGTTCTCTATCTCTCTCTTAAACAGTTATAATTACTAATAAATTAATTACTGGTTTTTTTTTTTGGAGTTAAACTTCTTTATGCGCATTTGGAAAAAATGATGAGAGTGAATTTCTATAATGTCGCACACACCGACACTTCAAAACGACAGGATGAAGTTGGCCGTTAGTTGTGTCCTGTTTTTGTGTGAAGTGATAACTATTTTCAACGTAGTTACTCAACTATTTATGAATCTATCTATAACACGTGTTTAATATCGGTGGAGGTATAAACTATATTAATACTGTGTATTCAACGTGTTTCTGTTTAAAAATGACTTGCCAGATTTCACCTGAATAAACATACATATATTGCTAGTCAAATAAAAGCTTGTAAAAACGTGTGTGTGTATGATTTTAAATTTTATATAAAGTTATATAAAAATATTATAACAGTTTTATATAATAATCGTGCTAAACGTGGTTTTTATTATATAAACTTTTTTAAGTGCGTTTATTTAATAAAACCGTTATCAATAAAACCGACCGGTTTCGCTTACGAATTTTTCTTTCATCATGAATCACACAATGTAAGTACTAACAATGTATTAACTGTATTTTTAAAGCATTCACAATGGCATATTTCTATAAGATACGCCTTTAAAAAAACAACCACAACTCTGAGTGCATGCCCTCTGGTTGCATTCGAACCCACGACTTTAACCCTCTTTACTACACCTCAATAATAAGGCGGATGTAGGGTTTAATAAGAACAATAAGCTTTTAATATTGTTTTATTATTAGATGTCACAACCAGGCACCGCAAAAGGGTACGCATGGTTGGTCGATCATAAGATCTCCCCATGGTCTTTTCACGCAAGGGGAAGGCCTGTCCCAGAAGTGAGGACATTAAAAGGCTTTAGATAATAACGATATTTTACGTTCAGTATTCAAAAGAGATAATTTTATTAATTTTAATTATATTATAAAATAAAACACGTTATTCTCTATATTAAATGTATTGGTTCGACTTATATTTTGACGACAACTTGTTTTGTTTGTATTTTATATTTTATTTTAATATATTTTATTATATAAAAAATAGCCTTACTCGTTCTATTGTGTATTTTAAAGATTCATAACATTGTAAGGGATCTTTAGATGTTTGCATTAAGCTTAATTAAATTGGACTTTTAATTAAGCTAAAGTTTCACAAGAGATATTGAATTACTTATCATAATTAAACATCCATTGATGTTTTACTAAGTTCAACTACATAATTTACTTTGTTATTATAATTAAGAAAAAGCGAGTTCTTGCATTTTAACGCTATAAAAAATGTTAAAGATTTTGATTTGAATATCAAATTCTTTAACTTTCTTGCCTTTCTTGACAAAATGTTTGTAAAGATCTACTAACAGTTAACTGTAAACTCTTTTTTATTCTGTAGAAATTTATTAATCAAAAGGTTTATATATAATATTATATAAACATAAATTGAATTTAAATCAAATTAAATTTTTAATAATGTATAATATGAACTATCTTAGAAATGAAGTAAAATTGTTACTGAAATCTATGGGCTATGTTTGAAAATATATTATTTTTAATTTATTATTTAAAGAAATAAAATTTAAAATGATTTCGAACACATTGATTTTTGGAAAATGGAGTCTGGGTGATAGTAACTGACACAATAAAACAATCAGTTCGAAAAGCCGTAAACAGAACACTGTTTCCGATTAATCAGACGCGAATATATAATATCCAAGACATAAAAGTACCAGTCACATAGCCTAAGGCGGTTAACACACTGCACCGCGCCCCGTCGCGTAGCGCGTGGCCGCAGATTTTATTATTGTATGCAAGAATCTCAATTAATATAGAAAACACGCCTATGACAACACACTGCCGACGCGGGAACGCGCGGGTAGGCGCCTCGCGCGCACATTCTGCGCGGGAGCGCGGGGCGTGAAAAAGTAGGGTCAACTTGTATTGAAAATCTGCGCGGAGAAGCAGATTACACCGCTAAGTTAGGCAGATCTGCGCCTCCGCGCGGGGGCGCGTTTTCTGTCGCTACGCTCACCGCGGCGGGACGCATCTTTAGTGTGTGAACCGCCTAAATTATGGTATGTATAATGACAAAGATAGATACAATACCTTTAGAAATAAATAGAATTTACGAAGTTGTTGATAATAAAATCGTAATAATACGTTGACACGTGCATTTTAAAGGAAGATAACTGCATATTCTTTGTATTAAAACACGCATAACTATTCACTGACACGTAAAGTTGGTTGCCGCATGCAATACAATAGATTTATTTTATTTTATTAGAGAAATGGTTTCCTCTCTCTATTATTATTGGTATTTTTTTTTGTAAATGTGGTGGTGTAATATGTGGTAGATAACGAGAGAAGTTTCAATTACATCAAATTTGTCGCAGAAATATTACTCGTAGTAGATTAAGGGAGAAAAGTGAGTAATTTATGACGATCACCTTATTTCAAAATTTCTATTTTATTTTTCGTCATAACTAAACTACTATTTTCATTAGCCTAAAAGAATTTAACTTGAATAGAGTTTTAAAAATATGGAGATTAATGTACTCCGTAAAATGTATTATTACTGAAACCCCTTACAGTTACAGTTGTTCTATTTTTTTCACGAAAACACGTTATCTACGAAAATATTTATCTTCTTTTCATTTCTTTTTCGATTAACGTATTTTTCTTGGGCACCCAATAAAATCCAACCATTCTATAATGAACGTATTCTGTAATAAAAAATCCTTTCTATAGGCCAAAAAAATATTATCTAACTTTTCTTAATATCTCGATAAGTGCAAACTAAATAACTACCGTAACAACAATACAATTCTGCCAAATATTTAAATTTCCGTTTTATAATTTAAGATCTTAAGATTAGATTTGACAGAAAAAGTTATTAATATTTATTTGTGTAATCGTAATTTATTGTGATTATGTATTTTTTTAATCAGTATCGAAATAAACTTTAAATTAATTTCAGATATGTTGAACTAATAAAAGAAAGGCGTTATTTACTTAATAATATAATTAGTACTACCAAAATGACAATTTCATAACGACCTAATTTGCTATTATTCTAGCGAGTATCATAGATCATTGGAAATTCGATAGACGTTTATCACTCACTTTCTGTATGTAAAACGATCCGTTATTTGCCCACTTATCCATCGGGCTCAATGCCTTAAGGCGCTGATCAAAAGCTGACGTACAGAACCTGTTTTGAATAAGTTAATGACTGGTTTCGAAGAGGAACACTTATTTCTGATTTATTATTTAAATTTATATTTATTTACTAGGTGTTTATTGCTACTGTTTTGATGTAAAATTATTTATTGCTTTATTTTTATCGAGAGATATATAGCGGCGGTACTGGGACGCCATCATGAGGGGGGGACCGATATCAACCGAAACGTGAGGATTAGCCTTCCTTTGATGGTGGAATAAGAGCTAATTAAAAGTAAACAACTGTTTTAACTTGTTTCAGGTGGGACTTGAACCCGCTGTAGTGTGTACTGTAATAGTTATAAGATTAAATAGTTCTAAGAATTTGTATTATAACACGATACTTTTAACAATATAATATGAGATATTTCTATATAGTTGTGAGTAGGTGCGCTGTGGGACCATGACAGTTGCACTAGTGAGTTTAGCTCGATCCCAAGATGACTGCATCGTAGGGCTGTGCAGCTGCCATGGATCGGTTAAGTACACTTTGTTCACAGCGTTTTCAATTCATTAATCAGTTAATCTTTTTAATTTGTTCATGGTCTGTTATTTGTATTATATATAAGCTTGCTAAACATTCTTGTGCATGTCGAGGCAGCCTTTAATTAAGGCGTCACTTTGAAATGTGTCTTATAAACATGATGTATTTGCCTGTTTTAAGTGATGGTCTTGTTGGTTGTCCAATAAATAAATAAATAAATATATATTTATTGAGGTTGTAATAATATCTTGTTATAATTTTTTGAAACCTGAGACTTATCCTACATACCGTTGCGGTTACCAACCTGTGACATCACCCTTATTGTAATGTAAAAAGGAACTTTAATTTTTAATAAGGTCTTGTAACAGTCTTCCTTGTGTTTAATTACTCTTCATCCTTCTCCTCGCTATCCGAGCGTGTACTAGCACCCAATAAAGTACCCAGACATTGACAGATCTGTGAATGTTTTTCCAGTATATCTTAATCTGACGCGACGCCAGCGCCATCTCTTTATGTTCTAGGTAGTAGGTACCTACAACATCGACTATAATGCTTTTACAAGTATCGAACTATCTATAAATAAAAAAAGCGTGTGCGTCTCGGGATGCACGACTTATTTTTTTCTATAATTTTAAAACATTAATTATTAATGTTAATTTTACGGTATTCATTTCTTGCTTCAAAATTCCTTTTGCAAAGGGGGCACCACTGTGCCGTTTGGTATCCTGCAGAGTAGAAAAGCACTTACCCATCATACTCAAAGATGTCGTAAAAGCCTTAAAAGGCGAATAAAGCCGCAGGTTATCAACATACACCCTCCGTAGACCCCAATTGGGCAGCCGCGTTTTCCGAAATATGATCGTAGGATCTCCAACCTCCTGCTAAAAGTTGAGATGGCAAGAGCTCCTATTTTTGGGGACACCAGTAGACGTCTTTCGCCTGAGAGGGTTTGATAACCTGAAAAGAGAAAAGTGATAATCAAAACGGTGCACCATGCATTAATGTTGATAAAAATAGCATACAGGAAATCTTAAACAATTGAAAACTAGATAAGTTTTAAGTGGGAATATATTTTTGACTTATGTTGTACTAGCTAGCCTTTTGAGGAAATTAAAATTCTAGACATGTCCAATTGTCAAAGCATTTTTAAACCAGTCAAAAGTCAGACTCACCCATAACTTTGTTACGGGGCGAGTGATTATTTGTGTGTTAGCTGGAAAAACGTGTCACCAGCTGGCACATGCCGTAAAAACAAAGCAATGAGAATAGGGTTTAAACTGGAATCTTATATTTGAAGCACAATTAAAGCAATAATATTTACAAAAATTATATTCAAAAACTATTAGAACTAGCCGAAATTTTAAATCCCTGCTTATTCTGGTTTTTAAAGCTTAAAAAGCTTAAAGCTAAAATATGGTTGCCCGCCATTCAATTCAAATTAATGACCTAAGGCGGTTAACACACTGCACCGCGCCCCGTCGCGTAGCGCGTGGCCGCAGATTTTATTATTGTATGCAAGAATCTCAATTAATATAGAAAACACGCCTATGACAACACACTGCCGACGCGGGAACGCGCGGGTAGGCGCCACGCGCGCCTACCCGCGCGATTCTGCGCGGGAGCGCGGGGCGTGAAGAAGTAGGGTCAACTTGTATTGAAAATCTGCGCGGAGAAGCAGATTTCACCGCTAAGTTAGGCAGATCTGCGTCTCCGCGCGGGGGCGCGTTTTCTGCCGCTACGCGCACCGCGGCGGGACGCATCTCTAGTGTGTGAACCGCCTAAGCATAACATTAAGCGCGCCGTTGCTATTTTGTACGTAACGGTTGCAGTAGCAAACGATTGTATTCAAATCAATTTAACTAGATCTCTAAAACAAGTCTCGTTTTAGACTAGGGCGTGAAGCATTAACTTCCAGATGGGCTTTCGTTTGCTTTCGAATTTATTGTCAAAATGGGCATAGATTGGATTTCCAACATTCGGCGTATTTGACTGCTCCATAAATGCTTTTAAATTTGACATACATAGATTTCGCCCATCTCAATAAGGAGGCTGAAGTATCACATAATTTTAATGATATCATCAAGAAAACAAGCATAAAAGTTTTATTTTATTTTATTTAGGATGGTTTAGCTCTTGATCCCAATGAAGGATCAAGGGGATCCTGGGGGCCAAGACAGAATCCACGATGAAACGAGCTAACCCTGAAAGTGTCTATTCACTCTGGCTTTGAAAATGGACTGGTTATACGTTCTCGGAAATACAGACTTTCGGAACGGACTTCTCCGAAATTTTACTTTTTCGAGATTTCAGCTTTAAATATTACAGAAAAAAAATAAGAGAATATTTAAACTATTCGATAAATAAATTAAAAACGGTCAGCTTATATTTGTGTGATGGATGAATACACATATTATGCCTAAGTAATCGAGTTCCACACACGACAGTTTAATTGTTATTTCAATAGAGAGCGCTACAATAGTTATATTTCCTTTTTTTTAAACATAAGTTCAATTTTAAATATTATTAACGAAAATATTTGGTCAGCCCACTATTATGTACAATTTTTGACAATCCAAATGTGCAAATAATTCATGATTTTTGAGCCAATGCTCAGTAACACGTAAAATGTCGACATTCATATTCTATTAAAAATAAACTTATTTCTAAATCTGTGCCAGAAAAGCCTTGTATATTTTGGTGAACAATAGTAAAATAATTAGACTTTTCTTTTGTCATCCCAGGGCTAGAGAGTTTCTCTGTTGTCTTTTGTCTTAATTTAAATTAAATTAATTAATAGATATATTGTTATTTGGAACAAATTCAAGTCTGACTTCTCAGGTATTTTTTCTGGCTACAGAAACAGGAATAGTAGCACATAACCATGTGATTGGCTATGTGGCTAAATAAAATGATAGCGAAGAAGCTATTTTTCTAATAAGAAATATAATATTCATGGGTGTTTATATATATTTCTATGAATATTATAATGCTATGTATCATATATGTTACTATCCATCCGTTACCCTAGTATTCATAACACAATCCTTATAATGCCTACTTTGGACTAGGCATAGCTGGTGCGGTGAAAATTACCTCTGTTTCTAATACATATACGAAATTTGTATTTTGATTTAAATTGAGACATTATAACAGTATTTAATTCAAGTGGAATTCCGGGACTATGTTTCCACTTACTCCTAAGCAAGCTGGGTACTGAATAAACACTTTTAGAGCTTTATGTGTGTTCCGTGTGAGTAAAGACGTAGTTTTCTCAGTATTGACCCACGGTCCCTTTGCATTAGACTTACGGGTAGGTTTCTATTGACTTATATTTTTCCGGTAATGTTGTTTGGTTGGTAAAGTATTGATTCTTATCCAGGTAAAATGTCCTCATATAACGATTAAACGGGGAAATAAAATTTGAAGTCAACTTTTCCATTGAGTAGAATTTCGGTTCCGTAACCAGGGGACTTTAGTAGTAAAAATATACAATCGATACAATCGCATTGGGTTAATTTTTGTATGATTGGTTAATACGATGGGATCACAAAAATACCTGATTGGTAAAAAAATATAATAATAATAATATTCCTTCTCGAACCCCGGACCGCTTCTATTGCGCCAAATGTTCGTCAATTGACTTAACCCCATTATCCTATTCTTTTAATCTATTTATAATTTATGAGTAATTTTCTTTTCAGCTTCTTCTTCTGTCTTGGCGTGGCCAAGTGTTGTAGAATTAATTAAATATATTGAGTAATTAGGGATGTTGCCGATTAAAAACGTTGTAGGATAGTAGCACACATATCACGACCATAACCGTGGAATCATCCTTCGTGAAAACGGCGGTAGGTTTGCTATAATCTTGGCAGTCGGGTTGGTGATCTAAAATGCCATCATTCACATAACGCTACTGCCAATTTTGTGATCTATGTGTTAGCGAATAACATCATATAAATACAAGGCAAAATAATTTCAATGATAATTAATCCCGTTTTGTTTTATATATATCATGTTCTTAAATATAATTTTAATTTAAAATTATAAAGAGTAATGTTTGACTAAAATACAGTGGGTGGGGGGAGCGCAGGCGGCCATTGTGAAAAAGTGTCATTGGACTGTTTTGGATTGATTTTGAAGTAGATAAAAACCGAGACATTATAAGTTTAAGAAATATTGCAGAAATGGTATATTTCAGGAGCTGTACTGTGTTATTTCCATAACTCGTTGTTTACACCAAAACGTTCCAAAAGCAACCTAGGTCACTTCTCTCCTATAAATAGGTTTCAAGCAGAGTATAATGCCATAAATGATGTAAAAATGAGAAAGTCGATATATTTAGATTAAGTTTATATATATTTAAAAAATATATATTATCGCTAAACTAAGTATACTTTCATGTATAAAACCTTTTTTAATATACATAAGAATAAATTAAGCTGTTTGTTTTTATTGAAGTTGTTTTTTTAAGTTTTTAATTTATAAGCACAGGGAAGCCTTATGCTCCCAACTACCTTTATTTTTTGCTGTCCGTGGCAACCTGTAATTCAGGCAGCACACATACTTGTAAACCATCGACTTTGTTAATCTAAGCTGTTAAGGTGTATATGTATAAGGTGTATATATGTTGTTTGGCCAAATAAATAAATAACCAGTCAACATAAGGGAGCTGTATGGCGATTACCTCCAGTATCACATGTCGCTTTTTACATCGCCCTCAAGTGTGATAGGTTAGTATCATTATTTTCTGCCTTCCATGAAGAAGTTAGCAATTTTATTGAACTACTATATTGCCATAAAGTTTGGAAGAGAATATGTCTGGGAGAGTCACTTTAGGCGCTAATGAAGTGTCTCATCAGAAGCGCCTAAGATGTTTTGACGGGAAAAAGCGAATTTGTACAGTTTTGTAATTTTTTTTAATTTAGGCATTTTCAAATGTGGTTAGTAATATCAAAGCAGGGCTGTAGCTAGAGTCTAATTTGAGGTAGTGCAGCATTGGTTACAGGTAGGGCGGAAGACGTAAATTTATCATAATTGATCTGCCCTCGAAGCACGGGCTCCTAAATCAATCACTTTGTATATCACTGACCTCTAGGTCAAGCATTGGGCCGGATTTCTAAAGGTTGCAGGTTCGATTCCCGCCTGAGAGTTCACTTGTGACCCGAGGCGATTTTTTCTAGTATTTTTCCATTATAATAATTTATCTTATAATATCGCATTAAAAATGCATAAAATATATAAAAATTATAAAACAATTTAATTCTACTAATTTATCTTAGTTTTTGGTATTTTTAAGGTTATGCCCTCATTGTGATTTCAAGGTAGGACATTGTCTCACAATGTCCCCCCTAGCTACGGCCTTGTATCAAAGTTTTGAATTGTGATAAAAATGTGATATTATAACATGTTATCATGGCCATACCGTGCCTAAAAATTAATTAAAATATTTAGCTAATAAAAAAGCACACAACTTTCATGTGACAATGTTTTGGTACGGGACATATTCTTTGCTGATATATTGACAACATCCGTGGTGGAGTAGCTCGCCGGTTTTCATGGTAAAGCCTTTCCGAGGTCCCAGGTTTAACCCCTGGCCAGGTCAATGTAGAAATCAGACTTTTGTGTAAAGACACGGGTCTGGGTATTGTGGTACCGTATTTGTTTCGGAATTCCATAATATAAGTGTTTTATCTAATTGACTTCAATTATTTTGACGTGACAACGTCTTATAAATTGGTTTGCCGGGTGACACTTCAAGAAACTGCGTTACGCTCCGCTCACGTTATGCGCTCACAATGAGAGCGAGTGAGAGGCACGCGTCCCTTCCACTCGGGCATGGTTAGCCCGCCTGAGAGCGAGAGAGACAGACATAAAAAGTGGAAGGGACGCGTGCCTATAAATTAATGTTTTAAATATAATTCTTTGTATAAATAAATGTTTTAAATTGTTACTATTATTTCATCCTTCTTCCTACTATACGAATGAATATTCACATTTAAATTATTTTACCACTCAAAGTCGTTGTCACGTAAAACTTTCGCCCGTATACCGACTTTACAGGCAACCAATTTTTTTAAATATATTTCAGAGTTCAGAAACAGAGATAAAATCATTACAAATTTGAAAAGTCGTTAGCCAGTGACACATTATTGTTGTTGATTTAGATGAATGAATACAGAAAATAGATTGATTAATCACTTTTATGTTGATACAAATTACTCTGACAAAAATGCCGACTGGGCCCTTGTTTATGGATGACAAATTGTGACAAAGCTTTCATACCGATTAATGAAACAATAAATATTATATTTTTTTACTTGCTTACATCAGAGTTAAATCATTTATATCAGTCGTTAGGAACTTATTCGCACTGCGTTACATTCCACGTAAATTTAGAAAAAAGTGTTTAAATTGTAAAAAAGTGTAGTGTAAGTCTACGCAACCAATAAATTAATTTACGCCCCTTTGAATAGCAAAAGTTTAATTACTAATAGTATATATAGATCTACATGATGTCTGCTAAAATAAAAAATGTTTTGAATACATTTAGTAAATCATGATTATACTATCCGCATATAAAATAAAAACGAAAAGTTTTCTCACTTAGTAATCATCCTTAATTAGATGATTTCTTATTTTCTATTCTATAATTAATGCATTGAGAGTGAACTGTGGTGAGAATACAAGCGCATTCTTTTGACTGATTAGGTTTATTTGAGTGTTAAAAAAATTGAGGATGAAGGTGGCGAAAGCATTTAATATCTCGAGCCTTTCCTAGCTGGGTATGTAGTCGTTTGCACCCACCGATTGCATCGGGATTTTGTTGTGGGGTATGGTCAATTTTCCGTACAGTATTTTCAGTCACAGGGAAAGGGAACTTTTTGCCAGAATATTACTATGCATACTTTTAAAAAGCATAATTTGATATAACTATTAGGTAGTGGATAAAATCAAAATAAATATCTAACTTAACGTAATCTGAAATGGAATTTTAATAATAATATTTCTTACATTTACACCAATTATCCCAAAGTAAGTACACTAAGGCTTGTGTTATGGATACTAGAGTAACGGAAAGACATACATATATGATACGAAGATATGTACTATTTATTGAAATATGACTAAATACGATTAACGCTAAACGTATTTAAATATTGTTCTGGGGACTGAGTGGAAGTATTCAAACCTTATTTCTTTGTATTAAGGTCTATGAATAAATGAAATGCGATTGACGATTTAACATTTAAAAACACTTAGGCCTCTGTACCTTTCAACTTCAAGTAATTAACAATAAGCAGCTATATTTAAACCTGTCGCATAGTTAGAAAGTTCTTAGAAATAGATGAAAACTTGGCAAATCAACAATTGCAATCCATTACCATAACAAAAGAAATACCGTATAATGACATGTTCATTAGTTTTTAGATCCGTAATAAATAACAATACCAGCATTTAAGTTGAGACAGAGGAAATCCCATAGTTATAATAAAAAGTAAGCACTTTAAGTTAGCACACTGTAAGTCTTGTGTTATGGATACTAGAATAACGGATAGGTTAGCATAAATGATTCATTAATAAATAATATTCATAGTAATTTTCATGCTCGTACCCATCTCACAAATATACGCCTTGTCTGTGTTTCGAACCAAGGACCGTCAGTGCGAAAAGCATAATTACTACCGTTGCACCAAACGCAATGACATTTTTTACCGCATATAATCAACGCTGATTTTTTTACTTGATTTTTTCGTTGACTTTTATCCCATTTTATGAAAGTCCGCAGACTCCTTTATATTTGTGGAACGATACCAGCTCATAGTAGAAGTTGAAATGCGTTTGTAAATTTCGACACGTCTGCCAGCTTTTCGGTATCTCAGTGGTCCAGAGCATTCGCCCGGATAGCGAAAGGTCGTGGGTTTGGGACCCTACCTTTGTCTGTACGAATGTACTCTTGCCTTTATTTGTGTCTGTTTTATTCAATTAAATAAATATGTTGGTGCTAGGAGTACAGGTTTTGAATGGTCGTTCATTAGCTATATTACGTCAATTGCGATTCAACTTTTATTTAAGCTATGTGCTAATTGGATACTAAACATGTATCCGAGGTCAAACCTTTTAGGACCAGCCCAGATAGTTGTCAGGCCTCGACCGAACACCTTAATTACTTAACGTTAGACTTAGCTGTTATATAATGGTTTTTATTAATCCAACGTTTATGAGCATAGTCTTACAAGGACTTCAAGTTCATTCTCCTACATTTTGTGTGTTATATCTTAAAATAGATTCAAAGTTAAATAAAACTATACTGAAACGGGTGTTTGACGAATTCGAAATGGTAGTAAGGTACCTTTTTACCAACATTTCGGTCAGGTTCCCTCTATCTGGCAGAATCCTCATACTCAGAAAGTCACTTGGCATATTTATCAAAAGACAAGTTAGTATACATTGCAGATAAGGTTAGGTTATATATTTTATAGCCATTATCAGCTAGCATGTGATGTCAAATTATGCCTTTCAATATTCTGCCGAAAAGTTTATACCAAAACAAGGGGAACCAGTTCGGCCAGATTACACACATTGTTGTCACTGCCTGACGTGCCGTGATTGCATAGTGTTTATTTTACGTGATTCTATTTTATATATTACATTAACAGTCACTGTTGCTTTATCAGCGTATAGTGATTGAAGGCGTATTTTTATTAGCTGATATAATACAGCATGCTGAGACTTCCCGAAAAAGAAAAAAAAATAATAGTGAAATTATTCAGCTCACATTGATCGGTCCATAGTGTAAGGTGACGGTTATTCGTTACAGTCGACATAATACATTTATCCCATACCCCGAAAGGTTTCACTATGACCAGTGTTCCCTATCAACAAAAGATTTAAAAAGGTTCCTTATGTGCAGGTCTTAATGACATTCAATTTAGAAATCTACTGCCCCCTAAAAGCAGTTCCTAAGCAGCAACACAACGAGGTTTTCCTCCTTAGTGCAAGGCTATATTATTGTATTTTCTTTTCAGTTCAGGCCAATGGTACATATTAAAACATTACAATAATAAATAATACCTACTAGAAAAAAGAATTATTAACAGCGATAACAGTGAGAAAATGTTAGATTCAAGCAAGACTTAAGCATAGGTACCATATCTGAGGCGTAGCCGCTAACTTATAATTGAGTAGACTAAAGCAATCTTCTGGAAACTGCTGGATTTTTGTATCTGGCGTCTGGTAGTACATATTTCTATTAATCTAAAGTAATTCTAGCTTAATACTATAAATCACTTTCAGACACATCTAAGCACATTGTTTCGTGGATAAAATAACATACATAATCATCATAAACAGTGTTGGCGAAGATTCTATAAGGTTCGCGACAAATTAGGGATCTAATCTATACATATAAATAAAATTGGAGTGTCTGTTTGTAAAATTGAAATAACCGTTTTTTACTACATGCATATGAATATTTATAGGGCACAGACACCAAAATAATATTTTTTACAATTTTTGTCTGTCTGTTTGTTCCAGCTAATCTCTGAAATGGCTGGACGCATTTTGACGGGACTTTTTTTGTCAAGTAGCTGATATAAAAAGGAGTAACTTAGGCTACTTTTATTTTAGAAAAATGAAGTAATGTTGCAATGTTCCACGCGGACGAAGTCGCGGGCGGCTGCTAGTATTGTATATGTTTTGTATTAATTTCACGGCATATAACCATAATAATACCTAGAGTGGTTTAGGCAGAAGGAAGACACATTTCAGACCCACCCCGCGGTTGTATATTAAGATCTTTGAGCTTAACTGTAAGACTTAAAGATCAAATAGTTAGTTTAATGAAAAAAAAACTGTACAGTAACCTAATAAAAATAGCGTACCCTTGGTGCAATAAAGTCACATCTGCAAAATGGCTACTTTTCAGGGGAGTGGTTTAAAGATTATGTCAATGAAAATTTGTGGATAACTTTTTTAAGCATAGTGCTAGGTTTATACAATTTCACAATTGTTGTAATAAAAATGAACTTTTTATGATATATAATGAAATATTTTATTTATTTAATTTTTTCCTGAAATCATGTGGCGCATGAGTACTTACGGCTATTTTGTACCAAGCCACATCAAACATAAGTAGATATGCGTCCTTATAACACGGACATTCGCATGAAGCATGTGTACATGCGTCTTTCTTTACCGAAATACTATTTTAGTAGCACAACGTAAGTGCAATAATACCAACTGTTTAATTTGTATTTTTTATTGTAAGTAAGTAATAAAATCGGCAACCAACCAAAAAGTATAAAAAAAAAATCTTTGTAACATAATTAAAGATCTGTTCAACATAAATAAAATACTGTTTGACTAAATGTAAACTCACTATAATGAAGAGAAATTAAAGAAATGCCCCTCTCGCTTGCAGTAGTGAAGTGTTCGGTTTATGTAGACTGTTGAGATAAATAAAAGTATTTGTAAAACGAGCATTATTGTAACTTCGATAAGAATACCTACATACAAATCGTAGCTTAGCTTCAATGAGCTTTGAATGTAGCTCAAAGGGGGCCTTGTTTAAGATTTTATTTTACATAGATTCATTTATTTACTTAGATCTTAACATATTTTTAATGAGATCGTTATTCAAACAAATACCACTGAAATACACAATCACATAACGTTCTTTCCTAAATTTGTAATTATTTAACTTATTGTAAATAATATAATAAAATCTTTTATTAATAAACATTATTATATTCAGGTAACCAACAAAAAAGTTAAATAAAAACTTTACCTATGTAACACAATTAAAGGTTTAATAAACAAATTTAAATTATTGTTTTACTGAAAACAAAACACTATTATTGATTAAGAAACACGATTAATGAAATTGATGAAATGCCCCTCTTGCTTGCAGTGAAGTATTTGGTATAAGTAGAGAAGTATGAAAATTATTGTAAAGTTCGGTTTGAAGACAAATTATTAACTTAAATAAGAAGACTTAGAAATCTTGATTATACTTATACAGTCGAACCTCTATAAGTCGAACATCAAGGGAGACGCCAAAAATTTCGAGTTATAGAGTTTTCAACTTATGGAGGATTTCGACTTAAGCGGATTTTGATTCGACATAAAGAGTTTAAGGTTTATTCTTATAAATTTTGAGTTAGAGAGGTAAAATAAATAAAAATTCAACTTGCAGAGGTGACAAACATACATATTTTTATTTATTATAAATCAACATTATTTCAAATCATTTTAAAATAAAAAATATGGCATTAAAAAAATTCAGTAATTTTTTTTTGCTTTAGATAATTTGGTTGTTCTCTATCTATAGCATTGTCTAATCTATAAAGAGCAGAAAATTCTTCTTCTTCGGAGTTACTGGTCTGCTCTATAAAATTACGTAAGGTATTCAATGCAGTTCGCGCCTCTTTGATGGAAACCCATGGAGCGCATGTACTATTCACGTCTTCTATGTCATCTAAATCATTAGTATCGGACAAAATTGTAATATTTGTTTGCTGAGCGTTTTGATTTTGTTTTGTTTTAAGAATAGTTTATTGAGATAATCAAAATTGAACACCTGACACCAAGCAAGCAAACACGTGTGCGTGAGTCATAAATTTATTATCGTATACTCCTAAAATGTTTTCAAGTGTACACAATAGTGTACACTCACATTGTCGGCAAGTTCTTAAAGTCGGTAACTTATTTTTGTTCGAACAATAGAGGTAATAAATTCCAAATGATCAAGTTGTAAAGGTTGTAAAATAAAACGTTGCTATGTTCGAGATACAGAGGTCAAATTTAATTTTTCGAGTTATAGAGTGAAAATATGTACCAAAATGGCTTGGAGGGACTCGGTGATTATTTCGACTAACAAAGGGTCAAGATTTCAAGTAATGGAGGTTTTGGTGTTTGAAGGGAAGGGAACAAAACATTTTTTCGAGATTTGGAGGTTTTTGACTTATCGAGGTTCGACTTATAGAGGTTCGGCTGTAATTTGACTGACTAATAATTTAAGCACTACATTCAAGAGGGACTTTATTTAAGTTTTTTTACATAGATTTATTTACTTATTTGGACTTTAAGATATATCTAGTGAGACCGTTGTTGCAATCAACTATCGAAAAAAGTACATAATCATAGAATTCTCTTTCCTTAATTTCTTTCTTCTATGTCTTATTCATCCGTTTCGCTATCAGATTCATCAGTATAGTCTAGTTCTGCATGTTCAATACTGATATTTTTAGTTGGCAGTTGTTCATAGAAATATACATAATCGGATGGTATTACACCCTCTCGACATAAGCTCATGAGATCTCTTTATTTCGCTTTTGTAATGGGTAGCGGTTCGTTGTAAGCTTTTTTTTATTTCTAATGGGGCTGTTTGTTGTCTTGTTCTGCTCTTAAGAATAACATACTGATACTCGTCGTTTAAACAATATTTAAATTTTATCCTAAATGGGTCATCCTTAGCAACAGATACTTCTCTTACCCTCTTCCAAATTATTTTTTCACCTTGGCTATTGGTTGTCCAGAGGCGGTTATTTAATTCGCTCTTAAAGTCATAAATACTGTCCTGCGTCACATTTTTGACGTAATAAGGCTCATGGTCTGGCAATCTGGCTCACCTGACAACAAGTCTCCACTCTTCAGGCGTGTAAATAGTTTTCAATGTTGACGCTCTTTCAATAGTTGAACGAACACTGTCGCCTTCATTTTGTGTATGTCCTTTCTCAAGAAAGGAATGCGATATATTGATGTTTTATTTATGAGAGGCGTAAACATAGAGCGGAAACACTATTCGATTTCTGTTCTGGCCTGTACAGTTGTCGGACACATCATCATCATCATGAAGGGTTCATCTTCCACCACAGGGGGCTGATTATCAAAAACTTCTTCATCTGATGAATCATCCCAAAAAGATTTGACCCTTTTGGTACCTGAAATAATTTATAATACATAACGCATAACGCACATGATAATTGCAGCCAGCAGTGCTTTCATACAAATTTTATTTTATAATCAACGAAAAGAGATTTTCAAAGCAAAAAAAAAATAGAAAACAAAATAACGTAGCCATTACAGCTTAAAGTTTTCTTTAATAATCCACAATCACATATAAATTAAAATTGACTTTAGTCAATTTCGAATTACATCTTTTTTCTGTGATTAAACTATTCAATAACGATGTATGTTTATCCATTTTTTGAAAAATGACCAAATACTACACTTCACAAATTTCTTTATTTCTTGTAAGAAGTATTAACGTACATTGAGTAGAAAGTATTAATATACATTCGTTGGAGTTTTAGTTTTCTCTCTCCAGCAAACAACCGTTGCCAAAATCAATCCAAGACGATCACCATCCCTTTTTGTCTCTCCAGATTAGTCAGTGCCCAGTTTTGTTCACAGATTAACTAGATTACTTATCTACTAAGAACGTTTCGTTTTACTAAGATAGTAATCTATTACAATTACAATCAAACAAGAATCTATTTTTACATGAATAGCAACCTTTTCCAAGTTATTAATTTATATTACTTATAAAAATCACAGGTTATAACATTAAGTGACAACTATTTGGTATAAATATCAATAGAAACAAAATAAAGCAAAAGACAAGATGAGCAATACTTAACAGTCGGCCATCCTGAGCTCAAATCCGTCCCGGATGTGTTAGGATAATTTAGATGATCACGGAGATTGAGATCATTTTTGATATATGAAAACAAAAAATATTAATTTAAAAAATAGTTTTTGTTTACATTCATCAAAATCATCATTATTATCTAACCAATCATTAAACAGGTCGTCACTACTTTGTCGAACTCGGCCATCCTACATATTTATGAATGCCCTCATTCAATTTTTGTACATACAAAAACATGTCATTGAATCCCCATAGTTAAAAATATGTTTAATTAGAAATGATAACAATAATACACTTATCATATTAATTACTATAAATTACTATAAAACGAAAATCTTCGTTTCTCAACAATCCACAATTTCACTCAGCAGTCACTATGGTTTTTTAGCTTGACTTTGATCGTGATGATTAGAAAAACAGTTTTTGTAAACAATTTACAGTAATCGCTAAACAAAAATTGTACACTGGTAACGCTCTTACCTAAAAATCTCAGTAACTCCTGGGCGCCGCTTGCACACTTTGTGCTACGACCTCACTCCAGTAATAATAATATATTGCCTGGGCGCCGCTTGCACACTTTGTGCTACGACCTCACTCCAGTAATAATAATATATTGCCTGGGCGCCGCTTGCACACTTTGTGCTACGACCTCACTCCAGTAATAATAATATGTTGCCTGGGCGCCGCTTGCACACTTTGTGCTACGACCTCACTCCAGTAATAATAATATGTTGCCTGGGCGCCGCTTGCACACTTTGTGCTACGACCTCACTCCAGTAATAATAATATGTTGCCTGGGCGCCGCTTGCACACTTTGTGCTACGACCTCACTCCAGTAATAATAATATGTTGCCTGGGCGCCTCGCTCTTGTGACGGCATGCTGATCTTCAAACATCCGCCGCATACGATCATCACGGAGAGCTCACATTAGGATAAGGAAAGGAAAGCGTAGGAGAGGAAATGTATCTGATTTCGAATAAATAGTATGATAAGATTCGCAAGTAGATAATTGTTTGTTTCGTTTGCTCTCATATGTCTAATTAATTTATTCTCACAGGGTAATTAAAATTATTTTTTGCTTAGTTAAACTTCTAATTCAATTGAGCTATTATTCACTTTCCATTCCATACTTACTTTCGGATTCTGATTCTATAAATCTCACCCAGGTATTAAGTTTATCTACAAATAATACATATTTGTATTTTTTTTTACCCTTATATGCTACTAATCTCGCAATGATTGTGTTCAAATCTGCCGTCACTTTAAAGGGACTACTATTAGCCGGTGCTAGTTTGTTGCTTTCACCGGGAGTTCTGGAACTTTTAACTGCCATAACTAAATTACCAAATTTGTATACCTTACGCTTGTAAGCCCAAAGTACCATCGTTTAGCTTATCCTTTAAGTTTTGGCAAAGCATAGAATATAATTTGCCTATCTGACCATCCGTATACGTGTGCTGATTCGTTTATTTTTTTTAACCGGTCTTTCATCGTTTGTAATTTTGCTTGTGGGTCATAATCAAGTATAACACTATGAGCACCTTGTAAACCAGTCCCATAATTCCCGGCACTATTGCGGTCACTTAAAACATTTTAAAGGACATCTTAAAACATAAGTTTTCTCTGCAATTGAATAAAACTCATTGGAACGGCGATAACCGTGACTGGATCTGTGATTAGATTCACTCAATAGTGATATATCTAATGCTTATTGGAATATTGAGTATGACGTAAAGGTGAAGTGATCTTCCCACGTTTGAAGTGCTGCGCGACAAAGAACTTGAATAGCTGCTAAATGAACTCCTTCTATCAGAACATAATTTTATTTTTTTTAACTCATGACCTTATGTGCGAACGTTGCTGACCACTGTGCTTATGTCACCGTCGCGAAGATAACTGGCTACGGCTACTATTACGTGAATTTACTCAACTGTGCTTCGATTTGGGAAATCTAACCCTATGATATTGTCCTCAAGATCTACCAACAGATGATCTGCTTCTTTGAAAAAAAAGGTACTACAGAGGTCGTACTAGTGTACGATCTATCACTGTGTAAACGTTTTAAAAGGCCTACGTTGTGGTGAGGTATAAGGTATCAAGATCTAGGATTCATAATGGATTTAGGGACAGGTTTTTAATTAAGGAAGTGAACTTACAGCTAAAATGTTAAAACATAATTAGTTCTCTGTTAAAATTATAACACTCATTAATTGTAATATGCAGTAATATGCAGTAATGAGCGTAACGATATCACTACTTGTCACAAAACGAAGTCCTTCACTTCGTCTGTCTGTCTCTGTTCGTAGTGAACTCAAAAACCACTGAATGAATTCTATGCGCTTTCACCAACAGACAGAGTGATTCATGAGAAAGGTTTAGGTGTATAATTTGTCAATGTTTTGTGTAAATTGGTTGAAAAATAGTATTAATTGTTGGAAGTGTCGTTGGAGTGAAATTAAATCCACTTAGGAGCTTTCACTGAAAACGCTGCCTAATCCATTCGAGATATAACAAAACAATGCTTGATAGGATTTTTTTCTCTTTTATAGATTTACAATGAAAAGTCCGCGATGGCATATCTATATCTGTTACGGTTAGCTTATAATATATGGATATAAGTATATACCCATTCTAACATAAAAATTTGGTCACGCACAAACGGTAATTGGAAAACTATTTAGACGGATACAGTATAAATCCAGATCAACTCAAATACTTTAGTTAATTTAGGTATTTTATGGAAGTTAATTTAATCATTTACACCATATAATTTTAATAAATCTCTTAGGAGTTATCGCAAATAATTAACGTGCACTAAAATAATTTCAAGCGCATTTCTCACACTGATGACGGGAATCGCTTGATGCTATCACCTCTGCGCTTCTGTTATCCACTGTTGCTATATAAGCCAAGAGATAACCTCAAATCCACTTTCCCGGAGGTCTAGAAATCCGCAAGTAAATGCGCTTTCTGGCCGCCGATCGGTGCTTCTTATGCGCATCCTCACCTAGGTGTGTAGCGCACGCGCCATCCCTCGTTCGATTAATCACAATGATTCCGAAAACCTAATAGTATAGATTAAGTTACCTACTAAATTTTCTTTTGGACCATTTAGAATTATTATTATGACTGCTTGCAGTGACATATGACGCGATATTAATAATTCAATTTCAGTAATTTCACTTTCATAGCTTTATTTATTACTTAGAAATTAAGTAAATTAATTTTGTTAATTTTATTTAAATAATAGTTTTGGCTTCCTATTGACGCTTTCACAAGAGAATATTCTAAAGGAGCGAACTATCTGAAGTCAACATTTCATAACCTTATATTTATTTAATTTAAGTCTCTCTATAGATCAACTGAATTTCTTTAGTTAAATTGCTCTATGTATATTAAACATATTCTATTAAAAAAAACTAAAATTTTACGAGTCTCTTCTAGCAATAATTCTTAGATAGACATTCTTCATCCAAATGATGACCGTGAAAAGACGGTCTTTAGTGGATTTGTCATGTAAAATTAGACTATTCTGGTAATAACTCTGGTATGTAATAAAACAAAATGGAAACAGTAAAAAAAAGTATGAAGAGACAGGATTTCCAAGAAAAGTGAGACATTACTTAAAGGCTAATAAAGAGCAGGAAAAATACCATTAAAAGTTATTTTCGCGCCTAAGTGTAAGATAATCCTTCGACTTCGGGTAATAGACCATCTTCAACAACCTCTACACCTGTCACTCAAGTACAAAGACCTGCTTGTGTAGTCAGATTCATCTTCTGTTCGAAACGATAGTAGTACACTTATGGAGTCTAAAAAGATTATTATCACCACAAAAACCGTGCTAATGTTTCATGAAAAAAAAACATGTCTTTATGTCACGGAAACATTCAAAGAGCCATAAATTATTTGTTACGTATAATTATTAAATTGTAACCCTCCACGGTTTGAAAAGGCGCAAAAACATTGCTGCAGAGTGCAAGATTTGTAAATATACAAAATATGGCTAACGGCGAATATTGGAACCACAGTTTGAGAGCTAGTCTTACTAAATAGGTATTTTGAAAATTTATTAGAAAATACTTCACTAGATATTGATGTAATTGTAAATATTGACTACCTACATACAAAATCTCCAAATCAGTGTTTTAGCCAAGATTAGTAAAAGTCATTAAACTCCGCTTTGGTTATCGGTTTATATTGTGGAAAAGATTAATCATGTGATGTAAATTAATTTATAAGTCCATTTGTAGTGTACTTAGTCTTACAAAAAAAAACTGTTAAAACATATGAAAATGGAAATGGAGTTGAGAACGGAAGATTGTAGGTAATTAAAGGCACGATTTATTGCGCTGCACTAATATAAATTAAAGATTTTCATGTTAAAGTATGTATATTTACCTGGCTGGCCAAAAGGGGTTCAAATATAACAGTATATGGACCAGAACCACTACTGCCCATACTCCAAGGCCAAACAAAAACTTGGCTATGCCGTAACACGGTAAAAAAAAACACTTCAAAGAATGGAATACCAGTGAAGGATGCAGGCAAACAAAAAAAGTTACGGTGGCATCAATAAAAGTTGACCCACAAATTTATCAAACTAAAAATGACAAAGTTCGCAAAGTTATTGCTTTAATAACTGGACATTGCCCTTTAAACAAGCCTCTGTTTACAATAGGTGTGACTGACAGCCCTCTGTGCAGAGGTATGGAGGCAGACCCACTGCATGTGCTTATAGAATACAGGAGCGTGGATTATGAACAAGCACAGCTTCTCCAGCTCCCAACATCACTCCAGGAAGCATACAGCAGCCTGAAAAGGTTACTAACCTTCTGGGATGAATCGGAATGGCTGGAGTAGAAAGAAAACCCAAGATGGCCTAATCAAAAGGCTAAAAGCGGAAAAAGCCCTGCTAAACTAACTATGTATATTTACCTTAATTTTATCTTTGTATTTTTAAACAATTTTTGGGTAATTTTTTGATTGTTCCCTCTTCACAAGAAAACAAATAATTATCTATCACGAGTTCGGATGGTTGTGTAATTTCTGATTACCATCCTATACTTCACTTACACAAATAGCTTGATCAGATACTTCACTTATGCAGATAGCTTGATAATTGATCATAAATAGCTCTAAAGTTATCTATTTTTTTGGTTTGCTCATATACCTACTTAACCTAATTTAAGTTTTAATTTGTAACTTTTCCTTTTTTTTGCTGTTCACTGATCTCAAACCGAAATGTTATTTAATTATAGTTTAATGTTACTTAAAAATTTTATTAGATTTTAGTAATTCATACTTTAGTTAGTCCTATTTTTATCATTATTCTTAATAAATTTATTATGATGTTGCAATACCACATGAGTGCAAATGAAAAACTTTTGAATTTGAATTCTTATTCTAAGATGAAAGTAAGAGTATTGTCTAACGAATATTCAGTAACTAACTGAAAATTAAAGGAGTCATAGTCAGCCGTTAATTATAATAGTTAAGTAGGAGTAATTAACAAGAGACACTCTTTTTGTTAAAAGCAGAGATAAAATTATTAAATGACATAACTTAGACCCCTTTTTTCAAACAGAATATTTCTGTTCTACTACATGTCGCTAGTTATTTTATATACTTACAAGTAATTCTCAAAACCTAGTTTTTGTAATAATAGATATAACAACCTGTTACTTTACCCTTTTGTGTAATTGATTTGTAAACATTTTGTTTTGCAAACCACCTTTATGACAATAAAAGATTCGCTTTAATTTTAATTTGTAGCAATGATTTGACATCACAATTAATTAGCAATTCTCAAATGGTGGTGTTATTGTCTAAACAAACTCTGATGATAATTAACTTGTTACAGTGTCAAGTTTGCCAATAGAAATGAAGTAAATTCACTTACCAGTTTTCAAATTGTTTTACCATCAAATTGTTACCTTGCTTTACCTTCAAATTGTTACATTGTTAACCTTCAAATTGTTTCCTTGTTTTACCTTCAAATTGTTACCTTGTTAACCTTCAAATTGTTTCCTTGTTTTAACTTCAAATTGTTTCCTTGTTTTAACTTCAAATTGTTACCACAATCACCTTTCCTTTAGATGATATTTAATCAATCAGCTGGCTTAGAGTAAATCCCACTTCTGAACTTTGAAAAATGACCAAATACTACACTTCACAAATTTCTTTATTTCTTGTAAGAAGTATTAACGTACATTGAGTAGAAAGTATTAATATACATTCGTTGGAGTTTTAGTTTTCTCTCTCCAGCAAACAACCGTTGCCAAAATCAATCCAAGACGATCACCATCCCTTTTTGTCTCTCCAGATTAGTCAGTGCCCAGTTTTGTTCACAGATTAACTAGATTACTTATCTACTAAGAACGTTTCGTTTTACTAAGATAGTAATCTATTACAATTACAATCAAACAAGAATCTATTTTTACATGAATAGCAACCTTTTCCAAGTTATTAATTTATATTACTTATAAAAATCACAGGTTATAACATTAAGTGACAACTATTTGGTATAAATATCAATAGAAACAAAATAAAGCAAAAGACAAGATGAGCAATACTTAACAATTTCGTGCAAAAAGGACGCATGTTTACATAACGTTCCAACCTTTTGCGGCTAATAAGGCTGCAAGTTTATTTATGGCTGGGACGATTTTACGTGACCTTACTAGAAGCATTTAAAAAATATATAATATTTTGATACATTTCTTAATTAATATAAAGAACACATTAAAGTGCATATTTAAAAAAAAATGTTAATACCATATACACCCGTTAAAAACAACGTATGTGCTCATACAACTAGCACTCGAAACGCATTTTATAGAGCTGTATAGCCATATGTGCATATAAATACCGTTATTGAAAAAAACACATTTTAAAAAAGAATAAAGTCACAATCCTTGTAGCTATTTCGCGTATCCATTTTTGCCGATTTTGGTGCGACGCGTCGCACATCCTTCCCGCCCGGTAACACTGACGCAACTGACTTCATGCCGGCCATGCTGTACAATCTTAATACTAGAAACCCTGCAACAGCATCGTGATAACCAAACTTATTTGCGGTGACATATTCAAACTATATGTTTCTTTCTGGGTAATAGATATTACAACTTCGTAGTATTATAATATAGTAGTTTCGTATTGTAAAATTAGAGGCGCTTTGGTCGCGTTTACATTGCAAAATAAAAACTAATTAAAACATGATACTACACTAAGCATTAAAATGTTCTCCTTAAATAGATAGTATAATATTAATAGTAATTGTAAGAATACGTGGCCATAATTAATGTATCATTTGCTATATAGTAGATTGATACGTTATAATGGAGAAAAAGGCACAATTTGATTTATAAATTCACTTACTCTAAATAAAGGTTTGTTGAAAGAAGTTAATAATAAAAGTGTGTCCATGATGGTAAGATACATTTCTAGTTAAAAAAATATTGAAATTAAAAAAACATCAAAGAATTTGATAACAGCTGAGATATATTTAAATACAAGCGCTGGCAGCACTGGGTAGTGTAGTGATAAACAAAAATGGCCGCTATTATTATTTTGATGTCGTTCCGCGATCGTTCCTTGTACCGATAAATTAACTCCATTGTGTATAGTGTGGTAATTTATTGTATAAAAACGTGTGCAGTGTGCTTTCTCCGCGACCGGAGACACTTTAGTTCTATTGAGAATAAACATTCAACGTCAAGAGGTATTTATGTTTTTGATTATTCTAATAACTCTCATATGTATTATTATTTTATCTTGTGACTCAAATTTTCTGAATGAAAATTTTTGTGAAAATTGTTATATGGATCTCTCATGGATCACTGAAACTACAGATGGTTAGATATGTATGTCATTATATGGCTTAGTGTTTCATTCAAATTTATGTGGACATATAATTATGTAGTGAATATATGTGCAGTTGATAGGTAATTATCAACAATTTATTACTTTTGTATGGCTTTTTTCAGAGACCATTGAACTATTTGGACCACACTTTAATATGAGTCATCATCTCTTGCAAGAAAGTATGCCTTCAATTACTGAAAATATTGAAAACAAAGAAAATGTTGCAGAGTCAGTGCTCCAGGCAAAAGTTGCTAGTGAGTTCTGTTCCCAAAATATCTATGCACGTTACCCTTGTAACTACAATCATCTCTGAATATCATATCTGAAAATGTCTACATAACAAAAGTACTCAAACACTATCTACGATATTGTGGTAAGTATAGACATTTAATATCAATATAATAAATTGACAAAGTCATTGTGTAAACCGTCATTTCTCATAACAACGCGAATATTAGCAAAAATTTTGAATTATTGTGATTTGATAATTTGGGTGCTCAAATTTTACTTGCTGCTTTTCATGATAAACAACTTAATTCAGACTGTCTCACACGCCAGGTGAATAATGCTTACATGTTTCTCCTTACAGAGGCTACTACTATGGACATTAAATAAAACATTGGTATTACAGGCATACAGATGCCTTTTCAAAATCCTTCAAGCACTACTGAGCCCGTAGAAAAATTTACAACAGGTACTTGTTTGAACACATATGAACTATTGCTTTCTCTATTCTAATGTTATTATGCACATTTATCTTTATTACCTTTATCTGTAATTAATTGGAGATTGTAATTTGGCTGTGTTATCTAGAATGCTTAAGAAAGTTCATTTCAAGTTCTTTTTTTTCTTATTTATTTACAAGGTATTTATATGTGTCATATTTCTTATTTATTCAAAACTATCCAATTTCCCCATTTTAATAAGATATTATATTGGACAATAAATTCAAAACTACAAAAATATTTTATTCCATTGTAATCCAAAATCCAATAAATGAAAAAAAAATATTATTATAATTTCTTTTTTCTTTTCAGTTCCGGTTATGGTTGTTCATTCTAGACATAAATCATCTCAGAATCCTTTAAATTCTGTAGAATATTCTGGAAAATGTATGGATGCATCAGGTACTTTTTAATTTTTTTGTGTAATTACTTAAAATCAGTTTTATTTTAGCTGTTATATGTATGTTTGTTTGTATTGCTAACCAATTTAAATTCTCCATTATGCAAATTTAATAATGGTGCTTTGTAATACGGGTTTTCATTTCTGAATTTGTTTTTTAAATGTTATGTTATTTCAGAACCAAATAAAAATAACGGTCTTATCTATATTTTTTGACATTATTATAATATCACATATTATCGGTAGTAAAACTCAAGATTTCTTAAAAACTCTAATACTTACCGTCATGCAATACTAGCCAAGTAAACAAGTAAAACTCTTCTTTATAATATCAAATTATTATATTCCTGCTAAAATATTTATTGTTTTTTCTAGCTCAACCTACAAAGAGGCTTCGAAAAAGAGTACCGGTATCAAAACAGGAAGAAATATTATACTTAAAATTAAGGCTCATGCAAATAAAATTAAGCAGGTGCCGCAGTCAAATGTAAAAAAATATCCAGCATCAGTCATAATGTCCAGCAATATATATATATATATATATATATATATATATATATATATATCTATATATAATCATCTTACAAAATAAAAAAGAAATGAACATACCAATTTTGTTTTTTTACTAATCATTTAGAATAATGTAATTCAAACATCTAAATATTCTGTAACAGATTTCGTATGATTTTCAAGTTATATTGGATACTCATATCATTATAATTTCATTAATTCTGTTACAAGAATATATAGATAAAAACAAATGGATCATTACAAAAGACTCAACTAGGTCGCACGAATTAAATACTGATACGAATGTAGTTTAGTATTTCAAATGCAGATGGCGCCATTTTAATCTGTTATCACCCAAATATTCCCAGATGGCTCTCTATTTCCTATTTAAAAAAGTACTCTTTGATGCCGGCCCGTGCGCTGCGTGGTGCTCGCGGTAACGTCGGGAAATAACAACGCATGTGCAGAAACGGCTTTGTTTCATGTTCGCTTGATCACATGCGTCGGTTTTCACTTGATTTATTTAAGGAACTAATAAAGATAAAAAAAAAATCATTCTAGTTCGTATAGCTTACAGCATTTGTATAACATTCGCGTGATAAAACCACTTTTGGCATATAGTCACATGTGGCTTTATTGCACCAAGGGTACGATAGATTCCTAAACTAATATAAAACTTTATTTTAATAAATCAGTCAGCTGCGGTATGTTACTTTTCAATAAATTTGAGTTACAATTAGTTGCAGTTAAAACAATATTGTTGTAATTGGTTTAGTTATCAAATTGGAGGATTGTAGCTACTATATAAGCTAGTGCAACGGTGTCTAATGCAAATGAGGAAAATATTTCTGCATGTGACGTGTCTCTTTGTATGTTAGTCGGAAGATGCAATCAGCCAACTATTATGCAACCTTAACCTTCGTTGAAGCCAATCACTGCAATTTTGCATGTTCGAGCGAACACGTGCTTGACACGTGCATTCAGGTATTTTTGTTTTGTATTAATGGTCCTAATATTATTCTTAGAAACCATAATAAAAATGTTCCAATCATTAAAAATACTTCGTTTTTGGAATGAAGTTCCTTATGGGGCGTTACGGAGGGGTACCCTAGCCGGGAAAAAACATCCGTAGCGTTAAAAAAAAGCGTAAGATTTTTATGAATAGTCTATGTGGGATGGTTATACAGTGTCTAATGTATAGTCTACGTGATGACTGTTATTATTATATATTATATATAAAATAAAGGTGTTAAGATAATTTTGTAAAGTAGTTTCGTTGCTTGTTATCGATAAAAAAAACAATAAAAAATGTATACCCGAATAATTATCTTCTTTTTACCTCGAATAGAACTTAAAAAAATAATATTTTTATAATAAGGAACTTCGTTCCAATTATTTAGTTTAGTTTAGTTAAAAAATTAAATAGTTTTCATCCACACGATCAATTGCACATATACTAATCATTGTAATACTAATTTAAAAATAACGATTTTTGTTTGGACCATCGACCTAACACGATAAAAAGTATAAAAATAAATGCTCTTTTATTCAATATGTGCATTTTTAATGCGTGTATTTCGTCAAAAGCTACCGCTATGGCTTCGAAGTCCTTCATCTGATGACCTTGTCTCGCAAGAAAACGGACAGGGACTGTTTTTTTTTTATATAAAAAATTAAGGAAACTGCTTACAAGAAAGAAGTACATTTAAGTATAATTTGCTATTACAACGAAAGGACTGTATACGGAACGGTCATTACAAAATATAATACAATAATAGAAACAAGAAAACCTTCACGCGTTCTCGTCTTTTAAATAATTACCAATATTGTAATTAATACTCTCTGTCCGTAAGTATTAAAAATAGTTTTAACAACATTTAAAACTGTTCTGTCTTTGTTATTTTGCTTTAAATCATAGTAATGTAATCCAGCAGAGTTGTGGTCGAGTAGCTGGCTTAGCTCGGCTAGCATACTCGTGTCGACTCATTCATCTTTAAGGTCTCGGCTTTCGTTCTTGGTCAGCTTAATGTAGGATGCGAAACCTTTTATACCGTTATATGTCTGAAGAATAATGGTACCGTCATTGTTTCTTTGAAAATTTTTCATGCAATTCCTTCTTATGCTGGCATAAGCATTGTCTGTCTTATATGTAACTGTTATTTTCTGATTCTCACGATGTTCTCTGTTGTCAGGCGAGAATATTTTACATCAGAAATACAAGTCAGAAATTAACTCAAACACATTTCATTTTCTCAAAGATGTAGAATTATGTAATAATATATTAAAAGATAACATTATAACAATATGTCAGACATTAAATGTGTCTCTTTAGACCTAAATGTGCGAGTCAATTAATTTAAATAGTTGTTTTATCACTATCGATAGGTAAACAATATCATTTACTTAATGGCAAAGACATATCCCATTTAAGATATTTTTTTCTAATAGTAGTAAATTATGATTACGATACAACATTCGTCATAGCAATGTGGTAAGGTGATTGATTCGTTGACTGATGTTGTATGTGCTGGTAATGTTTTGGTGATAAATGATTAAAAATAAACAGATGAGCAAAGGCCGTCTTGTAATAGGAGAGCATATTCTAACAAGAGCTAATATGTAATATATATTTTAAGGTGTACGTTACATAACCAAAAGATTTTCAATTTGTAAATAAAGTACTTGCATGTACGAAGGTTTTAATTGTCGATAAATAGACAGTTAAATGCCGACGTGTACCAGGCAAACATATCACACAACAAGTGTTGACTAATTGAGCTGTCGGCATCGGCAACGCAACAGTGCAGTCATTGTATCAAACCTTATTTAATACCAATATAATCGGACTTTTTACATGGTTTAACAAGGTACTGAGTAGTGCCTTAATACGAAGTGGGTGGTTGTCACACTTAAGCCAACGCAATAGAGTTTAATTTAACCGTTGTGAATTACGATTACTTTACCAACCGAGCGCTAGTGTGCTACAAAAATTAAATGTTTATTCGTCGAGAAAAACATACTGCTCAGTATGTAAATAATATAAGAAACCTTGATGTTGACGAATGTAAGTTATGTGCTGAAAAAGTTAGCGTATACGACATCCACAAGGTGCACATTCACAAATAAATAGTCTGCTAAATGCCGTAGTGTACCAGGAGAACATAACACACTAGAAGTATAATATCTAGATAGAGTGGTAACGGAGGTCCGAGTCAAGGTAATACGGATTGATAGGGCTGCCAATTTTAAGCTGACAATCGTGAAGTATTTAGGAGATAACAGTTATGTTAATACAATTTGGGAATTTTATATCTGAATTATCTGAATTAGTTATAATGAATTATATCAATTCATTTATTTTATGGATAAATAATAATTAGTATTTCAATACCTGTCTTCTGTAATAAAATGATGAATGCAATATAAAAATTATCATATATCTGATAACTAAGATTTTTAAAGAAGAGCTTCTTTATCTAATTTGGTAACTTAGTTGGTAGTTAACATATACGGGCATTTATTAAAAAAATAAAAATTAGTATAAGTTAATTTGGTCAGGTAGCGTTGGATAATCTTGTCACACAAAAAATATTTAGCCTAAAACGTAATTGAAAAAAAAAACTTCCATACTTTAGCATTTGTTATCCTATCTTTAACCCGTGGTTCCCAAGAAACGTTTAAACGGGATAAAAACGTTTTAATCTAAAATACGTGACTTTTATTCAAAGCCACTTTGGTTACATTGAGTAAAAACACACACCCATAATTTCGCGTTTATAAAAATAAGTATTCAATATCACTATCAGGCTTGTGTGATGGATACAAGGCTAACGGATAAACATGCATTAAGATACACAAATCCCTACAAATATTATAAATGTGAATGTAAGTTTGTTTGTTATGCTTTCACGCAAAAACTACTTAACCGATCATCATGAAACTTCGGACATATATTCTTGGAGGTATAAGAAGTAATATAGGATACTTTTAATTGAAAAAAAAAATTGCGGGCGAAGCCGCTGGTAAAAGCTAGTATATAATAAACATAGGAATATATATAAATACCAATGACTGTGGTACAAATGTTTGTATTCATCATACAAACATCTCCCCTTCCTGTCTCGAACCCAGGACTATCGATGTAAAAGGCAATTTCGCTACCGTTACAACAAACGCCCTTCATCATATGTGAAGGTTAATAGTAAAGTATATTTATTAAGATAAAAAACAAAAATAATTCCATTTATATAGTTATTCTGTTGACAACCATGTGGCCTCGAGTTATAGACAGAGTCGGTTGTTCTATTGGTGTGAACGCGCGACGTGCAATCAGCTTGCAGCATTGCGGCTTTGCCAAGGTCGTGAACGCGAAAGCACATGTCAGCTATTATTGGAGAGTAATTTATTTATTCACTTATTTATTTACTAACATACACATACAATTAGTATTTTACAAATACCCATGGTAGTTGAAAGCCAAGCTAGTTGTTTTACATATTAGATAATTCCCTACAGTCAGTTTATTAATATATTTATTGTATAATATAGTCCAGGCGATAATCGGTGGAAAACGTTGGTCATCCGGTTTATGCAAAATATAGATGTTATATAAAGAAAGTCTTGTGATTCTTTTGGAGCGAAGCTCCCATGGACCAACTTCAATGGCGCAATGTCTGTTACGCCATAACTTCCCGAGTTCTTAACCGATTTTAATATTTTTTGTGTGGAATCGAATCAACAGGTTTATTTTATTTATCTAAAATAAAATAGCTGCCTACTCTATAATCTAAGATCACAGTGGTTTGTGTGTTTGTCTGTCCGCTTTTTTCCATTGTATCAATAACGTTACCATAGCAACGCGTTAACCGAAAGTAGTTCGTCTACCGGACCCTAGATGGCGCTAACGGAAAAATATTTAATAATAGAAAAAATTAAAGAATTTTGTCCACCCGTGCGAAGCTGGGACGGGCCGCTAGTTTAATTCTATAAAAATATTTGCTGGCGAAATACTGTCTCGCGGTCTACCACGTCAGTACAATTGTAAAAATTTAGCCACATCAGTCGCAGAGGGTTAATGTAAAAAGGTGATTTTCCATGTATGGTTAATATATACACGTTCGTCTTATTTAAAAACATACAAAAATAATACAATGTCAGTTATTTTGTAATAATATTGATCAAATAATGTCAGTTGAAAGTCTCAAATTTCAAAATATCGAAAGTATTACATATTGAATTATTCAATACTTGATGCAATCTAAACAGAGTATCATAATTTATAAAAGAGCCAGCAGGTTTTATCAACTTTGAAGTGTCGCAAAGAATAAAAACAAACATTTATCAATGTGCCATATGAGCAGTTGCAATTGGAAGCGATTAAATGGCATCTCTCGAATAATGAATTACCTATTATTAGTTAATATTGAAAACTTTTATCGAATTTATAAACATTTGATATCATACACATAGCATCGACATATCTGTGTTTTTAATTGGGTAGGGTTTCTTTGTATGTACTTACTATTTTCGTCTTTTTTTTTTAATACGTGTGGGCGCTTTTAAATTCTAATGTTCACAATATACCATGATGCAACAGTTAGTATCCTCAGTTTTTTAAAATGGTTTATATGATTGCATTTGGCCAACTCTACAAATAGCATGTACACATTTTGTTGTGCTTTATTAACAAGCGTCTCAACTCTTGGATTCTTCCCATAACAAGATATCCATATCAGAAAATGAAGCGTATATAGCCACGTATATATTTTTTTGTGTCCAAAAGGCTATATTAACAAGAGTCTTAACTCTTGGAGTCTTCCTATAACAAGATATCCATATCTGAAAATCAAGCGTATATAACCGTGGTAAGCAGTAAGAGCCGAGTAAGCATAACTGTAGTACAACTGCCTTAATTTAATGCCTATTTAAATGGTCTTGAAGAATACTACCTTTGCAGAAACTATAACGCCTTTTAAGCAGAACTGACGTAAGCATCTCGGATAAAAACCTACAGTCATCTACACTAATATTATAAAGAGGAAAGATTTGTATTTTTGTATAAATGAACTCAAAAACTACTAAGCCGATTTTTTCTTTCACTATTGGAAAGCTACATACACGCTGAGTAACATAGGCTATATTTAATGATAGAAAAAATTTAAAGAGTTGTCCACCGGTGCGAAGCCGGGATGGGCCGCTAGTATTAAATAAAAAAACAAGATCTTGCATTGTCTGTTTTCGTTTGTGATTTTATTCGATGATTCTAAACTGGTTTCGCCAGCCAGATTACCAACCATCTCTTTTGAAATAAGTTTGTTCTAGCATAACATTCTGGTAGAAAATACGATATTATTTCACTCTAAATAAATCGCTATCCAACGAGGTAAAATTCTTGGAAAACACTAAAACAAGACGAAAATATCTTCTTTTAAGCAGCTCAAATAAACTAGGTTCTTTTTACTTAGAAAGCTTAGGTACAAATGTAATTAAAATCATAATCGTCTAAAAGCTTATTATAAAGTACCACAAATAGATTCCTTTCACAGTATAAAGCTGAGTACACATTAAACAAATTTTATGACTGTAATGTCGGTATTAAGGAATTATTCTCTTACTAATAAATTGTGATAAGAACATTCCAGTAATATGGAAGTATTAAATATCTTGAACACGAGTTATCATGAAATTGCTAATTAAAATACCTAGATATTTTTAGAAAAGGATTTTGTCTCCTAATAACCCTTTAAAATATGATCTTTCGTTACGAATAATTATCTTATTTATTGGTTACTAGCGACCCGCCCCGGCTTTGCACGGATGCAATGCTCTACTATATTAAGCATGTATTACATATAAACCTTCCTCTTGAATTACTCTATCTATTCAAACCGCATCAAAATCCGTTGCGTAGTTTTAACGATTGAAGCATAGATAGGTATATAGGGACAGAGAAAGCGACTTTGTATCATACTATGTCGTGATTTTAGGCACATGTAGCAAAAAGAAATAAAGATGTAAATGTCATTAAAACGTTCAAGAGCAATAAATTTTAAATAACTGGATTTTGTTTGTGGGCCTATCTGCCTAAATTTTTTTCTAGATTCTTTATTATAATAACTATATAAGAAGTTAGTCTTACGTACGTATACGTAGTTTTTTTGTCTTTTATTCTCTGTATGTCATTGCAATATTTAAGTATACTTATTTTACTTATTTACTTATTTTACGGATACTTGTTGACTTTGATGTAAGCAACGATGTAATGAAATCATAACACTTCCATTATTGTGATAATAGAATAATATTGTTTTTTGTATATTATTTATGGTTACGATATAGCAATATTGTAAATGTCGTTTCTTCTGATACAGCTGACGAGTTTCTTGCACCCGTTCTTCTTGTCAGTTAAAAGACGTACTGAATGGGTAGTAGATAAAAATGGTGAGAGATTCAAAACAACTTAAGTGCCGTGAGAATAACATTATTCACAAAAAGTTTTTTACAGTTTTAATAGCATTATAAAAAAAATACCTGTTTCAAAGGTAAGAAAAGAATTACTATAATAATAAGTAATAGAAAATACTATTGTTTTAAACTTTCGTGGTCACTAACATTATAGTAAGTTATATACGAGATTTCTACCAAGTACCTTGTTTTTGTGCCATGATCACGGAGCAACTGATCATGGCACCTGCAATTGTGCCGAAATATCGGAAACTCAATAAACACAAAAACAATGTACATGGTAGAAATCCCGTATATAACTTATATTACTACAATAGTTTTATCTATACTAATATTATAAAGCTGAAGAGTTTGTTTGTTTGTTTGTTTGAACGCGATAATCTCAGGAACTACTGGTTCGAATTGAAAAATTATTTTTGTGTTGGATAGTCCATTTATCGAGGAAGGCTTTAGGTTATATAACAACACGCTGCGACTAATAGGAGTGAAGCATCAGTGAAAAATCATAATAACAGCAATTGACGCGGACGAACTCGCAGGCAACAGCTAGTAAATAATATAATTGATTATTGAAATAAACACTTAGGTAATTATGAATAAAATTAAATTAAAATCCTTATATATCAGGAAAAATATAAAAGTGTATAGTTTAAGTTAGTATAAATTGTGCATACAAGTTGAGGTCATCTTTTTATATATGGTATGTTGTGTAACAACTATTGGTTGAAGGTCTATTGAACATTAAAATAACCGCAACTGACTATTTAAGGCTTTAATTTAAATGTTTGTTTCATGTAAATAGTAAATATGAATTAAAAATCTATATTTACTATTTAAAATAATTTAACTGCTGGATTTATATATTATTATATATTATTGTCTCAGTTGCCACATGATTCCTGAAAGTTTTATTTTTCTTATTAAAAAAAAGTCTAAATATAAATCCATAGTTTAATGAAGTCAGTTAAAATTAAAAATATATTTAATTGTTACACTTCCACGCCTATCACATATTTAAATAAATCTACTTTTACCGAATTAGTTTTATTATTATTATTATTTATTTTATTTTGTTTTTTATATTTAATACTTATGTTTTGACTTCTTTTCAGAAGCCGTGATCACGGTACACGCATATAATAAAGAGTTCGGTAAAAGTGGTCTTCCTTAAAAAAAATGTTTGAATCTATAATCTAAGATCACAGTGGTTTGTGTGTTTGCCTGTCCGCTCTTTTTCCCCGCTATTTTTCCATTGTATCAATAACGTTACCATAGCAACGCGTTAACCGCAAGTAGTTCGTCTACCGAACTCCAGATGGCGCTAATGGAAAATTATTTAATAATAGAAAAAATTTAAAGAATTTTGTCCACCCGTGCGAAGCCGGGACGGGCCGCTAGTTATAATATTAAAAATACATTGTTTTATATTGTAGAGCTCGACTTCTAGAGATGGTTGTTCTATAATTATCACAAGTAATCAGTGTCAATGCATAATTCAACCTTTTTGCGGTCCATAGCTAATTAACAACGTAATAAGATATAGACGACTCGTTTGCTGTTTGTGTTAAGGCAAATAAGGAAAAAGGTCATTGTTTATTTTTATAAGACAATTATTATTATTGTGATAGGTTATTTCTGTTAAGGTTCCATAACAAATTATACTTAATCTATTTATAACCAATAAGAAGATGGGTTTATATGGTAGATAGTTTTGAAATAGTATGATTAATACATTTATAAATGTAATTTGAAATCACGCAATGGCGGCCTATACCTAAGACTTTATAAAAGTAACTTGTAAACGTTTGTAAAAAAAATGTTGCTTCATAAACCAAACGGAGTATTACGTAGTGTTTATATATTCTTTCGTTCTTTACTTAATTATAAATATACACTCTTGGATGAGGACTTGTGATGGTGGAGAAATTCAGGACTGATGTTCTCGTAAAAAATCCACCATGGAGGTTTATTTTACTCCAATTAGCCTAGCCCAAAGAAAACACTGTGAGAGTTGTGTTGTGGATATTCGGGCAATGGATAGACATTTTGCACTTTGAGAACTCCGATGACGTAAATGTAAACACAAAAAAATGCTTTTGAGACTTTCGTTTTTGTGTATTTAATTTGAAGTTAAAATAATTTTTGGTTATATTTATTTTAATTTTATAATAAATAATAATAAATAAATAAATATTTCTAACATTCACACCAATTAGCCTAGCCCAAAGTAAGCTCTGTAAGGCTTGTGTTATGGATACTAGGGTAACGGATAGACATACATAATATGTATGTCTGTTTTATATGATATATAGATATGTAATACTCATATAAATATATATTAACACCCATGACTCAGGTACAAATGCTCGAATTCATCATAAAAACATCTGCCCCTTCCGGAAATCGAACCCAGGACCATCGGTGCGGAAGGCAGGATCGCTACCGTTGCACCAAACGGTCGTTTGATTTAATGTTTTGCTTTAGTATTTTTTTCTTTTATTGTTACAATTATTCAAGTTACATAACGCCTACAGTATAGTCAAATATTTATTAAAACAAATAAAAAAAATCATAAAACTTCAAGAAAGTCGATGTTACTTCCGTTAGTTTGTTAGTTTTTAAAATGTTTGTTTAAGTCAGTTTCACTATTCTTGCAATTGCGTCATTGTAATTCTAAAGGTGCGATACATATATGATAATTAGATACGTAATGTTCATTGATATATATATTAATACCCATTACTCAGGTACAAATATTCGTATTCATCACACAAACATCTGCCCTTTCCGAGATTCAAACCCAGCTCGTTGAGATAATCTATAATCTAAGATCACAAATTTGTTGTTTGTCTGTCCGCTATTTTTCCGCTCTTTTTCCATTATATGCGCAGTACCATACCAAGTAGTTCGTCTACCGGACGCTAGATGGCGCTAAGGGAAAAATATTTTATAATAGAAAAAAATAATAAGAATTTTGTCCGCCCGTGCGAAGCCGGGACGGGCCGCTAGTTATTAAACAAATAACATAAGATCCATCTTCGCTCTTTTCTTTAGGTCGTAACTGTTGACGTAAAGTTATTTTATTCTACAAATAAATATTATCTATATGAAAATGTAGATATTATATAAATAGCGTTGGTAAAAACAGCACATCCTTCATTATCAAGCCAAGAAAACTGGACATTGTTAATTTTATTCATTAGGACTGCTTCTCACCAAGGTCCTGGCTTTGATGAACTAATGGCGTAGCGTCAGGATACAAGAAGAAATCGTGGTTAAGGTGACATAAAATATATACTCTAAATAAATATTTATGGTTTGAATTAATAGATCATGTGGGGACCTCAAACCACCTAGGAATAAAAGATATAATATTAAATATATTAAGTGAATGTTTTTTATATGTAAACAAGATTATAAAAACCTTTTAGTTTTTGGGACGCCTTTGAAATGACCAGTAAATTGATGTAAAGTTAGTGTAACAATATTTAACAGTAAACTGTAAACAACAACTGTTAACAGTAAACTTGGTAGTTATAGCTACTTATACTGCTTTCCTTTAAACGATTTTAATTTTAAACGATGACGATTAAAATGAATAGAAATAAAGCAAGTTAGTTATAATGGGACGAAATGAAAACAAAATAATATTTAAAACAATTTTTACTAGGAACTAGCTGACCCAGCCACACGTAGCTGTGTTATAAATTAAAATGAAACCTAACCTAACCTATACCCAAAGTCGGAATAAATGTAACAACAAGGAAAAAAATCATCAAAATCGGTTGAGTAGTTTAGGAGTCCATCGCGGACAAACAACGTGACACTTAATTTATATATATATTAAGATAGATAATTAATCTGGCAGCTGATCGCTTCCACAACAAAATATCTGTTCTATCTATGTTTAACCTACGTAAAACTATCGATTGATGCGCTGCATTGATCAAATGAATATGTATTTTTAAAAAGAGACTTCGCGATATGCTTGTTCAAAAATGCTACTACAGTGTTTCCAAATTTTTAATAACAGAATCCTAAATTATTATTAATATTTTTTCAGCATTGAATGTTTTTAATTATTATAATTTGTTTCTTTAGTGTTTGCTTTGACTACTTTTAGTATTTGTATAGCATGACAAATAGTATAAAATATATTGTATACTTTACGAAGTAAAACACAAGTCACACTAACCATATTTAACAAGTTAATGTAACCTGTGATCTACAATAATTGTTAATATTAATTATTAATATATTTAAATTTGAAATGTCTATACTACTAATAAAGTATTCAGATGGCTATTTCTATCGACCTTAATAGTACTATGACTTGAACTAAATCTGCAAAACAAACAAAATATATCTTATCTTTACACTCCCGCGCACTATGATAAATTTATAGTCCGAAGCGCGTAGGGCCACCCAATCATATTTCGTTAAGAGCCATGACGCGATGTGTCTTTTTTTAATGACCATGACTAGACCAGTCTAGCTAGATACGGCTCGTGAATAGTTCATAGTTACATTTTTGTTACATCGTTTGTATCTCTACGATCCACATGTCGTGTGTTGTAGTTTGTGATGAATAAACACTGTGATAACAGAACAAAAGATAGTATTCGCGAATTTATTTTGTTTTTAAATTGTTTGTTTGGCCGTTTAGAATTAGTGCAAGTGAATGTATTGTGGAATATTCCATTGTTTACGTTTACGGATTTGAATGTGAGTTGGCATCTTGAATATTTTTTGTTAACACTGGAACGAAAGTGAATTGAAAACACGATTCGATATTAGTAACTACAATAAAATTCATTGCTTATTGATAATTTGCGTTGAGAATTAAAGTTTAAAGACCTCTGATATTGATATTATGTGACTCGATTATATTTTAAAAATAAAGAAAAAACATTCAACATATAATATATTATTCATAGCTGACAAGTAAATTAAATATAAAACTTTAATTGTGAAGGAAACTCAATTGAAATTGTATATTTAATTGGTCAAAAAAGTTAAAAAATGTTATTGGCATTAAAAAGCAATTGACTATACTGACAAATTCATTAATCAGAATTTGCATAAAAACTTATCACTATCATAACAGAGGTTTATTTAAATATAGGACCTAATATCTACTACATAAAACATATAACACATTAAGTATTAAACAAGTTTCTATATCGCCATACTCAAGAGATTAGATAACTTAAAATTACATAAAGAAGTCACACGTAATACAATTGATAACCGAAAAATTCTGTGGTACGTTTTTATGCTACACAGACCACTTTCTCTTTTCTGAGTTTATTTGGAACTGCTAAAATGCCTTCTGTTCACTTCGAGATTTACGTATATTTATTACATACTAGCTAACTCGGCCACGCGTTGCTGTGTTATAAATTAAAATAAAACCTATCCTATCTTTTAAGTTAGATCAAATAACAGATAGTTACGAAGTTTGATCAAAATCGGTTAAGTAGTTTAGGAGTCCATCGCGGACAAACAACCTGACACGTAATTTATATACATTAAGATTTACCGTGTAGTGTCCAGCAGAGTACATTATATTAATAATAAAACTAAATATTACAAAAAAATAAGGGTAATAATTAATATACTTATGGTATTATTTATATTCCTTAAAATTAATTCAAAACAATTTAATTACTGATATTGATAATCAAAAATTAAAAATAATTAGAATTAGAATTAATTACAAATAATAAACTCCCGACGTGACTCCTGTGCCTATAGGCACAATACACATACACACACCTATATATATATATATATGAGTCCCACAGGCCAAGCATTCAATACATACTATTGTAATTTTTATACTTATCATGCTAGAGGTAATACCTCCACGCTGCAGGCAGTCGCGTATTACTTATTATGTATTGCATTCATTAATAGTATCCGTAGTAAGCCCTGCTAAGTTTCAAATGAACTGAAAAAAAGTCTAGGTTTGAGTTGTGTAAATTTTATTATTATTGTGCCGAAAAAAAGGTAAAATAGAGGTTATTTTGTTTGTCATAAAATGGTTCCGCAGTGAGGAATAAGTATTGATATCATTAAGCTACTGAGGTATTGTTTTCCTTGTTGATTTTTTTATATGTTTGGATTAAAATACTAAGAATAACTTAAACTTAAATAGTCAATATGATAGACTTTAATAATGGAATAATTGCTTTTAATAAAAAGAGTCGTCAAATTTTTCAACTCTTGTGATTTGATCGCAGATTAAGTTATTTAATTACCTTTTTTCTCACTGTTATGGACTGTTAGCATATTTCTTTAAATTATGTAATATGATAGTGTACATTGATCACACTGAGTGCAGTATAAATAAGTATTACGCCCGTTTTAAAATTTTCATAGCTTTCATTTAATCTTAGAAAGTGCCCACATTTTCTTATTATTATAATTTATTTTAAAGATATTTGAACGTTTTAAAGGCGACGTGATCAAACATTGTAAAGTGATCATCTTATTTTGTATTCATACTTACATTACATACGCCTAACCATACCGTACTTGCGCAGTATCCACGTTTACCTTTAAGTTTCGTGTTTCTGCTGTTCTAACTTTATTTCTATGTTGGTGTTCTATTTTGTGTCAGAAGTCGCTTTAGTAATGACACTAACTACAATAAGAATTGCTTGAAGATATAAAATACGCCCACGACCTTTCGCTAATCGGGCGAGTGCTCTGACCGCTGAGCTACCGAGATGCTGGCAGACGCGTCGAAGTTTACAAGCGCATCTCAACTATAGTTGTATTTCAAATCCCATAGAAATATGAGATTATGAATGCTAAAAATTAATACAAGAGATAAGTTTTAAATCTCTTCTTAGGAGCTCCTTAGATCAATCTGCACACTTAAACTTGCACCATGGTTGGTTCGTTGCGTTCCTTAAAATATGTTAAAGCAAAACGATTGCTGGATCGTGCATGCAGAATGTTTGATATTTTTTTAAGAAACATTGTTCTTCCTCTTTGTTGTTCCACGAACTCTGGTCGAATGGCACACATACTTACAGGTTTTATAGTAACGTCACTCCGGGTTCGATCCTGGCATTTCAATGTGGAAAACGAAATTTTCTATATTGAGTCGGATCAGGGTGTTGAGGTGCAGAAGTTGTTTCTGAATTCCATAGCACAAATGCTTTACTTTGGAACGGGATTATTTGGGAAAGGAACGGAGATAGCAATTAAATATATATAAATACTTTTTGCTGTGTCATCCAGCAAAATGAAAAATCATCAAAATCGGTTGAGTAGTTTTGGACGGAGTACACAAGGAATGTGACAAGAAATTATAAAGATAGGAGAATGTGACAAGAAATTATATAGATAGGAGAAAAACACATATATATAGTTCTTCATTAAGAGGCTATTACTGTCGATAATTTAGTTAAAACACCGAATTTTGTGACAATCGGATGACCTTAAGCGTTATTTGGCTTTTCGTATGTGTCATTTTCTATTTCTGAGTAAGTAACTGGTCCTACCAGTAATGTAACGGATGATATTCAATTAATGTATTTATAAACATCTAAACCACGATTTAGATAACAGGAATTATCAAAGGAAGGACAATTGGAATTCTGATTCTCTAGAATTATCCTTTGAACAATTGACGACTGTCGAAGTGACCAGTGAAAGGAGTAAAGACATGCGCTTTATCACTTTTTAATTAAAGTATGTAGTTTTATTTAAAGAAATATTTTAATTAACGATTGGAAATTAACCTTAATGGTTCATTTATCATAGACTAATCTTCTAAAAATGAAGGTTACGCAGTTAATTTGCCTATAAACAACATAAAGTGAATGCAGTTCTGTCTTTGACATTAAAGTAAGATTATGAAATTAACTCTTAATTATATTTGACATTCAGTCAGGCTATTAATAAATCTCTTTTTAGTTGGTTCACAAGCTTTACAGAGTTTAACCATGAGTAAATATTACATAGGCATTACATAGGCGTTCGTTATGTTTATTTCAATTAATTAAATGTGTTTTTAATGTATATTATAAAAATTATAGCTTCCTGCACTCATTCTCCATGTAAACCTTAACTGTACCATAGATGTGTTTTTATTTAATTTTTTGCATTCACAATGCAATATTTCTATAAGATATAAAATACGTGTGTAAAAAACAACCACGCCTCCGAGCCCTCAGATGGGATTTATACCATACCATAAATGGTATACCATACCATTTATACCATGGATGAAATCTGTACCATAGATTTCATCAATGAGAGGAACATGCTCTCGTATTCGTAAGAAACATTGTCACAAATGTTTGGGCAATCGATTAAGATGAAACATCCATCTTAGTTTTATAATTTTTATATATTTTATGTATTTTTTTATAAGATCGCATTGAAAAATGCATAAAATTTATAAAAATTATAAAACTATAGATTATCTGTTGGAAAATGAAATAATCAATGAATAATATAAATAAGTATGAATTTGGAATGTTTTGTTAAAAGTCGGGAGTTATTTGTTTCATATTTTAGCTCATCATATATATCCCTGAATCTATTTTGGGCTCATGTTAAGTAATTTGGTTATAATACTCGTCAGAGAGGCGTGTTATTAAGGAATATTCCAATCATTAATTTGACTCTAATATATAATCATAATTAGCTAGTCTGTATCACGAACGATACGATAAGGAAAGTCCTTGTGCTAATTTTAAATTTTCGTTTTTGTATATTATTTGATTTCATGATATATATTGAATTTTACTTACGATCTCCGTGGCCGAGTGACTCGCATACCTTTATAGTCATAGTCCGGGTCAATATAGAAGACCTTTCTTTATTGGCTCGTGTCTGGGTGTTGTGATACCATAACACAAGTGCGTTATTTACTTGGATTCAGAACAATGTTCTAACAATGTATTCTTTTTATACATAAAGTGAAAACTTTATCTCTCTTTGTAGCTACATTCCGGATACAGAGCAGCGTACGGAACATAGAATGAATGAATGTACAAATCCCAAAAAACAACTGTATCCAAGGCGAATTCAAAAATTTATTAATACCGTTAGGCTTTATACATAGAAAAATAAAAACAAGTAAGTGTGATAAAAAAGGGTATAGTGTCATCTTTTGACAATTTTAAGAACTATGAAAATAAAACTAGTGTATTCTTATGAGTTTATACAGGTACAAATGCTACTACAAACATCTGTCTATCCTGTGATTCGAACCCAGGACCGTCGGGCGATAGGTAGGATCGCTACCGTTGCACCAAACGGTCGTCACTAAAAATCATTATAATTAGCCTATTAATGTCCCCACTGTTGGCGCCCTTCCATGGATGAAAATACCGTTAAGAGAACGTGCCTAAATCTAACCTCACCTAACCTAACCCTTTGCATGTTAGGACGCTTAATGTGCCTTCTTAAGCACTGAAAAGTGTGGGATAAGAAATTTTTGGTCACCCATCATATGTTAGTTCTTCGCGAAAGTTGGTTAACTTCCATAATTAGTGGCATCGAGCACCTCATAATACAAGGCTAATAGTAATCTAATTTACAAGGTTACTAGTACATATAATTAAATACAATGTTTAGTTTACGTTCTCGTTAAGAATAAAAACCTTAATGTTTTGTGGTCAAACAGTCATCGCATAAAAAATTGATTGTTGCCAAAGAACTGTAAACTTTTCGGCACAAATAAGAAATAACATATTGACTGAATGAGTTCAGAGTAGCAATACCACAATTTGCATTTGTTCCCGATTAATGTTCGACTTTATACTTTTTTAAGTAATCTATACCAATTATAGGTTATATACATCATCCGTGGAGGTCAGCGGGTGCTGGGTTTGGGAGACCAGCACCTGCATTGCACCGGTCTCCAGGCGATGCGAGGCACTCAGGGTGTCACGGGGTGCTCCGCAGCTCCGTGCCCCCCAAGGAGCGGAGGAGGGTCCGCCAACCCACAAGGGCGGACGCACACTGGTTGTTGATCGTGGAAAGAATCCTAACACGATCACATGATCCCCATCAAGGTGTTAGAGGGACACCGCGGTGGTTTAGTGGGTAGGCCCCTGCACACCAACCTGACGAGCTTTTATCGTCAGGTAGGTCTGCAGGGGAGAGTCCCACATAACGTGTCCGCTGTTCTCCCAAACGGCGGCGTATGCGCAAAGCATTCCCCGCGTCAAAAAAAAAAAAAAGGTTATATACATCATATAGTACCCATAATACAAGCGCTACTTAGTTTGGGACATTCTGACATTGTTAACTCGGTTTCGGAAATTTTGACTATTCTGTCTTGTAGTACTGAAGGTGCGCATTGTTGAGGGAGATCCCGAAATTTATTTATTATTAGTCTTTGGAGTATACGTCAATAATAACATGACATTATTACAACTGACAAGTAAGCGTATTAAAAAAAGAAATATGTATATAAAGTGTGTGTTTATATACGTGTGGGAGGAAATAGGACTTTAACTCACATCAATTTGATTCAACAATAATAATTTAATAATATGACAATCATTTTATTAATTGTAAGCATAATGACCACAAAACCACTAAAAGCAAGATTAAGTATAATAATACACGTCTTTACGTTACTAGTGAATATTAAGAACCAATTACATAACGATTATACAAAAACTATGTACTAAAAGGTATATTACCTGACGTCCAGGCAGTTCAGAGCATCAACGTGCCGTGTTCACCGTCGAACAACTTCTGATCCACCGAATTTTTTTTTTTTTTTTTTTTTTATGCAAAATGCACCCTCCGGACACGGGGGAGGGAGGTGGTGAATCCTCTATGGATACTTCGGGCCGGCCCGATAGTTATGTCAGACTCGTACTGACTAAACACCACCTGGGATTGGCTTGCACCCGGAGAAGGTCATAAGCCGTCATCTGAGGCGACCACCCCTCTAGAGAGGGGTGGCGCAAGCGCTACTCACCTAGGTGAGAGAGCGCATAGAAAAACGATTGACTCCCAGAAGGGGGGTCAGTCGTGAATGAAGTTAAGTCGGCTGGCTCCCAGAAGGGGGGCCAGTCGGCATCTGAGAGGACTGGGGTAGACCTGATGGGTCTGTATTGGCTCTACGTTTGGCTGATTCCTGTGCCTCTAAGAGGAGGTTCAGGTCAGCTGACAATTTATTGGGTTGGTCTGTCAGGACAGACCTAGGTCGCCTAGACAGAGGGTTCATGGATGAGGAAGGAGTGTAGTTGGATGCGCCCCGGATAAGTGGATTAGAGTGGCTCTCTGCTGTTTCGAAGAAACGTTCAGAGGCCTTTAAGAAATATTGTTGGAGAGTAGGGAGTTCAAAGTCCCTGTGCAAGTCCGCGTTGCGGACATACCAGGGAGAATTTGAGGCCCTACGTATGAATAGGTTTTGAATCACCTGCAATTTATTAAGGACTGATGCCTTTACATGTGAGAAGATCGGGGACGCGTAGGTCATCACCGGTCGTATGCAAACCTTATAAAGTGTTCGCTTGTTTCGAAGTGACATGCGGCTGTGACGCCCCAACATAGGGTTGAGACGCCCCAAGTAAAACCGCGCGTTACGAGACACTCTCTTGACGTGAGGAGAGAATGTCAGTTTTTGGTCAAGGGTGACGCCTAGAAATTTGGTAGTGCGTTGCCATGGAATGGACTTCCCCTGGAGTCGGGGTGGGTTGTGGCGGGCCGGTACACGCGTGCGTTTTGCGTCGAACTGACCGCGTGCTTTTATAGCGTTCGCATCCGTCATCTCCACCTACTTCCGGTTGAACAAGTCGCAAGATGGCGCTAGTGGGAGCGATTGTCAGTAAAAATAAGTCATTTGAGTAACTTATTAATTCTTTCAACCGGAAATAGTAAACCAAAAAGTAATCGATCTCCCACATACGAACTATTTCCAACATTAAAATTTATACATTTTATTTATAGCATCCTTATAAACAGGTTATTGCTTAAAAGGCCAAATAAAAAAATAATATGCAATGATTATACAGATATAATAGACATATCAATATATATGTCTTTGTTGAAGAACCTTTAATAAATTGAACTCAAACATAAAAAATTTAATCACAGTTGCGTTTTTCATTATACAACACATTTATAAAGTGTCTAAAAAGCGTGAGAAGAAAAAAAAATCTAGAATTCTGTTTTTACTAATGTCATAATACAGTTAGTTACCATACTAGATCATAGACTTTTACTCCACTTATCTTAAGCACTCGGTAACTATAGTTAACCTGATGCGAGTGGCAGAATACTATTCATAACCTTAATTTCTCTTACATAAGATTCAAGTTTCTATGACTTGTGTAATATATTAGTGCTACCTGGTTACCTCAATAAAACTATTTTATTTGTAATTTATATCTCTATAAAATTCGTCTAATGAGAGCCATTAAGGTAATAGACATTCATAAAGCTTCGTACAATACTGAAGTAAGATGATGATAATAATAACATTTCCCTCATTCACACTAATTAGCCTAACCCAAAATAAGCACTGCAAGGCTTCTGTTATGGATACTAGGGCAATGGAAAGATATAGGATACACAGATAAGTAATATTTAAAGAAATATATTGTGTACAAATGCTCTTAGTCGTCACATAAACGCCCGCCCGTTCCGGGATTCGAACCCAGAATCGTCGGTGCGAAAGGCAGATACTTAACATGGCATTGGTCGACAAACATTTAGTCGAGAGACATTTCAGCCATATCTTTTAGTGACTTACCGTAGAACTCGCTGAAAGTTTTGAATAGCTAAACTACTGAAGGCTCCTTCACATTAGACCGGATCAGTACCCGGTACCAGATACTCGGTAGATATCAATTAACCAGCGGGCTGTACGGTGTTACTTTCATTTGAATTAAGTGCGTAGCAAAAATCCAGCGTTGCTACCGTTATTATGTGTAGGAAGCTTAAGCCTTTAATTACTGTTTTGCGAGAAAATATTCTGCGATTTTTAATATTTTAATGCCCCAAATTGTATTGTCTTTGTTATGCCTAATTCTAGAATATTCTTGTTTTACTTTCATACAATTAATAATGATGATGATGATGATATATGACAATTTATAGTGATGGTTTTAAATATTTTGGTTTTCAAAGTCTCATAATATTTTTTTTTGAGAGATTTAAGTTATTTAAAAAATACGTAACACTAGTTGGTGGTTCTGATTATCCATTTAATAGAGCGATGAGCTATATAAATTAAGAAGCCTAATTATGTCTATGTATTACCAATACCTAATGCAGTAGTTTGTAAGATTTTTCAGTATCGAGACTAGCATCGGGAAACGAAAAGATTTGAAAAAGAAACATATTACTTCTTTTTTTTTTCTTTTTCAATAATGCGTTCGATATTAGATGCTTGTCTTATTATATCAACTATGTGTATTGAATGCGAATAATCTACCTGGGAATGGAATTTATGAACTTGACTTTAATAAAAAGGAAACAATAAAAATAGAGTATTTAAATAAGTAATAATAAACAATAACAAACAACGCAATTTTGATTAAAAATGTGGTGATTTAGGTGCAGTGAAACTAGCAAATCACAATGTTCGAGAGGTTCCTCGAGATAGCTTTCGAGGCGGAACTGAACACCGAGGAAGATCCCGAACTAGAGAAACTGGCTTATGAGCATTGCAATGAAGACCGTGCCACCAGAGCGACAGCAATTTCAGAATTACGCTCTATGATATATGGTATGTATCTCATGAAAGTCTTTCGTGTTCGCTTAGGGTAATATGGTATCTAAAAATTCACTATGTTTACAAAAAAGCCTATTGATAACAAGTTACTTAAAACTTATTTCCAAGTTGGCAATTAACTTTTCTGACTTGTTATTTCGGCCAGTGACAATTAGACTCATGCCGTAAAGTGCCGGTGATGCGTTGATGTGCGGAATCCGGTGCGAACTTTTTAAATGTTTCTAAAGATTCCTCTTGCTGCTTTTCTTCCCAAAATCCTCTTGAATCTTCAGGAATGCTTGATTATTGAATATTTACTTTATCACAAATAAAACACAACCACTATAGTGCCTTTCTCGCCAAAAGCAAACTTTGCAGCGGTCGCCAGAAATAAGGACAATTAAAGTGCTCTTGGATGCATGAACTCATTCCGCCTTCCTCGGTCTACCGTCGTATCTCTAACTGGTTTATCCTTTTTATCTTTATGCGTTTATATACCATACGTTTTTTTAAAGTGCGCAGTCAAAGAATAGAATTTTCGTGTAACATCGATATGTTAACGCCATTAATGCTTGATTGAAAAAGAGTTGTCCTAGATAAGCTCGCCCCATTGAGGGCCTATTGAGACTCTTAAATTTAGTGCTTAAAAAACAGTGATCTTGCAGGAAAAGAAGCTTGGTCAGTTGCATAATTTTGCAACATGGATCAGTCGGAGAATTTTTTTGTTAAGTTAACCGAAAATTGTTACACAGACGTGTAGAAAAAACAAAAGAAACTCCGAAGAGGACATTGGTGTATAAATTTTATAACTATTTTATAATAAGTAAACGTATGCAAGTAGACAAATTTACTTTAGAAAAATGTGGCAAATTTCTCGCATCTTACAATTAAAACGTTGAAAGTAATATAGTTGTTAAGATCCCTCCCGTACATACAACTTTAATTCGGGATGACCTCATAATAAGCCTTACACTTTTAAACTAAACAACTGCGTTATCAAATTAAGGGCAAAACAACATGTAATTATCATGTACATATCGTATAATCTTGCCAAAGTATATTATTCAAATACTTTTGTTATATGAGATCTCTTGCACTTCGATCTATTCAATATGACACTGTGTACAGCGATAGTACCTACTAATGTATTCAAACTCAGGCGCGGTATTGTTCATAACATTTTGATCTCTTGACATATTGACTTATTACTTTTATATTCCGACAAAATATGCGCATTTAAATTTCAGTAATTACAAACACCAATGGAAAAAAAATTATTATTATTCTTATGTAAGTAAACCTAAAAAGTTTTTTTTATTCTCACCTTACATAACTACTGTGACTATTTCATGAGATAGGTAACCTCAATTTTATAAGATAAGCAATATAAAACAGATCTCTTTCAAATTTAAATATTTATTGGCAAATACAAATATAATACAATGGCAAATATAAATAGTAAAATGTATAAATCTCATTCGTATTTCGCCCCATGAAATATCAACATTTTATGCAAATCTTTTAATAGAAACTTAATAATTTTCTAAATAAATAACACGGTATTATTTCGTAAGATGTCATTAATAAATTCCATGATACTATAAAGGTTTTTTCGGATAATAGATTTTTCAGATTACGTCGCATTTACGCAAAAGTTAGACTTTTTCTAGATAATTTTATTCTTAAAAGATTACATAAATCCATTTGTAGATAAGATCCAACATAGTATCTGTATTATTTCGTAGTTACTTTGCAGAAAAACTTGAAGCCGTCTTTTTTACGCTAAATGGGTGTAGTAGTTTTTTTATATATTTGTATTTTGAATTATAAATATCATGGTAGGTAACTCAACCGCATAAAGTATGTGACTCATCATCTTCTAAGCTTTACATAATGATCATCATCTTATTGTAATATAGTTCATTATATATAATTGAGTGATTATATGTGTTTACCGTTATTGTATATAATAGTTTTAGATATATGTTAGTATACGTATACATGTATTTTATGTGTAATGTGTGAATAACATTAATGAAATTGCTTTTATAAATTTTATCTACTTTGTATTGTTTTAAGGTCCATTGTTTTTTCCCAAAGGCTAGCTGCTAGAGAATGCTATGAGCATTAAGTTAGCTTATTGCGCCAACTTGTCTTTACGTTAATAAAGCTCTTTAAAATCAATTACTATACCAAAAATATGTTTTTACAGAGCGAGGGGAATGCAGTCCAATAAGAGATGACGATGCCTTTCTTTTGAGATACCTGCGAGCGTCCAAATTTATTGTGCCGAAAGCACACAGTTTGGTGAGTGTCAACATATTAAAAAAACTGGCTCTCTGGGAGTGCCGACAGAAGTGATAAAGTGTACCAACAAAATAAGCGTAATTATTACTTTTTAAATGAAAAAAGATTAAGAATCGACACAGGAATAAACAAGCAGCCAATATCTCTAAATTTAGAAATAAAAACTTTTTGGATTATAAAAAGTTATTTTTTTCTGCTTATTTTTTTCTGCGTCGATTGTCAACCTATTCTACATTTAAAAAAGGAAGTCAGACAGACTGGCACTGTAACACGTTACGTAACGAAGCGGTACCCTCCCATAAGAAGTTATCACTTCAAAAGTATAAAAAGATCTTAGTAGATAACTTTTATACTATACATAAGTTACATACAAAAATAACTAATATTTTAATCTAAAATTACCCTTCTAATACTGATCTAATACTAGAAAGTATTATTAGTTTAAAGTTGTTTTCTAAATAAAAGCAAAAATCTCTTGTCTCTACAAGATATTTCACATATATCAGTAACCCCATCAATTAATAAATCTTATTATGACGGTGACTAATCAAAGGCAAGACTGCGTAGTCTTGTTTCTATTTTTTGTCATTACAAAAAAAGTCACTGCAATACCGTAAAAAATCCGTTCATTGTAATAGTAAATTTTTCTTATACTTCTTGGTAGTACAAGAAATTTTTTCTTTAATTGTGTTATAACTATTTATTGGTACGCATAATAAAAGGCATAAAAAAAGCTCTGGTTAAGTTTCTTGCGGGTTCTTCTTGGTACATGGTCTTCCAACGTAGGACTTACGAAATCATGGCGGTAGCTTTGACGTTCAATATACGCATTGTAAACGCTCAAATTGAACAAAAATCATTTTTTCTTTATCTGATTTAAAAATATAAAATCAATTGCCATTCGTTAGTCTCACAAAAACTCGAGAAGTAGTCAATGCATTGTAACGCAACTCTGGCAAGTCGTTGTACTTATGCCAGAGAAGGTTTCTATGTAGTCAGCAAAAAGGCGTTGCAAAGAATACCGGGAACAACTAGTCACTCATATGTGAAGTCAATTGCGCCAAAACTTTTGTAACTTGTTGTACGCATAACCAAAAATTGGCAAAGCATGCTAGACTCGCAGAAACTCAAAAAGTGGATTGCGATGAAACAAAGTTTGTTATTGTACGCAGGGAAGGTTCATATATAAACAGTCCCTGCGCACAATCAGTCACAAAAAAACCTTTTCAATAAGAAAAGGTTGTTTATATTATCACAACCTTGTAAAATCATCGCCCTTAGTTCATTCTGAATTTCTTTATAATGCTCACGTAGTAATCGCGATTTAGTCAATGAAAGTTCAAAAAACAGCAGAGGAGCGCTTGGAATAAAAAAAGCTCGTGTTTCATAATCATAGCGGACACGATGAGGTTTTGATGGGTTACGCAATAAAAAGCATTAGCTTAATGGTTGCTCAAGTTAGTATTTCGTCAAGAGATCGTGGCTAAGTCAACGTAGCCTTGGTTAATACTTTTAATTTTATACGTCTGGATTAGGAAGCGTGAAGGGGCATATATATAATTTAATTGATAAATTGGATATATATTCGGATATATTAATCGTTTAAGCCGTGTAGTATCCGGTAGAGGTGAAGACGACTAAGATACGGGAAATCATCATTCTCCTCTAATAAAATGGGTAAAATCGTTTCAGAAATATAGTCTTTTGTCGCGTTCTCCAACCCGCCGCCTGTTAAAAATAGGGATTATTTTAACCCCTAATTTTTGGGGGACACTTCCGTCCAACAGTGGACATCTTTCTGCTAACTAACACTAATAGATATTGCTTGGGAGAAACCGAAAGTTGTTCCGTTACCTCCAAAATAGCGGAATATATTCTTTTTTTATATTTTCCACGTGAAATCCATACATTGGGTTATTAAATTAGAAAAAAGTCAGTACTCTATTATAAAAAGTTTTACTATAAAAACTCAAAACATATGCAATCAACACATAATATTTTTTTTTTGTCTCAGTTTTCGCTATCCGGTCGACTTCTTTACGAATCTCTGATGTAAAAATAATAAATGATAAAAAACCTGAGAGGCGGACTCTAGCACCGAGGGTTCCGTTCAAACTTTTAGTTAAGTAAAGTTTATAACGGGAATAAAAATTATACGGGAGCCCCCCTAAATATTAATTTTATTTTAATTTAATTATTTATTTTTAAAGTGAATATTTTTCATATCAATATTCTGTGAATATTTCAAGCGTTCACCTATTGCCATTATCAATATCGAGCAAAAACCAGCAAAAAAATCACGTTTGTTGTATGGAACCCCTTAAATATTTATTTTATTCTATTTTGTAGTATTTGTTATTACAGCAGCAACTGAAATACATCATATGTGAAAATTTCAACTGTCTAACTTCCACGGTTCATGAGATATAGACGACTGATGACAGACGGACAGACAGACGGATGGACAGCAGAGTCTTAGTAATAGGGTCCCGTTTTACTTTTGGCACGGAATCCTAGAAAACAATTACAGAGTAATTTCTTCATTATTGATGGTTTGAGACTTGTATAAGTACTATAGTATTTAATACCATTCATTCACTTCTATAGAGTATTTGTAGTATAAACGTCAGTGATAGTATTATATTCGATGTTGTAGGTCAGTTACCCAAGATATTAAGAGGTAGCAATGATACCCAGAATAAGAAACATTTGAGAAGTTTAATACTTTCTTGGTAACCAAACCTCTTTTTTGAGTAATTTAAATTAAAACATCGACTTTTGTAACGATGGAATAATTATCTACAGCATTTTTTAAAATTAATAGCCCGGATAGGAAGAATTATTCAGTCCGAAGTTCATTACGTGGAGTTTAGTACGAATTGAGCTAATTTGTGTTGTTGTGAGTTAAACTTATTTTTGTATTTAAACCTGTTACAAAATCACACCATTTCGATGTTTTAATTATTTTTTAAACCTTGTGCTGTTTCCAGCTAGTCCGGTACTGTGCGTTCAGGGAACAGTATCCTTACCTTTACCAAGACGTCGAGATGTGGGGGCTGGCGAAGGTCGGCAAATCGTACGAGGGCACAATGTTCGACCGTCCTGACGTAGGAAGGCTTTCGATCTTCAGATTTGGTAATGTAGAGATAGAAATTAATTGATGTATTGTAGAGATTAAACAACATTCACAAGGGTCGGGAATGGGTAATCAAAAATTATAATTTCGAGTTCATACGTAATGCTGCTGGTCCGGGTCACTTATAAATTCGTTACCACCCATCAGTCAACACTATTCATCCAACTGTATTTTCTGACGCTTGTGCCCATACACTGGAAAGGTTTGAAAGATTAGTTGACTTTTTGGTGCACCAGTAGCGATTATGCCGATGGTGTGGGGTTCGAGTCTTGGAAGGGACAGATGTTTGTATGAAGAATACGAACAGTTGTTCTTGACTTCAGTCATGCGTATTAATCGTAAAAATCCCTGTCACAGTGTTTGAACACACTGAACTCCGAAACTACTCAACCGATGTTGATGTTTTTTTTTTCATTTTGCTGGATTGTTTTTGAATAAAACAAACCAGCAATTTGGATTTGTTTTGGAATAAAAAAAAATCATCATAACTGAGCTACAACAACGCGTGGCCGGGTCAGCTAGTATATCTTTAAATATAAAATATTGCGCTAGGCGTCAATGTAAGAAATATTATTATTATGGGGTTTCTCCTATGTCAGCGAAAATCATTGTTGTTTCCAGCCTTAAATAAAGTGTCTAGCTGGCTGATGTCAGACTGCGAAAGTGACAGGAGAGAAAGAAAATGACTTTGATTTATGTTTCTAAAATTAATTACCAGTTGAAACGCTTTCTGCAAAGTCACATACTCGCTATGGTATTATGTGGCAAAAAGAATGGTTAATATTTAATGGTTAATTAACTATTTTAAATGGTATAAATGAACTAAAGTGAATGAAAGCTACTACAGCATACATGACATTAAAGGGGCAAGATTTTAAGATAAATCACCTCATAAATCTTGATACTTGGTTTCCAGAATTCCTGCATCGATAGTATATATGTACAAACAGCAACAACCTTAACTGCCCCTGTCACGTGACTACCAACTTTTTGAAAGAAAGTGAGAATAGATGTATGACGTCTTCATAAATGTCATTTTTATTGTAGATGTGTGTGTAACGTTACAAAGTTTTGAAATGAACCATAATAACTGAAACTAATACTTTTTTCTAAGACCCTAATGAGTTTCGCATCAAAAAGGTGGGATTGTTTCAATTCAATAATAAGTAGTAATGTAATGTCAGAACAATCATTGTCAATTTTTCCGGTCGCTAGATATCAATGCAGACAGTGCGGCGTAGGCTAAATGAAGGTGGCCCACACCGTCACATACGAGGGCTGCACTAAAAGTATCGGGAATGGAATATTTCCACTGTTCCTGTCATATTAAAATCTTTTTAATTGAAAACTCCTTGGTTTCAAAAATCAAATACCATTTATTGATTTAAAAAAAGATTCTCGGTCTTGTCACAAGGTCTTGTCAAACTAAGCCGTTGAGAAAATGGAATTGACTCGAGAAAAATCAAGAGCGATGATTTATTATAACTTTTGACGTGGTTTAACACAAAAACAGTGTTCGTTCACGGAGTGTTCCAAAAAATGGTTTGTCTCCAAAACCGGCCATGTTGTGACTATTCCTCTTGAGGGACAAAGAACGGTTAATGCAGAATGGTATCCTAGCATTTGTTTGCCACAGGTCTTTTCTGAACTCCGTAAAGAGAACTGCAACCGCCGCATCATCCTCCATCACGACAATGCGAGTTCTCGCACCGCGCACAGAACAAAAGAGTTTTTGGAGCAAGAAAACATAGAATTATTAGACCATCTGCCGTACAGCCCCGACCTAAGCCCTAATGATTACTATACTTACCCTAAAATAAAGAATAAATTGCGTGGTCAGAGATTTTCATCACCTGAAGAAGCTGTGGACGCCTACAAAACAGCCATTTGGAGACTCCAACTTCCGAATGGAATGGTTGCTTCAATGATTGGTTCCATCGTATGGAAAAATGTGTCAAATTTCGCGGAGAATACTTCGAAAAGCAATAAATACATTTTTAAATAGTAAAGTTGTGTCACTTCCTTGATTGACACAATTTTCAGTGCCGCCCTCGTACCAGCCCGAAAATTGTCACTTACACAACATCAGTTTTTTATTACTGTTGGTGCCAGTTATATTTGTAAGATAGCATTTTTAAAAGGCAGAACGCACAAACGGTTGGTTCTTCATAATAATGTTTGAACATTGTTATGAAGTGGTAATAATATATTTTTACTGAAAAGCGTATTGGTTTTTAAAATTACCAGGACTACGATATTATCCATCCAATCAAAATTATAATATTGAAGACAAAAGGCGATTCTATCTTCTTTGTGCTTTTGTGTAAGTAAGGTTTTTAAAGTTTATAATTATATATTGCTACAAAAAAATTGGTTGCCTGTAAAGTCGGTATACGGGCGAAAGTTTTACGTGACAACGACTTTGAGTGGTAAAATAATTTAAATGTGAATATTCATTCGTATAGTAGGAAGAAGGATGAAATAATAGTAACAATTTAAATCATTTATTTATACAAAGAATTATATTTAAAACATTAATTTATAGGCACGCGCCCCTTCCACTTTTTATGTCTGTCTCTCTCGCTCTTAGGCGGGCTAACCATGCCCGAGTGGAAGGGACGCGTGCCTCTCACTCGCTCTCATTGTGAGCGCATAACGTGAGCGGAGCGTAACGCAGTTTCTTGAAGTGTCACCCGGCAAACCAATTTATAAGACGTTGTCACGTCAAAAGTGTTGGTTTTTTATTTAACTTTTAGTCAGACTGGCGAACAAATTATTTACGCGCTTTGCGCTCTAACATTATAGCAAAAGAATAGGTATATTTAACAAAATATTATTTCATATTGCACTACAAAAATTGCAATTTTTACTTTCTTCACTTTTGTTAACCTGAAATTTAAAAGCAAGACACATTTGAACCTTAAAACCATTCTAATTTTTGCATTTCGAACACCGAGGTTTTTGAACAGAAAAAGGCGTGTCTTTTGTGTCACAGATATAAAATTCGAGTAGAATTGAATAAATTACCGCATGTCTGGCAATGATCCTACTAATTATAATCAGAAAAGATTTTGAGTTAGAGTCCCGGTAAGGACAAATGTTTGTGTAATAAAAAATCACAATAATTATGCGCTATTTCGATTTGTTTATTTGCTAAGTTAGTATATGTTTTATTTGAGTAATATAATATTAATAATAATTTTTTATAAGGCAAGTGTAAGAAATCTGTATTATTATTTGCTTGCTGCATCTATACCTTTCTAAGTCTATGGATGCAGGATAAGTAAAATTAAATTTTAACATTATTTCATCCAAAAGCATGCGACGTTGCCGTTGCTCTTTGTTTTGGAAGAGCGGCAACAACTGAAGGCACGTCATCAGGCATGTCAAGACTCTGCGTCAAGCAGTGACAGTTCTCTGGCGCCAAGAGACACACACCACACACACAAAGATATTATGTCATAAAAACTTTAGTTTTTGTTATGAAGTTGTCATGGGAAAAATAATTTCATCTCTTTCTACCTTTCTGTCTGTTGGGTCTTGAAGGGGCAGTTAAGGTTGTTGCTGTTTGTACATATGTATATATGTACTGAATAATTCTATTATACGATTGATATTTTAATTAAAAAACTTCGACGAGAAACACGTGCATCATTTACCGATTTTCAGTATATATCATCAAATGCGTACGTTTGTATCAAACGGACACTCTGTATTCAATAATGAACATTTAAAAGTACTGAAACATATTTCAATAAACGTCGCCATCTTTGGCAAATTCAATTTTAACTGATAATCGATTTCAACCATCAATTATCTAGATCTCGGTATTTGCAGAATGAGATTTAAAAACGTAATTTCCATATAGTACCAATTATTATAATTCACAAGGACTAGAGTGAAAGAGAATATAACTAAAACAGCAATGCCTATTTTGCTATCCGCCTGTGGAAATATGATCATAATTCTTTTTAATGATACCGATGCCCATTCGAGTAGTCGAGACTACTTTGCACACTACTCTATCTTTAACCAACCCCACTTTTCCGAACTCTTGGCTATAACGAGAATACTCGTAAATTAATTTTCCTCTTCTGGGGCGAAAGATACAAGGACGCAGAATAGTATAGTCCTTTCATTTATCAGTAATGTTTATCTTCTACTTGATCTATGTTGAAAATTTTCCAGGAGTATGGGATCCAAGTGAGTTTCCTGTCGAAGACCTTGTTCGCGCGGGAATGCTGATGTCGGAGATTGGCCTTCGTCAACCAAAACTGCAAGTGCTGGGCGGGGTAGTTTTGGTAGATCTGGAAGGACTCACGCTCCGACACGTGGCGACACTCACGCCGACTGTGGCATATCAAATAGTCCACCTAATGGGGGTAATTTTTAAATCAAGAATCAAACATACAGTAACATACTTATACGTTATAAAAGAACCAGCATTGGGCGATAATCTTAAAAAAAATATTATTACATTAGTTTCTCGTGTTTCTAGCCGAAACCTACAACTAAGGCACAATCTTCCTAATATCGTTAAACCGAATTCAGGCTATCTTTAACCGCTTTAGACCTGAAATTTCATAGGGAGATACGCTACGGAGGCAGTTTTTAAAGTCGTAATTAAATAAGCAAAATTAATGAGGCCTTTTATTCTACCTAAATCTATTTAAAAATGTCTACAAATCTCTTGAGATATCGGGTTACAAACAGTTTTACTTTTCACTTTAGTAGTGGACATAGACCTATCGTTATAGAGGACTAAAATATTGATTACTTTTGCCTATTATATCGGGCCTGCTATCTTTTTATTAGTACAGCTGTTTACTGAAATAATATGAAAGCCGTTTCCGTTCTCAAATAAAATATAAATTATAAGAGAAAACTCTACTTTTTTTAAAGATAACTCTTTCTTTTCGTAACTTTAACCAATATTTGTAGTAGCGGTTAGTGATAATATTATAATTTTTGTTTATAGTGCATTGGCCAAGCATTACTGTATTTTGATATAAAGTCATAAGGTATATAGGAGGTATATAACAGTACATGAATTACAGGTTTATAATGTTATCCCGTACTTTAAGTACTTATTTTTTGTGCATTATAGATTTGGTGTATTATTTCAGGTATCATTACCGGCTCGCCTCAGGTCTTGCCACATCATCAACTACTCCTGGATCCTCAACACATTCTTCTACATCTTCAAGAAATTCATACCACAAAAAGCTTGGGAACGTATACACTTCCATGGTTACGATCTCAAATCTCTTCAAAAACATATAGATTTAGAATGCCTCCCAGAACGATATGGTGGGACATGTAGATATATTTCAGACTTCGAAACTTGGTTGAACAAAATTAAAAAATACCGAGACGAAAGCTTTGATAGGGATATGAAACAATTGGGGTATTTGGTAAAAGAATAAATTCCTAAAAATATATTTTTGGAGTGATATTATAAATAAGGGATAAAATTAAAAAAAAACAGGCGTGTACTTTTGTACGGTAGAAGTTAACTTTTTTAAAGAATTTTCAAAAGAGATATGTTGAAGTTAGTCTATTCACTTTAACACCTAACTTCATGGTGTCGCTTTTTTGTTGCATGCTGTGTGTGCAACTTCCTTTACATGAATAATTTCACCCTCGATGCGCCAAAAGAAGAATAACTTCAAAAAACGTGCTTGAACTTATGATAGCGCGGCAAAAAATATACTTTTTATTGAATTTTTAAATGAGATTTCTCTAAATTAGCCTTCACTGTTAGTTGGCTAACTTCATGGTGTCGCTTTTTCGTTGCATGTTGCGTGCACAACTTCCGTTACATGAATAAAAGAATAAGTTCCTAAAAATATATTCTTGAAGTAATTTTATTAATAACGGAATAAATTAAAAAAGTTCCAACGATGATACGAAGCTAATCGAGTAATAGTACAAAAATACCCCTTAAAAGGGTGAAACATATATTTTTTTATATAATTGTAAAAAATTGAATAAAATATGTAAAAAGTGGAATAAGTGTCGTGAAAATAGGCTTAACTAGGTTTTGAATGAACTATAAAAATTGAAACTTTTATACAGTGTTGTAGATAGTATATTATTATGTATACGAAAGGGTAAAAATTAGAAGACTGTTATGGAAACCACTTACAGGTAAACCAAATAGAAGGTTTTGTCAAAGAGTCATAATCTATACAATCAAGAGTTTATTTCTTTTAGTATTAATGAAAACGGAATAATTACTATATTTTTTCTTTTACTTTTAATGCTATATATATTTCGTCACGGAAGAATTGAAGTTTTTTTGCGGGTGGGGGGTTATGGGCAAATATATTGACTCACTCACTCGAAACTGTTGAGACACGACACTCACAATATCAGATCGCAAAAAGGCACTTTTTGTGTTGTGTTGTTTTATACACCACCAAAAAGAAAGCGAAAACTGAATAAAACGGTTAGGCGTTTCAAAAGCTTGCCTTTCGAGCCCTTATATATATATATAGTAAAAGTTATAGTAAAGTATAGTATAGGGGCGCAGGGTTATGGCGACAAAGTGATCGAGTGAGGTGTATAGTGCGCTCGTTCCCTCTTTTTACGTACCCCCCTTTTGTCGCCTAATCCCCGCGACCTTGTACCGCGCGGGCGAAACTCATTTATGCGATCGATCTATAAAAAATCCATTTTGTATCCCTGATGTAAAAAGGGGATGTTATAAATGTGACCGCTATTAGTGTCTTTTAGTCTATGTATCTGGCTTTATTGGAGCGGAGCGAAGGAAGTGAGCGAAGCTCCCATGGATCAGCTTCAATGGCGCAATGTCTGTTACGCCATAACTTCCCGAGTTCTTAACCGATTTTATTATTTTTTTGTGTGGATTCGAATCAACAGGTTTAGGACCAGATTGTGACGGAGCCCGAATTTTGAAATTCGCAAAAAATTCCATCGAAAAAAAAATTGTTTTTCTTTTTTTAGGTATTACGCTCCGCTCCAATATATGGTGCTAGCGTAGCTTTATGCTTAGCGACTGCATCGCCTAGTAACTTTTTCATTGAATCTATTGAAATCTTATGGGAAATAATACTTCATAACAACTGGTATTCTAAATTTTAGAACCGATTATAGTCCCCGGCATATAAGTTCAACCTGGTTTTGAAATCACGTGACATGCGCAGTAGTGAATAATGTACCTAAACTTGTTACTGCATATGTCACGTGATTTCAAAACCAGGATCAACTTATATGCCGGAGACTATATGATGATATATGATGAAAAGTAAAAAAAAAAATGGCATCAACTCTTTACTTTTAAGAGCATTGTAAAAGGTAATAAGTAATACCGAAAAATATTACCATACACAAAACGGGCAACGACGTTATCCGAAATATATTCTTTACTGAGATATCCAATCCAACCCACCTGCCAAGCGTGGCGATTATTGCAAACCCTTCGTCATTTTTAGAGGAGACTTTCATCCAGCAATCACGTCTTTGAGTTGAAAGGATAATGAGGATAGTATAAATAATTGTGGTATATATTTTAAAATTATTGACAAGCATTTCAACTTAGTTTCTTACATTTTTACATTAAAACACGTTTACAATACATGGTGAAGTAATTTTAGTGAATCATGTGATAATGCATAACAGTTTATGTAAGTAGAATAATGACCGAATCTCGATGAAGTTTAAGTAAATTAAAATGTAATCTAACCATCACAAATGTCATAATTTATAGTGCTGTGAGTGTACACCTGATATGTTTTTTTATAATAAATTTTTATACTTTTATTATTTCTTCATTTTAAGGTATAACACTAATCATTTAGTCCCAAATTAACTAGACCTCTATGAATGCAACTAGATAGTAAACTAAAAATGTAAGTATGTAAAAAACTGTAGGTTATAATTTGACAATATCTGTTTGTAAGTGCGGTGACGACGACGAAGTATTGTCTTTCTTTCTCCCTATATCGTAAGAAAGAGACCACGCATGGTCCTCGTTGTTAGCGTCTCAAAATTTGGCAGCAGCAAACTAACATTAAATATATTTATTTCTTACATAATTTGTTTATGTAATAACTGCTACGTCTGTCGCTTTTTTCATGATACAGGGAATAAGAAAGTCGGAACGCTAATTTCGCATGCGACACAGACTCAAGTGTTTCAATAGGCCCCCGCCAGAAGATGCAACAACAAAAAAGCCATTTTTGAAGTTATTACAAATTTATATTCTCTTATCGCGTGTTATAAAATTGCGAAATATCTGGACAGAAATATTAGGCGCTTTTAATTTTATATTTTTAATAACAATTCCTTTTAACCATAACTAAATCTTTTTGTATATATTACAATAACAAAAAAATGAGAATGTACAGAAGCCGGTGTAACAGTAACAAATAAACTAAATAAAATATAATTAAGTTTAAAATATGGCGGCCCGCTCCGAATTTTATTTTTAGATATCTTGTTAACTCCATTGCACTCTGATGCGAATAAAATCAATCAATATACCATACCGAAAGTGGGGATTTATTTTGTTTTGTAAAGTTTTCAGCTTTGTTCATTGTATAACTCGCATTTTTCGTGTGGGCAGATGCGATTTCAATACGCCATTCCAATACATAAATGGAGTTTTGAAAACGAGCTTTTGTTATTGAACGGAAATTAGACAAAAACAAATTACATTTTGAAGATATTTTGCATGTTAAACACTCAACACATAAATCACAAAGTATTTCAACTCGATTGGAAGAGCAGTTGCCTGAATAACGAAAGGTTGTAAGTTTGAATCCTGTCTGTCACTTTAGTTGATTTTAAAATTACTTTAGATTTAAGTGTGTTTATCAAGACAAATTCAACGATCCCAAATACAAAACTCACTACCACATTAGTATGCGGATTATGTTACTCTGTTAACAAGTCTCGTTTAAAATCAATGAAATTTGTTGTTTTTGTGACAGTTTCAGAGCGCCGCACAGTGGTCCGGATTTTCAAAAAGGTGGACATAGGATCGAAAATGCTTATTTAACTTAACAAAAAATTGTTTCGTATAGGAAATTTAACCCTGATTAATACTTATTTCTACAACTTTTCAAAAAAACTGCTCCTTCACGTCAAAAAAAAATATTGAAAATAAAAATGTATGGGAGAAAATCTATTTTATTTTTTTTCTCCGTTCAGTATCAAAGTATAGCAAGCAAACCTTATCTTCTGGTAAGTACTTATTGTCCTTAATACGACGACATATAAATTGCTTGCGTATCCCTGCGGCCTTGGCGCCTACGATGCTATGAAGTTTAAAATTTTTATGTTGAATTATCTTATTATTATTAACGAGTTTTTCTATTAAAATTAATCCAAAATATATTTTTTAATAAAACAAGCCCCCCGCGTGCCCCATCCTTTTATTAGGCTCGCCCCCTATTACTTGGGACTTAAATATAACTGGCGAAATTACAGTGTACTATAGTGTAGTATACACCTTTGCCTTCGGGGAATATAAAGCGTGACGTTATGATAAAATAAGCATTTTTGCTTATTTTTGTTTTAAATAATCTTCTGTTGATTATTCTTTCATCTGTTGATATTTCCTATTGATAAATCATGGTTGATATTGGTGGTTATACTACTAGGGTGACTTATCTTGAAAAAAACAATTAGAAATAGATTTAGCCCTGAAAAGGGCTTTTTCTGAAGTCTTGAAAATGACTATTTTAAGTCATCATCATCATCCGAGCGTCTTCTTGTCTTCCAGTCCAGTCCAGTCTAACCGGATACGGCTGAACATTACGACCCTTTGACTATTTTAAGTAGTCCTGAAAAGGACCACAACTTAACTACTACTACTAACAAACTCAATTCTAACAATTACAACATCACTAAATCTGTCACGTTTACATTAATGGATCATGTTCAGACTGCAACTCCTGTAGATCCATATTTTCGGTTTCTTCTGTTACTACCTCAGGCAACAACAAAAGCTCTTTAACATCTGGAAAAAAATCGAATTGCTTTGAGTTGCTGTATTTTGGTCGAATATGGGATAAATATGGGTCTGAACTAATTAAAAAATTATGAAGCAAGTCCTCGTTGGTCTTTATCCTGTTAAATTTTCTTGTGTGAGACTCACGAACTCTTCGAAATTCTTTATTTCTTGCTTCTCCAGCTTCTTCGGAAAGAATGCCAATTGGTAGGAGGCCAAAGTGATGACAAATGTCTGCACCGTGTATGAGTAGCTTGTGCACACTTGCGAGCATATAAAACCATGGGTATAGATGAACAAAGATCTCAGCTGTTTCTCTGCAATAAGTCCTGAATTTTTCAATATCTATGGCACATCCTGATGAAATCGTTTGAAGAATAACCGCAAAATGCTTTAGCAGGTCTTTGTCAACATTGGTTCCAAAGCCTTGCTTCACAAAATCCACAAGTATTCCCATTTGCTGTTTGAATTCTTCTTGTGTCAAATGTTTCTTCGCAGCTTTTAGTTGCTTGTTAGCACCTCGTGCAGTCCACATCTCAAAGTCCATGTTGTAAGATATGTGTAGAATACACTCCATACAACGAATCCACATATGAAGAGTAGAAAGTCCATATTTATAAACATCTTCTCGAACAGGTCTTGTAAATACTTCTGACAGCTTGTTCATCTCAGTTGGCTTAGCAAGGCAAATATTGCAGGCAGATGCAGACGAAGTATCCGTTATAATAGTGGCCACTTTTCCGTCGATCATTGTCATATGAAGCTTGTGACTAATCTCTAGCCCTGCCCATTTTGTAGAATCGATGTTTTGACGTGACAACGTCTTATAAATTGGTTTGCCGGGTGACACTTCAAGAAACTGCGTTACGCTCCGCTCACGTTATGCGCTTACAATGAGAGCGAGTGAGAGGCACGCGTCCCTTCCACTCGGGCATGGTTTTTTATTTCTTCCTTCAATGCAGCTTCTTCTTGCTTGATGTATTCTGCTGTCTCTTTACAAAACTCGAACTTAATGGGCCTGCAATAATGTGTTGAAGAAGGTGTTGGGTTTTCCCATATGGTGCTATTATTAGAAACTAATTTAAGAGGGACAAGACTTGACATGAAAACCGATGAATCACTGAAGTCTACATCTTCACTCCTTTGCTTGTAGGTACTTTGTGAAGAAGCACCATCAAAACCCCATTTACTAATTAACTTCAATCCTTCAGTTGACGAATCAATCTGGGTACCAGTAATTTGAAGAATCTTCTGGACTGTCAGATCCAATAGGGCTTGAAGCTTCACTCTGGCTCCTCTCTCAGTAATTTCTAAATCATGAGGATAGCATCTATTTTTAGCTTCAAGGAGTTTGTGATACGATGGTTACACTGGAACTTCACAATCTAACAGCGCTTTCCTTAAACACAAGTATTTCCATTTTGACAGGTTCAATGATGTATTAAAGACCAAGAGCATAATCTCCATCAAAAGTTTTTTTCGTATTTTTCTTAAACAATGTGGCTTGAACGATAGCAACACTATCAGGGTTCTTCGTTATATGGTCAATAACACGAGCTAAGTCATTCTTCTTGTCTATCCTAAGTCTTTCGACTAATGCAAAAGTAAGTTCTTCCGGCGAATAGTCCAAAAGAGACTCTGAACGTCTTTTCTTCTGTTTGTTGCTGAGGTCAACAAAAGGCTTCCTAATCTGAACTTCGGTAGATGTGCCCACAGTTGTTGTACTAGATGTTGACGGAATCACAGCTGTTGTAGTATCGATGTCAAATGAAGTATTGTCTGACGATATGTTTTCGATAACTTCATCTTGGGCTTGAAAAATCTCGGATAAATTAACAGTAGTGCAATTTGGCCAACTAATATTTGATTGTAACCACGCAGCATGTCTATTCATGAAAGTTTTCTGATTTCTAGAAGCACTTGTCCACCTGCGATTCATATAACTGACGTAGTTCTTCAAAAAGGTCTTGATTATTTCTAAATCTTGTGAACATGTTTCAACTGGGATATGTAGAATAATAGCTTCATAGAGTCGTGCCCAAATTTTCATATCTCCTTCAACACGGAGGAACATAAAGATGTCCAAGTTTGTTACAAATGCAGCCATAACGAAACTCACTAAACTTTCACACAGCACGGATAATTAGATATGTTGCTTCCTCAAGGGTTGAGAAACAAGTGCCTTTAATTGTTTCATGCACAGATATTTATAACAAACACACGCGCGCAAGTAGTGACTGACAAAATTAGTACCACATCTTCAACAGTCAATCAGCGTCGTCGATGTCTCCGGTGGTGGGGGTAAATGATTCTTATATCACAGGAGTCGTTTCAGTCAGTTACAAATAGGCAACGAATCAGCACGTGACAGTTGTTGAAGACTTTTATTACCATTTTTTATTAAAATAAAATGAAACAAATGCTGGAATGCGTATGTTTTAATTCTTATATAATTAAGAAATTATATTTTAAATTCAGCATAATTGAAAAACTCGATAATAATTAAAAAAAAAACCAATTGAAATTTTAAACTTTGAATCGTCGTAGGCGTCAAGGCCGCAGGGATACGCACGCAATTTATATGTCGTCGTATTAAGAACAATAGGTACTTACCAGAATATAAGGTTTGCTTGCTATACTTTGATACTGAACGGAGAAAAAAAATAAAATAGATTTTCTCCCATACATTTTTATTTTCAATAATTTTTTTTGACGTGAAGGAGCAGTTTTTTTGAAAAGTTGTAGTAATAAGTATTAATCAGCGTTAAATTTCCTATACGAAACAATTTTTTGTTAAGTTAAATATGCATTTTCGATCCTACGTCCACCTTTTTGAAAATCCGGACCACTGTGCGCCGCTTTAAGTAACTGTTAGCAACTAAAACTGTCAAGTGGTTTATTGTCACAATATCATTGATTTCCAACGACAATTGTTACCAACGGAGTCACGTAATTAACCTGCAAAGAAACCTCATTTATACGAGGCATGTTTTTTAAGTAAGTACCGTTTTGAAATTTAAAAAAGATCTGCTAAGATATCTCAATAATTTTATTTTTACATGGAAGCCTGTACCTTTATCTATATACTACATAATTTTCGTCAATATTGAGGCACTTATCATAACGTTGTACCAGTTTTTGAATGCCCTCCTCATAGAAGTCTGCCGCCGATGGATTATTGCTTGTGGAATTTCTGCCTCGTAATGAGACAATCAATGCAGCAGCTTATTGTAAGATATTGCACAATCTGCGTCGTTCAATCGAGAACAAAAGACGCGGCAAGTTGAGCAAGGGCATCGTTTTGCTGCATGATAATGCCCGTCCGCATGTGGCTAATCAGACCAAAGATCTCATCACATCTTTTCGATGGGAAACTCTAGATGATCCTCCGTACAGCCCTGATTTGGCGCCCAGTGACTACCATCTGTTCCTGCACTTGAAGAAACACCTTGGCGGTCAGCGTCTTGAAGACGATGACGAAGTCAAAACATTTGTGATGCAGTTTTTAAAAAGTCAGGCGGCAGACTTCTATGAGGAGGGTATTCAAAAACCTGTACAACGTTATGATAAGTGCCTCAATATTGACGAAAATTATGTAGTATATAGATAAAGGCTGTACCTTTATTCCTTCCATGTAAAAATAAAATTATTGAGATATCTTAGCACATCTTTTTTAAATTTCAAAACGGTACTTACTTAAAAAACATGCCTCGTATCATTCACAAATGTACTCGTAACAGTGCAATGTGAAAGAGGTTTGAATAATCAGAAGGAGAATAGCTGGTGAATCAAATACACCTTGACTTGCTAGCTCTTCTTATCTTCACTCTACTTCAACTAAATGCGTTTTATATTTATATGCATGTATCTTTGGGGTAGACATTGGGTAGACCAAGGTAGACCAAGGGTGCTCAAGTTTTTTAACAGTCGGGTCAAACGGATGATTCAGAAATTTTTGGCGGGTCCCTAACCACTTATTTATCTAATGAAATCAAATCGTCAATGATCCGGCAAAAATTTATATGTTTAAGACTTGTGCTATAAAAACATATTCAATATTTTCAACTTGGCGGGAATTTCTGAATCTTGCCTGCGTGGGCCATTAAAAATGCGTCGGGCGGGCCATTGTGTGGTCCGCGGGGCTATGGTTGACCAGCCTTGGTATAGACTCATGAATAAAATTGTAACCCATCAAGTGTTGGAGGCATAGTGTAGATATTTAATATTAATTTGAAAAGAATGAAGTCAGTTAGGTAGTCAAATTATTTACCAGTATCAACATTCGTTGGTAGACCGCGATTCTTAATTTGGCGGCGGCAATTTAACATAATACAATGGTAAGTATATGGTTGTTTGTTAAAAAAATCAAAAAGACGATTGTTGACAACAACTGTTATTTTTCTCAGGTTTTGTGTATAAAAGAATTATTACAAATTATTACAAAAAAAGTCATCTTGTCTTGGCTGTCTTTTTGGCTTGTCTTTTATAGATAATTTATATGAACAAGAGTTATATGAACGATGTTAATATAAAAATATGCGATCGAAGATAGTTAGAATGCAATATAATTAATAAAAATACGAACACGGCAACACGGCCGTCACATGCGCGCGCGCGCGCCAATAGTGAACTGTCAAAAGTTTAAAAGTCGCTATCGCGACGCAGGCATTTTTCACAACTAGCGAGGTCAGCGCGACGGCGCTCCTTGGCACTAAAAGGGTTAAGGTATAACATCGAATATAACACTTTTACAAGTACTGAACTATCAATAAAAAAAGGTATAAAAATGATTTTTTTTTGTTATTTAGTAATTTAACTGCTAAATTTTTGTATCTAAATAAATGATAAATAAATCATACATCGCAATCCGAGATTGTACTCTTCCAATAGAGCTACCTAGACCAAAACAGACTCGTCGAATCTTTCTAAATCTATACTCTAAGATTACACATTTGTTGTTTGCCTGTCCGCTCTTTTTCCCGCTCTTTTTCCATTGTATATGCGTTACCGTAGCAACGCATTAACCGCAAGTAGTTCGTCTACTGGACGCTAGATGGCGCTAACGGAAAAATATTTAATAATAGAATAAAAAAAAAAAAAATTTGTCCACCCGTGCGAAGTCGGGACGGACCGCTAGTATTTCTTAAGCTGACGGCACTGGCGTGAGCACAGGCTAACGGTAAAATGGAGTAAAGAGTACTCTAACATCTATAGTCTTGAACGCGACGTGACGCCTCACTACGCTTATGTCCACGACCAAACAGGGAAAATTTAACAATTTCTTTAAACGGGTGATTAAGGAGCTTAGCGCTGCCATGGTTGGTTGTTACGTCAACGACCAATCAATAAACAGCCATAGTAACGCTCACGATATGATGTTGCTGAATTAAATTAACCGCTAAATGTGAGCGTTACATTGAAAGGCATGCAACAAAACTGAAAAAGTTACTTTTATACATAATAATGTGATCAGAGTGAGAATAGTAAAAAACACAAATATTTTTTGTAATATTTGATAATATGATCTTAGAACGATTGGTTAGCACCACGTTACGGCGCTACCAGTAATAACGGTCACAGGTTTATATACTTGTATATGTTACCGGAAATGTATGAAATCGAGGAATTGTATACAAATCCTAGAAAATGTGTACAATTCCGATATTATTTAGGAAATGTATAAAATATTGTTTGAAAATCTATTTAATGCATAGATATCCTAGGAAATGTGTATATTTCCCCGGAATTGTATATAACTCCAATATCGTATTAGGAAATTTATAAAATAAATGCTTTCTGTAATAAAACACGTTGTTAAAATGAGAACAATATTTTTTATTATAGCACTCATTGAGACAATCGGGTAACAGTCATACCGTAAAATATAACATGTTCATATTATCTTACTAATTAATGCTTCAAAAATCAACTATCTATTAACTTTTAACGTATCACAAAATCGACTTATATTATTCTTATAACCTAACCTAAAGCAGTGCCCTCCCCTCGTCCCGCTGTCCCCGCGTACCCATCAATATCTCAAATGTTTTACATTTCCGATTGCTATTTAGGAAATATATAGATTTCCTAGAGAATGTGTATAGTATAATTTATTTCACACATTTCCGTGCGATTTTAGGAATTACATACATTTCCCAGGAATTGTATACAATGACGGATTACGTACATTTCCGTTAACATATACATAGAAATGTCTTATCATTGTGTGAGGAACATTAGTCCGTGATTGGAGTTGTTATGAACACACCAAAACGTGTGCTTAATTTGGAACAAAATAACTTATGTGATGATCCGGGATTTATTATTTTGTTTCGAAGCCAAATACGTCTGTTAGATCTACGAGTACTTTTTAATGGCAGAATATTAAATGAGACAAGATTTCATAAAAAAAAACTTTTTCAAAAACAAAAGCTTGTGTTTGAAAAAGTTTTTTTACGTTTTTTTTAATTTAGTTACCTTTTTTACTCGTTAAAAAAAGTAACTAAAAAGTAAAAACGAATCAAACGAGCCCAAAGTCGATGGGGTTGTGTCGTTTTATTGCGGAGTTCCTATGGCCACCTTTCAGCTTCAGTATCAGAGCCTGGTTACCATATAGGATCAAAGAACTCGTCATTACAAATTAAACACGCCCAAATTCGATGGGGTTGTGTCGTTTTATTGCGGAGTTCCTATGGCCACCTTTCAGCTACAGTATCAGAGCCTGGTTACCATATAGGATCAAAGAACTCGTCATTACAAATTAAACAAGGCCAAATTCGATGGGGTTCTGTCGTTTTATTGCGGAGTTCCTATGGCCACCTTTCAGCTTCAGTATCAGAGCCTGGTTACCATATAGGATCAAAGAACTCGTCATTACAAATTAAAAAAGCCCAAATTCGATGGGGTTGAGTCGTTTTATTGCGGAGTTCCTATGGCCACCTTTCAGCTTCAGTATCAGAGCCTGGTTACCATATAGGATCAATGAACTCGTCATTACAAATTAAACAAGCCCAAACTCGATGGGGTTGTGTCGTTTAACTGCGGAGTTCCTATGGCCACCTTTCAGCTTCAGTATCAGAGCCTGGTTACCATATAGGATCAAAGAACCCGTCATTACAAATTAAAAAAGCCCAAATTCGATGGGGTTGAGTCGTTTTATTGCGGAGTTCCTATGGCCACCTTTCAGCTTCAGTATCAGAGCCTGGTTACCATATAGGATCAATGAACTCGTCATTACAAATTAAACAAGCCCAAACTCGATGGGGTTGTGTCGTTTAACTGCGGAGTTCCTTATTCCAGTTCCAGAATTAGATCAGCTCCATGTCAGCATATACACATGCATGCTCAATCGACACCGGGAAGTGGGTCAAATTCACCTTGCAAGATTTTATTACAGACACCGGGACAGCTGCTTAACAAAAGCTTGTAAAAACACATACATTTCCGTACACACAATCAAATGTTAAAACACAAATAGTTTATACCCAAATGTCGTTAATTATTATCCTTTTATTAGTTATGCAACTACATAATTGATTCTGTTTGTCATTGTCTGATAATTTGGACAGATTTCACGACCTTATTAATAATATAACACTGTGTACAAGAAATATTTTGTTATTTAAATTATTAATTATATTAATTACTGAGTACAGAGCAGTAACGAATCAAGAACGTAAAATTTTGTTCAATATTGTATCTACTTGATATATTTATTATCTTTCGTATTATAAGCAAACATTTTCCTGTTACAATAGCCGGAACTGTCTTATCTTTGCGACATTTATAAATTACTAAGACCTATTAAATAATAATAATATATCTTACTTTGACATCAATTAACTTAAAAGATTTACGTACATATATGATACGTAAATAAGTAATATTCATAGAAATATATATAAATACCCATGACTCAGATACAAAATCAGAGATAAATGCTCGTTTTCATCACACAAACATCTGCTTTTTCCGGGATTCGAACCCAGGACCGTCGGTGCGAATGATAGAACCGCTACCATTGCCCCAAACGGGCATCCGAAATAAGTAACTATAAGAGTGTCGACTTCAGAGCTATATTTATCTAGTAAAAATATGACAAAAATATTTAAATATAAACCTAATCTCCAACATAGGACAAAGTGAAATACTTTAAAAAACGTGAGATTTACCTCACCGTTGCTGTTGAGAAAGGTGCCCTAATTGCACTTGAGCTTATTGCCTCCCAAGAATTTGTAGACTCGATTAAATGGGAAACAGAACAGTTCAAAATACACATAGACATTTCTTTTACTTAGTTCGATTTTTATATATCTATAGGATAGACATTTTTTTAACTTAGTTCGTGAGGACAATCAATGGGTGTTCAATTTCTCTCAAACAAATTAATATTAACACTAGAAAAAAAAATCTTTGACTGCATCATCTAATTTGGAAGTTTGGTGAAGATGTTTCCGTAAAGGCGAATAACGAAGCGTTTTTGTAAATTGAGGATTAAAAAAAATAAAAACACTAGAAGAGATAAAAAGCATGTGAGAGCAACAAGTAACAGCAATTGAGCAGTCGGACATTTCTTTAGAAAAAACTTGGCTTTCCCATGACCCCATGAATCCATAGTTGCCACACCGAAGGGAACAAAGTGTAACTGTTCGCACACTTTCAAACTTTGTTGTGGCGCTCCGATTCCTTCCTTCATTGTGACTTTCAAAGAAGAAGACTTCAGACCTGAGAGTGTCATTCAAAGTGACTTTCTCTTTAGTTTATCTGCTTCGCAGGCACAATAACATTTTGATTTGGCCACGCGAATATCATTTTGATTATTAATTTAGCTTTCAAATTAGCCGCGAGAACTAGTAATTGGACAAACCGAATACTGTTATGACTATACAAGATAACTGTTAAAATGTATGACTATCAATACTTGAATGTCCTTAAATAATGTAGATAACACTTTTACTTATAATTACAGTTGATTAATTGAATGCACGATAGTAACGCTGAAATGACGCGTGATAGAAGTTTATTAGTCATGTTTTTATTATTTTGTAAGACCGCGTTTTCTACGGACTGCGTCACTTACGACTTTGAAAATGATTTCGATAAGTTGTTTACGTCAAATTCAAACATCTGCACTGGTATGTCTCCTTGGGCGCGACATCTGTATTCTTCGGTGGAAGTGGAAAGTCCTCACACGCACAGTACAGCGTTAATATCTCCACCAGCAACTTTGGGTTGTGTATCCTCATTCCATTTCACTGTGACTGACGGAGGTCTCTTGGAAGTGAAAGTATACATGGACGAATTACTAAATGACACACGAGACTCTGTGACCGTGATCGTTCAGGTGATAAATCCAGAAGGTATTGATACGACAGCAGGAGTTGTGTTCTACTCACCATCGCTGCCCAATTTTGTTCCCGGTTGGACGACTTTAAAATTAAGAATCCACACTTTAGTATCTGCAGAAGGTTATGTAAGTGGCATTCAAGTATTTATCTAGACAAATTAGAAATCGCTAATCACTATCATCTACAATGGCATTTCTGAAAAAGAACAAGTCCCGCTATTGTAAATTATATCGTCCAAAGAATGGGTCAAAACCCACAACGAAGGCCAAGCGTAGAGTGAAGAGTGCAGAAGAAGGTTGGTTCAAAAGCTATACGTGCCTTTGGAAGTGAAAGAGAGCTGTAGATAATGAATTCCTGATCACCCACCTAACCGTGTAAAAAAGTGTAAAAGCGATTTCAATGAAACCGAATCTGTTACTTTTGTGTTATTTGTAATTTTACTTTTTACCTTTTGTCCGCGTGTTAATGATACACTCTTGTTTTAGGTATTTCTACTAGGAATGGCTTCATCAAGCATTGTAATCGTAGACTCTTTCCGATACATCGCACCAGATGTTGTCGAAGACCAGTGTGCGATATATGGGGAATTCATAGAGACTACCGAGTCAACTTCTACATGGCCAATAACTAAGGAAACTAACAGTCCCACTACATGGCCCACCACTACGGAAGTCACATCCGAGGATGGACTAGCAGAGGGCTGTGTCACTTACGACTTTGAAAATGATTTCGATACGTTGTTTACGTCAAATTCAAACATCTGCACTGGTATGTCGCCTTGGGCACGACATCTTTATTCTTCGGTGGAGGTGGAAAGTCCTCACACGCACAGTACAGCGTTTATATCTCCACCAGCAACTTTGGGTTGTGTATCCTCATTCCATTTCACTGTGACTGACGGAGGTCTCTTGGAAGTAAAAGTCTACATGGACGAATTACTAAATGGCACACGAGACTCTGTGACTGTGATCGTCCAGGTGATAAATCCAGAAGGTATTATTGCGACAGCAGGAGTTGTGTTCTACTCACCATCGCTGCCCAATTTTGTTTCCGGTTGGACGACTTTAAAATTAAGAATCCACACTTTAGTATCTGCAGAAGGTTATGTAAGTGGCATTCAAGTATTTATCTAGACAAATTAGAAATCGCTAATCACTATCATCTACAATGGCATTTCTGAAAAAGAACAAGTCCCGCTATTGTAAATTATATCGTCCAAAGGATGGGTCAAAACCCACAACGAAGGCCAAGCGTAGAGTGAAGAGTGCAGAAGAAGGTTGGTTCAAAAGCTATACGTGCCTTTGGAAGTAAAAGAGAGCTGTAGATAATGAATTCCTGATCACCCACCTAACCGTGTAAAAAAGTGTAAAAGCGATTTCAATGAAACCGAATCTGTTACTTTTGTGTTATTTGTAATTTTACTTTTTACCTTTTCTCCGCGTGTTAATGATACACTCTTGTTTTAGGTATTTCTACTAGGAATGGCTTCATCAAGCATTGTAATCGTAGACTCTTTCCGATACATCGCACCAGATGTTGTCGAAGACCAGTGTGCGATATATGGGGAATTCATAGAGACTACCGAGTCAACTTCTACATGGCCAACAACTAAGGAAACTAACTGTCCCACTACATGGCCCACCACTACGGAAGTCACATCCGAGGATGGACTAGCAGAGGGCTGTGTCACTTACGACTTTGAAAATGATTTCGATACGTTGTTTACGTCAAATTCAAACATCTGCACTGGTATGTCGCCTTGGGCACGACATCTTTATTCTTCGGTGGAGGTGGAAAGTCCTCACACGCACAGTACAGCGTTTATATCTCCACCAGCAACTTTGGGTTGTGTATCCTCATTCCATTTCACTGTGACTGACGGAGGTCTCTTGGAAGTAAAAGTCTACATGGACGAATTACTAAATGGCACACGAGACTCTGTGACTGTGATCGTCCAGGTGATAAATCTAGAAGGTATTGATGCGACAGCAGGAGTTGTGTTCTACTCACCATCGCTGCCCAATTTTGTTTCCGGTTAGACGACTTTAAAATTAAGAATCCACACTTTAGTATCTGCAGAAGGTTATGTAAGTGGCATTCAAGTATTTATCTAGACAAATTAGAAATCGCTAATCACTATCATCTACAATGGCATTTCTGAAAAAGAACAAGTCCCGCTATTGTAAATTATATCGTCCAAAGAATGGGTCAAAACCCACAACGAAGGCCAAGCGTAGAGTGAAGAGTGCAGAAGAAGGTTGGTTCAAAAGCTATACGTGCCTTTGGAAGTAAAAGAGAGCTGTAGATAATGAATTCCTGATCACCCACCTAACCGTGTAAAAAAGTGTAAAAGCGATTTCAATGAAACCGAATCTGTTACTTTTGTGTTATTTGTAATTTTACTTTTTACCTTTTCTCCGCGTGTTAATGATACACTCTTGTTTTAGGTATCTCTACTAGGAATGGCTTCATCAAGCATTGTAATCGTAGACTCTTTCCGATACATCGCACCAGATGTTGTCGAAGACCAGTGTGCGATATATGGGGAATCCATAGAGACTACCGAGTCAACTTCTACTTGGCCAACAACTAAGGAAACTAACAGTCCCACTACATGGCCCACCACTACGGAAGTCACATCCGAGGATGGACTAGCAGAGGGCTGTGTCACTTATGACTTTGAAAATGATTTCGATACGTTGTTTACGTCAAATTCAAACATCTGCACTGGTATGTCGCCTTGGGCACGACATCTTTATTCTTCGGTGGAGGTGGAAAGTCCTCACACGCACAGTACAGCGTTTATATCTCCACCAGCAACTTTGGGTTGTGTATCCTCATTCCATTTCACTGTGACTGACGGAGGTCTCTTGGAAGTGAAAGTGTACATGGACGAATTACTAAATGGCACACGAGACTCTGTGACTGTGATCGTCCAGGTGATAAATCCAGAAGGTATTGATGCGACAGCAGGAGTCGTGTTCTACTCACCATCGCTGCCCAATTTTGTTCCCGGTTGGACGACTTTAAAATTAAGAATCCACACTTTAGTATCTGCAGAAGGTTATGTAAGTGGCATTCAAGTATTTATCTAGACAAATTAGAAATCGCTAATCACTATCATCTACAATGGCATTTCTGAAAAAGAACAAGTCCCGCTATTGTAAATTATATCGTCCAAAGAATGGGTCAAAACCCACAACGAAGGCCAAGCGTAGAGTGGAGAGTGCAGAAGAAGGTTGGTTCAAAAGCTATACGTGCCTTTGGAAGTAAAAGAGAGCTGTAGATAATGAATTCCTGATCACCCACCTAACCGTGTAAAAAAGTGTAAAAGCGATTTCAATGAAACCGAATCTGTTACTTTTGTGTTATTTGTAATTTTACTTTTTACCTTTTCTCCGCGTGTTAATGATACACTCTTGTTTTAGGTATCTCTACTAGGAATGGCTTCATCAAGCATTGTAATCGTAGACTCTTTCCGATACATCGCACCAGATGTTGTCGAAGACCAGTGTGCGATATATGGGGAATCCATAGAGACTACCGAGTCAACTTCTACTTGGCCAACAACTAAGGAAACTAACAGTCCCACTACATGGCCCACCACTACGGAAGTCACATCCGAGGATGGACTAGCAGAGGGCTGTGTCACTTACGACTTTGAAAATGATTTCGATACGTTGTTTACGTCAAATTCAAACATCTGCACTGGTATGTCGCCTTGGGCACGACATCTTTATTCTTCGGTGGAGGTGGAAAGTCCTCACACGCACAGTACAGCGTTTATATCTCCACCAGCAACTTTGGGTTGTGTATCCTCATTCCATTTCACTGTGACTGACGGAGGTCTCTTGGAAGTAAAAGTCTACATGGACGAATTACTAAATGGCACACGAGACTCTGTGACTGTGATCGTCCAGGTGATAAATCCAGAAGGTATTATTGCGACAGCAGGAGTTGTGTTCTACTCACCATCGCTGCCCAATTTTGTTTCCGGTTGGACGACTTTAAAATTAAGAATCCACACTTTAGTATCTGCAGAAGGTTATGTAAGTGGCATTCAAGTATTTATCTAGACAAATTAGAAATCGCTAATCACTATCATCTACAATGGCATTTCTGAAAAAGAACAAGTCCCGCTATTGTAAATTATATCGTCCAAAGGATGGGTCAAAACCCACAACGAAGGCCAAGCGTAGAGTGAAGAGTGCAGAAGAAGGTTGGTTCAAAAGCTATACGTGCCTTTGGAAGTAAAAGAGAGCTGTAGATAATGAATTCCTGATCACCCACCTAACCGTGTAAAAAAGTGTAAAAGCGATTTCAATGAAACCGAATCTGTTACTTTTGTGTTATTTGTAATTTTACTTTTTACCTTTTCTCCGCGTGTTAATGATACACTCTTGTTTTAGGTATTTCTACTAGGAATGGCTTCATCAAGCATTGTAATCGTAGACTCTTTCCGATACATCGCACCAGATGTTGTCGAAGACCAGTGTGCGATATATGGGGAATTCATAGAGACTACCGAGTCAACTTCTACATGGCCAACAACTAAGGAAACTAACTGTCCCACTACATGGCCCACCACTACGGAAGTCACATCCGAGGATGGACTAGCAGAGGGCTGTGTCACTTACGACTTTGAAAATGATTTCGATACGTTGTTTACGTCAAATTCAAACATCTGCACTGGTATGTCGCCTTGGGCACGACATCTTTATTCTTCGGTGGAGGTGGAAAGTCCTCACACGCACAGTACAGCGTTTATATCTCCACCAGCAACTTTGGGTTGTGTATCCTCATTCCATTTCACTGTGACTGACGGAGGTCTCTTGGAAGTAAAAGTCTACATGGACGAATTACTAAATGGCACACGAGACTCTGTGACTGTGATCGTCCAGGTGATAAATCTAGAAGGTATTGATGCGACAGCAGGAGTTGTGTTCTACTCACCATCGCTGCCCAATTTTGTTTCCGGTTAGACGACTTTAAAATTAAGAATCCACACTTTAGTATCTGCAGAAGGTTATGTAAGTGGCATTCAAGTATTTATCTAGACAAATTAGAAATCGCTAATCACTATCATCTACAATGGCATTTCTGAAAAAGAACAAGTCCCGCTATTGTAAATTATATCGTCCAAAGAATGGGTCAAAACCCACAACGAAGGCCAAGCGTAGAGTGAAGAGTGCAGAAGAAGGTTGGTTCAAAAGCTATACGTGCCTTTGGAAGTAAAAGAGAGCTGTAGATAATGAATTCCTGATCACCCACCTAACCGTGTAAAAAAGTGTAAAAGCGATTTCAATGAAACCGAATCTGTTACTTTTGTGTTATTTGTAATTTTACTTTTTACCTTTTCTCCGCGTGTTAATGATACACTCTTGTTTTAGGTATCTCTACTAGGAATGGCTTCATCAAGCATTGTAATCGTAGACTCTTTCCGATACATCGCACCAGATGTTGTCGAAGACCAGTGTGCGATATATGGGGAATCCATAGAGACTACCGAGTCAACTTCTACTTGGCCAACAACTAAGGAAACTAACAGTCCCACTACATGGCCCACCACTACGGAAGTCACATCCGAGGATGGACTAGCAGAGGGCTGTGTCACTTATGACTTTGAAAATGATTTCGATACGTTGTTTACGTCAAATTCAAACATCTGCACTGGTATGTCGCCTTGGGCACGACATCTTTATTCTTCGGTGGAGGTGGAAAGTCCTCACACGCACAGTACAGCGTTTATATCTCCACCAGCAACTTTGGGTTGTGTATCCTCATTCCATTTCACTGTGACTGACGGAGGTCTCTTGGAAGTGAAAGTGTACATGGACGAATTACTAAATGGCACACGAGACTCTGTGACTGTGATCGTCCAGGTGATAAATCCAGAAGGTATTGATGCGACAGCAGGAGTCGTGTTCTACTCACCATCGCTGCCCAATTTTGTTCCCGGTTGGACGACTTTAAAATTAAGAATCCACACTTTAGTATCTGCAGAAGGTTATGTAAGTGGCATTCAAGTATTTATCTAGACAAATTAGAAATCGCTAATCACTATCATCTACAATGGCATTTCTGAAAAAGAACAAGTCCCGCTATTGTAAATTATATCGTCCAAAGAATGGGTCAAAACCCACAACGAAGGCCAAGCGTAGAGTGGAGAGTGCAGAAGAAGGTTGGTTCAAAAGCTATACGTGCCTTTGGAAGTAAAAGAGAGCTGTAGATAATGAATTCCTGATCACCCACCTAACCGTGTAAAAAAGTGTAAAAGCGATTTCAATGAAACCGAATCTGTTACTTTTGTGTTATTTGTAATTTTACTTTTTACCTTTTCTCCGCGTGTTAATGATACACTCTTGTTTTAGGTATCTCTACTAGGAATGGCTTCATCAAGCATTGTAATCGTAGACTCTTTCCGATACATCGCACCAGATGTTGTCGAAGACCAGTGTGCGATATATGGGGAATCCATAGAGACTACCGAGTCAACTTCTACTTGGCCAACAACTAAGGAAACTAACAGTCCCACTACATGGCCCACCACTACGGAAGTCACATCCGAGGATGGACTAGCAGAGGACTGTGTCACTTACGACTTTGAAAATGATTTCGATACGTTGTTTACGTCAAATTCAAACATCTGCACTGGTATGTCTCCTTGGGCACGACATCTGTATTCTTCGGTGGAGGTGGAAAGTCCTCACTCGCACAGTACAGCGTTTATATCTCCACCAGCAACTTTGAGTTGTGCATCCTCATTCCATTTCACTGTGACTGACGGAGGTCTCTTGGAAGTGAAAGTGTACATGGACGAATTACTAAATGACACACGAGACTCTGTGACTGTGATCGTTCAGGTCATTAATCCAGAAGGTATTCATGCAACAGCAGCAATTGCGTCCTACTTACCATCGCATCCCAATTTTGTTCCCGGTTGGATGACTTTAAAATTAAGACTCCACACTTCAGTATCTGCGGAAGGTTATGTAAGTGGTATTCAAGTATTGATCTAGACATATTAGAAATCGCTTATCACTATCATCTACAATGATATTTCTGATGGAGAACAAGCCTCGCTATGGAATTAGGCTACCCGAATCATCCCCATGTATGTTTCGCAATTTTCGTAGCTGTCGAGTTATTAATCTGCTTCATATTTTGGTGAATCTTGATTTGCAAAACATTATTGGTCCCAGAAAAATCAAGTATTAAAAAGTGTAGGTACATTATTATTCTTTTTAATTAGGTGAATATCATTCCTGGCATAAACAAAAATGACCGAGCTTAAATTGAATTTGATTGGATGGCCCTACAATAAATGTATAAGCTCACAGATTCACGTCGTTGTTGCACAATATCAATGCCTTCTAATATTTTCTGGATCTTCTAAAAGTCTCAAAAGCCTACAAAGGGGCGTTGTTGCCAAGTTAAGAAGCGATAACGTATATTATAATATCTGATAAATGTTAAGAAAAATACTCCCCCTTTTAATTACTTCCTTAGACACACTTATTTTATTCATTATTTTAAGTTGGACAAAAAATTATGAGTCACTACTATATTTTTTATTATACACTCGAGAGCAATGAATCCGGGTCACTTGAAGAATGTTAAAAATCTCGGAAACTAAAAATGATAGGTTAATGCAATAAATTGTATTTAATAGACAATGTAATACTCCTTAAATGAAAGTAAAAAAAATATGAGTCACCATACATTTTATTAACACAAAATTACATAAAGAAAAAAACTGCTGATCTCTCCTTAAAACAAAAATAGGAAACATGAAATGTTTGAACTTTATTACGATTTTCTTGAATTTTAATACTTCGTATTGCCTCCTCGTGCTTCCATTACTGCGTTTACGCGGTTTGGCATGCTGTACACCAAGTTCCTTATACGATTTTGGGGAATATTCTCCCATTCCTCTGTGAGAGCAATTTTGAGCTCACGAAGCGTGATTGGGGGAGGGTTTCGTTGTTTTACGCATCTGCCTAGCTCGTCCCAAGCATGCTCGATCGGGTTGATATCCGGGCTGCGCGCTGGGCACTCCATACGAGTAATGTTCATCTCTTGAAGGTAGTCATTCACAATCCTACCTGTATGAGGTCGGGCATTGTCATGCATAAATATAGCATCCTCACCTTAATTGACCATAAATGGACCAACGTGATCATTGAGGATTTCTTCCACATATCTTACGCTAGTTAAAGAGCCGTTTTCTATGATCACCAGCTCTGTGCGACTTTCAGGAGAAATTCCGGCCCACACAAGTACAGACCCACCACCGTAGGCTACTTCTTCTTCGATGCATGCTTGCTTGAATCTTTCCCCTGGTCTTCGATACACTCTGTGTCTTCCATCGTACTTGTAGAGCATAAATTTTGATTCGTCGGAGAACATAACTTTTGACCAATCTTCAATACTCCAATTTACGTGGCTCTGGGCATATCTTAGTCTTGAAATACGATGCCCACGCTCCAGTTTAGGGCCGTTTGCAGGTCTAAGGGGTTTTAAGTTAGATTCAGCAAGCCGACGTCTTACTGTCCATGCACTTGGGTTACTTCCTCCGAGGCGTCGAAACTGATTGGTGAGTTCAGTTCCTGTGAGAAAGCGATTTCGAAGCATGGTGTTCACCAAGTATCGGTCTTCTCGTGCTGTGGTACACCTGGTTCTGCCCGTTCCTGCTCTGCGTAGGTTAGAACCAATTTCTTCGTAACGTCGGAGAACTCTTTGTACTGTTGACAGCGACACACCGACAGTCCTGGCTGTATCGCGCTGACTCCGGCCGGTAATTCAGCATTGTAAGTATTCTGGTGCATTCTTCAGGCGTAAGCGACATAATTTCAGCTTCAATAATGAATATAGAGCACTATCAACATGGTTTATGTACACACATAAATGACAGATTACAAACAAAAGCAAAACCAAATGCTGTAATTTCGTAGTTCCATCTTCGAAAGTGGCCCTTTTTCAAATTTGATTTTTTTATGATATAACTTTACAATAACTAAGAAGTTTTAATACCTTCATTTAAGGAGTATTACATTGTCTATTAAATACAATTTATTGCATTAACCTAGCATTTTTAATTTCCGAGATATTTAGGATTCTTTAAGTGACCCGGATTCATTGCTCTCGAGTGTATTTGACGATATTTGATTTAAATACTGAATCATCAATATTTAATATTGAGTCTTAAGAGTGATAAAGCTTATTCGATCTTTGTAAGTAATTTCTAAGTCGAGTTACCCGGTAGGCCAGATAAGCGAATCAAGCGACAAAATATTCTGTCTAAATATCCGTCACTGTATAAAAATAATGTTTCGAGACTAAAACTAACATCTTATAGTATATTTTATTCGTCTTTTAAAATCTATACTTATAATAAATCTGTAGAGAGGTCAATTCTGTACATGAAATATATTTTCAAAATAACTATCAGGGGGTGATTACTGATCGATACTGATGCCAAAAATGCAATCAGTAAAATTTTTGTCTGTCTGTATGTTCCTTATAGAAACAAAAACTACTCGACGGATTTGAACGAAACTTGGTACAATTATTCTTCATACTCCTGGGCAGGTTGCAGAATACTTTTCATCACGCTACAATCAATAGGAGCAGAGTAGTGAAGAGAAAGGATAATGCGCGTTTTGGGCCCATATCATGTGATGGCTTCAATCAAAATGAATTTACCATCATTGGATAGCTCTTTTCAAGAGTATAAAAAACTACTATGGCGGTATACCTGGTATATATTGTCCGTTTTAAAGTATAGTCTTTAGAAGACAATGAATATTCAAGTCGAAATAGAATTTCAAAAAATCATATAGCCGGTTCACTTGACCGATTTTGATGACATTTGCACAGATTTTAAGCTTAATAAAATTCACTTAAACAAAACAACAAAATCGGTTTAGTAAAGAGGAAGGTTTATATGTATAATATATGCAGAATTATACATATCAACCTTCCTCTTGAATCACTCCATCTATTAAAGAAAAACCGCTTCAAAATCCGGTGCGTAGTTTTAAAGATCTAAGCATACATAGGGACAGACAGACAGACAGCAGGAAGCGACTTTATTTTATATACTATGTAGTGAAGTATGAAAGTATGAATAATAATTACAATGATACCATGCCAAAATCGAAAAAAGTGTCACTAAAAAGTATGTTAAGGATGTAACAAAAAAAAATACTACGATTGGACAGCGAATCGGGACTAGCGCCCTAGTTATTCATAATCCACACAAAAATATCTTTCCAACGGTGTATTATTCACCCTTATTGGAGCTGGGACCATGTTCCATACATTTGTGCCCATCATCTTTTTGGGAAAACGGGAGAAGTTACTCCATTTTTTAAGCTTGCGTTGCGTGTGCAGCCTTAGTGGTTAAAGTTACATAGAAATCATGTATGACGGAAATATTCTACATAAAATCATATCTTTTATGGTTGACTCACAATAACACGTGTAACTCCTGATAGCTTAGCAGTTCGGAGCATTCTGATTATATTTGTTTACTCTTACGAGTAAACAACGAGTATATAATACGTATATAATTACGAGTATATAATAAATTACCTTGTTGACTTTAATAAATAAATACTATTACAGTTGAAATGAATACTTGAATGACACCATTATTAATACTTAATATCAAAATATTTGATTCTCTCATCTTAAATTATTTTTATCACAATTAGAATTTTATCATTTGTAACACAAACTCTGCTTTCATTACAGCGCCTCCTCTCTTCTACCACCCTATTGCGTGCCCGTCAGGGTCTAATTTAAGTAACTATTTGTAACTATTTCCGAAAGTTTACGATTACGAAAATAATTTACAGCAGCTCAAACTAGGCCCACAGTTAAACCATTTGCTCACAACGAACAAATATTCGATTCATATTAAGCGCAAGTTCATGACGCTGTGCGACTTATAGAAATATTTCTTCACGCGAATTTCACATGTGTTTGTGTTGAATTTGACATTAGTTCATTACTTGCAAGACTTAAAAAAAATCAACTATATATAGGATCAGCCATCATAATAAAACCAAAAATTTATTTTTATGTTGCTTTATTTTTTTTATTTTTATTTTCGAAACATCTCTATAACTTAATCAATTTTATTTTAGGTAACTCTAATCGGTATGGCTTCTTCAACCTCCTCGGTGATCGTAGACTCTTTTCGATATGTCCCACCAGGTTTTGATGAAGAGCAGTGTCCCACATACACTCTCCCTAACAGTAGCCCTCGAAGCGTACAGCGCCAAACTCTTGCAACCTTTCTGCCAATGGCCGTATTCATTCAATTGCTTGGCTCATTTCTGTTTAACTTTTAGGTGCGAAATACTAGTGTGGCCTTAAATATTTTACAAGGCAATTTATGTAATGTTTACTTTGAAATTTTAAACTATTTCTAGTAGTAGTTAAATTATATATAATGTGGCAATATTTTTAGATAGCGTGTGTTTTTTTATGACCAAATATAGAAATCACAATTTTAATTAAAGATGTTCAAGAAGATCTAAATCTTTATTAAACACTAGCTGGTGCCCGCGACTTCGTCTGCGCAGGATTAGTATTTCGAACAATATGTTTATAATTTGTAGCCTATGTGTTATTCTGATGTATAAGCTATATTGTGGTAAAGTTTCATTCAAATCCATTCAGTAGTTTTTACGTGAAAGAGTAACAAACATCCATACATCCATACTTACAAACTTTCGCCTTTATAATAGTAGTAGGATTATATGTTGTTATATACATAGATCTCTTATGTTTATTACCTTTTATTATAATCAATATAAAAAGGTGTTTTCAAATAAAAAACTTCATTAGCGTCTTTAGCAAGAAAGACTATGCTCATGTAATCATGTCGGATCCTTACTTATGTATTCGTGAATTTTCTTACACACTTTTACCTATGTGCATAGCTATATTAGTTACTGTAAGATAATTTTAGTTATATCAGTAGTATTTCACGTACCTACAAAATCCAGTTATTTAAAATTGCTTCATATTGAAAAATATATTTACATTTATATAACTCCTTTTTGGTTTCGAAGAAATGATGGTCTGATGATACTATGTAACTTTTTAAAGTTACCAGTTTTGCTCTTTATTTTTCTTGTGCTTTTAATGTTATGATAATGATAAGCAAGCAAGAATTTGTTTTAATCAATCATGTTAGTTTTAATTATTTTGTTACTGATATAAAAGGTGATTCATGATATCAAAGTTTTATCTTTAATGATGATATAAATTATCTACATACTGCCGTGTGGTATCAGGAAGAGTAAAAACTTATACTATATAGAATAGCACCAACTCTTCACAGTAGAGGAAAATATTGAACAAAAATGACCTTAATCAATATTTCAGTGTCTTTTACTCTCAACTTTTTAATATTTAAAACATACCTTTGTAAGGAAAAGACTCAAAAGGGTTAACCCTTGTGAAATAATAATAAAAAAAATATTTTTAATCCACAAAGAAGCAGTTCTTTCCAGTAACAAAAAACTGCATAAAAATATAATATCAAAGTTTTCAATCCAATATTTAAAAAAAAACTTAATTTTTTACAAATTTAAAATATAAATAACACAACTTTTTAAATCGATGGTGGTCTTTGGTCAGTTATCGGCATAGAAATCTAAACTTTAATGACAAATGAAACGTTGAAGAGTGCCCGTGTAGTTCAGTATAATTACATTACATAAATGAGAATCAAGATTTCAATATATTGAATAAAGAAAAATGAAGTAAACCTTTTTTCAAGAATATCTTAAGATTCTGTATTGCTTAGTCAGGTTGTTCGATAGGAAATCAATTCATTAGAAAACTGTAAAACTTATATAAAAATCAGTTCATTATACAGGGTCATTATATAAACACCATCCAATTTTTTTCTAGGCATAAGATATCATTCAAACACTTCATTTATGAAAAAAAATTGGGAGGTAAAATTTCCGTAAAAAAAAATTTTGTCCGAGCGAATTATTACAACAGCTGGTTACTGGCAAAATAGGTACTTACAGTTGAACGACCGACCGCCCGAAGCGCCCCACCCAGCTGCGCGCGCAAGTTGTAACGACATCGGCGCAATGAAATCAGTCACCCGCGGACTTTCCGCGATGTACAATGTTGCGTTCACGCATTTACGTCGCATAATTATCTACCTAACGAAATGTGTTCACACTTGCAATTGAAATCGAGGGCGAAATTGAACGACGGGTTTATGTGAAGAAGGCCCAAAGCCTCGAGAACTTAAAAATAAAAATAATCCGTGCATTTAACGAAGTGACAAAGTGAATAAACAAGTAATACAATTAAAGACAATGTTCATAAACGTGCAAGACTGTTTAGAGAGAAATTACCTACACTTTAAGGTAAAGTGATTGTTTTCAAATTTCATGTAAGTGTATTTTGTTTGGATTTTTAATTAATTTTTTTGTTGGAGTAAAGCAAAATGTGCGCAGGGCGGCTAAGACTTGTGAAATTTTTCACAAAAATATAGATCTATTAATTATACATTTCTTTATCCTATCGTGTAAAATAGACAAAAATAACTTAGGTAGGTAGGTACTAAGGTTTTGGCACTGCATTTTTTTTTGCGATTTTCGAATTGCCTTTGCGATCCCTGTGTTTTTTTAGATTCTGTGGTTAAGAAACACCCTTTGCTTTACTCCAACCAATTATTGTACATAAGTTGATTAAATTTTTAAAAATGCGACGTATGTAAGTGCATAAGGTGTGGCTTACTTTTATGTTCATTTTTTATTTATTAAAAGTGTTATCGATTAATATTGTTATAATCAAAGAACAAATCAACTTATCTCTTCTTCAATTTGACGTTCCTATTTTTTTTCGTTTAAATTTGCAACTTGTGAAAATCATTGTAATGTATCAATGAAATACGGGAGGGCGGGGCGGGGGTCGTGTAATCATCTGCTACAACACCGTGCGTAGCGTGACTGTGACAGCAATCGGTAGTTTTCCTCGAATAACTTTGTGTAGGCTTAACTTAATATTTTAGTACTGGGTGATATTAAAAGAAAAAATCTTGTTTCGTTACTTTCTTCACAGAATATAATATATAAATTTGGATGGTGTTTATAAAATAGCCCTGTATATTCATTTCAAACAAAATCCTATGAGAAACTTGTACATAAATTTCGAATTCTTTTTCCAACAAACTGAACAGACGTAGGTTTTAAAACGTGGCAGCCGGACAGTCGAAGCGCATCGACCTCGAAACTTAACATAGCATATGCACCCTTATTTCCACAACATAATATACATATTTCTACTAAGATGAAAAGACGTCTTCGCGGAGTATATGCTACTTACGCATTCTTAAATTTTGTAATCAAATACACGTATAGTCAGAATTCATGAATGAAAAATGTCAGAGCTTGAACTCTACAAGCTGAAATTTCAATAGAAAAGTTCTGTATTCGACACCGACATTTTTATTTACAAGCATTAATACCTGAAAATAATTAGATTCTTCACACATATAGGTATGTTACATACATTACAATTATTATTTCTGTATTATGTTTATGTGTCTTTGTGTATTTAATAAAGAATAGAATATTGCAAATCTGCTGCTATGTTTATTTGCCCTAATGTGGATGTGTTTTTTTGAAGAATAAACATAGTGACAAATAATAATAATAATATTGCTTACATTCAAACCAATTAGCCTAGCCCAAAGTAAGCACTGTAAGGCTTGTGTTATGGATACTAGGGTAACGGATAGACATACATATATTTACATAGATATGTTATATTTATAGAAATATATATAATAATGTATATAATATATGTAAAAATGCTCGTACTCATCACAAACATCAGCCCCTTCCGGGACTCGAAACCAGGACCATCGGTAGGAGAGGTAGGATCGCTACCGTTGCACCAAACGGTCGTCAAAATACGTTAACAAATGTAAATAAATAAAAAAAGTGAATTGATTTATATACATATATGAATGTATATATATATATATATATATATATATATGAATACCTACTTAATTATCGTTTTCACATGGTAAATAGGTACATATTGCATACAATAAAACCCACAAAAACCACAAAGGTTTAATACTGTGCCATCAATTAAAAATATTAAAAAGATATCAAAACTGTTATTATTGATATATAATATACATTATCTTTTCAAAGAATTAGTAGAATTTAGTAGGTTATTTAAATTTTAACTATGGAGGATACGGGGATCCGGATATGAAAGTTTATTTTTTGGAAATAACATAGTTTGGACGCTTCATAATAACAGAATCAACTATTCCAGAATAGGTTGTTTATAAGCTTTGTGAACACCAAAAATTTCAAGTGTTATTGAGCACACCAAAACTTCCACTTCGTAAAGCTTTCAGAAGCACATCCGACCATGTTTTTCTTCTTCATTATCATCATATCAGCCGTACGACGCCCACTGCTGGACATAGGTCTCCTCCAAGGATCTCCACAACGATCGGTCCTGTGCTGCCCGCATCCAGCGTTTTCCCGCGACCTTGACCAGATCGTCGGTCCACCTCCTAGCGGGCCTACCCACTGAGCGTCGTCCGGCACGCGGTCGCCATTCGAGAACCTTTCCGCCCCAACGGCCATCAGTTCTCCTTGCTATGTGTCCTGCCCATTGCCACTTCAACTTCGCAATTTTTTGAGCTATGTCGGCGGTTTTTGTTCTACGGATGTCCTCATTTCTGATTCGATCGCGTAGGGAAACACCAAGCATAGCTCTCTCCATTGCCCGCTGGGCGACCTTGAGCCTTATTACAAGACCCATAGTGAACGACCACGTTTCACTGCCATAAGTCATCACTGGCAACACACACTGGTTAAAGACTTTCGACTTAAGGCACTGAGGTATTTTGGACGCGAAAATGTATCGCAGCTTCCCGAACGCTGCCCACCCGAGTTGGATTCGACGAGAGAGCTCTTTCTCGAAGTGGGACTTACCTAACTGTATTGTATTTTTCTTTTTACTTAATTCAAATCTACTACCAGTTCGTGCAGCTCTTATCAGCACTGTGTTGTTTCTGGACGTCACTCAAGCAATTCGTCTTGAGATTTGTAATGTCTTAAATACATCAAGGCAGCTGTAAACAGTGCCGCGGATTGGGAATATTAAAACGAAATCATAATAAAATTCGGTCATAACTGTTGAACAAGACTAAGTACAACCAAAGCAGTAATAGTATAATTCAATGAAATTTTTCTTAGCGTTCATTCATCTTACAGACTGGCAAGACTTGTAGTACCAAAAAAAAACAAATTAATACCGTTCATACGAATAAAAAGTAGACAACTTGTCTAGAAGAGCCATATAATAAATCCCTACTAATATTATAAAATGTGAATGTAAGTTTGTTTATTATGCTTTGACGCAAAAACTACTAAACCGATCATCATGAAACTTCGTACATATATTCTTAAAGATATTAGAAGTAAAATAGGATATTTTTTATTAAAAAAAAATTTAATGGCTTAAATGCGGGAGAAGCCGCGGGTAAAAGCTAGTAGTCCATAAATTTTAAAAGTATCAAATATTGTCCTTGTTATTGGAAGATTAACACTCAACTTTATAAGTATAAAAAAATCACTGATACATTATAACAATATTTCTTACATACATACCAATTAGGCTAGCCCAAAGTAAGCACTTCAAGGTTTGTGTTATGGATACTAGGGTAACATATAGGCATATATCATACATAAATAAGTAATATTAATAGAAATATATAGAAATACCCATGGCTCAGGTACAAATGCACATATTCATCATACAAACATCTGCCCCTTCTGGGGTTAGAACCCACGATAGTCGGTGCAAAAGGCAGGATTGCTACCGTTTCACCAAATGGTCATCATCAATGTACGTCACGGCTAATCATCTAAACACAAATGATTCATATTTAAATTTTCTTTTTCAGTAACAGCAAATTAAGGGCTTTCCTATTTTTCTTTTACCGGTGCTATGAAAGCTTGCTCCTTCTAAATTTCATGATTCAAGGTAGGGGAAGTAGCTTAAAGAGTTTAATAATTACGTGTGTTAAAACTGACACCGCAGATTGCTAATTTTTTTTTTGGATTGCGTTGAGTAAAGCTTGACCTTTTACAGTTCTTTCACAATTCTAAGGGGCTGTAGTCCTTAATATTTTAACTGAATGGAACACCTCTCTCTTAATCATAAAATTATGATTCAAATGAAGTTCTAATTTAAATTAGTTCTTAATTACTTAATGGTTAAATTTGCATTTTATACAAAGATACAGGTAAAATTTTAGTTTTTCTACAAAACCACTTGAAAAGTTATCAAATGGAAATTAATTAATAAAAATATATTTTAACGAAAAATCTCTTTGAAGATAAATTGGATCGTCCCTCGCCGGCCTTTCAGTATATTTTTTTGGGAAATTATTTCCCGCAGTTCGTATCTCTTTCATTTGCCTAAACGTTTCGTGTACCTTAACACTTTTGTTTTGCATATTTTAATGTTAAAATAATTCGTTATGTGAACGTCGTAAAAAGGGGTGCTTTGTGTGTAAATGTTTTAGACTTCGTTGACATATTTTTTTATGTTTCAGCGGACGGGCTTTATTAAAAGAAAATATGTGTTCTGGCGTTATAAAACAATGGTTTCCCCAGTAATTAACTGGTTGGTAATTCATTATCTAAAAGCTAACTATATGAAAAATTAAAATGAACAATGAAAAATGTTTTATTTCAATTGCAAACCATTTGTTTACAATAATTTTGTGGTAACGTTATTTTGCTGATTTATTATTTCTTCGAGAATTCTTTCAAGAAAATGACATAACTTCGTACATCTGTATATATCTGGTAATGATGGTATCTGTCTCTGGGTAGTTACAATTACCTTTTTTTCAACACTTAGATAGATGAACTTGCTGTCTCATGCTTCAGATTGCAAGAAACAAAAGGCTTAGTTTTGACTAGATATATTGCACCTTATAATTAAGTTTCGCACCGACTTATGGAACGACCGGGCACAATTAATTATAATTTAAAAATAAAATAGCATCATATAATATTTTGTTGTTTTATCTCAGAATGCCGGAAGTGATATTGCCGGCATTATGAGATACATAACTTTTATGATATGTACAAACACAATTTGCATAGCGTCTAATTGTAAGACCAATTTGATGACATGAGATAAAACATCAACTGTACTTGTTCGTATTTCAGTTGAGGAAACTTAATCTACTATTAATTACATATATCAGTAGGATATATTATTTAAAATTCGTAATCGATTGTCGCATGCAAATAAGTGGTTTAGTTTATTTCTATTTCTTAAATACATGAAAAAATCGAATGGCCTCAAAGTCTCGTAGCTTAAATGGAAGAGTACTCGTACTGATAGCAAGGGGAGTGTGGGTTCGAGTTTCGCCTGACACCTGCGGCAAGTATTTTTTTTTAAACATTTCTTTGGATATAAAAATCTAGCAATTGAATGTTTAAATAGCTGTTCCTTCTCTTTAATTGTTCGATACTTGTATAATGTTGTAGGTTAGTGATTCCAAATTCTTAACCCATAGGGGTGGACGACAAGCTGCAAGAGGTCCATGTCAGCGAAAAAAATTAAGTGAGTAGCACTGTCAAAAATACATAATTTAAAAAAAATATAAAAAAATCAATTCAGTTAACTACTAGGGTCCATCCAAACTAAAAAACATGGCAAGGGGTCTCCGAGATCAAAAATCTTTGGAACCTCTGTTGTAGGTACCTAGGACACGAAGAGATGGCGCTGGCATTAAAAAAAAATGATTTATTTGTCGAGATATAAAATAACTATATTCCTATTTATTTATAAGTCGGTTGGATAAAAACAAAGTAAAACTAGATATGAGAATGAGCATTACTTTTAATTAAACTTTGCCACAGAGCGAGGAAAATAATTAAACAAGAGAACATATCAATCTTCAGCATGCCACTGGTTTCCTATCCATCAATTAGTATTACAGCGAAAATGGGTCGGTCCAAGAAGTTCACATTATACAATTATAATTTCCATTCCACTTTTTGCCTTGCTATTAGTATCTTTTAACTATTTTTATAGGTAAAATAATAACAACTATCTTTAAAAAATCATTAGGCGATACAGCGGTCAAGCGCTTACTTATAAACACACACAGACATATATATATATCTTAATATATATAAATTACGTGTCACGTTATTTGTCCGCGATGGACTCCTAAAGTACTTAACCGATTTTAATCATATTTGTACACCGTGTGCAGTTTGATCCAACTTGAAAGATAGGATAGATATCATCTTAATTTATTAATTTATTACACAGCAACGCGTGGCTGGGTCAGCTAGTATATATATATATATATAAACACCTCTTTGCACACTTAGTTGATCCAGCCACGACCCTGTACATTGCTGACTCCGCCTTTTGCACCGAATATCTTAACTCCTCTTGCGTATTTCTCGGGCGAAATGACAACGTAGCATTCTATTATGCGATGTTGCCAAATGTATTCGTCGATAGTGCCTATACTCGAAATATTTTTTTTCAACAATTTCATGCAATAGTGGATCCGTAACGGCTAAATTTCTTAAATGCACGAAGTCTTTTTGGCTCCGAATATATTTCAAAAATCAATAACTTGTGTTGATCCATTTATATACACGTACGTCCAGTAATACTTGTTTTGATGCGAATAGGTGCCGATACCGTAACGGTCGATCAATTATGAATTTATTATACCTAATTTAGATATTTTATATTCGCAATGCTCCATACATTGTAAGATCCGCCTTAGGTTGTAACGGTGGAGGCATTTTGTATCTCAATTTGAATGCGCTGGTTGAACTGTGCACACGTCGACATTATTTTTAAGTCGTCATTTGAATTTGTTTTTTAATGAAGACAAAAATGCAGGTTAAGGTACGTGTTTTACATTTAGTACCTAGTTAAGTGATTTTTTCTATCTGAAGTCCCGGCACGAGAAGCTATAATTTTTAAAGTAAAGAACTTATACCAAGTTACGTAGCGACAATTCAAACAATTCGAAATTCAATCTATTCAAAGTAACATACCTACGTGTATTACAAAAATAATTTCACTTAGTCGAGTTATATTTTAGCGATTTAAAGCGCTGTTTTCTAATAATTTGTGGTAGATACTGGAACGCGTTAGACACATGGAACGTAAACTGTAGCGGCCGCAATTTCGAATAAGGTAGTTTGCGTTTCGTTCCAGCGTCATAGTTTGAATTTTTTTACGCGGAATAGGTTCTATTGGTTGTCACTTTTAAACTTGTTATTGCTATCTGTTCGAAATAAAGTTGTGAATCCTTGAAAGGGTTTTTACTAAATTTATAGCTTCTCGTGACGGGGACTTTACAGTTTTATATCGCTTTCAAGCTAGCATTTTTTGAAACTGATAATAATATATGCTCCCTTAGCAATTATTTGCATGTATTAACAAATCATAATAAAATACAGTGAATTAACTGCCCAATTCAATTAAGTTTGAAGGGCTGTCACTTACATTTAATTGTCAAATAAATCTGCTGTTGGTACATTGCTGGCAATTTAAACTTCTTTAAAAAATGCATGAAGATGGAAATTAAGTTAAGTTAAAGAGGTACATTCCCTTACCCTATTTTGAAAAAGCCCACGTGACTGTTAACACATTGCTATATAATCCTGTATACACGTCGTTCCAACTATTCTAAATTTTTTATTATATTTAGTTGTACTAGGTATCCAGACCTGTTTTGTCGAGTCTGTCAATTTATGGTTTGTAAATAAAGCAAAGTTTGGGTTTGGATTATGAGACATTTTCGTGTGTGACTTATACATAAATTGTGAATGTTGCGTGCTATCTAGTTAGGTATATTAAAATCATGTTAGTATCTATAAGGCTTCAGTTCATTCAGAGATCTTTTTCGAGTTCCGGCTCTCGGTGATTTTAAAAGCTTTACAAGTACAATGGAAAAAAATAATTACTCCCTAAAATAAGTATTTAATGTTAATTCTGGCAAATAGAAGCACTAACATTAATTCCAAACATGTGTCCATCATTCAACTTGATGCGCACGCGAGTCTCGTGTCTCAAATTAAGGATTCGATCCCAGGATAACGACACTCGGGATCCCGACCTCATTTTGATCCCGAAAATTTTGGAATTTAATTTGACAAATCCCGAGATTCTCGGGATAGGTTTGAAATTGATTTCTTAAATTTATTCCTGAAATTTGTTGAAAAATTTCTTCAAGCACGAAGTGTTCCTTCTATTTCCATCGAGCCTGAAGACGCTTTTGCAGCCTCTGCACTTATTATGTGCAACGAACTAAAACAAGATTAGAAACAAATCTTTATATCGATTCTTAAGCAAATCTTTAAAGAATCATATTTTTATTTTTGCAATTCAAATACTTAAATAATTATTAGTGAATGCAAATATAAAGTCGTTACTGTCAGGTCAACTTTATTCAAAAAAGGTACTGGTTAACAAAATATTGATCTCTGTAAGTCTCTGTAAGTTTTTTTTGACATACCTTAATGTCTTACTGAGTAAATCTTTCACAACTTTATTTGCAATTTTACAGGTCTCATGTATTGTTGAAATGCGTGGATCGTCGAAGTTTGATATATAATCTTGTTTAATCGTTTTTATTTAAAACTTAAATTGCCAAAAGATTTTTTTTTCTTTTGGCAATTTTAGTTTTATCGGATTTTGTCATTGATTAATAACTTTTTTATTGCTATTTCCAAAATACGTTCAATCCCGAGACTGTCCCAGGATCCCGGGATTGACTTAAGATAATCCCGAAATCCCGGGATTATGAAAAAGGCCTGGGATTGAATCCTCTAGTCTCAACGCCCGCGCTGCTACCGATGACAATAGCATCATACTAACCAGTATACGGTCAAGTCACGCACGTACTTACTTACATACCCACATACAGTCGCACTTTTTTCATACGAGTTAAGGGACCAGTCGCATGTGGTACTTAACTTAATAAACCCTTATAGTTTTGGTAGGTACCTAATGGTTTTAAAACTAGTATATTTGTTTGGGGACGTCAGAATTTAGCTGGCATAGTGGTTCTGGCGTACGTATGCATTTCATTCCAAAGGTTGCAGGTTAAAATCCACGCATGTACCAATGACATTAATAGTACATTACTGCAGTAGCCAGCAACTGAGGCATTGATCACTCACGTATGTATGCCTCGGCCCACATTTGCACGTTCGTCCATTAATGCCTAGTTGTGGCCAAGGCTTGTATAGTACTTTTCTCAAACAATGCGCGAAAATCAAAAACACAAGTTTTACTTTTTAAGTTCAATGACGAATAACGAACAATAATAATTTTTCACGCACCATAATGTTCCTTTGTTTTTTTTTCAATAAACAGCTTTCTATTTGCAAGCCAGTTCGAAATTTAAATAAAACCTTTTTAAGTTACCTCCTTAGTCCAGTCATTATATACATTTAAAAGTGAAAATGAACCGAGAAAGCCAAATTTTGGATATCACGTGGGGGGTGGCTAGAAAAGCTTAAGTTCAAATTGTCGACCAAAATAACCTTGTGCAATTTCCGCCATCTTGAAAAAACCCTTAAATTCAGTTATTTCATCATAACTCGATTCCCCGTTGAGATACGAAATTTTTATAAAATACTTTTTTGTTGCTCTTCTCGCGATCTACAATTAAGGTCCCATGCATTTTTCACGTATCGATCGTCGTTTTCGAGATATCGATCAAAAAACAATAGGTATATAAGTATAACTATTGTAAGATATTTAGCTGGTTTAACTTTAATTAGTTTGACATAGTTTAGGAAAATTATAGTATTAGGTAATAGATATTAAGAATTATTTTTTAATTTTTAGTTTTTTTTGTGTTCACGCATTTGAAGTCGGTTTTATTTTTTTTAAAAAGTTAATTATTTTATTTTAAAATTTTTAGTGTTACTTTTTTGTAGATACTAATCGTTCAAATTGGTTCATAATCGGCGGAGATATTGCGTATAAAAAAGTTCATCCCCAATTTTCCACCCTTGGGGGTGAAATATTTTCTTCAAATTCGCATGAAACCACCCTTTTGATAATACCTATTCAACAAAAAAATAATCGTTCAAATTGGTTTATAATCGGCGGAGATATTGCGTATAAAAAAGTTCATCCCCAATTTTCCACCTTTGGGGGTTGTTTTTTCTTTATTATTAAATTTAAATGGGACCACCCTTGAGGTATTACCTATACGCTGAAAAAAGATTTGTTCAGATCGGTTCATAATTGGCGGAGTTATCGCGTAACAAACATAGAAAAACATACGGGTCCAATTGAGAACCTCCTCCTTTTTTTTTTAAGTCGGTTGAAAAAGGGTCTTTTATACCTGACCCACGCCCAAACTCTAACGGTCGCATAGTCACGTGCTCCATGGCGAGACGCCATGACGCGCCATGGAAACACGTCGGGCGCGCTGGGGCCGACTTTGTGGCGCGCTGGAGGTCGTAATTTTTGTCAGAAATGAAAAATAAAAAAACGGATTTGTAGGTCTGGACACACTCTATAAGTTTTATTACAAACATTTTTCGATATCTTTCACCAGAAAAAAGTAAATAGCGAAAAAAAAAAAAATTCTCCCCAAATTTTTGATATTTTTGATCGATATCTCGAAAACGACGATCGATACGTAAAAAATACATGGGACCTTAATTGTAGATCGCGAGAAGAGCAACAAAAAAGTATTCTATAAAAATTTTCGTATCTCAACGGGGAACCGAGTTATGATGAAAAAACTGAATTTAAGGGTTTTTTCAAGATGGCGGAATTTGCACAAGGTTATTTTGGTCGACAATTTGAACTTAAGCTTTTCTTGCCATCCCTCACGTAATATCCTAAATTTGGCTTTCTCGGTTCATTTTCATTTATTTCCCGATTTTTCCGACGTAATGACTGGACTACCTAGGTAGCCATGTTTCGAAGTATAAGGTCATTCCATTTTTAAATAACAGGACAAATATGAGTTTACATAGTAATTAATCTGGTCGCAAAACACGACAGATATGGATTTTCATACAACTTTTGCCGGCCGCTGCCCGCATGTATCTGGCCAGTACGGCAATTTTGATTTATCTCGAAGAAGATTGTCAAAATAATGCTCACATTTCCAATCATGTTTGGGAAAAGAGTATCTGAATGAGACACAAGAAATCGTTTATTTGAGAAAAACAAATAAACGGTTGAAAGAACTATATAAAAGTCGACTATTATTACAGGTGATGAAGAAATATGGATTCCTCCAAACTTACCTATATTTTACCCATACAAGCTATTCAAAAGGGACTTGTTGGCAGCAGACTTTTAGAAATTGAAAATCATTCAATAAACAAAGAAATCCCTATAGAAAAAGAGTCTGAAGGTGAAATAACTGATTCGTATGTTAACGTAATTGAGAAAAGAAATAATGAAACTAACAGTGACACAGATAGCAAAGAAAATGAAACCAGTAAATGTGATTATATTAAGGACAAAAAATCAAAACTTTCAAAAATAAGAAAACAAATAGAAGAAGAAATAAACGATAATATAATTGAAGGTAATGAAAGCGACAACAGTATAATCAATAAAGACAATAATAAAGAGAATGATCACCAAAATAAAAGCGCTATACGTGAAGAATGAAGTGAGAAAATAAGAAACAACAAGAAGAGTAAGTATGTTAAAGAAAAACAACCAAAGAGAAAAACAAGAAAGACAAAAAAATATTTACCGATAATAAAGTTACTGAACAAAAGGGTTAAGAAATAATAAACAAACTATCAACTGACGAAACCAAAAAAAATATGATAAGTGAACAAATTGGAGCACTTTTCCAAAGCATCGGATAGCGAAAGTTCTATTGACATTGCCCTCAAACGTATAAACGAACTTGGATGCAAATTAATAATACATCAACAATATTAACAAAAAGAATTTATAATAAAAATATAAAATCCAAGAACTGCCTCTTTGCGCAATATTTCTTTTGAATTAAAGACAAGTGTAAAATTTATATTTATTGGGCTTCACGTAAAGGTTTGTTTCAGCTGAAAAGAGCTCGAAGTACTCAAGATAATAATTATTTTTAGTTTTTTATCAATGCTAGCCACAATTCTTGTTTCTCTTTTTTATTTCAAATAAAATCATCATCTCGTAGGGCATATGTAGGCACGGACATTTAGTTCCGGCATTTGTTCTGTTGTTGTTATAGTAGCCCAAACGTGCCAATCAGGAAGCTCTTGGCAAATGCTGCGCCCTGATTGGCCCGTTTGAATTGGATCAACAACTGCTCATACGCCAAAAAGGTAGATTTGTATAAAAATCCCTTAATTATTATTATTACTCATCGTGACACTTGTGGCTCCGAACGGAGCTACATATTTATGGTCAGCTGGCTTTGGATCAACAAAAGACACCCGGATCAACAAGTGAAAATGGATCAACAAATTACTACCTATACGGCACGTTGGAGCCACAAAGTGCCCAAAGGGATATCTATCTATATAAGGGATATGACTGTGAATGCAATGAACTTCGAAACTACTCAACCAATTTTGATGTTTATTTTTCGTTTTGCTTGATTTGTTCCGCCTTAGGACATAGGATAGGTTTCACTTTAATTTATAATACAGCAATGCGAGACCAGGTGATCTAGTTTACTTCAAAAAAGTATTTATCGTCGGTCGAAAAATATTTCAAAATGAGTTTTTCCGATGATTATCTCGTTAGAGATGAATTTTTATAATGAAAATACCTAATAATAAAAGGCAGCCATAGTGCATAAGTACACTTCCACGCACATTACACATTAACTTTTTCACTTTTTTTTACGCATAATTTATATTTAATCCTGACTTCTTGTATATAATTATGCATATCATAGCTTAAACACGCTACAACAAACGCTATTTTCACAGTAACCTTTATATTGTAGAATTAAAATAATATGAATGACATAAATCCTTTGTAAATACAAAACATTAATCTTATTAATTCACGCGAAACAGACCTTCGTCATACTCCGCGACATATTACAGACACTCCCTCCTTTTTAATGTTATTATATGTATATGTGAACTGTCACAACAAACAAATTTCCATTATATTCTTAAGATAAGCTGAATGTTTTATAATTTTATACATTTTGCGGATTTTTTCAATGCTATCTTATGAGATAAATTATTTGAATACAAAAATACAAAATTGCTCTTCATTTGTGAGCCGAGTCCGATTTTTCCCAGTATTTTTCTATTAAAATAATTTATCTTTTAAGATAGCATTTTTAAAAAATGTGTAAAATTATAAAACTAAATGGCCGTTTCTTCTTAATCAATTGCTCAAACATTTGTAAAAATGTTTCTTTCGAATATGAGAGAATGTTCCTCTCATTGATGAGACAACCCTGGTGACCAGCATAAAATTAGCGAGGTACTGAAAAATTTCAACGGGTTTTCACAAGGTTCGGTAGCGTTGTCAGCCGTGTCGATTTTTTCCATTATTTTTCTATTAAATAAAGCTGAATGGTTTCTTTAAACATAGAATATCAGCAACCACAAAGTCCTGCTTCATTCATTGTTCTTTTTCGCCATTGTTGAATGGTAGTTGATGATTATAAGTAGAAATGAATACCTATGATCTGCGACATACTTTTGATTTTTTGTCATCGTAAATATTTGCCTCCGATCCTTGTTAAAAGCAAGAATGCGTAGATATTAAAATAAAGTTGGAACAATTGTTGGTTACCTCGTCCACCTGCGATTACAGTTCAGCATCTTGGGTCCGTAAACACCTGTCGTCGGATTTATTTTCCCGAGTTTCACTCCACTTCCACTTTACATCTTTTTCTATTCAAAGCAACTTTTTCTTAACTACATAAGCAGCCCTCAATCTACACCGTAGTCCATTTTAATAAAAAAATTTGAAGAAACCTTGGTGGATAGTCCTCTTTAATTGGACAATGACGCAATGTATTACGCCATAACTTCCCGTGTTCTTAACTGAATTTAATCATTTTTGTGTGGAATCGAATCAACGGGTTTAGGACTAGATCGAGACCGAATTTTGAAATTCGCAAAAATAAAAAATGTATGACCAAAAAACATTGGCTCTATGGGATTTCCCATTGAAACAAAATGCGCGCGTTTTCTAAAAGCTTTCATTCTTCTGGAATTTTCAAATTTATTAAACATTATTGTTTTTTTTTTATTACGCTCCGCTCCAATATATGGTGCTAGCGAAGCTTTATGCTTAGCGACTTCATCGACCTAATATAAAACATTAGCTAAACAGGATATTTTGTTTCTAGAATTTATAAAACCTTATTTAGTAAGAAAAACAAAAAATATGACTTTTAAACTTACGACATTCACGCAGCATGTTACTCACTATGCTAGTTACACTGCGTGTTGTACACTGTTCTGTAATTTTGAAGATTTCAAAATAAAATTCATCATTTTTTTGACTCGTCTTTTGGCTTTTTACATCCACTATGTGGTTTTCAGTTAACTATTTCAAGATGTACTTTTGGGTTGTTATAATCGCTACATTTTGCTTCAGAAGTGGCTAAATTAAAACCGATCGTTTATATTAAAAGTAATAGTCCTGTCTTATTCAACCAATGTTTTGGTAAGAGACAAATGTTCATATTAACAAAGATAGGATAAATAAAATTCATTTTCATCTTATACACCTCAGTTTTTAGATACGAGACAATATACTGCACCATTCATTCATTCAAATGTAACTTATCTCAGGTTGACGGCTGAAACAACTTTATTATTTCTCTTTTCATAATTTCTTTAGCTGTTAAATGCTAAAATGACAAATATTATCATACACGATAGAAAGTTTCAATAAAATAAGTTTGCGAGCAGACATTTGCCGAATGGCCTATTCGGGATTGCTGTCTCGACTAGCTCAATCACCTTCATCATCATCAGCCATTGACTACTAAAGAATAGGTCTTGCTTATAAATAAAAACACCAACTGGATAAGTTTGCGATACACCTATGGCCCAGGATATCCGGCTTGACTTGCATTAAATTTTTTAAACTCGTATATTCAAAACAACAATTTAACACGCCAAATTTAATATAATTTTAGAAATAAAAATATATTATTTTGTTATTGTTCGATGTGCTATTGATTATACATGTATATATTTTCTTTACCCTGATTGCTGTGTAGCAAAAAAAATTAAAACATAATGCAATTTCTACGATTTATAAAAACAAAAATTTCTCGCTTCTATTTAGTATTATTTTCCGTAACATACTCTCGGTGCTCTATAACACACGGTGTAACAAATCCTGATGATGCTCCATGTGGTAGCGAAACACCTGTAGAATAGTTGGTGAAGGTATTTGCATTTACATATTTGCTGGCGGTGCATCTTGCTGTTTTTTTTTTTTTGCGGAAAAAAGCTAGATATAGACTTTTATAAAGTAACGCCTGATTCTACGGAATACTTAGAATTTTTAAGACTCGTCTTAGGGTAAAATATTTTCAGAAATAATTATCAGTTTCCCTCTTAAACTTTTAATTTCAGTTTAATGTCCCAAGCTTGTAGGATATAAAATACGACGTGGAATTGCCCGAGATTGCTGTCTTACTAAGGCTTCCTTGGAAAACTTAAACGTCGCGGAGAATTTTATTTCGTCATCTGGGGGTAATTTTGCAGGGAACTTTATTACTGAAGCTTTTAGTTTTAAACTTTCTCTGAATACTGCTCATAATTGTGTTTAAATGTAACATTAAATGAAAATTACTTTAGAGTTTAGATTATTGTGGAATGTAGAGATATTTGACTGCTTATCATAGTTTAGCAGTCAAGAATTACAAATCTTCTCCAAAGAAACTAAAACTTAGGCAATTTCCAAGTTATGTGTTATTAAATGTTTCAAGTTCAATGAGAAGCCTTTTGAGAAGTTTCGAAACTAAAAGTTCCAGACATAAATTACCCTCCGATAATAACAAACATTTTGAAATACATTACGTACATGAATGTGGTAATCTAACAATTTGAACTGAGTTCTCCTCAATTTTAGAACCGATACCTGCGATAATTTTAAATGGTTTCACCGTTTATTAGGTAAGCTGAATGAGTTCGTCCTCTGTGGTGGACTCAGGCAAAAAATTCCACTTCTAAGCGGTACGTATCACAAAATTTGATAGATAAATCACAGTGATATGGTTACTAATCCAGAGATGACTTACTCCACTGTGTGTAGTTCCAAACCCACGGTAAAAGTAGAAATTGGATTTCAGACGTATACAAAGACGTATGTTTCTAACGTTTAAATATGGATTACAATGGTTGGATAAATATTTTTTTGTACAAATATAGAAAAATATGGACTTAATCCCTCGCGGCATTCTCCACCAGTCAATGCGGCAAGGAGCAAAGCAAACGAGCGGTTCAATTAAGTAAATTAATAAAAAAAAAAATTTTTATCATGTTAGGGATCGGAGATGTGTGTATTTTATAAGCGTAATTTAATAATAAAAGTTTACCTAAAATATTTATACTTACATACTTAAAAAATTTCTGCCCAATGAGCGTATTCAAATATAAATAAATAGGAAACACATTTTTATAATATTATTAAATAATACATGATACAATAAAGTCTCAATTCATACAAACTTAAGAAAGTGGTCATATATCAGTATTTAAAGTAAATTTGTAAGGAGATTTTTGCATATTCAAAGATAAAGATTCAAATTGCAGTAAGCATGAAAGATTTGACGAAGTTTAAAAATTTTATTCTCAAATCAGGCTTATAGTACAGAGAAGGTCAAGACATCAGGAAACTGAAACCTAGATTTTAAGTATTCTAGGGTAAGTGGGTCAAACAGAATGTCAAAGAGTACACAAACAGCTTACAAGTTCCTACTTACACAAATAGGGAGCCTTTGTGCTGCGGACGGTAAGCGAGTATTTGGTCGTATTTATGTATACCCAAGATGAAACCTATGCAGTTGTTAAGGAGGCGATCCAATTTATCGCGAAGAATTGAACTCATATAAGTGTAACAAATGGCACATCTGTTGTCAATGATAGATTGTACTAGTTCAATTTTGAAACTAGATAGGATAAAGAATTTAGGCTTAAGCTTATAACTAAATTTAAAAATCTAAAAATCCCACGTTTTTCAGTGACTAAAAAAGAATAACATAACTCGGCGGGGCCAAGCGAGGGGCCACTCAAAACATCTTTACAAAATACTCTCAACATCTATGCATATCATACATCTCATTACATCTCCATAAGTAACATGCGCCCCCTCGTTTTGAGTGGCCCCTTGCTTGGCCCCGCCGGGTTATTTTATTCTTTTTTGAGCGCGGAACAAGCGATAGAGAGGCACGATCGGTCTAAGCGTTCGACTTGTGGCGCATCTATATCTCTTCCACTTCATGAAATAAAAAATTAAGGTGGTTTCCATTGTTTATTACAACAACTTAATGTCAATTTATCGAAAAAAAAAGGAAAAAATAACTAATTTTCAATTAATTCTTTCATTGTATTATACAAAATAATAATAATTCAGTGATAATAATTCAATTCAATTCATAAAAGTATGCAATGTTTCATCAATGTTTTCTTATAACGCTATCACGTAAAATTATCGTCCGTAAACTGACTTTACAGACAACCAAATTTTTATTTTATTTTATTTATAAATGTAAATATTAGACAACATTACATATATTGTTCTGAACCCGAGTTAAGTAGCTAAAGTACTTGGTTATGGAATTCCGAAACGACGACGGTGCCTCATTACCCAGACACGAGCCAATATATAAAAGTGTGTTTTCTACATCGACACGGCCAACAAGTTTATAATGAAAACCTCTATGCGAGCCACTCGCCCATAGAGGTAGTCAAATAAAGAACAGCAAAATATTTTATCTTGTTTTCCACAAACAAAACACTAAGAATCTTTAAATAGAAACATTTGGCAAAATTGAGAAGCAATAATTCACTAATATTGGCAAAGAATCTCGGTATTTTTGATTACGATACAACAAAAGAAAATATTGCCTTTATATTTTGCTGACGCAATTCTTATGATCAGTAAGATAAAAATCCTTTGCAAAAAAGAGTTTGCTAAAATCGTTGTATAATACAGATTTATTTTGTGCTGCCTATTTTTGCCAATAAGGAGTTGTGTAATGTTACGCCTTTATATCATATATTTTGTGTTTTGTTACTGAGAAAAGGATGCGCATTCAGTTCAATGACGCCCTTATTCTATACATTAAGATTTCTCTTCTAGATATAACTCATCTAAAGAAAATCTCTCGACTATGAATTCGATAAAAACCTGCTCATTTAAAATAATGGCTAACCGATTTTGAAACCATTAGAATTAAAAATCATAACGGCCACTTTAAATATTTACATTTAATTTACTTCAATTGGAGTTTCTTCATAATTATATTTGTAAACAAGTCTAAATTCATTAAAAAAGATCGTCCCTGGACTGATTTTGTAAACGACTACGAAGCAACGAATTTAAATGTTGAATGATGATATTTTTATTATGTTTGCCAATATACCTGTATGAATATTTCTACCACTTCAAAAATTCATTTAAGATCAAAGTGTTAATAGTTTTCTAAGTTTCTCAGTTTTCAATTCTCTTCAAAAAACTGAGCTTAGTAAAGAACTTCTTAGTCTTGTGTTGATTTTTGAATGACTGAGCCGCTTGTAAGAATTTAGTCTCCAGTTTTGTTTGTAAAGTTTATATAAAATGGAGTTAAAACTAAGAACGACTTTAGCTCTGAAAATAGTTCTTTAGATTTCAGTTTTACAAAAGCACTCAGGCTTAGAACTTAAGTCTTTTACAACACCTAACCGGACTGGATGCATTTTACACCATATTTATATGAAACTGAATAAATGTGTTGATAATTTTTTCTTGCGTTCACAATGCCATTTTTATAAAAAATATTAAATACGAGCTACCGAGACACGTTTCGGTCAGAGCACTCGCCTAGAAGGCGAGAGGTTGGGATTTCGAATTCCTCCCCCGGGTAAGGACGTGGGGCCGTGGTTGTTTATTACAGGCATATTCTATCTTATAAAATGAAATATGACTTCAAATTATAATAAACTTTTATTTATCATCATCATCTCAGACTAAAGACGTCCATTGCTGGAGAAGCCTCTCCCATTTTGTTTATGTTTTTCCATAATATCTACGCTTGGCAGACGGATTAGAGATCCCAGCATAAGACCATAATTCGGAAAACGTTGCTGCCCATTTCGTGGTCTATGAATGGTGTATGGCAATTACTTCCACTATTATTAGTGGCCTTTTAAAACACTTTTACTTAGTTTAGCGGGACTCTTTCGCACTAAGCCTCTTTGTTGGGGCACGGTGCGTATCTTAATTTTTTTTCCGTATAGAGGGCAGTAACACCAATTGTAAACAGGTGCTTGTTTAAAGGGCAATGTCCAATTATTATGCCTATAACTTTGCGATCTTTATCCCTATTTAGTGTTATGAGTTCAATGTTAGTTAGTTAGTTATGAGTGCATCAAAAAAGTTAACTCGCAACAGTTAACTTTTTTGATGCCACCGGAACTGCATTCTTTGTTTGCCTACATCCTTTACTGGTTTTTCATTCTTTCAGGTGTTTCTTCTGTGTTACGGTAGCAGTGGTTTCGGTCCTATCATCATATACTGTTGTATTTGAACCCCTTTTTCGACACCTTTAAGTGTGAAGAGATGGTACTATTCTGGTGGACACCACACGAAACGAAATTTATATTGTTACGCAATATAAAATTTATATTATTTTAAAAGATATAAATATAAAACATGACTGTTAAGTTCTGTCGACACTTAAAGAGGTCAAGTGGCAGTTTACCTAAATTCTTTTATTACTCAAATTAGAAACAAAAGAGGCTGAGCAACTTCAATATTATCTTGGGCCTGGCACGTAATAGGAGTAATACAATTCGAAAAGTACTAGTAATAAATTATTCCTGAAAAGTAGGATAAAATCTTGAAGATAATAAACTGAGAAAAGGAAGGTTTTTAGAAAGAGGGTGAAAACAACTTACGATGAATCAGCTTACTTTAAGAAGGATTAAAACACTTAACTCTTTCTTATCATTCACCTAGTAAGAGGTCGTTCCAAATAACAAATAAATAAACTAAGGAAATTTTTACGAGAAAGAATATTACATAGCAATTACTATCTAAAAGCGGCTTTGAAAAACTGCTCGGAGCCTTTTTGGATAAGTTTTTGGATGGTCGGTAGGGACAGATCGCTCTGTAGGTCTGCGTTTTGGACGTACCAAGGTGCGTCTGTTGCCCTACGGCAAAAGTTGCTCTGCACGGTTTGTAGCAGTTTTAATTGATTGGGTTTAGCGTAAGCAAAACCTGAAGACGCGTAAGTCATAATGTGTCCAATGCAAACCTTATAATGGGTCGTTTTATTTTTGATGGACCTTGTACTTTTCCGTCCTAACAAAGTGTTAAGGTGGTTTAAGTAGAAACGAGCATTCCTGGTGACTCTGCGGATGTGGGGAATGAACCTAAAGCCCTTTAGAGATGGCGTTGGTAGTCGGCTAATAAATACTTGGATAATTCAATCAATTCAAGTCATCATCAGTCAAGGTCTCGGATAGTGTGAGGATAGAGGCTCAACTTTCATCTAATACCTGAAACAAAATGGTTTAAAAAAAAAACATACTTTACATAGAACTATATGTTCAGTAGCATTAAAACTACCAAGTTAGCAATGTAATCGCTTTATATTCGATTGTATCGATTATTGTTACTTCTAATGTTAGTTTCACTTTCTCCATATTGCGGATAGGGATAATTGTTTTTGATTTAAAATAACTATGAAATATTTTTTTCAACGAAATAACGGTTCAATCTTGTTACATTTGAGCTTAAAATACCTCTCATTATAAAATAAATTCAAATTTTATTTTATTTGACGTTTCTATCATTATGTAAATAAAAACAATCGCCGATCGCTAGTCTCGCAATTAATCTCGAAAAGTTGTAGATGGATTGTATCCATTTTATAAAATTTAACATCCCATCAAAAACAATACTTGTCAAAAAAACCAAGTCTCGCAACTCAGTTGTTCTACGGTAAAAAGTTGTGAGATCCATGTATTACCAAGTCGGTTATTAATTTATTCAGTCCCTTCTTAAGCGAATTTCTGTCTTAATACGTCCAGTCCCTAAGACCACGATTGTGGTCCATAAAAATTGAAAATCAATTGTGTGTGGAATCTCCGTACTCGAAGTATTAAGTTGTTACGTAATAATTAACAGCATCTTATAGTGACGCATATCAATATTAAAAATCTTTATTGTTTTATATATATATATATATATTTACTCGGCCATCGCACTAAATAATTTAATTTACACGTGTTTTCATGCGACTACCAGCAACGAATTTTCTTAAAGCCCTCTCTCTGACTTATAAACTTTTCTTATTTTTGTAGGTTTTTTTAGTTTTTCCTTGATTCATACACCAAACACTATTTATATTCCAAATTTGAAGCTTCTAGGTCTGCTAGAAGTGTCTTAGAATTTTGATGATCGGTGAGTCAGTGAGTGACAAAATTAAGAAATTTGACCCGTTATAATTCTTAAACTACTAGTTCAAATTGAATGAAATTTGAAATATACCGTGTCTTTACAATGCCTGCATGGTTACTGAAAGTTCAGTCTTCTAGTTTTATCCACAACGAAGTTACAGGGGGTCGAAAATGGCCTGAATTGCTTCGAGAAAAGGATGGTACGTCCGTGCCGCTTTTTTGCTTGACTTGGCGGGAGCACTGCCGTGCCCCCAGATTAAGAAAATGCTCATATAATATACTTTTAATTGATACATGAACATTATGAAAAATGCACCTTAAGTTTAAGTAGCTAATGTTGGCTTTTGTTTAATGAATACTTATATTCGGCACTTTGATTGTATATATATTTTACCATTGACTGTACGCATGCCAAAGAAAGTTTCTGTATGATCAGCTAAAAAGGGCACGTTGAATACTACTACTATCTGATAATTTATATCGATCTAATACTTCTTACTTTACCTATAATTTCCAATAAATATTCATAAATAATATATAGATATTTCATATCTTTAGAAATATCTATAAATAACTCAGATACAAATGCTAGTGATGAACACAAAGAAAGGCCCCTTCCGGGACTCGAACCCCAGGACATTTGGGCATAAGGCAGGATCGCTACCGATGCTCCAAGCGGTTGTCATACATATGCATATTATTTCTACATGAATCGAATGTGTCTGGGCTTAAAAATATCGAGATCACTGCTTTTATCATTCTGAAACAGTTAATTATAACACTGACACATTCGTCTGATATGTGTCTTACAATACCTACTTAGATTAAATTAGAAAATTTTAATTACATTTATATTAAACGTAATTCACCTTCAGTATTGTAATGATTATTATGTTTACACATTTCTACGACACCGTCTTTGTTCTCACGAACAACCTTAGACATTTAAATAAAACTAATTTTACTGGATTTACGACGCGTTTATTCTTGTTTTATACTCGTGTTTAATCCTGACGTTTCGACTTTTTTACGGGAGCAATATCTCAGGATGACCTTCTGACCGGACTCGGTTCAATCGGGTACGTTCCGTACTACAATTTTTTCCATTTTATTTAGTTATTTTATCTCTACTCTACTATAAACTACTGAGACTGACATCAGTTCTTAAATTGGCAGGCCCTTCCAAGAAGACAGTTCTTTTTGGAAGGGCTTCTTCTGAGAAATTCTGACTCGACCTCTATCTTACATTTATTATTTACAAAACGAGCAAACTATGTTCATCATTAGGTTTACGTAGTCTCGAAGTGTGTGTTTTGTTTGAAATATTATTTTATTACTTGAGGGATCTCAAGCAATCCATTCTACCATCATCTCTATTAAAATTAGGATGTTTTCTTAATGTAATAGTTTCGTATAGCATTCCAGGAACTATAGAAATTATTTGTGGTTTGTTTATAATCCAATTTAATGGTAGATTCTTTTGAAACTTCACATTGCAGAGTTATTGTTTATGTCGGCTAGGCTTGCTTTAACGCGCGTCCCTTTACTTCTCTTTATCTGTCCGATATAGGAATTCACTGTCAATAAATGTTGTAGACACCTGCTTTTTTGAGGGGTATATAGAAAGATAATAGATATATTCGCTCAAACATGCACACATTAAATTAATAAATAACGTAAAAATAAATTAAATAAAATTAATATAAGTGATTTCATTGTGTAAAAAATGTAAATGACAGAGAAAACGATGAACGGTGTGTGCAGTAGCGATGCAAAAAAGAAAAAAACTCAGTATTTTGTTTACTCTAGGAGCAAAACACTGATTTCCAGTTTATACTTTTCGGTCGGTCGCAAATTAATTAAAATTGATATTAATTATGATTTGAATTATTATTAACATAACTATAAAAACAGTGTACATACATAACAAACGTTCAAAATTAAAAGCGATTGCAATCTATTTGTGATTCAAAAATATAAAAAAATGTTACAAATACAAATAATATTCCATTTTACAAGTCGTAAGAATTGATTTACCACCCTAAGATGGAAACTCGCTTCAGAAGGTTCTCAATCCTTAAGAACGTCTTCTTCAGGTAGTTTAAATTTAAAAATACGCGTATAAAAATCAACCACACTTCCGAGTTCTCTGGTAGCTTTGTAAATGCTAAAAAAGAAAATAAATACTTTCTTATATTAAGTGGCCTGAACGTACTCCTAACCTCAACTCGTTCGAGCATGCTTCAGACCAGCTCTGACGATGCTTGAGACAACGAAACCCTCCTCCGATCACGCTTCGAGATCTCAAAATTGATCACGTAGAGAATATTCCCCAACATCATTTAACAAACTCTGTGTGCCGCATACCAAATCGTATTACTGCAATAATGACAGCGCATTAAATTAACACAAAGTACTCAAATTTTAGAAAAATTGTAAAAAAGGAGTATTTCGTTAATTCGCTAAAAACATTGAATGTGTCTTAAAGGCAACTAATCGTTTTCAACTTTTATGGTATTCATTGAAATTCTCAATTTCCGTTCCATTTTCCGGGATTAGTACCGATTATTTCTGTGACGATAGCGCATTCAACTGTTCCGAAATATCGGAGTCTCAAAAACAAATAATAATAATAATCCTGTTTCAATTAATACTAAACACAACTTATTTACTACCCTTGCATTATTAATTTCCGAAATTTTCAGGTATACCGTGACCCGGATTAGTTGTATATTATATTAAGTAAAACAAAACTTAATTTATCATAGTATGATTTTCGTATTCGAGTCTTGAAATTAACTCCAGTCAGTGTCCATCAGTTGAAGGATGCTCTTATCTTAATTTGGGAACATGACGTGGATTCCCCTTTCCCCTTCATACCCTGTCAGCTGGCAACGACGGCAACCACCTTTGATAGCTTCCCACAAAAGAAACTATTTCCGTTTGTGAAAATATTCGCATCGAAAATTGTAATAGTTCATTGATTTATTATTGGTATTCCTTGTGTTGTGTTGTGTGTGGTTTTATATTTGCTTATTTTCTATGATTTGATCAATTATCTAAGTTTGTTTGAATTAAGGAATCACGCTAGATTTTAATGGCGCAGCTCCCAGCCTAATTATTCAGTAAAGTGTTTTTGAGCACGAATTCTGGATTAAGCAAAAAAAAATCACAAGTTATATTAATGCGAAATTGGCTCCTCAATTAGTAAGTAGTCCTTAAGTAAATGATAAGTATTTTTGAGAATTGTGTATCATTTAGCAGCAATCAACTCAAATGTTTTTGCATTGATATAACTAGTGGTATACTTTGCTGCTAAATCCAGATTTATGCCGCAAAATTAGCTACTTCGCTGCTAAATTAGACTGTGAGTTGTCTTCTTGCTGCTCTTCATTGCAGACAGGTATAATTATCCATTCTCATCGCGCATAAGCTTTTCATAATTAAAGTTGTATATGCATATACGTGTACATATCCTGAGTTCAACAGCTAGCTAAAGTACATACACACATACATAGAGAAAAATGATCATAATTTACAATTATTACTACTTAATAAAATAAATATGTACGTGAGCTGCAGCAGCGTATAAGTGAAAATGAAAAAATGAAAATGAAAATAACTTTATTCAAATGCACTTAAAAATAAGTAGTTTTGAACCGACCAACATTTTTACCTACCACCCATTCAGGACGTCTTTTAACTGACAAGAAGAATGGGCGCAAGAAACTCGTCAGCTTTAACAGAAGTAACGACATTTACAATATAATACGTCGTCACCATACACAATCCACAAAAAAAAAAACAAAATTATTTTGTTATGACAATACTAATAGTGTTATGATATCATTATTTCGTTGATTACAACAAAGTCAACAAGTATCTGTACTTACTTAAAGTAAGTATCCCTGAACATTGCAATAACATACAGGGAATAAACAACAAATTTAAGAAAGCAACAAGATTTATGTTTAGTATTAGTCAATAATACTGAAGGTTAAAGCAGACCCATTTCCCAAGGCAGCACCCGTTCACGAGCATGACGCATGATACAGCCATCGCTTCGCTCAACCATATCTTAGGGAACGCAACGATCCGCACCACATGCCACCACCCAAGAAATGTATTAAGAGAGCACGTCATACTCTAACTACCAGTAATAAATTAGTTTAAGAAAAATAACAAATGCTAATGTTGTATGATACAACCTGTAATAAATAATGTCATGTTGAAATGACACATATTACTTCCATGCATCGCGATCTATTAAATAGTCGTTGACCTTGTAATAACCTTTGGACATGAGCTTATTTTTTACATATATTTTAAATTTATGATAAGGCAAATCTACTATACTTTAAGAATCGCAGATCAGCAGTACATTTGCCTAGGCGCTCAGGAACAAATCGCTGATTTTCAGCCAAATCAGATCAGATCTTAACCAAGAGCTCTACTGCTGCACTTCTCCCAAAAAGAGTATTTCCTTAATCACAAATTTGAAGGTCGAATCTCCTACCCACAACGCAGAAAAGGACAATAACTTTGAAAACGCTTCTACCAATTTTGTCACACTCGTTGGTCACCTTTTACGATAACTTTGGGCGCGAAAGGCACAACAGTATACACTACATTTAAACTTTCCAAAAAAATACCTATATACACAATAATGTAGCCACTCGTGACGCATAGTCACAACACTTCGTCACAAAATGGCAAATAGTTCATACATCAAAATACGATGCGGAAACAATACTCTCTCACATTTTTGTACACGGGTGATTAGTTTTTATACTGTGTACATTACAGTTATAAGAATAAAAATCCTGGTAATTATCCCGTTTAAATTAAAACTAGTGTAACCATAAAAGTGTAAATCAAATGTGTCTACTTTAAATCATGTGGTTTGCACAGGTGATGTATAATTGATATCATCTGTACCAAAAAATGAACCTTATTAGGGTATCGCAACTTAATACAACTACAAATTACAATCCTAACATAAATATAAAGGAAAATAAAATAAAACAATAAAATCCTACCATATTTCTTGGATTGGACAAAAGGAGAGTTTTCATTAACCTACAAGTACAACGAACAAGGCCTTTTATGTTCCATATTAAAAATCAAACCTTGATTATGAATATGGAACATCTCGATTAATTTTCAGATGACACTGGTACATAGTTTCTCAGATAAATACGAACCAACTAAACTACAATATCAATGGAAGTACTCTGTTATTTCCCGGATATTGACACGGATGGCGCCTCGTTAAACGGATGCTTCATGCGAGGGCAGATTGAATTTCGTCCATTCCAATAGCCTATAAAACTCCTAAAACGTTTACCTATTAATATTCTACATATTCACGTTTGAGCGAAACGAAAACAAATGCATTGTGTCTTTTTTCTAAAACTGTAAAAAATCTAGATATTAAATAAATAAGGGTGACCAGTTCAATTTTTTGGGTGACTTAGGTTTTAATTTTAATTTCGGAGAGTGTGCAGCTGAATTGCACAATCTTCTTCCGCCGTCCCCATTTTATCATCGGACAACCAGACTTACTAATCGGCGACACCGTTATATGGTGGATATACCAAAGAGACGCACTAAGCGTTTTGATTCCAACTTTGTGATACGTACCGCTAAGGAGTGGAACTCTTTGCCTGAGTCTGTGTTTCCTGACAAATACAATTTAGGGGTCTTCAAGGAGTGAATAGGTACCTTCTAGGCAAGCGCGTCACATCCTAGATCACATCGACGCTTACCATCAGGCGAGATAGTAGTCAAGCGCATGCCTATTTTGTATAAAAAAAAATTGCTTAAAGCATGTATTTCAAACGTAATTTTTGTAATTTAAAAGGACCATTCTTAATACAAGTTTTTAGTTAATTCACGAGGCGTTAACGGAAATAATTATTATGTGCTTAACGCATTGTTAATATTCAATGCAGTCTATAACATTTGTAACCCATCTAAATCATAAATTTAGAGCAATCATATTAAAATTAAATTGTTATCATATATATAATAGGCTCATAGTCAATATGAAAAATACTATCTACAATAATTATCTTCAAATTGGGTTTAGCACGATGGACAATTGGAAGGCCTTCCCTTGGAGTGGGGATTAAGAGTCTTATAATCATAAAACATTTTTATATCAGCCTAACTATTTGTATAATCCCATTGTATATTAAATTCTAAATAAATAAAAAAAATATGTAAAAAAAAATTGTCAAAAAATACACATTTCTGAGATTGAGAGATACTGTCAAATAGATTCAAGAGCAATCTTGTATCTAATATCGGCGAGCATTAAAAAACTGAACTGATATTTTAATGCTTGCATATTTAGGATTAAGTCACGTGTTGGAACGGTAAGACGTTTAAAGCTAAGGTTTGGAATGCCAAAGAGTCACTATATCCGGAAATATTAAGGTTCATTCAAAGTGAAATATCTAGAACGAACAAGATTTTAAAATAGTGGAGCAGTCTCATACTAGTCGAGCACTGATATTATACATATTGAGGTCAAGTAATAGGTTACTGCTATTTTTAATTAAATCAGACACAGACACTTGAGACGTTTATTATGAGATAAGGGAAAATAAATATTGTGGGTTACTAATGCTCCTAATATGTAAAAGTACAAAACAAAATGAAATAATATTATATTTCAAATGAGTACGCCTATAATTTAATACCTAAGAGAAATTATTTCAACCATTAACGCAACCTCCAATCTGGGTAAATATTTAGAAATGTTTTGCTCCACAGGTCCCAGTCCGCTACGAGCTATGACGTAGAACGTACGCGCGCCACGGAACCACATCGCTACGTTGTCCTATGCAACTTTAATTTTGCCTACGATAAATTGGAAAATGTACTTTTTTGGTGGTGTGAACTTCTAGTGAAGTGGTTTGCGTGATATTTTTGATTTTAACTCGTTAGATTTGGAGTCGAAAAGGTAAAAATTATCATATTTGACAACAAATAAAAATTGTTTAATTAAAAATATTTGAATCTATTTGTTATTGTGTTCATATATTGCGAATAAGATTAACCGCCTTATTCCTACATTTAAATAAGAATCATATAATTAGATCAAAAGCAAGCAATGAAAGTTGATCCCCCACTGAAACCCAGCCTTCCTTGTGTTAGTTTTTAATTATATAGTCCCCTTTAATTACAATAATTTTCCATGTTGAGTTTCAAACACGAGCGTTTTAGTAAGACGGTCGTAATAATAAGTAATAAGAAACTTGCAAAAAACAATTTGAACTCGGGAAACTGAATCTCGAAAAGTTTAGTAACATTATTTCAAGTTCTTTACAAGGACGTTCATAAAAGTATTAACATGTAATTTTCGCTGAAGAGTTTCCTTACCAGGATTTCTGGGAACTAATGTATTTTACTTTTCTTATCTCTAAATAAGATAATTCCAATAACTAATAATAATACAATAATAATATTTCTTACATTCACACTAATTAGCCTAGCCCAAAATAAGCACTATAAGGATTGTGTTATGGATACTAGGGTAACGGATAGACATACATATATGATACATATATATAATATTTATAGAAATATGTATAAATACCCATGACTCAGGTACAAATGCTCGTATTCAACATATTAATATCTGCCACTACCGGGATTCGAACCCAGGACCGTCGCTGCGAAAGTGCGAGGTCGTGAATAATAAAAAACTTTTAACTTTGCTCGCAATTGTATGCAGTTTGATATAAATCAATTTGGAACATACATGACTGTGATTCGGGTAGCCCTAGTGATGCTATATCTCCCAACTTCCGCGTGACCCTATTATTTAAGTCGTTGTGTATATATATGTGAGTATCACGAATTAAAAAATGACACCTTTCGTTAAAATAACGTAATTAACCAATAGAAACAACTCATTCGTGTTGTTCTAAATAATAAAAAGTATGTTTCAAGATGAAATGAAGCAGATTAACATTCTTTATATTTATATTTTTATCACTAATATCATAATAATACAACAACCAATAATATATAATAAAACTAGCTGACCCGGCCACGCGTTGCTGTGTCGACTGCAGCGCCATCTGCCGGGTTGACTTGTAAATCTAAACCATCCAGGGCGCCAACCAAACGCATACAAAAAATCATTCAAATCGGTCTAGCCGTTTAGGAGGAGTTCCGTGACATACACACGTACAGTAGAATTATATATAAAGATAATAATTAAATATATAAGTATTAGATAACGGCATATTCAATCATTTTAACCCAAAAACAATGGCGATGCCACACAACACAGACCCGAACCAATACATAAAAAAGGGTTTTTACATTAACCTGGCCAGGAATCGCGCCTGGGAGCTCGAAGTGGCCTTACTATGAAAACCGGTAAAGATAAAATAAGGATGATGAGATATAAGCATTTACACTGCGTGATAAACATCAAAGCTATGACATGTGAACATCCATGTGAGTTACTCCATCCGTCGTCAATAATAAATTTTGACTGTTTTGTTATTTCTCTAGTGTTTGCTACATATAGCTAAGGTATAATCAGTCATATTACTTAAGAATTATAAAAGTTATAGCAAGCACAATCAAAGTTTACAGGAGAACTCGTTGCCCTGTTCACATTAATGAAAAAACTCTCGACTTTTCAAAGCCATCCTTGTTTTATGTTTCATGCGAAACATACTGGTGTCATCAAAATATCCCTTTGTGTTTAATTGTTCTCTTTTGTTCGAAATGTGAGGTCTGTTAATGTGCTATAGACTTTTTGATTGCAAAACCTCTTTGTCAATGTTGTTTGGAGGTACCAACTCAATCAATATTGTTACACAGTGTATGTAAACCTCAAATAAACAATTATTATTAAATAGTGAAAACTAGAGTTCTTAAACTATCGCGTTTATTTATTGGAATTAAACCATCATCCTGTGAAAAGGGATGCAAAATTTTTAGTTATTCTAATTTATAGAATTATGGGACATCACATGTGTCCACTAGAAGTTGTATTGAACACAGCCTTACTAATATTATAGAAAATAAATTATAGAGATTATATACATTGTTCTGAATCCAAGTCCCAATTTGGAATAGAGTTCTAAATACAAAAGTGAGTTTGTCTGTTACATTTTCCCGAATTACCTACCTACCTAACCTACCTACCTAACCGATCATCATGAAGTTTTACGTGCACTTTGTCTGTGGTACAATAAAATAAGGTTCCCGAGGGATGGAAAAATAACTTTTAATCGGTATCTAAAGTTAGTGTTGCAGACGTTGAAACTTTTCGTGCGACCATTACAGTACCCCTAAACTAATCGTAAAAGTTAGCGTTAAACAGCGCTGGTTACTGAAGTAAGTAAACTGATAAAAGTATCGCACTTTATTCCTCCTTTCTTCCTCACTTCTTTAGGGACTTAGGTAGTTTATGCCTCTATCCTTTGGAGTGTTATGAAACGGCCACGGACTTGCGCGGGGAAGGTCCTCAGGGATCGACTCTGAAGCGGACTAAAGGAATAAGGAGCCGCGCGCATTTGCAAGAGACGAGGGCACTCGATGGCAGACGGGTTAATCCTACTTACTTTTGGCACTGTACAGATCTCACACGTCTATGAGATGTACAGTATTTACCCGCTCATCCCCCAATCAAGAGGGGGCATTTGATCCCTTTGATACAAGTGGTGATAGCCACAAAGGACCCACACCACCCCAAAATGGGGGATTTATCCCAGTGGTTTAACTTTGGGTATACCCAAAGGTATACCTTTAACTGCGCTCCGTGCATAATGGCAGATAGTATCCCTACTTATTCTCGCCGTCAACCGTGCGTCACGCGCGGGACATGTCGAATCTATAAAGGATTTCTCCTGGGTTAACCTTTGGCGTGGCAAAGTCTGTTATGGAATTCACAGCAGCAAAATGTCAGTACCTGCGAATTAAACCGCAGTTTTTCACGGTATGTTTAAGGTAAGACAAAAAGGGTGCTATTAAATGTAGGCACTTTGCCTCTACACAAATTTAAAATGCACGTTAAAAATCTTATATTCTAAGTCTATTACAGAGCCTACTATACAATAGTTGACTATACTTGTATTAGGCCATTACTGTACAATATTATTTTTGACAATATTGAGTAGATAGTTAATAGATAAAATCTTCTACAACATGTTGGTATATAAAAAGTAAATAAACACTTAAATTATTAGAACCAAGTTATACAGCTAATAGTTAATTTTATAACTAACAAGCTGACCCGGTAACGCGTTGCTATGGTGGACAGACAAACACACAAACAACAAATTTGTGTTCTTAGATTATAGATTAACTACCGCTGGAGTTAATGTTATGCTGGTGGGTCATTGGCTTCCCTAACATAGGTTTCACTGAGCGCAGCTATGGCTGGCTTATGCATCATGCTCGAGAACGGGTAGTGCCTATGGAGACAGAACTCTAAATTACTAGTATTATAAAGCTTTACTTTAGAGCTTTTAATATATAGGCGGTGTCTTTATAATTTTTAGTATCGTCTTACACACCAATGTTTGAGTATACTTATTTCAATGACAAATTTAATGATTTTAACGCAAAGAATGGTGTAATAAGGGGAATAGATGATTGTGTGTATCAAATATGCTAAATTTTGAAAAAATCGTCACAGAGAAAAACATGTTTGTTATCCTTAAAACTGTTCGTTCCTGTTTTCAGTTAAAAGACATCTGAAACGGCGTCAAATAAATAAGTTTGGGACTATTCAAAGGACCTCATTTGAAGTGCATTGAAATAAATTTATTTTCATGTTCTCTTAAACACATAATCAACTTATTTATTAAACTAATGATATTAATATATACGTTCACACCAATTAACCTATTAGCCGAAATTAAGCATACTAGGGCTTGTATCATAAATACTATATAGGGTGTCGGATAGACAAATAGAACACATATTTTTATAAAAATATATCCATGACTCATGTGCAAATGTTTGTACTCGAACCAAGGAACATCGTCGGTGCGTAAGGCAGGATTGCTACCATTACATCAAACGGGAATTAAAAATCCTTTTGCGATCTTATAATGATCCGAACAGTGCTGTTGTCACTTGTTGTGACCGTAGCAATCATAATTTTAAATACCAGGAAATGGTTGTGCGGGCAATTCAAAATTAGTGGACTGTATTGCCGTATAAGAAAATTAATGTCGACAACAAACGTTAGAGGAAGATGAAGGGTACCTTGACCGCTACGCGGTGTGAGATGCTGGAGGCTGCCGGGGACATCGTAGGAGTTTGCGGATAAGCCACCAGTTCAATTTAAAATTGCGGAACGCCGTTCGTGCGCCTCAGTGTACGCACGCGATCAGTCGTCTTTTTTCTTTTCTTTTTGCCCGAATGTTGGCCACATTGCGGTATGCGCGCCAATAGATGGCGCGGTCGTCTCGCTCTTCCATATCTGAGACAACGTATGTGCGATAGGGAAATGGAGTGAATGGGGGTGTGAGGCTAGGAAAGGTTTAACTAGCTAGCTTTTTTTAGTTGCACAAGCCCAAATATTAACAATCAAACATATAAGTAGGTTAAGACGGTGTTACTACCGTGCATTTGTAAGAAAGTATTACACAAGTCACAAAAGATTTGTTACTATCGAGCGATATGTTTTCTATACAACCTTTTTGCTGTTGCTGGATTATTTGGCCTTTTTTATGAGCTCATCGAACGGAATTGAAAACTACATTATTTCCTAGAATGCTTTTTTTATCGTGAATTGGTAAATGTTTGACCGCTATCAAGGCTGATGGTTATTATTATTTATTAAAAATAAGAGCCAAACATAGTCTATCAAAATGATATCTTTATTTTGATGAAAATATTTTGATTTATATAAGTGTTATTTAAAACTCAGCTCTATTCCTTTGGAATAAAAGCATTGAATTGAAAAACTATTCGTATCAATTATGTACATTTTGCTACATTCTATTCCTTTTCACTACATAAAAGCTCTTAGCTATGTAAGTGCTAATGAAAAATCCACAATCGAAACGACAAGAGCCTTTCCTGTCTGTCGCCCGGCGTAATGGCGTGACGAACACATGTTAATAAAATATCTCATTTCGGTTAAGTGCCAGCTCTTGTTCTGAAAGTAAGGGATCTATTAATATATTTAGGTATATTAATTCCATCAACACACCAAGTCCGGCCAAAAGTTGTGTTACAAATGAAAAGGCAATTGCTTTTTATGAACCAATGTAATATTACTAAAACTTATTTGTACTATTCATTAAATTCTGAGCAAACAATAAAAAAAATATTCTATTCGAAACGGCCACCTTTTGTTTTTAAACGGGCCTTTAATCTGCCTGGCCACGAATCTATGGATTTACGCACAGTTTCCATGGGATATTTCGCCACTGCTTGCTCCAGAGATTTTTTTAGAGACTCGATGTCACCGTGTCTTTTGGAGCAGGACATGTCTTCTAAAACTGACCATAATTTGTAGTCTAAAGGGTTGAGGTCTGGGCTAGATGAGTGACAGTTTTCACCTCTTATAAAGTTCGGTACGTTGGTTCCAAGCCATGCTTGGGCAGTTCGTGTCTTGTGACCAGGTGCAGAGTCCTGCTGGAAAGTCCACGGTACATTTTTAAAGTGTATTGCTGAGAGGTTTCACACACGATCCAAGACTGTCTCTTGATATACTTTGGCTGAAGTTTTTACTCCTTTTTCACAAAAATGTAGCTTTGTGACGCCTTGCTAAGACAAGCCCCTCCAAGAGCACTTCAATAAGCAAAATCATTTTGCTTATTGAAGTGCTCTTCAATCGTGAATTTTTTTTCATCGGTAAAGAGGATATTTATGTGCCTTTCACCTGCGTGTCGTAATAGAAGGCATTGATTTAGGATTGATTAAGGGCACGTCCTGTATTTCGACTAAAAGCACCGAGCGAAAGGTCTCGTTTTATAATACGCGACAAAGTCCTAGCGGAAATCTTCATTTCTCGCGATAATAATTTTTGCTTCCTAATGGGGTTTCGACGAATTCTGGCTTTAACAGCATTAACAGCCTTTGTAGTTCTAACAGCATGCGTCCGCCCCGATCTTTTATGATCTTCGACAGAGGAAGTGTTGTTGTATCTGTTGATAGCACGATATATGAGCATACGGCTGATATTAAGCTTTTGAAGTGTCTGGAATTTGACCGACGACTCCATACCCACTTTGTGCAAGGCGATCACTGCAATTCGATTTTCTTTAACACCACATTCCATATTGTAATTTAATAATGAACACGAAAAATTATGTGAAATGGCGCAAAATCGAATAACGCTATAAAGCAATAAACGTGTCCGAAATTCAAAATAATTAAAAAGTAGAAAAGAAGAAAAGGTTTTATGAAACAGTATGTATGGCCAGACTAATTATATTATAGACTAACTTAAATTTAATATTATTTTCACCTTTAAATACAGTTTACAGAATTCATTAAAAGATTTCAAAAAATCGGCTAATCCAAATCTTAATTACAACAGTAAAAATAATACTCAACGGCCGCTTAGTGCGACGGTAGCGATCCTACCTTTTGTTCCAAAAGTCTTGGGTTTGAATCCCGCTAGGGGCATATATTTGTGTGATGAACATAAGCTTTGTTCTCGAGTCATGGTCGTTTTTATACTTATATATCTATTCTGTATATTATTTAGTATCCATAGTACAAGCTCAGCTTAGCTTAGGACCAAATAAATGTTAATTTAACTATAGTAAAATAAATAAATTATAGATAACTTATAACTGAATCTGTATACAGAGTTAAATGGAAATGTATTTATATTTAAAGGACCAGTAATTAGTTCACGGCACCCTCGACAAGTAGCAAACTTTCTTTCTATAAAGACACCAGAACCTGTAAGTTATTTAATTTAATAAGTTTAATTAATAAGTACTTTCTGTTGTACACGATACATACGATATTCGTATGATCCCTATATCAAAATAAATCAGTCTTGACAATAAAATTATAAACTTTATTATAAAGAAGTAAAGTTTGTGTTTGTATATTTGTTAAATTGTAAGGGATAATCCCGGGATCTACTGAACCGATTTTAAAAATTCTTTCTCCAATAGAAAGGCACATTATTGCTGAGTGTCATAGGCTATATTTAATGCCAGAAAAAATTTAAAGAATTTTATCGTCCCGTGCGAAGCCGGGACAGGCCGCTAGTATTATATAAAATGAAAAGTATAAAAAGACTAAAACAGGACTACGACGAAAACAAACCAAAAATAGAAACAACAAGATAGGCAATCATAAAATAACAGAAATAAAATCGTTTCCTATTGAGATATAACAGTAGGTGGCGTTCTGTTATTCGATATCAATCTTCTTATTTCTAGTAGAATATTCTTCGAATAATCAAGGTACTTCTAACGATACTTCATTTGCCAATATCAGTTTAGTAGTATTTGAACTATGAGTGAACATTCATACAAACATACATAGATTATTAACTTCATTACTTACTTTTACTTACTTACTTTTACTATCTACGGCTCTGCCGTAGTCGGAAACAAAGAAAACAATAAACTATTAATTTACAAATTTCCTTTTTTTCACTCCGCTCCCCCTTTTTTAAAGGAGGTTACCGCATCTCGAAAAAAAAGGAAAATCGGGTCAGCCCAGCTGAAAATAACAATTTTTAATTAACTATTATCTTTTTATATGAAAAGTTTAAGATATGTTATAAGATCTGTTCCAAGACTCTGTAACCTCCACAACAAATATAAAAATGAAATAGATATATTTGGGTCCACCGTATGTAAGCTAAAATATCAGTTTCACCAACTAAATATTGTTTATCTACATATATATGTATATACATATATATATTCGTAGTGTAGGTACATTTACAATTACTAGTAAACCAAAGAAATAAATAAATTACCATTTGGCTAATCCCTCTGTTATAAGCATATTTTTATCTAGTATAAATTTAGATTGCAATCGGCTGAATTATTCAAGTTTAAATCTTTTACGTTCATAAATATTGCTCATACACATTTTCCTGTACACAATGTAAGTTTATCACGGTATTATGTGTTATTCATACAATACAGCCTTAATCATGGACCATGCCCGGTATATCAATTTACCGACTGCTATTATTTGCTCAGAAACATTCCTACTTTGTAGTAGAAAAAAGGGTTTATATTTACATTGTACTTAGTTCAGTCGCATATTTTACAGCAATGGTGTACTTAACCGAAATGAGATTTTTAATGACGTATGTACGTTAGTCACGCTATCACATAAAGTGAAAAGAAGGAAAGGCCCTTGCCATGTCCACTAAGGAATTTTAATTAGCAGATAAAAGGAGTAATATCTTATCTTTACTGCGATAACCTTTCTAAAATTATTAATTATGTTTACATTAATGTTATAATATTTCTTTTCAAAGCCAATTAGCAAAGTGGGGATTCTGTTTGCCTGATTTTATTTAAGTAAGTTGCCATGGTAAAGACTGAAATTCGTATTTGATCCATCATTAAAGAGATAAAGATGGCATTATATTATTCTGAAGGAAATCGTCTAAAGACAGAAGAGAATGAGAAAATTTTCAAATTAAAATGTGTATTTTCCTTTGCCTTATCAATTTTGTTTATTCTTAAATCTTTTGTTTTATTGTTTTTTTTTTCGAATAAAAGCGTAATCATTGTGTCGAAAACAGTTTTTTTTAATGTGAAGTAATTTTAATATTGATTAATTAATTCAAGCAGGCGATTAAAACAACTGTTAAAATTGCCTGTATCCAATGATGCATTTGTTTAAAATATCTGATGTATGGTATAAGCACATGAGTAAAGAAACTGAAAAGAGACAAAGCTACATACGAATGCGCTGTGATAGGTACATGCGTGTGTGTGCGTGACCACTGGCCGCTTGTCACGTATAAGCCTAAACCGCTTCAAACTAGATCAGCCAGTGGTCAATCTCAGGGCGTGCAGGCGTGACGCGACGCTCGAACGTTGTGCGTGTTTTGTTTTTGTTTTCGAGTTTCTCACATAATACGTAGTAATATTTTAGTTTTAGTATTTAAAAAGTGTTGTGAATATGGTTGTACATTGTACTGTGTGCATGAATAATAATAGAAAGACTAAAAATATTTCTTATTTTAACTATCCCAAGGAGTCTACTAGGTAAGTTTGTACTTGAAACTTAATTTATATTTATAATGTGTTATGTAGATTGAAAGGTATACAACTCTATAATCAAAACTAATCAATACTCATTATTATATATTTTACGGAAAATTATACAAGATATTTCGGTAAAATTGTGTAAGTAATTCTGAATAGATACCTACAATAACTTAGGAAATATATTGAATCGGAGCGCAGGATTTCGCAAGTGGGAGAGGGAGCTTGTACATTTCATATGCCATGTGAGTGTTTACCATTGGATTATTTGAAAAAACTTTATATTAGATTTAGAATTTATCATTCGATTAAAAGACACAACAAATTATTAAAAAACAAATGTAATAAAAAAATATTAAGAGTACCTATGTAATTTGTAAAAAATAACCTATTTTAATAAAAAGATGTGAAAGAAAAGAACATTTATATTTTTAATTTATTCAATTGTGCCAACCCTACCAAAATAGGTTTAAATTTTGCTAGCTCTTTAGAAGCTTGTCTCTGTTCAGTTTCTTTACTCATGTGGTATAAGCATCTAGTCTATTCCTGAATTGGTTTGTATTTTTGCCTGCCACTATTTCCCCTGGCAACTTATTCCATTAATGCACTACTCTGTTGCTGAATAAAATTTGTGCTGTTTTTTTTATCTCGTTTTTGTACGCTTAAAGCTATGCCCTCGTAGGTGTGATTTTTTATTGCTCTCAAGGTTTTATGTCATAATAACTGGTCAGTATTTTATATTTTTAAATCATATCGCCTTTCTCATTCTTCGGTCTTTTAGGCTTGTTAGTTGTAAAATACTTAATCTGCCCTCATAATCAAGGCTCCAGAGCTGTCTTGGAATTTTGTTTACGATTCTTTGTATCTTTGCAGCAAATCTTTTTGCAAATAAGAATTCCAAACCTGGATATAAAACTCATATTTTGTAACTTATTATACTGTTAAATAGGCTTACGATTGAGAAGCTTTATGGCGTCAGCGCGTTCGTCTTAAGCTTAGGCTGTTAAGCACCTTTCGCAATATTGGTACGCAATAGATGATAGAGTTTATGGAATTTTAATCTCACTTTTCATACCAGTTCTTATGAGTTTGGATATCTTTTTATTAACACTAAACCTACCGATTTTTAATGTATTCCTATTCTTACCATCATCATCATGATGGAATTTTTTAAATTTGAGTTTATGGAATTTTAATCTCACTTTTCAAACCAGTTCTTATGAGTTTGGATATCTTTTTATTAACACTAAACCTACCGATTTTTAATGTATTCCTATTCTTACCAAAGCGGGTCAAATGATCCGTCTTTAAAATGTTACATATATTACTATGTGTAGCGAAAACTATATCAGTTAAGCAATTTGGTACACGAATAAAACATTTTTTTTTTAAATAACGATTTAAAATAGTTTATATATTAAATTTAAAAAACATAAAAAAACAACAAGAAAAAAATTAAGTTTTAAATAGGTCATTTGACCCAGGTATGCTTAGTGTGATTGCCGGTATCTCAAATTGACGACCTCTGTGGTTGAATGGCTCGCATAATGGTTTTCATGGTAACAACACTCCGAGGCCCCGGGTTTGATTCGCGGCCACGTTAATATGGAAAACAAACTAAGCTTTATTGTCTCGGGTCTGGGTGTTGTAGTACCGTTGTTCCTGAATTTCATTACATAATTGCTTTCGCTACTTAACTTGGTTTCAGACATTGTATGTGATGTTGTAAGTTATTTATTTAATGTTGTATTTTGTGAAAATATTTTTTTCTTAGTTATATGGATTTCAAAAATGTCTATTCATATTTTGGCTAAGTTTTTGGTATGATAAGTTCTATCTAAGTTTTATTTAACATCAAATACAAATGCGATTACGCAAATTACAAATAAATGCAAATTTATATGGCACCAATATAAACACAGTTATACAGACTGCGTACTTTCTACTTACTTCCTGAAATTCTATCCCTGATTCCTTAATGAGTAGGGAGCGATAGTTATAAAACAACATTCGATTTGATTCTTCTTACTAAAAAAGACACTACTCAATAAAGAAGATCTGAAATAAATTTACAGCAATTGAATAAGTAGCAAACTTACCATTATAAACTTAAATACTAAACGCCCAAAAGAGGTTTCTTTCTGAAATGCTTTGATTCAATAGATATCTATAAATAATTAAACACCTATTATCAATGTAAAAACGGACTAAGTAAAGATCCCTGTGAAACACCATGACCACTTAACTGATAACACAACAATGAAAAGAAAAATGTATGATTTTGGTGTGACAAACAAAACAATATAATAACTGAACCAAATCAATTTTAATAGAAAAATACAAAAAAAAAAAATTCACTCGGCTAACGGGTTATTCTCAAGCGGGCGATATGTAAAAATATAAATAACATAAAATAAGAAAAAGACATTAAAAATCAATACTTTATGTTTACCGGATTTCACAATGATCCCTCGCGCCCGTCGTTGAAAAATTTAGAACTAATTTTAGATAAATGTTTGAGTTGGAAACCTCAGTTAGTCCGCAAAGTAAATTTTACGCTTCGGCAGGTGCGCTGAAGAGACTGTGTAATTTTCTACATACTCCCACCAAAATTACTCTAGTCTTTTGCTCCCTATTCTAGATTACGCTTAAGTCTGTTACTTTAATTTTACGTAAGAACAGCTTACTGAACTTGAGCGACTTTACAACTTTTGTATTTAATTCATATTTGGCCTGCGCAAATATAATGTCTCAATGTCAGTCATAAGTAGGGACAAGTCGGTAAAGGTAGACCAAGGCGAACTTACAGGAACCTAATAGGAGATGTCCCAAAACGCAAATCATCGCGTTCAAAAAAAAGGCAGAAACAGCTAACATCGTAATTACAGGACAACAGCTTGTTTTTCAGGACCAGATCAAACTGCTCGGCGTTATAATGGACAAACAACTTAGGTTCGGTGCGCATGTGCGATACGTCATAGGAAAAGCGACCAGGGTGTTTCAACGGTTGTGCCTGTTTGTTCGGCCAACTTGGGGAGCGCACCCTGAAAATGTGAGTACTATCTATCGCCATGTCATCGAGCCTATGGTCACTTATGCGGCAGGAGTTTGGGGGCAGGCTGCAAACAATAAATATATCAAGCAAATGCTGGAAAGCATGCAGCGGTGTTTCGCCATCAAGGCCATACGCGGATTTAGAACCATTTCCACAATTGCAGCTATCGCACTAGCCCGGTTCATACCACTGGACCTTAAAATCAAGGAAGTTCATGATATCGAAAGGATGCGTTACACCGAAACCTTTGAGCAACTCCCCAGCGATATCACCCTAGAGAAACCTGTACCACCGAATGAACTGCCTCATCCTAGCGCCAGAATATCACCCAAATTTGACTATGCTAGCACCCAGGAGCTAGCAGAATCACTGCACCACGGAACGGCGTATCAGATTTATACAGATGGGAGTAAGCAGGAAGACGACACGGTCGGTGCTGCTCTCGTCTGCTACGCCCCGAACACCAATAAGCCACCAGTTACTAGAAAGCTCAAACTACATAGCGCCTGCAGTGTATTTCAGGCCGAGCTACTGGCTATACTCCATGCCTGCAAGTTTGCAGTGAAACACAAACTTCCTGAGAAGGTCATATACTCTGACTCACTGTCGTCTCTCCAGGCGATCCAGAATCGAAGCAACACCCATCGGTTGGTGACAGAAATACATGACGCTCTGCTACAGTATTCGGGTCGCCTGAGATTCGCATGGGTCAAGAGTCACATTGGCATCACTGGAAATGAAGCGGCGGACGCCGCGGCTAAACAAGCTGCCTCACTCCGAAAACAACCCGATTACGACAAGTTCGCCGTTTCATATGCCAAAACCAGGCTTCGGCGTGACACCATGGCTAAATGGGAGGCTAGATACACAACTGCCATACAGGGAGCAAAAACTAGAAAATGGCTCCCCACTATAGCGGACTGCCATTCCCTACTAGCGTTCACAGGGATCTCCTTCAGCCTCACACAGCTTCTCACAGGACATGGCTACCATAAAGAATATTTACACAGATTCAAAATCACCAGCGACAACTTGTGCCCCTGTGATAGCCAAACAATACAAGATTTTGAGCACTTGCTTAAGGAATGTCCGAGATTTACCATCCACAGACTTACACACACCCAGTTATGTGGACACCTTCGAATCGATCCATATAATCTCTCTGAAATTAAAAGAAAAGAAACAACGTTACAATCATTTCTCAACTTTGTTGAACACATAGTCAGCAACCTTAAGAAATTCAACAACACATAGAAATATTCGAATCAATTGTAGTAAACAAAAAAAAAAAAATAAACATTTAAAATCAATAACAAGAAACACACAAAACTTTACATTGAACAAAATACAGCATATATGCAAAAAATAAAAATTAACAAAATTGTAGTCGACTTACTACGGATAGAGAGTATCCAATCGCTCTCTGCTCGGAACAAACAAACAGCGTAACAAGCTCCCCAAACTGAAAAACAAAAACAAACCCTAGAAACAAATAAGACTGATTAAAAAAAAAAAAAATAGGAGATGTCCTCAAGAAAGGCCAGGCCAAAAGCACCCTTAATCGATTGGCTTTTATGAAAGATGTGATGAGAGTTGAATAAGCGAGATATGTCAAGATTGTAGAAATTGGAAATCTGTGAACTCTGCCTACTCCTACAGGAAAAGGGCGCGATTGTATGTCTTTTAGCATTACATTAAAATTGATAGATGTTTCCGCTACTTTTTAAAAAAAAATTAAACTATAATCTATGATCACAGTGGTTTGTGTGTTTGTCTTCCCGCTGTTATTCCCGCTCTTTTTCCATTGTATCAATAATGTTACCATATCAATGCGTTAATCGCAAGAAGTTCGTTTACCGGACGCTAGATGGCGCTAACGGAAAATATTTAATAATTAAAAAAAATTAAAAAAGCTAGTTTTTATATTAATGATTAAAAATTCTTATAACAATGAATGTATGAAGAATGACTTAAAATTGATCTAATGTAACTTCAGCTCTTGAGATGACGCGGCAGTCGTGGCCAGGCAGTGACAGTGTTCGCACGGGTACACGCTTCCGGTATTACTATTAATTTTCCTCTTTAATATACGCCAAGGAGGTAAAAGAAATAAAAGCAAGGCCTTAGAAGTAGGTATACCATCTTTCATTTCAATAGTAAGAAAAGCTAACATGTATGTATCTCAGTTTAATTCACAGTGCACATGGCTATTTATTTGTTTGGACGTGAGTATTCAGATTTTCTTCTTGCTCTTGAAACTCTTCCCGTACTGTTCAGGCTGCCTGTCTTTGGAATTCCCTCCCAGTCTTACTAAAATTGCACAATTCATTAGCGTTTTAACGAATCTAGTACGATTATATGTCAATTCAGTCGAACTACAATTTTTGTGTGTATGTTTATGTATGTGTTTTATTTACAAACCAATAGTGCGTGTATATCTATAATGTACTTTTACATTCCTAATTTTTCTTATACTACGCTGTCTGTTATGCTTTCTTTCATTTTTTTTCCATCCAAAGGTTTTTGGCAGAGATCGCTTTGAGCGATAAAACCACCTAATAAAACAATATATTTTAAGTTTTATTGTTCTATTATTTCCTCTGTGGTTAAAAAAATAGTTTCTAATTCATCAAAACTTTAGGCAAGTTAGACATTTAGCATTTATCGTATTCATATTCTGTTATCTTTTTATGATTGTCACGTTCTTTTAACCGTAAATAGTTTATGTCCACCACTATGTTGACCCTAGTATACAAAGTGTGTTACGGCACAAAGCCTGCACCCACGCAACCGGGGTTGATAAAAGTTACAAACATGAAACCGTTTGAATTTTTTTATCTATTAAATAGTCGAACCAAATTTTAGGCTTGACTTTATATGTGTAGCAAATCAGTAAAACACATTTAGGTAGAACTATAAACGCTAACCTATATTACGTTTAACTGAAACCGTAATCTATTAAAGATATATATAGATATATGTATCTCTACACTAATGATATTTCTTACATTTACACCAATAAGCCTAGTCCAAAGTAAGCACTGTAAGGTTTGTGTTGTGAATACTAGGATAACGGATACATATAGGTACATATATATTTAATATTCAAATAAATATACATATTAGTACCCATGATTCAGGTACTGATGCTTGTATTCATTATACACACATGATCTGTCCCTTCCGGGACTCGAACCTAGGGCCGTCGGTGCGAAAGGCAGCATAGCTACCGTTGCTCTAAATGCTAGTCGATATATACAATATTAAACTTTAATTTGTTTGGTCCGCTGTTCTAGACACGAGTAATAGTCCGGTGAATAAGAAACGACTTGAACAGACGGAAAATACAAGATTTAAAGGTCATTTGAATAAAGTTTATTTTTGAAATATTTACCAAATCATCGATCAACATGGATTGCTCTCGTGAGAAGTTTAAATTGTTCAGTTCGTGGTCGCCTTTTCATTCTTTCCTAACAAGTTTGAGTGACTTTACTATTTTTTCCTCGTACTACTACTACTACTCTTGTAGCCCAAAAGAAAATCCAAGTATAGCTCTCTCCACAGCTGGCTGAATGACTTAGGGTTTGTTTAGGTTTACTGACAACTCTCACTGCTCGACGGGTGTAATCTTTTTACTAGGAAAAAACGTGGAAATTTTCACATCTGAAGTCCCAGACGTGAAAATTTCCACGTTTTTTAATGTTTTCAACTAAGTCTATTTTGTTGTACCACCTCTTTGTCGATGTTAGCCTTACCTACCTCAGTCTCATCAATATACTCGGAATTGAATATGAGGCCGAGTTCTTCCTTACGATAATGGCGAAAATAATGTGAAACCCGTACGAAACAATTTATACACGACTTCAGTCTTGGTAATGAAAAACATAATAAAACATATGGGAATGAAGAAGAATAAGAAAAACGATAATGAAGATAATGTAATCCAAGTAAATATTAGAAAAAGCCTTCATAAAAGTTATTAATTATAATGAGCATTTTCCAAACGTTGTGTATTGGAAACAAAATAATTATAGAAGAGTTTTGCCAAAGGAAATTAATTGCTTTTGAATATTCAGTAGTGTTATTTTTTTTACAATGCATTATTTTATTTATTATTGCATTTATATTATGGAGCTTTACTAATTACATTACCGTTTATTACTATTTATCCGTATGGTGTTAAATGAGAGTAAAATAGCAGCAACCCTTAAGTATGTGACAAAAGGCGACTAATGATACTGGGGGTGATCTCCATACAACTCTCGTAGAACACAAAATGGACAGCAATCTCTTTGGAACTATAGTCTTTAATTGCGATTTCCAATCCGCCTGCCAAGCGTGGAGATAATGGTAAACTCCCCATTTTTAGGGAGAACCTTCCGTCCAATGGCGAACGTCTGTCGGCTCAGATAAGTATGACACTGGCAAACCAACCTATCAGTTAAAAGCGAATTGAAATAAGCAACAATTCTCACTTTTGTTCAACGTTTTGTTTATGTTCAGTGTTAGATGAAAATTAAATTTTAGTAAAACAGTTTTGATCTAGATTTTTGCCCCTTGCAACCTAGTGTTAGTGGAAGCTGTAACTGTAAATAAAGTCATTATCAACGACTTTTAGCACAGAGAAGCTCAAGAAAAAACATTTATGGCCAACCATTCGATCTATATCGATTGCAACAAAATCTTTTAAGGGGGAAAGCCACTGTGACGGCCGGAAAAATAGGTGATTTTCAACATTTTTTTTGACCAAGTAAATTGAGGAATTTTTGGATCGGGTTTTTTTTATTTTATTAAGTACACACTGAATGACTTTTTCACAAATTTTTATTGAAAAATATTAAATAGTTTTAACAATATAATCGATTCCGTAGCACCTCAAAAAAAAGTCACCCTCCATGGTCGCATCGATATTTCGAAAACCGCTAAACTAAAAAAAAAAAAAAAAAATTATTGTAATCTGTATGAATGTAGTTATCGTTGTACGTAGCCGTTTTTTTTATTTTGATTTTTCACAAAATGGCGACCGATGGAAAATATTTTCATTTTTTCGACCATTTTTTTTGGTTTTCAGACAGTTTAAAAAATAGTAAAAATCAAAATTTTCAAAATCGGCTACGCTTAGCCTTAGCGACTGCTGCGACGAACAAAACAAAAAAAAAATTGAACATCGGTTAATAATTGTTTGAGTTATTGATGCGACCAGTTCAAAAAAAGTCGTTTCGAGAAAAACGCGTTTAAAGTTTTTAGTCCATTCCTCTCGTAATGAAATAATGTATCTTTCAAAATTTTTATACCTATATTAAACTATCGAGTCCTGGGCCATATGACGGTTCTTCCTCTTCATCTCCAAGGCTTTGGTTGACTTTATTATTTTTTTTATCAACTTTATACATTAGAGCAAGGGACTAAGCGGCGTAACATTGTGATCGGAAGGTCGAGCGAGAAACGGTCGGCCTACCTGCTCTCACTAAAGTCATTGTAACTTAGTCAATTTTTGGAATTTTGACTTGAAATTTTGTACACATATTTTTGAATGTATAACTTTGATTAAAAAAAAAAATTTTTTTTTTGACCCATCACAGTGGCTTTCCCCCTTAAGTGTTTTAACAGAAACAAAAACGATAAAACAAACATATTTTAATTCGATAACTTTTAAAATAGTTTGAATTCTAACTAACTTTTTAACTTACTAAAATTCCATCATTCATATTTCTCTGTATCTGTCTATCTGTCGATTACCGGGAATCTCCCCTAAGAACGGAGCTGTTATTCGATCTCGGTTTCGGTGACTCCATCAAATGTCAAGCTAAAAATAAATAAAGATTTATTTTTACATAATTTGTTTCGGATAATTAAATACCTATAGACACAATTCATTTTTTTTTCTAATTAAATGTCACACAATTTTTAATTCAATGTAATACAATTGAATAAAAACAGTATAAAATTTAATAATAAAAATCAAATAGTTCAAAATAAAATTAAATAAATTCATCCGAAAGTAGCTCTCGCGTTAGTTGTTTAACCTCAACAATCTCTGAACGAACTTGCTACCTACTAAGCCACCGAACTTCAAGATTTAATATAATGCAAAAATATCTTTAGTTAAAATAAGTAAAATTTTAAGAGCCTGTAAGCGAAGGCATTGTCACAAACACGCAAAGCATCTGTTATAAAAGTGGATTTTAACGAGAGGCGAAAATGTGGGAGTTTGCATTTTTATGTGCGTCCGTTATTTTTGGCGCCAAAACTGCTCCGTTTCGGCGCGAAACGAGGACGGCTTCAGTCAACAACACTGGAGACACGCCTTTTGTTCTGTAATTTAGCTCGCTTGGGAGTATTTTTAAACTTTAAACTTTTTATATTGCAAACGTGCAACCCGCTGGCTTAATAAAAACATTCTTCTATTCATGTGACCGCTTTACGAAGAATCATAACTTTATTGCTATTTAAGTTTTGGTGTTGCAACAGGATCAAACAAATCTTATTAAAGATCCTAAAACAACAGATAAAATTAAAGAATGGTTGAAACGTGTATGTCGTAAAAATCATACTCTAGATTATAAATATGTTAAACATTCGTTGAATTTTATTACACCGTACAATCCTGAAGAATCCTGGAAAACTTCCTTAAAGCATCTTCTGTCACATTAGATAAAAGTGTATTAAAAAAAGCAAAAATGATATTTTCAAATCTCATGTGGCTTTTGATGTTGAAAGAGAACGTTTATGAACGAACTGATATTTAAGGCACAGATAAAATAAATACTGAGCATAAAGTAAGGCTCAAGACATAGAATCAATGTGGCTGCCCAAAGTCAAGGTGTTTTTTTTTGAAAAAAACAAGTGATAATGTACCTACAGTATGTTAAAATCTCAAATTTTAACCAAACACAATTTAAATGCATTCTCATATGATATTAGAACTATATGCTAGCCCATTAGGGTAACTACTCCTAATTAGTAATAAGGAATGTCTTCATAGCCCTACTGAAATAAGATCGATTATATGATTTAACATTTTTCTGATAAACGGGTCTAGATATTGTTACCGATCTAGAATTAGGTATATCACCACTATCTATTTTCTCTATTTTGTCCCTATATACAGCTAATGAATTGCGTCCTAGGAGGCGACCTAAACTGCAATACAAGTATTTTGTACAAATTTAATAGTAAAAGCGACTCTCTTGTCAACATGTCTGTAAACTAATTGGGATAAAGTAATCTCGCAGGAAACGGGTTGACAGCATATTATTGCAAACATAATAATGTTAGCTTTACATAATTTGAGGCGTTAAGGCGATCCAACGAGGCGGCACTTATGCCTTCTGGGCATCAAATTTCTGGGTTATCTGGAAAGTGTTTTAGAACTTTTTTTTCAACCACTTATACATGAATATCTCTGAAACAGGAGTCAAATTTTAACTTTCAGTTAGATTATGTAGCCGTATAAATAAACATTACATTGATATAGATGTCACCGTTTTGTAAATACCTACCGTTAGATTATAATCTATCTCGCGAGATTGTAAACTATCGAAAGATTGTGAACCGTAACATACTGCTTACAGTTTAACACATTATTTTTAGATAGATTATAAAATATCGAACCTAACCTAACCTTATGGTTAGGTTAGGTTTATCATATATCACATTTTATCTACTGAAAAATACGTGTTGAACTGTAAGCAGTATGTTACGGTTCACAATCTTTCGATAGTTAACAATCACGTGAGATAGATTATAATGTAACGGTGCATACAATTTTACGGTGACATAGGCAATGTGTGTGATACACATAGTCCTACACCCAAATTAAGCAGTTAGGCATTTGTGTTATGGAATTCAAGAAACAACGATTGTAACGTTACATCCGGCCACGAGCCAATACAGAAATGTTCGTTTTTTACTCGGCCGGGATAGAACCCGACAGTGGTGTTAAACCGACCCATTCGACAACGGAGGTCGCCAAATAATAATAATAATGAATGCTGTATCTTACACCAATTTATATTCAGTCTGTTGGTGTTCCCATAGCTCGGCACAGGACTACCAGTGAAAACAACTATGGGTTTTTATTTTAATCTTAATAAAACTGCCATAGTATAGAAAAAAATATAAACAGTTCACAGATTACTCAGTATTTATTTGATTACCTTTGATTCCTATTAGTAATGCTCTCTGTTTACCATGAATTATATAACTATATAATCTACACTAATATTATAAAGAGGAAAGATTAGTATTTTTGTATGTTTGCAATGAATAAACTCAAAAACTACTAAACCGATTTCAAAAATTCTTTCACCATTAGAAAGCTACATTCACGCTGAATAACATAGGCTATATTTAATGCTAGAAAAAATATAAAGAATTTTTTTCCACCCGTGCCAAGCCGGAACGGGCCGCTATACTTTGATATTTGTACGTAGCAATAAGGAAGTGACACCTGTCAAAAGTATCATCCTACATTGGACAAAGTATAGTAAGACATATTTTCCTAATTTAGTCAAAATACACAATATCTAGCTCGTACGTATAATTTCTATTTAATATTAAGCAAGTAGCATATCGGTTGTGATCGTCGTCGAAATACAACGGATGAGGACCCACTCACAACACAAGCGTTTAGCTTACCGCAAGGGATTTCCGGGAATATTAATAATGTGTTCATATCATGAAATAATTTTACGAGTGACTAGCTAAAGCATGTTTAATATCTGCCATTATCTGGATTATAGTCCCACTAACGCACAATCAGAATGTTAGAGATGTTATGACGTCATAAACTAGGTTAATATCATTTGATTCACTTAGCAAATAACTAAACACATAAACGCAACACTCGTTTGGAAGAAATGTAATAAAACGGATATATACTGTGTCGAAAATATCGTAGGAAAAATACTATATATTAAAAGGTTTTGAGGTTATGCTTCTTGAGGCGCGTTATGAAAAAGTTATGAGAGTGAAATTTTAAGTCGCGCGCACATCACTGTGACACAAAATTATCATGTTGAAGTTGGCCGCAAAAGCGACATAGAATAAACCAGCAGGATGAAGTTGACAGCTAATTATGAATGTGTGTGTGTGATTTTAAATTATATATGGTAGTTAATAATAAGAGTAATATTAGTTATCTTTGTTTAGTAACGATAAAAAAATATAACTTACATAACATACGTGCGTACATAATACACACAAATTTTTTTATACTAATTCATATAACGTACACTGTTTAATCTGTTTTAAAAGATCGATGGCGAATAAATTTTAAATAAATAATATTCAACGTCATATATATGAACCTAAGTTAAGTAGCATAAAATCATTTTGCGTTTGAATCGGTAGAGACATGACCATAACGTGCGTTCGTATCGATATCAACGCATTAGACATGAAAAAAATTGCTCTATGGTATCTTCTCTTCTTCATCTTCTTCTGCTATACGGGAATTTCCGCAACTGGACGTCTTTAGCGCCTGTTTTGCGTCTGGAGGGTGCTTGGCTGTTTCGGTCCAGCCAGTCCAGCTCTGCCAAGAACGCTCCAAGCGCCTTCACTTTGGTGACGACTTCACGCAGGCTGGCCGGTGAGCCCAGATGTTTTGCCCGGTAGGGTGCCACTCCCCTGCACTCCAGTAGGACATGGGTGACTGTTTCTTTAGCTTCCATGAATCCTCTGCATCCGATCCTGATCCGTGACACCTATTGCTCTATGGAATAAAAAGAAACGCAGTTTAAATAGAGCTTTAGCGACCTTTTAGCTAACGAACGGCAGTGCTGTCGTTTCGTTTTTCAATATGTGCATTTACAATGCATTTATTGAAAGTCAACTATGCCATGACTTCGTATGCCTTACGACGGGAGACCTTATACCGGGAAGAAGCCACAAGAAACTCAGCAAGGATCTTTTTTTGTGCTCCCTTTAAAGTGTTACAGATTTTTGTAAATTGAGGCATGTTTTTTAGTACTTGTAAAAATGCATTAAAATTTTTAACTAGGAGTCGTTAGCAACCACCAATCCACACTGGGCCTGCTTATTGGATTGTAGTTCATTGACCCTGAGATATTTTCATCCATGAGTAGATTTAAGCTTTGGCAGTGGAATAGGTTGACGAGGGTGGTGTAGAATATTTCAATCAAACTTATCCAAGTTTCAAAACAAACAAACTTTATTTGCATTTTTACCTTTATGATTATTTTTGAACGAAACTAGTAGTATATTTCAATAGTAACTACGTATCATTTTGAAACAATTTTTCATATAAAAAACTATTATTTCATGTCACAAACAATCCTTTTGTATTTTTTTATTAAAGAGGAATACCGTTATTAATAAACTTATTTTATTTTAATTCACATCAAATATTTAATTTTAAATATTTAATATGAATAGTCTAGAAAAGCTTGCAAAAATTATAGCTATTCATTAGTATTAATATCTACAATATTTTTGAGTTATTTCTCGTTTATTCGGTAGGCCATACAAACTAGAAATAACCTATCGGTAATGTCAAGTGTGTTTCATAATAATTAAACCTATTATTTTTTCATAAATAAAGCGGAGCTTTTAGTATGGGAACTAAAATATTCATTTTATTATACTATACAAACAACAGGTATCTAGGAACAAATGTTTATGGTCATTATCAACCTCGCCAGTATTTGAATGTGAGACCTCAACATCATAGACAATATTAAATGTTGCACCAACCATACCAATCCTGCCATTAAAATAAAACTAAAACTAATTTTTTTTTGTAAAAAACAGTATGACGACACTTATACAGATTTTTAGTTGTTTTACCCATAGGGAAATAGATTCGATTCTCAACCGAGGAGACATTTTTAAATGAAATTAAAATATTTACTTCTAGCTACAAAAAAAAAGTGTGTGTGTGTGTGTCAGCTCCGACGCACATCTGGAGTTTACTCATTAAGAACGATTGTCTTTGAATAGGTACAGAAAATAATAAAACAAAATTTCTAAGTAAAATTGAAAGGTGCGCACGATAGGTTGCGCACAAAAGACGTAACACTGTCATTGGATAACGAAATTTTACTTTTCTTTTTTTTCATACCGGGCGCCTTAAATGAAAATCAATTCATAGAATATTTCTTTTTTCATAGTATTGAATATTAGTGATACATATTAATAGAAAAATACTAGAAAATATCGACTTGGCTCATAAGTTATTCTTAGGCGGGATACAATCCCACAACCTTTGGATGTCCGGTCCACTACTGTCCCAATTGAGCTACCGAGCCTTGTGAGCACTTGTCGAAATTAGCAATTACATTTATATTTAAAACTTCTTTAATGTATGTCTAATATTATAAAAGATAATTAACTTTATGTAGAAAAGTTTATCACAGAAAATTTTATGTTTTGAAGAAGTAATTAATCCCCTTTAACTTTGATCTTTCGTTATTACTTATATAAGAAAAAAATCAAAAAACATAGAAAACCTACTATATGGCATTTTATATTAAACCGTGTCAAGAGTAAATAAATAAGTAGATACTACTTTTATTCATCGCCACTATCACAATATTATTACAGGCTATAAACCATCCCCAAGGAACGGAGAGTTGACGTCAACATTGACTTACATAAGTTAATAAATTTTTGATCCTCCATTTCTCTCATCAATCTCGCAATCGCATCAATTGTTATTGTATTTTAAATGTGTTTATTTTGTAAATACAGCACTTAACTAAGGAATTTTTTGCTAAAAAAAATCAACTTGTCTCAGTCTCAGATTTAGTTAGACGATTCTAAAGTTTAGTGAGACTTGAACTCAAAACCAATTTAAAATTTAAAATCATTTATAGTTTATTACTTGTAAAAGTATTACAGCGGAGGTTTATGCAGTAAAGTTTTAGTCACCGAAGTTGTGACTTGCGGTAGATTCCTTATCTCCGTTTTGTGACCGAACGCGGTAACCAATTCGACAACGAGCTCCTGGTAGTAATGACTTCTACTAATCACATAAGCTAAGGATATCTTATGGAGATACTTTTTTGTGAATTTTTCTCATAATAGAAGGCAAAGAGTGCAGGGTACAGGGTAAATGAGTTCTTTTAATACCGTAGTCAGTAATTTAATTTCTTAAAAATGTGATGATTAATGTTGATTTACGAATGACAGAGTATAAGGGATGATGAATGAATAGTGACATACCTTCTTCCCTGTGGTTTCATAAAAGATGTGGGGTTTTACCGAAACCTCCCCGTGGTCTTCTTAAAAGACGTCTTTCGCTGTTTTGTTTTACTTGCCAACAGTCGGGCTTGTTTACTAACACTTAGTGTTTTTTAATAAACCATTATTTCACTCTAATATCTGCCACAAAAAAATCACAAGAAAACTAAAACCACGCTTCTCGTTCCCGCCAAAAAAACAAAGGAAGCATTTGTAAAAAAACTCGGTAATATTACAAGGTAACGCGGACAGGTCGATTATCGCGTCGTCCATAATTTCAGCGTTTTAATCAACGTTAGCGAGTTCGCCCTCCCTTAGCTTCACCTGTCAGACGCCACCGTTTTAATTTAAATCCAGCATTCCTTAATAGTGGAGAAGCTAATGGATTTCTCATACTTTTCTTTAATTTTGAGAGCATTATGAATGCTTAATAGGATTCTAAATCACTTAAATTAAAAATTAAAGTGCCTTTAGTTTTGTAATTACTTTTTTATAACTACTACAGACATTGTTGCCCTGCCAGTTTTAGTAGCGAGATACAAAAATGATTCCCCACGCTGAAATATTTATTGCTTAAAAAAATGTCTGTTCTCAAAAATTTTATACAATATAAGTTTCCGTACAATGAAATGAATGGAATTTACTGACAAAAAACCAATAACACTGCCTTGTATACTTGTTTGTTTATGGTTAATCAAGAGTTGTTAAAGACCTTCATACACTTTGAAACTCTTTTTTAATCCTATAGGGGAAGATTTTTTTTTATACACCGTAACACGTTTTCTTTTATTTTAAACTTGAGTATGTAAAATAATAATTATGCTTCTCACTACAAAATGGTGGATTTCTTATACTTTCTCATGTTCTTAGCGTTACTATTTTCTAAAACGCTGAACCACGTGTCCTCTTATTTCTTACCAGGAGCCTATGTAGCGAGTTTCATGTTTCTTACTTTTAAAATGAGGGACTTACTAAAAAGGTCCTATTTCTTAGTATTTCTAGAAACGAGTATTAAACTACAAAAAACATGTATGTTTATTTTTTATCAAAGACTCAATATTTGGTTTCGCACAGTAAAATGGTGAAAATTCAACCCCGTATCCAGCATTTCAAGCCATTTTTTTCTAAAATGTTGAGGAGCACGTACATTTAATTTTATGCTTCTTCTATTTTACCTCCTCAAGGAGTTCCCAAACACCTTCTTGCCATATTTTTACTCTTTTTAAAAACACACTCTGAATTCCAAGTTTCTATGTTCAGTGGTTCAGGTTGTGCCGTATCTGTTAGTAATTCAGGAATAAGAAAGCTGTCTCTATACACAATACAATACAAAACCACTACATCGATTACACCACAAAACAAAGGGATAAACAAACACAGATAATAGCTTAAAACTAACGTGTAACAATCGCCGGCCTTATCGCTAAGAGCGTTCTCTTCCAGACAACCTTAGGATGGAGAGGATCTAGCTTCCTTATTATCTCTATACACCTACTTAGGTGGTGTAACTTCAATTAAAAAATAATATTTTAGGAGATATACTAATAATTAAAACAATAACGAACGTCAAAACTTAAATTAAATATAAATAAACGTGCATAATACTATGTACATATACTATAAATATAAATATTAATATATATTCATTGTATATAATAAACATACGTTGATAGAGAGCAGTTACCCAGCTATTATGAGAGATAGTGAGTCTTAACTAAATTAGTGAAAATAGAAATAGATTGTGCTCGTCTTATGGAAATTGGAAGAGAATTCCAAAGACAAACTGCCTGGACCGCAAAGGAACGGCTATAAAAGGTGGTACTGTGAGCGGGAATTTTGAGCGCCAGATTTTCTGATGACCTCAAGATAGTTTGGTAGAACTATGAAGATAATTAAAACATTCTTTAATATAGCGCGGGGACAAAGCATTTAAATAAACAACATAAGAAACTTAATTTGCTTGCTTCGAATATATTTTTTTTTATTTAATTAATTAATTAAGGTAAAAAAGGATTTACATTCATCGATGGATATTGACAGCACAGAATATCTGATATTGCATTAGTTTTTTTTTGATGGGATGCTAAAATATACTTCAGTATATCTTATTAAATCATACTTATGATTATTAAAAGTTAAAAAAGAGAGCGGATATTAGTAAGAAAATCTTACATTATTTAAAGAGTTTAGCCTGTATGTTTTACCCGGGGAAAATAAGGGCAAGCCGCTAGTTTTTTTTAATATCTTCAAATAAATCTAAAAGGAATAAAAGTATTTTTTTATAAATTGTCTGTTAAGTTATATCGGATTTGTTTTCAAGTCTTTATTAATCTTTCAAAAATGAACTTACGGCATTTGTTGCTAGGTCATACGAGACCAACGTTTATGAATACAAAAAGTTGTTGCCTATTGGATCTTTTAAAATTAATGTCATTTTTTATTAAACACATTTGGATTCCACACACAAACAAGCCATGCGAATTCCATTCGTATTTTAATAGTTGCTAGGTTGATTCTTGATGGTCGACAGTTGTAAATATATGAGTTTAATCTAGTGTTCCATGGGGAATGTGCTGGGATAAATGGGGTTAATATCGCATTAGGCAGTTTGTTTCAACGGAAGGCAATTTCCGTGACACGAAAGCTAAATTAAGCTTTTTGACCGAAATTAATATCTCAGGCACTAAACTGGTAAAGTATAGGAAAACCCTACTTAGTAAAACACGAAAGTAACACCGCCGGTTTAGGATTAAGAATTCTCAGAAAATAGGCTTTAAGACCTACGAAAAAAGCCGCAGCATTTACTTTGACAATGCTTATACTGAAATATAAACAAAATATACAATAGAGTGACGTCGAGAGAGAGATCTTGAGATAACAATACTTATATTTGTAATATTCAAAGAGCTTTTTACCAAAATGGTATACCCGTTTTATATAATACAAATATTAGTAACCATGTAGGTTTAACACGATAACTACATTAACTGATGTACAATTATCTTTTTTTATTTAAGCATTTAACTGTTTGATTCTTAAATCTGCAGAAATCATTAGCAAAATAAAATAACAAATCTCAGGTGTCAGGTGGTAAAATTTTTCCAGTAATAATTTTGATGTGTAGTCAGTTCAGTTGAAAACTTAATAGTATAACTAGTCTGGCCATAAATACTGTTACATAAAACCTTTTTTTCAACTTTTGAATTTTGAAACGCGTTTATTATTTTAAAAACTTCTTTCGATTTCACACATATTTTTTACATTTTGCCATTGTACCATTTCACTCATTCGTATTCATTTTTAAATTACAATATAGAAAGGGGGTATTAAATAAAATAAGATTGCAGTGATCGCCTTGCACAAAGAGGGTATGGAGCCGTCGCACATACGAGTATTTACCCAAAAAACCTGGCCAAAAGTCAAAAACGGAAAGTATGATAAAACTTGTCGCAACCATCTCTTTTTGACAGCCAAATAATCGCTTTATAACATTGTACTCCTCGCGCGCCCTTCACTTCTCAGGAGGTGGTTCAAAGGTAGTCGAAACTTAGTCTTCACCTTGTACGGTCTACTGTTTTCTTGACGCTCTCGTTTTTTCTACAAATTGCACACGCAATTTTAGTTTTTTTGTATTCAGTTGGGGAAATAAACAATATGGATATGAAAATTGACGGTATTTATCTTTATTATAATTGCATTACAATAAATTTATCTCCATATCAAATATTTTTTATGAATTATTAAAAATTGATATATAAAAATAAGGTGTTATTGTTAAAATTTCTTAAACAAAAGCGTTTTTGTTTATGTTCCGGGCATGTCCGAGCTGTAGTGTATTATTTTCTATATAGTATAGGTCATTCCTAATAGAATCACAGAAAAATATATACCGCTTTATTCCGCCATCTTGTTTGCCAGATATTTAAAGGCAGCTATATTATATTTGGTTTTCTATGTGATTTGTAATAAATGATCTTTTATCTACATGTTCCACTGACGCTTGTATGAATTTCACTAAAAAGCAGTTACATGAGTTCATCAGACAATGTCCGAATAAGAAAATAGATTCAAAACTGTTATTTTTGGAATAAACGGTAGGCGAATTGACTAAGTGTCCCGATAGTAAAGTTAGCCAGTTACGACAATATTTAAGTTATTTCCAGAGTGAATTAAAGCAAAAATGGGCAGCTGCAAGTTATAAACATGAACGCTTATAACTTGCAGCAAATCCGGTCAGCCGAGGAAAAGAAAATTGTAAAAGAGAAACAGGAGGAGATCCAAAAGGCATTTCGTGAAGAAATGGGACTTTTGGTAGATATACCAAAAGCAGGTTTTGGAAACACTAACGATGGTAACATATCCCAAAGATTCCTTTCTGATCCAGAAGCTGCTGCCCGAATTACAGGCATAGACTGTACATTAATAAACAAATTTAAAGTAATCCTGGACACTATTTGTAGTGGCCATATGATTGACACAATAAAGTTCAAAACCTACGCATTTGAAACCGCTACCCTGTACGTACAGCTGCATAGGTGGCATCCGATGTCACCCACTGTACATAAAATCTTAATCCATAGTGCTACAGTCATTGCATATACAATACTGCCAATTGGGTTGCTGTCGGAAGAGGCTGCTGAAGCCCGTAACAAGCATTTCAGACTCTATAGGCTAAATTTTCACGAAAGTTTGATAGAGTAAAATGCAATAAAGATATATTAAACCGATTGTTACTTACCTCCGATCCATTGTTAAGTAGCAACCAAAACCAACCTCCTAAGAAAAGTAAACCATTCTGTCCGGATACTATAAATTTTCTACTTGAAGTGGGCAACAAAGAAATCGAATGCAGTGACGTTGAACAGAATGATGAAAACGAAGAATCTGATTTTTATGAATAATCATCGTAGGGTTAAGTCTGTTACTTGTGATTATGTACCTTTTTAAATAAAACAATCACTTAAAAACAGTATCCGGTTGTTAATTTATGCAGCTCCACAGAATATATTACACATAATAATTATGGCCAGGTTTTTTGAGTAAATACTCCACTGTGCGTCGGTCATATTCCTTACACTTCAAAAGCTTGGTATCGGCCATATGTTCGTATATCGTACTATCAACAGATACAACTTCCTCTGTCGAAGACCATAAAAGATCGAGGCGGCCGCGTGCTGTTAGAACTATAAAGGCTGTTAATGCTGTTAAAGCCAGAATTCGTCGAAACCCCATTAGGAAGCAAAAAATCTTAGCGCTAAAAATTAAGACTAGGACTATGTCGTGTATTATAAAACAAGACCTAAAGTTCGATGCTTATTGTCAATATACAGGACATACCCTAAATCAATCTTTACAATTATAGAGAGTGGATCGATCATAATGCCTTCTGCCACGATACGCAGGTTAAAGGCACAGAAGTATCCTCTTTACCGATGAAAGAATTTTCACGATTGAAGAGCACTACAATAAGCACTACAATAAGCAAAATAATAAAGTGCACGCTCACAGTTCTAAAGAAGCTGCTCAAGTGGTTAGAAAGGTACAACGTGGTCATCACCTCTGTTAGTGATAGTTTGGTGGGACGTGCCTTACCAAGGCGTCACAAAGCTTGTTTGAGAAAAAGGAGTGAAAATTTCAGCCAAAGTGTACCAAGAGATAGTCTTGGATCGTGTTGTGAAACCTCTCAGCAATACACTTTTTTTTAAATGTACCGTAGACTTTACAGCAGGACTCTGCACCTGGTCACAAGGCAAGAACTACTCAAGCCTGGCTTGAAGCCAACGGACTTCATAAAAGCGGAAGACTGGCCCTCATCTAACCCAGACCTCAACCCTTCAGTCAACAATTTATGGTCAGTTTTAGAGAACATGGCCTGCTCGTACTTCATGTGTCTTATAGACACGGCGACATCGAGTCTCTTAAAATCACTGGAGCAAGCAATGGCGAAATTTCCCATGGAAACTGTGCGTAAATCCATAGAATCGTGGCCAGACAGATTAAAGGCCTGTATAAAAGCCAAACGTGGCCATTTCGAATAGCGTACTTTATTATTTTTTGCTGAGGATTTAATGAATATGTACATACAAAGTTTTAGTATATTACATTAATTCATAAAAAAAACAATTGCCTTTTCATTTGTAATGGAACTTATGGCCAGACTAGGTAGTAACTCACCACTTATTGATCTGATTTTATTGGTTAGTATTTTTTTAAGATTTTTTCGGGTACAAATAAGTCACGTAGACTCTAGTATAATATTTTTCAGATATGCATCATTACGCGTGTCAAAGGCATCGGACTTAATGTAGAAGAGGCCTAGAGGCACGCTCTATTTTGCTACGTCTCGACACAAACGCTATTCTTAGTACTTGGTGCTTGCACATGCATAAGAAACTCTACTCTTTAGCACAGAAGACAAAATAGGACAGGTTAAGTTTAAATTTAAAAACGTGAACGTAAAACGTGATAAAAAATATAAGAAGATAAATATAAATCAACATCACATACATTATGCCGTAACTGAATTACTCGTGTTATGGAAATTAGAAACAATGGCGATACCACAACACATACTCTACACATTATAAATTAGTTCACTTCTTCATTGATCTGATCGGTGATCGAATCAGGGGCCTCGGAAATAAAAACTACTTATTCAGACGAGAGTCGTACCAAGTATATCAATTTGGGAGGCTGAATATGGTAAATTCAGTTCAAAATTTCAGTTTTTTCAATTCAATTTCATATTTTTTTACGTTTGTCAATTGTTTAAACATAAAAAGAACTCTTAGAGATTGCTTAACTAACAAAATGACTAATTTATCAATCATAAATATATTAGAAACGATAATCACTGGCACCAAAATGAATAATTAGTTCTTAAACAGTTTTATTTAATACTTTGATGTCGTTCGTTTGATGATTTCACTCAAATGAGCACTTTTAATATCTTATTATACCCAAGACAAAGTTTTGCAATGTAATTTGTGTCTAAGCCAATCACAAATATAATATCAAACAATCTTTACAACCGTCAATCACGGTTGGGTTAACAATTGAGCAAAACTATAATGTTTTTCATTACAATACAGTTTCCCATAGTTGAGTTACATTTAGTGCTATTGTGTGTGTGTGTGTCCCTTCAGTCCTTTGATCAGAAAACAAATATACCAAACAAACAAGAAATAGTGATCGTGTACACAACAAAGGGTTAAGGAAAATAGTTAAACCTATACTCTGTGTATACGTTTGTAGTTCGGTAACATTTGATAGATTTGTGGTCTCTAAAATTTCTAATTAACTTGTCCTCTCGTTTAAAACCACAAATCAAATAAGTATTGTTTCGAATAGACGAAAAATCTACAGAGTTACGTAAACCTTGAATAATTATTTCTTTTTATTTGAAAGCATTGGTAAACTTACGAGCAGAATATTGTGTTATCATTCGATAGAAAATGTCAACTTAACCGAAAACCAGGAAGTGGTTCAAATAAACTTACAAGATTTGATTACAAACATACACTGGGACAGGTAAAACAAAATTAAAGTTACACTATATTAATTTCGTAAATATTCTTCAATATAAACTGAAAAATATTAACACTATAAACAATCGACTTGGCTCACGAGTTTCAAATCCGCAACCTTTTACCCCTTGACGGCCAGCTATGTATTAAATACGTTATTTCTCTCTCTCTATCGGGGAAAAATATAATTCAATCAAAAAGAACCATTACCGAAGCCGTAATAAGGATTAAATCAGATTGCGTGCTATAGAGCATTATATAATGCTCCCGGATTTTAAGGGGTTAATGTGCGATTCACAGCTCGAGCTTTTGTAAAAATGTTTCTTTCGAATGCGAGGATATTCCTGTCATTGAGAGCAGTGGACCGGACATCCGAAGATAGCGGGTTCAAATCTCGCCTGACAAGAAAATGTCAATCGATTTTTCTAGTATTTTTCTAATATTTATCATATAAAATAGCATTGAAAAGACAAACATACAAAAAACATAAAAGATACTAAAAAAACTCGGTTGAATATATATTTTCCCTATATTGCCACAGTAATTACGGTACCTACTAACGTAAATAACGTATTTGTGTTTGAGTTTTTCCAATTTCTTCAAGAATTTCTTTGTACCAATTTATGAGAAAATTGTACAAGTATTTTTTTCTATATGTCTTATGAAACAGTACAGTTAATTATCTGAGAAGCTTGTTTGAAAATTGTTATCATAAATAAATTGTACATTTTTTTCTGTTATACATAAAATAAAATAAACTTGATGGCGCAAAGACTAGAGCGCCGACCGCTTCCATATTTCGATTGTGGAGGTTCAGCAACTTCCGAAAAGACCAGTCGTCAAAAAGGGGACCGAGAAAATATATCATCTCGAGCTAATACGTGCTTCGGAAGGTACACCAAGCCTGCAGTCAATGGACACTGATTATGTGTGGTGGTCTGGTCTATTCTTCCTACGGTATTTTCATTCGTAAGCCTACGCTCCATAATTGGAGATATAATAAGTTTATGCGGATTACGATGACACTCGAAAGAAAGCTTTAAAGTCATACATTCATGATTGCTATTGTATATTTTACAAAACAGCGTATGTGCTCTTGCTCTTACTTTACTCTTCATATGAATTTGTTTGCAAGAATCAATAAAACAGTTCTAGACTCAAACTACGAAAGCATAAATACATATGGCTGTATTCTTGTTGACTTTGTTGTAATCAACGAAATGATGATATCATAACACTATTAGTATTGTAATATCAAAATAATGTTGTTTTTTATTTTGTGGATTATGTATGGTGACGACGTATTATATTGTAAACGTCGTTACTTCTGTTAAAGCTGACGAGTTTCTTGCGCCCATTCTTCTCGTCAGTTAAAAGACGTCCTTAATGGGTGGTAGGTAAAAATGTTGGACGATTCAAAACATCTTATTTTGAGTGCATTTGAATAAAGTTATTTTCATTTTCATTTTTTCATTTCATTTTCATAACACACCTACTGACATACGTTAAACAGGAATTAAGCATGAGTTTTATATTTTCCTTGAATTCACTTCGATTTATATTCTTGTAGATCTTACGTGAAATTGTGAATATTTATTCCTACATCTCAATTGTGACAATTACCAATAAGTAGCACAGTAATTGAAATCAATCAAAATGTAAAAGCAGTTCCCTGCAAACTTAGCGAGGTTTACATAGAAACGCAATCTGTTTCTTCTGTAAGTTTTATAAGTTGTTCGCGCTTAAGTATTAGTATGTATAGGGGTACTGAACAATACCACGTATTTAAAAATTAGAAAAACAATAATAAATCACATCAACAACGATATTTTGAGTTAATAGTATCTAAATCGATTTTTACAACAATATATGAAACATTACGTCTGATTGAAAACAGATATTATCTCATAATCCATTAAATCCATATCAAATAATATTATAAATGTGAATGTAAGTTTGTTTGTTATGCTTTCACGCAAAAACTACTAAACCGATCATCATGAAATTTCGTACATATATTCTTGGAGGTATTAGAAGTAACATAGGATACTTTTTATTGAAAAAAAATTGCGGGCAAAGCCGCGGCTAAGAGCTAGTAATAAATAAAAACAGGCACATAAAAACTCCACGCATTCCTGTCTTTTAATAATCAGCGATATGTTTGTGAATAAAGGCCATATCACCGATATGACCTTTGTTCATGTGTGCATTTTTAACAATCTTATTATACTTTTCAAAGGTCAGCTTGTGTGGAGTTTTGTCTTAAAAAGACAAATCTTTACCCAAAAATGAACCTTGTGTTTTTGAAGCCGGAAACTTTGTGCAGTAATTTTATTCTTTCCAATAATCATTAAAAAATATTATGTATGTAATATTTTCATGGATAAATTGAGAAGCGACTGTTAATATTTTAATTTCCTTAAAAAAGGTCCAAGAGAATCTCTGGTTCACTGACTGTATATGGTGCGCACCACCCTTTTTTGAAAAATAAATATGTCTTCAATATTGACAGCTGAGCTCCACAGCAACAGTCTATAAAACTATGAAAATAACTAAAATAAACTATTCTTGCCGTCCCTTAATTCTTCTTCGTCATTAGCCTTATTTTTAACAGCAATTTGTGGAACTAAGTCTGTTCAATAAAACATCGATATTAGGATAATAAAATCCTAAATTATATAAAAATATATATAAGTATACATAAGTCAGTTTAAATTAATCGTAAACATGGTTAAATGATGATATCAATTTCTCTTTGATCCACTATTTTAAGCAAATTTTGGACATGAAAAATAAATACATAGAAAATAACGTGATTTAAGACATTCAATTTACGCAATTATTTTGGGTAATATTCTATAAAAATAAATCATTATTACAGCTATCGAATAAAATAAAATAATAATAATAATTTCAATACATGCAAACAATTTTGATATATAAAATCAAAATCACAAGAAAAAAATACTATATCAAATTCTTATTATAATGTGAAGAACATCATAAAAATTGTGAATCGGATAATAGCATCTCTCAATTCTAAATGTAGTTGATTGATTGTTACAATCTACTTTTATCTAACTTCTTTATACTGTATATATTTATCTAAGCAATAACTATTACTTTTTATAAAACTTTGTTAAGAAACAAATCTGCCTCTTTTCTAATTTAATTTAAGTTGCTTAAAAACTTCTACAACACTCATAAGTGCCAGATAGTTACTAACCACGCGTTGTTTGCCCTAATAATTGGTCGTAATGCAAACTTTATAAAGCTGTTTTTTTAACACGCGCGATTTTATAAACAAGGAGAAACTGCCTAATATATTTTACGAGTAAAATTTTACTAGGTAAAGCATTATCTTTAAGTCAAGTTTTCATTCAGTATTAAATACATAAATCAACTTTAATAAATTGACATTTTGTGATGGGAAATTCTGCTGATAAGCAATTTTCAAAATGGCGGGTCATCAAACATTATTATTTGAGCTGATTCATGCTTCGAATTAAGTCTTTGACCCTGAGAGCTTTCTGGCACATATCGATATCAATTCCCAGTCAGGTCAGAACAAAACCCTTGTCAAACTGCATTATCTTGGGTCTTCGTGATGGCGGTACAGTAATTTAATTAAGTACAGATATTATGAAAGTCATATATGTTACTGTCTTATTAATTTAAAACGAAATTGTACAAGGAAGCCGAAGAACTGCGCAGTATTTATATAACATTTTCTTTGAACACTTACATACATGCTAAAGAAAATAATCAGATAGAATTTAACCACCTGTTATCTTTAAAATAGAAAAACGCATAGAAAATAAGACTCTATATATAAAAAGTCCTAAACGATATCCGAGAGACTTGAGTTTCCTCTGTCTTATATCAGAGACTTTTTTGAGTCTTTATTTGAACACTTGTCAATTTAGTGATTTTATTTATTTATTTAGTTTTCGGCGAATCATCAGCTTACAATATTGTATAACTACAAGCTTTAACACTAAAAATGCTAGTAAAAGATTCACACAGGTTAAATTGGTCTAGCTATTTCTAAAGTGAGTTCAATTAATATAATTTCAATGAAATTAAAACAATGTTACAAAAATAAAAATACAAAAGCAGAATTATTCATTTTTGAAGAAACGCCTGCTAATAAGTGTCCTCGCCGCACGGATACTTGTATTAAATACATCCACATCAAATTATTAGACATATCATTAAATTCCTTCATTGCTCGGTGAATAAAATTATTCTACCTATAATTAGTATTGCAAAAGGGCAAATGAAAAGGTGCAACTCGTCGCGAACTACGAGGCACATTAAAAAAAGGTTTATGAAGAAGCTCAGGGCAATCAATCTTACCAGACGACATCTTACAAGTTGGGACCTAGCTCCTAGCGGTCCACCCCGGGCAACGATGTCACGGACCAACTCGGCCCCTGGTGACGGCTGTTGATCCCAGCGTCGGTGGTATCAACTACCACAGTGGTACTGTGGTGCCAATGTGGGTTGGTAATAATTCAGTTGCGCAACTTAGGAACGGTCTTGGTATCGTGGCTATGCTGTACCAGGTAACTCATTCTGGAGGGTAGCGGGATCCGAAGCATGGTTTTAACCGCTGGCCGACCGCAGTTGTTAGGGGGCCCAACTAGCACGCCAGCCACGCGTGAAAGGTTGCCCCGCCAACTTGCGAAAAATCCTGAAATGCTCCACCGTGCTAGTTGGCGACTCGACGGGAGGACCCGATGGCCATTTCGGGGGGGTTCGGGCGTCCCCACAGTGTCCAGATGAGTTCCCTCTTTTGGTTAGCTTAGCCAAAGAAAACTTTTATGTTCGACTAAGTAGCGTCTCGACTAAAAATCCTACCCCTCAACATTTACTATCATGAAAAGAAGGAATAGGAAGAATTTAAAAACAACGACTGCACTTCTTCCTATTTAAAGTGCACCTTGCGAACATTATAGGACTACACTCAAATCTCCATCCGGTACATCACGATCTGGAGACCGAGAAGCCGCTCCTATTCTTCTTGACGGAGACTCAGATAGCTACCCCATCGGACGAGACGTATCTCAACTACCCTGTTTACACAATTGAGCATAACTTTATGATGTGTGCAGGGGTCTGTGTTTTCGTCCGCAATGACATACGCTATAGGCGTTTCCGATGCTATGAAAAATCAGGGTTTTCCGTTATCTAGTTCCTAGTGGACACAGTGGTAGAGAAGATGCTCTACATTTGTGTCTACCGATCGCACAGCAGTGACCGGGAGATGACTCGGCTCATAGATTACCTCACAGAGACGACAGACTAGGCAACTCAGCGATATCCAGCGACGGAGATTATTTTTTTGGGTGACTTCAACGCCCACCACAAAGAGCGGCTGTTCCCATACCAGAAAACTGACCATGCTGGGAGAGAAGCGCGACGATTTGCCCTAGCGCTAAATCTTACCCAGCTGGTAGATCAACCTACACGAATTCCAGATATTGCTGGCCACACACCCAATTGTCTTGACTTACTGCTGACAACTGATCGACAGAAACATTCTCTGGGATCGTCCGAACACTGTGTGGTGAAATCCGTATCAATCTGCTCTCTTCCGGATGATAGCCCTAGAGGCATAAAGCGGGTATGGCGTTACGAGTCAGCAGATTATTAGTGCTATCCCTGGTGGCAAACTTGCTTCTCATCGAGCGACCCTTCGTGCACCGCTGATGCGATCGCGGATGCAATTTGGCAGGGAATGGAGTATTTTATTCCATTCTCATTCGCCACTCGAGTGAATGTAAGTAGGCGAAAAATAATTATAAGTAGGATTCCACTTAATTCCACTAAGATTAAAGTTGCCCACAACTAGTATTTTACTATAAGGATTTAAGGTTATATTTTTTTCAAGTTTATAAACAGAATTACTAAGTTGCGTAGAAAAATTGTTACCCAAATATAGTCTACATAAATATAATACACAAACATATATGTAAAGTAACTGCGTGATTTAAAGGAGTTTTCTCTAAGGTGACCGTTAGCCACAAATCTGCGGCAGAAGAATGGAAGTTAGGTTGCGGATTAACAGCTAAGTGGCGTCGCTCTAGTCGAGTACTCTGTCACCCAGGGACTGCTTTGTGAAATCATAATCACAGTCCCGCCTCCAGACGGCATCTTTATCATCAAATAACTCACTGTCGTCAACTAACCAAGTCTCGGTAAGTAAAATTATACTATGACTCGACATACATAAATTAAGATAAAATAAGTTGGTTTTCGATCGAAGTCCACGCACATTTTAGTAATACAAGCTTATTGTATTATTTCCGTATTAGCCATTCGGATTCGAATAAAATGTAACAACATTGAAAAACAAAAAATATAAATTTATTTGAAAATTTATTAACGTGGTCACATGACGTTAAACATAAAAGTCCCAAATGATGAACGCGAAAACCCGTCACAGTCACGGTCAAGTATCACTTAACTTTACAGATAAATAGCAAATAGCCAAACGCAGTTACCATCGGCAGCTTTAGCCAGCGAGAACGAATGACTAACCGGCAGCAAGAAAGCAAGAGCAGTGAATAGCTGCCGCGTTATCGGTTTGGCTCAGCAGCTCAACATTTTGAAATTAATGAACACAATACTTTCAGCAAGCAAAGCTATTAGTTGAAGCCATTTAGCATTAAAAATAAATATTGACTGACTACACAATTTAAGCGAGATAAGTGATTAAAAGTAATTAAACGACAAATTAAATAAGCTTGTTTAAATCACTCTCTTTTGCTACAATAGAAATATTTCAAGTATCTGACTTTCTCACATGAATTTTTCCGTATTTAACCCAGACGTATTTATACTGCTTATCCTTGGCTAATGTCTTAACTTGAGTGAGTAGCCTTTTGTTCGCTGGCGTAAGGTGATTATTCACGAAGATTCGCTGGTTGGAACCCTGCAATCCTGGAATTTTTCGTACTGTTAAGGACTTTTTGGTACGAGCAGCAGCAACGAAATCTTCCTTTATATAGAATTATAATAATATTCGTTTATTACCATAAAAAGATTACATTTCTTACTTAAGCGTTACTTCAAGCTTATAAATAGATTAACAAATGTAGCATAGCATCTGTTGCCAAACTAGGTAATACATTACCTGTACCTATTTCAGCATACAGTGCCTTTAGCTACATTAACAAGTTTATCTTATACTTTTACTTATGATTATTTTTTATTGAGGAAATACAATGATGGTCCTCTCTGTGTGTAATATGTAGATGAGTGAGTGTATGTGAGAGGGTGAGTGTAATTCATTTATTTAAATTCAGATGGATTCTATTTGACACTTTCAATTACCATTCATCGTAGTATACCAATCAATTTTTCTGTTTCGTCATAAGACTTTGTCACAAGGAAGGCTGACACTACTTTCTTACCGCTGTTTTATTCATAGGATATACATTTTTATTTTATTGATTTTGTTGTACACAATGGGACCTAAAAATGGATAGAACCTCTGGGCCGAGGTTGTTTTTGTCCCAGAAGTCTGATAACACGCAGCAAACCATCTACGCCTCTTTAACAAATCAGGGGAGTATTCTAACAGGGAGTGTGCTTCACAACAATCCTTAGTAAGAACAGTTGCCGGACTGTCAAAACCTCCGTTGTTGAAGCTGATAATAATTAGTTTTTCCTTTGTGGCTTGCATTGGCACCCTTGAAATATAGTTGATTTGCGATTTGGGAACATAATAAACAATGGCCTTTCCAATTGAGTCAGTTATTTCAAAAAGATTTTCCGTTTGCTTGACAGGGATACCCTTCACCTCCATGTTGTTAAGACGGGCTGTCTGACCCTTAGCTTCACGATATTTCTTTAACGACTCGAGCTCCTTCTTTGTTGCATCCAATACTTGTGAATATTGCTGACATTCGGACACAACACGTTCCACCTTTAAAATGCGATATCCGATTTCAGTAATTTGGGCACAGCCAAAATCGAACCGCTTGTCACTGAGCTCCATCATTAAAAGGTGCATTGAAACCGGCACACTTAAAAATGTTTGGCAGGACTGGTAATAATTAAAAAGCTGAAAAATGTTTGCTATCACTGAATTTAGAGCAACACACGCGTATGGTCACTTAGAGTACTCACGACTGACTGATGCACATAATATACAATAATATGCAGGTACTGCTTGCTGAGCAGAGTTTTGAAATATATCCTGAACTGCAGATACTTTTTACTCGGAATAATGAGAGTTCATCTATATGTATCAACTGGAAATCTATGAAGAGTTGCTTGGTGTAAAAATCAGAAGAAACTCAACAGACTATGTTAGAGGTTCTATTTGCCGCTGATGGTATAGATTTTCTAAAAAGAATTCAATAAAAGTACACAAACAGTCTTCAGGACTCACACAGTGCTGTTTGGAAGACTATGTGTGTGCTTTTATTTAATTTTTCTAATTCACGCGAAGTGAAATATGTCTAAAATTCATGTTTTCTCATTTTAGCCAAAAAGACAACTGACAATTTCGAAATGGAACGAATTTTAAGAGACCCTCTAAAAGTTCGCAAGATCCTGTGAACACCACTAAAAAGGCGTTTAAATGACAGCTATTTAAAGCTTAAGATTATGCAAAGTGAAGGCGATTCAATTATAGAATGACGATTCACCCGAACACTTGAACAAACCGAAGTTCTAAATTCAAAACTGTTAATAAAAAGGAATAGCCAGTGATTGTTACAATTTATTCATTTTGTTTTTCGCTATCTGAACATAACAATGTCTTCGGTAGCAGGGACTCTGTTTTAAAATGTTAAACAAAACAAGCATATTACATGATGGCGTTGTGCGATTAAGTGTGTGATTTGCCTTAGTGTTATAATAGTAGTTTATGATACTGTTGCATAATAAGGGTTCTTATAACACGAGTGTGTTTTAAAAAAACGAGCCGTAGGCGAGTTTTTTTATAGTATCACACGAGTGTTATAAGACCAAGTTATGTATAGTGTCATACACTACTTTATCTACTTTCATACTATAATACGTAAAACAATATTGCAAATAAAACGCTGAATATAACAACAAATTTTTAAATGTCAAATGTTGGCGCCAAGGTGCAAATATCGATTGCGCATGCGTGTTGCGTCGTCACGGACTCGTTCATTGAAACCTTTTTAAAGTAGAGGTTCAACCTCCTTGGTCCAGATGGAGGTTGTATAGGTGTATCGTTATGATAAAAAAGTTATATTATGTTACAAGTGTCCATACAAGACCTGTATCGTAATGAAACTTTTTTTTTATTATTTTTGGCCTGTACGTAATGTTTGTCATAAGCATTTTGTTTTCAGTTTTAGAATCTTTGTATTATAGTATTAGAGTAGATAAAAATATATATCAACTAGCTGACCCAGCCACACGTTGCTGTGTTATAAATTAAAATAAAACCTATCCTATCTTTTAAGTTAGATCAAATAACAGATAGTTACGAAGTTTGATCAAAATCGGTTAAGTGGTTAAGAAATCCATCGCGGACAAACATCGTGACACGTAATTTATATATATTAAGATATCAACACCATACGCCATAAAATAAATATTGTATGAGAATATTCATAAAATAAACAATTATATATTTTGATATACGAGTACTTTCTGTATATTTGTCGATTTAATTAAGTATCATCGCTTTCACGCTTCCGTAAAATTATTTAAATCAGTATTCATTTCGCGCGTAAATATTATTTTTAATACAGTAAATATTCACTGTCTAGCTTAAATTCCTTTGCACTTATTGACCGGGCAATTGGAAAAAGATACTTCGTAATTCAAAACGGTGTAAGACACAAATATAAGAAATATGTAAATAAAACAATTACTGAAAAATCTAAAACGAAATCTATGCTTCATCAAATCTTAAAAGAATCTTAACTTTCTTCGGAACGGTTAATTTTCTAATAGGCTTTAATAGGACTTAATGTAATTTATGCTGCGACACTAAGATGTCTGGAAAAGTAGCATTATGAGCGGAGAACTCGCCCATGTTTCAAATAAGCTTTTGTTCCAAAATACTGTAAAACCTTAAAATAACTTTGCTCCACTTTTATTTTCGTCCGCAGAACGACTGATCAATTTGTAGCAACTGTAGTCGAACGTTTATCTATTGCTTTGTATTACTGAGTATTTCCATCTTGTTTCGCTGATTTGTCTGCTTAATTTCCACTTTTCACACTGCCCTTCCCTAATACTATGCCTAGTGCAGATGGTGGGGGCTATAACCGGTCCTTGAAAATGTTGCCTTACCTTCGAAATCTCAAAGCTCAAACTAATACTATAATACTGAGTACGTCGCGTTGTTCCATCTGTATAGGCATGCAACTTAGCAATCTCGGTTATTTTGACAGAAAATTTTTGATCAGACGCATTTTTGTTCCGAATATTGCTAAAAAACTTTCTTGAGTTCTAAACACGTGTTATCTTCTACATAATCTTTAAGGATGCGATCATTGTGAGCGTCGTTTATTCGTTCATTAAACTCTAACTCCCTTTAATTGTAACCAGCAGCTATATAATATTAAATTATTCAATCAAAATACTTTTACAGCGCAACTTCACAAAATTTAACCTATATGAGAGAAAGAAAAATAGCAAGACGAATGGATACCGCAAGTTAGAGGAAGACTGGCCTCTGGTCCACGGCCCACTTAACACGCTTTGAGAAAAGTTGTGGAAAGTGAACTGAGTACCACAATGCCAGGAAAAAAATATTGATGAAGTAAAATTGACTGTAAAACTTAAGTTAGTTTGTTCGCTGAAAAGCAAAGTGAAATTAAATTTTCTCAATTCATCAAAACTTTGTATTCGTTTATAACAGCACAGTCAGACAGGTGCACAGAGTTTTGCGAATTATTTATCTTCCCTTCTTGACGTTTTCAATTTTGTCAAACGTTTGCTCGAAAACAATCTCCATTTCCTTCACTTCTTGACTATCTTGTGATAAAACTTGCGAAATATTAAAGGGGCCACTACAATTTGTAATGAAATGAAATTAGAAAAATACCTACCACGCATTCAGAACGTCTTTTAACTGACAAGAAGTACGGCCGCAAACTTTGAAAGAAATAACGATATTAACAATATTTTACGCCGTCACCATACATATACACAAAAAACAATATTATTCTGCACTTTTACATCAACAGGCTCTCATTTTTTTTTGCATAATTGTAAGAAATCAGTTTTAACGGAATACACCAAAATCATTAACTATTTACTTCCGAATAACTTTCCAGGTAACCTCTTTTTAATGACCAAATGACTGGACTTATCTGGAAGAGGCTATATATTTTCGAGACGCTACCTATTTACGTGCATTTTTTTTTAATGTAATTGGTTTTAAAGCCTAACATTTTAAAAGCCTTTGAATTAAAACACTTTTTTACGGATTTATCGCATATTTTATGTTATTTTATATTTAGTCCTGACGTTTCGACTCCGTTACAGGAGCCGTGATCATAGGATGACTAAGATAATGGTTGTCATGTATTTTCTACTACCTTCACAATAATTAAATCGGGCACGTTCCTAATTGTTAAAATTGTTTTGTATAAATCAAATTGTTTTATGATTACATTTTATTTAGTTATTAAATTCTCACTACGATTACATTGTATACTACTGAGTCTACTACCAGTTCGGAAATTGTGAGGCTCTTCCGAGAAGAACTTCCGAGCGAAAGAAAATCGGGCAGGAGGACCGACCTCCTTCTTCGCGCAAAATCCGTAAAAAAAGGGTTTTATTCAAATGTGATATATGTGCGCAGAAGTGTAAGAACTAAATATTTTATAGCCTCTTTCTACTACAATAGCTCTCAGCAATTTCAGGTCATTGCAGGATTCACGATATTCATATAGACTTATTAGAACACGCCTGACGAAGCGAAAAGGGTAAACGGTTGCAGACGGCTCGACTTCTTCAAGTATGAATAAACTGCTCCCGCTTGCTTTTAAATAAGTAAATGGAAATACTGAAACGCTTTCAGGTAACTAAGTACTACATAGTGTATTTATTAAGCTTGACATTTCACTAAACTCTCTGCAAACGAGAAAAATACGACAGAATGAAAGGTAGACAGCTATTATCAAACAACACTGACCTTTGATAGTGTAACTCCCGGTCACCATTCGATTGCCTGATAGTTCAGGTTTTATAGTTAAAATTAGTGCTTTTATCACAAGTGTTGCTCCATGACCGATCAGCATTCGATAAGCCGGTTTGGTTTTTGGTTGCTTATCTACTGATATTTTTGAAGCGAAGTGAGCGAAGCTCCCATGGATCAGTTTCAATGGCGCAATGTCTGTTACGCCATAACTTCCCGAGTTCTTAACCGACTTTAATAATTTTTGTGTGAAATCGAATCAACAGGTTAAGGTTAGATGTCACCAGATTGTGACGGAGCCCGAATTTTAAAATTCGCAAAAATTCCCATCGAAATATTTTTTTTTTATTTTTTTAGGTATTACGCTCCGCTCCAATATTAGGTGCTAGCGTAGCTTTATGCTTAGCGATTGCATATCCTAGTTATAAAGAATATTACGAAAGCGATCAACACTTTATTATTACTCCCATTAACTTTAAATGGTTTGGTAAATGCTTGTGTCACAAGTAAGTTCCCGTCCAAAATCATCGACGAAGATATAACTCGATTCTCTTGACTTAAAACTGTCATTTCTTGTGACTGGTGAACTACAGCCGCCTTGCAAATATAATGGATATAATAAATCGAAATCTTATTAATTTAACTTTAAAATTCAATAAAATAAAATTAAAAGTTTTTCAGATAGCTGGCCATGTCCTATAAGGGTTTTGAAACGTCAGGATTAAATATATAAAAAATAAATAATAATAAAAAGGCACGTAAATCCAGTAAAACATGATTATTTTTAAATTTATGAAACTATTTTAATTAATATCGTATGCATTAAAATTATGTTAGTAAGAATCAATTTTGTCTATACCTTCTAAAATGAGGAGGCAATAGTTTGAGTGAAAATTAAAATGAAACAGGAAAGAGAATATAATGCGTACAAGCTATTTGTAACAAAACATAAGATTAATGATTTCTTGGACGATAAGTTATGGCCATCTGGAATAACATTCAGGCGTTTTGTGAATTTTAATACGAGGCGACCTTCTTGCAAAATTGATGGATGCAAAAATACAGACACAAGAAACGGTCAATCTCAGTAAAGTAGTGACTTTTAACTGCAAGTCACTCAAGCGTTCTCTGGATGGCATCAGAGCGTTGTGTCAGTCAGCGGACATAATAGCCCTACAGGAGACGTGGTTGATGCCACACGATCTACCTTTACTCGGCGTGGTTGATGACGCGTTTGGGTGCACCGGGACGTCGGCGGTCGATACTGCGGCTGGTCCGTTGAGCGGCAGACCTTACGGAGGCGTGGCATTATTATGGCGTAAGGATGCGTTCGATTCAGTGTCGCCCATTGATTGTGATAATGTGCGCGTGTGTGCGATCAACATAACTGTGAGTAGTAGATCAGTAGTTGTTATAAGCGTCTACATGCCCACCGACTCGAATGACAATCTTCCTGAATTTACGGACTGTCTTAGTACTATCCGTTCGATAATTGAAGTAGAGGAAAATAAAGGAGTTGAGTCTTTTTATATTGTAGGGGACTTTAATGCACACGAGTTATTTTGCACTGAGATGTTAGATTTTTGTATAGATCAAAGTTGGCATTGCGTAGATTTAAGTATGTGTGACAATAGTACCTACACTTATACTAGTGAATCGCATGGTTGTAATAGATGGTTGGACCACTGCATAGTCACTGAATCGGCGCGGCAATCAGTTACAAGTGTGACAGTGTTGTATGACGTGCACTGGTCCGATCATTATCCTATGGTTTTGGAATGTGACTTGCGAAAACTTAAGCCTAAGGTTAAAGATAATGTCAGTAGTATTAAAACACAAATAAATAGAGTTCTTTGGGGCGAGAGAGGAGACGATCACACGTGTACGTACCGCGACCTTTGTAACTCTGCCTTACGTCTGATGAATGTACCTCAAGAGCTGAGTGGTTGCTGTGATGGATTCTGTGATAACAGGGAACATCGCGCAATTCTTGATAACATGTATCAAAATATAATAGATACGCTTTCGCAGGCCGCAGTGCAAACATATAGAGTGAAGTGTCACAGAAGGGGTGGCTATGTCACGGGGTGGAACAGACATGTTGCGGACGCTCACCGCGAGGCGAGACTTCATTTTCGGGTTTGGATATTAGCTGGGCGACCGCCTAATGGTCACATATATGATGGTATGGTGGCGGCGAGGAAACATTTTAAGGCCAAATTAAAGTGGTGTCAAGACCGGCAGGACCAGCTTATAATGGATGTCCTCGCCGCTAACCATGCTAATAAAGACTTTAAAAGTTTTTGGAAGAACACTAATAAAATGAACGTAAGGCCGAGTCTCCCGGTGAGTGTCAGTGGCATTGCTGACCATAAACAAATTGCCGATGCTTTTAGGGTTCACTTTTCTTTGTTGTCACCCTTAGGCGCCGTGTCTCACGATACAGTAAATGCTGAGACTGTGACTGATCGGAACTTTAAAATACCAGCTAAAAGAGTGGCTAGAATCATTGCGGGCATGCAGCGTGGGAAATCCCCGGGTCACGATGGTCTCAGCATTGAACATTTTAAATATGCGGGAGTTCATCTACCTAGGGTTTTGTCACTGTTTTTCACCTTGTGCGTGGGTCACTCATATTTACCAGAACCACTTATGCGGACCATAGTTGTGCCTATTACTAAAAATAAGACAGGTGACGCTTCCAGAATGGAAAATTATAGACCGATTTCACTCGCTACCACCATCGCCAAAGTGTTTGACAGTTTATTGAATGACACCCTATCAGAATATGTAACTGTACATGATGCCCAGTTCGGTTTCAAAGCGGGGGTTTCAACGGAAAGCGCCATCCTAAGCCTAAAATGTACCGTCAAGTACTATACAACAAGAAAGACTCCGGTATACGCTTGCTTTCTCGACTTGTCGAAAGCTTTCGATCTCGTAGCTTATGACATCTTATGGGACAGGTTGAGGGGTGAGGGCGTGCCGGCGGAGTATACAGCGCTTCTTAAATACTGGTATAGTCATCAGACGAACCAAGTAAGATGGGTTGGTGCCCTGTCGGAGGAATACGGGTTAGAATGCGGGGTGAGGCAAGGTGGAATAAGTTCACCCCTGCTATTCAATCTGTACATGAACCAACTTATCGGGCGACTGAGCAGCACACATGTCGGTTGTCACATTGACGGTATATGTGTTAATAATATAAGTTATGCCGATGATATGGTGCTGCTCAGTCCATCGATGGGCGGGTTAAAGCAGTTAATATCGATCTGCGAGATGTATGCGGTGGAGCACGGTCTTAAATACAACTCTGCAAAGAGTGTAATTTTAGTGTTTAATGCACCTAAAAAACGACCTCGTCGTGTGCCACCGACATATCTCAACGGCGTAATACTGAGCATTGTAAATAGTTTTAAGTATCTAGGTCACGTTGTCACCAGCGATCTTAGGGACGACAGCGACATAGAGCGCGAGCGCAGGGCGTTGGCGGTGAGGAGCAATATGCTTGCCCGCAGGTTCGCTCGCTGTTCGACAGACGTCAAAATAAGTCTTTTTAAGGCGTTCTGTCATTCTTTTTATTCCAGCGGCCTGTGGGTAGCATATACGCGCCGAGCCTACAATACTCTAAGGGTGCAATACAACAACGCTTTCAGGATGCTGTTGCGACTGCCACGACGTTGTAGTGCATCAGCAATGTTTGCGGAGGCACACGTGGATGGTTTTCATGCCATCATGCGTAAGAAAGCTGCTTCCTTGCTGCAGCGCATGCGTGGCGCTCGAAACAGCGTCTTGAAAGCGATTATTGAAAGACCAGACTGTGCCATACAAAGGCACTGGGTGGAGCTAGCCATAGGCTTAATTAAATAATCAATATAAATAATATAAATTAATTGTAATAAAATGAATAAATTGTATTTACTAACAACATTAACATAGAATAAGTTATTTTTGTTACTAATTATTACTAACAAACTATGGACCTCAGTCTGAAATAAATGTTTTATTATTATTATTATTATTATTATAGTACATGTAATGACATCGAATGCCCTACAAATGGCCCATCCATTCAGTCCACCACCTCTACCAGTAACAATAATATGGCAGACGTACTAGCACCTCGTTTTCATATTGAACGAGAAGGGCCTCTAGCGCTCTTCCTATATTTTGAAATCAGTTGCAGTCTTCTGTTGCTATAACTTAAAAAACAGCCAATTTATTGCAACTAAACTTTGTTTAGGTTCACTAACTTATTTTCTGATTAAATTAATAAAAAAGAACCTATGTGGGGTGAATTCCCACATTTATGATAATTGATAGAAAATGATATAATTGACTGATAAATTATAAGATGATGAGGTAAACGACCGTCTGATATGTACGCACGTAATGCACTGCACTATTGAACTGGCATAACAATGAGTAATTGCTAGGTAAGCAGAACGCTATATCAACAAATTTAAATACATATTATAAATGTAGGTATCACCCTATTTCTATGTCTTTCGAATATTCTGCTCTGTGCTTGCATTTATAAATTTTCTTTTCATGTACTATTTTTTCTTAAATTTGTTGATTTACGATAAGGCCTTGAAAGTTAAATTCTTATTCATTACAAACTACAGCAACTCGATCCTTGGTACCAGGGTTAAGTTAGGTTTTCTCCTAGAGTACACTTGAATCGTGAAAAATGCGGAGAAGTGATGTAGTGAGCTCTTTTTGTAAATAATAAATGTAAGATGGAGTTCGCTCCGAACTTGTGAAAAAGTCAGTAGTTAACCGTAAATGTAATAAAATAACTAATAAAATGCAAGATGATTAACAATTTTAACTGTATAAATTCAGTACTTTGAAAGGTGCCCGATTAAAATATTTGAAGGTAGTACTTGTACGACCATTAACCTTAGCCATCCTGTTATCCTACACTTGAATTTGTTGGTAATTCAATTCATTTTCAATACATTTCGCTCTTGAACAAAACACTCTATTTGCAAGTTAAAAGAATAATAACTACCTATTTGTTGAAAAAAATAAAAACTACACTTACCTAAATAACTCTTTATTCTCTAATTTTGTGTAATGCTTATTTCCATACATCTACTTTATACGATATATGGATTTTATAGTGATACACAGATTTTTATCACTCCTATACAGTCATGGTATTCGTCAATCAACATGATTTGATTTTAATAGTTCTGCCGTTCAAAGCAACGTTTCAAAGTTTATAAGCGTATTTTTTTGTTTTAATTGCTTTTTCTTTTATAAGCAAAATTATTTTAACATCATCCTCTTATTTATTGAGCGAAGCTCTCTTTTAGGCAACTAATAAATTTCGGTTGTCTCCCTTCTGCTACTTAACGGTTCAACCGATTCGAAAAAATTTTGGCATGAAAATACATGATTATAACCTGACGGACATAGGCTATGTAAAAAAATATAGACTTTACCATGGAGGAATAATCACCGAAAGAAAAATTCAAAAGCTGATCACAGCCAAACCGCTGATACTACATTGATGAAATTTGGTGCCAAAACTCATATCGTGGTCGTAACTAATGTGCAAAAAAAGTTTTGAAATCGGACATACCATGGAGGAATAATCACCGAAAGAAAAATTCAAAAGCTGATCACAGCCAAACCACTGAGACCACATTGATGAAATTTAGGTGAGGTTAGGTAAGGTAGTGCTTCGCTCAGTATTTGCAAACAGCAGCAGCATTGCAGACCCAGTTATTAATTAGTACCGAAGTGGGAATTAAATATAATAACATAATTATCATTTTCGCGAAATTTGGTAAGCCTCCGATCCTTAGCTATCATATACCGAATGCCCCAACTACTACGCTGTAGCTCCTCAAAACATTAAAATATTTAGATATAATGAAACATTGCAAACTTTTCGACGCATTAATTGAGATACCAGGTATAGGGCATAAGACATTAGACCATTGTCTTAATTGGATAAATTTTTTTAATATAAAAATACTAGATAAAATCGACTCGGTTCATAAGTGAATTCTCAGGCGGAAATCGAACTCGCAACCTTTGGAAGTCCGGTCCAATGCTCTACCAATCGAGCTACCGAGCCTTGTGAACACTAGTCGAAGTTTTCTATACTTTGTCCAATGTAGGATGACACTTTTGACAGTTGACACCTATATAGAGGGTATAAAGTTGCTATTGCAATGTCAAGCCAAACATAAGGAAACAAACGCAACCTTAGTACGTAGCAATAAGGAAGTGACACCTGTCAAAAGTATCATCCTACATTGGACAAAGTATAGTACCTTTCTAATTTTACGCTATAGGCCAGCGTTGTTTCATCAAGGAGAGGAACATCTTCTTGTATTCGAAAGAAACATTTTTACAAATGTTTAGGCAATCGATTAAGATGAAACAGCCATTTAGTTTTATAATTTATATATATGTTATGCATTTTTTCAATGCTATCTTATAAGATAAATTATTATAATACAAAAATCTTAAGATATGACCCACAATCCACAATTATTACGCACTAATATCCACAACAACACAAATTTCAACAAGAGTAACAAAACCACCAACGTGACGCTTCCCGCTCCCGCCAAGAAGTCCAAATCCAAAGATTACACTGGCTGCTTGTTTTTTCTATATAGATTCTGTTCCTAATATATTCTATTCTAAATTTCATTAATTTTTTGTAAGTATATCCATAAATATTATTATATAAGCTTAATTTGTAATTGCAAATACCATATTAATTAAATGTTAAAAACAAAAATATTTACGTACAATGTGAAACAACTTACTCTGTCCATTTTATGTTTTACACGACTCGCCATTTTAAAGCGCTCAGTGTGACAGAATTTTTATTGAAAACTGGTGAATACCTATTTTTCGAACGTGATCAGTCATTGCCATTTGGTATTAGACGGTACTTGTTAGTGAAATGGAACGCAACCATTTTTGGGTTTCCCTTTTTTTAAGCGTGTGCGGCGCTAGTGTGTCGTTGCTGTCGTGAATTGCACTTTCTGTAATCGCCATCTTATTAAATAAATCAAGTTGTTCAGTATAATATTTCTTTATTTACCACAACCACGATAATTTCTACATGGTAGCAGAGCGTGGTTCGGATGTGGTACAGTTAGAAATATCAGAAAAGTGAAAATACAACTTCAGATAAAAGATTTCGGCGCCGTGTGAATTGAGGTTATTCTTAAAAACGTGCTCAGGAAAAAGGGACGTAATTCCGGTAGAAACACGTAATATGGGGTCAAGTATGTTTAATTTGGAAAAATTGGTCGGAAGGGAAAACTTCGCCAGCTGGAAATTCAGTATGAAGACATATTTAGAGCATGAAGATTTGTGGTGTTGCGTGCAACCCGCTACTGACAAACCTGTGGATGCTAGTAAGGACATCAAGGCAAAGGCCAAACTAATTTTGTTATTGGACCCTCAAAATTACGTTCATGTTCAAGAATGTACAACAGCAAAGCAAGTCTGGGAGAATCTACAAAGAGCTTTCGATGACAATGGGTTAACTAGGAGAGTAGGTCTGCTCAAAGATTTAATAAATACTACACTAGAGTCAAGCAATAGTGTCGAGGACTACGTGAGTAGAATTATGAACACTGCACATAAACTTCGTAACATTGGCTTCGACGTTAACGATGAATGGCTTGGCACTTTAATGTTGGCCGGCTTACCTGATGAGTACAAGCCAATGATAATGGAATTAGAAAGCTCAGGTATTAAGATCAGTGCAGATTCTGTAAAATCTAAACTCATACAAGAGATCGATACTTCAAAGTCAGCTGCTTTTTATACAAGAAACAACTTTAAGAAAACAAGAAATTATATGCAGTCGGTGAAACCAAAAGGACCCAGATGTTACAATTGTAGCAAGTATGGACATTTTGCTAAATTTTGTAAGCACCCAAAGAAAACAGAGAACAAAGGAGAGAGTTCCAGTTTTGTGGCAGCGTTTTTAGCCACTGTCAGAGAGAACATCAGTGATAAATGGTTTATAGACTCAGGTGCATCTCTATGCATATGACGAGTAGAAATGACTGGATGTATAATGTCACAGAACCATCAGTACAAAGTGTTACAGTAGCTAACAGAGAACCATTACCTGTAAAGAAAGTTGGATGTGTAGACATTTATTTAAATCAAGAAGACAAAATTCAAATTCAAAATGTGTTATATGTTCCGGGGTTGGCGGCTAATCTATTATCAGTCAGTACCATAGTGAAGAATGGATATAAAGTTACATTTAATAACGTGGGCTGTAAAATTGAAAATGGAAAAGGAAAGTTAATATGTACTGCAACGTTGAAGAACAATTTATATATCATGGATATAAGTAAAGAAGTGGCTCACTTGATCTCAAATAATGCAAATAGTAGTGACACCTATCTGTGGCATTTGCGAATGGCTCATTTAAATATTTCAGATTTAAAGAAGTTACCTGGTTGTGCTGAGGGTGTAACTGTTACTCAGGGCAAAAGTGATATCATCAACTGCACTCATTGTTTAGAAGGTAAACAAGCCAGGTTGCCCTTTAAAAATATTGGTTCGAGAGCAATGAGACCCCTAGAATTAATACATTCTGACCTATGTGGTCCTATGGAGAACGCGTCATATGGAGTTAAGGAGAGTTCGAGATCTAGTTCTGTTCTACCAGTAAGTGAGAACTCCAGCAATACATGTGTCAATCAAATGCAGGAAATAGACACTCGGGAGTCATCCACATCTGCACCGATGATGTCTGGCGAAGACTCAAATAGACGAAATAGTAATAGCGAAGACTCATATCCACTGACCGTTGAAGAGGCACTGTCAACATCGCAAGCTTCAGAATGGAAGAAAGCTATGGATGAGGAATACAATTCCCTAATGAAAAATAAAACTTGGACTCTGACAGACCTCCCTCCAGGTAAAAAGGCTCTACCCTATAAGTGGGTCTTTAAGACGAAAACTGACCAAAGTGGAAATGTTCTCCGTTATAAGGCAAGACTTGTGATAAAAGGTTATGCACAAAAGGGTGGCATCGACTATGAAGAAATATATTCACCAGTTGTCAGATACACAACTATTCGCTACTTATTTGCTTTAGCAGCAAAATATGGATTGGAAGTCGATCAAATGGATGCTGTATCAGCTTTTCTACAGGGAGAGATTGATAGAGAAATCTATATGCAGCAACCAGAACAGTACAAGCAAGGGACTCAGGTATGTCTGTTACGTAAATCCATATATGGTCTGAAGCAGGCAAGCAGACTTTGGAACATCAAATTAAATTATGTTCTATGTGAGTTAGGAATGCAACAAGCGAAAACTGATCCCTGTGTCTACTATAATACAGAGAAGAACGCATTCATAGCTGTCTGGGTTGACGATTTAATCCTATTTACTGGTCAAGCATGTACAAAAAAAAAAAATTTTTTGCCTGTAAAGTCGGTTTTACGGGCGAAGATTTTACGTGACAACGTCTTTTTCTCGGTAGAATATTTATTGATATGAATATAATTAAATTGCACAATGCGCGCGGCAGACCGATCATAGTTGAGTGGGAGAGAGACGCAAGGCATTCGGCGGGCCTCTCTCTCGTTCGGTGACTCATCGTAACGTTACCGAGCGTTACACTTTTTCATAAGTGACTCCCAGCCGCAACCTAATTTAAGACGTTGTCACGTCAATAATATTAAAAGAAAAACTAAAACAATCTTTTGAAATGAAAGACATTGGCCTGGCAAGTCAGTGTGTGGGTCTACACATTACTAGAGATGGAGACAAATTAATGATAGATCAAGAGAAGTATATATGTGAAATTTTAGCAAGATTCAAAATGTCAGAGTGCAATCCTGTAAAGACGTCATTCGAAGTCGGCATGAAATTCAATGAAAATGTGGAGGAGGAAATATTGATAGACTGTCCTTACCAACAAGCTATTGGCTCTTTGCTATATTTAGCTCAAGGAACTAGACCCGACATATCCTTCGCTGTAAACACACTGAGCAGATTTAATAAAAATCCTACTTCTGTACACTGGTCAGCTGTGAAGAGAATTTTCAGATATTTACAGGGCACAAAGAACCTGAAGTTAGTTTATACCAAAGACGGTGATGAGAAAATCACAGGGTACTGTGATGCGGATTGGGCAAGTGACGTGCGCGGTAGAAAGTCGTGCACTGGTTATGTTTTTATGTTGCAGGGTGGTGCTATATCTTGGCGGTCGCAAAAACAACAGACTGTTGCATTATCAACCGCCGAAGCCGAGTACATGTCAATGACCTCTGCGGCGCAAGAGGCGTTGTGGCTACAACAACTGCATGCTGAACTTGGTCAACAGGAAAACAACCCACTCATCATCTTCAGTGACAACCAGAGTGCAATAAAATTATCTGTCAATGATTGTTACTTACCTAGAACAAAGCACATAGATATTCGCTATCATTTTCTAAAGGATCATATTAATAACTTGAAGATTAAGTTTTGTTTTGTTAGGGGTGATGAAATGATAGCCGATACTTTAACTAAAGGCACTACTGCCGACAAGCACTTGTATTGTTTATCAAAAATGGGGTTGCGTCCCAAGGGAGGGTGTTAGTGAAATGGAACGCAACCATTTTTGGGTTTCCCTTTTTTTAAGCGTGTGCGGCGCTAGTGTGTCGTTGCTGTCGTGAATTGCACTTTCTGTAATCGCCATCTTATTAAATAAATCAAGTTGTTCAGTATAATATTTCTTTATTTACCACAACCACGATAATTTCTACAGTACTCAAGTAATCCAATTCATTATTTTTCCATTGAAATATAAATTAAACTTGTTAAATGAATATTTTACAGGTATTGTAACAGACATCACATTGTTTTAGAGGTATAGGTACTTATTATATAAAATTTTGTCAATCCTGCCCACACGCACGGAAAAAATTGTTTTGTCATTGATTCTACGTGGAAAATTGCGTTTTATCCGCTAGCGTGGAAAAATCTTTTCAAATTATAAATTCAAAGAAAAACACACATGGTACTATCCGAATCGTCGTTATAGTCTTTAAAAGCTACATTTTATTAATATTTAACTTAATATTATTAAACTTCGTTTTGGTTTTATTTCATTATTTTTTCACCTGACACGCTCGGAAAAGTTTGGTTTGTAATTAATTTTTTGCGTGGAATACTATTTTAAATGTAAAGAATTTGAATTGTATGGTGGGCGAGATTTTATAAATTTATAATTGGATTTCGGACCGCACCCGAAAAAGAACTACGAAATTGCTTATGATATTCTTAGTCAAACCACATTGAATAGAAATTAAATAAAAAATATATATTCAACATTACTTATTGTAACAATTTTACTATTCATTTATTTATAATCCAATTTACCATTTTATTTAAGCTGTTTTTCTTCCAATAAAAAAATTTCCGCGCTGTAGTCAGGTGAAAAATTGTGTGTTTCGCTCAGCAGAAAAGTTTTTAACATCTCGTACCTTTAAAACCCTCGCTACGCTTCGGATTCTCTCTTTGAACCATTCCTAGAAACCTTCGCTGGCTCATATTTCAAAAGAGGTAACTCGGTCCCTAAACTGAACTTTGCATCCTTGCGCAACAAATAACTATTACATCGTAATTTTTATATTGAGCATTAAAATAATAATTTTGGTTTGTTGTTGTTTGTCACAATATTTACAATAATTATATAATCATATAGTATGTACACATGTTGTTACTAAACTTTTAGCATTTTTAGTGCAGTTATTTCTGACGATGATTACTTTTTCGAAAATGTGAAGTATTGATATATTTAGTTATAACTTACAACTCTACGACTATTTTCATATGACAGCATATTGTACTTTATTAATTTTAACTATAATTGGTCTTACTATTGCCTAATATTTTTATAATGCTGTTGGTTTTCGAAATGAGTAAAAAAAACATGGTTTGATTATGTGAATTTTATACCTTCTACTTCTGTAAAAACTGACAAAAAAATGAGTTAATTCAATTCAATTTCTTGTTAAATGGTTATGATTTAGACAATGTCTAGTTCAAAGAGGGATTGAAGTATTGTTTATGCTTGTCCGGTAGTTAACTCTGCTTGGAACGAAACTTGCTTAGAGCTGCTGAAAGAGCCAAGTATTATTTAGTTTTGTGCTGGTTTAATGAGATAGAAATAAAAAGACACACGAATGTGCTTTAAACCACACCGCCGAAGTAAAACTTCCTTAGCTCCATCTATACATATTAGATATACGAAACGTAACTGGCTATGTGAGAAATAAAATATGTGCTCGCACCTCTCTCTCTAGCCCCTACAGTAATATACGAAACGTAACCCTCTCTCTTTCTATCTTCATTAATTTATATCTCCCCCTCAATTTTCGTTCGTCTCGCCCGATCACACTTTTCGTAACGGTCTCGTCACGCATTCACTAGCTTACTCCCCAAATCAAGCGTGCGTAAAGAAGATTTACTTCAAAAATAGATCTGTTGCAAAATAGTTGAAAAATAGACCTGGAACAATTGTAAAGCGTTGTATTAGTGCATAATTAGACTAAAACTAGCGGACCGTCCCGGCTTCGCACGGGTGGACAAAATTCTTTAATTTTTTCTATTATTGAATATTTTTCCGTTAGCGCCATCTAGCGTCCGGTAGACGTACTACTTGCGGTTAACGCGTTGCTATGGTAACGTTATTGATACAATGGAAAAAGAGCGGACAGATAAACAACAAATTTGTAATCTTAGATTATAGATTTATAAATAGTTATTATTTATTTCGTCAATTAAACACAGACAATGTTGACTTCATAGTGAAAAATCTGAATAAAAAGTGACAACTGCAATAAAACCTCATTTTAAATGTATTTTTAAAAATTATTTTCATTGACGACCTTCGTAACAAGTGACCTGCACACCGCCGGTTCTCATGGTGACCCCACTTCGAGATGTGGAGAAGGATAAATGTAGAAAACGATTTTTTCTATATTTGTTTGGGTCTGAATGTTCTGGTACCATCGTAGTTTGTGGATTCCATAACACATGTATTTTAGATACTTAACTTGGATTCAAAATGTATGTCATGGAATATAATATTTATATATATAAAAAACCCTGACACAGTGTTTGACCGCGATTTATATTTTGATGGTTTCGTTCCGACTTGGAGGATAGGTTTCATTTTAATTTATAATATAGCAACGCGTGGCAGGGTCAGCTAGTATTATATATTTTATTTCTAGAACCTATAGGTATCATGTCGATTATAATTAATTGTTCCCAGTGAGCCTTGAGACAATGTCAAAATAATTTATGAGCCTCTGTTACGTATCAATGAACTGGTATCTTTATTTGCCTTTAATGCGATTTAACATGCGATGTTTAGTTCAATGCTATGAGTAGTACAATCCTTTGTTGATCCATTAATATAAAAGTATAATTTGTTATCAGATGACGGAAGGTAGATCGAGAGTCCAACAAAACGACCTTCTTCTACACGAGGCAGTGATCAAGAACGAAACAGCAGCAGTAAGAGAAGCTCTGCTGAGGCCCACAGATGTTAATTGCAGGAATAACGTAAGATACACTCTTTAATTAGTACAATCAGCAAAATAATAAAAGTTATTCATTTGAATAACATTTTGGACAATTAGGAACGTGCCCGATTAAAATATTGTGAAGGTAGTAGTAAATATATGACAACCATTATCTAAGTCATCCTGTGATCACGGCTCCTGTAAAGGAGTCGAAAAATCAGGATTAAATATAAAATTAATTATGTGCAAAACCCGTAAAAGAGTGTTCTTATTCAAATGTGTAATGTGTGAGCGGAGGTGTAACAACTAAATTAAGTTCAGTTTACGAACTCCCTAAATCACAGGTAACTATAGCCACATCTAGTCATTAGCAGTGTTTTGGGAAGGAATACTGGATTTTTTATAATTTTTATATATTTTATGCATTTTTCAATGCGATATTATAAGATAAATTATTATAATAGAAAAATATCGACTCGATTTTTCTAGTATTTTTCTATTATATGAATAGCCTTACTGTATTAACCTCTTAGGGTGATATGGGTAAATCCCACCTCATCAACCATAGAAAGAGAGCAAAGAGCCAAAAGTGAATACTGGTTTGGCTATAGGTTTTCGTCTGAGCTGTTCAAGGAATGGGATATTCTTACTATAAGACAAACCAATATCCTTTCTTAACTGTATACTCAAAATGCACTCCCATTTCTCACACATTTCTGATCTTATACTTTGTCCAATGTAGGATGATACTTTTGACAGGTTTCACTTCCTTATTGCTACGTACTAAGGTTGCGTTTGTTTCCTTATGTTTGGCTTGACATTGCAATAGCAATTTTATACCATCTATATAGGTGTCAACTATCAAAAGTATCATCCTACATTGGACAAAGTATAATCGGTGATTGCGTAGAAAGTCCAACGAAAGCAAGTCTCTGCCTAAATTGAACAAAATCATTTTTTTTTTCTTTACGATACTATAGTAAAAAAATATAGATTTTAATTAAAATTGCAAAGAAACCGACCAATATACGAACTTACAAGACAATTTTACGCCGTTATTAGTCTTCTCATTACTATTACTCATTACTGATACTATTACTTCTGATAATTAAAAAGTTGTAGTAATTGTCTTACAAATTACTTTTCGACGTTGGTCGGCTATTTCTCTTTAATCTATAAAATGTACCCAGCTGTGATAATTTTCCTTTTAAATTTGTTAAAATAACTTTTACTGCTGTGAATTATTTCGCGATTTTAAAACGAAACTTTAAGCTAGTAAAGAAGGGACATACTTGACCCTAATAATATTAACACTTTCAAATTGATTTCTGGCAAACGTGTTTCTGAATAAAAAAAAATATCTTCACAATATTTTGAACCAATTATACCATGAGAGAAACAAGAAAAATCATTATAACTTTACGGATTTTTAAATTTTATTCTACTGAATTGTCGGCGTGATCAAAATGTATTGTCATGCTAAAATATAGCTAACGCCGATTACTTCTGAGCTAAGCTGAGGCTGATAAATAGGTATGGGCGAAAGGAATTTTTTGCTACGGAACTCTAAGAAAAATGTTGCGTTATAAAGGTGAAATAAAATTATGATTGTCAGTTATAATATTTAGATTACGTAATACTTATACTGCCATTGCGGATCTACAAACATGCGCAAAAGTACTCCAAAATGGCGAAATGTAATTGGATTTCTCCTGCTGAAGTATTTTAGCCAACAGAGTTGACAAATCACGCTGTCACTCTAATAAAATTAGGTATTTTTTCGAACTCTCCTGAAGCTCTCATAAACAACAAAGTGTAACGAATCCAAATACGTATTATTAATTATTTATATAATTACAACGTTTGTATTATAAGAAAGTTCTATTCAGTATTAGACAGGATTTTTAATTTCTGCTTTATTTGAATGTTCTGCCTTAGAATTTCTTTATAACAATACGATGCAGCATACGTTAAAAAATATTCACTCATACACCTACGCACGCACATACACATACGCACACACATGTATACACACACGTCGTCAATTTGCCTAAAATTACTTAGAAATCCAAACCAACCATCTTAATCACAAGCCTTATTAATTATTACATTCTGTTCCTTAGCTCACACTTAAATCTTGTCTTTAGTTATGTTACCCCCTTGTACAGCATTATTCAATATGTTAATTTTCTCACATCTGTGAATCCTATAATTACAATATTAATAATTCACAATCGCAGTTTCAATCCCTCTCCGACGATGGCTAATTGCTTTCTATTTAATATTTATGGGACTGTACTACAGTAGAACACTAAGTAACGTGATTAAACTGGTAATAAACTAGATAAAATCAATAAAGGCTTTAGTGCGAATCTCCGTATTAATTAATAATGAGGTACAATATTTATAAAGATTTTACAATAGTATTATCAAATTTTGCAATTTCATAATCACGAGTTAGCAACAGGAAGTTATCGAATCGAAGTTTTAGCAGACTATAGGTGTAATGTAACCAGTGGCCCACCGTCAAATCGATTTTTAGCCCAATTTAATTAATACTTCAATGTTTGTTACTTGTGTTAATTGAAAATCATGCTTAGACTTAGGGTCTGTTTCACACTGTCCGATTATGTTCAAATTAATATACTTGACGAACAACTTTTTTAAATCGTATTCCATTTTTAAATAAGCTGGAAATTAGTGTTTATTCATTAATAACGAAACAGGCACTTAGACAGCCTACTGCTACTGCTTGTGTTATGTGTAATATAGGTTAGATAAAATACCCTGGACTACGACCCAACATTAAAATTTTTATGCCACTTAAAAGTATTTTAGTGGCATAAAATTTTTCAACAGACGTATTTATTATCGTGCCCATGTTTCACGTCAGATGTCTGTTTGTTTGCCTTTCAAGACTCTTGATATATTAGTGAATATGCCCTAAAAATACCTATTAATATATGGGATTTAACAGACCACAAATCCTCACTACAGAACAAAGATTCCTTCTAAGAAATGAAATATGAAAATATCTTCAGTTCATAAGTTTTTTGGAAAATAGATCCCTATGGTGTCCCAACTCTAGAACTTGTATGGTAGACTCGTGGCTTTCGCTGTCTAAAATATTTTATGCAAGAATGACGAAATAACAATTACTTTATTAAACTTTCAAATTTTCAAAAAAATTACCGGATAGTGCACAGTGTGGTTGCTAATACTATATTGAGTAAAGCTTAGGAAAGCTAAGTTGTTAAGAAATCTGAATTGAAAATAAAGAAAAAACAATTAGTAGCAGGTACACTTCCTTTTTTATATATTTTCTTTACTAAAAGCGAACACAATAATGAAACAAAGGAATCTTTCCATAACGCCACTCAACTGCTATTATCATGAATTTTAAATAAGATTTTCTTTCCAGTACGGCAGGGCTCCCATCCACTGGGCCGCAAGCAGAGGCAACGTAGACATAATCAAATTACTGATAGAGGCCAAGTGCGACATAGAGGCGGCTGATAAGGTGGGTGGTTGGAGAACATCTAACCCTTATTCCAATAACCTTATAATGTTGAAAATAACAATGTTATCGACAGGCCGTGGCAGAACATCCTTATTAGCAGTAACAATGTTCCCCCTAACGACATTTACATTAAACTTGTATTTCCTGTTCCCTAGGGAATTCTAGGAAAGCCTGATAACCTATGTTAACAGGAATAGGTTAGTATAATAAATGGGAAGTGTTTGATAAAATCTTTTTGGAAATTCTCAGTTTGAACGTCTTCTGGTGTGATTGACATCCCCTAAGGAACTTGAAAAATAATTTAGCCAAGGTAATAATGATATCTAAATCCTGAAGATAAAAAAGTGCAGTTTTGTAACCATAATTATAAAACCTACCAAATTAGTGAGTAGAAAACGTAAAAGAGTTATGAAGTTAAACATAGTTGTTTTATTTGTATAAGTATGTTGTATAACACACTGTCAGGTTGGTAGTTTTATTGCAAATTATAATACACATTTTTATAAGAATACCATTAAAAACATAGACATGTAGCAATAGAAGTTTCTACATACAGAAGAGCACATTTCTAAGTACTCTGTGAGTGACTGTCACATTTTATGAAATCTATTTTTTTTACAACTCCCACTTTACGACAAAGTTACTTCATTAATATTCTTAAACTTCAGATTTTTTATTATTGTTTCTCCACGCTCAAGTGGTTATTAACATGTTATGTTAAAAAGAAATAAAAATTAGTTAAACAGTCATGAAAACAAATTTTCATGAAAAAATATAGAAAAAATATTTTCACCTCACACACTCGGAAAAGTTTGGTTTATCATTTAATTTCTACGTGGAAAATGGTTTTTTATCCGCTAGAGTGGGAAAGTGATTTAAAATTAGAACCTTTCTATCCAAAGAAAGACACACGTGTACATTCCGAATCGTCATCATAGTACTTATAAGTTACATTTTATGCTTATTTAAATTAATACTATAATACTCCGTTTTGGTTTCATTAAATTCTTTTAGTTTCTTTAATCATAAAAAACAAAAAGAATAAATAATACTTAGAATATTCTTTTTCTTAAGTATAAGAATTTTAAATGTATGGTGAGTGAGATTTCATAACATTATGATTGGATTTCGGACCGCACGATAAGAACTATTACATAATAAGAACTGTCAAAGTGTATAAAGCAAAAAAAATCTACGTATTACTAATTTTAATTACATTCAACATTACTAATTGCAGCAATTTCAGCTTTAATTTATACTTGAAATTAAACAATTTGCAATTTTATTTAAGCTGTTTTTCTTGCACGTAGAAATTTTCCTTGTAGTGAGGTGAAAAATTGTATGTTTCGCTCGACAGCAAAGTTTTTAGCGTCTCCCACCTTTGAAACCCTCGCTACGCTTAGTATTCTATCTTATCCTTCGCTTGCTCAGGTTTCAATAGAGGTAATTCGAGGTAAACTCAACTTTGCTTAAAAAATAACTATTTATAGAATTCTAACAGCCAAAATTGTAGAAATTTCTTTCTTACTTACTGCTCTGGCTCAACCCAAAGTCGATCTTTAGCTCCAACAAGAGACTGCGCCATTCACACTTTATTATAAGATATATTATTGAGGATTTTGAAAATAAACGACATATTGTTTCTCTGAAAATGCAAAGTATTTGTTTTATTTATCACCCCTTTACAATATTACAACAATTATTGTTTAACTATCATAACTATTCTTAAATCACACCTGAAAATACAAAGAAACGACATTTAAAGTTCACTAATATCGCCTCCTCAATTATATCCTTTAATTTATCTCTCTACAAGTTTTTTATAACAATAAAATGCACAAAATAATCTGAACGTCATCCGCCATTCCATCGCGCGTCACTCCGATGCGCCCCCTATCAACTGCCACAGACAACTTCAAATTCGAGTTAATTAAATATCATTTTAATTCAACTAAAATAAACAAATACATTCTTACATAACATCTAAAATGCAAAAAACGTGTTAAATCTAGGTCATTTTTGACTTCTTAAAGCTGTTTATGCTTTTTGTTATAAAAAGATATTAAACGACTAATTAAATCGTTAGGTATTATATACCAACAAATGTTCAAGAAACAAAATTGAGAAAACTCACAATAATATTTTATATTCATGTTTATCCTAGTCATTCAGTGTTACAACTGCAAAACAACAACTTATTGAGACACCAAAATGTAATTGGCTGGCTTATCGACAAGTCGAGACTTGATTTGTTTATTTTATTTCTGATAAGGAGATTGGATATTTTTGATAAACATATAAGAATGATATAAACAATTAATTGAATTTGAACTGTAAATGAATCATCCTTTGGTTGTTTATTTGTTTGACTTCGAAGCTACATTTATGATTTATTTTTAGTAGACGATGCGTGGTCACCCTTTCCTTTTTTTAGGAAACAAAGGATTTTCTATACATTTTTTCTATGTATTACTGTGCTAACTATGAGTAGCCAATCTTATCTACAAGTACCAGGTTTCCATAACGCGCATACAGCTAAAGTTATTGTCTACAGTTCGGTATGCGGCCTTTGCTAATGGCAGCGTGGCACGGTCATCTCGAGGCCGTCAAGACGCTCGTCGCAGCGGGCGCCTGTCTCGCTGCCACCAACAAGGTAGTTATACAACCCTAGTACTTATTATTTTATTTACAAGCTTTACTGACTCGATTGATTTAAGAAAAATATTTAAAATAATTTCCAATAGGGGACAACAAAGGGGAATGCCCATTTTGGGCCCACCGTGGACATTATTTAAGAAAGAAAATGATTTTGTACATTAATTTTGACATTTAAAGTTATTAATTTTACATATATTTATTTAAACAGGCGCCACTACAATAAACTTCATTTATATAAATAAAGATAGGTTTGTTTATAAATCATCATAAATTATATGGCAAAATGTTGCCAGCACGTAAATTACATTTTAGATATAATTTCACATTTAATGTCGATACAAATCGATTGTGACGAAAATACACTCAAGGGAATAAATAAATCAAGATTTTGCATAAACAACGTAGTTAAATAAATAAAGTGTCAATGAAAAGAAAGCTAAGGCATTTATTCTATAAAACAGAGAAACTAATAGAAAAGTCGATTAATCGATTTCGTATTTTTATATTTTTAGTTTCTTTAAATGACAACACTTGTTTGTCAATCAAATGTCAATACTTCAAAAAAATTGTTAGCTTATGCTCAAGCTGATGTGTTTTGATTGCAAATTCAATTTGCTTTAACTACGACCTGGCTTCCCTATACGGACTTAATTCTGATCTTCACCTACGATTTGGGCTTTGTTTTACGGACGACACTATTAACCACAACTTTGGATCATTGCTGCATAACAGTACTTTGGTATATTGATTGGGCTAGATATGAGTCGAATATATTACCTCCTGCACCGTTTTTACATGACGTGTTGATCATACATGATAATGAAGAAAACATATAGATACTATAGAAAATATATCAAAAATAACTTTTTATACATATATAAACTTATTTTTATATACTCTAATGACTACAATTATATAAAATATAATGAGAACATGTTTGTCGTTATATTTTACACACCACCTCCTAGAGAAATTCTCAATTTGCCTCACAGTAAGACATATTTCCTACATAAAAAAAAATAAGTTTTTACTCTTTCTTAAACAAAAGCGTCCTTTTTAATATTTCATTTAGTTATCTGATACACTTAAGATTTTAAAACACTCAATTATTATTCTAATTTTTGCTGTCCACCCTGGGCCCAAGGCACTATGGAGCGTGGGCATTCCCCTTTGATGTTGAACTTTAGAATCTTACAGTAAATGAATGTGAATATCATAAATTATATATTAACGGTTGCTGCAGAAAAAGACATAAGAATAAATGACTAGCTTAAGTCAACTCCCTCGCCCTCGTCAGCCAGGGTGATGGCTGAAAATCGGTGCTTCACCTATTCCCGGGTGATTTTTTTTGCATCGAGGCTTGACCCTATTCCTGCTGCTGCACACAGGTAACTGCCAAAGCATGTAATGAATTTATTTATTTAATTTTGTAATTTCTTTGATTATATAATGGCAATAAATAATGTGTGTACAACCGAAATAAACTATCTATCTATCTATCTAACTCTCAAGAAATCACAAGAACAAGTCTTTCTACGGAGATTCGCCATCCCTTCAATTGATATATGACATACAATTTATTTTGACCTAAGCTCAATTGTATTTTCTGGTTTACTCTCCTGTAACGAATAAATAGCTTCGATCATTTTCTCCTAAAGCCCACAGAAGCATTCAAATTGATTTTAAGTCCGCTTTCATCTTGAAATAAATGAGTTTCTCAAGGAATTGCGTGCATTGTTCAAGTTGAATCAGATGTAAAGATTTTGAAACGTTCTTGATTCTATTCTTTTACACATCCGTCGATTTTGATATTATAATATCGCTAGTTAGAATGGCAAGGAGATTTTTTTAAATAAAAGTTAGGTTAAATTTCTATTTTGTGTTATGTAATTACTTCTCCAACTTAAATCATCAATCAGTGGTATTATGTTAAGGGTGAATAAACCGCTCGCTGGTAAGGTTGAATAAAAGCCGGTCAGTTTCAGTAAGAGCTTTTATATACGGGCGGCACGTTTCCAACGACAGTGCCAACTGCAGCCATCGACACTCGTCGGCGACAAGCGTCGACGCTTATAACGCGTCGGCAGCAGCCGCTGACGCTATTGACAGGGAGCTAGGCCAGTTTCAAAATGGATTCGCAAGAAGAAACACTGTTATTACTTTTACTCCATCGTCGCCGACAAAAACGAAAAAGAAGAACGCGTTCGTTGTGGGTTGAAGAAATATTAACCTATACTGAAACAGATGGACATTTTTTACTCTATCTGCTTTAACGAAGGAACGAGCAAATAATTTTCAATTATTTTCGAATGTACATTGCATCTTTTGATGATCTTCCGAATCCATTTTGAAACTGGCCTAGCTCCCTGTCTATAGCGTCAGCGGCTGCCGCCGACGTGGATTGACGGCTGCCGCCAATACGTGTCGATGGCTGCCACCGACGCGTCGACGCTTGTTGCCGACGAGTGTCAACGGCTGCAGTTGGCAACGTGCCGCCCATGTATAAGAGCTCTAAACAAAACTTCATTTACTTAGATCACCCAGAAAAAAATGTCGTCCCTATTCTTTTGTAATAATATTAAGATAACATAAACTTAACATGTGCTTTTTATTGTCTTTTTTGCGTGTCTAAAAGAGCATGACAAAATAACAACCTGTGGATGTTTTGAAAATCCTAACCTAAAAGGGGTGAATTCAGTGGTAAAATTGCTGTTAATAAGCTGTTCTAGAATTATTGAATGTTGAGAATTCGACTGCTATATTTTTATATTTAAGACTAGTAAAAACTACTATAAATATTAACTTGTCTAAACAACAACTCGGGCTTTAGACGAGATACGAGGCCGCAACCTCTCGCTATCCGGGCGATATCTCTTCTAATAAAACACAAAGAAATGGCGCTGATGATCAGCTTCTTGATGTTTTTATTTTACAACTCATCAAATATATAATGGATTTAACGTAATTGCTTAGTCGGTTCGCGCTTTGTTTAAGTCAGAATTTGAAAGTATAGCTATACATAATATATCTTATAGAACCCACGCGGGTCGAGTGTGGATTGGTGGGTGCTTAATAACGATTTTGGTTGTGCGGATGATTAAAAATTAGTGGACTGTATTGCGGTATAAGAACATTAATGTCGACAACACATATGAGAGGAAGATGAAGGGAGCACGATACCTTGAACTCCATATGGTGTGAGATGCTGGAGGCTGCCGGGATCGTCCCTGGGCTTTGCTGTTCCTTATTGTTATGCACACGAGGTCACCGTCACATAAAACCATAGTTTGTGGTTGGGGTTTGCGGATAGGTCACTAGTTCCATTTATTATTGCGGAACTCGCGAGCGAGCGGCCATCAGTCGACTCTTCTATTGCCCGCATGTTGGCCACATTGCGGTATGATTTGCCACCAATAGATGGCGCGGTCGTCTCGCTCTGCCATATGCCATTTCCCTGTCGCATATACCTTACGTGCAACAGGGAAATGGAGCAAATGGAGGTGAGGCTAAGTGTTTCGACCAAACGAATCAAAATTACAACAACATACAAATAAATAACGCGGCACATTTAAAATTAATACTGGCGCAACCAGAGATTTTGCACAGTTTGTCTGTGGTATATTTAAGTGGTATATTTAATTTATTATATTGATTATTCTATGAAATGAAATAAAAACCAATAAAATTATCACATACTAGCGGGTAAAAACTCTCGGCTTTGCTCGTTTCAATGTAAAATATCAATTAAATATTATATTTCTATCCCTCGTGAACAGCAACTTATGTCTTTTTCTGTACATCTAACAAAATGTATGCAAAATTTCATGATGATCTGATTAGTAGTTAAGGCGTGAAAGTGTAACAAACTAACAAACTCACATTCGTATTTATAATATAAGATAGGATAGCATACATTGTTACTATCATTGTAAAAAGCTTTGAGGGTTGTGATTGATATGATTAAATAATGAGGCAAGTGGCTTACACTAAGTACTAACATATAATTGGACTCCAGGATAATGAACGGAACAGTTAAAATTCAAGTACTAGGATAATAAATGGAACAGTTCAAGTACTGAACAGGATTAAATCGGATGATAATATAATAACGAACTAAGTTTTGCTACAAATTTGACAAGATTTACAAATCAAAGGCGTACGCCTGTTAGGCTTTATCGGTTGACGTGTCAATGTCAGTTTTGAAGTTTAAACCAAGCAGATCGAATTCGATTATCAACGATAGACTAAAGAATAATGGACTAAAGAATAATGGACATATACACGGAAAATATTAATAATATGTTTGACGTAGTTTTGACATTCTTTTAATTCTATTTTTTGCTACATTTTGGCATAACAAACAAATTATTAATCTTAATAAAATTCATAACTACTGACGAAAATTGTGCCACTTATACGATTTAATAGTAAATAATATCAAATCAAATCATCATTTATTTACATGAGCACATATTATAATAACAATAAGGTTAATATCTTGTTTAGGTCATGTGATCAGCCTGCTAGGCAGGCGTGCAAATTTTATTTATTTTACAATTTTATTATAAGCAAATGGTATGTCAAAACTATTAAATCTTACAATCAATTAAATTAACGTCATTCTATATTGATCTTAAAATCTAAATATACTTTTATACTATAATAGTAGTTTATGAAACTGGTACATAATGAGGGGTATTATACACGAGTGTGAGTTTAAAAAACGAGCGAAGCGAGTCTTTTAAAAGCATCACACGAGTGTGTAATACCTAGTTATGTGCAGTTTCATACACTACTTTATCTAATCTCATGCATTGAATATATCAAATAAAAGATAGAGATTGAAGTGTTAGCATTTTGTATATTACAATTTTATTAAAGTACTCTTTAGCATTGAACACTTAGACCACAGCAACGAACATTTAAAATTTTCCGACAATTCTTGAAAATATGCCAATAAAACATTTTCTGAGAACGAAGTAACATTTTTATTCTATTTGCACGCTAAAAAGTCTTGATAACATTTATCGTATAATTTTCTTGACTTTACTGGTAGTAGATTAAGACTGACTGCTGCCGCAGTCTCTAAAATATCGGGCGGCGTTAAATTTTCTTCATTTTCACTATCAGACATTTTAATAAACAATAATAATTAACCGCGAGACACAACAACGAATTGCAAGGAAACGTATTATGGCGCCAAAATTCCCGGTAACACCGCGCATGCGCCAAAGCGCGCGCAGCCACAGATAAAAAATGAAATAGTGCTATACGAATTGGCGCAATATTGTATCAAAGGTCTGTAATCGAAACGTAATGAATTTTTTTTTTATTGAAACATTATTTTGTTACAGAAATAGTGTTATAATATATTTTTTTAATTTCATTACGATATACTATTCGGAAAGTTCGCCAATATAAACTCGTTTTGAGTTTTATATTTCTAATTTTACAACGTGAGGGTAGATAAAAACACTTTTCAATAAGCCATTTTGTTACGGATGTTTTAAAAACATTTCCTTTCAGTGTTTTTATACAGTCAGATAGTTTATTGTAGAGCAATATACACATATTAGAAACGTTTTTTTTGTAAATGTACGTAGGTACGGCAAGGAGGTCGATGCAATAAATTAATGTATTGAGTTCGCGGTTGTCTAGTCGAGACCTCCAAATATTTTTTTAAAAGATTTTGGAAGTTGCACAACGAAGCAGCAAATATCGCGTATGTGCTGGCAAGGTAAGCAAAGAACGCCCAATTTCTGAAAAAGTGGTGTGCAACTTTCCAGGTACTATGTTTTACAAATGGCTCTAATACACTTTTATTGTAATTTAAGTGGCCGATCTGCTTCCACTGAATTGCCCCATATAATCAAGCTATAGCTGAGAATCGAAGATACCTATCCGTGGTAAGCAACCACGTAATAAAAATCACGTAAAATAAGCAATGTTACAAGTGTTTCTAGACAACACGTTGAAGCATAACATTCTAAAATGAAATTACTTTCCATTACTCCATAGTATGCCATCACCAGGTGGATCCAAACAGATATAGCTGTAAAGAATATACCTACTTGAATCCCTGAATAAGGCCAAATCTAACAAAAACTTAAACAACAGTGGAACTCTTCCGTTTGCATGAGCGCTATCTGGTCTGTAGCAACTTTGTCGCTTTACAACAAATGATACGAAAGAGATTTCACATATCGCTTATCTAGTAAGTAGAATTAGAATAAAACCACAAACACGGCGTTTTCTAAAATGGAATGCAATCGCTAATCTTAATTGTTTTATGAATTTTAGATGGTGGTAAATATTTGGCAGTTTTATCATGAAACCCGTTACGGTACTACAATTCACTTAATCTACATCTATACTAATATTATAAAGAGGAAAGATTTGTATTTTTGTATGTATGCAATGAATAAACTCAAAAACTACTAAACTAATTTCAAAGAGTGTTTCACCATTCCAAAGCTACATCCCCGCTGAGTAACATAGGCTATATTTAATGCTAGAAAATTTTAAAGAATTTTGTCCACCCGTGCGAAGCCGGGACGGGCCGCTAGTAATTAATTTTTTTTTAACATATCTTCTATAATCTATTTAGGTACTCTATATTTAATTACCTATTTATATATTTAGTTATAGTTTACAAGAATCGAAAAATTATTGCAAAGTATCAGAAGTATACAAGAACACAATTACAACAATACTTTAGAATCATTAGTACATTAAAAACAGAATTTTGGGAAAAGCTGTAGGTAGTTGTGGCGCTATTCTACCTGTTGATCGATATTTAAGTTTTACTTTCTACACAATATTCACGAATGGATTCTTTTTCTTTAAATATGAATATTTTAAATTATTTTAATAGAAAAAAACTAGAAAAATCGACTCGGTTCGAATCGAATTAATACCTTCTGTACATTAAACCTGTTTATATACAACCGAGAATGTTTATGATTTATGAAAAACCGTCATGTACTGGGTTACAAATATATACAAGTATACATATTTTTTTTATTATTAGAAATACACATTAAAAACCACTACGTAAACTACTAAAGTTTTTAGTGAGCTAATCTTTTAAAATCTGTCTTATTTGATACATTGTTAAAAGCAAAAAATATTATTAAATTAACATTATAGACATAACTTGATCATGAGATATTATGTATCCATAGATTATTACATATACGCTCATTAATTCTAATTACTATAATTTACGATAGTACTAGTTAGAAAACTTCAATTTTATTTTGAAAAGTGACATTTCAATTGAAGCGTAATATTTTCGTCGTTGATAACACTCCACAATTCAGCAGGTAGTTCATTATTAAATTGAGTAGCCAGGTAAGTTAATGATCGAGAAATTTAAAGGTCATCTGGGTACAGGTTTTGTTATCCTATTATATCCTATCACAACAAATTGGTAATTGTACAGTCAATGCTACATTAACAGTGGCTGACAGAATTTACAAAGGACTATTTATAGTTAGCTCGCAGGCATTAAAATGAAATCGATAACATCAATAGCGTAGAGACTATCGAATCGCAACACTAAATCTTAATACTATCATATTTATATTATGCAATCGATATTGTGGATAGCCCGTCGATATTCCCACAATTGCCAGAATAACAATAGACTATCGTTCAATGAAAATGAAATGAAAATAACTTTATTCAAATGCACTTAAAATAAGTTGTTTTGCATCGTCTAATATTTTTACCTACCCATTCAGGACGTCTTTTAACTGACAAGAAGAAACGGCAAGAAAGTCGTCAGCTTTAACAGCAGTAACGACATTTACAATAGTACATCACTGCCTCTACCCAAATGAATCTTGTGAAGAAACCTCAGAGTAAACAGGACTGGAGTAGCCATTAGTCAATTTCTCGTACATATTTTTCTGCCATTTTTTGCGGGGGGTGAGGTTACTACTACATTCAATGCCAGCACACAGGAACAAAAACTCTTTGCGTGTTTACAAACGCACACATGCATAATACGACAAACATATTTAAAATACACGCACACGTGCTTAAAATAGTGTGTTAACGTTCTATTCAAACACATGAATGTCATTGTGTAAGAAGTGACATGACATAGCACGAGAATATATCGATATCTATAAATCAGTTTCATTCAATGAATGAATGTATTAACTTTGCGTTAGTATTCCTACATTATGTATTAAAAATTAAATTAATGATGATATTACACGCTACAACAGTCAGTTATTATATATATAGAATTCACTGTGGACCCTTTCGCGTATAACCATAATGGAAAGGAGGAACGCTGAAACATTATTTTTAACAAAGCGATAGTGAATATAGTTAGTTTTCTCAGATTTTTTCTTTAACCAATTGTTTATTTGTATTTTTTTGCGATTTGCTTACATCACCTTTTGCAGGTATTTCCTTTTCAACTTATTCTTTAACCTAAAATTAAGACATTTAAATGTAATAAACTAAAACTGTTATAATATAACATGTTAATATCTATTTGAAACATAACTAGTTATATAATAAACTAAAAGGATCATTCAAGAATAACGTTGGCACAGCATGGGCAACTAATCTTCTTCTATTGTTAGATAATTTTTGAAACTGAGACGGCTCAAAATGTATGGAACATATAGTAATTGTTCTTGAAGATGCCCAAGATGCCCTATTACCTATTACAAGCATGAATCCATTTTTTTCGTATGCTGTTTTGTTTAGGAAAACTGAATATGAAAAATTAGATGTTTCCGGGCATGTCAAAGCTTAAAGTATAAATACCAAAAATTGGTATACCGCCTAGGGGCAGAGTATATTTGCCTGAACTACACATACCGATCATTTCTAATTTTAATACTGCAATACTATCTTCCAATAGCTTTAATTTATATACAAAGGACTTTTGACACCACATACCTTACTCCTAGTATCTTGAAGTATTGCATTTGGATAAGCCTGTTTTTAAAAGGAGCTATAAATGCTACAATATTAATAAAAAAACTTAACTTAAATGTTGACGATGACATTTAGCTATTACCATACTAAAATGTCATCAAAATCCGTCGCGTAGTTTTTGCGTGATGCGTGCTCAAACATACATACAGACAGACAAAATGTTCAAAAATTAGTGATTTCGCTTCCTCTACTCTCATTACTAGCCATTTGGTTTAAGGTGGACTTGACCTGTTTTATTCTATATTTTTACAGTTTTATTCTCGTATGTATAATATCGCAGGTAAATAGTATAATTCCGCACTTTACATACGGCGTACATCAGTTTTAAATCACATACCTTATTCTGATTTGAAATCATCATTAATACCTGGTAATAATTACCGAAACAAACTGTAATTTATCTAAGTTGTGTTTTATTATCGTTAAGAAAAGGAACTAAGAATAGGGTATGTGTTTTTTAAACTGATGACGCCGAATGTAAACTGCGGAATTATAAAATTTCCCTGCGACATATAGATTTAAATTAAAAATACATATTTTCAATTTAAGTATGTTACTTGCATTCATTCATTCATTCATTACTCACTCGTAAAATCACAATATCGATGAAGTTGACATCACTATTGTGCAAATAAATATTGTACAAATTAATAAGGGTTGCTGATTACAAAATAAAAACAATTTGTCCTGTGGCTCGAAAAAAAATTTTGGTTTCTCGGAAATGATCGGGTGTGCTGGTTAGGCGATGGTTCCCTTTTAACCGTGCTTTTTTATTAAGACAGGGACACTGTAAGTATATACAGCATTAGTACTCTTAATGTTTATGAGCGTCGCCGCCCAGCATGAATAAAAGGGCAAATAGTTTATTATTTTAATTTATTATTTTATTTATTATTTTATATTTCCATGTTGTGTTTCCTACGCAAAAGTGTAGGTATGTACTTAATACTAAACTAAAAATAAACACGCAACGTACATTGTTAAAAATAAATTATAATTGGTAATTAATTAATTCAAAATTACAGTTATTTATTACCAACAAACTTTTTCTAATTTTTGTCTTAATTAATTGAAATGCGATAATGGTCAACCCTAGGTAGTCTCGTGGGGTGTGCGGCCGTGACGTCATCAAACGAACTTTGAGCGCGAAATTTGAAATTGTAGTCTGCTAAAACATGAAATTATGAATTAAATAATAATCAAATCCTAAAAATTATACTTACAAATGAAAGGTGACGCCATCTTTTTGCATACTAGATATTTTCGAATTTTTTTTACAATAGAAAACAGCAGAGGCAGGCATTTTCGTGGGAGCTCTGCACGGTAAGACGTTCTGATTATTGTGGTTTTAAAATGGCGGCTCAACTAGTTTTATATAACGCACAGGCATCCGATGCTTGTGCATTTGGCAGAGGGGTAATGTTAGGCAAAGGCTACTCCAGTCCTGTTTACACTGAGGAAGAAACAGACAAATTCACACGGCTCAGAGAGTCTTGCAGATTAATATTGTTACAGTAGGTTGATGAGCTGATAACTGTACTTTCTGAAATGATATGTGTTTTAAGTGTGATATGAGTTAATTGTCATATAAATATATTTGGAGCTAGAAAAGTTTAAATAAGACAGGCAGTTAGCCCTCGTGTCGTGACCACTGATAATTCTACGACTTTTTAATACTTGTATAAATTACTCTCTATAAGTATCGATCAAAAGAAATTGATCTTTATGTGAAATATTTAATCCAATATAAGGAAAATTTAACACATAAATACAAAATGCATCCTTTCTTTTTATTATTTTTAAAATTATATATTCATAACATTAGTTTAAAATACATTAAATCGACAGGATGACACAGGTTGGGTTTGTAGTTTAACGTCCATTGAAGAGAGCCAGCAGCTTTGAATAAGATCTTTCAATAGTCACAAAGATGCTTAATCATCGTACCGTAATAAACTGGGCCGTAGTTTACGCCCACTAACGTTAAAGTCTAAACTTTATCAGCTGTGATAAACAAATCAAATAGTGAACACATTTTCACTATTATATATTCTAATTAAAAACCCTAATACAAAGTAATTAATAATTGAAACTGCTATTTTTATCTGAAGTCGGTATAGTGACGATTATGGAACGTCGTTCTAATGCATTTTTTTTTTCAGAAACACAATGACATCTTACAATGCGCTTGTTCGCGTGGCTCATTGGACGTGGCAGCGTACGCAATCACCTTGGGAGCCAGGATCCAGGGGACTGACGCAGCAGGAGATGCGCCTCTCGCTCTATCAGCCAGAGCAGGCCACACCACCCTAGTGGACATGCTATTGGAAAAGGGAGCTGACATAGACGCCATCAATAAGGTTTCAAATAGCTTTTTAAGTCTGTCCACACAAGGCTCTCTTGTGTTGTTATTTTTTTCTTAAAAAGAGATTTATCAATGCTTTGTACACATTATTAACATTCCCTCGTGGTAATCTTATTGCTTATCGTCCCTTAGATTAATATGACTTACGCGGTGTTGTTAGCTAAGGGACGTTATGTTACGAGTGAGTCCATGTCCATAGTACATTGGAGAGAACCTTACTCGATCTGCTTGAGTTAAAGCTGACATAACAACCGATTAATTATGACCGCCTTAATTCACTTTAAGATTTAAAATAGTTTTAAACACTATTCAAGCATTAGAGTCACTCCGTTGTGAATCAGTGTGAGTCACGCCAGGGGACTGATCATTAAACCTGGTAACGTTTACAAAATAATTTAATTTATAATCTGAACCCAATTGATTTGCTTCGGAAAAGAACAGCATTTTAGCGTAGGTGTTAATATTGCTTTGTGTGGATACCGTAAAAGTAAGGCAAGTCGTTAATGTCTCCCAAATCTCGTACGGGCGACTACACACTATTTTCTAATTAACAAGTTCGCTAGACCCCTTATAAACTTCTGCTAATGTAAGGCCATTAAGGACGGTGTACTTTATTAATAAAGCCCTTTTGGCGCCTTTACATGTTATTGGTACGAGTAAATAAAACTATGTCCGTAATGAGGAAAAATGTCCGTGCTTACATAAAAATTGAGCGAATGTTATTCTCAACTTAGTAAGAAATAATTTGACGTTAAACAAAAAATCTCTTTAATATAATTTTAATCTACCAATTTAGAATGATTTGAGCACTTTTTATTTAATATATGTTTATAAAAAAGTAATGAAGTCCAGGGAAGAATGAATTTTGTTTTACAACCATTTTTTCACAATTCAACGGGTCGTTTTTTGGTTTTGTTTTGAATTTGGTAGCTTTTGATAATACTTGCCACATAAAAAAGTGACAAATGTTTATTACTCTTGCCATACTGAAAACCTTATATATATATATATATATATATAGACCTAGGATTAGTCTAACAACACAACGCTACAAAGGGTTTCTCTCCATGAGTATATATATAGTTTTAAGAGCTTGATGCGCAGTAGTTGGCTCGTTATCCCGGAGTCCACTTGGTAGGTTATAACTCCGTAACTGAAAAGCATTGCTATTATCATATAAACTTAGTCTTACTTATCTTAACAATTCTTCAGAAAATTATAGTGCACACCGTCCTTCCTTTTTAAGGGATTATTGTGAATCTTAGTGGGACAGTCGTAATTGGGATGGTTGTGAATCTTAGTGGGACAAAGCTCAAATTTTTTGGTACTCGTCTAGAACTTTTTATATTCCGGTTAAGTCGTAAGCACCGTTGCTTTGATCGATTTGAAAACACTCTTCTATTTCAAATCAAAAGTTCATTAACAGATTATTATACATTTTGGTCAACAAGCATTTCTTCGATTGATAAAAAAAATCGGCTTATCTCAGATGTACCAGACTTCACTCTTTCAATGGAAATTTCGATACTGTGATAGACCATTTGAATATTTCCAAGTATTTCTTAAGCTGTCGCCATCTTCATCTTTATAGAAAGATATTTTATTGCCTTTTTGTATCATAAAGAGGTAGGGAAACTTTTAACGTTATACAGCAAGATTTCAATAACAAAGCGGTGATTGCCATATACTTCCTGACGCTCGCGACGAAATGTAACAATGCAATAAGTTTCAACATATGCAGTTAAGATACAATTCGCTGCCTAAGTTTTCTCTTATTCCCTGAAATCATCACTAAGTTGTCAAAACAAGTACTGTAGATCATAATAACAATTATCCTACTAATATTATAAATGTGAATGTAAGTTTGTTTGTTATGCTTTCACACAAAAACTACTAAACCGATCATCATGAATCTTCGTACATTTATTCTTGGAGGTATTAGAAGTAACATAGGATACTTTTAATTCAGAGAACCCACGACACGTGTAAATTTTTTGTAAAATTCGACACGTTTGTCAGCGTCTCGGTAGCTCAGCGGTCAGAGCACTCGCCCGGATTGCGAAAGAGCGTGGGTTCGAATCCCACCTGAGGGCTCGGAGGCGTAGTTGTTTTTTACACACGTATTTTATATCTTATAGAAATATTGCATTGTGAATGCAAAAATTAAATTAAAATCATAATTATAGCTGGTTCCATCTTAATCGACTGTTTAATATTAGTAAAAATATTACTTTCGATGTTGAAGGTAGTTAACGTTCAACATTGGCGGAACGATACTAGCTCATAGTAGAAGTTGAAAGACATAAGTATATATTGGCAAAAAATTTGGTAAAATTTTCGCAAAAAAGAAACATTTTATCCAAGCTAAGACCTTGTATAAAATGGTGGAAGAGTACAAAAGATGTAAAAAGTAAAAACTTATAATAATCGAATAAAAATATCTGAAAAATTAAGTGGTATTGCAAAATTTGCTATAAGAAAAAATATGTTTTCATTTCATAAAAAATACTATAGAATTTTTAACACACCAAAGTATTTAAAGCTAATTTTGGCGATGAAACAATGTCTGATTTGAAACTTTCGGCATTATATTCTTTATTAAGAGAGTAAAAATACGTACTCCAATAATACAATAATACCTACAATAAAATGTACTCCAAGATAAAGAAATTATATGTTCTCTATCTATAAATGCAATTCTTTGATGCCTTTTTACATATCTGCATATTAATTTTAAAGAAAACATTTGAGTATAAAATATATGTAGAGAATAGAATTGGCCAATATATCACCTCGACGAAACCTTCGTTAAGGTTACTTTTTTATTTTTATGAAAATACATACATACAGAAACCACAATTCATTTGTGGATATAAATATAATAAAATAAATAATTGTAACTCTTATCAGGTCATACTGTAGACAAAACATGGATTGATGACAACGTATAATTAAAGCGATAGGCTTTTATGGAAGGTTTCAGTGTAGGAACAAAGAACCCAACATCATAAGGAAAAAAATTTTTTTTTTCCAAATAGGTGCATTACTTGTACCGCGGTCATTTTAAGAAATATGTAAAACAAGTTATATGGAAAAATCACCCTGAAAAGCAATGACAGTTATGGACAATGTTCCAATCTTTCACGCAAAATAGAAAAATACCATTAGTCAAACTAGAGAAAAGCAAACGTTCATAATTGGCTTGCCAACATATATATTGCTTTCAATGAAACAGATCTAAGAACACCACTCTTGGGAAGATAAAACTTAATAAAAATGTCTAAGGTAATTACTAGAAAAAATTGAATTTGTCTCCGGAGTCAAGCGGGACACTAACTCTCGCTATCCGGGCGAGTACTCTTCTAATTGAGCTACCGAGAACTTAATGGGGCAATTACATTTTTCTTTATTTTTATCAATCGAAAGAGCATTCGACCGGATAACGAGATGATATGGCATCTGAGACAAGGTTCCTGTAAAATGCCTGTTTCTGATAGATTAAATTATTGAAATCTTACACTTTTACTATGTTTATTCAAGCCGGGTGAAGTCGGGGCTCGACGCTAGTATTATAACAATGTTTAACGTGTGCTGTGTTTCGAGTTTATTGTAACTTATTTCTACTAAGTGAGTCAGCGAAGGACTCAGGAAATAAAACTAAGAGTATCAAAATTCTTACTGGCACTTTTAACAGCTATTTGCAAACGTATACAAATATAGAATCATTCCTCTTATTTTTATTCTTAATATCTTTTATAGGGATCATAATATAACAAACTTTGAAGTGAAACACGCAGTATGATTTTATTGACAGAAAATGTAATCAGGTGTGGAAATAAAATTCACGGTTTGCACATCGAAACCGCCACTACACACATCCTGAAATTATTCTTTCGTTGAATCAATCGGTATTCTGAAGTTGAGGGGAAATCAGGGAATAAATCGAGTTAGAGATACGATGGCTGATCGCTCAGATATTCGATGAAATGCCGATTCATGTTACGATAACACACGGTTGGATGGATGAGCAAATTATCTCCAATATTCAAACGAGTTATCGTTTATCTTTATACCCGTGAAGAATGTCATTAAAATGATTCCTATAAAACTCGAGAATTTAATACTCGGGCCCTACTTTTATAAAACTTAAATACATGTCAATCGCAACATTTTATGTCTAATTGAAAAAACATAATTTACACTGTTATTATAATAAACTAGCGGCCCGGCACGGCTTCGCACGGGTAGACAAAATGCTTTAAATTTTTTCTAGCATTAAATATAGCCTATGTTACTCAGTGTGAATGTAGCTTTCCAATGATGAAAGAATTTTTAAAATAGGCTTAGCAGTTTTCCAGTTAATTAATAGCAAACATACAAAAATTCGAAATACAAATCTTTCCTCTTTATAATATTAGTGTAGATAACACTTAGGATAAAAACAGACAAATACATTAAAAAGAACTATACGAATAGACGATTATTGTAACAAGACAGAAAATAAAAAATAAAAGATGTAAATTTTACATGTTATAATATAACGAAAATATTTTTTTCCCGTTTATGTAACTTTTAAACCGTTACCAACATATTTTAAGTCCATAGACACACCAAACAGTAGCTCCCATAAGATCACTTTTAATGCTACAGATCCAACACTAATCTTAACCTGACCTTAGACTAAACAGGTATGAGTTATAGAAAGTAGACTGAAATTAATATTAATCAGTCAGATGGAATGAGCACAATATCACATTGTAGGAGGTTAAAAAATGTAGACAGCCAGTATTGGATTAGAACGTATTATTTTTTTTTTGGCGGGACGGAAGATGGACCAATATTAAAGAAAAACTAACTATGTGAAGCCTCCAAGACTCCGTCCGACCGAGAGAAGTTTGCATATAGAACACAACCTCTTTCCTGTGTCCTGTGGGTTTGCTCCTTGCATTGCGTATTATTACTAAGATACCAAATCGCTCTGTTAAGTAACAATAGGATATTGAACTAGTTCAGGAAATCAGCTTAAATTATTTATATATAAGCAACGAAGGGAACTGTAAAGAAAAAACATAGATGGCTAATCTAGATCCACAGCTAAGTTGTCAACTGTGGAGATGCTTTTTGTATTTTTTATTAGTAAGAAAATAATAAAAATATACAAAATCTAAAGTAATAATTTATATTTATGATTAACAAAACATAAAAAAATATTTATGAATGAAACAAAACGCTCTCGTCATTACCGTCATGAATGGGACATTTTAACAACTATATTATATTATAATATTATATTACTAGCGGAAGCCGGGACTTCGCACGGGTGGACAAAATTCTTTAAATTTTTCTAGCATTAAATACAGCCTATGTTACTTAGCGTGAATGTAGCTTTCCAATCGTGAAAGAATTTTTGAAATCGGCTTTGTAGTTTTTAAGTTTATTCATTGCAAACATACAAAAATACAAATCTTTTCTCTTTATAATATTAATGTAGAGGTAGATTTAAAAAACCTCCCCTTATATTAATACAAACTATTTTCAAAAATAGATTTTCATTTTATAAAGTGGTATTGGAAATATGGTTTTGTTGTTCTTAACTGGGACGAAAACAGTCATCCTCATTTTTAAATGTGTTTTGAACATATCAAATTTAAATAATCGTTTCATCTCTATCACCAGCAAAATAAGATTGGCCGGTTTTCAGATGAATCTAAAAAAATATCAAAACCCATTTTGCATATATTTACTTTCGTTTTAAAATCTAGACATACGGTTCTGTCATTTACAAATATTTTATAATATTTAATAGAAGGTTAAAAATAAATTATTACTAATGTAAAATCATAAAAAAATGACAAACCACTTATTTGATATTTATTTCGCATACCCCAAGCAGGTAAAAATATGGACTGTTACTTACTTTAATAAATTATTTCCGTAATATCTTTATATTTAAAAACTATTTTTTTAAAAAAGATCTCATAAATATTTTTTTCATGTCCCAGTACTTACAAACATAGGATATAAGATGATTAATTGTTACTTATAAAATATATAAATTTTTATCTGAAATGAAAATTGATTGATTGGTTGATTGATTACCCTTATGATTTTATAGTGTATTACTTTTTATTTGACAAAATCACGCGTCACTTGGCAGTCCATATCTAGCTCAAAAATATGAAGCTTAGTTCCGCAAAAACTAGCAAAAACTAGCAAAATGCGCCGCCCACCCCCAAATAAATGCAGATACCGCAGACCTTGCACTTTGCACCATGTCGACATGTATTTGCCCCCACGCGAACCATCATCAGGCGCTGTTAGACCGAGCTATATCGAGAACTTAGTCCACTTAGTACACACATCATAATACTCGCCCTCTTCTCGAAATTCCAGCCGAAAGGTTTATTTGAATTAATATAGTAATAAAAAACTCAATCGTATTTTTTGTTATTTAATTAAATAACGAGTTAGCTACAAATTACTTATCCTATAAACGATTCATTATGGTATATAGATGACACACACGTAACAATAATATCTAGTAGAAATACATTGCTCAAATATATTGTTATATTAAGCACCAATATATATTTAAATGTTTTCAACAATTTATTCTTGCTCAATGAAATTATTCCGTTACTTCATACCCAAAATGTTCGGATATTGTGATAACCATGTACGTGGTTGTAATAACATCGGCGAATAACAAGACGAGCGTTGTATGCAAATATAGAGAAAATTGAAATCGACGTTTATAGACACATTAAAAACTAAAATTTTAATATAATTGGAAAGGCGACAATGTCCACAAAACTACGTCTTACTAATAAACATAGGATTAATAGTTAGTAGAAATGTTTTCGTGACTCAAATACCACTGAGGAATTGTTTCAAAATTAAATCCAGGCTTACATTTCGTTTATTTCTAAGGTTTTAACTCACTCTAATGTTTTCAACGAATTGTTTAAGTTCTGAGTCCCATCTGTTAGAAAATATTGTGTTCCTAAGGTTGGGCGCACTGCATTGCATGTGGCTTGTGAAGGCGGCCACTCCAGCACCGCTGCTCTCCTGGTGGCAAAAGGCGCTGCGAGAGAGGCACGAGACAACTCGGGCCGTACGCCACTCCATTTAGCGGCAGTACATAGACATACAGAACTGGTACGGGCATTGCTGGAAGCCGAGTGCGACGTGGACGCCACAGATAACGTAAGCTTAGATCAACCTAACTACGCGATTCTACATCCCTAGTACTTACAATTTTTCTTTTTATTGAATTATATAAAAACAACTTAAAGAAATTCAAACAAATGCATCCAAAGTCTTGTTTGCAGTTGACGGAATTTGAATGTTGAATTCGCCCCACAAAGGATAAAAAAATATCCATTATTAAAAATCTACAAATGTTATGTTTGTGATTCGCGGTCGAAACTAAAGTATGCTGGATTGTATTAAAGTGCGTTTTCCTTTATCCCAGAACGGAGTGACCGCTTTGCAAATGGCCTGCGCTCAAGGCTGCCGAGGCATCGTCGAACATCTGCTGACATTCGGAGCGAACGTGCATTTGCAAAATAATGTGGGTAAAACAACTGCTTCCGTGTTTCAATTATTATTTCATAGGTACTACGGCCTTTAACATTGTAACAATTTTATGAATGTTATTAAATTTTTTCATAGCCAAATAGAGATAATTTCAGACAAGAGTGTAAAAAAAGTATATAATCTACTCAACAAACAATTTCTTATACAGAAAACCGTTGTTAGAAAAAAGCTATTCGTTTATACAAATTTAAAAGAAAATCTGTTTGCCATCTTCTAAAAAAGTTAGATAAAGCTGACATGTTGGAGTACTCGATCAAAACTCATAAACCAAACAAAGGTAGAAAATATCTTTTGAACAAGAGTTTGACGAATTTTAAAACTTAAATACCTATATAATATAAAAAATGTTTTGAGTAAATATTCCTTATGGGTCTATGCAGAGCTATTAAGGAGTTTGATCACAATAATTATCTGTATTAAGGCACTTTGACAAAAACAAATAAATCAGCTAGTGTTTACGAAATTTGGCGAGATGAGTAAGCGCCACAATAGCCTAGTATGGCGTTTGATCTGGTTTTCCAGGGAGAATCCGATAGGTCCGAATTCCATATGATCCCATTTACAAAACATTAAAATAATATAAATTAAAAAAATCAGCACATGGTATCTAACAGAGCGTCAGGCCTATCATCATAATAAATATTGAGACTCTATTGTTACTTATATGTTGAATTTCTTAACAAATAAGAAACTTAGTGCGACTGACTTTGACAGCGTCAGGTTTGACACTAACATGATACTATTTTGACAGGTGGGCTCGTCGGCACTTCACGCCGCGTGTGCAGCAGACGCCACGGACATCATCGAGCTGTTACTTGCACATGGAGCGGACCCTGCCCTCACTGATCAGGTAATCAAGTAAAAGCAATGCTTAGAAGATGCCAGAGCGAACTGCCACAGCTCAAAAGCAAAAGTAAAGACACCACACAGATGATCGCATTTTACACGCAATAACAATTCGGCTCTTCTCGGCGTTGCTCGGTTCACAGCGGATCCATGCTCTTTCTTCGTTTGTTCTTTCTGATTTTATCTTTTTTTTTAAGCTACTAAAGATCGTTCTGTTAAATAGTGTATAACCTTTTTTAAAAACATAAACATCCAATGCAAAAAGATATTATCAAATCCGGCGGTGGTTTTAGAAATTCGCGCTATTTTATTAATTAAATAAACCCTTCAAGAGAGTTCGCTTTATAAGTTTTTTAAAATGGTTTAGTTGCTTTTACTTTATTTTATTATTTTTATAAATATCAACTCAAATATATAACTACAGTTTGTTGTTGCCGAATCTGTTGTTTTATATAACCACTGGCTGTTTTGTAAAATACATAACAGTTATGTAAAACAGCTGAACAACAATCAGCAGGATTAGCATAACGCTACGTTTAACAATGTCGGCTACACAGTCGTTTTTTCCGTTACTTAAATAAATATCAATGCGATTAGTTTATTTTTATTTACCCATTTTAGAAATTAAAGATCAATGCAGTTATTTACTTCATTATATACTTCTAAATAAATATCTGATAGGATGGCTGTATATTAAGATTAGGATATTGTTAGAATTTTCAAAGTTAGAATACCTAAAATGAAAATACATAATATAAATTATTATAATAGAAAAATACTAGAAAAAATCGACTCGGGTCACAAGTGAATTCTCAGGCGGGAATCGAACCCGCAAACTTTGGAAATCCGGTCCAATGCTCTCCCAATTGAAAAAAAAAAAAATAAAAAAAAAAATAAAAAAAAACTAACATGGCTGTTTCATCTTAATCGATTGAAAATTTAATTCCATAAGTTTAAAATGTATAAACTGTAAATTACATCATGGAAAATCAGTAAACAAGCGACAAAGCCCATAAGATGGCACTTTATTTTATTCTCACTTGTTGTACCCCTTTTAAAAACTCTCCCCTGGAAAAGGAGAGAATGAGTAAAAACATATCGATTGTGTCGTAAAAAAATTAAAATCAGTTCTGTTACTTGTACATATTCAACTAACGTCAGCTGTCAAAATATTTAACTGGTTCTGGCTGTGGCAACTCTGGCCTGACTGAGCACGACCCAATTTAAACATTCACGATATCCCTGGGAAAACGAAAAGTTTTCCAAATTTCGTTTACTCGTACAAAATTGTGAACACTGAACTTTTTAAAGAGTTTCTCTTGTCAAATGTAGTAGGTCTTGGAGACAAGTAGGATCATGGCCAGAAGGAAATTAATATGCCGGGAACCTTATATTTTGCTCTTCTGGTCTATCACTACTATGGTACTTATGGTCTTATGGTACTATCACTAGAAAAAGAACCCTATTATCAATCTGTTTGCTTACGGCACGGTAATATTTATAATATTTAATTGTAATGACAATACTGAATGAAATCTATCCAATCCATGAAATTCATGGTAATTTTTTTTCTTTACTTATAACTGGAGTACTGTATTTACTTTATTTTTTGCATGCCATATTTCTCTCAGGTACCTACCGAAGATTTGGTTGCTTTTTACAAGTATTTTTTAATCTTACCAGAGTACTGTTCGCCGAATGCACACAGGCTGAATAATGTAATTTTGTTTTTCAATGGTTTTTAACATTCCCAGTAGATTCACCTTAAAAAAATCGGACTAGGTCTTAGTTCAACGGTTAGGGTAGGTTGGAAAAAATTTATAAACATTAAGGATCTTGAGATGTAAAACAATATTTCGACGAAGAAAAATTTTAAGCTCGTTCGCTTAAAAAAAATAACATAAGTTCCACTTAACGAACTTAAAGACGAGGCGAAGTCATAATTACCGGGGCCCGGAAAGGTCCAATAGACGCCCAAGAGTCATGAGTACGGTAAAACTTCACAATTTCTTATTGCAAAAGTGTGTAAAAATGCTTAATTAATTTAATCCAATAACTTTCTACTGAGTGAAAAAAGCTTAAGTAATAGCAAGAATAGAATAGAAGATCAAAAGCTCAGTCGTTAACGCTTACAGATGTTAAGGGAATTATGCAAGGACTGGAGGAAGGTGACCATAAAATTATTATTTCAAAATTTTTCGTGATTCGGATTTCACGATGACCTGTTGATCCACGTTACTTCTGAAGTAACATGAATCAAGTTTTCTTTTTACCATAGGGAATGATTCTAAGTGGAACCAAATACAGACTTATGTCAATTATTTAGATATAAATGCATTTAACGATTTAACTTAAGCTTAAATTAGAGTTTATCTGCTAAGTACACCTCTGGCTTGCTAAGTATATATGTACGAGTTCCTCTTGTACGAGTACGTAAATTTAAAGTCAATTGAATCTCAATTTTAGACTCCATTAAAAAAAAACTTGAATTGACTTTTCAATACAAATAACAAATAACTTTTAAATTTTGCCTGTCAAGATTTTAAGAATGTTTTTAATTTCTGTCAATGTGTAGATATTTACATACCTAGTTGTTAAAATAGGGAGAATAAGCACGACACAAACTTCAGAAGGCTAAGACAATGAACTCACCCTATACAGTTTGGAGCTACGGTCACGTCAAGCAATTTTCATGAATACTTAAATTGACGTACCGTGTACGACCCTGTATTCACTAGAGATGAGCCGACTAGTCTATTTAACATCTTTTGCAGTCTTTGACTATTCGGCAAAATATGCCGGTTATAATATACAAATATATGGAATAAAACTAACAATAAACTGTAATTAAATATACTTTGTCCAATGTAGGATGATACTTTTGACAGGTGTCACTTCCTTATTGCTACGTACTAAGGTTGCGTTTGTTTCGTTATGTTTGGCTTGACATTGCAATAGCAACTTTATACCCTCTATATAGGTGTCAAATGTCAAAAGTATCATCCTACATTGGACAAAGTATAGTGTCCAGGAGTATCAAAATTTTTAAACATTCCTAAGAAAGCAATAACTTAAATAATGCTGTCGATTTTTTATATAGCAGAATGTCCACAACTAAGATCTCTTTTCGATTATGTCAAATAGATTAATACCGATACAGCAAACACAATACAAACTGTTGATAATGCAACCAAAACTCGTCAATAAATGTCAGCGCGACCGCACCATAGTTTGTGCGTATACATAAGCAAGCGTTTATCTATCTATAAAGCCGAAAAGTGACATAATAGCCTGAAAACCTTTTCACGGTATTAAAATCTACTAACCGACTTATCACGGATCTAAACAGTATTGACTGCCGGTTGACTGCCGGTGCATCGACCATTGCTGTATCGTTGATTTGCATTTTATGTTTAGTATTGGTGAGTCTTTGTTTGAATATAATGCTCTTACTAATATTATACAATGTGTCCCGTCACCAGTGTCGAAGCCTTTAATGGTGTGAAATATGGCATTTTTTATCGACAAATTGCCTCTCAAATTTTGTTTTTCTCTTACGGCCGCCATTTTGTTTTCTTGGTAACTAAGACCTGGGCTCTCATACTAATTCGACTACCACTGCTCATGTAAATGTCCTATCAACATTAAAAAGGTGTCATTTGATAGCTAAACATGTAGACAACAGTTACACAGCCATCACGTTTCAATTGTTATGGAATAAAAAATAGAAAAAAGAACAGAGATTCTTTTTTGTGCATTTTTTAATTATTGGCTTTTTGAAAAAAACGAGGGGCAATTTGTCGATAAAAATGCCATATTTCACACCATTAAGGGTCTCACACACTGGCGACGGGACACATTGTATATAAGAACCATTAATACTGACCATTTGAGAGCAAGTTGCTCGAAAAATATAATTTACAATATATTATATAGTCACCCGCTAAAGTCATATACTCATGGTGCAGTACTATACCATTAAGTCCATATATAGCCGTATTCTCATCGCTTACAATTTCAATATTCCTATTTAGATTTCTCCAAATTCCTAAGGGATATATATGGATATTTGTGTTTTAATAAATGCAAATTTTTATTTTGAAACGTTTATTTATTATATTACATACGAAAATAACTAATCCCTGATCCACTGAAAATGATAAACTACATTTTATAATCAGCACATTCAAGCTTCGAACATGCAAATATGTAGGATAGGTATATATGGGTATATTGTTCATTCATTAAATAATTTAAAATTATTACCAACGCATTCGTTTAATATATTTTCTATATTATTCTATTGTTAAGTATTAAAAAAACTAGTAATTCTGAGAAAACAGAATGTAATAATAATAAATATAAATAAATATTTCCTACATTCACACCAATTATAACCTAGCCCAAAGTAAGCTTGTTGTTATGGATACTGGGGTAACGGATAGACATACATATATCGTACATAAATAAGTAATACTCATAGAAATATACATATACAAACATCCACGACTTAGGTACAAATGCTCGTATTCATCATACAAACATCTGCCCCCTTCCGGTATTCGAACCCAGGACCGTCGGTGCGAAAGGCAGGATCGCTACGGTTGTACCAAACGTTTGAAAAAAAGTCAAAAATTAAGGGGGTTCGACCAAATCTTATGTAAAGCTAAAATGAGAAAATAATTTATTAACAGTTTCATCCTTATTTAAACGCTGGCATAATGTCAGAAATTTTAAAAATATAAAAATAACATATGTATACCGAAAAAAAAGATAAAGGGGACACCCGGGTTTGAACCGGGGACCTCTCGATCTGCAGTCGAATGCTCTACCACTGAGCTATATCCCCACTTGGAAAGTGCGTTGAAATATCCATACTGTTTATAAGAGTTCGACAACTGTCTGACGTCATCTGAATATTGTTAAGCATTGATATTGTAATCAACTCCCACTGATATGACTCATTGTGAAAGATCTATACGCGACACGAAATTTATTCTATAACGCATTTCATAATCATAATGACGAAAATTTCATAAAAAACAATTTAAATGTACTTCTGTTAACAAATTAATACTTAATTATTATTTCCGTATTTATTAGCAACACTTATTTGCCTTAATTTGACTTGTAAATTAAGCATGAAGAATCATTGATTTGCAGATATCAATTTGAATGTTTTCTTACTTGTATTTTATTGATAAATTGAAATATGTGAAAACAATAATTTATTGTTAAATCTTATTATTTTAAATCTTCTTTGTATTTTTTAATGCTATCTTATATGATTAACTATATTAATAGAAAATTTTCGCCTGAGAATTTACTTGTGAGTCTAGTAAATTTTTTTCTAATATTTTTCTATTAAATTAATTTATCTTAAAGTTTAGTCTTTGGTTTCCATCATCATACCATTTACCAAATGCCATTTATAAAATAAATTACCAAATGATGACAATAATAAATTGAGGGGAAATAAAAATAAGGTTGACAAAACGCATTTATTTACATATTTTATTTTATTACTAATACAAAGACTCTTTTTTAGGAACCGTGTTCACAAGATAACGATATGGTAATACTACCGTCAAATATTTTAATTGGGCTTGTTTCTAACGACACAATATATTCAAAATTTAAATAAAAAAGTTGCAATTTTTCTGGGCTCTCATACTAATTCGACCACCACTACTCATGTAAATGTCCTATCAACATTAAAAAGGTGTTATTTGATAGCAAAACATGTAGACAACAGTTACACAGCCATCATGTTGGAAATTGAATTTTCATTGAATAAAAAAAAAACGAATAGATTCTTTTTTGTGTATTTTTTAATTATTGGCTTTTTGAGAAAAACCAAATTTGAGGGGCAATTTGTCGATAAAAAATGCCATATTTCACACCATTAAAGGCTCCGACACTGGTGACGGGACACATTGTATAAAGAGCAATTTATATCAAACAAAGTAATAACTATGAAATAATTTACCTTCATCAAAGTCGACATTATTAGTTATTTAATCCTTAGCATTTCTATAAAACAGCTCATTTACGGTTTTTGCGTATAATTTATATTTAATCCTGTCGTTTCGACTCCTTTACAGGAGTCATGATCACGAATGTGTAATGTGCGCGGAAATGTAAGAATTGAATACCTTAGCATTTAAATTTAAGTGCATATAAGAACCTTTAAAAACAAAACAAATTCTCGGTGATTACAAACATGTGCGTGCGGTAGTTTAATAAAACAATAAGCCTAAATTTTTAAATAAATATATAGTAAATAATACCTTTCAGACAACTCACAACAATTATTTAGCTACAAACTAAGCAGTCGTTATATACAATGAATACTAAGTAATAACAACCGAGACTCGGGAACGAATGCTCATTGCTCAAATATATACCCCAAAGGACTCCAATCCTGGTCCGTTGATATAATAGGCAGGATCACTACCCTTTTACCAACTGGCTGCACACCATTTTGGTAATGTAGTTTAAATAGAATGCCAACCAGTAATAAAATCTCTTTGTCGAGAAACCTTGTTGAAAAATTTCTTAAAAAAATACTTATGAAGGTATTCGATTTGTATCTTTTTCTGTTCTATTCTACTCTTTTCTAAAGATAAAGAGACTTTTTACAGAAGCAATAAGAACCATATGAAACATTTGGACAGACAAAAGCTTTTGCTATCAATATGATGAGCTAATACTAAAAGTAGGTACACCTAAGTAATAAATTAATATCCTTGACTTTATGACACCACCACAATGTGGATAATAAAAATTATTTATGATATGTTAACACGCAAAGACAGTTAACCATTTTTTTTTTCAGCTCCATATGACTTCATAGAAATTCACACATATTTTGCATCAATTCAAACTAAACAGATATTAATGATTAATAATTGAGATTAACTTACAATCAGTATAGTTTGTAAATAATAGACTCAAGACAAAAAGTAAGTAAATAAACATGGGCGCTTTTATATATATACTCGTACGTACGAGTAACATACGCGCTTGGTGACGCGAATTTCGGCAGTGGCTTACTTGGAGGTTAAGGAACTTTCCCAAGGGCGACTATCGGGTTAATGACCGATAATATGTTATCTCTAGCTGCTCCATGCTCCGAAAGGCACCATAGGCAATTGGTCTTGATTTCATTTGCGATAGTTAACACTGCCGAACAGAGTACTTTCACTTTGTCGTTAGCACCAACAAATCGGTTCCCTTATTATGAGCATAGTAATTTAAAGGTACACATAATTTGCTGGCAGGATCCCTTTCTTTCGCATAATGTTTTTAATCCCCTTAAAGGCATTATATACATCGCAGGTAAGATTCGGTTAGTTTTTTATCCATTACCAGCCAAAAGTTTATATCAAATTATGCCTCTGGGGTAAATTTGAGTGGCAATTTGTCGATAAAAATGCCATATTTCACACCATTAAAGGCTCCGACACTGGTGAGGGGACACATTGTATAATATATCCCTTGTTCAGTAGTTATCCTTAGTGCCAATCTGTGCCTAATTCGGACCTAAATAAGGAAGTGAAACGAAGTCGTGAATCGTCCTCTCCGTTTTAACTATTTATTTGACACGGTAACAAAATAGAAATCATAACATTCAACTACTTATTTATACTTATTATATATTGCTAAATTTGTATTTCAGTAACAACCGAGCAAAATATTCAATTTACATATTGTAGTATAACTTATTAGGTACTTTTAATATAATATTATTGTTTTATTTACCAGAAACAAGCAAACCAATGTTGTCTGAACACTTTACTATATTACAGTACCTACTTACATAACACTCGTACACTGCCACAAGCTTTATTTTCATGTTTATGAAATAAACCATTAAATATTAGCGTAATAATTTCATTAAAGTTAAAAATGACGCTGAAAAGCCATGAATATTAATAGCCTTTGTTAAACTATCCAGCAAACAGTATGCGAGCTACCGGCAATCCATTCCCACACTTAAAAAAAAAAAGAATTGACAACGTTTTACTTTTAAAAAGTCGAGAGATTCGAAAAGAATGTCCAGTCAGTTTAATACAGGTTTTATATTCAATAGAAGCTGGTTATATACTTATACCATTTTCAGAGTTTTTAAAAGATACTTATATACTGAAAAGTTAAGTTAATGGAGTATATCTTAACGTTATGTCAATTTTAAAGTATTTTACAGTTTGTAATTCTAACACTTCCATTATTTTAATTGACCTTCGTTGGATATAATTATATCTACACAAAACAGCCTTATTAACTTTGATGTTCTTACCAGTCTTAGTTAAACTTATGATTTTATCTTACGACAAATTAACTCCAAACTTTCCTTTAACACGTATACGATCTTTTCTCAGAGGATTTCCTATTTGAGTGCGAAAACCGTATTCTCGAATTTCGTTTATTCAAATACTTTTCATCGATATCTCTACTGCGACACCTTGTTAAATCGACTTCTTGTTACTACTATGTTACTTAGGAAAACTTTACTTGAAAAGATCTTGCTGCAAAAACTCGGTACGTCGGTATTCGTTTCAAAACAATTTCAACATTTCTTTAATAACAGATAGCGCCATCTGTCATGAATATATGTGTTTAATTAAAGATTATATATTATTACAAATTCGTCTAAATTAATTTACTCTGCTGCAATGTAAAAATGATTAGATTTTAGGTAAATTTAAACTCTAACAATAATTGTTCCTTGATATCTATTAATTAATGATTTACTAAAAAGCACAACCGATTACAAATACTTTATTTTAATAATATTTTTTTCTGCGTACAAACACAATATATTTTTATATAAGTGAAAAATATCTATGTCGTCACATCGATAAACCTTCTTTATGTATGGATAAGTGTGGACAAATTATAATGAATTAGTTAACATTTGATCGAAACCTCTTTTACACTATATTGTTTTTATAATAAACTTTCATGGTCACTAACATTATAGTAATTTAAGTTATATACGGGATTATTACCATGTACCTTGTTTTTAGTGGAGCTCCGTGATCATGGCGCTTGCAACAGTGCCGAAATATCGGAAACACACTAAAAACAAGGTACATGGTAATAATCCCGTATATAACTTATATAACTCTTTTACACAATTTAAAATGGTACATAAATTCTAATAAAATATGTAAGCTACATTTATTTTACTTCGTAATGAATCTCTATCCCTAATAAAGCTTTAAGATTTACATAACTCGTTAAAACTTTCATTCGCAGCAGGAAGGAATTTTGGCGATTAATTGATAAGACAAATGGAAAGATAACGAATTACACAAAATAATTCATTAAAAATAAATATAATCAACGACAAATTAAAGTTAAATAAACACAGTACATATAAACAAAGAAATTATTTACAATTCGGTATTGTTTCCCACACCTCTTAAAAACGTAAGTAAATCCGTAGTATGCCTTTTTTCGCATAGGATCGAAAGAGCATGTGAATGATATCTCAATTTCTTTCGGGGCGGTATTCTCGGTATGCACGATAAGGCTTTTTCGACGGCAAAGGTAGCAGTTTGCTCTTTTCCTACTTATCGAATAGTTTTACAAAGGCCATGTCGATTATTATTTAATAAATAATTCCAACTAGAATGCCCTGCCTCAATTCTTTTTGGGTTTGAACAATCGCAGTTCATTGTTCTTATATATTAAACACAATTTTAATGATGTGTAGCCTATGAAATACAAAAATCTCGATATAAAACGACTTATTTAAAAAAAGGGAAAACTTGTCGTTTTGTGGTGAACATGATGAAATGTTAATGTACCATGTTCGATATTTTGAAATTAATTTTTCTTCTGAGTATGTTTAAGTAACTTCGTGAGTAGTTTTTTCCAACGAGAGGAACAAGGAAAAACTTCTACAACATATACATTTAAGTTCGAGAGCAATCTTATTTTTATGCCTAATTAATGATAAATAATAATAAAATTTAATTTAAAAATATTTTAAATAAGATAACGAATTGAATTAAAATTTCTACTATTAGGGTAAGACCTCTATATCTTAAGTACCTACTATTAAAATTTATTTTACACGTTTATTGCACTACGAGACAATACTTATCAAAATGATAATACCTAAAAGAGATTGCCCAAATAGTATGGATGAATGTACTGAACAAAATATTTTTGTGTCTTGTTGAAAATGTGTTTAATTGATAATGCTATGTTAATGAATTAAACGTACCAACTTTAGTCAATTTTCATTTTCGGAGTTAAGAGATATTGATGAAAATAATTGTTTTTTGGTTATAGCAACTTCAAAGTAATATAGACTTTATGTAGTCGTGTTTTAAGACTCGCATTCGAGTTTTGGATGTAATTGATAAATTGCAGTTCTGCTAGGTCAATATTATTAGAAAAATAGTGCCAAAAAATGGTGTATCGAGATAAAAATAGACAATTGATATTATATATAGGTGGGTATATACTTAATAGGTGGGTATATACTTAGAAGGAACAAATTAAAAAAACAAGGGAGATGATTGATTATTGACACTGCCATACTGTGACAGCTAGGGGTGTAACCTATAATATCAGTGACGTAATCAATTGCCATTACCACAATTTATAACGACTATTTCCATATTTAAGGTATAAAATAATCCATAATTCAAAAAACAATCACTTCACTATCAATCGAAAGCTGTATTTAAGTCAATAGGCTTAATACAGTTCATTAAAACTATTTTCGATTTTTAATATTTTATAAACGTTTTAGTTTAGTACAATGTTAATTACAAGCTTGTTTGATCAATAGAAGATCGACACACTTATAGGCAATAGCTAAGACTTCCATAACGAAACCAAACTAAGAATCGGGTAAATTGCATCGAGCACGCAGCCGCATTGAATACTTAAAACTTCATTCGTTTACTGTTGAGAGCAATCACAAAATACATGATTAATGATACTTTACAGTGCCATTAATTATTATCATCGGTCTGCATTAGGCAAGTATAACACACCAATTACAAAATCAGTAACTTTTTACGCTAAAGCTGGAAATCGATTGAATACGCTTGTATCACTACATAGTATAAAACAAAGTCGCTTTCTCTGTCCAGATATCCCTATGTATGCTTAAATCTTTAAAACTACGCAACGGATTTTGATGCGGTTTTTTTTAATAGATAGAGTAATTCAAGAGGAAGGTTTATATGTATAATACATGCCTAATATAATAGAGCATTGCAGCCGTGCGAAGCCGTGGGTCGCTAGTTTAATTATGAATTAGTTTGAGATCATTAAAAATATTAATTATAAATCAACTTCAGGATCATATGACTATCCTTAACTTAAATGGCGCAATGTGTTTAACTTATAATACGGAAATATTTATTTTAATATAACTTATTAATACAAATAACACACCAACTAGCACAAGTAACACAACGGCAGAACATAGACGACAGTCGAGTGTCAGCTACAACAATACAAGTAGTGATTCACCTAATTGATACGTAATCAATGCTATAGTTATATTATTCAATAGTCATGATTAAAAAAGCGGATACCATTTCTTCTTTTTATTATTGGTTAATACTTGTTTTTAGTACAATTTATAGAGTAGTAGTAGAAGAGTATTTCTACTAATATATAAAGTCGGAGTGTACTGAAAAAAAAGTATGAATACAATAATTAATCCTTAATCGATCGATTTGATTTTCTTGTGCAGGTTGGCACAACCCTTACATAAATGACGAAATGTTTTGATTAGTTGTAGGTAAAACGGATGTCCGGTTACCTACTTGCATTACCAATTATAGTGAGAATAATAACCCTAAAAGGAATAATTCAAAAAAAATATTGAGGTTCTTAAAATATTTTATTCGATTTTTTTGTTTGAAAATCATTGTGACAAAAATCATCATACAAAAGTACTGGCCATGGGCATTCTCCTTTTACCATATTTAAATATACGTAATACCATTTACTTCAGTAATGGCAGCAACGTCATATTAAATATCAAAAGAATTAATTATTAAGGGGTTTCAATTTCACAATTACGAAATAATAACGTTATTAACAGTAACAATCTTGTATACATTGCGCAATTCGCATTACTGATTAATGCTGCTTTTGAATGCCGAATAAAGCAACTATTGAATGAGATACGGAAACAAATGAATTTGTATTTTAAACCTTGTTACTCTGCATGCATGAATTCTCATATAGATCTAGAATGTCTTACAATCCATTAGTAACCGGATGTTACATCTCATGATGACGGGTTAATCTTATTTTTATAGAAGCAAAAGGATTATATTGAAATAAAAGATCATTTTCAATGGTGCCTTGGAATGGAAAGTACCTAGTTTTTTATACCCTGCTAATACGTAAAACAAGTATGTCTTACGGAAGAAGATGGAATAATGAAAATATTTTAGGTTATGAACTGGAAGCCCTCCGGGAACTTTTGTTTCCGGGGGACTTCCGCGGACGCACATTCCGATGAGATGGGGGGGGGAAGGCCGTTAGCACACCTCGGCCGCCTCCGGCCTGCACTGGGCGGGGCAACCGCGCCGCCTGCGATGGCGCCCGGGAACTTGTTCTTGGGTGATCATCGCGGGCGCGGGAGTCTCGTCCTGTGTGGGTCGGGGTCGGTCGGGGGGTGTGGTTTATTCCTTCCCTCACCGAAAGGGGGCCAGCGGCTGTCGGAGCGGGAGACCGGCAGTCGCATTGCACTTGGCCCTCAGGCGTGCGGGGTGTTCAGGGCGTCACGGTTCACCCCGTTGCTCCGTCCCTCACGGAGCATAGGCGAGGTCCGCCCACGAGCGCGGACCCACACTGGTCCGGGCCGCGGCTGAGTCCGACAAGGGACCCCGCGACCCGCACCACTGTGTATTGGGACGCCGCAGTTTTTAGTGGGTAGGCCTCCAAGCCTTTACTGGGCACTCGGCCGGGTAGAGGCATGGAGGAGAGTCCCACATATCCATCGTGTTCTCCCGACACGATGGAATGCGTAATGCCATTTTCTGCGAAAACAAAAAAAAAAAAAAAGGTTATGAACTGGAAAATCATGATTTAATTTGAGATCGATAGCAGACAAGTAGGGTAATATTGGGCATTCTAAAACACTTTTCACTCCAATGATCTCACTTTCGTTCGATCACTGTCGTAAAAGTGTTTTAGAAAGCCCAATAATCGAAAGTGAATTAGAATGCCCAATCGGTTTTCCGTCAACCACAAACCTCATTTTCGATCGATCACTGCCGTAAAAGTGTTTTAGAAAACCCAATAATCGAAAGTGAATTAGCATGCCTAATCGGTTTTCCGTTAACCACAAACCTCATTTTCGTTCGATCACTATTGCAAAAGTGTTTCTGAGATAGCTCAATAATCGAAAAATGAATTAGAATTCCCAATCGGTTTGACGTTAACCATAAACCTCACTTTCGTTCGATCACTATTGCAAAAGTGTTTCTGAGATAGCTCAATAATCGAAAAGTGAATTAGAATTCCCAATCGGTTTGACGTTAACCATAAACCTCACTTTCGTTCGATCACTGTCGTAAAAGTGTTTTAGAAAGCCCAATAATCGAAAGTGAATTAGAATGCCCAATCGGTTTTCCATCAACCACAAACCTCATTTTCGATCGATCACTGCCGTAAAAGTGTTTTAGAAAACCCAATAATCGAAAGTGAATTAGCATGCCCAATCGGTTTTCCGTTAACCACAAACCTCATTTTCGTTCGATCACTATTGCAAAAGTGTTTCTGATAGCTCAATAATCGAAAAGTGAATTAGAATGCTCAATCGGTTTTACGCTGAAGTAAATTTTTCAACGCAAGGTTCGTTCCGTTCTTTGTTCAAAACCGCGTTTGTATTTAGAACGCATCGTACCGTTTTATATTTATTCTGTATGTGTAGACTCGTAAGTAATCAGTGTTTATATATCCCTTCAGATCTCACTCTTGTTCGATCACTGTCGTAAAAGTGTTTTAGACAGCCCAATAATCGAAAGTAAATTAGAATGCCCAATCGGTTTTCCGTCAACCACAAACCTCATTTTCGATCGATCCCTGCCGTAAAAGTGTTTTAGAAAACCCAATAATTGAAAGAGAATTAGCATGCCCAATTGGTTTTCCGTTAACCACAAACCTCATTTTCGTTCGATCACTATTGCAAAAGTGTTTCTGAGATAGCCCAATAATCGAGAAGTGAATAAGAATTCCCAATCGGTTTGACGTTAGCCATAAACCTCACTTTCGTTCGATCACTGTCGTAAAAGTGTTTTAGAAAGCCCAATAATCGAAAGTGAATTAAATTGCCCAATCGGTTTTCCATCAACCGCAAACCTCATTTTCGTTCGATCACTATTGCAAAAGTGTTTCTGATAGCTCAATAATCGAAAAGTGAATTAGAATGCTCAATCGGTTTTACGCTGAAGTAAATTTTTCAATGCAAGGTTCGTTCCGTTCTTTGTTCAAAACCGTGTTTGTATTTAGAACGCATCGTACCGTTTTATGTTTATTCTGTATGTGTAGACTCGTAAGTAATCAGTGTTTATATATCCCTTCAGAATCTATTTTAACGCATTTATTTAAAATCAGCTCAACTCTACAGGCCTGTATAAACAAATAATATGAAATTCGTTAAACAAAAACAATCGTTGAAATTAGATTGCTTTTGTACTCCGTTACCGAACGAGTCAAAACGTCATGGTAGTTTGTTACCAAATACAATACGCTGTCTTGTTTGTGGGCCATCAAACTGCGGGAAAACTAATTTAGTAATAAGTTTATTGTTGCATAAAGATGGTCTATGTTTTAGAAATCTTTATGTGTATTCAAAATCTTTGTATCAAACAAAATACTTGTATCTTGAAAAAGTTTTAAATATGGTCCCCGATATATCGTATCATAAATTTAACCATAACAATGAAATATTGAACCCACATGAAGCTTTACGAGATTCTATTATCATTTTCGACGACGTTGCTTGCGAAAATCAAAACAACATACGGGATTATTTTGCTATGGGGCGTCATAAAAACATTGATTGCTTTTATATTAATCAAACTTACACCAAAATACCAAAACAGCTCGTAAGAGACAATTCAAACTTGATTATATTGTTCAAGCAAGACGATATTAATTTGAAACATGTTTATGATGAGCATGTATGTTCCGATATGTCCTGGTACCAATTTCGGGAAATGTGTTCAGCTGTTTGGAACAAACCTTTCAGCTATCTTGTAATAAATAAGGACTGTGAAAAAAATAATGGATGCTACAGATCATCATTTGATACATATATAATATTGGATTAACTACATATTAGGATGATATATTATGAATGAATCACTATCACTCGTGATTCGGAGCCAAGAAGTATTCTGCGCAAGATGGAAAAAACACTCAAACAAGAAATTGTGAAATCTGCTGCATCTGTAAAAAGAAAAGTTGAACTTTTGAAAGAAGCAAAAAATTCTCACAATATGGCTCTGGAAACAATATTTAAGCCAATAGTGGAGCCGCTTCACTTGTTAACAAGTAAAAAGGAAGAAAAGCAATATATACCTTCCCCGAAAAAAATAAAAAAGAATCATAGAGAATCTTTTTATTCTTCTACTGAAGATTTCGACGATGATTACAGTGAAAAAGAACAACTCTCAGACAGTGAGTTGCACATAAACAAAACCCTTATAGCACCACCTTCTGAAGACCATAATATCAGTGAGGGTTCCTTCAAGTCTTTTCAGTCATCACCAAGTGTTAAAAATAATACACTTTCGTGGTCAACATCATCTGATGCAATGTTCGATGATATACCTTTTGGAATTCGAAACGAACGCGGGAAATTGATGCTTGGCAAAACATGTGTTTATGACGATGGTAGCATCCTGAAAATAGGAACGCAGACTATAAAAAAAACAAAGGGAATAAAAGAACTACTCTATAAAAAGAAACCGAATCTAGACATAATCACAGAGGAAGACTTACAAAACTATAAGCTAGTATTATTAGAAACCAATGCGCACAGGCGTAATTGTGATTCGTCTAAACCAATAAACAGCAATAAAGGATTTAAGTATATGAACATTATAAAACCGTTGTTTACATCTACGAAAAAAGTAACTTCAAGCGTGGAAAGTCTTTCAAGTGGCGAAGGTATTAATTTATTGAAAAAAGTAACAAAAAATACGGATTTGGTTTACTGGGATGATCCAAATGAATTAGTGAATCGATTAAAAATATTACTAGCATCACGTGATGCAGGCAACACTGGCTTGGACAATGAAATCAATGCAATCATTGAAGAACTGTGGGAAGAAGGTATAATCAAAAATATAAAATATAAAGAAAGTGCAACTGGAAAACTTGTTAGTGTGAAGAACCCATCAGAGCGGCGATGAATGTAGACAAGTTTGGTCACCACATTCATAAGCGTTTACGATTAACCGAATATTTTGATACCATCAACGATACATTAGTAAAGTCAGATACAGGGCATTACGATTTAAAATCAACAAAATTGAAAGGCTTGATAGATCCTAATGAAGACGACGAGGCAGTGAATAAAGCATATATGGATAAAACAGCTCAAGAACTAAGAAATGAAATAAAAAAAAAAATTTAAAGACGTAAAAATTTACCTAAATAACTTGGAAAAAGCTACTTCCGATCGTTTAAATACTCTATACTACACAAGAACAGAAATAGATAGTTTAATCGAATCTAAGTTAAATAAATAAAAAATAATGAGTAAAAAAGAGTTAATTAACGAAATCCACAAAGCAGCAAGGAGAAATTTTCCTCGTCGATGTACGATCACAAAGGGTATAGATGATTTATGGCAAGCTGATCTTATAGATTTTCAGAAGTATTCTCTTATTATCAAAGGATTTAAATACATTTTAATAGTTATAGATGCTCTGTCAAAGTACGTCTGGGCAAAGCCTTTAAAATCAAAACAGAAAACATGTGTTACAAATGCAATGCATGAAATTTTATCTAAGTCGTCGCGAAAACCTAAACATTTACAAACTGATTTAGGTAAAGAGTTTTACAATGAGACATTTAAAAAGTTATTAAAAGAATATAATATAAATCATTATTCTACCCACTCAGTCAAAAAAGCTTCTATAGTGGAAAGAGTTATCCGTACGTTAAAATATCATCTTTATAAACTTTTCAGCTTGCATGGAAGTTACTACTGGGTAGGCCAAAATTTGAGCTCTGTAGTAGACAATTATAACAATACTACCCATCGTATAACAGGATTTAAACCAGTTGATGTTAACAAAGCAAACCAAATGGTTATCAAGGGTAATATTATTAAAACACAGCTGCATAAGACCAAACGAAGACCAAAATTTCAAGTTGGTGACCATGTGCGAATTAGTAAATTTAAAAGTGATTTTTACAAAGGATATACCCCTAATTGGTCAACAGAAATATTTATTGTAGTTATGGTAAATCACACAAATCCACCGACATATCTTTTAGAAGATAAACACAAACAGAGAATTTTAGGCTCTTTCTACGAGTATGAAATGCAAAAAACTAAATTTCCTGACCTGTACCTCATTGAAAAGGTTATTAAAAGAAGAGGTAACAAACTTTTCGTAAAATGGTTGGGACTCGGTGATGCAGAAAACAGCTGGGTAGATAAAAATGAAATAGTTTTGTGATATAAATTAAGAATTATTATTCAATATAATTCAGTTTAAGAATACCGATGAAAGAAGGAAGTGGGATTATTAACAATATAATAAACAACTTACCGTTTGAGTTGCATATCCCCGGTTATCAATTTTGCGGACCCGGAACAAAACTTGAAAAACGGTTACAGAGAGGAGATCGAGGTATAAATAAATTGGATGAAGCTTGTATGTATCACGATATTGCCTATAATAATAAAACTTTTAACGCTCGACATAAAGCTGATTTAGAACTTTTAGATATGGCTAAAAAAAGATTAAAATCTAGGGATGCTAAGAAGGGCGAAAAAGTTGCATCATGGATTGTAAAAAATGCGATGAAAGCAAAACTCAAAGCTGGTGTGGGAGTACGACCTTTTATGTCGGTTATAAAGAAAATACGGTCCCAAATAAAAAAAATTAAATCTAAAGATCCTGGCACAGCAATAAAATATGCATATGCCGCTGCAAAGAAGTTATTTATTAATAAAAAAGGGATACGCTTGCCACGCTGCATACCTCTTCCGAAAACTGGAGGCTTCTTACCTCTTATCCCAATTTTTGCTGGTTTATCAGCTCTTGGTTCACTTGCTGGAGGAGCAGCCGGTATAGCAAAAGCTGTTAACGATTATAAAGTTGCGCAAAAAAACCTTCAAGAATCTGAACGACACAACAAGGCGATGGAAGCTGTCGCTCTCGGCAAAGGACTTTCTATCAGACCCTATAAGAAAGGAACTGGTTTATATCTAAATCCTTCAAAAAACTAACTAAAAGGCTACCCAGACGTCCTCTTACTAACGTTGATATATTGGAACATGCTGCTGATATTCCATACTTTAGAGGAGTATTCATGAGAGATACACTACCGTCAAAGCCTAGAAAAATAGAGTGTGCTGTAATCAATTTGGATAAATCCGATAATCCTGGAACCCATTGGGTAGCCTACGTCAAACAAAATTACTATTGTGAATATTTTGATAGTTTTGGCAATTTAAAGCCTCCTTTAGAATTAGATTTATATTTTTTTATATATTTTATGCATTTTCAATGCGATCTTATAAGATAAATTATTATAATAGAAAAATACTAGAAAAAATCGACTCGGGTCACAAGTGAATCTCAGGCGGGAATCGAACCCGCAACCTTTGGAAATCCGGTCCAATGCTCTCCCAATTGAGCTACCGAGCCTTGCGAACACTCGTCGAAATTTTCTAGTACATTCCTGATTTTACGCTGTAGGCCAGCGTTGTTTCATCAATGAGAGGAACATCCTCTCGTATTCGAAAGAAACATTTTTACAAATGTTTGGTCAATCGATTAAGATGAAACAGCCATGTTAGATTTATATTTTTTATATATTTTATGCATTTTCAATGCGATCTTATAAGATAAATTATTATAATAGAAATCTTATAAGATCGCATTGAAAATGCATAAAATCCTTTAGAATTGTTAAAATATTTAGGATCTATATCTGTATACTATAACTATATTCAACATCAAAAGTTTGGCACTACAAACTGTGGTCACCTATGTTTGAAATTTTTGAGAAACTATTGGAAAACCCATTTATATTAAGAATTAAATAAAATCTTATCAGTATAAAAATGTCTTTCACTGTGTCAATTACTGGCAACGGAGAGTCTTTAATAACAAACTACACACCTACTTTACAATTACATGGAGAATATGAGTGCGGTCTTTTACATTTTTCGACTTTCAATTCTATCCCTAATATAGACAAAAGAAATAATAAATTTTACTATGGCAAAGACAGAGTTATCGAAATACCTGAAGGATCGTACGAACTTCAAGATATTTGTGATTTTTTAAAGAACAACATTATGAATGCCACGCTCAAATTGACTAGCAACAATAATACATTGAAAACAAGTATTTACTGCTCAGAAGAGGTCCATTTTGACAAGAAACATTCACTTGGTAAAATTTTGGGTTTTGGAAGTGAAACCGTAAAAGCTAATATAAATACAGAGTCCCAATATCCTGTAAACATTTTATCGACAACTGTAGTACGCATCGAATGTGATGTTATCAGCGGATCATTCGTGAATGGAAAAGCAAGTCATATAATTTATGAATTTGCACCTAACGTACCACCTGGTTACAGAATAATTGAAATACCTAAAAATTTAATTTATTTTCCCGTCAACCAAAGCTCAATAAGTGCTATTAATATAAGGTTGTTAGACGCGGAAAATAAGCAAATCAATTTACGTGGTGAAGAAGTACAGCTGTATTTACATTTTAGAAAAAAATGTTAAATTTCTATAAAACTCCATTAACACCTATTATTAAGGTCAGTTCTAAGAGGTCCCCTCATACAGAAACACCACATCGGGTGAAGAAGAGACTAACCAAGAGTAATAAGGATTTTTTGAAATTACTAGGCTTGTTAAAATGAATATTTTGAATATTTCTCAACCAGCATTGTATGACAACCGCGTCGAAAGTTTCGAATATCATTCATATAAACCATACGTAACAAGTTTCAACAAGAATGATGAAATTCGAATACCGATTAATCAACAGGACTTGTACATACTGCCCGCACTCAGCAGCTTATATATCGAAGGCAGAGTCATTGTATATAAGCAAAACACTACCACTAAACAAAAAGAAAGAGCGATGAGCGTACATTTTGTAAATAACCCTGCATTATTTCTTTTTCAAGATATTCGATATGAACTGAACGGTGTAGAAGTAGATAAAGTAAAGAATGCAGGGATTACCACAACTATAAAATCCTACCTTTCGTTAAATGATAATGAATCTAAATGTGCTAAAGTTTGGGGTTGGTCGCCTACAGGTTCTAACACTGTAAACAATGGCGTTTTTTCTGCATCTATACCTTTAAATAAAATATTAGGTTTTGCAGAAGATTATGAAAAAATCATAATAAATTGTAAACACGAGTTAGTACTCTTGAGAAGCAACACAAACCTTAACGCTTTGAGATTAAACACTGATGAAATTGTGGAGGATATAATAATAAGTAAGATTGTTTGGCGAGTTCCTCATATTAAAGTATCAGATCGCGAACGAATTAATCTATTAAATCATCTAGAAAAGAATCGTCCAATCACGGTACCATTCCGTAGTTGGGATTTGTATGAATACCCATTACTACCTAAAACACGTAAACACACTTGGTCTATTAAAACTTCATCACAGATTGAGAAACCACGTTTCGTGATAATAGCTTTTCAAACTAACCGTAAACATAATGCCACTATGTCTATGGCAGAGTTCGATCATTGCAATGTACGTGATGTAAGAGTATTTTTAAATTCAACGTATTACCCTTATGAAGGATTAAATATCAATTTCGCCGACAGCAAGTTTTCATTAATATACGAACAATATGCAAAATTTCAACAGTCTTATTATGGTCGTCGACCAGAGCCGTTGATGGGTTTGAAAGAATTTAAAGATATAGCACCATTATTCGTTATTGATTGCTCCCGTCAATATGAAACCTTAAAAGGTTCAATCGACGTACGTGTTGAAATTGAAACAGATCAAGAGATACCTGATCAGACCGCAGCTTATTGCCTTATTTTGAACGATTGCATATTTGAATATAAGCCACTGAGTAACATTGTTAAAAAACTATCATGACTAACGATACTATCATAGTGGATGTGCAAGGCTTTAAGAGTGGAAAAAATGAATTCATATTGAAAGAATTAGTTATAGGCACACAAGAGCACAATCAAATATTTCTAATAAAACCACCATACCCATTCTCTACTCTGACTCTGGAAGAAAAAAAACGTGCCAAGTGGATAGAAAGAAATAGAGGATACCGATGGAGTGAGGGGCATATTGATTACAGAGAATTTAGAAGACTTATTAAGCCCTACTGTGATAAGCGGAACATCATAGTGAAAGGTAGAGAAAAAGTTGATTGGGTGCGAGAATTATGTGGACATGAAAACGTTTTTGATATAAGTGATAAAGGTATACCTAATTTAGAAACTTTAAGTAAACTCTAATGTAAAGACATATCAACATACAATTGTTTTAACCATAAGAAATATTGTGCATTAAGAAATGTTATATGTATTAGAAAATGGATTATAAAAAATAATATATCATTGTATTAACTATTAATAAATAACAGGTCTAATATATTACATCTTTATTTTTTTTGATTCCTTCACAGTATTAAAAGAAAAGTAAAACAAATTATATGCAAATATACAAATTCATTTAATAAAAAATAAAAATATTTCACAAAACTTAGTTAAATTAAATGTATCTCTGAAGGTGTATACGTAGCATAGAAATACTTCGGATAATACCTACTTGAGAAGTTTAACTGAACGAAATATTGATGATTAGAAGCTTTAAAAACTATAGCTATAACCACACAACTTTTTCGAAATATTATTTATAATACTCTCTGTCTGATCCATTATAGGATCAATATGCTCAGTCACCACATATTGCGCACTTAATAATGGATCAGTACTCGTCGACTCTAAATCTAATATTTCTATTTTTATTAATCGACGGGCATTAGTGGGCGCACTTTTTATTATAAAAGATTTCTGTTGTAAAAAGCTTCTTTTTTTGTGCACTCTCTTCTTTTTGATAGCTTTCACCACCTTATTATACAACGGGGAATCGCTTTGTGGTTCCTTAATATTCCAGTTTGGGAACTCCTCCGTAAAACCGTCGAGTATGTCCTGCGCATTTCGGTCAAAACAAGGTGGTGGTGATGGTGAGTTGCGCGGACACCGTTCTGTCAGCTCCTCATTAACATCGTGTGATGCCATCTGAAATTTCTCTTGTTGTGTATTCTGAAATAATATTGTTTACATTACTACTAAATTAATGATAATTTGTCAAATTAAAATAAAAAATCGAATCGGCTGGCAGGAAGATTTTCAGGCGGGAAGCGAACCCGCAACTTGCTTGTGAGTCGAATAATTTTTTCAAGTATTTTTCTATTAAAATAATCCATAATATAAGATAGAATTAAAAAATGCAAAAAAATATAAAAATGATTATTCGTTGACAAAATTACTCTACAAATTTTATGTTGTGCACAAAAATATATATAAATATTAAATAAATAAATCAGCTTACCACATTGATAACTCTGGACAAGCGCAGCCTTCACTTGATTGACAGAAATTAGTAGATAATTTAGGAGTATCATAATTTTATGACTATTTATACTATTGATTACCTACGTAAAGCTTATACAGCAACACGTGATTCTCAACGGAACGATGTGCAATTTAGCATAATAATTAGGTGAATATGTAATGAAATGTTGCAGCGTTGACAACACGTGTAAATAAAGACACCTAGAATAATGCCGAGCTCATGCACTCATAGTATTTGTCTATCACAAACCTATAAATTTTATTAATTTATCGTACTCTGCATGGTATTAGAAATATTGTTAAATAATACAAATTGTTCAATTAATTATTTTTATTTGTTCATATATTTTTACAATAATTTTTGTAGGTACAAAATACTATAAGAAAATAGATACTCAAAGTCTTAGTGAAAGTTTCTTATACATAAGACATAATAATAATTTTGTAGGAAAAACAATGAATATGGAAGAAACAAATAAATTATAACTTAAATTAATACACAGTAAAATCATTTTTAAATTTTAATTATTTTAAAAATATAGTTTACCACAACCGCAACGTTAACAATAAAATATTATTATTTATATTACACAAAAATAAACTTTACACTATACTATCACAGTGACCCCATAATAAAGTAGAAAATTTTGTTATTCAATATGATCCCATTCTGCTCTTGGTTAAATATTTTATATTTAAGAGATTTTAATATGATATTTTTTTGCGTAAAAACATATTTTCATTTAACACCTTGTAATAAGCTTTAAAATGTACATCTTTCAAAACTAGCTTTTGGATGCATTTTGCTTTCTTAAATTCATCTTGCGCTGTTTTTATAGAGTACAACTTTGACCTTAAACCTACAAATTCCGTAATCAATTTGCCAGCTAACTCATCTTTAAAGAAGCCTGCTTTTTATTTCGGTTAGGAATACTGTATTCGTTACTTAAAGCATAATTACTAGTATCAAAATAAGGCAGAAAATGTGACTTTAAGTCTTTATAAAAATCTTTCTTTCAATTGAATAAAGGAAACTATCGGTATACGTATAACAAAGTTTTATCTTTTCCTTATAAAAAGGTTTCATAATGGAGTAATGAAAATCGAACATATGCTTTTAAGAAATTTCCAATACAGATGAGATTGAATTAATTAGTTTCAAATTAGAACAATGTCAAGTAACTTAATGTACCGATATAATTATTGCTAAATCATTCTAAACTTGTAACCTGAGGTATCACGCATGGTGCAATTGTTAGCATTAAATAAATATTCTAAAACAGCAACTAATTAAGTTTTTTCTAAAAAAAATTGTGGGTCATTTAAAGCGTCGATTTAAATAATAACTTCGTTTAATAATAAAACACCAATTAACCTGGGGTTCGAGTCCTATTAGCGACACAAAATATTTGTTTTTGTATACCCTGTTATAACATTTTAGATTTAATTATATATTTGCTTTATATACAAATAAGTTCATTACATAAACATAAAACTACAGTGTGATTATTTATTTACCTACAATGAAGAATAGTTAAATCGTTATTTAATAACAATCATAATAAGTCAATTATACCACCACTGACAAAATAATAATAATTATAAATCAAGGTAAAACGTAAGATTATAGATTTCGCTGTTATCCTTATCAATTAGACAGTGTAACTCTAAAAGTTTTTATTTAAAGAGGGGTCTCGTTTAAAATCTAAAGGTTTGAAGTCATATTACATCATTTAAAATCATTTTTGTTACGCGATTATTATTGTATCAATCACTTGATGGTAAACAACTATATAAGATAAGAAAGGTTAAGCAGGTAGCAAAGTAAACCTTTAAATAAAATGTTTATCCTCTGCAATTATAATACTCGGCTTTCATTAAATAAATAAAAAAGAAAATAATTATTATATATTTTGTTGTTTTTTAAATAACTAATTCAGTACTAAATAAAGTCTCATTATGGAAACAGTATTGAAACGCCACCTATTGAATTATAATTAACTCACCTATGAATCCAATGATTATTTAATTTGAATGATAGCAAGCAGGTAAATTACCTACATCATAATTTGTTGGCGGGAGTGTTGAATTTCACAATATACGTATAGATGTCGCTATTTAAGACAAAAAATATAACACTAACTTTTTCTTTTACATTATTTTGAATAAAATATATTTTTTAATTAATGAATTTTTATCAAAGGCTTTAGTTTTATGTATAAATATTTCATCTTTTTTGCGGTAGGCATACTAGTTTGCCATAAATTTAATATTTATTTATCTGAATGGATTCAGGGTAATAAGTCGTAAAAGACATTATATTTTTTTTATTATCATCGATTTTCCATGCATGCATGTAACCAAAATCATAATTTACTGCAAATATAATATTTTCATCATAGGTAGTTATACCGCCACCTATTGAACTATAATCTAATTAGGCATCGAATGCTGCAATTTTACTTGCTATCATTCGAGTAAAACACTTACCTGCTATCAAAAGCATGATTGATTTTACAATAGGCTCTCATTATAGATATACCAGTTTATCTTTTGATATTGTTTAAATTATTAATTTTTAATGTTTTATAATCATTTGCAAGGAAAAGGATATTAACTTTAATACAGTTTAAATGTTAAATTATTTTTTCTTTTATAATATTTAATAAATTAATATATGTAACTACATCGCGCTTACAAAGTTTTTATGTGTTCTGAGTATATATACAGTTTCACGAACATAGAATATCGAGATAGCTGTAAGTAGTGGCGGGCGAAGTTTGAGGCACAAAATGTGCGCTGGAACTCAGGCTGACCCCAACATGAAAACAGCGGGATGTATCTAGTAAAGTTGCGATTCCAGCTGCGACTGATACTAGGTATCCTTGGCTCACCCGACACCACGACGGTTCTCGTGCGAATTTGGAATACAAAAATAAAAGTTGCAGGTGACGACCTCGACTTTTGTTGTTTACGAGCGCTCGTGCTCAGTACCACCATAAATGAATTATATTGAACGAACAGGGAACGGCACGATGCGCTCTAAAACACACCTATTTTGCAATTTTTTTTTTCATTTCCATCTCGAATAGAATCAATTTGTAAAACAAACGGTTTTGAACAGAGAACGGACGATATGCTTATAACCAAAACCTAGCGCCTGAATGTTTAAAACACTTGCAACGGTGATCGAACGAAAGTGAGGTTTATGGTTAACGTCAAACCGATTGGGAATTCTAATTCACTTTTCGATTATTGAGCTATCTCAGAAACACTTTTGCAATAGTGATCGAACGAAAATAAGGTTTGTGGTTAACGGAAAACCGATTGGGCATGCTAATTCACTTTCGATTATTGGGTTTTCTAAAACACTTTTACGGCAGTGATCGATCGAAAATGAGGTTTGTGGTTGACGGAAAACCGATTGGGCATTCTAATTCACTTTCGATTATTGGGCTTTCTAAAACACTTTTACGACAGTGATCGAACGAAAGTGAGATCATTGGAGTGAAAAGTGTTTTAGAATGCCCAATATTACCCTACTCAGACAGTCTTGGGAATACTAAGTTTAGTTTATTGCGTATTAGAGTAAATTAGTTTTTTTATTACATCAACACTGTTCTCGCCCCTTCGGGCGCTCGTTCTAACCCATTAATAAATGTGACATCGTGAATTTTGTTTTTTTTTATGCCATTTACGCTGGGTCCTGCTATGCTAACGCCTATGCAACACTTAGAGGTAGGGACCAAGAGACATATCACAAATTACATTCAATCAATGATTTGATTTTGGATGTACGAGTCAGCGTGGATGTCGAACTATTAAGCAAGTTGCACAAACTCGGGGTAAAGTAACTAATATTGTTATACTTTGTCCAATGTAGGATGATACTTTTGACAGATGTCACTTCCTTATTGCTACGTACTAAGGTTGCGTTTGTTTCCTTATGTTTGGCTTGACGTTGCAATAGCAACTTTATACCCTCTATATAGGTGTCAACTGGCAAAAGTATCAGCCTACATTGAACAAAGTATCCTTACTAATATTATAAATCGGAAAGTGAGTTTGTTTGTTTGTTTGTTCCGCTTTCACGCCGTAACTACTGAACCGATTGCTTTGAAATTTTGCAGACATAAAGATAAAAGTCCGGATTAAATAATAGGGTACTTTTTATCCTGGAAAAAAATGATATTCCCAAGGAAAAACAAAAATATTGTTTGCTTGATGGATGGATTGTAGATGGCGCTGTGTGTCGTTTAAAAAAAGGTAAAATATTGCAAACGAATATAAACATGTTAATTTAGAAGTTAAATGATACGATAATGAATCCCCATAAATGAGGAATTCCCGAGGGATGACGTACAATTTGTTTTATCGTCTAAACTGTTTTTTTTTACATCTACTTATATGTTGCAAACGAATATGAACATGTTAATTTTGAAGCTAAATGATTCACTAAATGACTCATTCCTCGGATTCCGATTATTCCAACAGACCTTCCATTTCAATTTAAAAGACTACAATTTCCTATAAGGGTTTCATTTGCAATGACCATTAATAAAGCACAAGGCCAAACTCTATGGGTTGCTGGAGTACACTTGGAAAAACATTGTTTTTCGCATGGTCAGCTCTACGTAGCGTGTTCCCGGGTTTCCAGTGCCCAAAATCTGCATGTGTTTGCTCAACAAGGGAAAACATATAATATAGTGTACCATTCAGTTTTGGTTTAACAACTAATTGTATCCAGCGTAACATCGCGCTTCTTAGATTTTCCGTAGGAATGAGAAGTTTTCTTATAGTTGTGCTTTATACTGCAATATAACCGAACTCCACGCGGGCAAAGCCGCGGGCGGAAAGCTAGTAATACATAAATGAATTTTTGTTTGTTTGTTACACTTTCACGACTTAACTACTTATTCGATCATCATGAAATTTTGCATACACTTTTACAGGGCTACAGCAAAGGACATAGGGTGTGTTCCCAAGCGTTATAAATATAACTTTATAATTAAGCCGCCTGAAAAGCGTCCGTGAGCGCTGCCATTCACTTAATGCTCGATCGCGCAGTCTAAAAACTCATAATGCTACCCGTGGGGGCGAAACACGTGTAGAATAGTTGGTGAATGTTCAAGGTATGTCGGTGTCTGCAATTTCTACATTTATTTGCTCCATGCAGTTTGTTTGTTTTTTTACGAAATTAATGTAGGTACATATACATAATTGGATATGGATTTTCCCCAAGTGACGTCTGATTCTATGAAATATATGATGATAACGTTGCTTAACGATTTTTATTGCGTGAATTTGGTAACAATGACACAGGCCTTACCGTATTTGTTTATCAATAAAACAAAATCGAATCTGCAACTGACAAAATGTGTAATTAAAATGGTTACAAAAAGCTACCGATATTCAATTAGATGTCAATGCGAAATGAAATTCGGAAGCGGAAGCTAAATTGAAAAGTGAACGTTTACATTATGTATTGACTATAGACTTATTAATGGAGCGGTAGATGGGTTGACCAAATATGATACATCAGGACTCAGGTATATTGCATTGATTGTTTTCAATATTGCTTTAGTTTACGACGTCAAAACGGTTATTCGTATTTCCCATGAAAACGAATTTACTTTGACATCTAACTAAAAGGCGAAAGCCGACAAAAATCAAATAGGACGCTAGTATAGACAAATAATTTTACATTGAAAATTATAACAGCTCATAATAATTAAGTTAGCTTATGATGGTTTCTGTTTTTAAGTTTTTATTTTTACGATTTTAAGTTTTTCACATGTTTACCTAGTGTATGAACTTGTTGGTTGTTCTAATAAATAAATGAATTAAAACCGACTATACAACGATCTGAAGTTACATTATAATTCCACAGAAATTACTGGCCTATTTTTTTTATACTACGCATAATAAGAAACTAGCAGGCAATCTCATCTGTCATAGAAAGTACGACGCTTCCGTTTTCTGTGAAACGACCACCCGACTTATAGTACTTATGAAATTTTAGTATAAGTTAGTTAGTTAGAAGCTAGTATAGACTAACATATACAAAAAAGTATGCAATTCTGACTATGTTATTACGGATAGAATTGATAAACTCATTTTTGAAGACTTCTAAATTTTCCTCTTTAAGTATACTTGAGTAGGTAAAGGCTTCCTGTAAGCAAGCCTTTAGCTAGGCTTACATGAGTACGGAAGACAAACAAAACACTATTATCAAATCCTTGACCTCGAGAAAACTCTCCTGAGTTCCGCCTAGAATCAAAATCAATATTTAAGACACACATATTTAACAAATTGAACAATACGTGTATAAGTAATGAAAATAATTCCTTCCTTATACAATGTGCCCCGTCACCAGTGTCGAAACCTTTAATGGTGTGAAATATGGCATTTTTTATCGACATATTGCCCCTCAAATTTGGTTTTTCTCAAAAAACCAATAATTAAAAAATACACAAAAAAGAATCTATTTGTTTTTCTTTAATTATTTTTTTCTATTTTTTATTACATGACAATTGAAACATAATGGCTGTGTAACTGTTGTCTACATGTTTAGCTATCAAATGACACCTTTTTATTGTTGATAGGACATTTACATGAGTAGTGGTGGTCGATTAGTATGAGAGCCCAGTTCTTGGTTACAAAGAAAGCAAAATGGCGGCCGTAAGAGAAAACAAAATTTGAGGGGCAATTTGTCGATAAAAAATGCCATATTTCACACCATTAAAGGCTCCGTCACTGGTGACGGGACACATTGTATAGCAGTTAATTTATATTTTTGGATATTCTTTGAAGTGAAGATAGTCTACCTTAGTTTTGGTGAAAACATTTAGTCAGGTGAAAACATTTACCTATCTTATCTCTAAGCTAACACAGATTTACAAACTTTAAATATTAAAAAAAAAATTGTTTGGTAACGAAATTAAAATATAATATATATCGGAACTGAAAGTATTATAAACATGATGTGTTATTTAAACAGTGAATGTTGATACAACTCCTGCTCCTGGGCATATATTTTTTAAAGTTTCATCTACGCCGTGGAGCAGTTGGCCTGTGTATAAATAAAACAAATTCCTAATAAAGTAGCAAGGTATAAAGGATTTTAATCCCTGGAGTGAAAAGCTTCACGGTTATTTTGTGTTGATTTATTCTATTATTCCAAAAGCAAGTTTTCTTACTTTGTTTCTTTATGGCCAGAACAGGTAAAGTTGATATGAAATGCCCGTAATGGGGATTTTCACTATCAATTTGATATATTTCCATCATTTTTATAGAAGTAACTCAGGATGACAGCCGATATTAACCAACCAACTGATATTTTAATTAGACATTACGAAGAGCGTGGCTTCCAACCAACAGTTTTTGTATGATATTCAAATTCAAAAGTTTTTATTGCACTCACTCACACATAGATGAAATTACAAAAAAAAAACCGAACATGAACCCTGTTAGGGTATCGCAACATCATAATAAATTTATAAAGAATATTATTCTTTATAAATTTATTATATAAAAATAGGAGTAACTGAAATATGAATAATTAAAATCTAATAAAAAATTTTAAGTAACATTAAACTATAATTAAATAACATTTCTGTTTGAGATCAGTAAACAGCAAAAAAAGAAAAGTTACAAATTAAAACTTAAATGTAATAAATAATTATAATATCTATGAAACTAAACTAAAACATAATTTATCTTAAAGTAACCTAAAACTATATATATATATATATATATATATATATATATATATATATATATATATATAATATAACAACTAAAATATATTTTAAAAAGGAGTCCCTTTAGGCAAGGTTCCGAAGATACTGGATAAGTATATGAGCAAACCAAAAAATTGAATTTTTGAGCTATTTATGATCAAAAAACTCTTGCAACGAATAAAAACCTTTTTTAACCAAATATGATTTTAATACTCTCCTAAATTGAGTCCTCGAGCGATTTCGACGAACTTTGCACGGAGTGGATCTAGACTACAGATCATGAATGATCAGAATCATGCTATCAAATTAAAACACATAACTGCCCGACTTAATTTTTCGCGACAATATCTTGATTTTGATTGGTCTAATGTTATATTTACCTATTTAAAACGAGTCAAATTGTAAGATTGACTTTACGGTGTTATTATCGTATTCGGTATGATGAAGGTCTAATCGTGCCTCAAAATGAATCTGGACGCATAACAGTCAATTTATGGGGAAGGATGAGCTATGAAGGCGACGGAGAACTAACTTCGTTAGATAGGGTACTGGGAATAACTATGTATTACTTTGGGAAGGGGTGATGCGGCCTACCGTGCGCATTGTGAATCCAGCAGCAAAATTTAATAGATGAGTACTTTGTGTTGACATCAAAAACTTATGAATTATTCATGTTTATTTAATTTTAACTGATTATGTAAAATAAAAAAAAATTAATTTAAAGAAAAACTATCATTTGCTGGTTTGCCAAGTTCCCTATTTAAGAGAAATCTTAGAATATGGATTTTGGCAACAACAAGTTTCCTAAAAAAAATCTTTAAATACAACACTTGAAGTTAGCACGTCACTTGTAAATCCAGTAAATATGTATTCAGTAGGTTTTTTTTACATAACCTTCTATTTACTTGCCAAACATCTGCCCCAACCGTGATTCAAACCAGAAACCGTTTGGCCGCCGGTGGTCATAGTATGAAATTTAATATACCTATATTGAAAAACCTTTTCAGATTACAGACGCGGGTATGGCATATATCACATTTAATATTTTTTCTTATTTGTCGAAATACAAACCTATTACGTATTCTACTAAGCTACGGTACTCGTGTAAGAGATTATAGGCTATCTTTCGATAGTATATGTAATTGGGATATAAGTATTAATAGTATCAGTAAAAGCTTTATCAAAAGAAAATATCTTATTATTTGCGAAAAACATAATACAAACATTGAGAGAAAAATGGGAAATGAGATAAGTAATATGAATTGGACGTATATTTTTGTTACGTTAGTTCGTAATATTTTTAGAGTTCTAAAGAAATTCAGCCAGTTACGCCATCGTCTCAATAACATTTCATATTGAACATTATAATGCGATATTTATTGTATTATTAGATATAACTAAGTACTTGTTTCGTTACTTGAAACAAATGAGTACTAAGATGGGCTTGTTATTTTTTTATATAATTGAAAAAAAAAAAATTATTTTCAGACATAGTCCATAGATGTTAGTAACAATTGCTTAATTTATATTTAGTTCTGAGTTGGTTTAATTTTTAATTTAATTCAATTCAATTTAAAATCATTTCAATTTATTACTATATTATATTATTATAAATATTTTAATTAATAAATTAGAATATAGAACAGCAATAAATAGCTCATATAATCTACTTATCATAAATCATCAACGTTTGGCGACTGATATTAAAAATGAGATAAAATGCTTTTCTACACAAAGAGAAAAGATTTGTATTTTTGTATGTATGCAATGAATAAACTCAAAAACTACTAAGCCGATTTTAAAAATTGGAAACACCATTGGAAAGCTACTTTCCCGCTGAGTAACATAGGCTATATTTAATGCTAGAAAAAAATTTAAAGAATTTTGTCCACCCGTGCGAAGCCGGGAGGGGCCGCTAGTTATACAATATAAGCAATTACAATGCAATTATTTACAGTCACCAACTATACAATGACTTTATAAGTCGTACAGGATATCTTATACCGAGAAGAAGCCGCAAGACACTCTCCAAGAGCTGTTTTCTCCCTTAAATGTGTTACATTTTTTTTTAATAAAGGAAACTTCTAGCGCCCGTAAAATACATTAGAAAAATTAATTTCTCTAATTCTAATTAATTCTTATTCTTTAAATAATCAACAATTCTGTAATACCTTTGTTCATAAGGGTTGCTAAATTTTTTTTTAATTTTCTCTAAAGGCAATTCAGTTACATGACTGAATGAATTATTAAAAATGAGCCTCGGATTTTTAGCAATGTGAAGCTTGAAATTTAATTCTAGGAGCGAGATAGCGTAGTCCTTAGCTAAGATTGCAAAGGTCGAGGAACTTTCGCAGGATCTGGTCACACGGATGAGTGTAACATTATTATCTAAATTTCCTCAGTGATTCTGAATGTATGTTAAGACGTAAGCAAACATGGGCCTGCGTTATATAATTCCTATTCTCTTTATAAAGTAAACAATGATGAACTATAGGGACGGCGTGTAATCTATGCATCTATACATATAAATAAAATTGGAGTGTCTGTTTGTAATATTGAAATAACCGTTTTTTACTACATACATATGAATATACATATATACGGTACATACACCAAAATAACACTTTTTTCAATTTTTGTCTGTCTGTCTGTTTGTTCCGGCTAATCTCTGAAATTGCTGGATCGATTTTGACGGGACTTTTATTGGACTTTGATATAATAAAGAGTAATTTAGGCTACTTTTATTTTAGAAAAAAATAGCCTTCAAAATGGCGGGGCTCCTACTCCGCCGGGCGCGATGTGTTACAGTCTTTACTCGGCGTAATAAATTCTTTGATTCTTTAGCTATCCAGTAGTGTAATTGAAATTTGGATGGGAATGATAGATATGTAGATACAACACTAAACTGTATCCCCTGATTTTGTTATCATTAATTTTTTTGAATTGCGTCCCTATGGAAGCAATTTTAAAGACGTATTCACGTCAAAACATCTTTTATTTTAGAAAAATAAAGTATGTTGCAATGTCCAAGTACTGTCCAGTACCGCGCGCAGCTCACGCGCATGCCACCACTGTGCGGTCACGTCGGGTACTCCCACCACCTCTCCCAGCAACGAATCAATATCACAAAGGCTGCCTATCGCGCGGGTTCAGAACGCGCGAGTGGGCTATTGCTGATTTTTAATAAAAAAATATATTGCAATTTATAATAACTGAGCCACGGCGCCGGCGGCAACGTGTAGCCGGGTCAGCTAGTAACTAAATATTATTAGACAACGTTTCATCCATGGTTCTGAACCCAAGTTAAGTTAGCTAAAGCATTTGTGTTCTGGAAATTACAAACAACGACAGCTACACAACACTCAAAACCGAGTTAAAATAAAAAAGTTCGTTTTCTTCCTTGACTTGACCGGAAACCGAGACCTCGGAGTGGCTCAGAGTGGACAGAAACAGGAAACTAATAATAAATTAGTTTTAAGTAGTATTATACTGTATTTATCGTCGATGTGTTGACAGCAAGACAAGTTGACACTTAAGGCTGAGTTTGCAGCTTGAAAAACGAGTTTCATACGAAGTTGCTTATAAAGCAAACTATAATAATTAACCGGATATTTTACGCGTGGGAAATGGTAGTTAGGACTGGTAGTTGTTAATAAAGATAAAACACAGATTTTTTTATTGTTTTATTTTGTGTAAGGACGGGTATCCATGAAGGCACCAAAGGGCTGTTATTAAATGTTTATAATTAAAAAACACATTGTACTGAATATTTATCTAACTTTAAGTCAAATTCTTGACTTGTTTTCGCGCTATTCTCGTATGAAGCTTTTATAGTTTGAGGTTTGATTTGTGAACGGAGCCGATGGAAAATTAGTTAATGCGCTAAACCCATGATAAATAACGATCCATTATGGCACTGTTTAATATATATAGCTGAAACAATACAAAACGGAATTGCGATACTATACATATTTGTTAAGATAAATATCTACCATCTATTAGAGCGCTAGGGGTGGCACTATTATTTTAAACTAACTAAGGTAACTATAAAATTAGTTATTTTTAACAAAAATTTTTCCCCAACAGTTTCAAATTTGTCAAGCCCTTGTGGCAGATAAATGACATGGTATCCGTACAATGAGGATATTTAAATGGTTGTGATACTTTACAACTAAGTAGTGGGGTACGGTGATGACTCGCTGAGTCGCTCCTTTGAACTGCTCAGAGCGAACCTACGTAAAAATACCCAACCTTCGCTTTTATTTCTCGCGTAAAAAGAAAATTGAATTCAAAAAGTTCATCTTTTAGATATCAAAAGATTAAAAAAAGCAAATTGTAATAGTATTTATAAGATAATATGCTCTCGTGTTCCGCTCCGCGTTTCACAGAATTGGTTAGTAAGCCCCAAGCGATGAATATTTTAACGTAACGTTGCGACCTCCGAGCTACCTCTGGTTACCTGGTATCTCACTTTGTGTACACTTCGCTAAATAATGGCTTTCCAAAACAAATAAATAGGCTTTGTTTTAATTAGCTTGTTATTTCAGAAAAGACAATTACGGTAAAAATATCTTTATTCTTTCCTAAGTAGAAATTCGGTAAAAAAAAAATAACATCTAAATAACTAATCTTAGGTCTTCTATAGTAATATTATAAAGAGGAAAGATTTGATTGTTTGTTTGTTTGAATAGAATAGGCTCTGAAACTACTGGATCGATTTAAAAAATTCTTTCACATTTGGTATTCTACATTATCCCTGATAAACATACGCTATAAAATATTTTCAAAGAGTTAAGGATTCCTAGGAAAACTTTGATTGTTTTTTTGTATTGAATAGGATCCGAAACTACGGGACCTATTTTAAAAATTCTTTTACATATAGAATTCTACATTATCCTTGATTAACATAGGCTATAGAGTATTAACAAGAAATAAGGGATCCGTATGAAAACTTTGAAAGTGTAACCCAACGTGAGAAAAAACACAAAAAAAATAATCATATATTGCGTACGCTGCGGAAATTAGTGACAAGAGCAAAGTGTGTACTGCAGTTTTATAGAGGATATCGATATCTACAAAAAAGCCCGCGATATGATATGTCTAACTATTACTATTATTAAACTGTTACTATTATTAAACTGTTACTATTATTAAACTGTTACTATTATTAAACTGTTACTATTATTAAACTGTTACTATTATTAAACTGTTACTATTATTAAACTGTTACTATTATTAAACTGTTACTATTATTAAACCGTTACTATTATTAAACTGTTACTATTATTAAACTGTTACTATTATTAAACTGTTACTATTATTAAACTGTTACTATTATTACTATAACTATTACTATTATTAAATGTGCGATAGGCCCAGAAGTCTAAGAACTAAATATAAAAAATCGTCAGAAAAACACGCCGGCCGGCAATGGTAGTAAACAAAGAAATAACTACCTATAATAATCATTATACGTTATTAATTCAAAATTTACTTCGAATATTCCACATAGTTTATTCAGTCTATATTAAATATGGCCACAATATTGTATGTCATCTTTCCGTTCGTAAAAATCTTTGAAATGCTTGCAGTATGACCAAGTTTACTTTTATATATTACAATCACAATAAAATGGGGCATTTAATTAAACTATTCGTTACAAATGAACCGAATAATGTGCGCCGCCAGTCAATTTCATCGCAATCATTTTGTATTCCAATGGATTGGCTGGATGCTGAATTATGTAAAGGGCAAGATGTGACCTCCACTTAATTCTGCTCTCCTGGTAACTGACTCGATGCATAATATAAGATTCAGTTCGTCTTGGAAATAAAAACATCCTAAAACCTTTTGAAGGCAAACGGCCTCGGGTTCGAGTCCCGAAGGGGTAATGTTTGTGTGATGAATACTATAATATGTATCCGAGTTATACTTATATAAATATTATGTTTGTGTGTGTGTGTATATTACGGATTTATGTTTCATATATTCATATACCTATATGACTATATATATTATATCTTTATGTTACCCTAGTATCCATACTTGGATCAGCTAATTGGTGTTAATAAAAACAAATTCATTTTTGTAGTATTCGTCATTCCAATTTACATACAAAGTTTAACTAAAAAACTGTGAAAATTTACAGTTAACTAGAAAAACACGCTGCTGCCAACTGTATTTATAAAAACCTAACGAATATTAATTGTCAAGGGACGGGCGACCAGTTTAAGAGTCTTTAATTTCTTAAAGAAAATATTAATTTACTTAAATTACGAGAGCAAGAGTCAAATTTAGAACTTTTCAAAAATTTTATACACTGTTTATACATGCATGTGTAGGTACTATGTTACTTGAAGAAATAAATCTATTTTTATAATCTTTTCTTCGATCGGTATTGTAACAAATAACTGTGAATTAATTTTTTATTTCTTCCTTTCAAACAACCAATGCAAACGTGTCATTAAAAACCCTTGAATGCAGTATTGCTCACTTTAAATAATAATACGTTGTCTCTATGAAGTGCAACACTTTTGCTTCTAGTCTAACCATAATGAAAATTTCCGGAACGGTCACTTTCCTGATTTTAAATATTTTAAAAGTAATTAAAACCTCTTAAAATGGAACATTTTGTTTATAGAATAAAGTTAGTTTTATTTGATTGTCGTTTGTTTTGTTATTCTGAAGACATATTAAAAAATGAAGTATCTACATTACCGTGGGTTTAACTGGTGAACATTTGCGTATTATGACTTTCTACGATGTTAAGTGTAATTTCATAGCTTAGAAGAGCCTCGGTCGGTTTTAAACTGCTTTTGACAAGAATCGTGTAAGACAACTTTTTATAGCCGGTTTGCGGAATTCAAGTGTTTTTTTTAAATATAAAAGAAAGATTAAAACTTTAAACATCAAAATATTTAATAAACAAATTGCAACTGCTTCCATTGGAAATGATAAATAAAGAAATTTTTAATAAAGAGGAAGTTTCCATATTTGCTTCCTTTGTGAACTACCAATGTTATTCAAATTTCGTAAAATATTCAGTTACCAACTGGATGTCCATGAGAAATTACGGCTTCATCTATTATACAGAAAGCGCATTATAGCGAATTATTAAACAAAATTTCAATTAACCAAAAATATTATTAATTAATTTGACGCCTATGAAAATTCATAATGATTTCATAATTATTGCGTACCTCCCACCTACTTAGGCAATAAGTACGTAAGTAGTAAAAACATTAATTAAAATACGCCAAAATGCAATAACTCTACTATAATATAATTACTAATTAAAATATTTTTACGTAATTTGACGCCACCGAAGTATATCTGTAAATACCACCAGTTTTTTCAAATAAATTTAAATACCACAAGATCAGATTGGTAAGCAGTAGGTAAGCTATCCACCTACCAGGGAAGATAATATCCACATTATCCTAACAGTTAGGACGACAGGTGCTAAACCATGGTTTCAAATATTAAATCCCATTTGAGATGATCTTTCAACATCTTAATGATCTATCTTATGACCTATAGCCGAAATGTCAAAACAAGAGATTGTTGCCTTTTTATATTTCTCAGGCGTGAAAACCCGTTTTTTTGTTAATATTAACACCTGTGTGCCGCCTAACCCCGAAGACAAGTTGATTTTTTTTCTTTAATTTTTAATTATATTGTCATCAGTGGTCGCAGTCACCAGTGAGCGTAGCGGGGGGCGGCTCTGACGGTCCCCCTGAAGGGTTCCGTAGAGCTGCCCGGGGATCCTTCTCCGCCATATTGGATCTTCTCACAGCGACAGCTAATCTAGATCACCACCAGGTAATAAAGAACAAATTAAGTTTAAAAACCCATGTTCACTACTGCAACTAAGTTCTTAATTGTTTTAAACTTAAAGTTAATAGTAATTTAAGGTTAATAATAGTAAATGTGTCATTACATACCTAAGTTGCGTTATGTAACAGTAGGTTAATATATATGTTATAAGTAAAAACAATATTAGGGGTTAAAGTATGAAATTGCCGATTTGTACTGAAAATCTATATTGTTTATTTTTTAAATTTTTAACAAATTTATTTAATCAAAATAGTTGCCATTATTATCTATACATTGCTGCCATCTAATGGGAAGGTCATTAATGCCTTTGCGATAGAATTCCGACGATCTAGACTGCACAAACTGTGTGAAAGCATTTTGTACTGCCTCCTGGGAAGAAAACTTCTTGTCACGTAGATAATTGTCCAAATCACGAAAAAAATGGTAGTCCGTTGGAGCAAGGTCTGGTGAATACGGAGGATGACGAATGGTTTCTAACTGCAGTTCCTGAAGGGTCAAAATGGTTTCTCGTGCTGTGTGAGGTCTCGCGTTGTCGTGGAGCAATAATGGTGAAGATCGATTCATGAGTCGGGGCTGTTTTACTGCTAGTTTTGTCAACATGGTTCGGAGTTCGGCACAATAGACATCTGCCGTTATTGCTTGACCAGATCGGAGAAAACTATAGTGAATAACACCATGCTGAGACCACCAAACAGTTACCATTACCTTTTTATTGGTAAGTTTTGCTTTAGGACACTGTTGTGGCATTTGACCTGGGGTCAGCCATTGCATTTTTCTTTTCCGGTTATCATAAAGAATCCACTTTTCATCACATGTTACAATTCGATCCAATATTCCTTCATTTCTGTACCGGTTCAACAAGGCAACACAAGTTTCAACACGCGTTTCTTTCTGCAGATCAGTCAAATCATGAGGCACCCATTTTTCGTATTTTTTTATTTTATTGATTTGACGCAAGTGAGTCAATATTGTGGGTAAGGTAACGTTAAACCATGCCGCTAATTCCTGGGTACTTTGACTAGGATCGGCTTCCACTATCTCTCTTAATTCATCGTTATTTACCTGTGTGGGCGGTCTTCCTCGTGGCTCGTTCTTTAAGTCGAAATTTCCATCACGAAAGCGTTTAAACCAAAATCGCACGGTGCGTTCATTAGTAGACCCCTCTCCAAACGCAGCATTGATATTGCGGGCTGTTTCTGCCGCGTTAGTTCCGCGTCGGAACTCGTATTCAAAAATAACTCGAATTTTCGCAGTATCCATCTTTCTTGTCTAAATTGAATAACAAAAACAATTGAAAGTCGATATTCAAATGTTTTACATTTTTTAAAAAAAGAACATCATAGAAACCATTTAAAAAAAGTTTCATTCGAAAACCTCAAACCATGAAGATTCTATGTCAATTCAAAGAACCTATTGCAATAAAACGGCAATTTCATACTTTAACCCCTATTATTTAAGTACCTCATAATGATAGTAATGACACAACATCTGTCTAAAGTCTTATTTCATATATATTCATTAATATTTAAAGAACATTAAGACAAACAATGTTGACCATTAATTATAAAATCAGCTTACGTTCCAAACCCTGAAAGAAAACATACCAATCTGATTTTCGTGACAAATCCATTAATCTTGTTTACTTTGGATAGATGTCGAGATACCTAAAATAAGGGTTACATACCCTACTACTTACACCGCAAATTCTACCGAAATTTATTTCTAGATCCAGGCAAATCACTGGACTTTTAGTATACGAATAACGGGTACATGTGGGATTAACTGTTCAACATTTCTTTCAAATAAATGAACTCGAAATAAAAAAAATATTACCCACGCCCAGGTTGCTAATTTACTCTATATCAGGCCAAGCGTGTAGGCCGTTATGTCATTAAGGTCCACCTTAATTAATTTAATGCTAACTCAAAACCTTCATAAATCGTAAGTCGATTAGTATCACGTTTCCAGCTCTTGGGAAAGTATCTTCGTACTGTGAATAAATACAATGACATTTGATATTAAAAAGGATTAGGTGGATACTTATACACGATTAAAATATAATTACCATAAAAAATTAAACTGCGTTATCAGTATCGACTACTGATACTATAGACCTAGGTTTAAGCGCAAAAAAAAACATGAACTAATTTATCCTTAAAAAACTTAAAAAATGGTCTATCTCAAATATTTACTACGACTTTACTATCTTATTGAATACGTAACTTACACATAGGTATGTATCGGTGCGCAATGACCCAATCCTGGCGCGTGCAAACATAAAACCCCCGCCGCCGCGCCCTTCCCCGCTGCGCCCCTCCCCCGCTGCTCCCTTCCCCCGCACTAGGGGTGTCCGTTTTGGAAAAACATCGATGTTTTTCTCGATTCGATAAATCAGAACTGTACATCGATGTCTTTCGATGTATCAGGTGTAAACAGCGATATTTTGTACGCATCGAGTACTTTTTTAGGGTTCCATACCCAAAGTGTATAACTACTTGTCAAGCCACGGTAGTAATTGCCAGTCAACATCCCTCATCAGTCCCGGTAGCAATTGCTACCATATTCAAATTACCGTGTGGCTTTAAATTACGATTTATTTTTGAGTTTTTATTTATCGTGAATAGGAAAGCGCTTGACCGCCATCACGCCTGATGGTAAGTGACGATGCGATCTAGGATGTAACGCGCTTGCCTAGAAGAAACCTATTCACTAGTGACTTGAAGATCCTAAATTGTATTTATCAGGCAAAGAGTTCCGCTCTTTAGCGGTACGTATTACAAAATTGGAACCAAAAATCTTAGTGCGACTCTTTGGTATATCAAACAAATAAAGCCAATTCGTAAGTCTGGTTGTCCGATGAAAAAATGGGGACGGCGGAACAAGGCTGTGCAATTCTGCTGCACACCCTCGGAAATGTATCCTATAAAAAACGGATAGGCTAGCTAACTTCCGTCAATGTTCAAGGCCCTTCAGCTTATTATTAAAAAGTTCGTTATTGCCGATGAGTTTCTTCGCCTTCGACTCCAGCGTCTGGAGTTGATATTGGACGGAACCGTCCTAAAGATACACAGATCTTAATATTCTGTGGTGGATTCTGTATTAATCAGCTTTATGGTAGTATTTTTTGATTGCTCCTGGCTTAATTATTAAGCGAGAAATAGGCATTTTTATCTAAGAATCCGACATCGTTTTCATAGTTCGCACTGTACTGGGACTGTTGAGAGGGGTAAGGCGCGGTAACGGACTGACAAGTGGAAAAATGGAACCCTATTACTAAGATTTCGCTGTCCGATTGTCACCAGCCTGTATCTCATGCCAGTCCACTATTGAATCATCAACTTTTCTTTTTTAATTAAACAAATAGGGAAAAAAATATTAGGCAGAATTTTAGTGGTTAAACTTGAGTTTTTATGAAATTCATTGGTAAGATAAAAAATACGTGTGTAAACAACAACTACGCCTCCAAGCCCTCAGATGGGATTTGAATTTATATCTTATAGAAATATTGCATTGTGAATGCAAAAAATTAAATTAAAAACATAATTATAGCTGGTTCCATCTTAATCGATTGTTAAATATTTGTAAAAAATATTCCTTTCGATGTTGAAGGTAGTTAGCATTCAACATTGGTGGAACGATACTAGCTCATAGTAGAAGTTGGAATACGTTTGTAAAATTCGACACGTTTGCCAGCGTCTCGGTAGCTCAGCGGTCAGAGCAGTCGTCCGGATAGCGAAAGGTCGTGGGTTCGTATCCCATCTGAGGGCTCAGAGGCGTAGTTGTTTTTTACACACGTATTTTATATCTTATAGAAATATTGCATTGTGAATGCAAAAAACATCGATACATCGAGTATATCGAAAGCATTTCAAAACATTGGATCGATTCGATGCATCGCATTGTAAACATCGATGTTTTCAATGCATCGATGTATATCGAATATCCCTAACCCGCACCACTCTGCACGTGTATAATCCCGGCATTTTGAAATCACGTGACATGCGCAGTAGTAAATAATGTACCTTAACTTGCTACTGCGCATGTCACGTGATTTGATGACGTAAATGCCGCGAGCATAACCATTTCTTTGACCTTGACCTAATTACTTAGTTACACAGGACAGGCCGACTGACGAGTGCAGTCGGCCTGTGCGCATACGCTTTTGTGATCGATCAGTTACACTCGTTAAGTACATAATAAAATCATGGCTTATCAGTTTACATCTCGTGAATATGTCATGATGGTTCGTGCTTATTTTTTGAGCGGTGAAAACGTGTCCGCGGCTTTACGGATGTACCGAGAGCTGTACCCGAATGCTCGACAGCCAAACTACAGTACAGTGTTAAGTGCTTATCAACGGCTCCTAGACCATGGCTCATTTTAAGTGCCATCGCACGCGCAAGGAAGAGGGAGTCCACCGATCTCTCAGAACTTGTATGACGACGTGGTGACGTACTTAGAGGAAGATCCACGAAGAAGCACCCATGATGCTGCTCGACGATTTGGTATTAATCAATATTCGGCTTGGAAGATAATAAACTCGGCTGGTATGCATCCGTACCATTATCGTAAAGTTCAAGAACTTACGACCGTTGACCGAGAGCCGAGGATTACTTTTTGTCGTTGGGTAATAAGTAATCCAAACGCCAACGTGCTTTTCTCCGACGAGTGCCTTTTCACCAGAATAGGATTGTTTAACCATCATAATGAACATTGGTGGTCATACAGGAATCCTATGCTCACGCGAGAGCATTCGTTTCAACATAGGTTTAGTGTAAACGTTTGGGCCGGCATATTGAACGATGAAATCATCGGTCCATATTTTATTGAGAGCCGACTCACGGGCGAAACCTATTTAAATCTACTCCGCACGATGGTTTCGACTATGTTGGATGACATTCCACTGGCGAACTTGAGAGGGTTGTGGTTTCAACAAGACGGTGCACCTCCACATTACCATCGTGCTGTGAGAGAGTACCTCACCGAAGAGTTCGGTGACCGATGGATCGGCCGCGGCGGCCCGGTGCCGTGGCCCGCGCGCTCACCAGACCTTACACCTTTAGACTTTTTCCTATGGAGTGAAATAAAGCGTAGAGTGTATGTAAGTGAACCTGACACTATTGAAGTGCTAAAACAGCGAATAATAGACGCTTTTAATGAAGTGAAAATGCAAAGAAACGTATTAATTTCTTTAAAAGGAAATTTGTTAAAACGGGCTAGTGTGTGTGTTGAAAATGGAGGAGGACACTTTGAACAATTAATGAAATATTTGTAAGACAGTGACTTTAATGTGAACAGGTAATGTACATAACAATAATCTTTTTACATATGCTAATTCTAACTATGTTAATACGCCAAAATTACTCGTGAATAATTTAATGACCTATTTGCATTTTGGTTAAAAAATTTTTGTATGTTATTTTGTTAACTTAATACCTATCTAAACGTAATTTTGTCGGTTCTACGCCCAATAAAGTATGAAAGATAAGTTTGATTTATTAATTGAGTATTTACCTATCGGTGCTTTTTGGTTCTTGAGCGGGAGTGGGGCGGCTTGCTAGCATATATTCTACCTTATTGCCATGTACAGTAAGTTCATTTTCACTTGAGATGGTGTGATACGTTTTCATTGACGGAAGTTCAATGAATACAATGTATTGTGTCTGTAAATTTGGCGATATTTTCCGCAATTTTAAAAACTGAATAACTTTACTATTATTACTAAAAAAAAAAATTCTTCGCATATTTATAATATTGATGCTTTCTTAAATTTGGCATTCCATTTTTTATGGTAATTATATTTTAATCGTGTATACCCACTAGTAGGTAGATACTTACCGTAGTAATCAGCGGAACGATTCTGTAAGAAATCACGCTCGCGCAGCGCTATATTAGCATTCAGCACCCGATATCGCATATTAACTAATCACTTCGAGCTCTCTTCAGATAAGTTTTAAATAATTACTAATTCAATTCAAGTAGACACTTCTCCATTTTATCTTTTATACCTCCTACTTACTCAATTCAAGCGATTTTATCAAGGACAATAACTCAAGATCAAGTGCGTTTATTATAGAAAAAGAAAAAAGTAAATATGTCGGAATTTTTATATTTCTAAGATTGTATAAACGCGTTAAGGACTGGCATTTTACTCCCGATAACATTACGTCCTCGTCTGCGGCTCGTTTTTGTTATTCATCTCGACTGAAACACGTTCACTGCTGGACTGACCTCTCCCAAAAAAGGAGGATTTTTACCATAATCTTCACGCTTGGCAGTTTGGTTGGAAATAGCAATAAAAGGCTATAGATGCTGCTGCCCATCTTGCGGTCCATGGTGATTGCCTCCCATATCATTAGTCACCTTTTACATGTCAAAGCCATTCTACTCCAGACAGACACAACAACTCTATTTATATCGATTGGATTTCGGACAAAACTTTGTATGAACTAGTAGCGCTGACAGAAATATTCGGGACCTCGACACGTCACGTTGACACGGAATAAAAACGTGTCTATCTATTCCGTGAAATTACTAACCCGAATTCAGTCACACCGATCTGATTTTTTTTATCATCAATTCAGCAAAATTGCCGTACCTACATTTGATTACTTATATTGGCCGTATTCCGAATACTGGTCAGTCATAAGGCTGTGTGAACTTGGCACCCGACTTTGGAAAATTTCGTTTTTTTTATTTTTTTTCGAAAGATTTTGATTAGTAGTGGATAGTAGTGAAGTTATTTTCGTTAGTAGTAATGCCAAAAAAATAAAAAAAAATAGTAAAAAAATGTCATCCCCCGAAATTAGGAAAAATTGTTTTTTCCGACTGTTTCTCATAGATAGACGTTAGTAGTGGATTGTAGTGCAATTTTATTCGTTAGTAGTAAAATAGAAAAAATAAAAAAAAAAAAAAATGTTTCGGAGCATTTTTAAAAAACTTTTTTATGGCGTAAATACTGTTTCAAGGCTTATATGATTACAACAAACGTTGGAATTGAGTAAGGGGGGTTCGTAGAGGTTAGAAGTGAAGGAATTTTTGATAGTAGTAAAGAAAAAAAATTACTAGGAACACTTGAATTGAGTCAAACCTGTTTCGGAGCAATATTCATTGAATAACATCTGTTTGAAGATAAATACGATTACTACAAACGTTGAAATTGAGTAAGAAGGATTCGTAGAGGTTTGTAGTGAAAGAATTTTTGATAGTAGTAAAGAAAAAAAATTACTAGGAGCACTTGAATTGAGTCAAACCTGTTTCGGAGCAATATTCATTGAATAAAATCTGTTTGAAGATAAATACGATTACTACAAACGTTGGAATTGAGGAAGAAGGGTTCGTAGAGGTTTGTAGTGAAAGAATTTTTGATAGTAGTAAAGAAAAAAAATTACTAGGAGCACTTGAATTGAGTCAAACCTGTTTCGGAGCAATATTCATTGAATAAAATCTGTTTGAAGATAAATACGATTACTACAAACGTTGGAATTGAGTAAGAAGGGTTCGTAGAGGTTTGTAGTGAAAGAATTTTTGATAGTAGTAAAGAAAAAAAATTACTAGGAGCACTTGAATTGAGTCAAACCTGTTTCGGAGCAATATTCATGGAATAAAATCTGTTTGAAGATAAATACGATTACTACAAACGTTGGAATTGAGTAAGAAGGGTTCGTAGAGGTTTGTAGTGAAAGAATTTTTGATAGTAGTAAGGAAAAAAAATCACTAGGAGCAGTTGAATTGAGTCAAACCTGTTTCGGAGCAATATTCATTGAATTAAATCTGTTTGAAGATAAATACGATTACTACAAACGTTGGAATTGAGTAAGAAGGGTTCGTAGAGGTTTGTAGTGAAAGAATTTTTGATAGTAGTAAAGAAAAAAAATTACTAGGAGCACTTGAATTGAGTCAAACCTGTTTCGGAGCAATATTCATTGAATTAAATCTGTTTGAAGATAAATACGATTACTACAAACGTTGGAATTGAGTAAGAAGGGTTCGTAGAGGTTTGTAGTGAAAGAATTTTTGATAGTAGTAAGGAAAAAAAATCACTAGGAGCAGTTGAATTGAGTCAAACCTGTTTCGGAGCAATATTCATTGAATTAAATCTGTTTGAAGATAAATACGATTACTACAAACGTTGGAATTGAGTAAGAAGGGTTCGTAGAGGTTTGTAGTGAAAGAATTTTTGATAGTAGTAAAGAAAAAAAATCACTAGGAGCACTTGAATTGAGTCAAACCTGTTTCGCAGCAATATTCATTGAATTAAATCTGTTTGAAGATAAATACGATTACTACAAACGTTGGAATTGACTAAGAAAGGTTCGTAGAGGTTTGTAGTGAAAGAATTTTTGATAGTAGTAAAGAAAAAAAATCACTAGGAGCAGTTGAATTGAGTCATACCTGTTTCGGAGCAATATTCATTGAATAAAATCTGTTTGAAGATAAATACGATTACTACAAACGTTGGAATTGAATAAGAAGGGTTCGTAGAGGTTTGTAGTGAAAGAATTTTTGATAGTAGTAAAGAAAAAAAATTACTAGGAGCACTTGAATTTAGTCAAACCTGTTTCGGAGCAATATTCATTGAATAAAATCTGTTTGAAGATAAATACGATTACTACAAACGTTGGAATTGAGTAAGAAGGGTTCGTAGAGGTTTGTAGTGAAAGAATTTTTGATAGTAGTAAAGAAAAAAAATTACTAGGAGCACTTGAATTGAGTCAAACCTGTTTCGGAGCAATATTCATTGAATTAAATCTGTTTGAAGATAAATACGATTACTACAAACGTTGGAATTGAGTAAGAAGGGTTCGTAGAGGTTTGTAGTGAAAGAATTTTTGATAGTAGTAAAGAAAAAAAATTACTAGGAGCACTTGAATTGAGTCAAACCTGTTTCGGAGCAATATTCATTGAATAAAATCTGTTTGAAGATAATTACGATTACTACAAACGTTGGAATTGACGAAGAAGGGTTCGTAGAGGTTTGTAGTGAAAGAATTTTTGATAGAAGTAAAGAAAAAAAATTACTAGGAGCACTTGAATTGAGTCAAACCTGTTTCGAAGCAATATTCATTGAATTAAATCTGTTTGAAGATAAATACGATTACTACAAACGTTGGAATTGAGTAAGAAGGGTTCGTAGAGGTTTGTAGTGAAAGAATTTTTGATAGTAGTAAAGAAAAAAAATCACTAGGAGCACTTGAATTGAGTCAAACCTGTTTCGGAGCAATATTCATTGAATAAAATCTGTTTGAAGATAAATACGATTACTACAAACGTTGGAATTGAGTAAGAAGGGTTCGTAGAGGTTTGTAGTGAAAGAATTTTTGATAGTAGTAAAGAAAAAAAATCACTAGGAGCAGTTGAATTGAGTCAAACCTGTTTCGGAGCAATATTCATTGAATTAAATCTGTTTGAAGATAAATACGATTACTACAAACGTTGGAATTGAGTAAGAAGGGTTCGTAGAGGTTTGTAGTGAAAGAATTTTTGATAGTAGTAAAGAAAAAAAATTACTAGGAGCACTTGAATTTAGTCAAACCTGTTTCGGAGCAATATTCATAGAATAAAATCTGTTTGAAGATAAATACGATTACTACCACCGTTGGAATTGAGTAAGGGGGGTTCGTAGAGGTTTGTAGTGAAAGAATTTTTGATAGTAGTAAAGAAAAAAAAATACGAGGAGCACTTGAATAGAGTCAAACCTGTTTCGGAGCAATATTCATTGAATAAAATCTGTTTGAAGATAAATACGATTACTACAAACGTTGAAATTGAGTAAGAAGGGTTCGTAGAGGTTTGTAGTGAAAGAATTTTTGATAGTAGTAAAGAAAAAAAATTACTAGGAGCACTTGAATTGAGTCAAACCTGTTTCGGAGCAATATTCATTGAATAAAATCTGTTTGAAGATAATTACGATTACTACAAACGTTGGAATTGAGTAAGAAGGGTTCGTAGAGGTTTGTAGTGAAAGAATTTTTGATAGTAGTAAAGAAAAAAAATCACTAGGAGCACTTGAATTGAGTCAAACCTGTTTCGGAGCAATATTCATTGAATAAAATCTGTTTGAAGATAAATACGATTACTACAAACGTTGGAATTGAGTAAGAAGGGTTCGTAGAGGTTTGTAGTGAAAGAATTTTTGATAGTAGTAAAGAAAAAAAAACACTAGGAGCACTTGAATTGAGTCAAACCTGTTTCGGAGCAATATTCATTGAATTAAATCTGTTTGAAGATAAATACGATTACTACCACCGTTGGAATTGAGTAAGAAGGGTTCGTAGAGGTTTGTAGTGAAAGAATTTTTGATAGTAGTAAAGAAAAAAAAATACGAGGAGCACTTGAATAGAGTCAAACCTGTTTCGGAGCAATATTCATTGAATAAAATCTGTTTGAAGATAAATACGATTACTACAAACGTTGGAATTGAGTAAGAAGGGTTCGTAGAGGTTTGTAGTGAAAGAATTTTTCATAGTAGTAAAGAAAAAAAATTACTAGGAGCACTTGAATTGAGTCAAACTGGTTTCGGAGCAATATTCATTGAATTAAATCTGTTTGAAGATAAATACGATTACTACAAACGTTGGAATTGACTAAGAAGGGTTCGTAGAGGTTTGAGTGAAAGAATTTTTGATAGTAGTAAAGAAAAAAAAATACTAGGAGCACTTGAATTGAGTCAAACCTGTTTCGGAGCAATATTCATTGAATAAAATCTGTTAAAAGATAAATACGATTACTACAAACGTTGGAATTGAGTAAGAAGGGTTCGTAGAGGTTTGTAGTGAAAGAATTTTTGATAGTAGTAAAGAAAAAAAATTACTAGGAGCACTTGAATTTAGTCAAACCTGTTTCGGAGCAATATTCATTGAATAAAATCTGTTTGAAGATAAATACGATTACTACAAACGTTGGAATTGACTAAGAAGGGTTCGTAGAGGTTTGTAGTGAAAGAATTTTTGATAGTAGTAAAGAAAAAAAATTACTAGGAGCACTTGAATTGAGTCAAACTGGTTTCGGAGCAATATTCATTGAATTAAATCTGTTTGAAGATAAATACGATTACTACAAACGTTGGAATTGACTAAGAAGGGTTCGTAGAGGTTTGTAGTGAAAGAATTTTTGATAGTAGTAAAGAAAAAAAAATACTAGGAGCACTTGAATTGAGTCAAACCTGTTTCGGAGCAATATTCATTGAATAAAATCTGTTTGAAGATAATTACGATTACTACAAACGTTGGAATTGAGAAAGAAGAATTGAATATTGCTCCGAAACAGGTTTGACTAAATTCAAGTGCTCCTAGTAATTTTTTTTCTTTACTACTATCAAAAATTTTTTCACTACAAACCTCTACGAACCCTTCTTACTCAATTCCAACGTTTGTAGTAATCGTAATTATCTTCAAACAGATGTTATTCAATGAATATTGCTCCGAAACAGGTTTGACTTAATTCAAGTGCTACTCGTATTTTTTTTTCTTTACTACTATCAAAAATTCTTTCACTACAAACCTCTACGAACCCTTCTTACTCAATTCCAACGTTTGTAGTAATCGTATTTATCTTCAAACAGATTTTATTCAATGAATATTGCTCCGAAACAGGTTTGACTCAATTCAAGTGCTCCTAGTGATTTTTTTTCTTTACTACTATCAAAAATTCTTTCACTACAAACCTCTACGAACCCTTCTTACTCAATTCCAACGTTTGTAGTAATCGTATTTATCTTCAAACAGATTTAATTCAATGAATATTGCTTCGAAACAGGTTTGACTCAATTCAAGTGCTCCTAGTAATTTTTTTTCTTTACTTCTATCAAAAATTCTTTCACTACAAACCTCTACGAACCCTTCTTCGTCAATTCCAACGTTTGTAGTAATCGTTATTATCTTCAAACAGATTTTATTCAATGAATATTGCTCCGAAACAGGTTTGACCCAATTCAAGTGCTCCTAGTAATTTTTTTTCTTTACTACTATCAAAAATTCTTTCACTACAAACCTCTACGAACCCTTCTTACTCAATTCCAACGTTTGTAGTAATCGTATTTATCTTCAAACAGATTTTATTCAATGAATATTGCTCCGAAACAGGTTTGACTCAATTCAAGTGCTCCTAGTATTTTTTTTTCTTTACTACTATCAAAAATTCTTTCACTACAAACCTCTACGAACCCTTCTTAGTCAATTCCAACGTTTGTAGTAATCGTATTTATCTTAAAACAGATTTTATTCAATGAATATTGCTTCGAAACAGGTTTGACTCAATTCAAGTGCTCCTAGTAATTTTTTTTCTTTACTACTATCAAAAATTCTTTCACTACAAACCTCTACGAACCCTTCTTCCTCAATTCCAACGTTTGTAGTAATCGTATTTATCTTCAAACAGATTTTATTCCATGAATATTGCTCCGAAACAGGTTTGACTCAATTCAAGTGCTCCTAGTATTTTTTTTTCTTTACTACTATCAAAAATTCTTTCACTACAAACCTCTACGAACCCTTCTTACTAAATTCCAACGTTTGTAGTAATCGTAATTATCTTCAAACAGATTTTATTCAATGAATATTGCTCCGAAACAGGTTTGACTCAATTCAAGTGCTCCTAGTAATTTTTTTTCTTTACAACTATCAAAAATTCTTTCACTACAAACCTCTACGAACCCTTCTTACTCAATTCCAACGTTTGTAGTAATCGTAATTATCTTCAAACAGATTTTATTCAATGAATATTGCTCCGAAACAGGTTTGACTCAATTCAAGTGCTCCTAGTAATTTTTTTTCTTTACTACTATCAAAAATTCTTTCACTACAAACCTCTACGAACCCTTCTTACTCAATTCCAACGTTTGTAGTAATCGTATTTATCTTCAAACAGATTTTATTCAATGAATATTGCTCAGAAACAGGTTTGACTAAATTCAAGTGCTCCTAGTAATTTTTTTTCTTTACTACTATCAAAAATTCTTTCACTACAAACCTCTACGAACCCTTCTTACTCAATTCCAACGTTTGTAGTAATCGTATTTATCTTCAAACAGATTTTATTCAATGAATATTGCTCCGAAACAGGTTTGACTCAATTCAAGTGCTCCTAGTATTTTTTTTTCTTTACTACTATCAAAAATTCTTTCACTACAAACCTCTACGAACCCCCCTTACTCAAATCCAACGTTTGTAGTAATCGTATTTATCTTCAAACAGATTTTATTCAATGAATATTGCTCCGAAACAGGTTTGACTCAATTCAAGTGCTCCTAGTGATTTTTTTTCTTTACTACTATCAAAAATTCTTTCACTACAAACCTCTACGAACCCTTCTTACTCAATTCCAACGTTTGTAGTAATCGTATTTATCTTCAAACAGATTTTATTCAATGAATATTGCTCCGAAACAGGTTTGACTCAATTCAAGTGCTCCTAGTAATTTTTTTTCTTTACTACTATCAAAAATTCTTTCACTACAAACCTCTACGAACCCTTCTTACTCAATTCCAACGTTTGTAGTAATCGTAATTATCTTCAAACAGATGTTATTCAATGAATATTGCTCCGAAACAGGTTTGACTTAATTCAAGTGCTCCTAGTATTTTTTTTTTCTTTACTACTATCAAAAATTCTTTCACTACAAACCTCTACGAACCCTTCTTACTCAATTCCAACGTTTGTAGTAATCGTATTTATCTTCAAACAGATTTTATTCAATGAATATTGCTCCGAAACAGGTTTGACTAAATTCAAGTGCTCCTAGTAATTTTTTTTCTTTACTACTATCAAAAATTCTTTCACTGCAAACCTGTACGAACCCTTCTTACTCAATTCCAACGTTTGTAGTAATCGTATTTATCTTCAAACAGATTTTATTCAATGAATATTGCTCCGAAACAGGTTTGACTCAATTCAAGTGCTCCTAGTATTTTTTTTTCTTTACTACTATCAAAAAATCTTTCACTGCAAACCTCTACGAACCCTTCTTACTCAATTCCAACGTTTGTAGTAATCGTATTTATCTTCAAACAGATTTAATTCAATGAATATTGCTCCGAAACCAGTTTGACTCAATTCAAGTGCTCCTAGTATTTTTTTTTTTTACTACTATCAAAAATTCTTTCACTACAAACCTCTACGAACCCTTCTTACTCAATTCCAACGTTTGTAGTAATCGTATTTATCTTCAAACAGATTTTATTCAATGAATATTGCTCCGAAACAGGTTTGACTAAATTCAAGTGCTCCTAGTATTTTTTTTTCTTTACTTCTATCAAAAATTCTTTCACTACAAACCTCTACGATCCCTTCTTACTCAATTCCAACGTTTGTAGTAATCGTATTTATCTTTAAACAGATTTTATTCAATGAATATTGCTCCGAAACAGGTTTGACTCAATTCAAGTGCTCCTAGTAATTTTTTTTCTTTACTACTATCAAAAATTCTTTCACTACAAACCTCTACGAACCCCCCTTACTCAATTCCAACGTTTGTAGTAATCGTATTTATCTTCAAACAGATTTTATTCAATGAATATTGCTCCGAAACAGGTTTGACTCAATTCAGGTGCTCCTAGTAATTTTTTTTCTTTACTACTATCAAAAATTCTTTCACTACAAACCTCTACGAACCCTTCTTCCTCAATTCCAACGTTTGTAGTAATCGTATTTATCTTCAAACAGATTTTATTCCATGAATATTGCTCCGAAACAGGTTTGACTCAATTCAAGTGCTCCTAGTAATTTTTTTTCTTTACTACTATCAAAAATTCTTTCACTACAAACCTCTACGAATCCTTCTTACTCAATTTCAACGTTTGTAGTAATCGTATTTATCTTCAAACAGATGTTATTCAATGAATATTGCTCCGAAACAGGTTTGACTCAATACAAGTGCTCCTAGTAATTTTTTTTCTTTACTACTATCAAAAATTCCTTCACTACTAACCTCTACGAACCCCCCTTACTCAATTCCAACGTTTGTTGTAATCATATAAGCCTTGAAACAGTATTTACGCCATAAAAAAGTTTTTTTAAAAATGCTCCGAAACATTTTTATTTTTTTTTATTTTTTCTATTTTACTACTAACGAATAAAATTGCACTACAATCCACTACTAACGTCTATCTATGAGAAACAGTCGGAAAAAACAATTTTTTCTAATTTCGGGGGATGACATTATTTTACTATTTTTTTTTATTTTTTTGGCATTACTACTAACGAAAATAACTTCACTACTATCCACTACTAATCAAAATCTTTCGAAAAAAAATAAAAAAAACGAAATTTTCCAAAGTCGGGTGCCAAGTTCACACAGCCCAGTCATAATGACGTCATAAGTCCGTCGCAATTTTGTACTGGGTTAGTAAAGTGTAACATATCTTGCCGATTTTTTTCTCTCTCTTGTTCTTCCACTATTTTATTAATTGCGTCGATTTCTGAAGTCAGCGCGCAGGCGGAACAAATCAACAGCATGGCGTCGATTCATGTCGTCATTACTACTAGTCAGTAAGTATACTGATGTATATTTCGGAATAAAATCATTATGATTTAGGACTTAGGATTTGTTAATCAGCCTGGAATCGTGCGCTGAGGCAGCGATATGATACAGTTTTGTAACGGACTTGAGAAAAGCATAGCTGGACCGCGGCGCCCCCCTCAAAGATAGAGGGTTTTGCCATAACCTCTTGACTTATGACATTAGTGTACTGAAATAAGTAATTTTGATGAGATTACGGCATAGTTAAAAAGTCGCGTAAGTGTTGATCGAAGCTTATTGCCATGACTTTTGTCATCACCCCACGCTTTTATTAAAATGACATTTATTTTCTCATTTATTACTTGAAATTTATTTTTTACTTTTTAGTTCGGTTTACTATAATTATAATTTTTCAGATCTTTGTTTTTTAGAATTTGTTCCAAATTTCTCCGATGAAGTTAAAAAAAAAATAATTACTCTATTGTCATTTGTCTCTGATAAGTATGTAAAATTTCAAATTAATCTGACGTTTTGCAAAAATTTGCGATTTAGAAGATTCCGTTACAAACAAACATACAGGTTAAGTTAATAACAGCGTGTTCAAAGCGTAGAGACTTGTAAAATAAATAAATAAATAAATAAATAAATATTTCCTACATTCACACCAATTAGCCTAGCCCAAAGTAAGCACTGTAAGGCTTGTATTATGGATACTAGGGTAACGGATAGACATACATATGTATATGATACATAGATATGTAATATTCATAGTAATGTATATAAACACCCATGACTCAGGTACAAATGTTCGTATTCATCATAAAAACATCTGCCCCTACCGGGATTCGAACCCAGGACCGTCGGTGCGAAAGGCAGGATCGCTACCGTTGCACCAAACGGTCGTCAAAGTTAATAATAATCTCCAAGATTTAAAGTATGTTTGGCAGATTAATGTGGATTTTAGTCCAATTACAGCTCTATCGTACTTTTTGAGCTATAAAACTGATGTCAGTAATTTGTATTGTCATAATTTGTACAATACATATTTTTATGAAAACATACACAAGTTTTTGCATATGTCAAATGCAATGAAATTCTCACGACATATTGCTGTCTTTAATTACTCCCAAGAACCGTCTAGTGTTTGCTGTAATTATAATTGCTCCCTGAACACCAATATTAAAGTTCAAAATAGTTCCCAGTTCACAATTTAAGTTTTTCTAAATTTATTTGGAGTCATTGTCCTTTAGACAATGAATTGATTCATTAAAAGCAGAGGCAATGTCTTTTATATAGTTATAATATTATCGTCAGATTAAAAAAACAGTACTATCGTCTGCATATAATTGGAGTTCCCATGGATCAGCTTCAATGGCGCAATGTCTGTTACGCCATAACTTCCCGAGTTCTTAACCGATTTTCATATTTTTTGTGTGGAATCGAATCAACAGATTGTGTCGGAGCCCGAATTTTGAAATTCGCAAAATATCCCATCGAAACAAAAAAAAATCTTTTTTTAGGTATTAGGCTCCGCTCCAATATATGGTGCTAGCTATACTAAGCGACTGCATCGCCTAGTATCAAAGGATGACGAGTAAAATATGTAAAGCGATAAAACATAAATTTTATAATTCACAGACAAGAGATGTCTTCCACAATCTGTCAACAGCTGAAAAAGCGCTTTCGTTTCACACTGTATAGGTAGTAGCACTTTCGTGAGGTTTCAGTCCCTTTAGGAAATCCTTTGTTTATAATAAACTTAACACGAAGCAAAACTCCGACAAACTGAGTTCTCCTGAATTTTAATTGAAAATAGCAAAAGGACAAGTTTTAGATTGCATTACGTAAATAAGGTACACTATAGTTTTATGGAAACCTATATTTAAATTAAAAACTTCCACCGGATCTATTTTTTATATTTAACCCTAACGTGAGGTATAATTTAAATACAAGAATAAATAAAAGTTATTTAAAAAAACATAAAAATTATAACTCTCCCTTTGTAGTTGTTAGTAAATAGATTACAGTTTCCTTTTTTTTCAGTTGTAATTGAAATGAATGAGGTACTCCTTTCTTCGTTAGAATACCTTTAATAAATTATTTCTTTGTCTTTTAATTCAAAATTTATTGAAATAAACGACTTTATCAACGCCACGTTTTCAAAGTGACTGATGCACATTTAACGCTCTATCTAAAAACTACTGGACTTGTTTTGACGAAACTTTAACAGTTGGACTGTACCATTTAAAAAAGAATTTTAAATACGACGTAGCTTTTAAAAAAATATACATATCTACACTTTTAAAATTTGGCAGCCATGTTTAGAAGCTGGTATACTCGTAGATCTTTCATACAAAAACTGTACTATTCCGAAAACATTACATACATACGGGTTGACTTGTAACCTTCTTTTTCCGAAGTCTGTGAAAAAAAATTGAGAACGGAGATGATGGTTCTTTTATTTTCTGAAATTATAATATTTTTTCCTTTTTCTTTTAACTGTTTCTGCTTAACTTTTTTGTGTCTGCACTTGTCACCTACAAGTGAAGTATCGCCTTTAAGTGACGATTAATAAAATATATAAAAAATACAGTTAAACAGAGCCAGCTGATTTTGGCCCTGCCCTCGTTTGGAAATCAGACGGCATATAAATTACGATCATGCATGTAATGCATGACTTTTGTATTAAAAGGATGGGTGTTCATTTTTCATTCAACACCGACCCAATAACTAAAGAAAACTTAACCCATAAAATTATAACCATAGTGGAGTTTTTTTTTTATTGAAGAGATAACATGAAATCTCTGATCGTGTTCCTTCAGCTAAATAACTTTTTATATTTATTCTAATAATGAGGAATCTCTCCCCTTTTATCCCCTGACCTTTCAAACACAATACGTTGAAAAAAATCTCGAAGTAATTTTCTGTAGTAGATTACGTTACAAGAATGTTAGGCTTATTTTATTCCCGAAAACATATCGCTCGGCTCACGGCACTTTGAGGTTTTCATTTTTAATTTTCTATGTCCATGTTTCTATTTTAGGATAAAGGAACTGGTATTGTTTTACATGTTCACTAATTAAAAAAGTAAGGGCAGGTATATCTGTATGCCATTTTTTTTAAATAAGCCGGTCATTATGTCGTTGCGACGTGACTTAACCGAGATAAACAAAAGAGATTCTATCGTATGATATTCAAATTATATTAATAAAAATATTATAAATATGTGTGTTAACATTACTATAGGAAAGTAAATAATTCGTGACCGACTAAAATGGGGCTATGCACACTTTCAAAAAAATTAAAAAAAAAATAATAACTTATTTTTTGTGCTCGTGGGCAGTATCTTCCTCGAATATTGTTTGCTAAATTTTTGCACCTGATATAAAACAGGTTTGCTTTAACAGGAACATTCCGACGGTTCGACAACACCCCGCGACAAATCCGGAGGACATTCACCCGCAGCTACTGATGGTAACTACGTACTTATACTTATTTATTTAATCGCCTTACAGGGTATCTGAAGGAACTTTTTGAAGAGCTACTAGGTGTTATAAATGTGCGAATAAGCAACAATAAGGTTTTCAAGTGTGTTACTCATATTTTTCTCTCTTGCTGTTAAAACGCTGCTTCTGTGATATATGCTTTTATTAGAAAACTTGCAACAATTAATAAAACTTTATTTTTAATACATTTTTCCTTTATTTGTTTTTATACTAGCCAATCAATATAGCCATTAGACCAGAATACCTTTTATTCGAGGGGAACTCTCAGGTTATGAACTTCCGTTGGGTGGGTAGACCGACTAAAAGTTTAGGATAAGAATACGACCGATATTCAGTGTAGATAGGTTTGCGTCGTTTCATAAAAGAGTTCCCGTTGCGCCCTTCCAGCTCCAGCATCACAACCTGAATATTATCTTGAGCTGGAGCACTCGTTTAAACGAAAAAATAACGCAATGTAGTTGTGTCGTATAATAACAGAGTTCCTATGGCCATCTTCCAGCTTCATCTCCATCTTAGATTATGTCCATCTTAGATTATGTTCATCCACCTAGAGTATGTCCAGGGTCTACACCCTGGACATAATCTAGGGCCAATGTCTTTGTAGAAACGATGCAAATGAGCTCGCAACTTGATGGGCTAAGTGATTTTATTACAAAGCTCACACAGCAACATTCCGACTCATCTTCAGATTAACTATAACGCAATTATAGTGAATTATTTACACAAGTTTACAGCTCAATTGAAAATCGGGAAGTAGGTCTGATTACAGACAGACACCGCTCGGGACAGGTGAAATCACAAAAAAGCTTGTAAAAAATTAACTTTTCCTAGTCCCCATTGAAGCACTTTATAGAAAGACCTTTCCTCAACAACACTTTAACCGAAACTCGATCTGTCGAATGTTTATATCTCTCGTGCTCGCTCTTTGGGTCCATGGTAGTTTCCTCAAAAAACTAACCTAACCTTCTGCTCGGTGACGATAGACGGTAATTTCGTCTTAGGGGAACCGATACATATATGTAGGCAACGTCTCTACCTTTATTTTCAAGGAGAGGAAGCGGTGAGCGAGCGGTGATGGTCAGCCAGCACGTTGCTGGATCGCTTAGCCCAGCGAGGTTTTGCTGCTGATACCAGGCTTGCGCTGCCGCCAACAGGTAAGAGATAGTGGATATCCACGGCGACTGATTTGAGGGTGTGATAATGAGTACAGTAATCAACCAATACCTACCGTTTGATGTAATGTCTTATGCCAATGTAATAATTTCAAAATGTTTAGTTTGTGGTGTTGACTGTACAATCGAACAATAACCTCATTTTGCATGTTAATTACGAAACACTAAGGCTTTTGTAATGGATACTAGAGCAAAGGATAGATATATATTTAATATACGAGGGCCATTCAGAAACTAACCTCCGATTGGTCACAGTGCGGGTAGTGGGGGGAGTAGCGCGCCATCTGTGCATTCACGCGCTCAGCAGGTCAGTCGGCATCAAGCCGTAGTCGAGTGAACATCGTACCTGCGCTAGTTTAGTTTTTGTGGCAGTTTGAAATGTGTGCTGCAATAGAAAATCCCGCCAAATGTGAAGTGCGTGCTGTTATAAGGTTTTTTACAGCCAAAGGATACTCTGCAGCAGCTATTCATCGTGAGCTTTGTGCCGTGTACGGATCAAAAGTTATGAGTGAAGGAGTTGTCCGTGAATGGGTACGCCCGTCCTCACTCTGCTCGTAGAACAACAGCCCTTCTTGAGTCCTTCAAGTGGGACGTTTTCAACCATCCACCTTACAGCCCAGATCTGGCGCCAAGCGATTATCACCTCTTCATGCATATGAAGAAATGGCTCGGGTCCCAGCGGTTTGATGACGACGAAGAGCTCAAAGATGCGGTCACAGGCTGGCTCAAGGCACAAGCGGGTGATTTTTATGCAGAAGGAATTTCAAAGCTTGTAAAGAGATATGATAAGTGCCTCAATCGTTATGGAGACTATGTCGAAAAATAGTGCAAAGATGTAGTTGTAAGATGTATATATTAAAATATTTTTACTTAACTTGGTGTATTTTTTTTAATCAACCGGAGGTTAGTTTCTGAACGGCCCTCGTATATTTAATATTACATAGATATGTAATATTAAATATATAAACACCCATGACTTAAGTAGTAGGTACAAATGGTCGTTCATCACATTTGCCCCTTTTGGGACTCGAACTCAGTAAGGTCGGTGCGAAAGGCCGGATTGCTTGCACTAAATGGTTTTCCTATATTTATTCTTGTTTCTTTATTTTTCTATCCCTGCTTAGCCACGGAAAATCTCATTGAAGATATTTTGGTGACAAAAATTTGAAAAACCCATACTTTTGTAGTCCCTAAAGTAAGCATAATCGCTTGTCCGTGTGGCCACGAAGTCTCACAACAGTTACGCCAGCCAAAGAATGTTTTATTTTGCCACTCCAGGCTATGAGAAAAGAATCTTTCTAGCTTCTGTAATTGTTTGCGATTTTTTTTACTTTGATGCCCGTAATTTTTTTTATTATCTGACTAAAATGTTCTACTGGTGTAATTTCACTTCAGCCAGAAGTATTATTGTGAAATATATTAGCTACGTTCATAATTAGCTGCTTAAACGAGCTAAACGTTTGGACAAAATTTTTATCTTTTATAGTTGCATTTCTAATTTTTTTATATGTATAATAAAAACAAATAATCCCATTCGTTATCCCGTTTCGCGCTGTTATCTAAGTGAATCTGAAATTTTATTTAAATTAAATTGTTTTACCATAAGGTATTAAACGCTTTTTGGTCGGGATTCACGTGGTCCCGATTCCTGACATCAGAATTTGTGAATTTCCGTTATATTTTTAATACTTGAGGTACCTACGTACAATGTTCTAAAATAGGTTGTGCGAGATACCGCGAGCTGTGCTACCGAGCGGCGCATGCGCACTTGCCTGATGAGGCCGCGCCGCGCCCCTGCGACTGTTCCAATTGCGTCGCCCGCCGCTCCTCTGCAACGGAGCCCTGAAACCTGCCGACAGTTCGTCCTACCGCCGCCCTTCAGCGACCTACACCGACGAACATAGAAACCGACTGATAGCAGACTCAGCAGTAATAAAAATAGATCGTTCTTAAACAGTTACTACGACACGTAAACTTACTGCGTACTACGTATGTAACTAATAACATATCTTGTGATTCATAAACATTGATTGTTTATGTTCAGTTCATATAATTTATAAGTGTAATTTTAAGGAATCCAAAAAATACTTATGCGATTTATCATCAAAAAACTAGAGGGAAACCTCTCAAAAGTGTCACAGAACAGTAAAAAAGAGTAGAAATCGCAAGTAGGCGGTACCCGCGTGACCTTAAGTATGCGTAAGTCAACACACTTAGACCTTTTGCTTACTCAGTCGGGATCGCAAACTCTACGCGAAACAATACAGCAAAAAAAAATATAAAAATGCCATTTTGTGCAGTTTTGGGGTGTAAAAATTATAGTCGAAGGACTTATTTATCCAAAGGAGGCATAACGTACCATCGGTCATTCATATTTTCTGTTATCTTCATTAAAATTGTAAATTTAATATACTGAATTCTTGCAAATGAAAAAAATCGATCTTACTTTTGAGATGTTAAAGTGTAGATTTCAACGCGTAGTTTTGTTTTCTAGAAGTTTCTAAAATACCTACAAATTACTGAAAGCATGCTTTCCGTTATACATTATTTGCCAGCTTTTCAATTAGTAGGTAATTAATTTAGGAATTAAATTAGATATCGATAGTAAGTAGTTAGTAAATATTGAAAGATATACAATGCATGTTGGTTGCAACTAATTTCATGGAATTGTCATTTTAATTTCAATATTGTTATTGCTTAATTTAGTAAAAGGTAATTATTTTTATACACAATTAAGACTACGTTTAAGAAGGTGATTTAATTGATATGATTGTGAAAACTATTTAGAAAAACAAAACCATATTGCCCTTAATAAAACTGTAATGATATCGATAAATATATACATAAAAGGTTTAGAAGCCGCGTTTTTTTTTTTAATATAGGTAACAGTAAAACCAAATGTGTAAGAAGACAGGTTTTGAAGCATAATACTTATAATCATAGCAAAATGTTGTATTTATTAAAGCTTTTGTAAAAATCCATATATAAAAGTACAGCTATGGCGTAGCTTTGACGTTCAATACACACATATTAAATAAAAATCATTTTATCTTTATTGGAGCGGAACGAAGCGAAGCTCCCATGGATCAGCTTCAATAGCGCAATGTCTGTTACGCCATAACTTCCAGAGTTCTTAACCGATTTTAATATTTTTATGGTGAATCGAATCAACAGGTTTAGGACTAGATTGTGACGGAGCCTGAATTTTAAAATTCACAAAAATTCCCATCGAAGCAAAAAATTTTTTTTTCTTTTTTTAGGTATTACGCTCCGCTCCGATATATGGTGCTAGCGTAGCTTTATGCTTAGCGACTGCATCGCCTAGTCTTATTGTTGGATCTTTATCTTTAGCTTCAATGACGCAATGTCTGTTACGCCATAACTTCCCGAGTTCTTAACAGATTTTAATGATTTTTGTGTGGAATCGAATCAACACTTTTAGGACTACACAACACATTTATACTTAGCGACTGCATCGACCTTGTATTGTTGCATACGTTATTTTCTTAGTTTTTATTAATACATTTTATTTTTATCTTTCGTTATTATTTAAACCTAAAACTATATCGACAATATCAATATTAAGCAACCCTGGTAATTTGCTTAACTTGAAGCGCCTTCTAGCATGTGGTTGCATTGAACTCCATCTTGTACCCAAAAGCGGTACTAGATCAAAGAAGTAAGCTCTTATTTATTATGAACCATAATTATATGCAGAAAGGGTAAAAAATGATATAATTCATTTTGTGATAATTGCTCTATTGTTTTCAGTTTTTCTAACCAATCGGAATATTATCGCGATTTAAATGTGTAAGCAAGGTTACGCAGGTTTCCTTAAAGAGATCACGTCATGGAACTTCTACTGTTCTATGGGTTTAGTAGATAAAAGGCTTTTACTATAGAAATATTACTACGAATAGCCCATTTTCAAAACGCCCTTTTTGCGAATTGTATTATTCTACTTACGACTCATTCGTGGGACGATATATTCTTAAAAAAAACCTTTTCTAGTACCTATCGTATGTTTCAAATTATTCATTAATGGACTGACAGCTCCACATGTTGTTAAGAGGCTACTGTTGGGTTTTCTCACCCTCTAAACCGAAACAACTTTGCGAACATAGATGATCTTTAAAACAGGTTTAGCCCGTGATTCTAAGTAATACTAACAAGGTATGTATCCTATTACTACAATCATGAATTCAGTGTATATCAGAAATGTCAAATAATCCATATACAAATAAAATTTTACGTATACACTTAAGTATTCTTACAAAAAAACTTTCTTATAAATCGCCATTTAATTTTTTTTATTAAAAAAATATACCTACCTTTCTAAAACTTTTACTAAGAAAATGTTACTTATATATTATTTGCATTATAATATAAAACAGGCCATTACATGACTAAGCAATTATCCCTACGAATGATTACTTTCTAGAGCAAGGTATTTGGCGAATAAGTCATTCCGAACAGAGGCTCTCCAATCCCATCACCTCTCCCATCGCGATTAAAGTTCCGCTGTTGAAGGCAGACGCCACTATGGACTGATATATGTATATAGATTATAGATTGCATGTCTCACTTCGACAATCGAACTTGCATCGTGCTAAGAAATCAAGGTAAGGCCTCTGGTATTATTTTAGGCGTAAGCCGAATAGTCTACTGTCTACTAAAACATTAGAAATAAAAATTAATACCGCGTTTAGACAGATATCAAGTAATGTCCCTGAAGCTCTAATTGCTAATTTTTGGCCCCGTGTTTCTTGTCAGTATTGTCCACATGCAGACAGATTGATATATGGTATTAAAAATGTGTTCTTTAAGTACCAGAGAGATCGAGCACCAACCTCCTAGGTAAGCGAAGAATTATTTTTGTGGCCCAATTTCGTCACTCATGGCCTTTTGATTTTGTCAATTGCTACCGCCAACGGGATTAGAAACTGACTTTTATAGTGCTAGATGTCTTATATGTAAGTGGAGTATTTACATCCTATTATCGTAAAGCTCTGTCAGTATTAATATAAAATTGTCCGATTATGCAATTACGGATTGATGAAAGGACTCTCGGATCGAAGGGAATCAAGATGTATAATTATAATAATTAGTCCGCATGAATTGAGGGTCCAGCAAAGTAGCTGATTTTGCAGCACAAATTCTGGATTGAGCAGCAAAATATATACGAAGTTGTATCAATGCAAGTGTCTCCTTAAGATAAACATTTGAATTGAGTAACCACTTGGAACTCGTTAATAGATGAATATTTTTGAAAATTATGCATCAGGAAGGAGCGATAGTGTATAGGTAGTACCTGCACTGTAATTGCGTATAGTCTCGACTATAGATGTAAATCAACCGGTTTTAAACGTTTTAAACAAATTTTTGCGGTTTTAAACCAGTTTTCAACCATTTCAAAAGGTTTAAATGGTTTAAAACCCGCCTATCTACAAAAATAAAAGAACTGTATTTTACACTTCATTAAGGGCAATTTTTGATCACCTGACGTCATATTATGTTTCGTTTTAATGAGTTTTTGCGGTTTTAAACCAGTTTTCAACCATTTCAAAAGGTTGATGTGATTTAAAACTTGCCTGCCTACAAAGATAAAAGAACTGTATTTTACACTTCATTAAGGGCAATTTTTGATCACCTGACGACATATTATGTTTCGTTTTAATTAGTTTATAGACAATAAAATAGAAATTACCTACCTACACTACAATACTTACATAGGTACCTACTATACGACAACTTAAGAAGTAGTATGTAGGCAAGGGCGTCGCCAAGGGGGGGCAGGGAGGGGCAGCTGCCCCCCCCTAGAGATTCTAAAAAAGATAACTTATTTACAAGTTTTTTATTGCATAGTCAAGAAGTCAAGAGCTCGTGCTCGTGTAGCTTTACACATTGGACTCTGTACTGTCACAGAATATATATATGTATAGAGTACTAAGATACTGTTGTTATAACAATCGCTGTAGATGTAAGGCTCGTAGTACAAGTGAAAAGCTTCATGGGCTGTCGACTTTACCTACAATTCATACCTACTTTTCTCATTCATAGAGAATGAGAAAAGTATGAATTGTAGTAGGTAAAGTCAACTTGCCCCCCCCTGCGCCATCGGCTGGCGACGCCCTTGTATGTAGGTTAACCTACATACTTTAGTTTCTTTATGTAAGTACAGTTACTGTGCTCATGCGATGAACATTGTATTTGTTCTGTGTCTGGGTGTTATTTATTTGTATACCTATATTTGTAATTTTAGTGAAGATAACTCTTATATCCGTAACACAAGTAGGTACTTAATTAAAGTTAGTTAGGTATTTCGGAGTTAGATCAATGTGATGTTGTGTAAAATTTATTTACCTATATTTAAAAGAAATATATACCTATTATTTATTACACACTCCATTAGAAGAAATCATCAACAAAATGTCGTCCGTTTTACTTGCGCAGGAAACAGACAACGTTGTCTTCAAGGCCGCGCCGTTGCCACCCCGCCCGCCGCGAATGTACCTACAGTGCTCGTCAGTGCATGGTGATTCACCCATAGGCCATAAATCGAACAATATCAATGTTAGGTCTCCGTTAGATCTTCTCACTAAGTGATTCCCTAGTTAAGAAGCTTCCGAAAAGTATAAATAGAAATGTAATAAGATCAAATTATCTTCAAATGCTCCCTGGTATATCCGCACTCCCTCCCTACTCTCCAACAATTCTATACGAAGGCCTCTGATCGTTTTTTTAAAACATCAGAGAGCCACTCAAATCCTCTTATCCGAAGCGCATCCGACTATATACCTTCCACTTCCTCAAATCGTCTGTCCAGATAACCTAGATCCGTCTTGACGGATCAACCTAATCAGTTATCTGCAGACCTGAACCACCTCTTAGTTGCATAGGAATCCGCCAAAAATAAAGTCACGACAGACCCTTCAGATCTACCCCAGTCCTCTCAATTGTCGACTGATCCCACTTCTGGGACCCGGTCGATTTTTCTATGCGCATCCTGACCGAGGTGTGTAGCGCTTGCGCCGCCCCTCTCTGGAGGGGCAGTCGCCTCAGACGAAGGCGAAGCCAATCTCAAGTGGTGTTTAGTCAGTACGAGTCTAACATAACTTCGAAGCCGGGCCGGAGTATCCATAGAGGATTCACCACCTCCCTCCTCCGAGTCAAATTATCATTCATTTTTGTGCACTGGAAGTGAGCGCATCTCGAGTCTAATAACCGCAACGCGTGAGTTATCAAAACCCTATCCCTGCTAAATTTATCAAAATCTGTGTATAACAAATTTAACACAGTTTATAGGTAGGTCCTTCGTAATGTTTTTACCTCGGTAAAATCAAGATAAAATAGTTATAATTATGAAAAACACAATCATCAAGACTAACGGTTTTAAACCGAAAAATAATGGTTTATTTCGGTTTTAAACCGGTTTTTTGGTTTAAAATGGTTTTAAACCGATTGGTTTAATTGGTTTAAAACCGGCCTTACATCTATAGTCTCGACACTTACTCGTCACGCTCTTCTTCCCAAGTCCCAGATGCTCCTGTTTCCGGCTGGTCCCGTTCCCAGATCGTTCCATGTTTTCATTAAGACTTTAAAGCATTTGTTTTATTTGTGGCTCCTTAAAATTTTGAAATGGATATATGGTCAGACTGTAAACAATGACCTTTTGCCAATGGAAGTAGTAATTAGGGTGATCTATTTATGAGTCCTGGTGAAAACCAGCGCGACTGGGCCTACGCCCAACAAGTCCACAACAAGTCTAGTTTCCTAAACTATAGCATTTAAAGTCATTCTTTATGGAATTAAGGCATAATAAATTGGAATTCTAAAAGTTTAAAATAAGTCTTAAGTGAGATCTCTGTAGCTATGAAGTTTTTGAATAATGCTCTGTCTACTCAAATACTAATGTCCTAGTCCCATAAATCAGAACTAAAAAAAAAAAACTTTAAAGACAAACCGAAACAAACTCTTTAGATAGCGCCTGATAGAAAAAGCATGGCAAATGCAACATATAGTATTACATATAGTTTATCTTCAGCAAGTCTGCTGGGCGCTGTATTTAGAGGGCATTACAAATTTGAATTTGGTCTTTAATTTTATATAGTATCAAACTCATTCTATCTCCAAAACTACTTATACCTTAGCAAAATGTCTTTCAGGGACTAATAAATTGACGATTGATTGAAGAGTCAAATTGTTTTCAAAACCCAAAGTAATAACGATGCAAAGATTATCCACGCGCCTCTAGCGCCGATCTTTAGAAGTTGTCTAAGAACGACACTGCTTTTAAGTTGAGATTAAGTCTAGATCGATCCAATTACATACTGAAACCAGTTGCTAATAAAAGCATAAATACGAAATGTTGTGACGTTCCTCAATGTAGTACTTAGGGAGATTTGGGAATAAGTTTTCATTTGTTTCAAAAGACAAAATTATGAAGAAAAAATTGGGACTGCTTTAAGAATAGGCAAGCCAATTTCACCAGCAATGAGCGTTTGTTCTCATCATTTTCAAGCTTCAAACTATTTTCTGACGTGCGCAGTACCAGTACTTGTACATGAATTATTTTATTAATTTTTCTTTTACAAAAATCACCATTCCACTCCGTAATAATTCTTCTCCAGAAACCATTGGTTTGTGTATCCTGCAGAGGCTTTAATTACAGTCATGACAACATAATTATTGTCTCGTCCAGCATTAAACCACATAAATCTGATTTATATTTAATAAATATTTTTTTCCGTGACGTAAATTGTTTCGAAAACTGTCAAAGTGTAGTCCTTAGACAGCTTCACAATTGACGCTTAAAGCGCTAGTTAAAATCTTTGCATCACCAAAAGCGCGACTAGGACAGACTGGTTTGATTTTTGGCATACGGATCCGCTAGAGTAGATACTACGAACCATGCCGTAATATTTGCATCGACTGTTGTTCTCATCGATGGCTCTCTGTTCTTTGAATTTATCTTTTTCCCTTTCCTAGTGCCTTAGTACTCCCTATTAATGTCATGTATGTAGATGATCCTGTTTGTGCATAGTAGATAAGGACACGGCAATTTTCCAGCGTCCAACAAATGTGTGAGCGACAAAGCCAATAATGCTGATCTCTGTTGCAATACAGCAAATGAAAACATGTACTTATATTCTCATAGATCTCTTAGATTCTTACGATTCCCACAAATACAGACAAAGACGTTTCAACTGAAATAAGTAGGGATATGTGTGTGCGTATGTTTATATCTAAGATATTGAATCGAAGATTTCTCTATTCTATATGGCACAATTGTTCCGTACTTTGTACATTGCTCATCTGATATCGCTTTTATAATTAAGGAATTATGCCAAACCAATAATATAAATACGGTGCAAATAGTGTCCATTGCTTATAGTTAAGTGAAATACCTTTATTCAAAGAAATAATGTGAAGTTGAAAGTTACACAATTTATTTAGATGTATCTACATAGGAATTTTCCGTAAAACTAAAATTATTGTAAAATCACTTTTTAATAAATAAATTCTAAGCCGAACTTAGATATTATAAGACGTAGATGGCTAATATTAATGTCTATGGTCCAGTATTGCATATGGCTAAGCTAATTATTCTTCCTGTGTTCTAAATATCTCTTAATTTTAGAGTCTAATTAAACATAGATGATAATTTCTATAATAATTGAGACCTAATGTAAAACCTGTCCTGTTTATAATTTATTAAATTTATTATTAAGATAAGAACATAATGTACACTAAAATCTATTTTTTACTATACATCTTTAACTTTTTAAGTATAAACATTAATTTTAATTACATTTAATACATTAACACTGATCTATTTCCGATTGTGCTTATCCGATGTCATTAAATTTTAATCGTACATTATTTAAATAATATATAAACAAGGCCTATCTACTTTCGCTACAAAATGTATTTCAAAATTATTCAAAAATAAAATGATCTTTATAAAAATATAGAACCGTTTTAATTATTTAAATCCCTATAGTCGTCATAAAGACTATGCCTAAAAAGTAAGTTTGTATATAGCTTAGAGGGAAAGCATACGAGCCAGTCTTATCAGTGAATTTAAATAAAACTTAAAATAGTTAGTACTTTTATTTAAAGTAAAGAAAAATACAAGAGTCAAATCAAAATGTGGACATCCCAATTTCTCAGAAAGTTCCAAAATGTATTCCGAACGGAATGGTATATTATTATAATATAATATCTATGTCGTAATAATTAGCTGCTAACCAGTGGATGTTCATGGACTAAAGTGAATTGATCAAACAACATTATATAACACTAAATTTTTTAAGGTAAATGCATAATTTTAAACCTTTATAATCAATAGAAACAATGTTTACATGATTTAATAAAGCAGTTTACAGTGCATTTTAACTACCCTGACATATTGTGCCGAGTTTATAGCCTTTTTGAATGCTATGTAATTTAAGACACTTCACACAACTTCCTATAGCTGATCGAAAAAGAAATCGTTTCTTATGTAGAAATATAAAATATGTAGTCATCCTACTTTTATATTTTTTTACATTCTAAAATATCCAAACAATATAAATTGTTACTTTTAAATACTAGTACAAAAATATGAATTATTTCAATATAATTACATTGTGAAACTTTTGTACGTAACTAACAATTGTTAATATTACAGACGCAATTCATCCATGTTGCAATTCCTATTATGATTTAAAGGTTTTATGAATGACTACACTTCGATTGACTACAGGTGAATTTACGTGCTAAAAATTAAAAACAATACGATTTACCTTGTTATAAGCGAAAATCAGGGTGGTACAAAAATGGGGTATAACATTATTTGATAGTTTTAAACATGCTTTAGCAAGCGAAAGTCTATTTACAAAATGAAATCATTGAAACAGCATATTCATAAAGAACCTTTCTTACAACTGACAATTTTAGTTTCGAAAATGCAGAAACAAAATTCCACGTTACACAAATATGTCCAAAAAAGAAAAATCTACTCCAACTTAAACAATAAAATCAATAAGTACCACCTTATAAGAAGACATTAGGGCATCACATCACATGCGTATCAAAAACTACATAATCTGATATAAGCATGTAATTCTATCCTATCAGGATTTTCTTACATTAAATAAGAACGCGGGTTTTAGATCTATTTCAACAGTGTTATATCTAAGGAATTCTTATAAAGTGATACTCTATTAAAACCATTTACAAACTCAGTGATTGCGTTCGTAGAAAAAATATAATATTTTACAGTATACCTACAGCTCGACGAAGTAACCTACGGTTGATGCGAGTGTAATGTCAAATGTAGTGATTATGTCAATCTCGAACAGAGAAGACCGTAAGTTAAAATATTTCGACGAATTAAATATAAATTGCATGTATGGGCCAAACCAAAATGCGACCAGATTTTAACCCGTTCCAGTGGTATGTTTTTAGAAATAATTGAAATTGGAATATGACCCTTTGACACCAGAAGTAAAATGATGTAAAGCGTCAATATATTACTACGGTTCGAGTACCAAGCGCGCATAAGTAACGAGGAGCTCGCATACTGGGCTCACTCGTTAACGCCTATAGGGATGGTAGGAAGAAGCCGATGCAGTGCCGCTAGAGGAAGTCCCATGGTAGCTGCGCTTCGAAGGTCGCTGGTAACCGTCTCCAGACCCCCCTGTGTACTCATAATCATCCCCTGTACACGAAATCGAACACGTTAATATTTATCATAGCTAAATATGTTAACAAAGCAACTTTTTCGAAGCATAACTTGAACATAAAAAGTGTATACTGTGACATTAGTAAAAATTTAAAATATTCAAAAAATGTAAACTTACCGCACCACGCACCACTTTCCAATCACCAGGGCTTATTTGGAGGGTCATATTTAATAAAGATAATGATAGATCATACTGAACAAAATTTCAATTACTTCGAACTGAGATACCAAATGAGTGTATGTGAAACAAGAAAGCGTTTACTGGTACGATCTATCAGAATCAACCACCAACCTCAACTAAACAGTTACCTACTCGTAACTTCTACCAGGGCTTACCTACTCTAAATCTATATATTTGTTAATTACTATTACCAACTGTAGTGAAATCTAATTATTCCAATTTACGTTGATGTAGGATAAGTAATATATTATAGACCTGACGCAGAGGCGGATATATCCGAGACGTTACAGAACGACGGTTGTGGCGACACCATGCCTCCACAATACATTATTGGTACCTGAATTAGGATAGATTTTGATCATTTGTTATTTTTATTATGTTTATATTACTTTTTACATATATTAGACACATGCAATTATTTTAGTAATTATCAAAAATATATATCTTTGCTCATTTGAGTTTTTTATTAAATGGTCTTTAGGTATTATTAAATTAGCAAGACCCTAAATACTTTTATTTTAAAATAAATTCTATGACCTGTGGTGTTCCTAAAGTATCACTCATTTGAGGCCCGCTCACGAACTTGGGGCTGCCAGCTGTACTGGCCACACCGTCACCCTCTAACAAACGTTCAGTGTTAGATCATGCAACTACCTTAACATCAACACTGAAATACACTAGTCTCATTTCTATAATAATTGATTTTTAGACAAAATTGGATTCTTTCCTTCGTGGGACATTTGGCAAAACGGCAAAGGCTTCATATTTGAGATAGAGACCAGCGACTTTCAGTTGAATCAGAGGCCCCAGTGTAAGTTTTCCAATACGCAAACGTTACTACCACGTTTGAATTAAGATTATAAATAAGAGCTAATACTTTTTTAGTTATAACGCACGTGTTATAATAATAAATCAAACCTAATACTAATGTTTGCACTTTCACACCCAAAAACTTACACTCAGGCCTCAGGTCAGAATAGTATGACTTGACTATAATGCAATATAAATACAATCTTTTATTAACATATAGAATTAGAAACCAAAATTAAACTCGTTCGAGAGAATGGAGTAGTTCCAAACTTTGTTTATCGCGATAATGTTAATTATTAACTTTGTCTACGGCATTGAGTAAACAAGGTAGTTAGAAAACGAAAGAACCGAAGAATGTCCTTCCCTCAGCCCATTTCTTAATATTTCTATAGCATTGAGACAATTCTGATGTGGGAGGTTTATTTCTTACTATACACGTCGTAATGAGTAAAATTAGTGGGTATAAATTTTATGTGAATTTATGTTTTTTTTTTTTTTTTTAATTGACACGTTACGAAAAAAATTATCGCATTTTCTAATGTTTTAAAACCAAGTTTATTTCTTGATGTTCGTAGTACTTGTAGAAACTGTTTAACACATCAAAAGAGACAAAAACTTAAAAGACTGTATTATATTGCTTTTAAAATGTAAATTTGTGATCTCGAACTATTGAAACTTTTAATGACGTTGCTAATGTATGAAATCGTGATGAAAAATGATGTTAGTACTATTAATACCAAAGATATACATTATATATAAAGCTGGAAAGAGTGAAAATAAGTGTTATTATGTATGTATTAATGTGGAAGTCTGCAATTTAATTCATTTATATTTTGGGGCATTTGGTTAGAATTTCTCATTTAATTATTTGTGTAAGACTATTTTTTAATTTTTGCAACTTTATGTCAAAATATAAAAACAAAAATTATGATAAAATTACTATTTAGGGATGATTCATTCTTTGGGAAAAGGATAGAGGCAAATTAAAAATGCCAGTTTATTTTGAAACTTTTGATTTCTTTTAATTATCTACGTTTTATAATGTCCTTAAAGTAGATATATATTTCATTGTCATAAGATATTAATTATTTTAAATATTTGCAATGGTAATATTAATATTTTAATTAACCAACCAGTAGTATTTACTTAATCCATTAAGATAGAAGAAGCTTAATAATAGGAAACTACGACAAAACTGTTTATTTTTTCCGTTACATTACAAACTACATTCTTATGTTACCAGTTAAATCTAACGCTAATATATACCCAAAATACCTAATATGAATAATGCATAATTTCTACTTAGAAAGACCTCAGTGTAATGACGTGATAGCACTTTAATTACATCAATTTTATCGCGTACAAGCTTTTCTTATTATAGTGCTTTTATTAAAATTATTAATAATTAAAACCGTAATTAACTAATTATGAATAATGATCGTAAAAAGAAACAACAAGGAGGTTGTAAGTCTATCATAATTTTCTTTTTATATAACGAACATAAAGTAACTTATGCGGGCTGCGCGGGAAGCCGAGCGGGCGCGCGCGCGTCGTCGCCGCGGCGCCCGCGCAACCCTCTACGCTCACGCGAACATTCTGCTCTCGTTAGGGCTAAGTATTACCTTTACATATTACATGAACATTATAACAAATCTAGATAATAGTCTTACAATTGTTACATGCTTATATTGTGGCGTCGGTCGCGGTCGCCGCTTTCAATTAATTACATTTTAGGAAATTAATACATGTCTGTATAAATATAGCGCCCTCACTTAGGTGTAGCGGCGTAAAGTAAACTTATATATGTCGTAAGTAAACATTATTTTAAATATTGTACATCAGTCGAGAGTTCACCTAACAATTTTGTAATCTAATCAATTGAGAATTATGTACTTTAATTCACTATAAAAATATAGTTTAAAAAATAATCAACATCAAAATTTTAATTAAAACAAATAAATAACAACTTGCCCTAGTTTTTATAATAATTAATGTTATAATTAACTGTAAAGCCCGTGCAATTTATTTTACGATAAAAACTGTCTCAATAATTACATTATATTAAATTCTAGTATAAATATGAGGTTTTATATTAATAATACCTGCATTGTTTTAAAATAAGTTTCAAAGATCTACAGTAAAATCGACTGTATGCGGCCGACACTTTAAATGCAAAATTATTTAATTTTATTACGACGAGTACAAGGTGAACTTAAAATGAGTTTTTTGCTAATCTAACTTTAACACTAAGGGTCTTGTATAATTAGTCAATTACGATAATAAATTTATTAATGAGTGGCACGTGGCAGCACTCGTTGCCGTGCTGTGTGCGGCTAAGTTAGTTATAGTAATACCAAAATACACTTTTACACAAACTTGTTTCTTTTATATATCTACTGAATAAACATACACATATAAAAACCGCGTACACTATAATATAAAGTAATACAAACAAGAGTCGAAAGGTTAACTACACAACAGTTCTACAGTTAAGCCATGATTAAAATATTATTCAATAAACATTATTATTAAGATACAGTATATACCTTATGTAGATATTACTCAGCGTAATATTAAAATGCAAGAATTGCAAGTGCCGTCACACACGGTTTGTACAAAATTGTTTTATAGTATATCTCTATATGCTAGTGACGGGGCGGTGTCCGTGGTGACGCGCGTAGGGACGGCGACGCGCGCGCCGCGTGCTCGCGTGGGGTGCATACTTGACAGACGAGCCTCTAACGAGTCTTACCGTATTTGTATTTTGCTAACTATTTTAATTAATAAATTCATCCAATATTTTATGCTCTTCTCCTATATAATAATAATAATTAAAAACCCATATATCTCAATTGATTTTTTCACAATAATTTGCACTAAGTTTAATGATGAGTAAATCTAAAGTTTCTAATACATATAATTTTTATTTAAATAAATTATACTCTTTATGTTAATTAGAAGATTGCCACGAACGGTACATTACAAACTAAGTTCTTAAATTGTTCCGAAGGTTTGTGAGTGTTGGGCATGAGGCCCGTATCTAAACACCTTAGTGCTATCAATATCACTGAAAATAACACAATATAAACCATCTATATATTTCCTTAACTTTTTTAAGGCATCGTTTCCTAATATTAAACAATTTGTGTGTGAACAATTTCATTGAGTTATCGGTGGTTGTACATTACATCTACAGTAAAATAATAATAATATAACCGAATGATCGGACTGATATTGCAAAATGAACACGGAAGGCGTCGCGCAAACACAAAAGGACAGTGCGAGCGGTGACCGCGGGTGATAGGTGACACTGAAATACGACCGAAACGAACACAGGCACAGGAATGGATACAGACTAACCTAACTAACATAGGAACCGATTAAACGAAGCAGACTAACGTACACGTAACCTAGCGGGCAGTAGGCACCAACGTCCATAGTTAACATTATTTCATTATATTGTTATAAGGTACGAGTTTCAATTTCCTACATACTGATTGTGTCTCAGTCGAGTGTGTATTAAATAGAACTATAAGAAATGTACCAAATATGCGCGTATCTATGAACATCACAATGTAAAGGCGATCTCTCTATTTTACCGTTAAATTTGGGACTTCGCACCCCTCGCTCCGGACCGTGTCACTTATAATTTGCTTATAAACCTCACAATATTCCTCATAGATAAATTATACTTTACTTATGGAGCGATCTTAAATAACCCTATTCTAAACGATCAAATTATGCATTCAATGTAATCATCAACAATTTGTCTATTTAAAACATTTATAACAAATCTTATCGATGCGAGCGCTTATGCGGCCGCGCTTCTATTTATTTAAAATTAAAGGAACAACTCCCGTTCGCTTGTACGCCGGGCAGTCTATCAGTACGTCCGTAAACTCTAAGATATACAACAAATAATGCAGACGAACGTGCAGCGTCGCGCGCCCGTTGTCTTGCCCCGCGATATTAATTACTTAGCTTATCACTAAAATTTTAATCAGTCGATCGGTCAAATGATTGAGCGATATAGTACAGTAAAGGACTAACATTAAATTTAATCTAACAATGTTATTTTAAATTATAACTCACTTTGTAACGGGGCGAGGCGGCCGCGCGCCGCGGCACGCGTCGTGTCCATATTATGATAAGACTAACATACCGGCCGTAGCGGCCTTCGAAAGCTCTATACAGTTTTAAAAATATTTGGCAATCACATAAATTAAAACTTTAAAACTATGTGACGAGAGTTTGATTAAAATTATGCTTTACACACAAGTAAGTATATATATATACAGTGTGTCCGCGCGAAGGGTGCGAGAGTCGGGGCCGGCACAGGCCGGTCGGTACCGTACCGAAATCTATATCCTAAAATGCTTGAGCTTCATTTACTTAACATACGTTATCTTTTGCTCGTTTAATAATTTGGCAGGTAAATTTAATTCATTAAAAGTATAAATTCCATATCATAAACTTAAAATTGCGATAAAAAACTAAAATGCATATTAGAAAACAAATTAAAATTACGAATATTTATACAGATTGTTCCCTTTGGAAATAATGGGAAAAAATTAAATATATTATAATACGTTCAGTCATACTATGTTTTGTAAAATATTAACACATAATTATTTCATTACATCCCTACCATTTTCCTAAGTCTAGTGGGTGGTAAATAACCAAAATTCTAATATTAAACATACATACCGATATATATACCAAATATTTATACAAGTTATTAGCTTAAGTTAAGTTCTTTAGGTCATTTTTCCCTAAATTGGCCTTGTTTAAGTGTCTGTCAAATGTGCGTCACGCGGGCAGGCGGGCGGCGGCTGACAGCCTCGTGCCGCCGCCTCTACACGACTCCTAACACTACTTCTAAAAGCGATACACTTCGTAACATCACCACTACGCGAAATAGTGAGATCTATCCATCCCATCGAACAATAGGTACGACATTATTAAAAGAAATCATTTTTTTTAATCTTAGAGAAATGAATCAAATAGTGAAAATAAACCATTCAAAAAGCCCACATCCAAATAGAATATTAAAAGCAAAGTTAATAAAAAAAGTGTACAAATCGTACACGCTTAGCGTCCTTCCAGCAGAGGGGTCGCGAAAACGGGGCAAGTAATATCAAGAACCTACTTTAGAAAAATGTCAAAGTTGAACGCGCATCATTTGTCCGTTAGCGCGTATATTAGGACACGGGTTTAAACACTGTAAACCTTACAAAATTAGTAAACAAGCTCGAGTGTTACAAACATACGGCTTGATCGTTTTAAACTATTTTATATTTTTATTATTATTTTATTAAAATAACTTTCTTAATAATTATACGTGTGGGTTTGTGTTAATGTAGTCAACGGTGACCGATACAACGTTTTGTAGCAGCTTTTAAACTGCATACAATATTTTTAATCTATAATTTTTTAAGCGAAATTAATATTTTACATTAAATTGCATTGTAATTATATTTCTTCAACAGTAGTCTCGAGTTTTTACGCGTTATTTTAAAAAAAATTAGAGGTGTCAACGATACACCAAATCGGCCTACAAGAAAATGGATTTCGAGTCGTTCCACTAACAAGTGAGATGCGTTACGCGCTTATGTGGTGTGGATTGTGGTGGTACCCGGCACGCGCTAGTTAAACTAGGCAGGCCAGTCCTTATCAGTCAATGCATATCTGGGCGAAAGGCAACCGTACGTAAATTTAATTCGTGACAAAACAAATCGAACTATTATATAAACATGGAATATTGATAAGTAGTAGCAAGACTTGTTGTGTTTGTCATGCTATAATAGCTTCGTGTTGTAATTTCGAGGTTATCTATAAGAGCGATAATGGTGTACGGGTTGCCTCGCCAGATGAACACCGGTAAAAACTAGGCCCAATTAGGGCACTCCCTGGAACTAAGCGGCGGGCCACTCCTTGTTAAACTCGGCGGCGAAGTGTTTGGGCGCGTGGTGCGGGATATGCACACCTGGTGGCTGCGCAGCGGGCGCGTGGAACTCGCCGCCGTAGCGCGAACCGCCGTACGTGGAGCCCTAACATCCGCACAGGTTAGAGACACGCGAGGGCGTCAGCCTCCTCGACCGACGCCGCGCACCTCGCCGCGAGCGATGTCCGTATAGAGACTTAATGCTAGCGGGCGTAGACGAACATAGTACGAGTCTACTGCCAATCCATACCATTGAATAATACATGATAGCAAATTTTCAAATCTCGAAGTTTTTATTGACGCGACTATGTTCGCCTTTCGTATGTCTATGCGTCCGAATCGAGCCGAGGCATCGGCTCCGCCGCGTTCGACTCATGGAGGATCGAAATGAGGCCAGACTTTCAACGTTGTATCCGATTTTATTGTTATAGAATATCTTATTTAAATATTTTGTAAAACAAGTATTACCATTAAGTCTATGTTACTGTTGAGAGGCCGCATTCGCTGATGCCCCATGATTTTAACACAATTTGTAGAAATATATTTGCGGTTACAATCGACATAATGATCGAATTAACTCTGAACACTTAAAGTACAGCTCTTAATATTAATATTATCGATTAAATTATCTATTAATGAACCTGTAACAATATGAGAAAATCCAAATTTTACTAATTTGTACTTTAAATGCCAATTTACAGGTGTTGAGATGAGACAAACCATTGAATCATCTCGCACGGCTACAGTATGCGATATGAATATCGAATGGAACTAAGTAAAGCTTATTATCTAGTGCGATGCGATGGCTTTTTGATGAGCGCGCACGTGTTATCGTCGCGTAAATCGAACCGTCCATAGTGAGAAATTGCCAGTATTTCGCGACATGCCCTCATCCGTAACCCACCCTTATCTCTAATTGTCTTTCTGGAGGAGCCACTCTTGTGGGCCCTGATCGACCAACTGGAAAAGAAGAATTACACGACATAAAGTCCCACTCGCCACAACGTCGGATCTTTTAGCAGATTTATGTAAGTAGCGTAGCGCGTGAAAATGGACCAAAGCGTGTGAATATCCCCGAGGGCCAGATGAAGAGAGGCGAGGATGGACGCGGGATGGGAGGGGTGGACGGTGATGAGAGACCTTCAGCGAAACTTGATTAAAACAATCTTCTTGATTTTTCACTATGGATAGCGGTGCGACTGTCAACTACTGTCTCGAAGGAGCGGCCAGAGTATCATGGAGCGCCGCGTCATTATGAACCGCAGCATAGCTCTCAAAATCAAAAAGACATCGCACATAGAATCTCGCCACTGAAAACATGCAGAGAAGTGAACGCCGTCATCTCTGATATGTGGACATAACAAGCACATTGGAACACAGCACACGGATGCAAGGAAGGCAAACTAATGGCTCTAATCATTCATGCTGCATTACAGCCGCAACGTATTGTTTGTTTGCATTCAATGGAATGTTTTCGCTGAATTTCACTCGGTCACCATGGTTCTCCCTTCGCTACCATTCATTCGTGAATCGCAAACAATCTTAGAGCAAGTACAACCAAATTGAATTACGAACAGGAAACGAGCCATCTACTATTCATTCGCTCTTTCGTTCGGCCATTCGATTCGGTTTTATTGGCGTAAACATATATTCTCATTCATGCGATCGTACATACCAGAACCACGGCAAACATACACGAAGGTAGATGCAGGACAAAACAAAAGAAAGCAAGGTGTTTGAAAGGAAGAACAGGAGGAAAGGTTGCAAGCCCCAAGGGATGAGCAAATAATATGTATGTATCTATATCAACTTGGCTGTACTTTGTGTAAATGTTTTTCGTTGTCAGTAAAATTATTAATTGTTAATGAACCACAATATCTCTTGAATTTTATAAAACTAAGGTTAATTACTTGTTCAATACTCCAAAATAATACAAGAAATAGTGTGAGATTGTTTGCGATTTCATTTCGTTATTCATTGGAAGGCACTAATTGCGGGATTAACAATTTATTTCTTCTATTGAACATACGAAATCAACATACAGCAGGCAACTTTGATGATTGTATAGTAATCACAATCAACAAAGACACCAAAGCCCACCATATAAATTAACTGTCACCACGATCCACTAGCACATATCATATTTCAATTTATTGTACCATTAATATAGAAGAAAGCTGGTTTTATCTTAATATAACTATACAGAATTAAAAAAACTACCTAATTTAAAACAGGCTATATTTTCTTTTTATCTCGGTAAAACATTGAATCATGATACTGTGCATCAAAATTTTTAAATCTCAATAATGTAATAATAAAAAAATGTCAGAAAAAACATTCCAAATAATTGCAAATATAAAGTTTGAACTTGATTAGCAAAAAATCTACCAAACCTAGCAAAAACCACACCAACACCATTTTTAAATACTTAAAGCCATAATTTCATATAAACTTCTGAGACTGTAACTTATAAAAAATATAATTAGAAAGACCTTTCAAATTTAGTATAAGATTAGTTTCAGAAATTCACATTAAGTGTCTACACATTATTTCGAAAATAGCAGACGTTGCTTACGTTACAATATTTCTTTAAAATATTATTTGCAATCAAGCTGAATCGAAGTTATCACAACACAAAAATTATGTGTAGGCAACTAATAAGAAAAAAATGTAATGACAATTTTAAAGACTAATTTTATAACCACAAGAATCAAGATGACAATTGAATTTGAAACAATAATGCCTGATTAGTACACTATTCATTTTAAGTTTACATCACACAACCTGGTGATTTTTATATATGTTTTAAAATACTTTACTGTGACATGAGTGTTTCAATATCAATGAATACGGAAAACAGCGTTCGTTCGACTTCTCATGAGAATTGTTACTATTTAGTTATCTTTCATTACAAATTCATACAAAAGCCAGAGATAATAAAACCGATAATTCTTAACTGTATTTAATGACTATTTCTCATCTATTTATAAAAGATCTGAGTTTAATCAATATTATGAGTACTAAAAATGTTTATTACCTCTGACATAATTCTTCTCTGCATGTACGGCGTTATTAGTTTGTTAAAAAGATATTAAATATTAGAAATTGGAAAAAAAAATTAAAGATCTTAATCACTGGTGAAGTGGAGCATTCGTCATAAATTAATTAAAATTTTATCTTTGATAAATGAAATCAAAACAAATGTTCACTTCTAATAATTTGAAGGCAATAGTTGCCATCAAAAACGAAAAATCATAAAAGGGTCTATGAGATAATTAAAGATAACTTCACCATGATAGAACTCGAACAAAGGCTAGCGAAAACTTTTTAACATACTCTGTAATCATTATTATTTGTAGTCCTTTTCACATAGCATGGGGTATGATAGCATAAGGGATATGAAGTTTTAAGATATATGGAACAATGAAATGGAATAAAAGGTAATCAAATAAATACTAATTGAGATAGCTTAATAATGGTATGAAATGACTATTTTGAATAAAGTAATGTAGTATATATAGAAAGCAATAAAAATGCGGATTAATTATTTATTCATCATATATTTGATATTCTTGAGATAAAGTAATGCAAAAGTAATACATTAATAACTTGTGAGCCTTTACCTCAACCATAGCATATTGAAAAGTTATTATGCAAAATAACAATATCGATCAAAATAAAGGTATCGATTATGAAGGTTTCATTGTGCCGATCTCTATTACTCTTTTTTCAATTGTTTAACGATCAGATAATATGATTTTAAGATCTTTTACTCATTATATTTTTTGTTATTTAACTTTTAGATTTTTATAATAATAAAAAAATCACAAGGCCTTGGAACCCACAAATCGCCGGGTGACAATTTAGGCTATGTGAAAAGAACTATAACAAGTGCACGGAAGGCAATGCAATACACAAACTTTAAACGGTGAAATTTCATCACGCAAAAATAAGTATAAAATAATATAAAAAATCTAATATGCTCTAACAGGAGTTTATGCAGCAAAACCAAAAGTGTGGAATAGTTCTAAGATGACACTTTCATTTTAATTAAAAGACGCCATAGCTTAATTTTCTAGTTTTAAATCATTACTATCAGGTAAATAACTAAGAATACTAATATATAAAACCTTTTACTAAAGAACTCAGTATTAGAATGCACCTTTTATGATTAACAGAGATATTGTTAAGATTGAAAAGTTTTCGGTAGATCTTTGTCTGTAGACCAAGAACAAGTTTCATCTTTCTAGATAAAGTTTCAAATCTAATAGATAAGAGATAAAAATAATCACTTTATCAATAAGTTTGAAATGGGTCTAAGTTTCACGGTCAACGCACATTCGCACACAATTTGTGTAGATTACAATTGAAATTTCATTTTGGTTGTTTTACCTATCACCATTGTGTAATAGAATAAGTAACTATCACCACAAACTGTTAAAAAAATATTTACAGAGCTAAAGCACGTATATATTAAAAACAAGGATTCGTTTTGGCCTATTTGCAGGGCCCATGGTGGGATATTCTGAGAGCATTGAGCTATTTGAACATTAGAAAAACAACCATTAGCATTTCAATCGTTATCAAATGAATTGTCTTAGATCCAATTCAATGTGCGTAGCCATAGTGTGTGTGCGTGTCAAAGCGTGACTGCACCTACCTGGTCCTGTTGGTAGGCGGGCGGGTACTGCTGGTAAGTGGAATAGTCCGCTGAAGAGGACTTGGAGAGTGCGGCCGATGATAGAGCGGCCGACAGCGGCGGTTGGGCCGCGCCTCCGCCAGCACCCCCGCGACCGTACATCTCACCGCCTTCTGATAGCGGCACGTACGAACCTGCGCGAATCAAAACATTTGTTATACTAATTTAACTGTCAGTACAACTAGGAGCACGAAGAATTATTTACACATATGTTCCGGAACTGTTAATTTCGATAGCTGGTGCGCAGATATATGGCTGTGCATTGATGTCCGCCTGTGGGGGCCAGGGTGACAATTATATATCTCATTAATTCACGATATTCTTCATGCTCAATAAATCATTCTTTACACTCTGTGTATCAAAGCAATGAAGGCTGTTATCACACTGCACGGGACACAGTCCGGAGTGTGGTGCTGATCGTTTTTAACTTTGCCGGGAACACCTTGATTGTTATACAATAACCGCAGTTATTAAACACTGACACCACTTCTTATTGCGGGGTTCAGTACAGGGGGGTACAGTGGGATGCGACGGCAATGTGATAACCGCCAAATTGTGAAATCTTGCATAGTCTTAAAACCATTTCCAATAACATATTCTGAATTAAAATCAAATAATTTGATTTCACTCATTAAACAATTTTCATTATGTGCAGAAATATTTTACAGAAACGTTTAGATAATAAAACTTTAGTAAGAGATAGCTCTTACTTAGGATATGTTATTGGGAGTGGCTATCAAACACCATTAGAAACTCAGAGTTAAGACGCAATTTCGGTTGGTTGCATACGAAATACTTTATTTAGACAACATATTGGTAACACAAAACAGGGACAACAACACATGACCTACCAAAATATGTCAAACTTTAGCAGATTAAATCGATCGCGAAAGTTTGGCATTTTGGATAAGTTTTATGTACCTAAATGTTAAAGATGAACTCATTTCCGAACAAGGTGTTTAATACTTGAATATCCAAAGGAATACGGTATCGCAATAATTCCTGGAACTTCCAATTCATCATACTTTGTAAAGTAAATTCAAACCATTAATGTTCACTCACATTAGTATTATAAAAAACTAGATCATAACTATGTTTCTTTTTCTCAAAACTAAAAAACCTGGTAATGATCCTGTTTTAATTAATACAAATTCAAATGAGTATTTATCAAATAGCTGAAATATTTGTCGTTAAATTTTGTAAAGAATAAAAGCCCGCTGGGTCTAGCAATTTAAAAATGTGGCTACATACAAACTTAATGAATACTTAGTCCGCACTAATGGTACATAGACAACAAATAACGTTTTCTTACAACTACTTAATAATCTACATTACGAAACAACGAACGAACATACTAAACTAGAACGATCTCTGCCGAATCCCGCCGAGTTTTATGTGTGAGTACATTAGTAAAACCTCGCCTATTGAATCAAAGTACGCTACGTTAGTACTATTTGCATGAATGATTGCCTACTCTCGTAACTCCCTCGAATGGGTGGTGTCCGTACCTGAGCCCGTGGAGTTGGAGTTCTGCGGCATGTTCCAGTTAGTCCAGCTTCCCCCCGCGGACGCGCCCGCCGGCGCCGAACTGTAGTTCGCTGTAATTTGATATTTACGTTACAGCTTGTTCTATAACCAACTTTAACTAAATCACAGCCCTTGATTTTATCACATTTTATGTGACCCAGTTTCTGTTATACAGAAAAGTTTAAAAACACTGAATGTCGCAGTGTTTCCTCTTATAAACATTAGGGCATTAAAAAGAAACCTATTTTATCAGACGGTGTGAAACTATACCCATTTATCGTATTTGTTTATTAATTAATATCACCCATGTTTAGGGGCATTTAAAAGATATTGGGTAAACTGCATTTCGTTCTACAATTACATGTTTCCAATATCCGGTTTCTTTGTTTTTTTTTAAATACTAAAAACGTATTGATCAAAGGACTACATTAATGCGCATTCTTGAAACAGCGGGAAACGTGAAATCTTGTATTCACGCTATGACTAACCTTTATAATATAACAACTTTTCTTTGTTGTTTTTGTTAACCGATGAATCCACTAGACAAACCCTGCTAAACAATATCTTTTATTTCGATAATTAACCGATTAATTTCTTTGTAAATCGCCGTAATAATATTAAAGCTATTATATCGTCATTATAATATTTTCCTTTCTTCTTAAACTACTTAATTTTGTAGCAAGTGTTGTAGACTTAAATGTTCACAGGAACATATAGTATATGCTAACTTGCAAATTATTATCCCACAAACATCTGAACGCACCTACAGTAGAAAACGGAAGGCACTACCTGGATGTGGGATTCTTAAATTAAACGTAAATAGACGTAAATTGTAATAAATATTAATAGTTGAAAAATCGTAAGTGCAATTGCATTTCGACCCAGCGGTATTCCGAAGTATTGTCAAAATAATATGATGATAATAATAAGACTGCTTATACAATATGTTATTAGCTATTGCAATAAAAATAATTTCTACTGTTTATCTTGTATTATGACCAGTGGTCGGAGTAGGTATATTGATTTTAGATACTTGCGTCATGATATCATAACATGGACATGCATTTCTTCCGGAATGTACCGGAGTTTCCAAAAATTTGGTAAATAGAGTAATAAAATAAAAAACCATATGTAAGCAAACAAAATTGTTTATTGTGAATACAAATAATCATTATTACAGTTTTATTAAAAACAATTATTTTTAATCCTCATCGGTTACAATTTCTACATTTTGATTTTCTGTCTCTATACAATTAAAATAAATAACTATAATTTTTTCAATATTTTCGATTTTTAAGCTATTTCTTTTAACATCTAAGATCCATTTGTAAGTGGAAAATGATCGTTCAACATCTGTAGATGTCAATGGAGCGAATTTGAAATAAAGTTTCTGATTATTTGCTACGCTTTTTTCAATACTCTCGCTGTATTCTCTAATTGTATCTAAATCTGGATTTCGTTCCATAACTGATTCTATTTTATTTTTTATATTCTCATTATTGCACTCGTTAAGCGTAGCCCTTACTTGATCAAATACTAAAAGTGAATCAGCTAGAGATAAATTTTGTTTTTGTAACTCTTTTAGGGCTAGTAGTATAATAGAGTAATTTTCTTCGATATATTTTAAATCATTTTCTAAATTTTGTTTTTCCAAAATGTTTTTTGCGTTTCGTATGGCTATAGCATCAGAACTGCTCAAGCAGGATAAAACTTCTTTTATTTTATCTAAATGTTGAGCGTAGTAAGATGTTGCCTGTAACCAAGTACCCCATCTGGTAATGACTGGTTGCGGAGGCAACGGTAAGTCAGGATATTTTTCTTTTAAAATGTTTACCCTACTAGGAGCCTTTAAAAATACTTTTTTAACATTTGATATAAGAATATCAATATCGTTGTATTCTGACCTTATCTGCTCACTTACACGATGAAGAGCGTGCGCCAAACATGTCACATGCTTCATTTCAGGTAAGTAATGTTTTAAATTTCGCCCTGCAGATAGCATGTACGCGACACTGTCAGTGCAAAGCATTAAAATATTGTCAACTTTCGCTTCAAAAGTGTTTTGCCATAAATTTTCTAGACATTGCAGTACAAATTGTGTTATTGTTTGTCCATTTACTGCTGTTAGCATTTTACAAGCAATCAAATAAGGCCGGCCTGCACTATTACTAGGATGCAATGGTTTTATTAGGAAATTGACTATGTATCGACCAAAAATGTCTGTTGTCTCATCCAGCGATATCCATAGTTTCTCATTTTTATTAATTTCATAAATCGAATTGATTTTATTCCTATAAAACTTCTCCAAATAAACTTTTCGTAACTGTGATTCGTCAACCACTTTACGATTGGTACAAACGCAACAACAAGTACTGCACATATATTTCTGAAAAAACTCTTTGAACGCTGGATTTTTCATTTGCGACCAAGGAATATTGCATAGAATCAGGAACTTAATGAGGTCGAAGTAAAATTCCTCTTGCGGTCTCTTAAATTTTCCTTGATGTACAGCGCCTTCAATGTGTTTGGTAATGTTGCCTCTATTCACAGCTTTCAAATGACTTTCACACTTTGTACAGTATATAGTGCCACTAGCGTTATCGTAAAGTAGCTCAGGATAGTGCAATAACCACTTTAGCACTGTTTCAGCCTTGACCTTTGCCATATTTATTTATATGTCACCTAAAACAATGATTTAAATTTACAATATATACATACACAACTGTAAAGTCGATAATGAAATTCTGTTTCATATAAAGTGATTTTTTTAACTGAAGCGGTGATAGCCCTGCGGTGTGCGTACCGGACTCTCATGCGCTATGATGATTGCTATAAAGTGATATTTTAACTGTTTCCAAGTTCTAAAACCTTCTTAAATAGTGAAAATAATTAAAACTTACCCGTACAAAAACAACTTCAAATGGGCCCAATCCAAGAGTAATAAATCGATGTCCGTAGTTATAAGCCAAATTCGTCGTTTTAAGTAGATTTCAGAAGACAGTACACAAGCCAGGGTCAAGTCAAGATATTCACAACACATAAAATAAGCGCACTCCACGAACCGAAATAAGTGAGTGAGCCACTTGGTCTGGATGTCGGTGCGAGCATTGTTTTCGAACAAACAGTCAATGAGTCATCCAGGATACTTGATTCTAATTGGTCAGATGCGTTGAGCATAGACATAAGAGGACAAAAGACCCTGTTTGCCGGATGTCGTGTGTTGAAATGAATATTATTATTATATCATTTTATAAATGAGAGCGAGTGAGAGGCACGCGTCCCTTCCACTCGGGCATGGTTAGCCCGCCTAAGAGCGAGAGAGACAGAGCGAGAGAGAGAGTGAGAGAGATAGGCATACACACCGGTTCATGTCTTGCGCTTCTATTTCGCTTAGGCGGTGATATATGAAATTCAGTGCGAGATTCTTTGTATAAATTAATGTTTTAAATATAATTCTTTGTATAAATAAATGTTTTAAATTGTTACTATTATTTCATCCTTCTTCCTACTATACGAATGAATATTCACATTAAAATTATTTTACCACTCAAAGTCGTTGTCACGTAAAACTTTCGCCCGTATATCGACTTTACAGGCAACCAATTTTTTTTACTATTAAATTCTGGCCATCTACGCCACTAGCAGCATAGCGTTGAGAGTATTGATACATTTTTAACTAGTTTCATGTAATAATTTCGATGTTTCGGTATTTTTATCATAATAATCCGGAAACTCGGAGGCGTATCCATATTAACATATACGTTTGATGTCAGTGACCTTAATTCAATATACCTACTCCGACCACTGATTATGACTCATTTCAAGATAGGTAGCTGCGAGGCGTAATCGCGTGGTCAATCAATCAAAGCTTATTGCTACTCCACAATGGTTATTGGGTAACATTACTTTATTTAAATAGCTATTTTACCGTCAACAGCACATAAACATATAAAACTATCAAATTATAGCTTAAAGTACAACGCACGAGTTCAATTCCAATTGCGAAAATTTTATCTGGTAAGAACTAGGCGACAACAGAACAGGCGGTACTTTTGATACCGAGTAGATATCGATACTTATAATGGTGATACACGTTACTGGGTAGTTGATACCACAGCCTGGTACTTACTTGGACGTATTTATACTAATCGGTAGTATTGAATACCTAATTTATCCTCACATGAGGCATTTGGATACTGGTTACTTTTCCTAGTAATTTTTTTATTGCAACAGTCAGAATAATAATTGTTCGAGTAATAACTAAGATATGAAAGAAGTCTTTATAGGTCTTTACAAGGAATTGAGGTTATGGTTGTAGCTATTTATATTCCAGCCGAATGATTATTTTGGAAAACAGGAGCTATAATGGCCCAACACATAATTGTTTAAGACTAAACTTTAGGGAGAAATTCGAATGAATGTTTTTAAACTGTTACTTAAATAACTGAAATAAAAAATTGTTTTGTAACTAAAACGCATCGGGCATACGTTTTGGCCCCGTAATAGAAATGGAGCCCTCCTGAGGAGATTGGACCATTGGTGAATAATTGAAAACATGTTGCAAATCTACATCCTCTTGAGTACAGTTTGCAGACATTTATCCATTATAAGTGGTAGAAAGGAATCAAGTAGTGATCACCTTCATCAACAAACTATTGTTATTAATTATTATAGATGGTCATATGTCTAAGCAAGTTTCACTTGTAAGTCACTCGGTATTTTATAGCATATCACTTGTCTTTCGCTAGTCAGCAACATATGCCAATAATAATCTTTTCATAACTTTTTGACAAGAAATATCGTGTCACAATTGAAGTCTCGTCCGCAATAACATAATTGCCGATCAATCGAAAATATGTCATCATTCTGCTTATTTAGATTTAGATTTTATAAGGCAGAGACAGCGACACCTTAGGAAAAATGGAGCCCAGTGCCAATTCATGGGTGTTAACTACTACAGATGCAACGAAGGCCGCTATGACCACCTTAGGCAGAATTTGACCTACTGCCAATTGATAGGTGTTAACTGCTACAGACGAAACCGCGAGCTCTGAGCGAAATCACCTTAGGCAGAATGGTGCCTACTGCCAATTAATAGGTGTAAACTACTACAGAAGCAGCAGAGACAGCTATGAGCAAAAAGCACCTTAGGCGAATTTGACCTACTGCCAATCGATGTGCTAACTGCTTCAGACGCAACCGACACAGCTATGAACTTTTAAAAATAGGAAATTTTATAAGAAAACCCACTCCTTGAGGCACCTACGGACAGTATACAGTGTCATCACGTTTTCGATCGAAGATACAATATCCAACTTACAACAGAAAAAGAAGATAACTCTGGCATTGATGAAGTAAGGATATACACAGACGGCTCTAAAACCACACAGGGAACTGGAGCAGGTGTCTTCTCAAATGACCTAAACATTAAAATCTTGACCACCCTAGATAAACTCAATACTATATTTCAAGCAGAATGTATAGGTATCACCAAAGCAGCACAGGCGGCTGCAGCCAGAGATGTCAGCGGTCATAATATCAAAATCGTCTCCGACAGTGCATCCATACTTCAAGTTCTACAAAGCAACACCATAACCTCTGTCCTAGTACTGGAATGGCAACACACTCCAGTCCATTGCAAACACAAACAGTGTAACTCTTAACATAGAAACTCACTAGGTAAGGACGCGGCTGACTAACTGGCCAAAAGGGGTTCAAATATGACGGTGTATGGACCGTTACCATTACTGCCTATAGGCACAAATCAGAACATGGCTCCGTAAAAAAAGCCGAAGAAAACTACCAAAAAGAATGGAACAATAGTGTAGGCTGCAGGCGAACAAATAATGCCATTCCAAAAAAGGTTTCGAAAAAGCTTGCCCGCAATCTCACTAGACTAAACAGGGACACAATCCATAAAGTACTAGGTGCTATAACCAGACACTGTCCTCTGAACAAACATCTATTTAATATAGGTGTGACAGAGAGCCCTCTATTCAGAGGCTGCATGGAGACGGAAGAAACGCCACATCACGTGCTCTTGGAGTGCAGGAGCGTGGCAGATCAACAGGCACAAATTCTCCTGTCTCCAAAATCATTACCGGAAGCTTATAGTAACCTGAAAAGGCTACTGGCCTTCTGGGATGGCTGGAGTAAAAGAAGAAAACCTAAGAAGGCTAAGTGCGGAAAATAGCCAGTAAAACTAACTAACTATTAACTATAATCAGCTCGACGAACCTTGATCCCTATGACAGTTCATGTTAGTGACGGGTCGTGTCGATATATCGTTTATAGGCAAGGGCGTGACTTGCATTCAGCCACATCAATAAACATGTTTTTAAAAATATAATCTACATTTCTAATGCTTATTATATATACGAATATCCGTGTATTTGTATGCGGGGTTGCCAAAATTCCGATGCAGAGTTAACATGGTCGAACTCTATAATTTTAGTTTTGAAAATCCATGTAAATTAAATTTTTAGTATAGTAACACTATCTGATCTGTCACTAGGTACGCCGTGATCGCTTATTCGCTACACCAGTACGAGTGCTAACGCCTTGTATGCGCCACGTGTTTTTTGTGTCATCGGAGTCCTTTGTTTGTTACTACTGTTGTTTTCTGTTTTTGTTATTGTTGGTGTTTCAAAATGCCGAAAAGACTGAGAAAAACTGTACTCAACAGTGAAACGCGGGAGTTTGTTGTACGCTTGCGTGATTATTTTGCTCGCGAACAACAAAATGGCGGACCTTTGTTGCCACTTGACAACGTACGCGACCGTGTTGCTGATGCTCTGGGAATTGGCAAAGCTACCGTTTCCCGAATTACAAAGGAGAAGTTCGGTGAATCGTCGATGGAGGAGAACAAGCTATCAACTCCAAAGAAGAAAAAACATAATAGGGCACATTCCGTAACTAACCCCGATGATTTCGACATGGCAGCAATACGAAACCACATTTACGGCTACTATTTTCGAGGTGAACTGCCAACTTGCAAAAAATTATTGGCGTCGCTGAAATCGGCTGATTTATTTAAAGGTGGGCTCACTTCTCTCAGAGTGGTTATAAAAAAATGTGGATTTCGTTATGGGAAGTGTGACAAAAGAAAAGTAATAATGGAGCGGAAGGACATTGGATTGATGAGGTGTGATTTTCTAAGACAAATAAAAAACATCGAGAACTAGGACAAGGTGGTTTATCTGGACGAAACGTGGCTCAACGCCAATCACTCAGTGTCCAAAACATGGACAGACGACACAGAGAAATCCTGTACCAAAGCTCCAGAAGGCAAGGGCCAGCGTTTGATTATCTGCCACGCTGGCACAGCCAAAGGTTTTGTACCTAACTGCTTGTGGGCCTTCAAATCCGTGAAAACATCAGATTATCACGAAGAGATGAATTTTGAGAATTTCGAGAAATGGTTCACAAAACTATTGGGCAAATTAAATGAGCCCCACTATATTTTAATGGACAACGCCCCATCCCACTCTGTGCAAGTTAATAAAGCACCTACCGCGAATAATAATAAAGGCGAAATCATAGAGTGGCTGCAACACAATGGTGTGGCAGCTAATAGTCAAATGCTGAAAAAGGAATTAGTCAGACTGATGAACCTGCATAAACTGCAAACAAAGAAGAAGTATGTTTTGGATGAGATGGCAAAATCAAAAGGGCACACCGTGATTCGGCTACCGCCCTACCACTGCCAATATAATGCAATCGAGATGATATGGGCGCAGATCAAAGGTGGGTTGATTTGTATTTATTTTAACATGTTTTTATTTAGGTGACTGGTGACTAGAGAGCTAGCACTATTTAAAGCTATTTTATTTTACTAAATAGCTATAGCATTTTTATTTTTAACCATGTACGTAATTTCTGATATAAATTACACACTTTTAACATACCTAATTATGTACTTATAATGTACTTACTCCGATCTCGCTCTTTGACTTTGCATCATATTCAATCTAAACCATTATTGTTTCAGGTTGTGCAGCCAGGCTGAACACCACTCCGCCATTCACAGCTAATAAAATGCTGACGTTACTAGAAGAGGCATGTAGTCTAGTGACTCCGGACAATTGGAGGAAAGTGGTTGAGAAGACCAAAAAACTGTGCTTAGATGATTGGGATCGAGACGTGCGATACGACAACGTAGTAGACCAGCCGTTTTTAATAAACGTAGGAGAAAGCAGCTGCAGTTCAGATTCCGAGTCTGAGACGCAAGTCGTGATGTCATTGTCAGATTCCGATTAATATATATTAAAAATCAATGCTGAACCGCTTTTGTTTTATTTGGTTTTGTCATATAGTAGGTATATATAATAAATTAATTAAATCTCCTTTATTTTATTATCGCAGACAACTTAAATGATTATAAATCTGACACTAAGAGCGTAGGTACTATGTTAATGTATTTTGTACACTCGTTTCCATTTTCGATATTTGTTTATCGATACTTTCCGCGCTAGTCGATATCTTCCAAACGAAGTAACTTTTGCAGGACGTCAACGTAAAGTCTGATTGAGATAATTTCTTGTAAATGTTAATAATTATTATTATTCCGACGGAATATTATTTTAATGGCATATATCTGCCTAAAATTAATAAATATCATTTTTAGACTCCGCCAATTCGATTATAATGTAACGGTGACGCTACTACAAGGTTGTGTCGAGGGAATAACTGTCAGTGTCATAGGGATCAAGGTTCGTCGAGCTGATTATAGGTGTTAACTACTACAGATGCAACAGAGACAGCTGTGAGCGAAATCACCTTAGGCAGAATTTGACCTACAGTCAATTGATAGGTGTTAACTGATACAGACGCAACTGACACAGCTATGAGCGAAATCACCGTAGGCAGAAAGGGGCCTTCTGGCAATTGATGGACAACTACAGATGCAGCAGAGACAACATCTTAACCTGTCTTCCTAAGCACAAAGGAGCCAGGACTAAGAGTAGTCTGTGTCGTCAGTTTTCAAGAGTTAATAGTCAGCAAAATCGCGACATTGATGACGAGATTTTTACAATCTCAGATTTAATTTCAAACCAAAAGCTTTGCACGGCTTTACGGCGACTTTATTACATTCCGTCCCTAAGCGCATCGTTAGTAGAGCTAGATTTTGCAAACAAAAGCCGGATCGGCGGCAGGCTCCGTTAAATAAATTGCGTCATTTATTTTAATGTTTAGGGGTTCCTGACAACAAACTCTGCTAGTTTGTTGTCAGGAACTCCAATGTTCTATTCAGTATTCACACACTGTTGAGCTATAATAGTTCTGTTGTAAAGAAATTCTTGCTGAAAGTGACGTGTTGTCGATCCTGTGTAAACAAAACGTTAAAGTATCCACTGCCAACTCCAAGTCAATGGCTGTCAATAGAGGTCACAAAACCGATTTCACCGAAAACCAGGTGATCCGGCCTTAGTTAACAGACCAGATTTAAAACTAGTAAAACTGAATTTTTCGGGTTTTACGGATAAAAATGGATAAAAATCCATCGCAGGTCGTCACACAACGCTGCTAGTAAAATCATAGGTAGTTATCTTAAGCTCTTTTTACGATTTTCATACAACTGGTCAAAATTACCATAAACTCAAAGCCATATGAATAAAACCTTATCACAAAAATAGTTTTTACTAACAGTCTCGCTAGCGGGTCCGACGATTTTCTACCACCGAATAACTCGATTTCCGAAAAGTTATCGTTTTATTTCCGAAAAGTGCCACTTTGCTTTATGAACCATGAGAAAGGAGATTTGATATGACTCATGGGTGGTAGGGCAGTCCCTTTAAAAGTAAGAAATCTAGTATAGGCATATGTCAGTGTTGAGGCACCTTTACAAAATCGCCATTATATGCTATGTAATTCTTATGGCTACTTCGGAAGATTTGAAAACAATTTTCGAAAATCTTAGTAGTCCTTCCCAAAGAGTCTGGACATGAATATAAAAAACAAATCATTTTCAATGCTCATGCATGTTGTTATTGGTATGATAACAGTTGAAGTTGTTGTAAACCAAGGACAGATGACAGACAGATAAGTCCAACTTTGAGAAAGAGATATCTTTTCTCATGAAACACCAATCTTTCCGAATGCTGCCCATTCGGAAAGCTACAAAAAACGTTAGCGTCGAATTTACATGTCTCAAGACGAAAGTTTTTGAATGACATAGTCATGGATCATATACCAATGGATCTTATAAAACAGAAGGAAGGTCATGTAGTGGGCAATAGAAAGGCAAACACTTGGTGTTTTCCTACGTGATTATTTGTTTTATTTCACAATAAAATATATTTTGGCTCATTATTTTTCAATAATTACCTACTTGCTAAGTATTAAAAATTGTAATTACATTTTTAGTACTGGTTATTATATCTACAAAAATACCGTTTACCTGTATTTTAAAATAAAAGGTCAATCGAAATCACCAAAAAAACCGGTTTTGCTACTGGATCCATGCCGTAAAACCGGTTTTCTAATACCTTCGGTTTTGAGACCTCTTGCTGACAATAAATTTTAATTAAAAAAAATTACCGTAGCTGCCATATCCTTGGGCGGGCGGCTGCGTGTGCTGTGTGTAGTTGTTGGTGGCGGGCCAGGCGGGCGCGTGAGGCGGCGCCTGAGGCGCGGGGGGCGCGCCCCAGCCCTGGTAGTTACCAGGACCCGCGCCAGCACCTGCGGCGCCATACCCCGCGTACGACGTCTGCCCAGGAGAAGTGCCCCAGCCTTGGTACCTAAGGAAAATTGATGACGGTAAGGTTCGAGCACAAAGATGTTATTTCGCTAGTACAAAAAAACGGTATAAATCAAAATACCGTACGGAATGAAAAAAGCACATGGACGCAGGAATTGCAATCGGGACCAACGGCTTAATGTGTCATCCGCAGCAAGGTAGAAGGCTCGAGCAGCAAGCAATTATAAACTTTAGGCCACCTATCCGGTGACCGACCCTTGCAAATGTTGCTTAACTTTAACAATCACATTCCGAATACAATAACTACTGCGCCATAAAAAAATAACAATTTGTTGTGATATTTTTGTGAGATAAACGTAACTGAAGCTCTATGAAACAGATAAACACAAAACCAATGAGCTCCACAAACAAATGTAGAGTGAGCAGGATAATATTGCACCCCTCCACGTCACATTTAGTGAGCAACACGTTTAGTATATGGGGTTGGGGATTAAAACTCATTATGAGGTCATTACCCTTGCATGATATTCGGTCCAGCCATGGGCATGTTAATCGGCGGTCCACCCATCTGACCGTTGTGGCCCTGGATCATGTTGATGGGGGCGGCCGCAGGCGGGCCCCACTGGCCAGCTTGGGGCGCATCTCCCGGGGCACTCATGGCACCACCTCCCATACCGCCGGAACCGGATCCAAGCTTGCCCGACCCGTCACGGGGTTCCGCGCGCTTAATCTCCACCTTTAACAAAATAAATCCCATCATCCACATTCCACTTCGCTTTGCTTCAAATATCCAGCAACATTTTGTTTCTTGTTACAGGTACCTACTTAGTCAAGGGTAAAAGTATGTACACAAAATGCAAAAAATAAGTATCCATTTGACATAAGGCTACAATATCTTCTTAAAGTAAAGGTGCACTTTTCATTAGTATCATGTATTGACCAAAAAGAACTTTGACATTAAAGTTAGCTTTTGTAAAATGGATGGTTTTTGGCTGTTTTGATGTATCATTTTTGCCTTTGACTGTACATCGGTCTAAATTACCAAAGAAATATTTTAATGTGCAACCTTTTATTGCTAAGTGTATATAGGTTATAGTAACCCTTAACATTTGTTTACGGGGCATAAAACGTCACTTCTTTAAGACATATAAACCGTATATGAAACAACTGTAACCAAAAACCAATTCCCGACTTTACCAAAATTCCACAATTTTTCTTATGTATTATAAAATGATTAAATTATTTTAGATATGTTCAATATGTAGGAAAACCGTATGTGCGCATTATCTGGAATGTTCGATATTGACATTTTGAAAAAAAAAGATGGTTCACTGGTGCCGTGAAACCAGTGTTAGAATTGGTCAAAAACTTTTTAGCTATCAATTGCCAAAAAAATAATTATTATGAGACCTAAGAAGGGATTTGCAAAGTATGACATGTTTTTTATTTTATGCAGAATAAATAGGCTTTTTTGGTAGATAATATAAGATCACTATTGATTAAAAAAATTATTTTATTAAAATAGCATATTCATTTATTTATAGATTAATGAAATATATTAATAGATAAATTTTGAAATATATGAACTTTTATACTTGTAACTTTTTTTTTAATTACGCGCAGTTCAGACAAACTTCTTATTTGCTTTTGGCTTTTAATGGCTACATTGCACATCTTGTTTCTTAACACACTTGAACGGAATTGCATTATAGAAATATTCTTATCATCACTGATGTCGTCTTTGGAAATGTCACCAGAACAGGAAGATGCACTGAATATGTATGTATCATAGTCATATAATTTATTGCCACATGTTGGTTACACAAGCTGTTACAAAATTGAATAGTATCATTAACATGACCCTGTAAGGGTATTGCAATTTAAATGTAAATCTATAATAACTTAAAACTAAATTATATTTCATACTAAAGAGGTTTTTCACTACTTAACAAAAACTATAATATTAACTTAAAATTTAACATATTAAAGTAACAAGAACAAAACCTGGGAAAAAAACTAAAATATTATATACACTACCATCCAAAAGTTTGGAAACACCATGGTAATTGAAATAAAAACAACAATAAAACACATAAGTCATGATTTATTACTATGAAATCTTAATCAAACGTTAGATTAACATTAAGTAAGAAATATTCAGTACAATTAAGTGCAAAAATAATGTAATTTTCATTAAATTTTGGCCTCATCAAAATGACCACCCTTGTTTTTAATTATTACTTCACAAATTTTATTCATTCTTTTGATTAATTTTGCGAAGTATTCGGGGTCCAGTGACTTCCATTCATTTTGTAAATGTTGCCACAACTGTGCTGAGCTCGATGGACACTGACTTTTAACTCTTCTATCAAGCTCATCCCATACTAATTCTATAGGCGAGAGATCTGGCGATTGTGATGGCCATTTCATAACTTGCAAAAAATTTTCGTTTTGTTTTTGCTGTAAGAACTCCTGACATAATTTTGATGAATGCTTTGGGTCGTTATCTTGCTGAAAAATGAAATTTCGGCCAATCAGATTCATTCCAGAAGAAATTGCATTTTCTTGCAGTATTTTCAGATAGCCTTCTTTATTAAGTTTTCCGTCAATTTTAATCAAATGACCGGGCTTATTGTTACCAAAGCACCCCCAAACCATTACACTACCACCATCATGCTTAACGGACTGCACAGTACACGCTTCTAAAGCCCGTTCGTCTTTTGATCGGCGCACAAGAACACGTCTATTAGATCCAAAAATTTGAAACTTAGACTCATCTGTCCAAAGGACTTTTTTCCAGTCTTCTTCCGTCCAGTTTTTATGTGCTTTAGCCCACTCTAGTCTATTTTTCTTATGGGTAATAGTTAGTCTTGGTTTTTTGGCTGCAACGCATCCTCTTAAGCCAGCAGACAGTAAACGTCTCTTTACAGTTGTGATTGAAACTGGCTTTTCTCGTGTTTTATTTAAAGTAGCAGCAATTTGTGGCGCAGTTAAACGTCGATCTCGTTTCGATAACACTTTAATAAACTGATCTTCCTGCTTTGTTGTGGATTTGGGACGTCCAGATCTCTTCCTGTCTCGATTTTCTCCCGTAGCTCGCTTTCGTGTAAGAGTATAATGTACACCTTTACATGAAACTCCAACCTTTTTTCGATTTGGCGTATAGAATATCCTTCTTTGTTCAAAGTACAAATAACACTTCGCTCTTCAAGAGAAATCTGTTTCCTTTTTGCCATTTTATGCAGTTATCGACTGATGTTACTATCACATGAACCTCACAAAGTACACTGAACTCTAAACTAGATACTTAATGGAATTATATACTTATTTTAAAAAACTGATCTCTATTCAAAACAAAAACAATGTTTGTATCTACCAATTCTAAGAAATTAACAATTGGCAGTGCAGCAACTTTTGTGGTCATAAAACACGTGTGCCGGTCTTTTGTCAAAGTACGGAATAACTGATAAGAAATAAGTAGTTTTCTTCATTATTGTTATAAGCACGATTGTAAAAATAAATGAACTTTAACAAGAACGTGTATATTTAAAGATTTATTTGCGGTAATTTTTTTTATCTAATGAAAATAGGGTGTTTCCAATCTTTTGGACGGTAGTGTATATGAGATTGAGAGAGGCCCTAACTAAGATTAATAAAAAAAAAATTATTGTATAAAAACATTTTTGTATTAAATACTCCGATATTTCTCCGATATTTCGTCATCTTCTGAACAAGATCCAGCATCATCATGATTGGCAAGCATTGTTTAAATTGGTTTTCCAAAACTTTGTTTTTTTTTTCACTAATTCAATAGGATTTTAATTGAACATCACAAAAATGTACTAATGTTAAGGACAAGAGGTATAAACGGTCACCCCAGGTTAAGTATGTGGTAATATCTGTAACTGGTTATTTACACTTTGATTGGAGAATCGACCAAATTACAACTTACAAAATAACTCATAATTAAAGCAAATAATTCAGTTATGGTTTATACTTTGTCCAATGTAGGATGATAATTTTGACAGGTGTCACTTCCTTATTGCTACGTACTAAGGTTGCATTTGTTTCCTTATGTTTGGCTTGACATTGCAATAGCAACTTTATACCCTCTATATAGGTGTCAACTGTCAAAAGTATCATCCTACATTGGACAAAGTATAATGATTGCGAGGCAGGGTCACTCCCAATCCTTTGGAAAGTTAAGTGTCTTTTGTATTATCAAAGGATCACCAAGTAACTTGATGATTTCAATTTTAAATATTTAAATAGCTTAGGCATAAAACCTGCAGTGTTACAAATTTAAGTAGTTGCAAACCTTTTAGTATCAATTCAATATCAGAGCTAATCTGCTAATGCTTTTGAACAAACAAAGGATAACAGCTCTGCCTGGATGTGGAATGGCAAATATGTTCATTTAATTTTACAAATCAATAGGGTGTAAGCATGTTTTTGTTCCGACTTTACAGTGAGGAAATGTTATTGATTCAGTTTATAAAGAGTATTAAGTGTACATTAACATACCTGCTTCCCATTGAGGTTGATGAAGTGTTCTGAAGTCACACGCTCAACGGACATCTCATCTTCAAAGGACAGGAAACCAAAGCCTAAAAAGTAAGTGTAACATTGAAAAATCTAACTTATAAAGTAATGTAATATAATCATTCAAATTCAATTATAGTCTTATGTATAATAGTCAGCATAGACCGACAAAGCGGCAGATAAGAGAACAATTCGTTATCAATGAAAGTAACTGTAATTGCTTTGGCATATAGGTATAACGGTTGCTGAATATTACACAGTCTAACAACTTCTTATGATGGTGTGTGGGAGCGAAACACGTGTAGAGTAGTTTTTGTAAATTGTGTTATTATCTTAGTATCTGCAGGTATTTGTAGTACATTAATTTGCCGGCGAGCGAAGTATCTCTCGCAGGTTTTGCAGAAGCTGATATTTATATTGTGTGTAGGAGAGTATAAGATATATTTTAATGCCACTACATAAAATAATAGAAACTATACATATTCACATTAATTGCTGTCTATATATGTATGTAATTTATTTATTATAATTATATATCAATAACTATACTATATTATTTCATGTATGAGTTAGCTCTACGGAGCTAACTCATACATAGGAAGATGGGCGTTGCAAAGTAATGTCTGCAACATATGCTAAGTGGAGACGTTTTCGGAAGATGTTATCTAGTTTAAGAAAATTTCAATGTAAGAGCACCTTTTTTATTCTCTGGTAAAATATATTGTAATATTTCGTCACGTCTGCCAGCGTGTCGGTAACAGCGGTCAGAGCACTCGCCCGGATAGAGAGGTCGTGGGTTCGAATCCCACCAAATTTTACATACGTATTTCATATCTTATAGAAATATGGCACTGTGAATGCAAAAAATGAAATTCAATTTTTTTTTTTTTTTTTAAATTAACTTACCCCTAGACTTCTTCTTCTCCTGATCATACATGATGACGACTTCCATGACTTTGCCGTAACGGCCAAAGAACACCCGTAGATCGGTTTCGGTGATGTTAGAAGGCAGGCCGCCCAAAAACACCTTAGGATAGCCACCTCCACGTTTCGGTTTCTGAAGAGTACGAGGGTTGCACGGCTTCGGATCGATAGTCCTGAGAACAAGAAATGCCAAAGTGTACTCCACTTTCTCGTGCGTATTTACTAATCTATTTATACAGATAAAATAATACAAGTGTGATTTTGAAAAGTGATGCATTTTGAAATTAGCTATGTTAAAAAAATGCAGTATTGTTATATGTATAATAATTTATGTCATACAGTAAAACGCCGATTACCCGAACGCTGATTAACCGAATCGGTCCTAAGCGTAACATAAAAAATTAAAATCAAGTAATTTTTGTTTTGCTTTGTTGTAACAAGGAATTCAACTGTTATAGTCGAAAGCTAGAGGCATGACAGTACATGTTACTTACTCTGATCGAGATGTTCAAGTGAGCGTTATTGTAGAACAGTGTTTGTTAAACTTAATAAAGTTTATTCTATGTGTGACAGTTCGTTTTACTTTATTACCAGTCTATGTCCGATTATCCGAATTTTCGATTATCCGTATCGACCCCGGTCCCAATTAATTCGGATAATCGGCGTTCTACTGTATTGTCATTTAACAACAATTGCAGTTACCGTACAGTTATTACTTATGGCTACAGGACAAATTTCGTCTAAGGTACTACAGCCCACAATTCATCAATCTATATGCTTGACGGTTGGACGTAACTTATGCCAATGTAATAATGATAATTTGCTTTGATAAAATGCTGATATGCTGTCGACCGTATCTCGGTAAAAACATGGGAATGTAAATAGTAAACATGAATGTACATTATAATTAATATCGTCGTTACAATGACGTATAAGTGTGTATTTGAGATCGCCATATAATTAAATTAACCGTTCTCCCGTAGCCCATACTTTTATTTAAAACTAACAGCTGACTAAAACCTTTTGTCTAGAGAAAATATATACAAAGTCCAAGTATATGTATATATTATATAACTGGAGGCAAATTAAATCTTTTAATTTGGCTCTGTATCTAAAGATACAATTAAAGTTTAATTTTAGCAAAGCTTGGGAGACGCAGTTTTAATGAGCCCTAAAATAGGAAACGTCATTTCATAGACTGGAGATCCTAGATCATATAAAATCTTGAGTTGCAATATTTGTCTTTTAGTAAAATATATTTCTTTTTAGTTTACAAAATAATTCAGACATGTAATAAAAATGTTATAAACAAAAAATACAATTGTTTATCATCTAACGGGCGAATGACGCGTCCTAACATGGCAATAGCTTCCAAACCGTGATCGCGAAAGCAGCTTTTCCGTATGCTAATTTTCTATACGTTAAGTGTGTACAGATAAAAGCACATCACACTTTGACGTTTGGATCTACCATATGCCATCGTAACAGAGATTATTTAATTTCCAGAGTGCATAACTTAATGTGCTGTCAATCGTACATATCTTTTTCAACCTACCACAACATATAAAATAGAGTTAACCGATTCGTTGCGGATGGCACGTCTGGCGTGCCATCACTTTCTTTTGCGTATGGCGCTAGCCACTGGAGCCGTGTCATTTTTAAATCGATGATAAGTCCTTCAAATTAAGTTTTAGGGAAATCTACCCAGAATAAAACTTCATTTTTCACGTTAATCAAGCTCGTAGCCTTCGTTTCTGGTAATTGTATGTCACAACGAATCTATTAAATAGATATTGTAGTAAAAAAACTTTCAAGTAAAAACTAAAGTTTTAGCTCTGACGATTGTAGTCAACAAACACCACACAACCTACACAAAACTGACAAATTTCTCCAATCGATTTTTTGTTTGAAACACACAGTTTAATTTTAATTCAGCAAATTTTAGTATATACTAGGTTAAATTGTTGTTGTCTGTACATTTTAAGTCATTTTACCGATTAAACACATCTGTTATTGCGACGAAAGAATTTTGCATTTAACATCGCACTTAAAAGTAGACAAATGATATGTCTGTTATTATTATTAAAAGGAAATATTAATTGGATTGGCATTATTAATCGTAAGTTATACAAGGTCATTTTATAAACACCATCCAAATTCATACATTATATTCTTTGAAGAAAGTAACGAAACAAGATTTTTTCTTTTAATATAACCCAGTACTAAAATATTAAGTTAAGGCTATACAAAGTCATCCGAGGAAAACTACCGATTGCTGTCACAATCACGCTCCGCACGGTGCTGTAGCAGATGATTACACTAAAATGGCACTTAACAAAATAACTGCCTTCTAGGACCAGATTCGCTAATGCTATCCAAAAAGTTATACATAAATAGTAATATCAGACATTCATCCACTATTAAAATAAGCTTAGGATAATTTAAATAATCAAGTAATGCTAGTCATATATTATTTTGATGTTTTTATAGAAACTGCCTATTAGATTTAATCTGTATTTCTTTAAATAATAATTTCCCTGTATTATTTATTGGTAATTAAAATACTCCATAAAGAAGTTACAGTTGTTGGGTTTTTTGTCTTTTCATTGTCTGTTGTTATCAAGTCGGTTCCTTATCTTATCACGAAAATTAATCATAGCACTTTAAGTATTTCTAACCACCGGTAGTAATAAATTGTCATGAAAAAATATCGCCGGCCTTTCCCATCTTATCTAGTGAAATAAGGGAAAATAACGCACTTCTAATTGTAAACTTAACCTAATTAAATCCTAGAACGACCAACCTTAGACTAGACTAAAATTTATGACTGAAATGCAGGAGGATAAACTGTTGCAAAACACGACACTTTCAGCTCACAGGAGCAGAAAGGTAGTAAAGTTCGCATTTTATTGTACCACAAACATCTGAACGTACATACAGCAAATAAGCTGGTTGCACTGCCTGGATGTGGAAAAGAATAATATACCTAGTAACTAAAATAGTAATTCACTAACAAGAACATAAGCGACCCGATGGAGGCAACAGACAACTCTGTGCCAAGCAAGTGTGAATCATCAACACCACTAGGAACTAAAATACTTATTTACACATACTACTTGCGACGTAGTCCACGTGGAATTCGATAATTTTGACTTGTGCATATTTTAGTATTTTTAAGGTTAAATTTAACATATTTGGGAGTACTATAATTGCCATTTTATTTATCTAATGCAAGGTTATGGATTGTTTTTTGTGTTAACATGTTAAAAATAAAGTGATGCGTATTTTTATTTATTTCAATCAGAAATGGACGGCTGCTTGTCTTTTTATGGACTATGGCTATCCATAGTCCATAAAAAGACAAATACTACAAGAAACATTTTTTTACAAACAAATATAATCAGAAAAGCCTTTCAAACTTCATCCAGGGCACTTTATTCCACCGTCATTGAAGTAGCTATAATCATCTCTGTGCGTATTTAAAACTTATGAAAAAATGTAGTATATTTAGAGACCAATACTGCCTTGCTGTTAGGCTTGCCAAATGCTCCGTATTTTACGGGTTACCTTGTTTTTTGGGCTACAAGTTTATAGGAACCCTTAGGTAAATCTTGTATGGGGTGTGTAACCAAGTTCCTGTTTTTTTATCAATTGATTAAATAAAGAGTTTCGACTAACAATTAACATAAATAAATAAAAATAAGGTTTGCCATTAAACGAGGCTATTTTAATTGTCTCCCGTAAAAAAGACAAATCCATTTTTTTGATGTTGGTAACCCTTTTAAACGCAGTGGCAAGCAACCCTACTTGTCGTAGACCATAACATGAGGTCACACACTACATTTATTAAATATCAGAGCCTAATGACCTAAGCGCACATGAGAAGTCCTGTAAAGTTACCATAATTGTATCTTATTATTTAAGTATTATTCCCAATAGCAAGGTATTGAAGTACGTGTTCTATAAAAGAAATTGCTTAGAAAAAACAATTTTAATCTTTGTTACGAGATGAGATTTGCAACCTCTGTCCACTTTTTACACTTTGTGCCGATATCTTGCAAGTTAATTAGTACAAAATGATGATATGATGAAATTATTTAAATATTTTCCAATAAAAAAATACTATCAAACTACACCAAATAATTTGTGACAGATATCCATTACAGATTTAATACTTACAAGTGCTCTGTTTAATCTAACTAGGTTAATAAGGAGGTCAGCATAATCTTTTATATTACTATTCACTTAGTATTTTGTCTGTTATTCACAATATTTATATGCATCTTATTGTAAAAATAAAAGTTGTTTAAATTCCACTTCAAGTACTGGTTTTAGTATTAATATTTAACTGAATCATTACCTAGAAATAGTAAAAAATAAAAAAAAACTATGATCCTTAGCTATTTAAATTATGGTAAAAAATGATTGATTTGCAAAAAAAGCTCATATTTTTTTGTAAAACTTACCTCATTTAGATTTATTTAATTTTACTTTTGTTTTTATTTTATTCTTTTACTATCATTTCCTTTCTTAATTACTGTAAGTGTAGTTTCGGAGTTCATCGCGGTCAAACACTGTGGCAGGGAATTTTTATATATGATTTTTTTTTCAACGGTCGCCTGATGGGACCTCAATACAATGAGATCAAAAAATTCCTTTGCCCCCGCCTTTGGCCTTTACCGAAGCACGCTCGCTACGCTCGCTCGGCACGCGCTCTTTTGGTCACAGTACATAGCTAACCTAAGCAAATAAGGTCTTTTTTTGTAATTATTGTTTGCCTTTCCCTTTTTTAACCCTTGGATTTAAGTGGAATAAGTTGTTTATTAAAATGTAACCTTTTACTATAGCTTAAATCTTAAAAGCAAATATCAAAAACAATCAAAATAACTTCTTTATTGGAGGAGCAACATTTCTATGTTGCAGAGTGGTGAGTGACTAAACATTTTTGTGAATTAGTAGTTGATGATTAGGCTCTGTACAATCCCATCATGCTTTTAAAGACAGTTTGGTAGTTCCTCTCAAAAATTACACAATTGTTTTCTGGTTATAAATATAATTCATTAAAAATCAAATTAATCTGACATTAAAGAAAGAAAGAAGTCTTTACTGCATCTAGCTTTTGAAGTATAATAATATACCAGTACAGCTCATTATCGTATAAAATGTCAAAATTCTTTTATTGATTTTTAATTTTGAACTCATCTGATACTTCAATAATAATTTTTAAAATTCAAGTTTGTGGTAGGTAGGTCAGGGTTGCATATTATCAAGATAATTATTTTCTCTGATAATTATCCAACTACCAAATCAAATAACAGATATATAAATGAAAGATTTTTTTCTATTTTTAGACATTACTTTTACCTAAGAGTCTGAGACTACTTTTGTTAAAAAAAACTATTAATTTGATATGTGTACGACTTAATTATTGTAAGTTTTGACTGACTCGTATTATTAAAGTCAAACTCTACTCATCCTTGCTGGTTTTCCGCGCCTCGACAACAATGTACTATTATTTTGTTTTGTACAATAACAGTTACTCATTATTATCAAGATAATTATCAATACGTAATTATCAAGATAATTATCACGATAATTATCAAGATAATTATCACGATAATTATCCAGTGCAACCTTGTGGTAGGTTGAGCTGCTATTTTCATAAAAGTATAAAATTTTTATTCCTAAAAAGATACAAAAATTATCTTACCTGCCATCAAGCTGGTGAGGCCCATTTTGGAGGACCACACTAACCAATGTGGGATCAGAGAATGTCACAAAACCGAATCCCCTAGAGCGACCTGATTCGCTATTCTTCATCACCACGCAGTCGATTACGTCCCCGTAACGGGAGAAGTAGCGTTGCAAGTTCTCCTGTGATGTCTCCCATGACAGACCGCCAACAAACAGTTTTCTAAGAATATAAAAAAGGGGTCAGTGGTTTTGCATTATATCCATAAGATTATGTTAAACAATGTCAAATATCTTAAGTCATTAAGTTTAGGTGTTACATAGGGAATGCACTAATAAGGCTTTGTTTATTAGTTCTAACCTACACTAAAAACAACTGAATTTTTCAATCCTGCATCCCATTGTTACACTATGACCAGACTTTGATGTTTGGTCCCACTTATGTATGCCATTGTAATAAAGATTATTTCTAAAGTGTATTGCTTGATGTGTGGTTGACTGTACTATTTAAAAAATATAAAGGTTATTAAAGAAAATACCCAAAAGCAGGCCTTTCAATAAGAATTCACATAGTTATTTATTTGTATAAGCGATTTCAAGATTTTAAATTAATATAAGATGTTAAACTGATTGCCATTCAATGAAATCATCCATAGACTAAGTGTTCACAAAGTTGATGCATCAATAAAAAAACATTGATTGTAGCAGTAATTGATGAATGTAGCAGTAATGGATCAGTTTTGCATATTATGCTACCATTTTTCTTTATAACAATTAGTAATTCATTACATACTATTTATTGACAAGAGCGATAGTATCCTGTCTTGTTGATTCCTGGATTTGTTTATTGTTTTTAAAGTCCGAACGATTAATAATAAAGTAAAATATATTTTAAAAATTGATCTATTTGAATTTTTTATTTATTGAGGCTCAAAGAATTTATTTAATCCCTCATCCTCAAAAAAGGTAGAAAAATCATCTGATTAAATATGAGGAAATTATAGTTCAGTACCAATTTAATTTACTAAATGACTTAAAAGTTTGACACAGTTCAATTCAGTTCATTCAAAATGGAATAAAAATGGGACTTTTTCAATAAAACAATGATTTTATTTTACATTTTTTGATCAATTATCGATGGTTAATATAGCATTTTATTTTAACATAGAATTAAAATTAACTGCCTATAATATATATAAATAAATAACCAATCTACTCTATATGTTCCTGAGTTAAATAACTAAATACTGTGAAACTCAGTAAAGTGGCATTCACAAAACTAAAACCATAATCATTAGATCTAAATAAAACAATTTAGCTATGAACTTAGTAAATTATTTTAATATTTGTTTTTAACACGTTACGACGCGGTACTCCAGTCCACTATGACACTAACAATCTTCATACAAATGTTTCGTACACCTATACCCGTACTGTTTTTCACAGTATTTTAGTGTACACGTGTTTTTGACACTAGGAACACAAGCCTCCTTTACCGAATGACAGTAAGACTGCTCTCTATGACACTCTAATGTAAAATCGACGGTTGTTGCCGTAGTAATTTTTAGATTAATTTTCGTGAAAACGGCGATATCCGTACTGTCATAATATGAATTCCACCTTTACTTTATATGCCGTTACCGCGGCGTAACGTGTTAACATATACAAAAAGTTTTTATAAATAAATATTTTTTAATTCTTCTAGCCTTTCTATTTTTCCTTAGTGCATTCATGTCAGCTACACTTTCATTGTTATATTAAATTTTCCTTCTCACATAATGTCATAAAAATCTTAATTTTTCAAACCTTATTTTTTTTTTATTAAAACTAGTTTTTATATCTCTATGAATTTTAATATGGAAAGTACCGTGCTTCTTTTTCATGTAAGGTTATTAAATACGAATTATACTTATTCTTATTATGTGAAGCAAGCATGAGTCCACAATTTTGTATTTTCATTTTTTCCTAATAATACCTTTAATAATTACAAAAACTGGTGATTACAAATGTACCTACACATAATAAATTTACTTTTATTACTTAATTGAAACCATATATAAATAATTATTTTAGATCTTCATGAAATGAATGAAATTTTAATTTCAGTTTTAAAAAATAATTATGTGTAATAAGCAATAAGTTGTAAGATTGTAGTAATTTACTAGAAAAATAAGTATTGGATATTAAAAATTACCAATTGTGTAAAATTATTAACTTAATTTAGGCAATCACTGCTATTATTAAAACTAATATAATGTAAATGTTGAAATTGAATATTACTTCTATATTTGCTAGTGGATGGTATTATATCAATCACATGGTATTTTTACCATTTGGCACTTTCAGAAAAACACCACATTGTTATATCTCAGTGCCTACTTACTAAGCACAATTACTTTTAAAACATGGGTGAAAGTTACATTCACTTCATGTAAGTCTAAGACATATTGGGCCAAAAAGGTACTGTTAGATAAATACCCACATGTTAATTTCAAAATCAACTTTTAAATTCAAATACAGTCAAATTGCTACAGAAAATAAATGCATCATATCAGATGTGTTATTCACCTCACTTTACTATAAAAACTAGGAATAATAATATTATTGCCTTGTCAAGATCATAACAAATATTAGGGTTTTTTTAATTAATGTGCAACATCGACAGTTTTGCATTATATGCTTCCGTAAAATTAAAGGTTATAAACCGACGCCGTGGCAAAGCCGCCTCGGTAACCTTATGCTAATGAATCAGCACGTTTTCAGCGGCTCTTGCAAATGAGAACAAGCAACGCGGCACATCGAGCATCGCTCTAATAACCTCATTAGGCAACATTCCTAAAAATCAATTGTATTTAGCGTAAAATATGCGACACTTATTGCCCTAATGCGAATTCCGCGATAAGAGAAAGCTATGATTAGTCACAGAAAGGTTAATTTATATTTCTTAAGACGTTTCCACATTAGATTTCAATTTTGAACAATAGTTATATAAACAGTAATTCTCAGAAAAACATGATGATAGCATGGGGATGACTTGGAAATTTTGGTGCATTCATCATGGGAAAGTGATAGCTGCCATGATCGCTACGCAAGTCGTATGGAAAGGCTTGGGGTCGGTGGCCGCTAGCCGGTAAGAGGCCAATTCAATCTAGGAGGAGTTTGCCAAAGTCATGAGTTCTGTGATCACTCTCTACTTGTCAAGACATCATATAATAGGAGTTCAATCCACATACAGACGAGCAGTTAACGCTACAACAGAAGCCCCGCTGGCCGATCGTGAAATGCGACACACCAAGCGAACATGCAGTTTGACCTATTATAGTCTGCCCGCTACATAAAAATGATCTACACAATGTATAAATAAAACATACTCACCCCTTCTCGTCATCATCCATGTCTGGATTCATACGCATAACTTATTACTAATTAAAAATAATTATTGGCACCGGTAAGAAACCTAAACCACACAAGCACAGACCCACACGAACGATTATGGCGGACCAACCGTATCCGTTTTCTCAAAAGTAATGGAAAGCGGAAGTTGTTAGTTGTCAACTAATAAAATAAATATAAACTGAGTTGTGAGATAAGAAATACGTTTTGTGTAATCCAAATTAAATTAAAATATTATCTTTATAATAATTAAAGTAAACACGAGAAACGCGGTAAGTAATGTTACTTATGTGCGAGAATAAAAAGACACTGAGCTGATGCTCATGGTGACAAAACGTTTCCCCAGACGTCGCCTCGTTAACAAACAAATGTTGCCAGTACGAATATAATGCTACAGTATTACCAAGATGCTAACCTCGGTTTTCTACTATGCTCTTAAAGTGTTGCAAGAACTGCTGTTTCGAGTAAGCTTGTGACTCCGCATACTGCCCTCATTTACATTGGGCGCATTTCGGCCCAATTTCCATGAGACTTAGTAATCTTTATAAATTTCGTACGACAGCAAAGACATCTATATTTGTAAAGCAAATGCACATCGATCTATTAAAACTGTAAAATTTCTCCTCTCGATTTGAAGTTGAAAATCCAACAATCAGATCGATATCAAAGAGAAAATCTGACAGTTTGTCGTATAAAGGTTTACGTGCTGTTGCCCGTTAATAAAAAAATAATTCGCACCTTCGGTAGAAGAAAGGCACAATTGCAGATTTTTCAATTTTAAAAGAGAGCTATTTTAAGTTTTTTTGCATTCAATATGGTCTAGCTCTGTTTATTGCTCTAAAGTTGTGCACCTTTGCATGACCTAAAGTATATACTATATTCTTTTGAGCCGCATTGTTTACAAAAATAAAAAATAAATATTTTATTTTTTATTAATTTTCTTTTTAAGGGGAACATTTGTGTGCTTGTTCAACCAATATGTAAATTATTTCGTAGTTATGACCATATTTGCGATTAAATTTAGGATGATTTAGGAATAAAAATAACTTTCCTTTTTGTATAAATGTTGTATTTTCTGATAGTAACGTAAAGTAAGTGTGTAGTAACTTCTCACGAAAAAAGTAATCAAAACTTAAAAATAACATGACTGTTTGCGCCTTTTGGTGATGATAAGCTCCCAAGAAATAAAAAGATGTTGATCCGAGCAAGAAATATAATTGTGATATTAGCTACAATGAGTATTGAGCGGTTACAGATTTGAAGTTAAAGTTAACAATGTAGGTAAACTAAAAATAGGAAACGATTGTAACGGTTAACTGAGTGTTGTCGCAGTTAAATATTAAAATAATTTAAAGCGCTCTCTATGGGAGCTTGAACATGCCCCCGGCCTTGGAAGCACCGGCTTTCAATGAAGACATGTAGCCCAGAGCTGGCACTAGTTGTCGAGTAGAGGACATATTTTGCTGTAAGCACGTCTAACGATGCCCTTCGCCGTCCGGATATCAGCCACTCTAGTCACTAGATCGGTGCCGGGAATGATCTTCTCTATTCTTCCTAGATGCCACTTCAAAGGCGGAAGGTTATCATCTTTAATGACAACAAGCATATCCGGTTTCAACAGTGTCGCATCCTTCCCCCTCTTGGTCCGAATTTGCAGTTCCGACACGTATTCCTTCGCCCATCGACGCCAAAAGTGCTGACGTATCTGCTCCACTCGTTGATAGCGCGTGAGTCGAGCTGCAGGAATGTTTGTGATGTCGTCGCTAAGAGGTGCAGTGAGCGGTCGACCAACCAGGAAATGAGCTGGACTTAAAGGTGTAAAGTCATGCGGATCTGTGGACATTGGGCTTAAAGCACGGGAATTCAGGACGGCTTCAATTTGTGTGAGTACCGTGCTGAACTCCTCGTTGGTCAAATGAGCGTTGCCTACGACCCGCTTCAAGTGATATTTGCAGGATTTAACACCTGCCTCCCATAAACCACCAAAATGAGGAGCATAAGGTGGAATAAAGCTAAATTTGATGTTCTCACTCAAAGCGTATTCTAATATTTCAGGTGAACAGTTATCTAAATATTTTTTAAAATCGTTCATAAGGCCAACAAAATTTCGACCATTGTCAGAAAATATTTCAGCAGGCCGGCCCCGCCTAGAAATAAAACGCTTTAACGCTAATAAATAAGCCTCGGTCGACAGGTCACTAACCAGTTCCAGGTGTATTGCGCGTGTAGTAAAACATACAAAGATACAAATGTAACACTTTGTCGTTCTAGCGCCCTTACCCTTACGATTAAGTACGAGCATCGGTCCGGCATAGTCTACACCGGTACGCATAAAAGGGAAGCCAGGATCTAGTCGTTCCTTAGGTAGATTTCCCATTAATGGAGATGGAGTTCTACCTCTCAGACGTTGACATATAACACAAGCATGTACAACTTTCCTAGCAAGATTCCTTCCGCCAATAGTCCACCACGTCTCGCGCAAATTGTATAAAAGCGCCTGTGGAGCTGCGTGTAGCAATCGTTTGTGCTCATATTCAAAAAGCAACAAAGACATTCGATGTTTAGACGTAATGAGTATTGGATGTTTTTTATCTAGAGAAAAAAAAGGTGAATTACTAATCCGACCACCCACGCGAATTATTTTATTGTCATCTAAAAACAAATTTAATTTAGATAAATTATGAGTGTTCGGTAAAGCGCCGTGTTTTGCAAGTAGCCTATATTCCTCCGGAAACGATTCTAATTGAGCCAGTCTAGCTAACGTTATATCAGCTTCTCTCAATTCACCTACACTTACAGCTCCTGTTAGCTTACTGCCCTTATCGCGCGTGTAATTAAGAAAGCGACGTACATATGCGACAGCATGCCTAATACGATTGAATTGAGAGTATCTGAGAAACGGATATAGTGTTGATTCGCGAACTTGCTCGACGACGAAAGAATGTGTCAGACCGGACTTCAATTCAGGCAATACTTGTTGCGTATCAGTGTAAAGTAAAGGAATGTCATTGCAGCTGAAAGTTGACAGGTGAAGAAAAGATGGGCCCTCCCACCATAAAGAAGAAGATGAAAGACATTCCAGTCGAATTCCTCGTGATACTAAATCAGCTGGATTATCCTTACCGCTTACGTGACGCCAAGGATGTTCTCCCGTTAATTCGTGTATTTCAGCTGTTCTGTTTTGAACGAATGTTTTTTGAAGATTAGGTGACATGTGTAACCAACCTAAAACAATGGTTGAGTCAGTCCAAAATACAATACTGTCAAAAGGACGCTGGAGTGCTTTGTTTACTTTGTCGTATAACCGTGCCCCGAGTAAAGCTCCACATAATTCCAATCGTGGAATACTTACGGGCTTTAAAGGAGCGACCTTACTTTTTGAACATAATAATCTTACCGACACCATATCGTTATTGCCAACTGTACGTACGTAAATACAAGCGCCGTAGGCGGATTGCGAGGCATCGGTAAAAATATGTAGCTCTATACGTGTAGCATCGGTACCTATAAAATAACGCGGGACGCGCACGGTGTTTAACGCAGATAAACCATTCACGAATTGCGCCCACATACGCGACACGTCTCGTGGCACTTCGTCGTCCCAACCCGATTGCAACAGCCATAGTCTTTGCAATAAAATCTTTGCTAATGTTATGGTCGGACTGAGTAACCCTAAGGGATCATATATCTGCGAAACATATGATAGAATTGCGCGTTTGGTAACATTGCAATTATTAACGTCACCTTTAAATTGTGTGTTAAAATAAAATTCATCAAGTCTATTGTGCCATCCTAAGCCTAATGTTTTGCCTTGATTGTTTTCCCCTAGCGACAATTCTTTCGACGCGCAGAACGGAGCTAATGATTCATCGAAATCAAAGTTAAAAGTCCATTTTCGCAATGGAAAACAGGCAGACTGCAGAACTTGAGAAGTTTTTTGGCATAATCCTAGTAATTCGTTTTTATTATCTGCAGATGTAATTAAATCATCAACATAGAAATCGTTGTCGATTATTCTCTGTACTTCCGTTTCTTTACAGTCAAGTGCAAGCTGTTTTAAACACCTAACACTAAGGAATGGGGCAGAAGCGGTCCCATACGTTACAGTATTTAACCGGTAAATACCTAGCGGCTCGGAAGGGTTGTCACGCCAGACAATCAATTGTAGGTCGCGTTGTGATTCATGTACTAAACATTGCCTGTACATTTTTTCGATGTCAGCACAAGCAGTATACCTATGTTGCCTAAAGCGAAGTAAAATGTCAAATAAATCGCCTTGTAGTGGCGGCCCTACTCGCTGTATGTCATTTAATGACAAACCACTAGTAGTGTCTGCGCTTGCGTCGAACACTACTCGTAACTTTGTAGTAGTGCTATGCTCGCGGAACACACCGTGATGCGGTAAAAAATAATGTGGTATTCCATACGAGTCCACCTTAGTCATGTGACCTAAGTCGATGTACTCATGTATAAAATTGCTAAACAGTTTTTTATAATTAGGGTTTCGTCCTAGTCGCTTCTCAAGTGCTATGAAACGACGCTCGGCTTGAGAAAACGATTCACCTAACTTGGCTGGTGACTCTTTGAGCGGTAAGCATACACAGAACCTTCCGTCGCCATTGCGCGTAGTAGTACGAACGAAATGCTCCTCGCAACCACGCTCCTCGTCTGTGTGCGTGTATCCAGCCCGAGGTAGTTCCTCTAACTCCCAAAACTGTCGCAGCTGAGTATCTATTGTGTGTGTAAAATTACATAAAGACTGACTATTATTGCGCGTAAAATAATTAATAGGTCCGGAAACTATCCATCCCAACTCGGTATTTTGTAAAACAGGCCCATTAGGCAACCTTATTTTACCATCGCTAAGGAGGTCCCAAAATATGTCTGCTCCTATTAGTATGTCGATATTTTGGGACTCGTAATAAAATGGATCAGCAAGCTGTATATTGTTTGGAATAACAAACCTTGCGCATTGTTTATATGCAGCTGCTGGTAATGGCGATGTTACGTAAGGCAAAACAAAACATCTAATTTGCGTTTGGTAGGTTCCAATGCGCGATTTTATTTCAACATCACAGACCTGCGTAGACTGTGTAACTGAGTTACCTACCCCTCGAATCTCGTAAGTGGACTGTATACAAGTTGCGTTTAATAAATCACATAAAGATTTTGAAATAAAACAATGTTGACTGCCACAATCAAGCAGCGCGCGTGCGTGGTGATAATTATGATCTTTATCGGCTATCTCGACCATTGCAGTAGAGAGTAATACTGGGTGCATAACAGATTGATGCGAATTGTTTGCGTTATCACTATCAATGTGCGTGCTATTAACCTGAGACGAGAGAATTTGGGTGGGGTCGGAGTAAGATAGCGGCGGCTGAAGTGCGGGCGGCGCGGGCGACTCCCGGGCCGCACTCTAAAAACAGCAAATACTCCAAATGAATAGAAGTAGTGATTAAAATATCTTTGTACAATTTGCATTTTTCGAATATGTATGTACCCTATACGTAAATTATTTTTAAAATGTATTTATTACAGAAATTAATTAACTGTTAAAAGTAATTGTTGTTATACATCAGAAACATAAATTAAATGATGGCAATAGTGTTTTATTATTTAAAATTAATAATTTATTCATTTTCACTCAATAACCAAAGAGTAGTGTATATAACCCCACTGATTGACAGGCCAAGGAACTAAAAGAGACGCGCATGTGCAGTGAGCGAGCGACAGTATTAGTGTAGTGCCGTCCCGTTCGCCACGCTCGCTCACTCGGTTACGAACTAATGAACTATGGAACGGGGAATGAGGGAACTAGTTCGAGTAGTTCATCTGTGGGAGCGCTCTAGTGATGTGCCAACTCGGAAAAAACAAAACTCGATTTACCCCGAGTTAAAATTCACGTAACTCGGGTTGAACTCGAGTTACGTAACTCGAGTTAACTAGATGGAAGAATAGTTTTTTTTTTACCAATTTATTCCCTGACCTTCGCATTAATAGTAAAAAAATTTTGAACAGACAAATGATATTTTTATTTCTTCGACGGTAACACTTGGATGCTTATTTTTAATGTGGTTTAATAATGTGGTCGTATTTCCATTATATTTTAAAGAATCTGAACACTGTTTACACGTAACACGTCCACTCACTGGCGCCTTTAATACATCCCAAACCAAAGATTTTCTTTTAGGACCCGGCATTTTTCAAAAACAGAACTTGTTTGTTATGAATGAATATAGTCTCAAATGATAGCAAACTTCGCTTCATGTCGGTTTCCTTCAGTTTTTAAACTCGAGTCAGAGAGGATTCAACTCGACTTAGTTCGAGTTAAGTCCAACTCGAGTTTACTCGAGTTAGTTACTCGAGTTGACCATCACTAAGCGCTCTTAAGACCTAGTTCGTTCGCGAACTACACAAGACTACCGTAGACTGCGTGGAGCACCGTTACTGGCATGTCACTAGGCGCGTCGTTGTGAATAAGTGTGTTGTGTTTTTTGTTACATTTTCTCATCGAGCACATAACCCAATAGAGTAGAAATGTCAATTATTTTGTTTGAAAACAATTCCGCTTATTCGCCGCTACCACTCACACTGCTCTAACTGAGCTGCGATTGGCTATCCTAAGGTCAACTATCACTCTAGAGATGTGGTAGTGTCCAAGTATCTAAGGTTCATCGATATCGATAGCCAATACATCAGTAATTATAGCAATAGTGAATAATACAAACGAGTTCTCTTATGGAAATAAATGTCTATAAATGCTGCTAGTGATCAAATAAGAAGATATTAACCGCTGAAGTGCACCTCAACAAGAACCAAACCAATTACCAAATTACATTTATTTAGTTGTATTAAAAGTAAAGATGAAATAATAATTAACCATTCATAGGTTTACTGATTTTTAAAATGAATTAGCTACGTATTAATTCTTCTGACTGATTTAGAGTTTCTCTTCGAGTGTTCTCGAACCGAGAATTCTCGAGAAAATTTTGCCTTACTCGAGACGAAAAAACATTGGTCGAGAAATCGAGAAATTTCATCAAACATTTTAGAACACACCGAAGTCAAAAATTTTAGAACACCAAAATCTGGAAAACTTGTATAAAGCTGTTATGTCAGTAAAGCCTACGTAGACAGAAAATGAACGGGTTTTCTCCTTGTCTGGAAACTTTGTGACGAAAATACGAAACCGATTGTCAGATGATGATATAAATGCCCTCGTATTTTTAAAGGCTTATTTCCATATAATAACAAGACATAGTGGGCTAGCTTTTGAAGCAGTTTCCACTTTAAAATGCGATTGTAATAAGTCTAAGATTATTTATTTATTTATTACGTTGTTATGTTTACTTACGTAACGAAAAAACTCCATTTATAACAAATATTGAAAAGTTGGACTAAACTAAATTACCTGTATCTTATTGTTATTCGTAATTATAAAGCTAGTCTGATTGTTCTTTGTTTGTACCTAATTGAAAAACTGTCGTTTCATGTTACATAAGTATGTAAGGTACTAAATTTTATTGTGGTGTCATGATGACATTGTTTTTAGAAGATATTTTATTTGTTTTTTCCAAAGAAAAAGACTATTTAGTCCTAAAATTGTTTCTAGAAATAATGAAAAAAGATCTCGCTAGAGTTTATTTCGCTTAATTAAAGTTTTATATACTTACTTAAGTTAAAGTCACATGAAAATAAAAATAAATGTTGTTGATTGATAAATGTTGTTGAATATTGCAAAAAAAAGCGTAGATTTATTTTTAAATCACACATATTTTTAAAAATTTCCGTATTTCTCGACAACCCGGGAATTCCCGGGAAATAGTGGTCGAGAATTCTCATGCTCCGAGAAATAAATATGGTCGAGAATTGAGAAACCCTAGACTGATTGTTTCTCATCATATGTCTTTTTATTGCTACAAAAAGCTAACACAAAAAAAAACAATTTCTTTGTTACAAACCGATTTATTCAAAAAAGTATAAAAAACGTTTATTTTAACTACACTAGATACCTAATATATCGGTATAATCGATCAAGATTTACATAATCAATAATGCACAACACTTTCAATTAGATCATTAATGCAAATATTATAATTTCAAAATTACTTTTATGTTTGAATAAAATATGTAATAAGCTACAATAATGTTATTTATCGATACACCCCTTGATCCTTTGAATGCAACACTAGTGTTGAGAGCGTAGACTAGAAAGAGATGGCGTAATGAGAAATTACGTTATGTGGAAGCAGGACGCATAGACATCTGAACACGTGCGTCAACCATTTCGCTTTGATTGTCCAGTTTAACTTGAGCCGTGACATTTTTTTATAAAAAGTAATTTTTAACTATAACTTACCGATAAAAGGTTATTCCGTCGGTTTTATAATTTGAAGTCCTGCTGTTTGTCCACACCACCGAATAGAACAGCACGCCATTATGAAACTATTTAATTTAAATTAAATATCGGAATAAGCAGACACGTACGCACAGATCCAATACTGGTTATGTACTGTTTTAGAGGGAGCGAGCGTTAATATTTATAAGTGAAATATCACTAATCAGTTGCGGAGGCGGACAGCCCAATATTACCACTCTATTGGGGTATGTGCTCGATGCATTTTCTACACGCCCCGAACTTACACGCAATCAATGAATGCCCTGGTCGTAAACAATTCTCACATAGCTTGTTTGCGGATATAAATTTTAATTTAGTGTCTAAATTAGACTCCAAAAACCGTTGACATGAATATAGTGCGTGATCAGCTTTACACATAATGCACGATTGCTTATGCGTGGTTCGTAGCTGTGGCTTATTGGTGGAAATATTGCAGTGTACCTTGCTTATCGACGCATTGTGCGTGGCCGTGTTATGCCTTTTATAATCATGATTAGTGATTTTGTTGTGCGAAACCTGCAACGTTTCCAACATATCAGCGTGGTCTCTCAAAAACATCAGCAGATTATCAATTTTTAGGCATGAATTAGAATCGCTGTGTCGTGTTGTGCATTTAAACTGTTCCCACTCACGCTCGGTAGTATCATCCAACTTAGACGTAACAATAAAAATTATTAATGTATCCCAGTGCTCAGTTGGTTCGCCTAAGATTTTTAATGCGCGTAAATTCTTAAGTACTGTGTCTATGAGTCGTCTAAGCGAGTGGGGTGATTCTTTAGACAGTTTAGAAATTGTAAATAACGCCTTGACGTGATTATGAACCAATAGACTGCTATTGTTGTATCTGTTGAGAAGCAACTCCCATGCTACCGAATAGTTATCGGCTGAGAACTCAAGAGAATCAATGACTGTCTCTGCGCTCCCCTTTAATGACGATTTAAGATAGTGAAATTTTTGTATATTACTGATTTCTCTAGAGTTGTGCACTAGGGACAAGAAGGTGTCTCTAAATTCGAGCCAATGCTCGTACGCACCGTGGAAAGTGGGCATGGATATAGTGGGCAGTTTTATTGATTGTAACTTGTTACTACACGCACTATTACACACATTGGAACTCTCATTTGCCTCGGTCTCTTTAAGGATATGCTCGGCCTTAGATAATGCGCTATAATAGCTGTCTTCAAACAATTCTCGTTGGGTTAACTGTGCGTCTAAATCACACTCGCGTACGATTTTTTCGATTTTTGTTTGAAGATCGCTGAATTCAGTAAATAAACTTGCCGCGCCCTGAATGCGTAACCTTAAATCAATGCGTTTATGACTAGACAACTGTTCACTTGAAATACTATTGATGTAATTCGCTAATCTAGTCAGTCTACCTTTAATAATGCCACGCGATTTTATGCACTCAGAAAGTAAATTATTATCATTTTCGCTATTAGCAATAGGTCTATAAGGTGGCGGGTTACGGACTTAGTAGCCTGTTCTAGACTCATTCTGGTGGTGTGTGAAAGGACTTACGGTTTTTTTTCCGGGACAGCACAGATGATGCGAACTGCGTTGTAAAACTGTCACCGATAGCGTAACACGATCACTGAAACGTAAATAAAGCACGGTATCACACAACTGAACTAAGAGGACAGGGTTAGGGAGGATGGCTGGCCGTACCGAAAATGCGTTTTTTCTGATGTAGGTCCTAGCTGCAAGTCCTCCGACGCCTTAACCTGGGTCCCGTGAGCTCTTAGAAGCTTTTTCTTGCGTTTCGTAAGCTGAATTTCCTCTGCGGTCGAGCTGCTTACGATGATGTCCAAAGGTCACCGAGTCGTATCTTGCGAAATATGCGACGAAGAAGGACCACACGAAGTATGTTTGCGCCTTTTGGTGATGATAAGCTCCCAAGAAATAAAAAGATGTTGATCCGAGCAAGAAATATAATTGTGATATTAGCTACAATGAGTATTGAGCGGTTACAGATTTGAAGTTAAAGTTAACAATGTAGGTAAACTAAAAATAGGAAACGATTGTAACGGTTAACTGAGTGTTGTCGCAGTTAAATATTAAAATAATTTAAAGCGCTCTCTATGGGAGCTTGAATATGACTTTTTATTATTCTTTAATAATTTAATCAGTGTTCACTCTTTAGTAACTTCTATACCAAACAAAAATTATGTATCAAAATTCTCTGAATCACACTCGAAAATAGTATATTTATAATATAATAGTATAAAATAGCATAAACGTAACAAAAAAGTCTCTTATTTTTTTAATGAATAAACTCTTTTATAATCAAATTTTCAAACAATTCTTTGTAAAGGAGGTAATTGTTATATTCCCTAGCAAAATTCTTCAAAAATGCACTTAAAAATATTAATCAAACACTAAAAGTATTTGACGTCATCAGACAACACTTCATATCAATTAATGAATCAAAAATTATTTCCTTAACATTGAAGTGATTGCCCTTTTTCTTTGCATTTTTAATAAGACTGACGTATTCTGCTGGATACGTCAGTACCTTCTGTATCCAGCTTTTTTGTTTGAAATGGTCACAATCTTATTGCACACATCTTCTTCACAAAAAGTACTATCAGAATTGGCATGTTTCTTTTGTCTACCTATTATTTTTATCATTAGACATCATTAATTTCTTTTACTACAAGATGCCATTTTATTTTCTGAAAATTTTATTAAATACAAGAAACGTTTGAAATCTATGTTGGTTGTCCGTTTCTTGTGACGAATACATGTTTTGCAAAATCTATTACTAAGCAATTCAATGGGCACAAGAGGACTAAGAAAGTTTTGAGGACGGGGTGAACGTTGTTGTTTGTATGTGTCACCGTAAAATTGTAAATACCGTTAGATTATAATCTATCTCGTGATATTGTAAACTCTCGAAAGATTATGAACCGTAACATAGAGCTTACAATTTAACGCATTATTTTTCGATAAGTTTTAATGTTCGATAGGCTTATATATTTTTAGATAGGTTAGTTTAAGTTAATGAAATTTGGCTTCGATAGATTATAATCTATTAAACTGTAACAACTATGTTACGGTTCACAATCTTTCGACTGTTTACCATCTCGCGAGATAGATTATAATCTAACATCAATTACAATTTTACGGTGATATATGCATATGACTATTTCATTGTTACTTCCGGTAGCCTTTTTATCTCCTTAATAAAAGAAATAGTTCTTTATTGACCTGCTTTTTTAGCAATTTACATACATTTTAATAAAGGCAAAGTTAACTTAAACGGTTATGTAAAAATAAAACACAAGTAAAATAATTTCCAATTCTTTTACTAATATTCGTCAAAATCGTAATGCAATACAGGAATTGTAGCTACAATTACTGGTATATCTTCACAGAGAGATGCAAGGTGAAATGCAAACTTTACTTGAATCTGGAAAAAGAAAAGCTTCTGTTATATGTACTATTAACTACTACTTATAACAGGTATTTGCAATTGTGCATTTTAACGTTACGCCATAACGTATGAATTAAAATTTGGATAGGAAGAGTGGTTTAATGGAGAGATTAATGCAGTGCCGGATTTACCATAGAAGCTGAAAAAGCTGAAGTTTAGGGCGGCAAAATTAGGTAGCGGCAGAATTGATCCAGAAAGTTGGTACAGAAAAAATTTAAGGCGTGGCGGGGCAGAAATTCTTTAGTCCTTAGCGGGCCATACCTATCTTCCTTAGCCCGCCACACCTTATAAGTAGTGCAGTAAAAACAATGATTTGCTTTTCTTAGCTTACCCAAAAAGTTATAAAAATAATCTTAAAACTAGATTATTCCCTAGAAAAGGAATTAACGTTATTGTGAACAATGGATCTAATTTTAGAGGTCAGTAGGGGCGGCAAAAATTTTATAGCTTTGGGGCAGCAAATGTGTACACCCAGCACTGGATTAATGTATGCCTTTCTTTTATTATCAGTACACATAATACGTAACACCTTTGAGTAGTTAAATAAAGCAGCGGTTCCTAATTTTTTTGCGCCCTGGAACCCTTATCTATCATAATTTTCTAGGCGGAACCCCATTTTTTGACGAAAAAGATAAACTTGTAGTTTGAATTCTTTCATGTTTACCTTCAAAAGAAAGATCAAAAGTTTTGTGTAAAACTAACTTTAATGTGAAGAGATATCTTTTTCCATTTTTTGTTAAAATAGCAATGAAATCAGGCTTTATGTCAGACAGCTGAATACGAAGATCTGGAGCTACATCCCGTCTGTTTCTGTATTTGTTTTTTATGTAAGCGTAAGCCGAAAAACCAGTTTCACAAACGATAACAAATGACTCGTTCTCAACGTGTTCTGGATATTCGTTTTTAAGTCCAATCCAAAACTCATCCAGATTTGTTTTTTCTGAATTGAACTTTTGTTGTTAGGAAGAGGAACATTTGATATCTATCAAAGCCCCGTACTCTGTTGCTGTAAGAGTCGACGGTTTCCTGTGAACTAGGAATGGATTTTGTATCCAGTCAATGTCCTGCAGAGTTTTTTCAGGAAAATACTCTTTCAGAGATTTGTTGAGGGCCATCAGATGTTCGTAAATGCATTTTTCAATATCTGAGGTTACTTGCAACTCATTTTTTTCCTAAACCTCGTTTAAAAGAGTAAAACATTGGTACTGTTTTTGTTCAACACATTCTATCCAGACGTCAAGTTTCTTTCTAAGAGAAGAGATTTTGTCGTTTACTGTTAAAATGTTTGTGTTTCTTCTTTGCAATGACTTCCAAATTACATTCAGTTTATCAAATATGTATACCAAATACGCCAGTTTCATTAGGCATTGCTCGTCTCGCAATAGTTGAACAAGACCACTCAAAGATGAAGAAAGTGATTCTTTGGAAAAAAATACCATCAGTTCGTTGCGCAATTCAAACAATCTTGATAATACTTTTCCTTTGGAAAGCCATCTTACTTCCGTGTGAAGAAGTGACTGATGCTAACTCCCCATATCTTCACATACTTTTTAAAAAGTCTCGATTGGAGCGGACGTGATTTAACGTAATTCACAATTTGTACGGCTTGATCGAGAACATTCTTTACCTCGTGTGGCATTTTTTTAACGACAAGAGCATGTTGATGTAAAACGCAGTGACTGCTACGGCATTTAGGTGCAACATTCTTAATTCTTGTTACAGTACCTTTTATTTTGCCAGTCAAAGCGGCAGCTCCATCGCTACATACATCGATACATTTGTTCCAATGAATGTTATGTATATTAATGTAATTATCAATGACTTTAAAAATTTCTTCTCCAGTTGTGTTGGTCTCCAAAGGAGCACAAATAAACAAATCTTCTTTAATATATCCTTCGAAGGGGTATCTTACGAAAACAAGCAGTATTGATAGTCCAGTGACATCTGTACTTTCGTCAAGGTGGATTGCAAACATCTCACTACTTTTTAATCTACAAATCAATTCATTCTCAATGTGGTCAGATATTTAATGGATTCGATCAGATATGACGTTATTGGAACTCTGAACTGCTGCAACTTTCTTCGCTGCGTCTTCGCCAAGTACACACTTGACAATTTCTGTCATACAGGGTTTTATTAAACTCTCTGCAATCATGTGTGGTTTGCCAGCACGAGCAATCCTGTAACTTAGCAGGAATGATCCTTCTGTGGCATTTACGTTATCAGTTTTAACATATTAGTGAAAAGCAGCCACACTGGTTTATGGCCATCTTTGTATCTTTTGAAAAAGTCTAAACTTTTGTCTTTTAATTGCGGGTGGTTGGTATTAAGATGTCGTTTTAGCTTCACAGGTGAGAGAGAGCTATTGCATATGATTTTGTTACAGATAACGCATTGACCATCCGGATTCTCAAGCATTCCTACAGGAATAAATCCGAAGGACAAATAGGATTCGTCATATTTTCTCTTTTTTGAAGTAGTTTTGTCCTGAGATTGCCCAGCCCTTTTGGACGTTGATGTGTTTTGTCAATTCTGCTCAGTATTTACGATATCCTGGAATTAAATTAAAAAAAAAAAACATTAGTAATATGACGACAAGCTGCAGTTTGTTGTTGGCTAAAAAGAACAGTCCCTCCCCAAATGTTCCTTTGGCACAGTCTGGAATTTGACCCCTGTTTTGGACGTCATAAATCAAAATTAGATGGCATTTGCTGTTAAAAAGGCTAGAGTAGAACACCCATGCGTCAACAATGCATATTTTGGACATTATACATTTTTGAAAAATCATCCAAATTTTTGGGCAAAGATAAAAAAATTTTAGCATTTTTTTTCATTTTGAGACAAAAAAAAATATTTCACTCCACATACGTACAAAACAAAACATACGTACCTTCATAAATCATAATAAATACCAATAAATACGCGCAACCGATATTTAATTTCACTTATACGTATAATTTAATGTCTTTATATACATAAAAAGCATTACAAATATTACGCGTTAAATCCGGAGGGAACGCGGAACCCTTATGATGCTTCTACGGAACCCCAGGGTTCCGCGGAACACCTTTTGGGAAACGCTGAAATAAAGTATCAAAACCATACCTATCAAGTGGGGAAAAATAAAGAAAGACTTTTGCTCCGCCAAAGTTTTAGTAATAAAATAATATAAAATAAAATAATAATAATAATAATAATGCTAGGTATGCTCATAAACAAATGCCCCTAAAAAGAATTTGACCTGGGACCTTTGGCGCAAAAAAGTAAGAAAAATACTAGAAAAAAACTGGTTGGTTGCCTGTAAAGTCGGTATACGGGCGAAAGTTTTACGTGACAACGACTTTGAGTGGTAAAATAATTTTAATGTGAATATTCATTCGTATAGTAGGAAGAAGGATGAAATAATAGTAACAATTTAAAACATTTATTTATACAAAGAATTATATTTAAAACATTAATTTATAGGCACGCGTCCCTTCCACTTTTTATGTCTGTCTCTCTCGCTCTTAGGCGGGCTAACCATGCCCGAGTGGAAGGGACGCGTGCCTCTCACTCGCTCTCATTGTAAGCGCATAACGTGAGCGGAGCGTAACGCAGTTTCTTGAAGTGTCACCCGGCAAACCAATTTATAAGACGTTGTCACGTCAAAATCGACTCGGGTCACAAGTGAATTCTCAGGCGGGAATGAATTGAATGAAATGGAAACGGCGTGAATTTCCCGCCTGAGAATTCTCTTGTGACCCGAGTCGATTTTTTCTAGTATTTTTCTATTATAATAATTTATCTTATAAGATCGCATTGAAAATGCATAAAATATAAAAATTATAAAACTAAAATGGCTGTTTCATCTTAATCGATTGACCAAACATTTGTAAAAATGCTTCTTTCGAATACGAGAGGATTCGAAAGAAATTGATGAAACAACGCTGGCCTACAGCGTAAAATCAGGAAGGTACTAGAAAATTTCGACGAGTAGGTATTCACAAGGCTATTAATTCATCTTATAGCATTGTTAATGCAAAAAATACACAAAAACAATTACTTAAATACATAATCCATTATCCATTATTTTGATTACTTTACCCTTCTAAAGAAGGAAGATGGGAGATACAAGTAAAAATATTAATGCTGATACAGTTATTATTTTAAAACCAAATTTGTTAAAAAGAACTCTCAAAAAACTTTAGTGCTAGATGCAATTCTATAAATGTTGACTGTTGTTAATCTGTACATAATGGATAACACCAAATTATTAAAGGTTTACATTAATTGATATTTAACTTTGTCTTTTTACCTACATTATAACGTTTTCATTTTATCTAATTCTATACTGTATTAAATTAGGTATTTTGGTTTTAGAAAAATACAACTTCACATCGCCTGATGCATCTTTGAAAATACGTACCCGCCACTAAATTATCATGTTCTGTGACTGGCCAAACGTTTTGTAGCTTATTTCAATCGTTCATAAATTGTCGGATTATAAAGTATAATAACTTTTGGTGTGGCTAATATAAATAAGCTATTGGACACAGTTCCTTGTTAATAAAGCTAACATACAATATGTTAACTTTATTAAGTTATTTTTTTTAAGTGCATGCTATTCCTTAAAGCAGCTTTTCGCCTGTGAAGGCATTTGTTGATCAGAAAACCTACATTTTTTTTGTTATTGAATTTGCTTTTGAAGAGATAAAGTTTTACGAAAATTAATGTTGCATTGGCATCCAAGTCAGAATATAAAAAAAGAGAAGCGAAACATTTATCAACCAAGTTTGCAAATATGCCTATCATCACCGCACAAAGTTAAATTGCACGTGTTAGAATTAGGAATAATTCGGAGTGTATTAATTGTTACTTAATCATATTCATTGTCATTATTTATATTTAAATGATTATTTATTGATTTACTAAATTGATTTATTGATTGATTTAACTATGTACACTTTATAGTACAATATTTTTCATCATTGTCTTTGGTCTAACGTGTTATCTGTCATAGCATAGACAACACGATCGGTCCACGTCACCTCCCCGCCAGGCGGTGGAGTGACGCGGTGCCTTTATAATGCCTCGCACTGAGTCAGACGGGCTCTTTCTTTGCTTGACGCTCGGAGCCGGCGGACGGCCGGCAGTCCTTATAGGATTATATTCAGCACAAAATCGTTGTGCCAAAGATAAGTATATATTGGTAAAGTGCGAATATTAATTGTTGAATCATCATACAATATAAATTTAGAGCATTTGAATATTTAGTTTTCCATTTTGATGGCAAATACATGACCGAGATGAATAAACTGATTTTGGCCACTTAATAAATACTTTATTATCTACCCTCTTTTTGATATTTCATTTGATCCAAAGAAAATATAATATTTCCTTCTTTTCCGTAATCTCACATCAGAAGTGGGATCCACACGCCCTGTACTAATTTTTTTTTTCTTTCTTTCAGCATGTGACCAAGGTCGGTTAAATAGTTCGATATAGACCCTACGATGCTGAAGGGATTGTTGTTGGCAATACGTGATGCTCTACCTCGTTATGATACTAAAAACTGTAATTTGAAACCACGTGTTCAGCAAACGAGTAAATTTAATGAATCGTGACTAAAAACTACTAAAATATTTATTCATGGCTGAGAAAAAGTAACAAAAAAAAATAAAATAAAAATTAATGAATACCTACAAAAACACACATTGCAAGATCTGATGATGTGGTTAGCTCTTTATGCAAATAATAACAGTAAGATGGAGGTCGGTCCCCCTGCCCGAGTTTCTTTCGCCAGTTCTTCTCGGAAGGGCCTCCCAATTTCCGAACTGGTAGTAGACTCAGTAGTATACAATGTAATCGTAGTAATAATGTAATAACGAAATAAAATTTAAAAATAAAACAATTTAATTTTAACAATTTGGAACGTGCCCGATCAAAATATTGTGGAGGAAGTAGAAAATACATGACAACCATTGAAATATCGGGATTAAATATAAAATAAAAAGTGCGCAAAATCCGTAAAAATAAAAAGTGTTTTATTCAAGTGTGTGGTGTGTGCGGAGGTGTAAGAACTAAATGAGAAATAACTAAATTTCATATTAGGTATTGGTGTAAATTGTAGTCTGATAAGGGAATGTCTAGCAAAGCGTCTTAAATATCACTTCTCATCATGTTACTTATATTTCGATAGAATAGGAAAGGCATGTTATCTACACGTCTTTTCGAAAAATTTTAGTGCCTGTTACTACATGTTCTGATTCATCAGGCTGGCCGAACAGGCTTTGGAAAGTTCAAATTTTGATTACAACTGTCTTAAAATCAACCGGATTATATTCTCTTCGATTATTAACAGGTCGTACTGCAAACTTACCTTACAGGCTCGATTTAATGAGGTTACGAAAGATAATGAACATAACTTCATAGATGAAATGCTTCTATAGAAAATGAACTTGTAAATAGTGATAATGAAAATGAACTTGTAAAAAGTGATCATGAAAATGAAACTGGAAAATAGTGATAATGAAAATGAACTTATAAATGATGATAATGAAAATGAACTTGTAATTGGTGATAATGAAAATTATTAATTGAGTAATAGTGTTACAGAATCGTTTCATAAAAACAATGATTAAGAATAAATAAATCAGTTGCTGGATACCGCTGTGCTTGGTGTCAGTTTGGTCTTCACTAACCAGCAAGTGATGGAACTGTACATGTCTAGGCATAGAGGTTTATAAAAAAAAGATATGCTGGATAACCATGTGCTTGGTGTCAGTTTGGTCTTCACTAACCAGCAAGTGATGGAACTGTACATGTCTAGGCATAGAGGTTTATAAAAAAAAGATATGCTGGATAACCATGTGCTTGGTGTCAGTTTGGTCTTCACTAACCAGCAAGTGATGGAACTGTACATGTCTAGGCATAGAGGTTTATAAAAAAAGATATGCTGGATAACCATGTGCTTGGTGTCAGTTTGGTCTTCACTAACCAGCAAGTGATGGAACTGTACATGTCTAGGCATAGAGGTTTATAAAATTAAGAAACAATAACTTGATTTTGTGAAACGATATCTGATTTTATATAATCTAAAAAGTACTTCGGGGACGAAGTACTGTCAGTATGGCCGTGTTAGAATTAGGAATAATTCGGAGTGTATTAATTGTTACTTAATCATATTCATTGTCATTATTTATATTTAAATGATTATTTATTGATTTACTAAATTGATTTATTGATTGATTTAACTATGTACACTTTATAGTACAATATTTTTCATCATTGTCTTTGGTCTAACGTGTTATCTGTCATAGCATAGACAACACGATCGGTCCACGTCACCTCCCCGCCAGGCGGTGGAGTGACGCGGTGCCTTTATAATGCCTCGCACTGAGTCAGACGGGCTCTTTCTTTGCTTGACGCTCGGAGCCGGCGGACGGCCGGCAGTCCTTATAGGATTATATTCAGCACAAAATCGTTGTGCCAAAGATAAGTATATATTGGTAAAGTGCGAATATTAATTGTTGAATCATCATACAATATAAATTTAGAGCATTTGAATATTTAGTTTTCCATTTTGATGGCAAATACATGACCGAGATGAATAAACTGATTTTGGCCACTTAATAAATACTTTATTATCTACCCTCTTTTTGATATTTCATTTGATCTAAAGAAAATATAATATTTCCTTCTTTTCCGTAATCTCACACACGCGTCAAAATGTACTGAGAATTACATGTTTTATAACATACTAGCTGACCCGGCCACGCATTGCTGTGACCCAATTATTATAATTTACAGTACATTTTTTTAAATTATAAATTAAAATGAAAACTATCGTATATCGTAAGTCGGACCAAATCCAGTAAAAAGAAAAAAAAACTAAATTGTGACAGGGATTTTTGAGGTTGAGGTTCCGCTTATGGTCAAATCGACTGCTAATGATCTATACTTACTGGCAAAAAAAGCTCTTTTTTTGTAAAAAATAAAATAGGTCAACAATCAGCCTTGGCTACCCTCCTCCTTTGTTGAGGTACACTAATTAAGAATAATTGACAATATTAAAATTATTAGCCCGTTATTTTCAATGATTTATTTAAAAATATATTAGAAATGTCCGTAATTATGTTTGTATTTTCAATAATTTATTGAAAAAAATTATATATTGATCAGCCATAATAAATAAATCTTCGCTCCTATTAGGTATATTTGTAAGTATATAAAACAGGTGATAAGAAAAATAAAATCGTGTCAATTAATTCTGTTCTTAAGTGACAACTAAACTGTCTATAATTATGTATTTTTTTTTATTTATCTTACCCTAAGAACATACGAAATCGCAACCATCGGGTCTTGTGTATACATGCTAGAAGGCACCGTGTGAGGTATATCCAGATTAAGTCTACCAGTCTCTTTTTCTACGCATTGAAAATCCTTTTTCGCCACTTTGCACACCTTTTTTTCTTCATCAGCGTGTCCTTCCGTTACAGTGTACCTTAATTTCTGCAGTTTTATTACATCTTGTTAAAATATTCTTACAAGTATTATATGTTCTTCTTCAACAAAGTTAGACAAAATAGACTGTATAAATGTTTCTCCATTGGTACTGAATCTAGTAATTATGTGAACAAAAAGTTAAAAATGGACCAGGCCGCATAAAATATTTCCCCATTAAGCGGACTACGCATACAGTTCTGGGTAGGTGAATATGCTGTTAAAAGCATATGAAGCTATGCATGCATACTAGAAATGAAATGTGCTGTAATACAATGCTATATTTTAGGTCCAAACATCAAAAATGTTACTGTGATGTCGACTTTACCTATACACTGAGTCTGAATGCTATATTTTGACACGTGTACTTCAGGAAAATGTAAAGTGCATTGCTCAGAACAGTAGCTAAAGCTATAGAAGCCGTGCTAAAATAAAAAAATAAAAAAATACTTAAATTACGAAACAAAAGCCTGCATACTTATTTCTTTCTTACATATTTACAACTGTATAAGTAAAAATAGTACGAAATAACGTATTGTGCTGTTATTTTAGCACGGCTTCTATAGCTTTAGTTATTGTTCTGAAGTGCATTGTATATCGATACGCCAAATTTGGAGCTTTTTCCCTCTCGCTCGTTGTCAAACTATTTTAAATATGGCGTCGATTTCTGACATCAATGCGCTGACCAGTATATTTACGGAACAAACAGCATGGCGTCGAATCATGACGTCATTACCACTGTCCAGTATACTGATGAATATTTCGGAATACAACCAAGGTCTTTAAATGTAGGCACATAAACTTACAGTGGGTACAAATAATACTGGTTCAGAGTTAAGATATAGAAGTAGTGCATTCACCTGAATTAAAGAGACTGTGAGTTTATATATTTTCACCTTCTTTATGTTATGTATTGTCACCTCTATAGGAATACATTGTTTCGAAGAAAATGCTGAATACGTCTTAACAAAAAATGAAATTTTTCCTGTAGTTGAAATAACTTTATGTATTTCATGACATTGTGGTTCCTGTGGAAAACAAGTTATTAACCCTGTGACTCACTATCACATGAGAAAGTTACGGAATGATAGTAAGGTACATAAGACTGAAGCAAACCTGAGACTGAATTATACGTATAATATTTACTTTTGTTAAAAGTCAACACTATAACTAATTTTGTTAATTGGTGTCAAAAGTTCGAAGCAAAGAGTATAATTGTCTAGCTCGGGCCTTATAGCTCGATGAAGACGATCTCTCTCTGCTGGTTAACCTAAGATTTAAGACACGCTGATTTTTTTTATTTTCAAGGTGCTTTGTGCTACTAGTTTTCTTACACAAATCAAACATCAACTGATTTGATGTGCATATAAACCATAAAAAAATCAAATAGATTTTTATCAGAGGGCCAAAGATAGGACGGATCAAGATCTAGTAACGCAACTGAAAGTTACTAAAGAAACACATATTACTACAAAAAGGGAATAAAATATTATAAATATACGTATTACAATACGTATCTACTTACCAAATATTTTTCGATATGATTAAGATTTACGTTTCCTAAAACGACAAACGGTTGGATCTTTTTATCCTTACAAGCTCCACTACACTTTATTTTTACACAGTAGTGTACCCTCGCGATTGAACTTTCGAAAGAAGATGGCAAATCGTGGGGTAACGCAAAGTGAAAAGGATATTCATATTCACCAGGTACCACCAATTTGCCTGAAAGCATATATAAATATAAATTTATTTACAGTCGTTAATCGTTTAATTGGTGAATTTTAAAGTTCGTGAACTCGAAGAACTGATATATAAAATTTAAACTTTGCCTTGTAAATTGTCAAAAAGATCAATATTGATGTGAAGTATTTTCTTCTTCTGTGAATAGAATTTTATGTGCGGTATCGTTGGGCTAGGTCGCGTCCAGCTTGCCTTGCTTGTGCCACAAACTAAAAATTCAATACCTACAACAAAACAAAAAGTATTACACGCGAAATAATTTTTTTTATTGTTTATTTAGCAAAAAAAAAAACAACTTTACTGTCTATTTTTTGTTTCTGTTTAAATTTTAATAACACAACACCAGTCACAATATCACCACAGTAAAAACTTTCGGTAGAATCACTGTTCAATCTAATTACACAGGTGTCCCAAGCCATTTTTATTGCAATATTTATCTAAATGCAAAACTTGTAAATAGAAAACTGATTAAAGGTCTACAGTAGCCATAATTTAATGCACTTTGTGAGTATCTCAAATACTAATATACGATTTTGGTAAATCAATTATCGATTTTGTGATTAGTTAAGCAAAAGATAAATTAATCAACGACGCGATATGTTGACGCAGCGATAAGCTTTTTTTTTCTTTTTACTAAAATGTGAGACATTGGATAATATTCAAAACAATAATAATGTAATTTAAAGGATTCTTATTTTTAAGTCCATACTGCGTCTTGCTACTATTTTTACCCGACTGCGCCAGAAGAAGGGTTATGTTTTTAGAGTATGTATAATTGTTTGGCATGCCCTGCGGCCTAAAAGCTTGAGGTGTCGTTAGATTCGTATTTACTGGGAGAGTGACACTGGGTGGATTTTTGGCGCCAAATTCAAATGTTTGACACGCTCTGCGGCCTGAACGGCTCGATGGATTTTAGCTTTAAAGGTGTCGTTAAACTTACTCATTCAATAATAAAACTAAAAAAAAACGGTTATTTAAGAAAAAAAAAACCCGACTGTGGTTCTGTGTAATTTGGAAATGAAAAAACCGTAAAACAAGAAAATCGTCATACCCGATTGCATTTAATTTAAGAATGTAAGATATTTATTTACTAATCAAATCAATACTACTACGTCTCAATAATAGTAAAAGCAGTAACACGAATAATAAGTGATAACTTTCTTCTCTCCTAGTCGTCTTAATAAGTATATTTCTTCAGTTGCTGTACTCCCTGATGCAATCAAACAAGTTATTATTTTCCTAAATTATTTCCACGACTCCCTGCGGCTTCTCTTTAATTCTTTGGCTGAGGATGATGTTCGCTGAGGAAGATTATCCTTTCCATTGACAGTTAAATATGATGATATAGGTAGTTGTCTGATTATGATAATATGTCTAATGTTGTAGACTTACTTATACTAACTTAAATCATCAATCAGTCTTTCGTGAATGAGGATATCTCTTCTTCTAAACGTAAGGCCTGATATTTCTTAAATTTCTAAATTCAGATCTTTTAGTCATTATATTCCTTTTTCCTTCTTTCCATAAATTTTAGGATTAGCAGTTCACTATGCAGTTGTTCTCATTCGTTTTCTTGAACTCGCAGCTCATCGACAAATGCAGTGGATCACGACACGATATACTCTCAGCCATTCTTTCACACCTTGGATTTTCTTCCTCAACAAAGATTTCGTTCTCCTACTATCAGCGTGATCGCAGCAGGCGATACGTCACGTTATTGCTGGTGTACCGTAAGGTGGTTTTTCTCGAGATGCAACTGCTCTACGAAGACATGCACAATATTAGTGCAAGGTTCGTCTTTTACGGGATATCCCTATATGTTAATAAATGACAGGCGATTATTGTAGGCATCATTTTGATGCAGTCGTTTCCTTAATTTATTATAACGGCGTGGTATCACTATCACGTGATATAATAAGCCTTAATATTAGCTATTATTACTTATTAAAAATATAATATTACTTCCGTCTAGAGCCAATATTTCGTTAGTAGAGTCTCTCATTCTCCTTATCATGGACATTGTTACATTGAAATGAGCTCAATTCTTCTGGATAAGTTCGATCGCCGCCTTAACAACTACTATCAGTTTTATCATCGATATATGTAAATACGACATATATCAGCACATCAAATGGCTCTTTCTTCATAAGCGTAGGAACTTGGGAGTTGTTTACACCCTCAGTTTACACCTCTAACCCCAGAATACTTGAAGGTTTCAGTTTCAGGATGTCACCGACTAACTTAGACCTTCTTTCTAGTAGCCGTATTACTCTTTTAACGCCTGCTCATTATATCAATTTCCTCTAAAAATCTTTTACATATATTGTAATGCGTTTGTGCATTTGCATGAGCGGTGGCAAGAGAAAAAAAGCAACGGCAGATATTCTTTTCATGCTCTACAGTAAAAGTCTACACTTTTTCTGAAAACTGTATGAGAAAGTGATTATTCAGTTATTCATTTCTGATCCTTTATTCATAAAGCAATACACGTCATCATTCTCCATCATCTAAATATTATTAATTGATAACCACCATCCATGGTCGAGTGGCTCGCATACCGGGTTTCAGGGTCATAAAATCTGGGTCTCCCAGATCCCGAGAATGATGTCCGGCCTTGTCAATGCAGAAAACGAACTTTCTATATTGGCTCGGGTTTGGGTGTTGGCTATGTAACCTTTGCTTTCCGCTATGGCAAAACCTATAGCTGTCATAAAACGCTGTCATAGTGACAGTGTCAATCTGGGCATTTGTCAATTTTGACAAATCGATGCAGAATTTGTGCGATTTCGTTTTGCTGGTGTGTTTTTTTCCACATGATGATTCGTTTGAATAAGCGCTCGAATTTGTATGTTTAACGTATTTAATCATGAAAATGGTGTTTGAAGTCGTAACTAAGTAAATTTCCTGCGATTTGTGGTGTATTTCAAGCGGTTCATTCCTAAGGAGATAGTGTTAGGTTAGAATGTATTCCGTCATTTGAAACTGAAAAAGTAAGTGATTTAAATTGCATATTATATTATTAACTGATTTAGAGGAATATGTTTTTCATAATTCGAATTAAACTGTTGAACTCAGTGCATAAGTAGCAATTAATCAGCGATTCACCTTAATAATTATAGAGAATTACGACATAGGTTGTTTGCACAGTAAAAATACCGAGATTTTTCTATGTAGAATATGTAAACCGACATTTATGATTACCACTTTTAACGAATCTATTTCACACGAGATAAAATATGTTGCATGCAAAAAGTAGTTTAAAGAAATGGATAATTGGCTTATTATTATTAATTTTTCCAAAATTAAATAATTAAATTCCAGGACAAAAATGACACGCGTAACCAATGCTCATAGAAAAAATAACAAAGGTTACTTCAGTTAAAATATATTTTCCTATCTTGCCACTGTTTTTATATACAAAACTTTAGTTATTATTTAACCAACATTTATATTATCTATTACAATTTAATAGAAAATACCGTCAACCTAATTTTCAGACTGCATAAGACCTTTCAGGTAAATTTTACAGGGTGAAGAAAAAACTGATAAGTATAAGCTTTGTTTTAATTCATTCATAGCAAGTTGCAAAATTCTGCACTAGACCACATTATAAATTCTGATAATTAGGTTGATGTGATTTTGTTTATAATTGTTTCTTTTAAGTTAAGTAAGTAAGTAAGTAAGTTGAGCTACATTAATATGTAGTATTAAAAAGCTTATCATTCTAAAAGTATTGCTGTTTGCAGGGTGGATATGCCTGCATCATTATAGCCTTATTACTTGGTTGTTTTTTAAGAAAATTATGTTGAGTATAAGTTATAATTTATCTTTGATTTTCATGTCAAATTATTTTTACCCAAAATTATGTTTCATTTCCCTGAAGCATTTATTAGTTTTATAATACTCTAAAATTGAGTTTTACATAGGCAGGCTATAAAAAGTTAATCTCAAGTGTTAAAACAAATCAAGTGAAACTTGATTGATTTTGGAACAGTTTAGTAGTTTTGATTCCAGCTAGATAGCAGTAAAAGACTTACAATTGTATTGTGAACCCATATATATATATGGAAATGGAACATTCCAGAAAAAAAAAACACTTTTAGAAAAAAAAAAACACTGGCATTATGGTTTTGTGAATATTATATGGTGTATGCTGCATATTATATTTTGCATTTTTAGTTTGGGAAAAATATGACATATTTTTAAAAGTTTCATGGTCATTATGAAAAATGGGTTTTGTACATTTTTTTATATTTAGATATTAAGGACCTGTTGGATGTGTCATAGTCATGTTAGTCCTAACATAACTAGTCTAAAATGTCATTATTTCCTTACTGTTACTTATTTTTCAGATAATCAAACATGGATCCAAATATTTATGCCTTGGTTCTTGACACTCTCAACCGGGCTACTAGTCAGGATGCAGAGGTTTTGAAACCTGCTGAGAAGAAGCTACAAGAATGGGAAATAGAACCGGGGTTCTATTCTGTTTTACTGGTATTCTTTAATTGATATTTATAAAACAGATATAAACAAAGTGATAATCATTGGCAATTATTTAATACAATATAGGAAAGAGGTTGTTAAAAAGGTTACACTATGCTGAATATTTCATTTAACAGAATATTGGCTTGGAGTTGCACTGATCTTGCCCGTCATGTTGTTAACAATTGACAATAAATAAATAAACCTTTACAGGAGTGTTTATTTTACTACTTATTGGCATGCCAATTGAATATTTGATTTTAGCAGTGAACACGTGTCAACCATAAGAAAAGAAAATCTGTAGGTTACTTTTAGCTTGAGGGCCTTGGCCTATGTCAGGCCAATAAGGTTTTTGCCAATAATATAAGCCATTTATATAATAGCTCGTAATTGAATTAGCTGCTACGTTTGAGGTGTTTATAATATGCTTAAATACATAAAACATATATACTATGTATATGTTGAAATGTCTTAGGTTGCATATTGGTTTGGTCACATGAGTATTAATGCAGTTTTAGATAAAGAGCTTTTTGCTATATCTTTAATAATGATCGTTATTTAAAAATTAAATTTAGGTCCAATGTTTTCCTCCCTCCTTCATTACCAAATTATTAATTCTAAGAGACAAGTATCTGACTTTGGTATCTCTTCTGTTATTCCTGTTAATTATCTTACTTAAAGAAATGCAGAGCATTGCTTACACACTCTCTTGAATGGTTTTTAAATTGCTTATAGATCATCTATCAAGAGCCATATTTTGGAGCCATAGGTCATAAACTGGCTATACACAATTTTAGTTTGTATTTTTTAGAGTTCTCTACAAAAAAATAAAGCATAACTGAAAAATGAACAATGTTAAATACACTTTATAAAATAGATTATCTTAGGCAAAGTTCGGCACCTTTGAGGGTATTGTTTATAGTCATTACTGGTTGAGGTGGTTGCACATAGATATTGATATATTTTTTTAAATATTTCCTACATTCACATCAATTAACCTAGCCCAAAGTAAGCACTTTTAAGACTTGTGTTATGGATACTAGGGTAACGGATAGACATACATATATCAACATAAATAAGTAATATTCACAGAAATATATACAAACATCAATGACTCAGGTACAAATGCTCTTATTCATCATACAAACATCTGCCTCTTCCGGGATTCCAACCCAGGACCGTCGGTACGAAAGGCAGGATCGCTACTGTTGAAAGTGACAAAAATGAAACTCCAAAGCAGTTGCTGCTTTTACACTAATGAGATCATACAAGATACTCCAAAAACTACCATTTCATTGGTAAGACAAATGTGTGTTGCATTGACAATACCAGGTCGGCCTCAATGCAAGGGCTTGAAATATCTTGCTGAGTTTCTGAAAATTTTATTGGTAGTTTATTAGAAAAATTAGAGGCCACTAATTTGCACTGAACTAGGCTGTTTTCAGGTACAAAGTTGGTATAAAATAATGTAGTGGAATAAGTTTATGCTGTTCCAGAAACTTTATACTAATGTGATGCCCCGTAAGTTCGTTTTTCTCGCCCCTGAGGTCCGGCGACATCGCGGATTACTCTTGAAATTACAGAGGTTTTGGAAACACAGTGCTTAGCCATTGGAAATTGCATACTTTGCACTTGTTGAATGGTCTGGTCGTAAAGAAGATGAACTTTATCTATGATTTGTTGGGAACCCATTGTCAGTTATGGCTAGTCGTTGAAGACCGCGTGAATTTCTTTTTTAAGACTTTGTAAAAACATTGTGCATAAAAACATTGAACATTAATCTTAACATAAAGTGAAGCATCATGTTGCACTTATAACATTATTTGGCTATGATAGGCAAATCAAATACAAGACAAAATTACATAGAATATATTTTGACTATATCTCAAAAAAAAAGCTAATTATCTAAATGTACCAAGTGAAATAAATAAACATGTAATAAAGGACTTATATTGTTGAATTATATGGTACCTTAGAACCAGTCAAACAGGGTCTTGCTAGTTATCAAAAAAATTCTACGTAATTAATGTTCCCTGATAATTTATTGTATCATCTTTACTTGTTCAGTTGGTAAGTTATTATTCTTTTTTCATTTTCAGGATGTTTTATCCAACCATTCAATTGACATAAATGTGAGATGGCTAGCGGTGATGTGTTTCAAGAATGGTGTTGACCGTTATTGGAGGAGGAACGCTCCCAACGCTATTTCTGATGAAGAGAAGCTAAAGCTAAGACAGGGGCTCCTAACAACGAATATACTGAGTGAGCCCGTTACACAGATTGCCACTCAGCAGGCTGTATTAATTTCTAAAATTGCCAGGTAAATAACCTCATCTGTATGAGTATATTGCTTAGAATGTTATATCATCAACCTATTAATGAACCCACTCCAGGGGCATAGTCCTTCCTATAGATAAGAACGCTGTAGGGAAAATGAGCCATAACCAACCACAAATGTTCATCGTGGATAAGAGGGTGCTAATGACTACAGATGCAGCCTGGGCCAAAGGTTTGAAGCGCTTCTAAAACACGAAGAACAAATTTTCGCTTGCTCGTGAGATGACAAATTTTTTGTTACTCATCTGACAACCGATTCTTACGAAAATTGCTTTTTTGACGAGGGGATATGCTATTATCGCGTAAACGTAGGAATGCTCCGTCAACGAGCTACATGGAGTGTCAACATCGATATCTCGTAATATTAACAACTTAATAGCGTTTCCCTAAATTTTAATGCTAAGCGAATGTTACAATTTTTATTTTATTTGGAAAACAGCCAGCAATATTTACATTCTATGTTCCATTTACATGTTTTCAAGTATGCATACCAAAGTGAATAACAAAAAATCATTCGCTAGAACAGCAACAAGTATTCTAAATTACTAAGTTGTTTGAGAACCATTGTATCTAGATATATTCAGAGTATGATTTGGTAAAGAATAAATCATGTTTAAGAATAATATTAAACATCCAAATTTACATTTTATTCTCGTTTCAGTAGAAGTTTCCATTTTCGTGTTACACAAGCTAATACAATTTTACGTGTTTTAGGTTAGACTGTCCGACTAACTGGCCTAATTTAGTGCCAGACCTCATTGGGGCTCTAAAAGCACCTCAACCTTTAGTGCAGCATAGATCTCTGCTAATATTTCATCATTTAGTCAAAGCTTTAGCTTCTAAGCGGCTGATTGGTGACAGAAGAGTTTTTCAGGTAATAAGTCATCACAAACATTTAAAATATTAGTATTAGACTCGTTTTAACATGTGATTGCGTCAATTTATGATTAAAATAACTTGTTTAATAATACATAATATTATTTGAACTACCATTGTCTATGAAATTGTTACTATAAGTGTTTTGTTTTTTAGGAACTAACCCATTCAGTATTCGCTTTCATATTGACCCTATGGCACGAGAACACAGAATTTTTCTTGAGGCACATACAAGAAGGAGCGGCTACCGAGCTGATTACTGAGCACCTGGAAAAGGCTCTGCTCTGTCTCAGGATATTGAGAAAGCTTACAGTCTTCGGCTTTAAGAAAGCGCATGAAAGCCAGGATGCTGTTGCATTCCTCAATGTGGTTTTTGATAGAGCAAAGACCAGTTTGGAGTGCAGTGAGTATACCATTGGATTTGACTGCAACAATTACAAGACGTGTCCTATCCGTAGGCTTCATTGCTTTTCTACCATTCTCTATCTAAGGCATGCGAGATAACAGATAATGTGCACAGCGAACGAGATGTATTTCTGCTTCTACAAGCGTTTTTCAATGGATTAATTATTAAACCTCGTGTGTGAATGAGTTATCTGCTACCACGCACATAGAAGCTCTATCAGTGTATTAAACTCTGTATGTTTAATATACGAATTAAACATTTAAAAACGCAACCCCACACACACTGAAAATGTTTAGAAAATGAAAAACGGCTTAATGTAGAAAGTTGCCAATACTTTTATTGTTTTTCGAAGTATCGTCGCATTCGATGGAACCACTAAAAAAAGCAGTGGGCCCATAAGGTTACCAAACAGTTCTAAAATTGCAATTTAGACATGCATGAATTTATTCTACCGTAGCAACAATTGTTGCAGTTCTTCCATATTACTGAAAAATTAAAGATAGATCTGGAGTACAGTTTGTAATTACCTTTCTTAATTTTAGGGAAACTCCTTAAAGGCAGAGGAATATATCCTTTGGAGCTTTGCGAGAAGTTCATTATCCACCTCACCAAGGTAGCTCTAGGGGTCCTTGGCTTCCACCCCTTTTCCTACGTGCCTCTCATCAGACCCTCGTTGGAGTTCGCCCTTTATTATTGTTTTACGGAGCAAGGCATGGCTCTCATATACGAGAGGTTCACTATCCAGTGCCTGAATATTGTGAAAGGGATTCTGCAATGCGCTGAGTACAAGTTACCTAAGGGAACGGAAACAGTGAAAGAACCACGTAAGTGTTAAAAATAATTTAAAATTTATATCGACAATGTATATTAGATAAGATTTCGGTTTGCGACTGAGTGAGAGTTGAGTTTCCATTGTTAAAACTAATAGCTACTTACTCATTCGTCAGGGTTAGGTTAGGTTAGGTTATACTTACGGTCTAAAGAGATCATCTATATACAGATATGTACATACATAAACATATGTGATAGATCATTTAAGCTACAAGATTAAAATAGATTCTTAACAGTTTCTTTACATGATGTAATATAAACGAATTAAATTTTTATAGTAGGTAGTTTTAATTTTGTCTTGTAATCCTTAATAAATTGGGTCAATTTTGTTGAAATAGCAATTGAAATAAGCACCAATTTTATCCCACTGTGACAATTATTGCGTCCAGTAACTGTAATTATATGATTCTAGTTACTATTGTCGTGTCTTAGTAACGCTGCAAGCCCACCAAGCGAAAATGGAGGTGCTGAACCAGAACACATTGTGTCACATGTGTTGCCATCTGGTGACTCACTACTTCGTCCTCAGTCCTGATGACCTGGCGCTTTGGGATGCCGAACCCGAGAGTTTCGCTACTGACGAAGCTGGGGAATCTTGGAAATATAGCCTTAGGGTAAGTGCTTACAGTTTTAAATCAAAACAGTTTATTAAAATTAGAAATGAGCTAAGGTATTTACTGTTAAAATTTATTTGGTGCCATTTTTAGCGCATTGTGTCTCGTAATAGAGGATCACTTAATATCCGCCTACAATGATCTACGCTTAGTGTACAATTCTATATAATGAATGAACTTCTAACTTTATGGCTATCAATGAAGTAATATCACTACATAGTATAAAACAAAGTCGCTTTCTCTGTCCCTGTATCCCTATATCTAAATGCTTATGCGTATATGCTTATGCTTAAATGCTTATGCTTAAATCTTTAAAACTAGGCAACGCATTTTGATGCGGTTTTTTTTAATAGATAGAGTAATTCAAGAGGAAGGTTTATATGTATAATACATGCATAATATAGTAGAGCATTGCATCCATGCGAAGCCGGGGCGGGTCGCTAGTCTACATATATAAAAATTACCTGTAACAGTAATTGACCGCGATGAACTCCGAAACTACTCAACTGATATTGTTCATGGTACTAGCTATAGTAAAAATTTCTACCCCTCATCTGAAACCTAGTAATGAATTTTGTAATTTTATACATTACCAGCTGACCCGGACACGCGTTGCTGTGGCTCAGTTATTATGACTTATAATGTTTTTTATTATAAATTAAAATAAAACCTATCCTATGCCCTAAGCTGTCTTAAGTAATCCAGCAAAATATAAAACTATCAATAAAGTAAATATTGTAAAGGATTTTTTTCTCTCTACACTCTTTGATTTGCCGATATTTCTGACGATATAACTAAGTGGGTGAATTATTATTACGTCGTATTTAATAGTACTATAAAATTGGGTGTAGAAGCAGAGTAAAGAAGTGGATCTCTCTCCTTTCGTCTGTATTTCCGAGTACTTATAAACCTGGCTCTGACAGCCAAGGATAATAAGCACCATCTGGGTTAGCTCGCACCATCTGGGTTAGCTCGCATCATCGTAAGTCCTGTATCCTCCCGAATATTTTTTAGCTCAAAAATAATATAAACTTTCAAACTTTGCACTCTAAGTAGCTCGGCAAAAAAAATATTTTTTCATGTATTAAGTCATATATGATTATTCTGCTTCTTGGGGGGTGGGAGGGATTAGGGGCGTTGGGGGTGGTTCCGTTTGGGGTGGAATCGATTTGTTAGTCCATATAGTAGATATATTTATTTTTTTTATGTCAAAAATGAAAGGGGCCTAAAACCCGCCTTATTGAGCCTCCTCCTTTGTGATCTCTTCCTACTACTGCTGGAAAAGGCGTGAGTGTATGTTTGATTGATATTAATTATCTTTTATCAGCCATGCACCGAAGCTCTCTTCATGGAGCTGTTCCAGTTTCGAGACGTACTTGCGCCAGAATTAGTACGTTTGTTAGCCTCACTACAGCAGCGTCCGATTCTTCCTGATGACCTTCCCTCTATATTGAAGAAAGATGCTATATACAATGCAGTAGGACTAGCAGCATTTGACTTATATGATGACGTAAGTGATGAGCTTTTATAAAGGACTTAATCTCTTCTAGGAGAGTTTGGGTAAAAAACGGTAGTTTATTCGTTTTTGAGACAATGTTTTTGAACACATATATTGTTATATAAGTTTTTGACACTCGAGTGTCTTAGGATAGATGACATGTAACAAAAAATTATCTATAATCTAAGATCACAGTTGTTTGTGTGTTTGTCTGTCAGCTCTTTTTCCCGCTCTTTTTCCCGCTCTTTTTCCATTGTATCAATAACGTTACCATAGCAACGCGTTAACCGCAAGTAGTTCGTTTACCGGACGCTAGATGGCGCTAACGGAAAGTATTTAATAATAGAAAAAATTTAAAGAATTTTGTCCACCCGTGCGAAGCCGGGACGGGCCGCTAGTAGATTCAAAATTAAGTGTTTTGAAAACCAATTGCATATACAAATCTCATTTATATTGCTACAGGTGATTTGTAATGACAAATCATGCAAAAAAACCCTGTCTGTAAAGTTTTGCAGGTCAAATGTCTTAATATAATATCATAGACTTTTCATTGCCATCTTTTTAAATAGTTAAGTTACTGTTAACTCCATAAAAGTTACTATTGACAGTTTAGTACATTTATGTCATATTTCAGGTGGATTTTGACGAATGGTTTACAAATGTGTTAAGTCAGGAGTTGAAAATCAAAGACAATAACTACAGAATTATAAGGAGACGAGTGTGTCAATTGATTGGTAAGTCTAGAGTGATTGTCTCAGTAATATTATTATTTGATTGTTTATGAATATTTATTTACATTTTCTTTGCTTAAGTAATAACCTAATAATATAATTGATTATGTCCAAATATTTCTTTCTTACTTGTTAAATGAATCTGATGGTCAAATCGATTTGAATACAATGATAAACTTGCCAAGAGTTTCAAAATATTTTTTTTTGTTTTAACAATTACTTAACCCGCTCTATTTATTCTCTTGATGGATATAGATACTTTAAAAAGATAAAATGATTTTTATTCAATATGTTTTATATTTCATAATTATAAAACATTAAGGAATTCTTTTCTTGGACTATGAAGATGTATAAGAAAAAAAAACTATTACAATGAACGGATTTGATACAGTACCTACTGTTATGTTATTATACTCTTTATTGCCTTTATAAAATAGTGGAACAGTACATTAACATTTAGAGAGCAATGATTGGCTTATTTTTAAAAGAGATCTTTTCCAGCCAACCAAGGGTACGGTGATTTAACAGGTAACCGGGACAACTTAGAGTGCAGATTAAATAATATTCATAAAATAAAATACTTATAATTTATATACTCCAATTTTGTAATCCGTATTGCTAAAGAGTGGAACTCTTTGCCTGAGTCTGTTTTTCCTGATAAATACAATTTAGGGGTCTTGAAGTCACGAGTGAATAGGTATCATAGGCAGGTGCGACACATCGTAGATCGCATTGTCGCTTTCCATTAGACGAGATAGCGGTCAAGCGCTTACCTATTCTCGATGAAAAAAAAAATCCGCCTTTTTAAAAATAATAATAAAACAAAGCTATTTGATTTCTTTTTAAAATTAATTTTGGCTGTCGTATTATCACAGGTCAGTGGTGTGGCGTACGCGCATCCCAGTCCCTAAGACCGGCGATGTACGAAGCCCTGCTTGAGCCTCTTTCGAGGCCTGATGAAGACGCTGCAGTCAAGCTGGCGGCCGCTGAAGCATTACGCAGCACTATTGATGATTTCAATTTTAACATAGAACAGTTTGCGCCGTACGCACCTCACGCTATTGCAGCGCTTTACGAGCTTTTGGTAAGTAGCATTTATTGTCATTATAGAATGTTGAAGCGCTTGAAATGCTCTGAAAATTGTTTCAATATAGATATCCTTTTTTTACTTAAAATGTGCATAAATTGTCTGGAATTTATTAATTTACATTAATTAATCATAAACCCTGTGGTGTTCTATAGAGTATAATAGCATCAATCCTTCACAGTTAATCCCTTACAACCCGAGAGCATTATATCATGCGTGCGACAACGATACCAACGATACCAAAACGCGAACATTATATAATATTCCATATCGCGCATTCTGATTTAATCCTTATTACGGCTTTGGTAATGGTTATTTTTGATTGAATGATATTTTTCCCCGATAGAGAGAGAAATAACGCATTTAAGACAAAGCTGGGCGTCAAGGGGTTAAGGGTGTTGTAAAAGGCGACTATTGATACTGGAGAGGTACTCACCATACATTTCCAATAAAATGGACAGCAGCGTTTTCTAATTTATGATCTTTTACTGCAATATCCAACCCGTCTGCCAGGCGTGGCTAACCACTTGTCAGTCCACGGTAGCAATTGTTACCGATAGCCAACACCCCTCATCAGTCCGTGGTAGCCATTGCTACCATATTCAAATTTCCGCATGGCTTGCTATTTTATTTAAATTACAATTAATTTTTGAGTAACAGAGATCTAAATATTCTGTGGTGGATTCTTTATTTAATCAGCTTTACGGTAGTATTTTTTGTTTGTTCCTAGCTTCACTATTTAGCGAGAAAATTGCATTTTTCCAAGAGTCCGACAATTTTTTCACAATCCGCTCAGCGTTAGGACTGTCGAGAAGGGTGGGGTGCGCAGTAACGGATTGAGAAGTGGCTAAGGTGGCAAAGCCTCCTAATGTTTGAGGAAGCCATTCGTCCAGCATTGGACGTCTTTTGGCTAAGATTTTGAATCTCAACGTTATCACCAAGCAATAAATAAAATGCGATTATGGTTGGTGTAAATGGGAAATAATGACCTTCATCGTCAGTGAAAATATAATGTCAACATGTAGATGAGTGTGATTTCATTTCGTCTATATAATTGCAGTACGTATTTAAATACGAGGCGTGTTTTTTAAGTATGTACCGTTTTGAAATTAAAAAAAGACGTGCTAAGATATCTCAATAATTTTATTTTTACATGAAAGCCTGTACCTTTATCTACTTTACTACATAATTTTCGTCAATATTGAGGCACTTGTCATAACGTTGTACCAGTTTTTGAATGCCCTCCTCAAAGAAGTCTGCCGCCGAAGGAGTATTGCTTGTGGAATTTCTGCCTCGTAATGAGACAATCAATGCAGCAGCTTACTGTAAGACATTGCACAATCTGCGTCGTTCAATCGAGAACAAAAGACGCGGCAGGTTGAGCAATGGCATCGTTTTGCTGCATGATAATGCCCGTCCGCATGTGGCTAATCAGACCAAAGATCTCATCGCATCTTTTCGATGGGAAACTCTAGATCATCCCCCGTACAGCCCTGATTTGGCGCCCAGTGACTACCATCTGTTCCTGCACTTGAAGAAACACCTTGGCGGTCAGTGTCTTCAAGACGATGACGAAGTCAAAACATTGGTGATGCAGTTTTTAAAAAGTCAGGCGGCATACTTCTATGAGGAGGGCATTCAAAAACCTGTACAATGTTATGACAAGTGCCTCAATATTGACGGCAATTATGTAGTTAAGTAGATTAAGGTACAGGCTTTCATGTAAAAATAAAATTATTGAGATATCTTAGCACCTCCTTTTTTAATTTCAAAACGGTACTTACTTAAAAAACACGCCTCGTATATATCCAATATGGAAATCTATTAGTAAAAGTAACATTTTAAAAATGACGCCGCCAGAACTAATACAGAAGATGTTAAAATACCTATAAAATAATTTGATGTCTTCAACTGTAATGACAGAAAATTATTTTCCTATAAGATTTAGTATAAAGAACTGAGGAGTCTAGAAGTACATACGATGAAGTAATTATCACGATCTCATGCAATGGAAAAGCGAAAAAATACGTCTTCATAAAAAAAACAAAACTAAATTATTTACTTTATTTTCCTCACAAGTGTAATATAAAAGTTTTATGTACCAATCGAGAGAAAGTGCGTTTCCCGATCTCGGGTGCTAAGCGCTCTCATCGCTAATAGGTCACTGTGGCCCCAGTAAACAAAATACCATAATCATGGACATGAAGTTCATGATCGTTTTATGATTTCCTACAGCACACAATGTTGTTGGTAATGTGTTCTTTTAATTATTTGTTTTTATTCATATTGCTACATATATAGTAAGTAACATTAAATATTTACAGTAACAAGCTGCATCTACAGTTCATAGCACTCACCTTTTGGCGTAGGGTTATAACTTTTTGACATTTTTTTTCTTGACTTGGTAATTGTTAAAATATAAATGAAATGACATTTAATTTAATAATGTCTATTTTTTTTATTTTAATGACCGACGATTGAACTTTGTAAATGATATATCAATTGCGTATTGTTTATTAAGATTTTTTTTTATTTTATTTTTGAGTATCTATTTTGTAAATGGTAACGTTGTTTTGTAACCACCCAAGAAACGACGAATGCTGTGTATACCTGTAATAGGCGAACATATTTGAATCTAAACTGATAATGTGGTGATTGTGTAATATGCATCGCTGTTGGTATGCCTTGTTATAAATAAATAAATAAATAAATAAGAGATTATCTATTTGTACTTATTTAATTAATCATGCCTTGGATGATTCATCTGTTAACTTATAAGATATATTGTTTTAAACTTTCATGGTCACTAACATTATAGTAATATATTTACGGGATTGTTACCATGTACCTTGTTTTTAGCGAGTTTTGCGATATTACGGCAACGTTGCAAGTGTCATGATCACGGAGCAACAGTTGCTCCTTATAAGATGTCTGTAGAAATAAATAAATAAGTAGTTTCGGCTTTACGTCGATTAGAGATCATTTGAGTTTAATCAACAAGGAAATAATTGGCTGATGGTAACGGAATATAATATAGTAGAGTAAAATAAAATAAATTTATTTGCTTAATTCTGTGCTTATACCATTGTGGAAGATTTGAATAATATGGTATCAACCAAATTATACATAATGTAGACATGTAAATATCTCATAAAATTGATAATAGTACATTTATATTGACGTTTAGTTTCAATTTATCGTCTTTGTTATTAATTACGTCCGCATTATATTTATTTATTAATGTCAGTGTATTTTAATTTTAAACATGAAATTAACAACATCAAGTACCCTTCCAGAGATTTTTTCAAGCAGTAGAAACATAATTTAAATGGTTATGTTTGTACAACCGGTCCTTTTTTACAATAATTCATACTGGTTTCTCATCTTAAAGGAATAACCTCAAATTCTTTTAGAATTAGAATATAGTTGCAATCTTATCTTTAATACATAAATATTGTATATTTAGTTCTTACACTTCCGCGCACATTACACATCAGAATAAAACAGCCGTGATCACGGCTCCTGTAAAGGAATCGAAACGTCAGGATTAAATATAAAATAAAATAAAACATGCGCAAAAATCCGTAAAAAAGTGTTTTATTCTGATAAATATTGTATTTGACATTTCACTTTGAATCAGACACAAATATTAATATTAATTTGGAATCAACATAGATATATAATTTGTCACAGGTGGAATCTGAAGAGTGTGACACAAAAATGCACGTCCTTCACGTAGTGTCTTATATAATGGAGCGTTGTGGCGCTAGTGTCGCACGAGGCGGCGGTACGGGCGCGCTTTTCTCTTACTTGCCACAACTGTGGAGCCACGCAGCGTCCGCAGCTCACAACATGTTGCGTGCGGCAGCGCTCGCAACAACAGTGCATCTACTCAAGGTATGAACACGGACATTTTCCTGTACTCATACAATTTGAAAGTTCTAGTACTTGCCGATATTGTGGATCCACGCTGAGTCTGTAGCACACAAAATCTTGTATGCGCCAGCGCTAGTTAACACTGCACCTATTCAAGGTAAGGGCACAGAGAATATGCTGTACTGCTATATTGGAAAGTTCAAGTACTTGCCGTTGAGGCCGTTACACACAAAATGCTGCATGTGGCAGCGTTAGCCACCATAGTACTATAATCCTTCACGGTTGGGACATTGGTACTATTATGTATTTCAATACATTCATCATCTTATCACAACTATGGAGCCACGCACACACAACATGCTCTATGCAGGCGCACTTGCAACTAGTCGTAATTGGTTAATTTATCCTAGGGTAAATTAGCGCGTTCGTCAGTTCATTATGGTAATATCAACCAGTCGGCGCTCGTAAAGTAAATAAATTTTAGGTTAAGTTGAACAGTAATAAAAAACTGTATGATTGCCAAAATATGATTTATATTCTAAGTAATCGCCCTAGAAATTTTGTAATAATAACCCTACATAACAATTTTATAGATCAAAAGTTCGATGTAACATAACAACATTTTGTAAGGAAAGAAAATGATTTATTATTTCCCTTTCAGGCTTTAGGAGAATGTTCAATAAATATCCGACCGTGGATTTTAAGCGTAGTAAACGAATCAACTCGACTGTCCGAGCCCGCTCATGTATACCTTCTAGAAGATGCATTGGAATTGTGGCTCGCTATATTGGAAACTTCTCATGTCGCTGATCCGGTTGTTTTGCAGCTAGCCGATAACCTTTACCCAATACTGGGTGAGTAGATACTGGGTTCATAATAATAATAATATTATGATAAGTTTAGGCAAACGTACGCTAATTTTTTAAATCCCTAAGTGAGCAGAGCTTGTTCTGTTGACACTAAATACCTGATAGATTACTAGCAATTGGTAGTACATCGGCGAGGTTGGAACTCTGTCCGCTTGGGTCGAACTAATGGGCCTCAACTTATACTTAAACGCATACGCATTATATGGATGGTCGGTCAAGATTCAATGTGCAATACCTGTCAGGCGTTTTAAGACCAATGATTATATTTGCGAGATGCTTGGCGTATCTATAGCGTAGAGGACTTCTATCTGATAGAAATGAATAAAAGTCAGACACTTATTTCATTTTATATTCGATTTTTAGCACTTAATCACATATTTAAATATCAGGAAAGTAGGACATATGGCCTATGAGTAGTATCAAATCGTTCCCAAATTAAAAACATTTTGCTGTTGTTTTGAATAGATTTTAACTCATAGAACTAGTGGTAGTACTCAACAATATTGTTACTACGGAAGGCTGTGACGTATCGCACACTATCGTTTGTTTATAAAACTAAAAACTAGCTGCATTCACTACAGTAAAATGTTCTAGAGAAACGTGCGTAGGTAAAAATAATAGGAATGGTGAATGGAAGAAAGAGACAGCGAGCGCGCACGGTCCACAGCGTTGCCAACTCGGATTTAAAAAGCGTAGGCCTTGTTAGTAAATTTTGTATACGGAAAGTTCGTAGATCTACGTAATTTTGTTTTAAGTAAAATGAAGAGGTTGAAGTAGATAAAACTGAATTGATTGCAGGAAACAGACTCTCGACATTTGCACTGCTATGTGGCTATATTAAATTTTGTGCAAATTGGGCCAATAATTCGAATTGTTTTTAGGTTATATTAGACTTTTTTACGGTGCGACGAGGCCTCCCGTTTTACATACTCATAAGTAGCTCTATAAAATGCATACTTTGTTTTGTTGTATAGCGAGGCGAATGCGCGTTATTTATGAAACAGAAGGTTTACTTACTACTTACTAAACTTTAAGCAAATGTACTGGAAATTAGGCCAATTCCGACTCGTTTATGTTATTTTGTAAATTTGATAAAAATACGGAGATTATGGAACTGAAGTTCGTAGCTTTGCAGGGAAGGCCTAAAGTACGCAGATCTATGTAAAAAAAAAGTAGAGTTGGAAACGCTGTGGTGCCACGAAGGCGAGTGAGCGAGATGGCTCTTGAACGTTGATCGAGATTTATATGGTCCCAACGCGGTGGTTATAGAATGTTCGTGACTGTTCCCGCGCATACTCGCGCGTAATACTCGTAGGGTAGTTCCAATCTTTAGAGCGATTCAAAGAGGGAATTTAAGAAGCGACCTCAGTAAGTTATTGGAATACTTAGACCGTGGTTTCAGCAGGTAATTGAGATATTCTCTGAAAGTAAGAGTTAATTTCTTGAGTTAATAAGCGAACTTGTTTGGGTTATTTTTAAGATTATTATATTGTGTGCTTTTCTTTAGTTAATTGAGTCATGGAATAAAAAAATAATTTTGTTTGACTAATACCCACAGCACGTAACAATATTTTTCTTTAACCTCTTACAGAACAGTCTTCAGAGCATCTTCGTATAGTAGTTTATATAATGCAAGCATACACTCTGCTGTGTCCAGAAGAATTCTTAACAGGCGCAGGCGGAAAATGTATGGCGTTATTGGACGATATGCTGGCGGACATGAGAACTGACGGCGTAATTACAGCATTAAAGATGGCAGAGATATGTGTCAGTGTCACATTCCCCGAGAGAAACGCATTGTTGGGGGTTAAAGTTATTTGGCCGATACTTATCAGAGTTATACAGTGAGTTCGTTTGTTTGCTTTTTTCTTACACTGTTTAAAACATTCCTTGTGTTTGGCAGAAAAAAGCGCTTGCGAGCGCTTACCAGCACTGATAAACAAACTATACAGTTATCGGCTAGGACACGTTTGCTAACTTCAGTTGCGCTGGCACAATCCGCCATTTTGCTTATTATCGCTCAGCGATCGCCATTTTTCTTACAAGCGCTTGCAAGTGCTTTTTTCTGCCAAACACAAAGATTGTTTTATTTTACTGACATTTTTAAGTACGACTGTTGTACCAAATGTACAATGCTTATGACAATTATTCTGGCATGCACATCTACCATAATGTGTAAAATATAAATAATGGAATACAGATAGAAAAAGAAACAGATCTAAAGGTTCATCGTGTTTCTAGCAATATTTCCCTAACTTTGCGAACTGTATTTTTCATTCTTCCTAAAAGGATAAAATAAGGGCAGCCATTATGAGCCAATATCAAAGTATTAAAATTTAGTGTATACTAAAAACAATTTTTTCTCATTTTTTTTAATTATGAGCTTTTCAGAGCAAAATACGTTATTCTTTAATTTTTTCAAAAATTCGATCAAGTGAAACAAAAAGACGACTGGCTGGATTAATTTGGTTCTTTGTAGGGTTTTTGTGGACATATTGAACTGTAAAAGGCATACTTAACATTAGTGATTTCCTCAATATTTTCAATCCAGCGCTTGATTATCCAAAAAAAACACCAAAAGCTCTATTTTGTTGCATTTTCAAGTTCATGTGACAGAATGAAAAAAAAAATTTTTTTTTTCGGGAAAGCTATGTCTAGTCGCTAAAGAGAATTCATTCAAGTTCTTGAAACCCACCTTTAACTTTCAGTGCGACCAGTGGTGGATAAATATAAATATTTTGATATGTAGAAAAAAAATTACAAGAAAAAATACAACTTGTCTCAGCAGTTAGGCGTTTGGCTGAGAAACACTTGGAGAAATTCAAATAGTCTTCGAAGAGTAACTCACCCGGATAGCGAGAGGATGTGAGGCTCGACCCCGCCTGATTTCTGACACAAGTTGAAAATATTCTAGTTAAAATATCTATAGCAGTAAAATGAAAAAAAAAAACATATTGTAATGTTTTGACTTTATTCCAGTTCCTTATTGGAAGGGGATGAACTGTCGATGGTTCTGTCTGTACAGTTGTGCCTAGTTTCCCGAGTTATACTGCTCTCATCAGATCTGTTCTACAAGGCTGTACAAGAGGCCTCTAACGGTCTAACGGAGTACGACTCCGATCCTGCCAAAGTGTTGAATAAATTACTTCTCGTTTGGACAGAGAAGATGAATTTAGTGACGCAAGTTGAAAGGTGGAAGGTTGTTGGTAAGTGCCTTTCGAAGATATCAAGTCCTTTTATTAATAAATGTATCTAAAAAACCAAGTCCCTGAAATGTTGTCTAATTGAGCCTTACGGTTCTTGCCTTTTAGTATTTTTATATCGTTAACCTTTTCTTAATAAGAGATAAAACGTTTATCTTTAAAACATTCTAAGTCAGGATCTTGGGAATACTGTCAAGATTTTCCTGTTAAACTGACTATTAGATAAATGTTATATTATTCCAGGTCTAGGTCTTGCCGCACTATTGACAACGCAGAATCCTGCGGTGCTGCAACGGTTTCCGGCGATACTCCTCAACCTGACTGAAGTGTTGAACGACGTAATGAAGACTGAGGACAACGGCACTTATGTCGAGTAAGTAACTTTGTATTTACATTTATGGCTCTTTAAATGATTCCACACGGTTAACTTAGACAGCACGGAATGAAAACTACCCATTTATTATATAACGTGGACTAAATTTAAATGTAAAACCACGAATGAATATGGGCTTTTACCAAGTAACGCCCGATTTTTTCAAATACTAAAGAATCTTTAGTATTTGAAAAAAATTTGTATAGCAGGATATCTTTAGTAAAGATATCCTGCTATACAACTATTGGTTTTTAATGAAAGTAAAAAACATGCCGCACGTTGTCCCCAGTGGCGAAAAAAAGACACATCGGTTTTAAACCACGTTTAACATTTCTACACAATCCGGCGACCTAGTAGACTTTGTCTTGCTTGGTTTTAGCGTCCTTTCTTCAACCCCCTTACCTCGTTGGATCAATTGAACCATCATTCAGGGACCCACTTAAATACCCAAAAAATTATATCAAAATCTGCCTAACCATTTATGAGGAGTTTAGTGAAATACGTAGGACATTAAAAATGCATTACCGTAGAAAGTTTATTTAATCTTTTTGCTACTAAGAACACGCGTTGTGAGTTGAATGCTACAAACCTAAAAATGCTCAACGACTCTACTAGCGTGTTTGTTTTTTTTTTCTTCGCTTAGGCTGTGCGCACGATGAGGTCGTGCGAACAGCCGAAGCGTTACACGGGCAAACACGCTCGTTGAGGGTTAAAATAGATACTTGTTGACCTTGTTGTAATCAACAATGTAATAAAACCATAACACTACTATTATTGTGACAACCGAAAAATATTGTTCTTTTTGTGTATTATGTATGGCGATGACGTATAATATTGTAAATGTCGTTACTTCTGTTAAAGCTGACGAGTTTCTTGCGCCCATTCTTCTTGTCAGTTAAAAAACGTCCAGAATAGGTGGTAGGTAAAAATTTTTGACGATTCAAAACAACTTATAGTAAGTGTATTTGAATAAAGTTATTTTTCATTTCATTTCATTTTCATTCCATTCTCATTCATTTTCATTTCATCGGCCCTCAATGTATTGTTGTCCCCAGTGGGCTTATAGCGGCGCCAGGGTCTCGACCGGCTTCGCCCCTCGAGGGGCGCGGGGGCGCCGCCCGCTGGGGCCCCGCCCCTTCGTTGGACACGCCCCACGAGACCCGCCGCCAACGGCTCGCCGCCACGCACCCCGCGCGCGTTCTCGACTTGCGTGCTGCCATACACCACCAGGTGAGTACTTTCTCTCTTACTGCCTTACACACTAACATCTTTTGCTTACGAAATAAATATTTATATCCACGAATACATATTAAATGTATATTTCGACGCTGGAAAGCAAACACGTAAATACATGATATTACTAAGTGTTTGCTTTTCAGCGTCGATATAGACATACGTAACAATGTATAATTTTATTAACACATTATATGTCTATTTTTTTGAGCACCACCGACTAACCTGTATTAATTTGTTGCTTACTTTCCAGTCCGAACAAAGGTTGCCTGGAAGATATAACTTTTTAGCGATAAGGCCGCCATTTGTCTTGTGTTTGTCTCTCCTTCTATTTTTTGTCTTGATGTGCATTAATTGCACTATTTATTGTATTCTGTTCTATGTCTAAAATATGTCCATAAATAATACATATTTAGGCATGAAAAAAATAAAAACATAAATACATAATATACTTAATATATTTTAAAACGATGTAGATAAGTATCCAGCCTGCTTGCAAGCGCTCATAATAATAAAGTGAGAATTTTAAATTACTCATGTCAAATAACAAAAAACTGACAAATTTATATGAAGACTAGTACCTGGCTAACTATATGAAATAAGACTTCAATCTTTATATATATAATTCTTCTGTGAGTGTGTATGTCACTGAACTCCTCCTAAACGGCTGGACCGATTTGAATGATTTTTTTTTGTGTGTTCAAGGGGATCTGAGATTGGTTTAGATTCACAAATTAGCCCGGCAGATGGCGCTGCAGACGGTATCTAGGTTATTTATCTATACTGCAAAAACAACAGGCAGGACAACGTCTGTCGGGTCCACTAGTTTAATATAAAATTGTCATATAAAATGGTAATACCGCAAGTTTCTTTTTAAAATAACTGGGTTGTTTGTGTTTTTTTTCTAACATTTGAGTGCATCTATTTTTTAAATATAATGTTGGTTTCTTAACAGCTATGGTTTTGTATATACTGACCCATTTAGATTGAAAATGCTGGCATTATATCACTTTTACAACTTAATCTTATGTTAGTTACCTGTATATAGTTGTAGATTTCCATTTTCACAACAAAATGTGTTAATTACTAAATAATAATACATATTAAAAATAAAGAAAGATATTAATATTTTTTGTGAACATAATGAGTTTCTGTAATTGGCTGCTATACTGAATTGCACTTAGTTTATAAATAAATAAATATTTCTTACATTCACACCAATTAGCCTAGCCCAAAGTAAGCACTGTAAGGCTTGTGTTATGGATACTATATGTAATATTTATAGAAATATATATAAACACCCATGACTCAGTTACAAATGCTCGTATTCATCATACAAACATCTGTTCCTTCCGGGATTCGAACCCAGGACCGTCGCCAATTAATAATCGATAAAATTTTAAGAACTTACTTTGTACATGTTTACTAGAGAGATAGTATTCTCTAGTTTAGTAAGATTATTAACAATTTTATAGAGTACTAGCTGACCCAACCACACGTTGCCGTGGCTCAGTTATTATAATTTGCAATATATTTTTTAATTAAAAATCAGCAAATTAAAGTAGCCTAAGTTATTCCTTATTACATCAGCTACCTGCCATAAATAGTCCCGTCAAAATCGGTCCAGCCATTGCAAAGATTAGCCGGAACAAACAGACAGACAAAAATTTAAAAAAATGTTATTTTGGTGTATGTACCGTATATATATTCATATGCATGTAGTAAAAAACGGTTATTTCAATATTACAAACAGACACTCCAATTTTATTTATATGTCTAGATATAAAAAAGTGCGATAAGGTGATAGAACTGAAAATTATTGTTACAGTTAGAGACATTGAAAAGTCAAGTGGGTCCGGAAACGTTCGAGCGATTCCTGCAAGCGACGGATCAAGATACGCTCCAACAAATTAGAGAATACATACCGCTTTGAATATTGACTTCCACGCGTAGAGTGTGGCCCTATTGTCGGCGGGTAGCGGGTAGGGTTAAGGTAGGGTCCGAGTGTCGGCCAACGGCGACGTATCAAGGAGAGAGTGAGATTAACTTAAGGAGACACATAGGTTACACGTCGCATGCTATAAATAGAATCGAGTTAGTATAGGTCGTATAGTATGGCTGTTCAAACAGATAGTAATGGCTTTCAATATTTTTTTAAAACCTTAAATAGACAATAATTCTTCCAGCCCTCTTGAATAAGCGACTACTCCATAGATGAATTTTCGATTTTGACTGTATTCGTTTTCCTATCGATTCATAAAGAATACTGCTATACGTTAATCAATTAATATAAATTTGTTCAAGAAAGTACTAGTGTATCTGTAAGATCTAGGATCTTAACATTGCGACAGTAATTTCTTCCACAGATAGCAAAAAAACGCCAAATATCTTGTGATTAATTAATAGTCAATATTATAATGTAACTCGTCGCAGCTACTGTGGTGGGTGACTAAAGTGTAACGAAGGCCATTAATTATTATAGAGGAGTATTTATTTTATTTTGTTACAATTAAAGCAGTTGCATAGTTAGCACTTGCTAGAGTTGAGTAGTGGTAATCTTTCTGCGCACGAGGAAAATAATTTCTAGGTAATAGCAGATGAAGTGAAACTCGGAAAATGACACGCATGTGTAGCTTGGCAAACAAGAGACTTGTCTTTACCTACAAGGCTGCTCAGCTTATAATCATAGTCTCTTAGTTTTGTTATCTCAGCCAAAAGAAGACCATGGCTTTAAAGAAAAGGGGGATTTTCTCATAAGTGGAGACCGCAGAAAAAGCTGATAATTGGGAAAACGCTGCTGCCTATTTTGTGATTCTCGGTGTACGGTGACTTAGAAGAGTCATACTTTCTTTTGCTCTCGAGTACGTCATGCTTGCATGCTGTAACAAAAACCGTAATCAGAGTTTAGTATCTCTATTGCTCTTACCATTTAACCAGTTCACAGTTTAGAAACGTGCCTGATTATAATATTGTGATGGTAGTAGAAACTACATGACAACCATTATCTTAGTCATCCTGTGATCACGGCTCCTGTAAAAGAGTCAAAACGTCAGGATTAAATAAAAACTAAAATATGCGCAACATCCGTAAAAAGTTGTTTTATTCAAAAGATTTTTTATGAAACGATTTTATATGAAATAATTTAGTAATAATAGGCGGCATCGTCATTATGAGAGAGAGAGAAAAGTTTCATGTCTGGATTAATTACCTAAAACTCCAAAAGTAGGTACAGTCAAGGTTAAAAATATAGACATTTCCAAAGTGCCAAAAACATGTATCTATTTGACAAAATTTAACCTTAAGTCAATGTTCATTAGATTCGCATTTGATTGATACATCCACTATAAAGGAAGCTGCACCTTAAATTCAATGACATAATGTTGATTTTTGTTGAAAATATACATATTTTTGGCTTTTTATTGTATTGTATTTTTATCCTTGGCTTACGTATTTTTTTTTCGTGCGCGGTCAGATGAAAATGTAATAATTTAAGACGCATTGAATCTAGTTAATAGCCTTATTAGTGTGACGAGCTGTCTTATGAGCAACTAAATATAGCATTAAATTTTTTATGTTGTCAGTGAAAAGAAAAACGGATTGATATGAATTATCATATTTTATCATATACAAGTTAATAGAGGGAGATTATTATTGTATGAAATATCATTTAAATATATCTCTATTATTTTAGAGACAATTTTTAATATATTTTCCACTTGATGGCGAGATAGGGCGTAAGATTAAATTTTGTATTAAAAAAATCCGCACATCTTGCAAATGGTTTGTATTGGTGAAGATGAACGCGACGAGAATCGAAATGATTGTTTTCATAAAAGTATACTGTATTTCTGGAATTCAGAGTGCAAATTTACGCGATTCCTTCTGTGAGAGTTGCTACACATATGAACTGGTCGGCATTTACTGGTAAGGTCGGGCAAAAAAATTGAATCAATTTGCTTATATATAAATTGGTGTCTAGAAATTAACCCTAAAGCATGTTAGTTCGCTATTATAAAGCATTAATTACATTTAATTTTGTGAAAAAACCATATGGTGATGTTTTAAGTTCGGCTAATCTGGTTTCGTTTCATCACCGAAATAACGTTTATAGTTGCTTAACACTCGTAGGATAATCGACACGGGCCTTTTAGATCTATTTGACTTATAGCCTTAACTAGATTTTATTGTTTAGAAATTTTCACCAGTAAAATTCATTAGACATCTCAAGATATTGTCTTGATTTGGAATTCCATAATAATTGCTACATTTAAATATACGTCCTAGTTCGTTATTTAAAATCGAAATTTGACATTGGAATTAGATAGTTATTCTCCTCAAATTAAGTCTTAAATTATATTATGAAAGATAAAAATTATAAGGAATTTGAATATTTGATAATGATTATATTCTTTCATGCGAGTAATCCAAAAATTAAAGGCTTGTTTTAAATATGCTTAAGACTATTACGCATTGCTAATTGGCTGGCATTCGGATCGCCTCTCTTCACGTCGAAAACTACTATTCCATCGTGTAAATCTGTACTTGTTTGTTGACATTTGTACATTTTGTATGGCAATATTTTTCCCTAATGATGATTGTTAAAATCTTACTAATAATAATGGACTTTAAATAAATGATTTACGTTTAGGTTATGTTATTGTTTTATTTTAACCCTTCCTTTCATAAATACAGCTCATCCTTAAAAACTTTAAGTAGTTTATAGTACGATATAATTCTGCACTTAACATACTCAAAATGACAAAAGCGAAGACAACGCCACACAGATACTTTTATTGTTAAGATAATATGTGCGCACATGTTAAAGTGATACATCGATAAAACACTAAACACTATTTGTAACGCTTGTGCATTGTTCACTGGATTTTGAACTTAATACGGTGCACAAAGAAACACTTTTTGAGTGTTGTGAAGGTGAAAACGAACATGTTGTATTGCATTCCACTATTTCCATTGAGAATTTCACCTATTAGTGGAAATATCAGAATAGTGATTTTCATCCACGATTTGTTATTTTGTAGAACAATAGTTTGTGAAATAATAGTACGAAATAGAGTTTGAGTATATTTATCAAAATTTTATTAATTCATCATCTTAGCTTAAAGATGCCCGCTACTAGATGGATAACCTACCCAAAAATTAAAGTTGTTCCTATAATTTCAACGCTTGGTAAGCGGTTTACAAACCGTGACATGAGCAGTAGCAAGTTTAGGTACAATATTCACCACTGCGCATTGTATGTGATTTCGATTTCAGGTTCAACTTATATGCCGGGAACTATGGACTATACTACACGGGCGGTTCTCCCGCCGCGGGAATCCGCCACTGAACCGCACTAGACTCAATTATATATGGACGTTGTATACTACAAACTACCCTGCGCGATTTCCCGTCGCGGTTTGCAGGCGGGAGAAATACGACTGCCGCATGCAGCGTCAAACCGCCGCTGTTAATCGCCGTTTAAAACTACACGGGCGGTTATCCGCTATTGCGTCATTCGTCATATCACGGTGTGCACTAAACATTGAAATATTCCTCAAGTTAAACGGTTACTTAACACTGGTTCCACTCAAACATTGCGGTTTACTTCACTTTTTTAATAATTCTAATAAAGCCAATGATAAGAGCTGCAAGCGCAGTTATCATTGGCGAATCCATGTTGAAATGAACACAAAACACAGCGGTAAACCGCGTCCCGTGTAGTTTTCTGGTTATCAGGAGCTTTGTCGATCGGATTCCCGCGGCGGGAGAACCGCCCGTGTAGTATAAACACTATAAGTTGAAGCCGATTTTGTGGTTTACGGGAGGTGAATGGTGCTTACCTCCAGTATGATTCATTAATGAGTGGTTATATTTTATTTTTACATAATTTTTTATGAAGTTAATGTTTGAATGAGGAACTGGTACTTATTTATTTTTTGGCGTTACATTTTTTTACAAAACTACAACCTTAACATGCTAAAAAGCTGATTAAGATTTATACAAGTTGGTGTATCAATGCCTAAAGTGAACAGAATAGTAAATAAATCACGCTTAATTTAACATACAGAAAATACCTAAGTTACTTAAATAAATTGTAAAATAATGATACAGTTAAGAGCAGGGATTTTAGCGGTATCCGAATAGTGTTCTGAACACTGTTTTTCATTTCTGTTTTAAAAGGTAAACAGAAAGAAACTGTAACACTTTGAATCTGTTTTAGAAAATACCGGTTTATAAATGTTAATATCTGTTACAGTCAATAAGGTTCACATTGTCATAACTATGCGACAGCTCACTAATGATTTGGGTACTTAGAAATGCCTATGTTGGGGTACTGTGTATACACATAGATAGTTAAATGTAAAACAGTTTCTAACAGATTGGTAACAGAAAACATTATATCTGTTACACTTTTATAAGTGTTCGACGCAAAACAGGTTCAATACACCCAAATAAGTGATACAGGAATAATGCTGTAACAGATTCAATGTGTAACGCTTATGAAAGTGTATCCTTATAAAGGTGTTTTTGAATCCCTGGTTAAGAGAGTTTATAAAGAGGCTCGAATCATCATCAATCATTGAATCGTTCCTCACGAGATCTTCATAAGGAAGGCCATTTGTAGTTTCACGTGGCATGTGTAAGGGAAGCAGATGGATTTTTAAACATAAATCTTCGTATCGCCATAAGTCATATGACTTATGGTAATGCCTTAGACAATTGCAAAGATGTTTGGATGTTATTTATTTTTATTACGGGCCTGCATCTGCGTTCGGCGTCCGTTAAAAAATTACTACTACATACTAAATACTCACTTATGTCATGTGGCAGTGAACCTTATTTACTAAGTTGGGTAAACATTACCAAAAATGGGCATTTTAGATATGATGATATTACTTCGGAAATGAACATTGAATAGCCCAATATAAAAGAATTAGAATTCGATTCGGAATAGCCAACACATATGTAATCGTATTTGGAATAGATTACAGTTAAAATAAATGTTCCGTGCACAGTACCTAATCTCGGTTGGCGCTGTTGGCGTACAAGGTAATCAAAAGCTCGTTCACCTATCTTGTGGCTGCAGCATGCGCATAATGTGTCACAAGCCTTATCACAGCTGGGAAGATGCCAGAACCAAGTGTATAGGCTTGAGAAAAATTAAGATTTTGTTCGCTTTTTCTTATAACGATAAGAGAGAGATGGGAGTACGGGTTATGTTAGGATTGTTAGGTAATTCAACTGTTATACCTAAAGCCCAGCGAAATGAGGGCTTGGACTCTGGGAAGTTACCATTCGCCAAAGTGAAGACTCCTTCGAGCTGGTTCATTCAGTCTGGAAACAGTATGCTGTACATTTATGTAGTTGACGTGCCTTGGAATTTTTGTATGCAGAATATAGGTTTCTTTACTTAATCGAAATCATGTTGAACTTAAAGAAGGTAATATATTGATATTTATAATTTGAGATTTTAGGTTGATTTGATTCTGACATGACGGACCTCAATTTCTTTTGAACTACAAGGAAAATAGCAACAGAACATAATAGCTATAGGAAAATAGCGAGGAGTAAATGCATGTGTTGAATAAATTTACATTATGAAGTCATAACAAACAAGTGGCAGTGCTGTGATACATTTTGGATTTATGATACAGAGCTGCAGTAGCACCGAAATCAAAGATGAAATCAAAAATGATGAAACACCTTGGCAGTTGAGTAAAAAGGGCATAATCTTCATCATTCTAAATGAATTTTAGTGGCTGTCACTTATGTTTTACACGACGTAATTTAAAAAAATAATTGTATAAACTATCCATTGAAGTTATATAAAATATCTTAACTACGCGTAGTTCATTTCAGATTCTGTGTTACATTACAACAATTATAAGCTTTACGTACTTATCTATAATGGCAATGACAACATATCGGGTCGTTTTTCAGAATTTTACACATCACCTTTCTTCATTACCAAGGATGAAAATACTATAGGGTGAATTGACCATACAAAATTCACAACATGGCCTCATGCGTGCTAACAATGCAGATGCAGCCAGGACAATTGGCTTAACTTTCCTTCCGAAGTACGAAGTAACTCCAGTTGATATTTTTGGTTACTCAATCTATTATCGGCCACGTGAAAGCTTTTTAACCTTCGTAATTATAAGATTAACGCACTAAACACTGCGCCAATGTACTTCACCTTTTAATATACACGGGAAAATACGTTAGTCATACCCCGCCGCTAGCGACGGCGAAGTTATGCGGGATTCTCCTCCACCACCCGGACTTTTGCCCGTGGTAAGGATTTAATACTTAAATACCATGTATGTTTTCCCTCAACTTTGCCATGGGTGCGGTGGTGCCAGTAGTGGTAAACACTACCATGAACCCCGCCAGGTAGCCTTTCGGCATTCTCGTGTAATCTTACCTGCATAGTCTTAGGATAGTTTTCTACAAAATATCGACATTTGTGATTCTGATTTCCCGTCCGATTCGCATACAGCGATGCGGATATAATACAGTCTCAAAATAGACTGGTGGAAAAACAGTTGCTAAATAATACAGCATCAAAACAGTCGCACAATACTTAGCTTATTGCTCAAAAGAGATAAAAACGTGTAAACTGCTCATGATTACCATCGTTGCGAATTTTTACAGACAAGAACTAATGGCTGACTTACACACTTTACAAGACTTTACACACTCCACGAAGCCTTAAAAGTTACAAATAATATAGGTAGATGCTGTGCTAACCAAATCAAGCAGAAAATTATTCCGCGGTTATAATACCAACATAAAATAATCACAATTTATTAAAGGTAGCTTGCAAGTACATGCTACCATGCTACAAGAAAGTCAAGAGGAATTCATATGATAGAAGAACCTGTTCAGTCTGACTTCCTACTTAATGAATAATTAATGAATTGTTATTATTTACTGATAAACGATCTACTATATAACAAGTTTTTAAAGCTTACTTGATACAGTTCTAGTTGGGATTTCACCGTGTCTTTACCTTTATTATTTGATACAAATAAACAATGAAGAGTATTACAATATTTTCAGTGTTGTTAGGTAAGTAATTTAATATTACATTTGAATTTGTCATATCCAACTTTTTTCTTGGACTAAGTACTTAATCATTGTTAATTTTTTATTCTTATTAATTATTTTAATCAGCGGCACATATCAATATATCCAAAATTCTAAGATTTACTCAATTAAATTTTTTTTCACATAAAGTTGAATGTCGACGGAGAAAAGAATCTCGCATTTAGAGACAAAATATATTAATATTGGTGCGGTTGATAAAAGATTTATCCTAATCTTCCATGCAAGACGCTATGAGGAAAATGCTACGTTATTATTGTAATACAGCTGGTTATGTGACCTGTTTTTTATCTTCAAGGATAGGTAACGGAAGGTTTAAATTGAGCTTCTTTTACGAGTGGGATTAGATATATTATACCAACGTGGCTTGACTAATTCTCAAAATATCTAATATTTTGTGGTAAGATGCATCGGCACGGAATTGATTACCGGAATACTGTTCCCGAGAACTCGTTTCGCCAAATAATCTAATTTTGTTTCTCTATATTTTTCAACATTCCGATTGGACTAGTTTAATTTAAAAACGGACTAAGTCTAACTTTAATTTAATACGGTTAGGTTAGGTTAGGTTAGAATATAGTTATAAACATTAAGGAATTTGAGATATAAAACAAAATATTTCGGCGATGAAAACGTCAGCAAACAATTTTCAGCTCAGTATGTATGTATGTCTTTATTTGACGACTCTTTGTTTGATTACTTGTTTAAGGTAGAATTCGGAATTTCGAAGTTCTTGCCTTTTAAGGCGCTGAGAGTTGTTGAACTTAAAACGTAGCGAAATTCTTTATTACGTAGGTAAAGTCTAAAGGCAAAGATAAAGTATACCTGTTGACCGAAAAAGTTTATATAACTCATCACAGCTACCGGGGTTTTCAACTTATTCATCGGAGTTTTAATAAATTAAATAGTTTTGTTTGGAATTTAAAATATTGTCGCTTACAGTGCTAACATTTGACAAGCAATTTGTATTCTCTCTTAAGTATGTAAGTAACATCTAAATTGTGACTCAAGTTCTAACATTAGCTTATTTTTATAAAAGCAAAAATTTTCATTGCTGTTGAGGTTACTACATTATAATACCGTACGAGATTGACTAAAGTTACTATTAACTGGATTGTACTTAAGCGATGGTAATGTAATGTGCACCTAGTAAGTTATCCAAGTACACTGTAATCCTAGTGAATTTGAATACGAGTACTTATATTAATTTTAAGATAATATCATGGTATTGAAAAAACTTTAAAAGTCTCAGAATTTTGCCTGCGGGTAGCCGTGCAAATATCTATTTGATAGTGTTAACCTTACGAATACCCTTGCCAATTGTCTCGGATCATCTGGGACATCCCATTTCTGGGTCAGCTTTGGATTGTTTCACCAAGAACCCTTGCGGGCCGCCTTTTGCCCTTTTACAATATTAATACAATATTATCTATCAATAATAATTTTTATATGTATTCGTTGTGCATTTCGTATAGGTTAGATAAATGATGGGTAGGGATATAATGTGCGTAACCTACGAACGAAAGCGTCAGCGACTAATTCATTTATTTTTTAAACAAAGTTAACATTATACAACTTTTATTATTTTACAGTATTACATATTCAAGCAACATGGGCTGATGTGAGTATGTTGAAATTGATATTATTGTTTAGTATTGTAAGTGTAGTTAGTCTAGCTGATAACAGATGACGCTGTTTATTTCTAAATCGCGGTGTGGCCAAGTTGTCATGAAATATACAAGTGATTACCTCATATGACATTTCTTCGTTCGCTTGTTTTTGGTTACGACGGTAACGATAAATGTTCTCTATTTAAAGTGTGTTTCTATGTGATTGCGGCGCCCTCTTCAGTGTTGTTTGGATTAAACATAAACAGAATATTTTTATTAAACTATTATAAGGGATGTAGTTTTATAGTTCAGGGCCTATGAAAAGCATTTTTTTTCTTTTATACATACCTAAAAAATAATTACAATATAATGTCATTCAAATGTCAGTGAAGTCTGAACAACAATCTAAATGCGTACCTACCTAAGCCTAAAAGCTACAAGTGTAAAAATTGAGTAGTAGGAGTAAAGGCGATTCTCTAAAAAAAGTGTATTTTTAATTCATGCTGTGCATATATAAATTATCATAATTTAGAATGTGATATTGTGAATTCCAATTAATGTTAGAATCAATATTTATATAATAATCAATGATTTAAATCTATACATTTTATTAATTGACATGAAGGTTTGTCTCATTAAATCATATAAATCAAATTTTATTTAATAATACCGTTAAATGTTAACGATATCTACTAAATAACTAGAATTTATTAATCGTTAACGTTTGTCTCTTGTAAACGATAGTTAAATCACAAAAGTAATTTGTTAATCCTATCGCTCGAGTGAAAAACGTTTTGTCGACCTTAGTCGTATAGTAGGTCACTATGAAAATCCTATTTATTTTAACGGAATAACATACAATAGACCTATCTAAATATTGGTGTAAGAATTATTCAAATCGTATGAGTAGTCTCGGAGATAATATTTGAACTTACAATCATTTACCCTTTTTTATAATATTAGTGAGGATGATTTAACTTATGTTTAACTTATATCTTTACGGTAATATTCTAATATTTTTATTGAGTTTTGTAAGTCCCTAAATCTTTGAAAATATGAGTTCAGTCCTTTCAAATAGCATACGCTGTATTTATTCTGCAAAAATTACAGAAATCACTGTGACAATGATGCTTCACATATGTAGTTATCTCTAGATTTCAATGTGTCGTTTTAAATTTCTCTTAATGTACTTTTTAGGTGTGCACTACAAAGCCTGATTTTGGAGCGCCAGGACGAAGGTTGAGCGAACAAAGTAAGAAAATATTCGTCTTTATTAAGATAAATGTTTCTGCAACTAGTAAATGTACTAGTTGCAGAAGGTATGCCTTAGCGTAGCTACATACACGTAGCTATACGGAAACTAAGGCGGTTAACACACTGCACCGCGCCTCGTCGCGTAGCGCGTGGCCGCAGATTTTATCATTGTATGCAAGAATCTCAATTAATATAGAAAACACGCCTATGACAACACACTGCCGACGCGGGAACGCGCGGGTAGGCGCCCCGCGCTTAGATTCTGCGCGGGAGCGCGGGGCGTGAAGAAGTAGGGTCAACTTGTATTGCTACTCCGCGCGGAGAAGCAGATTACACCGCTAAGATAGGCAGATTTGCGCCTCCATCCCCGCGCGCATTTTCTGTCGCTACGTGCACCGCGGCGGGATGCATCTCTTGTGTGTGAACCGCCTTAATAGTATAAATACTTGGAATAAACAGATTTAAAAGCGGTCAAGTGCGTATCGGTCCACGTGCACTGTAGGGATCTAGGGTAAAAAGTTCCGTAGATGTGGTAGCTGTTCCTTAAAAATTACTCTTCGATGTAAGTCGACTATTGCTCGTTATCCGGTAAAGTCTTCCGAGCTATGATAATTTGTTTTGTCTTCGTAAATAAAATTTGTTACATTTACACCAATTAGCCTAGCCTATAGTAAGCACTGTAAGGCTTGTGTTTTGGATACGAGGGTAACGGATAGACATACGTATATGATACATAGATATATAATATTTATATATACCCATGACTCAGGTACAAATGCTCATATTCATCACACAAACATTTACCCGGAAGGAACCCAAAACCATCGGTGCGAAAGACAGGATCAGTACCGTTGCACCAAAGGGTAGTCAAATTATATATACTACTACTGTGATTTTTGGGAGGTATTTGACTCAGACAAAAATTATCTCATAATATCTGGCACACGGATTCTTAAATTGAAAAGTTGGTCTTTACAATCTCTAAAAAATACCCTTAAATATATTTTTTAAGATTTTTTCTACTGTTTGTCGGCGTGATCAAAATATGTGTGAAAATATATCAAAATATGTCAACAGCCTCTGCGCTAAGCCAGGGATATACAGACAGACGGACGGACATGGCGAAACTATAAGGTTTCCTTGTTTACTTCAGAACCCTAAAACGAGACATATTACATCTTAAGTGTTAAATAAACATCTCTTTCCGGGTACTTAAGCAGTTTAGTAAGAAAAAACAGGCTATTATGTAAGTATATGTGACTAAAATAAGGAGAATCTAAAAAGAAATAAAATATTCAAAGAAAGGATTTTCATGATTATAAATATTTAATTTTTCCTGTTCCAGAGTGTCGTGAGTACAACTGGGAGAAAAAATGCTCATCTTCCAAGGGTGAATAAAAGTTTTTAATTATTTTTACCCTTTCAAATAGGATTCTGTTTGAATAATTTTTAAGGCAAAATGATAACTTAAAATTGAATTAAGGTCATCATCATATTAAATGAAGATTTCTATTTCAACATATTTTGTTTATATTATTATTTATTTATATTTATTTATTAAATAAATAAATAAATAAATATATAAATTTCTACGAACTCACGCTAATTTTATTTGTTCACACTAAGTGTAGTTTGTACTATGTTTATACTAAATAAAGAAGAAAATACACAAATAACTTTATAACAACTATGACTTAGGAAATAATGTTTATGGTCTTTATACAAATATATGCCCAACCAAGATCGGTCCAGGACCATAGATGCAGGAAGCAGGATCGCTACTTTTAGACTAAACGGTTTTCAATGAATGTTTTTAGAGCTTTGGCGATGAGGTACTGTTTAATCTTATTTAATTGTAATCCAGTCCATAGAACGTAACAGAACATGGGCAGGACATCCAAAGGTTGCGGGTTCGTTTCCCGCCTGAGAATTTGCTTGTGAGCCGAGTCGATGTTTTCTTGTATTTTTCTATTTAAATAATTTATCTCAATTCAGTCTTTGTTCTGTGTCTTTGCTTATCTTTATGTATAATATGGTATGTTGTTTCAGATGCTGAAGCCAATCAACGCCCTTACTTGGTCAGTAATAGTTTTCTTATTTTTTTTTTTTTTTACTGCAGAAAGTTGGCAAACAAGTAAACTGCCCACCTGATGGAAAGTGGTAGCAGTCACCTATAATACATGTGGCTCTTGTGAGATTCGCAGCAAAACTGCAACCCCCACAAGAACCGCAGTGTACGTTGCCAACTTGTGACACAAGATGTAAAGTCACTGTACCTAGTAATTTCACTGCCATATCTTACCCTTCAAACCGGAACACAGCAATGCAAGCACTGCTGCTTTGCGGCAGAAATAGGTAAGACGGAGGTACCTAAGCAGACGACCCTGGTACAGAGTCTCCCTCCAGTTATAAATTCAAACTTGTAATACTATTGCTTTAATAAAGTACTAAGAAAATTAAAGTAATGTTGCCAGTTGTAAGGTGTGTCTTAAAGTGCCTAAGTGATAAGTAAAGCTAAGAAATGTCGAAATAGTCTTTGATGAAGCAGGAATTATTTATTACGAAGTTAAGCTCGAGAGCTTGTTGAAGCCGTGGTTCGTTGCTAAGGTCAATATATTTATTTATTACCACCAACGTAACACACTATAACAACAAAAAATCCCAAAGCCAATTGCTGTCTTAACTATAGGTAGTCGTGAATTCATAAATATTCAAAATCCAAAAATAAAAGCCAAAAAAGAGATAATAAGTTATGGTAATATGTAAAAATGGCGATCACTAACTGTGGGACGGAATTTTTATATATATTGATACTTAGATATATAATACTAGCTGACCCAGGCACGCGTTGCTGTGCTATAAATTAAAATGAAACCTAACCGATGGCCTAAGTCGGAACATATCCAGCAAAATGAAAAAAAACATCAAAATCGGTTCAGTAGTTTCGGAGTTCATCGCGGTCAAACAGTGTGACAGGGAATTCTTATACAGAAATGAAAAACAAACAGCGTATCAATAAGAAATAAAAGAAAGAATCACATCATTAATAATATTAATAAAATAGCATTATTAAATTAAATTCTTGTTTGTTATTAGATAAAATGTCGCTTTAATTGTTTCTTCGATAAAATATAATAGTGTCTCTGTGATCCGTTTAGAATTGAGAAACAGGCGGAATTTACTCTTGCACGTGCAAAAGAAGAATAGGTTATAAGTAAATGGGGTGTAAAAATGAAGATCCTGACCCATTTAGGGATAGTACAGTATGCCATTAGCTTGTATAAAAACAATTGATCCACAAGCATTATATTATTTTCCAAGTTACACAAGCCGTAAACTGAGAGGCTCTTCTCAAAGGTGTTCATAACCTTAGCCTTATTGCCTTGATAAGCAAGACGACATAAAATATTTTTAAAATCCGTTCCAGTCACTTAATGTTAACGCTGTAAAATGGAGACCATACTTGGCTGCGATATTGGAGACAGGAATACATATAGTTGAGTAAAGCAATATTTTCGTTGATGGCTACTTAAAATCTTTACTATTTCACAGAGCAGAGTTCATTATCATAAAAACTCGAGACACGGTTATATCTACGAGTATATGGATGTGAAAATGCAGTGTTTTTTATCGAGATTAAACGGTGTTTATCGTTATCAAACTCTTTCGGTGTTTGACCTTCAATACAGTACGCTGCAGTGGTATTATTTCTATTCCTAGTGAACTCAAGGTTTAAAGACATACAACTGTTTTTGCACCATATAGACAATTGATTTAAGTCTTTCTACATTCGTAACGGCTGGTCATCGGATGGATCCTGAACAATTTATGTGTTACGCTTTATGGTTTTTTCATTTATAGAGAAGGCCGCCGTAAGAACAGATTTTAATTGATCATTATAAATAAATAAATATTTCTCATATTCACACCAATTAGCCTAGCCCAAAGTAAGCACTGTAAGGCTTGTGTTATGGATACTAGGGTAAAGGATAGACATACATATGTAATATTCATAGAAATATATAAAAACACCCATGACTTAGGTAAAAAATGGTCGTATTCATCATACAAACATTTGCCCCTTTCGGGATTTGAACCCGGGACCGTCAGTGCGAAAGGCAGGATCACTACCGTTGCACCAAACGGTCGTCAACATCGTCACCATTTAATGGTATTAGAATTTATCTCATTAATGATATTTCATTAAAGGTTCAAAAATAAAAGTAAACGGAGCCAGTGCAATAAAATAGCTACTTATTTAGATTAATGATGATAAATTTGGACAACATTGCGTATATTATTCCAAACCCAAATACCTACAGCACTTTTTAACCAACAATGCAAATTAATACAACAGCTGGATTTAATGCTCGTAGCATTTCCTTATATTCATAGTTTTATTTCATTAACTCGTAAACATACCAATCGAGGTAAAGATGTCGTAACATTTTCTCATATATTACCATTTATGATTTTTTTTATTTCTGCATCATCAATGCTATTAATTAATTATCAATATTTTTTAAATAGAAAAATACTAGTAAAAATCGACTCGGCTCGAACTCGTAGATATTTGCCCACTGCTTTTCCAATTTAGGTAGAGATCCTTGTGAGCAGCCGTTGCGAGGTGGTTGTGGGTTTCAGCTTAAAATCCGACATATATGGGGATAAAAAATTAAATGAGACTTTTTACCTGTTTTGTCCTTACGATAAAGTTTGCATACGGTTCTCTTTTTTGGATACAGACTCAAATTAAATGGTCTTTTGAAGATCGCTTTATGTAATGGCAGCGATCCGGCCTTTTGCGACAAAAGTCCGGGGTATGAATCCTGGTAGGGGCATATTAGTTAGTTTGACGGGACTATGACCGAATTTAACCTCATGATTGGGCCATTGTATTTGCGTGATGAGTACAAGCATTTGCTCCCGATTCATGGTCGTGTATACCTATACTTTTTATGTATTCTATACGTCGTTTAGTACCCATTGTACAATCTTTGCTTAGAATGGGTGACAATAAGAGTTGTGAGTCGTGGAAAATTTATTATTGGCATTGCTCATTAATGGCATGAAATAATCACACCAGTTGTCCGAAACGTGGACTGTAACTTCAACCGCAACGTTATTCTGAATAAAGTAGTAACACATACATAAAATAAGGTCTAACAACAATCTTTTTGAACAGGGCTCTATTGCCTTCAGGAACAAAAACGAGAAGTTGAGTTTCGCGTGTGCCGCAACCCTCATCAGCCCCAAATTTGCTGTAACTACTGCCCACTGTCTAAATGGCATTGGAGGTTTAAATGCTGAATTCGTGCGATTTGGCAACAAGGACATTAAAGCTGTAAGTCTCCCTCCACTCGATACTCTAACCTTGGTTACAATTCTTACACTATACTGCAGAAAACAAAGTAAAAAATGCGACCTCTACCGATGCTATTTGCATTATAATAACATAATAGTTAAAAACAATTTAATTTTAAAACATATTTGGAGCGGAGCGAAGCGAAGCTCCCATGGATCAGCTTCAATGGCGCAATGTCTGTTACGCCATAACTTCCAGAGTTCTTAACCGATTTTAATATTTTTTATGGTGAATCAAATCAACAGGTTTAGAACCAGATGGTGACGGAGCCCGAATTTTGAAATTCGCAAAAAAAAATTTTTTTTTTCTTTTTTAGGTATTACGTTCCGCTCCAATATATGGTTCTAGCGTAGCTTTATGCTTAGCAACTGCATCACCTAGTTAGATTTGAAAACAGTTTGGGGTAGCTAATAGAAAATATTGAATTTATTATTTTTGGATTAGTTTGCAATATTCAAATTTAACACAGTAGAGCATAATGAAGTGTGTCTTGTGAATTATAAAGAAACATAAACAATATTTGATAGTCATGTGCTCTGGATGTCAAATAGTTTTGAGGAATGGTCATGCAGTTTTGATATGTTTAGAAAATTCATAATTTTATTCACGTTAATTTAAAAAGGGTTAACAATTTAAATAAAAATAGGTTTTGTTCAATATAAAAATACGGGTTTTTACACAAATACAATCACTTACACTTTCTTACATCTGTTTTTATTTATTTAGGAACAAGTTATCGACGCCAAAATCGTCAGAAAGCTCTCTCATCCACAATACATAGCCCCCAAGTTTGCGTACGACATAGGCCTCCTTGAGTTTGAAAATCCTCTGCCTATTAACAATGTTGTCGCGCCCGCTTGCCTGTGGTCACAACCGGATATCACCACCAACCAAGATGTGGAAGTCGCAGCATGGGCTACTCGTACGTCCTACAATTATTAAGATTTAATCCCAAATTTTCTAGAAACAGAGACAGTGCACTTGCTATTTTGCCCTGGCTTTAATCAGTCCGTTATTTATTTACTATGAGCCAACGTTGGTCCAAATACCCATAATATTATATAAATCTAATAAAACTAAAGATATTATATAAACGAGAACTAATTATTGTAGTAAATAACGTAGTATTACATTATCGAACATTTATTAAGCATTTCTTGAGCTCAATAGGGTGATACAAGATAGTATTCATAAAATGACTGTATAATGTCCTCATGTATGAAAAAATCTATTAACAGTCTTGATTTGTACTTAAATTTAAGTTTCTTAAAGATGCGGGCACACAATCAGTTAATTTGCTGATATATTGTATTAGAAACAACAATGAGAGGCAACTGTTAATAAAGAAACTTAATTCAAATACCCTCGACGTTGGGCTTATTCGAGGTATTTTGTCGGAACCAACGACAGAGGTTGCTAAAATACTTTGTCGCTAGTTACGGTTTTTCAATAGCTGTCTCTCATTGGAACGGAATAAAATATGGTTACGATAGGATTGACATGTCTGATGGAAAAAAAACAATCAGTTATTTTTATATAAATGATTGCTCGAAAGCGAGTGACTTATGTATTTTAAACAAAACTGTTTTACCTTTTCTAGGAGACCAAGAAATACCTAACATTTTGAATACAATGAAAGTGCATGTCATCGATTCTAAAACGTGTGGCCCGTTGATAGAAAGCTACTATAATAGACGCTGGAAAAAACTGGAGGATCACCAGCTGTGTGTTAATGAGACAGACACTGAGGGATATTTCTGCCGTGTAAGTTTTTTTTATTATGTCTGAATATTATTGACGTCGTTTTTGGAATCTTGTGAGATTTTACTGTTTAAGTGAATAGCTCTATGATTGAGGTATTAGGAAAATTACAAATCTATCTATAAATATCTTAATACACAATTTTTTTCTTTATTTCATTTTGTTTCATATGCCCATATAATAACCAATTAAATATACAAAGCTTAGTAATGTAGGTATACAAAATTATGTGTTGTCATTAAGAATGTTAACAGAAAATACCACTTTTTTCATAAAATATCCATACAAGTCGGAAATTTTATAGGTAAGCACACTGTATATTAACGAATTATGCAAAAATAACTGAAGGACGAAAAAAATACGGGTTGAGTTTCGAAGGAAAATACCTGTATATCGGTTTCTTTTTGTTCATTATATTCGCGCAATACAGTCTGTGAAAGGTTTATTCCTTACTATAGTTCGTTTTGTTGCACAAGCAACATATTTAGGTATTTTATTATTAATAATAATATAACTTATATTAACACCCTTTATTAAGGTTATATATATATAAATCGCAGCTTAAAGGAAGCCGCGTTTGGCTTATGTTCTGGATTCAAGGGTAACGGATAGAATAGACATACATATTTTACGATACGAAAATGCGTGATATTTATAGAAATATGTATAAATCAGTCTCAGGTACAAAAGCTCGTATTTATCACACAATCATCTCCCTTTCCTAGACTCCAACCCAATTCCAAGGGTCACTCCCGCTCGGCTAAACCGGTCTTCTCAAGTTTCGGATATTATTGATTACAGGGATCCTCTGGAGCACCCATCGTGACCTCGGTGCCATTGGAAGGTGGAGACAAGATGTCCTACGTTCAAGCCTATGCATCCTTCGGACGCGGTTGTGATCCTGGCATCGCTATTTACATCAAGATAGCCAGTTTTGTCGACTGGATTGAACAGACTGTATGGTCGTAGCATTAGGCTCACTGAATTTATGATTAATGAAAAAAACATTTTACAAATATCTATTGTTTTGCTGTTTATCCCTCGTGTAGGCTACGACGGAAGTTTTCTTTTCCAATGTGGTCTATAGTTAAAGCAAAAATTTAGTAGCAAAAAAGCATATTTCCTGAAAATGTTCTATTTCTCGGGCAATATTTTTATATATCCGTCTACTGAAAAGACTTAAAAGACCAATATTGTAGCCAGTAGAATTGATAGATAGAGAAAGTAAATGAGTTATTAAAATTATAGCGTGTATGAACATCACTCATCGAATAATACAAAAATAACAAATATCTAGATGACATTACTTTTTGAAAAAAAAAGTGTTTTTTTTGAATTCTTAAAATTCGGTAAATTGTCGTTTTCTTGTAGTGTTTATAAAAAAATATTTATATTACATATGATGACAGTATAGAATGTAACTGTGGTTAAAATATACGGATTCACCTCATAGAAAGAACAAAAATTGACATTAATGCTCCTTCTATAAAACAATGTATAAAACTGCATTTTGTTAACCTAACAATGCTGTTGGACATCTGATCTACGTTGTTATCAATGAAATTTGTTTTACAATTACAATTCTTCTTAAATTCCTTGAATCACTAAGTATATCTACTTTTTTAGTTATAGATATCTTTGCCACCAACAATAATGTCCGACAGTTTGTATAGAAACGATCCTTTGTAGGTCAGAATTGTTGGTTACCTCTCCTGTGTGTGGAAACTGCACATACGAGTATAATTAAAATTTTTGCTTAACCGATACTTGTTACCAGCTGCTACCTTAATATGTATCGATTATAATAACACTGATTTTATGGATAAGAAGTTATTAGAATAAAACACTTTTTTACGGATTTTTGCGCATGTTTTATTTTATTTTATATTTAATCCTGACGTTTCGACTCCTTTACAGGAGCCGTGATCACAGGATGACTAAGATGATGGTTGTCATGTATTTTCTACTACCTTCACAATATTTTAATCGGGCACGTTCCTAATTATTAAATTATTTTATATAAATCAAGTTGTTTTATTTTATATTAAAACATTATTTAGTTATTTAATTAATTCTCACTACGATTACATTGTATACTACTGAGTCTACTACCAGTTCGGAAATTGGGAGGGCCTTCCGAGAAGAACTGGCGAAAGAAACTCGGGCAGGGGGACCGACCTCCATCTTACTGTTTAATTATTTGCAAAAAGAGCTAACTACATCATCAGGTCTTGCAGTGTGTGTTTTTGTAGGTATTAATTTATTAATTATGGGGTCCCAAGCAGGTGGAACGCTCCAACCTTCGTCTCTATTGAAATTAGGATGTTTCTTAATTTCAATAGCCTCGCGTAGCATCCTAGGAACAAATCTTTGTTCTCTAGCGAGAATTTGTGGTTTATCAAAACGAATATAGTGGTTTGGCCCCTCAAAAGCATGCTCACACACTGCAGACCTATTATCGCGCCTATGTTTCATGTCAGCTACGTGTTCTTTAATGCGCGTCCCTATACTTCTCTTTGTTTGCCCGATGTATGAGAGCCCACAGTCACAATCGATTTTGTAGACACCCGCTGCCTGAAGGGGTATATTACACTTGACCGATCGTAAGAATTGGTCAATCTTCCTGGCTGGTTTAAAGTAAGTTTTAATAGAAACCCTCTTCAGAATATTCCCAATCTTGTCCGTGACCCCCTTCATGTAGGGAAGGACAGCAGGTTGGCGCTCTACTGTGGCTGGTTTGGCGCGGCTTCTGTGACGCAGTCTTGGTACTCGCAACTTGTTATCTTGTAGTACTTGCTTGACATGCTGAAGTTCAGCAGTCAGATGTTGTTGGTCACAGATGCCGCGAGCTCTCTGAAACAAAGATTTCCCTACGGTAGCTAACTGTATAGGATGGTGGTGAGAGTCACCATTTAAATATCTATCGGTATGAGTTGCCTTTCTGTACACTGTATGACTAAGGGTTTGATTTGGATTCCTGCTGATTTGAATATCTAGGAAGGCTATTTTATTGTCTGTCTCTAATTCCATAGTAAATTGTATGTTGGGATGAACGGAATTAAGGTGACTTAAAAAGACAGAAACCATATCTCTTGGTAATATAGCAAATGTGTCATCTACATACCTTTTGTAAAAGCGTGGACACACCGGTGCCGTCGCTAGGGCCCTTTCCTCAAAGTCCTCCATGAATATGTCGGCGACTATGGGTGATACAGGAGAGCCCATTGCTACACCATCCACTTGTAGGTAGAATTCATCATTCCACAAGAGATAGCCCGATGTTAGGCAGTGTTCCAGTAATTTTGAATATTCACTTGGTATATTGTGTTTCTCTAGTCTCTTCCTAGTGACATCAATGCAATCTTGAACAGGTAAGCTTGTGAATAAAGATTGGACATCGAAGCTAACCATAGTTTCATCATCAGTGAGACGTAGGTGTTGTATCTCACTAACAAAATGGTAGGAATCCTTTACATAGGCAGTTGTTTTACCCCTTAGTGGTGATAGTATTTTAGCTACGTGTTTAGCCAAACGGTAGGTTGGTGAGTCAATTTGGCTAACGATGGGACGTAGCGGTACATCTTGTTTGTGTATTTTCGGCAACCCATACAACTTCGGCGGTTTAGGGCAGGAAGGAATAAGATAGTTGACGTCAAGATCTAATACCTCGGAATGCGTCTTGATGAGTTCACTGGTTTTCTTCAGTACCTTAGAAGTTTGGTCGTTTTTAACTTTTTTGTATGTGTTCTCATCCGACAAGAGCTGGAGCATTTTATCATTATAATCTGACGTATCCATTACTACCGTGGCATTGCCTTTGTCTGCTCGGAGGATTGTAAGATTAGATTTATTTCGCAGGTTTTTTAAAGCGTTATATTCATTATAAGAGAGGTTAGGTTTCGGCGGTTTACTACGTCGTAGAACAGATGAAATGTCTTGACGGATTGCCTCCATATCCTCCTTTTTGAAGTTATTTTTAACCAAACAATCCTCAACGTTACATATAATGTCCTCATACGGTATCCTGCGAGGGGCAACCGCGAAGTTTAATCCTTTTTCTAAAACTTTTAAAGTAGGTTCATCCAATGTTTGTTTTGATAAATTGACAACTGCGCGGGATTGGTTAGAAACTCTATGGTCTGTGGTGGTATTACAGTCTGCGTTCCGATACTTATAATGACGGGTTGTTTCTAGTCTCTGGTATTTTGAGATTTGTCTATTCCTACATTCATTATATTTTGCTGTTTCTCGTTTATGAAGCAAATTTATGCAGTTATTAAAGTCTTCCCTAGACAGTTGTATTTTTAACTCATTGGATGAACAATCAATTTTATTATTTAATATATTTAAGTTAAAACGATGCTCCCGAATCAAACTGATTAGTAGTTTTTTGCTTGCCTGTTGTAAGATCCTGGCGCTCCCACGTATGTCACACTTAGGAGTGATTCGGACACAGTGCGGGATGAGACCTTGGTCACGGCATCTCTTCAAGAAATTCAAAGATGTTATCTTTCTTGCGCGCTTAGTCATCAGGTCTTCCAACCGGCGGATTTTGTTGGCGATGTCCAGCCCGTACTGGTTAACATATTTAGTTCTTACACTTCCGCGCACATTACACATCAGAATAAAACACTTTTTTACGGATTTTTGCGCATGTTTTATTTTATTTTATATTTAATCCTGACGTTTCGACTCCTTTACAGGAGCCGTGATCACAGGATGACTAAGATGATGGTTGTCATGTATTTTCTACTACCTTCACAATATTTTAATCGGGCACGTTCCTAATTATTAAATTATTTTATATAAATCAAGTTGTTTTATTTTATATTAAAACATTATTTAGTTATTTAATTAATTCTCACTACGATTACATTGTATACTACTGAGTCTACTACCAGTTCGGAAATTGGGAGGGCCTTCCGAGAAGAACTGGCGAAAGAAACTCGGGCAGGGGGACCGACCTCCATCTTACTGTTTAATTATTTGCAAAAAGAGCTAACTACATCATCAGGTCTTGCAGTGTGTGTTTTTGTAGGTATTAATTTATTAATTATGGGGTCCCAAGCAGGTGGAACGCTCCAACCTTCGTCTCTATTGAAATTAGGATGTTTCTTAATTTCAATAGCCTCGCGTAGCATCCTAGGAACAAATCTTTGTTCTCTAGCGAGAATTTGTGGTTTATCAAAACGAATATAGTGGTTTGGCCCCTCAAAAGCATGCTCACACACTGCAGACCTATTATCGCGCCTATGTTTCATGTCAGCTACGTGTTCTTTAATGCGCGTCCCTATACTTCTCTTTGTTTGCCCGATGTATGAGAGCCCACAGTCACAATCGATTTTGTAGACACCCGCTGCCTGAAGGGGTATATTACACTTGACCGATCGTAAGAATTGGTCAATCTTCCTGGCTGGTTTAAAGTAAGTTTTAATAGAAACCCTCTTCAGAATATTCCCAATCTTGTCCGTGACCCCCTTCATGTAGGGAAGGACAGCAGGTTGGCGCTCTACTGTGGCTGGTTTGGCGCGGCTTCTGTGACGCAGTCTTGGTACTCGCAACTTGTTATCTTGTAGTACTTGCTTGACATGCTGAAGTTCAGCAGTCAGATGTTGTTGGTCACAGATGCCGCGAGCTCTCTGAAACAAAGATTTCCCTACGGTAGCTAACTGTATAGGATGGTGGTGAGAGTCACCATTTAAATATCTATCGGTATGAGTTGCCTTTCTGTACACTGTATGACTAAGGGTTTGATTTGGATTCCTGCTGATTTGAATATCTAGGAAGGCTATTTTATTGTCTGTCTCTAATTCCATAGTAAATTGTATGTTGGGATGAACGGAATTAAGGTGACTTAAAAAGACAGAAACCATATCTCTTGGTAATATAGCAAATGTGTCATCTACATACCTTTTGTAAAAGCGTGGACACACCGGTGCCGTCGCTAGGGCCCTTTCCTCAAAGTCCTCCATGAATATGTCGGCGACTATGGGTGATACAGGAGAGCCCATTGCTACACCATCCACTTGTAGGTAGAATTCATCATTCCACAAGAGATAGCCCGATGTTAGGCAGTGTTCCAGTAATTTTGAATATTCACTTGGTATATTGTGTTTCTCTAGTCTCTTCCTAGTGACATCAATGCAATCTTGAACAGGTAAGCTTGTGAATAAAGATTGGACATCGAAGCTAACCATAGTTTCATCATCAGTGAGACGTAGGTGTTGTATCTCACTAACAAAATGGTAGGAATCCTTTACATAGGCAGTTGTTTTACCCCTTAGTGGTGATAGTATTTTAGCTACGTGTTTAGCCAAACGGTAGGTTGGTGAGTCAATTTGGCTAACGATGGGACGTAGCGGTACATCTTGTTTGTGTATTTTCGGCAACCCATACAACTTCGGCGGTTTAGGGCAGGAAGGAATAAGATAGTTGACGTCAAGATCTAATACCTCGGAATGCGTCTTGATGAGTTCACTGGTTTTCTTCAGTACCTTAGAAGTTTGGTCGTTTTTAACTTTTTTGTATGTGTTCTCATCCGACAAGAGCTGGAGCATTTTATCATTATAATCTGACGTATCCATTACTACCGTGGCATTGCCTTTGTCTGCTCGGAGGATTGTAAGATTAGATTTATTTCGCAGGTTTTTTAAAGCGTTATATTCATTATAAGAGAGGTTAGGTTTCGGCGGTTTACTACGTCGTAGAACAGATGAAATGTCTTGACGGATTGCCTCCATATCCTCCTTTTTGAAGTTATTTTTAACCAAACAATCCTCAACGTTACATATAATGTCCTCATACGGTATCCTGCGAGGGGCAACCGCGAAGTTTAATCCTTTTTCTAAAACTTTTAAAGTAGGTTCATCCAATGTTTGTTTTGATAAATTGACAACTGCGCGGGATTGGTTAGAAACTCTATGGTCTGTGGTGGTATTACAGTCTGCGTTCCGATACTTATAATGACGGGTTGTTTCTAGTCTCTGGTATTTTGAGATTTGTCTATTCCTACATTCATTATATTTTGCTGTTTCTCGTTTATGAAGCAAATTTATGCAGTTATTAAAGTCTTCCCTAGACAGTTGTATTTTTAACTCATTGGATGAACAATCAATTTTATTATTTAATATATTTAAGTTAAAACGATGCTCCCGAATCAAACTGATTAGTAGTTTTTTGCTTGCCTGTTGTAAGATCCTGGCGCTCCCACGTATGTCACACTTAGGAGTGATTCGGACACAGTGCGGGATGAGACCTTGGTCACGGCATCTCTTCAAGAAATTCAAAGATGTTATCTTTCTTGCGCGCTTAGTCATCAGGTCTTCCAACCGGCGGATTTTGTTGGCGATGTCCAGCCCGTACTGGTTAACATATTTAGTTCTTACACTTCCGCGCACATTACACATCAGAATAAAACACTTTTTTACGGATTTTTGCGCATGTTTTATTTTATTTTATATTTAATCCTGACGTTTCGACTCCTTTACAGGAGCCGTGATCACAGGATGACTAAGATGATGGTTGTCATGTATTTTCTACTACCTTCACAATATTTTAATCGGGCACGTTCCTAATTATTAAATTATTTTATATAAATCAAGTTGTTTTATTTTATATTAAAACATTATTTAGTTATTTAATTAATTCTCACTACGATTACATTGTATACTACTGAGTCTACTACCAGTTCGGAAATTGGGAGGGCCTTCCGAGAAGAACTGGCGAAAGAAACTCGGGCAGGGGGACCGACCTCCATCTTACTGTTTAATTATTTGCAAAAAGAGCTAACTACATCATCAGGTCTTGCAGTGTGTGTTTTTGTAGGTATTAATTTATTAATTATGGGGTCCCAAGCAGGTGGAACGCTCCAACCTTCGTCTCTATTGAAATTAGGATGTTTCTTAATTTCAATAGCCTCGCGTAGCATCCTAGGAACAAATCTTTGTTCTCTAGCGAGAATTTGTGGTTTATCAAAACGAATATAGTGGTTTGGCCCCTCAAAAGCATGCTCACACACTGCAGACCTATTATCGCGCCTATGTTTCATGTCAGCTACGTGTTCTTTAATGCGCGTCCCTATACTTCTCTTTGTTTGCCCGATGTATGAGAGCCCACAGTCACAATCGATTTTGTAGACACCCGCTGCCTGAAGGGGTATATTACACTTGACCGATCGTAAGAATTGGTCAATCTTCCTGGCTGGTTTAAAGTAAGTTTTAATAGAAACCCTCTTCAGAATATTCCCAATCTTGTCCGTGACCCCCTTCATGTAGGGAAGGACAGCAGGTTGGCGCTCTACTGTGGCTGGTTTGGCGCGGCTTCTGTGACGCAGTCTTGGTACTCGCAACTTGTTATCTTGTAGTACTTGCTTGACATGCTGAAGTTCAGCAGTCAGATGTTGTTGGTCACAGATGCCGCGAGCTCTCTGAAACAAAGATTTCCCTACGGTAGCTAACTGTATAGGATGGTGGTGAGAGTCACCATTTAAATATCTATCGGTATGAGTTGCCTTTCTGTACACTGTATGACTAAGGGTTTGATTTGGATTCCTGCTGATTTGAATATCTAGGAAGGCTATTTTATTGTCTGTCTCTAATTCCATAGTAAATTGTATGTTGGGATGAACGGAATTAAGGTGACTTAAAAAGACAGAAACCATATCTCTTGGTAATATAGCAAATGTGTCATCTACATACCTTTTGTAAAAGCGTGGACACACCGGTGCCGTCGCTAGGGCCCTTTCCTCAAAGTCCTCCATGAATATGTCGGCGACTATGGGTGATACAGGAGAGCCCATTGCTACACCATCCACTTGTAGGTAGAATTCATCATTCCACAAGAGATAGCCCGATGTTAGGCAGTGTTCCAGTAATTTTGAATATTCACTTGGTATATTGTGTTTCTCTAGTCTCTTCCTAGTGACATCAATGCAATCTTGAACAGGTAAGCTTGTGAATAAAGATTGGACATCGAAGCTAACCATAGTTTCATCATCAGTGAGACGTAGGTGTTGTATCTCACTAACAAAATGGTAGGAATCCTTTACATAGGCAGTTGTTTTACCCCTTAGTGGTGATAGTATTTTAGCTACGTGTTTAGCCAAACGGTAGGTTGGTGAGTCAATTTGGCTAACGATGGGACGTAGCGGTACATCTTGTTTGTGTATTTTCGGCAACCCATACAACTTCGGCGGTTTAGGGCAGGAAGGAATAAGATAGTTGACGTCAAGATCTAATACCTCGGAATGCGTCTTGATGAGTTCACTGGTTTTCTTCAGTACCTTAGAAGTTTGGTCGTTTTTAACTTTTTTGTATGTGTTCTCATCCGACAAGAGCTGGAGCATTTTATCATTATAATCTGACGTATCCATTACTACCGTGGCATTGCCTTTGTCTGCTCGGAGGATTGTAAGATTAGATTTATTTCGCAGGTTTTTTAATGCGTTATATTCATTATAAGAGAGGTTAGGTTTCGGCGGTTTACTACGTCGTAGAACAGATGAAATGTCTTGACGGATTGCCTCCATATCCTCCTTTTTGAAGTTATTTTTAACCAAACAATCCTCAACGTTACATATAATGTCCTCATACGGTATCCTGCGAGGGGCAACCGCGAAGTTTAATCCTTTTTCTAAAACTTTTAAAGTAGGTTCATCCAATGTTTGTTTTGATAAATTGACAACTGCGCGGGATTGGTTAGAAACTCTATGGTCTGTGGTGGTATTACAGTCTGCGTTCCGATACTTATAATGACGGGTTGTTTCTAGTCTCTGGTATTTTGAGATTTGTCTATTCCTACATTCATTATATTTTGCTGTTTCTCGTTTATGAAGCAAATTTATGCAGTTATTAAAGTCTTCCCTAGACAGTTGTATTTTTAACTCATTGGATGAACAATCAATTTTATTATTTAATATATTTAAGTTAAAACGATGCTCCCGAATCAAACTGATTAGTAGTTTTTTGCTTGCCTGTTGTAAGATCCTGGCGCTCCCACGTATGTCACACTTAGGAGTGATTCGGACACAGTGCGGGATGAGACCTTGGTCACGGCATCTCTTCAAGAAATTCAAAGATGTTATCTTTCTTGCGCGCTTAGTCATCAGGTCTTCCAACCGGCGGATTTTGTTGGCGATGTCCAGCCCGTACTGGTTAACATATTTAGTTCTTACACTTCCGCGCACATTACACATCAGAATAAAACACTTTTTTACGGATTTTTGCGCATGTTTTATTTTATTTTATATTTAATCCTGACGTTTCGACTCCTTTACAGGAGCCGTGATCACAGGATGACTAAGATGATGGTTGTCATGTATTTTCTACTACCTTCACAATATTTTAATCGGGCACGTTCCTAATTATTAAATTATTTTATATAAATCAAGTTGTTTTATTTTATATTAAAACATTATTTAGTTATTTAATTAATTCTCACTACGATTACATTGTATACTACTGAGTCTACTACCAGTTCGGAAATTGGGAGGGCCTTCCGAGAAGAACTGGCGAAAGAAACTCGGGCAGGGGGACCGACCTCCATCTTACTGTTTAATTATTTGCAAAAAGAGCTAACTACATCATCAGGTCTTGCAGTGTGTGTTTTTGTAGGTATTAATTTATTAATTATGGGGTCCCAAGCAGGTGGAACGCTCCAACCTTCGTCTCTATTGAAATTAGGATGTTTCTTAATTTCAATAGCCTCGCGTAGCATCCTAGGAACAAATCTTTGTTCTCTAGCGAGAATTTGTGGTTTATCAAAACGAATATAGTGGTTTGGCCCCTCAAAAGCATGCTCACACACTGCAGACCTATTATCGCGCCTATGTTTCATGTCAGCTACGTGTTCTTTAATGCGCGTCCCTATACTTCTCTTTGTTTGCCCGATGTATGAGAGCCCACAGTCACAATCGATTTTGTAGACACCCGCTGCCTGAAGGGGTATATTACACTTGACCGATCGTAAGAATTGGTCAATCTTCCTGGCTGGTTTAAAGTAAGTTTTAATAGAAACCCTCTTCAGAATATTCCCAATCTTGTCCGTGACCCCCTTCATGTAGGGAAGGACAGCAGGTTGGCGCTCTACTGTGGCTGGTTTGGCGCGGCTTCTGTGACGCAGTCTTGGTACTCGCAACTTGTTATCTTGTAGTACTTGCTTGACATGCTGAAGTTCAGCAGTCAGATGTTGTTGGTCACAGATGCCGCGAGCTCTCTGAAACAAAGATTTCCCTACGGTAGCTAACTGTATAGGATGGTGGTGAGAGTCACCATTTAAATATCTATCGGTATGAGTTGCCTTTCTGTACACTGTATGACTAAGGGTTTGATTTGGATTCCTGCTGATTTGAATATCTAGGAAGGCTATTTTATTGTCTGTCTCTAATTCCATAGTAAATTGTATGTTGGGATGAACGGAATTAAGGTGACTTAAAAAGACAGAAACCATATCTCTTGGTAATATAGCAAATGTGTCATCTACATACCTTTTGTAAAAGCGTGGACACACCGGTGCCGTCGCTAGGGCCCTTTCCTCAAAGTCCTCCATGAATATGTCGGCGACTATGGGTGATACAGGAGAGCCCATTGCTACACCATCCACTTGTAGGTAGAATTCATCATTCCACAAGAGATAGCCCGATGTTAGGCAGTGTTCCAGTAATTTTGAATATTCACTTGGTATATTGTGTTTCTCTAGTCTCTTCCTAGTGACATCAATGCAATCTTGAACAGGTAAGCTTGTGAATAAAGATTGGACATCGAAGCTAACCATAGTTTCATCATCAGTGAGACGTAGGTGTTGTATCTCACTAACAAAATGGTAGGAATCCTTTACATAGGCAGTTGTTTTACCCCTTAGTGGTGATAGTATTTTAGCTACGTGTTTAGCCAAACGGTAGGTTGGTGAGTCAATTTGGCTAACGATGGGACGTAGCGGTACATCTTGTTTGTGTATTTTCGGCAACCCATACAACTTCGGCGGTTTAGGGCAGGAAGGAATAAGATAGTTGACGTCAAGATCTAATACCTCGGAATGCGTCTTGATGAGTTCACTGGTTTTCTTCAGTACCTTAGAAGTTTGGTCGTTTTTAACTTTTTTGTATGTGTTCTCATCCGACAAGAGCTGGAGCATTTTATCATTATAATCTGACGTATCCATTACTACCGTGGCATTGCCTTTGTCTGCTCGGAGGATTGTAAGATTAGATTTATTTCGCAGGTTTTTTAATGCGTTATATTCATTATAAGAGAGGTTAGGTTTCGGCGGTTTACTACGTCGTAGAACAGATGAAATGTCTTGACGGATTGCCTCCATATCCTCCTTTTTGAAGTTATTTTTAACCAAACAATCCTCAACGTTACATATAATGTCCTCATACGGTATCCTGCGAGGGGCAACCGCGAAGTTTAATCCTTTTTCTAAAACTTTTAAAGTAGGTTCATCCAATGTTTGTTTTGATAAATTGACAACTGCGCGGGATTGGTTAGAAACTCTATGGTCTGTGGTGGTATTACAGTCTGCGTTCCGATACTTATAATGACGGGTTGTTTCTAGTCTCTGGTATTTTGAGATTTGTCTATTCCTACATTCATTATATTTTGCTGTTTCTCGTTTATGAAGCAAATTTATGCAGTTATTAAAGTCTTCCCTAGACAGTTGTATTTTTAACTCATTGGATGAACAATCAATTTTATTATTTAATATATTTAAGTTAAAACGATGCTCCCGAATCAAACTGATTAGTAGTTTTTTGCTTGCCTGTTGTAAGATCCTGGCGCTCCCACGTATGTCACACTTAGGAGTGATTCGGACACAGTGCGGGATGAGACCTTGGTCACGGCATCTCTTCAAGAAATTCAAAGATGTTATCTTTCTTGCGCGCTTAGTCATCAGGTCTTCCAACCGGCGGATTTTGTTGGCGATGTCCAGCCCGTACTGGTTAACATATTTAGTTCTTACACTTCCGCGCACATTACACATCAGAATAAAACACTTTTTTACGGATTTTTGCGCATGTTTTATTTTATTTTATATTTAATCCTGACGTTTCGACTCCTTTACAGGAGCCGTGATCACAGGATGACTAAGATGATGGTTGTCATGTATTTTCTACTACCTTCACAATATTTTAATCGGGCACGTTCCTAATTATTAAATTATTTTATATAAATCAAGTTGTTTTATTTTATATTAAAACATTATTTAGTTATTTAATTAATTCTCACTACGATTACATTGTATACTACTGAGTCTACTACCAGTTCGGAAATTGGGAGGGCCTTCCGAGAAGAACTGGCGAAAGAAACTCGGGCAGGGGGACCGACCTCCATCTTACTGTTTAATTATTTGCAAAAAGAGCTAACTACATCATCAGGTCTTGCAGTGTGTGTTTTTGTAGGTATTAATTTATTAATTATGGGGTCCCAAGCAGGTGGAACGCTCCAACCTTCGTCTCTATTGAAATTAGGATGTTTCTTAATTTCAATAGCCTCGCGTAGCATCCTAGGAACAAATCTTTGTTCTCTAGCGAGAATTTGTGGTTTATCAAAACGAATATAGTGGTTTGGCCCCTCAAAAGCATGCTCACACACTGCAGACCTATTATCGCGCCTATGTTTCATGTCAGCTACGTGTTCTTTAATGCGCGTCCCTATACTTCTCTTTGTTTGCCCGATGTATGAGAGCCCACAGTCACAATCGATTTTGTAGACACCCGCTGCCTGAAGGGGTATATTACACTTGACCGATCGTAAGAATTGGTCAATCTTCCTGGCTGGTTTAAAGTAAGTTTTAATAGAAACCCTCTTCAGAATATTCCCAATCTTGTCCGTGACCCCCTTCATGTAGGGAAGGACAGCAGGTTGGCGCTCTACTGTGGCTGGTTTGGCGCGGCTTCTGTGACGCAGTCTTGGTACTCGCAACTTGTTATCTTGTAGTACTTGCTTGACATGCTGAAGTTCAGCAGTCAGATGTTGTTGGTCACAGATGCCGCGAGCTCTCTGAAACAAAGATTTCCCTACGGTAGCTAACTGTATAGGATGGTGGTGAGAGTCACCATTTAAATATCTATCGGTATGAGTTGCCTTTCTGTACACTGTATGACTAAGGGTTTGATTTGGATTCCTGCTGATTTGAATATCTAGGAAGGCTATTTTATTGTCTGTCTCTAATTCCATAGTAAATTGTATGTTGGGATGAACGGAATTAAGGTGACTTAAAAAGACAGAAACCATATCTCTTGGTAATATAGCAAATGTGTCATCTACATACCTTTTGTAAAAGCGTGGACACACCGGTGCCGTCGCTAGGGCCCTTTCCTCAAAGTCCTCCATGAATATGTCGGCGACTATGGGTGATACAGGAGAGCCCATTGCTACACCATCCACTTGTAGGTAGAATTCATCATTCCACAAGAGATAGCCCGATGTTAGGCAGTGTTCCAGTAATTTTGAATATTCACTTGGTATATTGTGTTTCTCTAGTCTCTTCCTAGTGACATCAATGCAATCTTGAACAGGTAAGCTTGTGAATAAAGATTGGACATCGAAGCTAACCATAGTTTCATCATCAGTGAGACGTAGGTGTTGTATCTCACTAACAAAATGGTAGGAATCCTTTACATAGGCAGTTGTTTTACCCCTTAGTGGTGATAGTATTTTAGCTACGTGTTTAGCCAAACGGTAGGTTGGTGAGTCAATTTGGCTAACGATGGGACGTAGCGGTACATCTTGTTTGTGTATTTTCGGCAACCCATACAACTTCGGCGGTTTAGGGCAGGAAGGAATAAGATAGTTGACGTCAAGATCTAATACCTCGGAATGCGTCTTGATGAGTTCACTGGTTTTCTTCAGTACCTTAGAAGTTTGGTCGTTTTTAACTTTTTTGTATATGTTCTCATCCGACAAGAGCTGGAGCATTTTATCATTATAATCTGACGTATCCATTACTACCGTGGCATTGCCTTTGTCTGCTCGGAGGATTGTAAGATTAGATTTACAAACAAGTTGATAGCGATATTCAAAAACTGAATATTGGAGGGGTGACCAAAAATTCTATATTTATATATTCAAAAATTCTATGTAAAAATATAAATAAATTATGTTTAACATATTTTGAACATTTCAATAATTGACTCAGTTTACAAGATATTCTCAGGCAGCAGATCCCGCAATATTTGGATGTATGGTCTACCGCTTTCTGAACCCTGTAAGATCGAAATTTTCTAGTTTATTTCTACATTTTACGATGTGGGCCAGCGTTGCTACATCAATGAGAGGAATATCCTCTTACTAATGTTTGGACAACCAATTAAGATGAAATCGCCATAGTTGAAATAGTTTCAATTGTCAATGGAGAAATATTATTATTGAAAGGTGAATAAAATACCGTACAAACTGTCCTTTGACCTCGACCTCCACTTCTCTTTGGCTCAATCAGAAAAGAAAGATAAATTTAATAGTGTTATTAACACCAACCCAAAAAATCGTATAAAGCGTTTACTATTAAGCTTTTCTCAAGGACAAGTCTATTAAATAACGCTTACATAAAATACAATTTTATGTTATATGTTAAATTTGCTTATTTAATCCTTCAGAACGTCTGTAGGAATAAAAGCTTCAAAACGTTTTATAACAATCGACATTTGCTTTTTACTGTCCATTAGTTTCTACTCACTGGATAAGTGACATATGGTGTTAGAATAAGCGGTTACATTCTAAAGTAACTTATCTTTTTAGTAGCAATTCTTCTAGTGGACTATTTTTCCAAAGTGAACACTCTCCATCAAGACCATTGACTCGGCACTCTTTACTTTTGGAATTAGCGTATTTTCCATCACTAGAATCTGCATCGTACATATCAGCCCAAATTAAAAATAATATAATTTATTAGGTACCTAAGTACCCTGATAATCCCGGTATACCAGTAATCCTACTACCCTGGTTATACCGTATACACGATGAGATGCTGAAGATGCCCTAAGGCGTTTAGCACTAAAGGGATGACGGTCTTCGCAAGTCACTTGTTCTCTGTACATTTTTCGTGCTAGTCATTTTCTCCTATTACAAAACGGGGACTAAAGTTAAAGTTATTATGTTCTGAGTGTACGTTTTTAAATAAGCAAACCTTACTGCCTCGTGTAAGTAAAGATTTTATATTTAGAACTTATTTTCGTAGCATTAAGGTTTATTATATAAATATTCACTCAAACGCGATAGTAAAGTTAACACATTAAAACAGAATACAATCAGGTCTAATTCTGGTCCAGTCCAGTTCGGTCGAGAAGTTAAAATTAAATCGTTTAAATAAAATCATCTTATCAACAAAAGAACAGGAAAACGTTCAAAAACCGGTGCAGATCACAGTGGTCATAAATATTTGATTATTTTCCTTATCCGATGCCCATTAATAATGTGAATCGTTTTCTATGAAACCATTCGGATTGTAAACTTTATTAAGTTAGCTTATATTTTTTCTAAATTAATCTCAATAACTTAAAATTTAATTCATAGTGAAGAGTATCGTGATTGTAATAATTCTTACAGGTAAGATGTTGTCAATAGTTAAATCGACTATATGTACTTGAGTAACTATCTATGAATTTGTCATAACTTGGATTTTTTTCCTACAGTGTCGTTGATTCAAACTCGGGAAAAGGTGAGATAATTATTTTTAATTGTTTTAGTTGATGCCGTTACAATTAATTGAACACAACATATAAATAAGTCCACAACAGAATATACTATACACAACACTAGGGTAAAATACTATATTAATAACAAATTAAAGAAAAAAATATCCTAACATATGTTTTTACAATGAGCGCCTATATATTTTCAAAGCATTCTTTGCCAGTCAACCTAAAGATGTTTATGATTAAAAGGAAAGGAACTTTTTTCTTGGGTAGTGTCAAAATTAAGTAGTACAGTCTCTCATACTTCCTTCCGTTGTGCTACTACGGGAATATCTGTTACACTGAATCGAGCTTTATTCTTATAAATAAGTTGTAACGCTTCTTGAACAACTGTTTAATCTTCGGTCTACGTAAACGCGACCATGTGTCCGTTTAACGTCATCAACTTCAATGGTTCCCTATTCGTGAGCGTAGAAACCTGCGATATATTTGGATCCTCTTTAACAGGTTTCAATACAGGTTTAGGGGTGTTAGTCAGAAAGCCTCCTAGTGGCACACTCCGGGCAACGGCAACAACAAATGCCCACCGCTTGCGTGGACATCTGATGTTGACGGCTAAGGTTCTGCAAAGATGAAAGGCCCGTTTCTTATCACTGAGCATCCATGATGGACAGTGAGCGGAATCGAGCCCGGTGGACTCGGTGCGGCACTCCCCACCTGCCGAGTGGTCTTCCCTACCCCTCTCCCCCACCCCATCCCCGTTTTCCCTTACCCAACTATCCCTACCCAACATCCCACACTTGCTCTCCCAGTGCACTCTGTGCGGATTCTCCCACCCACCGAGTGGTCTCCCCATTCCCCCCCCTTTTTACTCCTACCCCCTACCCATCCCTACTATTCCTACCCAACACCCTCTATCCAAAATCCCATCCAAACCACACTACCGAGGGCCAGAGTAGTGTGGGTATCAATTTTATCTTCTGCCCCAAAAAATATGGAAGCACAAGTAAAAAAGAAATTACCCCAGGAGGGTACCACAAAATGTGGAGAATCCCTCACTGAGCCCAGCTCAGTCTGTTCCTCGTATTCTGGGGGGAACACACATTTGTGCGAATCCACTTGCTTAGACATGTCCAGTCTCGCAGAGGCGATTCCATCGACTCTAACATCGACAATGACTTTGACAGAACTGGACACGACCACCAAGACGAAATGGAGCCTAGCAGCTCATAAGCGCCCTTGCAAAAGGACCGCAAAGAGAGCCGCGACAGCTTCAGACGACTTGACAGCGACAGACGTAAAGAAGGACCAACCTGAACGCAGTCGCCCCAACAGGCGCGCGAGAAGGGAGGCCCTTCAACGACCAAAGACCCAACTGACCGTGTCGGGTAACGCAGCAGCGGAAACGCAGCGCGACCCTATGCCATCCACCTCGAAAGAGGCGTCGAAGGCACAAGACGACACAGTACTACCACCACCGCCACCACCCAACCAGCCGAAAAGGAGACGAACTCGGAGGGGTCACCGCGGTCGGCGGACTGCTGCGATGGCACCCACAGCTCCTGAAAAGGAACATCCTGGGACCGGGGGTCGTTCGGACGAGCGAGTTTCAACGAAGCGCGCTCGCCTGGATGACACTCGATCACCCAGAGGGGAAGCCAAGCGCGCGAAAACCGACGCGAAACCGAAGCGGACAGCGAGCTACGCAGATGCGATGCAATCGCATCTGAGAGTAGCAGTTATCACTGTCCCGCCGAGGGACCTCTCACAGTGTCAGGCAGATCAGCTTAGGAGAGCTATCGACGATAGCATCCTTCAAGCGGTACTGTCTCCACCATCTCCGAGCGCGCAAGCTCCATCTTTCCGCGGACGACCCTTCCTTATGGATGGGGTACTAGCGATGTGGTGTGAGGATGCGAACGCTTTAAGCTGGCTGGAAAACGCTGTGAAAGACATAACATCACCGATACCCGGCACCACTCTGGCTGTCATCAAACAGTCGGAACTACAGAAGAAGCTCAAGGCAGGGCTTCTCATTCACACACGCATCACCGATGCCGAGACACTGCAGAGAGTCCTTTGTGCCCAGAACCCCTGGTACAAAGTCGATTCCTGGCAGTGCTACGACATGACGGTTGATGAGAAGTCCGGTGAGGAGGACAAGGTAGTTCACCTTATCCTGGGTATCCCGGAAGATCAAAGGGCAACAATCCTAGATAGAGACCGCCGCGTAGCTCACATGTCGGGAAGCGGATACATCCGTTTCTTCCACACAGAAGAAGAGGCTACGGGCGAAGTAAAACCAGCAGTGATGGGCGAAACCACGGCAGAACGGTCATCCACTCCGAAGCCGACCACCTCAGCTCCCCAACAGGGTCAGAGCGAGGTGGGGTCTAACCCACCACTAGAAAGGGATGCAGGGACTAGCGACGAAGATGACGTCCTCCGCAGCCCCTAATTCCCTTACCATCGTACAAACAAACCTCCAGCACAAACAAATAGCGGCGGCCACTTTACGCAGAGTGCTGGAGGTCGACAACAAGACCGTCGCTCTAATCCAAGAGCCTTGGATCAGAAATGACAGAGTCTGCGGTCTAAATAACATCGGAGGTAAGTTACTACTGAACACCTCTATTGCAAAGCCAAGGACCTGTATTTACATGCCTAAAACTATAACAGCAACTTTACTTAACCAATTCTGTTCTAGAGACCTCACTGCCGTGAAAATCATTACAGATAGACAAACAGTCCTAGTGTTAGCTTCAGTGTACATGCCGTATGAAGGCGAAGTGCCTCCAAAGGAACTGGCAGAGCTGGTACAGCACTGTGACACACATGCCTGGGACATAATCATCTCCGCAGACAGCAACGCACATCACCCGCTGTGGGGAAGTGAGGAAGTAAACAAAAGGGGTGAGTCTTTAACCGAATATTTATTGCAAACAAACCTTAACATTATGAACAGAGGTAAGGAACCCACTTTTGTAAGTTCAAGGTACCAAACAATCGTTGATATCACGCTAGCTACTAACGCCGCGGCGGACCAAATCAAAGGATGGCACGTATCAAAAGAACCATCCTTTGCGGACCACCGCCGCATATGCTTTCAAATAAAATATAAGCCGGCTGATCCTGTCCGATACCGTAACCCCCGTAAAACAGATATACCAAAGTTTATAAACTTACTTACCAAAACACTAAGTGAGACACATCTGACAGACATGACACTTAGTACAAAAAACATAGACATCAATATACAACTTATAACCACAGCTCTTTTAAAAAGTTACGAATCAGCGTGTCCTGAAGTAGTACCCAAAGCTCCAGACAAAAGTTCCTGGTGGGGGCCTGAGCTTGAACGTCTACGTAGGGAACTTAGGGCACTTTTTAATCGAGCCAAAAACACTAGAACTGAAGAAGACTGGGACAACTATAAACTAGCCCAAAAACACTACAAGAAACGCATTAGATTCCGTAGCAGAGAAGGATGGCGTACTTTTTGTAGTAGCATCAACTCAATAAACCAAGCCGCGAGGTTAAAGAAAATCCTAGCAAAAGGTGACCTTAATCTCCTGGGCTCCCTCAAAAAAGCCGACGGCACTTATACGAACTCAGACGATGAAACCAATGCAGTGCTGCTTGAGACACACTTTCCTGGCTGTCTCATTTCATCAGACTCTGAATGGGCGAATGAGCATCACAACACACCAACATCCCAGGAATGGGAAACCGCCGCCAAGATAGTAACCGCAGATAAAGTAACGTGGGCCCTAAAAAGCTTCAAATCGTTTAAATCCGCGGGACTGGATGGAATCTTTCCAGGATTACTACAATGGCAAATCGGTCAAATAACAAAGTACTTAGTACCAATATACAGGGCGTGCATAGCCTTCAAATACATACCTATAACATGGAGAGAAGCTAAAGTAGTATTCTTACCAAAACCTGGAAAAGACGACTACACACAAGCTAAATCCTTCAGACCCATCAGTCTAACGTCATTCCTACTTAAAACGCTGGAAAGACTAGTAGATCTTCATCTACGAGATGGAGTCTTAAAGAGAAAACCACTGCATCCTCAACAACACGCATACAGGAAAGGCAGATCAACCGAATCGGCCCTACACATGGTAGTGCATAAGATAGAATCAGCCATCACAAACAAATCGTCAACTCTAGCTGTCTTCATAGACATAGAAGGAGCCTTCGATAAAACTACACACAATAGCATAAACCAGGCCCTACAAAGATACGAAGTGGAACCGGTATTAACAAACTGGATTACCGAGCTTATCAGCAAAAGGGCGGTACAAATAGAAATGAACACCATAACTAGAGCAGAAGTGGTCAGAGGATGCCCGCAAGGGGGCGTTCTATCACCACTTCTGTGGAACCTAGTAGTGGATAGTCTCATTAGAAGATTAAACAAACAAGGCTACACAACCATCGGTTATGCTGACGACCTCACTATTCTAATAAGCGGGAACGCAGAAAACATACTATGTAAGGAAATGCGTTCAGCTCTCCGAATTGTGGAAGAATGGTGTGACGATCACAAGTTATCAGTAAACCCGAGAAAAACAGAACTCATCCTTTTCACCAACAAAAGGAAGTTACCGCAACTTCAACTACCCAATTTTTTCAACACCAAACTCTCCCTATCAACACAAGTCAAGTATCTGGGCGTTATCCTTGACAACAAGTTGAACTGGGCGAGCCATATCGAAAATAAAACCAAGAAGGCCTGCATAGCTTTTTATCAGTGTAAGAGACTAATAGGTAAAAAATGGGGTCTCAACCCAAAAATAACACTTTGGCTGTACACTTCAGTTATCAGACCATCCATAACCTACGGCTCAGTTGTATGGTGGCCCAGAACACAACTGGCCACGGTAAAAACAAAACTCCAAAGCCTACAACGCTTAGCAAGCATTGCGGCAACTGGATGCATGAGAACCACCCCATCAATCGCCCTTGAATACTTGCTCAATCTAAGACCCCTACACCTCGCTATTCAAGAAGAGGCACAGGCGGCCGCACTTAGATTAAGAGCAAACGGATTATGGAAACAAAACATAGAAACACCACACTCAACTGTTCTAAAGGATATCTTTAAAGAAAACCCACTCTTTGAGGCACCTACGGACAGTATACAGTGTCATCATGTTTTCGATCGAAGATACAATATCCAACTTACAGCAGAAAAAGATGATAACTCTGGCACAAGAGAAGTAAGGATATACACAGACGGTTCCAAAACCTCACAGGGCACTGGAGCCGGTGTCTTCTCGAACGACCTAAACATCAAAATCTCGACCACCTTAGATAAACTCAACACTATATTCCAAGCAGAATGTATAGGTATCACCAAAGCTGCACAGGCGGTTGCAGCCAGAGATGTCAGAGACCATAATATCAAAATCGTCTCCGACAGTGCATCCGTACTTCAAGCTCTGCAAAGTAACACCATAACATCTGTCCTAGTACTGGAGTGTCACAATACACTCCAGTACATTGCAAACACAAACAGCATAACTTTGCAATGGATCAAAGGACATAGCAACTCACTAGGCAACGACGCGGCAGATGAACTAGCCAAAAGGGGTTCAAATGGAACGGTGTATGGACCGGAACCATTACTGCCCATACCCATGGCACAAATTAGAACATGGCTGCGTATAAAAACAGAGGAAAACCACCAAACAGAATGGAACAATAGTGTAGGCTGCAGGCAAACAAAGAATGCCATTCCGGTGGCTTCGAAGAAGCTTGCCCGCAACCTCACCAGACTAAACAGGGACGAAATCCGCAAAGTACTAGGTACTATAACCGGACACAGTCCTCTGAATAAACATCTATTTACCATAGGTGTGACGGATAGCCCTCTGTGCAGAGGCTGCATGGAGGCGGAGGAAACGCCACATCACGTGCTCTTGGAGTGCAGGAGCGTGGCCGATCAACGGGCACGTTTTCTCCAGTCTCCAAAATCACTACCGGAAGCTTGTAGTAACCTGAAAAGGCTACTCGCCTTCTGGAATGGACTAGGATGGCTGGAGTAAAGGAAGAATAATCAATCACGTACAATGGCCCAATCAGGAGGCTAAGTGCGGAAAATGCCCCGTAAAACTAACTAACTAACTAACTAACTAACAGGTTTCAATTTCTGGTGTCTCTTATCAACTTGATCTTCTCTCTAGACGCCGCCTTTTTTCAAACACCTGCTTATTAGTGATTTCGACTTCAAATCCTTCAAGCTCACTGTAATTTGAGTTTAATTTGAGTTCGTTAACACTACCTTAAATCTGTAAGAATCTGTCATTTAGTGTTTCATGAATTATAAAAAAAAATCTCGTTAATTTATATTTCCGTATGTTTATTGTGTATTTACATAATTATGCGTAAGTTTGTTCTGTCCTGTGTTGCAATACATAATAAATAAATAAAATACTGCTTCTGTAAATTACATAATAAGCATTATTCTTTTTCTAATAATGCTCCTTAATTGCGATCTTCAACCTGCCTGCCAAGCGTGGGAATTATGGCAAAACCCCACTTTTTAAGAGAAGGTTTCCGTTTAGTGGTGGAAGACTTCCGACTGAAAGATGTTAAAGTGAGAAGGGGTGGTGCTATTGTACTCTACCGGACATCACGTGGCAAAATATTCTTTACGAATATAATTTATAATAGTAATTTATTAGTAAATACCGTTTTCAAAGCATTTTTTACTTAAATCTTTGGATGTCATGAACAAATAGATTTTAACCCATGTATATTTGATTTATTATTTTTATATATTTTATGCATTTTCAATGCGATCTTATAAGATAAATTATCTTATAAGATCGCATTGAAAATTCCCGCCTGAGATTCACTTGTGACCCGAGTCGATTTTTTCTAGTATTTTTCTATTATAATAATTTATACCATGTATATTTGTCATTGCAGAATGAGGAATGTGTGGAGTCTTCGATGCCAGATTTCAAAGCGTTAGATCGCCGAATCAGCGAACAAAGTGAGATAGACAGATAAATAAATACAAAACAGAGCTTAAAAGAAAAACCATGGCACCTATAACACGTCACAAAGTTTTCTGTTTGACTATAATTCTGGAGGATTGATAGTGCAAGTGGTCAGTGCGTTCAGTCTAAGGTTGCGGATGTAAAGCAACTCTTATCATTCATCGAATGTGCGACCAAGAAATTATTATCTGGACATCCGAAGCACGTAAAAGTGCTTCGGATGTCCCATTTGCCGTTGGTCCCAGCTGCAGTTGTTAGCATCCACCAATAAATATTGGGCCTTAGCGTTGGTCTATTTGGTATTTTTTCCATAAATATTTTTTCTCGTTAGATATTTTTTATTTTTTGTGCACTCCTCGTTGAAATTTGTGGCCGTAAAGGACAGAAAAACGTATTAAATTGAAAAAAAACTAGTTATCTCTTATTGAAGATTTATTTCATTTTAGAGTGCCTCGAATACAACTGGATGAGGAAAAAGTTGAGAAAATGTTCAACGGCTCAAGGTAGTTTACATTAGATTGCTTAACATAAAAAATCATGGCTACCATAAATACAAGCTTGAAAACAGTTCAGTTAAATTCCTTGAGTTTTGGTTTTCTTTTTCAGATACTGAGGTCAATGAGCATCCTTATTTGGTTAGTACTAACTAGCGGCCCATCCCGGCTTCGCACGGGTGGACAAAATTCTTTATTTTTTTCTATTATTAAATAATATTCCGTTAGCGCTATCTAGCGTCCTGTAGACGAACTACTTGCGGTTTAACGCGTTGCTATGGTAACGTTATTGTTGCAATGGAAAAAGAGCGGGGAAAAGAGCGGACAGACAAACACACAAACCACTGTGATCTTAGATTATAGGTATTTTGTTTTTGAACAAAAGAAGTTTGGCAGCATAGTAATTGACACATGTTTGATGCTTGGAACTTGTGATATCTGATCAAAAATACTCGTCCAGTTATTTATGGGATATTTAAATTGATAACATTTATTCCCTTTCCTATTGATTCCTTTCAAAACATAACATAAATAAATGTCATAAATCTTGAGCATCTATCCAAAAATTATAATAGATCGGTCAGAATAACTGTCATTGCCAAGTCAAATGAGGTTTCTACCTAAAAATTTTGAAATAAAAAAATAACAATCACAAAAATAAAAATATATCAAAAGGTAAAACAACTTTTATACCATTGTTTTATGTTATAACCACCTCTTTTTACTGATGAAAGTAATAAAAGTAACAGGTAAACGTTGACTGCTTTATATTTTTAACGAGTTCTATACTTAAATAAAACTGTCCATTTCCTAAATATGTTACCATACAGAGAATCGAACAATTATCATTTTTGTAGACGATTTAAATGCTAAATGCAATAGTATCTCTGCGTAGGTCGTACTAGGTCGCATCGAAAATGGAGAATGGGTGTCTGCATGCACGGGGTTCCTGGTCACCCCAAAGTTCGTGGTGACCTCCGCCCTTTGCTTAAACGAATCATCCGATATTTATATCGCAAAATGTGGTCAAGAACAGATAGATTATAATGTAAGTAGTCTTTTTAGTAAACCTGTACAAATCTATTTTGCATTTTAGCATATTTTTTGTCAACAACCTCTGTCATGCTAATCAGTAGGAGTGGTTACTGAATTGGATTTGCGATTGCATATGAAAATAATCTATTGAGCGTTTTTGATATAGTTTGTATTCAGATAGATGACCATAATTCAAGTTACTCAATATTTTAGAAGGAATGTAAATCCCGTTTGTTCTGGCAACATTAGCCATCGATGTTGCAGTTGATCGCATTGGGACTGTATAGTCTGTTATGTTAAGTTTACTTCTCCATATGGTGTCTGTTAAAAATGAAGCCCTGAGACTCCATGGTGAGAACATGGATGAAACCACTTCCATTACATTACGCAGGTTCCTAACAGAATCTATTGTTTTAAACTTTCATGGTCACTAACATTATAGTAATATAAGTGATTTGCGGGATTGCTACCATGTACCTTGTTATTGAGTTTCCGATATTTCGGCACTGTTGCAAGTGCCATGATCGCTCCGTGACTTATATTACCCTAACAGAATCGATGCAAAAATCATTAAGATGATCCTGCACACAGAATACCAACCGAAACTGATATCATCTGCTATAACCATCTTGGAGTTGGACTATGAGCTGCCGTTAAGCACTGCGATCATGCCCGCATGCCTCTGGTATCAACCGAAGATCAATAGTAACCAGAACTTTAGTGCTTCGTGGTGGGCCTCACGCAAGTTCTTAAATTAAAAGACTAATTTAAAATAACAAAAATACAAACAATTTTTTTTATAAAGTCACCTGCCGTTAATTTCTAGACATGCATTCCGAATAGTCTACTATATAAGATGCATGACGTAAAACATCGAACTGATACATTGTGATTAAAAGCAAATTGCATTTATTTCCGTTTTTCTATATAAGTAAACAAATATTATTGAATATGGTCTGATACATAGTATAATGCTTGTTGCTAAAAAATATTTTATATGACAGAAAGAAATATAATCAACATATAGTATGGCATTAATTATAAAAAAATTAGGAATACAAAAATACTAGGCGATGCAGTCGCTAAGCATTAAGCTACGCTAGCACCATATATTGGAGCGGAGCGTAATACCTAAAATATTTTTTTTTTGTTTCGATGGGAATTTTTGCGAATTTAAAAATTCGGGCTGGTCACAAAAAATATTAAAATCGGCTAAGAACTCGGGAAGTTATGGCGTAACAGACATTGCGCCATTGAAGCTGTTCCATGGGAGCTTCTCTCTTAAAGCAACTATGCTTATAACAAACTCACAAAATAAGCATGAATCGGCTCGCAACAAACCTATGCGGAAAGCGCTCACAGTGAGCGCCCTACTTAAAATATGAAGCGAACTATTCGCTGCGCGTGCCTTGAATCTTAAATTGGTGTGGCGCCTTTGTTGCTATGAAATTCGAATTCAAAGCTAGATATCTAAAATACTTGTGTGCCCAGTATTGAATACACAACCAGACTGACGTACCTTCTAGATACACCAACCTTTTTTCACAAGCATTTTAAGTGACATAAAAGAGGCGTAGTTTTCTATAATGACCAGACTGTAAAGAGTACAATCCAGAATCAAATTGGCTCTAGAAGCCTAGAGACGGTGACATCAGAATCGATGTTAAAGCCAAAATATAATTTGTGTATGAAACCATCTTCCTTTATCAGAATTCGGCATAGTTTTGCCTTATACATAACATTTTCTTTTATTGTATCAAAAAAGAACTGAAGTCCAATGTAGAGAAAACTATAATTTCTTTCAGTATGGGAATACGACTACAACCTCGACATCTTTAAAACAATGAATGCGAACGTTATTAAAAATGAATCATGCTTGCCATTTTTCATATTCAGAAACACTTTGAAATACTTGAGAATTATCACTTATGTGTCAATCAATCGGATCCCAAGGATTACTTTTGTGAAGTAAGTGCATTTTACCTAATGTACTATTAACAGCACATACAGGACCGATTTGGGAAGGGCAGGCTGGGCTTCTGTCCTGGGGCCTCCACAGGAGAAGGGGCATCCACAATAAAGATAAAAAATATATATAAATTTCGAAGGATCAGAGTTATGTTTCGACGGTAAGAAATTAATAAAAAAAAAATATTTATTTTAAATAATTACAACTTTACTCTAGAAAATGTTCTACACGACTAAGACTTATTCTAATACAATAATATAAGAAACTTATTGCTAAATAAGCATATTGCTAATGACGCACGAAATGCATCGGATGCAAGTCAGCAATCGATGCTATTTTGGACGTCATGCGATTGCTTAACTCCTCCCTCCCTAAGTTGGAAGCGCGTCCCGCAGCTTCCCGCAGCGTCCTCGTTGCGATCTTCAATCTGTTTTCGTCTCCCTTGGTTCCACTGGTAGAGCTTCCAGATGCCGAAGGTCAAAATGATGAGGTAAAGCCCTAGTGAAGACCAACTTGGTGTAGCCATTACTATTTGCCAATCTGGGTCGTTGTTGTGTTGGATTTCTTCAGCGCGATCTATTAATTGATGGATGCTGTCTAACGGGATATCTTCCAGCTTCAGATTAAATCGTATGTTGTCTATAGGCTTTGGCGTCAGACTGGGTAGTGGGATGATCTCGTCGACTGAAATGCTGTTGCTGTGACTTCTTAAGGTTCTGTTTAGGAATTCGATTTGACAGTCGCTGGTGATGCTGGCGATGTGGATTCCGGTTAACCTCTTGTATTCTGACTTAGGTCCACAGTGTGTTCGGATGATGGTTTCGCCTCGGGGTATTAGCAGCCATTTGTTGTCTTCTAGCTTCTCGATCTTATCTTCTTTCAGGTTCATAATTGCTCTCGTGCAGTTGGCTTCCTGATGTTTAATAAGCGATACTATACTGTCCTCGGTCTTGTCCATGGATTGCGTGTTTAATGTTGAGCAGAGCTGGGTATCTTGCGCGATCTTCTTGCAGCTTTCTTCTAGGTATGAGTACTCGTCGCTTCCCAGTATAAGGTATTTGGATTTCGGAATAATGGTGAGGTTTTGTTTATCAGGAATGGAGTAGATATGAATAAGGTCATATAGGTTATTATCTATGGATGGGATCTCTAGAATAAATGTAAGCGTGTGTTCTGTGCTGTAGGCTTTAACCGTTATTGATTGTTCTATCTTATAAATATTGTTCATGCTAATGGTATCTACGGGTGACAACGAATTTGAGCTTTGCATTATCACCAATTCCTTTATTAAACTATGGGGAGGGATAATACTAGGATGCATGACTCCTATCTGGGCAAAAGTCATTGCATCTTCTAAAACAGCTAACTTTCCTAAAACTATCTGTAAGCTAAGGTTAATTTGAATGTATAAGTCTAGAAAGTGCATTTCTTTTAATTCTAAATTATTATTATATGTGGCATTTGATAACATTTCCAGAATTTTGATTTGGTTATTGTTTAAATTTTTTATTTGATTACCGAATTCCTTTATTGTACTCTCTGCCAGGAATAGAGTCCGTTTTCCTGAGTTTTTAACATTATTTATTGAAGATCTTAGGTTACCTAATTCTGTCTCAAATTTTAATGCATCTTCATTATCTAAGTTGCCGGTAATAGTTTTAATGATGCTACCTAAACCGTTAATAATACCACGTCTTACCCTATGGTGCGGTGCTACAAAAAGAATTTTCTTACCTATCAAATCTAAACTATATTCTATCTGATCTTTATATGTTTTATGCGAACTTTCGTTATTTTCTGTGGCTTTAGTACTAGCGTAAAGTGCAATAAGCTTTAAAGTTATTTCATGAATGTACGTAACGTTATATACACAAGCCAGGCTAAAAGTGTCCACCTGCCTTAGAATTTGCCCCTGTTTTAGCAACAGAATCCCGTTAACATTATCGACAGGAGTCAGATTCAGGTTGGCGGATGCGAAGAGCACGAGGGCTCCTGCGACGATTGCCCTGGAACAAGGTGTGGTCTTCGTAAGAGTTTGTAGTGTACTCTTATCGACTTAGCATTAGGGTGTTTACCTATAATTTCAGCCACATTATTGGGGTGCAGATGAATTATCTTGTAAGGTCCTTTAAAAACTGGCTTGGTCTTATCATTCCTAGCAGTTTTGGCCACCTGTTTGTAGACTGTTTCACCTACCTTAAACAAAATCTCCTCTGCAGCTTGGTTACGTTTGGCTATTACCTGTTCCTTGTTTTTAGATAGATATGCTGCTACGCACTCCTGGACGGCTTCTGCATTAAGGCGATGTTTAATTACGTAGTCCTGGTAAAACTCTTTGGGGTAGTACATATCTAAAGGATTCCTGGATGCTGTATGTCCAAACAGGAGTTCGCGTGGTGTGTATCCCGTCGCGGAATGAATAGAGTTGTTGTAGGCGATGATAGCATATTTCATCAAAAGTTGTATAGGGTCGTCCTTGTTAGTCATTCTTTGTATCCTAATTATTTCTCCAATGGTAGAGTGGAATCGTTCTACAGGGGAGTTAGAGTTAGGATTATAAGGAGTCGTAAAGTGTATATTGATGTCATGTAGTGCGCACATCTCCTTTATTACGTCATTGTCAAATTTACTGTCAGAGTCAGTGGTAATTTTTAAGGGCAAACCCAATACGGAGAATACTTGCAGTAATGCTTCTGCTATGTGAACGCTACTTGACGCGGTTAGTGGTACAGCTTGAGCTAATTTTGAAAAGTTATCTAACACGGTTAAAAATGTGGCTCCTCCTGTCGAATATAGATCCATAAATAAATGTTCCAAAGTTTTTGTGGGACTCTCAGTTAGAGCTAAGGGTGGTTTCAAGGGATGTCTTTCGTATTTAGTTTTTAGGCAAATATCGCATTGATTTATATATCTTTGAACGGTCAATAACATACTGGGCCAGTGATAGTTCCTATGTAATTGTTTGTATGTCTCTTGTATACCACGGTGCATCGTTTTCCCTTCATGGTACTTCTTAATAAGTTCAAGCTGTTCAGTTTTATTCTCGACTACTGTTATACGCGAAGTGCATCTTACTAATTTGGGACCTCTATCGTTAAATATAGTAGTGTATACTCTAGAGAAAGCCTGGTATAAGCTTTCATCGTAAAAATAACAGTGGAAGATGCGATTTGCTATAGTATGTTCTTTAAGAAATCTAATTATTTCGCCCTCAGTATCGTTTATAGGTATAAAAACGTCTTTAACTACCGTTTTAGAGTTAGTGGACCTATCCTCTACCCTATAAGCGGAACCTGGGGTGGATCGGATATAGAATTGCTTAAGTTGTTTATCTATTGCATCTGATAAAATAGGGATACCAGTATTCTCGTTATCAGGTTGGGTATGGTTAGTTGAAATTAAGTCTGGTTCGCCTGTAACTACACTCGCTGTTTCAGTTCTATGTTGTGCGTCACTCACGGTTTCAACGTCAGGGTTTACGTCATTACTTTCTATATTGTCATCACTCTGAACTTCGTCATTCACATTCACGTCCATTTCTTCGTCACGAGCGTTTTCAACTACGTCATTGTCATGGGCTTCCCTACGTGCGTTATCGAAAATGTTATTAATAATTTCGTCATCGTTATTGTCATCAAAGTTAACGGCTAGGGAATCTACGCTTTTATGATATTTTTTAACACGTGAAAGGGCGTCTGCGTTTGTGTTTTGCCTACCCTTTTTGTAAACAACTCTGTAATCGTATTCAGCTAGTTTCAGTTTCCACCTAGTCAGTTTAGAATTAGGGTCTTCGAGGGACATAAGCCACATCAAAGGTCTGTGGTCAGTAAAGATAGTAAATTTGCGGCCGTATAGGTAGGGTCTAAAATATTTTACAGCCCACACTATCGCCAAAAGCTCCTTTTCGATAGTCGAATAACGTGTCTCAGTATCTGAAAGGGTTCTGGATGCAAAAGCTACTGGTTTATCAGAGCCAACGTTTCCTTGGGATAAAACAGCGCCTAGGGCTATGTCAGATGCGTCTGTGGTCAAAATAAAAGGTTCGTCAAAGTTGGGGTATTGCAATATAGGAGCGTTAGTCAGTATTTCCTTACACTTTCGGACTGCGTCTAAAAAGTCTGTTGTATGGGTGACTTTAGCGTTCCTTTTAAGACATAACGTCAAAGGTTTAGTAAGTTTAGCGAAGTCTTTTATAAACTTTCTGTAATATCCTATAAGCCCTAAAAAGGATTTGATTTCTTTCTGAGTCTTTGGTACAGGAAAGTTAAGAACAGCCTTAATTTTGTCTTTGTTCGGTCTTAGTCCTTGGTCAGTCAATTCATGTCCTAAGAAAGTAACCTGTTTTTGTAAGAATTCAGACTTATCAAGTTGTATCTTAAGGTTGTGTTGTTTAAATCTGTCAAACACTTGTTTAAGTCTTTCTATGTGTTCCTGTAATGACGTAGATACTATAATTACGTCATCAAGATACGTGAATACGTTGTCTAAGCCTCTAAGAATGTGATCCATTAAACGCTGGAAGGTACTAGGAGCGTTTTTTAGACCAAAAGGCATCCTAAGAAATTCGTAATGTCCTCTTTCAGTAGTAAAGGCTGTTTTTTCTATATCGTTAAAGTGCATCTCCAATTGATGGTAGCCACTTGCTAAGTCAAGGGTAGTAAAATACTGTGCACGTCCTAGTCTGTCAAGTATGTCGTGGATATTAGGCAAAGGATATTTATCTTCAACTATCCTATCATTCAATCGTCTGTAGTCAATCACAAGTCTCCATTTAGTTTTCCCTGAAGCATCTGCCTTCTTAGGAACAATATGAACAGGGCATGACCAGGGTGAGATGCTTTCCCTTATTATTCCCTGCTTTAATAGGTTATTAACTTGATTTTGTATTTCTTTTCTTTGTAGCGGAGCTTGTCTATAACTTCTCACAAAGATCGGAGTGTCGTCAGTCAGTCTTAATTCGTGTTTTACGGTATGCGTGAAAGATAGGGGATATTCTCTGAATGAAATAAGTCGCGATATTGGAAACATATTTTCATTATTTCCCGCTTTTCTTCCTCATTCATGTGTCCTACACGGATTTTACTTAAGTTCTGTCTGAGTTCTTTATCTACGTCTATCATATCAACGTCTATATTATTAACTTTATAGTCAATGTTATTTTCTGACATCCCTTGCTCTAATGGTTCTAGTAGCAGAGGGTATGTGTTACTAGTTATTTTTTTTGTGTCATTATAGTTGATTACTGACGTCCTAAACCGTCCATCTTTAACTGTTACTACTGCAGGGGGTGACCTCACACCTTTAGTCCAGTAAAATTCGTCACAAATATATTGTCCGTCTGTATAATTAGTTTTTACTGTAATAACCTTTTCACATCGGGGTTCTATCCTAACTTTAGTCACAGGATAATCACAATAAATAGGGATTTCTGAGTTAGAAGTCCTTAAAACTTTGTTTTTTAAGTCGATACTACAGTCTAATTCTTTTAATAAGTCCATGCCAATAAGTCCTTGTATTTTCGGTCAAAGTCAAACATTAAAAACCTATGGGATTTGTCAGAGTTAAATTGAGGGGGTAGGGGTAAATTTGCAACATATTCATGTCTAGTGGTCGCGTGTGCAGTTTTGACTTGAAAGGGTTCATATTCAATACAATGTTCGAAAACCGTGCCCGTTATGACGTCAGGGGATATCATACACCGCGATGCTCCTGTATCTAATAAAAACTTACCTTGGTATTCTGGTAGCTCTATATACGGTAGATGATCTTACCATCTCATTACGTGGTTCCCCTAATCTACGAGTTAGTACAGTTTTAATTGCCTGCCAACTATCGAGCGAATCTTCATACGCTATAGCGTCTATTGCGGCCCCACTTAACTTGCTCTTAATTAGGCATGTAAGCGCTGGATGGGCCCTAGCTGGTGGGTCCAGGAGTAAAAGTACATTCTCTACTTCTCTTATAAAATAGTTTAAAGATTTCGGGTTACCGTCATAGCGTGGAACAAGATCACTCATAAATTTAAATGCAGATAAATCAGTACCCGACATCGTCATTATGATTTAATTACTATATTAATTCTGTATTAAAACAACTATATTACACAATAAGATTATATTCTAAATGAAACGAGTAATTCGCGCGTTTAAAAATAGATCAACAAGTAAAATGTCAATGCGATTTTAGCTTAGACAATGAATACCTATCGTTAACGGAAACAATATACTGCACAACCGTAACTCGACACTAATTAACTAACTAATAATTAAAAATAGATTTCCCGTTGCGATTCTAGCATAAATAGAAAACTATTATTGCGTCCTAATCTATGGCGATTTTAGCACACAGACAAAACACACAATATATATAAATAATTTAAAATAACGACAGGAAATATAGCACAGGAAACTGGGCTAACGAAAAGTACTCACTTCAGTATTCTTTGCATCTCCAGCCGGGCCTTGTAGAACAGCAGGATTCCCAATTCGCCAGGACTCCCGCGAGACGACCGCCGTACGTAGGTTTGTAGAAAAGGATTCGCGATTATAACGATTGAAACCGTTCACTCCAACTTGACAAAATCAGAGTGTCGCGTATCCTACCGACTGCGCCAGTCATGTTTCGACGGTAAGAAATTAATTAAAAAAAAATATTTATTTTAAATAATTACAACTTTACTCTAGAAAATGTTCTACACGACTAAGACTTATTCTAATACAATAATATAAGAAACTTATTGCTAAATAAGCATATTGCTAATGACGCACGAAATGCATCGGATGCAAGTCAGCAATCGATGCTATTTTGGACGTCATGCGATTGCTTAACTTCAGCCAGTATTACTTTTATTTCCAAACAGATTTTTTTTATGTTTAGTTGGTAGAATATAGAAGAGCTTTTAACATTGCTATAAAACTGTAACACATATTCGCAATAAACGATCTTGTTTTTTAATTAAAAAATCAAAAATAATTAAGGAACTCCGTTGCCCCAGGGTCTTCAGACCACACCATATCTGGCCCTGAGCACATAATAGGTTTATGTAAAAAGGCTCTTACTTAATGCAGGACGCTGTGGGAGCACCGGTCGTCAACTCAAATGCACTAGATGGTGGAGAAGGCATCGTGCCTTATGCTTATGCCATTGCGACATATGGCTTTGGTTGTACATCCGGAACCAACGGATTGTATACAAGTATATTCGGTTCCCTCGGCTGGATTGAAGAGGTCGTGTGGAAGGCGAAATGATACTTTTTGACGTGGCAATGTCTTATAATTCGATTGAACCGGCTGCACGCACGAAAAAACATGACTCATGCGGCGTTACCTCGCTCTGAGGCGTTCCATTTAAGGCTTGAAGTGCAAAGAGCGCGGAACGAGCGACAAAGAGGCACAATCGGCATTCGCGTTCGGCAGCGTTCGACATCTGTCTCTCTCCTACTTTAGAGAGCAATGCGTCCGCGTGGACAGCTGCTATACAATAATACATTTACATGTTTTCATCAAGTATGAAGTGCAGTGAAAACTGAATGTGGTGTCAATTGTTTATAGCAACGATAATTGCGGCGATAAAGGTAATGATTCTTTCGATATTAAATATATGTTCAGTGATATATTGTCGAATATTCGTGCTTTCATCATTAAAATAAATAGCATCGGTCCGCTAGTGCAGCGATTGAAGGTTATGCTATAATTGACAAAACTATAACAATAAGTTAACAGAACTATTTCACGATGAGTAAAAATCAATGGCTTTACATAATTGTATTTATGCGTACAAATAAATGTAACTTGATCAATTCAATTGTGATTTCCATTTACCTCCTTCTCTATATCTATTCAAAATATCTATCAAACAAATAAAATTAAAATTTTCTTTTGAAAAATGCAACCATTACATCAGTATTTTCTTATGACGTTGTCACGTTCAATTATCGTCAATGAACCGACTTTACAGACAACTGATTTTTTGGTTAACTTAATTATTTGTACTTTACAATGAGGCCGCTTTCATCTTAGATATTGTGTCATCATATCAGCCGTACGACGCCCACTGCTGGACATAGGCCTCACCCAAGGATATTGTGTTGACATTATAATTTTCTGTTTATTTTTATTTTGTTTATAGTTATATATACACATAATTCAATCTAATATCGCTGTCATTGTTTTCGGTCAGTTTTATAATAGTCGAATAACATATAAATTAAAAGTTATTTTAAGATTTTTAGTTCGATTTGCTATTAAAGCGTGTTTTTTTTTGTTTTTTTAAACTTTATTTTATTTTTCACTTTTTAGTTCGGTTTGCTATAAAACCATTTTTAATATGTACAGACGTGTTAATAATTTCATCTCGATAGAAAACATATTCAAGGATTTCTTTGTTGCCAACATAAACAACCTAGACCGCGTTCTTGTTCTATCTCTTTTGCTCTCACGCAGAGGACTTGCATTAAAATGATTAATCCTGGCGATTCTAATTAGGATAATGAGATAAGCTTATCAAAATATTGTATTGTCGTCGATCGTTGATAAGTTCGGCAAAATCGAGCCCAAACTAGTCAGTTACATACATACAAACATACAAAAGCGTGTTAAAAAGCAATTAAAAATTATTCTTTCCTATTCTGAACCGTTTAGGTCTTTTACGACAATTAATATTTGTGACTCTACAATATAACAATAGCTATGCTATTTTATAACTTTAAAGACACACACACACACACTTAATTTATATTATAAATAAGCTTAGATTATGATATACCTAAGTAGCGCTAATATGTGCATTTGATAAGTAGGTAATAAACTTTTCTTTCGAGGCTTTTTCAAGAATGGGCAGTGCTTGAAACACAAAGTGCTTTATTCTCGAGAAAACTGATGGTTATAACGGTAGACAGAGCAATTTAGCTGATAACTCAATAAACAGAGAAACCGAGCTTTTATTTTCGCAGCTCCTGAACAACAAACGAAAGTAATAAGTCGTAAAATGATTTGATTTTCTACATTTCGAAAGCGCTCGACCGAAATTTGAACGAATAATAACAATTCTTTGTAAAGATTCATTTTAGTGGGAAAGCTTTTTCAGTGATTTTTGGGGTAAAACTTTTGAAATTTCGTTTTATTTCTAAAGTATTGTTTAATTTGATTATTATTCTAAACTTTATGAAACTGTTATTAAAAACAAGTCTATAAAATGTTTTGCCACTTTCTTTTGTTTAAATATTTCAACTGTGTTTAAATGTCTTCATTGGTACGCTGTCAGCACTTGCCGCACAACTGGCCGAGCACAACTGAGAGCAACACTACCGTATGGGTCAGGGTTACGTCTTCCCATTTCTATTATATAACAGTGGATCCACCGCCTAATGTTATTGTTTTCGCTATCCCTATAGTTTACGACATCTTAACATAATTCTTACTGCCCATGAATGCTTATATTGTCATGAATGCCACCATACCTTATAAGGTAAAGCAAAAATAAGGTTTTGCTTTCAAACATAAACATGTAAAAGGCTGGTTTTAGTGTAACGCTAATCATAGGCGCTGAGAAGCTAATATGTATGTTAGCTATAGAAAAATTAACCGCGTTAGTGCTGGGCGGTCGACGTTATTCCAAAGCGCTTCTAGCAACCATGCGGCCAGCTTTAGTGTCACGATTTCCGTTGGCGCTGATTTGTCAATATGTAGGCTGGTTTTAATAACACGCTAAATTGTATGGTTGCTATGCTAGATGCGTCAGCGCTGAGCATTTGGTGTTATTATAAAACGCGTCACTGACATCCTGAATCGATGACAGGCCAATACATAAAGATGGACTTAGGAATATAATAAAATGTTTTGTCTATAGAGAAAAAGTTAAGACGTAAGTTCTTTTTACTCTGTTTTAAACTTTGATAATTGGTCAATTATTTAGTTTATCTTATTAGCCTAACGATAAAATGGTAAAAATTGCTTTAAGCATTAAATTGTCATTTTTATATAAACACTATTCAAGAACTATAAAAATACTTTTTCAGTTTCTGGTGAAAAATTATCTTACTTCATAAACAATCTTATCCTTAGTAATGAGGCTATACAAGAAAGTCTATACGTATGCACCTATATTATTTGTGGAAATATGCAATGCCGCAAATAAGATCTTGTTATGAAACAACCGACGCGACGGAGTAATATTCCTCTGGTTCATTAACTAATTTATTCTTGAGAAAGTCCCGGTTATCCGGGAGTAGTCGGCAAGAAACAAAACTAATGGCGTCGAGAACACGAGAGCTAGGAATACGCGCCAGTGCAAAGCAAAAGATCAAGCGACAATGCTATAGCACAGTTTTAATAATCCTTAGTTATTTATTTATTTGAATAAGGTATACAGAGGATGATCAAATAATATTACAATTCGACTTATTCAGCCATACACAAATAGCAATCAAAATATTAGTTATAATATCACAAAAATCTTAATATAATTTTAGGCTGTTAATTAAGTAAGAAAATTAATATTAAAACTTTAGGCAGTAATTCAGCACGGTATACAGTCAATAGCACATCAACCTTTAAAAAACCGTAAAAATTCACCAATCACAGACATCTCCATTTGACAGTTTCTAATAGTTTGACATGCTATTGTTCGCACTAAAAATTATGTTATTCGATTCTGTGAACACTGTTCATACAATATGATGATGATGGCGATTTACGTTATGTTCACACAGAAAATTTTAAGCAACGAGTTAAATTTTTATGATAGTTTCCAAAATAGGTAATTTATTTTATATGCCTTTTTCGGTAATTAAAGAATATTATCTGATTTTGAGCAAGGGTGACATTTACAAGTTAATTTTTAAGATTTTTTTCTTTTATTAAATTCCACCATATTTGCGTTAATTTAGGACTTTTTCTCCATTAAAACAACACTGCTATTTTTGGAACATAGAATAATTTTTAACAGGTGATGAAATGTAAAAAATAGAATTGGAACTGAACACGAAGGGAGCAAAAGGTGAAGGAATACTACACATCAAAAATAATCAGTCCCAGGTGGCCCAGTTTGCTGATCATACTTCGTAAAGCAAAAAGCCATTATACTCTGAACTACTGAAATCGCTTCTCGTTTTTGCCTTCCATGAAGTGATAATTTATGGAAGGAAGCTAGGACAGCGATGCGCAATTAGCTCGCGTAACGAACGCTTGAAATAAATATCATTTCTTGATTAACGCTACACTGATTAATACCAAAACATTATTCATAGAAGGATTTCAGTTACCTACAAGCCGCAGTGATAGATCTGTAGTAATCCTTAAATTTTTCAGGCCAATTATCTTTAAACATTGGCATGAAAAATGGCTTTAAATTAGTTATCAAACAAAAGCAAAGAGCTTTCACTATATAGAGTTTTGTCTTTATATGAAGGAAGGAGGTATTAAGTAAATGCAGATATCAATAACCACATTAAAAGGTTAAGGCCATATTAAATTAAAAATAAATTATAAATGAAAATGCACTAACTACGCATTTTATTTTCAATCAATTATTGTTTCTTTAGTATTTTTTTAAAGCTGTTGGATTTTTGTATAGATAAAGGATAACTTTTATATTTAACAATATTATTAGCCATTATTCATACCAATGTTTTAAGATTCATTTATACCGATACCGATTAATGAATAAAATATATCTTTCAATAATATTTGAGACTATTTACTTGCAACTAGTGGTCGTTAGCTAGTTTCATTTTGTGTTCAGTATTCCTTCTTCAAATTCAATTCAATTAAACCTAACTTCTGTAAATTCTTCAACTAATAATTTTAAAATCCATTTACTTCCCAGACGAAATTCCTTAACCTAATATGGATTTTTGCGGACCCAGCTGCTTGTTGGCGGACGTCCAATGCTGGATTCGACTCTGAAATGCACTTCCCTATTAGGCATCCCGGTTACCTGGAGAAATCTCACCCGCGTGACCGTAAACTAGCTGTTTAGGGGACTCAAAGAGGTGGGATATTTCCGTAAAATGTAAATAATAATAAAATAAGGAATTTATCCTTTTTTTATTTTTTTATCTTAACTTATTTATGAGCTTTTGTCTTCTGATATGTCAGCTCCATCGAACTAAATTTAAATTATAATAAATCTTATACATCTACCAATAAGTTACACAAATACAAAGCTACCGCAGATTGGGAGTTACTCAGAATACTCTGAACTATCCCCACATCCAGCCTATTAATTCAAAATATACTTAAAATAGTTTCTTTGAGTTTGGTTCCGCTCACATTCCATCAAAAGATGATGCACGTCCTAATTTTGTCCACATATTTCACAATTAGGCGAATTTATTTTGTTCATCATGTATGCAAACTTCTTTGACGGAACATGACCGGACCTAATTCTCAATAGAAGAAAGAAATACCTGTGTAAAAAACAACTACGCCTCCGAGCCCTCAGGTGGGATTCGAACCCACGACCTTTCGCAATCTGGGCGAGTGCTCTGACCGCTGATCTACCGACACGCTGGCAAACGTGTCGAATTTTACAAACGTATTTCAACTTCTACTATGAGCTAGTAACGTTCCACCAATGTTGAACGCTAACTACCTTCAACATCGAAAGTAATATTTTTACAAATATTAAACAATCGATTAAGATGGAACCAGCTATAATTATGTTTTTAATTTAATTTTTTGCATTCACAATGCAATATTTCTATAAGATATAAAATACGTGTGTAAAAAACAACTACGCCTAGTTGTATAATAACCGTAGTTGTTTTTTACACACGTATTTTATATCTTATAGAAATATTGTATTGTGAATGCAAAAAATTAAATTTAAAACAGAAGAAAGAAAGTTTGGTTACCATTTATTCTATACATACTCTGTGATACATTTGTCCACTCATTATTCTCATTTCACACATATTATATTCCCAATTGATGGCGATGGCGGCAATTTGATTTATTCAGTTATTATCTGAGGAAAAAACTTCTTTGTCTTTTTTTTTCAAATTCTTGGAGTTTTACTCCTTAAGAATTGATTTTCATATAATGCATCCGGTTAGAAAAAATATGAAGAATAAAATTTAGTGATCGAAATGCAGCGTTAGGGTTTTTTTTTTGAAGTTTTGAATTATTATTTTTTGTGCCTATTAAAAGACAATCGTTGAAGGAGTAAACTCAATTTCTTTAATCTTATAAAATCTTTTTAAATTCTCTCTCCTCTTTCAAAATTTGTGTAAATTGAACACATTTATTATACAGCTACTTTATGACAATTATTTTCGTACGGGAGTAATTTTGATTTATGTAATTAGCGGCCGAAGCCGATCGGTTAATACGTCAATTTTAATGAAGCAGATCGAGTTAGATCTTCGTCGATGTACTACGGACGTGTGGACCCACTCGTAACAAGCGTTTAGCTTACTACGAGTGTTAACGGGTATATAAATAATGTGTTTGACCCTTTAAAAAAAAGCTTTGGAAAAGGGAATAAATTTTTCTACAAATAAAATCTGGTTATTAAAAATTGGTTGATATTGAAATGTGATATGAATATTTTTTTGCTTCGAAACATTGACACTTTGTAACTTTACCTAACACTTACAAAATTTTAACCAATTATTTACAGTTGATAAGATAACGTCTAATATAACACACATCGTTACAAAGGGTCAAGAAATTACTAAGAAAACTTTAAAAATACATATTAGTAAACAAAAACGATACCTTTAACAATCTATACATATAAATAAAATTGGAGTGTCTGTTTGTAATATTGAAATAACCGTTTTTTACTATATGCATATATTTACAAATATATATACGGTACATACACCAAAATAACATTTTCTACAATTTTTGTCTGTCTGTCTGTCTGTTTGTTCCGGCTAATCTCTGAAATGGTTGGATCGATTTTGATGGGACTTTTATTTACAGGTAGCTGATGTAATAAGGAGTAACTTAGGCTACTTTTATTATAGAAAAATTAATTTATTTTGGAAAAATAAAGTAAAAATTAATTTGAAAATTGTTTCCACTGCTTATATCATACTTTTGATTGATAGTTTAATTTGATTTTTAAAAAGTATAGCAAATTAAAATTACTGTGCCACAGCAACGTGTGGCTGGGTCAGCTAGTAATTCATATAAATTTTAAGGTTCGTAAGTAAGCACCTGGTAATATGACAATGGCCTGTAAAATTGCCTTTTAATCAGTTTTACCTTTAATCTGTCCAGTTTTGTCTATTTTGACTACCATATTTTGATAACGTAACGATCTTGCCTTTCGCGTCTACAATCATGGGTTAGAGTCCCGGAAGAGACAGACGTTTTTGTTATGACATATTTCAATGAATATTATTTATCTCTCTGAATGTAAGAAATATTATTATGATTAAGTTACATAATACAATTGCCATTGCAGATGGAAAAGAAATTGTTTGTTAGCGATTGGGCTACTTATTGTACTGTTTCTTGTATTGTCTTTTTTTACTGTAGTGTATAATAAAATATACAAATTTTATATATTCCTCCATTCAGGGATTCTATTTGTGCCCTAACATCGGTCTTGGGGTCGTCGTCGTTTAGAGACATTTCTTACAAATTGGATAGCTTACCAGGACACATACTGAATCTATTGTACATCTCTACCGTGAATATCATTACTGTGTATAGCTTTAAGCAAATTGATGTGTTAAAAGGGCACAATGGCTGAAGTGGCAGAAATTATAGGTATAACGTATATGTAAGGTGGCAGTGAAAAGGATTTTTTCTTTTAATATGTGTTTTCTTACATTCTCATAGTTAAAACATTATATTCAATAGGTACCTTATAATGTACCGTCTGTGATTTCTGCTTGATCTTATTCGATTGAATAAATGTTACTCAATTGATTGCATAAGGTATCAATTGTCTCCTTACATGTCACATATTGCTTATAATTATATGACACACTGTCAAGGAGATAATTAGAGGAAAACGGATAACTAATTGTTATAATACCTTCTATTTTTTGAGGCTCTTGACTATATTTTAGTTGTTAAACTTTCACTCGTAGAAATGGAACACTTGTTACAGATATCTCAGATTATTATTCGTATTTTTATTTAGTCATGGTATGTGATGAGGTAAACAATCAAACTTTAGGATTTAATGAAAATATGGAACAAACTCAGTCATCCAGCGAGCTAATAGAGAGAGCTGTGTTCGGTGTTCTCTTGCGTGATAAAATTTTTAATGAGGACATCCGCTAGAGAACCGTAATACCGTCATATCTTTTTGAATTGTTAAGCTGAAAAGGCTGAGAAGCTAGAGGAGGGAAAGAAAGGTTTTCGAGCGGCGAGCATGAACTGGACAACGCAAAGTAGGGAGACCTTCTACTAGGTTTTGAGAAGCCGATTTCTGCAAATCGGCAGCAGTTGCTCCTTTAGCGGTCTAAAGAGGAGAGGAGAGGTGGCTGATGATGGTGAAGAAATTAAAGCGTTTTCGGCATCCTATAAAGTTATTAATAAAACCCTATAATTGTAAAACTGAAGCTTCTTTTATTTTTTTAAAACATTTTAGTCGTCAACCAATGCTCTACGACAAGCCAGGGTAAACAGTTGTATAACATTAATGAACAATACTGGTTTATTTCTTTTAAAATATTTAATGTGCAAACAACAACAAAGTATAAACGTAATGTCGTGTAGTGTTGAGCTGAGTAGCAGTAAGTCTTCACAAGTATGTCGTAAAAGTTATCACCATACATCAAACGTAGACCGCAAATGGGCAGCAGCTTTTTCAGAATTATGGTCTTTACTATACATTAAAGTACATATTGCCAAGTGTGCAAAACCCCCACATTATTTTGCTGTGGACGTCATTTAGCTAAGATGAAGATGACTTTTGCTATGTTGTAAGCAAGGAAATAGTTAGTGTGATACGATATGAAATTACGTAAATAATCTATACTAGCGGCCCGTCCCGGCTTCGAAAGGGTGGACAAAATTCTTTAATTTTTCCTATTATTAAATATTTTTCCGTTAGCGCCATCTAGTGTTCGGTAGACGAAGTACTTGCGGTTAATGCGTTACTATGGTAATGTTATTGATATAATGGAAAAAGGGCGGACAGACAAACAACAAATTTGTGATCTTAGATTATAGATTTAAAATTTACAAATATAAAATCCTATTCCATCCAAATGACTGTTTCTTAGATAAAAATATTATCAATAATATTATTATTATTATTATTCTTTTTTTGCAAACAGCATCAGTTTTCAAAGGGAGTTTAAGTTCAAATTATAATAGCCGTAAATAATAAATGTTCAGGGTCCACACTCTTTGAAAATCGTTTCTCATACTTTAGAAATGTTTATATCTTGCCTTGCCTAAGTTTGTGTTTCCTGACACATACAATTTTGGGCACTTCAAGTCACGCGTGTGTCTTCACGTAATCTTTTTATTGGCAAGCGCCTCACATCCTAGATCGCATAATCGCTTACCATCACGCGAGATAGCGGTCAAGCGTTTACCTATTTACAATCTCTTTTTTGATTTTCGATGATATAGTTAACACTGATTGCCAAAAAATTGCTAATTAAGTAGGTCGTAATGCTGGCGTTAAGATAAATGTTATTTAGGAAAAATCAACAAAATATTTACTTTACTTTACTTTACTTAAACTTGTTATATACTTGAAAATGCAGTACAATGGCGGTTTATTGCTTACACTACAAAACAAAAAAACGACAGATAATTGCTTAAAAAGTAACGTGTAACAATAGGCGGTCTTATCGCTTAAAGCGACTCTACTAGGCTACTTTTTATTGATAGGATTCTTAGAAAGCAATAACTACGAGGGCGTAACTAAAAAAATTACAAATAAGGGGATATACTAATTATGACTCATCAACATTATATTTAACGTTGTGTGTCGAATAAGTTTATATCATTATATATAAGCGGTGGTTATTTCATATATCATTTGCTGCTTTTAATGGGAATAAAACTATTTATTTAGTGTTTTTACTTTCACATGCAATTAATGGTATTAATTAATTCAAAGATATCTGATGAATAAACATAGAGTTTTATAAGATAAATTATTATAATAGAAAAAAAAACTAGAATGTTATTTAAATAAAAAGGTAAATTAATGTAATAGATAATAAATTGTGTATACCACCTCAAAGTATGATAATAAATTCTAAAAAATCCTTTCTCTATAGCATATATTTATAATAAGTTTATGAGGAAGCCTTGCCAGCTTGAGGCTAGTAAAATTAAAAAAAAAACCGCTACAGGACATTTAATTAACCTATTTATAATATATTAAATTATCACTTGAATGATTTATTTCATAACTAATTAATGTTGCATGCGTGTTAAGGTAAGCTGTTGATAATAATCTATATTTATCAGCCTGTAACACAGTTTTAAGCAATCAATTTATTCTGATTCTAATATGAAACTTTATTAATTTTTGCTATTCCCTTATTGAAAACTTTTGACTTTTAATTATGCGATTTTTTTATTAATATTAATTAATAAAAATTGACAAAAAATGGGTTATAAAATGTGATCTATTTTAAATTCTCATTTTGTGTTTATGCCTTTTAAATATCTATTAAAAGTGGCAGACTAAATACTATCCGTAGAAAATGCAGAAATTGTTATGTAACTAATCATCATTAGTACAAATCATACTATGTATAATTCTTCTATGGAAAAAGGCGACCGCAGCCCATCTGTAAAGATGTCAGCTTTGAACAAAGTTCGAATCTCCCCGATGTCTTAGAGTCCACTCGTTATTATGAGTAAAATAATAAGCTAAATAATTGTATTACTTAAAGTAATACTAACTTCGAGTGACTGGCTGGTGTATTAATAATATGGTTTTCGTATTTCTTTTAATGCTGACGTGTTGACTTTTTTTTCAGGTACCGTGTTTAGAGGATGACTGAGATGTCTTAGTTGACTAACACTGTATAATGTTAAATATAACATTGAATACGTATTCGGTATCCATGCACTGTTTCATTTCAGTGAACTTTTAAGTAGTTCGCTTTAGTTGCACAAGAACTGCAAGTTTTGTGCCAAAACTCATGAGTTGTTTATATTGAGGAGCTCAGGATAGAGACAAAGAGGATAATATACTTTGAAAATAATAATCAACGCCATCATAGCCTAAAGAAGTCTACTGTTGGCCAGAACCTTCTTTAAAAAATTAAAAAGTTTTACTATTAAATCGACCTTTGCAATCGCAAAATAAGACCATTATTAAAAAAAAAAACTGCTATTCGTTTTGTGGTGTTTGGGGAAATTTATGCTGATTGCCTCCAGTATTATTTGTCGTATTATACGAAACACTTAAGTGTGAATTTATAACAGAACATGAAACTACTGGTTTCTCGAATAAAGTCACTAATTGTTAGACTAACTTCGTTTTTCAGTATCTAGTGAAGATATGAAAGATTCTTAGACGCCGTTGAATATTCTTATCATCGATTATGACCTTGGCGCACAGAGGTCGTACACTTTTTTGCATATCGCAATTTTGTTCGTGATCAGTCAGAGTCGAGGTTCGGAAAAAGGTGAAATATTAAACGTCGGGCTAACTTGAAAGTGATTAATGGAAACAAGTGATCCTTGACGGATTAGGGTCTGCGACTATGATTGGTTTAATCGTCAATTTTATCGAACAAGACAGAAAAAGTTTGCAAATAGCTTATTATTATATTTTTGGTTATTAAAACTCGATTGACGCAAAATTTTAATATCCAAGGCAAGAAGAACTAGAAAAATATCAACTTGTATCAATTGGTATCTCCACCATGCTGAGAGAGAGAACATGGTTCTGAGCCTCATTGTAGCAAATTCTTGAAGAAGTTCAAAAGATCCGACATGGACTCGGTGGCTCAATTGGAACACTATAGCGGACAGCAAGATGTTACGGGTTCATGTCCTGTTTTAAACTGAGACAAATTGATATTATTCTAGTAGTACGATCGAAGAATATAGAGAACTGCAATTTATATGTTACACTTTTGCGTTTGCTCATGTATATAAAACACTTTTTGCCGTATAACAAAGGCATATTCTTAGTATTTTTATTAACAACGATACCTCTTCTCAGGACATATGCACATTTATCTGAAGCTTTATTATTGATGTAAGCAAATAATTCTTTACGATATTCAGAATTAGAAAAGATAGTTAATGGCTAAAATTGTACTACAGTGGTTTGATGTCCGCTAAAGTTGATAAATAGAGTCTCAGATTTTTAGTTTAAATTTTTAATTTTAACGGAAAACATAGGTACCGTAATAAGTCTCCTGTTGTAACGTTACAAATTAGTTTTGGCTCAATTCCTACATGTTTTTGTCAGCACAATTGGATTAATGTCCCAAAATGTAGCACATCGTTATTACGATAAATAATGTGTAGTTTTGTATCCACTGTCTCAAGTAGCCCATTCTGACAATATAATATGTAAATCACTGAGAGTTAGCCCGCTTTTAATAAAAATTGATTGACAATTAAACTTAAGTGGAGACAATTAAAGACCAAGTTTTGCGAATAGGTTAAGAATATCTTGACAGTAGCTTTCCAGTTATTACAAGTGTAACATAAACTGTTCACACCTCAGTGCACATTGAAATGGTTTAAAGGAGTCTAATAAAATAACAACAAACAATAAAACTAGCCCTCTCAGTTGGAAGAGGAAGTCTGAGGACGCGCTTAGAATGACACAACGTTACACAGATACGTACCTACCACACAAGTAAAGCAACAAAAAGCGTCAGTAGGTTGAATTAAAAAAAAAATTCATGTACCAGGGTTGTCACCTGCACTGCAAGATTTAAGGGTCACCAACATGAAAAATTAAAAAATAATGCCATTGCCAATTGTACGGTTTACGGGAACTTTGGTTAGCCCATATCTAATTTAGCTAATTAAGGGTTGCTATATACTTGTAGTCGAAAATACGGGGCATCTGGCAAGCCTAACTTTTACAGATATTAATTATATTCTTTTCAGTGCTAAGTCCCATCTGAAACCCGATGCCATTCTAGCCAACACGGCAGATGATAAAACTAGTCCATTGTAGATTAACTTACGTCAATAAAAGGTTTTTAAAACCTCTATATGTAAACAAGGCTTGTGTCTATGACGACATCCAAACACTGAAAAGACTTTTGCGTGATTGCATAATTTTTATATAATAGAGTTCTTATGTGACCAGTAGAGTTCTGAAATCTATGGTCGAACACTTGGATTCGAACTGACTTGACTACGATTGTTTAATGTCATAATCGTTGTTTATTTACCTATATTTTGTCTAAGACAGTGCTGCATTAACTTCATGTGTTCAAAGAAAAGTCACCGGTCTTAATTAAGAAAAAAATATTTTAAAATTTTTAAAATATTTGTGACGGACTTCATTTAAATCTTATAAAATATATGTACTGACGTATATTAACATAAAAAATTGGGCAACCGCGCGACCACTGGTATTTAATACATAAACATATATAACATCAATATTATCAAAAACTAATAGTGGGATCCTGATGGGATTGCTATTGGAAGTGAATTTTTTAAAAGAATCCTACCTTGCAGTTTCCAAGAGGATTTGTTATCAAAATCGGTTTATTTCAGTAATATTTCCCCCCCATAATTATTTAACGCTTTATGGATGATCGTTGATAAAAACTGTAATTGTTATGTATCAAATAAATATTTTTCTTTCATTGTTAAATATGTAGGTACTTGCCTTTCATTTCGGAAGTGTACGAAGCACATGAAATAGTTATATCAGTCAAATTCCTTCTTTAGAGTACGTCATGCGTAAATATTTGACATTTTAGTCATCCGGAACGAAAGTTTTTCGTCTTGTTTCCGAATGCGGACAGTTAAAGATTAGAATGCACTGCCTGTCGATGAATGTAAGAAGACTGATTTATTAAACATCTTAAACAATGCAATTTACTTTCATAGTTCAAGTGAATAGCTTCTTTTTAGACAAGCGTCTTTCATTTTCAACCACAGATTGATTTCCTGCAGACCCATTGGTGATTAAATGTCTTCTGTCCTTACAGTATAAAAAATATATATTGTAGAATAGTAGACATTTCTCTTATTATGTGTGAATCACTTTACACTGCTGTGTGAGTGAATGACAACGTTACAGTAATCTTCCATTTGAGGGAGCGATTTGTCTAGGAGACGGATAGTAACTCGCAAGCCGCCTGATCCGCGCCCGTTCGCTTCAGGACGCATCGTTTATTGCAATTGTATGTGGGCCATGTTCGGGATTACTGAGATATAGCATTACGCCGACTCTGTCGGTCTGAGCGATACTCTATTGTGAGAAACAATGGCACGTTCAATTTTGAGAAACGTGTATCGTCATTGCTAGTGAAGATCTGTTGTTTGCGATTGTTGAAACGATTTCGTGTTCGTGTAATCTGTACATGATTGCAACTTTTTGTTTTGATGCAATTCTAAAAACACGTGAACTTGCTGACTCTTAGGTGATATTATTATTTACTCATTTGACGGCTTCCATGGTTAAGTGGCTCGCATGCTGCTTTTCGGTTGCTGCTGTTCGGTCTCCGGCATATCAATCCGATTAATGGCTATTCTTGATAGCCGTACTCGGGATGTGTGTAGTAGTCTGTTTCATTAATTAACTTTGCGAATGTTATAAGACTTAATAGAAATATTCTAGAAGAAATCGACTCGGCTTATATGTTTTTTTTTTCAAAAGAGATTCGGAACCGCAACCTTTATATGTTCGGTCCACTGCTCTACTAATCTACCGAGCTTAGTGAGCACACATCAAAATTTTATATAAGATATAAAAATTATAAATTTGCGAATGTTGTTTGTTGGAAAATAACTCACTCTTTTCGCATCGATCTGTTTGGCACAGCAGGTTATCGAAGTCGACTGAAATTACGGACTTCATAAGTGAACTTGACTTATACGGATTGATTCGAGCGGTGCAACAAGTGCCGTGCATTATTTAGCTGCGCTATCACTTGTCATGCTTCGTGCTCTCCTGGTAGTTTAATTACGATTTTGTTAACCAAAAGTTGATTGAAAGCAAAGAAAACTGCTTTAAAAAAGCATTTAAGATAAGATCAATTTCCAGGATTTCCAGGACGAATTAACAATGGCATTTTACTTTGACACGACTACCTTCCGTACTAACAAAAATCTTTCTGTAGTTTCGTCTGTCTGACGATATCTGTGTCGTTCTGATGACGAACGATAAATTGTGTCTGGTGTCTGCAAATAGTTACAGCTACAGATAAAATCAACACACTATATATAGCCAATGTTAAATTTAGCAAAAAAACTGTATAAGATAAAACCCAAAACGTTTATTTATTAAGAACCATAACAGCACAGTGCATTATGCATTGTTACATAAATACATAGGTACCTAATGGTTTTTAATTTTGGTTTGTCAGTAAAAGTAGCTCCCTGGCCTCGAATCTTACTTTGTTTTTAGATATTAAGAGCGGTGAACGCTTTGTTATTCTGATGTTGACAATACATCCTCACTATCGTCAGTCTTTTAATGACACAAGCCTTCCTTTTGGTTTAAAATACCGTAGGGAGAAACGTCTCGCGATCCCAATGCCGATTGGTGGGTGTTTAAAACTGCAGATGCAGTAGGCACCAACGAATTAGGGTGCCTCGCACCAACGAACTAATTAAACACTTGGAGGGGATAAGCTTCTGACCATATTGAGTTTCAATCGCTTTAATTCAAGAACTCTGAAGTAGACGACCTACTACGATGATCTTATTTTTGTTTTGACTCCTTTTTAAAAGGAATCGAAACGTGAGGATTAAATTAAATGTTAAATCACTATGAGAAGACGTCAACACAAGTACCTTAATTACATTTGGGATTAAAACAATAGTATTATTAATTTATCAAGTTTTATTGTTTTTGTTTATATTTCCAAAGACTGACAGTAAGCTAGCAGGCACTTCTGGTTTCTTTCAGCTTATGAAACACTTAGAAATATTCAGTTAATCGATTAATATATCGGTAGCTGGATTGGAGAAGGTAAGGTTTCGAGTTGGCAAGTTGAACCTGACTCCAGGGAGAAGTTGAATTTAATCGAGTAAAAATTTCTTGAGTTAAAAAATCCCTCAGGACATTCATCATCTTAGCCGAAGCTGTACGGAAGCCTCCCCCAGAAAGGGTGGATTTGGTCATAATCCGGGTTGCTGATCACAGTAAAACATTATCATTTTGATAACGTTGCTGCCCATTCTGGTGTATTGTAATGCCTCAAGTATCATTAGACGTCTTTTATTACACTCTTAAGGCTGTGGGTTAAGGCCTTTTATGCTGCCGGAGCCCGCACGACTTGGGACATTATAATATGAAAATAGTAATAATAAATAAATCCTGCTGTTCAGTAGAAAATGCTTATTGTTTAACAGCGTACACCACAGTACTGACTGAAAAGACCTCAATACTAGAATCCCAGAATGTCCTTAAATCGCACCAAGAGCTTCTCAACTTATCTTATAATGCACACAGCAAAGAAGTGGAACTCGCTCCCTGCGTCTGTATTTCCGAATGCTTATAACCCATCTGTTTTTAAAGCCAGGGTGAATAGGCACCTTCTGGGTTAGCTCGTTCCATCGTTGAATAGTAATATACACAATTTGTAAGACATTTGGCGATTTTAAAAGAGTTTTGGCACATGAGTTTCTTGCCCGATTCTTCTCATGTTAGCCCCTACGTTCGGAATCGGGTCGCTCGTGGCGATTACATGCGCGGCATCAACTCCGCGGATGTACTTGCCGCTAGCGCACGGGTTATCTTGATTTTATTGTTATTTTGAATATCTCTATTAATTTTGTAAAATCGACGATTTTAAGTGCCCGCAAGGGCCTATGAAATAAAGTAGTTTTGATTTTGATTTTTTTGATTTTGATTCTGTCTTTGCCCCCGGGCTTGATTGGGATCAAGAGTGACCCATTCTAAATAAATAAATAATAATAAATAATGGTACTTAACATTTTGTATTGTCAACCAATTTGATTACTTCATTATTCAAATTTACGTAGATCAGCTTACTTTACAGTATATAATGAGAATGATATCCATTTTGTTTTCGTTGGTATGCAAAATTAAGTTTATATTCACTGAATTAGAATGTGTGCAGGACTGCAGGTATTGTTTCGGTCAGTTTCGATATTGTTAAATATGTGATTATTTAATGCCATTTAAACACCAGGTTACTTTGTGACCAGTTCTATCCATTATTAAGTCATTATCATTTGTGAACGTGATTCCGTTTTAGTATGACTTAAAAGTAGTTAATTTACTGTCTGTTTTACGTTAACATGAATTTCTATATAATATTCTGTATTTTTATTCCTCAAGGTAAGGTTTTTGGGTTCCTCCTGTTTATTTTATTAACTAGTTTTATTTGTAGAGAAGAGGGCGCCACTCGGCACTGTCAACATCGTGCTCGTTATTTAAATCAGTTTTAAAATATTTAAGTGTTCCAAAACAAAGTGATACAATCAAAATATAAAACCAGTGCATAAAATACTTAGATCAATACATGAAACACAGTGCATATACAACAAAATTTATTAAAAAGTGCATAAATACGTTCTATCTAATCTCATTTGAAACTCGTCAAGATACCTAGACCATATAAATTTGGATTTGAGACGAAAGTGCGAAATATTAGTGGAATACGTGACGACAAAACTGGAACTTGAACTACATTAAAATAGTGAGTAAACCTAAAGCATCAGAAACTATAACCTAAAAAGTGCTAAATAATCATCATAACAATACCATAGTTCCTGAGTCATCGATCAAAATTATCCATCAGCGCCATCTATTATGATCTATCAGAACTCCCTAGTCAGGTCCTAGTTCGACGCACTCTCCGTTATCTCGCAACGCTTAGACAACTCGATCGCTAATTTACCAAGAAGTACTTACCTGTCCCCATAGAGGGCGCTAAGCGTATTGTTAACAGAAATGGAGGAATTAAAAAATATGTTAATTAGCATGCAACAAGATATAAAGCAACAAAAGCAAGGTATGATAGAATTGAGAGAAGATATTAAGGATACAATAATCAACAGCCTCAACGAGAAGTTCAATAACCTAGAACTGAAAAATGAGCTTTTGGAGAAAAAAATAGAAGAGCAATCAAATAAAATTAACAATCTAGAAAGACAGTGTTGACGCAGAAATCTGATCTTATTTGGCGTAGAAGAGATAGAAAAGTCGTACGATGAACTGGAAAAAATGGTGATAAATAAAATAAACAAGTAGATAAAAATTTCATGCGACATTTACAACATAGAGGCTGTTAGAAGGTTGGGGAAAAAGGGGGTTAAAGTTCGACCGATAGCAATAACATTCAACACCTTGGGTTTCAAACTAAAAATACAAAAAAATAAACATAACCTTCAAAATACTTCTTATTACTTAAAAGAAGACTATCCAATCGAAGTTTTAATGAAGCGTAAAGAGCTACAAGTACAACTTCAAAAAGAAAAAGACGCAGGAAACACCGCTTTTATAAAATATGATAAAATTATAATACTAAGCAACAAAAAACACCAACAGAAACAAACAAGCAAAAGAAACCTATCAGAATCCCCGGAGTCGCTAAACCCTGACAACCAAAATGCTCAACATACTAGTAAAAAACCACCTAAGAAAAATAAAGGGGACATGATGAACTATATAATACAAAAGCCCAAACCAATTCTCACTCCGAGAGAACTAACTCAACGCCAATCGATGACATGATGATATAAATACAATGTTTAATCTAAAACCAAAAAACCGCTGGACATGGATCTCCCCAGATAAAAACACAAGAAATGAAATTGAATACATCATGACCACGAAACACCACATGATCTCTAAATATGAAGTAATAACATCTTTATCCTTTGGATCGGACCACAGACTAATAAGAGCAACAATACAACTAAATACAACAAAGAAAAGCAGGCGCCATTTTTCAAATATATCGACTAAGCTAAAAACTCCAGCAGAGCAGGAAATGTACCTTATAAACCTCTCCGGATTTATACCACAAATCATAGAGAATCAAAACAACTATAACGTGGAGGAGTACTACCAGCAAATCATGCACCACATCAAGATAAGCCTAAGAAACATTAAAGGAATACATAAGAACAAAATCCTATCTGCAAGAGCGCTAGAACTCATGAAGGAAAGAAGCGAACTACAAAACAAGTCCAATTTAAACAAAACTGACAAAGAAAAACTAAAAAATTTGTACAAAAATACCAACAAAGAAATAAAAAGGTGCTACGATACCTACAGAAAAACAACCATACAAAAACACCTCAATAATACTAGATCTACCAAAAAAGCTTATAAAGAGCTAAATCAAGCCAAATCATGGGTTCCTTTCCTCAAGTCTGGCAACAACAAATGCAATTCTCGCACGGAAATCATAAACGCTGCGACTGACTTCTACGCTAATCTATATAGACAACCAGACACAAAAAACCTAAACATGGTCTCCTACAACTACACAGCTACCCCTACAATACATCAGTTCACAGAACACGAAATATCGAAGCAATTAATGAGACTTAGACTAGAAAAAAGCCCAGGCCCGGATGGAATTACCAACGAATACATCAAGGTTGCGAATACTCTACTACTGACACCAATAACTACCCTATTTAATAAAATACTTGATGAAGAAGCTGTGCCACATGAATGGATGGCATCGGAAATTATTCTACTATACAAGAAAGGCGACCCAGCTGATATAGGCAACTATCGTCCTATAAGTCTAATGTCTTGCTTCTATAAACTCTTTGCATCCTGTCTACTTGAAAGGTTAGCTCCAGTCATCGATGCCCACCAACCGATCGAACAAGCTGGTTTCAGAAGCGGTTTCAGCACGATGGATCACATCCAAGTGGTCGACCAGGTGATAGAAAAATATTTAGAGTTTAACAAACCCCTGTATCTAGCTTTCATCGACTACAAAAAAGCTTTTGACTCAATTTCACACCAGAGCATCTGGGACTCGCTGAAAGCATTAAATATAAATGAAAAATACATCAACATCCTAAAAAATATCTACTCTAACAGCACCAGTAGAGTCAAACTGGATAGAGTGGGCGAAATAATAAACATAAAGAGAGGTGTCCGGCAGGGTGACCCGATCTCAACAAAATTATTCATAGCCGTCTTGCAACACGTAATGGGAGAGCTGCCATGGTGCAATAAAGGTATTAATATAAATGGAAAATTTTTAAGTCATCTCAGATTTGCCGATGATATAATTCTATTTTCGGAATCCCCTCACCAGCTAAACAAAATGGTAAATGAATTGAACCAGGCTAGTATAAAAACTGGTTTGGAAATGAATCTGGAAAAAACTAAAATTATGTCTAACTGCAATGCAACGCCCATCTCAATAAATAACACTCCTCTCGAGTTTGTCAACCGCTACACATACTTAGGAAAACAAATCTCCTTTAGTAAGGAAAGAAACATTGAAGAACTAAACCGAAGAGTGGCGATTACCTGGAGCAAGTTCTGGCACCATAAGGAAATACTAAAATCGCAACTTTCGCTACCGACCAAGAAAATAGTCATGGATACAGGACTGCTACCGTGCCTTACCTACGGATGCCAAACTTGGACCTTTGATCTTAAAACCAGGAACAAAATTCAGACTACCCAGAGAAGAATGGAGAGAAGCTGCCTAGGTATAAAACTGAAGGACAAGGTAAAGAACGTTGACATTCGAAAGAAGACCAAAGTATGCGATGCCTTAACTTTTGCAATGAAGGCTAAATGGAAGTGGGCTGGCCACTTAGCCCGTTACAAGGACGACAGATGGACTTTAAGGTCTGTCAAGTGGTCTGGGCCAAAAGGCGCCAGATCGAGAGGTCGACCAAGGGCCAGATGGGCAGACGAAATTGTAGCATGCGCAGGTGAAAGTTGGCTTGAAAGAGCTAATGACAGAGAAGGATGGCATTCCTTGGGGGAGGCTTTTACCCAAACGGGGTCCATGCATTAAATATTTAAGTAGTTGACACATTAAAACAAATCTCAATTAAAGTCAAATCTCAATTATTAGAAATCAAATTTATTTAGTATTTTAAATTGTAATTGAATATTATGTAAATAAGTCAAACTGTTATCATATTATATTATTGTTTATTATGTACTATGCATGGAATAAATAAAGCTTTATTATTATTATTATTATTATTATTAGTTTTATTTTATCCAATATTATGAAGTTTGTTTGTATCATATCAACATAGTTTTCGAAACCAGGTTTCTCAGGGTTCATATTATTATTCCAAATGAACTTGTTAATAGATTACTGATAGAAATACATGTTTTTAACCGACTCCAAAAAAGGAGGAGGTTCTCAATTCGGCTGTATTTCTTTTTTTAAATGATTGTTACTTCATAACTTTGTCAATTATAAACCGATTTGGAAAAAGCTTTTTTATTTGAAAGAGTATTTCATATTGGTCCGATTTTATTTTCATATCATAAAATTTAGTTCTTATATCATAGGTAACACATAACGATTTCGGTGTTTATACTAATCACTAAAGGCATACCGATGTCACAGCACGGTTTTATAAGGGGCCGTTCCACTGTCTCCAACCAGGCTCTTTTTACAAATTATGTTTTGGAGAAAATGGAAAGAGGTGGACAGGTTGACGTGATCTACACGGACTTTGAAAAAGCCTTTGATCGTGTTGATCACGTGATCCTGTTCCAAAAACTTGAGTTATTGGGCATTCACGGCGATTTGCTTAGATGGGTTGTCTCGTACCTCTCCAATCGTTCCCAGGCTGTCGTGGTAGGTGGTTACAGGTCGGACTTTATTGCTGTGCCATCGGGCGTTCCGCAGGGCTCGCATCTCGGTCCATTATTTTATAACGCTTATTTACATGATATTCACACATGCTTCAGTAGCGCTAAACATCTTTTATACGCGGATGACAAAAAAGTTTACATGCAGGTGAATTCAATCTCTGATTGTATGTTAATCCAGCAAGACCTTAATAATCTGATGTCCTATTATGCGGATAATAACATTACAGTCAGTATTCACAAATGTCAATGCATCAGTTTTACGCGCAAAAGTCAGCCCCTATCGTTTAATTATAAATTGAATGATACTGTTGTGGAAAGGGTCGGGGTGGTTCAGGATTTGGGCGTCTGGCTAGATTCCAAAATGACGTTCTCTTTTCATATTGATTATATAATTAATAGGTCTTATCGCAACTTGGGTTTCGTTATGCGAACTTGTAAACCTTTTACGAAAGTGGTTAGTCTTAAAATCGTTTATTATGCCTATGTTCGTAGTGTGCTGGAATACGCTTCCACTATATGGTCCCCGATTTATGCGATTCACATTAATAGGTTAGAAAATATACCAAAAAAAATTGTCAACCATCTAAATTATAGGTTTAAAATCGACAAATCAGCATACCACAATAACTGTCATGATCTAAAAATTTTGACTCTTCGGGAGCGCCGATTGGTCCTCGAAATGGGTTTATTATTTGATATATTACGAGGGCGCCTAGACTGCCCTGAGCTCCTTGAACAAATTGCTCTCAAAGTACCAACTCGCAGTACGCGTCATACGCGCCTATTTGCGGTCCCATCGCATAAAACAAATTATGGATCGAATGCAGTGATGTCCCGTATAGTTGAGAATTATAATTTGCATTTTAGCGATTTAGACCCGTTCGTTGGGGGTAAAGGTAGCTTTCTGAACAGTGTGAAAAGCATTTTGTTGCCTGAGAGCCAATAGCGGAGTGCTTATCTTATATTTTTATTTATATCATCTTAATTTTTAGTTATTTCAGTATGTGTCCACAGCACTGTTACACCATATTGTGGCTGTATGTATATTGGTATTATATGTATTTTATTACATTTTATTATTATTTTTGTATATATATTAAGTGCTATTAGCAATAATCTTTATGCCGCTTGTGTTAATTTGTTATTTACCTACATTGTTGCCTTAGGCGTATTGTAATTGTTTTTACTGTTGGCAACTTTTTGGCCGAAAAAGTATTATCCATATTAGATTGTATAAGTATAGATTAAGAATGGCTGTTTTTGTCACAAAATAAATAAATAAAAATAAAAAATAAAAATAAATAGCAAACTAAATAATAAATAAAAATAAATAATTCTTCAAAAAACTAGTTGCAAAATAACGCACTAAAAAGCAAGAAATAAAAAAAAATTAACAAAAAAAAACCGACTCCAAAAATTACTCTACAATTGCAAGCACCACTAAAAAGTTATAAATAATTTTTTTTTGTCTGTTCTACGCTTTTACTACATTAATACTAATAGTTATTTTTGGAGTCGGTGCCATCAATAATCTACAAAAAATATATATATTGTATTTTTCTCAAATATTTTGTTGTATTTGTTGTTAGTTTATTAATACTTAAATTCTTTGAATACTGTAGCTTTATAATGATAATTTGGCACCGACTCCAAAAATAACTATTAGTATTAATGTAGTAAAAGCATAGAATAGACAAAAAAAATATTATTTTTAACATTTTAGTGGTGCTTGCAATTGTAGAGTAATTTTTATAGTCGGTTTTTTTTTGGTAAAATTTTTAAAAACCCAATTCTAAAACAATTATTGGTTTTATAATCTTTCCATAAATAATGAAAATGCTCTTAACCTTTTATTTCAAGGCAGTTAATTAAATAAATAATCAATTTATGGCAAATCATACCAATTTTTTAATTCCAAACAATCCAACTTCAAACCAATATTACTTCTAAACTTCGAAATACATTTGTTTCCCCAAAATACAAGGAATTGCAATAGATTGATCGTTTCGGTACTATGTTCTTACCTAAAATTCTATTTAACCCAAAATTTTCATGAACGTGAAACTTTTTGTAATAGCACCTTTCATTGTATTATAATTCATTGCAAGCTTAATAGGTCAAACTACCTGCTGTTTAGTTATTTACGATATGCAACTATCAAATTGAATTGTAAAAAAAATCTTGGTCTTTTGCAGTGATATCAATTCCACACCCCAACAATGCAAGTGAGAAACAAGTGAGTACGTATTTGTTTTTTTTATTCAAATGTAATTAGAAATGAGTAAACCTAGACGTTTGTATATTAATTTTTAATAAAATTTATACATTTCACTAAAACGAATATGTTGATAAATATATTATGTTATACATTCAATAGTTACTACATGTCATTTCATTTTCTTGGCCTCGAGCAGCTTAAGATGGATATCCACCTAGCACTCTACTTAGCTTTATCGCATATATCTTATGAAAAAATAGCCTAATATACCTATTAGGTTGTTGAGATCGACACATACATCATTAAAATATAGTTACCACCAGTTATTAATATTATTACAAAGCCACTGTAATCCTTCTGAAACTTAATTGTTCAACTAACTTGATAGAATAATAACGTCGTAGTTCAGTATTGCCTTATAAAATTAAATAAATAATAATAATAAATAAATATTTCCTACATTCACACCAATTAGCCTAGCCCAAAGTAAGCACTAAAAAGCTTGTGTTATGGATACTAGGGTAACGGATAGACATACATATATGATATATAATATACATAGAAATATATATAAACACCCATGACTCAGGTACAAATGCTCGTATTCATCATAAAAACATCTGCCTCTACCGGGATTCGAACCCAGGACCGTCGGTGTGAAAGGCAGGACCGCTACCGTTCCACCAAACGGTCGTCAAAATTTATGAATATATTTCATTCTGACTGTTCGTATAAATCTAAATATGTGATTTATTGATTCGTATCTTAAAAATATCATATTTCATTTTATTTTATTCACAGGTCAATAAAATGGGCACATTTCTACACTTGCAAAAAATATTTATTCCTAAAAAATTCATAACTTTTGAAAGAAAATCGAGTCCCTCGTCCCTTTTACATCAATTTATCTCTTAATTTACATGTATAAGTAATCAAAGGTGAGAAATACCTAAAATGAGTTTTTAATGATTCCATCTAAGAATTTATCTGTATTTTCCCTGTTATCGAGTTTTATATAGTAGGTATATTGATTTATTTGGTGTAATGTATTTATTTGATTAGAATGTTTTGTTTTTTGAGTTGGTTTTTATTTATAGAGTAAATAATATGGATATTTAAATTTCGAATTTTTTAACTGTTATGTATCTACGTGACTTCGAAAATCAGAGTCAGAAAGTATACTTATTACAAATGTTCACCATCCCGATCGGAATTAAAAATGGGTGAATCCCACGTTCCATAGGTACTTCAATTTTTGAAATTGCGTACATCGCCATAGTGTTATAGGTTATGGAATTTGGGTTTTTTTATTCTCTCGCCGCCTTACACGGGTGCTTTAGTTCAAAAGCCACTTCTTTAAAATGTCTGGTTCAAACCATTAAGCGGTATCTTTGGATTGTCTTGCTGATAGGTATAATAGCATTTTGAGAACTATTATCGGTTTCTTATACTTCTTGAAAACAAGATAGCACCCCATTATTAAATTTAAAAATATAAAAACACAAACACGTAATTGATTGAACCACTGATTTCTTTGACACACTGGCTATACTTTTACCCCAACGAGTTCTTATATCTGGAGTCAATTTTATACTTTTCAGGAAAGGGGTTCAAAAAATGTACGGGGACCACCCATTCTTAAAAGAGAGATCAATCCATGTGATATTCCAGCACCAGAAATGCCTAACTTTAGAGCGCCAGGGCGAAGGATCAGTCGCGTGAGTCAGTATGAGTTTAATTTTAACTCACTAATACATACCTGTTTCGAATAGGATAGTTCTTTATACTGTGTACAGTTTGTAGCTCGAAATGCAGTAAGTTTATATAAGTAACAACAGCGTAACCACGCCCGGTATGCATTTTTTATACTAACCTACTCATTACACTACTTGAGCAATTTATAATTGGAACAAATTTTTAGAATAAACTTGCTGGAAATGAGAAAATTATCAGATATGAATATGTTAAGATAGATCCTCCACAATTGCCAAATTCTCAACAATCGCCGAGCTGCTGTGACCAATGGCTTGGCGCGCCTTGCGAAGCACCCATCGTTCTTATGCACACTCAAACATACACACACACACACGCAGATATACATTGATGTATCACTACATAGTATAAAACAAAGTTGCTTTCTCTGTCCCTATATCCCTATGTATGCTTAAATCTTTAAAACTGCGCAACGGATTTTGATGCGGTTTTTTTTAATAGATAGAGTTATTCAAGATGAAGGTTTGTATGTATAATACATGCATAATATAGTAGAGCATTGCATCCGTGCAAAGTCGGGGCGGGTCGTTAGTAGGTATACAAGGGTTCGATACCTATCCGGGAATATTCTATTAATATCTTTTAACGTCTTGACGACATCCGTGGTCGAGTGGCTTGCATATCGATTTTCGTTCAAATATTTCCAACTAACATAGCTTTAAGTTCCTTTGTTACTAACCATAATAAGACATTGTTTCTTGATTAAATAAATTGTTTTAATGAATATATTATGGTGATGTTCTAAACTTACAAAGCCATGTCTTTATTTATAATGAAAATAACTTTATTCAAATGCACTTAAAAATAAGTTGTTTTGAATCGTCCAACATTTTTACCTACCACCCATTCAGGACGTCTTTTAACTGACAAGAAGAATGGGCGCAAGAAACTCGTCAGCTTTAACAGATGTAACGATATTTACAATATAATACGTCGTCACCATACACAATCCACAAAAAAAAAAAACAAAATTATTTTGTTATGACAATACTAATAGTGTTATGATATCATAATTTCGTTGATTACAACAAAGTCAACAAGTATCTGTACTTACTTAAAGTAAGTATCCCTGAATATTGCAATAACATAGAGGGAATAAACGACAAGTATTAAGTGGGAATTCATATATATTTCTATGAATATTACATATATGTATCATGTATGTATATCCGTTATTGTAGTATCCATAACACGATCCTTATAGTGTTTACTTTGGGCTTGGCTAATTGGTGTGAATGTATGAAAAATTATTAATATTATTAATCTTCGAGCAATTATATTTATAGTATTTTATTTCATTCTTCGGTACTTTTATCTAGCTGTTAGTTTCTCTTAAATTGATCTCCGAAGTCCCGGGTTCCATCCCCGGCCAGATCAATGTAGAAAACCAACTTTTTTATATTGACACGGGTCTGCGTGTTGTAGTACCGTCGTTGTTTCTGAATACCATAACACTGTGCTTTAGCTACTGAAGTTGAGTTTGGATAATAAAAAAAAATATTTATGATCTCTTTAAGTATCTGATTAAAATATGAAAAGAAGCACATGCTTGGCGACCATTACCTTAGTCAAGTTGCAAACGTGGCTCCTGTAAAGGAGACGAAACTTCAGAATTAAATATGTATGAAAAAAGAACAAAGGAGTCGTGCATTCGACAAAGTGTTTATTTAAATGTTCGATTGGCGCAGAAGTGTTAAACTAAAAGTTATCTCTCCAATATTTCCTTGTATCTTTATTTCTTTCATATCTTATTATTACTTTATATCCACCATTACCTTTAAAAATGATGTATTTCCCTTTTTTCCTCTACCTAATATGCGCACCCATTTCATTGTTATATTTATTTATTCTTTTCACCCAAGGTTGCCTGGAAGAGGTTGCTGTTTAGCAATAAGGCCGCCTGTCTGTATACTTTTCTTTGTTATTTTTTTTCTCTCTGTATCCTATCTGTATGTGCAATTAAACGTAGTTTTAAATATACTTAATCTCTGCAATCACAAGGTGGACGCGCTAACCACTGCGCGATCTAGTTTCTTTTGTTAATGTAATTATTTTGATATATTTTATAAGTATAATGGCAAAATACACAATAGGTAATGTTATTTTGTTTTCAGAATGTTATGAATATGTTTGGAGTATCAAAGAAAGGGAAGATAAAAAAATAAGAGATGAAAAGTGTAAGTCAATAGTTTTACTTAAATCGTAAGTTTTATACACTTTATACTTATAAGAATTTATAATTATACTAGCTTTAATTAAATTCGCTCGCATTTTTTTTTTCAATAAAAAGTATCCAATGTAACTTCTTATACCTCCAAGAATATATGTACGAAGTTTCATGATAACCGGTTGAGTAGTTTTTGCGTGAAAGCATAACAAACAAACTTACATTCGCATTTATAATATTAGTAGGGATGTATGTGAAATAAAAATCTTCACGGTTTTACTCCCACCCTTATTTAATCTTTATTTTATCTAATATCTAATCTGATTGAGATGCGGTGGGTCCAGACGTGCATGAAATGAAATGAATTTTCACATTATATAATAGTGTGGACGGCACACGAACTCCACGCAAAACACGTAACGTACGGTTGCTCTCCACAGGTGAAAATTATCTCAATGAGAAACACAATCGCACTAACATCCATTCAACTTTTCACATGGCTGCTGTTGGTGGTCGCGACACTTTGCCGGGCGAGTACCCACACATGGTAAGACACACGCATAGTAAAACACAAAACTCTCTCTCAAATCACTGTTACCAACTCTTAAAAATATTTAACCCTAAATTAAATTTAAAAGCCCCTAAAATTGCCCTTATTACTCGGAAATCCCCCTCAAACTAAATTATATGATATAATTTTGTTATTTTTTTATTTATAAAATAAATTATATTTATTACGTCAAATATTATTTCATTTTCTTCTGACGAATCAGATTTTATAAAGTCGTTCATGTTGACTTTGAATAAGCCTAATATTTTAGGAGACGGGTTTAATATTGTACAAGATCATTTCATCCACCATTTCGATTGAAAATTCCAAGTACTGTACTTGGATTTTAGGTACACTAGATGTCACTAAGTCCGAGGTCGCTAGGTAAAAAATAAATTTGATTAGCTAGTTAAGACTGTCCCAGGGCCTATACTTTAAATTTTTATTTTTCTCGATAAATAAAATATAAAGAAATATGTAGGTTCACAAAAACCCTAACAATAACCCTAAACATATAACACCCCTAAAAAATCCCATCTCACTTATTTACCCCCTAAATTTAGGGGGAAAACCCCTAAGTTGGAAACCCTGTCTCAAATAGACAATCAATAATAATTTCCTATGTTTTTATCCGCATGCGCTTGTCACAGTGTCTTTAACACACTTCCCTTTCAGTTATTCCCTTGGTGCCTCACTTCATTTTTCCCGGGTATCCTATGTTTTAATCCATAAAGTGTGTGCCAAATTTCAATCATATCCGATCTGCCGTTTTTGCCTAATCGAGTAACAACAAAAGCTACTTACTTTGTTATTTACAATATTAGTAATATATGGATAGAGATTATTTTTAAATGATTCGACTTTTCTTACAATATCAGGGTGCCATTGGATGGAAATCGACTTCAGACCAGTGGGTGTTTAAGTGTGGTGGCTCCCTCATTAGCAGCAAGTTTGTACTAACCGCGGGGCATTGCGCCAAGGCATCCGAAAGAGACACTTCCATCTCTGACCCAAATCCCAAAATTGTAAGGTTGTCTGATAAAAATATAATGGTGAGTTTACCAATCGGTAATAATATTATATTTTGGTATGAAGTCATTATTCAGATCAGTATAATAATCAGTATAATTTAGACGTTCTTTATCCGGCAAATAAGAAAAGCATCACGCTTTCAAAATTCATGATGTGATTGTAAGAAATAATAATATTTTATTAGATACCTTTTCTTATAACATTTAGTCCTCAATCAAGCAGAGCAAACTTTAGGCACTTAATAATACAAATACAAATAAGTATAGGAACAAGCAAGACTCGGAAACAAATGCTTGTGATTATAAAACAAACATGTGTCCTAACCAGGATATGAAACCATGACCGCGTAGAAGGCAGAAGCGCTACCATTATACTAAACGGTGCGTGATTAAAATTACCTTTTCTTTTTCAGGATACGGTTTCATATGGATTGTTTAGAGACAGTTTCCTTGATGCAAACATATTGAGAGTAATAAAACATCCTAATTATGTGCCACCAAGACAATATTTCGACATAGCCCTTATAGAACTAAAGGACGAAGTGGTTTTCACAAATAAAGTTCAACCAGCATGTCTTTACAGCGGTTCCAAAGGCGAATTAATTGGGAGAAAAGCTTCTATGACAGGATGGGGTGTAGTCGATACAGGTCTTCATCTCTTAGAATATCTACGGAACGTCTAGCTACTTAAATGTATTACATTTTTACTCATTTGGTTACCAGACGTTCCGTTTCAAGACAAAACATATTTAAGTTCTCATTGTCTTTGTACATATGCTCTTTTGTATAATGATGGATTACAGTCTTTTTATTTTATTTGAAATCCTTTTGTTGCGTAGTGCACGTTTTTTCTTAAGAAATTAGTATTCGTTTACAACACCCATTATATCCTACTTATTTGCGGAATTGCTTCTGTACATACGGGGCATATTAAGCCGCAAAAATGCAATAGTGTCAAGTTACAAAAAAACAATTTGAGTTTTTGTGAATCAATCAAATAATATTTTTCAATAACATGTTAGGTGCTTAAACTTAATATTAAAAGTGTTTATTTTTCTTTCTTTTATTTAAGGACAAATGATTGTAATTTTAAAGAGGCGGTGTAGTTTGCTGACACATTTAGCATGTTTGTGTCCATTATTTTTTTTCAGTTAACCGCACTATGTCTCCAGAACTTCAAGTAGTTGTACTGGATGTCCTGAATAATCAACAATGTGACGACCTGCTAAAACCTTCATGCAACAGGCACTGGTGCGGAATGCACCAACACCAGCTATGCGCTGGAATCCTCGCTGGAGGAGTTGACGCTTGTCAGGTTTGATCGCCAAAAATGGGGCTTCACTACAACTACAACATAATTTATAGGATGACACTGCAAGTATAGTCTAGAACTGGAAAACATATATATAGTTCTATTAATATAAAAGCTAAAAAGATCAGTAAACTTTTTTTAGTTTCATATTATTTTGCCTTCTTCTTTCAAACTCAAATCATAATTAGAAAGAAATAGACAAACCACTCTATAAATGACAGGATTATTAAGAGTTTAAATTTTATTTATAAACAATATGGCTCTATTACTTTCGCGTACTTGCTCTCGCGGGGTATCAAACAGATTCAGCATAAAACTATGACGCATTTAGTGGACCTAAAATAGAAGAATAGAAATAATTCGTTGATTTCTAACAGACCCGACTATCTAGTGATTTAATTTTATTGCTCCTCATTATTTGCTTAATGCTATAAACATTTGGTGTGACTGTGTGCTAAAAATTTAAATATATGCTCACCACGTTAATGGTAGTTTATAATCTATAACCATTTGGTGTGACTGTGTGCTAAAAATTTAAATATATGCTCACCACGTTAATGGTAGTTTATAATCTATAAACATTTGGTGTGACTGTGTGCTAAAAATTTAAATATTTGCTTACCACGTTGATGGTAGTTTATAATGATGTACATACATACCTCAAACTGCGAATAAATTATTTGTATATTATCAAAAGAAATTGTGACCTAGTTAGTTAGTTAGTTTTACGGGGCATTTTCCGCACTTAGCCTCCTGATTGGGCCATTGTACGTGATTGAGTATTCTTCCTTTACTCCAGCCATCCTAGTCCATTCCAGAAGGCGAGTAGCCTTTTCAGGTTACTACAAGCTTCCGGTAGTGATTTTGGAGACTGGAGAAAACGTGCCCGTTGATCGGCCACGCTCCTGCACTCCAAGAGCACGTGATGTGGCGTTTCCTCCGCCTCCATGCAGCCTCTGCACAGAGGGCTATCTGTCACACCTATGGTAAATAGATGTTTATTCAGAGGACTGTGTCCGGTTATAGTACCTAGTACTTTGCGGATTTCGTCCCTGTTTAGTCTGGTGAGGTTGCGGGCAAGCTTCTTCGAAGCCACCGGAATGGCATTCTTTGTTTGCCTACAGCCTACACTATTGTTCCATTCTGTTTGGTGGTTTTCCTCTGTTTTTTTACGCAGCCATGTTCTAATTTGTGCCATGGGTATAGGCAGTAATGGTTCCGGTCCATACACTGTTCCATTTGAACCCCTTTTGGCTAGTTCATCTGCCGCGTCGTTGCCTAGTGAGTTGCTATGTCCTTTGATCCATTGCAAAGTTATGCTGTTTGTGTTTGCAATGTACTGGAGTGTATTATGACACTCCAGTACTAGGACAGATGTTATGGTGTTGCTTTGCAGAGCTTGAAGTACGGATGCACTGTCGGAGACGATTTTGATATTATGGTCTCTGATATCTCTGGCTGCAACCGCCTGTGCAGCTTTGGTGATACCTATACATTCTGCTTGGAATATAGTGTTGAGTTTATCTAAGGTGGTCGAGATTTTGATGTTTAGGTCGTTCGAGAAGACACCGGCTCCAGTGCCCTGTGAGGTTTTGGAACCGTCTGTGTATATCCTTACTTCTCTTGTGCCAGAGTTATCGTCTTTTTCTGCTGTAAGTTGGATATTGTATCTTCGATCGAAAACATGATGACACTGTATACTGTCCGTAGGTGCCTCAAAGAGTGGGTTTTCTTTAAAGATATCCGTTAGAACAGTTGAGTGTGGTGTTTCTATGTTTTGTTTCCATAATCCGTTTGCTCTTAATCTAAGTGCGGCCGCCTGTGCCTCTTCTTGAATAGCGAGGTGTAGGGGTCTTAGATTGAGCAAGTATTCAAGGGCGATTGATGGGGTGGTTCTCATGCATCCAGTTGCCGCAATGCTTGCTAAGCGTTGTAGGCTTTGGAGTTTTGTTTTTACCGTGGCCAGTTGTGTTCTGGGCCACCATACAACTGAGCCGTAGGTTATGGATGGTCTGATAACTGAAGTGTACAGCCAAAGCGTTATTTTTGGGTTGAGACCCCATTTTTTACCTATTAGTCTCTTACACTGATAAAAAGCTATGCAGGCCTTCTTGGTTTTATTTTCGATATGGCTCGCCCAGTTCAACTTGTTGTCAAGGATAACGCCCAGATACTTGACTTGTGTTGATAGGGAGAGTTTGATGTTGAAAAAATTGGGTAGTTGAAGTTGCGGTAACTTCCTTTTGTTGGTGAAAAGGATGAGTTCTGTTTTTCTCGGGTTTACTGATAACTTGTGATCGTCACACCATTCTTCCACAATTCGGAGAGCTGAACGCATTTCCTTACATAGTATGTTTTCTGCGTTCCCGCTTATTAGAATAGTGAGGTCGTCAGCATAACCGATGGTTGTGTAGCCTTGTTTGTTTAATCTTCTAATGAGACTATCCACTACTAGGTTCCACAGAAGCGGTGATAGAACGCCCCCTTGCGGGCATCCTCTGACCACTTTTGCTCTAGTTATGGTGTTCATTTCTATTTGTACTGCCCTTTTGCTGATGAGCTCGGTAATCCAGTTTGTTAATACCGGTTCCACTTTGTATCTTTGTAGGGCCTGGTTTATGCTATTGTGTGTAGTTTTATCGAAAGCTCCTTCTATGTCTATGAAGACAGCTAGAGTTGACGATTTGTTTGTGATGGCTGATTCTATCTTATGCACTACCATGTGTAGGGCCGATTCAGTTGATCTGCCTTTCCTGTATGCGTGTTGTTGAGGATGCAGTGGTTTTTTCTTTAAGACTCCATCTCGTAGATGAAGATCTACTAGTCTTTCCAGCGTTTAAAGTAGGAATGACGTTAGACTGATGGGTCTGAAGGATTTAGCTTGTGTGTAGTCGTCTTTTCCAGGTTTTGGTAAGAATACTACTTTAGCTTCTCTCCATGTTATAGGTATGTATTTGAAGGCTATGCACGCCCTGTATATTGGTACTAAGTACTTTGTTATTTGCCCAATTTGCCATTGTAGTAATCCTGGAAAGATTCCATCCAGCCCCGCGGATTTAAACGATTTGAAGCTTTTTAGGGCCCACGTTACTTTATCTGCGGTTACTATCTTGGCGGCGGTTTCCCATTCCTGGGATGTTGGTGTGTTGTGATGCTCATCCGCTATTCAGAGTCTGATGAAATGAGACAGCCAGGAAAGTGTGTCTCAAGCAGCACTGCATTGGTTTCATCGTCTGAGTTCGTATAAGTGCCGTCGGCTTTTTTGAGGGAGCCCAGGAGATTAAGGTCACCTTTTGCTAGGATTTTCTTTAACCTCGCGGCTTGGTTCATTGAGTTGATGCTACTACAGAAAGTACGCCATCCTTCTCTACTACGGAATCTAATGCGTTTCTTGTAGTGATTTTGTGCAAGTTTATAGTTGTCCCAGTCTTCTTCAGTTCTGGTGTTTTTGGCTCGATTACAAAGTGCCCTGAGTTCCCTACGTAGTCGTTCAAGCTCAGGCCCCCACCAGGAACTTTTGTCTGGAGCTTTGGGTACTACTTCAGGACACGCTGATTCGTAACTTTTTAAAAGAGCTGTGGTTAAAAGTTGTATATTGAAATCTATGCTTTTTGTACCAAGTGTCATGTCTGTCATATGTGTCTCACTTAGTGTCTTGGTAAGTAAGTTTGTAAACTTTGGTATATCTGTTTTACGGGGGTTACAATATCGGACAGGATCAGCCGGCTTATATTGTATGTGAAAGCATATGCGGCGATGGTCCGCAAAGGATGGTTCTTTTGATACGTGCCATCCTTTGATTTGGTCCGCCGCGGCATTAGTAGCTAGCGTGATGTCAACGATTGTTTGGTACCTTGAACTTACGAAAGTGGGTTCCTTACCTCTGTTCATAATGTTAAGGTTTGTTTGCAATAAGTATTCGGTTAAAGACTCACCCCTTTTGTTTACTTCCTCACTTCCCCACAGCGGGTGATGTGCGTTGCTGTCTGCGGAGATGATCATGTCCCAGGCATGTGTGTCACAGTGCTGTACCAGCTCTGCCAGTTCCTTTGGAGGCACTTCGCCTTCATACGGCATGTACACTGAACGCTAACACTAGGACTGTTTGTCTATCTGTAATGATTTTCACGGCAGTGAGGTCTCTAGAACAGAATTGGTTAAGTAAAGTTGCTGTTATAGTTTTAGGCATGTAAATACAGGTCCTTGGTTTTGCAATAGAGGTGTTTAGCAGTATCTTACCTCCGATGTTGTTTAGACCGCAGATTCTGTCTTTTCTAATCCAAGGCTCTTGGATTAGGGCGACGGTCTTGTTGTCGACCTCCAGCACTCTGCGTAAGGTGGCCGCCGCTATTTGTTTGTGCTGGAGGTTGGTTTGGATGATATTTAGGGAGTTAGGGGCTGCGGAGGACGTCATCTTCGTCGCTAGTCCCTCTCTCCCCTTCCAGTGGTGAGCTCAACACCACCTCGCTCTGACCCTGTTGGGGAGCGGAGGTGGTCGGCTCTGGAGTGGATGTTCCCTTCGCCGTGGTTTCACTCATCACTGTCGGTGTGCCTTCACCCGTAGCCTCCACTTCAGCGTTAAAGAAGCGGATATATCCGCTTCCTGACATATGGGCTACGCGGCGGTCTCTGTCCAGGATTGTTCTTCTCTGGTCTTCCGGGATGCCCAAGATAAGGTGGACTACCTTATCCTCCTCACCGGACTTCTCATCTACCGACATGTCGTAACACTGCCAGGAGTCGACTTTGTACCAAGGGTTCTGGGCACAAAGGACTCTCTGTAGTGTCTCGGCATCGGTGATGCGTGTGTGTATAAGAAGCCCTGCTTTGAGCTTCTTCTTCAGCTCTGATTGTTTTACAACAGCCAGAGTGGTGCCGGGTATTGGTGATGTCATTACCTTGACAGTGTTCTCCAACCAGCTAAGAGCGTTTGCGTCCTCACACCACATCGCTAGTACCCCATCCATAAGGAAGGGTCGTCCGCGGAAAGATGGAGCTTGCGCGCTCGGAGATGGTGGAGACAGTACCGCTTGAAGGATGCTATCGTCGATAGCTCTCCTAAGCTGATCTGCCTGACACTGTGAGAGGTCCCTCGGCGGGACAGTAATAACTGCTACTCTCAGATGCGATTGCATCGCATCTGCGTAGCTCGCTGTCCGCTTCGGTTTCGCGTCGGTTTTCGCGCGCTTGGCTTCCCCTCTGGGTGATCGAGTGTCATCCAGGCGAGCGCGCTTCGTTGAAGCTCGCTCGTCCGAACGACCCCCGGTCCCAGGATGTTCCTTTTCAGGAGCTGTGGGTGCCATCGCAGCAGTCCGCCGAACGCGGTGACCCCTCCGAGTTCGTCTCCTTTTCGGCTGGTTGGGTGGTGGCGGTGGTGGTAGTGCCGTGTCGTCTTGTGCCTTCGACGCCTCTTTCGAGGTGGATGGCATAGGGTCGCGCTGCGTTTCCGCTGCTGCGTTACCCGACACGGTCAGTTGGGTCTTTGGTCGTTGAAGGGCCTCCCTTCTCGCGCGCCTGTTGGGGCGACTGCGTTCAGGTTGGTCCTTCTTTACGTCAGTCCGGTTGTGGTCATTTGGAGCTGTCGCGGCTCTGTTAGCGGTCCTTTTGCAAGGGCGCTTATGAGCTGCTAGGCTCCATTTTGTCGTCGTTGTTATGTCCAGTGGTTGTGTGGTCGTAGGGATGGCTTCTACGAGACTGGACAGGTCAAGGCTGGATCTTCTGGGTTCATGTGAAGTCATGTGGCACAATTGTTTGTTCCCCCCAGAATACGAGGAACAGACTGAGCTGGGCTCAGTGAGGGATTCTCCACTGTTTGTGGTACCCTCCTGGGGTAGTTTCTTGTTTGACGATTGTGCTTCCATTATTGTGGGGCAGAAGAAGAATAAAAGGAAACACACACTACTCTGGCCCTCGGTAGTGTGGTTTGGATAGGAATTTGGATATGGGGCATTGGGTAGGAGAAATAGGGATGGGCAGAGGGGTAGGAGTGAAAAATGGGAGGGATAGGGAGACCACTCCGCGGGTGGGAAGTTCCACACAGAGTGCACTAGGGTAAAAATATTAGGGTGTAGGATGTTGGGTAGGAAAAGATGGGTGAAGGAGTTGGGATGGGATGGGGGAGAGGGATAGGGAAAAACCACTCGGTGGGTGGGAGGCGCCGCACCGAGTCCTCCTCTAGGCTCGGTTCCGCTCACCGTCCATCAGAGATGCTCGGTGATAAGAATCGGGCCCTTCGTCACTGTGGAATATTCGCCGTCAGCATCAGATATCCACGAAAAACGGGTGGGCATTTGTTGCTGCCGTTGCCCGGGGTGCGCCACTAGGAGGCTTTCCGACTGCATGCCCCGAAATTGTGACCTATAGCGTACTACAGTTTAGCGCCGCTTATGTCTTAATAGAACAAACAGATTTTTTTTTAGTTTTAAAACACAGATTTTTTACCATTTCTCTGTTTTCTTTCTAGGGTGACTCGGGAGGTCCTCTGCAAATCGAAATGCCGTTACCACAAAAAAATCGAAAGTATGAAGTTTTATTTTCTCAAATATTGTTATTGAGCGAAGCTCTCTTTTAGGCAACTCACAAATTTCGCTTGTCTCCCTCCTGCTACTTAACGGTTGAACCGATTCGAACGAATTTTGGCATGAATATACATGATTATAACCTGACGGCCATAGGCTATGAAAAAAAAATATTGACTTTACCATGGAGGAATAATCACCAAAAGAAAAATTCAAAAGCTGATCACTGCCAAACCGCTGAGACTACATTGATGAAATTTAGCGCCAAAACACACATCGCGGTCGTGACTAATGTGCAAAAATTTTGAAATCGGACATACCATCGAGGAATAATCACTCTTTTAAAATCTAATTCAAAACCATTGAAAAAAGTTCACGTGCAAAATAGAATTTTTCAATTTCAAATGTGAAAAGTAGTGCTTCGCTCAGTATTTGTAAACTGCTGCTGTTTTGCATTTTTTTGCATTGCAGACCTAGTATAAATTTGTTAACAACTTAATCTGTTAATGTTCTATTCCATAGTTGTATACACTCGTTCTCATGCCGTCGTATGCACAAAGTGATCGGTGTGACGTCATTTGGCATCGGGTGTGCGTTGCCAAACCTTCCAGGCGTATATACCAGAGTGTCCAGCTTCCTCGACTGGATTGAGAGCATTGTGTGGAAATAAAAAAGTATATATGACTGTCATGCTTTTTATTTATTGACATTTATCCTACAGAAAAAATATTAAATAGCTGATTATAAAATGGTATAATAATGACTTAACTTTAACTAAAGAAGAAATGGAAGAAACAGTACGTTCAAAGAAAAATTATTTGCTGCCAAATTCAATAACCTATGTACTGTTACAGATATAACAAAACAACAGTAGAATAGAGCTACTAGAGATATTTCTCTTAAATGACGGGAAATAAAGAATCTTACTGACGGCAGGCTATTGAGAATGGTTGTTAACAATCTATAAAAGGTTGATGACAGCGCAATGGTTATCGCATAGTTGACCAAAAATATTGAGAGTAATAAAACATCCTAATTATGTGCCACCAAGACAATATTTCGACATAGCCCTTATAGAACTAAAGGACGAAGTGGTTTTCACAAATAAAGTTCAACCAGCATGCCTTTACAGCAGTTCCAAAGAAGAATTAATTGGGAGAAAAGCTTCTATGACAGGATGGGGTGTAGTCGATACAGGTCTTTATATGTTAGAATGTCTACGGTTGTTAACAATCTATAAAAGGTTGATGACAGCGCAATGGTTATCGCATAGTTGACCAAAAATTAATAATCTTGAACTCTTTCGGATTTTGGAAGGCATGTTAGCATCCGTCTGTTTTCAGACACCCACAAGTTAGACACAAATGTCAGACCCACAAGTCAGACCCATAAGTCTTTGAATACAAGTTTGTCTTTAAAGACCCACCACTGGGTCTCCTAATACAAGGGTGTATTCAAAAGCTTACTGACTGGTAGGGGGCATGAGAATCCAGTTTTATATGCGCTTCAACAACGGGAGTGATAAATCTATAGCAAATGGAAAGGACTATATTATTGAGGAATAGACCCTTGCCTGCCTGTTTCGCTAATTATATTTTACGAATGTTTGGTGCAACCAACGGTAGCCTAGGATCGCACCGTTGGTCCTGGGTTCGAATCCCTGAAGGGGCAGATGTTTGTGTGATGACTATGCGCATTCATATCTGAGTCATGGGTATTTATTCATATCTGAGGTATAGTTTATATATTTCTGTAAATATTACATATGTATGTATCATATATCGTCTATCCGTAACCCTAGTATCCATAACACAAGCTTAAAGTGCTTACTTTGGTCTAGGCTAATTGTTGTGAATGTAAAAAATATTTATTATAATTTAATATTATTAATCAAAAGAGGGCTACTCTTCGACGGAAGCTTTCCCAATATATTGGGGGTTTCCACGCTTAACAGGTGGGTTATAGATTATAGAAAAAGATAATTAATAATTGGAAATACGCTTCTGCACATTTTGTGGACTTCGGGAGGTGTTATTCTACTCTGCTGGACACAATACGGCTTATTATGATATAATAAACCTCACGTTTTCCTTTGCCTATTCTTGAAACAAACATTATGCTTTATTGCTATTGCATACTAAGATGCAAATAAGAGATCACGATCATGTGATAAAATACAGAAATTATCAAGGTGTTTTTATAATGATCGAACAAGATTATGCAAGCATATACTTAAAACCAGAACTCGTTTTATAATCATCATCATTCTAGTTTAAGTATACTGTATGATCGGTTGTGTGTATTGAAAATATAAAAAAGTCAGCCCTGATATATCTTGAATTAATTCATTAATTGTTATTGATCGATATGTATAACTTAACACAACTCGTATTGTGTAGTTTTCTCATTCAAGGTACGTGTCTTCCATTGGCAATAAAAGTTATTCAATTGCTTTGTTTGTGATTCAGTTAATTGTATCAGTTTAAACTACCAAGAAAATAAGTAGAAGTAAGCTTTTGTTGAAATCGAAACTTATTACTGGATTACGAAATCTTTGCCATAGTCGTGTGATGTTCGAAGGAATAGAATAGCAACAACCTCTGACACTTAAAGGAGACTAATGAGAGTGGACCGTTTCTTCCGTTGACTAAAAAATGGACAGCAGAGTTTTCCAAATTGTGGTCATTTACTGCTATATCCAAAACGCCTGCGAACCATGCAGAGTATAGCTTCCCCATTTTAGGGAAGGTCTCTTTCTCGCTTTGGATGCTTTTAGTCTGAAAGTTAGCCTGACCCACCAAGGACTAGAATATAGTGATGAATATTCAATATTTAAATGGAAACCCGAAAAAGAAATGCGTTTTTTAAAGGTGTTTTATATGATTAGTCGTGTGTAATTGAGAAAGAGAAATTAATTTATATCCAGTATGCGTCTAAGATCCTATCGTCTAATGCAGCAGCTAACAAAAAAGCTGATGACCTTAAAATGGATGAATTATTTTTGATCAATCAAGTCTAAGAACTAAGAAGACCGCTAGAAATCTTGCTTCCTAATTAAATAAAAGCCACAAACAAAACCGCATACAGACGAACACACACGTAGCGGTCAAATTTATAACACCCTTTTTTTGTGTCGAGTGTTAAAATCAAGAATTAACGCATCGTTTGTGTGGTAGAAGTGATTTAATTTAAATTCTAATGGGGCGAAAGTGTAAGAACTAAACGTAGGCGAAGTTTAATTATATTTAGTTTTGGCTCAAAATATTACTCTAAGATGGCCGCATTTCTTAATGAATTACCTGATGGATAATAACTGTAATTCATACATAATTAAAAATCATCTTGTTTGCAGTACTGCTGATTTCATCAACACACAGTACCCGAGTGATACGGGTGAGTAATCTAGATATAATTCTCGATAAGAACGTTGTCCTTCGAAACTAAATAACGTATAGAAACCCTTTCCTTAAAATTTATTCACTCTTGAACCCAACCGAAAAGGCTTCTGTAGATATTTGTGCTTGAAAGAAAATTAAAGTTATTTAAAAGCACGTTATACGAATCTTTCGTATTATTTTATTTTATTTCTTAACAAAGACTACAGCCCTTAAATATGAAAGTCAAAACATTAAGTGACACATACAGCCGATTTAGGTCTTTGTTTATGTAAAATAAGTCAAACAAAAATAAAAAAACGAAGCGTAGTGTGATATTATGTGTAGTGCATATAAATGTGTAGTGTGTAGTGGTATAATTATGTACACTAGCGGGCCGTCCCGGCTTCGCACGAGTGGACAAAATTCTTTAAATTTTAAACGCCATCTAGCGTCTGGTTGACGAACTACCTGCGGTTAACGCGTTGCTCACAGTTATAGATGTCCCTATACCAAAATGAATCGCGTTAACGTTTCGGTTCTACGACTACACATATAGCTAACCGTTCTTACCCTTCTTGAATGTTATTCTTAGGTACTATGGTAACGCGTATACAATGGAAACAGAGCGGACAGACAACCACACAAACCACTGTGATCTTAGATTATAGATTAACACATATGTGGATTAAAATGTTGCCGTGTACAATTTTATATTATTATTATACATTAATTGTAATTTTAAATTAGATTATAATAACAGCTGCAAGAATCTGGCAATCTTTTATTGATGCAACCACATAGATAATATTAACACCTCTGCAGCTGAACAAACTAATGTTTCTTTATTGCCGAGTAACACCCTCCTCCTTAAATCTAAGAGTATCTTACAGTCTGGCAGGTTAAGTTAAATTCTAATACCAGAATACCAATTCGATTGATGTCCATACCTATTATGTAATAGCTTTACATAACATTCAATATAAAGTTATCAAGTAAAGTGATCCTTTATTTTAATAAAAGAGTAATCTATAGTTGATATAGTTTAAATTACTATTAAAGATTTAATTAAAATATTGATTACAACAATACTTAAAATAAATTGTTCACATGTTTTTTATAAATGCAATAATATACACCTTTATCTATACAATTGAAAGAAATGATTAAAATTTAAGAATCTGTTTGAACTGTCAACTAACATCATTATCTACTAAATGCATGTAAGAGTATATGTGGTACTTATAGCAAAAAATATTTTGAGATTTTGTCTCTCTGTTTATTTCGGCTGATCTTAGAAACGGTAAGATCGATTTTGACGAGACTTTCACTGTCAAATGAAGAAGTAACTTAGGCTACTTTTTTATATGGTCAGCAGAGAAAATAGTAAGCCAAAAAATTGAGCTGCAAAGATTCTTCTCAAAGAAACTAAATTTTTTATAGTATAACAAAAAGATTTCGATTTTGAGTGTTTTTTTTCCCATACTGCTTTATATAATTATTGTATTTAAACAATTAAATCGTTCTTATTATTTTTAGCAACTAAGTAACAGTAGTGTATCGCCTCGACCGCCCCATGATCCAGAGAGAGAAGCATGTAAAAAGCCTCCGCCTCAAATGCCCGATTTCAAGGCGCCAGGGCGAAGGATCAGCCGCGTAAGTTAGTACTCTTTCTATCATCGAGAAAGCATATCGTAGGCAAAGAATTTAGTTACATTGGCCTCAAAACTACTAGGAATTTAATAATCGTACGGACGGTTATCTATTTTAATAAGTACTGGTTTTATTTATTAAATGCTAATATGACATTTTTGGCAAAATTTTACTTAAACATATTTAAAATTATATCGGCATTCTTATAATATCATAAGAAATTATTTTTTTTGTTACGATATTTAAATATTTAACTGCTACAGTCCATCAAATCTAAGAAGTACCGTTTGACGTTTCATGTTTTTCAAACAGATATAACTTTGTTTAAGCGTAACTTATTCAAATTCGATAACCTTTTTCGTAAAACCATGGATTTATAAAGGTTTTATTATTGGATCTAAAAATGTACAATTCTTAATATCTAAATGTAATTGAAAACTTACAAACAAAGCAAAATAAATAATATTTACACAATAAATAAGTTCTAATAGTTCTATTCTTGACCTCATTGCAAAGTCACATAGTTAGGGCACTGCTCCTAGTGTTGCGACTCTTCGGAATCAATTGTGTACGAAAAAATCGTGTACATTATTCGGAAAATCGAATTTATTACTTTCAAATTATCAATTAACGACTTTGTAAAAATACATGACAGATGACAAAATGGTCAAATTTGATGCCTCGTTCCATAATCTACTCAGATTACGATGTTATAAGCGCTAGAAGCGCTTATGGCCAATGTCAGACCACGGCCAGAAAGCGAATTTTCGACGTAATGTTTAGGGGTAGAGCGCAATTTAATTTTTGTATAATTTCACGTTACTGCTCGTTCGCATAATGCATTTAATACATAGGTACCCTAAAATAAATTAATTTAATTATTTTCAAATAAATCTATATAGGCGAAATAGCTCCAGAAAAAAGTTTTTTTTTATCAGACAACACTGCCGACCACAAGCGCACGCGGTCCCCCTCGCCCGCGTCAGCAGTCTCTCGCCATCTTGGAAGCTGACTGTGCGCGTACCTACTTTCTCGTTTGTTTTTTACAATTTGTGACTTGGCTATTACTTTTCTGGACTCTGAACTAAGCAAGTGTTTATTAATCATGTCGAAAAGAGGACGTACTTTGAACAGCCAGGCTCGTGAATTGGTGGTGAAATTACACGAGTATTTTGAGCGTGAATGTCAAAATGGTGGAGCTCTACTGCCAGTTACACAAGTTCGGGATCGCGTCGGTGAAGCTCTCGGTATTGGTAGCCGCACCGTCGGCAAAATATTAAGTGAAAAATATGGGCCTTCGGGGAGTGACAGTAACGTACTTCACACGCCGAAAAAAAGGAAAAGAACTAAACCTGTGACAGGTATCGATGACTTCGATAGCCATGCTATTAGAAACCATATCTATGGTTATTATACAAGAGGCGAATTTCCAACATTGGCAAAGTTATGTGCAACTTTAGAAGATGCCGGGCTGTACAGGGGAAGCATAGAGTCGTTGAGAACGATAATAACAGGAATTGGCTTCAGATACAAAAAAGTTGACAAACGAAAAATTGTTATGGAGCGACATGACATAATTATGCAGCGACTAACATTCCTGCGCGAAGTAAAACAAATTATAAACTGGGATAATGTAATATTTTTGGACGAAACATGGCTAAATTCCAACCACTCTGTGCCGAAAACATGGACAGATGATTCTGAAGCTTCGTGCTCGAAAGTGCCGATAGGGAAAGGTGGACGCCTCATTATATGCCATGCTGGATCAGCGTCTGCAGGTTTCGTGGAAAATTCATTATTAGCTTTCCAATCTAAAAGCACAAAAGATTATCATGAAGAAATGGTCGCGGAAAGGTTCCAAGAGTGGTTCTTAAATTTACTAACGAATATCCCTCCTAACAGCACAATTATAATGGATAATGCCCCATACCACTCTGTGCAAATTGATAAAGCACCAACATCAGCCAATAAGAAAGCAGATTTGGTGGCATGGCTGCAAAGAAAAGGAGTGGAAGCCGACATGTCACTATTAAAAGCTGAATTGTTACATTTAGTGAAATTGCATAAACCACCAAGACCGACTTATGCTATTGACCAATTAGCCGAAGAACACGGGCACAAAGTCATACGACTTCCTCATGCCAATCCTGTATCATTGCCAATATAATGCCATTGAACTGATTTGGGCCCAAGTTAAAGGTAATACTTTATAATATAATAATATTTTTTAGTAGTTGATTATATTAAACAAGAACTTGTTCTTAATAAGCTGAAATATTATATTGTGAATTGAGATTTTCCGTTAAGTACAGTAATACTATAAAACATTACCCTTCTTCTTCGCAGTTGTGTAAAATTGTACATTACCAAACAAAATATTGCAAGATTAGCTTAACACATTTTGTAGCCACATAACACGAGTGCCTCCAGCTTTTATAATTTAAAAAATAGTCTAAGTCTCCCACCTAAAAATTATATAATTGTTTTACAGGTTATGCAGCAAGACACAACACAAAACCACCCTTCAGTGTCAAGAAAATGGAAGGCTTATTAAAGGAAGCATGTGCGCAAGTTACACAAGAAGATTGGTCAAAAGTAGTAGAAAAAACAAAGAAAATAATAATGGACGACTTCGACAGAGACGTAAAATTCGATGATTTCATGGATAATCAACTAGTCATTAATTTAAATGACTATGATGACGAGGACGACAATGATTCCAGTATTAGTAGTGAATAAAAAAATATCCTAAACATTACTTTTATTTAAATGCTTCGACTTCGACCTTTAGAACCTTAAGATTTTTTCGGTATTATATCCTCAGATTACTAGTAAAACCTAAATTTACCAATAAACAACCTTTTACAATAACTTATTTAAAAAATATAGGAAAAGAGTACAGAGAAATAATATCTTAAATTTCGGATATTATGGTCATTGATCTCTTAAAATTCGGATATTATAGTAATCGATCTCTTAAAATTCAGATATTATAGTAATTGATTTTTTTAAACCCATCCCTATTATTCTATTTGTCAGAACTGTCAAACGGTACTTCTTAGATTTGATGGACTGTAGATTGGGTGTTTTAACTACAGAAACTAAAAAAAAGAACAGGGTTCGCATACGCAATTCGAAAATCTGTATTACAAATTAATAAAAATCAACGATGCGATATTTCATTATGTGAAAAATTTCCAAAACTGAATCCAGATGATTTTTTCCTTTTGGATTTCAGGTGTAAAAAGCATATATTTTTATCAAACAGCATTTAAATCAAATTATTACAACAAAAAAAAATCCAGGCGAGTACATTTCAATTGAGCTATCGAGACCTTGACAGAGAAAGTTGATTTTTCCCTTGTCTTTATTTTGATTATATAGATGTTTTAAAATATTTAAAAAACTGTGTTTTCTAATATATTTGTTGTTGTGGTAGTCGATATACTTTAGAATATAAATATTTCTATTTTTTTTTCAGAATGCTTGGAATATATTTGGGGTATCAAAGAGCGAGAAGAAGCTTTGGAATCGGAACGCCGATGTAAGGAACATCACTTTTTTGTTGTTTTCTGCATCTGTCGCACAGAATAACAATATGAATCTGTTTTAACCCTTTTATTATTTTGACATGCCTACACCTATATACCTATCAGTATGAAGGTTTACTTAACTATCTCCATCACATTTCAAGATAAAAAGATGTGATATTGAAATAACTGTGGGGAATAAATTAATACCTTCAAAGCGATTTCAAATGATAATGTGAGGTTACTTACGTACCTATTAATGAAATAGATAGCATCTAGAAAACATTACATTACATCCATAATTAATGGAAATAATTAGTTCAAGGAAATGTACATATTTAATAAAAAGAAATTTTTTTAGGCGCAAAGTATAGTGCTGGAAAATATGCCATTGGTGGCCGGAATACTTTGCCAGGCGAATTTCCGCACATGGTGAGTTTAGAGTACCTTTTTAATACAAAAACTGAATGCTGTCGATCCTTTTCTTTTTTAAACATGTATTTGTTCCAGGTTGGTTGAGAAAGTATGATTATTCATGTATTTTAAATTTTCTTAGGGCGCCATTGGTTGGAAGGCGATTTCTGGGTCATGGGCATTCAAATGTGGTGGGTCCCTCATTAGCGACAAGTTTGTGCTTACCGCGGCCCACTGCTCTAAGGCGTCTGACAGAGACTCCACAATCGCCGAACTAGATCCAAAGATCGTGCGATTAGCTGACAAAAATATAAAGGTAAGAACCAACAATTTGCACTTCTATCAGAACGATGCCAATTTTAAGCTATATTTAATACTAGCTTTTGCCCGCGGCTTCGCTCGCGTTAAATTCGGGGTAGCACTGTTCCCCTTTCCTGAACACAGAAGAGAACTCGGAACAGAATTTTACACGTTATTTATTTTATTTCAACACTGCCATCTGTTATTAATTTTTGAACTAAACAATTAAACCTATCGTGAACATAATATACAATAAACATATCAGCGCCATCGATCGGAATCCATGAGTTACACTTATTTATGTTTATAATGTTTATTTTCTCAAAAGCTGATTGATTTATGGTAAGATTTAATGTTTTTAATATTGTTTTATTTAATTCGTTTTAATTAAATTATTTTATTATTATTTAATAACCTGTTCTAATTTTGCGGAGTCTCACACACATTTCCATCCCCTATTTCAGAGGCTGGGGGAGGATTTCAAAAAAATGGCAGGTATTTTCGTTAGTCACCAAGAGTCTGTGTGCCGATTTTAGCTTCCTGAAAACTGCGAAAGGTCTCATATAAAATTTCACCCCCTCTTTTAAGGGATTGGGTGCAGATTTCAAAAAAAAAAAACGATGGGCGATTTTTTTGGTAGTCATAAATAGTCAGCATACCAATTTTTAACTTTCTACCTTGAAAATTGCGGAATGCTCCATACAAACTTCCACCCCCCATTTTTGGGAAGTGGGGGTTAGAACGAACCAAAAAGTAGCCTATGTTACTCTCCATCCCTTCAACTATCTCCACTTAAAAAATCACGACAATTCGTCGCTCCGTTTTGCCGTGAAAGAAAGACAAACAGACATACACACTTTCCCATTTATAATATTAGTATGGATATTTCAAAATGATGTTTGCATTTCTTATATCTAAAACTTTAACGTAACAAAATGAATAGATAGTCTTCATACGATTCGCCATGGTGGATAAGAGCTTGAGTAACTTAGCTGTTATGAGGTTTAAAAGAGGTGGGTCTAATCCAATTTGAGAATATTTTTCAACAGAATTTGATTATGATAATCCATATTACAAATTACTGAAACACTTCCAATAGAAAACTTTAGCAAAAGTAAAGCATAAAATATATTGTCCGAAAACAAAGTAAAGCCCACTTGTATTATCGCTAATAAAAAAAAGTTGGGCAAACATAATGCTCATACATTAAACGTTTGAAGTAGTTAAAAAATAAATAAATTAGATGTGACCATCGCTTACACATTCGAGATTTTATCTTCTAGAACAAGTCTAGAAATGAAGCATTTAGTAGTAATATTTTAAACTAATTAAAAAGTGACTTACGTATAAAAATATTTAACTTTTGAAAGATTTTTGGGGCACCCTAAGTTACTTTGTTAAATCAACAATTATATCTATTGCACAACAACTGGCTTTTATTTTTCAAAAAAAAATAAATAACAAACTGATAAACAAAACTATCATTAAACCTCTATAGTCATCTCAACACAGCATGACTTCAAAAAGTAATTATTGGCGAGGCTAACACCCATATGCATAGTCGGTTCCTCGAGGTTTCCTCCACTCGAACTTAGTCGAGGTGACCTCAAGGAAATCCTGAAAACAACCTTGAAACCAGTATGTTCAGTTACGGCTTCACCCTCCAGTGAGGCACCTCCAGTAAGGTCGAGTTGAGGTTGAGTGAAGGAATGACGTCATTAAATTTCTTTTACTAAGTTGACAAACTGTAGAGAATATGTTTATGGTTCACTTTTTATATATGTGGGCTGTGATCCCTTCAGTATAATGATTCTGTGGGGCTATCTATCATTGTCATTCAACTCTACTGTCGAGTGCAAATTTGCAAAAAGGATTGCGGTAAAAGTAATTTTGGTTTAGCAAGAAAATTATTATGGCCGGTAGGCAAGTATTTAGTGAAGTTGAAAAGGCGTGCTTGAGGGAGTTGATTATAAAGCACAAACTGAACTCCACGGGAACAATAGGGGCAGGAAATTCACATGTAAAAAAACATGCATGGGCCCGGCTTACCGAAGAATATAATTCTATCGAAAATAATAGTAAAGTGAGCAGAATTTAATCTACTATTTTATTTATTTATATACCTATAAACTTATACTTTAACCGAAACAACTTTGTTTATATTAGAGGACAGAAGCCCAACTTAAAAAATGCTGGGATAATATGAAAACAAGGCGGAAGCAAGTCCTAGCCCTTGAAAAAAGGGAAATAATGAAAACTGGAGGCGGGGCATACGTACCTACACCCAGTTCCCAGGAGATTGACGATGCCCTACAAGATCCGACTGATGTGGAGATGCGGTTCGTCTGTGACAGTGACTCTGTGTTAGGTGTAAGTCAAGGTAATTATTGTTACTTTTCGCTCGGGAGAGTTATTAGTTCCTTTGAGATAAACAAATTTCAATTATAACTGTAAATGAATTTGATACAGGGCAAATCAGAGATCACAGAAAGTAGTACTTTCTGTGAATTGTGAGGCAAATTGTAGTGTTCAGTAGATGAAGCTAGACTAAAGTTATAACATTATCTCCCTTTTGCTAGATTATTTATTATGCATACTACATAAGCTTCAATAAAATATCATTATATTATTTCAGTCTTTGAAGTGGTGGATGAAATTGTGCAAGATTTTCATCATGACCAAACTTGCAGTAAAACAATTGAGCAAGAAAGCATCGGGCAAGAACTTGGTTTGTTAATTTATGATTATATCTATCATTAATTATTCAAACTTTTGGATAAACGGAGATATATATTTTGACAGGTCGATCTGTGGAATCTCCTCCTCATCGATCAGAATCAAAGTCAGGCAATGACCATTGTGCACGGGCAACTCAAGGACGAGGTGAGCTTTGTATATTATTCTACAGTAAACAAGGTGTAACAAAAAACAAGTGTATATATAATATAGTAACTAAACTTTTATAATATTGAGAAAGATAAAGTCATTGGTACATGGTCAATCTGATATTGTGTATTTACTCCTTTCAGGTGCAACAAATGTACGTGCCCGTGTTATAACAGAAGAGTTCAATCTCAGAAAAGAGCAATATGATCGAAATCAGCAAAGGGATGAAGAACTACATAAATTAAAGGTCGCTGAACAAGAGTGGTTAGTAAAGGCAGCACAAGAAAAATATAATAAGGCTCGCCTGGAGAGAGAATGTGCCGAAGAGCTACTCCGTTTTAACCAGGTCCAACGGGAGGAGGCAGAACTTAGGTTACAAATTTTAAAATATAAAGAATGATTTTGAAATTTTGTTGTTGTTTTATTAGACATGAATATAAATTACAATTTATGAACTATCTAAAATGTTTTGGTATTACTGCAGATCTTAGTGCCGTTTGCACAGGAAACACATAAATTTAATAGCTGAATGGATTTTGATAAAAGTTGGCATAAAGATAAAAATGTTCTAGATTAGAGAAAGTACAGAAAACACAAACCATTGAATAAGATGATAAAATATATTATTATAAAAATCAAAATCAAAATAACTTTATTTCATAGACCCTTGCGGGCACTTAAAATCGTCAATTTTACAGAATCAAGATAATATTCTTTTATAATAAAGATAGCCCGTGCGCTAGCGGCAAGTACATCCGCGGAGTTGATGCCGTGCATGTAATCGCCACGAGCGACCCGATTCCGAACGTAGGGGCTAACATGAGAAGAATCGGGCAAGAAACTCATGTGCCAAAACTCTTATAAAATCGCCAAATGTCTTACAAATTGTGTATATTACAAAACGATTCAGATAACGAGCAATTCATTTCTTTTAGGTCCACGCTGCCTTATCATTCAAAAAATCTTTAACACTATAATAAGCCTTTTTGCATAACTGAGTTTTAATTAAAAATTTAAATTTATTCATTGACAAGTCATGCATGTTACATGGCAGCGTGTTGTACATTCGTATACAGTGACCTGCAAAGGAGTTGCTTATTTTATGGAGCCTATACATATATAAAGCATAATAATTTTAAATTATGAAAAATGTCTTATAATGAAGTTATTTCTAATAATGCTACCACGTTCATTTTCCTGTACAACAGTTAAGACAATCTCTGGTTCCCTTAGTGGTTCTGGCAATTCTTCATTTGTTAATAAACAAATATTGTGCAAAATAGCACAAGAAACAATAATATTTGGCACATTGGTTATTTTGTTTTGCAGTTTCCTACTTAGGCATGCAAACTGCCTTTTCAAAACACCGTTAACCCGCTCTATGATGTTTCTTGTGCTGATATGTGATCTATTATAACGCTGTTGTGGTGGTGTTTGAGGATTGAGAATCGGGGTAAACATGTAAGATGTTTGGGCATATCCACTGTCACCTAACAGTATACCACTATTTTTTAGGTCACCCTCTTCAAATCGCAACCTGCATCGACTGTTGGTAAATATACGCGAATCATGTACAGATCCTGGCCATCTTGCCATTATGTCATATATTTCCATATGTGGGCCGCACACAATCTGAACATTTACAGAAAAAAATCCTTTTCTGTTCCGATAAACTTCTCCACTTTCCCTCCTTGGGTTCTTTATTGGTATATGTGTACAATCTATAGCACCAACAATGCCAGGAAATCCAGCTCGTTGATAAAATTTTCTTTTAACCTCTGATCTCTCGTCTACATTAGGAAATTTAATGTAATAGCCTATTTTCAATGCCAGTATTTTAGATATTTTTGAGACTATACGAGACACCACAGCTTGACTCAATTTGTGGAGATCTCCACATACAACCTGCAAACCAAACAAACAAAATCAATTATAGGTAAATACATTGTTTCATTGTGATAAAAACAGATAATTGGTAGGTAGGTATGCACATATTTGATCACAATACCTAGGTAAATAAATAAAGTTGTACCTAGCCATGTACTCACCTGAAAATTTCCTGTGGCATAAAATCTCACTGCTATGAGAAGCTGCAACAGAGGCGGTATTGGAAGTCCTCGGTTATTTGCACTCTCTGTTAAATTCAATAATGGCAAGAGGACATTGATTACTGTGTCTTTTCTAAATCGGAATCTTCTTTGGAACTCCACATCATCAAAATATTCCAGCGGGTTTGCTGCGTCCCGTAAATACCGCTTTATAGGTCGATATTGATACGAGTCTTCGTAAAGGTAATCAATAAAATCTTGGAAGTCATTCATTATGATAATAAAACGAGAAAAACCTCAGAATTATCGTAGGAAGTGGAAGAAGTATCTGTTAGTAAGCTTTGAGGTGACCTCAAGGTAGATCACGACGTACCTTGAGTTTGACAGTTCATTACTCGACTCGACTGAGGAATTTGCTCAAGTCGAAGATAGTTTTTACAGTTCTGCATACCGATTTTATCCTTGAGGTTGAGTCGAGTCACAGTCGAGTGGAGGAATGGACTGTGCATATGGGTGTAAGTCTTCTGGAGCAGAAAACACTGAAGCGTGCTCCAGGGATCGTATTAGGCCCACTACTATTTCTTATTACGACCTTACTAACTTTGGGCTAAACTAAATGATGTGAATGTAAGAAATATTATTATAAGTATTTATATGTAACCATCTCCCTCATTTTACAAGAAGTTAACGAGAGAGTGCTTTTTGCTGTTGATATTATAGTCTTTTTTATATATGACAGAGGAATTTTAATATTATACTTTTTGTTATATAAGACTTGGGCTGTAAGATATTTATATCTAGAGATAGTATTATTAGAAAAAAATCAACATGTCTTAGGCGTCAAGCGAGACTCGAATCCACATTCTCTTACTGTCCGAGCAAGTACTTTCTTAATTGAGTTAGCTAGACATTGGCAGACCAATTGAAGTTTCTTAAGCTTACACTACTCTTCATGTTCTAGTTTTACAATTACCTATCCCACAATCCATAAAGAAGAAATAGCGGTGAAATTGTTATATATTTTGGGTTTAAGCCTTTAATCACGCGATTTTTATATCTAAAGAATGACTTTTGACTATAAAATTATATTACTTTAAAAAAATAATTTGTCTCCCTTGATATCCTCTGACACCCTTGTCAGACGAGACTCGAACCCGCATCCTCTCGCTAATCAGGCAAGTACTCTCCATAGATAGAAGAAGTTTGTATTTAAACGATTTAATTGTATAGTCTCTAAAGTAGTGCACTGATTAACTGACATAAATTTAGGGCTAACTGGCCTAATTGGATGTCAGTTAATCATGGATCAGCTTCAATGGCGAAATGTTTGTTACGGGAACTTCCCGAGTTCTTAACCGATTTTAATATTTTTTTATGTGAACTCGAATCAACAGGTCCTGCCAGATTGTGACGGCGCCCGAATTTTGGAATTCGCAGAAATTCCCATAGAAACAAAAAAAAATAATCTTTTTTTAGGTTTACGTTCCGCTCCAATATACGAGTATGGTGCCAGCGTAGCTTTATGCTTAGCGACTACATCGTCTAGTTAAAATGACGTAAAAAAATACATTTTAAATCTAAATTAACAATAAAATATTTTTTTTAATCTGTCATTTCGAATAATTTAAGTTTTCACTTTTTTTTTCAGGAACAGGAATTTATGAGAAACTATGTGGATGCAAATATTCTGAGAGTTACCACTCACCCTGACTACAACCCTCCAAAAAAGTACAACGATATAGCTCTCATAGAATTGGAAAAGAAAGTGACTTTCGACATTTACACTCAACCAGCTTGCCTCTACACCGGCACTGATAGCTATCTCGTTGGAAAGAAAGCCTCTATGACAGGGTGGGGAGTGGTAGAAACAGGTAAGTAGATGAAGGGAGGGTTAGTTGAATAAAGCACACAAAGCGGGTCAAACTCACATATTTTGTTATTTCACACATTCACACCAATTGTCTGTTAGCACTGTAAGGGCTGACACAATGGATATGTGCTTTCTATATAAAATTTTTAATGGTCATCTATCCCTCTCGGTGCCTCGCAACTACCCCAGATACCGTATGTCCAAGTTATATGCTACACTGTTTTCTCGAACCAATCTTAGTTTTCAGATTCCTTTAGCGCAAATTCTACCAAGTATAATAGTATGAGCAATGCTCCTCCTGATTTGGATATATTTTGCAACAATTTTCAAAAATTAAAGTCTTCGGTCTTGGGCTGTTAATCAGGCCTAACTTTGGGCTGATGGTTACATTGAATTATGTCACGCTATTTTTCACATATGGTTTTTTGTTATTCTTACATGATTAATTTAACACAAATGTTATGAACGGCGTTATTTTGGAGCATATCAGATATGTTTTTCTAGCTTAACCATTATAGCATTGTTTTAATATATATATCACGTTGCCTGTATTTATATTAATAAATGATATGAAAGATATGATTTCTAAGGTGCTTGAGGGCGTTTAACATGTCCAACTTAAAGTTAAGGAGTTTAATAAACCTTCACAAGGGCCGATCATCGGATAGATGCCCAAAATGTAATTATTTTGAGTTCATGACTCTGTGCTTTGCCGGCCTGAGTGGTGGTCCGCCCAGTTAGTTAGGTGTTTTCATTCATAAGAAAGGCTTGTATTCCAGCAGTGGTTACATAACCAAGTACAAGAAGCAACAAGTTAGCAGACGTTTCTATATCAAGTTGCTTGGAAAATATTGCTCTGATTCATCTTGCCCGATATATTTGCGGCCATTTGGTGGAACTGCAGCAATCCTACCCTTAGCGTCAAAGGTCCCAAAATCCTGGTAGGGGCATGTAGATTAGTAGGGGGTAGTATGTTTGTGCGATGACAACAACAAAGATTTGTTTAAGCATCATTGTCGACTATATTCTTATTAACGTTTTTTTTACGTGTTATAAGAATATAGCACGTAAAATTACTATGTACTATGTTATTTAGTAGCCATAGTACACGTGCCGCATATTTGGGAACCATATAATTGTTGTGAGTTGTCCGGAATTTATTTGTTTTATATATTTCTTCATTTTGCTCTCCCTTTTCGTAACATTACGTCGTAACGTGAGTAAAATTACTATATTTTATGAATATGAACATCGATTCAAGCCATGTTGGCGTAAAGCTTAAATATTAAATTTTTTAGCTATTCATTCAATTCTTTTTTATTGAAAAAGATTTCCTCTAATAAACGAAATATTTTTGTTTTTCTAAGGAACTCTATGTTTATTTGTAGACACAAGGAAACTATATCATAAAATAACAAATTCATAAATGATATCTTTTATATTTTAAGTTTTATTTATTAATGAAAAATGTTTAGGCAGTCCAGGTCCAAAACCTAAGGCAGAAACAGTTTGTTGTGTTTACAAATAAATCTCTTCATGCGATTTAGTGACCTAAGGGCGGTGTAAAGTTCCATTTAGCGCGCAACTTTGTTATAATGTAATTTTGTTTCTAGTTACTCGCAGCACGTCTGCGGAACTACAAGTGGTGGTGCTAGACGTATTGGATAGTAAGACGTGTGATGAACTTCTTCATCCGTCGTGCAATAGACATTGGTGCGGAATGCAGGATCATCAGATCTGCGCTGGAATCCTAGCAGGAGGGGTGGACGCATGTCAGGTATACCTACTTAGTTTAGTTTCCGAAAAAGGACTGCTTCATATCGGTAAAATTGTAAGATTTTGAACTTATTATAGCGAAATATAACGTTTTTAAGAAACGTGGATTATGAAGCGGGTATTTTGGTGTTTTTCTTTTAGGAGTAATGTTTTCAAACATTCCATGTGGAGTTTTGGTTAAGATTGGATACTTATACCTTTCTTTTGCAAGTGTTTTTGGTGGGAGACTTTTTGGAATAAACGTTTAGGCAAGGGCGGATCCAGCTTTGGCGCCAGGGGGGGTACAAATAGTCGTGGTCAAGTCACAAGAAGTAATAATTAAATTTTGATAATAATTGATACAGGTAAAAAGTAGGTATTTTATTAATGTATGTAAGTACTGTACCTACCTACCTAAATTTTTAGAACACTATTCCTTATATTAGAATTTTAAACCTGTGTGAACTTGGCACCCGACTTTGGAAAATTTGTTTTTTTTTATTTTTTTTCGAAAGATTTTGATTAGTAGTGGATAGTAGTGAAGTTATTTTTGTTAGTAGTAAGGCCAAAAAAATAAAAAATAGTAGAAAAAGTCATCCCCGAAATTAGAAAAATCTGTATTTTCCGGTTGTTTCTCATAGATAAACGTTAGCTGTGGATTGTAGTGCAATTTTATTCGTTAGTAGTAAAATAGAAAAATAAAAAAAATAAAAATGTTTCGGAGTATTTTTTAAAAACGATTATATAACGTTAATACTGTTTCAAGGCTTATACAATTACTACTAACAGTAAACATGACAGGGGGAGGTTCGTAGACGTTAGTAGTGAAAGATTTTTTGATAGTGGTAAAGAAAAAAAATTACTACGGGCACTTTAGTTGAATCAAACTTGTTTTAGAGCAATATTTAGTGGATAAAGTCTGTTTGAAGATGAATACGATTACTACAAACGTTAGGATTAGCTAAGAGGAGTTCGTAGAGGTTAGCGCGCGCGAATTATCTCCGTATTTTTTTTCTATAATTGCTACCCAATTCAGGAGTAATTCCTCAAATTTTCAGCCCCTAAAATCAACCCTTTCCAGAAGAGAATTAAAAAAAAATTAAAAAAATTTATAACTCCCGAACGGGTGAACCGATTTGATTGAAATTTCATCACGTTTCAGATTTCATCTAGACACTTCACTAAAAAAATTGTTGAAATGAAAAACTAAACATAAACTCTAAAAAAATTGTTCTTTGTTTAAAATTTTCTTTCTCATCAATATAAATAATTAAAAAAATTTTTTTTCTCTTCGACGACATATGTAAAAAAATAAAAAGTAGAATTTCTGGCATGGTTAAGAACAAAACATATTTTCGCCAAATTTTTTGTTCACCGACCATATGTTTTTATTTTTATTTAGGATGGGTTTGCTCTTGATCCCAATCAAGCCATGACAGAATCCACGATGGAACGAGCTAACCCAGAAGGTGCCTATTCACCCTGGCTTTGAAAATAGACGGGTTATAAGTTCTCGGAAACACAGACGCAGGGAGGGAGTTCCACTCCTTTGCTGTGCGCGTTATGAAGGATGTTGAAAAGCGCTTGGTGCGACATGTAGGAATATCAACCAAGAAAGGGTGGTAGCCTGCAGTGCGTCTGGATGTCCGATGGAAAAAAGGAGATAGCGGTATGAGCAGATGCAGCTCTTGAGCACACACTCCAAAGTACAGTCTGTAGAAGACCGCCAGACAGGCAACTTTGCGGCGATGAGCTAAGGTGTGAAGCTTGCTCTTCACCAATTTGTTGTTCCCGATGAGCCTCTCAGCTCTGCGCTGAATCGTGTCCAGTGCAGCAAGTTGGTATTTTGCTGAGCCATCCCAAAGGTGGCAGCAATATTCCATGCAAGATCGGACTTGAGCTTTATAGAGTGTTAAAAGCTGTCCTCGCGTGAAATATCGCTTGACCTTATTTAGGACGCCCAGCATTCTGGCTGCAATTTGAGCTTTGGATTCGATGTTGGCGCCGAAGTTAAGGCCTGAAGACAATTCCATACCAAGAAGCTCGAAGCTGTCGGTCACAGGTACAGATGTACCTCGGAAAGTAGGAGTGAGGTGGAAGGAACTCCTTTTTTGCCGTGAAAAGACACGCTTGTGTTTTGGAGGCGTTGAAATTAACGAGGTTACTATCGCCCCACTGGGAAATGTAGTTTAGCCTCTGGTTTATTCGCTCAACCATGGCCTCTCTCATGAAAAACAATTAAAATGTAAATTTTTATTTTTATATAATTATTAACGTTTTATAGTTTCATTTTTTTTTTTTTAAATGGCGGACTCAGATTTGCCATCCGAAATATGCGTTGTATGCACACGATCGGTGAAACAGATTCGAGGGTATTGAAATTTGTTGAAAAAAAAATTTTTTTAACAATTAATTTTTAGAACAATTTTTTAAAGGGTTATGTTGAGTTTTCTGGATGAAATCTGAAACGTGATTAAATTTCAATCAAATCGGTTCACCCGGTCGAGAGTTATAATTTTTTTTTATTTTTTTAAATTCTCTTCTGAAAAGGGTTGATTTTTAAGGCTGAAAATTTGTGGAATTACTCCTGAAGTGGGTAGCAATTATAGAAAAAAAAGATACGGAGATAATTTACGCGGGGGCACTTTACCTGTTCTTATCCTGCTATGGCCTATGTGTTGGTGCTCTAAGATAGCGGCAAAAACTAGGGACACCGCATCCAAGATTCCACACTTCCTATGTTTTTTTATACAATGCGTTAAAAAATTCAATGAAAAACATAGAACTGTAAAATGTATTCACAAATAATGCTCACTGACTAATATTTTAGCGCGATCACACGGTGCTTTGTAATGGCAGAATGGACACAAATTTATTTGTGCCATAGTTAATACATTGCGAGTCCATTGGTATACTTAGTCTGAGACTTACTTATAGCAAGACCTACCTAACTTGTGACAAAAAACATATAAAAACATTGTTTAACAATTTTAATTAGTGGTCTACCTAGGTCCTGGACCCAGCCCAGGGGGGGGTCATGACCCCCATGACCCTCCCCCTGGATCCGCCCATGCGTTTAGGTCAGCTAGCATAGAATTTCATATCAACGTTACAAATAAAATGTATTTGAGTTCGGATAATGAAAAAAAATTCTATGACTTATACCTTAACATTAACTTATGTTTTTTGATGTTATCATTTAATTATTAGCATAAGATAGGGTCTGGAATATGTTTGTTTGTATTAATTTAGTTTTCATGTTAATTTCAGGGCGACTCGGGAGGTCCGTTACAAATGGAGATGATTTTACCACAAAGATACGAAAAGTTAGTATAAATTCCATGGTACGATTATTTCAACTGTTTTTTTTAATAAATTCAGTCTTTTCTATTAATTTAGTAATATACGTAAAATATTTGTTGTACTTTTTGAAATAAAATAAAAACATATTTATTCATTTAACACAAATACTGAATTAAACATAACTACATACTTAAACTTGTCTTAATATAAGAAGTTTCTCTAAGCATTGTGTAGCAGCATAACTTAAGAGCACCATAACGCTATTTTTTTGCGGTGGCTTCAGAATGAAAATAATGGGAGAGCAGTGGGTCATAGATTATTATTTTTAATTTTTTTATTAAATAAGCCCGGGTGCCAAGACAAGATCCACGATGGAACGAGCTAACCCAGAAGGTGTTTCACCCTAGCTTTGAAATAAATTATGACAATTCTTATAAAATCTACCGATATTCGATGAAAAGCTAAAAAGCAGCAATAAGCAAAAAGATGCAGCAACTTATTTAGACACTATAAATATCCCTTAATCACAAATAATGTACAAAATGTATAGCATTCTGTTATGTTGGTATATCAAAGTATAGAGTTTCTAATATATCTTTGTGACTTATTAGAAAATTCAGTACAAAAAAGAATTTCAAGAGCAATTTAATACTTTTGGTCTAACAAAAGAGATTGTTTTACTTTTGTCCGTATTTGTGACTGTATTAAATGATTGGCCTAAAGGTAAAAAGCAAATAACAGATGCCCATTTCAATTAACTTTCAAATTGGCTGACAATACGTATTTTATTAGTAGCTTTTAAGATACTTTAATACAATGTTTACAGCGTCTGCCCCTGTTCCTCAGAGGGACTTGAGGGTGAATTCTACTTTTCTACACACACATATATATATACAGTGTGTTTGGTCATGGACTAGCGATATTCTAAAGTCTGTTAGAACAACTATCCTAATACACAAAAACACTCCTTAGTTAAGTCCAAACTACTTATCAGCTATGTGGCAGCCATTTTGTTTTTTTCTTGAAATATTCTCTACTTGGACACAAAAAAAATCATATCTCCCAAAGTGAAGACGTCAATGGTATAAAAATTGGCTTATTCGAAGCGCAAAACTCTAGTCTATCGTATAAAAATTTGAAACAGGGAGTTGTTACTTTCATAATTTGAAAAAATAATTGAATTTCATGTAAAATATTAAAAAAAGAAAATGAAAATAAACTAATTATTGTAAATTACTGCAAAAGTAACCCCGATAATCCATTTATTTTTTCCACAAGATAGAGTTTGATCTAAGCTACAATAAAACATTTAATTTTCAGCTGTATGTCTAGTAATTTAAAAGTTATTGTTGTTTGAACATAGCCTATGCGCAAGCACAAAAGGCCCTTGTAAAGTAACATCTGGCGCTCACTGCATGCCATGCGAGAGCAGGCCAGAAATACTGCTCGCTACTACCGTGAGTAAGCGAGATGGAAGATACAGATCCTTTACCTGAATATGATTAGTTAGTTTAGTTGTCCCTCGTCCTGCGTTGTGATCACTACTTAACGCTAGTTACGTGTTGTGTATTTATTATATTTATATAGAAATTTATTGTAAATAAATTTCTGTATCACTAGTGTTGTTTTTATTGACTAATTTTTTTTCCATAGTTGCACGTCCAATAATTCATGTCGACGTATGTATCAAGTGATCGGCGTGACGTCATTCGGTATCGGATGCGCTTTACCGAACCTGCCGGGCGTCTACACCAGAGTATCCAACTACCTGGACTGGATAGAGAGTATCGTTTGGCCGCAATAAATATAAATATGGTGAAACTATACGTTGTGTTTGATTTGATTTTCACTTTTCACACACTTGAGAAATTTATCTTCTTAACATATTACGTCTGTGGTCAGTAATTATTGTAATAATTGGTCTGTGGCAACATAAACTCCCTATGAAAGGAATGTGAAAGAAAGTAAATATATAAATTGGAACAAAAACTCATTTATTAATTTCAACTAACAAAACGGTCCTCTCAAGTTTTATCTCATATATTAAATTGAAAATATTTCCTGGTGAATTTTCAAAAAAAATCATTTCAAGTATTAAATGAGATTGTAATACGAAGTAAAATCAAATGACGTATAGTATAAACCGTATTTACTTTACTGATATTAATATCTGACTACTTCGTTACTGATTCTTGCAGATGGCGGATGAATTTTATATTTATGTTCATAATCTATAATCTAAGAACAGAAATTTGTTGTTTGTGTGTTTGTCTGTCCGCTCTATTCCCCGCTGTTTTAACGTAACCATAGCAACGCGTTACCGGGTCAGCTAGTTACTTTATAAAATACTAACACACTGCAAGTTGCAACCATCTTTGTTTGTTCATTATTTATCGTACAACTACTAGGCGATGCAGTCGCTAAGCATAAAGCTACGGTTAAGAACTCGGGAAGTTATGGCGTAACAGACATTTAGCCATTGAAGCTGATCCATGGGAGCTTCGCTCGCTTCTCTCGCTCCGCTCCAATAAGTCTAGCTAGGATACTGGTGTTCCATATGGGTAGTACTAGAAAAAAAGCTGCTGGTACATCTATCACTACCCCTACATTCACATAAAATACAATTGTTATGAACCATAAATAACAATTTATTATTTTCATTACTTATGTTTTGTTGCTTGTTGCAATCATAGTTTTTAAAAGATGAGTATCTGTTGAGTACTAAAAGACCCTAAGTTAGACATTCTAGCATTTAAATCACGTGATGCAGCTTCCGCTGGTACCCCGCATCCGCTGTCATGCTCGACAAGCAGCGCCCCCTAGTAAATCGCAAGAAACGTTCTGTTTGCTTTTGAACGTGAGTTAGAAGCGACGTAGTAACGCCGTGCGTTAAAAATATTAAGAAAAAACAAGTTTTCATGAGTGTTGAGTGGTGCAACCGGTTGTGGAGACAGTCATTCCTAACCCAGAAGAAGAAATACAGCTGCTGCAGACGAATTTCGGTGAGTCGTACTCCCTTGGTTTTTTTGTTAGGATTGTCTAACTCAGGTCAATCAACTTTGTTACCCCATTTCCAGCATTCAGAATAGATTACTTATTCAGTCCATCAAACATTCTGGTCCTTCAGAGCCCAAATCGAAAGAATTAGTGACAAAAACCACTTTGCAAATTAAAACTTTTGTAAAATCAAAATGGCGTTAGCGGCTTCAGTTCCCGCGATGAAAGATTTAGAAGTTAGAAGAGATGCGTTAATTTGTAAAAAACAGTACTTATTTACGAAATTACAAAAATTATACGATGTTTCCAAAACAATTGATAGGAATTTACATCATTTACCAATTTTTTTAGTGCAAATGTCCGAAATGGAAAGTGTCCGTAATAAATTTGAGGCGGCCATTTTTGAATTAGTCGAAATAGATAGCCAAATACATCCTACTAAGTCGTCCTTTGTAAACGTGCAGCAAGTGCTTGTTATGTCTCATTCCGTGAGTGAGTCGATACCTAGGCAAGAGGCCGCGTTCGGCAAATTACCTACTGTCGATAATTCCGACTACGGAGTGATTTTAGGCACTGCTCTTATACACCTTCGTGCTAGTGACGAACAATATCAAAACTGCCGTGCAGTCATAGATTCAGGAGCTCAGAGCTCTTTTATAACTACCGAATGTGCACAAAGGTTAGGTTTACCTCGCAGAAAATGTCCATTTATCGTGAACGGCTTAGGCGGTGGGCTTATTAAAGATCAAGGTATGATAACGTGCACTTTGAAACCGATTAACTCCGACGGTCCGACGTTCGACGTTAATTTAGTTGTCGTTTCCAAAGTATCCGCTGATATGCCAAATATTAATTTACCTGAGCAGGTTATTACAGAATATAATTCATTTAATTTAGCGGATCCATTATTTTTCAAACGTTCTCGAATAGACGTTTTATTAGGTAATGATATCGTACCATTACTTATTACAAACAAACCGTTTATAATTAATATCAATATTCCCAGTGTAATTGAAACTATATTTAGGTATGTTATCAGCGGTAGATTGTGCCCACTTGAAAATAATATCTCTCAAAATCTTCACTTATCGATATCCTTTGAAAAGGAACAGTCATTAGAAAAAACATTACGCGCCTTTTGGGAGGTCGAGGAAGTACCGTGTACACCAGTATACAATCCCATAGACCAGTTAGCAGAGCAAATATTTACAAAAGAACACACCCGGGAATCGAACGGACTCCTGAGTTGCAACAAAAATATATTGAGTTTATGCGTGATTATGAAAGTCTCGGCCACATGCAATTGTATCAGGGTGACACGCCTAGTAAGTTTATCATTCCACATCATAGTATTTTGCGCCCTAGTAGTACATCGACGCCGGTTCGTGTTGTGTTTGACGGATCTGCTAAAAGTAGTAATAATGTTTCATTAAATGACATTCTTCTTGTCGGACCGAAATTGTACCGTGACATTGTAGCTATTTTATTAAATTTTTGACTTTTCGAGTTTTGTCTAGTTAGTGATGTTTGTAAAATGTATCGTGCTATTGGCTTAAAAAAGGAAGATCGTATTTATCAACATATACTGTTTAGAGAATCGGTTAATGACCCTATAAAAATATACGAATTGAACACCGTTACTTACGGGCTTAGTTGTTCGCCGTTTTTGGCCATACGGACATTGCTACAGTTAGCAATGGATGAGGGGAAACGTTTTCCACTCGCTGCTCAGGTCCTCCGTGAGGGAGTGTATATGGATGATGTGTTGTATTCATGTAACACTTATGAGCAAGCCTGTATCATACAGGATCAACTAATAGGTATTTTTAAAAGTGCTAACTTTACTTTAAAAAAGTGGATGAGCAATAGTGAGGATTTACTTCAACGCGTACCTATTGAAAATAGGGAAGGCTCCATATCATTTGTAAGGGATGAAAATGATTGTAACATTAAAATTTTGGGGCTTAAATGGGTTCCCACTACAGATCATTTTAGCTTTTCTGTTAATAAAACGGATGAAGTATTTACTAAACGCTCTGTACTTCGGTTATTAGCGTCGGTTTATGATCCCGTAGGCTTTATTGCTCCGTGCACCTTTGTCGCTAAAAGTATCATGCAAGAATTGTGGAAGTTGGGGATCGGTTGGGATGAGAAGTTGCCGGACCACGTGAGAGAAAGGTGGCAAAAGTATATCGGGGAACTGCCTTTATTGGCTAAACTGAGAATAGAACGTCACATGTTATTGCCGGGTCAAACGGAATGCGAGTTGGTCGGGTTTAGTGACGCGTCTTGTCGTGGTTACGCGGCGTGCGTGTATGTTATTAGTCGAGACGAAAAAAGTAATGTTAAGGTGCGTTTGGTAACTGCAAAGTCGAAGGTTGCACCAATAAAGCAAATTACCATCCCTCGGCTGGAGTTAATGGGTGCAGTTTTACTGAGTAAGTTAATAGGATTTGTCTGTAATACATTCACACGAGCGATAATAAAAAAAATTACTGCTTTATCTGATTCGACAGTCGTACTGTCATGGATCCAAACGGAACCCTATAAACTAAAAACTTTCGTCAGTCACCGTGTGACTCAAATTATTGAAGTGTTACCTCCTCACTATTGGCGGCACGTGTCTAGTGAAAATAATTTAGCAGATATTTGTTCTCGCGGAGCATATCCAGCGCAACTTGTTAACTGTAGTCAACAGTGGTTGATGGGTGCCGACTGGATGCATCAAGATTATAATGATTGGCCCATTTCATTCGTTACTAACGAAAGTAATCTCAAGTTACCGGAACTTAAAACATCTATTATCCTTATAATGCATGAGAATGGGTCTAAGGAATCCGCCCAGGAGTTTTGCGAACGTATATTTAAACCTTTTTCATCGTTTTCAAAATTGCACCGCACCTTTGCATGGATTATAAAATTGTCAAGGGAAAAGAGTCATTTTATTGGCCAGTCGACACTTTTAACCACTGAGATATTGAATGTCACTCTGAACGCGTTAATAAAATTAGTTCAACTTGCTTATTTTGAACATGAAATTAAACTACTCAAACTTAATAAATATGTGCCTTCCTTGCGAAAGTTATCTCCGTTTCTCGATGCAGATGGCTTTCTCAGGGTAGGGGGTCGTTTGAGTTGTTCTGAGTTGCCTTACAATGCGAAACATCCGCGTTTGCTTCCTCAAAATAGCATATTCACTAGACTACTGATAAATTACTTGCATAGAAAATACTTGCACGCAGGTCCACGTACTTTACATAGCATCATAAATGAAAATTATTGGATTCCATCCGCTCGTAGCGTGATTAGATCCGTGTTATCTAAATGTCAAATTTGTTTCAAAAACAGACCGTCGTTGTTACAACCAGAAATGGCATCTCTGCCACCTACACGTGTGATACCTAACAAAGTATTTACTCACGTCGGAGTAGATCTCGGCGGCCCGTTCTGGATAAAGGAAAGCTTGCGACGAAATGCAAAGGTTTCAAAAGCTTATCTGGCCTTGTTTGTATGCTTCTCAACGAAAGCAGTGCACATTGAGGTATTGTCCTCTCTCTCCGCGGACGGTTTCCTTGCGTGTTTAGACCGTTTTATCGCTCGTAGAGGTATGTGCTCCGTTCTCTATTCGGACTGCGGCACTAACTTTATTGCCGCTAGTAAACATCTCACTGAAATTCAAAGGTTCATGCGCGATAGTCAAAATGATATTTCGGATGGATGCGCCAAAAGACAACTAATTTGGAAATTTAACGTTCCAAGTGCTCCCCACATGGGTGGACTTTGGGAAGCTGGCATTAAGGCTGCGAAATATCATTTAACACGTAGTGTAGGTGAGAAATCTATAACTTTTGAGGAGCTTTACACTGTTCTTTGTAAGGCAGAGGCTATTTTAAATTCGCGTCCGTTATGTCCGTTACCGGCTAGTGACAACCCTAATGAATTTAACGTACTAACGGCCGGACACTTTCTCATTGGTAGAAGTTTGACCGCTATACCTGAGTACGATGTTCATGACTTAAACATGAATAGATTATCGCGTTGGCAATATGTGCAAAGGTGCTCTCAGATGTTTTGGAAGCGTTGGAGTCGGGAATATTTGAATACACTACAACAACGAGCAAAGTGGTTTACTTCTTCATCCAATTTGAAAATTGGTGACTTAGTCCTCATTAAAACGGATAATAGTCCTTCCTGTAAATGGCCCTTAGGCAAAGTAGAAAAGTTACACCCAGGCCGGGACGGTTTAGTTCGCTGTGTAACGCTACGTACTGAAAAGAACGTCTTACAAAGACCTGTCAATAAGCTCAGTCCTTTACCATACAGTAATTAACCTTTCTACAATACCTATTATACATAGTTCAATTATTAGTTAGTTTATAAAATATAATTTAAATTTAAAATAATATATTACAAGTTAATTATTTACGTATTTCTGTTTTACTTAAATTGGCTCTTACAGTAGGCCTACCTTATATCTATATTTTTTCTCTTAGTGGAAACCATCATACTGGTTTCGGTAGGGGGTAATGTTGAGTACTAAAATACCCTAAGTTAGACATTCTAGCATTTAAATCACGTGATGCGGCTTCCGTGCTGTCGCACAGTTGGTACCCCGCATCCGCTGTCATGCTCGACAAGCAGCGCCCCCTAGTAAATCGCAAGAAACGTTCTGTTTGCTTTTGAACGTGAGTTAGAAGCAACGTAGTAACGCCGTGCGTTAAAAATATTAAGAAAAAACAAGTTTTCATGAGTGTTGAGTGGTGCAACCGGTTGTGGAGACAGTCATTCCTAACCCAGAAGAAGAAATACAGCTGCTGCAGACGAATTTCGGTGAGTCGTACTCCCTTGGTTTTTTTGTTAGGATTGTCTAACTCGGGTCAATCAACTTTGTTACCCCATTTCCAGCATTCAGAATAGATTACTTATTCAGTCCATCAAACAGTATCAGTAAATTTAAATTAGAAACATATCGAAAACAAACTTAAAAGTTACAGCAACCCTAAAACGAGAGCAAGCGTGCCAACACTACGTGATGTTATAGTATACAATAGGGGGAAAAGGCTAATAGAAAAAAGACACTTTAAAGCCAACACAACACATATACGATGTGGCCATAAACCGAGAAAGATAACTAGAAACATTAATGGGAAACACATCATAATTGTGTTTAAAACGCAATGTAATGCTTTCTTGGCTATAATATTATAATAGGTGCTCATATCATCAATGGAATATAAATGTACTCAATGCAAGATCACTAGCCTTCTTTATGGATGAAAATACAATAAAGGCCATAATCTAACCCACGGATCCACGGTAGACTGTCATCATATAATAAATTAAATACAATTTCCTTTCTTATTCTTAAATAAAATTTGCCTTAGGACTATCATGTAATCAATTCCACGATTACAGATAGAATAATGTAATAATATTTAAAATACGAACTAAAAATGGTTTCGATCTTCAAAAACCCTAAATCTATAAATATGTCAGATATGGTTTCCTAGGTACAATCGTTTTCATGATCTAAAGAATGAAAGTAGACATGTCTATTTTACAAGATGACGTCAAGATAAAATATATCGACGTATCACAGGTGAACTGATCTAACCCTCATAATCATTAATATGAAATCTAAGCAGATTGGGTGTTTACTCCTTCGTAAAAAGTATTATGTAGAATCAGATAGCTTTCCTTCACAGTTATGTGAAAAAAATAGTTTGAGATGGAATATCACTTAGATCTTTAATTTTGTATTTTGTTCCTTTTTGAACTAAAATGTGTTAACAGTTCAATTTGAATAAATGTGTGGCTTAGGTCTTTTCACCACTAATATAGATATATAGAAAAAAAAACAAAAGTAAACGCGTCATTTTATTAAAAGTTTTATTTTAATGTGCGATAAGTGCGTTAGTGCAATAACTTAGGTATAAGGATTGTGCATTATGAGTGAGTATATAATTAAATAAGCAATAGTTTTTAATCACTTTCAAAATACTTCACTAAATGCCTACAAGTTCACTTTGAATATTGTATATTCATTTAATAATTGTCCATAAATGAAGTGTATCTAAAATTTTAATTTACTAGCAGGTTTGTAAAAGTCCTGCAGACTCTACAGGTTCTGTTACCTCGTCATTCCAATTTAAACTTGCAATGTAGACGATACGCTGAAGAACTTCATTTTAGTTGTAGGTTTTATATATTTTAATTGTACTAGAATCATTGTTTTTGAGTTTGTTTCTTTTTATTGTGAAGCATGAATAATATATTATGTTCTGTAGTGTATAAGGTAAGAAAACATTATATTTATTCGCCACTTTTTTAGTCTGAAATAAATGATTTAGCAAATTTGTAAAGAAATATATTTACCCCAAAATGCATTAACGAGCAATTCAAAATTAATGAAAAGTCAACAAAAACTTCGAAAAGTTTAGAGTCTTATTCATAATATTTATTTGATAGAATCAGGTCCTTCCCAATGTTAAAATTCAACTGTAAAACCAAATTTTAACGTAACTTAACCGTCGCAATCACATTCCGAGCATGTTAAGAATCGCGCCATCGAGTTGCTCACTGTACTAAGTGCTTATATGTATAGGCAAGAAATATCAATGTTTTATACTGTCCGCTTTGTTGATATTAACCCTTGCGTCCCAAAAGCCCAAAATTATAACGTGCATTAACGAGCAATTCAAAATTAATGAAAAGTCTACAAAAACTTTAAGCTATTAAATCACAAAGATAATAAAAATACATAGAGAAAAAAAAAATGAATATGAGCATTCACAATGCGTGTATCAAACGTCAAAGCTACGGCATGGCTTCGTAAGTCCTATGTCGGGAGACCTTGTATCAAGAGAAGCCGCAAGTAACTCGGCAAGGGCCGAGATTTCTCCCTTTTTATGTGTTACATCACATACAAAATTAAACATTTAGGTAAACTTTTCTTATACTACCAAGACGTAGGATTTCCTATAACTATATAATCTGTTATTGATATTGGTTTCGTTATTTGCTACATGGTAATATATCTAAAAAGAGTCAGACAATCAGGGAAAAAATAAACTCAAGATGATAGTGGTTGGTCTCTTACATCATTTAATTTATTTGAAGGGCATGGTTGAGCGGAAAGCAGACTGAGAAGTAAATATCCTAACTTATCCTTTCGACCTTGTGTTCCCATTGTGTATACCTCTACTTTGACTGGAACATTCTGATTCTCTCAAGCTGAAAAATATAGTATTGATGTTTAAGCACCACTTATAGCTCAATGAAAGAATAATTAAGAAAATCCGCTTGCCTACGAAATCTGTGTAAAGCGTGTGTTTGTACTATTGTGTCGGTTTCTAACATATAACCATTTAATGAACCACTAACATTATTGTTAGCGTCCGCAACAAACCAAAACCAAGTCCTATAATAAAGAAAATGCCTTTAGATTTTTTTTTACTTCATCTATTAATAAGTGTCACTATCAATGCAAATACCTTCTTTCAAATGAAGGACTATTTGTATATTAGAACCTCTCAACTACTGAAAAACTCGCCGCAGTTTTTCAGTACAGTTTTCCCATAACACATTGATGGGGGTCGCGTGGCCCCTTACCGGAATCGGCCGCGATCATCTATACATTACCCTAGTATGGATAATACAAACTTACAGTTCTTGGTCAATTGGTGTGAATGGAAGTTATAATATTATTATTAAAGTATTGGTTTTTGCAACTTTTTTGCAACCGTTTGGTGCAACTTCAGCGATCCTGCCTATTTGCACCGACGACGGTCCTGGGTTTGAATCCCGGAAGTGGCAGTAGTTTTTATGATGAATACGAGCATTTGTACCTGTAATATTCATATTTCTATGAATATTACATATCTATGTATCATATATGTGTGTCTATCCGTTACCTTAGTATCCATGACATAAACCTTACAGTGATTACTTTGGGTTAGGCTAATTGATGTGAATGTAGTAAACATTTATTTATGTCTATAACCTAGGGCCATTTTCAACAACCTCTTCTGAGAAATGGTACGATTTTTCGTTACTAAATTTTGTATATTTTATTGGTTGTAATAATAATATTATTATCAAAACATTATTTTTTAATAACTAAACTATATTATTTATTTTTAGTTTATTCATATAAATATCTCTAAAACATGGGAATAACTCTAATTTTATTATACTAAGAGAATGTTAATTTCTAAAACAATGGACTAAAAAGTAATTCTTCTTGTCTCAGACGGGACGTGAACCCCTAGCGTCTTTCTATCAGGGTGATTGCTCTTCCAATTAAATTGCCAATATCTTGAAGATCGTGCTTTTTGAAAAGCACGAAATCTTTAATCCCGACAGCCTCTCTATGCTTTCGTAATGGGTTCCAGCCTATGCTCTCTCCAATGTTTTCATCGGTTGGGAACTCCCGTGCCCCAGTTGTGGGGACTTTACTTGACTTACGACGATAAAACTTATTAAGGAAATATTTAGTATAGCCCCAAGCTTGCACAAAAGTCCCTATTCAGAACTACGCACGAATAAACGTTATACATTACTCACTGATAAAGAGCTGTGTTACAAACGCATTCAATATTCGTAGCAGTGTTCACATTTTTTTTTCTACGTGTATCATGTTAGGCTTAGTGGATCTCCCTACTGAAACAAGATTTCCAGAAAGATAAAATATAAAGAAATCTGCAAACATAAAAAAAAATATATTTTAAAAATTTATGTAATTACTTTCTTCGTCGAGCTATTATCTACATCTTCTTCTTCTTTGTCGTAACCTCATGACTGAGGGACGTGACTATCGTGCGTTGCCCTGGCCACCATTTCTTTCCAGACATTTCTGTCTTGCGCCATTTGGATCGATGATTGTAGGGTAGCTCCCGTAGCGTCCTCAGTTGTGTGTGTCCATCTTGTAGGAGACCGCCCTCTCGCTCTCTTTCCTTCCACACAACCAGTAATAATCAGCCTTTCCAGACTGTCTGGGTCTCGCCTGGCCGTGTGTCCGAAGAACTTGAGGACTCTCTGCCTACAGATTGTTGAGAGCCGTGTAGGTATATTCAACTATTTGAGGATTGATTCGTTTGTGCGACGTTCCGTCCAGGATATTCTCAACATTCTGCGCCAGCACCACATTTCGAACGCGTCAATCCTCGATTGATCGAATATTTATTTTTCCGGCATTTATTAATACAGTCTAATGGTGCATTTTTTTTAATGCAGGTTTAGTCCTGAAAATAAAAGCAGTTCATGAGGCAATAGATAGTTCTTTCAAATTTTAAATTAAAAATTTTATTATCAGTGACGAAGTTAGCATCACAGTAAGTATGCTTGTGGCTTGTATTATGTGGTATAAAAATGTTGGCCTGCCGTTATATCAACCATTTTTTAAACCATGTTTATAGGTTTCAAATAATACAATAATGCAGGGAAAAATTTCTTATTTTGTATTTTTTCATTACCGTAGACCGAGGTTACAAATCAACGGTCCAGTCCCCATTTAAAAATCTTTTAAGAAATAAGTTTTTATTTAAATGCGTTTAAAAGAAAAAAATATAAAGTTTTACTTAAAAACTTTAACTATCGACTTATAACGTCATTACACAAATTATATGATACTAGCGGCCCGTCCCGGCTTCGCACGGGTGGACAAAATTCTTTTAATTTTTTCTAGCATTCAATATAGCCTATGACATTCAGCAATAATGTGCCTTTCTATTGGTGAAAGAATTTTTAAAATCGGTTCAGTAGGTCCCGAGATTACCCCTTACAATTTAACAAATATACAGACAGACATTTATAATATATAATACATTTATAATATTAGTATAGATTAAAGCTTGTCACGAGATTAAAATAGTTAAAATCAATCACATCAAGTTATTTAATTTACTTGTTTAATTTACAAGTCAATCTCGTATGTTGGAAAAATGACGTTTCACAGTTAACTATTATTAGTAAACAAAATTAAAACTCGATCGGTTGAAGATATCTCTTTCAAAATTAAGTTGCAAGATTCGACCCGAACATACATACATTGCATGTTAAAAAAAGCTTGAAAAAACAGAGCATCTCCCTTTGCAGCGTTTCACCTCTTTTGGACAAGGTCTAAGGTAAAACGATAGTATTTTTTCTGTAATAATATATTAAGGAGTTGACATTTGCCTTGAAAGTGGCGAATAGAAATGAATGAAACTTGACCCATGGCGTCTTCATATGCTTTTTTGTTGTGGCCAAACGATACCTTCAATCCAATCGAGGTTCAGCAACGAGCATCCGATACCGAATGACATTACGTCTATCACCTGATACATCCGCCTACATAATTCTGTTACTTCGCCATCGTTAAACATATATTAAAAGAGAAAACTCAAAACTATAGTTTAGAAGAAGGCAGAAAGAATAAAACCCCTATTATTTTAATAATCAGTTCATTAAAAACTTAACTACACCGTTAGACAGTCTATATTAATTATTAAATATGAATTAATTAAAATTAACTATTATCGCAAAAATTATAACCCCGAGATCTTTTTATTCTAATAATAATAATATTTTCCACAATCACACCAATTAGCCCAGCCCAAAATAAGCACCGTAAAGGCTTGTGTTATGGATACTAGTGTAACGACTTATACTATACATAGATATATAATATTCATAGAAATGTATGTAAATATCCATGACTCAGGTACAAATGCAATACGTATTCATCATACAAACATCTGCCCCTCCGGGATTTGAAACCGGACCGTCGGCGCGAAAGGTGGGATCGCTACTGTTGCACCAAACGGTCAAATTGTACCATCATTCGTACCAAACGGTCGTCAAAGTGAGTTCCACATAATATTATAAAAATATTGTGGTACTCACTGACTTTACTGATCCTTGATCCGGAGATCTTAAGTCAGGCATTTTTGACGGACATAATTCAGAGGATTTTTTGTGCTCATATAACCAACTCATCTTTATGGGCTTCCTGCAAAATAAGTTCAGTGACGCAATACATTTCATCACTTATGGGACGGAAGGGTAATATCAATAAAGCGGACAGTATGAAACATTGATATTACTTGCCTATACATATAAGCACTTAGTATAGTGAGCAACTCGATGGCGCGATTCTTAACATGCTCGGAATGTGATTGCGACGGTTAAGTTACGTTCCTTTTAGTTTTATAGTTGATTTTTAACATTGGGAAAGTGGTCCCTGATTCTATTAAATAAATATTATGAATAGGACGCTGAACTTTTTAAATGCGTTCTCACCGCTACACATTGGCCAAAAAGCCGGACAAGTTCTAACACATTCAGTTCAATATTAGCTGTCTGTGTGCAAAGTTGTGTCTCATTGGTATTGACTGTGTTTTTTTATATAAGTGCATTAGCACTTATAGTCCAGTCATTTTCGGCAGTTTAAACCCCAATCTGCGGAAAAATTCCTAGTCAGCTGAATTTTTGTATACACCTTTATTACGGCTTTGTAATGAATATGTGAAAAATCAACATTGATATCGTGCCAGCTAAAAATGTTATAAAGGTCAAAAGGTCACAAAAATTAGTTTTTCGCTAATATCTCTCGACCTATTGCTGGGAGATCACTCAGAGGCCAGTATAAAAATTGTGCATAGTAACATTTCTACACTAAATTCCGTTTGCATTTTTCTGAAAAATGGACCGTTTTCGAAGTGGAGCGCTGAGAAAGCGACTAGAATGCACTCACATCTCCTTTGGTATTGTATACCGTATACCAAGGCGTAAACTCTATTACTTTTTATTCATGTTTGTGTCTTAAAAACTTCTATCTGATACTTGGGCGTTTTGTAAAAAGTAAACTTATATTATAAAGGCTTAGGAACTTAGTAAAATCTCCAAATACTCCAAAAGTAAAATTCAAACGACCTCCACTCGCAGATGTTTCGTATTTTATTGTTCCGAGCCCAGTCCGTTTATACCCGCTACTGCCTGTCTGTGTTTGGCTCAGTTGAAAAATATTTCTTAAGTGTTAAAGACGTTATTTCAGTGATTTCATGCTCTTGAACAGTTTTATACATGTTTTATATGCAATGAATTGTTATCGGATGGTGATGTAGTAGAAGTTAGGCGTGGTCTACAAACATTAAAAAATGCTAGTATCGTTAGAGGTGATGGTCAAATTGAATATTTAAATACTGTGACTTTCTCAACGCTCTACTCCGAGAACAGTTAATGATACAGAAAAATGTAAAAAGCATTTTTCTGTAGATAATTTTATAACAAATAATTCTTATAATGACCTCTATCGACGTCTGAGCAATAGGTCGCAAGATATTTGGGAAAATCAGATTTTTGTGATTTTGACCGTTATAACTTTAGCCAGCACGATATCAATGTCAATTTATCACATCTTCATCACAACGCCGTAATAAAAGTGTATACAAAAATTCAGCTCACTAGGAATTTTTCCGCAGATACAACATAAAATGAGTGGACTAAATAATGTACAAGAAAATAATATAACGCCGCCAGTTGTAAAGTTAGAGCAGTGATTAAATTTTAACCATTCCAACCAAACTTTTTACCAACCACACTGTAGACAAGATTTAGCTTCGTCAAACTACCATCTGTTTAAGATAAATTATTATAATAGAAAAAGACTTATAAGACCGCATTGAAAATGCATAAAATATAAAAAAAAATTATAAATCTACCATCTGTTTACATAACTAAGGGAATTTTGGCAGCAAAAGATTTTAAAACTGATTAAGAACTGAAAGAAGCTGTGACTGCGTACACTGGTGTCGCATGAATATGTACTAGAATACAAAAACATGTCACATTTTACGAAAATTGGGAGGTGACTATGTTGAGAAGTAGTTTAAAAAAGTTCTTTATAGATGTGCTTCGCAGCCGAGTACCCACTGAGGCTGTTTTTTATGTAGCATTTACTTGAACCAAGCTACGGAGTGGGAAGAGTTGAAGAAATATAAATCTCTTAGCAACTACACTGGAATACCTAATTGTTAACATTTTATTGTTTAAAATTATAAATTAGCTGTTCGGCTTAATTAAATTGTTTAAGATTGATCCATTAAAAGTTGTTAAACGATGACTCTCGTACGGCCGCCATCTTGTTGTTTACGTCTGCCTTGAGAATATAAAAATGGCGCAACAGCCGTCCGAGCGTCATTCGTTGTGTGAACGTCGCCTTGAGCCAACGTGAAGGGTATGTAACTCTTTGTATATAGATAATTTGGTGAGCATTGTAAGTCTTACTTGGTTGATGTTAAAGATTTAAAGTTATTTACATGATGAGATATTGTATTGGAATAATAAGTTAAATTTAGAGTGCAGGTTTTAATTATCCCGAACAAATCCATTTAATTACTTAATTCTTTATTTTTACTTCACATCCTAGCTAGTCTGTGTATAGGGTCGTTAACATATATTTCAGTAATCACTACCATTTCAATCATTATTTGATGGCATAATGCAAAAGTTAAAGAAGAAATAATACGACTTCATCGAGAGTCTGAGTCTGGTCTGAAAGGTGACGGTCTCCATTTTTCGCCTTTAACAATCAACTCTTCTGTTGTTTTGATTGAACAACATAAAATAACCAAAGGTTAATATTACACATGAAGGAAGGAGTAAAAAGATAAATTCGTTCTCACAATATTCTCGAAATTAAACGTTTCCCCGCGGGAAATGTTGCAATCAGAACGTAATATTTTGTAGTAAACTATAAATAATATGGCACTTTTAAAACTCTTGAAACTATATAGAACGATTAAATTTCGATTTGTAATATTTAGTGCTGGATACTGTGTCATTGTTATGTGAAATAGTCTCAACTCTATCTATTGACGGAGGTATTACAGACAAAAAGATATGACTCAAAACATAATTAAACAAATTTGTGAAACAAAAATTATAATTAAGTGAGTACTTGAATTATAAACCAACCATGTAATAGAACACACAATACAATGCAATGTAACGTAAAAGAAAAATGTATTAGGCAAGTGTTGTTGTGTGCAATAGTATTAAGTCTAAAAAAATTACTTTCCATTATTAAGATATTATCGAAAATAAGAGATTTTTTAAGCTACAGTTACGAATAATAATCCTGTATCAAATGAGCTAATGTTCAGCACGCAATAAGATTTAAACAACAAAAGTCTATGTCATGTCAAATATGTCAATGATTTAGAGTATCTTGATTAATTCCAATGCCGTCAAAATATTAATAAAAGTAATAAAATCACAATGCGACACTTCGCAATTTGATTTTCGAAAATAATCGATATTTATTTACAAATGAAATTGTGGAACAGTTGCAGATTCGTTTTCAAACTTTTATATTTTTATAAATACTTGCTTTATTTCTCATGTTCTTCCGGCACGAGGGAATGCCTAATGCCATTTTCTGCGAAAACAAAAAAAGGGTAATGGATAGATACCTAAATTTTTTTTGAAGTGAAAACTTCTTTAGCGGCACTGTGTACTTTTTTTGGAATGGGTAAAAATTTCTAAACTCGCGTAAGGACACGTGACCTGATCGAAAATTCGTAAGACGGCGTAGGGCGCTCAGAACAATAACTAAAGCTATAGAAGGAGCGCTAAAATAAAAACTGTATAACAGCTCTCGTATTCACTTAAAGTAATCTAACATACATGAGTAAGAGCGAAATAGACAACAATTGTAAGGTTTTATTTTCACGTCATTGTCACAAACTCTCAAAGTACAAATGTCAAATGGTTGTAATTTGGTTGTATATTATACTAGCAAATTAAAAGTACGTCTTTGATGAACGTTGTTTCTGAAGTAATACCAAATTCAATGCGGTCGTATTACAGTGGCCGAACAGCTTTGTGAGCGGCTAGCGTGAAATTTTATTATTTTGCAAGGAAGTTCGTGATAAAATAACAGGAAAGTGTGCATAAAGACGCTTCAGACATCTGAGAGTCCGCGTCCAGGATGGCTTGTGTTGTTCCAGACTGCAAGTCTCATACATCACGAAAAGAAATACGGATGAGGTGTTATCATTTCATCGGTGAGTTTTGTTTCTAAATTCTCATATTTTGACAATATAACAACGGTATATTCAGAAAATTGTAGTAAATTAATATTACAAACAGATTTCTCCATGAGTTTTGGTTTAAATTGTCTTATTTTCATGCCTTTTGTTTTGTATATGATAGTATGATAGTAATGTGTTTTTTGTTATCGATGTCAACATTATTTGGTTTTTACTTTTTGCTTTAGTTTTCCCAAAGATGAACCTATTAGAACTGAATGGATACGCTGTATATCAAGGAACAATTGGACACCGAAAGCGCACAGTCACATTTGTTCGAAACATTTTAGACTGCAGTCATTTCAGTCACATGAAAACATTAAATTTCGGCGGCTGAAAGCAAATGCTATACCCACATTACATTTACAGAACATGAATTGCTCCTTTTTTATTCCAAACATTATCTTAGTCTTGATTTGTCATATAATTATTTCGATCCTACCAATAAATATTCAGATTGTTAATTAACATTGTGGCAGCGTGTATCCCAAATAATAATGATAGCTTATTTACAATAATATTTTTGTGTTTCAGAAACCACTATCGCATTCAGAAGGAATTATGAACCACCAAGTAAACGCCCCAAATCTATGACCACAGTTGAAACAAATACTGATTCCGATATATCTGAACTAATATCTAATTTACAGAAAATGGCACCCGTTTTTAATCGGTAGAAGACATAAAGGAGAATTCGCGGCGAGAACTGAAGTCAATTCCGGAAACAGCGTTAAAAAAATGTTATGTTGATTAGATTATTCGTTGGCGTAAGTGTTTCGTTTCTGAAGGAGCATACTTTGAAGTTGATGAAATAAATTTGGATGAATAACAAACATTTTGTATATTATTGATCTTTTCCCGATACTTTCTCGACAGAGTGGTATATAAAGTAGGTAAACAATAAGTAAATATGAAAAAATAATAGTTTGTTAATTTAATTTAAATAATCGATTAATTTTCTTTTTTTTTCCTCTTTTTTAATCTATACCTATAAAAAATATAATTTTAAATGCAGTGTTCACCAATGTACTAGAGCTAGAGGTCTAACTTAAAATATATACATGTAGCCTAATAGGATATGCCTATACAAGGTGCAATTTTTTAACTGTACCTACCTGGTTTCTCTAGATACACGCAAATTCTAATAAATAAATTGGTACGGTTCAAAAATTCTACCCATGAATACTGCATTATAAAATGTTCATATTGAAGATTCTACACGTGTTTATTATGACTCAATACCGTCCGTTCTAGTGTCATTGACATACCAACAGCATAAGAAATATGTTAAGTATGTTTTTGATTTTATTTTTATCGATAATAATATCGATGCCATTGCATCACTGACGTAAGGGAAACTAGTGACGACCTTGTAAATTACGAAACAAAATCTGTATACTTATTTCTTTCTTACACATTTGCAACTGTATAAGTAAAAATAGTACGAACTAACGTATTGTGTTGTTATTTTAGCGCGGCTTCTATAGCTTTAGTTATTGTTCTGAGGTAGGGCGCTTGCGCGATGTGCGTATAGTCGTGTCATTTTTAAACTTCATAGTGACAGTTACATTTTTTTTTTTTTTAAACTGTCATTATGAAATTTTAAAATGGCAGGTAATGTCATGAGATCGCATGCGTTCAGCTGATTTTATTCATTGCGCATGTGCAAAATCCTGCACATGCGCACAAAAAAATGCAACGAACGCGACTTGGTGTGTTTGTTGACATGTTTGTATACGATAGCGCAATAAATGAATATTGTATTTTACCACATAAATGATAGCACTTTTATACTGATCATTAAAGCAATTCGTGCGAAATTATTCCTTAACCATTTCAAAATATCAAAAATGCACAACGTTAATATTCAAGTTTTCACTTCTGCCGGCACTCCCGGAGTGCAACCCGTCGTTTTTTATTTAGGATGGGTTAGCTCTTGATCCCAATCAAGCCCCGGGGCCAAGACAGAATCCACGATGGAACGAGCTAACCCAGCCTATTCACCCTGGCTCTGAAAATGGACGGGTTATAAGTTCATTCTTCATGCTACATACTCGTAGCTTTTCTCTTTATTTCTTTCGTATTCATCACACTAATCTGTTCCTTCCAGTACTCAAACCTGGGAATGTTTGGCTCGAAGGTAGGGAGTCACTTTCGCTCTGCAAAACGTTCGTTGGTTGGTATGACTAATAAATAGCATCATATCGTTCGTATGGCCGTAATTACCCAGTCACTTTCCTCATAGTTAAATCGAAACAACCAGGAAGATATAGTATAATAAATCTCATATAACAATCTGTTTTTGCCTTATTACAATCCGCATCGAAGCTTAAACACATATCATTATCATTTTCGGAGAAGTCTTTGATAACTTTGGTAGTTTTTGTATAAAATTAAAATGTATAAATTATGTTATTTTGAAAATCACAATTAAAAACAAAACTCGTTTTTCGTTTTTTATCAGTTGCGTACGTCCGTAGCGTGCGTCCGATGTTAATGGCAGTATTGTTAAAGTTATATTTTCTTATGATGTTACGCTTGAGTGATATTTGAACCTAGAGTTGTGCTAACCGCTATGAATTATCTCACGTTTTGCGTGGTGTTCATCCAAGGTATGATTAATATATTTTTGAAATATCCTAATATTTGTAAACATCCTGGCGCGTCAAGCAATTTAATTATTTCATGTTTAGAGTTCACTTGATATGCTAGCGACTGAACTAGAGAAATGTGTGTTACAAATGAAGCAGCACTGGTTTAAAAGCACATGAAATTTTATATAGAAAATTTTATATATAGAAATTACTATTTTTTTCATTTACTTGCCTCAGCTAGCGTACCCTTAGACTAAAGCCCTGTTTATCGTTTTTTTTACATTATACCCTATTTTCACTAGTAATAAACAGAATTTACTTATAAAAATAGAGGCAGCACACTGCAGAATGTCTGCACATTCTATAGACGATTTTCAATATAAACAGAAGACATTTTAGTTTGTTATTTTTTTTATAAAGAAGAATTTATTGATATTTTTAAAAACAATAATTCATTACTGTGGATATTTATTGAAGTAAATTTAAAATATAATAGAAACATAATGTAATATATGTCAGAAAAGATAAGTTAGTGCTATACAAATATATATTATATTTTTGTTTCAGTTCTACCAATATTTCAAACGAATGATATAAAAGTTCACCAGGTGAGTAACGAAAGTTTTTATTATTAACGAAAGTATATAAACTTTTTACAACAAAACTATCTAATCTAATTGACTACATAGCAGTGTGGAAGAAAAGCTGTGAACATTATTAAACTTTATTGGCGAGATGACATTAAAGTTCCATATTCAAAAAACAATTCTGGACAGTAAATTAAATTAGGATATGACAGCACTTATGGACACTCCCACAGTTTAATTCTTTGGGCAAAAAAAATTGGTTAAAAAAATTACGAATGACCGAGCGCTGAAAAGAATTCTAAATTACTGCAAACTATATAGGTACTTCATATATAATGCAAGTTTTTGCTGACCTGATTACATATCCAAATTCTATAGTTTTTTTTTACAATAATATTTTATTGTTTGAACGTTTTTATAATCTCAAATCAAATAATGAAAAAGTACTTTTCAATTTTTTTGTTATTTTTGCTGTTTTCTATTTAAAAGTTATCGAAAAGAAGTGGTTGTTTCTTCGACGCAATTTTAGATGTAAAAATAAATACGCATTTTATGAATAAGTTAAGGGCCTTTTACAAATAAGGTCACATACAGGTCTCTTACAAATAAACGATAAAATAATTGAAAGAAATATTTCTGAAGTTGATTACATTTATGCAGGATTGAAGAGTATACAAATAGATTTTGTATTATGGTGTAATAAAGTAGCACGATCACTTCATATTTTCTTAATTAATTAATGTGATATATTTTTGAAAAGTAGATAATTAGTATTTGTAACTGTAATTTAATTTTAAATTAATAAATTGTCCTTTTTATACATATAAACCACGGTGAATTTGTGTGAAATCGACACTACTCACTTAATTTTTATTGCTTAAAATCAGCTTAATTACTATCAATATTTAAAAATTAGACTAAAGTATATCTTTTTCTGTAATATGACATTTTATAGTTCTCCGCGTTATTTTTGAATTCACAATTACACTAAAGTATTCTTTTGTACCATGATTGAATGAATAAAGCTAGGTAGCATCATACGAATTATGACCCTACAAATATATATGATTAACTGTTATGGGTTTATATGTGCCTGTATTTTATGGTTGATAATATCTGTTTTTAATAAGGTAGAGGAGGAAAGATGGAGCTGGGGCGAAAGTGATAAAAAAATTAATCCAACCGTAAGTAACAATAATTCGTTTATAATGCTTACTTTATTACGCAGCCGTATAAAAATCCTGAACTTAACTAAATGAACGATGAAAAAAGCTCTTAAGCGGAAATAAAATCTAAGCCCTCTGTAATCCAGGTGAAGGCTGAACAGATCTCTACGCAACCGAGACTGGTTATGCGAGCGAAATTCTTTTTCAAGATTCATTTTCACTTCATCACGTATCACATCAGTCTTACGACGCGTACTATAGGTATATGCCTCCCTTCAGGATTTCTATAACGATCGATCATTCAGTACCACCAACATATTTTCACTTAGGTACTTAAATATATTTTAATATAGTAAACACAAAAATATTCAAAATTGTTTATATACATAAACAATATTTTATTAGAATATATGAGTGGAAACTTTTAAGAGTTGCTGCAGCATTAGGAATATGACCCATTATTTCAATTACTAATATCAAAAGTGTCCAGTTATTTAGGTTTAAAGAAATCCTTTTGATATAATTACAAATATCTATTTAAATTAATTAAATAGAATGTTTTTCTGTGTATCGAGCAAGGAAATATTCTCTGTAATATCGTAAAGTCTTTATTTATGTAAAATATAAAGACTAAACGATTTTATTATTAAGCAGGATTCACCTTCTTTCATCTTAGTTAATTCCGGCAAAAAAGATAAAAATAAAAGCATATATAGTGTTTTTATTGTTTGATCTATAATCTAAGATCACAGTGGTTTGTGCGTTTGTCTGTCCGCTCTTTTACCCGCTCTTTTTACATTGTTTCAATTACGTTACCATAGCAACGCGTTAACCGCAAGTAGTTTTTCTACCGGACGCTAGATGGTGCTAACGGAAAAAAAAATAATAATAGAAAAAAATTAAAGAATTTTGTCCTCACATCTTTTTTCTTCTGGAGTCAGTAGCCTAGATTTGTCAAAAGATGGTTCTGACTCCAATTCCCAGAACTTCTTGAGAAGCTCGTTCTCGTTGGGTTGAGTTAAATGTAAGCTAATTACATTTAGGCAAGTCTCGCCGCGGTTGAAGTCTCTACCTTCAACGTGTATTTTGCCAGAAAGAATCCAGCCAAGGGTTGTACGTTGAGCGATAACGTCACCTTGCGGATCTTTGATCAATCCATCCAATAAAATCTGGCTGTAGACCTCGGCGCCTAAAAGTAGATCAATTTTATTGGGTGTACCATAAAACGGATCTGCTAGTTCCGTGGTAGGAAGTGTTGGTAACACTTGTGTAATAACTTTGCTACTGGGTAGGAAAGTTGTGAGTTTACTCAAGACATGAGCTTTAACAATGATAGTAAAGCAGGGGCTAAGACGGGACTGAATTGTCAAAACTACTGACGACTTTGAGGATAAAGTCGCTTGGTCGCCGCCCAAACCTGATACCAGACTAGCACCTGGTATTTTCTTGAGTCCAATCATTTGAACTGCTGCTTCAGTGATGAATGAAGCTTGAGACCCCTGGTCAATCAGTGATCTCAAAAAGAATGTAGAGTTCATTTTAGGTGACTACTTTCACTAAGGCAGTAGCCAATAATACTTGCCCCAGTGCACTTGTGAAACAAGAAGCGACAACTTGGGGAGTTTGAACCTCGCCATGGGTATGTGAATGTGATGGACCGGGGATTCCCTCAGCCTCACTATTCACAGACTGATCAGCCTTTTTCTCATCAGCTGATTTAGGACCTTTGGGATGAAGAAGTGAGTGGTGTTTTTTCCTACAAATTCGATACCTTGTTGGAAGTGTACACTGATAAACAGAGTGGTTGGGGCCAAGGCAGTTAAAACACAAATGGTTTGTTTGTACGAAGTCACGTTGCGCATCAGTATGCTCCTTTGCAAACTTCTTACAATTAGCTAATTTGTGACCTTCAGTACAGAAAAGACAAGTTATAATAGTAGTAGCAATGTGAGTACGAGTACAGTTTTGATTTTGAGACTTTTGAACACGGGTATCTATAAACTCTAATGATCTGAATCTATTTTGCAGAAATTCCTCAAATTGGGTGAAACTAGGCAAATCTTGGATAGAATCACTGATCTTTTGTTCCCACTGTTTGCGCGATTCAGTATCAAGTTTTTGACTAACGAGATAAATTACAAATAGTGTCCCAATTACTAACATCGACACCTATATTTGTCAATGCAGATAAACACTCCTTGGTAGTATCTAACAACTGCTTAATACCATTCGCTGTTTCTAAAGTTAAACATTTTTGATTTGTTAATTTCTTTAAAATATTGTTAGCAAGAAACCTTTTGTTATTATAACGACTCTCAAGTTGAGTCCAACAAATTTGATAATTATCTGCAGTGACTGGTATGTATCTCAATAGTTGTTCTGCTTCACCGGTTACATAACTTTTTAAATAATGAAATTTTTGGACATCATCAATACTAGAGTTTTTGTGAATTAGTGATGTGAATAAATCGCGAAAACTGACCCATTCGGAATAATTACCTGAAAACATAGGAATTGCTATTTTTGGTAATTTTACAGCAGTGTGCTTAGACTCAATACTTCCCTTAGATACATTACTATTTTGGGATTTGAATTTAGACAAAGTACTCTTTAACAACGACTTATATTCGAAATAAACTTCTTCCGTTTGCTCATATAGTTCCGACGTTTGATAATTTGAACTTTCTAACTTTTCAGAATCTATCTCCAATACTAACTTGTTATGATTATTATTAAATGATGACCAACTTTTTTCTAAAGCCTCTAAACGTGTTTCAACATAAACAGCAGTAATTATGTCCTTGGGACTTTTCTTCAAATTAGTCATAGAATTAACAATTTTCTTCGAAATATCGTCTTGAAGTTTAAAGTACTTATCGGCCATAGTGGTATTTTACTTAAGTAATTAAATGTAACAAACAATAATGTTTTCAAGTAAGAACAAGTTGTACGTAATCAGGAACACAGTTGAAAATCGTTGAAAAATATTCAAAGTCCAAAAGATGCAAAAATTGTCTAAGTTCAAAATTCGGTTGACACTTCACATTAGCGAAGTGTTTGACACTTCGCTCATAAAACCGGCATAGGTTCCCCGTCAGATCAATTTTCTTAAAACTATTCTAAGTCTAAAACACTTTGAAAATTTCACTATCACTAGCTCTTGATTTCTTCTAAGTTTATTACTTCTAGTAAATAAGGTTCAAATTGTACTCACAATTCTTCTTAATAAACTAACTTGATGCCTCGGATGTTCCAGGGGGTGCTCCCCCCCCCCCCACCCGTGTGCAGTTGCTGGAACTGCCATCGGGCGCGTCCCCCGGGTGGCGGATTGGGGGGCCTCCAGATATGGGGGCCACCGGCTTAGCCGGCGCGGACCAAAACCAGCAGGGGGGGAGCTCGGCTGGCGTCCTGGGTATCCCGGGTAGCGGTAGCCGAGCTAGGGGAGTTTTAGGCGATGCCAGTCCTGGTGTCGCCGAAGGAGCTCGTAACCCTGTACGTAGTGCAGGGCCGAGGGCCGCCATCTTCAGGTGGGGGCCGCGGGGAAGACAACCCCTCTAAAAAAATCACCCGAGGGGGCCTTCGGGCCCAGCTCGCGTCAGCGGGCAAGTCGGGGCGTGTTCCGATCCGAGGATCGGTTCCGGCCCAACCGTAACCTCGTACGTGGTGCGGGAGCGGGGGCCGCCACTTCGGTGGGGGCCGCGTGGAGAAAACCACTATAAAAAATCGTCAAAGTCCCGGGATACGTGGTGTCGGGGCGCCTCTTGGAGGTGGCCGGCGGAGCGCAGTCGGCCCATTAGCGGTCGCCCTGGGGTACCTCCCGACCCCCTAGGCGTAAGTAGGGTAGCCAGGGTACCGGGATCTCTGCCCTGGCGGTCCGATTTTTCTCCCATATTCGTGGGAATTGTTATGGAAGCTGCAAATTTAAAAAACAAAAAACTCAGACGTGGTCCAAAGCCGGCTCCCGGCGGAGGACGGAAGATGGACAGCGCACAGTGTCCGGTGCAAAACAGTGCACAAAAGAAGAACACACCCCCGATGGAGGGTAACGCGGAGAGGGAGCGCTCTCCCATATCAGCCGCAAACGAAGACGCGACGAAGAAGAAGAAGGTCATTCTGAAGTTTCCCCCTTCCCGGAGGGAACAGCCCACTCAGGAGGCCATGTCCGAAGGGTCTGAGGAGTCGGATGAGAGCCGCTCGGACGAGGAGTCGGAGACGGACAACGAAGCGGCGGAGAATTTCCTGAGACTGAGGTCAGTAGACGAAGACGACAGGAAAACCTGGAAGTGGCTCATTGAAGACGCCGACTGGAATTCGCGGGACATGGCGGATGACCTCAAAGACGTGGAGAACGGGTTGGAACCCGTAATCCGCAAACGCCTCGTTACACGGCTAGAAGGGATGAAGAATGCCATGCAAGGCATGGCGGATTTGTGCAGAGTGGCGCTCACCCGCGAGGGGAAGCAAATGGCGGACTTGCTCAAGGTGAACCGCAAGCTCGTCGCTACGGTGCAGTTCCTTAGCCGCGACGTAGAAAAGCTGAAGGCGGAGGCAGCGAAGCCCCCGAAACCCGTAGAGGAGACTGTAAGCAGAGAGGGTATACTGCGCGCAGTAACCCAGGCTGTCGACGAGCGGCTGGCGGCCAATGACGGAAGGCTGCTGCAAGCAGTCTGTCAGGTGGTCGATGAACGGCTGGCGGCGTGGGAAAAGCCGACTGTTAACCCATCGGTGACGCAGACCAAAATGACGGGCCCGACACGCAGGGAGGAGGCGACGGATGCACCACCGACCAAACAGGGCGAGACGTGGACGGAGGCGGTCGGCCGGAAAAAACGGAGGGTCGCAGCTAGGCGAATGGCGATGGAAACCACCCAGACGCAACAGGCCGAAGCAGGGGTGACGGCCAGGAAAACGAGGAAGACCAAGCGGAGGACAGGGCTTAACCCTCCGAAGACCACAGCGGTTACGTTGACGCTGAAGCCGGAGGCGATACAATGTGGGGAGTCGTACTCCCACATGTTACGAAGGGCCAGGGCAGCAGTCTCCCTTCCAGACCTAGGCATCACGGCCGAAGTCAGGACGAGGGAGACACAAGTAGGAGCGCGCTTGATTGAGGTGGCGGAAGAGAGTGGAGTGCTGGCGGACCGGCTGGCCGAGAGGTTGCGCCAAGTGGTCGGTGATGTGGCGGTTGTGTCCAGGCCGGAGAGAACCGCAGAGTTGCGGATCTCCGGGCTGGACGACTCAGTCGAGGAGGCGGACGTAGTCGATGCCATGATGGCCAAGACGGGATGTCCGAGCACAGCGATCAGGCTAAAGACAATGAGACCTGGACCCGATGGTCTCGGGTGGATGATCGCAAAATTACCTATTGCGGCCGCGAGAACGATCAGCTTAGAGAAGAAACTGCGTGTCGGATGGAGCACCGCAGAAGTGAAGGTGTTAACTACCCTCCCTCTGCGGTGCTTCAAGTGCCTAGGGCTGGGGCACACTAAGCCTAAATGCCCAGAAGTAGTGGACATAAGCGGCCTGTGTTTCAGGTGCGGGGCGCTTGGTCACAGGGCCGCTTCTTGTAAGCGGGAGCCGGCGTGCTCGGTGTGTGCCGCCTTCGGGCGGCCGGCCGACCACGTCATGGGTGGTCGCAGGTGCGACCCACCGGTCGTGAAGGGGTAGCCCCCTGAACCGGTGACCCGCATGGAGGAAGGGGCACCCAGCCCGTCGGGTGCCCAACCCCCCCCGTAAAAACGCTCGGGGGGGAGAGAGCCTCTTCCACCCTTCCCTCGCGGGAGGGGCGTGAAGACGCCGGAAGCGCGGGCGGGTGCGGGGGTGGCACGCGGAGCGCTTGAGGAGGACCCTCGGTACCATCCCCCGAGGGTAGAGCCCCCTCTCGCCGCCCCCAGGTGGCATCGGAGCTTTTCTCCGAGGCCGCGTGGGGGGGTCGAGAGGGGTGCTCGGCGGGACGGCGGCCGCGGGAGCCCTCCGGGAACTATTGTTCCCGAGGGACTTCCGAGGACGCACGTCCCGATTGAGGTGGGGAGGGGAAGTGCCTGCACACCTCGGCTGCCATTAGGGTCGGTCGAGTGGTGCGGCGGTTCTTCTCCCCACCAAAAGGGGGCCAGCGGTTGTCGGAGCGGGAGACCGGCAGCTGCATTGCACTTGGCCCTCAGGCGTGCGGGGTGTTCAGGGCGTCACGGCTCACCCCGTTGCTCCGTCCCTCACGGAGCATAGGCGAGGTCCGCCCACGAGCGCGGACCCACACTGGTTCGGGTCGCGGGAAGAAGCCGTAAGGGGCCACGCGACCCCCACCACTGTGTTGCGGGACGCCGCTGGGTTTTAGTGGGTAGGCCTCCAAGCCTTTACCAGGCACTAGGCCGGGTAGGGGCATGGAGGAGAGTCCCACATATCGTCTCGTGCTCTCCCGGCACGAGCGAATGCGTAACGCATTTACTGCGAAAACAAAAAAAAAAAAAAAAAAAAAAAGGTGGTGCTCCCCCCGCCGCTCGTCCAACCTTGTACTCTGAATGATGACCAGGTAGGTGCTCCTTCCCCCGCAACGAAGGTCGCAGCATGTGAAGACCTTGTGGTCTCGCTGTCCACTTTTTTTTCAGGTAGACTTCTACACTTCAACTCCGTGCCGTGTTAAAATACCGGCGATACCGAAGGACCATGTACGAGTCCCAAAAAGGTCGGTGAAAAAACGAAAAATGGCAATTTGAATGATATTGCACTAAAGCAATTTTTTATGTTAGAGAAGCGGCTTCTGAGGAACAGTGAACTCAAAGCTGATTATTCAAAAGTATTGGCCGAGTATCTTAGCTCAGGTCATATGGAAGTGGTAAATAAACAATCCGTAAATAGTACAAAAGCGGTATATTTACCTCATCACGCCGTGATTTGACAAGATAGAGCTACCACTAAAGTACGGATGGAAGTAACGGATGCATCCTGTAATGACTCCAATGGGGAATCTCTTAACGGTGACTTATTAGTTGGTCCTACTCTTCAACCAGAACTACGACATTTAATCATGAAGTGGCGTCGCTACCCCATAGGATTAGTTGCCGACATAGTTAAGATGTACAGGCAAATAAGGATAGCTGATGAAGATCTCGACTTCCAGCGCGTTTATTGGCGTGATAATCCGGGTGTTGATTTGCAGCGGTTCGGTTCTTGCGAGTTACGTTCGGAACTTCCTCCGCACCTTATTTGGCTGTACGTTGTCTTCAGCAACTGGCCTACGAAGAAGGTAATGATTATCCATTAGCAGCTCCCAGGATTCAGGAAGAATTCTACATGGATGACCTGATGACTGGTTGTTATTCCACGGCTGTAGGACTCCAAATTTATAAACAAATGACCGCATTGTTAAAACGCGGTGGATTTCCTATTCAAAAATTGTCTAGCAGTAGTATGGAGTTGATGAATGAACTAAGCGAAGAATCTAAAGATTTAAATCAGAACGTCAATTTGAAGGTTGACGAAGTTATAAAAATTCTAGGTTTAAAGTGGAATAGAGAAGCTGATGAGTTTCGTTGTACAGTTGATCTCCCACCTCTTCAACTTCCTGTAACCAAACGAAGAATGATTTCAGATATAGCTCGTCTGTTTGACCCCTTGGGTTGGTTGGCTCCAGCTGTCACAACAGCTAAGGTATTTATACAAAAAGCATGGCTAGCTGGCATTAATTGGGATACGGAGCTTCCCACTCCATTAAAAAAAGACTGGATCGAATTTCGGAGTGATCTTCACCATCTGTCTGAAATCCGAATTCCGAGGTGGATACAAACTAATACAAATGATGTACTTTTGGAACTTCATGGATTTTTGGACGCATCTAACGTAGCTTACGCTGCGGTAGTTTACGCACGGATTATTGACAACCAGGGGGATGTTCATGTTCATTTACTTACCTCTAAGACGAGAGTGGCTCCGATAAAGCAAGTATCTATCCCTCGTCTTGAGTTATGCGGGGCAGTACTGCTAACCAAACTTCTTAAGGAAATAGCTGAAGTTTTACAAGTTCCAAAGGAACAATGGCACGCTTGGACTGACTCATCCATAGTATTGGCCTGGCTTCGAAGTCATCCCAGTCGATGGAAGACTTTCGTGGCGAATCGAGTTTCGGAGATACTTTCTATTTTGGATGGGGATCAATGGTCGCATGTCGTGTCTAAAGAGAATCCTGCAGATCCAGCGTCAAGAGGAACGAAACCTTCGGAGTGCGTTCAAAATATACTCTGGAACTGCGGTCCCAAATGGTTACATCTGAAAGAGATCAATTACAGTAAAGGTGAATTAGAAAGCACGGATCTAGAAGAAAAGAAACGTAAGATAAAGAGTTGCACAGCTACAGTTGATAATGAGTTCGAAGATATGATATCACGTTTTTCATCACTCACAAAACTTACCCGGGTTTTGTCCTTCTGCCGGAGAATCTTGCGATGGAAGAAACCTGAAAGAAATAAAGAGATTAGTACATGGTTAAATGTTAATGAAATTAATGAAACGTTACTTACCTGTATTAAAATGTGTCAGAGACAACATTTTTGTAATGATATTCACAGTCTTGAAAAAGCCGGTAATTTAAGTAAGAAAACTAAACTTACTTCTTTGAGTCCATTCTTGGACACAAACCAGATCCTCAGGGTTGGTGGAAGGATTCAGAAGGCTGAAGTAAATATGGATATGAAACATTGTATCATCCTCCCCCATAAGTCTCGTTTAACGGATTTAATAATCGATGAGGCGCATAAGAATACGATGCACGATGGGCCTCAATTAATGCTCAACTATTTGAGAAGCAAATATTGGGTCATAGGTGCAAAGGACATTACGTATCGACATTACGTACACAATAACGATTTTTTTTTTTTGACATTACGTATCGACATTACGTACATAAGTGCGTTATTTGTGCCCGTCAGAGGGCTGAAACAACTCAGCAACTTATGGGACAGTTGCCTACGGCGAGAGTGACACCAAGTAGACCTTTTCACAACAGTGGCGTCGACTATGCTGGTCCGATCAACATCAGATCAACAAAAGGTAGAGGACATCATTCTACAAAGGGCTATATCTGTCTGTTCGTCTGTATGGCCACTAAAGCCATACACCTCGAGGCGGTAAGCGACATGACGGCTCAAAGTTTCTTAGCTGCATTTAAACGTTTTGTTGCACGACGAGGTCATGTCGCTGAATTGTGGAGTGATAATGGCACCACCTTCGTAGGAAGCGCCAGAGAGCTCTCACGACTTTTTAGTGCAGAAAGGTCTAGTTTTACGGCAGATATAGTGGATTGGATGGCTTCCAATGGCACCGACTGGCATTTCATTCCTCCCCATTCTCCAAATTTTGGAGGATTGTGGGAGGCAGGCGTCAAATCGACTAAATACCATCTCAAACGGGTTATTGACAACAGCACCCTCACTTTCGAAGAAATGACAACAACCTTGTCGCAAATTGAGGCGTGTCTTAATTCGAGACCCATTTCCCAGTTGTCCAATAACCCGGAAGACCCAAGTCCCTTGACACCGGGACACTTTTTAATAGGAGAACCATTAATACTTGCTCCTGATTTGAATTATGAAAATGTTAATATTAGCAGCTTGAAAAGGTGGCATTTGACACAGCAGCGCATGGTACAGGACTTTTGGCGTAGATGGTCACATGAGTATTTGACTCAGTTGCAGCACAGATACAAATGATCAACCCAATTACCAGAACCCGAAGTAGGTAGTGTGGTGTTAGTTAAAGAGGACGATCTTCCGCCTTCCAGGTGGCTATTTGGGGTTATCACTGATAAACATCCTGGTCCAGATAAACTTACTCGAGTTGTCACGTTGCGTTACAAAGGTAACAAAATTAAACGACCTGTGTCAAAGTTAATTATTTTACCTATAGATACTTAGTTTAAGCAGACACTTTTTAGTGTCACATTGTAAGATTTTAGTTAGTTATACTATAAGTGCTTGAGTATCCGTTTAATTTTTTCTAAGACAAGAATATACTTTGTTTTTCTTTTTATGGACTTGGTCCATGGGGGCCGGAATGTAAAGAGCCCAATAGTTAGTGTCCTTTGTCACTCAGAAATGGCGCTCTGAATCGCGGTTGCAAAATTGTTACGAGTTATATATAGGGTTCTTGAATTTGTATAGAAATACAACCTTTGCCATTACATTGTTGGTTTTCATTTTTTCACCGACCTTTTTGGGACTCGTACAGGCCGCTAGTCTATAATTTAAGAACACAAATTTGTTGTTTGTGTGTTTGTCTATCCGCTATTTTCCCCGCTCTTTTAACGTTACCATAGCAATACGTTACCGGGTCAGCTAGTATAAACAATTATGTACTAGTTTGTTTTTCTGCCGTTAACCTGTAAAAGACCACAGCAGCGTTTTGGAATACTTCTAAACGGAACTACGGAAGTTCATCCAAATCACGTTGCGGAATTGCCGCCTACGTCCGTTGTAACAGGCGAAAAAGATTTTCTGATGTATGTACGGTACGGCATCAATTTTTTGTCGAAGCTCTTCTTCAAAGCATATCCTATGCGTACTCAATGGGATTAAAGTCTGGGAATTGTAGGACGTTAATATTAGCTGCGGCAAATGTTTGCAACGAGACGTGCGTTATCATGCATAAGCAGTAATGAAGAATTATTTCGAATCTAACCCGAATTCCTTACCTAATGGAGAGTTATTATATAAAAATTAAAAAATGATTAATATTTACTGCTAAAATTACTCTGTTCCCAAAAATTTTGTGACGCACCAAATGGCTTCCTCAAGGAATGGCGACATCTGAAGCAATAATTTCGGATCCAAATCAGTACAGTTCTTTTTTCGATCCAAATATCCGCCTATATTATAATTGTTCCACCATCGTATGCATGAATTTGCTGGCATAAACGTTCTCAGCAGGTAGGAATTCTTCAATACTGTATTTATCTATTATATGCCTCATGTCACAGCAAGATTCGTCTCAAATGCAAACAAAAAGCCATTCACCTTCTGCCCGTTTTCTGTGTCCACGAGCGCATTGTAAACGGGCTCGACATTTGCGAGGCTCAATAGGTGGTACACATAGTGGCATTCGGAAATGGAGGTTGACTTCATGCAAGTGATTTCTTATGGGTTGATCGCTTATTATTATCCTCGAGGAACTATAAAGCCTCGTGAGCAGCATCATCGTGGTCATTATACGATTTCGTCGAGCAGTAGTTTTTGACGTGACAACGTCTTATAAATTGGTTTGCCGGATGACACTTCAAGAAACTGCGTTACGCTCCGCTCACGTTATGCGCTCACAATGAGAGCGAGTGAGAGGCACGCGTCCCTTCCACTCGGGCATGGTTAGCCCGCCTAAGAGCGAGAGAGACAGACATAAAAAGTGGAAGGGACGCGTGCCTATAAATTAATGTTTTAAATATAATTCTTTGTATAAATAAATGTTTTAAATTGTTACTTTTATTTCATCCTTCTTCCTACTATACGAATGAATATTCACATTTAAATTATTTTACCACTCAAAGTCGTTGTCACGTAAAACTTTCGCCCGTATACCGACTTTACAGGCAACCAATTTTTTTATGTAAAGATTTTGTCTGCGTGGTGCGATCTCGTTCTCCATGTTGCTTTGTAATGATGATATTAGTATATATGTTAACGGAAATGTATGTAATCCGTCATTGTATACAATTCCTGGGAAATGTATGTAATTCCTAAAATCGAACGGAAATGTGTGAAATAATTTATATTATACACATTTCCTAGGAAATCTATATATTTCCTAAATAGCAATCGGAAATGTAAAACATTTGAGATATTGATGGGTACGCGGGGACAGTGGGACGAGGGGAGGGTATTGCTTTAGACTAGGTTAGGTTAGGTTAAAAAAAAAGGTTAGGTTATAAGAATAATATTAGTTGATTTTGTGATACGTTAAAAGTTAATAGATAGTTGATTTTTGAAGCATTAATTAGTAAGATAATATTAACATATTATATTTTACGGTATGACTGTTACCCGATTGTCTCAATGAGTGCTATAATAAAAAATATTATTCTCATTTTAACAACGTGTTTTATTACAGAAAGCATTTATTTTATAAATTCCCTAATACGATATTGGAATTATATACAATTCCGAGGAAATTTACACATTTCCTAGGATATCTATGCATTAAATAGTTTTTTAAACAATATTTTATACATTTCCTAAATAATATCGGAATTGTACACATTTCCTAGGATTTGTATACAATTCCTTGATTTCATACATTTCCGGTAACATATATGATAGTGGAAACATTCAACTGTTGCTGCAGTATTATGCACATCTCCCATTATTTCAAATGATATTAAATAAACATTTCTATTTAGATTTATTAAATCATGTTCAGTCATGTAGTAACGTGTCCAAAGTCGACTTATAACACTGACAAATGCTTAGTGGAATTGTCATAGCATGTTGCCGAGAACCAGCCACTTCCAGCGTTCCTACGACTCTGACCATTTCTTCTCGGATCAACTTACGTCTTTTCGCCATAATAACAAAATTTTGTAGGCCGCTAAGAGTGATGGCAGTAATTTTACTGAATTAGCCTTAAACCCATAGCGGGATTAAATAGGAATACAATTTGACAGAAGATATCTTCTGATTAAAAAAAAAAACTTTTTCCGCTTCTATTGACGAAATTTACTTAAAAGCATCCATTGGTGTTACAAAATATATAATTTAAAAATTCTTATTTTTGCTTAATAACAAAAACGTGCTTGATCCCAAGACACTTATGATATGCCGTGTATATGTATAGTCATTTTATATGTAACTTGTAAATCGCACGTATACACTCTGTAGAATATCAATTATTTTCACCTTAAGAGTCTGATTATTAAGTTTACCAAGCTTATGTTATTTTAATTAGTTTTTACGGAGTCGGACATAGTATTTCTTATTTATTTCGTTTTCTTATTAAATATACCGATATTTTCCATATAAAATGACTTTATAACAATAGTGATTTTTTGTTATTACTGAAGGTTTAATATAAGTAAGAAGTTGTATGATAAGAAGAACTTGTTTATTCGTTTAACTAGATTTTTTTACTTCAAGGTGAGGCATTCAGCTCAATTGACAGCTACAACTGAACATCCCTGTTTGGTTTTACCTAGAAAAACCCCTGACTTCAGAGCACCAGGACGACGGATCAGTCGCGTAAGTGAGTACAATGTTAATTTTACATGATTTATCATTAAATAGACAACGTATACAATCACATATATGAAAGGAGCAGAGTTAGTGTGACATAAAAGTGTGAAGTATGGACACCAACACATCGAAAAATGATCTTTATGTTAATGTGGCAAAAGGTAGGAATATTTTTAGGTGTCAACTGTATCTAAGCGATGGAGTATAAGGCTATTTTCATCCACTCGCTCGCTTTTTCCAAACAGGTTTACTACCTGTTCTGGATATTAGACATCCTATTGGTGTTTTAAATATATCTGCGAGCTAAATATGTAAAATTAAACTTTTGTGCAGCAATAACCAAGAGATTAATTACAATTGAATTATTTAAAGGTTTGTTTTTTATAAGAAGCACCTAGTTAAACAAGAATTAACTTGTCCCTCATGGTTCAAAAGACGCATCAAACCATCAAATGAACGAAACTCATAGAAAAAAGTTTTATAATTATTATATATTTTATACATTTTTCAATGCGATCTTATAAGATCGGGAATTGCGGGCGAAAAAAATTGCGGGCGAAGCCGCGGGTAAAAGCTAGTTATATAATAAAAAAAGCCTACGTAAATATGAGTGTTATAAATATCAAACTGTTTCACTTTACAGAATGCTTGGAATATATTTGGGATATTAAAGAAAAAGAGGACGACGCCATTTTATTTAGAAAATGTGAGTGCCAGTTTCATTATTTTATTCCTACGACACGAGTTAATATAAACGAAGAAGAAATACATTTTTATTTAGTTAATATCACATACATTGCTCTCCTTTCGAATTATGTATCTAAAATACTTGGTTTTGACAATCGGAATAAATGAATCTAGGCAGTCGATATTAATAAAAAAAAATAGTTCTTACACTTCCTCGTCTATAGTACATTTAAATATAACCACTTAAAGCGGATTTACATTACATTTACATTTTATTTGATTACCTTACTTTTTGATTACCAGGCATGGATCAACTTTTTGATGGAGGGGATGATGAGGGAAATACTCTGAATGCTGTAGGTGGACGTGACACTCTTCCGGGAGAGTTTCCACACATGGTAGGTCTGTGAATGATAATCATCAATTTATTAATATTCCCACCGCTGAGGTACTGGCCTTTCCTACGGATGGAAACGCTGTAGAAAGAAGGGATTATAAACCCACCCTTCTACCACCTAGTTCGAATTGGTAAGTGCAGTAATTCAGTAGCAAACGGCTTAACGTGCAATCTAAAACACGGTATTTGGTCATCCATACGATGACCAGAAGCAGTTGCGACTGTTAATTAACTCTTGCAAATATAGGCTAATCCTTTTTAATAGTATCAGGCGTTACTTGGTGGAAGTCCATATTCATTAGTAAAATAAAAATATGTAGCTTACTTCCTCAAAACTTAAGCAGTGTGCACCGCCCGCCCGCCTGCAAATAAATGCAGAAACCGCAGACACCGGCACCTTCACCAACTACTCTACTAAACGAGCACGTGCTCTTTATTGCACGGTCTAACAGTTCCTGATGATGCTCCGTGTGGGGGCGAAACACGTGTAGGATACTACTTCATTCCCTCAGGGATGCGAATTAAAAACATTAAATTTATATTTACAAGTATAATACATATAATTTACATTAATTGCAAGTTCACACTTCAATATAGAAAACCAAGGAAAAATCTCAAAACCGAAAAACAACTCCATGGCAACGCGAAACAAGGCTAGGTCCATGTGTGCGGAAAACTGCCACACACGTGTAGAGTAGTTGGTGAAGGTGCCGGTGTCTGCGGTTCTGCATTTATTTGCGGGTAGGCGGGCGGTGCACACTGCTTGAGTTTTGCGGAGGTAAGCTACATATTTTTATTTTACTAATGGATAGGCTAATCCCGCCAAGGTTGCGACATTAAGCTCATCTCATCGTCTCGTGTGTCGTTAATTACGTGTTTTCTAATAATAAACTAAACATAAATGCCGTATTAAAAGTTATTGGAATGGTGCATGGACTTATTATTAGGCAATGGTGTGCTTATCTCTTAAAGAGATTTGTTCCAGCCAACGAAGGCTATGTGTGACTAATAAAAGTAAGGTGACTTATTAAGTTTATCAGATAACAAATTGAAGAGCAAGAAGAAGGTGGTCCTGTAGAATTTTGTTGGAATTCATTTTGGATAAGTTGAAATGATTCAAACTAATTACAGTAGAACGCCGATTATCCCAATTAATTGGGACCAGGGTCGATTCGAATAATCGAAAATATGGATAATCGAACCTAGACTGTTAATAAAGAAAAACGAATTGTCACACATAGAATATACTTTATTAAGTTTAACAAACACAGTTCCATAATAACGCTCACTTAAATATCTCGATTTTCGACCGATTCGGATAATTAATAAATAATAATAATAAAAATTTCTTACATTCACACCAATTAGCCTAGCCTAAAGTAAGCACTGTAAGGCTTGTGTTATGGATACTAGGGTAACGGATAGACATACATATATCATACATAAATAAGTGATATTCTTAGAAATATATACAGACATCCATGACTCAGGTACAAATGCTCGTATTTATCATACAAACATCTGCCCCTTCCGTGATTCGAACCCAGGACCATCGGTGCGAAAGGCAGGATCGCTACCGTTGCACCAAAAGGTCGGATAATTGGCGATTCGGTTAATCGGCGTTCGGATAATCGGCGTTCTACTGTACTTATTTTTAAAGGTAGACCGAATTACCTCACCTACCTTTATTACAACATTGTTATTTATTAATAAACTCTAAGTATTTTTAATCTCATGCAGTGCAATGAGATTACGTTACGCTATTTTTTTCTTTTTGTTAGTAAATATGGTCAAAACATAATATAAATTGTGTGTTTTGTCAACTGTATTTTTTATTTATTTTGGAGGGATTATAATTGAAATAATGACAATATATTCTATTTAATTCATTTATTTATTTCGAACTTTTTCATATCCGTAGACTATACACCTGGATATCTCCTGGTGACAGATGTAGGAATCAAATCGACTACATACTAATAGGAACGCGATGGAGAAGCTCAGTAACGAACGCCACAACTTTCCCCGGTGCTGATTGCGGCTCCGATCACCAACTTCTTGTAGCAACAGTTCAATTGCGGCTAAAGAGAATACAAAAACCTGAAGTAGTTCCGAAGATGCAAAAATTGAACATTGATGGCTTCAGATACGATTTTGAGCAGAGAATGGCAGACTTTCCAAATGATATTACAGAGAGCGATAGTAAATGGGAACATCTCAAGAAGATGATAGAGAGAACAGCAAGGGATCATAAACTGGCGAAACCAGTTATGAAAGACTACATCACACCTGAAACGGCCCAAATCATCCTTGAAAGACGTGAACTAAAAGAGAACGGTATATGTTCAACTGAAGATCAACAGCGGTATGCAGAACTGAGCCGCCAAGTTCAACTACGCTGTCGGAAAGATTACGATAACCATATAAACAACATCTGTTTCGAAATTGAACAGCACTCACTGAAAAATGAATCCAGATATCTTTTTCAAAAAGTAAGAGAACTGACTGGAATGTGTAAGCCAAGAACCTGTGCCATTGAAGATAAAGACGGGCGTCTACTCACAGATGTGGCTCAAGTGTTGGAGCGCTGGAAAAACTACTGCACGGAGTTATACAATACTAGTGAGTCTACTAACACTAATGTTACATGGGCGACAGAAGAACCTAATATCCTTCCAGCAGAAATTGAGAATGCCATCAAAAGTCTTAAATGCAAGAAATCACCGGGTAAGGTCTCTTAAAAAACTTAGGTCAGAGAGGGACAAAGGCTATGACTGATATTTGTAATACCATCTGGAGTACTGGGAGATGGCCAAAAGACTGGACAGAATCGGTGTTTATACCTCTACATAAAAAAGGCTCTTCAAAAGACTGTGGCAACTACAGGACTATATCATTAATATCTCATGCGAGTAAGATCCTCCTCCATGTAATTAATAGACGTCTTAACTACTTCCTAAGCCGACAGATACCCGAAGAGCAGGCAGGCTTCGTTAAGGGCAGAGGAACGCGGGAGCAAATACTTAACGTTCGCCAAATCATCGAAAAGAGCAGAGAATTTAATAGCCCCGTGGTATTATGCTTCATAGACTACACTAAAGCCTTTGACTGCGTGCAATGGGACAAACTGTGGAACGTGCTACTCGAAATGGGAGTTCCTGATCACCTCATTGCTTTAATCGAGAGTCTCTACACTGGGAACCGTTCTTTCATCAAAATAGGCACTGAATACTCCAATATGTTTCAAACTAAGAAAGGAGTGAGACAAGGTTGCATTTTGTCCCCTGCACTGTTTAACATATATGGAGAGTACATTATTCGGAAGACCATTGAAAATTGGGAGAAAGGCTTCCCAATAGGTGGAAAAAGACTATCAAATCTCCGATATGCCGACGACACCATTCTTCTGGCAACATCCATGGAAGACATGAACGAGCTATTCCGAAGACTCGAGGTAGAAAGTGGCAACATTGGTCTCGCGGTGAACAGAGCTAAAACCAAAGTTTTGATAGTGGATCGAGCTGGAAAGCTAACTAATGCCACTTGCAACATTCCTGGCATTACCATCGTCGACCACTATATCTACCTGGGCTCCCAAATCTGCAACGACGGCAGCTGTGTCGCCGAGATAAAAAGGCGAATCGGGATGGCAAAGGATGCTATGACCCGTTTAAATAACATCTGGAAGAAAAGAGGAATTGGTATCAAAACCAAGATCCGATTGATACGAGCTCTAGTATTCCCTATCTTCCTGTATGGAGTGGAAACGTGGACAATACTGGCCCGAGAAAGGCAAAGGATTGATGCATTCGAAATGTGGTGCTGGAGACGTATGCTGAGAATACCATGGACTGCGAAACGCACCAATGCATCGATCCTGAACCAGCTCCAAATAAAAACTCGCTTGTCCACCGCGTGCCAACAACGCATTCTTTCGTATTTCGGCCACACAATGCGCAGAGGCGACGAAAACCTAGAAAAACTGATCGTGGTTGGGAACACCGAAGGCAAAAGATCGCGCGGTCGTTCACCAACTAGATGGACCGATCAAGTAAAAGACTCGTCGACCTCTAAATTCTACTCTGTTGTAAGAGACGCGCTGGACAGAAACCGGTGGAGAAAGATCATCCACTCCAAATGCAACCCTGAAGCTGACCACGATCCTCAGACATGAGGAACCGACTCCAGAGAGAGAGATTTATTTCGAACAACAAGGATCATTATCATTACATTACATTAAATAACTATTCAACCAATAAATAACATTGCAACACATAAATCATAATAATAATAATAACATGATAATAGGTACTAACAATAATAAAAATATAGTTTTTAATATTTAAGCATTCATATTTGAATAATCTATAATCTTAGATTACAGTGGTTTGTGTTTGTCTGTCCGCTCTTTTCCATTTTATCAATAACGTTACCATAGCAACGCGTTAACTGCAAGTAGTTCGTCTACCGGACACTAATAGAAAAATTTAAAGAATTTTGTCCATCCGTGCGAAGCCGGGACGGGCCGCTAGTTACTATATAAAAAAATCAACTTAAGTCAGGTATCAGGCAGGATTAGTTGTTGTAATTTACAAAAAACACAAAGAGATGGTGCTGGCGTCAGCTTTAAAACACTAATAAATAGGGTCTGTCAATTGTACTGAGTACTCACCCGAATTGTGAAAGGATATGAGTTCGAGTTTCGCCTTAGACGCGAGACAAGTTGACTTTTTTCTACTAATAATTTCTGGTATTATTTACAGGGTGCCATTGGATGGAAAGCAGTTACAGGACACTGGGTATTCAAGTGTGGCGGTTCTCTCATCAGCAGTAAATTCGTGCTAACTGCTGCACATTGCTCCAAAGCATCTGACAGAGACACCTCCATTTCAGAAGTTGATCCCAAAATTGTGAGACTAGCCGATAGAAATATACTGGTGACTGCTCAATCATTACTTAATTTAAGACAACAATTTGTTTTATTTGCTGATATATAACGGAGAAGTACTTGGCCTTAATTTCACCTGATGTCAAGTGATGATTCAAAGACCTTTGGTGCAACGGTAGCCAATCTGCCTGTCTCATGGAAAGCCTTAAATTCGAGTCCCGTAAGGGGCAGATAATCGTGTTATAATACTTTTTCCAATGTAGGATGATACTTTTGACAGGTGTCACTTCCTTATTGCTACGTACTAAGGTTCCGTTTGTTTCCTTATATTTGGCTTGACATTGCAATAGCAACTTTATACCCTCTATATAGGTGTCAACTGTCAAAAGTATCATCCCACATTGGACAAAGTATAATACGAGCATTTGTACCCGAGTAATAAGTATTGAATGTATATATTTTTTATCATAATTATGTAAAACAATTTTTTATAATGATCAAGAACTCAATTTTCTATCTCTAGTAAGAGATAGATTTTCTTTCGCTTAGTTGCTAGGCAACCTTTGTTATTTGTCATCATTCAATAGATATATATGTATAAAATTTTAGATAGGGCTACTATCTGTTACAAGGAATTAATGAAAACGGCTGTAAAATAGACGTTTTATAGAACTATATAGCTGTATCCATACAGGAATTCAGCAGTTACCTCGACAGCATCAACGATTAAGTGTTCATAATACCATATTAATTTTTAGGAAAGAGATTTAGATGGTTATAATGTAGGACATCTGGATGCCAACATTTTGAAAATTATCAATCATCCAGCCTACAATCCGCCCAAGAAATACAATGATATAGCCCTAATAGAACTACAAAATGAAGTTGCATTTACAATATACATTCAACCAGCATGTCTTTTTACTGGAACTGATGAAGAACTCGTTGGAAAACAAGCTTCAATGACAGGATGGGGAGTTGTAGAAACAAGTAAATACCGTAACGTTAAGTTATGTATTTGTTCTTCTATTCTGGAATTTTCTGGAGCTGGACACGAACATTAAAAAAATAGAGTCTTTGTACTTTTGGTCCTGAATTTCATTGTCTTTAATGAAATTATGAAGAACTATTAAACTCCTCCCTCCTACCTAACTACGTAAAAAAGTGAAGGGAGAATGGTCCACCTCGCTCCCAGTTCAATATATGAATATCTTCAAATGCAGCAACTTTGGTCTCATGAAGCCTTTGCTAAACGTGTATATGAGATCAAGAAGTTAATTAGTTTAATTTCTCCTAGAATAGAGCTCCACATTTATAATAAATGTAGGCAACAAACTGATATGATAACTTTTCTGATGCATTGGTTTTTAGTTAACCGCACCACGTCTCCTGAACTAAAAGCAGTTAAATTGGACGTTCTGGATACTAAGCAATGTGACGTCTTGCTTAAACCGTCATGCAATAGGAACTGGTGCGGAATGCAAGAACATCAAATGTGCGCCGGCGTTTTAGCGGGAGGGGTAGATGCTTGTCAGGTTAGAATTTGCTCCGTTAAGCTTTTTGAATAAAAATATATTTAGAGACCGGCAGAGTAGAATAGTCCAAATTTTCACACTAAAAGGGACTAAAGACCTTTATGGTAATCACCGTACAACACTCGTAGATCATAAATAGGGCTGCAGCGATTTCTGAGTTATAATCATTTACTAGCATCTCCAAATCGCCAGCCAAGTGTGAAAGTTATGGAAAAATCTTTAATACATCAGGGACCACTAGCATTTAAGACAGAGGCTTTTGAATAGCATTAGTATTTGGTATTTATATAAAAACCAAATATTAATGCTATTCAAAAGCCTCTGTCTTAAATGCTAGTGGTCGCTGATGTATTAAATAAATACTAAATAATAATGCTATTCAAATCCTCTGTCTTAAATGCTAGTGGTCGCTGATGTATTAAATAAATACCAAATACTAATGCTATTCAAAAGCCTCTGTCTTAAATGCTAGTGGTCGCTGATGTATTAAATAAATACCAAATAATAATGCTATTCAAATCCTCTGTCTTAAATGCTAGTGGTCGCTGATGTATTAAATAAATACCAAATACTAATGCTATTCAAAAGCCTCTGTCTTAAATGCTAGTGGTCGCTGATGTATTTAAAATTTTTCCACAACGAATCCATTTCATTAATTTTCCCATCATATGATGGGAAAATTAACGAAATGAATTCGTTGTGCCAAATATTAGGGGTTAAAGTATGAAATTGCCGATTTGTACTGAAAATCTATATTGTTTATTTTTTAAATTTTTAACAAATTTATTTAATCAAAATAGTTGCCATTATTATCTATACATTGCTGCCATCTAATGGGAAGGTCATTAATGCCTTTGCGATAGAATTCCGACGATCTAGACTGCACAAACTGTGTGAAAGCATTTTGTACTGCCTCCTGGGAAGAAAACTTCTTGTCACGTAGATAATTGTCCAAATCACGAAAAAAATGGTAGTCCGTTGGAGCAAGGTCTGGTGAATACGGAGGATGACGAATGGTTTCTAACTGCAGTTCCTGAAGGGTCAAAATGGTTTCTCGTGCTGTGTGAGGTCTCGCGTTGTCGTGGAGCAATAATGGTGAAGATCGATTCATGAGTCGGGGCTGTTTTACTGCTAGTTTTGTCAACATGGTTCGGAGTTCGGCACAATAGACATCTGCCGTTATTGCTTGACCAGATCGGAGAAAACTATAGTGAATAACACCATGCTGAGACCACCAAACAGTTACCATTACCTTTTTATTGGTAAGTTTTGCTTTAGGACACTGTTGTGGCATTTGACCTGGGGTCAGCCATTGCATTTTTCTTTTCCGGTTATCATAAAGAATCCACTTTTCATCACATGTTACAATTCGATCCAATATTCCTTCATTTCTGTACCGGTTCAACAAGGCAACACAAGTTTCAACACGCGTTTCTTTCTGCAGATCAGTCAAATCATGAGGCACCCATTTTTCGTATTTTTTTATTTTATTGATTTGACGCAAGTGAGTCAATATTGTGGGTAAGGTAACGTTAAACCATGCCGCTAATTCCTGGGTACTTTGACTAGGATCGGCTTCCACTATCTCTCTTAATTCATCGTTATTTACCTGTGTGGGCGGTCTTCCTCGTGGCTCGTTCTTTAAGTCGAAATTTCCATCACGAAAGCGTTTAAACCAAAATCGCACGGTGCGTTCATTAGTAGACCCCTCTCCAAACGCAGCATTGATATTGCGGGCTGTTTCTGCCGCGTTAGTTCCGCGTCGGAACTCGTATTCAAAAATAACTCGAATTTTCGCAGTATCCATCTTTCTTGTCTAAATTGAATAACAAAAACAATTGAAAGTCGATATTCAAATGTTTTACATTTTTTAAAAAAAGAACATCATAGAAACCATTTAAAAAAAGTTTCATTCGAAAACCTCAAACCATGAAGATTCTATGTCAATTCAAAGAACCTATTGCAATAAAACGGCAATTTCATACTTTAACCCCTATTATATTCAATTTGCTGCCATTCCTTTATGTCAAAGCCCAAGACGATTTTGTAATTAATTTTTTCAACCATTACTTCAGAATCAATGGGGTTTAAGAGAAAAAATGGCTCAAAAGTTATAATGGTATAATATAATCTCATGCTTTCATTTTCAGGGTGACTCGGGTGGCCCCTTACAAATCGAAATGTCTCTTCCACAAAGAGATGAAGAGTAAGTACCATATAATAAACATATTATAAATACTCCATTGAAGTATTTTTATGATTTCACAGATTTCATAGTCTTGATTCATCTGTACACAATAATTACATTTCATAAATATATTTTAATTTGATACGGTCGATAGCACTGGATATACGATAGCTATATACTGTAAAAATGAATTGATCTCTATTACAATGGTATAAGGTAGTTCCAAACAACAATGTGTATGATGTAAGATGGTCAACTGTACAATGCATCATTTAGACATAGTATAAGTTATTGAAGTATATAGGTTCTATAATAAATAAATAAATAAATATTTTTTACATTCACACCAATTAGCCTAGCCCAAAGTAAGCACTGTAAGGCTTGTGTTATGGATGCTAGGGTAACGGATAAATATACATATATAATACATAGATATGTAATATTCATAAAAATATATATAAATATCCATGACTCAGATACAAATGCTCGTATTTATCATACAAACATCTGCCCCTACCGGGATTCGAACCCGGACCGTCGGTGCGAAAGGCAGGATCGCTACCGTTGCACCAAACGGTCGTCAATGTTTTGTTTTTCGTTTAAAGAACATTTTACTGGAAATAGTTCAACTTGTTACAGGAGTCAGGCAGGCAGGACATTTTTGATTATTGCATAATTCATAAAAAGATGTTACATTAGTTACATTTGGTTTTTCGTTGACATCTTTTTTTGCTTATTTTGTTGAAATACATTAGAATAAATTTTTTCGTGACCAGCTCCGGGACTGGCGCCTTGTAAGCACACTGATAATAAAATACTAGCATATACCTATATACTAAAAAAAACCTTATTCGAAAAAGATTTTTTTATTCCAGTATTTGTTCTTAATTTGTTTTTAAGGTCAAAATTGTTAGTTACAAATCCACACATACCACAATAACAAACTTAAACGCCAAAGAAATAAAATCAAATTTTGACCTAATTACCAATGAAATTAAATCAAATTTTGACCTAATTACCAATGAAATTAAATCAAAAATTTTGTCAAAGAATTCCTCTGGACTAAAACAGGTCAAGTTATTTCAGCCTTACGTTTTTATTCTTACTTTTATCATTAGTCTTCATATTTATATGTTAATATAAATTTAAGAATGTACATTTTTAATTCTAAAGACGTCTACTGCTTGTAGGAAGACTCCACCAAACAATAGGGGCCAATGTCATAATTTCCACCCTTTTGATCACAGTGAAAGACCATAATTCGGAAAACGCTGCCCGTTGTGTGATCTACGAGAGTTATATAATGGTTACCTTCAGTATTATGAATCTCCTTTTACGACTCAAAGGACAAAGTGTGAAGGGTGCTATTCTACTTTACCAAAGACCACACGGCAATTTATTTATTAATGGAACTCATTTAGTACTCCTCTTATAGATGTATATACACCAATTCTTGTCGGCGCATGCATCAAGTGATCGGCGTGACGTCATTTGGCATCGGGTGCGCGTTGCCGAACCTGCCCGGCGTATACACCAAAGTGTCCAGCTACCTCGACTGGATTGAGGGCATTGTTTGGAAATAAACCATCATTACATTAAATTCTGTTATGAGTACATAATACTTCCCTTACACATTCAACGTGATATTGCAGATATTATGTACCTTATTAAGATCTCGTCCGGTAATATTGATTGCCCTGAGCTTTTTTATAAACTTTCTTTTAATGTGCCCCGTAGTTCGCGATGAGTTGCACCTTTCTATTTGCCCTTTTGCAATACTAATTATAGGAAGTATAATTTTATTCACCGAGCAATGAAGGAATTAAATGATTTGTCTAATAATTTTGATATGGATGTATTTAATACCAGTATTCGTGCGGCGAGGACACTTATTAGCAGGCGCTTCTTCAATAATGAATAATTCCGCTTTTATTGTAACATTGTTTTTAAATTCATTAAATTTATATGAATTTAGCTCACAAATAACTAGACCAGTTTTACCTGTGTGAATCTTTCATTAGCTTTTTAAGTATTATAGCATGTTATTATACAACATTGTAAGCTGATGATTCGCCGAAAAGTAAATAAATAAATAAATAGTGTATTTTGAGAATGTCGATTTGTCATTTGATTCTATAAAAATATCACATCACAAATATGGATTTTTGAATACTATTAGAGTGTTTTTATAATTAGTTCTAATGTAGTAATCATTGTAGTAACATATGACATTGGATACCAAAAAGAATTAATAGTCATGATTACTTTGTTATCCGTCTAGACAAGAGGATACGATACGATAATTCAAATTAATATCAAATACTCAGGTGTCACAATCCTTTGGAGAAGTGAAAATAATTAACCTCTAAGTCTAAGTTAGTATATTTAAATCGTACAATTGCCTAAACATTTTCCACTGCTAATTAGAAACAAAAGTGTCTAGTATACTTACTAGTATACTACATTTTTTCATCAAGGTCAATTTAAAGATATGACTTCAAAATATTAACAAATGGTGTTATTAAATTATTTTGTAAAGTAATACCTACCCTTTATTTCCCTTTCTGCACTTTATTCTGTGATTTAGGGAACGAAAAACATCTTCATAAAAATCATTTAAGTATTATTTTTTTTTAATCAGGTTCCAATTTAACTTTTGGTGAAATCTACTATTCGTCATGGTACCTATTAAGTGTAATTATTAAAATGTGTATTAAAATTATCTTTGTACACACAGACTTTACATAATTACGTTTATATGTATAAAAAATCTTGACGTTTGTTATTCTCATTTGTATGACGGCGAAGGAGGAAATGTATTAATGATTCTGCGTACGCTTTTCAAACTGGTTTCCAGATAATTATCATTCAAGTTTAAGTATCTAATGTTATCAGCCGTATCTAGGAGATATAAATAATATTACATAAGTAAATGAATACGATTTATTATTTTGAAAGACTAAAGTTGTTGCAGACACCATGAAGTATTTTACGTTTGTTTTGGTTTCAATCCAAGGTAAATTTGTTTTTAAATAGTGCTTTTAATATGATAAAATGTGAAAAAAATGTCCAAAAAATGTTATTAAAGGATGTACTTTAAGAATATAATGTGTATTTCATCTTTAATTTCATTCCAACAGTCCTGTCAACTGTGTGAGGTTAAGTTAGGCACAAAAAATCAAATAATTATAATATGGTAGTCTAATCGGCTGTCATTAATAAATAAGAATTGCTCCCTGTCCTGCCAACTGTGTCTTGGTTAATAAAAATTACCACCTGGCATTGCAGTTAGAATTTTTTACGACGGTCTAGAAAGAGCTAAGAAAGAGCGCTGTTGTTTTAAGATGACTGAATTATGAAAAGTATTGATTATTAATTACTTGTAGTGGCAAATATAGTACGCTATTCTTTCATTAAAAACCAAGTACTAGTTAAGTGGTTTCCACAAAGTTTACAATATCAAAGTGACAATTATTTTAAGTTAATTATCATATTCTCTTTGAATGTTTTTATAATACTTTTTTAAGTATTTTTTGTATTGCTCTTTTTGCACTCTTGTCCGGCTCGAAGGACCAAATATTATTTAACCTAAAAATCCTTACTATATAATATTATAAATCAGAAAGTGAGTTTGTTTGTTTGTTTGTTTGTTCCGTTTTCACGCCGTACCTACTGAACCGATTGCTTTGAAATTTTGCAGACGTAAAGATAAAAGTCCGGATTAAATAATAGGGTAATTTTTATCCTGGAAAAAATTGATATTCCCGAGGAAAAACAAAAATATTGTTTGCTTGATGGATGGATTGTAGATGGCGCTGTGAGTCGTTTAAAACAACGTAAAATATTGCAAACGAATATAAACATGTAAATTTAGAAGCTAAATGATACGATAATGAATCCCCGAAAATGAGGATTTCCCGAGGGATGACGTACAATTTGTTTTATCGTCTAAACTGTTTTTTTTACATCTACTTATATGTTGCAAACGAATATGAACATGTAAATTTTTAAGCTAAATGATACGAAAATGAATCCTTGAAAATGAGGAATTCTCGAGGGATGACGTACAATTTGTTTTATCGTCTAAATTGTTTTTTTTACATCTACTTATCGTGAAATCACTAAAGTCAACGAATTACTAATTGGTATAAGTATTAGTTACGTTATTTAGTTCTTGAGGTATGCGATAGATGGCGCTGGGTGTTTTTCAAAACATGGTAACGATGTGTTTTTAAAATATATAAGAAGTGGAATGATAGCTTACGCTATTTAGTTCTTGGGTATGCGATAAATGGCGCTGGGTGTTTTTTAAAACATGGTAACGATGTGTTTTTTAAAATATGTAAGAAGTGGAATGATAGCTTACGCTATTTAGTTCTAGAGGTATGCGAAAGATGGCGCTGGGTGTTTTTTAAAACGTGGTATCGAAGTGTTTTTTAAAGATACGTAAGAAGTGGAATGAATTATATGAATTTTGTATTCAGCGTTACATCGCGCTTCTTAGTTTTTTCTGTGGTAATGAGAAGTAAAGTTTTATCTTATAGTTGTGCTTTATACCGCAATATAACCGAATTCCACGCGGGCGAAGCCGCGGGCGGAAAGCTAGTGATGTAAATAAAAATAGAATCAAATAGGAAGACAAGAAGATCGATACAAAAAAAAACAAAGAAGTTTGTGTCGAAATTTTTTGCGCTATTGAAGTAAATCTTCTCTGGCGGTTGTGACAGTTTTCTTCCGGAATTAAGGGAAAGCAAACAACAGAATACGAAAATACTACGTCTCCGAAAAAATCTGATTTATCATCATATCATCGCGAATGTACTCCATGCGGATGACGAGTTTTTAATGCTACGAACTGCTTCTGTATTCTTTGAACCGCCCTCACAATTATCACATGAAAAATTAAAAACAAAGATAAATAACATCATTCTATATTAGCTTAAGCTTTTGTTTTAGATAGTAATCTTGTAACATATTAAGGTGGTGGAATTTTCACGATACAAAGTTAAACGTCAGCTGTGTTTCTTTTTATGTTACAGTTTTTGCAAATTTTGAAGCTAATAACTTAAGTATCAAGCAGGTGAGTGATAATGAATAAAATGATTTTTACTTTTATTTCATCAAAATTATAGGTATAAGTATACTTATGGAAAATTGTCATTATGACCATTTATGTTAAAAGTTTTGAAACTGAAGTTATATTTTATATATCCTTTTCATGTGCTTCGAATTGCAGAAAGATGAACGATGAAGTTGGGGAAGTTTTACTAAAAACGATGAAAATATGAGTACCATGATAAATATGAAGGAGTAGTCAATCTTTATAGTAACGATTAAAGAACGATATAACAACTATGACATCGTCCAATAAAAATATAAAAGAATGTCTTCATTTCTATAATTTTGCATTCTTGCCAAGTTTAACATTTAGTCAATATTCTCTTCAACCCTTCGTAGCATGTTAAATGTTTGTTATACTAGTAACACCGATTTACTATAACGTGGTTCAAACAAGTAGGTTCAGAGCTGATATCTATGGCTATGGCCGTTTTCACGTTAGTCTTTAAAGTTGTACCATCTTGCTAACTATTGTTCCATTAAAATAAAGCTTTGGTAAAAATTTGGTTGACGATTCTCCTTGACAGACGTCACTTGTACACACTAATTCTGTGGAACACGTTTTGAATCAGTTACTTGCAATAAACAACTAATATATTCATACGTCATAACTTAATGCTAAATTAACTTGTCCAAACGTGGTTAGCAGAATTTATTAAGTAATAACTTCATGCGTCTCTCAATTTTAGAATTCGATTTTTTTTATTTGTTATGAGAATACAACTAACGACGAAGTTACGAGAATAAAATAAAGCTTTGGTAAAAATTTGGTTGACGATTCTCCTTGACAGACGTCACTTGTACTCACTAATTCTGTGGAACACGTTTTGAATCAGTAACTTGCAATAAACAATTAATATATTCAAACGTCACAACTTAATGCTAAATTAACTTGCCCAAACGTGGTTAGCAGAATTTATTAAGTAATAACTTCATGCGTCTCTCAATTTTAGAATTCGATTATTTTTATTTGTTATGAAAATACAACAGTTTATATAAGTAGCTTTATGAGTTAAAAATAACAAAAAGAATGGTTGTCTGTAAAGTCAGTTTACGGACGATAATTTTACGTGATAGCGTCATAATAAATTATTGATAAAAATTGTATAGTTTTATGTATTGAATTGAATTATTATCTATTTTCTATAAAACAAAGAAGGAGTTAATTGAATTTTTTTTTCGATAAATTAACATTAAGTTACTGTAATAAACAATGGAAACCATATTAACTTTTCACTTCATGAAGTGGAAGAGCGATAGATGCACCACAAGTCGAACGCTTAGGCCGATCGTGCCTCTCTATCGCTTGTTCCACGCTCTCGCTTGCAGGCGAAACGTTACACTTTAGTTTCGTTTCGTAAGCCAGCGTTCATCGATTAATAAAACGTTATCACGTCAAAAATAATAGAAATATTAGAAGATTTTACATATATTGTTCTGAACCCAAGTAAAGAAGCTAATTACTTGTGTTATGGAACTCAGAAACAACGACGGTACCACAACATTCAGACCTGAGTCAATAAAGAAAAGTTCGTTTTCTAGATCCGTAGATTGATCGATCGTTTCTATGTAGATCAATCCCGAGAGTTCAGAGTGGCTTTACCATGAAAACCAGAATGCGAGACTCCCGACCACGGAGGTATTAAACCTCCAATATCTTCCAGCATAACCTTGAATGTATTTTATAAATTACGTTAGATTTTTATACATTTAAAAGTTTTTTTTAACCCAAAGTTTTCACTGAAATTGGTATATCATTAATAAAAATTCCTTTATAATACATAATGATACAAATTTATATGACTGACCCGCAGCACAGCCTTGGCGGATTCGATTGATTTTTATTTAACAGACAAAATTTCCAACGTCTTCTACTTTCCTAGTTAAAAAGTTTAAACCAGTCGGACAATACAGCAGAAAACCCTTGTACACCCGTGAATGTTCCCAACTTCAGGGCACGAGGGCGTCGACTTAGTAGAGAGAGTGAGTGCTATTTTTATTTTATTTGATATATAAAAAGGCCACTTGTATTGTTGTCAGGGAAAAGAATTACGATCGGACTTTAATATTGAGTGTTTAAAGTACTTGGCGGAAGTCCATATCCATTAGTGACTACATAATTTTATTTTACTAATCACAAAGATGAATTTACTGAAAAATATTAGGGTTCCTTTTTTACATCTAATTTTAATATTTTTATTCATCTACTCATTACAATCAGTACACAAGCGTTTATTTTCATGGGTTCCCTAGTTTTGGTGATGATTGTTGGCCTCACCGGACCTTAACAGGACTGATGGTATTTCGGGAGATTTTTAGGAGATAGTCCTTCCAGCAAACGCTCAACTAAAAATATTAAAACAATAAAGAAAAATTTTGAATTAAGAGATCAACTTCAATCATGTACTTTTAAACTAGAAAATAACTTGAAAAAACATGAAACTGACACACAACACTTAGAGTCAAAAATACAAAGTTTACAAAATGAATTAAAAAATCTTACAAAGAAATATGAATTGTCTGAAAAGTCTATTAAGGAGTATTCTATGGCAGTGGATGACACTTTAAAGTTATCTAAAGATAATTCTGAGCGCTGTGACTCACTGGTTAATAATCAGTGTTCTATTTGTAACAACGGCAGTCTTCCACAGTCACCAGATAGGCAAGGCACTCCGGTAATCTCAGAGTCCCAGGTCTCTCCTTTACTTCCATTATCATTGTGTGACAGTATACATGACGTCAGTTCCTCTCAAAATATAATTATGTTCAGCGATAATATTGGTAAGGATATGGGCTCAAATTTGCGCTTAAAGTTAAATTCACCGGAGCAGTCGATTATAAATAATTGTTTTCCTTATGCTAATTTATATGAAATTATGCACAAAATATTCACCTACACATTTAGTAAGGATGATGAATTAATTATATTTATTGGAAATAGGGGTAATGTCAACAAAGAAAAGTTAACCTCCTACTTTGAAAAATTAAAACAATTAGAACTTAAAAAAATTGTAATGTTTACATTTCCCTACATAAAAAATTTGTCAGATGCGGAAAATAATTATAGATTTAATTTAAATATGACTCTGAATTTATTCAGTCAGTATAATAATAAATTTAATGTAATTGACTCTAACAGTATTGTTGGTAAAAATGTATATACTTTTACTAATGGTAGATATTACCTGCCTCAGTTTTATAAGAGACAGATAGTGAATTCACTATCATATTTTTTATTAACTTCAGCCAAGAACTTGGCTAAACAAACTGACTCTATTGAGCAGCATAATAATATTATGACATTGGAATCCGTTCCAAGCTATTTAAATTAGATATAGAGACAAAAGAGGTATCCTCTTGCAAATATCAATGCATAAATAATGATTTTAACATGCCTCTTATAACATTACCATTAGAGTCAAGTATAAAAAAATGTGTTCAGAAATGCCCTCAAAATAAATGTAATTTAAATAAAATAAAAAATATTAACCTGGTGCATCAAAATAGTAATGGACTATCAAAGGGCAAACAATTAGAGATGGAATTATTCATGAATTCAAAACAAATTGACATTTTGTGTATTACAGAACATTGGCTTGAGGGATGTGAACTCATGTTTAGTTTCAATAATCACCAGATTGGTAGTTCATTCTGCAGAGTCAACACAGTACATGGGGGGTCACTGATTCTTTTAAATAAAAGTTTAAAATTTAAAGAACGGAAAGATATTGTGTCTCTCTCTGTAGAATGCATAATAGAACTATCATGTATAGAACTTGAGCAACTCATTGTGGTATGTGTATACAAACCTGGTTCCTCAGCTTATAATAGATTTGAGGAAATCATGGATGAAGCCTTGAACAAATTGTGTAGGTCAAAAAAATACTTGATTGTGTGTGGAGATATTAATATTGATCTTCTTACAAAGAACAGTGAAACTTATAGAATCTTAAATTTATTTAAATCACACAATCTTTTCAACTTATTTATGGAGCCTACTAGATTCTGTAAAACAACGGCAACCTGTTTAGACAATATATATAGTAATCTGGTACCTGTAAGTAAGAAAGTTATTGCAAACTTAGATTCAGATCATTGCGGGCAATTAGCTTGCTTCAAAATTGTCACAGAACAAGTCAGTAAACGTAAAATTATATGTCGACCAGTAACTGCTGACAGATTGAAACGTATAGGGATTGAATTATATTGTAAACTTCCTTTTCTATCACCGGATATGTCACCATGATATGTATAATATATTTTTTGAGTCATTTTACAACCAATTTAACAAAATTTTCAAAACCAAAGAGATCACTGTTACTGATAATCCAGTGTTTAGCGAATGGGCCACTGCAGGAATACACAAAAGTAGGCAAAAATTGTATGAGCTGTACTCAGAAAGACAGTTTAATAGAACGGAATCTTTTCAAAATTATGTTAAGTCATACTCAAAAATTTTTAAGCAGGTTTGTCAAACTGCAAAAATTAAATATATTAGTTCTCAAATTTATAATAGTACAGACAAAGTCAAATCTACTTGGAAAATTATAAATGCAGATACTGGCCGAACAAAAGCTTCAGCAAATAATTATAAACTTAAAATTGACGGTAAATTTATAAGCTCAGACTCAGATATTGCGAATGAATTTGAGAATTTTTTTACTCGAATTCCAGTAGATTTGACAAGCACTTTAGGCTCTTCCACCCCCATTGCAGAATCCTTGTTGAAAGAAAATGTTCCTTGTTGTAATAATGTATTTAAATTTAATTATGTTAGTAAACGTGACATCATGGACACTTTCAAATCGTTGAACATAAAAAAAACTGCCGATCTCTGGGGAATATCTGTATATATGGTAAAGAATGTTATTGAAATAGTTGCTACACATTTAGCTTTAATTTTTAACAACTGTATTGATAGTGGTGTGTTTCCTGATTTGATGAAACTTAGCAAAATAACTCCATTGTTTAAATCTGGTAGTACTTCAGATCCCTCTAACTTTTGTCCAATATCCGTACTATCAACATTCAGTAAAATTTTTGAAAAAACCGCGCTTAAGCAATTACAGAAATATTTTAGTAATAATAACTTACTACATATTAAACAATTTGGTTTTACCCGCGGACGGTCCACGACTGATGCTGGAATTAATGGTGTTTTTTGTTACTTATCAAAGGCTTTTGACTGTGTCCAGCATCAGATGTTAATCAGGAAATTACACTATTACGGTATCCGTGGTGCCGCTTTGAATTTTCTCACTTCTTACCTAAGTGACAGGATTCAAAAGGTGGTCATCAATGGAGAGCAGTCGCCTGGATCATTTGTAACAATGGGGGTGCCACAGGGCTCAATATTGGGTCCATTTCTATTTCTGGTATATATTAATGACCTCCCTCACCTTGTAAGACGCGACCATGAGATAGTCTTGTTTGCAGATGACACGTCTTTTATATTTAAAGTTAAACGTGGACAAATTAATATTGACGAAGTAAACATTGCACTCTCCAAGATCGTTCACTGGTTTGGCGCCAATAATTTGTTGTTAAATGAAAGTAAAACAAAATGCATTAGATTCATTATGCCAAATGTTCAATTAGCTAAAGTCAAAGTCAGGGTTAGGGATGAGGAAATAGAGCTGGCCAATCAAACTGTATTTCTGGGTATAACTTTAGATTCTAAGTTAGAATGGGGTCCTCATATTGAATGCCTATCGAGCAGACTCAGTTCTGCAGCATACGCCGTAAAAATGATTCGTCAGTTAACAGACGTAAAAACTGCGCGCTTAGTCTATTTTAGCTACTTCCACAGTATTATGTCGTACGGGATACTACTGTGGGGAAATGTCACCGATATTGGCTGCATTTTTGTACTGCAGAAGAGGGCTGTTCGGGCGATCTATAGGATGGGCTCCCGAGAGTCCTTAAGAGAAAAATTTAAAGAAATTGTATTATGACTGTACATTCACAATATATTTATGAAAACCTACTGTATGCACACAAGTGTAAAGATATTAAATTCAGAAAAAATAGTGACTTTCATAATTTCAATTTAAGAAATAAAGACAAGCTAGCAATGCCCAGGTATAGGCTCCATAAAATAAGCAACTCCTTTGCAGGTCACTGTATACGAATGTACAACACGTTGCCACGTAACATGCATGACTTCTCAATGAATAAATTTAAATTTTTAATTAAAACTCAGTTATGCAAAAAGGCTTATTACAGTGTTAAAGATTTTTTGAATGATAAAGCAGCGTGGACCTAATAGAAATGAATTGCTCGTTCTCTGAATCGTTTTGTAATATACACAATTTGTGAGTCATTTGGCGATTTTATAAGAGTTTTGGCACATGAGTTTCTTGCCCGATTCTTCTCATGTTAGCCCCTACGTTCGGAATCGGGTCGCTCGTGGCGATTACATGCGCGGCATCAACTCCGCGGATGTACTTGCCGCTAGCGCACGGGCTATCTTTATTATAGAATAATATTTTTTTGATTCTGTAAAATTGACGATTTTAAGTGCCCGCAAGGGCCTATGAAATAAAGTTATTTTGATTTTGATTTTGCTGGATGGAAGTCCAGGACTCATATCGGTCGCACTCACCGATTGGGCTGATAAATTGGGTTTCCCCTTGTTGAAAAGGGTTCCCTATTACAGTAGATAAATCAGGCCTCCTTATAAAATCACCTCGTTGTTCATCTTTTTGTCAAGACCCTACCCTGACCCTTTCTCAGGGACTAGTAAAATTTAATATCTAAAACTCAGGTCAGCAATCCTTCGTGACAGTGAAAAAATCTAAGTTAACACAATCAAAACGCCGTTTATGCGTTTATGTCGCCTATTTTGGTACTCGCAAGGGAATCAAGACCACACAGAATCAATAAAACAAGTCAAGTTATGTACATAGGACTAGCATAGGTAAATATTGGATAACCGGAAAATTTTGTTTTGTAGTTAAGCGATTTCAAATTTATTTGCAAGACGAAACTTACAATATAATAATAACAAAATCCCGAGATGGACAAACTATTTATATACCTACAAGTATGTACGGAACCCTTGGTGCACAGGTCTGTTTTGCACTCGACCGATTTTTTAAATCCTGACGTGAAAGGATGTGATATGTCTTTATAAAGAGTCTTATTTTAATTACATTTTGTTTCCTGTATGACTTCTTCCGTAATTTCATAGAAATCCACTCACAAACCACACTCCTTTTTTATTTTACACTTCACACAAGATCCAACCTCTTTATTGTATTCTTTGTTTGTAATTTGATCTTGTGTGCGTTAATTTCCGTTTGTAAGAGGCCTAGCACACGGCGTATTTTTAACGCGCAGACGACGCGCGTTTCAGAAACGTGCGTTTTCTGCGCCGTAGATGCCCCGATTTGCGTTTGTATTATTCAAACGCGCTTAAAACGAGATACAAATGCGCGAGATACGAGATGCCGCGCATAGGCATACTAAAAGAGTGACATTGCCGCCAGTGCAGTTGGCTTCAAAGGGCTGGAATCTAATATTAGTAATCGTACCTATTAAGTGTGTATTATAATAATCAATTTACATACATACTTTACATAATTGCGCTTATATGTATTAAAAAACTTGACTGTAGGAGGAAATGTATTAATGAAACTGCTAACCTCTTTGAAACAAACTGGTTTCCAGATGATCATCATTCAAGTTCAAGTATCCAATGTTATCAGCCGCATGTATGAGATATAAATAAAACATCAGTGAATGAATACGTTTCTTTATCTTAAAAGACTAAAGTTGTCGCAGATGCCATGAAGTATTTCATGATCTTTTTGGTCTCAATTCAAGGTAAGGGAAGGGTTTTTCTTGTTTTAATTTAATTGCTTGTTTTAAAGATTTGTTGTTTATTCTTAAATACAAGAAATATGAACAAGGAGTATATGAATTTCACACTGTGAATGATACAATAATTTTTCAAATAAAACTGTGTTTGAATGTGTTGTGGTTGTGTTCGAACTAGTCATTGTCTTAAATAAATAATGAATTAATTAAGAATTCTTTTTTTTAAATTATCCACAGGCTATATTATTGTGTTTTAGAATAAATAAACAAAAACAAAAAATGCTGAAAACATTAAGTAAATCCTTTATTATTAGTACATTAAAATGTACCACTTAATCTATCTCCAACCAAACAGGATGGGTGCTTATTGCAGTGACCCAATTTGGCTTGGAGTAACAGCCAGACAGAACATAATTTTATCTTAAACTTTTTTATCTTCAATTTATACAAAGTACTTATACTCTAGTATAGATAAAAGAGACAGTGAAGCAATAGTTGATAGTTATAAGACCTATTAATGAAGTGAATTAAATGTTTTGAAATCCATTTGGAACTTATCAGCTTGTATTAAAATCCTTGTACTACATCCATATATTTATAATAATAATGATATCCACAATACAATACTTGGTTTCCACCTCTATTGATTTCGCACCGAGTTATTGCTGAAAATTGTGCGGATTTATTTTACAATAATGAATAAATAAAAACTATGTTATTTTACATACATACAAGTATATCATACTCGTCCATACATTTCAGAAACCAAGACCTTTCTAATCTAGTGGTTATGTTAGTCGCCCAGATAATGAAAGATGCGTTCCGGCTTCCCATAGTCATCTTTTTGTGTTTAATTTCAAGATGTTTCCTCAATATTACATTAAAAAGTATAAAAATATCATTATCATCAACTTGTTAAAGTTCCGCACGTGTTAATTACCTCGCAATACACAAATTAATTACAAACCATTAATTATAAAACCTCTTTTAAAAGTGACAATAGGTTTTATTTATAAATATATTGACATTATGTGTTTGAATTATGTATTGCATTGTATTCCTGTTCATAAATTCGTTCCAATAGTCCTGTCAACTGTATTAGGTACCTACCACATTAAAAAAAAAATAATGTAATACGGTGGTCCTACAACTGTGCCATAAGAATTGTTGCCTGTGTGGCCAACAGTGTCTCGATTAATAAAAGTTACCACCTGAGGGCCTACCGTGATCTCTTAGCGCGATGCAAGTTCGATTGTCAAAGTGAGACACCGCCATACACGGTCTATAGTGGCGTCTCTTTTCAACAGCTAAACTTGAATCGCTATAAGACGTGATGGTAAGAGGCCCTCTCTTGTATTACTGTAAATTGAAAATTTGAAAATTTTAATGATAGTCCTGTCAATAAGACTATTCTAACTGTAGGATCTTTCTAATTCTAACTCTATTGTAACTATTCTTATTACTGGCAACAAAGGGCGTCATTGGTCTAAGATGACAGGGTGATAAAAAACGTCTATTTTTAAGATTAAAACACTTTTTTACGGATTTTTGCGCTTGCATCCTGTGATCACGGCTCCTGTAAAGGAGTTGAAACGTCAGGATTAAATATAAAATAAAACATGCGCAAAAATCCGTAAAAAAAGTGTTTTATTCTAATGTGTAATGTGCGCGGAAGTGTAAGAACCAAATACGTCTATTTTTAATTACTTGGTATTCTTTGGTAAATATAAAACATTCGACCAGAGTTAGGTTAATGATTACACAGACGAGTATGTTAATAAGAGCGTAATTTAAATTATCTATTCATTAGCAACGTATATATTTACCGGTCAAAACAATAACCAGTCAAGTCGTTTCCTCAAAATGTACAGTATTAAAGTGACAATGCATTTACATATTTGGCCAATAATAATATAATAAACCGGAAACGTTAAACTTAGACGATATTGAAGACTATTTGTGGCAACGGTAGAGATACTGCCTATCACAACAGTGCCAGCGGTCGATTCCCGGAAAAGCAGATGTTTGTGTATTAAATACTAGCATGTCATCAGGCTGGAATAAATTCTCTTTGGAGTTTTTTAGTGTTTATACTTTTTTGACTATCATATATGTCACCGTGTAATTGTAAATACCGTAAGATTACAATATTATAATAATATATAATCTTAACATACTGCTTACAATTTAACGCATTAAATAACCTAACCTAAAGAACGAACGGTTGACTATATAACGCTCGACAATGTTTCACGTCGACATTTCATAAGCTACCGTTATAATGATAAATAATGCGTTAAATTGTAAGCAGTATGTTACGATTCACAATGTTTTACAATCTCGCGAGATGTATTGTAATGTAACGGTATTTACAATTTTACGATGACATATATATTATGTAACCTCAAAATAATGTAAATGAAAACAGAATCAAATGGGAAAACACAAGAATTCTTGTGTGACACATAAAAGAAAGAAGTTTGTGTGGAAACTTTAGACACAATTGAAGTAAAACTTCTCTGCCGGTTGTGACAGGTTTCTTCCGTAAACTGGAAAAGCAATTAGTAGAATGCAAAAAAACACATTCACGAATAAATCTGATTTTTCAGACAATATGTTAGTAACAATTTTATTTAATTTCTATGTTAGAAGTAAGCTATTTTTGACGTGATAACGTCTTATAAATCGATGAACGCCGGTTGCACGCACGAAAAAATGGCAAACGAGAACGCGGAACAAGCGATGATCGGTCTAAGCGTTCGACTTGTGGCGCATCTATCTCTCTTCCACTTCATGAAGTAAAGTTGCTGTGGTTTCCATTGTTTATTACTACAACTTAATGTTAGTTTACCGAAAAAAGAATTATTTTCAATTCACTCCTTCTTTGTATTATAGAAAATAATGATAATTGAGTTATAATAATTTAATTCAATTCATAAAAGTATGCAATTTTTCATCAATGTTTTCTTATGACGCTATCACGTAAAATTATCGTCCATAAACTGACTTTACAGGCAACCAATTTTTTTTACAATTATTAATAAGTTTTTTTTTTAAGTTTTTCCCATATTGTCAGTCACAAGTTTAAAATTAAAATAGGAAAAATTAAATAGAATACCATTTTAATTGAGTTTAATTCGATTTAATTCATTATTGTTAGAAGACTCTACCGAGAAGTTACTCCATACTGATGACTAGTTAACTAATATAACGAACTGTTTCTGTATTCTTTCTTAACCGCCCTAATAATTCTCACATCAAGATCAAAAACATCATTTTACATTAGCTGAAGCCTTTGATTTTACTATCTTGCTGTAACATGTTCAGTGTTCGCATTTTCTCGATACAAAGTTTAACATCACCTCTGTTCATTATGTTACAGTTTTACCAACTTTCGAAGCTAATAACTTAAGAATCAAGCGGGTGAGTGATAATAATCAAAATGATTTTTACTTTTACATAATCAAAATTAAAGGTAAGTATACATATAGAAAATTGTCGTTATGTTAATTAATTTTAATAGTTTTGAAACTGAAGTTATATTTTGTATATTGTTTTCATGTGCTTCGAATAGGAGGAGGACGAAATATGGAGTTGGGGTAGCTTTACCATAAACAATGAAAATATGAATACCTTAACTGTAAGTATAAAAAGCATTTTATGACGAATATAATATCATCTATTAAAAATGAAAAGGAATGTCATCATTTCATTAATTTTGCGCTTTTACAAAGGTTTACATTTTATTAATATTCTCGTCAACCCATCGTTGTGTGATAAATGCTTATGTTTTGCTAGTAACACCGATGTACTAGTGACAACATGGATCCCATTGAACCTTCTAAGTTCGAAGCTTCAAAAGTGAATGTTACATATTTTTATACTTTTGTTAGTCTTACCATTTCTTTTATTTAAACTTTATTGCTTACAAAAAATATGTACAAATGGCGCACTAAATGCCATTAGGCATACTCTACCAGTCAACCGGAGAGTAAGAAACTGAGCGTATTGGTGGTGCATTGCAAGGGAAAATAGAAAATGAGAGCTATAGACTACATAATGTCATGTGTGTTGTAATCAATATTGATTTTCTACCTTTTGGAGTTGTAACAATTTACAATATAATGACGTCATAATTTAATGCTAATTATAACTGTCCAACATTAGATGGTTAGCAGAATTTATTACTAACTTAACTTAATAGATCTGTCAACTTTAATAGTTTTTTTTTATTTGATATGAAAATAGAACTTGTTTACATTATTAGCTCTTTCCGTTCAAATTCAAAATAATGAAATAATAAATGTAAATACATATATACAGACAACATCACATACCTTGTCTGAACCCAAGTTAAATAGTTTAAGCACTTAGATCTCCAGAAATAACGACGGTATCACAAGTCCTAGAACATAGCCAATACAGAAACGTTTGTTTTCTAAATTGAAGCTGGGACCTTAGAGTATCTTTACCGTGATATGCACACCGGTTGTATGCGAGCCTCTCGACCAGGGAGGTCGCCAAACCTCCAATATCTTCCAACATAACCTCGAGTAATCTGAGATGGACTGTTAACATCACAAATGATTTTTATCCCAAAGTTCCTCGTGACTCATAATGAGATTTTATGTGATAAGCTACAGCAAAAGATCGAATTCGACTGTTTTCTATTTTCCTAGTTGAGGCGTTCAAGCCAGTCGGAGACTACAACAGAAAATCCTTGTACACCAGTGAAAGTTCCCGATTTCAGGGTACCAGGGCGTCGGCTCAGTAGTGTGAGTGAGTGTTATTTTGATTTTATTACATGTATAAAAAATATACAGCTTCATAACACACATTGAAAACTTAAAAAAAATATTTAATTAAAACAGAAAGTTTCGTAGTTACTGTAAAAGGAAAGGAACAGTAAAACTCCACTTAATCCTAATATTTTGAATACGATACATGAAATACGATCGGACTTCAATGTTGGGTGGCTATTAAAATGTTAAATAAACGCGCAATGTCTACATGAAATATGTCGATGTGATTGAAAAAACAAATGAATTAATTTAGAGTTCTTAAAATATTAGTGGAACGTCAGTAACGGCATTTGCAAATTGGCACACAGAATGAGCTTTTCGGTAATCAATTTTCTTTTAAATTTCATAATAATATCTTCTGAATATTAAAATCAGAGTGCTAGTAAATTAAAAATGAAGCAGCTGAGTTGCACCATCTCTTAACGCGACAGAAACATTAAGTTAAAATACTGTTTTGGTAAAAAATTGTCAAATGAGACAAGATTTTGACTTTGATCCCATTTTTTTGTTAAAATTCTCAAATGATATTTTAATGGTAACTTTATACAAATATAGGTATATCTACGTTATTTTACTGAAAGCGGACGATACTGCAGTTCTTAAATTAAAAAAAATAAACTGACAAACTTTTCTTAATGGTGCTTTACTCCATAGGGAAGGCCTTGCCATTAAAAGCTGATGATAATTTTGAATTGACAAAAATTGGACGAAGTTAGTATCATTAGCGTATTTCATCTTTTCGTGTAGACTGAATTTTAATTTCATCGAGTATCCTACGAGTTAAACTTACAGTAGAGAACTTGGAGTATTTTTAACCATGTTTTATTAAATCGTCACAAAATATAAAGTATGTATGTATGTCAGAAATTTAGGTTTTTGCTATTTAAGGTAACGAAACGCTTTTTAAAGGCTCTTTTTCCACTAAGACGTGTGAGATAGTAAAGCGGCATGAGGATGCGTAGCAAAACCGTGAAGCGCTGTGACTCTTTCTTAGAGAGATGTGGGTGGAAGCTGAGTGGTGCGAGGATGTATGTATACAGTATCTATTTTCCATACACTAAAACTTCTATAAACACATTCTATGTAAACATCTAAACATATTTCGCTTATTCAGTACGCACAATAAGCGTTTTCCATCATACTTGGGAAAGTTTAGATAATTTTTTCCCTCATGCAGCACCTAGTGACCTTTGCACAATTTTGGTAGAGAAGGAGATTTACTCTGGTGAGACCATTAATAGATTTATTTTTCTTTATAAACCCAGTTTCATAGTAGACTAACTGAGGATATATATATATATATTTGTACATATAATTCTTACAACGAAATATTTCACTTCTTTACAGAATGTCTAGAATACATTTGGGGTATTAAAGAAAGAGAAGACAGGCCTATGAGAGAACAGAAATGTAAGAAAAATCTTAAATTTTATTTAATTTTGTAAAATTACAGCATGATTATATTAAAATTAAACTTAGTTACGAAAGGATATTTTACATGCCTTAAAAAGGTATATATATACTTTGATAATATTCAGGTGTTGAATACCTTCGAGCACAGGGACATCTAATCGGCAGAGGTGGTATTGGTGGGCGTGATGCTTTACCAGGGGAATTCCCGCATATGGTAAGATCAGCTGAAATTATGAATTGTGCAAATAAATGCAGATACTTGCAAATACAAATACAATAAACAAATCTTCATCAACAACTCTACACATATTTCTCCCGACATTATGAGTTATTGAAAATAAGCCAAATATTTTAGTTTTCTAATATGTATTACTTGTTATAATTGCTGAAACATATAATCAGTTGAAAGTGCAAAAGATGGTTACAAATTAGAATTAATGTAATAATTCGTCATTTGTACCAGGGTGCCATAGGTTGGACAGCGGTTTCGGGAGAATGGGTTTTCAAGTGCGGTGGCTCTCTCATCAGCAATAAATTTGTGCTTACCGCTGGGCATTGCTCCAAAGCATCTATCAAAGACACCTCAATCGCTGATGTTAATCCCAAAATCGTGAGGTTGGCGGATAAAAATATATTAGTGAGTATCTTGTCACGATTAATTTCAAGTAACGACAATTTCTCCTTGATATTTAAGTAAATGCAATAAGTAATAATGGATATTTGCAATAGTGGAGTCTTTTAATTCTTTTGAGTGTCTTAACATAATGTGAAACTTAATATGAGTGAAAGTATAATAATCTCATATACTGTGGCATAATAAAGTTGTTTCAGACAATGTTTCCCTTCATATGTCTCTTACATATATTAAATTTGTGTCCAAAAACAATTGGAAATAGCCAGTTGCCTTTATATATTGAGAGCCTGATAGGTCTTCAAAGAGAAAATAGTCCAGGATAATGCTGGGTTTAAATGCCGCACATTGGGATTGGCTTAACGTATCCTCTAAAGCACTAAATAAATGAATATTAGACGACATCACATACTTTGTCTGAACCCAAGTCTAGTAGCTAAATCAATTTTGGAATTCAGAAACAACGCCGGTAGCGCAACAACCACAGACCAATAAAGAATAAATCCTGTTACAAGTTGAACCGGCCGGGGATCGAACATAGGACCTCAGAGTGGCGTTTCCATGAAAATCAGTATGCGAACCACTCGATCACGGAGGTCGCCGAGGCTCGGTCTAAGGAGCTCGAAAAAGTAAATTTTTGCTCACCAATCCAGTGACTGGCACAACGCACTAACCACTACGTCAATAAAAGTTAAAAATTATTCATCTTACAAAACTAATATTTTTCATTCTTTATGGATGATTTAAAAAGTAAGTGGCATATTATTATTTAAAGTGTATGAGCTAACATCATTAACATAAAATCCAAATCTTTTTAGGACAGGATTGCAAAATATGTCAAACCTTATGTGGATGCAAAGATTTTAAAAGTTATCAATCATCCAGATTACAACCCACCCAAAAAATACAATGACATTGCCATCATAGAACTAGAGGATGAACTGGATTTCAACAAATTTGTTCAACCAGCATGTCTTTTCACTGGACCTGATAATGAACTATTTGGAAAAAAAGCCGCTATGACAGGTTGGGGTGTAGTAGAAACAGGTAAAGGTGTTTTTGAGAAAATCTTGTCTTCCACAGAATATACTATTTATAATGTTGTGTTGGAAGTGCAGTGGATAAGAATTCTAATGAAGTTGATATGTTTACTCGACCATGGTGCAATGATAGTGATCCTGATTTTCGCATCTAAGGTCCAGGGTCCAAGTCCCGGAAGGGACAGATGTTTGTGCAATGAATTCCAACACTTGTACCTGAGTTATATGTAATATGTATGTGTATATCAGTTACCCTAGTATACTACCCTTATTGTGCTTACTTTGAGTTAGGCTAATTGAAGTAAATATCAGAAATATTATTATTATTATAGACTAGCGGCCGCCCGCGACTTCGTCCGCGTGGAATATTGCAACATTATTTTTCTAAAATAAAAGTAGCCTTAGTTACTCCTTATTACATCAGCTTCCTGCCAATAAAAGTCCCATCAAAATCGGTCCAGCGGTTTCAGAGATTAGCCGGAACAAACAGACAGACAGACAGACAAAAATTGAAAAAAAAAATGTTATTTTGGTGTATGTACCGTATATATATTCATATGCATGTAGTAAAAAACGGGTATTTCAATATTAAAAACAGACACTCCAATTTTATTTATATGTATAGATGATACCTAATCTCACCCAATCATGAAGTACCTTTAATACAAATTAATACATAAAGGAATTTTAGAGGTTAGCCTCTTAGACCTGTTAAGCTTTGTTCGCCTGTCTTCCTATCACACTATTGTCCCTTATGTCACTAATCAGCGATTGTTAGATATCATTGAAAAATATAATAATTACATCAGTACTATGGTTACTACTATTATTGTTTCCTTGCGTATATGGCCCTGGATTTAAGTAAAACAAATTAAATTAGAAATAAAATACCGATTTTTGTTAAATGCTGATATTATAATGTTTATTAAGAGAGATATAAATGGATTAGACTCACTAGAAATATCATCATCATCTCAACGAAAGTCGTACATTGCTAGTTGGAGGTCTCCCTCAAAAGGTGAGGTTTGACACGACCTCCGTATTTGGTTGGAAACCCTCCTGTAAAGTAAAAATCCATAATCTACAGTAGCTTTATGTTGTTTACCTCCATTCTTATTAGTCGCCTTCATGTCTTATTAGATTCAACTTGTAACAATACTTAAGTAATAAATATAAATAAATTCGATTTATAGTAAACCGCACCACGTCACCTGAACTTCAAGTGGTGACACTGGACGTGCTGGATAGTCAGCTGTGCGATGGACTGCTTCGGCCATCGTGTAACAGGCTCTGGTGCGGGATGCAAGATCACCAGATCTGTGCAGGTGTTTTGGCAGGGGGTGCGGATGCTTGTCAGGTATGATTATTATGTTTTTTACAACTAATTGCTCCACATTTTTCCAGCTCATAACCATATTGCCTGGAATGTATTTACTTGTTAATAAAAATGTCGATTCGCGACAGCCATTGTTTATTGAGCTCATTCAAATTTGTCTAAAATTAATTGTGATGGAAATTATTTTATTGAAATAGAATCTACAGATAAAGTTAATAAGCAGGAAATTATTCCTCATACCACAATGGATTCATGAAAGCAGTGTTAAAACAGGTCAAATGAAATTAAACGCGCTTTAACGCGACACGATAGTTATATTGTTCTCTAGGTGATGGTAATAGGCTTTGCAAAAGTTTTTTATAACTTGTGAAGCATGATATCAAAATATGCATAAGTAACAAATTAAGTAAAAAAATCAATTTCAATTTCTAAAATTTTCATTGAAATTTGTTGATAATTCTATTATTTATGTTATGATTGATAACAAAATATTTTCAGTAAATATGAAAAAATCCTCAGTATTGATGTTACGGAAAGGGTAATTTTTATCATAAACCTCCCTCATTGGATAAATTTTGCCTTATGGGTGAAAACATCGTAGGGAAGATGGGTTTTAATAAGTATAGTTGGAATTGAGACCAATCACTTAATGCGTCTTCCGAAGCATCCGAAGTTTTAGATTAAATTAATGCAAGAAAGAATTTCTTTTGCACTCCAAGTTTCTAACGTTCTTTAGTACATATGAAATAAATATTTATTGCATGATATAAATTATAATATTGTTAAGTATTTGGCGTAGTTTATCTATGTGTCTAGTTGTTTTCAGGGTGATTCGGGTGGTCCCCTGCAAATCGAAATGATTCTACCACAGAAAACTAAAGAGTAAGTACCGTGTACATGAAATTGTAGTTAAATAGTTCTCACGAAAAAATCTTTTGTGTATTTTTGTGTTTTTTATTTATTTATTTCCTGCATATCACAAAATAAAAAAAAGGTGGAACATTGAATGAGGTATACATGTGACGCCCTGCAAGGGCACAGCAACATTAATCAATTAAGCCCATTAACTTATAAAAACACAATATAACAAAATTAACATTAATAAATAATTACTTAAATTAAAATATATTTTCTAAATTAAATCATTTTACATCCATTATAATTTTTAAGTTATAAAATAAACATATTTTTTGAATCGTCATCATTAATTTTTTATTATTTTATCCTCAAAAATTCGTTTAAACTATAATAACATTTTATAATAAGGAATTCTTTTAATTGTTTTTTGAAATCAATTTGTTTTTCTTAGTTCTTTATGTAATTAGGAATGTGATTATAAATCTTTATTAGCATGGCATGGGGACTAGATGATATTAGTTTCATAGTGGTGGTGGGTATCTTTAGTTTGTTCAAGTTACGGTTGTTTCTCGTGTTATTGATAAGGGGATAATAGAATTCTGGATGTTTTATAACAAACTTGCATGCTTCCAGAATGTAGATAGATGTAACGGTCAGAATATTATGCTTGACGAAATAAGATCTGCAAGTAAGATTTGTAAGTATTCTCATGCATTTCTTTTGTAATATAAATACTCTATCCACGTCGCAAGAGTTTCCCCACAAAATTACTCCATATGAGAGTATCGAATATGCGTATGCATAGTATGCTGTAAGGGCGGTGCTGAAATCAGTTACACGTTTTAATTGATGGAAAGCATGTATGAAAGATGACAACTTGTGTACTATTTTTTGCATATGAGGTTTCCAATTTAGATGAGTGTCAAGGTCAATTCCCAATAAAGTAGCAGAGTTGCACATTGTCAATTCTATGCCATTGTATTTATATAATATTACTAAAGCAGATTTTTGATATGGTTTAAATTGGATTATTTTGGTTTTTTTAAGATTGAGTTGTAAATTATGTGATTTTAGCCAGTTCATAATTCTATCCAGATTTGTGTTTAGTTTAGATTCAAGATTAGTGTTTAGTTTAGATTCAAGTGTTTACCAAGCTTAAAGAAATAAATGATCCGAGTGGGTCTCAACCAGGAATTGGCAACACTGGTGAAATTTTGTAAACGCTTGGAACATACTTTTTATATCAACATTACCGCATCTAATAATTAGAAGTTTGGACTTCCGAATATCAGCGTGAAATATTTTTTAAGTTCTTTTTATTTCGTCAAAAATTAAAAAAAAACCCCGAGCTTTCTGTTAGCTGGGGTGACTGCGCAAACCATTATGTCTTTGTAGAGATTGATTATGCTCCCGAAATTTGTCTAGGTTTTTATATTAATATTGTTCCTCTAAATTCTCAGGGTTATATTACTATTCTATTTATTGAAATGATACGTTTGTTTCTACATTGTATCAATTACAATAGTTCTAGTATAAAGTATGAACTAATAACACGTTTTAATAATTGCTTAGTACGCTATTCAGCAGTCAGTATCAGTATTTGTATTACTTGATAAAATTTGCAAATAAAAAATATATGATAGCAGTTGTTTTGTAATAATTTTTGGTAGTTAGTTTAGGGTGGAATTATAGTCCTCGCTTGTTGAGCTTTCCGAAAAAACCGTCTTTACAAATGATTACATCAAAAAATATAATTTATATTTAAAATTATGGAAAATCCTTTCTAACTTAGGTAGTTATAAAATAGTAAAATTGCACTTTTTATTTTATAGTTGCGTAAAAACGAACTCATGTAGGCGGATGCATCAAGTGATCGGCGTGACGTCATTCGGCATTGGATGCGCGCTGCCGAACCTGCCGGGCGTCTACACCAGAGTGTCCAGCTACCTTGACTGGATAGAAGGCATTGTGTGGAAATAAAGGAATACCAATAAATTTGTATTTATGTTCTCTATAATGATTGACTGAATTCATCGGGCTTTACTTATACTTCTTTGAGAGGATTCCCCGTGATCAAATAGCCAATAAAACAATTACGGTGTTTTTTAGTCTACCTTGGCTACATAGTTGAACCACGAAAAGCAGCTTTACGTGTGCTTGTTTTAGAAGTCTTAATACTCAGTGAAATATGGTATGAATTAGTTGTATTTTAATTGTATGGCACAGACATTTCGGTCATGTCCAGTAGAATACAGAAGAATTATAATTCATATATTGTATAGATTGATACTTATAATACTAAAAGGCAGAGTAAAGTGCGTTTGTTCACTTCTGAAAATTACAAAATCAGTAGTGAAGTTATTTTATTTTTCACGAGATAGTATCCTGCAACTTTTGTATATTTGCATAAACAGATGGTACTTACAATATATGTAGTAATTCTGATAGCATGAAGCTTGGAATATTACCAAAAAGATATTGTTGGCCATTGTGCGTGGGGACTATTAATAAGGGAAATAAAGTTAAGTAACTAAATTCTACATTGTTAAATAAAACAATAGGCTTGGAGCTGAAACTCCTGTCATTGTGCGGGATTACAATGCCAAGAGTCTCTGTGGGATACCTGATTAAACTATCTGTAGTTCTGTATTTGTAAATTTAGGAACGAACTGGCTTCTGAGACTCAATTTAACTTAATTCATAGGCAATTCAATTCGAAAATATTACATTAGACGATTGAAGCGGAAATAAATAAATAATTTTTAAAACAATCACAACTTGAAGATCAATATTGCCCATTGAGTCTCAGAAGCCAGTTCGTTCCTAAATATACAAATACAGAACTACAGATAGTTTGATCAGGTATCCCACAGAGACTTAAAAGTGAACGTCTTCGATTAATGCGTTCTGCCAATATTCACCTACGGAATTTAAGCAACGAGGGACACATGTAATTCTATTGAAAACTTACGAGTAGCAAAGACGGTAATGGAAACAGCTATTTTAGGTGTAATACTATAAGGCCAGAGTCCGAACGAACGTATTTGGAAGATAAAACAGATCAGGTAAGAGCAACTACTGAAAAATAGTGGCAGTGGGCATTAGCAGGAACTCATCGACCAGAAGAACATTTCCGTTACTACCCTGGATGGGCGACATCAGACAGCACGCTGACTAAAATTGAATGCATGTGACACTAGAGAGATGCCGTTGGAAATATATGAAAGATAAATATCCTTTCAATAAGACAAAGGTTTTTCTTATTGAAAGGATATTTATCTATTTTTCAATAGAAATTATTGAGACAATATACTTGCTTGAATGTATTGGAGTTCGTGTCATCCTAATAGTAATTAGAAGTGCCGCTTTCTGTGCTGTATGATGTGTTTTCGATAAATTGTAGCCACAAATTCACCACTGTTTGCTGATTTTAGATGCTGCGGTATAATATTGTGACTGTGCGTTGTCGTGTTTACTGTATTATACATGAGGGAATACTTACATAAATAAAAACAGTTACACTGCGAATGTTCATAACGAATAATGCATAATAATGAATGCGGAATATCTGAAACATGATTTATGATTCAAATAAAAAAATGTCGTGCAAAGAAATATTTTAAAAAGCTTAAAAATACAAACCAGCTATTCATCCAGTTCGAGCATTAAGTTTTGTTGCTAATAAATACTTTCTGTATCCTGGAAATGGGCAGACGGCCAGACGAACTTCAGTAAATTATGTTTATTCATACAATAGTTAGCGTTTTTTATCCATATCGTACTAAACTTAAAGGTTGATCGATGCTGCATTTCCTGAGTATGCAGTTGTTTTAATACTTCGCAATCACAATCACAATATGGAACGTTTCTTTTCTGAGCGTAGGAACTTGTAATACGTTCATTTTAACCAATGACCAAGCCCCATTTTTTTAAGTTTGTAAAATAAAGCGATCAATTTAAACAACCAAATGAGTTATGGTTTGGCCTGTTGTTTATTGTAGAATAATATTCATTCCTCATTTTATATTGATTTATATTTAAAAAAAAGGTTATATTAACTTAAGGTAACATTACGTATGATGCCTCAATTCTAATTTACAGGGATAATCATGTCATTCCGTGTCGAATCTAAAACAACAGATGAGAAACCTACGTGGCGAACGCGTACGAGTCATGATAATGATGAGAAAGTCGCTTAGAGAAAGAAATAAAGTGGGAAGCATTTATGTTTGAAACCTGTTAGTGCGAGCCACTTATATTTTGTATTATTATTATTATAAAAAACCTTCTTTATTTAAATCTAAAATAAAGTCAAATTCAGTTAAAGTATTTTTAATATCATATAAAAACTTTAATACCGAAAAAATCTAAGATATGTAAACGATGCTTCTGATGCTTCTGACACCAAGATCGACAGTTAATATGTTTCGACTTTAGAATGAGTTTGTAAAAATACTATTTTACTATTTACTATTTCTGAACAGGGAAAAAAGCTAACAATTATGTAATATATTATTATTTAAATAACTAAAATTGCGCTAGTGTCAGGTGAGAAGGTAATTTCTGTAATTATGAACAATTTAGCAGTTAAATTAATACAATAGAAAACTTATTCTAAATGGCCGTTTACATTCTTTCTACTTTTTCTTTAAATGTGTATCCGAATATCAAATTCTTAAAAATACTGTTATCGGTTTACAGAAAATAATTTCATATTAATACTACTTTTCATTACATAAAAAAACAAAGGATCTGCAGATTAAACATCAAAAGAAGTAAATCTCAGAAATATTATAGGTATCATTTTGACGGACGAGATATTACGATGATAAAGTCCGTAACATACGGCCGTGCATAAAAAGCTTTGAACATAACCTTAGTCCACAAACCTTCCGCAAATTTATGGATGGCCATAAAGAGGAATGTTTTAAATGTACGCGACCATGATTTGCATTTTTTCTTTGGGACACATGTTGATGCCGCCATTTGCATGTTAAAAGTTGTTTTAATTTTTTTTTCACCGTCGCTTAATTAAAGCTCGATTTGAATTTTGATTCAGTTTTAATAATGAGCTTTCCTTAAAACTTGCTCGGACCTCAGAGAGATAATTTGGAAATTCGTTAAAAGAGTTTCGAGGAGCTTCTCCCGCTTAATGCTGTCGAGTAATTCTTGTTAAATTTATGTTCTACTTACATTCATTAACTTTTACGAGAAGATCTTCGCGATTTTTATATTTATAATAAGTATTTTTAAATCTGTTAACTATTCTATTCAATGAAACTATTTTTCTTCTTATATTTTAGCTTTTTATTTTTAATGATTTTTCCAATCTGGAATGAATTAACTTAAGAAGTTTGATAAAATATTAAAATACCTATTTAAATAGTAAAACGGGCAAATTTTGTATAAAATTGTCCGTTCACTATTACTGTATCAACTGATTTCTCTAACTGCACAACGGGGTTAACATATTTCTGAATTAATAAAATCGCTATTTTGGATAAAAGTTAAATTCATATTTTATGGAGTGTTGACAATACAATATTTTTAATAGATAGATAGAAATCGATCCCTGCCCGATTTTCTGTCGGCAGTTCTTTTCGGTAGCGCCACCCGATTTTCGAACTGGTGGAAGACACAGTAGTTTTCAGTAGCGGAGATAATATTATTTATAGTATTAGTTTTGAAAAACAAAAAAAAAGATGCAGTTAAAAGTATTAGTTAAAAACATCCCTGATAATGTTGGAAGGTAGTCATACAAGTATGACATTACCTTAAGTCATCCTGTGAAAATGGCTTCTATAAAGGAGTCGAAATATCAGGATTGAATAAAAAAAAACAACGAAAATAAACAAAAATCCGGTTGAAGTAGTTTTATTTAAATGTGCGATTGACGCGGAAGTTGTAAGAAAGATATTTACATGTATCGAAAAATTGTAGAATAAGACATAAATATTATGTCTTAGAGAAATAAATATATTTCTGTCGTTAATGATAAAGTGCAGTTCGTATTTATAAAATACTTCATAATTCGTCAATTGGCGTACCCAGATTTTGACCCAGAGGGGCAAATCATAACGTGATACTTAATTTTTATTGCAGGTAGTAAGTACATGGGCAAACAGTATCTAGAGGGAGCTACCTTCCCCTGCTTCCTTTTTGTGCCCATAATTTTGTCGTTGAATATTGTTATATTTTGATTTTAAGAAGTTGGAAGCGTATGTTAATTTTCTTGCCCTAATTAGTTTACGAAAAATTAAGCTTAACCTTTTACATTTATATGTACGTACAAATGTTAAGTTTATTTATATTCCATGTAATCTTTACCTCGTATTTTGCCCCAAGCAATATAACACAGTTGGCCCAAATAATCTTTGGTCGCCTCACACGAAGACTTAAGGGCGACGTCTCATTTGTTATTCTATTTTTACGACTCATATATTTCGGCGAGCTCGCATAATCGAGACGTGTTTCGAAAGGAATCTGCATATTTTTCACATGAGGCCGATTCATGGAGGCCTGATAAGAAACGAAGTTTTATTAGCAAAACAGTGTTGATTACATTACGCAGTTTATTGAATTTTGCACAAAGACCAAAAGTTCTTTATTGCGGGTCTTATAAATCGATCAATGCAGGCTGCACGTAGGAAAAAGCATTGTCACGTTCTCTCATTGTCACGTTCCGTCATTCTCACGTTTCGCCTGAGCCGAGCGTGCAAGCGCAAGCGGGGAACAAGCGATAGAGAGGCACGATTGGCCTAACAGTTCGGCTTGTGAAGCAACTATCTCTCTTTCACTTCATCGGCCAATGCGTCTGAGTAGAAGAGAGACAACGGCAGCACACAACCTACACCTGAACTGTTTTGCCAACTGTAAAAATAAAGTAAAGTGAAAAGTTAATGTGATTCCATTGTTGATTACAAGAACAATTGCAGCAAAAGACGTAATATAATGTCATATATATTGTTCTTTGATTATTAAAAAAGTAGCATCGGTCGGTAAGTGCAGTAATAACAGGTTATGTTACAATTTTGACAAAATAATTATTATGACTCATATAAACGATCGTCAAAAAAGTCAACTGGGGAAGATCTAAAATATTAGACATGTATATAAGTTGTAAATAAATTGTCAATAGCACATTGTTACTCGTAGTTAATCTGTATAATTTTAGTAAAAAAATATTTGAATTAACTAGTGCAAACAAATGTTAATGTATCGAAAAAATTGCAATTTTCAATTAACTCCTTCTTTGTATTATACAAACTAATGATAATTCAGTGAAAATAAATCAATTCAATACATAAAATTATGCAATTTTTATCAATGTTTCGTTATGACGTTATCACTTAAACGTATCTTCCGTAAACTGACTTTACAGACAATTTATTTCAGTTTCTCAAAACTTTCGGTTCGCCATCAGTGGAACATTGGAAACATTTTTAAACATTTCTCTTTTTTTTTGTTATTTTCGTAATTTAATGGTACTTACTTGTCAATAATAAACATTACAACAACGTTTTACTTATTAGATAAAGTATTAATAAAAAAAACATTTTATATTATAAAAAAGTGAAATAAAAGGAAAAAAATAAATTAAAGTGACATTTTTCACGTCTGTATACAGTATAGATGTATCGTAGGTTAACAATAACCCCTCTTCGTAATTTATTGTCATGATAAATGCTTACGTAGACAGGAAAGTTGTAGGGACATATACAAATACTAGCTGTCCCGGCCACACGTTGCTGTGCCGACTGCAGCGTCATCTGCCGGACTGATTTATGAATCTAAACCATTCTCAGATCCCCTTGAACACACACAAAAAAATTCATTCAAATCGGTCCAGCCATTTAGGAGGAGTTCAGTGACATACACACTCACAGAAGAATTATATATATAAAGATAGACAGTTTTAATATGAAACATATATATAAATTTAAAAAGATTGAAGATCGCCAAATTACAGCTGTTGAGCTTCTTAAATCACAAACTAAAAGCCTTTACGGAAATAAAAATCATATATTTTACTAACAAGTGGAGATATAATCAAATACACAGAGAACGTTTGATTACTTAATCAAAGCAAAGGTTCTGTCCGGAATCGCGCCCCCCCTTCGATTTTCGATTCGGGTACCTCATTTTGTTTCACTCTTCGAGATGTGACTCGAGTGCAATTTTAAGCCCCTACCGCAAACTAGAAATGCGGATAACTCGAGAACCATTTAAGCTACAGAGTCGATAGACCCGGTTTTGAAAAGGTCTCGGTGAGCACTACCCGAGAAAAATATCAGATCGGACGATTTACGAAAATTCGACCCAAAAAATGGAAAAGTATTTTTTGGCGATTTTTTCCTCTCGATGCAGTTGAGACTCAATCACCACAAACCACTCAGAATGTAGTCCCAACACCCCACTATGCAATCAAGAAGTTTCATCAAAATCGGTGCATGGCCCGATAGTTTAATAATTTTTTTTCTGGAGCGGGCCAGGGTTCTGTAACTCAAATGGTTCTCGAATTATGCGTATTTCTAGTTTTGCGGTCTGGGGCGGTTTTCTCCTGACTGTGTAGGGGTAGAGGGCTCAAAATTGCACTCGAGTCACCTCTCGAGGAGGGGAACAAAATGAGGTACCCGAATCGAAAATTGAAGGGGGGGCGCGATTTGACCCCTTTCCGGACAGAACCTTTAATACTAGATGATGTCGTCTTTTATTTATATTATTTCCACACGATGCCCTCTATCCAATCGATGAAGTTGGATACGCTGGTATAGACGCCCGGCAGGTTTGGTAGTGCACATCCTATGCCAAATGACGTCACTCCGATTACTTGATGCATCCTTCGGCATGTATTCCAGCCTGAGCAACTGCGAACATTACAATTTTATGGCTTTTAATCTTTATAAACCATCATTACCTTACACCAGCCTCACGATGCTATTTCCTCAAAATAATTATGCTCTGTCTAAATGCTATGTGTTTTCTTAAAAATTGTAGAGTTCTAAACTCATCTATTTATTAATCGATATTTAATTTATGATCTATTTTGCTTTATGCGATATGATTTAAAATATTTAAAAGTCCATTGAAAGGAAATCATGACCAATATGCTTCTTTCACAATTAGAAAATTCTAAACAGTTATCAAAATGTATTATTGACTAGTTTTAACGCTACTTTAATATAAAATAAAATAAATAAATATTCCCTACATTCACACCAATTAACCTAGCCCAAAGTAAGCACTTTTAAGGCTTGTGTTATGGATACTAGGGTAACGGATAGACATATATATATTATACATAAATAAGTAATATTCATAGAAATATATAAAAACATCCATGACTCAGGTACAAATGCTCGTATTCATCATACTAACATCTGCCCCCTCCGGGATTCGAACCCAGGACCGTCGGTGCGAGAGGCAGGATCGCTACCGTTGCACCAAACGGTCGCAAAATATGAAGCTTTTATCTCAATTTGAAACATATTCCATATGAAATTATTAGTATTAAATCTGAATAGTGAAGTTATCGAATCGGTTGATTGTACAAATACCTTCTTAACTTTAAAGTTAGATTTCATTAAAATTGAATTATATCCATCAGTTTTGGTTTCGGAATGGAAAAGTGGAAAATACGGGTAAAACTGACAGTGATTTTTTCCATGGGATGTTTGTATACCCAAGAACATTACTTATTTTGGAAAGATCAATGCGTTTGGTCTGTTGTTAGGTGGTTTAATACTAATATTATAAAAAAAATATTTCAAAAGGGTTGATATATTGAATAAGTATTATTTTCTGATAAGTTTTACTGCATGGGTAAAGCTCATAAAAAAAAAAATCTATCTTACAATTGCTTCTGCGGCAAGATTATTTCAATTTGCAACGGTCCTCCCGAATCACCCTGAAAAAAAACAGAGAATTTATATAAGTAGGTACTACAACTTTTTAAATCAAGAATTCTTCAAATTTAATGTTTATCGCGTCCATGTGTCGTGTAAAAAAATCTTTTCGAAGATGAGTCGGTCTGTTTAATTACTGATATTGCTGTTTATTATTGTTTCTAGGTCTAGGTAAAAACAGGTCTATCGTTATCATTGTTATATTATCTTGTGCGCAAAGCAATTTGAATTTAAACCCCAAAATAGTTAAGTTTTAAATAAACGGTACGTGAAAATTAAAATATTGTATTTGACCTGGCATGCGTCCACTCCCCCTGCTAAAACTCCAGCGCAAATCTGATGATTTTGTAGCCCGCACCAGAGTCTGTTGCAAGATGGACGAAGCAAATTGTCACACAATTGACTATCCAGCACATCCACCTCTATAACTTGCAGTTCGGGAGATGTGGTGCGGTTCACTGGAAACCAGAAAATGTAGTCTGTTACAATTATCTCAAGAAAAATTATTTAATTAATGGAAATAAATATAAATTTTTATGAAGGGTGTTTACTCTTAAGCCTTGCGTGATGCGTTTTTATTGCTATTTGATTGCTAGTTGTCCTATTATTAATTAAATTGTTATTCTTTATCATTATAATATTTTATTTCTGTTATTCTTAAGCAAGTCTTCATAGTGATTAAGTGTTCGAGATCTCAACCTCCATTTAGAGAACGTTATGTCTATTTTTACTGATTTTTTGCGTTAATATTATTGGTTAAAATAAGTACATTAATTAAGTAGGCTTTATATATTTCTATAGTTTATTTTTCATACTTTATGTTGATACTTTATATTTTACTTTTTTATTTATTGAGCGAACCTCTCTTTTAGGCAACTCACAAATTTCGTTTGTCTCCCTCCTGCTACTTAACGGTTCAACCGATTCGAACGAATTTTGACATAAACATACATAATTATAACCTGACAGACATAGGCTATGTAAAAAAAATATAGACTTTACCATGGAGGAATAATCACCGAAAGAAAAATTCAAAAGCTGATCACAGCCAAACTGATAGGTTAGGTAAGGTCAGGTGGTGAGGTTAGGTAAGGTAGTGCTTCGCTCAGTATTTGCAAATAGCAGCATGCATTGCAGACCTAGTATACGTTGTGTCAGGTTCAGATGTAAGTAATGACGATGAACCGTATGTCATCTGTTGGTTGCAGCAACACTTCTTTTATCATTTCGTCGCTTTTTGGTTTTCTTAAGGGTACATTTTCTGTTTCAGAAAATTTTAGTGTAGTTGACATTAACGCTCAGAGTGTTCCTGCTTATTAGTTGCAACTTTCATACAAAATAATCTTCATGGTATTCTAATCTCTGTGTCGGTGCTAAAACAGTGTTGTGTCAGGCTTTCGTCTCATACGAAACGGCTGTTTTGGCTCTAGAGACGGCGGAGTTGCTATTTACCATCGTGATCACATTGCTTTCATTATTGTTAGCTCCTCCCTTTGATCGTCCCTAAAGGGATGCTGGCGAACCTCTACTGGTAGAATTTCTCCTCTTGCACACAAAGATTCTTCTCAGAGTATATTATAATCCATGCGTATTGTGTTTGACAGCTTTATTGACTAAACTAATTAAACAAATTTGAGCATCTTCAGAATTTTTGTTTAAGGTTCTGGCCTGCGCAAATATGATCATCTTATCATCATCTTAGTTTCGCTCTCAGTTCATGTGGCTTCCTATTCGACTTAGCTGGACCACTCATATCCTTTTTCCTCTAAAATATAGTGTCTAATCCCACTCCAAAAACTCTTTCAGTTTCTGCATTGTGCTCACTCCTACCCTCTTCACCTATACACACGGTACAACTCCCGTAGGACACGAGCCTCCTTTGGGACCTTCTGAGGTTTTCCCGCTTCGACGTCCCGACGGCTTCTGCCTACATCGGTGCTCAGTAGAGGACCATGCTCCTAATCACTACTGTGAAAAGTTGGCGGCAGTTGCATAGGTGGGCTCGGAGACGTGATCGTTTTTTTACATGCGTATTTTATGGCATTGTGAATGCAAAAATAAAATTTAATACATTAATTTAGCTTATTGGATATTTCTGTGTATTTTTCTTTGCTTTGAATCATGTACTTAAATATATTTTTGGTCTCTCATTATCATTACTAGTATTTATTTATTTATTTTATTTTTATTTATTTACAACGGTTATAGGTTTTATTTTCGGAATATGCTTTGTCTTTTTATTTTATTTGACCACTGTCATTAGTTGCGATATTTCTCTCCAACTAAAGTTTGTCTGGTAGAGATCGGTCTAAGCGATAAGACCGCCTATTGTATCACCTTGTATTGTTCTTTATTTCATTTTAGTGTTATTTTCTGTATTACCTGTGTGTAACAATAACGTATTTTTATTTATTGATGCATTCAAATTTTCTTTAATGAACATCGATAACACAATTTAAATTTATAATTGAGCGAACCCTTAATCCAGATAGTAATAATTTCAGTATTCACTGTTGTATATGTATATCTTAAAAATAATAATTAAAATAAAATAGTGTACCTATTTTAGCCGATTCAGATATTTAAACAGATACATTCTTATATCGACAGTCTACTAAATAAAGTACCTGTTTCCACCACACCCCATCCTGTCATAGAGGCCTTTTTTCCAAGAAGATCAAAATCACGACCAGCGTAGAGGCATGCTGGTTGAATGTAAGAAGTAAACGTGACTGCATCTTGTAATTCAATGAGGGCTATATCATTATATTTTGCCGGTGGTTTGTAGTCTGGGTGATTTATAATTCGCAATATTTTTGCATCCAAATGAACTCTATCATAAAATTTGTCCAACTTCTTTTCCTGCACAAAAATTACATTACATTTTTAAAAGGAGCATCTATTAATTGTTATGTTTATTATAAAGGTATAGTATATATAATATTTAAATCCGGTTAGAAACTTTGAACATCGGAAAAACTACGAGGGCGGGTCAAAAAGTTCGCGGAATGAGGGGCATGGAGGGGGGAAAGGTGACTTTTTACTACCTGCACTAGTAGTGACACTCATTAAGAGTATAAATACTAAGTTTAAAAAAAAAAGGTCATAATTACCTGAGCTACACATCAATCAACAAGTCAATCCGGAAGAAAATTTGCAACATGGACAAAATTGAGTTTCGCGCAGTCATCAAGTTCCTTACCAAACAAGGTTTTCCTTGTTTCCTTGTTTGGAAGACATCTCTTCCAAAATAGTCTGAAGTCAAAATAGTCCCAAAAATGAAAAAGAGCTTCGAGGGAAGAATTTTTCCAGCGATGAAGAAGTGAAGAGCGCAATTTCGGCCTAATTTGACGACAAAGAGAAATCATTTTTTTTCGAAGGTATTAATAAATTAATTGATAGGTCCAATAAATGTATTAGAGTTAAGGGGGAATACATTGAGAAGAAAAAATATTTTTTTGTTTTATTTCTTACTTTTTACCCTCCATTCCGCGTACTTTTTGACCCACATTCGTAATTACTATTGCGTGACTTAGTTTATTAAATTAATAAGACAACAGAGCTACTCCGTAAGAATATAATGTCGAAGTTATCGTTAAGCATTATGCAAATATTTTTACATAATAGGGGCTACTAATAAATTATTTCAGGAAAAAAATATTGTCTTTGTTCATGATTTCCTCATTAATATTGCCAGTTATTGAAACCCTTCGGGCTATACCGATACTTTTGCCCTATTAAGAATATGTTCGTTTCGTATCCTATCTCTTATATTCATTAGTTTCGAAACATAGCATTGTCTATTAAATATGATATAATTATCGAAATTGTACGGTTATTTTAAAATGTTCTTCAAAGCTAGCAATGCAAAAAATTACTTTAGTGTGTCAGTATTTTCTTTATTATCTGATGTAATTAATTAATTAATAAGTAGTTAAAGATGTCTTTACATTGATTTCCTTACTGGGACATCAATATTTTTTAAATATATATTCTTCTATTTAGATCTATATTCAATTTTATATATTTATAGGAATATAAAAGGACATTTTGGTTACATACAAGAAAAGCTTAAGACTCGTTTCAAAATGAAAAAAAAACTTAATATAAAATAACTAATTATTATATAGGAAACAGATTATATTCAATTTGAAAGTAATTGTTTTCGTAACAATACGGTTTGTATTTACTTTTTTCACATTTTAATACAAACTTTTAGTTATTATATAATTTTAGAGTTATGAAATGTGGTCGACTAGAAACTAACAAGATAACTCGAATACATTTGTCAGGCAGTCTCACAATTATAGGATAACAGTGAACATGGCTTAATGATGAATATCATTTCATTTCAATATACAGTTGGTACGTTTTGACATAATTTCATTTTTTTTTGCATTTTTTTAACGCTTTCTTATTAGATAAATTATTTTAATAGAAAAATACTGGAAAATATCGACCCGGTTCACAAGTAAATTCTCAGGTGGGAATCGAACCCACTTGTGAGTCGAGTCGATTTTTTCCAGTATTTTTCCATTAAAATAATTTATGTTTTTATATTTTACAATAAAAATATAAAGTGTGAATTGGTGTAATCATCAAAAATTGTAACCTCAAGGCGATCTTTTTATCTTATTTGATAAATAGTGAGTTTGGATTGCAACCAACTAACGATTTAATTATATTTCGTAGGAGTTTCCACTTTCTTACATGACCGTCTACTTCTATAGTAAAATGTCGTAAAGTTTGATTATCTGCTAATAATCCAATTACTGTACTATCAATGTCAGGTAAAATGTTAAAATGAATTCGAAAAAACGAAACTGTAATACTGTGAATTTTAAATTTAAACATCACTAAACATTGTACTTACGGTATTACTTTAACAGTCCGTGATACTTACAAGTATATTTTTATCGGCTAATCGAACAATCTTAGGGTTGACGTCAGTGATAGTGGTGTCCCTGTCAGAGGCCCTGGAGCAGTGCGCTGCGGTAAGCACAAATTTGTTGCTGATAATGGAGCCACCACACTTGAACAACCATCCGCCAAGCACTGCTTGCCAACCGATGGCACCCTGTAATAATGGTAGTAATAGTAACAGTTACATTAACAGTGAAGGTAAGTAACGATAGTAAAAGTCTTTTTATGTTTTTAATTGCGGTACTTTAAATCCATTAAATATAAAATAAAATATGCGCAAAATCCGTAAAAATGGGTTTTATTCTAATGTGTAATGTGCGCGAAAGTGTAAGAACTAAATACATAGGTCTTAATCAAAATATTAATATCCGTTAACATTTTAGCACCCACATAGTTCGAATTAATAATAAGAAAAATATTTCTTATAGCCACATCAATTAGCCTAGCCCAAAGTTAACACATACATATATAATACATAGATATTAAATATTTATATAAATATATATAAATACTCATGACTCAGGTACAAATGCTCATACCTAATCATTACACAAACTACTGCCCTTTCCGGGATTCGTTGGTCGGTGCGAACAATTGCTACCGTTGCACTAAACGGTAATTAGAATGAATATTATACGAGGATTGCCTTTTATATTTAGGGATTATAGAACAAAAATATTAATCATCGAAAATCGCTTTATTGTTCTTCAAAATATTCCACATTAAGATCTACACACTTCTGCATGCGTTTGGACCAATTGGCGAAGCACGTTTGCCACTCTGATTAAGGTATCTCCACTCTGAACGCATCAACAGCTTTTTCAGGTGTAGAAAAACGTTGACCTCTCAGTTTATTTTTTACGTACGGCGTATGGTACTTTTGTTGGATTTGGCTCATCTTGAAACCCATACCCAAACCCATAGTGTCGACTGCTATTTACTTTCGGGCTCATACGCGTAAATCCACTAATAAAACGTCTATGACATCCCTGTCACGATGTCATAGATGTGTTTCGAATCACCGCGATCGTGTTTATTGAGCATTTCTTTCGACCAATCGACACGAGCCTTTTTTGAACTATTGACAAATTGTGAGGGATACAACGCGAACAAATTTTTTTGACATTTAAAGATCATGCAATATTGAATGTATGCTACTTCCACTAATGCCTAAGGTTGTCTCAATCCCACGATAGGTCACATGGTGATCTTTTAATATCAGTCCGCGCATAGCATCAATGATTTCTGGAATAACAACAACAACAAATTTGGGCTACCTTCACGAGACAATTCGTCTCGGAGCGAATTTGAATTCACCATACCATTGATAAACACTGGTCCTTGATGGAGCTTCATGCACTATTGCTGAGTTAATCAACGTCGAAAATTGAAAAAAATAATCGCACGAAAATGGTGACAATTTAATTCCATTTTTTGGCCGAGATGAAGTTTTTAAGTTACTGTAAACAATACAAATAGCGCTCGTATGTCAAAACCACTGAGCAAGGAATCACTACGTTTTAAGAGGCGGCACTTCCCTATGAGCTACTAAACTGAATTATGCACGTAGTTTCAACCAACTTGAGAATGACAGTCAGAGGTACCAACATTAAAGTGTCAATGTCAAGGCAATAGAGATGTACCACTACATTATCGATATCGATAAACAATAAGTAGTACAGTAGTTGGGTCATTGCTGTATTTTTTAAATTTTACCAGGAAAATAAGTACAAGTTTTATTGAAAATACAGAAATTTTATTAATAACTTGAAAGACGAATACATAATTGAACATGGGAATAGTATTATAATTTTTATATATTTTATGCATTTTCAATGCGATCTTATAAGATTTTTCTATTATAATAATTTATCTTATGGGAATAGTAGTTTGATAGCTCATGATCTGCAACCACCATATGGATTGAAAAGTTGTGTGTAAATTCCAATAAATTAATTCTTTACAACAATGTTGATGAAACTCAGGTCCATAACAATTGTCCAGCTCGTGGCAAGTCAGTTGACAACTGAAACAGAAAGTAACTACAATTAATGTTTGGTCTTTACCTATGAAATTGGCGTTTTTCATCAAATAAATGAAGCGTATTATTTTTCTATTAATCAAAGTAACCACCCATGCAATTAATGTTTGCCAACGCATTGATAGCTTATTGATGCCCTTCTTGAAGAAATCAGCTTAGCTGTAAGGTAGGATAGGCATTTATTTTTAATCTATTTCCCTTTTTGTTGAACATATTACGAGGAAAGTGATCTCCGCAGATGTACTTGTTTTCATTCAATTTCTTTATGGGTATGTAGACCAAGTCCTCATTGCCTGAATATTTAACCCATATTCGACATCTAAAATAAAATAATCGATAACTTGAGAAAGCACTATATTATGTTTATATGAATATATGATAATACTATTTCTGCTTAATATCACTTGGGCTCATAATTTTTACTGCTAATACTACTATAATTTACACTGTTTTTACCCAAATTTACTTAAACAACTAGGAAACATTCAATAAAATTACCTGTTTGGTTCAAGCGAAAATCTAGCCAAAAATATGTCTTTACTCAACCTTCTCACTCTCCGGACACCACAAATTTCACACTTTCGCAAAGATTTGCCACCCATAATGTCTGTATAAGCAGTTTTTTATTAAATTCAATAAAATGCACCAAATAATTGAACGTAACCGCGAAATGTTTAATGGCGTCATTCATGCGACACATGCTGGCCAACATGACGTGACGTATAATGATAATAATTTTCAATGTTGGTACAAAGTACGCGCATAATTCCATACATTGTGTTTTTTATATGAAGTGTCGCGAGGCTGGTCAAAACGGTCTGAGTACGCATAACCTCTAAAAATGTCACACTTTACGATAGAGCTGCCAGTTGCCAGTTTGCAACACTAGGGTTGTCCAATCCCGAAATATGAAAGGCAAACCTCATAAGTAAATATGACTATGATAAAATTATGTCATGATATATTACGACATTGAATTTTTGAGACTTAATAAGAAACTATTCATAAGTGTGTATTTACAGGAATATAACGAAGTCAAAATAATAGTCTTACCATATGAGGAAACTCTCCTTGGTAAGAAATCCGACCGCCAATAGCAGCAAAGATATTCTGTTGCTTAAGGCGATATAAAGTACCTGAAAAATATAGAATTTGTTATATTAACAAAAACATAGCATTATCATTAAATGTCTTATAAAAAGTTTGACTAGGTAGGTACAATTATAATCGATGCACCTATATTTATGAAAAAAATAACACTAGGGAATTTTTAATTGCTTAGGAGTACTTTAAAAATAATAATAAATAAAACATACACATCTTTACCGTTTCACTCTTGTTTCTACCAGAAGCAAAAAGTGCAAGGAAAATGTGGAAAATTTTGTAATTGATCGCATCGGCGATCTAAGCGTCTTTACTTATGATGCAATTCGTGCGATATAGTGTTTTGTAGACTTCAATCGTATGTACGTCCTGAAGAATCCATACTGGATTGGTGATATTTCTCTGAATTTCGGGGAAAATTAAAAATCGCGGGGAACTTTTCGGGAAGTGTTTTCTTAGGACGAACGTTGATGCCGATGCACTGATTTGTCGCATCGCTTTGCTCTCTCTCTCTTTTTTCTCTTTCTATCTTAGTGCCGTTTAGGCACGTAATTATATAAGGACCATACAGCCGAAAATAATAAACATAGATAGATAATACTTATATAGATAAGCATATTGTATTTAGTTTATAGCGCATAGTTTAAGTTCATATAATAACTTCTACTTATACTTTTATACCCTCAACTGGATCATCACTACGTCACCACGCTCCATGGTTCACAAGCGTAAGTAATTATTAACAGTTTATGTAAAAGTTTATCATATTTATATAATTAACTAATCATGTTTACTGATGCCAGTATGGAATTTAAGTAACTTTTACTATGTCACCAGATGATTGTCTAGAATTAATGTATGAAGGACTACCATTTTTAGTAATATTTACAGACGTTGGCGATTGTACATAAGCTACTATGTCTACTTTATCTACTTATTATACTGACTACTTTAACTGACGGTAGCGATCTTACCTTCTGGGCCGAAGATCCTGGGTTCAGAATCCGGTGGGGGCATATGTTTGTGTTATGAGCATAAGCGTTTGTTCGCGAGTTATTGTCGTATCTGCTTATTCTTGTCATCAACGTCATTTAAGTACATATAGTTCAAGCTCTGCTTGATTTGTGACTGTAAATTACTCGGAATTTATTAATTACTGAAGTTATACTTCTTTAGTCGCGTTTTGAAAAAATGATGAGAGTTAAATTTCAAGATGCGCGAGCATTACTGTAACACAAAATTATCACGTTGAAGTTGGTCGCAAAAGCGACATAGAAGAAACTATCAGGATGAAGTTGGCCGCTAATTATGAATGTGGGTGTGTGTGTGTATGATTTTAAATTATATATGGTAGTTAACAATAATAATATATAAATATATTAAATAATAAATATATTTGTTTACATTCACACCAATTAGCCTAGCCCAAAGTAAGCACTGTAAGGCTTGTGTTATGGATGCTAGGGTAACGGATAAACATACATATATAATACATAGATATGTAATTTTCATATAAATATATATAAATATCCATGACTCAGGTACAAATGCTCGTATTCATCATACAAACATCTGCCCCTACCGGGATTCGAACCCGGACCGTCGGTGCGAAAGGCAGGATCGCTACCGTTGCACCAAACGGTCGTCGAATATAACAATAATTTATATAAAATAATAATAACAATTTTATGTTATATAATAAAAATATAACAATTTATTCAAAAGTGGTTTATATTTTATAAACTTTTTTAAGTGCTTTTAGTGATTTGAGGTTAACTGTCGGTATTTATTCTTTTTATTTGTTTATAATATATTTTTTTTACATTACTATTTTCTAACAGTTTATTTTAATGGTTTTTGATATATTATTTGATTATGTTTACAGATATATAGAAAATCTTTTAATCTTTTGACTGAGCTTCTTACTGATCTCTATATAATTTATAAATTTATCTTTCTGTTCACATACAAATAATACGAGTATACGGGAGGAAATTTTTAGTTATCTTTGTTTAGTAACGATAAAGAGGCATTACTTCTAACGTGCGTACACACAACGGTTTTTATTTTATTATTGTGTAGTATGTGAATACGGTACAATTTTTAACTATCTAGTTAGAACTGTTGCTGGTTTAAGCACTGGTTTTAAGCTTCTAATAAAAAATAGGTTAACTCACAGTCTTGATCTCTCTGCGCCTTATCTTCCCTTTCTTTGATATCCCATATATATTCCAGACATTCTGTAAACAAAAAAGTTTTCAAAATAAAAATACACTAAATATACAACACAAAAATAAATTAGTTTTTTACAATTTTGTTCCATATTGTAAAGATATGGCATTGAGTGATAGACCTCTAAAAATATGAAGTAGTTAATTAATCATCGGTAAACAATATTTTTTACAACGAGTTTACAATAATATCTTGTAAACCAAAGTATGAAAAAAATAAATATAACACTGGTCTGCAGAAAAAAAATTTTTTGCACTTCTTCTTATTATTGTGCACGATTATTATAGATGTGATATTTCTCAACAGAATCTGGGTTTTAAAAAATTTGTATCACGTATATATTTTTTGTGAGGGAATTTTAAAGAAAATAATTTTTTGTTCGAAAAATCAATAATAGTTTGAATAGTTAGGAAAATAATACTAGATTTAAAAATCTAAAAATCCCACGCTTTTCAGTGACCAAAAAAGAATAAAATAACCCGGCGGGGCCAAGCGAGGGGCCACTCAAAACGTGGGGGCGCATCTTTACAAAAACTCTCAACATCTATGCATTTCATACATCTCATTACATCTCCATAAGTAAAATGCGCCCCCACGTTTTGAGTGGCCCCTCGCTTGGCCCCGCCGGGTTATTTTATTCTTTTTTGGTCACTGAAAAACGTGGGATTTTTAGATTTTTAAATCTAGTATTATTATTTTATTATTTTTAATTATTAACTCAACGAAGTAACCATGTGTTACGCAACAATCGGATAAGCCCCATACAAAAGTGAAAGTTGCCGAAAGTTGACCTGAAAGTGTACCTAGAAAGTTAAAAGTTGTTTTAGGATGCATTGTCATCGGGTTCTGACTTGCTCCAAAAATTTCAGCTCGCTAGGTGGCCGGGAAGTGCCTCAAAATTGAGTTGCAAGAATCCAACTGCACAGACAGACAGACAGACAAACAAGAAAGCGACCTGAGAAAAACGTGTGAAAATATTACATATAATCACACTAAAAACATTAAAAATCATAAGACAATGTAATTCCATATTGTTTCTGTCATTTTACTTAGTAGTTTTTTTTGTAGTTATATTTTCTACCGGAGTTTCGCGACGAATCGAACTACAAAAATCGGCCAACATTGCTTCCGACCATTTTCCGTTGTAGCGCCTCTCAATGTGCGTTATGTCCTGATGAAATCTTTCACCGTGTTCATCAGATACCGCTCCAAGGTTTTCGGGAAAAAAATCTAAGTAAGAATCTAAAAAATGAATTTGTGTGAGATGTTGCATTTGTAAGAAAGCTTTGTAAGAAAGCAGAAGTTCTTGGATGATTTCTTTGTAGTTTTCACTTTTTTTGTTTACAAGAAAATTATGACAGACTGCTACGAAAGCGATCCATGCCTATTTTTCAGCTTTACTCAGCTTAATTTCAAAATTTGAGTCTATCATGAGCTCTCGTATTTGGGGACCTACAAAGATACCCTCTTTCAATTTCACGTCGCTGCTGTTTCGAAGAAATTTTGTTTTGAGGTATTGAATTGAAATTCTCCATCCTCATTCATGGCTTTGACAAAATTTTTCATTAGATCTAGCTTTAGATGGAGTGGTGGTATAAAATTTTTGAACTAAAGGTTCTTTAATCACTTTACAACTTAAAAAAACACGGAGTCAAAGCGAGAACTGCGCAAGCGTATGCATTAGTGTAAAAATACCATCAGTCGACATCGTTCTTTCTTTTTCTATCATACCCAAGTCGTTTTTGTGCGGAAAAATATGATACAGACTGAATAAGTTAGCGTTAGTGCAAGAATGACTCACAAAAATACAGAATTTCGAGGTATTTAATGTTTTTTTTAAAAAAAGGTATACGTGATAGCAAACAATAGGAAGCATTCAGCATGTTAAGCTCTTTATATTTATCATATTTTTATTTAAAGGAGGATTTCGTTGCAGACCAGTGTAATTAAACGTGTCTGGGTTTCGGAACTTAATATTCTTCTACTTAGACTAACAAACAACAATTGTGATATGAACTAATAATGAAACTGTTGAAAATTATTTAATACTAGCTTTTACACGCGGCTTCGTTCGCGTAAATGTATACTACCGTTTAATAGTTATAATTTAATTCTAGATAAAAGGTACCCTATGTCCTTATCTGAGCCCCTTATTAAGTGTATAAAAAATGTCATGATCGGTTGAGTAACAAACAGACAAACTCACTGTCGTATTAATAATATTAGCTAGGGTCATGTTATATTATCAGTTACTATCCTTACTACTAGTTATTATCCTTAAACCCATTGATTTATGTATTTAGTCCTTAAATAATTCATAAAGTAGTCAGATTAAGTATTACTGGAAAGAAAATATTTCTACATACAAGAAAAACACGAAAATGACAACTGACTTAATAAGGCATTATAGAATACTAGCTTTTACCCGCGGCTTCACCCGCAAATTTTTGTTTTCAATAAAAAATAATCTATGTTACTTCTAATACCTCTAAGAATATATGTACGAAGCTTCGTGATGATCGGTTTAGCAGTTTTTGCGTGAAAGCATAACAAACAAACTTACATTCACATTTATAATATTATAGTAAGGATGTGTATAGTATGTAATGTAGTACTTACTCACGTCACTGATCCTTCTACGTGGTGTCCTGAAGTCTGGTAACACAGGAGTTGGTATATCACATGGATTTATTTCTGCGCTATCATTCAACTGTGCTCTAGGTCTTACCTAGAAAGTACAATCCAAATTAACTCCACTAATAGTTATAACAAAACAAATAAAGTAAAAAAATGTAGTAAATTCAATATTAGTACAATATTAAAGTGCCTTTTGCTTTCGAAAAGCAGCAATCTTTTCAGCACAAATACAGTGCATCAAAACTCAAACAAAAAATATCGTAACTCGATCATTAGGATCATTTAGATCTCTTATTTTAAAAATAATTAAGGGAATAATGAATTTTCTGTATAATTATGCACTTGATTAATTTACAAAACCTATTAATTTAATTGTTATTAAAATAAAATTTAATAAAAGCCGGCTTGAGCCGCGTAACCAACTAGGTTTTTTACTTTTTTTGACCCTTCTTTCGGATAGTTGGCGGTCATGTTTCGAGATATAAGAAATAAAGAGCTTTAGAAACCCTTTAAGAAACAATTGGTTTTTGCCATAATATTTCCTTCCGATTTAACTTAAGTACTGTTTCGTTCCTATTAATTGAACTTAAGACTTGTATGTTATCTATTATATTTAACTAGATATCATATTTAGTTTAGAATGATATAAATTACTTCCGTAAAAAAAAACTTACATCTGGTTTTGTGTCAATCACGTAGCCCCAACTCCATCTTTCATCTTCTTCCTGGTAAAAACGGTAAAAAAAGTGTAAAATCTAGTTTTTAGCTATCCTTGAACTTTCAATAGAGTTCATACGATTGTACAGTTCCAAAGTGAGACAACTGTATGTTTCGTAATCGATAATTAATTAAGAGCGTAAAATCTCAATAGATATGATGACATCGGAATCGGTAAAATAATTCATAGAAACGCTTTTTCTGTGTAGATGCAGTTAAGTACTAATAAGACTTCGAATGAATATAGTGATTACTAGCTGACCCGGTAACGCGTTGCTATTCTAACGTTAATCTATAATCTAAGATCACAGTGGTTTGTGTGTTTGTCTGTCCGCTCTTTCTCCCGCTTTTTCCATTGTATACGTGTTACCATAGCAACACGTTAACCGCAAGTAGTTCGTCTATCGGACGCTAGATGGCGCTAACGGAAAAATATTTAATAATAGAAAAAAATTCAAGAATTTTGTCCACCCATGCGAAGCCGGGACGGGCCGCTAGTTGATACAATGGAAAAAGAGCGGACAGACAAACACAAACAACAAATTTGTGTTTTTAGATTATAAACTAGCTGACTTGGTAACGCGTATACAATGGAAAAAGAGCGGACAGACAAACATACAAAAAACAAATTTGTGTTCTTAGATTGTAGATTCACGCGAGATATCTGATTCTACTCAAAACTTCTTAAAATTCTTTGAACCTAGTTTAGTTTACGAATACGATAAACGAAATTTGGTTATTGACATTTAATGGGTAAATTTTGTTGCAATATATCGTATAATTATATTTGAAAGGTATAATCAACATTGAGTTTTGATTACAAGTTATGGATAGAAGTTGACAAAAAGATAATCGCCAAATTTAACCTTTCCGGCGAAGTCAATATGGCGAGACGAGACAAGTTTAGTAACAGGAAAAACAATATTATTCACACAAGAGGAAAACAAGACGGACACCGTTTTATTACTATTATTTGGAATTGCTTTTAGTGCTTTTACAAGAAAATACAAAATATAATAAGAAAATACACACTTTTCTTTTCTCAGACTTACTTTTCTTTAAAGAAAAAATAAATAGATTACAGATTTATAAGCACCATGCACTGACAAAATTTGACGAAGAAACCAAACCGAGAGGTTGGCCGTTAACTTAGAACTTGAGACAGTTAGAAAGCAAGATATGTAAGAGATTGATTATATTGCTGACTCAGTAAGATAATTCTTATAAAATCCTTGAGATGCAACTGACAATGCTTATATGTCAATTACAAAAAAAACATATTTGGTACTGGTGACTGCTGTCAGCTGATTTATCAATGCTTATTTTTAACTTAGGAAGAGCATTAAAAATTTTAAATGAATAAAAATATTGCCATTTTGCTAATCCAATGAACCTGTGACTTGAATGTATTTGAACAATGCATTAAACACATTTACTACTGTACATGACAAATCCCAGGTCCCAAGGGAGAGCAAGCGAAACACACTGAGCAATAGTAAAAAGCGTGTATTTATATCAATTATATGAGGTTACATCAGTATGAGTACCGAACCTAGTGAACTTGCATTTACCTTAGTACTTATGTAATTCAAAAACATTTTTCATAAGTATGATTCAAAAACTAACAGCGCCATCTAGGAACAAAATAATCAAACACTTACTTACCGTTCTTGGTGTGCGGCAATATATTCACTTTTATGAGTACAATAAAGTAGCGTTATTTTTTAGTGGTTTTTATTATATTTTGTTTCTATATATTATTTACTTAATATTTTATATATTATTAAAACTTGAACATTCCGCCCACCAAGAACAATTACAAATTGTTCTTAACCTATTTAATACCGCCCACCGTAAAAAAAAACAAGAAAGAAAAATTACAATATTTTACGACATTAACTTAAAACAACAACAAAAATACACATATTTCTTAGTAGATGAATAACGTTATTTAAAAAACTAAACTAATTAATTATTAATATATATATTTGATGCAACTTTTTAATTTACTTGCTTCTACGTCCACTATAAGTTATTCAGCTGCCGGTAACAAACACAACTTTGACACCGGTCGCTTAAACGTGTTATTTTTGGCTTGCAACGTGACAACCCTCACAATTCCATCGACTCCGGGGTGTGTTTCGATAACCTTGCCAATTAACCAACGAGCTGGAGGCAAATCTAACTCCTTTACCAGAACGACATCGCCTACTTTAGGTTCTGGTAATCGTTCGGTCCACCTATGTCTTTGCAGAAATTGATGCAAATATTCCCGTGACCACCTTGACCAAAAACTTTGCAACATTCTTTGGGTAAGTTGCCAACGTTTTAAACTACCAACTAAGCGATTTTCAAAATTTTGATCGGGAACAGTTACCAAAGGCTCTCCTATTATAAAATGGCCAGGAGTCAAAATCATGTAGTTGCCACCATCACTATCGATTCTCGATAAAGGCCGGGAATTAAGACAAGCCTCTATTTGACTCAGAACTGTAGACAGCTCTTCATATGTCAGAGTAGTATCACCAATGGTTCTTTTTAAATGGAACTTCGTCGATTTGATACCAGCCTCCCATAATCCTCCAAAGTTAGGCGAGTAAGGTGGTATGAAATGCCATGTTGTTTGATTATTGGCCAGAGCCTCACGTATGTCTGGTAGTATTCCTGATTTTTCACGAAGAAATAATTGTTGCAACTCCTTAGACGCACCTACAAAATTTTTTCCGTTATCACTCCATATCTGCGTGCAATGTCCTCTACGAGCCACAAATCTACGAAAAGCAGCAAGAAAACCGTGAGCTGTTAAATCGCTCACCACTTCTAAATGCACGGCACGAGTCGCCATACAAACGAAAAGACATATATAGCCTTTATGAGCTTGATGTCCGCGACCTTTCGTAGTTCGAACATATATCGGACCGGCGAAATCTACCCCGCTTTGTGAAAATGGCCTAGATGGTGATACCCTAGCCTCTGGAAGTTGACCCATTAGCTGATTTCTTGTTTTATTTGAATATCTTACACATTTGCAACAGTTATGAATTATTTTCTTGATCAAATGCTTAGCGCCCAATATCCAATACTTATTTCTAATAAAGTTCAAAACTAACTGTTGCCCCCCATGTAAAAGTCTATGATGAGCATCTAACGCTATAAGTTGTGATATAAACGAATTTTTGGGTAGCACGATTGGATGTATCGCGTCATCCGTCATACCGGACTGAATTAGACGCCCACCCACTCTCATTATACCTCTATTATCAATAAATGGATTAAGTGACGAAATTTTATTGCTTTTCTTTACTATTCCATTTAAATATAAATCCTTAAGTTCTTCCTTAAAATTATCTTCTTGACATCTCTTTATTATAATCCTTAAACTGTCCTCCAATTCTTGACTTGTTAAAAATGACTCTACATTTCTTTCGTTTTTCTTTGATTTAGCTAACTTTACGAAACGCCTACAATAAGCTAAAACTCGGACCATTCTTCTCAATGACGAGAATCTTTTCCACAATTCTTCTTCGTTATTACTTTCTGTTACTAGATGAACTTTAATTTCTTCTTCCTCAGTGTTAAAATTCTTCTTTATTCGATTTAGTTCCTTATTCTTCAAAAAATCAGGCCCCTCCGTCCATAGTTTACAATTTAATAATTCTTTCGGATATATTCCCCGCGAGGCAACGTCAGCTGGATTTTCCTTTGACGTGACATAAGCCCATTGTGTTGGTTCCAATAGTATTAAAATGTCTGAAACCCTATTGGCCACAAACGGTTTCCACCTACGTGGATAGCTATTTATCCAGGCTAACACTACTGTGGAATCTGTCCACGCGTATACGTTGTCTTTCTTAATCGAGAGTACCTCTGCAACTTCCATCAAAAGCTTTGCGAGTAGCACTGCTCCGCATAGCTCTAATCTAGGTATGGCTACCATTTTAATGGGCGCTACTTTTGTTTTTGCTGTGACTAGTTTAACTTCGATGTCCCCATTTACTTGTATAACTCGCGCAAATACGACAGCAGCATACGCAACCTTTGAAGCATCGGAAAACCCATGGAGTTCTACACACCCACCATCCTGTATGCCCAACCAACGAGGAATATGAAAATCTTCCAACAAAGGTAAGTCCTGTCGGTAAGTAACCCATTCTCTATGTATCTCTTCAGAGACTGGTTCATCCCAGTCTAATCCCTTTAACCATAATTTTTGGATAAGTATTTTTGCCACAATAATACATGGTGATACCCACCCTAGTGGGTCATACAACCGTGATATTTCCGAAAGGATTTTTCTTTTTGTTACTGGTTCTTGTAACGTATTAACTTCGACAGAATAATGAAATTCGTCTGCTAATCTATCCCATGTTAGTCCCAAAATCTTCAAAACTGTATCATTTTTAATATAAAATTTATCAGTTTCCGTATTATCTATTGTTTGACCAATCTCTTTAAGTACTTCCTCCCTATTACTAGTCCATTTCCTCAGCTGAAATCCTCCTTTCAATAACATTTCAGTCATTTCTTTTTGTATCTTTACAGCGTCAGCAACTGTTTCGCAACCCGTCATCAAGTCATCCATATAAAAATCGGTAAGTACCCTTTCCTTAGCCATGGAATATTGTTCCCCTTCATCGTAAGCTACTTGTTGCAGAGTCCGTACTGCCAGATATGGTGCCGATGCTGTCCCGAAAGTAACTCTCAGCATACGGTAAGCTTGGACCTCAGAAAAATCATTCGGTCTCCACCACAATCGTTGATAGTCTGTGTCTGATTTGGTAACCTTTATTTGCAGGTACATCTTTGCTATATCAGCTACCAAACAAATGGGATGAACTCTCCACCTCATTAATAAATGTCGTAATTCTTGCTGTAATACTGGACCTTTCATCATTTTGTCATTTATCGATATTCCATCCCTTCCCTTACAAGAACTGTCGCAAACTACTCTAACTCTGGTAGAATCTTTATCATTTCTTATTACCGCTAGAGTTGGAACATAAACTGAATTCGGATTATTGAGCTCCCTTGGAGGTACAATCTCCATGTGTTCATTTGATATATACTCTTTCATCACATCATTAAATTTTATCTTAAACTCTCTGTCTTTATTTAACCTTTTTTCTAATAAGTCAAATCTTTTCTTTGCTATTTCTTTAGAACCTTGTATTTCTGGCTTATCGACCTTGAATGGAATTTTGACTATATACCTTCCCTCTTCATCCCTGGCGGTTGTTTCCTTATAAATTTTTTCGCAATTCTTCTCTTCCTCTGTCATGATATTTTGTTTATTCACTAAAGGTTCTTTTTCCAAATCCCAAAATTGTTTAAGAAAGTTATCTTCAACCATCAAATGCATCGCCATTAAATTAGTAATATTTGTGTTTGCTTTTATTTTTCCGCTTATTATCCAGCCAAATGTAGTAGCTTGAGCTAATAGTTTTCCTTCTTTGTCTTTCCTTAACCCTTCCTGAACCACTTCCCCATACACATCAGCCCCCAATAATATATCCACTTTACCCGGAGTATGGTAATTTGGATCCGCTAAAACTAGTCCTGTTAAATTTAAACTATCAAAACCTACTACTTCTTTAGCCGGTAGAAAAGAAGTAATCGTCTTCAGCACGTACGCGTTGATTTCAACTGCTCTTCCAGAACCCATTTTAGAATGCAACTTTAATTTTACTGCTGCAGTAGATGTGACATTTTTGTCACATCCCAACCCTGAAATCAGACTTTTAGTACGTGTCTTTTTCAACCCCAACAATTGAACTGCGGACTCAGTAACGAAAGACGCTTGAGACCCCTGATCTAGCAAAGCACGTATCATGATCCTATTTCCATTAATCGCCTCTGCATGTACCATTGCAGTGGCTAATAGCACCTGACCTGGGATCTTCCCGGTAGAAAAACACGAAGTCACCGTCTCCCCGTGCTCATCAAAATTATCTGATTGGCTAGGCACATCTCTATTAGCTACTTCTGATGTTGACGCCTGCTCTATGTCCTCCATAGCTATGTTTGCCGACAAGGCTCCGGTTGCCTCATTATACTCGTTTGACCCATTTCCTTTGGGATGCAGCATAGTATGGTGCAAGCGTTTACAAATTTTACAATGAATTGTGACCGAACAATTCTTGGCTGAATGATTTATTCCCATGCAATTGAAACACAACCCCTTTGTCATTACAAAATTGCGACGTTCATCAACGCTACACTGGAAAAATTTCTTACAATAGCTTAATTTGTGTTCTTCTCCACAAAACGAACAACAAAGCTTATTGACATAAAATACCTTATTCAAAGTATTAGAATTATTTACATTTTTGTTATTATAGTTATTTAAATTTTTATTTGATTTAGTTGGTACTAAAAATTCCAACGCCCTATATCTATTTGTTAGGAAAGCTTTAAATTGCTCAAAAGTTGGCAAACAATCAAATCCAATCTGACCACTAACATTTAATTCCCACTGTTTCTTAGTTTCTGCATCTAACTTTGATGATAATATATGTATTATCAATATATCCCAAGTGGATACATCGATCCCCAAATTTGACAATGCGTCTAGGCAGTCTGTACTCGTATCCACTAAACATTTAAGCCCATTAGCATTATCCGATATCAAATCGCGTTGCCCCAATAACCGATTCAAAATACAACTGGTTAAATATTTTTTGTTGTTATACCTACTTATCAAAAGATTCCATGCTCTTTCATAATTATCTGCTGACACTGGTATTTGTCGAAGAAGCTGTTCAGCTTCTCCACTCAGATATCCTTTCAAATAATGAAGTTTCTGGACATTATCTATGTTATTATTAGAATGAATTAAAGATATAAACAAATCTCGGAAAGTTGGCCATTCAGCGTACTTCCCAGAAAATATTGGAATATTAATTTTCGGTAATTTAAACAAACTATTTACCCCATGACAACTTGCACCCTTTCCTTCACTAGTAGATGCAAAGACAGACTCTGATGTATATTTCTTTAATACAGTTTTTAATTCTGACTTATACATAATAAATACATCTTCGGTGTTATCATAAACTTCTTTTTCTAAATATTCCCCAGCAGCTTTCTCGTCGTAACTTTTTAATATTTGATTGTGTGTGCTAATAAACAATTTCCACATATCCTCTAAACTTTCTAGTCTACTTTGAACATAAGTTTCTGTCAACCTTTCTTTAGGCGACTTTTTAAAGTTTCTTAAACCCTTTTCTACTTTATTCTGAATATCAAACTGAACTCGAAATAAACCCTCCATGTTTAAAAATTAAAAATCAACAAAAGTAATAAGCACACCTTAATCAAATATATAAAATTACTTTTTTAAAAAAAACTTATTGTATACCAATTTTTTTTTTATATTGCAAATACACATAACAGTACAATGTCCAAACTTCTCTGATTATACTAAGTTCAAAATAATCCGATAAATACTTTCGGGCCCTAAATGAAAAAAAACTAAAAATTATTCTAAGTCTTTAGACTTTTTACACCCTGACTGAAATCGGGCATAGGTTCCCCGTCACTTCACTTTTTGCCTAACTATTCTAAGTCCTTAATTAATCACACTAATATTTTTCTAAGTCCACATCCAAAGCGATGAAAATTTTCTAAGTTAAAATGTTCAAACCAATAGAGTTCAATTTTCCATAGCACACAATAATCCCCTATCTACATAAATCACAAACTGTACTCACAGTTGCACTTTGCACTTATTACCGGCACCTCCCGTGCAGCGCGTCACCCGCGCGCTGCTGCAGTGTAGATCGTGCTGCACGCCACCCGTGCTGCTGTCACCGGCACTGCTGCTTGACGATACCGCCGTCGAAGTCTGGTGCCTGCTGCCGCTTCTACTGCTATTTCTGTTCCGCCCGCCCTTGACAGCGATCCACTGCCCTTGGGTGCAGGCTTACTCCAATTACCAGGAGACCTGAAAAAATCAACACAAATTCAACCTTGTATATCCGGCTCGAAGGACCATTTTGTACATGACAAATCCCAGGTCCCAAGGGAGAGCAAGCGAAACACACTGAGCAATAGTAAAAAGCGTGTATTTATATCAATTATATGAGGTTACATCAGTATGAGTACCGAACCTAGTGAACTTGCATTTACCTTAGTACTTATGTAATTCAAAAACATTTTTCATAAGTATGATTCAAAAACTAACAGCGCCATCTAGGAACAAAATAATCAAACACTTACTTACCGTTCTTGGTGTGCGGCAATATATTCACTTTTATGAGTACAATAAAGTAGCGTTATTTTTTAGTGGTTTTTATTATATTTTGTTTCTATATATTATTTACTTAATATTTTATATATTATTAAAACTTGAACAACTACATTGTTAATTAATTTATAATTAGGTCCGTATTATATTGGCGAGAAGCTCACTTGGTTTAAAAGTGACTTCTTAACTGATTTATTATAGGAGTGTTATTATTTACCTATCTTTAAATGTAAATAGCCGTTCGCCTCGTTAAAACTCAAAAAGTAGTTGTAAAATTGAGACGAAACATGTTGTATATATAACAGGTATAGTTTATGTATAGTTAGCAACAAAGAGAGTTGTAAAACATGCCGGTACAGATAGTAATGTATCAAAATGTATTAATTAAAAATAAAGGCTCACCGCTTCTGTCTGTGTGTTCGCAGTATGTGTAGCTGGCAATACTACAATAAAAGTATTCATTAATTATAATATCAGCCAATTTAAAACAAGAAATTTATAGTATTAGTATTTATGCTGAGGAAATATTGTTCGGTTTTTAAATGATTAAAAAGGTTTATAAACAAATAGAGGTCTGTAATTAAATCATAGGTATAAAAGCCATATTTACTTTTCGTTTAATTAATGAATTTATGTAAATATGTATAACTATTTATATATTTTTTTCCGAACAAACAATCCGAAAAGTAACTCACTTGATTTTATCGAGTCGGCTTTCATTTATTTTTTCTAAATGATACATCCTAGCAAATGGTCCATAGATAATAAAATATTAGTAGAAAACTTACTTTGTGTTAATAAAACACCAAAAAGTAATGTTAGGATATTCATGTCTCAGTCACTTTTCACTAAACCTTGCTAACGCAAAACATATCAAAAAATAATTTGCTGTTTATAACAACACGAGCGACTTAATTGCGAGCTTATGCTTTAATGACTGTATAGTAATCCTGGAACCTGTTTGGGTTTTTTGACGTCGGCCGTTTTTTTTGTAAACAGTTATTTTCAAATAAAAATATCTCTTGTGAACTCAAGCCTAATACCTGCGCTACTACTGAGTTTTATTTATATACGCAATAAAACTCATTAGTATTAGTAGTAGGGAAATTACCGCTATTTTTAAATGCGTTATACACCGCACCCAGTCCTGCAAAATAAGGATTTGTTTGAGGACGTACTCTCTAACTGATTGGTCTGATTTTAGTATAGCTGTAATGAAATCGCCTGCCAAATAACATACGTATTGGACTGTCAGAACTTGAAGGGGTTTTGGAATAAGGGCATTGGCATAGTCCTTGTGACGCTCCTGGCTTTATAATATACATATATTCATAGATCAACGTGATTGCTTATCGCTCTTCAATACGTAAAGTGTACGGCTTATCATTTTTTTATTTTTTTTAAAAGTAATCTAAGCAGTACAAAATAAAAAAATAAAAAAATTTTCACTGTCCTCAAAAAAAGATTTTTGTAAAAAAGCCATTTTTTACATTTATATGTTAATGTAAAAAAAAACATTTTTTACATTTATACGGAAATCGATTATTTAGTATTTTATTGTATCTTTGTTAAGAAAGGAAAAAAATCACTATGACCCAAAAGTCCAACACATCCTTGGATGACCAGATCAGACCATATAAAACAAAAGACGACCAAGAAATGCTTATATTTATTAATTTAATTTTTTGAAAAATTCAATAACACGGTCTGACTCAGGTATAGAACTCGCGACCTTAGGGCCAGCGGCCGCATCCTTTAACCACTAAGCTCTTGGTGTTTTTTCGAAGATTTCATATGGTCGACTTAAAAAAAGTTGGATTTTTCATTCAAATTATCAGTTGCTTTTTAACTTCCTTCAGTTCAGGTTTCAATTTTCTACAATTTATTTCCATAATTTCCATGACAATAATTGTATATAATAAGAATATATATAAAAATATTGTTTTTTACATTTACCATACAGAAAAACAGGATCTGCTATGGAGGTCAAAGAGTATGTTATCTCTACGTTATGGAGGTCGCTTCTCGACACTTTATCGCCTCATCATAATACCGTATCATCAGATTTATGAAGAATTGAAATCTGTGAAAAAGACGTAAATATACAAAAAAAAAATTGAACATGATAATTTGTTCATTTGTTTTCTGAAGTCAAGTTTCACTAAAATTTTACTAATTCTTGCTAGTACCTAAGCAATAAAACTTATGTTACATGTTTCTTTAAAAAAACCACACCAAAATGAAAGAAAATCAAAAATAAACAGCTTCGCCGTTCAGGACAGCGTTGTCGGCTCATTTTTTAAAATATGTATTTTTTCAGTTGAGATATATTTAAAGACAGTGTTCAAACTTTGTTGATATACGAGTGTGAACACTTCCGTAACACAAGCAATAGCTAACCACGAGCCGTAACTATATACTCTAAGAACACAAATTCGTTGTTTGTGTGTTTGTCTGTCCACTCTTTTCCCCGCTCTTTTTCCATTGTATACGCGTTACCATAGCAACGCGTTACCGGGTCAGCTAGTGATAACAATAATAATAAATAAACCCACTGTTAATATTAAAAAATACTTGCCATGCCACTGAAATAAAGGTATTGTAATTTGACAAATCGACATTCCAAATTCTTGAAGCCTACAGAATTATTCTTCAAAACGCACAAGTAGATGTTATGTGTATTTGCTATTTCTACAAGTGATTTTGGCATATTTATCTTAACGCATAAACTGATATATTATTTTTTTTGGCTACTTTAAATTATCCATATTATTAATGGTGTGCATCTATAGTATTCCATCCGTGTTTTATTTAAATGCTTTTTTGCAACTTTTTATTCCATATTTAAGTCAGGGTATTAGATTCCACTATTTTCTTATATGGCATTTCCTCAAAAAAACAACTTTTTTTCACTGAGGAAGACTAACTTTATTTTGCTTTTATAATTTCGAATGAACTTTTAAAATAAAACAATTGTATAAATTGGATACCGAATTTATTTTTATATTTTTAGGAGCTATATTTACAGGATGATTACAGTAAATACAATTTTTGATAACGGAGACGTTATGTCACGATTATGTAAATAAAAACACAAATAGGGCATTTACGCTCTTCTTATTTTTTTTTAAATTCGATGCTTTATTTTTTTTTACGTTAATCCATCCTAACAATCTCTTTACATTGGATAAATTTCAAGAAACTTCAAACAATGGGAGATAAGACAGAACAAGAAAAACGTAACACTGCAGAGCAACTCGGTTGCAGAGCAGCAGATTTACTGAGATTTTTTTAACTATGCCAAACACATAAATATGTATATGTTTAGCATTATTAAAAAAAATATGAAAGAGATCCTATAATTGACTAGGCTAATCCACATGCAGTAAGGTTTATTTTATACATTGTTATATTTTAGACGGAAATAATGTTACGGCTCGCCTGACTTTGAAACTACAACTTTAAAGACTATATGCGGTAAATAGAACGCTAAATTAACACTAAATAAATAGTGACATAATACAGCGATTAACATTATATAACAATTCAACGAGAATCCGTTATTTACAACTAGGTATCTCTTTAATTTATTAAAGAGTACCTTGCCTTGTACATCAGTTTTTATTTTCAAAACTTTTACTCACTTTTTTCCTTTTCCTACCTAACATCAAGTTTTCAAGTTCACACACAACTTCGTTGGTGACCAAGAAAATCAATCATCTTCAAATTTACCAGGGACATATAAACCAAAAGAAGTAACTTGAAGCAGGTTGCATTATGGACGTTTTACAAGCCAACTTACACACTTAAAGCGGTCCGAGCGCGCGGCAGCTCGGCGCAACAAGTGGCGTGCATTATTGAGCTGCCCTTTATACCCCTATTGTCACGCTTCATGAGCTCCTGGTACTTCAATTATGATTTCATAAAGCTTCCGATAAAATTGCAAAGAACGTAAAAGTTACTTGTTAAAACCCCGCAGATTGGATTTTAAATTATATGTAACCATAACTTTAGACAAAGCGGGATATTGCTTATAATAAAACGAGGATTTTTAATCGCCAAACATTTTTTTTTGTAGAAAACAACAAATACATTATTTTATTTTTGTGTTCATGGAAAATGTTTTATTAAAACAAAGTCAACTAGTTACTGAGTTAAATAGGTACATTGCTGTGTCACAGAGGGTAGTATGTGTAAGTATAAAATATTGGCGACCGGTTTGGCCGAGTGGGAGTGACCCTACCTGCGGTCAAACTGGACGGATATTTTTAAATACACTCGAGAGCCATGAAGCCGGGTCTCACAAAGATAACTCGAAAACTAAGAATTTTAGTTCAGTAAACTAATTATGTTAAAAAGACAATTTAAAACTTATTAAACGAAAATAATTTAAATTTGTTTATATTTAAAACCAAAGTAATCTTATAACAAAAGTATATAACATCATGTTTTTCTACGACATTTTAAATCTTCCTTAATTTTGTTAGTTTGTTACCTACACCATCTGTTCTTATTACAGTCATACACCAAGCTTCTTATACTCTGTGAGAGCAATTTTGATCTCTCGAAGCGTCATTTGGAGAGGGACATGCATCGTGCGAGCTTGTACCAAGCAAGCTTGATCGGGTTGAGGTCACAGCGACGTGCTGGTCACCTTGCATATTAATTCATCTATTTAGTTCTTACACTTCCGCGCACATTACACATCAGAATAAAACACTTTTTTACGGATTTTTGCGCATGTTTGGCGAAAGAAACTCGGGCAGGGGGACCGACCTCCATCTTACTGTTTAATTATTTGCAAAAAGAGCTAACTACATCATCAGGTCTTGCAGTGTGTGTTTTTGTAGGTATTAATTTATTAATTATGGGGTCCCAAGCAGGTGGAACGCTCCAACCTTCGTCTCTATTGAAATTAGGATGTTTCTTAATTTCAATAGCCTCGCGTAGCATCCTAGGAACAAATCTTTGTTCTCTAGCGAGAATTTGTGGTTTATCAAAACGAATATAGTGGTTTGGCCCCTCAAAAGCATGCTCACACACTGCAGACCTATTATCGCGCCTATGTTTCATGTCAGCTACGTGTTCTTTAATGCGCGTCCCTATACTTCTCTTTGTTTGCCCGATGTATGAGAGCCCACAGTCACAATCGATTTTGTAGACACCCGCTGCCTGAAGGGGTATATTACACTTGACCGATCGTAAGAATTGGTCAATCTTCCTGGCTGGTTTAAAGTAAGTTTTAATAGAAACCCGCTTCAGAATATTCCCAATCTTGTCAGTGACCCCCTTCATGTAGGGAAGGACAGCAGGTTGGCGCTCTACTGTGGCTGGTTTGGCGCGGCTTCTGTGACGCAGTCTTGGTACTCGCAACTTGTTATCTTGTAGTACTTGCTTGACATGCTGAAGTTCAGCAGTCAGATGTTGTTGGTCACAGATGCCGCGAGCTCTCTGAAACAAAGATTTCCCTACGGTAGCTAACTGTATAGGATGGTGGTGAGAGTCACCATTTAAATATCTATCGGTATGAGTTGCCTTTCTGTACACTGTATGACTAAGGGTTTGATTTGGATTCCTGCTGATTTGAATATCTAGGAAGGCTATTTTATTGTCTGTCTCTAATTCCATAGTAAATTGTATGTTGGGATGAACGGAATTAAGGTGACTTAAAAAGACAGAAACCATATCTCTTGGTAATATAGCAAATGTGTCATCTACATGCCTTTTGTAAAAGCGTGGACACACCGGTGCCGTCGCTAGGGCCCTTTCCTCAAAGTCCTCCATGAATATGTCGGCGACAATGGGTGATACAGGAGAGCCCATTGCTACACCATCCACTTGTAGGTAGAATTCATCATTCCACAAGAGATAGCCCGATGTTAGGCAGTGTTCCAGTAATTTTGAATATTCACTTGGTATATTGTGTTTCTCTAGTCTCTTCCTAGTGACATCAATGCAATCTTGAACAGGTAAGCTTGTGAATAAAGATTGGACATCGAAGCTAACCATAGTTTCATCATCAGTGAGACGTAGGTGTTGTATCTCACTAACAAAATGGTAGGAATCCTTTACATAGGCAGTTGTTTTAACGTCAGGATTAAATATAAAATAAAATAAAACATGCGCAAAAATCCGTAAAAAAGTGTTTTATTCTGATTAATTCATCTTTTAAAGAGCCGTTTTCTATGCTATTATCTGAAGAAATTCAATGTTATTATAGAGCATAACTTTCGATACGTCTTAGGACATATTCCTAAGACGTATCGAAAGTTATGCTCTCACTCTTAATCAATCTTCAACACTCCAAATGGAATGATTCTATGCCTCTCTTAGACTTGAATTACGCTATCCAGGCTCCATTTTAGGGCCGATTGCCCTGCCTGTTCCTGTAGTAGAAGCCAGTTTCCTCGTAACGTTGAAGAACTGGTGTGACAGCGACACATCTAAATTTCTCACTTTATCACGTTAAATACAGCTTTTCCAGCTTTGTAAAAGTTCTAGTGCATTCTTCAGGAGTAAGCGACATTAATAATAAGTCGTAAATAAGCAATAAGTAATAAGCTTTAATAATAATGTGTAACAAGGAACGTTTTGTTACATATCTTCTTAAGTGACCGAATGGAATCAAAATCAGATGCAGTAAAATCGTAGTTTCATTTACAAAGGTCCCATTTTTTATATTGCCATTTTTATGGCATAACCAATAAATTAAAAATAAAAAACTTTCTTTCAAGAGTATTTTATTGTCTATTAAATACAATTTATTGCACTAAGCCAGCATTCTTAGTTTATGAGATTTTCAGGTATCTTTATATGACCCGGGTCCATTGCTCTCGAGAGTGTTTGTATGGATATTAGTTATTAAGGTATATGTACCTTTTTGGAATTCATACTATCGAATCATAAGCATGGTGTTAGCAACCCGTAACTAGACACGAAATAATCGCACGTTTAACTGGTGGCTCTTTTGTAACGCCCTGTTTCTGCTACTTCAGTAAGCCCTTAAAAATATATGTGTAAAATTTTTCTAAATTATTAAACGGTACCACTTACGCGTATTATGTTAACGTACCATTTGTAAAGGACTTATATTTTTTATCAATTGGCTTGTAATGATAAAGATAAAAAATCTTTAAGCAGTATATCAACTATATAATCATTAACGCCGTTTTTCTGAAATGATCCCTTTTAAAATGTGTTTCGAATACCCAGCAATGGTATTTCTTTTATCATATAAACGTTAACAGGATAAACATCGGATAAATATGGAATACATTTAAAAGTGACTACATTATCGAAAAATGTAATCAAAAATGTTTTATATTTTTCAAGTTCGCCTGAAGATTTATTGTTCGAAATTAAATGATCAGGTTTAACGTTACTATTTATTAAGAAATAAGTATCCAAACCTTCATAAAAATCATTTTTAAATAGCCAAATTCACATAAAAATATTTAGGTTATATGATAAAGTAATTAACAAAAATATTATTAAGTTGTTTTTATCGAAAAGATTATCCTATTATGAGACCGAACTCTAGAAGGTAAGCTTGTCTACACCAAACGTCAAATTACTAGATCCAATTTTTACTTTAAGGTAAACATATTGAACTCAATTTCAATTTACAAAAAAATACATTTTCGTAGTAGGTAGCTTAACTGTTGACTGTGACAGCTAATATACATTAACAAACCGGTTCCAGTGCTTTCGTCATTCAAATACAAGTTGCCAATTATGCCGGTTGTGTGTTTAAGCATTTAATCAACTCTTGCGTTCGTCGTTGCGCTTGCGTGAAATTTATAGTAAATTTGAGTGAAAAGTTTAGTTTAGTGATGAATTACATTTGTGTTTGTTGTTTGGTATTATCACAAGGTACGTATAAAAAATAAGAAATATTTCTCTTTTTTTAAGTAAATCCAACTTTTATTTTCATATTCAAGTTGTTATGAAGTAAAACGCGTTTTCAATTTTAAAAGTCTGCTACAGCGAAAAAGTTCTGTTGCGTTGAAACCCAAGAATGTTTCAATGGTATATTTTTGTTTGTTTTGAGTGTTGATAAATATAAACTCATAAAAAACTTATTTTTTAGACTTCATTTACTTATTAACATAACTATTGTCATTAATTTGATTTCATTTGTACCAGTTAGCAATAATTAGTTGTTCGATCAATTCCCTAATTGATTGGTTTCGACGATTGATGGCATAGAAGGTAAGATGGAAGGTGTTCACTTCCATCTTAGTGGCCTCTTGAGTAAAAAGCAATTTAATAGAAAGTTTTTTTTATATACTTAATTTCTTTCAGTTTTATCGATCTCACAAACAAAGAGCCTAAAAAATGAAGCGGTAAGTCTTTTAACAATAAATACTAGTATTACTAAAGCATAATTAAACAATAACTTTGTCTGTAAAACATAGCAAAGAAAGTACGTAGGATTATTTAATTATTCACCAAAACTTGTACGAGAGAACGTCGGTAGGAACGATTGCAGGGTCCAGCTTGGTTTTTTTAAGCTCTTAATATATCTCACATTATAGAGTCATTTTAGTACCATATCACACCAACTATACTGCGTTGCAATGATTACTATATGTTAATGTGACATAGTACTAAAGTATTAATACAGACTTGAGTATTACCGTTAGGTTCATAGTAACGGTAAATCGGAACGAGATAATGTTTTAACAAACTGTAGTTTTGCGAGATAATTTATGCCAAAGGATTATTTTGAATCATTAATTCTAAATATATAAAAGGTTTTGTTCTGAATGAATTGACAAACTAATAGACAACGTATAGGCTGAACCACTAAACTTAAAGATTTTAAATTTCGAAGGTGTTTTTTTAATAGTGAAAACGCTTGCTAGGAGAGAATTTTGAAAATTCAACTCATAAAGGGGTGATAGAGGTCATAAACTGTTGTATGGAAATCTGGTATTTTCGATAAAGACAATATACGTGCTCCTGGTAAAAAAATAAATAAACAAGGGCACCAGTATTTTATTCCCCTCTTAAGAGAATGTAAAAGGGGTTAAAACTTTGTATGAAAGTTCCCCCATCTTTAAACTTAGCATTGAGGCTTTTAATAAGAAAATATCGAACGTATTTTGTTTTATTTTTGGTAATTTTAAGGGAGTAAATTAGGAGTCGATATTAAAGAAAGAAGCATAACATCCTTTAAATCGACCTGTATTTCATTTCTTAATTTATTCTTCTTATAAAAGTCTTACTTAATTACTTAAAACTGAGTATTAATCTCATAAAACCATGAATATTAATACTTTTAAAAATTATTAAATACAATACAATATTCATTAATACTAGTATTAAATAACAAAAATTCTGAGTGCAATATCTTAACTCACACGCGGAAATAATATTTTCATATTTGAAAACATACTCTCAGACCTGATCGCAAATGACAAAAAATATGCCGTAATATTACCGATCCATCTCTGACAAATACATAATACGTTGAAATGGAAGCGTAAACTTTAGTGTATTTTAAAAACAAGTCATAAATATCATTTTATTGTTAATAAACAAAATATTTATCTGAATAGCCATAATAGTGTAACCAATAAGATAAATAGCTTGTTTTCCTTTATCGCATATTATATCTTATTCTCTGCTTGATAGTTTAAATAAAGTAAGTAATTTATAACGAAATTTTTCCTTTTACGTAATGCATTCGTCAGGTACAAACAAAACTGTTTCAGAGAATCTCCGTACGAGTTGAATAATTTTACTATCTGTATGAGAAAGGTAGAGTCCCTGAGAATAGTTACACGTGATTCATTGTTATCAGTCAACTCGGTACAGGCCCTTTTCATAGCGTTTATTGGACAATTTTATAATAATATTTATAACAGGTTAATACACTAATTGGGGACTTTAATTACAAATCATATAGTCGTGAATGCATCCGTTAAGAGATATTTGTACGATGAGCGTTAGCAATTGTACCCAAGACATGGATGTTTATTAACTTATTAACTTTTTGACGACCGTTTGGTGCAACGGTAGCGATCCTGCCTTTCGCACCGACGGTCATGGGTTCGAATCCCATAAGGTGCAGATGTTTGTGTGATGAATACCAGCATTTGTACCTGAGTCATGGGTCATATCTATGTATCATAAATGTATGTCTATCCGGTATCCTAGTATCCATAACAAGCTCTGCAGTGCTTACTTTGGGCTAGGCTAATCGGTGTGAATTTAACAAACAGTATTATTATTATTTTTCTATTTAATTTGTTGTTTAATTCTTTATGGAGTTTAAATCCCCTGATTCTTTTTTTTATGGCACCGGCCGACACTCCTAGGGTTAAAGTTATCCGGGCTCTGCTTAATTTAGAATCATATAATTATTATGAGTTGTCCACAATTTGTTTATTATATAAAATTTATGACGTTGTACTCAAGTGGTATTTGTTAATAAACCACTAAATTGAGAAACTTATTAGCGTAGTTGATAAAGCATGACTTAAATACAATCTGATTGGATCGGTGATCATAAATAAATGATGCACTTTTAGCAATTAGGTATGTAGCTTTTTTCGGATTGTTATATTTTAAAATGTTGTTATATCTGAAAAGAAGTCTTAAACTACGTAGTATGTATAATAATAGATTGGTAATAATTATGAACTATACTAGAAATGATATTAGAAAACCTTTTTCTTTATATAACTTAAAATAACAATATCCAAGTTTGTCTTTAAACTTCAATACAAAATTGTACATTACAGTGTAAAATAACATTTAAGTTTGTAATTGACTATTTTGTTTTATAGGAAGAAGATGAAAGATGGAGTTGGGGCTACGTGATTAATAAAAATACAGATGTGAGTAACAATAAAACTATTTTTTATTGATTGCTCGTGGACTTGGCAGACTCTGTCCAACCCAATCACAACTCTACCTTTTGGTCCATCGAGAGACCCACACATGTGTGTGGGTCTCTCGATGGACACTCATAAATATAAAGAAAAATATTCCTTGTGCTGTCCGATAGTGTAGAATAAAATAATAGGATCAAAGCTTTTCTTTGAAGGGTGAAATCGACTCGTAATACTGTAGGTACTTATAAGGTTTGACCATACCCCTTTTCGTTTTACCCGCCAGCCCAATGTGAATTTTATGGCAAAACCCCAATCGTAGTGGACGTTTTTTTGGCTGAGATCTGATGTTCATATACAAAATTAATATTTCTACAAAAAGTTAGAAATTAAAGTTTTTTAAACTTGTCACTAATCAATCCCATTCTTTCTGAGGAAATTTTATGACATTATGCACTGGACACTTCATCGCAGAGCTGTGAAGCTTATTAGAGACAGCAAATTGGTGAAGAGCAAGTTTCATAACTTAGCTCTCCACCGCAAAGTTGCCCGACCGTCGGTCTTTTACATACTATATTTTGGAAAGTGTGTTCAGGAGCTGCACGTACTCATACTACTATCCTCCTTCTTCCATTGGATATCCAGAAGCACTACGGGCTACCATCTATTTTCTTTGTTGCTGGAACTGGCACACCAAGCGCTATTCAACATCTTTTATAATGCTCACAGCAAAGGAGTGGAATTCCATCCCTGAGTCTGTATTATGACCGTCTTGTCCTCGGCCTTGATTGGGATCAAGAATGGGTTCGCACCCATTCAAAATAAAAATAAATCAACTTCGCAGTGATTGTCACCACAAAATTGTAATAGAACGAAATTATAATTTTTTTAAGAGCAGAGTTTTCATAAACATTTTTATACCAAAGTTATTACGGAAACGAGTAATTGCCCTTAATAATTTAGATCCTACTACGCCACAGTGAAGCGTAGCGGTGTTTAGCTAATATTTTATAAAAAAGGCGGAAAATGAAAATCACGTACATTATCGGGGAAACCCTATTCAAATTATCATTTTCATTCCATCAGCGCTGATCCCGTGAATTCCTAAAGACAAAGAAATCTTTTTGATTCTTAATGGGCTCATTAAAGATGTTTAAATGAAATAGAAAAATTAACAATCCAATCATTATTAAAGTATGCATTCTCTAGAAGGTGTAATAATTCAAAACTGTATTGCAGACAAAACTAAAGTACAGTCAAAAAAATCTCAATAGGCTATCTCTACGATATAAAAGAAGGACTTTGTGGGTTTGTTACCATATATAGTTACCATAGTTACCATAGGCCTAAGAATAACAGTCTTTATAATCAATTAACGTTACCATAGCAACGCGTGGCCGGGTTATACCAGCAACGCGTGGCCGGGTTAGCTAGTTAAAATAATATTCAACACTACAGTTTAGAGACTAAATATTGATGCACATAATCAATTGTATTTTTTCTCATGTAAAAAGCTTGTACTATTCTACATGTGAGGTGTTTAAAAACGAATATAGTTGTATAAAAGTATGGTGTCTTAGAATATATATGCTTGATAATCGAATTATGTGTAACATTAAATTGTTTTAATAGAAAAATATTAGAAACATCGAATCTGCTCATAAGTTATTCCCAGCCGGGAAAGGAACCCGCAACCTTTCTGCATTGTTTATTAAACTATGCTATGTTGTCTGGTATCTAAAATAACCAAATCAAATAAAAACACAGTTCTTCATGTTCAAAACATCATTTTATTTGTATGGCATTCAATTGGGCAATTCAATATATTTTTTAGGATAAGTCCTCATTGCAATTGGATACTAGGATGGAACAGAATCCGTGTGAAATACCACCTCCAAAAGTGCCCGACTTCAGAGTGCCTGGTAGAAGGATCAGTCACGTGAGTAAGTATTATTATAAACTATTGACCTTCAACAATTTAAATGACTTTAGTTATAAGTATGCGTTGTGGAATAAATAATGCAAGAGCGAGCAAACATAAGGAAAAAGTCGGAGTAATCTAAACGAAATTTTAATTTAGGGCATTATTGTCATCTTTGATATCTCGGTGCATATTAAGATGTGTTCGCAAGGCTCGGTAGCTCAATTGGGAGAGCATTGGACCGGATTTCCAAAGGTTGCGGGTTCGATTCCCGCCTGAGATTCACTTGTGACCCGAGTCGATTTTTTCTAGTATTTTTCTATTATAATAATTTATCTTATAAGATAGCATTGAAAATGCATAAAATATATAAAAAATTTAAATCTAACATGGCTGTTTTATCTTTATCGATTGACCAAACATTTGTAAAAATGTTTCTTTCGAATACGAGAGGATGTTCCTCTCATTGATGTAACAACGCTGGCCTACAGCGTAAAATCGGGAATGTACTAGAAAATTTCGACGAGTGTTCCCAAGGCTCGGTAGCTCAATTGGGAGAGCATTGGACCGGATTTCCAAAGGTTGCGGGTTCAATTCCCGCCTGAGATTCACTTGTGACCCGAGTCGATTTTTTCTAGTATTTTTCTATTATAATAATTTATCTTATAAGATAGCATTGAAAATGCATAAAATATATAAAAATTTTAAATCTAGCATATTAAGATTATAAATTAACATTTCTGCCATATGATGACCGTTCGGTGCAACGGTAGTGATCTTGCCTTTCGCACCGACGGTCACGGGTTCAAATCCCGGAAGGGGAAAATGTTTGTATGATGAATACGAGCATTTGTACCTGAGTCATGGGTGTTTTTATATATATCTATGGATATTACAAATCGATGTATCATATATTATGTATGTCTATCCGTTAACCTAGTATCGATAACACAAGCCTTACAGTGCTTACTTTGGGCTAGGCTAATTGGTGTGAATGTCAGAAATTTTGTTTATTTATTTTATATATATGTACATTGTACATATCAATATTGATGGATTGAAAACTGAGACATTTTATATAACTATATATTCTATAGCTGCAGTGTTGTTTAGTAACCACATTTTCCACCTTGAGATTAAAACATAACTTAGTTTAAAACAAGACAGAATACGATTTTACTGACGATCTCCATGGTCGAGTGGCTCGTATATCGGTTTTCAAGGTAAAGTCACTTCGTGGTTCAATCTCCGGTCGGGACAATGTAGAAAACAGATAAGATAAGATAAGATATATTTATTTGATGTAGAAAACGGATCTGGGTGTTGTGGTACCTTCGTTCCTTCTGAATTCTATAAGACATGTGCTTTAGATACATGGATGCAGAACAATTTTATGATGTTGTAATATTTATTTTGATTTGATATATACAATGATAAATTAAATACCTACCTTAATTGAAGAAATATCTATTATCCCAATCGTATGGGAGAACAACTATAATTCACAATGCGCATCCAGAATGCGTTGGTGGGTGCTAACTAGGACTAACCAACGGCTTAATGTCCTTTTCGAAGCACAAGCAGAATTCGATATAACAATTTTTCAGATCACTCATCCAATTATATAGTTCTCAACTAAATTCAGTATCTCCAATCAAAAATTTTTGTTTATTACCACAACTGAATATGTTCAAGTTGATTCAATTGATGTTTATGTAATATTTATATTTTGATTTTTACAGAATGTCTGGAGTACATATGGGATATCAAAGAAAGAGAAGATACAATAATTAGAGATGACGCGTGTAAGCCATTTTCGATTCTTATCTTTTTTTCTTTTAAATTTGGTCTTCCTGGTCTAATGCATGTTTTCGTATATACCATACGTTCTTTTAATTATTAAAAATATAAATAGTTATTAACGTAAAAATTCTGCACACAACATAGCCTCTATATATAAATAGCTAAAGTTTTCATTTTTCCTGTCTTTTTTCAACATATTTATTTTCTATTGTCTAGTGGCAGTTAATAAAGTTTATTATCATCAACAGAAAGAAAAAGTTTCTCTAGCTTCAAATAAAATGAATTATTCAAATGAAATAACTCAAACACTTTATTTTGAAAATATGGAAAATATTATTTGAAAACACTAATTCAAATACGTTTTCAGGTAAAAAATATATTGAATCGAAAAAAAATGAAAGTGAGGGTGAGCAATTTTTCGTGGCTGCTATTGGTGGTCGGAATACTCTACCAGGAGAGTTTCCGCATATGGTGAGTTAAAACATAATTGTAGCATTCCATTCTTAGAATAAATTAATTCTAAATTAAAATAATGGCTCTAACAGTTAAAGCTTTAATTAATGGCTTCATTTAAAATTTAGTTCAGTCTTTCACACCGGCGGCCCTGGGGTCGAGTCTCGGAAGGGGTAAATGTTTTTGTGGTAAATACGGATATAAGTACCTGAATCGTAGATAATTATATCTATTTCTATGAAAATTACCTATCTATGTATCATATATGTATGTATATTCATTACTCTAGTATCCACGACACAAGTTTTACAGTATTTACTTTGGGCTAGGCTAATTGGTGTGAATGTAAGACGACTCTTGAATGTAAGACATTATATTATCTGAAAAACTAGCTATGCCCGGCGTGCTTTGGAATACTCTTTTTTGCAGACATACACCACCCTTTTCTGGCTTGGGAACAGCAACTTAGTAAAGTTTCAAAGCAATTCTACAACTATCTTTCGTGTTTTTGCGAGACTAACACGCGGCAATTCCTTAATATATGGATAAGTTTCACGACTTGGTCCCCATGGCTTAAATGCCGAGTCATCTATATTATGCTCTTTATAGTAAACATATCGTTATGAGAGGGTAATGAACAGACGGTCATTAAATCGACCAAGTATGAGTCATATAATTGAGGAAAACAAAACAAATAAAGATAGAAATATAGATTGTCCAACTTATAGCTTGAACGCTTTAATCTTTTATAATGCGCACAGCAAAGGAGTGGAATTCCCTTCCCGCGTCTGTATTTCCGAGTACTTATAACCCATCCATTTTCAAAGCTAGGTTGAATAGGCATTTTCTGGGTTAGCTCGCTTCACCGTGGATCCTTTTTTGGCCCCCGGGCTTGATTGGGATCAAGAACAAACCCATTTTAAATTATAATAAAAATAAACTGAGGAACACGGAATCCGAACCAGGGGTTGAAATACTCTTTTTGTGTTGAATAGTCCATTTATCTAGGGAGGTTATAGGTTACGATCAAAAGGAGCAAAGCATCAATGAAAAATGTTGCAAAAACGGGAAAAAATGTTCCTGTTCCGCTTCCTGGAGCTTCCGTTGTGTGAGCTGCGTAAACGGTTTAAGTTAAGCAAAACATCATGTATCGTGGAATTGTTCACCTTTAAAAGTTCTAAGAAATGTCTTTTAAGGTGGACTTACTATAACTTTTTATTGTAATCAATTTTTCTAAATTAATGAAGGTGTTATAAACATGGTAACAATCGTTATCTAAATAAATCATCTCAATTTCAACAAAATTACCCTTGACATAATTTGATTTTAATGAAAATCTATCATGAGGGGGGATAGTGGATTGAGGTGCTAGCGTCGCTTTTTGTTTCATTTTTAAGACTTGTTGTGGTTTAATATATTATTTGAATATGTTAATCTGGGAAGTAGCATGGATCGTTGATAAATACTTTAAGTGACAGAACGAACTCTGAAGCTGAAGGCGGAAGCTATTAAATAATCCTACTGATATTATAAATGTGAATGTAAGTTTGTTTGTTATGCTTTCACGCAAAACTGCTAAACCGATCATCATGAAACTTCGTACATATATTCTTGGAGGTGTTAAAAGTAACACAGGATACTTTTTATTTAAAAAATATCAAAATGCGGGCGAACCCGTGGGTAAAAGCTAGTATTTATATATATAAGACAACATTACATACATTGTTCTGATCCAAAGTTAAGTAGATAAAGCACTTGTGTTATGGAATTCAGAAACAATGACGGTATCACAACTACCAGACCCAAGCCAATACAGAAAATACCATTTCCTACATTGACCCAACCGGGAATCGAACCCGGGATCTCGGTGTGGCGTTACCATGAAAACTGGTGAACGAGCTACTCGACCACAGAGATCGTCATCTACACTTAAATTATACAGAGGAAAGATTTGTATTTTTGTATGTTTGTAATGAATAAACTCAAGAACTACTTAGCCGATGTCAAAAATTATTTCACCATTCGAAAGCTACATTCACGCTGAGTAGCATAGGCTATATTTAATGGTAGAAAAAATTAAAGAATTTTGTCCACCCGTGCGAAGCCGGGACGGGCCTCTATATTATTATATAAGCATAGGATATTACTATGGCATCATTTTGTTACCAGGTGATATTGTTAAAATGGGGAGCCGTTTTTATGTCATCCTATCTTTATGGAATTTTGATATTAGGTAGTTTTGTTTAAATGACCTAATACAAAAGGCCCATTGTTGAACATTTGTTGTATATCAGGGTGCCATAGGTTGGAGAGCAGTACTTGGAGGGTGGGCGTTTAAATGTGGTGGCTCCCTCATTAGCAGCAAGTTCGTGTTAACAGCGGCGCATTGTGCTAAAGCATCGGATAGGGATACCACCTTAGCCGAAGTTGATCCCAAAATTGTAAGACTGGCCGACAAAAATATTCTGGTAAGTACCAATTTCTAATATCCCCCGATAGATACAGATAACGCTAAAAGTAACTTTGAATCTGGTATCTTCAAAATCGCATTGCTTAAGTCATTAAGTCATAATAAGCTGGAGTTATGGTCACCACATATGATATAAACACACTCTCGTTCAGAAAACATGATTACTTACTTTTTAAAAATCTACTCGATATAATTAGCCTTGCGAGTTTATAAAGACAGGTTAAAAACTTAATGGTATGAACAGCTAAGTGTTGCCTACTTAAAGGTTGCCATGGAAAGCATAAAAATAAAAGCCTAAATAACAGAAGCCATCTTAATTTATGTTAGTGACCATGAGCTAATATAATTTTCAATGCTAATAATTTGGTTTTTACAATTTTTTTTCAAATTAAAGCAAATCCAAAAAGAACTAACGTTACGTTGGTTTTAATTTTCAATAAATGTTTACAATTACAAAAAAAAAAATGAAATCTGGAACAACGTCTTTTGGTGGGTTAGAATATTTTATTGGATAATTATACCGGAAACTTTACAGTTTTTATTGAAAAAAATCTATTTGAACCAATACTTGAGCAAATCAAGAAATGATAAAACTAAACGGCTGTTTCATCTTAATCGACTGTTTTAAGATTTGTAAAAAAAATTTTTCGAATGCGCGAGTATGTTCCTCTCATTGATAAGACAATTCTGGCCCACAGCGTAAAAAGTAGAAAAATAGTAGAAAATTTCGACTGGTGTTCACAAAGCTTGGAAGCATAATTGAGAGAGCATTTGACCGGACATCCAAAGGTTGCGGGTTCGATTCCTGTCTGAGAAAAAATAATATAACTTATACTGCCAATAAATATATAAAAATCGTTAAATCAAGAAATGTTTCAATTATAAGAGCTGTCTGTACTCGAAACTAATGTAACATCCATTGTGAAATTTATTAAGGAAGTTTGATTATTGAGTCTATTTCTAGGAAAATGTTGACGGTAATTACAACATTGGCCATGTGGATGCAAACATAGTGAGAATTATCAGTCACCCCAACTACAAACCACCTAAAAAATATAATGACATTGCCCTCATAGAGTTGGAGAGCGAAGTGTCATTCACTACTTATGTTCAACCAGCATGCTTGTACCATGGCCTTGATAAAGCACTGCTAGGAAAGAAAGCTTCTATGACGGGGTGGGGTGTTGTGGAAACAGGTAATTCTTTACTTCAATTAATCAATATATATATATATATATATATATATTGATTAATATATATATATATATATATATATATATTGATTAATATATATATATATATTGATTAATATATATATATATATATATACCATAGTATGGGTAGATACTTTTAATTTTTACTTTTATTTGTTTAATACCTGTCATTATCAGCCCACTTCTCCAGTACCGCATAAGGTCTGCGTGGCCTTATGCAGTAGCCTATTCTCCTTAGAGTGTTTTTATTCATATGGAAAAACCTGTGGAAAATCCCAACAATGAGTATATTATTAGACTGGAGATAATCAAAAAATACAAAGCCTTCGACAGAAATGAAATTGACAAGTTCAGTTTATCGTTTCTGTTTTTTCTAGTATAAGTAGTAGTATTGACATGCATAAATGTATATAAGTAATTTTGTTTAAGGCCTTTTGCCAAACCTATCGTCGTGCCAACTTAGGGTGAAACATACCAAACGATTTTATAATTTATTCTGTATAAAATATAATGACGCATTTCAAATACCGATGACGCTGCCTTGCCAATGCTGTGCTAAAGCTATGTTTTCTAATGTCGGTCTTCTTTGCTGTTTTAGAGCACAGTTTTGTTCTTAAGTAGGCTGAATCAAGCGCCAAAATGCGTAACTCTAATGAAGATATTAACAATGTTTATGCTTTGGATTATTACTCATTGCTCTGATAATGATTGTCTAAGGTAGATTTTTTTTAATTTTTAATGGGTGCGCTCGTGATCCCAATCAAGCCCGGGGGCCAAGACAGGATTCACCATAACCACTATTCACGCTGGCTTTAAAAACGGAAGGGTTATAAGTAATTTTATATTAACATGTTATAGTATTAAGGTCTTAAATTGCAAACACCCTTACAGGGTGTCACATGTACAAGAAAATGTAAAAATGTAAACATACCATGTAACAATGCAATAAAGTAAATAAATAAATTAAAAAAAATAATAGGAAATACAGTGTGTCTGGATGTGCGATGGAAAAAAGGAGATAACGGTATGAGAACATGCAGCTCCCGAGCATACTCTCCAAAATACAGTATTTAGAAAACCGACAGACAGGCAACTTTGCGGCGGTGAGCTAAGGTGTGAATTTTGCTTTTCACCAATTAGCTGTCACCAATGAGCCTCTCAGCTCTGCGCTGAACCGCGTCCAGTGCAGCAATCTATATATGTTTAATATTATTACAAAATTTTCCAGTAAACCGCACCACATCTCCCGAGCTTCAAGCTATAGAGGTGGATATCCTGGATTCGCAGATGTGTGACAATCTGCTCCGCCCATCATGCAATAGGAACTGGTGTGGCATGCAAGACCATCAGATCTGCGCTGGGGTCTTAGCGGGAGGAGTGGATGCATGCCAGGTCAGTTTTTGCAAAATAGAAAGAAAAATCGAGATTAACGTAATGTAAAATACGACAGTGCATGTTGTAAGCATCCTATGTTTATTTAAATAAGATAGCATTTCCTACAAATAAGGTACCCTTTTATAAAGAAAAAGAAAAATTACTAGTACTAACAAATTAAAGATATTACAGTTAATTTTGGAATATATTTTTTCAGTTTTCTAAGAAACATTATAACTAATAAACACTTATGTCTTATAAAGACATTTTTTATCGTTTTCAGGGTGACTCAGGAGGTCCGTTACAAATAGAAATGTTCCTTCCACAAAAAGATCAAGAGTAAGTGGTTTTCTTTTGAATTTCACAAACGGTCAGCTTAATGCCACGGGTTGTTCTGCGCAAGCTTAAAGTCTATGTATTATCTCACGATAGCGGGCCTGGGGGTAAATCATTCTCGGTTTGATATAAATCTCGTGGTGGTGGTATTATAGACATCTGCTTTTTTCAGCATGTTTAACTTAAACGCACAAATAGCTATACTATATCAGCATACAGTATAGCTATTTGTGCGTTTAAGGAGTACACAGCTGTACTCCTACAATATATTTAAAATTTATCATTAGAAGCAACGTGCAATAAGGATCACTACATGCTTATAATATATTTTACCCAAGGGGAAAACAATTAAGTGTTTAATTATATAATTACTCATGTTGGTGCCTTCTACATTTTCTTGAATCACTTGTCACGAAATATAAAGTTAATACCTAATGTTCAATCAACGCATTTTTCGTTCTCAAACCTATACATAGTTACTTTACTACTTGACTAAATAAGCACAGTTACCTAATTCAGTTCGTCAAATTAAATTCTGTAAATTCTTACAGAATGTTACTCCTCCTATTATATTTGAACACTTATAGAAGATCGTCTAAAATGTGCTGTACTAGTTGCATTTTAGTTAAGTTTCATCGACATCGTTCAACAGTTCTTCCGATATTGTAAACAATTTATAACGTAGGGAACATGAGACGACAAGGATATTATATTGAATTTCAGTTTAAAGAGTAACGCTACCCATTGAACCGTTATGACTGTATTGACTTTTATGGGCTATGTTATTGCCTTGCTTTTGTCTATTTTGTTGTATATTTGTTTGAATGTTTTTTTTATAGTCCACTCTTATTTTGTCAAAATGCATATCAAGTTCTAATGTCCTCGAAATAGTATTCAAAATTTTGTGATTTTATATATAAAGATTCAAATAAAAACGCTTAGGCATCACGACTGCCAGAATTGTCGTTATCGACACGCTTGCACACATATCATCCACAGAAAAGTGGAACTCAATGACACGCGTTTGGTATAAGGATCATCAGCAGGGGACCCTAAAAAAGATTATCTCAAGCTTCACCGTGTTTCGAAAAGCACTTTAAGCATTTGGTTCCAGTTGCAGATACAGCCATTAGCACCCACTTATCTGCACATTGTGGTGCGCGGTGGTGGTTTACGGCTCATTTCTTCTTCTACAGTGTTTGAATACATAGGCCAGTAGAATGTGTCCCGGCTTTGGGACATTCCTCTGTGCCAATATTTAAATGATTTCTAATAATTACAAAATTATTTAAACGAAAACATCAGATTTTTCTATGAGACTATGTGAAACATGAAAATTGCTTGAATATATGAATTATTTATCACAATTTTAGTTGTGCTTCTTCGAATTCGTGTCGGCGGATGCATCAAGTGATCGGCGTGACGTCATTTGGCATCGGGTGCGCGCTACCGAACCTACCGGGTGTGTACACCAGAGTGTCCAGTTTCCTCGACTGGATAGAAGGCATCGTTTGGAAATGAACATTTAAAAAGACTGTTATCAATTCTAAACGTTGATATATGATGTAGGTTAATTATATATTTATATTTCTTTGACCTGTGTAAGTAAAATAAATACCTATAAATCTTGTATTATATTTTAAAAGTATAAATTTACCTAAATTAGCTTCGATTAGTTCACTGTTTTTATTGAATAATGTGATTAATGAAAGATAATTTTACAGCGTATTCATACTAAGGCAACCTTTCAATAGATTCTATTATGAAGGAAAACGGAGATTAAATAGCGCTTGATGAGTTCCTTGCCGGTTATTCTCAGAACAAGGTCTCTAATGGCATAGATTCTCGTCTTTCAGAAACACTTGTAACCAGACTACACTAAATAAATAATTTAAATTTATAAAAGGCTTTCGACCTGTGCTATTGACGGACAGGCGGATGATGCACAACCTAAACCACTGGTTGGAATTTAGAGGATGTATTTATAAAGGGCCGAGTACGCACGCTAAGAAAGTATTTCAGAAAACTTTAACGTTAAGACACGTGAAAGAAATCGTAAACGAACATATTGGTCCATTATTGACTAATTTAGGTATTCAAGTATTCTTGGGGCAAGCTCGTACGATGCTCGGACGATGCGAAGCCTTCTGCCGATCACGATTCGAGAGTTCAGATATTGTTCCTGTAGAGAAATATTTCCTAACGTCTAATAAGAAACTTGGTGTTTAGTATGACAAACCACATGGCCGCAGCGAGGACATGTGGAGGTAACATAAAGTACTTAAATTTAAGAAAATTGTAGAAAAATATGGTAGTACCCTATTTTTGTTTTATGATGAGATGGGTTTTTTATTTTGAAGGTTTGACTTTATGTAACTTTTATGAATGAAATACAAAATTATTTCTTTTAAAGAGTGTTTCATTGTCTTTTAAACACAATTTATGTCACTGAGCTAGGATTCTTAGTATTTAAGATTTTCAGGTATCCTTACGAGATCAGATTAATTACTTTCGAGTGTATTTAAAAATACCTATCCGGATTGACTGCAGGTAGGGTCACTCCCACTCGCCCAAACAATCCCCAATATTTTGTTATTTTACATATATCACATACCCTGTACCCGTCTGTGTTAACCTCTGTAACACGGCAATGTTATGACCTTACTTAATTGATGTAGAAACTTGTTGACTTTGTTTTAATAAAAGATATAAAGAAAATATAATAATTACGTATTGTTTTTATTTTCTTACATTTATATGAATTGCATGTAACGATGTTTAATTTACCAAATGTCTTTGCTTCTTTAAAAGCTGATAAGTTTCTCGTGCTTTTATGATATTTAAAATACATAGTGACTGTAGGTAGGTAAAAAAAATATTTGGCGATTAAAAGGGCCTAGTTTTATATTTAAGCAATATTTTTCTTCCAACAATTTTAATTGCATTTGATTTATAATTTGATTTTGGGGGGTTTTACAAGGTAATTAATTTATTTAACTTTTCTTGCAATTTTATTGGAAGCTTTATAAAATCATAAGTGAAATACCAGGAGCGCATGAAGCGTTACAATATAAAGGGCAGTTCTATAATGCACGGCACTTGTTGCGCCGCCGAGTGGCCGCGCGCACGTTCTACTTTAAGTGTATGTATAAGTTTGCTTGTAAAACGTCCATAATGTAACCGGCTTCGAGTTACTGGCTTGAGTTTATATGTCCTTGGTACATTTGAGACCTAATCAATATTTATCTTGGGTCATCAATGAGGGTATGTACTTGAAACACACTTGATGTTCGATAGCAAAAGGGAAAGATTAGAAAAAAGTTTTGATAACAAAAGCTGATGTATGGAAATGTAAAGTAAAAAATAATGGAAGTTATAAATTTTAATTTACGGATCCTCGTTGAAGTGTTTTTGTTGTAAATCACAATCTTATCTTACTTTTAACATAACGGTAATTTAGTTGTATTACTCACATACTTACTATTTAGGGTTAAGTCTTGAAAATTATAGGGTCTATATGATTAATTTTTTAAAATAAAATCAAACGCATATAATTAAAAATCCCAGTAATTTAGCTATGCTGCAACCAAGTTAAATAAAACTTTCTCTGCAGTGGTTATGTTTTAATTGTTCCATCTTATCTTCCATTGTTCCTTCAGTGATTTTTTGGATGGATTAGCTTAAAAAAAGGGTAAAGGGAGAAATTATTTTATTAAGGAGAGCGGAAATACCAAAAATATATAATCCAAGCGTGGAGGTTGTTTGATTGTTCCCAACAATCGTCTGATTTCTTTGACCATCTGCGTTACTGGGCACTGCTGTATCACCTGGTCCTGAGATTGCAATGACTTCATAACTATTGCTGTGACTGTGTACCCCAAAAGTGTTTACCGAACACACAGATGTGTTTATAAATGCACTGTTATTTAAAAGTCTCTGAATTAGAAAACGCAGGTGCTGCTGGTGCTGTGACTTTGATTCTGAAAAGATCAACACGTCATCAATATAACAATAGCAAAATTTAAATGCTCTCAGCACTTAATCCATAAATTGCTGGAACATTTGTATAGCAATTTAAAGCCCAAATGTCATAAATGTGAATTTAATAAGTCCGAACGGGGTGATGATGGAGGTTTTTGATATGTCACCATCATTTACGATTTGTTATAAATTCTAATAAATCTACTTTGAGAATATCTTTTTTACACACACCAAGTAGCCTAGCCCAAAGTAAGCACTGTAAGGCTTGTGTTATGAATACTAGGGTAACGGACAAACATACATATAATATTAATAGAAATATATAGAAATACCCATGACTCATGTACAAATCCCGTATTCGGCATACAAACATCTGCCCCTTCTGGGATTCGAACCCAGGACCGCCGATGCGAAAAACAGGATCGCTACCTTTGCACCAAACGGTCCCTTTATTATCTGGAAAAGCGAGCGCCCCAGTGCCTTAAAGTCACTGAAAAGTGACCAGCCCTCGTGATTTTACGCACTAAATGCAGAGGCGACGACCATGCGCTCTTTGACGTGCGAGCTTTTCCACGACTCATATTTTGCTACAAGCGTCCGCTGTGAGTCAAGGCCGCGTAGTGGGCCTGGTGTGGATCTAATATGATGACGGTATTAGGCTTCGATACATTGAGCTTTCCAGTAGGGCGCGTAGTGTCAGGGTACTCCCGAAGAATGTCCAGATAAACAGTTTCGGTGTGTCTACACACTTATGCTCTAGCATGTATCGATAAAATATTTTCATTAAGAAGTTGACGAGTGACATGCAGCGTAAGTGATATGCTTTCGTCTTCCAGTCTTTGTTTGCAACAGTTAATCAGCACATTGTGAAAACTCAGAAAATCGACGCCTATAAAATCCGTTTCAAAACATCGGCTACTATAAATTGCACAACGCAGGCCAAATCTAAGGTTAAATTAATATAGCCGAAACGGTATGGTAATAATACTTTGCCGCAAATAGTTCATACCTGCTTTTGGTGTGCGGCTCCTTATCCGAGAACAAGGGAACATGGATATTTATGAGTGTGTATAATATACTGAATCTTGGATTTACGTTTGATAACAAAAAGGCGGCCTGTCAGCAATGGGTAGTGGCCTTGAAAGATAGTGGAACTATTTTATTTTAATTTTATAGGTATTGACATCTGTAAATGAGATAGCTCTCTGAGTGAACGGACTGAAGACAATGTTTATGTTATGTTTACAAAAAAATTATCACAATATTACAATCATGTCAATGTGAAATACAATACAAACAAAAATACTCATATGTCTAAAATTATGTCCCAAGTATTCATTATCTTAATAATAGCATTCAAAGTAGATTGTTTGAATTTATTAATAAGTGTAGAGAAAAGGGCAGCTCAACGTCTCACGTCTCCGCCGCGCCGCTCGCTGGTGCACGGGTTAGGCTGATGTCCGGCGGGCCCGCCTTTTCGTGACAAGTGGACTGTATAATAGTGCTGGTCTTCTCGAGTGCAATGAGCTGCTGTGTTTGGCTAGTTATCTCACTGAATATAATTTCCGTAGGTAAGATTTCGGTTACATTTTATTATATATGGTTGCCACGCAACAAACAAAATGCGAGCGGCAGAAAACGTCTTTTGACGTCTACGCCGTCCATAAAGAATTTGGAATCGTAACCAAATAGATCTTGTTGTACTGAACAACAAGTAATTCCTCAATTTCAACAGACACCTTATTACAGATGTTAAAAGCGTTGTTAATAAGTTGTTTCTATAAATGTTTAACTTAGGAGGCAGAACTTTATGTAGGGGAAAGAGATGTAAATTAGTTTTGACGAACATGCAGATTTCATTAATATAGAGGTAAGGTAAAGGCAGGATCACGAGTACCTAAAACAGTGTCTTAAAATGGTTTAGGTGATCAGCTGTCGAAATGACCCTTATATTTTTTTCTGCACTTTAAAAGGTCTATCAATGTCATCTGAGTATTACAGTTATTAATAACTATCACATTAGACTTCATAGAGACACATCTATATTTAAGAGTTAGAAAAGTAGTTATTGTCAAAGCTAAGTCTTGTGGATGACCAATCACTATAAGCGTGCCCCAAGGATCGAAACTGGGCCCATTTTTATTAGTTGTTTATATGAATGACCTCCCTCATGTTACAAAAAAGATGTGTAAGACGGTACTGTATTCTAGTTTGGTTGTGAAGCTAACAGAGGCCATTTATGTTCGGATGATGTAACTAGTGCCATCACTAAAATAGTGCACACCAATGAATGTAAACGGAGAAAGAGTAGAACTTGTCAATTCTACTAAGATTTTAATCATTATTTTAGATTCAAGGCCGGAAAGGGTTAATTTCGATTAATACTGCGGCGTATACTGTTAAAAAAATTAGAGTGATTACTGATATTGAAACGTCATTAATAGTTTTTTTAGGTATTTTCATAGTATAATGACTAGTGGTTTGTTGTTGTAAGAATATTGAATGTCAGTAATATGTCATTATTATTAAAAAAAGAGCGATGGACGCCATATAAATAGTATAGAGATACTTTCCAATATTTTTTTATGTAAATTAAAGTGTTAACAGTTGCTTCTCAATATATCTATGAAAATATTAAGTAGGAAATACTATGAAAGTTTGAAGAAAGAGTGATGGCCATATAATTAATACAAGAAACAAAAATAAACTTGCCGTTCCAAGTTTCAAGCTTTAAAAAGCAACAGGCTCACTTTTAAGTTGAGGTTTTACTTTTTACAATAAAGTCCTTATTTTTTTTTTCAATTTGCTGGATTTATTCCAACTTAGTACATAAGATAGATTCATTTTATTTCAAAACGAAAAAATTGTTTTCATGCAAATTATAATAACTGAGCCACAGCTACACGTGGCCGGGTCAGCTTGTATTGTAATAAATGTGTACACTTGAAATTACCTATTTCTTCAATCACAATTTATGCTCCCAGAGGAAGTGTCAATTTTATATAAATATCATGGAATTAATAAGTACGATGGAGGTAGTACTTATGCTCAACATGTCATTTAACACGTTCAATGCCGATTCGCTAGGCGAGTTCACTGATATAGATCCTGCGAGTCGGTGGCATTGAACGAGTTAAGCTTGACATGTCATTGTAAAAAAGTGGTGATTTTATATTTAACGTTTGGATGAAATGAATTCTATTACATTTATAATGGTAGCATTAAACCGAACACGCGCTAATTTGCCTCAATTAACATCTGATACTAAAAGTAATTTTAATATTATAAATATTTAAAATAATGTGTTATCAAAAATATATCAATACTGGCAAAATCACATGTGATAGGTTGCTGCAACTCCCAGATGACGCGGTTCGAGTTTCAAGAAATCATCATTAACAAATATTGCTACGTTTCGAAATGCATAATATTATGAAAATGCATAGCATGATATATGATTATTGTATTGACTGCTGTGGTGGTAGAAGAGCCTGGTTTGTGATAAGTTAAGCAGCACAATAAAGAATCATTGCGTGTTTATCACATCTTATAACCCGATTCATGGGCTGTTGGTAGGTTACTCTCTACTCTGTTTCTATAATGTAGCGATTTAATCCTACGCTGTTACGCCCGAATCCCCAATTCTGAATCCCCAATCCCCAATATAAATCCCGCATTAACCAATCGAGGTTCTCGGTCCATTGCTCGTAATTGGAGATTTGCGCCGCGATATTCACATATTGGAATTTTGATAGAGGGAAATCAAGTGTGAGTTTCTTCGTAAGGAAGTTTCCTACCTGGGTCACATTATAACTGACAAAGGTGTAAAACCGAATCCCGAAAAGATCAAGGCTGTTCGTGATTTTCCCCAACCTAAATGTCTAGATTAGTATCCTATTATCGCCGCTTCATACCAAATATATCTCAAATTGCTAAACCTCTAACTAATCTCCTGAAGAAAGACATCCCATTCGAATGGAGAAATGAGCAACAGCTAGCCTTTGAAACTCTAAAGAACAGCTTAATAACTGCTCCTTTATTAGCTTATCCTGACTTTTCCCAGCCATTCAACCTCACGTGCGACGCGTCAAATTACGCAATTTCCGCAATACTATCACAAGGTCCCACAGGGAAAGATCGCCCCATCGCTTACGCTTCCAGAACCCTGAATAAAGCTGAAAGTAACTATAGCGTTACCGAAAAGGAATGCTTAGCAATCATATGGGGAACAAAAACATTTAGGCCATATCTATACGGAAATCAATTTACTATCCTAACTGATCACAAACCTTTAAAATGGTTGTTTAATTGCAAAGACCCAGGTTCTAGGCTCGTTAGGTGGCGTCTAAAATTAGAAGAATTTGATTATAAAATCGAATATAAAAAAGGCAAAATAAATAGTAACGCTGACGCTCTGTCCCGGTTCCCAGTTAACCCAGTTATTGAAAACCATCCTGACGAAGACCAAATCGCTCTTGACCAACGACCAAATCAAGAACCTCCACCGGTAGCATCAAACGATAGTAACCCGACATCTCCATTTAGCCCACTTACCTTGGGTGACCTAGACATACAGCTCCCTACTATTTCTGACGGTGATAATAGTACTAGCAACTTACCTTCCTTTGACCTATTAGAAAATGATGATCTGCCCTTTGCTGACTATAGCCCTGAAAATCAAAACAACTCACCTGTACAAGATTCCCTGCATCCTCCCTCTGTTCCTCAAATTCCTGAAAAGCAAGATCACTTACCTGAATGCTCTCCGCCCACGATTCAAACTTCTGACAGAACCTCTCCGAATCACAATAATGACTATAATGACTTCCTAAAAACGTTTTCTAATAAAAATGAAACCTTCAACACATACATTAAAGAGCACAACGAAAGTCTTCTTAAAAGCAATTCCAAAGCCATCCTGATTCCAGTGTCTATTGACCTCGACGACTCAAATCCTTACCTTCAAGATGTCCTTTCTATCGCAACAGATTCTTCCGATATCACTAACTCTGAAAGAGAATTACATTCATTTAAAAGAATCGAATTAAAGGGGAAAATCTATTACCTTCTCTTTACAAAGGTTTATTATTTTGATGCCTGCACGTACCCAGATATATTTAAAGCTCTAAAATCCGCTCGCGACGATATTCTGCTTTCTGCTGATATTGGCGAAATAGCAATATCAGATTTCAGAAACCTCTTCGAACAACATTCTTTCGTAAAAATATACGGTATGCTTATGTATCTATTTAATAACACTAATATAACGATTAATATACATCACAATACTATTATCTACCCTGTCCCGACCGAAGTTGCAAAAATACTGAGAGAAAATCACGACATCCCAATTGCAGGACACTTAGGCTCTAACAGAATGTATAATAGAATAAAAGAACGCTACTATTGGAAGAATATGAGAACAGACATCGAAAACTATGTTCAAAATTGTAAATTATGTCAGTCAAATAAAGCTTTGCGAAAAATTAATCAGTCTCCAATGCAAATTACGACAACTTCTACACGCCCATTCGAGAGAATTAGTCTCGACATAGTAGGCCCTTTACCCGAAGCCGGACTCCAAAAGCTCAGATTCATACTTACCCTACAAGATGATCTGACAAAATTCTCTATTGCATATCCTATCTCGAACGCCACAGCGGAAGAAACGTGTGAGTGTTTAGTCCACTTCATCTCCTTGTTTGGAATCCCTAAATCTATATTGACCGACCAAGGAACCAACTTCACAGCTGAGCTATTTAAGCGCACCTGTGAGTTTCTTAAAATCAAACAAATTTGGTCTTCACCGTATCACCCGCAAACTCAGGGTGCTCTCGAAAGGAGCCATTCCACCCTAAAAGAGTATCTAAAATCATACGTAAATGAAAACCAAACAGACTGGCATAAATTCGTTTACACTGCCATGCTAACTTACAACAGCAGCGTCCACACAACAACGAGATTCACTCCCTACGAACTCCTTTTTGGCCATAAGCCGTATATTCCAGATTCGGTATTCGACTCGCGTCCTGATGTGACTTATCCCGAATACATAAAAATGCTCCACCACCGTCTAAAGGTGTCTCGCGAAAAAGCCATAGAAAATATAAACGCTTCGAAGGAAAGGTCGAAGTCTTATTATGACAAACATTCCCGTCCCATACAGTACAAAGTAGGTGACTACGTTTACCTAAAAAACCATGTCAGATTGCGTAAAGCCCTTTCACCAATCTGGAAAGGCCCTTACAAAGTTGTGAAAATCCATGGAAATAATAACTTATCTCTTCTGATTAACCGACGTCACGTCAAACATCATTACGATGAAATCAAACCAGCTCACGATGATTAGGATTCAGTATTACATCAACTTATAATTAGAATTTAAGAACTTTTTACTTTACACATATGAATACGTATATATATATATATATATATTATTATTATTATTTAACTATTTTTTCCAGAATGATCGCAGTTTATTGTAATGTCACCCTGGCAGAACATGAAAGTCGTTATATCGAAAATATCATCAAAAGCCCTAGTATTCTCTTCGATCCGGTCGGCACACTAAGGATCCTTAATGATCAATTTCATATCGTTATTCCTTCTGAAGTGATCCCTATACAGAATCATCTTGAAAATGTCCATGAAGTTATGAACATTGTTCGCTTTCATTGTAGAGAAAGTGACGAAATAAATACGTCACAATGTCAAAATACGTTACAACCTATAGAAGCCATTTACAAAGATATTCAGCGCGATTTTCGATCCGTTTCTCATATTATTTCTAACAGCGTAACAAAAAGATCCGCGTGGTTTTCTGGTATAGGTGTTGCATTTAAACATGTATTTGGCACATTGGATGAGGATGATGCCAAAAACTATGACAACGCTGTCCAAGCCCTTTACAGTAATGAGAAAAGGTTAGCGAATTCACTAACAAAAAGCATTATGGTCTCCGAATCCGCTATTTCTAATATTAACAACTCTTTACATGAACTTAACATAAATCAAGCGAAATTAAATGACGTCGTCGATCAACTATCTTTATCTCTTAGTAATGTAACACATATTGTTAATGGTATTAATTTTAAGAATAGATTAGATGATATTTTGAATATTTTACAATCAAATTTATTAACTCTTTCCTTTAAAGTAGAAGATCTACTAAACTCAATTTTATTTGTTAAAAGTAACACTCTGCATCCGTCAATAATGACACCAAACCAAATGTATAATGATATTGTAAATAATCTTAAAATAATTCCTAAATATAAAGATTTTCCCGTAAGCTTAGATATAAGTAATATACATACTCTCATAAATATAGCCGATCTAACATGTTACTATATAAGCGACAAATTAATGTTTATTGTAAAACTGCCTTTAATAGATTTACAGCAATTCAATGTCTATAAAAATATACCTTTGCCAACTCCACACGCTGAAGGGAATTTAAACTCCTTTGCTATGATCCCTCCTTCCGAACACTTTTTGGCCTTAAGCACTGACAAAATATCCTATACTTACCTCAAAGACCTAGATAAATGTAAAAAAATACCTACCGCAACTTACCTCTGTGAAATAACAGATGTCTATACAGTCCTTAGCAATCCTTCCTGTGAGATAGAAATAATTACCAAAGCCCTGACCTTCCTCCCTGAAAACTGTCCCTACAAAACAATCTTTGGCGATTTAGATATTTGGCATAGGCTCTACAATAACAAGTGGGTATTTGTTCAGTCGAAACCCACTAAATTGTCTGTAGAATGTGAACAAAATGTAACAGAAATTATAATAGCCGGTACCGGTGTATTAAACATCCCGTCTGAATGTGTAGCTTTTCATAGAAATTTGAAACTAACCACTAAAGTGTACCCTCGTATAAGAGTGCCTGCTGTATCCTCTGAATTCAACATTATAAACGATAATTGTTGTAAATACAGTCAAAGTAAGAAATTAATTGATAACATTCCTATCCCTAAGATAAAAAGTGTAAATTTAGATGATTTGAAAACGTTCAAGGTCGCTTCCGACCAAATAATAAAAAGTTTACAAGATATTGAATATCCAACTAGCTTTAGTAATCATATTAGTTTTCCAATTTTAAGTATATTATCTTTAGTTGTAGGAATAAGTTTTATTGTAATTTACTTATACAAAAAGGGCAAGTGTTCCAGAAAATTTGACATTAAGAACTCTGATAGTATCCCAGTCCAAGATAGTAGTCTTGAGGACTCAAACAATATTTCATTAGCACCCAGACTACGCATTGATTAATTTTAACGAAAACTTACTTTTCCGTAAGTTTCCTCTTAAGGAGGGGGTTGTTATATATGAACCATGTATCGGGAATTGCAGACCTTTCTGCTGACCATGCATTTCGGTATGTGACGATGGTTCCACACACAAGGTATTGAGTCAGTCTAGCTCGAGCCGTCCTCTGTACCACTTGCCCTACAAATTCAAAATAATTAATTATAAAAGTGAAATTAGTGGAAAGTTTTTTTTAAAACCTTAACCTCGACACGTCGTATAACAGTACGTAAGACTAGTACAAAAAATCCGGCTAAGTGCGAGTCGGACTCTTAGTTAAGTAAAAAAATCACATTTGTTGTATGGGAGCCACCCTTAAATATTAATTATATCTTATTATTTATTATTAAAGTAAAAATACAACTGAGTATTTTGTGAATATTTCAAGTGCCTACCTATTGCCATTATTGACATCGAGCAAAAAAGGGCAAAAAAATCGCGTTTGTTGTATGGGAGCCCCTCTTAAATATTTATTTTATTTTGTTTTTAGTATTTGTTGTTATAGCGGCAACGGAAATAAATTATTTGTGAAAATTTCCACTGTCTCGCGGTTCTTGAGATACAGCGTGGTGACAGACAGACAGACGGACAGACAGACGAACAGACAGCGAAGTCTTAGTAATAGGGTCCCGTTTTTATCCTTTGGGTACGGAACCCTAATAAAAATGATTTATATCGGTATCAAAAGATAACAATATGAATTGATAATATAGAAAAAATTGTATGTCAGGTAATTATTACATGAAAAAAAATCAACTTGTCTCGAGTGTCAGGCGAGAACCAAAACCATGTCCCCTTACTAGCCAGGCGAGTTGTAAGGTCATGTAGTTCATGTTCTAAGGTCCACGTCTACGTCTGCCAGATCCGCTAGTTTATCATTAAATCTCTAGGGGAGGAAATCGATCGATCGATCAGTGATGAACTATTTAATATCCCTAAATATCGATGAACTATTTTAAATTCCATAATAAGTATTTAATTACAGAAGAAAGTTAAAGCGATAAACAAAGGTCTCTCATATTTTATTACATTTTTAATGAAATAAATAAAACGGTAACAAAACGAAATGTCGTATTGTCAGCAATATCCACAATTTTTATAAGCTCTCGTTCTAAGCAGGTATGGTACAATGTGGCTCAAGTTTCAGAGTTATCGCTACCACACGGTGACAAGAGTTTAGCTACTTCTATTAAACTACCAAATAGTTGGCATTCGCTCCATATATGAAGACGATGTACTGAATTTTAGGCATTATACCATCTTCAAATTAGAGAGTCGACATGAAACTTTTTGGGAATGCTTAAAGTTCGTTAGTATCATTTTTTTATGTTATTCTGATCATTTGACTCGTTTCCAGGAGAAGTGTTTGCAGGATTATTAAGGTAATGTTTGCCGTGTACTAACGTCTAATATTTTTACGGGTACTTTTGTAACTATTCGAAAAAATTATGATATTTTTGATATTTTTGCATTGTGAATGCAAAAAATTAAATTAAAAACATATTTTTGTATTTGTTTAGAATAGTGTTTATTTTGAATTTTTATTTTATTAATTTAAAGGTACTGGAAACTACTGAGTCCTTATTTTTTTTTTTCAATTTGCTGGATTTATTCCAACTTAGTACATAAGATAGATTCATTTTATTACAAAACGAAAAAATTGTTTTCATGCAAATTATAATAACTGAGCCACAGCTACACGTGGCCGGGTCAGCTTGTATTGTAATAAATGTGTACACTTGAAATTACCTATTTCTTCAATCACAATTTATGCTCCCAGAGGAAGTGTCAATTTTATATAAATATCATGGAATTAATAAGTACGATGGAGGTAGTACTTATGCTCAACATGTCATTTAACACGTTCAATGCCGATTCGCTAGGCGAGTTCACTGATATAGATCCTGCGAGTCGGTGGCATTGAACGAGTTAAGCTTGACATGTCATTGTAAAAAAGTGGTGATTTTATATTTAACGTTTGGATGAAATGAATTCTATTACATTTATAATGGTAGCATTAAACCGAACACGCGCTAATTTGCCTCAATTAACATCTGATACTAAAAGTAATTTTAATATTATAAATATTTAAAATAATGTGTTATCAAAAATATATCAATACTGGCAAAATCACATGTGATAGGTTGCTGCAACTCCCAGATGACGCGGTTCGAGTTTCAAGAAATCATCATTAACAAATATTGCTACGTTTCGAAATGCATAATATTATGAAAATGCATAGCATGATATATGATTATTGTATTGACTGCTGTGGTGGTAGAAGAGCCTGGTTTGTGATAAGTTAAGCAGCACAATAAAGAATCATTGCGTGTTTATCACATCTTATAACCCGATTCATGGGCTGTTGGTAGGTTACTCTCTACTCTGTTTCTATAATGTAGCGATTTAATCCTACGCTGTTACGCCCGAATCCCCAATTCTGAATCCCCAATCCCCAATATAAATCCCGCATTAACCAATCGAGGTTCTCGGTCCATTGCTCGTAATTGGAGATTTGCGCCGCGATATTCACATATTGGAATTTTGATAGAGGGAAATCTCTTAATGAATGTCAAATGGCATCGTCTTGATGACATTGGTTTTGATTTCAAGCTCGATAAAAGGTTTGCTTCGGTTAGTTCATTTATTGCTCCTGAAGTATTTTCCCTGGGAGCAATATACCTGTTTGTTATAATCAATAGACAATAGGTCAATGCGTCTTTAAAAAAAAATCTAGAGATATCACTTTGTAGGTTTATAGGTAGCTGGGATCAACTCCGGAAAATTAAGAGTCCTTTTATTTAAAAAAAACTTGAAACCTATGAGAAAATTAAGGACCAAATCCTTTATATAAAACTTAAGGTAGGTATTTAGAGGTATACCATGATGTATACCATATATTCAAATAATGTACATTAAGTTAAGATATTTATTTTTAATTTAAAACAATTAATTCTCTAATAAAAATAAATAAACAGAAACCAGCAATGTACACTTTCCGCCTATTTTATACGGCTAATTTTATTGACATATGCAGTAAGGTAATATGTTGGACATCATATTATCATACATTCTCCATATTAATTTAAATTCAGTTAACGTAATTTATAATTTTAAATTCTCCGTATAATTTGCTTTAAAACGGAATCATATAAGACCAATCATTGAATGGTTTTGTCGTTTCGTACATCACTAAAAGAATGTGAATATTTCAATACCTATTAGAAAAATAAATTTAGATGCTTTGCTCGAAGGTCGACTCAGATAGAACTATATACGTACTTATTAAAGAAACCATGTATACGTTAAAATTAAGCCAAATGATTATTTGGTTATCTTCATACTTGGAGAAACAGGTATTTTACTGTAAGACTCCTCAGGCGGTGGCACTTACGTCGAAGGACTAAAAAGACCAATGAATATATAAATTCATTTAAATAGTATATAAGGGCAATAGAGGCGTACGTCCGTAAATACTGCAGCAAAACTACGATTCAGATTACCCGATAGTAAAACGCACACATTGGCTTGTTTCATCGGCTTGACTTTCCTCAGAATGCTACATTTTCAGTTGTAAAACAATTGCTAGTTAATTCTAAAACCACTCATCCACTTAGCCCACACAAGGGGCCGACCCTGAAAGCCACTCTGACTAGACGAGTAGGTGGCTAGTCAGAATAAATCTTCCGGGTTAATGTAAATTAAACCCCTTTGGAATCACAAAACAAATGACATTTGAATTGTTTACGTACAAAAACAAATAAAAGAAGCGAAACATAACAGATGTGTTTAATTTTTTTTTGCGTGTAAGTTTTCACGTTACAATCGCGTTTGAATTATTTTTTCTAAAAAAGATTTTAATACTAGGAATCTAAGATCAGAGACCTAAGTGTAAGTTTTTAAATTTATAAACGTTACTATCGGTTTTAAATTTTTATTAATTATTATTTTGGTATTAATTCTATCTTACAATCTCAAACGTGATAGGCCGTTTAATTATTCAAAAACAAACAGGCTGACTTTCTTGACTCAAACGCGATCACATTTGCTTATTTGACAAAGCAATCCTATGATTAGAGGAAAGTTGACAAAACATGAGTCTATATGCTACGGTGACGTATCTAGGGCGTATCTTTTTACGAAATATTTCTACCAATGATGTATGTAGATGTATACATGAAATCTCATCACGTTCAGTCGATTGGATCGTATTTTTATATAAATAACTATCGAATACGCATGTAAAACCATTAGCGGTATATTGAACGATGATTCTCGATTGTGTGCGAGTAATAAATTGGATGATTAGGGAAATGAGACTGGCAAATCGGTTGGACTGTCGATTTAATGTTCGCGCAACAATTTATATTTTACAATAAATAACTGATATTTTATAAGATGCGTATCAATGCCTGGTGTACTGTGCATTTATTTTTTGACCATACATAAACTTAGGTAGGTAAGAATTTGTCGCAATCCATTTACTTTTTGACTTTTTAAGATGACTCACGCACGGCAATTTGGTTTTTATATAGATTATTATGAAAATATTAACAACAATTTAAATGTATCTACAGAAAAAATATTCTGGAAATATAATTCTACAATTAATATTTTAAGACGTAATGAGAGAACAGAAATACCTAAGGAAACAACAAATTTTGAAAAAGTTTCGCTTACACGCATGAATTAATATTATTCAAATAGCCAGGCCTTATTTCAGACTCACTTATTTGTTTACTTTTGGGTGTTGTTGGAAGGTCAATTGTGTTGCTGAAGAAGCGCTAATGGGGAGTAGGAGTCGTTGCTTGCGAACCTACCAAAGGGAGACTGCATACTCGAGTCGCTGCGTAGCACACGGCGTAACACAATCTTGATGTGTGACTACAGCCATGCTTACCAGCGAGAGATCATGGGAGGCAGCAGTCACCTTCTGCTAGGACTTCCTAGCAAGGTGACTTCACCTTGCAGAAGAAAGCCGCTGCGTGGAGAAGGATGATGACCCAATATATAACATAATGTATAACGACACAGTAGATACAAGAGTTGAAATTAACAAAAAAAAAGATCAAATGTATCATAGTAACTTAGAGGCGGGTGAGTGTACAACACATTATTTATTTTGCTTGTACAAAATAAATAATGAGGTGTACATTCACGAACAATAAGATGTATACACCGTAGAACCATGTCAAAATACGTCAATTATTCATTTCTATACGAAACAAATCTTTGCTTTCGGTCGATTTAGTGTAACATGGTTGTACGGTGTAACATCTTATCACTCGTGACCTTATCACTTTATGACAATACTGCATGTACTGACAATAAAATCTATTCGCAATTACGCTGAAACTGCTGTTAGAACCGACTCGAACTTCAGCAACACTTTGAGCCTTTCCGAATCAGGGACGCATAGATAGAATATACGGTTAGGTGGTGAGTAAAGCAAATTAAAGTCGGTTACAAATATATGTTTTTATTCGCTAGTCACCGTCATCTCAGCCAAATGACGTCCAATGCTGGATAAAGGCCTACCCCAAGGATCTTCACAATGACCGGCCCTACGCTGCACGCATCCAGGTGCTTCCCGCGGCTTCTACAGGCTTTAGTTCTATTGCTCGTTACCGATTTAATCTAAACTTACCATTTTTTTTGTAAGAGTACTAACGAACTACTACAAAACTAAACTAAAATGTAAAGAAATTATAACAGGAAAAAAATCTACATATCTTTGACCAGCAATTGTAGCCGGGTTTAATTGGGTCAACACACAACGTAAGCCAGTGTATAATAGTGTAGAAACAATCCACCATTGAATCAGCAAACATCTCCGACGCGCTGAATAAACGAGGCATCACTATGCACCCCGAACACGTTATTCTACTGAACACGTAGGGCGCTATACAGCTTTTACTGTATGAGTAACCCACAGACTGATCGTGTGGAAGGTACAGTAGGGTTGAAAAAGAGTTCGTTTAATTTCCGCCCAGTAACGCGGAAACCTACGAGCCATCATATTCGCTCTTAATATAAACTATGCTGATGTCTCTGAATTCTACTAGAATCTCGATTGTAGATTATTTGGGTTGTCAACAAATATAAAAAAGGCATGAGGCCTTCTAGAAAGAGTTATGGTTAAGCAACCTTACTGTAGGTACGTAAATAGTATTGTTGTGTTAGAAAGAGTCACAGGTGCGAAGTGTTACGTTGGTTGGCAAGGGAAAGGAAATAGATGAATGGCTGATTAAATTTAACGAGACTAATTAGTTAGATCCTTAGTATTTTAAATGATAATCCGATTTCAAAGAAGGCAAGGCGAATCTATTCAACACGAAGTTCTGTGATATTAGTCAAATGTTTGAAAGCTTAACAGTAATTTATTAGGCAATTTTAAGTCAATAAATTCAAAACTCGTTTCGCTTAGTTTTGCAGAAAAGGCGGTATATTTTAGCACAAAGCATATGCGGGATTCTAACAGTTAAAGATCGCATTTTCAATGTGAGGTCAGAGGCCTTAATACTATCATTTCCAAGGATCTGCCGTTTCAGATGTAGTGAGACGGGATGTTTTCCTTTCAAATTTTCTAAAATTATGAATATACGAAATGTTTAGGTGAAAATACATTGTAGAGGGTTTTAATATAATACATAAATGATTTATAAGTTTGACTTAAGAATGAACTCTCCCTGACATATTTAAAAATAAATGAATTATATAAAATATATGCACTTGATTGGTAAAAGGTTGTAATCTTTTATAGCACCACCATGTTTTATCAGCTGTCTTGGAACCATGGAATCGCCTTTTATTTTGGCGACAAAGTCTATCTTGATTTGGGGTGCGATTTGTGTCAACACTTTTGCACGACCACACGTAGCCACTAGATGGAATGAAATCTGGGCTGCTGCAGCAGCTGCAGAAAGTCACGAACACAGTTTGAAAGTGTGCAGCCCTTGCAAGCACATCTTTATTTCCTTTAACGTAGACACTATGCATTTATGGGGCCTAAAAGTCATGCCTCTTTTGAAAAAATGTTTGTCCGTGTAATTGAAGTGACTGGACACAAAAGAGCTGTCAGTTTCTTCTGCTAACGTATAGTTTTAGCAATTAACATCTAACACGCTGTCAGCCCTTCGAGCACCTATTTCAACTGCAGTTATGAGGCAGCTTTCTACCTTTTTTGTAGTTTTATTAATTTATTCATAGATAAAATATCTTATGTCTTACGTATGTTTTCGGTGCATACTTGTTTCTCTTTTGAGATATCCAGTTTAAGTTAAATACAATTTTATAATAAGTTTGGTGTGTAGGTTACTAATGTTAAAAATTAAGAGGTCGTTTAATATTTGCTTGTGGATCTTAATTTATCATCCAGGTAAAGTTAAAAAGTACTTACCTATATAAACAACAACGACTTGGAAAAAATGCTAATTCTTACTACATTGACCTTTGGAACATTATGCGGGGTCGCTATAGTTGCACCATCATAAACATCGTCGTCACATCAGTCTTACGAAGCCTACCTCGGGCGTAGGTCTTGATCGGTGTTGCGTAGTCCGCATCACCATGACGTTGGTTATTGTCAAAATGTTATAATAATGTACTATCGAGGTCTCTCGTACCTTACCACTTTGTAGAAATATTCGCTTGAACTTGTGACGGGGTGCAGCCGGAGAAATAAAAGCACTCAAAGTCACTTAAGTTTTGTATTTATGAAATTAAGGCACAACTGAAACAATTATATAAAAAAGGTAAATTACACTGAATACAAAAACAATTTCACATTTATCACTAAAAACATATTATAAAAGGTAGGGCTACTTACAATAGTGCCTTAAAGAAACTTATAGACTTATAAACAGGAACTGGTGGTACAGAATATATATACAGGAAAACTTGTGAATTATGCTTATGAGCTTATTATACTTGTGAGCTTATTATAACTGCTCAGCACTATAAATATATTTAAATAATTTGTCATCGGTGAGTCAACCACTCTACGCGCTGACTCTGGTAAGAATAAACTTCGAACAAAACAAATAAAAAGAGACCGACAGTAAATTTAAAATAGGAAACAGAGACAGACAGTAAATTTAAAACAGGAAACGAAGAGAAAAGAAAATATGAAAAATGGCCAGAGAAGAGCGCAATGAAAGCAACGAGTCGCCAATATAGCTATGGCGCCTCGTTACAAACTGATCGCATCCGACACGCCCACACGACCCCTAATTGGCTTCGTATTTTACTACGATTTATACTACGGCCAATCATAAACAACTAGTTTTAAAATAGCCCTTGATGTCAGTACTGTCAACTGTCAATCTGCTCTCACTTGCTTGTTTGCGCACGCGCGCCATTGTTGAATGAATGGAGCGGGGCGTGGCCTGAAGTGATAGGCATCGTGCAGTCTGCTAGCGACTTTCGTCTTAGGACTGATAAGGCGCCAGAGGCTTATTTAAAAACAAATAAAGTAAGTCTCTATAGATTCCAAGATTTTTATTCAACAAAAACTGGGGTTGTCTAATCTAAATAGCATATTATTATCATACAAGTAATAAGAATTTTCAAAATAAAATGCACTTATAACGATAGCCACTCAGCTGTTTGTATTCAGGTTCAGTATGTTGATGATTTTAGATTGGTATAATTCTAATTGATATTATCCTGTAGAATCAAGAGGATGATGATACGTATATGTAGTATGGTTCGTGCATGATGTCATTATCAAACTTATGTTGCAAAGCGACTATTACAACTGTTATCTCTTAATTTATTGATGACGCCAAAATTAATGCAGTAGTTTATTTCCTCCAATCTTATAGTAATAAGGAAAAAACAGTATTGTGTAATTCCCAGTTTCTAACAATAACAATTTGCATTTTGGAACAAATATAATATTAATAGAGCTATAGAAGAATCATAACAATAATGTTAATTATTTTTTTATTGATTACTTATAAGATTACTATGTTTAGGCTCTTAAATATAGCTTAAATATTATATATTATCATGATACACTGTTTGTTTAAAATAGTAGTGATATTTAAGAATTAAAAATATAACTGTACAGGATTACAATATTTATGAAGTGTGTGTCAATATTATATTTGTTATGTATTAAGCACATTATATATTTCTTTTGTTTGACCTTTTATTATGATATCAGTTCTATCAATTTTATCATGAATATTGTCTAATAATTTATTTTGTTCTTCAGTCTCTATACTTATCTCATTACCAATATCTTTTAATTTTTGTATGGACATGGACATATTATTCAAGTTTTCAGATACTAGATCATCGGTGCTCTTACTATCTGTTATGGAAGTGGACAAAGCTGCTTTGTCGACAAATTTTAAATGAAGGTATGAATCAGAATTGTATTGAGCTTCGGATTTAATATTCTTAGATATGCTTTTCTCATTTTTATCAAATCGACTAAAATTTCGTTTGAAACTTTTCCTTGTCACAGTTTCAAATAGTTTACTATCAGATTTTGCAGAAATATAATTTTTTAATCCATGGAAAACTGATTTGATACCTTTTAAATGCGTTTGGCTGGATTTCAGATTTATATTTACTCCATCAAGCCACTGGTTTGTTTTCTCAAGTACGGTACGTTGATGACCAAGTTCATTAGTTATATTAATTCCTATTTCTTCTGAGCAATGTAGCATGGTTAAGCTTCGCGAAGTAGAATTTATCATACTTTCTTCCAATTCTCTTTTTCTTTCCAGCATTGTTTGTATTCGATGTCCAGATTCCGTGATGTGATTTTCATAACGAGAAGCTGATCTAGACCGTATTGGTGGAAACCTTGGCCTATAACTCTCTGTCTGATTCTCTGTCTCAGTATCCTCTTCAAACTCATCATCAAATAATTTCTTAGTCCTGACAATGTACTTATGCTTCGACATTTCACTACACTTTTTACGTGCAGGTTTGCACGTCACAACACTGTTTGCGACACCGCCCAACTGGAAGAATAGTGGTTAATGAATTTCCTTCCTGTTGTATTAATCGAATGATATTTATGTCTCTACTGAGTGTCGTCATTCCAAGAACAGTTCTATGTATGAGATTTTATTCTATTAATTTAAGGTATAAAAAATTATAAGTTACCTAGTGTCTTTATGATATTTTAAAAAATTTCAGACTTTCCTTTATTGATAAAATATCGATGGCGTTTTGTAAAAACTTATTATTTTGTGATGGCGGTTAAGTGTCTGGGTATTCGATTCAAAGGGCAGACTACATTAATAGTGTATGCTTAATACAAAACAAAATACAGATGCAAATATGTTTATGTGCTGTAAATTTGATGTTGGATAATATGATTAAAAGCCTTACCATATTTAGCAATTTATACATAACATGAAATAGCAAAGGTTGCTTAGATACTAATGGAAAGTTAAGAACATTCTATTGCTGTATTGATTATAGTTATTTCCATGCGACTCAATATATAAAAAAAACTTTTCTATTTATGTCCTCCGTCACAACTAAATCCGTTCTGTCCTCGTGATATAAAATAACTCTGATAATAAAACTATTAGCATTAAGAATTCTAAACGTGTAAAAAGGAAAAGGAATTTTAAAACTTTAACGCTGTTACTCGTAGTAAGAATTTTAAAGTTATAATAATAATTATGTTTCTTACATTCCCACCAATTAGCGTAGCCCAAAGTAAGCATTCTAAGGCTTGTGTTATGGATACTAGGATAACGGATAGACATACATATATATAAATATAAACGTAAACACCAATGACTTACGTACAAATACTCGTATTCATCAAAAAATATCTGCCCCTTTCGGGGTTCGAATCTAGGATTGTTGATGCGAAAGGCAGGATTGCTACCATTGCACCAAACGGTCTGCTTTAACATTGTTTGGATTCAATTTTCTTGAATAGATTCCTGATTACCATTAGGAGTTTTCTTACTGACAATCAGGTCAATGTCTTTAGCCTTTACGACACTTTTAAGTTCCTTTGTTAATGTAAATAAACCAATGAGTGTTATCATCGTCCCGTTTTCGCTAGCCACGATTACGTCTGTAGCCTGCGATAAATTCAAGCTTCGCCAAATCCGAGCGAAAAACATACCTCAGAGAGAGACATAGTTAATAACTTCAACAGCAAAGAAATTCATGAGGGTATAATTTAATAACGTAATTCATCAGCGATATAATGAAGATGTAAAAGAGAGAAATGAGATGAAATTAATTGAACTTATTGCTCAGAGGTTCCCTACAATTTTTAATATAGAGATATTGACATGAGCGTAATGACAAGAATGTTATAAAGGTAATTAGTATTAATAGGAAAAAAAATCCTAATTATTTTTGGCTTTTTTGAAATTTCTTGAACCTCTTTGACTCGATTTTGTTTTCTTGTTAAATTACCTTTTAAAAATAAAAATTTTGTGAAACTTTTTAAGTTATTTGAATGACCTAATAATTTAATTAAAATGCAGATGCCATACTGCATGCATCCTTTTTATACAATTCTACTATCTCTTTCGTATCAAGAATTGTTTTCGCTCGGAGCTTATCTCCGCTTTTGTGTTCGTAATAAATTCGTTCTCTTTGGACCTCAACAATGCCTTCGCGGGCTGAGATTACCTTGTGTTTTTATTTAAGATATCGTCAATTGGTAAGTGGTTTTTTTATCAGAACATTCCATTCTTTGTCTTTTTAGACAGAATTTGCATCTACTAAACAATCATATCTGATAGGAGATGAAAACCAGATAATAAGCAGACATTGCGAGACACCAAAGCTGTTTTCAAATAAAACGTTTATTTTATACTAAAACCAAATTTTAACAAATAATTTTTATTCTTTCACGTTAGCTTTTCAACAACAAATAATATGAATTCAATTCTAAAAACATTCGCTTAGTAAATAAATGAGTAAGTTCCGCTGGATAAAGCACTAGGCAGTCATAGCCTGGAGGGAGTTCTGTTCAAAGTGTGTCGTTGCCTCTTAACAAGGAAACTTCAGAGTTAATCGGACTTTTACACAGTTTCTTTCAACCTCTACTATGAGTTTTTTCAAGTACTGGTCAAGCATCTTTAAGAATGCGGGTGATGAGTAAATAATGCGTATAAAATATTTTTTTTGATAAACTATACTTGATTTTAAACATCTAACTCTATAACTATATCATACTATACTAAGGTTCGTTTCAATCAAAAATATTATTTTCGATTTTTTACTGTTTTCCAAATCTAGAAACAAAGTTATTCACTTAGTGATTAAGGTTGTCAAAGAAAAATTAATTCCATTTATAAACTAAGATTGTTTTGATTGAAAAAGATATTACATAAAAAGAACTTCATAACATTTTGTTAGTCATATTTAAGTCACATGTAAAGGTGATGTACAGCAATAGTAAATACACTCGGCGTCAAAAAAATCGCACCTCTAAGAAAATCACGTTCAAATGGCATTAACTCTGGATATGCACATGCAGTCGTATTAATTATAATTTTATTTAAAAGGTTACTTAATTAACTTAATAAAAAAACATTATTTTTCATTATCAAATAAAACCTAAAGCAACAAATAAAGGGTCACAAAAATTCTAAGGAAATTTTGCTGCTCGGGAGAGTCGCGAGTTGCGCTAACTTTGTGGGTATAAAGAGGTCAACACGGGTTCAATGTGGGTCATTCGCTATTAAACCGTTGAAGGGGACACACGCACTGATTTTACTGAAGAAAGAACATCTGGAAAATGGACACTACAGCTGATGAGGCCGCTCAAGTGGTTGCACTACTGCAAGCAGGGGTGCGGCAGTGTGATGTCGCCCGGCAACTGAATCTGAGCCGTTTTTCGGTTCGTAGAGTCTACCAGCGCTTTTTAGAGACCGGTGGCTATATCCGGCGACATGGGTCCGGTAGACGTCGCTGCACTTCGGAAAGAGACGACCGGTTCGTTGTGTCGTACTCTTTGAGAAATCGCTTCTCAAACGCTGTTCAGCTGCAACAGGAGCTCCAGGCAGTTCGCAGACGCACCGTGAGTGTATCCACGGTTAGAAGAAGACTGAAGGAGAAGAACATAGCAGCCCGCAGAGCTGCTACAGGTCCAAAATTGACTGCAGCGCACCGACGAGCCCGCTTGCAGTTTGCTCGCGACCACGTCGATTGGACCATTGAGCAGTGGGGAGCTGTTCTCTTCTCAGACGAGACACGAGTGTGTCTTTTCTGCAACGACCGACGAAGAAGAGTATACCGGAGGCAGGGTGAACGTTTCGCTCAAGCCTGCATCCAGGAGACGGTGGAATATGGAGGCGGATCCTGCATGTTCTGGGGCGGTATGTCGGCTGCCGGCAAAACCGACCTGGTCTGCGTCTCCCGGACCGGAGGTGCTCGCGGACAAGGGTCGCTGACTGCGCGCCGCTATATCACAGAGATCCTGGATGTGCATGTGGTCCCTTTTGCCGAATCTTTTGGCGAGGGGTTCACATTAATGCACGACAACGCTCGCGCACACACTGCAGCCATCGTGAACGACTTCCTGCGGAGGTCCCAAATTCCTGTGATGCAGTGGCCAGCGAGAAGTCCTGATCTGAATCCGATAGAGCACCTCTGGGACCATCTTAAACGTAAGGTTCGATCTCGGGATCCGGCTCCTTCGACTCTAGAGGAACTCCAAACCGCGGTGATTGAAGAATGGGGTCTTATCCCTCAAGAAGAGCTCCTGAAGTTGGTGAGGTCTATGAGGGACCGTATGGAAGCCGTCATCAGGGCAAGGGGGGGTAACACTAGATTTTGAGTTAATTTTAAGACACTTTTTGTACATTTTTTTTGTAAATTATCGATTATTAATTAGGACTTAATTAAGATTTTTTATTATTTTTCAAATTTTTATGCTTTTTGTATAATTTTAATTAAAAAAAAGATTGCACTTAATTGTTGTTTGATGCTCCTTTTTGTTACCTTTCTAATGATACCTAACACTATCCTCTATATAAGGTTTAGGAATTTTTGAATAAGATTTTTATAAGGTGCGATTTTTTTGACGCCGAGTTTATATACATTTGAGACAGACAATTCTTAGAAAGTTGTGATTTGTGTAGTTGTTCAAGTACTTCTATTAAGGTCGTCTCAATTCCATGCAAGTACATTTTTATTTTTTACATATATTTTAATAATATTGAAACTGAAATCAAAGATAAGTAAGTAGAAATTGATTAAAATGTAAAAAGAAAAAATTTATATTTTAATCGAAAGGATAAATGATATTTCTCTTAATAATATCATAATTATCTTAAAGTTCAGCAAATCACGAAGTATTAAATGTCAAACTTAATTTTACTTATACTAATATCTTAAGTAGAGAAGCTTAATTACATACGAAAATGCCGATTTTCTGCTATGCATTATTATGCAAAACTCCGTAAATAGTAACTACAGTTTCGGTTATAATTATATTCAACAAATAAAATCCAATTAATTAAAATTGATTAATATTGAAAAAAACATTTATTTGGTCCCTTTTTAGTTTTGACAAATTGATTTAAAAACATATTTTCTTTACATATGTTATATTACCTATTTAAAAGAACTTATTTTCGATGCTTTTTAATAAACAATAAACTTTGTGTTTATTTCACTTCAATAACGATCAATTAGGCAAACCAAATTTCACAAGGACTTATAATGTAAAGTTAGAAAATATTTTTTTTTTTTTTTGCGGAAATAAACTTTTCAAAAAAATATTGACAAAATCATAGTGCTATTTACATGGTCTACGCACCTAATAAATGGTGAAGCTGCAAGTTGTGTTAGCGTATGCGGTATTGGCATCTATTCGCGGAAGGGCGGGCGTTTTTTTTTTGCGGAAGTAAGCTATATATTTTTGTTTCATTAATTTTAATCAATCATGGTACCTACTATAAAGTTTATATTAAGTGTTGAGAAACAATTGATCATGGAATCCATTAAATTAGATAACTGGTTTGGCCGTGCAGGAGTCACCTAGCCAAACAGTTTCGTGTTCGATCTGCAAATATTTGCGAGCGATATAGTGTGAGTATTACGTTATGTTTGGATTTAATTTGATTGAATGTGTGCATAAAATAACTCATATATATAAATTTTGTGATGCCTGTTATGCATTCGAAACTTTTCAAAAATTTACCTAATTTTGTTCCTTCAATATTTAATTTAATTTATGCTTAACCGATTCGTTGCTACATACAATTACCAGAAACGAAAGCAACGAGCTTCATTTACGTGAAAAAGGAAGATAATTTTATTCTGGGAAGATTTTCCTAAAACTTAATTTGAAGGAGTTATCGTCGATTTAAAAATGACGCGGCTCCAGTGGCTAGCGCCACACGCAAAAGAAAGATAGCAACGAATCAGTTAATTGTCTAAAAAACCTACCCACCTATGTAGGTCTTACATATGTATGTAAGCCCATTTTTTTATCATGACAGATAATTCTTGAGGAATAAAAGTGTCTAGTAACTTTTTCACTATTACAACTTAACCAGTATTTTGGACGTAAGCTGTAAGGTTAAGTTAAAACAGTGACGAAAAAATTACAGGCCTTACCAATTTGACCCAAGTAAAATTCTTTAAAAATCGATTTGGATATTTTTTATTTATTTATTTGAGGACAACTCATGTCTTAATTAGATGCTGCTACAACATGCTGCTATCCATAAAAGTTAATACATTCGGTACCAGGATTTATTATTAAATTAAAACTCTACAGCGCTCAGACATACAACTGAGTATAAATACCTATACACTCCTTACATAACATTCCTTCTCTCTTGGAAGTATGAGATTTAATAAAAGTTTGTAAGTCTATTTATTTTCACATTTAAGAACCAATTTTATTTTATATTGTAATTTTATATTAATATTTTCCACAATACCCTAAGTGCCACACGAGCTCACTGAAAGAAACATAATGAACCGTGTACTCATTTGTGATTCTTTATTGAGGCGTAATGAAACCGAACCGTTTTTGAAGAGATTGATAACTGGTAATGAAAAGTGGATCACGTATGACAAGAAAGTGTGAAAAAGGTCGTGGTTAAAGGTCAGTCAGGCTTCAGAGACTGTGGCAAAACTTGGGTTGACTCGCAACAAGGTGATGCTGTGTCTATGGTGGGATTTTAAGGGCATTGTTCATTATGAACTTTTACCGCCGGGAGAACCATCGATTCGGATCTCTACTGCCAACAACTGATGAGATTAAAGCAGAAAGTTGAGAGAAAGCGGCCGGAATTGTTTTCGACGAGACATTATCGTCTTCCATTACGATAACGCTAGACCACATACATCTTTAGCCACTCAGCAATAATTAAGAACGTTTGGCTGCGAGGTGTTAATGCATCCGCCATATAGCCCTGACATTGCACCATCAGATTTCTACCAGTTTCGGTCTCTTAAGAATTTTTTAGGCAGTGTCAGGTTAACATCAAGAGAGGACTGCCAAAACTACTTGTTGCGTTTTTTGATCAGAAGTCCTAAAATTTCTACAGTAACGGGATCATGTCTCTACCTACAAGATGGTAGGAAGCCTACGATTTAAATGGCACATGTGTATATACTGTAATTAAATGTAAATTTACTTTGAAAAAATATGGCTTGAATTTTCATATAAAATGCGAAGAAAGTTTAACCCCAACCTATTTTGTGGGAATATTAAGTTAAGATTTCTAAGAGTTTGTTAAAAAAAACTATACTGTTCTCTTAAACTTCAATGCAAGCTGTCTTTTCTTAATTAACTGAAAAGATTGCAAATATTAATTACAAATAATCATAGCTTAAGTTAACTTTGAACATAAGCCTCTCTTTAAATCCCATTTTAGTTGTTTACTTTTTTAGACTCTTTCTTTTTTTTTTAGTTCTTACACTTCCGCGCACATTACACATTAGAATAAAACACTTTTTTTACGGATTTTTGCGCATGTTTTATTTTATTTTATATTTAATCCTGACGTTTCGACTCCTTCTGTGATCACGGCTCCTGTAAAGGAGTCGAAACGTCAGGATTAAATATAAAATAAAATAAAACATGCGCAAAAATCCGTAAAAAAAGTGTTTTACTCTTTCTTTTTCTTTATACCTTTCATATTATCATGATAATATAAAAGGTATGTTGAATAAACGCCTGTTTTTAATTAAGTAAATATAATGCTTTTTGTTTAACAAAGATAACTGATTAATTAAATATTACATGCAAATAGCTGATTCAAGATAAAATCGGTAAAGTCTATATTATATACATAATAGTCACCATCTAACAATTTATTAGTAAACCCTCTTCAAAAATTTGAATCCAAAATAACACAAGTAATTGTTATCATACTTGTTTTCTCACATTGAAGCTTCAAGCTTCTTTTAAACTTCGGGGAAATTGTTAAGGAAGCGATTGTAAACAGTTCCTCTAAGAAAATAGTCGATTCAGAAGTTCTGGGTCAAATAATAGGAATGGTATTTGGGTTGCGCCGAAGTAGGTCTAAGAATGGGCCACCAAATTTAGACTGCAAGTCATTAATCTTAGCCACTTGTTTCATTGGACGGAGGAAATTACAAACTTACAAGTCATTTACTAACTGTTGTTTGAACCAGGGCCAGACTTAAACCTCTGTTATTAACGTGTTAGATTTTAACTAATATTTACCTTTTTTTAGAAAAGTAAAAAATATAACAAACGTCCAATCTTCACACACCGCTAAAAAGAATTGACATTTAAAATATAGCACTGAATAAAATTGATCTTATACGTGAACGATATAGTGAAAAAAACTTATTTAACTGTGGTACTACTGCGCTGCTGCCGATTATCCCTTTTTTAAAATGTATCGTTATTTTCATTAATATTTACTAACTGAAACTTATAAGAGCTAAGTTAAAAAAAATATGAATATTTTGTGTAAGAGAGAAAACTTCTTTTTCATCAAAGTTTAAGGTCAACGCGGTTATTAAAGTCAGCCAAGATTTTTACAGTTTTTACATTTTTGCATTAAAAATATATTAATAAGTAAGTTCCTACTAAACGTAGCACTATCGACTCATTAAGGTTGAAGTCTAGTCTACACGCTTCTATAACAGACCATTAAAGGACTAAATTGATAAACTTAAGTTGTGATAGTTTAGTGGTTCAAAAGGTTCGGTAGTTCAATTGGGAGAGCATTGGACCGGACATTCAAAGATTGCGGGTTTGATTCCCGCCTGAGAATTGACTTGTGAACCGAGTAAATTTTTTCAATTATTTTTCTAAAATAATTTATCGTATAAGAAAGCATTGAAAAACTATAAAAATGAATAAATACATTTTTTTTTAAATAAAACAGCAGGTATATAAAAATGAGAACAAAGGCAGAATAAATAGATTATTGTATACATAGTCAGTTTTGTTGCAGCGGCAAAGATACTCGGCTCAGCATATGTCATGGCGGAGTGTCATAGCAGCAATGCTGCTTTTCAGACGAAACCGGAGGATAAAATATTATTGTGAGCTTGCCTTGATCCACTTCTTTCAGTATAGTTAATCCTTTAGGGTTCCCTGGTTGTTTTAAAAATATTATTTATCTAATCATATAAAAACTAAATAATACTAATAATATCTCTTAAATTCATACCACTTAGCCTAGCACAAAGTAAGCACTGTAAGGCTTGTTTCATGGATACTAGGATAACGGATAGACATATATACGATACCTAAATAAGTAATATTCATACAAATATCCATAACTCAGGTAGGAGCATTTCTACCTGAGTTCATCACAACGTCTGCCCCTTCCGGGACTCGAACTCAGGCCTGACGGTGTGAAAGACAGGATAGCTGCCGTTGCACTAAACTGTCGTCGTTTAGTTTAATAAAAACTATTTTCAAAATATTTTATCCTTTGTTATAGGAAAAATACTTATCTTCATTAAATTACAACTAAAAAAATAGAATGACTGTCCATAAAATGACGACTCAGCCAGTTTGATTTTTTTTGTAACAATTTCTTGAGAATAAAAATCTTATAGATGAATGCACAAAAAACAAAAAAGTATAATATTACAAGGGTAATAAAAAACATTAATTAGTGCTATACAATGAAGCGAAATCAGTTTATTTTATTGCACACTGCCAAACCAAAGGACGATGCTTTTAAAAATTTAATTTCTTTTTCCATGCTGATCTTGCAGGTTGAATCTCCAATCGGAATTCAGTACGTTTTTAATTTATTTTTGGCATTCACAATGTCATAATTCTATGACATATAAAATACATATGTAAAAAACGACCACGCCTACGAACCCTCAGGTAGGATTCGAACCCACGACTTTTCGATATCCGGGCAAGTGCTCTGACCGCTGAGCTACCTTGACGCTGGCAAACGCGTCGAAATTTACAAACGTATTTGAACTTCTACTATGAGCTAGTGGAGCCACCTGCCTGTTTTATGGTTATCTTACTTAAAGTTTAATGTTTTATGTAAACAGGGAATACCGTCTTATTTTGCATGAGCTGCTCCGTGCTAACTACTACGGCAGCCGAGCTTGGCTGGCTGACTGGAAGGCTGTGAAGCGTAGGAGCATCGGTAACTCGCTGAGCGCAAACCCACCTTTCTTCCCTATTCTACGGGGATCATCGTTGATGTTTTTTCTTATTTTCTTTATTAGTCTCTTAAATCAATTTTCAGACAAAAGCGCCATCTACACTCTGTATTGATAATCATAATTTACTTTATGATTATCATGAATGATTATCAACTTTTTATTATTTCGATATACCTAGTACAAAAAAATTATTGAAAGCATTTGTCATCATAAAGCGACAAGTTTTCTACATTTTGTCTCAGCGATAACATTCAAAGGCTTTATGAAAGCTATAAGGTTAATTGAACTGATGATTACACTAACTAGTGCTTAATAATGTGTTACAAAATTTACTACAAAAATAAAAATAAATCTTGTCAAAAGAGAAAAAAAATTGTGAAAAAATAAGCGTGAAACTTCAATGCTAGCTATGTTTTTCTTAATTAACTGACATTCTATTCTTTTTATCCAACACTTCATACTGGAACAGTTGCTCATCCTTTACCAAGCACAAGTTCGATCGTGTATGGAGTATTGTTCTCATCTTTGGGACGGTTCTGCCCGAAACCAGCTCCAGACGCTTGAGTCCATTGAGAGGAGGGCCAAGAGGCTCATCGGTAATGAGGATCTTTTCTATAAAAAGCTCAAAAGCCTAGATGGAAGGTAGCAAGCCTATCCGTATTTTATAGGATACAAGAGTCTGCAGCAGAATTGCACAACCTTGTTCCGCCGTCCCCATTTTTTCATCGGACAATCAGACTTACAAATAGACGACACAATTATATGGTAGATATACCAAAGAGTCGCACTAAGCGTTTTAGTTCTAATTTTGTGATACGTACCGCTAAGAATTGGAACTCTTTGCCTGAGTCTGTTTCCTGACAAATACAATTTACGCGTCTTCAAGTCACGAGTGAATAGGTATCTTCTATGCAAGCGCGTCACATCGGTTACCATCAGCACATGAGTCAAGAAACGGTACAGAGACAAAGCTTCTAAAGAGCTAGCAAAATTTATACCTATTTTGGTAGGGTTGGCACAATTGAATAAATTAAAAATATAAATACTTTATAGTTCATTTTTGAAGTGAAAACTTCTTTAGTGGCGTTGAGCATTTTTTGGAATGGGTGAAAAATCTTAAACTCGCGTCAGGACAGGTGACCTGATCGAAAATTCGTAAGACGGCGCAGAGCGCTTGCGCGAGTGTGCGTGTGTGTTTGTTGTCATGTTTGTGTGCGATAAATGAATATTGTATTTTACCACATAAATGATAGTACTTTTATACTGATAATTAAAGAAATCCGTGCGAAACATAGGGAATAACCCTAACATGCATTAATGTTCATGTTTTCACTTCTGCCGGCACTCCCGGAGTGCAACCCGTTGTTTTTTTTACATTTTTTATTAAAATAGGTTATTTTCTATACAAATTACATACTCTAAATAATTTTTTTATTACTTTTGGTTTTTAATAATTTGTTGTGTCTTTTAATCGAATGATAAATTCTAAATCTAATATAAAGTTTTTTCAAGTATTCCAATGGGAAACACTCACATGGCATATGAAATGTACAATCTTGCAAACGTGCTAATATGTCATTACCAATATTAACAATTTGTACATGAAGATCAAAATATTCGCTTTGGGAATGATACCAGAGGGAAGCCCCCTCTCCCACTTGCGAAATCCTGCGCTCCAATTCAATATATTTTCCAAAAAAGTTATTGTAGGTATCTATCCAGAATTACTTACACAATTTTACCGAAATATCTGGTAAAATTTTTCGTAAAATATATAATAATGAGTATTGAGCAGTTTAGATTATAGAGTTGTATATCTTTCAATCTACATAACACATTATAAATATAAATTAAGTTTCAAGTACAAACTTACCTAGTAGACTCCTTGGGATAGTTAAAATAATAAATATTTTTAGTCTTTCTATTATTATTCATGCACACAGTACAATGTACAACCATATTCACAACACTTTTTAAATACTAAAACTAAAATATTACTACGTATTATGTGAGAAACTCGAAAACAAAAACAAAACACGCACAACGTTCGAGCGTCGCGTCACGCCTGCACGCCCTGAGATTGTCCACTGGCTGATCTAGTTTGAAGCGGTTTCGGCTTATACGTGACAAGCGGCCAGTGGTCACGCACAAACACGCGTTGCACTTGTAGTGATGTACCTATCACAGCGCATTCGTATGTAGCTTTGTCTCTGTTCATTCTTTACTCATGTGCCATCAGGCTAGATATTAGTCAAGCGCATGTCTATTTTCTATTAAAAAAAGGATTTGTGGTAATTGGCTAGTCCTGCTTGACAAATTGATTTTTTCTAGTAAAAATTACCTTAGTTATAAAATATAGGGGTCTAATTCTGAAAAAATAAAAAGCTTTTATTTCTTCATAAGGTTTAAAGTTTTTGCAACGTGGCACAACGTTTGGAGTTTCCCATCAGTCATTTTTGTTTTTTATAGTACCCTCTAAAACGTGTGATCGAAAATTCGTAATATGATATAATAGGCTGTAAATGAGTAATTCATAGGAATTTCTCGATCTTTTCACACGATTTAGTCCGGACAGCTAACTTTAGTTTCTTTTTTAAAAACTGATACTTTTTATAACTTACTTTATAAAATTTTTAAAGAGTTTTTAATACTTCTGTAATGCGTGTATCTGGTGCGTGTTACTCATTAAAAAAGCGTATAAATACGCTTACATAAATACTCTTTTAATTTAATGCAGTTAGTCTATGTTGTGGGGAAGAATAGGTATATAAAAGTGTAGTTTTTTGCTTAGGAAACAACAGCTTTTTTAAGGATGAAACTGCGAATAATTTAATTGAATTAAAAATGAAAATCAGTTTAGTTCTTGGAATATATTTTATGTGTTTTCATTTCTAAGTACGAGTATATAGCGGCCGGTTGTTGATTCCCAAGTCCGTTACTGATTTGAACTGAAACCACTTCAAGTAACATTTTGGAAGCTTAATTGAATTTACTATTACGTCGAGGTTGTCAAAGTCAAGAAATTAATTGTAACGTTACTAGGTTTCCTCAATTGGCCTGGGTCACTATACAATGATGATCGTACTCAATGGTTAAACAAACAACGTCCTCTTGCTCGTTATTAAATAGCTGATTTAATTAATCGAAACAGACAAATCCGACATTTATAAAGGAAGAAAATCGGTGCGACCGGAAGGGTAAGTAATAGGGAACGATAAAATATCTATCGTTGCACATATTATGGTTTAACCATACAGTTTATCTCAAATCACCGCTTGTATCAGGCTAGGCTAATGGCTAGGAAATATTTTTTATATGTTTGCAGTAGAATTCGAATAAATCCCCTTTAAGAAATTGGAAAATTGATAAAAATATTGTTGTTGTATATGATTATATTGCAGGTATACTAATGAGAAAAGTAGTCAGTTTAAAAGTTCTAAAAAGTTAAGTCGTGACATATTATGTGGTATTGCAATGAAGATAATAACAGATTGTTCACGATATTACTGTACATAGTATATCACAATTATCTCTTAACTTTGTATTTTTACGGTTAAACCTGAAAATAAAAATACGTTTAGTATATTTGAATATCTTAGCCACGTAAATTCTCTAGGACTGCGCAGTGATCTCATAGATTTTCTTTATTTTATATTACTATATATAAAATAATGAGAGGTAAATTGGACAGTGCTAGTTTATCAAGTCTTTTTTAAATTTTCTGCCGCTTCTGCCTTTGCCTTTGCCATTCGAATGCCTCGCAGTCCTATAACACCCTTATGCACTCCCTTACGAAGAACAGTATTAGGTGTAAACTCTCAAGTCTGTAGGGTTGCGAAATGTTTAAACTCTTGCAATGATCTAGTTAACATTCATACTGAATCATATACCAAATTCTATAAAATTGTTTTAAATTATCTAAATCCCTGTTATTGATTATCTAAATTACTGATTTGTATTATATTTAACGTATTTTTTTTTAAGTTTGCTGTATTTAAGTTTGTAGGTTTGTCAAAACTTAAATTTCAGATGTGCATGTTCAGTTAACCTTTAATTATTTGTAACATATAGCCAATTTGTTAAGAATGTTTTTTGTAACTAGTATCATTGTGTAGAGATGTTAGTTAGCCTACAATATAAATAAGTAAAATCTTCTGCAATTGGTATTAACACCTTTTTAAAATAACTTTAAAATCTACACTTTTCTCAAGCCGGCAGAGAAATGACCTAACAATTTCCATCCGTTTTTCAAACTTCAGTGGCCTTTAAAGATAGATTACGACCCTATTTCATTCTACCCCAGTAATTTACTGTAGAAAATGACATTATTATGTAAGGACAGAATATAAAGAATACTAAAATGACCAGATCATAAAAGTGAACACAAACTAAATAATATCGATATTTATTTCCAATTAAAAAAAACTTTTAGCGGGTTAATTACGCTTAAATTTTTTTTATATTCGATTGGGCCTGGAAAGGTAAAGGTTGGAATCCGGTAAAAATTGATTTATTTAAATACCGATATTTGTCAAAGTTTTTACCTATTGATAAGTTAAAAAGTAGATTTTTTTATTTATAACAATATTGCAATACCGTAGTACAAGATATCTTAAGCCTCATGTACATACATATTGGGTTTAGTTTTAAGAAAGATTGAAAATACCCCAGGACTGTTGTAATCTAGTGTAACATCTATGTTAAACTTAATTTTCGATCTTATCATGCAGTAACACATTTTAAGGAAATTACACGTCAATACCTCTTTAATAAATCCGTCGTACCATTTTAAAGCCATTAACTTTATAACAATTTTCCAGATTGCAACAAATTATAATAATGATAAACATATAAAGTTAACAATTTCTGGTATGCTCCAGCTTTAGAAATCAATATACTTCATGAATTAATGATTGATAATCAACGAATAGGTTGGTTAGCTGCTTTTCATTGCGAAAGTAAAGCAACATTGCCTTGGGCCGTTCAAGAATTGGGTGAATAAAAATTTATTATATTGAAATCCCTTCTGCCAGAAGATACGTTAAGCACTGCATCTGCAGTCGATAGCACCCACCAAATAAGATGTGGCCTACGTGTCTCGTTGTACTGCATTATTTTCACGTTGTTTTCATTAAGAAAGACCCGATGCACATTCTAGTAGAAAGGATATTAATATACTGAATTAATAATCATCATTCGCCTATTTTAATCTTTTTTTTATTTACAGAATATATTTTCAAAATAATAGCTATAGAAAAAGGGGGCGTTCCAAATACTCAACCAACACGGAAGTTCCTACATTTATTCTTAACCAAAAGCTTTTTCATATTTACCTGATGCCTCCAATCAATTTTTTGCTCATACACTGGCAACATTATTAAGTTATTCCAGCAGGATTACCCCACCCTAGATATATCGAGAAAGGAGGTTCCAATGAACATTTTTCTTATATTTCAAGTTCATTAGGGTCTTGATAAAGTGCCTCTATAGATCAGAGGGAGCCCCGGGCTATATCGGATGAAAATCCGATATTTGGAACTATCGTGTTCATTGATTGGGATATAAAAAAACATGATAAACTGAGATGTTGAGTTCTTTTATGTTTCATTATGTAATCATTGGAAAGCTAAAATGACAAAAAATATAAAGTTATCAGAAATAATGAATCTGATGTCGCGGAACTGAAATCTCGTAAGACAATTCTTTTTGTGAAAAATGTTTTCCGTGATGGATGGAGGAAAACCTCTGTTGCTTAGTAAGCTATTTGTGTGCCATATATGCTTGTCGATATTTTTAGATTCTTTGGTAGTGCAACTATTATATCAAGCAGTAATATTGACAATATGTTAATCAAACATGACGTCGGATTATAAGTTTATATAAGTTATAATCATTAAGGAGGGCCTGTTTCCCAGCATTGGGAATATAATAACACTGATGACAATTTTATTTGTAACTGACCTATCAACCATTGGTTCATTAAGCGTTGTACTATTCCAATTTCAATGTTTTATCAATCGTTTTGAGTTATCGTGCAAAGCTTTTAATAGGCGAGATGCTGAGGCAAGATGGGATAAAATTACAATATAATCGCATTCGATTTAAAATAGACAAATGAAGATCACGGAAAAACAAAATAAATATAAAGAAAAGAGATTCGACTTAGTTGGGGGTCGTAGTGTTCCAAAGAGGTCGAAGATTTGTTTCAGTCTTTAGAGCATAATAAATAAAACAAAAACAATCTACGAATAGCGTTGCGTAACGTAACAATAGACGTCAACCATAGTTGAGAAAATTTGAATTTAAATCTTGAATGTTTCAATATCAAAATTTGCCGTAATAATCTTTTTTTAAAGTAATGGTAATGTTTTTATAGTAAAAGTGATTTGTGACTATAGTAATTTTAGTTCTTAAACTTCACACTTTTCGAAAGTTTAAATAAAACCACTTTGACTGATTCTTTGTTATTCGTTTTTATAATTGAGCCTGACCCCTTTACAGGAGCTGTGTTCACACGATGACTAAGTTGATGGTCGTCATATGTTTACCACTATCTTCCAACATTTTAATCCTTACTAACCACTCCGTCCTTTAAGTTACTTTTTGTTTTAATTTGCCATTTTATTACTCTACTACCAGTTCGAAATAAGGTAGGCCCTTCTGAGAAGAACGATGACGAAATAAACTCAACTTTAATTTTAACTTGTATAGATGATATGAACATCTACATAAATCAAATCAATCATGCGTTTCACCACTTGAAGTCCTAAACTGAAGGCACGTGTCTGTAACCCCGAAATTGTAGTATGAAATTCTGATTATATTTTTTTATTCTCTATGGTATCAAATTGAAACATTTGACCTCATACTGTATTGTAATACACCCATAAAAAGATATATTTATTTAACCCACGCATGAATACTCGCAATCACATAATACATACAGGAAAAAAATGGCAATGAACCGAAATAATTTGCAGGGAAAACCTTGTATGTGTAACTCTGCAAAGGAAAACGCCATAAGCAAAATTCCTTTTATGAGGACACCAAAGAGATCGCATAATACGAAAAAAGAAGTTACATTACAATATATGAAAAATATCAATGGCAGTGTTGAATTCGGGACGAATGCGGGTGAACAAAATTAAAAAAAATATTGTCCTGATATATAGACGAAACCTTTTTTAAAACACGTTGCGCCTTAAGGTGTTTTATACTTTATAGAAGTATTTTTCATTATTGTATTTGAGTTATGATTTTCGTAATTTGGCTTATATCATTAAAAACACTTATTGTTTTAACTACTTTGTCACGTTGCTTTTAATACCAAAATGGTACATTACTATTATTATAATATTCATTGTTGGCATTATTTTAAACTTACTAACGTGTTTCACCTTAACTCTTAAAGGTAATTTGTGCGGAGTTAGCTCTCGCAGAATCTATAAATATTGTTGAAATGTTCCTTACATTAAAATATGTACAAGCATACAGTTCTTTTTATAATGCAGCGGGCATCTGAAACAAAATGTACCGTCTTGTTCCGAAATAAATATAACCCTCAACAAATGCGTCGCGTTCAGGCTCGAGTCCTGTCAAATGAGTGGGATAACTTGGGTCATAACCAGGACAAATATGACGTATTATCGAACAGAGTTGGGCTTTAGGACTGTTTACTTTACGGCGGGTTGAGCCGAGGCAATCAATTTCAAAAATACCACTAACATTTGACTTAATGCAAACGTGAAATACACAAACAACTCAAAATTGTTCATATCTTCTTTTACCACGGAAAATGGAGTAGATAATTCTAATGCAATGGATGAGTTTCAAATTCTTTTATGTTAAAAAAAACACTTCATCATGGCCACTTATACTCGCCGTGCGATTACAGTCGCCTTCAGAAACTATTCCGGCATAATTTGCTTTAAATCCCTGGCGCGCCGAGAATTCCCGTGCGTCTACATCAAAGGAGATAGCTTGCGAACTCTCCGCCTCGAAATTTATAGCCGACCGCCATTTTAGGAGGTTTTTAGTGGTTCCGAATAGCACATTTGCTTAGTATATATTGTAGTTACAAAGATTTCGGAATGGAATAATTTAAAATTGGAAGTGTATTGCATCATAAAATTTGAAGGGTATTTATAAACCAAAGCTTTCATATTTATCATTATTAAGATTTTTTATAATTTCAGTGTTAACTACTGAGTTTGTTAGTTACAAATTCGTTTCTTAATAGTTAAGGCCAACGATTGTTCAGCAGTTTCTCTTACCACGGCGCTGCATTGTCCTCACAATTTTAAATCAAATTCATCTGGAGCCTGAGCAAAATTAAAGACGAAACGCATAAATTAAAGGGAGTTAGACAAACTTCGGTGGCAAGTTTCATTGAAAGAGGTGCGCTCTTTTGAGGGATTGTTCCTATTCAACCTCAAGACTAACCTTGGCAAAGTTAATTCCGTCTTCTATTGAATTATGACGAGCCATTATTTCTTGGAGGATAAAGGGTAAATTTGTACGAGGAAGAACATCGTGAATGGAAAATCAAAGTACTGGGAATAGTATGCTAATGTATAGCTCCCATCGGAAAGATTCTGGAGACAGCCGAATTGGATAGCAAATCATTGGAATATTTATTAGTCTAGGGATTCTGGTTGGGTTTTCCTCAGTTTGTTATGGCGTTTCCACTTGTAAACAGCTTTGGACCCCTGTCTTCAACACGATCGTTTAATTAGTACATTTGGAGAGTTGTGCGATTTGGATTTGGAAAGTTCGTGGTTGAGGTTTTGGGAACTTGAAAACTTTGACCGTTAAGACTTCGATTAGGTGTTTGGTTGAATGAATTTTGGGAACTACTCGATCAAGAAGCGTGGAGTGTTGTTGTTTAATTTTATCACCTTGGGTATGGGATATTGTTAACAATAACGGTATGTTAGACTAATTTAACTCTGTTAATTTATTAAAACTACTTTAAAAAAATGATGTTATTTTAAAGTAAGCCACCTTTGATTTTTAATAACAAACGTCATTGGCGTTAGGACAATTAACTTACTGTTATAGTGTTTAGTTTTTATGTTATATAAAGTGTATTATGCCACTACTCCTCCAATGATATCAGAGATCGTAGTTACAGCTATTATTTCTACATTTTTATTCCAGTTCTAATTCATACTGTTGTGTATACTTAACGTACAATTTTAGAATATAATAGAGATACAGTTGTAACGGATTGTTTGCCTCTATTATTATGTTGTTAAAGCGGTCAAAGAAGATAAATTTTTGTTGGTTCGTGTTTTTATACAACATTGACTTGTTATTTATAAGTTATTGCAGAGACAGTCAAGGCAATATTTAGCCATAAGTCGAATCCATAAACTGTTATTAACTATGTACTTTCTTTCTCGTTCAAGCCTAGCGAGAAGGTATCGATAGCACATTAGTTTAAAATTGATTTCAGAACTGTTTTGCATTGCCAAACTTTAATTTATGTTGGAATAAATCTGCCATATTATATAGTTTATGGGCAGTTTATAACAGCTGGCAAATAATTCAATGTTGCCACTACAAAGCTTGAAGCAATTTAACTTGAAATCGAATTGAATTGCAGATGTGGCCGCCGTGTTTATGCGGTATTGCCACATCGGACTGTTTTAATCTGTTTCGCGGTAATTTTTGTGTTGTTAACTGTTCAAAACAAACAAGTTTATTCGTTAACGGTTCAATGAGTATTGATTGGGTCGATGCTTAAAATTGAATATTTATAAAGTAACATATAAAATTCCGTCAAGATAATTGAAATGGTGGAAACCTAGTCGTCGTTTATTAACTTTTTTTTTCGATATTACTGAAAGTGCTGTGTGGTATTCGGCAGAGTAGAATTGCATAAAACCTTCACAGTTAAGGGTGTTGTAAATGATACAATGATACTGGAAGCAATTACCGTACAATTCCCGTAGACTACAAAATAGGCAGTACCGTTTTCATACTGATATCACCAATCCAACTGCTATGCGCAAAGGTTAAAGTAAAACCTCTCCTTTTTGGAGTAGGCCTAAAATCGTCATGATGAATATTAAAAAAATGCTAGTCGAGGAATAGATTCTGTAAACTTTAGCGGCTTTAGGTTCAGTGAGGCAGTGGCAAGTGTGGTAGTCGGAATTGTGGAGGTTAAGCAACTTTCTCAAATGCATTCATCGAATGGGTGACCAAATTATGAAATCTCATGTTGATTTACAGGCCTTTCACGATTTACTTGCCAATTTTGTGACCCAACAGGAGAATTTCTAAAGGCTGAAACGATGAAAATGTATAATTTAACTTAATTTAGTATGGATGTGACTTAAAAAAAGAAAAATTCTATTGTAGAATCCCTCACTTCCACATTTATGAATGTAATGGGTTTTATTCGTAAATCGTTAAATAAAATCATTACGATGTATGAGGAAGGTTTAGATATATTAATTTATCTTTTGATAATTGAAGTTTATGTAAAAATTCCGAAGGATGCCTTTACTCGTCGTTTATAAAAGACCAATACTAAATAAAGTATTGACAACGTTAAATAAAAAAGAATAAAGTAGAAATATATCTTTCTCCTTCAATAAATTATTAAATCTTAGTCACCATTGCGTTATTATAATTATGCTTGCCTTTTATAATGCTATTGTTACCTTAACAATAGAATTATAAACGAAAGTCAATAAAGCAGATTATAAAGTTGGACTTTATAAACATGAAGGGTCACATATTTATTTAATATAAAAAGATACATAAATATAAATGTCATATAAATTGCTTTTGGATTAGGGCTATCTATCGGTTACTTAGTACTGGTAGGATGAAGAAGTCAAAAAAGATTTTAACTGTTTCGTTCTAACGATACCAATTATTGAAGTGAAAACTTCTTTAGCGCCGCTGTGTACTTTTTTTGGAATGGGTAAAAATTTCTAAACTCGCGTCAGGACACGTGACCTGATCGAAAATTCGTAAGACGGCGCAGGGCGCTTGCGCGAGTGTGCTTGTTGTCATGTTTGTGTACGATAGCGCAATAAATGAAAATTGCATTTTACCACATAAATGATAGTACTTTTATAATTATAATTAAAGCAATTCGTGCGAAATTATTCCCTCACCATTCCAAAATATCAAAAATGCACAATCATTAATGTTCATGTTTTCACTTCTGCCGGTACGGAGTGCAACCCGTTTTTTATTTATTTGTAAGTTCTAAAGAACAGGATTTTCTGGTAAATCAATGCGAAAATCACAATTGTTTTTCCTATTTCATCTTGGAATTTAGAGTTGTGGATAATCTGAAATTCTATCGTCATTACACATTAAATATCTTTATAACTGGACGTTGTTGTTTAATATTCAATGAATGAAATATCTTCAACTGCATTTCAATTTATTAATGACTCCACAATGCTAGCCGCTCTTCTATTTAATGTTATCTAACTGGAGCCAGAAGTTCCGGATAACGAAGTTAGCATAACTAGTTTGCCACGCACACTGAGAACACGTTTACAGTAATAGAGAAACTTATTAAAAATTGTAAAACCTTGTATTTTTTTTGTATTCACAATGCCATATTTTCCACCTGAGCAGAATCATCATCATGACAGCGGAAAAAATGTCCACTGCGGAAAGGAATTTGCCAAAATCTGCATGTTTTGTAGATAGTAGAATTCTATACTAATTTTTTGAATGCGAAAGTAACTATGTCTGTATGCTACGCAATCACGCCTACACTACTGAAGCAATTTGAATAAAATTTGGTACAGAGATAGTTTAAGGCCTGAGAAAGGACGTAGGTACTTTTGAATGCGAATAATGGACTATAAGGGGTTGAAAAACTGTATGGAAATGGATTACTATTCTACTTTACCAGACACCGCATAGCAAAGTATTAAATAAAATGGTAAAATTTTATCACAGTGCTAGTACTTTAAATTTCGTTCAGGTAATTTAGTAATTAAGAGCAATTATTGTCAGTAATTATTTAATTGAATTGTGTTTAACATTTTTAAGTTCATTTGAGTTAAAATTACGTGTGGTAGGTATTTAATCATTTGATACGTATTCTATGCCTCTTTAAGCATCAAACCTATATTTACGAGTGCTCTGATTCGAGCATAAAAGTCGGTGAATAAATCGGTATACATATTATTATTGATCGTTAGTATATAGACGCCGCTTCTCTTCCAAGATCATTCAAGCAGTAGAAGTATTGTCTGGTTCGGCTTGTCAGTAGTCACTGGTGTAATATTAGTCGAATAAAAAGTTAAAATCACGGTCCGAAATAAATAATTAAAACTTTTTCAATTATTTTGAGACGTGGTCCCTTTGCATGTAAACAGCGAGATATCTTATTTTGCAATGGCGCTCGAAACTTGTGGCAAAAATTAAACAAATACTGAGTACAACTTGTACGTAGTACATTGTTTTTTGTATTTAATCATTTGATTCGTATTTTATGCCTCTTAAAGCATCAAACCTATATTTACGAGTGCTCTGATTCGAGCATAAAAGTCGGTGAATAAATAGGATATAGTTATGTTTAGGTACTGTAAACCGTATTTTAAAGAACTTAAGCTATTAACTATATATGTACTAGCTATATATGCATCGGATATTCAAATAAACAAGTACGGCGTCTCCCAAGGCAGAATTTTGGGTCCACTGCTCTTTTTACTTTACGTTAATGATCCGCGTTCAACAATAAGTCATCAGTGTATACTCTTTGCGGATGCCATTTCAATTATTATTTCAAATCGCCACTGCTTGCTCCAGAGATTTTTTAAGAGACTCGATGTCGCCGTGTCATTTGGAGCAGGCTAAGTCCTCTAAAACTGACCATAATTTGTAGTCTAAAAGGTTGAGGTCTGGGCTAGATTAGGGCCAGTCTACAGCTCTTATAAAGCCCGGAACGTTGGTTTCAAGCCAGGCTTGGGTAGTTCTTGCCTTGGTGCAGAATGCTCGAAAGTCCACGGTACCTTTTTCAAAAGTGTATTGCTGAGAGATTTCTCAACACGATCCAAGACAGTCTCTTGATACACTTTGTCTGAAGTTTTCATTCCTTTTTCACAAAAATGTAGCTTTGTAATGCCTTGATAAGACACGCCCCACCAAACCATCACTGACGCAGGATGATGACCACGTTGTATGTTTCCGACACTACACACACTATATCATTTTGCTTATTGAAGTGTTCTTCAATCGTGAAATTTTTTTCATCGGTAAAGAGGATATTTCTGTGCCTTTCACCTACGTATCGTGGTAGAAGACATTTTGATCGATCCACTCATTTTGATTGCAAAGATTGATTTAGGACATGTCTTGTATATCGACGATAAGCACCGAGCTTCAGGTCTTGTTTTATAATACGTGACAGAGTCACGTGACGTGACGTGTCAGAGTCACTAGCGGGAATCTTCACTTCTAACGATAAGATTTTTTGCTTCCTAATGGGGTTTCGACGAATTTTGGCTTTAACAGCATTAACAGCTTTTGTAGTTTTAACAGCACGCGGCTGCCCCGATCTTTTACGACAGATTTATTCATCGACAGAGGAAGTGTAGTTGTATCTGTCGATAGTACGATATACGAACATAGGGTTGATACCAAGCTTTTGAAGTGTCTGGAATATGACCGACGGCTCTATACCCACTTTGTGCAATCACTGCAATCGTATTTGCTTAAATATCCCATTCCATATTGTAATTTGATAATATATTTTTTTTATGGTCACTTACATTAGTATTTATAAGAATGTGACTCTTACCATGTTTATTTACCTCTGAGGCTCCCAACATTTTAATTTTTTTTTTTTTTATTAATACTTATTTCGAGTACAACTGTTACCCATGTATTTATGCCTGTATATGCTCAGAGTACATTTACCCTGATATCCGATGAGCTGCGACATGAGGCAGAGTTCTGATGGCGTTGGTGATGATAATGTGTTTTCATGTCTCGCCTCAAAGTAATAGAAATCCACGACGCCATGGAGCAAGCAAGAAAAACGGAAAAAATCACTCCAGTCCCCGCATGAAAAAAAATAAAATTAGTTGTAAATTTCGTATGTGGAAGTTGATTGCTTAGTGTTAAACGCGTTCTGCCTGTGATCGCTGTGCTTGAGCAATATTTTCAAGTATAGCATTACGTAAGCATTTTTTTAATAATTATTATCATAACAAAATTATGAATGTAGCAGGGAGACTTAAATTGAATTTAGGCATACTATAATTGTACAATTATTAAATGAGTATCTTGGTGTTTGAAAGTTTTTTAATGATTACGTGTAATTGGTCGACTGCTGTTATCGGTTGTTAGTCAAAGTGGGGTTTTCCCCTTATTATTTGATATTATAAAAGAGTTGTCTTACTGTCAATTGGGACACTATACTTCAGTTTGTGGACGAGAAAATTACTTCTTGCTGTTATTCTGCTAGTTTGGTTTGTACGTGCTTACACAAGGGGCCGCTTTTGCATGGGTGACCAAACATTTACCTCGATCTCCTGCGTGCTTCTGAGGGTATTTTAAAGTTGTTAGTCTCAGCTTCATCTATATTTTTTACCACCAACCAACACTTGGCTTGCGTGGTGACTTATTTTATCTACATTGTTTTTATTTATAAGGAAGATCTGTACCTAGATGTAATGCCCTACAACTGTTATTATAAATAGCTTATGATGATATTGTATGATATATTTATATGAACGGTGTCGTTTTTTGTGTGAATCGAATGATCCTTTTCGGCAAATGTAAATCTGTTTATTCTTACAGAATATGATACCAAATCCTCTTGTAAGAACTATATAAAAAAGCGCACTTTTATCTTCAAGTAGACTATAGTGACTCACTTGGCCGCTTATTTCACTAATACCTTCTGAAGCACTGAATTTTCTTAGAAAATGTCCTGATTTCACTGAGGCAATGTCGGGCATGCGACTCTGGACTTACATAAGTATTGGAAATGCTGAAAAATAAACACGAGTAATGGGGGATGGTAAGGATGGTATGTAGTATAATATGTTATAATTACTGACGACTGGGGTCAAGCAGGAGTGACCTTTAAGACGAAAAACTGTCCCGGGTTCGAGACTGGAAATGTTTTTGTGTGTGTTTTGAGTGTTTGCAGATGTTTATGGGATAAATACAAGCGTTTGTATCTAAGCCATGGGTATTTAAAAAGCATGTGTGCAAGTCACATGTGGTAGAAGTGAAACTTTCAAAAATAATACGTACACGTATACAAAATACCACGGTTGCTGATCACAAGGCATCGCAAGGCAAGGCAAGAAGGCATCTGCCTTCTCTCAAGCTTTGTACTACGCATGCGCACACAATTACATATTAACACACGTACAACGCTAAGGCCCAAGCAAACTCCCACTATGCCTCGGTAAATACGAGTGGAGCGGGTACGAAGCAGAGCACAAAGAGAACCACGAACATAAGAGACACTTTATAATGCTTCCTATCTAATTTTCTCCTACGTCAAATCTTATGAATTTATTTGTCTGTCTCTTTATACTGTCGCTTTTTCGTTTCATCGACTTTGTTACAACGATGTTAAAGAAGTTTTCACTTTAAAAATGATAACATATGATTTTAAGAATGCTTACACACGTGACGAATGATAATTTTGAACTAAATAAAATGACTTGTAAACAAAATTAATAAAGTTGAATTCATTTAATTCAAGGAAATGTTGATAGAGCGCAATGTGCGGTCATTTACTAGTATCCATAATACAAGTCTTACAGTGCTTACTTTGAACGGAATTTGTGTAAATATAAATATACTAGTTGACCCGGCCACGCGTTGCTGTGCCGACTGCAGCGTCATCTGCCGGACTGATTTGTGAATCTAAACCATTCTCAGATCCCCTTGAACACACACAAAAAAATTCATTCAAATCGGTCCAGCCGTTTAGGAGGAGTTCAGTGACATACACACTCACAGAAGAATTATATATATAAAGATTATTTTATTAAAGTTGTGAGGGGAACACAAGTTTTGATAATATTTGATTAATTGTGAAATGAAAATGGAATATATCCCTATTTAGTCGTAATTGACATTAATTGTAAAAGCAATTAAGTTCAAAGATTTAACTTTAAGTTATGAAAAGATGCAAAATTAGTCCTAAGTATTGTCACTTCAACAATACAGTTTATCGTAATATTGTTATATAGTTTTGGGAAAAATTAATTCCATGAAAAGTTATGTTTATACCGGGACATAAAACACAGAACGACATCAAGTATTCCCTCGCTCTTTCGATGATTTACGAGTAACTACGTCATAACCCCCATCTCTGTATTTCACTGGCTATACGAGATGGACTGAAAGTTATAAGATTATTCCTGGCCGTGTCTGTCGCTCGAGAAGTTTCAGAGTTATCCACAGTTTATCTCCGAGTAAGCGGTGAGCTGTTGACGTTTATGTTCTCCTTGTAGTTTCTCGTTCGTTTTGAGTTCAATTTAATGTTTGACAATATTATAAGTTAAGCGGTTGCAATTAAAGAATCTTTTAACTATATTGGTATGATATCAGAAGTTATAGAAGTGTGGTGGATAGCCGTATGGTGGCAATCGCCAATCATCTCCCGTAAATAACAAAATGGGCAGCAGGATTTTTTTGTATTAAGGTGTTTCACCCCCATGTTTTGGAGGAGGCTTTCATCCAGCAGTGTACGTCTTGCGGCAGAAGTGATGAGGTTTAAGAGTAGGCTATGCTTGCACAGGTTAATCAAATTCCGTAAACCAGGTCTTACGGATCGGATGGTTGACGAATATTACACCGAGCTCCCCAGTTTTTTATTAGGCACGTTAAGGCGTTGTATTTGCAGTTCTTACTAGTTTTGTGTGGTGTAATATTCCCAGACTATGCAGTGACAGCAATAATAAACTTATGAACCGACGAACGACGACCGTTTGGTGCAACGGTAGCGATCCTGCCTTTCGCACCGACAGTCGTCTCCTGTAATGTTTGTGTGATGAATACGAGCATTTGTACTTGAGTCGTGAATGTTTGTATATATTTCTATGAATATTACTTATTAATGTATGATATATGTATGTCTATCCGTTATCCTAGTATCCATAACACAAGCCTTAAAGTTTAAACTTTGGGTTAGGTTAATTGGTGTGAATGTAGGAAATATTTATTTATTTAATGAAGATGATAAGCATACAGGCGGTAGACAAATAGTGCAACTTCTATTAGTAAATTTGCACTATATATTTAGATTCTCTTCGGAGGTATCATTTGAAGAACTAAAGTGTGCCAAAAATTTAAAAACAATATAGCGGAAGTTGTTGCTATTAGTTGTATATATTTGAAGTGTCTAACATTTACAAATAAAACAGATGAAAAATTGCCAAATGAATAATGATACCGATCTTTTATTTTGGTGGCACACATTAAAAAGCATTTGTCGTGCTTTCTGACAAATTGGCTACGTCGCCGTTTTCAATGAGAACATAAATCCGTCAGAATGGTTATTGATCGTTGTATGTGACAGAAATGCTGTTAAAGGTTAAATGTAAAGAGTTACGTTATTTCACAAATTCTCAAACTCTTGGCATACTTTTTTGCTAAAATGCTTACATACAAGTGATCAGTTTTTATCAGTGTAAAACAGCAGAAAGTAGGAATGCCTAAGACGTTTAATACTCAGAATGAGCTCAGTTTAATTTAACCGGTAATTATGTTAACAAAAAAGATTTAAAATTAAATCCCTTACAAATCCAATCTGTGGCGAACTCTTTTAAACTTTAGGCGACGCGGAAATAAAACTTTTAAGATGATTGCACCACTAGAAACTCTGGTACTGAAACCGATTTCCTAAGACCTCTCGCAGTTGCTTCTTGAACCACATAACGGTTCAAACGAGGAATTTCGAAGAGGAAACTACGGTTCAAGTTATAGTGGAAAGTGTGCTATGTTTATTAGTGTCAGGGCGTCTGAGAAGCTAATTCGAAACCGGACAGACAAACTTAATAACGAGTAATGAAGTATATGGAATTGAATTCGTATTTCATTTGCTTAATATCAATTGTTAAGTTCTTGTATAAAATCAGATTTGAAGCTAATTTCTGTATTTAGTAAGCGTTTGAATTGTTCTATCCATTTGAATTGTCCGTTTAATTATATTACTATTACACATTTAATTTTATATGAGTTTAATGTAAAAAAGTTTACAGTTGTTGTTGTTTTGTGCGAGTCCCCTGCGGGACTGCGTCTGACAAAATATAAGCTGCGCGATATGGAATATAAATTAGTAGAAAAAAACATCTATTTTATTCAATATAAGTCGCGTATTTAAAAGTAACATTAGTTATCCTACATGCATATAAATATATAACTAGTCTGGTCTATAAATACTGTAACATAAACCTTTTCTTTTTTCAACTTTTTATTTTTTTTGAATTTGGAACACGTTTATTATTTAAAAACTTTCGATTTTGCGCTATTTCACATACTTATTCGTGGACTTTTTGGCGGGAGCGCGAAGCGTCACTTTAATGGTTTTGGTTTTCTTGTTAAATTTTGTGTTGTGGTTGATATTAGGGTGTAATAATGGTGGGTTATTAACCACTGAGTATTTCTAAATATGTTGGCAAGTGAAACAAAACAATGTAACTTGACACTGGCTAAATGCACAAATCGTGCAAGCCACTATATATTCTTTATTCATTATCAAATTAAAATATGGAATGGGATGTTAAAGAAAATAGGATTGCAGGGATAGTCTTGCACAAAATGGGTATGGAGCCGTCGGTCATATTCCAGACACTTCAAAAGCTTGGTATAAGACGTATGTTCGTATGTCGTACTATCAACAGATACAACAATACTTCCTCAGTCGAAGACTATAAAAACCGCGTGCTGTTGGAACTACAAAGGTTGTTAATGCTGTTCAACTTACAAATTTTGGTCAGTTGTAGCGGACATGGCCTGCTCTAAACGACACGGCGACATCAAGTCTCTTAAAAAATCTCTGGAGCAAGCAGTGTTGAAAAAATGTGTAAAAAAATCAACGGTGGCCATTTCGAATAAATATTATTTCATTTTGCTGAGGCTTTAATAAATATGTACATTTAAGTTTTAGTAACATTACATTACTTCAATAAAAAATATTTATAATAAATCAAACTCTTGAACGGTCATTATAATTATGTGTCGTTTTAATTCATTGTTGGCTTGACATTATAAATCTCTATAGACTGGCCACTTTAAACCATTTTGATCCTAAACATCACCGACTGTTAAAAACACCCTTTTTAAAGAAACTGTTAAACATGTTATGTCTGCTGGATTTATATCACTCGAAATGTGACGCCAGTCTTTACAATTTGTTCTATATATAATTCCTAATCCAATAGGATTAATTACAATTAATTATCAAATGTACAAACTTCTTTCCTTTCTTATCCATGCTAAGATAATAACTGACGTATTCGAGTCCAATAATATTCTTTAACGCTTAGCTCTAAACTTTTGTGACTTCACAAGTCGAGCTCGTCTCCATTAACGCAGCAATAGCTTCGGTATACATTTATTTATTTATATAAGTACAGTCCATAGTAAGGGGCCGGTAAGTGCTTTTTTTAACTTTTGTCATAATTAAGTGACCGAATAATTAGCCCTTAAATTCTGGGCCCAAAAACAACAATATGTGTCTACTTGGCTTCCATTGCAAAATACGTTAATATTATTTTCGGATAAAGTTACATCAGAATTTAATTGGATATAAATTTATTAAATTCACTATGTATAATCTCACCTTGTCTAATATCCAGTATTTTTTAATTATAAATTTTAAATAAATCGTAGTTGGACAGAAAAGGGCACGAAAATACTTAGAAATAGATAAAAGAATTTTATGTCAGCTTGGTATAATTATTTTGCGAGTTAGTATATCTTTCTGTTGATTGCAATTAAGAACTATTACCGGCGCAATTTTCATTTCCTCGTCGACTCTTTCTGGCCGCATAACACCGAAGTACAAATTTTATTTCACATATAATGCTTTTGGCTTATCTTATATAGTGCATGTCTTCGAGCAAACGATCACCAATCAGGAAATCGTATAGTTAAAAGGATTTTCGTAATATAATAACAGTTTTACAATCATATGTATTTTAATTGTTGATGACAGATAAACACAACGCGGTTGTGGCGAAATATTTTCAACACTATAGTTTATTACTGCAATTCTCAATGCAATGTTGCATTGGACTGGACTTCCAAAGGTTGCTGGTTCGATTCCCGCCTGAGAATTCACTTGTGAGCCTAGTCGATTTTTTCTATCAAAATAATTTATCTAATAAGGCCTTAATTTATTTAATTGTCGTGCTTGCCTCTCATTCTACCGCATGATGTAAATTACTCAGAAACCCAACAACGACACTCACAGCATTTCACGTTCTTAACAAGTAACTGAAACCCAATTTCCAGTTGAAACCAAAATAATATAGTTTCAAACATCCTCAACGAAGTTCAATATTCTGATTGTGCAAATAATGCATTGAAAAGCATTCTAGGAACGGCAATTTCTTTTTCAAAGTTTCAAACGTTCGTTAAACTAGGTATTCAACAGTTAATAGGGTTCAGTATCACCAAAATATAAACTTGGTAAGTTGTTTCTTCTGTTTCCACCTGCACATGACAATGCACGCTTAAAAAACTTTCAACTTTCTAGGTGCACTTTCAGGTCAACTTTCGGTAACTTTCACTTTTATATGGGGCTTATCCGATTCTTGCGTAACACATGGTTACTTCGTTGAGTTAATAATTAAAAAGAATAAAATATTAATACTAGATTTAAAAATCTAAAAATCCCACATTTTTCAGTGACCAAGAAGAATAAAATAACCCGGCGGGGCCAAGCGAGGGGCCACTCAAAACGTGGGGGCGCATGTTACTTATGGAGATGTAATGAGATGTATGATATGCATAGATGTTGAGAGTATTTGTAAAGATGTGTGTATTCTTTTTTGGTCACTGAAAAACGTGGCATTTTTAGATTTTAAAATCTAGTATTTTTATTATAAAATAAAAAGATTTCGTTGATATCGTAACTTAAAAAAGGAGAAATATTTGTTTAAATATATACGTTATTAAAGATTTGCAATGTACATTGACTTTGAATAGAGCTATCTAAATGAATGAATGATTGAGCTGCTGATAAACAAAATAAAAACCTCGAAAGAAATGGATATTACCTTAGTTATTTCTTTAAGAGAAATACGCAAATTTATTCTTATTTATAATATTTATAATATAGTCATACTTTAGTTTTGTATTCTATTATTTTTATTAAAAAAAGATATTTGTAAAATGAAATAGACATTTCTTTAAATGTAATAAATACAGTTATTCTAATAAGATAATAAGACTTAAAAGTACATATGTACAGTCAAAAGCTCATTCATTTACCCAAACATGATATTATTACTTTGATTAATTGGACATATTGAGATCAATATCAATCGAAGCCATTTGTGATAGATTTGTGGTTGAGCCAGCGCTGGCCCTATGGGGATTTAAACCCAACGAGAAAGATGTTGATAATAGTTTGCTTCTATTAAAAAAATAATAGTTACATTTTAAAGGTAGCAAAAAACAAGAGAAAGTGAGTGCCATTTTTCTTCAAGCTGTCAAAATATTGTTTTTTCCTGATTTAACATCTAGGTATAACTAAGAAATAATCAGTTCTCGTTAGATATTTGATTAAAATCATTTAAGTCGTTTATTGCATATTACTAAAGTTTGTTGTATATTACATTAAAGTATACATGAAATTTAAATTATAAAGATAGCATTGTAATCTGATAATGTTATGTAGTACTCGATTGAATCAGTTATTGTTACTTCCAATCTTAATTCTTTTTTCCCCTGATTGAGGATTGGGTTTATTGTTTTGGATTTTATTTAAATGTAAAGTAAACTCCCAAGTCCCAAAGTGCCCTTTCTCCTTTCTGGCAGGCATTACTTTTATAATACACAGTTCTACATTGATAATGCTTTGATTTTGTGATGGAGTCGACACCACATATCACGTCAAAGTCAAGAAATTAATGATCAAGTTTCCCTGCTCTTCTTGACTGCGTTGATTCGTTTTGAAACAGTCAAACAGTCGACTGACGTTTTGTTTCTAGATCGTATTGATAAATCGAGGATTCGTCACCTCTGACAATATCGTAAACGCGCCGAGACGAGTATGTTTCAATTTATTAATTCTAGTCTAAATTAACCATGTTACGGCACCATTCCATATGGGCTTGCTTCTGAGATTAAGTGATGTTGTGTGGCATGCAGTGTGAGACAACCCTTCTCAAGTGAAGTTACTCGTGCAGAATTTTGTGAACCAATCCCAATCTACACTGCAACATGTGCTGAAATTATTCTGACGTAATTCGTCTGTTTTCGTACATTAAATATTAACTGCCAGCATGTTTTCTTCGGTAACAGCCAAAGTTAGACAATCGCGCCTGAATACATTATACCAACGGTAGACAGTTGCTTTAGAAGGGCCTTTATTTATAAATGCCGTTTGAAGTTCATCAAACGACTGTTCCGGTTTTAGGCCACATTTGAAATCATAAAAAATCACGGCACGAAAATATTCCTGACGCAGATCCATTTTTCAATGAGGCACGATAATTAAATTTACCTCTCAAAAAATGTGGAAGGAAATTCTAAATTCGAGCGATAGTACTACTATTTGTAAGTAGGTTATTTTGAAATGGTTATATTTAGCGATAAATTTTAGCAATATGAAATTATAAGTCCTTTTTTGTTTTGTTAAATATGATGTATGTTGTTTATTTTAAATTTGTTCTTCTTTCAATGTTGATGGTGTTTTGGATGTTCTAGTCTGTAAGCCTGAATATATTTTAAAAATATAAAAAAGAATTTCAATAATATTCTCAGTGGTTCAGTACATAATATTTCTGAGTTACAAGCCTGAGTTACTGGCCTAGGTTCTCGCCTTAATTTATTTTAAAGGAGGCAAGGTTTTTAAACATACTTTAAAGAAAGATTATAAATATTTCTGGAATAGACTATTTCCACCAAGATAGGTAAATTATAATTATAAAAAAGGATATAACAAGAATCGTTTATTGCCTGTGTACAAGAAAATAGTGTGTTTCTGTCAATGAATATTCGGAACCAACGGATTTTGTTATTTGTTAGCCCTTAAAAAAGACTCTTGCTTGCTTAAACTGGCTTGCAGCACATGTCGTGCATATTATCATAATAAATAGGGCCCTAAATACGCTACATTAATTATGATAATAGGCTTATTTGCCTTGTATGATCTACTGGCTTAATGTGCACTATGCGGTTTCTCTCTATTTTAAACAGCAGCTGAGTCCATTAATATCAGCGAGAAACGTGTGGTGAATCGCAAGTTGGGATCTTTTTAACCGCTCTGCTTGTTTTAGGTTCTGTGTGATCCTCTCCGGAATAAGATTGCATACAAATTTAAATGTGTGTGAATACTCGCTGATGCATTTCTAAGTGATTTTTATTTTTGCATTTCATTCGTGCTTCTGATGTGGTTGTTAGCGATGCCAATTTTATACTTTGATTTTTAAGAAGTGTACGGTTAGATTGAAGATATTCCTGTAGTATTACGTTGTTAGCCCGGGAAATATTCCAAAGCTCCTCCTAACTACTACTACCGCTAAAAAATTGCAATTTTTAAGCTATGGTAACCGCTTGCTGTTAGGGCGACCACATCCTCCTTTCTATTCTTAGGGCTGAATATCGTTAATGGAAGTTCCATCGCTGGTTTATTACGACGGAAAATCCCATTATGTGCGTTCAAAATAATATGAGAAATAAGTTTAGTACACTTCCATTGGATTTCAGTAATCTCTCGGAGTAAAGAACCTAGTTAAAAACAAATACAATTTAGGTACAAATAAAACGTTATATAATATTTTCTTGATTATAATATAATATTTTATCTATATAAATAACATATTGTTTATAATTTTGCCTTTTCATTATATAAGAAAGAACTTAACTGACTGAATGTAACACTTGTTATGTCTTTAAGTTACAAATGATAGATATATTTTAGGCAAGCTTAACATCAGGCGAGATAGTGGTCAAGCACCTGCCCATTCACTACAAAAAGTAAAAAAAAAGGTTTAAGGCTCTGTGGTCTTTGTGAATAAATTAAATAAATTAAACTCACAATTTTCTTTTCTTCTTAGATAATAAAATAAATTTACCAAATGAATATACACACACACAAAACACTTAATTGATAACACCACATTGAAATAACAAGAAAACAAGAGAAAACTTAAAATAGTGTTACAATGGGCGGTCTTATCGCTCAGAGCGATCTCTTCCAGACAACCTTTGGATGGATAGGACTGGAAGGAAGCGTAAGAGACAGCGGTGTAAACGATAAATATATATTCACATATACATACATACGTATACATATAATAAAATATCATTCAATTATAAAAATAAATTAATATAATTTAGACTTTATATTTTAGACTACGGTCAAAATATTCATATGTAATTAATAATAAATATGATAAAAACTTCTTTAATAATTTCTTATACAAGTTCTTAGACTTAACTGAAGAACAACCATATTTTAAGTATATTTATACTGTGCTGAGTGCTCAGACGATTTCATTCTATGATTAATAGATACTTTACTATGTAAAAATTGTATGAGGTAGATTATGTGATAATTTATATGTTGAATTTACTCTAAATATATAATAATAATAACATTTCTCACATTCACACCAATTAACCTAGCCCAAAGTAAGCATTATAAGGCTTGTGTTATGGATACTAGGGTAACGGATAACATACATATATGATACATAGATATGTAATATTAATAGATATATATTTATGTCCATGACTCAGGTACAAATGCTCCTATTCATCTCATAAACATATGCCCGTTCCGGGATTCTAACCCAGAACCGTCGGTGCGAAAGGCAGGATAGCTACCGTTGCACCAAACTGTCGTCAAATATATATATATATATGGTCGTTTCATATTCCATTGAACACGGATCCGAAGGAATAATACATTCCTGACATCCTCAGAACACACTCCGAAATTACACTGAGTTGGGAACAGTGGTGATCTCAAGGAATAATGACTACTCTTAGAAAAACAACAGGAAACTGAGAATATGGATAAGGCTGCGGTGACTGTGTCATGAAGTTGTGATCAGCCTTAAATATGGACAATGAAGTGTAAGGCTAGTTTGAGACCTCAGCAATAAGCAGATAATACAAAATTGAATAACGAAGTTGTCGTGCAAGTTAGTGATATTTTATTAAAACCACCACCAAATAAAGAAATTGATTGGCAGACTTATTAGCTGTGCATAAGAAATCTAGAATACGCCAATTCCAATAAGGTTTGAGTAAGATGGAACCAGGCGATCAAAAGCATTTGCGTAGCATGAAGGACCTGACACGTGACAAATTGCAGATGAAACTCTCACACTTATGGTGGTAACGACATCTCCCTTTATCTGTATAAATCTTAGTTGCAGTAAGTGACGACACAGACTTAAAAAACTAGCAGCTATCGTGTATAAATTATGGAGATATCAAGACCTCTACAAGTAACGGAACTGCGGTCGCAACCAAGCACCAGTTCGTTCTGCGATCAAGCTTTATTCCTTTATTTACTTTCATTTCATTGTCACAAAGGTATGTTTAAATTTTTACAATGATGGTAGGTTTACATTTAGTTTACATGTGACAAACATGTAAGAGTGTTTGCAATACTTGACCTTAAAACGATAACATAAAACTGTAATTGATATCGAGCTTACTTTATAAATTAAAGCTATATTTTTTTTGCGCAGTATAAACTTACATACCTAAAATATATAAACTTAATAACGAGTATATTTTTATATAAATCATATAATATAGTCTTTATATTAATAATCATATATTTTCTGTTTATTAAATGATAGATATCTTGGAAATATTCTGTTAAAATATAATAGCTTTTACTAATAAGAAAGGATTTCAATTCAGTTCAAAAGCTTTTTTGAATCTTTAAAAAAAATATTTTTATGCTTTATCTTATTTTTTAAGCCTTCGTTTAGGTCCAAATTGCCAAGCTAAGCATAAATGTTGAGAATATGGAGAGAAGTAGAAATAAATTTAAAAAAATACAGTAATAATAGAGATCGCTGTCAACCACGAGACCGCAATTGAAGTAGGGGAAGTCCTGATAATCCTGAGTGTGTTACTATCACCACAAATCCCGAAGTAGTGTAATAAATGTGTGGAGCCGAAAAAAACTTGAGTATATAAAACTAAAATAGGTGCAATCGCGGGCTATGTGCACCATATCACCTGTTAATAACATCTGTGGTAATGTTTTATAGTAGTTTAAACTTTTTGGTGGTTATTGGAGTCAATATATCCGTAATTCCAGTTTCCCAGAAACTATATTATCGTGAAAAGTGACTATAAACTATATACGACCAATGTCAGTGAAATCCGTATGTTTAGTGTTAAGACTCTTGTTTTAGACTTTAAATTGCGACGACCACAAGGATCACTATTCTGTAATAGGTATTTGGGCGTGTGTTCTGAGGGTGACGGGAGTAATTTAGAATTTGGAGCAACGGTACCGATCATGCCTTTCGCACCGACGGTCTTGGGTTAAACTCCGGAAGAGGCAGATATTTGTGTGATCAATACGAGCATTTGTGAGTTCTGGAAATGTATATTTCTATAAATTTTAAAAATCTATGTATCATAAATATGTATTTCTATCGTTTACCCTGTATTGAGCCTTAAAGTACATATTTTGGAATAGGCTAATTGGTGTGAATGTAAGAAATATTAATATTATATTCAACACACTAAATCATCTAACTCATTGGTGCAAGTGTTGACATGTGAAAGTATTTATCAGAAATAGTATGAGGTCATCTGTGCACCCGGCACAATACATTGGTATTGAATTAAATAAAAATCTTACTTACCTGGTTGGCGAAGTGAAATTTTATTTTTCAGGGATCTATTTCGCGTCACCTCCTATCAGTTATCTGCGTGGAGCTCGCAGATACACATGACCACATCAGCCCACTGGTACCTAGGACTGCCTACTGGATATTGGTCAATAAGTAGTTACATATACCCTCGCTTATCTGTACGATATTCTTCTATCAAAAGGTAGATTTGATTGTAGATGTAGTCTACTAAGTTGGTAGACAGTTACTAAACTACTTGGTTTGTATAAAGAGTACATATTATATATGAAATGTGTACAACATTGTATAGAAATTTTCGAGTCTGAAATAATGAAGATACATAAATCTAAATAAAGATATTAAAACATCTTCGAAATGTTAAGTGTATAAAATATTAAGGAATCGGTATTTTCAATTGAAATTCTTTAGATTTATGTCTGCGTAAAACGTGATGCAGCGTTAACGCTCTTAATCCGTTGGTAGACATGTGAGTCTATCTGTATATATTCACATGTTTTTCTGTTAAAATAAGCATTGATGACTTCTGTTTCTTTCAACAAGGATTTATCTTAAAAAGATTTATTGTACTAAGCCGGAGTCCTTTAAAGGAACTAAAGTGGAGCTGGATGGCCCAACGTTTAGCGCGTTCTCTCTCAAATAACAAGGTAAGTTTCGCAAAGATCAGCCGTCAGATGGATGACCGAAAATTCATCAACTCTGCCTCCTCCGTTCTTTGTTGGGAAAGTAAACCCGCTGCGAGAGCATCGGATCGGATTTCCAAAGGTTGCGAGTTCGATTCCTGCCTGAGAATTCACTTGTGACCCGAGTCCATTTTTTCTAGTATTTTTCTATTATTATTATTTACCTTATAAGATCGCATTGAAAATGCATAAAATATATAAAAATTATAAAAATACTAATAGAGTAACATTAATAATAACAAGAATAACATTCACTACAATAATAGCAATTTTTGGCAGAAAATTACCCGATAACATTGAAAATTGCCAGTTTGTGTCCTGACAAATTGAATATGCACGATGTCGAAAGGGACGCTGCATATATAAAAAGCGACCCTTTAAAACCAGTGTAAAGCTTAAAATATAACATTCCTAACCCTTAAATTTGCAAGCGTTTTTCCACAACATCCAATCACAATCGGCGACAGCGCAGTGATTAAAACTGGCAGTCGCGGGTTCACCGTTTACAAGCCCCTGGCTTCGTTCCAAATCGTTTGTGGACAGTTACTGTTCGCGTTTTTTACTAGTGCCTCGAAAGCGTGTTTTTTTATTCAAATAGCATTTGGCGCAAAAATTTTAAATTCTGGACACAGTTTTGTACCATTACTGTTTCATCATGATTATTACTTTATGTGACATTTATAATTCTGTCTTTTGGTTTGTTATCTCAAAATAAGAGCTATTAACTTATTGCATTTGGAAGTATAAATTAAAGTACTTACAACATATAATATACTTTTAAATGTTTGGGGTGTCTGTTTGTTCTGGCTTTCTTCTGAAACGGGAATTTACTTTAACTGGACTAACTAGTGGATAGCAGATATTATTAGAAGTAACTTAAGCTTATTTATTGTATAGTTATTATCAGGGATTTTAGTGGTATCCGAATAATGTGTTCTGAACACTGTTTTTCATTGCTGATTTAAAAGTTAAACAGAAAGAAACTGTAACACTTTGAATCTGCTTTAGAAAATACCCTAAATTTTAAACTGGTTGTACCACACATTAGCAATTATATTACTCGAATCAATATACCGAACATAGCGTTCATACCGAAACACAAAACAGAATCTTTAATAGCTCTTTACATAAATTATTAGTCTGAAAGTGGAAAGTGGATAAAAAACAGACGTTTCAATTCCAATTACACAAATCCCCGCTCCTTTTGTGAGCATTTTAAAACTTTTTCGTACAATTCTCACTTGGAGCCACTTTTGCTTGTCTTTATTTCCAAGAAATCCACTAAATGGTAATTCTAAGCCAAGATAAACGAGACTCGCCCAATGCGAATGCTTCAAAAGCTGTAATTTTAAGAACCTTTTTTGTTTTAAACTGGAAAGCTAATTGAATTGCTAAATTACTTATTTCGAAGTCAGTACCTTGGCAAATTTTGTCCAGTGATCGGTCAGCGGTGATGAATAATTCAATGCACTGTAAATACACCTTTACCTTGCACTACATTGGTTAAAGTAAATTCCGCAACATTTTATGTACCTTAACCGAGAGTTATAAAATCTATAAGGTTTAAAAGTTATCAAGTTTTAAGTTTTTTTGGTAATAAATCCATAATAATGTTATACAGACGAAGGTATAGGAATGATAAATAAATACTGCAAATAAATAGTTTTTCTCATAATTTCCTGTTTAATGTAAGATATTTTCTTTATATTAAATACAAGCTGACCCAGCCACGCATAGCTGTGGCCCAGTTTTTAAAATTTGCAATTTTTTTTCATCATAAATGAGAATGAAACTTATCCTATTTCCTAAGTTGGAACAAATCCAGCAAAATCGGTTGAGTAGTTTCGGAGTTCATTGCGGTCAAGCACTGTGACAGATATTCAGTGATTTTTTTCATTTTTTTTTATAAAGATATTTATTTAGTCTTTAACTATAATAAAATAGTATCAAATATAAACATAATTAAATTTTTTAGTTAAATAACTGATTTATATCTTAAAAATAATTATAAAAAAAACAACTTGTCGCAGGTATCGGTAATCCTACATTTTCTCGGCGTCATCCTGCAGTGGGTCAAATCCATAAAGGTTTTCTCATGGGTTGAAAGAAGTATTGATAGCTCAATCGGAAGAGCACTCGCCCGAGCGAAAGGGAGTTTGTTCTTGCCCCGAGTGTCGGTTTCTGGTAATAATTTAATTAAATATAGAAAATAAAACATTCCAAATAGAGTAAATTATATTAATATTATATTATTGCTAGTTGTTATATGATATTATTGCTAGTTGTAACAAAATGAAAATGTCATCAAAATCGGTTGCAATAAAGTTCATCGCGGCGCAATACTGAGAGGGAATTTATACACACACATACACACACATACACACACACACACACACACACACACACACACAAAGATATATAAGATATACACATATACACATAGATAAATAAGAGTTCATTATAAAGAAAGTATGGATGTTGTTACTGTAATTTTTTTTTAATATTTTGTTAATTTATTTTAATTTCTAATGTCTGTCTCTGCCTGTTTAAAAAAAACATATGTACAAAACATAAGCCATTAAATTTATTTAGTCAGAGATTCCCTGTATACGATATTTGATGTAGTTTTATTTGGAAATTGAAGCCGTTTAAATGAAATTGGCAGATCAGTTGAGATCACAGATATTTTCGCTATGTACAGGTATGAGCTAGTTGACCAGCTGCTGGGCCGGTGATAATGGTGGCTACAGTTAAATTGTCCTTCAATTCCATAATAAGCAGCCTTGTCCAATTGCACATGCTGCGCGGCTTAAATTTCTCAAAAGAATGATTGGATATTCGATTTTTGACGTCAATTCGTGTGGTGACAGTTCAAAAGCGTTTAGTGAATGGTTTATTTCGTTGAGCGTATCATTCTAAGGTGACACTATTGCTCTAGAATACAACAAATCAAAGTCTTTTTCGTAGAATTTCTCGATGTCAGGGTATACTGAATTTATAAATATTTCTAAATGTTATATTTAGCCTAGAGACTCATCCATAAGGATGTCATAATTTCTGCTAAATTTGAAGTGGGAAAAATTGCTTCCCCAAGTTTTAGCAGTTGTTGTAGGAAATTTCTATCTGTGATTCCATAAAAATGAATTCTCATATTCATCCGTAATTTTAAATTTTCAATCGAAGTCCATGAGGACGACGATTTCAAGTATGCTTTGATGATATCTGCTCGCGTACCTCTGTCAATGACGGGAAGAGTCTGTTTGAAATCTCCAGCAAATACAAAAGTAATCGCGCCCATGGGAGCAGAGGAATTTCTAAGATCTTTTATAGTGCAGCCATTGAAGCGAAAAATAGGGTCTTACCTCTGATTTTTTTTACTGTGAACCGATTTGCATCGAATTTTGGAATTATGCTCATCTTACCCTTAACTTCAAAAGTGAAAATGATCTGAGCTCCGCCTATTACTTTTAAGGGGTGTAAACAACCCCTTAGTGGAAAAATTGACATTGATCCATTTTATCGCTAGAAAACATGTCTAATAGTAAGTGGTGGAATTGTAAAGTATTTTCTAACATAATTACCTCATATTAAAATCATTTTCAACCCCTTGAAAATCTTACAACCCTTACAACCCCTAAATTGAAAAAATCACAAAAAAATACTTTGGTATGACATAAAAAGATGTAAGTATAGAGTATGTAATATTTTATATTCTCTATAATCATTATCAAATTTTTAACCCCCTTTCAACCCTTGAAAACTACCCCTTGATAAAAAATTGATAATTTTTTTTTTATTAAATGAAAAGGATTTAAATATTATTCCACACTCTCGAAAATGATTATCATATTCTTAAGCTTTACTACCCTTAAAACTACCCCTAAATTAAAACAGTAAATATGTATGATTACATTGTACTATTATTATTAAAATATAATATTATATATAAACGGAAGACGGAAATATACTGGTCACATTATAACGAATAAACTGTGCACGCACAGCTGACCACATGGCTTTTTCGTTGGCCCCTTCACTCAAATGTGTTATATATACATATAAGAACGTTGGTATGTATTCATGCCTACGTTTATAAAATATATGAGCCATATTATGTATATATATACACATTACAATATTTGTGGGTCTCTATTATACTTTACGTACTTTCACATTGCTCCAAATATTCACACATTTAATATTTTGTTAATTTATTTTAATTTCTAATGTCTGTCTCTGCCTGTTTAAAAAAAACATATGTACAAAACATAAGCCATTAAATTTATTGAGTCAGAGATTCCCTGTATACGATATTTGATGTAGTTTTATTTGGAAATTGAAGCCGTTTAAATGAAATTGGCAGATCAGTTGAGATCACAGATATTTTCGCTATGTACAGGTATGAGCTAGTTGACCAGCTGCTGGGCCGGTGATAATGGTGGCTACAGTTAAATTGTCCTTCAATTCCATAATAAGCAGCCTTGTCCAATTGCACATGCTCGGCGGCTTAAATTTCTCAAAAGAATGATTGGATATTCGATTTTTGACGTCAATTCGTGTGGTGACAGTTCAAAAGCGTTTAGTGAATGGTTTATTTCGTTGAGCGTATCATTCTAAGGTGACACTATTGCTCTAGAATACAACAAATCAAAGTCTTTTTCGTAGAATTTCTCGATGTCAGGGTATACTGAATTTATAAATATTTCTAAATGTTATATTTAGCCTAGAGACTCATCCATAAGGATGTCATAATTTCTGCTAAATTTGAAGTGGGAAAAATTGCTTCCCCAAGTTTTAGCAGTTGTTGTAGGAAATTTCTATCTGTGATTCCATAAAAATGAATTCTCATATTCATCCGTAATTTTAAATTTTCAATCGAAGTCCATGAGGACGACGATTTCAAGTATGCTTTGATGATATCTGCTCGCGTACCTCTGTCAATGACGGGAAGAGTCTGTTTGAAATCTCCAGCAAATACAAAAGTAATCGCGCCCATGGGAGCAGAGGAATTTCTAAGATCTTTTATAGTGCAGCCATTGAAGCGAAAAATAGGGTCTTACCTCTGATTTTTTTTACTGTGAACCGATTTGCATCGAATTTTGGAATTATGCTCATCTTACCCTTAACTTCAAAAGTGAAAATGATCTGAGCTCCGCCTATTACTTTTAAGGGGTGTAAACAACCCCTTAGTGGAAAAATTGACATTGATCCATTTTATCGCTAGAAAACATGTCTAATAGTAAGTGGTGGAATTGTAAAGTATTTTCTAACATAATTACCTCATATTAAAATCATTTTCAACCCCTTGAAAATCTTACAACCCTTACAACCCCTAAATTGAAAAAATCACAAAAAAATACTTTGGTATGACATAAAAAGATGTAAGTATAGAGTATGTAATATTTTATATTCTCTATAATCATTATCAAATTTTTAACCCCCTTTCAACCCTTGAAAACTACCCCTTGATAAAAAATTGATAATTTTTTTTTTATTAAATGAAAAGGATTTAAATATTATTCCACACTCTCGAAAATGATTATCATATTCTTAAGCTTTACTACCCTTAAAACTACCCCTAAATTAAAACAGTAAATATGTATGATTACATTGTACTATTATTATTAAAATATAATATTATATATAAACGGAAGACGGAAATATACTGGTCACATTATAACGAATAAACTGTGCACGCACAGCTGACCACATGGCTTTTTCGTTGGCCCCTTCACTCAAATGTGTTATATATACATATAAGAACGTTGGTATGTATTCATGCCTACGTTTATAAAATATATGAGCCATATTATGTATATATATACACATTACAATATTTGTGGGTCTCTATTATACTTTACGTACTTTCACATTGCTCCAAATATTCACACATTTAATATTTTGTTAATTTATTTTAATTTCTAATGTCTGTCTCTGCCTGTTTAAAAAAAACATATGTACAAAACATAAGCCATTAAATTTATTGAGTCAGAGATTCCCTGTATACGATATTTGATGTAGTTTTATTTGGAAATTGAAGCCGTTTAAATGAAATTGGCAGATCAGTTGAGATCACAGATATTTTCGCTATGTACAGGTATGAGCTAGTTGACCAGCTGCTGGGCCGGTGATAATGGTGGCTACAGTTAAATTGTCCTTCAATTCCATAATAAGCAGCCTTGTCCAATTGCACATGCTCGGCGGCTTAAATTTCTCAAAAGAATGATTGGATATTCGATTTTTGACGTCAATTCGTGTGGTGACAGTTCAAAAGCGTTTAGTGAATGGTTTATTTCGTTGAGCGTATCATTCTAAGGTGACACTATTGCTCTAGAATACAACAAATCAAAGTCTTTTTCGTAGAATTTCTCGATGTCAGGGTATACTGAATTTATAAATATTTCTAAATGTTATATTTAGCCTAGAGACTCATCCATAAGGATGTCATAATTTCTGCTAAATTTGAAGTGGGAAAAATTGCTTCCCCAAGTTTTAGCAGTTGTTGTAGGAAATTTCTATCTGTGATTCCATAAAAATGAATTCTCATATTCATCCGTAATTTTAAATTTTCAATCGAAGTCCATGAGGACGACGATTTCAAGTATGCTTTGATGATATCTGCTCGCGTACCTCTGTCAATGACGGGAAGAGTCTGTTTGAAATCTCCAGCAAATACAAAAGTAATCGCGCCCATGGGAGCAGAGGAATTTCTAAGATCTTTTATAGTGCAGCCATTGAAGCGAAAAATAGGGTCTTACCTCTGATTTTTTTTACTGTGAACCGATTTGCATCGAATTTTGGAATTATGCTCATCTTACCCTTAACTTCAAAAGTGAAAATGATCTGAGCTCCGCCTATTACTTTTAAGGGGTGTAAACAACCCCTTAGTGGAAAAATTGACATTGATCCATTTTATCGCTAGAAAACATGTCTAATAGTAAGTGGTGGAATTGTAAAGTATTTTCTAACATAATTACCTCATATTAAAATCATTTTCAACCCCTTGAAAATCTTACAACCCTTACAACCCCTAAATTGAAAAAATCACAAAAAAATACTTTGGTATGACATAAAAAGATGTAAGTATAGAGTATGTAATATTTTATATTCTCTATAATCATTATCAAATTTTTAACCCCCTTTCAACCCTTGAAAACTACCCCTTGATAAAAAATTGATAATTTTTTTTTTATTAAATGAAAAGGATTTAAATATTATTCCACACTCTCGAAAATGATTATCATATTCTTAAGCTTTACTACCCTTAAAACTACCCCTAAATTAAAACAGTAAATATGTATGATTACATTGTACTATTATTATTAAAATATAATATTATATATAAACGGAAGACGGAAATATACTGGTCACATTATAACGAATAAACTGTGCACGCACAGCTGACCACATGGCTTTTTCGTTGGCCCCTTCACTCAAATGTGTTATATATACATATAAGAACGTTGGTATGTATTCATGCCTACGTTTATAAAATATATGAGCCATATTATGTATATATATACACATTACAATATTTGTGGGTCTCTATTATACTTTACGTACTTTCACATTGCTCCAAATATTCACACATTTAATATTTTGTTAATTTATTTTAATTTCTAATGTCTGTCTCTGCCTGTTTAAAAAAAACATATGTACAAAACATAAGCCATTAAATTTATTGAGTCAGAGATTCCCTGTATACGATATTTGATGTAGTTTTATTTGGAAATTGAAGCCGTTTAAATGAAATTGGCAGATCAGTTGAGATCACAGATATTTTCGCTATGTACAGGTATGAGCTAGTTGACCAGCTGCTGGGCCGGTGATAATGGTGGCTACAGTTAAATTGTCCTTCAATTCCATAATAAGCAGCCTTGTCCAATTGCACATGCTCGGCGGCTTAAATTTCTCAAAAGAATGATTGGATATTCGATTTTTGACGTCAATTCGTGTGGTGACAGTTCAAAAGCGTTTAGTGAATGGTTTATTTCGTTGAGCGTATCATTCTAAGGTGACACTATTGCTCTAGAATACAACAAATCAAAGTCTTTTTCGTAGAATTTCTCGATGTCAGGGTATACTGAATTTATAAATATTTCTAAATGTTATATTTAGCCTAGAGACTCATCCATAAGGATGTCATAATTTCTGCTAAATTTGAAGTGGGAAAAATTGCTTCCCCAAGTTTTAGCAGTTGTTGTAGGAAATTTCTATCTGTGATTCCATAAAAATGAATTCTCATATTCATCCGTAATTTTAAATTTTCAATCGAAGTCCATGAGGACGACGATTTCAAGTATGCTTTGATGATATCTGCTCGCGTACCTCTGTCAATGACGGGAAGAGTCTGTTTGAAATCTCCAGCAAATACAAAAGTAATCGCGCCCATGGGAGCAGAGGAATTTCTAAGATCTTTTATAGTGCAGCCATTGAAGCGAAAAATAGGGTCTTACCTCTGATTTTTTTTACTGTGAACCGATTTGCATCGAATTTTGGAATTATGCTCATCTTACCCTTAACTTCAAAAGTGAAAATGATCTGAGCTCCGCCTATTACTTTTAAGGGGTGTAAACAACCCCTTAGTGGAAAAATTGACATTGATCCATTTTATCGCTAGAAAACATGTCTAATAGTAAGTGGTGGAATTGTAAAGTATTTTCTAACATAATTACCTCATATTAAAATCATTTTCAACCCCTTGAAAATCTTACAACCCTTACAACCCCTAAATTGAAAAAATCACAAAAAAATACTTTGGTATGACATAAAAAGATGTAAGTATAGAGTATGTAATATTTTATATTCTCTATAATCATTATCAAATTTTTAACCCCCTTTCAACCCTTGAAAACTACCCCTTGATAAAAAATTGATAATTTTTTTTTTATTAAATGAAAAGGATTTAAATATTATTCCACACTCTCGAAAATGATTATCATATTCTTAAGCTTTACTACCCTTAAAACTACCCCTAAATTAAAACAGTAAATATGTATGATTACATTGTACTATTATTATTAAAATATAATATTATATATAAACGGAAGACGGAAATATACTGGTCACATTATAACGAATAAACGGTGCACGCACAGCTGACCACATGGCTTTTTCGTTGGCCCCTTCACTCAAATGTGTTATATATACATATAAGAACGTTGGTATGTATTCATGCCTACGTTTATAAAATATATGAGCCATATTATGTATATATATACACATTACAATATTTGTGGGTCTCTATTATACTTTACGTACTTTCACATTGCTCCAAATATTCACACATTTAATATTTTGTTAATTTATTTTAATTTCTAATGTCTGTCTCTGCCTGTTTAAAAAAAAACATATGTACAAAACATAAGCCATTAAATTTATTGAGTCAGAGATTCCCTGTATACGATATTTGATGTAGTTTTATTTGGAAATTGAAGCCGTTTAAATGAAATTGGCAGATCAGTTGAGATCACAGATATTTTCGCTATGTACAGGTATGAGCTAGTTGACCAGCTGCTGGGCCGGTGATAATGGTGGCTACAGTTAAATTGTCCTTCAATTCCATAATAAGCAGCCTTGTCCAATTGCACATGCTCGGCGGCTTAAATTTCTCAAAAGAATGATTGGATATTCGATTTTTGACGTCAATTCGTGTGGTGACAGTTCAAAAGCGTTTAGTGAATGGTTTATTTCGTTGAGCGTATCATTCTAAGGTGACACTATTGCTCTAGAATACAACAAATCAAAGTCTTTTTCGTAGAATTTCTCGATGTCAGGGTATACTGAATTTATAAATATTTCTAAATGTTATATTTAGCCTAGAGACTCATCCATAAGGATGTCATAATTTCTGCTAAATTTGAAGTGGGAAAAATTGCTTCCCCAAGTTTTAGCAGTTGTTGTAGGAAATTTCTATCTGTGATTCCATAAAAATGAATTCTCATATTCATCCGTAATTTTAAATTTTCAATCGAAGTCCATGAGGACGACGATTTCAAGTATGCTTTGATGATATCTGCTCGCGTACCTCTGTCAATGACGGGAAGAGTCTGTTTGAAATCTCCAGCAAATACAAAAGTAATCGCGCCCATGGGAGCAGAGGAATTTCTAAGATCTTTTATAGTGCAGCCATTGAAGCGAAAAATAGGGTCTTACCTCTGATTTTTTTTACTGTGAACCGATTTGCATCGAATTTTGGAATTATGCTCATCTTACCCTTAACTTCAAAAGTGAAAATGATCTGAGCTCCGCCTATTACTTTTAAGGGGTGTAAACAACCCCTTAGTGGAAAAATTGACATTGATCCATTTTATCGCTAGAAAACATGTCTAATAGTAAGTGGTGGAATTGTAAAGTATTTTCTAACATAATTACCTCATATTAAAATCATTTTCAACCCCTTGAAAATCTTACAACCCTTACAACCCCTAAATTGAAAAAATCACAAAAAAATACTTTGGTATGACATAAAAAGATGTAAGTATAGAGTATGTAATATTTTATATTCTCTATAATCATTATCAAATTTTTAACCCCCTTTCAACCCTTGAAAACTACCCCTTGATAAAAAATTGATAATTTTTTTTTTATTAAATGAAAAGGATTTAAATATTATTCCACACTCTCGAAAATGATTATCATATTCTTAAGCTTTACTACCCTTAAAACTACCCCTAAATTAAAACAGTAAATATGTATGATTACATTGTACTATTATTATTAAAATATAATATTATATATAAACGGAAGACGGAAATATACTGGTCACATTATAACGAATAAACTGTGCACGCACAGCTGACCACATGGCTTTTTCGTTGGCCCCTTCACTCAAATGTGTTATATATACATATAAGAACGTTGGTATGTATTCATGCCTACGTTTATAAAATATATGAGCCATATTATGTATATATATACACATTACAATATTTGTGGGTCTCTATTATACTTTACGTACTTTCACATTGCTCCAAATATTCACACATTTAATATTTTGTTAATTTATTTTAATTTCTAATGTCTGTCTCTGCCTGTTTAAAAAAAACATATGTACAAAACATAAGCCATTAAATTTATTGAGTCAGAGATTCCCTGTATACGATATTTGATGTAGTTTTATTTGGAAATTGAAGCCGTTTAAATGAAATTGGCAGATCAGTTGAGATCACAGATATTTTCGCTATGTACAGGTATGAGCTAGTTGACCAGCTGCTGGGCCGGTGATAATGGTGGCTACAGTTAAATTGTCCTTCAATTCCATAATAAGCAGCCTTGTCCAATTGCACATGCTCGGCGGCTTAAATTTCTCAAAAGAATGATTGGATATTCGATTTTTGACGTCAATTCGTGTGGTGACAGTTCAAAAGCGTTTAGTGAATGGTTTATTTCGTTGAGCGTATCATTCTAAGGTGACACTATTGCTCTAGAATACAACAAATCAAAGTCTTTTTCGTAGAATTTCTCGATGTCAGGGTATACTGAATTTATAAATATTTCTAAATGTTATATTTAGCCTAGAGACTCATCCATAAGGATGTCATAATTTCTGCTAAATTTGAAGTGGGAAAAATTGCTTCCCCAAGTTTTAGCAGTTGTTGTAGGAAATTTCTATCTGTGATTCCATAAAAATGAATTCTCATATTCATCCGTAATTTTAAATTTTCAATCGAAGTCCATGAGGACGACGATTTCAAGTATGCTTTGATGATATCTGCTCGCGTACCTCTGTCAATGACGGGAAGAGTCTGTTTGAAATCTCCAGCAAATACAAAAGTAATCGCGCCCATGGGAGCAGAGGAATTTCTAAGATCTTTTATAGTGCAGCCATTGAAGCGAAAAATAGGGTCTTACCTCTGATTTTTTTTACTGTGAACCGATTTGCATCGAATTTTGGAATTATGCTCATCTTACCCTTAACTTCAAAAGTGAAAATGATCTGAGCTCCGCCTATTACTTTTAAGGGGTGTAAACAACCCCTTAGTGGAAAAATTGACATTGATCCATTTTATCGCTAGAAAACATGTCTAATAGTAAGTGGTGGAATTGTAAAGTATTTTCTAACATAATTACCTCATATTAAAATCATTTTCAACCCCTTGAAAATCTTACAACCCTTACAACCCCTAAATTGAAAAAATCACAAAAAAATACTTTGGTATGACATAAAAAGATGTAAGTATAGAGTATGTAATATTTTATATTCTCTATAATCATTATCAAATTTTTAACCCCCTTTCAACCCTTGAAAACTACCCCTTGATAAAAAATTGATAATTTTTTTTTTATTAAATGAAAAGGATTTAAATATTATTCCACACTCTCGAAAATGATTATCATATTCTTAAGCTTTACTACCCTTAAAACTACCCCTAAATTAAAACAGTAAATATGTATGATTACATTGTACTATTATTATTAAAATATAATATTATATATAAACGGAAGACGGAAATATACTGGTCACATTATAACGAATAAACTGTGCACGCACAGCTGACCACATGGCTTTTTCGTTGGCCCCTTCACTCAAATGTGTTATATATACATATAAGAACGTTGGTATGTATTCATGCCTACGTTTATAAAATATATGAGCCATATTATGTATATATATACACATTACAATATTTGTGGGTCTCTATTATACTTTACGTACTTTCACATTGCTCCAAATATTCACACATTTAATATTTTGTTAATTTATTTTAATTTCTAATGTCTGTCTCTGCCTGTTTAAAAAAAACATATGTACAAAACATAAGCCATTAAATTTATTGAGTCAGAGATTCCCTGTATACGATATTTGATGTAGTTTTATTTGGAAATTGAAGCCGTTTAAATGAAATTGGCAGATCAGTTGAGATCACAGATATTTTCGCTATGTACAGGTATGAGCTAGTTGACCAGCTGCTGGGCCGGTGATAATGGTGGCTACAGTTAAATTGTCCTTCAATTCCATAATAAGCAGCCTTGTCCAATTGCACATGCTCGGCGGCTTAAATTTCTCAAAAGAATGATTGGATATTCGATTTTTGACGTCAATTCGTGTGGTGACAGTTCAAAAGCGTTTAGTGAATGGTTTATTTCGTTGAGCGTATCATTCTAAGGTGACACTATTGCTCTAGAATACAACAAATCAAAGTCTTTTTCGTAGAATTTCTCGATGTCAGGGTATACTGAATTTATAAATATTTCTAAATGTTATATTTAGCCTAGAGACTCATCCATAAGGATGTCATAATTTCTGCTAAATTTGAAGTGGGAAAAATTGCTTCCCCAAGTTTTAGCAGTTGTTGTAGGAAATTTCTATCTGTGATTCCATAAAAATGAATTCTCATATTCATCCGTAATTTTAAATTTTCAATCGAAGTCCATGAGGACGACGATTTCAAGTATGCTTTGATGATATCTGCTCGCGTACCTCTGTCAATGACGGGAAGAGTCTGTTTGAAATCTCCAGCAAATACAAAAGTAATCGCGCCCATGGGAGCAGAGGAATTTCTAAGATCTTTTATAGTGCAGCCATTGAAGCGAAAAATAGGGTCTTACCTCTGATTTTTTTTACTGTGAACCGATTTGCATCGAATTTTGGAATTATGCTCATCTTACCCTTAACTTCAAAAGTGAAAATGATCTGAGCTCCGCCTATTACTTTTAAGGGGTGTAAACAACCCCTTAGTGGAAAAATTGACATTGATCCATTTTATCGCTAGAAAACATGTCTAATAGTAAGTGGTGGAATTGTAAAGTATTTTCTAACATAATTACCTCATATTAAAATCATTTTCAACCCCTTGAAAATCTTACAACCCTTACAACCCCTAAATTGAAAAAATCACAAAAAAATACTTTGGTATGACATAAAAAGATGTAAGTATAGAGTATGTAATATTTTATATTCTCTATAATCATTATCAAATTTTTAACCCCCTTTCAACCCTTGAAAACTACCCCTTGATAAAAAATTGATAATTTTTTTTTTATTAAATGAAAAGGATTTAAATATTATTCCACACTCTCGAAAATGATTATCATATTCTTAAGCTTTACTACCCTTAAAACTACCCCTAAATTAAAACAGTAAATATGTATGATTACATTGTACTATTATTATTAAAATATAATATTATATATAAACGGAAGACGGAAATATACTGGTCACATTATAACGAATAAACTGTGCACGCACAGCTGACCACATGGCTTTTTCGTTGGCCCCTTCACTCAAATGTGTTATATATACATATAAGAACGTTGGTATGTATTCATGCCTACGTTTATAAAATATATGAGCCATATTATGTATATATATACACATTACAATATTTGTGGGTCTCTATTATACTTTACGTACTTTCACATTGCTCCAAATATTCACACTCCGAAATTTTCAGTTACTAAGTAGAAAAAGATATGATAAGTTTTTGGACCATAACTCCTTCAATTTTCATGCTATCACAATTTATAAAAACCATTGTAAAGGTAATTAAGAGAGCTACAACATCCTTCATTGCAATATATAGTAAAAAACCTTTTTCTAATACGGTGAAGGGTTAAAGGGCTTAAGAGAGGCTGTGATTACGCTGCCACGCGCTCTTTAAGCAATCATATCTCCGTCAATTTTCGTTTGACAGAAAAACCAAAAAAAACAAATTGTATGTCAGAAAAATACCTAAATTTTCAATCTTTACGCTTTTATACGTATCTGTCGTCATTTTTGAGATATTATGAAAAAAAGGTGGGTTTTTTAAAAATTTGAAATTTTGTTATTTTTTTTAATCGTGACTTTTTTGAAAAATATGTGTCCTGAAGCAGCCAAACTGATACTATCTATCAAACTCTTCATAATAAAGTTAATTCTAGGCGGAATACGATTAATTTTAATTTTGGTGGAAATGGCACTTATGAAACCCATTGATTTAAAAGAAAAAACATTAGATGCTCCCCTTATTTGCAATACAGCTCACATATTTTACGTGCAAAAGACTTTTAATATTGCTCATTTCAAAGCTTATTTCAAGCACTACAAAACCCTTTTGTATTAGAATGCATAAAATGCAATGCTCGCCGCTAGATGGCATTGACCACATCGATTAAATTTCAGACGAAATAAAAAACGGCTTTGATCTTTAATATCTCGCTTAATATTGCACTTAGAATACTTTATAAAAAACGAAATTGTTCATTTTTTTACCTGCTACAATTTTTGTTTTTTATAAAATTTTCGATAAAACGTATATTTTTGGAGATATTTGCAAAAAACCGATGAAAAACGTGAAAAAATTGCGAATTTTCAATTGCCAATAACTCGAAAACTTAAAAAATTCACCCCCGAGAAGGGGTGGTAACCACCCCCAGGGTGATTGCGGAGTTCAAATCATTTTCACTTTTGAAGTTAAGGGTAAGATGAACCTAATTCCAAAATTGTATGCAATTCGGTTCAAAAATCGGAGCAATAATGCTTCAATGACTGCACTATTAAGGCTCTGTCCACGGGTTCTACATGTGCTTCATGACTCATGGTGCATTCACCCCACATAATCAATGAGGCGTATGGTAGTAATTTACCAAGAGGCCCATTTTTGCGGATAGAACATGTAGATCGTTGCTTAAGATTTACGGTTAGCATTGATGAGCAATTTTTCCATCTTTTAAGAGATATGTGGCGTGGCACTTTATTTTTGAAATTGACATGGCTGGCAGTGGCGGGCGGCGGTGGGGAGGGCTAGCTTCGAGAGAGACATCACGACGGCGGTTGTTGAATTATCAAAGATTGAAGAAGTAAAAAATGGTACTTAAGTTACATGGTCAATGTAATCGGTGGTTTTGATCATTATTACACTCATGATAACTTCTGAAAGGTATGGAACTTGGGAATGGTATTATTCAAAAAATAATTTACAGGTACTGATATACTCAGGTATGAATAACGTGACCTAGTTTGTAAAGAAGTTACTAAATGAACATAAAAAAGTAGTTATTGTGATAAAACTGTAATAATTAGACATATGGTATCGCAGACTTTTTATAGATGTTGATGTCCTCTTTAAAACTATAATACATCACTTTACTCTATTTTCAATAATTTTCGCATCGTACGCGATATTTTTGCAAATATTAAACAATCGATTAAGATGGAACCAGCTGTAATAATGTTTTTAATTTTTCGCCTGGATTGCGAAAGGTAGTGGGATCGAATTCTACCTGAGCGCTCGGAGGCATGGTAGTTTTTTACATGCGTATTTTATATCTTATAGAAATATGGCATTATGAATGCAAAAAATATAAATTAAAAACATTATTATAGCTCGTTCCATCTTAATCGATTGTTTAATATTTGTAAAAATATTACTTTGGATGTTAAAGGTAGTTAGCGTTCAACATTGGTGGAACGATACCAGCTCTTAGTAGAAGTTGAAATACGTTTGTAAATTTCGACGCGTCTGCCATAGTCTCAGTAGCTCAGCGGTTAGAGCACTCGCCCGGATTGTGAAAGGTCGTGGGTTCGAATCCTATCCTATCTGAATGCTTAGAGGCGTGGTCGTTTTTTTGTCACACTTAGTCATGATGTGGTTTTTGTAAAGAATAAAAATTGTGTTTTCGTATAGTTTGAGTCTATACGTAACTATTTGAACACAAACGCTGTTCACCCAGAATTTGCCACAATGTTGTGATGTGACTAACGTGATGTGTCAATGCAAAATATTAATTTTGTTATTAAAAGTATCTATTAGAAGGCATCTGACAGTATAAAGTGATATTTGGTTTTGATAGACACGAAATGCACAACTTCGATGTGTCGACTTACGTTATGTCATTGTAATAACTGCGTAATTGTACTGTACTGTTAGATATCGCTATCGTATGAGACGATTGGTAGTATACTGATCACACAATAACTGTACAAATTCGAACTTTCTAAAATTATTTACCAACCAACTTTATGATGTTAATTTTTTTTTAATTATATGCAACGTTATTAACACATTACCCAATCACGTATGAATCAGACAAGAAGCAGTGAAACAAAAAGAAACTCTTGGCAGTTTATTGGGAATACCTCAAAGTTACATAAAACATTGATGCAACATTTAACGACTACATACTGGTACATTACAATATTTGATCTTACACTACATGAAGATTATAATAATTTCAAATTATAAAAAGAAACCAATATGAACACAAGGTTTTTGGAAGACGACTTATTCACATTTCAAATATATTTTGCCTAAAAGATAATAGAGATTGAATTAAAAAATAAGATTAGGTATGGAATTATAATTACATTATCTTACTAAGAGATCATTATAAATACCGAATATTACATCTAACACAGCCATTAATTATTTTAAAAACAAAGTCAAAACCTAATTTTCTAAGATATATGTGATGAAAAGAGAAGTTTTATAAATTTTACAAAAAGTTGACGAAATGTAAGTAAACGTTATTATAATTATCATATATATACGAAACTACTGACTATTCAAAAAGTCACAGCCGAGTTTGGCTAAATCATAGTTATATCTAAAGTTACAATTTGGCTAAAAGTCCTTAATTACAAAGCTAATACAAATATTATCTAGTTGTTGTTATTATTTCAAAACTCTTGTAAAAAGAGAGTAAAAACATTTTTAGGAATCAAATAAAGCAAAGCGCCTCAAATTATACGATTATTTCGAAGTTTTTCAAAATAATTGTAATTGTCCATTAATGGAATGGAATGGAATTACAATTAACAAGTGACAGCGTGACTTGTTAAAAAAAAACACAAATTAGTTTCCCAAGCGTGTCACGAACACAATTTTGAACCTGTTATCAATATTTAAAATCAACTTTAAATTTCTAAGAAAATGTATTTAGGTCGTTCTACTTTTTACCGACAATGGTCTGTCCTTCGTCTTATCATGGCATCTCGTTGGAGTATTGATATTTACGGTTTTTTAATTCGGTTCGAATAAACGTCCATATTTTTCTTATCTTATGTAATTTTTCATTTTCTCCAACCAACATATTTTTTCGTTTGTTTTCCGTAGAATGCCGTGACAGAGTGGTAAACCAAAATGTGGTCTCCACAGAAAAAGGCCACTCTGTCACATAATTGAAAAAAAAACACTTTAAAAAAGAATTAATATTTGCCGCAAAGGAAACTTTAATTAGTCCTAATGACAACACAGATGCAATTTCTTTAAAATTCCACACAAAAACCACAATTATGGATAGTTCAAAAACCAAAAAGCAGAAAAACGTTGTTTCACTGTCGGTAAAAAAAAAGAACGACCCATTTATCAAGATTAAAATGTTCAAATGTAATCCATAAGACATACCATAATATACGGCACCTACTATCTCTTAATCGTTTTAAAAACTGATGGCAAACAGCCAGAACGTTGGTAACGGTTGAACAACTAAATATCTGCTTTAAGAATCTCCCGTGTCGACTGGTAAGAACTGTTGCTGAGCTACAGATGACAAAATCATGTCTATCGGTTTAGTGTCATCGTATAAGGAAGGTGCTTCACAAAGGATTGCAAATGTACCCACGATGGAAGCGATTGTGAAGATCCAGAGAAAGAGACGGTCGAGAACCATGGCTACGAATCCCCAATCCTGGTCTTCCTGTTTGAAAATAAAAATTACCACTATTAGATTAATATTTTAGTACTTGTTTTATTTCATGAACAAAAAGATGCTTAAATGACTTGATGATAAAATGGAAAAACTGAGGCAAGTACAGGCAAAACCTATAAACGAATATTAGGATTTTTCGATGGTAACAAATTGACAGCAAATTAGCAGCTTTTGGTTATTTAAAAAAGAATAATTTTGTAGTATGAAATTTTTACAAACAAAAAACATACCGCGTTAAATTCATCCTGTCGTTGCATATGGTGTTGTATAAACATCACGTTATGAATGGCCTTTTCCAACTCAAATGGGTACTTCTTGCGTGGGACCACGTCACTCAAGGAGTCATCAAGGCCGGACATGACTGATGGGAGACCATTATATCCGGCACCTAGACTGCCTAAAGCGCCAACAAGGCCACTGAACCTAAGGAAACACAATTAAAATAATTAATAGCTGGAACTATGTTACAAGATGTTTGTTACAGAATGAGCACCAACAGTTTGGTCAAAGCTAGTCATGCAATTGTTACAAGGGATCCAACTTTGCACACAGACAGCTAATATACAACTGAACGTGTTAAAACTTGTCCGGCGGCTACTCGATTTGCTAGCGTTCCGTACGGCGCAAACGGGTGCAACTTTCCAGATGGCCCTCGTATTTTAAGGTCAATTGCCAATTTTAAGCAAACCAAGCCGTTTTATAGTTTATATATTCTTTTAAAGCATAAAAAGATGTTCCCAATTTGCTATTCAATTTTGTTACAATGGATGTCAGAAATGTAAGTAATGATTATTTACAGTCTAATAAACCGAGGGACGATCTTACTCCAAAAACCAAGTTAGCTATTTGTTTATTAACAAATCCATCTTACAAAGGTCAAATCGACCAATAAACAACTTTTGTAAGATATTGGAAGGAATATGTGTAAAGATATTCAGAACATTATTTTTCCGTGTTTGAAATATAACAGGAAACAATTAAAATTTAACCACTACTTATACTTATGTTATTAATGACGGATTACTTTAAAAAGTAATCAGTATAAGTTTACCTATTCGTTGCAGTAGTTGAATGCAAACCATTGCATCCACCTGGCATATGATGACGCAGAGAGTCGGGACTCGAAGCATTCGAATTTGTTTGTTCCGCCGCCGCTAATGCATCTTTGAATTTATTTTTCTTTAAACTTCTGCCTGCTATCTTCTGCGCTGCCAGATCTCTCAACAAATCTTTAGGAACCCTCATTAGAAGTAACTTCGGCAGTTTAGTTATAAAGAATTTTCGCACCCAAGGAGCCATTTTATGAGTACTAGGTTTTCGATAATGCACGTTCAGAATTATTATAGTTATAACAACTGAAAGTCCCACAAGTAACATAGTGAACAGCAAGTACTTCCCCAGTAAAGGCAAAGCTAGCGAAGTTGATGGTATAATTTCAGAAATTAGAAGGAAGAACATGGTTTGTGATAGTAGAATAGAAATGCTTAATGCTATCTTTTCACCCGAATCTGCAGGTAGATAAAATACAAGAACCGATAGGTATGAAATACCAACACAAGGTACGATGAGATTTACTGTGTAAAATAAAGTTTTTCTTCTGAGGGTTATATTGAAGAAGATATCTGTAACAAAATAAAACAAAATTAACGGCGAGTTATTGAAATGAATCAGGGTACTATAATCTAAGATCACAGTGGTTTGTGTGTTTGTCTATCCGCTCTTTTTCCGGCTCTTTTTCCATTGTATATGCGTTACCATAGCAACGCGTTAACCGCAACTAGTTCGTCTACTGGACGCTAGATGGCGCTTACGGCAAAATATTTTATAATAGAAAAAAATTAAAGAATTTTGTCCACCCGTGCCAAGTCGGAACGGGCCGCCAGTACATATAATAATAATATTCTCACTTTTACTCCGATGAGCCTAGCCTAAAGTATGTTCTGTGAGGGCTTGCGTTATGGATACCATGGTATCGGATATACATACATGTATATAAGTAATATTGATAGAAATATATACAAATACAAGTGATTTTGGTATAAATGCTTATTAATCACACAGACATCTGCCCCTACCAGGACACGAACACATGACCGTGTGATTTCCTAATTTGAATTCTTTGAAATATAAGTCCAAGTATTCTTGGATTCTATATTTGGCTCGATAAACTTTTTCGAAGGTGTTTTATGCGTTCCCTTGAGAGTAAAGTTTGATTTTTCAAGACGAATAAAGAAAAACAAACTGTTTGAAATCCTGATACGCAGTAGGCTCAAAGGAAAAGTATATGGTATATGTATATACACTCGTTTAAAGCTTAAACAAATATAGGTTATAATATTTTTTCTAAGCATTAACCTGCAATATTTTATATACAAATTAACGATAATAAGATAAATCGAACTTCTCCTAGGTGTCAAACGGAACTACGTATTTATATTTTTATATTTTTATTAGAGATAACAAACAGCATATTTAATATCATTTAAGATATAAATGTTTGGATGACAAATGTACTGCTTACTAAGGAGTCTATTCAATTATTATCGGGTTAATTCATGTGATACTTATTTACTACTTACTTAGTAATTGCTATATGTTTGATCGTCCTTAAAATTATTTTTTAATCGAAAAATAAAGTAACACACCTAATAAAACAACCACATTTCTGAGCCTCTTGAAGTCTGTGAGTGATTTGGTTATTTTTTTACGTGCATATTTTAAATCTTGTATAAATAGGGTATTATGAATGCAAAAAATTAAATAAATACAATAATACACCTGGCGCAATATTTCCAAAAAAATCGTCTGGTATCATCCATCAGCGAGAGCTCTTTTTATTTTTCTAGTAAATCTGCTTCGGATATAAAAAGCACTTCAACGTAACTATAAAGAAGTTTTTAGTATATTGATTGTTTGATACCTACTTGTAACAGCATTACATTCGATGTTGTAGGCCATATCTATATGTTCTGGAACATAAAGAAATGGCGCTGATATTCAGCTTAAGATCCACTTGGAAAAATTCAACTAACCTGCCAAACTCCCGGTACCTCAAATGGTTGAGCACTCGCCCGGATTGCGATAGGTTGTTGGTTCAAGCCCCACCTGATGCCTCAGACATGTTCTTGATGATTGTTTAAAAAGTAATTTTTAAAATTTTACCCTTAAACTTAAAAGAAATTAGAAATAAATTGGTACTGCATGGGTAAATTTAATTGAACTTCTCCTTATTTCACCACCAGTCAGAAATTCGTATGGTTGTAGGTAAGTAAAAGGATGTAAGTTGGAATCTTAAATCACGACCAAAGTAAAAAACACCACATAATTTATTAATAGATCGGACTTAGGAAAATTGTTGGAGTAAAAAAATCAGGAAGGGGAGCCTAGTGATAAACGTTAGGATTCTCTCCTTAAGTTTGACTATTATCAAAAATAGCATTGCTAAATATCAGATCAGAAGCGAAATCTGAACCAAGTTGGCTAACATTCTTTACTTATTAGTTTCTTTCATTGAATCCTTCTGCAATCTTTGGCAACATTGACCATTTAATGTCTTTTAAAAGTAACTAAGGTGCTTTTGATTTCGCCATGCCCTTATTACTTGTTTTGCGAGATAAATAATAAATTTATTAATTATGAATTTAACAAGTAAATTATAAACAACTGAGTGCGCTGTTTTAGATGCCACGTCGCTATTAACATTTTGCTAAGAATCTCAATGTAAAAAATTATATATTACATTTAACTAAATGCAATGCATGCAAAATAGTAACTAGGTATCTCCAAAAATAACAGAAAGTTTTCAAAACATTGCAATTTTACTTATTTGTTTTTTTTATAGTATTTTTTGTTATCGATTGATTTTAATGCATAATTCACCTTCTTCTCCATCGTAACGACCTTCGTGGTCGAGTGGCTAGCATACCAGTACGATATCCGGCCGGGTCAACGTAAAAAACCAACTTATCTATATTGGCTTGTGTCTGGGTGTTGTGGTGCCATCGTTGTTTCTGAATTTCATAACATAAGAGCTTTAGCTACATAGTTTCAGAACAATAGTATATTTTAATATATTATTTTTACAATATAATCGAATTAGTATTATTTCATTCCAATCAAATAGAAAATCACCATTCATAACAAATAAAAATAACTATTTTCTTTTTAGTGTTTATAGATGTAAAATGCGGAATGAGTAGGTGAATTGCTTAAATGTGATTTCCTCATCCCTTCCATGGATAAGTGGGTTTTTGGGATGACTTGATAAATAACTCAATACTGTGCGTGAAATAAATCTTGCCATTAATGTATGTTTATACGACCTTAAAAATAATTGTGCACATTTTGTCAATTGCATCCGATTTATAAGTTAAGTAGATAGCAAATATTTACATTAACGAAGGGTTTTGATGACATTAAATGCACTGGCATAAATCACGGTATCTAAAGAGCTATTACTCTATTCGCTAGAGATCCGGTTCTCAACCCACACTTGTTATTAAAATATTACCAGTGTCAATTTCATTTTAATTTGAATAGAAGATTATGGTGATAAGTTTAATTGGTGTCTAGGCGTAATTTGCAAAGCTATGAGTGAGATTACAGACTTTAGAAGCTTTCGCTTTCACATCTAAGACGTAACACTTTGATCATGATTAAGCACGTTCCCGCCGAACAAATTGTTTCTTACTGAAGGGGCAACGCTTTGGATGTTACATATATGGGGTTGGGTTGAGGCGTAACCTCGAGGCTATTTCATTGAGATAAACAGCTTGGTGAAACGATAAAATAAATTTCCTTGGAAACATAAAATATAAATTTTTTTAAGGATATTTTATGGCTAAAGAGCTTTTACTCATTTTTTTTTTGTTTACAGTATTTATATCAGTTATGTAACATTATTTCAGTTCTACTTTTGTACTGCGTTGTTTTAAGTTGCTATGACTATTCAATAGAGAGGCACTTATTCATCATCTTCAATACATGTATAAATAATACAATTTAAGTGTTAGAAACATGATATCAGTACTGAAAATATTCCTCACCCGCTCATTTCAGCGTGTACATAGTACATAGTGCTTATAAAGGCATATACTGGTATGATGTACGAGATGGCAGTAACAGCGCGTAAATTCGCTTACAAAACGAAGGTTACTACTGTTAATATCTAAAAGCTGTTCGTGTTATTTTAATTTCAGAGCGGCTTTCAACGTAATAAGTGATGATCGTTGTAATGTTTGGTTCCATACTATATTAAGATTCTTTATGATTAGATTAAATTTCTTGTCTTATTTTTAGAGTCATTAAAAATAATGACATCAGTCAGTTATATTTGAAATTACCCCCAAGTCACAAGAAATCTATTGTACTATGGTAGGCATAGCGACTTTGTAAATGCACTTATGCATTTAAGGAAAAATAAGACTCAAGATTTCCTGTAAAAGACAAAATCTTTAGGAACTCATATAACTGTAGAATGAAGTAGTCAAAATGGTATTTGTAAATGACTTCATCCTCTTTCGCTCCACGTTCCGTCGCGTCTCTCTCGCCTGCTCTGCACGAAGTGAGCAATTTCAGCGAGATCCCTAATGGTGGCGATACGTGTAATTGCCACTTACGTTAAGGTAGAATTATAAAATTGTCAATTTATACCTGAACGTTGTTTTTACACAATACAATAGTTTTCACTTTTACTGTGACAGAAAATAGTATGAAAATAGTTACAGTTCAAATAATCAACAAAAGCATTCTAAAATCGTAGATGACTATAACGGTGTTATGTGAATTTATGGATAGAGGTTTGATGATAAAAGAGGCTATTCATGTAGGGGATTGTTATCAAATAAAACTTTGTTTACGTTATATTTTGTATGTCCTTAATTCAACTCTGTAAAGACACTGGTGTGAAAAGTTAAAAGGTTTCCCAATGCATTATGTTATATAGGTAATGATGCTAATCCAAGTTGTTAGATTTTGAGATAGTATCTTTATTATTATGAAAAAAATAAGCCATATTTTAATTTAAGACTTCATCTTGCTTGTAAGAAATGAGGTACAACTAATTGTTCATTTTCCCTTCAAGACTGGAATGGGAAGGTTAATTTAAAACAGGTAAATCTTGTCTGAGTGCAAAAGTTCCGCCACTAATTATAGTGGTTCTTGGAGCACTTCAGGTAAATTGCTTGTTGATGAGTTTGACTACCTATTAAATGTATTATGGGGCACCTTTTGAACAACAAGTAATGGGAATCTAATAAACACTTTAAATATGATTGATGATATTCTTAGCTTTACAATGGTGTTTGCCGAAGTCAGAAGTCATGTTAGAATCATACACGAAGACTTAATTACGAATGTGGTGATTGATTTCTCCATATACTCGTATTTATGATAATAAACAGATTAGTTTAATGAGAATATGGCGTCATGTTGCTGAAAACCTAATTTATTTCAATATCCTTTGCAAAATTTCTAACAGACTTCATGCAAAAAAAGTTAGATAAAATAGGAGTATGTAATTCATACATCACGAGAAAAGCTGAAGAACAAAAGAAGATGATTTTCACCCTTTTAGTGTTTTTTTTCCTAATATCTCGTCTTACGTGTGTTTAATTTAGGTACATATTTTGTATCTAGTTTAAGTATTACGATTATGAATGAATGAACAATATAATTGTAATTAAAGAACTATAACTTGCATGCCTGTTAGATAGTGAACGGAGTATGACCTTTCCATTATAATAAACTCAGGTATAAGGATTTATGTAATAAAAATTATAGATGGCAGCACTTATAATGACGAAAGATCCCGCTCAGTGACGAGAAAAATAAGTAAACTTTGTACTGAGTCCTGAGAGACATCTAGATTTTTTATTTTCTATCAACGCTGCAAATAAAAGCATTCTGGTTTCTAAAGTGGAATGTCTGGTATCAATGATTATAATATTTACTTTAATGTAAAATAAAAATAATAATGGACAATAATTGACTAGATATATACGCCATATTACCTGCGATAAAGTATTTATTATCTATAATGCTTGATGGAATCGTCCTTATCTTAAAAATGCGCAAATGTTCATATGCAGTACATAACTAATTGTCAAACCCAATGTTTTTATTTATTTAAAATTGTTCCGACAGTTCTTAGCTCACTTGTAGAAGCATTATTATTTAATTGATATACGGGGTGAAACGAGAGTCTTATTTACAGTATAGTATGCATAAAGTTATGGGTTATGAATGATAACTAATATTATCAAAATTACTAATAGGAATGATGATTAAGGACATTCTTAACGTTATTAATAACTGTAAATTTAACAGGTATGATCTTACAGAAAAATATGATTGGAAGATAGTTATTAAAAAGCTATAGCAATAAATCTTGTTTTGTGCACACAGCATGATCATATTTAATATTTGAAAAATTCACGTTCGAAAATTCCGTTGGGACAGGGAAACCGATCGGTCTTGCTATTATTGTCAACATTTTCTTGATCTGCAGCAAAAAATATCATATTTGTTTTGCTTTTGTCGGCTGCTCATATTACAAGGTGCTAGAGATCAAAGTTTCAGTTATCACTGAAAAAATGAAAAAACAACATAACCTCTTTCGATCGTTCATTTCTCAATGGCAAACATACCCGATTGCAGATTTCTTTCGTCTTCATTCAAAGACATTTCAGTCATAGAAGCAGAATACAATTTATGAATTAAAAAGATTTTCCTTTATAATACCGAAGTAATATTCGGAGTCGGCGGCTTTATTTTTCAGTTTATCGTGAATTCTTCATTCTGTCTGTAATCACATTCTTGCTTTTATTTAAAATTCTTTTGTATTTTGGCACGGTCGGTATGATTTTTATGTTATGTTGTTATTCTCTTTTAACCGCTCACGTAGAAAAGTAATAAAACAAATCGTATCATTGTGTCTTCATTTGTTTTTTTTTTATTGTATTTACTTGAGTGTATTTAAGGTTCAAATTTTATCGTGTCCTTCAAGAATCTTTAATAAATCGTTCTTGGTGCTGATGTCTTATCTTAACGCAACAAAATGGGTAACCGAAGTGCTCAGTAAAACGGTTGGCAAGTTCTTTCATTGTTCACACGTTCAGCCCCTCTTAAGCTATTCTTTACTCGGTCGTAGAAGCTAATCTCACTAAGGCTGTAAATTACATGCTTATCTATGCTAAATTAATGCGTTTTGCTGCCTTTGAACAGTTAAATAGGTTGTTTTGCTGAATGATACTAGCGTGACGGGAATACTGATTGAACGTCTGAGATATCATTTATGTAATATGATTTGTGTGATGTGAAATACGAGGTGAGCTGGTTGCGTTGAAACATGGACAAGTGACCTCAAACGTAATGGAATAAAATAAGAATGGTACACCCATCAACAGACTTTGGGCTCGTGTGGTGGATTACGGTGGATCATCATATTTTTTATCTATTAAAAAGCTTGTGTGTGATTTTCCGCAATATGTAAATTAATAGGCCATTGGCAACGGAAAAAATACATCTTTTAAATAATTTAGTAGGTATACTATTCAATTATTGATGAACAAGCAATGCCTATTTTAAGAAAATTGAACATTAACAAAAATGTTAGGCTAAATTTATATCAAAATTTTCTACGAATGTCGTGGCAGTATTAAATTAAGGCGTTACTTCGTCAAATGTTATATAAAATTGTAAGTTAAAATGTATTACCCGAATGTTTTGTTGGCTGTCCTTAAATAAATAAAATAAATGATGGGCATAAATGAATTAAGCACTTTTTTCTTTATTTCGGTACAACAGCAAGAACAATTCATATTTAGATAAACATTATGTAAAACAATAACTTTCACAAAAAAAAGGAATCGAAGTACATATAACTATACTCTCGATGGTGCAGTCATATCCAAAGTCAGTATTATTACAGACTTAGGAGTAACATGTGATAGTAAACTACATTTTGATATCCACATAGAAAATATTATTGCAAAAGCTTATAAAATGTACGGGTTCATCATGCGAGCAACCTCGGAATTTAAAAATCCCCTTAGCCTAATACACTTATTTAAATCCCTTGTAAGGTCGCAATTGGAGTATGGAGTATCAATATGGAACCCATTATACGATAAATACAACAATAGTATTGAAATGGTCCAGAAAAAAATTCTGCGCCGTATTAATTATAAATATTATCATAGGCGTTGCTTTTATAAGCCGCTCTTAAAAAAATTTCAACTCCTAGATCTCATATCAAGACGATCACAGCTTGATGCAATGTTGATTTACGACCTATGCAATAACAAATATGACTGTATAGATATAATAAGCCGGATTAATTACTCGGTTCCAACACGCGCACATATTAGATCGGTGCGTCCGAAACTTTTGTTTGCCACTCCTCGATGTCGAACTAATGCAGGCAATCGCTCACCTTTGAACCGCATTGTTGACACGTATAATAAAAAGTTCAGCTCAGTGGATATATTCAGCTCTAGTGTATGCTCATACAGGAGACAAATACTTGATTTATTGTTAAAACCCTAATTTAATAAGATAATGTTAAGTTACTACTCACTCTTAAGTTAAGTTAAGTTACCTACTCACTCTTAATTACTCCAATACATTCCGTCAAATTGTAGATATTTACCGTCTATACTTATTATATTGACTAAAATACACTGTTACATATATACACACACATTCGACACATTCGTGCACATACTTGCCCCACTTGTACTGCAATCATACTTGTTAGTATACCTTTTGTAGTGTTTAATCTTTAATAGGTAAAGGAATTTCCTGTAAAGAAAAGCCTCATTTACTTACCCATGTAATTTTTATACTTAGTTATAAATTGTTGCAATGTAGTTTTACTCTGGTTCACTTAAACTGTGTAAACTTTTGGCATAGTTATAAATACATCTGATATCTCGCTACTTGTTAATACAATATTGAAACTATAATTGTAACCATCAAGGTTGAGTATACAATAATTAATAAAATGTAAAATATGTAATTATTATAATAAGTAAAATTGTAAAATTGTTTGTGGTTCTATAACAAATTAAAAAAAAAAAAAAAAATTATAATGAGGATGGTACCATTCCTGCGGGTGGCATTTGTGAGGGTTTCAAGTTTTTCGCTGACTCTGCCCTCGTATTTACGATTATTACTTTCATCGGGGTCATTCGATTAATTTTTGCTTCAACTAAACTGAACTGTCCAAAAATGGCACGTTTTAGGATGGCGTGAGCTCTCTGCAATGTTTGTAGCAGTTCTTTTTTGTAATAATCTGTTTTGCAAGAGCAAAAATATCAACGTGGCAGCAAAATCAACCAGATCAAATAAACCATACAATGTTTTTATGAAGTCAAAAGTGTGACGTGTGTATTGTTATAACGTCACTCTTTTCCACAGATGGGGCTAACTTAATATTTAATGTCAGAGTTCTTTAAGTTATAATCAATCAAAACTATATAGTGTTACCCAGAAATTCAGCAAAATTCACATAGGTATACTTATATGCTCGTTGTTTTTCTGTTGGAAGAGATATATTTTAACGGATTTTCCTATTTCATGTGTTTGTGTTATATATTTGTCTGCTCTACTCAGCAAAGATTATAGATAACATTGACAGATAGATAGAAAAAAATTACTAATGTTGATTTGGCTTCGCCGAATAGCCAGGTATTCTTTGAAATAAGGAGAAGAAAATTGCAGATATCATTTCAACTTTTCATCACGTTTGCTGTTTATTAAAATAGTATTATTTTATGTAAAAGCAAAATACATAAATAAAATATTGATTGTGTGAAATCTGATATTAAAAACAGGTTCTGACATTGTTACCTGGATAGGGTTCTTGGCAGCAGGGGTAATATCTCTCATGTCTTTCAGCCGGTACTCCAAGTATGTCCCATTCCACAGACGGATAGTATTCTCGTAGGTCAATACCTACATCCACCATATCACCTTTCTTCTGATTAATATGTTTTAAATCGATCTGTAAACGATAAAAAATTTAGAAAAAGTAAGTAAGTATGTATCAAAATATTTAACCTTTTTTTTATTTAGAATGGGTTCCCTCTTGATCTCAATCAAACCCGGGGGCAAAGACAGAATCCACGATGGAACGAGCTAACCTAGAAGATGCCTATTCACCCTGACTTAAAAAACAGACGAGTTATAAGTACTCAGAAATACAGACGCAGGGAGGGAGTTCTATATGTAGTAATTAAAGTGTTTGTGTTACAAATATTTGAATCGAAATACAATCGAGAGCAATGAATCCGGGTCACTTAAAGAACGTTAAAAATCTCGGAAACTAAAAATGATAGGTTAATGCAATAAATTGTATTTAATAGACAATGTAATACTCCTTAAATGAAAGTAAAAAAAATATGAGTCACCATACATTTTATTAACACAAAATTACATAAAGAAAAAAACTGCTGATCTCTCCTTAAAACAAAAATAGGAAACATGAAATGTTTGAACTTTATTACGATTTTCTTGAATTTTAATACTTCGTATTGCCTCCTCGTGCTTCCATTATTGCGTTTACGCGGTTTGGCATGCTGTACACCAAGTTCCTGAAACGATTTTGGGGAATATTCTCCCATTCCTCTGTGAGATCAATTTTGAGCTCACGAAGCGTGATTGGGGGAGGGTTTCGTTGTTTTACGCATCTGCCTAGCTCGTCCCAAGCATGCTCGATCGGGTTGATATCCGGGCTGCGCGCTGGCCACTCCATACGAGTAATGTTCATCTCTTGAAGGTAGTCATTCACAATCCTACCTGTATGAGGTCAGGCATTGTCATGCATAAATATAGCATCCTCACCTAAATTGACCATAAATGGACCAACGTGATCATTGAGGATTTCTTCCACATATCTTACGCTAGTTAAAGAGCCGTTTTCTATGATCACCAGCTCTGTGCGACTTTCAGAAGAAATTCCGGCCCACACAAGTACAGACCCACCACCGTAGGCTACTTTTTCTTCGATGCATGCTTGCTTGAATCTTTCCCCTGGTCTTCGATACACTCTGTGTCTTCCATCGTGCTTGTAGAGCATAAATTTTGATTCGTCGGAGAACATAACTTTTGACCAATCTTCAATACTCCAATTTACGTGGCTCTGGGCATATCTTAGTCTTGAAATACGATGCCCACGCTCCAGTTCAGGGCCGTTTGCAGGTCTAAGGGGTTTTAAATTAGATTCAGCAAGCCGACGTCTTACTGTCCATGCACTTGGGTTACTTCCTCCGAGGCATCGAAACTGATTGGTGAGTTCAGTTCCTGTGAGAAAGCGATTTCGAAGCATGGTGTTCACCAAGTATCGGTCTTCTCGTGCTGTGGTACACCTGGTTCTGCCCGTTCCTGGTCTGCGTAGGTTAGAACCAGTTTCTTCGTAACGTCGGAGAACTCTTTGTACTGTTGACAGCGACACACCGACAGTCCTGGCTGTATCGCGCTGACTCCGGCCGGTTTCCAGCATTGTAAGTATTCTGGTGCATTCTTCAGGCGTAAGCGACATAATTTCAGCTTGAATAATGAATATAGAGCACTATCAACATGGTTTATGTACCCACATAAATGACAGATTACAAACAAAAGCAAAACCAAATGCTGTAATTTCGTAGTTCCATCTTCGAAAGTGGCCCTTTTTCAAATTTGATTTTTTTATGATATAACTTTACAATAACTAAGAAGTTTTAATACCTTCATTTAAGGAGTATTACATTATCTATTAAATACAATTTATTGCATTAACCTAGCATTTTTAGTTTCCGAGATTTTTAGGATTCTTTAAGTGACCCGGATTCATTGCTCTGAGTGTAGTTATCTAACAAAGTACCAATAAAGTCCAAAATAATTAATCCCACTACTATATTTACAGCTGATGAGGGTGAAAATTTAAGGTATATTTACCGGGTTACAGTACGTTAAACCCACAAAGGTTGGCAAGAAATCATACTACGAATATAAGAATTGCGACATTTCTCCACCAACCGATTTGATTTTAACAGATATGTATGAAATTTGGCAGTATATTCTAGCAACATTAACATAGAGGATAGTCCTCGAAAAGTACGTGCAAGTAATATTTTAAGCTTTGACTATAAGCTTAGCCTTATTCCGATCACTTAAAAACCATTTTTATTTAAACAATGTGTTATAAAAATTCACGATCAACTGTTTGATATTACTGAAGAAATGATCTTACCTGATCACCATCATAACTCCAGGATCCAAATTTAAGGAAACAAGTCTGCTGGTCAAATGGAAAGTATCTGACGTCGATCTCACATGAGGACTTGAAAATTGCTGGTGGAGTCCAGAGGACCTTGCCAGTGTAGTGGAGGACTGCTTTGGTCATTGTGGTCACCACGTACTCACCATCGGCGCTAGTAAATAACATAATAAATAATGTTTAGTAGTGTTATTTTCTGTCGACCGACATAGTAATATTAAAGGGATGTATTTGTATATCATTATGCATTGATAACAACTTTGTTAAATGTTTCTTTTTAATAACCTATATGTATAATCGTAGTTTTGTATTGTAACAGTGTTTTTACACGCTAGCTATGTTCTGTGATGTTACATCTGGTCTGAGCAAAATTCCTTTGCAACAGATCGCCTCTGCTGCTTATACTGAGCTGCAGTCAGTTTTAGCATCGCTGTGTTTCTATTTGTTTTATTTTCTGTAAATATGCTTTTTGCGTATGTGTATGTGTTGATAAATAAACAACTATTCTAAAAATTCAAAAAATATGATTTTATCCTCATTTTTAGGAATAAAAAAGCTCATGATCGCAATAGGTGAATTTACTGATATAACGGTTTCGGCGTGTGAATAATGTAAAAAAATATAAATCGATATTACCTACACTTCAAATCAGAGGTATAAAAAAAGTAATAAATACTACCTATTTGTTATAGAATTAACATTAAAAACTAACCCGTGATAGCACTTTTTGTTGCTTTCTAAAACTTATAAATTTTAGAAAATATAAGAAATGTTCATAGAATAAATGAAAAATGAAGCTAACTGATGAACTGAAAAAATCATAATAATAAATAATTGATTTCAATCGGCAATAAAACGCAGGCTCTTAAATTAAAATAGCTCTGTCACAGTAACCATAAATTCTGGTGACAAATGGACAGATTCAACGAGTCAGATGTCGTATATTGCTGCGTGTCCATCCTGCATGCGCGATGTGGCCTCACACACTATTTGATAGAACGTAAATCATGGCTTACCAGATTATAGGCAAGTTTCCTTCTGAATTGGTATGAAAACATTTCATAGTTGATATGAGGAATAAAAACATTAATTTAATTTTAAGTTTCATTGAAAATTTCCGTTAAAATAAGTGTTTAATCGTCATCACCTTCACCCAAGGCCTCCCACAAGTTCCTGCGCTGCTACACTCCATATGTAGTTTTTATTATTATTAGTAATATTAATATAAACTTTTATTTAGTTTTACCTGTTCCGATGTCTGTCTGTCATCAAATCTTGCAAGTTAAAATAACTTCTTACCGGTTTTCGATAGAGTTAAAATTCTGCATTACCATGTGAGTCGGATGACAATGCACTATTATTATGACATGAAGCTGATCTGACGATAGAGCTGGATGGTAGCCAAGGGAGCTCTGTAGTAAAACGACGCGTTCCTATCGAGTTAGGACTCGTGTGTTTCCTTTTGACACGTGCTCTTATCTTATATGATAACCAGGACCTGATGATTGACCTAGATGTTGGTATTGGGAGCTCTGGACTAAAACGACTCAACTACATTGAGATTGGGTTCGTGTGTTATGTTTTAGAATAAATAAAAAAGCTTATTTATTTTTTGTTTATGTTGGTACATAAACATTTTAGTATTAAAAAACTTGAACAAGAAAAAAGCCTTTACCTGTAGCTACAATTGCGTAAACAGTCGCATCCAAGTAAATTGATTGCGTCGTATCGACAAGAAAGCGTTCACGAATGATACATCATGCGGTGTCAAAACAGGCCGGTTAGCTATTAATCATAAACGAATGAGAGCGACACACGTGCTACTAATCTTACGCTGTGTCGGTCGTAGAATGGTACCCTAAGTGAAGAGACGTAGCGATGGCAAAAATCAAGTTGACACTTTAAATTGACAAGAGTTTTATTTTAATATTTATAGTCTACATGTGTTCTTGAAATACGTTTCAAAACCTTTGTAGATATTAGCATAGTGTAGAGTATCAAATCACCACACTATGCCAAGATATAGATTTTATCGTATCGCAAATACAAACTACTACAGTTTAAAAACACTTGTAATACTAAATTTACTACATATACTATAATAATTCTTAATACCTAACGGTAGTTTAATTTATACTCTATTTATTACTTCATTTATTCCACAGCTCACATTTCAAGGCGAAATGTATTGGATCTTTTGATGTATTGCATCTCGATTTTGTGTTATGATCTGCTCAAACCTTAAAAATACATTCTTTTCACATAGGTAGAGCGATTGTTTATTGTGTATAACTTTTTTCATTTAACTGTAGTTGCGCATATGTAACTGGTGTTTAATAATTATGTATTTCTTATTTGATGGTACAAAAAAATCAAGGACTCAGTCTAGCAATTATTACAAGATTCGATAATTCTTACCATATGTAATGTTTTGCAGAAAAGCTTTAAATACTATTTATTGATATTCACGATTTAAAAAGTTCAAATAGTCTAGCAAAATATAGGTAATTAAAAAATGCCAGCCTTCGAAATCTTGGAATACATAAAAAAAAGTTTACTCGTATTCTGGCATCGCTACCGCGTATGACTTGCGATACAAGGATTCGTCCGTTTACGTATGACTTGCCTTTTGATAGGTTTATGGTAGCTGTCACAGCCGTGGAAGATAGCAGTAGTAGGCTTATTGCGTGTAGAACGCATTTGGCAGCGAAGGCTTGCCCGTTATGGCCAAACCGCTATATGATATGTTCATCTGATACGATATTATGGGTCTTGGCCGTTAGTTCTCTGATCGGATTCAATTTAGGAACAACCAATGAAGTTATTATGTCCAGACGTTTACCAATATGCAGCCTGTTTGTGTAAAATTATTTTACTATGTAAAAATAGTCAAAAAAATTATTGTAGTATAGTCGCTAGCACACCAAGCTATGTTGTTTGAAGATATGCCATTTTATTGAAGATAATTGGAGCGGAGCGAGCGAAGCTCTTATGGATCAGCTTCAATGGCGCAATGTCTGTTACGCCATAACTTCCCGAGGTTTTAACCGATTTTAATATTTTTTGTATGGAATGGAATCAACAGGCTTAGCACCAGATGGTGACGGAGCCCGAATTTTGAAATTCGCAAAAAATCCCATCGAAACAAAAAAAAAATCTTCTTTTTTTAGGTATTACGCTCCGCTCCAATATATGGTGCTAGCGTAGCTTTATGCTTAGCGACTGCATCTCCTAGTTTTATCTTAATTACAGATTTAATAACAATTTTAATAACTAACTATTACATTATTTATTCCTTCAGATTTTTTTTTGTGTTTATATTAGAATGTACTTTTGGTCATACCTACTAAAATTGGCTTCATATACTTTTGCATGTATACGTCAATTTAATCCCATCAAAAACAATACTTGTCAAAAAAACCAAGTCTCGCAACTCAGTCGTTCTACGGTAAAAAGTTGTGAGATCCATGTAATACCAAGTCGGTTATTAATTTATTCAGTCCCTACTTAAGCGAGTTTCTGTCTTAATACGTCCAGTCCCTAAGTCCACGATCTTTACGACGTAGGGACTGGACGTATTAAGACAGAAATTCGCTTAAGTAGGGACTGAATAAATTAATAACCGACTTGGTATTACATGGATCTCACAACTTTTTACCGTAGAACGACTGAGTTGCGAGACTTGGTTTTTTTGACAAGTATTGTTTTTGATGGGATCTCATTGCTTTTTGTATTTTTTCCTTGTTTCATACACCAAACACTATTTATATTCCAAATTTGAAGCTTCTAGGTCTGCTAGAAGTGTCTTAGAATTTTGATGATCGGTGAGTCAGTGAGTGACAAAATTAAGAAATTTGACCCGTTATAATTCTTAAACTACTAGTTCAAATTGAATGAAATTTGAAATATACCGTGTCTTTACAATGCCTGCATGGTTACTGAAAATTCAGTCTTCTAGTTTTATCCACAACGAAGTTACAGGGGGTCGAAAATGGCCTGAATTGCTTCGAGAAAAGGATGGTACGTCCGTGCCGCTTTTTTCCTCGACTTGGCGGGGGCACTGCCGTGCCCCCAGATTCGTCTACTACTGAACTTATTGCGGGTATAATTTTAATGCTTTTATCTCAAGAAATCATAACGAAATAAATATTATAACTGCAAAGCTTTTCTTCCTAAGTTTGTATGTATGTAAAGCGATGGTAATTGCGTGGAAACAGGTTTACACTGCTAATATGAATAACACTTTTTTAAATATTATTTTATATAAATTCACTTTAATTTGATTTCTTTAAATGCATTGAATCAATTTAGTAATAAGTAATTATTTACAAGAATAAAATTTGGTCAAAGTAGGGCTATCATAAAAAAAGAAAAATATTAAATTATACATTAAAGCTTTAGAAAAGCAAATGTCAATATCATGTTAATTTTCATTAAGATGACACCAATGACGAAGAGTCCGTTAAATTAATTCTAGAGACTATCTCAGCCTTAACACGACGACTACCAAGTGTCTTTGTAAATACTGTTTAGCTTATCTGCTAGTGTGGTTACAATGATGTTGGAACTGTCCAATATTCTGTTTCTAACAGCATTAATTTTTAAGAGCATTGGAGCATGAAATACATTTCCACGAGCATCGGTAAACATGCCGCAAGCGTTATAGAATCTGGGTAGCTGAAAAAATACCCTGAAACAGTTGTTACAAACTACAAGTGTAACAGGGAAGTTTCATTTTTAATGACACTATTTCCATAAAAAAAAAAATTACCTTTATATTATTTCCCGCTTGATCATTATCTCAAAGCTGTCTCAATTGGATCAACACTAACAAAACTGAATTTTCATGAACAAATAAATATATAAGACGAAAACTTAGGGGTCAAATGATACTCGAACCCACCTTTATCTGGTTAGGTTACCGACTTTATCAACACTATTTCATTACTTCGTTTTATCAGTGTATTTTATTTACTCCAAATAAACAATGCCATAGTATATTTTATCTATGTAAAAGTATTTGCATACTAATGCTTGAAAAAACCTTAATCTATTTTAGAGTTTTATTGTTTAAAAGATCTATAGTTCAATTCCCATTCACATATTAAATCCTATCAGAGTTAGATGGTATCGTGAAAACTTACGTCCCGAACGTACAACTTACTACAATACCAGCACCAATTTATATCAACATGAAGCATACAGAGACAAATTAGTTTGGCACCATTCGCCAAGAAGTTAGTCGGATATTAGAGAACGCCAAACTGCATTGTTGAACACGCCAAGTTGCGCGATGGGTAATTGCAACCGGCGGCGGTAAGTAATAATATATTAGGCGGAGATTCAAGATTGTAGCATTATGAGGCTACAATGACTAATTCCTATGCAAATGCATTTTACTTTGTTTAACTGACAGTAACTAATAACAGGTGCTTTTGTGTTGTGTTAGTGAAACTCACTATGTCATATTTTATTGGTAGTTTTATACATATATGTGCAGAATATGTATTTTTCTAATCCTTTTGTTTTCGATTCTTTAGATATTAATGGTAGATTTTATAAAAACAATTTTTATATTTAGCTCTTACACTTCCGCGCCCATTACATATTTGATTTTTTTTTATATTTAGTCCTGACGTTTCGACTTATGGTTGTCATTTATTTTCTACTACCTTTACAATATTTTCATCAAGCACGTTCCTAATAGTTAAAATTTCAACTTTTTAAAATATGCGCAAAATCTGTGAAAAAGTGTTTTGTTCAAAAAGCATTTTTTATTTAGAATATGATTACCACAAAAATTGAAACTGTCAATGATTTGAGGTGGATTTAAGTGGTTAATTCAAGTACCAGAAAGATTTTTTTGGGGTCCTAAGTAATATAAAAATACCAGTTCTGTTCGTCATATTCACAATACCAGCTCAGGATTATGAGAAATTTCCCCTCACAGTATATTTGATATGTTTCATTACGTCAAACATTTAATAAAGACACTAAAAAGTAATATTTATGATACTCTATCTTCTACTAATATCAGGGGACTTTGTTAAATAGGATATTAAAATATATGATAAAGATTTAACACATAATCTTGAAAATGAAGATGGTACGTGTAAAATGATTCTGTTAAGAATTATTTAACATGTACATTCTTTAGATTTAATATTTCCTCATAAACTCTACAAGATTTTTTATTCATTTTATGATATGATATTGATGTAAGTTAAATCTTAACATAAGCATAAAAAAGAGGAAGAAAAATGCCATCGCTAAACACGGCAATGCACCAAAACGCCAACATGCATTTTTCTTCAGTGCAAAAGTAAAAGGACACTGTGATTTTTTGAATTGGTGTGGCAGAAATTTTTGTTCTAAAATTATATGATTTGCCTTATATTTTTAATTATTCTGTAACTTTTAACATCAGCAGCAGACTTAAATCAATTTTTTGCGTAATGGTTTTTTTGATCTGCATACCATTGAATTAATAAAACAACAAATGCTAAACAACAAAGGGAACAAGGTGCTATCTCTAATAGCCAATCGGGAATAATGGCAGAGCTAAAACCAAGGGGTTTTACCTCTGGAATCAAGAATTAAGGAATTCTTGTAGCTTGTATTTAACTCTGTAAATTAGAGCTCAAACTTTAAAGTTAGTCACTGTCTTTAGCTACTACCTCAAGTTTGGTAATTAAAAGTGAGTGAATAACTTTATCGAATTCTGTAGAATAATTGGAGTAAATGGTACCCACATGACAACACTCTTTTATAGAATCGGAAACGGAAGATAACTTTCAGTTGAACGCTTAGCAATAAAACCATATTGGTGGAGCGCCAATAATGAGCTAATTGCACGATTCTTCCAATCATTTTATTTTTTTTTTGCCAAAGATCTGGCAGCCAGTAGTCTTGAGATGTCACCTAGCAACATTGGGAAGATTTCATAATTGCGAACATAGTAACGGTACTTACTTATTGTAGAGTACTATGTCCGGCAACCAGATGTGTTCAGATGGCACATATAGTTCCTTCACACCGCCGTATTCCAGAGGGTCCCATTTGAACTTATGATCTTCCCATTCCTGTGACAATCGAAATCTTTTACTAGTACAATCGGGCCGGAACGACGAACAGTGTTAAAGATAGAAAGTATAATAATCCGACATTACGACAGTGAGAATTTTATAATTACATTTTCATGCTAAGTAAGAAATTCAACATTCAAGTGTGAGGTATAAGTATGTAAATTATTAATATTGAAATTCCTCACGTTTCCAAATGCCAAGTAGGTTAGATATGTAAATATACTTTCTCGGGGAAATGCTTTTGAGAATTCGACGAACTCTCGTAAAATTTCACTTTAAAATGTCGCAAGTTACTTCTATAAATGCATTAGATGAACGCGCTGGTGCGGCGGTGGAATGACGGGGTAACATTACCCTTTGCTTGATCGTTTAAATTTAGAAAGATTATAAATAATTACATTGTTAATGATTTCTTTGTGTTCTAAGTTTATTTTTATGTATGATCGCTCTCGGTCGCTTTGACCGCTACAACGCCACTTGCTTTTGGAATGGTTAATTAGCCTTAGATGGCGCTCAAGCCGAAAGCCGAGCCACCATAGTTGTTTTCTAAAAAGGCACATTCCCTGAACCTCCGAACAGTAATACATTAACTAAAACGCTTCAGCAGTAGCTCCTCGGTTATGGTTCGCCGTGTCAAGAAGGATTATGTTCAGAGTGAAACCACTTACTACATCGGCGGAATCTGAATGCATTCGACTAGATTCAAATCTGACAGATCAAACAAAGGGCTAAATTGCGGCTGTATTTTACTCACTGGCATATTTTTTGGCTATAATTAGCCACTCGGTCATATTTCTGCAAATCTACGAAACTACACCAATGTATATATATAATAAAGTTCTTGGTACGGTTAAACCGCATATAGACATCTCCAGAAATGCGGCCTGCCATTGGTTCACCATATGTGCTTCTGAAGATAATAGACAGAAGACAGATAATCAGAAGCATTGTAGCAGGCATGTGCTGCCACAGGCTTGTGGGTTCGCCTCTAGATGTCTGCATGTGACTTAAACATATGTAGGTAAGCTTGTAAGACTTACATGTTCCAACCACACGTTTGTAGTTAATATTTGATCCTTGAGATTCTGAAACAAAAATAAAAGATGTTGTAATTTGTAACAATTTTTTTTCTGTATTTCAGGCAAATTTATTTTTGTTATAATTTATGAAGTTCTAAAAATTCATAAGATTACATAGTTTTAACATTTAATTTACTTATCATTAGATTGTAAAATATTACAATCGTAACGTAAAATATTAAAAAGAAAACGTAAAATTTGGGTGTCTACTTAGCAGTCTGATTACATAATCTTAAAAGATTCTTAACTTATTGTTAGTACAATATGTATACATGTAAATAAATGAGGATTTCATTTGATTTAATAGAAAATCTTAAGTTACATAGCAATTAAAATTACATTACATTAGAAAATTTATTTGAGATAATATGGTAGCTTCTACAGAAAAAAAAAATCTTAAACAATTTGGCGATTATGGAGTCATAAGTAATGTCAAACTATGATTTTTTATCAAGGAGAGTCCAGAATTAATAACGTCTTTAAAAAAGTAGTTATTTATTTTAAGGTTGTGTTACAGCATTTAGTCATCAATTAGTTTTTCTCTCTCCTCACGTTCTGCCATGATCTCCCACTATAGCAAACACCACAAATAAAAAAAGTATGTCCAAATCATAATCCATAAAGCTTAGCTGTATGCCGAAATAAAAACTATCAATCGTAGTCCTAGGTTAAACAAGAAGGAAGTATCACAGACCAATAAGTAGAATAAAAAAAAATAAAGGTAAACATAGGAAAACTAAAAATAACACCACTCAAATATGACAAAATGCTAGCACAAGCATCCGCCCGCTTTATATAATAATCTTTGAAAAATACTGAGCGAACTTCAATAAACAAGACAAACGATTGTATATCAAAGCGTAGAACAGGTTGCGTTAGTCAATTTCATTTTCAGTCTAATATTATTTTTGCTAACCACTGTAGAAAAAGAATGTAAAATCTTTCAGTAATATATGGTATGAATTTACATTTCGTTTGACTACTAATACTAAAAGGCCTTGATGAACGTAAAACTAAGATGACAAGTCTTAAAAAACTAACTGCTTTTTACCACGTTTTTCTTAACTTGCTTTCTTGTATGTTTGTTTGTTTGGGTCAAATCTTGCGATCGATTTTTCGACCACTTTCAGACATTCAATTGAGCTGACATTTTTTATATAGCCTTGCTTACGATGACAATACAATATTTTAAAGGTTTAAGACTAAAAAGTGTTAAATAAATTATCATAAAAAATATTTTTAAAAACCACGTTTTTCTCTTGTTGCAAATGCACTAAAAAGGGTAAAATAAGTTTTTTTTCTCTAGGCTATGTGGATCCGTAAATTTGTTTAGTTTAAACTAACTGTAAAATTATATAATTAAAAACGTGGGCCGTATTTTAAAACGAACCATTCAACATGACTTAAAAGTTCTTCAAAAATTCCCAACTACACCATATCACGCCCCACGTTTTAATTGTATAATTTTACAGTTAGTTTAAACTAAACATATTTACGGATCCACATAGCCTAGAGAAAAAAAAACTAATTTTACCCTTTTTAGTGCATTTGTAACAAGAGAAAAACGTGGTTTTTAAAAATATTTTTTATGATAATTTTTCTACTACATAACGATAAAGTTTATAAAAAGGTAAATATTTTTGTAATTTATGTGACTGAAACTCGTTTGACAAAGTTTCATCGCTATGTGAACAAGTAATGTAACGCAAAAACCAATATTTATTTTCTCACTTAACTTTGAAGAATATATTACAAGCGTTGAAACAGAGGAGAATAAAGTTTAATCACGTAGTTCTGAAGCCCACGCCTAAGTTACCGGCTTCATATGGTCTCGCGTTTTTCTTCATAGTTGTGTGTGTACTAGAAAATTGTATAAACAGTGAATATGGCTAAAAGTAGCCATTTTCAAATATTTCTGTTAAATTTACCCAGAAAATAGTTTCCTGGTTATTGAGCTGAAGAATAATATTTAATATTTTATTACTGTCAGCCCCATTTTTATCCCCAATGGACAGGTCTTCCCGATTCAGTATGGATTGGTGGGTATAAAGAGGACCAAAGGCATAACTGAAGCACAGAGGAGCTTGCAATTATAATGATGAACCCTTGAAAAAATTGTTTATCTTTCGCAAAAGTATATATTTTCAAGTCATTTTTAATATTTAAATTCTCTTAAATCTTAAAAAATTAACAAGCTACTATTAAAGCTAGCTTACAAATAAATTATTATTTAAAGACATGGTCCACCATAAGGACGTGAGTTTTTCTTATTTATTGAAATTATATATGTAAGTACCAAACTGATATATAAATCAGAAGAAAAGATAATATTAAAAGCACGGTGTAAATATGAAGATATTTCCTAGTAAAAGTTCAGTCAATGTTAGAATGGTGAAACCTATTATCCCTTCGACAGTCGAGTCACGGGCTGGCAGTCTCCGGAAAGCCCATTTGAGCAGATATGTCTGTTGTAAATGAATGGAGCTGGAAACCGACCTCGCGTCATAGCTCTCTTATTCTCATTGCAGAGAACTTATCTTTAGCACTTTGTTCACCACTTAGCAGTGAAAGACTACTTAACGTGAAAAGACAGTGGCATTATTGTAATAGAAATATTAGTGTGTGTATTTAAGGACAAAAACAAGTTTATCTAAATTTTGTCCAAAAAATTATGATTGCTTACAAATTCATTAGAAGTATTTCATTGTATACATCTGAAGAAAAAATTGATGATAAGGTTTACACAAAGTATAAATCAAGAAAATGATAGTACAATTTATACTAAACTGGCTTACTTAACGTAGTGAAAAGACAGTGAAATTATTGTAAGAGAAATATTAGTGTACGTATTTAGGGACAAAAACAAATTTATCTAACTTGAGTCCATAAAATTATGATTGCTTACAAATTCATTAAAAGTATTTCAGTGCATACATCTGAAGAAAAACTTGATGAAAGGATTTACATATAGTATAAATCTAGAAAATGGTAGTACAATTTGATAATGAACTGGCCTATCGCACGAGGTTAGTCACTCTCAACTTTTGTTTTTAAAGGTAATATATAGGCAACAATCGCGCTTATGGAAACCGTATTATACTGGACAACGGCATTAATTGACATATTTTCGATAGTAAGTAGTTTTTCAACATCCCGCCATTCCCAGTCATTCTCTGTATGGCCTTCCATCGTTAGAATAGAATATCTTATTTCGAAAGAATGTGGTACATGATAAATATCTTGATTTCGTCATAATTGCAAGAAACATTTACCCAGTTATAGCTAATGGCTTTCTATGTTAGTAAATAAATAAATAGATATTACTGAAAATTCTGTATGTTTGCGTGATTACTACTCTAAAAGAATTTAATAATAGTAAGAGAAAAAAAATAACCCTTTTCAATTAAGTAATTTTATAAAAAAACACATAAAATTCCATTGTTGATCTATTTTACTTACATCAAAATAGATGAAATTGGTTTAATTTTATTTTCGTGACTTTCAGAATATCCATAATCATTCAAAAACATTACTAAGTATATCCATTAAAAATCTCATAATTATTAAATCACGCCAATCACGCGATTGCGTCTATCTTGTACACGAACGCGCCTTGCCTCGCCTTTTCCCTGAATTTGTATTTTGATTTGGCTCTCTCGCTAACAAAACACGATCTTAGAATCTAAATTATATGTCAAAACAATATTGCATAAAAGGAAATTTTCATCTTCATTAAATTTCCTTGATAATTGACAAGAATTACAATTACCTAAATTGCCTTTCATTAATAACTAATTTTAATATAACTTTTAGCAGGATTTTATTTATTTGTCTATTTATCTACTTTTTTTTAAGTTCTACAGGTTCTCTATAAACTGCATCTAAATATCTCTTATCTTAAAGATAAGCAGCAGCCGTTGTAAAAAAGCATCCCAAAATCAATTCAGTATTGCTAAATTGCTATTGTCTATCCCAAGACTACATTCTAAATATATGTGAAAAAAAATTTGAAATCAGATTAGTTTCAGAGATTAACACACAAACTTGCATTATTCATTAATTATATAAAAATAGATGTAAAAACCAAAAAACGGTTTTAAAAATTGGTAATACTCATCATAGTGGTCCATTGTAAATCGGTTGAAGACTTGTATACGAAGTCCCTTTTGGTGGAAAATCGAATCGACTTGGCACAGGTCCAAAGCAAGCCCCAGGCTCATCACAGCGGATGTGTAAACGTTGAATGCGGGAACTCAATGAAATATCAACAACCTTAGGGCATAGTTCTTAAATTTGGAATCATCTAAGGTTGGATATGTTTGTTATATTAATACAAATAAAAACAATTTATTTAATGTAAATCTCATGAGAAGTAAAAATATTATGAATAAGTAAAAATATATTAATAAGTAAAAATATATAACTGCCTATATAACATTTTGTGTACCTTTCATTTATTTATAGAAAACACATGTTATAAGCATCTTTTTCATAAGGTTCACACAAAGGCTATACCCATTCGCTAGGATGTTGCTTATCTTCTTATGTAACTAAAATTAAGACTAATACAGAGTGCATAGCAACGTATCAACGTTGGTAGTACATAATACCTGAGAAATAGAATTTTGTTCTGTCCGTTATCGTGTAGTACCCTATACAATACCAACTATGGCCTAATATGCGTTTAAGTATGGCGAACCAATGTCACCGTGTAAAATTTCATAATGAGTATATAGAAAGAAATACAACTCTTCAATTAATTGGAAAGTATTTTCTATTTTGTTTTTATACTTAGAAATTCATTAAAAAAAGATTATGGAATTATCAAAATAATATTATTTGCTAATGTGATATAATAATCTTTTGATATATTATTTCCTCCAATAAAAAAGTCCTTAAAAACTATTTTTTTATGTTTCATGCACTTGTCACCTTGTTCAACCCACGTATAAAAATAGCGATTCTCAATCTCACTTCATTAACCAGTTACTCCGCTCTTTCAGCGCATTACCTTGTCATATTTAATATTTAGTGCAACTTTGAAATATCCTTGGTAGCTGTTCTGTAAATGTTTGTCACTTGTGTGAAACAGAACGAGGATATTCAGTAGCGTATACTAAGTTTTAATTTGTTCTACTAATTGGAGTTTGATAGTTGCCGCTGTTTCTGTTTACAACTGAAGTTGTAAGAGTAAACAAACTCGATATGTTTCGCAATGGAAAAATGAAATATAAATTTTAATAAATTTTACTGCAATGTGACCGAGTTAATATTATATCGAGTGTGAGATTTCCACCAAGGAGATATTTTTTTTTAGAATTAATATTGCTGCAGTAAGCTGAACGTCTGTCTTACAAAGGACAAGTCGGACTTACCTTGAAATATAGCTCAATTAATTATGGTGTGTATAACTTGATGAGTTGCTGAATGTACATCGGTGAGATCAGCTGACATTGTAATCAACGAGTTACGTTCGTCTCTAATACACACCACTGAATCCGATTGCGTTAAATTTACAAGAAGTCTATTCTGACTAAAATATAACTACAAAATGAGAATACGAGTTATAGCTAAGAAAATTGAATTCGTATTTAAGGAACCAATTTACTTTGTCTAAAGGGCACTTGTAAAATTCAGTAGAGCCAAACAATTCTATGTCAATAATAATAAATTTCAGTCTCCTTCTGGCAAAATCCAAGCATTGGTTGAATATCAAAGATGGAATTGGCGACGCAAAAATCATATATCATTTAGCTATTAAAAAGATCGCATATATATCACATAGGCTACAGAAATCAGTTTCTGAGAGATATAAAAAGCTGATAGAAATATGTTACCAGTGGTCTGGCATCTCACATTCATCATCTCAGCCAAAAGTGTTCCAAAGATGGACGGAGGTCTCCCTAAAAAAGGAGGGTTTTCCCGTAATCCCCATGCTTGGGCGGCGGGTTAAAGATTGCAGTAAAAGATGAACAAAAACGCTGCTGCGCATTTTGTAGCCTGCGGGAGATGAGGTTTATGCTGATAATCTCTAGTATCAGTAATTGCCTCTTAGGAAACGTTTTAGTTTGAAGGGTTAGTGCTATTCTATACTGCCGAACACCATACGGTAAGGCCACATTATCATCATAGAAGAAAAGATGTCTTTAAATAGCTGTAACTATTTTCGCTTTGAAATGCTTTCCATGTAATACAATGCTACGAAATGAATAGTACGTACATTCATTATAGATTTTTATTGTGTCTCCAAATGGTTGGAGTGCCACAGATTGTCTCAGGCATGATCACTGCTCGGGGAGGTGGTTCGTTTGTAACTAGGTATTTTATGGCGGAACCAACCGACAGCGGTTAACGTTTTATTGACGTCATTTCTCTAAAACGTGTCCTGCTTACTAGAATCAGAAGAGAAATTGAGAGACATTTGTGCAACAATAGGTAAGTTGGCAGTATGCAAGTTTTAGTCCTTTCTTAGTTAAGTTTTTATTAATTTGCTCAATTATGGCTTTTGGCCATGGTATAATAAGTCTTAATGAAAAAAACGTCACACATTACCTTATATATTTATTATTTAATTTTTAAATTTTGTCAGAGATCAATTAGGACTCCAGTGTGAATCCCTGTACCAAAGCTAAGACATAAATAGTTACGTAGGGGGATAATATCACTTTTTTAAATGTAGGTGCGATTATTGTTAGTGAATAATATCCTAAATTCATCTTAGACTTTGCTAGTACCTTCGAACAGGAGAGCCAAATCTTCCAGCAATAGTATTCGGAAATCCAAGAATGGTTATTTTTTCATATGTTAGAAAACACAGTCTATTTATGTCCAAGTAAGGAGTGCAAAAGTGTATTATTATATTATATATAGTTGAAAGTTTTTTTTTCAGAAATGTAATAGTAACAATAATTAATATAATAATAACAATATTTATAACTGCACTAATTAGCGTAGCCCAAAGTTACAACTATAAGGCTTGTGTTATGGATACTAGGGATTGAAATACATATATGATACAAAGATATGTGATATTTATAAAAATACCCATGACTCAGGTACAAATGCTCGTACTCATCACACAAATATCTGTTCCTTACGGGATTCAAACCCAGGACTGTCGATGCAAAAGTCGCTACAGTTTGCCCCAAACGGTCTATAATATAAATATATATATAATATAAATAATATAAATAATCTACAGGATAATAGGCATTATTTAAACAAACAATTTATGGAATGATCGCATTCTTTCTTCATTTCTTTTACTCACAAAATTTTCTAAGAGACTTACAGCACGTGCTACAAAACAATGTAAGTTTAATATTTACTACTGTACCCGACTTACTGTGCGTAAAGTACCCTTCGTAAGTTTGCTACGTTTATTCGCCAATAAACTAAAGATGTGCCATCATTTTGTGGAGTTTTGTTACACCGTAAAGAGTTATTTGATGTTATCCCATTTCAAGACGTTGCCAACTTGAATTAAAATCAAACCCGTAGATTTAGGACTAATTATTTCAAATTTACTTACATACAATGTGTCCCGTCACCTGTGTCGGAGCCTTTAATGGTGTGAAATATGGCATTTTTTATCGACAAATTGCCCCTTAAATTTTGTTTTTCTCGTACGGATATAAAATGGCCGCCATTTTGTTTTCTTGGTAACGAAGACCTGAGCTATCATACTAATTCGACCACCACTACTCATGTAAATGTCCTATCAACATTAAAAAGGTGTCATTTGATAGCTAAACATGTAGACAAACAGTTACATAGCCATCATGTTTTAATTGTGATGGAATAAAAAATAGAAAAAATAATTAAAGAAAACCAAATAGATTCTTTTTTGTGTATTTTTTAGTAATTGGCTTTTTGAGAAAAACCAAATTTGAGGGGCAATTTGTAGATAAAAAATGCCATATTTCACACCATTAAAGGCTCAGACACTGGTGACGGGACACATTGTATATTACACTTCTATTAACCCATACTAAATATTTATTGTTATAGGATTGTGTTGCTAAGAGTTACTAAATAAGTAAATTGATAAGGTTAAATAAAAAACAGTAACCCAGAAAAAAGTCAAAATTTTTGGCTACTTTCCATTCCATTACCAGAAAAGATTTGAAGTAACAAGACATTTTCAGCTAGTTAGTACTGATGATGTGTAAATAGGTTGTTTGAGGATTGAACATTATTTACTTGGAGGTTTGAAAACTATTTAACCGACTAACCTAACGTTTGTAAAAGTAATTTCCAAATACGAAGTATTCATCCGTAACAGGGATGTCCCTTTCGATTATATTTGCCGTACTAGTAGGAAATTTAAATTAGCGGATAGTGGTTTCGACCTACCAGATCAGGAATGTCGTATGAAATAATTATAACATTTACGTGCGTAAATAAGCATTCGTGAGATGTAACAAGAGTAATCAAATTTACCAAATTTATTGTGTTGACGTGCTAGCTTGGTGTGACAGGTGAAATTTTGATCGTTCATTAATTATAGCGTCGAAATTTGACTGAGAGTTACTAGAATTAACTCGTAAAACATTCACAATTAGCATTCGAAATGTTCGTCAGGCATCCCATTCCTTAATTTGTTTTGACAAAAATTCATCGTAAAGATCGAAATTCATTGTTCTTGAAAATATTTGCTCAGAGATATATGAAGATTCGAGTCTTATATATATTTTAGATTAGTATTTTCATAAAAAAATATAAAATTTGATAAAATTTTAGGAAATTAACGTTTTTGTTATTGTCAAGCAAATCGTTATTGAGTCGAGTCACATCGGTGCGGTGCAAATAATGCATGCCTGCGCCACGCTTTTCGTTTCAGTAAGAATATTTGAATATTTTTTTCCCGATCGATTTAATAATGTATTTTTTTTTATTGTATATAGATCACGGATTTTGATCGCGGGCCGACAATTAAATCATGTTTATTCTTTCCACTCTCTTTCTCTCTGTCTATTTCTTTATTTTTCTTTCTTTTTACTCTTTCGTTCAGAACGCATTACGACCACTAGAATAACAGAAAATTTATTTTAAAATGTACCTATGCTCTGTTGGTCCGTTCGACGTACGATTGCAGCAGTAAAGCAGCTTTATCGAGAATCTGCCACCGGATAAGTGACTGAAATATATTATCACGAGCTCTTTCGCGCCGAGGGTCATGGATCATGGCTCAGGAAAATGATGATAATGATATTTTACTACAAAAACTGGCTCTCGACAAGTACCTAACTTGAACCAAAGTACAAGTGTTTATAAAATGTTGGCCACACAAATTAAATCAGCCTTTGTAGACAAATACTCAGCAAAAACTCCCAAGTGGACGAATACGAGTTATCATATTAAAGTTACACACAGAACTGAAACTATAAATATATTAAAAGCATATGTCTCCATAAATGGGCTATGTTTCGAATCCCCCAGCAGCTTTGACGCCCGCTGTAAAAACGTTATAAAACGGAGCTCAACGGCCGAGAACGGTGCGAAACGGGCCAGGACGGCTTACGTGGCGAAATGCATAGCAATTAAGAGACCCCTGGGTGGATTGTAAATGTCAATTTCGTTTCAATTAAGGACCCTTTACAGCTGAAGTCGTTAGCGACTAGGTTATGCGCAAATAAAGTTCTGAGCGGCAGTCGGTTTAGTTTCAGTTAAGACTATAGTAGTGCTTGAGAACTTCAATGTTGGTATGAGTTACATTTTTTCAATGAATTATAATATATATACTAGCTGACCCGGTAACGCGTTGCTATGGTAGCGCGTTGCTACGGTAACGCGTTGCTATGGTAACGTTGATTGATACAAGGGAAAAAGAGCGGACAGACAAACACACAAACAACAAATTTGTGTTTTTAGAGTATATATTTGGAACTGTTTGGAATTCGTTTATATAAGTCACTGTGGAGGAGCTTTATAAAGAAGTGGTTAGCGTTAAAGACTTAAAATTAAACCGATAAATGCCGCATTTATACTTGTTTTTAAATTTAATCCTGATGTTTCAACACTTTTGCGATAGCCGCGACCACAGGGTGATTAAGGATAGTCGTCATATATGTGCTTTCAAATCTTTCGTTCTATTTCCTTACAAATTTAAATCGGGTACATTAAATTTTATTTAGTTATTTTGTTATGTATACGATAACTGTAAACTACCGAGTCTATACCAGTTCTGAAATTGGAGAGCCTTTCTGAGAAAAAGTAGCAAAAGAAACTTGGACAGGGGGATCGCCCTTCATCGTACATATATTATTTACAAAATCAGCACACTACACCACTATGTCTCGCAAAAACAGACATAAACGCGTCGTTTTTCTCGGTCCGGTTTTATTTAAATGTTCAATACGCGTTAAATTTTCAGAACTTAATAAGCGTTAGGGATTAATATACTACTTTCAAAAAACCAAACGATTATTATCATAAGATCTTCTGTTCTTAAGAAATCCTATTCCCAGCATTACCAACTACCAATAGGCATGTGGAAGCTTATGGTTGTATTTTCATCCATAGCGAAAGTATTTAACCTCTCATTCGGGACAATAGGATGAAGGTGTTGATACTCGTTTACTGTTATTGAAATAATAATAAAATATTGACGTGTTAACGTCTTATAAATCGATAAAAACGGCTGCACACACAAAAAAGCATGACTCATTGTCACGTTCCGCCTAAGCCGAGAGTGCAAGCGAGAGTACAGAACAAGCGATAGAGAGGCACGTTTGGCCTAAGCGTTCGGATTGTGATGCATCTATCTTTCTTCCACACCATCGGCCGATGCCTCAGAGTAAAAGAGAGACAACCTACACGTGAACTGTTTTGTCAACTGTTTATAAAGTGAAGTGAAAAATTCCTTCCTTGTATTATACAAAATAATGATAATTCAGTGATAATATGGTAATTCAAATCATAAAAGTATGCAATTTTTCATCAATGTTTTCTTATGACTTTATTTTTATAAAACAAAAGCTAGGTTAGTTTTCTTAAAAAGAAACGATTCTAAACGCGAACTATCTTTAATTTCAAACTGCTAAATATAAATCAAAAGGGATAAGTCCAGAACGTTTAACCGCCGCCTAAAAAGTAAAGCTCCATTTCCTTTTCCCTGCCGAAGCGCAGCACCTCCTTTCATTGCTACGTCACTCACGCCATAGTGACGTAAGCCGCTTGGCCCCGCCTCCTCTAAGTAGAATATTTGTAGCAAAATAATATTTTAGCTATTTCTTGGAATATAAACCCTTCCTTCCAGTTTTATTCAGATTATTTATACTACTACTAGTTTCTCAAATATTTTTTTAAAGATTTTTTTTATTATAATAAGAAGGGCCTTTTTCTTCCCCGTCTTCTTTTCCAAAATCAACAAACTCAAATATCTATTATGAGTTCTTTGCCTTTCAATTTGGGATAAAATATCAAATAGTTTTAGATGGAAGGGTTTTACTATTATATTGTTACAAATCGACTTTTCGTATGAAAATGTTCTAAAAAATTAAATGGCAATAAATTTTGAATAGCTTAAATTCGCTTGTAGAACCTTTAACAAATTGTCTGAATTTCAAATTAACAACACAAAGTGAAATTACTCTTACCTTAGAGGAGCCATGCGAATAAAATTATAAATAAAAAAAATAAAAGTGTATATCACGGGATGTGTTCACCTGTAATAACCTGTACAGAAGTAGTTTCTGTATAGGAGTCGAATGTTCTGGATTAAATAATAAAAAAGAACAAGAATAAACGTGTCATCAAACCGATTAAATTGGTTTATTTAAATGTGCGAAAATAATTATTTATGATGTAGGTGTGTTAGCGGATTTTAAAAAATACTTGTCAGGACATTGGCGAAATTTCTGTGAGAAACGAAAAAGCCACATAATAAAAAAAATGCTTTGAAAAAATCGACAGGTACTCGTATGTCAAGATCTCGGTATTTAAATTGAAAGACCTTTCGCCCGAAACGCAAGTCATGGGGGTTCGAGTCCCTCCTTACATATGACACAAGTTGAATTCTTCTTATAAAAAAGAAAAAAAATACAGTTAAATTCTTAAATAACAAAAAATATAATTATTATATGTATGTCAGATTTTCCTTTGTTTTCTGTGTGTGTGTCACTTAATGTTTTTTCATTATTTCTATTTCACGTAAGAACATAATATCAATAGTCAAGTCACTGTTGTATTGCCTTTTTGTAACAAAGTATACCTCATACTTAATCTATACTGCATACTTGAGCCATTTGGTGCCCGGCAGAGTAAAGTAGCACTAAACCTTTACACTTAAGGGTGTCGTAAAAGGCGACCAATGATAATGGAGGCAATCCATACACCTTCCGTAATCCACAAATGGGTATCAGTATTATTCGAGTTATTGTCTTTTACAGTGGTCTCCAATCCATCAGTTATGAAGATTTTTCCGTCCAGTAATGAACGTTTTGCAGGAGAAGGAAACCTTATGTCTACATCTACACTAATATTATAAAGAGGAAAGATTTGTATGTTTGTAATGAATAAACTCAAAAACTACTAAGCTTATTTCAAAAACTCTTTCTTCATTAGAAAGCTACATTCACGCTGAGTAACATAGGCTATATTTAATGCTAGAAAAATTTAAAGAATTTTGTCCACCCGTGCGAAGCCGGGACGGGCCGCTAGTGTTTTAGAGAGCCAAAAAATAACAAAAGTTGTTAACTACTTACAGGCTACAACCGACACAATGACGTCACGCACCCCCTACTGGATGAGTTGCAAATTTATTGAATTACTACCAGCTCCTTTTTGTTCGTGTTACAAAAATAATTTCACTAATGATCATAAACTAAAAACCTATTTACGTTACAATGGCGATAACGGGTTTTGTTTACGGATTTAGTTCTCCTGTATACAGAATATTAAGTAGATATTTCGCTTCCACTCTTCCCCGTTTCCTATAGTGGCACGTAATTTTCGATAAGTTCTTCAAGAAACAAACAAGGGAATTAATATAAGCCAAAGGCGAAATGGTTCTCAGTTTCAGGCTAAGTTATTTAATCTTAACCGATTGTCGGACTTGTGACCAAAAATTTAAAATCGTGTGCTGTATCATCGCTGTATGTCGCAAGAATTCATTACGTACGTTTTATTAATTGGAAACGACTGATAGTAATTATTTTCCGGTGATAAAATGTAATGTAAATTAGTAAAGGAAAAGTATAAAAGGTTACAATGATAGCTCATTAAAAAAGTATCAACAAAGATCTGTAATGGTAAATATAAAATATGGAGTTCCATATGAACCCCCACGACACAAATATGCTAGGAAAAGCTGTCAAATAAATATTCACAAGTTACTCACAAGTGGGACTTGAACCCGCAACCTTTGGATGTCAGATTCGAATCATATAAGATACCGTTGAAAATGCAAAAATATCAAAATAATAAATTAAATCGTTGTTTCACCTTAATAAATGGTTAAACATTTGTAAAATGTAACCCAATTGAGCTACCGAGCCTTGCGAGCACCCGTCGAAATTTTCTAGTATTAGCGTAAAAAAGTGTTTTACGCTGTAGGCCAGCGTTGCTTCGTCGATAAGAGGAATATCCTTGTACTTGAAAAATTTTTTTAACAAATTTATGACAATCGATTAATATGAAACAACCATTTAAATTGTTAATCATATTATATGTCATAATCCATATGATATGAAACAAGAAAAAAATATTATGATTATATTTTTTTCAATGCTGTCTTGTAAGATAATTTTTCAATAGAAAAGTTAGTGGAAAAAATTTGCTCAGCTCAACAGGGCTGGAAAATCATCAATTAAAGAATCTACACAAGTTTCATGAGCTCAATTGGCACAGTTGTCAGAAATAGCCATATTAAGGAAATCTTGTAATGATTAACATTAATGGCAATTGTTTCTTCAGTTATTAAAGGACCGTTTCAACAAATTAACAGGATGCTATGTAGGTTCCTACCATACTATTCTTAGTGGATAAATAATTAATCAAACTACGCATTTTACCCATGCTATTACAAGAGTATATGGCGATAAAGTAAATGTCAATACAAAAACTCAATTAGAATTGCCTTGATTTATGATCTGTACTCGTGGTGTGCGCCTACCAACCTATGTTATTTTAGCTAGGATATAATTACAACAGTTCATCAAGAAAACAAACACAGGTCTATAATTCAAGCAAGGGTCGGCGCGGACAGAAAAGTACTTTATCCATTGTTAAGCAACGGTCAGTTAGAACAGAAATCGACAGCGGTATGCGGTATGAAATCAGGAGTTTAATGTTAATAGCATTTAAACGTAAAACATTACATTCGCTTGCGCACGAGTACCAAAAGCAATTGAAATATGACAATGACAATCTTAGCTTCTAAGAGTATACGTGTCCTATGGTCAAAGTAGAGTGAAGTTATCACAACGCCTTTGTTGCAGCACTTGTTATTATATTAATTTATTGAGTTATTGAATTAAGTTTTATTGTTTAAGCGATTGTTTATTTTATACATCTTAATATTTTCAGAATATTAAAATAATGCTACAAAAAATCTGACTTTCGATTTATTCCATATCGAATTTCTGTTTAACTATCAAATGACGTCATTTATTTTTTCCTCCACTTTGCTATTGGTGATTGAAAATTTCCAAAGTTTTCCTAGAAACAAAATCCAATTATTAAATAACGCTTTTTATTGAAATATAACTTAAGTTCTTCAGGTTGTTCTAAGTTTCGGACAATCAATACGAAGTTTTATATATAGTTTATAGTTTATCTCTATATTTTCTATTGCTATACGTATCTTCATAAGACAAATAAAAATCACCAAATTCGGAATTGAGGAACATGTAGGTACTAAGAGAATAAAAAATATTAATTCATAGCAACAATCTCATGGGAAAATACAATTCTTTTGAAAAGCTTTTAAATAATGGTGACCGTTGGTCACCATAACTTGACGACCGTTTGGTGCAACGGTAGCGATACTGCCTTTCGCACCGACGGTCCTGGGTTCGAATCCCGGTAGGGGCAGTTGTTTTTAAGATGAATACGAATATTTGTACCTGAGTCATGGGTGTTTATATACATTTCTATGAATATTACATATCTATGTATCATATATGTATGTCTATCCGTTATCCTAGTATCCAAAACACAAGCCTTACAGTGCTTACTTTGGGCTAGGCTAATTGGTGTGAATGTAGGAAATATTTATTATTTATTATTATTATTTATTAATGGTTTTAATTTTTTTTTCATGTATGCAACATTGTTGCGCGGGGGAGGCATTAACTAAAATCAACACGATATAAACCTTCTTACTTTTGGAGGAAGTTTGTTATTATATGCCGTTAAAGTAGTTAAGTTAAATAGGAAAATGTCAAAGCAAACTAAGCCTTCGTCCCACATAGCTCGTGTCTTCTTAAAACGCCTGTCGCTTTGTGCAGACGGTCTTTGTCGCATAACCAGCATTATTCCTGCTTCTGGGAGCTATGGAATCCGCCCCCGTTTATGAGGCAAATTTAGTTGGATTATCTTCGAATATAAATATTTTAATAGCTATTTGAATTGTAAGCAAACAATACTGAAGCTCGTGGAAAATTTTCAGATTTTGATTGATGCCGCGCCAAAACTGGTTGGAGTACAAAAATCTCAGGAATTGACAGGTTAGTTTCATATCATCTATTTTAGCGCTGCTATTATATGATTTTTTTTCTGTTAGGTTTGATTTCTGGCCTTTGTCTTTATTAATTTTAAGATAATGCTCCATTTCCAGCATGCTTTTCGGCCCTATTTTGAGGGTTATCCCATCATTGATATTGTTTTATTGTTATTACAATTGTCATGACTCTCTCAGTATTTCAGTTGTTTTGTCCGGTACCGAACTATTTCTTCTATTTTAGTCTCATTAGTTCATGTGGTGTTTGTCTGCATGACGCCTAGTAATTTTTTTTAATCATAAAAAAGAGCTTATGATCTCTTTTGTATATTTTTTAATTCAAAAATAAATTAAAAATATTTTTTATATTATATAACAAAATCTTATAAAAATTCCAATAATTGCCCGTTTGAACTTAATAATTATCTTACTTTAATCTAGATACCGGTCACAAAGCAAAAGTAAATATCTAAATATAACAGTTTGTTGAGCTAAAGCTCTATATTTTTTCCTTTACCCCTAACTGTAATTTTAATTCTTATTAAGTATCAACAGTTTAGGTAGATAAAATTAGATTAAAAAGAGGCAATAGTTCGGAGCCAGCTGAAACGACTGAACGACTGGGATAAGAGGGCGGTGACAAGCTATTCTCAAGGAAGATACAAGGGGTTTACCTTAATTGAGCTAGTAAAACAAATTCGGGATGGTACTAGTCATTTGTTATTTCCGATTTCCCATTACAAAAGTACTTTACTCATCTAACATTAATTACATTACTTAATTAAATCAATTTCTGCATAATTATAAGGTACGTTGATAATTTATTTGTTTATCAACTCGCATATTATGCTTGACGTCAATATTACCACTAACTAAGCTCTCGCACGCAGCAACTTGCTCCAACTTATCCAATATGGTTCATTATATACAAATTCCTAATAAATTCTGTTTAAGCGCATGTCAATTACGTGGTTTCCTACAAGATGTACTGCTTCATGATAAGTTGAAGACAGTTTGGTAAAAGTTTCATCCTAATACCATCATATATACATTATAAACACACATCGGAATATTAAGGTAAGAGTACTTTGAGTATCGTCGTTGCATAATATGCTTCTATAAATACATTCAATTAAATGTCGTCATTCAATGAACTCGCTAGTCATTCAATGAACGCGCTAGTCATTCAATGAACGCGCTAGTCATTTAATCAAATAGCAGATTCAACCAGATGACTGCGATACATACATCGCCTTGTGGCACACTTTATAATTGTCATTACTATCACATCAATCTTACAACTCCCGCTGTTGCGGAGAAGTCTCCTCTATGGATATCCACAACGATCGATCCTGCCGTGCCCATATCCAACGGCTTCTCGCGACTTTCATCAGATCGTCGGTCCACCTTACGGAGAGACTACCAACAGGGCGTCGACCAGCGTATTATTAAGTCATCATTAGCATATTATTTTTCCTATTCCTGGGGCACAAGCTATTCCGTAAAAAATTCCGTCTCTGGATATTGGCTAAACCACATCACACTGGCCCAGTGCGGCTCGGTGCTGCCAACGATTGCAGATGCACCCTTAACCTCAACGTGTCTTCTAAAGAACAAAAAACTGGAAATATTTTTTTAACTTTCAACCAATGAGCTAACATAGTGCCATCAAGCTTTTCACAACCTCGTATGACATAGAGGCGCATGACATAGACGTCATAGAGGGTAAAAAGAGAATTGCGTCCCAACAGTTTAAGTCAAACAAATGGATAAGTACTACCATATGGTAGAAAAACATTAGGTATAAAGCTGTAGAATCCCGTGTTTGACGTAAATGATATTTTTTTATTTCGATATAGTTTTAATTATTATAGTTAACAAATATTCTATTGAGTGTAACCATATTCGCGTAAAAAAGCTTCTACTATTGGTTCTGTTAAATATTTATGTTTAATTACTTTATTTTAACATGACTTATGTATTGATGTGTCCTCCCAAGTCTCATGTTGTAGCAGTAATAATGTTATAATGCTTTTTATGTACTACATGAAAGCAACAAAACACAAAGATACTACCTGGATTGTATGTGTTTCTCTGTGAGGATCTATCAATAAAAGTTAAGAAAGACGTACCAACAGACATATCCAGCATTTGTTGGTACAAAATTTCGAGTTTCCTTGGTACTAACCACAAACCAAGCTGGTTTCGGTGTCGCACTAATTGTGTTTGCCTTATTTGTGTTTGACCTGTTAACGAACGCCCGAAATGCCGAGTTCCGCCAACGTGTGCCATTTGTTTCAGCTAGTTGAGAACAAATTGAAGTACACTTGAATTTCAAGTTACTTGTTCAATCATAATTCAGTATTTTCCTGTATACATTGGTGACGTCCATATTCATAATATTTTTATTATTTGCATAAAAACAGAGAACATCTTTTATTATTTAACTAGTTATTGCAGCAAAATTGTTTTACAATCATATTACATAACTAAGGTTTTGGCGATAAACACATGTGAAGGTGATATTGATGAAAAACAATCCAAAAGCCTTAATCGACTAATTTTACAACTATATATACGAGCTAACGTTTCATTTTACACAGTTTTTCATAAATTTACAATCGTTGGCTCGCTGATATGATAAATTTCGTGTATTAAAAGTCTATTAAAAAAACAGTTAAACATCGCTCAGCTGTCTAACAAAATGGAGCTGTTTGTGCAACTGCTAGCGGTTATGTAAAACAGTTAAATAAGTATTCCATCCGTAACATATATCTTATGTGGCAGACGGTAATATATGTTTTACTCAGGCGGAAGAAAGGAAACCCGATGGTATCTGTGTAAAGAAAAAACATAACTGTCACAATATTTTTTTAAAATTGTAAGCTTAATCATTCTCTTTGTTTGATTTAAAACTCTTATGTATTTAATTTGTGTCTATATAAATTACATGGTTATGTATGTGACATATTTTGAGAGTAATTCTTCGGAAATTGTAATATGTTGTGCAGTGAACAAGTTTTTTTAATAAAAACATAAAACGATTTATATTGCAATGACATAATGTATGCAAACATCAAAGTTGTCTTGATCGTTTTTTTATAATTGATTTAGTTTTCGTAATATCTGAAAAAAATTCAACTACTCATCTACTCGTAGATGAAGTAACTACATAACAACTACATAATAGATTTTTAGGTTTTATTTAACTCATTACTAGCCCTTCACTCCCTTAGGAATGGATTAAAATCGCAAAATTCCTAATATACGATGAATTATTTTTAGGACCACTCGCTTCCACACAGTTTGAAGTCCAAATGTCTATATGTTTCCATACAAAATTTTGTTCCCATTTGACGTCTATGTAGGTTCAATTTAATACACTGAAATTTGTCTACATTACTCGTATATGTAGTTAGTACAAAACTTCCGTTCTTTTCCTTCTTTGTCTAAGGGAATGTTTAATAATTACATTTTGTAAATTACGTACGATAATTAACGTAAAACATTTGGCTAACTAGTAACTATTTATTATTAAGACGGATATTTATACATAGAATGGAATGAAATAGAATGATGATAAGAATGTGGGATATGTAGGTTTGGGTATATTTTTAATATTTTTACCCAAGTATTTTGTCTCTCATATCTCAAATAATTTCTTTTTAGTTCCAAACAGAGCAGACCTTGAACTATGAATACTAAATAAAGGATATAATTACAAATAATTTCAGATATTTAATAATTTCGAGATAGATTTATAAACCGATAGATAGTTGTAATTGGTCTACAAAATTACACGTTACAAAAAGCTTATAACAATTCTCTTTGTCCTATGTATAGTTCGCAGGATTATAAATAAATAAGATTTAAAATATGCGTTAAATCGATCACATCTCTAAGCCCTCACGTGGTTCCTGTCTGAGGGCTCGGATATGTGGTTTTTATTGTGAATGCAATAAATAAAAACAATATATACTACCGTAAGTCAGGAACTAATGTTTATGTTCACCACACAGACATAATGTCAAACTCTTTCAGATACAACTCGATACTAAAAAAATGAAACCTCTAGAAAAGCTGTGTACCAAAGTTTAGATAAGAAAAAATCAATAGTCGTTGACTTTTACTTGACAAAAAGCAAAATCGTTGAATATTTATCAGACCTGCCTGTTCATATTAAACCTCTGAATTTATTCTAAGAAAAATTTTGTGAAGACTCTAATTTCATGAGCCATGTCTATTACGGATTTATTACACCTTTGATATATTTTGCTTTTAAATTCATTCAATTTGATTCGTTTGAAAAAATTAAATTAAATTAAGCTTAAATTAAAGTACATTGGACTAATTAAACTCGGTTGAGCATTGCATTGGCTCTTATTTATTAAGTACGCATACGAAGTACGTAAAAATATTTCTTTATAAAAATGAATCAGAGTTCAAATATAAAATAATAAAAGAAAATCCATCGATTCTATTTCGAGTTTTGAGGACAAAAAAATTACATATGAAGATTAACTTATTTAATTATTATTTGGATCTATTCAATATTTAACAATAATTTTATGCTGTATTATAAATACATCTTTCTTCATAAAGGACATTAAATATTCATCTAGGTACTTACCAAGTCAATAAGTTGGGATAGCCTCAGACCAAGTTTTACCAGCACTGTATTGTTGTTTTTATCAACTGGTCGAATCAGTCTGTTGTAATTGCTCAACAAGTCATCATACAATCTTTTCGCGTCAGGGTTACCATAACACACAAAAAATACAGAAAACAACACTAAGATAGCCGTCTGAATCATGATATTTTTTTAGACCTTACACTGTCTATAGAAAGTAGGAGCGTATAAATGAGGTTATGTTTGCTAAGAAAAGTATTTCCCGCTCAATCATTATTTTTATCTTTTTAAAATAACCACATTTTCCTTTTTATTTTTTATGAAGATTCCAAAAAGGCTTTAATGTAAACAAAAGAGGTTTTTGAAAAAATAAAATTGACAGATACGCCCGTGAGACTGCACCGATTGTGGCGCCTCTAGCGATACTAGCGTGAAACATTGTAAATGGGGCGTTTGTGCGCCGACTCCGAATGAAAATGTTGTTTCGTGGAGCCAATAAAATATTTCCTTATTACTCGACCCACTGTCACGGAGCAAGCGTCATTGAAGTATTTTCGTACTTGGAATGGCGTATGTAAGTTCAAAAGTTATCTGACGAAAACAACATTTAAATAATAATTAAAACTTCGACAAGTACAAATTTAAAGAGGTTTTTCACTTATGTGTAATAACAATGGACTGTAATTTATATTTTTAACTTGTCGTTAAAATGTATTGCCAAGAAAATATTAAAATTTATTTTTGCTGTTGAATACATTATGTATGTGCCATTATCATGGATCGATGCGTAGTACGCATGCGTCCTGGGTCATTCATGACCTTCTAGCGCGTGGTTAGTTCTCTGTGCGTAAACATAGATGGCACTGATTATCAAGAGTAACCTGCAATTACATTCACGACGGTTGACTTGAGTTAAATATGTATAAACAAAGTAAAGTTAATCTACTGTAGTATAGAGGTTCAATCACACGAAGTTTGATGAATTTAACAAAATTCAACTCTATCACAAATATATAGTAATTAATTTGATATTTGTGAGCACTGAAATCAGGAATTTAATTTTTCAAGCTGATAAATAAAAGTTGATTTGTAAAATTTATCTTATGATTTCTCTTTTACTTCAACTTTAATAATTTTTAAGTTTACACATAGTGTTAAGTAACTGAAATAAGTTATAAAGAGAAATCTGAAACGTTGACTGTATCCAATCTCCTAAATGAGAGGGAATTTAATACATGTTGTTGTTCTACCCGCATAGCTATTAGTTATTATATAAAAATACATTTATAATATATGTACATTTATATATACATTTATACAATACGTGTATAAAAAAAAAAACAACTCCGCCTCCGAGCCCTCAGATGGGATTCGAACCCACGACCTTTACACGTATTTTATATCTTATATAAATATTGCATTATGAATGCAAAAAATTAAATTAAAAACATAAAAATACATTTACTTATTTTACTGGTTTTCTCATATTCAAGGAGCTATCTATGGCGCACTACTAAGCATTTGTAAAGGTTAAGATTAAAATTGACCTTATTGCCGGTGATCAAATGAGTCACCTCAAAATTTTAAACCTCAAGTTACTTCCTGTTTTGGAATGCACGTGAACCTTTTTTGTCCCGGCTGCTTCTCCAGTCGCCAATATACGCATTGTGGTTGAAGAATTATGGCTGATTTCCATTTAGTGTGGTGTTTCTTTTAATAGGGAAGGTCTGTGCATTAACAAGCTAATGATACTATTACTATTTTTTACAGTTTATTCGAGTTTTATAACAAAAAAGGTGATTACTTCCATTTATTGCAACTTATAAACTAGTACTCGGAAATGGTGATGCTACTCTACGGCTTTTCAGCCACTCAGCTATAGATATGGAATTCATATAATGTTGAAAGATCAATTTTGAATATAGTTAAACTTTCTTTTACGTCTGTTACAAATTTTCTTAAAAAAACAGACCATTTTGACTAAGAGCATGCCTAAGCAAGTTAGTATTTGAAGAATGAAAAAACTTTTTCGTTTATGTTCTGAACCCTGATTTTATGTACGCATTTTCGGTGAACCACCTTTGTCCCTTTAGAAACTTTGAATTTAGGTTTCTTTATTCATATTATTTAAAGCAAATATTTTCGGTATTTAGCAATTAAAATTGTGGGTGTTGTATTTGGGTGTGTGCATAGTATTAAAGCTTTACCTTAGATAATCTGTTACCTTACTTTGTGAAATTATTTAGGAATTTAGATCATATTTTTAAGGTATATTTTTGTATGTAAAATATTATTTTCTAAGGTTCGCTGGAATGATGCTGGAAACATACAAAAAATATATTTTGTATTTTTTTAAGTTACCTCTTTTGTCTCTATTTACTTTTGCTTTACAATAATAAAGAATTTTGTAGTTAGCTATAAAATGTTATAAAATTATCTCTTTTAAAATCAAATTCATTGGTTAGCATACATAGCTTACATTGCATATATTTTAAGGTAAATAATTATTGAAAAAAAGTCTTGAAATTTCTATAACCATAAATTCGAATAAAGACAACTAATAAACGATGGATCAATGTAACGTAAAGATAATTAACGAGAGTATGAAATCCGAAGGAAACCTTCCGTGACGATACAATAAAATCGACAAAAGAATTGTACAAAAAAGCAGCGCTAACGATTCTACAAATGGCCAAATGACGTTTGAATTTGTGTGGGGCGGGAGCGGTGTGAGTCGATAAGAAATATTGCTACAGGTGTCTTCGTCAGAGGTTCGAGTTAATGGGTCTATTAAGGTAAGAGGTCTCAGAACACTTTGCAAGATATTATCACCTTTGTTACCAAATGATCCTTTCTTGTGATGTACGTAACATTTTTTGTATTCTAGTGCTTGGATTGAAATGGTAATTTAGTTTTTTTATTAATCACTTATTACACGTCCTGTACATACCTTAAACAATAAGTAGCTTCATTTACGGGTAATTTCCTTTTAAATTAATTTATGCGATTAGGATATTTAAAAAAGGACGGTTTGGTTTTGGCTGAAAAATAAAACAGATACTCATTGAAAAAAAGATTTATTTTTTAAGTTAAATGGATTTATTGGAGAGAATGAGAATGATGACGTTGGTAATACACTAAAAGCTAAAACGTAATAAGGTTGGTTCTAGGCATCAGTCATCGTACTACTCTCCGAATCAATCTAGGGCATTAATCAGACACAGGGGTTGTTTTTTCCACCTATCTTCCACAGTAATTGAGCATAATACATTACGCTGTGAAAGTAGTTAAAAAACTAATTTTGCTGGTTTTAATAACAGACATTAACCTTTCTTCGTTCTTAACAAAGTTTATTGTTTACTCTTAAAAAGGGCATCCATTAATTTGGGATAGATTTTCCATTACGGATTTGATCTTATTCAATGCCCCTACAAATATCTTATTTTGATTAAAGATTTTGGTTAATCATCAGTTTAGAGGTCATTATACCTCCAATTAATGTTATAACATATTAATTTGCTACACAATCCCACAAGGGAATCGTTAACACTAATTACATAGAATCCAATTCACCATTAGTGTGTAGGTAGAATAAAGCCGTATATAGTAACCAATTTCTACTGGATGTAGTATCACTACATAGTATGCTTAAATCTTCAAAACTACGCAACGGATTTTGATGCGGTTTTTTAATAGATAGAGTAATTCAAGAGCAAGGTTTATATGTATAATACATGCATAATATAGCAGAGAATTGCATCCGTGCGAAGCCGGGGCGGTAGTATATTACTTTATGACGTAATAAAAAGTAAAGCGTAAAATTAAAGCCACATATTTTTTCATTATTACGAAGTGACTTTTTTATATAAATATCTTAAAGAATTGAGTGATTAGCTTTGGAGTTACTGATAACCAAATCGTTAGATTTTTACGGTTCTTCGCGAAATCGCGTAGGGGACCGCACGACAAGTCTACACTTTAAGATTAAATCTATTATAATGGAATAAGGTAGGTTCAAACTTCAAAGTGTATAGCTTGAGTGCTGTCGACTGTTCAGTATACGGTCTCATAATAAGTGTCTGAAAATTAAATGTTATGATATTATATCTCAACATTTGACTAGTATCCATAACACAAGCCAAGGGCAAGGCTTATTGGTGTGAATGTAAGAAATATTATTATTATTGTTATAATTACTCATAACATTAATTTTCCATAAATGTATAAACGGTTTTTAATATAGGACGCAACTTGCGTGGACACTCTAGCTCCGACTTATCATTCACGAATCTGTCTCGAGTTGCTGCAGCTTTTGCAGAAGACTTTAAACAACATCCGTATGCAAGTAAGTACGCACTACATATTTAAACCGTTTTTGGTTGAAACAATGGTCATGTGGAGTTTGGGGCCCACCAAATATTTATTTCTTTATAAATAGGATAACTTACAAAACTTACACAAAGGAAAGAATTATAAAATAATATATCTGATTATCTGTCTCGAGCAATAGTGCTGTTTCAATGACAAGTTCCTACAGCATGCAATTCAGGTTAAAAGGTATATGCAAACAACTTAAATGATTATTTTTTATCAAGTACATAGAAATATTGCATTGTGAATGCAAAAAATTAAATAAAAACATAATTATAGCTGGTTCCATCTTAATTGATTGTTTAATATTTGTAAAAATATTACTTTCAATGTTGAAGGTAGTTAGCGTTCAACATTGGTGGAACGATACTAGCTCATAGTAGAAGTTGGAATACGTTTGTAAAATTCGACACGTTTGCCAGCGTCTCGGTAGCTCAGCGGTCAGAGCAGTCGCCCGGATTGCGAAAGGTCGTGGGTTCGAATCCCATCTGAGGGCTCGGAGGCGTGGTTGTTTTTTACACACGTATTTTATATCTTATAGAAATATTGCATTGTGAATGCAAAAAAAATTAAATAAAAACATAATTATAGCTGGTTCCATCTTAATTGATTGTTTAATATTTGTAAAAATATTACTTTCAATGTTGAAGGTAGTTAGCGTTCAACATTGGTGGAACGATACTAGCTCATAGTAGAAGTTGGAATACGTTTGTAAAATTCGACACGTTTGCCAGCGTCTCGGTAGCTCAGCGGTCAGAGCAGTCGCCCGGATTGCGAAAGGTCGTGGGTTCGAATCCCATCTGAGGGCTCGGAGGCGTGGTTGTTTTTTACACACGTATTTTATATCTTATAGAAATATTGCATTGTGAATGCAAAAAATTAAATAAAAACATAATTATAGCTGGTTCCATCTTAATTGATTGTTTAATATTTGTAAAAATATTACTTTCAATGTTGAAGGTAGTTAGCGTTCAACATTGGTGGAACGATACTAGCTCATAGTAGAAGTTGGAATACGTTTGTGAAATTCGACACGTTTGCCAGCGTCTCGGTAGCTCAGCGGTCAGAGCAGTCGCCCGGATTGCGAAAGGTCGTGGGTTCGAATCCCATCTGAGGGCTCGGAGGCGTGGTTGTTTTTTACACACGTATTTTATATCTTATAGAAATATTGCATTGTGAATGCAAAAAATTAAATAAAAACATAATTATAGCTGGTTCCATCTTAATTGATTGTTTAATATTTGTAAAAATATTACTTTCAATGTTGAAGGTAGTTAGCGTTCAACATTGGTGGAACGATACTAGCTCATAGTAGAAGTTGGAATACGTTTGTAAAATTCGACACGTTTGCCAGCGTCTCGGTAGCTCAGCGGTCAGAGCAGTCGCCCGGATTGCGAAAGGTCGTGGGTTCGAATCCCATCTGAGGGCTCGGAGGCGTGGTTGTTTTTTTACACACGTATTTTATATCTTATAGAAATATTGCATTGTGAATGCAAAAAATTAAATAAAAACATAATTATAGCTGGTTCCATCTTAATTGATTGTTTAATATTTGTAAAAATATTACTTTCAATGTTGAAGGTAGTTAGCGTTCAACATTGGTGGAACGATACTAGCTCGTAGTAGAAGTTGGAATACGTTTGTAAAATTCGACACGTTTGCCAGCGTCTCGGTAGCTCAGCGGTCAGAGCAGTCGCCCGGATTGCGAAAGGTCGTGGGTTCGAATCCCATCTGAGGGCTCGGAGGCGTGGTTGTTTTTTACACACGTATTTTATATCTTATAGAAATATTGCATTGTGAATGCAAAAAAATTAAATAATAACATAATTATAGCTGGTTCCATCTTAATTGATTGTTTAATATTTGTAAAAATATTACTTTCAATGTTGAAGGTAGTTAGCGTTCAACATTGGTGGAACGATACTAGCTCATAGTAGAAGTTGGAATACGTTTGTAAAATTCGACACGTTTGCCAGCGTCTCGGTAGCTCAGCGGTCAGAGCAGTCGCCCGGATTGCGAAAGGTCGTGGGTTCGAATCCCATCTGAGGGCTCGGAGGCGTGGTTGTTTTTTACACACGTATTTTATATCTTATAAGTACATAGAATTTTAAGTCAGATATTTTGATTAAACATAAGTCACGATGTATCGCTTAACAATCTTAAAAAAAAAACTTGGTATTCTGGCGATGGTGACAAGGTACTTCACTCCGGAACAGTTGCTCAATCTTTACCTAGCGCAAGTTCGAGCGTGTGTGGAGTACTGTTCTCGTATTTGGGACGGTTCTGCCCAATACCAGTTTCAGACGCTTGAGACCATTAAGAGGAGGGCCAAAAAGCTCAACGGCAATGACGATCTTTTTTATAATAAGCTTAAAAACCTTGAGCAAAGACGGAAGGTAGGCTCATCCGTTTATTATAGGATACATTTTGCCGTGTTCTTTTTCATCGGACAACTGGACTTACAAATAGGCGCTACCGTTTTATGGTTGATATACCAAAAAGTCACACTAAGCGTATTAGTTCTAATTTTGTGATCCGTACCGCTAACGAGTGGAACTCTTTGCTGAAACAATTTTTAGTCCCGGGTGAATAAACATCTTCTAGGCTGGCGCGTCACATCCTAGATCGCATCATTGCTTACCATCAGTCGAGATAGCGGTCAAGCGCTTATTTATTAACGGTAAAAAGGTTCTTTTTATTTATTTCATTACTGGATTTATTTAATTGGAAAAGAACATTTATTATTCGAAATAATTGCAGAATATATTTTTGACAAGGAACTTTGGAAAAACTTATCGAGAATTCAGGTGATTGGAAGGTTGGTCTGAGCAAGCCAGAGAATAAGTTTGGAAATACGAGGCGACGCCTTCAGTGTTCTGGGCACGTTTTTATATCGTTTAAGTTTAGTGTACGTTAATTATTATTTTTAAGGAAGTTTAATTTTCTTTTCAAATATTGCCCTAAAATTACAAAGTATAATTTTTATTCATTAGATCTATGTAGCCCAATAATCACCTCTCTTATTGCAGTATCGTTTTAATTATTTTGTTTACAAAAATAATGTACAAAACAACAATTATGATTCAAAACATATGACTAGTTCAGACAGCGTAAATTAGGAATAAAATGCTTGTTTATCAAGAGGCATGCAGTCGGTACTATACGATACAGTCAGTGCGTTATATTGCATATCATACACGATATTGGGTTAGTATATTGTAGTTTTTACCCTATGTGAAATTTTTTATGGAGCACACAATAGCATTCAAAAAATTTCACCAAAATTTTGGTTGGAAAAGAAAAAAAATCGAATAGTGGACGAAGCGAAAATCGCCAAATATAGTGAAGTTTTCGTAAATTCGGTAAATTTTTACAATTCATAGTGCCTTATAATGGCGAGGGATCATGACGACCAACAGGACAAAAAATGAAAAAGCAATGTAAAGAATTTCGCCAAACCTTTTCTATTTTTTGTCAGTAATATTACAATATGCAATTTATTTTATATCATGAATCTGTCAGCTTCAAATTGTCAGACGAAGGGTGAATCAGCTCTTACAACTTATTGATGTAAATTAGAAGCCAGCTTACTAGGCCTCAGACGAGACAATAAGCCGATGATCCCAACCACGGTCGTTCACACCCGCTAACAAATATTGTCTTGTAAAGAAAAGTCTTTTATTATCTTAAAACAAATAGGATATATATATATATATCTCGCACATACGGTGCTATAACGTCACTTATGTAATTTTAGACAAAACTGAACTGAGTATGAGAAAATACTCCTACCTCTATTCTACCTCTTTACTTAGCTTGCTTTTACTCTAAAATGAAGTTCAAAGTTGAAGCTTAATTATTTTATTTGTTTAGCCGAGAAAAACTATGTTGTAAGGATGTTCAATTTTTAAATGCTCCCCCTGAAATTTTACACCATTTGCTAAGTGACATTATAGCACCGTATGTGCGATATATGTGTGTGTGTGTGTGTGTGTGTGCCATATATGTGTATATTACATAACATAAAACCAACGGTATCGGGTTTTAAGAATAAGGTGGTAGTAACTGAATCTTAAGTACTTAACAACTAAGATGGTGATAAACAAATTACGTGATGTGATTTTTTATATTGAACCCTTAATATAGGATTTAGAGTCTAGAATGGGTAGGAAGACTTCTAGAACGGGTAGGGTTCTAGAATTGGGCTTTCAGCTAATGTTGTTGTTAATGGTAATTGCTTAGATGAGTTTCAGCAACATCACATGAAATTTCGACCTATAACCATGCCACTAAAAACAAACAGCGAATATTAACGGAATTAACCCTTCTTGAATAATGACAATCATGAAAGGAGCTTTGAAATGAATGTAGAAATAATCACAATTATACTTATTCTTTATTTTGTTTTATTAATTTTCGTTCAACGAAGAACTGGTCGCCGAAAATATTAATCTATTTTGATATATTATACTGACGATCTTTTCGCCAAGAATATTCACTCAACGGTCATTGGTGAACATAACCACAGCAATACAATAAAATAGTAAATAGTGACATAACGCACTTGTATCTTCCATTGACTATTTAGTTAATAAAATATTTGTTTTCAACTGTGGAGCCACTTATGGTATAAAACTCCTTTATGTAATTTGTGCGGCTGCTTAATTTTGATTTCAATAAACTTTTCGTTTAGGTGGCATCTCAAGCAAATGATGGCGGCAATGGATGAAGGATATTGTATTGTTATCATTCTGTTCTAATATCTAACGATTACATCATTAAAATAACTGTTCAGGGTATTTGTGGTAAACAGATCGGCAGTAAATTAATATTTGTAGCCCAGATCGAAAAAGATGAGCGTTTTAAGTGAATAGTTCATTTTAAAATTATAATATTGCTAGAACAGAAAAAAGGATAAGCCTAGCGCGCTTTCGATGCTGGTTATTTCAATTCGGAGCTTGTATTGAATAAGCTTGATGGTGTAGTAAAGAATTTGTGTCTACATAGCAGCTTTTGCGAGGGCTCTCATCTAATAAGTGACCTTAAAAGTTTAATTTCGAACTTTTTAGAGCTTCGAAAGAAATGTTCAGCTAATGGTCCAGGCTGCATTAAAAATCGTTAACATTCACCAATAGGCATAATGCTTTATCTTTATTTATTTATAAAAACAATTTTACTTTACAATTTTACTTTAAAAATTTACTTGCTGGGTTGCAACTTGCCAACCTTTATTTTACTTTGCATTACAAACGCCAGCAGATCAATATTATTCATACCATTAGATAAAAGATGTCAAGAACTAATATAAAATCAATAAATTTGTCAAAATAACCTTGCAAAATGAGTAAAAAGAAATAAATTGGAATATATTACCAATTATATCAAATATTATAAGCTGTTATATGCTACAAATGTCAATCATAATTGTCATAATTGATCTGAACCAAAATACAATTTCATGATGTCAAAAATAATAGAAATGGCATAACGGGTTATAGAATAAATATAATCGATCATTAGAATGTCAATTGATAAATACAGGTCCATTGCATGTCAAAATTAATTAACGTAAATTCACTTTATGATAGCACTTATGCAAACTAGTGCCTTGCCACATAATTGTTTAAAGCGATCCGCAAATATATCAAACTAGAAGTGGTTAGCAAGCACATATCCAAAAAGACGCAAAGCACGTGTGGCAGTTGCGTGCGCGGCGGTGTTGGGTTATCGGTAATCAAAAGGCTGATGGTAGTGGAGCTTTGTTTTTTGAATACTCTCTTCGAGGAATAGTGAGCACGCATACTATACATCAGCACCCATATTCCCCGTTCACATGTCGTCACTTATTATTGGAAAAGCTTTACAATAAATGTTAAATCTAATATAATATTTGATTAAGTTGTTATGATGATAAAGTTTATCTATTTAGACGAATATATTTTGCTTACATTTTGTACCTATAAATGTTTGAAAATCAGAAAGAACGTGAAACTTTCAAAAGTCTCGAAACTCGTAAAACTTCTCGGTAACTATGTGAGTGAAGTAAAACCTGGAACTTTTTGGAAAAGCATCGACTGAGGTGCGTCGACGATGTCTGCCAACGTCTGCAATGCGGCGATCGTGCCACGTTTTGAATTATGTACTACGTTCTTACAAGAATATGCGATTTCATAGCGTACACAAAGATAACATCATATCTGTATTTTTAAAACAAACATTTTTCGGCTTTATGCTCATGTGAATACATTTCATTTTATTTAAAATAACAGTTGACAATTTGGCTGTCACAAGCCCCTTATTAGATTTTACGACGAAACATGTTATTATATTTGAGTTACTGAGGACATAGTAACAAAAGAGGCTATATTTAAATAAAACAACTTATTTACCGTTTTTTGGATTGGATTGCCTTAGTCATCCTGTGATCACGGCTCCTGTAAAGGAGTCGAAACTTCAGGATTAAATATAAATTATGCGCAAAAACCGTGAATAAGTTTTTATGTTTAATTGGAGCGGAGCGAGCGAAGCTCCCATGGATCAGCTTCAATGGCGCAATATCTGTTACGCCATAACTTCCCGAGTTCTTAACCGATATTAATATTTTTTGTGTAGAATCGAATCAACAGGTTTAGGACCAGGTTGCGACGGAGAATTTTGAAATTCTCAAAAACTCCCATAGAAACAAAAAAAAAAACTTGTTTTAGGTATTACGCTCCGCTCCGATATATGGTGCTAGTGTAGCTTTATGCTTAGCGACTGCCTCGCCTAGTTTATTAAATGTTATTTTTTCCTTTACTTCTATTACTAGGTGATGCAGTCGCTAAGCATAAAGCTACGCTAGCACCATATATTGGAGCGGAACGTAATACATAAAAAAGAAAAAAATTTTTTTTTGCGAATTTCAAAATTCGGGCTCCGTCACCATCTGATCCTAAACCTGTTGATATGATTCACCATAAAAAATATTAAAATCGGTTAAGAACTCTGGAAGTTATGGCGTAACAGACATTGCGCCATTGTTGAAGCTGATCCATGGGAGCTTCGCTTCGCTCCGCTCCAATAAATATAATTGAAGTTTATTTTGTTTTACCATTTATAACCTTTTTAGCCACAATATGCTTATTTTATCGTCATCGTTTTACTATTTATCTAAATAAATATTCGTATACAACAAACGGATATCTTTTTTGCCTATTGATGATATTATGAAGGAAACTAGCATGAACTAGACAAAATCATGTATATATAAAAACTAAAACAGATATACTAATACACACGTATTTTATATCTTATAGAAATATTGCATTGTGAATGCAAAAAATTAAAATAAAAACATAAAACAGATCAACTAACACGTACTAGAAATTTAGAATCAAACTCATATGACAGCTTTTAAAAAATACAGAAACAACAAGAAAAACCTATGTAAAAAGATTACATTATCCACCAGATGCTAACAGTTATTAATAATAAGCGATATACTAGCATATACACTATAATATTGTGATTTACTGACATGAAGTAAGACTTTTAATACCAAAGTAATGTTCTCAGAATATTCGTGAGGCTGCACCAAAAATTATAACACTCCTTTAACTCTCTTTGACACACATCGCTCATACATTGTCATCAATCTTGCAGACGCCTTGATTGACACAAGAACCGGTACGCGCCAGATTTTAGAAGACCCTTTCATGTTATTTATCGAGCACACCTAAGGAAAATCAATTTTCTCCATTTCAGTAAACTCGTTAGAAAATGCTTTTACTGACTTGAAAATAAGCGCGTCTCGGGTAAGTGGAAAATAAGTCAAAAATGGCCTTCATGTCACCTGATTTTATATCCTATGGGGTTTGATACGATTGTTATCGTGAGTGAGGTGAAATTATGGTAGCCATAAAGTTCTGGGTCTGTGACGCAGACAAATTAGATCACAAAGGCAGACCGTATTATGTTATCTGTGACTAAACCGAGGACAAATGGCTTTGTTTTCGGCCGAGCTATTCTGTAAGAAGCAAAGGTGGTATTATTTAAGTGCACTTCAATAAAAAATGGAAATTACATCTTTCCGTAAATCAGGATAAGTGCCATATTCGATGGGGTACTGAGAATCTAACTCAAAGGAAGAGGAAAGACGCCCTCTTTCCTCTTAAGAGTCTAATTAGCTTAGGGTTTACGACAACCCGATTGCCAGGAAGAAGTAGATTTGCATCCTTTTTAATTTTTATAATTTATGCTATTGCATTTTTATGGCTAAAAAACAAAAAAAAAAACAGTTTACCTTAGATATGCTTCTTACGAGATGGTTACCTATGTTTAGCTCTGTGGATAGATCAAATCACTATCAAAACCATCATAATCTATAAATAACACTTTGGAGAACCAGGTTTACTATTTTAAAAACAATAATGACAAACTATAAAACAAATATAAATATTTTAATGAAATGAAAAAAAAACTTTTTCGAAATGGATCTTAAAGCTGACAGAAACTGTGATCATTTTAGTTTTGTAAGAAAATTTCCAGCTGACTTTGACTATTGCAAGCTAATGTTTTTACAGGATGAATACAATCAATGCCATCGTCGTCGTCTTTCTCTCAGCCAAATGTGCCATTTTGTTTTTTCATTTACTTAGGGCCCAATTTCTAACTAATAGTCTTAAAAAAAATTCATCTCCACAGTGAGTGAGAGAAATAGCCCTTAGCCATCTAATTCTAACTAACTTTGCAAGTGCCACTTGCAGCAAGTCAAATAGACCGTCTACTAGAAAACGACCTTTTTTTATCATCCAACACTTTAGGTCTCATGGTTCAGACATCATTCACTTATATCTTTATAATATCTAGTCTAGAACCTGTTGAAGCCTACCTTTAGAAAGTTTCCTAAGCAGTTTTACAAAGTCTCAAGAAATTTTCTTCTTGGTGGGTTTTTGTAAGTGGGTTTTCTTCTTGGTGGGTACCACTAAAAAGTCCTTGAGACTTTGTAAAACTGTTTAGGAAACTTTCTAAAGGTAGGCTTCAACAAGTTCAAGGTTTTCGCTCAGAACTCATGTTCGCTTTTTGCTTAAAGCTCATGTTACCCCATTTTTTAATTAAGGTAATCTAAGGAGTACGCGTGTGTTACGTGTATATTGTTTGGCATTGTTTAAACATATAATCTGTTAGTTAGAATCACGTCCTCATCTGCCTCATTTTGTGTCAGTTTTCGACAATTACGAAACGTTGTAATAATATACATCCTCTTTTTAAAAAGGCGGGAGTATTATATTTTAAACTTGACTTTTAAAAGTATTTGCTTGAAATACAAAATTGAAAGTGTTGGTAAATACTATCGCAGTGTTGAGGATATTTGACTACAATAAAAGTATAGATCAAACTGTTAATTTTTAAACCACTTTTGGTCCACACTTTATTTTAAAGCATGTATACTTATTTATAAATGAGATTTTATAAGCAAAAATTAATAAAAAAAATAAATTTTCATATTCGACCACGTGATTGAAAATGCACGGCATTGGCTAAATCTGGAGTGACGTCACCTGTTTGTTTACAGTAAACGACAGTCTATTTTTATGTTTTTTAAGAAACTTTTCCCAAAATATAACATCGCAAACTATTTTACGCAAATTTTCATTTGACAAAAAAACATTTGTTGAAACAATTTATTGCAATTTTTGAGATAGCAAATCTCTTTTTTGATATATTATTGTTTAACAAATAATTGTTTGGTCATGTTTCATTTAACCAAATTTTATTTTATCAAATTTTTCATTTGGCACAAATTACTTTTCCCAAAATATTACATGGCACACGATTTACAAAACAATATTATCATATTTAATAATATTTTAGAAATTTCCAAATGATTCATTAACCATAGCCACTGTTCTAACCTAACCCAGATTATATGTCATTAAATACATACTATTTTCTGTAATCTGTTAGTTTTACTTATATTTGAAATTCCTGTATTATCAAAAAAAAAGATTTACCTACGCTTTGATTTGAGTATCTAAGTATGTGAAGTGACAATTTGAGAAAAAAATTTTTTGGAATATGATATATTCCAAAATAAAAACATTTGCTATATTAACATTTGTCTTAGTAAAACTTCACTAAGTAAAATTTTGCCAAATGATAATTGGACCAAATTAATCATGTGTAAAATGTACAATTGTTAAAGGTTCATTTGGAAAATGAAACATAGGCGATAAGTTTTTGGGAAGTGAAATTTAACAAAAGAGAGGGGTATACCAATGAATAATATTGTCGAAGAATTAAAAATAAAATAAGTTATCAGTGTATTGTATTATCAATATTACTGATGTTAAGACTTGATAAAGGATGAACATTATATAATTAATTGATAAATTGATCTGGTACAATTTATTGGACAGCTTGATAACGTCGTGGCGTTACCCGCTAGGCATAATTTGGGGTACCATTGGAGACTGACAGATCCAATTTCAGTTGACGTGTAATAAGCAAATCTGCCGCTACTGTGGTTTAATCTTATAGTTAATAAATAACAATTAAAAATTTTTGCAATTATACAAACAATAGCCAAAGAAAATAATATGTCCAGCATGCTACGACGCGATGTTTCACTGAAACCCAAAAACTGCCATAGAAGTATTGCAAAATTATTAAAAATTCAATGTTTTCTACCAAAAGTAGGATTTATATTTTATATTGTAAATTGTGCGATGTTTAAGTGAAATTATTAGTAGCCAATTTTACATCCAGATCAAGTGAATCCATTATAAGAAGCTATGTAGCATCACCTCCTTTAATTATTTTAAAAATCTACAGCTCTTAATTGTATTTGTAAATTAATATAGTACTAAAATTTATCATTATTAAAAATGACAGCCAATGACAGATGACTTTAGAGCTCTATTCATTAGTAGAATTTTTTATCTATAACATTTGCTAAAAGAACAACCCTCGTCGATTTTCCTGATCAACTATTTTTCACAGTACAAGATCAAGGTTAGAACTAGGGTTGCCATGGTGTAGCTGTTGATTAAAAAGCACTTTATCTTTATTCATCATCATCATCATCATATCAGCCGTACGACGCCCACTGCTGGACATAGGCCTCCCCCAAGGATCTCCACAACGATCGGTCCTGTGCTGCCCGCATCCAGCGTTTTCCCGCGACCTTGACCAGATCGTCGGTCCACCTCGTAGCGGGCCTACCCACTGAGCGTCGTCCGACACGCGGTCGCCATTCGAGAACCTTTCCGCCCCAACGGCCATCAGTTCTCCTTGCTATGTGTCCTGCCCATTGCCACTTCAGCTTCGCAATTCTTTGAGCTATGTCGGCGGTTTTTGTTCTCCTACGGATGTCCTCATTTCTGATTCGATCGCGTAGGGAAACACCAAGCATAGCTCTCTCCATTGCCCGCTGGGCGACCTTGAGCCTTCTGACAAGACCCATAGTGAACGACCACGTTTCACTGCCATAAGTCATCACTGGCAACACACACTGGTTAAAGACTTTCGTCTTAAGGCACTGAGGTATTTTGGACGCGAAAATGTATCGCAGCTTCCCGAACGCTGCCCACCCGAGTTGGATTCGACGAGAGATCTCTTTCTCGAAGTTGGACTTACCTAACTGTATTGTATGTCCTAGGTAAACATAGTGGTCAACAACTTCGAGTGTAACGTTCCCAACATTTACTGGAGCGGGTGTAACATGGGCGTTGGACATAATTTTCGTCTTCTCCATGTTCATCTTAAGACCCGCTCGTTGGGATGCGTTACTGAGATCTTCGAGCATGGTGCTCAGGTCTTCCAAGGTCTCAGCCATTAGGACCACATCATCGGCAAACCGAAGATGCGTCAGGTACTCGCCGGTGATGTTAATGCCAAGTCCATTCCAGTCCAGAAGCTTAAAAATATCCTCCAACGCAGCAGTGAACAGTTTCGGAGAGATAACGTCTCCCTGTCTCACTCCTCGCTGTAGTTGGATAGGATTAGAGCTCTGGCTCTGTACTCGGACCGACATAGTGGCGTTTTGGTACAGGCACCTTAACACTTCGATATACCTGTAGTCCACTTGGCACCTCTGGAGAGACTGCAGCACCGCCCAAGTCTCGATCGAATCAAAGGCCTTCTCATAGTCCACAAACGCCAAGCAAAGTGGCCGATTATACTCTTCGGTCTTCTGTATAACCTGCCGCAGCGTATGAATGTGGTCTATGGTGCTAAAGCCTTTTCGGAAACCGGCTTGTTCGGGAGGTTGGAAGTCGTCAAACCTGCGAGCAAGACGATTCGTAATGACCCTCGAAAACAGCTTGTAGACATGGCTCAGAAGCGAGATGGGTCTGTAGTTCTTCAGTAGGGTTTTATCGCCCTTTTTGAAGAACAAAATCATCTCGCTTCTGCTCCATGCCTTCGGCGTTTTGCCCTGGACGATGACAGAATTGAAGAGCTTCTGGAGGACTTTAAGTACCGGCGTGCCGCCCGCTTTCAGAAGCTCTGTTGTAATTCCGTCATCTCCCGCCGCCTTGTTGTTCTTTAGCTGTTTGAGGGCCATTCTAATCTCGTACAGGCTGACATCCGGGATATCTTCGGTATAGTGTCGGGTAAGCTTGGCTCTAGGATCTCGAGCTTTGCTTTGGCCTGGTGTAATACTGGAATACAGCTGCCTATAGAAACTCTCAATCTCTCTCAGGATTTCAGGAGTCGATGAAATAACACTGCCGTCCTCAGTTTTCAGCCTCGTCAGTTGACTTCGCCCAATAGACAGATCTCTAGCGAACACTTTGGAGCCTTTGTTCCGCTCTATGGCCTCTTTAATACGCTCGGTATTAAATTGACGAAGGTCGCTCGTCAGCGACTTCGAGATCTGTCTATTAAGCTGTCTATAACGTAGGGCATCCGCTGAGTCTTGCAGTTTCATTTCATGTCTCTTATCCATGAGTTCGAGAGTATGTGCGGAGAGTTTCTTCAATTTTGGACGGTGGGTTTTGAAGTATTTTGACCCTACCGTACGGACAGCATCCACCACCAGGTCGTTCAGATCGTCCACATCTATGCTGTTTTCAAGGGTCTCGAAGCGGTTCTGGAGCTCGAGCTGAAAGCGCTCGGGGTTTTGAATCTGGGTCGGCACTGGTCGGAGCGTAGATTTTATCAGTCGCGATCTTTCAAGCTTCACGTTGATATTCAATGTGCCTCTTACCAGTCGGTGATCGCTCCCTGTCTTAACAGCGTTGATCACAGAGACGTCATTGAATATTTGCTTCCTCGTTGACATGATAAAATCGATCTCATTTTTGACCTTGCCGTCGGGACTTATCCAGGTCCATTTGCGAGTTACGGGCTTTCTGAAGAAGGAGTTCATCATATAGAGGTTCTCCCTCTCCATAAAGTCCGCCAGCATCTGGCCTCTATCGTTCCGTTCTCCAAATCCAAATTGCCCCACTCTCAACTCGTCACCGCAGCGCTTCCCCAACTTTGCATTGAAGTCCCCCATCACAACCGTGTAGTGGGATTTGTGACTATGTATGGCCCTAGAAATCTCCTCATACATAGCCTCCACTTCGTCATCGTCGTGTTTCGAGGTTGGGGCGTATACTTGGATGACCGTCAACGAATATCGTGATGATATTCTGAGTACCAAGTATGCCACTCTGCTGGAAACACTACCGATGGATAGCACGTTGTTGACGAGGGACTTGTGGACGATAAACTCGACACCACCCACGGACAGTTGGTCGCCCTCCCGGAAGTACAGCAAGTTACCGGAGTCCAGAATTATCGTGTCCTCTCCCTCTCTTCGGACTTCAGACAACCCGATGACGTCCCAGTGTAACTTGCCGATAACTTCTTCCAACTCTGTAATTTTCGCGTCGGTCCTCAATGTGCGCGTGTTATATGTTGCCAGGTCCAGTCGTCGGTGTTGGTAGCCGCAACCTACCCGGAGATTCTTCGCACCCCCTGCCGCACCGTTACCGTAGCCGCTACCGTAGCTAGGAATGGTTTGGCTGCCGGGGACTAGGGGCCGTTTCTTGTTGTGCCTATCCATTTGAGGGGTTTTGCCATAATCGCCACGCTTGGCAAGCGGGTTGGCGATCGCAGTATGACCCGTACGCATAAAGAGATGCTGCTGCCCATCTCCTTAGGTGAGGTTTCCCTTAGTCGGCTCTTACGACACCCACGGGATGAGAGGGGAGTAGTGCTATTCTAGGCCGGCACTACACGGCACTGTCAGGATTATTATCTTTATTATTTATAAACAAAAATCAATGTTTCTATATTTGTTCCCTACGCGTTTCGATACCGTCAATCAGATTGTGATGAATCGAGAGAAGGTTTGTACGTATAGTCAGCAAAAAAATTTGCACAAAATTTATTGCAAAGCATGCCGGGTGCATCAAGTAAATAATAATATATTATAAATATATATTAATACCAGCTGATCCAGCCACGCGTTCCTGTGTTATAAATTGAAATAAAACCTATCCTATCTTTTAAGTTAGATCAAATAACAGATAGTTATGAAGTTTGATCAAAATCGGTTAAGTAGTTTAGGAGTCCATCGCGGACAAACAACGTGACACGTAATTTATATATATTAAGATATAATTTATTGTTAAAGATCAGTGGTTTGGCTAGTGAGAGGCCTATTCTTCTTAAAACACGCCTAATCAATATCGAAACACAACTACAGCGACACATAATAATGCTGTCGTAATATATTCTATTTCATTTAGTTCATATGACTCCTTTATATAAACAATCCGAGTCGTAAACCTAGGGTAAACCAAATCAAACAAACCTGACTGAGGTTGCTAATTTAAAGGTCAAGACATCTCATTTCAACGGTAAACGTAATGGGAGCGATTTATTGCCGTAGTGTTTTGATTCCAGTTGGGCGTTTGGAATAAGAAAGGGCCCGTACCTCAATTATATCCTTTATTATATCTATCTATCTATATTTATATATATCCTAAATGTTAACAGTGCTATTGTTTAAATATATAATTTAATATCAATTTCCAGTCATAATTACATTTGTAACTGCAGTATTCATATATGCGAAGATATAATGAGCATTGAATTTAGAAACGTATGTGTGTATAAGTTTAATTTAAGTTTTAATTTGTAACTTTTTTTTTCTGCTCACTGACCTCAAACTGAAATGTTATTTAATTGTAATTTAATATTTACTTAAATTTTTTATTACATTTTAGTTTTTCATATTTTGGTTAATCCTATTTTTTTATTATTCTTATTAAATTTATTATGATGTTGCGATACCCGAACAGGATTCATGTTCGGTTCTGTTATTTTTGTAATTCCAACTATGTTTACCACATGAGTGCAATAAAAACTTTTGCATTTGAAAAAAAATAAGTTCAAAATAAATTTAACAAGAAATAACACAATTTGTTTCAAGTTTCAGATGGGACTTGAACCTACATCCCTTCGCTATCCGGGCGAGTACTCTTCTACTTGAGCTACCGACATCCTGACAGAGCCGACAAATTTAAGTAATAATTTCGTATAGATATAAAAATATGGCAGTCAAATGCTTTAATAACAAAAAATATAAACATTGTGTATAAGCTGCTTGTTCAAACATTGACAAACATATGTTTATTGTATTGGTCAGATTTGAGAATCAAACTTTTTTCTAAACATTTCGTAACAATGCCTTTCATTCTCAAATCAATAATCAAAAATTAACCAATCAATCATTAGTTATGGCTACCATGAAATTTCATAGTTTTATATTACATTCCACGCTTCTCACGTGTAGAAATAAGACCACTAACCGAGATATCACTTGAGAGAGACTAGAGGAAAACAATAAGCCATGTGAATATGCAGAATCACTGAAAAATTGCCTAACATCAGGCAACATCTTGTAGAATGATGGATTCTTACTTACAAATAAAAGGCTCTCAATTTTTCTTTATTATTTTGGCAAGGAACAGTCATACAATTTACAACAATTGTTGATAAAAACGATGATAACGATGAAATATATACAGTGCACATGATTTTTACAGAATAATTCCAAGGTGATCAAATCGTAATACAGTTGCGTTTCATTTATCTCTACTATATAAAAGAGGGACTTTGTGGGTTTGTTACCATATATAGTACTAGTTGACCCGGGCACGCGTTGCACAGAAGAATCTTTATATATATAATTCTTCTGTGAGTGTGTATGTCACTGAACTCCTCCTAAACGGCTGGACAGATTTGAATGATTTTTTTTGTGTGTGTTCAAGGGGATCTGAGAATGGTTTAGATTCACAAATCAGCCCGGCAGATGGCGCTGCAGACGGTATCTAGGTTATTTACTGCAAAAATAACAGGCAGGACAACGTCTGTCGGGTCCACTAGTTATATATATAAAGATAGCAACGCGTGGCCAGATTATACCAGCAACACGTGGCCGGGTCAGCTAGTGTAGAATAAAAATGAAACAATCAGTAACATCAATGAATACAGCGAGTTTCAGTCTAACTACTGCATTCCTTTTCTCTTAAACAATGTGTATATAAAAAATATAAAAATAATCAAAAATTAAACTATTTAATAATGCAATTGAATAAAACAAGTTTTTACGGATTTTGCTCATAATTTCTTTTGTATTTAATCAAGGCGTTTATGGTTTCTGAGGTAATGGTCATGAGTCATCCTGTGAGCACGGCTCCTATAAATATAGAATAAATTATGCGCAAAATCAGTAAAAAGTTGTTTTTTTCAAATGTATAATGTGCGCGGAAGTGTAAGAACTAAAAATGCAATTGCCTATAAATTACTTAATGTTTTAATTTACACCAAAAAATGGTGTTTTACGTATTGCTAGAACGATAAAAGAATAAATTTCGGGTGTAATTTATTAGGCGTAATGGGGTAACGAACAGCGGTAGAGTACGTGACGAGCGCACAGGAAGACGCGCTCGACTTGACAATTGGACGTATTCAAGGATCTCTCACGAGTCGATTAATGAGTTTAAAATATTGTGTAGGAAAATTGTATTGGACATTTAACGGCGATAACGAAGAGTAAGCAAATTATGTTGAAGCAGTACTTCGAAAGTTGTTAGAGGGAGGCCAAACGATGCATTAACAGTACGGTGCGGCACCGCATCGTAATGAATTCGAGGTATAGGATGCCAAACGCGTGGTGCGGCGCCGCACCACACCGCGATGAACAGCGTTGGGCTGCGGGTGCAATACCCCTCCCTGCTTCATCTCTCAGGTCGCAAGTCCGGCGCGCTTGCGGTGCGACGCCGCACGGCGACCTAACGCGTCTTTTGACATGGTATAGTGATTTGTATGTAGGATGACGCAGCGGCTCAGGCACCGCATCGCACTGTTATCGTGAAATACAAAACCTCTCATATTATTTCTTTCTTTTTGGTAAACATATTATAGTAATGATTAATACAATTAACTAATTCAACGACAAGAAGAATATAACGTTATAGGTAGTTATATTCCCAACACATTTCACTTTCATCCAATTACAGCTCAAACAAAGTGTGGAGCTGTTTTTGTAGGGTTTTTGTTTAATATAGTATATGCCATTTAATAAAACTAATTGGATATTAGATCTCTGAGTCTGATAGAAACAAACATTTTAATCGTACACCCATTTAGAGGGTTATAATAATAATAATATTTCCCGCAATCACACCAATTAGCCTAGCCCAACGTAAGCACTGTAAGGCTTGTGTTATGGGTACTTGGGTAACGGATAGATATACTTAAAAAATACATAAATATCTATATGTAATATTCATAGAAATGTATATCAATATCCATGACTCAGGTACAAATACTCGTATTCACCATAAAAACATCCGCTCCTTCCGGGAATTGAACCCAGGACCGTCGGCGTTGAAAGGTAGGATCGCTACCGTTGCACCAAATGGTCGTTAAAGTCAGTTAAAGAGATTATTTGAAAAAATATTATTATTTCATCAATTTTACATTATTAATAAATAAATAAATAAATATTTTTTACATTCACACCAATTAGCCTAGCCCAAAGTAAGCACTGTAAGGCTTGTGTTATGGATACTAGGGTAACGGATAGACATACATATGCTGCTTTATTTGATCCTTCATGATAAGCTAAATGTTTTGAGTGAAACCACGTCTGTATTATGTACGGTCAACAGTTAGTCTATTTATAAACGCTACAAATAAAATGGTCTCTATTACAATGGCATAAGGTAGGTTAAAATATGTATCGTGGAGTTTTTAGTGGGTAGGCCCCTGCGCACATACCTAACGAGCTTTTATCGTCAGGCAGGTCCGCAGGGGAGAGTCCCACATAATCCCACCGTCCACCCAACGGGGTATGCGTAAAGCATTTTCTCCACGTAAAAAATAAGTTAAATACGTATAGCTTGGTATGCATACAAAAACAAGATTTGAATTTGATCTGATTTAACCACTTTGGTAGCTCGCTGCTTTTAACTTAATGTTCATCTTAGTATTTTGTCTCCTCAAAACACGGTAGCGCTGTGGTGGTCATCTTCAACTGAGGCAATCACACATCAAAAGCGATAGGTCCGTCTAAATTGAAGTTTGCATATCTTTCGTACAAATTACGTTACAGCAGAATTAAAATTAATCAAGAATCACAATAACTTCATAGGCTATTTCTGAAACTTACGCCACCTCCACAAAGTGTTTGTTACTCGTTGAAAATGTAAGAACATTGCACTGTATGCAGTCCTAAATAAAATTAAAATTTAAAAGGATAGTGTTCTCAGTTTTAGATGCCTTAATGCAACAAAAGTTTATTTGTTAATTCAAAGATATGTGCGCTCGGCGACGCCTTTGGGGCCATCTTGGGAGCGGACCTCCTTCGCTATTCTCGAACTTCTGGAAGGTAATCATTTCTCCAAAGTGGCTTTGAATTTTTTAAAATGTTCCAATTTTAAATTACTTTTAAAAGAGATCGATTTCAATTTGTTTTGGTTTATTTCCTATATTTAAACCTGATCCAAATCCACAAATCAATATTCAAAAGTCATCAGAAGCCATCAGTTATCTTCTGTTTAATTCTGGACTTATTATGTTTAGTAATTACTTTAAAAATGTGGTAAAATTAAAATCGAGTGTCGAATGAACCTTTTTAGGAAAATAATATTTAAGTTAAATAATATGGTTGCCTCTTTTATGTTTTCTTAAATTATATATCAGTGCCTACAGATTTAAACTATTTTTGGAAAAAAGAAAAGTGCACTCAAATAAAGTATAAGAAGTAAATTTATTTTCTACCGATGTAATTATGAACTGTTGTTCGTAGTATTTCTAGTGATCATTCGTTGTCTCTTTACTTTCACAATAGATTATACCAATTGATAGTGATTTTTTTGTTGTGGCACATTAATTGAATACCAGGTAAAATTTGGCATTAATAAAGCTGAACAAATCTTATTAGCTGTTAGTTATTTCTTAGTATTTATTTTCTTTATGTCATTAGACAAACAACTCTTTTGTATAGTCGAAAGCACATCAAGCTTTATATTTTAACGTTTAGCCTTATGCGATTGTAATAAAGATCATTTTATTTTTAAAGTGCTTATCTTTATTCACAATAAACCATACCACAGTTCAAGTTTTTTTTAAACTTATGAAATATCTCAGTTTTCTTATATGGATGTGCTGATGGCTGAGCGTTAAACAGAGCAGAGACTAAAATTACGCTTTCAAAATAATTCGATATTGTGTTAAGTTTATCACGACAAGAAACCAGTCGTCTCTAGATAGAGGTCGTGTTCGTTTTAGCCTTGGGGACTTGAAGACTAATAGTGTCATTTGTGAATAGGCAGCAAGATGGCAGCGTTTCTAGAAGTTCATTAATCATTGTTTATGTACTCGTTTATATTTTTCCCAATATTTCAAATGCTGCGTCAAACGTCTTATATATTTGTAAGAAACCAGAAGCAGCTCAACCAGTCGCGTTACTAACAAATAGGTTAAACGATTTCGCATCCAACTTGATACTGGGTGAGAGTTTTCTCCATAAAGTTGTATGCAATTTATTGGTTATATTTCCCTAGTGAAATATAAGCTTCAGCATCATTTGAATTTGTACAAGGAATCTAGTACGACATACTTAAATACTATTCTCAAATTAGAAAACTAGTGCTACATCACTTTCACTCAAATTTACTATGAGCAGTACATCTGATAAATTTCGTTGCCAAAATAATTTACTAAAAAAGTCTAGTCAGCATAAAATACTAGATCCACTGCTTTCCTAAAATAAACATTTAAGATAGAATAATCCCTTCATTTAACAGTAAACGAATACAACAAAATTTATTACGTACTTATTTCATTACCTTTTTCATTTAATGATTTATTATATTATTATTTTATTTATTTGAAATTGAAGGAATATTTAATTTGTAAATGTCCTTACTGTCTTCAAGAATATTTTAATAATTGACTATAGGTTTTCAAAATGTTTGTGCGTGTTAACTTTATTTATGTATTCTGTTACGTAATTATTCTGTCTTATATAACTTGCCACCAAATGCAGTGCCCCAACGGGGCTCATGTGTTTTGTTACATGTAACTAGTTTTTAAGATCTTCTGTACCACATGATGCAATAAACGATATTTATCTATCTATCAAAACAACAGCCTGAAAGGTAGCGTACCAAAATATCTCTATTTTCAGTACTGATTTTAAAACCAGCTTCCTTTATAATAAGTTAAATTGGTCGAAAGGTTAGTGACAGTAACTGGGAAATTCATTTCTATTCAAGTGGATGTTATGTCAAGCCCGGTTGTCAAGTGTAGAGATTGACACAAATCCCTTCAATTTTTAGATAAATCGTCCGTCTCGCTGTAAACATCTTTAAGCTGAAATAATAATAATACCACAATTATAGAAACACAGTTATGTCTATCTATGGTAGGAGTTTATTTGTTTTAGAGGATTTTACACCTTCTAAGTATAAATAAGCAACTGCCACAATCGCTACTCCCCAGTGGTAATTGCGAAGTAGATAATTTCTGTTTTAATTTGAATTCCACAGGAGCAGAATTAAAAAGCCGTGGGACGCAGCGAATAATTTTCAAATGCTGTTTAAGCTGAAACGACACACTGTACCTGCGTTTAACAAATATAATTTAATTTAAAAAGGATAACAGATATGTTTTCGAAAATGGTTTTTCTCATAGTATTAAGCAAGATTGAGTAACAATGTATTTTTTAAATACTCTAAGTAATATTTTTACGACTTGCGCAATTTATTTTTTAATTAATATATATAGCTTATGTTTACAAAAAAAACTGGCACTCCGGGAGTTGCCGACAGAAGTGATAAAGTGAATTAACAAAATTAGCGCAATGATTATTTTTTAAATGAAAAACATGGTTAAGAATCGACGCAGAAATAAACAAGCAGCCGTTAGCTTTAAATTAAGAAATAAAATCTTTTTGGATTATAAAGAGATTTTTATTTTTAAATTCAAAGATATTGGCCGCTTATTTTTTTCTGCGTCGATTCTTAACCTATTCAATGTTTAAAAAGGGAAGCCAGACAGACTGGTGGTGGCGAAGCGCATTATGTAACCCTCCTATAAGAGGTTATCACTTCAAAAATAAATTATAGATATACCAAGATTCTGATACAACTCATGCTCGTATTCATCACACAAACATCTTCTCCTTGCGGGACTCGAACTCAAGACCGGCGATGCCAAAGGCAGGATATCCACCGTCATACCAAACTGTAACAAACTAATAATTGTTAATTGATTATAATTATTAATAAAGCTCGATAAAACATAAACGAGTTAACGAGTCAAAGTAAATTAAACCAAATAATATAATATTCCAAATGATGTGTTCACACTTTTTTAGCTATCTTCATCAATATGAATTATTTGCTCGTATTTTTACATAACTAATAGAATAATAATTCCCAATTTTTATTTGTTTATTTCATTATACATTCTCGATTGAAAGAAAAATGAATTAAATATCATATTATTACACGTGCGACCAAAAACAATAATATAGACGACGACTTTTTCTGAACAACTTATGATAGCTCTATGAAGCCTAACAAACATTGAAGTGTAATAAGCAGGCATAAGAAAAACAACATTTGTCAATAAGGAACATAAATTGGATGTGTAAGAATGTTATGGAGAATAAATAAACGTTTAAAATTATTTAGTAACTTGTTTTCCTTCAGCTTAAACACGGTTCGGTATGCTGAATAGCAAATTCCTTACGCACTACTGAGAAATATTCTCAGATTCTTCGACAAGGGCATGTTTCAAGGTTCGAGCGTGAGTAGACGCAGATTTTTATTTCTCCCACATCGGCCCACATCGGCCACGTTCATTCCAGGCATGTTCTATTTGGGTTTATGTCGGGGCTACGCATTGGAGGAATACCGACTTCTTGAAAGTAGTCGTTTACTACGTTAACGGTGTGGAAACTGCCATTGTTGTGCATGAACTGGCACCTTTTTCAAAAACGGGAAAACATATTCATTGAAGATCTCATTGACGTATATTCTGACATTTATAATTACAAAATTATGTGGTGTACTACCGCACAAAGTGAAATACCAATACCACCGCCTGCCCGCCCGCCTGCTAATAAATGCAGATACCACAGACATGGAGACAGCGACGCATTTTACAACACCACCAACTACCCTACACAAATTTCGACCTTACAGGGAGCATCTTTAGGAGCAATTTCGAGGACTTAATCATAGATAGGTACTGTGTGTCGCTTTCTGTATTTATTTGCGCGCGAATGGGCGTGGCATTGTGCTTGTTTTGTGGCTCACTTCCACTTTAGATATTTTTGTTTTTATAAATAGATATAGACTGCTGCAACGGATTAGTGAGGCCTGATCCTATGCTATCTTTCTATTAAATAAGTATATTTCACTCGTAACAGTTCCAATTTCTATGACCACTAGTTCCGTGGGACTCTAAAAAAATACTAGCTCACGTGTATCTACTGTGCTGAACTAGTTTCAAAATAATTAAGTTGTCTATACACTCGTACGTCTTTGCCTTTTATTGTTACTGCATAGCATAAACCTGGACTCATCAGAAAACATTCATATTCACCACATTTTATAGTTTCAAGGCAAGACATAAACTTTCTTAACTGAACTACTATTACCACTACCGACTTACAAATACCTCCATTTGCCTCTAGTTCCACCAAGGTAATTATATACGAAATATTCTTCTTTGGTGTGAGAGCCAGTGTAAATTACGAACTCAAAAATAAAGCTATTGTTATTTAAATTCAATCTCACCAAGGGGACAGCAACAATGTAAACAAAAGAAGTCCGACATATTCCAGATTAAAAAAACACATGTTTTTGTTTTTACACCTATAAAGTTCAAATAAGCCAATTTGTATTAAGCAACAAGGTTTCAGTACAAGGTTTGTAAAATAAAACTTTTTAATAAAAATTTGTTCCACGAAGCTATTTTTATTAGTTTTATTAAATATGTTCAATGAAAAGTATCCTATGTTACTTCTAATACCTCCAAGAATATATGTACGAAGTTTCATGATGATCGGTTTAGCAGTTTTTGCGTGAAAGCATAACAAACAAACTTACATTCACATTTATAATATTAGTAGGGATAGTTGTATGTGACTATTTTGTTTTGTTCCCCAATGTATGTGTAAATTATTAATATCATAACTGAGCTGTCATTTTCTATAGCAGTATGTCTCAGAAGTTAGTTGCATTCTCTTGATGATAAAATATACTATGTGGTACCACTGACATGTTTTGTATGCAATTTAAGCCGTGGAACCGCAATGCGGACTACGTTTCGGTGCTTAAAACTGGCGTAACGGGTCCGTGGGCTGATTTACGTTCGAATGTAAGAAACCCGAGATATTTTGATTTATTTGTGGTTTGCCATTTACCACGGCGGTCGTGATATCTCTTCCATGATAACGGAGGTACGCTTCGTTTGCATAAATTCATCCAATGACATTGATTACTTAGTTAGTTAGTTAGTTTTACGGGGCATTTTCCGCACTTAGCCTCCTGATTGGGCCATTGTACGTGATTGAGTATTCTTCTTTTACTCCAGCCATCCTAGTCCATCCCAGAAAGCGAGTAGCCTTTTCAGGTTACTGCAAGCTTCCGGTAGTGATTTTGGAGACTGAAGAAAGTGTGCCCCTTGATCAGCCACACTCCTGCACTCCAAGAGCACGTGATGTGGCGTTTCCTCCGCCTCCATGCAGCCTCTGCATAGAGGGCTGTCTGTCATACCTATGGTAAATAGGTGTTTATTCAGAGGACTGTGTCCGGTTATAGTACCTAGTACTTTACGGATTTCGTCCCTGTTTAGTCTGGTGAGGTTGCGGGCAAGCTTTTTCGAAGCCACCGGAATGGCATTCTTCGTTTGCCTACAGCCTACACTATTGTTCCATTCTGTTTGGTGGTTTTCCTCTGTTTTTTTACGCAGCCATGTTCTAACTTGTGCCATGGGTATAGGCAGTAATGGTTCCGGTCCATACACCGTTCTATTTGAACCCCTTTTGGCTAGTTCATCTGCCGCGTCGTTGCCTAATGAGTTGCTATGTCCTTTGATCCATTGCAAAGTTACACTATTTGTGTTTGCAATGGACTGGAGTGTGTTGTGACATTCCAGTACTAGGACAGATGTTATGGTGTTGCTTTGCAGAGCTTGAAGTACGGATGCACTGTCGGAGACGATTTTGATATTGTGGTCTCTGACATCTCTGGCTGCAACCGCCTGTGCAGCTTTGGTGATGCCTATACATTCTGCTTGGAATATAGTGTTGAGTTTATCTAAGGTGGTCGAGATTTTGATATTTAGGTCGTTCGAGAAGACACCAGCTCCAGTGCCTTGTGAGGTTTTGGAACCGTCTGTGTATATCCTTACTTCACTTGTGCCAGAGTTATCATCTTTTTCTGCTGTAAGTTGGATATTGTATCTTCGATCGAAAACATGATGACACTGTATACTGTCCGTAGGTGCCTCAAAGAGTGGGTTTTCTTTTAAAATATCCTTTAGAACAGTTGAGTGTGGTGTTTCTATGTTTTGTTTCCATAGTCCATTTGCTCTTAATCTAAGTGCGGCCGCCTGTGCCTCTTCTTGGATAGCAAGGTGTAAGGGTCTTAGATTGAGCAAGTATTCAAGGGCGATTGATGGAGTGGTTCTCATGCATCCAGTTGCCGCAATGCTTGCTAAGCGTTGTAGGCTTTGGAGTTTTGTTTTTACTGTGGCCAGTTGTGTTCTGGGCCACCATACAACTGAGCCGTAGGTTATGGATGGCTTGATAACTGAAGTGTACAGCCAAAGTGTTATTTTTGGGTTGAGACCCCATTTTTTACCAATTAGTCTCTTACACTGATAAAAAGCTATGCAGGCCTTCTTAATCTTATTTTCGATATGACTCGCCCAGTTCAATTTGTTGTCAAGGATAACGCCCAAATATTTTACTTGTGTTGATAGGGAGAGTTTGGTGTTGAAAAAGTTGGGTAGTTGAAGTTGCGGTAACTTCCTTTTATTGGTGAAAAGGGTAAGTTCTGTTTTTCTCGGGTTTACTGATAACTTGTGATCATCACACCATTCTTCCACAATTCGGAGAGCTGAACGCATTTCCTTACATAGTATGTTTTCTGCGTTCCCGCTTATGAGAATGGTGAGGTCGTCAGCATAACCGATGGTTGTGTAGCCTTGTTTGTTTAATCTTCTAATGAGACTGTCCAATACTAGGTTCCACAGAAGTGGTGATAGAACTCCCCCTTGTGGGCATCCTCTGACCACTCTTGCTCTAGTTGTGGTATTCATTTCTATTTGTACCGCCCTTTTGCTGATGAGCTCGGTAATCCAGTTTGTTAATACTGGTTCCACCTTGTATCTTTGTAGGGCCTGGTTAATGCTATTGTGTGTAGTTTTATCGAAAGCTCCTTCTATGTCAATGAAGACAGCTAGAGTTGACGATTTGTTTGTGATGGCTGATTCTATCTTGTGCACTACCATGTGTAGGGCCGATTCAGTTGATCTGCCTTTCCTGTATGCGTGTTGTTGAGGATGCAGTGGTTTTCTCTTTAAGACTCCATCTCGTAGATGAAGATCTACTAGTCTTTCCAGCGTTTTAAGTAGGAATGACGTTAGACTGATGGGTCTGAAGGATTTAGCATGTGTGTAGTCGTCCTTTCCAGGTTTTGGTAAGAATACTACTTTAGCTTCCCTCCATGCTATAGGTACGTATTTGAAGGCTATGCACGCCCTGTATATTGGTACTAAGTACTTTGTTATTTGACCGATTTGCCATTGTAGTAATCCTGGAAAGATTCCATCCAGCCCCGCGGATTTAAACGATTTGAAGCTTTTTAGGGCCCACGTTACTTTATCTGCGGTTACTATCTTGTTTGCAGTTTCCCATTCCTTGGAAGTTGGTGTGTTGTACTGCTCATTTAACCAGTCAGAGTGTGATGAAATGAGACAGCCAGGAAAGTGTGTCTCAAGCAGTACTTCATTGGTTTCATCATCTGAATTCGTTTAAGTGCCGTCGGCTTTTTTGAGGGAGCCCAGGAGATTAAGGTCACCTTTTGCTAGGATTTTCTTTAACCTCGCGGCTTGGTTTATTGAGTTGATGCTACTACAAAAAGTACGCCATCCTTCTCTGCTACGGAATCTAATGCGTTTCTTGTAGTGTTTTTGGTCAAGTTTATAGTTGTCCCAGTCTTCTTCAGTTCTAGTGTTTTTGGCTCGATTAAAAAGTGCCCTAAGTTCCCTACGTAGACGTTCAAGCTCAGGCCCCCACCAGGAACTTTTGTCTGGAGCTTTGGGTACTACTTCAGGACACGCTGATTCGTAACTTTTTAAAAGAGCTGTGGTTATAAGTTGTATATTTATGTCTATGTTTTTTGTACTAAGTGTCATGTCTGTCAGATGTGTCTCACTTAGTGTTTTGGTAAGTAAGTTTATAAACTTTGGTATATCTGTTTTACGGGGGTTACGGTATCGGACAGGATCAGCCGGCTTATATTTTATTTGAAAGCATATGCGGCGGTGGTCCGCAAAGGATGGTTCTTTTGATACGTGCCATCCTTTGATTTGGTCCGCCGCGGCGTTAGTAGCTAGCGTGATATCAACGATTGTTTGGTACCTTGAACTTACAAAAGTGGGTTCCTTACCTCTGTTCATAATGTTAAGGTTTGTTTGCAATAAATATTCGGTTAAAGACTCACCCCTTTTGTTTACTTCCTCACTTCCCCACAGCGGGTGATGTGCGTTGCTGTCTGCGGAGATGATCATGTCCCAGGCATGTGTGTCACAGTGCTGTACCAGCTCTGCCAGTTCCTTTGGAGGCACTTCGCCTTCATACGGCATGTTCACTGAACGCTAACACTAGGACTGTTTGTCTATCTGTAATGATTTTCACGGCAGTGAGGTCTCTAGAACAGAATTGGTTAAGTAAAGTTGCTGTTATAGTTTTAGGCATGTAAATACAGGTCTTTGGCTTTGCAATAGAGGTGTTCAGCAGTAACTTACCTCCGATGTTGTTTAGACCGCAGACTCTGTCATTTCTGATCCAAGGCTCTTGGATTAGAGCGACGGTCTTGTTGTCGACCTCCAGCACTCTGCGTAAAGTGGCCGCCGCTATTTGTTTGTGCTGGAGGTTTGTTTGTATGATGGTAAGGGAATTAGGGGCTGCGGAGGACGTCATCTTCGTCGCTAGTCCCTGCATCCCTTTATAGTGGTGGGTTCGACCCCACCTCGCTCTGACCCTGTTGGGGAGCTGAGGTGGTCGGCTTCGGAGTGGATGACCGTTCTGCCGTAGTTTCGCCCATCACTGCTGGTTTTTCTTCGCCCGTAGCCTCTTCTTCTGTGTGGAAGAAGCGGATGTATCCGCTTCCCGACATGTGAGCTACGCGGCGGTCTCTATCCAGGATTGTTGCCCTTTGGTCTTCCGGGATACTCAGGATAAGGTGAACTACCTTGTCCTCCTGTTGGATATTATTGGCGAGTAAGAGCAAAACACATGTAGTTCAGTGTAGATTTTATATTGAAGTAAGTAAGTGACGGGTAAACATGTCAAAAATATAAAATTAAATTTGATTACACAGTTATTTATAAAAAGAACCTTATAGGTGGCTATTTCATTTCAACACGGCCCCTTAATCAAATATAATTTAGACCTCATAATAATGTCTACACATGCTACCCGTTATCACTATAACATAATGTGCAAAAAAAAAAAAAACTTAAGTAAGGCCTAACCCAGCTATACATCGAGCATGCGCTGTGTGCCCCAGAGCTTTGGTTAAGACATCAGCCGGCATTTGGCTAGATTCTAAGAAGTAACTGCCCTATCTGACACCTTTTCTCTTACAAAATGATACCTGGTGTCTATATGTTTCGTCCTACTGTGATGGACAGGATTTTGAGCTAAGTTGAGTGCACTCTGACTGTCACTATATATATTTACAGAACCAGAAACTAATTTACACTCACTTACATTAACGAATACTTCGGATACAAATCTTTTCAGATATATTGCCTCCTTGACGGCATCTGTTAAGGCCATATATTCAGCTTCGGCAGAAGAAAGGGCCACTGTCGGTTGCTTCCTAGCCGCCCACGACACTGGACCTCCTGCCAATTTGAAGCAATAGCCTGTATAAGATCGCCGATCAATTTTGCAATTCGCCCAATCAGCGTCAGCACACCCTTTTAAGACGGCACCAGTACGCGAATATTTGATGGCAAGATCCAAAGTGCCCTTTAAATATTGTAAAACACGCTTCGCAGCTAACCAATGCGTTTTATCGTGACATGTATTAAATTGACTCAGGTAGCTGACTGTAAATGCTATATCAGGGCGTGTATTTACGGCAAGGAACATTAAGCTACCGATTAACTGTTGGTAGGGATAAGACTGGTCACCTAAAACTTTACTCACCTCTAACTTCGTATTTGATAATGGTGTGTAACAAGTCTTACAATTATCCATGCCGAATTTCTTTAATAAATTTTCAAAATACGGTTTTTGATCACATATAACATCATTGTTACTATTTCTCTTTATATTCAATCCTAGATAACATTTCAATTCACCCAAATCTTTTAGTGAGAAATGTTTTTGTAAGTTTGACATGACACTGTCAAAAGCTTTGTCATTTTTATAAAATAATATCAAATCATCGACAAAAACTGCCAAGATAATTAACTCATTTTCAAAAAGTTTAGTATATACACAAGGCTCGGAAGGAGTTTGTTTGAAACCAATTTTATTTAAAGTATCATTTAACTTTATATTCCAGGCCCTAGGAGCTTGCTTTACACCATACAGGGATTTTTGTAGCAGGCAGACCTTCTGTGCATTTTCTTTTTGAACAAATCCAAGAGGTTGCTCCATGAATACCTCTTCTTCGAGTTCTCCATTCAGGAATGCAGTGTCGACGTCCATATGTCTCATTTTAAGACCCAATTCAGCAGCCAAAGCAAATAACACTCGCAATGAAGAATGTCGCACTACTGGGGCAAATGTCTCGTCATAATCGACGCCTAGAACTTGACTAAACCCTTTAGCCACTAGCCTTGCTTTGTATTTAATAATATTGCCCTCGGAGTCTCTTTTCACCTTGTAGACCCACTTGCAAGGTACAATTTTCTTATTAGGTCTATCGACAAGTTGCCACGTTTTCAGTTTCTTTAGTGACTTATATTCTTGATTCATAGCTTCCTGCCATAATGAACAATCTGCCGACTTCATGGCTTCTGCATATGTCTTTGGTTCATTTGAGTCCTCTGCTGCAGCTATGTAGGTGAAGAAATCGGGTGGCTTCCTATTTCTCTGAGGATAGCGACGTTCAGGATTTGAAGAACCTGACGTTTGTTCCTCCACAGTTTCTTCAGCTGTATCCGAGTTCTCAATTTCAGGCCGAGATTCAACATTGATGGTCGCTACAGTACCATCAGCAACATCAGCATTTGCCTCGTTCAGTCCAGGATCAACAATAATACTAGTACTAGGTAAAGAGTCATTAGAAAAAGATAAGACCGGAGCAAAAGGAGAAAAAGGATCAGTCAATACATTTTCTGAACAATTCTTTAAAGGTTTAAAAGTACTCTCAAAAAAATGTACATCCCTAGACCTTTTTAGTTTTCGAGGACAAGTAGGATCCCTAAAGTAATAACTATTTGGATCATCACTATATCCAACAAATATTACTTCCTCTGCTTTATCATCCAGCTTTTTCCTTTGACAACCCGGAATCTGCATGAGAGCCCTACAACCGAATACCCTAATATTACATAGATCAGGTTTTGTGCCGTACCATCTCTCAAAAGGTGTAGTATTCCTACCTAAAGCACGATGAGGTGACCTATTTTTAAGGTAAGCCGCAGTTTGCACTGCATCCTCCCAATATGACTTAGGGTGGTTACCATCGGCCATCATCGATCTGGCTTTCTCAATGAGAGAATGATTAGTCCGTTCCGCAACTCCATTTTGTTGAGGACTATACGGCGTCGTCGTCTGATGTTCGATACCCAAAGAAGTCAAATAATCTGACAAATCTTTATTTACAAATTCAGTACCATTATCAGTTCTGAACTTTTTAATAACTAAAGCAGTTTGTCTTTCAACATACTTTTGGAAAGAACAAAACTTACTTTTAACTTCTGACTTAGAAGAAATAAAATAAATAAAAATCATTCTAGAAAAATCATCTATAAATAATAACATATATCTATTGCCATTAAATGACTCATTAGTAAATGGTCCACAGAGATCCGAATGGATTAACTCCAATTTACTAGTTGCTCTAGCAAAAGCAATAGTTTTAAAACTTTTACGTGACTGTTTCCCTTTTATACATGAAACACAAGGTTTTCTATCTACGTCCTTAAAATCTATACCTATACTACAATTCTTAAGACTACTCATACCTATACGACACAGATGTCCTAACCTCTTATGCCATAGCTCGTACCTACTAATTGAGTCAGAGTGCACATCATAAGCCGCAATTTGAGGTAATTTAGCAGAACAGTCCAAAGAGTAAAGTCCATCACAGAGCGAACCATGTAAGACAGAATCACCTGTAAAAGGAAAAGTGTTAGCATTGTAAATATTACAACCACTCTTATTAAAAAGGACACAAAACCCTTTCCTTATAAGCTCCTTTACAGAAACTAGGTTAGATTGTAGACCAGTAGTAAAGTATTTACAGAATTACAACTACTATTTACAGAATTGGTATATAAATTAATGTCACCAATACCATTAATACAAAGTTCAGTGCCATTTGCAACTGTGACCTTACAAGGGAAAGACATAGGTTTCATATTTGTAAACAAGTCTCTACGTGATGTCATATGTCGCGTAGCACCAGAGTCAACATACCACTTTTCTGCGTCTTCTTGAACTATAGTTCCAAAGGCTTTCAAAGAAGAAGATGGCTCCTTATTCTTTGTTGACTTCCTTGTTTTCTTTTTACGTAAAGGACAGTCTGGACGCTTATGACCAGGAACACTACAGTCGTAGCATATTATAGGTTTACTGGACTTACGAACGGGAATATCATTTTTAGCTTGGGCAATAATAGCAGCCTCCGCTTCTATTTTCTCCTTATTCATTTCATTAAGAAGTTTTGCTTTGACTAATTTAGTGGTTACTTCAACATTTGAATTTTCTAATGCCATGATTAAGGGCTCAAATTTTGAAGAAAGTCCACCAAGCATTATAGCTGCCACAGATGTATCCTCTATAGTTTTCCCGATGTCAGCCAACTGCTGTACAGTACTAAGTATAGCATTTATATATGCCTCTATGCTAGGGAAATCAAGAAGATTAAGTCTATATAACCTTCTCTCTAAACTTAACCTGCGCCCCATACCTTTATCTTCAAAGGTTTCCTGCAGTAACTGCCAGGCTTCAGCTGCAGTCTTTGCATTTCTGGCATGTATGATAGCTGAACTACCAAGAGTTAAGCATATTTTAGCAAGAGCTTTCCTGTCACACCTCGAACGAATATGTATAGGAGTAGTATCCCCGTCTGGGTATCCTTCTATTGTTTCCCATAAATCTACGTCAATGAGGTAACTTCTCATTTTAAATTTCCTTAAAGGATAACTTTCCCGACCTTGGAGAAAGAATGACGGAATAGAGGATGAGTTTGATCTTGAATGTAAATTCTCAGACATACCCATGTTTATAGTTTCTCCCATGTTTATAGTTTCTCCGTCCATTTTGCTGACTTCACTACACTATTTTTATTGACTTTGCGTATTTAAATTCGTGCTGATAACGAATGTTGGATATTATTGGCGAGTAAGAGCAAAACACATGTAGTTCAGTGTAGATTTTATATTGAAGTAAGTAAGTGACGGGTAAACATGTCAAAAATATAAAATTAAATTTGATTACACAGTTATTTATAAAAAGAACCTTATAGGTGGCTAGTATTATTTCAACACCTCCTCACCGGACTTCTCATCAACCGTCATGTCGTAGCACTGCCAGGAATCGACTTTGTACCAGGGGTTCTGGGCACAAAGGACTCTCTGCAGTGTCTCGGCATCGGTGATGCGTGTGTGAATGAGAAGCCCTGCCTTGAGCTTCTTCTGTAGTTCCGACTGTTTGATAACAGCCAGAGTGGTGCCGGGTATCGGTGATGTTATGTCTTTCACAGCGTTTTCCAGCCAGCTTAAAGCGTTCGCATCCTCACACCACATCGCTAGTACCCCATCCATAAGGAAGGGTCGTCCACGGAAAGATGGAGCTTGCGCGCTTGGAGACGGTGGAGACAGTACCGCTTGATGGATACTATCGTCGATAGTTCTCCTAAGCTGGTCTGCCTGGCACTGCGAGAGATCCCTCGGCGGGACAGTGATAACCGCTACTCTGAGATGCGATTGTATCGCATCTACATAGCTGACTGTCCGCTTCGGTTTCGCGTCGGTTTTCGCGCGTTTGGCTTCCCCTCTGGGTGATCGAGTGTCGTCCAGACGAGCGCGCTTCGTTGAAACTCGCTCGTCCGAACGGCTCCCGGTCCCAGGACGTTCCTTTTCAGGAGCTGTGGGTGCCGTCGCTGCAGTCCGCCGACCGCGGTGACCCCTCGGAGTTCGTCTCTTTTTCGTCGGCTGGTTGGGTGGTGGCGGTGGTGGTAGTGTCGTGTCATCTTGTGCCTTCGACGCCTCTTTCGAGGTGGATGGCACAGGGTCGCGCTGCGTTGCCGCTGCTGCGTTCTCTGACACGGTCGGTACGGTCTGGTGTCGTTGAAGGGCCTCCCTTCTCGCGCGCCTGTTGGGGCGACTGCGTCCAGGTCGGTCCTTCTTTTTGTCTGTCGCTGTCAGGTCGTCTGAAGCTGTCGCGGCTCTGTTTGCGCTCCTTTTGCAAGGGCGCTTATGAGCTGCTAGGCTCCATTTTGTCGTGGTGGTCGTGTCCAGTGTCGTCGTAGTCGTTGTCATTGTGAGAGTCGATGGGATCGCCTCTGCGAGACTGGACATGTCGAGTGTTGAGTTGCACAAATGTGTGTTCCCCCCAGAATACGAGGAACAGACTGAGCTGGGCTCAGAGAGGGATTCTCCACGATTCGTGGTACCCTCCTGGGGTAGTTTCTTTTTACTTTGTGCTTCCATATTTTGGGCAGAAGAAAAATTGAATACCCACACTACTCTGGCCCTCGGTAGTGTGGTTTGGATGGGATTTTGGATAGAGGGTGTTGGGTGGGAGGAGTAGGGATGGGCAGGGGGTAGGAGTAAAAGAGGGGGGGATGGGGAGACCACTCGGTGGGTGGGAAGTTCCACACAGAGTGCACTGGGAGAGCAAGTGTGGGATGTTGGGTAGGGAAAGTTGGGTAAGGGAAACAAGGATGGGGTGGGGGAGAGGGGTAGGGAAGACCACTCGGCAGGTGGGGAGTGCCGTACCGAGTCCACCGGGCTCGATTCCGCTCACTGTCCATCATGGATGCTCAGTGATAGAAACGGGCCTTTCATCACTGTAGAACCTTAGGCGTCAACACCAGATGTCCACACAAGCGGTGGGCATTTGTTGTTGCCGTTGCCCGGAGTGTGCCACTAGGAGGCTTTCTGACTGACACCCCGACATTAATTACTTATATAGATACCTTATTTACTTGCATCAAACGCACACATATACATACTCATAAAAACACCAAAGTAAATAAAAAAAATTCAATGAATATACTCAGTACATGGCATTCTAATGATATATGATTTTAGTACGCGTGTCACAGCGATATATAAAGGTCAAAGATCAGCGATATATTTGAACTAATAGATCATAACTCTGGTTTCGAACTTTTGCCCATAGAGAGACGCGAGGACCGAGAAATGAAACCGGTCGTGCCCTCCAGTATTACAAACGTCAAAAGAGAAAACTCTCAAAAATTAAGTATTAATGTTATAAAACATATAATAAAAAATGTAATATTGATTAAATAAATACCAATTATACTTAATAACATTAAATATGAAGAGTTTGGATATCATTCAAACAGATACATATACATACAGTACCTCGTATATCCTCACGTTCTAAACAATCCTTTAATGTATCCTCTTGTCACTCTAATTATGCTAAAAATGCCTTTTTCAGACGTTCTTGTGATCATTACAACAAGCAGTTGAATGAGGTGGATATCTTTTCAAACTCGTTAAAATTGTTTAAGAAAAAAGTTGGTGGTTGAGCCATCTAATATATTTGGTGAATAAAAATTATTAATCTAAATAAACCTTAATAACTATAGAATATTCTCGTTTACTAAATTTGATGAGATTTCGATATTAATTTAATCTATAATTCGTCTCCAATTGGCGTAATTATTTATCTATGGAGCGTTGCGAATGCACTTGCTTAGCTGTGTATCTGTTTTGAGCGACGCATATAAGAGGGCGCTCGCACGCGACTTTTTCTCTGAGTACCTTGATCTACGACAACGTTCCGAGTTGTGTCTAGCTGTTATTTATGAGCTCTCGGACGTTTTTTGGTGAAAATAACTCTGCACGATAAGGACTGAATTGGAGCACGTGCTGGACTTCCACCTTGGATCTGTTGCAGCGCCTATACGATTGAGGAAGGCGCCTCTTGCAGATTATCCAGGTTAGTGGGTGTTTTGTGGCGCTCTTAGGTATTATGGTCATACGCTGTTGGAGACTTTTACCGGTTTTTTAATTTTATCGTGTACAAATTTTTACGGTTACGATCCCGCCTGGTGTAGGCTATTTACACGCCTCTCCATATTTTATTGGTCCTTACGATCCGGGATAATATCAGTCCAAGGAATTTAAAGTATATTCATATTTTTGCATTCAATTTAAGAACGCCAAGCGCCGCCATATTCCGATCTAAGTGTTAGTTTTGTGACGGAAGCGCATATAATTTTAAATACAAATATAGACTAATTGTGCTTAATTTAGAATGTGCAATAGCATTTTTAAATAAATATAAACAGTTTTCTTTACATTACTGATAGTGCGCACTCTATTGTGTAACATTAATATTTTTTCCCAAAGTAGATATTTTGTTATAAAATGGCGGACGAAAAATTAAAAATGGAACGCAAAATAATTTTGCTCGAGTCTAAAAAGGAAGCAATTTTTGCACGTATGAGTCGCCTATTTAATATGTCTAAAAAGATATCGACATTTGATTCAAAATCGAATGAAAACTTTATGGCTGAATCGGAGTCTATTGACGATTTACGTAGTAAATATGACAATTTAATAGATGTTATTAATGATCTAAAATTGTGTTTGAACCCTACTACCATTCCCGATTATCAGGCGTTTTCGACTTTTGAGGATTTATATGTGCATGTTAAGCGCGCTCGTAATAATTTAATTATGCCGCCACAGTCTTTGCCGTTGCAATCTAAATCATCGGAGACAACTAAGCATTTCATTAAATTGCCATCTATAGAAATCCCTTCCTTCGATGGTAAGCCTGAGAATTGGCCAATTTTTTATGAGTCCTTCAAGTCCAACATTCACAATAATGATCAGCTGACGGACTCGCAGCGTGTGCAGTATCTTATAGGTAAACTAACGCACGGTGCATTAAAGGTCACGGCCGGCTTGATACCTACAGGTGAAACGTACCGAATTTTGTGGGATAACTTAGTGGAAAAGTATCAGGATAAGCGTGCATTGGGTACACTTTATTTACAAAATATATTTGATTTAAAGTCATGTAATGATAGTGCCGTTAGCCTCGATACATTTATTGAAAAATATTCTTCATCCATTGCTGCGTTAAAACAGTTAGAAATACCTGATTTATCGGATTTTATTTTATTAAATTTAGCACTGCGTTTAGTTGATCCGCAAGTAGTTCGTTTATTTGAGATGTCAATTGAGGATGACAGAATACCTTCCTACACGGATTTAATTACATTTGTTAGAAACCATGTTAAAATATTAACGCGTTCTCAAAGTTATAATAATAATAATAATCTCAACTCCCCGCGGCAAGCGAGTAAACCTAGTTCGTTGACCTCGCCACAAACTCGCCGTAATTTTAATTCATTTGTTTCGAATTACAATAATTCTAAAATAACAACTTGCGTTTTTTGTAAGAGAAATAATCATTTTCTTTATGAGTGCAAACCATTTAGAAATTTAAATACGCCGCAATTAAGGTTTGATTTTATAAAATCGAAACATGGGTGTGTCAATTGTTTATGTTTGTCACATTCTCTTTCTTCTTGTGACTCTTCGTCGTGTTGCGAGATTTGCAATAAACGACATCATACTTTGTTGCATTTTAACAAAAATAATGTTACTGATGCAAGTACCCATGGACACATATCGAAAGTTCGTGTTAGTCGTTCGACATCTCCGCGTGCTCGTCCTTCAGCCGTTCCCGCTGCGCCTCCTGTTGAAGACATTGTCACTGTGCCAGTGTTCACTGCATCGGTGGCAGACTCGCGGTCGCCGTGCGCGTCGTCGCGCGTAGATAGGATTGAGAGGGACGGCAATATGTGTGCGTTCGGAGTTAACACAAACTCTTCTTCGATTTTATTAGCTACTGCGCAAGTATTGGCTAGGGCTAAACATAATAGCGAACATAAGTTACTTGTTCGTTGTTTGATCGACAATGGTTCGCAGAATAATTTAATTACATTGGAATGTTGTAAATTACTCAACTTGCCAATAATCCCGATGAGTAATTCGGTTGTCAAAGGGGTTGGCTTGACGTCTAAACCGATTTATGGTTATGTTTATTTGGACATTGAGTCCCGCGTTAATTCAAATTATAGATATAGCATTTATGCATTAGTTTTAGATTGTTTGACGGATAACCTACCTTCACATTTTATTGAAAAAATGGAGGATATGACATACTTAGAGAACATACCGCTCGCCGATCTGACGTGGAATATTCCCGGGAATATTGACCTTATTCTGGGTGCGCAACTGTTTCCACATATTTATTTAGGGGATAAGATTGAGTCTGGGTCTCGTGCGCCTCCCGCTTTATCGACTGCTTTCGGTTATGTTTTGATGGGAGATATGCCCGATATAAAGGTTACACATAACTCTTACTCTTGCCTCGCGTTAAACGACTTAGTGCAGAAATTCTGGGAGCTTGAGGAGTTATCTTACGTGAGATATTTAAGCCCAGAAGAGACTGAATGTGAGAATTTATTCACGTCGTCAGTGTCGCGTGGTGATGATGGTTGTTATGTTGTCGCGTTGCCCTTTTGTAAGAGTCCAGGTGATTTAGGAAATTCCCGCGTAAATGCCTATCGCCGATTTATGGCCTTAGAGCGGAAATTTAAATATGATGTTTCGTTGCACAAAAATTATACTAAGGTGATCACTGAGTATTTAGAAAATGGTTATCTGTCTGAGGTCCCAGATCAGGAATTGTGCGATGAGGGCTACTATATCCCTCATCATGCAGTCGTGAGGCCTGATAAGCCGTTGCCTCGAATTGTTTTAGATGCGAGTGCGAAGACACATACAGGGCTGTCGCTTAACGACGTATTACACGTCGGGCCTAACTTACAGGCCGATCTTTTTCTATTATTATTAGATTTTCGTTTGTTTTCTGTCGCTATGACAGCTGATATTAAACAGATGTATATGCGAGTCGGTCTTATACCTAATCACCGTAAATATGTTCGAATATTATATCGTTTTAACGATAATGAACCTATTAAAACTTTTAATTTCAACCGTGTTCCGTTCGGTATAAAGTCGAGTCCTTTTCTCGCCATGCGTGTTATCCGTCAGTTAGCTTCTGATGCGCGACAAGCATACCCTGATGCTGCCAGTATATTAGAGTCTAAGCTGTATATGGACGATTTGGTCCATTCAGTGATAGACGAGGAATCAGCTGTGGTTTTGTCTCGTCAGTTAATAAATTTATTAAGGTCGGGGGCCTTTGATCTAGTGAAGTGGAGTAGTAATAGTCCCTGCTTGCTTTCCAGTGTCCCTGATACTCATCGTTGTTCAATTGACTTTAGTGAAGGTAATTTTGCTTCCAAGGTTTTAGGGGTGTCATGGAACCCAATCGACGACTTCTTCTTTTTGACAACTTCTCTCGTAAATGAGAAATGCACCAAGAGAAATATTCTTTCTGTGGTGGCTCGAATATATGACGTTCTGGGATTGGTAGCACCTGTTATTTTATATGCCAAGTTGTTAATAAAGGAGCTTTGGTTGTGTAACATAGGTTGGGATGAGTCCCCCCCAGAGAATATTATTGAACGTTTTTCTGCTTTAACGCAAGAGTTTCCTTTGCTCGCGACATTGAAAGTTCCACGACATATCGGTGTTTATCGTGACTGTATCGTGAACATAGTCGCATTCTGTGATGCTAGTATGAACGGTTATGGTTGTGTTGTTTATCTGCACACTACTAGCACAGACGGTAATGTAGTTGTGCGTCTGCTATGTGCGAAATCTAAGGTTGCACCCACGAAGGTAACGACACTAGCGCGTTTGGAGTTATGTGCTGCAGTTCTTATGTCCAAACTTATTAAAATTGTTTATGATGCTTACATATCACGTGTGTCCATCACAGACATATATGCGTTTTCAGATTCTAAAATTGCTCTTTCGTGGATTCATTCCTCACCGCATCGTTGGTCGGTGTTTGTAAGCAATAGGATTGCTCAGTGTCAGGAGAATTTATTACCAAAACATTTTTATCACGTTTCTGGGAGTGACAACCCTAGCGACTGTCTATCTCGTGGGCTACTACCATCGCAGCTCATCTCGCTTAATCTTTGGTGGAACGGTCCATCATGGATGCATTGTGTGCCCTCTGAGTGGCCTGTTACCCCTTTTACGCCTTCAGTCTCGCATGATGTGCCTGAGCATAAGGCTACTGTGCTTACAGCTCGGATTCTTAGTGAGCCTTCTATTATTGATAATTTGGCTCTTAGATTCTCTACGTGGGATAAGTTACTTCGCACGGTAGTATATATTTTGAAATTCATAAAGAAGTTGTCACGTGTAGACAGCATAGATAGTATAGTTATCGCCGAGAATACTGTAATACGGGCTGTGCAAGCTAAGCACTTCGCGGAAGATCTTTCTTTAATTAGGAAAAAGAAGCAGCCGTCTAAAAAATTACGTAGTCTGTTAGTGTTTCTCGATGGGGATAACATTTTACGTATTGGAGGTAGACTATCTAAGTCGGATTTGCCATTTGAGGTAAAGTATCCAGTTCTCCTTCCAAAGCATGATCATGTTGTTGATCTTGTAATTTCACATTATCATAGGCTAAATTGTCATACTGGGCCTGGACTTTTGATTTCTATTTTGAGGCAACGTTATTGGATTCTCGATGCCAGAACTGTTGTCAGGGCTAATGTGCGTAAATGTAATGCGTGTTTCCGTGTGCGTCCTTCTCATCCAACACCTATGATGGCGGACTTACCCGCTGTACGTATCACGGAGGCGAAGGCATTTGTGCATACAGGTGTGGACTATGCTGGTCCAATACGCATAACTTTGTGTCGACGTCGTGGGCAGAGGTCCCAAAAGGCTTATATTTGCCTTTTCGTGTGCCTTGTGGTTAAGGCAGTACACATTGAAGTTGTCACCGACTTGACGTCCGACGCCTTTTTAGCTGCGTTCAAACGTTTTGTCTCGCGTCGCGGCCCCGTCTCTTGTCTGTACTCAGACAATGGGACTAATTTTATTGGCGCAAAGGCCAAGTTAGACGATTTGTACCGTTTTTTAATCTCTTCCGAGTTTCAGCCGAATTTAAGGCAGGAGTTAATGAAACGCCGCATAGAGTGGAAAACTATTCCACCTCGTGCACCACATTTTGGTTCTATGTGGGAAACCAATATTAAGAGTCTTAAAACTCATATGTACAGGGTGATCGGTAATCAACTCCTTACTTACGAAGAGCTCCAAACTGTTCTTGTGCAAATTGAGTGCATTATGAACTCACGCCCGCTGAACGTAGTTTCTTCTGATCCTCACCCGGAAGTGATCACTCCTGCGCATTTTCTGATGTCCTTTACAATACTTACCGCCGTCGTCTTTCGATACCAATACTAATTTAATTCAACGGAAGCAATTGTTGGATCAGATGGTCCAGTCTTTCTGGAAAAAGTGGCGTTTAGAGTACTTGCATACGCTGCAAGTTCGTCAGAAATGGACAAAGGCTGAACACCTCATAAAATTAGGGACTGTCGTATTAGTTGGACAGGATGATGTTCCACCTTTGTGTTGGCCACTTGGTGTTATAACCGCTGTACACCCGGGTAGTGATGGGATGGTTCGCGTTGCAACTGTAAAGACCAGTAGTGGTATTTGCAAACGACCAGTTGTAAAGTTGTACCCTTTACCAACTCAATAGACTGCGTTTCGGCCTGAGTTATCATATTATATATCTTTATTAATAATTTAGTATTGTTTAATATAGTTGTATCGTTATAAAGTTAAACTTAATTCAGTAATTTTGCAAGCTCTTCCGAGCTTCCAAGGCGGGGAGCATGGTTGAGCCATCTAATATATTTGGTGAATAAAAATTATTAATCTAAATAAACCTTAATAACTATAGAATATTCTCGTTTACTAAATTTGATGAGATTTCGATATTAATTTAATCTATAATTCGTCTCCAATTGGCGTAATTATTTATCTATGGAGCGTTGCGAATGCACTTGCTTAGCTGTGTATCTGTTTTGAGCGACGCATATAAGAGGGCGCTCGCACGCGACTTTTTCTCTGAGTACCTTGATCTACGACAACGTTCCGAGTTGTGTCTAGCTGTTATTTATGAGCTCTCGGACGTTTTTTGGTGAAAATAACTCTGCACGATAAGGACTGAATTGGAGCACGTGCTGGACTTCCACCTTGGATCTGTTGCAGCGCCTATACGATTGAGGAAGGCGCCTCTTGCAGATTATCCAGGTTAGTGGGTGTTTTGTGGCGCTCTTAGGTATTATGGTCATACGCTGTTGGAGACTTTTACCGGTTTTTTAATTTTATCGTGTACAAATTTTTACGGTTACGATCCCGCCTGGTGTAGGCTATTTACACGCCTCTCCAGTTGGTATGCTTTTATTTTAAATGTTTAAGGATAAGTTAATATGTAAAAGTTGATATATACAAATAACAGTTGTTCAATTGTTAACAAGTAGATATTAATTGAGGCTTATATTTTTTTGTTTTACTGCATTGTTTCTTATTTTTTTTTAGTTTTGATTGTTTTCGGTATATTGTAAAATGTATCGATGCATCTGAAACAATTTCGCACAACTATGTTATTGCTAGTTATAATTTATGATACTTAAAGGTCTGTTTGTTTTCAATGTTACATTTTAAGAATCACTATATGACAGTTTGTTACCTAAAATAAATAAAAAATAAAATAAATAGATACAAATTGTATGAAACTGATTAGAATGTACGGATAATTTCATAAAGATATCGTTAATTTTTGAGGAACTGGAAATCAATAGAGCGTTTGGCGCAATAGTAGTTACCATCTACCGATCCATACTGAGCCCGCGTAATTGATTATGGTCCATCCTACCTAGGGTATTTTTATCCGTAGAGAAAGCCTGCTTGCTCCATTGAAAGGCTATTGGCAAGTTTAACGTCATATGAAAACCGTTTACGTAATTTAGTAAGAAATGAATGAACACAACACTATAAGATATAAAATAAGTATGTAAAAAACAACCACAACTCCGAACCCTAAGGTGGGATCTGAACCCACGACCTTTCTCTATTCTGGCGAGTGCTCTAACCGATGAGCTACCAAGTCTGCTAGACGCGTCAAAATTTACAAGCGCTTTTCAACTTCTAGTATGAGCTAGTATTGTTCCACCAATGTTGAAGGTTAACCTTCAACATCGAAAGTAATATTTTTACAAATATCTAACAATTGATATTTTCTTAAAGAGACAAGCCCACCATTGCTCACTAATACATGTTATTGTACTGTTCAACTACTTTATAACCGCAATAAAGAGTATAATAAAATGGAGCTATAATAATGTATAAATAAATGCATTATTGTAGCTGTTCCATCATTATATCTTATAGAAATACGGCCTTGTGAATGTTAAAAAATAAATTAAATACATTAACATGACACTACCTAGCTACTGCAAACAAACTGCAAAATATGAAAAAGTTTTTCGTATCGCTTAAACTCTTGATAACTATCGACATCGTTTTCATTTTAGTATTGCTTTTAAAAATATAATTCGCGTGCATTCACCAATATCAATATTAGAACGATGAGATTCTGCTTTACGCTAAGTGATTGCTTCAATATGATATTCCGAGGACAGACCTACCGTATTCAAACGAAACTCGACGATCTATAACATCTTAATACCATTCACATAAGGTCTATTTTCCATCATCAACAAAAGCAGCATTTAAATATTTCTCAATGGAATGAATTTTGATTTTTTTATTGCTCTTCTAATTTAAACGGCTCTTGTGAAATGGATGTGCATTTACAAGGAAAACAGGCCTTCAATTTTTTTCCATTGCTGTAAGTGATTTTTTTCAACATTTGCTTTATTTTACACATTATATGACCATCAGTTATATATATGTGCAATAATATGTGCGTATAATATGTGCAATACAACGATTAATTCCTATTTATATGGTCTAAATATCTAAGTTAAAGTGTAATATAATAATAATAATATTTATCACAATCACCAATTAGCCAAACCCAAGGTAAGCACTGTTAAGCTTATATTATGGATACTAGGGTTAAAGGTAGACATACATATGTGATACATAGATATTTAATACAGATAGAAATATATATAAACACTCAGGACTCAGGTACAAATACTCGTATTCATCACACAAACAGTGAGGACTTCACAAAACAGGTTCAGGACTCAAACCCAGGACCGTCGGTTTCGCACCGCTTTAGTAACAATAATATTTTATTTATGTAGTTATTGTTCAATATATTAATTACGAATATTTTAACATTAAAAAACTTATTGGAAAAACCTGAAAAGCGAGAGAAATACCATGCAATTAACTCCATTATACTAGGGTATTTTACGAACATCTGTCGCGATTTATATTACATGTATTATTTATTTTGCACTAGTAGATGCAAGGCAATTTTGAAGTGAAAACTTCTTTATCATCGCTGTGATTTGAAAGTAAATGAAACAAAAAAGCGACAGTAAAGGGAGACAAGCACATAAATTCATAAGATTTGACGTAGGAAAAAATGAGAAATGAAGCATTATACAGTGTCTCTTATGTTCGTGGTATGTACTTTAGTTACCATAAGCTTCTTATATCATTTATCGAAAATGTAAGCTCTGAATCTGAATAAATCTATGTAATATATACGAATAAAATAATTATCTAACTTTGTATCACTATGATCATTACTAAAACCTACAACTATCCTCTTCCCGAAATTTTATAGTCGTCCCATTACCTTAAAACTAAAATTTTTGAAGGTTTCACTTCTACCACGTATGAATTGCACACATGCTTTTTTACCAATTTTTTATTTTGCAGCAGTTTTGGTAAACAGTGTGGAGGCATTTGTACGTACACGATGTTGTTATCTTTTTCTTTCTTCTTGATTTTTTTATAAATTTATTGTTTTTGTTTTCAGTATTAATTACAAGACCTGCATCAATTATCCAATAAGATAACAGAGTGAAATTAGTCTGCAGATAAGATAGGGCATGTTCCAGATTTTGTTTATGTGCTACAAGGCTTATAATATCAGCTAATTGCATCGTTAGTATGGTAATGCAAGGGACCAAGCACTGACCCCTGTGCAATACTATCGGATACAACTTTTCTGCTAATGTCATTAGACACTTATACCACATAAATGTATTATGTAATCTATCTAATAATTTTACGATAAACGCAACCCAAACATTCTGGGAATCTAAAAACTGAGGAATAAAAGAATAAAAAAAGTGAGGTTATGAACAACTTATACTGAATCAGATTATTTTTCATAACATCAAATTACATAACTATTCTTTTTCATGCACTTAAATAGTTATTATAAGAAGTAATAAATTAACACACTCTCTAAACCTAAAATTGCAAGAAACGAAGCACATTTGCTATGTAAATGAAATTTATCTTCAACCCCTCGAAATGTCTCAAAAGTACAGGCCTCGCATGCCGTATAATTGACAAAATAATTGAATAATCGACTCCCGTTAAATATTGTATGTATACAGTAGTTTCGATTGTATCAAGTATAGTGACTTTTATGCTTACATAAAAAAGTTTTTAAATAAAAAATATTACATACTCTTTTATCTTATTGTAGTAGCTTTCTCAAATATTTGCCTTTTAAAGCATAGTATTTTAAAGAAAGATATATCTTAGATGGAGTATTACGCCGTCATAGAGTTGAAGACGCAAGTAGCAGCAAGAAGGGCTCTCCATCTAGAAGATAAATTATGCTCTCCACTCCACATGAGCGAACATATTTATGTAGGAAGTTGAAAGAGTTTGTTTATGTGGTCACGTCCACAACCCATATTAGTTGACGTTCTTATTTTGTACGAATGCTTGCGGTAAAACCTCTTGGTTAGAATTCTAATTTAAAGTAGCTATTCTAAAAATTGAGAATTCAAAGAACAATGTTTACAAAATATTTGATCGCAAATTATAATTTTCTTATTGTTATTGTATTAGTTCTTTAGCCACGAGTAATAAGATGTAAAAAGGGCGAAAAAAAGACAACACTATAGAAATCAATAATTGATGTAGTTTTACATAGCTCTTCGATACCTATATCTAATTACTCGTGACTGTTAGTATGTCGGATCTCAATGTTTTATTATTATAGATGGACTAACTAACCCGGCCACGCGTTGCTGGTATAACCCGGCCACGCGTTGCTAGTATAAACCGGTAATGCGTTGCTGGTATGGTAACAAACACACAAAGTATTGTCATAATATAATCTATGATATTCACTTTCCGTAAGTGTTATTTCTGGAAGTGTAAAATTTTACCGAACATTAAGTACAAGTGATGATGAGAGGTGATTTATGGCTGACGGATTATGATTAAATAAAATTATTACAGATAATAATCTTTTGGTTTTGTGCTTACCTTTGAAATTACCTTTGAACAAAATCGAATCGTTTCAATATGCGGCTGTACAGACGAAGTCAGAGGCAAAGCGTAGTTTATAATATATCGGGCGATACAGCATCTAAGTCAAACAATACAATGTTATTGGGCTCGCAGTGCCCCATGTATTATGTATGAAGAGCCGAAACCTCTTGCGAGGGTGTTTTCGAGGCGTTTTGTGAGGTCACCACAAATTTGGATATCAGAAGGCGTCTATTATCGTCATTTACATGCTGTTTGTGTACATTTTGTGAAAAATGGACATATCTAAAGTATTAAGTCTATTTTGTTTGTTATTTAAACATTTATTTGGTATATTAAATGTATACCTATTGCAATTTTTATTTTAAAAAAATCTTTTAGTTACACGATATTCAAAACTCCAACCTTCTAGTTATAGAAGCAATTGTTATTCTGATTGAGGTACGTCTTTAAGGTCTTAAAGACCTTATGAATTTTTTCAAGTGTTTTTAAGTTAAGTATCATTGCCATCTTTTCATGTTCCAGGTCTACAATATCAAATACAGTATCGATTTACTTTTAGAGGTATCAAAACAATTATAAAGTTGCAATGGATTTGCAATTTTATATTTATTTATTATTTAAAAATTATAATGATAGATTTTCACTACAAAAAATACTTTTATACTTTGTCTAATGTAGGATGATACTTTTGCAGGTGTCACTTCCTTATTGCTACGTACTAAGGATGCGATTGTTTTCTTATGTTTGGCTTGACATTGCAATAGCAACTTTATACCCTCTATATAGGTGTCAACTGTCAAAAGTATCATCCTACATTGGACAAAGTATAATATCAAACGAAGTATCAACTACCATGTCAGACTAATGTTACAGCATTGAGTTGCAGTCTTGAGAAAATTTTATATGCTTGGTAAAATGCTATGTTTTCTAGAGAAACACCGAAAAACGTACTGTAAAAAGTAAATTAAACACTCATTATTGATTCCCATCTTTGCTAGCCGACTGATAAACGATACTTAGAAAGAAACGCAACGGTACAGATGACGCGGCATGCAATTAGGAAAAGCGATGAATGACAAGCAACTTTTGTACCTACGCGTAAATAACAAAAAGGGTTAAAACTGTTTGAAATGATCGCTTATAATGCAAGCGTATGGTTAGGGTGTGAAATAAACTCCCATATCAAAGTATTCCTGCAAGGTTATGCCATTTTATGTTATTTTTACTTATTTATTGTTTGTTTGCATTAGAATGAGGTACCAAATAATAAAATTAAAATTTCGATTGTGAAGTAAAGGGTAAAGTGACGTAACGACTGCTGAGCTGACACATATTTAATTACTGTCAAACATTGAGCTATTGAAGCTCACGGTGCTTAAATACTCAGATACCTTCAAAAATTTCTTCTTAGAAATATTAAAGTTAACATTTAAAATCCAATAAAGAGCACCCCATCTTTAAAAGTAAAGTCAGTTATATTTTTAAAAAAGAATTATCTTGTCTATCAAGGAAGTAAGAAGATTCAAAATTGGACAATCAGTTTTTCATCAATTCGTTCACTTTTAAAATTCAACGTCACATTAAAAACTTCTTACCTGAGAATTTGAACAATCAATCATTCACAATGGAATTTTTCGACGTCGTTCTTAGCTGAGTGATTAGAACGCGGAAACTGTGTTGCGGGTTCAGTTCAAGTTAGGCCGAGCGAGAGATTGATCTAATCAAATGCAAAAACTCTTGTTTACGGTTCCGTTTCTCAAAGGGAAAATAGATTTTTTTAGGTTCACTTTGTTGGCATTCTATCTGTGGGTGTAACAATTTTATTTCAGAAACACTGTAATTTTAGCTTGAAATTAATATCTAATACTTATAAATCAAAAAAATACGTTTTAAATTTGCCCTTTTTAAAATCGTAAATATATTAGATCATAAAGATACTTTCCATGGACCTAAAATCATGAAATTTGACTGGAAGCAAGGTCTCGTTACAGCTGTTTGCCTTAAAAGTTCAATTAAAAACTTTTATTTAATGTTAAAAATAATTAATATGTGTATAGCGTGAATTGATGTATGAGAGAACATTTTCAACCATAAAGGGTTTTATTTTCCATTCGACTAAGCTATTAATATACAAATTATTAAATGCCTGATTATTAATACCTAAGACGTTATGGTATTGATATGTTTAAGTTAATTTATGATTTCCCAAATATACTCATATTTAAAATAAAAAGCAATTTTAAAGACGTATTCACGTCAAAACGGCCAAAAATCTTCAATACCTTATAGTCTCCAAGATGAATGACATAGGAGATTGTACGGAACCCTCGATGCGCGACAAAGGCGACGTTTCACATTTTGGGTCTAGAATCCATTATAATCTATGTCTCCCGCTTTTTAGATTAATTTTTTATTCTTGACACTGGCAAATTGCACAAATCATGCAAGAAAAAATATCTATGCACTTAGATACGTACGAATATTTTCTCTTCTATATCTAGCCTTCATTCCCAGTCTGTGCCTAATACATTAAATGCACGACTCGCCAGAGTCATTCATAATACACCCTATGGTTTTAATGTATGCCACATTAATGCTCAAAGCATACCCTCTCATTTCTCTGATCTCTTAGACACCTTTTCAGTTTCCTCTTTTCATGCCATTTTAGTCTCAGAGAGCTGGCTTAAGCCTTGTCTTTCCTCTTTTTCTTACTCACTTCCCGGTTATGTTCTGAGTCGAAATGACCGTACTGGCAAACGTGGTGGTGGGGTGGCTATCTACCTGCGTGGTGGAATAGAGTACAAAATTCTAGCATCTTCTCCATCGCTTTACTGTGCTTCGGCTGAATATATTTTCCTAGAATTATCTTTGAAAGGAGATAAAACGGTCCTTGGAGTTGTTTACTGTCCGCCCACGGTAGACTATTTCTCCCAACTTGAGTCTGTACTCGATCTGCTTTCTTCAGATTATAGACATCACATAATCATGGGTGATTTCAATACTGATCTTTTCAGTAATACTCCCCAAGCCCTTAAGTTATCCAACATTATCAAGTCTGTCAATCTCTCTATTCTGCCTTCGGGTCCTACGCATTGTAACCCTAGTTCGCATGACACTTGGCTTGATTTAATTGTAACTTCCCCCGAAAATGTTTTAAACCATGGGCAGATACCTCCCGGTTTCTCAAGACACGACCTTATTTTCTTGCAATATCGATTGAGGCCACCTAAACCAAAACCCACTGTTGTCTGGATGCGTAATTTTACTCGGATCAATCTAAACATGCTGAAAGCGGATACGGAAAAACTCGATTTTGCTGCTTTACTCGGGTCATCTACAATTGAAGAAAAAGTCTCTAATTTAAATCAATGTTTACTTAATTTGTACGATGTCCACGCTTCTTTAAAAGCAGTTCGTGTAAAACGACCACCTGCTCCGTGGATCAGTAAAGGTGTTCGTGTGGCAATAAGCCGACGGGATCGCGCGTTTCGTGCCTATAAGCGTGATAGAACGGAGACGAAGTGGGGTCAATACAAAATTGTACGTAATCTATGCAATCGATTGGTAAGGGCTGCCAAGCGCCAATATTTTCACGAAAACGTAACTGATTGTTCCTCGGCTAATATTTGGAAGTTTCTTCGATCCCTTGTTTTGGGTAAATGTTCTCCCGACGCGTCTTAACACTCGTTTTCTCTTGACGACTTTAATAATCATTTTTCTTCCACTTCGTCTTTAAATCCTTTAACTAAAGCCAACACCATCAGTAACATCACCTCCAGGGCCCCGATACTCTCGGAATCCTTCTCATTTACTCCAGTTACACTTGATGAAATTAGTAAGATAATTTTAGCAATAAATTCCAAAGCAGTTGGTTGTGATAATGTGAGTAGGGTCATGATTGTCACTATTTTAGATCAAATCCTTCCTGTCTTAGTGCACATTATCAATTTCTCTTTTGAGAAAGGTGTCTTTCCCAACACCTGGCGTAGAGCATATGTCACTCCTTTACAAAAAAACTCTTCTCCTCAAACATTTAAATGACTTTAGACCGATATCTATCCTCCCTTTCCTTTCCAGAATTTTGGAAGCAGTGGCTCACAAGCAAATATCGTCTTTCATTTACTCCAAACATCTTTTAACTCCTTTTCAATCTGGTTTTCGCCCTGGACACAGTACAACAACTGCTCTTCTTAAGGTTACTGAAGATATAAGATTGGGCATGGAGAATCAGTTGGTCACTATCATCGTTCTCATCGACTTCTCCAACGCTTTCAACATGGTAGACCACGATATCTTACTTGCTACTCTAAAGTATCTTAATTTCTCCCCACTGGTATTGGACTGGCTCTTTAATTATCTTAACGGCCGTCAACAGGCGGTGCGTGTTGGCCGCGAGGTATCACTTTGGAGGGATTTATCTATTGGTGTTCCTCAAGGAGGTATACTTTCTTCTCTCTTATTTTCCATTTTTATTAATTTCCTTACCTTGTCGCTTGGCTGCTCTTACCATTTGTACGCTGACGATCTACAGATTTATGCTCAATCAAGTGCAGAGGAGGTAAATTCCGCTATCTTAAAGTTAAATGCAGACCTTGATAGCATCAGTAAGTGGTCAGCAGACTTCGGTGTTGTCGTCAATCCGGCAAAATGTCAGGCTATTGTTGTGGGCGGCTCGAAACAACTTGCTAAGATTGACAACAGTTCCCTTCGCCCTATCATGTGCGAAAACTCTGCCATCCCTGTCAATCTTAGTGTCAAAAATCTCGGCTTACACATCGACTTCTCCCTTAGCTGGACTACTCAAGTCGCTGAGGTGAGCCGTTCAGTTACATCTTTTTTGCGTTTCTTAAACCGTTTCAAAAATTTTCTACCCATCAAAACTAAGACTGCACTAGTTATTTCCCTCATTTTCCCACTCATTGATAATGCTGATGTCTGTTATCCTGACTTAAATGAAGAGCTTCTTAATAAACTGGACCGCCTTATCAACAATGCTATCCGTTTTATTTTCTGCCTGCGGAAATATGATCATATTTCTGCTTACCGATCGCAACTCAATTGGCTACCCATTCGTCAGCGCAGGCAGTCGAGACTACTTTGTTCACTGTACTCTATAGTTAATAATCCCCACTACCCAGAATACTTGAAATGCAAATTTGAAAGAAAGAAAGAAAGAAAGATTCTTTTCCTCTCTACCGTTCTGGTTTTATGTCAAATTCTTTCACACGTCAAGCTATACGTCTCTGGAATGGCCTCCCAGACTTTATTCGTAGCTCTCCCAGTAGGATTACGTTTAAAAAGAAAGTTCACGTTTTCCTCACTGAAGGTTTATAGTAATAGTAAAATTGCTATAAACCTTGAGTGAGTGATGGAATCACCATATTTTTGTAACTTATTTAATGTATTTAGTTGTATATATATATATATATATATATATATATATATATATATATATATATATATATATATATATATTTGGTTTATATATGTAGTGTAATATAGTTATATACGTAATGTGTGTATTGTATATAATGTAATATGTATGTTAAACTGATAAGTATAAGTATATATCTCTATTGTATCCGCATTTAAGTTTCTTTTTTCCCAAAGGTTGACTGGGAGAGAATGCAATTAGCATTAAGTCCGCCTTTTGTACCATTTTATATTTATGGTCAATAAAGATTTTTAAATAAAATAAATAAAAAATATGGATTGCAGTTAAAATGAATAGGTGAATGCTAATGTATAGTTTGTTCAATATTTATTATAATTGTATTTCCGAATCGATGAAATCATGGAGTCAGTACATTGTCATTAAGGAATTGTCTCAGATCCATGGTGAATCGATGAGATTGTAAGCCTGCGATATACCGCGGTGATCTTTAGGGGAGTTTTAATGAGATCATATCGAACTTCCCACATTCCGATTGTTCGAGAATTCGCCGGTTATTGTTACCGATTGTTCGAACGCGGTAAGAGATTTCAGGATCGTAGTTCGAAGTTGACAAGGGGGTGTAACTAAGCTATCTATCATAACCTAATCATCCTTTTTTACGATTGTTCTTTATTTCAAAACGTCATATAAAGATGAAAAAAGGAAATAAAGAAATAGTAACGAAGTCACTAACAGAACGTAAGGCTCATTATGCCAAGGACAATAGTACTATATTGAGTCTAATAGATTAGGGGTTGGTAAGAGCCTTAAATTGGCTAGGGAGCCTAGGCTTCCCAGGACTCGTCGATATCAAGTAAAAATATATTCTGCGGTTTATTTTTACTGTATTGCTTTTATTATTGCAGTAAGTGTTTTATGAAAGACATGGAACAAGTTACTCGAATTGAATTCAGGGCCAGATATCTTTTGAAATAAGACACAAGTCTTGTTACCTTAACGTTGACAGTTATTGAGGTGACAGGGGTTGTCAGGCCGACGCGTTTTCTTTTGTAAAAAAAAGAAGAGATAATATAATAGGGGTTAAAGTATGAAATTGCCGTTTTATTGCAATAGGTTCTTTGAATTGACATAGAATCTTCATGGTTTGAGGTTTTCGAATGAAACTTTTTTTAAATGGTTTCTATGATGTTCTTTTTTTAAAAAATGTAAAACATTTGAATATCGACTTTCAATTGTTTTTGTTATTCAATTTAGACAAGAAAGATGGATACTGCGAAAATTCGAGTTATTTTTGAATACGAGTTCCGACGCGGAACTAACGCGGCAGAAACAGCCCGCAATATCAATGCTGCGTTTGGAGAGGGGTCTACTAATGAACGCACCGTGCGATTTTGGTTTAAACGCTTTCGTGATGGAAATTTCGACTTAAAGAACGAGCCACGAGGAAGACCGCCCACACAGGTAAATAACGATGAATTAAGAGAGATAGTGGAAGCCGATCCTAGTCAAAGTACCCAGGAATTAGCGGCATGGTTTAACGTTACCTTACCCACAATATTGACTCACTTGCGTCAAATCAATAAAATAAAAAAATACGAAAAATGGGTGCCTCATGATTTGACTGATCTGCAGAAAGAAACGCGTGTTGAAACTTGTGTTGCCTTGTTGAACCGGTACAGAAATGAAGGAATATTGGATCGAATTGTAACATGTGATGAAAAGTGGATTCTTTATGATAACCGGAAAAGAAAAATGCAATGGCTGACCCCAGGTCAAATGCCACAACAGTGTCCTAAAGCAAAACTTACCAATAAAAAGGTAATGGTAACTGTTTGGTGGTCTCAGCATGGTGTTATTCACTATAGTTTTCTCCGATCTGGTCAAGCAATAACGGCAGATGTCTATTGTGCCGAACTCCGAACCATGTTGACAAAACTAGCAGTAAAACAGCCCCGACTCATGAATCGATCTTCACCATTATTGCTCCACGACAACGCGAGACCTCACACAGCACGAGAAACCATTTTGACCCTTCAGGAACTGCAGTTAGAAACCATTCGTCATCCTCCGTATTCACCAGACCTTGCTCCAACGGACTACCATTTTTTTCGTGATTTGGACAATTATCTACGTGACAAGAAGTTTTCTTCCCAGGAGGCAGTACAAAATGCTTTCACACAGTTTGTGCAGTCTAGATCGTCGGAATTCTATCGCAAAGGCATTAATGACCTTCCCATTAGATGGCAGCAATGTATAGATAATAATGGCAACTATTTTGATTAAATAAATTTGTTAAAAATTTAAAAAATAAACAATATAGATTTTCAGTACAAATCGGCAATTTCATACTTTAACCCCTAATATATTGTGATCTGATATAATAATATTCAATACTCATATCAAATAATTTTATTCGGTATTTAGACGCTTGATCCACTGCCACTGCCGTCCTTAACCAAGCGAGACCTAAAAACAGAACCCCTATCTGAGATAACTTCTTAAACCCCACCAAACCTGCAAAAAAATTCCTAGACCAAAAACTTTTATTCTCTTACGCTGTATACCTTGGAATAGTTTTGCATATCGCGATTCGACACATACTCTAAACTTACGATGACATAACTAACAACCACTAACCGATTTCCTTAATGGACGTACAATATCTATTCCAACTGTTTCTAATAAATCTTTTACCGATATCGGCTGTAACTCAGCAATACAATTAATCTTCTTACGCTGCTGACAAAGTACGCGACCTTTCAATGTTCCTAACTGAATTTTTCATTTAATATCTGTTCCTGAATTTTGCTAAAATCTTAGCCAATCTAAGTGCCCACGTGTCCACGGCTCGTCATGTAATTCTTTCAATACTTGTGTAAATAAACCTCTCGGAACAACCATCAACTTGCGATCACCACCCATGCTCTTAATCTTCCTATATAAAATCCCTTGATCCATAAAAACCTTTGAAACTACGTTGTATCAATTGCTCCCTAGCTTGTTCACGTTGGCGAACTGCTTCTTCCATTGAACCACAAAATTCATCCGATCTTTGTTGTTTCACAACTAAATCCCGTTCAATATTATAAACCTGCAATCCATCTTCCATAAATGGAACATCAATATTCAAAGGATACCTACTCAAAAAATCAGCAAGATACGAAATTGTGGAAACTTCGAGTGATTCTGAGAAAAATGCTTGGAAAGATGAAACGAATTTTATTTAGCTATTATTTAAGTACAAGTATTCTTAATATGCGTCAACGAAATTTAAAAGATTGTTTCTTTTAAATTTTTCAGGTGTCGGGGCACAGGTCTTTCAGATAAGAAACCTCACGAGTGGTTGATAGTGATTTCATCTGACTTTATAAGTCAAATTATATGTTACTGTATTTTAAATTGTATTGATCGAGCTTAATGACGCAGTGTGAACGCATTTTTTGACATGTGGGCAAAGTGTTACGTACACTCCTAGGCGATTGGACCTCGTCCTATTTAAGTGCCCTATAGAGATTAGGAGGTAAAACTACTGAAAACCCGTGTATGTCCCGCGTACCTCCAACTCTGTTAAAGGTCTGGTGAGATCAGTGCGGTAGTCACCATCCCGAATTGTGTTTTTTTAACATTTATGACAATCCTATTTTTATAATTTTCTGAATACGGAGAATGCCTCTACAAATTGATATTTTTTTATTGTTCTAAAATTGTTGAATTAAATTTTCTGCAGTGGTTCAATTAAATGTCACTCAACACGCAAAAATTTTATTCGCCCGAAACATATATTTCAACTTGGTAAAATACACACAAGGACTCTATGTAATGGTTAGTTCAGAAGATTGCCCCTATAGTGACAGTGTTGACAAGCTGTAATACAGTGTGTCTACAGAAAGGAAATGTTGCTTCGAAAGCAGATTTGGGTCACCTAAACTTGTACGTAAGTTCTTCAAAATTTCATAACTTTGGTTCGGCACAATGAGAAAAACTCGTTCTGTAACTAAATTAAGAATATCTATACTTAAGTGTTCCATGAAAATATATATCCTTCATTAGGCTTTGCAATTAAAATTCACTTTTTTATTTACACTTTGAAAAAATAACTTTTCATGTGACTTATCGTCATTCGGTCGTAAGATTCATGTATTTACGCCGTGGATCTGATTACTGCCGTAGAGACAAATTTAACCTTTTTGCTTAATTATAGTACCTAACCACGCCGACAAATAAATTTATTTATTTATTTATTTTAAGGACAACCAACAATTATACACCGTTACAATATTCATAAACATTCTCCAGAACTAATTAGGTGCTATTTTAATTACAGGTCTCCACCGCATGCATTTCTTAAATAGGCATCCAAAATATAATTATATAGAATATTAAAATTAACTTAGAATTGATTTAATATGAGAATGTTACATACAACAATAAAAATAGACAATTGAATTACATAAACAAAAACAATTACATTTTTATTAGAGTGGCATTAAAAATATAAACTTTTAACTATTAATTAATTTAATTCATATTCTTCCATAAATTAATAATCTTCTTTTTAATATCTTTACTATCTATATCTCTTATAAAGTTGTAGCTTCAGTATAAAAAGATAACAACACTTCTTTAGAAGAAAATAAATTACTTCATATGTTTATTTACCTTCCCCCCAAGGGAAAAGGGATGGACGCATGTATGTAGGCTTATGTGTATACACTTATAATTATATAATAAAATATGCATAATGTGGTTTTGTCTGTAGTTATAAAGTCTAAATATAGGAAGACCAAAGCCTAAACAAATAAAAACCAATCCATAAAAAATAGGGAAAAAAGAGAAAGATACAAAAATAAAATGAAAATTTTAGAAATTTAATTAATTAATTTAAATAATTTTTAGAAAGAGAAGCAATAAACTGAAATCTTTTTCATAAAAGTCTTTATTAATGTGGAATTTATTTTTATTTTATTTCATTCAGTAATATAGGAGTCAATAATATAATAAGTAATTAATTTGAAGGAACTATTTGCCTATTGATTTATTTTTCAAATGATGCGAAAGTGGTATTATATTAGTTCACTTTTGTTTTCCATTTCATCATGGAAAGTCTTCGCCCAGCTCAGGATCTATTAATTATTCAACTGTATTTTTATTTATTATTTAGAATGAGTTCGCTATTGATACCAATCAAGCCCGCGGATCAAAACAATATCCACGATGAAACGAGCTAACCCAGAAGGTGCCTATTCACCCTGGCTTTGAAAACGGATCGGTTATAAGTTCTCGAAAAATAGACGCAGGGAGGGAGTTCCACTCTTTTGTTGTGCGCATTATGAAGGATGTTGCAAAGAGCTTGGTGCGACAGGTAGGAATAGCTACCATGAAAGGGTGGTAGCCCGTAGTGCGTCTGGATGTCCGGTGGAAGGAGGAGATGGCGGTATGAGCAAATGCAGCCCCTGAGCACATTCTCCAAAGTATAGTCTGTAGAAGAGCGATAGACAGGCAACTTTGCGGCGATGAGCTAAGGCGTGAAACTTGCTCTTCACCAATTTGCTGTCGCCAATGAGCCTCTCAGCTCTGCGCTGAATCGTGACCAGTGCAGCAAGTTTGGTTTTTTGCTGAGCCATCCCAAAGGCCGTGAAAAGATACGCTTTTGCTTTGGAGGCGTTGAAGTTAACGAGGTGACTGTCACGCCACTGGGAAACATAGCTTAATCTCTGATTCGTTCAACCATGGCCTCTCTCATCAACTTTATGTCGTCACCGCTGGCTTTTGCGCATGACAGGTATCTCTCTACGACAGTATTGTATAATAAAATATTGCGGCGATTACAATGCAGCGAACAGTTAATTCACGCTTTAGATCGAATGATATCAAACCTCTAGACTTTTATCTTTGTAAAATCCAAAATCTTCATAGATAAGACGGGTGAGCTTTAAATATTCTGTTGTACGATAATAAAGGAACTATTGACAAAATAAATTTATTTAACATTATTTTTACTTTCGAAACAAGGGCCTCGTAATGGATCATTATCCCTACGAATAAAATGGAATGACGATTAAAAAAAAGAATTATAAAGTTCAGTTCATGGCTCATACATATTAGATTGTTTTAATACGTTTACTACAAGAAAAAAAAACTATAATGTCTGCAACACGATATAAACCATTTTGTATTTCGACAAAAGTCTTACCTTTTATGATGGGGGTCAGGATAAGTTTTCCATCCCCGTATTAATCCAAAAGCAAATCAGATTCGTACCCAAGAGGCTGAGGCGCATCTGGCCAGTTAAAAGTTGCGAGCAAACCGGTATGAATACACCGCGTAACTTTGTTAAAAGCGTGTCAAAGGCATAAACGGAATACGATTTCGTGGTTTTCTAAATAGTGACCGAAATACAGAGAACTTTGAAATCGTAACAATGGATGATCATTCATTATTCGCAAATATCATCATCAACCTTTTTATATGTTCCGTAGCTGGGACACACGCACGCATAGAGGAAAATACCGAAGAGCGAATGAAGAATTAATTTACAATATGAGGCACTGCGGATTGGTAGAGGCTAACAACACTTGACGCAGCCGAACCACTGGTTTAACATGCCTCCTGAAGCAATGCATCCTCAAATAATAAAATTTTCGGTCATCCGTAGACCAGTGCATGCGAAAATTGCTTGACCTCTATTAATTTAGTCTAAATACTAGAGCTTCTCTTTGCAAAAATTGACGAGTTTTAACGGACATTTATCACTTTATTTTTTTAGGATGACGATTTGTGTTGTTTGGATTCAGCCTCTTATTTTCTTGCTCCCACCTCGCTAGTTAGAAATACCCACTTATAGTGTGGGTGGCAAGCCGATACTCAAAGTCTTCCAGAAACTTTTCGATTCCGCCACACTCGAGGGCCAGACGCCTTTATCATGGAGTAATTCTGTCTTCAAAAGGGGGACAAAACACTTAAAGAATTAAAGACCTATTTTACTTCTGAGCCATGTCTACAACTTTTTTCGGACAACCGATTCGTTATCGTTTCGATTGCAGGTTTAGTTACTTCCAATCTCCCGAAGAAGCCGGTTTTCGAAAATGCTTTAGTACAATGGACCACAGACATATACTGTAGCGGGTTATAAAAAAATCCGAAGAGCTATACTCTATCACTATGCTACGCTTGTAGACTACGAAAATGCTTATGCAGTTCCTCAAATAATACCAAGTAGACTACAAAAGCTACATAAAATCTTTGCGTCCAAATTAAATCAGTGTCTTATGACGAAAGTCTTTGACTTATGTGTATTGCTAGTAATTATATAAGTGGAAGTATGATTTAACGTGGTTGCTAACTTAAGTTCGCGGATGGAGATTTCTGACCGGATGATGTTCTGTGGTTAGACCAGCTATCGATTGATTAACGATATGGTCAGGTTTTCAAGAAGCCATTGGATGCAGTCAGCGCAGAGCCTATTGTTATGAAGATCCTTGGGGGCCTATGCCTGGCAGTGGGCATCGTAAGGCTGGTATGGTGATGATATTATACCTGCTCGGAAAGTACATTGATACTTGTGAAAATGGGTCAGAAACTCTTTAAATCGATGCAGCAGCAGCTCGATGCCACCTAGTCAGCAACATAAGCTGCCGCGAAAGTTTAATATGGTTTTGTAATGTCTAAAGAAGTTATTACATTTACTTTTTTATAAATTAAGTGCACAGCGTGAGCACGCTTATGTGTAATAGCCTATTGGAAAATCCTTGTAATACGATGATTGAAATGACAGTACGACCCCGACCCGCAATTCTCGCCTATCGCGGGAATATATAAAATAAGATTAACGAAATAGACTTGCCGTAATCTCATAACGACCGCCCACACTTACACCCACGTTCCACGTATTTGAGCTTTATTGTCACACTAATATGCTGAAGGTAAAGCTCTGTTTTTTTTTTACAAAAATAGCTATCACCCGCTTGGTTTTTTAGCATAGACCTTTTTCGGCGTAAATTATGAAAAAATGAGAATTTTACATAATTACACGACTAATTCAACGAATCAATGATAATTACTTGTAAATAAATATCCCAGTTTAAATATAGTACCCAAACCGTCATTGACAACTTATTTCCTAAAGTCTAAAAGTAAATAAATAATATCTTGATTTCATCTTCATGCGTCTTCATTTCCATAAGAATTTTAACTAAAGGAATTCCTCCGCCTACTTTAGTCCGAACGGTCGTGAGCTGTCTTTGTATAGCTTTATATTAATATAAATAGTTTTGGATCTTTATGGTTGGCTGTGGGTGAAAATTTTGATTCCTTGTTCCACTTGAGCATCTTCCACAGAATAACTAGTCCTATTTGGGGGTCTAAGAGTGAGATAGCGAATTTGGGTCAGTTACTTCTTTAAAAAAATCTAAGTGTGATTTGAACCATGCGCCTCTGCTTTTTAGTACCTATCCGAAACACACGCTTTTCGCCGGCACCACTTGAGTCATAAGCACCGAAACCGAAATTAAGGACTGCTTTCTACATGTAATATCAACAGATTCGTAGTGATCAGACGTTAATCTACGGCCTATGTGCTACACCATGTTACTGCATTTACGACGTTTTGTGTTATCTGAGTGTACAAACTTGACCTCACTGTAATAGTGTTTAGACAGTTCATACTGCGCCTGTGGCCCCCTCAAAATCAGCTATTCCATTTCAATCGGGATCGGATTCTTAGTGAATGTTAGGCTTAAAATAAGTTGCAATATTAAACTAGCACGAAACGTATTCGCATCGAATCTTCGCCCCAAGATACATAAGTGCACAAAGAGTTTTATGAATTATTATATATGAATTTTATAAAGAAACTAGCGACCCGCCCCGGCTTCGCACGGATGCAATGCTCTACTATATTATGCATGTATTATACATATAAACCTGCCTGTTGAATTACTCTATCTATTAAAAAAAACCGCATCAAAATTCGTTGTGTAGTTTTAAAGATTTAAGCATACATAGGGATATAGGGACAGAGAAAGCGACTTTGTTTTATACTATGTAGTGATGACGACAATGATATGGACTTTGAAATCCCTGAAATCTGCCACCCTATCTTAATTTGTCTCTGATGCGGCCAGCACTTTCAACATAGTGTTCGGGGATTCAAATAACGAATTCTTAAATTGAGGTTTCATTGATGTTTATGAACACCCAATTCGAAGAAATGAGACAGAGAAATGTTAGATTGGACATAGAAAAATACTAAAACAGAAAAGAAAACAGATCTCCCTTCATCGAAGTCCGAAAATAAAAAATAGAAATTAAGATAGGCCACATAATTAAATCACTAGGAATTACCTAAGGCGTTACGTATCAGGAGATCTATCCATGACATACTAGACGTACGGGAAATCCTGGAACAAAGAAACCATGTTGTCAAAATCAACTCAGTCAGAGTCAACTCACTCAGAAACTCAACTACGTACACATTATGACTAGTTGGTGACAAGCGGTAATCTATGTATGTGAATGAGCAGTTGCCGTATTCCTCAAGCTACTCCTCAAGCTTGTGAATCTGCCATAAAAATGATATTAAATTCTATTAGATTTCAACCAGTAGGGTATTTCTCCGCAAAGACCCCAAATATATCCACAGCAAAACCGAATCATACATCCTTAACATATTGAAATAATTACCTATCAAAGTAAATTAATCCATCACAGAAAGTTCAACTTACAATTAAATTACATACATTTGAAATACTTGAAATACCAGCAAACTTTTCAACATTGTCCCGTGATCTATTAATCTCACGATTATTACATCATTATTACAATATTCGGTTTGCGTAATCTAGCCGCTACGGTTATCTTTCGAAATCCATACTTCACACCTCACTCAACTCCATCAAATGTACACTCTGTAACGAATCACAAACTTTCGTGTATTGTTTTGGGATCCATTCCTATTTATATCTCGGACTTAATTTTTATAAATTTGGAGAAATCTCCAACTCCTAAGATGCGAAAAATTAAGTGTGGGGATTAGAGAACAGATTTGTAAACATAGTAAACTATCTCATATTGTTCTTTGTTATTATTTTACCACGTAGGTACCACAAACTGTCTAATTTTCTCAATTGATATGATTGACGATTGAAATTAAACTTTATCAAACTAAAACTACTTTTATTGGATACACTAGTTGACCCGGTGACGCGTTGCTATGGTAACGCATTTACAATGGAAAAAAACGGGAAAAGAGCGGACAAACAAACACACAAACAACAAATTTGTGTTCTTAGATTATATTAGGGGTTAAAGTATGAAATTGCCGATTTGTACTGAAAATCTATATTGTTTATTTTTTAAATTTTTAACAAATTTATTTAATTAAAATAGTTGCCATTATTATCTATACATTGCTGCCATCTAATGGGAAGGTCATTAATGCCTTTGCGATAGAATTCCGACGATCTAGACTGCACAAACTGTGTGAAAGCATTTTGTACTGCCTCCTGGGAAGAAAACTTCTTGTCACGTAGATAATTGTCCAAATCACGAAAAAAATGGTAGTCCGTTGGAGCAAGGTCTGGTGAATACGGAGGATGACGAATGGTTTCTAACTGCAGTTCCTGAAGGGTCAAAATGGTTTCTCGTGCTGTGTGAGGTCTCGCGTTGTCGTGGAGCAATAATGGTGAAGATCGATTCATGAGTCGGGGCTGTTTTACTGCTAGTTTTGTCAACATGGTTCGGAGTTCGGCACAATAGACATCTGCCGTTATTGCTTGACCAGATCGGAGAAAACTATAGTGAATAACACCATGCTGAGACCACCAAACAGTTACCATTACCTTTTTATTGGTAAGTTTTGCTTTAGGACACTGTTGTGGCATTTGACCTGGGGTCAGCCATTGCATTTTTCTTTTCCGGTTATCATAAAGAATCCACTTTTCATCACATGTTACAATTCGATCCAATATTCCTTCATTTCTGTACCGGTTCAACAAGGCAACACAAGTTTCAACACGCGTTTCTTTCTGCAGATCAGTCAAATCATGAGGCACCCATTTTTCGTATTTTTTTATTTTATTGATTTGACGCAAGTGAGTCAATATTGTGGGTAAGGTAACGTTAAACCATGCCGCTAATTCCTGGGTACTTTGACTAGGATCGGCTTCCACTATCTCTCTTAATTCATCGTTATTTACCTGTGTGGGCGGTCTTCCTCGTGGCTCGTTCTTTAAGTCGAAATTTCCATCACGAAAGCGTTTAAACCAAAATCGCACGGTGCGTTCATTAGTAGACCCCTCTCCAAACGCAGCATTGATATTGCGGGCTGTTTCTGCCGCGTTAGTTCCGCGTCGGAACTCGTATTCAAAAATAACTCGAATTTTCGCAGTATCCATCTTTCTTGTCTAAATTGAATAACAAAAACAATTGAAAGTCGATATTCAAATGTTTTACATTTTTTAAAAAAAGAACATCATAGAAACCATTTAAAAAAAGTTTCATTCGAAAACCTCAAACCATGAAGATTCTATGTCAATTCAAAGAACCTATTGCAATAAAACGGCAATTTCATACTTTAACCCCTATTATATTACAATTTATATTAAATTCTGACGTTTTGACTCCTTTACAAGAGCCGTGATCATAGGATGACTGAGGCAATGGTCGTTATACATGTGCTACTAACTTCACAATATTTTAATCCTGACCATAACCCTAGTCATTCCGTAATCACGACTCCTGTTAATCATCTACATCGGTAATTGGTCATTTTTCCCCTTAATATGTTATTTTAGTTTCGATGGTGTAATAACTTGTTACAACAATTCGAAGCCATATACGATAATAATATAACGTATCTTAGACCGTTACAAAAATATATAAGTCCAGTCATGTTAGGGGTGTCACCTCGAAGTGCAATATAATAAGCTGAAAACTCGAAGACACAAAATCACAGAATATCGTATCTGCATCATAAGTTTTTTAAAATCAAAAGTCACATTAAATACTTTTTTATTTTTATCTTGGTTTCTATAGCCCTGGTGCTGTAAATATCTATTTTAAAAGTTGTAGAGCATAATATTTGTGACAAATTTTGTTCTAAACAGTTGTTTTGCGCTTAAACGTTTTCAAGATAGAGGGCGGAAAGCGTTTAGTCACACTTACATATTTACTGACTATACTTTGTCCAATGTAGGATGTTACTTTTGACAGTTGACACCTATATAGAGGGTATAAAGTTGCAATGTCAAGCTTAACATAAGGAAACAAACGCAACCTAAGTACGTAGCAATAAGGAAGTGACACCTGTCAAAAGTATCATCCTACACTGGACAAAGTATAATATCAAGTTTCTCTTTTTTCTATCCATTCCGACGAAAATAATAGTAACTATTCACCACAATTTGATGTTATCAAAAAATAATAGGTAAGACTATAGGAGAATTGTATTTTTACTTTTATATTTTTGATAAAGCAGAAAGTTTAATCTAACGTGACTTTAATTAGAAATCGCTATAGCTTAACACTTAAGGCATTACAGGAAAGTATCCGAGTCCGAGAGACTTTATACTTCGTACTCGTGGCATCATTTCGTGTTGTTAGTGCGAGGAAAATATGAGAATATCATGCTAAAACTTGCCGGGAAAGGTTTTAAGCGTGAAATATCGTTGATAGGTTGCCGTAAGTAGTCTGATTTTACAAAATATACATTAAGAAAAAGCTTAAAACATATTATCGCATGACCGTTATTGCACCTGAATTTAGGTACTCTAAATTCAGGTGCAGTAACGGTCATGTCATTTTAGTCTGTTATTTTTACGCAGCTAAATATTTAAATATCCAATTAATGATGTTATCCTTTGTTAAATAAAACACGATATAGATAATAAAATAGATATAAAACAGTAATCCAATAATATGTATACTCGACAGACTCGAGCACAGCTGTCAAATCAGACTAATAGCTAACGATTAATTAATTATATGTTATATGCAGATGCGATTAAAAATTAAGGATATTAATAAAGTAGTATTAGTTGTTATTGTAAAAACACAGATTGAAAAATAGTAACATCAAGAACAGAAAGCATAGCATATAAATACATTTTATTTACTAGGAAAGGTTAAAATACGGTTTTAATATTTACCTCTTTTCAACATTTCATCGGGAATAATCTTCACCTTTTTATCGGTTTGATAACCTTACAAAAATTATTAATTTTAAGTGCATTTAAAAATAGCACTCCAATTGAGTTGTAATAAGTAATTAAAATTATAAGTCCTTATAAAATATTTAAAAGAGAATTAAAATAAATTAAATTAGTTTGTTGTAATAGAACTCGAATGTTTTATTTAGAAATTAAAAAGGGCAAAAAATATCTAAAATTAGTTTACCTAAATTAGTTTGTATATCAAAAATGTAAGTCATGTTTAAGATTCTTGTAATTTCATGTTAGAAACCAAACAAAGTATTTCATATGAAATCCTTTTAAAAAAACCTTTTTCAGTTTTTATTGAGGATTTAACCCCAAACGGAATGATTCTCACCAACAACGTGTAACAGTTTAAGGGGTACCATGACTAATGCTTCATGTCCAGTCTTATGATACTGAATATCTTCCTGAAAATAATTAAGCTTCGTCAGAAGTTTTGAGTCACGTTTCTAATACTTCGTACTTAATATAATCACCTCTCGAACAACTCAAGAACAAAATTGGTTCGTTAATACCGGAGCATAATTTCCGTGGATCCTCTGCGTAAACACGCCGTTATAGTTCTTTACGTCTTTACAAGTTTAGAACTCATCAAAGTTTATGAAGAGCTCGTCGCGTGGTAACACTGTGTGAGAAGTCACTGAACCGGCTTTGACGTGACGACATATTTGAATTATGACGCTATACGTGAGAACTAACGCTTTATAAGCCAACTAGATTTTAATGAAAGAAGAAAATGTATCATTTAAAAAGTAATATTTATGTAGAATGTGTGCTCATATGTCCATATCAAACCTGATTATCATATATTTGGAGGGTCTCTTTACTTTCTCAGTCATTAATTACAGAAAAGTAATATTTCGCCTTGAACAGATTTGTGTAAATGTGATTTTAGTTAACGAATAGAACATAAGGGCCCAATAAAAGTGTGTCTTACTCTTCACAGTCTCCGTACCGGCCTTATAGATATCTCTAAAAACGTGTTATTTATATATGTATATATTGTTGATACTGAAACCGACAAAAACTCGCGTATTACAATACAATACAAAACACTTTATTGATAACACCACATTGAAATAATAAGATAACAAGAGAAAACTTAAAATAGTGTTACAATGGGCGGTCTTATCGCTCAGAGCGATCTCTTCCAGACAACCTTTGGATGGATAGGACTGGAAGGAAGCGTAAGAGGCGGCGGTGTAAACGATAAATATATATTCACATATACATACATACGTATACATACATACATATACACACATACACATAAATACATAGCATACAAACACATATACCTAAATTAAAAATACATACATACGTATATAATACACATACATAACGTCTAGTTAGTAGGATACATCATCCATACGTTGCTCGCCTAAATTGACAGAAAATATTCCCTTACGAGATTCTTAAAGACGCCAATGGATTGTGCACGCCTTATAGAAACCGGGAGGGAGTTCCAAAGACGAGCTGCTTGAACAGTAAAGGAAGAGTCATAGAACGTGGAACTATGTGCGGGAATATAAAGGCCAAGATTATCTGATGACCTCAAGGAAAACGTGTTTGATGTATGAAGAAACTTAAAACGTTCTTAAGATAGTGAGGGGCTGAAGGATTAAATAGTATGTTGTAGAGCAGAGTAAGTATGTGAGTATTCCGGCGAAGACGAATGGGAAGCCATTTGAGCTGAGAACAAAGCGTATTGCGAGATATACCCTGTAAATGGTTCGCCACACTTGTCTTAGGTTTTGCTAATGTAGGTACTGTGAGCATTTGATTTATTAGGTCGTTGTGAGCAGACTTGCGGCTTTTTCTTAGCGACCATTTACCTTAGTGGCAAGTGATAGTTGCATCACCATCATCTCAACAGAGGCTTCCCCAAAACTAAGATAAGGGGAGTTTGCCGTAATCTCCTAACTTGGCGAGTGGTTTAGGAAAATAGCAAAAGATGATAATTTAAGACACGGCGCTGCTCGTTCCGTGGTGAACGTTTTGGTTTCAATTTTATGATACGTACCGCTAAGGAGTGGAACTCTTTGCCTGAGTCTGTGTTTCCTGACAAATACAATTTAGGGGTCCTCAAGTCACGAGTGAATAGGTATCGTCACATCCTAGATCGCATCGACGCTCACCATCAGGCAAGATAGTGGTCAAGCGCACGCCTATTTTTTATAAAAAAAAAAGAACGGGTCGTGTATGGTGGTTTCCTTCAGTATCATTTATCTTATTTTAAGATATCTTTAAGTGTGATTTTGTCTTATACCATCAGGTATTCCCGCATTATTGCGCAGCACATCCTGCGCTATCTCTACGTGGCATACGGAATATCAAATCATGACAAAAACGACAACGACAAAAAGTATATATATCGAGTTGTATATATCGAGTTGTATATCGAGTAGAAGGAGCTCGTGACTCGCTGTTACATATTAACTTCTTAGTATTTTTTTCATGAACATATCGACATGGTTTATCTCTATAGTTTTTTCATCCATAGATAAAACCTGTGCCCAGCAATCAAGATATGAGTAGACCGATGATATATGTCACAATGTTAAGTAAATGAGTAAGTCCATTCGTATGAATTACTATTCTTCTAGGTCTTCTAGTGTATGAATAAGAATATTTTTACTTTACAAGGAATAATACAAATATTTGGAAGAAACTTTAAACCTTAAATATTACCGATTCCTTTTCTACGAAGATAAAAATATAATAATTTAGCCTAGCCCAAAGTAAGCACTGTTAGGTTTGCGTTATAGATACAAGGTAAACATACACTTTGGGTCGCGACGCAACCTTTGTTTTATTTTTAAAACTTCTTCAAATTGATAAAATATGTTGTCATAAATAAAAAGATTAAGTATCTGTATAAAATAAAAAGGTAAATAAAAATAACGTTAAAAGAATTATGTCGCTTCTTATAAATTTATGTGTGTGAGATAAAAAATAGAAACATTAAAATAAAATCTTCCTATAAACCAGTAACAGTTTTTAGAAGCAAATTGCAATGACCAGACAGTAAACAACCAAAACTAAGATTTCTCATTGTGTATTGTAATACACACATACTCATATTATGTTTACGTGCCAAGTTCATGATTGTGGTGTTTGGCCCGATTAGACAGAACTACGTGGATTAGAATCCCACCTACAGGGCTTTTCTAACTTAATGTTTTTTTTGTGCTAAAACAAAAACCAAAACCAAGTTACCTATCATATTGATTACTAACGATACAAAAGTTTTATCGAACATACAATGGATACGAGACCGGCATTCAAATTTTATGCAAAATAGGTAAATAAATAGCAGAAACCTAAGTACATATCCCAAATGAGATTAGGTAGCTTAACGTAGTATTAACGCTTAGGTAGTAGCGCAAAACTGCTAGCGCAAAAATTGGGTTGATTTTGACCAACTGGACAGTTTAAGTAAATATAAGTTTTTCGTGATGATAAGCGCTTGACCGCTATCTCGCCTGATGGTAAGCGACGGTGCGATATAGGATGTGACGCGCCTGCCTACAAGATACTTATTTACCTGTGACCTGAAGATCCCTAAATTGTATTAATCAGGAAATACAGACTCAGGCAAAGAGTTTCACTCTTTAGCGGTACAGATTACAAAATTGGAACCAAAACGCTTAGTACGACTCTTTGGTATATCAATCATACAACGGTGGCGCCTATTTGTAAGTCTGATTATCCGATGAAAAAATGGGGACAGCGGAACAAGGCCGTGTATATGAAAATCATGAACCTCCACTTATATAAATTATAAGAACTTATTCATATGTTTTTAAGGTGTATTATTGATACGATCCAGTCGTTATGAAAATAACTCACAATCATGTCTTTTAAAATTCAATTTAATATTTTAATCTCATTTGCTTGTATTTGTTTATAACACTAACTAACCTATGTATTTATAAAACAAAAATGCATGATATCTGTACGTAGTTATACTTTTCATAAGTTATACCATCTGATCTATTGTAATTTTGATTATACCATCATATCTAAATTCGATCTCGATTACCTCAAATTTACTAAATGGTGGAAGCCTAACTGTGGAAGAATAACTTGTGGTAACGGGTAATTTTTTACCTAATTCGGCCATAAGTCTCACACAAATTCAGGTACGTGTAAGGCTTAAACTAAGAGATTGTGATGACATTATTTTGTTAATATTAGATTACTATTGTATATATCTCGTATCTATGCAGCAGTCGGGCGTAATCAAAGACCAAATTTTGCAATCAGATCCATAATCTGATTGAAAGTTAGTATAATTTCATCAATCGTGATTGTAATCAAATTCTATCAAGACTCCATGATGTAAAATTTAATTATGGTTACTTAGTAACTTATATTAAATTATAACATGAGTTTGCCAATATTTTTGCAATTATTCACATTTATGCGCAACGATCCTGTAGGTTAATGCTGGTCCGATGTTGCTGGGTTATTGACCCCTTAAACTGTTACACGTTGTTGGTGAGAATCATTCCGTTTGGGGTTAAATCCTCAATAAAAACTGAAAAAGGTTTTTTTAAAAGGATTTCATATGAAATACTTTGTTTGGTTTCTAACATGAAATTACAAGAATCTTAAACATGACTTACATTTTTGATATACAAACTAATTTAGGTAAACTAATTTTAGATATTTTTTGCCCTTTTTAATTTCTAAATAAAACATTCGAGTTCTATTACAACAAACTAATTTAATTTATTTTAATTCTCTTTTAAATATTTTATAAGGACTTATAATTTTAATTACTTATTACAACTCAATTGGAGTGCTATTTTTAAATGCACTTAAAATTAATAATTTTTGTAAGGTTATCAAACCGATAAAAAGGTGAAGATTATTCCCGATGAAATGTTGAAAAGAGGTAAATATTAAAACCGTATTTTAACCTTTCCTAGTAAATAAAATGTATTTATATGCTATGCTTTCTGTTCTTGATGTTACTATTTTTCAATCTGTGTTTTTACAATAACAACTAATACTACTTTATTAATATCCTTAATTTTTAATCGCATCTGCATATAACATATAATTAATTAATCGTTAGCTATTAGTCTGATTTGACAGCTGTGCTCGAGTCTGTCGAGTATACATATTATTGGATTACTGTTTTATATCTATTTTATTATCTATATCGTGTTTTATTTAACAAAGGATAACATCATTAATTGGATATTTAAATATTTAGCTGCGTAAAAATAACAGACTAAAATGACATGACCGTTATTGCACCTGAATTTAGGTACTCTAAACTCTTTTCAACATTTCATCGGGAATAATCTTCACCTTTTTATCGGTTTGATAACCTTACAAAAATTATTAATTTTAAGTGCATTTAAAAATAGCACTCCAATTGAGTTGTAATAAGTAATTAAAATTATAAGTCCTTATAAAATATTTAAAAGAGAATTAAAATAAATTAAATTAGTTTGTTGTAATAGAACTCGAATGTTTTATTTAGAAATTAAAAAGGGCAAAAAATATCTAAAATTAGTTTACCTAAATTAGTTTGTATATCAAAAATGTAAGTCATGTTTAAGATTCTTGTAATTTCATGTTAGAAACCAAACAAAGTATTTCATATGAAATCCTTTTAAAAAAACCTTTTTCAGTTTTTATTGAGGATTTAACCCCAAACGGAATGATTCTCACCAACAACGTGTAACAGTTTAAGGGGTCAATAACCCAGCAACATCGGACCAGCATTAACCTACAGGATCGTTGCGCATAAATGTGAATAATTGCAAAAATATTGGCAAACTCATGTTATAATTTAATATAAGTTACTAAGTAACCATAATTAAATTTTACATCATGGAGTCTTGATAGAATTTGATTACAATCACGATTGATGAAATTATACTAACTTTCAATCAGATTATGGATCTGATTGCAAAATTTGGTCTTTGATTACGCCCGACTGCTGCATAGATACGAGATATATACAATAGTAATCTAATATTAACAAAATAATGTCATCACAATCTCTTAGTTTAAGCCTTACAGGTACCTAAATTTGTGTGAGACTTATGGCCGAATTAGGTAAAAAATTACCCGTTACCACAAGTTATTCTTCCACAGTTAGGCTTCCACCATTTAGTAAATTTGAGGTAATCGAGATCGAATTTAGATATGATGGTATAATCAAAATTACAATAGATCAGATGGTATAACTTATGAAAATTATAACTACGTACAGATATCATGCATTTTTGTTTTATAAATACATAGGTTAGTTAGTGTTATAAACAAATACAAGCAAATGAGATTAAAATATTAAATTGAATTTTAAAAGACATGATTGTGAGTTATTTTCATAACGACTGGATCGTATCAATAATACACCTTAAAAACATATGAATAAGTTCTTATAATTTATATAAGTGGAGGTTCATGATTTTCATATACACGGCCTTGTTCCGCTGTCCCCATTTTTTCATCGGATAATCAGACTTACAAATAGGCGCCACCGTTGTATGATTGATATACCAAAGAGTCGTACTAAGCGTTTTGGTTCCAATTTTGTAATCTGTACCGCTAAAGAGTGAAACTCTTTGCCTGAGTCTGTATTTCCTGATTAATACAATTTAGGGATCTTCAGGTCACAGGTAAATAAGTATCTTGTAGGCAGGCGCGTCACATCCTATATCGCACCGTCGCTTACCATCAGGCGAGATAGCGGTCAAGCGCTTATCATCACGAAAAACTTATATTTACTTAAACTGTCCAGTTGGTCAAAATCAACCCAATTTTTGCGCTAGCAGTTTTGCGCTACTACCTAAGCGTTAATACTACGTTAAGCGTTAAGCTACCTAATCTCATTTGGGATATGTACTTAGGTTTCTGCTATTTATTTACCTATTTTGCATAAAATTTGAATGCCGGTCTCGTATCCATTGTATGTTCGATAAAACTTTTGTATCGTTAGTAATCAATATGATAGGTAACTTGGTTTTGGTTTTTGTTTTAGCACAAAAAAAACATTAAGTTAGAAAAGCCCTGTAGGTGGGATTCTAATCCACGTAGTTCTGTCTAATCGGGCCAAACACCACAATCATGAACTTGGCACGTAAACATAATATGAGTATGTGTGTATTACAATACACAATGAGAAATCTTAGTTTTGGTTGTTTACTGTCTGGTCATTGCAATTTGCTTCTAAAAACTGTTACTGGTTTATAGGAAGATTTTATTTTAATGTTTCTATTTTTTATCTCACACACATAAATTTATAAGAAGCGACATAATTCTTTTAACGTTATTTTTATTTACCTTTTTATTTTATACAGATACTTAATCTTTTTATTTATGACAACATATTTTATCAATTTGAAGAAGTTTTAAAAATAAAACAAAGGTTGCGTCGCGACCCAAAGTGTATGTTTACCTTGTATCTATAACGCAAACCTAACAGTGCTTACTTTGGGCTAGGCTAAATTATTATATTTTTATCTTCGTAGAAAAGGAATCGGTAATATTTAAGGTTTAAAGTTTCTTCCAAATATTTGTATTATTCCTTGTAAAGTAAAAATATTCTTATTCATACACTAGAAGACCTAGAAGAATAGTAATTCATACGAATGGACTTACTCATTTACTTAACATTGTGACATATATCATCGGTCTACTCATATCTTGATTGCTGGGCACAGGTTTTATCTATGGATGAAAAAACTATAGAGATAAACCATGTCGATATGTTCATGAAAAAAATACTAAGAAGTTAATATGTAACAGCGAGTCACGAGCTCCTTCTACTCGATATACAACTCGATATATACAACTCGATATATATACTTTTTGTCGTTGTCGTTTTTGTCATGATTTGATATTCCGTATGCCACGTAGAGATAGCGCAGGATGTGCTGCGCAATAATGCGGGAATACCTGATGGTATAAGACAAAATCACACTTAAAGATATCTTAAAATAAGATAAATGATACTGAAGGAAACCACCATACACGACCCGTTCTTTTTTTTTTTATAAAAAATAGGCGTGCGCTTGACCACTATCTTGCCTGATGGTGAGCGTCGATGCGATCTAGGATGTGACGATACCTATTCACTCGTGACTTGAGGACCCCTAAATTGTATTTGTCAGGAAACACAGACTCAGGCAAAGAGTTCCACTCCTTAGCGGTACGTATCATAAAATTGAAACCAAAACGTTCACCGCGGAACGAGCAGCGCCGTGTCTTAAATTATCATCTTTTGCTATTTTCCTAAACCACTCGCCAAGTTAGGAGATTACGGCAAACTCCCCTTATCTTAGTTTTGGGGAAGCCTCTGTTGAGATGATGGTGATGCAACTATCACTTGCCACTAAGGTAAATGGTCGCTAAGAAAAAGCCGCAAGTCTGCTCACAACGACCTAATAAATCAAATGCTCACAGTACCTACATTAGCAAAACCTAAGACAAGTGTGGCGAACCATTTACAGGATATATCTCGCAATACGCTTTGTTCTCAGCTCAAATGGCTTCCCATTCGTCTTCGCCGGAATACTCACATACTTACTCTGCTCTACAACATACTATTTAATCCTTCAGCCCCTCACTATCTTAAGAACGTTTTAAGTTTCTTCATACATCAAACACGTTTTCCTTGAGGTCATCAGATAATCTTGGCCTTTATATTCCCGCACATAGTTCCACGTTCTATGACTCTTCCTTTACTGTTCAAGCAGCTCGTCTTTGGAACTCCCTCCCGGTTTCTATAAGGCGTGCACAATCCATTGGCGTCTTTAAGAATCTCGTAAGGGAATATTTTCTGTCAATTTAGGCGAGCAACGTATGGATGATGTATCCTACTAACTAGACGTTATGTATGTGTATTATATACGTATGTATGTATTTTTAATTTAGGTATATGTGTTTGTATGCTATGTATTTATGTGTATGTGTGTATATGTATGTATGTATACGTATGTATGTATATGTGAATATATATTTATCGTTTACACCGCCGCCTCTTACGCTTCCTTCCAGTCCTATCCATCCAAAGGTTGTCTGGAAGAGATCGCTCTGAGCGATAAGACCGCCCATTGTAACACTATTTTAAGTTTTCTCTTGTTATCTTATTATTTCAATGTGGTGTTATCAATAAAGTGTTTTGTATTGTATTGTAATACGCGAGTTTTTGTCGGTTTCAGTATCAACAATATATACATATATAAATAACACGTTTTTAGAGATATCTATAAGGCCGGTACGGAGACTGTGAAGAGTAAGACACACTTTTATTGGGCCCTTATGTTCTATTCGTTAACTAAAATCACATTTACACAAATCTGTTCAAGGCGAAATATTACTTTTCTGTAATTAATGACTGAGAAAGTAAAGAGACCCTCCAAATATATGATAATCAGGTTTGATATGGACATATGAGCACACATTCTACATAAATATTACTTTTTAAATGATACATTTTCTTCTTTCATTAAAATCTAGTTGGCTTATAAAGCGTTAGTTCTCACGTATAGCGTCATAATTCAAATATGTCGTCACGTCAAAGCCGGTTCAGTGACTTCTCACACAGTGTTACCACGCGACGAGCTCTTCATAAACTTTGATGAGTTCTAAACTTGTAAAGACGTAAAGAACTATAACGGCGTGTTTACGCAGAGGATCCACGGAAATTATGCTCCGGTATTAACGAACCAATTTTGTTCTTGAGTTGTTCGAGAGGTGATTATATTAAGTACGAAGTATTAGAAACGTGACTCAAAACTTCTGACGAAGCTTAATTATTTTCAGGAAGATATTCAGTATCATAAGACTGGACATGAAGCATTAGTCATGGTACTAATTTTCCAAACTCAGTAGATTAAAAAAAGTAACTTAAAATACGAGTATATAATAAGTTATTAAGTTCGATTGACATAGCAACGTGAGCGTATATATACGAGTACTACATTATAGTATTGGTCGATATAGATAATGGTCTGGATGTCACGCTCTATTCTTAAACGTTAATAAACGATGATTATAGCCAGCTACGATAATATTTTTGTTTTGGATTAATTAGTAAAACGTCTCTGTAAGTTTTATTTATTAATATTACTCTAATATCAATAGGTACTTCAAACATAATTATTGCCAAAATTTGATGTCTTGTTATATTAGTGAAAACTATAATCAGGTTTTCTTTTCTAGAAATCATTTCTTTATTTATCATTGAAATTCATAAATTATAAAAGCATCGAACATTACCAAAACAAACTTAAATTTGTAGTTAAAATATGTTTTTCTTTGTACTCGTATTTAAATACGGCTAGACAATACACTTTAACTGCAAATGTAAATTTGTAATTACCAATTTTTTTATATTTTGACGGAGCAGCGAATCGTCCTATGATCCCGAAGAATAATTGATTGTTATTAAATATTTGGTGGTATTCAAGTGTTACTTTTTGGCCCAAAATGCTTGTCTTCTTTGCTGGTGCTTCAAAAGGCACGTTATGCGTTTGGTCCTAGCTGAATGCACTATCGTAAGTGCCTATTGATCTGCACTGGGCCTTGGTTATAGCATACTCTCCCTACGGTTGTTTTTTTTTTGCAAAGAAAAGAGGAATTATAGGAGATACATATAAAAAAAAATATGTAGACAAGTTGAGGCTGTGTATTATCTTTTGATGGAATGTGAGCGGAACCAAGCTCAAAGAAAATTATTTATAAGTACATTTAGAATGAATAGACTGGATGTGGGGATTGTTCAGAGCATTCTGAGTAACCCCCAATCTGCGGCAGCTGTATGTTTATGTAACTTATTGGTAAATGTATAAGATATGTAATAATATAGTTCGATGGAGCTGGCATCTCAGAAGACAAAATCTCATAAATAAATAAAGATAAAAAAAATACTAGGTCAACCCTTTACGATACAAATTGTACGATGACATTTAAATAAATGCTTGAATTTTTATCTTTCGTTATTTTTTACTTTTGGTTTGTAATAATTTTGCATAGATTTCATTAGTGACGTTGTGATCGTGAAGTCTCAATTTCTTTAATAAGAGTTTTCTCATAAAACGCAGTATAAATAAATCCAACTCCACAGATTACAAGCAGTATTCCAGCAACAAGATATAAATCCAACTCCACAGATTACAAGCAGTATATCAGCAACAAGAACTAAACGCAACTCTTCGGTACACGGAGCGGGATTTATCAGTTGTCGTATTTTTTTCACGCAAATCCCAGATTAACAAATTGCTCGCGTGAAAAAGTTTAACCTATATATTTTCCTAAGTCGCAAAACTCTGCAACGACACGTTAAATTTTATTACAACCTCGGGCGCTGCGTGGCTATTAAACTTGGGATATTATTGAAATGATCTCCAACAAAGGTTGTTATTGCTCGAAAATATATGCCGAGTTGCGAGTGTGAAGTTTAAATGCCCGATCAAGCTTCGATAATGCAAAGGGAAAGTTAAGGGGCTGTTGAAGTTGATTCCTTTTCTTTTCTTACGTTTTTTTGGGTTTATACGGATGTTAACGAATGGATCATTATATACGGCTATGTGTGTAGGAAACGTTTTGGGTACAGGCTAAGCTTTTCTTAAATAAAATATTGTTATTTTTAGCCAACAACCTTGTGGTGTCAGCCAGAATAGAAAAATGCCAAATGTTCACACCTAAGTTTATCGCGAATCGTGTCTTATGATACTGGAAGTAAAATGAGGTGTATAGTCCTCATGTAGAATACAAAATGGGCAGCAGAGTTTACCGAATAGTTGTGTTTTCTGATGTTCTCTAACCAGCTTACCAAGCGAGGATATTATGGCAAAACTATCCATTTTTGGAGAAGGCTTTCATTCAGCAATAGGCATATTTCAGTTGAAATGATGATGAAGAATTCCTGTAAAAATTTCCGAACATTTTGAAGCCGAAGAAGATCAGATTACATCGGTAATTTGCTTTTACCTTGTGGCACATTCGCATGACATTTTCTGCACTATAATTAGTTTACACTTTCACGTTCACTCATTGATATTAATCGATCAATAGAATAACGTATTTATTTTCATAATTTCATTTTAGACGTTTCGACTCGCTTTCAGGAGCTGTATTCTTATTTAAGAATTTCTAATTATGTATTTTGTGTTAAAACTTTTGTGACTTTTTATATTAAGCACTCGTAGCTAAATATTCACTGTTCATCTTAAACATTGTATTTTCTTCAATTCATCATTGAAGATAAATTAAAATAGGTATCTAAAAAACTAAACGACTATTTCAGTTTGTAAATGAGTGTGATCGAAACTTGTTATTACAAAAACAAAATCCCTCTCCTTACTCTGTTTTGATAACCTACTGAGCACTCCTTAATCACATCTTATCTTAAGTGCCTTGAAAATAACCTTAAATATTCACTGTGGTACACAAGGACACGCGTAGCATATTAATTCCACTTATTTTGTATGATACTATATACTCGTAGTAGTGTTTAGCACTTTTTAAATTCCTATTATCCCGAGGATCCTCTTTATATCAGTATTTGCAAGGAATTAAAAAAAAGATTCATTTTTGAGGTTTTATGCTTATACAGCTCTTACAGATATTAATTCGACCAAAAGTTTTTTTTTTTTTTTATTTAGGATGGGTTTGCTCTTGATCCCAATCAAGCCCGGGGGCCATGACAGAATCCACGATGGAACGAGCTAACCCAGAAGGTGCCTATTCACCCTGGCCTTGAAAATAGACGGGTTATAAGTTCTCGGAAATACAGACGCAGGGAGGGAATTCCACTCCTTTGCTGTGCGCGTTATGAAGGATGTTGAAAAGCGCTTGGTGCGACAGGTAGGAATATCAACCAAGAAAGGGTGGTAGCCTGCAGTGCGTCTGGATGTCCGATGGAAAAAAAGAGATGGCGGTATGAGCAGATGCAGCTCTTGAGCACACTCTCATAAGTACAGTCTGTAGAAGACCGCCAGACAGGCAACTTTGCGGCGATGAGCTAAGGTGTGAAGCTTGCTCTTCACCAATTTGTTTTTTACTTACAGCTGAAGATTTACAATTTTATAAACATTTTAATTTTATATCTTATTACTGAAGGAATTTTATTTGTGATTAAAAACGGAAAATCAATGTACTGCGTGTATATACATTAATTAATGACTACATTAACAATTTAAAATTTAATCGAGTGTTTGATCTGTATTCCAGGACACTAGATGCCATACTTAAAGACGAATAGTAAACTTGTATAAAATTATAATTCTACTATACGTGTGTACTCTTCCTAAACGGCTGGACCGATTTGAATTTTTTTTTGTATGCGTTTGGATGGCTCCCTCGATGGTTTAGATTTACAAATCAGCCCGGCAGATGGCGCTACAGTCGGCATAGCAACGCGTGGCCGGGTCAGCTTGTACCAATATATAAACCTACAACCGAACAAGTAATACAGTATTGTCATTCCAATGAGTGGAATAAAAAGAGTACCATGGTTTAGATCTAGCGGAGTTTGTAGTTATACCTCCTCCTGGCAACAAGAATTTTTTTAAACGTATCCCAAGTATTAGCCTTAATAATATCAAACTATAAATGGATTTTGTAGGCGACAAATCAGCAGCAGGACAATCAAAACTGATCAAATAGGTCAAAATTTATACAACTTATTACAACCCATATGTCATATAATCTTAAATTTTAATTCAGAAAATTTTACCATAATATGACCAGCCTATCTCAACTCAAAGGGTAGATAAGGGAACCATTTTGACACAATCATCCTAATATATTATTTTTAAACGGTCCTTTGTGAGCCGTGAAAGAAAACCTTAGTTATATCAAAATTTAAATGAAAACATTACACAATTCGCTTTTAAACTGTATAATTGTATATGAGTTTTGCTGTTGAATTATATGAATATTATAAATTTTATTGCAATTATGCGCTGAGAATTTTTTTTAAACAAACATAACAATTATTTTACTTATAGATTACTTCTTTTACCCACGGCTTCTCCCGCATTTTTTTTTAATAAAAAGTATCCTATGTTACTTCTAATACCTTCAAGAATATATGTAAGAAGTTTCATGAAGATCAGTTTAGTAGTTTTTGCGTGGAAGCATAACAAACAAACTTACATTCACATTAAACATATTAGTAGCGATTACTACACTCAAAGTACACATAGAAAGGACAGTGTGACTTACTAGATCCGGAAAGAAATCTATCGATGCATGATCTGCAAAGTTAGCTGCAGACGGAGAATATTTCATGAACATAGTTCCTAATCATCGATTATGCTGATGTTTGCTACCTCGATCTGAATGCAGATCTTATTAAGTAAACTCGACTGCCTTCTCAATCACTTGAATAAGTTTCGTATTCTAACTTTGCAAATAGGATTAGATGGTTATACCATTCATGACCGATGTGGTTTAAGTATCTATCTATTATACTTAAAAAATAATACAACATAACAATGATATAAAATGTTCTAAACCCAAATGAAATATCTAAAGCACTTGTATCATAGAAATAAAAAATAATGGCATAGAAATATTTTTTTTTACATTTACCCAGTCGAGAATCAAACCTGGAAAACCAGTAAAACAAGCCGCTCAAACACGAACGTCATCAAAGAGAGAAATACAATAATATTTTCAACGTTCATTTTTACCTCATTTTCTATTTTTAATTATTGTGTTTCAAGCATAAAAAAACTTCTAATTGTTCCACACATCCTCTTCTTCTTTTATTCTTTTTTTTCGTTAAATCAATACTTTTCACGAATCACTTCGATACCTTTTATCACTTAAAATTTCTTCATGAGGTTAAACATTTTTGTAGGACAATAATATCCAACTTAAACGTAATAGCTTTTATGTATTAATCACCTAATATAGAAAAAAAATAAAGAACTCGCGTAATATACAAGTGATGATTTGGACTGCTTTTTGTCTCTGGAATTCTGATTCACAAAAAGCTTTTTGTACGGTGTACATAAAAACAAGATCGTAATCGTAATTTCTCCAAGATAACGTTTTTTTCAGTAATGTACCACAAAACGATAGTTAAGGCTATATAAATTTGTATACCTACAAATGTTTCATATTCAATAACTGTTCCGAATTGATAGAATCGAATATATAATGATAGATATTCGCACTCAAGGCACTGAATTCTAACCAAAACAATCCAAATCTTCACTGTTTCACTTTAGAATATCTTAACTCCACAATGACTTCAAACTTTACCTAAATATCAGAACGTTAAACGGAATCGATTTGCATTTGTTCACCTATCCGATTCTACTCATCTGATTCACCCAATCCTAAAACAATAACAGAGTAGAAATGCTAACTACAGGAGCCGGAAAAGTTTCGTCAATTACCAACTTCGAGTTTAGCTAAATTCGATTCTGGAGATCGATTTCCCCACTCTCTACAGTAATTAAGAGAGGAATTCGCTGAGAAATGAAGTTGCGTTAACAGGTGTGCTCAATGCGTTTGTGCTTATACTTTTTGAATAATTTAGGGAAACACTTGATCTCTTTATATTATGTTGATGAATTTTACCTTACATTTAAGGATTAACTAAATTATCTTATAACGTACCTATTTGATAATATAATTGATGCGTTCTTAATAATGAAACATGCGATTATAAAAATATGCCTTTCATCGATAACAAATAAGACATCGAAGTTGATCGACAAAGAATCAAATAAATTTAAACTTCTCTTCGTTCATTTTTAGTTATAAAATTAATTTATCAATATTCTGTTCAGAAAACAGAAGGAGTTGTTATTATTATTATTATTAGTTTCAACTTAGTATTAAATAAGAAAAAAGTGTTAGTTGTTAGCATATATCATGAGAAAATACTTTATTCAAAATAATTCAAATTAAGTATGTTGTTATAAACATTCTTATATTTTGTTATTTTTCAGAAAACATTTTTTCAATGCTTTAATGTAATTTTCCTAAGAAAAATAACAGTATCGTATAATATTATTTTCATTAATTAAAATTTATTCATTATTAAAGATTTGATTTGGATTGAAGTTAAACCCGGAGAAAACAAAAATCATGACCAATGGCAACAAAGATCCTGTAACAGTTGAACAGACCCAAATATCCTATGCTGATGAATACATATACCTCGGTCAATTGATGTCTCCAGAAGACAACGAAAACAAAGAAGTTGAAAGAAGAGCTGTTGTGAATAGCTGGAAAAAGTACTGGGGCCTAAAAGAAACAATGAAAGACAAGAACCTACACATCTCAACGAAAAGCAAACTATATAACACATGCATCCTGCCTGTACTGACATATGGGAGCGAAACATGGGCTTTAACAAAAAACGTAGCAAACAAACTCTCCATATGCCAATATGCCATGGAAAGAAGTATGATAGGGATCAAAAGAAAAGACAAAGTAAGGAATAGCAGCATCAGAAGCAAGACTAAGGTCCAGGACATAACGTTGAAAATAAGGAGACAGAACTGGAAATGGGCAGGCCACATGATCAGAGGAAAGGATAAATGGAGCAAAATAGTCACGCAATGGTACCCAAGAGATGGTAAAAGAAAGAGAGGTAGACCACAAAAAAGGTGGGATGATGATATAAGACAAGTCGCAGGAACAACATGGGGTAGAGTGGCCAAAGAGAGGCCAGAATGGAGAAGATTGGAGGAGGCCTTTGCCACCTGGCAAACAGACACACAAAAATGGAACAAAAAATGTTATACGAATAGCAAAGAAGAATAATGGTGTCTGATGGAAGGCTTATATATATATATATATATATATATATATTAAAGATTTACTTTGATTTTATTTATTGTAACAGGTACCTAAGTGTATAGCTATGCATATAAGATTAAGCACAAATGACATCCGATATTGGCCGTCGATATCCCGAACTACAAGGTTGCAGAAATTGTAGATTGCCGTGTACCTTCCGACTCAACATATAGGTATCTGCGCGTCAAATGTTTAGTGTGAAAACGTGGCATACAACAATGTTCTATCAACGGAACAAGTTATTCATTTGTTCCTATAACCGATTCTCTGTTACAGATATGTTTACTTTGGTTCACTTAATGGGCAATCTAAATAAATCTATAGTAGTTGCCTTTAGACCCAGTGACCGGAGTCAATGGGAATAGGTTATAAGACAAATACGGTTAAACGCAAAGCAACGCGGTCAGTAACCCTAAAAACTTTTTACGGATATCGGAAACGCATTTCTTTTATGTTTTTATTCAGTCTGAGCGTTGTGGTTCCTTTTCATTAGCAGTGTTCACAGGATGACGTGGAATCGACATGTTACGCCAACTTGCTCTTTTCACAACGGTGAAAAGTATTTTCATTCAATGAGTTTGACTTAAGAACTGAATATAATAAAAAAAAAACTTATAAAAATTCGCTAAAGTTCGATAACGATTAAAGGAGTTTTATTGGAGTTTAACTCCTTAAGAATCGTTTCATATATAGCACACGGTACGAAAAATAGATGGGTAGTAAAATCAAACGTTTAAAAAAAGAGAAGGGTAACATTTCCTCTGCGTAATATACTCCCCGCTCCTCAGTCCCAAGTACACTTTCTTTTTATCATTCAGTATACATGTAAAATATCATAAATAATAAAAAATGAATATAAATAATAATACCATAATTTAAGTAATATCATCATCAAATTAATATGAATAAATATATGAATTCATTTACTTCTTTAAAGGTAATCGTTTTAGGAGTAAACTCCAGTATCGCGTCGGAGCTGACAAGAACAATTTTTACTTTTAATCAATCATATTAATTTGTATGCCTCAGTATAATAAAATTTATCAGAACAAAATACAATATCCTGCGTTTTAATTATGTTGCGGTGTAAAATCATTTTCAAAGTCTATTAACTTAATATTTAAATAAAAAATGGTTTTTTATTAATTTATTTTTATTGGTTGGTTAATTAAATGACATCTTTTGTGTATTACAAAAAATTAATCATTTTTTTTTAAGTTAAGCGGTTTTATTGTAAAGAAACAATAATAATCAACTTTTAGACTACCATCTTGTACTGCAACCACTTGTAGATGTTTCTAGATCATAACATTGGTTTTATTCCAGTTCATCTGAAGACCAATGGGTTGAAAGGAGTTAGCTAGGCCGTTTAACATGTATTGAAGATCCTACAACGTTTCGGTCACAATGACGATATCTTCCTCAAATCCTAAGTGTGAGATGTAGTCGTCGTAGATTACCGCGTCTTCTCCAGTCCAATTCGTGAACAATATAAGGAATATCACATCTCCATGTCTCGCACCTCGATGAAAGGAGATGCCTAGTCTGCCGATTCTTGGACAGCCATGGATGGACAGCCAAGAATTTAACACTTAGAGATACCGCTTATGATATGATGCTAAGTTGTAGCATCGTTGCAGGGATTCTAGTAGAGTACAGTCGTCGAAAGAGTTAAACGTATTCTCATTATCTACAAATGCTTAGCACAAGAGCCGGTTATACTCTTCGATCTTATATATAATCTGCTGCACTGTAGAAACCCGGCCTATACCGGGGGTCGAAATTGTCGAATCTCCGTGCAAGGCGGTTTGTAATGACTCTTGTAAACCTGGCTAACAAGTGAAATGGGTCGGTAGTTCTTAAGTAAGAACTTGTCTCCTTTTTTTGCGAACAGGACGACGACACTCCTTCTCCACGCCTTCAGTGTTCTCCCATCAAAGAGAACGGTATTTTTTTATAATGAATACTAGCGGCCCGTCCCGGCTTCACACGGGTGGACAAAATTCTTTAAATTTTTTCTATTATTAAATATTTTTCCGTTAGCGCCATCTAGCGTCCGGTAGACAAACTACTTGCGGTTAACGCGTTGCTATAGTAACGTTATTGATACAATGGAAAAAGAGCGGACAGACGAACACACAAACCACTGTGATCTTAGATTATAGATTAATATAATGAATATTAATAATGCTCGTTTAAGTGGCTCCACGAGTGTAGTGTGTGTCCAAAATGTGTCGGAGCTCCTTAACTATAGTTTTACCGCCTTATTAAAGGAGTTCAGATGTAATATTGTTTTCACAAGGGACTTTTCCGTGTTTAAGCTGTAAAAAATTTCTCTCGATTTGTTAAAACTGATAAAGATTATAGATATATTTCATTTTCTAAACCTTTGTTATCTTGTGGTGGTTAGTTAATTCTTATTTAATGGTTCTTCACTTTATTTGCCCGATGTAGGACGATAGGTATGCTTTTGGCAATGGTGTATCACTTGGCAGGTATTAATTTTAAAAATCTTGATGACCATGGATAGGTTCACGTTTCAGAATAGTCGTAAACTTATCAATGAGAATTTTTTATAGAACGGACATCTGACACTATACTTTATCTGATTTGGCGCGTTTTCTGTGGTGGGTTTTCTGTTTTCAGCGGTAAGTAATTTCATATCTCCCATTATTCGCTTTGTGCTAAAGGTCAGCAGACAGAGATTATTTATCACAGATGCCAAGAAGAAGATTTCTCAGTGGATGTGAACTCACTATTTGTCTCAAATTACATAGTAAAATTGCATTTAGGATGTATGCAATAAAATTTATATTAAAAAGTCACATATATTTTATATACCAGAATATAAAAAAATCGTTGTGCATTAAATGGTATTTAATCTCATAATACACTTTTATGTATTTTCCGATAAGTATGGAAAATCAGCTTTGAGTTAACACAACGGCTTCGTGGCACATACTAAATGAATATATTTAAACCCATGTTATACTGATACTGAACTAGTACTTTAATTTTTTCAGTTAATGTATGTGTTTTTTGAGGCTGGCAGAATAGAAAAGCGTCAATTTTTTACACATTACATGTAAAAGACGTTACGATCCTGTTTTTCACACCGACGATCCTGAATTCGAGTCCCGGAAGGAACAGACGCTTGTGTGATGAATACGAGCATTTGTGCCCAAGTCATGTGCATATAATTTTTTCTATAAATTTAAAATATCTATGTATCATACATGTATGATTATCCGTTATCCTAGTATCCATAACACAAGCCTTACAGTGCTTACTTTAGGCTAGGCTAATTGATGTTAATGTAAACAAAATATTATTATTACAAAAAATACATACATCTATACAGTAGGTAATCACCATATAACCCCCGGAGATCACAAAATAGGCAACTGAATTATTCTAATAAATTTACCTTGACTTTTTAAACTGGTATTTACGAGCTACAAACTACATATATTTATTAACTAAATTGACAAAATATTAATTTATAAAATATTACATTTAGTAAACTTTTAAAATTTTCAAGATATAAGAAAGAAAGAAATTTTAAATAAAAAAAAAGTACAAATAAATTTTGACACAAACTTCACACAAAAAGCCTATAGAATGAAAATCACTTAAATTACTTAGTACGTAAAACTTTTTACATTTTAATGTTCTACTTGCATATGCTGCTGTAGTAGGCAAGAGATGCCCAAAGTTAGGGACTAGGAGGAAAATTTAATAATGTTTTTACTACCCCAATTTTGTTTTAAGGATTCTCTAATAAATTTTCACTTAATTTCACTTAAATCTCAGCGTAATAACACTCATAAATATCAACCCTTCATTTATCGATTACCATAGAACAAACATCTACAAACCGTCTGTTAATCTCCAGCATCGATAAGCCCGTTCATGCATAAAACACAGGCCGAGAACTAATAAGCGCTAGCAGGCACCTTGACAGCCCCGCGTGATATTATGATAAATAGTAGACCCTCGTCACTTCGGAAAACTCCCGACGGCTTCTGATGCTCTGGTACTCAGCTGGAGCAGGTTAAGTTTTGTGTGAGAAAAGGTTTATTTTTTTCTTTATCTGTTTATCCCCTATAACCAATGTTTTGGGATGTGTCAATATCTTATTTCGTTTTGTGATAACTTTGTCTTCGACAAATCATTGAAATTTGGGGAATTGGAATGTAGGAATTGATTTTTTTTTATACTTAATGGCAATGTTCAGTGTTAGATATAATCGCGTTGAGTACGTTAGCCAAAAAAAGTGACATTTTCTAGCCTGATTAAAATATTTACAAAACCAAGTGGATAATTTGAAGCACATCATTCTAAGTAACTTTGGTATACTGTACTAGTGTTATTTCAAGCTTTCGTAATTAAATGATAAATAAAATGTAAATAAACGTTTCTTACATTCACACCAATTAACTTAGCCCAAAGTAATCACTGTAAGGCTTGTGTTATAGATACTAGGGTAACGGATAGACAAACATATATGATAAATAGATAGGTAATATTTATAAAAATAACCATGACTCAGGTACAAACACTCGTATTTAACACAGAAACAGCTGCTCCTTTCAGGATTCGAACCCAGGACCGTGGGTGCGAAAGGCAAGATCTTTAACGTGCAACGGTCATCAAAAGCTACCATATGTCTCTATTTAAGAATAAGTTCATAATAAACCATAGAGATAAGGATTAAAGATGTAGTCTAATGGTAAGTGTTTATTTTTTAATTTTATTTATCACATTTTATTTATTTATTGGGCTAAAGTTAAGTAAATATTGTTGTAGTAGAAGTACCAGTTTCAGTCCCCCCTTGTGATTCTCAGTACATAGCACGTTTCTTAACACGCTTTTGTTTTCTTTTAGCTAGAGTCCATAACTTAACATAGGCATCTCCATAGAAGCCCAGAACGAACGGTTTTGATTTGTTTTATCTTTCAGTTTCCGGGACATACTTTTACAAGGCCTACACCCACTGTGTCATTTAATTTCCGATCTTTACTCAAAAACCTTTTTCCCCTTATCATTATAGGTTCATCGAGCGATGTGGCCTGTCTATAGCAATTTTAACTTATCTGTTTTCTATGCTACCAGTAATCGTCGTAGTCTAGAACAAGTTCTAACCTCATTACAGATCTAATCAAGCCACAAAATTCTGGGCATAGCTTTCCTCGCTATTCCTTAAATCTTCCTTAGTAGGCCAAGAGCCATCGATCACGTCTTTGTGTTGTAAACCGCTACTGGCAACTTGATCTTGATGACTTTAGCCTTTATACGTATTTATGACGTAAACACATTTTATACGTTCAAGTTATTACATGAATATATGATACTAGCGGCCCGTGTGGACAAAATTCTTTAAATTTTTTCTAGCATAAAATACAGCATATGTATCATGCTCAGCGTGAATGTAGCTTTCCAATGGTGAAAGAATTTTTGAAATCGGCTTAGTAGTTTTTGAGTTTATTCATTGCAAACATACAAAAATACAAATCTTTCCTCTTTATAATAATTAGTGTAGATTGAGTTGAGTAACTGCTTGTTGCATATTCATTTGCTAAAAAGAGTATGTAATATCCATTAATACATTAGGTAACGAAGATTTTTACACGTTTGATAATGTTTTCAACACTGCGTTAAGAGAACTTTGAGTGCATAGTGTAAAATATCATCACCTGATAAATCAGCTTCGAACAAAGCAGACGAAGTTCGAACTTCGCTGATGTGCTACGGATGTAGACCCTATTGTAATACAAGTATTTAGCTTATCACATGGGGTTAACGGAAATGTTAATCATTTACTTATCTATATCACATGGCCTCCTTCGAGGGACCTTCGAATCAAACCCGAGGTGAATTATTTTTATTTTTTTTTGTAATAAGACTAGTTGATCCGGTAACGCGTTGCTATGGTAACGCATTGCTATGGTAACATTAAATGATACAATGGAAAAAGAGCGGACAGGCAAACACACAAACAACAAATTTGTGTTCTTAGAGTATATAGTAGAAGCCCGTCCCGGCTTCGCACGGGTGGACAATTTTTTTTAATTTTTTTCTATTATTAAATATTTTTCGTTAGCGCCATCTAGATTCCGGTAGACGAACGACTTGCGGTTAACGCGTTGCTATGGTAACGTTATTGATACAATGGAAAAAGAGCAGGAAAAAGAGCGGACAGACAAACACACAAACCACTGTGATTTTAGATTATAGACTACCGGCCCGTCCCGGCTTCGCACGGGTGGACAAATGGTTTTTCTATTATTTAATATTTTTCTGTTACCGCCATCTAGCGTCCGGTATACGAACTACTTGCGGTTAACGCGTTGCTATGGTAACGTTATTGATACAATGGAAGAAGAGCGGACAGACAAACACACAAACAACTGTGATCTTAGAATATAGATTTGTCGAGTTCATGAATGCTAAAATAAATTATTAAAATGATATTTTTGAGTTCAAAAGTTGGTAATGAAATTCATCAATTTACTTTTTGCATGTGTAATGCTGGAGTACAAAAATACTAGCTCTTGAGGTAACACACTAACAGGTGAGCAATAATAATGGAGTTTATCCCCGCTCTTCGGTCCATCAAACCTCTTTGTGTAGTGTAGAATTGCAGTACCAATCTCACTACATGTATTCTAGCCAGAGATAGGAATCGTGACGTTAACAAAAACGGCTGTAAAAAGGATTTTGCTGCATTAATTAGGATTTAAACACTTGCAAGGAACGTTAATTTTCCACGGTGCAAAAACCAGCCGCACTTCAGTAACATTTAGTAAGGAAATACTCTACGTTAGCGTCGCATTTAAATGAATAAATCTATGTAAATCGTATGCTATAAACCGTGGTTCCAGCAAGTGAATAGCTTAAACTAGGACTGCAAAGAAAAGAAACTGTAAAGTTAATTGTATGCGTCGTTCGGGTTAAGAACAATGTATTGTGGTCAAATTAGAATTAAATTTTCTGTTAAAGATAGAAAAAAAATTACACTAATCTTCCCTTTATGTTTTTGTGTTACTGCGATTACTATTATGTGTCCCGTCACCAGTGTCGGAGCCTTTAATGTTGTGAAATATGGTATTTTTATCGATAAATTGCCCCTCAAATTGGGTTTTTCTCAAAAAGCCAACAATTAAAAAATTACACAAAAAAGAATCTATTTGTTTTTCTTTAATCATTTTTTTATATTTTTTATTCCATGACAATTGAAACATGATGTCTGTGTAACTGTTGTCTACATGTTTAGCTATCAAATATAACCTTTTTAATGTTGATAGGACATTTACATGAGTAGTGGTGGTCGAATTAGTATGAGAGCCCAGGTCTTAGTTACCAAAAAAAAATTGAGGGGCAATTTGTCGATATTAAAGGCTCCGACACTGGTGACGGGACGCATTGTATAATGTAGTATATCAGTGTGATTATAGTATAGCTAATTTATCTGTAGAAAATGAAAAATAAAAGCACTTCGCTTTTCGAATTTGCAGTGCATGTCTATAACGTACATAAAATAATCTTAAAGATATATATGCTGTTCCATATATCTGAGCGGACTCAAACATATGGAACAGCAAAAAAGTATTAAATATATTAAGTACTTCTATTCAAGAAGAGTGCTACAAACCAATTTATTATTCTAATGCTGTCTTGTGGTAAAGGGACGACAACAATGATATACAAATCCGCCGAGAAACTGAGCCGAACAAAGAGCCATAGAGACTTTAACGAAATCGCATTATTGGATTACAAACGCAATGAGTAGGTCAAATAAAACACGAAATCACATCATAATGCTCTCTAGAGTCGTAAATACGTTTTACAATTGTCCAGATTAAGAAATATATTAAGAAAGATCTTTTTTTTCGGCTCCTTAATGATTTAAAAGATAACAAATCGTACCGGCTGAGTATTTTAAGCTTAAGTAGTCATTTACGAGTGTAATCTGTGCACACAATTGAAAATTATATTTCTACTCAAATTAGGTCTATTGAACTGAAGACTAGCAAGTAATTCAAAGAATTTTCGAGCAAAAGATGAGTTGACATGCAAATAATTTCTCTTTGAATTAAAAAAAAAGATTTTACTTTTTGTTGAACCAATATGTGTCAAATACGATAAAGAGATTGGACAATGAGCAATGAAAATGACCTAGTGGTTAATAAGAGTCGATAATATCTCTTATTAACGATCGCAAAAAATATTTCGTGATTTTTTTTAACTATTTACATTTTCGCGCTTCACTGAAACGAGATATTTTGTACCAGACAAATAAGGGGATTAAAATGCATGGGATCGATTTTCTATAATTTTTGAGAAATATTAACGCAGGATGTTATTACTTTAATCATTCAGACAACACGATTCCTGTAATGAGTCGAAGTCATAATTAATGCGGAGGTTTCTTGCTGAAATATGTTTTTCTGCAGAGAAATATTTAAAAAAACAAACTTCCTTGATTACATTACGTAACGTCAATTTTGTATCTCCAAAACAATAAATCTTTATTTTGCTGTACCACAGTAAAGTTCGACAGAACCAATAGAAATGGTTCGTCCAATTAGTGACAAACCTATTCGATTTAGTATTTTTTTGTGTATTTGTCATTCAACCTGGAATTGATTCCAATTTTTTTATTTATTTAATGCTTATTCAATTAAAATGATCAAAAACCGTGTGTGTAGCTGGTTCAGTGGTATCATTATAAAAACAAACGTACATTTCTGTAATGTGGTAGGTTTTGATGGTTAAGCTTCTTATGTCGTTTGCTTTATGAGATTTATATACAGAGTATGAGATTATTTACAGGTCAATGTTTTTAAATCGAAGATAACTTAAATTATTAAAACAGAACATGCCGTTTCGTGTATTGAAATGTAGTAAAAGTCGACAAATGACAAAGGAGGTATACTGACCATACATCTCCTGTTGACGACAAAATGGGAGCAGCGTTTTCCAAATGACGGTCTTTAAATGCGGATTTTAATCTCTCTACTAAGCTTGGAGATTATGGCAAAATTCTCCCATTTTTGTTAGAGGACTCCGTTAGTAGACGTCTTTTAGCTGATATGATTTTGATGAAATAATATGGAATGGTACGGATTGGCACGAAATAGAATGGAACGCAAATTGTAACGGAACGAAACGGATCGGAAAGAAACGGAACCAAATAGAAATATGAAATGGAATGTCCACTACCAGTAAAAAAATAACCACCCCACCAATCAGCACTGAGCCCGCTTAGTGTGATATGGATCATTATATCTACAGGGTTTGTATTCATAGGAAATGCAGTGGGGGCCTTAATAAAACAGGGCTAGGGAAATAAATTTAAAAAATGCTTTGTCATAAAGTGGATTAAAATTGTTTTATGATATTACCACAATTCTTGATTATAAAAGTATTACCTTGACAAGTAATAAATTAATATCTCAAAATAATTTGATTAGTAAATTTTGCCATCACAGTAAGCGTCTTGGCAGTGTAGTGGTTACTGAAATATCGGATTATATATCATCCTTAAGCTCTAAAGCTATATAGAAAAATATATGAGCGTTATAAAAATATTAAGTAAACGATGTGAAGAAAAACGGAATCAACTAAAAACCAATATGTAAAGCTTTAAACATTATTTAAACAACTTTTTAATATTTATTTATTTTATTTTTTCTGAGCAACTATTTAATCTAATACATTAAATTCAATCTAAAAGCCATCAGTGAAACCGAGTTCAGGACAAACTAATTTCAAGCTACTTTTTTATCAAGTATATTGAGGCCACTCGATTTAATTGCACTAGAAATAGAAAAGCTTTACTAGCGTCGGCCACGGCCGCCTATGTGGCCCGGAGCCTTTTTAAATTGAATCCCGGAGAAAATCCCATTCCTGGATTCAAGTTCGTTGATCGTAACTCAAAAACTTTGCCAGCTATCATTCTTAATAACGAAACGTGCCTCCTTAAGGAGTTTTAGAAAAGACAATTTTATTAAATGTTCACCACTTATTATGGAAATATTCGTATAAGTATTTATATAAGTCGTATATTTTCCATGTTAAGGTGGGTAGAATTAAGATTTTAAATAACTGACACTAAACCTGTAGTCTTAAACTAAGCTTAATTTAAATAAATATATGTCATTTTACTAAAATTTGAAGCAATCTATACCTCATCATCTCAGCTGGATGACGTCCACTGCTGTATCGAGCTATAAGTACGATCCCGTAAGAAATAGGGGCTTTGGAGCGAGGCCACACGATGCGGTGCGGTGCGGTGCGGCACCGCATCGTAATGATTCGAGGTATAGGGTGCGGTACCGCGGTGAACTGCGTTGCGCTGCGGGCGCATTACCCCTCCCCGCTTCGTCTCTCAGGTCCCATGTCCGGCGCGCTGCGGTGCGACGCCGCACAGCGACCTAACGCGTCGTCTGACATGGTATAGTGATTTGTATGTAGGATGACGCAGCGGCATCGCATCGCACCGTTAACGCATCGTGTGGCCTCGAACTTAGTTATAATAGCCACGCTTGGCTAGCGGGTAATAAAAGGCCATAATTCGGTAACTATTGCTGCTTATTCTATAGTCTACTAGAGGCCTATTACCTCTACTATCATGGTCACATTTTACGATACTCTTAATTGTGAAGGGTCAAAGGGTTTGTGCAATTTTGCTTTGCTCGACTCCACACGGCTCCAATCCACATTTTAGTGTTGTCATATCAAACAGAGTTCGACCTCAACGATCGCGTTCTATTCTACTTCCATCCTTTTAACTTTATTAAAAATTACTTCCCCTCTTAACAGATATTCCAGGAACTATGCTTAAAGGTACACGGTCTGAGTGGTGAGTTATGTGTACTTTATAAAATACAAAAATATTAATTGACAAAAGTAGGTGTATGGTGTCAATTGGTTTTGTGGGGCGCAATTATGATAGTAGTATATAAGAATTTATTTTCCTAGGATCAAGGTGCGGAGTAAATGTACAGCAAAAATAACTAATATTTAGTTCTTACACTTTCGCGCACATTACAGATTTGAATAACTTTTTTATGGATTTTGCGCATAATTTATTTTATATTTTGATTAATATAAAAAAGATAACAATTAGGAACGTGCCCGATTATAATATTGTGAAGGTAGTAGAAAATACAGGACAACCATTATCTTAGTCATCCTGTGTGATCCTGTGATGATGATCAAAATCCATAAAAAAGTGTCGTATTCAAAAATAACTCATGTTCGTATTTATCCATTTTCAACATCATGGAACATGGAACAGATTTGTACAAACTTGAACTTTAAAGTAAATATGTCAAATACAAAGTATAAATTACATAAAGATAAGGAAGGAATGAAGAATTTTTAAACTTTGAGCTAAGAACACTGTGAGAGTAAAAGAGTAAAAGGATCGTTTAAATAATCAATCACAAATTGCAAGTATAAATAAAAAGAAGTTTTTTAAAAAGAGTTATTCTCAGAATAATATCGATATTAATATTTATGGCAAATATTTATTAGACAAAATAATATTTTTTATATTACACCGATTATCCTATTCCGAAGAAAGCACGATGACATTTGTGATATGGATACTAGGGTATCGGATAGTTTTACGGAAAGACAGAATGACAGACAGACATAATGAGGTAATACGGGGTCACGCATACATAAAATATACTTGATATTTTAAGAATACAAAGAAAGAAGTCAATAGGGAGCCATATAAGACCAACGGTCAATACAACAGAAACAATAAGTGGGAGTACACGTGCTTCTTCCTCAAAAATAGAAATTAGTTGTCTCGTAGATCTGATTTTATTCAGAATAGACATCCTTTTGTTAAACTATGACGATCCAGTAAAGGTATATGGTTGCTAGTGTTGTTAACTTTGCTGTGGTGTAGTGCAATAATAGTTCAACTAATCCATTAACTTTTAAGATTTTTTTCAAGGTTGTTAAGTCTGGGCGGAATAATGAGTGTGGAGTTATGATAGGGTATAGGGTCAAAATGGGAAGTGATAAGGTAGAGCTTTGGTTTATCTATAATGATATATATATTATATCATCCTTTTCTAAAATAATATCTAAAATTAATGGAAAATTAGAAAATACCAGAATATAATCTCATTCTGATGCTACTTTAAGAAAATGCTAAGAATACGATAAGATACCATCTTGTTTCGATTGTTTGTAAATATGAAAATCACACTTTACTAAAATCATAATAAACATGTTGATATGATGCATTTTCGCTTATATTATTTACTTGTCTATAATACCACCTGTTCCACTAAATATAATAATAATAAAAATCACTTCAGGATCACTTCTACTCTAATCCAAACGTCAATGTAAGTTAGGTTTTACCAAATCTGTAAATCGTACACTTTAAGAGCTGTTTTACGTAGCTGTACCCGATAATTTTTTTTCATTTAAACTTTATGCATTGTGCAACAGTGGACTCAATGCCAACATCATTCTCTATGACTTAATTTTAGGGCGATGTATAGATATATAAATAATAAAATTCACATCAATCTGCCTAGCTAGTCGAGGTTAACTGACAGACCAAAATTACCAAAATTATATCAACGGTATAATTTTATATATTTTATGCATTTTTCAGTGCTATCTTATAAGATAAATTATTATAATAGAAAAATACTAGAAAAAATTGGCTCGAGTCACAAGTGAATTCTCAGGCGGGGAACGAACCCGTAATCTTTGAAAATCCGGTCCAATGCTCTCCCAATTGAGCTACCGAGCCTTGTGAACACTCGTCGAAATTTTCTAGTACTTTTCTGATTTTACGCTGTAGGCCAGCGTTGTTTCATCAATGAGAGGAACATCCTCTCATATTCGAGAGAAACATTTTAACAAATGTTTGGGCAATCGATTAAGATGAAACAGCCATTTAGTTTTAATTTTTTTATATATTTTATGTATTTTTCAATTCTATCTTATAAGATAATTAGGACAATTGGGAGAGCATTGGACCGGATTTCCAAATGTTACGGGTTCGATATCCGCCTGAGAATTCACTTGTGACCCGAGTCAATTTTTTCTAGTATTTTTCTAATATAATATAAAATTTTCGCACAATTTACTGCTCTACCGTTGGACCAATCGGCCGTTAAAGATAATCGGATATTACTCTAATACCTCACCTAGATTATATTTAAGAACTATAAATTAATGTGACCTATTTTAAGAGTTATTCATTTTAAAATGCAGTGCATCACCAGAACACGTGTTACATAGCCTTCAGCAAAGTCCATTCCAACTGCGAATAATAATGATTGGCACAACATTTCGTATATCCGGCGAATCCCCAAAAATTGTCGTAGTAATTCCGTGAGATTCAATTTAAAATCGCTTTGGGCTCGAATATTCTTGACCGTCCACTGGGTAATTGGTAGGGTAGAGCGTGCATTCAAAAACCAGAACTGCATCGAACGGGCGATTCTCGTATTCCCAATTTAACGGTAAATCTGTTGATTGTTTTCCACTGGCAGTTTGTAAATAACTTGTCCGTTGCCTTCTGTGGGAGTTGTAATTGAAAAGATATTAGTATGAATGGTTGTATCACTGTTACGTCCAATATATTTGGTATACATTTTAGAACTGAAATCTGTTTGTTAAATATCCCATTTGGATCTAATCAATAAAAGATTGAAAGCATATTTGTGTACTTAAAGACGAGGCTTAACAATGATTGACAATCTGAATATTTTATGGTGATTGTCTGTATACCATTTTCCTGTCGTGTCAATTTATAATGGAACTAACTATTATTCGCAATTTAGGGGTTCTTTTTGGGCATGTCATAAAAATATATTCCAAAGCAGTATAAAGAACTTTTCTTGCTCAACTCGTGTTTATTCTTTACATTTTTTAATATAAAAATGCAAATTAATCTAAATATAAAGAATACAGAGTGTGCGTTTAGTCAGTCACAAAATCGGTGATAAATGTTATGAGATTCAGAAAGATTCAAACCCACCTTTTTCTTCCTTATCTATATTCATATTTATATGTCTCTAACTACATTTGTCGATACACTTCAAATGCATATAGGGCGTAAAATTGTATGCAGCCGTAATAAAAACCAGACATCAGTATATTTTGTATATAAACTAGGTTAGGTATAAGTCGCATATCGTGTTATGCCATCTTAAGCCTAACAACTGTTCCACTATCTGAACTACGTAATGTCTTGTTAACGGATAGACAGACGCGGTCAAGTAGAAAACGGGGAAAAAGGGTTCCGTTTACTTTGCATTTATTTGGCCGAAAGTTAAATAAGTTCTTGTGTGCTTTTTGACCCATCCATTAAACCTACCAAGTATAAGTAGGTATGCGTTTTTACGTTACCATATTCAATTTACTTTATTCTTATCTGATTTGAGCAGAGAATATAATAAACAAGAATAATACAAATTTATTTCTTACTAGCTAACCCGGCCACGCGTTGCTGGTATAACCCGGCCACGCGATGCTGGTATAACACGGCCACGCGTTGCTATGGTAACGTTAATTGATTATAAAAACTGTTATTCTTAGGATTGCGGTAACAAACCCACAAAGTCCTTCTTTTATATAATAGAGATTACAAGCTTACAGAGTATTTTTATTTAACCTCTAACCACTTATAGATAAGACATAGTAGGGAGAAGTGAGTAACTTAAGATTATGAAAATGTTTACTATCAAGTTTATTATGTTGTTTTATATACGGACTATCATTTTTGGGACTGATTTATAAATCCCAGATAAAAGTCAGAATATCGTATCAAACCTACAAATTCAAACATGTTGTCGGTTACTATTGTTCTTATGTTAGGAATGGTATTTCTATTTGATTGTGTAACAATTTAGATGACTGATAAACTGTCTCCGAGGATTAAAAATTTGCCCTCAGGGAGTAAAGAAATAAAGAATGGTGGGTAACCAAAGATAAATTGCTCAGGTGTTACAAATAATATGTCTAACGGTTAATTTAGTTCTTACACTTCCGCGCACATTACACATTTAAATAAAACACTTTTTTACGGATTTTGCGCATATTTTATTTTATTTTAATCCTGATGTTTCAACTCCTTTACAAGAGCCGTGATCACAGGATGACTAAGATAATGGTTGTCATGTATTTTCTACTACCTTCACAATATTTTAATTGGGTACGTTCCTAATTGTTAAAAATATTTTAAGAAAATCAAATTGCTTTATTATTATTTACATTTAATTTTTTACATTTTACATTTTATTTTTTGTTGTGAAGGTAGCAGAAAATACATGACAACCATTATCTTAGTCATCCTGTGATCACGGCTCCTGTAAAGGAATCGAAACATAAGGATTAAATATAAAATAAAATATGCGCCAAATCCGTAAAAAGTGTTTAATTCGAATGTGTAACGGTTGTTAATTATATAAGATAAAATACGTAATCAATACGAGCATTTATAATGTATCATTTGAAATTCGACAACTATACAATAGCTTTATAAGTCTTACATCGAAAGACCTTGCACCAAGAAGAAGCCGTAAGAAACTCAGCAAGGGTTAAGTAATAATTAGTATTTGATTTAGGATCAGTAATTAGTTTATTAATTATAAAGTGACAATAAAGTCGTTCGAGCTTGCGTTTTCTTTGGAATCAAAATCCAATAAGAGGATTGTAAACAAATTCGATTTTATAATAAATTCAAGGTAAATTCTGATATAGTCATTAACTGAAAGTAATTACGAACGCTTTCATATGTACTTCTGATAGTTTTAATATGTTTGTTTTTGTGATAATAAAGTTGGGAAAAATCTCGTGCAGGATAGAAATTCAGGCCTGATAACGTAATCACTAGTTTAGTAAGGCTTTTTTCCAGCTGGGCGTATGTCATCCTCAGACCTTTATCTTTTTTTTCCAAAGTGCTTTTTTGTATGTTGCTAATGAATTTCGCCGTAGCATCCGATTCGAACTCCTTTACTGCGCCAGTTCTCCAGGGGTCTGGAGGTGAAAAATTTAAAAGAAAATCTTACTATGATATTTTTGCTGATTTCCAGTACTCAGATCGCCCTGTTTTTTTAGAGGTTCACTTGTTGAATTTTGTTGCTAAAGCGGCTAATAATTTTGTATACAAAATTTCAAAATAAGAAATAATTATTCATGTTCGGTAGTCCGACACTTTATATGAGCAGCAATTTGTCACCCGTTTTATTGGAATACGACGTGATTTTACTTTCGCCGGCTTGTTTTAAATTATATATTTGATACTTTTAGTTCGGTACTCCTTTTTTCTCCATTACCTCTACCGCGAGGGGTGGAAGACTTATTTTAGAACCTCCACGATAATTATCAATCCTAATGTATTTTATGAATGTTTAATAACTGAGTGGGCTATATCATTTGATTTGTGTAGGCTAAATATTATATTTATTTAATTTTAATAAAAATCTCATACATATTTGTCGTCAAAATAATATGTAAAACTAACTTGAATCAATAAATTTGATTGAATTTTTTTAACAATTAGTGAGTGAATTTAAGATTTGAAGTGATAGTAATTTAAACATTTGACATTATTATATTAATATGACTTCTACTGTGTAATGTTATTGTAAATTAATTTTCATAGTATTATTCTTGATATACTGTATAACTCTACATACATTTGCATGATATTTGTTCGTAACTGATGAGAATCGAAGGTATACCCTATTCAAACGCAAACATACTACCTTTTCTGATAGTTTAATATTTCTGTTTCATTGTATTGAAAAGGTGATAACTTTTAATAGGTGTACAAAATCTCTGGACCCACCTAAATTAGGCACGTTATCATTATATAGATATAAAATTGCGAGTTCTGTTCTTATGAATTCAATATTCGGGACTATACATATAATTTTTTTCTTTATTTTTAAAAGTCTGGCTAGCGGGAATGCGTATAGGCCGCGGTCGGTGTGCTAGAAAAATCTACCTCAAGGTCATGTCTTTTTTTCCACTTTCATATGAGAAGGCTCACTGTTTGAAATGTTAGTTTTGAACGAAACGGGCTCAATTCGATTCTCACACATATACTACTGACATAGAGGGCAACCGAATGGTTAATGGTAAAGCTGATAGTCTATTTGACGGATTTTAATATTATTTAAAAAAGAAAGACGAAATGAAGTATATGGTACCTTACACAAGAAACCGGCTACAATTATTTATTACTTGATTTAATATTCACAAAGTTTAAAAGATCAAAATATTCATCAGTCAAATGCTGAAATAGCAAGAAAACATAATAAATTCTTAGTTAAATCAAACAATATATAAAATTTGTTGGCGTATAAGCCAGCTTAATTTAATAGTTAGTGTGGCGTAAGTAAATTTATTCGGTAGTTGTGTACTGATAGGATTTATGATCAATAAAAAAGAAATACTAAGAGACGAGCGATTTGATAACAACACAAGTTGATTTCGAGGAAAGAACATTGGATTTGTAATAATCATGCAAATATATTACTGATCATATTTACAGATAAAGGTCTTTTCCACTCGTCGAAGAAACATTTTGCTTACCTAGAGACACGTGTAAGGGTGACTACTAAAATAATATTGACTGATATATTACTGGCGACAGAACCGGCCAAATGCGTAACTAAAATGTCACCTAGATATTGACCCTAAAACATAATTTAAGGCTAATTCGTATTGTATGTGATTTGGTGTTTACTTGACACAAAAATGCCTTGTTGATGGGTCATGAGGTAATAATTGGTAAGTAATTTAGTGTACTAGCGGCCCGTCCCGGCTTCACACGATTAGACAAAATTCTTTAAATTTGTTCTATTATTAAATATTTTTCCGTTAGCGCCATCTAGCGTCTGGTAGACGAACTACTTGCGGTTAACGCTTTGCTATGGTAACGTTATTGATACAATGGAAAAAGAGCGGAGAGACAAACACACAAACCACTGTGATCTTAGATTATAGATTTACATGTTTAAAAATTCAATAAGGGACGTTTTAAAGCGGTAACTTCAATACCAATGTCCCTAATGGCGGCTTTTTTACATATCCTAGATTCACATAACCCTTGCACGGGAGAATTTTTTTAATTTACATAACTAAAAACTAGATATATCGAAGTGCATCGCTGTGATATAATTGCAATAAACGAAGTTTCCTGGTATACGTGTATATAACAATGATTTTTATTGATATGAACAAGTGTACAAGTTTACTTCGTAGTCTAAAGCGACGTAGCGCTCACGTAGTTTTTAAAAGTTATTACAGATAGCACAACTTTTCTTTCTTTGCAAAAGCTTATGTAAAATGTTTATCTAGGCATATCCTTACATATAAGTCAATACAGACGGAAAGGAAGCATAAACATTCTAATATTACTTGATTACATAGGACACTAACTTTGCCGACAAGCTATATTCCGTCACGGTAACATGATAATTGTACCGAATCGGTGCTAAAATCAAATCAAGTATAGCACTTCAAATTACTACTCAGATAATCCACCTATCATTTGTGATGTGTCTGCTATCATTGTTAATATAATAAATGTAAGCAAATACAAGGTTTTGGAAAATGTTAAAATTATTCTAAGTATAAATTATAATGCCCAACTATTGTGTTGTGTGTTATTGCGGAGTTTGATCATCGATTCGATGACCGACCCTTGAGAACATTGCATAACATCCTCAATTGTAGGTTTTTAGGCCGAACTCGGTAACTACTACGTCATTGATACGCTATTCAAATCTCTGGAAGTTATTAAAGAAAATATCAAATTTGTAAGCAGCTTAAATATGAGTATTGAATACAGAGGCCCTACCATCACGTCTTATCGCGATTCAAGTTCTATTGTTGAAGAGAGACGCCACTATACACTGCGTGTAGCGGTGACTCGCTTTGACAATCGAAATTGCATTGCGCTAAGCGGTTATGGTATGGTCTCTGTTTTATCATAATTATATATGATTGTCAAATAACTGAGATCCTGAAGCGACATTGAACTGACAGCAGACAGTTTCATATTAGGCATATCGTTCACAGGGCTTGTCTAAAAGAAGAAGGGACACCTCACCACCACCCAGACCGCCCAAGGAAACTAACGGAATATTGCAGATGATTCGGGCTTTCTGGGTGAGCAAAGTCAACGAAACTCAAAATAGCTGCAAAGTGTTGAGTTGCAGATACGACACGTTGCTCCATTTAGAAAAATTAGAAGATGAGAAAACAGTTTTACAGTCTAGAACAGTAAACCGAAGAACAGCCCACCTCTCATCGCGACCGGCTCATAAAATTAAATCCGCCTAGTTTAAGGTGCTTGCCGTGATCACTATTTTAAACACGTAAGAAATAAAACTGTTTCGTATATAAATTAATAACAGAAATGGACAACTTTCCAATCAAAGCTCCGAGTATCGGTCGTGTTCGATCTGTCGATAACTTGATTTGAGAGAGTTTACTTTGATATTTCCTCGGAAATGGTTTTTTAATTCAACCATTTAGTTCGCTACTGTTGCAGCTGCAAGGCTTGCATAGATAAAGATTAGAAAGTATCTGGGGAATAAATTAAAATTAAGAAGCTTTCTTAGAGATACGTTTTAATCATGTACTTAATGTACTAAGCGATGTTATGTGCGGCGGTGAATAGATGTCGCTGCTACATACTCATCAAACCAATATAAGCCCCGTACCAGGGTTCAATCTAAAACCGTTGGTGCAAAAGTCATGATCGGTACTGTTGAACCAACCGGTCATTGAAAATTAACATTAGTTTTCTCTATGTATTCATCATCATTACAGCCCTTTGACGTGCACTGCTGGGGATACCAGGTGTATCTTTAAGGATACCTTTAAGGATCTTTAAATAGATCAATCATGAGCAGCCCGTCTCAACAGCTTCCCGTGACTAGATTGTCGGTCCACCTTATGGGAAGCCTTCCTACGGACATTGTAATGATTAACATTACATTTACATTGCCTGATTAATAAACTAAAATGTTAAATAACTATAATGAACACAATCATGGTGATATTATTTGCACAATATCTTTATGAATAATTAATTTTATTTTGACTTTAACTTTCGTTACTCAATTCATGATATGTACAACATTAAAGTTTTTGTTGCACTATTTTATATTTAAACGATAAGATACATATTACGTAATTAATAAACGGTATTTTTAAGTTTAATAAAGGATGTTTTTTAGATTGAAAACAGTATTCTAGTGATACTGAATAATGAAAGTGGATGTTCCATATTATAATAAAACACGTATAGCTTTTACATTTTCTAGCGTTAGCAGAGTAAAACTAAATTTAGCTCGAACGTCTTTGTGATGTCGTTTATGAGTTTACAGGAACTTTGTGTTTATGACATTAAAAGCATCCACATGACACTCGCTTTAACGTAGTTCGTGCAAGTAAACGAAGTGTTAGGCGCGTGGTTCGTTTTTGCGGCAATCTTCACTTTGAACTCATAACGATAGATGGGCATCGTAATAAAATATGTCTGATAATCACTTTGCTTCATTTTCTCTTGAACACAACAGCAAATGCAACGTTAATACCAAACAAAGAGACCGTTAACCATCACTATTCAAATTTAGATTTTAGAGTTAATAAATTGTTGAACAACATGAAATTGTTATGAAAAGAAATCAGTCTATACATACATATAATTAAAGTATGCTCTTTTTTGGAAAATATTATATTTCATTTTTTTTTTTATTATCGTCATCTCAGCCGGAAGATGTCTACTACAGGATGGAAAGCCTCTTCCGAAAACTGGAGGACCATAATCTCCATGCTCGGCAGATGGGTTGAAAGTCGCAGCAAAAAATACAATATTTAAAAAACGAATAATCGTAGTTCTGCAGGTATCATTAGTTGTTTAACTACATCCTCAAGTATGAAGGAATGGTGCTTTTCTATTCTACCTGTTAGTATAATCGAGTTTTTAATACTTTTTATTGTTTATAGTTTGGTAAAATAATAAAATAATAAATAAATTACGCTTTATTGCACACACAGACAGAATACAGAGAAATAAAAATAACAAAGAAAAGTATACAGACAGGCGGCCTTATTGCTAAACAGCAATCTCTTCCAGGCAACCTTGGGTGAAAAGAATAAATAAATATAAAAGGATAATGATGAAGTGGGTGCGCATATTGAGAGGAAAAAAAGGAAAGGAAATATATATTTTTTAAAGGTAATGGTGCATATAATAATAATAAGATAAGAAAGAAATAAAGATAAAATAGAGTCAATAAATATTAGAGGAAAGGAAGTAACTTTTAACTCTGTCGCGAAATGATCCAAGAGTTTGAGCCTTTCTGATAACCTCTGGTAGTGAGTTCCATAAACGGACAGCGTAAACAGTAAAGGAATAGGAAAAGAAGTCGGTAGAGGGCCGTGGAACTTCCAGGGAAAGGTTGGTTGCCGAACGCAAACTACACTGCGAGGTTGAGGAGCGAAAGGAGAAACAAGTTTTTAGGTAGGGTGGAGAGGATGGCAAAAAAAGTATGGAATAAAGGAGTGAAAGAACATGTAAGTCCCTGCGCCGGCGAATAGGGAGCCAGTTCAGTTTAGAACGGAAGTGAGACACGTGGTCATACTTACGAAGGTTGAAAATGAATCTGATACAGACATTCTGGAGTCGCTCGAGTTTATTTAGTAACTCTTCCGACAGATCAGGGTAACAGACATCAGCGTAGTCAATAATTGATAAAAGGAGAGATTGTGCTAGATTAGTTTTTGTCCTTATAGGCAGAAAATTACGGAGCCGATTAAGCGAGCCGTACGCAGCAAATACCTTTTTCCGCAATTCATCCACCTGTGGTCTCCAGGACAAATGCTGGTCAAAAATAATACCGAGGTTCTTGACAGTTTTCGAGTAATGGATAACAGCACCGCCAAAAAACACTGCGGGAAGTTGCCCAAAATCTATCCTCGAAACGTAATGAGGACTACCGATTATTATGCACTGCGTTTTAGCTGGATTAACCGCCAGACCAAAGGATTTACTCCAGGTGCTGATTTGTGCTAAATCTGAATTGGTGACTGCTATTGCGTGTGGTAGCTCTGTAAGGGGCGCCTGTATATATATTTGTAAGTCATCCGCGTAGAGGTGGTAGGAACTAGAAATCGATTGTGTGATAGAATTAATAAAAATCGAAAAAAGAAGTGGAGATAAGACGCCACCCTGAGGAACACCGGCATTGATATCGCTCCACTCAGAGAAGGATTCTCCAGTGCGAACTCGCTGCCGTCGCCCTAGCAGGTAACTTCGAAACCAATCAATTGCAAATGGAGATATGTTTAGAGAACGTAAAACACCAAGAAGAATGTCAAAATCAACAGAGTTAAATGCGTTACTAAAATCTAGTAATGTTAGTACTGTGAGCTGTTGATTATCCATCCCCCGGCGAATGTCATCCGTAATCTTAACTAATGCAGTAGAAGTACTATGGCCTTTACGAAAACCAGACTGATAGGGGTTGAGGAGCTGATTTGAATCCATGTGATCAGTAAGTTGGCGGTGGATCAACTTTTCCAGGACTTTGGAGAGAAAAGGAAGGATGGAAATAGGTCGGAAATCTGTAAGCATCGTGGGTTTAGATTTTTTGGGAAGTGGAATAACATGTGCGTTTTTCCAGGAATTAGGAAAGGTGCTCGTTCTAATAGATGTATTAAGGATGTGGGTGATAACAGAAACGAGGACATCAAGGATTAAAAGGATCATTTTGCGGCTAATTGCATCAGTACCTACAGCGTCGGATTTAATTGACAGAATCGTTCTCTTTACATCACAGCTTGCAACTTGATGAAATACTAGAGGAGCAGATTCTTGAGTTGGCAAATTTAAGAGATATTGTAGCGTATCGGCTTTCAGATTACCGTCAATAGGTATATTCGAAGTGAAATGTTTATTTAATTGGTTGAAATCAATATTGTTGGGGATACTATTTAAGCGAGCTTTGCCAACACCAAGATTTTTGTTCAGGAATTTCCATACATTGACGGGATCTTCATTTTCTACGGAATTATGAATGTGGCGTCTTATAGCGTCCCTAACCACCCTATTGCACCGGTTTCTAGCTTGGTTGTATCTTATTTCATTACGCTTCGAGGGATCGCGTTTATATCTTGCTTTTGCAGTATTTCTTTTCGCCTGAAAGGCCCGTATCTCGTCCGTTAGCCAAGGAGCCGGAAGGTGTTTTAATTTAACGGGACGCACAGGAGCATGAACATCATATAATTCCATTAACGATCTATCAAGAACCTCAAGTTGCGTATTAACACAATCGGTGGAAAAAATTGGTGACCAGTCGATATTAGCGGCAGCTTCAAGTAGTCGATCTTGATTAATGTTATTGAAACTACGCTGAAGCAGTACAGTTGGTTTTTGTTTGGGGGCTCGGATACGATACGACAAGTATACCAAATCGTGGTAAGAAAATGCGTCAGCAGAATGCTGACCATGCTTAACAGTAGAAGTAGGGGAAGAGACGATCATAAGGTCAAGAAGAGAAGGGGTGCAGTTGGGAAAGTGATGAGTTTCCTTTAGTGGTAAAATATGTAAATTGGAAGAGTTAACTATGGATGACAGTTTATTTGCACGGACATTATCCTTTATGAGACATGTATTGAAATCGCCCATTATAATATTATGACAGTATAAAGGGACAAAATTTTCGAGGAGCTGCTCAAAAGACTGAAAATAGTCGACCCGTAGCGAAGGACTGTAGAAAACGCCTAGTAAGAGTTTGGAATGTAACAAAGATACCTCAAGAAAGAGATGCTCGGCACTGTTTGGAGGGGGTGGCTGCGGAGAGTGACTAATAATAGAATACGATATATGTGAGCGAAGATATATAGCCACACCTCCATGAGAGGAACTTACACGATCATTACGGATTAATTGGAATCCTGGTAAAGAATAGGAGGCAGATGAGAGACTTGGATGAAGAAAGGTCTCAGAGACAAGTATCGCATGAATGTTTTCGCAATCAAATGACGAAAGCATATCAGGAAAGTGGGCCGGAATACTTTGAGCATTGATATGTACAACGTTGAAGTTTTTTGGAACATCACTGAAAGTATAACTCAGAAGATCAGACAAAGGACGGTCTATACTTTGGAGACTAGAGTTAGAAGAAGAGGAGCAGGATAGAAATATATCATCACCATTGACCGACAAATTCATAAACTAAAATAATAAAATATATAAAAGAAAAAAAAAGAAAAACAAAATAACAGTTAATAAAATACATAAAAATAAAGTACCCGCAGGCTGGCTGAAAGAATCACACGTAGGAACAATAAAATATATAAAAATAAAAAATGTATACAGCATTTACATGACAAAAAAATAATAACAAATACATGAAGCATTACAACACAAAAAAAAGAAATCACAGTTATGATATCACATGACAGACCACAGACCTGTTCCAGTCTGTTAATTACTACATTACCTTGTATACTAGTCTGTGGTATGTCATGCGACGCGCAAATACGAAAAGTGACATGACATAAACAATAAATAGCGTACAAGAGATAAAAAAAGGACATTATTATGAAAACACCTACATTTCACAAGAAGTAAATTAAAAAAGCCTATCAAACAAAACAATACCTAATGTAGAAAGTTACTAAATTAACATAAGTAAAAACAAACAATAAATAGGTAAGTAGGAAAAAACAAAACCATAAAATTAACAATTACTTGAAATTGCACATTATGCAATTCGTTCACCTCACTTATTTCTCTTGGCAGAGGTGGCTCTTCTATTCCTCTGGACTGGGGCTGAGAATGGAGGATCACTTATAGTGGCCGCAGACGTCGCTGTTGCCGAGGATGAGCCGATACCTAAAGCAGCCACACGGCTGATGTCAGCCAACGACGAAATGCGGTGCCGCTTGCCATCGCCACCAACAGCCATTATCCGACCAGCGTTCGTCCAGCACTTACTAACACCAAACCGATCCCGCGCAGCAAGAAACACTTTGTGGCGAAGTTTAGTCAAAAACTCCGACATAGTTATGCCAGTGCCCTTTAAGCTTGACTTCGCCAGCCACAGATTGTCACGAAGCGACTCCGACTGTAGCTTTATTAAAAGTGGTCTGGATCTTTTGTCTGGTTGTGCCTTGCCCAATCGGCTAGCCCGAATTATATCAGCCCCATTCAATTTTATCGCAGCCAGATGTTGAGATGCTATTTTGAGTACTGCTGCAGTTGGTGTCTCATCATTGACCTCGGGGACTCCATGAAGCAGCAGCATAGCACGTCTACTTCTCATCTCAACATTGTCACACTCCGATGTCAGCACAGCTACTTGTAGCTCCAAGCTCTTCAATGCTGCCAAAACAAACACCCGGAAAGCCTCAAACTCAGATGCCAGTGAAGACAATGTTGGTTGCTGAGGTGTGCTTGATTTCTTCAGTTCACTTTCAAATGCTGCCATCCGCTCAGCAAAGGACTGAGTCAACGCATCAATAGTTCCTTTTATGCCTTCCATTGTGTGAAAATCAAAGTGTTGTGCAGTGTTCACTAGTAAAGTTGTGAAATAGTAAAATTGAGAGGAGAAAACAACTGCAGGTACTTTCCAATATTAGTACATACTAAATTCAAATAAATTAGGATGAATAATGTAAATAATATTTAAAATTTAATAATAAATTGCAGAGCACAAAAATTAATGTCTTCCTAATTTTACGCCTACCCACGAAAATCCTTTCTGCTTTCCGTTTTTAAACTTCTTAATGCATATCTTTGTAGTTGTTAACAGTCCATAAGGCAGAAAATATATGAAGGGATACCAGGTTTGTTCGTGATAGCTAGGGCTGACAAAATATTTTCAAAAAGTGTCATGTTCTTTGATATCATTTTAATACCATATCACATAAACCATTGCAACTTTTATGCCATCTGTGTTAAGGTGCTAATCTATTTTTAAAGCAGGATTTATTAATTTGGCCTTGTATATTATGTTAAAAAATAATAATAATAATAAAATAATTATTCTTGAGTTGAATGGAATATTATTTTTGCCAGATACATACTAAATTTGGGAGTTGTTTATACATGTACAAGACGTGAGCGTGAAAATTATAGTTTTTTACAAATGAAAAGCTTGTCTAGTCTCAGTAACGTAACACGGATCTTTAGACTTTACTATGCATATCTGACGTAACTTTACTAGAAAAAAATCATCATCATCATAATTAAAGTTTGTCAAGGCATCTGTATCAGTACCTTAATTTAAAAAGCAATTGCCAGGATATTAAGTCTTGTCTGAGAACTGAGTTGATAATATAATTAATTTCTAACACTTAAAAGCTTAAATACTAACATTTAAAATAACAATACTCGATGATAAATGTTTTAAAGATTACTCTACTTTAATTACTTTTAAATCAGTGTTTCGTTGAGAACCCTAGTAACGGGGACCGTTCAAAATACAATTACATAAGACGAATCCGCCAGTCGCAGTGTGAGTTCAATACGAAATATTGGATGAAATAACGGCGATAGCGTTTCACCGGATCGGATATCCGATGCCATTATATTTATTGCTTTTGGAAAAGTGGCCTCCGGTGATGGCGGAGAAATTAAAAACCCTGTCGTTGCTTTGTTGAAGCGAGCGATTTGTTAGAGGATGCCTTTTAAGAAGTGGCAAGTACTTGGTGTGTTTTGTAAGATAAGAAATGCTAACCTTCGTTGTTGGAGTAATTCTTTATGTTGTGAAACGGCATTCATGTTTCACTATAGCTTTCTAAGAAATGGATGTCCATACATCTTGCAAACGTCAAAAAAGTATGTATGTCAGCTAAGACGCTCGACTGGAGTTCATATGTTAAACACGATTGTCTTTGAATAGGCACAGAAAATAAAAAAACAAATCTTAAAAATAAAACTGAAAGGTGCAAAAAATGTAATGCTGTCATTTGATCAATAAATTTTACTCTTCATATTTTTTTCAAACCGGGTGCCTTATATAAAAATAAATTTTTAAGAAGTAAAACCCAAAAAATTAGGGGCTAAAAAGGAAAAAAATCCTATAAGACCAATTATTTCTCATCGGTCTGTATTTCAAACATTATTTTCTCAGTTAATAGGGGAGGTATTAAAAAGGCTTTGCGGTCAGAGTCTTTCTCGAAACAATAAAGATAATGCCTTTTCTGATGAATATTTTAACATTCGTAAGTTTCAAAGCACAAGGAAATGTAACAACTCGAAACAGGTCAACTCGTATCAACTTGTTCTCACATAAAAATAGTTATTACGATTACAAACATACATTTGCAGCTGTAGAATTGCTCATGACATATGTCAATATATAAAAGAAATATTTTTCAACTACAAAGTAAAGTTTGTCTTTCAATCCGTTTCGCTTTTCGTTACAGCAACGATGCTTCCGAAGTTTTTGAACTTTACCAAAGTTCTGAAAATGTACACATCGATTCTGTAAATGTTTACCTACTTTGCCTTAAAGATATCATTGATGTAGTATCAATATTTTGAATAAGTATATACGTTCTGGTTTTGGAGTTTTTCAAAAAAACAATACGAAAAACAGTTGGAATTCTGCGACACTATATCGCTCCCGTATTTTACGAAGTGGAAGCTTAAAAATTTGCACGGAGCTTTCGTTACCCCGTTATACTCCCAGCCGTTCAGTTGTTTTTTATAAATGAAGATACAAAAACGTGTTTAATAAATATAAGTTTAGTTGCAGTATGCTGCCCGGCATAAATGTGGGTATGTTCTCTTCAAAATTGTATATACTGTATTTAGTTCTTACACTTCCACACCTATCGCACATATAAAAAAGCGTCCTGAATTGGGTAAATCTATTATCTGAGATCACAGTAGTTTGTGTGTTTGTTTGTGCGCCCTTTTTCCCGCTCTTTTTCCACTGTATCAACAACGTTACCATAGCAACGCGTTAACCGAACGTAGTTCGTCTACCTGACGCTAGATGGCGCTAACGGAAAAATATTTAATAATAGAAAAAATTAAAGAATGTTGTCCACCCGTGCGAAGCCGGGACGGGCCGCTAGTCTATAATCTAAGATCACAGTTGTTTGTGTGTTTGTCTGTCCGCTCTTTTTCCCCGCTCTTTTTACATGGTATATGCATTACCAAAGCAAAGTGCTAATCGCACGTAGTTCGTCTACTGGACGCTAGATGGCGCTAACGGAAAAATATTATTATTTTTTCGTTAGCTAATATAATAGAAAAAAATTAAAGAATTTTGTCCACCCTTGCGAAGCCGAGCCGGGCCGCTAGTAATATAAAACATAATTATACACGATTAAAATATAATTACCATAAAAAATTAAACTGCGTTATCAGTATCGACTACTGATACTATAGACCTAGGTTTAAGCGCAAAAAAAAACATGAACTAATTTATCCTTAAAAAACTTAAAAAATGGTCTATCTCAAATATTTACTACGACTTTACTATCTTATTGAATACGTAACTTACACATAGGTATGTATCGGTGCGCAATGACCCAATCTTGGGGCGTGCAAACATAAAACCCCCGCCGCCGCGCCCTTCCCCGCTGCGCCTCTCCCCCGCTGCTCCGTTCCCCCGCACTAGGGGTGTCCGTTTTGGAAAAACATCGATGTTTTTCTCGATTCGATAAATCAGAACTGTACATCGATGTCTTTCGATGTATCAGGTGTAAACAGCGATATTTTGTACGCATCGAGTACTTTTTTAGGGTTCCATACCCAAAGGGTATAACTACTTGTCAAGCCACGGTAGTAATTGCCAGTCAACATCCCTCATCAGTCCTGGTAGCAATTGCTACCATATTCAAATTACCGTGTGGCTTTAAATTACGATTTATTTTTGAGTTTTTATTTATCGTGAATAGGAAAACGCTTGACCGCCATCACGCCTGATGGTAAGTGACGATGCGATCTAGGATGTAACGCGCTTGCCTAGAAGAAACCTATTCACTAGTGACTTGAAGATCCTAAATTGTATTTATCAGGCAAAGAGTTCCGCTCTTTAGCGGTACGTATTACAAAATTGGAACCAAAAATCTTAGTGCGACTCTTTGGTATATCAAACAAATAAAGCCAATTCGTAAGTCTGGTTGTCCGATGAAAAAATGGGGACGGCGGAACAAGGCTGTGCAATTCTGCTGCACACCCTCGGAAATGTATCCTATAAAAAACGGATAGGCTAGCTAACTTCCGTCAATGTTCAAGGCCCTTCAGCTTATTATTAAAAAGTTCGTTATTGCCGATGAGTTTCTTCGCCTTCGACTCCAGCGTCTGGAGTTGATATTGGACGGAACCGTCCTAAAGATACACAGATCTTAATATTCTGTGGTGGATTCTGTATTAATCAGCTTTATGGTAGTATTTTTTGATTGCTCCTGGCTTAATTATTAAGCGAGAAATAGGCATTTTTATCTAAGAATCCGACATCGTTTTCATTATTCGCACTGTACTGGGACTGTTGAGAGGGGTAAGGCGCGCGGTAACGGACTGACAAGTGGAAAAATGGAACCCTATTACTAAGATTTCGCTGTCCGATTGTCACCAGCCTGTATCTCATGCCAGTGCACTATTGAATCATCAACTTTTCTTTTTTAATTAAACAAATAGGGAAAAAAATATTAGGCAGAATTTTAGTGGTTAAACTTGAGTTTTTATGAAATTCATTGGTAAGATAAAAAATACGTGTGTAAACAACAACTACGCCTCCAAGCCCTCAGATGGTATTTGAATTTATATCTTATAGAAATATTGCATTGTGAATGCAAAAAATTAAATTAATAACATAATTATAGCTGGTTCCATCTTAATCGATTGTTAAATATTTGTAAAAAATATTCCTTTCGATGTTGAAGGTAGTTAGCATTCAACATTGGTGGAACGATACTAGCTCATAGTAGAAGTTGAAATACGTTTGTAAAATTCGACACGTTTGCCAGCGTCTCGGTAGCTCAGCGGTCAGAGCAGTCACCCGGATAGCGAAAGGTCGTGGGTTCGTATCCCATCTGAGGTCTCAGAGGCGTAGTTGTTTTTTACACACGTATTTTATATCTTATAGAAATATTGCATTTTGAATGCAAAAAACATCGATACATCGAGTATATCGAAAGCATTTCAAAACATTGGATCGATTCGATGCATCGCATTGTAAACATCGATGTTTTCAATGCATCGATGTATATCGAATATCCCTAACCCGCACCACTCTGCACGTGTATAATCCCGGCATTTTGAAATCACGTGACATGCGCAGTAGTAAATAATGTACCTAAACTTGCTACTGCGCATGTCACGTGATTTGATGACGTAAATGCCGGGAACATAACCATTTCTTTGACCTTGACCTAATTACTTAGTTACCACTCGTCAGTCGGCCTGTGCGCATACGCTTTTGTGATCGATCAGTTACACTCGTTAAGTACATAATAAAATCATGGCTTATCAGTTTACATCTCGTGAATATGTCATGATGGTTCGTGCTTATTTTTTGAGCGGTGAAAACGTGTCGGCGGCTTTACGGATGTACCGAGAGCTGTACCCGAATGCTCGACAGCCAAACTACAGTACAGTGTTAAGTGCTTATCAACGGCTCCTAGACCATGGCTCATTTTACGTGCCATCGCACGCGCAAGGAAGAGGGAGACCACCGATCTCTCAGAACTTGTATGACGACGTGGTGACGTACTTTGAGGAAGATCCACGAAGAAGCACCCATGATGCTGCTCGACGATTTGGTATTAATCAATATTCGGCTTGGAAGATAATAAACTCGGCTGGTATGCATCCGTACCATTATCGTAAAGTTCAAGAACTTACGACCGTTGACCGAGAGCCGAGGATTACTTTTTGTCGTTGGGTAATAAGTAATCCAAACGCCAACGTGCTTTTCTCCGACGAGTGCCTTTTCACCAGAATAGGATTGTTTAACCATCATAATGAACATTGGTGGTCATACAGGAATCCTATGCTCACGCGAGAGCATTCGTTTTAACATAGGTTTAGTGTAAACGTTTGGGCCGGCATATTGAACGATGAAATCATCGGTCCATATTTTATTGAGAGCCGACTCACGGGCGAAACCTATTTAAATCTACTCCGCACGATGGTTTCGACTATGTTGGATGACATTCCACTGGCGAACTTGAGAGGGTTGTGGTTTCAACAAGACGGTGCACCTCCACATTACCATCGTGCTGTGAGAGAGTACCTCACCGAAGACTTCGGTGACCGATGGATCGGCCGCGGCGGCCCGGTGCCGTGGCCCGCGCGCTCACCAGACCTTACACCTTTAGACTTTTTCCTATGGAGTGAAATAAAGCGTAGAGTGTATGTAAGTGAACCTGACACTATTGAAGTGCTAAAACAGCGAATAATAGACGCTTTTAATGAAGTGAAAATGCAAAGAAACGTATTAATTTCTTTAAAAGGAAATTTGTTAAAACGGGCTAGTGTGTGTGTTGAAAATGGAGGAGGACACTTTGAACAATTAATGAAATATTTGTAAGACAGTGACTTTAATGTGAACAGGTAATGTACATAACAATAATCTTTTTACATATGCTAATTCTAACTATGTTAATACGCCAAAATTACTCGTGAATAATTTAATGACCTATTTGCATTTTGGTTAAAAAAAATTTGTATGTTATTTTGTTAACTTAATACCTATCTAAACGTAATTTTGTCGGTTCTACGCCCAATAAAGTATGAAAGATAAGTTTGATTTATTAATTGAGTATTTACCTATCGGTGCTTTTTGGTTCTTGAGCGGGAGTGGGGCGGCTTGCTAGCATATATTCTACCTTATTGCCATGTACAGTAAGTTCATTTTCACTTGAGATGGTGTGATACGTTTTCATTGACGGAAGTTCATTGAATACAATGTATTGTGTCTCTAAAAATGGCGATATTTTCCGCAATTTTAAAAACTGAATAACTTTACTATTATTACTAAAAAAAAATTCTTCGCATATTTATAATATTGATGCTTTCTTAAATTTGGCATTCCATTTTTTATGGTAATTAAAATTTATAGGTGTATTAATAACGTTATACAAATCGCAAACATTATAGCGTAAGCCATTATGATCCTGGAAATAATAGGTAATAAGCATTTATTCCTGAATCATCATACAAACATAATTATGAATACCAGACCTCTGGATAAATTCCGGATTAACCCACAACAATTATGTAGTCCCAAAGTAAGCTGAGCTTGTACTTTGGGTATTAAAGAAAATTCAGAATACATTAGTAAGTATGTAGACGCCCATGACTGGGGAACAAATGCTTATGTTTATCACACAAACATATGCCCTTACTGGCAATCGAATCTGGGATCTTTGGCGCAGAAGATAAGATCGCTACCAAACCCAAGATATATGATGCATAGACAATCGTATCAGTTATTAATGATAGCTATACTTATATTTAGCTACTCGTAGATACCAAAATCATAGCAAATACAAAGAAGTAACTTCACTTAGTTTTAAGTTGAAGTTTTTGATAGTATTAAGTCACAAACTTTCTCTTTATTTTTCTCTGTTTATAGCGGACAATTGTGGAGCCCAACTTTAAATTCATATTTAGAACTGTTTTTCCATTGTGAGTTCCTTAATAGTATGAAAATAAGTTCTGAATTTTTATTCTTAATTCATAAGTGATCTGCATAAACGAAAATAAGCATTTTGACATAATTGTACTAATGATATACAAATTACCTTTCCTATACCCGTTAATAGTACAGACTAGTGATGTAACGAATGTCATTTTTTGAACATTCGCGAATGCAGATGCGAATGCGAATATCTGGTACCGATATTCGCGAATGCGAATGCGAATATTTAGTTTTTGTTCAAAATTGGCGCCAATTGTCTATGGCATGGCGGCTGTCTCGTTCGGATTGCCGAGTTGATATGAATGAACTCATCCGACTGAAGTATCATTCCGCTCGCGCCGGTCTTTTCGTAAACAAAACAAGTGAATTTTGAGATTAGAGTTTCAATAGTGATTTATTAACATGAGTAAATCTAATCCTAGTGAAATATCGACTTATTTCACACTTTGCGATGCTGAACGAGGTAGATGCAAAGTTAAGACTAATAATGTATTTACGGCGGTAAGTACATTTTTCTTGCATTAAAAAACATGAGAAATTAATGGATTTTGATTTTATGAACATACTATTATTTTCGAATTGTTTTTTCTAATATTCATATTCGCAAAACATTCGCAGAGATTTTGCGAATGCGAATGTCAATGCGAATATGCAAAACTATGCGAATATTCGCGAATGCGAATGCGAATGCGAATATTCGTTACATCACTAGTACAGACATTGACACAATTACAGGCACATAAAAAGTAATGACTATCATAAAACGTACCTCGTCACTTAATCTAGTTATTATCTGCAGATTAAATATATTAACTTCATTTGATATTGTGTAATTAAACTAAAAAAAAAAACACATCTACTATCGATGTCATATCATTTATATTCTACATTAAGCCCAAACTATGTTACTACTGATTAATAAATACGACTGCTAATTACTTACCTTATATATTTTTTTTCTATAGAACAAAGTGGAGTTAAATGTTTAAGTAATACTTACTTAAGGTATTTATATTATAATGATTATTCTAAGAAAAAATATTTTTCTCCATAAATTGTAAAGCGTAATATAAATTTAAGCTGTTGTGCTGATATATTTTATAGTTAGCTATTTATTATAGCACAAGCTTTGCCTGGCGTGAAAAGATCATTTTTGTTGATCATAGATAAACCTTTTCTGGCATGCGTTTAACATTCCCTGAGAAGCTAACATAATCACCTAAATAATAATAATTCAGATGATAAAAACAAAGTACTACACATGCTATTATATTTTTTATTTTAAATGAATAAATAAATATTTCTTACATTGACACCAATTAGCCTAGCCCAAAGCAAGCACTGTAAGGCCTGTGTTATGAATACTAGGGTAACGGATGGATATATGATACATAGATTTGTAATGTTTATAGATATATATAAACACCCATGACTCAGATGCTCGTATTCATCATACAAACATCTGCCCCTTCCAAGGTTTGAACCGAGGACCGACGGTCCGACGGACGAAAGGCAGGATCGCTACCGTTGCACCAAACGGTGAAGTAAAATCAGTGAAGTATCTTTCGTTTCAAGTCTACACAGTATTATTTACACATTTTCAGAACAGTGACAAGTCAACTCTACAACAAAGTTATGAATCGTAGCTTGTTGAAGCCTCTGTTACTTTATTTCCAAAGTTTTCGTTGTGTACTTTTTCGAAAGATAGTACAATACCAACTTGTCTCGTAAGTTTCCTAGACTTTCGCTAAAAGCAATTACGTATGACATGACAGTGTTATTACTTTATCGATGTAACATTTTTTGACACATTTCTTTAAATATCGTTACTAATTATTCTTAAATTACTATTCGCACATCTCACTCACTTATCAAGATGTAAAATAAATTAATGAGCTTAGTCAAGGGAATCAAAACTTTTATACACTTAATACTAAATCTAAAATCTAATATGTATTCGATGCTTTTTTGTTTCTCCTTATGGTGGTAGACAAGGCCTATGCCCCAGCTTTAAGGACATTAATAGGATAATGATGATAGTTGGTTGTTTTTGATAAAACAAGGTACATTAAAACATAGCCCAATAACAGACAGGGTTTTATCTTCTATATAAATAGATAATATTACATCATTCATTTCGATTTTCTCTACCTGATATCATCACTGCCAACATACACTGATAAAGAACTTTGGACTTTATAATTATACGACGATAATTTGGATGCTAAGCTTAAACTCATAGTCTTCAAAAATACATGGCTATTCCGAAAGTATACAAATTTGGATAGTTGAAGAGATCGTTTTTTAGCAATAATTAACACAAATTCACTTCTATGTTTATAATCATTCTTTCATAATAAAATGTATTATTACATTTGCCCAGACTAATAATTAGTCTTCTTGCGAGTTTGAAGTAAACATGCCTATAGATCTATTAGATACGATCAATATTGCTTTAACTGTTGTTATTGGCGTGGATTCCAGCTCTGGAACAAGAGAAGTAGTGACAATAGTTATCAAAACAAAGCATTAGCAGAATCCATGGTTGTCAATTTAAAAATGATAACCCTGACAATGCGATGGCAAAATGACAATTTATGGCAACTAGTTTTGCTATAAAAAACTGTGCCAGTGTTGATGACATTTATTCAATCAATGGAAGATAAGAAAACACACATTATTTTATATGAGAATAATGATTGAAAAGTTCACATAAAATTAAAAATAATTAGGCTAACGAGAAATTCCGTTTGAGTCCTTCTCACTACATCGTAAATTTTTTTCTTACATAATACTAATGTTAGTAACCATGAAAGTGTAAAATAATAAACAGATACACAATACATCTATCTCATAATTTTGATATTTTGAAGCTAGAAAATAAATTTGTACGTAAAGAAACTATCTCAGGCATAAAAATAACTATATCTGTACCTTTTGAGATATCTGGAAAGTTACATGAATAGCTATTATACACGCAACCATATACATAAACAAATAAAAAAAAATGTGTCTCACTGCACGTAATTGTAATTTAAACTAGTTATACCATCTGATATTTGTTAATTTAATTCTGTTGATTGTACCATCACAATTAAATTTGATTTTGATTGTCTCGGATTTCCAAGATGGTGGGAGCCTGATGCCCTGTGCTAACGGGTAATTTCTTTTTACCTATTTCGGGCATCAGTCTCACACAAACTTAGCCTAAGATTAGTAACGTTAAGTATTGAAGTAAGAGTTTGTGGTGAGAAAATAAAGATTTTATTTATTTATTTTTTTTACCAAGGTAACAGAAAATGCGTGGTTCGATCTCGTGCGCGACAAAAGTTGATTTCAGAATGCAAATTTTGAAAGCAAATTTATCCTTAAAAGCTGTTTGTTCAAAAAGACGCCCTTATCCTCTAACTGCACATTTACGGCAAGTTATATGCGACATGAGCAGCGCTACTAGCGCCCGTAACGAAACATAACAACTTTTGAGATGACACATACTTTTCTAGAAATGTTCTATATTTTCGTTAAGTCTCGGTGAATTATTTTCGTATTCTCTTGACAGGTTGTGTTTTCAAAGCACTTAGAAGACATACGTTTTATGAGTGTCAACAAATTCAGTGTCTTTTGTGTTTTAATATTTTACATGAGACATTTTTAAGTGGGACAAGTTAAAAGCCTTTAATGTCGGTAGTATCGGTCTACTTTTTCTGGGAAAGTAAACAAGAGATGAAAATATTCAATATACTCCTGAGGTAAAAATAAACTTTTTATCACAAGTATATCTTTCGTGTTTTTTAGTTTGGTTTTAATTATTATAACACATACATTTTTATTGAGTCTAAATTAAGTGGGTGTGGTTTCGAGTCTCACCTGACACCTAACACAAGTTGAATTTTTTCGTGTAATAAATTCTTTAGATATAAATATCTAGTAGTGAAATGCCTAAAATAACAAAAGAATAACAATGATATCTTAATTATTTTATGTTATAACAAAGAACTGAAAATAGGTTGTTCAGATAGAATATCTAGTACGGCCAAAAGTTTTGTGTCAAATGAAAAAGCATTTTTTTATGAAGTAATGTAATATATCTAAAACTTATATACATGTACATATTTATTAAAGTGTCAGCAAAAAATAAAAAAATATTTTATTCGAAATGGCCACCTTTGACTTTTATACAGGTCTTTAATCTGTCTGGCCACGAACCTATGGATTTACGCACTGTTTCCATGGGGAATTCCGAGACTGCTTGCTCCAGAGATTTTTTAAGAGACTAGATGTCGCCGTGATGTTTAGAGTAGGACATGTCCTCTAAAACTGTACATAACATAATTTGTAGTCTAAAGGGTTGAGGTCTGGGCTAGATGAGGGCCAGCTTCAGCTCTCATAAAGTCCGGAGTGTTAGTTTCAAGCCAGGCTTGGGTAGTTCGTGTCTTGTGACCTTGTGCAGAGCCCTGCTTGAGAGTCCACGGCACATTTTTATAAAAGTGTATTGCTGAGAGGTTTTAAAACACGATCCAAAATTGTCTCTTGATACACTTTGATAAGACACGCCCCACCAAACCGTTACTGACTGTTATTATTACTGTTTTTATTTTTTTCTACTTTTAGTTCACCGAAAGGTTGTCGGACAAAGATTGTTACACGTTGGTTCATAAACAATTATCTGTAGCTTCAAATTCTTTTAGTCTTGCGGTGCAAACAATAAAGTGTAGCAGGTAAGAGTATTATACAATGTGTCCTGTCACCAGTGTCGGAGCCTTTAATGGTGTGAAATATGGCATATTTTATCGACAAATTGCCTCTCAAATTTGGTTTTTCTCAAAAAGCCAATAATTAAAAAATACAAAAAAAAATGTATTTGTTTTTCTTTAATTATTTTTTTATATTTTTTATTCCATGACAATTGAAACATGATGGTAACTGTGTAACTGTTGTCTACATGTTTAGCTATCAAATGACACCTTTTTAATGTTGATAGGACATTTACATGAGTAGTGGTGGTCGAGTTAGTATGAGAGCCCAGGTCTTGGTTACCAAGATAAAATGGCGGCCGTGACAGAAAAACAAAATTTGAGGGGCAATTTGTCGATAAAAAATGCCATATTTCACACCATTAAAGGCGTCACCACTGGTGACGGGACACATTATATAACACCCGACTACATACTACACAAAACACACTAATAAAATATACTTGCAATAAAAGTGTACGGTCTTAGGTAATTGGATTTTTTGAGTAAGAGCTGTACCAGTAAGTGATGTTTAAATTTGTAAATGTTGGACGGACAGTTTTGGCTGGTAGAAGGAAGTTTGTTTCAAAGTTGTGCTGCACAGTGAAGGAAGCAATGAAAAAAATATGGCCCGCTTTGGGCAGTTTGAGTTTGAATACCAACTAGTATTATTCTAAATCGAACTGCCTAAGATTGGTTTTCCTTTAAGACTAGGTACTATAATATTGGTTAGTAGTATACTCCTTAGATTTACGATAGAAAGCAAAAAGCAAAGAAAATTTTAGTTGTTATACATTTTCAGGCGGATTGGAAAAAGTTGCGACTTGTAATCTTTGCCAAGAAATCTGATTGCATTCCTTTTCAGTTTGAACATGAGTATTTAAATAATGTAAATTGCATTTGTGTTATTTGAAAGGATGCAAGGGATTTCCAGTGTATTTAAATTATGGGTTTGTTTAGTATGAACTCAGTGTCCACATTTTTTCTTATACGAGCGGATTATAAACAGTCAGCTTTGCCCAACTGTCAGTTAGTCACAATATGCTATGTACTACTCTACTATTTACTATTCCTCAGGACTCCATTTCCTATTACCTTATAGGCTCCTTTTCCTACTGCACTTTAAGTTACTGCTCATAATGGCCCAAAGCTACCGACACATAAGCAACTTTATCATAGGCCATTTCTTTATAGATTACTGCTCCGTGAGCTACTGAGAAACAGTCTCAAAGGCTATGACCCCAAAACTAGATGTTTGCCCAGGAGGTTACTGCCTTGTAGAAGGTTGCGCTATAGGCTTCTACTCCGCATGTTACTGCCTGTTAGAAAGAAGTTTTACATACTCGCGTCTTTAATTGACATATAACTGTCTATGGAATTTAGAATGAAGAAGAAAATTCTTCCTTGATTAGAAGTGTCTGTTATAAGTTATGAAAATACAAATAAATATATTTTATTATATCAACATTCGACCGTTTAATAATTAAAACTGCCCCATAAATGGAAAAAAATGTACTATGGGCCATTTCACTATAGATTATTGTCCCTTGTGCTACTTCGAACAGTCTCAAAGGCTTATCTTAAAGACTGGGCGTTTACCCTTTTGAGTGAAGTGGAAGTAGCCTTCTGGCTACTCTGTAAGTTGTTGCGCCATAGGCTACTACTCCGCATGCTACTGCCCCGTAAAAGGAAAAATTGCCATAGGCCATTTCCCTATAGACTTCTCCCCCGTGGGGTCCTGACAAACAGTCTCAAAGAGTAGAACCCAGAAAGTTTGGTGTGTGTCCAATAAGGTAGTACCTATAGGTTGTTGCGCCATAGGCTACTTACTACTATACGTGCTATACTATAGGTATAAACTCCCATACCCCATATACGGAAAAATCTGCACTATAGACTTTTGCCCCGTGGTCTTCTGACAAACAGTCTCAAAGGCCCAAAAACTAGGTGTTTTCCCAGAAAGCTACTGCCCTGTAGGTTGTTGCGAAACAGAAAGGCTGCTGCACCGCAGGTTATAGGAAAAAATATTGGAATTAATTAAGAAAAGATAAGTCACCGATCATTTTGGTACTCAATTTAATAATGACAGATTATTTCATACAAAAGCACAGGGTCGAAACGTAATGTGTATAAATATTAGAGATATGTGTTAGTTCATGATAAAGATTGTACGGCTCCCTAAGTGTCATATATTAACTTTGATTTTAAAAACAAAACATTATCAATAAAATAAAAAAATATCTCGATAAAAGAAGAGTTCTAATATCATAAAATATTACTCAAAGAGCTGAAATAAAATATTTTCCCATTAAATAGATAATTAGGTTGTAGTCAGAGGTTATTCAATTAAGGCTGTGGCCTCCGATTGCCCTCCTATTATCCTATTCGTGAGAAGGTCATTTATGATCGATTTTTTTTATGTCGCGATTATGAGATAATGTATGGGCTGTGTATGAGTCCCTTATGAATTGGCAATGTAGAAAGTTTACTAAAATAAATATCATATAATAAACACAGCGTACAATTTATGCTCATGCTTCCTTCTCATGTAATGAAAATTCGGGGAAAGCGAACTTGCAACGTATAATACATCTGTGATAATGTTATATATTAAACAATACATTTACCCTATTAACATTGCGTACATCAAAAATGTACAATCGTAGCAATGGCAATAAATCGTAGCATCGACAGCTGCTACAGCGTAGCTGTTCGTAGGAAAGCAACTCTACGTCGTAGTTCATAGCGATAAAGATATGCTACGAAGCACCATCTGTATCCTACGGAATAAAATATATTGTCTTATAAGTTTCTTGACTTAAAATGTGTGTGTATTGTAGCTTATTTGTGACGGGTTTTTTTTTCGCCCGCATAGGTACTAAAGGTTTAAACACGTAACGTAACAGTGTACATGAATTCAAGAAATATAACAGGAAAAGATTCTTGCTAAATGTATTTAAAACCATACTGTAAACAAATCCTATTTCTTTATATTTACGAAGCAATATACATGGTGTGTCTCCTATTTATGTTTATTTATTGGAATGATCAGTAATGATATTCTTAATAACATTTAATAAAAAGGCCTTATTTTGTTCCATTTTTCAGTTTTACCAGATATAGTCTTTTACAACTATTTGTAACACCTTTCTTACGCCTTATAGTACAATAAGTAATAGTAGTGAATAATGTCTCGATTAAAGACGTATGAGTCTATAAAATCAGTTATTAATTGGGTCGTTCAGAACCAAATGACGACCATAAATGCTAATATGATGTCTAATAGTTTTCAATAAGCTTTTACTGTTTTATGTTTTATGGTTTGAGAGTCATAATCTTGTTAACTTCACCAGGTTACCTTACCTAGCTAAACTGAAAAGAATGTTTAAGAAAGGAGAGTATTTTGCGATGATTAGTATTTGCAAAGGTTGTATTTAAATTGGGTGATCAAAAACGGTTTCTCAAAATTTTAAGAAAAGAAGTTAAGTGTCTGGTTCCAACTGCATAATACGTTGTAAACTACTATTAATCATCATTGGGACGTCAGGACCGGTTATGATCAGTTATTTCAATATTTCCTATAAGCAAAGCCGTAGAAACACAACCATTTGTTTGGACCACCTTTCAAAAGTTGTGGTAAAAGATAAAAAAATAAAGATAGGGCCTTATTCCTGATAACGTTTATCTTATTTTTGTCATTTTCGTTACGGAAAATATTGCCAAATTCTGTAGTCAATAAATAAAAAAAATACATAAAAAGATATTAGAATAGTCACAGTAACATGGTTAAAGATATGATATAGTCATATCCCTAGAGATACAGCTTTATACCATACGGTATAACGTAGTATAATTATATATAGCAGCTTATAATAGTACCATTAATATAATTATGATACGAACACGATATTATATCTATCTTACTAAACTTATCTAGTGAAATGATTTCAAATATTTAATCGTTACACTTCCGTGCTTATGGCAAAATTTAATAAAATCAGATAAACCAGTTTCGGATCCATTACATGATTATTAACATCATATAGAAAACAAGAATAAACATGACGTTTATCCGGTAAAATTGTTTTTATTTTAATTATTATTAATATTTATATTTTCTTTAATATGCATAACTTGTACCTTATCTCAAATAAAATAACTTTACGATAACAAGCAATATCAGAAATAAATAGTCCTTGAATTAATTATATTAATATAAACATTATATTTTAATGAAACCACTTTTATAAGACAAATATGAAAAAAATCTGCTTTTATTAATTCATGACTAGATAGTATCTTTCAGCATCCGATATAACCACCATCTTACTGCGACAATTATAAATCAATTATAGTGTTATATTTCAAAATTGCAGGGTTTCTGCTTTTTACATTATAAGTGATGTTCAGAAAATAAAAAAAAAACTCAATAGAACTTAATAATTTGAATTAGGGAAAACTTTTATTTTAAGTTATGTTTTTTTGTGGACAGTTTTTGCGTTGATATTTTTTTAACATTACCACTAATTATTTTTTATTTTCAAATAAATATTATTTGAAGACTACGCCTTGTACTAAATAATCGTCAACGCGATATTTTCCACAGGGATCCACTGCTCGTCTAAATGGGTAATGGGAATATTAAGTTACCGTTTGCAACCGAGTCGAATTGATTTCACAAATCAAATAAGACGATGTTCCAATACGATGGGACGGGCGATCCCAAGCGGTTCATCCGTACTCTTGATGAGGAATCGCTATAGAGACTTGTTGGTGGTAAGAGAAATATACTAACATGGATAGTCAAAGTCAATTAATCCAAATATAACTCAATACAACACAAAATACATTTTGAAATTTAACAACGAATTTTCAGTTTAAATCCCAAAATATCAATTAATGTCCAATGTCAATTTAGGAGATGTATCATATTCTCAATTTGTTGACGTGCTTTTTTACCTAAAAAACATCGATGTTCGGTCTTATCGCATAAAGTGATTTCTAAATAGTAATTATATTTATTTTTATATTTTTTATTTTTATTGCTATCTAATATATTTTTTTATAGAAAGATACTAGGATAAATCGACTTTGTTTACAATTTATTTTCAGGTGGGAGTGACTGTTTTTATTTTAATCGATTGCCAAACATTTTTAAAAATGTTTCCTTCGGATACGAGGATATAAATCCCATTTAAGTGGCCTATGTTGCTTAGAGTGTAAAGACCTACTAGAAAATTTCAACGGGTACTCACAAGACTCGGTAGCTCAAGTGGGAGAGCAGTGAACCGGATATCCAAGGAGTGGGGCTCCCGCCTGAGAACAAGATGGATTTTTCTTGTATTGTTCTACTTAAATTTATCGTATTAATCTCTAAATATGATAGCTTATAAATAAATTGTGAATGTTTATACGCTTAATTAAAAACATGTATATAAGAAGATAACCCACCTGACCAAAGTTATTAAAATTAAAATCATATTATTAAAATAAAAAATTGTTTCGATTACAAATGACAATTTTAAAAATATCAGTGCCACTGCGAATAGATAAAAACAATATCTTTTAAGATAATAAGGGACAAAAATTTGTAATTACATGTTTGCTTGGCTTTTTTAGACTTTACCAAAACCAATTCTATTTATTAAAATGAATAGAGTATTACGAACAGGCTTTCGAATATTCTAAATAAACATTTCCATGCGCGATATGTCATTATTAATTTTTGCTCCTTCACTTATGAATATAGCAACATAGTTTTAAGATTTTAGCTATTACAGAGATGGTAAAAGCATGTATGACAGAATCCAATCTGCAAGTATGTCAGTAACGAATAGGGTGACAAAGTTTCAAGATTTCAGTCTATCACTTAAGAAATTCTTTACCGAAACGGAATCATCTAGCAATGACCTGGCAGTAGACTAAATTGTAATAAAAGCGTTAAGTTTACATTAGTGGTTGATGGGAATATATCACCACTAATACAAAAAAAGTCTCATTAAATGTAAGACGTTCTAAGAAATCGTAAGTAGAAAACAGAATCGGTGGTATAATTAGCTGAAATGTATAGAAAAATAATTGAATATTTTTAAAATTTTATTAATATTCTACAACTTTGTAGAGTTATGGACACCCTTTTTAAAACTCCGAAATGTTTGACAGCGCTAGAACGTTAACAAGCTTTGGCTACCAGCTTTGGAAACAGCTCCCATCCAATGACGTAATGGGCTAATTAATTCCGGTCCCAGAGGAAATGTGCTGGAATAAAATAACGTTACTGTCATGACCTTCACTAAGATATCTATTTCAACGAAAGCGATATGCCTTGTTATAAAATGAATGTACCTGCTAGAATAAGTAGGTCAAATTTTGTGTTTACCTCAATAAAGGAGATGATGGTGATGGATCATAATTCAAAATAAAATTTAAATAAATAAAAGAAAACATAACTCAGCTTACTGGCATAGTAAATAATAAACATAATACGTTAATGGAAGTAAATATTTTTTACTCAAGAGGCAAAAAAGATAAATTTGCTTTAAACAAAGTAAACGAAACTACAGAAATTCCAACCTAGTCTGACCTAGCGGGTCAGCTACCGAGGGTTACAGCGTCTGGACTGACTTGCCATAATTCCATCGGAGGCGATACTTTCAACAAGTTTTAATGTCAGCCAAAAGACATCCACTTCTGGACGTCAGACTCGACCTTGGTATGGATTATAGATAGCTTTAAAAGACCCTAATGTTTAAAACAGTGCTGCCCATTTTGTGGTTTACGTGATTGTCTCCAGTATTTAGCAACACGTGAAGTGACTATCTTTTAAATGGATATGTGATTTCCTCATTAATTATTATTGTACGCTTCAAATTTGGGATAACTATCCCATGTCACAGCTTTCATATGTATTAATTAACTTTATGTACCTACGCTACACAACAGTTTCAAATTATAACTTGAAAACTTATAACTTATCAAACACACACACACATCATACACACACACGAAATTACACACAACACAAATTGTCTATTTATATAACCTTAGCTCTGTTTTTATATTATAATACAATATCATTAATTGTAACGACCAATACAATTTTACCTCTTCCAAATGGATAAGTCAAATAATATAGGACAAGACTTAGACGTCACAGGCAATATAACTGCTATTCAATGTCATGTAGAACACCTGGTTAAGCATTTACCATTAGACGCCCCCAAACTTTCAGTAATAACGCAAAATATACGCAGCATACACAAGACCTCTAACATGGATGATCTGGATATTAACCTAAACATACTCGGAATTAAGATTGATATATTAGTTTTAACAGAATGTCGTATTGATCCAGACAAGCCTTTACCATATAAACCTGACTATCTGAGCTATGGTACTACAAATAAAATTAACCAAAATGATGGGGTAGTAGTCTTCATAAGCCACACAGTCGAACATACTATTAAAGAAGTCCTACTAAATGGAGCCTCATGTCTTGAAATTTCTACTCCTTTGTACAACATAATATGTATCTATCGTCCTCCATCGGAAAAAAACCCTACTAACTTTATAAACTCTCTTAATAACCATCTTACATCTACATATCTCAAAAACAAAAATATAATAATAACAGGCGACATTAATATAAATATAATTGAAGGTAACAGTAATATCTACTCAGACCCATATCTTGACATGTTAGCAATACATGGCCTTCTTCCAGGACACACCTTTGACACAAGAATAAATAGTTGTCTGGATCATATTGTAACCAATTTAAGCCCAATTAATTATACAGCTATAATTGCAGTTCTCGGTACGACAATTACAGACCATAAAATGGCTGCCATCTTTATTTATAGTAAATCAAAATTTCAGAAACCCTCCAAAACTAAAACTGTAACTAATTATATAGATGCCTTAAAGACTTTGAAAACTAAACTAACTTCTAATCTTCTGACTATTCAAGACCCTGATACTCTAACAAACGAAATAGTTACTTTAATTACTGACTCTCTGAATGAAAACACCAAAAAAATTAATATTCCAAACAGCAAAAAGGTCATCAAACCATGGATTACACCAGGTATACTAAATTGTATTAAAAACAGGAACAAATTACAATATGAATTAAAACTAGATAACACAAATGAAATCCTTAAAATAACATACCGTCGTTACAGAAATTTTTGCAACCAATTGATAAAAAAACTTAAAATTAAATATGAAAAAGATATCCTAGATAAAGCCAAATCAAACAACAAATCTCTATGGAGCTGCATAAAAAATATCACTAACCTAAAAAAACATAAAACTTCAAACAAAGAACTTTACACTCTTAGAAACAACCCAAACGAATCTGCAAATTTTATTAATAATCACTTTAGTAACGTTGGAAAATCTCTAGCTGAACGGTTTGAAAATGACGTTCCATCAATAAATGACTATTTTAATTCAATGTCATCATGTCCTAACTCGATTGGCATCGTTGAGCCGGAAGCCTCTGAAATAAACTCTATTATATCTAACCTAAAATCAGAATCTGCTGCAGGCTGGGATAATATTCCTACAACATTTATAAAAAGGGCAAAAACAGAACTTGTCCCTATACTTACTCACCTCTACGTTATAGTTTTTCAACAAGGAGTGTTTCCTAGACTTTTAAAGCGATCAATAATACACCCCATATATAAGAGCGGGAACAGAGACGACATCAATAATTATAGGCCAATCTCGGTACTACCAGTTATCTCAAAAATACTTGAAAAATTAATTAATTCTCGACTTATTAAATATCTAAATAAATTCAAACTCCTTTCAGACTATCAATATGGCTTTCGTGAAGGGCTGAGTACGGAAGATGCCATTCATAATCTCACTAAAAATATAATAAACAGCATTGATGAAAAAAAGAAGACACTCTGTATTTTCCTGGATCTAAAAAAGGCTTTTGATGCCGTCTCTGTCCCCCTTCTACTCCGAAAAATAGAGAAAATGGGAATTAGGGGCACCTTTTTAAGTCTACTCACTAGCTATTTAACTTTCCGAACACAACGTGTAAAAATAGATTCAGATATTCTTAGTGACGACATTTTAACAAATACTTACGGCGTTCCGCAAGGTAGTGTCCTCGGACCTACCCTATTTTTAATGTACATAAATGATTTGACCAATCTAAAACTAGACAATGGCAAAATAATATCATATGCGGATGATACTGCGCTTTTCTTTGAAAATAATTGCTGGTCGTCGGTGTTTAATACAGCTGAATCTGGGCTCCATAAAGTTATTAAGTGGTTAAATACTAACCTGCTCACCATAAATAAGAATAAAACGAATTACATTACATTTTCAATTAAAGATTGCACGCAACCTACTGATGATTTAACTATAACTGCTCACTCATGCCTCAATGGATTAGGGTGTAACAGTAACTGCCTAAAAATTGAAAGAGTCACTACCACTAAATATCTTGGCGTGACTCTTGATCGAAACTTATCTTGGATCCCTCAATTAACTATGGTTGCAAATCGGGCGAGGAAATTGATATGGTTGTTTAAACATTTGCGAAATATTGCCGATAAAAAACTTTTATTATACATCTACACGGCCCTCGTTCAATCCATTCTATTATATTGTGTAACAATCTGGGGAGGTACATATAAAACTCGATTTATAAGCATTGAGCGAGCACAAAGAGGTATACTAAAAGTCATGTTAAGAAAGAAAAAAATATATAGCACAACTAAATTATATAAGGATGCTAATGTTCTGACTGTAAGGCAACTATATATATTACAGTCTATCCTTAAAGTTCATAAGGGCTGTAATATAAACCCGGCTATTCTTAAAAAGCGTAATCCATACTCTGTCATAAAACTACCCTCAGCTAGAACACTATTTGCCACACAACAATTCTCGATACAATCCATCTTTTTGTATAATAAAATAAATAGAATTAAACATATTTATGCAATGTCGGTTATTCAGTGTAAGAAAACAATAACAAACTGGTTAAAGGAACTCGACTATGATCAAACTGAGCGGCTGCTCCTGCGGTGAAATGGTCCCGATCTTTTCACAGTAGAAGTAGCTGCTCACTATGATACATAGACAAACACACTAGGTACATTATACTAAACAAATACAAAAATAATCCACATAGTACACACATAAAATACATACACACATCCTAATACCCAACACCTATTTACACACACACACTTACACACGCACACACTTACGCACGCACTTACAGACGCACGCACACCACTCACACACACTCACACACAGACAGACACACACACATAACATACATGTATTTTTTTTTTTTTAATACTATTATTTGTTAAATCTTATAGCTTATAATGTAAGCAAGGTTCGATAGAGCGGGCATCTCCTAATACAGGTTTTTATTAACTTAAAAGGAGACTCCCAACCCCTGTAATTTACACTATAAGTTATTAAAGAATTTTTGAATTTTTGAATTTTGAATTTTGAACACCTGTAAGTGTGAAAGGCTATTCTACTCTACCGGATGCCACAAGGATTTCACTTTGTGCAGAGTTGTTGTATAAAAGAAATATTGGAATCTTTACTGTTCGGACATTAAGTCAAGCTAGTCTAATCTGCAATTTTTTCACTAATGAGATTTTAAGCTGATAACCGAACGGATTCTTATTCTTTGTTAATAGAGTGGGCCTGATTACGATATACATAATACATTTATATTGTAAAGTATATATTACTTATGAGTGATACTTACTTCATAAATATATCTATTATAGTAAATAGACAGGCGCTTGACCACTATCTCGCGACGTAAGCGACGATGCGATCTAGGGTGTGACGAGCTTGCCTAGAAGAAACGTTTTCATTCACCATATATTTACTGTATTAATAATATAACATAAGTAATATGCGTAATACATTAAATGGATTTATTTTAATAGGCAACACACCTGACACTCTCTTATAAATAAGACAGTTGCTTGTACTGTAACACACTACCTCATTATATACTGTTTTAAAGTGTTTTTATAATAAACTTTATTTTATATATTCAAAATATGAATACAAGCCATTATAACTGTCTTAATAATTTAAAACATTCAATTTTATCGCCTTTCACTGATTAAAAACAAACTCCGGAACGTAATGCACTATAGAGCGCTTTGAAATTTCTCGAATAATCCCTAGCGTAATTTAATCAAGAATACGAAACAAGGAGGTATTGATGCCTCGTGAAACCAATTTACTTATTCGTCTTAAGAAATAACAATTTATCTCGAGCGTTCCATTCCCACTGACGATTTGATTCCCAATTATATTTAGATTCGGAAGGTTCTTCATTAGAATTTATATTTTATTTTTTTAATTAAAACCAATTTATTAAATATCGTTTTTGTAAAGAGAAAGCTCGAAAATTAATTTAGAAAATTCTTGTTTGTGAATAACATCACGCATACTAAAATTACTTTTAACTGATTCTGTGAAATTGAATACCATTGAAATAACCTCAATTATTTGAAAGGTCATTGAAGAGTCATATGAAAGTAATCACTAAATTGGAGGTCGCGAGGTCTTGGAGTAAAAAAAAATTCTACTCAAAGATCGTTATATATTTGTAATGATCGGTTTTTATTGATTTAATTACAAATAGAAAAGCATATGGAGACTATTTCTTTAGTTTTCATTGTTAATTTATTTATAAATGAAATATTATTTTTCTATACATTTGAAATATGGACGGACTATAATTTTGTCATGCTAATATTTCTCACCTAGCCCAAAGGCGTAGCGTAGCCCAAAGTAAGCACTGTAAGGCTTGTGTCAACAAGGGTAAAGGATAGACATAGTATACATATATGATATATACACATATAATATTCATTTTATTACCTGACTCAGGTACCTACAAATGCTCATATCTAGCACACAAACCTCTGCCTCTTCCGGGACTCGAACCCAGGATTGTTGGCGCGCAAAACAGGATCGCTACCATTGCACCAAGCGGTCGTTGCTATAAAGTTCCTTATGCCACATAAATGAATACATTTTTTTATAGAAAATAGGCATGCGCTTGACCACTATCTCGCCTGATGGTAGGCTTGCTACCTTCCGTCTATGCTCAAGGCTTTTGAGCTTTTTACAGAAAAGATCTTCATTGCCGATGAGCCTCCATCCTTTCCTACAGTGTTTTTTATAAATAGTGATGGCATCAATAGAAAACTGCGCATTTCATTTCAACATGAAATAGCTGATGCAACAATTAAATGGACATAGTATTGGTTTAGGAGTAACTATTCCTCGCTAAGAGTAGCTAGTAATTATGCAATCACGCGTATGCGTATTGGCGCAAAGTTCTTAAGCTCTTCCATGCATCAATGGCAATAGCTTCCATTATTGATAACAGCGATTCACATGAACAAGTCAAAGGTCTTACAAAGGATAACATACCGACTCACCAAAATGTTAAAGCTTTTTTCTATGTTAAGTAACTATTGATGTTGAATGTACGCATAAAAGGGAGCAGTGTCGGAGAAATGCAATCTTATTATTATTCAGAAGAAGTACCTCGCCTGTTTGCGTTAGAAAAAGTGGAGATATTGTAAACAAGTTCAGTTACCTACGAGACGGTAGAATGCTGTACTTTATTTTACATGTAAATGTATTTGGCTTACGAATGAAATTCTAGTGCTATAAAGAGTTGTCTAGACACTACAATTTTATAGTTTCAAATATGTTCCATTTTCATCTTGCAGATGTAAGGTAGAACGTACTTATCATTTGGCACCTATCGCCAATATATTAAAGTTTAATTCTTGAAAGAAACTTTAAGTATTTAACCTAACAAAATAAAACAGAAAAATATACTAATACTTTCAAAGAGCGTAAATTTTAGTTAAAAAACATTAGAAACGTACAAGTATTGGAGCCAAATACTACCTACCTACACATTTTATCTTTTGTATCGTATGGTTTACCCTAATAATATTAACAACAAAATTACATGCTGTACTGGAGTAACAGAAATTCGTAAACTGACTGACGAACAGTTTGGTTTTATGGTGTTCTATATATTTGTTAGTGGCAGGCTGCCAAGGCGGCACTAAATAACAATGTTGTTCTTCGGTAGTACTATTTGGAACTCAAAATTTTACACGAATCTCTGCTTAGACAAAAAATTAATGAATGGGACTTGATCCAACAACCCTTTGCAATCGGGTTATTGGTTACCCAATAATAAGCAGCTACGGTGTGTTCTACATATTTTTATTTATACATACAGTAACGCATTTTACTATTGTTATATCTTAACTTCGTCACGGAGAAACACTTCTTCCAACATTTAGTCAAAGACAGAGCTTTGATTACACATGATTTAGTTCTTAAACTTTCCCGTCTTTTTACTTTTATTTTTTTTTGTTTTAAAATTTTTAAGCCATGTCAGTCATCTTAGGTATTTCAGCGTTGTTATATATTGAAATATTTTGAAAAAATAATATTTATTTTTATTAATTAAATTGTTTGGTTTGTCCCAATATTTTTGACCACTTCAGATATTTCTGACAACTGTAACATCTTAGATCTAGTAGATAAGTTTTGTATTGTTAAGTATGTGAAAGACGATAAAGCATCTGTTTTCAAATGAATATCGAATCCATTAAATTCGACATTTAAAATCGAATTTCGTCAATTGTAATAAACAGGCTTGTGTCCAAACAATTATAGCGTGTAATGGGAACTAGGCTGTTCGTTTGGTGGGTTAGTCGTATTCAAATGATATTTGTCGTGTGGAAATGATGTAAGCTTTTGGTTGTATCTAGTAGTATATTAATTTATGAATTCTCGGAAAACAAGCACTAGTACTTATTTATTTGAACAACCAATAAATGAACTTAGCAGCTGTTGCCTATTTGTTGAGAAGTCAGCTTCGAACTTCACCGATGTATTACGGACGTGTACCTACTCGTGACATCAGCGTTTAGTTTACCACGAAGTGTTAAAAGTAATATTAATAATGATTAGAATAGAATAGAATAAAATATTTCTTTATTTGCTTTAAAAGTGGTTAGTATAAAAGATAAGATTGGTTATTTAAATAAAAACGAAGAAAGGATTTACACAGACAAGATGTTCTAACAGATTTATATTGTTTTGTGTTAATTACGTACGGTAACGATGTATAAATATTGAAAAATTCTGTTCAAACTGACGAGTTTTTTTGCGCCCTTTCTTGTAGTAAAAGACGCCATGAGCTAGATCAAAAATGTGGCTGATAAAAAAGAATTTATTTTAAATGCATTTGAAGTCATATTATTTTTATTTTGTTAATTTTATTTGTGCCCTAATAGGATATTGTTAGAACACGCACTGTATTAGCATACTTAAAAGTAATGAGAGATGAAGGCCCCTTAACTTGAATCATAAAATGTAGCATAGCTACATCACATATTATAACATTATATTACAACATAGCTACCAGTGGTTATTTATATTTTATTTTTGACCATAAAAGAGAAATATGAAAATACTTATAGTTTGATCTGATGTCCACTGAACTATTATTAAAGAGATAGTTAAGATCACTTTAACTTCATAGAATTACTATTATATAAGAAGATTATTAAATATTCCACTGGAAGTTATTTTAATGAATAATGCACATATTAAATGATTTAAATATTACATCTGCACTGCAAAATATAGGAAAACTTTTTTAATAAATCAACTAGCCTTATCATATTTAGTTTAAACACATTCTCATTAAGACATTAAAATATGTACGTGAATGAATTCGTATAAAGTTATTTTTTTTAATTTGATATGCTCTACAAATGTATGATTACAGCAAATCAATGTTTTTATTTTATATAAGATTGTCGTAATTAAATTTTAATGAAACTAAAAACACTATGATGTCTTTAAGGTTACGAATAATAATTATTACCCGCCTATTAATGTTGGATCATAGGTCTTTCCTTGAATAAAAACTAGGGATGATTGGGCTACAAACCTCCCTACGGACCTGTGGATTGGTAATTGACTTTGAGTTGACGTGAGCTTGACACAAAATTTTTGGTCACCCATTGTATGAGTATTTGCTTAACCCACACACCTTAACTAGAAATGGTAATGGTTGCTATATCTGCAATGATACGAGATGAAGATCAGTATTATGTGTTATGTGTAAATTCGTTTTTATAATCTTTTATAATTTTAAAAACTACTGCTTTTCAAAAATTTGATGCTAGTGAGTAAGATAATCGGTGACAGAAAACGAACTAAATTATAATGAATAAATTAATTACAAAAGTGCTAAATGACTAATTGATGTTATTGTGCGGTTTGATAACCGCACACCCATCCGATCACTGGCCTTTGTGAAAGATGCTTAACTTCCAAAATCATGGGCCGAACACGCTAATACTGCGCCACCGAGTTTCACACAAAAATTGTGCTCCTTACGTATTATATTACCCTACAAATAAAAAGACACTATGTTATAGATAGGTAAAAGTCCGTACTTGTTTCCGAACATTTCAAAAAGCAATCTTCGTCTTGCAAACTCTTTGACACGGCAATATCAACTGTTGTTCGCCCTCATCTTATCTATACTATCACTTGTTAAGCGATTTTCATCTTTAAAAACAACATAAATGTTCGAAGTCATCATTCAAGCAACAGCAAAATCAAAGTGGCTTTTTCCAGTAAAGGCACGCAAAAGATTCGTGTAGATTCGATATAAATAAGTGTAGATTTATGAGACAACTTGGTCACAAGAATTTATATTGGCATTATAGGTTTATTTACAATTTAGTTAATAAGGTTTGCCAAACATTAAAATAAAACTTGAATTTCATAAAATATAAGTTATCAATAAAATTTTGAGATTACTAAATTATAAGTTTCAAATCCTGAAATATTTATTAAAAAAAAAAACAATTAAAATATTTTTTCTTTAGTACTTTGCTTATTTACATTACTTCTTACGCAACGTGCCGTTCCATTCTGTTACGTGAATTCAAACACTAGTAAACAACATGTGTCAAAACAAAAACGCAGGTGAGTTGGAAATCGTTCTAGTAATTGAAGTGTTAAATCGGACAATTAACGTTGCAGCGCGATATGCTTATTATACAAAATAGTCTAGTTATCCTTAATTAAATGTAATTATTATAGGTTAGTGTCTTTGTTCGGTGAGTGGAGACGGGCTTATCGACTGGGCGGCGCCGGTCGCTCGCGCTCGGCCGCGCTCGTAGTCGCGGCGCTCGGCTACCCTCGGGACATGTCGGCGTTTCTCGCTACGCTCGCAAGAAATTTAAGGGCTGCGTTAGGAGTTTTCCGACAGGCGCGTTGCGTTTCTAAGACCACCGTGGTAGCCGCACACTATTACATAACTCCACAATCTCAATATTTGAACGGTAAGCAACTTATAATAACCTCGTATTTTTGTTAGAATCGAGATAAATTATATGGTAGTAGCCCTAAAACTATAAATCAAATTCACTGTTATAAGAAAAGCACCTCCATAAACTCTCAGTCGAAGCTAAAGCGGCCGCCCAAAGGAGCTTAAAGAACCAATTGTCGTCACTACAAAAAGACGATAGTAGAAATTTCCCTTTGCCGACAACCCTTTGCGAGGCGAGAGGCTGAGCGCGCTCCGGGCACATGGCGAGAGGGGTGGGGAGGGTTGCGGGGGCGGGAAAGTGCGCGGGGGGTATTCCCGGGCCGCCCCGCCTCAGTGGCGGCCTGCAGTGGCAACGACGCGCGTGTCGCCTCCGACACTTCCGCCCCGCGCACACCTAATCCGCTCATTTAGCCAGCAAACGCCGCATACGGTGTGGTGGCGGCAGCCCTGCGGCGCCGAGCCCCCAGGGCCGATGCTCTGACGAGCGGGGCCCGACCGCCGGCCTAAGCTCTTTCGATCGTCCCACCGGCATGTGATATCGCGCCGCGGCACTCAACAAAATGATTGTGTGTTCAATTGTTTACGTTAACGATAGTTGATAAACGGGAGGCAGACGTTGGCATGCTAATGTGAGTATCCAACCATCATTCAGTCGCGATCACGCGGTCGCTGGCGCTCCGTGAAACCCCTGAACGCATGATAAAACAGGAGTTGCGTTAATGTTCTCGTTACCGCGTGAGAGCAAAAGCATAACGTTTTCCTGCATTGCGACAATGTGCGAACGCGTTTCAACAAAGTTTTCATACATTATTGAGTGTCACAGCGGCCGCTGGTTGCAGCGTAGAGCTTGAATATTAGATTGGGATTATGTTTTTAAGTGTAACGTGAATTGTTGGCAGTCGGACTGTTGGTGGCGATACTTGGACTGAAAGCGGGGTAGCAGCACGTGCGCTGGTGGCGTGCGGTTTCGCTCGCGTGGTTTGGGCGCGTAGTGTAAACGCGCGCGCGGTATCGGCGCGTGGTAACGTACCCGCGGGATTTGAGCGCAGTGGGAGCGTTCGCGCTATTTTCGCGCGCGCGGTTGGGACGCGCGGGCTGAGCGCGCGCGGCGAGCTGGCGCCATGCGGCGGTAGCGCGGCGGCGCGGCCGAGCGGCGGGCGGGCTCTCGTGCGCTCTCGGCTATGTGCCCCCTTTACGCTACACTGTAAGTATTTACATAGAAAAAAAACTGAAAAACAATACAATATAAACGTTACTACACATTTTCAAGAACAAAAAAAATATTTTTAATATAAAATGTTTTGTTTACAAAGCTTTTCTTGTAAACATTAGTTGTAGAAAGTAAATACAACTAATATTTACGAATTATTAATATTTGTAAACATCAATAAAATTTGACTTTATAACATTGATGTTATGTGTTCGTCATTGAACGTATTCAGGCACTAATATTAAAACTCTGTATTAAAAGCCAAACAAACAGAAACTGTACTTATATATTTATATATTTTTCTATAAATAAAGACTGGATAAAATTGTAAAAAAAACGTATTTGTTATTCTAATTTTAATATTGATTAGAATTTTTTTCACTGTAATAGAAAAAAGACAAATTCCCTTAGACGACTACTTTAATTAGCTTTAAGATTGTAGAATTAGAATCATCGAAACTGCTTGAATTCTGAACTTAGTTATTTTGTTCTTATTGTAGTTGACAATATAAAATCTTTAATCCATAAAAACATACATCAATAAAGCCAGTTTGTTGCAGCGTTGTCTTTCCTATTGATTAAAGATTATTTTTTCCTACTTCGGGTATGTCTGTATCATATTTTTTCGGTTATAAAAAATATAAAAGTCATAAAAATTTAAACAAAATAAAAAGAATAAACTCTAAGTATTCATGTAACGTTTAATTGCATTATTATATTTTTTGTATTTTTATTGTATGTATGCATTATTGTTATAGTGTGTAGAATAAATTTTTTAATAATAGCTAATCTCCAATAATAAAACTCATTTGTAGTTGTTTCAGCCTTTTAGATTGAAAATTTTGGTTTTGTAAATTACTATTTATCACTGCAACCTGATATGATAGGCAAGAAAAACAGAAAATACTTATAGAAAAATACAAGTTTTCTTGTCACACTGCAAACAATTAACCTTGCTCAAAAATTTAATAACAATGTTAAATTTTACACACAAGAAGACCTGTATTTAATCCCTTCAATAAACAAACATTCTACAAATAAGAAGGATGTCTGATCCACATATATTCACATTCGATGTGATTATCCAAGAGTGTATTGGATTGGGTTGCTTTAATGTAGAGAGGATTGTTAACACGCATTTATACATTACTAGCTATTACCCACGGCTTCGCCCGCATTTTTTTTAAAGTATCCTATGTTACTTCTAATACCCTCAAGAATATATGTCCGAAGTTTCATAATGATCGGTTCAGTACTTTTCACGTGAAAGCATAACAAACAAACTTACATTTACATTTATAATATTAGTAGGGATAGTATGTTCTTTTTAGATTAATAATATTCAGTTAGTTAATTAATAATATTGTACCGGTCAACTTCAACCATCAACAATTAGTCATAACAAAAAAAAATTTGAACATCATGCAAAAAGAGTACTCTCTTTTTACTGGTATGATAAAGATAAGAAAGTTTAAAAAACTATATTTCAAACAGTCCTTCGTTATGTCCAACATTCCAGATATGTCATATATCTGGAACGTATGAACAGCACATGAACCTACCCAAAAAGTTTATTTGTCGATCGGTTTTCAATCTATAGTAAAACTTAATTAATGGGTTCAAGACACGATTAAATTTGTCCTTATTATGACTTAACGAAAAACTGTTTGAAATATAGTTTTTTAAACTATCTTATCTTTATCATACCAATAAAAAGAGAGTACTCTTTTTGGATGATGTTCTAAATTTTTTTTTATTACTAATTGTTGATAGTCACAGTTGACCGGTACAACGATTTAGGGGCAGTGAAATACTAATATGGACCTGAGAAAATGTCCTAGATCTCGTCGATTCACTACGGCATTCCAAACGGGAAGATCTTGGGGTGACAATGCGTCTAAAAGCATGAGCTTCGACAATGGCACGTCGTGCAATGGAGGCAGTGTAAAATCACATTAAAAAGAGTCATGTCGATATGAAACTGATTGTTGTTCAAATTAATCTCTAGTTAGTACATGTGTACAGTTTTCCCGTATTCAAAATAATGTAAAATGATCCAACAGAGTTTGATTTTGCAAAACTTTTATTAGATATGTGTTTGTATATATATATGTTTGTATATATTAATTTAAAGATTTTCATCTTAACCGTTTTTGCATTTGATGTCCACAGATGACTACCATACTCTCGGTTCCAACCTGCGGCTACTTCACTCTTTGAAAAACTTTGCTTTAATACTTTTTTCCTATATTTTAGGTTTACAAATAAATCTGTAATAAGCAGAGCGTCCTGCCCTAGAAATTTAATAAAAATGTGTGTTAAGCATACACGTTGCTGAAACGTGCTATTCTTTTCTAACAACGATAGACAAGCAATTTGAAAATTTTTATCATATATGATACACGCCAGTGTTTAGACTAAAATAAATCACTTGGAACGGAATGCCTTGGAGGGGAAAGAAAAAAATGTATATGAGAAAAAAGCTTGCAATGTGTATTAAAAAAGTACGTTAGGTTTGTGTTATATAACTTTTTGCTAATGAAAAGAAACTTTGCTTTGATATCATTGTTTTTAATCGCCAATGTATGCTCAAAGTTACATAACCATAAAAGTTACACAACCCAAAAAGTATTTGTGTATCTTTTGACTAGTAGTTACTTAAAAAATATTTAAAATAGTTAATGAATCGAGATCAAAAATAATGCTAAATAAAAAACAACTCCATAACATAATGTGTCACATTATATTCGTAAAATACAAGTTGCATTTAGAATAATTCTAAAAACACTTCATGATACTTTTAAGAAATAAAATAAAATTAGTCGGAAAAAAACTACATGCAAACCTTTATTTTAATAAAAAAACTGTTTAAAAAAAGTTTTTCAATAAAAAAATATGAATTTGCTCCATAGTGGTAATAGTTCCTGATAATTAAACGTTGTAAATAAAACAAATATTAAAAAAAAACTCAAGTCATTTAAAGACGTTCTTTTAAAAGTGTCTTATAACAGTTTATGTTTCATGTTTTCAGGTAATTAGAATATTTGAGATACACATAAGTATGAAAGCCGTTATTTAGTTTGAAAGTAAAAGAGACATATTCCAAAAGTATTGACTGAAAACTGTATCTTGGTCGTTTTTTTAATCGATCATAGGATGCAATACAAGCGATGCAGTCAGCTCAACCAATCAAGCCCCAGCCAATAAAGCCACTGAGGGCTCTTATGCCTTCTAGAGGCATGCCTCGGATGGGAAAATGTTTTCTAGGCACGTGAAAGGGAATGCGAAAGTTAGGAGAGTTTTCAAGGATGTAGGTATTGAAAAGTTTTCGGACTACTTTAACAGTTCACGGTTTAAATATTTCGAAAAACAAAATTGTTAAATAAAAATATATCGATGTCCCAAGCAAAAAATCGGTATTAAAAAAAAATAAAAATTTTACAGGAGAAAACATTTATTCTTTTGTATTAGGTTGTATTAGGGTTGAACAAACCATAATGAATATTTGAAGGAAATAATCCGGTAAACGTTACTTACCAAAACAAAAGAAAAAAGATATCTTTTGTAAGAATTCGTTACATTAATTTTGCTAGCATAATTTTGTAAATTGGCCTGGGGAAATCGATATATATGATCAATAAATATTCTATAAAAGTAACAACGAAAAAACTGGTATTCGTCAGTGAATATCAAAAACTAATCTGATTACATAAGGTCACGTAATATAACACGTGTATTATATTGCCGTTATATTGACATTTCATAAGCTAGACTAAGAATATTTTAGCTTGGCTTTATCATATTTTGAGTATGGCATTCAAAAAAAATCGACCAACCTGTTTGTTTTGGAAAAATAAGACGTCTGAGGACATCATATTGACATCAATACCAATTTTTAAATTAGAAACTTTAACCAATTCAAGTTATTATTTCCGGAATGTTAACCGTTTTATTTGATTTTTCCAGCATAATAATATTACAATCTAAATAACCCTTTTCAATATACTAAGTAGTATTTTTGTACTTAATGATAAATTCAGATTCATGTATGTTTTACAGCATAATAAAAAATACTTATCGCAACCTCAAATAAAATACTTCATTAATAAATACCATTTTGAACCAAATTGGCCTATTTGAACTAGTTTTAAGTATTGGTATTGATATTTCAGTTTATTAAGTATAATCTAGGAAAGCAGAATCGAAATTATTTATTCATTTTGGGTTGATTACAAGCGCTTATAAAGGTCAGGAAACTACGCCATAACTTCGAAAATTTAGTGCGGAAAATCTTTATACTGGAGAAAATACCACGAAATTTAATCTAACCGTTTATATTTATATAACAAAACTGCAAAAAGTGTTAAATTTGATTGCACTTCATGGTAGTGTTTTGTTTTTTAACGTTTAATCTTAATATATATAAATTACGTGTCACGTTGTTTGTCCGGGATGGACTTCTAAACTACTTAACCGATTTTGATCAAACTTCGTAACTATCTGTTATTTGATCTAACTTAAAAGATAGGATAGATTTGAATTTAATTTAAAACACAGCAACGCGTGGCCGGGGCAGCAAGTAGTATTATAGATAAAAATATAATAAGGATTGATCAATAGTCAACTATGATTTAAATTACGGGACACATGCGTTCCCTATAGATGTAAACAAAGAAGGGAGGATGAGGTACCCGCCTCGGATGACGAGTGAAAATTGGTGGGTTAGTTATATGGACTTACCACCCAACCTTAAACTTTGTTAGAGACCGTACTAGATAGGCATCAATAACTTTCTGCTTTCACAGCAGTAATTCAGTATGTAATAGCCCCAAGTCCAATATCAAAGAATAACTGCTTACCAAATCCACATCAATAAAAAACAGATATTGCTGTATGATGATATCACTAAGAAACCCATTGTAGCGACTATAAAATTAATCGATTTTTTAATAATATGTTACATACAGGAAACTTACATATAATATTATATTTTTAATAATATAATATGTAAGTTTTCTGTAGTTTCATCTTATAAACCGATGAAATGAAATGATTTCTGATATTTGTTTTTTTAGAACGAAAAACAACCTTTTGCCGATAGCTGTTAAAATTGATTTCACTTATCTGTTCAAACATTTCTGAGAGCCTGGGTTTTATTTTCAAAAGAGCAACGGAAAAAATAATACGCAATTAAATTCCCGGCTACTTTAAACTGAGATGTTTAGCTACTTTATTTGAGATCGAAGAAATGAATAAGATGTTTATATTTCAATTAATATTGTTAAACATCTTTATGATTAAGTTTATTTAAAATTTTAGAACATCCTAAATTACAATTATCTTCTAAAATATGTTCAAATTTTCACAGTGTATATTTCTTATTGAAATAAATAAAAAAAAACAACTTTTTAACGTAACAATAACAAGGGATTTTCAGCTAGGCGTATCATGTTGCCTTTAATATTTTACCGCCCCATTTATTATATGTGTCAAGTTTCACCGTTTCACAAAAAAGAATGTACAGATTGTCCATATTCCCAAATATGTCCTATCAATGGCGGAGTGTCATTTATTACCAAGTGTCGTGATCGCTCGAGTACCAAATATGAGTTTTTTTGAGGGCCCTTTGCCTTATCTTCGTATACTGTTTAGTCAGCGAGACCTACGGTTTATTGTTGGACCTTAGGATAGCGTAAATGCCTGAGAATATTTCTGGTTATATAACAAGTGATATAAAACGAACAAGGAAACAAAGATTGTGATTATAAAGTAAAATAATATTAACATAGCACTTTTGTATTTCTTTATACTAACTCCTCCAGTAATTCATTGAATATGAAACAAGGCATTATTTTTCTATATATCTAATAAACTAGTTTTTTTGTTACCTGTTTAGGGACCTGTATTTATTTTATAATATTTGATTCAAAAGGAGAAAAACTAGAAAAATACAAAAAAAATGAATTTTGCCCAGCTAATGAGAAAAACGGGTGTTCCAATTCCAAGTAAACTCTAGGAACACTATTTTTCTATATAATATTCAGATTATAGGCACTCGTAAAAAGCGAAATTAAATATGGCGTACCTAATCAGAAGGCATTAAAGTATTAGCCGTCGTAGAAAAATTTTCATTCCTATAAGCAAAAATTTAAAACAAAACCTCTGATTGTTAAGTATCTTGATTTTTACTTTCAATTACGTTTTTAATAGTATATTTTTGCAACAAAATCCTTCAAAACACCCTAGCTTTTTAGCGCTAATAAACCTTTATTCACAAAAATATTTAGTCCAAAACGCAAACAAACTAGTAAATATGGGTTGAATGACCTGCAAAGATCTATTAATGGTATCGACATCGGCTTCGTGGTGAGGCATAAGAAGGCTTACATCCTCCATTTCAGTCCATTGGGCTTCTTCCTCTATTTGAATATTTATCAAATCACCCTTCTCATTCGCCCTCTCTGTTGTGATGGAGAATTTTCGTTTTCCCTTCATTTGCTTCGTAGCATAAACGCTTTCGACAAGCCATTATGGGCCAATTGAAAAGGTATTTATTCTGTTTTAATAATTCTTTACCTTTTAGCTTTATTATTTTATTTCTGACAAAAAAAACTATTTTTATAAGAAATGAAAAAAACGGATATCTTTATTCCAGGTTCAAATGAACTTAAAATTTTTTGAAAAGACCGACGAATGCAAGAGACTTGTCAGCTTTTACGGAAGTAACGACATTTACAATATACATCCTTACTATACATAGTCCACAAAAACAAAATTATTCTATTGACACAATGAAAGCAGTATTATAGCTCCCTTACATCGTTACAAAAGTATAACAAAGTCCACCATTATTTGTTTTAAATAAATATACTCAAAGTCAAATATGGTATTGCTTATATTATGAAGTGAGACCATTTTAACCGGATTTACGACTCGTTACATTATGATTTTTATATTTAATCCTAACGTTTCGGCTCCTTTACAAAAGCCTTGATCACGGATTATTTAAATGTGTGATAGGTGCGGAAATATATGAACAAAATCATACAGACAAGTAAAAAAAAACAATAGAAAATATAAGTTTAAAGTAGACCTATCTCCCAAGACAGCACAGTTTATGAGTATGACGCAAGAACCAATCATCGCTTCGCTCAACCAGATGCTACGGAACGTGACAAACCACCTCGTGCTACGTAACCATCTAAAAGATGTTTTAAGAAAGCATGATATACTACCAACTACCTGTAATAAATTAGGCTTAAATCAACAAACGCTTACAACTGTGTATTTCTATCGTGTATCGCGACCTACTAAATAGTCGTTAACTTTGAACTTTGGACATGACTATATTTTAACATACATTTTGAATGTATCCAAAGGAAAATCAGATACATTTTGTGGAACTGTAGTAAGTAGTCCTTTTCTATAAAAATTGGCTTTCTGTTTCTGGAGACTAAAATTTATGTCTTGTATTTAAGTGATATACGTCACTATTCTTGACCAACATATTAAAGTCCTTTCGGTAATATATTATATTTTCATAAATGTACTGCCAAGCCACGGTTAGTATATTAATTTGCTTAAACAAGTCTCTGAGATAATCTTTAGGCCGAAGGTTGTAAATTACGCGGATAGCTCTTTTCTGTAACACAAAAAAGCTTTCCGTATTAGCAGTTGAGCCCCACAACAACATAGGATAGTACATTATGAAAATAAATAAATTAGCCTTGCGTTTCAATATCAGTTAAAAATTTTAATTTTTTAACAGCATACGCTGGCGAACCGATTTTGCTCAACAAGGCTTCAGATTAAAAAAAATATATAGAATGAGTTAAATATAGATTATTTAACTTTATACGTAGGTCACCTGCCTTATATTAGGTACTTATTTCATGCATTTTGTTTCCTTTTAATTTATCGACAAAATATTACTAGTGAGCAATATAACAACCATAAAAATTAAGAAGTCTTATAGCAAATAGCACTGTCTCACATAAAATAGAAATTTAAGAAAGTTTATTAGATTGGATCAAAAAGAAAAGAAGGGCCTAATATTGATCCTTGGGGCACGCCTATAGTTATGGGGCTCCAGCAATGAACTACATTTTCCATTCAGCAGTGAAAAGCAGTTAACTGTTAGAATGTTCAAATAAATATATAAAATGTTTGTTACTATATGCTGTACATGATAGCATAGAGTCATACTTGCGTCTACTTTACAGATAATGATAGCCGTTCACCGTATTATAATATATATAAGCAATAATATCAAAGGAATGGTTTGGGTCTCGCTGTGGGCTAGAGACTGTAAATGCACGCAAGCGATGACTTCGGTAAACGCTCCGAAAGGACAACAAGACGTGAAACGTGAATGGTTTGGATAAATCAATATTAATGTTACTAACAGTCTATTAACTCTGTTCTTTCTGTGTGTTTACTTTATAACTGTTAGAATTTTATTCACAGGTCCTAAAACTAAGTTAAGTTATACTTTCAATTCGTGATTCCTACATATACGAGTATATGTCATAGTGGAGTATTATAGATTAAGTCAAATTTCTTTACGTTTTTCGGACAAAATATCCCCTTTACACAGCACATACCCGGCAAATAACAGCAACACTCATACGCAGTAGCAAATTGAGTAAGTACATAATAAGTTACTATTCAGGTAATTTAATTTATCACTAAGCGTTGTCTGTACGTTGTAACCGTTAAAGAGAAATTACTTGGGGGTTCTTGGTCCGAGGTCTCTGGGATGTCTAAGGGCTCATGGACTTGATGCTTGGACTCGTTCGATGGTGATTAGTATGGTTTAATTGCCTACAAACAGTAAATTCAACGCAACTAAGGCCCGCCCGGGGAAAGGATCGAAATCCGTCATATTACAGAACTGCTATAGACAAGAGCAAATTTAATAATAATTATAAGTGTAACGGTTTCTACTATTGCGTTGATACCCTGTTGTGTGATTATAAGAATTTAATAAATTTTCCTCCACCACCATTCACCTTTGGAATGGTACATGCCACAATTAAGGTGCAGTTAAATTTCTAAGGCGTTTCGATAATGCTTCCATTATCAGCCATTAACGAATGAGTTTGAATGTGATTTTGTGTGACTATAGTCAATAAATCCTTATATGGTAATATTTTTTTATCCTAAATAGCTAACCAATACACAAAGTCATAGTGTAGTCGAATATACAGTCAAATTCATAGTCAAATCTCAGTTATTATTTCTTTGACTTCAAAATAATATCTACCCAAATAAACAAAGCAAATGAAATATATATTTAAATGTGCCTAATTCTCGGAAATCAAAATATTATTGTTCATAACTTTCAAAACAAAACAGCGTTATATTGTGAGTCTCTATGAGAAACTATGTTCCGGTGGTTTTACACAGATTGTTTGATAATAGGGACTGATGATAGACTATTGTTTTTGATAAGCCATTTCATTATACTTTCTCTGTTTAAGTTGGTTATAGCCGACCAGGATGCCACTTTGTAATTTTCCTAAAAAGAAACACATTATAAATTTAAATGATGATGATCCTGTATATTAAATGAATTGCGGTATTATCATAATTAACCATCTATTTCTATATATAAAAATTACCTGTCACAGTGTTAGACCGCGCTGAAATCCGAAACTACTCAACCGATTTTGCTGTTTTTTTGACGTGACAACGTCTTATAATTCGATGGAGCCAGCTGCACGCACGAAAAAACATGACTCATGCGGCGTTACCTCGCTCTGAGGCGTTCCATTTAAGGCTTGAAGTGCAAGCGACAGCGCGGAACGAGCGACAAAGAGGCACAATCGGCCTCAGCGTTCGACATCTGTCTCTCTCCTACTTGAGTGAGCGATGCGTCCGCGTGGACAGCTGCTATACAATAATACATTTACATGTTTTCGTCAAGTATGAAGTGCAGTGAAAGGCGAATGTGGTGTCAATTGTTTATAGCAACGATAATTGCGGCGATAAAGGTAATGATTCTTTCGATATTAAATATATGTTCAGTGATATATTGTCAAATATTCGTGCTTCCATCATTAAAATAAATAGCATCGGTCCGCTAGTGCAGCGATTGTAGGTGATGCTATAATTGAAAAAACTATAACAATAAGTTATTTGCATTTTGCTGAATTTTTTCCAACTAAGGACACCATGATAGGTTTTATTTTAATTTTAACACAACAATGCATGGCCGCGTCAGCTAGTATACTATAAATAAAACATTGCAAACAAAATAACCCTTTTCAGTTGATTAACCCATAAGTCCATTGATTAGAATTGATAATATTGTATCTAGTTAACAGTTGGTTACTATAGTTAACTTTTAAAACCACTTATAATTGATATAAAATTTCCTTTAAATGATGACAAACTTCTCACGAATTTAATAAAATTAAGCTTTAATATTCTTCAACCTGAGCTTAATTCATCTGCGAAAATCGCTAGATACGTTTATCCATTCGGAAATTAGCTCGTTAAATTGTCTTTAATTGACGATAACTTTTCTCTGTTACGTTTTCAATGAAACAAAGTTACGAAGATAAGCTTATACATCCTACTTAAAGACGCAATAAAATTACTAAAAAAAACTTTATAAATTCCTTATTCTTCTTTTATCGGCCATACATTCGTCATTTTTTTTTATAAATGTATCCAATATAATTATTGTGTAGAGATAAAATACCTATTTTGTTTAATATTAAAAAAATAAATATTTTATTAAGTAAAACGCATTAAATACAGCTAAAGACTTATTAGATATACCTATTTGTGGTGTACGGTAAAGTATAGTAGCACTAATCCTTCACGCTGAAGAATACCGTAAAAGGCAACCAACGGAATTGAACATAATAATTATCATATACCTCCCGTATATCACAAAATGTCTAGAATTTTCTGCTGTTTCCATATCACATGCAAAGTGCTGAGATTATGAAAAAGTCCTTCTATCCATCCTACAGTGATCGTCCGTCTTTCGACCGAGGTAATGAAAGAAAATTTTATTAGAATAAATCAACTTGTTTCATGACTCACGTAGAAATCGAACCCACATCTCTATCTGTCCGAAAAATTTTCTCGTATAAAATTCTATATATATAATAGTTTTAGCAGTAAAGACACGGTGGAAGTATTTAGTTGAAGAAACGCTTGGTATAAAATCAACGGGTCTGTCAACGTCTAGGTAATTCAATGAGAGGAGCAATCGCCCGGATAGCCAGATATGTTCAAGTCCCGCCTGATTCCTGAGCAAAGTTAAATATTTAAATATTCTAAAAAAAATCTTGATATATAAAAAAGTAAGTTTAATCTACACTAATATTATAAAGAGGAAAAATTTGTATACTTCGTCTACCGGACGCTAGATGGCGCTAACGGAAAAATATTTAATAATAGAAAAAAATTAAAGAATTTTGTCCACCCGTGCGAAGCCGGGACGGGCCACTAGTGCTTATATAATAAAAACATAAATAACACAACCATTATTAGCTAACGTTTTAAATCATAATTATATCTTATCACCTAAAATCAGTCTCGTGATATTATCGACATATTTATTTAACAATGAGCATAATAGATGCAATGCGATAAAAAGATAATATAAATAACACACAATACATTGCTCGCTCGCTTCACGCTTAGACCTAAAAGCTAACATTATTAGTCTAAATGAGACAGACTGTATATAATACGTTTTTCATTATTTTTACTTACTTTCAATCGCTTAATACGTAATAAACTTTAAAACGAAACATGATTTCAACACGTAACCACGTCTACATTTACGACTACGGTATATTATTTCAGAGCAAGATTGTTTTTGGTATTCATCCAAGTTTTTAATTTACGTATAAATAATTTTATAATTTTCGTCGTCTTTAATTTATAAAATAATAATTTACCGCGCTAACACAAACTTATAGCAACAACGCGAAAGCTCCCTCTGCGTAGAAATTTCCACAAAACACAAAAGCGTTTCAACTTTTCAACCGTATTAAAATATTCATACACATATCGTCACGCGCAAGAAATTTGAAACAAATATAGACTTTATTGTTTGGGAATAAACGCTGGTTTGTTGCGGTACTATCCCGGGGGAACCGCTATCAAAAGTTTTGATGCCTTATTTAAACCAGTTGAGATTTAATGTTTATAGATCTAAAATGGAGTAGTTTGTCATGGTTTTTAGTTTTATCTCTAAAATAATGTTTTGCCCTGCTAATTATATGAATCGACAGTAAAAGGACTCGTAGATAGGTTATTTTCCATCATCCGATGAAAGATGCAGATCATTGACAACATAACATCTTTTTAAATTCTCTGTAATATTTAAATGTTACTAACGTTTGGTACAACGATAGTGATCCTGCTTTTCGCACTGACAAGTTTGGGTTCGAGTCCCAGAAGAAGCAGATGTTTGTGTCACGAATACGAGCATATGTACCTGAGTCATGGGTATTTATTTATATTTCTATTATTATTACTAATTTATGTATGATATATGTATGTCTATCCGTTACCCTTGTATCCATAACAAGCCTTACAGTGCTTACTTTGGGCTAGACTAATTGGTATGATTGTAAGAAATATTATTATTATAAATTGTACAAAACAGGTAACTCTATAATCTAGGATCACAGTGGTTTGTGTGTTTGTCTGTCCGCTCGTTTTCCCGCTCTTTTTCCATTGTATCAATAACGTTACCATAGCAACGCGTTAACCGCAAGTAGTTCGTCTACCGGACGCTAGATGGCGATAACGGATTAATATTAATTAATAGAAAAAAAATAAAGAATTTTGTCCACCCGTGCTAAGCCGGGACGGGCCGCTAGTTTATTAAAAGAAAATTAGAAGTAATCTAAAATCAAGAGCACACTATTATTGAAAGCCTGTTTAGCCTTATATCCTCATTGCAGCCATCCGGACTAAGCGGTATGCAAATTCTTTTGTAGTTGGAACAACTGAAGTGTGGAACTGGCTGGGCGCCGATATATTCCTTTTGGGACTTGGTCCTTGGTTAAACTATACAAGTTATTTGTGTTACTAACTCTCGTATTCAATAAGCTGAGATTACACAGATATTTCAAGTATTCGGAAGAGTTATTGCTTGAATGGGAATCCTAATTTATTTGAAAATTTTTGTGAATCAAATCGGAGCCATCTGTTGAGGACTATAAGACCGAAACAGAAGCATGGACTTAAAAACTTGCTAATGTACAAGGAATGTACATTTAGCTAAAATTAACCTCCGAGTGAATTTCTGCTGATTTACCGAATTGATATCAAACAATGTATAGAAAAAACCATGCGTTTGACCACTATCTGTTTATGCTGATTAAAAGCTCTTAAGGTCAAACTGCCGCTTACTAATGAATAGTGCCGACAAAAAATATTTTGCCACTACTTGTTAAGGAAAGGGCGAGTTTTTATTAGTATATACACCTAGTCGTAATTAAAAATATAGAAGTTAAAACATAACTTCAGTATGAAGAGAATTTATCAAAAAAACTCAACAGTCTTAATATCAGATGAACAACGGCAATATTCTCCCTGCACATCGACTACATTACTTGATGCTATAATATTATTGTTATATCAACATTATATTTGGAGTGAAACTCGAAGTCTTAGCTCACATAACTTCTTCTTATTATTACGTTCTTATTTTGGTTACACCAAGGATTTGATAGAATTGAAATATGCTTTACAGTTGGAATTCAAACGGCCAATTGATCGATATATAGATCACCAGCAAGGCGTAAGGAAATGAACCGGAACCGCTCCTATCCGAGCCGGGAAGTCGTAACCTAAACGGAAGTTTCGCTCATTCGTACGCGGCAAACCAATTAGGCTCAATATCGATTACTCGACTCAATCGGGATCGATTGCATTTGATTATTGAAGCTTAACAGTCAGCATTCTTTCTTTGCAATGACTAAAAACTGATAAACGTAGAATTATCCCAGATATTTTTAGACTATTCAAAAAGGATTTTCCGTATGCTTATTTTCTATATAGGATCGGTAAAGCCTACGCTTAATAAGAGGATAAAATTTATGATATATAATGTTTAGTTTATAAAAGAAATAGAAAAACGTTGCTTATTAATACATTTTTGGTACACTGGCATTATTTCAATATGGCTACGTTATTTTTACGCTCCGCCTGAAAACAAATTCTGACATAAGGTCTCACGCTTGTGAAAATGATAAGTCTTATATCTGTCAGTGAAAGATCCAATCTTTCCCGTTATTATATTAACAGTAACCTAATTCATTCTCTGATTAAAAATACCGCTGTCAAAAGTTTCACTCCATTAGACCTGTTCAGCAAATATCAAATTAAGCTTAAAATTTGCTCTGAGCTAATTGCTTTTTAACTGTATCATTTTGGATGCATCAGACAAAGTGCTCAGTCTAAGCTATATGGAAACAATATTGAGTCAAAAGTCTGTTCAATGAGCCATTTTTTTATTTCATCGAGATAATGATATTTCTGTAACAAAACATATCTGAAGCGTTGTGATTCTTAAATCAGTAGTCTATGGCGCAGTGGATAGTGCGTTAGACCTGTAATCGCAGATTAATCAACTTTTTAGTTCATTTCATTCGTTGAAGGTCAGTTAACGGATGGGTGACCTAAAATTCTGTTATTTTTAGAAGAAAGAGAGGAAGATATTATATTATGACAATACTTTGTGTGTGTTACCATATTGTCAGTAAAAGCCTAAGAAACAGTCAAGAAGGCTAAGAACGGTTAGCTATATGTGTAGTCGTAGAACCGAAACCGAATGAAATAAAAGCAGAAAGAATGAAATTATGAGACATCACCGTCCACGGTGCCCACAGTTAATTGGTGGCAAGTTAAGAATCAACGACTTACGAAATACGAAGTACGAAAGTATTCACACCGTCTGAGAAAAACAGCCCTTGTCGAATTTGTTGGGGCTTCTCAATACACGGTCTCCCGACGTTGCACTCACAATTACATAGTAATTGCTTATATTGAATGTGAAGTAAATGTATCTATCTTATCTTTATCTGTGAATTAGCAATAAACAAAATACAGTACAAAAAAACCGGCCAAGTGCGAGTCGGACTCGCGCACCGAGGGTTCCTTAAATTATTTTTATTATATTATGTAACTAAAAATTTACGGTTTTCGCAATTTTTCCTTTATCTGTGCTATAAGACGTAGTTTTGTACCAAATTTCAAGATTCTGAGTTCACGGGAAGTACCCTGTAGGTTTTGATTCCCTTGCGAGTGTCGAAAATTTGCAGAATTTTGCGGCATAAACGGCTGTATCTTTTGATTGCGTTCACAACTCCAAGGGACAGTAGACCTGAGTATTTGATATAAATTTCAGCTTGATACGTCCACGTGTTCCTGAGAAAAAGGGTCTTGACAGACGGACGGACGGACGGACGGACGGACAACAAAGTGATCCTATAAGGGTTCCATTTTTTCCTTTCGAGGAACGGAACCCTAAAAAATACAAAACAATAGGTTTTCATCGATATTGTTCGTCACAAGTTTAAAATTATAACATTTATGTAAGGTAAAATGTAATACAATATTATTAAATTCAATTCAATCACATTTAACTAAACTTAACTTAAACTTAGTTATTTAACCTTTGAAAATCACTGGCCAACCGCTCTCACCACGAGCTCTTCCAAAGCTCGAGAGCTGCGAATTTTGGAGATAATATGTCTGCAAATTTATTTTAAAAGCAAATTTTGTACATTTCCGTAATTAAATTAAATTTTACATTCAGTATTTAATGACATAATAGTCCTATTGACATATTGACACGTTTTGTTAATAAGATTAGTTAAAGCTTATTTGCGGCTGCATACGCTTGAAATACTGAACAGTTTGTTGTTCATTTGGAATCAAACATTCAGTGAAACGTTGTTTTGTCACTAAGGTGAATGTGTCATTCGGATGACTTTATCCGTGTTTGGTTGTAATTTTGCTCATCGAAATGAAATTAGAAACAGCAATGGTAAAATAATTTAATTATGGGTAATGTTATTTGTAAATAGGTTCTTTCTAAAATATGACAAAATTTTTGTTTTGTATTAATAATAAAAAGGTATAAAAATTTTGCTTTTTTATATATTTTCATGTTATATTATATAAGGATAAAAATTCTGTTCGAAAATAATGCTTTTGATAACCAGAATATTAATCTTTTCTAAATATGATTACTTCTCCGTAAATTTAATCACAGAATTCTATCCACCGACGGAGGAATAAATGATATTTTATTTGTGTAGGCTCATTCTTCATTCATCAAAGAGACATTCTTGGATCGTGGTGTGAAATTTCTCAGCAATACACTTTTTAAAAATTTACCGTGGACTTTCCAGCAGGCACCAACTACCCAAGCCTGGCTTAAAACTAACGTTCCGGACTTTATAAGATCTGAAGACTGGCCTCATCTAGCCCAGACCTGAACCTTAAGCCTACAAATTGTGGTCAGTTTTAGAGGACATGGCCTGCTCTAAAAGACACGGCGACATCGAGGTTTCTTAAAAAATCTCTGGAGCAAGCAGTGGCGAAATTCTCCACGGAAACAGTGTGTTAATGCATAGATTGGTCAGACAGATTAAAATTCTGTATAAAAGCCAAAGGTGGCTTCGAATAGATTTTTTTTTGCTGAGGCTTTAATAAATAAGGAACTTATGGCCAGACTAGGTAGTATGAAATCATTTTGTTTCATCATTTATGTTACTTCATTCATATGGTTTTTTGTAATCACAGGGCCGTTAGAATCCACGGGCATAATAGAAGATACATAACTATCGAATAAATTCTTTGTTTGGTTTATCATAATCAATGTTATTTTTTTTTATATTCCACTGACCTTATTTAGACAAGTTGACACCGACTCATGCTGTTGGCGAAAATATTCCGTCTATATATTTAGTTTGCACTAATTGATTATGCGGCAAACAAAGGAATGCTTTTATCAAACAATCCGTGAGACACGTTGACAAATACATAACATTATTAAATAGCACTTCCAACCCATTTTGTGAGATAAGTTGTTAATCGATATCGATTTCATTTACAATGCTTATTGAAAAGCGGTACTACTGATGCATCGCTAATGTGATTGAGCTTGTCACACTGTTCCATCGCGTCTATAAAGAGTTAACCTCTAATATCTTCCTGTTGATAATGGACAATCCATGTTTTAATAAAATTGGGTCAATGTTATATTTTCAATGTTTGTTGATAAAATAAATATTCCAATATTTTAACAAACCATTTATCATTTATCTTCATCGAGCGTGACTGTGTGACCGAAATATGGTTGGACTACCTGGAATAAAAGATTGCTTTTTTTCATGACCTAGTTTGATGGCTCCTAGAGGATGGTAACACTCACTGGATATGTTTGTGTTAGCTATTTATACTTTGCATTGTACTAAAAGTTGTCCTCGACTTTATTTGGGTTTGATTTTACAACACAATTCAATCAAGTGCTACTCAAGATCTTTTATAATGCGTACAGCAAAAGAGTGGAACTGCGTCTGTACTTTAGAGTACTTGTAACGTCTTTAGAGTCAGGGTGAAAAGGCGCCTTCTGGGTAAGCCCACTCTATCGTAGGTCCTGTCTTGGCCTCCGGCCTTGATTGTGATCAAGATTAAACCCATACAAAAAAACAACAATAAAAATTGATCAAAAATCACTATCGATTTGTAAATCAAATATCAAGTACAAAATCAAGCGTAGCTTTTATGTAGAAGCATAACAACGGTCATATTACATTAATAATAAATAAACAAACATTGACTAAGTACATATGCTTATTTACATTAACCTTTTTTGTGCCTACGACGATTTAAAACTGAGACACAATAGTTGTACCAACGAAAAGTAAGATTTTGTTTCCGTTCCACAAAAATTTCACAAATAGTTATTATTTGTAATACTTATGTCTGAAGCAACGATGCAACAATATGCCAAACATGCGGAGAATTTGAAATTATCTTTGAAGGGCAATAACTCTTCGATCCATCCATTTTTAATATTACAAAGCTTACTATTAAGAAGCAAGTTATTATCGTCTCTTCTTATTTTTTTACTATAGACACGGGGGTTACATCATTTAAACATAAATATGGCTATAAATATTAAAATATCTGTTCATTTTATTTATTGTTAATTGAAATACAAAGAAAAATAAACTGGTTTATTAAAATTTCGTACATTTAAAATATGAAAAGCAATTTCCTATCTTTTCATAGTGGATGCGAGCATCAAATTACTCTGTAATGAGTCTGTAAAAAACACAGAATAAAGAATAAAAATATATGAGAGTAGCATACTAAGATAAAGTTGTTGAATCTAAAGTTTATCACCAAACTTTCGAATGCGATAGATCTGTAAATCTTCAAAACGCAAATAATCGTAAACATATATGTCTCAATATATATTTATGGGGAAACTCATCAAAATTACGGCCACACTCATCCCACGTCACAACTTCGACACTAACCATTGGAAGCTTAAGTTACACTGTAAAATGTTATGAGCAGTGAAACAAATGGATAATACAAATAAAAACTCAGGAACAACTGAGTGAATAAGGTTTTGTTGAAATTTAGATGATTCATTAACCTACATATTTTGATAATTCTAAAAATACTTTTTGTATTTTGTCTGTATTGGATATAAACTAGGTCTGCAATACATGCTGCTGTTTGCAAATACTAAGCGAAGCAATTAGATTTTTGAAGGGTGATTATTCCTCAAAGGTATGTTCGATTTCAAAACTTTTTTTTGCACATTAGTCACGACCACGATGTGAGTTTTGGTGCCAAATTTCATCAATGTAGTCTGAGACTACACTAGACTGTTTGGCTGTGATCAGCTTTTGAATTTTTCTTTCGGTGATTATTCCTCCATAGTATGTCCGATTTCAAAACTTTTTTTGCACATTAGTCACGACCACGATGTGAGTTTTGGCGCCAAATTTCATCAATATAGTATCAGCGGTTTGGCTGTGATCAGCTTTTGAATTTTTCTTCCGGTGATTATTCCTCCATGGTAAAGTCTATATTTTTTTTACATAGTCTATGGCCGTCAGGTTATAATCATGTATGTTCATGCAAAAATTCGTTCGAATCGGTTAAACCGTTAAGTTGCAGGAGGGAGACAAGCGAAATTTGAGAGTTGCCTAAAAGAGAGCTTCGCTCAATAAAAAATAAAATCTGATAATTTACACAAAGCTCGGAAGCAAGCTACAGAAAGTAGCAATTTAACCTGCCTAAAATATGTTCTTTAATTGCTTATTGACTGACTAGATCAGAAACTGATTTCGCATCTATTTTCTCCGTAGAGATTACCCTGAATCATCCTAAATGAACCCTGCTTACTCCACAAAACTTTAAATAGTTCTTTTGACCCCTTAATAAAGATTAACTCAAATTGAAACAATTTTAATAAAAACTCATTTACCTAATCGGAAGACGTCTACTGTTTAACGGAAGCCACCCCCAAATTTGAGGAGAGGTTTTGCCATAATTTCCATGCTTGGTGATAGAGTTGGAGAATGCAGTAAATAAGCCACAATTCGGAAAAATCTGTCGCCTATTTTATGGACTATGGGAGGTGGATCTACCTCTACTAATCGCCTTTTATCAGACGCCTTTTACCACACTCTAAGTGTCAAAAGGTTGGTGCTTCTCTATTTTGGCTACAAATAACATAATAGATGCTTTTTAATAAAGAATATCATTTAATGATATATTTTATTAAATATTGTTTATAGGAAATATTATTGAAAAATATTGTAACTTAGATCGATCAAACTTCTCTTCTTAATATAGAGAATATACAACTATCATTATAGTCAGCCTTTTACTGTCCCCACTACCGCATTTTTTATGGACAAATGATGGCATTTCACTCATTTACGGTCCCTACCAAACATATAAATTTAAGTCAAAATTATTAAACTTTTAGTAAACATTGAAGAAAAGTCTTTCACCTTTAACACGTTTCTCTGTTGAAGTTTATATCATCGTTATGCACTGTAGTGGGAATTTAATAATTAATAAAATCATGCAAAATTAATATGATTTTAAGAGCTAGATAAACTCGCCCACGTTTCATTGCTTCGTCTAATATTTATTTTTAGGGAAGTAGCCGTTCCGTTCCCATAGGATTTTTGGAGTAAAAAGAGTTTTATAAAATAACGTTACACTATGTTTAATTTATGAAATCAATCCATGGATTAGTTTTTGAGGTATATGGACACACAAATGGAGGGTTAAGAATATATTGCGTGCGAAAATATCATATACCAAACCACGATTTAATGAGAATAGCGAACATGAAAATAGGAAAGATTATGGAAAATAACTGAGGGGAAACGACTTTTGGTTTTATATATGAAAAAGTATGACGCATGAGACGCCAGTTGACGCCGCATATAGCGACTAAATATGTCGCATGTACTACGTATTGTTTTTATTTTTGATAAATGACTTGCCTGAGGCGGTTAAAACTGCTCAGTGCCTTTTATTCGCCGACGACCTTAATTTATATTTGGGAATATCTCACGAAAATGACACCCTAGCTCTTCAAACTGATATAGACGCCGTTGCACAGTGGAGCCAAGACAATCGTCTCTCGTTTAATACTTCAAAATGCAAAACTATAACTTTTACACGGAAACGGGACTCAATAGACACGAAGTATAAACTTAATGACGCACATATGGAAAGAGTTAATAATATACGTGACCTAGGACTGACTTTAGACAATAAATTTGACTTTCATGAGCATATGACAGAACTGTGTAAATCTGTAAGTAGAACTTTAGGTTTTATTATAAGGACAGCCTCACAATTCAGTAATATGAATGTAGCCGTTGTATTATTCAACGCTTATGTACGTAGTAGGCTTGAATATGCAGCTGAGATTTGGGCACCTTATGAAGATACATATGTTTTAATGTTAGAAAGAGTACAGCGTAAATTTTCTCGGTGGTTGTACAAAAGGATTTATGGCTTTTATCCTTTCCTATACCCCTCTCTATTCGTTTATGGAATGGTAGGTTTTGAGACATTGCATTTCAGGAGGATAAAGCTCCTAATAATGCACTATATTCGGGTGTTGCACGGAAAGGTTGACAATTCGGCAATAGTTGGTGGTTTCGGCCTTCTGGTTCCGACACGCGTGCCTTGAGATGGCCGGGGAATGATGGTGGAACCACGTCGTCGCCCTCGCGAGAGAGCGACGAGACCGGTCACGCGCACGCGATACGCCGCTCATGCGCCCACAGTGCGCGCCCTGACTCTGATCGGCGACATGCTCACTCGATGCGATGAAATTGACCTGTTCGCTGATACGTTACCACTTATTTGCACTAAGGCTTACCAGTTTCTTGCTGGTTTATTGTAACATTTAAGCCTTTTACATTTCAATTTATTATATTTTGACATGATTTTGATATTCTTAAGTTTTTTTTTTAATTTGTTATTTGTTAATTATTTATTTCTAGCTCACATTTAATTTTTTTTTTGTTTGTGACTTATGCTTTTCAACCCATTAATTAACCATATTGTTACTGTTTATATTAATATTAATTAAGTCATTCCTTTGATTATTTTTATTTGTGACTTGCATGTGTGTTGGAGAGATCTGTCAACTTGCATTGTTTTTGATCATAAATAATAATAATGTAATATGCATAGCAACACCTAATATGTAGTCCTGATATTTAAATGTGATTTGATAACGATAATTTTAAAACAAGTCATAACTATCACGTTTTTGCTTAGATTTTCTTTACACTTTATAATAGAGATGTAACTTGAAGTGACATTTTATTGAACGCTTTATTTATATAAGGCGCCATTGAACACAGACTGCATAAAAAAAAATACGGACAAAACGCTTCCAGCAGCAGAATACCGAGTAGTATAAATAACTTTAGTGCCATGGATCCAAATTAAAAGTTTAAATCTGCAAAAAGGCATCCTGTGAAATGCGGTTTACCTGAAAAAGTTCTAGACACGTTTAGAAAGTATTTGAAATGTGCTCTTCGGCTTCTGCCCGGAAATATAGAAGCCCATTTGTCGCAAGTTTACAACAAGAGATTTTCAAAGTTTTACTTAGACCTTAGTTGCAAAAAAGTTTTACTAGTGGAAATACTTCAGTTCCCTGGCTAAGGGTGATAGCCAAGCTAGTCATATTGTCGGATATGACCTGACAATATTTACCATAAAGGCAAGCAAAGGGAATTGGCAATTGTAGAGAGAATTTCTATACGAGGATTCCAGTATGTTTAAAAATGAAAACATGTTAAAAAAATGTTAATTAAACTTTTGTAATAAAGACTTTCACTTCATAATGATGTATTGAGGTTTGTATCTACAGTCGCTAGCACCGACCTATCCACGATAGGGCGCTTGCATAACAAAAGTAATGGAGTTTCACCACAGAATATTAGAAAAGGAGCAGATCATAGAGAGATCTCATGCTTGAGGGTAATTTGGGTCTGTAGTCCTCGAGAAAACTGAATTCAGTGTAATAAATCTGTTATTATACGTTAGTGTTTCATTCAATCGTATTGACAAACTGTTCGAATGATTTTGTCGTTCATTGCTATCAGTCGGTTTTTGAAGTAAAACTTCTTTACGCACACTTTACTTGGGGATTAGGCTGGTGGATGCGTGACGAAAGCGTTACGAAAAGTGTGATCGGGCGAGGCGAACGAAATTTGAGAGGGAGATATAAGTTGTTGAAGATAGAAACACAGAGAATTACGATTCGTATATCTAATCTATAATCTAAGAACACAAATTTGTTGTTTGTGTGTTTGTTTGTCCGCTCTTTTTCCCGCTCTTTTTCCATTGTATACACGTTACCATAGCAACGCGTTATCGGGTCAGCTAGTATATAACTATGTATATAAATGGAGCTAAAGAAGTTTTATTTCACTCGTGTGGTCTAAAGCATACTCGTTTTTAGATAAGGTTGTCCACAACTCTCATGGTATTTATGGGCATTTATATACTCTATACATCATTTTGTTCTATAATAACGCGATAAATTCAGAAGTGGGACTCGATCGTCTGTCCACCCTTCCCCTCAATTGACTTGCGACAATACTTGGCCCAAATCAACAATTTGTCACTATGAAAATGCTCTTGTCGTTTCCTCTTGCGTCTCCTTCAATACAAACTGTATTTTGACGCAACAAATAACCATTAAACATTGATATTCACAACGATAGCTAGTAGAGTCGACAGCACTTCAAGCTGTACACATATCAGTTTGGAAATACCTTATGCGATAGTAATAAATACTATGTAATTTTGTGGAGTGTATATCTAAATATGTTACCGATAGTACACAGCACAGATACAGACATGTATATTCTACATAAATGTCTTATATCCTAGTATTTTAAAGAACTATTAAAATGTATATCTATTCATATGTAAAAGGTTTATATTTGCGGCTTAAGGATGGCCTAAGTACTGTTGTTACACTGCACTATACTTTTCGGCATATAAGTAGAAACTGGTTTTGAAATCACGTGACTTGCGCAGTAGTACCTTTAGGTACATTATTCACTACTGCGCATATCACGTGATTTCAAAACCATTTTCAACTTATATGCCGGGAACTTTACACAAGTAATACTTCTACAGATTACAAGAAAAATTAAAATTATGACTATAATATTGAGAAAGTACATTAGGAGTAGAAACTTTATGAAAATTAAAGGAATCCGCTTATGAACTACTATACACCTAATGATCGCGCTTATGGTGAGTCTAGATAGATTGTTATAAAAACAAATAAAATTAATTAGATTGACTCTTTTTGCCAACTATAGTTAATCTGATCTCCCTTTCCTAAGCTAAAGCCTCCCGTGTTTAAACAAAAGTTATTTTGGGAGTATCACAAAAATCTAAGTAACCTAAAAGCTAAGAGAAGTATTTAGGAGTACTGATAATTCAAGAAGAAGTGGAATGCCATCAGACTAAAATCATTTAGTTGTGTTAGAAGGTGGTTTATGTAGATTATTGTATCTCTGTTGTGTGAAAAGGTACCAGTAACATATATTCAATCTTTAGAAATAAGTTAAAAGACGAAAGTAACAAAGCGGTTTTCAATTGTTCTTTGTAAGTTAATAGTTGTCAAGCGAAATATAAGTTTTTCAACCCGATTCTTGCCTAAGAACAGCGAGATAAAAATGGCACTAGAAGTAATTTGCAGCGAAAATCGAACCACTGTTCTTTACCTAATCGTGAGACTGCCCCAAAGTCGTGAGTTTCGAACCCAGTTCTTTCCTGTTAGGGGCATATGTTTGTGTATTGAGCAAGTTCTCAGCAATTATATTTATGACCTATAATGAAAATTTGAATTTCAGAATATATCATTTAAGAAATTAAGGAATATAAGAAAAAAAATTACAAAACATTTCCTACATCATCCATTACCCCTTGTCAGATTAAATGGTAAAAATAGAGTAAAGGGTTACGCAACCCTGATATTTGTCCCCTGTTGATGTTATGTTTAAACTTAATAAAGGAAATGAAAATAAACCGAACCATTAAAGTAGAGCTACAAGCCTTTTGTAAACAACTGCAACGAGAATGGCTGCCAACAGACTAAAATAGGAACGTACAGCGGCAATTTAACAAGTAAAATATGCTATTTTGTTGTTTTTAATTATATGAAATGGCTTTGAGTTTTACTAAAGCGATTGAATTTGAATATGAACTTTTTAAGATCAATAGCTTTTAAACAGTAAGAAAGGATTTGATATAAATTTTTAAACAAGTTATTTACGAGAGTAATCAGAATAAACTGAAAAAAATCAGTACCGATATACTTTTAAGATACTTTTAAGTTTTTATATTGTGCCCAGACTTTGGTGGAGTGAACAAGGGCAGGACCTTAATATTTGAGGTTATATCAGATGTATTGGGCCTCGGACCCTACAAGCGTTTATGCTATACTGCGACGTGGTGCAAAACTTAGTCGAAAGCGTATTGTTCTGAAATAAATTAAATTTTAATTTAAAATTCAAAAGTCGTTTGGTGTTTTACCGCTACTGAATCATTAATAAGTAAAGTTCAGCTTTGGATTTTTACCTCTACTAAATTATTAATTATTGAATTTCAGCTTTGTTTCAAATAAAAAATGGATTTCATTATTTTAAGTATTAGGCTTTGCTATTGTTTGTCAAGTGTAAACAGTGTTGGCGCTAAAAATGTGTACAAGAATCCATAAATAAAGGAATACATATTGAAGTTTGTAAACACTATAATTTGTCATAAATACGTAATTATAAATAACGGATATGAGCTATATACTATATAGTTCAAGCTATATTATATTCATACCGAAGTCGGGGCTAGCCGTTAGTATTACATAAGAAGCATGCAATTCACTTAACATTAACTGCAATCATGATTTTAATTAATTTTTTTGCATTCACAATGCAATATTTCTATAAGATATAAAATATGTGTGTAAAAAACAACTACGCCTCCTACCTGAGGGCTCGGAGGCGTAGTTGTTTTTTACACACGTATTTTATATCTTATTAACTGCAATCTTTAATCGCTTGCTGCAGATAAATATTATTACACTTTGTCGAACACGGAACTGTTCTTTATTTTATGAATAATTAAGTAAAATCATAACTGCATAGCTATTAAATTCATAGGCAGTGAATTTAGTGTAGATTAAATATGTTAAAAGGTATAATCTTTTAATCCCGTAACTTAAACCCAACATTACGAATGGAACTACAAAGCCCCGACCTCCCCGCCAGGCGCCGGGAGCACAAAATGGCTACAATAAACGCGGGGGCGGATAAATTTTGCGTCTCGCAAGCTACATGTACACTTTTTAAACCGGATACTTGTGTAATGAACCATTCCAATTCTGGTATGAGAGCAACGCTGTGGAATGTGTGAATTAATTCTTCGGTAGCGAAAGAAGGGAACGTCGAGAGCGATTGATGCTTTGTGCGATAATTTTTTTGTGCGAAAGCGTGTGAATAATAGTGTGTAATTTCTTGGAAAATTCATATTATTTCTATTCTTATTTTTTTGGTGTTGGAATTAGATGTGTTGCGTTAATTCTCCTTCATCAGTTTCATTTAGAGACGCGTTCAAAGACGACACCTCATGTAATTATCATTAAGAATTACAATACGTTTTGTAAGATCTGACTATACTTTGTCCAATGTAGGATGATACTTTTGACAGTTGACACCTATATAGAGGATATAAAGTTGCTATTGCAATGTCAAGCCAAACATAAGGAAACAAACGCAACCTTAGTACGTAGCAATAAGGAAGTGACACCTGTCAAAAGTATCATCCTACATTTGACAAAGTATAATGTATTATTTAACAAATACAATAAAACGTTACAAATGTAGTTTAAAAGCAACATTAAAATAAAGTGCAAATATGTTATTACCATGGATTAAGAATGGCTTGATAAATGAACAAGAAAATATTGTTTATTTGTAAAAAAACCGAATGAAAAATCTTTTAAAACTAATCTTAAAGTGTTTGTTCTGTGTTCAACATATATATATTAATGAATAGTGTTGCAAATAACTTTTTTATTCTAGTATTCCTTTGTTATTCTATGAAATAACCTTTTACATCTCTGCAGAAAACAAACACAACCTAGTTTTGAGCCGGCTTATAAGCCACACCTTACCTAATATATGAGTACAGAAAATGTAAACCTTTAGTTATCCTATTCCTTCGTGATAAGGATCACATTTGAGTAAACTCTTTGATATTGCTGCTTATGTTTTATCTACAACTCTTTAACATAAAGTAAAAAGAATACGTTCACGTGTAAGTTATTACAAAAGCTGTCTTGATTTCGCAGTTTTCTATTTAAGTAAATGTTTAAAACTATGCGTACATTTAAAACTACTTAAGCTTTAAGATAGAACTTTTAAATTCTACGTGAGTGTTGACATAATATATTGTTTTTCACAATTAATAATAATAATAATATTTCTTACCCTCATACCAATTAGCCTAGCCAAAAGTTAGTACTGTAAAGCTTGTGTTAGGGATACTAGGGTAACGGATAGATTACAGCCATGTAATGTTAATATACATAAATACTCATCAGTAAGGTACAAATGCTCACACAAACATCTGCCCTTTCCGGGACTCAAACCAGAGAAAGCCAGTGCGAAAGGCAGGTTGCACTAAATGGTATTCGAATTAACAAGACAAGTGAATGTTTTCAATTGATATTTTAGTTCTTATCTTTCTATTTTAAACAATTTTATTTATATATTAATTTATTATTGTCATTATATTATTTTTATTATACTTATAATCACTAGACTAGTGAATCTCTAACTAGCCTTGTTGAATTTAATTGACTTGGTTTTATATTTTTTTATATATTTTATGCATTTTCAATGCGATCTTATAAGATAAATTATTATATGTAATAGAAAAATACTAGAAAAAATCGACTCGGGTCACAAGTGAATTCTCAGAGGGGAAACGAACCTGCAACCTTTGGAAATCCGGTCCAATGCCCTCCCAATTGAGCTTCCGAGCCTTGTGAACACTCATCGAAATTTTCTAGTATCTTTCTTATTTTACGCTATAGGCCAGCGTTGTTTCATCAATGAGAGGAACATCCTCTCGTATTCGAAAGAAACATTTTTACAAAGGTTTGAGCAATCGATTAAGGTGAAACAGCCATTTTAGTTTTATATTTTTTTTTGTATATTTTGTGCATTTTCAATGTGATCTTATAAGATAAATTATTATAATAGAAAAATACTAGAAAAAATCGACTCGGGTCACAAGTGACCTGAGTTCCCGCCTGAGAATTCACTTGTGACCCGAGTAGATTTTTTCTAGTATTTTTCTATTATAATAATTTGACTTGGTTTTAATAGATATTGCTTGTAAATCATATCACTGCAGCCATTTTGAACACACTTACCAGTATTTTCAATGTATTCCATTTTTATAACCAAAATTAAATCAAATGTTAGATCAGCAATCTTCAGTCTTCAAGTAATGCTGTTTCATTGTATTGTAATCAGACACGTATGATAACATATCATTTAATAATGCACAATATAATATGATAAATTTCGACAAGCTATAAAGGCGCGTCTGAATCACACAGAAATGAGAAAATTTCGCTTCCTAAGGCCATGAATGACACATCTAAAACACAAAGCGACAAAGAATTTCTTTAAGATAAAATGCAGTAATTTTCTCAAAAAGGCTAAGCATAATATATAGTTCTATATATTAGATTCTTATTTATTTAATTAATTGTTCTATGACCGTATTTTATTTATTTTTTGTGATAAATGTACAGTTAAAATGAGCTAAATCGAATAATCTTAATACTCACATACTTTGAAGCGTAATATATGTAATTTATATAGCCAATTAAGCTTTTGAAACACCATGCAACAAGATAAGTTCGTTGAAGGAAGTGCAGAAATGGATATAAAGTATTTTCCCTGAAACATTACCACGTGCTAAACGTCTTAATCCCTGAGCTAGAAAATCTGGCTGAGACAGCTTAATACAATGCTGTTGCAGACAGAAAAGGATGGATATCTCCTCGTAATGGCCTAGCCGAGCCAAAGGCACCACTCGTAAATAAATGAAAGAATGTGTATTTTTTATTCGCAGCCAGCTTTGCTGATTCACACTCTATCGCAAAGGGATACGGTGCAATGTACATTTGATACTTTGATTCGTCTACGCAATAGAAAATTAAACCTAGAATCCGAATTGTAAAAAATAAACTGTTTTCCGGGTACGAATGAGAAAGGAATTTTAAGAAATACAAAGAAGCTTATTACTTAAGGTCTGATTGTGTATTTTTAAGTTTTTGTAGATTCTCTTTGTTTTCTTAGTCCCGCTTCCTAGTGCGTAATTAGTACAATAGCAATAATTAGTGTTGAAAATTTAGTCAAATATTTAGCGCATGTGAATGTAAAGGTCTTATTTGAGAATTTAATAATAGTTTAATGGCAAAATGCAACATGAAAGTTTGATTGTACTTTATAATATATTGTTTTGCAACAATAAAATTATTTAATCAAACAGCCAAAAACACAAATGACAAATAATTTACAAGCATTTTCTTATTGTAATTGTAATATAGTAAATTATTATTGCCATAAATCAGTAGGGTTTGTACCACATTGACTCGAGATGCGTATTTTTACTTCTTCTGATGTAATTTGTGGTGATATAATAAAGTAACTTCATTACATTAATCAATTCAAAGATCAAACCGAGTATATTTAATGTAATTAAGCCCTTACACATGAAAGTTTGTTCTATACACTATTATGTGCTTTATTCGTGTTCGGCTGTTGCCTTACGTGAATACTTCACTTGTCTAATTAATTTGGAATTCAGACCACATTTTGATGGTATTTCTTAAAACAAAATTGTATGTATGTATTTTATTTGCTAAGTACTAGCTGACCCGGTAACGCGGTGCTATGGTAACGTGTTGCTATGGTAAAGTTAATTGATACAATGGAAAAAGAGCGGGAAAAAGAGCGGACAGACAAACACACAAACAACAAATTTGTGTTCTTAGAGTATATACTAGCTGACCCGGTAACGCGTTGCTATGGTAACGTGTATAAAATGGAAAAAGAGCGGGGAAAAGAGCGGACAAACAAATACCCAAACAACAAATTTGTGTTCTTAGATTATAGATTCGTTGTATTTCTTTATTACTCGATACCGGTGCCTACCACTGTCCGTAAACCCACTTATCTCTGGAAGTTTTTAACGACACACGACACTCACAGTATAAGATCACAAAACGGCGCTCTTTTGCTTTTTGCCTTAATAAAAGATTGCTGCGGATCAACAAAGCAAACATAATTTTGTCACAAAATCTCAAGGGGTTACTAAGAAAGTTTTAAATATTGGTTAAAAAATACTTTTCAGTAAATATCCATTATTAATTCATAGAATTGTCTATTTATTTATTTAAAAAACAGAAAATCCTGATATGCTGTATCGACCTACTCTTCAAAATAATATTCCATACATTGGTTTATTCAGATTGAGTGAGTTCTTTTAGGTAAATTTTACTAGACGAAGGAAAAATTAATTAGTATAGAAAATAAAACAATAGATTTTAAATAAGTGTTTTATCAATAATTCAAAGTAAATTGCTTATATTTTTGTCAGAAATGAGAGGTATAACAAACGATGTTTTGCAAAAGTTCTTCTGCAGAATTCATTAAAAGACAAATTTTGTAATCTTCGGAGTTACTCATTCTTATAATTAGGCCGACAAAATGCTTATTGGATACAAAAAACATTTGGTCTTATTTTTCGTCAATTTCGTCAACAGAAAACCACGTGAAAATCCTAAACCCTTTATAGAGAAACCCAATAAAAAAATAAATTCAACAATTCCATTTTGTGAACGTATAGGAAATTCTTGTTGCTTCACGGCTTTCGCCGAAACAGTCGGGGGTTTGACGCGCCACAAACGTCATTGTGCTACGCAGCACAAATTGGCTGCGTGTCCTAAACACTTGCCAAGCCAGCAGTGCCAACAATAATTTGGAGGAATTTTTAAACGATAAATCTCCTTACGACACCCAATCCAATATATGAGTAGCATTTAGTATTTGTATTGTTTTATCTTTAATATACATAATTCAACTGTCCGTTTGTATGTCACTGAACTCCTCCTGAACGGCTGGACCAATTTTAATGATTTTTTTTTGTTAGCGTTTGGGTGGCGCCCTGGATGGTTTAGATTCACAAATCAGCCCGGCAGATGGCGCTGTAGTCGGCACAGCAATGTGTGGCCGAGTCAGCTAGTTGTATTATAAAGATGAGGTTTGTTGCGTAGTGTTCGGCGGAACAGCACATAAGTGTGTCTTATAAAGGCGGCTGATGATACTGGAGGTAATCGACAACACCTCCCGTAGAGCACAAAATGGTCATTAGATGTCCAAATGATGATCTTTTATTGCAATCTCCAACGCACCTGTCAAGCGTTGAGATTACGAAAAAAACCCTCTCATTTTGGGGGAGGCTTCCGTCCAGCAGTAGATGTTTTCTAGAAGAAAAGTTTTCTTAACTCTGTATAACTATATAATGTGACATATAATACTAGATCGATGCAGTTGCTATGCATTAAGCTTCGCTATCACCATATATTGGAGCGGAGCGTAATATTAAAAAAAATAATAATGTTCACAAAATTTTTAAATTCCATAAGAATGAAAAATTTAAAAAAGCGCGCGATTTTTTTTTCAATGGGAAATCCCATAGAGCTAATGTATTTTGGTCATAACCTTTTTATTATTGCGAATTTTAAAATTCGGGCCTGTCACAATCTGGTCCTTAATGTGATTGATTCGACTAACGACCCATCCCGGCTTCGCACGGGTGGACAAAATTCTTTAATTTTTTTCTATTATTAAATATTTTTCCGTTAGCGCCATCTAGCGTCCGGTAGACGAACTACTTGCGGTTAACGCGTTGCTATGGTAACGTTATTGATACAATGAAGAAGGAAAAAGAGCGGACAGACAAACACACAAACCACTGTGATCTTAGATTATAGATTCCACACAAAAATATTAAAATCGGTTAAGAACTCGGGAAGTTATGGCGTAACAGACATTGCGTCATTAAGGCTGATACATGGGAGCCATGATACTTGAGGATCCTCCAAAAAGGAAGAAAAAACAGCCTTTACTGAATTTCTTGCGGCTTCTTCTCAGTACAAGGTCTCCCGTAGAAGGACTTAAAGCCATGGCAAAGCTTTGACATTCAGTAGACGCATTGTAAATGTAACATCAATATAGTACATTTATGGTCACCTTTCCGGTGGTTCGAACTTGCAAATATTGCTTGACATCCGTAATCATAGGTTCAGCCTATGGTGGCAACCATAGCGCCATCATGGTCCTTATGTATTTTTATTTACTTTATTTTTTGTTTTCTGTGTTTTTGTATCTATAGTAGGTTTTGCTTACTTTGTGACTAAATCATTGGTGAGATTGTATACCTGTCAAGAAACAAATATCATAAACTGTATATTTCATAGTACGGCAATCATTGATCTGTATTTCACGAAAAATATCATTTTATTGAGTTTAAGTAATAGAGTCGGAATATTTAGTGGCTAAACAGACGAGATTAAAAACATAGTTTTCGTGTCATTTTTATTTGTTATATATACTTTCCAATAAATAATATTATTAATTGCTAGTAATGATAATTGTAATAGTAATTGTAATGGTAAGGTAATAATATACAAATCAAATTTATGTGAAAAAAATGCTATCTCCGATGTAAGTTAAAAAAATTATTCCATTATTCGGACCGTTAAGAAGATCTAAGATTTGACGAAAATAATGTTGGTCGTTATAACAAGATGCGTATACTTAATGTTGGCTAACAATAAAATCACGTTTTCATGGACAAACTTAAAAAGCGTAATATAATAAAAATTTTAGTATACCAAAATATCTCATTAACCGTTACTAATTACCTTTTAATTATAATTTAAACATTTTTCATTGGCAGTAAATTAAAGTTGAAACAGAATTCGATTAACTTCCAATCAAAGAATTAAATTACCATTAAATAAAAGATTATTATTGGCATTCAATGGGAAAAAATTGAATTTGCCACGAATAAACAAGTTTTAATATTATTTTGCGAAACTACAAGTTGATATAAATAATTTATTTGTATAAAGCGCTTAATTAATACGCTATGGATAAAAAATATCACACAATTTTCTTGACCTATTTATGTTTTGCGTGTAAATATTTATGTGTGTAAATACATAAATATTTAACTTGAAGACTAATAATCTTAAGGGTTTGGTTTTCAGCATTAATTTTATATGTTACAAAAAGTTCTCGGTAAATTATTTAAACTATTCATTTAGAAAATCCCCATTTTGGCGACCTCAAGAAGAAAGCTCCGGGTAAGGGGCGAGCGAGTGGTCAGATCAAAGGATTTTACGCAAAAAGAATAAATCCATGGAAAGTTTTATCAAGATAAGGGCCATATTACGTTTCAAGTGACTAGCGGAAGCGAGAATAGTAGCAATATTCTTATATTTTTATACAGATATTTATAAGATAGATTAGTAAGCCAAGAGTTCGCAGTGAAATATCCTATATTTATTTTTGTAATGGGTTCGCTCTTGTTCTCATCCAAAACTCCGGGGCCAAGACAGGATTTACTATGGAGTGACCTTACCCAGAAGATGCCTATTCACCCTGGCTTTAAAAGCGGATGAGTTCTAAGCACTCGGAAATACAGACGCTGGGAGGAAGTTCCATTCTTTTGCTATGCCACTATGAAACATGTTAAGAAGCGCTTGGTGCGACAGTTAGGAATCCAAACAAGAAAGGGTCGTAGGGTCTGATCTTCCGCAGCGTATCTGGATATTCGGTTGAAAAAGTGGAATGACGGTATAAGCACAAGCAGCTCCTGACATTCGTTAAAGTATAGTCTGTAAACGACCTATAGGCAATTTTGCGGTGAGCTAAGGTGCAAAGCTTGATCTTAATTATTTTGCTGTCACCGTTAAAATCCGGGTAATGTGGTTTCGTGCAGAGTAGAACGGCACTAACCCTTCAAAGTGATAAAGTAGCTATATATCTCCCGTAGATCATTAAAAGTATCCCAAATAGCAACAGTGTTTTCCAAATTGAGTTTTTTTACAACGATTTCAAATCCAAGCGTGGAGTAATCTCCTCCACAAAACCTCTAAGTTTTGGGCGGAGGTTTCCATTCGATGCCTTTTGGCTGAGACGATGACGATGGAAGAAAAATCCGTAAACTTCGCATCAATTATGTAAAAAAAAATAGCACTTACCCTACACACTCAGTGGTGTCGTAAAAGGCATATCATTGTACTGGAGGTAATCACCATACACCTGGAATAGACCACAAAATGGACAGCAGCGTTTTCGGATTATGGTTTTTACTGCAATCTCCAAAGCGAATGCCAATCGTGGAGATTATGGCAAAACCCCCTTTTTGTTTTTTTTTTCATTCAACATCGGACGTCAATTGACATGGATAAACCTGCAGCAAGTAACGCACACAATTTATTGCGATCGCGTTCAAACTTAGTCTACAATTCTGTCTGTAAAGTTAATAATCTTGTACTTTACAGAGCTTAACAGTTTTAGCTCTAGTCGGTGGGAGAACTATCCACACTTGAAATAGTGTTTAAATAATCGTGCGTTGCATATACACATTGCCACACTCAAATAAAGTAAACTTGTCTCGATTCAATGTCATGAGTCATTTTCTTAAGTCTGTGCGTACTTTATGGCTATTTATGTTTTGTCAATAAATGTAAATAAGGCATGACGATATCAACGAAAAATATAATTCCAATATTGATCATTCGTAATGTGATCCTTTAAATGATATAATAATAATAAAAACTTTATTTCAGACTGTGTCCATTGTTAGTAACAATTTTGAATCTTAAAAAAATTAATTATAATTATATTTCCCGCTCTCATCTTCAGACTTGCTCTATTAAAAAGATTTTTTCGTGGTTTCGAGTCTGGCTTTACACATTACTCTAAAGCCATGACTTTAGGCTTTTAGGGGATAAAATAAATCTTTGACCTGCCAGTAGTTGGGCGTAATTACGTGAGGTATATACTTTTTGAATCTCTTTGTTCTCTATTATCTTTTTCGTTTGCTAATCGAATATTTTGATCGATATCAGCAAATTTTGTCTTCGGCGATCTTTAGAAATAATGCGTTGCTCTTACATCTTTACTTTCATTGTGATGAAGCAATGCATGATGGGCGATTTGGCCTAACATAGACAGACAGTTTAAGTAGTAAATATTAAAAGTTTATTAAGATAAGACCATAAAGAAACTACATAATTATATTCATCTCTGTCAGTATTTAAAATAGAATTGTGTTGATTATAGTAGATCTATAAAAAATCGGTGTATTTTATAATATGTGCAAGACAATTAATATAAAACGAGCAGTCCTCAAAAAAGTTACAATGCAATATACAATACACACAAAACACGAGATAAATTCCAAATATCACACAGATAAGTTGATAGATTAGATGATTATAATCATTATAAGTGAATATAATCTGCAGTTCATGAGAAGCAATTTAGAATGACAATTTTTCATAGTGGTTATTAGTTTAGCTAATCATATAAAACTATTTAAGTAATTATTAATAAATTGATGATTTAAAAGCGATTTAAATCGGATCTAATATTAACACGGGCAACATTACAAATGATGTGTGTCATTTATATTTAATGCAGAATAACTAAAATTAAATACAATTTTACAAATATTCAAGATTAACTAAAAATAAATAAAAATTATTGTAACATTGTTTTCTCGCAAGCACCTTCGCCACAAGCGCCTCCGAAGGCAAATTTCGAAGAATTTCATTGAATAACCAAAATTTAAACGTGTTTGTTTCCTTGTGTATGTTTAAAAAAGGCGTTATTTTCTATTGATTTAGTTTTAAAATGATGATCACACGATACACGACACAAAACATGAACACAAAATAAATGGTATAATACGAAGTCAGACGTCAAACTTTTATTCGCTACCGAATTCACCAGAAATTTCAGTCTTTGAAACAGACAATGTGGAAACATAACGATAATCATTATTATGTTTATTATGCAGGCTGCCAAACCATATGCAAGAGAATTTTAAATTGTTGCTAAACCTATTATAGGTCATTGATCTTCCTACTTTATCCATAAACTTCGTGAAAAATAACGCGTAGCATATCTTTTTACTGATATCCTGCAGATATGGGAATGTGCATTGGAATGGTTTTTTTTTATTAAAAGCTTTTATTTAACTTAAACTCTTGCTCTGTAAGTTGTCCGCTTCAAAATTTGGAAACCATTTTTAGACCTGAGCCCCTACCATGATCTCTTAGCGCGATGCAAGTTCGAATGTCAAAGTGAGACACCGCTATACGCGGTCTATAGTGGCGTCTCTTTTAACAGCTAAACTTGAATCGCTATAAGACGTGATGGTAGGGCCTCTGTTCTTAGTATCCGATTGAGCTGTCATTTCAGATACACAATACAATATTCAATATTATAATCATTTCAATATGGCCGCCACTCCAAGATGGCGGACTATATTTCAACTTCCTTAATATGGGTATCAAACAAAAGGGCTTGAAGAAAAAATAAATGGTCTAAAACTGAAAATACTACATACTAGGTATTGAAAATATAAAAATGTAAATAATAAATCTTTAAAAATGAAAAGTAAGTAGTTATTAAAAATTTAAAAGCTTGAGGCAATTTTATAAAGTTTCCCAATACAAGTTTTTAAAATGCTTGTAAAATTTTTCAGTTCGAAAATATCAAATTACTGTGGGGTTTCCTCATATTTTCTAACAGTTTTTGTTTTAGGAATTATCTCTGCAAATGGTTTTTGAACAGCCCATGCTTTTCATTCCACTAAATTTAAATACTTTGACTGGTCTTTAGATTTATTGAGGATTTTGATCGTGCACTTCTGTGGGCAGAAAACTTTAAGGCCTCTTTCAAAGCAGATTATTAAAAGGAATTTGGTGGACGTGTCTAAAACGACACTTTAGCGATAGCTCCATATTGCGATGTTAATTCTTGTTTACGTGTACAATTCGTATACGCAGACTTACCAAATAAAATTTGGACTCCGGTACAAACCTAGCGTGAAATTTTTGCAAGACAGTCAGAACATTATAGTTTATATTATTCAACCGTATGGACACATTCTGCTGTTAGTTAGCTGTATTTTTAACTTCTTGTGAAATAAAGTAATACTTAAAACAATATCGTTTGTCAAATGCTGACCAGAAAGAGAACGCTAAGCCAATTCACTTTTAAAAAAGATCGATGAAATTTTGCTATCGAAACCCCTTTGTAACAAACCCCGTAAAAGTGTAAATATCGTATTTCTATTATCGCACACTAAATCAACTTTCAGGGTTTCGCCACGAAACAAAAGTGCCTCACTAAATCTTGTTTACGCCGGCCGTAAACTGGCTTAGAGGGCAAGTCCTCATAAACATCGGACGAGGACATTTCATACAAAATTCATTGCTAACAAGGGCCCATTTATAATTACCGAAGTGCCACGGTCTGTGTGGTACCCAGTGCTTGTGCTGTGGTGACCTTAGGATTCCCCTGAGAAAATACGCAGTGCGCCAATTTAATAATAAAAATAAAGTTTGTCGCTTAAAACTCTTGAACTCTCATTAATGCAGTTCTGATAGCTAAAGAAGAGTAACATTGTGTGCTATGGAATTGGCTCGATTTTTCAGACGTCATATATTGCGGATTTTTTTACGCTTAGTAAATATGTGGATATGAAGGCTTAGATATGTGGATCAGTTCTTACACAGAGATAGACAATAAATACTTAAGGAAACATGATATAAAATTTATTTAATATATACATCAAAATAAATCACAATGGCAAAAAGAAAAGATATGTTATTTGGTAATAAATATTTATTGCAACTAGACTTGATATATATATATATGCAAAATTCTTTTATTACTATACATGACCTTTTCAAAAAACATAGTTAAAGTAGTCACCCGATAAGTAAGAATAAAAATGTAATATTTGATAATTTGTTATGAGAGATATAACACCTGAATAAATGATTTTAATTGATAAATTTAATTTATTTTCTATTTATTGGATCACTAACATGAGATACAGCCTTACAAATAAAAGAAAATAGAAGAACTTATGGCTAACTGTTCTTATAGTTAAAGGTAATCACAGAATGCCATAAATATAAAGTAACAAAACATAAATATGCATATACAGTTTAAAAGATGAATTATATAAATATGAAATTATTATTAATTACTGTATTATTGATAAATCAAAAAGAGATACTCTAAAATTTAAGTCCAGAACAGGACATTTGGTCAAATCATTATACAGGTTCAAATTCTGAACTAACCACACCTTTTGTTTCGTTTAAAACTGAACAGATTTTATGGTAATGATATTTAATAACGTATACCCCAGACCCTTAATATAGACCCGCGTAAAAATAATTATGTCTGTTCATAATATATTTACCTCGGATGAGATACAAACTTGCACTTGTGGTTTATGCATCGTGCGGCAAGCTAATCTATAAATCTACCCTTCATGCTCGAATTCATAAAAAATATATATATTATTAGTAAAATTGGTTTTATTAAGTGTTAATTACCTGTTATTCATCAGTAATTATTAAATAATTAACAAAATTGTAAGAGTATTCGCCCGGATAGCAAGGGTTAGATGTATTTTTTGTCATAATTTAAAATTACATAGCTGTTTTCTTGTTATTGATGATTCGATTACTTGTATTACATTTGATGTTGTAGGTAGTAATATCTAGAAAATGAAAAGACGGCGTTGGCGCGTGGATTTGGAGAATTTCATGGAACAATTCGACGGGTTCGTCAAGCCTTGGTAGCTGGATTGGAAGATTGCTCGCCCGGATAGCGAGGGAATGTCAGTTTGAGTCCCGCCTGACAGAATGAATTTATTCTTGCAAAAATTTCCTTGAATAACAAAATGTAATAAACAAAATCAGTCGCTAATTTCGGAGTTCATTTTACTGTGGAGTAGTCGTAGCTTGCTTGACAGTAGTAATCCAGTTTATTTTTGTTTGAAGGCGAACCGACACTGTCCTAGTTTCAAAACTGTATACAATAGTGCTCTCCTGGCACAAGATCTACAGGTTTTTGCCATGGAAGTTGAATTTTACTGTAAAAAGGACGAAGAAAATATCACCAACCTTAGCTTACTCTAAAGAAGATTTGGTTATGATGATAACGTAACTCGTATTTACATATAAACTCATGTTTATGTCAAAGTCATGATGATATACAGTAATTACTATTTTGACTACAATTCTGGTATGTACTCGCTATAATAAGTTTATCAATATCAATTTTCTTAGTCTTAGAGTGTCTCTTAAACCCATTTAAGAAATACTTATAATTATTTATAGAATTATTTAATCGACAGTAAAAATTTGACTCATCCTCTTTTATGTATGTTTATAAAATGTAAAGAATGACCCATTGAAATTCAGATTAAATTAGTAATTTAACATTAACTTTAGTAAAAAATGCAAGGGACATTGTTATCAAAATTAATACTATGATTATATAATCAAATGTCAACATAAGACGATGGATCATAAGTTATCTTTGGAATTGGCACTTTTCAATTAACAAAATAACGCTACTGGGATGACAACCGTCAAATCGAGATTTGTTTGTAATCAAAATACTAACAATGTCAAAGTACCTATAAGTTCATTTAATAAAATAAATAACAGTTAATAATAATTTGTATTTTAAATACTAGTTATAATTCCATGAAATCTGCTCTTATATGGCTTGAAAGGGATGTAATAGACATATAATATAATGGAAATATAATGGAGAAAGAATACGATTGTTAGCATGACATGAAGGAGGCTACGTTTAGCAGTAGGTAGATAGACGAGCCGCTCCATTGATTGATTTAAACCTCTTGCAATAGGTTTTATTTCACGAATATAAACATTATGTCAAATACAATGTACAATACAATGCAATCATTGTTTTCAGGTAATTCCCAATGGTAAATTACGCGCTTGTATTAGGAGCTGGAGCGTAACCTGGAGTTATTTCACGGCAGCAGTCAGCTTGGAATAATAATTTTTGGTGATACAACCAATGACCAGACTTTTCAAAAGTTACTTATCCTAAGCAATCATTAATAACTCGCGGCATTATGCTCTTCTGAAATAAAATTCAGTATTTAGTTTAACTTTAAAGCGACATATAAGTTTTATTATATAGACCAGCCAAGTATTATGCTACTGGCGCCATTGCGGTCATTTTGAATCTTTGCCAAGGCATTACCTTACATGCCTCTCTCACATATACGACGGAAATAGAGCCAAAAAATAAGCGTTCAATATTCAATTAATATTATTTTTGATACGTTGCTACGACGACGATGTAAAACGATTTCGTGAATTATAAATTTATTGCGAAAATAAGTGTTCAATATCGAAAATAAATTCAAATTTTTGCGATTTCCCTATCGAATAGCCTCGATAGGCTTTTTATTATTTTGATACGCAGCTAAGTAAAGAAGTACAAATAATTAATATTCAAAAACGCACAATTACCTAGTGAAATATTTCATACATTAAGAAGAATACTTAATTTCGAGATTTTAGTATGAACAAATAAAATAACATCGGGTCGAACATTTGCCCTTACATTGACTATGAGAAGTATTTTTAATATTTTTATTTATTTATTAGAAACAAATAAAATTAATACTTTTTTACTATTACAGTACTACCCTCGCGAGCAAAAGTATGGAATCACTTAAAATTGGTTGAAAATGAAATATTTATTAACTAAAAAAAAAATAGCATCATTTTAAAGCTTTAACTGTTAACTTTAAATTGACACCGAATTCATTCAAATCACGCCAGTATTTAAGAAGCTATCCCGGATTACGCGAAGAAGTAAGGAAAGAAACATGTTTCAATTGTTTGATACGCCGCGAATTGCGGCGTATTGATACCCTATCAATACCACGTGAATGGGATGGCACGTGAAATGGGATTTGGTTATAATAGGCTTGTTGACCCGTACACATCTCCGCTAGTTTTGCCCTTGACCTTGGATGAAAATGGACACTACACCTACTGAAGCAGCACAAATCGTCGCCCTATTGCAAGAAGGGCTCAGCCAGCGGACTGTCGCACGTCAGCTTCACATAAGCCAGTCCTATGTTTCGAAAGTTTTATAAACTTTGTCCCGAGACCAAAATCTGGACGGGGCGCCGGTGCATATCGGAGAGGGATGACCGTTTAATCGTGTCAACTGATGTCGTCGTCGTCGACGTCGACACGACTGGTGTCGACGTCCAGCATGAACTCAGAAATGTTTGTAGGGTATTTGCCAGCGAGTGGACAATTCATCGAAGAATTGAAACAAGGAAACTTGACTCCAAAAAGGCCGAAAACTGACAGCAAGTTACCGACAGGCACGCCTTCAATTTTCTCGCACCTATCTTGATTGGGAAATCGAGCAATGTAGGCGAGTTTTGTTCTCCGACGAGTGCAGATAGTGTTTGCACGGCAGCGACCGAAGAGGTCGGGTCTACAGGCGGTCTGGGGAGCGTATTACACAGTGCTGTTTATGGGGGGCTTAATTTTCTTGTATGATGTGGGCCGGTATTACTTCGACGTTAAAACGGAGCTTGTTTTCGTGCCTGGCGGGGGACGAGAAGGCGGTCTAACTTCAGACCGCTACATTTCCGATATTTTGCTGGAACATGTCGTTCCCTTTACGGAATATATCGGTGATGACTTCTCATTAAGCACATGTGGTATGAATTGAAGAGGAAAAATCGTTGCAGAAATCCTGCTCCTTTAAGCGTGAATGAGCTGAAATCCCGCAAGAATCGATTCAAAAGCTGATTAACTTCATTAAGAATCGTCTTCAAGCAGTTATTAGGGCTAGGGGAGGGAACACGAAATATTAATTTTTAAGGCCAAATAATTTTTTTAATACAATAATTTTTGTTGTTCATTCATTCATTATTTTTCCATATTTCCTTGTTCTTCTAGCTCCTTCATCTAATCCGGGATAGCTCCTTTAATACCGGTGTGATTCAAATGAATTTGATATCAATTTAAATTTTATAGTTTAACCTTTAAGAATGGTGCCATTTTTATTATTCGTAACAAGTGATTTGGTACTCAAGATCGCGCGGAATTAATTCCTAGTAAGTAATTCCATACTTTTGATTGCGAGTGTTTAAAAACCTATGTGGGTTTTACCAAGAATTGATATCCATACAAGTTAGCTTTAAAATAATTAGCTATGAAACCAATGTAATGTTGTAAATATCTAACAAATATTGTAAGTAGGTACCGTATTTTTTTATTTAATTACTATTTCTTACTACTCGATAATAAGGTAATGGGTAGACATATATAGATATGTAATATTTAAAGATATACTTATAAAATTATCCATGACTTAGGCACAAATGTTCGCATCCGTCACCCAAATATCCTCCTCTTCCGGAACTCGAAGACAGGATTACCAATAGGGCAATTATCAGAAGATGCCCAGGAAGTACGAAACAAAGATAATTACCGATACCGATAATACCATTCTAGGAAATGTTCTCGTACAGCAACAAATGAAGATGTACTTCATTCGTGATTGAATACAGCAGATCAATATATTTCAAATCTTAGAACTTCAGCTCCCATTGTCAACAATGAATTGTTTGATGAAATCGCTTTTAGATCTGCCTAATAATGAATAATGAATCATTCCTAATGAATAACTAATAATATCACACTAACTTATATTTAAGAAACATAGTATAATGTAAAATAATAATTATAGTTTAAACTAATAGTTTTTCACTATAGTTTAAATTTGTGTGAAATAATATATTTTTCTATTTTTAAATACAATAAAATCTGTTAACTTATTGAGCGATGCTCTCTTTTTGGCAACTCGCAAATTACGCTTGTCTCCCTCCTGATAGTTAACGGTTCAACCGATTCGAACGAATTTCGGCATGAACATACACGATTATAATCTTACGGACATAGTCTATGTAAAAAAAATATAGACTTTACCATGGAGGAATAATCACCGAAAGAAAAATTCAAAAGCTGATCACAGCCAAACCGCTGAGACTACATTGATGAAATTTAGGTGAGGTTAGGTAAGGTAGTGCTTCGCTCAGTATTTGCAAACAGCAGCAGCATTGCAGACCTAGTTATAACATAAAGCCCATATATTCAATGGTCTATGTAGGAAATTTCAAGTTGTTATCTCTAAAAACAAAAGAGATACAGATTTTTGAATCGGCGAGTCCATTTCTAGACTCATAATGCGTCGACGCGAAAGGCAGGATCGCCATCGTTGCCCTAAAGGGTCGTTGAATTAAATATTACTAAATATTCGACACTTGTCGGCAGATGTACTCGTGCCCCGCGTACTTCCCTTCAATGAAAAACATTAATGGCCGCATCTTGTGAAATTAAAAGTATTAAAATAGATTATGCTCGTTTTACTGAGCTCCTGAACTCTTTACGTTTTTGAAACACGAACCGTTTATAAATAAATTTGCATCAAAAAATAATTATGAAGCCTCGGTGGTTTTACCCGTGACTGAGGTTCACGTTTTTACTCAGCGCGAATTTACTGATCACCGTTGTTATTTAAAATACCTTCTATTTTTAGTAATTTATAAACAAACATTGTTTGTTTTCTCGGTAGATTCTACACAAACGATTGTCTAATGTAGAAGAAATAGCAAGTCACATTTAATTGATAAATTAAGATTATCTCAAAAAATGACAAAGATTTGCAATCGAAAGATTTCAAACAAACTGTAATATATACTCTAAGAACACAAATTTGTTGTTTGTGTGTTTGTCTGTCCGCTCTTCTTCCACTGTATTAATTAACGTTACCATAGCAACGTGTTACCGGGTCAGCTAGACTATAATCTAACAACACAATTGTTTGTGTGTTTGTCTGTCCGCTCTTTTTCCATTGTATCAATTAACGTTACCATAGCAACGCATTACCATAGCAACGCGTTACCGAGTCAGCTAGTTTATTATTAAATAATTAGCTAGGTAATAACACGATATAACACTTAAAATCTTTAAATTTTCAAAATCATCAAAGAAGCAACGGCAAGGTAATCTGATATATTATTTATGATTTTTTTTTTCACCCTAAAATATGCTTTATAGTTCCGAGTATTTGTTTATACCAAATCAAGTTAATCAATATTTTATGTAAAACTGTGGGATTTGTAACAAAGGTGTGAGGTGTGTATTGCGGTTTTGGTCTAGAATCGCGAAAGATTATTTTATACTCCAGATGTCCACTATATCATGTCGTAGACCCATCTCCAACACAACGCCTCTCGTCTCTAATGATCGTTTTGAATGAGACTGCTTTTTAAATATTCTGCAGTACATAACGCCTAAGCTAACAAAGATAAATGTTACAATGAATTAACTCGCTTATCTCGGACAGGAGTCAAAGCCGCGTTTATATATATTCCTTTTAAGAAATATCGATAGATTATATCTCTCCTCGCCTTTGTTGATAAATATCAGAAAGGGCATTATGGAATAGGATTAATGGAATGCGTAGACTTATCTTGTGCGAAGGATGTCGTTTAGATCTAAAAATAAAGGTAAGGTTATCTGATTTTTTTTTCTTTGATAGGTTAGGTTTAGTAACATGCGTTTAAGATATGATATGGAAATTATTAATTTAGTAATTATAATTTTACAAAGGTTAACATATTAAGTTCTTACACTTCCGCGCACATTACACATTTGAATAAAACACTTTTTTACGGATTTTGCGCATATTTTATTTTATTTTATATTTAATCCTGACGTTCCACCTCTTTTACAGGAGCCGTGTTCACAGGATGACTAAGATAATGGTTGTCATGTATTTTCTACTACCTTCACAATATTTTAATCGAGCACGTTCCTAATTGTTAAAATTGTTTCATAACAATGAAATTGTTTTATTTTTACATTTTATTTAGTTATTCAATTCTCACTACGATTACATTGTATACTACTGAGTCTACTACCAGTTCGAAAATTGGGAGGCCCTTCCAAGAAGATCTGGCGAATGAAACTCGGGCAGGAGGACCGACCTCCATCTTACTGTTATTATTTGCGAAAAGGGCTAACTACATCATCAGGTCTTGCAATGTGTGCTTTTGTAGGGCCCAAGCACGTGGAACGCTCCAACCTTCGTCTCTATTGAAATTAGGATGTTTCCTGATTTCAATAGCCTCGCCTAGGAACAAATCTTTGTTCTCTAGCGAGAATTTGTGGTCTATCGAAACGAATGTAGTGGTTTGGTCCCTCAAAAGCATGCTCACACACTGCAGACCTAATATCGCGCCTATTTTTAAAATAAAATATGCGCAAAATCCGTAAAAAGTGTTTTATTCAAATACTAAGTTTAACTTTATTATTTGTAGGATTATAATGTATACCTATTTGCTATGTAAAGTTTATAAATAACTCATATTATTATGATAGTCATCTTATTTACTTGTATTTCCTTTCCGCCTTCTATATGTGCAAAGTTTTGGACAAGTTTTTGTGTTTCCCAATAGTTGATATGTGACGTTGTTACTTACATGTTGTGAAACTGGTATTGCTTTTCTGAGAAGTTATTTATTTTCCCATTATTTTGGAATAATAAAGGGAGCTAGTTCATAAACAAGGGAAGACTGGTAACTAGATTGATGGTAAGAACGTGAGAACATAATTTTGAATAACGTATGGATATTTGGTGTAAAATATTAAAATATATTTTATTATGGTTAAGAATTTAGATGATATTGTATTTCCGTAGTAACAAATTTGTTTTTTTTATTAAAAATTTCACATACTTTTTGGTCTTAGTGTTTTTTTCTTAAGTGTATAAAATTTCAAAAGAATTGGATTCTTCGTTTTAAAGTATTTGAACGTAAAACGTAAGATATATCGAGAATTTATTGTGATACTTGGCATTACTATGTTGAAACGTAAAAAACAATGCTTTTATCGTTTTTATAACAACGATAGTAGACTATATGTTTTATTTAATTCCTCGAGTATCAAGCCTCAACATTCGGAAAATTAATGAACCGTTAATATAAAAAATCGCTGTAATTAAAAAGAAAAAAGAAGGCAACATATTCTTGAATAAATAACAAGTATTATTTTTAATTATGTTTTTTTAGACCTCCACGATGAAGTGGCTCGCATACCGGTTATTATGTTAAAGTGCTTCGAAGTCTCACGCCGGCCGGAGTTCGAATTCCCTGCAGTGTCAATGCAGAAAACTCTCGTTTGTATATAGAATCGGGTTTGGGTGTTATGTAACCGTCGTTGTTTCTAAATTCCATCACACAAATGCTTTAGCTACTTGAGTTCGAATCAATGTAATTGTGATGTAGTGAAATATTAGAATCTAATCTTTTATATACGTTTTATTATGAAATAGGTACTAGCTGACCCGGCAAACGTTGTTTTACCATGTATTTTATTTCTAGGAAAAGTTTTTAATTAATAAATAAAAAATAGGGGTTGATCGTAGTGGGGTGAAAATTTATGGGTGTATGTATTTTTGTATGATGTATCATAAAAAAATAAAAACAAAAAATGTCCAAAAGAATAATAGGTAGGACCTCCCTTAATATTTAAGGGGACGACAAATAGATGTTGTCCGATTCTCTAGCCGTTATGAACGCTAAGATTTACGAAAATCGGTCGAGCCGTTTCGGAGAAGTTACGCACTTATTACGCACACCGTGACATGAGAATTTTATATATTAGATATAACTTTACCAATATGAAATATTAAATTTCTCGTTTCTTTATTAATTTTATGAGTAATAAAACATATAAAAAAGGAAGTTCAAAAATGCATACCAAAAGAGTATACATATACAATTCAACAGAATCCATTCCAACCTAATGTATACGCGTTCACACTCCACACATTCCTATTTCGAATTTTTCTTCCTTTTGCTTTTGTAGAGGCGTTTTATTTTTACGGCCCTGTCTTTCCGAATACTTCCCGTCGCCTCACCCCTTTGTAATTCTCTGGAATACCCAAATACTTGGCAATGTTTCTCGGGCAAGAAACTACCTAAAGTACTATTGTAAGGCTTCCAAGAAAAAAATGTAAATATTATCACCTACTACGCCCACAATGTATGTTCCCATACATCCAATACCTGCGATCAATACCTTTGAACGTACGAATGAACCAATATACGTTTGAACCGGAAACGGTTTCTCACAATAGGAATTGTTAGTTTTTGAAATAATAAAAACTGGCGGACCCTCAGTTTACACTTTTAATGGTAAGAAAAATTCTATTAACCGTTCTGGATAATATCTACCACGTGTTAAGATACAATATCTACTATCCTCTCTATAGAATCAGTATTGATAATAGTTTTTATTAATTACTCCGAGTTTAAGGATCTTCTTAAAGTAAATCGCTTAAGTATTTGTATTTCATTTTAAATAATCAAAAGCAATCACTGCCGTTTTATTTTAAAGCTACAGGTGAAGAAGGCCCGGCTGAACAATATAACTATACTTAAGAATGTATATATATCAAGTAACTTAAAAACTTACTGGACTTAAAAACTAGTGTGATTATTTAGCTTTTACACGCGGTTTTGCTTAAGCTGCGAATTGACGATCAGTTTTTCGCATCAGTTGAACTGACGTCAATCCAAAATTTGATCGTAAGTGTGGAATCATCACTCCAGAGTTTTAACTGACGACGCGCCACGTATTTCCGAGAATATTATAAATCCAACTCGGCGCGTCGCACCAAACTGATCGTGAGTACATGATCGTCAACCCAACACAAACAGGTACACTTCCTAACAGCCCGGCTGATTGAAAACTGAAGAGCCGGAGTGACGCCAGTGAATGCGGAAATCGAGTTGGCCTAAAACCATTTGGAGTGACGCCACAGTTTTACGAAAAACTGATCGTCAATGCCCACTATTACGTTACTGTAGACTTCCGATTAAAAGATATATTTCTATCCCTTGGGAATAATACTTTTTCTGGTAGAAAGGTACTATATGCCCTTTTCTGTATCCTTATAAAGTGTATGCAAAATTTAATGATGATCGGTTAAATAGTTGTCGTTTGGAAGTGTAACAAATACACATGTTGATGTGTATTTGTTACACTTGTTTCCTCTCATTGATGAAACAACGCTGGCCTACAGCGTAAAATCAGGAATGTACTAGAAAATTTCTACGAGTGTTCGCAAAGCTCGGTAGCTCAATTGGGAGAGCATTGGACCGGATTTCCAAAGGTTGCGGGTTCGATTCCCGCCTGAGATTCACTTGTGACCCGAGTCAATTTTTTCTAGTATTTTTCTATTATAATAATTTATCTTATAAGATCGCATTGAAAATGCATAAAATATATAAAAATTATAAATCTAACATGGCCGTTTCATCTTAATCGATTGCCAAACATTTGTAAAAATGTTTCTTTCGAATACGAGAGGATGTTTCCTCTCATTGATGAAACAACGCTGGCCTACAGCGTAAAATCAGGAATGTACTAGAAAATTTCTACGAGTGTTCGCAAAGCTCGGTAGCTCAATTGGGAGAGCATTGGACCGGATTTCCAAAGGTTGCGGGTTCGATTCCCGCCTGAGATTCACTTGTGACCCGAGTCGATTTTTTCTAGTATTTTTCTATTATAATAATTTATCTTATAAGATCGCATTGAAAATGCATAAAATATATAAAAATTATAAAAAATACACAAACTCACTTTTGGAGCGTACCTCCCATGAATCAGCTTCAATGACGCAATGTCTGTTACGCCATAACTTCCCGAGTTCTTAACCGATTTTAATAATTTTTGTGTGGAATTGAATCAACACATTTAGGACCAGATTGTGATGAAGTTTCACAAAAAAAAGTTATGAACAAAAAAACCATTCCCATTGATACAAAAAGCGCACGCTTTTTGAAAGTTTTCATTCTTGTAGAATTTTAAAATTTACTTAACAATTTTTTTTTTTTTAGTATTACGCTCCACTCCAATATATGATGCTAGCGAAGCTTTATGCTTAGCGACTGCATCAACTTGTAAATTTATAATATTGGTTAGGATTTTCCAATTATTATTATTGGAGCGAAGCGAGCGAAGCTCCCATGGATCAGCTTCAATGGCGCAATGTCTGTTACGCCATAACTTCACGAGTTCTTAACCGATTTTAATATTCTTTGGGTGGAATCAAATCAACAGGTTAAGGACCAGATGGTGACGGAGAAATGGATTTTGAAATTCGCAAAAATTCCCATCGAATTTTTTTTTTTTTTAGGTATTACGCTCCGCTCCAGTATATGGTGCTAGCGTAGCTTTATGCTTAGCGACTGCATCGCCTAGTTTATTGGAGCGGAGCGAAGCGAAGCTCCCATGGATCAGCTTTAATAGCGAAATGTCTGTTAAATCTTTGTCAAACACCTACCGATGCCGTAAGGGTCACTTGTCTTATACAGACGGTTGTAGGGAACATAGAGTTTTACCACTGGAACAGAGACGGTCATCAATGGATATGTGTTTTCTCTATGATATTGTTAATAGTAGAATAGATTGCCCAGAATTAGTGGCCAAGGTGAAGTTTCGTACACCGAAGTACCGCACTCGTCACACACCCTTACTGCATGTTCCTAAGCACCACACTAATTATCTCAAGAACTCGGTACTTCCGCGTATTGTCTGGACATGCAACGCTCATTTTGACAAAATTGATATTTTTACAGACACAAAAAATAAACTCAAGAGAGAAATCAACAAAAACGTTAGAAAACAATCTTTGAATATTATTATTTATAATACCGAAATAGAGTTTATTATATTATGTTATATTATATTATATTCATATTTACATTATATATTATTTTCATAATAAGTATATACCTATTGTTACGTCAAAATATATATATATATATATATATCGGGATGTTGTTATTTACCTAAATGAAATTAATATTTTGCTGTTTTTACTAAGAGATTTTTATTAAAGTAATGGAAAAAGAAATAAAATAAAAGGGAATTGTCGACATGGGTACCTATTCACACAACAGCGATTGCTTATCATTATGTTAATTTTTATACTCTTAATTATGTTAAGTGTCACCTCTTGTCATTAATTATTAAGAAAACCTGTTATTGGCCATACTTCTGAATGTTAACCTGCTGTAATGTAATTTTTAAATAACGCTGTTGGTTTTCATATAAATAAACAAATACGCTATAACTTCCCGAGTTCTTAACCGATTTTAATATTTTTTTTGTGGAATTGAATCAACAGGTTTAGGACCAGATTGTGACGGAGGCAGAATTTTAAAATTCACAAAAAAAAATCTTATTTTAGGTATAACCTTCCGCTCCAATATATGGTGCTAGCGTCGCTTTATGCTTAGCGACTGCATCGCCTAGTACTTTCTTTAATTACTCATAAAGAAGAATACCAACAACCCTTCACGCTAAAGGGTGTCGTAATAGGCGACTAATGATACTATGGTAATCACATCTTTAGACTACAACTGTGAAGCAGCTTTGTTCGAATAATGATCTTTTACTGCTATCTTCAACCCGCTTTTCAAGCGCGGAGTTTATGTAAAAAACCCCCATTACAGGGCAATGATTATGTACAGCAGTGGACTTCTTTCGGCTGAAACAATAAACCTATGGAGTGTTTGAGACTTCACATTGGTTATTAGTTTATGCCCATAAATTAAATATTGTTGTTGGCGTTCCCAAATAAACTGAAAAAATTAACAATTGTTAAGAGAGAATTTGCTCTTTTATAAGTAAGGGGTTTTTTTTTATAAATAGCTTTCTGGGAAAGGTTTGCATTGCATTTGTTTTGATATTGGTACATATATATTAGGGATCAAACTTTTATCATTAGTATAATTTGAAATTTTGTCTTTTTTGAGGCTCTGATATTGCGGCGCAATTGCATGCATCATCATCACAGAAGAAGTTCCGTTAGATATTAATGTTAGAAACCATAAAATAAAAAATATTTTTTCAATTTCCGTTTAATTAAAAAAAAATAAGGTTTAGAAACTCTTGGAAGATTCGATGCAAAGCAGATTTTTATACTCGTCATTTTAGTTGTTTGAAAATATTCAAATATTTTATAATTTCAAATATATGTTCAAGTATTGTTTAGTATTTTATTTATTTTTTATCATAAAACACACAGATATAAGTCGAAACAAGATTAATTATGACACAATATCACCTGAAAATATTTTTACAATACTGTGCTCAAACTTTACAATTTGTCTTTAATGCTCGTTTAATTGTTGATAAGTTGTGAAAAGTAGTCAATCAAGTAGTCAAGTTAGCGTCATGGAGTGCATGGAGTTGACACCAACGAGCAGTGGTCTTGGATGTCTTAAAAGAGATTAAATTGTCGATGTGGGGCTCTGTTTTAAATCACTTAAGCCCAATTTATGTACGAGGAAGGCACGGCTTCTTTTTTTCTTTATTACAGATAGTAACAAAGATGACACATGAGAAGTTTACCATGCAAGCCGGACACTTTGTCAATTGAAATATTAATTTATGCGAACTGTGATATGTCAAACATTGGTGCAGGCTTAGGGAAATCGTCTGTCTCAAGTTATTAAAGAAATATACAAATTGGATAAATATTAAAATAAGTAATTTATTATGTTTTTGTCCAAAGTTTATGTAAATAGTTGGTAAAAAAATTCATATTGTCAATCTGTATACCCACTTGCCCTCCTAGCTTTTCAGGTCAGTTCTGGTCAGTTTCATCATGGCAATCGACCTTTTTATTATTTAGAATCCATTGGCAACTGCTGGGATACCATATCACTCGGGACGGTCGAGCGTATACTCTGTGGTATGAAATATATACGAAAATCGGTTAGAGATAATATGACATTTTTGGGTAGATTGATGTGGGTTTAGCCCTCTTAGAATCAATTTGTTACAGACCGGGCCTACGTTTGAAAATGATTGCACTATCTATAAACTTTAAACTATTATTTTTAAACCAAGTTACTAACATATACATACATAAATAAAAAATGGAACAGACAATTTATTAGCTCACAGTTCGTGCTCTCAGTCTGAGCTGATCTGACGACTCATTAAAACGATGAGTAGTATTATCGAGGTCTGCAGACTAACTAGTACTTTTGACGCTACGCCTCTGAATTTTGAAGAGCAATGTGAAAGCTCAGTCTGAAATAACGATTTAATACCCTGAGTTATGTAGACAAAATCCAAGCAAACGTATACCAATCATCCAATTTCAAATGCTAGTGCAATTTCTATTTTGACTTCGTGATTAAACTATGAATATTGCCCGTTGGACATGTTGACCAACTGCAGTGCACATTCATTTGTGCATTGCAGTTGGTATATAAACATATTGAGTTTTTGAATGCCTATCAAAATATAGATCTCCGTTAAACGAAACAGTTACATAATGTTCCAGTCAGATAAAAATCTCTTCGGATTTTATTAAATATATCATGATAAACACTCGTTTTATGTAATACGTTACTGTACACTTATGTATACATTCTACCTATAGAATAACAATCTGGACTTTATTATTAGGCATGTAAAGTTTAATTTGAGAATCTGTAAAGACCTTGTAGAAATATTAAACTATTTTCTCAGCGATAAGGATCATCTCAGGATCATAGACAATGTCCATAGTTGAAAAAGGCTTTTAGACATATAGCTTTTATAGATATATTAAATTAAAAGACAGGGAATTGTTTTGTAGTCTATTCTACATACTTACCGAGAGACTGAACTTAATCCTTTTCTTTTTGATATTTGTTAGACCTGATAGTTATGACATACATTAATCCGGATAAGCTAAAAACATACTATACCGCATATAGGTCAGGTGTATTGGTTCCTTTCAAGATATTTAGAGCCATTATAAAACTTGTCTTCATAGTGGAACTTTTTGTCGTCACCTTACTGTAAGAAACATTATTTTTCTGATGCACCATGACAAGCCACCTAATATCCATAAATAAAAATACAATGAAAAACAAAAAGGGATATATTACTTTATTTCGCAATGACAAATGTTATATCTGAAACTATAGGACAGTTAAATATGCACTGTACTGGTTTCCAAAATACTAGAAAGCGTACACTTATTGTGTGGGAAGTCTACATTGCGGATGACTGCCTTCAGTTGTTCCCGAAGTTCGTTGGTAAACAGAATAGTTTCGTAAGATATTGATCTCTTTACTCGGAGCAGGTTCGGTAGAATACTCTCGGACAATCCAAAAACTTTCTTCCCCAGTTTTGTGTCTGAATGGATCATTAGAGGGTCACTTTGCCGATCATTTATTTCCAACATACTTGCGGCGTACGATAGCAATCCTCTGACGCCGTACATTATCACGACTAAGAAAAGGGAGAACCCGGCTATAATATAGTTCTTTTCTATCCTGCTCAGCAAAATTAGCTTCTCATACTCATTTAAGTCATTTGAGAAGATCAAAGTATGGATGTTCTGCAAAGGTATGTACATTCCAAGGTAAACGACAGATACAAAGTAGGTGGCAACTGTGCTAAAGTAGGCGATACGGTATGATTTCATTGCAGCGGTAATGTATTCGGTTACTTTCCTTACGTCATAAATCGGATTTAGCATTACAAGGATAATGGCCATCTGCACCAGTAGCATGAACGTCAAAAATATGCAGCACGCGTCCATTTTCTTGGTCTTGATAATTTCAGCGTAAGTTTATTTTCACACGTTTTATGGCATTTTCTCCAATACAGGCAGCATCGGGGATATTTTGAATATTTACTACATTTCGGAAGATCAACTGACAATTTTGTGACAATGCGATGACAGGCGTTCGTTTTGTGAAATAGACTTTTTTATCTCGTTTTCGGATTGCATATTGTCAGTTGGCAGTCTGATTGGGCTTTTCATAGATTGAAAACTTCGTTGTGAACGGGCTACTTTCTGTTTGAACCATTTCCCAGTATATCGTTATTGTTTGCATGACACAAAGACGTCAAATAAAATTCCAATAGCGTTCCGCAAGTGTCAAAGTTTTTGCCTTACGCTTTATATACGACACAACACCACTACACTTTCAATTAACACTTAACAAATATTTGTAATTTTTTGACGTGACAACGTCTTATAAATTGGTTGCGGCTGGGAGTCACTTATGAAAAAGTGTAACGCTCGGTAACGTTACGATGAGTCACCGAACGAGAGAGAGGCCCGCCGAATGTTTTCTCAATATTTAAAAGTTTATTGATTTTTAATATTATAAGTATATATATGAAATTGTAAACTCTTTATGATATATATAATACAAAAAAATTGTTTATATCGATAAATTTTGATAACCATCCAAGATTGTTCCATTTAAATCATTAATGTATAAATCACTTATAATATAAATATTTAATAGTAGTAGATATATTTCCTATATAACCCAAATTATTCATTTATTAATTTTCGAAATATATTACAGGCATTTATATTTAAACATCCTGTTACATAATGATTTATAGTTTTTTTTATCCTCAACAAAATCACTCAAATAGGAATTAGTTAAGTTTAAGTTTACATGTACAATGTTTTAGTAAACAAAATATATTTCTATAGTTAAAATTTGTGCAATTCTTATTTTCATTCAATTCCTTGTTCCTATTGTGCAATTTAATTATATTCATATCAATAAATATTCTACCGAGAAAAAGACGTTGTCACGTAAAATCTTCGCCCGTAAAACCGACTTTACAGGCAACCATTTTTTTTTCTGTATTACGAAAATTGGCTATGTTAGCATTCGTCAATATTTTATGAGTCGAGATTCCGTTTTTCACTCTGTAATTTTAAATAATTATATTTAAATGCAATTATTCATGTGATTGTAATATTAATATTCAGACCAATTAGCCTAGCCAAAAGTAACTGTGACTCCATTACACTGTGAGGACTGTGTAATGGACACTAGGATGAGTAGAAAAATATATAAATACCCATGACATAGACAAAAATCCTCATATTCATCACACAAACATCTACCCCTTCGGGGACTTAAAAACGTTTGGCTTCGAAGGTGGGGTTACTTTCGCTCTGAGCTTTCGCTCGATCAAGCCAGTCGTCATTTGTCAAGGAAGAACCAGAGATAAGAGCCAAAAACCTTTTTAAATGGAACACCTTAAACAATGGTATAACTTTTAATGGACAAAAGAGTTAGTTACAAACGTTATCAAATAATATCGTAAAGTAAAATGTAAAAATATTTTAGTGAAATACATTTATAAGCTTGTTTCTATTAAAAATAAAGGCATCTGAGCAATATATAATACTATTAAAATAAATTAACAATAATGCTGCGATAATGGAGAGAAGAAATGAAACGATACTCAATTTCAAGCGGGTAATAACAAATTGATAATTACTGACAGTTGACGATTAGTTGCCGCGAATCCTATCGGTATGATATTTTTCACGCTGTGCTTCACAATTAACTGTGTCTGTGGACGTACCAGACACAGTTACTATAAAAAGCGGAAGTATGATACTATATATTTATAGAAAAGGTAGCAACTATTATCGTTAAAGCTGATTATAGCTATAGCTTAAGCTAGCCTTATACGCTCATACGCTCTACGCTCTGTTTTAGGTTATTAAACCAATTCTAAGATTGTTATTTTATTACAATCAGTCAAATCGTTACAGTAGAAGCGATAACGAATACTTTTATCAATTAATAATATTTTAGTATTAACAATTTACCAAGCTCGTGTTTTACTGACGCGTCATATTTCTTTGGAATAAAACAAAATCTTTGTAATACTATAATTTATTGTGTTGGTACATAAGACGCTAATTTTCGTGTGATGGCAAAACTGAAACGTCATGAAATGCTTCATACAAATTTGTCAACTTCACAACTGTTTGATAAATATGAGTAGCATTATCTCTCGTTAATATTGCATGTCTACACATCAACTCAAATTCTAGTAGTCTAGCAATCATGCTTAAAAGTTGTATAATTCTTTCAATCAAAACAAAACAAAATAATACCATAAAAAAACATAGATAACACATGGACATTTTACTTAAATAGAACTCAAAAACAAGGTTTACATCTTTTACTTCACGTAAAAGATATTTATAATAACTTGTTTCCCAAGACATGTCAAGAAAGCTGTTAAAAAATAGACAAAATACAATTACTCCTAACACGTTAGAAGTATTTATTGAAGTGTCTTGGAATTCGCACCATAGATTTCTTATAAAATATGGCTCCTTGAGGGGCTTTAGAAGAGCTACTATAAAAATTACTTCGGCAAATAGTACGGAGCCTACAATGGCACTAAACAAATTAATCATCCTTAGGTTTTGAAGTGTTATCGTCTTGTTGAAAAACAGTTTTCTCTAATTCTTCTGTGTTATCTGTGTTTTGATTTTCTTTAAGATTTGCAGTTGGTTGATGATTTCTTTTTGACGGACTTGCCGTGTCGTTTTGACTAATTTCAGTCTTTTTTTTATTCTTAGATTCGAAACTTTTCCTTGGAACAGCTTTGAAAAATGATTTAATCTGTTTATGTTCTAATTTACTGAAATCAATGAAACTCGGCCAACGCACGCTTGAATTTTCGTCTTCTTCTTCAATATCTTCATCTATTATAAAGGTTGGTTCAGGTTCTTTATCTACATCTGTGGTCAAGGCGATATCAATCAAGTCATAATTTCCCATCAAATCTGAAAATTCACGCAATTTAGCGGAGAAGTGCACTAAGTCAATTAACCTTAGCAGAACTAAGAGGAAAAATAAAGATAAACCACCAAGAAGATAATTTCTGCATGCATTAGTTAAATCAATAACTTCTCTCAATCTTTCTTTTGGATTTTCGAATCGTTTTAACCCTTTCGTTGCTTTAGAACCCTTCATTACTTTAGTTGGTTCTATAATTCCGTATGATAATACACAAAATATATACAGTATAGTCATACAGATAGCTATTGGATTATCTTTTAAAGCGGCTGTGATGCCTCTTATATATTTAGAAAGTTCCATAATATCTATAATTGGCAGTATTAGTAACAATATTGATAACATTTGCACAAAATTAACTATTACCAAAAAAGTCGTTTGAAAATCTAAAATCATTATAAAAAACTTGCTGAATTTTATAAAATATATACAAATATATTTATAGTTTTCTACTTGACATCAACTTGACATACTACAAACATAGATAAGAGATCTTTGTTAAAAGCACTTCATTTTTCTGTGATAATAACAATGCCACAGAGAATATAACGAATAATCCTTTTTGTTCGATATATTCTGTTCTGTGGGTGCATTGATAATGTTGCCACCCATCTGTGTTTATCGAAATTTGATTTAATGAAGATATCGTGATGAACATATTCTTTATGTTATAATAATAAATGTCGAAGACTACCCCTTTGTCAATACTTATCTCTGTAAAGAGACGAAAATTGTTATAGCAATACCCCCAACGCTCAGAAAGTGCGTCACCCATTTTCCATGATTGAATTCGTTATCTACCGTCACTCACAATGCCGTATCGAAAACGAAACTTGTTACATAGGCATCTATTCATGTTACCGTCTCGATGGGAAACAAAATAACGGGCTACTGTATATATATTGTCTCACAGCATATGTGTTTGGAACTCTCACCTACCTGTAAGCACCGTGCGAACGGCATTTGCGTGAGCGGGACCGCCATAACTGTCGTCCTTTTCACCACGTGACCCCTTGCCAGGTGTTCTCAACCCACCTTCAACGTGACTATAACCTATGTCGATTCAATTATGCTGAATTGTTAACTTTTCGGACACCAATATTTTTAGAGCCTGTGGTTTCTTTTCAGGCACTGTCAGAAAAGGCCAATCAGGTTTAGATGTTAATCTTTTAATTAATGGAGGCGCCCGGACATGCAGTAACCTAGATTGGTCAATATTTAGTAAATCGCTAGGGTAGTTCGACGATGGAGCTCAACCTGGGATTAAATGCTAAGCTAAAGTAATTAATACTGGGTTGATCGGTATGAATTTACTGTGTAATTGTATAGCGAGTTTTGGTCAATACGAGCGTTCCAATAAATTTAAATGGCAACAAAGGTTTTTGAAATTTGTGCCAGGTATTTGCTTCCCCTATTTTATCCACTGTTTCTAATTGAAACATTCTAAGGAATCTGTTATTATTATTTTTTTGGGCTGAATCAATTTTGGAAAAAATGTAGAGACCGTAAGACTATTTGCTTAAAATCGTTCCATCTTATTTTATGAGAATGATATAAAAATACTATACATCGATTAAACTAGAAAAGGTTAAAGCAGTTTAATAAATCAGGAATCAACAAAATATATTTTCCGATAAGCATTTGTTATACTATATCAATAACTGTATTAAACTACCATACCTGATTCCTAAAGCTAAAAAATAACCAGAAATAATTCTTTAATAACAAATCAATATTAACCTCTTATATTTCAAACACCCACTATTTTTTGGCAAAAGCTTATGTAACGGTTAAGCATCAGTAAAAAATACAGTTAAGTAATAAAGATTTGTTAACCAATGAGTACATAAAAAATTCTTTTAAAAATTTTCTGTAGCCCATATCATCGTTTTCTTCGCGTTTTGGCACAGTGAGTAACTTGTCACACTCAAGGGATGTGTCACATGAATTTGATATTCCATTCCATTCTTAAGTCATCTTAACCCATTTCAGAGAGTAGTCTCTCTTTGTCTAAGCACATTATTATTCTTACATATTACTCGTCCTTTGGGTTTTCAGGAGTGTGTGCGTGACGTCATTTCATTCAAAACGTGACTCAAACTCACTGGATTTTCGCTTGATCTGTATAATAAATGCCGTTCTTGTATTATTATAATTTTTGCCGGCTCAATTCAGTTTATGCCGCCTTTTTAGACCACAGCAGGCGGACGAGTTTTAACTTTATTACAATACTGTTAAAGCTTGGTTTCATTGGTTTTCTTTAGCTTTTACATTAGAAACTAGAAGCAGATGCAAACACTAAAGTCAAAGTGCCTTGTATTTGCCTTTATTGATGCCTTTTGTTGCAAAAGACTTCGACGTTTGTTTTGATGTTTTGAATTGCTCACCAAGACTACAGTAAATATTTCATTCTACCTCGGAAAATATTCAATTTCTTTACGTTTTATTATATAGTGAGAAATAATGTTTGACTGTATGAGGAGTCAATTCTATTTCTATATACAAGACAGAGAATTGCAGCTCTTTGCTTAACAAATTAATCACGTCATCAAAATACAGGAATCTTCCTTATTAATTTAAATAGTATATAGAACTAAACTAAATAACTAGAAATGTAGTGAAAATTTGAACTGTTTATGTGTAAGTATAAATAGTTCATCACTACATTTCTTCGAAGTAATAAAAAAACACCCTGAAATGAGAATTACATTACATTTTTTATAATTAGATAATCCTGACGTTTCGACTCTTCTACAGGAGCCTTGATAGGCTGACGTACGAAGTAATTATGAAAAAACTAGACTAAATGTGACGTTAATCTGGTTGTGGTTTTATTTGAATCAGGTATAGGCGCGGAAACAAATGAACTAAATATAACACGGATAATAAAACTTAAATTAAATACTATATATATATAAATATGTGCTATGTACTATAATATATAATATCACAAAATTGAATTGTTATTTGAGAATCATTATAAGAAAACAAAACCTGTAAATTATATAGTATACCTACTCCCAAGTTTTTTCTTACAAAGCGTTGAATGATATTAAAACCGACCCGTTTTAATCTAATTTGTTTCTTTCAGGTAAGTAAGCCGACCGTCGTCAACTAGAACCCATGTCTCACTGGTAAGGTATTAGATTTGCAATAACCCTTAACTACCGTTCAAAGTCTCTCGGATTTATTTTTTAATCCTAAAACACCTCCTTTTAAAGTTTTTAATTTCAATTGATTTTATAATTTTAATATATTTTATGCATTTTTCAATGCTATCTTATAAGATAAATTATGATAATAGAAAAATCTAGAAAAAATCGACTCCGGTCACAAGTGAATTCTCAGGCGGGAATCGAACCCGCAACCTTTGGAAATCCGGTCCAATCAATTGGGAGAGCATTGGACCGGATTTCCAAAGGTTGTGGGTCACTTGTAAATTGTCTTATAAGATAACGTTGAAAAATATATAAAAATTATAAAACTAAATGGCTGTTTCATCTTAATCGATTGCCAAACATTTGTAAAAATGTTTCTTTTGAATACGAGAGGATGAATCTCAATGAATTTCTCATTGATGAAACAACGCTGGCCTACAGCGTTAAATCAGAAAGGTACTAGAAAATTTCGACGAGTTACAAGGCTCGGTAGCTCAATTGGGAGAGCATTGGACTGGATTTCCAAAGGTTGCGGGTTCGATTACCGTCTGAGAATTCACTTGTGTCCCGAGTCGACTTTTTCTAGTATTTTTCTATTATAATAATTTATCTTTCAATTGATTGTTTGTAATATATGTAGTAATTAGATGAAGTCTCAATGATACGTCTGTTAAATTGACATTTTCCATTATCGTTAGCTTATCAATGTTCCCATTGATGAGACAGGCTTTCCTTATGGATGTAAATACCATAGGGAGAAGGCGTGATAACCCGTAATAATAATATGGGTCTAATGCAGATTGGTGGGTGTGGGGTGGCGAAAATTGACCTCAAGGAAGCGAGGGAATAGAGAGCCGCAGTAGTGGTTTTCCATGCTGATGTCATATCTCCTTAGGAAAGTTAACCTTATTATAGATCGTAAGATATGGGACTTATTTTTTAGATTTGTTCTTTTCTATGACTTACTTTTCAAAAACAAAGTTAAGTGCTTTAACAGTTTATAAACTTCAGTAATGTTAACATCCCAATCCCTCAAAAACCTATTTACTTTTACTTGGATAAAAGCGTACAGACATCACAGAACCTCTATGTAAACAAATTCGAGACTATTATCGTGGTTGGAAATAATATTTACAAATATACTTGTACAGAACTCTAGGTGTGTGAATCAAACTCGTATTCATCCGTTTTTAGATAAAAATGTAATATTATAGTCTAAGTAAGCTTATCTCATGTCCCAGATACTCAAACTTTAGGTTAACAAACATTTTATAAAGTTTAATACTTCTGCTGTTCGGTCGCCAAAAGTATGCGATTTTGACAGTAAAAGATCTTCAAAGAAAAATATTGTTAACATCTTGGGATCAAAGTAAAATCATCATGTAACATTTTTGTGAGCCTTGTATCCTTAAGATAAGCAACATTTTGCCATGAATATTTGTTGTTGAATATAAAATCGTTGTTGTTGCTATTGAACTATTTTTATAATTAATTCCGCGTCGGGCTTACTAATTACAGAACTTATATGAGAACATGGGAAGATGTTTCCATTCGTGTTGTTATATTCGTAGTCAAGCGAAGCTGCATAATCTTACCTCATTTAAATATTTTTTCAAGTTCTAATAATTATACAAAATAATTATATGGTGTTGAAAAAAAACCTGTATGCTAACATAAATAAAGCAAATGTGATATTAAGTGATACAGTTTAAACTATGATAAATAAACAGATTGTGGTTTTTTTTATACCGATCGTTGTGGAGATCCTTGGGGGAGGCCTATGTCCAGAAGTGGGCGTCGTACGGCTGATATGATGAGCCAGTCGCTTGACCACTATCTCGCCTGATGGTAAGCGAAAACTTTGTTAAGTTTATGTTTGCATACCAGGGAAAGTTTATATGTATATAGTAGTATAACTAAGTTATTTAAAAATTGATGAAATTAATCTTCTACTCACTGGTGCTCTGAGAGACAGGCTTTTTGCTAAATTCGATCACCAGTCTCTCACAACCTTATAAATAAGTAAATATTAGCTTCCAAACAGTAAAGTTAGGTTGTGCTTATTTTAATAGTGGTATAAAATTCATTAGAAAAAGAATACTATTATGTTTGCATTAAATATTTAAATTAAAGAACCCCCTAAATTGAGGCAGGACTTGCTCGGAGCTCGCTATCAATTTCACCCCGCAAAACTTTTCCACTTGTTACGAATTTATCTGATTGCAGACTTCTTTAGCTTTACAAGAGTTTTTAAACACCGAAGCCTTTCCTCATCGGGCGAAATGAAAGTAAAATCTTAACAATTCAACAATTTGTACAATGCAAACTGTTTCGGGGATTTCGAATCTAACCAGTTGTCATAAGGTACAACACGACGGTGGGTGAAAGTTTCAACGGATTTTATTCGAGAAGTTTTTTCGGTTTCTGATTATTGGAACTTGAAATTTTCTTTTTGTTGCGACGCGGATCGGCTATGGAGGCGTGATTTGGAAGGGAAGGGCTGAATTTCGTGTACCGTTGTATTATATATCACAGATTTCGACAACAACTTTCCTTCTCGACAAAGAAGTGGGGTATTAACGAAAGTAAAACTTGTACAAAAGAGAAAAGTTATTGCATTTTTATTCGGTTTGAAAACGTTTCACCTTGAATAACCAGCTACAATTTGTGTTGGTGCAAACATTCTGTTGTGTTATTATACAAAAAAATTGAGCCGGTTATATGAAATAGTCACGTATTTGAACATTTAGGATTTGAAAATGGAAATAAAAACGTGATAGGCGTTTGTTTTTTGATCATTGAGGTTGGAGAGTTATTAGTTATAAAATATGTGTGTAATATATTAAACAATTGCTTTGAAAATGGTACGAAGAAATGTGACGATATTTGTTCAATGATAATTTTTGTTACAGCTATCAGGGTTTACAAGTTTATATGTGTAATATGATGAAAATGTATTGAGTTTTACTTATATATTAATATTCAATTAAACTATTTTTCTATAAAATTATTATGATACTTGATGCACTTTTGATAACTTGCATTATTAAGAATGTACATTTGAAATAAGTTTCACTCACACTTAACAACATCATCAAAGAACGAATAGTATTAAAGTACCATCTTTAAGACAGCTTTAAACTTCCACCAGTTAACTATGCAAAAGTAAGTCCTAGATAGAATTTCTAACTCAAACGTTAGTTACAACATTATTCAAAGTAGTTACACGCTTTTTCATATGCAGAAAGGAGCAAATTCAATTTGCGTGCTCTAGAAGTTGACCGGCTGTGTGTCTATAAAGCCGCGGTTGGAATACAGCAAAACAGTAAGTCTAAGAGATGGATGGTACCTACTGTCGAGTTGATCGGCTAAAATGTCGATGGTATAATAAAGTATCTCCTATTAAAGTACCCTTATACAGATTTTCTTCCTTTATTATTTTAATCTGGTAAAGTATAATCATTTACTCACTTTTATTTTCTCATGCTCTATTTCATCATTATCCACTTTGCTAGAGATAATACTTTTTGGATTACGACCCATTGCCTTGGGGTATGTCAGAATCGGAAGGAGGACTCTTGACGAGTTAAAAGGTAGATAATAATGAATTGTTGATTTAATTATGCTATGAGTATATAACGGTCTCTGGCCGGGGTTATTTTTATTAAAAATATAGGTATCGCATTTTTAGAGCTAAAAAAGATAATATTAAAACACCGTTGTCATTTTTAGTAATAAATTTTAAAATACAGACAACTCAATCAAGTGTATCATGTATGTGCACGTAGCGCGCATGTGGTTAATAGCGGTGATAAGACAGCATCATTTGTAGCTTTTCAGCGATTTAACCCGCTCTGTGCGCCGCTATATCATGGCCGCAGCCTAAGTTCAGAATTGACGTACAACATAGTTCTGTAAGCGATTAGAAATGGGAATGTGCTAAGTCTACCAACTTGAGGAAGTTTAATGTACTGAGAAAGCGGCACATTGCTCGGAATGATTCGGAATATTAAGATAACGCTTCTAGAGATAAGAGAATTAACTAGACAAATAGATACAGTTCATGTTTGGTGTAATGATGGTTTGAAAGTTTTTAAAGCTATTAACTGCTGATAGTATTTTAGGAAAGTAATTAATAAATATAACACTAATATTCATTTTTCAATTACTATTATTGTATTTTACAACCTTCTTTGTCGTATTTAGTTTTGAGTTATTTGAGCTTCACTATCACATTTACTATCTGAACATTCGTAATGGAAGCCTTTGTGAATGCCGTAAGCGAGAAAAACAAAATTCACAACAATACTTTTTTAGCATTGACAACAATTTATCGCATTTCATCTTGGCACTTTTCGTTTTTATTAACAGACAAACCCCTCGTTGATTCACCAACAACTGATTAATTCTCAGAATCCACGCTATTGTTCTACAGGATACGCAAGAATGTATTGGCCTTTTTGTCGAAGTCTCCAGTAGAAGCAAAAACAAAAAGGTCAGCTATCCGCGCACTGTATATTACACACAATCATTTATCAGAATATAACTAGTGGGGCGGATCATTGCTGTGGACGTTTTCGTCGGGTTTTTTGTGTCAAAGCTCTGTGGAACACCACATTTACGGACTGTTCATATTTCTGTTTTGGAGAGTTTAACTTCTTGGATATTCAAGTCAAACATTATATTGTTTTAAACTTTCATGGTCACTAACATTATTATAATATAAGTTATATACGGGATTGTTACCATATACCTTGTTTTTATTGAGTTTTCTTATATTTCGGCACTGTTGCAAGCGCCATGATCATGAAGCAACTAAGTAATTGCAGGTAGGCTGTTATTGGCAGATATATCGGACTACCCTCCGACGAAGTCTTTTACTGCGTTCGATACCCGTACACTCACTAAAAACAAGGTACATGGTAACAATCCCGTATATAACTTATATTCCTTTAATACAAGTCAAACATGTTAAGGTTACCTGACCTTAACAACGAAAGTATAAAACTGATAGTAACGGAATTTTTTCGGATTAACCTATTCATATTTATCTGTCTTTTCCCTTTACTTAACTGTCTGATAGACTCTGCATTAGATTACGAACGGATATATCCACAACATATCAGTCGCATAAATAAATTAACTAATAAAATGTCATATATCATAAGAAATGGCAATACCGTGTCAATTTGTCGGTATACCCGCAGTAAACTTGTAGCTGAGGATAAAAAAATACAGCTTTTAGATAAAATAAGTACTACGTGTTACTCCCATTTAGAAGTTATCGCATCAAACTGAGTAGGAACCTATGTTAATTACATGAACTAAAAGTTTAAAGAAGTTAATAGATTAGATCAGATCAATATATGCGATAATCACAATCATCATATTTTTTACTAGCTGACCTGGCCACACGTTGCCGTGGCTCAGTTTTATAATTTGCAATATATTTTTTTATTAAAAATCAACAATAGCCCGCTCGCGCGTTGTGAGCCCGTGCGATAGGCAGCCTTTGTGATATTGATTCGTTGATGGGAGAAGTGGTGGAAGGCGCCCGACGTGACGGCACAGTGTGCGTGCGGTACTGGACAGTTCTTGAACATTGCAACATTACTTTATTTTTCTAAAATAAAATATTTTTTCTAAAATAAAAGTAGCCTAAATTACTCCTTATTAAATCAGCTACCTGCCAATAAAAGTCCCGTCAAAATCGGTTTAGCCCTTCCAGAGATTAGCCGGAACAAACAGACAGACAGACACAAAAATTGTAAAAAATGTTATTTTAGTGTATGTACCGTATATGTATATATTCATATGCATGTAGTAAAAAACGGTTATTTCAATATAACAAACAGGCACTCCAATATATGTATAGATTAAATATTTCAAGTGTTAGAGCTTAATGTACGGTGTTTTCATCCATAGAAAACAAATGGAAGACCTCACCTGGGAACATAAATACTCTGTTCATCGTATTTAAATTATATAATGTAATATGTACCACATCGTTGTATATAACATAACTTATTATTATAATTTATAATCTAAGATCACAGTGGTTTGTGTGTTTGTCTGTCCTCTCTTTTCCCCGCTCTTTTTCCATTGTATATGCATTACCATAGTAACGCGTTAACCGCAAGTAGTTCGTCTACCGGACGCAAGATGGCGCTAACGAAAAATATTTAATATTAGAAAAAAATTAAAGAAATTTGTCCACCCATGCGAAGCCGGGACGGGGCGCTAGTCTATTATAATAGATTAATTAATTAATATAAACCATTCATCGTAGCCGAAAAACATTCACTGCTAGCTAGAAGCGTCTCCCAAAAATGTTTAAGGGCCTTTGTCACAATCTACATATATGCAAGACGAGTTTGAGAAAGCAGTAAAAGATCATGTTTCGGAAAACGCTTCTGCCCAAATTGTGGTCTACGGCTGATGTATGGTGATTACCAAAATATCGTTAGTTTCCTATTACGGCACCCTTTAATATGAAGGTTTAGTGCCACTCTACTCAGACCGACACTAAACGACAAAGTAATATCACTTAACTAGTATTATTATTAGCAAAACTCCGTATAGTTTTCGTAACTGGATCTTTATTCACTTCCAGCACCTTTTTCTCCTACTTTCACTACACAGAAAATTTTGTTAGTATCCATTTGAAATTCCCCTTTCAATAACTAGACCGTAAAGGTAGAAGGGAATAAGGATTCCAGCTTATTTGTATTATATAAAATATCTTTGTACATAGAATTATGTTAGCTGCTGTTATGTTTTTCAATAAATAATATTCATTACATCTCTAAGTTGTTTCTTTCTAAAATGCATAAAAGTTATCATGGCAACTTAGAATTGGTGTTCTTGTGACGTGGACATTTGCTAATGGCCTGTGTTGCGGTTATCTGTTGCTAAAAATGCTTAGATTTTTTTATTACAATATAATGTTTTGTTATTTTAATATTTTGAAGCACCTTACCAGACAACGTAAGAAAACAAATTTTTACATTAAAATAACTAAACATATTGAGAATTCCACCACATAAAACCAAGTCATATAATCAAAAATAATGTATAAGGAAAATAACTTTGTCAAAAATATGTAATGAATGATAAAGAATACTGCGTAAGCATCTTAGAATATTCGAAAATGTATTTTAACACATTGTTATCCTCTGTATACTATTAAAAATAATAAAAAGAGATAGAATGTTCCGTATTTTTTTTTTAAAAGTCATGAATGTGTAAATTTTGCCTCATCAGCCAACCTTTACTAGTATTATATCAGGATTCGAATACGGGATCGTTGACGCAAAAGGTAGAATCGCTACTGTCGCACATAGTGGTCATCTATATAAACTAAACATTTTTAGCTATACACTAAGATTCCGTTTTATAGGAAAGAGTAATATAGTTGAAAAATAAAAACACAATCTTAATATATATAAATTTCGTATCACTTTGTTTGTCCGCGATGGACTCCTAAACTACTAAACCAATTTTGATGAAACTTCGTAACTATCTGTTATTTGATATTACTTAAAAGATAGGATAGATTTGATTTTAATTTATAACACAGCAACGCGTGGCCGGGGCAGTATAATATAAAAAACAACCATGACTAAGACACAAATACTTATGCCCGTCACACAAACATATCGTTGCAGCAACTGGTAGTCGATATTTATATATTTATTTTACTACGAAAAATGAATATGCTTGCTTGAGCTTGCTTCGAATACATAGTTAGCGCAATGTACTGACTTGAATGAAAAATTGGAAATACAGGTTATACCTACTAAATACACATCACAATATTATCTATTACAGCTATAAAATGTCTAGAGAAATAGGGTGACGATAAATTCTTCTTACGTTGTGATAATCGTAAAAATAGCCTAGTCATTTCCCGATCGCTACGTGTAGCGTGTGCACCAACAAAATATGTATACAATTTTGAGTAACTCTTATTGCTATAGAAATATGGTGCATAAGGTATAAACACTTTTTACTGTTTTCTTAGCGGACTGTACATATGAGGTTTTATGTTTGTCACGTCGGTACCGAATTTCGACGAGTGGAGTTTACAGCCCGACGCGTAATTCACTTTGACTTGGGCCTTTGCCTTTGAATTTTGATCATGTTTAACGCTTTCATATTACTTTTTTGCCATTTCTTATACGAGTTTGATAACCTGAGAGAGTTTTATAAAATAAATACATTAACATTTAAATTAAGCGATTTCTTCCTTGTTTTTTCCTGGAAATTTTGACAAGGTTGAGTTAAAGTAGAACTGAGACGGAATTATGACTTATCCTTACACTCTTAATAGTGTAACTTAAGATTAACAGAGATGGTATATTCGGCTTATCTTATAGTATTTATTGATTGCGCTATTCAATGGATAATTGCTGCCATTATTTATTACAAATAAAGAAAAAGAAAGACGTAAACAATAAAAGTTTTGATTATTACTTTTATTTTCTTTAATTTGTCCACACGAGTTTATTTTTCTTAGAAATTTGCTTAAAAATTAAATATGCCTTAATTACAAGAACACTGTAAAAGCGCGACTTTTTGCAAAACGTCAAAATTCAATTCGTGCCGATCCGGTTAGCGCGCTCGCTTCCAGTTTCAGTGTGAACTCACACATTTTAATCCGTCATTTGAAAGTAAAATTTATTTTTCAATCCTTCGTTTTGTAATTCGTCCATCTTGTGTACGTTTTGAATACATAAATTAATTATAAAATAAACGTGGTTTAAATCTGTTTTTCATACGTTATCATTAATTTCAGCAGTGTGTCTGGGCAATTGGACTATATTAACTTAATACAAACTGGGCTTTAAATATAATCATACATATATTTTTGCGTATGATAACGATTATCGACTGATAGACGTATTGACTAACTGACTGTGTATGTTTGGTAAACGGTATTTAATTTTTATGCTGCTTGAACCCCTGGAAAATCTAATGATTCAGTCATTACTAACATTATCTTTACAAATGTCCCTAGTTGCCCGAATGTTTTAACCTTAGAAGCAATTGTTAAAATACGAAAAAGAACAGGGCTTACAAATAAGAAGTTTGTTTTATTGAGTGAATAAAAAATGAATTAATCTTATAATTTTTTTTATCATAACGAAAGGTCTATCCATGCTACTAATGCGAACAATAATACTGTTCGAAATCTACCATATCATATAAATTCCCTATGCTTTTTATTACAGACCAATAAGTCTCAACTTATGATAAACCAGTATTTTAATGCGAAATTGAATTTAACATCAATATATTAAAAGGAAACAATATATATCTTGTACACATGAACATATTTACAATCGTATTACTAACTTTTAAATGGAAGTACTTCGTTTCTAGAATGCGAAGCTAAAGTTTGTCGTGCTCCCATATTTTGTAGAGCAAGCTGAGATGGAATGAAAAGTTATAACGGAAAATCAAATGTTTGCGACATTGTGTTGTTTGCAGGTTTCTATTGGGTGGGAATAATTTTGCAAGAATTAATTTAAACAAGATGTAGATACATTGTTTAAATTTTATATTAGAATAATATTTTTTTTATATATACAACTTATTAAACAATTACAGCCAAATATGTAAGTTTTAAATTATTAATAAAGCACGTAGATATTAGGTTACGTTGTTAATTAAATTTGTGTTTTAACTACATATTTCTTTGTCATCATAAAAAAATATTGAAATAATTGTGATTTCGATTGTTTTTTACTTATATTTTTTTAAAGATATAATTGTGTTATCACGATAGTACTCAAATGCGTGGGACACCAAGAAATATTTGGGAAACTAAAAAAGAACATTATATGGATTTTTTTTTTAATCTTTTCAGAGAACTCTTTACCAGCCAGAGGCTGGTTTCACGCATAAAGTTTTATGCGTTTGAACCGATTTTCGAAACACTTTTTCCAGCTCCCCGCAGACACGTTATCTACAGCCTTCTCAACGCTGCTTGTACATTTTCCGGTGATTAAAGCTGTATGCCTTTCGCTTGCTTTTTTATTTTCGGAAACAAAAAGATGTCATATAATCCCAAATCAAGACTGTAAGGAGGGTAACCCAAGACCTGTGTGTTTGTGTTCCTCGTTTTGAGCGCTAAATGCATGCATGCGTTGTCTGGATGAAGCAGTATCCCGCGGGGAGCTCGCTGTTCGGTCGCTTGTTGCTCATTGTAAACAAAACAGGCAGAAATTTCGTAGTATATGACTCGGCGTCGATGCTGCTCTGCCTTTGTTATGGACATCAGATACCTTATTAAAGTAACGAAACTAGCGATCAAAATTTTCCATGCGCTTTTCGCTTCGTTTTGAAACGAACAAATTGTCGATTGACGTGTTTTTTCATCCCCAAAGTAAGACAATAGTACTTAAATTTGTTAAGCTAACGGTAGATGGTTGCTTTAGAAGCACATTTAGAAACAGCTTGTGCTTGTGTTTGAGGCCACATTGGAAATCACAAGAAATCATCGCTAGGAACTGTTCCAGACCTAAATCCATTTTTCAGTTAGACACAATAATTTAATTTAGCTGTCAAAAAAAGGGGTGGTACTTTTACTTAAAAATATTTCTATTTTAAGTAATTATAATCGTCCAAGGGCTTGTACATAATACCTTTTTTGCAAAACTTTTTGAGTGGCCTGGAATGGCAATAATACTTGTATTTATAGCGTTGTTGAATTATGCTTAGATCAATAGTAAATTACGTAACTACTCATTCAATTTTAAAATTATTTCTCGAATTTTTAGAATGGTATTAAAATAGACACAAGCTATGCTTTTATTTTCAAATAATTTTAATATACCTTCGTGAAATCCAGTAATGTAACTCAAGGAGTTCCGCTATAACTACGCGTGAGTTTTAAAATTGCGTACACTGCTAAAAGTACTACATGATAGAACAAAATAGTGTACCATGGTGTAAGAGATATCTACAAAAACATTATACAAAAAGATACTTATGTCACCATAACCATTTATTTGTTTAAAATGTGAATAGCAATGATTACGGTAGAAACTAAACGACGTATCTGTATAGTACTTTTTAAATTATTAAGTCAGTAATTTTATTATAAATATGAATCAAAAAAACTATAGGTATATTTTATAAAAGGAAATGTCCTGAGACACTCATCAACGTCAAGCCCAGACCCTTGGACTTAGAAAGCTGAAATTTTGCTGAGAGGTTTCTTTTGTGATATAGGCAAGGTATAATAAGAAAGGATGTTAGGAAACTCGAGCTCTAAGAGGTTGAACAGAAAAAAAATCTTTTGTATAGATTTACAGTCTCTTAAGAGCTAAGGACTAGAAAAATTGGATTTTGACTTTCTACTACCAATAAATCTGAGTTCTATGGGAATCCTATGAGTTGTTTTTTGATCAGAAACATTATTCTGTGTAGAGTTTTATTTTTTGGCACTTGAAGCGTTCCTGACAGATCTGGGGTAGCTTAAGTAGAACAAGTCGGCTACCCGCCACACGCAAAATAGTTCCTGTATAGAGGAAGAAGTGTTTTACAACCTTTTCCTGGTGATCTATTTTACTACTGATATCAACAAAATAACGCTGCCTAAACGGTGAAAGTTCATATCAGCTGAAAGACGACACTAACTGGACGGAAGCCTCTCCCAAAGTTGGGGGATTTGCTTCCACGCTTATCAGGCGGGTTGGAGAACCCAGTATAACACCATTATTTAGAAAATTCTGTTCCCCATTCTGTAGTCAAAGGGAGTTATAAAGTTACCTCTTACTCTTACCTCTAGAATCATTAGTCGGCTTTTACGACATCCTTAAATGTGAAGGGTTCGTGCTATTCTACTCTACCAACTACCACACGACTCAACGAATGGTGACATATATTAAAATATTTTCTGCAGAGAAGTTGGAGAAGTCAAATGATTTAGAAATAGACCGTACAGAGGTACGTCATAACATAGAGATGTTAAGATTAATACACAACTTTTTATCTATCTCGGGAAAAAGTAGATAATGTTAAATATATATCATTAGCAATTTTGTTAATATCAAGGTAATTTTACATAGATAAAATTTGCTTTCTATGTTAGTTTGGATAAGTAATTTAGATTTAACGATCGCGTATTGATGGCGAAGAAGGCGAGGGAAAGGAGCGTTTTTGTACAAGAAAGGTGGTCACGCTGAGTAGGCGAGTGGTCGGCGTGATTTAGCAATTATGTGATTTTTTTATAATAATCCTTTTTATTATTTATATACTGCTAGTCACAAAAAACAAAAACAAAAATCAACATAATACCCGTAAAGCGGAAACGGGGTTAAATAGTCCCTTATTAAGAGTCAATTTACAATATTTGAAATCTGTAGTATCGCAGTATGACTTACCACCAAAATTAATATAAAAAATGGATTATGTGCCAACCCTATTTCTATATAAATAAAGAGTAAATTAGACAGAATATTTATGTACATTTTTACTTAATATCCGCGGAACGACTTAACTCAGCTCGATATAACAAATCAAAGGAAATGTTAAAAGACCTGACATAGGTACTTTATGTTAGGTCTCTTTCAACCTAAACTAACACTTACTTTTTTGGAACGAACGGCTCAAAGTGTGCTCCAACTTGCTTAATTTGTCCTTCACATAACCCCCAAAGTCCAAGGGTGTGAGGTTCATAGAACGAGTAGGTCACGCCACTGGTTCCGCACGGCAGATCCATCCTCGCGGTAGGCGATCGTTAAGATAGTCTCGCACTTCTTCTTTGGTGTATCCACCATTTAACGGTGTCGCCAATTTGTTAGTCTGGTTGTCCGATGAAAAAATGGGGATGGTGGAACAAGGTTGTGCAATTCAGCTGCACACTCTCCGAAATGTATCCTATAAAATACTGATTGGCGTGCTACCTTCCGCCTATGCTCTCAAGGCTTTTGAGCTTTTTACAGAAAAGATCTTCATTGAGATGAGTCTCTTGGCCCTCCTCTCGATGGACTCAAGCGTCTGGAGCTGGTATCGGGTGGAACCGTCCCAAAGATGAGAACACTACTCGATACACGATCGAACTTGTGCTTGGTAAAGGGTGAGCAACTGTTCCGGTGTGAAGTATTTTCTCACCTTCGCCAGAATACCAAGTTTTTTTGAAGCCACTTGAGCCTTGCTCTCAATGAAAGAGCCTAAATTGAGAGTCGGTGACAAAGACATACCGAGAAGCTCAATATGGTCAGTGATCGGCACGGATACACCTCGGAAAGTAGGAGTCAAGTTGAAAGGACTCCTTTTAGCGGAGAAAAGACACGCCTGGGTCTTTGACGGATTGAGCCCCACTAGATTGGCATCGCCCCATTCGGAGACAGCCTGCAGAGATAGGTTGATGCGGCTAACCATCGCCTCTCTATGACGCTGGATCTGTTCAGCACTGGCTCGTGCATCAGACATATAGGTCTCTACAACAGTGCTGTCATCTGCGTACCCCAAAATACCGGGCAAGAGCAGGTCATTTATATGCAGCAGAAAAAGAGTTGCAGAGAGAACGGATCCCTGAGGGATGCCGGCATTGATAGCCTAATGGTCCGACGAGCTACCGTCAATGACAACTCGTATTGACCGATGTGGGAAGACCATACGACCATATGACCACACTTATTTCATGTTCTATTATACATTTGAGTTTTTTTTTTACATAAAACTGGTTTTCTTTTGTTTATTTGTAGTCTTCATGAGTGTAAAAATTTTCGTTTAATATTCGTAATAACTAGTTTCCATTTAAGTAAAATATGAGAAATTGTTAAAAACGTTTTTATTTCAAATACGTTTTTTATAGTCTTATTATAATAAATGCAATAATTAATATAATAAATAAATAAATAATAAATATAAATATTTCTTACATTCACACCAATTAGCCTAGCCCAAAGTAAGCACTGTAAGGCTTGGGTTATGGATACTAGGGTAACGGATAGACATACATATATGATACATAAATATGTTATATTCATAGAAATATAATATAAGCACCCATGAATCACCAAGCATCAAGCATCTGCCCCTTCCGGGATTTGAACCCAGGACCGTCGGTGCGAAAGGCAGGATCGCTACCGTTGCACCAAACGGTCGTCAAATGTTTTTCAGAAAAAAGTTTGACAGTCAAATATGTATACGGGTATGACATACCCTGCCACATACTTCGGTTACATTTTTTCACCACATGCTCGCCGGGTTAAGTTCATTTGAACATTTATTTATGTTTGTCATAAATACATATCTATGTCATTATCATAGGTAAATTTTATTTCCAAGACATTCTATTAAACACTAACGATAACAATTAGGTTTATTTCCCCTACGTACAAGAGAAATGTAGCCTTTTAACGTAATAACGTAATACCAATAGCATTCGTTCAAAACGCGTAAACATGGTTTCATCTATCACTGGCATCATTCTTTAGCGTATGTCACAGATTCCATCAATTAGAGTGGGGGTGATTCGTCAATTAATTTCTGTCGTGCGTTGACAAAGAAGGCCATTGTAATAAGAGGGATATGTAGGGTCCTTACTGTAATGGATTTTATGGGCCGTAAGAGGCCGCTTCGACCGCGTCGACTGATAATTGCTTTGAGTGTCGTTCTAATAATTAGGATGGATTGATGACTAGTGGGTGCTACGAAGCGTCATGTTACATTCTCTGATGGTTTATTAAGGCCGGTGGAGATGTTTATCTATACCTATCACAGTGTTATAGCGATATAGATTTCAGTCGTACAAAAAGTACCTACTAAGTAATCTTTTTCTCCACACAGTAAAAAATTAACATAACTTGTAAGCTTCTGTTTTTCGTATTATTATATTTATTTATTCATGTTTATTATCCAATAATTGTATATGATATAAACAACATCAGTTAGCATTAGCCTCGATATAAGTTAATATTATGACTTCTTACAAGGTTTTGCGATTTGTTTTACAATTGAGAATATTTGTTACACATTAAAAATTAATTAAATTGTAAATTTTAATTAAAAATATGCAAACATCCATATCAATCAAGTTAACTTAATTGTAATTCAAAGCACTTCTAACTAATTTTACACATACCAAAACCAAATTATAAACCATAGCGTAGTAATTGAGAATCTACTAACACTGAGCAGTTAGCTTCCGAATAAACGACCCTTTTGAAGGTTGCTTAACATTCGTAATCTAATGACGAACTTGTAAATTGTTGCGTCAGCGAGCGCCTCATCAAGAATTTATAAAATCAAAGTAGTCTTATTATATTATACTTCGACATTTTTGGTTTTAAAGTCATGAAGGCAGCGAGTATCGAGTTGAACAAAAATCATAAGCTTTGAAATTTCATAAATTTTTAAAGTTATTTTTGCCTAATTATGTAATGAATAATGTTATGGTAAATGTAAGTACCTCAAGTTACAAATCGTAAAATAATAATATTTGCCACATTCATGCATAACTAGCTTACAGTCTATTCATCCTAACTTGTCCTATTTGGTAAACAATCTTGGCACTCCTTTTTATTAAAAATGCAGCATTAAAAATCAATAGGTCAGGTAATCAGGTTTCAGTCTATAATAAAGATTTGTTGTAATAGATTATTGACTTAGTTATTATTTTATTTTTAAATGGGCGATTTCGTAAAAAAGTTGTGCCAAGATTGTTTACCAAATAGGACAAGTTAGAATGAACAGACTTTAGCTCAAAGTGAGAAATGTAATATTTGTGTTATGGATACTGGAGTACCTATCGGATAGACATACATATATGATAAATCAATATGTAATATTAATTATAATATATATAAAACTTATGACTAATGTAAGGTGCTTGTATTCGTCATAGAAGATTTTACATGATATAAAGCAAATTGTAAATATTTTTTGTTATCTATTAATGTTTTTTTATGATTACAACTTATTTAGTTATTTTTCATTACTTAAAAGTTAAGTAAAACAAATTGACACGAAGGAATTGAATGAGGAGACCACAGCTTCATAATATTACTTTAAATAGTAAGAATATCATGAATAATTTACGTGGTTTTATTATATCAAATAAGCCAACTTTATAGGTTATTTGCAAGTTAAAACGCAGAAGATTGTTAAAAGAAAGAATTTTAAATCATAAAGCTCATTTTGTTCTTGAAGAGTTTGTGGATGAGTGAGCTGCGAGTTAAAACGTAGATAAAACCTCACTCAAAGAAATAGTAAAAGGTATTTATTTCTATGAAAATTTCTTATGCAAGCAGTTTTGATAGTTATTTCCCAATGTCCAATTGAATATTGAACTTTAGTTTTATATTTTACTGTTATTTAGAATTAATAGGAGAAGCTTTTCTCAGTTTGTAACTTAACCATGTGAGTAATCTGGAATGTTTAACGGATATTGGAGTCAATAATATTATCGCGATTGTTATTAGTTTTTAAAGTGAAGATTCTTTAGCATCGTTGTGATTTGAAAGTCGATGAAATGAAAAAGCGACAGTAAAAAGAGACAGATACATAAATTCATAAGATTTAACGTAGGAGAAAATGAGATAGGAAGCATTATGTACGTGTGTTAATACGTGTTTGTGTGTTCAAGCGTAGTACAAAGCTTGAGAGAAGGCATCACAACAATCGTGGTATTTTGTATACGTGTAAGTATTATTTTTGAAAGTTTTACTTCTACCACGTTTGAATTTCACACATGCTTTTTCTAGTATTTTTTTTATTATTTTATCTATTTATTTCATAAACAAGGAAGTTACAAAATTATATTACAAACTAGCGGCCCGTCCCGGCTTCGCACGGGTGGACAACATTTTTTTATTTTTTTTCTATTGTTAAATATTTTTCCGTTAGCGCCATCTAGCGTCCGGTAGATGAACTACTTGCGGTTAACGCGTTGCCATGGTAACGTTATTTATAGAATGGGAAAAAGAGCGTTGAGACAAACACACAAACCACTGTGATCTTAGATTATAGATTACACCCTCAAAACCGACTAATCGATTTGACTGAGTTCCAAAATAACATAGACGAGTTCGTTTTTTTTAAATTAAAACTTCACTTTACTAATGACTTCAATACATGAATATGTTTAGTATTTCCCAGATTTGGACAAACCACTTAATTTTAACAGACAAAATCTCTATGGGCGTTAGAATGAAAGTTTATTTTCTCCGTAAGTAGACGTAGATGTAAGTTGTCATTATCTTGGATAAGGTAAGTTGAGCTCGCGTGTTGACAGCGTGCCCACATTACGCCGAAGGGATGAAGGATACATTTAAGAGGTTTTAGTTTTCTGGTATGCCGCTGCCCAAGCTCTGCGTGCAATGGCAGGGTCACTCGAGAGTCGAGAAAATATGGGTTTTTGTTTTAATGCAATAGACTGAAATGGAACGTCGGGATAGTGTTAATGTCGGTCTGACTGACAGAGGTACCGAAATTCTTTGGGGTTTCGTCTGTCCGTTATTCTATCAGATATTTTAAGTTTATTTTGTTTCCTAACTATAGTATTAAGAGCATTTAATATTCTTGCCTAAGCTTCAACCCCAATTACATATACTTATACTGGTGATATAAATGAAATCCTGGAGAAATAAGGCGCTCAATTTTATGGTATTCGTCGAGTATCATGATAGCTGTTTGTGGTAGGGGTATATTGACTTTGTCTCCGTTCCTGACGTCAGTGCTGTTTTGACTCGAATCTTCGAGAATAATAGCTCGTAAGAACGTTTTCTTACTTTGATATCCCCTTGCTTCATAATGTTTGAAGTTTCCTTGCGTGAATTATTAAGTGTCTTCATTTGTCGACTTGCTATATCAAAGTGCTTATTACGTTTTACGTAAAATATATCAAATAAAGTATGTGCAAGATTCTTATACAAAGTCAGTCCATCGAATACTTTACGATTTTTGAGGATTATATATTATACCCAATTTCATCAGCATAAAATTCAGTTTTGTCATACAATAATAGGTCATAACCATTCGCTTTCGTATATATGTTAACTCTATCCTTTTTCTATATTCTTAAATTATCAATTTGGTATTATTTTGTGAGGTATAAAACAAGGCAGATATTTTTTTTATAGGAAATAGGTCGGCGCTTGACCATTATCTCGCCTGATGTTAAGCGACGATGCAATCTAGAATGTGGCGCGCTTGCCTAGAAGATACTTATTTACTCTTGAAGACCCCTTAATTGTATTTCTCAGGAAATACAGATTTAGGCAAAGACAGCGCAAAGAATTGTAAGTCTGGCTGTCCGATGAAAAAATGGGGACGGCGGTACAAGGTGTGTAATTATGGTGCATACTTTCCGAAATGTATCCTATAAAAAACGGATAGGCTAGCCACCTTCCGTCTATGCTTAAGGCTTTTGAGGTTTTTATGAAAAAGATCGTCATTGGCGATAAGCATCTTGGCCCTTCTCTCAATGAACTCAGGCGTCTGGAGCTGGTATCGGGTGAAATCGTCCCAAAGATAAGAACAGTACTCCATACATGATCGAACTTGCGCTTGATAAAGGATGAGCAACTGTTCTGACGTGAAGTACCTTCGCAACTTCACCAGAATGCCATGTTTTTTTGAAGTTTCTTGAGACAATTCGACCTTGACTCTTCCTTTTCACCACTTCGATGCATTCTTGGTATATATCCTGTTTAACAAAGCATAAGTTACAAGCTTTGAAAAATTTCGGTGATATTTAGTGGGTTAACACAAACTTTTAAGTGTCGTCTCTTGCTACAAAATCACACAGTTAAACACTTAAACATTCAGTTGCAAATTGTTATTACATCTACAATATATAATACCGTAAATCAAAAAACCCGTCATTTTCTGTTGATTTCACGGAACGATAAACAATTCTTTCCAGCAAAAATACTTTTCATTCTACATCAAATATCTGCCGCAATAGTTTTCTTCAAAGCTGAGCATAATAATATCTCGTTTCAAAAGCACTGAAATCACGAACTGTCGAACTCAAATCCGAATGCTTCCCACTAGAACACGTTTGAATTCGTTCAACAAAGACTGTATCGATCGATAGTCGAACACGACTATTGAATTGATTTTCAACTTCAAATTTTGTTAAGGCTAAGAATGAAATCATTAATATTTAATTCATACTCTTTTGAACCGGCCAGAATTGAATATTAGAAAAATATGAAAAGAAATGCTTTTAAAAGTCCATTTAAAATTATATAATTTTAATGAAATAATCAAATCAGACGTGGTAAATTAGCTTTGCTATTGATTCATATTCCTTTTATTATGAAGTTAAGTAAAAATACATATCAAAAGGATTTATGTATAGTTAGTATAGTATAAAATACTTTTATGAATACTAAAAAAGCGTTGTTTCTCTTTTTTAGGACATACTTTCTCAGGATGACTAATATAACGATTATCATAAATGTGTTACCATCTTTCAATATTTTTATTTACTCGATATATTATTAACTACTCAATTTATATAACAACGAATTTTAATTAGTTACAATAACTTAATTTTCTATTTTATTTTTCTCTCTACCACCTACCTAACTGAGTCTAACACCAGTTTGGAATTTCGAGGCCGTTCCAAACACGGCTTCCGAAACAAATCAAAACCTCAAGGTAAAGCAAAATATTAAAAAATAAACTTGTATTCGGTGAACAAGTGTTTTGGTTTCAATAAGTGAACGGAAAATTGTAAGAACTAAATAATAATAATGTTCCTATATGCCTAAGAAGATGGCCACTTTTATGGTAGCCGTCGAGTATCATGATAGCCGTTTGTGGTAGGGGTATATTGACTTTATCTCCGTTTCTGACGTCAGAGTTGTTTTGTCTCGTAGCTTCGAGAATAATTGCTTGCAAAAGTGTAGCAAAAGGATGCAACAAAATTAAGTACCTAAAAAGCATCATGTAATCATCTCTTTCTTTCAAATGCTCGGATTTTGTAAAAAAAAACAATTTTCTAATAACAGTCTCATCTGCTTCCATGTAGCAAGATTACACACAAAGAAATCATAGAACATTCAGTAACAATCGCTTCCCGTTACATCGTCTCGATCGATGGTTGTGTGCTAGCGAGCTTGTGTTTATGTGTAAACGTATGTGCCTCAAATGTATAATTAAATCTAGTATTAATTTCTAATGATGAAGTTAATATTCTGCAACACAGAAATATAAAAATACGTTCCCGACACACAAAATCATACAAGTCACATAGAAGGCTTATTCAAAAGGATGTAATCTATAACTTTTAATATAGACTAGTCCTATCCTAATTATATTATGACAATGCTTTATGTGTGTTTGATACCATATTGAGTTTATTCGGTGCGTTGCTATGGTAACGGTTTCACTTATTCTTACACGTCAAAATAAAAACGTGAAAAGTTAAATAAGAAAACTAAAGATGTCAGTCCAACCCGCCCGTTTCGATGCGCGAGTGACGGCTAGTTATAATAAAAATATGAAGTAAATTATTCCAATAATAAGTTTTGTAGTGAAATAAATTAATTCCTTCATGATGAATAAAATCAAATAAAAAACTTAGAATGATAACAACTCCCGCCATGGGCATTTTTATCACACGTAAATGAATGTGATTATTTTTATTGTTAGCAGTTGTTGTACTGAAGTAGATTTGACTCCACGTGAGTGAGGCACTCTTTAATACGAATGAAACTTTGTAATTATTTATGCCACTACTCTATGGTGACCACGGAAACATGTTCACCGTTTTCTTCAATACCGTCTTCTGGTGATGAAAATCGTTGACCACGTTATTAGTTCTTGTGAGTTTGGGTCAGAAAAAAGTCATAAGAAAGCAACAGTACGCAGTTTTACGTTTTCACTTTAAAAATCGCCGGTCTGGTCGTGTGAAAAGTCGTACAACTACCGAGAAACCAAAAAGAGATTGGTACACAGTCTCTATATACAGTTTAAATATAACATTCCTTATCAAAGGCATCAATACAAAGACCACCAAGATATAATGACGCCCTTTCCTAATCTGCTGAAGTGGCGTCAAATCGTATGGGGTCCAGTGTCAGTACACCTTATTCAAACCCAAATACATGGCTTTCTTTAGAGTACCACAAAAAGTGACTTGGGTAAGTAAATAACCGTATCCATGTAAGATTTGTATAGATCATTTGTTAAGACACCATGTTTCTAAGAGATTTTGAAAATATATAAACCTTTACATAAACGATGTCTTGGACAATTGGATGAGAAAACAAGATCCTTTCCCGATGAAGTTTCGCAGCAAGACTTCGGAAAATTGATTTCCCTTTTATAATTATACAAGGTGCCTCTTATGTTAAGCTTCTACTTAACAGTATTGCTCCTTGAACATCCAATCGACTGAGATTCGTTTTTCTGTACTTGAGATTCTCGATACAATATTGAAAGATAACAATTTAAGGAAATTCTCTTGATATTTTATTTCACTTTTCACTGTGAAAAAAAACATTACCTACCTATAGCACACTGTGAACACACCAGAAATTATACTATGGAAACATAATAAGAAAATACAGCTTAAAAATGTGTTTATTTTAGTTAGTTATCGTGGTTAGTTTATCATTCATAATGATTGCTAGCTAATAAAAACTTCATCATTTGTTTAATATTTGACCTCTGTGTTCGAGTGGCTCTAATGCCGGTCTTTACACAAATGCTTTGGCTAATTAGGTTCAAAACAATGTATTTTACATTCACGTCTTATATTACTATATTTATATTTATAAACATATATATCTCCTTACAATTTTATTATTTATACTGGCATTCAAAACAAGTGTTTTACTCGATCAATGAATACCTTGACCACAAAATATGAATAGTTAATTAAGGTTCTTGATATTAATATTATATACAAATTATATATTTTAGTTTTATATTGTTTCTCCTATTGAAAGCCTATATTTAGTAATTTGATCTGTAATCGTAATAATGACAACATTGTTAGTAAAATTATTTCCACTTTTTTTATACACACTTGAAACTTTTTTTATACAAACAGCAAATATTTTTTATTGATATCATACAACGACTTAGTTTCTAACACAATCATTGTGTCTGTTAGTCTCTATTTTTTTTTAAGATAACATTAAAGTGTTATACTTGTCCAAATTATTAAGGAAAATACTGTGCATTTATCAAACTATCGTTGTACCTAAAAAATAAATAATTTTAATTAAACCAGTTTTATTAAAACTATTATATAACTATTATTGCTATTTACAGGCGTTTCGACTTCTTCACAGAAGTCAGGATCACATAATGATAATGGTCGTCATGTATGATGACCATTATGTTCCAATATTTTACCTACCATACCATTATCAGGCACGTACCTGACTGTTCATTTTTTTACAAATAAAATATATTTTTTTTAAATTATACCTACTTTTACTTAAAACTACTGAGTCTACTACCAGTTTGGAAATTGGGACACCTTTCTGAGAAGATTTACCGAAAGAAACTCAGACAGGGGAACCAACCTCTGTCTTGCATTTATTATTTACAAAAGGAACTCACTATATCATTAGATGTACATGCAATGTGTGTTTACCGAGGTTTTATTTTATGAATTATTGGATTCCAAGCAGGTGAAACCTTCGTCTCTTTTGAAATTAGGATGTTTCCCGATCTCAAGTTTGCAGCGTTACACCAACATATAAACGGACTCTTGAGGCAAGTGCCCATACTTAAGGCAGTTGGCGAAAGGCGATGAGGCCCGCTTTAGATTTCAATAACGTCACAACTGGGACAAGGTCGCAATACAAACGCTTGACTGTTTTAAGTCGATAATGCGGGAATAAGAAAATACTAACAGATATTCTGCCTATCTCTCTAGTCCAAAGCTTCAAATTGTCACCCTTCACCCCTATGATATGGTATTAATTTATTTTGTTACTACAGTCGTAACTTCAATTGCGTTACAATCAGTGTTAGATTCTGGTCTATGTAAACTCAATGCAGAATTGCTATGCAACAAAGTCTATCGGAAATTTATATGGCTGTTCCCTATTACGGGCCTGTGTATATTTTATTTCTCCTTTAATATGGTAGCAGATCGCGATTAAAAAAAAAACAATGTGCAGAACAATGTACGTAGCTGTGATCTCTTTGTTGTCAACAAATAATTATTTCGCATTTTGGTTATTGTTATCACATACATGGTTTTAAATTATATGAATGAAAGTGATTTAATAGTTGGTCCAAATTTATTGTCACAAATCTTGGCATCATAGTATCGTGAAATTGAGTTGATCTAAATAATTTTGTTAATTCGAAATTCTAGTGAAATCTTTGTTACAACTACATTAAAATCTGTTCAGGTATTGATCTAATTTTCATCGTGACTTCGTTAAATTAAGCGCCAGCTAAATTCGTTTGCCCTTCTTAATTATTCATTGATTTTAGCAAGATTTACGTCACACTAATTAAATAATCAGATATCTTTGAGAGAGAGAGTAGATTTTATTCGATTACTTATTTATTGTCTTATTTCATTCTTAACTTTACATATACTCGTATACCGCGCTATCGCTTGCACGCTCGGCTCAGGTGGAACGTTACACTTTTTCGTGCGTGCAGTAGCCGGCGTTCATCGATATATACGACGTTTTCACGTCAAAAAAATTTTCGTAATAGACAAGGCATCAAATCTGAAAAGAAAAAACTTAGAAGTTAATATCATTCATAACTGGTATTGGTAACTTTTCGATATTTTTTATAGTTTTTCAATTACGATAATGCCAGTCATATCGTTATCTCTAGGTTGTTAATAAATAATCTTATATTTAGTTATTTTATATTTGCGTCGATGAAATCAAAAGAAGTAAGCCTTACAAATACCGAAATTAAATGTTATCACAATTAAAATGGTTTATATATTACGTGCAGAAAGTCAATATTGTGTATCTATACTGTAGCAATATCCTTACATTAGTACAAAAGTATGTATTTACATACTATTCGAATATTTTTATTTTGTTTTTTTATGAAAAGAAGAAGCTGTTGGTTCCTCTGCATATGCATCTAAAATATAAAGTTCAATTCTAATTATATTATGACAATACTTTGTGTGTATGTTTGTTACCATATTGTCAGTAAAAGTCTAAGAATAACCTTCGTAACACTGAGTTATGACTTGATTTCCTATTGTAAGCGAATCTTTATGATTGATAATACAATATCTCAATTATGAAACAATAATTTTCCTTTAGAACGCATTACGTGCGGCTACTAGTTTTAAGTAAAGTAAATTTGGATCTTAAAAAAAATGTAGTTCTCGTTAATATATTTTTATGAAATAACTATACACTTACACAAAATAATCCAATACTGTCAACTATATACGGTTTTCGGTTTCTGTCACGTCAAAAAGGGGCCAAGGCCGCTGTAATCCTACTCTCAGTGTACCGTTGTTTTCCCAAACTGTCTTCTCTTATGCTTCGGTTGAGATATGAAAGTTTATTGTTTAATCCAACGGACAAAGAAAAACTATTTGTTTTTATGTTTTGGATTTATTTCATTACGTTATTAAATCTGTGACAAGTGTCTTTGTGTGTACTCCGTCTAGACGCATAAAGTACTTAATAAATGCCTTTGTACTTCTAAATATTAAAAAGAGCGATACGAAAAATTCAGAGTCGCCATTTTGATATTTTTATATTTTACTTTAAATTACGGAGCCGTATCTTAAAGATATATTATTCCTAGAATGGTTTAGTTACTTTTCGTTACTATTAAGAATAGCACAGGTCCTTATTTCATGTCCAAATAAATAATGGTCGACCATAAAATAAATAACGATCTAATATTCAAACGATTCTCAATTGAAATTCAAGATCATGCTTTTACTGCTTAAAGGAAAATGTTAGTATTATAGTTATAAGCTAAAATCTAAAAGCTGTTATCACATCGAGTAAGCCTTAAATAAAAAAAAAACTTTTGAACATTTTACCGTTAGTAGCAGGCCACTTACAAAGTTTTGTGAAAAAAGTTTTTATGTATCAGGCCCTGGCTGATTATAATTTTTAAAATTTTCCCTCCGCATTTTTTTAAAAGCTAAATTGGATTAAGCTACGTTTCATTGAAAAATGGATTTGAGTCGGGAACATTTTAGTGGGATTATTTCTTTTATTTCATATATGGCCTAAAACCAAATTAATAACTTGATAGACTTCAAATGATATTTATGGGTGAAGGCTATTCTAAATTCAAGCGTAGTCGTCTTATTTTAGGGGATGAGACTCAGCATATATTGCAGATTAGATCGGGGAGCGTTTACAAGACTCTCCACGAGTACCTTCGCGCGTGAGAAAAATATTTTCGCTCTTGTCGCCGTACAACCTCACTGAAGTTCAAAAGCACGTCAGTTTTGAATGGTGCCGTGACATAATCAACTAATTTGAAGCAGTCTCGTATAAGATATTGTGACAGGGGACAAATCCTAAATTGATCAATACTATCTAGAAGCAAAGTTTTAAACAAACCAAAGCGTTGGTTTATGTCTACCAACGTTACACTCCTGATCTAGCACCATGTCACTGTATTTATTTCCTAAAATAAAAAAGTGAACTGAAAGGGATACAGTTTCTACGTTGAAAAAACCGGCCAAGTTCGAGTCGGACTCGCGCACCATGGGTTCCGTACAAACCTATATGTATATAAGTAAAAGTCAATTATCAAAAATATTTTTGTTATTTGATGTAACTAAGAAATTATGGCTTTCGCAATTTTTCCTTTATCTGTGCTATAAGACGTTGCTTCGTACCAAATTTTGAGATTCTGAGTTCACAGGAAGTACCCTACAGGTTTTTTTTCTCTTATGTAAAAATGTGTGGAAATTTGTGGCATAAACGGTTGCATTTTTTGATTGCGTTGGCTTAGCAGTTTGATTTTTTCATAGCTCTAAGGGACAGTAGACCTGAGTATTTGATATAAATTTCAACTTGATACCTCCACGCATTCCTGAGAAAAAGGGTCTTGACAGACAGACAGACGGACGGACAGAAAACAAAGTGATCCTATAAGGGTTCCATTTTTTCCTTTCGAGGTACGGAACCTTAAAAATTAACAGTGTTCGAGAAGGCCGTAAAGCAAATGTCTGCGGTGGATTGGAAAAAGTGTTTCGAAAATTTGTTCAACCACTTGAAGCTTTGTATTGAAGCCAATGAAGATTTCTATGAAAAAAAACAAAAGTCTTATCCAGATAAATTGGTTTTCAGTTTCCCAAAATATTATCAAACAAAATAACACGTATGTGCTAAAAATCTTACTAACAGTAGTTTAACTTTTTGTCCGGTGATAGCACTAATGGGACTTTTTATCTCAAGGGCCTGTTGCTACACACGAACTCTCACACGCACGTAGATCTGCATATATCAATCAGAAACTTTGTTCTTTTTCTTGATGCCAACACCACCAATGTTCTGCATAGTTCGTGAGCATTTGATACCTCAATAATTTTTATAGCGGTAAGTTAAAATGATATCCTTAATGCTTTGCTCGAAAGAAAGAGCCATGGAAATTAAAAATTTATTAGCTATAAAAAATAAACATCCAACCTGTAAAACGTAATTCAAACAAGTCTGAAGAATTGCCGGATTAAGTAGCAAATAAAAATTCTGGACTGGCAACTCAAAAGTTGAAATATCATAAAAATGTATCTTACGTTTACCGCAGAATAAGGATATTATAAGAAAGCATGTAATGCCTCAGCATAAAATAAACAATGGTTGTAAAAGGTAAACGCTTAGGTCGGCAACTGGATTTGGAGGAAGTCGTTTTCTCAAGATTGGGAATTGCGCTTTCTGGGCTTGTTAGTTTCTATGCAAGGCCTATTTTGCTTAACCCCAATTTTGTTTGCGTTGAATTATTTGTAGCGTTGGTTTTACCCGAAATATGTGCTACCTTATGAAATTTCTTATATTATGAATCTAACATTTTTCTTGGAATCGGAACCTCTGTCTAGTGGAATTCCCTTTTGCTTTAGAATAATTTAAGAAGTAATAGAACTATTGAATAAGATTTAATGTCATCAGCCTATTGGTGACTCTGTTGGGTCACAAATGACAAGTCTTCTCTATTAATGAAAAGATCGTGACCGTATCGAGCCGCAAATCAATACGGATTGGTGAGTGCTAAGGACTAATATTATCGCCTACTTATCCGAGGACCGGTCTGGCTAAAGTTGCTTAGATTCCGCTTGATTACGATGCTTAATAGTAAGCCGAACGCGCTACTGCACAATCGAGAATGAATTGCTACCGAAATGCTATTACAAGCATTATTAAATATTATTTTGCCAACCTCCGTGACCGAGTGGCTCGTATATCGGTTTTCATGGTAACGCCTCGGGTTCCGGGTTCGGTCCCAGGCCGGGTCAATGTGAAAAAGATTTTTTCAATATTCACAAAAAAAATAACAGATATTTCCAATAAAGTAATCAATTAAAAAGTTCACAAATAACATAAAAATTTAACAATTAAATATGAATGTATAAGTACAGTATTAGTCTAAGGATCATTCTTTTCACAAGGTAAATATTGTATTGAGTTGCAAATTAATATCGTATTCCATATTAAAAATACTAAATGCCGAGCAACATATATTAGTGCTTAGTAATTCTGATGGTAAGGTTAGCTAAGGATGATGTACAATTAAAAGAAACCACTTAAAAGTAAAGTGCTATTTGAACTACGCATAGGTAATGTTAGTTCAAAAATTATACATTAGATTTATTTTTTAAGCTGGCGTTTCAGAGAGAATGAGACACGTCTTTAAACGTGCATATGTATTATTACCCACAGAGAATTACTAAACTAATACTCAAAACAATTTATATTAATATTAAAATTAACAAAAACCTACAACTGCGGCGGCAAGCGTAGAATGCCTGTTATGTTATGCAATAGCAAAACAGCTGCATTTCTAGCAACGTGGGAGACGTTCGAAGTCATATTTAGGAAATTTTATATAAACTTTGTAGCAACCACAATTTATGTCATAATTGGCGATTGAAATACTTAATTGTTAAAGTATTTATATAATTATGAAATTATATAAATACATATATGTCGAAGCATTCGATTATTTAAATTCAACCTAAGATTAAATTAAACTCTAGAGGTTAAGCTTAAAATAATGTTTGTCAGTAAGGATTTGTTTACAAAATACGATTTAATCAAATGGAAAACGTCAGGTTAGTACCTGGGTGAAATCCTAGATGGCGTGACTTTGAGGAGGCGTTGCAAGTTGGCAACACTAAACGTTTCTGAGATGACTCTTGAGAAGCACAGACTGTCAGCGTGCTATAAGTGTAAAACGTTTAATTAGCATGCTATAAGCGTGAAACAGTTTATAGTGACGTTAGCACGCTATAAAGCTATAACGTTTACTTCATAAATACCGAGCGGGACGTCACTTTTTGGTTGGACCGCCACGCAAGGAGGTTGTCACGCCATCTTGAGGATCACCACGTTTTTCATCTTTCGAAATCTCGTGCATCATTTGCGATTTTAGACTGCAAGTGGTTTCAGATAATAAAGGAGTCTATTCTTCATCCATACGCGCTCTTATTTTGACGATCACTGCAACTCGTCATGGATAATAAAGAGCATTCCGATGACCGGCGTGAGGCCTTGTCGTTATCAGAAGTGGGATGCAACCACAACGCGCCACATAATGTGAATAGTGAATTAAACGCTGGACAGTCTAATAACGGGACAAGTGCTACGGAAAATAACACGATCGACGAAAAATGGCGGTTACTGATGGAACAGCAAAACCGTAACTTTTTGGCTTTGGTGCAAGCAATGCAAACGCCTACGACGAGTAACAATTTTCGTCTACTCGATTTTGATCCCGGAAAAAAAGACGTTGACGCTCGTGTCTGGATTACAACTGCGAACATGTGTGTGAGTGATCAGCATCAAGAAGGCGCAACTTTAACCGTGAGAAACCTGGACACAAATCCGCATTTTGCCGTACAAAGAAGACGCAAGAGGATCGCCATCACCAGAAGCATCATCCTGTCCAGAGTGGGAAGCCTGCTTCCATCACCTGCTTCCACTGCCGGGGTCAGGGCCACTATGCGTCGAGCTGCCCTGAGCGAAACAAGAAGGGGATTGGAACCAACTCATCGAGAGAGAAGCGTGTCGACGTGTGCGTTGTGAACGCACCTGCTGGGACCCTACAACACTCGGTGAGCGATATTGTTTTTCGTACGATGTTGGTGCTGAATGCTCGTATATTAAGGATAGTGTTGTTCAAAGTTGACTGGTAAACGTTTTAATAATGTTACTGTCATGACCGGTATAAGTCAAACACAAGTATTCAGCGCAGAACAGCTATAATGTTGTGTAACGATTAACCATTTGAGTTTTTTTTTTAATTTTACAAGACCTTTATTTGCAAAATGATATTAAGATCGGCCGGAACATTTTTGGTAGAATGACTGCAATTGTGTTTTTATTGAACAAAAATGTAAGTGTGAATTCTTTTAATTTTTTGACGTGACAACGTCTTATAAATTGGTTTGCCGGGTGACACTTCAAGAAACTGCGTTACGCTCCGCTCACGTTATGCGATTACAATGAGAGCGAGTGAGAGGCACGCGTCCCTTCCACTCGGGCATGGTTAGCCCGCCTAAGAGCGAGAGAGACAGACATAAAAAACTGGTTGGTTGCCTGTAAAGTCGGTATACGGGCGATAGTTTTACGTGACAACGACTTTGAGTGGTAAAATAATTTTAATGTGAATATTCATTCGTATAGTAGGAAGAAGAATGAAATAATAGTAACAATTTAAAAAATTTATTTATACAAAGAATTATATTTAAAACATTAAATTATAGGCACGCGTCCCTTCCACTTTTTATGTCTGTCTCTCTCGCTCTTAGGCGGGCTAACCATGCCCGAGTGGAAGGGACGCGTGCCTCTCACTCGCTCTCATTGTAAGCGCATAGCGTGAGCGGAGCGTAACGCAGTTTCTTGAAGTGTCACCCGGCAAACCAATTTATAAGACGTTGTCACGTCAAAAAGTGGAAGGGACGCGTGCCTATAAATTAATGTTTTAAATATAATTCTTTGTATAAATAAATGTTTTAAATTGTTACTATTATTTCATCCTTCTTCCTACTATACGAATGAATATTCACATTAAAATTATTTTACCACTCAAAGTCGTTGTCACGTAAAACTTTCGCCCGTATACCGACTTTACAGGCAACCAACCAGTTTTTTATGAACCTACCCCCGATCTAAATAATATCTATACGTCTGTATCGTTACGTATGGTAATAGTTAAACTTTGAAAGCTGTAAATTCTAACCTTACAAGTACGCATATGATCGGTTGAGAAGGATGCCAAAGGGTTATGTACCAGTCGAAGTTGAAATTGAGTTACATGTTGATCAATGATAATTCCTTTTTTGTGGGAACACGAGTAAAGGTAAAGGAGCCGAGCCGTAAAGGTGTCGACCGTACTTAGAGTCATTATGTAGTCGTAGCCCGGTAGAAATCGGTGTCTATTGGGGAAACATAAGTAGTCCGTGGGTGTGCGGTGTGCATTTGACTTAGGTAAAGGTCGTGGTCCCGGTGGACCGTAGTGTGTAGTCAATGGGTGATACACACGGTGTTGTGGATGTACAGAGTGGTAAAAGTACAGCAATTTCTATTTCTGTGAAGATCGTGGCAAATAGAGGTACTCGAGTGTCCAATTAACTAAATTTAGCGATTGACATTAATGAAGTGTTGCTGTGAACGATCATGGTACATAGCCTAGCTACTTCTGTGTACCTAAATGATGATGCTTTTGACGATTTTTTTAAGTTAAATGTTCTTAGTTTTGTTTAATAAGTTAGTTGTCAAAGTAATAAAGAACAGTAGGGAATTATTAGGTGCTCCCATACGTATAATCGCTGATCAGGGTCGTTGCTTTTGAAGTGAAAGAACATTTTACTGTCCGGCACTATCTCTGTATCTTCAGGTACCAGTTCATCCATATTCCGTTAAGAAGACTGCGTTCATTACTTCGGAGGGTCATTTCGAATACGTAACCATGCCATTCGGTCTGCGCAATGCTCCTGCTGTTTTTCAGCGTGCTGTAATAAAGGCTCTTGGTGACCTTGCAAATACTTACGTAGCTGTCTATATGGATGCCGGAAGGTTACGTTCCTCCTGACGTTGAGACTGTAGACGAAGACCAGGGCTCTGCTTCAAGTTAAGTAGATAGTGTTAAATTTATTTTCTGTAAGCATAAGACAAACAGAGTTTTGTTGTGTTCCGTCATGCTTCGGAAATAACAAAGAGTGTCTATGACACTGTTTCTATGGTGTGTGCGCTGTCAGAATGGTTTCTGATGGTATGATATGGTGTGTGCGCTGTCAGAATTGTTACTGATGGTATGATATGGTGTGTGCGCTGTCAGAATTGTTTCTGATGGTATGGTTCTAAAAAAAGAGTGTTCCGTTATTGGCCGAAGGTGACGAAGAATGCTTACTTAAGATGTGTACCTCTTGATGGCGATGATGGATAGGGGGAGAGTGCCTGCTACTGCCGTAGAGTAGTGGATGATATGGTTAGGAGGAGCACTGTTTTAATTAATCAGTCCATCTGTTTGTCTTGTGCTCCTGTTGCAATTTTAATTTTAACATGTTTCCCCTGAAATCGAAATGTTGTCAGGAAAGCCGAGCGAAACGGTTACTACTCTTGTGACTTTCTCTTGCAGATGAGTCACTCGAGGACGAGTGAACAAGCAGGATGGCCGTGTCGAAGCATTCGATTATTTAAATTCAACCTAAGATTAAATTAAACTCTAGAGGTTAAGCTTAAAATAATGTTTGTCAGTAAGGATTTGTTTACAAAATGCGATTTAATCAAATGGAAAACGTCAGGTTAGTACCTGGGTGAAATCCTAGATGGCGTGACTTTGAGGAGGCGTTGCAAGTTGGCAACACTAAACGTTTCTGAGATGACTCTTGAGAAGCACAGACTGTCAGCGTGCTATAAGTGTAAAACGTTTAATTAGCATGCTATAAGCGTGAAACAGTTTATAGTGACGTTAGCACGCTATAAAGCTATAACGTTTACTTCATAAATACCGAGCGGGACGTCACTTTTTGGTTGGACCGCCACGCAAGGAGGTTGTCACGCCATCTTGAGGATCACCACGTTTTTCATCTTTCGAAATCTCGTGCATCATTTGCGATTTTAGACTGCAAGTGGTTTCAGATAATAAAGGAGTCTATTCTTCATCCATACGCGCTCTTATTTTGACGATCACTGCAACTCGTCATGGATAATAAAGAGCATTCCGATGACCGGCGTGAGGCCTCGTCGTTATATATATATAACGTTCATCAAATTATAATTAATATGATTACTTATAAAATTATTAAATATATTTATATAATTCCGTCTTTTATGTGGTTTGTTTTTTTATGCTTATTTTTATGTCAAATTATTAGTTTATTTTAAATTAGTCACATTTTTAATGCACATTTTTGGGATTATCTAATTTAATTCACGTTTATTCTGTTTAGGTTCATGACTGTCTTTATTTGTTTGTTAAATAACTTGTGACGCGTCCAAAAATAAAAATACTATGGATGATTTTGGGGGAAACCTGTAATTAGCTTTACCATAAATTATTACTAATTAGGTTAAATAAAATTGTGACGCTGTTGGTTTTTCAAAAAAAAAATAATTACATCATTAGTTAGTGTCTTGCATACTAGATGACGCTATGCTTATTTACATCGCGGTACAGTTTTGTCTTTGTAGTATCCTGTTTATATATGCATTGTTATTTTCTTGAGTTGGACATACTATTATTGCATCCATACAATATGGAATATTTAGACGGAATAATAAACCACTTAATAGAATAAATTATACGAGGGCATCCGATATACGAAATAGTTGGGTCGACTGTTTATTTCAGATCTCGTCTATTTCATGCGATTGGCTCTGTAAATTAGTATAAGACTGCGGATCCAACGTTGACTAATACGCCGATGGCTTTAAACTTCGGGTAATTTACTTTCATCATTTCAACCGCTCTACTGAGTCAACCCCACTACAACTTCAGTATTCGATGGGGGAGTTGAATCAGCATATTCAAGATAAATAATCCAATTCAGGGAAGCTATACAGGGTGTACATAGTATGCCAGCGTGGTTGATACAATGCAAGGACAGAAACAATACTGCAATAGATCTCACATTATATGCTAAAAGTTCATGGAATTATTTTTTAAACTTCTTGAAGCCTTCTCAAATTTATTAAATACTGGAATGGAATCTGAAAGTTTCAGATTAGCATAACACCAAAAATTGATTACGCCTTGTATTGTTTTATAAATGTTAGATTGATGGGGAACGGATTGACAACACTGAACAAGAGGGGAAGATACAAGAAAGTTTGTAACAGCACAACTTTTAAACATAGCATCCGGATACTTATAAAACCTTTTACTTCTTGTTATAAAACTTAAAGCAAGACCACAAATTATTATATATGACATCGCGTAAACATAATCAAATTTACATAATTGAATCAGTTGGTACAACAGTTGCGATACTGGCTATGAACCAAAGGTTTAGGATTCGAGACCAGACAAGTATCTAAGTTTTTGTTTCCGAGTCTATAGATGTTTATATCCGTTATTTAGTTTGTATCCATATACAATTTCTGCTTGGTTTGGAACAAAATAATCATTAAAACGTGTTTATATTTTTACTTTAAAAACGAAGATAATAAAGAAGATGATTTTATAATATAAAATAAAACTTTTAATTATAATATATATATATATATATATATATATATATATATATATATATATATATATATATATATATATATATCTTTATATATATAATTCTTCTGTGAGTGTGTATGTCACTGAACTCCTCCTAAACGGCTGGACCGATTTGAATGAATTTTTTTGTGTGTGTTCAAGGGGATCTGAGAATGGTTTAGATTCACAAATCAGTCCGGCAGATGACGCTGCAGTCGGCACAGCAACGCGTGGCTGGGTCAACTAGTATATATATATTATTACTTACATTCACATCAATCAACCTAGCCCAAAGTAGCACTAGTAACGAAGCACTATAAGGCTTGTGTTATGGATATTACAATAACGGGCAGACATACATAAATAAGTAGGTAATATATAAATATTTTTAAATAGTCATAACTCAGGTACAAATGCTCGTATTCATCACACAAACATCTGCCCCTTCCGGGATTCAAACCTAGGACCGTCGGTTCGAAAGGCAGGATCGCTATCGTTGCAACAAACGGTCGTGGACTTATATATATAATAACATTGAATACATACATAGAATGGATGGTGATGTTGGTATATGTAAACATTTTTTTATTAAATGTGGAAATTTATAAAAAAATATTTAGGACGACCAGCTTTTACCTGCAGTTGGATCCTATATCAATTCAATAAATTCGAAACGTTCCAATACGCTTTGAATGTCCGCTGACTATATTTTGATGGACGATTGAAGTTTCTACGGCGATTGACCGTGGAAGCTATTTCGTGTTATTTTTAAATCCAACAAAAAGCTTGCTGGGATATATTCTGAATATATTGCGAGTGAGTTCAATTAATGAACATAGAATAAAGGAATCTTTTCGACATTATCATCCGTGCATAAATTGTCAACAATTTTTTTGTAAAAAGCAGTCACAAATTTGAATGGTATATATAATACTTAATTTTATCGTTTCCTATTCAGTTTTAACTTTGACATTTTTTTTATACTTATCTCCTTTTTTAAATTGAGACTATTGTTTATGTGTACTGTCAATATTTTCAATTGAAAAAATCGACAATAATGCAATCAACAAAGTTTCAATCGATTCACTTAGTTCACGCCAAACAAACATTTGACAGATGGTTTACGGTTGCTTATTTCGCGTATGGTATTATATAATATTAATATCGTATTTACTGTCTGTTTCAGGTAAGTCTCGATCTGTCGATGACACAACCAAGGAGGACCCATGTCTTACTGGTAGGCCTCTTAATATTACATTAGATGTATCGTGAAATGAGCTGTCATCAATACATTTTGTAATTCAAGACCATATTTTCTAAAACAGAAACTCAGGAAAAAAGGAAAATAAGAATATCGGTTTAAATTATATTCATAACACTTTAAATAATATAAAAGTGTATGATTAATGCTGAACAGGAATCGAATTGAATTAATGAATTAGTGCAAAAATATAATACAATTTTCAAAAGTCTAGGGACGATATTCATAACTAAACAAAAACATAATACAAGATGATAAAAAAATGATTTTATAAAATCTAGTTTACTATTTAAAGTACTCTATTTTTTCAAACTATTCCAAATTTTAGAATGCTTTACCAATAGTCAAAATGTTTATGGTAGTTTTCATTAAATCTGAAGTACTAAAAAATTTTATAATTAAAAATAGTATTAAAAGTAAATTATCAGTTATCATCTGTAATATTTAACTAGTGATTATTTCTCATAAAATTTATTATCTACTGCTTTGATAAAAAATATTTTAATCCTGAATTTTATGGAATTTTGTGTTATTAGCTTCTGCTGTGTTTTTGATACTGTTACGAGATATTCCTATCTCCTTTTCTGGATTATTTACATCAGCTAGGTAAGTAACATTGTTTTTTTTTGACGCAAGTGAGACGACTAGTTTTATTTTAGGTTGCTGAAATATTCCTCGATATGTTCAGCAAATACAGCGCTTAAAGCTGTTATTATCTTAGTAATAACCTCCTTAGAATATTTTTGAGACACTTTAGTAGTTTTGTCTGGGAAGGTTATTTTTTTAAATTATAAAAGTTGTTTTTCTTGCGTTTCTAAATAAAGGTTACCCTTTTAATTTTTTATTTCACGTGTGACATTGATAAAATAACTAATCCTATGAGCAATGACACCCCATATAAAGAAAAACTGTGAATAAATGAAATTGTTAAGATAATAATTATAAAACAAGACATTCTTCTTAAAATGTAAAAACCTTTAAAGTTATTTAAGTCTTTGTAACAGTTAAATACAATACTTTCAGATATTTTCTCTCTAAATCTCTGATATCAATCGTACGTGCAGCGCTTAGGGAATTCAAAGAAGTGACTGGAATTCAGTGTTGCTAACATAGAAAATAAAGTCATTCGGATATTTGAGTTCTAATGAGAAATAGCTTTAAAGCATTTATGCATGAAAAGTAAGACATATCCTCTTTAAAAATATTTAAGATTTTATTTAAATAACCTCCATGATGCAAAATAACCCCATTCCACAGTAAGACCAACAAACTATCATATTATCGCTGCATTCTGGAGCTTTTTTTTTACATTCACACCAATTAGCCTAGTCCAAAATAAGCACTGTTGCTTGTGTTATGGATACTAGGGTAACGGATAGACATATATATATATATATATATGATGTATGATACCTACGATTTTTTTAGTGTTATTGGCTTATATATAATAATGATTTTTAGGTAATAAAACAAATATAAAAGCTATATATAGCTGGCAGCTACTTCGAACAAAGAACACTGCTAGTATCTTTGGAACCTTGCCTAAGGGGATTCCTTTTAATAATATATTTAAGATATTTTAAGGTTTTTAGTTTATAGGTTTAGACTTAATAACTTTGATTTTAATTCCTACTTATTTCTTTATTATAGTTGTGACGTAGTTATTTAAGTAATATATTTTATAAAACAAATAAGAATGATATTTAAAAATATCAAAGAATAAAAAAACACAACTGTGTTGAAACCGCCTAGAGAATTTGTTGTCCTTTACTGGATGTAAGCCTTCTCAAAAATTATGCCATTACATCCACGCTTTTCAGCCTGGTCGGAGAGTGCGCTAAAAGTCCATAATTTGATAGTCGCTGCTGCCCATTATGTGGTATACGGGTGATGTACGGTAATAACGTTCAGTATCATAAATTGTGATTGCGTGAATAGCTTGTGTTATTTTACTATACCGAACATCACATGGCATCCTTGATTTGGTAAAATACTTAAAATGTATTTTATTCAACCACCAGCTGTTCCTTTTTTATATGCATTTATGAAGGAGCGAACCTTTTAGAATTTAATTATTTAGGTTCATCAATGGTTGTTTACATTAACTTTACATTGAGAAAACTTATGAACTATTTACTTACATCACTAAATGTAACAACCTTTTAAGGCGAACACAACATGCATGTTAAAAGTGAATATAGTTAAAAAAAAATCATAAAAGCTCCATGATTCATGATGCAGTAGTGCTACGCATCATGTGCCAAGCCAAGTTCGGCTTAGGATTGACTAACGAATCGGTATGGAAGTCAATTAGATCACTACATTAAAATGCCGATTTTATAACACAATCTTAAGCTCATTTAATCATGTTTTAATAGTACATTAAACACGATGACCCTCTCAGGGTCACATTGTAAGTTACTAGCTAATTACAAGGCAGCTTTTCTGCGAACCTTTAATAAGTAATTTTAGGTACGCCCACGCAATGTACCGCCCGCTTGCTGTCTATGACACCGCTTTGTAATGTAAACTATTGCAATTTAATTTATAATCATTTTAAAACAAAATAGATTTAGTAAAAAAGTAGAGCAATAAAACTTATATTTTTCATTGCAATAGTTCGCTGAGTAAAACCCGGATATGGTAACAAACTTAAGCTAGGCTTTGCAATATTAAACTTGTAATATAAAATAAAAATACTGAAGTTCTAAGAAACGTGATATAATATCAAAGAGAAGAGGCTCATTTGTAGGGGAAATGTATTAAAAAGGATTGCGCCATCTGTCGTTACACGTATGAACAACGCAATTGCTTTTATAAATATATCAGTTATTATTCCATAAAATTATCGTTTTGTATCCAATATTCTAATTAAAGCGTTAAATCTAAAGCGAAAATAATCTAAGATTATTCTTTTGGATTTTCTTATTTATCTATCACATTATATTTGCGAAATTTGAGGTAAAATACTGAGATATAGTATATCAACGCATATACTTTTTAAATCGAAAACAAAACGTACGATTGACATATTTCTCTGATGATACCAGTAGCTACATCAACTATACCTGGCGATAAAATGGACTATATTTACAAAAAGCTACATGTATTGAATATTGTATCCAGTGTCAATGAGTCTTATTAATAAAAAATATGAAAATGCAAAAAAAGGTTATTTAGAAGACGAATATGAAGGTAAACAAGGGTTTTTTTTAATAAAACAACAACGCTGCGATACGTTCTCTCATAAAATTTGTATTAATAGAGATTGCCTCATGGAAGTTTTCAAAGTTGTACTTACAGCTGTCCTGTTCCCGAGTCTTTTACATAATGAGTATATAAATCTAAATTGAATTATTTCTTTACAAATACAGCGTATAATAATTCTATACTACGTAAATTTTTTAAGAAACTAAATATAAAATACAGGAACCGACAAAGAGTTGTTAATTGAAAAATAAAAATAAATTTGAACTGGTTTATAACTTACTAACGAAATCCACATCACCCTGGTTAAACGGACATCAACTTAATGTAAAGTTCATGTCCGTCTGGAATGATGTATTTTTCAACTGTTGCATGAAATTTTAAAATTTAGTGGATTCAGTGAGTGATATGTATATACAAAAGTTAAATAACAGATCTATCTCTTTGTATGATATTAGTTTTAATTTAGATAATGGCTGCATTCTATGCCATTTTTTCTATTTGATTCTAAGTGTATAATAATATAAAATATGCCAAGCTCTGTGTATGAAATTGTGAAATTCTAGTCAAGCTAAGCAAAATTGCGAGGTAATAATGGTAAAGGAAAAAATATTAATCCATCAAAACTTAAAATGATAAATAAATTTTGCTGCATCATTAGGGTATCAACAAGCGTGACAAGAAAAAAACTGTATAACCAAACAAAACTGAAAGCTTTTACGATAGAATAATATCGACGTGAAATTCAAACAAACTTTTCTATAAGTCATCACTACCCTCAGACTGAACCATCTCCTTAGCAATCTCGACGTACTAAAACAAGTGGATAATTCAATAATTTTTACGCCACTCATCGCTCACAACATAATAATGGAAGTGCGTAAAAAGTTCCGAAAACATCCATCGCCATGGTATCATTTAGGAAAGTTTCTTTAGCGATTCGATAAGTTTCTTCTGCCAACTTGCCTAGTTCGTGCTGTCGTTAGGTACGATCGTGACTACGTTGATTAATTCATTCTCTGATGAGGTGGGATCTCACGTTATTGTTTTGTTTTTTTAGGTTTATGATAGATTGTTGTCTCAATTCGCTAGAAATTAATGGAGTCATGACATTATTACATGATTTTCGAGATTATGTAATCAATTTGACAAACAATGTTGATGACTGGTGCAAAAGCAATAGTAGAGTATGGTACTTTTTCGTTGAAATTTCTTGATTTTTGCTAGTAGGAGCATAAGTATGTGTGATTAAAAAACGCATTTATGTTTATGTTGTGTGATTAATATCAATATACTACCCTCCGCTTAGTTAAGTACTGAAGAAATGACAACGTCTTAATATTTTCGTAATAATCGTTCTGGTAAGGTTCATTATTGGTTTGCATACCGATTTACCACATTACTAAAGATTGTTTCTAAATCGCTAAACCACGCTATTTTGATGCTAAAATTGTATACAAAAGAGCGGCAGTCAATAAATATAAGGTTTGTAGGTAAAGAAAAATTGAAAAGACTCCATATAAGATGAACTATGGAGTAAACGATCATACCTGTATGTTTCATTTAATGTTATACGGATGTTAGTTTTAGGGGTTATTTATTTCAAAGTACGGTTATCACGTTTTTGTTAGTATACTTTTTTAGACTGACTTATTTTAACTTTTATTTATAGATATTGATATCACTAACGCATCAAATATAAATACATAATTTTGACAAAAAGTTCCTTATAAAGAAATTTAATAAAGTTTTAATTCAAACTTCTTTTGTTTCCGTTAAAGTTCACCGAATGTTTCTTGATAGGATAAGACGCCCAATTTCCTATTCCTATAGTATTTCTATAAGCACTTTCTATTGAGATTTTGAGCCTTTTCGTACATTTATATTCAAATATTCAACCCCTCTGAGGAAATTCCTGTCGAAACGCTATTAGTATTGATACTCGAGATGTTCACTGGTAGTTGCTTTGTGAAGATGTATCTCATATTTGGAATGTTTCCGATTTCCCTGTAATAGTTTTATATGAATTTATTGTTTGAAACGAGTAACATGCAACCTAACCCCTTATACAAATCACCAACATAAAAATGGATATATAGTCATAATTCTACACGCTGTGTTGTTCTAATAATAATACTAGAGCTTGCGGTAGGTAATCTGAATATCTAAGAAAATTCTTTAGGAATGGAAGTGAATTAGGAGACACACTTACATACACACATACACATGTGATATAGTATTAATTTCAACGTTTTGAATATCTAAGTCTGTTATTGTTGTGTGCGATTACACTAAATTAATATATAAAATCCCATAGTATTAAAAATTGTATTAACCCTTTCCGTGCTAGCTACTAAAATACTATTCAAACATTTAACATGTATTTTTATTCCTAATGCCAAACTCTAAAAAACCGATCTTACTTGTAGTGCCAAGAAATATTTTTTTGTATAGGATGCCCAAAAAAATCCACGAGCATACTCGTAGTCGGCACCATGTTACATTAACCCACTACTAGTATTCTCGTAGCTGGCACGGAAAGGATTAAGTACTGGTTGTAACAACGAGAAGGTACCGGCATTGTGTCTAAGGCGTTTTTATTCTAATTACATATCATCCACCAGCTAAGATCATATACAAGGTTATAGATATATAAGACCCAGTAGTAAACAAATTATTGAAAATACTTTATTTTTTACAATATACATGAATCAGGTTTCATTATATATACCCGTCACACGATCATATGCCCCTTGCGAAATAAAAGAAAAAAGGGGAAATAGCGAAGTTATCTATTTTGCATCAAATACTGACAGATTGCCAGTAAGTTACACACACATTTCATATTTACAGATCTGATATTTCGGTCTATATTCAGTTTGTGTTGTAACATGTTGATGATCCCATTTCAATGGGATACTATAAAAGTGTCCATTAAATTTAAAAATAGTTATTTAACTGACCTCAGAATATGATGTTCACGTTTATTTAGTAAATAAGCAGGAGTAGAAGGTATTAATAGAATACAGCAGGGAAAACAAATCAATCAATCTAATAATAACCCATTTCATTACATGCATAATAAAAATAATCACAGAGAAGAACAAACATCGAAATAATCTTGTTACTATAAAGATAAGACCTTAGCAGCTACTAATGCTTTCAAGTACTGTTCGAAAGATATTATCAAGAGATGTAAGTAGACTATTTATTTCTATATAAAACTTTATTAAATACAGTATAAAATTGGTACTGTTTGCGCCCTTTGGTGATGATGAGCTCCCAAGAAATAAGAAAGATGTTGATCCGAGCAAAAAATATAATTGTGGTATTAGCTACGATGAGTGTTGAGCGATAATAAATTTTTGAAGATAAAGTCAACAATGTAGGTAAGCTAATTATATGAAAAAACTGGTTGGTTGCCTGTAAAGTCGGTATACGGGCGAAAGTTTTACGTGACAACGACTTTGAGTGGTAAAATAATTTTAATGTGAATATTCATTCGTATAGTAGGAAGAAGGATGAAATAATAGTAATAATTTAAAACATTTATTTATACAAAGAATTATATTTAAAACATTAATTTATAGGCACGCGTCCCTTCCACTTTTTATGTCTGTCTCTCTCGCTCTTAGGCGGGCTAACCATGCCCGAGTGGAAGGGACGCGTGCCTCTCACTCGCTCTCATTGTAAGCGCATAACGTGAGCGGAGCGTAACGCAGTTTCTTGAAGTGTCACCCGGCAAACCAATTTATAAGACGTTGTCACGTCAAAAGATTGTAACGGCTAACTGAGTGTTGTCGCAGTTAAAATATTAATTTAATTTAAAGCACTCTCTATGGTAGCTTGAACAGGTACTATAGGCGAATTTAATGCTAAAAACATTATCTACCAGTGATATATATGAAATACATGAAACACAGGCGGTAACATAGAAAACAAAGGATACACTTCATAAAGTTATTACTGCATTTATATAATAAACATACATAAATTATAAAATAACATATACACAGTACGTAGAAAATGCCAATGTCGATTAATGCCTTGATAAGCTTTCTGGAAGATACGCGCGAACTTGCCTTTTGAAGGCGAATTTATTGGGAGATTTTGTAATGGATTCGGGAAGGCTGTTCCAGAGTCAAATTGCATGAAGATCAAAGGACTTAACCATAAAGCCAGAATGAAACAGGGCATTGAAGAGTGCTAATAAATCGATAGATCGGTTGACAGGCATGAATGTTACAGAGATATTGAAATTTACATTTCAAGTATCAAAAGAGTGGTAATTGCAGGGGATAGACAAGAGTGTGCATAGCTGTCTTAACTGCATACGTTAACGGAGCCAATTAAGTTGAGACCGATATGAAGAGACATGATAAAATTTAAAAAGACAAAATACAAAACTTGCTTAAAAGGTCTCGATTATGTATCAAGCTTAATATTAAAACAATATAGTTTTAACGGTAGGAAGGATGGTCAAATATTGATTGTCTTGAGTTTCTACATGCTTTAGAAGACACTTTAAGTCGTTGACTGATGGTCGTATCTGTAATCGTTATTCACAGTTGACCCACTCCCATTCTAAATCAAGGATTGTAGCCTGTGTCCCATTAAGAAGCTGACGATGCTGACTCGACCTTAGATACCATCATAACGAAGTCAAATGGGAAAAATTCTTTTATATAAAGCGATGTTTCGTGATAACCTTTGGAGATAATTCAGTTATAAATTTGAAATTTTACACGTATTTCACATATAGCAAACGCTTATGATATGGAAAGGTTTCCCCGTGGGATAGCGATGTCAGCATCTTCAAAAGGGATATGTAAAGGTTTTTTACAAGAAACGCTCGCGTGTCACCGATACATACTCTGCACATTTTTAAAAATATCACTTGACAAGGTTTATTCCAAAAAAAACACAGTTAAAGTTACATTAAATAACTATTAAGCCATTTTATTATTTGTTTGTTTAAATTGTGCGTATAATCACTATATAGTATAAAATAAAGTCACTTCTACTGTTTGTCTTTGTGTATGCTTGGATCTTTAAAACTACGCAACGGATTTTGCTGCGGTTTCTTTTACTAGAAGAGGAAGGTTTATTTGTATAATACATGCATAATATAGTAGAGCATTGCATCAGTGCGAAGCCGGGGCGGGTCGCTAGTAATCACTTAAACAAAGTTGCTTTCTGCTGTCTGTCCTTATGTATGCTTAGATCTTTAAAACTACGTAACGGATTTTGATGCGGTTTTTTTAACAGATAGAGTGATTCAAGAGGAAGGTTTATATGTATAATATATGCATAATATAGTAGAGCATTGCACCCGCGTGAAGCCGGAAGTGCTTACGTCGGAAGCATAACTATTTCCGACATAATAGACTTACGTGTCTCCAGCTTCAAACTGTCATCATCTATAAAATCTTTGGTTTGATTTCAGTCTGTTTAATGCAATAAAACATCTATACTGTTATAACGTTAAGTGATTTTAATATCCTTTTTCTAAGGATTGATTTAATAAATACGAATTAATGAGTAATTCATTGTAATCAAAATATTTAACTAAAGTATTAAATTCACCCATTCACTCATTCTTGCCAGAAAGATGTAAATTTGAATATCATCCAAGGGAATTTTGGTAACCCTTTTTTACATGAAGCGTTATGGTTCACACCAACGGTCCTGAGTTCAAGTTTCAGAAGGGGCAGAGGTTTATGTTATGAATGCGAGCATTGGCATCTGAGTCATGTATATTTATATGAAAATTACATATCTATGTATCCTATTATGAATGTCTATCCACTACCGTAGCATCCATAACACAAGCCTTACTTTGCTTTCTTTGGACTAAGCTAGTGGGAATGTAAAAAATATTATTATTTATTAAATATATTATTATATTTCGATATCGGATATCGGTTAAGGCGTTCAAACGGTCTGTTAGGACGTAGTTCATTAGATATATAAAATACGCTTTGAAAAAATAGCCAAACGATTAACTAAATTGCTAAGCCAATGAATCTCAACAAGGCGAATGTAGTACTCTCTTTTACAAAAATATCATTCGTAATCGATAACTTTGATCTTTTCTTTATCTACGTTTTATGGACCATATAAGAATATTTAATGCTGTTCCATTATTTGCTCTTCAATCTAATGGTTCATATTCAAGGTACAGTTTTGAGGGTGTAACCTCTGGAAAAGATATAAAGGGACAGGGTACCGTTAAAACGCCAAGCCCTGTGATACATGGCTGCTATGTGACCCTCGTCATATCTTGACTGATAATGGTTTTCTGTGCCGCTGTGTTATATATAGGTTAGTGTAAGAAGTAATAATATTATATAAGTAATTGAAATGAGTACGAAATGTAATCTTAATTTTTGTTACTATACTTCTAAAATGTGGTTTTAATATTTCGTCTAAGTTAAATTAGGAACTCTATAATAAAAAAAAAATTGTATTATATTACCGGATTTTCATAGTTTTATTTAATTTTGTTTCAACACATCGATGTTTTCAACATAATGAGTCTGTAACACATAATCTCACTGTTCAACTTTTTAAGTTCGAATACATAACAATAATGTAATATACCTTAAGTTAAGCTTTAAAGTCATTATGTCATTTTACCATGTAACCTAACACAAAACATTGAAAAGGTGAAACATTCGAAATATAGAAACTTGGCATTAAGATTTTATCTTACACAATCGTGCAAAACAAGCAACTGAGACAAAGGAAATGATTCATAATCGTGTTAAGTTTAATGATTGCTTTCATATCATTTCATTTTTGTTAGTTAATAAGGTTTTTTATTATAAATTGAACTAGATTAATTTGTGATAATAATTCATTCAAATTTAAAGGCCTTACTAGAAAAAACTGGCGATCGATCATTTTTCATCGTCATTTATTTTATTACAGAAGTTCAAAGTAACTGTCTATGGTTACCCGATTAAGAAAGTTTCTTATCTTGTCAGTGATGCCTATGAAGTAAGGAAGGACGCCATTTTACTGACGCTCTACCGTGGCGCGGTTTCTATGACGGAGGCGTGGTAGTTGCGATTTGTTATCTCGCAGTTACTTGATATGCTGAAGTTGAGCAGTCGGGTGGCAGACTGTGACGACCTACGGACGCCTGACTGCTAAAAGATGCAAATTACTACCACCATCAGTGGAAAACTAAATAAGCTTAATTTACCATATATGGTCGTTATAAAATTAACCAAATCTAATGAAGTTATATACTAACATAATAATTTGTTTTGAATATTTTTTGTCATTAAATTATATTAAAAATTAAATTATTGCAAAATCTCATTAATATACACACATGGGTATTCTAAATAATCGGAATTTAAGATTTTGTTTGATGAAGAATCGAATTTTCCTAGTATTTATCTATTAAAATTTAAATTCATAACTTCAAATACCACGCAGTATCAAAGTTCTAAGTAACGAAACAAAGCATTTTCTTATAGGGGCTGAATCAACAAGTTTTCTAAGAATTTCCAACACCAATTAAAATTATAACTGAACAAGGCATTTTAATTTAACTTATCGCTGAAAAAAAATTGTAAAGAAGGAACATCAAGGATTACTCGGTCCTACTTGCCCAGTTTCAATTTACTCTCGCCCTCGGGAGAGAGCTATGACGTCATGAACGACGCTTCTACATAGCCCTCTTTATGACATATTGTGCGCCTTACCCTAATATCGTTTGGGTCATTTACTTGCTAACGTAAGCGTATCAAGAACAGTAATTTTGAATAAATAAAAAAAAACATACACGGCACTTTATGTGTAACTGAAATATTTTTAAACCAGTTTATTGCACTGGTGTTTTTTTTCATTAATGTAGTTGTTTGAGTGATGTATACAATAATTTAAATTTATGTTGGTCTACTTATCTTTTGTTGATAGGTATTCCATGGCAGTCTTTATATAAAATAGCTTGTAAGCACATATGATTTTAGTAATACATTTTTTTAAAAATAATTACAATGCCTTATCTACATTTTTGATATTTTCGTTAATATCTCGTGAAAATGTAAACTATTTTGATTCCACGTCCGTAGTACATCGGTGCACATAAAGCTCACTTCACATTATTAAAAGCTGACATATTAATCAATGAGCACAAAAAGTTTAGTATCTGTCTTTAATTGAAAGTGATGATCTTGAAAGCAATTCCGAATGAATAAATATTGCTGTCATTGTTAAGATAAACATAGTACTTTAAGAACAAGTTCCATTCGACATAAATCTTGTGACAAATTTACTGTATAACAAATAATAAAAATGTATAAAAAATCTTAAAAGTTAAAACTTTAATAAAACTAATGAGTTTAATTTTTTAATAAAATCTAGAAGTTAATTACAACATAATTACCTACTCTTTCATTTAATTAATTTTTCAGTAATTATATTTACACGATTCACTCTAAGTAACAAATAACGATCAATTATTTAAACTAACTTAAATTTGAAATTTGTCTTCAAAGAGAGCATATATAAATAATTTTAAAATTATTGTGTATTCCTTGTTTAAGTGTCACAACATTACTTATTTATCTTTGACTAGCGGCCCGTCCCGGCTTCGCACGGGTAGGCAAAATTCTTTAATTTTTTTTCTAGAATTAAATATAGCCTATGTTACTCAGCGTGCATTTAGCTTTCCAATGGTGAAAGAATTTTCGAAATCGGCTAAGTAGTTTTTGAGTTTATTCATTGCAAACATACAAAAATATAAAAATACAAATCTTTCGTCTTTATAATATTAGTGTAGATGTTTAAGTTTTTGTAAAACGTTTACTATTATAGATTTCCTTGAAAGAAGGTAGAACTTTTACCTTACCAGATAGTTCAAGGAATTGTCAATAACATAAAAGATTAAAAATGTACTCCCAACTTAACCTGCAGTACAAAAACGATTTGTTTTCAAATAAAAGAAAAGCAATTGTTTTTAACGTTAGCTACAATACCTGAACGACATTTCAGTAAATATATTTTCTCATATCATTTTAACCATTGTAATCGAAATTTTGTTTTCGAAGTTCCTTTGACAGGAAATTAATTTCAAACAAATATATCAGTACACTGGTGTGAAGATTGTTGATTTATTAAGAGAAGTATGAATAGAGACTTAGTATTTTTATAGCTTTTATCTTATTTTATGTTTTTTGAAGTTATACTTCTTTAGGCGCGTTATGAAAAAATGGTGAGATTGAAATTTTAAGATGTGACACAAAATTATCATATTGAAGTTGTGACACAAATTTATCATGTTGAAGTTGGCCGCAAAAGAGACATGGAGTAAACCAGCAGGATGAAGTTGGTCGCTAATTATTAATGCGTGTGTTTGTGTGTGATTTTAAATTATATATGGTAGTTAACAATCATTTATATAAAATTATAATATGTTTATCTTTGTTTAGTAACGATATATAAGTATAACTTCTTACGTGCGTACATAAGTACACACAACGGTTTTTTTTGTTAACTTTTTATATTTAGAAGATTACGTATTCTACTGCAGGGTGAGCAAGTGAGTTATGTTTTTCAACTGAGCACTTACCCGATGATAAAAAGTACATATTAACGCATACTACCTTTTGATCAACTGTCGTCGTTGTGGCATTTATTGCATAATAGCACATCACCCGACAATTAAATAAACAAATATTTTTAACTGGTTTTGCGGTGTCTGTGTACCACAAAGTAAAAAAGATAGAGAATAAATATTTAAAATTGTTGGTACTCTCTTATTTGTACACAGATGTTTATATTTTATCGTTAATTAAGTATTTGACTTATTGATTTTTATACCTTAAGCAACAATATAGCAAAAACTTTAACTTGTCTCAGTAAAAAGAGGTCTTATGAAAAGTATAGTTTCTTTCAAAATGGACTCTGCGAAAACATTGATCATTAAAAATAATATAATTTATACAATTTTTCTACTTCAATACAAATTTATCAACATTGGTATTTGAATTCTATTAATTATTCATAAATCATGAGCTTTTGAAACTCTATCTTCCTATATATTAATGATATTTGGTATCTTATTATGGATATTTGATGTGACTTTCGGAAATTATCTGTAATTTGTTAGAGTGCTGGTATGCATTTTGGAGTCTCACAGGGTCCCAATGGAGTCCATCTCTCCGGTTGGACCGTCGTAGTGAATCTAACGTCAGTTCGGAGATTCCCTTTTGGGAAATGCTTTCTGTATAAGAAATTAATGTTTAAGAACCATTTTAATATCCTTTCGCCCCAAACAACGGTTATGTCGTAATGGTGCATCCATATCGCAGTAACAAGGACTTACAATAGCACTTATATTTAAGGTAGCACTTAAGTTAAGTTAAGAAACACTTCAAGGGCCCAGAAACATCAGAACCAGATGGCTACTCCTCACAAACTTTTTCTACTTTTGTTCTTTTATATATTTCTTGTGAAGTGACGTTTCCTAGTATTAATACGTGGCAACATTATAGCAATAAGTTTATTGTTGATAGTATATTTTGATGTAATGAGTAATATTGCCTAATATAAAAAAGGCAACATGTGGTAACAAACTTAAACATTTTTAACAAAATATTTCCTTGTGGAACTTCTTTGAATTATTCGTAAGAAATCACGTTCCATCCCCACAAATACGATAATAATTTCTTCATTTGCCATACAGTACAGTTCCGGAACAGTTCCAGTACAGTTCCAGTACAGTTCCAGTATCGTTCCAGTACAGTTCCAGTACAGTTCCAGTACAGTTCCAGTACAGTACAGTGCCAGTACAGTTTTTTGCAGAAGTCTGTGAACATAATTGAGTCATGCATGCAACTTGCTTGCTACTTAAAGTTACACATTGTTATATTTTGTTAATGCTGGTATGGGTGAGATGAACAACAGTTAGACAATGAATAATGTCCCCTAACGTTATCGTGTTAAACAATGTTGTTCTTCTTCACAATGCTACATTAAGTAACTTCTGTGTATCTTTGTCGTTTTGTAGTTGAAATACGGTGCGGCGGTGCGTCATTTTAATATATACCTACTGTATCGCATCGCTTAACCTGTGTACGCCGTACAAAGTGGAAGTCCAATACACACGCCACTGAACCTGCGAGATTCAATGATGCGGAATTATGACTCCTTTTCTGGGACCCATACGAAAACTCTTTTTAAACTCGGTTGAACATTTCAGGTGCTTCAAAGAAAAGGCAATCATATTATAGAGTAAAGACAGCAAAATAGAGCGTTTAATATGTAAATATATTTACCATAAAATAGGGTACGCAGTTACGACTGGTAAAACGCAAACGGAGAACAAATAAGCGAATTTAATTTACAAACTTTTTTTATTTAATAACATCGGAATTCCATTGGATTCGTCATTTGAATAAATCGTAAAATTCCTCGTAAATCTAGAATTCTGACAAAAAAAAATCCTTTAAAACTCCAAGATATTATTTTATTAACGGCTTTAGAAATTGGAGAAAACACCAATTAAGAATTCCATCAACTGCTCTTGTATAATATACAATGGTTGATTAAATCGTATCTCTGGCTTGACAGGCTTGATTCAACCGCGACTAACCGTGAAGTACGAGGCAATAAGGAAGTAAGGGGCTATTCCGGCTTCAGACTTATTAAAAGAAGGCTCCCCTAAATTAGTTAATCTACAAATTAAGAATGAATAATCGTTCAGGAAGTCGTATACGAAGGCTTGGAAGTATTAATTTATTTCAGCACTAAAATAGTATTCTGTTGGCTGTTTATGTGGCCACTTACAGAGTTTTATTTCGATAAGCTTTTCATTATAAATATCAACATTACAATGTATGAAAGTAAGAATATAGTATTCGTTCACGAACTTGTGGAACAATGTATTTGTATTTCACTAGCTGACCCGGTAACGCGTTGCTATGGTAACGCGTATACAATGGAAAAAGAGCGGACAGACAAACAACAAATTTCTGTTCTTAGATTATAGACAAGCGGCCCGTCCCGGCTTCGCACGGGTGGACAAGTCTTTAAATTTTTCTATTATTAAATATTTTTCCGTTAGCGCCAACTGGCGTCCGGTAACCGAACTACTTGCGGTTAACGCGTTGCTATGGTAAAGTTATTGATACAATGGAAAAAGAGTGGGAAAACGAGCGGACAGACAAACACACAAACCACTGTGATCTTAGATTATAGATTAAACAGACAACATATCGAAATTGTAAATAAAACCTTAAATTATCTTAGTAATTAATATCTTAAAGTATTTTTGTCCTCTGGGCAAGTTTCCATACCCGAGGACTATACATTTATTTGCAAATGAAAACAAATTAGTAATATTGATGTCTTAATGTATCATTTGTTATGGACGAGAATACATCAAGCTAATCAATTTAAAAATCAAATGATATTTATTACAATTTCAATGGAAGAAAGCACTACGGAGAATTGACCGAACCCACATTCGAACCTACGAACGGTTCGTGTAGTTTATTGGGTACTGCAGTCCTAACGACTGTAAAGACTGCGTGGATCAACTTAATGGTTTGAAGCGTTTTTCGAAGTACTCTTTGTTGGATAGAAGAGTTTTTGGTCACCAATTCGATTTATTTACTTAGGTACACAAAACAGAAGTAAACAAATGCATGCCGGATAAAAACAGATTAAAACAAGGATATGCTATAACTCCACAAGAATGTGTACACAGCATAATAGGCGTAACATCAAAATGCGTGTGACAAAATATTTATTAAAAAATAAACAAACGAAGAACATAAAAGAAAAAAGAAAAAGGAATTTCCACCTTTACAGGCCTAATAAACTTAGCACAGCGCCACCGAGCTCCTCAATTAAGCTTCCTTCTCTTAAATAAGTCGAAATCGAAACGCCCATCAAAAATAGATGATTTTTTAAATAAACTTGTTACCATCGAAGTTTGAAAGGGGTTTTCAACAAAGCAACTATAATTCCATACCTGACAAGTATTAAAAATATACCTTTCGTACCTTTGAAATGGTATTTACTCAGTGTCATAGCCACACGTATTTGATAATGTATTTATTTAATATAAGTGTGTGCTAGTGTCACAAGATGGCAGGGCGAGGGCTCTTTAGTACAGTTTGTGCTCAGAATTTTATCCGAAAATATAAATGTTACTATGGAAAAAGTGAAGATTTTATTTTTATCTCTAAGTCAACGTTTAACGATTAATAGAGATTTAAGGGTTGCTTACTATGTATTTCTTTTAATTAAAACTTTGTGTATTTATTTTGAATAGCGGCCAATTGGTGCAACGGTCTATGACCCGGGTTATAATCCTGATTTAAGATATTTGCATTATGAGCATTTGTTCCTGAGTATACTTATACTCATTTCTTTATATACTTTATATGTATCATGCCCATGCCTTAGGATCTATAGTAAAAGTTATGGTTAGTTTGGAACTAAATGATACCTAAGTGTGACCGACGTCTTTTTATTGAGAGGAAATAATAAAGGTATCTGCAATGATCTAAATTTCAGTCTGTTAATTATTCTCTCAATTTAATACTTTCTTATACTGAACTAATTATTGACCGCGACTTCTTCTTTTTCTCTAGTCTTTCACAAATAAATAAAATTTTATTAAAATTGATTCAACTACTTCACCATGTTGACGTGGTTACTCGAGAAATTAAGCAAATATATTAATATATAATGTTCAAATGGTCGTTTTTAATTCATAATAATCTGCACATACCGATGCCAAACCCAGGACTGTTTGGCCGAGCGGGAACTAAGTAAGTCGTAAGTACGCTTAATGAATGTAGTTTATTATCAATTATTTAAAATAAACCCTATGAAGTAAAAACTATTTCGGAATCAAACTTCACTTTTTTTCTTGTATTTCTAGTATTTTTCTATTATAATAATAAACCTTATTGACATATTGTACTGTATAAAAAATAATTACTTTCCACAGAAATATTTAAACGATAAGCTATTTGCGTATAAGCCGAATTAACTATTGGACGTAATAATTTATCCAATTACATATGAGAGTATGTAGTCCACATCCAGTGAAATCAGCTAGAGAGCAAACAGGCCTGTAAACAATAAATAGCCCGATTGTTTTGTACTGGGCAATGAAATTATATGAGCACTACCGTTAGTCATATAACAGCTTTATAGCCCTCGAATAACACTCACTGGTGAACACTTGGCATAATTTGATTCTGTTTTACGTAGAACATCATCCTTTTACTGCTCAATAATTCCAAATATATGTTTCGTTATTTTGAACCTATTTATATCATGTTTTTATTTTATTTTGCATTTATCATTACACGTTAAAATTTATGACTGTTGAATTATTTCTTACATATAAGTAAGTTTTTCAATAGATTATGCATTTATTGATTATCCTTGTTTATGCGTATAACATAAATTTAAAGAAAACCTATAGAATACACACTTCCTTATTGTGGATATAAATTTAATTTGGCAGAGCATGACTAAAAATTAACCCTCTCCGAAATCCTCCGTATTTCACCAAGCAAACAATCTTAACAGGTTAAGCTGTTGGTCCCGGCTGCATCTGCAGCCTTTAGCATACACTAGTCCGCAGTTGGTCCGCGCAATGGGTTCATTCTCCATAGGTAATATTCATCTCTATGGAAAGCCAATGTCTGCAGTATATGTTCATCAAGATCATAGATGCTTAAACAGCAAGAGCAAAAGCTTAAGATATTAATTTTTTGATCACCAACCAAACCTATTAAAGATCATTCATCTTTAATTTCTTTAATTGTAATCCAACCGCCTTTGCCAATGCGTCATCAGGAATTTAACCTGCCCTAATTGTGAAATGATTATTTTGTTCAATGACGAGTGGAGAAGAATTGTGTTGAAAATATTCTCTTCAGATCAAAAATATCCTCATACATGTGTGTTGTAGCCTTAAAATCTTTTTATAATCACCTTTATTGCCCAAGTACGTTTTTTTATTCTTAGGTTACAGTTTGCTTAAAAGTGTCGCTTAAACAAAGTAACCGGAAGGTAAATATTACGTAAAATATTCGCACGGTCAAATATTAACGTAGTCAAGTGTGAATTGCAAACGTGGGTCGACCCTCGCACCTGGCAGGGGTCATTGCACCCGCTGAATGAGAATGCTACCTGTGATACACACAACCTCAATGTTAGGGAAACTCTGAAGATAAACATTTTGTTGTCACTTAACTTACTGGGTGAGAACGCATGATGGAGCCACACGATGGTGTGGTGTTACAAACATTACCAAAAACATTTCGTAAATAAAAAAGAGTTTTTATTAAAATTGAAATTAAAATGTGTATTTGTAAACAATATTATTTGAGACATGTAATGTAATAACGTAGCGATCATGTATATTTCGTAGAGTAACCACGAATATTTATCTAGTTTAATAGTCAGTATGACCTTATTTCATAAAAAAATGTCACTATTTCATACTTAAAAACTTAATAATGGAATCATAGGAACCCAAAGGTATTTTAAATTATTTAACGCTATGAATGTACATCCTGCCTACTGAAAATTTTCTTAATTGTCAAACGAATTCCAAAAATGCCAGATGTGTCCACCGAACAATATTTTTTTATGATTTAAAATTCATTTATTACTACAGTGTAAAAACTAAGCTTGGACAAAATGAGTACCAAAATAATCGGGAATTTTGTGACATAATTTACTTAAATCGCTGACGCCGTCAAAGTAAAAGGCATAAGTGGAATAAATTGAGTAAACTACTAAAACTCGTCGAAAGAGTAAAAAATGCGTTTTCTTTGTTTTGCGATCTTTTTGACTGTAAGATATTGTTTTCCAATAGCTAGATTGATGACCGCATTCCTCTGTATAGCGTTCCTGTTCTCCTCATCGACTGAAATGCATCAGTATTCCCAGTGCTATTTAATTGCGTTCTTATTAAGGTGATTGTTCAATAAAGTCTGCTATGATTCATCATCCCAGCTAAAAACGTACACTTCCGGACTGAAGTCTTGTGGTTGGTGCTATTTTACTCTGCAGGACACCACTCGACAAAGCTGCAATGATTAGAGTGGATTACCTCAGTGTGTCCATCTCTTATTAGTAAAAGTAGCGTAGAATGTCCGAAGTTCTTAAAATTTTCTAGCTAGTGTAAAATTTACTTTGATGATTTCTTCGTATTTTAATTTTGTACAACGATATTGTAACCCATCAAAAAAAAACGCGTGACGATGACGATTCACAAGATGAAATCATAATTACAAAAATCTATTTTGCCGATCGCTCGAATTTTTTTTTCAGACACTAAAAATGATAGATTTAAAGAGATGCGTAGTTAAAAATATATTAACGAACCTTCTGAAACAACATTGAAGACTTTTACAAATATATTTTCTATGTATTATACATACATATATGTATAGAATATTACGGCCAGTTAAGGTTGGCTATCCTGGCAATCTGTAGCGCATATCCAAGGGAACAAGAGCAACACGGCGAAATAGAAACGAGACACCAACATACCAACACTTATACAAACATTTATATTATAACTGAGCTAGAAAATAGATTTGATACTGCAACGCTGATTAAAATCTAAACTGACTCCATTTTGTGAATCAGCAAACTCAGTGGCTTTAATTGTTAATGCTTTTAAGTCAAAAGGATGGAGGAGGTGGAATTATGTGGTCTTTACAAACAAATCATATCGCATCACAAAACAATGCAAATTGAGTTAAACTTTCATGGATTAGTGTAACGAAGAATAACAGCCGATTCAGTGTAACGAGAATTTCGATTTTCTTTATTGAAAAATGTGTGATATATTAACAACTGGTCATTTTATGACAACCGATTTATAACACTTTATAAGTTAAGCTGGGCTAAAAATTGAAGTCGATTCTGTCATCCCTTTTGCAGTATTAGTCTCGATCTGGGTTTGACTTTGTCCCATGGGGAATTATAATAAAAGGGTTTATAAATGAAGTACGACCGAATAATATGTCTGTAAAATTTTTTGAACTAGTTTAAAACAATCACTTTTAGAAAACAAGGCCTTTAGAAACGTTTATATATTTTTTTATTAAGAGAAAAATTATTTCCAAAAAAAACAGTTATTTTATAAGAAACTGTAATATTGATAGATAATCAATTATTAACTAAATCCAAACGTTTTTAGAGACCTATAATTGTAAGTTATATCTTAACAATTTTTTGAAGATGACATTTGAATTTTATGGTTCTTACATGAATAAATAATATAGAAACACCAAATCTCTCAAAAGTATTGTTTATATTTAAAATTCAAAATGGATAAGAAGCAAATTATTCTTAGTAAAAATTAAAACATACAATGTACATCAATATAATAATGAATCTATCTGTGTATGAATAACATAAAAATCGCTACAATTTACTATTACCTTAATAAGAGAAAGGCTGTGTTTTTTATTTAATTTTTGCATTTACAATGCAATATTTCTATAAGATATAAAATACGTGTGTAAAAAACAACTACGTCCACCTGAGGGTTCGAAAGGCGTAGTTGTTTCTTACACACGTATTTAAAAAAAGGCTACTACTTTAATAGTAGAAAACCAGGTGAAATATGTACAAAGTATTAATAGCGAGTTCGGTATCTCAACTGTAGTCCGCTCTGAGTAATAAACTACTAACTTTACTGCCCATTGCATTGATTGATTCTCTAGAATACCACTAATAGGAAGGACAAAGGAAAAACTTTCCTCTAGGAATATTTAGGAGAAAATAGCTAATAGACAGATGACGAGCTAATATTTAAATATGTGCCGCTAGGTTCGAACGACCTTGTATAAAAAATAAGTTTGCAACAGTGTAAAATTCTCACATACAATCTTAAATCTGACTATATACTGAATTAACTTACAAAATCAAATTTAATTCATTTCGAGAATTTATGCTTCGTCTTTGAAATGCCATTAGTAACTAAAAGCCCATTCATACCCGTAAGAATCCAATGAATTTTGTATTACAACTCACCAACTGAAGAACTGTTGTCAAGGAATCCACCCTTCTACACAGGTATTCCGTTAATGAACTAACTTTCATTAATTAGTAAGTCCATGAGAATTCGAATCGGACTTTTTGCTAATAACTGTTCGGTTAAATTAAATTAAGTGTTTTCAGGAGCCTATTATTACTTACAATAAAATGAGTTTGGTTTAGAAATAGTTTGTAAGAGTTAGCGAGTTAATAGTCGATTAATTAGTGATACAAATGTATTTGAACCAATATTTTTATGAAATGTAATAGTGTGAATTATTTTCTTACTAACTAACTTATTAATATCAGATAAAACGTATTGTAACAAAGATTAAAATTCGTAATAAAAAAATAACAATAGAAATATTATCTCACAATACGTCGACGCCGTATAAAATTCAATTCTCCAGACAGATCAGTTGCAAAATTATTTGTAAACTTATTAACTTTAAATAAGAGCAAAACTTTATCTCTTCAAATTAATCTCATATCATAAAGAAATTGGCACTATATGTAAATAGATATTTCGTTGGAACAAAATCATTGTATTTTTATACACGACTTCGCACACTTTAATTAGTAGTTAAAAAAACCTAATTGCCATAAAGTTTTCAAAGAAATATAGTGATTATTATTTTTGTATCTTGCACATAAATACAAAAATAAAACTACTCTTTTGCTCTTATTCATCCGTTTTATTTAAAAAAACACATTACTAAGAGATGTGTTGAAATCCCTTAGCAACGTTGCGCAGAAAACTAAGTATAATGTAAAGAAATTACCAAAGATCAAAGTTTATATTGCTGGCAGATTTTATTTATCTGTTTATCTGGAATCAGGTTGTTTATCTATAAAACAAATAAATAACATCTTTTTGGATAAATTAAAGAAGTTTTTTATTGTTTTTTAATCAGATGAAAGATTAGGATGGATATTATAACTAAGTTCCGTTGTTTACTTTTGATGACGTCACGACCATGTCGTGTATAGCGTTTTAGACTCAGTAAGGCGAATGTCCTCTGGTCTGCGGCCCCATTAACACACTTTGAGAAATATTGTGGAAAGTAGGCCGAACACTCGGCTAAAATACTATGGAAAGATTCTGATGTAGTAAAATTTACCTAAGCACTTAATTTTTTTTTTGATAAAAGAGTACAAAACTGAAATAAAATTTATGGAACATTGATTTAATTAATGATTACATAATAAAAATCAATTAGGCATAAAAATGTGACAAAATTATATTATAAATTAATGTGAAATATTTTTATTGCTAATTACAACATGTTTGGTTGTGAATACTGCACATACACAATAATTTTACTGCATAAGTTTAAAATTGCAAATAAATATATATCTATAATCAATTAACTTTTATTATTTAGTCTAATAAGGTCGTTTTCGTATTGTAGTTACATTCCCCGTATGGCAGTTTATTAACAGATTTAACGTAGCTTTACATTTTCTTCGTCATATACCGTGGCGTATAGATATATCCTTAGGTATATAAATACGTCACGGCATCAACCATTTTACTAAAAAGTGTAAAGTCACTCATTTACTCTTTGAGTAAACAGATAAATAATAATGTTATTGCAGTCAACGAACTATATGGTTACAACACGTTTTTAGAACAGTACAATGATAATTTTATTTAGCTATTAAGCCTACGAATAAATGAGCTTCCTTCGCTTTCTAAGAATATACATATTAACCTAATACAGATTGTTACTTACTTTTTATTGTGTATCTTGCCTTTCGTTTTTTTTTTCATTTATTCTGGCACGAAACACACAAAAATATGTGTTACACAAAATTTTGACATAAATTGTAGACTAATGAGTGTCTAATGTTAATTAGATCCATAAAAGTAGGAACAGAAGCAAGTTTAAAAGTTTAAATTTTTAGTCGTGTTTCTTTTAATTTTTGTTGTTTTATTGTTGATCATATAAAAAAATATGATAAATAACAATAATTTAATTTCTTTTCCACTAAGTTATTCAATCAATAATAATACTTTAACTCTTGGGTAAATTTTACTACATCAATATTTTCCCATGATATTCTGGTCCGAGCACTCTGTCCATTTTCCAACTTCTCTTAAAGCTTGCTAAGTGGGCCGCGGACCAGAGACTAGTCCCCCCCTAACCCACTTCCTCGCAAAGTATTATCTAAAATATCGGAAAAGCAATTACATAATAGAAAATAATGTTCCTACAAAATTTCACTGTAACGTTGTAAAAATGAAATGGCTCCATAAAATCGGAAGCTAGTGAGTTATATCAATTAAAGGTATTTTACTGCTTTCAACTTCCTCTGGGAATCATAAAATTTATTTTATGTATGCCGGTCCTTTCAATGGGAAAAGGTACTTTGCATGAAATGTCCTGGATAGTGGACTGAGATTTATCTGTTACATAGTTGACATCACAGAGCATTAAAAGATTTATTTAATCAAATATTTATTGTTTCTTTAGGGAGTCCAAAATGCTTATAGATCGGCTAAAGAGCTGATTTTCGTTTCTGGCAATATTTTCACTGTTGAATTACGTCTTTGGTTGTTTTGACTTTATAAATTTTGCTAACGCGATATATACTTCTAAATGCTATACTATGATATTTACTATTATCGTGAGACCAAAAGGTCAACAACAAAATGAATTAATGCAAACCTTAACTTCCTATCAAACAGGGCAAATGTACGTTAGAATTAAAATAGACAAGTTTAAAATCGCTGGCAGACTAATACAGTACAATAAAATTCAGATGATTTACAAAAAAAATAAGTTTATGTTAATTTGTTTAGGCCGCGATCTTTTATCATATTTCCAAAATTTAGTTTCACAAAAGGACTGAATCTCGATGACAATTTCAAGTAAAACAAAGATGGCAATAATATTGGTTACAAGTGATCGGTATATAATCTAGAACACAAAAAAACTTTAATACGACAATTTGGAATAATGTCCTGATATACCTAAGTTTTGTTAATTTCGTTCTTGCACATTCGCTACTATTTAATAAAACACTTTTGAGAATAAGTATTAAGTTTTCACACTTCAGCGTCATTTTATTTAAACCTCTTTTATATGATACACGACGCGTTCATTTTTTAAATTTTAATCCTGTTGTTTCGGTTCCTTTACAAGAACCGTTATGATAAGATGACGAATATAATGGTCGTCACACGTGTGCTAGCTATCTATAATATTTTAATCAGGCACGTTCCTTACTTTTAAAGATATCGAAAATGTATTCAGATAAATACTTCCAGATCCTCGCGGAGACAAAAGCAATTTGTGCCATTCACATCAAAATAACTAAGGAAAAAAGCTTTTCATAAATGGGGGCTCTTATTCACAATAACCCTTATAATAAAATACCAGGAGATCAGAAACACTGAAGAGGTCACACAGTCATTCCATATTTCACTTTTATGCGTGTACGGATGAATCCCATGTTTGTTAAGGCCTGTTAGTTATATAGATCCTTAGAGAGACCTGCCTAATCCCTTTTGAGTACCGTCTGACCTAAAATTGAAATTCTCGTCCCTTCTTAGGGGGATGTTACTGTGACACCCAGTACAGTTTGTAGCATTAAATTTTAAGTAACGACGTCATTCGTTACGGTTGAGATGAACTTACATTTTCCTATTTAGAGCTGTGAGTGCGAATTAATTATTTGCTTTATTTTGGTGACACATTCTGCTGCCACGAAATATTAATGTTCATTTTCTATAAAAATAACTAATATTTTACTCCTTTATAATAATTTTAAACGACTTATAATTATAATGAATAATACTAGTAGTCTACTCAAAGACATTTAATGGTGAAACTATTTTATTGTGAATATTATTAGATATAATACTTAACATAACTCGATAACAAAACTTTAATTTAAAAAAATATGGGTGCGTGTACTTATGTACGCGCGTGAAAAGTATACTTCTTTGGCATCATTAAATTAAATAATCCTTACTAATATTATAAATGGGAAAGTGAGTTTGTTTGTTTGTTTGTTTGTTCCGCTTTCACGCCGTAACTACTGAACCGATTGCTTTGAAATTTTGCAGACATAAAGATAAAAGTCCGGATTAAATAATCCCTTTATCCTGGAAAAAAATGATATTCCCGAGGAAAAACAAAAATATTGTTTGCTTGATGGATGGATTGTAGATGGCGCTGTGTGTCGATTAAAACAACGTAAAAAATTGCAAATGAATATAAACATGTAAATTTAGAAATTGATGATACGATAATGAATACGAATAAATAATACGATAGTGAATCCCCGAAAATGAGGAATTCCCGAGGGATGACGTACAATTTGTTTTATCGCCTAAACTGTTTTTTACATCTACTTATATGTTGCAAACGAATATGAACATATATATTTTGAAGCTAAATGATACGAAAATGAATCCTCGAAAATGAGGAGGAATTCTCGAGGGATGACGTACAATATGTTTTATCTTCTAAATTGTTTTTTTTACATCTACTTATCCTGAAATCACTAAAGTCAACGAATTACTAATCGGTACTAGTATTAGTTACGCTATTTAGTTCTTGAGGTATGCGATAGATGGCGCTGGGTGTTTTTTAAAAGATGGTAACGATGTGTTTTTTTTAAATACATAAGAAGTGGAATGATAGCTTACGCTATTTAGTTCTAGAGGTATGCGAAAGATGGCGCTGGGTGTTTTTTAAAACGTGGTAACGAAGTGTTTTTTTAAGATACGTAAGAAGTGGAATGAATTATATGAATTTTGTATCCAGCGTTACATCGCGCTTCATAGATTTTTCCGTGGGAATGAGAAGTTTTCTTATAGTTGTGCTTTATACCGCAATATAACCGAATTCCACGCGGGCGAAACCGCGGGCGGAAAGCTAGTTTATATTATAAACAAATAAAAGTAATATACACCGACAGTTTATAAATGCACTTAAAAAAAATTAAAATATTTAAACCACTTTTAAATAAAACTATTATAATGATATTATAGAATATAAAATTGTTGTTAAACACCATATATAATTTTAAATCACACACACATATACATAAATATTTGAGTAACTACCTTGAGCCAATTAGCGGCCAACCTCATTTTGCTGGTTTATTCCATGTCGTTTTTGCGGGCAACTTCAACCTGTTACTTTTTTGTTACAGTGATGCGCGCGCATCTTAAAATTTCACTTCCATATTTTTTTCATAACGCGCCTAAAGACGAATTAACTTTAGCAACTACATTAGTGGATATAATTATTATTTTTTAATATTATACAAATAGATGTCACCCTTATGTGTTTGATTTTCATTCATTTTATACTCCTTGATGTAACAAGTAAGAAGCAAAGCTATTAGTACGAAGTAGAAAAAATATCCAGTTTTTTTATAGTAACCAAATGACACTATACTACACTACAATTATTATTTCGACTACTGCTACTGAAGCAGATTGATTGCCAATTATTTTTGTAGCAGTGTAAAGGAAAACATGTTTCGGCGGTTAAAATAAAAAAGGGAATATATTTATTTAAAGCGAAAAACCAGTCTTAACTTACAGATAGGTGGACACCAAGTGATCCTATAGAGGTGTTTTTATTTTATCCCGAATAACAGAAACCTTACTAACAAAGATAACCTAAATAAAGCCAACTTGAAAGCCTCAAATAGATTTGATACCAGATATTATTCGAATAATAATACTACATTCACGTCGATTAGCCTAGAACAAAATAAAATATTTTCCACCTCACACGCTCGAAAAAGTTTAGTTTATCATTCAATTTCTGCGTGGAAAATTGCGTTTTACCCGCTAGCGTGGAAAAGAGATTGAAAATTTGAACCTTTCTTTCCAAAGAAAAAACACTCGTGGTACGTTCCGAATAGTCATTATAGTCTTTATAAGATACATTTTAAGCTTATTAAAATTCATACTATAACACTCCCTTTTGCTTTTATTAAGTTATTTTAATATAATTATATTATTTGGTAAGTATAACAATTTTAAATGTATGGTGGGTGAGATTTCATAAATTTATGATTGAATGTCGGACCGCACCCGAAAATTTACTGTCAAAGTGTACAAAGCAAAATAAATAAATAAAAAACATTTATAACAAACCAATTTAAAAATAATACTATCAACGTCAGTAATTGTAGCAATTTCACTTTTAATTTATAAATTAAATTACCAACCAATTTATAATTTTATTTAAGCTATTTTTTGTACATAAAAATTTTCCTCGCTCTAGTGTGAGGTGAAAAATTGTGTGTTTCGCTCGGCAGCAAAGTTTTTTCCGTCTCTTACCTTTGAAACCCTTGCTACGCTTAGGATTATATCTAAACGAATCCTAGAATCCTTCGCTTGCTCAGGTTTCAAAAGATGCAACTTGCGGCTAATACTCAACTTTGCAGCCTAGCATAACAAATCACTATTTATGGTGTCATCTTAAATAAGCTAACTAAAGAAAAAATCTTTAATTTTTTCTTAATTTCTAAATTTAATTTAAATTTATTTTTTTGTTTAGGTTCTTTAATGTTGCTTTAATTAACAGTCATTTGGCTTGCTTCTGTAGTTCTACTATGGTGAGAATGACAGATATTAAGAATACCTACTCTTAATTATCAGTGAAGTTCAAAATGAAAAAGGTTAATAACTATTATGAGAGCAATTCCAATGACGAGAGACGATGTCAGTCGTACAATTATCGCCGATACACACGAAGTTGAAAATTAACCACTCAAATCATTCTCTCGAAATCCCAGTACACATTTTTCACTTTAAAACTTTTACTTATAAAGCTACGATTGAAATATGAAGCTATAATTTAAGCGACGTCGCCGCAAAACGTACATTTCTCGGATTTCAACATCGCACGCCGGTTCAGTTCAGCAAATGTGAATTCAGTTCCCAGTAAAGTGTCATTGGAAATGACGTTAAGCTGAAAAATCGTTGGTCTGTGTTGGGTTGCGACCTCTCGGGGTATTTTTTGTATGCACTTAGTTGTCCCGAAGCTTTTAGTGAGAAAGTGTTGTGCGTTCTTGTGGAAGAACTCACACATTGTGAAGGGTTCGATATTTTACTTATGAAGCAGAGTGAATATTTAAAAAAACTTATATCATTTCATTTCGTTTCCAATATTTGTTTCGTCATAATAATCATGAGCAGCCTACTCATGACCTACTGAAGAACTTAAAGTCTTAATTATGGATGGAAAAACCGTATGGAGAACCGGGTCCTTCGACTTTACAAGCCTTCTAAAGCACGAAGGAACACGAGATAATACTTTTTTGTGGTCACCCATCCGATTGCTCTTGCAAAAGTGCCATAATTCTCGAAATCTAAGGCCGAATACACAAACCAAAAGTATAAGATGGCTTTTTATATATTTGCTTATGTTATATTAAACCTTTTCAATGTATCATGCGGAAAACTCACCCATTCTGCTATCAGAACATATGCGGCAACAGTAGTATTGCACTGCCTTGCCGCTATTGAACGACTAATGGTCTGCACAGCGATATGTGTTTTGTGTCATAGAAATAATGTTTTTTCTACCACTTTTTAACCGTAAAAATTAAATCACTTTAGACAAAATTGCTCGTTAATTATGACGATCGTAAGTGCGATCATTAGGCTAGTCATACTATGAACACGGCTCGAATCGTCAGAATTAAGTATAAAATACGGTTGACGAAAATATATTAAAACAAATATATTACTTTATCCACAATAACTAATATCAAAGATAAATCAACTGATAATTAAATTTATACCTGTTACAAATCGCTCAATCTCATTTTTACAAAATGTTTATTCTATCACTGGTATCGGTTTGATTGCATTGTACAAATATTATTACTAATACGAAATAAAAACTACTAAGACAAAAAGTAAAGTTTACAATGATATCCTTTATAAGACATATCAAATTCTTATAATACAAAAGTAATAAACGAAAATTCTTATCTCCATTCAAATATATAACACGCTTAAATTATCTAGCATATTTCTTAAAAGTATATGAAATTTCATATGGAAATAACGTACCTATTTGTTTAAGAACAACGCAGAGGAATATTTAAGGAATTTCTTCATTAAACACAAAGGTAATTAAAGATACGTCGCTCCGTATTCCACCAAAAGTCCCTTAAACTATATTACATTATTTGTTCTTTAACTCTGAACCCTAACAATGTGAAATAAGGTAGATTGTATGTAAGATTTCATAAGATCATAAGGAATAAGTTTTGTGATAACACTTCGTTTGCGAATTTAAAAGGAATTGGAAATTTTCTGAGATGAGATAAAACCATGATTTATATCCTATAAGGTAAAGTTTTCACGATCTGCGGTATCCCAGTGAACGGATTTTCTCTAGAAGTGTAGAAAGAGATATTGCACTCATACCCAAGACTCTCGCTATTACAGTCCATAAAAATGTATAAAAATTGAGTTAAATAATCATTTTTTATTATGAATTTTACAAACTTGTATGCAAAAATATACAAATGTGTAAATAAATTCTTAAGCCGGAGTGGAAGTTTTTGATCTAATGAATACAATTCATCAACCTATTAATGTCTCGAATCCTAAATTTTTACACCCTACTAGAGATTGGTGGGTGCTACTGCTAGTGCAACCGGTGAAGCGTGGTGGAGCTAATCATAATAAAATTTTGGTTACCCATTCCACAACCGCCCATTACGAAAATTCTCCGATATTCCGAACTTATTAATAACTGCCCCATCAAACTCTGCATTTGAATTACCTAATATTATCGTCATATTTTATGATGATAATATTTACATCCCTTTTACTAACATACGATGAATTTCAATGTGTTAAGTGCTGATTGACTAACCCATTAGTCATTAGATTAACCCATGTCTTGTTAACTATGGATCGACACAAAGAAGGTAAGGATCGATTTCTGTACCAAACCCGATTAGTTTCATCGGACATCGGTAAATTCCCAGCAAAAATCCTACGCCGCTGAGTCAACGTCGGGAACACATGTGGCGATCGTAAAAACGGTGGATATCACGTTTTCGTTCTCACTACGTTCGGGGCTAGAGTACAAACATTTCGCATGTACGGTACGTGTCACGTGCACTTTTTTTCTTTCAATGCTTGTCCAGAGACCAATGGGATGTTTTATTTTATTTCCATCTATATTCTAGAACAGCAAATTCAAATAAAAAGTGTAAGTAATAAAATGCATTGTCTTTTTTTAAAAAATCGGTATATTTATTTTCTACAGTTTTACAATTAACGTAATATAAGTGATCGTGTATATACGCCGTGTCGTGGTCGTGTAAATACATGTGAAATTGTTGCTATAAAATACAAGAACCATGTGTAGTATTTTTAATATCTTGGTAACGTCACGAGATTTGCTTAATTAGGTACCCGAAGTGGCTGATTTGATTCCTTTCTGATGCAGTTAAAATTATTTTCTTGTTATATTTATTTCATTTAGTGTGATTTACTGGGTCGCGCGTCTTTCTTCTTTCGATTTAGATCAGTTTCAAAAGTTTTGTGCATCATTCTAAATTATAAAAAATAAATTGTGAACGTATTTTTCACGACCAAAAATTAAACGTTCTGCGAGAAATTGCTGTGTACATTACATAACAAAAGAAGAAATTATAATGGAAAGACACTTGGAAGTTATAATATTATTTTACTTCGTTCCGTCCAACAAACTGCAGAAGCTATTCATGAAAGTGGCGTACCGTGTTTTCTAATGACCCGAAACACTGTCGCAGCACGTTGGCTTGTAACGGTTTAACTTTTAACATTTGTTAAGGAAGTTTTTTATTCAATGACAAATCTAATGGACAACGCATCATTTATCGTTGAACTCACCAACAGTGCATTAGAAAGGAACAAATATTATAGTCAAAATGTATACGTTTCGCTTCAACAGTAATAAGTGTTTTTGAGTCAATAAAACTCCTCTTTTTGTATTATATACCTACGTTATTTTATTTGTATAGTAAGTGCAAATGGTCCAAAATTTATAGTTATTTAAAAACTAGTATAATTGTCATTTATTTGTTGTGTAGTTAAAGAATAAATTGATGTTTATAAAATTTCATTTTATTTATTAATTCTAATAAAAGATACAGCTTTTGAGTCGCTGAATATATTGAATACTGGCCCCTAGTCTATGATCAAGGGTTGCCAGAGCGAGTAGGCCACGCGCGGTGTAAATTTATCGCTTTTATTGACCGTTAGGTGCCGTTGGTGCCGGTAAGTGCGACCCATACGCTGCCATTTCCTTCCACTATTGAGTTGTAATACTGTACTAATGCCAACTAATAAGATTGCGAACTAAACAGTTGAAATTTGATTGAGTTTCTATTGCCACTAATAGTTTCATTAGTTCCGTCTACCTTTAAGGAATTTGTTAAAGATAGATAGATAGACACATGGACAGATAGATAGATATCTTTATTTGATTTCACTTATACACATACAATAAAGTTAAAACATACACTGTGAATGCAATCATCATCATTCATCATTATTTCAGCCGTAAGAAATTCATTGCAAGGAGGCCTTCCTCTTAAATACTGGGATTTCGATATTATCTATGCGCTTGGCAAGCGGAGACCGCAGTTCCAGAGGCCATAGAGACCATAATAAAGAAAACGTTACTGCTCTATTAGGCTCTATGTAAAGTATAAGATGATAACCTCTAGAATCATTACTCGCTTTTTACGACACCGTTAAGTAAAAAGGGTTTGTGTTATTCTCTCTGCCAGACACCTTAATGCTAATAATGTAAAAGTGATTTAAAAAAGGTTGTAGCTCATAGTTACACTCACTCATATCTTAGTTTTTATGTAACATATTATACTCGGTCAAGTACGTTGTAATTTATTAGCACCGTCCCCAATAAGCCATTTACAAAGCAAGTTGCGGGTTGCATCGAGTAATTGTAAAAGATCATAGTTAGCTGTTATGGAGTCTACGTTGGTAAATAGAAATGCAGTATCATCACTTTAAGTCAAAACTGTGATTTATTAATTACTGGTGTATAGGATTGGACCAGTCACAAAGCCTTGACTGTAGCCGTTGGTACAGTATTGGACCATAAATATTGATGTTATTTTGTTAATTAATTTAATAGATTCTTTTATTTGTTTATACTAAGAATAACAGATCTGGTCTAACAAATTTGGGTTCAAATAATTGTTATAATATAGAAATAATTAAGCTGTTTTTATTGTTTTTCAATTGAAATATATATAAACTTACATAGAGCAGGAGTTGGTCGTTGATATTCAACTACAATTAAAGGCAACAACGGAAGCGGCATCATATTGTCCAAATTTGTATAACAATGTACCTTGATCGGGACTTAATTCGATTTCTACGACAACAATCCTTGTTATCATACGGATTACACTAGTATCCATGGGTTCTATTATTGCATAATTATAAAGCAAAAACATACACAACTGTATAAATAATAACATTAAACAAATTAAAACTGATAAAACACTAATGATTCATTTGGCTTCAAAAGAATAATTTTTGGAATGGATTTGTTTACGAAAACCCTACTACATCAATTTTCTGTATATGTTTATTTATTATGACCTTATTATTAAGAGCATATTGAAACTGTTACCTCTCCCCACCGAAATCATATCAAAATGATTAAACAAATCATATTTCTGGATTTTCAGTCAGTTTTATATTTAACAAAACTCTTTGAATGAAAATAACTGTATTATATTTATACTGCCGTCCTTACGATAAGTGCAATAAGTTTAGTTTTTGGGCAAATTGAGTTACGTACAATTTACGTACAAATGTATGTACAAATATAATATACTATATAAAATTCCGCTTCATTTTATAGTCGTATAGTAAAACTTTCAAATCAATAGCTATTATAGTTTCGATGATACACAAAAAAACAAAAATTAAAACTTTAATCGCAATTATTTCGAAAGTAGCTGAAACTACTTATTGCATTTTTCATAAGGACGGCAGTATAGTTTTCAGCATTTTTATACAATTTATTATTACTTTTATTTTTATTCTAGCAACATATTGTACAGGTCGATGTTGAAAGCTTTTAGAAGTTCGCTCGGTCAGTCCCAATGTCCAATATTTATTGTTACTTCTCGACAGTTTTAGTGTTGCCAGGTTTTATCGTAATTTACAGTAGTTTTTGTTGATACCAAAGGGATATCGGTAATAGTTTGACTCTGTTTGTCACAAGTTTATCAACTGTTAATGCTGTGTAATGGTGTTTACCATTGGTTGCTGATAAAACTATTCTTGATGTTAGTGCTTTCCTGTCAGCGATTGTAGAAAGCTATGGTAGAATCGAATGTTAAGATTTATTTTCGAAATTTTGTTATGTTACATATGTTATGGCTCGCGTAAACTGTTTTATTAGAAAAAACATGCGTCTAGTTTATATGAAAAGAATACCCGAAATAACTACTAAGTATTGACGACTTGACTCTTATAAAAATAAGATGTACAATTGACAACAGTAACAAATAATATTAATTAAAAACAAGGTATAACGATGATGTACCGTTTACTATTTTGAATTTCTTCTGAAAAAATAGTTATTTTTTACCTCTTTGTTTCTATGATCTCCCTTAGTTCAATAAGAATATTTGACACAAATACTCGCTATAACTAGTATAAGATTGTGTTACATGATTTTTTATATAAGTAAATATATGATAAACATTTATTTATATTCATTTACATTTTGTATATGATCCAATTTACTAATATTACGTAATTGTTTCATTTTTGCTACCTAAATTCGATTTTGGTCACGAATAACATTAGTGGATTTAAAAGATTTTTCAGTAATACGTAGGTACCATAAAAGACGAGACAGTGCTATCCCCTAAGGAGTAAAATATAGGAGGTTCACTGATAGCTAATGCTTGATAGTAATCTGGGTAATTAGTTTAGTGACTTCAGTACCGTCTAGTCAAAAGCTTTTAATTAAAACAATAAAGATTTATATTTAAGTACCAATTAAAAACTTTGAAGGTTCATAAAAGTAAAAAAGAACGGTGTACGGTGTCCACGCGGTGTAGGATTCCGTTGTTTTTACTTTGAAGGGTGTTTTTTGTTAAATACTGTTATAGAGTAGGTTAATATAACGCGATAATTAACCTCACAACAAGATAGACAAGAAAAAATATGTCACTGTGACTAATATCTTTACCCTAATCAAATTGTAAGTTGATGTTATATTTCAGTCTCTGAGCAAACAGCCAAACTGACTAACGTTATCATTTTCGTTCGAAACTATAACTTTCCCTCGCTTATACTTAATAACTAGTTTATTAAAGTATAATGAATTGTGTTTATTTATTTTATTACCACGTTTTTCTCATCTCACTTTTCTTATTTGTTTGTCTGTCCGGGCAAAATCTTGCAACTTAAATTTGAGGCACTTTCCGATAAGCTAGAAAGCTGAAACTTTCAGGATAGTTCAGAACCCGATGACAATGCACTCTAAAGCAACTTTCAACTTTCCAGATGCACTTTCAGGTCCACTTTCGGCAACTTTCACTTTTGTATGGGGCTTATCCGATTGTTGCGTAACACATGGTTACTTCGTTGAGTTAATAATTAAAAAGAATAAAATAATTATACTAGATTTAAAAAATCTAAAAATCCCACGTTTTTCGATGTCCTAAAAATAATAAAATAACCCTTCGGGGCAAAGCGAGGGGCCACTCAAAACGTGGGGGCGCATCTTTACAATAATCGGCATCAATGCATGTCATTCATCTCTTTAAAATCTCCTCTTAGTAATATGCGCCCCCACGTTTTGAGTGGCCCCTCGCTTTGCCCCGCAGGGTTATTTTATTCTTTTTAGGACATTGAAAAACGTGGGATTTTTAGATTTTTTAAATCTAGTATTTTTCACTATGAATCGAGGCTGTAAACAAAACCTATTTATCTGTAACACTTATGTAGACAAGTGAAAACAAAAGCATAATTGTTAATCCAATTACTTAATTAAAACTATACGCAAACTGATATTCATCGCATTGAGTATATAATGTGTTGAGTATAGTTGATATTGAGTGTGTAATTTGTTGTTTTCTTGTTTTATATAAATCTTATTACGCAGAAAGCTCTGCTCATATATTAGATTCTCAGAAAAACCGAAAATTAATTGCTATCGATCGCATAGGTCCTTTCAGCATCTCATGAAATATTCTATCAAAACTATATAACATGTGAACTGATCTAAATTCCATACTACCCTCTAAGACGTGGCCTCAATAAACATTCGAATTATCAACTGAATTTGTTATATGACTACTAAAAATATTTAAACTTACAAATATAAAATTACAACAGTCCTATAAGAGCAACGATAGCAATTCCAAAGATATGTGATTGTGTATTGGGAATTTTTTTCTCAAATCACAAAGACTTATCTACTTAGTTTCTAACTAAAATTTGGTGTCAGTTTTATGAAATTAATTATTATTACTAGCTGACCCGGTAACGCGTTGCTATGGTAACGCGTATACAATGGAAAAAGAGCGGGAAAAAAAGCGGACAGTCAAACACACAAACAACAAATTTGTGTTCTTAGATTATAGATTTTTAAGCAAAAAACATTTAATTTGATATAAAAAATAAGATATATTTGTAATTTATTGAGTTTCAATTATTTTTTAATATTTACGAGCATAATCGATCCGATGTAATGTTAAAACATCGTTGAATGAACGTAAGTATTATAAGTTTAAAAACCACTCAATTTCAGCCGTTTTAAACGTTATCCCGAAGGCGTAAAAGCTTCTCAAATGCTTTGAAGTGCCTTTACACACAGTTCCTTTACACCCCCGTCTCTAGCGTTTCTTTGTTGATAGCAATGTCAATAGAAGTATGCCGGCAACATAATAATAGGCTGTTTACACGGCAGCGTTTATGCATTTTGTTGATTAATGTTATTTATTTTGTAAGGTATTTTCTGAAATGAAAATTCTTTATTGTGTTTGCAATATAACTCAGATGATACTTTTCCCTTTAAAAGTGCTGGTAACCAAACCAGCTGGTGAACTTTGTCATCGGAAGAAAATTTGTGGACGCACATAATATCGCAGAAGTAAGACTGATACTTCGCAAGACAGATGGCGTTGTTATGGCGCAAATTCGTTATTTCTAAGGGGTGTTTTAAATTTTTATTAGACATTATTTAAACGGTGGTTCCCGGGCAAAAGATCATCTATATCAAAGCAAGATCTTCTTTTTGGTTTTATATTGCAAATGATATCATTCTTCGCTACAAAGTTGATTTGGTGGTAATAATTTTCAGCTGACGAAAACTTGGAGGAGGTTTTCAAGTGAGCGCATATATTTTTATGTTTACGGCTACTCATAACTTTTTATAGAGCAGTCTAATATTGACATTTTTATTGCATAAGTTATACCATAATTGGTCATATTGAAAATCACACTTAGGGTTAATCAATGACAACTTCTTTTAAATGCCCTACTTATGATTCTGGATTTGTCTTTCGGTCTTGCTTTTTTATCATGTTACAATTCTGGAATGTGACGACAGGTCAATATACAAGTCACTGCTCATAGTGACAATCAAAAGAGTAAGCCTTCTCTTTCTTGTCAACAATATATTTAATCACATGTATAAGAATAGATAGATATCATAGATCTTTGCAATTCGGACATTAGAAAACATAATAATATGATGATAATAGGTATTGTTGTCCTTTTTTTTACATTTATTTATTTAAGTTTTTAAGTTATCACAATTGGTCTCTTTAGAACTCTTACTAGTTGATTAGTAGTACATAATTTAACCTTAAGAGATTGCAATAAAAGTTAAACAGATAAGAGTGGGAAATATTATAGGTAATCTGCCGTTGGAGGTATTAAATTGCCAAGAGTAATCTCAACTTCCCTGAAATACGTTTTTTTAACAATACGCAATAAAATCTTTTCAAGTAGTCATATCGGTAAACGTGTATTACATAATTAGTTAACACAAAGAAGAATAACTCATGGAAAATATGATTGAAATCGATTCAGTGAGATAAAAACTAGTAAAGAATAAAATTCAGATCTCGAATCTCTAGTCGAAATGAAAACTGAGATGCAGCTGACGGCTTTCCGTTTGTCCGTGTTTGAAATGCACATAATATCAGCAGCCTCGGCAAATATTTACTCAGAAAAGGCTTAGGAATTCATCCCAACAAATTTCCAAAGTTACTTTTCCTAAATTTCCCAACACTGACTCCAATGATTGAAGCTCTTAAGCTTATTGGTATATATTTATGTTGTTATTTACCCTCTGGAACAATTGATTCACTTTCCACAATTCCCCAATTAGGTGCTTGTATATGCGGTTTGATTGTGTAATCAGTTCACTTGTCCAATCGGTCCAACAGTTTAGAAAAATAGACGCATACTTAAAGTATATCAATTATCAACTAAAACTGTCAAAAACAGTTCGGGAATATGTCACACAAATATTGTCAGACTTGTTATAGGAATTGTCATTAATTTTAAACTGATGTAGAAATGTTTGGTGGCATAATTATACTTATTTAATTATAAAAACAAAGCTGCTTATTTTGGATACTGTACACTTATCTCAATATTTATTTTATAATACATTGATAATCCAATTTAAGAATAGGACAAATCACCTCATTTTTTTACATTTACACCAATTAGCCTAGCCGTAAAGTAAGCACCGTAAGGTTTGTGTTATGGATAGGTTCTATAGTAACGGATAGACATACATATATGATACATAAATATGTAATATAAATACACATGACTTAGGTATTTGTACCTCATGTTCATCTTACAACCATCTGCCACTTCCGGGACTCGAATCCAGGACCCTCGGTGCGAAAGGTAGGATCGCTACCGTTACACCAAACAGTAGTTTAGTATTTAATTATATTAGAACCATTTCATACTGTCGGTATAAAAGATATAATTCGCAAATTGTGATTTTCAAGAACAGATAAGAACATGCCATTGTATCATTCATTATTAAATACTGACCTCTTTTTAAAAAATTCATACAAAGCGTATGTCAATCCTCTCAGATTGAAATGCATTCTTAAATATTAATGTTATAATTAAAATCTGTATACCGTAACAAGTCGTAGGGAAACTGAACAGACCGCTCGTTTTCATAACTTTAGCCGCACACAAATTTCGGCCTAACCTACCGGACAGTCCTACTAATTTTACGTAAGCTAAAATTGGCTTGCATAATGTATGCTGTAGCAAGCTGTTTAATTCGGGCCACTACCTTTGGCATAATAAGTGGCAACCGAGCGGTTTACATCGACGGCATTATATGGTCTAATTTCTATTTTGGCAGTAGAATATTTAATATGTTTGTAATCATCTGCATTTTTAGTCATAGAGCTTTTAATTTTTATAAAATTTGAATAATGTTCAGGTATCGGACTTTGGGTCAAAACCAAATATTTGTGAATTAAATTTTTATTTACAAGTTTTGGGAGTTCATATAATAGTACTTTTTTATTCCCCGACATAAATTGTAGTATTATAAGTATGACTGTTGTATGTCTGTGGCACCGAAACTCAAAGAATAATTAACCGATTTGAATGCTGGTTATAATAATAAATATTGAATTGGAACGGAAACGGAAATATTGAAAGGAGGTTTTGTAGCGGTAGTTTTTGGATATGTGTCAGTTCATATGTTTTATAGTCATCAGCTCTTTTATTAGCTGCAGTAGGGATCTTAGACACATAATAGTTATAAAATTAACAGATACGATTATTTATCAATAATACACCACTACAAACTATGTACGGTTGATTTTTACAATAATTTTCATTATAAAACACTATATTATAGCTTTTGGGGCTTTTTTATTTTTTATTTCATTTTTTTACATTCACACCAATGGCTTGTGTCCACTTATAATAAACCGGATGGGTAACAGTTTCGTAATATGAATTATGATTTAGAGATAACAAAAACCATAACTATTTATCATAATAATTAAAGATGATGATTATTTTTAGAACATAAATTAGGAAAAATAGGCACTACGTCACGTGACAGTGAACACCAATCAGAAGAGTTACGTCACGCCGCCGCCGTGCAAAACATTACTGTTGTGGTTGACGTTTTCATAGATTTTTCATTGTCATTTTGATACAATTTAACAGTTTGTTCTTAGGTGACGACCAATATCTTAAACACAAGCCTTACAGTGCTTACTTTTGGCTAGGCTTATTGGTGTGAACGTAGGAAACATTATTATCATTATAGTTATTTAATGAAAGCAAGCGTAATATAGCCATGTAATTAGGTTTGACCAAAGCAAATAGTAATTATTTAACCAAAATTGACGCGGTTATTGTTGGTAGATATTTCTTGCAAACAGTGACTTTTGCTCATCAGAATTCCGCAATGTTAAAACTTCGATCTGAGTATACACAGGTATAAAATATTTAATATAAACTTAGCAGTTTTTCAGTTTAAATCACTTATTGTATTTTATTTATATATTTTTAATGTTTTGACATACTTATAGCTTAAACACACAAAAAATAAGTACATTAAACTGATCTTTACAAAAATACATTCTTGTATGTATTGAAAAAACAATGAATACCATCCCTCCTTGCAAGTTTTTCATTTTTCCACAATTAGAATTTGTAACATATTTGTAAATAATTTTTCTGGCGTTTTTAGCTTGTGCTTTACCACTGAGGCACTATACAGTACTTGTAACACGAAGGATTCATTACTAATTAAATAATTCTAACAATCGTCGTACCCAGTATTGTTTGTTTTGCACGGCGTGACGTCAATCAAGACGCTATGACAGTTTTGAGCGTTTTACTGTTAATGTTCGATTTTATTCAAAACAACAATTTTTTGGGGTAAAATACACATTAAGGTATATAATTAACAAAATTTAGCCCAAAATGAGCACTGTAAGACTTGTGTTATGGATACTACTATGAATCGAACTCAGGGTTGCTGGTGCGAAAAGCACCATGTCTACCGTTACACCAAACGGTCGTTGTTATGTTAAACATTTCGCTTATTAACGGCAGCAAAGCAGTTTACATCGACGAAACCTTATGGTAAAATATATATTTAGGCAGTGGGTTAGATAATTAATTAATGACAGTGGAAAGTTGAAATCTGAGTGAAATCTTAAATGGCCTTTGTTTAGTTTGACAAATACAAAAAAAACAATGATTTAGACGATTTAGAAAAGATATATTTATATACAGGCATAATCCATATTCTATTTAAGGCGCTTCATCATTACCCATCATTCTAAAAATTACATCTCAACATTCAGCAACAAAATATTTTTATTTATACTTAGAGTGAGTAGGACGATAAATCCGCTGACGTATTAAAAGTAATCCCATGCATTGGTCCCTTGTGATGATGTATCCAATATATCTCCCGCAAACATTCGAAACAACCATTTTATTTGGATCTATCGCTCCCTTCTATTTCAATCATTTTACCAAACTAATATCGGACGATTCGTGAATTCCTATGGCTCTTTAGTACTGGTCGATTCTGTGGGACAGCCAATTTAGATTGGCCCCGGCTTTCACTTGTACCTACTCATCAAAAATCGGCTTAGTCCGAGTCACAATTCTTACTTTACTGTTCCGTATCATTACGTACTTAGTAACTTTAGAGGATAAGGGAAGATTAATACTCTTACAGAAATATAATCTACCGAATTTTCAGTACCCTTGTTAATCTTATTAAGATCTTTAATATCGGTTTGTGTCTCATGTGTTGTGTATTATTTGTCAATATAATGCTCCTTAAAAATCATGAACTTTATTGATGAAGATGTAAAAAAAAATACGCAAGAATTTTTATTAAGTTCGATTATTTTTATAGTTCTTACAATAGGTGTCAATTCAAGCCGCTCAGTTATAACAATACTAGATGGCGTTTGTTCGTAAAAACTTAAACCTTTTTACGCTTAGGGAATACTTTTAGTATGTTATAATCATTCGATATTAAAAGCCTTGCTTGAAAATATTCAAATGAAATTTGGTGCAGAACCCCAAAAAGTGCGGGATCTGTTACGTGATCATGGTATTCGGAGTTTCACATTCTTGGACGGTTAGAATGGGGGAGTGATATATAGGTCAAATATATTTCCCGTGATAAGTCATGGTGGCATTTTGCTGTTGGATTGACCGAAACATTCTGATGTAAAGGGATTACACTGTGCTTTTTAAGGAGATTCCATTGTCGTGGAAGTAAACATGGTGTTTTATATTTTCAATGTTCATATGATACGTTCGATTGAATCTTTACGCAACGGTTTCATATATTCAATATAATTAATTTTACCAAAAAAATATACCCATATTTCATTTTCTTAAATTCAAACATATAAAAGTTCAACAGAATTATAATGTAATATTTCCTTGATGATTAGAGCTAAATAGATATAAAATAAAATCCCAGATTAGGGGCACTATTAAAACTAGTAAAAAAACTAAACTAAGAGAAATGGTAATTTTATTATTTATCAGCATCGTTGATATAAAATACTATGAGTATTATATATTTTATATATATATATTATATAGTACAAAAAATATACAAACTACCTAAGCCAAGTTTATTTTAGATGCGTTCATTATAAAATTGATAATCGTTACAATACTAAAACAAATTTTCAATGCCATAGTTGATTTATTTGTAGCGGGTGGCAGTAGCAGTATACTGTCAATCTTCCAATGTGACTGCTACATAATGCAGGATGTTAATATTAACATCATATTCTTACATTGTTGTTAGACGTTGGCATTATTAGTAAAAAATACATAGATGATTTTCAAATGATATTATTATGTGTGATGATTTGAAAACTCACTTCATGAGATTCACGTAAAATTTTAAATCTTTTGATACTAATTATTTTTTATGTCTTGTGTGTAATAACATTTATTATCTTCTGCAGCATACTACCATAGTACTTTTAGGAAGGTAATTTTCTTAATTTTATCAGTTTTGCAACCCTCCTTTCCAATTGGTCACGAAAACAGCGCAACCGAGTTTCCGTTAAATTTTTAAAGCCATCCTCCCCTGCAAGAATCGGTTATCTCATCTTATATTTTATTCACGTTCTTGATGTTTGACGTCAAATGCCTTTAACTGAAGCTTGACGTTAATGACATTAGTCGCATTGCAGCCGTCAATGTCACTGCATTGGCTCAAAGTCCCGACTGGTGAATTATTGACACGACACTCCAGTGGCTTTGCTGAAGCCATTTACACCTTTTCGACATTGATCGACGAGTTTCAATGGTTTTGCTGTACCATTACTAAGCGTATTTAGAAGATTGAACACTCGTAAAGTTAGTGTTTTCAATGAGTTGCAAGGATTAATGCAGTACTGCAGTAGATTAGACCCGCTTCCTATAATGTTTGACGCAATGCGTCACATAGCATCTAAAGTTTAATAATAATCTAAGTGTAATTAATGTAAAATGAAAATCGCTTATTACAATTGTTTTCATTTGGGATATATACTAAAACTTTATTCCCTGTGTAATATAGATCCACTTTGATTCCATTTATAGGTAACCATTATTATTTTCCGTCTTTTGAGAGAAATAAGTGAGCAATAAAACAATTAATTTATTTTAGCTCGTCAGCTACTGGAGCAAAGAGATTCAAACAATTTCATTAACATTCTGTCAATCAAATTACAAACCGAAGTAGCAAAATAAATAACAGTCTACTTAAGAAATAGTTTTTGTTACAGACAAAACAAGAGGATTTAATGATTTTCATTTGTAGACGCCATTACAGAAATAACGAAATAGTGAAAAACAATTTAATGTCGCTATTTGAAAAGTAATCCAGACTAATAACGAATACAACTTTCTAGAAAGAACACTAAGCCATTTGGAATTTGAAAAGAAATTAATATTGGAACAATGAACTCTAAAATACAACGTTAAAATTTGAGTTCTAGGAAAGTTTTTAATTCACCCTACATTCATATCTATATTTTAAGTGGTCGGCAACAATGCCGAACGAAACTTGCGAGACATTAGCAGAACTAACTGCCTCCCCAGCATTTTGAATTAAATTTTGACGTTCGTTATGCCATGAATACTTTTTGTACATACTATAATTGCCCTTTCATTATTCTTGGTGCTTTCTCGCGGGGCTATTACATAATGTACATCCAGCCGGCGGATATAGCTAATGGGGACAAAAATGGCACAATATATTAGTTTTATATGACTTCTATTCCAGTTGGGTCGTATTTACGCCGTAGTTGAGGGAAATGGGCACCGATGAGATTGCGTACGGCTCCAACGATACAGTTTTATTTATTACATTTTTTATTTATAGTGTGATATTTTCATTCGGATTTACATGGACTAAGAGATTGTTGGACACACTTTAGTGAAGAATTTTTCAAGTGTAAAAAATTATTGTAACCGTTGTCATCAAGCACTACATCTTCAATATTGGGTGCAATTTTTGATAATTGTTATGAAATTACCATGATCGATAGATTTTCTGAACACACTATGTTAAATAATTTATTGATTTCACCTTTTTTGACATGTACGATACAGTAATTTCTTATCTCCGACTACGCATCAGGTTTACTAGCGCACGTTTCCTTAAACTTTTGACGTTGTCTTGTCTTATATCACGACGTGCTTGTCCTTAACGTGTGATTCAGTTTATCAGACGTACACGCGTAAGGTTTGTACCTCTATGTATAAGACCTTACGCGTGTACGTCTGATAGCAGACACCGTTTCCGCTGCTTTTCCTGCCGTGCCTATCTTTTATCTTTCGTTAATAAGCTTTCGTCCTACGTGTGCCTGTCTTCAAAATATCTGCTTCTGCTCTTTGTTTCCCTGAATTCCGAGCTCCCCACGCGTATACCGACTGGCTTATAATTATACAAGATTTTATATTATATTTTCTTAAATGTCATCTGAAATGGTAAATATTCACCTTTTGTTTCAAAACCAGAAATTACATTTTATTCGGTAAATAACATTTCATATAGTCTTTTGTTTGATTTTGTATATTATTATGTGACGAGTCATATTTTTAACCAGTGGTTCGATATGAAAACTTTCCTTCTACACAAATCTTACAACAAGCTACTTAACCAGAAAAAAGTTTGAGAGTTCTTCTGCAAAATCTAGCTACCTTTACTGTTTACTGACGAGTTACTACTAATTCTTATTAAAAATGAACAGAAAGAATAACAGATTTTAACACAGAAATAAAAAATGTATACCTATGAATTCATGTGGATATGCTAGCTAGTTATAAAATCTTGGGAATTTCAATATATTTAATGTTATGGCAGTAAGCTTGTCTACAACTTCAGTGACAAACAAACGTACAGTGCACATGCTAGTACGCAGTTAACGTTACAGTAGACTTATAAATACGTTTTAATGTGGATTCCTAATTTCATTGAAAAAGAGAATTCTACTTATCAAAAATCTAGAGTTAAGACGTCATTAATTATTGTGGTATACTATTCCCTTTAAAATTAGGTTGGTAATACATAAAGGTGCCACAGGTATAAGATAATCGATAGATCGATTATACAATGCGTCGGTCGCACTGCTTTGTCACATGCATCTTAATGTAATCAACGACTGTGTGGTGCAACGGTAGCGATCCTGTCCTTCGCACCGAAGGTCCTGGGATGGAGTCCCGAAAGGGGCAAATATTTGTGTAATAAAAAAGAACTTTTGTACTTGAATCATGGGTTTTTATATATATTTCTATAAATATTTCATATCATATATGTATATCTATCTGTCTTATATACGTATTCTATGCCTTATAGTACTTACTTTGGACTAGGATAATTGGTGTGAATGTAAAAGATATTATTAATATTATTTTAATCTCCGACTTATCTCTCGATATTCGATTAGGTACAGTTAAAAGACGTCCAGCGGATAGAATTGCATCACTCACACTTAAAACTGTCGTAAAGGGCGACTAATACTGAGTTTTAACTAGCAGATAGAAGTCTTATGGCTGATATAATGATGATACGGTTTAGACGTCCAATGGAAATCAGTCAATTCTAACGAATTGCAAACAGAAAAACGTTTGCATCACATATTCGCGTGAGCGATAAACAATTAGGACAATGCTTCGCCCCATTTTCAATAAAATAACTAATTGAATCAATTTTGCGAAAACTCACGGTTGGATAGTGGTTTGGAACAGCGTGATAACAATGACTAGCACAAATGCAGCCGACATTATCGAATGTAATCGATTTGGTAAACACATTCAGCTATTTGGTCGGTCATAAAAGGGTATGATCGGATGAATCGGTTGACTGTTTGTCCAGTTACTAGCTGTGAGGTCGATAGGCAAGCGATTTGGAGCCGTAATTCTAGATATTCGTGGCTTACTGTCGCCGTTTATAGCACTCGAAACTATTAAGAGTATTTAGGTATAAAGCATTAGGTATGAATATATTGCAAACCCGGTTACGATTTCCGATAAATTCTGCATGTAACTAAATCTTTTGCAGCTACACATTATTTTTCCATATCCTTCAAAAAATTTGGCAATTGTTCCATATAGCTGTTTCAGTTCATGACTTTTTTGAGCAACCAACCAAATAAGGAAACGGCTGAATCCTAAAACCTTACAATCACATGTAAACCTTACACTCTCTTTGATTGTAATGCTAATAAAATTTTTGAGTTATAAATATCGACTGAAAAAACAAAATATCCATGTCTGTTTTATCTTTTATCATTACGTAAAGGTGTCATCGAAAATTGCGATTTCGCATTCCACGTTAGCATTCGATAGGAAACATTGAATCATGAAATTGGAAATGCTTTGATAGTTTTTACTGAGCGCAGAAGAAATGTCCGTTTATCCGTGAATAACCTTATCAACCCGGAATATCGTCTATTAAGGCTAACCGTTTCGAAAGCCACCTCATTCGAGACTTCATTGTGACGCAGGAAGCTAATAGCGTTACCTACGGTAAAGGAACATGATAAAAAAACTAAAAAGTTAAACTTGATCTGGACTGGCTCTTTGTTGATGATGGTATCCAGAATTCGTTATCAAAATTATTGTTCTCAAAGTACAGTACAGTCGTACATAATAAAGCTTAGACGAAATTATTTTTATAAGTAATGATTTATGCCAAACAGTAAAATTTTTAAGGAAATATTTCTTTCAATAATGTCGCATTGCTAAAGAAGTTTAAATCAAAAGACATCATAAAGACATAATGCTAAGAAAAAACCACATAATTGTTATCAATCAGTTGATTAAAAAACTGATATTATTTTTATTCCCTGGTTTTGTATGTACTGAAAGAATTACCAAAAAGAAAATGCGAAGTCTAATTAAGTTTAATCAATACTACTACAGACTAAAACAATTGTAAACTTGTAAACCAATGTAAAGTTATTATTTGAAGTTAATTACTTATATTGATTGTTGACCGAATCGGAAAACCATCAAGCGCCTCAGCCAAAAACTTAAAGGCGTAGAGCTAAGGAGAGAGAACAAAAAAAAGAAACAAAATGTTTCCTTCGATGTGGAAAGAACAAATTAAGGATATAAAGCTAAATGGAACCCCGATTTTGTGAATTACCGAATCCTTCCATAGAACCCATAGCTTGATTCAATTTTGATTGAGTGCGATATTTTTAGATCAACGACATTGGGCGTAAATTGATGTAAGAGTACCGCAGAAAATATTTTAGCCACTTCTTTCCAAAGAAAATAATTCTATGATTTGCGAATCTGAAAATAATTTATTTCTGGCGTTATATTTTTGTAACTTTTACTTATTCATTCCATTCCTTCGTTATGTTGGTAGTATCAGGTTTAATAAAACTTCAATTCAGTGTAACTAGTAACATAAGTTTCAATCTGTAGTGGTATTTAAAAACGCTTATCGAAGTTACTCACAAGATTCAGAACTGACATTATATATATTATAATAAAGAAACCTCAAGCTATTTTTCAATAATCGTATTCAACTGACTTTTGGTTTAAACGAACATTACAAACATTTAATAAACAATTTTATAAGTTATATTACTAATGATAAAATAAATCCGTGGTAAATTTCATGTCGTAATGAAATCAGTTTCAGATGTTTGATGTCAGAAACGTATTCATGTAATGTCTTGTGTATATTGATTTGGTAATTAAGATACTTTCTCTTCGCTTCGTACATTTCTGTTATTGAGGAATTCGGGCTAAATACAAATATAATATTTTCCCTATTGTTTAGTTTACGTATAAATGAATGTTCAAAATAAATATTTTCAATCGCAAGATTCATAAACACTAAAAGCTATAAACCGCGTAAAAGAATGACAAATTGTGAAAACATTGTAAATCGTAAGAATCCATGATCATTTTATTGGCAAAATATTTACCAAAGTATTAAATCGTTCCTGTAGGGCACATTTCGTATATTTCTTCACATATAACGGGAGCAAACAGTAAACACACTGCTGAGATGTGTATTCATTTATCTATTTGTCTGTTTTACCATCCATTAGGAAAGTGGGGAATCACATTGATCGATAGATAGGCGATTGAATTGTTTCTTTTGTGATAGACATATGAACATTACCACCCGTTTGCTTATCGATGAATCGTGATTTGGTGAGTTACAAAATGATAAAATAGGAAACACGTGGCTACGCACACCATTACCTCTCATCGAAACCCGATAACTACGAAGTAAGTACTACTAGTAAGATAAAATGTCACAGATATTTCATTTACACTGGCTCAGTCTGGTAATGTGTTTCATTAGTCTTAGGTTATGATAATAATAATAAACTCTTAATTGCCACAAGTCGTTATTTAATGTTGTTCGTTTACTTTTCTATGAACCATCGCATTTGATTATAGATAGTTAGTGTATAGTCTGGCCTCCTGACCTATTTTATTATTAACATTTTAAATAGCCTAATAAATATAGATTATGATTTCTTTTGCCTTTTGCAACGATTTTAATTTATATGTCTTACAGTTTCTTCAAACTCGTAGGAAAAATACTTCTTATCCTAACAGGCCACCAATTCCGTCAGTTCATCAACAACACGGAAATCCTTCCAGATAAAGCCTCTAAGTAACAAATTAATATCTGGCGACGGAAGTAACTCAAAACATCCAATTAAACTGTACCGACTTTACGAATTCGCCCCATTTGACACGCCGACCGCCAGTAATATGTCTAGAAAATTCCAGAATTATGGCCACTGGAAAAATGGAACGTCACGAACAAAGTAAGAGAAGTGAACGCCTGTACTTAGTCTTCCGTTCTTTTTAGCTTTTGATTCTTATTAAGTGCTGCACTTGATTTAAGGGTACATGTCTATCTATTTTTATCTTTTTATGAGATGCTATCGCAGACATTTCTTTGTGAAGACCTGTGAACATTTGTTTAACTTTTTGATTAACGTAGACCTATGAGAAAAGTACTCATATTTACTCTTTTTTTGTTTATTTAGAATACGTTTGCTCTTGATACAAATCAAGCCCGGGGGCCAAGACAGAATCCACGATGAAATGAGCTAACCCAGAAGGTTTTCACCTTGGCCTTGAAAACGGACGGGTTATATATACTCGGAAATACAGACACAGGCAGGGAGTTACCCCGCAGTGCATCTGGATGTCCTATGGAAAAAAGGGAAATGGCGGTATGAGCACATGCAGCTCCAGAGCACACTCTCCAAAGTATATTCTGTAGAAGACCGATAGGCATGAAACTTTTCGGCGGTGAACTAAGGTTCACCAATTTGCTGTCACTAATGAGCCTCTCAGCTCTGCGCTGAACCGTATCCAGCACAGCAAGTTAGTATTTTGCTGAGCCGCCCAGAGGTGGCTACAATATTCCATGCAAGATCGGACTTGAGCTTTGATAGTTAAAAGCTGTTCCGGCGTGAAATATCGCTTGACCTTATTTAGGACGCCCAGCTTTTTAGCTGCAGCTTAAGCCTTGAACTCGATGTTGGCACCGAAGTTGAGGAGTACTTTTAACTTTATTATAAAATGTACAATCATACTACAAGTATACCTATATATTTTTTAAACTTGTAAATAAGTTAAAAAAACTTTAATACACATTTAAAAAAAGTCCTGAATTTAAAATCCTTACCCAATTTCAAAATCGGTTTTAATTTTATCTGCGTACCGTTTGCATATTTGTCATAAATTATTATACTTAGTACCTGAATCTTAATTTCTAAAGAATATTATCGCTGGTCAAGACCCGTGAATGGAGAGTCATTGAAAAGGTTCGTGAGTGTCAGTTTGGCAACTTGACAAAGATGTTATAATAATAAGGAACATAATTTACAAACCGCTCGAAATATGTCCAAAAATATAACATATCTTTCTGATATTTTTAGGTAGGGTAGGTTTCGAAGTTGCGGCTCTCTGGCAAACTGGATCAGTTACTGTTTTGCATGGACATTATTTTTCTTTCTTTTCCAAATTAGCTTTACATTAAAAGAATTGGCATTTCCACTCACGACCGATAGTCGCACCGATTTTTTGTCGATCTTCATTCTCGATTTTGTGGCGGAGTCGACGCAGAAGTTCGATTATCCAACATCCTTTGCTAATACGAGTACATGACGTGCACTTGCCTCAAGGACCACCCACAAAATTTCTGATGAGTGCGTTGGGTAGGGTAGGTTGCATTTACACAAACTACAAATATTTTGCTTACTTTTTTATCCTAGTATAGATGTAAGAAGCTACATCACAAGTTTTATATTTCGAATAATGATAGTTTCAATAATATATATTTTGTTGCTTATAAAGCCAAAGACAGATGGTCTTGTCAAAGCAAGGAATATATCTTTGGACCATTCAGATTATTATTGATGAATCCCTGGAGAACCACCTTAAGTATAATTTCAAGCGGCAGCTGGTACAACAACTCCGTTTTCAATTACAGTTAAACAACAAACACGACCGCAATACCGTATGGTCTAAGCCACAAAATATGTTACTTCTGTTCAACTGTCCAAAGCATAAACTGTTTTTAGTTATTATTAGATTGTGATTATGTTTTGAACTATAGTTTTATTACGTCCGATACCTTAATTATTTGCACTTAAATTTTATTCTCGATTTCACCGTCACTTAAATTAGCGCTTCCTGTTTTAACGGGGCACATACCACGAGTAATCGCGAGTATCGCAATATGTATGATGCTTACTGCTGATTCTATAATGTACTCACTCTAGATTCCGTGGAGTCTCATTTCTTTACATATAATAATTGTTTTTACATAAATCAATAAATTCAATGTAAGTCCTACTCTATTTATTGATTTTCGATATTGGTAAGCAGTGTTCCTAAACCGTGAAGAGATAACGCTGACAATTTATCTTACGAAAAACTTTGGACGAGAGGCTACAGATTGAAGTTGTTATATCAATTAATACTCAGAGAAGGGCATTTAAATTTATAATGGGCATGACCAAAACAGCACTGTGGTGCGCTACATTTCTATTATTTTTAATATAATTGAAAACCATGACGTTTGTAAATTATTTTATGCGATTACAAAATTCAATGCTTCAAAGTAAACATGCTAAACAGTTCTAAACGAATTATAGTTTCGGTTTTGGTCTAGATAGTTTTTTAACATATAAACGCAAAAAAAGTAATAAATAACACAAATATTATAAAAAATTGTTGTATATCATTGTTACGAAAATTACCTTTTTATTGGAGCGAAGCTCCCATGGATCAGCTTCAATGGCGCAATATCTGTTACGCCATAACTTCCCGAGTTCTTAACCGATTTTAATATTTTTTGTTTGGAATCGAATCAACAGGTTAAGGACCAGATGGTAATGGAGCCCGAATTTTGAAATTCGCAAAAATTCCCATCGAAACAAAAAAAAAACTTTTTTTAGGTATTATGCTCCGCTCCAATATATGGTGCTAATGTAGCTTTATGCTTAGCGACTGCATCGCCTAGTTGGAGCGGAGCTCCCATGGATCAGCTTGAATGACGCAATGTCTGTTACGCCATATTTTCCCGAGTTCTTAACCGATTTTAATTTTTTTTTGTGTGGAATCGAGTTAACGGGTTTAGGACAAGATCGTGGCGGAATTTTGAAATCCGCAAAAATAAAAAGTTAAGACCAGAAAACATTCGCTCTATGGGATTAATCATTGAAATACAAAGCGCGCTTTGTGAAAGTTTTCATTCTTATGGAATTTTTAAATTTACTAAACATTATTGATTTTTTTAAGTATTACGTTCCGCAACAATATATCCTGCAAGCTAAGCTTTGTGCTTAGTGACTGTATCGACCTAGTAGTAGTAGTAATTAGAATAATTATTGTTTTTAATTTCCTGAAAGTTTTTTATGTGTGTCTTCCATCTCGTTTCCGAAAACGGCCTTGTTGTGTTTGTAAGTTAAAAATACCTAATTAAATTAATATCAGTATGATGTTGAATTAGTCCGTAAATAATTCAACATCATACTGATATTACTGAATTTGTGCCCTAAAAAGGAATCTATTACGGTAATAGGTTAGCATGACAAGAGATGAGTGGTGACACAAACATGCTAAACTACTTCATCGGCATGAATTTTGTAGAAGTGGATTTATTTATACTTATAATCATTGTATTGATGATTTCGATACAAATAACTAGAAGAATAAAATAGGGGAAGTTTTTGTTTCTGTTTAAGGAATTATTCATTAGTACCTATCTCCGCTTTGGTGTTTTCCTTTTGAAATGTTTCTTTAAATAATGCATATAATAAAAAAAATACATGTATGTAATTATATACTTTAACAATTCGATCTTCGTGATGCCATTTTAATAGAGACCATTTAAGATTTCAAGGGTAAAGGTTTATATTTTGTCTACTGGACCTTATAATCAGCACACAACAGTGCACGTAGATATTTAGTAAACAAAATTATCCAAGAATGTTAGATTAAAATTTGAAGAAATCATTGTCGTATTTTTTATTTATTTATAAGATTTGTCAACGATTGCTAAAATTTATTCTTACTTTCTAAACATACACAAACTTATGATCTAATTGTACAATCTATTACAGACAAATACCACATGCACTTAATTAATAAGTATAGTAAACAAGAACAATACATAATGCTATATAACTATAATTTTAAAATTAATTTGGGTCTTGGTGCAGGTAAGCAGTCTCCGATTTCCAACGTAGCAATATGATATGTCTAGTAATTTTGATATAAGTATGTCATTAGCAGGATAGAGGTAAAGTAAAATAGAAATTACTAGTTGCGCTCGTGTGATTTGTAACGCATTTTATCTGACTGTACAATAAAAGATCCCTTAGTTATCTCATAATATCAGCTACGCACTAGTGAAAAAACCGTCAAAATCGATTCAACGGTTTCGGAGATTACCCGGAAAAAACAAGCTCCAAATGCTTACATTTTGCGCAATAATGGAAGCTTTTGGAGCCAGAAATTTGATTCACTTAGTAAAATTAAGTCATTAAACTCATTAACTTCGGGGATTCAGCACACAACGTTTCACGGTAGATTTAAACTGAGTGCACTTAAATCAAGTTCTCAGAAATTCATCACATATTTCCATGAATGACTTTCAAATTGGTCGTAAAACACACCAGGGATAGTAAAATCCAGTCTAAATTCCTACACTTGCTATCCATTTCGCTGTGTGAAATAAAATTGGAATTCTAAAATCCGTTTAGCCTTTGCGACGTTGCCGCCCCGTCACCGCGCCATCTGCCCCAATAAACTACAACGTCGCCTGGCACGGCACTATTGGCACTAAGCCGATAGTGCATCTTCTTTTTCCTTGCGAAAACTTGCACTGCAGCACTCTCTTGTTATTTTTTGACAGGGTTCGTGATGTTCTTATAGCCATGATAAAACTGATAAATACCTAATTGAACTGCTATTATCGATTTAGTTATGCTAGTATTGATTTTTTAATTTTCACAAACAAAAAGCAAGTTCCTTAAGGGAAAGCAGTCTTGGAAGACTGTCCCTAGATTTTGAAGATCTTTCAAATTCTTTGTAAAATGTTTATTTATAATCACCACCCCCATTTCAAATTTTAGAATTTTAAAATTCTGAAAATTTAATTTCATGTAGTAAATCTCATTTTCATTATATTTATTATTTTTAACATCATTGTCAGCCTATTAAGCCTAATTTGCAGGGGAACAGGATGAAAACATCATAAAAGGAAAATTCCATTATCCACCACAGGGGCCCAAAGAGGATTAGTGGGTGCAAACCGCTTCAGATATAGCAGGGATCAACGGCTATAAGCGTTCCGAAGTACAAAAGAGTTTAAGAAATATTACATCGGCCACCCATCCGACAACCATTCCTTACGTAAGCTGCTGAACCGGCCATTACGGTAGCCACTTCGCCATCGAACTCCACCAGGTTTTATTATTATTAATATTGTTTATTATTCTCATAAATACAAGAACATAAACTGATTATGTAAAATAGTAAGTTGACGTAAATCTAGTTTACCTTTCGCTAAAGATTAACCATTATCTTTTGAAAAAGACAAACTTTATCGCACTACATTAAATTAAAAATATTCGATACCAGATACAAATCGGCAAAGAAAACTAACAACATTTTTCTTTAGCGAAAATTGTGGTTTGTTCCAATGGATTTTCATTGTAAGGAAAGCCGATTATACTCTGTAAGCTTGTCTCTCCTTTGTTTATAATGAACAGAAGAGTTTCTTCAGAATAAAGGAATTTAATATTAAGTAAATATTTGGTAGAGTGCAACACTGTTTGAATCTGAGATTTTACGGTGTACGAACGGTATGTTAGCTTTATTTATCGAGTTTATAGTTTTGGTATGGACAATATATTTTATATGTTATATAACTAATATGTTGGTCAATTTTACATTCATCGCATCGATTCTTAAAAAAATAAAGACATAATATGATTATATTTCATAATTCATCTGAAGGTAACACAAAAAATCCCTGGAAAGGCAAAGTTCTAGTTAAAAAACAAAAAATATCAGTCATTTATAACAATAAGTTTAGACTTCATCATTTAAAAAAAAAACAAATACAATTGAATATTAAAGTTATCAAACGTAAATATGTAAAAATCTAAATTTTTTAAATTAAATTTTGCCAAAAACATAGCAGTTCTAATTAGAGATCATAAATTTAAATTCTCTGGTATAATAAATCTTCTCTGATGAAATGCCTTTTCCAATTTATTTTCCTAATTAAATGAAGGTTTGGAAGTGGTGTAGGTTCACCATTTCGTACGGAGTCTATACAAATCTGGGTAGTTTTACAAATAACGGACTCAAAGGATTTGTGATATCTTTAAATTGCTTATAAATGCGGTTTGTACGAAAGACTTTTATGTAAGAAAATATCGCGATACGCATAGCGAATACAACAAGCCTGAATACCATTTTCGTGTTCCAACAGAGACACTGAGAGCAAACAAAGTATGTGTTTGTGTTGCCAAGTCAAGCGCGTTGTGTTGTTTAATATCCTGCGAGGCTAATAATAACTAATGAAGGAAAATATTTAATGAAATAGTTACATACATATCCACGGGTTCGTCAAATAGATTCGTTGATTCTGAGTCCTCCGTTGAACAGTCGGGACGTTTCGTTAATTAGTTTCACTGTCAGAATATATGGACTGTTCTCTAACAGAACGTTTTATCTGTAATTGTTTCTGGTACATTACTTTAACATTACTAACTACTAACTTAATTCTTTAAGAACACTACACATTGAACTATATTACGGATTATTTTGGAATTTATAATTGTAAAGATTTAGATTATTTTTTTAGTTTAGTTTATTTTATACACTAAAATTAGAAACATTCAAGTCAATTATTTATTACACATGCAGTAATAAATATGTATGTTAGGTTTTTATAAATAAAACTGTTATTTTTTATTTATAAAATCGTATGCTTGTAGTATTGTGGTTCTTTACTATTTTTTGAGTCAACCGAGTAGTCTGTAAATAGTCCGTAACGGAAAAATCCAAACATTGGTGGTTCTCGTCGTTCTGTCGGCGACCAGTCGAAAGATGAAAGTTTCTGACAGCGAAACTGTTAAAAACGGAACGTTTTGTCGTCTTTTAACCCAATGGCGAAGCGACTGTCGGACATCCATTGTGTATTCATTGTTTTTTATTTATTTATTGACAATTGATGAGATATTTTATTGAACTTCTTATAGCGACTCATTTCTGTGACGAATAAGTTACTAAAACTTTATTATCTTCAGCTAGTCCATGCTTCAGAAGGCATTAAAAAACTCAGTTGTACCTACAGTCGTTTGCACACTCCATTCCGCATTGGGCACGCGTGGTGGATTATGGCTAATTCGCAATACAGTACTTTTGTCCACAAGGGAAGCTTTTATTCTTTTATGTAAGCATACTCGGCCGCGGGTGAACGGCAAAGTTATGCGGGTCTCTTCTCCATGCCCCTACCCAGTCTACAGCCCGGTAAAGGCTTGGAGGCATACCCATTAAACATGGGGTTTCATGTACCCTCAACCGTGCGAAAGGACCGGCGGGGCCCGTCTTTTAATCAAGCCGAAGACGAAGTATATATTTTACCGTGATAGTGGTAACACTTAATTGGCAATGGTTTTGAAGTGTTTTCTTCCATTCTTTTCTTGTTACTTTGATGTAATGTAACGGTGAGTATTGGAAAACCTTATTTTAAACAGATAAATATATTACGTAATAAAAGCTTTTGAACTTCAGTATCTAACGTTTGCAATCGGGTCCAGATCATTACTCGTAATTGCTTAAAGATAACGGTTTTATTTCAAGACTATTCCAAAACAAGTGGAGGGAATTTTCTTTTACTTTCGCTTACAAAGTTTATAAGAATCGTTAGCAGTATCAATTTCAATATTTCTCGGCCGTTATAATTTCGAATAGACCGCAACTTTCGTGCATTAAATACTTCGTAGATTAACATTTTTTTAAAGTAATATTAACCATAACGAAAAAATAAGATATTATTGAAGAACATACCTACTAACTTATGGCCTCATAAGAAAGTTTAAAGACGCTTAACGAGCTATGGAAATGAGTAAAGCTAGTTGGTACGATCAAATAAAACTCAGAGGATCCGTGAAAAAATAAAGTAAATCGATATTTTAGTAGTTTAGTAATTGATTTTGGCATGTTACATACCACGGAGTACATATAACCGTAAAATATTTAGAAGGTTCTATAATAAAAGCAACTTATGTCATAAAGTAACCGGACTCTTAACAAAATAAAACTAGCCAAGTTCCAATAGTTGAAAGCTGCTGGTGAATGGTCGTTTTGAAAATCAACGGAAAACACCGATATTCAGCTAAACGATAAGTAATTGTTAAAGCGTGTTTTCTGACACGAGTGTTTGTTCACTTAGAAGAAGATACTAACCCTTAGCCTATTATTCTGGAAAGATGTGTTACAGAAAAAAACTATTATTCATTTTATTCTTTTCTATTCTATTTAGTTCTTACAGACTTTTACCGGATAAATGACGCGTTTATTCTTGTTTTTTTATATTTAGTTCTGATCTTTCAACTAACAGGTATGCAAAGTTGTGCTTGTCATAAATGTCCTTCCAATATTTCAATCAGGCACGTTCCTCTAACTATTAAATCTACAATCTAAGATCACAAATTTGTTGTTTGTTTGTCCGCTCTTTTTCCATTTTATATGCGTTACCATAACAACGCGTTAACCGCAAGTAGTTCGTCTATCGGACGCTAGATGGCGCTAACGGGAAAATATTTAATAATAGAAAAAAATTAAGAATTTTGTCCACCCCTGCGAAGCCGGGACGGGCCGCTTATCTATAATCTAAGAAAATAAATTTGTTGTTTGTGTGTTTGTCTGTCCGCTCTTTTTTCCGCTCTTTTTCCATTTTATCACTTAACGTTACCATAGCGACGCGTTACCGGGTCAGCTAGTTTATACAACTAAAATTGTTTTTGATTTCTTTTGCAATTAATTGACTTGTTTTATTATATAACTACTGAGTCTAGTTTGTTACTTAATCTAATACCAGTTTGGAAATTGAAGGACCTTCCGAGAAGAACTGGCGACTGACTATACCTAAACAAAGTCAATGATAAAACAAAATTCTTCTTGGCAATGCAGTTAAAAGTTAATTTTATGATCAAACCATCTTCCTCTGGGTGACTCATGAAAGAAAAATAAAATTATATTAATATAAACGAAAAGATGAAACGTATTTTTATTATCTAATTTTAAAGGCACAGGATAAACAAGTCGCTACTTGTCTGTGAAATTTTTATCCTATAAATTCCTATCTTCTTGGATGTTGTTTCTGATTGAGATTAAACTGTCAAACAAAATTAGATAAAAAATACAAAAACACCATTCTTGAACGAAAACTATATTAAATATTTTATGAAACATCATGATGTAGGTCGGTCGTCTAGCTCAAGTTTCTTTTAAGTTTTTGTCATAAGAAACTCTCAAACTTTATGACGGGTGTGTAAACACAGACTCAGTAGCTGTCATTAACTTCGTGATCGTAAGAGTAACTTAAATATAACAAAAAAATAACAGTACATCAGTAACAAAGCTTTCATGCTTAAAATTATACGATGAGTACCAGATAGTACTTTAGACGGTTATAAATATAGGTAATTATGGTCAGTATCACTTCCTTATTCATCCTGTGAACTGTGAACAGAAGTAATAAGTATTTGAGATCGAACCAAAGTAAGTCGACAATCAGTGATGTATATAAATAAAAAATATTTAACTACAAGTTGTAATTTTAAACATCATTAAAATGCGATATTAAGAACAAAACAAGCTTAGCTCCTTTAGTTAGATACAGGTATATACATGAAATATTTATAAAATACGCTAAACAGACGGTTAAAACTTACTCTCTTAAAGCATTACCCTTTTTCTGTAGTCAGGTAAACGGGACCAAATTTATGGTAGCTGAAAAAATATTTACGTTCCGATATTATATGTCATCATCGTTGTCAGTACCCTATCGGTGTTGTTACTGCAGAGGCATAGACCTTCCCTATGGATAATAAACTGTAGAGAGAATAGTCACCGGTCCTGCCAAAGTAGCTTGTTGACCGCAATCATATACTTTATTAATTATACTACTAATTAATATTTGTAAAGTAATTTTTATAATGCATTTTTAACCCTAGAAAAATTTCCTTCATTCTAAATAAATTGTATTTAATTAAATAAAAAAACAAACCGCCTTTTCGGAGTTTCTTGCGGTTTCTTCTCGGTGAAAGATCTCCCATCGTAGGATTAAAAAGCCATGCCATACAGATTTTAGTCTTTTTATCTTTATGCTGCAAGCGCATACCGCTGCGTTGTCGAGCTACCTGACCATTTTGTGTGACAGATTAAAATTATTGTGATACAAATTACCAATAAAAGACAAAGTATTTTGAAATCATATACTTTTGAAATATGAGTTTCATAAAAATGCATCGCATTGCATTGTTTTTAAAATTTACGACCGAAGTTACTCAATACAGTTTGATAAGTTTTTTGGTAGTTATTGGCTACGGTCTGTTTGATATTTATTTCACTGGAAATTTTAAATGTATGCATTTAAAAGTTTTTGTGAATCCCTTAATTTTATATATAGACTTACTTTACATTAAAAATAGTGTGTCTTTATTTTAATAAAAAATGAAATGCTATTATTCATATACGGTGAATACTTAAATTTAAAAAAGCGCCAAAACCATTTCTTAAATTCCTCCATGGAACAACTCCATACAAATTATGAAATTAAGAAACCTAAAAGCTTTTATAACATTTGTTAGAAGCATTTATTTGAAAGATTATTAACAAACATGTACATAAAAAATAATGAAATCTTTTCTTCTAATATTTAATGTGAAAATCAGGAAACTTTTTTTGCAGCTACTAATTATTTCTTTATAACTATTGTTCATAATTTCAAAATAATGATGAGTGCTGGTGAAAGATGTTTTGCAAATGATGAATGTATTCTTTTGTAATTTTAGTACGGTTCTTTTTAGGAGAAAGTGGGAGAACATCTTCCGCTGAAATATTTCATTGGTGGACACTCTTACGCGCTCGTAATGGTTTATTATCTACAATGGAACACATTTAACACCAGCAGCCTACTCTCCTCTTTCCTCTCTCTCTCTTGATCCCAATGAAGCCCGGGGGCCAAGACAGAATCTACGATGGAATTCACCTTGGCTTTGAAAATTGATGGATTATAAGCACTCGGAAATACAGACGCAGGGAGCGAGTTCCACTCCTTAGCTGTGCGCATTATGAAAGATGTTGAAAAGCGCTTGGTGCGACAGGTAGATTCCTACCCTAGATCCCTAGAAAGGCATTCAATGAGGCATCAGTGAGCTCAGTGAAAATTTGTGAGTTTCAACTACAGTACATGCAGCGCTTTTAAAGGAGTCCTAGACTCTAGTACGGCTACTGGTAAATCAGCCATCGGTAGTGGTTAATAAGGCGGAATTGTCCTTTTAAAAAGGCCTAGCACTAACCACTACGTCAAGCTCTTCTTATTACGCTGTAGGTAAGTCGTTTAAGAATAAAATCAAGTAAACTTCGAGTAAAGATAACAAACATTTTAAATAAACTCTCAATGGGGCGCAATGCGACATGTTTTGCAATGCATCGCTCGTCCAAAGTTAAGTAACATTGCCAAACCTTTGTTACAAGTTTTCATTACAAGAAGTACTTTTTATTCTATAGAATATAGAAACGGATCGAGATGTTTTATCAGCTACTATTTTGTGCCAAATAATTTGAGTAAACTCTACAGCATAGCTAAAAAATCAATGCTTATGTTGATTGCCAAGTTTCTAGTATTCATTGTTGACATCTTCATTTGGTCCGGATCATTAGATAAACTATGTGTGTTATTATACCGTAACACGATATAGAGATACTTAATGAAAATAAATTAGTTGCAATCAATAAGTAAGATTTAATCATCAAAATCATAAGTTGCTTATTACCTTTTATAAAAGTGCGTGTAATAAAAAACATGATTTCAAAATATTGCATTGCAGTAAAAATATATTTATAAAGTTTTTTCCCTGTACTGCACTGATAGTTTACTTTATTATGCATAAAAGGAATATCAAAGGGCTACTCTTTACTAACATATTTTACACATCCACTATTAATTCCGAAACATGACAGAGGCATCTAACTTTGACAAGTTAAAAAATTCCATTAATATGTAAAACCGGACGAGCGACTGCGGTCCTCCGTAAATATAATAAAACCATTAAGTAATGTTAATTCGCTTAGTGACCACGGTAAATATGATGAAAATATGCAAATACCTACCGAAGTTTGAGGTTGCCTTAGTTAAAATAAATTGCACGGTCTGCCGGCTGGTGCTTGAAATTTCTGGGATTTGAGATGAGGACAACTCAGAATGTTAAAAGGATGTGTTGATTCGATTTGCGCCGGGAATTGGGTAGTGGATGTGGAATCAATAAAAGTTGGGTTTGTATGTTAATCATTGAGTTACAGAAAGGTTGTTGACGCTCAAATAAAGCGGGTTTAGATACATATTGTGCATTTTAAATACAAAATAAAGATATACTTTGAATTTTAAGAACTTGCAAATTATATTATATAAAACACTAGCGACCCGCCCCGGCTTCGCACGTATGCATGTATACTTCTTCATATACAACGTTCGCACCATTTTTGTTATTAGACAACCCGGCCGCTACCACGCAACCGCTATGTCCCTGCATTTTAAATCTGTAATATCTTCGAAAATATTGATTAAAATTACATGCTGTAAGGGGCCATATTGATCTATATTAAATCCACAATGTATTTAAGGAACTTAATTGGATAAGGATTAATGCTGTATTGCTCAAAATCGCTTCTTAAATAAGCTATTATTTCTCGTAAGAAGTATGGGATAAAAAATGGTTATTGTGGGTTATCCCTAAGAGATAGACATATACCATCGCGGACTTTTTTGTAGACCTTTTTAAGGTGTACAACACTGAGTACATTATTTTGATCTATCTCGAAGGGTTCAGCCAGCGTTTGCAATGTAAGCGCAAAAAGTGTGTTCATTAACGACATCACATTAGAATCCTCTAAAATTATCAGTGTTTCTGTAATTATAATGCGTGTATTATACATATAAACCTTCCTCTTAAATCATTATCGAGCATATCTTCAAGACGTATTTAGTGAATAAAAAACCAGGACAAGAAACTTGTCTACTTATAGAAGGAACTAAATCAATTCTCGCAGTCTTGAAAATAAATCGATAGATTATGACGGGACGTTAGTAAAATGTACGCATGCTGAAAAAGTATTTATATGGTAAGAAACGCGTTAAAAAGTTAGAGCTTCTTGCGATCAGGAAACAGCTAGTCAACAATATTTTTTTTTTGTAATCGCCATACCTATTAAGAATCTGCTGTTATATTACAATTAGTTAACGTAATCTGTTTCAAATAAATGCATTTAAATAATGTGGCGACAATCAAAAAGTAAAAAATAAAAACTTATAAGCTAAAATAAATGCAATAAAAAGGCTTATATTAGGCGAATGCTCGAAGTTTTCTTCGCAATTGGCACTATGGTGTAATGGTTTATCCTACCCTACTTAGTAAGAAAAGCGCGGTCACTAGGTAGTTAAGAAAGATCTCAGTCATTAGAATTCACTTAGATAAGTCTAATAATATTACTCCATAATATGAAAACCCAATTATTAAAGATAAACTTAAGAATAATTATCATTATTACAAACTAGACTTTAAATAATTTTTCTTATTTACTATTTTGATCTCGCTTAACTTGATATGCAGTTTGTATTAAGATTTATAAAAAATAATAAATTTGAATCCAACAATCTGAAGATGAAATAAATAATTATGATTAATTAAGCGATTTATGCATATGAACGAAATTCCAGCAGCACGATAACAACGTACCGCAGTTTACCTTAATTGTATACAATAAACTAAGTAACTACTGACTAAATTATCGTCGAATACTGTATTGGTTCCCTAGTGAATTCGCCATATTTTACGTCACCGATAAAGTTTCTATTTGCCATAACTCAGCAAGTTTATTTAAGAGGTTATTGCTGTTAAATTTCCTTTCCCTGCAACATAAAAGGCGACTTATTTCCCTAATACATCGAGGCGGACGTTACGATGACGATAACGTCACTCGTGTACATATTTATGACGTCATGGAGACGTTAGGGCAAATGTAACATAACATGTAATTATATTGTCGCTTTATAGATTCCGAATTGAATTCAATAAATTCAATGGAGAATGTCATATTTCGGAATCATTTATACGAAAGTCCTGCGTATGTGTTCAAATCAGCTTATAATAATAATAATAAAATGCTTAGAACTAAAAAAAAATCTACGAGTTTGACGAAGAGACTAGTCCCTGAAAAAAGTTCCAGAGGAAACTGAACTACAGATAACTAGGCCCCACCCGCATATAACCTTAGCTATATGGGATAACAATGATCACTGGCACGGAAAGACTATCACTAAATACTTTTTAATTTATTGTTAAATCAAAACTACTATGACTATGGTGATTGCAATGTACGAGTATTATATAAACATATAACACAAGGACCGATCATGAGATGAGAGGCCAAAAAATTAGCTTCTTGGCGTTTCGGAAGGTCCGCAAAGTTGAGCTTGTTTATCAGGCGTGGCTTATTATGATCCATTGACCTCACTATTCTTTCATCCTTGTTTGTTTCATCCATATTACTTGTGCTTGTGGGGTGAGGACATAACAGGCCGATGAAGAGGATAATCATGCCATCCGGATTCTATGTTAAACAATGTTAGAAAAAGAGATTTAAATAATAACATAAATGTAATGTGATTTTGCAAAATGAAATAAAGTCAATCAAAGACAGAAAAGGTTTTTTCCTTATTTGGTAAATGCGCCGCTCGTAAGCAGCTCTCACATTTCACAGTAGACGCGTGGCTTTAATTATGTCATTTTAATATTTAATATGCCCCATTTGGTGCCAAGCTTGAGGCATGGGCCAGAGCAAGTAAATTCAGTGCAAAGGGCGCACGATGCGTAGTATATGCTCGAACACGAAATGAACGTGCGCAGCTCACGAGCGACTTGCGAAACGCGTGGGAACGGCCTACGCGCTAGATCTGGATACTTTTACGAGGCAGAAAAGTTCAAAATCGGTCACATGTGCGCAAGTGGCTATTATTTAAAATTACTAAAATTTTGTCCCCATGTGCATTCAGAAAGAAACAGCATTGTTTTAATATTTACAAGAGTTATTATTTTTTCTTTTACTATCTTCGAGATATACTTGCGTACAATACATCGAATTTACTGAGGCCGAAGGTATTCTAGCACCGGCCTATACATACTGACATAAGGAAAGACTAATTATAATATAAAGAGAGACAGAGAAGAAGAGAAGAGAAGAACAAGCTAAATTCGAAAACATTGTTATCATATTTTTTTCTAAATAACTTTCCCAAAGCAACAAACACTTTGAACAAAAAAAATGTTTACTCTTTTGTATTATCCAAATCATATCGTGATTAGATTGTTTGGGAGGTGTATGTACAGACAACAGCACATCCATTGACACAAAACTATAAATCTTCTGTAACATTTTCACCTTCAAATTTATTACGCAACAATTAAATATCAATTAAGAAAATTTTACAGTTTGTGGTAGCTTGACATAAAAAAACATGTTGCTAATATTTTAAATTTTTGAGAAGATTACCTTAGTGAACCTGTGACAACGCGAAAGAAGAAAAAAAATCAACTTTTGAGAATAAATTAAAAAATGAAAAATGATGTTATGGTATTTAAAAAATGTTTGTTATTATGTAAAACACAAAAATAGGCAAGAACTGAAGTATAACAGTAAAATAATTTATATTGCTCACAACCTTGAGTCGAAATCAAAATACCAATTCCATACGTCATACATAACTCTCAATGAACATAATTTATGAACAAGTAAACCGTCGTACCTGCTTTGAATATGAATCGTTTTAATATGTAGACGCACGGTCTCACGACAACGCTATGAAACATTAATATTAATGTTTAAATTTCAGTAATACGGGGCCCCAGTAAAAACATGCGAATGAACCAAAAACCGACTAAACCGACTCGCAAAAAATTGCTTAGTTTCAGACTTAAATAAACCACGTTTGTGATGCAAAACTGTGGCAACACGAATTGATAGTTGATAGGTTTTTTTCACGATTACAAAGCGTTATAACTGGACAAAAGTGAATTAGCATTTTTATTAGGGTCGGCTGAAAGCGATGGAAGTTTTGGGTCTTTTATTATCACTGTTATTAAGAATTTAATGCTAGACTGCCGTGACGTAACTAAAATATAAAAATTATACACGAATCTATCTATAAATGCCTTTTATTGAACTGTCACCGCTACAAGTTGAATAGTAGTTTAATATAACCTGTTCGCGCTAAAGTTACAGATCTGTGCTCTGCAATTGCCCTCTTAAAACCAACCGCCAACCAGCAACTTTAAAATCTCACCGTACCCATGATTATTATTTATTTTGCAACAATTTCTCAATATTTGTTAGTCTTTTTCTCTGTTTGTTAGTTCACTAACGTATCATCGTCAGCGGCAAACTTAGTGCTTACTGGTCATACTATGTTATGTTACTTATTGGTTATTCGTCAATTTATTTTAGTTAATACTAAAATAATAATAATATAGGTAACTTAACTGAAACTGTAAACATATAAACAAAAGGATATAACGCAGAAATCGTCATTTTTTTTTAATTCTCAGAAATATATTTCGATAATGAAGCTATTGCTGGCTCGTTGATGGTGATCGAGAGCTGCCTTGAAAGAGATGAATCTACTTATCGCAATTTTAATACAATAACTAAGTAATATTTACATAATGAAACATATTTATATCTTTTAAATGTCATAGCTACGACTATGTTTGGATATATTTTTTAACAGACTAGACAAACTTTTTGACTTTATTGTAATAATCGTTGATTGCAAAAAATGCAACAAGTATAATAATAGAAGCATAACTGCTATAATTGTGATAATAAATATTTTTCTATTTAATTTGTATGGTAAGGGAATGGAGGTTACAATATTTGTATTGTAAATATCGTCAAAGCAGATGATTTTTGCCCGTCCATTCTTTTTCTAAGTTAAAAGATGCCAGGAACGAGTGGTAGCTAAATACTGTTAGACTATTCAAAAGAATTTTTTCTATAGTTTATTTTAATTCTATTTCATAATGTGTGTTGGTATATTTGCTAACTTTGAGTGTACTTGTAAGAGTAAATACTAATAATGTATATGAATTACATTGTTTTGTTGTTTTTCAATTTTATATTGATCAAATATGATAAATCCCCTTCAAAACGTAGACTAGTTAAAAAAACAATAAACTAGACGGGAGCTTGCTTACTGTAGCAAACTAAGGGAATAGAATTCATTAAGAGATATTTCAATGTATCCAAGGAAATACAAAAGAAAGATGATTGATGGAAATTCCTTCCAAACTAACACTGAGTTTAACACACCTTAAACAAAACGTATTCACAAGTTAGCGGTATAATTACAAAAGAAAAACTCATCTTTAGAGAGCTTTAGTACGGGTGTAGGTAATTTCTGCTCATTATTTCGCTCTTGTCAAAAATTTTCATTTCATTTATGGCTAAGTGGATCCCGCAAATTACACGGGATTTTCCTTTTTTTTTGGCTTTTTGTAAAATTGCCTACGTCCACTTAAGGATATTAAAGGCGGAGACAAAGAGAGAGAATGTTAGTTAATCGCTGTGGATATTTCTTGGTATTTTATTTCCCTGTCGTAACTTTAGTGGTTCTTGTATTTACTTATACTTATCTTGATTGATATAAATAAGATCTATTTCAGTTTTGTCTTAATGAAACGGTATTTCTTGGGTGTGAACATGGTTTTTACAAATTGATAAGTTCAATTGTATAAAGCTGTATAATTGGCTGTGTAATCAGCATTAAAAAAAAATAATTTCATCAAAAAAATATTAGAAAATCACTTATATCTAAAATATCGAAATTGAGCTTACTAAACAATTCTCAAAATTATAAACAAAAACAAAAAAATATAAATACCAAAACTGAAATATAAAAATACATGTAATTTTTTTTTTTTATATGAGATTTCTTTCTTAATCAATAGTGTTGTCCATGATTGGATTAAAACTGGATACATGATATAGAAGGTTGATGGCATAACGGTTAACTCATTTGGCTTATAATTGTGGAGTTTGAATAGTTTTAACAAGGTCCGATTATCGGGTATGTAATCCCTAGTCGGGTAGTATTCCCTTGTATCCAAAGTTTATTATTTTGGTCCCTGTTGCATTTGCAGAAATTAGTACCGATTGATACTGGGGCCATATGGTTGATTATGGATCATTCTTACAACGTTTTCATCCGTAGGTGAAATGAAATATCTCACAACAAAAAAAAATCCTTAAAAATGATAAAATATAATGGCATTATAAGTTCTATAATGTGGTTGCGAGAAGGTAAATGCATCTTTTGACGCTTCGTCTTAAAACTTCACTGCAAAACTGAATTGGGGAGTGGAGTTATCGACAACCGATTTCAATTTCACGATAGCTGACAACGACTCGAACGGTATGCGGGCGGGTGTAAACGACCATTAACGGACTGTATTGGGCTGACATTACAGTCCTTTGACTGAACAGTTGGTCTGTTTTAACGAGACTCTTTGTAAACACGGGATGTAAGGGTCTTTCCATTACTAGCGAATAGATTGCATTTGCTTACGTAAGAGAACTCTAAATATTCAGTCCAACACTAACGGTTAATTAAATTAAATGTGTTTTCAAATAATTTGGTTGAAATATCAACATATGTGTAATAATAACAATTAAAAAACATCTATATGCCAAAATATCATTCGGAATAAATAAGAATAAAGAAAGCTAAAATACTAATTTATATATTATATCACTAAATAATTCAAGCTATTTTCTAAATTATAAATATCGTCGAATAGAAAAAAACGAACATTTCTTACATTTATACATATTCACCTAGCCCAAAGTAAGCACTGTAAAACTCGTGTTAGAGATACCAGGTCAACGAATAGACATACATTTAAGATATATAGATATATAAAATTATTAATGAAAATATATATACATACTTATGACTCAGGTGCAAATGCTCGTATTCATGACAAAGACAGGGTCGCTACCGTTGCATCAAACTGTCGTCACTTTTATTATTGTGTAGTTCGTTATTACGGACGTTGCTGTAGAAATAACATGAGTAACTGTGATAGAATAGAAGTATATTCTTAATGTACAAAGTTATACACTTTGGGCCTACGCCACGTTGGTTATAGACACAAAATTTAGATCATACCTTTAGATTGGAACACGAAACACTTCTCGCTCTCTGTCTCTATATGCATATGTTTTGTTTACATATTAATTCCTTCGCAAAAGCTGAAAATATACACGATTAAAACCTAATGCTCTTACTGACATCGACCTTAGTTAACAGTTCATTAGCATAATATGATAATATTTCTCAATTGTTGGGTATCGATCTCTGTGGAAGAGATGTTAAGTTGAAAACTGGTAAGGAAACTTTGTAATAGGTATTCGGTGGAACTTTTCAAAAAAGTGCCTTATTTTTTAAACAATATACATTAAACTTAATTTTATATTTCTGTGAACTTCAAAGCCTTGGTGATAACTCACTTATTATTATATCTTCAGGATAATGTTCGTAGTAGTTAGAATTCTATTTATAAATAATTATCTATATATAACTTTACAAATTGCTCCACATATCATTGTATATAACTTTAAGAAGACAAGTTACTTTAACTAAGAACTCAAGACACGTCTAACACCAATTTACTTGGCAGACATAATTATTTCAAACAATTTTGATAATATAGTTATTTGTTATACTTTCACAAACCTTCCTATTAAGATTAACCTCTGTATTAGTAAAAATTAACATTAATAATATACTCAAATTGTAAATATGTTTTCTTGTCTTCTAAGTAAAACTAGGGGAAACACTTATCCTAATTTCTTTTTTAATTCTATAGGTATTTATAAGATAATGATGTATTAAAGGTCGAAGTAAGAAATTCAATCATAACACCTGTTAAGGGTTTATAAAAAATATTAAACATAGTGATAAAGAAAGAAGGGGTGATAAAAACACATCCTTTAAAAAGAGGCAGAAGCTTCTTGGAATTAATGATATATAGGGACTGTGATGAATGATCCTGGTTATTTGTGAAAGTGAACATTATGTAAAATGTTGGAGCAAAATAATTAATGGTGAATCTCAGCTGGCTTTTACCTGAAAGCTTATTGATTAATTCCTGATATGTCAAAGCATAAAATATGGTGTTTGACATCACACATTCTCGTTTTCAAGGTTTATCACGTGAAAATGTTTTTATTTTTAGGTCAATATCATTTACGTTTACATTAGTTTTGCCTGCTTATACAAAAGTGTTTTATTGTGTCACTTAAAACTTAATTTTCTTAAAATCCCATATTTAATAAAATATAAAAAACTTTTTATAATTCTTGTTTTCCAGAATTTAAATAATTCTTTAGTAAAAAGGCTACAAAGAAAACTCTTAATTAATAACTTCAAAGTTTTAATTAAAAACTTTGCCACTTCATCATTCATTTTGAAAAGCAGAGATAAAATATGTAACAAAAGTCGATAAATGTATGCTAAATTGAAACAGTCGAACAGACGCTGAACAATTGAACCGCCAGACTATGACACACGACTGAACAGGCAACGTACATGTTGAAATCGGATGACGAGAGAAGCAAACCTTCATTTAGCGCTGTTTGAACATTTTACGAGCAGCTTCACAATTCTAGTGAACCTATAACTGAATATCTCGATACCAATAAAATTGTTGTTTTACACATTTATGCTGGCGAAACAGTTGACAAAACTAAAATTTACTCAGAAATAGTTTAGTAACTCCAATGTGATACAATATAACAGAAAGAAAGAAAGAATTTGTTGATCGAAGGAAATATGTAATTACAAACAATAACAACATATAACAGGAATGAAACGAAGAAATAATTACAAACAATAACAACATATAAAATAAAAACAATTGTGCTTAAAAATAAATAAATTAACACTCTCTTCGACCAACGATCAACCAGGACGCTGCCTCAGCATAGGCCACTGCGAGCAGAGATCCAACGCAGCAGCGCTGATATTACAGCATGATTATGCATTTTGAAATAAAATAATTTCGACATAATATAGTTTTTAATTTTGGTTTTCGTATTTTTATTACAGGCATCTTTAGGTTACTGAAAATTTCACGCAATAAATTTAGCTGAGAAATATTACAAATATCATTACATTATACAGGTGACCAATCTATTGACGTCGAAATGAAAATTGAAGATACATTTCATCATGGGGTATCCTAATCACTCCCATGTACGTTAAGAAATTTTCAGTACTATATGAATTTTGAATTTGAGATAATATTTTTTTACATAAACACCATCCGACTATGGTCGTTATTTTTTTCTCCCTCTGTCAAATATTTCTGAAAATTTGTGTTCAAATTAGTAACTAAATGTTATCGACCACAAATACAAATGACCGCTATGAAAGATGATTAAAATTTAGTCTAAATACTCAAATTATTGTTCATATATCGTCGTATCCCACGAAAAGGGGCGTAATTACCAAACAGCAACTTTTCAGGAGAAGCTTTTTTGTGTTTATTAAAAAACATAATTAATAAGTTGGTATTGTTTTGTATTAACTACGTGCATTTACATCTTGTTGTTGGCCTGAGTCATTTTTTTGGTAATAAAAAGGTTTTTTTTTAATAGTTATGTCCCTTAATTCCCTATTCGCCGCTGTATTTTAACTAGAAAGCACCCCGGATGGGATTAAGGTACATTGTAACCTTTTTCGTCGGAAATATTAAGGCCACAAATGCCATAAGGTCATTTCAAAATATTATAAATGCTTTTTCATCATTTCTATTGCTCAAGAAACAATCAGGTTATTAAATATAATTATATAAAATACTTAACGTCCTTATTAAAAAAATATATGTATATGTTTGTTTATTTTCAAATAATAATAATAAAAAATTCAAGCTTAAAAAAAAGAGGGTTACACTATAAAATATAATTTACCTCTCAGTCTTCAAAGAAAATGTAATAACATAATAAATAATTTATTTTTTCTCATATGAATATTAAACGCTTTAACTAATTAAGAGCAGATAATAAAATTTACATCACACAGACAATAAGTAAATAACAAAAACAAGATTACCTACTTCTTAATTATAGATTATCTTTTTAATATTGATATTGCAAAACCAAAACCTAACACTCTTTGATTATTATTGAATCAGTCATATCCCCATCAGGCATCTATACCAAATATCTTATGTTTTAGATTTTAGGTTTAACTCAGTATTCATCTTTATCATCAGTACTATTTAGATTGTTATTATTCCCTGACGGTATTTGCTCATACGGCAATCCTCGAAAAAATAAATGAAATCAATCTGGGATTATTTTTGAGTCACCCAAGTCTTTTTATTTATCATATTTAACTTAGATAGGAGCCACATTAGCAAGTTGGACTTCTGATTCCGGTATTATCTCTTTCCTCTTCTACTTTTTTTAATGTTGCTATTGTTTTATATTCTTCATTTAGATCATATTTATATTTTATTACATTATAATTTTCTTTGATAATATGCATTTATTTAACCTTACTCCATACCAATTTTTCTCCGTCATCATTTTCAGTCCAATTTTTCTCATTTAATAAAGGTCGATAGTTGAAAATATCTGTCAAACCCATTTCCTTAACTCTGTATGCTTCACCTGAAGTTTTTGCCTATCTGATAAGATTGACCCATTGGTCGGGAGTATATAAAGTCTTTTTGTTTGAAACTCCTTCTATAACAGAATGGACACTGCCTCCTTCATTTTGTGTGTGCCCAACTTCAAGGAACCGATGGGTTATACTTTTTATATTGAACTTTTCAAGTACAAGCTGATAAAATGCAAAGACTATACGATTATGGTTTAGACCAGAGCAATTATCCGACCAAAATCTAAAAATTTTAGCACCATCATCAATCTTCGTCTTTATTAACAAGTTTAAGCCACTGCTTATTTCGTTTGCCCCCCTTTTTACCAAACACTTCTGTCCACATGTAACAGTAATCACGTTTTTGTGCCACATCATAAACAGTAAAGTTGTAGAGGTTTAGTTTTCTCTTATAATAGAAAATGCTTACGTTTACAAAAGGACAAGTCATTTTTTTTTGCATATCAAAAGTTGCTACTGTTATACTGCTGTTTCTTTCGGCTTCAGCTTTGTCAGATGCTTTAACAGTCTTACCCAAATTTTTACGCTGCATGTGTAGCTCTTGCTCATGTTTTTGTGTCTCAGTTAATTCCTTGTTACATAAGAAAGCATGACACTTATCGCATTGGTCTTTTTTGGATAGTAAAAAGCAATATTAAATTTTTTATTGACAGTGTCTTGATACTGACGAAGTGAAGCCATTTCACAGTCATAGTTTTTATGCAAAAACCATTCTTTGTATAAGTTGTGCAGACGTTTGTACGACAGTTGCCCGTCCAGATATTTTTTTGTACTGTTTTGTGGCAGTAGTGCGATTTAACAGGCACCAGAGAATCAATATGATTTTTCACGATAACAGCTTCTTTTATTTTCTTCGGCCGGTTAAGATGTCTGCCTCTCCAGTCACTTAAGCGATGTTCGTTCGTCGCTTTATCAAGTTTCATGAATGCGGTGCGTATAGTATTTTCACTAATCGATAGAGTGTTCAAAAACATGTTCCAACAGACTTGAATTGTCTTAGTTTTGTTAATGGGTAAAGTATAAACCCGTGTTTGTGTTCTATTTGGCCCTTCTCTTTTAATACGTTTTGGTTTGTGGCACCTAGTGTATTTCAAAATAAACTCCCATTGTTTCTCATGACTTCCAATATCCCAAAAACAGTTGAAAACATGTTCCCTGTAACTTTCTTCTAGTTTTTGAAAACATTTCTTAGGACAGCTGCAGGGCTCTTTAATTTTTTTACCGGAAACTACATTTCCCATTTTATAAATAAATGGTTTTCCTGAATTTTTTAATGCTTTTCTTTTAAGATGCCTTTAGAATGCCGTTTTTCAGAACAGTCTGAAGGAGAACCTGTCAGGGAAGCAACAACAGACGATAATGGAGATGGAATCATAAAGCTTGACGTTGGACTGTTAAAATCTAAATAATTCGTCAAAATTGATAAGTTTTGACTTATAGTTGTATTGGCAGCTTCTGAAACTATACTTTCCTTCTCAAGAACCTCTGACCCTTCAAAAATATTTCACAACATTATTCAATGGTGATAATAGTACACCGTTAATTTTTTCTTGTACTGCGTCTTTTTCTTTAATTGTTGTGCTATTCCTGCTTCTTCTACGTGTTCCGTTTCTTCTTCTATAGGTACAAGAAGGTCCTGCAAATTATTATTATTGTTTAATTCTAAAAATTCTTCTGATTCATTAATTAATTAATTAATTCATTCATTCATTCATTGTATAAAGACAACCATCAGAATGAAATAATTTTAGACTTTTGCAAGGATATTGCAAATGTAAATGTATATGTATAAACAAGGATTTTGCCTCACATTATGAAATAAAAGAAAAAAACAGCCTTAATGGACTTATTGTTTATTCTATTATGTACCCACTGTCTGTTTCATTTAAAATACACTCACATGTTGGCTGGAAGATATCCCTACCAGAGATAAGTCCGCCTATGTGTACGAAATTTTACAACTATGTTAACATTTAATAATTTGTGTGCAATAAAGTAAGTATATAACAACTTTTTTGAAATGACGTCTAAATTTTTAATAAATTTTATGAAAGTGCATAGTGATTTGATATGCCTTTCGTTTGCTATTTAAAAGATAGTAACTAACCTAATTTACATAACCAAAACTCATAAATTATGACAAAACAAATTTTTTGATGTAGAATAAAGACACTAACGCCATTGCAGCTTCTTCTTTTCCATACATTTGCATTTTTTCGATTCCGCAGAAAAAGGCCACAATCAACATAACGGCCTTGTTCTGCGTTTTACGAGTATTATAAGGGAACATAAACTAGAAGCATTTTTTTATTACAAGTAAGCAATTTGACATAGATAAAATACGGAAGTTATTCATAATTCGATCTCAAAATATGTGGTTGTCAATAAAATTGTATATAATGTTGTAATTTACTTACTCGTTGAATCTATCAAGGCATTTTTTTTCTCAGCCATATCATTTTTGCCACCAAGTCCAATAGTTTAGACCACGCCGCCTCATTATTGAGTTATTCACTAATCACTATGTGTTACCAATAATAAAAATCAACAAATGCACTCACAATAGCGGTCCGCGGAGTACTGACCGAGTGGCGCTCGCGACTCCCGAATCCCGTCCGCCCCGCACGCAAACAGTTTTAGTCCGAAAAGATGGCCCTAACGTCAACAGTGTCTTTTTTTTACGTAATGTTTTTCGGTCATGTAATTGTGCTTTACAATTAATTGGAATATCATGAAAAGTTTTAATCTTTTTTAGACTTTTATTGGACTAAAAGATGCCTAAACAAATGACGAATGTAAAAATGAAATAAAATAAAAAAGACCTAATGATCATTAGGGCAGTTTTCGTGGGATGCGACGATATATTAACATAAGATTTAGTTCTAAATAAACTAAAACTGGGGTAGCGTAACGAACTGTCAAATATTATTAAAAACTACCATAGACTTTGATCTTTAAAAAATATTACACAATAAAAAAATGACCTAAATAAACTACTGATGTTGAGGCATCTAAATTTTTTTTAGTACCTCACTTTTTTAGTTGATTAACTTGATTATGATTCCGAAATAGAAATAGACATTTTTTTTGGTATAAAGAAAGAGATATCCCAAATTCAGTAAAATATAATGTATTGAAAGAAAACTAAGCAAACATTCTGGAATCTTGGTTACTAACCGTTTTTACTTTACACGAGGCACCGATGTGTTTTATTTAAAAAGATTTATTTATTTCACATCTTTCTTTGATAAATATCAAACGTTTTTCCTACGAAAGCCGTAGGTAGAGATAAACCGAGGGTGCTAATGTTTCTGCTTTGATCTTTTCCTGCTCGCATTGTGTTATATTATCCTTACTTTTGCCACTTGCTCCTTCGCTCATTTTGTTTTTGTTATCTTTTCTGTTTTTCTGTTTGATGACAGTGTTTACTTTGTTTGCCAGTTTGAAATTATTCGAGTGACGGAATCATTGGCAGTTTTGAAATTTTCGTGTTATCACGTTTGTTATAATTTGCACTAAGATTAAATTAGAATAAATGTTTACAGTACAACAATCGAATGCTATATTGATGTTGATTGTCTTTTTGCATTAGAAATTTGAAATCTCGAGTCAATATTTCTTGACTTGGGGAAAATTCTCTTAATGTACGATACGAATTCACATCCTTCGGGCCAATCGAGGCAAAAACGGTAACTTCTAGGCATTGAGGTTCTTAAATATATTCTTAGATAGTAGAAAGTGACTAGTAGTTACGGTATATCAGTAGGATATTTTTTTTATTTTATTTGGGACAACAATCAGTTTACATAATACGGTCTAAATAATAGTTTAGTTAAAGTTCATATAAATTATTATGTAACCAACACCGTTTTCCACGGGTTAATAATAAAGCATAACTCGATACATTAATAAAAAAAGGAAAAGCAAATTAGCATAAGCAGTATAGATAAGTGAGTTATGTAACAATAAGAGCCTTTGCACACCACGTTTTTAAAACTCGCCGTCGTACACGCTCTTGTATCGATATAATCGCAATATTCACGTGCGTCAAACGTAGATTGACTATGAAATTATGTAGGTGTTTAAAGTTTTTCCTATGAATACCTGCATAAATTCAGTCTCGCGTTTAAGTCGGTTTCTGTATCGATATTGTATCGATACAAATGCATTAGACATGCATATTATTCTTTTGTAGTATAAATAGAAACGCGCTGCTGACGCGCGGCTGACGCGCAATATAAAACACAATGTGCAAAGACCCTTAACGTTTTCAGTACCATCTCAAGATATTCATGGTTTCACGGTATTGCAAGCAAATATATCTAGGTCTGCAACAATGCTATTAAATGTGTCCACAAGCTGCGTAAAGGTGCACGCACACCGGCGCGTGAGGTGACTGCCACATGCATTGCTAAGGCTATGCTATCAAAATTGTTCCAAAAGAAATTTTGTATTGTGATATACAATGTGTCCCGTCACCAGTGTCGGAGCCTTTAATGGTGTGAAATATGGCATTTTTATCGACAAATTGCCCCTCAAATTTTGTTTTTCTCTTACGGCCGCCATTTTGTTTTCTTGGTAACCAAGACCTGGGCTCACATACTAATTCGACCACCACTACTCATGTAAATGTCCTATCAACATTAAAAAGGTGTCATTTGATACCTAAACATGTAGACAACAGTTACACAGCCATCATGTCAATCATGTCATGTTCAATTGTCATGGAATAAAAAATAAAAAATAATAATTAAAGAAATACAGATTCTTTTTTGCGTATTCTTTAATTATTGGCTTTATGAGAAAAACCAAATTTGAGGGACAATTGGTGGATAAAATATGCCATATTTCACACCATTAAAGGCTCCGACACTGGTGACGGGACACATTGTATACTAAAGCTGTCATAAATAATATTATACATTTATTAACGCAACGAACTGTTAAGTAATAGTAGATTTTTACGTAGACGAAGTGTTTGCGATTTGTCATTGTGCCGTTGCACTGAAGTCGTACATACTATTACAGCCTACGACTATTTGCTTTGTGGTTTCTCCGAGGCTCGTTAGTAATCAGCACGGAACAGGCAGGTGGATAGACAATTGCTCATTCAGGATCCCTTACTGTCTAGCTCGATAGAGCAGCTATTATAACGACGTCATCCCTACTAGCTCTTATGTCAATAGACGTTAAGTTTACAATCACTTCGATTCTATCTCCGTTTGAAATGGAAATCAAGTAAAAATAATTTCATGCAACGAAGCCGATGAGAGAAGTTTTATTGATAAGTTAATTACAGTTTTAAATAACAACAGTTTTATCGGATTATTGTCAGGTTTAATTTTTTTTATATTTAATCCTGATCTTGACATAGGTCATGACCTTCGTCATCATGTATCAAATATAAAGTAAGAAATGTAAAAATGTCATTAATCCGATGAAAAACGTTTTTATTTATATATGTAGGAACTAAATAAATAATCATTACTTATTTGATACGGTATATTTGTACTTGCTAAGTCTTATATCTAACGTTAATAACCTTTAAACCAACTTATATACACAAACTTTGATCAGAAACTTATAAAATTTTTCTTATCAAACATACTGTTTATTCGAATGAATATTAATTTTCAATAACTTACATGACAAGCGAAAATTTATTACATATTCGACTACTAGCCATATCTCTTTAAGTATTACTAAATAAGCACTTAAATCACAACCGTTAGTTGTTTAAGTGTCAATACTAAGTTATTAAAATTACGCCATTAAGTAAATTATGTCTTTTTATAGATTTCTAATTAACAATGCGGAGAGGTATAAAAACACATTTGACGTATTCACGGGTTAGTTTTTCTTTTACTTCTTCATCGATTGCTTTATTTCTTGAGGTCCTGGCTAATGCGGACCTTTTTAATCTTAAATTAAATTTTGTCATGCCTAAGCACCTTTTCCTGAAAGCGCTGTCGCCATTGACGAGATAATCAAAAGGAACCTACTCTTTTCTTTGGCTAAAACGCGATGATATTGCAACATTAACCCAGTTTACGTAAATTTTAAACGACCAATGATTAATGGATAAATCCACAACTCTTTGCATCCTTTCAGGTCTAGACTAACTTAATCATGCCGCTCTGATGAGTTTCAACTTTGTATCACTATAGCTTTACGATTAGGTTTTTAAATTCATATGGTCCAGTTCTTATAAGAAGGGTCTTGATAATTCTATCAGGGGATTCTTCCCGTAGCTGGGGGATTGAGAGTAATTTATCATTTCTGCTTGAGAGCACGTTCTTCATTTGATTTATTGTAACATTGTGTTCATTAATTGGAATTATCTATTTCCTTATCTGTATAAAGAGCTTTGAATTGGTTGGAAGTAATTTAATTTCATCGTACAAAATGCTTCGAATACGTTTCATTAATGAATTTCTTTTTGTTACAGGTAAGTGCAAATCAAGACTTATTTCGCAAACTAATGTTTGTTTGCAAAAGAGACGTGAGTTTTTGTTACTTCTCATTGAGAAAATTAATGTAAGTTTAATTAATACATTAATCAAAATTGTGCTGCCAGTTTATAGATAAAAACAAAATAGAAATAGCATGAATCAATTAAAAAAACAGTAAAGAATTGCAACCAATGAGTACTTTTCAAATCGAAGTGTTTATCTTCCTCTTTGACGTATTTTACCCGTCAAAGTTACCAAGCATCAAACACTACCATAACGTCGTCTCTAGATTCACTATTACCGTTTGTCTGAGATGTAACGCTGTGGATGCAAACAGCATCGTATTGTCTTTACGTTCTGCGATTTAAACAACAAAGTGCTAAATATGAGACAATAACATCGTCGCTGAGAGCTTTATACTCTTTCATAAATGTATTTGTTCTAAGAATTATGCATTCAAACTGTGTGACAAGTTGGTTATATAAGACAATACGCTGCTGTCAGATGTATTGGCGTCGTTGACAAATACGATCTTGTTAGTAGGAGATTTTTAGCCAAATCTTCTTATGCTTCATTCTTACGTGTATCCGTGCATGATTTTAATGGTGATTTTGATTTATTATTTATATAATCCCTTCTAAAAAGCGGAAGAAAGATTAAACAAGAGACGCATGGCATTGTATTATTTATTTGATCCTAATGGAATTTAAGCGCTTATGGCAAAGAGTATGTAAGCTAAAATTTTGCATATTGTATGATTAAAATACAAAAATGAGGGCATGTTGTTTCCATTGTCTTATACTGTTACCGCCATCTAGTGGCAAACTGTAATACTGTTAGATTACTAACGTTATCAATTAGACGAAGCTCCTAATTAACGAGATATAAAATTCAATAAAATTTAATATTACTATAGAAGTAACTGTTTAGCAAAAAATTGGTTGTCTATAAAGTCAGTTTACGGACGATAATTTTACGTGTTACCGTCATAAGAAAACATTGATGAAAATTGCATATTCTTATGAATTGAATTGGATTATTATTACTGAATAATCATTATTTTGTATAATAACAAAGGAATTAATTGAATTTTTTTTTTCGATAAATTAACATGAAGTTGTTGTAATATACAATGGAAACCACATTAACTTTTCACTTCATGAAGTGGAAGAGAGATGGATGCGCCATAAGTCGAACGCTTAGGCGGTTCACACACTAGAGATGCGTCCCGCCGCGGTGCGCGTAGCGACAGAAAACGCGCCCCCGCGCGGAGGCGCAGATCTGCCTAACTTAGCGGTGTAATCTGCTTCCCCGCGCAGATTTTCAATACAAGTTGACCCTACTTCTTCACGCCCCGCGCTCCCGCGCAGAATCTGCGCGCGGGGCGCCTACCAGCGCGTTCCCGCGTCGGCAGTGTGTTGTCATAGGCGTGTTTTCTATATTAATTGAGATTCTTGCATACAATAATAAAATCTGCCGCCACGCGCTATGCGACGGGGCGCGGTGCAGTGTGTTAACCGCCTTAGGCCGATCGTGCCTCTTTATTGCTTGTTCCACGCTCCCGCTTGCACGCTCGGCTCAAGCGGAACGTTACACTTTTTCGTGCGTGCAGCCGGCGTTCATCGATTTATAAGACGTTATCACGTCAAAAAATTGTACATTATCTTTTATACTTATTACGTCATATTGTTATTTTGATGCAATAAATGATTACCATGTTTTATTTTTCTAGAGCTTTAAAAAGTAAATCCCTTTCATTTAATTCACCATCCTCTTATAGATTCGTATTAACGTAAGCATATACGAACAGTTTAGTGTGATATTGGACATAAAATTACATCACAACCTAACATGTTTTTGAGATGAGATGCCTAAATAGAAGCTATACAAGTTGCCAACATACTGTGTACCCTGCGCCATATTGTTCAAATTGGATGCTAAAATGAACGATATAATATTATGCTATGCAAAGTGTCGCATGGCTTAAACAAATATAATATATCGGATACATTGTCGCCATACCAAAGTAGGGCACATAAACCCTTGTATTATGGAAATTCAGAGCAATCAAGATACCTCATCCTCTGAAATCGAATGTACATGATTGTTAAATTAACTTGAGATTCAAACTTCAACCAACTATAAAATGTTCTATAAAAATTTTCTTCCGTTAAACTGAACATATTATATGTCCTTCTTTTTAACACGCTTTTATTAGCGTCACTTGTAACTATGTAAGAAAATCTTGGAATCTTAATTTTACCCACTTTCCGGTCTTTGATTAGGATGAAATTTTGCACACGCTCTGAGTTCTGATGACAATACATGACTAGCTAAGAAACGTCATTACAAATAAAATATGGCGGCCTCCCCAAGATGGCGAACTAGCTGTTTGAAATGCACTTCCATGATATGGGTATCTAATGAAAGGGTTTGCTGTCAGGAATACGAAAAAAATAGTCACGTGACTTAAATCCAACACGGCGGACGTCTAAAATGCCAAAAGCGTGTTTTTTAGTTTTTTAAACTATTATATATTAATTTGAGCTTTGTTCTACTTAAGTATATTCGCGCGATATTCTGATTTCCTTTAATACTAAAAATATCGCACATAAATTAATTCTATTTTAAATAAAGTAAATACTCGATTCACTTGTCTTTTATCGAGGTTGTGAGTAGAATTACTGCTTGCTAAGAGCTATGCTTAGCTCGGAACCTCCGGAATTTAAGTATACCCCATTATGGTTCCTATCGCTACCTCCTCGCTCGTGTTATAATGGAATATTAGATTCTGCCATAAACCGAGGTATGACAATGCCCAGTTTATTTTGAACTGGAAAATTCACTTCTATCGAATTCTATTCGGGACAACATCTGGATGAAACGTGTCTTACTACGCTGGTAGTTTTGCAAGCAATGTGTTTGCTGACTTGAACTTAGCCATTGAGAGGAAATTACCTTAATATATTTTCCTGCACCCAGTAGTATGGTTAGCACAAATCGTTAGATACACAATTCGGTCGTTTTGGGATTTATTATTAATTTTTTTTGGTGCTTATGGAAATTTATGAAACAATCTCTGAATCATTTCTAAGTGTTGCACTTGCATTTTTTTATGAATCTTAACCAGCAAATTACCTATCAATAATAAAATTGGAATTTGCAAATTTTGTGCAGTTATCGCTTCTCAAGTTTAACTTTATACTTGGTTTTCTTGTGAAAACGCAATTTTCTCAAAAACTCTTTTCTGGTTTTACTATTTACTTTGCTAGGCAACTTTTGTTATGTCGAGCAATGTTTGGTCTCCCAGGTACTTTTGTAAAAAAATTCTCTTGTGATATTTAAATAAAAAAATATTTATACTAATAACATGCTAATTTCCTGTCTACGAATCAATATTTATTTAAATTATGTTAAATTAGTAATTTTTAGTTTATAAACTTCCATTAGTGTGTTTTATATCTGCCGTAAATCGCCAATTATCCTAACATAGCTTTATATTTCTTTTCTGTCCATCCCAAGGTTGCTTGGAAGAAATCAGTCATAGTGAGCCACCATTTGTATGTTTTCTGGTGTTTATATAATCATTAATGTATTCCTGTGTGTACATTAAAGAATTTTTATTCATTTAATGTATTTTCACTTAATCGCCTGTCTGACGCAAGGTACCTAAACGACTGGTAGAGAAAGACCCCTCAGAATGGTCAATTTTATGAGCCGCTTCTTTTAAATTTTCTTCTTCTTTTAGTCTTTTAAAAATAACTTTGCATTAGTTCTCCAAGAGTAAAGGCTGTTATAATTATTTTAACATCTGGTGGTGTCTCGATGGTGCAGCGGTTCCTTGCGTTTGACCTCTGATTGTTGAAGTAAAGCAACGTTTTATAGGCTTGTCATCGGATGGACGATAATTTTTTTTTATCTTGAGTTTTTGCTTGTTTCGGAGGAATCGATAAGACAATCCGCACTTTAACCAGGTAGTGATTTTTCGCCCTTACAGTGTTTTCCTCCATTGGTTAGTATCCGAGCAGCTGATAATAAATTATTAATAAATATGCTTTTATTTTGGTGTAGAATTTGTTTCTCATAAAAGACCCAATGCGTGAATAATGTTTCCAAAAGAAAAAAGTGCTGGAAATAATAAGATGGATAGAGAATTAATTTTTCGTGAAAATAACAAAAGCAACGCTTTAGGGGTTCTCAAACATTTCGCATTCAAGTTGCTTGAATATATTTAAATCAAGACGTTTTTCATATGAGGAATCCCGTGAAGGTATTTTCCTCGTTCCCTTTTTTTCTCTTTATTTCTAAAAAGGATACTCTTTACATACAAGAATCGAGTTTTCTCCAACAGAAATATGTGTTTTTTCTGCCTTTTTCTTGCCATTGTTTAAGATCGTCAACGTGACCAAAATGTTATATGTGCAATTACTTCCTTAGCAGAATATTTTCATTCAAAGTTTATAATTTGATATATTCTTTAAGAGTTAAAGATTTTAAGATATTTTCAAAACAGAGTTTAACTGGACACATTTGATAGATAAGTAAAGTTAACGAATATTTGAGTAGATATCACATAAATCAAAATCGCCCAAATTGTTTTTTCCGGTTTACTAAAATTAGTAAAACTAATAAGTAACTAAAAAGTAAACTTATTTTAGTAAAAGTAACAAATAGAAATATAAGAAATTTGTGAGGTTAGATTAATACGATAATCTGCAGTAAAAACTAAATTAAAGGTGAGTTTGATTGGCGATATCGATCCATTTATAACTTCTAATTATTTTCTCGAAGTAAAGCAGAACAGCGTTGGACAAGTTAGTTCATGTTTCTTTAGTAATATTAATAGTAGTATATAATCTTTTGTATTGCTTTTCCTTTAGAACGATAAGAAATAAGTGTTATAAAATGGCTTTGCATTTTAATACGTAGGGACTTTACAATGACTTCTGCGGAAAAGATTTTAAACAAAAGTATTAAAATAAAATATCTTTATGACAAATAACCTTTATCATCAGTAATGAGAAAAAACCTAGGTACAACTAAGGATAAAATGAACACTACGAAATTCAATTTACGTGGGCGTAAATATTTCGAAACAAAATGGTGGGAGGAGCAATAAGCTAAATGCGTGTACTGAAGCACGTGCATACATTTTGTTCTTTTTCCTATTCCAAATAAAGTCGAGTATCGTCTGGTGGTATGATATGTAACTAGAAAAATCGGTTTATAGTTCATTACTGCGGAAAGGTTATGCTGATCCAACGACGACGCTATGCGGAGTTACTAACGTAGCGCAGTTTTGTTTGATTTCGTTTCATGTTTAAACAGTAGTCTATCATAATGTATAATCTAAGATCACAAATTTGTGGTTTGTCTCTCCACTCTTTTTCCATTATATATGCGTTACCATAGCAACGCGTTAATCGCAAGTAGTTCGTTTACCGGACGCTAGATGGCGCTAACGGAAAAATATTTCATAATAGACAAAATTTAAAGAATTTTGTCCACCCGTGCCGGGACGGGCCGCTAGTTTTAGGCAAATAGGAAAGGGACAAGGGAAAAGGGCACTTTAGGGGGAAAACTTTGATGTCGCGAGTAAACTTCGATTCTCGGGTTTAATTTTGTCCTAAATTCATGAATGAATGATCAAAACACTCAAACGCAGCCATTGAATAGGTTTTTATTATTTAATAAAAATACCTACAATTTTTTTACACAAATTTCAAACAAAGTTAAATTTGCAGTACTTCGGTTTAGGTGTAGCTTTCTCCGAGGATATGGGTTTGATAGCCAAAGCTCACAATTACTCACACAATTTATTACAGAATACAAAACTTTACAAAAAATAACATTTGTGGATACAATAATATCATGTAATAGATTGCATAGGGTCATGGCGACATATTTCACATGCATTATGGCAATTTACTTGAAGATCGTCTTGTTCTTAGTTACCACAATAATAAAAAAGAGGCTGTATGTCACAAATAGCTTTGTCATAACGATTATTATAATGTCAATTTAAACATAGTCTATGGTCAAACTTCTGATCATTCATTCATCCATAGACGAGAACAAGCTTAGAAAAAATAAGAAGTTCTTAAATAAAAATGGAAATTTTGACAAACCTCTCAAATATCAACGCTTCTAATTGACCTAGTTGTCCCTGTTGACATTCATAATATCAAACAGGCATCTTGCAGTGTCAACTGGTCCCATTAATGGAATATTAGATAGCCAACTCAAGGTACATTAGCTTGTAATAAGATAAAGCCAGGGCCTTATACCGTGACCCAAATTTGGAATAATTTTACAGAAACGTCGAAAAGCCCATTAATTTTAATAACAATGATATAATATTCTTTTCTTTTATCTTTACCAAGAAATATTACGATGCAAAATATTAATTATAGAATTTAACGATTGACTTAAATAATGAAAATCTTTATTGACGAAATAACACAATGAAATATTAAAATGACGGAGTGAAAATTAATAAAAAATATTACAGATGCGATTAAATACTTGTTAGTTGTCAAGAAATTATGGCGATGAGAATTATTAATATTGTATTGAGACGATCGAATAAAATAATTGCACTCAAAAAGAAATAACAAATTACTACTACGTTACTATATACTAATAAAATAAATTGTTTTTAAAAGTAATGGGATCCAAAATATAAGCAATATCTTTAAAGGAATAGGCTAACTTGTGTTGTTGTTATTTTACTTCAGTTTTCTGTTTCTTATAGTCCTTAATTACGGCTGCATTTTTAATTACTCTTAGCTGGGCAGGAATTGAAAGCATTCTACCAAAATCTCCTAAAGCGTACGAAAACCACATAAACAAAAGAAAATCGAAATCCCATCTTTTTCCTCTTTTCTTCAATTTCTTTTTCAGAATTAACGACTTTCGTGACGTTAAGTTGTTTGTCACGAGAACGCAGCCCATTTAAACGTCAACACCCTTTATTTTTAAAGCGCTTCACTGCGACACTCGGTAACGTTGAATATTGCATTTGGGTACAATTCAGTACATCGATTTACGTACATTATCCAGAATTTATTAAGAACGTTTACCATGACAAGCTACAAGCTTTATAGATAGTGGAATATAAAAGAAAATATAAGCTAACGAGAGCTGTGAAAAAAAAAAACCATCTGTACGTGGTGTTATTTTCAACTAGCGGCCCGTCCCGGCTTTGCACGAGTGGACATAATTCTTTAAATTTTTTCTATTACTAAATCTTTTCCCTTAGCGCCATCTTGCGTCCGGTAGACGAACTACTTGCGGTTAACGCGTTGCTATGGTAACGCTTATACAATGGAAAAAGAGCGGGAAAAAGAGTGGACAGACAAACAACAAATTTGTGATCTTAGATTATAGATTTTACAACTATTTGTGATTTAAAATATAGAAATTCAAAAATGGGTTTACGATGTTAACGATACCTTCTATATGCCATATTTCCACAGATTTAAGTAAGACAGACGTAATCCGCAAATAAATTGCCACAAACTACAGCTTAGACATAAACCTGGCAAATACATTTCAATAAACTACATAAGTTACACTATTAAAGTCAACAATCCATCTCCGTCATTAATTAGTAAAATTTAATTATAATATCAACATTTCAGACGCGGAAACGCTGTTTTCCACTTGCGGAAGCCCAAAATCAAACATCACAATGCTTGTCTGTTACCATTATCTGTATTAATTTTCCATCTGGTAAGAGGCCTTAGCAAATAAACAGCAATTATATGAATAAGGAATATTAGGATAACAGATGTTCCTTTGTAACGTTTTGCTGTGACATCTTCAAAGGAAATATTGATTGGTAACATTCGCTGATACCATTCGCAAAAAAGACTTTGCTCTTTACAAATTACTTATTAATTCTGAGATTCTGTTTTTATATCAAATCTGGTCTAATTATTATTTTGGCTTTTACCACAATCGCTTACGAATATTTCATCTAAGTTATACGTAACTTTCGCGTATGAGTACCATCTGTAATAACGTTTTATGCTTTTATTTGAACGGTCTCTTCATAAATTCACGTTCTTGTGTGTACGTTATATGTTGCGTACAATAAACTCGAGTTATTTTATTTATAATGAAATCTTCATTACGCATTACATCAAAGAGGGGTACATTTGCAAAGGCGTTTGTTTTCTGCATCTCATTTAGAGACATCTCAAGTATTGCGCCAGTCTGTGTAATAATTACTCGCGTTTCTGTGAGTGAATTAACACGACGCTGGAGTTTGAGTTAGCGTTGAAAAGGTCGTCCACGCGAATGGGTTGTTAAAAACGATGGAGCATGTTTGTAAGCATAGCGAAGTGAATACATTGAATTTAAAGTTTTATGTTACGAGTACCAAGATTGAAAATGTATCGACGTAAAGAAATATTTACACTAACAAAAAAAACTACAAGAATTTTTGGTTTTTCCTTTTCTAAAAAGACAAAATATTTTCGGTATATTTGATAGCGTGAATAGGTATTGTAATTTCAACTAATATAATTAGTTAACTTATCAAATATTTATCATTATATTAACATTTAAATAGAGAGAGAGAGAGAGAGAGAGAGAGAGAGAGAGAGAGAGAGAGAGATTTTATTAACCAAACATTAAAATCGCAGTGACCAAAATAGTGAAAGAATGAGAAGAAAATGAAAATAACAATTAACTCTAAGCACAGATAAAAATGATTATTAGAGAAAAGTTACATCCCTTAAGTAGGGTAATATTGGGCATTCTAAAACACTTTTCACTCCAATGATCTCACTTTCGTTCGATCACTGTCGTAAAAGTGTTTTAGAAAGCCCAATAATCGAAAGTGAATTAGAATGCCCAATCGGTTTTCCGTCAACCACAAACCTCATTTTCGATCGATCACTGCCGTAAAAGTGTTTTAGAAAACCCAATAATCGAAAGTGAATTAGCATGCCCAATCGGTTTTCCGTTAACCACAAACCTCATTTTCGTTCGATCACTATTGCAAAAGTGTTTCTGAGATAGCTCAATAATCGAAAAGTGAATTAGAATTCCCAATCGGTTTGACGTTAACCATAAACCTCACTTTCGTTCGATCACCGTTGCAAGTGTTTTAAACATTCAGGCGCTAGGTTTTGGTTATAAGCGTATCGTCCGTTCTCTGTTCAAAACCGTGTTTGTTTTACAAATTTATTCTATTCGAGATGGAAATGAAAAAAAAATTGCAAAATAGGTGTGTTTTAGAGCGCATCGTGCCGTTCCCTGTTCGTTCAATATAATTCATTTATGGTGGTACTGAGCACGAGCGCTCGTAAACAACAAAAGTCGAGGTCGTCACCTGCAACTTTTATTTTTGTATTCCAAATTCGCACGAGAACCGTCGTGGTGTCGGGTGAGCCAAGGAGATACCTAGTATCAGTCGCAGCTGGAATCGCAACTTTACTAGATACATCCCGCTGTTTTCATGTTGGGGTCAGCCTGAGTTCCAGCGCACATTTTGTGCCTCAAACTTCGCCCGCCACTACTTACAGCTATCTCGATATTCTATGTTCGTGAAACTGTATATATACTCAGAGCACATAAAAACTTTGTAAGCGCGATGTAGTTAAATATATTAATTTATTAAATATTATAAAAGAAAAAATAATTTAACATTTAAACTGTATTAAAGTTAATATCCTTTTCCTTGCAAATGATTATAAAACATTAAAAATTAATAATTTAAACAATATCAAAAGATAAACTGGTATATCTATAATGAGAGCCTATTGTAAAATCAATCATGCTTTTGATAGCAGGTAAGTGTTTTACTCGAATGATAGCAAGTAAAATTGCAGCATTCGATGCCTAATTAGATTATAGTTCAATAGGTGGCGGTATAACTACCTATGATGAAAATATTATATTTGCAGTAAATTATGATTTTGGTTACATGCATGCATGGAAAATCGATGATAATAAAAAAAAATATAATGTCTTTTATGACTTATTACCCTGAATCCATTCAGATAAATAAATATTAAATTTATGGCAAACTAGTATGCCTACCGCAAAAAAGATGAAATATTTATACATAAAACTAAAGCCTGTGATAAAAATTCATTAATTAAAAAATATATTTTATACAAAATAATGTAAAAGAAAAAGTTAGTGTTATATTTTTTGTCTTAAATAGCGACATCTATACGTATATTGTGAAATTCAACACTCCCGCCAACAAATTATGATGTAGGTAATTTACCTGCTTGCTATCATTCAAATTAAATAATCATTGGATTCATAGGTGAGTTAATTATAATTCAATAGGTGGCGTTTCAATACTGTTTCCATAATGAGACTTTATTTAGTACTGAATTAGTTATTTAAAAAACAACAAAATATATAATAATTATTTTCTTTTTTATTTATTTAATGAAAGCCGAGTATTATAATTGCAGAGGATAAACATTTTATTTAAAGGTTTACTTTGCTATCTGCTTAACCTTTCTTATCTTATATAGTTGTTTACCATCAAGTGATTGATACAATAATTATCGCGTAACAAAAATGATTTTAAATGATGTAATGACTTCAAACCTTTAGATTTTAAACGAGACCCCTCTTTAAATAAAAACTTTTAGAGTTACACTGTCTAATTGATAAGGATAACAGCGAAATCTATAATCTTACGTTTTACCTTGACTTATAATTATTATTATTTTGTCAGTGGTGGTATAATTGACTTATTATGATTGTTATTAAATAACGATTTAACTATTCTTCATTGTAGGTAAATAAATAATCACACTGTAGTTTTATGTTTATGTAATGAACTTATTTGTATATAAAGCAAATATATAATTAAATCTAAAATGTTATAACAGGGTATACAAAAACAAATATTTTGTGTCGCTAATAGGACTCGAACCCCAGGTTAGTTGGTGTTTTATTATTAAACGAAGTTATTATTTAAATCGACGCTTTAAATGACCCACAATTTTTTTAGAAAAACTTAATTAGTTGCTGTTTTAGAATATTTATTTAATGCTAACAATTGCACCATGCGTGATACCTCAGGTTACAAGTTTAGAATGATTTAGCAATAATTATATCGGTATATTAAGTTACTTGACATTGTTCTAATTTGAAACTAATTAATTTAATCTCATCTGTATTGGAAATTTCTTAAAGCCATATGTTCGATTTTCATTACTTCATTATGAAACCTTTTTATAAGGAAAAGATAAAACTTTGTTATACGGATACCGATAGTTTCCTTTATTCAATTGAAAGAAAGATTTTTATAAAGACTTAAAGTCACATTTTCTGACTTATTTTGATACTAGTAATTATGCTTTAAGTAACGAATACAGTATTCCTAACCGAAATAAAAAGCAGGCTTCTTTAAAGATGAGTTAGCTGGCAAATTGATTACGGAATTTGTAGGTTTAAGGTCAAAGTTGTACTCTATAAAAACAGCGCAAGATGAATTTAAGAAAGCAAAAGGCATCCAAAAGCTAGTTTTGAAAGATGTACATTTTAAAGATTATTACAAGGTGTTAAATGAAAATATGTTTTTACGCAAAAAAATATCATATTAAAATCTCTTAAATATAAAATATTTACCCAAGAGCAGAATAGGATAGCTTTGTCAAGCAATGATGACAAACGCATCATATTGAATAACAAAATTTTCTACTTTATTATGGGGTCACTGTGATAGTATAGTGTAAAGTTTATTTTTGTGTAATATAAATAATAATATTTTATTGTTAACGTTGCGGTTGTGGTAAACTATATTTTTAAAATAATTAAAATTTAAAAATGATTTTACTGTGTATTAATTTAAGTTATAATTTATTTGTTTCTTCCATATTCATTGTTTTTCCTACAAAATTATTATTATGTCTTATGTATAAGAAACTTTCACTAAGACTTTGAGTATCTATTTTCTTATAGTATTTTGTACCTACAAAAATTATTGTAAAAATATATGAACAAATAAAAATAATTAATTGAACAATGTGTATTATTTAACAATATTTCTAATACTATGCAGAGTACGATAAATTAATAAAATTTATAGGTTTGTGATAGACAAATACTATGAGTGCATGAGCTCGGCATTATTCTAGGTGTCTTTATTTACACGTGTTGTCAACGCTGCAACATTTCATTACATATTCACCTAATTATTATGCTAAATTGCACATCGTTCCGTTGAGAATCACGTGTTGCTGTATAAGCTTAACGTAGGTAATCAATAGTATAAATAGTCATAAAATTATGATACTCCTAAATTATCTACTAATTTCTGTCAATCAAGTGAAGGCTGCGCTTGTCCAGAGTTATCAATATGGTAAGCTGATTTATTTATTTAATATTTATATATATTTTTGTGCACAACATAAAATTTGTAGAGTAATTTTGTCAACGAATAATCATTTTTATATTTTTTTGCATTTTTTAATTCTATCTTATATTATAGATTATTTTAATAGAAAAATACTTGAAAAAATTATTCGACACAATCAAGTTGCGGGTTCGCTTCCCGCCTGAAAATCTTCCTGCCAGCCGATTCGATTTTTTATTTTAATTTGACAAATTATCATTAATTTAATAGTAATGTAAACAATATTATTTCAGAATACACAACAAGAGAAATTTCAAATGGCATCACACGATGTTAATGAGGAGCTGACAGAACGGTGTCCGCGCAACTCACCATCACCACCACCTTGTTTTGACCGAAATGCGCAGGACATACTCGACGGTTTTACGGAGGAGTTCCCAAACTGGAATATTGAGGAACCACAGAGCGATTCCCCGTTGTATAATAAGGTGGTGAAAGCTATCAAAAAGAAGAGAGTGCACAAAAAAAGAAGCTTTTTAAAACAGAAATCTTTTATAATAAAAAGTGCGCCCACTAATGCTCGTCGATTAATAAAAATAGAAATATTAGATTTAGAGTCAACGAGTACTGATCCATTATTAAGTGCGCAATATGTGGTGACTGAGCAAATTGATCCTATAATGGATCAGACAGAGAGTATTATAAATAATATTTCGAAAAAGTTGTGTGGTTATAGCTATAGTTTTTAAAGCTTCTAATTATCAATATTTCGTTCAATTAAACTTCTCAAGTAGGTATTATCCGAAGTATTTCTATGCTACGTATACACCTTCAGAGATACATTTAATTTAACTAAGTTTTGTGAAATATTTTTATTTTTTAATAAATGAATTTGTATATTTGCATATAATTTTGTTTTATTTTTCTTTTAATACTGTGAAGGAATTAAAAAAAATTAAAGATGTAATATATTAGACCAGTTATTTATTAATAGTTAATACAATGATATATTATTTTTTATAATCCATTTTCTAATACATATAACATTTCTTAATGCACAATATTTCTTATGGTTAAAACAATTGTATGTTGATATGTCTTTACAATAGAGTTTACTTAAAGTTTCTAAATTAGGTATACCTTTATCACTTATATCAAAAACGTTTTCATGTCCACATAATTCTCGCACCCAATCAACTTTTTCTCTACCTTTCACTATGATGTTCCGCTTATCACAGTAGGGCTTAATAAGTCTTCTAAATTCTCTGTAATCAATATGCCCCTCACTCCATCGGTATCCTCTATTTCTTTCTATCCACTTGGCACGTTTTTTTCTTCCAGAGTCAGAGTAGAGAATGGGTATGGTGGTTTTATTAGAAATATTTGATTGTGCTCTTGTGTGCCTATAACTAATTCTTTCAATATGAATTCATTTTTCCGCTTTTAAAGCCTTGCACATCCACTATGATAGTATCGTTAGTCATGATAGTTTTTTAACAATGTTACTCAGTGGCTTATATTCAAATATGCAATCGTTCAAAATAAGGCAATAAGCTGCGGTCTGATCAGGTACCTCTTGATCTGTTTCAATTTCAACACGTACGTCGATTGAACCTTTTAAGGTTTCATATTGACGGGAGCAATCAATAACGAATAATGGTGCTATATCTTTAAATTCTTTCAAACCCATCAACGGCTCTGGTCGACGACCATAATAAGACTGTTGAAATTTTGCATATTGTTCGTATATTAATGAAAACTTGCTGTCGGCGAAATTGATATTTAATCCTTCATAAGGGTAATACGTTGAATTTAAAAATACTCTTACATCACGTACATTGCAATGATCGAACTCTGCCATAGACATAGTGGCATTATGTTTACGGTTAGTTTGAAAAGCTATTATCACGAAACGTGGTTTCTCAATCTGTGATGAAGTTTTAATAGACCAAGTGTGTTTACGTGTTTTAGGTAGTAATGGGTATTCATACAAATCCCAACTACGGAATGGTACCGTGATTGGACGATCCTTTTCTAGATGATTTAATAGATTAATTCGTTCGCGATCTGATACTTTAATATGAGGAACTCGCCAAACAATCTTACTTATTATTATATCCTCCACAATTTCATCAGTGTTTAATCTCAAAGCGTTAAGGTTTGTGTTGCTTCTCAAGAGTACTAACTCGTGTTTACAATTTATTATGATTTTTTCATAATCTTCTGCAAAACTTAATATTTTATTTAAAGGTATAGATGCAGAAAAAACGCCATTGTTTACAGTGTTAGAACCTGTAGGCGACCAACCCCAAACTTTAGCACATTTAGATTCATTATCATTTAACGAAAGGTAGGATTTTATAATTGTGGTAATCCCTGCGTTCTTTACTTTATCTACTTCTACACCGTTCAGTTCATATCGAATATCTTGAAAAAGAAATAATGCAGGGTTATTTACAAAATGTACGCTTATCGCTCTTTCTTTTTGTTTAGTGGTAGTGTTTTGCTTATATACAATGACTCTGCCTTCGATATATAAGCTGCTGAGTGCGGGCAGTATGTACAAGTCCTGTTGATTAATCGGTATTCGAATTTCATCATTCTTGTTGAAACTTGTTACGTATGGTTTATATGAATGATATTCGAAACTTTCGACGCGGTTGTCATACAATGCTGGTTGAGAAATATTCAAAATATTCATTTTAACAAGCCTAGTAATTTCAAAAACTCCTTATTACTCTTGGTTAGTCTCTTCTTCACCCGATGTGGTGTTTCTGTATGAGGGGACCTCTTAGAACTGACCTTAATAATAGGTGTTAATGGAGTTTTATAGAAATTTAACATTTTTTTCTAAAATGTAAATACAGCTGTACTTCTTCACCACGTAAATTGATTTGCTTATTTTCCGCGTCTAACAACCTTATATTAATAGCACTTATTGAGCTTTGGTTGACGGGAAAATAAATTAAATTTTTAGGTATTTCAATTATTCTGTAACCAGGTGGTACGTTAGGTGCAAATTCATAAATTATATGACTTGCTTTTCCATTCACGAATGATCCGCTGATAACATCACATTCGATGCGTACTACAGTTGTCGATAAAATGTTTACAGGATATTGGGACTCTGTATTTATATTAGCTTTTACGGTTTTACTTCCAAAACCCAAAATTTTACCAAGTGAATGTTTCTTGTCAAAATGGACCTCTTCTGAGCAGTAAATACTTGTTTTCAATGTATTATTGTTGCTAGTCAATTTGAGCGTGGCATTCATAATGTTGTTCTTTAAAAAATCACAAATATCTTGAAGTTCGTACGATCCTTCAGGTATTTCGATAACTCTGTCTTTGCCATAGTAAAATTTATTATTTCTTTTGTCTATATTAGGGATAGAATTGAAAGTCGAAAAATGTAAAAGACCGCACTCATATTCTCCATGTAATTGTAAAGTAGGTGTGTAGTTTGTTATTAAAGACTCTCCGTTGCCAGTAATTGACACAGTGAAAGACATTTTTATACTGATAAGATTTTATTTCATTCTTAATATAAATGGGTTTTCCAATAGTTTCTCAAAAATTTCAAACATAGGTGACCACAGTTTGTAGTGCCAAACTTTTGATGTTGAATATAGTTATAGTATACAGATATAGATCCTAAATATTTTAACAATTCTAAAGGAGGCTTTAAATTGCCAAAACTATCAAAATATTCACAATAGTAATTTTGTTTGACGTAGGCTACCCAATGGGTTCCAGGATTATCGGATTTATCCAAATTGATTACAGCACACTCTATTTTTCTAGGCTTTGACGGTAGTGTATCTCTCATGAATACTCCTCTAAAGTATGGAATATCAGCAGCATGTTCCAATATATCAACGTTAGTAAGAGGACGTCTGGGTAGCCTTTTAGTTAGTTTTTTGAAGGATTTAGATATAAACCAGTTCTTTGCAGCGGCATATACATATTTTATTGCTGTGCCAGGATCTTTAGATTTAATTTTTTTTATTTGGGACCGTATTTTCTTTATAACCGACATAAAAGGTCGTACTCCCACACCAGCTTTGAGTTTTGCTTTCATCGCATTTTTTACAATCCATGATGCAACTTTTTCGCCCTTCTTAGCATCCCTAGATTTTAATCTTTTTTTAGCCATATCTAAAAGTTCTAAATCAGCTTTATGTCGAGCGTTAAAAGTTTTATTATTATAGGCAATATCGTGATACATACAAGCTTCATCCAATTTATTTATACCTCGATCTCCTCTCTGTAACCGTTTTTCAAGTTTTGTTCCGGGTCCGCAAAATTGATAACCGGGGATATGCAACTCAAACGGTAAGTTGTTTATTATATTGTTAATAATCCCACTTCCTTCTTTCATCGGTATTCTTAAACTGAATTATATTGAATAATAATTCTTAATTTATATCACAAAACTATTTCATTTTTATCTACCCAGCTGTTTTCTGCATCACCGAGTCCCAACCATTTTACGAAAAGTTTGTTACCTCTTCTTTTAATAACCTTTTCAATGAGGTACAGGTCAGGAAATTTAGTTTTTTGCATTTCATACTCGTAGAAAGAGCCTAAAATTCTCTGTTTGTGTTTATCTTCTAAAAGATATGTCGGTGGATTTGTGTGATTTACCATAACTACAATAAATATTTCTGTTGACCAATTAGGGGTATATCCTTTGTAAAAATCACTTTTAAATTTACTAATTCGCACATGGTCACCAACTTGAAATTTTGGTCTTCGTTTGGTCTTATGCAGCTGTGTTTTAATAATATTACCCTTGATAACCATTTGGTTTGCTTTGTTAACATCAACTGGTTTAAATCCTGTTATACGATGGGTAGTATTGTTATAATTGTCTACTACAGAGCTCAAATTTTGGCCTACCCAGTAGTAACTTCCATGCAAGCTGAAAAGTTTATAAAGATGATATTTTAACGTACGGATAACTCTTTCCACTATAGAAGCTTTTTTGACTGAGTGGGTAGAATAATGATTTATATTATATTCTTTTAATAACTTTTTAAATGTCTCATTGTAAAACTCTTTACCTAAATCAGTTTGTAAATGTTTAGGTTTTCGCGACGATTTAGATAAAATTTCATGCATTGCATTTGTAACACATGTTTTCTGTTTTGATTTTAAAGGCTTTGCCCAGACGTACTTTGACAGAGCATCTATAACTATTAAAATGTATTTAAATCCTTTGTTAATAAGAGAATACTTCTGAAAATCTATAAGATCAGCTTGCCATAAATCATCTATACCCTTTGTGATCGTACATCGACGAGGAAAATTTCTCCTTGCTGCTTTGTGGATTTCGTTAATTAACTCTTTTTTACTCATTATTTTTTATTTATTTAACTTAGATTCGATTAAACTATCTATTTCTGTTCTTGTGTAGTATAGAGTATTTAAACGATCGGAAGTAGCTTTTTCCAAGTTATTTAGGTAAATTTTTACGTCTTTAAAAATTTTTTTTATTTCATTTCTTAGTTCTTGAGCTGTTTTATCCATATATGCTTTATTCACTGCCTCGTCGTCTTCATTAGGATCTATCAAGCCTTTCAATTTTGTTGATTTTAAATCGTAATGCCCTGTATCTGACTTTACTAATGTATCGTTGATGGTATCAAAATATTCGGTTAATCGTAAACGCTTATGAATGTGGTGACCAAACTTGTCTACATTCATCGCCGCTCTGATGGGTTCTTCACACTAACAAGTTTTCCAGTTGCACTTTCTTTATATTTTATATTTTTGATTATACCTTCTTCCCACAGTTCTTCAATGATTGCATTGATTTCATTGTCCAAGCCAGTGTTGCCTGCATCGCGTGATGCTAGTAATATTTTTAATCGATTCACTAATTCATTTGGATCATCCCAGTAAACCAAATCCGTATTTTTTGTTACTTTTTTCAATAAATTAATACCTTCGCCACTTGAAAGACTTTCCACGCTTGAAGTTACTTTTTTCGTAGATGTAAACAACGGTTTTATAATGTTCATATACTTAAATCCTTTATTGCTGTTTATTGGTTTAGACGAATCACAATTACGCCTGTGCGCATTGGTTTCTAATAATACTAGCTTATAGTTTTGTAAGTCTTCCTCTGTGATTATGTCTAGATTCGGTTTCTTTTTATAGAGTAGTTCTTTTATTCCCTTTGTTTTTTTTATAGTCTGCGTTCCTATTTTCAGGATGCTACCATCGTCATAAACACATGTTTTGCCAAGCATCAATTTCCCGCGTTCGTTTCGAATTCCAAAAGGTATATCATCGAACATTGCATCAGATGATGTTGACCACGAAAGTGTATTATTTTTAACACTTGGTGATGACTGGAAAGACTTGAAGGAACCCTCACTGATATTATGGTCTTCAGAAGGTGGTGCTATAAGGGTTTTGTTTATGTGCAACTCACTGTCTGAGAGTTGTTCTTTTTCACTGTAATCATCGTCGAAATCTTTAGTAGAAGAATGAAAAGATTCTCTATGATTCTTTTTTATTTTTTTCGGGGAAGGTATATATTGCTTTTCTTCCTTTTTACTTGTTAACAAGTGAAGCGGTTCCACTATTGGCTTAAATATTGTTTCCAGAGCCATATTGTGAGAATTTTTTGCTTCTTTCAAAAGTTCAACTTTTCTTTTTACAGATGCAGCAGATTTCACAATCTCTTGTTTGATTTTTTTTTCCATCTTGCGCAGAATACTTCTTGGCTCCGAATCACGAGTGATAGTGATTCATTCATAATATATCATCCTAATATGTAGTTAATCCAATATTATATATGTATCAAATGATGATCTGTAGCATCCATTATTTTTTTCACAGTCCTTATTTATTACAAGATAGCTGAAAGGTTTGTTCCAAACAGCTGAACACATTTCCCGAAATTGGTACCAGGACATATCGGAACATACATGCTCATCATAAACATGTTTCAAATTAATATCGTCTTGCTTGAACAATATAATCAAGTTTGAATTGTCTCTTACGAGCTGTTTTGGTATTTTGGTGTAAGTTTGATTAATATAAAAGCAATCAATGTTTTTATGACGCCCCATAGCAAAATAATCCCGTATGTTGTTTTGATTTTCGCAAGCAACGTCGTCGAAAATGATAATAGAATCTCGTAAAGCTTCATGTGGGTTAAATATTTCATTGTTATGGTTAAATTTATGATACGATATATCGGGAACCATATTTAAAACTTTTTCAAGATACAAGTATTTTGTTTGATACAAAGATTTTGAATACACATAAAGATTTCTAAAACATAGACCATCTTTAAGCAACAACAAACTTATTACTAAATTAGTTTTCCCGCAGTTTGATGGCCCACAAACAAGACAGCGTATTGTATTTGGTAACAAACTACCATGACGTTTTGACTCGTTCGGTAACGGAGTACAAAAGCAATCTAATTTCAACGATTGTTTTTGTTTAACGAATTTCATATTATTTATTTATACAGGCCTGTAGAGTTGAGCTGATTTTAAATAAATGCGTTAAAATAGATTCTGAAGGGATATATAAACACTGATTACTTACGAGTCTACACATACAGAATAAACATAAAACGGTACGATGCGTTCTAAATACAAACACGGTTTTGAACAAAGAACGGAACGAACCTTGCATTGAAAAATTTACTTCAGCGTAAAACCGATTGAGCATTCTAATTCACTTTTCGATTATTGAGCTATCAGAAACACTTTTGCAATAGTGATCGAACGAAAATGAGGTTTGCGGTTGATGGAAAACCGATTGGGCATTCTAATTCACTTTCGATTATTGGGCTTTCTAAAACACTTTTACGACAGTGATCGAACGAAAGTGAGGTTTATGGTTAACGTCAAACCGATTGGGAATTCTAATTCACTTTTCGATTATTGAGCTATCTCAGAAACACTTTTGCAATAGTGATCGAACGAAAATGAGGTTTGTGGTTAACGGAAAACCAATTGGGCATGCTAATTCACTTTCAATTATTGGGTTTTCTAAAACACTTTTACGGCAGTGATCGATCGAAAATGAGGTTTGTGGTTAACGGAAAACCGATTGGGCATGCTAATTCACTTTCGATTATTGGGTTTTCTAAAACACTTTTACGGCAGTGATCGATCGAAAATGAGGTTTGTGGTTGACGGAAAACCGATTGGGCATTCTAATTCACTTTCGATTATTGGGCTTTCTAAAACACTTTTACGACAGTGATCGAACGAAAGTGAGGTTTATGGTTAACGTCAAACCGATTGGGAATTCTAATTCACTTTTCGATTATTGAGCTATCTCAGAAACACTTTTGCAATAGTGATCGAACGAAAATGAGGTTTGTGGTTAACGGAAAACCGATTGGGCATGCTAATTCACTTTCGATTATTGGGTTTTCTAAAACACTTTTACGGCAGTGATCGATCGAAAATGAGGTTTGTGGTTGACGGAAAACCGATTGGGCATTCTAATTCACTTTCGATTATTGGGCTTTCTAAAACACTTTTACGACAGTGATCGAACGAAAGTGAGGTTTATGGTTAACGTCAAACCGATTGGGAATTCTAATTCACTTTTCGATTATTGAGCTATCTCAGAAACACTTTTGCAATAGTGATCGAACGAAAATGAGGTTTGTGGTTAACGGAAAACCGATTGGGCATGCTAATTCACTTTCGATTATTGGGTTTTCTAAAACACTTTTACGGCAGTGATCGATCGAAAATGAGGTTTGTGGTTGACGGAAAACCGATTGGGCATTCTAATTCACTTTCGATTATTGGGCTTTCTAAAACACTTTTACGACAGTGATCGAACGAAAGTGAGATCATTGGAGTGAAAAGTGTTTTAGAATGCCCAATATTACCCTACTCCCTTACCCTATTTTATTGCAGAACAATAACGAGCTATATGAAAATCTAAAGATAAGTTAATTTGTATTTTAGCAATTTTACGTTTCCATCAAAAGTTCCTTAATTCTTTGTCGCATACTGTGTTTGTTAATATTAAACATGCTCTACATTTCCAAACTTAGTAGACGTAAGTCTGCCGTATAATAAACAAACAAAAACAAAGATAGCAATAGTTAATGAAAAATAAAACACTTTTGACATAATGACTTAAGTATTATTTTTTTACTCTGTCTTAGTAGTATAAATATTTACAGAGAATGAGATTTATTTCAGAAATGTTGTGTACAAAAAAACGCGGAAGTGATGATGATAACGAAATATTAACTTTCATATTTATTATTATAATTATTTCATAAAACCAATTAATCCTTAAAACATCAAAGAAAAATTTTCGAGTTGCTTCAAAGGTGAGGTCAAAGCGAGCTTTAGTCAAAAGAATAATCAAGGAAAGAAAACGTTGCCAAAGATCCGGTCAGCGGATAATAAAATCAATTTTATGCAAAGCCATGGAGTTAATTACTCTTTTCCGTAGCCGTAAATCTGCCTCTTTTTGGCAAAAACTCCTGAGACAGTAAAGAATGCTAATCTTTGCACCAATAAACAGTGTTGGCAGTTCCATGTTATTTGAAAGATGAAAGAAAATACAAGAATAACAGAAACAACGGTTCAGTATCTGAAATTTTTTATATAATTGTGATTTCATTGATTATATAAAAAACATATTTAAATTTACTAAAAAGATCGAGACACAGGCATGCGGACACATCGTGATTGTAGTCGGTCGTTAGAACAATCATTGCGTCATTTAAATTAAAATTAAGTATAACTTCTCGACATTTTTTCATAAATTACAAAATATGTCTGTAAGTTCGAAGTTATGCTATGCTGTTAATATTGCAGGCAACCAAATTGTTATTAAATTTTACTTGAAACAACACACAAAACTCATTCTTAGCGCAGTCAAATAATTTTGCAATTTCAAAACTTTCTTACTTCTCTGCAACATTAAAATACTCAGTTCCCTAACTTGTTACTCAGTATGTTGCGTGTAATTAAAAAAGTTTAATTCAAATGCACAATGTAATGTAATTCAAAATTCATTGTATTAGTAAATCGAATGATAATCAGAATTATATACTGGTAAAGTGATCACCGAAAACGAAAATGAAAGCTGAATAAAATGACACGTTTCGGTATAAAAGTTAAATGTATATCTAAAACCGATATTATGTAAACCGCTATCTACGGGTATTAATAAACTTGGAATAACGATAACTGATATTGTTATAGCTGGCTTAGGGTACTCCTGACAATCTCTGATATTCAGACCTCGAACATTGTAAGGGACATCAATATTTATGCACCTTTCTTGTTTAATATTTTGTAGGATTCGTGATACATCTTTACCGTTGCTACTAAGTTTAAGTATTTTTGGTTTAAATACCTAACCAACTCATATTGTACCGAAACGACTAGTTCAGTTCTCATCTATGTATAAATAGCATTCCATGTCACATCATAAGTGCTCGACTTAATATACTTAATTTAAAAATATAAGGATTTATGCACAAAATTAGGTACTAGTTTCTTATAAAACTATGTAGAAACATTATCTTTATATCAAAATTAATAAAAAGTAGCTTTTAAATCTATAATCTAAGAACATAAATTTGTTGTTTGTGTGTTTGTCTGTTCTCTCTTTTTCCCACTCTTTTTCCATTGTATACGCGTTGTCAGCGCGTTACCGGGTCAGCTGGTCTATAATCTAAGAACACAAATTTGTTGTTTGTGTGTTTGTCTGTCCGCTCTTTTCCCCGCTTTTTTCCATTGTATACGCGTTATCATAGCAACGCGTTACCATAGCAACGCGTTACCGGCTCAGCTAGTATTTTTATAATAATATAAGCGCGATATTTAGTTCTTACGCTTCCGTGCCTGTCGTTCATTTAAAACAAACCACTTTCACTCGCTTACAGGCGTCTTTTTTCTTTGTTTTTTATATTTAATCCTGACGTTTCGACACCTTGATCACGGCTTTATTAGTTTGATATAAAGGTAAGGGTGTCTTCACAGTTTTAAGTGAATCTAGATAAACCCTAGATTGAAAGCAAATAGTTTTCCTCGGTAAGTATATAGACATAAACGCTACATAAACATAGCCAACAGCTATACTAGCTTCGAACTTAAAAATAATTTTATATATAATAATTTAATAATTTAATATTTCATGATGTTAGATTGCATTATAATTTTTTGTTAATCAAGAAACCAATGGATACAATGAAACGTTTGTAAATTCTATTTATATACAAGGTACCGATTATTGGCATATCTTTACTGTCAATCTAATGGATGAACTGTCAGAATAGCGTTTATAATATTTTAATTAATTAATTATTAAAAAAAAATCTAATATTCCTAGTTTCAAATTGGTAGAAAAGGCAAGGTACCCAAAGTTACGATAAGTTAGTTTTTCTATCTACAATGGTAATGAAGGTTTAACAAAACTAAACTCATAAAATAGTGTAAATAGCTGCTTATTATATAGAAATATAAAATGGTTGTAAAAAAGCGAGGTTGTTTTGGTCAAATAAACAAAATGCGAAACGCCAGCTGTAGTGGTTCGGTAGAAGAAATAATAAATTTGTGCTCTGCAATCCGATTGAAGCACATAATAATATAACAAAATAACAGACAATTTATCGTAATTTCACCTAAAAAAATATATTTGGTTGGGCGCAAGGCTGACTTTGATAAACGCACAACCTTCAAGGGGTGGGGTGGTATAGTAAAGCCGGGTGTCGGGTTCAAAGTATTTTGTTTGGAAAGTGACAAAGGAGCGAATTCCGAGATTGTGCGTTTGATGAAAACCAAGCCCGGACTTCCTGATCTCCTTATTCAGATTAAACCATAGATAAACTTATTATTATCTCTGTGAATGTCTTAGGGAAAATTATATTTCTATAAATCACTTGTTTTGTTTTAATTTCCTGTTAAACAAAGTTGAGTGTTCACACTTTTTGATATTTCCTGCATTTGCGACACTCATTTTTTTATTATACGTGTAAGAATGTTTGGAAAAACAACTTTTATAATTATTGGTTTTATATAAAGTTTATTTTTGCTCACCAAGTACCAAGTTATACAAGTTTACTTTATTTTATACAAAAAATGAAAATAAAGATAGTCAAATAAATAATTAAAACCATAAGGCCAGAAGAACAATTTGCAGTTTTATCGTTTAATCCGATATTTACGAGACAACCTTTGAACGCCTGCATTATTATTCGATATTTCTTTCGATGTTGAAGGTAGTTAGCGTTTAACATTAGTGAAACGATACTAGCTCTTAGTAGAAGTTGAAATACGTCTGTAAAATTCGACACGTTTGCCAGCGTCTCGGTAGCTCAGCGGTCAGAGCACTCGCCCGGATAGCGAAAGGTCGTGAGTTCGAACCTGAGGGGTCGGAGGCGTAGTTGTTTTTTAACACGTATTTTATACCTTATACAAATATTGCATATATTGCATTGTGAATGCAAAAAATTAAATAAAAACATAGATAGTTATCGTGTGTAAACATACACATAACATACAAAAATAAAATATATTACATGGAAGTAATTTTGCCAATTAGCCACCATACACCATACGGCAGAGCAGGAATAATACCAATCCTTTACACTTAATTGTATAGTAAAAGGCGACTAATGATACTAGAGTCAATCACCATATACCACGGACAGTAGCATTTTTCGAATTTTGGTCTCTTACTGCGCACTTCCACCTGAAAAGTGTCGAAATTGTGATAAAACCCTATCCCATTTTTAGGGGGGCTTCCATCGTCTTTCATCTGAGATGATAAAAACAATAAGAAAGTTGTCATTTAAATTCAGCATTATATAATATAAAGGTTTGATAAGCAATAACATATCTATAACGACACTTCTCGACATTTTACCGACGTTCCTAAACGAAATCCGAATCATCAGATATTCCGATTAAAAAAACGTGCCTCAAGAATAAAGCACAAAAGATTAATACTTTGAATATGTAATCGCGTGTTTCTTTATAAAGCTGAACAATATAATAGCTGCCACGAAAGCCGAAAAGGCTTTATAGCCCTCTTGAAATACAAATAGGCGGAATTAAGTGCGCCTCAAGTCGACCTACAATTGCGATTTTTTTTCTAACTCTTTTACGATAGGCATACATGCGATACTGGAATAATGTTTTGATGCCATTTCGTAACTTCAGACTTAGTTTGATACTTGGCTTTATCGTTCTTTTGTTTTTTTACTCCACCTTTCTTTGTTCCAATAAATAAATCTTATGTTGACGTGAATTAAAAAATAATATTACAATAGATATCGGTAGTAGTCACCTACAACATGAAGAGATGGCGATAATTAGCAGTTTAAAAAACAATTTGAAAGTTTATTGGGTGTGTTAAGGTCTCGGTAGCTAAATTAGATGAGCACTCGCTTAGAAAGGGAGAGGTTATGGGTTTGAGTTCCGTCTTATTCCTGTGACAAGTTGAATTTTTCCCTAGTTCATTTAGATGTAAAATCTGTATTTAACATAAAAAATATATGTATATTGTTAGTGCTAAATAGTATGTTATTTTAAAAGAAAAAAAACTTTAATGATACTTGTATAATTGAGGGGTATGACAACTATTACAGTTATGACTGGTGCGACGAAGACAAGATCAAGAGCCGGTTCAAATCAACTCTAACATATTACAATCCACCGCAATCTCGACTACAACGTTAACCGCATTATGTTACTGTCTATGAATCTTCTCTAGAACATAGCCGATAAGACATAGTTAAATTGTTTACTGAATCTATTCATAATTACAATCACATTCGGATGGTTGTAACCAATCCGTTAAGAAGTCCGATAGCGAACAGAACTAAATTAATTTTATTCTTGGCAATCTTGTTATCAGCGATATTTGTTATCTGGAATAAGTCAATATTTTTTTTATACACTAAATAGGCAGCGCTTGACCACTATCTCGCCTGATGGTAGGCGATAATGCAATCTAGGATGTGATGCGCTTGCCTAGAAGATACCTATTCAGTCATGACTTGAAGACCCCTAAATTGTATTTGTCAGGAAACACAGATTTAGACAAAGAATTCCACTCCTTAGCGATACGTATCACAAAATTGGAACCAAAACGCTTAGTGCGACTCTTTGGTATATCTACCATATAATGGTGTAAGTCTGGTTGTCCAATGAAAAACAGGACGGCGGAACAAGGTGCAATTCTGCTGCATAATATTCCAAAGTAGTAAAAACGTCGACATAATGTTGACCGGGGTCGGTCAATGCAGAATATTTTTTAAATTTCTTGAGATATACATGTGGTAATGTGATTCTCCACAAAAAGTTTCGTTACGTCGTTTTTAGTATCGTGGTTAAGTAATCAAATAGATCGGTTACATGACTGTGATTTCACCCAAAAATTACTTATATGATATCAATAAATAAATATTAAATAAACATTGCTCTGAACCCCAGTTAAGTAACTGAAGCACTTGTCGAATGTAATCCAGAAACAACGACGTTAACACAACACCAAACACTGAATAAATCATTGAAAAAAATTGTATCTTACACCACATCAATCTTTTAATGAAAAACACAGAGAGGGAATCTACGATAAACCTTCATATATAATACGGATGAATGTGTGCAAAACTGAAACACTGAAAAACAATTGTTTTCTTATACAAACTCCTATTACATAAAACTAGCTGACCCGGCCACGCGTTGCTATGGTAACGTTATTTGATTATAAAAACTGTTATTCCTAGGCTTATGGTAACTATGGTAACTATATATGGTAACAAACACACACCACACACAAAGTATTGTCGTAATATAATGTACTGATTATCAAAATTCCATATTGATATATGAAAGTTATATATATATGTATGTCCATATTACAATAATATAACTATTTATATACATACTGTAAGGCTTGTGTTATGGATGATAGGATAACCCTTAGTATCCAATACACAAGCCTAACAGTACTTTGAGCCAGACCAATTAGAGTAAATGTAACAAATATTATCTATTCATTGGTTCAGTATTGAAGAGTAATTATAATATATAGCCGTTATTAATCTGTGGTAATGTCAATGGCATATTCAGTTGGCGAGTTTTGGATAATATTCATGTGTCCCAAGACCCTGGTTTTAATTGAGTTGAAGACAAAGAGTAATCAAGACCACTAATAGTTCAGTTCAATGTTGAATATCGGGGTTACATCAATTTTGATTGTAACGAGCCGTTGAGTATTGAAATCTTCATTATTCTTGATTCAACCGAAGGAGTATTATAATAAATAGATTAAATATTATTTATTAGCTCAAACAGTGATCTCCTTTTAATTGCTCAGTACATTTTTAGAAATATTTGTTTAATGCCAAAAACAAAAATATTCAAGTGAATATGCTTGTTAGTCTAAGCGATTTTGTACGCGTGGTGTAGTAGTAACGAAGAATTAGGGATACCTATTTTAGTACAAAAATATATAGTACGCATATTTGAAGTGGCGAAAGCCACTAGCTGTCCGACCTTTTTATTATACGTATATATTTTATTCGAATAGATGTACAGGTGCCAAATATCAAAAAAAAACTAAATACATTCTTCTAATTATTAAAAACTTTTTTATGGAACCAAGTGATGGTTTTTAATATATATAGCGCGACCTTTTGAATTTTGCTATTTATTATGATATTCATTCAAAAGCTTTTTTTCCTCCTATAATAAAACCAAAATGAACCCTTATAAATGTTTTCTAAATACATATCAAAAAAATATGTAATTCGATATTACATGTAGCACTTTAAAAATATACCTGATAAATAAAGTATTCATAATAAGTTCTTATAATAAAATCCCCTAAATAAAAAAGATTTTACCTTAAGATAGGTTCAAATCGCACTTGCAGTACCTACTTCAAAGACAGAATTGGCAAAAATTCTGAAATTGAGTTAATAATGCTAGAATTTCCCAAAAGCGTTGAGACATTCAAGCATTGTAAACTCAGTTTCGGAAAGTTTGACAATTTGTAATACTGCAACGTTAGCGATCCTGCCTTTCGCACCGACAGTCCTGGGTTCGAATCCCGGAAGGGGCAATTGTTTGTATGATGAATACGAGCATTTGTACTTGAGTCATGGGTGTTTATATATATTTCTACAAATATTACATATCTATGTATCATATATGTACATGTATCCGTTACCCTAGTATCCATAACACAAGCCTTACAGTGTTTTTTTATATAATAATAATATACTGTATCGTATTATCCTTAAAATTCCATGTTTTACTAATATCTGGAGCAGCTATAATATGGAAGCGGAGTTGTACAAGTTACTTTATAATTATTTAACAGAAAAAACTATGTTTTCATAAAATACTTATAAATCTTTAAAGGATTCGTTTTACAAAATCCATACGTCAAAAAAGGTGTTTAAAAATTGTAATATTAATTCTGTCAACTTACCGCAATGAATTCACAGGGTGAAAATCCTGGAGATTTCCGCCGCCCTAGAGTAATATTGAATATCAAACTAAAAACTAGTTCCTGAGTAAAATTTATCCGAACGCGGTCCAACAGCTCACGTAGAGCAGAGAGCTGTGTAAATAACGCCTTAATAGAATTTCTGCCTCAACTTGGATCTACGTACAAATATCCGTGTATACGTGGGTTAGTACATCCGAATATCCCAACTCGGATTCGTGACGGGGCTCGCGCAACACGTCTCCAGTTGGAATTTTGAAATTGAGAATTGGAATTTCAATTGGTTCGTGGTTTTAACGCCACTGCCAGTTGTCTCGTGGCATGCGTGATAGGTGTTTATTAAATTTCCAATGCGCTAGTTGACATAAAGCTTTACACTTAAACGTATCGTAAAAGGTACACCATACTTTTCGAAGGCCAAAATTGAGCAACTGCAATCGCGCTTCATCGACCTGCCAGATTATATCAACGCTCCTCTCCCGCCCCCCCCCCCCCTTCTCATTTTTATTTTTTGAGGATTATAGATTATCGATTTTTTTCAGGATTATCAATTATCGATTTTCATAAAATTTTATATTCCGCTTTTTTGTCTACGTTTGTTATTATAATCAGTTAATCTTTGTATGTTTGGATGTAGGAAGTAACTCCCGTAACTATTATGTATCAGATTTTAAATTCTCCTAAAACTATTTAATAATCTATCCATACAATTAAAAATCGAGTCAAAATAGGCTATATATTATGACGTTAAAATATATTTTAAATACGATACATAAATTGGTGAATATATCGGAAAGTTTTATTTAAATTTATTTTTAATAAAATTAATGGGACCTTAAACTCTTATTATTATATATTTTATCATCAAGGATATATACTATTATTACATATTTTATTATATATATATATATATAATAAAATTATATGTGTATTTATATGTATATAAATATATAACATAGAAATTTATAGTATTAACAATTATGTGATTTTTAGGATAAATATAAAAAGTAATATTTTTGATTTATTATTGATATTGTTATAAAAAACAAAATATAATAAAACACATATTGATATTTAAATGATTTTGCAATAACGTTAGTCATTTGACTGGTACTCTTCTAACATTCTAAGGGTGAAAGTTTGTGAGTACTCTTTCACGCAAAAAGAAACAGAACTTATTTCGATGAAACTTTATGCCAATAATTATTTTTTTAGTTACATATAAGATTAACAGCTATAACTTAACGATTAACAAAAAGATATCGACGGACAGCCATTCAAAGGTACTCGTATATGATAAGAATAACTCAAAGGTTATGTGGAGAAAATGGAATGTTTGATAACTATTAACTATCGTAAACATGTCAATAGATGTCGCTGTTAGGTAAATATACAGACTGCTAACAAAATTTTTTTACTGTTTATATAACCTCGCCCAACCTCTCCCGTATCAACACAGGAGTTTAATTTATACTGCAAATAGGCAGTGTACAAAAATTAAATCTCAATGCGTGCGAAGCCGCGTGAGTAAGCTAATATGGCAATAAAGATAAACTTTCTGACCCGATCTTGCTCAAGTATCAAAATACTTACCGAGCTGGTGTAGTTGAAAATATTTCAAAATCCTTCAATTCGCCTTTCTTTAGCCAAGAATGTAATCTTCAATCGAAAACGTAACTCTTTCTATGTTTTTGTCGACTGTCAAAAATACACCTAATTATTATAAATATTTTTCAAGTTTGACTTTTTTTAATCTCACGCCTTATATCATAAACCCATCGATCTTACAAGCACCAAATTTCCATTTCATCATTCTCACAGACAACCCCGCAATAAAATATTAAAGGCAAAGCGCCTCACAATCTCTTGTTATATTGAATCCAAGTCTCACGCGCGTCGTTGCAAAGAAAAAAATCGAAATTGGATTTATGGGGCCGTTCACTTACTCCTTGCATTTTATGAAAGCCTAGTACTTCTGTACGGAGAATAGGTACGTTATGCACTAAGGTGCGATATTTTCAACTAACAACTAATATTTTAAAAGCTTCGTTTGATTTGTTTTGTACAATAAAGTTTTATCTATTTTTGAAATCATATTGCTGGGGTTAAATCTACAATAATTTTAAAAGCGGACATATTATACCCACCTGGGACCTAAGACAGAATGTTCCGTACAAGATAAATGGAAATAGATTCAGTTCCAAGGAAAATTTTGTATTTAGTGATATAAAACGGTGTTATGAGAATTCAATTTAGTATGCTTCGGATCTGATATTTAATATTTCATATGATTAGAGTTGCGTAATGTAATGAAAATGAACTACAATCTTTCCAATAAAGTTGTTTTTATTATGAATCTAACTAAAAAGGTATATTCCTTGGTTTTTATTAAATCTTTACACAATTGCTTTAATTTCAAAGAGGTTACAAACAAAAACAATTCGAAAAAAGGGTGAATATTGAAACAGCGAAAGCGATTTAGAATAAAAAAAAAGAAAATTAAATGTCCCCAGAATCAGAAGTGTGCAAAGCAAACAAAAACAATTTGTGATTCGTGAAATGAACTAGAAAACTTCCAACGGTTTGGCCCCCAAAAGTTTTTCAATTAAGAACGAGATGGTGCTAGGACGAATGATGCTCCTTGTAGCAACATTGATTTTTTTAGCCTCACCTTAAATGAACAAATCTTCTTGTATACCTGTGTACGCTGCTTTAGATTATAGTGATGGATGGATGTATGAAGGATGATGGAACACGGTGTATAAATATAAATCTCTTAGCTACTTTTAAACGATGCGATATTTTGTTTTTCAATACATTGCTGGTAACTTGATCTTTTTTTTATTAATTGCTATTTTGGTACTTTCTAAGTTATGTTGTGTTTTATCTATTAGTTGGTCATGTTTTGTGTACACATATATCTAATAAAGTACTTTTTCTGCATAAGGTGCATATATATTTTGAGGTTACTACGTGTAGGCTAAATAAGTATCATAAAAACTCGATGCTAAATAATAAAATACTCATAAAACTTTTAATATTTGTCACATGTTATGATGATAAAGAGGCGCTAGTGTCAGCTTAAGAAATACATGAAAAAATCGACGGATCTGTCAAGGTTTCGGTACATAGTTTAATTTGAAGACTGCTCGTCTGGATAGCAAGGAGGTGTGAGTTCAAATTCACCTGATAAAAGAAGATTTTTTCTTGTTATAATTTATTTAAAATATAATACAAAAAAAACTAAACTTATAAACCAGGTTATTGAAAATAATCTAATACAATGTTATTTCATGTTGTAGTTTATTATCAAAGAATATGCCATTTTTAGAAATCGATTAATTAATTTCTATGGACCGCCGTTTTTACTTTATTCGACCTGAAATAAATCACTACAAGAAAAAATGTAAATCGCACCATTATTAATGACATCAATACAGTAAGTAATAAAAATCAAATGAGTGGCGTTTTACAATCGAGTTCCGTTTAAAGTAATTGGAAGTAATCGTTTTATCCCGATAGGTTTTACCGCGTTATAATGCTTTGTGTGTGTATAATGTACAACGAAATGAGCAATCTCCGAGAACTTATGGTGGTGCCTCACGTTGCAATTTTATTGACTTTTTTTGGTGATAGTATCTACTTATTAATGCGAGGAAAAATAGGCAATATAAACTACAGAGCTACATCAATTTGTAGATTTATAAATAAATTACTTTTAATTAAATTTAACTTTGGATTGTAAACTAGCAATTTGTATTCGTTTGATAAGTTACATGATCTGGTTTACCACACTGGTAATTACGAATGATTTTAAAGACCTAAGCGGGAGTAGCTCTATCTTAAAAGTGTAACGAGCCCTAATGTCATTCTGAACATTCACACGCAGAATGTGAAAAATTTCCAAAAAATTAAAACTTGGTGCGTAATTTAGATCAACAGCGTTATTAATATTATATTAATATTTTCATTATCTTTCCTAAATCCCTTCCTAACTAAACCAATGCAATAGTAATGCTGTGGATGGCATTGAATAGTTTTTCAAGTATAATGCGCACCACGTTTTAATTTTTTGGAAATTTTTCAAATTCTGCGTATGAATGTTCAGAACAATACATAATATTCAATAAATTTTAGAATATTTGTATCGTAAATTTTCATTATGACCAAAAATTTATTTTTATCTTTTTAGTCCATTTGTAAAAATTTATTTTCTCCTTTTTAGTACATCTATAACCCGTAGTAAAACGTGGTTTTTTTAAAGTTTTTTTAATAAAGTATTTATTTAACTCTTTTTAGTTTTAAATTATCTGAATTGTGCCTACTTAGTTCTTCAATATATACATGTAATATATATCAAATATCCAGACACACCACGTGGAGGTTAATTTAATTAAAGCCTAATTAAGTGGTTTTAGGATGTAAAACTGATTAAATATGAAATTAAATAAATTAATTAAATTGAATATTGTTAGGTGAAACAAGCCTGTATACAAAATTTCAGCCAAATCGGATAAGAGGAAGAGGTCGAAATAAGGATCTCAAATTTTGACGACAAACCAACAGACAGACAAGTGAAGTTAAGTAAAACGTGGTAATATCCTTTTTTTCGGTGGGAAATGCTTTACGCATGCCCCACCGTTGGGTAGACGGTGGGGTTATGTGGGACTCACCCGTCAGTAAATGGCTGACGAGCATACCCACTAAAACCCCCCGCTGTACTTCACATCACCGGTGGGCCTTGTGGGACCCTTCTTCGGAATCACCACTACAGCCCGGTGATTAGTCCCTTTGGACTCCTCCACGAATCGGTGTTGCCTGAGTACAGTCAGGCATCACCACAGGCCAGCGAGGTGTGTGTAATGCCACCAATGGATACCCGGTCCACTGATGGCCACCCCACTGCCTTCTCCCAGTTATATCGGGATTTGCGCGGCATAAATGCGCCGCCGTCTCCCGACTCTCTTCCTCCTCATTAAGGCCGCATTTTGGGCTTCCTCCCGGATCCTTTCTGCAACCTCCTTCTGCGAGATGACGTCCTCGCAGAAGGAGACTACTGCCTCCCATGATCTCTCGGTCGCCAGCATGGCCTTAGCTACGCCGGCAAGCGACAGGTCCCTTCCAATCACCGACACCAGAGTGCCGCGTTGCAGGATCCACGCTGGGCACACCTCCAAGGTGTGCTGCGCGGTGTCTACCGCAGCGCCGTACTCGTGGCACGATGGGGTCGGCTCCCTCTGAATGCGGTTCAGGTACTTTCCAAAGCATCCGTGCCCGTAGTCATAAAATATCCTAGAAAAATCGGCAGTTTTCTAATATTAGGGGTTAAAGTATGAAATTGCCGATTTGTACTGAAAATCTATATTGTTTATTTTTTAAATTTTTTACAAATTTATTTAATCAAAATAGTTGCCATTATTATCTATACATTGCTGCCATCTAATGGGAAGGTCATTAATGCCTTTGCGATAGAATTCCGACGATCTAGACTGCACAAACTGTGTGAAAGCATTTTGTACTGCCTCCTGGGAAGAAAACTTCTTGTCACGTAGATAATTGTCCAAATCACGAAAAAAATGGTAGTCCGTTGGAGCAAGGTCTGGTGAATACGGAGGATGACGAATGGTTTCTAACTGCAGTTCCTGAAGGGTCAAAATGGTTTCTCGTGCTGTGTGAGGTCTCGCGTTGTCGTGGAGCAATAATGGTGAAGATCGATTCATGAGTCGGGGCTGTTTTACTGCTAGTTTTGTCAACATGGTTCGGAGTTCGGCACAATAGACATCTGCCGTTATTGCTTGACCAGATCGGAGAAAACTATAGTGAATAACACCATGCTGAGACCACCAAACAGTTACCATTACCTTTTTATTGGTAAGTTTTGCTTTAGGACACTGTTGTGGCATTTGACCTGGGGTCAGCCATTGCATTTTTCTTTTCCGGTTATCATAAAGAATCCACTTTTCATCACATGTTACAATTCGATCCAATATTCCTTCATTTCTGTACCGGTTCAACAAGGCAACACAAGTTTCAACACGCGTTTCTTTCTGCAGATCAGTCAAATCATGAGGCACCCATTTTTCGTATTTTTTTATTTTATTGATTTGACGCAAGTGAGTCAATATTGTGGGTAAGGTAACGTTAAACCATGCCGCTAATTCCTGGGTACTTTGACTAGGATCGGCTTCCACTATCTCTCTTAATTCATCGTTATTTACCTGTGTGGGCGGTCTTCCTCGTGGCTCGTTCTTTAAGTCGAAATTTCCATCACGAAAGCGTTTAAACCAAAATCGCACGGTGCGTTCATTAGTAGACCCCTCTCCAAACGCAGCATTGATATTGCGGGCTGTTTCTGCCGCGTTAGTTCCGCGTCGGAACTCGTATTCAAAAATAACTCGAATTTTCGCAGTATCCATCTTTCTTGTCTAAATTGAATAACAAAAACAATTGAAAGTCGATATTCAAATGTTTTACATTTTTTAAAAAAAGAACATCATAGAAACCATTTAAAAAAAGTTTCATTCGAAAACCTCAAACCATGAAGATTCTATGTCAATTCAAAGAACCTATTGCAATAAAACGGCAATTTCATACTTTAACCCCTATTATTATCCTTCATTTTTTATTGCCTGTAAAAAGAAGAAAAAACTTTTACATAAACATTCTTCATTCGTGTTTATTTCTAGACTTTATTACCCGAGAATGCCTTAGACTTATTATTACTACTATAAAAGGTACAGTTGATAGCAATTATACTCCAAAAATTCGATTACATCATAAACGCATTAAGTAAGTTAAGTAACTAAGTCAAGTTAAATCCACCTTATTAGTTTATCATCATGAATAATATCCAAGATATTAACAGGTTCACGTTTACAACTTCTCAAAGTTACAAAGACCACATCAAAACACTTTGTAGATATGTCAAAAACATTGATACATTGATACAGGAGCTTACGGAAAATAGGGAAGCAATCTACAATTTAGCTTGCAAGGTCTTAAACCTCACTAAAGCAGAGCTCTCAACCCTATCGTAAAGACATAAGACCCGTCTTATCCTATTGAAGCCTGAGCAAGAATTACACTAAGTGTTGGCATGCATAATTCAGGCATCCAAAATTCGATTGGTCGTCGTATATGTAACAAGATGTTAGATGTGTGAGCGGCATCTGTTCTACACTCATTTTTATGAGGTATCCAAGAAGTGGGGAATAGGAACAAGGCAGTTTGATTAAATAACCAACTGATTCATTGTTGTCGTATAATAAAAATCGACGCAAATGCTCCATATTTATTAATCCTTACTAATATTATAAATCGGAAAGTGAGTTTGTTTGTTTGTTTGTTTGTTTGTTCCGCTTTCACGCTGTAACTACTGAACCGATTGCTTTGAAATTTTGCAGACGTAAAGACAAAAGTCCGGATTAAATAATAGGGTACTTTTTATCCTGGAAAAATTGATATTCCCGAGGAAAAACAAAAATATTGTTTGCTTGATGGATGGATTGTAGATGGCGCTGCGTGTCTTTTAAAACAACGTAAAATATTGCAAACGAATATAAACATGTAAATTTAGAAGCTAAATGATACGATAATGAATCCCCGAAAATGAGGAATTCCCGAGGGATGACGTACAATTTGTTTTATCGTCTAAACTATTTTTTTTTACATCTACTTAAATGTTGCCAACGAATATGAATATGTAAATTTTAAAGCTAAATAATACGAAAATGAATCCTCGAAAATGAGGAATTCTCGAGGAATGACGTACAATTTGTTTTATCGTCTAAATTGTTTTTTTTACATCTACTTATCCTGAAATCACTAAAGTATACTATCCAGCGTTACATCGCGCTTCTTAGATTTTTCCGTGGGAATGAGAAGTTTTCTTATAGTTGTGCTTTATACCGCAATATAACCGAATTCCACGCGGGCGAAGCCGCGGGCGGAAAGCTAGTAAGATATAAGAATATTCACGACAATTAGCCAAACCAAAAGAAAGTGCGGTAAGGCTTGTGTATTATGAATACTAGGCTAACCTAAGTCATGGATATATATATATATACAAATGCTTGTAATTATTACAAAAATATCTGCCTCTTCCAAGAATGGTACAAGGTTCCCAGAACCGTCAGTAAGAACGGTAGGACTGCTGCCGTTGCTCCAAACGGTCGTCAATGAGAAAAGACATTTCATGAAAAGTATGAGAATAAAGTAAACCTAATACATTTTGATGGTTTAGTTTTATCTTTTTAAAGTAAAATAAAAATTAATCACTTCAGAAATCTAAGTTATGAAATAGATTCAGCTGTAATGAAATATTCCTACGAATCACAATTTTTTGTGGGCAAAAATATGAAAGCAAAACATGCGACCGACAGAAATTCATAACTTTAAAAAACAAAAAGAACATAATATGAAGTTTTCAAAGAATTCAAGAAAGAAATTTTCTTTTGCTAACTCGCTAAGATAGGAAAAACTTACAAAAGGCGCTTCTCGTAACTAGTACGTTTTATTCTCTGCTAACAAAGAGTAAATAATTAAAGCCAAAAAGTTTGATGCGCCAATTATACTTTCAATTACTGGCAATCTGTGAATATCTGTTAATTTTATTCACCAAAATTTTAATTAACTACGGTCGTTCGTTTCTTTAAGCAACTTTTATATATTTATACTATGCTTAGATATTCAAAAAATCATTATATTGTTTGTGTAACTATCTTACGCAATTTTTATTATTGAAAATGGAAACGTTTGTAGTACATCAGTGAAGATCGTACTCGGTTTGTTTGGGTAAAAAAAGACGTCATAACTGAAAAAAAATTTTTTTTCGCAAGGCTATCGAGGCGCGCTGAGGGTTCCATACAAACCCGTAGGTATATAAGTAAAAGTCAATCATTAAAAATATTTTTATTATATGATGTTACTAAAAAAATACGGTTTTCTTAATTTTTCCTCTATCAATGCTATAAGTTGCTTCGTACCAAATTTCAAGATTTTGAGTTCACGGTGTACCCTGTAGGTTTTGATTCCCTTGCGAATGTTGAAAATCTGCGGAAATTTGCGGCATAAACGGCTGTATCTTTTGATTGCGTTGGCTTAGAAGTTTGATTTTTTTTCACAACTTCAAGGGATTATTTGTATTTGATGTATTACACCTGAGTATTTGATGTAAATTCCAGCTTGATACCTCTACGCGTTTCTGAGAAAAAGGGTCTTGACAGACAGACAGACGGACGGACGGACGGATGGACGGACAACAGAGTGATCCTATAAGGGTTCCGTTTTTTCTTTCGAGGTATGGAACCCTAAAAATAAAGGCCTAGTTGACGCGTGTTTTAAAATCGCATGGTAATTTTTAAATCATGCCAACATGCCAACATGCCTCCATTAAAGTGTAAAGCCGTGTTATTTTATTTAGGATGACAAAAAAATTACAGAGAAGTAATATTTGATAATTTGATTCATCTTTGACTGAAAGGTAAATTAATTAAGATTTGGTACCTATAATTGCAAATAACTGATCATCATTATACAATGACTTTTATCATAATCATCATCAGTAATTATGTAACTTGTAGATGTCTTGAAAGAAAACACCGTTGGGGAATAAAAGAACATGAACAACAACGCTGGAATAAAGCAGATTAGCGGATACTAGCGACTACAGATGCAGCTGGAAGTAACAGCTTAACGTGCTTCTGCTAAGCGTAGAGAATCGCGAGTTCATTTTCGGTCACCCATCAAATGAACGGCCCTTGCTTGATCTACGCTATCATAAGGGAGAACGTGCTCACCACTGCACCGTTTCTTTGAAACGATTGTCTGAAGTGACTATTAAAAAGGCAGCTAATTACTTTGAGCAGACTACTAATAAAAATGCATGGAGATAAAAACCGCACAAAAGTATACTATCTTCTGTCATTAGCAGCTAATAAACAAATTGAAGTTCCTATATTTTGTAAATTCTAGTTTTAAAGGCTGCGCAGTTGAATTGAAAGGGATCTCGACCGCGACCAAATACGATAAATCCTGAACTCGCCCGTAAATTATCTTGTTTAAACTCAAAAAAGCGAGGGAAATGAATTTCCCACCGACCACACGTTGTAAAAGCACACTTAGGGATAATTGCCTAATTTTTTATAGAATTTTATGGGCGGTAATAAGTATGATATTACTAAATTTCCTTTGCTCTCGTTTATTTTAAACAATCTTTGAACTTATATATTAATTAAAATTAGGCATGGAAATTACGGTAACTGCACAATATTAACAGCTTTTTCAAATAGTAAAAGCGTTGCTTCTTTAATCACGGGTCCTGTGGTAAAAATTAAATCCTTTGTGTAAGCCCAGACTTTAATCTATCCCCAATTCCAATTCAATCAGAATCAATACCGCTGATAACAATGTGATTAAGTGCAAAGCAAAACACGTTTTGAATTTTTCATTCACTTTGTATTGAGACCATCTGGAAAGGCCAAACAGCAATTTCCAATTATAGCCCATCGAATGTCAATGAAACTCTGTCCAAATATGGAATGGCAGAAAAACCACGAGTTCAGGCATAAATAAAAAAGATCAATCAAAAATGTCCCCAGCCAATATAAGAGCGGACCGAGACGGATGAGATATGAAACCGCTATGCAAATTGATACTGCAGCGACCAATCTGGCCGCGGTATTGTTTCCAGTTTTGGAGTTTCGCTATCTTTGTTAGTTTTATTTGACACTCGTAGAAAGATAAATTTTATTGATGAAAAGTCCTGTAGTGAATTAATAACATTGAACTCTCATATCGGGGATTATCTGTGGGTACTATTATTAATTAGTATAATTATCCACTTTTCTTCTGAAAACCACTATGGTGACTCTCTATTCTCGGTTTAGGGTCTATCCATGTGTAGCGTTGTAGCTGTATCTGACACCGATAGCAGTCACCCAAAAAAGCCATTAATTTGGATTTTTAGATTTAAAAGTAAGTAATTATAATGTCTGGTATAAAATACATAAATACAATATCATTTAAATATTTTTTCATCTCATTTCTTAATTGGAGCGGAGCGAGCGAAGCTCCCATGGATCAGCTTCAATGGCGCAATGTCTGTTACGTCATAACTTCCCGAGTTCATAATCGATTTTAATATTTTTTGTGTTGAATCGAATCAACAGGTTTAGGACCAGATTGTGACGGACGGACCTGAATTTTGAAATTTGCAAACATTCTCATCGAAATATTTTTTTTCTTTTTGTAGGTATTACGCTCCGCTCCAATATATGGTGCCAGCGTAGCTTTATGCTTAGCGACTGCATCGCCTAGTATTAAATTCAAATAAATATAATGTATTTCTTTTCTGAAATTTTTCCACTAAAAATGGCCGTTCTGTGAGTATCGACTTCTCTATCTGAGTTTAGAAATCGCTGACCTCGCAATAAATTCTTGGCTCTTAGAAATGTTAAATAATCATTTGCACTCTGATCAGGATAGTACATCAACATTATAGTATAGCACCGAGAATAGTACATCAACTGCTTTGAAAACTCGCTAGTTTTCCGAATAGTGAGCGGTTCCATGCTTGCATTAAAATGATTATGCGACCTTTTTGGCTATCGTTACGAAGGTTGGATATTAGTTATGAAGACAAAGGGTCGTGCCCCAATTGGCATTAACTGCTTACGTGTCAATATTTGCCATTTTTTATTGGTTGGCGTTTTGCAGCGATGTTTAAACTGTTACTGTCATTTTTGGATCACATATAAAGATATTTTTGTTTCTCCGATTAATTAAGTAATATATTTAATAACTTCGTAAAATAAAACATATTTTTAAATAAAAAAAAAATCGCAATCTTTTGTACGTTTCTTATACAAGGGTTTTCTTAAATTAAGCTTTTAATAATATAACTTTGTCAGATTACTACTTTCGAGTACCTATTAATTAATCTCTGAATTCAGACGTAGATGAACAGATGGACATGGCAAAAACAAAAGTTTCTTATATCTTTAATACTTTCATGGTCACTGATATTAATATTAATTAAAACGAGATCACAACCTTGTTTTTTATATTTGAGGCTCTGATTTTTTCGCTCATTTGTTATATGCGCCATCGTCAAGGAAATTTTAAAATTTTACGGGTGAGTGTTAAGGGGTAAAATTGTAATAATCCCGTTTTAATTAATACTAAAAGTTCCGCTTTGACACCGGAACCCTAAAAAATTGTAAATATTTTAAAAATTGGAACGACAGATATAATTTGCCTAAATTTCAATAAATCGTCTTTCAATAAAGAGATAGATAATCATTTATTTTCATGCGCTTAGACATTTCGTTAAATATCAACGAAACTATTTGTTCTTTATAAAAATCGACATAAAGTGGTTCGCCAAACCGGAAACACTTTAGAATATTTGCGAATTTCGTGAATCTTGCCAGAACCAAAATTGCTGTCTCAACTATGCGATTTGAAAGGAGAATTCCCTAAAGTTGCAGAGCCAAAACTGTTACAACATGGCACAGACGGATATCCGGAGAAATGGCCACTATTTTATGTGTATAGCGGTATAACAGGTCATACATTACATTTAAATCGCCACCAAGAAGGTTTTAAAGGATATTTTAGAGTGGAAGCACTCTTCGCTGGTTTTGCTTAGCTTAACAACATTCTAGAAGAAATGCGTTAGAAATTTATGAGTGTACCATTATTAGAGAGATTTTGAGAAAAAAAACATTTACTCACGGTATCTTTAATATCTGTTCTGTATTGAGGCTTTTTATTTTTGAACGGCACTACTGACTTAAAGCACCATTCATAAAGGCCGGTTTTGAAATGCTTAACGAAAAAATTACAGATACGAGCACCTCCGCACTTTGGGAGACACACCAAGTTATTGGCCTCTACTGAATTAGCAGTCGTGAACACAGGCTCATTTTCCCTGCAGCATTTTTCTTTATGTCTACCCGCATGTGTCCCATAAGTGTGAATGACGATCGACTAGAGATTTTAAAATGTTTTTGAAGTGATTGCGAAGTTGTTTATTACTTATGTAAATATACGTAAATGTCATTTTACACGTTTATGAAAGGAAATTATTTATTTATATGCTGAAATTGCTTAGTATGTTAATAGGACAATATTTTCATAAGAGTATGCAAATAACTTTAAATTAGTTAAAATAGCGAATTCTAATTAGTAGTTTTATGCAAAAATAAAATAAAAAAACGAGAATCAAAACGACACTAGTAATAAGCATAGTACATTAAATAAAAACTTGTCAAATTTTATTTTCAACTTTGAACAATATATAAATTAATTTAAATGTCTAGACTAAACAAAACACTGCATATGTACAGAATTTCCAAAGAGCCACGCCTTTAATCCTTTTAAAAATAGTGCAATATTTAAAAAAGCAGCAGTTCACGAATGGTCTTTTGATTGCGATTATAAATCGGTACCGTAATTATAGAGCAATTTCTTTGGCGGGGCTTTTACAGAAATAATGTACGAGTATATACTACTGCTCAAAACCTAACAAAAGCCTTTATTTTATATTCTCTTGTAATAATATCATTAACATTGAATCACACAGTACACACAATTGGAAAAATAATTTTTATTTGTAACTTTTAAGCATTTAATGAAAACATTTCTGATAACATTTGAGTGTTATTTTTTATATTACATGGAATTTTACATAATTATATATTATATTATTTTGTTCCATGGACACTTATTTCTCTTAGAAACAACGACTAAGCCACAACGACGAATACACAGAATATAGACGACCTAGAATGCGTATATGCGTCGACCAAATCGATACTGGAATATATTTCACTGTCACTTGTACTGCCGAATTGATAAGCGATTTTTTTATTTTTCCGGAATTCGTAATTAATTACGTTTCCAGTACGAATAATCCTAAAAAAAAAGCTTTTATTTATTGCTATTACGTATTATATACAAAACGATCAGAAAAATGTTTTTTGCCTTTTTCTTGCTAAACTTAAATATACGAATATATTGAAACTTTATCATGTCCAACGTTAGAAGTTACAAGATATGAGTGATATTTATAATATTATTATTATTATATATTTATTATAATTATTGCTCTTTTATTTTTATCAAATTTTCTTATGGAATATTTCCAAAATCTTCAGAAACGTCACATTTAGCATATTAAAAATTCATGCTGAAAAAAGGAGCCTCAAATGGAGTTCGATTCCGAGTTAACCTGACTAACCGAATCAGACGCCATGTTCGCCAATGAGCCACACGCCTGTATTTTTTAGGTTACAAAACAAACAAAAACAAAATATACTTATTATTAGATATAAAATACGTGTGTAAAAAACAACCACGCCTCCGAGCCGTTACGTTTTTACACACGTATTTTATATCTTATAGAAATATTGCATTGTGAATGCAAAAAATTAAATAAAAAACATATACTTATTATTGTTAAGATATAGATGGATAGCAAACTAAATAACTAAAGGGACGTCCCGTATAAAAGACTGTTAACGAAAAACTAAAGAGATCTATTCTTCTTCTTCCATTCGTTACTTACTTTTTTCTGTATGAGATCATAACCTGGGAAACACACGTTATATAATTCTTTCTCATTTACATAAAGATGATATAATACAATAAAATATGAAACAATTTATACTTATCAAAGTATTTATGTGTACCACATTCAACGTGTAACATAAATCTTCTTTAGATTGTAATTACTGAACGTTCCAATTAATAAACATATATGGGTACTACACACGATTAATTGCAAAATATATCACATTGTTTATCGTAAATTATACTTTTTCATTTTATAATAGAAAATAAAATAATACTGCTGCCACTTAATTTTAATGAAGTCATTTTTGTATTTAAATCATTTTAACAGTAATATACTTACATAATAAATACATTAATTTCTGTAATCATATATCGATACCCCCAAGCAAAGAGTCGGTAATCGAAAAATGCAAATTTTACTAGAGAACATATTTACTGTTTTGTTTTACGTTGTATTAGCTTTTACAAAACCGTAATGAGTTTTATTTATGGCAATTATCTGGTGAACGAGACTTATCAAAAGTAAACATATTTTTTTAGAATGCGTTACAGTAATTTATGTGAAATAATTTTGTAAATTTATTTCTCTGCAATAAACGTATACCTTGTTATATCTTCATAAGAATCATTATAAATAATCGAAATCGAATAAAATACTAATATTTATTCTAGTCTACAAATTCTAAATTCATCAAAACAGTAAAAAGTCTAAAATACTTCTTTACCGACTTCATACTTGGTGCATCGATATGTTCACAATGCACAACTTGTGGCTTAAATAAGAATTTATACACAATATAATTTAAATTTATATATATTCATATATAATAACCCTTACTAATGACTCTAATCATAAAAACTAAGCATAGACCAACAGATAAATCTCTTTCTACAGAAATACAAAGCATAGGCATACAGACGTACGGATCACGCTATTGTATAATCTTATGGTTAGATTGAAATCTCTGGATCCCCCATACTCGGGGGAAATAACTGAATAGTGCCAGTTAATTTTCTGGGGATATGGATATAGAGGAAATGGAAATGAGAAATTAAAGTTATCATTTGAAATGAGACATATTTTTTGTTTTATAAAGATTTTTTTTGTTTCTTTGATAAAAATTCATTTTCAAGTATTTACTTAAAAAGACTTGTATATTTTTAAAGGATGGGCATAATGTAGACAAATGACAATTACCGTATCATTACCATTTTTTATTGCACAAACTTACTGCTGTTAACACAACATAATTCAATATATAGATAATAATAGGCCATTTACAAGTTTTCACTTACAATACATGAAAGAGAATGCAAATTAAAAATATACTATGAGATAATATGTTGTAGGTACTTTTTATAAACATGTGTTAACTTATGTTAACTGCTATTGCACCTTGCTTCTAATGCCACGAAAATATCCTAGCCTTTCATTTTTTCTCTCCATACACTGAATCCAAACTTTAGCACTTTTAAGTTACTTATCCCGAATACGATGTAGATCCAACTGACTTCTCCGAAAAAATGATACCCGCCTTTAAAGGATTGTCGAAGTCAATAGACTATCTTTTGAGCACCGGATGTCAGTAGAATCTACGCTTCACAAAATTAGTATTGACGATACAATTCATATTTATTGTATAATTATCTTAATAATAACAATAATAAATATCGTCGTTAATAATTATTACAACGCTAACACATGGTGCAGTTGATTTCATATTTCGGAGACGTATTAAAGGATGCAGTTGCCTTGACTATACAGTACTTTGATGGCTTCAATATCACTGAAGTTTGAACACCATCTAAAAGGAAATCTGATCGCCTTAGAAGCTCGATTTAGTATGTTGATCAAATATTAAATTTGAATTAAGTTAAATGAAATACATATTGATATGAAATAACATTAATAGAAAAATACTAGAAAAAATCGTCTCGGCTTACGAGTGAATTTTGAGGCGGGCCATTCACATTCGATTCATTCAGCCCAGTCGATTTTTGCGACTGCAAAAAAATGAATATCATCATAAGTAATGTGGTCTTTTTAATGTAATCATAATCTGGAGTTGTTTTTTAAAAGGATATTATTATTCTATTCTGTTTCCTGAAAATATTCGACAGATTTTCTAACACCCTTCTGAGAAATTATTAAGTCATACTTGTCAAAGAAGCCTTAAGATAAATTTGTTATAAAATTAAACTGAAAGTTTTAATAACTTACTTTACCTGTTTGTTTTAGTAATCTACATTATTTATTATATTTATTAGTTTTATGTAAGTACACTTTATGCAAACACTAATAAAGTCTTATCAACATTAAAAAATCTTTTAATGCAATGAAAAATAAATATAACAAAGCTTTTAATTTGCTACTTTTTAGGAAAGAAGATAAAATAAAGAATCTATCTTGAACGCACTTATTACACAATTACATTTCCATATGAAATTGATGGCAGTCTTTTATTGAAATTAGTTGCAATAATATTTACTTTAGCTTATTTACTTAAGTATATATATACTCAAGCTTCGTAGCATAAAAACTCAAAATGATATAATAAAAAGCAAGATTAATGAAGAAACAAACTTGTTCCCAATCTACAACTTGAAAATATATTGCAGCAAAAAGAAAAAAATAAACCACTGATTAGAAATCATCAGAGTATTAGATTTTGACGTATGACCTCACGCCGGGAATCCTCTAGCGTAGAAGTAACACATTGTTGCCAGATCATCTGGAACAGTGAGCAATTAACATTCCAACTGGCATTCCTAGGCCGTGTTCAGATTTAACTCGGAAGTATCTTCTATTTATTCAACGAGAAAAACAAGATTATTTTGTTTCAATATTTTTCTTTATAGTACCTATGCAAACTTTAATAGCAGTATATAAGGCTCATTTTGATAAAGCAAAACATTTGAATAATTTTACACACTATGTAGTCTCGAGGGACTAATTGGTCTACGGCGAGTATGACGTTTTATAACAGTTTTTGTTCAATTAAAACTACAAAATTTAGTTTACGAATAAATTATTCTGCTTCATCTTATTCATGTTATCATATTATTATGTATTACAACTGACAAATGCCTTCTTACAGGATCAGGTCAGAGGTTTAAAAAAAATATTTATTTTATAATATTTTTTACTATAATACGCAGTTAAAACTCACCTGGTTAAATAAATTCCAATCAAGGAAAACTTTTTAATATATTATTGAGTATTTAGTTTTACATTATTAATTATAATTTTATATAGTATAAAGAGTATGTGGTTAGGAACGTGCTAAATCAAAATTTTGTAGAGTAGTTAGCAGACATTATTGGTCATCCCGTAAAGAAATCGAAACGTCAGGATTATGTAAATATAACGACCGTTTAGTGATCTTGCCTTTCGCATAGAAGGATCTTTGTGTGATGAACACGAGCTGTGTGATGATTGTACTAGTCATGTAATAGTCATGAGTATATATACATATCTATGAGTATTATGAGTTTATGTATATCTATCCCAGATATCCATAACGCGAGTCTTAGAGTGCTTAGTTTGGGTTAGGCTTATTGTTGTTAATGTAAAAAATATTATGAAAATATTATAATAAAAAAATTGGAATAAACCGATTGAAGTGTTTTTATTTAAATACTTATTTTATATTAAAGCCCCGTGCACTTCTTGAAAGAGCGAGAGTAGACATATACCGCAGCTTTAATTTGTTCACTTAACTCATGGTTAATAAATAATCCACCATTACTATTCTTTAATGTTCAATATATGGATTTTACAAAATAAACCTATTTACTAAGGAGCTTCACCTTCTTGCCAAAAGAACTTTATCGTATGTCATTATTAACACAAAATCCATTTTTCATATAAACTGATATCAAAGTCTTTCGAACTAAAATCGACCAAGAAATATATCATTTATAAAAAAAAACTGGTTGGTTGCCTGTAAAGTCGGTATACGGGCGAAAGTTTTACGTGACAACGACTTTGAGTGGTAAAATAATTTTAATGTGAATATTCATTCGTATAGTAGGAAGAAGGATGAAATAATAGTAACAATTTAAAACATTTATTTATACAAAGAATTATATTTAAAACATTAATTTATAGGCACGCGTCCCTTCCACTTTTTATGTCTGTCTCTCTCGCTCTTAGGCGGGCTAACCATGCCCGAGTGGAAGGGACGCGTGCCTCTCACTCGCTCTCATTGTAAGCGCATAACGTGAGCGGAGCGTAACGCAGTTTCTTGAAGTGTCACCCGGCAAACCAATTTATAAGACGTTGTCACGTCAAAAGCTGATTTGACCTATTTACTGTACAAATACGTGAACAACAATCATCACTACAGAATAGATAACTTTGTTGTTTGTGTTTTTGATTTTAAATGGTATACCAAACCAGTATAGTAAACCAGTAATCGATAAAGTCTACCACAACTTGATGAAGATCGTCGTCTTGTTATAGCGAACATTCAAATTCCTGAACCTCCACTAGCTGCATTGTTTCCTGCTGGTGTGTATCAGGCGTTGTTCAAATTAACATTCTCAGACAGGCTATAGAAACAGCCTGAACTACAGACCTGGTAAACTGTGGAATACAAGTAATGCATTGTATGAGGATCTATTGAGTCAGACTTGGTGTACTATTTTATAAATATCATCAACAAAATTTTACTTTCGCTAGTGTTCAGAATATAGCGCGATACTTCGATTAGTATCAGTTTATGATTAGCATAGCATTTTAACTGTTGATTATAATGCTACCAAAACATTTCAATTACTTCTAAGGCATTTCAAATTATCTAGAGGTTAAGTACATTTAGATATCTACATCTAGGTATTCTTCATTAAGGAGATTTTTATCAAACAAAGTCAATTTACTATGAAATGTTTCTAATGATGACTTTGCGTATCTGCTACTATTTCAAGGATAAAGAAATTCAGACAAAAATAGAAACAAGTAAATAATAAAATACAAAATTTCTCGGTAATAATCATCAGCTTCTTAATCTGTTGAGCGAGAGACCGATCCTATGAAAGGACCAACTTGGGTCGAACGTGGATACTTATGACTTCTAAAGCGATCATCGGTTTAAAATGCCTTCCAAAGCAGTGAATAGCTCGATATAGTAATTTTGCTTACCCATCCAAAAACGACCTTTGCAAATATAGCTTAATCTCTGCAATCATAAACTGAATATCTTGACTGCTTCATCAAGCTCGTCTTAAAACTTTTATACATCACTAAATAAGTAAATCAGAATTAAGTGGTCCACTTTCCTGTTTCAATTAAAAGTTAAACAAAATCACCGTTATTTAATTAAGGCCAGCCAAAATAAACAAAGTATTGAAAATTTTCCGATTAACAAACACTGACCTTTTTAACTCAACATATAATTTTGTCTACATTCACGGCTCTTTTGTCCAGAATACCCTTTGAAACGGTGTAGACAAAAGATAAACGTCCATGGTCTAATTCGCAGCAGCTTAAAGGATTGTGGAGGGTTAAACTTGGGGTCGATTCTGCACCTGAGTATAACCAAACCCGCATTTTTGCTGCCACGCAGTAAAAAAATCCATGCCACGATCGCTTTAATGTAAAATAACGTACGGATCGAAATGGATTTCTGTTTGTTGAACGGTACAACTCAAATTAAATAAAAAATTTGTGTACTTAAGCTCGGGGTACGTTTATACTTGTGCAGAAACGAATTAGAAAGTAGAATGCCGGTCGTAAGTATATGAAAAGTATACGTAAGTATATGTAAGCAGTATGAAATTCTATTAACACGCTGTTAGCGCGGGAGATAAATTATATGAAAATAGTCTCGGCAAGGCTCGGTAGCTCAATTGGGAGAGCATTGGACCGGATTTCCAAAGGTTGCGGGTTCGATTCCCGCCTGAGATTCACTTGTGACCCGAGTCGATTTTTTCTAGTATTTTTCTATTATAATAATTTATCTTATATGAAAATGTTTTTACTTGCCTACTTTTTTACTTTGAAGAGTTACCGGTATTACAAAGTTATGGATAGTTTTCTAGTTGAATTTATTATTTTATGTCATATATGTTACTTTAGTATTTAAGATTTTGATCAAGGAGTGATGATTCCATTTTTAAAATGGAGCAGCCACAGCTGAAATATTTTAAGATCTCTCTTCCTATGGAGTCTACAAGTTAATATATTAAAGTTTGTTAATTATTAGTACTTTTAAATCAACGCCCAAGTCAGCAATCGGTCAATTATTACCCTCTATAAACAATGTTCTATGATATAATAATATAACGTAATGATAAAGAATCAAAACGTCAAGATTAAATATAAAAAAATTAAACGCGTGACTTATCCGGTTAGAGCGAGACCACACGATGCGTTAACGGTACGGTGCGGCACCGCACCGTAATGATTTCGAGGTATACATAGGTTGCCACATGGGTGATGCGGCGCCGCACCGCGCCGCGGTAAACAGCGTTGCGCTGCGGGCGCATTACCCCTCCCCGATTTGTCTCTCAGGTCGCAAGTCCAGCGCGCTTGCGGTGCGACGCGACCTAACACGTCGTTTGACATGGAATAGTGATTTGTATGTAGGATGACCCAGCGGCACCGCTCAGGCACCGCACCGTACCGTAAACGCATTGTGTGGCCTCGCTCTTAATGTGGTTTATTTAAATATATTCTAGGTGCGGAACTGTAAAAACTAAAAATTTTCTTCTCACGATAAGCCTATTAGCTGTCTCTTCTGTTGAGGCTTCCTTTATAGAAAAAAACTACCATTGGGATACAGGTCGTGACCTACCACTTGGGTCCAATGCGGACCGCTTTGTCTTACGATTGGATTTGCAGTCGGAATCAACTGTTATAGCGTCTTCTGGATCACGGAGGAGATAATTTATTGTAATGGTCATCCATCCAATATCCATACTCTTTTGTTTTAACTCGGTTATCTTAAACGTGCTAACCACTACACTAACAAGCTCCTGTAATTATTTTTGTATGGAATATATTAATATAATTAATATCGAATAGAGACAACTGTCATATTCTATTTGAAATGCATACAATTTTTAAATAACGCTATTTTAAATAATTACAATATGAATAATATGTTAATAGATTTGCAAAATAATATATTTATTGTTGTTTCAGGTAAGCACTCCTCAAAGTACTTCACTGCTACTGGAATGAAGACATGGGGTTTGTTTAATTTATTAATTTCCTGCACGTTGCACTGAACACTGAACTGGAAATTGTTTTAACTGAAAATAATATGGTCTCCATTAAATGAGAAGCGCAACACTTGATACAACGTTCACAACACAAATACTTCATCTTCATTTATACTCGAATAGGTTTCGAACATGAAATCGAAACAAATGAAAACAGGAAAGAACAAAGGCTTTGACCAATTCCATTCAACATTTTGATGGTAAATAGTTTCTCGTAAAGGAATTACATTTAAAATTCGAACACATGCCTGGATGCCGGCTCGGCACGTCCAGCCAGAATTTCAATTCGCCATGTTTCACCTTTTGCCACGTTCTCAAGAGTTAAGGATGAATTTGAAATTAGAATGTTCCGCTTTCTAAATTTCAAAGAGGAGAAAGAAGATATTTTAATTCCTGAAAGTTTGGTACTTCACAAAATAGAAAATTTATTATTATCTCTTTATCTGATGTATATTAACCGTTTCTTTCCAGTTATTTTACCAGTATTTGAAGTGTTATAATGCATTTGATATATTTTCACAGCAAAGAAGTCATAACACTATGAAAAATCTAAATATTTCTAAGCGATAATTCCCAAGGTTGAATCCTAGTTTAGTTTAGTTATTAAAATAAAAAGTTAGGAACAATTAGCACTATGAAAATTAATATGTTTTCAGTATTAGCAAAAGGAATTTTATTACAGCAAATATATATTTGAACCTTGAAGCAAATTTTATACGCGTCTCCTCTAAAATAAGGTCAAGAGGCAGAGCATCAGTGTAGAGCTCGAATTACTCCGAATCACCCCGAATCACCCCAAATCACTCCATGTATGTTTCTGTTTTTCGTATTTACGAAATATATTGTTTTTCTTAGTTTTTACACAAAATTAATATAAAAAATACTATTTGGGCACACAGATATAGGTTATTAAGATATTTACCTGCTTATAGTGTACCTACTTGAACTTGATTTTTTAAAAATAATATTTTGCAAAAACAAATATAATTATGGCCATGTCGGATACTATGATACTAAAAATAATTAAACTTTATGCTTAGTATGAATTTACAAAAGTCACATAAAAATTTTATATGCAGAAGCTAATATGCTTTGCTACGTTGATAAAGCTGTCTTTACGGTTTATTACTTAAATTAATTGCCTTCATTATATATATATATATATATATATATATATATATATATATATATATATATATATATCCATTGTATAGTGCAAGTTCTGCTTAATTTATAACTTAACAATTGCCTCAAATTATTATTTGCTCAACATTGCTAATGAAAGACAAAGAGGTTATTATGAAATAAGTATTACGTTACCTTCAAACATCCTCCATAATAAATGTTGGCAGACGTTAAGAAAGTAAGTACTCTTGAAACTAGATTTCATAACTCCAGTTTAACAAAAGCTCGCGATTGTTAAGGCACATTCTCTTTAAATTTAATCTTGAATAATATTTAAAATTATAATACGTAATCTACACAATTTGAAAACCTAAACTCAAATAATTTAGGAACAACGCGTAACTTTCGTTTACATTGGGTTACAACAAAGAGCTTTATAACGTATGAACCAGAGTTGGGCGTAATCGATTACTTTTGTATTATGTACATTATTATTTTAATCGTGATTATTTTTAATCAAATTGCGTTCATTCAGATCACATAAAGTAATCGGTAGTTTTGATTGAATTGATTATAATATAAATTACAAGATTCCACCCTAAAATCGTTACATTTCTTTTTGACAAAAAAAAACTTTTTTGACACAATTAAAACTTATAGCAAGAATAAAATCATCATTTCTTTAGCTTTAAAATTGTATTAAAGATGTTAAAACTAGAACAGTGTAACAAATATAATGTGACCTCAAATGTGTTTATAAAAAGGAGAAATAAATTAGGAATTACCCTTTGTAGGCATAGCCTTAAACACTTGACTCAACCACCTTACGTAACCCTGGCAGGTAATTTGATGTCACTTTATATAAACTTTTTGGATTATATAAAAGATAACACTCAGTTATGTGGCGATTATGTCCTTCGTGGTAATTTAAAAAGAGGTTGCGTATCACTTAAAAAGCAACTAGATTTTTATATACAAAGAAATTATTACAAGATAAAATCACTTTTTCAGTTATGGACACCACACTGGAACCCAAATCTCTTGCTATACAGGCGCTGAAGTTGGTTTAAGAAATACTTGGAAAAATTCGACGGCTCTGTAAAGGTTTCCGCAGTTTAATTGGAAAAAGCACTTACCCGGATAGCGAGGGATGTAGGTTCAAATCCCGCCCGATACCTGAGGCAAGTTGTATTGTTATGTATAAAATAAAATATTATTTCTATATAACCGGTTCTCTTATGTACTATCGAGGCCTCTGGCGCCTTATCAGTCTTAAGTCCAAAGTCACTTGCACACTGCACGATGCCTATCGCTTCAGGCCACGCCCCTTTCATTCATTCAACAATGGCGCGCGTGTGCAAACAAGCAAGTGAGAGCAGATTGACAGTTGACAGTACTGACATCAAAGGCGATTTTGAAACTAGTTGTTTATGATTGGCCGTAGTATAAATCGTAGTTAAATACGAAGCCAATTAGGGATAGGAATCCGATGCGATCAGTTCCATCGAATATTTCGACAAAGTGGTAAGGCGCTAGAGACCTCGATAGTACATTGCTAACAAAAAAATCAAAGTAACCTGTTAATTTAATCTTTTTTTTTTGGTTTTGTAAATACCAGCTAAAGATGTTATTTAATAACGTTGGAAGCCAACGTTAACAATTTTTCCGGGATATCTTGTCGACCCGCTGATGCTTGACAGTGGAAAATATGTAGTCGGAGTTTTCAGTGAAAATTATTAAAGAATTCAAGTGTTTTTAACCCAACTATCAAACATTAATTTATATTATCATTGCATATTTATTACGCAATTGTAATTATAGGATAAATGTTTGATCGCACTATTTTTGCTTAACTAGAACTCATTGCAAACATTAAATTCTGAAGGAATTCAATATTATTCTATACCATTATTTAAATATAATTTGATAGACTATAAATTTCCGCAGATAATATTAAATGATCGTTGTCTTAAAGTTAATTTCGAAACATTCAAAATTCATAGTATCAAAGCAAAAAGATTACTCAAAACTTTGATTTTTTTTTTACTAGACGTTATATTAACGAATTGAATATTTACGTCCGTAAATACCCGCCTAAAGACGAGTCATTGATAAAGCTCTCTTACAATTATAACAGACTAAACACCCTACTTTTATGATTATGCACCATAAATCTTACATTTATTGTCATAACTTTTGTATCCGTTACGACGTGAAAATGACGGTATAATAAAAAAATAAACGGTGAACGCCAATACCAATATTCGTAATGCATGTTCCATATTCCTCACAATTCCATTGTGCGTTCCGCGTATTACTGCGTCAATTTAAATACTAGTTTAAGCTGAAAATTGATTTATGGAACTGAATTGAAAACGATTTTCGAACGTAAGTTTTATCTTTTCGACGAACGTTTATCTGAATTACGAGAAATATGTGACGAATGTAATAATAATAATATTATCACATTTATTTATTTCTCCCCACAGAGAAGCTGCAATCAATAACAGATTTACACTTAATATAGGTGGTAAGTGAGGAGCTGGTGCAGTTTGATATGGGATATGGGAATAACCTGTATTACAAATTACCAGATCTCCGCCCTACGGATAAGTTCAGACAACAAAAACATTAACCATATTTATATTGAGCTTATTTAAAACTTGTGTGTATGCATGCATGCATGGGTGTGTGTGTGTGTGTGTGTGTGAGTGTGAGCGTGTGTGTGAGTGTGAGCGTGTGTGTGAGTGTGAGCGTGTGTGTGTGTGCATTTGTGTGTATGTATGTATATTTGTGTGAATTTTTATATTAAAATTTAATCCAAAGATGCCACAAAATAGCTTATTAATCATTAATAGCCTTTAATTTTGCTACTGCTGAGAACACATTACACAACGCTTACAAATACAGCCGGAACCAATAGATAGCCAGCTCTTGCAAACATTAAAGCAACGTGCCTTCCGAAGCCCGGACGAGTTCGAGATATTGATTCTTAAGCGACCTATCCCATGATTGGCCCTTGGAAAGGCCTGTGTCCTGTGCCTTTAGTAATTATCTAAAGGATGGATTAATATTTTCTATTATTATAAATGCCATACCAATTATAAAGTGATAAACAGCTAAAAGTGTGGAACAATTTTCTTTAAAGTGTTTTTTGGATGGGCCCATGGACGATTGTGATTTACATCACAGGTGTAATCGGGCTGTATATCTACCGGAACCGCTAGCAGAATAAATTATTTGAATAGAGATAACTTCAGTTTATAGGATTCATTCCAAAAAAGTCTAATAAATCACTTATTCTCAAATTATATCCTAAGATTTCAGCATCTAAAAAGTGCATTATTACAAGTACATATCATATATATAGGTATGTCCATACCTATAGTATCTATAACACAAGCCTTACAGTGTTTTTTTGGCTAGACTTATTGGTGTTAATTTAATAATTATAATTGTTATCTTCTATCACAATAACATAAAACCCTTTTTAATGTAAATCAATATAATATTACTCGTAACTCATTATTTTTACCGCTCACAAAGGAAGCAAAGCCTATCTCCAAGGCGAGCTTATTTCTTAAGCCAACCATGTAATAACCCTGATCGAGTTTGAGACAGACTGAGATTACAGTTCGCCGATCTAAGCCTTCAATTCTGAACTGTAATACAACTATCTCTCTCCCACAGGGCTAAAGTTTCGCTCAAGTTGCAACTAATGTACAATCATGGCATTGTTAAATTATTTTCTATGGCTGAAGGTTCTAGCCGCAGAGGAAATTTATCGGTCAGGAAAAAGTATTGTAATATGTATCTCTTCTTTTACGGGTGATAGATTCTTTTCTTTATAACATAATAAAGCTATATTAAGTATTTTTGGTATGGGACCTTTTATATATAATAAATTGCCAATTGCAATATAAGAGCTCAACTTAAAGTTATTTTAAATACGATTAAAGAATTTCCTGTCAGAAAAATGCTTTTCTAACATAAATGACTATTAGACGGATATAGATTCGCCTAATTTATAATAACATTTTGATATTTTATAAAGACATAGTTGAAATGAATTCTATTAATATCATTTAAGTAAAAATATTTGACATTAGTAAAATTATGATAGGCAGTAGTGACATTTTTGGTAGTTTTGAAATTGCATCGTTATTTTGACAGAGAAATTAAGTTATTTGAATGTAGAAATTTTACGTCTTTTTTATTTGTATGGCATTTTATTATGAAATTATTGATTGGTTTAATTTATTTAAAACTGTAATATATTTTTGTATGCCTTATCAGGCCAAACATGTAAGGAAAAGGAAAAATCATAAAATGCAGGTGGCATTTTATGTTTTCTCACGTAATTGCTGATTTGTGTAGACATTTTTCTAAAGGACTGTTATTTAACTGAACATTTTGTTATTATTTTTAATAAATTTATTATTATTATTCTTAGATACAAAATTTTGGGTGTCTTATAACGTTACCTAGGCACGTTATGTAAAATAAAATTCAGTTATAAACTGTGTATTTTAAAAACTACAAAGTGGGAAAGCATCCAATTTGCGAATCTCAAACAAGCCAAGCAAGATTTTATTTGTAGAAATACATTAAAGTGATTTAAAATGATTAAGATTTTATTTGTAGAAATACATTAAAGTGATTTAAAATGATTTTGATTACAAATTAGTTACACGAACAGTAATTACTATATACTGGAGAGAAAGGCATAATAACGTGTAATTATCAGAAATTTGATTCATAAACATAAGTAGAAGCAATTCGAAAGTTATATTCCTATCATATATTAAAACTGGCTTTTGGTAAAATCATATTGCTCCTGTGTGGTCCCGGGTTTGAATCCCGATAGGGACAGCTTATTTGATAAGCATAAGCATTTGTTTCCAAATCATGGTTGTTCATATTTTTAGCCATGTATATCCTTTATTTAATCACCATGCTGCTGTCTCTACTTAATTTAGTACGAAACATTATAATTGGTGTGAGTTGACTAAAATTTAAGATTTAAAATGAGATATGAGAAACGTTTGCAGTTCAGTTACATTTTCAATAAACAAATCGTTTAAAAATGTTACAGACTACATTGTCGTAAAATTTTAGTGCCTATAAAAAAATACCCAACATTGTTTGACGAAGGTTACACGCTCAGTTTGGCATTAGTACAGTTCACCAGTCCGGAATGATAAAATACTGATGAAAATGTCCGCATCATCAGTCAAGAATGAATGAACGAATCAATCCGATCTTTGAGTTTGAACCACAATTCAATTTATGACCGGCCGTTTACGTATTATGTATATAATACATGTGTGCAAATACGGTAAACGTTTTCATCAGTACATTATTGCATAATGATGCATTAAAATACATCATTGGTTGGATTACAAAACGTAATGTTTCGAGTTTCTTTGTGCTTCGGAAGAATAATGCTATCCATGTACGTGGAGTTTTATCTGTCACCAATCCGAATTGAGCCTGCGTAGATTTTGGACCTCAATTGCAGCTCCAATTATTATAACGATAGGTTGTAACTTCATGACGCCTGAGACATTTTTATATAGCAATAAATTCTTTAGATATACATATAGATTTTGTTATTAAGCCCGAATCGAATCCATGGTACATGAACTGTCCATAAATTCACGATGACAGTGAACGGTTGTAATTGTTTTTTTACCACATTCGATTTTCGTTGTTCCTCACTGCTTATTTCGTATTTTAGAGTCTTAATTGTTTATAAGCTTTCCAATTATTAGGTTAACTCTATATAATATAAATATTGCTTCAGTTCATCGAATGTTAGTCATTAGAAGGGGTAAAAGCTTTTTCAAAATGCATCTTATTATCTGCGAACATTTTGCCTAGAATACTTACGGGCTATGCGTTTGTTGTTACTCATGCTTGAAAATCTTCCGCTATGCTTGCAATAACCCGCTTCGCTGAATCATGCTTGATAGTTGAGAAGTATACTCTCAATACTGTATCCTTACATTTATTCAGATATAAATATCAATATCGTTCCTTCACTTGTGAATTTTCTATGCTTGTGTTTCGTTATGAATATTTATATGAAATATATTTTAAATAGTATCAAACGGCTATTATTTTTTATCCAATTTTTCTATGATTATATTTCAACGTATAGACATCTGAATAAAAATACAAGTGAAACCGTACGCCTAATGAGTATTCAGTCTAAATATGAGGATGAAAATATCACGATTGAATTAGATAACATAGAAATTAAGAAATTATATGTAAAATATTAGCCTAGATTTTAATATAGAAGATATCACTATACTTATATTGCAGGATACCACAAATGTAAAGAGCACTCTCAACGAAAACTAAAATCAATTAATCTCATGATAATATTTCATATGGAATTTTGTATCCAAGCGACTTTGCTCTTTTCATTAACTCATATTTAACATGTAATTTCTGAATGTTTGGATAAATAAAATCAAATTTATTCTCATCAACTCATACGCAGTCTGTAGCTACGTTAGGTTTCATTTCTTACATAGTACTTTAACTTAACCTTGTCTGTTCAATTATTTAAGATGACAATCAATTGAAAGTAATATATACTCTAAAAACACAAAATTGTTGTTTGTGTGTTTGTCTGTCCGCTCTTTTTCCATTGTATCAATTAACGTTACCATAGCAACGCGTTACCGGGTCAGCTAGTGATAAATAATAGACATTTTCAGTTTAGTGATAATAATTTTGATAATGTTAATAGGGTTTATATACAGTATACACATCCTTTATAATATTTTCACAACCTGGAACATTAATAATAATATAAACCCGACTAAAATATTAAATAACAATACTGTTTTTTTGTTATTAATATTACTTGTATGATATATATGACGTCATTAATCCCTAAATATTTAAATAGTGACTCTATTCTGGGACCATACTATTTGGTATAACCGGTGAATACCCTTACAATAATCAGTTTAACACTAATGCCAATATTATTTAGCATATGTTACAAGAACAATAAGTAAATAAACCGTCTTAGGGCTTAGCTATAACTTAGACTACAAATTAAGCTGTCAATTGTTCTGTCCACATTGTATTATAATTCGAAACTTGATCAAGTTTAGTTCGATTGTCGGCGATAATTCAACTGTGTTCTATTGTGAGTTGTAGTGAACCAATGGCTACATTTTGTTGGTTCTTGCCTAATATTGCCTTGTTTCCTCACTGTTTATAGATCCCATTTATTTCCTTACTACATTACATACAATAAAACAAATCGAAGCTCATATGAAAATTTAAATGATCGCTGGGAATAAGCAAATCTTCCCAAGAGCTAGTTTTCACATGGGTAATCGATTTTTTTTATATATCTTATATTCACACCAATTAACCTAGCCCAAAGTAAGCACTGTAAGGCTTGTGTTATGGATACTAGGGTAACGACTAGACATACATATCTTATATATAAAATTCTCGTGTCGCAGTTTTCGTTCCCAAACTCCTCCAAAACGGCTTGACCGATTCTCATGAAATTTTGTGAGCGTATTGAGGAGGTTTGAGAATCGGCCAACATCTATTTTTCATTTCCCTAAATGTTAGGGGTAGTCCACCCCTAAATTTTTTTTTTATTTTTTAGACAAAATTTTTAGTTTCTATTTTTTTATGATACAACATACAAAAATACATACAACCCTAAATTTTCACCCCTCTACCATCAACCCCTATTTTTTATTAATTAATAAAAAAAACTTTTCCTAGAAATAATATACATGGCAAAACAACGTTTGCCGGGTTAGCTAGTATGATATATAAATAAATAATATTCATAGAAATAAATATAAATACCCATGACTCAGGTACAAATGCTCGTATTCGCTACCGTCGCACCAAGTCGTTGTCATTGCGCCATATTGCGGCGCCACTTATTTTTTTTAAGGTTCAGTTTAAAAAAAATACTATAGTTGAAATATATACCTATATAATATATATATATATATATAATATATATGACCTCCTTAGTGACCGGCAATATGGGTTTCGCCGGAACCGGTCTACTGGAGATCTTCTAGCATACCCCACTTACATATGGAGCGAAGCCATCGAGAGGCACGGTGAGGCGCTTGCCGTCTCTCTTGATATCTCGAAGGCTTTTGATAGGGTGTGGCATGAGGGCCTTATTGGCAAGCTTCCATCATATGGTCTTCCCACTGGTTTGTGTGTCTGGATATCGGACTTCCTGAGAGATCGGTCAATACGAGTTGTCATTGACGGCAGCTCGTCTGACCATTTGGCTATCAATGCCGGCGTCCCTCAGGGTTCCGTTCTCTCTGCAACACTTTTTCTGCTGCATATAAATGACCTGCTGTTGCCCGGTATTTTGGGGTACGCAGATGACAGCACTGTTGTAGAGACCTATATGTCTGATGCACGAGCCAGTGCTGAACAGATCCAGCGTCATAGAGAGGCGATGGTTAGCCGCATGAACCTATCTCTGCAGGCAGTCTCCGAATGGGGCGATGCGAATCTAGTAGGGTTCAATCCGGCAAAGACCCAGGCGTGTCTTTTCTCCGCTAAAAGGAGTCCTTTCAACTTGACTCCTACTTTCCGAGGTGTATCCGTGCCGATCACTGACCATCTTGAGCTTTTAGGTGTGTCTTTGTCACCAACTCTCAATTTTGGCTCTTTCATTGAGAGCATGGCTCAAGTGGCTTCAAAAAAACTTGGCATTCTGGCGAAGGTGAGAAAATACTTCACACCGGAACAGTTGCTCAACCTATACCAAGCACAAGTTCGATCGTGTATGGAGTATTGTTCTCATCTTTGGGACGGTTCCGCCCGATACCAGCTCCAGACGCTTGAGTCCATTGAGAGGAGGGCAAAGAGGCTCATCGGCAATGAAGATCTTTTCTATAAAAAGCTCAAAAGCCTTGAGCATAGACGGAAGGTAGCAAGCCTATCCGTATTTTATAGGATACATTTCGCAGAGTGTGCAGCTGAATTGTACAATCTTCTTCCGCCGTCCCCATTTTATCATCGGACAACCAGACTTACAAACTGGCGACACCGTTATATGGTGGATATACCAAAGAGTCGCACTAAGCGTTTTGGTTCCAATTTTGTGATACGTACCGCTAAGGAGTGGAACTCTTTGCCTGAGTCTGTGTTTCCTGACAAATACAATTTAGGGGTCTTCAAGTCACGAGTAAATAGGTACCTTTTAGGCAAGCGCGTCACATCCTAGATCACATCGACGCTTACCATCAGGCGAGATGGTGGTCAAGCGCATGCCTATTTTCTATAAAAAAAAAAAAAAAAAATATATTTGCATAAGTTTTTTGGAACAATTTAAAAACAAATTCAAAATTGTAAGCCATATTCAACATTACAGTAGAAACATAAAATATTTCCTAAATACTTGAAATGTGAATTTCAATATCTCAGTAACGTTCACGCCTGTCAATTTCGATCTATAAATTCATTAGCACTCTCCACTCCCTGTTTCATTCTGGCATTATGGCTAATTCCTTTACTCTTCATGCTATTCGACTCGGGAACAGCCTTTTCGAATCCATCAGAATATCTATTAATAAATTTGCCTTCAAAAGGCAACTGCGAGCGTATATCCTTAAATGCTTATCAAGGCGTAAATCATCATTCGTCACTTTCTTACTGGTGTGTGTATATGTATGTGTTTTCAATACTTATATATATATATATATATATATATATATATATATATATATATATATATGCAGTAGCACGTTCGTGTAGTTAACCCTTATCTATTTTGCCGCATTTGAGTTTGTTTCTCCAGTTTAATATAAGTTTTAAGAAATAATTTCTATTTTTCGTAGGTACAATACAATACATAGTTACCGATATAATTCTTTATTATTATAAGTTTACAGTATAAATTACTATGCATCGATTTCAGGTACTTTTGTGTTTCTCACCTCGGTGAACAATATGCTAATAAATATACTATATATCATATAAACATTGGCATCGTTTATTCTTACTGAAATCGATTGTGTGTTTGAAGTTTGACCAAATTAAGTTAATTCATTTCTAAAATTTAACACGCTAGAAACATTTAGAAAAGTTTTACGTTTGTTTTTCAATAAATCAAAGGTCAAGCGCAAGAATATTATTATTTTTTGAATAAAACATTACCATCAGAGACTAAAGTTTACATCGTCAGTCTAACACGTGTAATCAGCTAGAAAATACTTTAATTAGATCTAAATCCACACTGAGATCGAGACAAACTTAATCACTCACAGCTGGCAAATCGAGCTGCCTGAGTTCGCTTTGATCCTGCGAAACCTTAATAGTATGTACCGTTTTGTTTGTTAGGTTACGCCGTTAGCTGGCTGCTAATTAAATGGATGCCTTAGTTATCCATTGTCAACGTTATTCACAGATATATTTCTCTTTCTTCTAAAAGTACACGTTTACAGGGTCATAGCGAGAGGATAGAGAAAATTCATAACAATTTGTTACCATCACCACGTTATTGTGGACGTATCATTTTAAATTAATCCATATACACGATCTAAGTAATGATTATCAGCCTATTAATGTTCATATCTTTAGAAAATAGGCTCATCCTATGGATAATACTCCGCTGAGAGAATGAATCGTAACCTACCACGCGCATAGAGATGTGGACATGCAAATACTAACGATTATAGATGCAGCTTTTACTTGTTGGTCACGGAAGATATTAAAAGGCACGTTAAATCATTGATGTGTCTTGAAGCCTTCCATTGACTGTTAGACTGTGATATCTACCGAATGTTTTGATCAGATCGATCGACATTGTTAAAGTTTTCCGTTCACTAATTTTTACTTAATAAAACAGTCTTTTACTCAGTATGGGTAAGACAGATTTTTCTTTTCAAGTTAAAGCTTCTTAGACCGCTGATACCAAAAAGTATCATTAATATCAGTTGCAGTAAAATATCACTCCAATTTCTTAAGATTGTGTTCTAAACTGTCACCTTTACTCACCATAGAGATTCCTAGAAGGTATAAGAATGTAAGGCGTATCATCATGGCACATTGATATACAAAAAGAAACACAAGATATTTTCAGAGAGATAATTTTCACCGTTAGCGTTACATTCTCTTAGAAACTTGCGTTTCAATTTAAAATAATGCAATTACAATGGCGGCGTACTTTTAACGAATTTCAGTTAACTTCCACGCATGAACATTATGTTAACGAACCAATTACTTTGTTCGGAAATTCGAATTGTTCTCATGTGTTATTTGAGAGATAAAGAAAAAAGATTATTCTTTCTGGAAAAATCTTTGGTGCATAAGAAATTGTTAGGAATTATTCGTAATATCCCTCATATTTATATATTTAGTACTATTATTTATGATATTGTCGAATTATAAGGATAATAATCTGAAAATTGTAATTATATAATAAAATTTTCTTTTCATTACAAACTTTGATGTTGTATTGTTTGTTTTTATCTAAACAAAATCTATATAAGGAAACAAAGATAATAACAGTTTGTTTATTTTGATTGTGAATGTATGAATGCAGCTTCAGGAGCTGATGACCACTATAGCATTGTCAGGGTTTATTAAATGTACCTAAAGGTCAAAATTGCTACCGCAATAGTTTTCTCGATAAATGACATCTCCCCTTGCCGTTACATATTCTCACCATAATGCTCCAGTGGAAGAGTTATTATGATATAACTAAGAAACGATGATATTACATTTTAAACTGTGTTATGTAAATGGACAGTTTGCCGAAATAACGTCAATATTTCTATGATATAATTCAAAAAGTTTGTATCTCGAATAACATGCTCGAAGCTCTATCGACGATATAAAGAGGTTGAAATAAACTCTTTATGTAAGATTTGGTAATAGGTAGACATACTGAATTCATTATACAATTTGCACTGTGCGTTCAATAACTTATTATAAAAAAAACACGATACGCGTCCACTTAAACCGGATACCAAAACGCTTAAACATAATATCATGAAAATCATTTTTGATCCTGACGTTTCAACTGCTTTCCATCACACAAGTTAATGGATGAAACAACCATTATCTCAATGGTCCATTTAACATAGCTATTTGAATATTCGAATCGTTTTGGCATAAAACACATAAAACACGTTGGAAGTGATTTGCTATATTTATATCATCTCATAACCAGCATATAATAATTATTATTATTCGACTTACATTATTTAGTTCCAAATAAGGCAGAACACAAAACATTCAAATGCTTTATTCATAACACTGAAATAACGCAAACTAATCCAAGCATTTTGAAAAATAAAAGAAACCGTTAAATATTGTATAACAATGCCTTTCATGTGACAATTTAAAATTTAAAGTGAAATTGTAGTTCCGCGCATAACTCAGCGGAATCGGTCCCATACGTTCAACATACAACATCAAGGCTTCAGACTCCTCGAAGAATTCACTTATCAGCCTTCCCCGGAAATTATGTTGGAATTTTAATGTCATCGACCCAAGGACCTTAATTGAAAAAGTTTTGTGCCGCCCGGAGAATGTGCAAAGGCGGCGTGTTGAATTGGTAAAGAGCTCTGTCAAACATTCCAATTGAATAATTGACGTCATGTGACTCAAGTTCGGGACTGTTTTTAATGAATTTTCTTGGCATGTAAGCTACCTTCAATTATTTAGATGAGATAGGTAAGAGAACAGCTTTAAATGTGTTATTTTTGTTTTGACTTTCAATAATGTGTATATTTTGTATGAATTCAGAAAAACGTGCTGAAGAACCTTACTTCGGGTGCAAAACAAAACTGTTCGTAACTGACCTGATGTTTTTAATCTACACTCTTTGTGTTGTGGATATGAGCCTCATATGTGCTACGATTACTAGTTAACGACGTTATACCATCCGATTTTTTACTGATATAGTTATTGATATAGTTACTGAAAATCAATTGTAAAAAGTGCAAAATGTTTGTTTTTCTTCTTAAGTCTTACGGTGCTCACTGTTGGTGTATTTCCGTAGTAAAAAAATATACATATAGCTGTTTACATTTAAGTTTGTTCATGCATCTGCCAGAATTTGCAGACACCCTCTAGGAAATTTTATCCACCTGGATTTAAATCATATTTTTAGGTTTAGGAATAAGTTAAGTTTACCACTAATTAGATGAATCGGGAAATACTTCTACCGACCCACCGAACTAAGTGTAACTGCTCAGGGATATATTTATTAAAATCAGTGGTCGTAATAATTTTATGAGCGCGATGTAGGTTTCCTTTGTATTGCCTTCGACTTATATCTACGAGTCATGTTTACTACATTATTTCGCTATTCACAACTACTTACGCTACCGTTTACCTAGCGCAATGAGTTGATCTCTCGGACTTCTCTAACGCCCCGTATTACCTACGACCTCAATAAAGTACAAATACAATATACCTACACAATATAGTTATTGACTGAAACACAATTTTTTTTTTTACCTTTTTCCGTCAGAGAATTCAGTATCGTAAAGGTAGGCTCAATTATTCTATATTTATAAACTGCTGATCCGGCCACGCGTTGCTGCGGATCAATTATTATAATTTGCAATCTAAAAGTGTTCATAATAAATTGAAATGAAACTTCTCCGACGTCTTAGTTTGGAGCAAATCCAGCAAAATGACATAAAAATCATTAAAGGTTCAGTAGTTTCGGAGGTTATCGCAGTCAAACACTGTGACAGGGATTTATATATATATATATATATATATATATATATATATAGATATAAATTTATTCCGATTATGAAATATAATATTACTAGCGACATGCCCCAGCTTCTCCCGGATGCAATGCTCTACTATATTATGCATGAATTATACATATAAACCTTCCCCTTGAATCAATCTATCTATTAAAAAAGTGGCATCGAAATCCGTTGCGTAGTTTTAAAGTTTTAAACACACATAGGGACAGACAGCGCCTTTAGTTTATACTATGTAGTGATTTAAAATTAATATGTCACACAAAAATGAATAATTTTTAGTTGTAAATACGAAGAATGATATAATCAGAAATCCAATTTCATATTAAAATTTAAATGAAAAGTAAACACAACATATAAATTCAGCTAGTTCTATTTTATAACGAGTCTCACAAAGTAATTAAGTTGATACAACATTACACTATACAATACATTATACAACTCGTATACACACACATATATATATATATATATATATATATATATTAGCTTTTACCCGCGGCTTCACCCGCAATTTTTTTTACAATAAAAAGTATCCTATGTTACTTCTAATACCTCCAAGAATATATGTACGAGGTTTCATGATGATCGGTTTAGTAGGTTTTGCGTGAAAGCATAACAAACAAACTTACATTCACATTTATAATATTAGGGATATATATATATATATATATATATATGTACATTTATGTACTCCTCGTACTCCAAATGAGTACGAGTTGAGTGCGATCAAAAAATACCACGAATGTGTAATTTTCAAATATTTGTCTATCTGTCTGTATGTGTACGCTTATCTCCAAAACTTTTTACCGGATTAATAAACGGTTTTCAAAGTTATTATTAACAACTCAGAGCTTTCAAATATAGATAAGAGTCGGCTATGTTTCATTGAAATAGGATGAGAGTATAAGAGTTATCGTCATTTAAAGAAAATTGACTAGACCAATCTTTTAAACTACCCAACGGATTTTTATATGGTTTTTACAGATAGATCAAAATAATATAAGTGCCATATTTAGACTTTTTTCATTGAAATCGTACGACGTACGAAAGTAAATTAAACTCAAAGCAAAATGTCACTGTAAGAGTCGAATCGTAAACTTATATTAATAACGACACGACAATATTAACTAATGTGCAATATAATTGTTTAAGTGTTAGAATAATTTCGTTTGAAAGTAATAAAGTCTATGATTTTATAAGCTATAAATCATAAAAATATCTTTGTATATGTTTTGTTTGCATTGTTTTATTTGCAGAAAATAAAGGGATTTAGCAGACGTTATATTACTTAAATTTTAGTATATCTGCTATATATTTTTATCAAACGATGTATAACATGTTCATTTATGTTCTTACTTCATATTTCTCGTTATAAAATTGGTGGGCTATTGATGTAATATTTCAACCCTTTTCCACCTAGACTTAGACGTAGACTTTTCAGAAGTCTGAAAACTAATTTTCAGACTGAGAACGCTTCTCGACTATTCACTACTAGAAATTCGGGTAAGTTTAGGAAGAATTTGATCTGCTTTATTTGATTTGGATATATGATACTTTTAAGTAAAAGAAATAAGTGTGAATTTTAAGACGTGACTGAGAAAGTACGGATTTCATGATTTTACTCCGTGGATTGGTGGTATTTTCAAAGTAAAACAGCAAAAAAAATTTGAACATTATTTATCAGAGTAAATGAGTTTAAAAAATGTAAAAACCATGCCCAAAGTGAGCGTTCTAATAATTGGAATTACCCCTCCTAAATTGTGCAATGATTCAAAGTTTACAACTTTGCAAAGAAACCTCATTCATCCCAGCAAAAAGACATCCATTTCTGAATGCAAATCTCCACCAAAAATGGAAGCTTTTGCCATAATCTCTACTTAGGCGGGTTGCATATCGAAATAAACTGCAAAAAAACATCATCAAAGCCGAATTGTTACTGAATTTAGTTCAGGCAACTGTGCTCATTCCGCGAATAACACTGATTTTCAGCAATTTCCCACCCCATTTCAAGCGCACATAATTTCCCGTAGCCACTTGCTTCGCGATGGCCATAAATAAGTCTCAGGGGCAGACCCTAAAAGCTGCTGACGTCGACCTAACGTCTATTTTTCTGCACAGCCTATTGTACAGTGAACACCATATGAGCATATATAAAACAGTACAATTTCTACATTCGATTCGCAGCTTAAAGTCCAAGAAATAGAGTTTGGAATGAAACACTTTATTACGGATTTTTGCGCATATTAAATCCTGACGTTTCGACTCGGCTCGTATATAGCCTGTTGAAAACATTGAAAACCGATTTATATTAGTCCCAGCTCGAAAAACCGTTAATGTTGTAAATAAAGATATTCTTTATTTTATATGTCGCTTTAGAATCAATCGCAATTTAACGGTTCCTTCTTTTCCTCAGTCATGAAACTATAAAAATACAATAGTCACTGACTAGTGTAACGGAATCTAACGTGGATGAAATCGGGGGCCTCAGCTTCTTTATACATAAATTATGATTTACACGCAATGATTGAACAATATTCCTGGAGAACTGATTTTAACTTCAAACCAGGGGGCTGTATGTAACTTTTCAAATAAGCAAATGTTACTATCGTGATAGTTAAGTTTGCTCATTTAAAAAACTTATTTTGTTTTCCAGGTCATGAGAACAACTCACAAAATTTGTCCTACAAATATTTATTATAATTGTCTATAGCGTGATTCATCGAACTTGAACGATAGTCCCCGTTGTTAAACTATAAGTAAGCCCAATATTTCTGTTATATTTAAATTTTTAAAATACATATATTAACAAAAAGGTAAAAAAAAATAACAAAAGAAATAATGGAAAAATCAGCGCTGCAGATTTACCCCTTTTTTATTAAGGTTATGCAAAATTATAATAAAGCTGAGCTATATGTAGCGTATGTGATTCTTAGAAAGAGGACCCATGAGTTTTTAGAAAACATTATGTATATTCGACATTACATATACGCCTAATTCATTATATATTTTACGCTTCAGTTATGGTTTTTCTTTTTATTTTTAGAGTATATAGATTAACCATGTGAATTGGGTTATCATGATTAATAAAATAGCAGCAAATATGAGATTAGTAAATCGTTGGTATATGAAAGATTTTTCAATAGTTTAAAAATGATAAATAGCACAACAAATCAACATGTTTTGAATAATGATCGCACTGCTACGGACTCATTTCAGGTTAGTGCAAAAAATTACTACTATATCCGAGTTGCGCGAGCAGTAACTCAATTGCATTCTCTCAGTAACTCTATTTTTATCGAAGTACCAGTAAAACACTTGCTTTATATTAGTTGAATATTACAAAAAAAGCTGATAAAATGAGTGATCCATGAATGGATAACCAAGTCTTACTTTTTGATATATATTCATATTAGTAAACATAATTATACCGTTAATATAGTTCTGTAATAATCTTAAGTACATCAATAAATCTTCAGTATATTTATTAAGTCCAAGTTTTTTTAAACTCAAAAATGAATTTATAATAACCTCTGTCGACGAAAAATACTTAAATACATAGGCACATTAATCTTTCTCAAATTCAAGTAATTTAATAAGCTTCTGTACTTCAGCGATTTCGCAAAATTTGATTCTCAAGCAAAATTACCAGGGGAGCATACAATACTTGTAATAAATAAACGGCTGCTTGTAACAAATTCCCACTTTGATAAATTAACTAAATTAGTTTAATTGGGTTGCCCGTAATAATTTATAGCGCTATATCATACTCATTTACATTAAGTTGCAATAAATTAATTTATTTCAAAATCTCAAATACTTAATAAATATTGGAAAGATAAACAGGAAAAGAAATCTTTAATAAAAATATTTACATGTCAGCTTTGAACCTCGTCGATGTATTAAAGACCAAAACCCACATACAGGGCAAGCATTTCATTTAACGTTATGCAGGTTTTGCAAAAATTAGGTTTGGACAATATCGCAACTTGGTAGTGGTCGACTGCTAAACAAAGTCAAACCAAACTACCCAATACGTATCTCTAAGCTGTTTAGAGAAGCCTGCTATCTTCCCCAGGTCGTTTTTGATAACATGGTTACATTGCGCCTTTAGTTTGGTTCTAGCACACGTAAGGATAACCTTAAGAGTGCTAGAACCAAAGACATACCATAGACATAAGTCTATGTTGTTCTTTTACGGTTACCAGTATCGGTGCGGATTATTAATGATATATTTGTTAACATTTATTTTATCAATAATTATTATTCCCTTGCATTTATTAGTAATTAATTCAAATTAATCTGACGAATATTTATCATTGTCACTTTTAGAGCGTTTGTTCTTCTTTTTATTGGTTAATAATTAAATATACATATTGAAAATCCTTTCGCTATACGTGACTTACTGATAGTGTTGAAAGTTATTTACGATAAGTGTGAAAATCAAATGATTTTATTGATACCCTTTGAAACAAAAAAAAAACTGTATAAATAAATGGTAATCAATAGATCAGTGAGTTTATTGCAACTATCCGCATAACCAAAAACTATCGCTCGCTTTGATTAAAAATGGGATAATAATTTCCGATAGTTTCCGAAAACGGATTTAGTTTGCATGATCGCATAGTGGAGTATCCGAACTGCAGATATAGCTTAAAACCTTTGTTTTTTACCATAATTAAATTAAACCTCCGTCATTTTTAACGAAGGGCATAATTTACACTTTTCATAACATTGTTACTGAGAAACAAAATATTTCGACAATGCTTATAAAGAATTAAAAAAGCGGAGTTTAATTATTGTCTGTAGAAGTTTTGCGCAGTCTGGCTGATTAATTAGACAAACTTTAATTAAAGAGCGACCATAACTCAGGACGTCACACGTCCTCGCCACTGCCGGGAAATTGTCAATTGGGCTGTTTTGTTTTACTCTTCGTTCATTAATTTAGCCAAGTTTTTGGGGAAAGCGGAACAGCTGAGTTCGCCGAAATTTGCATTTTTAGCGTCTTAAAATGTATTGTTTTTATACATCAGCTGTATTGTTTGCTAGAATATATTTTTAAATACACAAAAGTAAACTGCTTAGACTATACCTCATTCGATATTGAGAGATAACAAGAACGTTTCACATGAAATCTCATCACTAATTTCGGAAGATATGAATATGTTATACGACTCATCTTACAATATGATTAAACCGCCTCCACAGCTATAGTTGTTTACTACTGGTTTAACTCAAAGAGATCCCAAATTTGAGGTGCATTTTTGTACTGGGTTTGGTTGATGAAAAGGGCTTACATAGTAACGATTTACGTTACTGTAAATCATATTGTAAGATGAGTCGTTACGGAGCTGACGTAACATTAATGTGTTAAAAGCCCCTAAAAAAAAGAATAAAAAAAGAAAAAATACAATATGCGTTTCTTCTTCTTCCCTTTGAAGTATTGGTTTGAATCGGGCATTACTTGGCGGAAGTTCATATCAAGCTTACTTCTGTTACAAACAAGCAAAATGCTTTAGATATCGCAGACACTGAGAGAGCGACACACTGCACCTTCACCGAAAACACTACACGTGTTTAACCCACACACGGCACATCATCAGGAGTTATTAGACCGTGCAATATCAATACCATGCACCAAGACTCGCTTAATGGTATTTGACGGTGCAAGTTATATCACTGTACTGGTGTTTGTCGTATCGGAATTTATTTGGGTTGGGCGCTGCAGCTTGCTTGTTTTTGCGGAAGTGATCTAGATGTTTTATCTTCTTTTTTTACATTTTAATTTCTTAAATACCAAAACAAATTTTAAGATTAAGAAAACGAAGCAATCAGTTCATTGATTCAAAATTATTAACGTACTGATCCGAATTAACTAACTGAATAATATATCTACGTAGTAGGTGTTTCACAGTTTCCACAAAATACAAGTCCAAATTTGAATAACAAATAAAAGAAGGTGTTATTTCTATAAAATAGATATAAAAAACGTCTGCAAAAAACAATCACGTCTCCGAGCCCTCAGGTAGGATTCGAACCCACGACCTTTTGCTATCCGGGCGTGTACTCTGACCGCTGAGCTACCGAGACCCTGGCAGAAATTTACAAAAGTATTTCAACTTCTACTGTCTAGGTGTTAATGTACAACATCAGATTTTTATCTTAAATTATCATTTATCTTTTATTACTCTTGTCTTTATTGAATAATGAAATGGTTTAAAAAATTAAGAAACAAACAAGCAGGGAATGAATTAAAAATAATTAACTTACTGGACCGAATTGATGAATTCAATGTCTGTGTAGTAGGTGCTAGAGTTTCCACAAATTACAAGTCCAAGTTTGAAATCAGCTACCTACAAAGTAGGTGGGCTCCCAATGGAGGGTGTTATCCAATTTGGCGCGGAATATTCTGCAGGTCTCGTGGGAGTGGTCGTTTCAAAGATTTAAGACTACGGTCTTTGAAAGACTGGGAGTTCTGATAGAAAATACGTTATTTTAGATGCGATAGATTTTTTCAATGTTGTCATAACGAGACGATTGGTTTTTTATGCTTCTTTTGTTTAAAAGTTAGTTTCCTTCCTTCAAAAATATTTCTAAATAACCGTGCTCTTTTTTGCTTTTTGACGACCGTTTGGTGCAGCGGTAGCGATCCTGCCTTTCACACCGACGGTCCTGGGTTCGAATCCCGGAAGGGGCAGATGTTTGTATGATGAATACGAGCATTTGTACCTACGTCATGGATGTTTGTATATATTTCTATGAATATAACTTATTTATGTATGATATATGTATGTCTATCCGTTACCCTAGTATCCATAACACAATCCTTAAAAGTGCTTACTTTGGGCTAGGTTAATTATTTATTTATTTATTTATTGTAATGTCCAATGGCCATATTTCATAGAATCAGGTGCTATTTGACTGGAATCCTTATTCATTTATAAAAACAAAAATATCTAGTTTCATTCTACAAAACACGTAAGGTATAAATACTGCTCGCAAATAAATGCACATGCACAAATAGCAAATAAATGCAAATACCTTCAGATACTAAGACAGTGACACAACTTGCACCTGCACTAGATACTCTACACATGCTTTGCCCTGACACGGAGTCCAGGAATGTATTGACCGTACAATATCCAGCATCAAGTAAATGTTATAGTTTTATAATTACATATAATAGTCAACCTTGCTTTATAATAATACCTGCCATATTTCTACATTTTACGAATTCCCAATATCACTTGAAAAAACAAATGGTTTTAAACAACATTTTGACTCTCAAATGAAACCACTTTTACATTACTTACGACGCGTTTATTCTTTTTTGATGTTACAACGCCTTTACAGGAACCGTGATCACAGGATAACTAGGGTAATGATTGTCACACGTGTGCGTGCTACCTTGCGAAAATTTTAACGGAGCACGTTTCGTTCTACTCAATTTATAGAAATAAAATTGCTTTATTTTTCATTATTCAAATAAGTAAAAGAAATATATTGAAGACGCCTTAACTAATTATAATTAATTTACATAGATCAACGGCGTTTAGCACATTTAGCCTTCGAGTGCCGAAGTTACCTAACTTTGAAGAAGTTAGTCTGGTCTGACAGTGTTGCGAGACGGGAAGGCTAAAATATCTGTGCAATCATAAAGTTGGTATTTTGGGATTACTATCAAGACAAAGAGTATTAAAATTGCTACCTTTTGTTATTAAAACTAGGTAATGCAGTCGCTAAGCATAAAGCTACGCTGGCACCATATATTGGAGCGGAGCGTAATAACCAAAAAAGGGATTTTTTTTTTGTTTCGATGGGAATTTTTGCGTATTTCTAAATTCGGGCTCCGTCACAATTTGGTCCTAAACCTGTTGATTCGATTCCACACAAAAAATACTACAAACTTACTTTTTTGCCACATCTAAAGCGTGACATAGGTGTAATAACTAATATAAACTTATTTTTTGCGTAATCTTATCTACAATCGACAGAATGTCATCTCAGCTTAAAGACGTCCACGACTAGACGGAACTCTCCCCCAAAATTGCTCGGATATTGTAATGATTTCCACGCTTGGCAGGTGGGATGGAAATCAGAGTAGAAAACCATAGTTTGGAAAAGCTGCAAACCACTTTATACCTGTGTTAACTGCGTTCATTATCACCTTTACGATACCTTTAAGTGTATATGTGCTTTTCTACTCTACTCAACACAGAATGTCAAGCAATACACTTTAACTTCTACCTTATGTCATTGTAACAGTCATCGTTTGCTGACATTTTGGTTCAACGGTAGAAATATTTTATACTTGAGTTATGAGTATTTATATTGTTCTATAATTATTACATATCTATATGTATATCATATATGTATATCTATTTGTTACCTCAGTATCAATAACTTAAGCCTTATATTAATTACTGACACACACACACACACAAATATATTAATATTATTTGATACTAGCTAACCCGGCCACGCGTTGCTGGTATGGTAAAAAAACACACACAAAGAATTGTCATAATATAATGTAGACTAAGATTTCTACGTGTTGTCGATTAGCTACTTGGTAATCGGATTCACTATCTGCGGCCTCGAGTCTGGGTGTTGTGGTACCGTTACTATTTCTGATTAGGTGCTTAACTTGAGTTCACAACAATGTATGTTGTCTAATGTCTACTATATTTATAACATATATACAATTTTATATACTAAGTATAATAATGTTGTCCAAAAATTGGAAACAAATACCACTTCGTGTTTATATTTACAAAGTTAGGGGAAGCTCCCTTCTAACTTTTTTGTGATTTATGTTACTTTGCAACAGTTTGTGAGGCTATTAATATAGGTTTGTGTGAATACGTAATTATTGGAAGTTTTATTAAGCAAACAGCTCGCATATATTTTATTTTACTTTGAACTTCGTATTGTGTACGTTCAGTTAAAAAAAAGTTTGTTTATTCATTATACTTGTAAGAAATAACTGTGTGTAATGCTTACTGATCTGTTTTTATAATAATTCTCGCAAAAATATAACATATTAATAAACAGTTTCGTCGTTTGATCTCGTATACATTATAATTTGGAGAGTGTACTGTATAAATAAATGAATCTCAAAATAGCATCTCGTTGAATTGAGTAATTCCATATTGGAGTTTATTCAGGGCAGTTGAAATCAGCTCCTCCTTCGATCACTGGAATCCAGAGAATACTTTTTAAATTTTAAATTTCGTAACCCACGTTGAGATGCGTACGATCGAATTACCATAACACGACCGTTAAATGCGTATTTGTATTCCAACATTTGAATTTAAAACGATGTTCTTGGGGATAAATGTACCTAACGGAAAATTCTTCACGCTTTCATCTTTCAAGGAGATGATTTCAATTCAATAGAATATGAAAATAAATGCTAATGCAAAATTCGTATCATTGGTAGATTTGCTTATATCTCATTTCATTTTATCTAAATGTATTTTAGTCTTATTGGTCAAATATAAATACTTCTTTTTGTTTTGAGTGCTTTCAATTCTTTTTTATATAACAACTATATCATTCGTACTTATTTACTAAATAATATCATTTTATTATACAAATATATAAAATGCATCTCTTTCTACAAGATTGTTAGAAACGAAACATGGTCATTAAAGAATAAATAAATAATTAATATATGATATTAACAACCTGTATCAATTAAAAAATTTCTTCTTTCGTATTTTTTTATTTTAGCATTTTTAGTTCATAGATTTTTAGATTCATGAAAATTATTATAAGAGAAATTCAACTTGTCTCAGGCGTAAAGCGAGACTCGAATCCTTGCTATCCGAATAATTGCGAATGCGAATAATTTTCCAATTAAGTTACCGAGACCTGTTTTTGTAGTATTCGATTTTAATTAATTTCAAGAAAACAATAAAGAATAAACAATAAAGAGCTATATTAGCTTTTTTCTTAATTAAAATCGTAATTAATTTATTATTTCTAAAATAAGTATACTAGACATAAATCGACTATAACAAGAAATCAACATTTGATATGGGTGGACAAATCGGGAGTTTGTAATATTTAACACTTTATACCTAATCTCGCCATAAATGCTGTTACAAATGATATTGCCATTTTTTATTAAGTAATGTAATATCATTAAAACTTATATGTAAACAATAATTCGTCTCAGCAAGAAATAAAAAAATATTCTATTCGAAATGGTCAGCTCTTATACAGGCCTACAATCTGTCTGGCCACAAATCTATGGATTTACGCACTGTTTCCATGGGAAATTTCGCCATTGCTTGCTCCAGAGATATTTTAAGAGACTCGATGTCGTCGTGTCGTTTAGAGTGGGCCATGTCTTCTAAAACTGACCATAATTTATAATCTTCAGGGTTGAGGTCTGGCCTAGATAAGGGCCAGTCTTCTGTTCTTATAAAGTCCGGAACTTTGGTTTCAAGCCAGGCTTGAGTAGTTCGTGCCTTGTGACCAGGTGCAGAGTCTTGCTGGAAAGTCTACGGTACATTTTTAAAAAGTGTATTGCTGAGAGGTTTCACAACACGATCCAAGACTGTCCCTTAATACTCTTTGGCTTAAGTTTTCACTCCTTTTTCACAAAAATGTAGCTTTGTGACACCTTGATAAGACACGCCCTACCAAACCATCACTGACGCAGAATGATGACCACGATGTACCTTTCCGACTACTTGAGCAGCTTCTTTAGAACTGTGAGCGTATACTTTATCATTTTGCTTATTGTAGTGCTCTTTAATCGTGAAAATTTTTTCATCAGTAAAAAGGATATTTCTGTGCTTTTCCTGCGTATCGTGACAGAAGGCATTTTGATTGATCCACTCTCTTTCATGGTTAAGATTAATTAACCTCGACGATAAGCACCGATCTTTAGATCTTGTTTTATCTTCATTTCTCATGATAAGATTTTTTGCTTCTCAATGGGGTTTCGGCAAATTCTGGCTTTAACAGCCTTTGTAGTTCCAACAGCACACGCTCACCCCGATCTTTTACATAGGACTTCCTCTTCGACAGAGGAAGTGTTGTTGTATCAGTTGATAGTACGATATACGAACATACAGCTGATACCAGGCTTTTGAAGTATCTGGAATTGTGTCCGACGGCTCCATACCCACTTTGTGCATGGTGATCACTGGAATTCTATTTTCTTTAACATCCCATTCCATATTGTAATTTAATAATGAACGAACGATTTAATAATGAAAATATGTGAAATGGCTGGCGCGAAATCGAAAGAAGTTTTTAAAAAATATACGCGTTCCTAATTCACAATAATTAAAAAGTTAAAAGAAAGGTTTTATGTAAACCATAATACTGGCCAGACTAGTTACAATAATAAGGCACCTAAACAATACAGCATCTGTCAAAGTACATTAAATACAAGGAATCACAACGTAATATGGATCCATTTCACTAGAAAGGGTTAATTAACATGAGCGAACCAAATGACGTTTAATTAAAATCACAAGTGGTGGAAATTGTGATAAATGGTGCTTCGCGTCTGCAGCACTCGCTAAATGGATCCATTTATTTTTTGAATCGAGGCTAAGCTTAGTTTCAAATTTCAAAACTAGTTTATTTTTTTTTTTTATTATTATTTGATATCAGTAATTAAATTTTTAATAATTGGATAATTTGATTTTCATGTTTAATTTTGTAAGAAATTTGATTTTATGAATTAAGAAATATATAATTGAAACCAAAATAGAATATGCATACTAACATAGCTTTAAAGATTCTTTGTTACTAACAGATTATGAGACTTTGTTTCTCGAAATAAAATAATTTGAATTAAATTGAATTTATAGCTTGCCTTATCGAGTTGTACAATCGGTCCTAATAAACCCTCATTTTTACAATATATTTTTGCATTTAATTTGTTTAGATAAGTAACAGATAAGACATGTACGTATTGATGATTTCAATTATAAAAAACACTACCTTCCACTCACAGGAAAGTTTGTAGCGCAAAGCATTTGAAAATTATACTCGACCAACAATTGTATTGGCATCCCCCACCCCACACGATTCATCATTAAGACTCGTTACCTCGAAAGCACTTTTAAATTAGACATAATATACGTCGTATTGGTGAAATAGGTGGTTTAAATATTGTATTAACATATCGTTATGTGGACATTTACAAGTGAATCAAAGTTAGCGATATAGCTCTTTGAATAGCAAAACTAAAAGTGCAATAGATAGGATAATTCGTTTGCAAAACTGATAACCGCTAGGGAAGAAATATTCACAAGTGGCGATCACGTACTGGACGATACAACAGGGGTAGGCCAAGGTGAGGTATGTCTTAGTGACCAAAAGTGAGTAACCATGATTCATATATCATTATCATCAAACTATTAATGTCTTATACAACTATACCGTATGGATGAAAACTCCGTAGGAAGAATGGACGAAAACCGCCATTACCCGGGTTTCATGCGGACTTTTAAGTGTTAACGACTGCAAATGAAATCGTGCCGCAACCAAGGAGCTTGATATTATCAAATTGTGGTCAACCATCCGGCCCTTGCAATTATTGTTTTATCTATGCAATGACTTACCAAACGCTATATATATAGGTACGGTAGAGATCTCCTGCCTTTCACACCGACAAGTCTGGGTTGTACCCGAGTCATGGGTATTTTTATGTATATCAATAAATCTATAATCTAAGTTCACAAATTTGTTGTTTGTCTGTCCGCTTTTTTTCCCGCTCTTTTTCCACTTTATATGCGTTACCATAGTAACGCGTTAATTGCAAGTAGTTCGTCTACCGGAGGCTAGATGGTGCTAACGGAAAAATATTTAATAATAGAAAAACTTTAAAGAATTTTGTCCACCCGTGTGAAGCCGGGACGGGCCGCTAGTGTAACTTACATATGTATCCTATAGGTATTTCTATCCGTTACCCTTGTATCCGTAACACGACCCTTACAATGCTTACTATCGGCTAGGTGAAATGGTGTGAACTTAAGAAATACTATTACTATTATCATTACTAAAATAGAATCAACGGCTTATAATTGAATAAATGATAAAATATAATACAAAATAAATATTACCCATAAAAGAACTTTGCCAATAAATTAAATTTTTAACGATAATATAGTTATTTGTACCGTTACAAACTGTTTTTACAACTTCATAAGATTCCATTTTTAATTCCAATAAATTATAGGTGAATAATATAAAAGAAACATTATTTAAAGAATGAAGAAATGAAATAAATCACTCAAGTGAAAGATCAAACTGATTCTGCTTTTGTATGCAAATATTACTGGACTATCTAGCTAATAAACACAAGAAGTAAATTTATTTTGTCATAATTTAGCTTGGCTACACGAAGTTTCTTCATAAACTGTATTTTGCAATGTGATAAATTAGCGTTTCGACTAACGTATACATTGTTAAGAATAGTACCCTTGGGGTCCGATAAAATTTTATTTGCTCGTTACAACGTTTGTTGTCGTTATGAAAATGTAACCAGTCTCTTATTTTACATTGAAATGTAAGGATTTCGGTGTTTTAGAAAGACGTTACTATTTAATTTAGATTTTCAGTTAACAAAACCCTCTTATGCTGTGTATTGTATCACTACATAGTATAAAACAAAGTCACTTTCTCTATCCCTATATCCCTATATATGCTTAAATCTTTAAAACGACGCAACGGATTTTGATGCGGTTTTTTTAATAGATAGAGTAATTCTAGAGGAAGGTTTATATGTATAATACATGCATAATATAGTAGAGCATTGCATCCGTGCGACACCGGGGCGGGTCGCTAGTTATATATATTTATTAGTTATATATATTATATATATATATATATATATATATATATATATATATATATAGGATATATAATACGTTTCATTTTAATGAATCAAATTCTAATACAGGAACGCTAGTAGTATAATATTAATTATTTTTAAGTCCGCATTTATTTTAACTTTGTTTCTTTACCGTAACTATGTACTGAGGGAAGTTAATGAATTGTGAATCATAGCAGTAATAAATTGTTAAATGTTAATTTCGCTTAATTTAAAAATGGTTCTCCTTAACATTTATTAAATTTGTCACACAGACTTCTTCGTGAGGTATAATTTTAAAATATTCCACTAATTTATACGAAAAACACAACTATAACGGGTCTCAAAACAAGCAATCTTTCGTAGGTATTTAATGTAATTAAGCTTAATTTTTTTTGTTGCCATGACTCTCGACGAGCTATAATTAATAAGATAATAGCGATAGCGATAATTTATGGAATACAACCAACTAAAACCAATTAAAACTGCCACCACAACACACACACATCACAAGAACTGAATTTTACAATCTATCTACCCACATTTTGTAAAATCGTGACAAATAAATTACAGATTCAAATAAATATTTTTGACATTAGAAATATTGGCAGAGTAAAGCATATACGAAATCTCTATTTGGTCAAATATCTATTTCTATTTCTAAGTAACATCTTTGCTTAATGATATGTTTGAGAAATAATAATTTTATATGCTATTTTTAAAATGATCATTTTCATTGTTTTTGGCCATGTAATATCACCTGTAGAAACATTTTTTTGAGTCCGTATCAAAATAAATAGGGCTTCTATATGCAAGTAAATTCTGTACACATTACATACAAATTCTGACTAACACGTTGGTATAAAATATCACTTTTAATACACAATATGTTTGACTATCTTCGTATGGTCTCTTTGTAATTTATTTTTATCACTAACCTCTTTATAAGATAATCATAATATTGTAGTTAATAACATCGACATTGGTCAATAGTAATTTTTGAATAACTAAAATAACTATTTGCTCACACTAACTCGACAAGATTTTGTCTACAAATCACTTCAGTAACTTTTTTTTATAAAAAAATGGTTTGTTTCTTAGTAAACAAAAACAAAATTGTAAGGAAATAACAAAACGGGCTACAGGTTCTGTACTTTTAGTAATATTTAGTGGTAATTGAACACTTAACTCAAATTGGTCTTATGCGAATAAAACTTTACACTGGATCTCTAGTAGCAATTAGAATTAAGTTTAATAATCGTTGTTCTTTGTCCAGAGTCTGATACAAAAAGTTTTCAGTACCTTTAACCACAGTTAAACAACCAAGCTGTAGATAACCAAAAGTTACGTAAACTCCATCTGGCGCTTTAACTAAGATTTATACTCCTGGCTTGACGCTTAAATTTAACTGCACTTCAGTACAGTGAGCAACATGTCAATGGAAACTGTTGTGGCTTTAAACCAGTCTTATTGCAATGAAATAGGATGTTGTTTAGTTAAACTTTATTATTTCTAGTGCTTCATTGTCATAGCAAAGCTCGGCGTTCATCGTTTGTTGCATACACTCCGTGTTTAGAGATCGCTTTGTTTTTAGTGCCGCTTTTGTTCTTAGTACCGAATGTCTACAGACTATCGTCTGCTGTGTTAGAGACCGATGCAAAAAACAAATGATTTAACACCATTTCTGTAGGGAATATGAGTATTATTTTTGTATTTACAAAGGGATAAGACAACTTCTTACGTTTAAAATAATTTGAGCATATCGAATTTTTGTCGATACAGTAAACTCGTAGACATAAAAGTGATGACACACATCTTTGAAATGATTGCACTGGGTATAACTGATAATAAAATATGTCCGTGTGTAAACATACAGCTCGACCGATACCCTACCGGACGATTGTAGTAACGAAGAAAACTTGCTATGCGAACATCCCCTCTTCGTACAAAAGTTATTCGATCTTCGCGAACAATAATATTTACATATGTATTTTCTGCCTGTTTCTGATAGAAACATAATATGTTTTTGTTAAGTTTCATAAAAAAATATTATTTAGAATAGGTAACAATTAATTACTTTTAATATTTACAATTAATTACATTTTATTATTATACCGTTATGTTCCTTTCGCCCTTCGAACATCATTGATGTTCTTCCTAACATTCCATCACCATTCCTAAAGACATCTTTTGGATCTTTTTCACATCCATAAAACGAAACGTACGTACCTAAATCTGGGGAAAACACGAGCTCCGGAAATCAAATGACACAACCCCAGTCCAGAACGGAAGCCTGTAGATGTCGTTGGGAGACTTCCTGGAGGCTTGAACGCCTTGAATATGAATGGTCGGTAATATTTTATAGAAACATATATGCATAGTTTGTTAGGAGGAAGTAAAAGAACACGTAGCTGATTGAAATGTATGCGCTATAAGGTTGTCTATGCAGTGTGTAGAGAAACTCTTACAGTATCATTGCCTTAAATAAAATTTAATCTTATTATACTTTGTCCAATGTAGGGTGATACTTTTGACAGTTGACACCTATATAGAGGGTATAAAGTTGCTATTGCAATGTCAAGCCAAACATAAGGAAACAAACGCAACCTTAGTACGTAGCAATAAGGAAGTGACACCTGTCAAAAGTATCATCCTACATTGGACAAAGTATAACATATTTATTTCGTCACCAGAAAATTTTCTTTATAAATTTTTAATTTGTGTAAACAACTAAAAATTATACTAAGCACAAAGATTTTGGGATCTGAATACAAATTGAATGATGTAAATTATTTTAATAGAAAAAGTACTAGAAAATATCGACTTGGCTCACAAATGAATTCACAAGGGAACCGAGCCTGCAATCTTTGGATATCCGGTCCAATGCTCTCCCGAACTCGCCTTGTGAACACCCGTCGAAATTTTCTAGAATCTTTCCGGTTTTACTGTATAAATGTAATGTAATGTTAACATATATTTTTTGTAAGGGATTCTGATAAAGAAAGTAAATAATCTTCATCTTGCGGTAATTAAGACCGTATTTTGGCTTCTGATCTTTTGTCATATGAACTTCTTATATGATGCTCTCTAAAAGCTTACAAAACATGGCACCAGTGAGTACCTTATTTACTATTAGACAATTATATTTCTCAATATATAAATTAAATTACCTAATACATTTTCACAAGTTTACTTTAATGGAATATAATATTTCTCAAGAATGGAAACAACTGCAAGTACTGTAAAGTTTTCAATTTTTAACTTCAAAGCTGCTCTTTAAAGGGCTTTAAGTAATATGTTTCGACTCCCAATACTTCTTAGTGCGGTATTTGAAGCGTAAGAATCCAATATAGTGGACTACGCCCGATCCGCGAATAGACGTTTTGATCCGATTACAGATCCGATCCTGAACACAAACTTACCGATTACTAGTTTAGGGAAATATGATAAATAAATTACGTCACTTTTCGAGGAAGTGGGTAGCAGTAAACATGTTTTTGTAGATAACTCGATATCATGTGTTTATATAAGGATTGAAGATTACTGGTACAAGTGTTTTACATTTTCTCGTCCTTACAACATAAAGATGAAAATAAACAAATCTAATATTTTGAACGGAACCATATTCTCTTCTATATTTTTTGATAACCTCCAATTCTTTTGTGCTATATTGACCTATTACTTACTGCAAACGTAAACATTACTTGAATTTAATAAGATGTATACGGTATAGATTTAAAGATATTATTACTTATTATTTTCTTGCTGAAAATTCGGTAAATTTGGACAATCTGAGATCTTAGTTAATAAATATTCAGTAAAAATAAAGTCATGTTCCAATCTATACCTACCACCTGATTCCTGAATCTTAACCACTATTTTTTTCAATTTTATTGCGAATGTAAGAAGTTATGTCATGACATAAAAAATCCTTAAAACAAAGATACTATATAATAGCTAATATAATAGTTTTAGTATGTGTTTAGAAATTAATAACAATTTTTATTTTATATTGTTCTATATTTCATTACAATTAAATAATATCTAAGAATTGTGCAGATGAAACTATATGATTATAGTACATAGCCCCACTACTAAGGTATGATATTATGCATATTACAAGGCTGCATACTCCTGGAATAAACTTTTACAGTAATATATAAGAATAGCCTCGCGAAAAGTCATGATAAAAGCTCAAACTTTTATTGTACTTTAATTTTCCCAATGCCCATTTAATACCCATTTCATCTGCCCATTTCGTATGCTATGGTAGAAGCATGGTCATTATTTCTTGCATAATTATTTTATCGTTTTTTACACCCCACGGTAATATTAACACTATTTTTTTTTTAATACAACCATTTATATATTATTAAAAGTCTCAAAGGATATATACAGGTCTATTCTATCTACAGTACATTTTATTTTACCTGTATGAAAAATGAGTCAAAAAACATTTTTCTATCAACAACATTTTTAGCAAGCACAAATAAATTAGGACATTCAAAACTGTATAACGTACCGTCCCGTCTTAATTCGTTAAGCCAGGCACAAAACCCACGGCAAAACCTTAATAGAAATATAAATAAACCTGCACCGTCATCGTTTGGAGATCAAAATAGCACAAGCATTTATAATTTCAACCCTCCAACTCTACATTGCAAAGCAAACTTTATTCTCACCGCAAAACCGTCCAGATTACTTTGATAAACTCTCAGTACTGATTTACTTTTATTTGAAAAGGTGTACATTGCCCAAACGATTTTGGGCGTTTATTTTGTTAGCGTAAATTAATTAAATAGGGGATCGTTACGAATCAGTTGGTTATCTTTGAAATGTGAGCCGGTAACTTTATGTTTGAAATGGGTGCAGTTAACTTCCAATTTTAAGATCTTTATTAAACAAACACATGATATGTTTTTATGAGATAGATATAAGATTAAGATTAAAGATAAGATATAAGATTAAAAACATGATATATTTTGTTTTATTACAACAGTAGAATTTATTAACCCGTTCCGTTGCTACATACCAGATACCAGAAAAGAAGGCTACGAGTTTAATTTAAGTGAAAAATTAAGATTTCTACCCAATCAACCCCAAAATAAAATTAAGTTTTATTTTGGGTAGATTTCTCTAAAGCTTAATTTGAAGGAGTTATCATCGATTTAAAAATTACACGGCTCTAGTGGCTAGTGCCACACGCAAAAGAACTTCTTTTCGGTTAACAAACTAACTATAAGGATTGTACTTTTCATACACGAAATGTAAAGTCTTACAATTAATAATTGAATATCCTATCTCCGGAGATTGCTGGAAAAACTTTAATTTAATTGATTTAAGAGATTTACCATACAAGCATTATGATTATTCAATTACAAATATATATTTATCGATTTACTTAATAGTAATAACGATCCTTATTAGCTCGGGAATTGAAAACAATACCCGTGTTTATTTCTTGAGTGGCATATCTTAAGGGCTCTTCACTCAAATAACATTTAAAGAAATCTGAAGTAATCTGTTACCTCTCAATCATCACATTTACATTATTTTAAAGACCATTTATAACCTTGTATTCAAGGTTATTTTGTTTTATTTACAATAAAACAACACAGAGACGGAGTCAAGCATAATAGGCTTGAAGAAAAAAATGGAACGTGGCAGAGAGAGCAGTCTGCTTATCTCGTAATCACATATGCTGATGCTGTGGAGCAATGAAGCGCTCCCACACACGATTTATAATCAACCCATTTTTTTATTGATTGATATTACCGATTTTGCGACCGAACCAATTTGTTTACGACTCGATGAAATGAATTTACAGTGGATGCTGGACAATTATCGGTCATGTACAGGAATGTGAGAAGATAATGTGCTGATTTCAATAGTACCTGCAGAACTGCCCCTAAAGAAAAAAACAAGCAGCAAAGCATTAAATTAAAACATACCTTTGTTGATCACAAACTTTAAATTAATCTTTTGACGAGATAACGACAATAAATTTAACTAGTGGTTGGCCGCAAATTCGTTAGCATAGAATTAGGTTATATTGCGTTTACTAAATCAGAGGGAAAGTATAATCTTTCCTGGGATAAGCAAGCTTGTATTCTACCCCAAGGTTCAAGCAACCTTCATATCAAATTTCTTTAAAACTGGTTTAGATTTTCCGTGAGTGACAACTTAATAGACAGATGAAAAGAATTTTGCTTCTTCATTAATTATATGACCTGACATATGACGTTCGCATTGACATTCAAACATGTAGAATGTATAACATTTTAATGGCATATGACTACAGTTATTCAAATGGCATCAAAATCGAGATTGCATTCCAAGTTAAAGAAAAAGGTAATGGAAGCTGAACTGTCGGATAAAATGGAAACGTTTCTTTTTTCCTCAATAAAAATGTTCGGTGCAAATGCAGTGCATTAAGAACTATGAAACCAACCGACTGTATCATTGAAAAATATCCGGCGACATTTTAAAAAATGAAACGTTGATGCTCCATCACAAGCTCCGGTACTCTGAAGAAATTCAATTTACCTACTTACATTAGTTTTCGTGCCGGGTAAGCTTTTAAAGTGAAATATTGTCTGCTAGATAGGATGCCGCGATAACGCTGGAATAACAATTTATTATGAAGATTCGATAAATTGAAATGCCACTATGTAATTTGCATGAGAAAAATTAGAATCAATATTCATTGTGGCTTAATGGGAAAGTTACTCGTAATCATCATTTTTTTTACCGTGAATAGGAAAGCGTTTGACCACTATCTCGCCTGATGGTTAGCGACGATGTGATCTAGAATGTGACACACCTGCCTAGAAAATACCTAATCACTCGTGATTTAGTGACCCATAAATTGAATTTATCAGGAAACACAGATTCAGAAATTTTAGCATTTTCTGTCAGTGCGATGATATGATGGGTTTTTGTTTCAAAAAACGGTATAATTTCCGTGAAAAATATTTTAATTTCTTTCGTTATAAATGTTATAAGGGAAGTAATTAAAATATTTTCGAACTACAAATTACTAAAATTAGTCTTTCTACCAACAGTTGTTAACCTCAGTTCGAATTAATAGAAGTTACTAGCTTCTATATTAGATACAATTACTTTCAGAGATTTAGAAAAATCCAAATAGTTTGTATATGCACTTATAATCTATTAAATAACGAGACAACCTGATAAAGCTGAAAGATATATTTTGCCATAGCTTAGTTAAAAATGTGGGCTTGTCAGTGTATAAGTTACGAATAAGTATTAAGTTATATCACTTTTTCATGTGGGAACTATAATAATGTGAAAAATTGGCAATAACTGGACTACAAACAATTATTTACCCTTATAAATCGTTTTTATTAATAATAAAATGAGCACAATATTAATAGGCATTACATTGGATTGTTATTAACAAGAGGCTAAAAAAAAAGAATCATTATTTGAATAGGTGAAGTGCATAGAAATAAAAGGTATGAATAACATTTTATAAGCTTTTTATATATATATAAAGGGGGTTGAGTGGGTGGAAGGACTAGCTGAATAGGTGGACTCAAAATATTTCATTAATAAAGAAGACTTGACACGGCTTATTACCCCTAAATTTGAACTAACGCAAAGTATTGCTTCCTATTACAGCAAAGTCACAGGCACAAGGTGAACCAACGCTTATTTGACTTGAACGAGTTCAAAACTTCTGCATTGATTTTATATTTGGTCTTCGCGAAATATGCTCGTATTAAATTCTTAACTCCGTTCCCAGATTCAGTTTGAACGCCTATTCTATTTGCTTTTGCTGGCACCTTCAAATTTTTACTCTTAAATAATATTCAATTCAGTTCCGTCATCCTTATAAACACTAGAAAATAGAGTAGTTTAAATCTTAAAGCGTATATTTTGTTGAAAGCACTCGCACTGTAAGAAAGATAAGCAGTTCAAAGCGTATCTATTATCAATATACTTCAAATTTACCGCTTATTAACGCAGTCTTTACACTGACTCTCCTCGTCCTCATACACGCGATTTCCCACAAGAAAATAAAGAGAGAGAGAGAGAAAGGGATCCTATTTGTAGATTTTTTCTTACGCACCACTTAGGTCTGATGTAGGTATCTCTGGTAAAAAGCAGCCTAATGTAATGAGGAATTGGCGGGATTGATATTTGACAAACCTCTTTTTTATAATGGAAATGTTATTTTCTTTACGTGTGATTTTCCTGCAAGTGTCAACTTTTTTTAAATAGTATTGATGACAAATTAATGATAATTGATTTACTGTTGACGGATAATTAATACGGATAAAGTTTCACTACAAGTACTAGTAAAAACTTCGCCAAACTCTTTTATAAGCAAAAGCAAAAATCGTTCCAGCTGTATTTTGTTTGTTGCCAACACTATTACCCATCTGCGAATAATTAATGGTTAATAATTCACTATTATTGCACACCAATTTCCGAGAACGCATAAATTTAAGCAAATAAAACAAAATAATATGATGTTGTTTCACGTTCGTGACAAAATGCCAGATGACAAACGCGATGGCGTGAATGTGACCTCATTCTAATATCAAATTTTAGGAATTGGTCTTTCTTACAGTAGGTAAATATGTATTATATTTATATTATCAAACATTACTATGTATGTAATGAACTAAATGAGATTCTCCATTTACATATTTTTGATCTATATAATACCTCATTTTACCTTTCACTTTTCTTGTTTCTTTCTAATACACTTTTTCAAACTATTGAACAGACCAGGGAATGGTGGAACCATATATTGCAATGTGACCGCCATAGTTTGAAGCTTATACTTTCGAGTTATCCCTTTATTTTATAGTATATTTAATAAAATGTTTTATTCTATTATAAAATCATCCATATATAAATAAATATAAGACGAATATAAGGATATTTGTTAAGGAAATTACAGACAACAACGGTATCACAACACCCATACCCATTAAAATATAGGAATATTAGTTTTCTACATTCTATTGTATACCGAACAATAGGTTATTTGTGAGGAACCTATTAAATTTGTTACCATCAATTTAAAACCACAATTAAGACAATAAAGAATATTATTTTTATAATTATTATATATTCCGAACAATTTATCAAACCCGGGACGTTGGAGTAACATTACCATGAAAACCAGTATGGTCGAGTCCCACGGAGGTTGTCAATCCAGGATAGATTATATTTACCAAAACAAATGGAACCACAAATCAATAAACAAGTAAGGCTCAATGAACACTTCCCGATAATTGTTTCATCAGTTTCAAAACCACACCGTAATAATCGCGTGTAGGCACCGTAAAGCTTTCTCATCGGATATTTTAATTCCGAACAAGGATTATAAGGTCTGAGGCGTTACGGGCTCCAATTACCTACATTAAGTCGGTCGTGGGTGTGACATGGGTAGACAAGTTATTAGCGGAAGCGGAAACAGTTGCGATAAACAAAAATTCAATGACTTCATCTCACAAAATTCTTCGAGTTTCGAATATGTATTAGTGTTCCTTTACTTAATTTAAGAGCATCGATTTTATCTAAAATTGTCTCAAGTTAGGAACGAAAAAAGTTGAGAATGGCAGACTAATAAAATCTGTTTGGTATAAAAACCCATATAGATTGTCGGTTGACGGTTGTCAAGTATAAGTATAACTTTTACATATATGTATTTAGAACTGTCATGGCACCCGATCCTATACATGTATGTGCATGTGTGTGTTACTTACGGCGCAAGCGACATAACAATGTTATATTGTCTGTGGTTGCTTCGCGGTCCTGTAGTACCGCGAAAAAAAGTCAGTAGTTTGTCGCGCGGTGCTACAGGACCGGCCCGGTCGTTCTTGCTTTACGAAATATATCATCATTTGTTTGTATGCAAACAGGATCAGGTTATAAAAACGGTTTTAACGCAACTGTTCAAGTGCGCTACGGTATTGTGACATTGCGTGACAAACAAGGAAATTGAGCGCCGATCGCGCGACAAACAAGTGGTACACATTTACAAGTATAAGTAAGATGCTACCGGCCAAGATGATTTAAGATATCTATAATACAATCTTCTTTTTTCAAATTTCTTTTACATTTTCAGTTTTATTTCTTTTAATGTATTAGTTTTTAAAGTTTCAATACAGATTTTAAATATCTATTTTTCTCTACAACTTTATATAATCCGCTATTTCTTATATTATAAGGTATACGACATCTCCAGCGACGCTTATTCATATTTAAATCATTACTAAGCCGATTTTCATTTTAGTAATCCCCGAATTCTAACGATTGTATGTACTTGTAACCCGACGATATCCGTAATTGTCTATAATTAAGTTTACATTTTTAACTTGATTGTGATTGGGTACTATTTATTTATGGCTGAAAAGTTACAGTTTAATTTTTTTTTCGTTGTATGTGTATAGATGTTATAAGAGAAGTTTTACGCAATGGAGTCTTCTACCGGATTAGTGTCACCTTAAATTAGAAATACAGGGCATCAACATACATAAATATATCGAAGTAATAAAAATATTGCCATAAAAAATATCGTGTCTCAGAATTTTGCTAGTTATAATTATTTTAGATAAAAAAACCTAAAAAAAGCTTAATTAATAAAAGTCACAAGAACAGCTTTTTACTCATTTAATTAAGATTTTTATAACATTTTTATACATACAAACTGTATATGTATACTGAAAGTTAATAAAGATTTTTTTTGTCATGTTTTCAATTTAATCTTCCGATGGAACTAGAATCTAATATTTCTATAAATATAAAGGCATAAAAAACAGTAACTGTTACTGCATAGACACAACAGCTCTAAGTATGCAGTGTACAGTGCAGTGTGGGTAATTTCTTTCATAATGCGCAATGCAAGAGTGTGGGACTCCCTCCCTGCGTCTTTATTTCCGAATACTTATAACCCGTCCATTTTCAAAGCCAAGGTGAATGGGCACCTTCTGGGTTAGCTCGTTCCATTGTGGGTTCTGTCTTGACTTCCAGGCTTGATTGGAATCAAGAGCGAACCCATTTTAAATAAAAAACACACAGGTTAATGGTAAAAATATTTATTTCATTATAAAGTAATTAATAAACAATATATTAATAATACTCGTACAGTATTTTAACATGATCTCTTAATTATTCTCCTTTGAATTTTAAATTCAGTCTTCAGAGCACCCGCATGTAACTAAATATTTATCAAATTCATCTGAATCTTAGGTAGTAAGCCACAAAGCTCGATATTATCTATTAAAAACAACTTTTCTGTTCTTAACTAAAATATCTAGCAAGTATCCGCAGACCGAGATTCAAATAGAATTCGGTTTAGTTTGTTTCATAAAAATAAATCAAGAGACCTTAAAATCAGTACCGCTGTAAAGAGGGATTCCATTACATCCGGAAATGTCAAGTCAATCTCAAACAAACCTTAAATTTATCACAGCTAAGTTGAAAACGGTGTAAGGCTGAATATCTCTCAATTTTGATTTAGTGGAGACAGCTCACTAATCGTTGGACCTTATTTACGGGTAATAAAGCTGAGTATGGCATTTCCCTTTTAACTTTAGCGGTTGCAATTTTATATTTCATCGCTTCATTTCTGAGTGGAATATTTTTATAGTTCGTACATTTTTATAAATGCTTGAATTAAATAATAACGAAAAGTTTGCATTAGTTATACCTGTGCTATTTGGGATTTGGTAAAATTCCTCTAAATAAGCATGTCAATATTTTTAATTATTGATTATAAATAATCCAAATATATTCAAAAGTTTATAGGAATAAAGATACAATGTTCATATTTTTTTATCCAATTGTAGTATTATGAGCTCAGTTACTACTTGATTATATGCAAAACGCACTTAAACCACTTTTGCTTGCCCTGTTTGTGAGGATGATTTCCGTTGAGTGAAACACTCTAAGTGAAATATTAAGTGAAAGTATATTAATCATACAAGTTTTTTAATCGAAGAGACTTAAAATAATAACAAATTATGTATAACTTTACAACAATTTATAGCAAAAAATTAAATAACTTAAAATCACGGTTGACAAAGTTACTTTTAGACCACTTCTTTAATTAGAGTATTTAAATGCATTGAGTAATTTTGTTAATCAGTCTCAAAATATATTTTATTATTTGCATACCTGCCTATAAGCTGAATACTGCTCAATATTGCACATATTACACTTTATAAGACAAGTATTATCCCGTATGCCGTCAAATAAAGATCTTTTATTTTATGTAATCTTTTACCAACATAGCGATTAAAAGTGACGTGTTTCCTGAGTACGTGGCTCATACGTGGCAATTGAGGCCACATTGCAAAAGAACAAAAATTGTCAAAGCCTTCACTAGTACGGCCATTGCTAATTTCTGAAATACAATACAGAACATAGGTATATATATATATATATATATATAAAAACCGTTTTTTTATAAATGACTCCTAGATTATATATATATATATATATATATATATATATATATATATATATATATATATATATATATAATCTAGGAGTCATTTATAAAAAAACGGTTTTTTTACAAGTAACTTTTCTATGTCTGCAGGCACTGTATTAAATATATTTGTGTATTTAGGAAATAGATTTATGTGAAAATAGTGTGCTCTTTGAATTGTAGAAGCTAGCCTACTACCATTTCATGGATAAACATCTTTCATCTGTCTGAAGAAATGTTTATTTTTCTTAAGAAACTAAGCAGTTTGAAATAGGTTTAATGATAAAAATGACATAAAGAATTGTGTTTTAATTGTATATCTAAGCTGCGTTTGTATGTGCGAGTAAACTTTGTGTACGGTTAGGTTTTGTAATCAAAATTAAACCTAGTATTTCAACCACTTATTTTACTTCAACTTACTCTACTTATCTACGTTTCAAGTAACGCAATTTTAAATTAAAAGTGGTTTACAATGTTGACTCGTAGGATGTTTTCTTTATCTAATTTGAGCTCTCGCTCTTGTAAAGCTTAAAAATATTAGGGGTTAAAGTATGAAATTGCCGATTTGTACTGAAAATCTATATTGTTTATTTTTTAAATTTTTAACAAATTTATTTAATCAAAATAGTTGCCATTATTATCTATACATTGCTGCCATCTAATGGGAAGGTCATTAATGCCTTTGCGATAGAATTCCGACGATCTAGACTGCACAAACTGTGTGAAAGCATTTTGTACTGCCTCCTGGGAAGAAAACTTCTTGTCACGTAGATAATTGTCCAAATCACGAAAAAAATGGTAGTCCGTTGGAGCAAGGTCTGGTGAATACGGAGGATGACGAATGGTTTCTAACTGCAGTTCCTGAAGGGTCAAAATGGTTTCTCGTGCTGTGTGAGGTCTCGCGTTGTCGTGGAGCAATAATGGTGAAGATCGATTCATGAGTCGGGGCTGTTTTACTGCTAGTTTTGTCAACATGGTTCGGAGTTCGGCACAATAGACATCTGCCGTTATTGCTTGACCAGATCGGAGAAAACTATAGTGAATAACACCATGCTGAGACCACCAAACAGTTACCATTACCTTTTTATTGGTAAGTTTTGCTTTAGGACACTGTTGTGGCATTTGACCTGGGGTCAGCCATTGCATTTTTCTTTTCCGGTTATCATAAAGAATCCACTTTTCATCACATGTTACAATTCGATCCAATATTCCTTCATTTCTGTACCGGTTCAACAAGGCAACACAAGTTTCAACACGCGTTTCTTTCTGCAGATCAGTCAAATCATGAGGCACCCATTTTTCGTATTTTTTTATTTTATTGATTTGACGCAAGTGAGTCAATATTGTGGGTAAGGTAACGTTAAACCATGCCGCTAATTCCTGGGTACTTTGACTAGGATCGGCTTCCACTATCTCTCTTAATTCATCGTTATTTACCTGTGTGGGCGGTCTTCCTCGTGGCTCGTTCTTTAAGTCGAAATTTCCATCACGAAAGCGTTTAAACCAAAATCGCACATCGTGCGTTCATTAGTAGACCCCTCTCCAAACGCAGCATTGATATTGCGGGCTGTTTCTGCCGCGTTAGTTCCGCGTCGGAACTCGTATTCAAAAATAACTCGAATTTTCGCAGTATCCATCTTTCTTGTCTAAATTGAATAACAAAAACAATTGAAAGTCGATATTCAAATGTTTTACATTTTTTAAAAAAAGAACATCATAGAAACCATTTAAAAAAAGTTTCATTCGAAAACCTCAAACCATGAAGATTCTATGTCAATTCAAAGAACCTATTGCAATAAAACGGCAATTTCATACTTTAACCCCTATTATTAAATTATAGTTTTTAAAATCCCGGACTTTGTTTTTGTTTTGTTCAATCGCGCACATCATATGTGATTAAATGTGTTCAGATTTCTACAGAATAATTATTTCGTTTTCATTTCGCGTTCTATTGTTAAAGGATTCTGCAATAAAAATTATTCACACATCAAATACTACTTCCATATCGCGCAAAAGATTGATAAATGTAAATAAAATACCTTCGTGAAAATGCTCAACGAAGGAAAACCGGCTCATCGAATTGATTCGACCAAACTACTGCCACGATATTTAATCATGTGAGAATTCCTTAGAAAGGAGGCAGCCCCAAATTACAATTTCATACCTACCATGGTAACTCAACTAGAGGTAAATATGAGGAGTAAGCAGCTTACGCAACGTATACCCGCGATTTAAGGATACCAGAGAAAAATACGTTAATGTAACCAAGTGAAACACGTGCCGAGTCCCGAAGAATAATTTGAGAAAACGTTTCCCCTAAATATGTTCGGCTAACAAAACCTTAAGAGCACCCAAAAGTTAGCTTTCCTTTTGAGTTTGAACGAAAGAATATTTTCGAATATTCGACAAACGTAGGCACCTCTTGCAATACTATTTACTTCAGCTGACAGCTTTTTTATCGTATACGCGAATAGAATAGGCGAGTTTCACAAATGGTTTTATAATATTCGAGTGAGTCATAACTTTAGTAGTGTCGAGTTAGAAACTACTTTGGTAACTTAATATTTTACACTATTGTTTTAACTATTACATAGTTTACTTTGCAAATAATTTTGTATCATATTTTTAGAAACACTACAATATTTATTGCATGTTCCTCACGTTGCATTGCATTATCAAAATTGGGTATAATATTTTAGTGATATTGTCTGTTCTAAATCAATTTTTTTGTTCTACTAGAAGCCAGTCTTCGTAACGGTTTTTATTCAAAGCTTTAGATTAAGCGAAATAAATATTCTGGCCATGTTCCCAAAATTAGATTTAAAGCAAACTCCAGACCGAATTTTGCAGATGTCATGGCCTCTAGACGCTTATTATTCGTAAGTTATACGACCTTCGTAAAAGGTCTTGAGTAACTGAAAACCAAACAGAATGATGTTTGATAAGCTTTATTAAATTATTTATAAATAGGTGTATACATTATTTTTAAACATTTCATATATTTATATTAGGAAACAATTTTAAAATATCTTTAAATTGTATATTTTCACAAAATCTAAAGGTTACTAATTTAAATATATAATTAAACACAATTTCGATCAAGTTGTTAATATACCTATATCTGCACACGGTACTGTAGCGCCCTACGCGCGCTCCGGGATCGTTATAAACCTGAGACAGATATTCAAACCGCTTATAGGTATTTCAGGATTTATTCTATATTATTGAACTCTTTAATATAATGACTCAGGTTACACTCTCAGACACTACTGGTGATTCTCTTATGTTTCTCTAGCCTTCTGGAATATTCTATATTTAAAACATTCCTTGCCATAAAGCAAATATACGTAGAGATGGAATGCGGTGTCATATATGCAAGGAGGTCACCACAGTACTTATAAAATACTTTTGACATCAACATCAACGGTCTTCTTTAAAACTGTACAAAGTCTGAATGTCCGAATTGATAACCAAGTATTTTTCTATATATATATCTAATCCAGTGTTTTTCTATTAAAATAATTTATCTTAAAACTATTTATTTTACAAAATTCTTGCAGCTTTACAGAGAGGTATTATGCAGTATAAAACATCTCGAAGTTTTTCCCGCTTCGGAAGACATTTTTGTCTGTTGATGTCGGCTGTGTCTGCTATATTATGAAACTTTCTTAAGATATTTTCACCTAGAATTGACCTAGAGAAGGCAGTGGTGAAAGAGTTAGACTACAAACAGAGTTTATCAATATGAAATCTGAAAAGACTTAACACACGTAAAGTCACGAATTAAAAAAAAATATTACACTATAGAAACTCTTCATGTAACGATATTTATTAACTAGTTTACCCACGCGGCTGCATGCGTAGATTTTGTTTCTTATAAGGTGTGACTTCATAACTTGCACAAGAAATTAATTTCTTGTAACTTAATTCTAGTTACGAGCGAAATAGAAAATCTTATGAAAAAAATAAAATTATCTCGCTAGCGCATTTTAGAAAACAATATTTACCTAGCAGCGACATCTGTTGACATGATTACTATACATAGTAGATAGTTTAATGATCTGATTTCCCCATGTAGCTTAATAAGTGCTATTTTGTAGTAGGACCTATTAGTAGCTGTTCATTGTTATCTTATATTTAACCTGTTAGGCAGCAGCTATTATTCTATCGTATAACTAAATATACAAACAGTGAAAGAATTTTCACTAACTTTTGCTCTTTTGATATGAGAAGGTAGAGTATTAGTAAACAAAATATTTCAACAAGTTATATTAAATAAGTGATTTAATTAAAAACAATTATATAAATTTTCGTTGGTAATCTTATTAAATACACAAAAATCAATGTTTTAATTTTGTGACTTTAAAAGGAATCTGTCCAGAGTAACTGACGTTCAGACAACAGCTTAAAATGCTGAACCTAGAGACTTAAAATTCGAAGGGTATGTGTATAAAACAGAAAACGCTCGCCAAGAAATTATTTTGGAAAATTCACCTCCTAAGGAGGTGAAATAAGGGATAAATCATTGCATGGAATCTGTAAGGCGCATGAAATTCTAAAAACACGTGCTTTTGGTAAACAAGAAATGCACATAAAAATTTTATCCTTAAGGGGGTGAAGAGGGGTATAAATTGTTGTATATAAATATGTCGAATTTAAAAGGTATAAAAAATCAAGTTAAAGTTTCAATAGGTATCACCAACTTCTTAGCCGAAAGACGTCCACTGCTGGACGAAAGTCTCCACCAAAATGAAAGGGTTTTGTTAAAACCTTCAAGGTAAATTATTATAATAGAAAAATACTAGAAAAAATCGACTCGGGTCACAAGTGAATCTCAGGCGGGAATCGAACCCGCAACCTTTGGAAATCCGGTCCAATGCTCTCCCAATTGAGCTACCGAGCCTTGCGAACACTCGTCGAAATTTTCTAGTACATTCCTGATTTTTACGCTGTAGGCCAGCGTTGTTTCATCAATGAGAGGAACATCCTCTCGTATTCGAAAGAAACATTTTTACAAATGTTTGGTCAATCGATTAAGATGAAACAGCCATGTTAGATTTATATATTTTATGCATTTTCAATGCGATCTTATAAGATAAATTATTATAATAGAAAAATACTAGAAAAAATCGACTCGGGTCACAAGTGAATCTCAGGCGGGAATCGAACCCGCAACCTTTGGAAATCCGGTCCAATGCTCTCCCAATTGAGCTACCGAGCCTTGCGAACACTCGTCGAAATTTTCTAGTACATTCCTGATTTTTACGCTGTAGGCCAGCGTTGTTTCATCAATGAGAGGAACATCCTCTCGTATTCGAAAGAAACATTTTTACAAATGTTTGGTCAATCGATTAAGATGAAACAGCCATGTTAGATTTATATATTTTATGCATTTTCAATGCGATCTTATAAGATAAATTATTATAATAGAAAAATACTAGAAAAAATCGACTCGGGTCACAAGTGAATCTCAGGCGGGAATCGAACCCGCAACCTTTGGAAATCCGGTCCAATGCTCTCCTAATTGAGCTACCGAGCCTTGCGAACTTGCAGTTAACGCGTTGCTATGGTAACGTTATTGATACAATGGAAAAAGAGCGTCAAAAAGAGCAGACAGACAAACACACAAACCACTATGATCTTAGATTATAGACTTGCAGCCCGTCCCGGCTTCGCACGGGTGGACAAAATTATTTATTTTTTTTCTATTTTTAAATATTTTTCCGTTAGCGCCATCTAGCGTCCGGTAGGCGAACTACTTGCGGTTAACGCGTTGCTATGGTACGTGTATACAATGGACAAAAAGCGGGAAAAAGAGCGAACAGACAAACAACAAATTTGTGATCTTAGATTATAGATTAAATATTAGTATAGAAGTACTACCGCTCTTGGTGGTGCCTGAAACAGTTCTTTAATAGAATAATGACGATAATTATGAATCTCAAGATATGTTCACTTCTTCTTTTCTTGCACCCACTTCTTTAAGATCCTTTTTAACAAACTTTTCTTCACGTAAATTTCTTTGGAAGAAATTGCTGTTTCACAATAAGATCGCTTTTCCGTTATGTATATATGTGCGTTATCGTAGTTCTAAATTGATTTATATGGGTGAGTTTTAGTTCAGCTTAGATGTGCTTTATCTTGTAATTATGTCCGACTTGGACGTAATCCCAGTAACAATGGAGAGGGTTCACCCTGACGCGGGAATGTTGATTAGGCGATTATCTCGAGGTAGAAAACATTAACTGAACTAAATAAGTTACGTATATTGACTGGATATAAGTAATTGTTACCTATTAACAATATTGGTGATAATAAGATGTTAATATTGAGTTGTAAGTGAATGTTTTTGAATATACAAATAGTACTTAGACGTTTGAGTTAATACGAATATTTGTATCATTGACCTTAATGCTACTATAATAAATTCTGCATTAAAAATCTAACTCAACTTAATATTACTTTCGCGTTACATTTGCTAATCTTGAAACTAAAGATTGATTCTCTAAAAGAAAAAATACCTCGGTTCTTAACATTTTACATCTGACGGAATCAACGAGATTTGTGTTTCCGATAAAAAGTGACTTTAATATGGGTTATTAAATTCAAGTGTTTAAAATTAAAGCTAGATAAATTAAAAGGTATTCTTTTGTATTAATCCTTTCTTCTGGTTTAAATATAATGTTTTCATAATTTTTAAGCTTTATGTTTGTTGAATAAGGTGATTTTTATATAGGAAATATTGTGACTTTTTTTCATAATTTGAAAGTAAAATTAATAGTTTTAGCTAAATATTAATAGAACAAAGGAAATTTTTGCTTTTCCACTTTACAAACAAAATGCTTTAAGAGATACTTATATTACTATCCTCTTTCATACACCACAATTACTTTTAACGACATTTTCAAATGACATTATTTTGAAGTTCAAACAAGTTCCGTAAGTTAATTTGACCAGGGTCTCCGAGCGATGAATCCAGCAACTATACTTAAAATGGGAATGTAAGGACATATTTTTTTGTCATTAACTTTGTTTATTTGATTTGAAACAAACACGGCCAATTAACAATATTAATAACTCTCACATATACCAGAACATATCCAATTAAAAAGCAACAATATTTATTATCAAAAACTGGGTACCATGATAATGCAACATTATAAGGTTTTACTAATAGCAACTCTACAAACAGTAATTGTTAAATCTTCACGTCATTCATAATTGACTAAAGATTGCATTTTTTTGTCCTCAGGGGTGGTGTTAGCCTAAGATGGTGTTGGCGTTGGTGGTCGGAGTGCTGTGCTTGTGGGGCCGCCTAAGCGTCGCGAACCCTGAGGCCAAGCGGCTGTACGACGATTTGCTCTCCAACTACAACAGACTGATCCGACCCGTCGGAAATAACTCAGATCGGCTCACCGTCAAAATGGGCCTAAGACTTAGCCAACTCATCGACGTTGTAAGTACTGTTTACATAAAAATATTTATAAAAATTGATATATTTCTTCTCCTAGTTGAGATGCCCAACAAGGTCTATCCATAAAGATCTATATACATTGTACCCAACCAGCAGCTTCTTGGACTTGTGGAGTGCAACAAAAAACTGAGTATTTGGTAATGATTTTTATATTACTTGACACTATATTAGTAATTATGTAACGTATTTACCCAAATCTCTAAAAACTAACAATCACTAATTTATAGATTTTGGAGGGTTTTCTAGATAGGATTAGTGGAAGAAGTCAAAAAAATGCATGCATTAAAAAATTGTGCTTTTTTAATTTTAACACTTTCTCAAATTTTGTATCAGACGCTGTCATGACTAAAATGATTTAATTTAAAAAAAATAGTTATAGTGATTTCCAAATTTTGTGACATTTTTCAAACGCCTCTGTCCTCCACGTTCTCACTATAAAAAATGCCTGATTTGAAGTGAACATTGAACCAAACAGCATTTATTTATATGTATGTATATAGGTCAAAAAATGTCAACATTATTCTTACACCATTCTATTTTCATATCACCTAGGTTATTTGTATAATCAAACGTCCAACCTTCAGCACATACAAACGGTTCGGATCTTTAATTTATAATTCGTTCACGTAGCCCCTTAAAATAGTGTTCGGATCGGAACAGTCCGGCTTATCCCAATAAATATCTTAAATCCTTTCATTAAAAAGGGTTCACGTAGAGCGTTAAGGTGCCTTCACGCATTTGTTCAATACGATTATTCTATTTTTTTATCAAGAGAAGGGAGGAAATAGGACACAGTGAATTTTATATGATTATATTACATACTCGATGTCATAATGTTATCATTTCTAAAAGCGTTAAACTGAGTTAGAATAAGAGCGAAAATAGCATGTTTTTGTTATTTCTTACAATAAATTGACTTCGATATGCAGATCAATTATACTTTACCGAAATTGAACTAGTCCACAATTTGGACTTATTTTTTATATTTGATTAAAGTTTTTACCCTGCCTAATTATATTTTGTTTTGTGAGTTGCCATGCATTGATACAAAAAATACGTCTTTAGGTTGGATGTGTAATTTTAAGCAATAATATCAAGATTTTGTCGATGATTTTAATAGAAGAGAAATAAAAGTATTGATTCCACTTAGTTGAATGTACTCAGCAGCGGAGACATTGTTTATTTGTTAATCATCAAATAAGAAAATAGTGAGATTAGCAGCACTAAAATGACTTAAAATGTTAACGTTTGATGAAAAGTTATCTTTGTGTCTGTTGAAGTTTTTGATATTTAAAAATTTAATTACTAGCACAAAATACAGTTGAAGAGATTTCTAGCACTTGTTTCTATTTGACTTTGAATTTGATTTCCTTAAGTCTTTCTTAGTTTTTACTTAACTTAATATGGAAAATTAAATCTGTCTATTGTAATGATAATTTTTTTATACGTCTTAGTAGTACAAGAAAAGTATTCTTAGAATATGAAAGTAAATACCATTTAAATAGGGGAAGAGGAAAAGCAGCTTTTGCTCAGTTTCTCACAGATTCTTCTTGTTACAATGTCCTCTGATGCGGAACATACGGACCCATGGCATGGCTGGTATTTTATAATAATAATATCGAAATATACATTATATACCAGTTTTACTTTGTTTTTCATTATGTTGCTAAGTAAGCCTAGTAGAACATTTTTATAATTATGATTTAAGCTGGGTATGCATTTAACTTTCTAACACCGAAGTAAAGCGAACTCTTTTAACATACTACTTCGGATGGAATGTAATTATAACTTTGCGGTGGTTTATTATGTTACATACAAAGTATTCGAAGTTTGTACCATATTTTAGAATAATAATATTTATTCTTTATCAATAATTTGAAACTCGTTTTAAATTATGTAATATGTCATTACCCATAACAATAAAAAATCGCGTTTATATTTTGCATAAGTTTTACTCGGAAATTCACGTTCTTATTTTGACGTGTAACTCAACGTGTAAGAATTAGTGAAACCGTTACCGTAGCAACGCACCGAATAAACTGACAATATGGTTAACAAACACACACACAAAGTATTGTCGTTAACAAACACACACATTATCATAATATAATTAGGATATTTCATTTCGTTTGGAATATTATCTCACTTAATAGGAACTAATTTAGAATGAGATCAAATGAATGAATGTGCTAATGAAATAAAAAAGAAAACGGTGATTTTTCAGACCTTTGTTGGTGTAGTAATTAGCATCAGTCGGTGACTTCTCTTCTTAAGTGAATTTCGCGAGGGCGTCCAACTGATTAATATCCAAATTTTTTTTTAAGATTCCTCCAAGGCAAAGAAATGCGGTATTTCATATTACATGAGCACCGGTGAAAACCCGCTTATCATCAGTTCGATGTCTTTATTCGTCAAAGTCTTTATCTTCATTCAGATATGAGTTATGTTGTTACAAAAATTTGGAATGACTCAGTGCTTTAGCTGTTAAAAGGTTGTCTTATTTGCTTAACCCTTAAATAGATTTCGTCCGTTTCAAATGACATATCAATAAACCGCTCCCAATTCAAATTTGAACAAAATTTGGAGCGACCCGCGTACTTCGTGATGTTATTTAGGCTATTCCTTTACTCCTTGCGTAAAAAGAAGCACTGCGCATGTGACGCGTGACAAGAAGCTAGCAGTCGCAAAAGTGCAACGACTGAAACGGCGTGGGCTTCACAGCAAAAAAAAATATTTCGTAAGTATTACATTGTTTTAAGTTATTTTAATGTATAAATGTGGTATAATAACAGTTAAACAACAGTATTAAATATATATTTTACATAAAATAACAGTAATTTCTGTTTGTTGCTTGAAATAATCAGAGTGTCACTTAAAACGGACTTTGTCCGTCGCTCCTAAGAGTCGTGATTTTAATTTTTGTCATTTATAACGGACATTGCCCGTTTTCCCTAAAAGTTGTAATTTCATAATGTATCATTTATAACGGACATTGCCCGTGTCCTCTTATTACAAATGTAACTGATATTTGTCTCTTATAACGGACAAAGTCCATTGGTAGCAACGCTTTATAAAAACTAACGCGCTTACTAAACAACATTTTAACTCAAAGTGTCCAATTGTTTCAGTATTATGGCCGGAAAAGGATGGAGATCAAAGAAAATTCTTACGATGTTACCTCCTCCAGACTCGGAAGAATCTGATCTGAAATCCGATGATGATGAAGAGGGACGAATAGAATCTCATGAGTTTTTTCTCGATAATAATGTCGACGCGACACCGACTTCATCACCTGTAAGAGAAGTTCCTCCTGGCCTGTATGACTTACTTAAAGATCTCAGCGACTGTGATGAAGATAACCAAAAACCAAATAATCCGGCGTCGAACGCAAATTTTAGCAACTCATATGAAAGTGAAACCACACGTAGTCACGAGTCTCCACTCGTCCAGTCCATTGCTGATCCACTACTTTTTGCACCAGAAAAACCATGATCGAGTTCTATAGGGACGCCGTTATCGTCAGGAGTGAGAACGCGTCGTACCAGACAAGTAGCAAATCAAACAAACGCCGAATTGTCTCTTATGCTTCCACCGTCCGTTTTATCTGTCTCTCGGAAGCGAAAAATGCATCAACTAGATTTTTCATTTCAGAAAACCAAATATACTGGAGCTATTGAAGTGGATACCGTCATATACGTCATCAGTTTTCAAGAGAAGTTTGAAATATTGTCTCCTGAAGGATATTTAAAAAAAATGTTTTCGGACGAACTACTAAACTTTATTGTGGACATGACTAACCTTTACTCTTTACAACAAACTGGAAGATCCATATGGTAACAAAAAATATATAGATGTAACACAACCCATCGATACAGTTCAGACCCGAGATTATTAACGGATTTAGGAATAAAAAATTTAGTCATACACAAAATAATAAAAATCTGTAAGTTTTTAGTGGGTAAAAAATACACACATTGTATTTTTTATTTTATTTTCTTGTTTGTGCTTAAGTACATTTTATTAGGTTAAGTGGGCAGTGTCCGTTCCGTGTGACATGTTTCGAGGACGCATATTACCCACATAAATAGGCAATGTCATTTGTAAGTGACCTATGAAGAACCCATAAAAAAATATAAATTCTTAATTTTTTCTTTAATGTTTTTCTTTTCCATCCTAAATACAAAAATAAAACCAACATTATAAAAAAAATAGCAATTGGAACACATAGTGTCCATTTAAGGGTTAAACAGTCCTTTTCATATTTATGATATAACAAGTAGTAGACAACCATCAAGAGTTTCAGACTCACATTGTCTATGGTCTAGTATAGCTATGTTGTAGTTGAGAAGTATGATTGATCGCGGCCCAGTAGTGCTACGTCGTAGCTGTATAGAACTGTAGTTGCTACGACCGTCTCAAGTGAGATGCATCCCCGCGTCTTTTAGCAAATCAGCCCGGACGTCAACCATAACCGCAGCTCTTGAATTTTTTACTTTACCGTCAAAACACTTATTTTATCGATAAGAACGAAATATAAATTAATTAATATTTTAAGTTGGATCGAATAAAAACGATCAATTGTCAAACGAAATTTTTTTACCGTGTGTTTAACACGATCTTCTGTATTTTTTCGATTTTTAATCTTAAATGGCTGTAATTAAGTTACAATAAATTATCATCATAATTTATGAAAGGATATGATTTGCCCATTCGTTGTTATTTGAGGCAGTGTAGGTGAAGAAGAGGTCAGAATCTGGAAAAGATACGACAACTTGAATAATAATAAATATGACAACAAATGAATTATATAGATGATCTGCTTGTTATTAATATTCGCGGTAGGGGTATTTTCAACGAGTACATATAAAAAGAAATTTAAGAAAATATATTGTGAGTTTCTTAGCACAAATTGCCCCTAGTATGGTAGACCATACAAGGGGCAATTTGTGCTAAGAAACTAAGGCCATTTTTACTACGTATTGCTTCTAAGGCAGGAAATTGTTATTTTACACTGTTTCTGGTAGAAATTAAAAAAGTGTATAAAGCGTACTAGGAATTCCATACTTGCGATGCATATTTCAAGGACGAACTCACAATATTTTTTTTTACAGACTGTAAATTTGACAGCGCTACATACATCTATATGAATTTTTGTGTTTATGCTTAAATATTTTTTTAATAAGTAAAAATTCCGTTTAATAAATTAAATATAACACCTTTTTTACGGATTTTGAGCATAATTTATTTTACATTTAATTTTGACGTTTTGACTCCTTTACAGGAGCCGTGATCATAGGATGACTAAAGCAATAGTCGTCATATATTTTCTACTATCTTCACAATATTTTAATCGGGCACATTCCTAACTGTAGCTTTTTTATTATATGAGTCAAATCGTTTTATTTTGCCTTTTATTTAGTTATCGAATTCACACTACGATTAGTACAATACCATAGTATTCACACCAGTTTGGAAATTGGGAGGCCCTTCCGAGAAGAACTGACGAAAGAACCTCGGACAGGGGCACCGACCTTATCTTCTTTTTATTATTTGCAAAAATCCGTAAAAAAGTTGCTTTATTTCGATGCGTAATGTGAGCGGAAGTGTAAGAAATAAATATGTTGAAAAAATTTTTAATATAGTTTTTAGTTAAAAAGCCGTTACAAAAAAATACGTAACTTTACTACTTTCCTAAGGTCCGGTGATAGAATTATATACAAAATAAATGGTTAAGACATTTGAATATAGAAGATATTTCTTATAATATCTTGAATATTTCAATATACATTTTAAATAAAACCCTTAAATGTATTCCATAATTTGTCTGTTGATAAGTCTGATGAGAGAGTTTACAAGAACTAATCCAAGTTTGTGTTCAGTGGTGAGCAGGTACAACAAGGTAAAATCATATTATTTTAACATGTGACAACATAAATCGCGACCTTATAGCCGTCCTACTGACTTAACTTTCCAACAACAAAGCGAACTCGTTTATCTGAACCTCATTGGACGCAGCTGGGTTGGAATTGAAAACTACCATCGTTCACTTATTGATAAACAAGTTACGCCTTGTCGACAATTCTCTTGTATTGGTAGTTATTTTAAAATAAGAATTCAAAATGGCCGCTTGCAAAAACAGCTGGTTAGTTTCATAGAGATATAAAACCTTGTGATGTTTTCTGAAAATCTTTTGTTACAACACGAGGTAATCCAAAACTTGGTTTAAGTTTTGGTTAAAATTGTATACCTTAACAATTGATTTTGTTATTGCCTACAAAAAAAAGGTTATAAACAAGGCAAAAAAACATTGAAATTAAATAAATTCACGTATTTTTATCGATTTGTTTTATGCACTCGTGAAGCTTATTTATGTTGTGTACAAAACGTGTTTTCAAAATAATGTACTTTAATATTAAAAAAGGCACAGAAAAGGTACAAAGAGAAAATTATTAAATTGCCAGCCTATAAGGAGATGTGATATAAATTTCTACACGAAATTGACTGATTAATTCGACAATTTTCTTTTGTTTTTCTCAGAAATCACATAAAAATATTGTTATTGTACATTCCTGTTGTGGTAATTATAGCTTCCGCTCGCTGTTTTACCCGCATGGTGTTTCAGTTTGTTACGGAAACTTTTTATTGCGGTTCTTCAGAAAACATTTGGAGTTATTTACGTTTTTTCCCGTTTTAGTCTACGTTATAATTTTTGTGCTCTAAATTTCATTTAAATACGTTTAGCCGTTTTCCGTAATTGAGTAACAAATACCTGCAGGTGTGCCTACTTGAGTGAATCGTAGATCACGTATTTTCTATACGTAACAAATTTTTTAAGAGAATATTAATGTATTTTTAATTGCATGTAATTAAAAAAGACCGTTTGTTGTATTAGCTATATAGCCAGTAACTTATTCCACCTTTTACCTTAAGTTATTATATTTGTTGACTTTAATAAGTATTTTATAATGGTTTTTTTTTTTGTCTAAATGCGTTTATCTATTTTTTCTATTTTTTCCGTCTTGACTGACTGACGGAAAATGAACGATGCAAATGCTACACCATGTGCTGAGCGGAGACTTTTTCGGTAGACAATTAATAAAATATTTAAATTTTAATGTCCTTTCTGTATTGCTATATTTATTTTTACTATATTATATGTTTTTTTTTTTAATTTGTGTTAAATTATAATTTATGTTTTAACATATTAGTAGTCTATAATCTTATTTTCATTGAAACAGAAATTTCACATTAAATAAACAAAAGTTGTATTTTATTTCAAAATATTGCAACATTATTGTAAGTAATTTTTCAGCTACACGTTAAATTTGAGAAGCACTCTATTTTGTATGAAATGCACGTTTTCATTGCTGGCGATACACGCGAAATAGCGATAGATGCACTTTCCTTATAGAAGATATTTTATTCAAAGGTATAGTAGACTGTTTACAGATAGAGCCTTTGGGAATTACTTCGGGAACTTCCCCGTATTCGGAGATTCGTTTGAATTTTGAATTATTTGAAGAATACGTTCTTACATTCGAATTCGTAATGAACTAGATTTTGTTAGCTTTTCACCCTGTATGCAATTATTAATAAACATATAAATAGTTCTTTTAATACAATTTTTATTATATGATTACAAAACTCTGAAAACTTGTTTGATTACATTCTATTATGCCCATAATGTAACTTAATCTGTTTTCTTTTTTTATTTGACTCAGACATTCAGATATTCCGTTTATTAAACAATCAATATAATCATAAATTATTACAAGAGATTTTATCACTACCCTAAGACTTATCAAAGACTATAATGGATTTTTATGAAAACTATTTTAATTCTAAACATTTCAACTTGCCATTCACTTAATGTGAATAACGCATTTGGAACATCCGGTTTGATTCAGCGTCTTACTTAAGTTAATGAATAGTGTGAATTGCACATCTTTGTAGTTTATGTCGGACATAGTTGCTTTCAAATGGTATTGAGTAAATATTGGTTTCCTTTCAAACGTATTCGTTGCTACGGCTAAGCGTATCTCATTTCCCTACCAGTCGAATATCTATTCAACTCGTATTTTGCATTGATTGACTCGTATTTTCTATTTTTGCTTATTCTTTGGTGTGAATCGCTGTTCGCTGCGGTAATTACAGTTGATTCAGCACTATCATATGGACTATATAAATGGAAAATACTTAGAATAGCAAAAGAGGAAGTATAATTGGTGCTGCTTTTTTTTGTTTCTCTAATTTTAAGTAAACCATCGCCTCGTACCTACTGTTGTTTTGTATCGGTTTTCATACATCTGTAGAAGCTAATGATTGGTAATAATATCGAATTCCCCACTGCTGCAATGCTGGATGGAAATGACATTAATTCTCTCTCTCGGATTTCCAAAGGTTGCGGGTTCGATTCCCGCCTGAGAATTCACTTGTGACCCGAGTTGATATTATCTAGTATTTTCCTATTATAATAATTTATCTTATAAGATCTCATTGAAAGTGCATAAAATATATAAAAATTATAAAATTAATTCTCTGATTAACAATAACTTCTGTACAAAATGTATGACTTGTCAAATCTAAAATGTACGATAGAAAAATAATTATTTCTACATTTTTTCACTTCTTAATTTCAATAATAAAAGGTCATAGAAAAGAATTTAAATCTTCAATGTATTACCTAACTATAATTTTAATTTCACAGTAGAGTTAAAAAGTATCTTGAAATACGAGAGTAATATTTTTACGATACGAGAATAAGAATTTAACGAATAACAAACACACCTTCCTACTTTTTTTAAAAGAAGGATCGAGAAAAACTATCGAACTATATATAACTAAGATATACCTTATCTAAGATAGAATGGAAATTCTTACTTTGAATATGGCCTTAATCTCTAAACTGTAAGCATTCACCGATATTTTAAATGAAGAAAATTATACTTTTCGTTAATTGTTACTTTTGTGGTTCCAGGACACTAATAAATAGTTACAGTTGGAGAACGACCAAAAATAAATTATAACTATGAGAAAACATCGTAGTTCCAGCTTTTCTTCGTCGTATTTTGGACGCTGAGAATTTTAATTGCATCTGGCAAGAATGGAGTAACAAAATTTGATAGCTTTAATTTTGGAATGTTCTCTCTCAAGTTTCAACTTAAATAAAGCACAAAGAGTTATGTTAGCATGTATCTACTAGAAACGTTTACTTGTTCACATTTACTCACGCAGTTAGTACAGTTTTTTCTATCTACATTGTATAATGTATTTAGTCGTATACACTTTTATATAAAACGCCATACTTCTTAATTGCAAAGTCTACAAAGAATCAAATAGTCTAAATTAATAACTTTCTTTATTTTGACTAAAGTATGTAATCTTTATATTTAAGCAGTAAACTGCAAATTTTTTATTTAAGGAAATACAAGGAAAAATCAACATATCGTTACGAACACACAAAGCGCAAACAAACGAGCGCGGAACTACATAGAAGTATAGTCTCGAAAACCGGGTACATGCGCGAATTTTCCAGACGCGGCCGATCACGTTTGCGCGAGTCGGGTACGTTCCAGAAAGTAACGTACTGGAATAGTCTGGGGCTCGTCTCGGCCCATATAAATAACCGCAGAGAGGCGAGCCAGTCAGTTCAGTTTGAGCTACCTTCGAGGCGACTTCAAAGTGAAAACCAGTGATCAAGAGTGATACTAGTGAAACCTACGACTTGGCTACGACCTAGGACATTGTTAGTGCTTAGTGTTTGGACCTAGTGCTTTGTGTTGGACCTAGTGCTTCGTGAATAAAGTCTTCAAAAGAGTCAGCAGGTCTTTCTCTCCAAATCCAGCGAACCCTAGCACGTAACAACTGGTGTCAGAAGTGCGATTTGGAGATGCCATTGACTCCGAGAGAGGACTTCAAGGAGGACTTTAAGGAGGGCGTCAGGAGGGCACAAGGAGCTGCGGAGGCCACACCCACTGAGGACCAAGCTCCGCCCACTGTGGGTGGAGCCCCGCCCACTGTCCCCGCTCACCAGGGCCCCGCCCACTGACCACGCCCCTCAGGCTCCGCCCACTTTAGCTCAAGCCCCGCCCACTGGCTCCACCCACCTTGCCACGCCCACCAGACAGGCCACTCCCACCAGACAAGCCACGCCTACCAGCGGCACCGAAGCTTCTACAGCCCCTAAAATGGCTCTTCAATTAGGAAGTTTAATTGAATTATTGGAACTGCAAACGGCTGAAATTCGGGCAATAAAGGAGTCACAAGAACGCAAGCTCGGCGCTTTACAAGAGTCACAAGAACGCAAGCTCGGCGCTTTGCAAGAGTCACAAGAACTCAAGCTCGGCGCTTTGCAAGAGTCACAAGAACGCAAGCTGACTACGATTCAAGAGTTTCAAAAGGCTGAAATCAGAGCGATTCGAGAATCACAAGAGCAACAAAAAGACCTCCAAGAAAAAGCGCTTCGGGCTATAAATGATGTTAGTGACGCGGTGATTAAGCTTCGAAGAGATGTCGACGTAATGGAAGAACGATTTACCGGGTTAGGACTGGATGTTGAAAATGTAAAAACCGGCCTCACTGAACTACAAAAGAAAGTAGTGCGCCTTGAAACCACGGGAGTTGCAATGTCAAGTGGAACTACTGGAGTGGCGCAAGGACCAAGAGTGAAAGTCCCGCCATACGACGGTACTACTTCTTGGAACGATTATCGTCAGCAATTTCAGACTGTTGCTACTGCCAACGGATGGACGGAAGAACAATGCCTGACCGCTCTCACTGTTGCGCTCAGAGGGCAAGCTTTGTCGGTCCTGGAAGCACTGCCACATACAGGAAATGGGTTCCAAGACCTGATGGAGGCACTTGAATCCAGATACGGGGAGCGACACCTGGAGCACGTGTTCCGTGCCCAACTGCGTGACAGAGTCCAACGCTCAGGAGAAGGACTGCAACAATGGGCGTTGGAAATTGAAAAACACGTCAGGAAGGCACATCCAGGAGTCGATACCAAGATGGTAGACACGAATATTGTTCAAGCATTTGTCGACGGAATCCAAGACCCAGAGGTCAGAGCTGCAGTGAGGCTTCGTCACCATACCTCGCTAAGGGAAGCATTGGCGCATGCTTTGGAGGTCGAGGCTGTTCGCCATGACATACGGCAGACCCATAAGATCCGCGAGGTCTCTGAGGAAGTCAAGGAGGTTAAGGCTCCTGCGAGGAAAAGTTTTGGACCCATGTGCTACAAGTGCGGCGAGAGGGGCCATCTTCAGCTCAACTGCCCGCAGAAGGAGACCCAGATGGCAAGGATGAAAAGGATCGAGGAACAAATAGAGGAGCTGAAGAAGCAAGGGGCTTCGTCCCCTGCCCGGGCTCAGAGAAACAGGACTAAGGGGTGACTACTGGCTGACGCAGAGGAAGCCCCGATAACTGTTATCTCCCAGGCATGCAGCGGGAATAGTCTTGCGATTCAGGGGACTATTAACGGGACGGATTGCAAAATGACTCTAGACACAGGAGCCTCTAGAACAATAGTGAACCCAAATCTAGTAAAAGCCGCAAGAGGATACAAGAGGAGAATTAACTGTCGGCTTCTTACTGCCTCCGGTCAGCCAATACCCGTCCTGGGAGAAATGTCAGTTACGATGTATGTAGGGTGGTCCTCATACTGTCATAACGTTATCGTGGCTGAGATTATGGATGATTGCATCTTGGGTTTGGATTTCATGAAGAAACACAATTGCAGAATTAATGTCGCTGACGGAGTTTTCAAGTGTGGTGAAGAAGAAATCTTTATTCTAGGAGGCGCCTGCGGGAAAGTCGCATGTGCAAAGAAAGTCACTATACCTGGACGATCGGAAGCTCGGGTGCTGGTGAAACTGCCGCCAGCTGGAAAGAAAAAGTCAAACAGATGAGTATTGATTGAAGACACACCTACCAAGGCATCGGCGCAAAAACTGATGACGGCTAGAACCCTTGTTAGTGGAAGCAGTAATGCTGTGGTCAAGGTTTTGAATCTTGATGATTGCGAGATCTGCTTGAACAAAGGTGAAGTCATTGGAAAGTGCAAGGAAGTTGTCTGGATGAAAAAGTGTAGTTCGATGACCGGCGCAGACCCAGCAAAGAGTAACAACTACGGATTAGTGACTGAGCTACTTGATGACTGCAAGAGTAATCTGACTTATTCGCAGCGCATGAAAGCTAAGAAGTTTTTACAGCGCTATGCGAATATCTTCTCCAGTCAAGAAGGGGACCTAGGAAGAACATCGATGGTTAAGCACAGGATAGATACCGGAAGCGAGAGACCAATTCGTCAACGAGCAAGGCGGATACCAATTGCAAAGGAAAAAGAAGTTGAAGGCCTTTTGGAGGACATGAGAAGGAATAAGATTATTGAACCGTCTGCAAGTCCGTGGTGCTCACCTGTTGTATTGGTGAAGAAGAAAGATGGTAGCACGAGATTTTGTGTGGACTATAGGCGTCTCAATGACGTCACTAAGAAGGATAGTTACCCGTTACCTCGAATCAACGACACCTTGGATACCTTGAGTGGCATGAAATGGTTCTCGACCCTCGACCTGAAATCTGGATACTGGCAGGTGGAAATTCATCCAAAAGACAAGGAGAAGACAGCTTTTTCGACCGGTAAAGGTTTATGGCAATTTAACGTCATGCCCTTCGGATTGTGCAACGCACCTGCCACATTTGAGCGACTCATGGAGTGTGTACTGGCAGGCTTAGTTGGAGAGGCTTGCTTAGTCTACTTAGATGACGTCATCATTGTCGGCCGTGACTTCGAGGACCATTTGCGGAACCTGGAGCGAGTTTTCACCAAAATAGAGGGAGCCAATTTAAAGTTGAACCCGAAAAAGTGTCGTTTATTCAGGAATAAGGCCAATTATCTCGGCCATGTCATCTCCAGTGATGGCATCCAGACAGACCCGGAGAAACTGGAAGCAGTTCAAAAATGGCCTACCCCTAAGAACAAAACCGAAGTGCGGGCATTCCTCGGCCTATGCTCATACTACCGGCGTTTTGTTAAGGGCTTCTCAGAGATAGTGAAGCCATTACATCGGCTGACAGAAGATAAACGACAATTTAGTTGGGATGGGACTTGTGAAGAATCTTTTCAGAAACTGAAGAAACATCTGTGTGAAACACCAATCCTGGGGTATCCGCAAACTGAAGGTCTGTTTATAGTCGACACGGATGCAAGCAACACGGCCATTGGAGGGGTGTTATCTCAAAAACAGGGTGAAAGAGAAGTTGTTATTGCATATTTCAGCAAATCTTTATCCAAGCCAGAGAGAAACTACTGTGTGACAAGAAGAGAACTCTTGGCTGTTGTAAAGACGCTACAACATTTCAACAAATATCTCATCGGCAGACAGTTTTTATTGCGAACTGATCACGCAGCCTTGAAGTGGCTACTGCAATTCAAGAACCCAGAAGGTCAAGTAGCTCGATGGATTGAACAGCTCCAGGAGTATGACTTCAAGACGGAACACCGCAGCGGAAAGATGCATGGGAATGCCGACGCACTCTCACGAAGGCCGTGTTCGGAAGACTGCAAACATTGTGTTAAGCAGGAATCTAATGAAGCGACATTAAAGCTAACGAGAACAAGTCCTTTGGGTCTCTGGGAGAATGATGCTATGAGGGAGGCTCAAGAGAGAGATGACGACCTTCGGCACATCATTACATGGAAGAAACGGGGTGACGTAAAACCAATCTGGAGTGAGGTTGCACCCACTGGCGCTGTCACTAAGGCGTACTGGGCGCAATGGGACAGTCTGATACTTCAAAACGGAATACTCTACCGGAAATGGGAGAAGACTCACGGCAAAGAGTTCCATCTTCAGATAATTGTCCCAAGAACGAGAGTACCAGATGTTCTCCGTGAAATACATGATCGAGTATCAGGAGGTCATCTAGGTGTCAAAAGGACTTTAACAAAAGTACGAGAACGGTTCTACTGGTTGCATTGTCGAGATGATGTACAGGATTGGTGCCGCAAATGTACTTCTTGCGCTGCTGTAAAAAGACCACAGACCAGGAGCCGTGGGAACCTGCGGTTGTATAACGTCGGTGCACCGTGGGAACGAATTGCAGTTGACGTAGCTGGGCCATTTCCTGCAACGGAATCGGGAAACAAGTATTTTATGGTCGTCATTGACTACTTCACCAAATGGCCCGAAGTGTTCGCCATACCAAACCAAGAAGCTACAACAGTCGCTTCTAAGTTATTCGAAGAAGTTATATGTCGCTTTGGTGTGCCTCTAGAAATCCATTCGGATCAGGGCAGGAACTTCGAATCGCAGGTATTCCAGGAAGTGTGCAGAATTTTGGGCATGCATAAGACGAGGACCACCGCGTACCACCCACAGTCTGATGGAATGGTTGAGAGATTTAACCAGACCCTTGAGAGGCATTTGGCAAAATTGGTAGACGACAAACAAAAGGATTGGGACAAGTATATACCACTCTTCCTTCTGTCGTACCGCACCGCCGAGCATGAGAGCATAAAAGCTACCCCGGCGTATGTCAATTACGGTAGAGAACTACGAATACCAGTCGATCTATTGACAGGAGGGTCACCGGAGGAACCAAACACCGTACAAGATTATGTCTGCGATTTAAGGGAAAAAATGCGCTATATACACGCCTTGGTCCGGGAAAATGGGTTACAGTCAAGTGAAAAAATGAAGACCAGTTACGACCGGAAATCGAACACGAGCGGCTTCGAGGAAGGGTCACTGGTGTGGCTACATAACCCAACTCGCCGGAAAGGGAAATCTCCAAAGTTGCAGACCAAGTGGGACGGTCCATACAAAGTGGTTACCCGACTGAATGATGTGACTTATAGGATTCAAAAGCAACCAAGAGGGACATTCAAAGTGGTACACATAGACCGTCTGGCACGCTACCATGGCAGTAACAACGATGCTCGGGACGAGCATCTCTAAGAGGGGAGTAGTGTTACGAACACACAAAGCGCAAACAAACGAGCGCGGAACTACATAGAAGTATAGTCTCGAAAACCGGGTACATGCGCGAATTTTCCAGACGCGGCCGATCACGTTTGCGCGAGTCGGGTACGTTCCAGAAAGGAACGTACTGGAATGGTCTGTCGTCGGTTATTTATGTCGGCTCGTCTCGGCCCATATAAATAACCGCAGAGAGGCGAGCCAGTCAGTTCAGTTTGAGCTACCTTCGAGGCGACTTCAACTTGAAAACCAGTGATCAAGAGTGATACTAGTGAAACCTACGACTTGGCTACGACCTAGGACATTGTTAGTGCTTAGTGTTTGGACCTAGTGCTTTGTGTTGGACCTAGTGCTTCGTGAATAAAGTCTTCAAAAGAGTCAGCAGGTCTTTCTCTCCAAATCCAGCGAACCCTAGCACGTAACATTATCTTCGTTGGGACTCGAACTCGCATTCCATCGCTGTCTGAGCGAGTAATCTTGAAATTGGTAAATTTTTTTATACTAAATAGGCAGATGCATGACCACTATCTCGCCATATTGTAAGCGACGATGCGATCTGCGATGTGACGCGCTTACCTAGAAGATATCTATTCACTTATGACTTGAAAACCCATAAATTGTATTTGTCAGGAAACACAGATTTAGGCAAAGAGTTCCATTACTTAGCGGCCTGTATTACAAAATTGGAGCTAAAACGCTTAGTGCGGCTCTTTGGTATATCTACCATATAACCTATTTGTAAGTCTGGCTGTCCGATGAAAAAATGGGGATGGCGGAACAAGGTTGTGCAATTATGGTGCACACTCTCCGAAATGTATCCTATAAAAAACGGATAGGCTAGCTACATTTCGTCTATGCTCAAGTAGATTTTTTCTTTATCGATTGCTTGATCCTTGTAAAAGTATTATATTTATAGGTTGTAATACTTAGAACATGAAGAGACAGCATTAGCTTATGAACTAATTGGGGACATTTAACGGTTCTGTCAATGTCTCGGTAGCTCGAATAGAAGAGTACTCGCCCGAAATCAAACGGGGTTTTTTCTTGTTATAATTTCTTTAGATATAACTTCTAATTTTTGAAAAGAGCTTCGAACACTTAATCTTTAATAATAATATAATACTTCTATCGATGGGACAATATAAAAAACATTTGATTCTAAAAAAACTCGCAAAAGACATATATTATTAATAACAAATAAAATTAGGGTATTTTTCAGACTTAAGACAATATAAAACGATTGTTTTGTTTGACTTGATTGGTAATTATAAAATATTTGCTTTATATTTGAATTTTGTATATAAAAGAGTGTTTTATTTCAATGAATAAATAAAGAGGGATCGAATATTTTAACTAGTAAAACCTTCAAGAACCATCTTTACATTACAAAGGATGGCTATAAAATCCCTTGGTAACAAAACTTTTGGGCCCTTCCCTATTATATATTTATAGAATTACAAACATTTTCAGTGATAACTTTCGAAAAGCCCTATCATGCATAGATTAGATTCATAAATACAATACCAATTTCGGAATATCACCGCAAGTTTGAAGACAAAGGTTCCCAAACATACTTATGAGTTTCCCTCTACAAAGTCGAGAAAACTTGACGCTGAGAGAAAGAAGAATTCTCTTCAAAGGTTTGTTCAATGGGAAAAACGCGTAATGGACTAAGACAAACACGTATCAAGTTTAATATTTTGTCTGCTAGTCGCATGTTTCCTTTGTCATAAAATTTTATAAACTTCAGAAGTTTATTTAAAAACACTTAAGCTTGGTAGAAATATATAGCCGTGGAAAAGGAGCGTAAATGATCTGATGTATATTATTCTTAATCCAAACTTAACACTGACTTTATTACATATATCTTTGGTTTGTATACTACAGACTATATCTTATCAGCAATACAACCTTATCTCTTAAAAATGTTAGCATAGCAACGACATAATAATATAACAGAACAGCATATTTTTACTTTTTAATATTTATGTGACAAACCAGCACAAGAGGCGATGTTTCGAAGTCAATGATATGCTTAAGTTGTTCACGAATGAAAGACAAAACTGACCTAATTTAATACAGTCCGTACAGACTCTATTTAATTTTCAGCTCATATACAGTATCCCATAGTTCGCACCTTCCCGAGATAAACTTTAATTCTTAACCAAACCCTCTTGACTGGAAATTTTCGTTCTTCCTGGTGTAAGGTACTTATATTTCTCTTCCTAAATTGCTTAGACCAGTTTTATAGCTTACTATAGACCCATTCCAAAATCCTTCAAAATTTTGAAGTAGCTCTCCATAAGCAGTTGTCTTCATTCGTTTTTTTAAATAATTTCGAAATCTATTCTCACTAAAGTTGTTGGTGATACTTGAGATGTCTTGGAACATTTGCTGCTCAATGTGTTAGTTTATATATATTTTTCTAACGCCCTTAGTGTAAGTGGTTATGAGATACTTTTAGCAATGCTTTCCCACCTGTTGTTCTTTTCCTTAGTAATGATGTGGTTCCCCTCCTACCTTCCTTTATTGCAAAACGATGAAAATTAAAATTCAAAACATATTAAACCCAAACGTATAAATAAAATGGACGCATTTGATTATATTGATATGATTATACACGCGTAGTTAATAAACTAGTGAAATAGATGAAAGAGGTTTATCACTGTACCGTACGTATATCTCTCTTTATCATAGTGAACAAATATGCACAAGGCTAGTTTAGTGTCTCATGTATATACACAAAACTAGTTCTAGTACTAGGAATCTTGGCTACGAATGTAAACTTACGTATAACATAATATGCAGCCTATATAATCGTTTAAGTAATTGAAATTTAACTAACATATTTTCTTATAAAAGTCTTATTAACTATATTCATTAATCAAAAGCAACAAATAGTTCACGCGGTTGACCTTTTTTTTTAAATTTAATAAAATTAGAATCTTTGTAACTAAATTCAAAGGACCTTAAACAGTAAACATAATGTTGCTACTAATTAATGAAATTCATTGCTGAAGGAAGTTTTAGAAAAAAAGTCACTGCCGCACGAAAATGCGGAAGAAAGTTTGTAAATATCTTTTCAAAAGGATCCTATAGTCCGCTGAAGTTAAATTATTAAAACATCATAACGGAAAGATGTCTGAAAAATAAAATGGGTCACTCGTCGTCTTTGAAGATCCAAGTAAGCGACGAAAAAATTTTGAAGATTCATGGGACCGGAGAATATTGTGAATACGAAATGAAGCAATTTTGTGACTGAGCAACGCGCTGGATGTTGACATACGCTTAACAATAAGTTAAGATAAGATAAAATGCTTTCAATCAATACGATTGTTTACAAGGCTTCAATTAAAGTCTACCACTATGTCATGGTCCCGTAAGTTCTACATCTGGAGATCTTGTATCAAGAAGAAGACACAAAAAACTCGGCACGGGCTGTGTAACAGGTTTCACAAATGAATGAGCTATTATGTATTATTTTTTAAATAGAAATGTAATTTAGTAAATATAACAGCCTTTGTTCATGATTGTTTTTATAACAACTTTTTAAATTTCTCTAAGGGCAGTTCAGTGACATAGGGTGGCACCTTATAAAAATTAAAATGCAATCATGTTATGATAATAATTGAAACACCAAGTTTATGTTGCTTCTAGTATCAAATGAATACTGCTTACTCATTTTAGAAAAAAAAAATTAATATATTGGGAAGACACATTAACTATATAAAAGAAAGAAAGAAATAAACTAAAGAAAAGTATTTTACTGGAAAAATATAATTGTAAAAATAACCTCAGTGTCTAAATAAGCTAGCTAATAATAAAAAATTAGGCCATATAGCATACTCATACATTGTTTTCAACCCAAAGTAAGTAAATGAAGCTTTTGTGTTATGGAAATCAGAAACAACGATGGTTCAAGAATACCCAGACGCGAGTCATTATAGAAAACTTATTTAGTATGTTACAACGGCTGGTGATCGATCCCGGAAATTCTGAGTAGTGTCATCATAAAAACGGGTATGCAAATCACTCGAAAAAGTATACATAGTTTCAAAACCAATGGTTTGCTATGTTTTATTAAATGTTATAGAAATTCCTATTACCTTCTATTGTCAGCAGATGATGGGCACTCAGCAAAATGTAGCATAGAAGTATCCATGCTATGGCGTTTCTTTTCTGCAGCATAACAAATTTCCTTATATAATTCTTGAAGAGATTGTCTAGATTGTAGGTAGGATTAATAACATGCAATGCTTTTTGGAAAAATAAAAATATAACTAATATTATCTGCCGACCCCTACAGCAATAGACAATAGAGCATAACATTGTGAAAAAACAGAACTGCAGTTAACACTCTTGTTATTTTAACAAAAGATATAAATTTTTAACGTCTTACGGGGCGGTACTGAACCTATTTGAGAAGGTATCTATATGACGACCGCATTTTGGTCTAGAATTTAAGATCCATAAAATATTGCATATTCAACCAATTCTACTGCTTCATAATGCCTTTATTGATTTCTTTACCTCATTTGGTGAAGAGATCTTCACACATTTAATTCATTCAGAGTTAATCGAATGCAAAAGACATATGACAACTTACAATGATTGATAATATTTATGGAATTAAGTGTAAACATTTTAATTTTGAAGTGGTCGTCAAATAAAAAATGTACCACTTTGATCGAAACTAAGACATTTTTAATGAAATCATAGTATGAAATCCACTTCATATTCCAATAACGAAATTTTGTATAAACTAAAATTAGGAAATGTAAAGTCATGTTCTAGGAATCAAAAGCATGATTATTAATAGTTTTTGTAACAGAAATTTACTTAACTTTTCGTTATCCTAAGTTTTCCTTTGACTTCTATCATCAGTTTTAATTTGTTCATCATCTTCTATTTAGACCATTCCCTCAGGGTTTGGATATCCCAAACTGCACGGCCAACTTCTGTACCATGTTAGCGTAACTTGGACAAGAGCGGCATTGCACAGTAATTATTAATAGTAACCTCGGGAGCAAGTTCGTCATGTTTATTGCCATGAGTTTACTGCACTTTCCTTCGTTCTAGATTGCTACTTGTTGTATGTAGTATAAGGTACAGTGTATGATACAATATTCCTCTATGTACTGAATTCTAAATGACCATATTGTGGAAATTTTCTGGCGATCTAAAAGTTATGACGATGTTGTAAATAAATATTTAAAGAACTAGGATATTTATAGAACGCAGGAGAATTAAGTAACCGAAATCGCACGATGCATTACTCTTTTAAAGCAGTGGGCGCGACATATTACGAGAAGAGTTGATAGCTATTGGAGCAAAAAGGGTTTCGAATGAAGATCGCAAACCGTACAACTTTACGTGGGTAGTCATGTAGGTGGACCGATAATCTAGTCGAGGACGCGGGAAGCTGTAGGATACGGCAAGACAAATCATTGTGGAAATCCTTAGTATAGGGGAACTATGGTCAGCAACTTCTCCAGAAGTGGGCGGCGAAAGGCTAACATTATAATTAAAATTTTGAAATAGATTTGCCAAACGTGAACGCTACGCTATATATATGTAGATACAATGAAAATAAGAAAACTGCAATAATAATTTGATTCTCCTGGCCAAAAAAAAACATAATTTAACATGCCTTATTAATTTTTCCATTTCCATTTATATAGTGTATATATGTTATAACTACGTGAAATATATGTACTATATCTTTAATATTTTTGTATTCAGGTAAACTATGGATATTGTTATTTGTGTTCTATATTAAATTCATGATTAACCGGTCGAAATAGATAATCAAATTACAATATTCTAAATGGAGTTAGTCAATCGTCATTGGACAGTGGTAGTTTCTAATTAATTAGAGCTTGATTGGTTTCATTGAGTACACGGATGAGCAATAATATTAATAAGCATTCAACAGGTGAGTAGGTATTTATGCCATGTGGTGACCGATGGAGTAGAATAGCATCATCCACACTTATGGGTGAAGTAAATTGAGGCTTATGATAGGGAATGAGCAGTAGCATTTCCTGAACTATTACTGCAATATTCGACCCGCTTGTCAAGCGTGGAGATGAGAGCAAAATTCTTCATTGTTGTGGAGGGCTTCCGTGAAGCTGTGAACGTCTTTCTGCTGAGATGAAATGTGGTGTAGTTATCATCACAGTATTGCCGCCAAACAACATATAAAAATAGAATACAAAACTAACGTAAAAATCGTTGAAAAAAATATCTTTGAATTTGATATTAGAATCTTAGCACAATTATCTTAAAAAGAAACTCAATTTCGGATTCTTAACTTATTTTATAACTATCGATTTCCAAAAAAAGTAAAGTTCGTTTGATCTATTTATACTGAAAAACAGCTATAAAAAAGTTCACATATGTTTTCTTTAGGTATACTTAATGATTTCTATTTAAGACGTTTCTTAAGGATGTGAAGAATGAAAGTAAGAAACTCAGCTTTAATAGAAAAACAAACTACTAAATTCAAAAGAAAAGTATTAACACATTATAAATAGTGTACTGGAAACCCATTACGTCATTTAATAAAACAACGTCTACAGATGTTGTCTAAACTAATATGCAGTTTTTTTTACTCTATGCAAATATTGTAAAGGGGTTAAGTTTGTATTTTTGGATGTAGGAGATAATCTCCTCAAATACGAGACACTATAATACACTATCAGATATATTTTTTGTTTAGTTCAAAAATTGACAAATAGGCACTTCAAGATTATGTTAATACCACAGCTTAAATAATTACATAATAAATTTTAAATACATACAGACGCAAATAAATTGTGGAAAAATAAAGTATGGTTTCATTCTACCGGGTAGCTGAGAATAAGCAAAAATATATTTATATAGAGAAGGATCTGGTAAGTGATAAAGCGATTTTACTCTATATGGGTAATAAAATCAAATGTTATATGGAACAAACACCAAAAAAATAATCTTATAACCTTCAGGACACAGTGACCCGAATCTAAAGACTACGACTTGATTGATATTATATTCGGATAATACTGTGTCAATGAATTTCACCTCTTATTTATTTGTTGTTACATTCGCTTAACTCGGCAGACTAATGGGATTTTACGAAAATACCCAATCGTAAATCACGTACAGGTCACTTCATACTCAGTAAATCGTTATAAAGGGGCACCGTGGTACATTGCGTTAAAGTTTATATTCGAACGTAAATTTTTGTTTTCTCCATGTCGCTGAGTGTACTGGAAAAATCAATATAAAAGTCGTGAGGCACAACCGATATTAACCTTGATCATTAAACATGAACGGTTTGGTGTTTGTCACACTCAATTTACCACCGAAAGGGTGCGTAGGAAATGGTTTGCTCCATTCATTGACAGCACAGTAATACCTGTCTTCTGTTCTAACCGATTGACGATTGGGATTGAAACTTTTCGATATGCTTTAAATATTTTTCTTATGGTATCTAAATGATCTAGAAGTATTTTAAAAAATACAATAAAACCAACAAAGACTCCATCAAAGACGAAAGCAATACTGAATTTAATCGACTTAAGTTATGATACAGTGTCCATTTTCTTCTAATTTTCTCATCACTTGACTCTAATTTTGATTAATTTTAAATTATAGAAATGTCATATATGTGGAATCTACTATTTGATTTTTTGTGTAATTATTTCGTATTTCCGACTGGCCATCAAACCCGTGATCTGAGATGGTGGTTCTCAAAACCAGCATGCTAGCCACTTTCCGACAAATGAAGTCCATGGAATCATTAGTTATGTGATTATAACAAAGATGGAAATGTCTAGTATTTTTTTCTGGATTCTTAAAGAAATATTTTATTTGCAACAGTACTTAAAGTTAGAGACCTGAAAGATAGATTGATTTAACTAGCATAGTGTTTTATAGCCTAATGTAAGCTTTTTTTATTTCTTTTTAATTTGTTTTGTAGCTCTAAAAAAACTGGTTGGTTGCCTGTAAAGTCGGTATACGGGCGAAAGTTTTACGTAACAACGACTTTGAGTGGTAAAATAATTTTAATGTGAATATTCATTCGTATAGTAGGAAGAAGGATGAAATAATAGTAACAATTTAAAACATTTATTTATACAAAGAATTATATTTAAAACATTAATTTATAGGCACGCGTCCCTTCCACTTTTTATGTCTGTCTCTCTCGCTCTTAGGCGGGCTAACCATGCCCGAGTGGAAGGGACGCGTGCCTCTCACTCGCTCTCATTGTAAGCGCATAACGTGAGCGGAGCGTAACGCAGTTTCTTGAAGTGTCACCCGGCAAACCAATTTATAAGACGTTGTCACGTCAATAATTTATTTATATATTTTTACTTTTATTTTATAACTAGCTAACCCGGCCACGCGTTGCTGGTATAACCCGGCCACGCGTTACTGGTATGGTAACAAATACACACACAAAGTATTGTCATAATATAATTAGGATAAGCAAGAACCACCTTCACCTGATAGTAAGTGAGGAGTAAAATCAATACAAATAAGAGGACGTATTATCGTAATTCCTAGAATATATGTAGTATGTTTGATCAAAGCAGAGTTAAGGATTATGTTATCACTAAAATCTCTACACGTATATAAACTTGTGGTGACTTCAAACGGTCAACTCAACAGTTTATTTCTAACTAACTAAATGTGGTTATCGTTTAAAATAATTTATCCATGAAACTTTAGTTTTGCCCTCATTATTATTTGGATAAGACCCTTAATATTCCGTGTTACAAGCTTACTCTATCGAATATTTAAATGACAAGAAATCGTTTTGATAAAGGTATTTAGGTATCCAGTTTTACATAATAACATAAAATTATGGTTAAATTTCTTGATTTTTTTGTCAACCGATAAAAATGTATAAATATATTACAAATTTACAAGTCCTTTCATAAGTAATTTCATTTTTTATGTTCTTTAATTTCTAAACTCATGTATAACAATGGTTACTTAACTTGACTTTATATAATTAATTTGGAATTAATTCATTTTAAATTAAGTTTTCACAAAAAAAGTTCAAATACATTTTTATGTTTTAGCAGAATAGTCGTTTGAAACTTTGTAACTATTTCAATACACCGTTTTTCTCTTCATTTCCTGTTGTTGTATATCTTGTTAACGAGAAATAAAGCACACAATATTTGTTACAATGAAACAACATGCTGTTATTATTAAATATTAATTTATTAAAGAAAAACAAAGCTCTTTACAAAATATCTAGAACCAAAAATTGATGGTCTTATAGGGATGCATCTGGAAATAATCTATCGAAATTTTGTTTCGTTTTATGCGAGTGCCAGGATCTAGTTACTGGCTATATTAATACGCTCAATGCTTCTGGTAAGCTCGTTACATTATCAGCTCTTCTTATCCCTAGGGCTTAAATTGTGGCCAAGGGTTAAGCCATTTGATATATATAACTTATCTCAGGCAGAAAATAATTCTCAAACTCATCTGTATTTTTAATCATAACGCATTTATGTTATTTATTTTGATTTTTTTTTTGCATTCATAATGCAATATTTCTATAAGATAGATATTTAAAAAAAAAAAAAAAATACGTTTGTAAAACATTTTATGTATAACGCATTTTATTAAAATCAGAAAAGATCTTTAAATCTAATTTTTATATGTAAATATTATTTTGTTCAAGAAACCATTTTTGTCTTCAATGTTTTTGTGATTTTGTAAGTTAACGAGTCAATTCCTGTCTTTGACGAATTATTTATTCCATTATTATTGTAGAATAGGAGGAGGAAGAATAGGAATCCGAGTGAATTGCAATCCGCCTTGCAATCTGTTCGGCTATTTGAAATAGCTGTTCAAAACAGCGCTTCTTACGTAAGATAGCAGGCTATGGCGTATTATGTCCAGAAGTACGTGTATATGTTAAAATAAAAAGTGGATTAGAAGTATTCTATCAGTGAGAAATTAAAGCTTACTTCACGTTTGATGGAGTGGAATCACGCACACTATAATTAAATCGTGAGCTTTCGTACCAGACTCATTCGCCCATGTTTTGTTTCTTCGCATGACTGAATAACATCAAAATGAGCAATGATTGGTTACTTAAAGTTCCATGCTTAATGTTATCCTCAAAACTTTGAAAGTTTTAGTGCATACGGTAATATATTGAGACTGTCGTGTTCTGTTGGCTGCATATTTGTTTTCAGTAGCGACAGACATCTAGAGATCCGGTACAAGTACACATAAACTATTCTCTCTAACGAAAACTGCCTGCATCACTTTTGCTTGCGTTGACTATAATTCACTACATTATACTCACCCATATATATACTTGTAGTTCTGATAACATTCAATAGCGAAAATAGATTCTATAAACTTATACTAGACCTTTGAAGGTTAGTCAAATTGGGCATAATTTTATCTATTGAGCGTTAGTATTAAATGTATCATATTAATGGGAGAAAAACAATAATGATAATAATTAATTTAAATTTATTGCGGTATCAAAAAGAACAAATTCAACATCATATATGAGCATAATGTACAAAAAAATGGCTGCAATAAACAAAACGTTTACAACTTTCCTAACAAAGAAAGACACAAAGAAGTGTAATTCAGTATATCAGCCTACTACACAAACTCATTATGTATACAGAACTAATTTGTACGAAACATATTGTAATATAGCATGCTTAACTCCTATTACTTCTCATAATCCCAAACATTCAAACATTCTTATTATTATATAATGTAAGATCAAAGTTACAACCTGGTTAAAAACCTTAAACTATGACGAAACAGAGTTGTTTTTAAAATATATGTAATCTGGATTTCTATAAAATAATATCTATTACATACACACACACACACACATACACATACACATACACACACACACTCTCTCTCTCATACACACACACACACGCATACACACACATCACTCAAATACTATTATAATAATAATATTCTTCTCATCTTACCTGTGTTTTGTTTGCGTACCTTCTGAACGGTATATAAAATAAATTAATTAATTACATTATTGTTATTTACTATAATATATAATGTAAGAATAATGTTAAGGAAGAGTGGCCTTTTCTGGCACAGGTGCTTCTAGCACTTAATAGAAGAGGCCCACCATTTGTTTATTTAATGTATGTCCTACTGGTAATGAAATAAAGAATTTTGTATTTGTATTTGTATTGTATTATGACGTTCACTTTACTCCATTGACTTTTATTCCAGGAGCCTGCAGATATTTATTAATACACGGCTTGATAAAATTAGTCTTTCATTAATCATAGTAAGCTGACACATAATATTAGCCCAAGACAGCAAATCGAAAACAGAGAGCGGTCGCCTAACCCCTCTATAAACTTGTTGTTTTACTATAAAAATGCAGTGTTGAGGACACAGTGGCTCCAATATCGCCGATATTTATTATGTATGAGCTCGATCCAGTGTGCGCTTTAAACTGAGAAACTAAAGGTTCCGAGCTAATACAGAATACTATTTATGCCGAGGTTGGTTTACTGTTTTTAAATGTTGTTTTGTGGTCGGTGGGTGTTTTTCAGTTTTCTTTCACTTCAAAGTTTTATTGGGAACTTGTATAAAAATATACTAGTATACATAGATTGTTCATGATCATCATCATTTTGCGTATTTATGCCCCCATATGATGAACAGGTCTTTCCAATTAATGAACATACCATAGAGATAATAGGCCATAGTCCAATACGCGTTCCGGGTGCGGTATTTCGTATTCATCACACAAACATTAGCCCCTTCTGGGAATGAAACTCCGAACAGTCGGTGCAAAAGACAGGACCGCTGCCACTGCACCGAAATGTCGTCAATTTCGGTGGCCGTTGGTAATGACTGGACCAATGGCTTAACGTGCCTTATTAAACACAGATTAATTCAAGATAGCCAAATTTTCGTCCACCATACGATGACTCGCCCGATGAATGTCACTTAACCTCCTTATAATAAGTTTTTACGCTTGAAAACTCACAAATTACACTCACGCTTATCGGCCTTCTAATAATTCCACTGCCGTGGCACTGGCATTCTTTATGAAGTAATATTGAACCTTATCTATGGAACCATAGAGAATATGTTCCAATGACATCAAGCTAAAATCTCACGTCTAATGTTCAATTAAGCTCTTCATGATACGCCGAAATCTCTGCATTTGAAGTGTTGAACGGAATCTGCGAAGATTTAAAGGCTTTTTTGAAGATTTGCCAAAAACATGGTGGCTGGTAATTCTAAAGATGTCGCTATATTAACCTTTGGTAACCGCCTTACACGAATCATAGTAACAACCATGAATTACCAACCATTTCCAAATTATCATAGGTAGGTTCATTCACACCAATTTGCCTAGCCGAATTTTAGGATAACGGATACTTACTATACATTATTGAATTTTATTTCGCTTTCATTTAATCATAAAACCATTATTTTATTCTAAACTGATTTCATATAGTATTAAATAGTTGCAATGTAACGTAAGTATGTAGCCCGAACCAACATTATAAAAACGTCAAAATAGGCATAAGTCGCGTCACTTTTTTGTTTGAATTATTTTGATATGGGAGAATTTTGACCACTACTTAACTGCTTAATTTTTAAGTTTTTCTGTTATTTCTTTATAACTGTCTTTTAACCTTCTTTATAACTATGAGCTAACAATATTCCTGAGTGTAGTTATAGGATTAGCATCAAAAAACATTAAGATGTGTTTGATGCTAAGAAATATGACATTGAAATTTTTCAAGCTTCAGCATATATACCTCGAACTGATTAAATATTGTAAACATTTACTGGTTAATGATTTATAATAGTATTACGCCCCGCTCCAATATATGGTGCTAGCGAAGCTTTATGCTTAGCGACTGCATCGGCCTAGTATAGTATAGAAACTATTACAATATCTCACCTCGATTGTTTTCTCTAAATAAAATATAGGTAAGTAAATAAAATAGGATTTAAAAGTCTTTAGTATCATGTTAAAGACGTACATGTAAGACGTGTTAATACTTGAAGTAATTATATATTTGATTCAGTAAAAAATTCTTTAACTCAATAAAGTACTCTACTTTGTGTGTTAATGAAATAGTAGTGTCAGGATTTAATAGCTTATATTTAATGATTCCTCTTATGTACCAGTAGTAAAGATATCGTAAGCAAACACCAAAGCGATTCCTTCTCATCTGAACAGAAAGCTATTCATTAATTTATGTTACTTCATATAAGTTCTGTTTTCTACTCTAATAACAAATAAGCGTTGAGTCCCTAGTAACTTCATCCTGTGATAAAAAGCTACGACGGCGGTCTGTTACCTTCGAGCTAATGAGAAAATGTACACCTCTAGCTTCTCTGTTGTCCTGGTATTTTTTAGTTTTAACGGACTCCCGGCTTGAAACTTTATGAATATTAAAAGCACTATGATTTAACAGCAACATTATGAGGGAAAACTGAAATAATTTTCATAGCATTGTTTATTCGACTTTGTTTTATAAAAATCTTAATAAAGCACTAAAATAAAATGTTATGTGGAACCTAGACATTTTAAAATAAATTATAAATAGATTATAATACCAAAACTGTGTTTAGTTATTAATAAACATAATATGAAGTCAAGGTTCCCGTTAACATACAAAATCCTTCATAGTGCTGCTGTCAGAAATAAATAATATATCTTTAATTTAATTTTCAATTTAATTAACGGCTGCTTATCAAATAGCATAAAAAAGTAGTAATAAGTATGTTAGGAGCTTGATGGCGCACTGTGTATCGTGTTCGTTCTACGATAAAAGAGGTGTGTTATACAAAGATTTAAAGATTAGACCGAAAAAATGTAGTTAGTATTCTGATTACATTATGTAGTAATTAGAATCCTAAAACTCGCACTGGGCAGCCATATATTTGAGAATTTCTCGATGGTATTTTGCTTCAAAGTGCCTGTTAAACTAGGCAATAGATATTTATTTTGTATTAGCTTTTACTCACGACTTCACTCGCGTTAATGTAGACTACCGATTAAATATCATATTTACGAGTATATTCCTTGGTAATAGTACTTTTTAGGATAAAAGGTACCCTATATACTTGTCTGTACCTCGGGAAAGTATGCAAAATTTCAAGATGATCTATTCAGTAGTTAAGGCGTGAGAGTGTGACAAATAAACTCACTTTCATTTTTTAATATTAGTTAATACTAGCGACTGCCCGCGACTTCGTCCGCGTGGAACATTGCAACATTAGTTTATTTTTCTAAAATAAAAGAATTTTTTTAAAATAAAAGAGGCCTAAGTTACTCCTTATTACATCAGCTACCTGCCAAAAAAGTCCCGTCAAAATGCGTCCAGCCATTTCAGAAATTAGCCGGAACAAACAGACAGACAGACAGACAAAAATATATTCATATGCAGTAGTAGAAAACGGTTATTTCAATATTACAAACAGACACTCCAATTTTATTTATATGTATAGATAATAAGGTTTTTACTCATATAATATAGAGCAATCAGTATTCTTACCATACACCAAATTTCATCGAATTCGGTGAAAACGTTCTTAACATATAGATAGACAGACAAAAATTTTAAAAATAGTAGTATTGGTACAGGACGTACATACAGATTTACATATAGATCTAGGCAACTCATAATTATTTTATTGAACAACCTTCTTTATGAGCAGCAAAAATTCTGCACTTTAATATAACAGGTAACAATATGTAGATTCCGTATATGTAAGCTCGTTTTAGGTTCGTTCGTAGAGGTGTACTTTGTTTGTAACAGGAGGTTCAACGAGAATTCAATAACACCTCTATGTTGCGACCGCGTCAAATAGTGCTGTATGCATTCTAAGTATTTGTTCCAAAGCGGAATTCACGTGGCGAAGGTATATACTGACACGTCTGGAATAAAAATGGAGTAATATATTTTCAGAAGGATAAATAGGAAAATATTACGACTTACTTAGTCTTGTATTTGTATAAAACGTATTTTGTGACAGTTTGGATTTCTTTTTATTAGCTGCTTTCTTCTGTATAGTTGGTTACGTTATGTTCTTAAAATTGACGATGAAATTTTCTTGTAATTGAATTAAAATTAAATATGTGACCACATCTTATATCACCACGAGGAGCTTTACGAAATCCATTTAATTCTGATTTCCGTTAGTACAATAATTGTGTAATTGGTTAAGTCAACTGATTTTGTTTTAAATTTAAAATACCTAAATTTTTATTCAAAAATACGACTGAAAATGTAATGTTTAAATAAGAAAACTATTTCATGTATATAAATACGTTTTATTTATAGTATCTTTATAAATAAAAAAAGATGTTTCTTTATTTGTCATTCATATAACTCAAAAATTTATATACTTTACGCATTTTGACATATATTTTTTTCATGAGTCAAATATAAATAAAAATAATAACTCTAATCAAATATAATGTACAATGAAATGAAAATGTCCTCAGGATGAGTAGATTGTCAATCGTACATTTGATGAATGTTTCATATCTGTTTTTATACGAGATGCGACGCATATTCAATAACACCTCGATGTTGCGGCCATGTCAACTCGTGTTGTGTGCATTCTAAAATATTACTCCGGCTGCGAAACATACGATGCAGCGTCACGTACTGACGCGCCTGAAATATGTGCATGATATGATTTATTAAACATATATTTCTGAATGGTTTCGTAATATTTTTCATGCGACATAATCAATGAGAAACGGTCAATGTAGGAACTGTATTCTTACTCTTTATTTGATTTAATAACCCTTTTAGCTATATATTAATTCTATAAAGCAATTTGAGAGTTCGTTTGAGAGTTGAATTGCTCAATTATTTTCTCAATTTAGAGGCAATCCTTATTCTCAAATTGGACTTTGATTCCAGTGAATTGACTCCCCATTTAACGTCTTATACTTTTCATTACAAGATCTCGCAATCACTTGTATAAATAAACTAGTGATATTAGCAATAAGTGACATTAGTTGAATCTAATTATGGATCATTAGTGTTTTGATATTTTACAGTATAATTTTACACCAAGTTTTATATAAAATCATTTGACGTATCTAATTTCTGCCAAATGTGTATTCAATAAGTAAAGGAAATTAACTCGGCTATGTTAACTAAAATAACAATTTTTAATTTAAGTGGCATTTATAGAGTTGTAACATTCGCTGGAAAACTATCGATAAACATTTTGAAAAGACAGTTAAAGTATTTTTTTAATGCTAGAGAAAAATAAAAGTGTTATGATTATGATTTATAGATTTTATGTGGCTACTCCTCTGTTTGTTTCACGAGATGCAAGACGAATTTAATACGACCATAACGTAATATTAGACCCTTTTCAATAAGACATTATTTGGACAATATGTGTAACATATTGTAAACAAGTACATACAAGATGAAAAGTGATGATAAATGTACAGTACAGCATAACCAACTAATATTACAGACTAATTAACATGAATGACGTCCTAATCCTACACAATTTAAAGAAATCTATGCCTCATATATACCAATACCTTAAACAATATTCAATTTGTTTGCAAAAATAAAACTTTAGTAGGTTTATTCAAACTTGTTTCGAAAAACAAAAAAGATATAGCTACAGATAGTTTCCAATTGTGAAAATAGTTTGAACTAGCGGCCCGTTCTCCGGCCCGTGCCCAGCTTCGCACGGGTATTCAAAATTCTTTATTTTTTTTCCATTATTTAACATTTTCCTTTAGCGCCATCTAGCGTCTGGTAGACGAACTACTTGCAATTAACGCGTTGCTGTGGTAACGCATATACAAAGGAAAAAGAGCTGGGAAAAGAGCAGACAGACAAACAACAAATTTGTGATCTTAGATTATAGATTATCGTTACTCGTTTCGATTCTCGTAGTGCTGTGATTTATAAAATTGATATATACAAATAACTTTAAATGAAATTAGAAAGCAAAAACAAAATAAATGTTAAAATCCGAATGCTTAAATTTCAATGTCGACGTATTCACTTTATATTCAAAACCCCATCGTGCTGCAACTCGAAAGCTATTCACCTAATTTGAGGAGTAACGAGTACGGTCGGGCTACGCGCCCGCGTGTACATGTTTGTCTATTACCCCTAGGGCAATATTATATCCCACATTGTATATGAGATGCATTCCTCATTTTGCTTCCTCTGTTGACACTATGGAAATTAGGCAGTAGCTCTTGGTTTTAATAAAGAAACTCGCTGCGAATGATTATTAATATAAGTAGTTCTACGACAGTTGTGTAATGTGAATTATTAACTTTGTGTTGTGCGGTATGTCCTGTAAAAATCTGTTCTGAAATATCGCAACCGCACTTTAGTGCTGTTTTCCCACGTTTTTCTTAGGTCGCTTTCTTGTCTGTTTGCTTGTCTGTCGTCTAGTCCGTCCGGTTGGAATCTTGTATCTCAATTTTGAGGCACCTCCCGACGACCTAGCGAGTTGAAACTTTCAAGGTAGCTTAGAACCCGATAACAATGCACGCTTAAACAACTTTCAACTTTCTAGGTGCACTTTCAGGTCAACTTTCGGCAACTTTCACTATTGTATGGGGCTTATCCGATTGTTGCGTAACACATGGTTACTTCGTTGAGTTAATAATTTAAAAAAATAAAATAATAATACTAGATTTAATAAAAAACTAAAAATCCCAATATAAATTTTTTGGTCACTGAAAAACGTGGGATTTTTAAATCTAGTATTATTTACTGCTGAAGTATTTGCTAAATTAATTATTAAACACATAAAAATGATTTGACTCGAAAAAACTATATAGTTAGTATTATTTGAACCTGTAAGGAGAGTAATTCATAATTGAAAGCGCTACCGTAATACGGTGTAATGGATCATGTGTTGCATTAAGTAATTTAAGTGCCACGTATTCAATTAAAACGGTAAATTAATATTAATACGTATACGCTTTATTTAACAAAGATTTTTTTTAAACCTGGAAGTTTTAAGTACATTTAGGGAAACTTCTTACTTAATTTAATGGTTTTAAAAATATTTCATTTCAACGTATTGACGCGAAAGAGTTAGCACTGAATAAATACAAATCTATTAAAAACGTTTTCTTTAAAGAAAATTCTAATAAAAAAAAAAGGATTTAAAACAAAAAAAAACAGATTTTAGTTTTGAATATTTGATTGCAGAGTTAGTGCTTTCATAATTAAGTTTTTATCAAACGTTTCAATTACCAACTTCAGATTTCAATACGGCCATTATAGTGTATTATGTATGTATGCATAAAAATCAGTTTTAGATACAAACAGAGGAAACGTCATTATCGTAAAATAGCTGTTTTGTAATAAGCCAATTTCAGAAAAGGTATATTTTGTTATTTCAACTTGCTATATATACCAACAATACCCTATCTTTATATTTTGGAGTACGGGTATGTCTATTTCAAAAATATATAAATTTAAAGAAATAATTTTGTCTTAAGGGACAAAGCTAGGGGCTTCAATGATAATAATAAATTTACGCTAAATTATTATTATTTTATTAAATTTTACATGAAATTTTATTCAACAGATATTATGGAATATAGTTGCCTAGTTTATTGTAGTCAACTGATATCATTTTGACATAAAGCAATAGTATGTGAACGTATTGATATTTCTATTTTGTATATTCAACATTCTTTTCCTTAATCGGATACGCTTACACACGGCTTGATTTAATTAGGGTGAGGTCACACGACGCGGAAGATAACGGCCCATGTTCGGCCCCTGTCATCCCATTGATTTCCGCTGGGCGGATAAGGTGGAGATAGGAGGTTTTTTCTGAACTGAACCAGAAGCTGATATCTTTTTAATTAGGCAACCTCATTGAAAGGTTGGAAATTTAATTTTCAATGGTTCCGAAAACCTAATTAAGTGGCAAATAATGATTGAAGTAAGCCAAATTCTTTAAACTGTTCTAAAGGTATTTGTATTTGATGTACTTTTTAAAATTTTATTCTTTAATTCAACTTTTACTATTTTGTTTGATTTGAAGTAGGAACTAATGTGATATTTTTTAGTTCTTTAATAAACTAAATAAAAAAAGTTTTCAATGACCTTCAATATACCTTTTATAAATAGAATAACGTTCACAATTTTATCTAAGAGAAACTGATTTAGCCACCAAAATATTCGTTGAGTCCCGAAACATGGTTAGCCAATTTGATCACTGAATCAAAATAAATTCGCTTGTTGACGTTAAATCAGCGCATGTTTACTATAAAAACACGAAAATCGGCCTCCATCTGAACTCTTATTTTGTCCGGACGATTGAATAATATTTGTTGTGCAAATATCAGGATAATTTTCCTTTCGAGTTACCAAAGGGTGAAGTGGACTTATTTCTTACAATGGAAATCTGTGATATCCCATAGAATGGTACTATTTAGACACAACAACGAATGTATCCAAGCACTTGTTATTCCATGTTGACAAGCATTTGAATCTATTTTTTTTTTAATATATCTGAGGTATTCGAAATTTAAACTCAAATTGCTTACGGTAGCCGCAATTCATTAGTATAAACTTGAACAAAAGAGCTTCAGCAGCCTAGCAGATTATGACGTCTGGATTGATTTGTTCGAAAAAACGTGAATTCGACTTGTATTTAAGAAAAAATATTTTTTTCAACATATTTTGTTTTTATTTCTGACAGAACTGAGTTCAGTTCAGGGAAAACTAAAACCTGCCGTCTCACTGAGCTGTGAGTTTTTAGACATTGAAAATATAAAACATGAAAGCTATGTCGAAAATGAAGCGCTCCATTTCTGAAAAGAGGGACTTATCACGTTTTAATGTTGTGGTCTTGGTGTGGCTTAACCAAAATTAACGAGTTGAAGCGGAAATGTGCCTTGTTTATTGATATATTAACTTAGAAACTTATAACTTTCATTTTGACTAATGTCAATGAATATAATGAGCTTCAATATAAAATATTTATATTAGCTCTATTAGTTTTTTAAGCGTTTAACGACCTTTTTGTGTGATGTCCCTGCCTCGAGTCCTAGTTGGGATACATATTCCTTTTTTATCAGCATAAGCATTATGTTCTTGAGTTATGCATATTTAAATACTTAATATTTTCCTCTTTTTTTAATACATGGTTATAAGTTTTTCTTAGTTTAGATCTATTTAATTATTGTGAGTTTTCTTAAAATTTTAAAATATAAATAACATATCATACATTGACAACGAACAGTTAATAATAACTGTACACTTATTGCAGTGTCGTGAACAATCATGAAGCCAATTTCCTTCGTTTTTTATCCTGACATCTGAAGCGTAATAAGCCAGACCTGCAAGGTCCATTACCAAACTGTATTATCATCACACAAACCCAAATAGGTTCGATTAAGTCCCTTAAACATAGATACAATGGTATGGTCTAAAATAATGACGGGGTTATTGCTTTCCTCAAAGTAGGTTATATGACAACAAACCATTACGTTCCCTATCGATAACGTTTTCTTCCTCCATAATCCCTCTGTCAGCTTACTTAAATTATACACATTGATAGTTTAAATTTTAATAATAATAAATAACGCTTTATTGCACATGCAGTAGGATACAGAAAAAGACAAGTACAGCAATGAAAAGTATAAAAACAGGAGGACTGATTACTAAATAGTAATCTCATCCTGACAACTTTGGGTAAAAAGGAAAACAAAAAGGAAAGGATAATAGAGGAGTGGGCGCACACATTGGTAGGACAAATGTAAATATATAATTTGTTAAAGCAAAAATGGATATAAAATAATTAGATAAGAAGGAAATTAAGGATCAAGGATCAAATTAAGGATTAAGCGTCAATAAGGGTTAAACTTGTGGTTAACGCGTTGCTATGGTAACGTTATTGATGCAATAGAAAAAGAGCGGACAGACAAACACATAAACCACTGTGATCTTAGATTATACATTTACGAAAGTTACAATTCGAATATGAAAATTTTAAATAGTAATTTTAGTTAAGAAGAAATATATAATTAAACTTATTTACAGTTTTATTGTGTGACTTTTGAGACGCCACAAAAACGGCCTCTCCAATGACATAAGTTTTATGTTTATAAATATTAAATGTATACCAAAAATATAATAACGTTTAGATTCGATGTCGAGACAACACTGACTTGTTATTAAATAAAACGTGACAGCAATGATTATTATATCAGCACTCACATAATGTATTTGTTGAAGGAGTTTGACCTTGCTAGCTAGGCGACGGTTTCCAGTACCATCATTTATTATTACAGAAAAGAGAAGAAAGCCAATTATTTTTGGCTAGTAATCCATGACATGTGACTGAAAAAATAAATGGTACATTATCTTGCCTTACCATAATCTCATGTATCTATATATTTCTCTACCTTGAGAAGCAAACACATTATATATGACGTCGCGCATCATTACCATAAAGGGTTTAGCTTAAATTTCCTTAATTATAAAAACCTTTTTGGAGCTCCCATGGATCAGCTTCAATGGCGCAATATCTGTTACGCCATAACTTCCTGAGTTCTTAACCGATTTTAATATTTTTTTAGTGTGGAATCGAATCAAGAGGTTTAGGACCAGATTGTGATGGATTTTTTTTTATGTATTACGCTCCGCTCCAATATATGGTGCTAGCGTAGCTTTATGCTTAGCGACTGCATCGCCTAGTTACTTTTGATAGTAACGGGTCTACATGGTTTTCTTAATGTTCGCTGTTTATGGTCCTATAAGTGCTTCAGCTATTCCAAAATTAATTTTAATTATTTGATATTATAAGAAACATTTTTAAATGCATAAAAAAGCTTCATTCGGACAAGGTACGAAGCAGCTACTACTAAGAAACAGGGTCAGGTATCCTTAACGTAGTGCTATGAAAACCTGTCTATGATTTTTCTTAACCCTTTTCTCTTTGCTGTTTGATGCATATGGAAACGAATTTGAATACCAGTATCAAAAATCGAATTATAAAACTAGTTTATTTATTCGTAGTTTTAAGTATGTGATACAGATTAGATTTAGTTTTAACCTTTAATTGCCGAGGTGGTGTCACCGTGACACCGCATACGTTTAAATGGGAATATTTCCACAAAAAACAGCTCTTTTTACCTGTTTCTTTCAGTAGCTGCTTGTTTTGGCTTGTTTATTTGTTAACACGTCGCGGATTAGCGACACGGTTACAGATGTGCCATTAACTGAATCTCTGGTGTCACCGTGACGTAAGGTCGGTGTTAGTGTTACTATATTGTGATTAGACATTTTTTGTTATTACTTTGAAATACGCTTATTTTGGCTTCTTTTTTAGATATCGAAACAAACTACCTTAGAAATCGAGCGTAAATAAAAAAGACAAGTGAATTTAATTGATCCCGGACGAGAAGTTAATTTAGAATGTTGGTTAGACGAAGAATTAGAAGATTTTAGTGATTGTGAAGATGAGTTCGTTGATCCTGAATATCGCCTACACAGCGATCATGATACAGAATCAGAGCAGTCTCAAAGAGCATCAAAGAGGAAGTTTTGTAGCATCTGTCCATCCAAAGTCAAAAGGAATACCCCCTTCAGTGAATTATCTGTAAAATATACTTATGTCTTCAATGTGCCCTAAAAGTCTGCCAGAAATGTGCCTTACATTATTAGATCTTGCACAATATTTTTATTTTTTTGTTAATTAGAACTTGTTTTAATTGATTTCATAAGAAAAGTCGCTTATATTTAAATATTTAAATTAGTTACATAGTTTCTGCTGATGACTGAAAAATATGTTTCTAACTACTAAGAATGTGCCATATTTGTAATTTTGCGATTTAAAATATTATATACATATTTATGCTGTTTTTATGATTTCATTCCATTGTTGTATAAGTATTTTTTTAGGTAAGGAATAATTTTAATACACTTTTGAAATTGATTCTATTAAAAACGTCACTTCAAATTGGGTGTCACCGTGACCCCACCTCGGCAATTATGTACCAAAAATTAGGGTCGGTAACTAAAGGTTAATGTTTACAAATTTCGAAAAAAATGTCCCAGGCCTTCAGAATTTTCTGTCGTCCAAATTCTTAGGATTTTTAATACGTAATTGATTCAAAGGCACTTTCGCTATTTTCTTTAGGTGTTAAAACACACTAATTTCGCATTTTTTCTCTGGCATTTTTATAAATATAGAAAATAGTAACAGGTGCATCAAAATTGCCGATCTGTATCTAAGTTTATATTTAAGTTTTTTTATCGTAATAATATTTCAAAGAATCTATTCTATTGACGTTTGGTGCAACGGTAGTGGTCCTGCCTCTAGCACCGACGGTTCTGGATTTGCATATAGGAAGTGGCAGATGTTTGTGTGATGAACAAGGGGCATTTGTACCTGAGTCATGGGCATTTATATATATTTCTATTATATAAACATTAAAAATCTATGTATCATATATGTATGTCTAGTCGTTACCCTAGTATACATAACACGAGCTTTTTGATGCTTACTTTGAGCTAGGCTAATTGGTGTGATTGTAAGAAATATTATTGTTATACATAAAAACCACATACAAACGCGTTTGTATTTAACTTACCAAGTTTTCTTTGTAAGAATACCTTTAAGATATAGTTGATATTATAACTTATAGCACTCATATGCAAAAAATAAGCCAAATTTATAGAACCAGTATTAAATTAATTTACTGGGGCTAACGCTATATACTCATATATTAGTTTAAGACTAGCGGCCCGTCCCGACTTCGCACGGGTGGACAAAATTCTTTAATTTTTTTTTATTATTTAATATTTTTCCGTTAGCGCCATCTAGCGTCCGGTAGACGAACTACTTGCGGTTAACGCGTTGCTATGGTAACATTTTTGATACAATGGAAAAAGAGCGGGAAAAAGAGCGGACAGACAAACACACAAACCACTGTGATCTTAGATTATAGATTAGATAATTGTTACGATACAACGTATCTATGGAGACCTATAATCCAAACAATATCGAGATCAAAAGACTGATTAGAATTGTTAATTCTTGCAGATCATGTGTATATTGAGTAGGGTGCACCGTAAAGGTTGAATTGTCCAAGGGCTTACGGCAAACTAGTAAAGGATACTTCGCTACAAGAATAAATTATTAGCTCATGGTTCGGGAAAACTTACGTCTTTTCTGCGTATTGCTGTTACGAATACTAAGTACCAGCCTATAGTACACAAGCTTATCTTTAACAACGCAATGACATATGTAAAGAAATAAAGGGATCCAATTTAAAATCAGCGTCAGATCTTATGCTGACATATGCTGAATTGGACACTCATTAGATAAGACTTGGAACTTTTGTAAATTTTAATAAGTTTTTATCCTTAAATAGTTTGATATGTTTTGTTTTGTTTGTTTCCTTTTTGTTTATGCCTGTTCCTATTATTTTTTTTATTTTAGTCGCTGTATATCCTGTGTCTGTGTGCCAAATAAAAATGTAAATTATTGTTCTTTTTGTATGAAGTATTTAATTTCAGAAATTATTTAAAAATTTTAACAAACCTGTATGAAATTAAGTAACCTCCGTGGTCGAGTAGCTAGTATACCAGTTTTTATTCAGACAACTCTCCGAGGTCCCGGATTCGGGTCGGGATTTTTGTTTCTGATTTACATAACACTTAACTTAGCCGAACCGGTAACGCGTTGCTATGGTAACGTTAATTGATACAATGGAAAAAGAGCGGGAAAAAGAGTGGAGAGACAAAGACACAAACAACAAATTTGTGGTCTTAGATTATAGACTAGCGGCCCGTCCCGGCTTCGCACGGGTGGACAAAATTCTTTAATTTTTTTCTATTATTAAATATTTTTCCGTTAGCGCCATCTAGCGTCCGGTAGACGAACTACTTGCGGTTAACGCGTTGCTATGGTAACGTTATTGATACAATGGAAAAAGAGCGGACAGACAAACACACAAACCACTTTGATCTTAGATTATAGATTAATCTATAATTAACTTATTATTAAGTGAACTTGACCTTTGCTTTTGTATACGTGTTATTTTTAAAATCCCTGCTCAACATACCCATGTCATCTTCAATCCTTTCAATCTCATAGGATATCTTCTCAGGAACTCTCAAAAAGCTTCTATCTAATTTGCTTTTAAGAGACTGATACGTGCATTCTAATTTAAGTCTGTATGAGTATGTCATTTCCTGTATTACGTCTCATATAAATGTTATTTCCTATGATTTATTATGTTCATTAGTTTAGATATTCTTGCCCTGTAATTTAAATTGTTCTAATGTAAAAGCCGTAACCTGTGAATAAAATTAAAAGCAAACTGCGTCCTTTTTCTCCTTTCAAGCAATTAGCAGACCCCCGTGCTAAACTAAATGCTTGTGTTACTAGTGGGACCTCGTCCGTAGTGCATCAGCGAGAATCGAATTCTATTCGCTTGGATTAAAGCTGATATCTCAACCGATAGGCTACAGTTGCCAAAATACCAATAAATTTAATAGCAAAACTATTTTATACTTGTTTTATTCAGAAAATATGTTCTGAAAATTCAGTGTTAAATTCAAAGTTTTATGTATATACCACTATTTACACTAAACCTATGTAAATAATTTCTTAAAAATTCTAAGTAAATAATCACTTTTTAAAGAATCGTGTTCGTCTACCTATTTAAAGGTTGTCTTAAGTATCCTCCAAATAATTTAAATCTATCTCCAAAATAAGTGGAAACTCTAACTATGAAATATATCTAAAGCCTATTGAAATCAATATTGGCCAATATTATTACCTATTGCCGTTCAAAGGATATCATGTCCAACATTTTTTTAACTAAATAAAGTCTATTTTCTATAATATCGTTGATTGCTAATCAGCTGCCACTACCGCTATTCTTTGTATGTACAAATATAAACAAATACTTTGCAGTTATCATACGCATTAATTCTATGGGCCTAAGTATTTGTGGTTCCTACTTAAAGTTTTTTTACATGATTCATAATTACAGTGAATGTATTAGACATCTAATAAAAATTACGTCTACTCGTTAGAGATGGTCGTTATCTGTGCACGCTTATAGATAAAAAGGACAGATGTTTTCCACAATACGATATTTTCTTGAACTCAAGACTATACCTCAATTTGGACGATACCTCTGTCGGGTCAGCTAGTATAGTAAAATGAATGTATACAAATTTAAAAATGGGCTAGAATCGTAAATCAATAAGCGGCTGCGATACAACATGTCAACGATACCCTTATCCATTCCCTTGTGACCTTGTAAAGGAGAATATAAATAAAGGAAGTCAAGTTTTCTAGACATTTTAATAACATATGGACCTTCATCATAGTTCCTTTGTTGCATACGTGAGTTCAGTAATACCAGTCTAAAGTGACCCCTGCTTTACTTCTACGGTGGAACAAAAGGCGGAATTGGGGCAAAAAGGAGCGCAGGTCAGTTATAAATGGACGTTCTGAAAAGATTGCGACAAAAGATGCTGTTTCGAAGCCAATTTTTTTGTGCCACGTCGAAACGGACAACGCAACAGACAGGCGAATGTAGTTTGTTTTTCATTCGATAGTCGGTCTTTTTATTTCAGGTCTTTGATGTTGATTGTATTAAAAGGTACAATAATATAGAACTCTTTTGAAAAACTAGATTAGATGCAGTATCTCTCAGTCGCCTTATAAATTCTACCAACACAATCTACTATTATTGTTTTATCAAAGCGCTTTATATAAGGTGATGTATCGAGGTGTGTCAGTATGGAGATGTTTAAAACTAAAAGCGATGGAAATGTATATGGTTATGAAGCATTTAATGGATATGGAGAAAGTAAGAAAAACTTCATTTTGCATTTATTGTTTAAAAAACTTCTAAACTGCATGGTTATCGGACACGATTCGCTATTCGTGCAAATGTGCAGCTTTCCTTTAATATTCTTTTTTCACTTATTAAATATATATTGTGCGTTAATTAAGTAAAACGCTAATAATCTTGTTATAAGAAAGTATTTATAAAATAATTTATCTTATAAGATAGCATTGAAAAAATGCAAAAGAAATATTATATAAATCAATAAGGATCTCCCAATTCTAAGAAAGAAGCCTTGTTAATTAATCATTTAAAATAAATGTGTTACAGATTTACTTAATACTGACTAAAATAACAGTTTATTCCAAATACAATTGTCTACTGTTCCAAAGTTTTGCAGCCATGTTATGCGAAACATTACCACAACAAGTCATTTTTGACATGTTGATGGTCTTAGAAAAGTAATAAAAAAAACACAATTCTAGCAGTCTCGCTCGATTTATCACAAGATGCTTATTCGATTCTTGCCTAAATTGTATTTTTCATTACATTAATAACATTGTTTGCATGTTATTACACTATCTACGGCTAGAAACAAAAGGTAATAACATCTCAAATACTGCGTTATTTAATAAAACATTTGCCATTTAAATAATTCTTTGTTTCTCTATTCTTAATTTCTCTATTTCCTATAAAAATAACCATCAAAGTTTAAATGAACAAAATAACTGCCAAAACGATAAAGACACTTTTATGCATGTTACTTGCTGTCTTAACGTGACCTGCTTGCTAACAAACTTCAAGCTGTCAAATTGTAATACGTAAAACTTAACTGTCATTTACTATAACAAGCATATGACGTCACTCCGTCATTCTGTCAATTACGTGCATTTTCAATAACGTGGTCGAACGTGAAATGTTTTCATTATTCTATTAAAATTTATAATTATATGTAGGGTAAATACAATTAAATTAACATCAGTTTGCTCTTTGTTTTTATTGTAGTCAAATACCCTATTATTCACACAAATATATGAAAATTCCCATGACTATGGTAACAATTCCCGTATTCATCACACAAACATCTGCCCGGAAATGGTACCTGGTAATCAGACCGGTCGACACATCGTGACTTTATATTAACAGTTGACATTATGTACCTACCAGTTATTATAAAGTTTTTATAAATAATAACTGTTTTAATGTAAAAAAAATTGTATTCCAAATCAAAAATATTCCACAATAAGGGAACTACTGATAAAACCTCTGCATTTGGATTACTAAATCGACGACGACGACTTAACGGAATTTATATCACTGTACATGAGCGGTTCAAAGAGATTTTTCATTGCACGCAGAATTGCACTGGCTCCCTTCCAGGGTCGTTAGTCATAAGGCAGGCGATGTGGAAATTGGCAAAGATCTTGGTCCGCGATTTTGCTCGTTGCTTGGTAGCATTAAAAACTGGCTTCATTTTTTTAGCTATGGTTAAACAGTGTAATAATATATTAAGGTTTCATCTACTGTTAAATCACGTTATTGTAACAAGTTATATATTTTTTTTGATATCGTACCGCTTAATAGCTCCATTAATATTGCTTTATAGTTGCATCCACAATTATTTCATAATCTGTTCTTTAGGGATACGATGTGTAGGGATAAAAGTATTTCGCCACATTCTGTAGTTGTCTTTTGTTACTTTATCTATACATATACATAAATTAAATTGGGGTGTCTGTTTGTAATATTGAAATAACCGTTTTTTACTACATGCATATAAATATATATACGGTACATACACCAAAATAACATTTTTTACAATTTTTGTCTGTCTGTCTGTCTGTTTGTTCCGGCTAATCTCTGAAATGGCTGGACCGATGATAAGGAGTAACTTAGGCAACTTTTATTTTAGAAAAATCTTTAATTTTGGAAAAATAAATTTATTGTGCCACAGCAACGCGTGGCTGTGTCAGCTAGTTTCATATATATTCAGAATTAGTTTTTTGTTGCTCCTCTGTTAGTACTTTGTTGTGATATCAATAAATGTCGATTTTCTTTCTTATTTTCATCATCATTGACAATGTCCCTACTTCTGTCCGCATTCTTCTGTCTTCTGAGTCCGCATGGTGCGAATAGGTGGATGCCCTTTATTTTAATTTAAGATTAATCTCTTTTTATGTCTACAGTTTTATTCAACAGGAATTTGGGACCTAAATGTAACAAGATTCAATTTCAAAGCTTATTTATTAGTGCTGTAACAGCAATACAAAATCAAGTAAGTCCGCATTCTGCGGAAAGAGAAATCAACTATAGAAGTTAATGGCCGCTATAATCGAATACTACTAAATATAATCCGATTAAAGTACTGTCTTGGTAGATAAATTATAATGTCATAGAATATATAGTTAGAATCAAGTGTTCAGTAACATTAAAATAGGTTGTAATATAGATAAAATGTTACATGTTTGTGGACAGCCTGAAAGAGATTCTTCATGCTGTAAACAAAAAACATCTTATCATATCTTTGACAGTGTAAGCAAATGAGAGCAAATGGGAGCTGGTTTATGAGGAGAACACGTTCCGTTAAGAGTATAAGGTTTGTATAATACTAGGCGATGCAGTCGCTAAGCATAAAGCTACGCTAGCAACATATATTGGAGCGGAGCGTAATACTTAAATTTTTTTTTTTTTTGCTTCGATGGGAATTTTTGCGAATTTCAAAATTCGAATCTCCGTCACAATCTGGTCCTAAACCTGTTGATTCGACTCCACACAAAAAATATTAAAATCGGTTAAGAATTCTGGAAGTTATGGCGTAACAGACATTGCGCCATTGAAGCTGATCCATGGGAGCTTCGCTTCGCTCCGCTCCAACTAGGCGATGCAGTCGCTAAGCATAAAGCTACGCCAGCACCATATATTGGAGCGAAGCGTAATACCTAATAAAAGAAAAAAACTTTTTTTTGTTTCGATGGGTATTTTTGCGAATTTAAAAATTCGGGCTCCGTCACAGTCTGGTCTTAAACCTGTTGATTCGATTCCATACAAAAAATATTAAAATCGGTTAAGAAATCGAGAAGTTATGGCGTAACAGACATTGCGCCATTGAAGCTGATCCATGGGAGCTTCGCTTCGCTCCGCTCCAATTAAAATTACGCAAAACCAAACATTCCTACAAACTATCTAAAACGTGACTCACAACCAACTTCAAAGCCAAAAAAAATATAAAACAATAAAATATTATTAAATACAAAACATTCTAAAAAGGTTGCTATCAACAACAGACAGCGTGAATAAAAATTTTACTCATTTTTGTTTTCATCGTTTCGTTCGATTTTAGGTGTTGAGTATATTTATTTGTTTTTTCCATCTCAAGTTAAGTGCATAAAAGATCGTTGTGACTGATCCTTAAGAGTAAGGTTAGTCAAGCTGACTACTTACTTTTTTATAGTATGAATTTTATTTTATTTTTCTGATTGCCAAAATCATCCAAGTTTTCAGGAATAATTTTCTATAGTACTATCTTTTAAACCATTTGTATCGTTTTTGTATGAAAGCCACTCTCGTCTCTTAAGAGTAACAAACAAGAACTATATACAATTAAGGTGTCTGGTTGCTGCAACAGTTGCGATTTAATGAAACCGAGTTCAATCCCTGGTAATGAGTATTAAAAATTTTCTCGAATCATGACTCTATAGGATAGTATAAACTGAATAACGGATACATCAGCCAAACATAAACCAAACAATTAATGTAATTAATTTAACTAGGAATTCAAAATTGATTTAAAATTCACTGTTTGTGGTAACTTTATCGTTGTTGCTGAAAAGGGTTCGATTCAATTCATTCATGTAGAAATGAATGAGATCGATTTTTTTTGTTGACTAAAAGGCACAAGTCAGCCAAAAGCCGCCGAGTTAATAAATAATGAGGGAGTGTCACACAATGTCATTGCAGCTTTGGCGCCCCTTCTTACAGAGAAACACGAATGTAATGAAATATAATAGCAGAAAAAAACAACAAATAAAAAATAAATGCCCGTATTATACTTGACTTGTGACAAATTCCTCGGTTGAATGATTACTTTGCCGAATCCATCTTTTAAAGAAGACATCATTGAAGGCAAAATAAAAATAAATGTACATCTTAACGATGTTTGTTTGCTTGTAATTGCAACGAACTACTTTATAATCCTATTTTTGTAACAACATTTGACTACTACAATACGGCAGACTCTGCTCAACGTGATGTTAAATGAACGCAGAGTAAAGATGTTAAGACAGCTAGTTAAGCAGGAAAATGCTGCACTAGCCGCCCTCACCTTGCCAACCTGCAAGATGCTTCTAAATGATCAAAAAATGACTCTCGGGCGCTATTGGCCCTCTTTTATATCGGTTTTGTTCATTGTGAGGAAACATTTTTATCCCAAACAAGAAAACAAACATGGCATGAAACGAGAAAGTAGTCCACTAAATCCTTAAATCCTTTTTTCATTTTCATTTGTTTTAATGAATAAACATATATAATTTCATATAACGTCGTGGTCGTAATGTCACTCGTAAAATGTATAATAGCACTGTGGCTTGCCCTCAAACTCCCTGGAGAAAAACAACCCTTTTATTCTGAGTAATACGGACATTAGGTATCTCTAAGCAGATTTATCAGCTTGTAGATTAGACCAGCGACTAGTTGTTTACAGTTCTGTTTTCCGCCCGAAAGTCCATTTTTTCTTGTATTAATGCATTTATTCGCCATAAAAATGTGATGTAAACAAGGTCGAATTCATATAAATCAACAAGAATGACTTACATTTAGCTTTACACAAAACCGAATAACAATTGCGTTGTTTTTTTTTAAGTTTTTTTCCCATCACTGACTAATCCTGAACCAGGTGACTAAGAATTTTAAATAAACTAGTTTTTATTGATGGTGTTTGCTCAGTTTTGAATATTAAGCGCCATAATTTTGCCTTTTCTGTAAATTTTAACTGCGGTCGACGTGCTTGTGTAACACTCTTTTTTTTCTAAATTTTTACTACTGGTAAGAAATAAACTTTTTCTGGCATGCGTACAATAACTTGCCGAAGTTTCGTCACAATTTATCGAATACTTTTTGAATTTTTACGAAACTAACTCACGATAGTTGATTTTTATATTACTATATAGTGATCACAAACACTTTTAAATTTTAGAGCTTTAAATCTAAACATTTAATAAGACACATAGATAAGGTTTTCGAAGGTTATACTTAAGCTTAAAACTTAAAGTAATTATTGAGTCGTAGTTCGTGTTTTAGTTTTAAATAAAGTCTCTAAAAAGTTGAGGACCTTTAGCCACAAAACCTTCAAATCATCTAAGAAAATAATCATTAGAAAGGTTAAAAAACTCGCGACCCAAGTTTCTTTTACAGACTAGATTCGAGGCCTAAAAAAACTTTATAGGCTTTTAGCCCTGTAAGCGTCCAAAAGAAAGGCTTGTCTTAGAAAGTGCTAAAAGCTTTAGGTTTTTGGTGTTATTATTTAAAAATATAGATTAGTTGCCGAGTTAAAGTATACATAACAAAAAGTTTATAACAATTGTTAAATAGATCAGTCGTTACGCAAATTACCTACTATCTATATTTATTTTTCCAAAATGGCCGATATTTCTCCCTTATTGATATTAGTATAAGTTAATAAAATTACAGAAAAGAATAATGCTGTTCTTTTTCCAGACTTTTTCTTTTTAATGACTTTTTTTATCAAAAACTCTTTTATGTTTGGATTCTTTATATAATTTACTTTGTAATATTATTATCATAGAAAATTTTCATACTTAATACTATAATTTTTGAAACCACCGATTCATAGGTTTGTTCAGCTCAAAAATAACAATCACCTCATGTTTTAATAGTTATTTCATAATATATCCACCGAAGAGTGTATACAATCCTAAGATAAAGAGTTTCCGAAATAAAAACAATCTCTCCAATGGTGAAGCTTATCCCAAAAGCGACCTAGTCCACGTCATCGCGCCATTGTTAATAAAAAAGATGTCAACTTTACTGGCTGTGTTGATTTACGATGCCTTTGTGGTTCATAACACCGGAATTGTGTTACGTAATGCCAACCGAGAGCTCATTATGGCATCACCAATAATAAATAAAGACGGTTATAGTTTGGGGTTCTTAATGCGCAGTTTACTGCGTAGCGGATACTGTTGTAAAAAGCTTTCTTAACTTAAAAGTTGTTCGCAATGAAATGTAAATTTTGAATAAGAAGGCATTATAAAAGACGTAACACTATTAATAGAGTCTGTCTAAGGAAAGCTGAACCCAGCTATTATTTGAGTGGCAACACTTTTGAAATGTCATTTCGTCATTATTGTCTTGACAGTTGTTGAGATTACATCCGAGCGTGTCAAATCGAAGAGTTTTTTAAGGATTTCATGTTGAAACATGGGTAAAACAATTAAAAGTTGCGTGAGACATATTATTATACCATGATAAGCAAATTCAAACAAAAACAAGAAGTCTTGTTCAAACAGAAGAAACGGTGTTTAGATGTGGTGACTGAATTCGCCGGATAGTACGACATGTTAATTTTGATATTTATTATTTCTACATCTTCAATCCAAAGTTTCATATACATTTTCACCTTCAACCTATATTTCGAAATTCAGATCATTGGAAAAAAATTACTGATCATGTAATTAATATTGAAGCACAGTACAAAACTAGAGATGGAGTAACCGAAGACCTCGAATCGTTTATTATAAGTGTGTGTAATGATGAGTCTGGCAGTAGTTCGGATGAATCATTGGAACTAGAGTATCTAGACACCGACTTTGGTTACAGTTCCTAATAATAAATAAAATCTTTTTAATATTGATAATTTTATTTACTAAAGCAAAAAAAACGAATAGAGAACCTCCTCCCTTTTTTGAAGACTGTTATAATAAAAAATAAAAAATTAGAAAAGTATCAAAATCGTTTATTCCCATTTTGGTCGGTAATACCATACGAAGGATTTTTGAAATTGCCGCTTTTTTTTAGGTTCAGCTTTCATTAGACGGACTCTAAGTGACAGAAGTGATATTAAACTATGTCGAAAATATTATTCACAATAAATTTAGTAATTTGTTTTTAAACGTATTTTGTGTTTATGTTAAAAATATATTTTGTATCCATTCTTTATAATAAATTACTAGCATTGTATACTACATTAAATTTATCTAAAGACACGGAATTTATGCTTAATATTATTAATTATGATATAAATTAATCCTTTATTCAGAATGTACGAGTACTTTGACATATAAGAGTTTAACACGATCACTTTTAGTCACTTATTTATTTAACCTTTCAATCACTTTTGACAGTAATTTATAATAAATGATCATGATAAGCAACCAATGCACGAAACTATTTCATCTATCGCGAGTAGTTGCCAAATTGTTAGTAACTTAGTAAAACGTTTGTTTTACTAACTAGGACGTAGCTTGTTAAAATAATAAAGAAAAAAAATAATAATGAATGTTCGCTTTTAGAAATAAGTGGTTTGTAAAAAAATATACTTGCCAACTAAAGGTTTGTCAAGACACGTGCAGTCTCTCAAAATATTGCCGACCGTTAAATATACCAAAAATAATCTATAATCTAAGAATACAAATTTGTTGTTTGTGTGTATGTCTGTCCTATCTCTTTCCCGCTCTTTTTCCATTGTATACGCGTTACCGGGTCAGCTAGTATACCAGCTAAGATAATAAACGAACAAATATTTGCTAAATCCAAACAAAACCAAAACATTAACAAAATGTAAACTCTTCCCTAAAAACCTTTGAACCGTCTCCATAGAACCTTCGAACCCAATTATAAAGTTTAATTACTATTTGATAACAATCCTTATCCGTGCCATCTTACACTCTGTACACACACTACTGTAACAATTAGTTTTAACTGGTATTAGAAATTTATACATTGTGAACGTAAACGTAAGTTTAATCCAGGATATTAATAAGTCTGTCAACTTTAATCATACATAGAGCAAATCTTATTTAATGACAGTTATAATGGAGCGCAAATATTATTTTATTTGAACGAATATTCCTGTAGACAATGTCACTTTGTATCAAATGAAAACTGTTTTAAATTGAGCTGCGTTTAATCAATCTTCTCTGAATTCAGTTATTTTTCTGAGTGATTTTCTTACCAGAAATTCAAAAGTGGCTGAACAAATAGAACAAATAGAAAACGGCTATAGTATTTACAGCTTTTTGTATGCAATATCAACCAAAGAATCTGGCGATTTCCTACTACACACTACTGTGCATATATAACTCAATTTAGGAAATTATAACTTCAGTTCTATAATTCATTTGGATTACTAACCATATTTTCAATAAATATCTTTAGCGTCTTTTTGTTTCTTAAAATTGAAAAATACGTTTACTCTCTTTCTCTTTGGATTCGCAGATTTTTATTTTATTTATCGACTTGTCAGTCCGCCACCGCGGCCCACCCCTCTTCACAGTCCCAATGCTGCAATGAATTGTGAAAAAAATGCAATTTTCTCGCTAAATAATGAAGCTACGACCATACAAAAATATTAAAAAATATTGATAATAAACAATTGTACAATACATGTATCATACTATGTTTAAAGCACAGTGTTACTTATTGTACAGTCAGAACCAGCTAACCCCATTTAATAAAAAAATAAGTAAACATTCAGTTTATAATTATAATGAACTTAAGCATACGGAACAGTCACTAATCAGAAACAAATACGTTGGTATCGTCTAGAGCCATTATATTAGATTTGACGTGAAAACTTTTATACTTGATAAGAAGCTTACGTCGTATGAGTCCTATTTGGTTGACGTACTTGTCATAATAAGGGTTCCAGATAGTGCTTGCATATTCAAGCTGTAACATGATTAATGATTGTATACTTTTTACCCAACTACGCCAGCAGGAGGGTTATGTTTCTTGAGAGTATGTATGTATAATTGATTGGCACGCTTTGCGGCCTGAACGACTTGAATGGATATTGGCTTCAAAGGTGTTGTAAAAAAATAAAATAAAAAACAGTAATTTATAAAACTAAAAAACCCACGTACCTGTGTAATTTGGAAATAAAAAACCCTAAAACAAGAAAATCGTCATACCCAATTGCACTTAACTTAAGAATCGCCAAAGTTATAGCAGTCGGGACCAATTCTAGAAAGAGCAACAGGTTTTTGTGTATACCGTTGTAAGCAATCTTTTTCAGTAAGAAGCAACGGTCGGACTTATCAAAAGCTTGAAAGAAATCTGTGTATACCGCATTAACTTGTAAACGAGTGTCCTTGCTTTCAAAGATAATTTTTTTATAAAACTAAAGATTGCTTATAGTAGACTAATTTCTCACGAAATTATGCTGCTATTGAATAATTTTATTACGATTTTCGGAATATGTTAAATTATTTACTATTCTTAGGGTTCCGTTCCTCGAAAGGAAAAAACGGAACCCTTATAGACTCACTTTGTTTTCCGTCCGTCCGTCCGTTTGTCTGTCTGTCAAGACCCTTTTTCTCAGGAACCCGTAAAGGTATCAAGCTGGAATTGCTCAAACTTCTAAGCCAACGCAACCAAAAGATGCAACCGTTTATGCCGCAAATTTCCGTAAATTTTTGACACTCGCAAGAAAACCAATACCAACAGGATACTTCCCGTGAACTCAGAATCTTGAAATTTGATACGAAGCAACGCCTTGTAGCACAAATAAAGGAAAAATTGCGAAAACCGTAAATTTTTAGGTAACATCATATAATAAAAATATTTTACGGAACCCTCGGTGCACGAGTCCGACTCGAACTTGGCCGTTTTTTTTTTAAGTTATGATGCTATGGTTCATAAAAGAGATATAGGTACGATAGTTGGCAACGTTAAATTATTTGCCACTTTTGTATATAAGTAGACCTACCTATATTAACATAAATTTGCTGTTCCCCACAGCTGAGGTATAACTCATACCGTTAAACTTTGCAAGTGAACAGAGGGGTTCGTTAATGAATTCTATTGTGTATTTAAAGAAATATGGTGAAACGTTATCAGCACCCGCACTTTTGTGATGTCTATAACTTAAGCGTACTTATGATGTAATTGTGCGTTATTCAAGTCCACACTCCCGATGTTATTTGTCATATAAACAGAACCAAAGACATTAATTATATTCACAGATTACTTCTGGATTATCAGATTCGGATTTGATACTTTGTATTTTTTAAATTACAGATTTCCTTTTATTTTTTCTTATTTTATATATCAATAATGATCACTAAAGAATAAATTTTTATAGCAAAGGACCATTTTGGTACTAAAAAGAAAAAGAAAAATAAAAATGTTCCTAATAAGTCATAGGTAAGCACCTAAAGGAAGTACCGATGTGTTTTTTACTATTTTGTACCAAAATATTTGAATATAATTATCATTCGTTTACTAAGTCATTTTAATGAACAAAATATCATATTATTTGATGACTGTTTGGTGCAATGGTAGCGATCCTGCCTTTCGCACTGATGGTCCTGAGTTCAAGTCTTGGAAGGCGCAAATGTTTGAGAGATTAATACGAGTATTTGTACCTGAGTCATGTTTATTTATATATATTTAAATAAACATTATATATCTATGTATCATATATGTATGTCTATCCGTTACCCTAGTATCCATAACACAAGCGTTACAGTGCTAACTTTAGGCTAGTGAATGTAAGAGATATTATTATTATTATCAATAATTACTATTCACTATGTAACTCTTGCTTATTCTAATAAGAACGGTCCAATAATCAAAACTTAATAAATATAACACAAGAAACGCGTGTTCTAAAGTCTCTGAAGCATTTGCTTTTCCTAACCTTAGCAAACTATGCGTCATCGCTGAACTGCTAAAAAATTCACAAAGCTCTCAGTTCACTGTAAATTTTTAACTAAGCTCTTAGTAACTGAGTTTTAGTATCTGTATCCGTTGGCTAACGCAACATCTGGTGCTGTGAAAACTACTCCTTGAGGAAGTCAACGCGAAGCCGGAGAGGGCGGTAGCGATAGCGGAATTTATTCAATCTATATATAAATTCCTTGCACAGTATTTGACTGCGATGAACTCCGAAATTATTTTTGGATTTGTTCTGACTTATGACGCGTGGCCTACTCAGCTTGTATTAAATAATTATTAAAGCTAGTGAATAATAATTATTACATCTAGTGTTGTGTAAACTACTTTTTGAAGAAGTTCATTAGAAGTTAGAAAGGTTTGGAGCGATACCGAGATTCTTTTTAATAAGGTTATAGTTATTTAATTATATGCGAACCACTAATTGAGGAATTCTATGCGAAATCGGACAGACTAGTGCTTAAAATCTTCAATGTATATCTTCAATGTATTATCAGAGGTAGGGGGCAAGACCCAAATAAAATACAGTCATAAATAGTCGTTCTGTTTGCTGGTCATTATTCTAACCTAACCTAACCTATTATGTAAAAAAAATTGGTTGTAAAATAGTCGGTTTACGGACGATAATTTTATGTGATAACGTCATAAGAAAATATTTATGAAAAATTGCATACTTTTATGAATTGAATTATTATCACTGTATTATCAATATTTTGTATAATACAAACAAGGAGTTATTTGAAAATTACAATTTTACGATAAATTTACATTTATTTGCACTCGTTAATTCGTTAACGCACGATCATTTTTTTCATTGAATACTGAATAAAAGCAGTTGTCTTTTATACGATCATCTCTAACATAACCTATTATTACTAAGAACAAATATATGAGATTATATCGCTAACCAAATTCTTAAAGTGCAAGAAATAATTACCTTTTTTGCTGCAATGGTTGTTGTAGTAAACAATGGAAACCACATTAACTTTTCACTTCACTTTATAAACAGTTCACGTGTAGGTTGTGTGCTGCTGCTATCTCTTTCCTATTCAGACTTATCGGCCAATGGAGTGGAAGTAAGATTGAAGCGTCACAAGCCGAACGCTTAGGCCGATCGTGCCTCTCTATCGCTTGTTCTGCTCTCTCGCTTGCACGCTCGGCTTAGGCGGAACGTGACAATGAGGATCGTGACAATGAGGAACGTGACAATTAGTCATGCTTTTTCGAACGTGCAGCCGGCGTTCGGAGGCATAAGACGTTATCACGTCAATAAATTAGTAAGTTTGGATTAAAACTGTGAAAACCAAAGTCAAACACACAATTGTGGCTAAGTTCTATTTGGATAAGTTGTTTGATTAAATAATAATTTGTGCAAATATTTGTACTCGAATCCATTCAGCTGTCGAATCCTAATCGCCTCTGTGGAATAATGGTGGTCAACTTAGTGGTTCAACTTAGCGCTATCATACGCAGCCTCTCAATATTCTATTTAATTGTTTATTAAAATACCAACTTGCTGCACTGGACGCAATTCAGCGCAGAACTAAGAGGCTCATTAGTGACAGGAAGCTTCACACCTTAGCTCATCGCCGCAAAGTTGCCTGTCTGTCGTTCTTCTACAGAAAGTACTTTGGAGAGCCTCAACATCTTTTATAATGCGCACAGCAAAGGAGTGGAACTCCCTCCTCACATCTTTATTTCCGAGTACTTATAACCCGTCCATTTTCGAATCCAGGGCGAATTGGCACCTTCTGGGTTAGCTCGTTCCATCGTGGATTCTATTTTGGCCCCTGGGTTTGATTGGGATCAAGAGCGAACCGATGAAAATAAACATTTGACGTGAAAAAAAACAACTTAGCTCATTATCTACGCCTGGAATTCAAGTGGTCTTCCAATTAAGCTTCCAAGATTTGCTAGGCCAAGGACTCTCATAATATTGCAGAGCCTTTCTTTTATATATGAACACACCATTGGAGAAATCAACCTTCCAATATCAGGTTCAGCGTGAAGTGCTAACAACTGTAGATGGTCATCTTCATCTATCCGATTATAATCCCTTACGAAAATGGTTAAACTTCGCCGTTGCAAACCGAACGCGCCATCAAGCTACTTTTCTGTGTAAATTTCTCTTAATATTTTTGGACTTGTGTTATTTTAACGTATGTAACGCAAGTTTTAATCCGAATATCGATAACTACATCTAAAAGTTAGTGGCGCTAGCGCTTTCTAAGTTAAAGTTAACAAAACTGTGGGAACATTGCGGGTAAAGCATAGAATTTGGTTATCGTTATCACAAAATTCTCCTCCGCTTATGTAGTAGGTCTTACACATATTCGAATAAAACCACTTTAATCGGATTAGTTGCGCATTGTTTATTTTTATTTTTAATTCTGAAGTTTCGACTCCTCCTCCGCTGTTTCATTCCGCTGTATTCCTACCCGCCTGTCGCTGCATTCACGACCGTAGCTTGACGAGTAATTAAACTTTATAATTGGATCGACAGGGGTCAACGCCGCGAGTCGAACTTGTGGCCAGAGAGCCATTTAGACACATTTGCAGGATGATGGCTTCTCCTAAATCAGAAATCAGACACGTTTGTTCGTAATGTCTTTATATGTGTAATGGCTAATTAAAACTAAAGAGGATCTGTGTATTCTACTTTAGGTATAAGAGTAGATTTTTGCGCAGTGGTCATCTACTCATTTGAATCTTATATCTAATTTAAATCGTTAACATTAGATACAAAAGTGTAAAAGAGAACTTTTTGAGATTTTTACAGACTTATAGTGAACTTACCTTTGAAATTGATTTGCCAGTATCTGGTTTTTAATTTGTAAATGATTTTATAAATATGCTATTAAGTGTGTTCTGTAAAATTTTGTAAAAATTCTACCGTACAGTCTAAATTTGAGCGCTTATACAAAATGTTTTAGCATTAAACTTTTGCTTATAAACACACCATGCAAACGAAAACATTCTGTACAATTAAATTATAGGACTCCAGTTTGTTTGTACGTTTTTCATCAATATTCAATTCTCTCCCTGTTATCGTATCGAAATATAATAAAACTACCCTTAACAACAGTTTTACATATAAATTAAACGTCAAAAATAACAACAACACAAGTTCCGAAGCTAGAGGTTTGTATCTCTGGTGATGAATATGGCCGTCAACAAGTGCGGAGTGTTGATTAAACTTCGTAATTGGCCCCAGAGTTATATGGGGCGAAGCTGGCAACTTCTTCAATTACTGTTGCAACCCACCCTAGGTTTAGCTAAAATACATATTATGTATGTTGTGACTATCTGATATTTGCATTATTAAAGTTTAAATATCTACGCCATCTAGGAACTACGCTACTCTGGATAGTTTTGGCTTTGAGAATGCTGTCATTAGTAAATTGTTTGCACTGTATTGGCAAATACAGTGCAAACAAGGCTTCAAAAAAATCGATATTGAAAACAAAACGGACGGCGAAAGCATCTTACTCCAAACATACCCTTACCGTATTAATACACAAGTTGTTTTTGAACAAAATGTCTTCATTAGTATTAATAAAATAGGTAATCATTATCATTTTTTATTTTTGTGCTTCCGTGACTACGGCGTATCCAACTACGCCGAAATATCGAAGACCTAAAAATAGAAAAATAACTTGGCAATGCTCCCGTTTTAATCAATACTGATCTAAATAACCATGAAAGTAAAAAAAAAACTTTCTGTATCCGAAGGTCTAATAAAACAGAAGTGCGCTTGCAGACCACGCGCTAACCAGAGTACGAATCATATTCATTATCAATTTATCAGCCATATAACTTCCTCATTGAACCTTGTGCTTTTCCTATGGCTGAGACGGGCACAGAAAGAAAAAACTATAACTCACCAAAGGGCCCAGTGTGTTTTGTAGGGTGCGAACAAGTGCAGTTCCAAGCGAGATTGATAATTTAACGTAGCTTAAAAAAGATAATAACCAAACTGTTGGTCAGCCGTTATAATATTAATTTATTTGTCACAAATATATATAAATAGTTATTACAACGTACTTAAAACAAAATTAAATTACTGTATATGTATCATGTAAGGGTGTGGCACATTGTATCTAAAAGTACTGAATTATGATATCTTTTACTTAATACCTTGTAAGACAGCCGAGATTACATGTGTCTTTGCCACGTTTCAAGTGGAGTTAAATGAAAATACGTAATCGCACTATCATGTCTTTATTAATATTCCATTTATAATTTACAGTAGAGAATAAAACAAGTGATGTAAATTTAATCATACCTTATATGTGACAAAAAACAGCCTTGATAGAGTTGTGTGCGCTTCGACGACTGCAAACGCAATGAGGCCCGCTTGCTTATCCGACGCCATATTTATATCGGTAGAGGGGTTAGCTTTGACACACGCACATAGCTATATGTGCGTGTGGTATTTGATCGCACAAACAGGCGAGCTTTGACATTGTTTTTATCATAATAATGAATAATAGTAATTTGCTAAACATAATTTGATAATTTGGAGTTATTATAGTTAATGTTGGTCGTTACAGTACTTGTATCGACTGGAAGTGCTGACGCACCTTCACTAACTTAGCATTAATTGAATATTTAAGCCTACATAATGTAATAATTTTAATCAAACACAATAGGAAATAATAATATGTTGCTTAACCTCTGAAATTTCAGGTATAAAGCACCAACATATAGAACATGTTATATTTCATTGTAATCAACATATACATAGGTAAATCTGTTGTTCAAAGTATACTAACGCGTTAAAAGCTTTTATTATTTTTTGTTATTTTAGCATAACTGATAGATTTTATATCCAAAAAAAATTATTACTAGAAAAAAATCCACTCGTCTCAAGTGTCTCGGGACTCGATTTATTGTTTGTTCTTTATCGATTGTTGGATACTTTTAAAAATATTATATTCGATGTTGTAGATAGTAGTAACTAGAACATGAAGAGTCAGCTGCCGTCAGCATATGAAATACTTGAAAAAATTCGTTTGGCCTGACAAGGTCTCGGTATCTCTATTGAAAGAGTACTTCCCCAGATGCGAGTGTATGTGGGTTCGAGTCCCGCTTAACTTCTAGTAATAATTTGTTTAGCTAAATAGATTCTTAAAAAGGCGATAAAAAGATAAGATCCGATAAAACCAATAATAAGATAAAATAAAAATTAGCAAAACAGTAAACGGATTTAGTGGCACATTAAAAGTCACCACTTATGTACTTCAGTCACAAACACCTATAAACGGATTTTAACGGCCAATCGAAACACGTTTACGGAAACAAATAGTCATAATACTTTTTATGCGTGACTTAACATTTATGACATTTGAACAGTCAGACAACAATCATTCGCAAATCCGCAAACCTGGTTGGGGCTATAACAATGATTGTGTTACGACTATCGTAAAATTATGGATTCCGAAGGATCATCGTGTATTACACCTTATTACGCTCATGACTAATTAGTCGGATAATAAATGATTATCGCAATTTCGATTTCGATCACTCTTTGTCTCTCACATTGGGTTTTTGGTTTTTCATGAGTCATTTGTTTTTACTATCTTTGAGATTAGAGAATATTGAAGCTCTTGTAATTGTTACTCCATCCATAGTGATCGATCTCAAATTTTCATCTTTAAAGTAGTAGGAATATTAGATTTAAGGGCGACATAATAATATATTTCTGAAGTTGAATATAATCGAATTCTTAATTTTATGTAGGGCTTCGTCATAAAGGACTGAGTTTTGTTTGACGTCATATGGAAACATTAAAACAAAGATCGTATTTAACTTGTAAATTATAAATTTAAATGAGAAACACCCGAGAATATTACAAAGAACGCTTTTGTAGGCTCAAAACGCGAGGCGCTCAGAAACACAATATGAAAGCGCAAACATTTCCACTCTAGATGCCAATACAAACGGGCGGGGCAAGAACACATTCCTTGGATTCTTGAATATCTACGCTTTACAAGAATCTTCTTAAACGTCCGACTATCCCACTCTTTCGTGAGACTTGTGGAATGCAATTTTATCTGATCTCTGCTGTTGAGTCGGGTAATTAAAGCTTAGGAATCCAAAGTTGACTGTTGCGAACAAAGGCGCGAAAACTGCAGACTCGCACTTACACGTTGAATAATGTTCGTAATACTCTCAAAACTTTGTTTTGGAAGTTTTCGAGTGTTTCGTGCTGTTACGTGCTGTTGTTGAGGAAGTCAGAATAATGTAGTTATTTCGTTAAAATTTTGTACGACATGTGTATTCAACTCATTAATGATGTAACGAAATATATGACTTATAATAGTCGTGAAATGAATAGTATTCCTCCTGTCTGAGCTATTAGTATTATTAAATTTATAAATCAAATTTTATTTTTTATAGATTTTCTTTTATTTTGTTAAGGCACAAACGAACAATATCGTAAGTAAAAACATCATTATTTGTATAGAGTTAAAACATTTTTTTTTATTATTTGATAACACACTAATGAAACCAGAGCGATTCTGATTTAAAACCTCGAACGCGGTCAATATCTCTATTGGATTTCCATCTATGAATCCGCCCACAGCCACCGTATCTTTTCTACGCGGACTGACGGCAACTTCCTTCAATTGTTCCCAAGAAATTTCATTAAAGTCTCACCACAACTCCGATCGGGACTCATTCAGTGACTTCAACAGTACTTTACCTCGTGTGTAAAGTTATGTTTTAACATTGTTACAGATTTGTGTATTACTTACAGGAGTTTCTGTAGCATTATATTTTTTATTATATGAGGCTTTTGGTTTATTATTTTTATAGCGCACATAAATTATCAAACATGGGTTCTCTTGGAAGTTTCATTGTTATACTTGTATTTTTATTTCCTCTAACAACTACGTGCGCTGTAGAAGTTATTTTAGCAGCAGAATTTTCCCATACAACAAATAGGTTAAAACATTAGCGATGGTAAAACAACTGCTGTAAGCCCAGAGGTAAAGTTTCCCTGTTTTTTGTTTTTATGGAATAACATTCTATCTACGAGAACTAATGATTTTATAATTAATAATTGTGTTTTTTTTTTAAATGAGTGTATGCTATTATTATCATCCACGTGATAGCTACGTAGTTACCTACCTTCAATTAGAAAGAAGAATATTCAAGGGCCGTTGTGGTGAAAATTCAACTTCAACTTAGTCGAGATTGAAACCAAAAGTGAATATTTTTGATTTATCGACGGGTGTGAATAAAAGAGTTATCTGCAAAAAAGTGTTTTGCCATTTAATTATCTTCTCTGTAAACTTTATTAATGTTTAGGCACTTAGCAATTTATATAGTAAGTTGAACCACAAGATTATGCAAGGGACTTTAAATTTCCTCTTTAAATGGAATTTACTTTAATGAACTGAATGAATTTTTTTATTCAATAGCCATGAAATAAACAGTGAAAAAAATAAACATGAAATAAAGTTAAAATAATAATTTATGTAGATAGAATTTTATTAACAATAAAACAAGAAAACAAACACCCTTGCACTCAATTATAATATTGTTAGGCATTAACACAATTTAAAATACAACACCTAAAAAATTTCGTAACCAAAACCAGTGAATTTCATAGAAATTTATTTGTCATAAGTCATAACAACTACTTCGACAACCAATTAGAAAAATTCAGATGGTTCGTTACAAAATAAAGCATTATTTGTAAGAACAGATACAATGTATAATCTATCACAAAAACATAACCCAGTCGCGCGTGTCGATTGAGTGATGAATTGTGTGTGTGCGTTGGAAGCCTCGTGGTCCCACGTCAATACGGCCTACGTCGCTTGTTCGAATTTACCTCGTACATTTTTAAATACGCAGGTTTTTCTACGTACAAAAAATTTGTTTGAATTTTATATGCAATATTTATTAAATTACGAAATCTTGTGTGGTTATTATGATAATGTAATATAAACAAAATTATGGAAACTGTAGTTATATTTTTTTTATTTCTTCCCTTCGATAAACAGGGTTGCACATTTTTTCAATTAATGAAATCTATAATCTAAGATCACAGTGGTTTGTGTGTTTGTCTGTCCGCTCTTTTTCCATTGTATCAATAACGTTACCATAGCAACGCGTTAACCGTAAGTAGTTCGTCTACCGGACGCTAGATGGCGCTAACAGAAAAATATTTTATAATAGAAAAAAATTAAAGAATTTTTTCCACCTGTGCGAAGCCGGGACGGGCCGCTAGTACTGATTTAAAAGATCTTACTTTAGTTTATACTTCAAAACTATCCAACATTAAGCTAACTAATCGTTTCGTATATTTCTCATATTTTTAATAACAAACATCCTATTAAAAAATATTTGATACTTTTATGTCATCGAATTTTACGGAATCATGTTCTACCAAATAAATCACTTAACATAATAATTATATTACTTAACTCGCGCTAGGAAATTAAATCAATCGATTATTGGTGAATTTATAAACCTCATTTTACATTATACGCATGTTTCTGTAGAGAAACTTCAAAAGTATTCACTTAGTTTCAAAATTCAAGTAAACTTGGTACGATGACGGCCCTTACTTGAAATAAACAGAGTGTGAAACACCGTATGGTGGACTATTTTCGGACCTCGTTTAAGTTTACACTTGGCTGCTTGGCACTTTTTGTGTCTTTTGTATGAAACTGCTTACAAGACTTTGAAGATGGTTTTCTATCAGACGTTGTAAATGAGGGCGTAAATACTAGAACTGGAAATAAGTGAAATTAAAGAATGTTAAGCTTTTTTAATTACTTACATAGCAAGGATTTGGCAAGGTTTTACTTCAATATAGTTGATTCTTTAGCATGAAAAGACCGAATGTTAGTATTGTTATATTTAGTTCTTACACTTACGCGCATATTACACATCTGAATAAAACACTATTTTACGGACGACTGAGTCATCCTGTAATCACGGCTCCTGCAAAGGAGTCGAAACGTCAGAATTAAATATAAAATAAAATAAAATATGCGCAAAAATCTGTAAAAAAGTGTTTTATTCTGATGTGAATATTGTTGCTATAAAAACTGTTCTTGTAATTAAATAACTATAAAACTCTTTAAAGCTTATTTGTTTAGGAAGACAGAAATAATGTTTAACATTTTTTTTCCTTTTTTATCGTTTAGAGCAAGTTTAGAGCTATATTTCATAAATGGTCGAAACCAAGTAGCTATTGTTAACTTCTACATAAGAGAATAAAAAATTACTAAAAATAAGTGTATATGTTCTAACATAATTTAATAAAGGCAACATTCGTTCAACGATAAAAATATTCTAACCGGTGCTTTCTTTTCTTTACAGAATCTTAAGAATCAAATCATGACAACGAACGTGTGGGTAGAACAGGTAAGTTTTATTATAATAATGTATATAATGTAAGTCCATGTATACACCTAAGTTATTGCTGGCCAATAACAAAATTACACCTTTATCTGAATTTATACGAATATGTGATTAAATCTTAAAAAATTAATCAAGCGAGTTTTTTTGTCTTTTTGATTAACTTATTCAATTTTCCTTTAGTGAACAAGCCGTTTTTAAAAATGGAGAAGGAACGGATAATAATCCAATTTGGAGTAGTAGATGTTAATCGCTTATACAATGCTAAAGTTATTGAATTCGCTTATCGCTAATATGATTAAATAGAAACAAGCAAAGTAACTAAACATCATTCAAAAGTATACATATATTTAGGAAATAGTAACGGTTTTTCAAATATGTTAAATAAACATATTATTTTCCCGCCAACCGATACTAAAAATGTCGTGATATTAACTGTATGACTAGACTTCTTTTAGACTTAGAACTTACAAACTCTGCTTGTCCAGATTCTCTTCTTTTGGCAGAAAGTATGAGTCCAATTAGGAGGAAGTGTAGACTGATACTGATAAATAGAGCTTAGACCAGTTTATATTATTACGTCAAATTTACAAAAATAATGAGTCATAAATTCTCATATGATTTTCTGCCATACCCAGTCTTATATTATCAAATAGACATTAAATTCATTAAATGGACGTTTTTATTTTAAGGGATTGTCGTATATTTATTTATTTAACATATTTGTACATTATGGTTTAATCAAAAAATATTTAGTATAACAAAATATAATATATTTAATACGGACGAACTTAAGTAAGGCTGTTGATGGAATTTATCTTGATTTGATTGCTTTTGTTGTGATTGTAAGTCACATTGACCTATGTTTCGATATTTCCACTTTCTATAATCCTGATATCTTGACTCTTATCTGACCTTTAATACAAGTTCGTAAGTTAAGGGTGCTTGTGACATAAACTTTTTTCAGGACATCTTTTTGGTCCCTGAATGTTGCCTTGGCCTGCCTTTACCTTACTTGCTCATCCACATTTACCTCATTAACTTACAAAACAATTTATCACGAAAACTGTGATTTCAGTAGTACTCGTATTTGCGTTAAGGAAATATACAAAAAATATAGTTTACATCCTCTGAATGGAGCCTCGTTAAAATGCGGACTTAGTTTTCCTTCAATCGAAGATCTGTGTTACAGCTCCCTTGAAGCTACTTAGATTCAATCTTCTCATGCGTATCCCCTTGCTTCTTTTAACTTCAAATTGCGTTGTGGCACACTTGTATTATACTTTGTCCAATGTAGGATGATACTTTTGACAGGTGTCACTTCCTTATTGCTACGTACTAAGGTTGCGTTTGTTTCCTCATGTTTGGCTTGACATTGCAATAGTAACTCTCCCTCTTTATAGGTGTCAACTATCAAAAGTATCATCCTACATTGGACAAAGTATAATTTCAATATGCTAGCAAGTTTCAGTTCAAACATTAATTTTATCGCTATAGAGCGATCTCGGTTGGATAGGTGTTTTATGAAAAGTTTATTTATAATGGTTATTATTTGTTATCTCGATAAACTCAATGAATAGTTTATATCTATAGAAACGTGTTAAAAAATCACTGTAGACGGAAATTGAATTTGCCAGTACCACTTAGATAAATATTTTATACAATAAAGTATTTACATCAGCTGCTCATTTTGACATAACAAAAAAATATCGACTTTTAAATATATTATCCTTGATTAATATACATAGCTTCAATAAATGAAAGTTTTTATTCATGTTAAAAATTTTCATATGTACTATTTAATAACAACAAAATTCCCCAAAAGCTGAGTTTGTTGTTCTATCTATACACGTAGGTCGGCTTTTGTGCTTTTGTTTCAAATAACTGTTCTTTAATATACGTTTTTTTTAACTTATTTTAAAGTTATTTTTAACGAAACAGTTATCAACGCTGTGCTCTCGTGCTAAGTGATGTGTTAAGTTCAATTTCTAATTAGATTGGATTAGTGATGGCAATATATGACACTTAATTATATTTCAATTATGTTACATTTTGCAATTAAGAAAATTAAATTACTTTGTTTTATGTTTATTTACCTTCTTTTATATCTGTTAACAAACTATTATCCAATTACAAGCATATTCACAGAGACCATTTCACGGATAACAATGCGACCAAATCGTCACATTCAAACAGGACATCTCCTATTCAGTGAGTTACAGAAGTGACAAATGGTCACCGGATAGGACGGTCACGTCAGTATGAATAGCAAGGAAAGACACGAGGGAACTTTCTTTCAGAGACCCTTTTTTGTGACTAATGCTGACTTGCGATTACATCCTGTATAGTTTCAATAGCATTATGAGAGCAGTGTACGGTTCTATTAATATTGTTCTTTTATATGATGTCGAGGAAACCATAAAAAACCTTAATAAAAGTAAACATTATTCTTATTATCGTTGAAAGAATGTTTTTTTTACGTGGTAAAATAAATCTATAATCTTAGATCACAGTGGTTTGTGTGTTTGTCTGTCCGCTCTTATCCCGCTCTTTTTCCACTGCATCAATAAAATTACCATAGTAATGCTTTAACCGCAAGTAGTCGTCTACCGGACGCTAGATGGCGCTAACGGAATAATATTTAATAATAGAAAAAAAATTAAAGAATTTTGTCCACCCGTGCGAAGCCGGGCCAGGCCGCTAGTATCATATAAAAATAACAATTTCAAATTCAGTGTCACATTTCTTGTCTGTTATGCAGTTGGTTATCTTCTTTCCCAGTTTTTATATCGGAACTTCTAATTTTTACTTGTATTATTCCTTATATTTATATTTATCCTCCTCTTAAAATTACTTGTAAATATTTTTTTGTGTCCAGATGAATATTGAAGCTAGGTTGAATTATGAATGATGGTGCATCAATTTGTGATAACTCAAAAAAGATTGACCCAAATCTTTACCGAAAGTTTTACTTACCATTAATTAATGGTAAGTAAAACTTTCGTTAAAGATACATCATCGCGTACACCTAATGGTTATAATCTACTATGAGAGATCACCAGTATTGACAAATAAAAAACCTATTTGCACAGTAACATACAATGAAAATAAATGTATTTAGCATTAGAAACTCTTAATTATTTTTATCATCCATATGGAAGTTATTGTACAAATGTTTTTAAATAAAAAAATGGGTGTGATGGTAATCCGTAAACATTTTTTTTACCGTTTGCAATCCCTAATAAATAATGTCGTTGCTTGATTTATGTTTTTAAGGAATTCAATTTATGCGTTCTCTTTTTTCTAACAAATTGTAATTCCTGTTATAACTTATATTTGAAGTGGCTGTAATTTTGTCTTTTAAATAGTAAGCTGTGTTCAAATATGATTATAATTATTGTTCTTTAATTACGTAATAAAGTAATAAAGAATATAATGTTTAATAAATAACTGGTTGACTGATTACATGGCAGGCAATGTCTCAAAATTGTGAAATAAAAATAATTATATACAAGAATATGGTGCGCATTACATACTTTTTCACAACCGCCATATTCTGTTTATTTATAATAAATGTCGTATAATTCTAGTATATCTTTTAAAACCTCGCCCACTATTTAATACAATTTATCTATCAGTTATTTGATTACTTAAAAACAAAAGACTTTTTGGTATTATGTTGTAACTTTTAGTTAGTTTATTATATACTTGTAGCTTTCCCCGACTTCGCACAGATTAAATAAATATAATAGGCTATATTATTATACGTAGCTTTTATTAATTTTAACATTATTTCAAATGGCAGAAGCTTTTTTCATAAAGAAAGTATCAGTAGGTACTAATACCACCAAACAAACTTAAAAATCTACTCTGGTTCCACTTTTTATACTATGGTATAAACTGTAATGAGTAGAATGTAAATATATTATGAGTTCTTTAAATGTAGCTCCTGTTTCATTCCGATGATTGAACTGATAGGTAGGTAAATTATCATTAGTTTGGCATAAGCAGGTACCGTAGTAGGTAAACAGTACCTCTCTTAACAAAGTCTCCGAACTTTAGTAGATCCACAAAGGCACTTCAAACAAAGGGATCATTTGAAACATTATACACCATGTCTTTGATGTATAAAACTTAATATCTTTCACCAACATCCTTGCGTTTATTTTCCATAGTCATAAAATATCCCGATATTTTGAAGAATCGTAAACTGAAAATGAGATTTTGTGTGATGACGCACAATTTGTTTGTCCATTTTATTATATATAATATATATGTTCGATTTGCCAACATAACTTGTAGACTTGAGAACTATCTCCAAATAAATAAATCGTAAACTTCAGTTCGGTGGTCATAACATTTTTATTGTGAATACAAGTTGTGTGCGTGAGGGAGGCTAGTTTGCGGAGAGGATGAGAGGGATGCAGATAACATCGAAAAGGAATAAAAGAGAGAAAATACAGGCTTCATAACCTAATCAATATGTTGTTGATTCTTATTATATTCGGGCCGTGACGTGTACCCAAAGTTACGGACTGTATATCATTAATTTCTGTCTATGACAGTATGTAATAATAGCAGAGTGTTTTATTGATAGTCTTGTAATTTATATATAAATATTTAATGTATAAGTCTTACATGTTACCATTATTTCTCATTTAGAAACAGTAATAACTAATTTTGTAAATAATAAGAATCAAATAAATAACTGACGTTTTATCGCACACACAGATAGGATACAGAAAAAGACAAGTGCAACAAAGCTTGTTTATATACTTTATACGACAGCAATCTCTTCCAGACAACTATATTAAAAAAATAAAGGTGAAACGATAACAGGGAAGTAGATGCGCATATTTAGAGGGCAGAATAAAATGTAAGTATATAAAATGTAATGGTGGATATAAAATAATAAGATGACAGAAAAATAAGGATACAATAGAGTGAAGAAGGATTGAAAAAGAAATAACTTTTGACTCTGTGAGGAAAGGATCTGATAGTTTGAGCCTTTCTGATATCTTCCGGTAAGTTTCATAAGTGAAAAGCGTGATCTGTAGAGGAATAGGAAAATAAATCTGTAAAGTTGTACTTCAGTTTTGTTGATAATCTGCGTTAATGCGTATATTATTACTGTGAAATAGTAGTTAAATTATAATGGTTACAAGCATGAGTTGCCGGTTAAAAAAACATGTAATATGTCATTTGTGGCGGCAGCTATCTTAGATTTAAAATGATTCTAAATATACGTATTTGTATTCCCATGAGAGCTAAAGTTACGCACCAAATTTCAGATTAATCGGTCAAAAAGAAAGGGGTAATATTACATTATTGTATTTAGCTCACTTATACTAAGTAAACCCGCTTAAATAGTAAAGGAATATCGTAACAATTTTATTAAAAATGATTTGATGTGCGTACAATAAATACAAAAGCCTAGAATAAAACACCAGACTTGTTTTGGGTTGAGAACTGCTCATAATGATTAAGTTCCACACAATGTCACTAAATTACATATTGAAATGTTGCTAAAAATACACTACTAAACACAGGCTATTATAAAATTAGTGATTATTTAAAAGGCGAAAACGTGCAGTGTAAATGGCGTTGTTTCAATTTTTCTTATGTCATGAAAATACGTCATAAACTCCGTTCAGTGTAATAGAAATGTTTTCCTTTAAATATGTCTTTATAGTTCAAGAAAACAAATCTTAGTTTTTCATAACTATTTTATGTATGTAACACATGATTTAAGAAAGAAAAAACAGTTTTTATCGAATTTCTTTAGGCTCTTTTTTTACAAATTTATGGACTTATGAAGCCATGACGTAACTGCTGACGTTTAATACACGTGTAACGAGGCGCCATAGCTATATTGGCGACTATATAGCTTCTCTGGTCATTTTCCTCTTGGTTTCCGTTTTTAAATTTACTGTCTGTCTCTTTTTATTTGTTTTGTTCTCGAAGTTCATTGTTACCATAGTCAGCGCGTAGAGCGGTTGACTCACCGCTAACAATTATTTAAATATATTTATAGTGTTGATCAGTTATAATAAGCTGACACTAACTTCCTATATCATTCACAAGATTCTGTACCACGAGTTCCTGTTTTATAAAAGTCTATTCTTTAAGGCACTATTGTAAGTAGCCCTACCTTTTATAATATGTTTTAGTGTTAAATGTAAAATTGTTTTTGTGTTCAGTGTAATTTACCTTTTTTATATAATTGTTTCAGTTGTGCCTAATTCCATAATTATAAAAAATATAAGTGACGATCCAGTGCCTTTCATTTCTCCTGGCGTCACCCCGTCACACACGTATTGTAAATATGCATGTTCAATTAACAAAAAAATGTATTATCAAGTAATCAAATAAAAACACACATATTCCCACCGATGCCATTCATCCGGCTATATCAAAAACCCTTACAAGTTATAATCGATTTCTCATGTCGTCCTACACAAAATATAAAAATATCCAACACCCTTGTGTTCGAAAACGTGTTAACTGAAAACTAAGCCGGCAAATGATTTATGATGCTCTGCCAGAGACAGCCGGGAAGGGAGCCCTTAGTATACGATACCCCAGTAAATAGATTACCGTTAGGTACAGTTTCTGTATTAATATTATATTTTAAACTCGTCAAATTACTACTTTGTTACCTTCTTGATAAAATTGTGATACATGTTTTTACTTTAGTGTAATTAGCTCTGATAGTATGATTAGCAGTAATCAATAACGATTAGCACGCACGGCGATTAAATGTGAGCGTTTTGTAACCACCGGGAAAATATAATATGTATCTATCGTGCTAAGTGCACGAATTAGCCACTTTTTAAAGTATTTAAATTAATAAAAAAATCAACCAGACTAGAGAAACTCTATAAATCATTCGGAAAAGAATACGAAGAATAACTCATCAGTAACAATCTTCGTTCGAAAAAAATATTTTTTTTCATGTTTGAGATACGCCACCATTAAAAACTGTCACTATACTTTGTCCAATGTAGGATGATACTTTTGACAGTTGACATCTATATAGAGGGTATAAAGTTGCAGTTGCTTTGCAATGTCAAGCCAAACATAAGGAAACAAACGCAACCTTAGCACGTAGCAATAAGGAAGTGACACCTGTCAAAAGTATCATCCTACATTGGACAAAGTATAACATTATGTCTGTGCCAAAATGATGTCGTGTATGTCAAAGTTAATGCCCGCTTAATTTAATGTTAATAATGTTAAACAACAAACAACCTTTATATAAATTTATCATCATTCCATTAAACATTGTCATTAAAACTACTCACAACTAACCCGTCGTCAACTTATAAACATATTTATAGAGTCGATTTCCTCGGAAAAGTTGCTTCGCCCCGAAGTAATGTCATAAAAATATTTAGGCCGTGATGAGGCTATCAGGTAGGATTAGTGTCGGCGATCTTTGATAGATTAAAGAAAATTGCTGTCGGGTGATGAGTAAGGTTAAATCTTCGACCCCGTAACTCAATATTTAATGTTAGTATCGTCGTATGTGGGAGCTTGGGGTCTTCGTTAAACCGTATTTAACGCGTGGCCTAGTAGCATTTCAGTTTTTGTAGGAAGTAAAATAGATAGTTGTGGTGAAACAACTTTCTGAAAGGCCGATCAGCGGATTTTTATTTATTTTATTGAGCTCCTTCATGCTTAAAAAACACGCTAGATTATTGATCCTGGTTCTTATTTTTGTACCGATTCATTCTTTTTATGATTATTAACACTCTTGTAGTCTGTCTTCTAACAAAATAGTATTTTTTTCATCTTTATGTGAAAATTAAATATATAAACTTTATGCATCTCGTAATAATTATTAGGTCATACTAAATTAACCTTGTACTATGAGTGGAATGGATTTTATGGAAATAAGTACGGCCATGAATCAGGAATAAATGCTCGTGCTTAGCACACAGACTTATATACCTTCATACTATACACAAACAATCACAAAATTATAGATAATATCATTTTTAAGAGTGATATTATTATTCTTGTACTAGACATGGGTGTTAAGTATATGTCAAAAGTACCTTTAACAGACGAGCTCATATGAAAGGTCCGATGAGAAAGAAACGCGAGATGTATGTCAGTGATAATCTGTGATCTCTGCTTACCCCTACGGGAAAGAGGTGTGATTGTTTAAATAAAAATTACCTCGAGGGCTTTACGGGAATATTATAACATACTAGCTTTCCGCCCGCGGCTTCGCCCGCGTGGAATTCGGTTATATTGCGGTATAAAGCACAACTATAAGAAAACTTCTCATTCCCACGGAAAAATCTAAGAAGCGCGATGTAACGCTGGATACAAAATTCATATAATTCATTCCACTTCTTACGTATCTTAAAAAAACACTTCGTTACCACGTTTTAAAAAACACCCAGCGCCATCTATCGCATACCTCAAGAACTAAATAGCGTAAGCTATCATTCCACTTCTTATGTATTTAAAAAAAAACACATCGATACCATGTTTTAAAAAACACCCAGCGCCATCTATCGCATACCTCAAGAACTAAATAGCGTAAGCTATCATTCCACTTCTTATGTACTTAAAAAAAAACACATCGTTGCCATGTTTTAAAAAACACCCAGCGCCATCTATCGCATACCTCAAGAACTAAATAACGTTACTAATACATATACCAATTAGTAATTCGTTGACTTTAGTGATTTCAGAATAAGTAGATGTAAAAAAAAACAATTTAGACGATAAAACAAATTGTACGTCATCCCTCGAGAATTCCTCATTTTCGAGGATTCATTTTCGTATCATTTAGCTTCAAAATTTACATGTTCATATTCGTTTGCAACATATAAGTAGATGTAAAAAAACAGTTTAGACGATAAAACAAATTGTACGTCATCCCTCGGGAATTCCTCATTTTCGGGGATTCATTATCGTATCATTGAGCTTCTAAATTTACATGTTTATATTCGTTTGCAATATTTTACCTTGTTTTAAACGACACACAGCGCCATCTACAATCCATCCATCTAGCAAACAATATTTTTGTTTTTCCTCGGGGATATCAATTTTTTTCAGGATAAAACGTACTCTATTATTTAATCCGGACTTTTATCTTTACGTCTGCAAAATTTCAAAGCAATCAGTTCAGTAGTTACGGCTTGAAAGCGGAACAAACAAACAAACAAACTCACTTTCCGATTTATAATATTAGTAAGGATTATAAATATACATTAAAAGAAAAATATACATCTAATATATAAAATTGTCGTGTCACGGTGTGCGTAATTGAAATACTCCGAAACGGCTCGAACGATTTTCATGAATCTTAGAGTAAATATCGGCTAGGGTAGAGAATCGGACAACATTTATTTTTCATCTCCCGAAATGTTAAGGGTGGTTCACACTTAAATTTTTTTTTTGGACAACTTTTTTTTTTATTTTTCTATGATACATCATACAAAAATACATACAACCCTAAATTTTCACCCCTGTACGAACAACCCCTATTTTTTATTTATTAATTAAAATAGTTATTTTTATTCAACTAAAAAAATGTTTCCTAGAAATAATATACATGGCAAAACGACGTTTGCCGGGTCAGCAAGTACATACATAAATTTTTAAGTTATTGGAGATTAGAATTACAATTCTCTCCCTTAAGCTCTCCTTTAGCACCTTTTTAATAACTTATAGATCTCCTGCCATTTTTGAGGCGGCAAAAACTTTTAAATGGGTTTCGGCTTCACAAGTGCCCGACTTGCTCAAAGATTAAATTGACCTTAAGACTTAATTTGAAAATACCCATCATAAGCATTCCACGTACAGATCCATTATAGAGATTCTGATACTGGAATACCGTTTTATAATAACGAAATACCAATTAAAAAGTTACCTTTTCGAAAGCAACGATTTCAAATGCATTCTTGCCTTAAATTCTTGCCCAGTAGCTCGCTAGGGCCAATAAAGTTTCCAGAATTTTTCCGCCGAAAAATATTCCGCACGTTGAGGTTTGTTTTTCGCTTTGTTGATAATATTATGACGCTTTATTCGTATTTCGAAGTTATTCATTGTCGGAATTGTTTTTGTAAACAGAAAACAACACTTGTTCAACCTTTTTGCTGTTTCTCTAGCTTGTGGATTAATAAGTGCTTTTAACAAAGACTTTTTGATCTGAGAAAGTAGGTCATACCGTTTGACAGATAATTGAAGTAGAATGACATGGGTTTGTTTAAGTATAATAACAACAGCATATAACACTTTTTTACGGATTTTTGCGCATGTTTTATTTTATATTTAATCTTGACGTTTCGACTCCTTTACAGGAGCCGTGATCACAGGATGACTAAGATGATGGTTGATTAGATTAGAATAAAATCCGTAAAAAAGTGTTTTATCCTAATGTGTAATGTGCGCGGAAGTGTTAGAACTAAATATATAATAACAACAGTTATAAAAATGCATTTAAAATGTTTTGCCGCTTGTTTTCGCTCGCATATTCCTTATTACAAATTTTTATCTAGTTGTTGATATTTTTACCACATCGTGGAACAATATTTTGTGATTTCTTTTTGCATTTTTCAATTCTATCCTATACTATAAATAACAGTAGTTATACAAATTCTTTTCAGGCGGATAGGCAGATGGGTATTCACCATTCTCGGTAGTCTAATTGAGAAGGCATTGGATCGGACCTCCAAAGGTTGCGGGTTCCCTTCTGAGAATAACTCGTAATCCGAATCGGTTTTTTTCTATTTTTCTGTTTAAATAATTTATAATATTGTTAATGCAAAATTCATGATATATGTATGTATTAATACTAGCCGTTGCTTGCGAAATACAAGATTCGATTAGTCTAATATATTATTGATATTAACTTAATCCTCTCGTGGTGAGTTATATGCTTGTGTTTTAAGTGGCTGTACTTCCGTATTATAACGGCCTGCTTAATTATGAACCTTACAGCATCAAAGCATTATACACATTTCTATAGAAATTTACTCATGGCCTTGGGTGTACTTTTCCGAGCAAAATATTTAACGCACTCATGGTGTAGATGACCCGGAGCTTGGAAGTACCCCCATAAAATACCTGTATGCAATCCTCTCGACCTCAGAGGATTAAAAAATTGTTTAACATTTGACTACCGGTTTGGCCCAGTGGGAGTGATTGAATTGATTGAACTTTTGACCTTTGAAGTTAACAGTCCCGTGTTCCAGTCCCGGAAGATGATTGGGCTAAGCTAATCGGTTTGAATGTAAGAAAAACTATTGCTATTATAGGTTTTTTAACTCAGCTTTTAATACTGACATTGATAGTCACTACGGGTCTAAATTATTACCAGTATTATTTTTAAATAAATATTACTTATCTATAAATTAAAATGTGTCTATCCGTCAACCTAGGATCTTAATACAAGCCTTTCGATGCTTACATTGGGCTAGGCCAATTGGTGTGATGTAAGAAATATTATTTGTTTATTAAAATTGGATAGTAGTTATAAAAAATATTTCTTCTCAAGTTTATATTATTGTTTGATATTTGATGGATAACGTTTTAATATATACTGAATTATTAAATTTATTCACTAAACTTAAACTTGGTTGTAAATTAATGAATAAAAATTGGTCATTTTTTCACCATAAAATGGTAGTCTAATATTATTATAAATGTGAATAATATACATTATTTTAAATTGTTTTAATTTAATTGGCTATCCACGCTTTTTATGTTGCTTCATAAAAATGTATTGTTCCTACGAAAATATTATCCTTACTAATTAGACCAGTACAAACCCAAGGATGATTCTCAGAAAGTCTTAATTTCAACCTTGTCTGACACAAATGCACATTAATTATGCCATAATGAATTATAAACCAAATCCATTTGTGGGTATCCTGTAAAACAAACAAAGAGCGTTTTCTTATGTTGTATCATCATATTCAGTGAGTCGTTGAATTCAGCTAAAATGGACTTAAAGTCCATTTTAGCTGAATTCTAAAAAGCTTCGTCTTTAGAATCAAATACTGTTTTATTATTCATAATTGGTATTGTTTCGATTGTTATATGGCTACCGAATTTCAGTAAGCGTGTTTTGCGTAGAACTGAAAATGGATACGCTTGTTATTTAGACTTTTAATATTAATTTTACAGTCATCATTCAAAAAAGGATCTAATACATATTTGATTATAAAAATTATGAAAGAATTAATTGTTCTAATTAATCAGTATTAAGGAGCTTTTTTTTACAATTGAGCTAATTTGACGGTTATTAATTTTATCATAATTCTACATATTCATAATTAAATACTTTTTATTTCATTTAAGGAAATCTGTCGTTGAATCAAAAATCTTGTTTAAATTAAGTCAGTTCAGTCTGGCTTAGACACCTATTTTTAAAACACTTATTTCACATGCGGGTCGGGTTCGAGCGTTTCGAAATAAAGCCAATGTCTGTGTTATTAGTGATGACAGAACGGAGTGCGATGTGGTCGCTAACTATAGGTTTAATATGAAGACTTGAGTTCACCTAGCGGGCAATGGAGAGTGCGATGCTTGGCGTCCCATGCGTAACAGGACCAAAATTGAGAAGATCCGTAAGAGAACTAAAGTAACCAATAATGCTTGAAGAGTGCTTGGCTGAAACGATCAAAACCGATGGCCGTTGGAGTGATAAGGTTCGTAGCCCTCCATGAACTGGACCAAAGATCTGATTAATGTTGCGGGAAGTTATTATATGCTAGCGCAGGATTGATTGTTATGAGGATACTTGGAGAAGTCTTATGCCCAGTACTAGGCGTCGTTATGTATGATAACGATTATGATGGCTTCAAAAGAATCTAGACTTAGATTAAGTACAATCGAAAACACTGTCATTATTTTTAACTAATTACCTTAAACCAAAAAACACCTGTCATTAACACAATAATAATTACAGACAGCACTTATATTATATTGAACACCAAAAATAAAGTTTTCGAAAACATTTCCTCAATTAATTCAGCTGTCACTAATAAACAGGAAAGTTGCTGAAAAAGAGGGGTGGTATTCATTACGTTGGATTCTACTCAAAGCGCTACCACCGGCTTTCACTCTCCAACATTCCATTTGCGACGCAATTCTATTAAACATTCAAGATTCATTTAAGCGCCCTTACACATTACCAAGATGAAGTTTTTGACGAATTTTAATCGAATTAAAGTAACAGTAATGTTGGCTTTTATATCATTTTAATGACTCCAAAAGAAAACAACTGGTGTAGTATATTTTTTTAATAATAGTAATTCTTCATTTTTTTGTTCTTTTCCTTTTAATGTAGCGTTAAGAGAGAAAAACTTGACTTTGATAGCATAATAATTTTTTTTTTGCCAATGTTACTTAACCCTTAACTGGATTCGCAAAAAAGGGCAACTTAGTTGGTATCGGGGGTGAAATGTGACCCCATATGAATTAAGTTATCAAAATATGAAAAGTTCACTGTTTTTAGTTATTTATTATTTTATTTAATTAAACAACTTGTGCTCTAACTGTCAAACAACTTTTATTTCACTTTTAAACAAAAAATTAACTTATTTTTAAACCTTTCATAGCCTCTCATTTTTTAACAATATTTTAAGAGCCTAGTTTAGTTGATCTTAATTCTATAAAAATCTAACAATAATGGATAAATAACTTTTAGTACTATTTTCTTATATAATCATTATAACAAATATAGGAACATTACATGAGATCAATGAAATAATAAAAAAAATGACAACACGAATGAAATTACTACGAAGCGAAAAAATTATGCACTACAAAACACTTAGCATTTGGTGCATGCGATGGCTTCTGCTGTATGTTCTTTACATATGAAAAGAGAACATTTGCTTTAACTTTTTGCGATCAATTTAGTAACACCTTCCTCTTTGATTATATCAGAATCATCAGTAGGTATATTTTGTTGCTGGTCCAATTCGTCCTTGAACATCTTTCAAAAATTTTCAATTCTTTTCTTTAGATCTGCAGAAAAATTTGAACTCTCATTCTGTCTAACTTCAACTATTGGTTTTATCAACTTGATGCCAATATTTTTTATGTATATGTTCCTCTTGAGACGCTTTTCAAGATTTGATGCTTTCCACAAAATGTAACCATTTACCACCGAAACGTTTAGTATTGCTGATAATATTACGCAAGGTTATCTACTTCTTCGCTCCTGGAACTTGATGAGCTGGAATCCGAGTCAGTTTCTAATACACTCTCATCAGAACAGCTAGCTACTTCTGGTTCCTTCGCAATCACTGTCACAAACAGCTGCTGTTGTGGTTTCACGAATGGTCTCTGGATCAGATTCATGATCCTCGTCTTCCAATAAATGTGCAATTTGATCCTCATTCAAAAAACCGGCCATGACTATGGTTATTTGCTGAAAAAAATAAAATATTTCATAAATATAGTGTCCATGTAAATAGCTATTCTTGGTGTCGGGGGTAATTTTTGACCCCAGCAGTGTACGTACCTCTGTTCCAAGTAATATTAGAAGGGCCAACGTCCGTCGCCCGCCGCATCCCGCGACGTAATGAGATTAGCTCGATGCGCAGGAGTGTAGGCTATAAAACTGTAAAATGGTGTTAAAAAATATGTTGCACTGGGGTGAAATTTGACCCCCGATACCAGTTAAGGGTTAAAATAATGTTAATTTATACATTAAAAAACGTCATCCATAAAATGCTGTAATATATAGTCGTTTTTTGTTTTGGAATTTTTAATTAAATTTCTCCCATTGTGATAAGTGAAAAGGCCTCTTATCTTTAGTTATTACTTTTACAGAAATGAGGTTTTGAAAAATTTCACTTCAAATGCGTTTCGCAAGCATATCATTCTGAAAAAGCGGGCACGATTCCTTATCTGTATAACTTAATATACCTACTTACGTCAGGTGAGAAAGTTTGAGTAAAATTTAACTTTTAATAAGGATCTGCGGAAGTCATAAAATTAAGTAAGTACTTATTTTGACTTAGAATGAATAGAATATAATTAATAAGGTTTGAATAACAATGTTGGCATTGTTATTCAAACCTTATTAATTATATTCTATTCATTCTAAGTCAAAATAAGTACTTACTTAATTTTATGACTAATGTGTTATTTAGCTCTTTCCTTCCCTTAAGAACAAGAAAACAGCAAGAAATATATGTACAGTAAAAATGTATACGTGTAAATATAGACCCACTAATAATATACATACATAATCTTTTATGAATGTCTAAGTTCATTACAAACCTTTCTCATAAACTATCTGAACTGAATCTAAACGAGACACAGATACCGAAACGGATCCATTTTCCTGTATGGCCCAGATTTTCAATCGACAGAGGCTCGGAACCTAATAAGGCCCGCAATTTCCGACTTTCAACCGTGGACCTTAGTCAACAACCTTCGACTGGCCAAATAACCACTTTGTCAGACTTAAATGGAGGTTAAAATCGTAGATGCTGGCATCGAAAGTTTTGAACGGAACGACTTCTGATGTAATGAAATTTTAGTGTTATTGTCCGTATGTCTTGATTGTAAACAGTATGTAGTATGTGTATAAATATTTGAAGCTGGTATATGAAGTAAATTTGGAAAACTGTAAAAGAAATTTAAATAAACCACGTAGATTTGATTAAATTATAGTACTAGTAGTAAATTATAGTAATAGTGGCTCCAGCATTAATTAAAACCATAAATAGTTTGTATCTTTTATTGTTATTTCTAAACTACTTACAAATAAAATAAAAATATTATATAATAGTAATGAATATGCCAGTACTCTCCTCAAGTTCGTCTGCCAGTGTAGTCCTCATGTTGAAAACCATTTTAAATTACTTCACGATATCGAAAGAATTATACGTGTTACTCGTTTGTGTACTGATCCATTTACGTTTTCAATAAAGACTTCACAGCTTTTGATTTAAATATTTAATAATTATCAAAACTCAAATTAAAAAGAGAATTAAGAGTGGTTCAATTAGTATAAAATATTGTAAAGGTTCTGTAATAGGCACCATTGGTTTTTAGTTATGCCCATATTAATCATTTTACTATATTTTTACATAACATACATTACATTAAAGTTATAATCATTATAATGACTAGCGGCCCGTCCCGGCTTCGCACGTGTGGACAAAATTCTTTACATTTTTTCTAATATTAAATATTTTTTCGTTAGCGCCATCTAGCGTCCGGTAGACGATCTACTTGCGGTTAACGCGTTGCTATGGTAACGTTATTGATACAATGGAAAAAGAGCGGGAAAAAGAGCGGACAGACAAACACACAAACCACTGTGATCTTAGATTATAGATTATACATACAGAATCACATAGATTATAAAATAAAACAACGATAATATAAAAGTCGAAGTGTTACCACCTACTAATCCACACTAAGCCTTCATATTGATTATGGTCCGTTCTTTCAAGTATTTTATTTTTTCTGGAAAGCCTGCGCTTTAGCAGCGGAAATAAGAATAATATTGATTAAATGCATGCCAATCATACCACCACAATAAGTTTTTGAAACTTATATTTGCCGATAAACACTGGCACTGGCATAGCCACTGGCTGTTATCTATTATAATATACAATATATATTATGTATCAAACCGCCAAAAAAAAGTTAAGAGTTGATTTTCGGGCTCTATAATAAATAAAATACAAAGATATACTAAGCTGATTCAGATTTTCCGTATAAATTAATAGTTGACACTTCATTAGTAAACATTAGGCGGATTCAAGTAAGGCTTGCCGTAATAACTTAAGACCCAAATTATACAGGATTACCTCAAACAACCTGCAATCCTCTTACGTAGCAACCTCTAACTATTTTACAGCAAAAGTTAGCAGTTTCTGAGAACAGCATACTCAAATATCTACAAACATAACTATGACATGCATTATTGTAATATGTAGACTAAGGGAAAATTAGTTTTCCATATATACCATGTATAGTTTAAAATGTTTTAGAATTACGTATCAGGAGAGCTCAATGTCGCTTTGGTCCTAATTGGGGAAATTAAAAGTATTCGCAAAAGACGTTCACGAAAACAATTTTTCAAGCTTCTTAGTTCTAAGAAAGTCGCGTTTACCTTTTGATTGTAGCTGCATTTATAAGTTGGTTATATACATAAGTCCGAACTGGGCATGCATGGTGGGTTAAGATCCATTTGTATTACCCATTTATAGGGATGGTATTTGCCCCTGTATTATAATAATATTCCCTTCTTTTACACCTACTAGCCTACGCCAAAATAAGCAATGTAAGGCTGTGATATGGATACCAGGGTAACGGATAGACAAACGTATATGATATAGCTATAGATATGTGATATTAATATAAACATGGTTGTGGTACAAATGCTCGTATTTAGACTGGAACCCAGCAACGCTGCTGTAAATGGTAGGATTGCTACCATTGTACCAAACGGTGGTCAATCAATCGTCACCAATCTGTCCTAATCAGAAATTGCTTCTCGCAGAAAAGTCTCGAGATATCGCTGATTACTTACGTAAAACATGCTAAAACAAAGATTACAATTTAAATGGCAAAACGCGGAAATATTTCTTGTAAAATATGGAAATGAATCAGGGAAAATGGTTACTAAGCATAAAATTATATAATAACACTATAAATAGAGAGAAAAACCTTATTAAAATAAGTAAAATAAAAAAAGTATTATAACCATTTAACTTAGTGACGCCGGTCTAACCGCACCAAACTACCAGCCATGCTACTATTATATCGAGAGCCAAATAACAGTAGAAATAATTTAAAATTCAATGTTTTAGTTCATTTCACATATCAACGTTTTCTTTGTGAGTAATTGATAATTGACGGTTACGTACAAATAATATTGATTTTTGTAAGTGCTACAAGTTTTGTACTAAAATATTTGCAGCAAGCACTTAAATTTAAAAAAGATTATCAAATATTAAAGCGTAACAGATATGGATAAAGTTCATATAGGAAGATAACGTCTGAGGACTCGGAAATGTGGTTGTCCTCTTACAGGCGTGTTTTAATTCTTAATGAAGATAACATATTCACTAAAACACAATAGACAAAACAGAATTTCAACTAAAATTGTACCCTTAAGTTGTATCGTGATTGTGAAAAACACAGCTTGTGTAATAGTAGTTTATGATAGTGTTGCATAATAAGGGTTCTTATAACATGAGCGTGTTTTAAAAAAACGAGCCGTAGGCGAGATTTTTTATAGTATCACACGAGTGTTATAAGACCAAATTATGTACAGTGTCATACACTACTTTATCTACTCTCATACTATAATACGTAAAACAATATTGCAAATAAAACGCTGAATATAACAACAAATTTATTTTTAAAATGTTTTATCTACTCTGATACTATAATACAAAGATTCTAAAACTGAAAACAAAATGCTTATGACAAACATTACGTACAGGTCAAAAATAATAAAAAAAAAAGTTTAATTACGATACAGGTCTTGTATGGACACCTGTAACATAATATAACTTTTTAATCATAACGATACACCTATACAACCTCCAGCTGGACCAAGGAGGTTGAACCTCTACTTTAAAAAGGTTTCAATGAACGAGTCCGCGACGACGCAACACGCATGCGCAATCGATGTTTGCACCTTGGCGCCAACATTTGACATTTAAAAAATCTTTTCAATATTTAAACAAAGTTTGGTTTTGTTTGTAAAATACATAAGTTTTTGTGTAAAAACATGTCTGAAAGCGGGGATAGTGGTGATTGTACACCACCAGACATTCTGGAAGCTGCGTCAAACATGACCATGAACCCGTTGCCGGCGAAATCTAGGAGCAACTATAATAAATGTTACCACGAATTCATGGAATGGAAAATGAATTTACGTATTATAGTATGAGAGTAGATAAAGTAGTGTATGACACTGTACATAACTTGGTCTTATAACACTCGTGTGATACTATAAAAAAACTCCCTACGGCTCGTTTTTTTAAAACACACTCATGTTATAAGAACCCTTATTATGCAACAGTATCATAAACTACTATTATTAAAGGGGTATATGTATACAGGATTTTGTTTTTTTTTTAATGATGACGTAGCGCAATCCTTACTAATATTATGAAGGCGAAAGTAGCTCTGTTTGTGTGCTACGCCATGACGCCTAAACTACTGAACTTATTTAAATGAAATTTGGTACAGAGATTGTCTAGAGCTTGAGAAAGGACATAGGCTTTTATTTAATGCGAAGAAAGGGCAAGGGAAACTTTGTATTGAAATTATGTCATTTTCAAGGCTAGAATTTAGGTTTAGCTCATTTTTTAGACTTAAAATTTGTTAACATTTTACCCTGAAAGGGGTAAAAATAGGGGATGAACGTTTTGTTATGACGGTGGCAAAAAGTATACGGCCCAGAAATAAAAAATATAGAAGAAATACAGAGAATCAGGAAGTCATTACTAAATGTGAAACTAAAATTAACGTGTAAATTGCCAAGTGTCGCGCGCCATGCACAATGAGCGCTGCACCGACAAAACGTTGCCGCCGCGTCGGGTAGACACGTGAGGGCTGACGTCAAACGTCGTTTTTTGTTTTACCTCATTTATGTTTTTTGTGAATAAAAAAAATATCGATTACTATTTCTTCTTTAAATTTTGTTCAGAATTAGATTAAATTAGAATAAATTTATAAATTTAAGAATATCTGAGATTCGTTTAGCAATACATTTTTTTCAGAATCATACGATAAATACCATTGTTTTCGTTGAATCTGAACTTGGTTTGTCTTGTGTTTATATAATCTTTGCGTTATTTGTGTACTTTAAAAAGAAATCCAAAGTATTTTTTTTGTTTACGTTCATAAGTTCAATTGTTAAAAGTTACAGTCGTTTTGTTTATTTGGGTCAAGAACAGTAGTTGAATACTTATCTATTTAGATTCTTAAATAGCTTTGGTTCCTATAGTGTAAATATAAATTAAGTTATGTTTGGAATAGGTTACTTTTTATTTTTCAAAAATATAACAATGTTATAGGTGTTTTGTTATTTTCTAAAGCATCGCTAGTGTCGATACTATTAAAACAAAATTTCGAAACTATTAAGCTATGTATGGTACAGCTATTTTGTTAATTAAACCGACGATAGTTCACAAGTGTTTGCCGTGTTCCGTTGTACAAGTTACAAAAATATAGTTTTTAATTTCATTGCAACTACCTATATAAAATACTGGACAAGAATATTCGCGCCCTTTTGTTTTGCAAGTCATACGTTACTAACGTAAATTCATTGTTTGCAGGAATGGAACGACTACAAGTTAAAGTGGAACCCCGACGACTACGGTGGTGTCGACACACTGCACGTGCCTTCCGAACACATTTGGTTACCAGATATTGTGCTTTATAACAAGTGAGTATTGGACATATAATGCAACGTCGCACTGTATAAAAGGTTATAACAACGCTAGTGAGCCTCCTTACGGGTCACGTTTCTATGATATGCATAGCGTATATCAGTTATGGATCTTTATTGGATAGAAAGTATGAGTCAATAATGAGGTTTTAATATTAAGGTTCTTAATTTTAAGTAAAGCACAAAGTATATTCATACAGTTTGAGCATGCAATGGTTCAATGACATTTTATCCGACTATCTTTTATTCAGTTTTTGGTAGCAGAGCTTAATTGCTCTCAGCTCTTTCTTTTTAATTTGTCCATATTACTATCATTCATAGGCTAATTATCTGTATATTTATTGTTCCATATGAGGTGAGTAGATAAAAAAGGGAACGAATTTCCCATGTAGTAGATGCGCTCATATTTTCTCAGCTTCACACTGTATCATCTTAATAGCTTTCCTTTCACATACTGCCACAAGTTGTGAAATCCTATAAAAAGTAAACTTTTAAAGAGCGTAAAACAAATGCACGTTACAAGTTCAGCTCGTCGCCGTTAATCTCACTCAAACTTTGTTTACTATTGAATTAAACTGTTCGAAAGACTTACCTTGTGAGTTCTATACGACCATTCCTTTCAATAAAAGTTAACTTTCTTTACTAACACCTATAAAGTCTTCTTCTATTAGGTCGGGTCTTATCTCTTTATTTCCGTTCCAGGGGTCTGATCCCATTACTCTACATTATCACGGTGACTCGACAAGTTTATCTCGGGTAAACTTTAACCGCGGCTAGCGCAAAACTGTCTAAGTGGACATTTTTTCTATATAGCTTCTATGCGAACTGCTGTCTTGTTTACTCGTTGGATATTTAGTTCAAAGGATTCTTTGTGGTCTATAATAAATTTATTATTTAGCCGAGGATTTTTTTACGGTCGTTTAATTATAAATGGATGTATATCGATGTCGGTGTTGGAATTATTATATTACGTTGGTTTTTTCTAATTTTCTTCGAATACTTATCAGAAGCATCGGTTGCGATAGTGCATTATAAAGTTAGTTCAACTAGTATTTACTTTTGCTATTTTAGAATTTGTGTAGCGGGACTTAATTACATAAATACAAAGAAATTATTAATAAATACGAACTTATTTTATTAACAAAAAGTATCTTGTAGTGTAAATATAACATTTCGATAACATTTTCTTCCTCTCTATACTTTTACATCATATGTTCAACATTTATATGATGGGTGCGCAGACAATAAGAGATAGCCCCTCAGTAATTCTTATTTTGCATTAATTTGTTATTAAGATAAATTGAATTTTCTCTTATTAATAAAAAAAATAAGATTTTCCAGAAAATAAAGGTGTTCAATTGAAAGTTTTAAGTAATTTCCAATATATAAGTAATTTTATTAATTAATTGAAATTAAATTGCATGCTAGTTCACAGAGTAGCCTGCAACTCCTAAGCAAGTCATATCACATTGATGACCGTTTAGTGCAACGGTAGCGTTTCTGCCTTTCGCACCGACTTTCCGGTTCGAATTCCAGGCAGCAGATGTTTGTATGATGAATACGAGCATTTGTACCTGAGTCATGGGTATATATTTTCTATGAATATTACATATCTATGTATCATATATGTATGTCTATCCGTTATCCTAGTATCCATAACACAAGCCTTACAGTGCTTACTTTGAACCAGGCTAATTGGTGTGAATGTAAGAAATATTTATTATTATTTATTTTATTTTAACAAATAATATCAAACAGAATAGTTTATAACAAAGTGAATACCAATCCAATAAAAAAAAAACTGCAAAGTTGAGAGCAATGGTGAATTCCTCCAGAATGTGGTAGTTTTAATATACCAGCGGTTTTGTTCAACGTCAAAAACATTATTAATATAACATTTCACTAAATGTTAACCTGTCGAATGCTTTCCCAATTGAGCTACCGAGCATTGGCCCGGATATCCAAAATTGCGGTATCCCGCCTGAGAATTTACTTGAGAGCCGAATTGCTTTTTTCATATATTGTCTATAAAAAATAGATGTAAAAGTATCGTACAATGAGTAGTATTCTAAACATAACTGTTTAGACTACTACTATTACTACTATTGTTGTGTTATAATCGTTGCGTTGTACATCTCAAAAACGTTCAAAAACATTAAATTTTTAGTACTACTAACTTGTGACTGGTAATAATGTCTGAAATTTACTTTCTGACTTCATTTTATTGTAGTAGCGAGTTACCATAATGAGGTAGTAACTTTGGGATAAACGTAACTAAACACTGTTTTTTACGCGTACTACTTATATTTATTTTTTCTTATATTACGAAAGATTTATTTATTATTTAGAAGAACGCAGTGTGGTTATTCCGACAAAAGCTGGGATTCTGATCTTATATTCTATTATAAAGGAAGAAACTCGAATATCAAATGGAGATGTTACACAAAAAAGTGTTTCACACAAAAGTTTTATCATTGAATAAGTATTTACTTATAATAATGTAATAAGGTCAAAACATTAATAATATTAGTAAAATTTGACGCAACTCTAATAAATAGTAGTTTTTAATAACACATTCCGTAGAATGCCAGTAAATAGAAAAAGAGTTACTTAAGAACTAAATTTAACTATATCCATTTATTACAAAAGATGGGCTATTAGCAATAGCCATACGACTTTTATTCGCTAAACAAAAGACTTGTGATAGGTATAAATAAATCTGAGTAAAACCTCTTTGTTTTCTTTTGTACTTTATGCAAAATATTAAAAAAGGGAATCCTTTGTGGGCTGATCTAATTAGATTTTCAATTTCACCATATCTGAGATTCAAAAGAGAATATATTTAAAGTATTTCAAACCTTTGCTATAGATGTTATCTACTGAATCCGAGTCGTATATAACCCTTAGCCAAAGCATAATAGTAAAAAGGGGCCGCGTCTCCATTTGAAAGCCGCGGCTGTGCCAGAAGACAGCGCTATTGATTTATATTGTTGAGTCGCTGCCAGAAGTGTAATGACTGGACGCGATGGAGGTTCCTTAAATTAAATTTAGTGCTTCATGAGGCATCGACGTGTTTTTGAAAATGGTTTCTTGTTCTTGAAATATATATAAGACACATGTTTTGAACAATGTGATTGTAATTGTTCAAAATAGGCCGTATTTAAATTGGTTTAAAAAAATATATATATTTGAAATTGCGTAATAATTTTAAACAATACTGTAAATTTAAGAAAGGTATATGATACTATGTCATTTATAAACACAGCGTAGGATTTCTTCATATACTTAAGTAGTCTATAAAATGCCAAATATGGATTACTTTTTTTGTATCTGTTATTTATTATCTTAGAAAATGAAATAATAATATTTAATAAAAAAAACAGATTCAACGTAAGTGAGAACCATATAAGATTTTTTTTAATTAAAATGATTTTTAATAATTTGATGTTTCATATGTGCATCACAGTAATCTAAAAATATAAATATATGTAAGTTGACATATAACTGTTAACCTTTTCGATGTATCTGATTTTATTTTAATGACTGTGTAAGGTGTTAGAAAGTTGAACAGGTTGAACAAAAACTCTAGCCTACTAAAGCTTTTTATCCTTGTGGATTTCACCAACGCTTTCTACTTTTAAGTTACTTTAATACTGAAAATTACTTCATAATAGCCATTTTGAACACCTGAAAATAATATTTTTAAATATTAACTAGATGTCGCTGTAGCGCGTAGAAACTTCTGAGGTAGAAACACGCTATCGTATTGTTTTTGCGGGAGTACGTAAGGGCAAGTTTAGTTTTGCAATGTTAGGGTAGCGAGACAATATGGTAAGAAACACACACACACACACACAAAGTATTGTCATAATATAATTAGGTTAAGGGAATATATAATTATCTTAGTAACAATACAATGCAAAATAACAAGTTTCTTAGGTTTATCTTTTTAGTACGCTAAATATCATATAATTAGAGACTAGAGGTAGGTAATATTATTACTAAAATACACAGCACAGCTAAATTTCTAATTACTATTCTCACACTAAAGTGTTACGATAACGGTTATGTACAAAATCAGTTTCTTCGTGATTGTTAAACTTAAGCGAGTCGTAAAGTATTCTAATCTGAGCTTAACAGTAAAAAACAATTGCCGGATGGTTTTTAGGTTTTTTTGTTTTACTCTAAACGCGCGGTTTTGTGCTACATTTGTTTTTATTTTCATTCTCACTATTGTTCGAAGGGTAAACCAGTAGAATAAAAATCCTGCATTGTTTGTTATGAATTAATTCAATTTTGTTTTGTAGTAATCGATTTTTATGTCACAAAATCTTAACGATTTAGAACTGGTATATGGATATTTGGAAAACAATATATTTTTTATGCATATTTTTGTTTCCAATAAGATCAAATCTTTATTTGCATAAAAATGTGGAATAACACGGCATAAATTATATGCTGTATCTACCATTATACAAAACGGTGTCGAAATATAATATATATTAAAATAATACGAAAAAAATATAATTAGGTACTTGAGAAAGGTCAAAAGAATGTTGTTCCAAGAGAAATTGTAGGAAACTAATGATGATTAAATGTCAAAAGAAAGGAATATAAATCAAAATCATTAAAATTTATCATCAAAAAATCTTGCCTAGAAGAAAGACAATTTTCAATTAGGAATTTGTGCATTGTATTTATTCGTGTGCGATTGTTTTAAGTCGTCTTGTAATATACTAATACACATACGAGCCCTTACGAGGAACATGACTATGATATTTGTCCATTTCGACCTGTTTGCGGATTCACAGGTATTCTTAAACAGATATAAGTGTTTATCACTACATAGTATAAAACAAAGTCGCTTTCTCTGTCCCTATATCCCTTTGTTTGCTTAAATCTTAAAAACTACGCAACGGAATTTGATGCGGTTTTTTTTATTAGATAGAGTAATTCAAGAGGAAGGTTTATATGTATAATACATGCATAATATAGTAGAGCATTGCATCCGTGCGAACCCGGGGCGGGTCGCTAGTAAAGTATAAAACATATTTCTCAAATACGCAAACATGGTAGCCGAAAAATATATTTTAATCCGAACAAAGGCATGCCAGTGCCCTGCTCGACAAATCATCCGCAGACACTTTTTTGCCCTCAAAATACTCTAACTTTGTCAACTGTATGACCCTATAAAAACTATAGTATATCTTTAAGTTGTCTGCACATAACTATTATGATTGCGGGGCGGTCAATTATTGTACCTATAGAAATAAAAGTTAGAGAAATTATTTTTCTATTATGTTTAATATGTATAACTGTATGTACTATGCGGGATCTATACACTGATGCAGATGGTTTACTGGATATTTGTGAATATGTAAGGTTGTCATTAAGTTAAAATGGCATTCCAAATTTTTGGACTAATCATAAAATATTTCCGTACTTCCTATTGACTAAAATAAGGTATTTTAATTAAATCCTATGGATATTGTTTTGTCAATTTCATAATTTGAAATGGGAATAGTTTTTAAATTTCGGTTTTCTAAATAGAATGTCTATTAAATATTAATAATATTTATTATATTCATTATAATATTTACATATTATTCACGGTAAATTTATAAAAAAACTTTTTTAGTTTTTACGTTAGAAGACGACATTTAATGTCTTTTATTGAAAGACTTTCAGAGTGTCCGAAAAGCAATGAACGAAGCATGAAGAGGAAACGACTGTACTAATTTCTGACCAACCTTAATATAAATTCTGAATATACACCTTTCAGTCGTTCTTTTTAAGCCCTATAACCGCAACATCACCATTATCAGTGGCAGCTCACCACATTTACGTGCATTAAAGCCTCTCTTGACTAGCTGAGAAACATCGAGCTTTATAGTTAAGCTAATAAGATAGTATTTCATTCAACAGCCTCGTATGTGGGTGAAGCAGACTGCGCTCAGAGTTAGCCAGGCGGAAGACACGATAAGTGGCTTTAATCTAAATAGCATCAAGGTGGGGTTAACACTCTATAATAAATGTTCGTGTGAAAACATAGAAAACTTTTCACATCAAAGTTTGTTTTATTTTGACACATTATTAGTTGTAAATTTATACACTTTGTCATCCTTATTACAGTTGTGGCAACTTTTGGGATCCGTATTATGCTCCTGTAATTAGCATAGCCATCTGTGGCTTAATTCTGAGGTCGCGCGCATTTTGCATTTAAATTTCATCGTATGAAAACAAAATACCCACGAATTATCGAAACAAATAAATTATACATACATTCATTTTATCGTAACAGTATAATAACGCAAATTCAATATACGCGTCTGTAGTATTAAAAGAGTCTAGATCATTCATGCGTTCCGTAAATGTAGGTAAAAATTGAATACGCGAAAGTATGTAAATATTCGATACAAAGAAATGGGTCATAGTTTGAAAATATATAATATATATTATATTAAATAAAATTAATAATAATACTAAAGGGTTTTAGAACGGTCACATGAGTATTATCAAAGTTTTATAACGTCAATATTAGGGCAAAGACAATTAAAATTATAACTAAAGAATAAAAAAAGAATAAGGTCAAATATATTAGGAATATTACGTTATAATAATTCATAGCCATCAGAAATATGTATGTGAATCGACATTACATAATAATAAGTTAAAAAATAAAAAATATTAAATACACCTCATTAAGGTTAAATGTAAATCAAATAATTTTACCAAAACAAATTGATTTTTAATCAGATATTTTTCAACATCATATACAAAGATGCAAAATCACTTCACATTTTTTAAAATATTAAGCTTATTAGTTAGTGCGTGCCTAACTGGTTTTCGGTTGGCTTGACTTCCACTCTCATCAAGGTAGTGAATAATATTTTAAACTAATTGTTGACTTTTCAAACGCCGTTAAAGCAGTGGATTGTGAGACACTCTAAGCGATTAGTCCCCATCTTGGATTCTCTTCTTCAGTAAGGACGTGATTCTTTTACTATCTTCTGCAAGGCGCCAGCAGATAGCGTATAACTTTGATACTCCGTTTGATAGTATCTTGTCTTGTCTGCTAGCATAACACAATACTTTATTTTCTTCTCCTTTCCCCTTTTTTATTATTCCATTACTACGTTTATCCGTTCGTCTTACCATGAGCATGCGGAAGATTTGCAACTATACATAAAGATATATATGTCGAATTTGGACAAAGCTATCATACTGCTCATCAAAAAACTGCATAAAATTGCTGAATATTTCGCCAGTTACAAGATATACGTAAACACGGATAGGTCAGATGATTATTTTAGCATTAGCAGCTTTGATGTCATTTAATTATTGATACGCTTTCTTCACATATAACGGTGTTATCAATCCAGAGTCGAATACTTGTATCTGATAATAGACAGCAGCCTGTCATGGAGGAGTCAAAATGATAATATCTAAGTATTTATATAGCTAAAGTTCTTTCATTCGTTTATTACTAAAATGACAAGGCTACAGTCCCTCATTCCCCCTATCATTGACTAAGCGAATATTTGTTTCACCGATTTCAGCTCAATTCTTTTAGATAAGTTGGATTGTTTTCTTAACTGCTGTGTACGTTTCAGTTTCGCTTTGAATATAATAAATACAACCATTTTTCCATCGACATACCAAATGGCTTCCTCTTTATCAGCGTAGGAAGCCGCGAGTTTTTTGCCCTCTTTGATATTATGGTTGACCCTCATAGAATACTTAGTCTATATTTCGATTTCTGGGTTTCTTTCACCAACTTGACCTTTGCTCTAGTATCTGCTTTATTTTTCAAACGCCTGCTCATCATACCAATTTTATCTCCATATCTTTCTCTCTGCAATTCCATTTTTGAAATCTTTTTATCTTCAAATATGCAAAATTGCTCCTAGCAAATTTGCTTTTAGAGACTGGCATGTGAACACAATTTAAGTCTGCTTACATCTGTGGTTTACGACATTTTGTTTAATTATGTTTTTCCGTATTAGAATGCCGTAAGAATTTGCTTTATTTGTGCAATAAAGAAAAAAAAAACTGGTTGGTTGCCTGTAAAGTCGGTATACGGGCGAAAGTTTTACGTGACAACGACTTTGAGTGGTAAAATAATTTTAATGTGAATATTCATTCGTATAGTAGGAAGAAGGATGAAATAATAGTAACAATTTAAAACATTTATTTATACAAAGAATTATATTTAAAACATTAATTTATAGGCACGCGTCCCTTCCACTTTTTATGTCTGTCTCTCTCGCTCTTAGGCGGGCTAACCATGCCCGAGTGGAAGGGACGCGTGCCTCTCACTCGCTCTCATTGTAAGCGCATAACGTGAGCGGAGCGTAACGCAGTTTCTTGAAGTGTCACCCGGCATACCAATTTATAAGACGTTGTCACGTCAATGAATGATTTAGTAACAATATTTTGATGATACAAAGCCTATATAATATTGCTACAAGCTAAAGTTCAGAATTGATTCACATTTGTCGAGGACATAATTTTACTGTCGTTGACAATTTTGGGTGCTTTATAGAATATAATTTAATCTCTACTTATATAATTTATATATTTGTGTATATTTTAAGTAGTTTTTTCTAAGATTTTAAGTTTTAGTGTATAAATTATTAATAATTTTTTTAAATATTTTTAATTTTTTATTTAGGATGGGTTAACTCTTGATCCCAATCAAGCCCGGGGGCCAAGACAGAATCCACGATGGAACGAGCTAATTTCATGATTTTCGTTTTAAACAAATATAAAGATTTATATATATATATATAACACAAATTAAAAAAAACTTCTTGAATATTTAGTAATTTTTTAAATAATTTCGTAAGAAGAAAAACATTACAAATCGTTTAACCATTTAAATATTATTTTGGCGAAGTGAGATAAAAAAATATTCTGTTCGAAAATATATTTAATTAGTCGCTAACAAAAAACCAACACATATCCTTTGTGTTAGATCAATAGTTATTTTCAAAGTGGAGAACCAAAATTAATACCATAAATAAAGTATAAAATAAAAGAAGTCATTTTGTGTCCACGGAAATGTGAAACCGTGCCAGACATTTCACAATTCACTGTTCCGTTGCCGGAACTTGGCATTACACCAGGATAAATTAGCTTATATGTCACGATATGGTCTGTGGCATTAAAATATTTAAACAAAGGACTTGCATTTAGAGTTATTCAGGCGCCCTCTGAGAATTCGTCCTTCGTCTTATTATGGCATCCCGTTGGAGTATTGATACTTATGATTTTTTAATTCGTTTCGAACAAACGTCCATATTTTTCTTATCTATTAATATTATGTAATTTTTCATTTTCTCCAACCGACATATTTTTTCGTTTGTTTTCCGTAGAATGCCGTGACAGAGTGGTAAACCGAAATGTGGTCTCCACAGAAAAAGGCCAATCTGTCATATATTTAAAAAAAAACCAACATAAAAAAGAATTAATATTTGCCGCAAAGGAAACTTTAATTAGTCCTAATGACAACACAGATGCAATTTATTTTAAATTCCACACAGAAACCACACTTATGTATAGTTCAAAAACCAAAAAAATAGAAAAACGTCGTTTCACTGTCGGTAAAAAAGAAGATCGACCCATATGCGATAAACATAAGCATTTGTCCGTGTCATGGTTGTTAAATACCTTTGCTTGTATTTAATCATGTAATTAGTATCCATAATACAAGCTTTGTCCAACAATTATGAATTATATATTTATTATAGCTCTAAAGTAGTCGTTATGCCTACTGTATTTATCTTATCTTATTGAGCGAAGCTCTCTTTTAGGCAACTCACAAATTTCGCTTGTCTCCCTCCTGCTACTTAACGGTTCAAACGATTCGAACGAATTTTGGCATGAACATACATAATTATAACCTGACGGACATAGGCTATGTAAAAAAATATAGACTTTACCACGGAGGAATAATCACCGAAAGAAAAATTCAAAAGCTGATCACAGCCAAATCGCTGAGACTACATTGATGAAATTTGGCGCCAAAACTCACATCGTGGTCGTGACTAATGTGCAAAAAAAGTTTTGAAATCGGACATACCATAGAGGAATAATCACCCTTCGAAAATCTAATTGCTTCGCTCAGTATTTGCAAACAGCAGCATGTATTGCAGGCCTAGTAGACTCCGTGATCTATACTATCCAATGGTCGATATATGAAACCAAACCAAATATATAATTATAGGTATAGAATCCACAGATTATAAAAACTTGATAGTTATTTGATACAAATTTTGTTTCAAGACTATGAAGGATTTGTGCAAGACAGCTAAATGAATTTGGCTGATTTGATTGATAGAGTTTTCAAAATTTTAATTATTGATAGCTGACTAAGCTATAACATTATACTTATACATATAATATAACATCTTCAATATATCGCAAACGTAAATAAATCATTTCATTTTCTGCCTGCTCATTAGTGCAGCCGATAGCTCATCAAGCTTATTAAAGCTGGACCTACTTTATGCCATTGGAATAGAGAACACTTAATATTTAGAATGTATAGCAAAGATTCATGTGTTTATATTTTTAGCGTTCCGCATGCGAGTCGAATCCATAAAAGATCATATCATTTAAAATAAAAAAGGTTTCGGCACACCGTTAAAACCTAACCGTTAACCCGTTTTTACTTTTACGGCGTCCTTGTCCAGAGCGTATAGTTAATAAATACTATGTTATCCCAGTCTACTTCAGTATTGCATTAAAACATGAGATAGCGTAGAGAGTACTCTTGTTGTTCTTCTTGTACAGGTTTGAAAATAAAAGTAATATTTGGGATCCGTAAAAATATTCCAGTCTGAAAAGTTAATTCAAACACATACTTTTAGGCAGCTTCTAAACGATAAGCACAGCACTGAATGGCATATGAAATTCCATAAACAGATATTAAACCTTTTAATAAAAACTACAAGCTGTCCACTTACAAAGTTTATTTCACTATAGTTTTTTTTCGTTATTTTTTAACTAGAAAGCTACATATATTTTCTTGTTGCCTGTCTTCGGTTTCTTCGGTTGTTTCGGGGAGCTCTGTGGAAATGAAACACAAATAAATTTAATAAAAAGGAGGGGAAAAAGATGAACGCAGAAAGTGGTCAACGGTGAATTTTAAATCATTGACTAAATATGTAAAATATAAAGAATACTCACACATTAGTATAACAATGCCAGTAATATTTTTAAAAAGATTTACCCTTTAATGCACCTGCGAGTTAAAAGCCTTGAAGATTCGTTGCTGAGTTTATTTTTAATGTTGCCACGTTAGCTAAATGGAAGGTTGTGACCTATTTTATGAGACAATTTGGTACAAGTTGGCTGTGACAACGCTTTTAGTCACAACTTCACCGTTTTGACGATGTCTTTACAAATTAGCTGAGAAAGCGCCTTTAGAATATATGAACATGTTTGGTAAAAACCAAGTGGTATATTAAGGCTTTGTTGTGTTAAGGTTAATGGCTTGTCAATAGAGTCAAGCTATTATGCATGTCTTTGCTCGCACCAGACCTGAGCGGACTTAGTCAGTGCCAGCACAATCATAGTCCGTACTACTACATAAATACACAGTCCTTACTAAACTGTAGCGTACCCGTGACTGGCAACTAGTGATAGCAAGAATTGCTAAAAACTGATGTTACAGTTTTGTAGGATGTATCGATTTCAACCCACCCACTAAATTATCATGGATTTTCTTCAAATGTTTGTGTAAAAGACTCCTATAATGATTAAATTATCTCAGCTACATCTATCTTTACTCAGTTTTACCAATATGGTATTGTATTAAAGACCCAGTTCTTCATAACGAATTTAAACTGGCAGCTTTTTATACTTTGATCGACTATCAGTCAAGTGCCAGTAGTAAGTAACTTTTGGAGGTAAAATACTACTTTTCATATTATTAACATTTAAATTTAGTATAATTATAAGATCGGTATCACTAAAAGCTTATATGGGAGTGAATATTATTTATACTCTTTTTTTTGTTCTAAAACTACTTATACACTCCAAATCTAATAAACGCTAAAGGATTCTTATCATAGTCTAAAATTTAATTGGAATTTGGGTGACTAATATATATTTACTCGTTAATACAATAAATATAAAGTTTAGATTACAAGTCATAGCGGACGAAGCTACAAAATAAAGTTACGATAAGCTTTACAAAGCCGTATCTGAAGTAATTAAATGGCTCGACCTGTCATGATGGAATATATTTCTTCTCTTCTTTTTAGTATGAACAGTTATGAGCACTAGCACTATAAGGCAATACTGGTGATAGTATTGAGATCCCAATTCACGTGGTTTAATTTTATGGATTTTATAAGGACCCCTTGTCCTTCCTAGGTGCCTAGGTTAACTATTGCGCAAGGAGGCTTAAATGCCTGATTTCTTTATATATTGCATGACTATCTTATTAGATAAGTAGAGTTTATTTATTGTTAAATTTTAAAATATTAGTAAAGATATTTTTTTTATCAGTGCGGACGGCAACTACGAAGTGACGATCATGACTAAAGCCATCCTCCACCACGATGGAAAAGTGGTCTGGAAACCGCCCGCCATCTACAAGTCATTTTGCGAGATTGACGTCGAGTATTTCCCCTTCGACGAGCAGACGTGCTTCATGAAGTTCGGATCCTGGAGCTATGATGGGTACACGGTTAGTAAACATATTTACATTAAAAAAATACTATTGCCATTGTTTTTATACTATTGTTCGTCAATTCAAAGATTTATTATTAAGTTACGACGAAGTTAATAATTCACATTAAGCAGCCAAACATGTGCCAGCTTTCAGCTATGTAATGCTCATCCAAATATAGTAAACTTTTGTGTGATAACACATTATCTTTAAAATTTAAAATACGCCTAAAAAAATAACTACGTGGATCCTCAGGTAGGATCCGAACCTACGACCATTTGCTATCAGGGCCAGTGCTCTGACCGCTTAGCTACCGAGACGCTGGTAGACGCATCGAAATTCACTAATTTCAAATTTCCATCAATGTTGAAGGTTAAGATTACATACAGCCTTCAACATCGAAAGTAATATTTTTCAATCTTACAATTGATTAAGATGGAACCAGCCATAATAATGTACCTATTTGTTTTGTTTCTTAGCTTTCACAATGTCATATTTCTAAAAGTTATAATACACTTATAAAAACAACCATTATCTCACATCCTGATGGCTCAATATATCGAAAAATACAACACCTACACATACCTGAAGTATTCATTTGGAAAAAAGTTATAATTATTTAAAATAATTTCACCAAATATGAGTATTTCTAGTGGAGTAAGGAAATTTAAATCATATTGTGTAAAATTTTTTGTTAATATTTGTTGCAAAAAGGTGTTCAGTAAGTCCACACACAGCCTAAAATTTACAAGTTACAATCCTTAAACTGTCACTGAAGATCAAATGATATTGCGAGACATAAACTTAGGTAACAATGGTTTAATCGAGTTATTTATCGGCCTGTTATTTCTAAATAAGTCTTAAGGTATCTGTTACCGGCACTATGGTTGTAATGCACTTTTGTAATGTTCATAAAGGGAAGCAATGAAAACTTTTAAACGATGTCTACAATAATAGGCTCGGACGAATCTTCAATTGAAATAAGGAAGCAATAAATCAGTGCGGTTACTGATTCCACATTAATAAGGCCAAGCTTACGTCTGCGCCTTACATCGTCCATGTTAGGGCTCACTGGGGATTGCACAAAGCTCATCTGTCCCTCTCCCACCTTAGATCTTTGTTTTGAGATAGAATAGATTGGATTGTTAAGTATGTCTTGTTCTTGTGCTAGATATTTTATTGCATAGTTTCGGATTCATGAAATATTTTTAAATTATCTAATTTTAATAGAATATACTTATAAAACTTTTTATTTTAATTCACAGGTCGACTTAAGGCATCTGAAACAAACGCCTGACTCAGACCACATAGGGATGGGAATTGATCTCTCTGAGTATTACATCTCGGTCGAATGGGACATCATGCGCGTCCCTGCTACGCGTAATGAAAAGTTCTACTCTTGCTGTGAAGAACCATACCCTGATATAATTTTTAACCTTACCCTTAGAAGAAAAACTCTTTTTTACACGGTCAATCTCATCATTCCTTGTGTGGGAATATCATTTCTCTCAGTCTTAGTATTCTATTTACCCTCAGATTCGGGTGAAAAAATCTCACTCTGTATCTCCATTCTCTTGTCTCTGACTGTGTTCTTCTTGCTGTTGGCAGAAATTATTCCACCTACATCTTTGACAGTACCACTGCTTGGCAAATATTTATTATTCACTATGATGCTAGTTACATTATCAGTAGTAGTCACTATAGTGGTGCTAAACGTAAATTTTAGATCACCAGTTACCCACCATATGGCTCCGTGGGTACGAAAAGTCTTTATAGATTTTTTACCCAAAATATTATGTATACAAAGGCCGGAAAAGCCGCCTGATGATGATGATGATAACGATAAGCCGACAGAGGTAAGAAATATTGAATCTGTTATACACCTCTCAAAATACAGCATCACTACACGTTATAATAAATCGCTAATCATCCCCATATAATTAGCGTTCATTTTACCCTGACACTTCAAATAAAGCTCTCGGCCTCGTAGCTCTTTAATTAAATTTGTAAAATAGAAGCTTTCACAAATGAAGTTCTTTAGAACGAATCCTTTTCAGTATAAAAAAAACAACTCCGGCGCCTTTTCTCATCGGATTCGCTTCATTCAAAACATTTTCCATCGGAACGAATTCAATATAAACAGAACTCTATTACAGCCGTCGAAGCCGCCCTCAACGATAACCATTTTAATTGTCCTCAGCCGCGATACTCTTCTGGGAACTCCTTTCAACGATATTCTAAATCCATTTTGCTCCGTGTGTATCGTTGAAAATATCGGTTCCAGCCCAATTTCATTCCATTTCGATTTTCCTTTATTACTCAACGCCGGCAGGCTTAACGAGCGCAAGCGGCCCGTTATTTATGTTCCCCTGGTGGTTGCGAACGGATCGCGATATACGAGCCAGCAGACGAACCCAAGCCGCTACTCCGGCCTAATTGTGTGCCGGCTTAAGCCACGTCGATACACTGCCGCGAAACGCTAACTGACGTTTTAATCTTCCAGAATTTCACACTTCACTACGCTTACTATGTCAGAATATGTAATAAATTTCTAAGCCGCTTTGGTTGTTGTTTTTAATATTAGATATTTTTTGGTAATTTGGACTTTGAAAAGAGGTTATTCCGAAGATCAAAAACAACTCAAGTACTTCATGACATATTATTAGTTTTCATTTTTTGTTAAATGTATAGCCCTCTTTAAGCAATCACTATTGATTAAAACAACAACATTAATTAAATCAAAGTTGACATAAGTATACATATTTTCGTCTAATTTAATGCGCCACTTTTAAAAACCTTTGCGTAGTAAATAATAAATAATTAGATATCCGTAAACATAATTTTTACTAATTAACAAATTGACACTTAATATCGGTTTCAAGTAGACCTGTTTCATAGTTATTCCTTGATATTTTTAGGTTATCACCGACGTGTTTGGAGGGGATGATATGGATGGAAAGTTCAAAGAATGGGGCTGTGAAGAGTATGAACTGCCTGGCATGCCCCCTTCTCCTCCGCCTCCTCCGGGGGGTGACGATGAACTTTTTTCCCCACCTCCGAGCTCGCCATGCCGCATGGAGCTAGATGATGCTTCATCTCTAGAAAAACCATTTGTGAGAGAGATGGAAAAGACTATAGAAGGGTCAAGATTCATTGCACAGCACGTAAAAAATAAAGATAAGTTTGAAAGTGTAAGTAACACAAAATAGTTTAAACCATGCTGCAGAAATCTTTCTTTTCTCATAATTACCACTAGTTTCAGTTAATCAGAACAAACGCAAGATAAACAGCTAATATCAAAGTATCTTTTCGACCTGTAAAATAGAATATCGAAGTTTAAATTATATAAGAAGGTTGTTTCTTTAATAATCAAATACATATTTTGGTTGCAACAACTATCTTGCGTTCGTAATTAGACCACTATACTTTACGTATTGGTTATTCTTTGCTGCTAACTAATATTCCTTTGTCCTTTAGGTTGAGGATGATTGGAAATACGTAGCAATGGTGTTGGACAGAATTTTCCTGTTTGCATTCACGATAGCTTGTGTAATGGGAACAGCTCTAATTATATTCAGGGCGCCAACATTCTACGACAATACCAAACCGATTGACATCCTTTACTCAAAAATTGCCAAGAAAAAACTGGAGTTGCTCAAAATGGGCTCGGAAGGAGACCCTGGTCTCTGAAATTCGTCTTACGTCTTCGGCCACTCGCCGCCGAAGACGTTCTGGGAGCTTATCGTTATGTGGTGGCATGGGTGATCCATGTAAAGCTCTCAGGTGGAAACTACCAGGCGAGGACATAAGTGCTCAGTGAGGTGCCAAGTGCCCGGTGTGCTGTGGACGTTGTAACGCCTTAAGCGCCTAAGCCGTCTTTTTGTAATAGAAATAATCTCGAACTTGATAAAGTGTCCGTCGATAGTGGAACGAGAACGTATATTGAAGACTCGGCTTTTTCAATCGCAGCCGTGTCCACGCAACTATTTTTTATATTTAGACTCGCTGTATTAAACGTATATACTTTAAGCAAAATGCATCTTTTGTAATATTTTCATCCAATTTCTTTTCTATGAATTATTTGATACGAGCGCACAAACATTGTACAGATTATCTTTAGGTGTTTTCATTTATTTCTGGCTAAAGTATACTTTTGATTTTTGGATATTTCAAGATTATGAAGTGCTACAGTAAATACTACTTTTTAAGGTTTACTTCAAATAAAATCGAGCTCAATTTCATAATATTTAAGTATTGTACAGAGGTACTATTCAACCGAACGTCGATTAGCATTCAATATTATGTAATAGTTTTGTGCAAACGTCCTCTATGAGAGCCGGACAATCTAGATAATGTATTTAATGATGGTGACGTATTAAATTTGAATTATACATTTAATATTTGATAAACTACGTACTCGCGTAAAAATCATAAGGACAATATCGATATTTGACGAATGGTAATAATTTCCCAGTAGTTGTAATAGAGTTAAAGGGGATTGTAGATATATTAGATTTACTAAGTCTAGTCATCAGAGTGATTAAAGAAAAACACTTATCATATTGCCAAATAGTTTAAAGAGTCACGTCGCGACGGTGATATTATTTGGTTAGATAATATTTGTGTAACACAATTGACTGCCAATTGTAATGTAATACATTTTTATAAAGGTCGATATTCTTAGATAGTTCGGTAACTTGTTTTATTAGATTTTTTAACGGAGTGCCAAATCTGCCACAGCATCTTCATGAAAATAGTTAATTAATGGATGCCAATTGCAAATAACGTTATTTTAGCTACTTGAGTGATAAACGATGACTTGATTCTAGTTTTGCTTGAATATTTAACTAAATACAATAGAAATAAAACGAATGCTTGCCCAAAAATATGACGACTGAACGATGTTTTATTATTAAATGCTTAAGTTTATCGATGCGCCCATTGTGATTAATTAGGCGTGTTGTATTACTTCCATATATTTAATATTAACAGTATTTTCACTAATAAATCCTAGAGTACAGGGTAAATTTAGTACACAAATTTCTTCTCCTGATTTGTATTCTCACAAATTTTCACCGATTGTAAAATCTTTACTCACTTATTGGCACTTTACCACTTACTCTTAGATAAGGTATCGTTGTTGAGGTTTGTGACCTTAGTCTGTAACTTAGGTAACCTTTTATTTGTATCTAGATTAGATTCAACACTAGATATTTCATTTCGTTTGTATTTAAGTGTTACCTCATTCACGTTCTTACTATTAATTTGGTAGTTTGTACGTTTGAAAATCGTTTCAAACACCTTTGCGTATAAGCGTTTTTACCTCACTTCGACCCATTTTGTAGGGTATTGTAGCAGTCTAATAATAAAAAAAAAATATTTCGAGCCGCGTATTTGATATGTCAAAGTAACTCATAATAATGTTTATTAGATAAAGATTACTTAGATAACTCAGAATAAATGATATTAATAAATTTCACCGCGAGCAGTTAGGAAAACAGGGATGGTTATAGTAAAATTTTTCAAATTGTTTTGTGAGATTCGTCTTCATTATAATATGTAAGTGTTATTGAATGTGTATAGATGTCTGTGTCAAAATCGCATACATTGGGCTAGTCTAGATTTAGATAACACGTACTAAGCGTAGTATTATATACGTGGAATACGGTGTAACATATTAGACAAAGCCATCAGAAGCTCGCTAAAGGTTGAAAGTTTAAGATTAAGGATCTAACCTCTTATCCTTAATGGTTACATTTGGTGGAAAATAATTATATCTGGCTCTTAAAATCACGATTGATATTCGATGGAATTTTCTAATGGAATTGGTCGTTGCACTTACAGACTAATAAATTTAATTTTCTAATAAGATACACAAACATTTCGGATAGTAAATTGGAAGTAGGAATGTGCTATTGCACGCACCGAAATACACACCAATCTAGTATATAATGACGATTACTTATTATCAATAATTAAGGCCGCAGGCTACCCACACTGTACCGTGATCATCCAATCTTTTATTGTAGATATTTGCTAGAAAATAAACGGTCTGTTGTTATTTTTATATGACTGCAAGTAATAATAGATTTTCTAAAACACCATAGGGTAATGATTGTTTAAGAAATGAATATTATGGACGTCATAATTATACTGAATGTTTATGCAAATGGAGTGTTAGGAGTAAGATAAAATATAATGTAAATAATTTCAGTGTTGAAAAGCGCAATAATACGAAATAAAGTCTTTAGTGAAACTGATTTCTTCAGCGCTTGCCTGGGCAGTGCCTCTTTGCAACTCTTCAAAGATATTACAAATATTTAGAGTGTTTGCAAAGTTGTATTGCCAAGGACACTGCTAATGTTAAGTTCGGATACTGGATGAGCTGAGCCAATACAACGATTAATGACCCTAAAGGTTTGTAGTGTGGGTGAAATTAACTTTGAATTAGGCATCTTTCAATTTAAAACTTTAAAGGTTTCGATCGTACCGGCAATTAGTCCTAGACATCATTATTTTTCATTCTCTGATTGTGAGTTTGATTTTAAATTGTTGTCTTAAAGACGGACAGTATTTCTCGGTTAAATCCCAAAGGATATTCTTTTGTTGAATCTTGCTATTTAAGTTCTGTTGGCGAAATTGTTAGTACCCCAGATCTCCTATCTGGTTTATTGTTTAATGTTTCGGGTGATAAACGGGTAAGCGAGAGTAGTGAACTTGTGGTATTTGGCGGTAGATAGGTAATGAATTTAACAATAACTCAAAGCTAGATTGAACACTTGTCAATAAGTAAGTTAAAATGGGTATGTTAAATTAAATATAAGTGGTAATAAATTAGCTTCTCAGTGTTTTTAGAGTTAGTCGACGAATGGGTCAGCTCGAAAGCGCGATGTTATATAAATTTGTTGCTGTGTGTTAGTTTTTATTTCATCGATTGCTCTTAAAATCGACTGACTTCGCATATGTAAAATTTCAGAACAACGCAATAATTAAGGGATAGGAATAAATAACGGTTACGATAAATTATTGCAAGGTTGCCCTTTCTCAATTACGGGGAAGTTCGGGGCATTAATCCACTACACGATCCTATCCCTTTCAAATGGTCGTATAACTCACAGTGTCAAGTCACCTCCGGATAATGTGTATCCAATCAAGATTCATCCAACACTCTCATCTAAAATCTGCGGTAATTTCGCTTCCATAGAAAGAACAAATTTTTTTTAATTATACCTTAAAAGATTTTCTCTATATATTCATTTCAATTATTTACAGGTTTGAAATAATTCTAATAAAGAAATGTTTTTGATCGATATACTTAATTAATTTATATTCATATTCATTCATTTAAAAAAAAGCTTACTTCGGGCGTACATAGACAAAATAAAAATTAAGTGACATTATGTCAAATGAAATGAACTACAATATGATTGATAATTTTAAAATTTAGCCAAAAAAATTCTATCGCAAGAATGACGTCGATTAATTTTGTAAGGTAATTCCTTTACTAATGCTGTTAAAGTATTTATTTCTTTTGTTATAAGCTATTTGTTACGTTACTGAATCAGCAATGCTGCATACGCGACTAGATTTATTTACATCGTGTGATGGAGCTGTGAACTCATAGTCAGCTATCACATGGCTGTCAGTAATTTTAAGGATTCAACTTAATAATGTTGACATGTACATATAGCTGATCAACATAGGTAATAATATTATAATTGACAAGTTATTTTTCTACATTCGTTTCATGTACATTTAGTGCTAATGTAGAAACGTAGTGGATGAGCGTTGTAGGATATCAAACAATCGGTTAATAAACAAATGCTTTATCTCTATGAATTAACAGCAATAACATTTGATTTGATTCGGTATATTTTGAGGATGTGTTCAGTTTTATAAGGTCGTATATGTAAGTTTTAAAATTAATTTCGAAAGGAGACGTATTGACAGACAAATCCATTACGCTTTATAATTAGGTTTGACGAAATCTAGAATTTCGAATAGTAATTTCTTCAATAACACTTGTCATGATTGCTTTTTTGCACTTTGATATGGTTTGACAGTCTAACCTCCTGTTTTTAAAATGTTAAATGGCATTTATCTGCATTATGGTATTAATGTACTCTACCGTAACTTCGTAAGCTAGGAGTATTTGCATATTTAATCGAACGTCTTCCAAAGTGACGTAAGGTATAATTTCATACATTTGTTCCAGTTATTTTAAATTTTGTCATTTTGTATAATTTGTCATGGAGTTGAATCAAATTTTGCTTTATTTATTATGCCTATATTTGAATAAAAAAAATGTTTTTTCTATAATTTCTTTTTAAGCAGATTTGTAAGTCATCAATCTACGTAATAGTAACTCATTCGGTATATTATATATAAATATGTACAAATAAGTAGTAGAAACCACACAAAATTTGCGTTGAGCTTCCAACACGATTAGATGTAAATACAGATTAAATAAAACCACTTTTCACTATGGTAAATTTCTTCTTTCACGAATAAATTTATATGTACAGATTTGATTTTGATGTGTGCTATGTATAAATTTAGTGCATCATACTCAGAGACATCAATTGTACCTTAATTAACTATCTAATTACGTGATAATTCAACGTTACTCTGAACTGGTATGGATGATATAAGACGTCAAACTTTACTTCTTATTTTTTAAGAGTTTACGTTTTTATAAATTGACAACTTTTGTTTATTTTTGATTCGATAATTACCGTTGGTTTTTCAAATAAATTGTGTAGTGTATAAATATATATATTTGTTTTGCTATGGATATTTTTGAAACTTCCTTTATAAAATTTTGTAGCATTTATTTTTCTGGACTTTCTGTGTGCCTTATTTTATTAGTCTCAACATCTAAGTTTATAAGAAACTTTGATGTTTATTAGGACTTTCCAGTAATTTATTAAATGTAAGGGTTGTGTATCCAAATTCAGAAGTTATAATTAAATATGCTGCCTTTTTTTTACTTGGACATTGTATAGAAATAGGAAAACGAATACGTATTGTACTGGCTCAATAATAGGTATTAAAAGAAGTTAACTCAATGTGTATTAGAAGTTTATAAAGCTTAAATTCTTTGACACAGTTATTGTATAGTAAACGCAAATATGAAAGTACAATACCTAAGTTTAAAATTGTTTTGTCCCAAATTTAATCATCTTTTAATAGACATATTAATTGGGAACAAATATAATTTCAAATTCGATCGACTTATATATTAATGAATTGGACGTATTTCCATGGTAATATGGATCCAACCCACAACTTCACTTAAATTGACGTAAGTATACCAAAATGGCCTTAATGTCATATACTTTCACGTCACGCCAATAGAAAGTAACATAAGTAGGAAATGACCCTTCGCTCTGACATTTTACTACAGCTGTTGTCGTGACGTGAAAGTATAATAGTAGAAAAGGCCATTTGGGTATACTGACGTCAATTTAAGTGAAGTTGTGGGTTGGATCCTTACCATGGAAATACGTCCAATTATTGTATGGTGTTTTTTTATGTCTGCATCTTGTCATTTTGTTCTTTATTTTTTGGAAAGTAACTTCGTGGTATTCTATCCATAAACTTTTGTTTTTAAAGTTAATGTATAAGATATTTTAAATTGTATATATTATTGCAAGCGATGCGAAAATTGTTCTTCAGAAACTTTAGAGTACAAGTGCTATACAGGAGTACAAAAAATTAGTTAATTTAGAGACAAACCGTTAAGCACCAAATCTTTTACACTTTCCAGTTATGTTGAAAGCTTATTAATTTGAAATGAATATTCCCATTGTGTTAAAAATTTGTTTGTTTAAAAAAGATCTGAAAATGGATATGCATCCCATAGTTACATAATTTAGATTTTTTTTATTAAGGGAGTCGTAACTTTCCTTAAGTATATGTATGCATGAATTTCAATAATTGAAGACACCGATTTTCAATGTGGTAATCAATACTTAGAGATTAAGATGCAATATGTAAGTATGTTTGGAGGTTTTAATCTCAAATAAATGTTAATATTAATCCTCGTCTAGTTATATGAAGATTTTTGTTTATTATGAGATTATTTTCACCTTTCTAGTCAAGAGTAACGGCGGTTAGTTTGTAGAAATTCAAGATTGTTGTAACAAAACGGTTATAATTAATACCTTACCATAAAGTAATGTTTCAATAAAGTCAATTTAAGAAATTTCTTATGAGAATTAAGTTACTACTGACATTTGTTGCAAAAAAACCTTTAATCTCAAACAGTATTGAGTTGGAAATCTGATCCAAAATCTTTCGCTTTGTATTTTAAATTTGTTTTTACACAACAAATATTTCGGATTGTTTCATTATATTTTTCACACCGATTAACGCTTTCCGTCGGTGTTTACACTTAAAGTAAAATTCCCGTGTCCTCGTCATTTCTTTCCATGGATTTATGGTACAATCCAAACGCACAATTTATGCAATTATTATCAATAGATAGTCAAATGTAGTCTAAAATAACATACTGCCTTCTTTTTCCATCATCATCATCATATCAGCCGTACGACGCCCACTGCTGGATATAGGCCCCCCAAGGATCTCCACAACGATCGACCCTGTGCTGCCCGCATCCAGCGTTTTCCCGCGACCTTAACCAGATCGTCGGTCCACCTCGCGGGCCTACCCACTGAGCGTCGTCCGGCACGCGGTCGCCATTCGAGAACCTTTCCGCCCCAACGGCCATCAGTTCTCCTTGCTATGTGTCCTGTTCTTCTTTTTCCATAGTTCAGAAATAATCTTGAATGTCTACACAACCAATTTAGCCAGTGAAAATGACGACAAGCAAACGAACACCACAGTAATGTTACAAAATATAGTTAATAGATAGATACAATCGAGTGAATTCCTAATTTATTTTAATATATAAGGTACTTATTATAACATAATACAATAATAGACTCCTATGAAATTAAAATTCAATAGTGTTATAGCATTAGATTAGATGTATAATGAACGAAAAGTTGTATCACAAATTAAGGTCATTGCCACTGATATTTTAAGGTTTTTGCACTATGCTACTATATACATATATACATATATATATAAATAAATAGTATAATGTTCGTATAGTACCTTCTAAGTCGTAATAGCTCAATAACGATCGGAACTTTATGACATTGTATATGAAATACGTAGTCATAAGCAATTATTATAAATAATTAGTTAAAAGGATGATAGATGTAAGGAACGCGAGATAATGTAATAATTTAGCGTGTATGGTATATATTAAGTACCATTTTGTAATGTTAAAATTAATTAAAAATCAAACTCAAGCACTACACGTACTATGGATACACTCATGATTCTTACTGCTAATATTGAAATGTATTATAAATATGAACTATAAATATTAAATGTTATGCGTTAATTATAAAAGAAAAGTTGTTTTATTTAAAATCCTATGTAAGGTGATAAATTCTGACTATAATTTTATTTAAAACATATGAATTTTCAATAAGAAACGTAATACCAAATTCATAAAGAAAAATATGTGGAATTATTTAATTCAAATTATATTTTGCGCAGAATATGACTTGAAAATTAAAGTCTGTTCCAAATATAACAATTTGGTTGGTCGAAAAATAATTATATGATAGATTTTTATGCTGGCACTAAAGTTTAAATATCCTTATGTAATATAAACACATCACTCTTTTTTATAATACAAATATAATCTTTATGAAACTTCTGCATAAAAGGAAACAGAATACAAATTTCGAACACTTAAACGAGTGTAAGTAAAAGTAATGCATTTTTTTAAAAGCCGATGTGATGGCGGCAATATTTACTTAGCTGGGTTTAGCTTTGAATTTCGAATTATAAATACACTAGATTAAATGCATAAAAGGTTTTGTAGAAGTTATTAACAAAACTACATATTAAGTAGTAAATATTTTCGATTTACTACGAACTAAAAATCGAAACCTTTAAGTGCCGTTTCAATTGAAACAAATTTCCATATTCTACCGACTTTTCTAATAGATAAGTTTACCTCCACCCAAAATTTGCAACGTTCATGACTCATACAGATTTATAATAATAATACAATGACAACAAATAAGTTAATACAAGTAAACATAATCATAGTGTTTTATTTCGTACAATGATACATAAAATATATGCCAAAATTATTAATTTTAACCAAAATTACTGCTGAAAAGTGCCCAGGGTTGACTCGCTATATCCACTTGTGGAGCTGGTGCATTATAGTAGCCTTGAGCCCAATCTACTAAGGAAATTGGGCATTTATATACATCGCAGTCATCGAGCATGACGCTGAGGCGGTGGGCTGAATCGTATATAGTATGCTCGAGAGGCTCCACTGGTAAAACTTTTGTAATCGGCAGGCTGAAGAAGAAATTTATTTATATGTTTAATTTTTCATAGAAAAATACTATAAAAAAACGACTCGTTATTCAACTTTTAGATATCCGGCTCTCTCAACAGAGCTACGAACCCTTGCGAGCATCTGTCGAATATTTTTATTAACTTTTTACACTGTAGGCCACCATTACTTCTTCCACGAGAGGAACATCCTCGCATTCGAATGAAAATACAAATGTTTGATATTCGATTAAGATCGAACAGTCAATTTATTTATGATTTTGATATTTTGCATTTTGCATAATTTAAGAAATTTTTCTTTGAAAAATACTAGATATGTGGCTTTATATGTGGGCATGTAGTCATTTAATAAAACACTAAAGCAGGAAATTTTCTTATGTTTAATATTATAGGATTATAAAGTGGTACTCAATAAAAACGCCACATGGCTAAGCAAATTTTTTCGTATTATAATACGCTTTGTATAATAGTAGCTACAAAGTTTAATATAATACCATCCTCGAAAAACTAGACCTGAACACTAACTGGGTAAGAATTATAAATCACTCAAAAGGTCTCTTAGCACAAAGAACAGTGTAGATTGAATTTGAAATAAAAAATCTGCTTTATAAGCTGTGTCGTTCTAACTTAGAACAAAATGTAATTAATAATTCGCACATACGGTGCTATTTTTTTTTCTTTTTTAATAGAAAATAGGCATGCGCTTGACCACTTTCTCGCCTGATGGTAAGCGTCGATGCGATCTAGGATGTGACGCGCTTGCCCAGAACATACCTATTCACTCGTGACTTGAAGACCCCTTAATTGTATTTTTCAGGAAACACAGACTCAGGCAAAGAGTTCCACTCCTTAGCGATACATATAATAAAATTGAAACCAAAACGTTTAGTGCGACTCTTTTGTGTATCCACCATATAACGGTGTCACCAATTTGTTAGTCTTGTTGTCCGATGAAAAAATGGGGACGGCGGAACAAGGTTGTGCAATTCAGCTGCACACTCTCCGAAATGTATCCTATAAAATACTGATAGGCTTGCTACCTTCCGCCTATGCTCAAGGCTTGCTAATGCTATAACTCAATGCAATAAATGCTCAATGCTATAACGTCACTTATGTAATTTCAGACAAAACTGAACTGAGTATGAGAAAATACTCCTACCTCTACTCTACCTCTTTACTTTGCTTGCTTTTACTCTTAAATGAAGTTCAAAGTTGTAGCTTAATTATTTATTTGTTTAGCCGAGAAAAACTATATGTTGTAAGGATGTTCAATTTTTAAATGCTCACCCTGAAATATAACACCATTTGCATAAGTGACGTTATAGCACCGCATGTGCGAATATATAAAAATAACTAAATACTTAATAATCAAGATGGCCGTTACCCGTTGTCTATCGAAATATTCTCTTACGAGTGTAAACGTCATCAGATGTGTATACATTTAATTCTACACGTTAAATCAGAATAGGTAAAGATTATTACTTGACTTCAGAATCAATACTTTATCTGCATATAAAAACTTACGTGAATATAATCCTAAACATTTCTTCGATCATATTGCCCCCGTTAGGTAAAATGCGATGTTTGGTTTCACACAAAGTTTTCAGGACACACTCCCTTCCTTTATAGCCCATACTGAAAAGAAAAAGGTAAATATCAGATTATACTGCTGATATTAATCTCATTGACTTTCAAACTTTATAAAAATTATCAACATGCGTTGTGAACAAACCAGCTTTCACCAGTATCTTTGCGAGTTAAGAAATTCTATCTTTTCTGTTTTTGATTTATTATTTTGTTATAGATTATTTGTTTATTTAAAATGGCAAACGTGTTGATGACGACAATTTTGCCAGAGTCATTACCTATTTGCAGCATAAGATCAGGAAATTTTGAATTGTAAATATTTCGCTGGCATTAGAACTTGATGTACATCTCGATAAAATAAAATAAAGCAAAAACATTCAAACAAATAAACAATAATATATGACAAACAAACAAGGGGTCAATACAGTCATTTTAATTTTATGTCATTGCAACCGATAATGGTAATTTAAGACAAACGATGCTCTGGAGATGAATGGGAAAATAATTGAAAGAGAAAAGAAAATAAAATGTACGAATCTCTTAGTACTGATAATGTTTGCACGATTTTTGATATAATTATATCAGATTTTTATCTTAGGTTTTATCTGTTAACATTTTATTCCTTCTTCTGGTCATCTTATATTTAATCTTAGTATTTCTGTGGCTATGCTGCGCAAAAATATCTATATTATTTAATACATAAGATGTGTTAAAGAGACTTTCTGTAGGTATATAAGTCATCCGCAGGTAGGAGCCAATTGAAGAAAAGAAAGCCTATAAATATAAGCATATATGAAAGAAATACAGTACGACTAATTTGTTCTTCTTTGCACGTCTAGATTAATTTGTCCTAATCGAATTTCCTATGCCAAATTGATGTTTCCCAACTGACCTATTTTAATTTGACCGCAGTTATAAATATTTCCTGTTTCTCTACGCTTTATGTTTAGAGTAACTTACTTAAAAATATTTCTTTCTTGTTTTTTTTAGATACGATACAAACTCTAAAGATCAATCAGAAATAAAAAAAATTGCGGCAGATGTCCGTACATCCAGACCATTAACGGATTATTAATGTCACAGATCTGTTACGAGATACCTTAAACAGCAGCAGTATGGTATTTTTGAGAAACTGATACACGCACTATTACGTACTACAAAGTTTTTTGGCTAACTTTTAAGCTTTACGTTAACTGATAGAAATGTAGAGAAATATTTCCAAAATTACTTTTCCAATATAGCTTCCAGCTTCATGTAAAGATCTCGCCGGCTTCTCCTCTGTGCCATCGGCTTTTTATGCTTGTACTTTCTGTGGTAGAACATAAGAGTCTCAGTGGCGTTCGGTAGCTCGTATGCAATGCCCCAGTTCAGGCCAAATGTAAAAGTACCCGGCACGCTTGTGGGTGCAGGTTGGCCTATTAGGCCGACTGTCATGCAACCAGCACACTGAAAAAATAAAAATCAAAGTAATTATTTATTATATTTTTTGTTTTGTTTTGTCATTCTGTGTTTATTACTACATTTTATTCCATTTTATTATATATTTCATTAAATTCTCATGGTTTGATTTGTCGGTTCCAGACCAACGGGTCTATTCAAAGTGACAAAAAAAGAAAATAAATTATTTATATAAAACTTTTACGTTTTTTAAATATTTTATCCTGACGTTTCGACTCCTTTAAAGGGGCCGTTATCACTAGAGTTAATATAAACAGGAATAAAAGCGTCGTTTATTTGATAAAACGGAGCGTAAGTGTAAGGAAGAAATATGAAATATTTGATCCGTCATCACATCTCCAGAGTCAAATTACTAAACCTTGTTTTATCTTTTGAATGCCCATTTGCGTCCGACTATTATTTATAGATAGCAATAACTCATAAAAACTTCTATCAAATTACCGAAAAACATTACAATTTGTTATACTGGCTATCTAGTATTGAAAGGTGAAAGTTACTTAAAGAGCCAAAACAATAGAAAAATGTTGTTTTAAAATATGGCGTTGTTGTAATGTTTGCTTTTGTTGGGAGTTGGTTTTATACTAGATCTATTATTAAATTAATAGGACATTATCCAGCTAAATTTGATTTTTATAATACGCAAGCAAAGCGAATACCACTCGTTGTAATACAAGAAAATCGTCATTTGATTAGATATTTTGAATTTGTTTGTATAATGATTAAGTCTTAAAGCAACAATATTACTTTAGGTAGAAGTGTATTCCTTTTTAACTTATCAAACAAAATAAAGACTTTTCATGTATTAAAAAAAATCTGAACTGTACCTTAACTGATGAACCGATGAGGAATACAAAATTTACAGACTTACCAAAATGACCGTGAAACTTACTGAAAAACTGGATCCCTCAGGAAAAGTTACATATCGCCTCTTTCGTGACAAAACTTTCGATTTACCCCCAACAATTCCCATTTCACTATCAAAACTTTCAACTTCAAAAGTTAACAGTAACAACAGAAACCAATATCTTAACACGCACTCCATTTTTCGATAGACCGTTCTGTAGTAATGTAATTTCTAAAGTAACTATGAAACATGCAAAATGTATGTCATTTTGTATAACGGAACTGTCAATTTTCATGTTCATGCTAGTATTTTCAATGGTCACAGCTATGAATTTCGCTAAAAAGCCCCAATTACCACAACCGACCTACTTTATAAAAACATAAATTGCTACGAGTACGAGTGTTTTAACACTTTAGCGAAGCAACATGACATTGACCTCTTCAACACTTCTTCTTGTCGGCTTAAGCGATTACTTAGCAATAAGTTTTTTTTTTCATTTTTCTAATTAAATAGACTTCTTTTCAGCAGTTTAATTAACCTACACTGTTTTAGATGACAAATAGGAATACAAGTTCTACTCGTGGAAACTTGTAAGTGGCCTTCTGTATCTATTTCATGTTTCTGTACTTTTACCTAGCTGTAAGTTTCCCCAAAATTGTTAAATAAATAAATAAATAAATACTGTTTGTGTTAAATTTATTCAAATTATATTTGTTACTTGTTAATCTATATTCTAAGATCACAGTGGTTTGTGTGTTTGTTTGTCCGCTCTTTTTCCCGCTCTTTTTCCATTGTATACGCGTTACCATAGCAACGCATTACCATAGCAACGCGTTACCGGGTCAACTAATAAAACTAAAAGAATTTTCACTTTAGAGGTAGGAGGAAGTACGGAGGAAGGTTATGCACAATATAACGAGCTAAACGAATCGATGTAATTCATTTCCCTATTGTAATTATAGATCCACCACAAATACAAACATAAAATACTGTTCAAAAGCCATAATCTAATAATAAGAATAATATTTCTTACATTCACACCAATTAGCCTAGCCCAAAGTAAGCACTATACCTAAGTGTTATGGATTCTAGGGTAACGGATAGACATACCTATAAGATACATAGATATGTAGTATCTATAGAAATATATATAAAGTACCAATGACTCAGGCACAAACGCTCGTAATCATCACACAAACATCTGCCCCTTCCGGAATATCAAACCAGAACCTTCGGGCGATGGGCAGGATCGCTATCGTTGCAACAAACAGTCGTCAAACTATAGATCCACCACTAACATAAACGTAAGAACTGTTGAAACGCTACAAATTAAAGATTTAAGTAAAGTTTTAAATGTCGAACTAATTAGTAGTGTAATATATCTGCAGCATCATACTCATATTGCCCACCCTTCTACACAGTTAGAAATAAAATTTCACTTCCATTTTCTACCTCTAATCTAAACATGAAACGGAAATTTGACACGTGAAGTCTAAACATAGTTAGGTATAAAACAATAATGCACTACATCGTCGGGTTTTGGATCAGACATTAATTGGAGCAGAAACGCCGTGAAAGCTTTTCGCGACGATTTATTGGCTGGGACTTTGATTCAGTAAAAAATAAAGAGGCAAAGTGCCTCACTTCCATCAGCAAATTGGGTTAAAGCTTCTGATAGGCAACGACGTGTGATTGAATGGTAGGTTGTTCTGAGAAAAAATAATAATTTAGGGAATTGCTTCTTTGCAACCATCCTGACTTTATATGAACATCATACGCGGCACTCAACTACAGCCACATCCACTCAAAAATATCAAAATATCACCAGTATTTAGTCAATTCCACTCCATCATAGTTGGAAATGTACTCCCCTTCTTTAGCAAAAGAAATAAAATACTGCCATGAGTCTGACTCTACGAAACACATGTCATAGTACTTCTTTAAAGTTGCTGCATTTAAGAAGTTTGTTATCACATTATATCACTTGCAAATAAAGTCCCCAACTGCACATAGGCATCTCTTAAAATGCTTTAACCAGCGTCTCTGTTTTAGTTGCTCGACTCTCCACTGGATGACCCCTTCAGTTTAGTAACACGTTTTTTGTTTTATGTTTTCTTATGGTTTTTCTTCTTGGTTTGTTTGTAGATCGAAGTAGCCTCTCCACTAACACTTCAGTTTAGCCCATCGAAACAATCCGTGTTGTTATAATTCAAGGGCAAAATTGAGTTGTCTTTTGGCTCCCGAATCACAAACATAGAAAATAATATAATACATAAAGAAAGAGAGAAATCCGTTTTCATTTTATTAAATTAAGAAAACAGTGTAATTGATTCTGCCTATCAGTTTCATTGTATGCATCTTTTAATAAATTTATTTTTTTATGTAATCTTTAATCGTTTCACAAAATTTTGAGTGTTTAATGCGATTTTCTTTATAACTTACACAGGCTTTCTTGCAATAATTATAATAATCTTTATTTGTGCCATAAATAATTTACAAAAAACAAGGTTAAAATAACTACGACAGAGCGGTTATTAACGCCCACCTTGAACTTATACATTTAACCATTAACACACTAAAAGACTATTTAGTAAATTATACCTAAATGTGTGTATGTGTGTGTGTGTGTGTGTGTTTGGGTGAACAATAGCTTCATATTCTTGACTTCATAGCCATTCGTTTAGAATAAATTTACACTTGCGGTGAGTTTGGTCATAAATATTTAATTAATAATTGATTTTATTGTATAATATCGATCACTGGTAAAGATAATGAAATCTAGCTATGTCATTAGTACATCTTACAACTTTAAATACTCTATTAGACCGGCGTATGTTATTAGACAGAGTGGAATCGAATTCACAGGACACATGTTTGCGTAAGATGACGTTATTCAAAAATAACTTTCGAACAGAAAGAACCTTCCATAGTTCGTAACGTTGCATGGATGGATATCGTAAAGATTTGAAAGCCACTACTTTTAACACTGCCCATTGAGCACGTTCCAGTTGCAAGAAATGTGTCTTTCGCGAGGCACCCCAGACAGTAATGCAGTAGGATAGTATTAACTGCGCTAAAGTAGATCAACTTTAGCGTACCATGATCAGCACTGCCACGCAATTTGGAAAAGACTAAGAAAAGTTTTCTAGTACGACCTGTGAGAGACTTAACGTGCTCCTGCCAAGTCAAGAAATGCCTGTATAATCACTAATATGGTACGTACGGTACGAAACATACAGGTCCGCAATTCCTTTAACTTACAACAAACAAAACAAAAACGAACGAAAATTATTAAAAAGCCCAAATTAAAATTTTCAGACGTGTGGTGTCTTTACAATAATTTTACGGTGTTTTATGCATGGAGGCTTCGTGATTATAAAAGTTTGACTAATCACCTGTATAAGTTGTTAATTATTAAATTTATGATATTACAAAAAGTGTTGTGAATAAAAAAAATGCATGGCCCTGTTCAAATATTTTAAAAATTGCATTAATTACTAGTAAAAGTACAATCATTTGAATTTCGAATTTCCCTTCACAATTTTTGAGAGCTAATTTAAAATATCGTATACCATTGAAAAATGAATCTGCGTTGCAATATTTTTGTGAGATGAATTTCTATGATTTCAAATTTGGCCTTAAACCAGACGAGTCGTTTGATCGACATCAAATGGCATTTATTGGCATAACGTATTCAAATGCTGTCTTTAAACTTTGTACGATGAAGAAAGGAGTGGTCGTTTTTCAACGTTGCTAGCAGTGAAAAATTTATAAAAAAAAAACAAGTGAATTACGTACGAAGAGATTCATCATATATTGCATATACCTTAGCGCAAGAAGGATAATTTTGCGCTAAGTGCTGCTCAACCTCCCCTTGGCCCGTGTGCCATGATATGGTTTAAAAAAATTAAACTTAATTAACAACTTGGTGAATTTACGAAATTTTTAAGTTGACGAATTCTGTAATTATCAATACGATCCAGGAAACAAAGAGTCGGTTGACAGATTGGCTGTTTCGAGTGAAGAGATCGTGGAAGCGCAGGGAAAATTTTGACCGCTAGTTTCTTTCTTCATTTTGACGGGATCTCTGGTGTCGATTACTGGATACTTCACCGGTCAAAGTCTTGGGTCACCCTAGGTACAGTCCTGATCCAGGTACTTCCCTTTATTCCCGTAAATAAAAAAATCAACTAAAAGAGATATAGTTTTCATTGCCGTAAGAGGCGCTAATAGCGTCTGAGAAGGCCGTAGAAAAGGTAGCTGGGGCGAACGAAAAAATTTTTTTTTTTAATTTAATTTGGTTTTTCAGTTTCTCTAAACTTTCTATGTCCTTCGTATTATTTACTCCTTAACGAATTTTAGTTATTTGCCTCAGCCCTGCACAATATACTCAATAGTAACCTGTGAATGATGTCATGGTTGTGTAATTAGTACTACTTATAACTAATTACATTTGGAAGTATTCCTGTATACTCGTATATATGACCGTTTGTAACCCTGAACAAAATAAAATAAAAATAATATGTGTGTCTATTAGTGAATGATACGTTTATAATTTATCTTAATTGATTTTAGTTTTAATTGAAATTTATATCTATAGGAAATTGCTGTATGAAGATTTTTGCTCGAGGATCACGTTGGTGCAATGAATGAGATGTAAGTCTCCATACCGATTTGTTTTTGTGAAGCTAGCGCCACCTATATGAAATAATATGAAATGTCACACTTGCTTCAGCTGGCGTGTGACATTTCAATGTGTGGCAGTATGAAGGTCGCCTCGTATATGTTTTTTTTCCGTATAATATGAAGCTTGTTTTATTTTAATTGTCGTAATAAATTTAGTAATTTATTTTATTTTGTAATAAAATCCGTGATACATTTATTATTTACATATTTTAAAAAACTACAGGTTCAAGATATATGAAATCCAAAGTTTTAATGAAAAACGATTTAACCTAATAACAGAAGTACAATCGCCTGCACGTCAAGCTATACAGTTTAACGCTTGGACGAACCTTATACCTTTGTAATGTATATAAAATGATCTTTATTTTATACTTTGAGTGTATAGTACTATGTGACTGTCGACTATACATCGTCCGGAAAATGCGTAGTTTGTTTTCTACTCGAGGTAGGTACGGACAGCAGCACATCAATCGACCACCCATTTTTAATTGATTTTGAACTCAATGGTATGGACTTTAAACTGTAAATTGAATAAAGAAATTGGGCAGTTTTGTATAGGTTGCTGTGCAGCTGTACAATAACCTAAAAATGCTTTATAAGTACCTCATTTTGTTTTCCGGGCAGTTTTATCGTCACAACATTGTTTTCATGTCGATAACTTGTATCTCATCATAGCTCCACTTTTTATACAATACAAGAAATGCGTTTATCATAAACCTGACAAACGTCCCGCATATTGACGATGGTCCCTTGTGTCCCCGTGACGGATCGTGGTCGTTCCATTAGACGAGTTAGAGTCGCCCAAAAATGTGGCCGCCATTAGTTTCGATATGGAAGAGGACAAATCATGTCCGCATTTATGACGCGTTCACATATTGAGTGTTTTCAAAAGACAATTGCATCGAAATATAAATTGTTCTCGTCAACTGGATATCTAATGTTTTTGAACAACCTTTTAATCCTATAATTTCTGTGTAATGGTCATAAATCTATCTCATAGTAACTATTTAACGACTCTAACAACTTTTTTAAATCACAAATTTGAAAATATACCATATAGTTCATGTAGTATTAAATGTTGAGAGCAAGCCCTGTTAGTACAGTTTATGTTTACAGAAATTATTAAAAAATATAGTCAAAAAATTAAATATAATAACATTTCTTTTAGACATCACACGAGAAATACACAATAAAATTGTATGCATCACAAGTAAAGCAAAAAAAAACTCTTATATACACACACACACACAATAACTGTAAACACCGTGCGTTGACAAAAGCTGTGCTTAGCTCAGTATAAACAGCAAGCAAGCAGGCTCGATTGATATTCTGCTATACACAGTAGTGACAACAGGTGCACGATTAATATAAAGAAATTAACAAGAGTCTCAAACCAAAATTTTAATAATTGAAATTGCATCATTGCATATTTTAAGAACCCTTAGCAAACAAATTAGCAAGGATAGTGACTATTTTCCCGATAGTGCCGCTAATAAGGATATATTCTCGGAAGTAATGACATAAAATAATAGATTACGTCCATTATGTTGTAAATCCAAAACTCAATAATACGAATTTAATGCATAACATATTGTTTCAAAATTTTTTACTTCCCAACTCGTCTAATATCGTCTCCTAAAGAGTGACGTAAATGCAAAAGTGACATATTGTCCCACTTTGAAGCATTCAAATTATTAGGCCTATTTGCCCACAACCATCTTATCCTCGGTTTACTAAGGATTTATTGCGACATACATCAAGCTGCCTTCAAGCTCCTGACATTAGTTTTAGTAATTCGACATTTTTTACTGTCACTTACTGTTTCAATTTCTTTAGAGGACTTGGCAAAGTAAAGTTTAAAGAGTATGGTATCTTACTGTGAGTTTCTACTATTGTAAATAGATTTTTTTCTTGGTATAATGGTACCAATGTAAATATAAAAGTATTCACTGTAAATGTAGTATAGCAGTTAGAACAAAAATATAATAGTATGTATGCATTACCCATGTTTGATTTCAAATTATTCGAATTTCAAATATATCGTTCATAGTTTTTAGGAAAATAAATGTTCGACAATGCAATAAGTAATATACACTACCTAATTTAATTTTGACGTGACAACGTCTTATAAATTGGTTTGCCGGGTGACACTTCAAGAAACTGCGTTACGCTCCGCTCACGTTATGCGCTTACAATGAGAGCGAGTGAGAGGCACGCGTCCCTTCCACTCGGGCATGGTTAGCCCGCCTAAGAGCGAGAGAGACAGACATAAAAAGTGGAAGGGACGCGTGCCTATAAATTAATGTTTTAAATATAATTCTTTGTATAAATAAATGTTTTAAATTGTTACTATTATTTCATCCTTCTTCCTACTATACGAATGAATATTCACATTAAAATTATTTTACCACTCAAAGTCGTTGTCACGTAAAACTTTCGCCCGTATACCGACTTTACAGGCAACCAACCAGTTTTTTTTTTATTTAACAACCCGGCCACGCCTTGCTGTGTTACAAATTAAAATGAAACCTATCCTATGTCCTAAGTCGAAACAAATCCAGCAAAATGAAAAAGAATCATCATAATCGGTTAAATAAATATATATATATTTTTATATTCACAAGAAGGACCAGTTAATAATAAACCACTTTTGATCATAATCACCTTGTTTGTTAAAAGAGAATGGCATATATAGATGTCTTGTTCCTGAACGTATCACATGGAAAGTGACTAGTTTTTCGTCTAATAAAATGTACTGATTTCGCATAAAATGAATGCATTATACAAAAAGTATAACAAAATAAATATCCGTGCTGTTTAAAGGGGAAAAGTTTTCTAAACAATGCAAGTTTAATCAACAAGATTATACATTTTATGACGTTTCTTTTCTAAATATTTGAAACAGAAGTTTAATTTCATATTCGACAATGTAGTATTTTTTGCGAATCCAGTGATATTCAATGCGTATAAAACTGTTATTATATTTTTATCTTGTTACATGTAATTCTGTAAAACGTGTTAAAATAACTTTTATCAGATAACTAAATCAATAACACGAAACTAAACCACTGTTTATCGAATAACTTACGAGTTTTTTTTGAAATGAACCCTAAAAGAGAAGCTTAAAAAAACACGTGACTATCTTAAAAAAAAACTTAAAAAATCACATAGTTACAGCTCCTAGGCTCTGTAGTCGATCTACTCAGGGCTAACTGGACCCGCGGCTCCAGTTGACGTGATGCATATTTTGACCTTGACAATCCGAGGCTTTGATTTGGTTTCGTTTGGTTGAACAAAATGTGACTATTTAGTTAGTCTTAATATAATTAAAAATAAATATAATTAGAGCATAATAAAAATAATATTTCCCTTCCAGGACTGATCCCAGGACCATTTGGTTTTGAAGATAGGGTCACTCCCACTCGACCAAACCAGTCGTGAATTATTTTCTGTCAAAAATACTTTGCCGACGGCCACTTGGCCACATTCACAGTTTAATGAACCTAACTAAATTAGTTTAAAATTTAGGCACCTATTTATATACCATATGTTGTTGCATTAAAAAATCATAATTTTAAAGGTAGGTATTTTTGAATATTTAGTTCATGTTGAGTTATACAAAATTCCTTAAAATAAGCTCTTGATAATTCATTATAATTAAGTTTGAATTCCGTTGAGCACCCAAAAGAATGTCAAATTTAGGGTTTTGAAGTACCTGTATGGTCATTATAACCGATAAAATAGTTATTCTGAATAGTAAGCTATGTTGAATATTTGTTAAGCAAACGTCAATCAAGAACTGTATTTTTAGTTAATTTATATACAATTAAGAATTATTTCTTTGCTATTCATTAGTTCTATGCAAACATTAATAGAAGTATTGTATTTTTTCACATTTTCTTAGTGTAAATATTGTTTTTGTTTAATTATAAAACTAAATTTTACAAAGGTTTAGTTTAATTCCATTTTATGACATATTTGATTTTTCTTATTATAAGCCCGCAATTTTAGTAAATTAAATACATTATCAAAGAATGTGATTAATTTCATTCGTTCGGTTATTTGTTGATTTTTTTTTTACGTATAAATTAATCCTAGGGGTTCTGGACAAACCTGTACGTAAATAAAAATTCTATAACAAAACTTTACTTAAGTCTATCGACTGGATAAAAATAATCTAATTTGGAACGGGTAACTGGTTATATTTCCTGTTTGTAAAATCAATTTCGGTAAAACAGTAATATTTTAATACCAGTATTTTGAAGAAATTATAGAATTATTCCTGCACTCCTATTTGAAAGTATTCGGAATTCAATTTATAATAAGGTTCATGCTATCAATAGATCTCAGTCCTTATACATGTTTATTTCATAATTTCTTTATTCGGTAACTCCAACTAACATAAACTATTATTCCATAAACAATTATCAAGTTAACAATTTAATTACTTTTAAATTAATATTATTTTCTTTGTATAGTAACATGTGTAAATAATATAATACAATTTTATGCAAACATGTTTTATGCACCGTCTTTAATGATTATATTTCATCATTCATAGTGAATGATAGTTTTTAGAAATTTTATAACAATACTGGAAATAAACTGAAAAAATATGAAAAAAGTGAAAAAATAAGACATTTAAGGTAACAACTGTCTCGTCAAATAACAATAATATTGATTTATTAAGAGAAGTTATTTAATTTCAATATCTTGATGAGACAAAGTAAGAGAAAGACGCTGTTTATACAGTAGTAAAGCGGTGTCTACTATTGTCTCTGATAGAATGGTTGCCTGTAACACAGATCGTGGCAGCCGGCCACTCTATTAGAACTTTTTTGAATATTTTATTTTCACCGATTTAGTTATTCTTAATAATCATTTAGTGATTTGATGACAAAAAATAATTCAAGGAGAACGGGCAGAATCTCAATTCTTCACAGTAACTCGGGGTTAATAGCTCGTCGTATGAACCCTGCATTTCTTCAGCAAACTCCTTATCAAACTCTGGCACCCTGCAAAAAACAACGAGTTGAAGTTGTTATAAACTTATGGCAGGTTCGATGAGTTTTAAGAATGGCTTTGAAAGTTTTATTGGTACTTCATATATAAAATAAAACCTGAGAAGAAATTATTCTCATTATAAGCTCGGGAATATTGGTAAACAACTTTTAAGAATATTGTCATCTGCTATCATGCGTTATTATGTAGAAAAAATCACTTTCAAGATAGCAACGGTCTTAAAATGCATTTTTAACATTACCGAAAATAAAATAGTAACGATTTTTAAACAAAAATACAAACAGTTATTTACAGTTAAACAATTGCTTGTTTTTTGTTTAATAATATTTATATATTTGTTTATATCTCAAAAGCTTTTCCCGAGGATATAGCAGTGTATATCCTCGCGAAAAGCTTTTGAGATATAAACAAAAATATAAATATTATGTAACTAGAAAAAATCATTTTGGAACAATTGTTTAATATTTAAATTGCTTTCTTTTCAGTAAATAGTAAATCTTTTTCTTGAACTAGCAATAATAGGAAATATCTTATTTATTATATTTTCGATCAGGAATATTCTAAGTAAAATTTCAAGATATGTATACAGAAGGAGTATGAATAATATCAATTCTTTTTTTTACTATATAACTGAAATGCTAAGGCACTTGGATGAAAAAACAATAGAAGGATAGATGGGATGGTTGACTGTAACACAGATCGTGTTATGGTCGTGTTACGATTAACTCCTAATGACATTTTATATTTTTTTTATATTTTATGCATTTTCAATGCGATCTTATAAGATAAATTATTATAATAGAAAAATACTTGAAAAAATCGACTCGGGTCACAAGTGAATTCTCAGGCGGGAATCGAACCCGCAACCTTTGGAAATCCGGTCCAATGCTCTCCCAATTGAGCTACCGAGCCTTGTGAACACTCGTCAAAATTTTCTAGTACCTTCCTGATTTTACGCTGTACGCCAGCGTTGTTTCATCAATGAGAGAAACATCCTCTCGTATTCGAAAGAAACATTTTTACAAATGTTTGGTCAATCGATTAAGATGAAACAGCCATTTTAGTTTTATAATTTTTATTTATTTTATGCATTTTCAATGCGATCTTATAAGATAAATGTTCACAAGGCTCGGTAGCTCAATTGGGAGAGCATTGGACCGGATTTCCAAAGGTTGCGGGTTCGATTCCCGCCTGAGAATTCACTTGTGATCCGAGTCGATTTTTTCTAGTATTTTTCTATTACAATAATTTATCCTAATGACATGTTTTTTTTGCCGTTTACTTTTGTTTCTTCCCTATTTTCAGTTAATGATTGTTGACGACAATGATATTAAATCATAAAAATGTTTGACGCGATCGCTTTTTTAGTATTAAATTATACTACCACATTTCAACTGATGTTAAATGGATAAATTGAGCCACAAATGGAGGCAAAAAAAGTTTCTATAATCTATACATAATAATATTGTTTCGAAAAAATAAATTAATTATTATTTTTCTAATTTCACTTGACATATTTCTAAATATTTTTTTAATTTCATATTGCCTGCCATACATAATTGCCTGTTAATTAATTCCAATCTAATTCTTCAAAGAAGATGTGATTGGCAATCATGGAGCGGCGGCAATATTAAATTTGGTGTAATGTTTGTCATTTGTTCTTAGAATTCACATTTAGAGGGATCAATAAAAATATATTACCCACCTGATGGTGGATGGAGGTGACTATTTTAAAAAATATTGTATATTGTATTCTGCTGCTAGAACTTAAAAGTGTATGCATAATTTCAGCAACATATTTTTAAAGGGAAATGATTCTATTTTCAGTTGCAAGATTTGTCCCAAACTTCTACTACACAATGAACAGATGAAGTTAAAAAAGCTTGTAAAAAGTTACTATCTTATGTAACGAAACTCGCTTCATTTCAACATATGAATGCACTTTTGCTTCGTATTTCATATAAAACCCCAGTTTTGTATAATAAATCAAACGCTTCAGGGAGTCCGCACAGGGAGGTGCTTCCATGATGTATAGAGTGTGGGTTCTAGTGCACTTCTATGACCAAAAAGCATTTTAAGTTAAGCCTTAGCCATGTCTATGTTTCTAACATACGATATATTTTCTTATTTTGTTTGATATGTATGTTTTAAGAAGACCAAAAAAATTTGGAAACCCATTTTATTCTGCTCCAAGAGTATGTTGATCCTTGTGGAAGAATGGGACAGAAAATACGTTTTTAATGTCTTAAAAAATTTCAATTTTAAAGGATTTTATGATGAAATATTTCAAAATATAGACTACGTTCTGAAATAAAAAAAAATGTTTTTATATATGCGGCTTTGTATTAAATTCATTATTGCCATGCTAAAATATATAGTTAAGTTATTTAAATGGCCTACTGTTTTGTTTTAAATAGATATATATTAGATATATTAGATATATAGGCTTATCACGCCTCATCACATTACACCTTTTTATTACACTAAAGTAATTTTTTTATACTAGTTTGTTTATAACGTCCAAAACATACATAAATGCGTAAAAACTAATGTCAAAAAGAAATCTGTGGTAGGCGGTAAGTTAACCTGTTACACATTTTGTTATTAACGAGGCCTTGAGTCTCTACTAAGATGGACTTTAACAATATAGTTTTCTTTATTTATAAAATTCTTTATAAAATTGTTTAAAAAAATTTACAAAGAAGCAGTAAATAGGAATGTTACGCGAAATTCATCATTAGAATAATTAAATAATGTAATACAACCAGCAGAGTTTAGTTCTATTGTAACACTAGCTAACCCGGCCAGGCGTTGCTGGTATAACCCGGCCACGCGTTGCTATGGTAACGTTAATTGATTATAAAAACTGTTATTCTTAGGCTTATGGTAACTATGATAACTATTTATGGTAACAAACCCATAAAGTCCTTATTTTATATTGTAGAGATATATCCATATATATAATATGTAACTATAACCAGCAGAGTTTAGTTTTATCGTAACACTAGCTTACCCAGCCACGCGTTGGTATGGTAACGTTAATTGATTATAAAAACTGTTATTCTTAAGCTTATGGTAACTATATATGGTAACAAACCCACAAAGTCCTTCTTTTATATAGTAGAGAATGGAAAATAATACAACTGCAAACACTCGATAACCAATCCTCTGAACAACAGTCGTTTCGAATTGTTTTCATATCACTACTCAAAACAAACTCATAAAATCTCTCCTTAGTGTATTAATATCGTTTCGACATCGTAAATATCGTAAAAATCAGTAACAGCTTCTATTCAAACAGATAAAAGATACAGTTTTAGACTTAAGCTGACTTTTATTAAATGTAAAAATTAGGCATATACAACTTTGTCATAAAATACTGACATTTCTGGTTGGAACTGATAGCTAAGCAGAATCGTATAGCTCCGATAGTTGAAATAATATGAAACATAGTTTAGTGATATTATGAGTTAATCCAAGCACGCAGAGACATCACGTACAAGGATTATACGCCAATTAGCGCGCCGCCAGAGATAGAGTTATTGAGCAGAATAGCTATTTTTGGAATTCAATTAGTTCACATCACGCAAGCGTGATATATTTGCATTTTATGTGTAAAAATTAGTTACTAATGTGAGATACTGTGATAAAGAAAGAAGTTTAAGTGCGTGAGCGATGAAAATTAATTGCAATAAACATATAGTTTTGATAAATATATTATAGAAAAATACTGGAAAAATTCGACTCGTGTCACAAGTGAATTTTCAGGCGGGAATCGTACCCACTACCTTTGGAAATCCGGTCCAATACTCTCCTCATTGAGAGCTCTCGATTGCTCAATTGGGAGAGCATTGCGGGTTCTATTCTCGCCTGAGAATTCACTTGTGACCCGAGTAGATTATTCTAGTATTTTTCTATTATAATAATTTATCTTATAAGATAGCATTGAAAAATGCATAAAATATATAAAAAATATAAAATATATAGCTTTAGTTTGAAACTGAATTAAGGTTATATTTAATTACTTTATAATATTTACAAGTTACATGCCAAGGTACATTTTCTATGTAAAAGAAATAACACATGCAAGTACTCGTAATCTGGAAAAGTGGTTCTGTTGAAAGTGAACATTTCGATATTTAATGATTCAATTACAAAATCACAAAGCTATTGTTATGTGATTTTGTAACTGTCTTTTTTACATTAATCAATTATTTTAATCGCAAAGTTTTCAAAATAAAATATAACCTTGTAATCACCATTTTATGAGATATAAGGTTTGTAAACGGAATCCTTTGTTAAAAAGATAACTTTTTTCCGAGTTCTAAACGGAGTGTGACTAATATTCGATGTGATGTCGAGACAAACAAGATACTTACGTAAGTATGGCTCTTAATATGTCATGGACTAGTGATTTCCCTCGGGGCGCGAGGTAGACCTTGGCTTCGCATATGCTTTTGAGAACACACGCCCGCCCATCCAGATTGTGGCTGGGAATTAAACAAATATTCGAGTAATAAAAATCAGACCGCTCAGAAAGAAATGGAGTTTTTTCTATTTTCCTATTTATCGTAAAATGAGTAATTTTTTATCTATTTCAAAAAACGGAACATATTAATTTTTAATATGTTCGATAATATATTTTTTTAAATGTATTTTAGAGAAAAAGACTGAAACAGAATCTTTCAGTCAAACTTTAAAGACAAATCAAATATCTCACAGTTATCACCGACACTTAGGAGCAAATAAATCGAGTCACATCAGTTTTGTACGTTTTTTTTTTGTTATTATTTTTAGTGTTATGAGTCGTATTCATTTAAAAGAATTATTGTCTAGGAGATCGTTTAGTTACCTTTTAAATGGGGTTAGTTTGTCGTCAAATTGTTTCTTTTTATCAAAGTAGATGAGGATTAAAGAAATCACTTGTTTACGGGATTGTCCTCATCATCTGTATTCAAGCTATCAAATTATTGCGATAAAATAAATAATACACCGACAGAGGCAGCCTTTGTTGTTTTGTTATCTACCGGAAACGGAACAGGGACAATATGAAGCACTCGTAGACTGAATTTAAGCTGTTCAGCAGCAAAACGGGTGTATCGAAAGTATCTATAGATCGTTGGTAGAACGATCTGAAACTGGTAGACCACGAGCAACAACAAGCGTGTTTAGGACGGGTTGGCTCTTGATCCCAATCAAGCCTCGGGGCCAAGACAGAATCCACGATGGAACGAACTAACCCAGAAGGTGCCATTCACCCCGACTTTGATTATAATGGACGGGTTATAAGTTCTCGGAAATGCAGACGCAGGGAGGGAGTTCCACTCGTTTGCTGTACACATTATGAAAAATGTTGAGAAGCGCTTGGTGCGACAGGTAGGAATAGCAACCAAGAAAGGGTGGTAGCCCGCAGTGCGTCTGGATGTCCGACGTAAAGAAGGAGATGGCGGTATGAGCAAATTCAACTCAAAAGTACTCTCCAAAGTACAGTCTGTAGAAGACCGAAAGACAGGCAACTTTGCGGCGATGAGCTAAGGTGTGAAGCTTGCTCTTCACTAATTTGCTGCCACTGATGAGCCTGTCAGCTCTGCGCTGAATCGCAACCAATTTTAAGATTTTTTTTATCATTTAGAGCATTAAAAGATTAATGAAAAGGATTTCCAGTGTAAGCTATGGTAGCAATTGTTCAGTAATTATTTATATCAAAACAAAATTAAGAATAAGTACAATTATTAAATGAGTATCATGGTGTTTGAAAGTCACTAAATGATTATGAGTAATTGACCAATTGCGGTGATTGGTCGTGTGCTGTGGACGGTTATTTGACAAAGTAAGGATTTTGTCCCCACCATTTGATGCTATAAAATGTTTGTCTTGCTGTCAATTGAGGCGTTATACTTCGGTTTGTGGACGAGAAGTGGCCTCTCACTGTTGTTCTGATGGTTTGACTGGTTAACGTGCTTACACAAGAGACAGGAAACGTAAAAAAGGACTGTAACTTTATTTATTTGCTCCCAAGTATATTGTTTTAGTTTTTTTTGTCAATATTACACAAAGCGGCTTTTATATTAGATAACAAATTGTAAACTACTTATTCATGTTATACCAAAAACAACGTTTTAATTAAAAAATCATATATTTATTGCAATGGTTTATTTCATTACGGGTAAATTAAATATTAGATGGAAGGATGAAGGAAATTATTTATACTTAAATAAATACGAGATAATTATAAAAGTAATTTTAGAAGATATTGACATTTATATTTGCACCATCTCAAGTATTTATAGTATTTTCGAGAGGCTAACTAAGTCCTTCCCCACTCCCATTCCTTCCACCGTAAACACATCCAACTGCAAATAAAATACATAATAGTAGTTTATGATACTGTTGCATAATAAGGGTTCTTATAACATGAGTGTGTTTTAAAAAAACGAGCCGTAGGCGAGTTTTTTTATAGTATCACACGAGTGTTATAAGACCAAGTTATGTACAGTGTCATACACTACTTTATCTACTCTCATACTATATTACGTAAAACAATGTTGCAAACAAAACCAAACTTTGTTTAAATATTGAAAAGATTTTTTAAATGTCAAATGTTGGCGCCAAGGTGCAAACATCGATTGTGAATGCGTGTTGCGTCGTCGCGGACTCGTTCATTGAAACCTTTTTAAAGTAGAGGTTCAACCTCCTTGGTCCAGCTGGAGGTTGTATAGGTGTATCGTTATGATTAAAAAGTTATATTATGATACAGGTGTCCATACAAGACCTGTATCGTAATTAAACTTTTTTTTTTATTATTTTTGGCCTGTACGTAATGTTTGTCATAAGCATTTTGTTTTCAGTTTTAGAATCTTTGTATTATAGTATCAGAGTAGATAAAAGTATTTTTTTCAAAGAGGATAAACCTTATACTTTGATTTAGAATTAAAATGCATGTTTCTATTCTACAAAAGTTATTGTCTGTTATTTAATTACAATAAAGTACTAAGATAAATGCTTTTCACTACTATAATTCATTGATATTAATTTTTACTACATTTTATTAAATTTGGTAATAAATATTATCCTATAATTATGTATCACTCTTTTATTTATTCTCCGTTGATTATTCCCACTTTCTTTTTAAATAATTGTAAAATAAATTCTACCAACTAAATAAACTAAAAAAAATAATACTACGTACAAAACTTTAGTTGTTAAGCAAATACTCATAGCCCACATCACGTGCTTCATGCGGTTCAGTTAAACTTATATAGCAATACATAAAACAATGACGGGTAATGTTAAAAATACACACGATAGTTATCGACTTAAGAATATCTTTTTTTTTACAAAACAGGATGTTTTAAAATCTTTGGTTTACTCACAAATTCAAAGCATTTTCCACTCTGTCCCACAAATCTCTTTTCTGGCGATGATGTAACTTCCTCCTGAGTTGCCTCATGGTAAAGTTGGCATTTGGTAATGGGTAATGGACCTCCAGCTCTAGTGCTATATTCCAACCGGCTGGAGCATGGGTCATGATTGCTTTCACTATGGATGCTGTCATCTGTTAATAAAACAATTACATTCATCAGGGTCAATCTGGTGAAGTTAAAATAATGTAAGCTTAAAATCTGAATTATAATTCTCTTTTATATGCTGGCTATGGCTAGTTTCAAACTTAACACTTTATTTTAAGTAAAAATACTAATAGAACACTACACAATTAATCTAATTGGTTAAGTTAAGTTAAAACTGTGAACAGCAAAAAGCAAGACAAAACTGTGACTCAGTTTTATTTGGGTGAGTTGCGACCTAAGCCGATAGATTAACAGTTTGTTTTATCAGCAGGAAAATGGAATAGTATAAATACTACTTAAACTGAAGTGTAGTAATAAAAGCGACATAAGATTATTATCTATATCAAACTAATTGGTTTATAACTATACGCTAGTAAAAACATTATCCTAGATAGCTCCTTGATCAGGAGATACAAAATTAAGCTTCACGGTACGTGTCATTTAAGATAATTAGGTACGTTTGATGTAATTAGATTGCATTGACTTTAACATATTAGGAATATTATCATAATTTCTTTTATCGTAAAATATATGTCTTATATTATTCACATGTATAATATAACTGAATATTCCTTGAATCTAATCATTACATATTAATTATACTAGGTTATACATAAAGTATAATATGATTTCATGTAAAAATTAAATCTTATAAGTTTCATTAGATTAAACTAACAATTTATCATTCAATAAACGATTTTTTTCATGATGATCAAAATTATGTTGTGCCCTTGTATATTTGCTGTTTTTTGCATGTCAAGTGCATACCAAGGAGTGCAGAGTACTAACTCCTTGCTCATGTGGAGGGATCAGATGGCCTAAAGCCCACCACAATAAAATCCCTAAGAATATGGCACCCATAGGTACTGGTAACCTTACTAACTGTTTCAGATTTATGGTAATTTTTTAAAGAGCGGGTAGTTATTGTACAGCTTTGTTGCTTCCAGGGATTGAGGCTAGAGATATCTCATCACCCAAGAGCAATAACGAGAGCAGGGAAAGATGATAGAAAGAAGGAGTGACAGAAGCCATAGGTAGGTTTATGTTTTTCAGATAGTGTTTTTTGCGACCTTGCATAAGTGCCATATACTTATTTACTAGGTGAATGCTATGCTTAGAAATAAGAAAGCTACATGTATGTAACTTGCTGTTACAAACTCCATGTAACTTTACTACAGATTTTATCAAACGTTTTCGAAGTTTAATGCAAAAAATAAGTATCAAAGCTAATGATGGTAAACAAGGTTTATAGTCTACTAACTGACCTGGCCACGCGTTTGTGTGTTACAATTTAAAATGAAATCTATTATGTTCTAAATTGGAAAAAACCAGCAAAATGACTTCAAATCATCAAAATCGGTTAAGTAGCTTCGGATAGTGTTGCCCAAAATCAGTCTTGCAAGACGCAAGAGTCTCTCAGGCTTAGTCTTGTTCTTGCTCAAATCTTGCACGGTCAGTCGTGGTCTTAGTCTTGCTAAAATTAGACGGTCTTGGTCTGGCAAAAAATTCAAGAACTAGACCAAGACTGCAACTTGACCAAGATTTGAGAACATGCGAGACTGCGAGACTCTTGCGTCTTGCAAGACTGATTTTGAGCAACACTAGTTTCCGAGTTTAACATGCTCACTGTTGCAAGGAATTTTTATATGTACCTATAGATTTTAAATCTTATTATTTTAAAGTCTTTATTTTTTTAAACAATCTTATAAGAATTGGGTTTTATAGAAAATGACTACTTTATGATTTGAAAATTACATCAACTTAATAGATATTTTTTTAATGATATAACAGGAACTAAATCTGGATAAATAAGTGTTATACGTATATAATAAAGAGCTATGTAAGTTTTATATTATTTAGTTCTAAGATAAACAATTATATAAGAATTATAAATCTTACTTTAAAAACTATAAATCTTGAAATTACAATTATCGTTGATTATAATTATAGTATAATTATTATTATATAAAATTATTATTAATATAATTATTAAATAATATATATATTTATATATATTATTCTATAAAAAAAATAAAATAGTATTATATTATTTTTAACGCAGTACTTCGTGTATACTACAGGACATTGGCCAAATTTCTGTGAGAAACGGAAAAACCCACATAAAAAAAATCACGTCTTGTAAATGTTCTCTGATCTGTTGTCATATAAACCACTCGTTCTCTAACACTGATTTGTAGTCCAATTTTAAACTAATAATAGTTTAATAAATATGCTATGACTATGCTATGAAGTAAAAAAAAATGCAGTTACAATAAAAAAATTATAATCTTGAATACCAACCAAAAAATCACTTCCATCAGGAAACACGATATGACGTCTTTTTCTCACTAAACTCAGTGGAGTTTTCATATTAGGGCATTGTTCTTTAAGAAATTCACCTTCATCTATTAAAACTGTTAACAAACATATGATAACAAGGTTCATTTTTCAACGGAAATATGATGAAACACATGTAACACTGAATGCAACGCTCACTCACTGCAAAGTTATAATGACTGTTATTGTCGGTCTCAAATACTACTATTAACAGTTTATTTAACTACTTTGCGATGTCGCAACAGTGTTGATCTGACTCGTTTAATAAAAAACATTTTCCAGATGATGAGTTTAAATCGTATGAGTTTACGCCGGGGTCTATTTAAATCAATAAACTTTACTACTTAAACACTATATTGACGTCCTCGGCAACAAACATGGATATGCAAAAACAGTAATTTAACTATAGTTATGAAAATATTAAATTTTGATTTGTTTTATAATGTTATTACTTTAAATGATTATGCATTTACTGGTACTCGACAAGGTTTTTTTATTTTTTTTATCGTACAATTATAACAAAATTTTATTATTATTATTAGATTAGATGTTACATATAATTTACAAAGAAATTTTATATTTCTTTTATTAAGAAAACTGTTTACGCTGTTTTGCGCTGAAGCCAATTTCTAGTCATATTTGAAGACATTTGTAAAACATAGCAATTATATTCGTGTTAAAATACATAACTAGCAATAAAAAATAATCGGATAAGCGTGTTTTAATCATTGAAAGAATAATTACTAACTTAACATATTTATTAGATCTTATAGTATACCTTTTACTAACAACATATGAGTCTGTGAAACTGAAAATAAATGATATTATTAATATTTTTTTCATTTATTTGCATCTTACATGCAAACCACAAAAACGCTTACTAATACGATCTTTATTGGATGGATCAGCTTCAATAGCGCAATGTCTGTTACGCCATAACTTCCCTAATTCTTAACCGATTTTAATATTTTTTGTGTGGAATCGAATCAACAGGTTTAGGACCAGATTGTGACCCGAATTTTGAAATTCTCAAAAATTTCCATCGAACCAAACAAAAAATTCTGTTTTAGGTATTAAGCTCCGCTCCAATGGTGCTAGCGTAGCTTTATGCTTAGCGACTGCATCGCCTAGTTAAGAAAAAACAACATTGTATTTTTAATTATAATATCTATGACATTGTAACTTATGAATATGCAAACCTCTATGGTAGAGCATTTCGGTTAATGGTTTTATGGCGTCGCCATTTTTATGATCCAGAATTGAATTGAATAAAATGGCTCAAATATTTTAGTTGTTTAGCTTGGGATGAATATCCTTTTCTCCTACAACAACGTTATTATTAAAGACATTACAATAGTAGTTGTTGCAGAAAATAATATTAGAAATATTCACTTGAAATGAATTAGTGTAAAACTGCCACGCGATATTTTTAAAGGAAATTGCCACATTATTCGATTTTACTCACAACGAATAAGAATATTATCGATGTATTTCTTTTTAGTAAATCACTTTTGCTTTTTTCTATTGTTTTCTTAAGTTAAGTGCTAATGTTATAAAGAAAAGAGGGTGGACTTAATAAGTTCATTTACATGTGGAGTGTAACTTTCAGAGACAAATGCTGAATCTATTTGAAATAATCTTGAACTATTAAAAAGTAGAAGTAGTTGAATATTATAATTGAAATTTAATTCAAATACTATAAAGATATCCCTGGTCCATTTATGCGTCTACTCGACATGATTACTTTTTAATTATTATTATTTATGAAATAACAGCACCGACAGTTTTATTTATAAACACGCATTATAAGTAAAAAGTATCTAAAATGAATAATTTTGCAGTAACAAACTCTAATTCCAGTGATCTTTGATCATTAAAAAATAGTTTTGTTTTTATGTATCATAAAGTAAAGGAATATCCACGTTTAGATTTCTCAGCTCGAATTTCTTAACAGAACAGCGCCTGTTCAGTGACCCAGGATGTTTGGTTTAAGAGTTAGACCGCGCCTGTCGCTTCTTCTCATTAGTTCAGTCACGCTCACAGCCTTTTGCATCTACTCACACCCTTACACTGTAGCTGTAAAGTTCAAAATCAACCCAGTAAATCAAACCTTCGCAAGATTATCTTCAGTCACTGAATTTTGGGACTTAAATCAGTCTATCAGAGTTGAAACTGATTTGATTGCGCTAATTTTTGCATTTTATCGAAATATTCTGTAAGCATACTTCATTTTGGAGTAATCACGTGAAAATATTACGTTTTACTGGAGGGCTATGGTTCCTCTCAAAAGTACTTATGGTTGCAAACTCACGCATTTTCGAGATGAGAGATTTGATTTTAGAAAATTTTATAAATATGGTTCTTACGTTAAATTCAAAATACTATTATATTTGTGTTTAATGTATTAAACTTTTAAGACAATTTATGATTTGATAAAGATTTATGTATAGAAGAAGCTAACTAAGGATGAATACATAATCATCAGTGATAAAATGATAACCTTTTGGTGCAATGTAGCGATCCTGCCTTTAGCACCGACGGCAATCCTGGGATCGAGTCCCCGAAGGAGTAGATGTAATATAACACGTATGTTTGAATCATGGGCATTTGTATAAATTCCTATAAATATTACATGTCGATGTATGATATATGTATGACTATCCGATCCCCTAGTATCCATAACACAAAGCTTACCGTGCTTACTTTGGGCTGGACTGATTGGTGTGATTGTAACAAATATTATTATCAAAGTAAGGCAGAATTATATGTAACTGGATATATGGTATATGGTTTTTTATAGGGACCAAAAAATCTTTAAAACCACTTTTTATTTAAGAATATTCCATAAGCAGTATACAGTTTCTTGATTAAGCTTAGCATTGTCATAATTATATTTATACTAGAAACGAAATCATCACCTTTTTTTAAATATATTAATTTCTTGTGGCATAAAATAAGACGATTTATTGGTTCCATTGCAGTTTTATTTAATAAAAAACTTACTGCTTGGCAAATAAACTATTTGAATTGAAATTTAGTACTTTATAAAAGAATAATATTAAATTTTCTATGATTCTATTTTCAATTTAGCATAGTGTATGACTTCGTAAATGAAAAACTATAATTTCATATTGATTATTTAATTTTTCCACTGTAATGAGTACATATTCACGCAAATAAGTTTTACTTCATAATGATAATGAACGAAATGACTGTGAAAAATGGAAATATTTTCGTGTGTCGTGTTTATTGATGGCTGTGAGAGACTTGCTTTTCTTATCTGATTGTTATCCTAATTTATTCAAAAAAGCTTGAAAGTCAGGCTCACATGATTTTGACTGTAAGCTGCTCTGAATGCCATGCAACGAGGAAAAGCTTGCAAAGTAAGTATAAAAAGAAATAGGGTTTCAAATACAACAAGAAATATTCCACAAAACTTTATTTCATTGGTGCAGTTCTGCAGTCTGGGTACATCTGAATGCAGTCCCCGACCGTCCCGTGGGCGATATCATACTCCTTATGTTCCGCGGATGCGAACTCGTGACCTTTAGGCAATCTGGAATAAGTTATGACAGTGAATTTCCTCTGAAAATATATTATACTCTTGAGGTTAACATTTGAAAATGGTATAAATCTTTATCCGTATTTCTCAATGGGAAATTTCTTTAAAGAATTTTTTTATTGCTTAATATGATAGCTGTAGAGTTGAATTTTTGTCTGATTTTTTTACTAAAACCACTTTTACCGGATCAACGACGAGTTTTTTGTTTTTTTCTTTTAATATTTAATTCTAACGTTTTGACTGCTTTACAGGAGCCATGATCACAGGATGACATGAAAATCAGTATCAAATATTAAAAAACAAACAAGAATAAATGCATCGTTGATCTGGTAAAAGTTAAGTTTTGTTTAATTGTGCGATGGGCGCTTAAATGTAAGAACTTAAAATTATTGATTTTTATTAGAATTCATAATGTTGTCTTTATTTATCTATGTTTTACTGAGCCATGAGCAGTTATATGGGATTTGAAAAAGACTGACTAAGACCTCATAAACGACTTTGAGCTGTGAGTTTAGGAGGTAAGTTGCAAGCCCCTTGTACCATATATCATAGAGAAGATTGCTGGTTAGCGCCTTCCGCTGACCATTGAGAAGATCATCTTGTTGTGGAAGTCTTCTGGTTAAAACTTCAAACCTGTTTTCGTTCGTTATGCCAAGAAACGCTTTTGGGCTGGTGGTAGTGACAAATTAATTGACAATGATGATCATATTTTGAACAGAATGAGTCTTATAGTTATGTCACTACACATTTCACGGTAAATGAGCGAAAGGTCATTGACTATCCTGGTTGATAAAAGAATACGATCCAATTATTAATCAATACCAATCGCCTTGGTGATGGAACAATGATTGACACAAGGTGACTTGATATTACGACCCTTAGAAACGATAAACCAGATGCTAAGAGCATGAGGATATATCGATGCCGGAATTCTCTTTGCTGGTTTTATGCTATTTCTGTTTTTGTATGTAGAGTCAAAAGCATATCAATCTACACAAGTTTCAAATTATTTTAATGGACTTTAAAGTTAAAATTCAACTTTCTACTTGAAAGGGTTATTTCCTCTTCGTTACTATAAAAAGTAAACTAAATTTAGACGTAGGTTTAAACAGCATCCGTTTTCCGCCTCTGTCTTCTTCCTAGCACAAGAAAGTGGCAAAATGGGGTAACTCTAAATCGTAGATACAATGGGTTAAATATCTGTTACTCAAGTTATTATTAATATCTTCGGAATCGGTGCTGTTAATGATGTAGAAATTGGTCTACAGATTTTCCAAACGTAGTGTGGTGATAGTAATCTTGAACACATAGAAATTATTGAACACATAGAAACTATTAGTTGCTAAAAAGCCTGTAGAAAGCCAAACTTCGAGAAAATACCTTTATGTTTATGAGAATAAATGTTATCGTTATTTCTTAATCAACAAATGTTACTGAAAGCAATATAAGCTCGAACTAAGCCACCGAGTTCTTCTCAAAGAGTGTACTAATATTCATTTATAATCCATAGCCCGCTTCTTGTCCTAACAACTATTTACTGATTGATTCCCTTTAATCAAATACAAAACCCAGTGAAATCTTCAATTTCGATAAAACGTGAGCGAATATTTTAACAAATAATTACGATGACAAAATAATTTGCACTGAATAAAATAAGGGAGCTTGTTTCGCTATTGTGATATGCTTACGTGAATGTCGCCCTCAGGATCTCATCTAAGAAGGTCCCCTGTTCATGCCGACCTTTACCTGTCTCGCACAATAGGCGCAGGATGCACTCACGTCCATTCCACCCAAACCTGTTGATTCAATAACCAATACTTTACTGGTGCTTAATGGGAGTTTGTAAAACACAGGTAAATATTTTTTAGTTTATATATAAATATGGAAGATATTTATAATATTCCAGTCCTATCCATTTTAAAGTTGTCTGGCAGAGATCGCTATGAGCGATCCCACGGTTGTATCACTATTTTGTGTTTTCTTTTTATGTTAGTTCTTCAATGTATAATATTATTATCAATAAAGTGTTTTGAATTGCATCATCAAATTATTTTTGTTTTGGAGTACCAACGAGTATAATTGTTTAAGTATACTCGGGTAATATCGGCAAATCGACATTGTGGGTACACAATGATTTCATAACTAGTAAAAGTATTTAATTTTTAAACGTTATAAGATAATGCTAAAATAGCATAATAATGTATTTTCTTTATTACTAAGTTTTTTTTATAAATTAAACTCCCAAACGATCAAAATTTTATTTATTGCAATACGATTTGATGGTAAGTTCTAAATAAAAGTTAATTTTTGACGCCACCTAAAAATTATATCGAATGAATAAAATTTAGTTTTGGCTATACCTGGATATTTTCGACTAATTAAGGATACCAGTAAGATTTTAAATTATAAGATTTAAAAAACCTTTACTCCAATTAAAATAAGAAATTCAAAAGAAAAGTCGAGGTTAGCGCGCTCGGCCTATGATTGAGCAGAATAAGCCACTTTCCTTAGTGCTTGCCATCGCATGGGTGACCAAAAATTTATTAATTCAATTTCCTCTATGCTTTGGAAAAGACGTTAAGCCAATGGTTCTGCATTTACGATTATTAGCAATCATCTATTCAAACTGAACCCGCTTGAAAGGTTTATAGCTCATTTTCCACGTTGTTTGACGATGACATTATTTAGCTTGATTCTCGGAAGGGACAGATGTTTTTGTGATAAATACAAAGATATGTACTCCATTCATGGGTGCCTCTATATACAATTTCTATGAATATTACATATAAGTTAGTCGTTCGTCGTCGTCTAGGTTAATTAGTTAGAATGTAAAAAAGGAATATTAATAATTGTTATTTTTTATTTTGTCTTTCAAAGTGTTATCATTATTATTTTTTTTAATACATTTAGTTTTAGTTTCATAAAGTCTGATTATATGCATATATTAATATACTTGACGAAAAATTGCTTGTAAAATATGTTCAACTTTTAAATTGAACAAGAATTCAGTGCTTAATCAAAAATTGTGAAACAGGCACCTATTGTTATGATCTTCATAGTTTTAGGTATCTTTTTATAGTATAATATTATATCTTACTGTCTTGCATGAGGTGTTTACTTATATTGGACTGTGTACTAAAATAAACAGCAACATATAACCTAAACATTTGAGCATAATACTTTGTGCATAAGTTGTTGGTAAACCAATGAATAAATAAGGGAAGGAAATCTGCGTTTCGGTCTAAATATCAGAACCGACTATCGGGATCGAAATTAATTTTATAAACTTAGTCGTGCTAAAGTACCATTGCAGTACTTTTTATCTGTTCTAACCCATCTTAAGACTATTTCTGCATAGTTTCGCAATAGAAAAAGCAGGTTTCAATAAGTAGAAAGTACATCCGGTTTCTTGGACTATATTTTACTGAAGTAATTTAAAAACTCTTTTAATATCAGACATTATGACATACGTTATTTTGGGCCCAAGTTAAGTCGCTAAAGCACGATAGTATCAGACCCAAGCCAATAAAAATAAGTTTTATTTTAATTCTCATCTGAACAGAACAAAATATTAATTAAATAATACGAATAAGTCGGTAATCGATAAACACACAGTTCGCACGCACACTTACAAGTAGCTTAAAAATATAATACTTTAATTATTACTTTCAATTACTATAGTGATTTAAGGTGAAATACAAGATTATTTGTTTTACTTAAAAATATTTATTCAAAAACAGCAGGAAGAATGTTTTCATTGAACATCAACAGCTTCACCATGAACTTTTTAGTCCAGGTGACTGCAATGAAATATCAACTTAGCTACGGTTATGTTTTGCAACAGATACAATTTCATGGTTTGTGAAAACATTTTTGAATGTCATATAATCGAAAGACGTTGGAATTAAAAAAAAATAACTGTACTTACGCTTTCAACATTGACTCTACTTTTTCATACAACGACTTTCTTGATTCTCTGTGGAATTGTATTCTATCGTTATCCAAATCTTCGAAGCGATTTGTTTTCTTTTCTTTCTCGTGCATAATTTTTATTGAAAATTCATTTGTTAAGTTATTTCCTGTTGGAGTTTTCCCATTTACACTTCGTTTGGCGAATGCAGGGTTAATAATGGGTCGCCTGCAAAAAAATACGAGTATGCGGTTTTGCATAAAAATGGTTATTGTCACAAATTTCAGTTCGATTTTTTTTATAAAAGGCTATACAATAGATTAGGATATATATGTTTGCGAACGATTTTATTTTTATTGAAAAGATATATTTGTATGAAAAATTATTGGCATTAAATTGTTTGGAAATTGACAAAGAATTAAGCTAAAATAATGAAAAGAAACGTCTGATTTAATAGTGACCATATGCTATGAAATATATTATTTAGGTAGAATAAAATTTGTTTTCAATTTACATACTGTGATTATCAGCCTGATCTATAAACCATATGCACACATAATAAATATCCCTTTTATGAGAGTTTTACATCACAAATAGTTTATATAAAAGACGATATCTGGTTTCGTACATAGAAATAATCCTTGAATGCTACTTTGTACATATCTCAAGTGTAGTATATGGCGGAAGGGGAAATCTTAGCAAACTAAATGCCACTTCTATATATTCTGTTTGATCTCCGAAGTAACAAACTCCATGACCTAGAAGTCTACTTTGTAATAAATATTTAACGCACAGTGCAGTCGCGCCATACTATTGAAATTACATCTCAGGTAGATCGATTCAAATGTCAAAAAGGCTACAATTCACTTTCTTTTCAAAAAACAATCATGTAAACAAATATTATAATGTGTTTTTACTGTTTAGTATCATCGTGTAATCTTTTATATAACATTCCATCGACACTGTAAATATTTTGTTTTATTTCAACGCCTCTACGAGATTACTACAGGGTGGGCCAAAAATTATTGCAAATAGCAACACGAGATTTCTCGAAAACCGTTGGGGAAAAGGGCGCGCGGGTGGTGGGAACTAATGCTTCACTTCATACGATTTTATTCGCGATGGAGCGCTTTACGGGATAACAGCGTGCTTTTTGTGTATTTTTTTTTACAAAAACAACGATTCCTACGTTTCTGTAGGACGCCTACAGAAATTAGAATTTAATACGTAATACGCCGCGTAAGTGAGTGTCTAAGTGGTAATTTAATTAAAACTTGGGTCGAGAAGTTCGAACAAGTTCGAGGATCCACAACGAATATTAAAAAAACAAGGCGACCACGTTCAAGAAGAAGCGATGAGAACATTCGAGAGGTTGAGATTTCCGTACGGAATGATCCAGAAACATCTATGTTTAAGCGTTCGGCGGCTCTGGTATTTCCAGGAACTAGTCTCCGGCGGATTTTGCATCTGGACCTCAAACTGCACCCATATAAGCTTTAGATTCTTCAGGAGATGAAATCAAATGATTACATTCAACGTAAGTTATTGGCTGACACTATGCTGGAGCAATTGTCTAGCCTTGAGAATGTATTATTTACGGACGAAGCTCATTTTCACATGAACGGGCACGTGAATAAGCACAATTATCGATATTGGAGCAGAGAAAACTCTCGCTTTAAGACCAAAAGCCACTTCATTCACCTAAAACGAAAGTATGGGCTGCCATATCAGTAAAGAGCATAATTAGTCCGCATTTGTTTGAAAATAATCAAGGAAATAATATGTATTCAGCAGACTACGTCAAGATATTGCGGGAGTTTTGGACGCCGCTGTTGCATGAATTTCAAGGATACAACAGCAGGACTTGGATGCAATAATATGGAGCTACATGCCATACGTCAAATGTGACTTTACCGCTAGTCAAAGAAATGTTTCCGAACAAATTGATTTCTTGCAGATGTGATATCCTATGGCCTCCGAGAAGCCCAGACCTTACCCAATGTGATTTATCTTGTAGGGATACCTGAAATTCGATTGTACCTTAATACACCGACTACAATATCCCCATTATCCCAAAACATCCACGAGGAGATATGTGTGCATGTGTCAGCGTGTTTTCTAAAGTTTGCGTAGTCGATTGCTGGAGTGCCACATCTTGACGATGTCATTTTAAAAAATAAAGTTAATTAAATGATTATAGCGTTAAATAAACTAGGCGATGCAGTACCTATAAAAAGAAAAAAGAAAATTTGTTCCGATGGGAATTTTTCGAATTTCAAAATTCGGGCTCCGTCGCAATCTAGTCCTAAACTTGTTGATTCGATTCCACACAAAAAATATTAAAATCGGTTAAGAACTCGGGAAGTTATGGCGTAACAGACATTGCGCCACTGAAGCTGATCCATGGAAGCTTCGCTCGCTCCACTCCAATCATCAACAAAATAGAAAGAAAGAAAAAACATTTATTTCGGACTCAAACACAATAACAAAACAACAACAAAATGTATATATTCAAAAAGAGTAACAACTTAAAAGAGAAGGATACATGTAAAATAGTAAAAAGATAAATTAAAATAATAATAAAAATAAAATAAAAAATAAATACAAATATGGTGTGTCTGAGGCCAAAAAAGGACCCTGTCTCAGCATAAAAGCCTCTGCGTCGTTCGGAGATGGAAAGAACGAACACAGAGGCGCTGTTATTCTGACAGGGCGCTTGAGTAGACGTCACCGTTAAACATTTACAAAAAAGAAAAAAAAACATAAGAAATAACTTTTATAAACAAAAAACTAATTACAGACACAAAAACAATCACTATAATAAACACAAACTACCACACAACATACAATAAAAAATAAAGATAAAAAAAGTAATTAAAAAAATACAACATACTTAACAATTTAAGAAAAGAAATTCGTAATGAAAGTCAGCGGAATTTCAAAATTGTTATTGGCAACACTGACAAAGATTCCCTGCTCGGTGACACAAGTAGGCGCCATTGTTGGACTCGAGGGAGTCAAAGTTAAAATTTTGCCACGTAGTGCCACGTACTACCGCGTGGTTTAGTTTGCCGTTTAAATATATATGGATATTTAAACGGCATAATAAATAAAATTTATAGTTTTATTTCTATTCCTGTTTCCAAGAGTGCAAAAATTTTTGGCCCACCCTGTATCTCAAACAATTGAAGATAATCAAGGCAGCAGGCGATTTGATGTTATCACAACAGAGCTTCTTATAAGGGGCCGGTAAGCCGATACTCAGTCTCTAGGAAGAGAAGTGAAGATATTAGGTCCTTAACAAAAAATAACAAGTCTTGAAGAACTTCAGTCTTATCACACTTCTGAGATAATCATTACGAATCATCTCGCTAACAGGGTTATCGGTTTTTAACCGATTTCTAAAAGAGCTTAGTACCATAGATCACATTCTTACGGTGCAGCAGGTTATACAGAAGACCGAAGAGAATACAGGTGCAAATTAGACAACAGATATACCTAAATGACCGCTATATTGATCCGACTACTGAACCGAAACTCAAATCCCATCCCACTGCAGCGAGATGTGAGAAACGGAGAAGTGATATCTCCGAAACTGTTCACTGGAGGATATTTTTATGTTACTGGATTGGAATGGATACTGCATAAATAATAATGGAGAGTGGAAAGAAAGAAAAAACATTTACTGACACAAGCACACACCCAGAGAATAAAAAAAGGTGTGATGTGAAAAATATAAAAGACAAAAAAGAAATTAAAACTTATGTGTGGGGTCAACAAATACCCTGCCTCAGCATTTTACCTCCGTGTCATTCACAGCTGGGCAGAATAGACACAAAGGCGCTGTTATTCTGACAGGGTTCAGACAAGTGACAAAAAGAAAGAGGTGCCTTTTAATAAAATATCGCACATATGTATAAACATACATACATAGGGACATTTTTGTACGTATGTATGTTTGTACAGATATATGAACTATGTAACGCAGTAATGTGTTATCCTATTATATAGTGCTTGCGACTTAAGATTGGAGAGAATGTCCCAATCTCTCAGCATTACCTAAAACATATCTAAAAATGTTTCTCCGGTATTAAAATTTTATTGGGGCTGACGTATTCTTTAACGGCACAATTATATGTAAATTTCCACACACAAAAAATATAATTTGTATGAAATACATACCTTTTATAGGGCATTTTCCCTACTATTTTACCATCTTCGTTTAGATACAAAATATGTTTGGAATCATCGTTTCTTCTATTTCCATATAATTTTTTATGCTCCTTAAATATATGGAAAATTTGAGGATCAGATGGAAGTTCCCAAGCCAAAGCAGCCGTGTTTCCAAACCAAATTATGTCTCCAATTTTTAAATATCCTTGATTTTGTGTGCAGAATACTGAAATATCGCAATCGTTTTTAATATACTTGTATTAATTAAAATTATTATTGATTAAAGTTTTAGCCGTTTTTATAAGACGACTTTCTTCTGTGAACATCGCCCCTGAAAAGTAGTCGTTAAATATAAAAAAAACTGAATTCGTTTGTTTTGACTATCGGTCGAGTACGAGTAAACTAAAGTACGAGTATTTCGTTTCATATAAACGGCCCTCTTTCGATGTGACGTCGTGCGTTGTCGCAGCGCTAGTGTGGCATACAATGCGTTGATCCGACGACGCAATGCAGAGCATTAATTAGGCATAGCCTTAACAGACAACTTTGTGACCCAACTACAAATAAGACGAAACTATAAATATCAATAACATAATAGGTTACTGATAAATATGAAAAGCAAATAAGACAAGTTTATTGGATACGATTTATAGGTATTTCAGTTAAAATTTGATCGATTTGATAGGTTCCCTGCCAAATTGTTAGAACTTGGGTATTTTTTATTATATATGCGTGTTGTCACTTAAAAAAATATAGGATGAAGTCCAGTTATTAATAAAGTTTTACTCTACCACTTAGACCTAAGAGCGTCGGACTTCATTAAATAAAAGGTCTCTACCATTTACCCAGACCGTATAGGGCCTCCGTAACGGAGTGGTTTCCTATATCGCCCACAGATATTTTATGGTAAAATAATCATTTTTTTCCGACAATTTGTTACAACATATTTCTATTGTTGTGTTTTTTTTAACATGTTCAATCGTATCTAATTTGAAATTTGATTAAATTTGAAAAATTTATTAAATGATTTAGCAATATAAAATTGCTTTCATTGATTCATCAGTCTATTTAAATATTGACAATAATGGGGCACAGATTTAATGAAAACACAGTGGCGAACAGGTGTTACAGCCCACAAAGTATCAACTGATAAATAAATTTTATGTAGGAAAAAAATAAAAAATAAGATTAACTATTCATTCATGACTGAAGTAGTCATCAATTGCCGTTTCATGTAAAATATCATCACACATAAACAATGAAAAATCTTACTTTTCAGATTTGTCAAATCATTACAATAAATTAATTTAAAAAGAAATTATTAACAAATTATTAAATTAATATAACTATATCATATTTATCAAAACTCAAAAAAAGTTAGAAAAAGCGACGAAAAGATAAAAAATTAAAAATAATTACCTAACTGGAAAGAACTCCCATCTGGAAACACCAAAAACCTTTTTCTTCTTGACAACACTTTTGATGGAATCTGAGTGTCAGTTGCAGCTGTTTTATGATCACTTTCAAGATTAATGTCATTTGTAGCTATCATATCAATACCAACAATTACTAAAAATATTAAAAGTATTTTACCCATTTCCTTTTTTAAATTTCCTTCAATTTGCTAAAAAAAGAAAAATTGAAGAATTAAAGAGCTAATGTTTGTTCTGTTTTATAATAATAACTCAAAACCAATTATAATTATTTAAGGGTTGTATAACAGATAGACATGCAGAGATATTTAATATTTACCGCTAAATGTAGACTCAGTATATAAAACCATCAAAGTTTGTTTCCCTCACATTTACTATTTTCCATCGACAATTTCAAAAGCACAGTAATTTTATCTTTTAATCAAATAAATATTAGCTTTATACTTATACAGTTTAAATAATTGTTGAAATATACACTTACCTTATAAGACTTCCTAGATGCTTGACAACCAAAGTATTTCTAAGAACAAACAACTGAATTCTATGACACAAATTTGTTAACTGTTTCAATCCAATTATTGTCACTGTACAAAACAGAGGCAGGTAATGGTGCTAAATACTAGTATGGAAAGTACGACACGTTTGTTTTTGCCAATTACAACGTGTAAATATTTAGAAAGTTTTTCATTGATATTGTACAAAATAAAAAGCCAGATGAAGTTTGAAAAATACTCTTAGTTCCTTGTATCATCGTTTTTTTATTAATCAAATATGTGAGTCTCAAATCCAAGTTACTGTAGATTTCTAAGGTCATAATTCCATTCCCGGTCCATTGATCAATACCGTATTCTAGTAAACGACCATGTGCATTTCTAAAACGGATATACAATGTGTCCCGTCACACTTTTTAATTTATGTGTGTGATATTTACGTGAGTAGTGGTGGTCGAATTAGTATGAGGGCCCAGGTCTTGGTTAGGTACCAAGAAAACAAAATGGCGGCCGTAAGAGAACAACAAAATTTGAGGGGCAATTTGTCGATAAAAAATACCATATTTCACACCATTAGAGGCTCCGACGACGGGACAGTGACGGGACACATTGTATAATTACGTATACAGTCGGATATAAGTGAATTGTTATATTTATGTCGTTTTGTGTATATTATCCTTATCTATTTGTTGATGTGAGCGTCCCAGTATGCGGATTAACCTATACTGGTTTTTGTCACTCTGCTGTTAAATAATTATAATGCTAAGTTTCTTAATATTTTTTTTAATATATCGTCGTTTCAGCCAAATATCTTCCACTGTTGGACAAAAGCCTTCTCCAAGGATCTCCACATCGACCGGTCCTACGCTGCCTGCTTGCAGGTGCTACCCGCGACCTCCACCAGATCGTCGGTCCACCGAGTGGGAGGCCTGCCAATATAGGCAGGTGTTTTCCGATCCGTAGTCGCCACTCGAAAACTTATCTGCCCAAACGGCTATAGTTCTACGAGCTATGTGCCCCGCCCACTGTCACTTAAGGTTGGCAATTCTGCGGGCTATGTCGATTACTTTAGTTTTCCTACGGATCTCCTCGTTTCTGATTCCATCACGTAGGGACCAAGCAAAGCACGCTCCATCACCCTTTGGGTGACCTTAAGCCTTCCCATAGTAAAGGACCACGTCTCTGTTTCATAAACCAAACAATAAGCGAGACTAGATCTGGGAGGAACTTAAGGGCACATTTTTACGCTTGCGGAGTTTAAGCAAATTTCGCGAGCCCCGGGCACTGGATAGGAGAAATTAAAAAAAAAATCCTATGGCGTTCTTTTAAATGCTTCGGACGACTCTGAAAGTCTTTAGTCCCGGCTGTATATGTAGTTATAAGCGATCACTAATAAACTAGCAAACTGGGTACGAGTGGTGGTTTAGGGCCCTATGTCTCTATGTTGTTTTAGCAGAGCCCTGTGACCCTACAATGAGGCGGTAAAAGTCTCACGATGACTATAACGGACATAATGGAATTTTTAATTATATTAAGATTGCATGTTTCGTCGACTACAATGTTTTAAAATATTCATTTCTGAGACATTTTTTATATAAAAATACATTGCAAGAAATATATTCACTAAAAATTGGGAACGACGGAAAAGATCTTCATACATCAGACACGATCCTCACATACAAATATATCAAAAGTTTCTTTGCTTAATAGAATAATTATCGATATCACGTGGTAAACAAAAATGAAGGTAATATAAAAAATGATGTTTGTTAATTCAAAAAAGATTAAAACTACATATATATTTTCATATTATAATGTTTCAGGCATTTCTAATCTCTCACATCCTGTATACAATATTTTACAATCTTCAGTTACTCTGTGGGCGTTGTCATATTCCCGATGTTCATCTCTATCAAATGGAGATCCTTTGGGTAATCTGAAAATAAAAATAAACAAAGTTGTTATTTGTTATGTAAGTTTTCATTTTCCTATACTCATGTTATTTTTTCTATTTATTTGTCATATTAAAATTTAACAGAACAAAAAACAAACGCTCAAACTTCCTAATATAAATAACTCAGAGGAACCACAGTGGTTATATTATGTATTCAGATTCTACACCATGAGTTTAATATTTAAGATTATTTAGGCATTTGCCAAACATTTGTGTCACAATTCAACAATTAATTTAAGAACAAAAAGCAATACACTGCATTCAAAAAAAGTTTTAGTTAATGTTATATGAGAACAGTATCACAATCAAAGTGGTGAATTTAGAAATGTATACGTTGTGGTTGTGTGATTAAATTATAAATTCAGCACCAAGAACACCCTTTGTAGAATTGAACAGGTAAAACGAAAAATCCTAGTGATACAATGGATTTATTGTTTCATATTTTTATTCTTACTTGACTCGTTGAACGCGATTGACGCCATAGAAAATCTTTTTTTTGTTGGGCGCCATGGCATTCAAAGGCGCTTTATATAGGTGCCACATATATTGTTGAATTTGTATAGAGAAATAATAGCTCGAACTTTTATAGCACTGGCGATATTGCTACTGTGACACTAACTAGTCATCGTAAAAAAATATTTTTCACTAATAAGAGTTTTATAACTAGAATACTTAAGTATTCATACTTAGTTTTATAAATACAGGTGATTTGGGTCTAATGTATACGAGTGGTTTATTTATATTCATTCATTAAAACAAATGCACAATTAATATTATAGCATTAAAAGAAGTATTAAGAAATTCATGTTTTTAATTGCGTTTGTTTTTAATGATAGTTATTCACAGCAGGAAATCTACCAGCTCTGAACCCCGGTTGGATATGGTATCCTGTAGAACGTTGTAGTATCATCATCAACATTTATGAGAAATAACGAAAAAAGATAAAAACATTTTTTGAAGTTAATTACGAACATAGAGTTCTTTAGTCATCTAAGTTAACTTAAGGCTTTTTTTGTTATCGACTTGAAAATAATTGAATTCGCCGTGAGGTATTCGGCTGGGTAGAATAACATCAACTTTTCACACTTAAGGGTGTTGTGAAATCATGAAACTATACACCTCCCGTATATAAGAAATGCAGTGTTTCCCAATTTTTGTATTTTACTGCGAACACTCCATTTTCCATCAATCTGTGGTTGTCTTTAGGTTGAGATAATTTAAGGTCTAGAAGATAAGATCATATGAGCTCTCAAACTCAAACATTGTTTACTAAAACATCGAATCCAATACGAGTTAGGACAACTTGACATTTTGTTATAGATAACATGAATACGAAATAAAAGTAATAACACTCACGTGAACACTATCCTAAAGAATTCCTCCAGGAATGTTCCTTGTCTCGGAGCAACTTGTGCGGCTTCGCATAGTTTGTACAACACACATTGTCGCCCATCTTGCCCCAGTCTGTACACAAATTAAAACAACTTGAACCTTTAAAATTGCACAAACACCTGAAAAACCAACTTCGTCTCCGAGACGTCAGGTAAGAGGGTTTTTACAGGGGTATTTCAAATCTTATAGAAATATTTCATTATTTTAATCTATAATCTAAGATCACAATGATTTGTGTGTTTGTCTGTTCGCTCGTTTTCCCGCTCTTTTTTCATTGTATACGCGTTACCATAGTGCCTAAGAATAACATTCAAGAAGGCTAAGAACGGTTAGCTATAGGTGTAGTCGTAGAACCGAAACGTTAGCGCGATTTATTTCGGTACAGCGACATCTAAAACTGAGACACAACAACGCGTGGCTGGGTCAGCTAGTTTAATATAATTCTCATAAAAAATAAAATAAAGAAACTTAAACCTTTTACAAATAGCAATCGCCTTTTTAAGTGTAGGTAATTAATAATTATCCTGGACATATTAACTATCTTACAAAAATTCTCTCTTTCTTTCTCTTTCTCAACATTTATTTATTTATTCAATATCATTGCTATAAAAGCAATGATATTGAACAGTTTCTTATTTTTGATAATTTTTTGCACTCACTAGTGATATCCACGGCAACAATCAATACTCACGCAGTAAGCAATTTTTCTACTTTCTCAAATAGATCTACACGACTGTTTCTATGAAAGTCAATGGTATCGTTGTCCATATGGGTTTTATTCAGATATTCTCTTGTCAATTGTTGTTCATGCATCTTCATTCGATCCATTTTAGTCTTTAGTATCTCCTTGAACGTTTTCTTAGTAGTATCTTCTTCGATACTTCGCTTTGAAAAAGCTGGATTAATGAGCGTTTTACTAAAAAAAGAATCAAAGAAATAAAATAAATTTAACATACAGCGATTATAAAGATTAATTTGCAAACACACCCAAAATTTGCTTACTCAATTATCAATATTTTTAAATATAACTCAATATTATTTTTTACGTTAACATAACGATAACGGGTAATTGACCCGCTGCATTTGTTTGAAGTGATTACAAAAATATCATTTAAATCATTAGACAGTATTAACACATGTATAACGATCATTCCTTTATTAATACTTTGCTAAGACGGCGGTCAAATCGTTAGGATAAAATAAATAAAACAGGTTGTTGTTACATATTTAACTAATGTGGTAGTTTGGGTTAGTGCGTACGGCAAGTGATTGCAAAGGTTCAACTATTTTCACAAGTACCCTTATCGAATAAATGAGCAATAAAATTTGTTTCAGCTTATTTGTCAAAGAACACAGGTCAAGCCTTGCTCCTCACTGCGTCGGTAGTCGTTATAACCCTATTGTCTTTAGTAAAACTTGTATCCCATCATTCAAATGCTGATAATACTATTACCTTTTATAAGGAACTTTAGCTAAAAGCTGCCCTTTATCGTCGACATAGTAAACGCTGTTTTGTAAATCTCCTCTTCTCAATGCTTCTTTATCATATCCTTTTAACATATAGAAAAATTTGGGGTCTGTTGGTAGACTCCATGCTAACGCTGCAGTGCTGCCATATAGGAAGATATCTCCTATAGTAATCAAAGCCGAGGTTTGTGTGCAGAATACTGAAAAAGATATTAAACATTTATATACATCAGCAAACACCTCATTTTGTACTTATTGATTTTGTTCAGAATCCTTAATATAAAAAATGATTTTTGTTTTAGAAAGTTTAGTTTATTCTGTTATTAAGCCATTGTCTAGCTTAGTTACAGTAAAATGTCATTCTTTTCTTACAATTCATCTAAATGATCATAGTACTTTTTGGTGTTACTTTTTTATCATTTGAGCAGGAACTTTTTAGAAGCTTTAATTTACTTTCACCTGTCCCGGTGAAGGTAATGAAATCTTACAAATTAAATTTGACCCACTTTCTGGCTACCGATGGAGCTAAAATTTTACCTGCATTGGTATATCGCGTGACAATGCAATATTATGGTAACATCGAGCTGACTTGATGCTAGAGCTGCAAGGTGGTCATAGGAACTACGCAATAAAACGACACAATCCCACCGGGTATGGACTCGGTTAATTGGTCTTGATGAGTAATTTGGTTGTAGATAATATCCGTATGCAACCGCATCAAATTTGGGAAAATAAGTTCGTTGGATTTGATATGAATGTGGGTTCTATCTGATAAGATGGATGACCCAATGCACAGACACAGGTCAGTAGGTACACAATGACAAAGAGAAAAACAACAATACTAAATTATTTTATTATTACCTGCATTTTAATAGGTCATGGTATCTTCGACAGCCGATGGCAACCATGTTAGAGAGTATTGGCGCTAATTTTTGGCAGATAAGAATGTTCGGCATGTATCAAGATAAGCTGGCTATCAACCTATTAACCATCTTGCCTACCCATCAAGATGAGTTAACTATAAGTTCTATGTACAGTATGTTGAAGTATTTAAAGTTAAACTAATCATGACGTTCCGATTTCTTTATAGGAGCCATGATCAGAGGACAACTAACTTTATCATTACCTCAGGTCAGAATTATAAAAAAGAAATTCATAATAGAAATGTTTAAATTCATAATTGATCCGGGAAAAGTGGTTTCATTTATAAGATGGACAATTCTATTGTTATAAGATGACCTTCTTATTACAATTACTGTCTGTTACACAGTAAAAAAGTTTAAACTACTTGCTCAGTGACGAATATACCACCTCCTACTTGTTTTTGAAATATACAATGCACCGAAAACAAAGAATTGGTGGCTGATAGTTACTAAACTTCAACTTAGTTATGATCTCAACAAGTCGGTGTGTCCATGATGAAATCTTGGCAAATCTTGCGTAATGGAGTACATCCTTACAAAGTTCAGCTGACGCAATAACTAAACATCACTGACCTGATGCTTTCACTGGTTGGGATGTCACCAATTGTATCTGTAGTAGATTTTAAAATTCGTCCTCAAAACAAGAACAGCAAATTGACCATAGTTGAAAGAAAGGAAAACAAGTAGAATCATACTATCGGCATATCGACTAGCGGTGAAACGAATATTCGAAGAATAAATATACTTGGCGAAATAACTATACGGAGTATTCATGGTCGGCCAGTTTGTTTCGGAATAATGCTCTTGACTCATTTTCCGCAAAGTAAATTTTTAATAAATGGCTTAGTAAACAATAAAAATTTTCTTGGAAAAAAGCATAGGTAATTGTTAGGAGACGCTCATGAGAAGCCGTTGCATTTTGAAATAAAGACTGTTTGGTGAAAATATTAGGTTCGGGGCATATTTGGTCCTTATTTTTTAAGACTGAAGTTCATGCTGCTGTAACTGCAAATGTCAGTCTTTACTTTTATATGATTCGGAATTTTCTTTAGACGGAAATTGAAAGAAAGCGATCTGATGGACGGTTTCAACAAGATGGCACCACCATCTAATAATTCGGATTCCTGATCTCAAGATTCAGGGACCGAAGATTGTATGTAACATAACACGTCATCAATGGTATAGATGTGCCATTATGCCTAAAATTTATGGGTAATTCTATCTCTTGTTTACGCTACCACTAATAATATAATGGTAGAGACATATTTAACTGTAAAAGGTTATCTGTACTTAGCTAAAGTGACGCAGGTATGGTCAATATGGGTTAACTCTCAACAATAGCAAAAAAATTGAACATTTTTAATAAAGAAAGGGATAGTTTTCATAACCACACCGTGCTTTCCTACAGGATAGGGTAAATCTCGACATAAAGTAAATCGCTAACTATTTTGACCACTTACATATATTTTGTATAATAACCTTGGCTATGTAAATAAGGTTTAAATAAGAAGAGCAAGTAAAATTATTAGCGGAGTTTAATATAGGTTTGAGAATCAATGATTTATGAGCATATTAAAAAACCGAAAAATAACGTCATTTAAAAAATGCCATTTTATCTGTCTATTTTTATGGTAATTGATTTTGTTTATTACACTCAAATATTGTACTTAAGCTTACGAAAGCGAATCCTTTACAATAATACCCTGGTCAAATGAAAGTCGAGCCTTGCTTGAGGCATTGTCAGTAAACTGGCCTAAAATTGTGATAATTTCTAAAAGAGGCCTTTGTTCAACGGCTTCAAAGTGTAACACAATTATTTACCTACCTAATTGAAATGAGCTTCCGTCTGGAAACATCAAAAACCGTTTTCTTCTCGACAACAACTTAGAGCCACTGTTTCGTCCTAAACAATTTGAGTGGGTCTCATTTGTTGCTGCTAATCCATTTACTAATATTTGTATAAGGAACATCATCAGCGGAATATTTTTATTTGTGATAAGCATTTTCTTGACATCTTCTACGAAAGAAGTTTATTCACTATTAACACACTTACACCTTTTTTAAAGTCTCTAATTTAAAAATCGAACACAAAGTCGCACTTGACAGATACCACATAACGTACTGCCCTGTCTGACTTCCCATTCGGGGGGCACAAATATTGAGAATTGAAACATCAATTAACATAGAACGTGTCAACCAATTTACAGCTATTTCGTGCTACAAATGTTAAAATATATGGACTTGGAAACAAAAAAACAGGAAATTTAACATTCTGTCCTGCAGTTTCTGTTTAAAATAAACTCGGCGTCAAAAAAATCGCACCTTATAAAAATCTTATTCAAAAATTCCTAAACCTTATATAGAGGATAGTGTTAGGTATCATTAGAAAGGTAACAAAAAGGAGCATCAAACAACAATTAAGTGCAATCTTTTTTTTAATTAAAATTATACAAAAAGCATAAAAATTTGAAAAATAATAAAAAATCTTAATTAAGTCCTAATTAATAATCGATAATTTACAAAAAAAATGTACAAAAAGTGTCTTAAAATTAACTCAAAATCTAGTGTTACCCCCCCTTGCCCTGATGACGGCTTCCATACGGTCCCTCATAGACCTCACCAACTTCAGGAGCTCTTCTTGAGGGATAAGACCCCATTCTTCAATCACCGCGGTTTGGAGTTCCTCTAGAGTCGAAGGAGCCGGATCCCGAGATCGAACCTTACGTTTAAGATGGTCCCAGAGGTGCTCTATCGGATTCAGATCAGGACTTCTCGCTGGCCACTGCATCACAGGAATTTGGGACCTCCGCAGGAAGTCGTTCACGATGGCTGCAGTGTGTGCGCGAGCGTTGTCGTGCATTAATGTGAACCCCTCGCCAAAAGATTCGGCAAAAGGGACCACATGCACATCCAGGATCTCTGTGATATAGCGGCGCGCAGTCAGCGACCCTTGTCCGCGAGCACCTCCGGTCCGGGAGACGCAGACCAGGTCGGTTTTGCCGGCAGCCGACATACCGCCCCAGAACATGCAGGATCCGCCTCCATATTCCACCGTCTCCTGGATGCAGGCTTGAGCGAAACGTTCACCCTGCCTCCGGTATACTCTTCTTCGTCGGTCGTTGCAGAAAAGACACACTCGTGTCTCGTCTGAGAAGAGAACAGCTCCCCACTGCTCAATGGTCCAATCGACGTGGTCGCGAGCAAACTGCAAGCGGGCTCGTCGGTGCGCTGCAGTCAATTTTGGACCTGTAGCAGCTCTGCGGGCTGCTATGTTCTTCTCCTTCAGTCTTCTTCTAACCGTGGATACACTCACGGTGCGTCTGCGAACTGCCTGGAGCTCCTGTTGCAGCTGAACAGCGTTTGAGAAGCGATTTCTCAAAGAGTACGACACAACGAACCGGTCGTCTCTTTCCGAAGTGCAGCGACGTCTACCGGACCCATGTCGCCGGATATAGCCACCGGTCTCTAAAAAGCGCTGGTAGACTCTACGAACCGAAAAACGGCTCAGATTCAGTTGCCGGGCGACATCACACTGCCGCACCCCTGCTTGCAGTAGTGCAACCACTTGAGCGGCCTCATCAGCTGTAGTGTCCATTTTCCAGATGTTCTTTCTTCAGTAAAATCAGTGCGTGTGTCCCCTTCAACGGTTTAATAGCGAATGACCCACATTGAACCCGTGTTGACCTCTTTATACCCACAAAGTTAGCGCAACTCGCGACTCTCCCGAGCAGCAAAATTTCCTTAGAATTTTTGTGACCCTTTATTTGTTGCTTTAGGTTTTATTTGATAATGAAAAATAATGTTTTTTTATTAAGTTAATTAAGTAACCTTTTAAATAAAATTATAATTAATACGACTGCATGTGCATATCCAGAGTTAATGCCATTTGAACGTGATTTTCTTAGAGGTGCGATTTTTTTGACGCCGAGTGTAGTTACTCGTTTTCTTTACAGGGAGAATAATGAAACAACCAGATAAAAATAAAACATTTTATTATACAATACGTGAGGTTACATGTTGGTATTAGTTTCTTTATTGAGAACCGTAATAAAATGGCAATGTGCGAAACTTACACCTCATAATAGGAGCTAATTAGCTTCATATTATAACAAACTAATGTGGGGCTTGATGGCACAGCGGGTTTACGCGTTCGGAGTCAGATCACGGGGAACTTTTGAACGGGAAACTTCCGCGTGGGCCGGTCTTTTAATGGGTAACCAAAAAAATTTTATTTGGCATCTTTCGTGCATCTAAAGGAAAACTAAGCTACTACTCCCGGCTGCATCTGCTATTTTCAACAGCTACATCATGCCAGCGTGATGAGTAATGGCCAATTCTCCTTACGACGAAACAGTGGGGAGATTAATATACTATGATAATAATAACGAATAATGTTTTATGCAATCTTACTATACTGATGACTATATAATTGAATGTAACAACCTTATTTTAACAAAATGTTAAGAACAATGCTACCTTATCATGGTATCAAACAATAAACATTGAATAAGACACAAATTATTATACTTCTTTGTCAATACTCAATAGAAGGTAATCGAGTCCACTTAATTTATTTCTATTTTGACTGAACACTGACTTTACGAATTCTTTTGCCGTGTTCACAGTTTAACGCCACACTTCATACTATGAATACGACTATATGAAAATAAATGCATTGTCGATATCCATATAAAGTATAACATTATTCACCATCTCAGCCTAAAAACGTTTACTGCTGGACCGAAGCCCCCCTCAAAAATGATAAGGTTTGGTCACAAATTCCACGCTTAGCGAAGAGGTTAGAAATCGCAAAAAGACACCAACTTACAAACTCAGTTAGTGAATATAATGTAAACGAGGAACTGACTCGTTTAGTTTTACAACATACAATAGCAAAAAGTACATAGCAAGAGATTTATTTATAAATAAAAGCAAATTTTATTGTATAACATTAAAATAACTGAAGGTATGGTAACATTCCTGTCTTACATTCATACTAACCTCAATAAAAGATAGGACATTCTTTGTTTCAGTGATACTAGGAACTTTTGTTATTAATGGTCGGAACAGAGCAATAGCACTATGGTATAGCTCAATCTGTTACTAAGTAAAGGTTATAGAATTCGGCCGCTACGCAGTGGATCGTGTCTATATAATAATCAGAGAGAGTAGTTTCCATTTCTTATATGAAACATAACATCATTTATCAAGATAAAACATTTTTTTATTTTGTACTTAAATTATGTAATACGTTTATTTCCTAATTTTTTCTTTGGAACATGAACATAACATTTATATTTATTAACAAAACAAAAGAAATTTCATATCAATGTTATAATCTATTTTATGGAAGATTTCGAGAAAATATGATCCCCATTTCGTTTTATGGCAGCAAAAGTAGTATGTATGTTCCATGGAACAAATAGATAAAAAATGTGTAGTTTTGTCCGATGATCACATCGCTGGTTTGCAAAAATAGCGACCGAACTAAAAACTTTTGATTTTATAGAATAAGGTTTTCATATTTCTTATTAAATCTTTTATCGTATACCAAAAAATATAATTGTATCTCTTTCGAGTGAACGGTGGCGCGATATCTGCATTGCTTCTCTGTTCATGATAAAATATCAAAGATTTAAGATCGTTTGGCATATTTAGTTCAATTTGACAGATTTTTGACTTGCATCAATATTCTCGCAAACCAGCGACATGTTCTGTAACTTTTATAACTACTGAGTCACCAAAGTGACTACAGACATCAGGCTACTTTGGTTGGTTGTTGGGCCTATGGAAACTCCAAAGGTGTGTGTGTTCACTGAGATATATTTAGCCAGTAGAGTTTCTTAATTATGATAATATTTGCCATCAATTTAATGTCCGACCGCTAGTAATGGGTCGATCCACTGTGCTCTGGACAGTAATACTCTTCTTGATCTCTTAGTACTATGGTAACTTGCTTGAATATTTATCTTAAGAAAAATTTGTGCAAAATAAACATTCTGTAAGTCATTCAACTAATATGTTATATTGATCGTTCCATAAAAAATAAAAGAACCTTAAATTAAATTAAATTAAATTAAAACACTCTCGGTAATAATTTCTTTGAAAAGTAACTATATACATGGAAAAACAAAACATATTTATAAAAATTACTTCAAATCAGATAAGTCGGGATATAATTAAGAACAGATTTAGAAATAAACAACAGATTCAGAATTACAAACACAAATGCAACCATTTATGATAAAAAACATATATGACGTATTCATGTCTGAAAGAAAATATCATCATTCTCTGGATAGACAGAAAACAATAATTCATAATAGCTAGAGATGAAGCGGTGGTGTAAGTGTTTACAAAACAAGCCTTAGTATAATAAAAAAACCGACTTTACAGGCAACCATTTTTTTTTTTTTTTTTTTTTGCCTGTAAAGTCGGTTTTACGGGCGAAGATTTTACGTGACAACGTCTTTTTCTCGGTAGAATATTTATTGATATGAATATAATTAAATTGCACAATGCGCGCGGCAGACCGATCATAGTTGAGTGGGAGAGAGACGCAAGGCATTCGGCGGGCCTCTCTCTCGTTCGGTGACTCATCGTAACGTTACCGAGCGTTACACTTTTTCATAAGTGACTCCCAGCCGCAACCTAATTTAAGACGTTGTCACGTCAACAAATACTAAAAACGAAATATATACATGTTCTTGAAGTAATACAATTTCGCAGAATTAAAATATAGATAAAGATATAAGCACCTAATATTAGTTATCACACCACACACAGTTGTTTTACGCAATAAACTATCGAGATAGGTTTTAATAGGAAAATGAATTTGAAATCCGAAGGTTCTTATAAATATTTTCTATGTTCTATGCAAATAAGTTTCTGTTTAAAAAAATATATTGAGAAAAGTATTTTCCTTATTCTGATTTCTTTAGTACTCCAGTTGGTAGTAGAGAATTTTTTGATCATTATAGGAAATAGGATCGATTGCCACAAAAATGAGTATCTTATATTACACAATACTTATTTCCTTGTTAATAATAATGTTTGTGAATGGGGATGAAAATTTCTCAACATTATATGAAAAAATATCTTATACCAATTTTCCTGTAACTATAACGGTAAAGATATCTCCCCCTACTACCCCATCCAAATTCGCATTTTATATCTTAATACCTTATGATTGAGTTCATATTTTTATATTACATAACTGTAAAGTGCCTTGCTACAACTCTTAAATAATGACTTACCGTAAGTTCCCAAAAATTACTCTATAATAGTAAACCATTTGCTTTTATCTGATGTAGATATACGAATTGGTAAGTGGTTATACAAATGTAATTATTTCTGCCTCTAATGTATTTATAAGTAAAGTTGCACCATGTGCTGAGAATGGCCACCTCCCAGCTAACTACCAGTTACGTCTTAATCTATCTCTTTCGCTCCAATGGTCTCTTCTCTTTCTGGAGTAAATTTACACAGAAAAACTTTGATTCCTGTATTAACGATGAATTGTTTTATTATAGTATTAATTTCCAAAATCTCTTTATTTGGGCGTTCAACGTTTATAATTTTTGTTTATACTTGACGCGCTGTTGCCAGCACACTCCTCAACGAATATTAAAAATGCACACATATAAAGCGTACCCCTAACTAAAAGTTGGTGAAATGCTTTTGGAGAGACATACTGTTGTCCAGGACAACGCACATTAAAACAAAAGCAAATCGGTTAAATCAGAACAATACACGTAAAAAATCTTAACCTACAAAATCAAAAGATTATAAAGAAAAAATTAACATGTAATAAATTACTAATAAAATATGACACTTATTATTTAGATCAAAACTAAACAAAGCATGATAAATAAATATGAAATAAACAACTATAATTCGAAAATATATATGTACTTATATTAATCACACAATCATCAGGAATTTGAATAAATTAAATACTAAATGGAAAAGAAATTGATACGTTAACGAATCAAGTTATAAATAAATATACAAAATCAATGTCCATCTTATAACAATAAGACACTCAACAAGCACCGAGATGTTAATCTGGAGATAAAAGAACCCAAGGAACAATACTGTCAATAGCAAATCTATCAAATATATATCAAACTACTGTACGCTTTAACGTTGGATCTTATATCAGTATAGTAATATAAAGTGATATATTTTATTTCAGGAGTGTATAAACTGATGGTCTGTAGACTGTAAACTATGCATTTTTCTTGCTTATAAAGAATACTAAGTTTATATGTATTTAAAAAAGCATTAACGCACGTAAAAGAAAACGTTTATAACTTGGAATGTTTAAAAATAACAATTTAAATTTTGTTCTTGGATAATTCCAAAATTTACAAATTTCTCAATTAAAAAAAAAATCTCGCCAACCAAGACAGAACATTCATTATTTAGAAAAAGTTATAAAATGTATTTATAACTTTTTCTTATTTATAGAATAAAGTTATCTTAAATAAATGCTCTTTCCCCGTGACCATAACCATGATGCTCTATATGCAACGTATTATCTATGGTTATTATAACCCTGCTTCATATTTTACTAGCTTCTAAATTGTCACTTAAAAATATGTTGATGGCTTTCAAATAACAAAAATCTCAAAGTGTTATCCGTTACATAAGCCGACGGGTTTTTATTTCCGGGTTCTAATTTATTTCATTAATTTTCTAATAATCGAGTACCTTAAAATTACACTATTTTTCAAAAACACTTTGCTACTAAATTGGTTCGGAGATAGTTGAGTTGCAATCAGGGTATGATTCTTCACAGGAATTCGTAGAATTAATAGCTTCATCATAATCATCAGATAATTCGTCTTCTATTTGTCCTTTTGGCAATCTAAAATAAATATTAATCCATATTTACTGATAAGAAAATATTTGAGACATGGTAATGTTATTCAGTAAAGTCTTGTACATCTTGGTGTATATCTACGTCACTACGTCATCTACGTCACTATAGTCAAAAAAGAGGTTTAGAAGCACTTATAAAGCGATACTCTTTAGTATAATAAAAATGGATTCCTGACCGTTCGAAATTAGAATGCTATCCTATTCGCGCTTATTCATACAACACCAATGCCAATGAAGGCGTTTGGACCCAATTCGTAAGATTACTCTTTAGTGTAAAAAAGATGAATTCCTGATATCCTATATTTGAAAGTATTTACGCCTTTTTCTTCTTAGATCCAACTACACGCTTTGTGTCCACTGCCTGCCACATTATGAGAAGAATGTTCGCGGGTTATGAAAACATAGAAATTCACTCAGCTTCATAGCATAAGATTACAAAACGCCAAAGAAATCTAAATGTCACTTCAACAGAATGTTCGATAGAAATGTTGAACAAATTCGCCCCAAAGTGGATATCTCTAAAACCGTAAAAAGAATATCAACTTACGTGAACACTGCTCTCAGTATCTCTTGAAAGAAGGTTCCCTGGGGAAGGTCGCGAGTTTGTCCTACAAGGCATAATGTCTTTAGAAGGCACTGCCTACCATCTCCACCGAGACTAAAAAAAAAATATTTCGATAAAATTACATTATAGATGGTTTAAAAACATTTGCTTATAATTGGTCCCGCAAATTTGCGCGCCGCTCTCGAAATGCTTGCTTTATTTGATATTATTCAAGAATTATTTTAATTTTTTATTGAACTGTTTACATAAAAAGAGTGTTTTCAGTTGCAAATTCTTCTTGTCATTCAGATTAACTGAAAAGGATAATTAAGGAAAATTACGTTCTCGTACTCATCTGTTAGATTCGAAATTCCAAAAATTTCGAGACTGAATTTGTTCAGGGAAACGAGTCCCTTCATAAAATTTGATTTCCACATCAGTCGCACTTCAAATGACCATTCATAAAAAAACACGTTTAATCAAATATGACTAGTAAAGAACAAGTAAATATACGTACCCCCTGAGCATTGTCTCAATTTTCTGGTAAAGCGAGCCGCGGCTGCTCCTGTGAAATTCGATGCTACGTCTCTCCATGTGTTCGCTTTTCAAAAACTCCCGTTTGTTTTTCGAAGCGTGCATCTGCTTCCTGTCTATTTTGAATTTCTCTCGCGTTCCTTTTTTGAATTGAGGCGATGAAAGCGCGTCTGTGCTCCGTTTCGCGAAAGCTGGATTCACGATAAACTTCCTGCGAGTTACAACCGGCCAGTGTTAATTAATAGACAATTCTATTAACCTTTTTCGACCCAATAAAAAGTAAATTGGTTAACCTAATTAACGATCTCTTTCTCCACAAAGACGAATAAGTACTATCTTTATTCTTCTACCCTGACTAAAACGCAGCGAAAATTTATGAAAAGTTTTTGCTATGCCTTCTATGTTAAAAATGAGCCTTTATTCATTGTCAATTATTCTGTTAAGTGCAGTAAGTACTATAAACATTAAAAGTTAAAAGAAAATCAAGATTACCTTTTATACGGCCTTTTGTAAAGCAGTTTTCCATTCTCATTGGTGTAATAAATGGCTTTGTTGTCGGCCCTTCGATGAAGTGGGTCTGCGTGATGGTTGAATGGAGAATAGGGGTCTTGAGGAAGCTCATATGCCAAGGCTGACGTATATCCCCACAGAACAATATCACCAATCGGAGATATGTTTGGGAAAGTGAGACAGAACACTGGAAACAATTGAACGTTAATATCAACAGTACTAATAGAATATTGTCAACAGAGATCCTAGTAATAGTGCCGCTTAAATAGTATTATCGAAAGACCTTGCAGCAGTTTCCGAACGTATTAATTTATACACGTATAGTTTATTTTTTTTCTAGACGAGAAATACCCAAGTTATTGTGAATCTAGGGACCTAATCTAATATACAAAAAAAATATGAAAGTTACACCTATAAGAAGAAGGAATTCAGTTATATACACACGTGCAGAAGAATTATATATATAAAGATTTTGGAATGCATCCTGATGTAGAAGAGTAGTAGTAGGTTTTCAAGGTATTATGTAGCAGTTAGCATAAATATCTGTTTTAAGTTCTTCAGATTCCGCTAAAATTTCCATTTCAATGAGTAGACTTGACTTGACTACCATATTAATAGTGTAAAAAGAAAAGTGTTATGTTTGGTATTTTCATAATTTTTCGTTAAACTTTCGAGCGGGATAAATTAAAATATATCAAGAAACGTTTAGCTTCCACCCGAGTGTTTACATATATTGTGTTTGGTTTGCCTTTGATAGTCTTAGATCAGGTTTTCCCAGAAAATACTTAAATTATACATAACAAGAAGTATTTTTTATTTTCATCCAAGTTATAAGTTATCTGTGTGTCAAATTTCATGTAAATTTGTTCAACCAGTTCAGCGTGATTGCGTAACAAACATACATAATTTCACATGTACTTATGTATGTAAGATTAAAAATGAGGTGTTTTTCGAAAAATGCACAGAGAGCTAACTAAAACCGCGACAAATATCGGTATCAGTACAGTTGCTTTATTACATTTGTGTTAAAGAGTTAATGATTAATTTTGAATTATGCAAAGGAAGTGAAGCTTGTATTCTTATAAGGCTTCACACAGAATATTTCTTCTCTTTCTGCTCTTAGGTATATAATGCAAGGCAGAAATTTGGAATGCTTGAAGATCAGTTTAACATATTCACTTACAAATAATTGGACTAGTCTTTAGAAATTATTATATTACTTATAGGTAGTGATGTTTATATAGCCCAAAAAGTGTCAAAAGTATAAACAACCCGCCTAAAAGCCATCGTAAGTAAAATGGCGCGTGCCGGATTTACGTCACACGACAGAAACAATCAAAAGTTTAGTTACCCTTTTTACTGTTAAGTGACGTCATTACACATACAGCCATATAGTAAATAAATACTATGTATAAATACAGCCTAGTCTGCTTGCTTATAAAACATTTCTCTCATGTTAAAAGCATTTTTTTCTTTCTGCGAATCGATTGTACGAACAATATTTAAGTCTATTAATAAAAATAAACAATATCTTTCATATAATTTGAATTCAATATTTTTATTGAAAGCAATTTACATTGCAAACGCTGTCTGAACCCTTTTAAATTTTCCTATACCATTGTAACGATAAAATCTCATTATCAAAATAGAATCATCACGTTCATCACACGTTAAGTTTGAATCTACCGTAAACAACATTTCTCAACAGTAATTAAAAGTTTTGCCGAACGAAAATGTTGTTTAAATTGAGTTACGGTTCGAAATTCATTCAAATATTACATCAACAAATCATTGTCAATATTAACTGACATTGATTTATTTGTCAGGATTCCCCTTTAATTCTTTTTCTGAAACCAAAAGTATATATGAGATAAATAAAATTATGTAACAATACAAAAAATTTAAAATATAACGACTACGCCATATGTACCACATTTTTCTTTAATTTTTACTTATTATGTTAGATCAGCGTATGATTATTATAAATAATAATAAACTCCATACGGTGTCTGCAATGGAAACTGAATAATTAATAGAAATCACAAGTATGTAAAGAAATTACCATTAATCAGGAACAAGGGCAATAACATATGATATGCTTTTACCAAGATTCAAACTGTCAAACCAAACGAGTAATGTAATATCAATACGAAAGACCCGAGTATTTTCCTATACCATATAACTATGCAAAAGTATAATTAATGTATAATAATATAAATTATGCAGAAAAACGATAACTGACTTGTGCATCTTCTTCCAATTTAATAGACATATTATTTGATGTACTTGTGGATAGACGCCCGATAGAAGTTTCAAAGCGTAATATGTCGATAGTTTCTGTTCTGAATGTCTGTAAAACCGTTAATAACGATCAATATTAACTTATAACTCACCCAACTGCAAAGAACTACCTTCAGGAAACACTAAGAATCTTTTTCTTCGAGACAAAATAACACTTTTCTCATTGTCATTAAGGTTGAATTCTTGAAAGGCCGACTGAATCAATGATAACAAAAGAAAAACGGTAACTGACTTGTGCATCTTTTTCCAATTTAATAGACATTATTTAATGTACTTGTGGATAGACGTCCGATTGAAGTTTCAAAGAGAAATATGTCGACAGTTTCAGTTCTGTATGTCTGTAAAACCGTTAATCACGATCTCCAAACATTTGCAACTAACCGTTAGAATATTGAACAGGTTAAGTATGTTACAAAAAGTTTTGGACCGAGCATTCTGTTGGACTTACAAATTTAACACAAGTCAAGACTGTGCGCCCAAATCACAGAGTCACGTTGTCATTTGAAAACTTTCAACGGTCTTAGCTATCTTTTAATAATAACATTTTAATTAAATAAAAATAGTATCTTTATTACAGTTTAATGTATTGACACTAATATAGTCGAAAGAAAAAATCCAAATGTATATTAATTAAACTTTGACTTAACATTCTATTCTATTTTATTTATGGATGGTATAATAACATATTAATAAATTATATATATTTATCTACCAACAATTTTTACCTCAAAGTCCCAACCCATTTACTTCATAACAAAAACAATCGTATATATTAAATAAAAAAAATAAAAAATATATTAAAACAGACTTCGTCTATGTTACATACTTAATACTTATACCTTATTTTAATAAAGATAGACAAAATTTACGATATTGCCCCAGCCTTCATGTGAGTCTAGTCAATTCACCATTCAAATCGAACAACATTAAAAAGAAACAACTTTTTTCGAAAAACGCTTCATTTAATGTTTTTTTTTTGATGACATGTTTCGTTTTTCCTTGTCTGAGGGGGACAAATTCTTGTACTTTCAATAAAAAAAAATCCGTGAACTGTATCATAAAATCTACATAAAAAGAATATTTCCTTTTAAATTAGCACCCTTTATGTGAAATAACATGTATTGAACGTCCAAATTTAAAGTGGACCAGGTTAGACCATTCTGTAAAAGTTAATCATAAAATCACACAAAGCCTACATTCACCAAAATACCAGTTTGTTTCCATTTAACATCGTTTCTGTGTTTAAAGTGTACCTGTCTGTAGACAACACCGTGTTTTAAAATCATTTAGTAATTGTTTAAAACCAAGTAGGTGATTAAATGTATTTCATCTTTTTAAAAATTTTACGTCCGGTAATTTGAAATTGAATACAAGAAGGTAATAATATCAAACTTCTAAGTTGCCTACTTATACTTCCTCATCCACCAATTAATGCCCTTATTGTTGTGAGACACTATCAATAGTACATGGTGAAAATGACATAGCTCATAATATGAATCCTTTGCTGATTGACGAGTTTTAATGACTTCAGATGCAGCTGGGACCAACAGCTCCACTTATTTTTGGAAACAAGAGAGATCTAGATCACTTTTTGGTCATTTATCCCATGACTGGATTTTGAGAAAGTTGCTTAATTTCAGCAATTGTGAGCCATAACTAACCGCGCGCTAACCACTGCGGCATTGAGCTTATCTTAATCATCTTGGGTTTATTTTAATTCATATTACACATTAATTTGAATTATTCCAGATCACCGGTTTCTATTTTTAAAAGGGACTAATTTCAATTACTTAAGTAAAATTTAGACATAAATTTTAAGTCGATTGGGAAAACGACATGCAAAAGTTGTATCAAATAATACTATTGTCCTATATCTTTCTGATAGCTTTCTTAATGATTGATATGGGAAGCGCAGACGAGACAAAACCAAAGACAAATACCAGACAAAGAAGATATCTCAGCTTTGCAAATACTACGAAGTTCTTTGTAAGTTTTATTTTGTATATCATTAAGGTTAAAATAAAATGCATACAATCACAATGGTGTACGTGGTATGTAACATTTACTTTTATAAGTGTAGAATATCAACAAATAACTTAGGGTCACGTCTTGACTGTGCTATGAAATAGTCACAAAGCAAGCACGACTTTATTGCTCGGTATAGGCCTCTCGCGATGAGGATAAAGAGCCTTTATGATCAATTAATTCCTGCGATCTTAATCCACCTACATACCTACCTACACTAGGAAACCCACGTAACGACATCCAGTTCGTACTCCCCATTGGAAAATCTTCCAGCCCCAACGGCAATTCGTTCTTCTTGCTATGTATCCGATTTCGTTAAGTAGTACCTCTTAATAACCAATGGAATGGTATGTCAATCAATCAATCTCATCAGGCCTCCCCCAAGGAACTTCATAACGATCAGTTAGGCGATACCCGCATCCAACGATTTCCCACAGTATTCTTTAATCTTTCTATACCAACGGTCATTCGTTCTTCTCAAGTGCTACTTCATATCCGCAATAAGTTCTCTCTGCATTTCTAACTCTATAATGCTAGAAAACTCCACGCGTCTCTCACCATTGCCCGCATGGTGATTTTAAGTCTCTTTACGAGACCCATCATCCCATTTCGTCTGCTGTAATATATCAGCGGCAGCCGCTCATTCAACATCCATTTAAAATGGCAAAACCAAGAAACAACAGTCTATAAAATATGGTACGAGTTCCATGATCGCGCTATTGGCATCGCATTGGATCGCATAATTAATACGTACTTTATCTTTTTAAATTATGATTTGTAGATAGTTTTATAAGGCTACTTTAACTTTATATTACAGTGGCGACTAAACTTCAAAGCAAACATGGTACCGTGGAACCAGATTTTTGCGCAGGCACTAGGGTTTCGTTTGAATTGGGATGATCCACCTGATACATTCCATCCATACCGTAGACTTTATAGAAGAACCGTGTACAGCAACTTGGAGCTATTATTAGATAAGTAAGTTTTCTACTATTCTACTACTCATAAAAAACGATCTTTTCTGTTTGAAATTATAAAGTAGTAAGAACTACTATATTTATTCATGGCATAACTAAAACTTAATTTTCTTAAGTTGTCATAAAGTAACAAAATTTTAAATTATATTTTATAGTATGACCGTGTCAAGACAAAGAGTAGATACTTTTCATTTGATTCATCGCGATGTATGAGAACCTGTCTTGACCTAGAAAACTCGAAAACTCGAAATCAGAGTCTATGTTTTCCAACACATGTTTCTTGTTAAAAAGGGTTACCCATTGCAATCTACTAAATTCATGATTTCTCGAATACTTGTCAGCTTTATACATTTAAACCAGTAATTATTTTTTTAACGTCACGTGTCCTCACAAGTGTTTAAAGGGATAATATATGGAATAATTATATCTAAATTGTTTCACCTCATTTGATTGGATATCATTTATCATTAAGTTTAAGTGTCTTAACCTATTGTTGATATAATTTTATTTTACCTAATTACAACTACACAACTAATCACACGACTGGAGTTTACTTCTTAAGAACGATTGTCTTTGAACAAACACTGGAAATAATAAAACAAAATGTTAATGCCCCCACGTCTTGAGTGGCCCCTCGCTTGGCCCCGCCGGGTTATTTTATTCTTTTTTGGTCACTGAAAAACGTGGGATTTTTAAATCTAGTATTATTATTTTATTCTTTTTAATTATTAACTCAACGAAGTAACCATGTGTTACGCAACAATCGGATAAGCCCCATACAAAAGTGAAAGTTGCCGAAAGTTGACCTGAAAGTGTATCTAGAAAGTTGAAAGTTATTTAGCCGTGCATTGTGATCGGGTTCTGAGCTACCCTGAAAGTTTCAACTCAGGAGGCAGGGAAGTGCCTCAAAATTGAGATACAAGATTCCAACCGGACAGACAAGACGACAGACAAGAAAGCGACCTAAGGAAAACGTGGGAAAATAAAAGTGAAAGGTGCGCACGATAGATTGCGCACAAAAAACGTAACGCTGTCATTCGGTCACTAAATTTTACTCTTCATATATCTTTTGGAGTGAACTCTAAAAATATATTAAAGGAACGTTATGTATTATTGAATAAGTGTGCTTAAAACTATTGAAAACAAAATACACCCATTAAACACATCACATAGACAAAGTTCTAAAAAATTGATGTTATGTATTAAAACGACTCGGTATTTCCTGAAAATAAGTTACTGAGAATGACCCCTAATAAAAGATAAATAATGTTTGAGCTAATCGGTATTATTTAAATTTAATTATTTTAATGCCTTAATTATTTTTAAAGAAATACTTCAAAAATATTATTGCTTCTGATTTAAGAAGGTAAATGTTCAATTGCTTTCAGAACTGGTTTGAATGGATATCACTGCATCCGTAGAGCTATTTGCGAAGTAGCGTCATTGGCACCCGAAACGAAGGGGCTGTATAACAGAATTTTAAAAATGGTATTCAGGTATGTATACGTAATAGCATTTCATTTAGATCATTTAAAGCGTAGATTAGCATAATGTGTCATGCGCGTGTGAGATTAGGTTAAAAAAGAAATAGAGAAGAGAAAAAGGCAGAATACAAAAAAAAGTATTTTAATCTCATTTAACAAATAATCATAGAATGATTTAAGCAAATAAGAAGAATGTCATGGAATAACATTTATTTAAACATTTATCAACATAATTTAGTTGAACATAAAACTATCCAAAATAACTTCATTTACTTAAACATTTAGTAAAATGGTGTGGAGCTATCCAAAATAACCTTATTAAACCATTTTTAAATATCAAGTAACAAAGCAAGGTATACACTTTACTAATTTAATTCTGGGTTCGATAATAAGAACATATTGTAACTATATACCAACACACAAGCGGTACATAGTATGTCTTCCTAACATGTACTAAATAATTGTATACTTAGCTTAGGTCCGTGCGGTGCGGCTGCTGCGAAGCAAGTGGGCCGAGTACGACCGGATCACAGTCTTTTATATGCGGTGACAAACAAGTGACGTCACATCGGACGATATTCTCTGACGTCATTCATTTGACTCTATTTAACAATTTCTTTCAAATTGACTATGAATTAATTATATCAAAAGAAGTTTAAGGAGGTTAACTAGGATATTAATCTTTTAATTGCAAAAATAACTTAATAGGAACAAATTGTAAAGGTTATTTATACAACACACATTGATTAAATTGGAGATATTAATGGATATATGAAAACAGAGTTAAGATTACTTAAAGGTTGGTTTTTGCTTTGGTAAATTATATGATTCTTATTGAAAACAATTCATCATTTACATACAAGAAAATCACTCAAACTATCAAGCAAAAGATGCTTTTCTTTAAGGTAAACAAGAAAACATGTGTAAAATACTTAACTATCATACTTTATAGTTAATAAATCTAACACGCGCATTTGTACCAGTGTCTACACTGAGAGCGCAATTGAATCTATTATGGGGTATAAAAAAAAAGTAGTGATCTACTTTTATCTTATAATATTTTATTGGGTTAATAAAGTTTTACATTAAAAACGGGGGAAAAATATTCAGTTATTAAACAATTATTAAAAATATTAAAGTTATTATTAACTAAACTATATTTTTCTTTTCTCAGGCGGCAGTCTTCTGACACTGACAATTGGCACAAAGATGTTTCCAAAGAAAATTGTATAACATCAATTAACTCCTGTCCGTTCTCATTACTGGATGTATCTCCGTATACTGATATCTAAGACAAATTCTGATAAAATTGGAGCTAAATTTTTTTGAGACTGTTAAGTGATTCCCTATCAAAATAGATTAAATAAGTTTATAGAATATCTTATATTTGTATGTAACTAGCTGACCCGGTAACGCGTTGCTATGGTAACGCTTATACAATGGAAAAAGAGCGGAAAGACAAACACACAAACAACAAAGTTGTGTTCTTAGATTATAGACTAGCTGACTCGGTAACGCGTTGCTATGGTAACGCGTATACAATGAAAAAAACTCGGTAAAAGGAGCGGACAGACAAACACACAAACAACAAATTTGTATTCTTAGAGTATATTAAAGCGAACGACATAGTAATTAAATACAATTCCTATAACGTCGTAAATAAGCAACAAGAAATAAAATCATCGAATAGATGTGTATTTTATTTTTATCCGCGTTGTTATCAATCAAGAGTACTTAATCACTTAGGTAATATCGTCTTGGAAGTAATTGGCTTGTCACTGTATGAAACGAATAAAATGATTAATATAGCGACATTAATAATAATGTTGCTCGAGATCATAAAATATTTATACGGGGTAGGCTTACATCAATAGCGTTAATATTTCGGTGTAATAAATATGGTTTATTTGTAATCTTTTAATTGATAAGTGATAGAAAAGATTGTATGAATATCTCATAAAATGAAAACACCTTTCCCATTTTATCCTCCAATGTGTGTGACATGAAAAAGTTGCTTTATTTCGAATCGTTTTGAACGGCATTATTTTTAATTCTTTCATTATGACGGCCATTACCTTAGTCATTCTGTGTTCATGGCTCCTGTGAAAGTGTTGAAATTTATTTAAATAGAGATTTTATTTGAATAGGAATTATTTTTGATACACATTGTATTATATTTAGTACTTATACTTCCGCGCACATTATACATTTGAATAATAATAACTTTTTTTGTGACGCAAAATATAAAGATACTGTTACATAATTAAAAACAATCATCATCATCATATCAGCCCTACGACGCCCACTGCTGGACATAGGCCTCCCCCAAGGATCTCCACAACGATCGGTCCTGTGCTGCTCGCATCCAGCGTTTTCTCGCGACCTTAACCAGATCGTCGGTCCACCTCGTAGCGGGCCTAACCACTGAGCGCCGTCCGGCACGCGGAAAAATAAATAAAAACAATAAATTAAAAACAATATGTACAGTGAATAAAACACTTTTTTACGAATTTTGCGCATGATTTATTTTATATTTAATTCTGACATTGTATTTTTATTAAAAATGTATTGAGATATGTGTAATAATGAAATTCTGCAATGAGACATAATTCCGAAGAGGAAACACAAATTTAAGACGGCATTGAGTTTGCGAGACATAGGGAGAGACGCAGGCGAGGCGCATGCTTATCGTAAGGTGAATTAAAGCATGTGTTTCTTGCAAATTGTTAAATTGGCTTACTGCTACTGTTATGGATGTTATTATCTTCTAATTTTATCTCTACTATTGAGGCTAAGCAACTTACGAAACGATCGGTCATAGGATAAGAGACCTAATAATTTATAATCTCGACCTTCGTGCTTTTGAATGCATGACCATTCGCACTGGTACCAATTAAGTTGGCTTCGAAACGTTTTCCTACCATATTTTCATCTTATAGGGCAGAACTGCGTTCTAGCTGTGGAAACATTAATATCCTAATAATGATAATAATTAAATATAAAAGGTATCCTCTCATGGAAATCAATTGTCGAATTTATGTATTTTATTTTTATTTTAAAGCTATGAGTACGTTCACGCGTACGTAACGTTACGTGTATACGCTTTCACTAGAGGTCTGTGGTACATTTTTATTATAATAATATAGAGATAAAGGAAACAAAACTGAGAACTTTGAAGGCTTTGATGTGAACAAGTTTGAACATTAAAAATTTTATGTATAGTAAAACGTTCACTCAATATCCAATGTTTACTCCCAACGGGGTAAAAAACTTGGCCGAAGTAGTTGCCAATACAGCACGAAAATACTTTTAGTGTAAAAGTTTCTTGGAACGTACTTTAAAGTTTACATAGTTCCAGTTCGCCAACATAATTCGGTCATCACATGAATGGCGATGGAGTATAATTTATTAATAGCGTAACGTTAATTTGAATAAATAAATTAATAAAAAATTAATGAATGCATTTTGCATTTGACACTGAGATGGTCCTGGGTTCGAGTTCCTCAGGGGCAGATGTTTGTATAATGAATACGAACATTTGCACCTGAGCCATGTGTATTTATATATATACTAGCGGCCCGTCCCGACTTCGCACGGGTGGACAAAATTCTTTAATTTTTTTCTATTACTAAATAATTTTAGCCGTTAGCGCCATCTAGCTACTACTTGCGGTTAACGCGTTGCTATGGTAACGTTATTGATACAATGGAAAAAGAGCAGACAGACAAACACACAAACCACTGTGATCTTAGATTATGGACTTCTATGAACATTAATTATAAATGTATCATATACGTTGCCCTAGTAGACATCAGAATAGTGTATGTGATGCTGTCTAATATTATCAATAAATAAATAACTATTTAAATTCATTTCAACTTTGTTTTTCATACTTCCAACTGTAGTAAAAAGGTTAGTAATCTAAGACGCACCAATAATTAGAAAATAGCTTCTGTATTTTCCTTCGGAAACTAATCCTTAGCAGTATATAATTTAAATTGCCTTCCTGCTTAAATCGTAGTTTTGCTGGTTTTGATAACTAGTTAATCTGAACTTTCTGAGGGTTACTCACAAGGTTGTATGTACCACTATCACTACTTCAGCCCAATCTGTTGAAATTCAAATCCATTAAACGTGTTTCTTGTTAAGGTAATTAGAATATATTGCTCACTTATACTTGAAATCAGTACAACGCTAAATATAGAGATCGGTACTCAGAAACCTCAAAAATAATAAAAAAATTGGTGATTATCCAGTTTTTTATAAAACTGTACAAATGTTGGTAACCATTAAAGTTCCTATATTAAAAACAGAAAATATTTTGACGTGACAACGTCTTATAAATTGGTTTGCCGGGTGACACTTCAAGAAACTGCGTTACGCTCCGCTCACGTTATGCGCTTACAATGAGAGCGAGTGAGAGGCACGCGTCCCTTCCACTCGGGCATGGTTAGCCCGCCTAAGAGCGAGAGAGACAGACATAAAAAGTGGAAGGGACGCGTGCCTATAAATTAATGTTTTAAATATAATTCTTTGTATAAATAAATGTTTTAAATTGTTACTATTATTTCATCCTTCTTCCTACTATACGAATGAATATTCACATTAAAATTATTTTACCACTCAAAGTCGTCGTCACGTAAAACTTTCGCCCGTATACCGACTTTACAGGCAACCAACCAGTTTTTTAATATAGGAAAGAAATTTTAATTCTTCTCTCTTACTCTACATGCTGCTTATATCTTACTCTCGAAATTCCATTTCACTCAACTAAGTTATTTTTCTATTAATTTTTTCTTCATGTTGCGTTTGTGAAAGCTATTTCTAGAGTAAAAAAAATACATAACAAAATTTTAATTGGTTATTTTTCTAACAAGATTTTTTTTAAAGATAAAGTCGGTGTTCTTATTATATCTACCCTTATATTGTTTGTTTTCCATCTATCAGAACTAAAAGAAGATGATTAATATAATTACTTTTCGTTCGTTATATCTTCAACCGATAATAATATAATGAACAGTGGCGCCATCTAGTATCGAAAGCAAAGATCTACTGTGGGTTACTAAGCCAATCGAGTAAGTAACATCCTTTTTTGCTAAAAATGCTCATAGAGGAATGCCTTTACGGTAATTTTTAGCATAACGACTTGCGAATTACTCACTGAAACACTGTTCCATAAATCTGAACCAAGTAAATCACCGTAACGATTGCCCGTTGGGCCTACGTGGTGTTACCATCGATTGGCGAAATCGCATTATAGAAAGCAATGAATAAACCAACGTTCGGATACAATAGTAATATTTCTGCACAAGGAGGCAGTATTTGTTAACAATCCATCCGTTGTTTGGGAAATTTTGACTTACTGATATAACGCTCAAATCCTCTTTTGTACTTTCCTCGATTGTTAGAAATTTAGGATAAAGACGAAAATGTTGAAATATATTTTCTGAATCAGCTATTGAATTATTTACACTTGAACGTGAATAATAAGAATTTAAGGACATTACAATAGATAAGAACAAAATATCGTTTGACGACTCAGCAAAGCTAGAACTGACCGTACCTGCGAAGCCAAACAGTCCCGGGTTGAGCCCTGATAGGTCATTCGAAAACTATCATCACAATATGTTATTAGAAGTTTACCTATAGAATTAATTTGTAACATAATAGGTTTTATTGTATATTAATATAGTTTTAATAAATATATTATTAGAACAATCTACATTTATGCCTTATATGTAAAAAGGTAAGAATATTAAACTTAATAATTAATCGGTTTGCACCGTGTTAAAGTTTTTTGATAATTCATAATGTTGACCAGTAAATACTGTAATTTTTTTGTTTTTTGGGGTATGTTATTTCATTCATTTTTGTCCTTAGCACACTTCAGTAAATGAAATAAAAATAACGTTATTCAAAAGCACATAAAATAAGTTCTTATTTCTTTACCTCCCACCTGTTCAGGATGTCTCATTAACTGACAAGAAGAACGGGAACATGAAAATCATCAGCAGAAATATATGTTACGATATTTACAATATTATATATCGTTACAATATAATAAACAAAAAAATACATTATTCTATAATACCAACAGAGACAATAAGTATTATGTCATTAATAAGTATACCCGAACATTGCTTTGACATATACAATGAGACAACTAAAAATATACAAAATGTGTTTAGTTATCACATTTTAAGAGTAAAACTGTGTACCCTTGTGAATATGTACGTCTTAACCTTTGTACTTCTTAATGGTCCCAAAGATTAGAACACTCATGTGTAAATCTCTAAAGTCAAGGAAAAGCTAATTCACATACTTGAGATAGGATGGCTTAATGAGCGGTTCAACTCCTTACTCTACATGCATTCTAAGCAAGTCCCTGGTGTCGAGCGCTTCTGAAGCAGTGGTTACTGCATTCTAAGTCAATGTAAATATCCCATCAGCTTTTAGACACGACGATGTCCAACGCCTATCGTACAGTCACAACAAGATCTTAGCACTGGACGTGCTAACCTATATCTACTTTATAATTATAATACATTTACTTACCTTAAAACAAACCTTAAATTGCTGATAACAAATGATGATGAACAGAATTAGTCGAGCAATTTTAAACACCTCAGGAGCCGTTGCAAATTTGAAATTTCAACGAAGGAGTCGACCAAAGCCCGTCACTTAAGATGTCAGCTTAAACTCGAGCGGATAGAGTGCGCTCCTCACTTATGTACTACAGGTACTGGGCCCACTCATAATATAAATATTTAGCTTGCTACGAGAAAGTATTATTAATCTTATAAGATAAATTTGTAGTCACAAGTGATTTCTCAGGCGGGAATTCACTTGTGACCCGAGTCGATTTTTTCTAGTATTTTTCTATTATAATAATTTATCTTATAAGATCGCATTGAAAATGCATAAAATATATAAAAAAATATAAATATATTATTTATATCTATATCGGATTGTTAATATTTTTACGTCCCTATTAGAAGACCAACGGCACCTATCCGCTTGAACATAATGGAATAAAAATTAAAACTTTGTTCTAAATGATAAAAGTATAATTCAAATAGATTAAGTTCCAGCGATTCTTAATTAAGAAATAAACTTGCAAAAGTGTTGGCATTCTTTTTAATATTAGTTTATATCATCAACTAGCGACTGCCCGCGACTTCGTCCGCATGGATTTGTTCCAGTAAGCTAAATGTCACTGAATTGTGACCTAAGTGCTAATTCACCCATTCGATACTAGTTATAGACCGCGTTATAGATTTTTATGAAGATTCGTGGTTCACGTGGTTACCGCTAGGGGCGCTCATACAAAAGTCCATAGTAATATTTTACGAAGACAATATCGAATATCAACGCGTAAACTCATTGTAATCTGCACACCTCTGCGATTAATTTTAAAGAACCTTAAAACTACTTATTTCTTATTGTTTTCTAATCAAAAGCCCATTATACAATAACTTTAGTTCTTTTAACATCAATTTACTTAAATCTAACATTCTATTTTTTTACTTCCTTCAGGGTAAAATGTATATTATTGATATTTATATAAATATTATTAATATAACTAGTCTTATCATAAATACTGTTACATAAAACCTTTTTTTTACTTTTTCATTATTTTCAAGTTGGAACGCGTTTATTATTTTAAAAACTTCTTTCGATTTCGCGCCGTTTCACATATTTTTTCGTGTTCATATAATTACAAATGGGTGTTAAAGAAAATAGGATTGCAGGTTATCGTCTTGCATAAAGTGGGTATGGAGCCGTCGGTCATATTCCAGACACTTCAAAACCTTGGTATCAGCCGTATATTCGTATATCGTATTATCAACAGATACAACAACACACCCTCTGTCTAAGACCATAAAAGATCGGAGCGGGCGCTTGCTGTTAAAAATACAAAGGCTGTTAATGCTGTTAAAGCCAGAATTCGTCGAAACTCCATTAGAAAGCAAAAAATCTTATCGCGAGAAATGAAGAGTCCCGCTAGGACTCTGTCGCTTATTATAAAACAAGACCTGAAGATAAAACAAGAAGAAGATCACCTGAAGCTCGGTGCTCATCGTCGATATACAGGACATGCCCTTAATCAATCTTTATAATAAAAGAGAGTGGATCGCTAAAAATTCCTTCGGCCACGATACGCAAGTGAAAGGCACGATCTTTACCGATGAAAAAAAAAATCACGATTGAAGAGCACTACAATAGGCAAAATGATAAAGTGTACGCTCACAGTTCTAAAGAAACTGCTCAAGTGGTGGGAAAGGTACAACGTGGTCATCATCCTGCATCAGTGATAGTTTGGTGGAGAGTGTCTTATCAAGGCGTCACAATGCTACATTTTTGTGAAAAAGGAGTGAAAACTTCAGCCAAAGTGTATCAAGAGACAGGCTTGGATCGTATTGTGAAAACTCTCAACAATAAACATTTTTAAAATGTACCGTGGACTTTTAAGCAGGACTCACAAGGCACGAACTACCCAAGCCTAGCTTGAAACTAACGTTCGGGATTTGATAAGAATTGAAGATTGGCCCTTATCTAGCCCAGACCTCAACCCTTTAGAAATTATGGTCAGTTTTAGAGGACTTGGCCTGCTCTAAAGGACACGGCAACATCGAGTATCCTAAAAATCTCTGGAGTAAGCAGTGGCGAAATATTCCATGGAAACAGTGCGGAAATCCATAGATTCGTGGCCAGGCCTGTATAAAAGCCAAAAATTGCCATTGCGAATATATATATACCTATATATATATTGCTGAGACTTTTATAAATACGTACATATAATTTTTAGTAATATTATTTATATTTATAATTAAACGGGGTTTACCGAATTACATAATTATGTATTTCATTACATTACTTCATAAAAAAAGCATTTTCATTGTTATTTGTATGCATGACCGAACTGGGTATATCTGACAGAACTCTCCTCTTTAGTCCACTTTGTATCAATCGGGCCAAGTAAGAACCGCAGCGATGTACTAGGTTTTGGATATTACCTTAACTACCACGCTAGAAACGTGAATTTTGGACAGTAGGTTCTTATGTAACATTAACATGTACTAAGGAAGGATTTTTCGATATTTTTTTAATTAACAATGCGTCAAACACGCTAATTCTATTCCCGTTAACCATACGTTGTTGACTTCTTTTTGTAGTGGGCCCACTATGAAATTTAACTGATTTAATTTAACTGATATCGACTTACTCGCACATTATTGGGCGTTTATAATATAAATAATGTGTTGTAATTTTTCTGAGTGTTCATATTCTTACTTTGAAATACAATAAATACGCTTTCATTTTAAATAATCCCTTATTGAATATTGAACATTGAACCTTTTTACGTCAATTGTTGTGAGTATCGTGTGTCGGATCAAAATCGTGAGTTATAAAAACAGCCACAGGGTAAGATCGCTAGCACGTGACTGGCACCTATATGAGATTTACTTAATTTGTCGCCGACGTGCGGCCGGCAACACAAACAGGCCGCTATTGTGGAGACACTTTAGTTGCCTTTCATCGCCACTGGGAGCTTTATTTATATTTTCCTCATTTACTTTATTACTGTGCCTTATAACATCTGCTGAAACTTTCACATTGGGAAATTTTGGATCATGTCTCAATTTGATCTTCTGCAGAATAGCTTTGTTGCTGCTTAATCAGCAACAAAGCTATTCTGAAAACCTTTAGTTCTATAGATCCACCGTCCAATTGATCTAGTTTTAGTTCTACATTAGCAGTTCGAATAAAGGAGAAATGTAGTATCAGTACAAACGCAAACAAAGCACTTATGTGTGACATTAAGACAACAAAGATTTGAACTACACTCGCAAAAATATTTCACCCTCTAAGATATATACGAGTATCGCATATGATAATGAGTATAGATGCTAAAATGAAACGCAAGCTTACCATGTAGTCGTTCTAGACCTACTACTTGACGCTTTTCGAAAAGCCAAGATGTAACCGTTCGATATGATCAAGTTCGGTCTTATTGACAACTGACTCTCAAGCCGTAAACACGACTCTTACCTATCCTACTACGCTGCGCTATTTTAGGATGTCACAAAATATCTGATAATTTTATCATGTTTTAATGCCAAATAGATAAAATCGGATCACCGATTCTGGCTGAAGATTTAATGTTGACGTCATACTATTCCTATAGTGAAGTTTACTTAAAGATTTTACAGAAAAATATATTTTTTATAAAGATATACAACCTAATCTATTGCAATTTCAAGGACTAGTGGGCTAGGTAGACCATACTTATCAGCCTAAATGATAGTCTTCTTGTTGACTTTCCTTACTTCGTGACTTATTACAGTAACTGGCGATTATTCGTTTAAAGACAGTAGTAATCTTACTACTGTCTTACTCACAGTTTGTTGTATAGTATTCTAATATTATATCAAACAAGACGATCCCAGGACTGCTATTTAGGCTATTTTAATATTGATCTCAATAATAATTACAAGTTTAACAAGAATGTGTGGAATATGAATACTCACAGATTGTTAAACAGATTTCTTTTTCAAATAACAATAATAGTTTTTCATTCACATTTTTAACCGAGCCCAAGGTAAGCACTATAAGGCTAGTGTTATGTATACTAGGGTAACGGATGGACATACATATATAATACATAGAAATTTAATAATCATAGAAATCAGAATACAAATCATCACACAAACATATGCCGCATCTGGACTTGAAACTAGGACCGACTGTGCGAAAATCAGGATAGCTACCGTTGCACCAATCAGTCATTGAATGACTAATGACGTTTTGAAATTTTCTTATTTGCTCATAAATCAAAATAATATCTTTTAAATATAGTTATATGATCAAGTAGAGCTTAAAAGATATTGTTCAACTGTAAGAAGTTAGTCTAATCATAGGAGTGTAATTTTCATAGGTTTTTTTTAATCTCAGTCACTTTATTCGCTATTCATCTCTGAGTATAGATATAAGCTCCATAATCCCTTCTCCTTCTGGGCAACCATCATACACGCCCGTGCAGCTAACCATTTGACGGCCTGCAATAGCAGCGTCTTTATATGGCGACATCATTTCTTCCCAGTCAGGATCTTCTTTATCGAAAGGGGATCGTCCGTAGTCGGGTCTGGAAGTACAAAGAGAATAATTTTTTTTTCGGTCCAGCGGACATTGCACTTTAAATCAAGAGACACTAAGTTTTAGTTTTGTATAATGACCGATGGAAGAATGGGCCATAACCCACCACGGGGTCCAGTGTGGTTAGGTGGGTGATAAAGATATGTCATGTGCCCCAGGAATAACATCCAAAGCACAGTACCCGGAGATAGTTAATTTTGGTTAATCATCCAATGAGAAATACTTCAAAGGAGTCTAAATATCCTAGATTTATAAGGTAACGGTTTAGCTAGAATAATGTATTATTATCTATTTATGCCATGGCCATTGGAACTTCTAGCTAATTAGCTAGAATTGTCTTGACTAAAATCTGTGTATTTATTCGAAAGAGAATAAAGTATTTGCCTTTTTAATAAAAAAAATATCCTTACTTAATACTGTAAATATGATTATTTTGATTTAATATACATGGCCAAAAAGCATGTTAAATTAAATAAAATAATTCTATATTTTGTTGTATTCCGGGATAGGAAACAAAAGTAAGAATGACCCAATATTGCATTCAAATAGTCGAAAAAATAAAGAAAGGATATGCAATACAAAAAAAAATTGATATGAAAATAATGGATTCATATTTTTCGTCACGAAATCCTTTTTACCGACTTCTATAAAGATATTTATAAAGAAAAAAACAAATTGTCTTAGATATAAAACGAGACGCAAACCCGTTAGCTCCCGCTATCCCGGCAATTTCTCTTCTAATTGACACCTGAGACAAATGATTGTTTTTGATATATTATAAATTACACAACAGTTTCTTTAAGTCGATACCTTGTTTATTTAAAACATGAAGAGAGGCGCTGATGTTTCCGCTTAAAAAACATTAGTAATTAGATAGCAATATGTTCGGATTCGATACCTGTTGACACCGAAGACGAACGGATTTTTCTAATTAAAATAAATTCATATAAAAATCTAGCAGTTTAATGCTTAACTAACAAAAGTATAATAAATACCGACATACTAACAATTCCAACAGAGCTTATAAATAAAATGACGTGGAGTTACACAAAGAGTAATATTAATTATGGTTATATTAATCCTAATTACAATATAATATGACAAGCAATTAAGAGGATCTTTGCTGTAATTACAAACACACGAGTCTTGATGTATGAGTCGACATCGTTGACTACGTTGCTATGTGTCATATTAAAGTACTGGCAGCATAATATTGAACCACATATTTTATAATGATTTCCACTTACTGTTACTCGAAATGGTCTATTTTAATTATTTATTCATTTATGAAGTTAGTAACTTCTTTTTAGAAACCGCATTCTTTAAAAAAGGCAGTACCTATTTTTATTTTAAGATTATATAAGAGTTGTCATGTTTGGGAAATGAGCATTTCTTCATTACGCATTACATAAAAGATACGTTGTATTAGGTACATAATATAAAACAAGTGCCTAATTAAAATATATAAAAAAATCGTGGAACATACATGGGGATGATTCGATTAGCCCAAGTGCTGCTCTTCCTGAGGACTTTCGCTTTACCATATTTTTTTTATACTTCATAAACCGTACTATATATTTTAAAAACTTTATATACAATTTTAATGTGATAATCACCATCAAATTGGTACGATCATCAAGTAATAACGTGAGTAGTGTTATAAGCCACGATTAGCAATATGTCTCAACAGCAAAAAATTGAGTGTTTAAAATGCAAACGGAATTTTCTTTGGTAGAATTAAATTTTGGATAATACTTAGAGATTAGGGCATTTTTACCTACATTGCGTAACCAAACATAAGCAAGTCAGTTTTACAAAAATTTTGCCTTTTGTGGGAATACACGTTGTTATACAATGGAATAAAGGTAACTTTTTAAACGACGTGTAGCTTAATTATTATAATATGCTTACGTAAGTAAAATATGTAATATTTCACCGACCAGACCTTCTTCTTCAACAGTGTATTGAGCTGCCTCACAGATCGCCTTCAAGACGCATTCGTAGCCGTTGAAGCCCTTACTGTAAATTATAATAAAAGTATTATAAATTTGATTTTTTTATCTATAAAGTAAAAAAGGACGTCCGTTTGGTGCAACGGTAGCGATCCTGTCTTTCGCGCCGACGATCCTGGGTTCGAATTCCGGAAGGGGCAGATGTTTGTGTGATGAAAACGAGCCAAATGCTGAGTCATGGGTATTTTCATATATTTTTATAAATTTAACATATCTATGTATCATATAAGTTTCCCTAGTACCTATCCATAACACAAGCCTTATAGTGCTTACTTTGGACTAGGCTAATTGATGTGATTGTAAAAAATACTATGATTTACTATTATTAATATTATAATCCTCATTATTCTTTTAAAATAAAAACACTACTTTCAAATCATATAACGTAAGTAGCAACAAACTCATAGTTATATTTCAATATTTCTTTATTAATTTATTTTCATGGAATAGTTACTTATGTAAAAAGGACAATTAATGAAATTATTTATCAGGTAACTACAACGCTTTAAATGCTTGAGAATAAGAAGTCCAAAAACTTGAAAAACTACATGAGACAATCAATTTATTGTAGTAAGGTTGGTGGTGGTAGGAAATCAGTATGTCGACTATATAGTTACATTAAAGAATTGTTATTTAACTAAATTATTGTTATTCTGATTGAAGATATATCGGCGGCGAAGTGCCATTAACACCGAATTTAGCAATTCAAAATAATACACAAGCCGAAAACAATATTTAATTTTTTGACAAGTTAAAAAAATTGTTTATATATTTTTTAACTTGATGCGCTTGCAACTGAAAATACGCTTAGTAAATTTCATCAAAACATGCAAATAACGAAAGTGAATTTGAAATGATAAAAAAGTGAATTTCTCGACAAATTTCAATTAGGAGATCTTGGCACTCCGCCGTCGATATGTCGCTAATAAAGCGAAAAACTCATGGCTCTTGTGTTACAGATTCTGTTTATGAACTGCAATTATAATCAAATACAAAACTTACGAATTCAAAATGTCGGCTACTGATTTATAGAATAGCAATCGCTCATCTTGCCTATATGAGACGTCAGCATGCCTTTGCTCTCTGGTGACAGTCTTGATTGCATAATACCGTGAAAGCTCCGTGATGTTTTGGAAATGGAGGTACTGGTATTGAAAATTTGCTGCAAAAGCAAGGCTGATATGATCCCTGTTTTGTATGGGCGCGGTAAAACCTATGATCAACTGGAAAACGATGAAATAACAAGCGTTTTAGTCTTTTATTATTATCTTCAAATAATGCGATAAAGTTTAATAAATAGAGTACAATCTTTCATTTCGTTAATTTCAACCAGAATACAAGTTGATAGCCTGGACTAATAGGAGACGTTGTCAAAAATAAGTGGTTGTCGTGTATCTTTTTTTATATTAATAATTCATGTATTTAGATAATTACTGTTTAATGTCATAATAAATTTATTCCACAAGAACACAAGAGTTTCGTATAAACGCTAGCGTAAGGTTAGGTTAGGTCAGTTAAATTAACATTATAAAGAAATATCCCCAACTTCTATGGTTTCCCTGGAATGCCTTTTTATAGGTATCTATAGTTTAAAAGCCTTCGCCTTCGCCGGAATACTCATATGCTTTATATCTTATACATATTTTTCTTCTTTACACTCCACTATATCTCAAGAAACGTTTTGAATTTCTACACCTTTCAAACCCTCCTCATTTGCGCTTCACCTATACTCTCCAGCTTTTATCGATAAATCTTTATCGGTACAGGCAGTCCGCATTTGGAATGAGCTTCCGGCATCTATCAGACAAGCTAAATCCTTGTTAATCTTCAATAATTTGTTCAAACGTAATTTCTTCACCTTTGACTAATACATTAACTATTATACCTTATATACTCGTATACTCAATTTATATGTTACCTTTTTTATTTTATTTCTTTGATGCAAATATTTTTAGTTTTATTTTTCTAAGTTAACCTAACGCGGTCTTATTGTTTTAAGCAATATGACCGCCCATTATGCTACCTGGCGTTACTTTTAATTTTTTATTTTACTGCTTTTTTAATTTTTAGTGTGCAACAAAGTACATTTGTATCGTATTTGTTAATCTATTAATTATGTCATCATTGTTTTCTCACTTTGTCATTCTTCGACTCAGAATATTAAAGCTCAATAGATCAATTAATAGATATTTAATCTTCCTATAACCATGACCACTATACAGAAACAAAACTCTTGCGAACAATTAAAGAACTTTTCGCAGATCTATTGATATTGAAAAGTAAAAGAAAAATCATTCGGATTTCGAAATTACCTCCAAGTTTTGAGAGCAATGCATTAAAAAAAAAACAAAAGAAAAATCATTCGGATTTCGAAATTACCTCCAAGTTTTGAGAGCAATGCATTTTTTATGATTTTGAATGTGGCCTAAAATTGGATGAGTCGTTGGGTCGATTTCAAATGACATTTATTGATAATGTCTCTTTTGTAGCAATTATCGACCGATGGCATAACGAATTCAAGTGTACGTCTAACACTGGAAAAAGGAAAAAGAAGTTGTCGACCTTCTACGACAGCTACTAAAGAAAAGTGCTAGCAGTGAAAAATTAAAGGCAAGAAAACGGGCGAATTAAGTACAAAGAAATTTTGCATAGATTACAGATAGGATTGGGAGTACCTTTGCGTGAAAGGATAGAGTCGCGCTGGATGCCGCACTACCTACCTGATGCTCAGAAGCAAGGCCGTGTAGAATCGTGCCGTGACGTGACAAATTGAAGCAGGTTCGTCTCGGCGCGATTACGACATTGTAACAGGTGACGAATCCTAGATATATCAAAAAAGCCCCAGAAGCAAACCGAAGTGAAGCAATTAAGAAGCGCAGGGAAAATTTTGATCGCTAGTTTTTTACTTTGACAAGATATCAACTCTATTACAAAATCAAAAGCAGCATCAACGCCGAAAAAGCCTTTCAGAAGTTTTCACTGTAATTAACAACAAGCGTTAATTACAGTGAAAACTTCTGGTTTTTAGTAACACTCCCTACTGTCTTTAACTGGAACCGCGTGAATTATTTTTATTCCGTTGAATAAAATAAAAACAACTAAAAGGGGTACAGTTTTCATTGTTAGAAGATACAATACCATAGTTCGAGGAGCCCGTAGATAAAGTATCTGGAGCAGACTAGAAAAATTGTTTCGAAAATTGATTTCGTCACATAAAACTTTGAATAGAGGCTGGAGCAGTGTTCTTAGGAAAGATTCAATAAAATTTATTTATTTTTATTCATTAATTTATAAGGACCACCAACAAAATATACACTATAACATTAAAAAAAACATACAATTTTATCCTAGAGCTAAGTGCTGTCTTAATTAAAGGCAGTCACGACATGCACTAACGAAAACACACAAAAATCCTTAAGAAATAGTTGCAATAATTTACCTAAATTACACAAGACGAAAAAAAAAAAATCTTTATAAACTAATATAATTAATTTATATAAAAATATACCTATACACACTCGAGAGCAATGAATCCGGGTCACTTAAAGAATGTTAAAAATCTCGGAAACTAAAAATGATAGGTTAATGCAATAAATTGTATTTAATAGACAATGTAATACTCCTTAAATGAAAGTAAAAAAAATATGAGTCACCATACATTTTATTAACACAAAATTACATAAAGAAAAAAACTGCTGATCTCTCCTTAAAACAAAAATAGGAAACATGAAATGTTTGAACTTTATTACGATTTTCTTGAATTTTAATACTTCGTATTGCCTCCTCGTGCTTCCATTACTGCGTTTACGCGGTTTGGCATGCTGTACACCAAGTTCCTTATACGATTTTGGGGAATATTCTCCCATTCCTCTGTGAGAGCAATTTTGAGCTCACGAAGCGTGATTGGGGGAGGGTTTCGTTGTTTTACGCATCTGCCTAGCTCGTCCCAAGCATGCTCGATCGGGTTGATATCCGGGCTGCGCGCTGGCCACTCCATACGAGTAATGTTCATCTCTTGAAGGTAGTCATTCACAATCCTACCTGTATGAGGTCGGGCATTGTCATGCATAAATATAGCATCCTCACCTAAATTGACCATAAATGGACCAACGTGATCATTGAGGATTTCTTCCACATATCTTACGCTAGTTAAAGAGCCGTTTTCTATGATCACCAGCTCTGTGCGACTTTCAGAAGAAATTCCGGCCCACACAAGTACAGACCCACCACCGTAGGTTACTTTTTCTTCGATGCATGCTTGCTTGAATCTTTCCCCTGGTCTTCGATACACTCTGTGTCTTCCATCGTGCTTGTAGAGCATAAATTTTGATTCGTCGGAGAACATAACTTTTGACCAATCTTCAATACTCCAATTTACGTGGCTCTGGGCATATCTTAGTCTTGAAATACGATGCCCACGCTCCAGTTTAGGGCCGTTTGCAGGTCTAAGGGGTTTTAAGTTAGATTCAGCAAGCCGACGCGCGACGTCTTACTGTCCATGCACTTGGGTTACTTCTTCCGAGGCGTCGAAACTGATTGGTGAGTTCAGTTCCTGTGAGAAAGCGATTTCGAAGCATGGTGTTCACCAAGTATCGGTCTTCTCGTGCTGTGATACACCTGGTTCTGCCCGTTCCTGGTCTGCGTAGGTTAGAACCAGTTTCTTCGTAACGTCGGAGAACTCTTTGTACTGTTGACAGCGACACACCGACAGTCCTGGCTGTATCGCGCTGACTCCGGCCGGTTTCCAGCATTGTAAGTATTCTGGTGCATTCTTCAGGTGTAAGCGACATAATTTCAGCTTGAATAATGAATATAGAGCACTATCAACATGGTTTATGTACCCACATAAATGACAGATTACAAACAAAAGCAAAACCAAATGCTGTAATTTCGTAGTTCCATCTTCGAAAGTGGCCCTTTTTCAAATTTGATTTTTTTATGATATAACTTTACAATAACTAAGAAGTTTTAATACCTTCATTTAAGGAGTATTACATTGTCTATTAAATACAATTTATTGCATTAACCTAGCATTTTTAGTTTCCGAGATTTTTAGGATTCTTTAAGTGACCCGGATTCATTGCTCTCGAGTGTAATATGAACAAAATTAGGCAACTTGTTTTTTTACTTATATGATATAAACAAAACTCAAAACAATAACAATACGAATAATAGATCCTCAATAATATTAGTAACATGCCGCTTAAATTGTTGCCTTTTGTTTGCAAAAATATCAATATCTTGTTTTTTGCTAATATATGTAACTGTTTCAGTGACCTTCATAAACTTGAAAAGTGGGCGGAGCTAGTCTTGCAAGTGCGAAAAGAGAAAAGGTTATACGCAAATGGTCGCGGCAATTTAAATGGGGTGTTAAAATGAGAATCCTTGAAAAGTTCGGGACAGTCCACATTTTGCATTAACTAGCTTGTATAAGAACATCTGAAAGTTTTTTTAAGAGAATTTGGTAATCAATGCTATCGAATGCTTTACTGAAATCTGTGTATATTGTATCTACTGAGATGCGATTATCCAAAGAGTTAGTAACTAAGGAAGTGAACGACAATTTATCGTAGTGGAACGAGCGCCGATAAATCCAAGCTGTTGAGAAGCAATAAGTTGTTTATATATGCCATGATATCAAAGAATAGTGAAGATTTAAAGATTTTTGACTAAGTTAGTTACTGAATAGTATCCAAGAGATAGAAAAAGAAATAAAGGCAGGGAAAGAAAAAGATGACCTTAAGAAAATAGCTGGCCCGGTATGGAGCCGGTTAGCAAGAGACATGAATACGTGGAAATCTTTAAAGGAGGCCTTTGTCGACAAACAAGCTGTTCTACAAAAGCAACCAGTTGCCGATCATTTTAATAAAAGTTAGAATTAATTAGGTATATTAATTTAATTTTAGTAAGTAAGCATGTATTAATTGTAAGGAAGGAAGCAATAAAGGCTCACACAACAAAGCAGAAAAAAAACAAAATATCAGAAAAAATCTCAAGCCTTAGGTTTCGACTTTCGAGTTAAGTCCCAAGATCAGATCGAGTAGTCCGAACAATACGCCAGTGGCTTCGTATATGACAAAAGTTACGATATGCTTGCTCGTCATTTGCTTCAACTTAACTGTTCAGTGTTTGGCTTTAACTTTGCCTTTTTCACGAATGCCATCTACTGATTTTTAATATTCACCATACTACCGGCACTTTATATTTGTTTTATAATTAAATAAGATAGAATACTAAATTAACACATTCACTTTGGGTAATACTTCCACTAGTTACCAGTACACAACTGAGTCTTCTACTATCGAATTTGTTGCTGCAAAATAGTATTTTTTAAACTATCACTCTGACACTAATTATTCAGTTTATTTCACTTTTCAGACAACAAAATCGCTGGATAACACTATGACTGTTTCTTCATGACTGTTAGCAGAGAACTTTGATAATTTTATTAGGTATACAATTTATGTATTTTTAATAAATACTTAAAAAATATATGTATACTACAACTTTATGTATTTTTAATAAATTTACTAACACGGAGCCAATGATTCAGTGCCGGCAACGCCATCTCACGTTTTCTTCTCAAAATTGTTATATCCTTATATATTTATATATCTAGCTCGCTTTCGTGTTTGAGATAAAAAATATGAATTGCTGTGATGCTAATGAAATCATAATAATTATGATTCTCAATTTACCTTGTACGTCGCGCCATAGGGCATCACTAAAGGCAATGGAGGATTGATCTGTCGTTTTATGCGTATCTCTTCGTCGTACTTAGCTTGGAGTAACCTTAGTGATTCCGGAGAAGAAACTGTTGCATAAACTTTCGAACACATAGACAATACTATTAATTGAAACCTGAAAGATCAACATAAATGCATTTGATATTCTATCAATTAAAATTTTAAATTACTATCAATATACAGAAATATAACGGCTAACATTTATGTTCAAACGTTGCGGGATTTGAAACCATGTTTCATGCTATGGTGCCTTGCAAAAAAAGATAGCGTAGTTCTCACTTTTATTGAATTTACATTATAGTAAAACATGAAAGAGTAAAGATAATTTGCATTTTTATCTATACATATAAATAAAATTAGAGTGTCTGTTTGTAATATTGAAACCGTTTTTTACTACATGCATATGAATATATATACGATACATACACCAAAATAACATTTTTTACAATTTTTGTCTGTCTGTTTGTTCCGGCTAATCTCTGAAATGGCTGGACCGATTTTGACGGGACTTTTATTGGCAGGTGCTGAATGTAATAAGGAGTAACTTAGGCTATTTTTATTTTATCTATACATATAAATAAAATTAGAGGGTCTGTTCTCAATATTAAAATAACCATTTTTACTACATGCATATACGGTATTTACTATATACCGTACATACACCAATATAACATTTTTTACAATTTTTGTCCCGCCAACGAATCAATATCACAAAGGCTGCCTATCGCGCGGGCTCAGAACGCGCGAGTGGGCTATTGCTGATTTTTAATAAAAAAATATATTGCAAATTATAATAACTGAGCCACGGCAACGTGTGACCGGGTCAGTTCGTAGGAAATAAAAATATACCTAAAAATTATGGAATAGTCTTCAAATATCGGTCAAAACTAACGTGCATCTTTATGAAAAACTAAAATATATCTGACTACCATTACCATAATCGTTCCAACTAACACAAAGAGAATTAATTATGAATAATGCTATAAAAATATGAGTGGTAAGGATTATTGTTTCATCTATTTTTAACAATTTTTTTGCAGAACTCAACCCGAAAGTGGTTGGATTTCTTTGGAAATTAACTTACGCAGTCGATATAAAAGTAAGCACTGATTAGTTGTTAAAAAAAGTTGAATTTATTATGTTATTAAGATTTATCCCCAACACTTTAAATCAAGCACGTATATTGTTCTGAGATTTAAATGGTAAATAAAAATAAATAAGTGCTTTTTGCAATAAATTGAAGCCCGTTTGTTTCCATATAGTAATGGTTATCAATTCTGCACTTAGTGAAAAGTCCAATCAAATAAAAAAAAAAATATGTTAACTTACTTGAGTGCATCCGCTCCCAGGAAGCTATAGGAGTTTCACATAAACCGCGAAAACTTTTTTTAAACTATCTAGCAGTACACATGAATATTAAATGAACTCACCACATTTCACCATCTAATTCCTTGGTTATTAAAATTTTCCGTGAATAACATAAAATAAATTAAACACGATGATCCGCAAGACTAACCTTAGCTTTCTTAGTATACACTTCCTAAATGTTAATCAAATAATGGTCACGAGTGTTCTACGTCAGTATGCAGTATATAGTGCTGGTTCCACAGTACCTCAAAACAGAATTTACCACAGACCAAAAGCATTATAGAAGGTAATATGTATTATTAAAAAATCGAGTTTTTAGTATATATAGAAACTCGATGACGCAATGATAAGTCGGTTTGGGGTACGATTGCGAGTGGTAAACAATGGTCATAAAATGGATGGACAAAAAATCATTATCTGAAGCTCATTAGGGCTTCATCGTGTTGAATCAAGTGTAAACTAGATTTAAAAATCTAAAAATCCCACTTTTTCAGTGACCAAAAAAGAATAAAATAACCCGGCGGGGCCAAGCGAGTGGCCACTCAAAACGTGGGGGCGCATGTTACTTATGATGTTGTAATGAGATGTATGATATGCATAGATGTTGAGAGTATTTGTAAAGATGCGCCCCCACGTTTTGAGTGGCCCCTCGCTTGGCCCCGCCGGGTTATTTTATTCTTTTTTGGTCACTGAAAAACGTGGGATTTTTAGATTTCAAAATCTAGTATTATTATTTTATTCTTTTTAATTATTAACTCAACGAAGAAACCATGTGTTACGTAACAATCGGATAAGCCCCATTCAAAAGTGAAAGTTGCCGAAAGTTGACCTGAAAGTGGCCGTAGAAAGTTAAAAGTTGTTTTAGGATGCATTGTCATCGGGTTCTGACTTGCTCCAAAAATTTCAGCTCGCTAGGTGGCCGGGACGTGCCTCAAAATTGAGTTGCAAGAATCCAACTGCACAGACAGACAGACAGACAGACATGAAAGCGACCTGAGAAAAACGTGGGAAAAAAAATTGCGACGGAGGGTAAACCGCTACGACTACTCATAACATCGGACTATATCGGAGTCTCAAATATGAGAATATGACAAACATTGCTCTGAAACCGAATTAAATAGTTAAAGCACTGGTATTATGAACTTCAGAAACAACAACGGTACCTAAACATGAGCTAATATAGAAAATTCGTTTTCTACATTAACTTGACTATCAAACCCGGACCTCGGAGTGGCTATGCCATAAAAACCGATATATGGGCTACTTCGTCAATTTTCGTTAAAATATATTTCAAAATCAAAATAAATTAAGAAATACAAAATTGGCGACGAAAAAATTACTCCGGAATCAGCAAAAAAGAAGAGAACAAGAACATCTATTCGTGCATAATTAACACGGATAGAAAAACAACTAAAAACGCTTACGTACGTGGACAAATTTGATTGACGCACGAATCAAGAACATTGAATCATACGAAAATAATTTAAATCACATTAAAACTGAAATTGAAAATTTGATTTCTGAGAATAATTTGGAAAATTAAATAGAAGAACGTAACACTACTCGACCTACAAACAGTAACAGGTACAATAACTATTATATGTGTCAGTACAATCTCTTTATAAAATGATTATGATCTCTCTTGTCATTTTATGGTAAATAAATATTACTTACACGTTATAATTGCATTTTAATTCAGAAATACTGAATAATCAATTAATAATAATTAGACTAACCAGGCAGACTCTTATAAAATATTTTACTACCAACAAAACAAAACAGTTAATTTTGTTTAAATAAATAATGGTCGTATTTAAAAACAAAATCCTTTAATACCTAGTGTCGATAACTTCGCTATACATTCAATCTGCTTAAGTTAATTAAGATTTTTATTATAAATTGATGTTTTGTTCAGTTCTATTCTAACCGTACTTAAACCATCAGTCAATATACTCAAGAGCTTACCTAAAATGTGGTAATGCGCGATTCTACTAATTCGATTTTACAGTTTGTAACACGCTTAAGAAATCTGTGAAAAACTGACCTATTACAGATCCAGATAGCATAGCAAGGTTTTTACTGTAAATGCATGCTTAAACTGGGAATCTTCTTTTTTAGGTTATTTTATACCTGATTCATGTCATGGATTATACAAAATGTACAAAAACAATGTACAATAGTGTGCATTAATAAAAAGAAACAATCTCCTTGTCTATTTCAATTAAGTGTTATAAAAGAGTTCCTACTGGTATTACGAATATAGCCACAAAAAATAAATTGCATGAAAATATTGATTTATTTTTTTTCATATGCTGCACCTTGTATTGATGACATTTTATACTTTTATGTATTATTTGAAGACATAACTACAGCTATCAGATATAAAATATTAAACCATTTTAAAACTTATTATCATGATATTTTTCGTCACACAAAAAATGATGTTTTAAAATTAAAAATTGCCTGAAGGAATTTTATTTTTATGTCTATCGTGACCATATGTAATCAATGACCATACCACGTTAAGCTTAGGCGCTTGTATTTCATACAAAGACAAGTAACAGATAAATCGCTATGTCAAGTGACAATTACTTAATAGTCCTTTTGAATGCATTAATATTTGTGATTAGATCAAATAGTTTTCTACAAGATATGAACGTACACAGGAGTAAGAGACAACTGCTGTTCCCCAACTCAACGTTGCTACAGGTGTGTTTTCAAAATATTCTGTATTTTGAGACTTATATATTGTTTATTATTCAATTCCAGACAAATTCATTATTTGTACGAATTTTTCTGATAGGCTTTGATTTTCTTACTAAATTCTTTAAATTCTCTGTATGAACATTTGTTACGAACTGACCGTTATCTAGGCACGTGATAGGAAAAACTATTCAGTTAAAAGCTACAAACGCGTCATTCTGCCAAGCTTTATATTTTAAACTGACATTTCCTCGTAGAGATAATATTAAAAATATTATTTGGATTCTAAATTAATTACACAATACTGAACAGCTTACACGAGTTATAGCGGCTAGGGAAAAATCGTTTCATAGTTCATAGTAAAGAACCAAATTTTAATTATTTTAAGAATAATAAAGTAAATGTGAATTCAAAGTCAGCAATTGTTTTAAAATTAATGTCATAAAAAAGAAAACTAATTTCTTATATATATTTTGAATAAAATATGTATACAACAATATCAAACTAAAAACTTATCGTGAAAAATTAACCCTAAAATATTTATATACACATTCACAAAAAGAATATGTCATCCAAAATTCCAATTTGGAGCATGGTACCTAGAACACTGGCAGCATTACCTCGCTGAATTGCTAAACTGATTCTCTGCGCGAAATAGCTGCCAGACTTCTGATCACCCGAAGAGAGAATTAGTCGATTCGACATATCTTTCATAAACCGCTTCATGTCAGCCGACCACGACCCTAACGTCTCGAAAGCTAACGCCGCAAACTCATAATCTTCAGTTATAGAAGAGTATTTACGACACTTGAGAAACTGAGCACGATCGGCTGCGGCCCCAGCTTTAGTAAAAGTTTCATGTATATAAGATGGAGCCACACCAGAGTGCGGCCCAGTCTCCACGGCACAAGCGTAGCACCGTCAGGTCTCTTGCCATCATCTCTATATAGACCACATGGTTCTAATATTGCCGGTATAGAAACCGTGGCAAGAGCTCTACGTACCAAATCGTTAACTGTACCGTGGCGATATAAGCGACCAGCACTTCTGGAGCAGGATAAGCCATGTCGACCCAACTGATCCACAAAGTGCCGACATGAACAGGAATGGGGTTCACATACTTTGGCACCAAGCCGGAGACTAACGGAAATTGTCAGCGTTGCAGGATCTAAAATTGTACCAAGATTATGTGAGGGAAGCGCGTACAACCATTGACTTGAGTGTTCGTTGGTGTCTGCTAATAGTCTCGCTCTCTCTGTATTGTCCATTACTTGGTCAAGGAGACAAGCAAACGTCATTTTTTGTCCAGGCATGTCCCAAATTTTTTGTTTTGTTTTGTCGGTTGGGATATTTTCCATCGGAAACATAGCCGTCCAAACTATTAAAATTATATATTAAAATCACAAACCTCGTCACATAAAAATATGTTAAGACATAAATTAAAAACACTGTTATATGTTTTTGAATAAAATTATTGCTTTATTCGTGATTGGTGCAGGTGAATACGTGTACAAGTTTACATTATAATCTGTCATTGTGTATTTTATTTTATCATATCTATACTTAATCCTAAGTTGAATATACTAGTTGAATAACCTTTTAGGTATAATAAAAGGATAAAAGAGTAGATTCTCATAAAAGAAACCTAATATCTTGCACTCTTAGATATTTACGCTGAACCCATAACCTGAGACGCTGAGTGTCAAATTTCGTTCATTTTAGATTAACACCGGAAAGAAATGAATAACTGAAAGTTAGTTTTTTTATTTTCATGTTTCAAAATAGGAAATGAAATTATTTATGACCGTTGTTGAAATCATAATGTAAATTATATATAAAAAAAATGTTTTACATGCCTAAATTAATTTATATTTGGTGACTCATGGCTGGAAATAAAAATGTTCTAGGTTGCACATTTCATGGAAAAATGAGTTTTCATCCTCTTTTTGTATTGTATGAGAATAGAGTATACGTTAGTATTTTAAAACTGAAATCCAAAAGGAAATGTTTGGAAATTAGAAGCTTCTCATTGAAAACGTGAAGATTTATATGATGAAAGTTTATTTATTGGTAATGAATTATTTTGTGAGTTTCACGATAGGCCCACGCGGTGTTAAGCCTACTTTACAGCAGAGTTATAAATTGTAGGGCCATCCTGTGCCCAATAGTGAGTTCATCAATAGTGATCATGGTAAGGATGATGACGATCGAATATTTCTTTAAAAGACTGCTGCTGATAAAAAGTTTAATAACAATAAGAATTGGTCATGACAATACTATTATGTATTATGTGTATGGTGTATTCATCTAAACAGTAGCAACCTAAATAGATTAGCAGCTCAAACCCGACTCCACAGGTTTGGCATGTAATTCTAATCCTATCCGAGTTCTTTTGTCATATTTTCATACATAAATGTAATGGTAAAATAAATGTTACACAGTTAATTTTCAGTGTCGTCATTAGTCACATGATGTCTGAGAAATGCTTGTTTGTTTTTTCAATACTTAAGGAGTCAAGAGACTAACATGACTTCGAGACGGTCGAATACCGTTTGAATGTATCGTTTAGCATAGCCATTAACAAAAGTTTTAAACTTTTGTAGGTGGTAAAAATGTACCTTTGTCATGAGCATTTACGGCCCATCGTGTTTCACAAATTTCAAGTCCAAATACTTTAAAATAAGGTAACCAAATGTTATGAAATTTTATACGCTTAAATGATACATAAGCCTAAAAAAATAGTAGTAAACATTTCGGATAAGATTATTAATCTATAAATAAGCGTAGTTATTAGATTTCCATACTAAGGGAAAACTAATTATCCTTACTTTGATATTAAACATTTCGAAAATATCTCTTACTTACTTTTAATAGTTATGCGTCTTTCTCAAATGTACAAAATTTCAGTAGAATCAGTTTCTTTTTTTTTATATTTGTATTTAAAAGTTTTTTATGAAATATTTTGCGCGTTAACTCTCAAAGTTATTTATTTTTGTTTAATAATCTAAAAACTTCATTTTTATAAAATAATTATTTTAATAAATAATTTATAACCTTTATATTTTATAGTTAGCTATTGTTTTTTTCTCTTTATTTCAGAATAATAATAATTGATACGTAATAACTTTGCAACCAGAAACGCTTACCACGTACTTCTTAATACAAACAGAGTGGATATTTTAAAAAATTAGATTATGTTTCAAGTACCAATTTCCCATTTTAAATATAGTATTATAATATCTGCATTTCAGTAACGTTATTATAATATTTTAGTACAGTTCTACATCTTCATCATCTATATAATATTTTATTTAATACACTTGCTCGGGTTACCGCTATGTCTTTTATTGTGAAACAACTCGTTTTAAGTATGTAAAAGCCTATGTAAGGATCATATACCGGATTTCATCGAGAGATGCTTAAGTCGGAATCCTCGGATATCGACCTTTTTGAATGTCCGGAAATTATAGGGAAAAAATTCCTGACCCTAACATTTTCGCGATTAACATAATTAAGGAAGTTACAAAAGTTGAATTCAGACTGCGTGAAACTTGTTACGTGAGACGCTCAGCACCAGAGTTTCCAAAGTATAATATAGTATAAAAGTATAATTCTTCTAATACAAATTTTTTTATGCCAAACAATATTATTCAATTTAATTATACATAAAACTTATTGTATTTATACTTTTATGACAGACGTTTGTATTGTTTATTTTCCCGTTAATCTAGCTCTAAGTGTGACTTGCAACCACTATAGATTGATTCCATAATGTGGCATACGTAGATTTAACCAAAATTTTGATGTTGATCGAACATCTGATTTCCATATTTAATTTTGTAATCGTAAAACCTTATTTTGTAATCGTACCTCTCAATGCCGAAATAATCTCGGAATACCGTGTTTGACTAAGTACCATCTTGAAAATCCGGAATAAGAAATAAGCGCCGGGCCAAAATTCCCTATCTTGTTCATAAGTCTCTCAAACATGAGATCAGATTTGAATTCATTTAATTTGAGACTATACTTCCGCTGCCTTTTTGCGGAAGTATAGTCTCAAATCAAATGAATTCTTTAAGATTGCGGAAGCTGTAAAACACAAACCAGTTATTTTGTAAGGGAAAGCAAGGAATGTTATTTATTGACAACACATAATATACACACAAGTATTAACATAATAAAAAGCTACTTTCTTCGTTGAATACATTTTGCACAGTTATGGACGTCAACGCTGCATTCAGCTCCTTAATACAAACAGAGTACAGTAGATAGTCAATGACGTATGTAATAAAATAAAAAAGTAAGCTCTCAACACCCACCAAACATATATCACTTCGCTGTGATTCTTCAGTGGCGGAGAACGCAATCACCATAAGGAGGTCCATAGAGTCTTACTTAGTCTGGACGTGAATAAGGCCAGTAATCCTAATGGCATACCAGTAATAGTACTGAAGTATTGTACACCTGAATTGTTTCCTGTGCAAAAGTGCTTGTATCGCCTCTTTTTCAAGACAATAAATGTACTATAATGTTGAAAGCTTGCCTATGTGCAGCCAATACCCAAAGATCACCGACCGATCGCCATCACTTCTATACTCTGTAAGGTTCTAGAGAGAATGCTGAACAGTAAGTTGCTCTCATACCTAAAAGACATTGACCTCCTCAGTGACAGCGCACAACCTTGTTCCGCCATCCCCATTTTTTCATCGGACAACCAGACTTACAAATTGGCGACACCGTTATATGGTGGATACACCAAAGAGTCGCACTAAGCGTTTTGATTTCAATTTTATGATACGTACCGCTAAGGAGTGGAACTCTTTGCTTGAGTCTGTGTTTCCTGACAAATACAATTTGGGGGTCTTCAAGTCACGAGTAAATAGGTATCTTCTAGGCAGGCACGTCACATCCTAGATCGCATCGACGCTTACCATCAGTCGAGATAGTGGACAAGCGCATGCCTATTTTATATAAAAAAAAAAGTCAGTATGGCTTTCGCCCAGGACGTTCAACTAGGGATATTCTAGTTTATGTGACACACTGCTGGGGCGAGGCCCTCAAAAATCACGGCGAAGCACTTGCCGTGTCATTTGACATCTCGAAGGCTTTCGACAGGGTCTGGCACGCAAGTTTGCTGCGCAAGCTTTCTGTGTATGTTGTCCCCGCTGATTTTTTTAGTTGGATAGTTGATTTCCTGACTGAACGGTTGATCAGAGTAGTTACCGATGGCTGCTCCTCTGACTTTTGATGCCAGAGTTTCTCAGGGATCTGTTCTCTTTACGACGCTTTTCCTTCTTCACATGAATGACTTGTTGGTATCAGGAATTGTTGGGTATGCAGATGACAGTACTGTAGTAGAGACGATGTGATGTTGATGAGAGAGGCCATACTCGTAGTTGAACGAACGAACTAGAGATTAAGCTACGTTTCCCAGAGGGGCGACAGTTACCTCGTTCATTTTAACGCCTCCAAAATACAAGCGTTTTTTTTACGGCAAATAGAGTTTCTTCAACATGACTCCCACTTTCCGAGGTGCATCTGCACCTGTTTCCGGCAGCCTCTAGCTTCTTGACATAGAGTTGTCTACAGACCTCAACTTAAGCACCGTCTTCGAGTCCAAGGCTCAAATTGCAGCTAAAAAGTTTGGCGTCCTAAATAAGGTCATGCAATATTTCACGTCAGGACAGCTTTAAACTATCAATAAAGCTCAAGTCCGATCTTGCTTGGAATATTGCAGCTATCTCTGGGACAGCTCAGCAATTTTTTTATAATGCTCACAGCAAAAGAGTGAAACTTTCTCCCTGCGTCTGTATTTCTGAGAACTTGTAACCCTTTCAAAGCAAGGATGAACAGATACCTTCAGGGTTAGCTCGTTCCATCGTGGATCCTGTAATGTTCCCGGGCTTGATTAGGGTCAAGAGTAAAACCATTCAAAAAAGAAGTATCAATGTCTACAAACAGGCATAATTCAGAAACGAATGCTAACAAACATATGCCTCTAGCGCAATCCAAACAAGACAAAGGAGACCAAAGGAGACAAAGTTTAGGTATGCTTATTATCTGATTTCTTTGTAAAATTTTATTTAATGAAATTTTGACATATTATGTTCCATACTTCTTATGTGATTATTAATTGATTATGTGCAAATGTCTTTAAATATCCACCAAACATAAAAAATAGATTAATAGTGACAATTTCACATTATTAAACTTACAATATGTGCTCAACGATGCTTTTTCTTAATAACTGCAAATACCTAAAGATTGTATGGCTATTCTTTAATGTTAAAGTAAAACTAGTAATAATTTTTTTTTAGTTTTTACTTGCTTAGTTCGAATATCTGATCTTATCTTATCACAAAATATACTGGCGGAATAATTAAATTAAATTTCATTTATTTATTTGAGATCTTTGTTGGTTTACCAGTCTGTAAAATCTGCAGTTGGCGAAGGCTATTTACCATACTAAAAACCCCTCAAAAATTGAAACTAAGAGTTTATTTATGAAATACTTTTACAACTTTTAAAACCGTATTGCAAATAAGAATTCTATTAGATTAGAATCTAAAACTATTAAATGCCTCTTCTTCTCCCTTTGTCTATGGCAAGATTTTTTTTTGTATTATTGAGGCGGATGTAAGTGGATCCACCGAAACATCGATGCCAGCATAGTTTGGCGACTTATCCCAGTAGTGTTTGTGACACATTCGAGACGTTACGTGCAGTCGTCCGTTACATGTTAAGTCTTTGAAATGTGTCAATATTAATTAATTGATAATCTCTAATCATTAACAATTGATTATGTGTTAAAATACCAAGTTAGTATCGAAAAAGTGATGCGAAGTAATAATATATAACTTAACACGATGAAATAGGTAAACTTCTACTCATACGCGAGAATTAGGTACTTTTCAATGAATCTCGTAGTTATGTGTCTATATACTTTAATAAGTATAAGGAGTACATATAGCATGAAAACATCACAGCAAAACTTCTCGCATAGGGAAAAAAGACAATTGTTATTTCCAAATTCAACACTTTTACAGGTAAAGTTATGTTACTTTTATTACTCTTTCTTATTTTTTTTATGCTTATTATGTTTTTTTACTAATGTATAGAATCACCGTAATTGAGATCTATTTCTAAGTCAATTCCAAACGTAAGATTTTGATGTGAGCCTATTATGATACTGATGCCGTTTATGGAGCTAAATGTCTATACATACATATTAACTTTTAAAATATCTATAACTTTGTAATCAATAAACATCAGCTTTGGAAGTTTTAGATCACGATCGATTGCAAATCTTTTATTATTTTCATGACTATTAGTAATTAAATTAAACTTACAGGCAATGTGATTATGACAAGTCAGTACAACGCAGACTATCCCTTTCGGGTGCCATGTAATCTCTCGTCATTTCTTTTATATTTAATTTATTGAAAAATATCTATATATAAAACAATAATCGCAGTTTTATTGAAAAATTTCTTGATCATTCTTCTTTTCAGCTTAACATAGGCATCGGCACACCAAGCCCTGCCGCGCTTATATACGTCAACTGGGCCTACCAAGCAAACTTTCAGCTGCCCTGGAATCGGACCCAGATACCCTTAGATATATTAGAGGCTGACGGCACATATTCTGGTTTTTCAAGGAAGAAGAGAGAATATAATGACAATTACGAAAATGATGCTAGACTTTACCATTTTTACAAATTTGTTGAAGACGCTCTAAATGGGTAAGTTGAGATTTACTTTAAATATCTTTGTAAGCCCTTTATATAATTGCTATAAAAATTGATATTATAATAGGGTATAATATTGGATTATAATATGTAATATAATATTGGATGCCGCATTATTTTTTAGTCCTAGTTGTAATTTGGCATACAAGCTTTTGTCAGAATTGATATAGCTTGCTGGGTAGTGTAGATTAAAAAAGTAATTAACATAACCTTATCCGCAATGTATATCAATTTATGATATTGGCAAATGGCAAGTGTGCCAAATGAAATTAGGACCAATTACTTAAGGCGAATCGCAAGGCACCCAAAATAATAAAAAAAGTGTCATACTTAGGGGGTGCTTATTGTGATTGTGCATAACAATGCATACATGATCGCGTGCATGCATATACATGAATGTGTATAACAATACACAACCAAATATCTAGCTATTTATTCATACGAGTGATATTAATCACCAACATTTATTCCGGTTTTTGATATTCATACATCTTTAGTAACTCCCTTCAACATACCATTTAACGCGTTTTCGTACATCCAACCCAATTCGGCTGCAATTCAAAGTCAAAACGACTCCAAGTAAATTACAGAAACCAACAAAATATGACTTTTTGATTTGTTACAATTGAATCAAGAGAACCAATTTTCACATAGATTGCTTTTGTCAATTTACCTTTGCCGAATGTCATACCGTTATTTATTGCCATTTATTGAGCGAAATAATAATAACGATTGTTTACTCAAATTGGTTTGTCTATGCTTAATAACATTTCATATTCATTGAAAATAACATACATATTGTCCATCACAAAATCTAAAATAACGGATTACGCGATCATAGTACTATTTACTTTCTTAAGCTTTTCAATTGTTTTATCGTTTGAAGAAACGGTGATTTTAAAGAGTCAATTTGTGCCAGTTGTTTCATATCCCTGGCAGAGATAAAAAAAACAGTTAGTAAATAGGTTTCAATCTAGTATTTGGGCCCTGTGTGAATTGGTGTAACTATCGACTTAAGATGCAGCAGGGACCATCAATTCAACGTGTCTATAGAATACTATAAAATGTCTATAACTGCAAACTCACGAAACTATATACTACTTTTTTACCGACAATGGTCCATCCTTCGTCTTATTATGGCATCCCGTTGGAGTATTGATACTTATGATTTTTTTATTCGTTTCGAACAAACGTCCATATTTTTCTTATCTATTAATATTATGTAATTTTTCATTTTCTCCAACCGACATATTTTTTCGTTTGTTTTCCGTAGAATGCCGTGACAGAGTGGTAAACCGAAATGTGGTCTCCACAGAAAAAGGCCAATCTGTCATATATTTAAAAAAAAACCAACATAAAAAAGAATTAATATTTGCCGCAAAGGAAACTTTAATTAGTCCTAATGACAACACAGATGCAATTTCTCTTAAATTCCACACAGAAACCACATTTATGGATAGTTCAAAAACCAAAAAATACAGAAAAACGTCGTTTCACTGTCGGTAAAAAAGAAGAACGACCCATAAAACATCCTCGGACACAATAGTAATATCAGTTATTTTACCAACTATTTATAATAAGCTTACTGTTTTAATAACTCAAATTTATGTACTTGCAGTTTTGGACACAATGGAACTACTTGTGTTCTTCATACACTGTGCCAGCTCGGCTCCGAGCCGTTACATGTTGATGATGAGGAAGACCTCCTTCACGAATTGGCAGGATTTGTTCTTAAGTAAGACTTTTATCCAATAATTTTGTCTCGTAAATACGATTTCTTTGTTGGCATTTATAATATACGAATTATTTAATTATATCAGGGGAGCTTGCACCGTATATAAAATTCTGTGTAATTCAAGCAGTAATTTATTACTTTATGACTCAATAACAGACCTCCAAATAAAGTATTTTAAAATACAATAATCTCAAAATCACTTAAGGACATCGCTCATTTATCAATTCCGCTCACGCTAAGGACAACAGAAACTCTTGTGTTGTCTGATACGGACTCTCAAACATTCGCCCATCTAACGCTCTCGTATTAAATCTATATCCTATGATTTACAGTGGACTCCATGACTATAGAAAGGCAATGTCTACCGATGATTGCTAAGTGAAGCTAATTGCTTAAAAAGCTAAATAAGCGATACACAGATAATAGTTGCCACCGTCTGAAGGTGCGGTACTTGTCTGGTGCCAATGTTAGCATGATTCATGAGCGAAGGTCTTTCGATAGCGGTCAATTGATAATATTTGTAACAACCTGTTTTTTTAATTTAATTAAAAAGGAGAGAGTCGTATATTAATTGGGCTTTGATCGGAAGCACAGAGTATATAAATACTACATAATAAATTAATTTAAATTAACTTGGCATTGATAGGTAGCACAGAGTATATAAATACTACATAATAGTGTTATGTTGATATTTGCACCATAAATGAATGAACACCATGAAATGTAAAATTAATCAACTTGCGCCGTGTGATATCCGGCAGAGTAGAATAGTGCCAGCCCTTCACACTGAAGGGTGTCGTAAAATGCTATACTGGAAGCAATCACAATACAACTCCTGTCGACCACAAAATGGGCTGCAGCGTTTTCCGAACCATGGTACTTTGCAGCGATTTCCAACCCATGATGATGATGAATGATGGTCTATCGATGGCCACAGTAAGAAAAATAAATTATATTATAATTGTATCTAATAAAAAAATACTTTTGGCGGAGGCTTCCGTTCAAAAGTAAAAGTCTTTTAGTTGGGATGATGATGTATTGATGGCCACATTAACTATTTTAAAAAATACACTTTATTTTTATTTACAGCCCCAGAAATGATGCTGCGTTCACAGAATATGAAAAAGAAATACAACCATATATAGAAGCTTATGAACGCGGCGAAAAGCTTCAAAATTGTTCGAATCATTATCAAAAATGCACAATTATCTTGATAGATCTGTTTTCAGAGCTCCATAGACCATAGACATAGTATATAGGATAGGTAATTTTCCTTTTTAATGAACCCATCATACATTAGTAAGAGAATTAGAAAAGTCGTACTGCGCCAGAAGAAGGGTTATGTATTTTGAGAGTAAGTATGTATGTACATATGTATAATTATTTGGCACGCTATTTGACCTGAACGGCTCGATGGATTTTTTTTATAGATTCTGTTTAATTTGAAAATGAAAAAAATAAAGCTGCCAAACCCGATTGCACTTAACTTAAGAATCGCCAAAGCAGTGTTGCCAACTCCTAGAAGTTCGAGTCGCTAGACTCAACATCAAAAGTCGCTAGAAAGTCGCTAAAACTAATTCCACCGGAAGCGGACGCAGGATTTTGTATGCCACCGGCATGCAGTGTGAAAGGTTGGGATATGTGAAAAAAATTAAAAGGTGGTATATAAGTAATGAAATTATAATTTAAGCTCAGTGTTGCCAAGTCAGCTACATGCAACATTAAATAGTAGAAATTAAAATCTGATATAGTTACTAATAAGTTAATGTAAAACATAGATTTGGAAGGAAATTTAACTGTGTTGATTTGAATATTTTTTTAAAGAGACTTTAACCAGACCAAAGTTTGAATTTGGTGCGTTTGTTTACCATAATATATCTCTTGGCACCGTATCGAGTTGACTAAAAATTTATCCAATAATGACTCTAGAACTAATTTAATTTATACCTACTGCAAAAGTCGCTAGATAAGTCGCTAAACAATTTTTATCGTCAAAAAATTTTTTTAGTTGCTAAGACTAAAGCAAAAGTCGTCATTTCTACAACAATTGGCAACACTGCGCCAAAGTTGTAGCAGTCGGGACATATTCTAGAAATGGAGGCTCAGTGAATTGAGAGCACATACCCATATTACATTGCAGATTACTTCAATCTACTGATTAGACAGCTGATTTTTTAGAATGGGTCCCGACTGCTACAATTTTGGCGATTCTTAAGTTAAGTGCAATCAGGTATGACGACGGTCTTGTTTAAGGGTTTTTATTTCCAAATTACACAGAAATGCAGTCAGTTTTTTAGTTTTTAAATTACCGTTTTGGTAATTTAATGTTATGAATATTGTGGGTATTTAATATATGCTACATCTGAGTTCTTTTATCGGACTGAAACACCATTTGCTTTTAGTGGATATAATTTAATAAATAAACTAAAAAAATATTTATCGACAAGCTAACTAAACAGGGTCAGTTTCTGTCTAAATAGATTTATAGTTACAAATATCACAAAAAAAAACTATGTTAGATTTATCGGAATTTTCATTTGTTGTGATGTTGAAACTAAAATAAATGATTGAAAAACAAACTTGAAGTTAAAAATTAATTAAATTCCCAGATGATATTATTTTTTATTTATACTATTTGAAAAATAAACAGTCATTTACAAACATTAATTTTAATATAACACTGGTAACACAGATTTTCCTTCTTTGGGAATCAGTCGCATACTATATATAACCCATTAATTGTTTGTATTTTATTATATATAAATGAGGAAAAAATTTTTTTCTTAAACAGATTTTTAGTTGGCCAGAACAGTTAATTTTTCTTTATTGTTCTGGGTAGAATTCCACAAATTGTATTTAAGTTTAAAGTTTATAGCAAGCAGATACACAAAATTTTCCTTCTAAAAGTATAACTTAATTAATTAATGTCTACAAATGTTTGCAAATATTAATTCAAAAATATCAAAATCAGTACAAAGCAATACATATTGAGTGGCTAGTAGGTAGAAAATTTGGAATTTTCAAAGCAACAAATTTATACAGTTGTATTATTAATAATTTTACAGTTGTATTATGAAAAATACACTCGAGGGCAATGAATCCGGGTCACTTAAAGAATGTTAAAAATCTCGGAAACTAAAAATGATAGGTTAATGCAATAAATTGTATTTAATAGACAATGTAATACTCCTTAAATGAAAGTAAAAAAAATATGAGTCACCATACATTTTATTAACACAAAATTACATAAAGAAAAAAACTGCTGATCTCTCCTTAAAACAAAAATAGGAAACATGAAATGTTTGAACTTTATTACGATTTTCTTGAATTTTAATACTTCGTATTGCCTCCTCGTGCTACCATTACTGCGTTTACGCGGTTTGGCATGCTGTACACCAAGTTCCTTATACGATTTTGGGGAATATTCTCCCATTCCTCTGTGAGAGCAATTTGAGCTCACGAAGCGTGATTGGGGGAGGGTTTCGTTGTTTTACGCATCTGCCTAGCTCGTCTCAAGCATGCTCGATCGGGTTGATATCCGGGCTGCGCGCTGGCCACTCCATACGAGTAATGTTCATCTCTTGAAGGTAGTCATTCACAATCCTACCTGTATGAGGTCGGGCATTGTCATGCATAAATATAGCATCCTCACCTAAATTGACCATAAATGGACCAACGTGATCATTGTGGATTTCTTTCACATATCTTACGCTAGTAAAGAGCCGTTTTCTATGATCACCAGCTCTGTGCGACTTTCAGAAGAAATTCCGGCCCACACAAGTACAGACCCACCACCGTAGGCTACTTTTTCTTCGATGCATGCTTGCTTGAATCTTTCCCCTGGTCTTCGATACACTCTGTGTCTTCCATCGTGCTTGTAGAGCATAAATTTTGATTCGTCGGAGAACATAACTTTTGACCAATCTTCAATACTTCAATTTACGTGGCTCTGGGCATATCTTAGTCTTGAAATACGATGCCCACGCTCCAGTTTAGGGCCGTTTGCAGGTCTAAGGGGTTTTAAGTTAGATTCAGCAAGCCGACGTCTTACTGTCCATGCACTTGGGTTACTTCCTCCGAGGCGTCGAAACTGATTGGTGAGCTCAGTTCCTGTGAGAAAGCGATTTCGAAGCATGGTGTTCACCAAGTATCGGTCTTCTCGTGCTGTGGTACACCTGGTTCTGCCCGTTCCTGGTCTGCGTAGGTTAGAACCAGTTTCTTCGTAACGTCGGAGAACTCTTTGTACTGTTGACAGCGACACACCGACAGTCCTGGCTGTATCGCGCTGACTCCGACCGGTTTCCAGCATTGTAAGTATTCTGGTGCATTCTTCAGGCGTAAGCGACATAATTTCAGCTTGAATAATGAATATAGAGCACTATCAACATGGTTTATGTACCCACATAAATGACAGATTACAAACAAAAGCAAAACCAAATGCTGTAATTTCGTAGTTCCATCTTCGAAAGGGGCCCTTTTTCAAATTTGATTTTTTTATGATATAACTTTACAATAACTAAGAAGTTTTAATACCTTCATTTAAGGAGTATTACATTGTCTATTAAATACAATTTATTGCATTAACCTAGCATTTTTAGTTTCCGAGATTTTTAGGATTCTTTAAGTGACCCGGATTCATTGCTCTCGAGTGTATATCAAATAAGCTATGAGACAAGCCACCTAGAACCACCATACGTCGAAAGTGTGTATTATGTCAGAAATTTACAAATTGAAACCAGTAAAGTTTTGACTAAATGGTTTAACTTAGCAATAGGACAATGAAATTTCGTTTCCATTATAAAGCTTAGACGCAAGTTTTATAAAAGCGTTGCTGGCATAACTCGTTCTGCTTCTAGAAATATAAGACAAACCTTGCGTCAACATTGACGTTCACGTTTGCACTCATAAGTTTATGTTGAATAGTTGGTGAGAGATCATCAAAATAGGTTTTCACAATTCTGTATAGAAGACAGGCAGCCACGCAATCTCTACGAATGTGAAGAGGTTGTATTCGGTGGCGTTCCTTCGAATGCCAACAAATGATTTAATTCTTTTTCTGTAATTTCTCAATTCTTTCAATCTGGTAGTTATGGTATGGTTCCCATAAATAACAATCAAATTCAAGTCTGCTACTAACAAAGGCATTACAAAAAAATTTATACACTAGCAGATTTTTTAATTACTTTCTAATACGCAAAATCAAACCAAGTTGGCTGGATTTATCTATACATATAAATAAAATTGGAGTGTCTGTTTTTAATGTTGAAATAACCGTTTTTAACTATATGCATGTGAATATATGTACGGTACATACACCAAATTAACATTTTTTTTTACAATTTTTGTCTGTCTCTCTGTCTGTTTGTGTTGTAGAAACTCTTTGTTTATACATTATGGTTAATGAAAACTAAAGTACTTTTAAACCTTACTTCAAAATATACTGTCATACGTTCACAATCTCGCTCTATTTTATTTATTACATACAACACGTTATCAGCACGAAGATAGAGTTTTAATGAGTGGAAAGTAATTTTGGGAGTCAGATTTACCGGATTGTTGTGAATTTACATAAATTTTCGACTTAAAAGTGAAAAATTTTCTGACATAAAAACAAAAGATGTCAACGGGCGATCACAACAATATGGGTAAAAATGGATTGAATTCGAGTCTACGATCTCTTGCAGGGATATTTTTAAAAGGTAGACAAGATTATACTATTTGGAAATTCAAAATGAAAATGTACTTTGTACATGAAGGTTTGTGGAAATGTATAATAGGTTATCCTGATGGAGATTCTACTGCCTCTAATATTAAAGAAAGGGAAGACGAATTTACCCTAGCCAAAATTTGCTTGACATTGGATGGACCAGCCATAACGCACGTAAGGAACTGTAAGAGCGCCAAGGAAGCCTGGAGCACTTTAGCTGCTGCTTACGAGGATAAGTCCATGGGTCGTCGTTTGGCGCTGGAACGTAAGCTGTATAGGTACAATCTCAGTGAGTTTAGTAGTATGGAGATGTACATTGAAGCAGTGATGTCCACAGCTCAAGATTTGGGAGACATAGGGAAGGTAATAGAGGACGCCTCTCTAGCGGCTATATTACTAGGAGGACTGACGTCACGCTTTGATCCCTTAATAATGGCACTAGAAAATTCAACAGTGCAGATTTCTAGCGAGCTGGTGAAAAGCAAACTATTAACAGAATTTTCGCGATCTACTGATAATGAACCAATTAAATCGGATCTTGGTTTATGTGTTCAGGAAAAGAAGCCTAAACGAAAACGGGAGATAGTCTGTTACCGCTGTAAGGAGCCTGGACATAAGAGACCGGACTGTCCCCTTAACAGAAAGTCCAAAAATGTTGGCCCGAAGAAAGAAAACACCCTATCTTGTCTGTTTGGCGCATTCAAAGTGGGTACCGAGGCGTTCAAAGATAAATGGTGGGTAGATTCTGGAGCAAGTGCTCATATGTCTGGAAGGTCAGATTGGATGGAGAATATACAAGAGTTCTCTACTGGGCAAGTCACAATTGCTAACGGAGATGTCTTGACAAGTGCTGGCATTGGCAGTGTTTCTATTAATAATAATTTTAAATCCGAATGTTCTAATAGTATCAAAAATATATCAAATGTAGTTTTTATACCAAATTTAAATACTAATTTGATTTCTATAAAGAAGGCTGTAGATAATGGATTTTGTGTTGTTTTTGATAAGAAAGGTTGTATATTTTATAATGATTTATCTTTTTCTTGTACAGGTGATGCAGTGCTACATGGTTCGTGTTGTGGTGGATTGTATAGTTTGGATTGTACGGTTAGTCTACCTAAAACCTTATCAGCGTTTAAAGTACATAGTGATGTATCGAGCTATCGACTATGGCATAAACGGCTTGGTCACTTGTGCCGTATAGGGTTACAAGAACTTAACAGAAGTAATCTAGGCGTTCAGTACACCGAAGTTGATAAAGAGCCCTGCATAGCTTGTGTAGAGGGTAAGCAGGCCAGAAAATCATTCAAGAAAATAACATATAAGAAAGCAACTTCTAAATTAGAACTAGTGCATTCGGATTTATGCGGACCAATGTCGGATAATTCTTTTCAAGGAAATAAACATGTTTTGACTTTTATTGATGATTTTAGCCGTTTTATTTTTATATATTTTATTTCTTCTAAAAATGACGTTAAGAATAAGTTTTGTGTTTTTAAGGCTATGGTTGAAAGAGAGACAGGCTTAAAGGTAAAAGCGTTGCGTACAGACAACGGAACAGAGTACGTTTACAAAGAATTTACTGATTACCTGGAGGAGGAAGGTATCCAACACCAGACAACCGTTCCTTTCAGTCCTCAACAAAACGGAGTTTCTGAGAGGACTAACAGGTCGGTAGTAGAGAAGGCGCGTTGTATGCTCTCTGATTGTTCTCTCTCAAAGGGCTATTGGCAAGACGCTGTGGAGACAGCGGTTTATTTAAAAAATCGATGTCCACATCGAGCTCTCAATGGTAAAACGCCCTTTGAAGCATGGCATGGCGAGAAACCAGACTTAAGTCATTTGAAAGTTTTTGGGTGTCGCGCCATGGTTAAGGTTCCAGATAACTACAGAAGGAAATTGGACATTAAGGCGACAGAACACATTTTCGTTGGATATTCAAAAAATCCACAGAGCTACTACTTTCGTGAAGCAAATTGTCCAAGGAGGTTGATAAAAGGAAGAGATGTGGTTTTCTTCGAAAATTCTTTTTCTAATTTGAAGGTTCAACAAAAGGAATCGATCCCTTCTACTTCTTGTGGAGATATTATTTTTGATTCAGTACCCAATCAAGTGTGCAGTTTATACAGGCGAAGTGAAAATACTGAGCAAGGCACTGACGCTGGTGCTAGTGAGCCGGAACTAGAAGCACAGCAAACTAACAGCGCAGACAGGACTTTTGATGTTGAAGATACGTGTACTCAAAGTACAGAAATTACAGAAGAAAGATATCCACTCAGAAATAGAATAACCAAACGTTTTGATACTAATCTTATTTGTAATGCAGTTACGTATGCCTCCGACGAACCTGAAAGCTACGCAGTTGCTATGAAGTCGGAAGAGAGTGCAAACTGGCAGTTAGCGATGGATGACGAGTATAAATCGCTAATGAAAAATAAAACTTGGACGTTAGTTGATAAACAAGATAAGAAGATTATTCAATGCAAGTGGGTATACAAATTGAAAAAGGATGCTCAAGGTCAAGTTGCCAAGTACAAGGCAAGGTTAGTAGCCAAAGGCTTCAGCCAGACGGCGGGCATTGACTACTATGAAACCTTCTCTCCGGTAGTGCGTAATTCGTCCTTGCGAACACTGATAGCTTTGGCGGCAGAAATGGAGTTGAATATACATCACTTAGATGTAGATACTGCGTTTCTCAATGGAGACTTATTGGAGGAAGTTTACATGCAGCAGCCTCCGGGTTTTGTTGAGACAGGTGCAGAAGATAAAGTCTGTTTATTAAAGAAATCACTCTACGGCTTAAAACAGGCTGCTCGTGCATGGAATATTAAATTAAATCAAACTTTATCAAATATTGGTTTTGTCAAAACCTCTGCAGAACCATGCATCTATACGAAAAAGTTTGGTGATGAAACTGTTATTATCAGTGTCTATGTTGATGACATTTTGGTATTATTTAAAAGGAAAAAGACTTTTGACACTGTCAAAAATTCTCTAAGTAAATTTTTCTCATTAAAAGATTTGGGAAAACTTGAATATTGTTTAGGTCTTAATGTAAAACGTTCAGAGGAAAAGATTTATGTTAGTCAAACGACATATATTAAATCAGTTTTAAAACGTTTTAACATGGAGAATTGCAAAGAAATGTCAACACCTTTAGAAAACAATAAGCTGGAAAAGGGTAAGGAAACATGCAATTATCCTTACCAGAATTTAATAGGCTGCCTTATGTATCTAGCTGTGAATACCAGGCCAGACGTCGCTTATGCCGTAAGCTATTTAAGTCAATTTAATACTTGTTTTGACAAAAGGCATTGGTTGGCCGCAAAAAGGGTATTACAATATTTAAAAGGAACTCAAAACTACTGTATTACTTACAGGAAGACGGGTGACTATTTGTGTGGTTATACGGATGCAGATTGGGCAAACTGTATTAGTGACAGGAGGTCGTACACTGGTTACTACTTTACTCTGGCAGGAGGGCCTATTAGTTGGGAATGCAAAAAACAACCAACAGTCGCGTTGTCTTCAACTGAGGCGGAGTATATGTCGCTTACTAGTGCGGCTAAAGAAGCAATTTTTCTTAGGAGGTTAGTGTTTGATATCACTGGTAACGCTGATAAGGTTGTAGTGTATAACGACAGCCAAAGTGCGCAGAAAATTGCTCTCAATCCAATCCATCACAATAGGACGAAACATATAGACACGAAATTTCATTTCATTAGGGAAAAGATATCTGATGGCATTATAGATGTAAAATATATGCGATCAGATCATATGTCGGCAGATGTCTTAACGAAGCCCTTAAGGCGCATAGCACATAATAGATGTGTAGTAGGCATGGGCATAACATAATTAATTAAGGTTATCTTTATTTTTCATTAAGGGGAGGATGTTGTAGAATTATGGTTAATGAAAACTAAAGTACTTTTAAACCTTACTTCAAAATATACTGTCATACGTTCACAATCTCGCTCTATTTTATTTATTACATACAACAGTTTGTTCCGGCTAATCTCTGAAATGGCTGGACCGATTTCAATGAAATTTTGCATGGTAATACCTTATATCCCTGGTCAACATCTGAGATACTTTTTATTCCGGAAAATTAAAGGGTTCCCGTGGGATAGTTAAAAAACCGTAGTAACTTGGACATTTTAGTACACACAACTTACATGTACTCACCCTATGCTGATACTTTATATTACCGCTGGAATTAAGTATAAATCCAATGAAAGTGACGGGATTCAGCGGGAAAAAAAATTGCTATGAATCCCTATTCAATGCTTGACCTGACATACACTTGGCCGGCTGAACTTGAACAACCCGACATTAACTCGAAGATGACCAGTATTGGGATGACGCCCTAGCCTATGCATGCGTCAGTGATAGTCCACACCGCTTGCGTCATTTATTTGCTGTATTACTGGTATTTTGTGGTCTTTCGAGTGCTGAGAAATTGTGGCAAAAATATCATGACAGATTATTGGAAGACTTTTTTAGGAATACAAGACAAAATATTGACGGTGACCTTAACCACAGATTACGAAATATAGCTTTTAATCAATGCTTAGTAGCTTTACAAGATTTACTTATATCTATGGGTGGTGATTATCTTCCTCAGTATGGTTTGCCAGCGCCGACCATAAAAGGGGAACGTATTAATAGAGAATACGCTGCGAAAATAAATTATGATCCAGCTGAACTAGCTGAAACTTTACGAACCGGAGTCCACAGTCTTACTGTAGAACAGCGCACTGTATTTGACCGTGTATGTCACAGTATTGACAATGCTATAGGAGAAATTATATTTCTAGATGCACCCGGTGGTACGGGAAAAACCTTTGTCACTAAAATAATCTTACCACAATTACGAGCTCAAGCCAAAATAGCTCTTGCTGCAGCGTCGTCTGGAATAGCAGCCACTTTGTTACACAGCGGTAAAACTGCTCATATGGTGTTTAAAATCCCCATAGATTTGGACTTAAGTGTATATTCTGTATGTGGTATCTCTAGAAGTCACTACTTCTAGAGATACCACATACAGAATATACACATTCGAATTCATTCGCTTTATCACTATAAAGCGAAGATTTTACGTGATTGCTGTTTAATTATCTGGGACGAGTGCACTATGGCACACCGAAAAACAGTAGAAGAAGTTGATGGAACTCTCAGAGATATCTGTCAAAATGACCAACCTGTGGGTGGCATAATGATGCTGTTTTGTGGGGATATTAGACAAACATTGCCAGTAGTACCACGGGGAACAAAAACCGACGAGATAAGAGCATGCTTAAAGAGCTCAAGCCTTTGGCGACACGTCACAAGGATGAACTTAACAGTGAACATGAGGGTGCGAATAGGAGGCAACACAAATGCGCAGGAATTTTCTGATTTATTGCTAAAAATTTGCGAAGGGACATATCCGAAAGAAGAAGGGCAAATTGTTTTATTTGAAAATCTATGCCACACTGTTAATTCAATTGAAGAACTTATCTCTTCCGTATATGGTGAACAAAATCAAATAACAAATCATGAGAACTCATGGCATTGCGAACGTGAAATTTTGACTCCGCGAAATGACCAAGAAGCAAGAATCAACTTGGATATACTCAACAATGTAGAAGAAGAAGTAGTTGAGTATACTTCTATCAACAGAGTAATGGAGCAAGATGACGTTACCAATTATCCTGTTGAATTTCTCAATTCTCTGAGCGCTCCTGGACTTCCACCACACAAGATTAATTTAAAAACTGGCGTCCTATTTTGTTGAGAAATTTAAGTCCCCCAAAATTATGCAACGGGACAAGACTGAAAGTTACTTCTCTGCAGCGTAACATAATAGAGTGGCGTCGGTGAAAGAGTTTTTATACCACGAATTCCACTGATTCCCAATAATTACCCATTCCATTTCAAACGTGTACAGTTCTCAGTGCGTTTGTGTTATGCAATGACTATAAACAAAGCCCAAGGGCAGACGCTATGTGCTGCCGGCGTGGACCTCAGCGTCGGATGTTTCTCACACGGTCAGCTCTATGTGGCTTTCTCCCGTGTAAGTCAACCAAACAGACAGTTTGGTTATGTTCCGAACCAAACCACATCGAATGTTGTCTATAAAAAGGCATTATGAGGTACTAGCTAGATATGGTACATAGCCGTTCCTGTGCCAGTCCGACTCGCACTTGGCCGGTTTCATTTTTGCTGATCGTGTCAATCAAACGACCTCTGTGGCACAGTGGTCATTTATGGTACTGCAAGTGCCTTTGGCCTGCAGGGATCCGGGTGCAATCACCAGCCAGGTTAAGTGGGAAAATAATCTGTGTCCAATTATATTTTTATTATTTTTTTGCATTCACAATGCAATATTTGTATGAGGTATAAAATAAGTGTGTAAAAAAATGTCCAATTGTTCACATTTTCTTTTTATTTATTTTTGCTGTATAAGAGTGAACCGCGTGATAAAATCAAATACGCGCGGACGAAGTCGCGGGCAACAGCTAGTCCTAAATATAATCAATGTGAGGTATAAAGAAATGATGAGTATTCAATACGTTACCTTAATCACGTATTTTATGTATTCTTCATATTTCATTATTGTTAAGTGTTAATTGTTAAAGGATATGGAATTATTTTTCTATTACACTCAGCTTTGCAGCGATATGTTAGTCATCATACCCAGTAGATGGCAGTATTTTGCTTTACAAAATATTGGATTAAAATTTATAGGTTTTACAGATACTTGATTTTATATCTTTTGAACCCAACAAGATATCACATTACACTAAACTTTGGTAAAATTTCCAGCTTCAATTTTAAAATTGTTTCTGAAATCCGTACGACCGTTTAAAAACATAATGAAATAAGCTTCAAGACAAATATTCAGTAAATTATTCTGAAAGCGGTATTTTGTGATTAGACATCAATTTCATTGAAAATTGCTATACTATTAATAGCAATTCTTATTTAAATTATAAGACTTATTTTGAAATCACATTTTTTTTCGATTTGTTGTTTTGTTGCCCTTGTGATTTGCTATTGTGATGGCATTATATAATTCTTTCCTATGCTTTAGTAAATAAATGACATTAATAGTTCTATATTTCTTACATCAAAATAATACAACAGAACTCTTTTAAAACTACAAGGAGGCATGCACAAAAAAAATACACTGTTATGTTGCCAATGATAATTAAATTGGACTAGTAAAGACATAATAAATTAAAGTAGAGCCATTCAATAATGTCATTCGTACGCGTTTCTTTTAATGTTTTCTGTATCCTGTACTGTATCTTACAGAAATATTTAGCAGCAGTAATATTTGAACGTATCTTGATACTTTAATAAAGAAAGAGATAAAATAACAACTTTAACAAACCGATATGGCCCAACCAACCACCACTAGGTTGGTTGGGCCATATTATATATATTATAGATTAGTTCGTATTATAGTAGAAATAATTCTTAGTGATATTTTTTTTGTAAAAATAAATAAGGCGATTTAATACCATTATTATAAATAAAAATTATTTATAGCTGTAAACAATTAGTAGGTTAATACAATATTGTTGGGTACTTGGGGTTTTGGGTCGAATAACCTAGTCGTGTGCTTCGTTCGTAGCTTGTTCTACCTCATACATGCAGTAGGAATGGTAAAGAACTTGTGCTGGTATACCCTGGGTGCCTTTGAACGAAATTTTAAGGAGTTTTCACATAGAAGTGTTTGTTAATCCAATGTGAAGACATGAGGAAACGCACAGATGGCGATATTTGTCTCGGAACCTCATTCGTACGATTGATGAGATGTACGCGCACGTAGTTCCTGCAAGTAGTACAGAGAGCAACTATTTTCGAAGCGGAGATCTAATAGGGAATCTGATAGGATCCCTTAGGATAGCAGAAGTAGTTTCCAATTACTGCGCTAGCATTGCCTTGGCGAGCGTACGACTCCCTTGATTCCAGTGACTGCTGCAGCTATTCCAAGAACTAGAGCAACCAAGTTTAAAGTGGGTAGGCCTGCCAGAATAGCTAGCAGGAGATTCCCATATAACTTTTTGTTTCGAAGTAAAAGGACAATACATTTTCCACATGCCAAAAAAAATGTTTGTAGTTGTAACGCATTGTAGTAATATTTTAAAATAATAGCATCAAATTAAATTAAAGGGTTATAAAAAGTTAATTTATTATTGTATATTTTTATTGCTATATTAGCATTAACTGCTAGTTTTTTATGTCTAAGAACCCACTTCCTCTCATTACTAGAAAGTACTAGTACTAGAAATCGCACGTCCAGACAGATTTGTTAAAATGGTAATGCCCAACATTGCTTTCTTTATAGTATTGGAGGTGCAAAATTTAAAAATTGGTTTAACAGAATTTTTTTAACAGATTAAGAGATTCCTTTTTAGTGTATTTTCTTAACCTAAATATATAATTCATCTTTCGTTTCATATGTATCAACTGGAATTATATATTACTAAATGTACCTAACTTAAATACCAAACCAAAATTCGGAAGTTTTGCGGAAGAAAGTTACATATTTTTATTTTACTTATTCCATCACTTATTCACTGTTTTCTAATCTTCAACACAGAACAGAATAGGTAGACGTAAATCACAAATTGAAAATAAAAGGTTTTCATGGTACAAAGCACTCAAACTTACGATCCAAACCCTTCGGACCATTCGTATATTGTGACTACAAATAAAACAAAATTGAATAGACAAAGAAGTTTATTGTAGGATGTTACCCGGAACAGACTTTTCAGCCATGTCGATAAGAATGTGGCCATTATAAATCATTCCTTCAAAGAAATCTTTAACCAGAAGAATGAATGTTCCCTTTTGGAGTCACCACTTTTAACTATCTAATGAAAACCTGCAGTTGAATTGTGATAAATTCTCTGAATCATTTATATTGTTACTTTATGTTTTTATTCGATAACAGGTCAATATTCTATTATGAAGTTAGAAATAAAACTATTTATTTGAATAATTAAACAGGTTTTTTTTCAAAGTTCGAAGAATGTACTTTTACTCGAATACCTTTTAAAATACAACATTTAAGGAGCCATTGTCTACAATTTCACTTAACATATTTTCGACTTTCAAAATATCAAAACAGTTTGTTATCATCTATAGCTTTAAGGTAACATTATCAAAATCCAAAACTGTGTAGAGTGTCTTCTCCAATCTGTGTAAAGGTTTCCAGGATAGAGCCTTCACACTCGGGAAACAATGTCTCACAGTCTACTCCGACTCCTCTGCCCAATCGCTCCGCAGCATGATATTCATTGTCCGAATGGTGCGATAAAGAGTCTGTGGTCGTTGAGGGCCTAGGTAAGACAAAGAAACATTGGATTAATTAGTTCAGACTCTTCAGCATTCATATAAAGTGCACAATTCTCAAATTTTAATAAATCAACCTAAAACTCAATAAAGAAAAACCGTGCAATTGAAGCACATACATGTATGTGTCTCACTCGCTCGCCGAAGATTTTATACAAATTCAGATGTAGATCCATCACGAAAATTATATCACATCGAAGATTCCTGCCAGTTCTCTCCGAGTATGTCTTAAGTTTCAATTGAAGTTGTTAATGGTTTGGTGTAATTAATTAATTTGTATTGGTATCTTATGTGTTAACATTACTAAAGTTCATGAACAATATAAACAGTTAGATGGAGAAGTGGACAGACCAACAGACAACCAACGAAGTGATCCTTTAAAAGTTCTCTCTTTTTTTTCTCATGAAGTACTAAGCTTAAATAAATAATTTTTTCCATCAATATAACGAAGCCCCTAAGTAATTATTATGTGGAGTAAAAAAAACAATAGTTACAACCAACGCGTTAATAATTATAATCTTCGTAGATATTTCTTTTTACCTACTCAAATGTAATTGCTTAGAACTTAGGACCTTAGTTTTTGTATTTTGGAAATACGATCCACGTTGAAGTAACGCTAAACAAAAAAACAAAAACTTCTTTAACATTGAGGTGTATTCATAAATTGACAAATTCCTTTGTTTTTGCGTCCGCAAAAACCATAAACAATAAGAGTCATTAATATTAATAATTCATAAAGAACAAACAAAAATAACAAGTTATAAAACATTAAAAGCCACGTTCCATTCTGTTCAATTGTATACAATTAATTACATGGTCAGTAATGATGCGGTCTTCACTTGATTAATGTTTGAAATGGATAAATAATCCCATCATTTCAGCTTCTATACTTTGTCCAATGTAAGATGATACTTTTAACAGTTGACACCTATATAGAGGGTATAAAGTTGATATTGCAATGTCAAGCCAAACATAAGGAAACAAACGCAACCTTAGTACGAAGCAATAAGATAGTGACACCTGTCAAAAGTATCATCCTATATTGTACAATGTATATCAGATTAATTCTAGCATATTTTTTTGCACGTTTTTTAGCTTTTTATTAATAATTTGATGTAATGATAAGTTGGACTCTCATAATGCATCATTTTTGATTACTTTAAATATAGGCGCTACTCTTGAATTTGTCATGAGCGTCACCAAACAAAATATAATAGAAGCAAGCCTGTTTAAGGAGCCATTGTCTACAATTTCACTTAACATATTTTCGACTTTCAAAATATCAAAACAGATTGTTATCATCTATAGCTTTAAGGTAACATTATCAAAATCCAAAACTGTGTAGAGTGTCTTCTCCAATCTGTGTAAAGGTTTCCAGGATAGAGCCTTCACACTCGGGAAACAATGTCTCACAGTCTACTCCGACTCCTCTGCCCAATCGCTCCGCAGCATGATATTCATTGTCCGAATGGTGCGATAAAGAGTCTGTGGTCGTTGAGGGCCTAGGTAAGACAAAGAAACATTGGAATAATTAGTTCAGACTCTTCAGCATTCATATAAAGTGCACAATTCTCAAATTTTAATAAATCAACCTAAAACTGAATAAAGAAAAACCGTGCGATTGAAGCACATACATGTATGTATCTCACTCGCTCGCCGAAGATTTTATACAAATTCAGATGTAGATCCATCACGAAAATTATATCACATCGAAGATTCCTGCCAGTTCTCTCCGAGTATGTCTTAAGTTTCAATTGAAGTTGTTAATGGTTTGGTGTAATTAATTAATTTGTATTGGTATCTTATGTGTTAACATTACTAAAGTTCATGAACAATATAAACAGTTAGATGGAGAAGTGGACAGACCAACAGACAACCAACGAAGTGATCCTTTAAAAGTTCTCTCTTTTTTTTCTCATGAAGTACTAAGCTTAAATAAATAATTTTTTCCATCAATATAACGAAGCCCCTAAGTAATTATTATGTGGAGTAAAAAAAACAATAGTTACAACCAACGCGTTAATAATTATAATCTTCGTAGATATTTCTTTTTACCTACTCAAATGTAATTGCTTAGAACTTAGGACCTTAGTTTTTGTATTTTGGAAATACGATCCACGTTGAAGTAACGCTAAACAAAAAAACAAAAACTTCTTTAACATTGAGGTGTATTCATAAATTGACAAATTCCTTTGTTTTTGCGTCCGCAAAAACCATAAACAATAAGAGTCATTAATATTAATAATTCATAAAGAACAAACAAAAATAACAAGTTATAAAACATTAAAAGCCACGTTCCATTCTGTTCAATTGTATACAATTAATTACATGGTCAGTAATGATGCGGTCTTCACTTGATTAATGTTTGAAATGGATAAATAATCCCATCATTTCAGCTTCTATACTTTGTCCAATGTATGATGATACTTTTAACAGTTGACACCTATATAGAGGGTATAAAGTTGATATTGCAATGTCAAGCCAAACATAAGGAAACAAACGCAACCTTAGTACGTAGCAATAAGATAGTGACACCTGTCAAAAGTATCATCCTATATTGTACAATGTATATCAGATTAATTCTTGCATATTTTTTTGCACGTTTTTTAGCTTTTTATTAATAATTTGATGTAATGATAAGTTGGACTCTCATAATGCATCATTTTTGATTACTTTAAATATAGGCGCTACTCTTGAATTTGTCATGAGCGTCACCAAACAAAATATAATAGAAGCAAGCCAAAAATGTACTCACGTGAAAAGAATATGACCAATTTCAGCTAGTAAACCATTTTCGTGGGTGAATGGGACCTCGGCAGCTTCGCAGATTGTTCGCAACAAGCAAGGCCTGCCTGAATAGCCATACCTGCATAATTTTAAAGTAAATTTAGGTTGAATTTATGAGTTTGAAATTTCTATCGCTTTAAAAAGTTTAAGGACTTGCAAAGACCTTACAAGAAAATTTATTATTATTTATGACGCCAAGTTGTTTATTTTGCTCACACTAATTTTGCTCCTACACCAGCTTCCTCATTGAGAGAGGGGAATCCTATCAATTTTAAAATCCTTTTTGGAGCATAAAAAATTCCTAGTATTCATTTAGGAGCATTATGGTTGCTCCTAGTCAAGGCGTGTAATTTTTTTGTGAATTTGCTGGAAAACACGCATCTCCAGCTGGCACACGCTATAAACACAAACCAGTTGGATTAGGGTTTTAGACTATAGTCAGATATTTAAAGCCTAATTTTGTCAATAACAATAAAAAATCACACTTAAACACTATAAAAACTGTAATACTAAAACTATGGGCAAGCTGGAGTACCGTGTGTCTCCTTGTCTGTGCAAATAGCTTTCTCTTCATAATAAATCAGGGTGAACAGGCACCTTCTGGGTAAGCTCGTTCCATCGTGGATACTGTCTTGGCCTCCGGGCATAATTGGGATCAAGACAGGCCATTCAAAACCATTCAAAATGAAAAAGAAACGGTTATGAAATTGAAAAGAATTGACTACTTTTATATATCACTTTTTAACTATGAACCGATGAGTCTATGTATGTAGGTAACCGATGAGTATATGTAGGCTGGAGTCGCATAAAACTGACTAACTGAAATTACAAAAGAAGGAGTTTTATTTTAAAGACCAAAAATAAACTTGCACCGCACACAAGCCAAAGTTTGAAATATCTGGGATTCTTGATTATTTTTTCTAAACACTAATAAAAAATCTGTTTTTCGCTATGAAATTCAAAATAATGATTCGGGCACATGATTAACGGTACCACCAGTGCCATTCTGTACTCAACACTACTGCAGTCGAGTTTGAACTTTAAATTATTGGTAAAATTAAAAGTAATTTTAGGTTGCTCTCTCGGTTGAATTTAAACTAGCAGCCCTATCACTGCTTTTGGGAAAACATATTTTGCAACCTTCAACATACAAGATTTTCAATTTTGTGTAGGGTTGTATTTTCGAGATTTAATGTATTTAAATATCATCAGCAAATACCGTTATATAATCTAAACAACAAGGACCGTTGTATGTTTGTATTGTCAGCATCAGTGAATATATTACGTGGTTTTTTTGTTAAGGTGAGTCTGAAAGTAAATAAAGTGTATATTTGCTTGTAGTCGTCTCATAGCGGATATACTCGTTTTAACTATACGTGCAGACGCACGGATTTGGTGCGTCTATCGCACGAATGTCACATTTATTACTTAAATATTATCCAAAATCCTAAAATAAGTTTTAAAACAATCCTTCTAAGATTAAACTTGACTGCGGATGTGTTGCGTACCAGCAGTAATGGCGAGCTTTTTGCTTAAAACTTAAGAATCAGAAGAATATAAATCTGTAGGTAATTATACTACATCGTTACGTATTATTTGGTCTTTAATATAAAACTCTAACTTATCTTTTAGTTTTGTATAATTGATATGTGTAAGCCAGTGTTATGTGACACCAGCTTTTACATTTACAGCTAGAGATTAAAAATTAATTTTCAAGTAATTTTTAAGTAGTATACATTATCTATCTTGAATAATTGCGGAGATACAGCTTTGCCAGATTATGCAGCTTGTACACAGTATTAGAATCGTAGTTCTAACAAAAAGTTTTGAGAGAGACCGTTCACTTTTTTGTTCTCATTACTTCGATTGTGATTATAATATCTGATTATAGTCCAAACCCTACTTCACTGGTTTGTCTTTATGTCATGTGCCAGCTGGAGACAGCCGCCAAAATCACTCGCCGTAACGAAGTTATAGCAGCTCCTTAATTATAACAGGAAACAGACTACTTTAAAAATGTTTTGAAATTTGACATAGAGTTCTTTTAGCTCATTGAGGAAGTTGTGTAACCACATTTATAAACGAAAGCCCTGGCGAATTTATGCTAGTAAAAAAGTTATGTGTAAATACCTTTCAGACATATGTTCCAATATCTTGTAAAAATCCCATCTGTTCATTCTTTGTGGTTCCTGGTTATTTAAGAAATTTTGATCTATTTGTTCTTGCCTCATAATAGCTTCTTGCAATGGAAGATCTGTATTAACTTCTTTAATATCAAGATCAACTAGTGTACCACCTTCTGCATAAGACAATGACCTGCGCTTTCTTTCATTATTGAATGTAATATCAACGAGTGTTGTGTTATTTTCATCTTCATCAATATTTTCTTTAGTCTCTAAAGTTCTGGAATCGATTTCGTCAATCTGATTGTCTACGTCATTAACATCGATATTAGAGATCATATCTCTACTGGCTACTGTATTAGCAAACCCGTATATTCTGCTTGTATACTCGGAACTGTTAGTCGGAAGGTCATATTGAAATTTAATTACGGTTCCAACAGTGACTGCAGTTTCTTTTAAATCGACTGGAATTCCCAGACCTAGAATAAACTGATAACAAAAAAATACAGATTACATAAACAAAAAAAAACAAAACTCTTTCAACATACACCGTGTATTATCTAAACTAAAACCGTAAAAACAAATACATAAAACTTTTTATCTACGGTACCAATACGGTTATTAATCACATTTACGTTTGGACCTTTGCCATTGTCATAGAAATAACTTAAAATTTTAACCTTATTTCACACAGCACTTGGTTATTTATTTAAAAAAAATAACAACGCATTTTGTTTCCAATTTCAAAGCAGCCGCTTTCATAACTATACACTTATTCCTACTATTAAGCAAAAGAACCAAAAGTAAAAATATAAAAGAAACTCGTGGATGAATGATTGGATTCCAATTAGTGAACGTTATTCCTCTCTTGAATATGTCAACTAATAAAATAAGACAAAACGTACGGAAAATCTTTCACTTTACTCCAAAAGGCTGGCTACAGAGGACGAGTTAATTGCATTTAAATATGCGAACAAAAAAATACAGCGCTTCGTTAAGCTAGATCCAGAGTGCAAAGAAAACATCATTTACTTAAGTTAAATCAGCTGAGTTATGTAAATTTGCACGGATTCTCTGTATTAAGATAAAACATGTACCTGAGCTCGAGCAGGCCCTCCATCTGGGTAGACTAAATACCTTTTCTGCCTCCCGTTTGAAGCCACTGTTGTGAGTAAATTGAGTAAAATTAACGTTACAAATATCGCTTGATTTTGGCGTTGACTCGTAGAACGAGGCATGGCGTCGTTGAATGAATACAGTACAAGATAAAATGTTGAATGTTTGTGGAGCGCCTACGGCAGTTTCTGTCTAATGAACCGTTATGTTTTCCCAGTGATTTGGTATGTACCGTACGGCCCAGATGCCTTTATTCAGTGACTTGAGGCAACTGAATGCATATCTGTATACATAAGGAACTGAAACTACACCCTACCTTATTTCTACAGCTGACCCGATGCAAATAAATTTGAAGTATAAAATTCAAAAACTGACTGAAAATAAACCCACTTCATTAAAATGTGCAGAGCAGGGCTTGAAAATAGTTCTGACGCTGATTTTTCACTTGACATGGGTACAGCAATAAAAAAACCCTTATGAATACCATTGAGACTCCATTTTTATTGGATGTGTTCAGCATGAAAATTGTATATTACAATGGCAAACTCGCTAGCTATAAAAGTAATTGAATGACACATCTGAGGTCGAATGGCTTGAATTTATCGTCATTTATCTCCGGTTTCCGATTCGATTTTCAGTTGGGCCAATAATCTCTCGCTCGGAAGGCTGCATAAAAATTTCTATTGTTCATCCTTGACATAATGTCGTATTGTATCAATAAACGTATCGCATCGATTTTGCGTCTCTTTTTAGAATATGCTGTAAGTTACCTCCCAAAACTGCGATGTATAAAGGTAGGGGGGGCAAAATAAATATTGTAAGAAGGGTGAAGTAGACCTGGGGATAGCCGGCGAGGGATGAGTAATCCTACCGCCATCATTGTATTGGACATGCCCTGCACGTCCGATATGTACCTGAAAAACCCCCACTGTGGAGGATCTTACGTTCCAATTGCCGGGGTTCGTTTTGGGGACTGCCGCAAGTGGACTCACTAAACCTCGGCAGACAAGAGGTACGTCCTAGGGTTTTAGCTTAGGGTAAGCCCTTGCCTACTTTCCGTGCCAAATGGCAGGGGGAGTTCCTCATATACCCGCCATCAACCCGCGGTGGATCGAATTCATAAAAGATTTCCCCTGAATCAAAAAAAAGTTTAATCAGACCTACAATTTTAACAAATAATGTCAATATATAAATCTGTATTAACATCTTGAGATGTTCTTCAAAAAATGTTTTTGCCTGCGTAAGAAAAATTAATTTATTCCTTTTCCCTTTTATGATTAACTAACCTTTATTTACAATGAAACTGTATAATTTCAGTTTCTATCTTTAAGTCCAAAATAGGTAGCATTTACTGTTTGGCTGTATAAGCATAACTTTTTTTGTAACGGAGAGATGCTTAACCTTAATTTCACTCGATGTTAAGATAAGGGAGAAAGATGTTATGAAATTATAAAAGCACTGAACTTTCCTGTAACGGAGAGTAACGTTCAGATTGAAAGAAAATCTCAATTTTGTTTTCGAAACGTTGTTACCTAAATGTAATTTTCATCATTACATGTTTTCTGCGTGAGAACCACAATTTAGCTGGCTGTATTTTCGAATGCGCCATTTTTTGGCTTAATTTTATTTAAATTTTTGAGAAAACCATGATTGACATAGACAGAGAGACAGACGATCCGCGGAATGATGCTATAAGATTTCCTTTTTCCTTTTGAGATACGTCATCCTCGAAGCCGTGCCGGGTGTGTCTGACAGGGTAGAACAGCGCCAACTCTTCATATTTGTCCTAAAAGTATACACCACTTCAAGACCACAAAATATGCAGCAGCATTTTCTAAATGATAGTCTTTTACTGCTGTCTCCCACCTGCCTGCCAAGCGTGAAGGTTATGGTAACATTTTAGGGGTGATGATCCTAAAAACATCCGATTTCCACATGGGTATAATTCAGATAATTGTTTCGGATTTCTGTAAAACCTTTTTAACTATGGTGACCTCTTAATATACATACAATTGAATTTATTGTGTTATCGGTGTTATTTTGCTTCTTTACCGTTTGATCCTGTCTTTCGCACCGACGGCCCTGGGTTCGAATCCCGGAAGGGGCAAATGTTTATGTGAGGAATACGAGAATTTGTACCTGAGTCATAGGTGTTTGTATATGTATATATATATATATCATATATGCATATATGTCTTTCCGTAACCCTAATATCTCTTGAAACATTCTATCAATTAAAGAAACCGCATCAAAATCCGTTGCGTAGTTTTCAAGATCTAAGCATACATAGGAACAGACAGCAGGAAGCGTCTTTGTTTTATATAATGAAGTGATAGTGATTATTGTAAAAAATATATTTTGTATGAAAAACCACACGAAAGGGATTATAGCAATCTATTCTATAAGAACTTACATTACTGATATCAACACATAAAACGTTCAAAAGAACACAACTGAATACAAAATTAACAAGCAGGGCAAAAACATCGGTGCAGCATATTGGCTCGATGCTTGAAACCACAGAATCCTATTTTATCCATTCATTTCAATAAATTGGCCTGAGAACGGAAAACAGAGAGCGCCTTTGATGCGGCGTAGTGCTCGGTTTGCATTAGTAGAATACTTGGTTGGGGTATATGTAAGCTTTAATGTCGTATTTTTATATTTGCAAAGACGTTTATTACGAAAATTTAAAAAATAAAAATACTCAATCGTCAATGGCTATACTTTTCCTGATTTCAACGTTAACATGGTGCAATACTACAATAAACAATAACGCTGAAAAACGTCCATCGCTGGACGGAGATTTGTCCCAGTAATAAAACGAGGAAAGGGGGGGGGGGGTCTGCCCTGATCTCTACGCTTCACAGGTGGCTCGAAGACCGCAGCAGAGCCATAATATTCTAAAACGAAGCTACATTATGCAATGACAGTTTCTCAGGCTATCTACAAATCATCTAGCACGAAGCCAGATTTTTCCCTTTGCCTTCTAATAATTATTCCCTACCACTGTCACATCACTGTCATTGGAAATGACTTCAGTTTCACTATCGAATAGCGGTGGAGGCATGAGAGATTTTCCAAGAAAGTATATTGAAATCCATCAGAAGAGCTGGAGCTAATGCTATTGAAATCAAATTACTTTTAGTGAATTATCCACAATTACAGAGTCAACTAATCCATTCAACGTTAACATTTGAAGACATACTAAGTTTTGAAACGGAGAAGCCGTCTCTGCCGGACACCACACGGCATACAATATTGCTTAATTGTTACCAAACGATTTGTTCTTATTACTTAACTAATTACCTTAAGCTTATTGATAATAGGTAATCTCTAATTGGGACTAATTAGCGTTAATTTCAAACAAAGTCTCAGTTATAAGCTGCAAGTGTAATAATTAAAATCTCATTCAATTCTTCTTGTTCCGACGCAATTCAAATTAGGTATTTAAGAAGTGGATCATCATTTGTAATCTCTTTTATTAAGATGGTGAATCATGCTTGGAGATAAAGTTTTATGGAATCTGAAGATGAAAAATATCCGTCAACCTTTTGGATTCTATAATAAGATTAAAAATCTTTTTAATAATTCAGATCAGCTCAAGAGAAAAACACAACAATCTTAACATGTTAACACTCATAATAAGAGTAAAATCGTAGCTACCTATGACTGATGAAATTAAATCTGTAACACATGTATAATGAAATTAGAGTAGTAAGTACGTTCAGCTTCTAATGACGGAGGTCAAACAAGGGCAAGTCATAGGATGGATGAATAATGAAATAAAATATCATCAGCCTATAAATCTGTCCTTTACACCAGCAAAGGACACATCACGCGGGCACGCTGCAGACTACTGGGTTTGAACAACTACCCATGCTGCTGGAAAGATATTCATATATTGGAACTTTAAAGTAAAGGAACCTAACATAAGGTTATTATTATTTTACAGAAATATAGATCATATAGGAATGAGCAATGACGTACCTAGAGATAATATGGTTCGGTTTATTTTACTGAAGTGTCAATTAACATCTTTTTGACCTTTTCTCTAATGATAAAGAGCCGTGACATTACCACGTCACGAAAATGTGACTAACACACGCTATATGGACGCTGTTTTAGTATTAGCGACATTTGTACGTACCGCCACATACAAGGCAACGTTCTAACAAATTTCTTCGGTAAACATAGAGTCGTCAAACGTTCGTTAAGCAAGCCCGTGTGTACATGTTTACTTGGAGTGCTCGGCGTATGAGGTAATTTCATTGGCAAAGAGGTCTTAGTTTCCTGTATGTCGTCTATCGAAAATATTAACATGTCCACCGTGGTACACCTCATGTATGTATTTTGTTGTATTCTACTTTATTTTGAATTTGGAATTTGTCTTACAATCCTGAAAAATGAAGAAAATGGAAACTATTAACCTCATTTTAAAAAATTCATAGATTCATACTTTTATTATTGTTATTGTTTTTGTGGTTATAAAAAACTTGTTATCACAATTTTCAGTTCACTGTTGGCTTTAGCTCTTTCAAATAGTTGCACCGACACTCATAAAAGAGAAAAGAGATACTTGATTTTTACACCGGCGACGCAATGGGGAGTAAGTTTCTGAGATTTTATTGTTTTTGCTATAAATGATTAAATTGGATTTTCGTACCGCAGCTTAGTATAAGAACAACATACTTACCATTATACACAACAAGATTCAATTTTAAAAATGATAATACACCCGCTTGTAATATTAATATGTTTACAAATCTTATTATATTTACAGTAGTTATTTTATGGGTGTATCCCATCCGAAACTTAAGTGTCTTTTAAAATTAAAATATTATCTATCATTTGCCCCAGATTTAATAACAGACGATTATTGATTACCTTCTAAACCCATCAGTTTAATCTACCAGGAGGATAGTTAAATGGTTTGCTTTTTTAACACTGCTGACTTGAACGACCCTCTGCTCGCAAAAGGTGCGAAGAAAACCTTTTATCAGTTGGTTATAAATTAGCAAATAAGAGTGCTTTACCGTTTAAACATGTAGAAAATAAGCAAAAAGCAAATTTTACCATAGGTGGTCTTATCGCTTACTGTCATCTATATCAAACAACTTTTGTGTCAACTTTTGGTGCAACGGTAGCGTTTGTGTCTATGCATAACTATTCTGGGTTAGAATTTTGGTAGGGGCAAGTTTTTGTGCTGAACATAAGCTTTTGTTCCCGATTCATGGTTGTTTATGTATTGTATTCCTTATTTAGTATACATATTTCAAGCTACGCTTATTTTAAACTAAATAACTGGTGTCGGTTTTGTAATGAATTGCATGATTTAGTTAATAGGGTTATTATTAGTTAAAACAACGAAATGTAAAATAAAATTTTGATAGCAGACTCCATTGTGACTTCCTTATTGTTCATAAAAAGTCTCATTTACTGTGTCAACTTGCAGGTGTTCGCCACAGTGTCGATTCCTTTACACCCAGAAGCTACAGTGAGTGTCGCGTGGTTTTTCGAAGCTAACTACTATAACGTTGATAACGCGACATGGTTCGAACCTTTACTAGGCGATATAGCCGTAAGTATGATAACATGTTTGACAATATTTTATGCTATTGAGAATGTTGACATTAAGGTGTTTATAGCTCAATTCGCGCCAATTTATCGATAAGTTAATTAGCAAATCATGTGTTCTCTGTTTGTCATGGGACTGTTTATTATGGAGTCAAAGACCTACGTGATTTCACAACAGCTTATGTTAACAAAATAAGTAAACACTTTAACAAGTAATGGAAAACAAAGTTTTTACAGGGTAACTAAAGCATACTTTTTTGACCCTTAGTTTTATAATTTCTTGATTACAACAAAAAAAGAATTATTATAAGTAAAGATATGTTTCAACAGAGAACTAATCGAATATTATTTATCATTTTCAATCAAATAATACTTTATCCAGTTACATATTTTTTACCAGTTTTAAGGGCGTTCAAAATAGTTGCTGAAGAAATATAAAAAAAAATATAAGTTAGTTATAAAACTTTGATATAATGAAGTAAGAAATAATTATTGAGCAAAGCTCTCTTTTAGGCAACTCACAAATTTCGCTTGTCTTCCTCCTGCTTCTTAACGGTTCAACCGATTGAACGAATTTTGGCATGAACGTACATAATTATAACCTGACCGACAAAGGCTATGTAAAAAAAATATAGACTTTACCATGGAGGAATAATAAACGAAAGAAAAATTCAAAAGCTGATCACAGCCAAACCGCTGAGACTACATTGATAAAATTTGGCGCGAAAACTCACATCGTGGTCGTGACTAATGTGCAAAAAAAAGTTTTGAAATCGGACATACCATGGAGGAATAATCACCGAAAGAAAAATTCAAAAGATGATCACAGCCAAATCGGTGAGACTAAATTGATGAAATTTGGCGCCAAAACTCACATCGTGGTCGTGATTAATGTACAAAAAAAAGTTTTAGAATCGGACATACCATAGAGGAATAATCACCCTTCAAAAATCTAATTGCTTTGCTCAGTATTTGCAAACAGCAGCATGTATTGCAGACCTAGTTGATAGTTAACCTACATGTTAAGACTTAAGTGGGCTGCTAGTTACATCATAAGGCTTCTGACTCGGTTTGCCATATACACATTATATTTAAAAAATTAAAAACCTTTTTATAAAAAAACTAAAAAACTAAACAAACTAGGAGACATATTTTAATTCTAAAAATGCGTTAACATCTAGAACAATTTTCCAGCAATTCAGTATTTTTTACCGGTGCACAAAATTCAGAGGAGTTTTTGCAAGAGCCAATCAAGGGAAGCAATCAATACGCTTTGACGGCGCTGCTTTCAAAAAACGTTTGCTTTATTCAAGATTCAATAAAAAAACGTTTTTACAACGTATTCAAAAATGTCTAACCAACTTAATTTAAAATCGCAAGCGATCATCAATTCTTAAAATAATAATTGTTATAATTCTTGTAAAATAACAAATTCCCAAAATACGTGGTACTTTTAATGACAGGATTGTGATATTGTTATTTTAATATATTCATTCCGATGCAGAACAGATCCTCTATGGTTGAGATTTTGAGCGAGATTGAATGCTTTATCGTACAATTTTTTACCTCGTACAATTCGTCCGTTAATCGAGTTGCTCAGGACACGGTAAGCTAACCCGACACTACACCGAAGATCTCCCGGGCTAGGCTAAACATTAGCCTTTATGAGATTAGAGTAGTTCTAAACAACTAAGATCAACAAAATGGGCATATAATGACCATTCTAATAATAATAATAATCACTTTATTTGCTTAAAACATGATGTTGGGGTGGTACATTCTTAAAGAACACGTGTTTTGCTAACTAAATATATGACGCTACTATTTCACTACGAAACCTTACGAATCCAATATCAATCGATCGTGATTGGTTTCAAGAGTGTGGCTACATTTATATCGTACTGTTGAGGTACACGTTGCCACACAGACGGTTCACGTTGAGGAAAACCTCCCAATGTCGGTCCGATTACAGAACGAGAGTTCAAATCCTATCCAATTGCAGCGCGGTATGTGCTAGAGAGATGTTTTATCACCAAAATTATTCACTGTTGCTCCCGAGAATATTTTTGAACTTTTGAATTTCAACCGAGGATATTTTTGATTTTAGATTATGTAGTTCTTATGGCTGCCATCTAAAACGATGCACTACGATCTTACTAAATCTTCCCAAAGATCTGGTCTTAAGATGAACATGGACAAGGCAAAAAACATGTCAAATGACCATGTTGTATGCTGCAGTCAATATTGAAAAAAATACCATTGAAGTTGCCTTAGTAAAGATTCTTAGTAAATCTTCCCAAAGAGCAAGTATTAAGATGAAAAAGGACAATACAAAAAACATGTGAAATGACCATGTTGTACACTGCAGTTAATATTGAAAAAATTACATTGAAATTGTCTTAGTAAAGTATCTTAGTAAATCTTCCCAAAGAGCAGGTGTTAAGATGAAAATGTTGTACGCTGCAGTCAATATTAATAAAATGACCATTGAAGTTGCTATCTATTACGCAAACCTAAGATAGACAGTTCTATTAAGTAAGTCCAGCTTCGAGAAATAGATCTCTCGTCGAATTAAGATTCGACTCGATTCGAGCATTGGAATGTCAGCTATCAAATAGTCCAAATTAAATAATTTGTAAAAGGTTTTAAGTCTCATAACAAAAAATCTTTGATCAGAGTGTGTTGCCAGTGGTGACATATGGGATTGAGATGTGGTCGCTAACGTTGGGTCTCATTAGAAAGCTTGGTCATGCTTGGCGTTTGCCATAAAAGTGTTTCCTAGAAATTAATAAATCTGTAGGAGAACTAAAAAAACCGATATTGCTCAAGGGTTACTCAACAGAAATGTCAATAGGAAGTAGTACGACGGCAAATTTCTCGCAAATGGACCACGAGCCGGATGACGTCCCTTGGATAGGCCTTCTACAAGGTTGAAATGTATACGGGTAATGGAGGACCGATCGCTCGGAAGACCCATGCCCAGCAGTGGCCATCTTAATATCACTAAATTAATAGTCGAAGTTAATAAAATCGTATAATAAAGAGCTTGATTATGTGGTGCTTATAAATACATCTACACCTCCTGCAAAAAATATGCCCGTGAACAGCAATTCTTTATTAGATTAAATTAAGATTAATTTCTAGGAGTTACCTTAACTCTTACCATGTGTAAGGTATAACAAAACGATGAACGATTTTTTACAGGACTATAATAATTTTTTTTGGGTTTTTTTTATTAAATATCGGCAAGTAGTGTTATTACTGATCATTCCGATCAGCCTTTAAATAATATCTCAAAAGAATATTAGCTTAGTCTTAAAAATATTTCCTCAAATTCTTTAACAAACAAGTCGTTTCTACAAAACTAGAAACGCTAGAACCGAACATGTTACATCTGTTTCAGGTCGGCAGCCGGCAGTCTCGGAGTGTTATTGGCAACTCCCAGGGGATGTTTACCAGAGCATACATGTATACATTCATTGAAGCAATGCTACAGAAGTAAGTTTGAATTGTGATGACAGTTTCTCCAATGAACATCAAATACTTTCAGTAGAGCGAATGTGAGGTTGTTTTGGGTCGCGAGGGCATTCTACTTAAAATGAGAAAGTTTCTTTAACTGATTTTGAACTAAAAGTCGATGAATGAATTGGATATTAATTTAATAAACTTTACGATTACCTGAATGTTGATGATCTATTGTGCTGAACATATGTACGACAAATAAACAATAAATTAATTATTCGGGCTCAACAAAGAAAAACAATAAAAAATAATTAAAATTACGTGTTGCTCAACATCGCCATTTAACACGTAAGATAATTATTATAGATTAGCCCTGATACAATATAATTTTATTCGACTTTGTGTCTTATTAAAACTTATAGCATCAAGAGATTTTGAAAATTATTTAGAGATTTTGAGACAGCCTTATTTTCTTATCAGGTAAGGCCCCATCAATATGTCTATAGGATTAATATGAGAAAAGCATCACACATTCGGTGCAAAAAAGTCACAAGTAGCCAGAATTACAAAACTGCGTTATACTCAATCATTGTGTATGAAATGTCATTCTTCATTAAGTAAAACAAAGATGGCCACAAAAGTTTCTCAAAGCTGCAAAATATTTTTTCCAAGATTTTCAGGCTAACAGAGTGCCTTCACTCTTGCAAGAGTTTATCATATCTTAAGGCTACAGCTGCTTAAAGGAATTGATGATTATTTACTATTCTTTTTTATCTTCTCTTTTTCAATTTCAGTTCTTTTTTATTAATACTAAGAAAAATCGAGTTTCAAAGAATTTGATAAGCAGTTATGAAGGCAAAGACACTACTATAGTTGTTTTGTTCAAGTGAAAATAAATCATCAACCAATCAACTTAAAAATTGTACCAAAAAAGACACATTTCTAAGTAACTGCTGCCGCTATTATGCCATTTCAATTTTGTCAATAAAGTCTATAATTCACAAGTTCCTAATTTATTGGCATACTCAAAACCGAGCAGTCGCCATCTATTCTATACTAAATAAAAAATTACCAGTGGTGTCTTTTTGTTCCAAATGTCCGTATGTTTTATAGCATAAAAGTTCTTTACCTTTACGCAAAGCAATCTTAGTCAAAAATTGAGCTTTGAAATGATTACAATACAAAAAGTTATACAGCTAGTACCGATAACATGCCATGATTCGTAGATGAGCTTATTAATCGAACGTTCCATTGCTGATGGATTTTAATACCGTATACAACGCTATTCGAATTATCGGACCACGCCGGTGACGATTTATGAAATGGAATTCCTTGTTCTATGAATGCGTCCGCTGATTTCAAGCCGGGTTGAATGCAATGCAGCCGTGTTTCCGATTCTCGATTAATTGTACCTCCAACGGATTCATTCAGAAAAATATTGAATGTTGTGATACCGTCAACGTACAACGTCAGCATTAACAACAAATATTAATTATTATATTTTTTGTTGTTTAAGAATTTATTGACTAAACTTTTACAGTAATTAAACTTATGCTAGAAATTATTGTTAATTAATTAATTTTAATTTTATCGACTGGTTCAAAGTGAGTGCGAATGAGAATGAGACCCAGCGAATCTAAACAATCCCGAATTCGAGTCTCTTTAAAGGTAGATGTTTATATAAATTTCTTAAAATATATATCATTCTAAATAATAAAAGCACAGTCAACTTTGCTAAACTACAAACATGGCGAAGGGCTTTCTCATTTATACAAAAATATAATTTCAATTTTGGTAAACGAATTATTTCGGTTCACACTAAACAGAGCTTGTTCTATGGATACAATATAACGAAAATAATATATAAAGTATATACTCAACCATGCCTTGTAAACCAATGTTTATTCTTATGACAGGAATCGAACCTACGACTGTTGGTCGTTATCGCTATCGTTGCATTGACCGATCCTTAAACAATATGTATGTATTAATAAAATCGAATACAACGCAACATAATTAAAATTAATAAGTATTTTGTAGAATATTACTTCCTGATTTATAAATGTTTTGGAGAGTATGAATTAAACCCAGGTTTATTATTGAGATATTTTTACAGGCACGACTATTCTGGAAGAGAGTGCTTACTAAGAGCTATTTGTGAGAACTCTCATACATCTTCTTTACACAATGGAGTACTAGGAGATTTGCTGCATTTTATTTTAACGTAAGTTAACTTAAATAACTAATAAAAACTAGTAACGAACGGTGCTCAAAAGTTTTAAAATAAAGTGTTTTAGGATATTTAATATTCCGATATTCTTAATTATATTCATTTTTCCTAATATAAGACAAAGAATAAAACACTTTTTACGGATGTTTGCGCATATTTTATTTTATATTTAATCCCGACGTACTTTACTCCTGTAAAGGAGTCGAAACGTCAGGATTGAATATAAAATAAAATATGCGCAAAAATCCGTAAAAAAGTGTTTTATTCTTTGTCTTATATTAGGAAAAATGAATATAATTAAGAATATCGGAATATTAAATATCCTAATACACTTTATTTTAAAACTTTTGAGCACCGTTCGTTACTAGTTTTTATTAGTTATTTAAGTAATGTACGCGGAAGTGTAAGAACTAAATAAGACAAAGATTTTTTTGGCCTAATAGCTATACCATTATCGCAAAATGAGGGATTTGACACATGTTTTAGACAATCTAACTTCTTTTTATATGAAATGCCGCAGCGTTCGCGAGTTTGGCCTGCGATTGTGGTGATTGTCTTGATTGATTCTTGATTCTTGATAAAATTGTTTATCATAACTGCGTCCGATCATAAATCCACATTTATACTGCGCCCACGTGGTAATGGTTCATCCGCTAATAAGTTGATGATGACTATTTGCTTTTTATATTTTACGAACTGACCCGACCATAATAAATTAAAATTAAACCTACCCTATGTCCTAAGTCGGAACAATTTCAGTAAAATGAAAAAAAAACATCAAAGTCCGTTAAGTAGTTTCAGAGTTCATCGTGGTCAAACACTGTGATAGGGAATTTTTATATATCTAGATTTGTTTATTGCCAAAGCTACTGAAGTAGTTTAAGTAAAGATCGTTTATATGCATTGGAGTACTTTAGAACACTTAGACGTAGAAATTCATTAGCGTTTCACATTCATTATATTTCGTACCTTTGTAAATTATTATATGGTTTGTACGTAAGACTTTAAACTACAACGCTATACGGCTTTAATTATTAATTATTATAAATGCTTATAAAAAACAAGCAGGTTACGGAATAAATAGATTCGTGTAGTTATAAGACGAGTTTACTGCTCAACAGTCTGAACAATATTGTCAGTGATTTACTTTTTCTTGTCCATTCGTAATATCAAAACTTTATCACTTTCCACTCATTCGTCAGTAATTGCCACCGCTTTATCGATCCTACTAATACAAATCGCTATATGTCGCTCTGGCAGTAGATATATAAATACAAACCCCGTTTCCAAATCTGTTGTAACTAACAAAGGAGAATCTACAAGGGAAGGGAGTTAAGAGTTTGATCTATTATATTTGAGCATAACAAAGAGCAGCACAATACTGGCGCTGCTACAGGTAAATTGTTATGTATCCACGTCTTTAAAAGTACAGGCTTGATTCGTTCTACCCACTTGAATTAAGAAAGGTCATGTAATATTGCTACTTATTTTTTATTTCAGGCCTTCTACCTCTATGTCTGAAGATGACATCGATGACCAATACTACGAAGCTGAATACTATGGGCTGGAGCAACAATGTCTACAGTACCATCGCAATTGTCCTTCAAATCCTTTAGATTTTATATCAGTTTTTATTGAGAATATTAAATAATACTATTGATAAACAGGTGCCTTGCTCAAATCACTATAAATAGTTTTTATTACTGTACTCATTACTGTATTCATTGTATTATTTTCCTTCTTTTATTCAGTACGGCAAAAGAAGAATTTTCCCAATTCTGTCAAAACTGTATATTCAGGCATGAGTTTTCTGTCGAGTGATTACCAGAAAGTTGCAGAAAATAACAGCTATGCCATTGTAATAAAATCAAACCACTTCAATAACCTCGCTTAAGAGGTTGAGAAAGCATTAAAAACGATTATAAACTACACTAGCATTCCACAAACACGGCCTGTATTTGCGGAGTAAATGAAAATTAAGTATTACGTAGTACACGGTTCCGTCACCGTGTCAGGTCAACGCCAAGCTTTATGAATTTTTGAGTGCCATCATGCTATCCCTATACATTCTAAATGAATTAACTTTGATGTACGGTGAATTCCCAAATCGATTGATGGAGCTTGCACCTACAAAAAATCGAAAACAGTCTTATAATATATTAAAAAAAGATAACAAACTTAAAAAAACATTTTATCTGTTGGATATTAATTTACAATTTTCTACCATTTTGCATGTGGGTAATTTTATTGTGTGATACCTAAATTATTAGTCATTGAAGATCTATATTATCACGGATTTATAAATGATTACATATTTGAACATGTTTTGATCCAAACACCGTAGTGTCGGGGGAACATTCATTAATTTAGACTTGACTACAATTTGTGTAAATTTTTATTTTATTGGCTTCGCAATGCCTCAAAATGTATATAATATAACTAAAAAATTCGAGGTTTTATCCTTAAGTGTGTATTAGATCCTGCAGATTCTGGTGACGCTGCAGTATCTAAGTAGGATTGCCACGTTTTTGCAATGTTACGGAAGTAACTCGATAAAAAAAACTCGAATTGATTGGATCTTAGGAAATTATGTATCTTCATCAACTAGAAGAGTTCCATAAAATGATTCAATGTTTGTTTTTATTATTTATTTAGATAAAAAAACAGTATTGTATTAAAAAAAGTTGTAAACAATTATCTTAAACAGTAAAACTTATTTCAACACCAGCAATATTTACCATAGTTTGAATATACAAACTTAACTAAGAAACATATGCTGAGAGAGAATATACAAATTATAAGCAACACACAGTGTTGCTTATAATTTGTATGCAAAAAAAATCTAATTTCAGGGCAAGCACTTAATTTATTTTGGAATTTTAAAATCTAATTTACGGCAAAAACACTACGAGCAGATATTTATCATGTCATGCAGAAACTTTTTACAAGTAGGTATACAATAAATTTAAAGAGCTATGTCATAACATAAATGATTTTTTATTTTGAAATGCTTAAATCAATTACTTTTCCAATATTTCTTTTGTCTTGCTTACGTCTTAGTTAAGGTTCACACTTATTCCTTTTATATTGTATCTAGTTTAAGTTAATTGCAATTACTTTTCAAATCTATAAGTTACTAAAATCGATCAACGCTGCGGAAACTTTTAAAAATTGGTCTTTTGAAAGTATTAGAGCTTACTGCCAAAATATCAATAGCATTGAAGTATTTATTATAAGAATATATAAGTCGAAATAGTGGTGACGTTTACCAGCATTTATGCAGTAACGAGAAGTGGCAAACAGTTATTATAACTAGGACACTAGCTGATCCAGTAACCTTTCGAATAATAAAAACCAAACAAAAACCTTTTCATCATTTGGGATCTACGATAATACAGACAGATATAAGCGTAAATACAGACAGATATAAGCCACTCTGTTTGAGTCGGAAATTCAAAAATGTGTACTGGAACCTTTTTTTTTGGTTGTTCATGAATACTCTTATTATTGTATTGATAAATTTACCAAAATACAGTGTATATGTTATTTGATGCATAAAAAATATATGAGAAACCTGAATCAGATGAGTAATTGTCATATATTCTTTAACGCCATCAAAATATTTGATTTGACACAACTGAGTCAGTTAACGTCTAAATAACTTTCCACTGTCTATTTTTATATTATCAGTTAAGCTGTTACTAGTGATACATATAAAAATTCTGCGTGTCAGCTCCGACGCATATGAGTAAATGAATTCATATATTCATACATTTATTCATATTAATTTGATAAAATATATTACTTAATTTTTTTTGTATTATTATTTGTATTAATTTTTTATTTTTTTCATTTATGATATTTTATAAGTAAACTGAATGCTATAGTCAGAAAGAAAGAGAGAGAGATTAAATGTGTTCTTGGGACTGAGAAGCGGAGAGCATTATAAGATGTGCGAGTTATATTACGAGAGGAAATGTGACCCTTCATTTATTGTTAACGTTTTATTTTTTATACCGTGCGCTACATATGAAAAGATTCTTAAGGAGTTAAACTTCAAAAATTATATACATAAAGTGCAGTAAGGAGTGTCATATTTATTTTTTTTGTGTATGGCACTCCTTTCCACGTGTATTTCGCTAATAATTTAGATCTTAACAGAAACACATGTTTCCTTTGTTATATAAAAGGCTTTGATTTATACAGGACAGTGAAAGTATTAAACTTTTTAAAGAATATGTGGTAAATTTCGAGAAACTAGAAACAATCCAATTATAAATCTTATGGCTTTATTTATATATATAAACTTATTAACTCGACCTCATACATTTTATAAAATTTCATTTTGTTTAAAGAAGCAATAAAGTGTAGATTGTAGTATAAGAAAATAAAAAATAACGTTCAGATTCCGCAGTGTTGTTTTCAATTGGACTGCAGTATTGGTTGGTGACCTCATTACTATAATAAATACGAAACGTTTGCATAACACCCGACCTGAACATGAACCAACATGCCAAATTTGGCTCGGACCTAGCCATTGTTTCCCAAATTTATAGTTTTGCAGTCCCTTCGTAGCCAAGTATAATATTAATCCATAAACTCAATTCCAATGGTGTGTCCGTCTAAAAAATATGATTTGTTGTAAATATATAACATAATAGTTAAATAAAAATTTAAATTACCTATAACTAACATTGTTTATTTTATTTAAGACTAAGGACATACGATACCGATTGAAGAAAATAATACATAGAGATGCATTTAATTATAAAGAGCATCCCTAATAGGTTTCGAACCCACATCTGTAGGTTTTACATAAATAAACAAATCAGCCGTCAAACATTTAGTTTTTGTTAAATTCAAAATCGAATCTTCAACAAGGTGTGTTTCGGACTATATAGTTTTACTTCTTACATTTGTTTTAATATTATCTTGGAATTTAATAAGGAACTTGGACAATCAAACAAACCAGAACCCCGCTATAATATTGAAGCAACTATAGTAAATACCACAATACAATATCCTTCCAAGTACAAATGTTCTGAAACACTATTGGTTATTTGAGTTAAATAACCACACACTAGAGGCTAAATAATATCTATTGGAACAATAAGATCATAATATGAACACTCTTCAAGGGGCTTACTCGCATGAATTCCACGATTACATCTGTCATGACGATATTACGACAATTTGTGAGTTCCTATGAGCACACGTAATAAGGATATTACTTATACTGCCACCTTTCAAGCCTTAAGGCGAAGTGTTAAGGTCGAATTTTCAAATTTGAGCGTCACAAATAATTTGCTCGACAAGAGTTTGCATAGGAACATAGATATGTTACCCCTTGAAAGCACATGCTTGGAAAAACCTATTAATATTCTCGCCTGTATGATTGGAATGGGGCTGTACATTTTAACTTTTAACATGACAATTTGAGCAAAAAAATAAGACAAGAATACGAGTATGTTAAACATAAACTACACTTACTATTATGTAGAGATATTATATAAACGCAATGCCTACTACTTGTTCATCTTGTTGTTGAAATCGTCAGTCAAAAACTGTCGTAAGATACTTTGGGAACGTAATTTTAGAAAAAAAATCCATTTGATATTTAATAACTCTACAATTACCACCATATCTGGAAATTGTAGAGTTATTAAATATGAAATGGATTTTTTTTCTGAACAAACTATGGCCACTCCCTTGTGGTAGTACTATTTCACCATCGAGGCACTAATTTAATTAAATTAAATAAAACTTAAGTTCGGAAATAGTCAACATTTTTTTATTCTTCTACATTGATATGATTTATGTATCCGACAACACGAAACCTTACCGCAGGCTAAAATATTATAGGTCAGCGCTACCTTTAACAGCTGGCATAACTAAACTAAACTTATACAGTGACATTGCTATGCAAAGAATCTTCGAAATAATTAGATTAAGATTGTATTTTAGAAGTCTTTCAGATGTTGTCTTATAAAATGTAGTTTAATGTCCTTTATACACTGCGACTTTTGACAATGGTTTCTCATCGAAACAGTTGCGAGAAACCTCTTCGTCTCAAAGAATCTTAAACAGTTGTCAACGCATTCGACTTACAATTAAGAGGTTAAGCAATGTTTGCAGTGCCCTGTCATCGATTAAGTAAAGGCCCTGTCATTTTATTCCTAGGAGAGGCCTGTGCCATAACAGTGAAAATGTTTATAGATTTTTAACAATAAAAGTCACGTCTGAATGGATTCCTTATGAAATAGTTGTAGAGCTGATGTTAATTTTATTTCAAACAGAATTTTCCGTATCGTATCATTGACCATATCGTGTAAAATGCGTAATTGTAGTTGAGTATGGATTGTAGGATACTAGGTATCCAGATAATCATGACTGGTAAATGCATTGACCTGTTTCGCTGTATCATAGGCACCAAACAAAAAGTAAAATATTGGTGGAATGTGTTATAAATACAAAACAATAGACTGTGGCACACTTTGTTCGTAGCTATGGCGTGTAAAAATATTCATTGGCTGCCGATATTACAGTCGAATGATCGCTTGTCCATCAGTAAAGTAATGGTTAGCGTGGTGGAACAATTTTGACAGAACGATGCTATATCTAAAAGTACCAAATATTATGACTTTTATACAATTTATTGTTACCATAAGATCTATTCATATCATCATCATCATACCAGTCTTGCGACACCCACTGTTTATGCCTCGCATAAATTTCCCTAACGATTGCATACAAAGGATTCTCGCGACCTTGACCAGATCGTCATTCCACCTTTTGTGAGGCCTTCCCACAGAGACTCGTCCGTCGCAAATCAGTAACCACTTCAATTCAGCAATCTTTCTAGTGTCGGTAATGTACTAATGTCGGTAACATTAGTTCTGCTCATCTCCTTATTTTTTAATCTATCATGCAGTGAAACGCCATGCATCGCTCTTTACATTTCCTGCTGAGCACCTTAATTCTTTTTTAAGAATGAGACTCGCACTCACAATTGATTGCTTACATTGTTTATTTTAATACATATCAAATTTATCTCATATTGGAACAACAAGAGCGTTAACGAACGGTCATCGACTTAAAAGTCTAAATCGATTTTTTTTTTATATTCACCTATCGATCTTGACTTTGGATGCGTCAATAATTTACCTTATTTTGAAATTTATTTTCAATGTGAAATACTAAAGGTTTCTTTGTATTTTTAATGAGCATTTTTATGGTTCTCCATAACAAATACATTTACCCAAAAACGAGGCGTTGAAGCAGATCACGAGCTACAACTATGTATTGGGTGCATAGTGTTAAACTGTGTATTACTTGACTTACTTAACATAATGTTCCAACGAGTATAAGACCTATTTCTCTAAATATAACACTCGCAATATAGAAGAGGGCGTATAATTTTCTAATAGACACAAAATTTACGTTATGAATAGTTTTAAGTAACTTACTTATACTACGGTGATAACGCACGTTGTTTTGTTGGATTTGGTAAGAAAAAAACCTCGATTTCTCACTTACACAACGTAAGTTTGTGTTTTACAGAAAATACTTTTCAGGAGTGAAACGAGCGTAGTAGAGAATAAAATTAAACAGGCACTATAAATTACAACATTTTTGCATAATGAATTTGTTATTTGAGATATCTGCTAAAGAATCAAGTTCACCTCCAAAATTCGTCCATTCTATAAACTAGCAATTAACAGAACACATTTTCACACCTTTAAAGAATGGTTCTCGAGTAGTGAGCGCTTACTTAATATATATACTCTTTATTGCACTTATAAAGTAATTAAACAGTACATTTAGATATATTTGTGAGCAATGGTGGGCTTATCTCTAAAAGAGATAAGCTTAATGGTATCATGGATAGATATTTCACTAGATAGTCCTGGTTGAGCAGGGTGAAGGTTTTTAGAAGTCAATGGATAGAATTGGCTTAAATTTTTTATGACGCTGATATAATTTTACAGACGCTAAAAAAGCAATAGACTCACAGCGACTAAGGAAGATCTTTTTATAATTTGCCTAAGAGAATTCGCGACGACGATAACCTAATTCGTTTGAAAATTCTATTTCAAGAACCGTAGATTCTAATAACTAGATAACGTAAGTCTTAAAGCATAAGTAAGACATTTTTCAAAAGTGCCCCCCGCTTAATTCTCTTTATGAAGTTACCGAAGGAAACTTAAGCGATAATTTCCAAAGTTCCTTCCAGATTCGGAGCTTTATAAAATTATGTAAGGAGTTCAGCAATTGTTTTAGCGTATTCTGATAGTAGATAATTCGAGGTATTTAAGGTGATTAACTTTGGTGTTTTGTTTAAAAGTAATCTCCATAAACAGAAGGAACATCACATATGGCATCAATCTAGTTTTAGAAATTTCAAAAATATAGTATTTTTTGTTTAAGTAGTTTTTATATGACTATGTAGAAGTTAAGGTTTCAAAAGAAAACAATAACTTCCCAATTTTTGAAAATTTTCAATTTTCTTAGCGGGAAGTTAAAAATATTTGTAAGCATGATAGACTCGGGCCTATATTCTATGAGTTTACAAGGGAAAAGTAACTTTCGCTAGGGTCGGTTACCAGATGGGAGGCCAAAAATTTCTACCCAAGCTCCTTCATGCTTTAGAAGGTACATTACCAATGGGCTCGCCTTTTCTTTAGTAAGGAGGCCTTTGCTCCAACAGTGGGGATACCAGTATCCTAGTAACAATAAAACTGTTATTTGTTTTATGAAACGATCACGTACATGTGCAATACTCTAAGTTACAGCGCTAAGTAAATACTCTAAGTTAAGTGGAAGAAAAAAAAAATTACAATTTTAAATGTTTTCGTGTAGCCAGTTAACAGCACACGAACTTTTACAAAACTGTATAATTTCTCCATTCGATTTTCACCGTTACGTAAATCTAACACTTAAATGTCATAATGAGAAAATTTGACAATTTGTGGTTGACGTGCCTTATGCTTGAAACTGATTTATTTCCGTCCTCTAGGATATGTTCCAAGTGCTGGGATCCATGGTGCTGATTGCCACTACTGATCCCACAGGGCCAAACCTAACCCGGGGGGGGCGGATTGGGGGGTAATGGGAGAGTTCCACATAACTTCTACTTTTATCCATGGTAGAATATGCATAACGCATTTTACCGTGTGTTAAAAAAACGGATAATTCCTTAGTCACATTTTGGATCTGTCTGTTTACAGTTAGTCATTTGCCTCGTTTAACTAAAAGCAGCCTTCACTGACTTTTGCCATTATATAGTTAATGTTAAACATAATATATATTTAACAAAATAGACTACTCAAAAAAGGCAACTCATTCATAAAATCGACGACCCCGTCGCAGTGGGCCCAGTTTGCGCCCCAGGGAATTATTTCTCAATCGGGCCCCGTCATGAATATCTGAAGGTCTGACTCATCAAAAATGAATTGGTGTTTTGCGCCTCACCCTGTACATCGATTTAACGACGCCTACTTTGACTACGGCCCAATCTAAGGTCGCTAAGTTATGTGTTGACGCAAACTTAGGGATCCTTACTTTACTGAAGGGAATAAATATTTATCAAGAGCATACCAAACTAGTTTTTATGTTAAGCACATTTCTATTAATCAGCCTAGTAAGCTTCTATGGGGCACAGATCTTTCATATATTGGTGTTAACTACTGGAGATGAAGCCACGTACCTTCTGTAGAACGGGGGAGATTGAGGTTATAAATATTTGGTCACCCATCCAAAGACCGGCCTTTGCTAAGATCGCAGAATCTCCGTAACCATAGGCTTAACCCCCTAACCATTTTGTTCCTAGTTAAATAAATTACGAGTATTTTTAATTATAAATAACAATTTAAAGCATACAAAAATAAAATAATAATAATAAATCCTACAAGCACACTAATTAGCCTAGCCCAAAGAAAGCACTGTAAAGGTTGTGTTATGTATAGATATACATATGTATATATATCTATCATACATAAATGAGAAATATTCCTAGAAATATATTTAAATACCGATGACTCAGATACAAATGCCCGTATTTGTTACACAAACATCTGCCACTTCCGGGACTAGAATCCAAGACCGACGGCGCGAAAGGCAGGGTCGCTACCGTTGCACCAAGCGGTCGTCGATAATAAATAAAACCAAAATTTAAAAACCCTTATTTTCTAAAATTCAGTCCCCTCAATCCCGGCTCTCCATTTCTTGTAAGATTTATGACTTTTTCGAATTGAACAGTACAACAATTCAGTGGTCGTTTTTCCTGTGAAAAAAAAATTGGTGAATAATTCTACGCACCACTTCAAATTCAGAAGATAAGGTTAAAAAAGATTAGTCCCATAAATTTAGCATGAACTATTGTTATTATAATGGTATTCTGCTGAATATTTAATACTATTGAGGGTTTCGTGCACAGAGGCACAGTATATAGTAAACACAGTATGATTTTTTTCAAATCTGACTGTTGGTTTCACAGATAAATAAACACGTTAATAAAAATGTAAACAAAAGAACTCTTCAGCTCTATCATATTAGTTATTAGTATTATATTATATCATACAATATCAAGTCAACGACCGTTTGGTGCAACGGTAGTTATTCTCACTTTCTCACCCCGTGAATAGATCACCCAGCTCGTTGGAAGATCTTCCCCTTGGCATTCCAATAAGTTGTTCGCCTACACCCCTACATAACACATACATGTTTTAAGCTAAAGCTTATTAAGTCCCACAATGATAGATATTATAACTGCGAATTTTATTTAACCCTTGGCATGCCTGGTGACTAAAAGTTACACGCTATGCCTGGTGTTTAACAAGTATGTCCAAAGAGTGAACGAGAGATAATAATAAAAATCATATTACAAATTCACACACTTTATATATCTTCTACAAATTAAACTAAACTCACCTTTTTTAAACAAAATTTAGACAATAGAAATTAGATTACATCTTATTTGTGTCAGCACTAAAGAAATCTTAAACAGACTTGATGAAATGTAAATGTAAGTTTACTTAGATTTACACATAACAATAAAATAATTTGTCTTCATAACCTGCATTTTTACTTTATAGGGCTTTCCAGGCGTATGCCTGGTGGGGTCTGTGAGACTCACTCGCGCTTTATGCACGTCTATCTATCTTACTAGCTCGTTGCGGCCTGAGGAAGCAGATGGAGCACGTTCCGCGTTTAGTAACAGTAAGTAACTATTAAGTACGGTGAAGCGTGCAATTCAAATTTGAATGAATTATAACAGATCATGCGTTGGTGTGGATCTGACAGGCATGCCGAGGGTTAATAAAAGTGGACAAGGAAGCTTTGGTTGAAGTTTATCTCAAATGTGGAATCCAGAACGAATCAATTTAGCATAAAATAAAAGTGATAGACGTAGCTCAATGGACTAGCAGATTGACCAAGAAGTGAATATTTACTATAGAACCGATGAGGCAGACTGGTTCCAGAATGAAAACCAATAACCGGCAAACGCAGCATGGGACGCCCCATAAGCGCGTTCAGCAACGATTTACGTAGAACAGTTAGCACTGGCTCATAAAGCGCATACATGAAGCCCCTTGGGAGAGGATATCTAGCAGTTGACTTGATCATGATGAAATAAATCAAACTTAATAAAAATATTTTAGTCCATTAACAATGAAGCAATAAAATCTGTAATAACCAAAGGAAAAAAATAGAATTGACACTATCAAACGTTCCATCCATTGGAAATTAGGCAATAAAGGGTCCGCCCGCGTGCGAACAAGAAACGCTAGTGTTGCTATATTTCCGTGGAGGAAAATGCGGCACGCATCAATGGTTTATTCGGCGAAATGCGGTTATTTCAGAAAGTGGGAATTCTCAGGCGATCCCCATGGTTGGGCCACGAGTATGAAAACAAACGGGGACTACGTGTCCAGGACGTCGGTGTGAAGTTAGAAGAGTTATTGGATGTGGCACACGTTGAATTATTGATTTAATATCGGTAGTTATAGTTATAATTTTAAAATAGTTTTAGAACTTTAGCAAGCTCATGAATTCACTTCGTGAACAGACAATTCTATTATAACCTCGAAAACCGATATATAAAATGTGTCCCGTAACCAGTGTCGAAGCCTTTAATGGTGGTATAATGGTTTAAAAAAAAAAAAAAAAAAATATGGCAAATTGCCGCCAAATTTTGTTTTTCTATTACGGCCGCCATTTTGTAAGAAAACAAAATGGTAACCAAGACCTGGGCTCTCATACTAATTCGACCACCACTACTCATGTAAATGTCCTATCAACATTAAAAAGGTGTCATTTGATAGCTAAACAAGTAGACAACAGTTACACAGTCATCATGTTACAATTATCATGGAATAAAAAATAAAAAAAAATATTTAAGATTATTTTTTGTGTATTTTTTAATTATTGGCTTTTTGAGAAAAACCAAATATGAGGGGCAATTTGTCGATAAAAAAGGCTCCGACACTGGTGACGGGACACATTGTATAAAAAACATTATAACTAGTGTACAAAGTCATTTGAGCATCTATCTAGCTATCGAAGCATACCTGGCCTAGTGTCTATGACGTTCTAAAATCTTAATAACTACTGATTAATAATTAATAAATGAATAATGTTTAACACTTAATTTATTGAATATTGGGGCCATTACATATTAATACACTACTCACACGACTGAATATAATTACAGAAACACATAACTATCAGCGTTACCACCACGTATATTAACACCTCTTCGATCTGGGTTGCCATAAATTCGCAATTTCTATAAATAAAAGTTTATAATCATTATGTAGGACCATTAACAAAATGTTATGGATGTGTATGAATTATAAAATGTCACACTTTATTTTAAATATATGTTCACTAAAGGAAAGTTCAGAATTTTTCTATTATTGTTATGAAACCTTAGCTGGGAAATGAAATAATCTAGTTGTAATCATCGATTATGTAAAAGGTGTTTCTAATATACTGTAGTTTTTGATTTATTTCCCGATGTTGGGTTATTTATCTGATAATTTATATATTAGTAACTACAATCTACTTTTAGTGTTCATGCTTTAGCATCTCATGGGGTATAGAGTTATTTTTGATTTACGAAATAAAAATAAAGGTACATTAGAATTTGTTACAATAGAAATATAAGAACTACATCAACGACAACAAACTGTATTTAAAATTTTAATTCATATGATTCTAAATTGTCTCGTCGACGGTCATTAGGTGAGGCAGTACTGATCCTAGTTTCTACGCGCAAGGTCCTAGTACCGACCCCTGGTAAAGGCATATGTTTGTGGGACGAGCACAAGCTTATCCCCGAATCATGATGGTTTAGTTATTTCAATTTTCTATGCCTTTTGAGTACCCACACAACAAGTTCTGCTTAGTTCGTCTTTGAATATATTTTATTAAATTTATTTACATAATAATAAATATTCAGAAATAAATAATGTTTGACGACTGTTTAATGCAACGGTAGTGATCCTGCCTTTCGCATCGATGGTCCTGGACTCGAATCCCGGAAGGGGCAGATGTTTGTATGATAAATACGAGTATTTGTACCTGAGTCATGGATGTTTGTATATATTTCTATGAATATTACTTATTTATGTATGATATATGTATGTCTATCCGTTACCCTAGTATCCATAACACAAGCCTTAAAAGTGCTTACTTTAGGCTAGGTTAATTGGTGTGAATGTAGGAAATATTTATTTATTTATTTTATTTTCTTTATTAAGCCTGGTAAATTGAGGCGTGTAATATCAGGAACCAATGATTCTTTTTCAAAAGTTCTTTTACCATTTCAAAATTACTTAAATTCAGATGGGCATAGCACCGTATTACCGTACAATATATTTAATCTAGATAAAATCGGCGGTAAAAAACCTCCTCCTCCAAACGGTCCTGGGTTCGAATCCTTGAAGGGGCCGATGTTAGTGTGACGAATTCAAGTATTTATACACGAGTCATAGGTTTTTCTAGTCATATATATTTCTATGAATATTGCTTATGCAATATCCCATATGTATGTCTTTATTGTCTATCCGTTACCCTAGTATCCTTAACACCAGACTTACATTCCTTGCTTTGGGCTAGGCTAATTGGCTTGAATGTACAGTCAAATAATAAGATTAATTTATTTCTCTCACTGAATTCCTTCCTTTCGCCTCCTTTTTACCATATGCCACATCCTATTGAAGTCTGTAACTTAATTCCTCGTCCAAGGCAGTAGTGAGTAGATCTCACGCAAAGCCGAGAGCTTGTTTAGATCTGCATTTGTAACAAACCGTTTGGTAGTTGGGCTAGGAGGTTTATTTCATGCTGGCCATATATTGCATTAGTGAAGTTTGTACTACATCGTGGTTGGAGCGCTTTCACGTTAAGTCAACATAAATGATAATACTTGCACTGGTTGTCACTACAATATGGCCAATATTTCGGACCTTAGCGTGGAAATAATACGAGTAACGGTGATAGAATAGAATTATAACCATAACTTTCTGTGATGTGATGGGCGTAGTCATTTTACCCGAAAATATATCTTCATTACACTGGCCTTTTGGGGTTGAAGAAGAAGTTTTCATTGGGTCAAATAGGATCATCCGTATAGTTCGTATTAAAACCGCAACTGGCCCGTACTTGCGACCAGTTATTCGTCTTTGTCCTATGCCTAATCAACAGTAACTTTAACTACGTTCGCAATTTAGCTTGTTCGATTAAGCATAGCTTCGTTTAGCTTGATAGCTTTTAGTTTAGTTAGCAGTTTAAATTAATAGGGAATTATATGGTTCGTTGCTCTTTATTTTAAAGGTAACCCTACAAACCGGGAGGAAATGGTTGCGCCAGTATTAAATTCAAATGTGCCGGGTTGTTTATTTGTAATTAAATAAATAAAAGTTTCGTATTTAATTACTCTGAAATTCAAAAAAACTACACCCAACAATGTAATAGATTATTTTGATTATTGATTGGGGATTTTTCAAAACTTACAAATACAGTAATCAGCAGTATTAACGATGTGTACAGTGTGTTATAATCATTTGATTTGGATTTTTCGATTACAATATTATAATTTAAATGTTTAGTTGCAATCACTCGATTGCTCTTAATAAAATAGTGTTGAGCAAATCTTCAAGTTAAGCGAATAAAACAGATCTTCCAATCCGTTTGAGATCAATAAACGTTGTTAATTGCTGAGAATCTGCGCCGCGACTGGAAACTATGAATACCTGCACTAATTAGAAAACTCAATCGCTTCACATTAACTGGTTATCGCTTTAAAAAAGTTTTCTTTTTTCTTTCGTAGTTTCGTTTCTGATCAGGTTTTCTTATAATTCTTTTAATTTTAAATACAGGCCACACTGCCACATTTTGTGGTAAAATATAAAAAACCAAGTAACGATCGTTTTTTGGCGCAATAGCAGCGATCCTGCCTTTCGCATCGACGACGAAGGGGCAGATGTTTGTGATGAATATTGGTATTTGTAGCTGACCCATGGATATTTACTATGACTATTAAATATCTGTGTATCATATGAGTATGTCTATCCGTTATCCTAGCATCCATAACACAAGTCCTATAGTGCTTAGGCTAGACTAATTGGTGGAAACGTAAGAAAATATATAAACATAATTTAATACGCCTATACATTAAATTTAACACCTGGACACGAGAAAAGCAGTAGTAGTTACAATTAAGATTCACCCTTATTTTCATATTAAAAGAGCTCACGTATCAGAGACTAATAATGTGTATTTACTACTTTTTAATTTCTGTAGAAACAGTCTTCTTTTGATTTTATAAAGATCGTAAACAATAGTTTATTTGCACCCAATAAATGTATATGAATTTCAAGTATGGTCTTATAATATCGCGTAATCGTAATAATTAGCAAACTATTAGTTTGTTAGTTCTTATATTTTGTTATCTACTAATTGTTATGAATTTACGTATTTACAGACAGTAACTTAAGGTTTTTCTTCATGTTTTATGTATTACGTAATCCTAATGCTTGGATTCCTTTTCAGGAGCTATATTGACAAAATGACAACAGCAGCAATATCTACTGAAACACCGAAACACTCTTTACTAGGAGTGTTTCGGTTATTATTTTCGCTGTCGTTAAGGGCATATTATGTAACAAAGAAGAAAAAAAACGCTTACAATTATTTGTACAGATACAGTTAACATAAATTATCGTGTCTTATAGTAGGACTAACTGTTATAATCATAAACATCATTAATTAACTTTTTATTAATTTTTGATCAAAACCTAAAAACGCATTAACGAACGAGTTTGAATATGACAATAATTTCTGAATTTGATTCTGTCCTTTCTATATTTTAATACCTACATTTGTCTCATAATGTTTCAATTATTCCATTACGATAGTGATTCAAAAATATTACTCTTTGTAACAGCAAAAAACGAGAACTATGAAACTATCCTGCTCATTAGAGACAGGAGTAAGCGAGACGAATGAATTGTAACGGCAGTTTGACATCACTATGAAGGCTCATAAAGGCATTGTCACACATCATTAACTTGAGAACAAATGGTGTGAGTGGTAGTAAAGTTAATGTATGAGCATATACAGACGTACAAGTCAAGTTTTTAGTGTGTTTGACGTATTAATTTTATCACCAAAGGGTGGATTTAGTACTACGACGTGAACAGATTTTGCTCATTTAATAAAACCTATGTTTTGCATTATTTCCCTTAAATACCATTTAATAATTTAACTGCATAAAAGCGATTCCATCAGGCGGGAATATAAGATACGAAAGTCATTTTCAAATCATTGACAAGAGACAGACTTTATACAACAATTAAGACTTTTTAAAAACTATTTAGCTCATACCCAAGCTATTCATTTGAAAAGCTTTAAGTGGTTCCTAGGTTCATGACTATTATTCTCTTTGTTTATCTAGTTCGCTATTAAACAATAACTTGCACCAAACTCACGCTGAAATTCAGAGCAGACAGACGCAAATAGTTTGCACAGAGACAAGGCGTGTTTTGAATGCAACAAATCCGCCGAAATAGGAACTCCACACAATTTAATATTTGCCTTTAATTTATTTTATCATGATCCTACACCTTCTTTGTTTATCAGGTGCTTAAAACATATAAAAGTAATTTTTAAATAAAAGATTAAACAAACGAGTGAATCAGTCTTTACTGAATTGAATAATGTTAAGCCTAGTGTATTAAATCTTCACTGAATATTAATAAGAGTGTATTACCACAACATACACATATATAAAACGTAGAATCATATTTATGATCATTATTAACTAAACGCCCTAAGAAACACGCCACCAAAATACCAATAGAAACATCAAAATTATAGAAGCGTTTTGGAATCGATTCTATATGTAGTTTTATGTTTCTATGAGTGCTCATAAAATGTGAAATAATACTACTTCATTATCTAAATGCAAAAACAATAATTCATGGAGAATTGTTTACACACATCCAAAACACCAAACAATGATATAATTAAATTCCAAGAAGAAGACAAAAGAATGTAATAATAAATCTAATTATAATTATCTGAATAAGGTCTGTTAAATTATAATTTAACTAATCTAATAATTAATAATCTAATAATTATTAGAGTAGATAATCGTGTGTACTGTATTGGTGTTTTCATTGTAAATACTACTCAAATTATTAGTTGCATAGTAACATATATTACTATAGGTATATGTGTAAAAAATAAGTTAGTATAAATATATATTTAACATAAATTAATTAAGTTATCCTGTAACTAAATCACTGCATTGTCACTACTCTGTTGATTTACATTAGTTATATGCAGCAAAATATCTCGGAAATTTAACAAATTCGTGGAGTCACTACGCACATTTGGGACGAATTGTGTTTGCTGCAATTACGTTTCTACTGCAGTGCTAGTTTTCTGTTTATTAATAACCTTTAACCTTCATATTAAATAAAAATACTTTATTACGTATTCTTATTTTTCTTTAATAACAATTTACCTACTCTTAAATTGTATAGTCTGTCAGGAAGTTTCAACAGTCAAGGTACAGCAGTAGCACAAAAGTTATTTTTAATCAAATCATTCAAATTTCTTCATTTAAAAAGTCAATGTTATATAAGAAAAGTTGACGATAAAAAAGGGTAGTTTAATGTACTTTTGTCCATATTTAATTTATGTTATAAGGGTTTTGAAAACACAAAATAGGATCGCATCACTTGCAAATTCAAGGCGACGAGGTCTGAGAAGGCATGAAACAAATTTTAACTTGTTCAGGATACATTCCTACTTTCTCTCATTACTTTACGGCTGGGTTCTGACGAACGTGACTGCGTGCCTTGCAATGCATTATAGATGTTAAATGACCAACCAACTCAACCAGTTGGACCAATAGGATTCAAGTGTGCTCGATAAGTTGCATACTTGAACACATTTGAAGTTTGTAAAAAGTAATTTTAATTTAACTGACCAACTCAAATATACATATAAAAATGAAATTTTGGTTTGAAATAAAAACAAAATTATAGGAAACGTTCTTTATTGTTTCTGATTCAAGACTTTGCCTAGATTACACAAAACATGCGTTTATTAAAATCTTAAATTAAATTTGGGTCACCAATGATCTTTTTAAGCTCATATTTAGTTACTACACTCTTCAGTAAGTATGTGCAAATATACAATTTTGTTCCGGCATTAATGTCGCAATCTTTAAGCCGAAAAATGCGAGTTAGTATTCCTACAAAATCCGTACATAATTTTAAAAGGATACTGTTGCCCCAACTAGAGCTTTGTATAGTTGTGAATGTCTTCAGTGATTTGTTCTAATAATTCGAGATTTTTCTTAACTTATTTTAGATAAATTTATATCTTTGAATCGTTTCTACAATTTCTTCAATGTCTGTCTAAAAGGAAGTTGAGCCTTAAGTCCTTAACAACATTTATTAAGTAAGTAATAGAGTGCTATGTTCTTTATCATTGTCATTAACAAATTCATAGAATTATCTACCAATTATGCTAAAACAAACCGTTGAATAAAGTAGTCTTAATTTCATTTATTATATAGCTTTTAAACTACCAACGTAAAGGCCGGAGAAATAAAACAGCGACCTACAGTGCCCGTTATAGAAAATTGCTTCAATAAAAAATTCCTTCAGCACCTCGCTTGAAATATGTGTGTGGTTATAAGGGCGTATGCCACTCGGGCGACCCACCTGCTCCATCTAAACGCGTCGGCAAAGTATGGTGCACACGACAAGCTATGTCTTTAAAGGTCATTCTATAAAACACTTCATGCGGATATTACTAACCCTAACATTAATTTATTTGTTTTGCGAACAGGGATCATAAGATTCATTTTTATTCTGATATTTGAACAATATGTGATATATATGATTAAACTGTACCGAGAATATCCTGAACGTTAAACTAAAAGATTGCAGAGATTCTCAATTTAATGAAAATAAGGAATAATTTAAAAAAAATAAACAGAATAAAATCAAATAAAAAGATTCAGAAGAGGTAATTTGTTGTATGACTAAAATAATATGAACTTTTGTGGACTAAGAGAAGACTATCGACTTTATCGAATCCTGGTCTGTTATGGAGTCCTTGCAGTTGCAACGTTGCCGAGTGGACCGGAGATATGGTGTAGTAATTAGACATTTTTAGCGTATTTACACGGACCTGAGATTATAAAAATATGTATATATATTTCTATAAACTCAAGCCCATAACTCAATTTGGTGGAGGCGATGACTTTCGCAGCGGAAAATATAACGGTAAAAAAGAAAGTTAGAAGTATTATAGCTTTTAATGCAGCACCAACTTTTCAAAGGAAAGTTGCACCAATTACTTATATTGATAAGATCCATAATAGAAAGTATGACGGAGGGCGGTACGGCTTAATGTCGTGCACGTGACCACCCGCCTAGCGCCTTAATAATTACTCTCTTCATGAATTATAATAATTGTCCGTACCTTTTGCTCCAGTTGTAAATTCTCAGAAAACTGCTTTGATAAGAGTACCTTTCAGATTTTGTCTGTATTTAAAAAAATATTGTATTTTGACGTAAAAACGCATGCTCACAGTCGTCTTAAAACCACTTAGCAAAACTAATAAATATATGTAGTAATTGGAATAAATCTTGTCTCATATTACGACATCAACAGTATCTAGTAACAACGTTTATCCAAAATATTGAGGCTGGAACCGACCGCATATTACCACGTTTTTCTTAACTTGCTTTTTTGTATGTTTGTTTGTTTGGGTCAAATCTTGCGATCGATTTTTCGACCACTTTCAGACATTCAATTGAGCTGACATTTTTTATATAGCCTTGCTTACGATGACAATACAATATTTTTAAGGTTTAAGACTAAAAAGTGTTAAATAAATTATCATAAAAAATATTTTTAAAAACCACGTTTTTCTCTTGTTACAAATGCACTAAAAAGGGTAAAATAAGTTTTTTTCTCTAGGCTATGTGGATCCGTAAATATGTTTAGTTTAAACTAACTGTAAAATTATACAATTAAAAACGTGGGGCGTGATATGGTAGTGGGTAGTTGGAAATTTTTGAAGAACTTTTAAGTCATGTTGAATGGTTCGTTTTAAAATACGCCCCACGTTTTTAATTGCATAATTTTACAGTTAGTTAAAACTAAACATATTTACGAATCCACATAGCCTAGAGAAAAAAAACTTATTTTACCCTTTTTAGTGCATTTGTAACAAGAGAAAAACGTGGTTTTTAAAAATATTTTTTATGATATTTTTTTGCATATTTATTCAAAATTCTCCTAAACATAAAACTTTTATTTCTCCCTTTTTAGTTATTAATAAAATATTGATTACAGTGAAGAAGTCGATTTATTTTTTATAACTTTTATTCACGTTAATCTATGAATCAAAAATATTATATTTTGATAAAAGAAAACACACTCACAATACAGTCCTATTATTTGGCAAATTTGTTGAGGGTTTCTTTAAAAGCAATGAAAATGATGGTTTGACCAAAATGGCCGCAATTCATCAGGTACGTAAGAAGTACCTGACAGTGTTTGTCTCAATTCGCAAACTTATTGGAGCGGAGCGAGCGGAGCGAGCGGAGCTCCTATGGATCAACTTCAATGGCGTCATGTCTGTTACGCCATAACTCCCCGAGTTCTTAACCGATTTTAATATTTGTTGTGTGTTATCGAATCAACAATTTTAGGACCAGATTGTGACGGAGTTTTGAAATTTTGAAATTCGCAAATATTCCTATCGAATAAAAAAACTTTTAATAGGTATTACGCTCCGCTCCAATATATGGTGCTAGCGTAGCTTTATGCTTGGCGACTGAATCGCTTAGTTACATTTAGTAAAATAAGGCTAATTAATTTATACTATAAGTAATAGTAATAATATTATTTTATTTGTGGTATTAGAAAAGTATTCTTAAATTATTAGAACTATGTAATGCGCTGAGTTTCTTGCGGTATCTTGTCGCGGTACAAGATCTCCTGACATAGAGCTTATGAAGCTATAGCGAATTCAATACATGCATTGTAAATGGTCATATCAATTAAAAGCCATTTTAACTTTGTTTAGTTTGGAACGGTGTGATTATTATTTTTTCTTGTTTCAAGTTTTAATCCGTTATCGGTGTAATGTTGATAATTTGTATTTTCATCTCCTTTTGTGAAATGCCTTGTTAAAACTGCACCCTCGCTATGAATGTCGAATCGTCATCACATATTTACTCTGTTGACTCAGAAACCCGAATTTAATCTTGGATTCCGGTAAAGCCACGATTCGCGTATTGTGAAACTTTTTAAAAATTAATAGGTCGTAGGTCTAATAGTTCCTTAACAACCAGATCCTTCTAACGTTATTTAAGAAGCCTGCCTACACATCCCGGGCCTCCTTCTCGTATTCTATAAATAGGGTTCCTATTGTCTATGATTAATTAATATTAAGGTTTACTTTATTTGCGGACATCTAATCATATGAAATGCTTATAAAATTCTAAGCTAAATTTTTTATAACTTTATTTAATTTGTTTGAATAAAATATATTTATGATTTCTATCATTTTAATACCTACGCGACGACGTATAATTATTTTAATAAAAACAATGCTTTCCCTTTTTTTTGTTTTTTGCAGTATGCACTTCTAAGATATAATACCTTTATAATGGTGAAAGAAATTCTATAACATAACACTTAATTTTGTAATTGTGCCCTGTATCCAGGTAATTTCTATCTACGCTAACGAAATTTTAAGTTAAAGCATACACTTGTGTATTCCAATTTTACTACAATATTCATATGTTAATTAATTTAATAAATTAAGCTATTTCTACCTGTCGTACCAAGCGCTTCTCAACATCATTGGTAATGCGTACAGCAAAGGAGTGGAACTCCCTCTAGTCAATCTGTCGAAAAAAAGGTCGTTTCAGTGAAAAAATTACCTAATGGCTGATTCTTGTTTTTTCTGTTGCCAAATGACGTCACTAAGCTACCTTGGCGATGGGCATGTTTAACTCGTAGCGGTTTTTTGAAAAACTCAAAAAAACGTCCAAAATATTTTTGAAATGCATTTTTCTCGATTTCTATGCATTTTACAAACTTTTTGTTTAGACAAAAATTGTAGAGGGCGTTGAGTACTATAATTTATGTCATTGATGCAATGTCGTATAACAAAAAGTGCGCATTGTAGGTGGCGCTAAAGTGTCCGAAAAAGTGTTTTTTCACATTTTCACCCTAAAAATATCATTTTAATGGAAAAGTTTAAATGGTAAACTTGTTCCTTACGTAATTTTCAACAACTTTTGTCTAAACAATTTTTTTGTATTACTTACCGTTTTCAAGTTACACTGCTGTACAGCGCTACGTATACAACACAGTGCTACTGACGGTAATTTTTTCGGTCCTTTGGGCACTTTCTCTGTCAGTTGGCGTCGGCACAGTTCTGACAAAACATTAACAGCAGGGAATAAGTTAATAACAATTTAAAATATTTATCTCCTATGTACGACAAAATAATCATTATTCTATCAACTACTTTTGTTCCTGCAATTAATTCATGCAAAACAAAAAATCCAAAGCTCTAATTGTCGATATTTCAAGTTAATAACAAATCACAATTATTACAATCATAAAAAATAAAAAATAGTAAAAAGTACATTGAAATATGCACTGCAAATGTGTACTTGTACTACGCAAAACCGCATTATTGGATTTTTCATACCTGCGCCACCTATAACTTGAAAACGGTAAGTAATACAAAAAAATTGTTTAAACAAAAGTTGTTGAAAATTACGTAAGGAACAACATTACCATTTAAACTTTTCCATTAAAATTATATTTTTAGGGTGAAAATGTGAAAAAACACTTTTTTGGACACTTTAGCGCCACCTACAATGCGCACTTTTTGTTGTACGACATTGCATCAATGACATAAATTGTAGTACTCAACGCCCTCTACAATTTTTGTCTAAATAAAAAGTTTGTTAAATGCATAGAAATTGAGAAAAATGCATTTCAAAAATATTTTGGACGTTTTTTTGAGTTTTTCAAAAAACCGCTACGAGTTGAACATGCCCATCGCCAAGGTAGCTTAGTGACGTCATTTGGCAACAGAAAAAACAAGAATTAGCCATTGGTTAATTTTTTCATCACTCAACCTACAGATTGACTGTACTACTCCCTGCGTCTGTATTTCCGAGTATTTATAACCCATCCGTTTTTAAAGCCAGGGTGAATAGGCACCCTCTGGGTTATCTAGTTCCGTCGTGGATCCTGTCTTGGCCCCCGGGCTTGATTGGGTTCAAAAGCGAACCCTTTCAAAATAAAAAAATATATATCGCAGTATAAGACCATTATTTTGAAAACGTTGCTGCTCATTTTGTGGCCTACGTAACACTAGTTGCCTGCCTTGCCGGGCACCAGATGGATTTAATAACTATCTATGTGATGACAAAGTAAGAAAATGTTAATTTTAGAAACGTTAATCACGTAAAGTCACAATAACAAGTAATCTAATGTCGACCGCACACAGTGAAACTGTTGTTAAACGTAACGTTGTCAAAAGTAGAAGTAAATTTGACAAAAAATAAGCTTAAGTGAATACCTGTCTGGTACACTTTTGATCAATACCTACAAAAAAGTTATGTACCTACCTACCCCACGGGACAGGTTTTACCCATAATGGGGCCACTAGACATAATTTTTAAATATCGCCACTTTTTATCAAAAAACATTTTTTTATATCATCATCTTGTAACTTGGACCGTACGTATTACCAGACATGTGAAATTAACAGAGTAAGGATGAGGGTGTCTAACCCTTGTCACCGGCCGCGGAATCCAGCCGATATTGCCCGGATATTTATTTAGACAGGCATGGTACACTCGTGACTTTCACGTGGTTCCTATACGTGCATTGGGAGCAACCTAAAAGGCATAAAATAAAATTTCTAAAGGCTTCGTAGAAACTTTTATGATTTGAATATCTTCTTTATGACTTTGCAAGAAATTTCATTTTTGTGTGGTATTACCTACTTAGTTCTACTAATTCTGTAAGCAAAAAGCATATTTCCTTCTAAATAGTTTTGAATGATAAGTAATGATCAGGATACAGACATGTAATGTTTTGTCTTTTTGTATCGCACTAGCGGCCCGTCCCGGCTTCGCACGGGTGGACAAAATTCTTTAAATTTTTTCTAGCATTCAATATAGCCTATGACACTCAGCAATAATGTGCCATTCTATTGGTGAAAGAATTTTTAAAATCGGTTCAGTAGATCCCGACATTACCCCTTACAATTTAACAAATATACAAACAAACAAACTTTACTTCTTTATAATATTAGTATAGATTCAGAAAAGTGGCGTTTGGGTGGCAAAACAAAAGTACAGCTTATAGATATACTATTATGATAAATTTACAAAAATGAATGATATCAACATAATAGCATAAAGTTTCAAATGCTTAATTCTATAACCTCCTATTTTTATTGCGTGTCCTTCTGTTTATCCTAGCTAGAGACTTTCCATTATTAATGATACAGAACTTAATTACGAATGCGATTTACAAACGGGGGCTTAGTGTGTATCGTACATGTATCGGCATAACCTCCAGGCGACTAAGAAAGTTTTAAAGAAAAGAAAGAAAAAAAGTTGCGGGATGTGAAAAGTGTTTAGGTACGAGGCCCGGGCCAGTTATACTTATTAAAAAAATATATTTCTAAAATCTCAGTCTAAAATAGACAAGTAAAAGTACCATCGTTCGAATTTGGAATAGTCATCCACATTTTTTGAGAGCCTTATCGAATTATCGTTTCCATTGAAGAATGGATCTGCGTTGGGAATATTTTCGTGCAATGATTTTTTGTGATTTCAAATGAAGCCTAAAACCTAACAATCGACTTCAAATGACATTTATAGATGAAGGCTTTTAAAGCAACCGTCTACCGTTGGCACAACGAATTCAAGCGCGGTCGTCTTTGGGGGACGAAGTAAGGAGTGGTCGTCCATCGACACCTGTTATCGCAGCAAACGAGTTAGTCATAAAAAAATGGAAACAGTAGAATTACGCACGAAAAGATTCAGCATATATTGCAAACCGAATCAGGAAAAGATCACAAGATTCTACAGTACTTATGTGAGAAGAAAAGTTCACACAACCCACCGAAGCTAAGAAACAGACTCGTGTGGAATAGAGCCACGTCATGATTAATAAATTTAAAGCAGGCTCGTCACGAGGTGTTTACGATATTGTGCCAGATGAAAAAAATCCTTGATTTATCGATACAATCCAAAATCAAAGCGCCAATCGAATAATTAACTATTTCAAAACGAACCCACGCCCACCAAAGAAAAACGATCGAGAAGGCCGGGAACATTTACGGCGACAATGGGGATCAAAGGACGAGCGGGCGGAAGGCACGCATAGTGCGCTCTTTCCCCCCTTTTTCCGTGTCCCCGCGCCTCTATACCGCGCGGGGGAAGACCCATTTAAGCGGTCTATAGTTCTTTACTTTGACGGGGTATCCAGATACCCCGCTTTGATGACATCAGTGACGATTCAATTACAAAATTAAAGCAGCATTAACGTCGAATCGTACGTTATGCCTGTCAAAAGTTTTCTCTGCAATGAGCAACAAGCGATTGAAAACCGGGCTCCGCGGGTTACTGCTTCACCACCACAACGCGCCCGCGTACTCAGCGCTCATAACGAAGGAATTCCTGGATATTACAACGGTCAAAGGTTTGAGTCAAACGCTTCCTACAGTTCTAATCTGCCGCAATGTGTCTTTTTATTCCTTTAAATAAAAAGTCTAATGAAAGAGACACAGTTTTCACCGACGGAAAATACGCTAACGGCATTCGAGAAAACCTGTAGAAGAAGTGTCTACTCCGCGAACTGGTAAAAGTGTATCGGAAATTTGAACAGACGCATGAAACTTTGTATAGAGGCTAGTGGAGAATTCTCGGAAAGCATTTAATAAAAATATTTTATCGGTATAACTAAGTCTTTCAGTTTTTTAGACACTTTCTGAATGTCTCACGTATAAACCGTAGCGCATTACATCGCTAAGCAACGAGATTGGCAATACATATGGTGTTAGCTAAAAAAAAATCATATCAGTTTCGAATTCCTATAGTTGTTAATATTCAAATAAGAACAAAAATCAACGGGTCAATCAAGGTCTCGGTATTTGGAAGGATCACCATTCTCTACGATAGCTTATGAGGCTATGTTTTTATTTGGGAAACATTCTATTCGATATAAAATTCTAGTGGTTAGTACCTTAAATAAGAAAAAGTACAATAATTACATTGACATTGTAGTGTTATCTAGTGATATTACCTTACCTATAGATATTAGCCTCAAAAGTTATTCCACTAAACCTATTTACTAAGGTCATCTATCTCACTGCCTTAAAGATTTTTTTCTGAATATTTTTATTTATTACAATAACATCTAACGTTACATTTAAATAAGGCATTACTAACGGCGAATAGCTAAGCGAGTCCGCATGGGCAATAATCCTGAAAATCCACCAGAAAATACGAACATAATTTATTATTTCATCATGGTCGAATATTGTGAAAAAGGCTCTAAACATAAATCCGACTCAAGACAGCGCCAAAGCCCATATCTTAACATAAGAGATACAGGAAAGGAGAAGCCATGAATCATGCAGATACTATCACACTTATTACGTATGAAGCCTATACTGACATCAACGTCCATTCAACTGAGATCCCTCCTAATGTTCCCTTCCTTATAAAACTCTGACTTTCCGAGCATAATCAAGACATTAGTGGAGTTCTATACCGGCTGGTCGATCTGGAACCACAGTTTTCCCGATTAGTTCCTAATGGTGCGGAATGGGAAGATTAAAACAGTTCTAGGCGTTTTTAAGAATGACAGTTTTTGATATTATAATGCCGATTTATTATAATTATTGAGTTTCTTTAATATATCATTTGTAGAATTATATGAGATATTCATTATTTTTATGAAAAGCTGAAAAATTTTTTTTATTGTGTTCTCACATCTAGTCATTGAGATAAAACGCTTTTTACGGTGTTACGATACAGATTTATTTGGTTTTTATTTAACACTGGCGATGGGCCTCCCTTTTGGTCCTATAAGGTATTGATTAGCTAATGTCCATAGGTTTTTCAGAAGCATAACAGATTTATTTAGAAAAGAAGCTTTGGATTGCAATTCATACTAATTATGTAATTGTATATGTACTTACATTTCTAATAGTTGTAATCTGTCTTGTGAAATTATTATATTTTTTTTAAACAGTTCTAATTAAAAGCCTCAAGCTTATCTGAGGCTGTAGCATTAAGGAATACATTCAAGCTTAATAACTCTTCTTCCCTCTAGATACACAGTTGCTACCTTAAGGCTATAAGCATACGAACAAGCAATTCAAATAGACCAAATACGAACTTATAGATTTGTATAAAGCAGTTTTCGATTTCAGTGGCACAACAATATCTTTTTACACAAAGATAGTTTGAATGTCTCATTTTTAATTATACATTATTTAAAAATTTTATCATAAGTTGCACCCTGCAGTATAATTTATTACTATAATCTTATCAGTACGCTCCGGTAATGAATTAAATATATATCAATGACTTAATATATTTGTTGTTACCTGTTAATATATCTCTTTTTAACGACACCCTTGGGGTGGGGGTTCTCGTCAGTTAATATTCAATGTTAATGATAGTTATACTACTTTCAAGTGATAATAATAGGTAATCTTAAATTAGTTGTTGTAAACTGAAATTTAAAGTCATGTACACTTGAGTTGAGGGTTGTTTCTTTATTGACTTTAAATATTGTAAGTTTTCTCCCGAGTTTACTGCCATAAAAAAATGGAAATCATATTTTTCTTTTATATACTCTTTATTCATTTATTAAACAATTTACTTGCTGGCTTACAGTTTGCCCAAAACGCCAGCAAGTTAATATTATTAATACTATTATATAAAAAAGAATGTCAATTATAAATGTAAAATTGTCTTATATACTAAAATACAACTACATAATGGCATAACGGATAATAATACAAATAATACAAATTAAGTCAATCGTTGGAATGTCAAGAATTATCATAATACAGGTATGTCAAAATTAATTCATATCGGCTCATTTTATGTTAGCACTTATACAAATTAGTACCTTGCTACATAATTGTTCAAAGCGGTCAGCAAATATGTCTATGTCGGAGTGGTGAGCGAGCAAATCTCCAAAGAGACGCAAAGCACGAGTGGTAGGTGCATGCGCGGCGAACCTTGTGCGCGTGGTGGGCCACCTCAAAAGTCGTGGACGTCGTCGCGGTGCCACCGTTCCCTCCGTGTCCCAACATAGACGCGTGGGAGCTAATAGCCCCACCTGACTCAAGATCATTGGACTATCGATCCTGTTGCGTATGACTGCCAGATAGTGTATTACTAGCTGCATAACCCTCCTTAGTTTAAGTGTATCCAACCCCACCATTCCAGACACAAACAGGGAGGGATAGAGATAGGGATAAAAGCCGTATTTCCTCTTGTAAAGCCAATGTGCAAATTTACGTTGTACTCGTTCTACCATGACAATATACTTCTCTTCATATGGATCCCATACAATGGCACCATATTCTAATTTGCTACGTACGTAAGTGTTGTACAGTATCATAGCAACTCCCTCTCCATTAAACTGTTATGACGTACGTAAGACAAAGCCAAGCATTTTATTGGCACTTTTACTTACTAGTGCTATATGGTTGTGAAAGTCAAGTTTAGAGTCCAACATTAATCCTAAGTCACGAATGTCACTTACCCTCTCTAGGGGTGCGTCAGTTAAATTATACATTACATTAACTGGACGGCGTTTACGCGTGAATGAAATAATTTTACATTTATTATTATTAAATGGAAGACGATTTGCTAAACTCCAGTCCGTCACTGCATCAATATCTCTTTGCAGTGCGTCACAGTCCGACAGGTCACCTATACCTAGGCTTAATTTTAAGTCATCTGCAAACAACAAGCATTTAGAATTGATGACGCTATTAGGCAGATCGTTTATAAATATAAGGAACAACTGTGGTCCTAATGTACTGCCCTGACTAACACCAGATCTTGTAAAATATTCCCCAGACTCAAATCCACCAACTTTAACAAATTGACGTCGATTTCGCAGGTAATTTGAAAAAAAATCAAGTAGTTTAGGGGCAAAGCCTATTTCTGCCAACTGCCGCAACAAAATATCATTGTCGACCAGGTCAAACGCTTTTTTGAAGTCAAAGTAGGCGGTATCTACCTGTTTACCAGCATCCAACTCTGCATAAATATAGTCAAGATGTGCTACAAGATTTGTAGTTGTAGACCGAGCTCTTCTAAAACCATGCTGACTATCGTGAAATAGACTTCCCATTTGCTTATTTAGCAGCTGAGATAATATAATTTCAAATAGTTTAGGAAAGACTGATAGAATAGCAATCGGTCTAAAATCCGATACATTATTTCCAATGACAGGCTTGGGAACCGGGATGACTCTAGAAACTTTCCAGATATCTGGATACTTGGAATGGGATAGGATCAAGTTGAAAAGATACAAGAGAGGTCGTTCCAGTACCGCTATGCAGTCTATTGCTAAAAATACAGGAACACCATCGGGAACTTCCGATGATCTCGTTCCAAGCCGTCTCACTGCCACCTTCAGGTCAGCCGCGCCTACTGAGTTTATAGAAACACAATTAGCATTGCATTGACTACCTGCAGCTCGCACCGCCTCGTCTATATTGAATATTGAACTTATAAAGAAATTGAATAGTACATTAACATATACTAGTGAACAATAATGGGCTTAGATGAGATCTTTTCCAGGCAACCAAGAGTATGTGGGTGATTAAACAGGTAAGCGGGACAACTTAATACCCTGAAACTCCTCCCTAAGAGTGCAGATCATATAATAATCATAAAAAAGGTATAGTCTCAATCAAAAGTGAAAAAAAGCTATTATACTATGTCCATATACTACATAAATAGGAACTAACTATATACTACATAAATACAATAAATAAATAAAATTACATATAGAGTATATATATAAGGTTGTAAGTAAATTGGTTATGTTCAGACTATGATAACTGTGATAGAAAGTGGTCTTTAAGTTTGGTTTTAAAGAAAGTGATGGACGGACAGTCTTGGATGCCTAAAGGAAGTTTGTTCCAGAGTTGTGCCGCTCGGAAATAGAAGGAGTTGTGAAAAGTTTGGTGTTCCCTTTAGGCAATTCTAGCATCTTAGTAATGCAGGCCCGCCTAGGGCGAGAAGGAAGGGCAAGAGACTGGAATTGGGAACGGAGATAGGAAGGAATGTCAGGGTCTTTTAAAATTTTAAACAAGGTGTTAAATATGTCTCTGCGCATTTTGATCGAGTTCTAAACTCTGACAACCGATCATATTTCCGTAGCTCAAATATAAACCAGATGGCTAGATTCTGGAGACGGTCAAGCTAATTCAGCCGATCCTCAGTAACGTCCAGATAACAGAAGTCAGCTTAGTCGAGAATGGAGAGCAGGATAGATTGCGCAAGCATTATTTTAGATTTAAAGGGAAGAAAGTATTGGAGTCGCCTAAGAGAGTGAGAGGAGTAATGCAGACGTTTACTCACCTCGCCTATGTGAGGGACCATGACATAGAGTTATCTATGAACAGCCCAAGATTTTTTACCTTGTCGTCAAATGCAATTAGAGTTTTGTCATAACTAAGGGGAGGTATAAGATTCCAATCAAGTTGGCTCATAAGCCTGCCACTGCCAAAAATGAGACCACGCATTAATTGATGCTAGGTCCCGAATTAAGGCATCAATAGCATCAGCAGTTATAGATAGGGAAAAGTGTCTATTGAGTTGACAGTCATCGGTATAAAGGTGAAAAGAGGAAGAGATAGCGGAGAAGATGTTATTAATAAAAAATAGAAAAAAGAAGAGGTGACAGCACGCCACCTTGTGGTACACCTGCTCAAATATCTGACCAATTCGAAAAAGAGCCATCAAAGACAACACCACAGAACAATTTAATAAAAGTTTTACATGTTTTGTAATAAATGATAAATAAATGTATTCGTTGCAATGAAAGTAATGAGAACTACCCCACATTCAAAGGTAATTTAAAAAAAAACTGCCCGATTGTCGCGCTTATATCAAGTATTTATTGCTAGTGTCAAACGGACTGAACAAAGCTTTTGCTAAAGCAATTTAAGGAGAATTCTAGATATTCTTGAGGTAAAATTTTAATAGTCTATTAGCACCCTTAGTTTTCAGAATTTAAGTACAAAGACTGAGTTATTCCTAAGTAAATAGTGCCCCAAACAAAGTAGTGGCACCAAGGAACTCATTATAAAAGCTACTGTTGTGACTTTTACGCGACAAGTTTCGTATGCAAAAGGCTTTTAGGCGATGCGGTAATGTTAGTGAAATATGGCATACGACATACGGTTGGCTAAAGATTATGTTAAATTATCTTTATGTTTGAACGTATCAAACATATTTTCTGTGGATGGAAAACGCGCGGTTTCACCTAAGGTCTCTAATGCATCTGCGATGAACCTTCCTGTTGGCAACAACACTAATGCCCCGTAGCCGGCCCTAAGGCCACCATCATAACCTGAGGATGCCCTTGTTACCAAACCTTTTTCACCAGATATATATAAGGCTATTTTTGAATCGATTTTATAACAGCTGGAATGATAAAATTGAAGATAATATGGTTTTCTGTTATTTTATACAAAATCATATTTTAATAAAGAAAGAAATTAAAAATAAAGTTATCATAATAATTGTATTATAATTAATAAACTTGTCAGTCGCCATAATCAAAATACAGAACATTTAATAAAGTAAAAGTTTTGATAATATAATAGATCATATGACATGTAAATTTATTACATTAGGGACTCCTTTTTATAATATATTTTAGTTGTTATATTATATATATATTTTTTTAGTTTTAGGTTACTTTAAGATAAATTATGTTTTAGTTTAGTTTCATAGTTATTATAATTATATAGTTCTTAAAAATTTATTACATTGTATTATCTAAAAATTATTCTAAATAATCCTGTGTAGGTATAGTTCTTATCATTTTTGGAGCGGAGCGAAGCGAAGCTCCCATTGATCAGCTTCAATGGCGCAATGTCTGTTACGCCATAACTTCCCGAGTTCTTAACCGATTTTAATATTTTTTGTGTGGAATCGAATCAACAGGTTTAGGACCAGATTGTGACGGAGTTTCGAAATTTGCAAAAATACCCATCGAAACTTAAAAAAAATTTTTTAGGTAATACACTCCGCTCCAAAATATGGTGCCGGCGTAGCTTTATGCTTAGCGCCTGCATGGCCTAGTATATTCTGTATCACGTCTCGCTTGCCCTATGTGATAAAAATTTCAAATCACTTCCTGATATTTTGAAAGTGCTTTACAATTGCTATTAAACTACTAAGTTGTGCAAAGTTCAAGACTTTTAGAACAAATTTCAGTCAGAAAAAAGTCAAAACTAAACAGCGCAACTATCTTCATCATTTGTTTAATTAGTTACATTTGTTCGCCGTCCGTTGCAGCTGTGTGCTTCATCTCTGAGGTATGCTCTTTTATACATGAGAGCAAAGTTTAGGTCGCATCGCTGCATCGCTAGTGCCTCGCCCTATACCATCTCTTGAACATCCTGTCATCCTAGTACCGACTATAAATTTATTTTATCACAAACTATGATGTACTTTGTTACTTCTAATGTTTATAAAACGGCTTCGGTTTATTACTTACTAGCGGCCCGTTCCTATCGTGTTCAAGTTAAACGTATTGGCTTATATCCAAAATAGAGTACTTTTAAAATGACGACAAAAAAATTAAATAGTTCGGTTGGTTCACTTGACAACATCTTATATTTTTTTGTTTTTTTTTTTTATCTTATATATAAAATTCTCGTGTCACAGTTTTCGTTCCCATACTCCTCCGAAACGGCTTGACCGATTCTCATGAAATTTTGTGAGCGTATTGAGTAGGTCTGAGAATCGGCCAACATCTATTTTTCATCCCCCTAAATATTAGGGGTAGTCCACCCCTAAATTTTTCTTTTATTTTTTAGACAATTTTTTTAGTTTCTATTTTTTTATGATACAACATACAAAAATACATACAACCCTAAATTTTCACCCCTCTACCATCAACCCCTATTTTTTATTAATTAATTAAAAACTTTTCCTAGAAATAATATAAATGGCAAAACAACGTTTGCCGGGTTAGCTAGTTCTCAATATAAATAAAAATGCCTCTTTTACACATTACTATTGATAAAAGTACTAATGAATGTTATCAAAATATTAAATATTGTAAAAAAATAATGGAAATAGGATTTCATGAATATATTAACTATTAAAAAAAATACCTGTTACTATTTCTTAATTAATGGCTAATGAGATAAAGAATTAAATCACAACTTTAAAATGATTACCAAAGTTAATTATTAATATGTACTTCTCGTAAATCGGTTAAAATATGAAGATATTTGTCTTTCATGTCGAAAAACTAAATATGTTTTATACAATTCTGATTCCAACATATGCAAAATTTGATACCAATACCAGTATCATATGTAAACTATGCTAGCAATTGTTCAGTAAATATTAATATCAAAACAAAATAATGAATATGACTACAATTATTAAATAAGTATCATGGTGTTTGAAATTCTCTAAACGATTACGTGTAATTGGCCGATTGCGGTGATTGGTCGTGTGCTGTGATTGGTTATATGTCGAAGTAAGAGTTTTCCCCCCACCATTTGATGCTATAAAAGGTTTGTCTTGCTGACAATTGAGGCATTATACTACGGTTTGTGGACGAGAAATAACCTCTTGCTGTTATTCTGTTTGTTTGACTTAGTATGTGCTTACACAAAGATTGAATAAGTACTTTACCAGTAAGTATGTAATAAAATTTACTTTCTTTAAATTATAAGTATACTTCACTTTAATTGATTTAATTTTTTATCTGAGAAATAAATAACAAAATCAATAAAATATTTAGTATAAATTTTATCAAAATGTTACTATTATGAGACTGCCATATGACGTATTGACGTACTGAATATTGACGGAAAAATAATTATTATAGGCTGAAGAAAACAGTACATACCGAATGCTTTCGCGTTATTAAGCCTCCCGACATAAAATTTATGCAGTCATGGCGATTATGACGAAATACGACTTATGATTAACAACCCTTGTCGATACCAATACACCCAATATTTACGTTCATTTTGAATGAAAATCATTTTTTGTTTTATATCAAATAAACCACACACAGAAAGATCTTTAGACCTCCACTATTATTAACAGTAGTTAGTATTTGCACTTCTGACTACAAGACTGTGTCAGCGCATGTATAGGAGGTTAATTGATTGTCAATATGTTTGTCTATGTCAGGAGAACAAACAGTTGTCCCAATTATGTTGTCAGCTGAGGCAAACATTTACTGCTCCAAAGGATGTAAGTATTGCAATGTTACTAATATTTAAACGAAGATTCCATAAGACATTTTTTTCTATCCCGCCTTTTATATAATCTTATTCATTTAGGTATGTAGTTCTTATATACTTTAAAATTAAACTACTTCTGCCGGATTTACGATGCGTTTATTCTCTTTTTTTAACACGCTTTTATTAGCTTCACTTGTAACTATGTAAGAAAATCTTGGAATCTTAATTTGACCCACTTTCCAGTCTTTGATTAGGATGAAATTTTGCACACGCTCTGAGTTCTGATGACAATACATGACTAGCTAAGAAACGTCATTACAGATCAAATATGGCGGCCTCCCCAAGATGGCGAACTGGCTGTTTGAAATGCACCTCTATGATATGGGTATCAAATGAAAGTGTTTGCTGTCACGAATACGAAAAAAAGTAAATTAAAGCGTGTCTTTTAGTTTTTTGAACTATATTTTATTTATTATTACTGCTTGGGATCCCATAAGTAATAAAATAATAACATCTCAAACAATACATTGCAAGACCTAAAAATGTAGTGAGCTCTTTTTGTACATAGTAAATATCGGTCGGTCTGCCTGTCCGAATTTCTTTCCCCAGATCTTATCGAAAGGGTTTTTAAGTTTCCGAATTAATTGGAGTATCAGTAGTTTACAGTAATCGTATATATAATAGAATAAATAATTCGCTTAATATGACATTAAATTTGATTTGTTTGAATTTAGTAGTTGGGCACGTGCCTGATTAAAATATTGGAAGCACATGCACATATATGACGAACATAGTCATTTTGTAAACACGGCTTCTGTAAATGAGTCAAAACGTCAGGTTTAAATATAAAAAAACAAGAGTAAACGCGACGTGAATGCAGTTAAAGTGATTGTATTAATTTTTAATATTCCAATAATACTACTTAAAGAGGACTGTATCGCTTGAGTTACATCTTAAAAAATTAGTTAAAATGTGGGAAAATTAATACGCAGGATGAACAAGAGCTAATATTTTAACAATAATTTAGATTAGTTTTTTACATTCATATTTTATATCTAATAGAAATATGACACTGTGAATGCAAGAAATAAAATAAAGTTAGATATAAATATCTACTAGCATCTTGAGCTTTCGAACAGTACCAATGTTAGTGTTAATAGTGCGATTGGACCAATCGCTCCCCTAATTCCCTAATCCTTTCCCCTACCTATATGTTGCACATGCGTACTGTTCACAGTGTGTGCTATTCACAAATTGTTTGTCACGTCAATGAGTTACAAAAAGAATGAAAAATTAAACAACTTTGCAGACAATTCAAACAATGCAGACGCAGTCATTCTTGAAATTTTTTAATTATTTTATTTTCATACTTTTGCTTTAAGCATTCATGATCTGATAAGTTTATATTCGTAATAAAATTCGTAATGTATCTAGAATATGTTAGCAATTAAAAAAAAATAAAGTGACAAAATAAAATTTAAATTCTAGAAAAATCAGCGAGACCACATACAGCTACATATTATTTACAGCTAGTCATATTATTAACAGGACCGTTTATATTAATATTCTATCATCATAACTATGAATTTGGTGTTAATACATAAATTTTGCAAGGAAAGTGGCATACACATCTCTTTCATCGAACATAACATATATATGTACGTATAATATAATATACGTCTATACAAAATTGGCTACCATATGAAATAGGTCGATTTAAAATCTATTAATCTGCCAGGAACACAAACAGAAAAAGTAAGGGAAAGTTATTACACTCCCCTTTTTGCGACGGGATTCAGAAATCCATTAAAGCTAACCAAAAAGTCCTCAGCGTTTAACCTAATACAAGTGAGCCAACTTCAGCTAACTTCTGGAATTGACCGACGTGTAGCTAACCAAGACAATTTGGGAAGTGTTCGGATATTGGATTTATAATTGTGCACATGTTATTTTAGATTGAATTCAACATAGTTATAGTGCTTATTTCAGAACAAAGTTTTGATCACTAAGGATAACATCATTTAATAATTAGGTAGGTAGGTAGTAATATTTAGAAACATTTACAGGAAATTTTTGGTTTAGTATTTGGAAATCGGTCAAAAACAATTGGTCTTTGAAGATATGATGCAACTAACAAAAATAATAAATTGCAATTTATTGCAATAATAGAACTAAATTTGCTATACTTTATTCTTTGTGATAATACATCACATATTCAATGACATATCTAAAGAAAATTTATTTTAACATTTGTGAAAAAGGTATTTGGGATCAGAAACTTAAGTTAACTTGTAACAAAAACTTATAACTTATAACAAATAAAAAAAATCTTTCATCGCATATTTTAGTAAATACTGTCAAAATATCCTCTTACATTTACAAAAGATTGATATATTTTTATTAATCGAGTACCTTTTCTGCAACGAAAAATAGCAGCAAGATTTGACTAAGTGCGCATAAAAATACTACGCATCACTGATATGGAAATATGTTCGGGGTAAAACAGAGAGATTAAGGTTTTATCCAAATAAATACGTCTTGTAGGTGAAAAAATGTCTTATTATGTCATACCATATTAGGTAGATTTACTTTAATAAAAAATATAATCATTTAAATGGCGCTGGCATATCTAAAGAATATCTAAATGAAATATGAAATAATATGCTTATGAAAGTCTTGAAAAGATTCGCCCGAATAGCAAGGGTATGTGAATTTAAGTCCTGCCGGACACAAGTTATATTTTCTTGTTCCATTTTCTTTATATATGTCACTCTAATTAATGTTTCTGCAAAAAAGTTGATGACAAATTTCAATGTGTCAAGACTATACAGGTTTTGAGTTGAACATGTAAACTTAAAAAATAATAATACTAGATTTAAAAATCTAAAAATCCCAGCGAGGGGCCACTCAAAACGTGGGGCATCTTTACAAATACTCTCAACATCTATGTATATCATACATCTCGTTACATCTCCATAAGTAACATGCGCCCCCACGTTTTGAGTGGCCCCTCGCTTGGCCCCGTCGGGTTATTTTATTCTTTTTTGGTCACTGAAAAACGTGGGATTTTTAAATCTTATATTATTATTTTATTCTTTTTAATTATTAACTCAACGAAGAAACCATGTGTTACGCAACAATCGGATAAGCCCCATACAAAAGTGAAAGTTGCCGAAAGTTGACCTGAAAGTGCACCTAGAAAGTTGAAAGTTGTTTAAGCGTGCATTGTCATCGGGTTCTGAGCTACTCTGAAACTTTCAACTCGCTAGGTGGTCGGGAAGTGCCTGAAAATTGAGATACAAGATTCCAGCCGGACAGACAAGACGACAGACAATCAAACAGACAAGAAAGCGACCTAAGAAAAACGTGGGAAAATGTAAAGTAACAAGAAACTCGATGGCGAAGTGCGCTTGGTGCAACGGTAGTAGTGCAACTTAAGTAATTCTGCGGGCTATGACAGTTACTTTGATTCTCTTACGGATGTCCTCATTTTTTATTTCATCACGTAAGGAAGCTGCGAGCATATCACGCTCCGACGCCCTTGAACCTTCTCATTAGGCCCATAGTAAGGGGCCCCGTTTCCGTTCCACGCGTGTGGTCAACACAAACACACACTGGCTAAAGACTTTAGTTTTGAGACATTGCGGCATTATGGACGCTTATTATTATGTTATTATTATATAACTGAGGCCAAGCAACTTGAGAAAAGGCCGGTCATAAGGCACATTAAGCCCTTGGTCCCGGCTGCATCTGCAGTCGTTAACTCCCACAAATCCGTAGTGAGCCCGCATGATTCTAAAGGCGTGTAGCCCTGCCATGTCGTTATTAGTATGCTGATAATGAAATAATGTGACAAGTGATGTAAAAGCTAAAGTATTTATATTAGATAAGAAATATTCTTCCTTTTGGTGTGTACAGTTTTCGTTCCGATACTTAAGAGTATCACATTTATATATTGAAGCTTACGGTCCCTTCGTGCAGAAAGCTTTTTAATCAATGCGGTAATAAAACAGAAATATATGCTTCATATTTTAAAACATGCTGGCACCTCAAAACGCTTACCATTGACGTAGAATAATAAAATTTAATATAACCAGTGTTATAGCAAAAATAATAGGATAATATGGGAAAATCAGTAATTTGTGGTTATGAGCACAAAAAAAAGAGATGAGTAAAGGGAAACATTTCTTTCAACTAACCCTCGACTTAAGTTAGCTTAAGTCGAGGGCAATATTGGGTTCTTTCATGCTAATGATAATATTTTCGAGTATATTTGGATCATACTCGATTGATTCCCTAATAAGAATAATGTGAATCAGGAAATATTTTTGATGTTTATTCATTCATAGTTTTTAATATCCAAAGTATTTTCAACTACAACAGCATCAATCCTAAAAACTTGAATGTACGGTCAATTACATATAGTGTTTGTTTCCATCGGCCAAACAGTTTTCTCTATCCAGCAAAGGTAATTGCGTACGCTCGTGTAGATACCAGGTAGTTTCGGCTTGCCACAATCGAAACCAAAGCTTGTGATTCCAACGACGTAATGTATTGATATGCTGTTGTTACTTGGGAAAGGGCGCCTAACTTGAATAGGACCACCAGAATCACCCTGAAAATAAATTCTAATTATGTTATAGTCCTGTGTAAACTCACGAACAATAAGATACATGTTGGTTGTGCGGGCGATTCAAAATTAGTGGACTGTATTACGGTATGAGAAAATGAATGTCGACAACAAATATGAGAGGAAGATGAAAGGGGCACGATACCTTGACCGCCACGTGGTGTTTTCTGTTACTTATTGTAACGCACACAAAGACACCATCGCATATAACTATAGTTTATTGAAGGGGTATTGTAGGGTAGGGGATAGGCCACTAGCTCAATTTAATATTACGGAATGTTCACTCAGTCAGTCAGTCCTTTTTTCTTCTATTGCCCAAATGTTGGCCACATTGCGATATGAATTGCCAACAATAGATGGCGCGGTCGTCTCGGTCTTCCATAAACGAGACAAGGTATGTGCGAAAAGGAAATGGAGTAAATGGAGGTGAGACTAGGAGTGTCGTCCAAACTAATCAAAATTATAACAAAAAACATAGAAATAAATAACGCGGCACATTTAAATTGAACCAAAGCGCAACCACCTGTCACAGTACAGTATTTATTTTCTTTTATACTACTAATGTTTCTTTGTTTTCAAATAATTCAGTATAACATGGTGCTGCGCTAATGATGTTGTTAATTTTACCATCAACACAAACAGCGATCATTCGATTCAAAAAACTTATATATACTGCTATATGCTGCTAAAGCTGTAGGCTCTGTCTGTACATTTATTTGTTTTATGACTTACTAATAACAATTCGACAAAACATTTTCCATATTGGTTCGGGTCTGGGTGTTGTGGTACCGTCGTTTTTTCTTAATCCCATAACATAACTTGGGATCAGTTGATGCTGTCTTACATTTACATTCATTTATTATCAGTTAATTCATTACCTGACATGTATCTACGCCACCTATTAACTTGCCAGCACAGAATTGCTCATCTGACAGACCTTTCCAGTGTCTATTAGGACGACCAGCTAAGTGATCGGCACATTCAGATCTATCTATAAAATCCACTTCAGCAAACCTTAAATGCTTCGAAACAGAATCGTCGCGATCTGGAAATAATATCATTCTCTCAGAACAGGAATTCAGAATTTGTGGAAGACTGTCACGATTAAGTCCTTTTACTTGGGATTGTCCTGTTCTTGGGATTGGATTGATATATTTCCTAGTTAAAACTTAATATCACAATGAATTGAAGTAGTTTCGCAAGAAAATTCCTATTAACATTGTCATTTAAAATGAATATTGACTTAAAAAACTAATATGCTGTAGTCATTGGGTGTTAGGTTCCTTTCGATAATATGACATAAATAAAAAAGGGTTCAAACGGTGACAAAAGGTTTTAGAGAGAATCAAAGACAACGCAAATTTTTATTTTTAGAAAACCTAAATTTTTATTTAACCTTTAACTGGTGACAAGCGGTCTCACAGGCCGAGTGACGTCAGTGAAACATCATTTTACCCCCTTCCCCGCGCTTTCTTTGTTTCAACGCCTGAGTAGCTTCGACTTTCGTTGCATCCACGCCGTATAAAGGGATAGTTGCGTTGTATAGTCCTAAATCGGTAAGGTACATCGATGCAAAGTCCGACAACGGTCTCTCAGACCCCATGTCACCACTTATGTAACTTTCGTAAGCAATTTGGCTATATTGTTTTTTCTATTTTTCATAGTTATAACTTGCAATGTATAATTTCATACCTCCAAAATAGCAGACTGGGAAGTCGGGAGTTTGGCATGTATTGCTAAATATTAGTAAACGATTTAAAAACTGAAAAACTCAAATTGAAGAATATCTGGCACAGGAGGACTCAAATGGATCGGAAATGACTTTCATGTCTCACTTGCCTAAGAAATATAAGGCACAAAATTCCGAGGACAGGCCAAAACACGGAAAACCAGTGTGTCAGTTTTCATTCTAAGTAAAATTGCAAATCTAGTTACCAATGTAATTCGTGTAAAAAACATGTGTACTTGCAGTGTAACAAACAACTATGCCCTATCTGCCGATATAAATAACCAAAGTTTGACCCTTGTTAGTTTCGTAAAATGATACCTGTGATTAGAGCATTACTATTTTTTTTCTTGATTAGTATCATAACTATAAGGAAAAGTAGTATTTTTGTTATAATTTGTTGGTTTAATTATTTTTGTTTGTGATTTTTGATCTCATCTCCAGTTTTTTGATTTTTGTTTTTACACACATTGTAATAGCAAGTTCTTCATTAAAAATTACATTAAGATTTTATTTCTTAGTTTTATTTTATCCTTTCATATGTTAAAAAACTGTTTTCAAAGACTACGGTGAGCTACCGTGTCTACAATCTTTGCTATAGACCAGATATGGCAGCGGCCTCTCAGACCGTTCGTCACCACTTATGTTACACAAAAACCATGTCACCAGTCAAAGGTTAATAATCATATTGAATCAATCAACAGAGTATCAACTTATCCTGAAATTGTCTAAACTAATATTCAGGTCATAATGCTTAATACTAGTAAAATAAATATTGTGTAGTTATTTGTAATATTAATATTTCTATCATTAAAAACAATTAGCTTAGTTCAAAGTAAGCACTTAAAGTTAAGTATTACTAGGGTATCGGAGAGTCATACATATATAATATATAAACATATATTATAAATATATAAATAATTTTAAGTAAGTAACTGAAGGAGCAGATATATATATATATATATATATATATATATATATATATATATATATATATATATAATATGAAGTAAAGCCACTTACCTGACACTGTTTTACCCCAGCCAGTTACATTACCGGTTTTAAGGTGTCTCATTGATGTGTGCCAAAGGCAGGCCGGTTTTATATAATCCGTGAATTTTATCTCTTCTGTGAACCGTATCAGGGCTATATCATTATATTTCATTAAAGGAGCAGCATCAAACTCCGGCAGCGTTATAATTTTTTCTATCTTCATGTCTATAACCTTTTTATCATCCTAAAAATATATAAAACTTATTATCGTTGATGGCACCTACTAAGGTGTCATCAAATTAAATAAATGGCTTAGTGCCTATAGTAATGTGAACTATCACATTACTATAGGCACTACGTAATATATCACCTTTGTCATCTACCCATTTATTTAATTTAGGACGCAACACAACTTAAAAATTAAATACTTACACAAAATTAATTATCAGTCACATAATTATTGTAAGTGACAGTTATTTTTACAACAAATTAAAAAGTATTCCATCTTTAAATTAGTTTAAACAAGAAGTTTACCAATACTACGTCCAAAGACATGGCCACCATTCATAATATTGACAAAATTGTGATAATCTTAATTTATATAAAAAAACAATCGATATCAAAAAAAATGAAAAGGGTGATCGTCATACATACACTGATGTCCACGTTTCCAAATCTCACAAGTTTGGGATAAATATCTGTTACTCCTAAATCTCCGCGTTCTGGCAAAGCCTTGCAGTGTGCAGCAGTCACAGAAAACCTGGTACTGATTAATGAGCTACCACAGAAGAATAATGGTGTGTTTTCCGGAGTGAGCCATCCTATTGCACCCTGTGATAAGATGATAGTCAGATAATAAAGGTATAATAATCAATATCTTTTTGACAGCTAAAAGAGTTCCCAACAAGTCTTCGTAGGATCTTGGGCGTTTCATAAGCCGCTGCAAATCTTCTGAAATTCTATTTGTCACCATGTAAAAGACCTTATTTTATAGACAGGTATTCGCACCTGGCTCTACGAATGTGGTCTACAATATTTTGCATTGCGGAAACATCAAGGACATGCTGAACATAGCGAAACCGGAGGCTCAGGAACAAGTGATAGCGAGCGGATCGGAACGCAAAGATATCTTGGATGTTTTCGAAGATTGGCATATTGAGTTGATCTCTTGTACCATACTGTTGAAGTTTGGCTTACGTCGATGAGCAGTTTGCCCTTAATAACCATATGTTGCGGTTGAGGAAACTCTTCGAGCGTGAAATGGATACGCGGTAAGAATTCCATATTCTTTGCATCTATTTTAAATAAATTATAATAGATAAACATTAAATTATTTTTATTTAATATAGGCAATTACAATACGTGTATTGTACGTCGAAGCTACGCTATCGCATCGTAAGTGCTACGTCAGGAGACCTCGTACCGAGGACGTTTAGAAAATTTTATCATTACTTTAACGGATTTCATACAGTATTCTCATTAAAAAAAAAGAAACAATGCTATTAACTCGACGCATTCTTGTCTTATAAATAATCACCGATTTAGTAATAACCTTTGTTCATGAGTGTATGTTCAAGAACCCTTTTGATAACTATCGAATCAACTATCTACTGAAGAGTTCCATATGAAAGATAAACAAAATGGGGTAACGTATAAGACCATTAGATCTTCTATAACCTACATTGTTACCAAACTATTAATACTAACCATATGGGGAAAATCTCCTTGTATACTTCGTTTAGCACCAATAAGTGTTGAGATCCCCTTTTTTATTTTACCTAAAATGTTAAAAACTAATATTATACACTTTATACTTGTTAATTACTATACAAATTATCATTCCCAATATAAATTAAAGAAGTATTATAATCCTAGAAAGATAAGTATATTGTTATGTGTATAATATCATTATCAGTACCTTTAACAATAATTTATTACAGAAAAAATAATATCGAGTTTTTAGCATGGAAACTTACGCTTTACTTACATATACGTTTGTTCTTAAGTGCATCATCAATATTATACTTCACCGTCCAAGTTTGCTCCTCGCATTCTAGAACAAATTATAGTTTCCTTACATTACATGATTCTTCTTTCATTCATAAAATGGTCTGTACGGTGAGATAATTATTAAAATTTTAACACGAATTCGACCGTTAAACCGTGTATTTCAACAATGTTAAATTTCACTGCAGTAAATTTAATTTGACGGACGTCAATTGCCAATTCCTTTATAATTATGTTCATGATAATTTATATTTTAACTTTAAAACTCTTTTTTGTCAAAACTATACGTAAAAATTACTATTTTATCAGTTAGCAGGCAGCATGTAAGGTCACATGTAAATGGCCTTGTTGATTTCGAATGTCATGCGCTCTCGATAACATACATATGCAGGTGCTTTTAGACTTTGGTCCAGAGCATAACCATAGTTTACCTTAATAAAAATATTGTGGGTTTTCACAACATAGAAGAAAGTACGTTCTTAGTATTCATTGTGCAAACATCTTACTAGATGTAATCAAATTCCAATTGAAAATCTATATTATATTAGAAAACAGAAATAGCATTTAAAAGAAATTAGAAGCTTTCTCTAAACGAACTCGGTAGTTAGTAATTAACTGTCGTTATTAAATACTTCCATACTAAACATTAATTTTTAAACCAAACATTAATTTTGATCATACTACAACTTTCTTTCCATGCATGTAATTATTTCTTGTTATGGATTTAGTTTGTTATATAATTATAGATTTATATATTTAAAGTCAAAACATGGATGTAACTAAAATAATATTTGTTCCAATAAAGAATAAACTACAGTTCGTATTATGCGACTACATTAAATTATGATATTTTTTCATAGTTCTTAATACTATAGGTAATTTATATCTTAGACGTTTATGCAGATTTTGCGAAGGCGTTTGAGAAAATTTGTCACAATTCATTGCTGCGAAAGCTATGTCGTTTCGGAATATATGGTGATTTGTTTTGTTGATGAACAAATCATGCAATGCATGCAATCAAAACACAGCATGAGTCAAGCTGATGTTCTTGTTGGATTTATATCAGATTATAAGTTTGTGACATTGGAAGTCCGGCAGGGGTCGCATTTGGGGCCTTTGCATTTTAAATTTTTTATTAATAATATAGCTGAATCAATAACGCAATCAAAACTTCTTTTATATACCGATGACACCTACATTTTTAGGATAATTCGACATGTCGGTGATTGAAATTTGTTACATGCGAATTCAGAAAATTTTGAATCTATTGCAGAGAAAATAACTTTTTTTTAATTCAGATAACTGTAAAAGAAAAACATGCAATTTTTACGATGTAAAACTTGGTAACGCTATTCTGAATAGGGGTTACTCTAGTCGAGATTTTTGTGTCATTATCGACTCTAAACTGACTTTCATACTAGACATCGATTCTATTATAAGCCAGTCATATATATAAGCAGCTTGGCTTCGTATTGCGCTTTGGTAAACCTTTTAAGAATACATTAACGTACAATATACCTACTCTATAAAAGCTACATTCGAAGCCGTCTTGACTTTGCTTAAGGTATATGAAAAGCACTTTACGCCACACATATCGACAGAATAAAGAAGGCCCACAAATAAATTTCAAAGCCCTTGATTACAGATAATTGATTTGACTGATTATAGATAGATGATAATTAATACTAGAAACAGGCTTAATTCCAAAAATTGATGCGTAATGAGATGCAAATTTTTCAAAACAGACACGACTGTATTGATTCTTTACATAATCATTTTGACGTCTCCTCACTACTGGGTGGAGTTTACTTCAGGGTACCATGAATTGTTAACAGAAGTTAAACGGAAAAGAATAGTTGTGTATAATAAAAATTTGAAGTCATTTTGACGCCAATATGTTTACAAAATATGAATTATTAAAGGAGACGGTTGTATTTTATTGTAGATACAATTCGATATCTTAAAAATGTATTTAGAACAACACACGTTGGAAATAATTACTTTTTGTGCTAACCGATTTGCAAAAAGAGACGAGATTTACAGGTCGTATGTGTAAGCTCTTTTTATTATATTACTTTTTTTAGTACACAATTGCTGTTATTTATACATGTTCTTTATATAATATTACATATTTATTATTGACTTAGTTAGTCAGTCAATTAATTTGATTCTTGTTTTTGTACGTTCAGTTGCTGTTTTAATTAAGAGAACTGAAGGTCTATTTTTAATTATTTTTTCAATAATCCTTTGGCTAATAATGTATAAAGTTAGTAAATTAAGTATCATACTTAAAATTTTGTTTGATATACATAAGTATATTATATTCTTAACATAAGATATTTATTACGTTTGTCAAATATTAAAATAATAATAATACTTCTAAAATTCACAGCAATTACCGTAGCCTAAGGTAAGCACTGTAAGGCTTGTGTTATGGATAAAAGGGTAACGGATAGAAATACATATAGGATACTTAAATAAGTAATATTTATTGATATACACAAAATACCTATGACTCAGCTACAAATGCTCGTATTCGTCACACAAACATCTGCCCTTTCCGGGACTAGAACCCAGGTTCTTCGTCTGTGCGAAAGGCAGGATCGCTACCGTTGCACCAAACGATCAATAAGAAATACTTGTATTTTTTTTATCTAATTTCACGATATTTCTTTCTATAGTACTCGTGCTGTAGCTACAACAAAACGTGGAAAATTTTGATTCATTTGCTCATCGATACTGGTTTTTTGTAATTAAAATAATATATAAATATTTATCTTTGTTGTACTTTTTCCTTATTTAGAATTTACAATTAACACGTTTTTTATATCTTTTTTATATATTTTATGCATTTTCAATGCGATCTTATAAGATAAATTATTATAATAGAAAAATACTAGAAAAAATCGATTCGGGACACGAGAGAATTCTCAGGCGGGAATTCAATTGTGACCCAAGTCAATTTTTTCTAGTATTTTTCCATTATAATAATTTATCAATTAACACGTTGTTAAGGAACGGTTTAAGGAGTAACAATTTTTAATTCTACCGAGAACGATCATTAACTTCTAACCCCTTTTTGATAACGATGCCTTATATCTTAACACATTGAAAAGTTTGTTCACATAAATAAATAAGTTCAACCACAGATTTTGTCAAGAACTAAAAAAAATTGAGATGGTCTATAAATATTTTTGTGAATGATAATATCAAGGCACTACAGACTAGGTGGATAGTCATAAAAAAAATTAAAATACTTATATCTGCAATCCTGCGACCGCTTCTGTCAATCTTTGGTTCAGGTATCGGAAATTCATCAGTACCGTATTTACATTCTAGTGGTTCCTCTTCACTCTCTTTACCATCGATGACTTCTGTGCTTTCGTTAGAGGCTGAATCTGGCATATCATCTGTTGTAGTAGTTTCAACAGTATCCTCAATGGTAGTAGATTGAACTGGCTTTAAAAATATATATAATTAGATGGTTACATACATACCATTGTTAGAGAGAGGCTTTCGTCCTGAAGTTGACGTCTTTTAGCTGAGATAACAAATTTAAATCGGCACGTTTTTCAGTTAAGGACAAAGTTAACCATTTTTTTTATTTATATTTACAAGTACCACTTTTAAAACTGTGTCGTTTTAGGAGCCGAACGAGTGAAGCAAGTGGAGCTCCCATGGATCAGCTTCAATGACGCAATGTCTGTTACGCCCTAACTTCTTGAATTCTAAACCGATTTAATAATTTTTATATGGAATCGAATCAACACATTTAGGGCCAGATTGTGACGGATTTGAAACTCACAAAAATAAAAAAGTTGTGACCAAATAACATTGATTCTATGGGATTTCCCATTGAAACAAAAAGCGAGCGCTTTTTGAAAGTTTTTATTCTTATGGAATTATAAAATGTACTTAACATTTTTTTTTCTAGTGTGGAATCGAATCAACAGGTTAAGGACTAAATTGTAACGGAGCCCGAATTTGGAAATTCGCAAAATTCCCATCGAAACAAAAAACATTTCTTTTTCTTTTTTAGGTATTACGCTCAGCTCTAATAGGTATATGGTGCCAGCGTTGCTTTATGCTTAGTGACTGCATCGCCTTTTTATACATACAACAAGATGCAATAAAGGAATATGAATATTACCAAAAAAGTAATAATCCATGTATGCTCTGTTTTTAGACATAATTAAGTGTTTATGATACTACGGAGGTTTTAATAATAACAAATAACACTCACATCTGTTTTGTTGACGTTGGCTCTACTATCGACTATTGGCTTATTTGCATCCTAAAAAACAACAAATTAATGTGATACAAAAAAGTTATAAATACTAATAAAGTTGTTAATCGACTGATGTTTTTGCCAGTATGTATAATGGTGCATTTTTTTATCCTGATGCAAAATATTATAACAAACATATTTAAAATAATAGGTAGTAAAGTTGTGAACAACGAGGACCAAAAATTATATAATAAGAAATGTAGGTAACAGATAACATGCCTACGTTCGTACTCATCACACAAACGTATGCCCTACTAGGATTCGATGCCCGATACTTTGGAACATAAGGTTAAAAACAATGATGATGATTGTTAAGATTTTTAAAAATTCTTAAGCTCTCAAACCTCTATAAAAATAAATAAAAAAAACAGCGACCTCAATTTATGTTATTTGCCAGTTGGAAGCACAGTCAACAGAAAGAAATAAGATAATTTAAGTTTACTTACTAATGGAGGATCTATTTCTTCAATGGGGTACCTTAAGATAACTTCATTCTGAAAAAGTTAAATCGAATTATTTACCCTGTTTTTTATAGTTAGAAAAGATACAATTTGCTATGCAACAGCAATTAACAGACAACTGGAAATTAACGAGTTTCTTAAGGCTGGTGTAATGAGGTTCTGCACCTATTTCACTGTATCTTGGTTTGTAAATTTAAAATACCACTTTAAGATAAACTATTTTAAGTGAATTTTATTTTGTTTTACACAAAGTATAAAAATAATAATCATTTCTCTATAACGAATACAACAATTTAACATCATACCTTTGAAATTTTCGTTTAAAAATATCATGACACTTACATCATTTGCGGTTGGAGGTAATGCCGCTTCCGAACCATTTTCACTGTCTATACAAAAATATTGTTAATATAATCAAATTGCTACTTGATGTTTAAAGGTTGAGTAACTTAATTAATTTTCCTCGTGGCGACCGACAAAAAAGAATAGCCTCAACATAACACAACATTAAAGATGCCGTAAATGAAGTCTTAAGATTTTTTAAGTGACACTTTTAAAGAAAGGCGTTCACAATTAATTAATAATATTTTTAAGAATCATAATAGGTATAACAATAGGTTTTTACATAAATTAAATTTTATTTTTTTCTTCTGTTCATGTAACGTATAATACGAAGCAACACTGCCATTTTAATGTATAGTTGTCTTATATGTATAGTAATGGTTGTGTGGAAGAGATCCGAGATAGACATTTGTTTGTATTTTCTTCCTCCGTATATGAGCTAAAACCCATTTATAGATAGGCATACAGTAAATAAACATAGTGGTCATGAGTTAATATATGTATATACAAATAAACAATGATGTTACCGAAATCCCTTGGTTTCATAATAAGGTCTGTGTCGTTCTCACCGTCATCTTCATCCTGTTGCAAACAATAGTGGTCTATTTAGATCTGTCTACACAATGACCTAATTAATAGGTCAATGGTTATATCTTTAAAGGCGATTATAAGTTGGTTGCTTACCCAGTTGATGTCAATGAATTCTGCAAAAAAAAATCTATGTTTATAAATTAAAAATAAACAAAACTAAAATTGCCCTTTATAGTAACAATAAATTCTGAGCGTTTAATTTATTCTTTCTATCTTAAGGATAATGCCAAAGTAAATGGAAGGTGAAATATTTCGCTTACCATGAAAGGTATCAATAATGTGGTTGTTAATAATCTTTGAAAAAATAGTTCAATTGATAAACATTTACGTAATAGAATTCGTTTGATTTAAATACGAGTATATATCATACTCAGCACTAGCTTCACGAAATTAGTCATTGAATACTTAATCTCTAATAAAGACTATGCGTTCAGCTACAAATGCAAAGAGACCATACAAAGATTTTAATTTGTATATTATGCATATATGCATATTTCACGATGTATTTATAAATATATTATGCATATTTCACGATGTATATAAATATATTATTTTACTTGATTTACTTGCTATTTCATTTTTTATATTTTAATTATTTTCATGACACAATAATTGCAATAATTAATTAATTTCATCGATTGACTCTTCCATGTGATCGAGGCTATACAGCTAAAGTGCACACTTACATACTTTAGGTAGTAATAATTGTTGATTTTGATATTTTTCTGTGCGTGTGTAGTATTAATTTATTATCTATCTATTTTAAAGACTTTTTATGTCTAAGATCAATTGAAATGAACTTTCAGGTATCTTTTGATCACGCATGTCATGTCATTATGGATTCGTTCATAGTTTGATGGCTTGTTGTAGGTAATATTTTAACCGACAATCTTAAAACTTTTCCTATTTTAACCCTATGTTATTACCTAAACATATCTAAGATCAAATTAAGGTATATTTTGATCAAGCATCTTATATTATTCTGAATGCGATCATTTTGTCATCGGTTGTAGTTGATATAGCCTTTAAATTGAGTTTAAACGAATTAAGTTTTCTATTTAACCTTGCATGTCATTCTTTGATAGTGTCTTAGATCAATTCAAATGTTTTCACAAGTAACTTATAATGCACTAGGTGACGTGGCCTCATTTTAGTGGTGATGCCTAAGAAGGGTCCCACAAGGCCTACCGGTGATGTGAAGTATAGCGGGGGTTTTAGAGGGTATGCCCGTCAGCCTTTTACTGACGGGTGAGTCCCACATAACCCCACCGTCTACCCAACGGTGGGGCATGCGTAAAGCATTTGCATAAGCAAAAGGTGACGTGGCCTCACGTTGCTGTGTTTTAAATGAAACCTATCCTATGTCCTAAAATCCTAATCCAGCAAAAGTAAAATCATCAAAATCGGTGGAGTAGTTTCGGAGTTCATCGCGGTCAAACACTGTGATAGAGAATTTTTATATATAAGATTTTTGTGAACATACACGTCATAGATATGTAATAAGTTGAAGTGAGCAGTCTTTTAACTGTATACCGAAAAAATGTATTAATATACTAACTTAATATTAATAAACTAAAAATATAAAATGTAATGTTAATTCATAACTTGAATTTCTTATAAATAAACAATTCATAAATTCAACTTACTGAAGTCATTTTTGGTTTTCTTAACATTTTCATTAGGGTCATAACCAATTCTGCTGCCAACATCATACGTCTTCTCGTTTTCGGTGATGCCGGTTTTCGAAATGCCCTTGAAAATGTGAAATTAAAAACAAAAGTGTGTATAGTTATGTTACAATAATAAAACATTCTAAATAGGCCCAGCTTTGCCGATAACATCCATTTCTGTTCACCGATAGAGTTATTTATCTTCATTTCATAAGAGGCATTTTTATAAATACATATAAAGTTATATTAATACTTGTTCTTTGCAATGAATTTAAGAAATAAAGAAGCAAATAATAACATATTTCAAATTATTCTTCTTAGTTGAACTAATCGCTGGGTTATCTTATAATCTTTTCAGCCTATAAGATTCTCATAATACATAACATATAAATCGCTTTCAATGAACACTTACAGTGGTCGATGCATATTCAGTCCCAGTTGGCATATCTGTAAATTTAATTCAAGTTATATGTCTTTTGTGAAATGCAATCTTTACATAAAATTTAGTTGTGGTTCTTAATGGTAACCCGGCGAAATTTCACCAATTTTTTTTTTGTTGAAACTCGTAAAAAATATTGAATTAACAAAATAACAACATTTTACCTGTAGTTGCAGTTGTATTATCGGTTCTCAATATTAACTTGGATGATTCCGGATCAGTCACTTCATCAATAATACTTGAATTATACGGATTTCCAGGCAAACCTGTAAACAGTCGACAAATAATTCCTTCAAATTTTGTTTGTTTTTATTTATATATTTGTGAGCATTACTGAGACCCTATAAGCTTCAACAGGCTAGTGACGCCAGAAAGAAACAGTCAGTAAATTAGCATTATCTACCGGATCCAAGTAGTATTTCCAGAAAGGACATAATACGTGTTTATTTGCTTGTTGTCAAAAGTCTTAACACTTCAAAACTAATGTTTTTGCCATATTATATTTCAACCCATTTTTCACCTCTTCAAAGGTATTCTAAAACACAAAAGTTAATGTCCATATTTGTTTGTAAGTGATTTATAGAATTTCATGCTTCTTAAAAACTAGGCAATGCAGTCGCATAAAGCTTCGCTAGTACTATTATATACTAGTACTAGTGTATATTGGAGCGAAGCGTAATACTAAAATAAATAAAAAAAATCAATAATATTCAATGTTAAGTAAATTTTAAAATTCCATAGAAATTAGAACTTTCAAAGAGCGCGCGCTTTTTGTTTCAATGGGAAATACCATAGAGCTAATATTTTTTGGTTATAATTTTTTTATTTTTGCAAATTTCAAAATTTGGGCTCCGTCATAATTGTGTTGATTCGATTCCACTCAAAAAATATTAAGGTCGGTTAAGAACTCAGGAAGTTATGGCGTAACAGACATTTCGTCATTGAAACTGATCCACGAGAGATCCATGGGTTCTACAATAATTGTTCTAAAACTTTAATGCACAAGCACGTTTATTCCTCACCAGAAGCATAGGTATTAAATTTCATGCATCTTATGCGGCTACCTTTGAAAAGAACGGATCCATACAACATTATTCACCTTTTTAGGGGTAGTTTCCGCCTAGTGTCTAAACAGTTGGGCACGGCATAGGCATAAGAGAGAAGACATAAATAAATTTTACTTATTTTTTGCAATATTATAATTGTCATTAAATTAATATATAATTAATTATTATTTTTATTCGTAAATTTCATTTTTTAATTATTGATATTAAATCTATTTAATATCGTTAAAAATTTAAAATTCGTAGCTTTGAATTATTTAAATAAAGTTACATTATTTTGTTCGTAGTTCAGTTTAATAATGCGAATATTTATTTAATATTATTCTTTGCAATCATATTATTATTTTTATTCCTAAATTTTAAGGATACATCTAGTTTAAATATTGTATCTAGCGCGCAAATACTAAACCTACAGTAAATTTGTTATTTTTAATTTGTCATTAAAATAATCAGGATTTATAGTAATCATTTTTATTTATACCTTCATTCTGCAAACGAAATAAAGCTCAAACACAGTGTTTCTATATGTTTCTTAGAAATCTAAGTCCAGCAAAAATATGCAATAGAATTCGACTCAAAGTAACTGATTTGAAAAAAAAACATCAGTGAAGCTGAAATTCTTACTATATGTTGTTTCGAGCGAAACACTGGTTCTCAAGAATTTTCCATCCCAATTCAAGAGCACATAAATTTCAGTAGCCGTTATATAAGCTGCTGGTGTTGACGTCAGGTCTATTTGTTTTTGACACGGTCAACAGTACATACGTGACCAACTGAAGAGTCAGTAATGCTGACAATCTATTTATATTGCCCCGACAGGTAACAACAACAGTTAACAAACCATTAATATATACATAAAGTATTCTTTAATTTATATTTCACGTTAAAAGCAATTGTAATTAAATGTTCTCTACACACTAAGCAGACTGAATTTGTCTATTTTTAACCTTATGAAACTATTTTTATAAGAAAAGTGTAGTGACGTTATTGAATATATAGAAAAACAATAGGATTTTTTGTACTATTTGGGACGATCTTACAATTTATCTTCTGTACTCTATTCTGTTTAATATTTAATTGGTATTTCTTCCTACCGTTTGTATTTGCTAGGTTTTATATCAAGACTTAGTGTTAAGAAAGAGTTACTTCAGGTTAACATTTGTGTTAGGCATTTTGTCCCTGCAACACTAACAAACACTCCCCACAGTGTTATGCCCAACCAAAAACAGTCTATGCTGCGTGGTTTCCACAGCGGAGAACGTAATCAAACCTTCACATATAAGAGTGCCGTAAAGGCAACTAATCATACTGGAGGTAATCATTGTACATACACACTCCCGTATAGTACAAAATGGGCAGCAGCGTTTTCCAAAATATGATATTTTATTGCATTTCCAATTAGCCTGCCATTTCCAATTTTTTTTTTTGGTGCAACGGTGCCGGCCCAGAGCCCAATGGAGGATTGGAGGCCTACCCACTAATAACCACACTATGTACCCTCAGCTCCGTCGCAATCCAGTGGGGCCGGTTTAGGCAGTCACCACCCTGGAAAGCGAAGGAGTCCCAATGGCCTCCTCACGAATGGGAGACCCGTAGTACCTTAACCCTAGTATTCCGAACACAAACCTTACAGTGCTAACTTGGGCTAGGCTAATTGGTGTGAATGTAAGAAATATTAGTATTATATATTATATATTTATTTACCTTTGCCATCAAGCGTTTTGTTAGTACGTAATATCTCTTCTAATGCTGTAAACGAATCCGTATCTGTAATTGAATTATGCGCCCCACTCGAGAAATCTACGGAATAAAGGGAATTATCAAAATCGAATAATAAATAATAAAAATTGTAATTAAGCCGATTAAATGGCCTTACAATTTTATTCAATAACTATTTCTATAGTCTTATTTTTTATTGCATTTGAAAATTGTATTATCATTTCAAAATTAAATTTAAAATTACCATTTATTCTATAATGCAATAATACAAGGCTCAATTTAGGATTGTGATAGGACAATTCCTATTTTGTCGATAATATATAATTGTTCTGTCAACTTATATACGTAAAGTATACCCCTAGCTACATACATATTGCTTGATATTGGTTTGTGTATATAAATATATTATTAAAGTTTTATTATAGTTATGAAAATCAATTAGTGTTAAAAAAGGAATATTATTATTTTTTATTAAAAATCTATGATGTTAGTCTATTAAACAAACATATCTGCAAGGAACTGATATAAAAAACCAGTAACTTTATATAATTCTAAACTTCTTATAATTTTTTTTCGTTCATTTCAGTTAGCAAATCACATAAATTTCTACTTACTTGAATCTATCATGTTTTCATTTCCAAAAAATATCATGTTTTCATCAGAATGCTCCGATATAAAGTTTGAATGTGTTTCAAGTGATTCATATTTCTGTAAATTATTTTAAACATAATTATAATAATATTAATATCGCATGTTTAATAATAATAACATTAATTAATGTCACTTATTTGAAGGCAAGAAAATATTTATAATAATACCTATCGAGTGTGGTAATTTGTTCTAAACTGTGAAAGAAATGTATTATTGAAAATTCATGGTGGCTATGATTCGAGCACTCACACGCCTGGATCAGATCCACTAACTATTAAACTGCCATGGGAAACCACAGTGAATTGAAATTTATTATTAAATTCGCATACTTATTTATTTCCATTTATCTAATAGGCGATATACACACGCCAATATTATATCAAATCAGTACCTAAGTACAGAGTTTATATCACGGAGTTATTTCTATAAGAGCAATAAACGAAGGTATTTACAACAGGAAAAGAATTTTATGATTTTTGTATATTCTTTTTTCATTTTTCAATGCTATCGTATATAACAAATTGTTTTAATAGAAAAATACTAAAACAATCTCAGGCGGGATTAAAATAGGTAACAATTTTTCTAGTATTTTTCTATTAAAATAATGTATTAAAAAAGATACTTCATTGTTTACTTACATCTTCTGATTGTGTAGTTGTCTCCAAAATTACATCAGTTGTCGTTTCAGTGAACAATTTCGTCACAATATCTACAATAGAAATCAATATAATATTGAAATTTAAAAAAAAGACAAACTTACTATCAGTTTTAGAGCTGAGACATTTAAAGAAAATATGCTAAAATTATGAACTCAGATTTCTTGGTGTGGAAGTTTAAGAAGAACTAAATTTAGATACATTCATTTAACCCACAACCGCTATTAACAATAACTAAAGTTTTAGTTGCGAGAAAGGCAAGTAATGTACTGGATCCCTTTTAGTCTTACAATTTTTATTATTTTTGCTATTAACCACAAAATTGTGACAAATTTACCCAACGAGTTTAACTATCGAATCAATATGTCTATCTGTACTTGTCGAATAAGTCTAAACACACTATTTTCCTTCTCTTAAACTATCAGCAAAACTCCTCATAACCAATAAGACTAAAAGTGATGGAGTGATCGTTTCCGATAACGAGAATAGTTTTAATAAGCTTATACTAGATACTGAAGTGTAATCAGTAAAGATCACAACATATCAGTTATTTATTAATTTAAGGAAGGCTTGCATAGTGACATTAATAAGCTTATTATAGAAAAAAGTTTTTATTAAAATATAATCCAACAGCTTAGCAACGAATTTGTAATATATGGACAGCTGCAAATCAACCAACCAAAAGCCGTTGAGTTGGAATTGAACTCTATGTAATGATTTTATGGTGAAAATTACGTGGCCCGACACTATACCGAAGATATCCCGGACGTCAGCCTGTACGAGATTAGAATGGCCCTCAAACAGCTAAAGAACAACAAGGCGGCGGGAGATGACGGAATTACAACAGAGCTTCTGAGAGCGGGCGGCACGCCGGTACTTAAAGTCCTCCAGAAGCTCTTCAATTTTGTCATCGTCCAGGGCAAAACGCCGAAGGCATAGAGCAGAAGCGAGGTGATTTTGTTCTTCAAAAAGGGCGATAAAACCCTACTGAAGAACTACAGAACCATCTCGCTTCTGAGCCATGTCTACAAGCTGTTTTCGAGGGTCATCACGAATCGTCTGGCTCGCAGGTTTGACGACTTCCAACCTCCCGAACAAGCTGGTATACGAAAAGGCTTTGGCACCATAGACCACATTCATACGCTGCGGCAGGTTATACAGAAGACCGAAGAGTATAATCGGCCACTTTGCTTGGCGTTTGTGTACTATGAGAAGGCCTTTGATTCGATCGAGACTTGGGCAGTCTCTCCAGAGGTGCCAAGTGGACTACAGGTATATCGAAGTGTTAAGGTGCCTGTACCAAAACGCCACTATGTCGGTCCGAGTACAGAGCCAGAGCTCTAATCCTATCCAACTACAGCGAGGAGTGAGACAGGGAGACGTTATCTCTCCGAAACTGTTCACTGCTGCGTTGGAGGATATTTTTAAGCTTCTGGACTAGAATGGACTTAGCATCAACATCAGCATCAACGGTGAGTACCTGACGCATCTTCGGTTTGCCGATGATGTGGTCCTAATGGCTGAGACCTTGGAAGACCTGAGCACCATGCTCGAAGATCTCAGTAACGCATCCCAACGAGTGGGTCTTAAGATGAACATGGACAAGACGAAAATTATGTCCGACATCCATGTTACACCCGCTCCAATAAATGTTGGGAACGTTACACTCGAAGTTGTTGACCACTATGTTTACCTAGGACATACAATACAGTTAGGTAAGTCCAACTTCAAGAAAGAGATCTCTCGTCGAATCCAACTCGGGTAGGCAGCGTTCGGGAAGCTGCGATACATTTTCGCGTCCAAAATACCTCAGTGCCATAAGACGAAAGTCTTTAACCAGTGTGTGATGCCAGTGATGACTTACGGCAGTGAAACGTGGTCGTTCACTATGGGTCTTGTAAGAAGGCTCAAGGTCGCCCAGCGGGCAATGGAGAGAGCTATGCTTGGTGTTTCCTTACGCGATCGAATCAGAAATGAGGAGATCCGTAGGAGAACAAAAACCGCCGACATAGCTCAAAGAATTGCGAAGCTGAAATGGCAATGGGCAGGACACATAGCAAGGAGAACCGATGGCCGTTAGGGCGGAAAGAATCTCGAATGGCGACCGCGTGCCTGACGACGCTCAGTGGGTAGGCCCGCTACGAGGTGGACCGACGATCTGGTTAAGGTCGCGGGAAAACGCTGGATGCGGGCAGCACAGGACCGATCGTTGTGGAGATCCTTGGGGGAGGCCTATGTCCAGCAGTGGGCTTCGTACGGCTTATATGATGATGATGATGATGATGAATGGGGAACCTAGTAACTTACTTTCTTCCCTTTATCTCACGAATGACTCGAAGAGTGGCAGCGTCTATGGGTTTTTTGGAATTGTAAGTGAAATACCCACCAATCCGCACTAAGCCCGAGTTGTGTGTTATGGTAAAGCAATTGTAATTAAATGTTCTCTACACACTAAGCAGACTGAATTTGTCTATTTGTACCCTCAGCTCCGTCGCAATCCAGTGGGGCCGGTTCAGGCAGTCTCCTCGGCAGTTAGGCCTCCTCACGAATGGGAGACCCGTAGTACCTTAACCCTAGTATTCCGAACGCAAACCTTACAGTGCTAACTTTGGGCTAGGCTAATTGGTGTGCATGTAAGAAATATTAGTATAATATATTATCTATTTAAATACCTTTGCCATCAAGCGTTTTGTTAGTACGTAATATCTCTTCTAATGCTGTTAATGAATCCGTATCTGCACTTGAATTATGCGCCCCACTCGAGAAATCTATGAAATAAAGGGAATAATCAAAATCGTGTTACGTAATAAATAATAAAAATTGTAGTTAAGCCGATTAAATGACCTTTCAATTTTGTTCAATAACTATTTCTATAGTGTTATTTCTTTATTGCATTTAAAAATTATGGTATCATTTCAAGATTAAGTTTAAAATTACCATTTATTTTATAATGCAATAATGCAAGGCTCAATTTAGGATTGTGATAGGACAATTCCTATTTTGTCGATAATAAATAATTGTTCTGTCAACTTATATACGTAAAGTATACCCCTAGCTACATACATATTGCTTGATATTGGCTTTGTATAAATAAATATAATTTTTATAGTTTTATTATAGTTATGAACATCAAGTAGTGTTAAAAAGGAATATTATATTTTTTTATTAAACAATCTTTGATGTTACTCTATTAAAACATATCTGCAAGGAACTGATAAAAAAAAACCAGTAACTTTATATAATTCTAAACTTCTTATAATTTTTTTTTCATTTATTTCAGTTAGCGAATCACATAAATTTCTACTTACTTGAATCTATCATGTTTTCATTTCCAAAAAATATCATGTTTTCATCAGAATGCTGCGATATAAAGTTTGAATCAGGTGTTTCAGATTTCTGTAAATAAACTTAAATATTAATATCTCATGTTTAATAATAATAACATTAATTAATGTCACTTATTTTAAGGCAAGAAAATATATAAATATTCTCTTATAATACCTATCGAGTGTGAGTTCTGAACTGTGAAAGAAATTTATTATTGAAAATTCATGGCGGCTATGATTCGAACACTCACACAACCTGGGTCAGATCCACTTACTATTAAACTGCCATGGGAAACTACAGTGAAATGAAATTATTAAATTCGCATATCGATATCCAGATACACAAATGAGTGGGAAGTCTATATGACGCAAACTTGCTTATAAGACTTTCAAGTCACACCAATTAAAAAGCCTAATTTAAGATATAAAGAGAGACGGCAAGCGCTTCACCATGCTTCTCGCTAGCTTCGCTCCATATATAAGTGGCACATACTAAAAGATCTCCAGCAGGTTTCGGAAAACATCAGATACGAGCCTAGGAGCCTATGGTTAAGTACACGTACTTACAGAGTTTTGACCTGATCCAGATGGACCTACTGGCACGGGACCAACGGTATTGGTAGGGTCAGAACGACTGCTCTTTTTAGGTACAGGTTGCACGATGGCTTTATTACATTAAGCGGATATACTATGTTGTCAATGTGATCTTTGTTGCATCGAAATAGAGTTTATTACAAAAAAATCTACTTTTCCCGGACAATTTCCAAATAACTTAGAACCAATTGATTAGAACCAAACATCATGCGCAGGATTACAAGCCACTCTTCTAGACAATTCCTGCCTCTTATCAACTAAATTCGGTATCAGTAATAGTTAATCTGCTGAGATATTCTACAAGAAAGCTTGTACTACCGAAGAATCCAAGTGACCGGATCTTTTTTTTAAATATGCAGTTACATTCTTTTAATGGGGAACCTAGTAACTTACTTTCTCCCCTTTATCTCACGAATGACTCAACGAGTGTCAATAATGTTTATTAAATTTTAAAATTCCATAAATATGAAAACTTTCAAAAAGCGCGCGCTTTTTGTTTCAATGGGAAATCCCATAGAACCAATGTTTTTTGGTCATAACTTTATTATTTTTGTGAATTTCAAAATTCGTAACAAATACGTCACAATCTGGTCCTTAATGTGTTGATTTGATTTTACACAGAAATTATAAAATCGGTTAAGTACTCGGGAAGTTATGGCGGAACAGATATTGCGTCATTGAAGCTGATCCATGGGAGCTTCGCTCGCTCCGCTCCAATAATTCGTGATCATTTTGACAATATTGTTCTTAAAGTATTCCTACGTATAACAATTACCATGTTAGTTAACATAAACAATAATACTATCAAAAGAAGAAGTACAAAGAGTTATATGCAACACCTTTGAAAAATTGATGAGTAGAGGAACCATGGTAGTCTGAAGAGTTTATAAGTATAGAAAAAGTACAAGCAAAGTGTTACCGTTATCCAAAGTGCCAAAATCATTTGCAAATTTCTCATCGACTGTTTTGTCATCAATTGGTTCTAAGTTATTTGGAAATTGTCCAGAAAAAGGAAGCTGAAATTATAAGAAAAGAATTTTAAGTCAAAGACAATTCCAAAAATTATTTTTATTAATATTGATAAATATAAATAATTATTACTACCAATAAATTTACTTGTATCGAGTTTCAGAGGGGACTGGAAGACGCAACCCTTCGCTATTTCAATTACTTTCAATTATCTATTATTGGCATTATCCTCTTTGGATGCGAAACTATTAAAGCTCTGACACTCAGCATAAGAAACACTTAATATAATCCAATAGGTCTGTGGGGCTTTCGGTAGCTTAATTTGAAGATCAGTCGTCCAGAAAGCGAAAGATTTCGTGTATGCGTTCCTGAGACAAGTTGATTTTTTTGTAATAAACTCTATTTCGATGCAACAAAGATCACATTGCCAACATAGTATATCCACTTAATGTAATAAAGCCAACGTGCAACCTGTACCTAAAAAGAGCAGTCGTTCTGATTCTACCAATCCCGTTGGTCCCGTGCCAGTAGGTCCATCTGGATCAGGTCAATTCTCTGTAAGTACGTGTACTAAACCATAGGCTTCTATCGTATCTGATATTTGCCGAAACCTGCTGGAGATCTTTAAGTATGTGCCACTTATACAGGGTCATTATATAAACACCATCCAAATTTATAAATTATATTCTTTGAAGAGAGTAACGAAACAAGATTTTTTTCTTTTAATATCACTTAGTACTAAAATATTAAGTTAAGGCTATACAAAGTTATCCGAGGAAAACTACCGATTTACTGTCACAATCACGCTACGCACGGTGTTGGAGCAGATGATTACACAACCCCCGCCCCGCCCCCCGTATTTCATTGATACATTACGCTGCGCACGGTGTTGTAGCAGATGACTACATGACCTCCCCGACCCCCCCGCCGCCGCCGCCGCTCCCGCTCCCCGCTCTCCCATATTTCATTAATACATAACAATAATTGTCATAAGTTCCAAATTTTTCCTTCATACTTGATCGGGCTTAGGACCGTCAAATTGCAGAAGGTATGAGTTGTTTTGTAATAACAGATAAAAACTTTGAACGTAAAAGTAAGCCATACTTTTTGCAATAAGGCGTATTTAAAAAATCTGAAACAACTTAGGTACAAAAATTGGTTGGAGTATAGCAATGGCTGTGCAAGGCGTCTAGAACTTAAGATTTTTTTTGTCTTACTGAAACATACAAAACTAAGAGAACTATTAACAACAGAAACTAAAAAAACACAGGAATCGCATACGCAATACGAAAATCGGTATTAAAAAGCAATAAATTCACTGATAACACATTTCAATACTTTTCCTAGTCCTAAACATTAACATCGCTCATTTAATACTAATCCGAAGCCGGATGAAAAAATAGAAAGAGTAAAATTATTATTAGATTTTATAATTTTTATGACTCACCCGGATTGCGAAAGGTCGTGGGTTCGAATCCCACCTTAGGGCTCGGAGGCGTAGTTGTTTTTTCATACGTATTTTATATCTTATAGAAATATTGCATCATGAATGCAAAAAATTAAATAAAAAGCACATAATTATAGCTGGTTCCATCTTAATCGATTGTTTAATATTTGTAAAAATATTACTTTCGATGTTGAAGGCAGTTAGCGTTCAACATTGGTGGAATGATACTAGCTCATAATAGAAGTTGAAATACGTTTGTAAAATTCGACACGTTTGCCAGCGTCTCGGTAGCTCAGTGGTCAGAGCACTTGCCCGGATTGCGAAAGGTCGTGGGTTCGAATCCTACCTGAGGGCTCGGAGGCGTAGTTGTTTTTTACACACGTATTTTATATCTCATAGAAAATATTGCATTGCGAATGCAAAATAATTAAATTAAAAACATATTTTTTTATGAATTTGTTTGAAGTCTAAACGCCCTGCACACCTTTGCTATACTCAAACCCAATAATAAATAAAAGAACCAATCATAATACACTTACATAAAGTTTGAAAACAATCGTTTTAAGAGTACTTCATTAACTGTTCAAAATGTAGACCATTTCTCTCCAAACAGAGTCTTGCACGTTTACGAACATTGTCTTTAATTTTATTAAGCACTACAGTGTCATTTTTCACTTCGTCAAATGCACGGATTATTTTTATTTTTAAGTCCTCGAGGCTTTGGGCCTCCTCCACATAAACCCGCCGTTTAATTTCGCCCCACAAAAAAAAGTCACAAGGCGTGAGGTCTGGTGATCGGGGCGGCCATGGGACGGGGCCTCCACGACCGATCCAGCGATCACCATGTTCGGTGTTTAAATAATCGCGAACTGCGGCCGCATAATGAGGTGGTGCTCCGTCTTGTTGGAAATAAAACACGCGATTTTGAATAAGCGCGAGTGGTACTTCGTCCATAAAGTCGGATATTACAGTGCGTAACATATCAAGAAACGTGCTTCCGGTCAACCGCCCTTCAATAAAGAACGGCCCCAGTACTTGTTTACCGATAATACCCGCCCACACATTTGCACTAAAACGCACTTGATGATGGTTCTCCCTTATCACGTGCGGGTTCCGGAACGACCACCAATGCTCGTTGTGTTGGTTATACAGTCCCACGCGAGTGAATAAAGATTCATCAGTCCATAAAATAACAGCACCAGGATGTTCAATCAGCCACTCACAAAGGGCACGGCGAGGCACGGCATCTGCTTCACCTAAAGACTGCACTTTCTGATAGTGATAAGGATGCATGGTTGCGGCGTTAAGTAATTTCCACACCGCGGGTTGACTTACGCCGAACCGTCTTGCTGCGTCATTCGTACTTGCTCTGGGATTTCGATCAAAGAAATCAAAGATTTCGTCTTCGATTTCAATTGCAAGTCTCCTTCTACCACCTCCTCGAGCGTGTGATGGCGTCGTAAATTTTCCGTGGTCAAGTAAGCGTTGATTCGCAGCTAAAATGGTTTGACGATTCGGTGTTGTAGCATTTACGAAACCACTATTTCGAAGACGAGGAAAACTTTCAGCTTCGTACAGTGCACAGGCACCGTTTAAGCTTTCTCCACTTAAAATATAGCACCGTACCATCTCGTAATACTCGCGATTTGAATACATTTTGTTAGGTAGGTATTTATGTGATGTAAGCGCGCGGGAGCACAAGACATACGTCGCGGGAGGTTCCCGGGTGACTGATTTCATTGCACAGATGTCGCCACAACAAGGGTTGCCACCCGTACGAAAATACTTTATTTCGAATGATTTGATTTTTTTGGGATTTTGAAAATTTTAGTAGTACAGCTCGACAATAAAGAGTTGACAAAAAATATTCCGGAACTAATGTACACTTTTTGTTGGCAACACTTCCTTATCTGTCAAAACTGTCAAGAGGTCGACTAATTTTTTGCTTAGTTAAGAAGTCAATTGTTATTCTAGTGTGTTTTACGTGATATTTCTTTATCCTGGGTTTCATCATGAACAAAACCTACCGTATCGGTTCTCGCACAGAACAGAACTCTCTCTCGGAACAGATAGTGAATATGTTACACCGAAAAAATGTTTAAAAGAAATGATAGGTCAAAAAGAAAAATAAACGATTGCAGTAAAGTATAAAAGTACGTGGGAAAACGGACATGGTGATTGGTTAATTAATGATCCACAGAACGAATATAATGAAAAATGCAAATTGTGTCGAATTACATTTACAATTGTTTCAGTATAGGAGTAGGACAAGTAAGAAGACAAATTTTCTTTTTCTGTGTGTGCACGTGTGTGTGTGTGAATTGATATGGTTGCATTAAATATCCAAACTAAACTATGCTATGCTAGACTGTAAAGATGCTGTGTTTGCAATTGTTTAATAGAAATACTAATTTGATACAAACTGCAAAAAGCAATAAAAAATATGCTTTTAAACATAATGATAAAGGAAAATAAATTGTACTTTATTTTCATACTATGTACTTTTTTTTCTTACCTATAATAACCAGTGTACTTTAACTACAAAAATAAAAGGTGGCAACCCTAGCCACAACCTGCGCGCGCAGCCACGATCGCGGCTCGCCGCATGCGCTTCGAGTATTTAAATTGAGTAGGTAAGTCATTGTTCTAACTTTTTGCAAGTTATAAAAACATCGACTTCAAAGTTATTACGGTTTTCGGCAAAAAAAACAATATTTTATTTCCCTTCATTGTTCTAATAGAAATAGTAGTATTTATAAAGCTATTGAATTATTGATTTTTATTTTTTTCTTTTATGAAATAATCAAAATTTACTACTTCAACGTAACATAACAAATTTATTTTATTTAATTTAATTATTATTTATTATTTTAATTTTATACAACTTACCGTTTTGCAATAAATGGAAAAAAATATTGATTATTTTTCCTCTTTTAAACAAACAGGCAACAGTATTTTTTTAATTATTTAGCAAGAAATGGTTTAATGCGAAACAAATTTAAATTGTTAGAATGACATTAATTAATACAAATAAATGAATCGTGGTCAAAAAGTGCACTACACATGTGGACTTATACTGCAGGCAACCGTATTATTGGACTTTTCATTCTTTTTCGAGGTCCAGCTTCAAAACGGTAAGTTGTATAAAAAATTTGTTCAAACAAAAGTCGTTGACAAAATCTTAAGGAACAACTTTTACATTTACATTTTTGCAAGAAAAATGTATTTTCAAGGTGAAAAATAAAAAAACACCGTTTTGAAGACTTTGGCGCCACCTACTGTGTGCATTTGTTGGTGTACGGAATTGCAGCAATGACATTTTTTGTAGATCTTGACGTCCTCTACATTTCATAATCAATCGATTTTTCTGTGAAATGCATACATTCCGAGAAAAATGCATTTCAAATTTTTTTGGCTCGTTTTTGGAGTTTGCAAAAAGACGCACCAAGATGGCGCGTGGCCACCTTCAAGGTAGATAGCTAACACCATTTTACAGCAAATAAAATAACTTTCACCCATTCGGCAATTTTCTCACTCAAACGATTTTTTCTTCGACAGATTGACTTTCTAACAACTCAATTTTGGAAAAAGAAAGTTATGTCGTTCTTTTTTACTGTACCTCGGCATCAACACCCCCCGCGACCCCACCCCGCTGTTTCATTCAAAACATTTCGGCCGTGTTTGACCTTTCGGGCGACCTTTCTTTTGACCAGTAACCAGCTGTTGTAATAATTCGCTCGGACAAAATATTTTTTTTGCAGAAATTTTACCTACCAATTTTTTTCATAAATGAAGTGTTTGAATGAAATCTTATGCCTAGAAAAAATTTGGATGGTGTTTATATAATGACCCTGTATATGGAGCAAAGCTAGCGAGAAGCATGGTGAAGCGCTTGCCGTCTCTCTTTTTTTATCTCAAAGACTTTTAAATTGGTGTGACTTGAAAGTCTTATAAGCAAGTTTGCGTCATATAGACTTCCCACTCACCCACACATACACGATTGTGTATCTGGATATCGGACTTCTTGAGAGATCGGTCGATATGAGTTGTCATTGATAGCTTGTCGGACTATTTTGCGTACTCTCTGCAACACTTTTTCTGCTTCATATTAATAACCTGCTTATTTCCGGTATTTTTGGGAACGCAGATGACAGCACGGTTTTAGGGAGCTGTATGTCTAATGCACAAGCCACTAGTGCTGTACAGATTCAGCGTCATAGGGAGGTGATGGTCTGCCGCTTGAATCTACCTCTACAGGCAGTCTCCGAACGGGTCATTAGGTAAATGGCATCTACCCATACCAGATAGTAAAAAGAAAAAAGGTAAATCATCGCATTTTTTTTATATAATCTCATGTTTTATACAGACAATGTTTTATATAGGACACTAAGCTATAAAAAATTGCCAATGTGTCCATTGATTTGCAACCTGACCCTTGAACACATTTTAATATCCATTTAAAAATGACTGTTGTTTGTACTTCAAAACGTTATATCACCCATATATACCCAACATATTTAACAATAGATATTACAAAACAATATTCTTAGTTGAAAGCTTTGTTATTTTGAGATAATAAATCATTTTGTTTGATGACTCTAAATGGCTTAATTTGAAGTGTTAAAAATATTATAAAAGCTGTTTAGAATTTAATAAAATAATCATCAATTACTATTTCGAATACCAAGAGCAAAACACATAAGTAAATAGATATAATACATTACTTACTTGATGTTCTGTTAGTGCATCAGCAAATACTGAAGTCGCCAAGGCACTTAAAATGGTGACTGATATTTTCAACCACATTATTCTTCAACTTCGTAGAAACCACTTATTTTGTGATTTTTTAAACATAAAATAATATGTTAATTCTATATTGAGAGTAAAATTCTCCAAGTGAATGTATTTCATTGCTGTTATAATAAAACATAAGAGTAATCATCTAAAGGTCAAATGGTAAACCTGACAGATAATAAACAAGTCTTGCCAATAATACGGAAACCAATGATATTACTCACTACATATTTACTGACACACAAACGTAGTAAAAGTAAATTATTATAATAGAAAAATGTAGTAAAAGTATTTCTAAATACACTTGTTAGGAAACTACAGCCGTGTTACTTATTCCTTATTACCAATCAAATAGTGAACCAAATGCCTTTATTAATTGTATTACTAAAGTTCAAATATCCCTATACCTATGCATTTATAATATTACATATGTTGCGTCTTTTAAAGTGAAAACTTCTTTAGCATCGTTGTGATTTGAAAGTCGATGAAACGAAAAAGCGACAGTAAAAAGAGACAGACACATAAAGTGAGTCTGTCTCTTTTTACTGTCGATTAAAAAAAAATATTGTCTATATTTGTCTATAATTGTCTAAATTGTCTATATTTTGGAATTATAGACATATGACTTTTTAACGTAGGAGAAAATGAGATAGGAAGCATTATAAAGTGTCTCATGTCTCAGGTTTTCTTTGTACTCTGCTTGGTACCACCTCCACTCGTGTTTACCAAGGCATAGTGGGAGTTTGCTTAGGCCTCAACGTTGTACGTGTGTTAATATGTGTTTGTGTGCGCATGCGTAGTACAAAGCTTGAGAGAAGGCATCACAACCGTGGTATTTTGTATACGTGTACATATTATTTTCGATGGTTTCACGTCTACCACGTGTGAAAGTACACATGCTTTTTTTTAGTTTATAACCAATTATGATAATATTATGTAAAAATAGTTCTATTTTAATGGAGTTGATATTATAACTGTAGGTATATACGTTTTCTACAGCAAATATATAAAATCGCAAGAAGCACTATATTTCACTGATTGAAACTCGATGACACCAAAAACACCCATTTATAAAATAGCTCAACTTTTATACTGTATGGACATAGTCCGAGAAGTTCGTAACTAAAACTAAAAACTTATAATTATCTGACTGGAAGTAAGATAAGACTCTCATGATTCTTCACAGGTTTTGCCACTGATTTTCCTTAATGATAATACAAGTAAACATTATGTATTAATTTGGTGTCACTGCAATAGTTTTTATTACGTTGTAAAAACTTATCCCAAAAAGAGATTTTACTACTACAAGGCAAATTTAATAATATAATATTGAAACTATGTTCATTTAAGCGTAACGATATTTACCATAACAGAATCAGTTGCTTTATATTATTCCACTAGCGGCCCGTTCTGGCTTCGCACGGATAGAAAAGATCTTTAATTTTTTTCTAACATTCAATAAAGCCTATGTTACTCAGCGTGAATGTAGCTTTCCAATGGTGAAAGAACTTTTGAAATCGGCTTTGTAGTTTTTGAGTTTATTCATTGCATACATAATAATAATACGAGATTTAAAAATCTAAAAATCCCACGTTTTTCAGTGACCAAAAAAGAATAAAATAACCCGGCGGGGCCAAGCGAGGGGCCACTCAAAACGTGGGGGCGCATCTTTACAAATACTCGCGACATCTCTGCATATCATACATCTCATTACATCTCGTCACTAAAAAACGTGGGAGTTTTAGATTTTTAAATCTAGTATTATTATTTTATTCTTTTTAATGGTTACTCAACGAAGTAACCATGTGTTACGGAACAATCGGATAAGCCCCATACAAAAGTGAAAGTTGCCGAAAGTTGACCTGAAAGTGCACCTAGAAAGTTGAAAGTTGTTTAAGCGTGCATTGTCATCGGGTTCTGAGCTAACCTGAAAGTTTCAACTCGCTAGGTGGTCGGGAAGTGCCTCAAAATTGAGATACAAGATTCCAACTGGACAGACAAGACGACAGACAAGCAAACAGACAAGAAAGCGACCTAAGAAAAACGTGGGAAAAAAAATACAAATCTTTCCTCTTTACAATATTAGTGTAGATAAAATTTTGTATGAAACAACACAACATTTAACAAATTGTTTTTTCCATTCTCACTTATCTATTCTTAATCTATTTCAAAGGCGTCTGTTGTATAAAAAACATGTAAATGCTTTCGAGGACTGTCCGACCTCTATTATATCGTATATATAATCTTCATTCTTCCCAGAAAGGGATCTTTAAACATAACACTCCTTTCTATAAGTACGTGTTATTGAACGAGAGTCTTTGAGCAGTTTTTTGTTACTTATCTCTAAGAATGTCTATGGGGAAGGATTTATATAACAGTGAATAACTTGATGTTGATAATAATAAATACTGTTTACCAGAATTTTAAATTTACACTTTAAATTATTAATTTATCTACAGAACTTACACATATACTTAAATATTATCAAGATATTGGTTTCGCGAATAGTTTAACAAATCACATAAAAGACAGATGCCACCCTGGATGCCTTAAATAAGTTGCGAAAACGATTTTGACCTCATGACATACAAAAAAAGCAATTTCCGCTTTATTCCTAAACTACATATGCGCTATGTAATTTTTACGGTTATAAATTATTATTATTGTCTTTTGTTTCTTAGAAATTTATATGTATAAAGGTTCTCTGACACAGTGTTTGACCGCAATGAACTCTGAAAGTACTCAACCGGTTGTGATGATTTTATTAACATTTTGTTGTGTTTGTTTCCACTTAGGAAAAAGTATAGAATTTTTTTTTTTTTATTGCAAACAATAATAACTGGTCCACAGCAACACATGACCGGGTCAGCTAGTACTACTCTATAAGTCTGTAGGCTCTGTACATTTAAGTTTTCGGACAAATTTTATAATTGAGCGAAGCTCTTAAAGAGTGAAACTCTCTTTTAGGCAGCTCACAAATTTTGCTTGTGTCCCTACTGCCGGTTCAACCGATTCGAACGAATTTTGGCATGAACATACATGATTATAACCGGATGGACATAGGCTATGTAAAAAAAATATAGACTTTACCATGGAGGAATAATCACCCAAAGAAAAATTCAAAAGCTGATCACAGCCAAACCGCTGAGACTACATTGATGAAATTTAGGTGAGGTTAGGTAAGGTAGTGCTTCGCTCAGTATTTGCAAACAGCAGCAGCATTGCCACCAATTTCGACGAAATTTGGCAATAACTTTAGTATAGTTTAGTATTTGTAACACTTTCACGCCTTAACTACTCAAGCATTCATCATGAAATTTTGCATACACTTTTCAAGGGTACAGAGTAATAGGGTACCTTTCACCCAGAATAAATCGTCTATCATTCCTGTTTTGGAATGATAGACATATGACTTTTGATCAGTAGTCTACATTAATGCGAGCGAAGCCGCAGATAAAAGTTACTATTACGTTGACATGTTATACGTATAATATAATATAATCTAATATAAGTTTAAAACAACCAGAATCTCAAATAGCTTCTTGCGAAAGAGCATTAAAGGAAGGAGGTCCGTGTATTAATATTTCATAATAATTGAAATTTTTTTGAGTTTATGGTGTTATATTAATGACAACAAACGGATAACATGATTCTCAACAAAACAATAGAATTGAGAAGTTTACAACTACTATCATAGTCGAATAACATCTTGCACCCACAGCAAATAAAGCCACAAGGCGCTAAGCCAAGTTTCAAGTTTTCGTCAACACTACGCCTGCCAAGAGCACTATTCAAGATACTAAAGACGTCCAAAGCAAATTTTCAATGACAATGAGTCAAAGTAACTATACAATATTAATAGCTTCATGGCTACATAAATATTGGAAACAAATCATCGATAATAGAAGAAGGTTAATTCCTATGGTAATATCTCATTTGGGATTAAAACAAGGTATCTAACGAAATTCAAGATTAGCAATGAGAAACCTCATATTTAATTCTTCCTCTTAAAGAGCTTAACCCTTTTAGGTGCCTACTAATTTGAATGGATTTATTTGTCTGCTTTCATATGAATATTAGGTGTATTTGTTACTCACGCTTTAAATAGTCTTGATATTATATGTCAATTGTTTTAGGTATTATTAAAGTCTTGATAACCTTTTGTGGTATCATGATGTCACTTAGCAAAAAAGGCAATTCCCTCATGAACAGAATCGTGAATTTTAATCTTATAAACCAAATTACGATTAGTTTATTATGAAAACACTCACTAAATTTAAGTTTAAGTAGAATGGATCAAACTAAAAACTAGCAAAACTAAATAAACAGTAAGTGAGGAAATAATAAAAATATGTTGCGAACAAGGAAAACTAGTCAATTCATTTAGCACAGAAGGAGATTCTTCCTTAAAACACGTACGGGTAAATCGAAAATTGATTGAGTACTTTTATTGGAAACAGCCTGTCCTTTTTCCATACCATAGGCATGAGAGAGATGTTCGCACCGTACTTACTGTGTAATGTTTATGTGTACTGATTACTATTTTTACTTGAAATAAATACCAACGGTTACGGTTGAATTAATTAAAAAATTGGACATTACTGTAATATTATTATATTTAAACAATAAATCATGTCGCACAATGTTAGAACACATACATTTTATTAACATTCAAAACACAATACAATACAGACTGATCTCTTAATTGGCTGCACAACAGTACCTACATACAGAAGTAATATAACAATTTATAATTTTTCCAAGAAATCCTACTAATCTCTATTCGATTTGTGTTAATCTACTCTTTCCATTTCGCACAGCAATTAAAATGTTCCATCACCATTCGTTTCCAACATCATTCACGTCCACACAATGGCCTCGATCCAGTCCACAAAACTTGACACTCTCGTATATATACCGGGTAGATTTGGTTGCGCACAGCCTATGCCAAATGACGTCACCCCTACCAACCTATAAATTTGTCCTTTTCCGGTCGGGAAGACAGTCTTTATTTGTAATGGACCTCCTGAGTCACCCTGAAATAAAGAAGCATTATCCAGATTAACAATTCTCTTTATTAATTTCCACTATTGTAGGATCAGTAGTAGATTATCACTGAAGACCATACCACACCAACTATTATATGGCATGCAAACGTGTTAGATATACACAGAGATATATTCCCTATTTCATAACAAAGAAACAAGATTTAAGTAGTTCCATTGAGCAGGAATTGCGCTTAATAAAATATAAGCAAATTCCGGACGATTGACGTCCGAACTTTACTTATATTTTATTTATCAATCAATTTGATCAAGTTAAGGAGTTCCCTAGCACAGAGAACGCAATGGTAACTAGTAATATGTGATTAAGTTAGAATTGTGACCAAAACAAAGCGTAAACAATCCTTCGATTTTGTAACACTATCGCAATTCAGTTAATATTTATAACATGTATCTTAATAACGAGTAAAGAAGATCTGAATTTAAAATGATATCACAACCGCGATGGTATGGTAAAACATACACTCAGCCCGCGATAGTTTAAAATCCATTACTGGCTGCTTTATTAGTCACTGTGACATTTTGCTCTGCAGCGTAACTATGGATATATAAAAAATTACAAACTTCAAAAAATCGTAGCTCAATAGAGAGATTATAAGACACAGAATAGACACGCGAGCGAGGGAAGGGCGTCTCGAGGCAGCCAGCAGCCAGTAAAGCGCCTGACTGTTACTTTACTGCCATTATGAGGTTTCAAGTGTATATAAGGAAAAATATTAAATACCTATATATAAAATCACTATTAGTTCAAATCAGTATCTGTTCAAATGAAATTAACACATATTATATTCAAGAATTATTTTTTACTTTCATTATTAATCAATAATATTATTATTATTATTCCATACGAGGTTTATACATGTTTAAGCCCCATTTTGAACAATACAAAAATTTACTATGTTAAGTTATTCGTTCTATTAAACGTAAATACCTTCGGTCACTCTTTATACCACAAAATGTCATACCAAATATATTTCGATCATATATTACACCATCTAAGATGGACAACAAACGAAAAATTTACATCATTAAGACGTCAAGCAGTCAATTATGCTTTGTGAAATGGAACATTCCCCTCGGTGGCACTATTTCTAACCTTTTACAATTTTAATAATGCGAGCTCATTTCTCATCTAGAACTCTCGGTAGCTTTATTTTAGAAGTAAATCTTCGTTATAAAAAGCTTCCTCCAACGAAAGCACTCGTAAATGGACCTCTTTGAACATGTGATAGCGCAAAGACTAACGTCACTATTTCCAGGCTTCTATCATCTATTCCAGTACGGCCCGAATAATATTAATCTAAGAAATGTTCTGAGAACAAATTACTAGAAGCGAGTATCGAATAATCTATCATCAGCATATTAACGACCTCACAGGCCTTCTCTATCGATAAACAACACTTTAGGGAAAATGGGCAAAATCTTTTATATGGATTCAGTGCTAATTGTAAAGTGCTTACAACTGCTGATGCTTACTGGATCAATGGCTTAACGGATGCACGGAGAAGTGTGCTTAGCACTTCTCCGTGCTTCGGAAGACTCGAAATAACAAAGTTTTTAGTCACATCTTCCATGACCAAACACAGTATCTGAAGTGTCAACACATAAGTATATTTCGTAAATAATAAATAAACATTTTTTTATTTTTAATATCACCTTTTTTTACTTTTTTCCTTAACGTAACATTGTTCATCTTAATTTATATTGTGTATCTTTGTATATAATTTATTTTATTTTATTTATAAGGACCACCAATAAAACATACACTATAACATTTAAAAAAAAACGCATACAATTTTATCATAGAGCTAAGTGCTGTTTTAATTAAAGGCAGTCACGACATGCACCAACGAAAATACATAAAGAAATAGTTGTAATCATTTGCCTAAGTTACACAAGACGAGTAAAAGAGATTCATTTTAAACTAAAATAATTAATTTATGTAAACATATACCTATAAAATATGGAAAAAAACAGACCACATGTTTTGTTACCTATATTTAATTAAATAATTAATAATTAAATAAATAACTAAATATTTCTTACATTCACACCAATCAGCCTAGCCCAAAGTAAGCACTGTAAGGCTTGTGTTATGGATACTAGGGTAACGGATAGACATACATATTTGATACATAGATATGTAATATTCATAGAAATATATAATAACACCCATGACTCAGGTACAAATGTTCGTATTCATCATAAAAACATCTGCCCCTTCCGGGATTTGAACCCAGGACCGTCGGTGCGAAAGGCAGGATCACTACCGTTGCACCAAACGGTCGTCTATATATCTATATATAATATAAATAAAAACGAACGAGAGTCAAAATCAAAGAAAAGTAGAATTATAGATCCTTAATAATATTAGAAACATGCCGTTTAAACTCTTGGTTTTTGTTTGCAAAAATATCAATATCTTGTTTTTTTGCTAATACATAAAACTATTCTTGTTTTTAAGTTTTTTTCTTTTATTTAACAAAATAAAAGAAAAAAACTTAAAAATGTGTGCGTGTTTGTATGGGTGTGGACCTACTTACATAAGTAATATATAAACACATAAATGATATTTTGAATACGAGATTGATTAGGCATTGCTAACGTTTATAGATCATGGAAGCTGTGAACATAGCTTTAAAGAGGATCTAATCAGAATAAAAGAAAACACAATTTCGTGGTACAAATAATATTCTTCCGGCTAATATTTACATTATGTAATCGTCACTTCTCCAAGTACAAATGTAAGTTTATAAAAAAGCATTAAAAACATACATACTAGTACTATATTTTTATTTGTGCTAACAAATTAAAAGTTCTGGTTTCTTTCTTTACATTTCTTCTCGCCATATTTCATGATTCTAGTTTAACAGGAAGTACCCCATAGGTTTTGATTTACTTGCGAGTGCAGCACGTTGGTGTGACATAAATGGTATGAATGGCCGTATATTTTGATTTGCTCCTTTTTTATGTGAAGTGACCTACCTAAATTGACATTAGAACAAGGACCGCAATCCTCGGTAATTGCATTATTTGTTTAAAGAATTATTATCGTTACCATTGTTAAGCTTTTATGGATACTTAAGCTTTTTAATTTAGATATTAAAATTTACAATAGGCTAGATGACAAAAAAAATTTTTTTACTTTAATAGAAGCTCATTTCTATAATAAACAGTCAGATAAAATCGGTTTTCGAATAACTTAAAAAACAAGCAAGATATAAGGTATTGAATATTTTGCTCCATCTCTCTCTAGCAAAACGGAAATTTACATGGAGTTTATATGGCCGTACTAAAGAGTGACGTCACTGTTGATGTTGGATCTCTCTGTCTAATCGCTTCCAAATGAACAACTTAAAATGCTTGTATCTAGGCCGATTTTAATTCTGATTTTACAGGATTGTATCTTTTTCTACGGTATTTTAATATATTATGACGAGATGTGAAAATTAAAATTCAGTCATCATCCGAATTGCTTCGCATTTTTTGAATTATCGATTAAGCAAAATATTTAACAATTTTTGTCTTCTTACTAATTTGGAAGCATGGGCCTAGAAACGTAACCACCCAGTAAGCTGCCATGACAAATTTTTTTATAGAGTTTTGTTCATAAGAAATATCTATGGCTCAGTAGTGGACACATAAATAGGTCGATAGTATTGAAATGAAGGCAATCAAAAAGACGAACTTCTTAATACTTATAACTTTACTTCCTGTATGCATCAAAATCTTTAAGGCCAAAATAATTACTTAGAATACATGCATAAGCACAAAGAAGACTATAAGTTGGGCACACATTATTGCACTTATCACACATACATGTCCCCACCAGGATTTGGACACCGGAGCTCTGACGAAGGATCTAGGACTTCCATGATTGCACGAAGCAACCGGCAATGTATAATGGTATAATAATGAGCGAGTTAAAGATAATAATCACCTGGCAAGCGTCAACGCCTCCTTGAAGTATCCCAGCGCAAAGTTGACTTCCTTCCATACCACACCAAAGTCTACTGCATGATCGGCGATAAAATCTATCACACAACACGGAATCCAGTACATCCACTTCTGCTGTTTGTAGCTGCGCAGGCGTCGTTCGACCACCTAAAAATAAAATTTAAAAAATGCACAAAAATAAAGTAGAATTATGTAAGCTACAAATCAAGAATTTATTTAAAAAGCTCAAAACAGGATTGTATATATCCTTTTTACATTCAAAAGTTCAAATTTTTATATTCTGAAAGTAAGTACCCGATCGCTTAAATAGGGAACCCATATTCGACAATAAGTGCGACAGGTGCCTATGTTCTTATTTCTAAACACATACTACCGATACAACCGAAGATTTTTGGACTCTTTGCAATAAATCTTAAAAAAAAACGATTCCCATAAAACTATATTTTTTTTTTAGAAAAGTGCCCTAGAAAACTGTATCTTGAATATTTTAAATTATCTATTTTTTGAACCAAGAACCTCAAAGATCGGTGAATATTTAACAGCCTGTTCGTGAATCCTTATTTAGGTTTTTTACACAAAAAATATATTTTAAAATTAATCAAGATTTGTCATTCAGATATAATTATAACATAAATAAGCATTTTCAATGCGCCAGACGATTATGGAAGCATGACAACTGTGAATTTTAATACGCTACCTATATAAAAACTCCATTAGTTGAGGTCATTACAACACTGCACTGAAAGCCGTTTTTAATCAAGCCTTAAAACATCAAATGGATAGTGGCTAGTGCTTACCTGGATCTAAAACACCCCATCCAATGAGAGAAGCCTTTTTCCCAATAAGAACGTTATCAGGACCCGTGTATAGACATGCGGGTTGGACAAGTTCTGTGAATTCAATTGCTCGCTCCATTTCCACTAGAGCAATGTCAAAGTACTTCCTCGGTGGCTTATATGACGGATGGTTTATAATTCGCAAAATCCCTACGTCTGAGGCGGAGTCCTGGAAATAACAATGACATTAGTAAATGACTTATTGATTTGATACTTTTTTAACCTTTATTTTTATTGTGTGTATATGCAAGTGCAAATTGTAATTTGTAATTTGTCCCTTCATATGCTTATGCCTATTTAAAACGGCAAAGAAAAAAGTATTAAATAGGCCAGACGACGCAAGTTGGAATCTCACATGAGGTAAACTTTTCTCATCCTATTTACTGAGGATAAATATATAGGAAAAATTACTCACGCTGCTACTAATTATGTTAACTCCAAGCCTGACGATCTGAGGAGCTCCACTAATAACCTCTCGATTAGAAGCCAGAGAGCAATGTGCTGCAGTCAGCACGAACTTGCTGCTGATGAGAGATCCCCCGCATTTGAATACCCATTGACCAACCGAAACTCTCCAACCAATAGCAGCCTGCAAATAAATGATAAAATAGATTACACATCAGTTTGATCATTACTTTGGCAAATCGATAGTTGATTCCTGTCTTTATCAAACACAAACATCTTTAACATAGTAAGTTGCTACAGTATCGTCTTTTCGTACTTATAACCAGTTGGCCATTTGCCTCTACTGCCGCTAAACCGCCGCGAAGTGTCTCAAATAAGAGAACAAATTTAAAAAACTGTTTGTAATTGGAAAGAATCTTCAGTCATTTAAACATAAGAACTCAAGTCATCACGGTGATTAAGAGCCCTCGCTGAGCACAGACTTTTTATTTGCCGTTAGTTTGATCAGGTTGGGTTTTAAGCGCGCACACTGGCCCAACTAAACTTTTGGGCTGGTTGTGGGTGTCTGGTGTGACCAGACAAACAGTCGGCTTCGAAATAACTCAAGTTACTTTTTACGAGTGACGTTCTGGCAAGTAGCGATGAAGAAGAACTGGGCAGGGTCATCATGAAAAATATGCCCGACTGCACCGTGTGTCAAGGAACGGAGCAAATGACTTTAGACCGCCGATTCGGCCGTCTAAACTATGGACAATGTGCACGTGGCTTCCACGCCATACTGATTAAGCAGTTGGCCGATAGTTTACCGATAGTTTAGTTTGAAATAATCATGAAGCCCATCAAACTTATTTGTCAGCCGATACCAAATTGGTGTAATGTGGGTACTTTAAAACAGATTAACAGTTCGATAAAACTATCGGCCGATATAAAGTCTGTAGTCTGCGGGGCTCTCAAAAGAGATTTAATAAGATGCGATTTATAGACTTTATAAAATGCATAAGTTACGTTTTTTAATGCCTAAAACATAGGGATATTAAATAAGTCTTATATTTTGATTTTTCAGAATTCCCGTAGTGTTCAAATCGGGTAATACAGTGTAATATAGTCCAGTTTGCTCCAAAAACGTGGGTTAATTTTGACCAGTCTGCCAAGAAGGTTGCTGATATAAATCGACAATTACCATATGAGGAAATTCCATTGGTAAGGCATCCTTGCCGCCGACGATATCCAAAAGGGTGTCCGCACCTTAAATAAAATGTTAGATTCAAATTCGTGTAATATATATTTAAACAAAAAAGCACCTACAAAATTTACATTTAAAACAAATAGAGCTTTTTCTACTATTCAACTTTTCTGTAAAACTATAATCTTAAATGCTGTTTTCAGCTGTTTTCAGGCGGGTCTCGAACCCGCCTGAAAACAGCTTGTGAGTAAAGTCGATTTTTTCTTTAATTTAGTATTGAAATGGATCATATAAGATAGCATTTAAAATTAAAATACTGCTGTTTCATCTTAATCGATTATTAAACATTTGTAAAAACGTTTCTTTAGATGCGCGGATATTTCCTCGCTGATAAAGCACCGCTGGCCTACAGCAGAAAAAGTAAAAAAGACTGGGAAATTTCGACAAGTGCTAACAACACTCAATTGGGACCTGACATTCAAAGATTGCTGATTCGAGACCCACCTTAGAACAGCTTGTGAGCCGATTCCATTTCTTCCTAGTATTTTTCAATTAAAATATAATCTTAATTATAAGTAAAAGTAAAAACAGATTGAAGAAACCATTGAACAATAGGTGGTATACACTTAGTAACGTGAATAAAAAAAAATATGTAATTTTTATTTACTCTATTTTTTTCCAATTTTGAATTTAATTTACGGACTTTTTACAGACGAAACTCACACTCTGTTTTTAATGTTAATAGTATTTCAATAAATATATAAATCGTGCATAGTCTAACATAGTGACAACGTATCTGTGATTGATGGATGCACGATATGTACTCTCGCGCAGAAAAGCTAATAAGTTGTAAGGCCAACCATTCGAAGAACCAGAGCTACGTCTCCCTCACTGTGCACATAAGTCATCGTTGTTCCGCTCTACACAGTGTAACGCATTTGATATTTTTATAGTTGCAATGTTCTCGTAAGATTCGTCTTACGACTTAAGAAACCTAATGTCGGACATTATATTTTTACTTTTACCATATTTTTTATTTTAGTTCTGAGGCTCTAATGTTTAGGGATAAATATGGACATAAATCTGTAATGTAGGCGCATGCAATTACGCTTTAATATTGGGGGATAAAAAATAAAGAAGTCGCTCTAATAGTTGTAAAACTTTTGAAGAAATAAGTCTAGTTTATAGTGCTAACAGAATGATCTATATGAATTTTTTTTTTTATATTTTCCTTGGAATTGCAAATAAAAGTACATAGTATGAACTTGATACTACTAATTAATACTACTTAATACTTTTGATACTAATAATATTGAGGTCATAATGTTATATATGTACATACATTCTTTATTTCTCTGTGCTTCCTCTGCTATAATCTTCATAGTCCACATATATTCATAGCATTCTGTAATACCAAAAGAAAGAAATAATAAACAAATAAAACAATTAACCATATTTATTTTAAGTTTAGTAATGTTATACCATTTATTTAAATTAATTTTGGGTCTACCTACTCCTTGAAATGAAAATCCGTTGAATACAAAAGTGCTTTTTTAAAAATTCTGTTTAATTATTAACAGAGTAACTCAGGTAGTGGGTTTTCTCAGTCGTAATAGATAATATTATTTTACTCTGTGATAGGACATTGGGCATAGCATACCTAGACAAATCACGTAACAGATAAACGTCTCTAATATTAGGAATATTCTACCATAAAACAAAATCTTTTTGACAACGATGTTCCCACTTTAAGAATTAATTCATATTTTCACAAAAAATAAAAATATCAGTTACACTTTATATGCGATGTTTAAGGTAAGTGCTAAGATACTAACTCACTTGGGCAATTCTCCGACCAGGGGCGTTGAAGTTAGGTGCGGGCGGATACTCTATAGGAACGCACGGATTAAATTCTTCATCAGCTGGGTTTCCAAACTTCACTCCATCGTCAAGCGCACTCCGCTGAAAGAATATTACACCAACTAATTTTTGTTTAAATACAAATCATATAAATATTTTTATATGTTTTTATTAAAATATTTCAACTTCTTTTCGATTTTAATATGTCAATATTTGCTTACGGTAAAAGCGAAAGGACAAATTATTGTAAACGTAATCTGTGGTCCCATTAAGTATATCTTTGGCCTACTTTCAGACACAAACAATATTTATCTTAAATTAACTCACGTCCGCTCTAGTAACATTGGCGTAACCCCAAATCCATCGTTCTTGCTGAGAAAATAAAAATATTACGTTATTAAAACAAAACATTATATCGTATCGCTAGGGTGTAATATAAACAGATATTTAATGAAATCCCTAAAATCAACAAAGGTTCACAACGTTATTTCGCAATATTTTATGAATATATTTTTATCAGGTCAAAGAAATAAGAATCAGTGTTACTTATTTAGCATTGCGATTTATGTATACTTAAAAATGGTACGAACTCCTTTGACTAAGTTGCTAAATTTTTATAAATGTGGTTGAGTTTAAATATTTATTTTTAAATATTACAAAAAATGAACTTAACCTATTTTAAATAAACGTAAAAGACGTTTTTTTTTTTAATTTTACATCTTTGTATTTGACCAAAAATATAATTTACCACAATACGCTTAAAGGTAATTAAATTATTTATTTAGGTATTTAATTACTAGAGAAAATTTCATCTTTTAGGTGTGAGGTGGTATTCGAACCCACCTCCCTAGGCTATCCGGGTGTATACTCTTCCGAATGAGCTACCTAGACTTTGACAGATACATTGAATATTTCCAAGTATTTTTTAAGCTGAGTCCTTTACCATTTCTTCATATACTAGAATCTATTATTTACAACATCGAATATATTTACATATAAAACAATCGATAAAGAAGAAACAGGTACCAACCTAATTATTATATTCTTTTGTTATCTTATCACATAATTTTAAGAACTATTGCTAGTTTTCATGTTGTATCTTTTTACTGTGACTATTTTTATTATATTTTAACCATAATCTTTATCCAAGGATAAAAAATAGATGTATTTGCTATATCAATACCTAAAATGTTTTAAATAAATGGTTTTATTATAAATATACAGTATTCGTTGTTACATATTATTTAAAAGTAAAAATATGAGTGAAGATTAACGAATTTACTTATATTCATTTGGTTATAACAGCAGAAAACATCAAACATAATTAATATTCATAATAATAACAAATTCATGATCATACACGTTATTTTATTTGCCTCTCCAAATAAAGGTAAGCGAAGCGAAGTATTTTTTTGGCGCAGTTTAAACATATACTTATGTAAATTTGGACTTAGTTAAATAATGAGACTATTCACTTCTGTGAAGTATTAGGTGTTTAATGCACAGACAACGTTTGTTATTGAGCAGTATTACTTTGTTTTTCGTAGGTACTATCGAGGTCTCTCGCGCCTTACCACTTAGTAGAAATATTCGTTTGAACTGATCGCATCAGACACGCCCACACGACCCCTAATTGGCTTCGTATTTTACTACGATTTATACTACGGCCAATCATAAACAACAAATTTTAAAATCGCCATTGATGTCAGTACTGTCAACTGTCAATCTGCTCTCACTTGCTTGTTTGCGCACGCGCGCCATTGTTGAATAAATGGAGTGGGGCGAGGCCTGAAGCGATAGGCATCTTGCAGTGTGCTAGCGACTTTCGACTTAGGACTAATAAGGCGCCAGAGGCCTCGATAGTACCAGTTAATTACTCAGAACCCATAACCCAAGTTACTAAAGAGTTCAAAAAGAGAGTACAGAGTTGTTCCTTAAATTTATTTACACGACTGCAAAACACTCTTCCATTTCACAAGATTATTAAATATCATACTCTTACTTTTGATGTAATAATTTTGTTTAAATGATATTGACAACGCGCTAAACACATTATCAATATTCCGGTTAACCCTCGTAGTAAGCTTGCAACCTCGTGTCACGATTCACGTCCGTAGTTCATCTCTTCGATCCGCTCGGCTTAAGGCTGACATCTCAACCGATAGGCTTGAGCCCAAATTATTATTATTATTATTTTGTAACGTTCTGAAACCTTTTTCTTTCGTTAATAATCTATTTTTGTTTGTACCATTTATTATTTAAACTAATGAATTTTACATATAATCTGGAAATATACTGAAATTACAAAAAAATATATCTATGTTAAATGTAATGTCAACTTAAATAGAATAGTATTTTTGTATTTTACAAATATTTGTATTCGGCATATTTTCTTACCTTAATAACTAAAATATTTAGCAAAGCTCTCAATGTAGAGTTCACATTGAGAGCTCGAGGAATTTCTGTACATATTTAACCCAGAATGATGTTTACGCATCAAATCTAAAAAACCCAAAACATGCCCTTGGGCATTAAATTAAATTACAAATTATATAAGTAAACATCTCTATATATTTTTTTTTGACGACATATTAGAATTGAAACGACCTCAAGTAAGATCAAGGTAAACAAATTACCAATAATTTTATTCCTGGGTTATGTTTTAATTTAAATAAATATTTGAATTTTAATAATGTAACTAACTATGTAATACCTGTAAAATTGCTTACGTTGTACAATTAATTAGTGTACAAAACGATAATTTTGTGAAAAAAAGTTTAGTTTCTTTTACGAAAAAGATCTATAACTTTGAGAGAAGCAACTCTTTTTCTTATAAAATTGCTGAGCAATTACCATAGAGCGATCGTAGCATTTATAAATTGAATTTTTTTCCTATAATAACATCTTTATTAACACGATTTAAACTTTTTTAATAATTTCTATATTTTCTAGAACACCCAAATCAAATTAACAAATTTAGGAGAAACTTATAATCGTAAAAACTTAATCCTTTATATTATGTAAAAAAAAATTATTGAGAAATTATATGAATGTGAACTTCTATGGGTCTCATAAGAAGGCTTGAGATCACCCAGCGGGCAAAGGAGAGAGCGATGCTAAGCATTCTCCTGGGTAATCAAAATGAGGAGAATCCCAAGAGAACTAGAGTTACCCACATTGCTTGAAGAATTGCTCGATTACGGTACATATGAAAGAGTGGGGGAACTGCTCTTGAATGACGACCTTAAAGAGGACGAAGATTAGTGGGTCTCCCGTAAAAGGCCTCTTCCACGAGGTGGACCAATGATCTGTTCGAAGGAAGTCGTTGGATACGAACAGTGCTTATGTATATAATCGATCGTTTAGAGATACTTGGGGGAAGCTTATGCTTACTTGATCAGCAGTGGGCGTCGTAAGGCTGGTGTAATGATGATAATGAACCTCTTAATAATAATAATATTTCAGACATCTCACAAAAACTGTTTAATTCCAAATTAAGCAACAAAAGACAGAAATATGTAGATTACCGACTACATTTACGCGAGGGTCTCTGCGCGTAAAAGCTCATAATATACAACCACAACTCAAGAATTAAATTCTTATGTACGGTCGGCCAAGAAAGTGGTGTACCACTTTTGATTTAGTTTGCTAGTCATCGAAAATTACAACAAGGTTCTATTAGACTTAGCTGAAGGAGATGCATAGTAATGACGTAAACCTAATTGATAAATATTTATACGTCATAGGTCACATAATAGTGTATGCCATTTTAACCTTTGTTATTTAAGAAATAAGACATTAATTACTGCCAAGAAAATTTCAATGTTTCTAATCAAAAATAATACAAACTATTTAAAGAGTCAACCAAATTCTTTATAGAAAGAAATCTGACATTTGACATTATGTCAAATATATTTTAATAATTTCTGTTATTTTCCGTGTTAGTTTTTATTTAACTGCATAATAAATATCTACGTCAATGCCTGCTAACTTGACTATTGCTGAAAATTTTTTGTTCAACTAAACTAGTTTTGATTTGGTTTCTAGCACCTAGAGACTTTCAGTATCTAATAAAGTACTCTTTGCTAGTGACTAATAATATCTTTGCATAAGGTGACAACTGTGACAAACGTCAATATCATAAGATAGCAATGTTATCAGATCAAGGTGCAAGCAAAACAAATCTTTATTGCTCTGTAAACTGCAAGCGACATTTAGCCTTAGGGTGGTACACCACTTTCTTGGCCGACTGTACATCATACAAACATATATTCGAAACCTGCCAGAATGCATATTTAGGACTATGGGTGAATAGGCAGGATCGCTAGCGTTGTCTTTTTTAGTATTTTTCTATTTAATTTAGTCTATGCAATGAAAAAATATATACAAAAATCATAAATTAAATGGATATTTCATCTAAACTTGTTTCATCTTAATAATGTTTCTTACGAATGAGAGGATATTCCGCTCTTTTATCACACAACGCTGCCACACAGCATAATAAAGTGCAAAAGTGCTAAAAAAATTTGAAGCGTGCTCGCAAAGCTCGGTAGCTCAATTTGGAGAGCAATGGACCGGACATGCAAATATGCGGATTCGAGTCCCGCCTGAGAATAACTTGTGAACGGTGTCGGCTTTATCTAGAATTTTTCTTTTAAAATTTATCATATAAGATAAAAAGTAAAAAATTGTCCATTGACCATCAAATGTCATAGTGGACTAATAGTCTAAGTCTCCCGGATATAGAAGCGTGTTGTCATACTTGCTTCTGACTGGTTTAATGTTTCACACACATAAGTCACGTTGGCCTCGAATATAACGGTGCCTTAAAAATTACTTTAAACTTAAACTTTTCGTTAGTTAATTAAATAATGGATACATTTGTAAAGAGCAGCGATTATATTTCTCGCTCACTAGCGAATATTTGTTACTGGGATGCTACGCGAGGCTATTGTAATCAGGAAACATCATAATTTCAACAGACACGAAGGTTGGAGCCTTCCACCTGATTGGGATCAAACATGAGGAGTACTTCGGCGAAAATCAATCCCAGCCGCTTATTAATTTATTATTTATTTACTTTGTAGTATGTAGTAGTAGTAATAGTATGTAGTATATTTATTATATTAAAAAATAATTAATATTAACTCAACCAGATCGAGTTTGATCCTGGCCGATGTTCTACGGTCGTTTATTCGTTACAAAAGCAATTGGCTTACCACGAGGGTTTAATGATTAAATTAATAATGTGTTTAACATGTAGCTAACATAAAAAATACACCTAAATATATATAAATGTTACATTTACAATACTTATTTGTTTATTTTTTTTTTAACCTTTTTTAATATGAACTGATTTAATTATATTAAATATTAATAGAATCATCGAAACTCCTCAGCTTTGATAAGTTTGTATCATATATTTTAATGAATATGTTTTTAATGATTGATTTATTAAATGAAAAAAATATTTTTTCGGTATAACTAAGTTATATGTGCTATAAATAAATAGAATATTAGATCAATAACGGATTTTTCAAAACACATCTCACCCTTTTCACTCTGGTCAAATTTAATGTTTTTAATTTTTTAAGCGATTCCACAGCAACAGTACCTAAACAGAAAAAAAAATATACATTTTCACTCATAACTCATTACGACTCACTTAAAAACAACACTAACCTTCAACTAAAAGTAGACAAACAAGAAATAAATTTATATTTAAAATCATATTTAAAAATAATAAATCACTTAAACTTTAAACGCGTGTAATATTGCAATGTACTTGAACGAGAATGATTGTAAACAAAGTCATCATACCACCGAATTATGCGTCACAGTTAATGTATGTAAACAGTGCGGCATCTTCATTGATTATCATAACGTGTCTTGCTCGACTTATGAAAACATTTAAAACATTAAAATGTTTTTGGACCAGTTTTGAAAAGCAAAACACTAAATTTTCTGTTCCTCCATCAAGTTTGTTGATCTGTTATTCAAATAGCCCTATCATTAGTTATGCTAATAAATTCCATTCATAAAATTATAGTCATTTTATGAACTATGAAAGACTGCTTAATGGTGTTCCGTAAGTGAACGATTCAATAAATTGTCTGTTAAATTACCATTAATTTAAACCTACCTATTAAATGGCCGATTTTTTCTTACCTACTATGCACATAACTGTTATAACTCAAGTTCAGTTTGTGCAATAAAATAATTCGGATATCAGTTCGCAGTTTTAGGGTAGGTATTTCTTTTATACTTTTCAGAAAGTGAGGATCTGGTGCCTTGCACAACAACTTGATAATACATCGTAAGCACCAGTCTTCCCAACTACTAATCTGGAATAATATATTGAAATTATAAGAATAATATTTGTAACTAATTAAATTAGCATTCTACTTATGTAGAAATAAAGATTATTATTATTTTGACATGGGAAACACTGCTTCATTAACTTAATTTACCCTGGCTTTAAAACAGACGAGTTATATGTACATACGATTCCACTATATTGCTGTGTGCATTATATAAGATGTTAATAAGCTCTTGATGCGACATACTCGTAGCAACCAAGAAAGTGTCTCTTCTTTTCTTTATTTTAACTATACCCGCCTAGATAAGGACTAATAAAAACACAATATAATGTTATAACAATATATTATTAATAACAATAATGAACAATATAACTCCCGATAAGTATCTTTTATTACATTCTACTTGTCTAATGTTTTATGGAATATCTAGAATCATTATGTCCGACACGAAATCTCATTATTAATTATGACTTAGCGATTTGAGTACCTACTTACGTTTTTGTGATGCGGCGTGAATAGCAAAAACTTTACTATTACTTATATATAAACCTTACTGAATACGTCATCTGTATTGAACGCTTCACTAATTCTAAAGTTAGCTTCTAGAAAATTATAACAGAAAAAATATTCTAGAAAAAAAAAATTGGCCTTTTTTACTAATGTTTCTTGAAAGTGAAAGCATTTCATCATATACAGCGTGTCCAGTTATAAGGTGTTGATAAAGCATGTTGATTGAAAATTAGCTCTTGTAAGAATGGTCGCCATTTTAATTTTTTGGTTGTTTTAGGTATACTTACAAAATACATAGTAATGTTTTAGAATAGTAAAAGGTTTTATTCTAAGGCTGATAATATGGTTAAACCTAAAATAAAATTATGAAAACAAAACTATTTATTTACAGAGTACCGTTATAAGTGATAATCAGTTACCAAAAACATGGCACAAATTTTCTTAAATATTTAGTTGTTTTATTAAGAAATGATTCGACGACCATTAGTTTCAGAATAGTTGCTAATTGAATTTGACCTTTGGTTCTGCTTATTTTCGAGAGGAAAATATTCACTCTTATGGAATTGGACATAAAGTCATGATTTGGCTACGTTTTAAATGACAATTAACTTCCTACCTTTTAGAAAAAAACAACAAAAGTGATACGTCAAGCGGCTACTTTTTGTGGTAAATTAGAGAAACATTAGGATTTTGGGAATTTTTGTTCTATAGTGTGAGTATAAATAACCTTTAGAGTAATTAAGTTAAAAAATTACTCTTAATGGTATTAATGTAAGTTTGTCGTTAAAAAAAATAATAACTTAACATGGCATCAAATAATCGTTACCTCATAAACGAACACGCTGTATATCTTTTGTTGTATTAAAGAATATAATTATTTATTCTTGTTTATTTGTTTCTAACACCCAGTTATGCAACCAATCAAATACAGTATAGAAGACAGTAAGATATCTTCTATAGAGACCCCTAAGTAAATATATAAACAAATAAATGTAGTTGCAATAAAGAATATTATACAAATATGGTTAATTATGTAAATAAGGAGCCAAAAGGCGTGGTGATTAATTCGTTTGGCCTATTATTGCGAAAGTTAGGTTACTATCGTGATTGCCGAATATAAGATAGATGAAAAAAATTCTCGTAATCTCTTCTGTTTCGCACGTATCGGTTGCATCTGCAGTCATATGCGTTAGCTAATGACTGGTTATTCCTACAGTGTTTCATCTATTGGGGACAGTAGTGGGTCCAGTAGTGGGGACGTTTTAATAATAATAAATATTTTATGTAATGCGGCACACATATATATCTCACATGATAAACATAGCCTTAAAATAAAAAATGTGTACACAGATAATTATTAGACGTAAAGAGTGTGTGTCCAAAAGCAATATAGGGTCGCTCAGTAGAATATTTTTAGCCTAATGGGTAAAACTCTGATTTTAAGCCATCACTCTGACCGGTGGGTGGGCGCGGAAAATAGAAATGTCGAAAAGAAAATAACGGATGAAAAAATCTAGCTGATAATAGGATTCGAACATTGATAAGATGGGAGAACGTATACATATAATAATACATAATAAATAATGATATAATTAGCAGACGATATTAAGTAATTATTTGAAAAAATTGGAGATTATCGGGCAGTTCAATCGAGGGGGGAGCTCAGTGGAAGCACTTCCATTAAAGCGACTATACAGTTTCAGTGAAAGCACTTCCATTAAAGCGACTATAACCATAGATATCTCAAGCCACTATAAGATAAAGTTTCTATTTTTCACATAAGTTTATTCCATTAGGCCAGAGTGCTTTATATTCATGCCAAGTATGTAGAATACAGTTAATAATTAAAAATTAATGAATTATTTAAAATCATTTATTTCCCCGAGCCGTGATAAATGTAATACAAAACTTCGGCTAACGCGATCTGTCAAGTGCGTTTTTTTCTCATTACTTTTCCCTAATAAAGATAAATTTTTCAAACTTCAACTTTTAGGGAGTTTTTATTATTAACGACTCCATTGTGAACCTCGCCGAGTTCGACGTTGTATTAGAAAAAAATATTTATAAAATTTATCTGCCTTACTTTCAAGAAAGTACTGTTTTAAATAACAGAATTAAAAAGACAAAGGCAACTGCTAAAGGAAAAGTAAAAAAATAATTAAAAAAATATATATATGAGTAGACTTGATTGTCTACTTATCTTCCTAGATTGAGGAAGATAGAGATGGAATGGAGATAAAATATTGGGACTGATAAGGATACAACATACGACAACTTATATAAAGTAACATCAAAGTCTGTATGAATCTTCTGTATGTGTTTATGTAACCGAAGTCCACCTACATGTTACATACAAGTACAAATACATGACAACACTTAACCACCAGCTGACCTGTGATGGAGATCATGTAGCCAAACATGGAGTATTCTTACCCAGAACAGTTTATTTCTCATCTAGTACCACTAAATCATATACATAACATACATTTGGTCCTATTCTTTTTTTTATAAATTAAAGATTAATCAAGGCATAATAAACAAAAATTTTGGAGCCAACGCATTTTGCTTCTTAATAATCTGATTAAAGAAAGAGAATGGAGAATGAGAAGTTTCTAAAAAAACTGGTGTGAAAAATAAGATATCCCTTATGGAGTATCTCATTGTGGGAACACTAAAGGAATACCGGGCCATGAACCAACACAAGGGCTCAGTGTAGAGGATAACGACTGAAGATGCAGCCGAAAGATCGAAATAATGAAATTTTTGGTCATCCACCCATTTGACTTCCAGACCTTGTGATGTTGTTTAATTTAAAGCCGAACGTGTAACATTATCATCGAGCTTCTCGGGATTACTAAATGATTATAAAACTATACTCAATCACAAAATACCCATATTTTTTTATGCTGATTGTGACGTATTAATAAAGTGCAAGTGACACACGCCCGTACGCACGGCCTACAGCGGTAGTGGGGCATTGCTCGCTCGACCGTCGGCCGGTGCGGACGTGTGTGTGCTGCTTGGTGAAACTACTGACTGCTTTCATTTGATAGATACCCTGACAGTAATCGAGGACACCACACGTGGCGACGAGCCTTCAAGTAAGTGGTGTATAGAAAAATATGTCTCCTGAAAATCAAATTAAAGGAAGGAGATAACGAACCCATTTGCAAAAAAGGCTGTCTCATAGTATTTAGAAAAAAAAATGTAAATAGTTTATCCACTTGATTCTAAGAAGAGTTGAAAAATCATTGACTATAGCAATGTAAATATCAACTTGAATAACTGCAGTGTAAATTGCAATTCTAAAAAACTTGTGTAATTATTGATAACTTTAAAAGAAAATATATGAATTGATCCTATTTTGCTATAAAGAAAATCTTTATAACCTTGTAATAAGCACTCGATTGAATAATGTATGTGTTGAGATTATTATTACCTTCACGGTTATTTCTGCCATGTTAATCTAGTAATGAATGTCTTGTTCTTGCTTTTAATAATTCTGGCTTGTGCTACCTACCCACACCAAACTTAATCTTACTTACGATTTCAATCGATCGAGATTTTAATTCAGTTTATAGCAACCCTGTACGGGTTAAATATTACATTGCATTACACGGGTTAAATAAAACATACCATGATACTAAAAAAAATATAGATTTTTAAGTAGTTTCTTATACTCCTGAAACAACGATTTGAATTTCAATGGTTATTACGTCAAAACTTATATAAAGGTTATACAGACAAGTGGATATACTACAATACATTAATTTGAAAAGACATGTACCAAGGTGTACAATAATATATTGCCAAGGTGCAACAATAGTGCCAAGGTGCAACAATAGTGCCAAGGTGCACAAAGTTGTGATTTTGCCAAAGGTGCAACAATGGTAACAAGGTGCACAAAGGTGTGATTTTGCCAAGGTGCAACAATGGTAACAAGGTGCAGAAAAGGTGTGATTTTGCCAAGGTGCAACAATGGTAACAAGGTGCACAAAGGTGAGACTTTGCCAAGGGGCATCGATTTAGAATTAAACTGTTGTAAAGACATTCAGATATATAATAACCTACGATAACTATCTCATCTTTTATAGTGATATTAAAATACATACAAAAAAACTTATGACTGAAATAAACAAATAATATTTTCGGAATTATACGTATGTTATTTCTGAATTTGATATTCATTGGATAATAGGTTAGGTTAGTAATATTATATACATTGAAGCATTCGATTATTTCAATTAGATTAAATTAAACTCTAGAGGTTAAGCTTAAAAAAATGTTTGTCAGTAAGGATTTGTTTACAAGGTACGATTTTATCAAATGGAAAACGTCAGGTTAGTACCTGGGTGAAATCCTAGATGGCGTGACCTTAAAGAGGCGTTGCAAGTTGACAACACTAAACGTTTCTGAGATGACTTGAGAAGCAAACTGTCAGCGTGCTATAAGTGTAGACGTTTAGTTAGCATGCAATAAGCGTGAAACGGTTAGTTTATAGTGACCGTTAGCACGCTATAAGGGTATAACTTTTACTTCATAGCTTATACCGAGCGGGAACATTATTTTTCGTTGGACCGCCACCCAGGGAGGTTGTCACACCGTCTCAGGGATCACCACGTTTTTCATCCATTGAAATCTCGTGCATCATTTGCGATTTTAGACTGCAAGTGGTTTTAAATAATAAAGAAGTCTATCCTACATCCATACGCTTCATTATTTAGAAGATCGCTGCAACTCTTTTTGGATTATTATCCATTATAAGAGCTTTCTGATGACCGGCGTGAGGCCTCGCCGTCAAATATGTAAAAAAATCTTGTAAACAAGTTAAAAGTTATCGAACTACAGTCAATCTAGATGATTTAATGTTATCGGCAAAGTATGTAATTTGGAAATGGTATAAAATGAATATTCGCTAGTTAATTTATTTCTGAATACCTACACTCTTAACCGTACGGGGTAAGGGACTGGACATGCGTAAGGTGACTCCGGAAAAAGATCGGAGTTATCCTATATTCTTCCTAAAAAAGATATAGATCCAGTTAGTATATCCATATCCACCAAATATATCCGGACTAGTAGTTTAATTCTTTCAAACCATATCAAATCATACCATATATCCAACTAACGTATATATATTTATCAATATCCGCATCTGTTTATTAAATCCGGACTAATCAGATTTCGCAAAATAAGAGCACATGCAGCGTTTCAAATTTGCTACCGTTTTATAGAAACAAAACTTTATGCAACGCTTCGCTAATAATGACGCTTGCCACCTCAGTCAGAGCGAACGCAGCATCAGCAGTATTGCGTTTCTAAGAATTTTACCGTTCATCGGAAAACACAGAAAACACAAAAAGCGTTTTCGGCGCTCTAAGTCTTTCGATCGACGCTTTCGCTGTCGATATGTGTTATGTAGTTAGCCAGACGGTATTTGACCAAATGATTTGGAATTGATCCACGGGATTGGATTGGATATACTAGATATGCTAAGAATTTTGAACGGAATGATTAAATACATATCCGGAGTGGCATATAGCTCCAGGATATAACTGAGTTACACAAGTCTATAAAAGACAATAAACCAACAAAAATACCAATACATTTTATTTATTAGCATCAGACATCATTATTAATAAAATAATTTCCAGTAGGAAAACACATATAAAACAAAGGCAACTTTTACCAAATATTGTTTTTATGTGGCTCCAAAAATATGTTAATTTATTGAAAAAATTACATACAAGGTGTATTTATACACGATACAAATTTTGGAATTTATAAGAAGTAGGTACAAGAAGGAAAAAGAGTTAATGGTGTTAGATGACATTTATTATAGTAAAATAGGTATCTTGTTGTGAAACACAAAACCAAACAATAAATAATACAATACCAGTATGCATAGAAGTCAAGTTACAAGAACAGGCTGCTGATAACACGTTAAAAAGAAACTTGGGCGTGTTACCGTTAAATTTGTTATAATGCATAGGTATAAATGTGACACACCATATTCAATGGCGCCAAGGGCGCAAAATAAAGGCGTACAGACATTGTTCTGGGTCGCCTAAAATGTTCAGCCTGCCATCGTAGAACCATTGCAATGCGATGACGATTCGATGTCACTGGGGTTACGCTGGGACAAATGGATGTCAACCCTGGGAATATATCTTTTGACAACGGGGGTAGATACAACAGTCAAGAAAAGAGCTACTCTTCTCTTTATGGGATGATACTTTTGATGTTTATAAAATAGAAAGCAATAAGCTTGACGAGTTTCTGTTATCGAAACAAAGTAAGGCACCATACCTACCATTTTGTTAGTGAAATATAACACCTACATATCACTGATGATAAAACTATGGTTAGCTTCGATGTTCAATCTCTATTCACAAGCTTACCTATAAAAGATTGCATTGATGTCACTATGGAATTAATGACAGACAATAAAATAGCCTTCCTTAATGTTCAAATCAGCAGCAATCTAAATCAAACCCTTAGTCATACAGTGTATAGAAAGGCAACTCATACAGATAGATATTTAAATGGTGACTCTCAACACCATCCTATACAGTTGGCTACCGTAGGGAAATCTTTGTTTCAGAGAACTCGCGGCATCTGTGCCTAACAATACCTGACTGCTGAGCTTCAGCATGACAAGCGAGTACTACAAGATAAAAAGTTGCGAGTACCAAAACTACGACACAGAAGCCGCACCAACCAGCCACAGTAGAACGTCAACCTGCTGTCCTTCCCTACATGAAGGAGGTCACTGACAAGATTGGGAACATTCTGAAGCGGGTTTCCATTAATACTTACTTTAAACCAGCCAGGAAGATTAACCAATTCTTACGATCGGTCAAATGCAATATCCCCTCCAGGCAGCAGGTGTCTACAAAATCGATTATGACTGTGTTCTCCCATACTTCGGACAAACAAAAAGAAGTATAGGGACGCGCATTATAGAACACGTAGCTGACATAAAACATAGGCGCGATATTAGGTCTGCAGTGTGTGAGTGTGAGCATGCTTTTGAGGGGCCAAACTACTACATTCGTATCGATAAACCTTAAATTCTCGCTAGAGAACAAAGACTTGTTCCTTGGACACTACGTGAGGCTTTTGAAATCAGGAAACATCCAAATTTCAATCGAGACGAAGGTTGGAGCGTTCCACCTGCTTGGGATCCAATAATTAATAAATTAATACCTACAAAACACACATTGCAAGACCTGATGATATAGTTAGCTCTCTTTGCAAATAAGAACAGTAAGATGGAGGTCGGTCCCCCTGCCCGAGTTTCTTCCGCCAGTTCTTCTCGGAAGGGCCTCCCAATTTCCGAACTGGTAGTAGACTCAGTAGTGTACAATGTAATCGTAGTGAGAATTTAATAACTAAATAAAAATATAGAAGTGACGGTTTTGATGAACTACCCTCATATTTGATTGTGAATGAGCGGTCGAACTTACCTTCTCTTTCACTGTCAATCAATCTTTGCAAGTAGAAGTTTATCCTGACTCATTAAAAACAACAGTGATTACCATTACATGAGAATAACCAAAAGAGCGACCTAAATAATTACAGTCAGTCAACCTTATTATCTTTTCTCAAATACATTCAAAAGATAATAAGTAATTGGACATTAAAAATATGCTATTCGAACATATGTATGTACAAGGCGTATGACCGTGTGCAACATAAAATATTAATAAACTGGTTGTATCCCAAATACAGCTCAAAAATGGTTTATCTCCTATTTAAAAGATAGACAGCAATAAGTCCAAATCGAATATTATAATCATATGAGTAGAAAAGTTTATAGAGTTCTATTTGATATTTAAAATAATAATGCCTTAACATCACAAGGGAGTGCCTAAGACTCTCTTGTTTTTAGTTTACATAATAGACCTGCCGAAGGTTATGAATGAACCGTGTATTTTGTTCGTTGATGACGTAACAATAGATTGAATAAAACCCTTAATTGGTTAATTGAACATAACTTAGAGAGAGAAAATTAAATAAAACAAAATTGTCATCTCCTGCATATGCACTGCATGATGCTATAAATATATAATTATATATATTGTTTTATTAATTTGTGACTCCCTAATTAGGAGATAGCCGAATAAAACGACATTTTATCATTTACAATCATTTATCTTAATAGGGTAGTTAGCATTCAGATACTACAATAGGGGTTCGTGGGTTCACACACTAAGTGAGCTCACTTTAGTAATACCTAGACCAATTTTTCCGTGTGAATCCTTGGTTAGCTTTTTAAGTTATATAGCTTGTAATTAAACAATATTGTAAGCTGACGATTCGTCGAAAACTAAATAAACTAATATAAAAAAAGGTAAAAGGAGAGTGGCGTATTCAAAGAAAAATAGAGGACACGTAAGATTTGGGTATTTGGCTGCAAGTAATAAAACATAATTTCAAAAAAAAATATTTCTTAGTTAAATAACAATTCAAGATATACTGTTTAAGAATATTAATTACATAAATGTATTTTAATTATTTGTCATTGTCTCAAATTATTCGAATCAATTGAAAAGGAAGAGGTGTGACGTATTAATAAAGTGCAAGTGACACACGCCCGTACGCACGGCCTACAGCGGTAGTGGGGCATTGCTCGCTCGACCGTCGGCCGGTGCGGACGTGTGTGTGCTGCTTGGTGAAACTACTGACTGCTTTCATTTGATAGATACCCTGACAGTAATCGAGGACACCACACTGATTATACTTTCCACACTTAAAACTACTAGTATTTATTTTCTTATCTATTTAACCAATTAATGAACAGGAAAGTTCTATTTCAACAACATTTTTTTTCATAACTTTCTTCTAGCAGCACTTCCATCACTCATTGTACCCCTATCCACTTAAGGTTTATATACATACATAAAATCATGCCTTTCTTCCGCAGCAGTAGACAGAGATCACAAATTTCCACTTACCACTTATTCTTCAGGTTTTCGCATAAGTAATCACAAAGCAAGCCAGCATCAAACCCCAAGGTTCCATGACATATCTCAAAAGACGCTAGTTGGTTCCTTTCAGAGTACTGGACGGCATCATCCTGACCTGGTCTCCACAGGCCACAACAGATGCATAACTTGTCGGCTCAACACTTCAGAGAGGAAGCACTTCTTATTGTGAGAGTAGTAGAGTTAACAGTTTCTAAGGCAAATCTAAAATATATAAAAAATCTTCTTTGTAGTCCCGGCGGAAGATGTTCCCTTTGGCCTTCCATTCGATTGTTTCCTGTCCCACACAGTTTACGATCAATGATATAGGGAATATATACAATGTGTCCCGTCACCAGTTTCGGAGCCCTTAATGGTGTGAAATATGTCATTTTTTATCGACAAATGGCCCCACAAATTTTGTTTTTCTCTTACGGCCGCCATTTTGTTTTCTTGGTAACCAAGACCTGGGCTCTCATACTAATTCGACCACCACTACTCATGTAAATGTCCGAAACAACATTAAAGAGGTGTCATTTGATAGCTAAACATGTAGACAACAGTTACACAGTCATCATGTTTCAATTGTCATGGAATAAAAAATAGAAAAAAATAATTAAAGAAAAAGAAATAGATTCTTTTTTGTGTATTTTTTAATTATTGGCAAAACCAAATTTGAGGGGCAATTTGTCGATTAAAAATGCCATAAATCACACCATTAATAGCTCCGACACTGGTGACGGGACACATTGTGTATTATGTGTAATCATTAAATTTTATTTTTAATAAAAAAGAAAGAAAAACTACGCTACAAACAGACTTCATGAGGTTCGTACATTTAAAAACTTCTCTTCTTTCTGCGGTGTTGTGCGAAAATTCTCTAAGTTAACTTACATAAGTTGTACCTAACAAGTGTCAAGAGCATTTATTTGATCATATCAGACTTTGTATGCTGGCAAGGTGTTTAAAAATATAAACATCGGCAAACTCATGCAACTAGATTATTAAGAATATCAAAATACACCAAACGAGTTTAATTTAACATACAGTAATTTTAGTAGTCCTTAGAACATGAAAACATGGCGCTAGTGGTAGGCTTAAGAAGCTCTTGGAAAAATTCAACGGGTCAAGGTCTAGGAAGCTTAATTGGAAGAAAACCAGCCCGGATAGCAAAAGTTTCTGGGTTCGTATACCGCCTGACTTCTGAAAAAAGAATTAATTGAAAGAATTATTTCTAAATAAAAATATATTTTTAGGTGCCAAAGCAAGCGACATCTTCATTACGTTATTTAATAATGTTAATGAATGTCATTTAATACGCCCCTTTGTAACCATATTCTGGGAAATAAATATATTTATTGATTGATTCTGTTGAACGACTGGACTAACCATTAGATTCTTGGAGCGAATAAAATTGTGCTCTCCGAGTGACATTCAATTCAATGACAACGGACGCATTACTTTTGTATATATTTGAACAACAAAAATACTTCTTTTAACAGAAGCGTTATCTTATACAATTAATAATAAATAAGTAAATTCTCATATTTTATATAACGCTGTGACCCTCATAATCAAGTATCTTAGGATTTATCCAAGTAAAAATAGGCTGTTCTATCTAATCCTTAAGATAGGTTATTGAATGAAGCGGTGAAGTACTTAAAGGCGTTACAAAAATATTTTTAAGTAAATAAATAGTATATATGAGTATCAAATTGTTATTGAATTCCCTTGAAAAATATATAAGTACTTTTTCCTTTTCTACAATCGTAAATAACTCACTCACGCTCAATAAGCTCGATTAATTTTACTTAAATAACGTAGTGATAGTTCCGACCGTTTTATTGAACTTCGTAATTTCCCGATGACGTCACATCAATGATGTTCTGTACTCTATACTCTTATGAACACGCTGAAACATTCAAACATAATTTTATTATGCAGGTTGTTTACTTGTCACATTTCAGCTAATCTCGAGAAGAGCTTCGGGGGCGAATAAATCATTTGTGAGTATTATGAATTTCCTGCTCCAATCTAGACGTGATCGTAAATCATTTGGAGCAATGTTTGGAACCAACAGCGTTTATCGCTAGGTGTTTTGAACATAACTAAAGAGAGGAAATTCTGTAATAGGAGTCTGATATTACGTCGATTAAGCAAAAGTCGAATCACAGAATGAGTAATTGAATACTTAAATAAATTCGATTATGTAGCCGCAAAAGCAGTCGTTAAAATCTATCAATCGTCATTGAGTCCGCTTGGTTAGTCCCGGGAAAATCGGGATGTTTGGTAACACTGGTATCTTAATAACAATGTAACCAAACATCCCGATTTTCCCGGGACCGCTTTTGAGTTATCAGCATTCTTAGCCTATTAATGTCGTCACAGCTGGGGCACAAGCCTTTTCTAAGGAAGGAAATTGACCTTGACGTGATTTCCAGAGCACGGGGGAGCTCTATAAAAGATATTGCGAAATTGCTTAATCACCACAATGGAAGATCTTACCACTTACCACTGCGCCGTCGAGTTTTCCAATTTGAACTATACAAAAAAATGTATATTCTATACTAATAATTTCTTTTTGTTTAAAATTTTCAAATTCATCATTATACAAACTGAAGTATTTAAAAAAAAACATAGTGCTATTGCTTTTGTTAAAATAGTGCAACTTTTATTAAACGTGTCGCCATATTGTAGTCTGAAATATTAAATAGGCAAGCTAAAACATGTTCTTTGTATGGCGTTTCCATCCATAAGTGCCCTAACACGCTGGGATTATTAAGCTGTAATGATGGTGATGTTATCAGAGAAAGGAAAAGTGGATTCTTCCATTTAAAGATGCTAGGGGAGACAATGTTTTACTGAACTTACAGGTTAAAACAGCATACAAGTTTTTTTTTTTACGAGAAACGGGTAGTAATTTTACTATAGGTGATGCAGTCGCTAAGCATAAAGCTACGCTAGCACCATATATTGGAGCGGAACGTAATACCTAAAAAAGAAAAAAACTTTTTTTTTGCGAATTTCAAAATTCGGGCTCCGTCACCATCTGGTCCAAAACCTGATGATTTGATTCACCATAAAAAATATTAAAATCGGTTAAGAACTCTGGAAATTATGGCGTAACAGACATTGTGCCATTAAAGCTGCCCCATGTGAGCTTCGCTTCGCTCCGCTCCAATAATTTGCTTTTGTTACCTTTGCAGTTTTGGTATTGTCACAACTAATAATTATAATTCTGTGTGTCACATGTCAATTCCAGTGAAATCTCATTAAGATAAAAGATTATTTTTTTATCATTATAAGCATTTATTATGCGCACTGACTGCGAGAGTACACCGAGAAATGTTGAGAAAATTAGTTTTTTATTGACAATTGTGTCGGAAAGTTAATACGAAGTATTCTTTAAATAAATTATAGTATTTAAAGAATACTTAAGTTTATTTATTTCACTTATACCTTATTATATTTGTGCACCTTTTTATATGCATTAAAAAGATTATAAAAATAAAGATTATTAATTGCATTTAATATGCTGGTTATGAAGATCTCAATGCCGCAGCATCCCGGCCGTTAGCAACCATCAGTGATTGCACTGGGCCTGCTTTAACACAATAGAGTATTATTCAATATATCTAATCTAAAACTGTAAAAGCATTGAATTTTATCATCTTTATTCTTATTACACCATATTTAGTATCACATTCAAAGTGGCATAGAATCGTAATATAATCTTCGACAATAAAGATACCAACGGATTTTAAGGCAACCTTAAGGAGATTCGAATATTCATATAAATGTATGTCGTCGAATATTTATATATATTATGAGTCGAGAACGTTGTCTACTGTATGAACTAAACAAACGCCTTTAATTTTAATATAACAATTTTTGTACTGGTTTAATTAAGTACATTAAAAAATAATTCAATGCTCCTGTAGTTACCCCCAATGACGTAAAATCCATTACTTCATTCCCTCAGGAGTTTTTTTTTAATATCACTGCTATATCACCAAAAAGGTTACAGAACTGAGTTTGCACGTTTGTATCCACAAAAATAAAGCGGACAGTAAACCCGAGACCACGTAGCGAGCGACCTCACTCTTCCATTTGTCGGGATATTGCGCGTTACGTGACCTGCGACAAACTGAACGCGTGATGTGGACAGCGGGCTTTATTTGTGGAAAATAAATAAAATTGTGTTATAGAACGCACGAGAATCCCCTCACAGTGGTACTAAAATGTTCAGATAAGTCTTTGTTAGAAAACTGAGTCACAGAGTTAGTTTAGCTTACTTAACAAGAACCGTCCCGCAATAAAATACAGCTAGAGTTACTGAATAAAAAGTGAATATACTCAACTCTTGTTTTTTAATAGTAATTAAGAAAATAATTAATATAAAAAATAAAGTGATCTGTATTTTTAATTGTAATTTAGTTTTAATTTTTACATATCACTGTAAAAAGTATAATTTATATCTTTGTTTAAGGATAGAATAACTCTTTTCCTTTGTCTCAGTTGGAGACACAGCAATCAGTCAACATTGACAATCTGCCTTTTACACCAGAGACAAAGGCAAAGAATGATTCTGCCTAAAGATTCCATTTTTTAACAATAAAATACTAAGGACAAAAAAATCAAAAAACATGGATCTATTAATTTTTAACCCCTGGCGCAAAAAGAGGGGTGTTATAAGTTTGAGCGATATGTGTGTTTTGGTTTTTTTTTTATCTCAAATAAGGTTTTATTAAAATTTGTTTTAGCTGTTTCAAGGTCATCCACTCTTTTCTTAACTGCGGAAAAAATTGAGATGTATAATGGGTATAAATTAATTTATATACACAATAACAAACTATGTACGGTTGTTATAGACAATAACATGAAAAATGATCGCGTTTCTTTTCTGCTCTGATAGTTTTTCTTTCTTTTTTTTTTAATTTCTAATTTGAGTTTATTATCAATAAAATATAGGGCTACAATTTTTTTTTATATTTAGGTATATGTTATTGGCCAGTTCCTTAATATTTTAATTAAGTTTTTATTTGACTTTGAAGGTAAAAAGCTCGCCTTATTAAAATTGAATTCAGATTTTTACAATTCACTACTACAACAAATTCAAGATAATTTACGAATCACGAATGCGTCAGTTTTAGCCATTCACACAATTTACTTACGCCTCGCCCAGTTCCTACGGTACCAAACAAGTTAATATTCTATGAGTGCTCACCCGCACACCTGTTGGGCGGTCGCACGACTGCTACAGGATACAGGTCAAAAGCCAACTCGAGAAAAATAACTGTCAATAAAAATACGCTTAAACATTTGAATGTTATGTTTAGGTTGAAATATTGTGTTGATTTCTGTTTATAAGTGTTTTGATATCTGCTTATATATAGCTTTCCTGTATACATATTTAAATGAAAACCTTACAAAGTAGAATGAAAATAAACCACCATTGGGTCACCAATAATTATAAGCTATTAACATTTAAGTCATTTTTATTTTAAGTACATGTGTGTGATACACAGAGAGAATCGAGAAAATACATTAGCGGCAAACCCCTATCATTTATCCCTTAGAGATATGACAGGCTCCTCATCAAAACAATCAGAATTCCACTATAATTGTTTCTTGATTGCAAACTTTAACGTAGGTACCACGACGTCCAACTGAGGCTCAAGACTTGTAGGCAACATGTTGATAGGATTATATAATGGCTGACAAAATTAATCTTAGTAACTTTTGAAAATTTATTTAATTTCTAACCGACAACAATAAAAAGACTTCTTCAACATTTTCACACGAAAAGCGCAACTCGAGTGATATTATTAAACAGAAAAGTATTTTTTTCTAAACTTGAAACAGTAAACATTTTAAAGTTTTTCAGTTAACATTTTTTTTTTGGAAAATACATTTATGGTATTGAATAATAAATATCCTATAAATCTAATTTAAATAAGCTTTTCTTGTAAATACTTTTTTCGTGTCTAAGAATTGTTAACCTCTATATTTGACGAAAACTATATTAGGTTATACCAAGTACCAAGCGTAAGACAATATTTTATATATATACGGAGGTATAGCCATAGGGCTGGCCCACATAATAAATGAAGAGGTTGTTTTTAGGTTTAATCTTTTCAACAAGTGAAGGTCTTGCCGATAACTAAAGATATAATAAAAAGATTTTTAATAATATCATAACTCAATATCTACAGACATTTCTTTAGCACCCTTCAGTAACCTATACCGTTAAGTAAACAGATAAAATTTACTAGTCATTGAAAATACTTCATTTCACAGCCATGAAGCAAGTGTTCAATCACGTGGGTTGTTTAAAACAAAACAAAAAGACATTATTAAACATAAAACCTTGACAAGATCCAACTATGCAAACAAACGAAACTTTTAGGTCCTTCAAGATTACGCTCCTGTGTGCCACACCCCCTTATCTCCCCATACATTCCGCGGGGCATGCCTCCGAATACATTAGCCGTAGTTCGTCGGTACTCGGCTTAAATATTAACCCCCGCTTAACTTTAATAAGCGACGCACAACGAGGATATTGTTTGCTAATTTGTCAGTGCGGATGGCGATAACACCCCCGCAAAGTTTCGTAACTTGCTTAAAGATTCAACGAAATAGAGAAGTTTAAAAAGCAAACTTAGATCAGACGTGTATTGGATTTTGAATTAGTTATATGAATAAAAATAAAAAAGAAACTTTGAAAATCGCATTCCTCAGTTGAAAATGAAACCATTTCGCCAGACCACTACGCCACAGGGAACATTGGTTAAACCAAATTTTTTAAGCAATATGAGACACTTTTTTCTCGCAACTCTTTATTACCAAAAATTAAATTCAAATTTTGGTTTCTTTAGATCAGAATTAAATGCATAGATAAACAATGTAGTAAGTTAAGCATGTTGTTACGGACGGTGTACCATAATACGACTTTAGTATTCATATAGTAAGTTAAGTGATAAATATAAAAAAAGATGTTTTTGTGATGCTTTACTCAAAGTATACTTAAACTACAGAAAATGAAACGCTGAAAGACCTTTGTCTAAGGTAGGAATCAACCCCACGCTTCCCCCCTATCTTTATAATACTCATTACCATAACATAAGTTAATAAAACTATAATAAAAAAAAAATAATAAAATGTTTATTTCATCTCATCCAATAGTAGGTTTTAGACTGCCTTACTTAGCGTTATGTCATAGCCACTGTCATTAGTTCGGTCAAATAACAACGTGTAAGTGACTTATGCACTTGATTGTTATAAAAACTTATCAAATATATATGAAAAACATAGTTTATATTTTATATATGTAAAACTAATTAAGTTAAGCGACACTGATCACTTTAATTAGATTAACAACAAGATCAATGCAAATAAATGTCAGTCTTGAAAATTTCTTTTGGTCCCTACGAATACTATTCATCAGAATGACCGTTAACGGCGACTCCTCACGTACGTAATTAAAGGTTACTCATGAATTTTGAGCTGTGCAAATGTATTCCACCGCCAGACTGGAATATAAACAACGCGAGATGCGTTCATTCATTAAATTCGATTGGACTTTGTCAAGTAAGCTCGACATATTGAGCAGAGATCAAATCAATAATCACACCAAAATTGACATATCGTAAACCAGTGTAATCTATACGTCATTATGTTGATAAAATATTTTTTTAGGAGTGTGAACGCCGCATCACTGTGCCAACTTTCATGTACCTTCTAAGATACCTTTGCATGTAGCGCATAAACCCATCCTAAATAAAAAAAATAAAAAACAAAAAACAAAAAGCACTCCCATAAAGCTGATTAAATAAAGAATCCACCACAGAATATCTGGATTTCTAAACTCGAAAATTAATCGTAATTTAGACAGCGTAAAACAGACAGCAGGTCACGCGAAACTTTGAATATGGTAGCAATTGCTACCAGGGACTGACGCGGGATATTAGCTATCGGTAGCAATAGCTACTGTGGACAGACAAGTGGTTGAGGGGTCCAGTAGCCAAGTCGTTTAACGGTTTTCATTGTAAAGCCACTCCGAGGTTGCAGGTTCGATCCCTGGCCGGGACAATGTAGAAAATGTAATTTTCCATATTGGTTCGGATCTGGGTGTTGTGGTACGATGAGTGTTTCTGAATTCCATAATACGAACTACTTCATTTAAGTTCAGAAGAATATAAGTGGTTTTGTGTCATAATTATTTATTTATTTACTAGAGCAACCGCCAGGTATGATACGTAGTTAATTAATATTCATAAAATATATATTAATACCTATGACTCAGATACAAATGCTTATTTATATTCATCTCTCAAATGTTTGCCCCTACTGGGACTCCAGTCCAGGATATCGGTGCCATTGTACCAAACGGTCGTCGGAATTCATTATTATATTAACTTTCAGCCACCATTTTATCAGTATATACGAATATTGCTTAGTATATCAATCGTTCTCAGTGCTAACAATTTCTTGGCTCAAGAAAAGCAACAAAATATATTATAGATAAAGAGAAATTCAGCATATCGTAGCTCGCGCCATACAAAAATAAAAGGCGTCTTTTATTTTACTGCGAAACCAAATAAAAAGGACTCTTACTAGTTCGTATCGTGTAGTAACGGTGACAACTAATCAATGAAGCTAGAAATATGGCTTCGAGTTATGAAAAAGACTTCCCTATTTTTTCCCAGAACGAATATCATAATATTGATAAATGTATGAATGAACCCAATTCAATTTCACCATCTAGGCCATCGAGCTGAACTCGTGACTGGTGTTAAACTATATAAGTAGATATATTTTCCATTATTTTAATTCACGCCAAACTAAGCACTGTAAAACTTGTGTTATGGATGCCAGCGTAACGGATAGAGATATACATATATATATATATATATGTACTAGCTGACTCGGCCACGCGTTGCTGTGTTATAAATTAAATTAAAAACTATCCTATCTCTTCAGTTGGACCAAATTACACATAAATACCAACTTTCATCAATATCGGTTGAGTTGGTGAAGAGTTCACTGGGAACATACATTGTGACACTGGATTTTTTTTATATTAAGATTTAATCTTTATTATCTTTATTGTTTTCTTTTTTTTCTTTATCTTTATTTTTTCTTTCTTTATATATATATATATATATATATATATATATATAAATGCTCCTGACTCAGGTACAAATGCCGTATTCATTACACAAGCATCAGCTTCTTCCGGGACTTGAATCCAGGACCGTCGAAGTATCGCTTTCGTTGCACCAAACAGTCTCGTGTTGTAATTTTTTTTTTTTTTATTGTTACCCTCATGATTTATGTAAATTTTTCAGTAATGCGTATACAGTGAAATAAAACTTAGGTTAGAGAATCTTTTTTGTTTTATAAATTACTTGCATTTTCAAAGTACGTACATATGGCGCAATAACATGGTACATACTTGACTACGAAAATAAAAGTTTTAAATAGTTATGTAATCATTTATTTCCTTGTCAGTATGTGTTAAATATATTAAAGAATAAAGCTAAAATCAAATTATTCATACATCCTAAGCTTCAGCAATCGAGGATATACGAGTAATTAATACAAAATCAATAGCATTTAAAAATAGGAAGACGAAAGCTCTGCTTAGAATGAATTCCATAGGATTAACGACGTATTTAAACTAGACCGTGGTTTTCGGGACTCAATTTCTTCTATCGAACAAAATTACTAGAATTCTCAGACTACTGGACTAAGGAGGAAAAGAGTTACCAACAAGTAATGCAAATAAGCTAAAACTTATCACAATGACTGACAATGAAAATGAAATCGACGGTTTTAAAAAAAAAATTAGATCTACGTTAGTCAGTAAAATAAAAATATGTAGCTTACTTCCGCAATACAATACCATGATTAGTATTGCACGGTCTAACAGCTCCTGATGATGCTCCGTATGGGGGCGAAACACGTGTAGAGTAATTGGTGAAGGTGCCGGTATCTGCGGTTTCTGCATTGCTGCTGCTTTAGTTTTGCGGAAGTAAGCTACATATAAGATAAATTATTATAATAGAAAAATACTAGAAAAAATCGACTCGGGTCACAAGTGAATTCTCAGGCGGGAATCGAACCCGCAACCTTTGGAAATCCGGTCCAATGCTCTCCCAATTGAGCTACCGAGCCTTGCGAACACTCGTCGAAATTTTCTAGTACCTTCCTGATTTTACGCTGTAGGCCAGCGTTGTTTCATCAATGAGAGGAACATCCTCTCGTATTCGAAAGAAACATTTTTACAAATGTTTGGTCAATCGATTAATCTTCTATTATAATAATTTATCTTATAAGATCGCATTGAAAATGCATAAAATATATAAAAATTATAAAACTAAAATGGCTGTTTCATCTTAATCAATTTACCAAACATTTGTAAAAATGTTTCTTTCGAATACGAGAGGATGTTCCTCTCATTGATGAAACAACGCTGGCCATCCATACCGAGGTGCTCAGTAACTTTTTTGTTGACGAATGTTCACATACATACGTTAAATATAAGCAGTTCACTACCTCTATTTTTTGCTTTCCGTGGCAACCTTTAATTAAGGCTTAATACTTGTATGCCGCTCACCTTGTAACTCTTAGCTTTTAAGGCGTACGACCTTGTAAGTTGTATAAAATAATTAAAAAAAAATAACCAGTTCACAGAAACGTTTTGAAAAATATCGCTTGTTTTATTCAGAATGTTCAAAAAATGTATTGAAACTTTCATAGATGAAACATATTATTTTATCCACGTGTATGATATTTTTTAAATATTGCCTTAGTATAATAAAATTATTTATCGCCGGAATAGTTGTACATTTAATTTTATTTATTTTCATATTAAATGCTGACGTTTTGACTGCTTTACAGGACCGTGATAACAGGAGGTCAATCTACCTATTGTCTTATTTTTTTGTTATTTAAAAAAAACAGTATTTTTTTAAATATATAACAGTATGAAGGATGATCCTGGGAATGCTAACACCACAGTAAAAAGAGCTACAAAATACAAAAGGTCTATATTGGCAAATGATATAAAAAAATCAATGGCAATTAAATAATGTCTACATAAGAAAAATCATTTAAGAAACATTTTATTTAACCATAAGCATATGGACTTTTCTAACCACAAGACATCCTCAAGTAACAACCACATCTGCCCTTGAAGAATCTGTAATACTCAAACCATCATAACCCGTAACTCCTGAACACGTCCAGGTGTTACGGGTTAACAGAAAAAGTGATCCAAGAAAAGTGATTTCTTGGATAGTTAGAGCCATACTTAAAATTGCCATTGTTAATTTGATCTTTATTTAAAAATACCCTTGCTTTATTACGAGTATGTATATCATTAAAGACAAGACAGTATTTATATGCCGAAATATTTAATGGTTATTGTGTATTACAAAAAGATACGAAGATCATATATAATAAAATGTGTACAAGTTAAGTTTTAGTATTAATTCATTGTTCTGATGAAAACGTAGTATCTGGAAGTCGCTAAAGTATATTTAATGTGTTTCAAGGTTTAATAAAACGGAGCTTACGCGAAAACTTTGTAAGTTATTGTAACTAGTAAAAATGTAATATTGTTCACTACCCGAGATTTAGTACATCTGTTGTTGAACAAAATTGTTTATTTCGTTTGGTTCATACAATGAGACCAGATTTTAAAATGGAGACCCACGAAACAGTCATAATTTAACAAAGGCATAATAACTATTATCTGGGGGCAAATTCTTCTACTGAAACGCTGCTACAAGAAAATCTATGAAATTTAAATAAAAAAATATGTTTGTTAACTTCTGTACTGGATGTATTAAAATCGTTCGAAGGCTTCCTTAACGCAGCGACTTCGATTTACTCAAAGGGTGAAAAATAATAAAATTAGTTAGTCCTTGCTGCATCTACACAAGTCAGCTAATCCGCATTTGTCCCTCGTGGTAAGTGATGGTCTATTCTCCCTACGATGTTTTCAGTCATATGAATGGTCTATGCCCCTGTAGTGGGAACATTAATAGCAACATTATGATACATACTGAAATAAAAAAACGAGTTTTGTATTTGCTTTAAAAGAAAAAGGGTGTGGTTTTAGGCCACAACAAAATAAAATACAAAAAATGATATTTATTAAATTATTATATTAGAAAAATACTAGAAAAAATCGACTCGGGTCACAAGTGAATTCTCAGGCGGGAATTTCCCGCCTTGTTATTTCCTACGATCTCTAATTAAGTGTAGAAGTACATAAAAAAATAAGTAAATTGAAATGAAACCTCTTTACCCGATTTTAAATGTATCATAGGTGCGGAAATGTAAAAACTTAATCAGCGTAAGTTGTTCGTAACCTCACTTATTTATAATATTTTATTTCTCAGTTTTCAGATAATCACAATCGACCAAGTTTTCAGAAATAATTTACAATCGAACTACTAACTGAGTCATAGTACTGAGTACTATATTTAATAAAAAATGCTTTCTGTCCTTAAATTAATAGTTAAAAATTGGATGACTTTTAAAAGTTAATAAAAGAAATTTTATGGAAACATGACCAGAAGATATGGAGGATTACTTACCTACTCTTAATCGAAGAGGACTCGTTTACAATGCTCGTTACGCGGGCTTTATAACTGAGGTGCGACATAAAGTACCTTCCTCGCGTCAATCTATATTAAACTGAATCACCCATTAAATAAAGTTGCAAATGGTCTCGTAAAATTTTAAAGGTGTTCGAATTACTGAATCTGTCGGATAACTTGATTAAATTGTTGGATTAAGATGTTTGCCATGATATTTAATTACTCAAATTTTGAAGTAATTATAAAGCTCAAAAATTAAAAAAATATTTTTACTTATCAGAAGATATATTTTGGACCTGTGTCATTAATTTTATTGGTTTCGTTTCCTTTTTTCATTTTTGGTACTCGGGTTTGTCGTTGCATTATTATATGTCTTTTAAGAAAGCCATACCTCTTCTTATTCGAACTCTTTGTAGCTTTTCCAAACAGTCAATATTGACCTGTTCTTCACCAACGGAGACTAAATCATACTTTGAGATTCCTACACTTTTATGGTAATCTAGTAGTTGAAGTTGTTTTGTAGTTGTCTAAGTCTGCTTATACATATGTAGATTTTGTAATTAGTATAGATCTACAATTTATTGTTACTTTCTTATAGTGCTTATTAAAACTGTAGATCTTCCTTAAATACATTAATATCTTTTGTCCTATTTGTTTTTCTAAGCGTTAATTTTAATTGGTGGTTAATAGTAAAACAAATTATCTTATACGTGATTTTCCAATATATTGATATACTATAACATATATATGGTATATTTTATTCGATAATGGGTATTGTTGTTTGTGACAGAAATTATATAAAAAATAAGAGCTCAGTAATAAACACGTTCCGCCAATGATTGTGGAGGTTAAACACCCTACACAAAGGTCATTTATCGGATGGGTGAGCAAGCACTTTATTGTCTTGATCTCTTTAATGCTCGGAAAACCCCTAGGTTCCAACTTCGTCTGATGTCTGCAGCACTGACCCAACTACGCTGATTTCCAGCGGTAATTTATGCTTCGCTTTCCCATCGGTTTTTTACCCATAGAAAAGGTCTGTTCCTCAGCAGGAAGACAGTAATAGGCTGCACCAAAAATCGCTATATTTGACTGCCTTGAATCACTGCAGTGTAGTTCACGACTGACTAATGTTAAAATATAATTCTGAAATGTAAAATTTAATTCAATCTAATCTAATTAATTTTATAAAAACTAAGTATTATTTAAATTTAATAATTTTATTTAAATTTGTAAATGTTGGTTGAATAAATAAATTTTATTATACTTATCGTCTTTTGCTTAAAAAGGAGTGAAACCGAAGTGAAAAGAAGGTTAATCTGTACATATATAATCTTCTTATACTTTCGCAGTAACTTATTTAAATAGAACACTTTTTATTATCATGTTATAACATAAACTAATGAAAATAAGATAAAAATCAGGACTAAACAAAATTATGACAATAAACACGTTTTTGCTATCCTAATTTTTTAGTTGACACGACAATATTAATTATTCTATCGAATAATATTGATAAAGATACCTTTAACATTTTACAAAACAATCAGTGGCTAATTAGTTATTACTGCAGCATTTTAAAGTGTAACAATTGTTAATGACTTCCTCCAGAAATCCATTCATCGTCTGAAAAGACTCAAAGTATACAGTCCTAATGATATTCCCTATTAAGACTTAATACAAAAGAAAATGCGGAAAATCATTGCTTATGGCGGTAGGTAATTTAAGAAAGTATATTATATTACAGTTGCTGATTAAATTGATAAAATTCAATAATAATTTCAAAAGCTTGAAAAGACGCTTAATTACCCTAAAAAGCAAAAAGTTCCATCAGCCACCAACTAGTTCTATCTTCAGGTCCTCGTTGTAAGGATTTATAAAATTCTTTTTGTATATGATAACCCAGTTTCCAAGAAAGGTAAATAGGTTTTGAATTATGTAAATACATGATGGTATTAAACCAGAGCGTAGACAGAACAAGATACTAGAATAATATCTGATAAGAAATTTTATAGCGTCTATGTAAGCTTGGTTTGTACCTTGTTTAAAAAAGAATGTTGAATTTTTCTATCGCTGGCGACGTTGCTTCACCTCTTTAGTCCCAAGTTTGATTTTGCTGGTCGATTTTATTTAATTACTTTGATAAAAAGTCTTACTCAGTTATTTGAACCCATTTTATGTTTTATATATTTTAATAATTTATTAAATGTGTAGACCATATTGTACAATAATAATATAAAATAGCCTACATTTACACCAATTAGCCTAGCCCAAAGTAAGCCCTATTAGTTTGTATTATGGAATCTAGCCTAACGGATATACATACATACATATTTATATTATACACAGATATTTAATATTAATAGAAACATATATAACTATAGTCTTGGATATATAAACATATATCCATGACTCAGATAAAATGCTAATATTCATCACACAAACATCTGCCCCTGCCGGGTTTCCAAACCAGGACCGTCGGGGCGAAAGACCGTTGCGCCAAACGATCGTATTTTATGTATATAACTAACTGATATTATAAATTCAGATGTAGGTTTTTTGTTATGCTTTTACGGCTTTTATGCTCAACCAATATTCTTCTAAGCTATTTCTTCTAATTTATTAAAAAAATAACATTTACTCCATTAATGGATTGCCCAAAGTAAGAGACGAAAGACAACCACGCCGCTTTTACAGGCATAATTTATACCTTATCAGTGTTTTGTATATGTTAAAAAAAATATTGAATACTAGCTGACCTGGCCACGCGTTACAGTAGGTATAATAAATTAAAATGAAACCTACGAATCAATAAAATATGAAAATGAATCCAGCAAAATGAAAAAATCATCAAAATTGGTTGAGTAGTTTTGGAATTCCTCACGGTCAAACAATGTGACAGGAACTTTTAGTATGTTTTTTAAGTGATAACGTCTTATAAATCGGTGAACGCCGGCTGCACGCACGAAAAAGCATGACTTATTGTAACGTTCCGTCATTGTCATGTTCCGCCTGAGTCAAGCGTGCAAGCGAGAACGCGGGATAAGCAATAGAGTGGCACGATCGCCCTAAGCGTTCGGCTTGTGACGCATCTATCTCTCTTCCGCTCCATGCGTCCGAGTAGAAGAGAGACAGTGGCAACACACAACTTACACGTGAACTGTTTTGTCAACTGTTTATAAAGTGAAGTGAAAAGTAAATGTGGTTTCCATTGTTTATTACAACAACAATTGTGGCAGAAAAGGTAATGAAATCTTGTATTTTAAGAATTTGATTAGCAATATTATATCATATATTTGTTCTTTGATTATTACAAAAGTAGCATGGGTCGACGAGTGCAGTAATAAAAGGTAATGTTATAATTTTGCTTAAACAATTATCATGACTCATATAAACGCATAAAAAGTCAACTGCGGAGGATCTTAAATATTACACACACACGCACACATATATATATATATATATATATATAAAAAAGTTGCACAGTATAACAGTATAAGTTATACAGTGTTACTTGTAATTAATCTGTATCACTTGTAATGTAAGAAAAAAAAGAAATGTTAATTTATCGAAATTTCTTTTTTTCAATTAACTCCTTCTTTGAATTATACAAAATAATGATAATTCAATGATAACAATTCAATTCAATTCATAAAATAACTTTCTTCTTCTGTTAATGTTAATGTTTATAATGTTTTCTTATAACTATATCACGTAAAATGATCGTCCCTAAACCGACTTAACAATTTATTTTTCAAGCGCTTTCTTATTTACGTTTAAAAAATAAATAGATAGTACCGGTGACATAATGTTAATTTATTTTAGTACAAAGAAAAATAACTATCTAGTTAACTTTATACACAAAGTGAAGCAAAGAGAAAAGTTGAATAAGTTTCTTTAAAAGGCGCTCAACAGTTAAAATTAAATTGGATGAATCGAAAATCAATCTATTTCTCTTTATCTCATTGACACTATCTCCTTAGATCAGTGTCATTCATTTCTGGACAATTTCATTTTTTGACTTTCTTAATTCCTATTCCTTCTTTGCGTCGTTCATCAAATTAAAGACATTTCTAAGGCAAGCGTATACTTCAAGCTATGTAAATTTTATACTTTAAATATCTATTATAAATTTTGCATTTCCAAAATTGCTAAAAAACAAGTAACAACAAAGTATCACGAAAACCTTCTATACAATTATTGAAGATTTAAGACAAAACTAGGATGAGCATTAAGTACGAATCATTTAGCTGACATTATAATCCCCTTATATTGTAGGTACTAACCGTATCTATACTAATACATCAAATCTTTTAACATTTTCTATTATTATTCGTAATTAATATCTACATAAGCTGAATTTATGGAAAAGGATATTTCATCTTTAATATTACTAGCTGACCCAGCCACGCATTACTGTATTATAAAAAATTATAAAAACTGTTATTCTACGGCTTATGGTAACTATGGTAACTATATATGGTAACAAACACACCCACAAAGTATTTTCGTAATATAATTAAGATGTTATAATATTTCCCAAAATATAAAAAGAATAACTGATGAAATAATCCGACTTCAATAGCAACCACAGTGGACTATTAGACTAATAATGGCAACCATTATTCATAAAGATGTTCTGATGAAATGTGAGATGAATGCGACATTTGAGCTGGAGATTTTAATTTGTAATATCAATAAGATATTTTAACATCATCTACCATTCCGCATATGATCTGTGCAATCCCTAGTATCATCAATAAACTCATAAATATGACAATGATTTAACTTAGATCTTATTCGACGCTTAAGTTCAAGTAACACCTAGAGAATTTTAAAAAGTCGTTTAATTATTTTATTCGTGTATGTTAGAAATCAATTTCTTTTTCTCTTAGAAACTAAAATCCATCTCAAAAGAGGCTGTTGTATTAAAAGGATATAAAAGCAATCTAGGACTGTCCGACCTCACGTATATCGTACGAAATAATCTTGTTTCTTCCCAGAAAGGGCCCTTTGAACAAAACACTCGCTCCTCTAAGTGCATTTTATTCCGTTAGACCCTTTGAGCAGCCTTGGGTACCGACCATTCAATCCTGAGCTGTCGGGAGAACCCTGTCCACTCTTACCACGTTTTGTTTTATTTGTAAGAAAAAGGGACTGGAGGATCTCCATATGCTGGATAAGAGGCAGTATATAGTCATTTACTAGAATTGGTTAAAATTCAATTATTCTCCGCCATTATTTGTGAGTCCAAGTTTCAAGTACGGAGTCACTTAGGACAGATTCATTCATCAAAAGAACTTTAGTTTCGAATTTAAACCTACGCTTTTATAACTAACTACTATAAATAAGCACCTGAATTATTAACGATGTAATTTTGTAGCGTCACTAGTTTTCATTTTTGTGTTTACTTATTAATTAGTTGATAGCAAAAAAAAATATCAAGAATTGTGATATAAATATTTGGCAGTAGAATTTTTTTAATCTTTGGCAGGTGCCATTTGAAAAACATGGAACTTCCGATTGATAGAGGTTATGGCCGAGGGAGGTTGTTGACTCCATGATCCATTTTATAAGTGGATATTTTTTTATTATTTGGCGAACTGACGCGGACACTCGTTGCTGTATTAAATATATATATATATAAGCAGTGTGTCAGCAAAATAATAAGAAAGTGCTCTTAACAAACATCAAGCTTAATTCTTGGAAAATAAGACTTAATTTTACACCTAAACAATTATATTACAAAGCCGGTTCTCTATTGTTTACACAGACAGATCCTCACCGCGAATGCCTATTGTATGTCCTAATATTTATTTTCCTGAAGCGAAATATCCTATTATTATATTCCTAAAGTGAAATTTTAATTTTCTTTTTTAATTATAATCCTTATATTCTATCGTCCTAGGGTGTGTTGGGATTCATAATTTTAAACAATACTAATTTGGACGATCCTAAAGTTCTAAAAAGAATAATAGAATGGCTATAATTTACATTTGGTGAAACGTGATAAAAATATTTTTTAGTTAGGTTAGGTTAGAACAGTGACTAAACTTAGCGCGAGCCAAGAAACAAGCGTGCCGCCGCCTTTTTAGGGTTCCGTTCCTCGAAAGGAAAAAAAGGGACCCTTATAGGATCACTTTGTTGTCCGTCCGTCCGTCTATTTGGTACAAAACAACGTCTTATAGCACAGATAAAGGAAAAATTGCGAAAACCGTAAATTTTTAGTTACGTCATATCATAAAAATATTTTACGCAACCCTCGGTGCGCGAGTCCGACTCGCACTTGGCCGATTTTTTTTTGCTTTAGTATTAAAAATAATTGCCTTAAGATAAAACTAAATTATGACTCACGACAGTTAATAAAAAAATAAGGTTAAAAATACTAAGAACTATTAAATAACTACGCACCGTAGCATTTTCGTAATCACCATAATTACCTCGGACAATTAATTAATTTCCCACGGTTCACAGAAATCATGTTCACGCATCAAGAAAACGCCGCTTAAAACGTCTACGTCTAATTTGTCCCTCAAAATCAACACTTTATGCAATCAAGATGTATAAAAATGCGTAGGTATGCGTATGTATTTTTTTAGCTTAGAAAGAAAGGGTTATTTTTAAAGGTTTTCTTTGGATTGATTAAGGACATATAATTTTATTTCGGCACTCGAATTATTATGTTATCTCTTTCAATGCGAGTTAACTATGTAATATAACGTTTGGTCAATATACTTATAATCCATTATAATATATCTGTAAATAACTGGTAAAAAAAAACTGGTTGGTTGCCTGTAAAGTCGGTATACGGGCGAAAGTTTTACGTGACAACGACTTTGAGTGGTAAAATAATTTTAATGTGAATATTCATTCGTATAGTAGGAAGAAGGATGAAATAATAGTAACAATTTAAAACATTTATTTATACAAAGAATTATATTTAAAACATTAATTTATAGGCACGCGTCCCTTCCACTTTTTATGTCTGTCTCTCTCGCTCTTAGGCGGGCTAACCATGCCCGAGTGGAAGGGACGCGTGCCTCTCACTCGCTCTCATTGTAAGCGCATATATAGTTGAGTGGGAGAGAGACGCAAGGCATTCGGCGGGCCTCTCTCTCGTTCGGTGACTCATCGTAACGTTACCGAGCGTTACACTTTTTCATAAGTGACTCCCAGCCGCAACCTAATTTAAGACGTTGTCACGTCAAAAATATGTAGACTTTGACACTTGATTCCTCACCTCGATCGAATAAATATAAAAAGGAGGTCGATATTGTGGAACTTAATCAATATTCACAAAGTAGGAAGCATCGGATGGGTGATCAAGGTTATAGCTTACCATGAGGTGTTAATGTGCTAAACTCATTGTTTATATTTTAGTCAATGCACAATTAAATCGGTATGGTGAACGAAGTAAATAATACAGTATAGAAAAGAAAAAATGATATGAATAGTTATCGTAATCATCAGATAACCATGCAAAAATTTACATGTTGTAATCGGGGAAGGCAACCTAATATTTCCGTTAATCTTAAATATAATGGAAATAACTGAATTTCTAAGAAATTCTAATTACTTTCATCATGAAACATAACGAAATTATGCTTCCAAGAACTTTCCGCGTGCTGCGAAGTATAATATTCTTAACATTATTATATCTTCTGTGTTGGGCCCTGAAAGTAAAAGGTCCTAATACCAGAGTTTGCAAACGAGGGTGACGCAAAAAAAAAGAATAATGACATCACTCCAGTCAGCGGATAATTCTCGTCTGTACTTTATTGTCACTTTGAGAAATTCGCCGAGCATTGTTTTTGTAGTTAGACCATTTTTCTTTGCCAGTAATGGCACAGAATAACCAATAATATTATGTACAGAATTACCATACTCAAAATACCTTACTGGTTTTTTTTCGTGTTTCCTCAACCCGTAGGAACTACTGTCGTTTACAGCATGTTTCATTAACATCTTTTAGACCGAGACAGATAGAGCAAAAGCTAAATGTCATTCACATTTCCCAAAAGTCAATAAGGAAAAACATCTCTAACTCCTTACCGGCTCCTACAGTTAGGTGACTAGAATTACAAAGTCACAATATCCGAAGTAACGGGCTCCATTTCTTTCCAAGAAAAACGTGCATTTTTAATAATGTTTAATTTTAAATTACTTTAACTTTTAATCATTTAAATTGTCTTTATTTCTAATTCCCATAGCATAAGAAGCATTATCCTTAGACTGGTTTGAGAGTATATGATGGTTAATTACTATTTATATTGCCCATTTTTTCAGCCTTCTCGCCAATGGACTCGCCTAGGGGCTCCGTGGTCCGTCCTTTTAGGATTTACGAAATAATATAAATTATGTCACTTAGGTGTTGTGGGATCTATAGACTTCATATGATTTGATTTAATACGTAACATTATTTGAGCGGATTCTAAATGCAGCAATCCACCTATAACTGCTGAATAGTAATGATTTAAACAAACTCCAACGATTCTAGTAGCCTGTCAATCGTGTAACCCAGTTCCTTAAAGATAAGTAGTTAGACACAGAAGAATTAGATTTGAACATGCTGTATATTACATTTTTCTAGTCTTTGGGTAAAAAACATAAGGGGCAAAGTCGTAGAAATGACACAGGACAACGATAAGTACAATTGTAAATATGGCCCGTAGACTTGAGTTGTGACATATACAACATAAAAAACCACCGCAGAATAACTCCACGTTATTCCAATAGATTGCTTCCTTGGCAGAAGTACTTTCTTTTTCTTTCAATTGGTGGCAAAAGTATCTCGTACTTATATCGCAAAACATTTGAGTTTACAATTTTATGGGACTGTCCGTTTATTATACCACATCATGTTTGGGATGACGTGTGCTAAGAGAATCTCCGTGGTAATGCGTATATTTAGCATATTTGTTGCAGAAAGTGACAACAGCAGGCATAATTTGTGAGTTAAAGTTAATCATGAATGGGTGGGTGGAACTAAAAACTCAACAATATTGAATTAAAATCAGTGTAAAGAAAATTGTAGGTAAACTCTTTTTATCTTGTTAAATGTTTCACGAAGTCATCTCTAAACTTTTAAATCTACTATTCTGTAAAGTTAACAATTATTAGTTCAGTTGTAATAAAACCGATGAAGTATGCCTTATAAATCAAATAGATATGAAATGAATAAATAATACAAAAATAGACTTTTTTATTATATTTCCGTACCCATGCACTCTATAAGAATTCAAATTCGCACTGCCGAAGTAAGTGTCGTAGTGTTCGGGGAATTTACATGCAAAACTCAAATTAAACGTTGGCACCATCACCATATCATTCGATGGTATGTGTATTTTCCTTCGCAAGTGTGTAATAAAATTCAATGTGAAATAAGTTGAGCGTCTTATTACATTTTTTTAGGTTAAAATAAACCTTATTTTTACTTAATCAGTCTACTATTTCTTATCTCAATAATAGGTTTTGAATTCGTCCAATATAATGCATTGTAGATAATATTAAATAAGAAAAAAAAAATCTAATCTCTACTTTTATATTTCTTTGTCATCAAAAGTTTATCAAAACGATTTAAAATATCTAATATTAATTATTACATTAATATTAAATATTAATGTAAAAATTCTTATCCAAAATGGGCATACTAATAGTATATATGTAAAAGTTTGTTGTTACTTAATAACGCAAAAATAACCGAACGGATTTAATATGGAATAAACAATTTTTTTAACGGATACTAGCGTACATAAGTATGTAGACTTATGTACGCATAAGTATGCGTACATAAGTCTACATATTTAATATAATCTACTAATATAAAGTTATCTCCTAATATAAAGTTATCTCTCTCTAATATAAAGTTATATTAAATCCGTCAGGAGTTAATGCCTTATTCAACTCACTGAGAATGCTTTATGAAATATATATTTTATACTGATAAATTTTAAATAACTCACACCATCTATTGAGTCCCGAACTAATCAGATTCAACAGCACAAAAACTGATTTACATGTTGCCTTAGAGATATATTTTTTTATCTATTTATTAATATTCTTAATATCCAATGATTAATCGAAAGACACAAGGTTTCGTCTTCGTAGATAAACTCTTTCATGATTTTCTTTTGTACTTAAATCTGGGTGACGTCAAAATTTTATATAACAAACTGAAACCTGATTAGCCGTGTGGTTATCATCCGATAAATTCAAATTAACTAACTTTACTGTGATTATAAAGTTTAAATAGAGATTGTTAACAACATCGAGTCAACACACAACACGTACTTACAAAGTAGCAAACCCTATTTAAACAGTAAAATAACACAAGTAAAATAACATGTTATGCTATATGGATTCCAGTTCAGCGTAGATTGCCGCGCTTATCCAGAGACATATGTAGTATCTTCATCTTTCCTTCAAAGCCTCTTCTCGACTAAATGTTGCTTTAAAGCTGCTTGACGAAGAGACGTGACCAGTTCCAGACTTCAAATGCTCAGCTCAACCAGCCCGACAATTCCTTGCCACACCTAACCGCTCTGCTTTTACGAGGATTTATACCCCCGTTATTTCTCCTTAGGTGCACGCTAAGGTATGTTGCATTATTTATACAATGCACCAATTTCGGTGCAATGACTCTTGACTCAGTTTAAGTCCACTGTTATAAGTTTAGCTGAATCGCTCGCAGTCCTTCCATTACAACAATTTACTTTAATAAACTGTTGGCGGCTTGGTGTTTCGATAAATCATTTTATTTATTAATTTTGCGTTCCTTGAGACGAACGATACTATGAATAAATAATCAAAATTATTAAAAATTGGGTACCGAGTTATTACACATATAAACAAAACCACTTTAACGGATTTTTCCACGCATTTTACAGGCCACATGTTGCAAATCCTGTGATTACGGCTTCTGTAAAGGCGTCAAAACGACAGATTTAAATATAAAAAATATGAATAACGCATCCGAAACCTTCAAACGTGTTTTATTCATAAAATTATTAAAGCGTAAAAACAAAAGACAATACTTACTAAATTTTTTTCTTTGATTTACTTTAATATTCTTAATATCGCCTAGTACTATAAAGCATCTAGAAATAGACTGCGTATCGTATGCATCGGAGAGTATTCATTTTTGTCTAGTAGCTAGAATATTCAGTAATTACTTATTATTAATTAATGGTAAAATCTTCAGTTTATAGGGCGCTTGGTTTCAATAGCTTTACGATTCAAAACAAGGTTAACTACAAAAAAACGGCAACAGTTAAACACTTTTAAATAGTACAATTTTCTTTCTACTATAATTGCATAAATATTTCTCGGGATTATTGGACAGTCGGGACTTTTTAAATACTGTATCCCATTTAGTAATTGATACATGCATATGCGCGTGTTATTTACATTTTAATAAACTCGTTAAGCAGTAATAAAATCTTTATGTGATATTTTCAAGTCTATTGTTGTTATTGTATTGTTTAAAAAAGTGTTTACATAAAAAGGGAAGTAATATAAACGCAAATAATATTATTGTAAACGTTAGCTGCTAGTATTAAAAGGCCTTCTCGTGTGATAGTTAAGCCACTATAAACTGTGTAACGCCCACAACGCAATTTTGGAGGCGTAAATCAATTAATTCATTGCTTTATAAAACCAACTACAGGGTTCTTTATGCATATTTTTGTATCTTTTTCTCTTAACACAGAATAAAAATAAAGCAAAATAAGTAATTTTAACTTAAGGAAACTTATATACCCAAAAAATGGGTCAAGCGGAAGTCCAGAGGAAGAGCATCATTAGGGTTACCCTAGTCACCCCCCGGGTATGTTCCGCGATTTTTCGCAGTTTTCGAATTATAAATTTTGTACTTATTTTTTGACGAAGCTTGATTTACAAGACATTATTGGTCAAATAGACATCAATTATTGAGGTGAGCTCTTGATATTTTTGTCCTAATCAGGTCAATAGATAAAAAGTTAAGTTTGATAACAGTACGCTACTAAGAATAGTTGAACCTCATGCTTAGTAAAAATATTAAATTAACAAAATATTCGAAAGCGGTTACAAAAAAAATTGAATTAAGTTGAAATTCCAATATAAAATCTAAAGGGAACCGATGATATAGTCCTTAGTAACTACCCTAAAGGCTTTTAGTTTCACAAGCCATCGATTAATCAATAGCGATGATTAATGAAACATCACACATTTGACAATACCCCGAGGCGCCGTGTGACTTTCAATCTTGTCATTCTACGCAACTCGATTCTAAGGAGTCGGTACGCGTAGAAACTGTCACTTATTAACTAAAACATCTTACTAAGCTTGAGATTCAACATTTTCTTGTAGAATAATAGTATCAAACTAAACTATATCTGTTTTTGTTTACGCAAAGTATGCAACTTACCAAATTCAAGGGAAAAAATCAAGTACTCATCTTAATAATTGATGTTTTAATGACCAATTTCTTGTAAATCAGGGTTGGTCAAAATATTAATAACACGAATAATACGAAAATAGAGTAATTTGTAATGTTTGTAATGCTCTATTCCTATACTTCCTCTTGACCTTAATTTTCGGGACAGCCCCTGTATTTGTCTTAAAATAAATATTTAAGTACTATCTATGGAAAAAGCCGAAGCCTTAACTTAATAATTTAATTAATTTAGTGAACGAATGAATGCTTGAGCATCAGCTGCAACTGCGCCACTAAGCTTAGTTTTTAATAGTTTTGATTCTCCATAATTTTAATTCGCCATTCAGGCAAATATACTGTGGTTTGGCGAAAACGTGCGAGACGTGAAACAAAATTATATTTATATAGTATTGGATTTAATACCTTATTGAACGTTATAAATTCTTCAATAAAAGCACAATCATTGAGTCAACAGCCAAAAGCAAATGGCTACATAAATGAAATTAAGTAGTTGTTATTCAAACCCATTGCGTTCTTACACGAATAAACAACTTGTTTAGGAAAATTTTGGCATTAATTTATTCTGATTATTACTAATAGACTAAGTTACGTTTTTACTGGTTGTTTAATAAAGTTTTTTATCTACTTTAATAGAGTCTAGTCCTCATCTTACCGTCGGGGAAAAGTTTTAGAACATTCAGTTGATAATTGGTGTAATTACTTTAAAATTCCACGTGAACCTCCAAAATTCGCTCCCAATGGACAGATGTAGATTACGGTGATAGTATAATGTATTTTTCTCGATTAGTAAATATAGATATGAATAGATTTAAAGTAGGTTGCAAACTGAGAACAAATGAAAGGCTAAGTAAAGCTCTTGAATCCATTAAGGTAAAAAACATATGCTGAAAATATTTTTGCAATAGTATTTTTTATGTGATTTAAACCACGTATGTAATTTAATCTTATTTTTAGAAGCAACAATACATGGCTAGCCTAATGGTTATGTTACTTTGACAGCTTATTCATTTTTATTACTTAGTGGGGGTCCTCTCTTTTTTGCTTGGGAATAACCTTAATTGTTTCATTGTTTCTAAAGATTAACCTCTATAAGCAATCTTACTGTTCCGAAAATTGCCTGTTCTAATTATTTTTTTTATAGCTTTTTAATTCTTTTATAACCTTAGCTTGGCTTATCTGTCTGAAATAAATAAAATAATTTTAATCAATTAGCTAACAAAAAATAAGCCATCTGAGAAAAAAAAACAATTATTTTATTAGTTTATTTTTGTAAATATAATTTTAAACATGTATATGTATTTTAAAGATGTGAATAGTAAACGTGGTGCTTGAAGTATCAAATTCTTAATTTTTATTAGAATTAACATCAAATAACTAGTGATGACTAACGTTCAAGAGATTTATTTACTACACAAGTTGTCTCCAAATGTTAATAGATGGCGGTGTACTTTTATGAATCACGGTGTTATTTTATATCGCGACAGTAGGATTATTTATTAGTAGGATTGCGTCTAATAGTGTCGTATTTCGCTTTATTCTGGCGTAGTACGCCCTTCGTACCTAATTTATATCATCTCGAAAATTTTCGTTCTTCGGAAAGAATGTTAAATCGTTATTCCTAACTGCATTTGCAGTTATACCACACCAATCTACACTGGTTAACGTGAGGCTTATTCTTTATATAGTATTTTCATATCTAGAAAAAGATTGAATCCTAGCAATGGGAACAATAACAGGCTGACGACAAAATGGCAAAACAATAAAAGTGGAACAAATTTTTAAGTAGAAAATTAAAGATATCGGTGTTAAGACTAGAAAACAAAGAATTTAATTGGAAGTTTAATTTGACACACTACTTTTAAAAGATTAGGCCGCTTTTTCAAATCCCACTTTCTTATTCGTCACATATCGTATTATACTGTCAACTTCAAACGTATTGTCAGTTACTGTGTGTACTTATGTTACAAGTGGTATTTCTCTTTGACTGGGTAACAATTAGTGTGATTGATAAGCTGTTTTCAAGGATTAGGATTAGGCCCTTAGGATACAATTTTAACCGAAACTAAATTAAAATTAAAAAGCTAAAAAATACGCTTTTATGGTAAACCGAACTAAAGAGTAAAAAATTAATTTTAATATAACAATTAAGTTATTAACGGTAAAAGCGTGGGGTGCTCGATATCGATTATTATATTTTGTTTATTTGTATAATTACTATCATGAAAACTTATAATTTTTAATGTCGTACATAGCTCTTTTGTCACAATGACATTAATTGTGTCGTTAATTAATTATTATATTGACATTTATTTTTAATTTTTCATTCGATCTACTTTTGAGTTATTTAAATTATTTTTATAATTTTCACATATTTTATGCATTTTTCAATGCGATCTTATAAGATAAATTATTATAATTGAAAATTCACTTGTGACCCGAGTCGATTTTTTTCTAGTATTTTTCTTTTATAATAATTTATTGAAACTATATTTCAACATTATATTTTTTAAGTAAAATGTTGATATTTCGTTCTTAACTTGATTTTGTTCATAATTCATATAATTTATTATAATTTCTTCGATAACATTAAAAAGAAACACTTTTTTTATTTTCTATATGTTGTTGTACTGTCATCGGCCTCTGATAAACTGATAAGTTTGCAAAATTTTTCATTAATCCGACGTTTTAAAGTGGGTAAAAATCGGGTTAGAAGATTCCATTACAAACAAAGGTACAAAACATACAGATGACAAAAATTTAAATACAGGTTTCAAGCTTGTTAAAAAAAATGAAATATTTTTAAATGTGTGTATTACACGTCCGACAATAACGAAAGATAGTATATAGAGGTTCAATACTTGACTGGCCATATAATACGTGAAAAAAAAACACACACATGTTGGAACTTTACAGTTTTCTAAAAATCTAAGTTGTGTATTACAAATCAGAGAAGCTTGCTGCTCTGTTGTTGATATCTAAACTCGAAATCGAATCTTTGTTGCTTTTTACAAATGTCTAAGATACGTTTAACAGTACACTAATAGAATATAAAATAACACAACTGTAGGTATTTAAACAGTAACTGTAAAAATAAAAGTTAAAATTATAGCGACGAGAACGCTTATTCCAGGAATTATCCATATATTTTTCGTTGCTTTCTCGACTTAAATATTAATTTTCCAACTAAATGACGGTCCATAGCAACAACATTTAAGAAATATTTGATTGAACAGTATTAAAGCTAGCCTGCTTAAAATTTCATTTGTCAGATCAAAGCCAAGGCAAAAGTTAATTCAAAAGCTCTAAGGAATAATAATTCCTAATGTACATTAAAATAATAGATATTTCAGAGATACTACCGTCTTTTTCACTACGCCTAAAACACGCCGAATTAAAATTTACGAACGCAATAGTTACGATTGTTGTGACCGGGATATCTGTTACCGCAAGTCTTTTGAGAAATGTGTTATTGCACTCCCGGATTCTATTTCCTACCTGGATCATATAGCAAACATTTTCATTTTTTTATTGTAGACAAAGGAAGGACAAGTTGAACATGCTTGAATATGCAAAAAACTAATCTATTGTTTGTGTGTTTGTCTGTCCGCTCTTTTTCCCGCTCTATTTCCATTGTATCAATAACGTTACCATAGCAACGCGTTAACCGCTAGTAGTTCGTCTACCGAACGCTAGATGGCGCTAACGGAAAAATATTTAATAATAGAAAAAAAATTAAGAATTTTGTCCACCCGTGCGAAGCCGGTATGGGCCGCTAGTCTATAATCTAAGAACACAAATTTGTTATTTGTGTGTTTGTCTGTCCGCTCTTTTTCCATTGTATATGCGTTACCATAGCAACGCGTTACCATAGCAACGCGTTACCATAGCAACGCGTTACCGGGTCAGCTAGTTAATCTAATAAGACAATAGGTTCATGCCCGCCGTTGTCTATTGTTTTGTTAAGTCTGTTGTTTCACCAAAAATGTGAAGCTAGCTAAGATATGTGTAAAGGAAAGTCCTTATTGGATAGAAGTAAATAAGTAGACAGAGCGAGAGTAAATTATTTCAAAGCGTTTTATTTAATCTATTAACAACATGTGCTTAAGCTTACTTCTTAATTAGGCTGCTTCCCTACTCTACGTATAGTAAAACTCTGAAACGAGTGTGTACTTTAAAACGAATCTCTAAATTCGGGCTCCGCGAGGAGCTTGATCCGTACGAAACCCCCATTTCGATCCGGAGGTCAGCAATGAGTTAAGACGTGTATATTTATAGATAGCATGGAAGCTTTTGGTTTTTAATTTAAACATTATATTAGGGTAAAGCGGCCAAACTAACTAAATCAAACTATTCTCTCTATTTCTCTCATTGACAATAAGCAGTAATTCCATGGTTAGCGATAGTGAAAATAGCAAAAATACCCACACTAGATTACTATTTGAGAAAAATAATATCGAATATTTTTCAGTTTTTATAATACCTAATGTTTTTTTCTATTTATTTGATTTAATATGACAATATGTATATTACAATAAAAATCTGTAGCTCCTTTCTGTACTTATATTTTTTGGACAAATTCTATGATAAATATTCGCTTTTGTTTGATAATTTGTCTGATTGTTTGTCTATCTGTCTGCCCTTCTTAAGTCCTAAACGGGTTTACCGATTTCGATTAAATTTGGTATATGGTAAAAACATGTGATTGTGCAAATGTCAGGCTATATTCAAAATCTATACCTAACTAGTCTGGCCATAAATACTGTTACATAAAACTTTTTCATTTTTTCATCTTTTTGGTTTATTTGAATTTGGAACGCGTTAATTATTTTAAAAAATTCTTTCAATTTCGAGCCATTTCACACATTTTTTCGTGTTGATTATCAAATTACATATGGACTGGGGCCTTAAAGAAAGTAGAATTACAGTGATCGCCTTTCAGAAAGTAGGTATGGTGCCGTCGGTCATATTTCAGACACTTCAAAAGCTTGCTATTAGCCGTATGTTCGTATATCGTACTATCAACAACACTTCCTCTGTCGAAGACCATAAAGTATCGAGGCGGGCTCGTGCTGTTAGAACTAAAGGCTGCTAATGCTGTTAAAGCCAGAGTTCGTCGAAACCCCATTACGAAGCAAACAATCTTATCGCGAGAAAAGAAGATTCCGAAGACTCTGTCGCGTATTATAAAACAAGACCTCTCGGTGCTTATCGTTGATATACAGGACATGCCCTATATCAATCTTTACAATTTAAGAGAGTGGGTCGATGCCATTGTGATCAAAATGCCTTCTGTCACGATACGCAGTTGAAAGGCACAATGGAAAAGAAATAACCAACATTAAAAAACGAAAATAATGCATTTTTTCCAACATACTCTATTACCAAATGAAGTATTAAGATCTAATTGAGTAATCGAATCGGTTAATGAAACTAAATTCTTAGGACTGATAGACCATCAACTTAACTGGAAATCTCACACAGAAAAACTGATACGAAGGTTAAACACTTTTGTTTGCACCTGGTCACAAGGCACGAACTACCCAAGCCTGACTACCAAACCAACGTTACGGACTTTATAAGGGCTGAAGACTTTCCTATGGAAACAGTCCGTAATTGCATAGGTTCGTGGCCAGACAGATTAAAGGCCTGTATAAAAACCAAAGGTGGCTATTTCAAATAGAATATTTTTTATATTTGCTGAGACATTAAAAGATATGTACATATAAGTGTTTGTAATATTACATTACTTCATAAAAATACATTTCCATTTGTAATAGAACTTATGGTCACACTAGGTACTACTATATAAATCTGTAGGTTCTGTGTGTACATTTATTTTTAAAACAAATCACACATATTATACTGTCACGCCTTAACTACTCAATTCATCATGAAATTTTGCAAATACTTTGCCAGGGGTACAGAAAAATACATAGAGTATCTTTTATCCAGAAAAAAATAACGTTACCGCGGGATAAAAATATAACTTTTAATCGCTAGTTTACATTAACGTGAGCGAAACCGCGGGTAAAAACTACTAGTTAGTTATAAAATATAATAATTTTTATCGATATATATCGATCGATAGCGAAAATACTCATACTAGACCTAAAAAGTATTCATGCTTCTTGAGCAAAATGAGTTCTAATATTGTATTGATAATATCTGATATTTTATCTATTTAAGTGCCGATATATTATTTTGATTGAAAAATACTAGAAAACATCGAAGCGGTTCACAAGAAAATTCTCAAGCGGGGTTCAAACCCACAATCTATGGATCATCCAAAAAATATTTGTTTCAATGTATTATGGCAATATTATATACATGTTATAATATTTTCATGTTCAATTTTTAATTTGATATGGATGTTAAAGTATGTCGTGCCCATCAAATCTACTAGATTTCTGTGGCATTGTTTTATTTATAATTTATATATTTTTAATGTAAATAAAAAAATGATATAAGAGGAATTCTATAGCGCAGTTTTTAGTGCATTCTGTACATGATTGCGGTAATTAGCAACATTCGCTAAGCCCAGTCATAGTTTGGGTGAACATAAATTTTTATTTCGTGCTCCCCTCTGCTTCAAAAACTGTTTGCCTCATTTGCATCCATAATTATTAGCTCCTACTGTATACAACTTAATAGGCTGACAATTTTCTATACTATTACAATACAACAATATCTATTTGGTTTGACGACTATTCTTTCTCTTCAGATCATACATCAATATTTTTTTCATTACCCTACGTTTCGTTTCAATAAGCAATTATCAAATGCCAAATTATAGACTTTCTCGGAATTGATATGAATGTGATAACAGTGTGAGGTCACTTTCAGTGAATTTGGGGCCACTTAACGCCCGAAGTAGCGGGCTGGCGTCGGATAGCCTGTTGGCTCAAATAACGGAACTTTTGTTACAAACCATACAAGTGATGAATGAGCGACTTCCAAATCAATATTATTTTATCGGACGTTTTTTAAAGAAATCGTTTCCACTGGTTCCTTTATCCTCCATTTGCCTTTATTATTGCTTTTTTTAGTTTCAGGATTCCGTCCGTTGCTTACGACTATATAAATCTTTATCAACGGAAGAAATAGAAGATCTGAAATATCAATTCCAAGAAATTTATAGATGGGGTATGATTTTTTTACAGACTTACTTTGAATTTGTACATATTAAATACGCTTTTTCCCATGAATAAGTATACCAGTTCATCGAGTAATTAAAGAATTTTTTTAATAATATATAAATAAATAAATTATTATATATTATAGGTAATGGCACCTTAATCGTGTCCGATTCGCGTAAATATAAAATACTTTTTGTTCAAAATGAGCATTTTCAATGCATTTATTGAAAGTCAACTATGCCATATCGTATGTTCTACGATAGTGACCTAGTACCGCATGACAACATTACCTTATAGTACTTGAACTACCAAACTCCCACTTGTTTAGCGTGTGACTAATAATTTTCGACATCGTGCAAGGAGATATGGAGCACAATAGTAGAGAGTACACGCATAGTTTTCTTAGAGCCCGGTCTTCTATATTATATCTTTAAAGATTTAAATTCTGTAAAATATTTTAGCTTTGTATTGTGTCCTTGGTGATAGCGTTTTATTTAATTAAATAGTTTGGCAATACGAAGAATGAAGTGGTTCAAAGCTGTATTTATTTTGTAAGTTTTTGGTTGTTGTTTTCAGTGTGTTTGTTTATGTATATGTCGCAGTAAGATAGATAAAGCTGTAATATAGTTATATCCCTAGGGATATAATTATATAACGTAGCATAGTTATACGAAAGCGATTCATTACTATCTCACTAGGAATATAGTTATAAAACGGTCCAAGTTTAGTGATATACTTATATTACTAGATTAAGTGTAGTGAAATAGCTTTCGGAGTGTGCGGCGCAGGCGGCGCGCCGCCTCCCCCGCGGCGGGGGAAGGGTTCGTTGTGTTTAGGCGCTCCCTAGTAAAGAACGTAAGAAACGTAAAAAGTAAAGAAATCTCATAACTGTTGATTAGCTTTAAAAGATTTTTAATGTTTGATTAGTTTTAATTGTATTGTTAATGTTTAAATCCCAAAAAATATGATCGTTTTAATTATAATTGAAATTACTTTAATACGTGTTAATGTCACAAAGTATTGTAACTAACTGCAGGAAACATAAAGTTGATTTTTTTGGATTAAGATAAAACCAATATAATAATATTGTTTTATTTAATTATATATGGTAGCTTTCTATTTCACTAAGCTTAATCAACTAATATATTTATAACACTGAACTTAATCTAGTAATATAAGTATATCACTAAACTTGGACCGTTTTATAACTATATTCCTAGTGAGATAGTAATGAATCGCTTTCGCATTACTATGTTACGGTATATAATTATATTCCTAGGGATATAACTATATTACGGCTTTATCTATCTTACTGCGACATATACATAGTACGTGTATTCAAGTGATTATAAATCCACTTTATTATTTTAAAATTTGCTTGCGCTTTCTTTGAAAATGATAACCTCAACGAGTTTATGTTGACGTATTTACCTATTTTCATATTTTTGTGCACCTTAGAGGCTTACTATTATGGCTTATTATTATTTAGACCTGATACAAAAATACTTTGATGACTTAGAATTTTATTGAAATTTATTAAAATAATATGTCTAAAGCATGTTTTTGTTTGTATTTCATTAGTGCTAGCTTTAGATTCTGTTATTAAAACAGGCTAAGATACGGTCGCCAGCACATTAAATTCTGCGCATTCTAAAAATAAATTATCTCCATTACAAAATGTCAGTTTAAACATTTAATTTCCAAACTATACATGATTACAGTCATCTCCAATTGGAATTATAATAAATCATTAATAATAATTACTTGTAATTGATAAGTAAAATTAATCTTTAAAAAAATCTAAAAATAACCCCAACTAAAGCATAAATGTAAAAAAAGTTATAAGTTCAGTAGAAATCACTCTTGATCCGGTGCCACCGCTAAAACAGTTGAGATTTAGAGTCACCGCGTACCATAGCTGTTCTATTAATCATGTGTAGAAATGTACAACGTTCCAGAATTTTTTGAAGACATTTTTAACTTGCAGAATTAGATGCGATTTTTTTAAATAATTCATTGACATAATATATTTAAACCAATCATTTTTCCAGTACGGTATCACACAATAAAATGTTCACAGCGATAAAAAGAAAACCTAGTCATATGAAGATGAAGTGACCAAATGCATATCTTATTAGTGTATCAGTTAAGGCATTTACATGTTGGTGGCAGACACTTAATCCCACCCTCGGCTGAGGTTGTCGCTTTTTTCACTAGCAAATTTATTTCAGAAAAATATGCTTTTACCTTTCAGTGCTTTAATTACCTCTAGCAGCCAGAGTCAAAGCACGAGACAAAAACGAGGACTCATATTCCCTCCTACGAGTCTGTACGGGGTAAGCCTTACTTTCTGTCGAATTTCAATCTTAATGAGTAACTTAATTGAACTGAACTACTACTAACTGAATTCTCTTTTACAGACATTCGTCGCTATTGCTGTCCCCGTCGATATACCGGACAAAAACGTATTTGTTTCGTATAACTTCGAATCCAACTACAGCGTGGTCACGAACATCACTGAAATAGACGAAGTGCTTTTTCCTAATCTGCCAGTAAGTTTATTTTTCATCGTAAAAGTGTTTTTAATCTCGCCTGATGTTGAGCAGTGATAAGACCAAAGGTAAAAGCGTACTTAACTCGGGATTCTTCTGCTGAGAAACTGATAATCTCACCTCTAAGTGACTAGTGATCGAGCGCTCGCGAGGCAACCGTCGGGTGCTGCTTATTTTATTTATTTCGCTGCACGTATATTCGTGCAATTTTATGGAGCAAGCGTATTGGATGCACGCCGTCACAGTAACTATAACTTCTCTATTACTGTCAGCATAAAAGAACAGTGGATTATTGATATCGCATCTTTCTTTAATAAGACAAAATTGTGCTAAAAGATTACCCTTTTTAAAATACGAACCAGGAATCTGGTTTTGAGCACTTGTCCAGTATAAACTAAATGTAAAAACTACTGTCAGCAAGGAACCACCTATTTATATTTGTTGCAATTTTCTCTATCTCTCTCTCTTTTCACAGATACCAACGATGCCTTTAATTTCATATTTTTGTTTGAACCTAACCTTTTGACTCCTTTTCTAGTACCGAACATAACAAGTGTGCTACTATACCATCCGAATTTTAGTGCTTGAGAACAGTTTAGTTACCGATGGTTGACAAGCATTTATTTATAAAGAATGTTAAAATTATTAAAATAATGCGTTAAAATAATGCGTAATATATATATATATATATATACTAGCGGCCCGTCCCGGCTTCGCACGGGTGGACAAAATTCTTTAAATTTTTTCTAGCATTCAATTTAGCCTATGACACTCAGCAATAATGTGCTTTTCTATTGATGAAAGAATTTTTAAAATCGGTTCAGTAGATTCCGAGATTACCCCTTACAATTTAACAAATATACAAACACACAAACTTTCTATATATATGTTTTACAGCGATGAATTTCGAAACTAATCAACCGATTTTGATGTTTTTTTCATTTTATTGGATTTGTTACGACTACGGACATAGGATCGAATTCATTTTAATTTATAATACAGCAACGCGTGGCCGGGTCAGCTAGAACAACGACGAGGAGTAAATACTCACTGTATCCCTCGTTGTATGTTAAATATTTGGGTTACGACGATCCAAGTTCGTATTACATTGGCGAGGATTTACTTCTGTCCGCTTAAAGCTCACATTTCAATCGCTGACCTACGGCATCTTATATTTATTTTTATTTTATCAAAGTAGCTTACTTAATAATATAATATACTCATCCATATTTGAATAATTAAAATAGTGTTAATTGTATCGTTCTTCCAAATTGTATGCAATAAAATTTATTGTAATTTTTATTTTAATGAAGTCAACTCAATTTATTTTTTATTTAATTCTAGATTGCAATTATTATTGTGTAATATAAATGTACGACTTGCCTGTTTAAAGATGCTGTTGGCACATATGTATGGAGTTTGAGGCAATGGGTTTTGTTCTTGTAATGTGTACCTATAAATCTTATTGCTGCAAAACTTTTTTGTGTGACAAATAAAAAAAATCAATTTAAAAAAGGTTAGAATTTTTTAACCTTTTTTAAATAACCTTAGCGGTCTTACGCATGTCTAACTCAGTAAGTTCTCACTTTTAATGGCAAAGGTCTCTTTAAATAGAGATAAATATCTTTCATAAAATACTATTCAAATACCTCAATAAATATAGTACACAGATATTAATATACATTATACACACTTACTGCTGCTGTTTTGGACGAATAGCTTTCGGTGCGTTACGGGTCATAAACTTCCCGTATTGATACTGGCATTAATGCCTTACAACTTAATAGGTCTTTGGAGACATGAGATCTCGATATTACTCTTCAAATTTAGATACAGTGAATACTTTACTACGTCTGTGCATTTGTAAAGATGTAGACATAATCAGCTGCGATACATTTTCGCGTCCAAAATACCTCAGTGCCTTAAGACGAAAGTCTTTAACCAGTATGTGTTGCCAGTGATGACTTATGGCACTGAAACGTGGTCGTTCACTATGGGTCTTGTAAGAAGGCTCAAGGTCGCCCAGCGGGCCATTGCGGGCCATTGCCCGCTATGGAGAGAGCTATGCTTGGTGTTTCCCTACGCGATCGAATCAGAAATGAGGAGATCCGTAGGAGAACAAAAACCGCCGACATAGCTCAAAGAATTGCGAAGCTGAAGTGGCAATGGGCAGGACACATAGCAAGGAGAACTGATGGCCGTTGGGGCGGAAAGGTTCTCGAATGGCGACCGCGTGCCGGACGACGCTCAGTGGGTAGGCCCGCTACGAGGTGGACCGACGATCTGGTCAAGGTTGCGGGAAAACGCTAGATGCGGGCAGCACAGGACCGATCGTTGTGGAGATCCTTGGGGGAGGCCTATGTCCAGCAGTGGGCGTCGTATATATGATAATGATGATGAGACATAATCAGAGAATTGAGATACAAAATGACAATTTCTCGCCATCAATGAAAGTTGCAAATAAAATTCATCTTTATTTTATTAAACGGATACCGTTTTAAATTACTATAGTAGTATAAACGAGCATACTTTGTATTCATAATAATCGTGTATATATTTCATAACACTTCCTTATCAATTCCAGCTTATTAGCTCCCGACAAAGCCGAAGCATCACGAGAGAGTTGGCGTACACGGTCCTAGAGAACAGGTTCCAACAGTAAGTAATTCTTCATGAAATTCTTATAGGAAAATGTAAACTTTATCAAATATATCTTTTCCTGATTTATATTTTTACTCGTAATTCTTAATTATCCTTTTTATGAACGTATGAAACATTTAGTGTAGATTATTGTTATTTTTCTATGTACTTTTATAAATAAATCAACCCTGATGATTTTGCATAGGGTTTTGATGGATATTTATTTAAGAAAATTTTGAAATTTTTCATAGAATTGTTATGTTAATTACAATATACTCTCAACATCTATCATGTTCAAAAGCCAGTTATAATTTTTACAATTACAAATCATTGCTTGTACTGTTTACTGCTACCTACTAGGTATATAAGTACCGTTATGTTCAAAATTATAGGGATTTCATATTTTTAAAACACTACCTCCATTAATTTCGTATGATTTCAGTATTTATAGGCTGACTTCAAACCCTTGGGAAATTATTTTTCTAATAAACCACAAACACACTGTTTAATATAAACGGATATTTTCCAATGTTAATACAAACCGTAAAGTTAAGTTCAATAATCTCAGACCGTTGTCCTTTTCGTCTATACGCTTTTCGTACCCTCTATCTACCACATTGATGGCCACTGTAAATTCATTTATGGCCTGTCAAATTCCAGGCACGGTATGCGTGGAAGAGAATGCATGCTTCGGAACATTTGTGAGGCGGCCGAGACTCCACTACATCATAACGGCTTGCTCGGACACATCATGCATATCATCTTCACGTAAGTTCCATTCTCATTACTTTGTTAGTGTCGGCAAATAAGTCGCTTTGGATGAGTAAAATAAAAAAGGGTGTTTAGTATTTTGACTACCTTCTTGGTCGAGTGGGTCGCCATGTCAGTTTTCATGATAACTTCACTTTAAGGTCCCGCGGTTTAACCACCACTAGGTCAATATAGAACGAACTGTTCTGTATTGCTTCGGGTCTGGGTGTTTTAAGTACCGTTGTTTCTCTATTCCATAACACAAGTGTTATTGTTAAAATTAAGTTAATTTATTTTGCTGTTACCATTCTTCAACACTTGCGAGCCTGGACGAGCCATTCCTGTTTTTTCTTGTTTTGTCTGAGTATTTCATCACAATTTTCTCTTTGTTACTATAATGACGCAGTAATCTCTTATAGTAATCTGCGGATGACGCTGCTGGTTGTATAATTAGTAATAAGATACTTTATATTTCTATAATGTGTAAAATACATTGTACAACTGTTTGTTATCCCTCTTATAAACAAATACAAAAATAAATACAAGTGCTTTAGGTACTTGGGTTCATAACAATGTACAATACTTATGGAAAATCTCAAAAACAATAAACTTTGCAAAAATCCCGTTCTAAAATAATGCTAATGTTACTATGTTTTTAACAATGGGTTTTTCTTTCTATGTTAGCTTTCATATTCATAATCAGATTTCATACTCAATTTGACAAAAATAATTATCGAGTCTGTGCCTTGTCAAAAAGTTATTCTGAGCATCGCTATCGTGAACACTTGAAGCTGGGGTGACACAAGTGTGCTGCCAACCATGACCCCATCTCCGTACTCCTTACATATTCGATAGCAAATTTTATAAAACCAGCAACTGGAAACTTCTGTCCTTTATGAGCTTGCCGTCTTTTGTAAGCAAATTAGCCTTTTACTGTACTACTAATTACATTTAAATTGTTTTTAAATTAACTTTTATAAATCGTGATCCATATTATATTTTTAAACATCCTACTGAAATAAATAAAATATTTAAAACCCACTTTCACAGAATAAACGACGCGTTTATATATTTTACTAGCTGACCCAGCCACGCGTTGCTGTGGCACAGTAATTTTATTTTTCTAAAATAAAAGTAGCCTAAGTTACTCCTTATTACATCAACTTCCTGCCAATAAAAGTCCCGACAAAATCGGTCCAGCCATTTCAGAGATTAGCCGGAACAAACAGACTGACAGACAGACAAAAATTGTAAAAAATGTTATTTTGGTGTATGTACCGTATATATACTCATATGCATGTAGTAAAAAACGGTTATTTCAATATTACAAACAGACACTCCAATTTTATTTATTTGTATAGATTACATTTAATACTAGCGGCCCGCCCCGGCTTCGCACGGGTGGACAAAAATTCTTTAATATTTTTCTAGCATTAAATATAACCTGTTACTCAGCGTGAATGTAGCTTTCCAATGGTGAAAGAATTTTTGAAATCGGCTCAGTAGTTTTTGAGTTTATTCATTGCAAACATACAAAAATACAAATCTTTCCTCTTTATAATATTAGTGTAGATAAACGTTACAACTTTACAATAGCCGTGATCAGGTCATCCTGTGATAACGACTCCTGTAAAGTAATAAAATATATGAGAGAACAACATTAAATACATTTTTCTGTACCCAAGTCAAATAGCTTTAACACTTGTGTTATGGAATCCAGAAACAACGACGTTACCACAAGAACCGAACCCAAACTAATATAGAAAAGTTCATTTTCTAAATTGACTAGCCTGGGGATCGAATCCGGGATCTCGGAGGGGCCTTACCATTAAATGAGAGCCACTCGACCACGTAGGCCGTAACATAACTAGTCTAAACAGAAATTACTTTTAACCGATTTTCTTTTATATTATCACAGGCCATCATCATCCCGTGAAGAAGGATTAGACGATGAATACTATGAAGCTGAGCTGGAGGGGAAAAATGGCAATTGTGACCGCTACCTTGACGACTGTCCTTTTAGTTTGTTTGACATTATCACAAAACTAGTAGAAATAAGACCATCAACATAGTTAATTAAAAATACTCCAATATTAATGTAAACGTTTTATTTGACAATCTTAGGAGTTTGATGGAGGTTAGTACGTCTGACTTGCTTGCTGGTGTTAGGCATCTTTCATAGGGGCTGGCATCTAATAATAGATGGTTGACCTAGAAACCAGTGTTCACTTTAGTCAATTAATTAATTTGATTAATTTTGAGCGGTTTTAATAAATCATAGTGTAATTATTAAATAATTCACTAATCTATAATTTACTAACTATATTTTTAACTCATAGTCCTTTAAAATTGTATATTCTACGTAAAAAAATAATAGAAAATAATGATTCAATTATTTAACAACATTTTTATTAATTATTTAAGAATTCAAAAAATATAAAAATCTAATGTTCAGATGCAGGCCAATCACCAGGCCGTAGTGATGAATTCTAAAAAGGGTATAACATAATGCCAACCTGTGAAGTGGAGTACAGCGGGGGGTTTTGGTGGGTTGCCCGTTAGCCCTTTACTTACGGGTGTGTCCCACATAACCCACCATTCCCTCAACGGTGGAGTATGCGTAAAGTATTTCTCTTCGTAAAAAAAAGTTTGTGCCCCTGTAGCAGAGTCATTAATAGGTTGATGTGACGATATTGATACGACAACTGACAAAAAAAGTTATATTTACTTAAACTAACAAAAAAAAGTATTTTGAACATTTTGAAATGTTTTAATATTAAAGGAAAGGCTAGAGAAAATACAGACGGCGTCAAAAATTTGGCTACGGCGTTAAAAATACGCTGCTAATTATACGGATATTAATTGGATTGAACAGATAGTTTCTAAGTTGATGACAAAGTTCTCTAATTCAAGCATTTTGGCACACAGGACAGTGGGACATATAGAATCACCAAAAAGTCACTTCAACCAAGGATAACAAACATTTTCTAATTCTAGTTAAAAATTACACAGAAATTATCTATTAATAAAAAAATGTATTATAAATGAAAGGTATGTGAGTAAAACAATAATAGTTACTTTATTATTTTTATTTTACTGCGCTTTTGAATATAATAAACATAACTTTATTTAAGTACACTATAAGTAGATTTACATTTTTATTCATTATTTTTTTATTCATAATTTACAACTTAAATTCACAGCCAATATATAGAGAAGACGATGATTATATACCCTCAGCTTAAATATTATTAAACTGAAATAATTTTTAAGTTTTAAAAACCGACATTCCTTTAGCTCTTTGCAAATAAAACAAGTTATTGAATCGTAGTTAATAATGACATAATTTTATTTTTATAGATTATTTATAATAAGCAATTAACTGTACGATTTTATATCTACTGAAAATTAGTTATAATTAACTTTTTTTTTATACTTTACAATAAACATGAAACAAAATCGTCACGCAAATGATACGGAAGATCAGTCTGCCTAGTACCTACAAAAATACCTACTACTAATGCGAGAGAGTTTTCTAGAAACCAACTAAAGATTAATAAGCACACTTATCATTTCGGAAAGTGATTGCCACTTCTCGCCTAATAAATCGTGCTCTGACAAATTAAAACGACTTTAAAATCGATTTACATACTTTTGGATAAGAATTGACATATAATAGATAAATTAGAAGTTATTATTTTTTATTTAATAAATAAAAACATCTAATTATGTCTTATCTAAAGGCTAATATACAAATTCGACAAAACAGCCGACCGTAGAATGGTTGGCCGTTTTCACTTTTTTGATTTGAGTTATTTTAGTTAAAATAACTTTTCCAATTTTATCCTGCTGATAACATTTTTTGATTTGAGTTATTTTAGTTAAAATATTTTTTCCAATTTTATCCTGCTGGTAATTTTAATTTGAGTTATTTTACTGAAAATAACTTTTCCAATTTTATCCTGCTGATAACATTTTCTTAATTTGAGTTATATTACTGAAAATAACTTTTCCAATTTTATCCTGCTGATAACATTTTTATATTTGAGTTATTTTACTTAAAATAACTTTTCCAATTATATCCTGCTGATAATATTTTTTGGATTGAGTTATTTTAGTTAAAATAACTTTTCCTATTTCATCCTGCTGATAACATTTTTTAAATTTGAGTTATTTTACTTAAAATAACCTTTCAAATGTTATCCTGCTGATAACATTTTTTCATTTGAGTTATTTTAGCTTTGATGATGCAACATGCTTGCTTGTTCTAAAGAAATATTAGATTATTTATCTATTAGAAGATTTTATCTAAAAGATACTAAGCTGCTTCAGTTAAGCGTGTGATGATCGTTTTCTGGATTACATCAACCCAATCAATCAGTGCAAATTTTATAAAATACCGAAACAGATAAGCAATACAAATATCCCTATCGAAAGATTCTTCTTTCCATCATTATAAAGATTGTATTCTATGTGAAAATGTCGATCTATACTTGGGTAATGGGTAGTGATTGAGATTTTTTACTTATCATAAAATATATATTATTCAAATAATGACTGAATATTCTGATAAATAAACTCTCAATGGGTAATGTTCGATACATATTCAGTCTATTGCCATGTAAATTTTAATACCAAAAAAATAAATTCGTTTTCTATCAATTATTTCTGATAATCCTACCTGCTACAAGTATACTCTATTTATATGTAGTGTCTTTTTAGGTGTTGGGTTTTTTTAACTATCCAGTTTATAATATAATTTTACCATTATACTTTTGTTACATCATATTTTAAGTCACAATAAAATTTATTAGAAAAACACTTAACATCTAGATGCTGTGTGCAATTAAATTAATAATTTATTTTATTACATTATGAGTGACTTAATTATCTACGTAAAGAAACTATCAACAAAATTTCAGAATACTTTTTAGTGTATTATATAGTTATTTAATTTTCTAATCATTTTTTTTATTTTTCCCATCATATCCATTATAAGTAACACTGGCCATTCAAAACAGAAATAAAATCAAAAGGGATTCCATTAAATTATATTTAAATATGTATTAATTATAAACATTTTCACATTGATATATCTTTGAACAGAATTACGTCAGTAGCATACATTTATGGCTTTAGTATACTACAAAACATTTTCTGGTGAATGGTGAAAAAACCATAAATTGCTGATTAAACTACTAAAAAAATTACAAATTTCATCTTCAAGATATTCACTTAGAGTTCAATATCAGTTAAGAAATTCATATCGTGGTAGCTTAGCCAAGAATTCCTTTGTCATAATATTATTAATCTCATTTAAGTGGTAGTAAATAAACTTTCTAAGAATTCAACTTACAATACCGATTGTTTCAATATCCTTCGGGTAAAAAAAGTTATTCTTCCTCATGGGTATCGAAGATATCTGCTGGTCCACCGGGACCCTCGTATCATAAAGAGAAGGAGACTGGAAGATTATGCCGAAGGTTCCCACGAAGCAAGCGATGGTGAAGAGCCACAGAAAGAAACGATCCAACACCATGGACATGAACTTCCAATCTTCGACGACCTGTGAAAAGAGAAAATATTTAGGCCCTTTTTATATTCATCATTAACTTTATATTGTCCTCGCATTCGAGACTGTTTTCACAGGCCTTAACTATATATATATATATATATATTAGATAAAGATTATAAATTATTATTTTTTTTGGACACTCTTCCATCTTAACCTGCGCAATCACCAACTTTACTTAGTCTTTGATAAAAAGAGAACTGAAAATCGTATACCTAATTAGAATCGAACGATTAGTCATCCCACAGCTCTGGTACTGGTATTTACATTTGCCTAGTAATACTTCAAACGAGATTCATACATATTCGAACTGCTCTTTTACTGGTTAATGAAATGTAGCTATTGAATTTTTATGTGTTATTCTTCATATGAGAGCCAAAAGAACCACCCTAAATAACACCAGGAAGTATCTTACGTCGCCGATACATAATCATAGTTGCGTTTATAAGCGTGCATTCTTGTATATGCCATAGTTAATAATTATGCATCAAATTACTATCAACATAATCCCTACTAATATTATAAATGCGAAAGTAACTCTGTCTGTCTGTCTGTCTGTCTGCTACGCTTTCCCGCTTAAACCTCTCAACCGATTTTGATGAAATTTGGCACAGACAATCTTTAGTCCCTGAGAAAGAACATAGGCTACCTTTTATTGCGAAAAAAAGGGATGAAGACGTTGAAATAGGGGTTGAAAGTTTGTACGGGATTTCTTAATTTTAAAAGATAAAACCATGAAACTTTATATTTAAGCACTTGATAAGATATAATTAAACATTTGTTCTAGCGTTTTTGAAATTTCGACCAGTGAGGGGGTGAAATAAGGGTTGAAAGTTTGTATGGGATTTTGTCATTATTGGGGATAAAACTATGAAACTTTATATTTAGGAACTTGATAAGAAATAAAAAAACAATTTCTTGTAGCGTTTTTGAAATTTCGATCTGTGAGGGGATGCAATAGGGATTGAAAGTTATGAAGTTCGTCATTTTGAAGATAAAAACATTACATTTTGTATTTAGGCACTAAATAAGAAACAAAAATCGTTTGTTCTAGTATTTTGAAATTTTTACCACTGTGGGGGTGAAATTCTACAAACGGAATTCCCGAAATTCGAACGGAACGGAACGGATTCGGAACGGGAACTACGAAGCCAAACTTTTTGTATACAAAATTTTAACCACTGAACCTAGGAACATAATATTTAGAAGTTTTGGGTGTATCAAGTTAAAAAAAATTGGCTTTTGAAGTTAAAGTTCCTTTTAACAAATACTCTGCATCGCCGCCGCTGCCGTCGGTCGTCGGTCGTCGTCGCGCACATTCGCCGAAGTGTGGCGGCAGGCAACGGCGCTGTCGTGTGGTGGGGGAGCGCACGACGCATGCGATTAGAGAAATTTGCGTTTCTCTGTCTGTTTCTCTGTTTGTACGGGCTAATCTCCGAAATGGCTTGATCGATTTCAATGAAATTTTGCATAGTGATACCTTATATCTCTGGTCAACATCTTAAATACTTTTTATCCCGGAAAATTAAAGGGTTCCCGTGGGATGGTTAAAAAACCATAGTAACTTGGACATATTAATACACACGACTTATGTACTTCAATTAGGCTGATACTTTATATTACCGCTCGAATTAAGCATAAATCCTATAAAAAAGACGGGATTCAGTGGGAAAAAAATTGCTACGGATCCCTATTCAATGCGTGGCCTGACACACACGTGGCTGACTGATCTTGAACAGCCCGACATTTACTCGACGATGACCAGCATGGGCTAAGGCGTAATGCCTTAGCCGATGCATGCGTCAGTGATAGTCCACACCACTTGCGTCATTTATTTGCTGTATTTTGGTATTTTGTGGTCTTTCATATGCTGAAAAATCGTGGCAAAAATATCAAGAAAGATTAGCGGAATACTTTTTTAGGAATATAAGACAAAATATTGACGGTGACCTTAACCACAGGTTACGAGATATTGCTTTCAATCAATGCTTAGTAGCTTTACAAGATTTAGTTACCTCTATGGGCGGTGATTCTCTTCCTCAATATGGTTTGCCAGCGCCGACCATAGAAGGGGAACGTATTAATACGCTGCAGAAATAAATTATGATCCAGCTGAACTAGCTGAAACATTATGAACAGAACAGTCTTACTGTAGAATAGCGCACTGTATTCGACTACGTATGTTACAGTATTGACAATGCGAAATTATTTTTCGCATTGTCAATACGACATTGTCATTGTCGACGAGAAAAATCTTTCTCACTAAAATAATCTTGGCACAATTACGATTTCAAGCCAAAATAGCTCTTGCTGTGGCGTCGTCTGGAATAGCAGCCTCTTTGTTACCCGGCGGTAAAACTGCTCATTCGATGTTTAAAATCCCCATAAATTTGGACATAAGTGAACATTCTGTATTCTGCTATCTCTAGAAGCAGTGATAAAGCAAAGGTTTTACGCGATTGCTGTTTAATTATCTGGGACGAGTACACTATGGCACATCGAAAAGCAATAGAAGCAGTTGATAGAACTCTCAGAGATATCCGCCAAAATGACTAACCTATGGGTGGCGTAATGATGCTGTTTTGTGGGGATTTTAGACAAACGTTGCCAGTAGTACCACTGGGAACATAAACCGATGAGATAAGAGCATGCTTAAAGTGCTCAAGTCTTTGGCGACACGTCACAAAGATGCACTTAACAGTGAACATGAGAGCGCGAACAGGAGCCAATACAAATGCGCAGGAATTTTCTGATTAATTGCTAAAAATTGACGAAGGGACATATCCGGAAGAAGAAGGGAAAATAATTTTATCTGAAAATCTCTGCCACACTGTTAATTCAATTGAAGAACTTATCTCTTCCGTGTATGGTGAACAAAATCAAATAACAAATCATGGCTTTGCAAAAGAGCAATTTTGACTCCGTGAAATAACCAAGTCGCAAGAATCAATATAATAGATATACTCAACAATGTTGAAGGAGAAGTAGTTGAGTATACTTCTATTAACAGAGTAATGGAGCAAGATGACGCTACCAATTATCCCGTTGAATTTATTAATTCTCTGAGCGTTTCTGAACTTCCAGCACACAAGATTAATTTAAAAACTGGCGTCCCAATTATTTTGTTGAGAAATTTAAGTCCCCCAAAATTATACAATTTTACAAGACTGAAAGTTACTTCTCTGCAGTGTTATATTTTGAAGCGAAGATTTTGGCGTCGTTGAAAGAGTTTTTATACCAAAATTCCACTGATTCGCAATAATTACCCATTCCATTTCAAACGTGTACAGTTCCCGGTGAGTGTGTGTTATGCAATGACAATAAACAAAGCCCAAGTGCAGACACTACGTCTTGCCGGCGTGGACCTCAGCGTCGGCTGTTTCTCAGACGGTGTCGCTTTCTTCCGTGTAAGTCAACCAAACAAACTGTTTTTTGTGTTCCGAACCAAACCACATCCAACGCATTATCGAACGAATTATTTTTGCTGATCGTGTCGATCAAACGACCTCTGTGGCACAGTGGTCATTTATGGTACCGCAAGTGCCTCTGGCCTGCAGGGATCCGGATTCAATCACCGGCCAGGTTAAGTTGGAAAATAATCTGTGTCCAATTGTTTGCATTTTCTTTTTATCTATGATTCACGCATTAATCCAAACTTTATATTTTTGTTTTATTTATTTTTTTTGCTGTATAACAGTTAACAAGCCTGTATAACTGTATAAAATCAATCACACGCGAACGAAGTCGCGGGCAACAGCTAGTTAAGGATAAACAAAGAATCAATCTTAAATCTGCGATATTTGCAGTCCCTTTTCTCTGCTCTAGTAAAGCTCTCTCACTCATTCAAAACTTTTTCTAATCTGATTTTTTAAAATTTCCCAATTAAGATTTTTTGTTACGTTACATGTGGCTCGTATTCCTGTTTCCTCATTTAATACAGAAAACATGACATTATATACAATTGTGCTTCATGTATATCTTATTGGAATGAAAATTAGGGATATACCATTACATTGTCTGCTGCTTAAAGCAAATCAGAAACACGATAATACAGCCACTTTAAAATACAAAAAAAAATCGTTCCATGAAGCAATAAATCCTTTTCTCGGTAACGAATAAGATATTCAAATTATCCAGGACAATTCGCGTTCAGAAGTAATTACGATTTAACGCAATGTAAAAAAAATGGACGTCGTCGCAAAAAAATAAACAACAAAACTCAATTTTAACCGATTAGCAATCTGAAAAGCTTTGATTTTCCATTACTATCCTTAGAATCGAGTATAATTTAAAAGTTTCTTAAGAAAATTCCATCCAATTATGCTACGGAGCCAATTTGATGTCGGCCTGGCTTGTTTAGTTGTTTTCAAAAGAAACTTTAATTGAACCCTTTTAAGCGACAATATAAACTTTTTGTAGAGCATTTTTTCATTATTTCTTCACTTCTGAAGGCCTCGGAGAATAATGAGTGGAAGCGTATTATGGGGCAATTTCCCCCCAGAGATTAGGCGTTTATGTAAAGAACAATACGTCATAATCCCAGAGAAAAGTTCTTTGATCACGTAGAGTGTTAGGGTGAGGTGTGCGAATAAGCGAATCTCCCACTTGTATTTGGATGAGAATTAAGCCGCGATTTTCGTTTAGCTTTATGATATATTGTTATGACGTGGTTTCGAGCATCTACATAGATATTGTGTATGAATCTCCTAGGATTGCTAAAATATATTTTTTTTTTTTTTTTTATTTTAGGATGGGTTTGCTCTTGATCCTAATCAAGCCCGGGGGCCATGACAGAATCCACGATGGAACGAGCTAACCCAGAAGGTGCCTATTCACCCAGGCCTTGAAAATAGACGGGTTATAAGTTCTCGGAAATACAGACGCAGGGAGGGAATTCCACTCCTTTGCTGTGCGCGTTATGAAGGATGTTGAAAAGCGCTTGGTACGACAGGTAGGAATATCAACCAAGAAAGGGTGGTAGCCTGCAATGCGTCTGGATGTCCGATGGAAAAAAGGAGATGGCGGTATGAGCAGATGCAGCTCTTGAGCACACTCTCCAAAGTACAGTCTGTAGAAGACCGCCAGACAGGCAACTTTGCGGCGATGAGCTAAGGTGTGAAGCTTGCTCTTCACCAATTTGTTGTCCCCGATGAGCCTCTCAGCTCTGCGCTGAATCGTGTCCAGTGCAGCAAGTTGGTATTTTGCTGAGCCATCCCAAAGGTGGCAGCAATATTCCATGCAAGATCGGACTTGAGCTTTATAGAGTGTTAAAAGCTGTCCTGGCGTGAAATATCGCTTGACCTTATTTAGGACGCCCAGCATTCTGGCTGCAATTTGAGCTTTGGATTCGATGTTGGCGCCGAAGTTAAGGTCTGAAGACAACTCCATGCCAAGAAGCTCGAGGCTGTCGGTCACTGGTACAGATGTACCTCGGAAAGTAGGAGTGAGGTGGAAGGAACTCCTTTTTGCCGTGAAAAGACACGCTTGTGTTTTGGAGGCGTTGAAATTTACGAGGTTACTATCGCCCCACTGGGAAACGTAGTTTAGCCTCTGGTTTATTCGCTCAACCATGGCCTCTCTCATGAACATCACGTCGTCGCCGCTGGCTTTTGCGCTAGACAGGTATCTCTCTACAACAGTACTGTCGTCTGCATACCCAACAATTCCTGGTATTAACAGGTCATTAATGTGCAGCAGGAAAAGCGTCGCAGAAAGAACAGACCCCTGAGGAACTCCGGCATCAATAGGCACTGAGTCAGAGGAGCAGCCATCGACAACAACTCTGATCGATCGTTCAGTCAGGAAGTCGGCTATCCAACTGCAAAAGTCAGCGGGGATACCGTACGCAGGAAGCTTGCGCAGCAGACTTGCGTGCCAAACCCTGTCATAAGCCTTCGAGATGTCAAGTGACACGGCAAGTGCTTCGCCGTGCATCTCGAGGGCCTCGCCCCAGCAATGCGTGACATAGACTAGAAGATCCCCAGTTGAGCGTCCTCGGCGAAAGCCATATTGACGGTCACTGAGGAGATCGTTGTCTTCTAGGTATGAGAGCAACTTGCTGTTCAGCACTCTTTCCATAACCTTACAGAGTATGGAAGTGATGGCGATCGGTCGGTAATTGCATGGGTCGGCACGACTACCCTTTTTGGGTATTGGTTGCACATTGGCAAGCTTCCAGGATTTTGGGACGGTTTTTGTGTTGAGAGAGAGGCGATACAAGCGTGTTAGCACAGGAGACAACTCAGGCGCACAGTACCTCAGCACTCTTGCTGGTATGCCATCAGGACCACTGGCCTTATTCACGTCCAGACTGAGTAAGACTCTACGGACCTGCTTATTGTGTATTGTGATCTCCGACATCGAAGAATCACAGCGAGGTATGATTGGTGGTTGTTGAGAGCCGGTGTCAAGACGGGAATTGCTCGCAAACAGAGAGGCAAATAAACTTGCTTTCTCAGCTGCAGAATGGGCCAGTGACCCGTCAGATTTCAGCAATGGCGGTAGCATAGGACGGCAGAAATTCGTTTCGACTGATTTCGAGAGGGACCAGAACTGTTTACTTCCATTTGGATAGGAAGACAGTTTCATCCCTATTCTGCTGATGTGGTCGAATCTCGCCTTTAGTAACACCCTTTTGCATGACTTGGCGGCCGAATTATAGGCTCTCTTCTTCGCTCGAATTCTCCGTGCACGAACCCCGCGATCGCGGATTTGCACCCAGGCTTGGTAAGCAGATTGTTTTCGGGCCTCAGCACGAGCACAGGCCGCATTATACCAAGGTCGGGACTTGTAACCGAGCGGGATGTCGGAGAATGGAATAAAATACTCCATTCCCTGCCGAATTACATCCGCGATCGCATCAGCGGTGCACGAAGGGTCGCTTGAAGAGAAGCAAGTTTGCCGCCAGGGGTAAGAAGCAAAGAAAATACGCATCTCGTCCCAATCTGCTGACTCGTAACGCCATACTCGCCTCATGCCCTTAGGGCTATCATCTGGAGGAGAGCAGATTGATACGGATTTCACCACACAGTGGTCGGACGATCCCAGTGGAGCTGAGACCGATACCGAATGTTTGTGTGGATCAGTTGTCAGCAGTAGGTCAAGACAATTGGGTGTGTGGCCAGCAATATCTGGAATTCGCGTCGCTTGATCCACCAGCTGGGTAAGATTTAGCGCTAGGGCAAATCGTCGCGCTTCTCTCCCAGCATGGTCAGTTTTCTGGTATGGGAACAGCCACTCTTTGTGGTGAGCGTTGAAGTCCCCCAGAAAAACAAGCTCCGCCGCTGGATATCGCTGAGCTGCCAAGTCTGCCGTCTCTGTGAGGTAATCTATGAGCCGAGTCGTCTCCCGGTCACCGCTGTGCGATCGGTAGACACAGATGTAGAGCATCTTCTCTACCCCTGTGTCCACCAGAAGCCAGATAACAGAAAACCCGGATTTTTCAAAGCAACGGAGACGCCTATAGCATATGTCATTGCGGACGAACACACAGACCCCTGCACACATCTTAAACTTATGCTCAAGTGTGTAAGCAGGGTAGTTGAGGTACGCCACGTCCGACGGGGTTGCTATCTGAGTCTCCGTCAAGAAGAATAGGTGCGGCTTCTCGGTCTCCAGATGGTGATGGACCGGATGGAGATTTGAGTGCAGTCCTCTAATGTTCGCAAGGTGCACTTTAAATGGGAGGAAGTGCAGCCGCTGTTTGAGATTCTTCTTATTCTTTTCTTTTTTCATAATGGTGAATGTTGGGGGGTAGGATTTTAGTCGAGACGCTACTTAGTCGACCAAAGGAAGTTTTCTTGGGCTAAGCTGACCAAAAAAGGGAACTCATCTGGAGACTGCGGGGACGCCCGAACCCCCCCGAAATGGCCACCGAGTCCTCCCGTCCAGTCGCCAACTGGCACGGTGGAGCATTTCGGGATTTTTCGCAAGTTGGCGGGGCAGCCTTTCACGCGTAGCTAGCGCGCTAGTTGGGCCCCCTACTAACTGCGGTCGGCCAGCAGCTTAAACCGTGCTTCGGATCCCGCTACCCTCCAGAATGAGTTACCAGGTACAGCTTAGCCAAGATACCAAGACCGGTCCTAAGCTGCGCAACTGACTTATTACCAACCCCCATTGGCACTGGTATTCCCGCCCTCCGACGGAACGCAGCAAAGCTGCTTGGCGGCGGACTTCGGCAGGATGGTGGTCGCGAGCCAGGCGGCCCCTTGCGGAGCCTACCACCGCCGTTGGGATCATCAGCCGTCACCAAGGGCCGAGTTGGTCCATGATGCCGTTGCCCGGGGTGGACCGCTGGGAGGTAGATCCCAACCACCCCAAATTTTTTAGATACTACAATATTTCTTAGATACTAGATCATTAAATTAGTTTATTCACTTTGTTCGGATCAAATGCGCTCTTCCTTAGCGCTAGATAGTACAGAAGAAGACAATCTCTCTGTTATTCTCATATTTTGTATTTTCTTATGTAGTTAAGAAATGTACTCAAGGAGCAGCTATCAAATGGGATCGGATTGAATTGATCGGTACCCAAAAATGCATCGATAGAGCCAATATTAATAATGAATTTAATACCTTAAATAATAAATAAAATACTCATAAGAAAACGTATCACGCATTCAACCTCCTATTATAAAAGCATTACAAATGAGACGGAAATAAAATTAATATAAGGCATTCTCAACCTTAAAAAAGGTCGGGGATCCATCATAGAGAGGCTCATTCGCATTCAGCTCCCGGCGTTAGCTAAGATAAGGGAATCAGCCATTAATTTTGCCGAACGGCAAACAAAGTGAGTGGCCCATTTTTAACCCGTCAGTTCATAGCACGGCTATATTGATGGCTGGCGTCTGTCAGAATGACTCGGTTATGCTGAAATACTGCAATAGATAAAGATTATTTTTTGAGCCGCGCCGTTTGCTTTCTATTTTTACGAATTTTGAATGATTCAATGGATATGCTTTTCGAATTGAGAATTTCAGCAGATTTACGTGTCCAAACTATCCGAAAAACGTTTAACATGCTTCCCGAAGCACAAAGGAATTTGAGTTAATGTAATAAATTTTTGGTCATTCATCCGATGACCAGTCCATGGGAAAACGCCTATGTCCGCGCAATTGTGTTCCTTTATCAACCCTCGATCACACCTTTTACAATTCGCTTCTCTCAATGCACAAAACCAATAAAAAGCATACATGTTTTTAAGTAGACAGTTTATAGCTTATGGAAGTTATAGTACCGTTTTATAACTGATAATTTCTTATTTCCATATAAATAGCGCATATTGATGGAGTGAATCATTCTTACGTCAAAGCACGTAGTCTGCTTGTTCGTTAATAGTCAATGTAGATATAGTCATGTCGCAAGCAATTAGGAGCATTTGCAAAATTGTTAAGTTGGAATTACTGTTTTCTCAGAAATGAATAAAATTTTCATATTCAAATAAACGAATGAAAATTGGTATCATATTTATATAATTGGAGTAAACAATAAATTAAGATGACATTATATGTAGATCGTTCAAAATTACATTGATTTGATAATATAATTTACAAATATTATAAAAGGGAGTTAGAAAAAATATAGTTATATTGAGTAAATTAGGCGATACAAATTATGTACATTTAAAACAGCTCGTGTTAGGGGTGTCATGAGTGGATCCAAGTCTCCTTAATATTTGTTATAAATGCATCTAAAGGATAAAGTTAGCTGAAAGTCCGACAGTGGCAACACAATGTCGTCAATGCCTAAGATTAAGCGAGATTGAAAGCTATTACGAACCTTGTGTATATCGCAGTCATGTGTTTGAATCTGCTATTTGATTGAATGACTAGCGCGTTAATTGCATGACAATAAACAAATGGCTCTAAAACCACTTAGGAACACCAGATGAGGACTGAATAACTACAGTACTTCTGACAGCAAGTGGTTAACCGACAGTTTTAGTCTTCCAAAGTCTGTTAGATGCCGTCATCCTCCAGAGTAGTCTGCCGAAGGCGTGGCACAAAAGCAAAGTGATGCCTTCTTCGATAAAGCCTTACTGAAGAATTATAGGCCCATCTTTTATTGAGCTACGCTTACAAGTAGTTCTCCAGGGTCTCGCACGCAGGTTTGATAACTTTCGAAAAAGCCGTATTCTGTAAAAGATTTAACATGATAGATCTTACCCACACGCTTCGAAATACTTCAGAAGGCAGAGGAATATAATTGGCCGCTTTACTAGCATTTGTAGATTAATTCGTCACTCAGTACGTATACGGGACCAAAGTATGAAGCCAATTATATTAAAGCATATAGCAGCAAGTGGGATGAGAAAGGAACACGTAATTTCTCTGAAACTGTTCACTAATGCTTTGGAAAAACACTCGAAGGTGTGTGATGTATTAGTATTAGGGTGTTTTTATCGATAATATAGTTATACTGGCAGATTCGATGCAGTATCTGAGTAACATGTTCTGGAAAATCCAATTTCAGTAGTCACATTACGAGCTAGACACCAAAAAAATTAGGACATGAGAGGAGAGATATTTTCATGTCAAAGAGAAAACAATTAAGTAAGAACATCTTAATAAAACTCATCGTCTCAATCCACAAAACCTCTTGCTAACTCTCAAACTCTCTAATTTGATCACAACCTAATCTTATTAAAACAAAATACCATTAGCGGATCACTTTTAAGAGATTGATAATGTTTATGAATATTGTTCAAAGGAATTTACTGTCGTTAAGTAAGACAATTTTGTCAATTTTAACATTTTGTAGCTGTCTCTGAGGTTTCCATTACCGGCTAATTTAGAAAACGAAAGTTTCGTAATTTAATGTATTGGATGAAATTCCGAGCAAGGACTCCTCGCTCTGTAGAGGTACCTCCTTTTTTACTGAGTCTATGGCAAGCACATACTATTCCTACATTAGTGGTATATCAGAAGTCTACTACTGCCTTCTTATCAGTTGTTAATATACGACTTACTCCTACGGCTACGTAGGTACGTACCTGCAGACGAGGGCAAAAGCCCGCAGCAGGATTATCGATGAAGCGATGTCGGTTCCGCATATGAAGTAATTCTAGTCACAGCGAAGCAATCAAAACATGTTCGTCTTTACCGAATAGCGTCACTGGTCTTTTAAATCATCAAGGCAGGTTGAGTGATAAAGTGGCCGAGTTATAGCGCTCCATAAACAGGTGTGTTTAAGGAAATAATGGAGATCAGCAAAAAGTACAAACGTATATGTAGTCGAGTACATGTGACGCGATGTGGGAAAAAACGTTAAGGCAACAGAAAGGAAATATGGCTCTCTTAAAGTTATTACTTCTTCTGAATATCCGGGTACAGTCACAAACACTTTCTTCTTTACTGAGTTAATGGCGAACATATTATACTGTTTATAATAACATATTTTTGCCTAGTGTTTTATTATAACAGTTAATTTAGGACCTTTTAGAGTAGGATATTAAAAAGCAAAACTGAAAAATATAAAATAAAATCACATACGTCTGTTTTACTATGTAGCATTTAAGATTTACATAGACACGCTTTCTACAGCATTGTAAAAATCGTTTTTTTTTTTCTTTTGGTAAGCTTGGGTTGAAATCGTTAAGTTACGAGTTAGCATGTGTTAGGCTGATGATAGTGACTATATGTTTTTACTAAAAACATAAATTAAAAGACCAAAATGGCGATTCCTAAATTCCTTCGCTACAGCATACGACAAAAAACATGGCGGCTGCATTACAAACAAAGTTTCTAGTTAATTATCCTCAATTCTCTAAGGTGTAATGTAAGCATTAACCAAACCTATAATATAAAAAAACAGCTGGTATCAGCGAAAACTGATAACTCATGCGGAGGAGCCCGAAAGTATCGATTGTTTAATCCACTGTGATGGCTTTAAAATTTATTTGCCCTAAGGGTGCTATTTATACCGCCGTTTCAAAAATGAAGTGCGGTTATCTCGAGACGTTGGGACGTGTCTCGAATGGCAATCAGCCGAATTCTGTGCTGCTGGCAGTTTTAAGTAACTTCTAGATTTTATGCATGAGTCGGTAGAGATTTAAAAAGTCAAAATGATGGGCAACATTATGTTTACGATTATGTAAGTCGTGGTTAAAAATTTTCAAATAATTGTTTACCGTTTATTATACTCCAAAAGAAGAATTCAATATTTAATGTTTATCTTGCTTACAAGTACCAAATGTTTTTAAAAATTTGTTTATATTTTACACTAAACTATAATAGATAAGAAATATATTTCCCATTTCGAATTATTTTATTGAAACAAAACACTATTTCCATGACAACTATCCCGTTCTTTTACATTTATTTAAGACTTTTACTTTTCTTTGACACTCCGTTTTCACCAATTTTATTAAAGTGGTGCGGTTTAAGTCGCAATTATTTACTCTATGTAATGAGTTCTAAGTTTATTCAGCTTTAAAATGTATTTATTTTGAGCTTTATATAAAACAAACCTATGGCACGTTAAAGGAAAATAATTACTGTAATATCATCGTGACACCATTGGAAATTAGGACCTTCCTTAAGAACTCTAACACCTTATTTACCGACAGAAAAAAAAACATTATTATTGTAAGGCGGCCATAGCTGGTTGAGTAATCAGCTTAAGCCCAAACGGACCAAGTTCGAAACTCGCCGATGTACTACGGATAACAAGCATTTACCATACCGTGAAGAGTTAAAGTGAATAATATATAACGAAAATATTTAACGAATTTTTAGCATTTTTTATTTGTTAAATGAAAGTGACTCATCTGACATAGTTGAAATATTACTTATATTTGGTTCTTGTGACAATAAATCCTAAATTTATAATGAGGATAACCCATAGCAAATTTTATGGCTTTATAGCAATCCAAAAATAATAATAATGTGTCTAACGTATTATTACCATTTAATGCAAAAACACTAAACTTAACTTTTGTTTAAGTGATAATTAGCTGTTCTATTTTCTATCTTTTTTCTTGTTCTTTTCCGTTTTCTTTAGCAACTTTCTCTTTAATCAATAGAAAAAATTCTACTAGTATCCGTATACCGCTTTTGGCAGTGTTCGAAGTTTCACAAATGAATTCGACGGCGAACGTGCCGCTGAATTAGAACTTCTCAATATAGACAATCGGCGCTCATTAGTTGAAGGTTCTGAGTGTGTGAGTTGCTTTGTTGGGGTAACATTTCGACTGCCAAATGAGACATTATCCATTAAAATACTGATGATTTGAGTAACTTTTCTTCAGTTTTATTTCGAACTAGTTTACAACCATAATTTGTTAGCATAATTATAATTCATGTTCCTGTTATGTTAGTACTTACCTGCAGAAATTAGTTACATTTATATTGTGTTTGTAAAACACATCCAGACACAATGAGCTAAGATAAAAGTATAATACACTATAACTGTCAGAATTGACAGCAACGAAGCAGTTTTCTTTCGCATATACAAGCCAACAATGTGCATCTGCGCAACGATCCTGAAGCACTGCATAAACGGTGCAGCTAATCCAAAGACTCCACGTATTGATTACTTGACAGAAAGCTCCAAATAATGTTAGTTTTATTGGAACATTACAGCGAACAAACCTGCAAGCCAGCATATTACAACACCACGCCAGCGACCTGCCAACATCTCCCACGACTTTGAGGTCGGCTACAATATTTCCGAGATATTCAAACCGGTAAACTCGTTTGAGTTCTGTACCATTAATAGTTAAGTAAAGTTAGTTAATCACATATAAATAACCAATGTATATTGTATAATAATATAATATAAACAAAATAAATTTAGCCTTTTCGCTGTCAAACTTATAAAACATTCTTCTTATCTAAGTAACTAAAATTTTTAATTATAATTCTAAATTATCACCGTTCGGGTCATTATTTTTAGAAACAGCTTGTCTTCGACATAGGCCTCTTCAAAAGATTTCCATTTTTTTTATCCTTTCCAACTCTGGTCCATTTCGGACCAGCCAACTTTTTTAGATCATCTCGTCCTTTCGTTTGTCTGCCTTTGTTCCTTTTACTGCCTCTTAGATACCACTCTGTTATTATTCTGTTCCATTTCTCTTGCCTTTCTCTTAACATATGTCCAGTCCATCGCCATTTTAGTATTCGATATATAGAATATGCCTGTTTGAAATGACTTCTGTTTTTTATTTCGTTTAACTTTACTTTATCTCTTCTATTAACTCCAATGAAACTTCTTTCTATACTATTTTGGCAGACGCTTAGTTAGTGTACATGTTTGATATCATACGTTAGGCAGGGCAGAATACAGGTGTTATAGACTTTGCTTTTATCCTATAATATAATATATACACATATAAATAACGAATATCCATAAAGCTAGCTCTATGAATAGAAATTATTAAAGAAAAAGAATAATTTGGCTCGAATGTCAGGCCAGTTTCGAACCAACATCCCCTCGCTATCTGGGCGATTACTTCACCAATTGAGCTACGGAGACCTTGACAGATCCGTCGAATTTCCCTGCCTGACACCTAAGAAGAATTGATTTTTTTTTTTAATAATTTCTTGAGATGTAAAAATCTAACAGTTAAATGTTTTAATAACAAAAAAATTACATACATGTAAAGCTTTTACACTGGATGTTGTAAGTAAAAGTAATGGCTATAAAACATGAAGAAGTGACGGTTTTAGAAATAGTTGGATAAATTCGAGGGTCTGTCAAGATCTCGGTAGCTCAATTGGGTTGTACACGCCAAACCAGCGATGTGGGTTGGAATTGGCCATCTGATATCTGAGACTAGTTGAGGCTTTTCTCGTAATAGTTTCTTTTGATAGAGCTATCTTTATGGTCTACATATCAAATAATAAAGATCAAAATACGAATCCCAAGGATATACATTTTTAAACTATTCGAAGTTACACAATGTCATAATAATATTAAAAGCGCATAACTATCGATAAACGGAGTAAATAACTAGTGCAACAAGATTTCAGTTTTAGAGGCGACGGGCTGGAAACTCTTCCTAATGGGGTTTCCGTTTGGAAGGCGGGAAGTCAGACAACTAGTTATAGGCGACGAAGTTAAAATTGATGAAATATATATTTTTAAAGTTACCACTTAAAAAAAAAACTAGCAATTCAATACCTAAATAAATCCTACCATTTTTCTTTATCGATTGTTTGATACTTATAAAATGATTTAAAATATTGTAGGTTAATTACTTAGAACATTGAGAGATGTCGCTGATAAATCGCCATAAATAAACACTTAAAAAAATCAACAGAACTGTCAGGATTTCGGTAGCATCTATCTGTCTTCTACAGATTGTACTTTGGAGAGTGTGCTCGAGCTGCATTTGCTCATACCGCCATCTCCTTTTTTCCATCGGGCATCCAGACGCAGTGCGGGTTACCACCTTTTCTTGGTTGATATTCCTACCTGTCGCACAAAGAGGTTCTCAACACCCTTTATAATGCGCACAGTCTGCGTCTGTATTTCCAAGAACTTATAACCCGTCCATTTTCAAAGTCAGCCTATTCGGCACCTTCTGGGTCAGCTCGTTCGATCGTGGATTCTGTCTTGGCCTCTGGGCTTAATTGGGATCAAGAGCAAACCCATCCTAAACATATATATAAAATCAAAAGAGAAATCGCCCGCATAGCAAAAGGGTAATTACAGCACTTAAGAAAAATTGAATTGTTTCTGGAAAAAATACTATATATATAAAAATCTAGCTTATGAAATGTACTTCATAAGTATAGGTATTTTTAAATCGTTGATCTCACGACGAGAGTTAATTTTCAACGTCTACGTGTGTCGTAAACAAACAACGTCAAATAAGTACTTTTAAATAATAACTGTACTACTGCACTGAGGCATGAGTTATTTTTCCTTGCGGTAATTGCACATTACCTAGTTCTCTGTGTGAAGCGAGTAAAATTCATAAGTTCGACTTGTGATAGCTGTTCAAAAATACGTAAAATCATTCAATTTGGATGTCGCTTGTAATTCAAGTCACGTATGACGATTCAATTTCAAACAAGTTATTTAAAAAAATCTTTGAGTTTGGGTTTCCTTTTAAAATACTGATGGAAATCCATAAGTTGAAACATACCACTTTATTTTCCAACGACTTAGAGACGCTTTTTTGTGGCTGCTATGTGGCAGATAAAGCTACCATGGGAGCAGAGAAATCAGAGATCTATTTAATAGGAGTTACATTTTGTAGGAGACGAAGCACTTCGCTAATAGGGTGTCGCTTGAAAAGCCCTAAAGACTTGAGTCGCGACGCCTTCAAGTCCTTTTAACTAACTAGGGACTATCGAGTGGTGCTTTCTCGAAGTCGAATCCAGTATGATTTGAACGGTTGATTTTTTAATGATCTACCTAATCCTTGCAACTATCTTCCTCCTGGAAAATTCTCTTTACTGGCATATATTTGGCACTAATTGCAAATATATGCAATCGTTACTTTAACTACTGCAGATAAAACCTGCCCTCTCATACACAAAACAATGAATTTATGGCGGCCCATAAGATTATCTCTGCAATGGCATGCCGAATGCGCTTACCGCTATGCAATAGAGTGCTCCGAAGCGAACATAAACTTATCTTAAGCTATTTGCTATCGTCTAACATCCAAAATTTTGCTTAAATATTCTCAACACGTTGAACTATTTAAAATACTATTTTCACTAGAGTTCGTATGGAAAATCAATATTTATGGCACATTGAAGCGCACATCGATTCAGCGATAATGAAATATATTGCTTTAAAAGCATATAGCAAGGAACGTCTCGAGCTATTGTCAACGTAAACATAACATGAATCCTACACAACCATTATGCACTCTACAGCAAAGGATTTCTTCGTTGATATACCTACATCGCTGTTTTATGTTGCCATACAAGGCTTGCGGCCGCAGATAAGCAAGCAACTAATAACGGCTAAGCTGCTTGTTTGTAAATTTAGCTTATTGGATATTTGTGTATTTATTATTATTTGTTCTGATTTATGTACTTAGGTATTTATTTAAGTATTTTTTAGATATTGTATTTTTTTTTTATCGTTATTTGCAAAATCCTCTATATATATTTATATTCTTTTCTTTTGTTGCATCACACCCCTGTCCTTAATAGCTTTATTTCCCTCCACCCAAAGGTTGTCTGGTAGAGATCGCTCTAAGCGATAAGACCGCCTATTGTAGCACCCTTTCGTTCTATATATATTGTGCTTAGCTATTTTTATATCTGTGTGTGTAACAATAAAGTATTTTTCATTCATTTCATTCATTCATTCAACTTATGTAACACGAGTAAAAATGTAGTATGGCGTGCGGAGAATTTAAAATAGTTGGCGATACAGGTTCCCAAGCTCGTATAAATTGTTGGCGAATACAGTTTGTTAGCGATTCGTGGAAAATTAAATTTCCAATGTGCTTAATGTTTGGGAAATTGGTTTTTCATTTGCTTTCTATGAAACTGATTTAAAGTTATCATGAAATTATTTAACTAAAAGAGAATAAACATACAAAAATAATGTAGTGGCCGTGTGGTATACGGCGGAGTAAAATAGCACCGAACCTTCAAAGTTAAGGGTGTGTCGTAAAGGAAATTTCGCGATACTGGATGTAGTCACATACAGGAAGGCAACAAAATGGGCAAGATCATTTTTAATATTATGCTCTTCTACTGCGATCTCCAACTCCCCAGCCAAGTATGGGGATTATGGCAAAACTCCCCTTTATGAAAGGCGGTTCCGTCCAACTGTGGACGTCTTTTGGCTGAGATGTAGAATAACAAACTAAGCATATGTATATTAGAATGCAATATCGCACATTTAAAATGTGAATTTATATTAAACTAGCTGACTTGGCCACGCGTTGCTGTTTATAAATTAAAATGAAACCTATTCGGAACAAATCCAGCAAAATTAAAATAAAATCATGAAAATCGGTTGAGTAGTATCGGAATTCATCGCCGTTCATTTCAATCATTTGATAGTTGTCTTTTTTCTATTTTATTTATGGGATTGTTATTTTAATTTTAAGACATATAACGCATCTACGTTTTCCTATGCTAAGCACCGAACTTAAGAGATTACAAGCTGATGAAAGCGCATATATTAATGCTGTTCTTATCTTAAATAATTTAAGTCGTACACGTAAAATTTACCCTTGTGTAATTCAGTTTACCAAATAGTCAAATATTGGTAGCGTTACTCCTTCACAAAAACACAATTAACATCATAATTCTGATTTTACTAATTAAATTAAAGAAGGAAATGGTTGAACGCGCAATCGTACGTCTTAAGCCTGCTGTGACCCCTGGACCTGATGGAGTGCCAGCTGATATTATAAAGGCTTGCAAATCTTCTTGTTATTCCTCTATGTCATATATTTAATTTAATACTTAGTACCAGCACTTATCCTCCAATATGGAAACTATCTCGGGTCACACCCATACCTAAAAGTGGGAATCGACTATTAGTTGAGGAGTATCGGCCCATAGCTATTCTTCCTGCACCAGCAAAAGTTTTTGAAATTGCATTATACAATGCTAATTTCAGTCAAATAAAGCCATATTTATATAACGAGCATCACGGATTTAGACCGGGGAGGTCTGTTGACACAAATCTACTGGCCTTTATCGAGCATCTTTCAAGTAGTATGGACCGTGGCGAACAGGTTGAAGTAATTTATTTTGATTTTTGTAAGGCTTTTGATAGGGTTGACTGCGGTGTCCTCCTGTTAAAGCTTGGCTCTATGGGATTTTCGCTCCAGCTTGTGCGAGTCTTTGAAGACTATCTCCGAGTCAGTAGGCAGTTTGTGCCTTACGGTTGCTACGTTTCCAAATCATATACAACTCCCTCTGGTGTGACGCAGGGTTCGATTCTTGGGCCTCTGCTATTGTTAATCATGATCAATGATATAGTGAAAGTTCTCAGGCATGTCCAATGTCTGCTTTATGTGGATGAGCTGAAACTGTTTGCGGATGTGGATAATAAACGTGATTGCGAGCTCATTCAGCAAGACATTGGTGCTTTGTATCTGTGGAGCGAACGTAATAAATTAAAGTTCAATATTAGCAAATGTTCTGTAATGACGTTCACACGTTCAGTCCACAGCGGTCACCAAACAGGTATCGGTACGTGTTGGGTAGTGCTGATATAAAGCACACAGATTCCATAGAAGATCTGGGGGTGATCTTTGATAGTTCTTTAACTTTCAATGAGCACATCTCAACACTTGCGAAAAGTTATTTTAGTCGTCTAGGTTTTGTAAAGCGAAATGTACGTGACTTTCACGATCCTGCAACCATAAAGCTTCTCTATACCAGCCTTATAAGAAGCAAGTTAGAAACTAGTGCATATGTGTGGAACCCACATGAAGCTAAATACACACTTATTCTAAAGAAAGTTCAGAAGGCTTTTCTTAGGTAACTTTATAAACGCCTTTACGGCTACTATCCCTTTTTGTATCCCACTAAGTTTTTGCAAGGTAGCCTTAAAATGAATTTGCTAGAAGTCCGAAGAGCATTGAATGAAATCTGTATAGGCCTTAAAATTTTGCGTGGGCTAATTGATCTGCCTGAGGCAGTAGAGCAGCTTTCCAGGCTCTTTGTGCCTGACAAGTGTCTACGCCATCGAGCTAACCGGCGGCATCCTCTATTTGCTACACCTGCATGCCGCACCAAAGCGCGTGCTCAGTCCCCACTCTGCCGAATGCATACGGCCTTCAATGCTTTACTAGTAAAGTTTCCTGAACTGGACTTGTTTGCTGACGACTGGAAACCAATATTGAATGCGGCTTTAAAAGTTATGGAGAATGAATGATTTTATTTAATTATATTATGTTTTATTAGGTGTGTATAATTCTATGATTGTATTATGAAAAAAAAAATGTAACTGGGATAAACCCGTTTAATTGTTATGAATAAATAAATAAATATATAAATAAATTGACCAGAAAATAGAGTAATTATTATGTGCTTATATTTTCTTGTGTAGCCAGATGAGGATGAAAAACTTTTTTAAATTGATGAGACAGCATTTTTCAACACTTGATAGATTTTAATTGGCTTTTAATGCTGTTAATGATTTTGATTGTACTGTCATAGGATAAGATTCGATTATTATTACAAACACGATATGGAAATAAAATCATTTTATTTATTTATTATTACATTACTTATATATATGCCAATAAACACAACCATAACTTAGGAATTCTTAATCCACCTTTACTGACTTACTTGAAAAAGAGTGGGCCTTTTTCCTGCTTCACGATTGGGCAAGAAATATTGTTATACTAGCGGCCCGTCCCGTATTCGCACGGGTGGACAAAATTCTTTAAATTTTTCTAGCATTAAATATAGCCTATGTTACTCAGCGTGTATGTAGCTTTCCAATGGTGAAAGAATTTTTAAAATCGGCTTAGTAGTTTTTGAGTTTATTTCAAACATACAAAAATACAAATCTTTCCTCCTTATAATATTAGTGTAGATAACAATGAGATCCCGACACTTTTGCATGCGTCTTGTCTTGCTTGCATCAAGCGCGCGTGGATTTCCTTAGCAGAGTTATTTTAGAAATGTATTTATTATACTCTTCAAAGATCTTATACTTACAATCATCAACAAATATAATTCGAAAAAGATTATTACAGGATTTTATGTTGATAAAAAACTCTATGGCCCATAACTCATTAATAGGTACCAACTCTTAACATCTTACACACGTGATAACTTTTAAACGAAATATCCGATTGAGATGAAACAAAGTATTTTACTTCTACATAAATACTCTTGATAACACAATGTTTAATTTCGATAAAGATTAATATTACGATACATATTTAACGTAGTTTTTTTTCTTCAGACGATTTAATAATTATTTTGAACACAAGATCGGTTATTGTGATTAAACTATGATAGCTAGATAAATGTTCTCGTAAACTTTTTTGTAGGTCTTAATGGGATCTACAAACCCGTAGTACATCATTTTGTTCTATTGTATAGCCTATAGCCTTCCTCGATAAATGGACTACTCAACATTGAAAGAATCATTTAAATCGGACCAGTAGTTCCAGAGATTAGAGCGTTCAAATAAACAAACAAACAAACAAACTCTGCAGCTTTATAATATTAGTATAGATAATATTTCATATTCAAAATTTCTCATAGTGAATAAAGACAAAAAAAAAATAGGAAAGTAAGTAATTTAATTGCTACCAAGGAAATGTAACTCGGAAAGGGATAATATTAATTGTTTTATGGTTTATAATTTGAAACGTCAATTTTTTATAATTGCAATATGAGAAAAGGACATCTTGGTCTTAGTCTGGCGTCAGTGAAAGGTTTTAAATGTAAATAGCTATTATAGACTTTTTAATTATGAAAGGAAGTTTAGTATGCGCGATAGTAACGTTTTTACATATATTTGAAAAGTTACTGATCTAAGAATCGTCAGTTTAATAACAATAAGTTTACTTAAGAAATTGTCCTTTGATATATTCGAGGCTGTAATATTATATGTGTAACAAATGGTGAGGTCAATTTTCAATGGGAAAAACAAAAAATAATAAATATAAATTTTCGGACCTAACACAAAATTATCTAGTCTCAAACTAAGAAGAGCACGTACTATGAGTACTAACATTAGGAATATATAAATAAGTATATAAACAACCATGACTTGGGAACAAATGTTTGTGCTTATTACACAAAGATATACTCCTATTAGGGTTCGAACCGCCACCGTTGCAGAAAGCGGCCGTCATAAAAGGAATATTTTAATTAGATACCTACCAAGTTTATTTTCAATTCTTTCATTTATTTTCATTTTTCCTATTTCAGTTCTTTCACACTGTTTTATACGATTTAGAAGAAATAAGACTTTTTATAACCCTTTACACCCGAGAAAGAAAAGGTGAAAATTCTTCAATAACTTCATTTAGGGGTTATCTTGGAGCTTAAATAAGATTAGAAAAATACTTTAATTTTTTTAATCTCCAGTTTTCCTGAAAAGTTGCCCTCACGATAGTGAGACTTCGGTATAACTTTGCAAGTCTCACGATAGTGAGTGTTATACTCTCACGATCGGGTGAGAAGGGATAAGTATATTAACACACATTTTCCCATAAAAATCCATTAAGTATTACCTGATGCATACGTAGTTAAAAGATTCATCTACAAAATAAGATATCACTTAATTCAGCATTTTAAATTACTTCGCGTTACTTTCAGAGCCACGGCCACGGTCGTATATTGGCTCTAATCTGTAATTCCGTGCTCGATCCTAAATCGTTTGAGAGCCCGCTCTCGCGGTTTTTAACTACCCCCAAGGGGTACAGTCTATTGGAGATGCGGTCGCTATTTCCTTAGAGGCGGGATCGATTGCAATTTAAACGTGCTGATTTCTTCGATCGAGTCAGTAATGAGACCTCGTAATTAGATTTAGCCTCAATCTCGGTAAACCACATTACGACTAATCGCTTTGGGGCAAACATGAAAGTGTAACAGTTTGATGTCAGGCCAGATTAAACGAATTTGGAAAGATCATGCGTATTCAGATTCAGATATTTAATTTGCTTATAATGCGATTACAAGATGTGTTAACGAAGTTTTGTGTTCCTTTACGTTTCTCCCTACACAATGAATTTTCGAATGAAATATTGAAATCGTGGCAACTATAAACAAAAAAGTGATAATAATGTTACATTATCAGTGATATTGAGTTAAATTTCCATTCCATTAGAATTGATAGAATATATATTGTTTTGAAACAGCTCTATGAAAAATTATGAAGATTTATAAAAATTATAATACAATAGGCTTCAAATAAAATTACAAATCAAGATGTTACGCATAACATAAATTAAGATTATAATAATGTAAAAATCTTATTTCGGAGAAAAAGCTACAAAGAAGATAAAATTAAGGTCATTCTCAACACAAAATCATTTATTCCATTTAGACTCCCACTCGTACCGAGTATTAGTAAGAATCAAGAAACTACGCCTTTATCGATTCGTTAATCTACGGCGGTAACTTTTTACTAATAAGAACCAACGAGCAAATGAAAGGTGGTCTTAGTATAACTGTGAGCTAAGCTTCCATCATATATAACACTTAATAAAAATAGTAATAAGACAACAAATAAAAAAAAAAGTAAAAAAAAATAACGTTAGTTTAATAACGTTTAAAATTAGTAATTAGTAATTAAAATTAGTTATAATAACGTTAATAATTAGGATCAGTCTATGGGGCAAGCCCAGATTCATCAGGATGCCGCATGAGCCGGCCAAACACCTTGCTCAAATATATTTTAAATACCCTAACGAGCACCGCACACCCTAACACCGGAGAGATTCTTAAGACAGCATGAAGTTCTAGCTACTAATATAAAATTAAGCCTTTAAAATTATATAATTCAAAAACATAATGTAAATATCAAAACAAATCTTTGTGATTGAACTTCAAAATGTTCAAAATTAAGTAACCCATTTTTACTAATTTACTTGTATTTTGTCGTACTTAGGGGCCCTAAGAGAACTTAGGCCTTACTTAAGACGACTAATTGGCGCACGACAAAGATAAATCGATAAATTCCTTATTTGATGAATTTATTTCTCTAGAAGCGGCGCTTCGTCCTAGTCTGATCAAAATTGATAGAAAATTTTGCTAACTTAATTACCGTATAATTAGTTCTGTTTTATCTGATTAGAAGAGAAATATATGTTTTACAATAAATTACAATGAAATAGAACAAGAAAATGTACCATAATGAAGTATGTATCGTCTACTTAATCATCTACAGAAAAACAGTCTATCATTTGTATTTATTAGAAAGTAAATAAATCGAAAACGTTAAGAATTGCCATTTAATCCCACTGGTTCAAGCCAGGTCGAATGCCCGACCTTACCAGACATTCTTCATTCTTTTACACTTTTTTTATTTCACCCCGCATTTTATGAGCGATATTACCTCAAAGGAGAGCGCTTCGGAATTTAGTACTCCACATTCATTCACTCATTCCAATCCCCAGAGAGCCATTCGTTCATTCGTTCAACCCTGAAGACAATGTCGAACTCCATTACACGTATTAATCCGCCTAATGTCCCCAAATTATACTCCATAAAACAGACACAAAATTGTCACTGCCTTAAATTCAAATTAAGTAAGATTTATTTGATGACTTTTTATTATTGAGAGGATAGTCCTTGCCACTGTCGCAGATGGTTCATTAGGAAATTCGCTGTTGCTGCCGCTTTTTATTATAATTTGCAGGATGTAAATTAGATGTTAGGGTTGGCAAGTAATAAAATATCTTTTCATAAGAATAATTAACTTCTTACTAACCGTCTTTACAGGAGTTGACTTCTATATCAGTCAGTAAATCAGATTTTCCCAGTTTTATCGAAAAATTGATTTGTTACAACCGAATGAGGCAAGTTAAACTAAGCCTTAAGAAAAGTTAACAAAAAAAATCAAGTTGATTCAAGAGACAGGCGGGACTCAAACCCACTACCTCTCGCTAGCTTGTCGAGTGCTCTACCATTTGAACTACCAAGACATTGACAGACCCATTGAACTTTTCCAAGTGCTTTTTAAGCTGACTGTCAACGCATTCTCTTCGTGGTATATGTTAATACTGTCTAGTACATCTATCTAACTTTTACAAATATCCAGTAATCGATCAAGAAACGATCCTAGTCGAACGAATCATGAGCTAGTCGCTAGTTCTTTTCATATATAATCCCTAATATTACAAATGTGAGAATTTGTGTTTGAAGGTTTGTTACTCAATTACGCAAAAACGGCTGTAAAGATTTGGATATAATTAAGCACACAAAACATAGGAGTTTATTATCCTGGCAAATTTAAGTGTTCCCTGGAGAAGTGCGATAAAGACTTTCTCTAACAAACCGAATACCGCAAGCGAAAGCTAATGTAATTATTATTTAATCGTAACCAGTAATATAAGATGTCAATGATCGTAATAAAAAATAATTAATGTTACTTAAGCTATTCATACAAAACTCAAAATATTTTGCAATTCACAGGGCTACACAGGGGCAACTTCTGAAGCGTTTCCTAGTTATAATAAAACTCACATTATTATTTGATGCTATATCTGGATTCTATGTGATAAGAATAGAGTAAATTATAATTCTTCGAGTGATGCGCAGAGTAGAAGAAAGTAACACTTTACGCCGACCGCAGACAGATTGGGACAAGAGTGGATGATACTTAGGGTAAATGATGAAACCCTATGTCAAATTCGTAAGTTAAATGTATCTAAGCTAAACTTATTTGATAATAACTAGCGGCCCGTCGCGGCTTCGCACAGGTGGACCAAATTCTTTAAATTTTGTCTATTATTAAAAAAAAATCCGTTATCGCCATCTAGCTTCCGGTAGACGAACTACTTGCAGTTAACACGTTGCTATGGTAACGCATATACAATGGAAAAAGAGCGGGAAAAGAGCTGACAGACAAACAACAAATTTGTGATCTTAGATTATAGATAATTTATCTTTTTATTATGATATATGTGTACAAGAATTGGGTTAATTTTATCACTGTATTTGATTTTTCTCGTATAATTACTCAGACTCCCCTCGATTGCTACATAGTTTCACCTCTACGCGAGTGAAGCCATCTTATCCCAAGAGAAAGTTAATCCACCTTGACTCGCAGCGAAATTAATCAGAAAGAATAATTAGAGGAAACTGTTCGGACGTGGATATTAGTGGCAATGTAAGGTAAAGCAGAAACAGAGTATAATAAACTTGACAGTTAATGCTGAATCATCTGAGTTACGATCGCTGCTCAGCATACATTGTTGCACCCGTAAAGGAAATTATATCTATAATTTGTGGTGTGGCTGTTACTTTGATGCAGGTTCTTAGTTACAAAGTCAAATAGATTATTAATTTTTAAACTTAATTTTTTTTACTAAGTTGCTTAATTAATTTTAGTTTAACTACGCTCAAGTGAGGATGGAAGTAAATGGAATCGCTAATTAAATGCATAAAAAAAAGTTTATTGTGTACAACGTGATTTTCAACTATTATTTTTTGTTCAATTTTATAGCAGTGTAGACATCTATACATGAATATTATAAAGCAGTAAAAATCGTGTTACTGCACATTGAATTAATAAAATAAAAATGGCTATTAAAACAGAGGGCGACAACAAATATATTTTTTTATTTTAGTCTATCAGTATATACTACAAGTTAATCTCCAAAACTATTAAACGGATTTCGCTGGCAATTTTCACAAAAAGTTTAAGCAAGTTGAGCATTATTGTTCCGTTAAAATCGGATGATAGTAAAAAGATATCAGATAAAAAAAACATGGTTCACATATAATAAGATGGAGACTCCAATTTATTATACCTTATACTTATACATACTTATAACTTCTACCCCTTTAAGGGTAAAATTTCCAAGCGTGACGTTTATGGCAAAACCCTGTGGACAACAGCAGCTGTGGATGTGTTTTGTTTCAGATGATAATAAGAATACATATCGTCCAAATTTAAAGTCTTCTACGTACATATAAGTAAGTGTGTTTTTTGGTTTTAAATTTTCTGTCTCAGCTGTTATAAATTAAAAACTAAAACTAGTAGACAAGTTCACACAACTTCATCTCCTGAAATATTATATGACAATAAAGACGTACTTCCTGACCCGTCCATCCATAGGTATCAACGTACCTTCCAAGATATAGTATAATGGAGAATGATAGATTTCTACGTACATTCACAACCACATAAGGGAGAGAATATCAAGATTTTATTTCTCTAATAAAGCTTAAAAAAATAAGTAGCCTACTTATAATTTGGAGATAATAAGTTGATTTTAAAACCGAAAAATGATATAGTCATTGTACTCATTCTACTGATCTGTTATTATAATCATAATTGATTTGAAATGATTAACATATGGTAACACTACAAGTAACATTAAAATGAAGTGGTTGTATACTTTTTTAGACAAATCGTTTTCGTTAATGATATAAATATACCAAAGCAACGTGCTATATTATATCAAAAACTGTTTTGTTTGCAAAACTTGCGTTTTGTTTGACAATAACAAAAAAAAAATCCAATTATTCCCACCTTTTATAAGAACCAGGAAATTAATTAACCAATCAAAAAAAATAAATTTCATAAAGCCATATTTTGAAACGTTAAGTATTTTCTAATTAAAAAATGTGGTTCCTAATTAACCATCCTCCTTTGATTTGCTTTATGGTTTGATTCGTAATTATTTTTGAATAAATAAAGTAATATTTAAATTTTAAGGCGCAAATACGAAAGGTATTTCGGACATAAAAAAGAAATTAAAATTTATTGAATACATTGATGTATGCTAGCGATCTTCCTGCACGTGAAAACACGTTCAAACTTGGATGTTAGACACCTTACTCTACCTAAATTATGTTATAGTACGCGAACCAGAGTGATAACAGCTTTGCAAAGGCATATTATCGAGATTGATTTCCATGGTTCAGGCGAAATTATTTATCAAACAAGTCTCATGGACAGACTCGAAAGGCTGCTGGTGTCGCCCTTAATTCTATTGTTTGTCCCACGATCAACTGTAAGTGTCTTGCTGGTATGTTCGTATGCGGGTCACCAATGCCGGCAGTCAATTTTTATTTAACAGCAGGAAAGCAATTATCTCCAGCAGGAAAAATAGTTAGTGTCGTTTATAAATATATTTTTATATGTGGCATTTTAATCAATCGCAATTAAATGGTTTCTCATCCTCAGTAATCAATTTGCATTAAGAATGTATTGTGTATACTAAATTGTTTGTTTTTTACTAGCGGCCCGTCCCGGCTTCGCAAGGTTGGACAGAATTCTTTAATTTTTTTCTATTATTAAATATTTTTCCGTTCGGCCATCTAGCGATCGGTAGACGAACTACTTGTGGTTAACGCGTTGCTATGGTAACGTTATGGATACAATGGAAAAAGAGCGGAGAAAAGAGCGAACAGACAAACACACAAACCACTGTGATCCACCTGTGTGATAGATTTGTCAAAGAGGGATGCATAATTATACTGAATTTTACACAGGCAATGTCTCGTGACATAAGTATCAGAATTATAGCTTTATCATTTGATTATTCTTATTTCCTTAATAAATGAAAAATATTAGCAGATATTTAAATAAAAAATAGGACTCGTAATTCTGCGCTTTCATGTATAGTTACAAAATTGCAGAAAGCTTAATTGGGTCAAAACAAATCGTTAAAATTACTGGAATATCCGCGATTGTGGCGTCCCCACGTCATTAATAAGAGCAACAGCTGTGCCAAGGTACCGTACACTCTTATGTGGTTTTAAAGCTATGCTTAGTGTTTCCGCGGTTATCGATAACAACATCCACTAAGAGGCTTCTATGTTTACTTTTATCGGAGTGTTGAAAAATCGCTTTGAACATCCGAACTTTTTGAATCAGGTTATCCAAACTCTTCTATAACTGCTACTATTCTTGAACTTAAATTCAGATACCTTTATTAATGTTTATTTATTTTACATTTTTTTGGGAAACTTATGACTAGTGCAGAAGATAGGTTGAATGTAAGCAACAAGCAATACAATATGTACAGACTCCATTATGTCTGATTAATAGTAGCAGAATATTTCAAATCCACTTGTAGTCGCTCATTGGTCGAAATACAAACGTATTTTTTTTTTATTTAAACGTCACTAAGATACTTTTATAAGACAATACCTCTTTTATTAAGAGTACACAGTTGATTAGCCTTTATTTTACGAAAAAAAATATCCAAAGGATCAAAACTGAAATAAAGAATACCTTCTTTATACATGCACCTTCTGAGCTAACCATAGATAAAGATGAAATATATTTATTTGTGTATGTTTTCAAAATACTGACTTGTTGGAGTATTATTAGAAATAAGCCCATCATACACTGATTTAAGATACTCATTTTGATCACATAATGCAGTGCAGTCCTATCTTGTCCACTTGTTAGCAGATATTCCGCTACCGCACGCCCCACCCCTCTCAACAGTCCCAATGCTGCACGAATTGTAAAAAAAAAATGTCAGATTCTCAGATAAAAATGCCATTTTCTCGCTAAATAATGAAGCTAGGACCAAACAAAAAATATTACTGTAAAGCTGAATCCACCACAGAATATTTGGATCTCTGTAACTCAAAAATTAATCGTTATTGAAAAAACAGCAGGCCACGCGGTTATTGAGCGAAGCTCTCTTTTAGGCAACTCACAAATTCCGCTTGTCTCCCTCCTGCTACTTAACGGTTCGACCGATTCGAACGAATTTTGGCATGAACAAACATGGTTATAACCTGACGGACATAGGCTATATAAAAAAATATAGACTTTACCATGGAGGAATAATCACCGAAAGAAAAATTCAAAAGCTGATCACAGCCAAACCGCAGATATTACACTGATAAAATTTGGCTCCAAAGGGGTGTTGGCCATCGGTAGCAATTGCTACCGTGGACTGACAAGTGAATAGATAAAATATTGCTCAACGATTATGAATTATGATATTAAAACCAATAATTGTAGTTGACATTCAGTAAGACCATAATAATCTCTTCTCTGTTTAACGACGGAATACAGAGTTTAAGCATATGCTTTCTGCATTCCTTCTATGGAGTTGTTTATATGGGTAAACTTGAACTATGCCAAATTTCACACTCCTACATCCTCGTAATTATCTTAAAACGGATACAAAGTTTTTGATTGACATTTTAATATATCGATACTGATAAATAAAATTAATTACAATGTAACCATATTCAGCCTATTTATGGCCCAAAGCACAGGCTTTCTCTATAGATGAGAACTTCGAATTGAATTCATTATTACCTCAGCCGAAAGGTTTGGTAAGCAAGAGGTGTATGGTGCCTACCTCCAGTATCAGTAGTATCTTTTGACGACACTCTAAAATGAAAAGATTTGATTCTTTTCTACTCTGCAAGACACTATACGATTATTTATTGAATCATTAATGTGAAATCTGTCCGTAAATCGGGAAAATTATTCAAAGCTATCGACTAGAAATTTCTGCGATACCTTAACTCTATATATAATAATATTAATAATAATAATATTTCTTACATCCACACCAATTAGCCTAGCTCAAAGTAAGCACTATAACGCTTGTGTTATAGATATTAGGGTAACAGATACCTATATGATACATAGAAGTGTATAATATATAGTAATAATAGGGGTTAAAGTATGAAATTGCCGTTTTATTGCAATAGGTTCTTTGAATTGACATAGAATCTTCATGGTTTGAGGTTTTCGAATGAAACTTTTTTTAAATGGTTTCTATGATGTTCTTTTTTTAAAAAATGTAAAACATTTGAATATCGACTTTCAATTGTTTTTGTTATTCAATTTAGACAAGAAAGATGGATACTGCGAAAATTCGAGTTATTTTTGAATACGAGTTCCGACGCGGAACTAACGCGGCAGAAACAGCCCGCAATATCAATGCTGCGTTTGGAGAGGGGTCTACTAATGAACGCACCGTGCGATTTTGGTTTAAACGCTTTCGTGATGGAAATTTCGACTTAAAGAACGAGCCACGAGGAAGACCGCCCACACAGGTAAATAACGATGAATTAAGAGAGATAGTGGAAGCCGATCCTAGTCAAAGTACCCAGGAATTAGCGGCATGGTTTAACGTTACCTTACCCACAATATTGACTCACTTGCGTCAAATCAATAAAATAAAAAAATACGAAAAATGGGTGCCTCATGATTTGACTGATCTGCAGAAAGAAACGCGTGTTGAAACTTGTGTTGCCTTGTTGAACCGGTACAGAAATGAAGGAATATTGGATCGAATTGTAACATGTGATGAAAAGTGGATTCTTTATGATAACCGGAAAAGAAAAATGCAATGGCTGACCCCAGGTCAAATGCCACAACAGTGTCCTAAAGCAAAACTTACCAATAAAAAGGTAATGGTAACTGTTTGGTGGTCTCAGCATGGTGTTATTCACTATAGTTTTCTCCGATCTGGTCAAGCAATAACGGCAGATGTCTATTGTGCCGAACTCCGAACCATGTTGACAAAACTAGCAGTAAAACAGCCCCGACTCATGAATCGATCTTCACCATTATTGCTCCACGACAACGCGAGACCTCACACAGCACGAGAAACCATTTTGACCCTTCAGGAACTGCAGTTAGAAACCATTCGTCATCCTCCGTATTCACCAGACCTTGCTCCAACGGACTACCATTTTTTTCGTGATTTGGACAATTATCTACGTGACAAGAAGTTTTCTTCCCAGGAGGCAGTACAAAATGCTTTCACACAGTTTGTGCAGTCTAGATCGTCGGAATTCTATCGCAAAGGCATTAATGACCTTCCCATTAGATGGCAGCAATGTATAGATAATAATGGCAACTATTTTGATTAAATAAATTTGTTAAAAATTTAAAAAATAAACAATATAGATTTTCAGTACAAATCGGCAATTTCATACTTTAACCCCTAATATATATTAATACTCATGACTCAAGTATTAATGCTCGTATTCATCACACAAACATCTGCCCCTTTCGGGATTCGAATCCAGGACCGTAGGTGCGAAAGGCACGATCGCTACCGTTGCACCAAACGGTCGTCAATATAACAACAATGAATGTTTTTCGTGTCTGTACATCGCATGTATTTGCAAAATATGTTTATTCTGCAAGTAATTTTGTATGTGTGTTTGAAATCAAATTAAACTAAAGCCACAATTGATTTAAGGGGTTAAAAATATATTTTCCGAACGAAGTAGTGGGCACAGATGCTAATAAATAAATCTAACGTTACGTTCGTAGGTTGCTACTCGAACGGACAACCGTATGTAGCACTTTTTTCTTCCTTCTCTCTCCTGTGTCTGCAGTGGCAACAACCTATTTGTTTATGTCTCTGACGGGACTACAGGAAACATTGGATATAGAGGTTCGTAAACAATAGTCCGAAGCTCACGCGAAATAAATCGTGGCCAAAGTAAATAAATCCAAGTCGCTTGTACATACTTCCCTAGAGCAGCTGCGATGTTTACATCGTACAAGTTCAAATTTTCTCATCCATCTCAAGGCTTCGGTGCCGATAATTTGCATAATACTCCATTGCTCCAACATTATTATATTAACAGCTATTAAAACGGATGTCTGGCAATCATCGAGCGACATAATATTTTAATGCTTCATTTACTACAGCTCTTGAATATTTAAATTGGAATTACGTTTCGGAGACGCTTTTGGTCGGTACATTGGATGGGGATTAAATAATTCTATTTTTCTTTATCAATTTGGAACACAAAGGTTTTATTAAAATTCCTTTAAAGATGAGCAATTCTTTGCTACACTTTCCTGGTAACATTTAATAAAAAAAAGTTGATTATTTACATAAAAACTACGAAAACACAATTTTTGTTGGCCTTAACACACAGTATTACTTTATTACTCCTGCAACTATATAGAAATATATAAATACCATATTTTACCTTAGAAATACACAACGCAATACGAACAGATAACATACTTTTAAGAACCTAAAGTCAATCAAACGTTTTAAGCTTTTTGTTTACTTCTGCCTATTCGCCTATAGCAAATAAGAGGCTATTTAGCTATACCTCGTAATGCTGTGGTTCTTTGAATAAACCAAATAGCTATAAACCAAACTGATTGATCACATATTTTTTTTTTTGTATCGATAATTATGCAATGCAAATAATAAAGTCAAGCGTCAAAATTGATAAGCAACCCCGGTTACCGTTGAAAATATTAATTAAACTCTCGAAAAACCAACAATACATCGGCAGCGAGCAGTTGAATAAACAACGTCGGTAGTTAAAATTTTATTCAAATATTTGCGGAAGATAATTTGCTCTTCGTTGGCTTGAATTGGCAAACGTCATCTCAAACAGATGCGACTAAATATTTGTGTTTATATACTAAAGATCTACAAGCCTCACCCCACAATATTTAGCCATTAATTAGATAATATTCAAAAGGAACCTGACATCATAATCAGTTTATGAATGTTTCCAACACTAGTGCGAAGGCCTCCCCTGTGGATTATATCACCGCTAAGAGAATAGGCCATTGAATAAACAAATACTCATTTCTAGTCAAACTGTTAAATAGAATTCCATTTAGTGTTCCAGTACCAGTTTTTTATCCTGCCATTTATTTTATTTCTTTATGTAGTACATATGGTCAATCTGCTATTCTTGACAATTTGGAATGTTTCTAGTGAATATTTCTTTTCTTTATAGTGAACAGGTTAGCGCTTGCCCTCTATCTCGCCTGATGGTAAATGACGATACGATCTAGGATGTGACGCGCTTGCCTTGATTCACTCGAGACTTGAAGACCCCTCAATTTTATTGGTCAGGAAACACATACTCAGGCAAAAAGTTGCACTCTTCAACGGTACGAATCACAAAATTGGAACCAAAACGTTAAATGCGACTTATTGATATATTAACCATAAACAGTGGCGCCTATTTGTAAGTTTGGTTGTAAAAAAGGCTGGCAATTCTGCTGCACAATCTCCAAAATGTATCTTATAAAAAACGGATAGGATAGCTACCTTTCGTCTATTCAACGCTTTTGAGCTTATTTTTTTAAATAAATCTACTACTATCATTCAAAAGCTTTAAATATATAAGCATATTTCAACCAGTACTACAAGCATGTGTTTCACCTAAGAATCATAAAGAAAAGCTAAAAGTATGTTATAAAAATAAATGTTTTGGATTCGTGTATCTTGGATGTTACTTTCTTAAAACGGAGTGTGTATCATAATTTATACATATAATGCACGGTGTTATTAAAACTCTTATCCGACCATATATCGCACCAGGTTTCGTGGAACATAAAAATCCTAGATTGTTACAGAGTACGAAACTCTGTTACGATGTTGGCCGAAGGTTTTATATCCCCGCACATAAAGTTAAAGTACTAAGTTAGAACCTCCTTTGCAATATTTCTTCACTTTTTACCAACCTCACGAGCTCTGTTGCGTTGAAATATTTATTGACTAACATTTACATTTTCAGTTGTTGTTTGATAACAAAAACAAATTTCTTAATATTAATCTACTGTGAAATGTATGAAAACTGTAAATTAGTACAAAGGCAAATAATGTATATCTTTAAAAATATTTGTATTTTTAGCATTGCAATTATTTATTATAATAGAAAAATACAAGAAAAAAATCGGCTCGCGTCACAAGTGAATTCTCAGCAAGGGCGGATCCAGGGGGAGGGTCATGGGGGTCATGACCCCCCCCCCTGGGCTGGGGCCAGGACCTAGGTAGACCACTAATTAAAATTGTTAAACAATGTTTTTATATATTTTTTGTCACAAGATATATTGAATGTAAGCACCTTCAATATTTATTTAATTTAATATAATACTTTGTATGATGGCGAATGAATTATTCGGAAACGAACGAATTTAAAATTTTAATTTTACCGCCCCACCTTTCATCTTCGTGTGACACTTACGCGCGCTGTGTTTCGACCTTAGACTATGGATAGCGAAGGACATGAAATACTGCGAAAAATTTGTGTTGGTGCTCTAAGATAGCGGCAAAAACTAGGGACACCGCATCGAAAATTCCACACTTATTATGGTTTTTTTAAACAATTCCACCACACAACGAATAAAATTGCACTACAATCCACTACTAACGTTTATCTATGAGAAACAACCGGAAAAAATAGATTTTTCTAATTTCGGGGATGACATTTTTTTACTTTTTTGGCATTACTACTAACAAAAATAACTTCACTAATATCTACTACTAATCAAAATCTTTCGATACAAAAAAAAAACAAATTTTCCAAATAGTACAGTCAATCTGCAATTTTTGCTCCGAAAAATGACAAACCGGGATTCGACGACGCGAATCGTTTGGGGGGCAAGTAATAAACTTAATGTCAGATTTCCGAAGTCCTCCCTCCTGCTGTTTTTGAGAAATCCAAAAAAAAATTGAAATGCATTTATCTCAGCAAGTATAAGTGCTAGCGAACCGTTTTTTTTAAATTAAAGAGGACACTGAGGACTACATTCTCTTTCATTGAAGTGAAGTCATCCGACTTGAAATGCAAAAGCTAGGTGGCGCTAAAGTTTCAAAAAAGTGTTTTTTTGCTATTTTCATTATGAAATAACATTTTTTTTGCAATAATGTTAATGAGAAAGTTGTTTATTAGCTACAACTTTTGTTTAAAACTTTTTTTCATAAAACTTACCGTTTCCGAGCTGAAGCTTGTCGAAGTGTACATTATGTGCCTTGGTATAGTGTGTTTGTCACAAAAATCCTTGGATAGATCAATAAATTGTTATGTTTACTTAATTTTTATTTTTTAAAATTTTAAAACTTTGTTTAACAATAGTTTTTTTTTCAAATAACAATAAAGCTATTTTAGTATAGCTTATTGTAAGCGGTTTCACATATAATGTAGTAGTTACAGTATATATGTATAAGATCAAAATTTCTTTTTGCAAAAATCAAAAATTTATAATCAAATTTTCAATTAGCTTTAACTATATAGTTATAAATTATATAGTTTGAAAACGGAGTTTTATGAAAAAAAGTTTTAAACAAAAGTTGTAGCTAATTTTGTAACAAACAACTTTCTCATTAACATTATTGCAAAAAAATTGTTATTTCATAATGAAAATAGCAAAAATACACTTTTTTGAAACTTTAGCGCCACCTAGCTTTTGCATTTTAAGTCGGTGGACGTCACATCAATGAAAGAAAATGTAGTCCTCAGTGTCCTCTTTAATTTAAAAAACGGGTCGCTAGCACTTATACTTGCTGAGATAAATGCATTTAATTTTTTTTGGATTTTCTCAAAAACAGCAGGAGGGAGGACTTCGGAAATCTGACATTAAGTTTATTACTTGCCCCCCTAACGATTCGCGTCGTGAAATCCCGGTTTGTCATTTTTCGGAGAGTTCGATTTTTTTTCTTACATATTGACTGTACTAAAAGGCGGGTGCCAAGTTCACACAGGTTTAAAATTCTAATATAAGGAATAGTGTTCTTAAAAATTTAGGTAGGTAGGTAGGTACAGTACTTACATACATTAATAGAATACCTACTTTTTACCTGTATCAATTATTATCAAAATTTAATTATTACTTCTTGTGACTTGACCACGACTATTTGACCCCCCCCTGTCGCCAAAGCTGGATCCGCCCTTGATTCTCAGGCGGGAAGAATTCACTTGTGACCCGATTCGATTTTTTCTAGTATTTTTCTATTATAATAATTTATCTCATAAGATAGCATTGAAAAATGCATAAAATATATAAAAATTATAAAATTGCGTTTAATACTATTCGAATGAATTCTCAGGATTGAACAAAAAAGATCTAAATGATAAACTGAAATTAAAAATCTTATTGTAAATTGAGTAAAAATTAAGTAAAGAAGTTGAATCGTCATGATTTAAAATAAATCTCGGCCTTAAAAACTAAATGTGGTTTTATTTAAATGTTTTAAAAGCACGGAACTGTAAAAACTAATTTTTATTTACCAATATTATACATGCCACGGATATTATTAACCTATATATACCTTCTAACAATATACGAAAGAAATGCCTTAATAATTTGACTGTTGCCTAAATGTATTCAACACTGGATGTTTAAAACAATGTAGATACTTCACGCACGTAAAATATTAAAAAAAAAAAATCTTTTCCTGAAACTTTTTGGGTTGAAACGAATATAAAAAATATCCGAATTCGTCCAGGCGGTTTCAAATGATACACTTACCAATAAAAAGCATCTCCCTGAGGGATCGGAGATGTGGTTGTTTATTACAGGCGTATTTTAAATTTATTAGATTTTTATAAAAATTTATTCAATTGAAGGTGGGTTTTTATTTGAGCGAAGCGAGCGTAGCTACCGCATGCATCAGCTTCAATGACGCAATGTCTGTTACGCCATAACTTCCCGAGTTCTTAACCGATTCTAATAATTTTTGTGTGGAATCGAATCAACATATTTAGGATCAGATTGTGACGGAGTTTGAAATTTGAAATTCACAAAAAAAAAAGTTATGTACATTGGCTCTATGGGATTTCCCATTGAAACAAAAAGCGCGCGCTTTTTCATTTATTCATTTATTAAACAATTTTACTTGCTGGCTTACAGTTTGCCCAAAACGCAAGCAAGTTAATATTATTAATACTATTACATAAAAAAGAATGTCAATTATGAATGTAAAATTGTCTTATATACTAGAATACAACTACATAATGACATAACGGATAATAATATAAATTAAGTTAATCTTTGGAATGTCAAGAATTATCATAATACAGGTATGTCAAAATTAATTCATATCGGCTCATTTTATGTTAGCACTTATACAAATTAGTACCTTGCTACATAATTGTTCAAAGCGGTCAGCAAATATGTCTATGTCGGAGTGGTGAGCGAGCAAATCTCCAATGAGACGCAAAGCACGTTTTGAAAGTTTTAATTTTTTTGGAATTTTAAAATTTACTTGACAATATATTTTTTTTAGTATTGCACTCCGCTCCAATATATGGTGCTAGCGAAGCTTTATGCTTAGTGACTGCATTGCCTAGTTATATAACTTTTTGTGCATTAGATATCCAAATATGCACAATCACGTGAGCATCTTACGACTTAAACAGTGGTAAACTTGCTAAGCGATTATTTGCATTTTCAGGTTTTGTTTCTCCATCATACTCGAATCGGAAATCGATTTGAATCTCAACGCGATTCAATTCATCCGAGAACTAGATTACTCCGGTGCTACACTGAAAACGGCTAGTCATTTTGGAGCCAGCAAATGGAAATAGAATTTTCTACTCAATGTTTTCTTAAAAGTTGTTATGCTTCTACATTTTTTTTATACGAACGATTGTGCACGCGAAACTGCAATGAAACAGATTACACTTACTTTGTTGTGTTGGGCGCTGGAATTTGTAATATTCCGTCTGAAGCAGTGCGGGCAGGAACTCTTTCTCGCAGCTGTTCTTTGGGGATTGGAAAAGGAAATTGTGTTTGCAAACATTCTTACTAGGTTAACTTAAAAGTTTAACAATAAAAAGGTTTTTTTATTGTAAATATCAAATATTGGAGACTTCAAGTTTTTTCGATTCGCCTTTATTATTGTCCAAACAATGTCGTAAAAGCATATTAAATATTTATAGAGTTTGATAAATTTTAACAATTTTTTCCGACTGGAGCTAAAGTTTGTATGATATAATAGTATTTACACGCAACATATATATGATAAGGGTAGTCTCGGTTACGATGTTTATAATAAGGTACCTTTACTGTTAGAGTAAAGGTACCTAATTATAAATTGTGGACTTGATAGTCCACTATTTTTACTTCATTCTCTATAGTTCACTAACTTAAAATTTATGTAAGCGTTATATATTGTTCCCTATCACATTATTTAGTTTCCGAAAGAATAACGATTATTAAATATGTTTTTTTTATTATGGAGCCCGATATTAAAAGTCATTAGATCTACAGTAACTTTATAGTATTTAAGACGCGATTACCTATAATAATATATTAAATATTGACATGAAGCGATAAAAGAAGCTGAACAGAATAAAAAAAACTGTTTCACTAATCTCTGAACTTATTAAAAAGGTTTACTGGTTTTATAAATAACTAAATTTGATTATGGCAATATATTTATGAAAATATTTTTATTGCCAAAGATTATTTTAAATTCCGCCACTCTCTCTCTCTTTCAAAATAATTAACTATCTATCATAGTTTGAATTGTTAATTGAAACGAAACTTTTTTATGTCCCCACCTAATGATAAGGGTAAAAATAAATTATACCCACATTTGACTTAAAATTAAAACAAAATATACATCTTAATAAGCTTCACATTCAAACAAAGGAAAACTGACAAACTCGAGATCCGAAGGCATTTTTCCCCTCTGAAAGGTGAATAATAAAATTCTCCCATTGTTTAGGAGGAAAAGAACTATCATTAATTTCCCTTTATTCATAACCGCCATAGGTCTAGAACAACATCCGACGTCATCGCCCCACAATTATTTTCCTTCCAACGTTACACGGACACCGGTAGCACATGAATATTAAAACAAACCTTCGTGAATATAAAAGTAATGTTTTTTTATTATTCGACGATAATTAAGATGGTGTACCAAAATGCTTTTTTTGGTGCGACCCACTTGGAAATTCATAAATTCAGCTTTACTTAACGTAACTTCCAATTTATTTCCTGTTGCAAACACGACCTTTCGATTTACATAGGTACTAGGGGATTCAGTGAATACTTTCGAGAGTTGCATTTTTTTAATGAATGGAATTGAAATCGTACCATTAGTAAGTGTAATCTACAACGTTTTAAAAGACGTTTAACGATATAAGTCACATTCTAGCCATGATAACAATGATTTTATTATGAAGCCATTTCTGTTTATAACGAATCTTTAAAGCAGAAATGGATCATTTCTACCTTTATTAATATCTTTAGTATTACCTTTAGTAATATATCAATAAGTCACTTTTACGAAATTGTCATTACTACACAATCCACTTAATAAGCTCAAATGTGAACTTTACACACGCCGCCTCTTTCTACGTGCGTTTCCTTTAGTCTCATACCTTTTACTGTTTTATTTAAAAAAAATGTATTAAAAACATATGAGTATCGGTATCAAACTTTTGATGGAAATATACTTATAAGTATAAATAGACTTTATACTTATATGGTACAAAAATATAATTTGAAGAAATATCTTCACGGTATAAAATGTTTTTTCCATCAGCCAATTTTGCAATGCTACTTTAAATTTCTGTTGAGTGTCTTTTTTAGATCGATTAATCATGTATTGGTAACCAAGTATTTATGTATAATTATCAAATATGTCTAACGTCTGGTATCCGGTGGAGTAGTATATCACCAATCCTTCACAATTAGAGCTAATCGTCACACATCATACACGCCATAAAACTCCATTACTTTCTATCATAGAAAGTAATGGAGTTTTAACTTTTAAACAATTGAAAGAAGTATAAATAAACGACTAAATAGTACGAATGGTATTCTTCAAGTAATAAAAAGTTAACCGAATTTTGGGACCGAATTAAGATCGAGAGAAACAAAAAAGCAAATAGCGAACTTTAATGTCTTCATGAAGAAGGTACGTAAAATATTATTTTCCTCAATTAAGAGCACCGCAACTAACAAGATGATCCTGGTGTGTTCCTTTCAGAAAATAACAAAGGACTCTTTGTAATACTAGATAGATTTACAGCAGGATTAATATAGCACGTTTAATTTTTGTTTCAAACATACATAGAACGGTGCAAATACTGGACATAATGGTTTTCGGTATTTTCTACCAGTTTGTCGTAAAGCTTGGTACAGAAATAGTTCATAGTAACATAAAATATATTTTTTTTCATTAAAGAAATTAACGTAAATATCACACACAAACACACACACACACGCGCGCGCGCACATACACACGCACACACACATACACACAGCAGGAGTAGCAGTTTTGTTGAATTTAACTTGAAAGTTTGCCAGCTCTTATCTTCTATCTTGAATTTTTACATTATCCTAATCATCACTTGTTTAGATTATTGGACGTTCAGAAGTTTATATTATTATGTTACCAGGATAAAGTATATATACTACTAGCTGACTCGGCCACGCGTTGCTGTGTTATAAATTAAAATAAAACCTATCCTATCTTTTAAGTTAGATCAAATAACAGATAGTTACGAAGGTTGATCAAAATCGGTTAAGTAGTTTAGGAGTCCATCGCGGACAAACAATGTGACACGTAATTTATATATATTAAGATATATACATTTATAGAATATGCATAAAATTATAGTTTTGGACAACCGTTTAGTGCAACGTTAGCGAACCTGCGTTTTACACTGTTTGTCCCGGCTTCGATTACCAGAAAAGCAGATTTTTGGTGATAAATACTTACGAGCATTTGTACCTGACTCATGGGTATTTCGATATTTATAAAAATATTAAATATCTATGTATTATATGTTTGAAAGGAATATTATTATTATACGCCGTGTACTGCCCGAAGTAGAATCGCAACAACAATTACCACTCAAGGATGTCGTACAAGGAGATTATAAAAAAGTTTCGTTTTCCAAATTTTGGTCTCTTACTTCGATCTCCAACCTGCCTGCCAAGCATGGAGGTTATGGCGATGATAGTGATGAGATATTGGACACTTCATGGAATGCAAATTAAACATAGATATATTTTATCCATTTTACGAAGTATACGTCTAAGTCTAAAAAAGTATTAGAGTCTACCAACCTCATTGTCCTTGTCAGCATCCTTGATGTGTTGCGCAATAAATCTGACACTCTGCAGCGCAGCCGCAACCTCCGGTGACAAGTGGCGAGGGAGCATGTTCTCTGACTCGGTCACTGATGGAAAAACTTCAAGTGCTTATTTGGTTTCGTAACATCTATTATATATTTACAGTCCATCATCTATTAGCAATAAATATTTAAGATCGAAAAACTGAATTTTAAAAAGTCAAACAGTCGCTTCATTGTAAAATTAAACTCATGTTATTAACATGAGTTTAATTTTTTTAAGTTTGAACAATGTATTTCGCTAAACACATAACGTATAAAAGATTTTCTTCCAATAAAAAAGTATTAGTGTAAAAACTAACAATATAATTAAAAATATAATAATCTATAAAAAAAAATAATAAACCTTATAACTCTGTACCAATATATTTCATTCTAATTCAGATTTGTTCTTAGGTCTTCTATTCTTTATCGTTTCTAGCTAATAGCAGTGGTTTACGTAATAAAATCTCAACAACAAAAAAATTGTCGGTCCAAATCGATGCGTAATTTTTTCAATAAAAAATCTCTTAGTGATAAAAAATACAAAATGATAGGTAGGTTTTAAAAAAATATAGTTAATCCCAACTCAATAACAAGAAGTAATATAACAAAATCAGAATTCTGACATTTTAATCACAATTCAAACAAGTTTAGGACAATAAACTTGCGGTTACCGAAGTAAGTACTACAGTAGTTTTATTTGTATGATTTGTTGAAAAGTTATATAGGTATATTACCTGATGGTCTTTGATGTGCGCTACCCGCCAAGATGTCATCTTCTGGGGCTGGAGACTTGCGATAGTCTCCGTTATCACTGTTCTTTCCGTCGCCGAATGCATCGGTGAGACTATCACGGCTGCGAAGAATTGTAAATCTTATGTAACTGGCAAATACGAGAATGTTGCTGCATACATTAACGAAGTAGTCCCAACATCTATAGAAATGATGCATTTACAAAGGGGGTTTAAGTAATAGCGATGCATCCTGAAGTGCCACCGGAGGCCAGGTCTCGCCGTCGGCTATACTCAGCCGGCGGAAGTTAATAACAGAATTTCCCTTCGAAATACAAAGGTGTTTAAAAAATGCGACTGTCCGAGTCTCAATATGTAGAGTAGCGTACCATCTTTCTTCAAATGTATCGAACTCATAAAATCAACACATCCTTGTCGTCTCGTAACCTACTCTTAAGGTCAATCACTAAACGGATTTTTAAAGTTAAGGCGTTTGAATTGAAAAATCCTTTCTCCGCCGCTTCAATTTTAGAAAACTAATTATATCATCTCATATATGAAAGATGGACGGCGGCATCGGCACCGCCATTGTTTTAGCTATGTAACTTGGGTTCGGAACAATGTTTACAAATATGAGATAATCTAATGTTTATTTTAATCTGACGAATATAAATATAGCCATTGAAGAAGATTATGAGTTTGCGGCGTTAGCTTTCGAGACGTTAGGGTCGTGGTCGGCTGACATGAAGCGGTTTATGAAAGATATGTCGAATCGACTAATTCTCTCTTCGGGTGATCAGAAGTCTGGCAGCTATTTCGCGCAGAGAATCAGTTTAGCAATTCAGCGAGGTAATGCTGCCAGTGTTCTAGGTACCATGCTCCAAATTGGAATTTTGGATGACATATTCTTTTTGTGAATGTGTATATAAATATTTTAGGGTTATTTTTCACGATAAGTTGTAAGTTTGATAGTGTTGTATACATATTAGTAAACAAAGTAACGAAATTATAAGGTAAGTTTTAAGTAATACCTTTATTAATCTTTCAATCTAATGTGTAGGTATCGTGACCGCCTTGAATACTGTAAACTTAACGAAAGTTTGTTTTTATAGTTATGTGTTTATCAACTAGAATATTTTAGAGGTAACTGTTTTATGGATTGTAACACTTGCTTCATATCCCGGTATGACTTTTAATGCGAATAGACAACTAAGATAATTTGTAACAGTGTGTACATTTTCTCGCTTTTCTGATATTGAACCCTAGAGGCTTGGGTTGGTAATCTATTTTTGATTGGTAATCTATTACTACCAATTACATTTCTGTAGTTGTAACTTTGATTTTGATTACATTTCTGTAGTTGTAACCTTATTTATTTTGCTTGAGGCGCATATACTAACTATATTTAGTCATATATCAATCCCATAACATCAGCAAAAGCCTTTTCTATGGACTAAATACTCCTTAGGATCATTATAGCCTAAAACAAAATCGCCTAAAAAATTGATTAAATTTAGCAGATCATTGTTTTAACCTAACCTCACTAATTACGTTAATTCTATAGTATTTTTTACTTTAGTGACCAAAATACCTTGGTATGGTTAGATGAGAACAAAAGTAAATATAAATTTTTGGCGATTTCAATTAGGACGATATTTACTCATTAGGAAAAATTTCCAAAATAGGCCCACGAAGTATTGATGGCTACAAACGACTGCAATTACAGCCGGGACAAGGACGTATGCAATACAATACAAAAACTTTATTGTTAACACCACAAAATCAAAAGGATACACAAACACAGATAATGGCTTAAAACTAACGTGTAACAGTGGGCGACCTTATCGCTAAAAGCGACTCTACCAGACAACCTTTGGATGGAGAGGATCATTAGAAAGCTAGAGAGTTGTTTTCAATGTACGAAGAGTACGAAATTGTAATTTTTTGGTCACCCATCAGTCCAATCAAGACACTGCTTCAGTATAGTATGATAGTACAGTATACGACAGGTTCTAAGTGTGAGAGTTATATTAGGCAAACTATACCAAAAACAAGGCTATAATGTACCTACGAGTTAAAAAAAACTGAAAGAAAGAAGAAGAAGAAAATAAAAAATGAACATCACATATGCACTCACAAATCAACGAAACTAAATACCAAATGTACACGTATAGTGCAGCTTTAAAAAAGAAGTCAGTGAATTCAATGGGAATGTATAGATGAAATAATACAAACTTTAAAAGCTAAAATGATGATTTATGACAAAATATCACAATGCTGCGCTGGCCGAAATTACAGAATAAGTCCATCCAACGGTAGGTAAATCCAATATATCGTTGACTACTTTTTCTTCGCTTTGTATGTGAGGACCCAACGTTCGTTGGCCAATATATTACGTCATTATTCACACATTCGCGTCACTTGTGCCACTTGTTAGATAATACAGCCCAAAACGGTATAAGATGAGGGTAAGAATTCAAATTGGAAAATAATTTTCTACGATATTTCGCTAACATTGCGACAAAAATTGCTCTGTCAAAGTGATAATATTCTAAATGACGGCCGCTTGGTGCAACGGTAGCGATCCTACTGTCTACACCAATGGTTGGATCCCGGTAGATGCATGTTTTTGTAATGAGCACAAGCATTTGTCAGCGAGTTATGGTCATCTATATACCTATTTATGTATTACTAGCTTTTACCCGCGGCTTCGCCCGCATTTTTTGACGTGATAACGTCTTATAAATTGGTTGCGGCTGGGAGTCACTTATGAAAAAGTGTAACGCTCGGTAACGTTACGATGAGTCACCGAACGAGAGAGAGGCCCGCCGAATGCCTTGCGTCTCTCTCCCACTCAACTATGATCGGTCTGCCGCGCGCATTGTGCAATTTAATTATATTCATATCAATAAATATTCTACCGAGAAAAAGACGTTGTCACGTAAAATCTTCGCCCGTAAAACCGACTTTACAGGCAAAAAAAAAAAAAAAAAAAAAAAAAAACGATTTTTTTTTTTAATAAAAAGTATCCTATGTTACTTCTAATACCTCCAAAAATATATGTACGAAGTTTCATGATGATCGGTTTAGTAGTTTTTGAGTGAAAGCATAACAAACAAACTTACATTCGCATTTATAATATTAGTAGGGATATGCCTAAATTATTGAATAATCTATAGAACCATAAAATTAAGTACAAGCTTAGTTCGGAACTAAAGAAATGCAAGTATTGCAAAATTTTTAAAATTTATTTTAATTCTTTTAATGAAACCATATTCATACATGTCTCATTTTTTTTTATTTAGAATGTGTTCGCTCTTGATCTCAATCAAGCCCGGGGAAGCCCGAGCACGATGGAACGGGCTAACCCAAAAGGTGCCTATTTACCCTGGCTTTAAAAACAGGCTGGTTATAAGTACTCGGAAATACAGGCGCAGGGAGGGAGTTCCACTCCTATGCTGTACGCATTATAAAAGAAGTTGAGAAGTTGGTGCGACAGGTAGGAATAGCAACAAAGAAAGGGTGGTAGCCCGTAGTGCGTCTGGATATCCAATAGAAGAAAGGTGATGGCGGTATGAGCATATGTAACTCCTCAGCACACTCTCCAAAATACAATCTGTAGAAGACCGACAGACAGTCTATGAAAAATAAAAATATTCAATTGGTTGAGAATTGAAATAACGTAGTTATTAGCGCATTCGACTACTAATTAAAGAGGTACAGCTACTTTAGTAGTCGAAATCAAAACTCGGTGACTGAAATAAAAACAATTAGGGGAGACCGGGCAAAAAAGGGTTCGGGGCAGAACGGAAAATGCGCTGTTGTGTTTGGCTCGCACACGCAACACTGCCGGCAAACGTGTCACTCAAACAAACTTCAGTCGACTCACGTCAGTCATCCGGAGACTTTGTCGCTGCGTGTTTTGCTTCTTAACCAAATAGAAACTGTATTTGTTAATTGTGTTACAAATTTTTGTAACATGTTGACAAATAACGAAATGCTATGAGGTTAGTAATCAATTTATACCAATATTTTTAACCACAAACAATAATATTGAATTTTAATTATGAGTGTTGTGTACAGTTTCCTATATTTTAGTTTAGAAATGACTTGATTTGAAAATATGTTAGTTGGGGCAAAACGATCGGGGCATAACAGGATACTATCCTATCCTGCCCCGTCTTTACTAAAAAATACGTTTTTATTTGTAATGTTTTCTTTTGTATTCAGTCAAGATGGTCCTCAATTATAAACGAAAAACGATCGCACAAAATGTGAAGAGGGTGATATGAGAAGAGTCAACGGGATTATTACTGAGTAAATGGGATTTCTTAGAGCCTCAAGCACCTAAATCCGTATCAAGAAAATAAAATTCAGAACGTCGTATCAAGAAAGCGGGAAATTATAATATTAATGGAGATGCAGTTTCAGATACTGATTTCGGAAAAAAAACAATTTTGTAATAAACTGAAACTAAAACAAAGAATATATGCAACAAACTTAATAAAACTAAAACTATGAAACCCAAAATAAACGAGACAGACCCAAATTCACCAAAAGATGAAGATGGAGACGATTGCGTCTGCGTCGAATGTGGGTCACACTCGTAGTCAACAGAAGGATGGGTAATGGATTGAAACCTATATTTTTTTGTTTTTATTTATACTTTTAGTTACAGAATCTCACTTGAAAAACTGAGAAGAAACGAGAGAAACAAATTGTGAATCTTAACGTCATTACATAAAAAATAGCTGAATGTAATGGGAAGAAATATTAGGTGAATTATTTCCACAGAATACATAACAAACCAGAAACCGTGAACGCGCCTTACACTGAAGCCACACAAACTACTCTAAAAGAGAGTAGTTTGAAATTTGGAAGACTAGTCTATCTGTGACCACCGTGTGACGCACGTCTCAAAAATTATTTAATAATGCCGTCTTGTGCTGTTCCCACCTGCTAGAATGCAGTTGGAAAAATAGAAATACAAGATAGGATCACATTTCATGTGTTAGTAGCGCATATGCATCAAATTTTGTTTAAATAATGAAGTTTTTTTACTTGTTCAAATTGTAAACAATTTGGGCGAGTCCATTTTAATAAAATGGACTCGCCCAAATAGAATGTTGTCAGTTTTGCTGAATTTTTCCCTACTTTCACTGGTTTAGTATTAAGTAGGTTGAAAAAAATTACTGTTTATAAAATAATTTAACGTTTAATTTTATTAAAAAATATATTTAATGTAATTAATTTAGTGTCAAAATATTTATGTTATAAATAGGATATTACACCTTTTTTGAAAACTAATAAAAATATATGCTTAAGTCGTAATGATTCAGTAGATATTTATTATTTTAGTTTTATTAGTCCGAAAAATGCCAATAATCCTTATTTTATTTATGATTTAGAAATCACGCGTGGAAACGCTAGCATTAAACAATACAATTTTACGAAAAGCCAATATTTTGAAAATAATGAGTTCTAATATATCTTTGGTGTAGTGTTTTTATAGAAATACTTTGTGTTAAAACTATTCTCATTATTAAAAGTGATATTTCAGATTCCCCGCTAATGTCACTATAAGAGCAAAGTGGATTAAAATTATAAGACACGCTCGGTTGAATGAAATCTGGAAACCTTATATGTAAAAGTGTTATTTGTTCAAAACATTTTGAACATGATTATTTTTATGACACAAAATGTGGTTTTAAAAAATTACGCAAAGGATCTGTTCCAAATAAGGTTGATAAGTATAAAGATTTATACGTTACTAGCTAACCCGGCAAACGTTGTTTTGCCATGTATATTATTTCTAGGAAAAGTTTTTAATGAATTAATAAAAAATAGGGGTTGATGGTAGAGGGGTGAAAATTTAGGGTTGTATGTATTTTTGTATGTTGTATCATAAAAAAATAGAAACTAAAAATTTTGTCTAAAAAATTAAAAATAAATGTTAGGGGTGGACTACCCCTAACATTTAGGGGGATGGGGATGAAAAATAGATGTTGGCCGATTCTCAGACCTACTCAATACGCTCACAAAATTTCATGAGAATCGGTCAAGCCGTTGCGGAGGAGTATGGGAACGAAAACTGTGACACGAGAATTTTATATATAAGATATCACCGAAACTGTTTACAGCCACGTTGGGGGACGCTTTTAAGCTTTAATTTGGATATCCTTGGGGAAGATCAGCAAAGGATGTCTCTCGACTGACATGATTATGTATTTAGTTCTTACACTTCCGCGTACCTTCAAATGATGATGATGACTATGTTAGAACTATTTTTGTTACTTTTTAAAACTGTAAATATAATATAGTAAAGATTTTTACTGTTGTTGATTTTGCATGTTAAAGTGACAAATTGTAGTTTATTTATGTTGTGTAAACTTTCGTTGGTTTTGCTCAGTAAAATGCTAAATGTTTTTTATATATCGTAGTAAACAAGCTCTTCACGTAATTTCATTTTTTTACAAAGACTGATTATCTTAATACCTAACTTTAATTATAAATAGAATTTAAACAAAAAATTAAAAATTAGTGACAGTAAACAAAATATAAACATGTTGATTTATTATGGTATATTGAATTTAATTTTTATCTATCTTTAATGTTCCTGTAATTTTGGATATTATTTTTAACGAAATAATACATGATCTTATTCAATTAACCTGAACTTGATCGCTCATAACTAGGTAAATTTTGTATTTAAAAAATACCTAAATAATACGAAATATCGAGATCCAGGTTATGAAAATTTTAATACGGTAAAAATACCGGTATTGTTAAGATTACTAAAACCACCATGCCCTATATGTAAATAAAGACATATTTTTAGAAAATAACGTGTTTTATTTCACTAAAGGGTTTTTTATGCACTATAGTATATTAATATTTATCTAACAGTATAATTGTAATAGTGATATGTCCACACAAAAATGTTATTCGGACAGCATTATTTTGAAATATGAATTTTAATTTACCCTACAATAAGCGAACTCTCCCTAAGTTAGCATCACTTTACGGGGGGGAAGTATGAGGAATGCGGGGGGTTGTGACTTGTTTTTGGACTCAGTGAGTGGCATATGTTATCGACTCTAGGCTCCTTCTGTATTCTGAGATTACTTCTTGTCTCTTTAAAATTTTAAATTAAGGGGTTAAGAGTCACTATTATTAACTATACATATTTCTGTGTTTCATTTCAAACGTCACGTAAGATTATCTGAAGAGTTAATTAAATATAATTTAACTATAGACACTTTCAAGTTTAAAAATTAATCATCTAAAATATATGTTTATCTATGTTACTTTTGCTTGATACGACATACTTATAACACCAGCTGTATAATACAGCATAATTAGTAAGCAATAAATATCTTTAAGTTTGAATTTTCAGGCAAATTACCTAGCAGCTGGTACTAATTTATTAGAGTCAAAAATAAACATAAAAATACTCATTGAGCTACTGAGATTTGGACAGACTCTTTGAATCTTTCCATGGATTTCTTAACCTGACGACAGCGCCATCTCTATATGTTATTGTCCACGTTAATGTCCCTCTACCACCTAAGGTCACCTCTGCACATTGCGTTTTTTAACGCTCTGTCGACGCGCGTTTCTTTTTTATTCCACAGAGCAATTGTAGCTTATCTAATACGATTGTATCGAAACAATATCGATACAGATACGGATTGTAAGCTATGCTAGCAATTGTTCAGTAATATGAATATGAGTACAATTATTAAATGAGTATCACGATGTTTGAAAGTCACTAAACGATTACGTGTAATTGATTACGATTGGTCGTGTGCTGTGATTGATTATTTGTCAAAGTAAAGGTTGGTGCCACCATTTTGGTGCTATAAAAGGTTTGTTTTGCTGTCAATTGACGCATTATACTTCGGTTTGTCAACGAGAAATAACCTCCTGCTGTTATTCTGCTAGTTTGACTTAGTACGTGCTTACAGGATTTAAGTGCGAGACTGAATATAAGCAGGTATTCAATGGTAGAACTTTAAACACCTACGTAAATCATAGTTTACCCGCGAAGCAAAATACATCACAGATGGACAATAAAGTTATATTCTAGCACACTGATTCGTTAAGTGGATTATTTAAATAACGGGCCGGCGATAACATTTTGATCAAAAATTGAAATTTTTGGTAGCGCTATAAAAGGTTTTTACGGGCTCTGTTATGCAAATGAGTGGCGCTGTTTAATATAATGAAAATTGACTTGACATAAATTTCTTTAAGGATGGAACAATTTTGCTTCTTATTTTAGTATTAGACAGGTCACGACCTTGATTTCAAAAATTTAGTGGTGTTTTAACGAAAACAAATTTGGGAGAATTTTTCATAAGACATAAAACCGTCATTGAAATCCATTAGCAATGTTTTAGTTAAATATGAATAATATTTCTTATATGAGTATGGCCGCCAATAATTGTCCTTTTGGAAAAAAAAATCTGTCCTCGTAATATAGAGCACAAAATCTCAATAATGTTATTTTATTTTATGATAGTTGTTGGTGGATTCTGGTGCGCAATATAATGTGTAATCAGAAAAATAATTTAAATTATTTTTGGTTGCAATAATAAACGTATATTTAATTTTTTTTAAAAGCGTTTATTTCCTTATCCATACAAAAATCGTGTGTCCTACCTAAGACATCTCATACTTTGAGGTCATAAAAATGCACAATTTGTTTCGGAACGTATAAACTATTTGGCATTTCTAAATTATTGTGGCAATTTGCTACAATATAATTTAAATGATTTAGATAGAAAACATAGAAAATAAATACAAAAGTGATTACAATATTGTGTCTCACTTTTTATTCCCGAATGATACCTCACGTAAGTTACCCTAGATAACATGAAACTATCCGAATTCCCGGGTAATAAATATATTTTTTAGTCATTGCAACACCACCTTCAAGTTGTGCAACTAGAGGAAAGAAATCGCCATTTTGTTTCGCTGTGACAGTGCTCTTCAAGGTAGTCGACACTTTTGTCTCGGGAAGTTTTTAATATTTTCCAGCGAGGATATGCACGGTAAGAATGTAAATTTACTGTATTATTTAAATTGTATGTGTAGATAGACTATTTCCTTTAAAATCAATCTGTGCGGCGTTCGACTACTTTTAAACTTACGACGACAAATGTTGTTTTAGGTTATGTCTGCATGTGTTTTGATTCACGAATGATATGTGTGTTACTATAAGTGTTACATAACATTCGTGATCGATTGTTAAGAGTAGTGTACAATATAGAATCTAAAATGAAGAGGCTGCGCAGACTGTCTTTATTTTGAGAAATAAGTTTTTTTTTGTATTTTGCTAAAAAATTCAAAGAGGTCAATTACAGGAAATAATTTATGTATATGCTAATTATTGCAGTTTTTATTTATTTATTTTCAGTTGCAGGGTAAGGAATGTTTCGATACTTACCTCGGTAACGTTTATTTTTATAGACCTAATAAAACAAGTTAACATGCTAACGTCTTTATTCGTTTTTTTAGTTCGTTGTAGTTTTGAACAACATACTAAAAGTAGCACATTTATGAATGGGGTGGAGTTAAGGGGTGGGAGGGGTTCAAAGGTGGACGTTATCAGTTGTTCGATAAAAATCTAAAACGGCGGTCCATAGCAAAAAAAAACTTTTAAGACTTATTTAATGTACCTACATAAAATTTTCTGGAAAAGGGTTCTATACACTTTTTTGCTGGGATCAATACTTAAGGATATATGGAGTGGGGAATTAAGCTAGTTTTTAAAAAATATATTTGAAAGTAAATTATGGCACATTTTTTTTTATCAAAGTACTTGTCATTAATTTTTGATTTTCTAACTAAATGGCTAAAATCGGCTTATACAAGTTATTATTTCTCCTAACTTTGTTTCTAGGGCCATTTGTACATTAAATATGTGCGCATCAGTTGTAAATTCCAAAAGTTGTCCCGGTGCTAAATTTTGTAATATAATATTAAAATTATTATGTATATCATCCATACTAATATTATAAATGGGAAAGTGTCTGTCTGTTGGTCTTTCTTTCACGGAAAAACGGAGCGACGAATTGACGTAATTTTTTAAGTGGGATGGAGAGTAACATAGGCTACTTTTTGCTCCTTTCTAACCCCCCACTTCTCAAAAATGGGGGGTGGAAGTTTGTATGGAGCATTCCGCAATTTTCAAGGTAGAAAGCTAAAAATTGGTATGCTGACTTTTTATGACTACCAAAAAAATCGCTCATCATTTTTTTTTGAAATCTGCACCCAACCCCTTAAAAGAGGGGGTGAAATTTTATATGAGACCTTTCGCAGTTTTCAAGCCAGGAAGCTAAAATCGGCACACAGACTCTTTGTTACTAACGAAAATATCTGCCATTTTTTAGAAATCCTCCCCCAACCCCTAAAATAGGGGATGGAAATGTGTGTGAGACTCCGCAAAATTTGAAAAAGGTTCTTTAATACAAACGAATAATAAAATAATTTAATTAAAACGAATTAATTAAAACAATATTAAAAACATTAAATCTTACCATAAATCAATCAGCTTTTGAGAAAATAAACATTATAAACATAAATAAGTGTAACTCATGGATTCCGATAGATGGCGATAGGTTTAATTGTTTATTTCAAAAATTAATAACAGATAAGAACAGAAAATAAATAACGTGTAAAATTCTGTTCCGAGTTCTCTTCTGTGTTCAGGAAAGGGGAACAGTGCTACCCCGAATTTAACGCGAGCGAAGCCGCAGGCACAAGCTAGTTGTTTTCATAAATAAAGACAGATATTTATACATTATCGATAATAGACGCTAATTATTATAAAAATTAGTCCATGGTATTTAAACAATAATAATTTGTTTATCTGTTTAGATGGCATTGTCTGCGGCAGAAAAACAGAAGCGATACCGAGAGCGGATGCGAGCAAACAACCCAGAAAAGTTTGAAGAAGCTAAACGCAAAAATGCTGCGCGGAATAAAGAAAGAAAAAAAATTAGCGAATGTACGGAAATAGAAAAAAATATCCTAAGGAGACAGTGGCGAAACAGAAAAAATAGACAAAAAAATAAAATGAAACAAAATGTTGCAGAAAACAGGAGTAATGATCGAACAGACAATAAAGCACGATTAGCAGAAAGGAAAAAGTATCAAAGACATTTGGCTATTATCAAAAAAAACTATGAGACAAAAATTAGCAATATGTCAAAAAATATTACAGCACTTAAAAAGAAATGTTATCGTTTAATTAAAAAGCAACAATCATTAATTGCACGTGTTGAAGAACTGACAGCAAAAAATGCAGAATTGCAAAAAAATAATTTTCTTACAAGTACAGTACAAAATGACAATGAAATGACACCACTTTCTAAAACCGAAAGCTTTATAGAAAAAAACATAACCACCATATCTACACCAGAAAAAGAAAAAGTGAAGAAACAGCTTCTGAATTATAACATTTTAACTACTGCTCTACAGAAAACATATGAAAATACAAAAAACAATCATGAACGCAATGTGTTTAAAGACGTAGTTAAGAATGATATAGTGAATAAGTACAATAAGGCTAAAAGTATAACTAAAGCTGTATTAGGATTGAAAGGAAGAGCTCGTCACAGAAAAAACATTTTGAGGAAAAGCAAAATACTTGTAGATGGAATTAAACAATTCTATGAAAGAGACGACGTTAGTCGCGCTACAGCTGGAAAAAATGAAGTAAAGACTTTAAAGAAAAACAAGCAACAGCGACGCTATTTGTTAAATAGTCTGAAGGTCCTTTACAAAAAGTATAGGTTAGCAGGTGGCAAAGCAAAGTATACTTCATTTAAAAAGTACCGGCCTTTCTATGTTTTGCGTCCTAAACTAAAACAGAGAAACGTGCGGATGCATAAAGGCGGAAACACATTATTAAAACGCGACGCGACGCAACGTGTCGACACCCGATATACACCGTGCACATTACCAACACGCGACGCCACGACATACTAGCAATTTCTGAATACAGTTAGCTAACAGCAGTGGAAGTGTATGGTCATGTACTATGGATTAAAATAATTTATTATCTCTTGAAAACCGTAGGATGATGTGCGATCTAGTTTTTCTCTTTAAATTATTAAATAATAAGATAGATTGTCCAGTTCTTCTATCACAGATCAACCTTATAGTCAAGGCACGAGTACCCGCACGCTCCTCACGCCCCATAAAAATATTCGTACCACCGCAATATCGCAAGAATTAGACTCGCAATAGCTATTTTGCTCGCTGTATGAAAACATATAACGAACAATTCTACAAATTACACCTGTTTTGTAACACATTGACTGGTATCAAGTCAGACATTTTCAATATATTTAAGTAAAATGCTAATAATGTTCGTTTTAATAATTTTTAAGTAAATTAATACTTATTTTGTTGTGTTGTTGCCTTAATCATAGATATTTAATAATAAGCTAATTCGTATTTTAATGTACTTTTATATTTTGATTTAAACTAGTTTCTGTTCCTACATTTATGTACCTAATTAATATTGGGCACTCATTATTCTACAATTGATGTCAAAATCTTGTGTACTTTATTATTTCTAATGACTGTTTCGTGCCAGAATAAATAAAGAAAAAATTAATACAATAAATGCAAAATATAATAATAAATTGACATAAATTCTGTTTGATAGTTTGAAGAATAGGGATGGGTCAACGAATTCGTATTCGCTCTGTGACAGTTCTCAAACGACTGACGCGTGGCATCGGGTGTTGTCTAGAAACATACTACGCGCGCCGCGTCGGATGGCGTGTTTACCCCCACCATGGACAACACACCGACCTGGCCCGTCTGGATCGGGTGGCGTGTGAGCGCATGGCGTCGCGTCGGATGTTCATAGTATGATTCTGGTCTATAGAAAACAATACATTTGATTCAACTCAACACGCATCGCGTTTCGTCGGGTCGCGTCGCGTTTTAATAATGTGTTTCCGCCTTAAAACACGAAAACATCAAGTTAAAAAGTCGGTTTTTTTTTTTTTTTTTTTTTTTTTCTTTTTTTTTTTTTTTTTTTTGCCTGTAAAGTCGGTTTTACGGGCGAAGATTTTACGTGACAACGTCTTTTTCTCGGTAGAATATTTATTGATATGAATATAATTAAATTGCACAATGCGCGCGGCAGACCGATCATAGTTGAGTGGGAGAGAGACGCAAGGCATTCGGCGGGCCTCTCTCTCGTTCGGTGACTCATCGTAACGTTACCGAGCGTTACACTTTTTCATAAGTGACTCCCAGCCGCAACCAATTTATAAGACGTTATCACGTCAAAAATTGAAAAATTAAAATTCTTGAGAATGATCGATACCAAGGATCTAGATGCAATCTTGACTAAAATACAATGCGACTTGAATTCGAAAGAATGCGCATATGGAGAATACTCTGATTGTAAAAATAAGTTATTTTTTTCTGTTAACTGGGGGAATCATAGCCGAAGTGGAATTGTTACTTACGAAGAGTTTAAACTAGAAAAACTCGAGTATCTGAATAGAAAGGATACCAAAATAGCAATTACTAAGAAGATGGAAAAGAAACGGACAAGTGAATCATTGGAAACATTAGTAGAGAAGTTTAATAAAGATCTTAATATCATGAAAAAACATGTTTATAACATCAAACACCAATATCACCAGCACTCATCGTGTATCAAAAATTTAAACAACAATGAAGTAGCTGTACATATAGATTTCAGCGAAAACTATACATGCAAACTTGCAACAGAAGTTCAATCTATGCACTTCGGTGGATCGAAACTAGTGATGTGCCGAGTCAATGTTTTTTTGGATCGAGACGACTCAAGTCAGTTTGTACGGTATTCGAATCATGATTCGATTCTGCTATTCGAGCCCAGTACTCGAGTTCTATGTTTGGTATTCGAATGTTGACTCGAGTCCAGGATTCGAGTCCGGGACTCGAGTCCAGAATTCGAGGCCAGGATTCGAGTCCGGGACTCGAGTCTAGAACCCTAGTCTGGAAATTCGAGTCCATTACCGATTAAAGTTCAGAAGGAAAAATCAAAAGGATTAAACTTCAGGTTAATCCTTTTGAAAATGAACACTTTAATGTCTAGGTGCTAAATCTATGACACAATGAACACTTTAATGGAAAATATTTTGAAACATTAAACATAGCAAATAAACATAGAACATACTAAGGAGATATCTAGGAACCAAAAATTTTCTGTTAGTGAGATCAAGTTCTACTTGTTTTAATAACAAAAAGAGATCGTTTTAGAAGCTAGGTATTTAAGAACTTTAGGTATTAGACGACTGTTTGGTGCAACGGTAGCGATCCTGTCTTTCGCAGCGACGGTCCTGGGTTCGAATCCCGGAAGGGGCAGATGTTTGTATGATGAATAACAGTATTTGTACCTGAGTCATGGATGTTTGTATATATTTCTATGAATATTACTTATATATGTATGTATATCCGTTACTCTAGTATCCATAACACAAGCCTTAAAAGTGCTTACTTTGGGTTAGGTTAATTGGTGTAAATGTTGGAAATATTGATTTATTTATTAGTTTTTTATAAAGTTGGCAAGTCATATGACTTAAATTATTAATTTAGTACAAACACCACATCCAGCTAATCAAATAAGCATAAAGATTTTTTTTTTTTTTTTTGGGTTCGATAATTAAAAATAACATAGATAGATAAGGTGTACATTGTAATCAAATTAGAATATTAATATTACAAAAAAAAACAAACAATACACAAACTCAATAGCTCAGAAGATACCTTAAATAGAGATAAGAATATAAAAGTTATTTAAAATAACTGTTCAAAAAAAGTATTTGGTCAACCTTCTTGGATTCTAGTCTATTACGACGTTGGTTGCATAAAAGTCCAGCCTTAGAGAAAACTCGCTCCGAAGGCACAGAAGTGGCTGGAATGCATAAATACTTTAAAGCTATTTTGTAAAGTCCGTAGTTGGTGACTTTGCGAAGTTCCCAAAATTTAAGTGGATTAGCTTTTCTATCCAAATACGGAAGCTCTACATATTGTTTCACCTTGATAATTGCTGATGTTGAGGGGTTTGCCATGTTAGAAAATTCCAATACCTTTTTATCTAGATACCCCCACAAATCCTCGCCAGTCACTGCAGAAGTTACCTGCTGGGAATCTGAACATGAAGTTGAAAATGTTTCGAGACGTGAAGTACTCGTAGAAGGCTCTGGAGATCTATTTGGGACCAGAAATTGATCTTGATTAGTTTGAGATTCCAATGTTTCTAACATCATTAATTCGTCAACAACAAATTTTTGAGCATTGTCTGCATTTCTCTCGACGCCAAAACCAGCTTTCTTAAATCTTGGATCTATGAATGTTGCTCTAGCATTATTTTTGTTAATCTCATGACCTCCAAATCTTATATCGAAATTTTCCAATAATTTTATGTTTAACCTGCTAGCGACTTCAGAATTAGAACTGCAATTTCTCAGTGCCGCTTGTACGCCGCGAATAAGGGGTATGATGCAGGATAACGTTGGATATTGCTCGCCAGATATAATACTCGTCATTTGTTCTACAGGTTTTAAAATGCAAAGGCACTCGTGTACCGCGATCCATTCCTCAGCATTAAGATTATCTGGACAGCCAGGTAACGAAGTGATTGCAGCAGAAAGAGGTGTCTTGACCTTGTCGAGCCGTTCGAGCATATAATACAATGAATTCCATCTCGTCTGGACATCTTGTTTTAGTTTTAAGGGTTCCAGCTGCATTTGTTCTTGAACCTGTTTTAATTTATATGCAGCATTATTGCTTCTTTTGAAATAGGCGACAAGTGCTCGGCACTTTTCAACCAATCGAATTAATAGTTCATTGTCCTTGATAGTATCTTGTACCACCAAGTTCAAAGTATGAGCTGCACAACTGTGGTGACGTTTTTGCAGAATGTCAACAACAGCTTTTTTTTTATTAGCCGCGTTGTCAGTTGTAACGCATATGATTTTGTCCAAAATATTCCATTCAGTTTCCAATATATCTTTCATTTCGCGAGCTAAGTTTTCTGACGTATGGGCATCTTTAACTTCTTTGGTGGATAACGTTAAAGATTTAAATATGTCTTCATCAATGAAGTGTATCGTCAGGGACATGTAACTTTTACTGCTATCGGAGGTCCACAAATCTGTTGTCAGAGCAATATAATCTGTTGCTTTAAGCATTTCTTGCGTAGCCTTTCTTGCCGTAGAATATTGCTCCGGAATCAATTTTTCCGAAAGAATTTTCCGCGAAGGTAGCTCGTAATTAGGGTTGAGTGCACGAGTATACTCTTGAAAACCTGTATTTTCAACGATTTGAAGCGGTTGAAAATCAATGCATACCATTCTCATTAAAGCTTTATCCACATTTTTAGAATTCATCTTCAGAGCATGCTTAGACGGAAAGGTCATCTGAAGTTGCCGTTTTCGTAGTGGCGGTGTTTCGCTATTTGCGATTGACTGGGTAAGATTGGAGTTCTTGTCTTCGTTGAGTGGCGTTCCACCTCCAGAACCAGAAGCTTCACTTAATAAATCAGAAGAACTGTCAATGTGTATCGAGTAAATGATAGGATGAACTTTTTTTAGGTGCTTTAATAAATTAGTTGTATTTTTAAAGTCTTTATCTACTCTGATACTATAATACAAAGATTCTAAAACTGAAAACAAAATGCTTATGACAAACATTACGTACAGGCCAAAAATAATAAAAAAAAAAGTTTAATTACGATACAGGTCTTGTATGGACACCTGTATCATAATATAACTTTTTAATCATAACGATACACCTATACAACCTCCAGCTGGACCAAGGAGGTTGAACCTCTACTTTAAAAAGGTTTCAATGAACGAGTCCGCGACGACGCAACACGCATTCACAATCGATGTTTGCACCTTGGCACCAACATTTGACATTTAAAAAATCTTTTCAATATTTAAACAAAGTTTGGTTTTGTTTGCAACATTGTTTTACGTAATATAGTATGAGAGTAGATAAAGTAGTGTATGACACTGTACATAACTTGGTCTTATAACACTCGTGTGATACTATAAAAAAACTCGCCTACGGCTCGTTTTTTTAAAACACACTCATGTTATAAGAACCCTTATTATGCAACAGTATCATAAACTACTATTAAATACGGAATCACAGTTTTTGCACTTTACTTTATTACCGTCGACTTTCTCAAAACACTTCCACACACCTGAGACTTTTTTCGGCGTCATTTTGGTCAGAGTAATTACAATAAAATCACCTTCACTAATGCTAACAAACAATTAATTCACTCACAGTAAGGCTCAATTTACATTGCAGTAGAATGGAAGCGAATTAATAAAATTTTGCATAGAATATAGACCTCTATCACCACAAGGTATTATTGTACATTTTTAACACGCTTTTATTAGTTTCACCTGTATGTTTGTAACTGACTCGTTTGGGCTCGATATTGCCCAACTTTAAGCGATCAGATTTACTTTAGCCGTTGTAGACTTATCAACGATCGACAACAATACAATATTTTGATAAGCTTATCTCATTATCCTAATTAGAATCGCGAGGATTAATGATTTTAATACAAGTCCTCTGTGTGAGAGCAAAAGAGATAGAGCAAGAGCGCGGTCTGCGTTATGTTGGCAACAAAGAAATCCTTGAATATGTTTTCTATCGAGATGAAACTGTTAACACGTCTGAACATATTAAAAACGGTTTTATAGCAAATCGAACTAAAAAGTGAACATAAAATATAGTTACCCCACGCTGTTTTACAATGATATTAATTTTCTTTTAATGACTTTATTTTTATTTTAGAATTTTTGAAAATTATTTAAACATATTGAGTTAGTATATTTTTTATAACAGTCGATTAAAATATAAATAAAAGTTATTTTCTGATTTTGAGTTCGATTTGCTATTAAAGCGTGCTTTTTTAGTTTTTTTTTTAATTGTTTGGAAGAAGAGGCCGTCGCTCGAATTCGCAGGAATGCTCCAAAAATCGCGCGGCCGCTTGTCCCGCCAGACAAATTAGTAAGTATGATACATTACGGAGATATACGTCAATATACTTCTACTATGTAACTACATATAGTTATGTAAAATAAAATATTAATTCATACTACTATCTAAAATGTTAAGTTGATTATTTGTTTATGATTTATAATATTAAACTACATATATACTCGTATATATTTTTTTTATTTTATTTTATTTTAATTTATTTGGGACGAAAAACAGTTATACATTATGTACTTAAAGAAACATATAGTTATTATTACAAGGCCAATAATAAATATGTAACCAACTACATCATCCACGGATTAATTCAGCGATGTTGTTAAATTATTATTACAAATATAAAACTTAGATCTAACACAGACAATAACATATGCCAGTTCAAGGATGGTTGTTTAGTAAAGTTTCTATAAGATTCTTTTTAAATTTTGTAGCTGATAATGCATAAAGATCTATGTGCTCACAAATTTCATTATGTCTTTGAACCATACGACGCAGGGGCTCGCGCAAACCAGCGTTTGTTCGACACGACTTGGTGGCGAAAAAAGGCCGACGAGCGCGAACCTCTCGCCGATATGCTGCCCTTGGTACAGTATAGTACAATTTGTTACATAACTCGACGCTGTCAAACCTATTGTGACACAGTCCGTACAGCATCATTACTTGAAGCAAGATACGTCTTGATTTCAATGATAAAAGCTGGTATCCGCTTAAGAGTTGATCATATGATTTCTTGATACCCCTGCAACATCGGAACTGTAAGGTGCGAAGAAATTTACGCTGTACTTTTTCTATCGCCTCGTCGTATATTTTATAGTGTGGGTCCCAAATAACACATGCGTATTCTAGTTGAGGACGTATTAAAGATTTATACAAATGGAGAAGGGTAGTGGGGTTTGAGAACTCAGTCGAGGATCTAAGCACAAAACCATACATTTTTAGTGCTTTGTTGATTATATTAGTAATATGTTGGTCAAGAGTGAGTTTGCTGTCTAGAGTGACCCCGAGGTCCCGCAATGCTTTCACATTTTGTAAGGATTGATTACAAAGAAAATAGTTAAATTTTATAAGATTTTTGTTTTTTGTGAAATTAATAATGTTGCATTTCGAAACGTTTAAATTTAGTTTATTTGCTTCGCAGTATGCAGAAAATCTATTGAGATCTTGCTGAAGTTCTCTACAGTGCGAAGGCCCAGTAATAGCCTTGTAAATCTTGAGGTCATCAGCATACATTAGAAATTTACTATGCTGAAAACAATTTTGAATATCATTTATAAAAACAATAAAAAGTAATGGGCCCAAGATTGACCCTTGCGGGACCCCAGAAGTCACCAATACTACGTCAGATACGTAACCATTAACTACTACTTTTTGAGTTCTGTGTGTTATATAGGATGCGAACCATCGAAGCAGATTCCCTCTAATACCATTATATGCCAACTTTTCAAGAAGAAGTTTATGGTCCACCCTGTCAAAAGCTTTCCGAAAATCCGTATAAATGGCATCTATTTGTATCCGTCTGTCCATGTGCTCAAATACTTCTCCAACGAAAACCGTCAAATTCGTCACGGTTGACCTTTTTTTGACAAAACCATGTTGTTGGGGAAGTATTAAGTTGTGCAGTGTTGAATACAGCTCATTGTGCAAAAGTTTCTCGAAAATCTTGGACAGGGCGCACAACATGGATATTGGCCTATAATTCTGAACGTCATCCTTTGCACCGCCCTTGTGAACGGGAACAATATTAGCATTTTTCCATATTTTGGGAAAGGTACCGTCTCGAATACATCTATTAAAAATAATGTGCAACGGTTCAACTAATACTTCAGCAATGCTTTTAAGAAAAATATCTGGCAAACCATCAGGACCTGGACCTTTAGTTGTGTCTAGCCCTTTTAAAACTCGGAGAATATTGGCTTTATCAAAATATAAATTATCAACAATCGTACAACAATCAGAGATGGCATCTGAGGGCGCCCAATTATTTATATCAAATGAAGAAGACTCATATACTGATTCAAAAAATGCAGAGAACATATTGCATATATTTTTGGGATCGTTAGAAGATAAATTATCATAGCGCATCATTGACGGTATTCCGGTTCTATTCTTCCGATTAGCAATGTACGTCCAAAAGTATTTAACGTTTTTAGGTATAGAATTTTCAAGTGTATTTATATATTTGAGATAGACTTTTTTACATTCATTCTTAAAACGAGATCTGTACAAAGAAAATAATTCATAGTCCGAATGATTATTATATTTTTTCCAAAGCTTCCACTTTTTGGCTTTGTTTTTAAAAATATGTATTAAAGATTGGCTAAACCAGACTGGAAAATGAGAGTTTTTCATTCGTGATAATGGGCAGCATTTTTTTATAACACCAAAAATTTTTTCGTAAAATACCTCCAAAGCCTGCTCCACCGACAGATTTGAAAATTGTAACTCCCAAATAACTGTCTCTAGATCTTTTCCAATAGAGTTGTAATCCGCTTTATGAAAATTATACTTTTGTGCCCATTGTCTTTTCAGTGGCTTAATTTTAACATTAATAACTATATCCGCACAGAAAGGCAAATGATGCTCATCACTTGGTAAAAGAGGAGCGCAGGGATTGGATAATTTACACTGAGTAACATTAGATATTAACAAGTCTAGAACTCTGCCGCGTAAGTTTTGAATGTGATTAAATTGATTTGCATTCACAGATGACATAAAATAATTTAATTCGTTACAAAGCGTCGTACAGCTAGAGCATACAAGACCACCTGCGACATTTCCGCTTGGTACCCAGATTGCGTCTGGAATGTTATAATCGCCTAAAATAAAAAAGTTATCAGTCTCAGGTTCATTGAGAATGTCCTGCAACTTATTGAAATGTAGTTCATAAACGTCGTTATTTAATTTTGGAGGGATGTAAACGGCACTAACAATGTTTCTACTGTGATTTAGATTACTAGGAAACTCAACTAAAACATGCTCGATATAATGAGACTGTGAAGCATGATTGACTGGTGTTGACATTTCTCTAGGATGGAGTTCGCGCCTAATTGCCACGAGAACACCTCCTCCAACTGATTTATTTGTGGCGTATCGATCACGGTCACAACGAAAGACTACATAGCGGTCGTCGATAAATTCGTTATCGGAGATTTCAGGTATAAGCCAAGTTTCGGTTAGCACCAGAATATCATAGCAACTGCTCAATATACTCATGTTCAGCATGTGTAGCTTTGTACGCAGTCCCCTACAGTTCTGGTAATAGATCGAAATATTAGAGAACATTTCCTGAAGTCAAAATACAAGTATTCTTGTTGGAGTTAAATGTTAATGTTGCAAGGGTAACAATCGACCACAGTGTTATTATAATCTTGCTAATGATAGAAAAAACCAGTAGGACCCAACCAAGAGCAAACAAACCGCACAAAATCTGATAAGTAGTAACAATCATTACAACACTTACTCGAACTGTTAAAGCAAAAAAAATTAAAGGCATATTTAGTGTCACAAATAACAATATCCTATTGCAAATAAAAGTAATTTGAAACTTAGGACTAAAAGAGATAAAAATAGAAAATTTATTTAGAAGATCCTGGTGCGGCAGCAGCTTTGATTTTCTTAATATCTTCAAACGTGCGAACCGCGATGACTGCTGAGTTTTCCGATTCCCGAACCAAAACCGTTGCATGTTTGATCCAGACGAATTTAAATTTATTTTGTCTAGCAGCTTCTTTTGCTTGGCGAAATATTTTTTTGTTCTGCAGTGTGAGATGCTCATTTAAATAAATATTATTTATTGTACCAGATATTCCCACCTCGTCGGATTTAAGTCCTTTTTTGGCTCGGTATGCACTTAAAACATTGTCACGCAGGATACGAGAAGATAGTTTAATGATAATGTTTTTTGGCCACTTGTTATCCTTTGATGCATGAGGCACTCTGTGAGCAGCGATCACATCCTTTCGAGACATCAAGCAACCAATTTTGGTACCAATTAATTCGGTCAATGTAACTAAGTTTTCCCCTTTCCTTTCGGGAACATTGGATATCTCTAAATTGCACTGCCGCGCTTGCTGTTCCAAAGATTCTATCTTACTTTCCAGTGCTACAAGTGACACATTTTTTGTCTCCAAGGCCGCTGCGCGAGATGAAAGTTCTTGTACCTGGTTAATTATATCATCTTGGGTATCCGAGTGAAACTGAAGTGATTCCTTGATACCACTGACCTCCTGTGCTAATTGATCGTGATCACATCTTAAAGAGCTTAGTTCCTTCCTTATGTCTGTGACGTATGTCTCTAGGTCCACTTTGATAACCGCAATATTGCTGTTGATATTCTGGAGTTTTTCATTCATATCCCGTTTCATGTCCAGGAATGACGTTTTAAAATCTGCTTGAAACTTAGTAAGGAAATCAGTAAAATCATTTTCCGGCTGCTTACGTTTGCGGAAGTTGATGCTGTTCGACAGTTCATTTAATGATGTCAGATCAGGGTTTGAAGATGATGATTTATTTGGAGAACGCAACATAATCAATGGAGTATCAAGCTATTAAGTAAGATATCGTAGTACCGGTCGGATGATTATCGTTTTCCTGTCGTTTGTATCGAAGTATAAGGCCCGGTAATGTGTTGCGAAATGAATTCGCAATATCTACAGAGTTCGCGCCCAAAAGGTCATAAACGCCAGGCAGAACGCGGCGCTTACGCGTTCTCAAATATGATGGTGTAAAACAGCTGTGCGGTATCCAAATAAAAAGTACTATTGATAATTTTGCAAAAAACACTTTGATTTTATGAATTTTATGCTTAATTCTCCACTACACTGTCACTAGTTATACACAAACAAATAGGTAAACAACTCACGAACACAATACAGTTAGTTTGGATTATGAGATTAAACTTTTACTCGATATAAGAAAATTATTTTAACAGCGATCGCAAAGATACTGTTTACGTTACGTTACGTCGACGATGAAATGACCGTATATATATATATATATATATGTATATAGATATAGTATATTTAAAACTCTTAAATTGTTTATAGTACTTAATTCATTTATTTATCTAATAAGTTTGTATGTAAAGCGGACGCTCCTACTTGGACTTAAGATTCTTTTTCGCGTGCTTCGAACCGCGGCCGTTGAAGCTTCGGTTTATGGCCCCGGTTTGCCCGCACCCCGCGCGCCCATGCCTTACTGTCGTCCATATTTTTGACGCAAAAATAATTTTGAGTAAAAAGTGCACGACGGATGCTTGTATTTTGAGGTTTACGCGACTTACCTATTTGTGTTGAAACTTATTTTCCTTCTTTTTATATTTTTACACACACACACTAAAAATACAAGTGTTAATCAAACTGTTGTTTCATTTAACCACGAACGCGCTTCAAATATGTTGTGCAATTTTTTAAAAAGTCGCTTCCATTTCACCGCAATTCAAATTGAGCCTAACAGCTTACTGACACAAAACAAAGAAATCAAAACAAAAAGTGACAGGTCCAAACTTATATGAACTATTATTTTAGGTGTCATTTCATTGCTTAAGTAAACAGAGATCGAGTACAAGCGAGTCAAGCTAACTCGAATACTAGAATCGAGTCAATTGGACTCGAGTCTATTATTAAACTATTATAGTTTCGAGTCAGCGAGTACAAAATCGATTCTTCCTGACTCGAGTACCGGAATCGAGTCCGGCGTACTCGAATCAAAATAAATTGGTATTCGAGTAGGCGAGTCCAAAGCAGGAATCGAGTCTGACTCGAGTCAAGCCGTACTCGGCACATCGCTAATCGAAACCACAAGTAACTATTCATACCGGGGTCTTATACACAAATGGAAACAAGCCACAAGCATTTGCTTCCGTATCTTCCAGCAACGAACATGGTCCAGAGACGATATGGGCCCATCTGGAACCCATTCTTAACCATATTAGAACAGAATTTCCGTCTGTTACAGCCGTACACTTTTTTTCTGACGGACCCACAAGTCAATATAAACAAAAAAAGATTTTTTATTTGTTTTCAAAATACACAAAAATGATGGGATTCCCAAATTCTACGTGGAGCTTTAGCGAAGCTTCCCATGGCAAAGGGGCGGCCGATGGAGTTGGTGGCGCGATAAAACGCAGACGTGATGATTATGTGTCACAGGGCACAGATATACCAAATGCTGAAACAGCATTTCAAATTCTCAAAAGCTCAGATACTTTAATAATGACCTTTTTTATTTCAGAGACAGATATTGCCAAGTACTCAATATCAGATACTCTGACGCCAGTACCACAGACCATGGCTCTACATCAAATTGCTAACACGGAGGCAGCTAATGTCATTAAATACAGATGTTTGAGTTGTTTCTGTGATGATATGCTGTCCCCCAAAGGTTATTGTGGATGTTTGGATGTTAAAACCCACTTACTTTTTCAAAATAAAGATGTTGAGAAAGAAAATGAGTCCGAAAATAACCCAGATTGGAAAAATAAAGCAAAAAGAGTTATTAAGCGAACAAGAAAAATGACAGAATTAAGTGAAATGACTGACTCGGAGGAAGAACAGAAAGAAAATAAAAATAAGAAAAAGAAGATTTGTAGAACTGGTGAAAAAAAGTATGAGACAATGGTAACAATATTATCAGATGTGAAATATAGAACAGAAAATCGTGCATTTTGTAACAATACTATTGATAATGGTCTACTGAAGCTCAAAAAAATTGAAAAATCTGATATATTAAATATTGCAGATAAAGTAAATATAAATAAAGACTATCAGATCCCATCCACGTCAGGACTATGTGGAAGACAAAATATTACACAAAAAAAGAAAAGTTGTCATAAGAAGCAATCAATTATTGATTCTAATGCAAGCAGCACAGAAAATGACGATGAATTTTCAGTTCACGATACCTCAGATGACGAGCCATTTATACCCATTTCTTTTTTAAAAGATACAGAAAAGATTAGTGAAAAGAAAAAAAATATGGTACTAAAGACAGACACAAGCTATGCAGACACCGCACATAAAAAGGACGAAAAAAGTTCTGGAAATTATAGTAAAGTACAATGTGAAGAGACAAGCAACGTGGACAGCGCACATGAAAATGTCGAAGAAAATTGTGGAAATTATACTAAAGTACAATGTGAAGAGACTGAAATAGTCATAAACACTGACAAAGACCTTGATCTCCTAGATACCAACAAAAAAAAACATCTTATTGTAGATTGTATTGTATCAAATGAGGAGTGGAAACCGCTAGATGATAGCGTAATAGTACTCGGTGGTGACTTTTGTTCAGTATATACAGAAGAAAAGACCAGTAACAACAATGGCGAGTGCGCAAGTGAAACAGTTGAGGATAAAACAGGAAATCGCAACAGAGTACAACTTAAAAAGACTGAAATAATCACAAACACTGTTAAAGACTGTGAACTCTCAGACACTACAAAAGAAAACCATTTTAGTGTAGGTGATAGCGTATTAGTAAGGTATTACCAAAGAAAGTCTTGGAAATTTTACATAGGGTTTATAGAAAGTGTAGAAGTTGATGAAACTGTAAGTTACTCTGTACGGTTTTTAAAAACAATTTATCAACCAACATTACAATTTGCACCTACAAAAAGAGATCGTGATGTTGTTCCCGAAACAAGTGTGGTGAAAAAAATTCAATTACAGTCACAAGGGAAAGCATATTTGTTAAAAGATTTAAGTAGTGATCAAACTTATTTTTAACTGAAAGTTAGATTTACTGTTACATATTTATGCTTTACACTTTTTTAAGTAAGTTACTAATTACATTACAAAGAACTTCCACAATTTAATAAATATAAATTAAAATTAAATATAAAAATAATCTATTAATTTGTTAAGATTTAAATTTTTTCTGATTAATTAATAATGTAGTAACGATTGTTTTTGTAGGCAAGATCTCTATTATTATCTATATTTTTCGGAGGAACGAAGAGAATAGAAGTGTCTGCGGGCTAATTTTTTGTATTTTTTTTATAAGTTATTTACATAACAAAGACTTTCCAAAACTTTAATAAATATTGTTATTTAATTTTAATACCTACTCTCGAGTTGAGAGATATAAATCATATTTCATTTAAAACTGATAATTGTTAAAAAAATCTATAAATTTGTTAAGAGTTAAACTTTTGTCTGATTATTTAATAAGTAAGTAACTATAGTTTTTGTTCAATTTATAAAAGCTGACAAAGCTAAAATTTTATAAGGTAGGATGACTGATTGACTACCTATTGTTTTTGGTCATATGAAAAATATTCTAAAATAAACACTTCATTATGATATCATTTTGTTTTATTACATTTGCAAAATTAAATTATGCCTGAACTCTTCATTTATTTTTACAATAAAAAAATCTGATAAAAATTTAAGGATTTTTTTACCGATGTAATCTAAGCCTAAGAAAATTCACCAGTGTTACCTTCTTCACATATGTTACCGTGTGTTACAAATTCACGACTGTTATTGTACAATTTTTGGCGGCCATACTCATATTTACACCAGTTAGCATTGTTCGTGTTATGAATAGACATAAGTAAATACATGATTAAATAAGTAATATTCAGATACCCATGACTCAGGTAAATATTCGCCAATCCATCACACAAACAGCGCCCCAAATATACTCCGCCAAGCAACCGTCATTGATAGAGACGTAATTTATTTTATTACTGATAATTGACGTCAGGTTAATGTTATAACTCACAACTAAAGCAATTTTACACAAATTTAACCTATTTCAAAAATGTTAGGTTTTGTTTTGCAATATTTGGCAAAATAGGAGTGAGAAAATATTGTCCGATCTACTAATAAGAACTGAATTACTGTCCAATTATTTCATTTAACCTTAAGCTGAACAGACTTTCTATCGAGGTAATATAAATACGTCTTACTACTTTTAAATACCAAATTTAAAATCTTAATGCTTTAACAAAGCTTTCAGACTGCTTGTAAGTAAAAATCAATAAACCAGTGTATTTCCTTTTACAAAAATGTATTTTTATGTATATTTCATTGTAAATTCACTCCAGTAGAGAACAAGAGATTTTTCAACAAATAAAACGGGCATGGTGTCAGTAAAAAAGCGGTAACTTTGATCGTTTTATAGTGAGTTAAAGGGAAACATTAAAAAAATCTGTTGAATGATAGGTAGATTTGCAGTCAAAGTTAATGTACGGAAATCATCTAAAGTTGCAGTGACCACGCGTTCGAACTGCAAAAAACATTTTATCTTTATTTAATGTCTATTTTACTTAATGTCTCATAATAGCGCATACTAATATTATGTTATAAATATGAGCCATTGTTTCCGAAACCTAACATAAAAAATTATAATTCGCGTCCTTTAGTCATTCATATATGAAAATTGCACAATAAATTATTTGAATCACATTTTTGAATTTTGTATAAAAAAATAGATAATTGTTAAAATTTTAACTTATAGAACATATTTACCATTAGTAAAAATTCTTACAGTATACTTGGCTTACTTGTAATGAAACGGTACAATTTCTTGTTCTGATTAGTAGAAATACAAACTTTTAAACATAATTATTATTTACTCATTTATTTCTTGAAACGCTGACGACACATAATTGCATACAATTATACTATTATATATTACTATTTCGTAACTCTCTATAAATTTTGTTTGTTATAGAATGTTAGTGAAGATTATTAAATAAATATTTTTTTAACTACTACATATAGGTACGCTATTCTTAAATAATATTCCTGGTTCACACCAAAATCCTAGTCACAAGCATGATATCACGAGTTCCGTGTATGATGCACCGACAAATTAAAGGCTATATGGGCATTATCGGATTTACGGATTTCACCAAAGTAGTACGAAGCACTGGCTTTGTTGGGATATTGTGAAAGCTTTGAATGAAAACGATTTAATAGCTTTACTACAATATTGCAACAGCATTGACAATTAGGTAATTAAATATAGAGAGATTAATTTTTGAACTGCTATTTTCATATCATTTTATGTAATGGGATATTGTTAAGTAAAATTCGAGGGCTTCCAGAATTTTTGTAGACACATTAAACGCTATGTTCAGATAATTTAAAACTTAACCGTAAAGGTCATAAAATTATTAGTAAAATTCGATGTTTTGTAAAAATGTCGTGCCCTATTACAATTGGGCAAATATATATATTGTATATACTGACATATGCTTCCCTTGACAGTCAACAACTGCACCATGGCGTCTTACTGCCTAACCACTTACTCTAGTGTGTATTATCACAGGCTTTCTTAATTTAGGCAAACTGGCATTGTGCTATAAGGACGCACGAGAAAAGTGTACTATACAACATTTTAACCGAGACTTATCCAATAATTTTTATGACAAGATGATATAAGTAACTTTAAATATTATTGTATTACTTTGATTTTTATTTGATATTAGTTGATTAATCAATCTGGAAGATAAATGTCTGTAATAGGTGTTGGAGAAAAGAAAATTTATATAAACAACAGCTACGAAAGAATTAAAATGGTACAAAGCAAAGATTTACTCAAAAATTCGCCAGTATCCCAGCTATCAGTATACCTATTAATAAGCTGATGATGACAATTCATTTTAAACAAAGATATAATTTTAATTGAACAAAAGGTATTTATTTTTCCGGTTATACTGTTAAATAGTAGGTACTTTATATATACAGTAAATAGTCGGCCATAGCCCATTAGTTAAGATGTCAAATTGAACCCAAGCGAGCCGAGTCCGAACCTTGTCAATGTACTATGGACGCTTCTCTCATAACACAAAGTATTTAGCACACCACACATTGTTAATGGACACTAATATTATAAAGAGGTAAGATTTGTATTTTTGTATGTTTGCAATGAATAAACTCAAAAACTACTAGGCCGATTTCAAAAATTCTTTCACCATTGGAAAGCTACATTCACACTGAGTAACATAGGCTATACTTAATGCCAGATAAAAATTAAAGAATTTTGTCCACCCATGCAAAGCCGGGACGGGCCGCTAGTAATATATATTTTGGACAACTCATACCAACTGTTTAGTCTATATTTTGCTATGGATACTAAGTAACGAATAAAATATATGAATAAGTAAATAACATATAACAAGCATGACTCGGGTACAAATGCTTACGCTCATCCCATAATTAGACACCACACACATCATTTAAACCCAGGACAGTACAGTATGCAGGATCGCTACTGTTGCACCAAGGGACCATTAAAAATATCTAAATCTAAAATCTAAGATCAGAGTTGTTTGTGTGTTTGTCTGTCCGCTCTTTTTCCCGCTCTTTTTCCATTGTATATGCGTTACCATAGCAACGCGTTAACCGCAAGTAGTTCGTCTACCGGACGCTAGATGGCGTTAACGGAAAAATATTTAATAATCGAAAAAAATTAAAGAATTTTGTCCACCCGTGCGAAACCGGGACGGGCCGCTAGTTTATAATCTAAGATCACAGTGGTTTGTGTGTTTGTCTGTCCGCTCTTTTTCGCGCTCTTTTTCCATTGTATCAATAACGTTACCATAGCAAAGCTTTAACCGCAAGTAGTTCGTCTACCGGACGCTAGATGGCGCTAACGGAAAAATATTTAATAATAGAAAAAAATTTAAAGAATTATGTCCACCCGTGCGTAGCCGGGTGGGGCCGCTAGTTAAAGCATAACACCATAATATATTAATTTGACTGACCTCATTTCCAATTCATTGGTGTATCCATTTGACACGAAGGTGTCGTCGTAATCCGGCAAAGAGTATTTTGTCCTTCTCATCATAAGAAGCTTGGGCATGAACTGCAAGAACAGTTTCTTCATCCAGGGAGACATGGTGTGAGTTGAAGGTGACCTGTTGACATTGTGTATCGTTAACTTTTGAAAGCATTACTTAGTGAAATATTACTAAATTACGAAAATACTAAATATTACCAAAAATTCAAAACAAAATACAGTTGTTTTTGTATTAAAAAGCCGATCATGTTTACAGTGAGACAAACCTACTTAGAAAATCCACGTGTTAGTGATTCAATAAAATCTAATCATAAGTATTACTTTCAGAATAAAATCACAAATTATGTAGCTTTAGCAGGATTTTACTGCCAAATAGAAATTTATAATAGTACTTAAATTGTCTGTAACATTATTTGATATATTTGAACGTACACCTTAATGTTTATTTCCAGCATAACTTTTTGTAGAACGCTAATAGCGTTTATCACTATCGGCCATAACTCACGCATTCACAATGTTCTATTACCGTAATGACAAAATAACAATGAGGGCGGATGATTTACCGAGCCATTAACGCGACTCGCGCCGTTGCAATTTAATGTGCGCCGTTCGTTAATTCAGCGTCCAATCCGATATCAATGTTTAATCATTTAAAATCTTCTAATGAGCGACGATGCCACATGTTCATGTCACATTAGAGAAGATAATATTACATAAAAGGAAAATAAATTGATTATAATTAAGAGAAAAACCTACCCAAAACCGAAGACAGAGACTGAAGACTGAGATAATCTTCAGTCTCTGTCTTCGGTTTTGTGTCTACCTCCTTTAAAGGAGGATACAGTATGTATTTAAATACATACTGTATTTTACCAATATATAATATTTAACCTAAATGAACTTAAATATAATTTTATTGCGTATATTTAGTTCTTACTCTTCCACGCAATTTACACATTTGAATAAAACTCCTACTAAATAAGCCTACTATCAGTTCGGAAATTGGGAGGCCCTTCCGACAAGAACTGGTGAACTGTCGGTCCCCCTGCCCGAGTTTCTTTCGAATTTTCGAACGAGTAATAGACTCAGTAATATACAAGTAATATTTAACAATTAGGAACGTGCCCGATTAAAATATTGTGAAGGTAGTAGAAAATATATGACGATCATGACCTTAGTCACCCTGTGATCACGACTCCTGTAAAGGAGTCGAAACGTCAGGTTTAAATATAAAATATATTATACGCAAAATCCGTAAAAAGGGTTTTTTTATTTAAATTTATTGCGCATGCTTAATTACATTTAATGTGCTTTTCAAACCGAAATATTCTTAGTATTAATCGCGAGATCGTAATGAGGTAAAAGAACTTAATGTAAGTACTAAAAATAAATAAACAGGATGCATCAGAAAAGGGAAAGGCAACTGGCTAATGTAGCATTACTTGTTTTCTTTTTTAAGTTTATTGAGAAAACTAAATATGTTGTCAATTGAAACGTGTGAAAATTTGATTTATTATATTAGTTTTATGCTTAAATAAAAAAAATAGAAGCAATGCTTAATCCGTTGGGAATGATTTCGATAAAATCAAATATAACGCTTTTGTGAATATTTTGCATATATTGGCGCACTGAATACATTAGTCTTTTTAAAAGTAGATAATCGGGTCTTAACTTCTTCTATATGAAACACTTATAGAAAAGACTGTGTGCGTGAGTGAGTGATTTGCGAAGAGTGACTCACAGACTGACTAATATACAACGCACAGCCTAAACTGTGCTGAATCTATAGACTTAAAATTTTGTGGTGTGTTTATAAAGAGTAAAGACGCTCGTTTAGAAAAGAACGTGGAAAGTTCGATCCTTAAGGAAGTGAAATAAGGTATGCCTGCCCTGTAATGAATATCCCTGTAATAAAATAAACTGCTGCATCCACTTGTTAGTCCACGGTAGCAATTGCTACTGGTAGCCAACACCTCTCGTCAGGTCCTGGTAGCAATTGCTACCGTGTTAAAATTTCCGCGAGGTCTGCTGTTTTTCTTAAATAATTATTAATTTTTGAGGTAAAGAGATCAAAATATTCTGCGGTGGATTCTTTATTTAACCAGTTTTACGATAGTATTTTTTGTTTGGTTCTAGCTTCATTATTTAGCGAGAAAATTGCTATCTAAGAGTCCGACATTCTTTTTGACAATTCGCGCAGAATTGGAACTGGAATTATTTTCTGAATTCTAAATCAATTTCACTAACTGCTGTTACTATTGCCTTATACGAGTTGTGTGCATAATAGTATGTATTATGCACATAAGGCAAAAGGCTTTTGCCTTATACATTCGCATAAGGCAAAAGTATCTAGAATTTTATAGATGAAAATTTAATACGCTTTATACTATTTCAGTCAGTGTTTTCGTAGCCATACCAACTGTCGAGAGCGCGAGGCGGTCGATGAATTTGATATTAGACAATATCTTGAATATGCGAGTGTCTTTTATTAAAGTCGCAATAAACTTGATATACTTTTCTACTTCGTGAATTCGTAAGTGCATTGAGCAAAGAGCATACCCTAGTTCGGGGTGCGCCCAGTGACAATATTTTATGCTGTTGTGTGCTATCGAGGTGACAATGTTACAATGGACGCAGGAGATTTATGTTGCACCATGGCGTGGCGAACATTTTGCAGACAAAATTGTTTCATCGTAATTTTTTTGGAAATAAATCACACTTTATCACTTTTTATAGGATACGGAAAAAAAAAGTTTGCCATTTAGCAGTAGAAGCGTATTTTTTTCCTTTGATCTGTTACGACTAAACTATTTAGTAAATAGAAAGGGCAAGAGCAAAAAATACATAATTGCTAGCCTATAATGATGAACATCAATTACTTTATAAAATAGTAATATATTTTGAAAGTGATATTAATATAATTTTGTTATATAACTGCTAGATTTTTATATTTTAAGCAATTTTACCAGATTTTACTTCATATTTTAAAAGTTTTGAATTTTGAAAATGTAAAAAAATGATGATTTTTTTAAACCCACATGTTTTCATGGTATGTACAATTATTTAATTTAATCTACACCTTTGCTTACATTAAGGTGATAAAACTGAACATTTCCAACGCAGTTTCCTTATTATGACAGTTCTGTAGAAAAGGTAATATATTTGGGGATCTCGAACCAACCGATATAGGTTAAAATGTGTATATGCAGTTTACATGCCACATAAACTTCGATTGATAATATTTTTACGATACAGTTTTTAATACTTATTCTTACTTTTGTATGTACGCTGTGCATCTAGCGCCTTTTCTATACCAAGTGACAATCCTTGTTCGTGTAGTGATGCGGCAGTACCGCTCATAATATTATATGGCAGTGTCTGGTTAACGTCACTTACTCAAAAAATCTTTAAGATCTTATCATACTGAGTCTTGTCAACTTACATCTTACATGACGAAGCTATCCTCTACTTTGAAACTGGAGTGTATATGATAAATAAATTATAAAGTAATGGTGAACATTTATTCCATACCACGAATACGCATCTTATTAAGGACAACCATTAGTAAACACTAGATAAATTTGTTGATAAGTGTTTTAATACAATCTAAATAGAATATGAATGAATAAGATATAATTATGAATGAATAACATAGATATTTCGGGACGCAACAATTAAAAATAAAAATACACAATATTAAGGACAGACAATAAAAATATCACACTATTTCTTTCCTGTATTTTAGTCCACCCAATCTATGAACCTTATGACAATTGCTAAGCTTTCATAAGCACATAAAAAGAGTCATCAAGTTATTAGCTAAATATACTAGGTCTGCAATGCTTGCTGCTGTTTGCAAATACTGAGCGAAGCAATTAGATTTTTGAAGAGTGATTATTCCTCGATGCTATGTCCAATTTCAAAACTTTTTTTGCACATTAGTCACGACCACGATGTGAGTTTTGGCGCCAAATTTCATCAACGTAGTATCAGCGGTTTGGCTGTAATCAGCTTTTGAATTTTTCTTTCGATGATTATTCCTCCATGGTAAAGTCCACATTTTTTTTACATAGCCTATGTCCGTCAGGTTATAATCATGTATTTTCATGCTAAAATTCGGTCGAATCGGTTGAACCGTTAAGGAGCAGGAGGGAGACAAGCGAAATTTGTGAATTGCCTAAAAGAGAGCTTCGCTAAATAAATTAACTAAGATCAAAAGAAAGTTTTTCATTTCATCAGAGATAACTTGTAGTATGCCTCTGAATTAATGTGACGCACATATTTCATAGTTTCGTTGTTGGAAAAGTCAGCATCATCTCAACATACAAAGGATGGAATTTATGCATTCTATCTCAGGGGTTATTGTCCTGATGTTTATGAACGGAGTTATTTAACAAAGTGCCTTTGTAAAATATTGAAAGTTATGGAGTAACTGTTGAAAAGTTTAAATGATGACAGTTTTTTACGCATACCGAAACATAAATTTTTAATTAAGTTATATTCGGGATTTTTACCATGTACCTTGTTTTTGTTTTTATTGAGTTTCATGAAAGTTTAAAACAATATAGGTCTAGTTAAAGTATACGAAAACAATTTTCGTTATCGAAAACCATCGGAGATATTGCTTATAGTAAATGCAAAGAAAAAAGATGGAGCAATTATTTATGGATAGCCAGAATAGTTTGCATTTACACATATTTTTAATCAATCCTGGTGGTTTTCATCTTACTACAACAAAAACAACAACTACAAAACGATACTACGAAATATATTTCGGTTTAAATTTAGTAAATTGATTGAAAGCGGTACGCGAGCAATCATGTTATGACACTAATTAATTTGACATAGAGTTACAATTGCCTGATAAACATCGTCAAACTTCATTTGAATTAAACACTTTTTTACGGATTTTGCGCATATTTTAGTTTATTTATATTAAATCCTGACGATCCTGTTATCACATTATGACGAGGATAATGGCTGTCATGTATTTTCTACTACCTTCCCAATATTTTAATCGGGCACGCTCCTAATTGTTATTTTTTTTTTATATAAATCAAATTGTTTTATTTACATTTTATTTAGTTATTAAATTCTTACCACGATTACATTGTATACTACTGACTCTACTACCAGTTCGGAAATTGGGAGGCCCTTCCGAGAAGAGCTGCCGAAAGAAACTCGGGCAGGGGGACCGACCTCCATCTTACTGTTATTATTTGCAAAAAGAGCTAACTACATCATCAGGTCTTGCAATGTGTATTTTTGGAGGTATTCATTTGTTAATTATTGGATCTAAAGCAGGTGTAACGCTCCAACCTTCGTCTCTATTGAAATTAGGACATTTCCTGATTTCAATAGCCTCGCGTAGCATCCTAGGAACAAATCTTTGTTCTCTAGCGAGAATTTTAGGTTTATCGAAACGAATGTAGTGGTTTGGCCCCTCATGAGCATGCTTACACACTACAGACATATTATCGCACATACGTTTTATGTCGGCTACGTGTTCTTTAATGCGCATCCCTATACTTCTCATGGTTAGTCCGATGTATGAGAGACCACAGACACAATCAGTTTTGTAGACACCTGTTGCCTGAAGGGTATATTGCACTCTACCGGTCGTAAGAAGCAAGGTAAACTAGACAGAAAATAACATATTAACTCTGATCTTTCAACATTAGCGGTATAATTTTTTTCAAAACAAAAATATCACACCATATTTTCACGATATTGTTATTTCTACAGCATATTTGCGGAATGCTAAAAGGTAGGAATTTGTTCACTGTGTGTTTCTGTGTGGCGTCGACAGTGAGGGTGGATGATCTCCGTATTATATAAGGTATTCAATCCATACCATACAAACAAAGTGTGTTCCAGTTTCTTAGGCATGTAAACTACTAGTATATATAAAAAGATCCCAGACTAAGACCACTTATCCCAGTACAAAAACTTACCTTTGGACTTTCGAATAATGAGTTCCTATGCAAGCAAAGAACAGACTACGTGGCATGCATAGGGAATTGACTACTATATTGTGCACTAGCAAATTATGTTTTATTGAGTCTTTACCCATACTTTCTCTAATTATTTTAATATGGGACCCAAGATGCCTGTAGTAAAAAACAATCAACATTTTTAACTGTCGTGTCTTACGCTTCCTACTAGTCTTATGCGTCTGATAGTGATCGTTCTGGGCGATAAAACTGCCATTTTTAAAACTCTATTTTAATTGTTTCTTGTACGTATTGTATTATTGACATCCTAAAATAAAAAGCTATATTGAAATTTTCGTCATGTGGTAATGTCGGACTGTAAGCACGCACTGGCTCTCTATCTGGCTCATCAAAACTCAAAACTAAATCGATATTATATGATGAAGTTCAAATTCCAATTTTTGGAATGGGATTGGATTTCTAACCAAAACAAATGTGTATTAATTTTATTGTTTTCCATTCACACTGCCTTATTTCTAAATTTTTACAGGCATATTTTAAATCTTATTCAAAAGAAATGTATAGTTTTGATTCAACTTGTCTTAGGAGTTGGCTCTGTTACATCTTAAATATTTATTGTCAAAGCACAAGATATTTCTTTTACTTTCTAAGGATATATTCATAACGAACTTCTGTGGCGTGCCCAAATTATGTGGTGTTATAATCATTGTTTTAAAAACTAAAACGTTTTTACGTTTACTTATCTGCGTTAACACAAAACTAAAAAAATTATCGGCTTGTATAAATGGACAAATCTTGTTACAACGTATCCAATGAGTCCAAATTAGATGGATTTATTAGTAAGTCCCAAGGTTCCATCTATTCCCTTCATTTGTGCTCTTTTATCAGACCAGCTCGATAGTGCAAAACTATCTTATTCTCATTTCAACTATATATACATGCCTGGTTGGAACTAGAACTAGAACTAGAACCATACTAGAACTGGTTGAAATTCAGCTTCTAAGATCGTATTACGCAGGTCCACCTGTTAAAAGCATGGTAAAGAGTTATTAACTATTTAAAGATTTTATAAGCTATTTGTTTCTTTTTAAGTTCAATAAAAGTCATTCCTTTATGATGATTTTTATCTTACATTAAGTTTAAATGCTTACCTGAAATGCACATTGAGAACGCAGACTGTCATCCATACACTTAACGACACCAAAATCATTGTAAACAGCAAATATTTCCCTAGGAGTGGTATGGCTAACGAAGTTGGTGGTATAATCTCAGCCAACAGCAGGAAAAACACCGTGAGGGACACCAATATCGAGATGCTTAATGATATCTACGAGAGAACAGACAAATTACCTGAAGTGGACGTTCACAATGCAAACTGTGACCCAAACGCTGAGTGACACGAGTATCATTGTAAATAGCAGGTATTTCCCTAGCAAAGGGATCGCCAGGGATGTTGGCGGGATGATCTCGGCCAGGCCAAGGAAGAACACAGTGAGGGACACCAGGATTGAGATGCAGAGCGATATCTAAGGGAGAAAAGTCCTTTTTGAGTACACGTTTAAGCAAATTATTGTCTTTCCACTGTATTGTTTTAGACTGTTATTCCAGAAGTATCATCAACTTTGTTTCAAAGCTCGCTCAAGCTGACAAAATTAATATTATTTTAGTTAAAAGTATTTATATTGTTTAATTAAAAGCTTATCACTGTTTCTAAGGTGTCTAGAAATCAGTGAGTTGCATCAAACAGCCATAAACACAAACCTCTTTATTACAAAATGTGGACTAAAGCTAGACCTGCCCCTCGATTCTGTAACGTACAATTTCGCTGTGGAGTCTAAATAGGTCGAATTGATGACAATAAAGAAATATATACTACTGGCGTATTTTAAAGACTTGGTGACATTGTGCTTTGCAATAGAAATGGATATTTGACAAATGTAGATTACCTTATCTAACGATGTTTGACAGTGAAATAGTATGTTACAGAAACATGGGGCTAGTTTAAAACAGATGCTGTCTCTATCTTCGTTTTAGCAAATGAAAGAGACATAAAGTATAATCGACGTGTTATAACAATAAGGAGGCATAAATTTATATGTTTTAATTCCATAGCTTTTATGGACTTACTGATGAAGAAAACATGCATTCATTTCTTTTGTTTATTAGTTTCATCATAAATTACGTGCTTTCTTTTTACTGATGGCTGATAGTACATTACTAACCGAACTGTTGTTTGTATTATTTAATTTTGCTTTTTCCATTACTAATATGGAATTAAAACAAATATTGTCTCTGGGTGTGTGTTTTTATGTTTTTGTACATATTTTACAGTCTTTTGTTGCAGTAGGTATATATCATACTTGCTTACAGATAAAATATGGCAGTAAAGTAATATTATACAAAAAACGATGTCTATATATTCTATACATTATGATAGTATAAATATATTAATGGCAATAGTTGTAATGATAGGGTCTATTAGTTTTTCATGTTAACGGCAATAAGGCACACGTTTTATTGTTATTATTTATAATCAGTTTATAAAGTGTAAAAAGACCCTTAAAAAGCCACATATGCTCTGATCAAATTAAGCCAAATATGGGTAATGAAGAGATATTATTCTTGTAATTTTGAAAATTTATACACCTTTCTTTACCTTGATGTATTCAGTAGAACATGCTAAAAGTTATCAAAGGCTATGGGAGACAAGGGGTGTTCTAAGGGTGGGTTGACGAACCCTTTCGATCTTTTGCTCATATCTTGAATAGCGAATACGACGACAAATAGAATCACTATGACAAAAGTTTCTACGTAAAATATTCATTTTTACTCTACGATCAATAGTTTCAGGTGGTGTTTCAATGAATAAAAGAATAAAAATATAAACAATAAAAGAAATAAAAACAAAATTGCTTTTGTTAAATCTATTTAAAATTTTATAAGACAAATCAGACCCTATTTATTATATTACTCAACGGCTTCTATATATAGATATCTTCATCTTCTCCCTCCCTTCAACTTTTATGACAAGTACAGGTACATTGTTTGCATGCCTTGCATTGCATGAAATATCGGCTTTTCGACATCCATAACTACTTATACAATACAGCTACTTTTCAAGCCACAAATAATTTAAGCCAGCAACATGTCAGGAACGGCAGAATCAGTGGTATTTCGTTACCCAGCCACTCGTAATGAGAAATATTTGCCAACCTTTTAATTGACAGGAGAGAAGAGAGATAAACTTTGGAATTAGTGTTAGATTTTATAAAAATTGAGAATCGATGACTGGTAACTCGGGGAGCACGAAGTCAAAAATATCCTTATTCATGATATAAGCAAAAACCGGAAGGAAGGTTTCCTCAAACCGGCTTCAACCTCTGCACACCCCTCATCCTTGAGGACTTTTAGTATGTTCATCTGTAACAATTCTCAAAACTATACGAATTATTTCTCCTAATTATATATTCTTTTCTTGAGAAAATTATATAAATAACGTAGAGAAACGTCTTTACTCATAAATGTGAAATAAATAGTATTATACCTCGCAACACAATACACGTAGCTAGAATCTGTGTGGATAATAATTAAGAGAATAATTATTGTGGCTGCTGTTTTCTTTGAGAGTCTTTATACGCATTTATATAGAAAAACAATTTATTGCAAAAACACGATACCGTCTACGGGTCGCTATTAAATGTTTAATAAAGTGCCGAAAAAATAATAGTATGAATCTACGGTTCCTAAGAAAAATAATCATTCAAGATCATACCCATAAAACAAAAACATCTATGAAATATTGAATATTTTTTCTAGGAAAAAGATAATAAAAATCGCAATAAGTTTGTTTACGATATAAAAAAGAGAATTTCGACTTTATTCTTGTAACCAATTGTAGCCATTTGTCGGTCCACGGTAGCAATTGCCGATAGCCAACACCCCTCGTCAGCCCGTGGTAGCAATTGCTACCAATTGCTACCACGGGCTGACGAGGGGTGTTGGCTATCGGCAATTGCTACCATATTCAAATTTTCCCGTGGCCTGCTGTCTTTTTTTAAATTACGATTAATTTTTGAGTTTAGAAATCTAAATATTCTGTAGTGGATTCCTTATTTAATCAGCTTTACGGTAGTATTTTTTGTTTGGTCCTAGCTTCATTATTTAGCGAGAAAATGGCATTTTTATCAAAGAGTCCGATATTTTTTTTTCACAATTCGCGTAGCATTAGGACTGTTGAGAAGGATGGGCCGCGGTAGCGGACTGACAAGTGATAAGATCTAATTAACAAGATAAAAACAAAATTATTGCGCTAAATTATTTGTGGAAAGACAACGATGATAAAGTTTTCTTAGTGATACTAACACACTCACACATCTAACTAATTAATCAAAAAAGACTAACATTGGTAATGGATGAGTAATGGAAAATTACGGAAAATGGTATATGGGCTTAAGGATGGAAAACATGCACATAAATATTTACCTAAGGATCATCCTTGCGAATATAATCGGCCATTTTATTTTGTGAACATTTATTCGAAGAATATATTTGTTACAAATTTTTCAAAACATACCTATTGAAGATATGTGTATCTTAACTCATGTGAGTTTCTTAGTCTTTTCACAGTAGTTATTCTAAATACTTCTTCGGTTATGTCTTGTTTTAATAATTACGGTATGTATGTTACTCAGTAATCAGCGGATTATATTCGATCGAATTATAAAATTTGTTTACCGAAAAACAATTAACCTATTCGATATGCGACCCGTGAAATGGATTGGCACGTCTTTTTACATCCCTCTTAAATATTGACTTTCCCTTAATTTATTTATGATTTTTTTTAAAAGGCTTAGCAGCGATCAACTAAAATAGAAATTTACGAAATTTTTTCTAAAAAAATATGCATTAACTATAAATTTTCTTCTTTAAAGTTTAATTCAAAATTAGAGGATGTGTGAATGTGACTAGTATATTAAAAGATAGTGTTAATGTAGTATGGTATAAAATTGTTTGGAATCCAATTTAAATTTAATTATTTAAAGTGAACGGCACAAATGTAATGTTTATGTATAATGTACAATGATTTAATTTATATAAATCCTACCAAAATTATCTTTATATCATACTAACCTTGGTACCTTACCAAGAAACTATGTACGGTTTCGATACACAAATATACGCACACAGAAGTGTTTTTAAATGTCTGCTAGACGTGACTTTATGATATCTATTTAACAACATTAAAAACTATTACATATGTTTCTATCTTACTATTTCATCGAAAAAATATGTGTCTTTGATTCTTTCGTCGTTTCTTTAGTTCTAAATCGAGAGCAGGGTTCTTAAATTAAATTGAAATTATGGATCGTTATGGATACAACTATCATAAATTGTTTCATGGGATGAAATATCTATACACATTCCTTAGTAATCGCTGAGTTTATCTTACCTTTTCACCTGAATCTGATGGCAGGTAAAATACAAGAACGGTTAAAAACGTAAGGCCTACGCACGGAATGATGAGATTCACCGTGTAGAACAAAGTCTTGCGCCGCATTGTCAGCTTAAAGGTTATGTCTGTAACCAAAAAGAAATATCGTAAGTAATAAAGCATCCAATACTTTTTATTGAGGTTTCGACTATTAAATAAAAAAGGAATCATCATTCCAATAAAAAATCGATTTAATATCATTGAAACGAATAGAGTAAAAATCAATCAGCTATCTCTTGAAATTGCTATCTCACAAATCGGAATGCAAAGCATTAGTTCAGTCGAATGAGCCTAAATGTTGGGGCCTAAATGGCTAGGATTGACCTAGCCAGTTTTCAAATATGTCAACAATTTAGTGATAGTTTTAAACTTAGAATGTTATCATATATTGTTAAGGAGTATCACAAAATTAATAACGATAACAACGTTTTGCATATTCTCAAACTTACAAGCACCGCTCAGATATATACACTCGAACTTTGAACATGTTACGAATGGAATAACCGATAGGCGCAATTCTATACTATAACTAGCTGACCAGGCCACGCGTTGTTGTGCCGACTGCAGCGCCATCTGCCGGGCTGATTTGTGAATCTAAACCATCCAAGGCGCCACCCAAACGCATACAAAAAAAACATTCAAATCGGTCCAGCCGTTTAGAAGGAGTTCAGTGACATACACACGTACAGTAGAATTATATATACAAAAATAAATACATGTAGAAAAGGTTCTTGGTTACAACATTTACATGGTATTATGAAGATATTAAGAAGAAATATATTCTCACTATAGTATAAAGTAAGAACGTGATAATTTCTTAATTCCTACGCTTGGTACATCCGTGCTAAAAAGAGACGGCCTTTACTTGATATCCTACCTGAGAAAGGCTCTGGACAGCAGGGATAATACTCCTCATTCCTGGTGGCAGGAACCTCCAATATGTCCCATTCCACAGACAGGTAAAATTCGCTAAGATCGATACCGACGTGTACTAAGCTGCTGCCTGGTGACTGATCCATGTGTTTTAAGTCAACCTGTGAACAAAAATTATTAGTTACTCAGAATTGACATATTATGAAAGAAGACTAAAATAATTAATAAATATTTACAACTACTAAACTCGAAGTTATTTTGACTAGATGGCGCTGTAGTGTGTAGAAATACGCTATCGTATTGTTTTTACGGGAGTACCTACGTAAGGGCAAGTTTAGTTTTGAAATATGATAACAAACACACACACAAAGTCATAATAATATAATTAGGATGTATAAAGATATAAAGCTAATGCGATATGAATTATAAAACTAATTAATACAATTCCTACTTATCAACTTGTACAGTCTTATACTAAATATCTATCAAATAATAACAACAGAAATCAAAAATTTATTAAAATCCAAACATTTCAAGACTAGTAACAAAGCCAGTACTTTATTACAAGAAATAGAATTCTACAAATTTTCTACACTAACAAGAATATTATTCCTTCAAGGATGGTAATAGTTAGTGACCTGAAAAATATTTAAGCAAGTCAATCTATAAAGCTTTGCCACTATAAATATTGTCTTCCAGATTATCAATTTATTTTTATATGCAGCTGACCCGGGCACGAAAATGAAAGTTATCCTATGTCCTAAGTCGGAACAATCCAGCAAATGAAAAAAAATCATCAAAATCAGGAAGTGGTTTCGGAGTTCATCGCGGTTAAACACTGTGACAGGGAATATTTATATAATATATATATACCTATAGATTGTCAATAGTTTGATACGAAATAAGAATATTACATTTTGTCCACACTGGAAGTCAGAACGAAATTATATGAACGTCTAACATAAACTTAACATGAACTGATGGAACACATTTTTACAAGTCCAGATCTTCAACGCACCAATTACACGGTATCTAACGTCAAGAACAATAGCGGCGTTAGGGTAGGGCGCGGTGGAGCGACCGCAAAGGGCGCCGGACATATAGGGGCGCTATAAAGCTGAAATCTTTTAACTATTCGGCTAGAGTAGTAGGCTCATGAGAAACTTGAACGTCAGTTTGATATTTCAATAATTAAGGTGTCATGGATGGCACTAATTTGATAACGGACTGCTTTAACAATGCTGAATCTTACTTCCCAACGTGTATCGCTGAGCTTTTTTTAGTGTATCATCCCAAGTGATCGGTTAAAATTTCTTTTTGTAATAATAGAAATCTCGCCCGGGGCATTCGTAGTGCTAAAACGGGCACTGGTCGAGAAGGCGTTTAATTTTGAAAATTCTAACCTGTGCACCGTTGTAAGTCCAAGAACCGAATTTCATAAAACATGTTTGTTCATCGAACGGAAAGTATTCTACGTTGATTTCGCAAGAAGATTTGTATATGGCAGGCGGTTTCCAATTCACCTCTCCGGTATATTTTAATGTAGCTTTTGTCATCAGTGTTACCTGTAAATAATTAAAGAAAGATCTTTGTTATTATGGTTTTTGCTATTGTTATTATATTTTTTGTTATTGTTATTATATTTTTGTTATTGTTATTTTATTTTTTGTTATTGTTAATAATAAAAATAAACTATACATTTTAATACCAAAAAAAAATTTCACGTAAATTCCAACATGTTTCAGACGGAACTCGAACCCCCTGATATCCGGGCGAGAACTCTTCCAATTGAGCTACTGAGACCTTGACAGACCCGTCAAAATCTAGCAATAATTACATACTGCAAATCAGTCATTAAAACACATAATTTCAGATATTTATATTTTATTCAAAAGGTAGTTTAAAGTTTTTTATTCATGGTATTAGGATATTTTGATTTCATGTTTGAAACTGGAGAGATGTTAATAAGACTATAGTTTTTCTAATCTCCTACATAAATTCCACAAGTACCAACGTAATATCAGAAAATGGGCCGTTTTTAAATTTTATTAAATGTTGTTCTGAATTTAAGTTTCGTCGCGTAACGTGGCTGATTATCGATGCAAAAATGTAATAGTACGTGCAAAAGAATGACTCCACAAAAACAATTAAATAACTCATCTCGCTACATAATAATGTAATGTAATTCAACTCGTACACCACTACGTTCCTACTATGTTATCTATAAATTTTGACTGTAATTTTTTTATAATAATAGAAAAATACTATAAATACGACTCGGGTCACGAGTGAATTCTCAGGTGGGAAATTTCGACAAGTGTTCACAAGGCTCGGTAGCTCAATTGGGAGAGCATTGGACCGGATTTCCAAAGGTTTCGGGTTCGGTTCCCGCCAGAGAATTCACTAGTGACCCGAGTCGATTTTTTCTAGTATTTTTCTATTATTATATTTTATCTAATAAGATCGCATTGAAAAATGCATAAAATATATAAATATAAAATTTAACTTTTTTGTAAAGAGTACTTTCATTACCACATAAGTACATTTAATGGAACTGTCAAGATTCACGATTTTTGTAATTATATGATATGTTTAAACTATAAATATTTTAATACTCTAAAGTTGTTATTGTCACCGTCTATAACGAACGCCATAGATTCTTTCAACATAGATGGAACGATACAAGCTCATAGTAAAAATTAAAATGCACTTGTAAATTTCGTCGTGTCTGCTGAATCTTGATAGCTCAGCGGTCAGAGCACTCGCCCTGGTAGCCTTAGTTCGTGGGTTTGAATCATACCTGAGGGCTCGGGGATGTGATTGTTTTCATAGACTTGTTATATTAGAGTCACATTAAGTAAATATTTTAATAAAAAAAGGTAATTATCTTTAAAAATCCATTCAGGGCATATATTTTTAACCTAATTTAATTAAATAATGATTAAAGTTTTAAGTTTACATAATGTCATATATATTACTAATACTCACTTCATAGTTCCCATCCCAGTTGTTATAAAGCACGATATCGGGAAGCCAGATATGTTCCGAAGGTACGTAAAGCATTTCTACACCGCCATAATCGTCTGGATTCCACGTAAGCTTATAGTCAAACCATTTCTGCAATTAAAACATGATTGCTGCCTTTAATAATATAATAAAATAGGCGTTTTAATCGCTTTCAATAGCGATCGTTTGAGGAGATACACACAGTACAACCTGCTAAGATGTTTTTGTAGGACTGTTTATTAATTGTAATTTCCACTTTACTTAAAATATTAATCAATAAAGAAGTAAATAATATTTCTGACACGAATGTATTTATAAAGGACAAATATAAAAGACAAAACATATATCTTAATCTTAATATATATAAATTACGTGTCACGTTGTTTGTCCGCGATGGACTCCTAAACTACTTAACCAATTTTAATCAAATTAGTACACCGTGTGCAGTTTGATCCAACTTAAAAGATATGATAGATATCATTTTAATTTATAACACAGCAACGCGTGGCTGGGTCAGCCAGTCTTAATATATAAATTACGTGTCACGTTGTTTGTCCGCGATTGACTCCTAAACTATTAAACCAATTTTGATCAAACTTCATAACTATTTGTTATTTGATATAACTTAAAAGATAGGATAGATTTGATTTTAATTTATAACACAGCAACGCGTGGCCGGGGCAGCTAGTAAACTATAAATACTCAATAGCTATAGTAAAAATCAACACCATAGCGTAGAGTTAAATACATTATCAACGCCTATACATTATTTGTGATTGTTTAGACCAGTAACACATATCACATGCGTACAGTCGCCGACAGATATTTCGTAGCAGACAAGGTGACCAAATAATTCTGAACAATTTAAAATGTCAATAAGTTCTTTACGCTGCAAGTGACCATTAATATCTGAACATTCATTACTACATTAATATCTGAGCACATGCTAGTCAACTTCTAAACACACAACTTACCAATAATATTTGAACACTCATCACATCAACTGTATCTACGTAGATAAACACTGGGCTTCACTATTATTTTTAAAACTAAACTTAACCTGCACTCTCTTATTAGTGCGATATGTTATGCTTAAATGTAAGTCTCATGACATGAAATAGATTTTAATGGAATTAATAATTCTTAATATATTTTTATTAATAACAAATCAAATAGGTATTAGTATTGAGTATGAACTTATTGACATTTTAAATTGTTCAGAAGTATTTGGTCACCTTGTCTGCTGCGAAATATCTGACGACGACTGTACATCACATACCTACATTGTTCTGAATCTAAGCAACTAAAGCACTTGTTTAATGGTAATTAGAGTCAACGACGGTATCGCAAAATCTAGACCCAAGCCAATATACAACAGTATATTTTATACACTGACCAGACCGGGAATCAAACCCGGAAACTAAGAGTTGCGTCACACTGAAAACCGATATGTAAGCAACTCGACCAACTCGAGCAACTTTCCAGGCGTTTTTCGCAGGATCGACACCATATTTTATCATGGTAATTATATCATAATGGTATATATTTTATTAGATACATATGCTATTTATTTGTATATAAAACAATTAAGCACTTGGGGCAGATAATAAAATCCCAATAATTACACAAGAATTAAAAAAAACCACAGCGTGCACACATGCGAAATGATATGTATTATAGATATAGTTTTGCGGAAGTAAGCTACATATTTTTATTTTAATAATCGTTATTATAGATATTTACAGTAGATTATAAATACATAAGCATTATTATATGAACCTCACAGTTATGAGAATATCAAAGAGGACGTAGTCATATGCGTGAAGACATGCATTTTTAATAGTTACGGGTTCAATTTTTTTTACTGCGACACCTTTTGTGGTTGCTACTCTAAGAATAAATCATATAATGATTTATGTATGAGTTGTTGATAATACATACATAATTTTTGGCTAATCCAACATAATTTTATAGTCGCGTTGTATTTGCCTCGTTTCGAAAGTGTGAGCAATTTGTAAAATAATCAGTTTTTATAATAGCTAAGACACTGGAACGTGACGATTTTATTTATCATTCTTTCTCATCAATCAATATAATTTACTATTAAATGTGATAAGGTTTACGGACTAGCCCTTGTAACTGTGTTTTGCCTATGCACTAAAATCAGTAAATAAGTATGTTGCGTACTTTCTATATTTCTACGTGCTTTCTAGATCGGTGCCAACTTCAGATTGTTGTTTTTACTGAATTTATGAGAAATAAACAATTTTTGATTGTAAAGTATGGCATTATTACTAAGTCATCTCAAAGTTTAACGCACCTGTTCCACCCATAAGTTAGTCGTCATCACCTGATTCTTCAAATTCACTTCCATCAACTGCGACAACTTTAATCCCAATCGCACAGTTAGGATATCGCTCACGTTTGTGACTGGTCTTATCAATCGGTTGTAATTACTTAGCAGATCATCGTACAGACGCTTCACATCTGGATTAGCTTCTAAAAGCTTAACACCTGCAAAAATTTATTAAAATGCAAATCAACTCCTCAAAACAAAAATAGAAAGGTATTTTAACAACTTTATCAGAAATTATATCATATATAAAAATGTATGTAGTATACATTTAAAAATACAATGTTAAAAAGAATTAATGAAGAGCACCCACTTTTAAAAAAACAACATTTTATTCAGAATGGAAATGAAAAAAATATAAATTTACTGTTCCTTTCATTGATTATGGAAAATATTGAAATTACTTAAAAATCGCTTAAATGCATTGTTTTTCAATTAAAACTGATGTCTCTACTAAATAAGGCGCTACGAAATTTAAACCATAAGCTTACTTACCCAAACTGCTCCTTATGTAGGCGAAAAATAAGTACAAAATTGCCAACCGCATTTTAAAATTATAAATATTTTCTGTAATGTATTTACTCCAACATGTTTACAATTTGATGAAACCGTACTACGAGATAAAATGACCGCGCATGCGTAATCAATAGTCTACGAAACGCCCATGTGCCGTACACAACCGTAGTTGCCTATACTAGCACCAGTTATGCTTGCTACGAACGGCGTTATTGAGAACTCACTGTAATTCTATTCACGTATCTTTGGATAGATGGCGTTGATGACTGAACAATTTTATAGCTGAACTGATTTTTATAATAAGTCTAGGATACCTTGGTTAAACGGACATAATAAAAAGCAGTCATCATCATAAGCTGATTTTATTTCAAACTTACCGACAATAATTTTTAAAGCAACTTATTAATTACTAATGATATAAAAAATATTACGTTTAATTACGTATATTCGTTTTCTTAAACATACTAAAAAAATACGAAGTCTTAACAATCTGCAACAAATTAAAACGACTATTTATGTAGTAAGACAAATAAAACTTGAAAGATCAATTTTGATATTTATAATAGTGTTCTGTCAAAAGAGATAGCGGTTGGGTCCTGTTTAATAAAGTTTACAAATTGTAAATTTGAGACACGCCACAATTTTACAATGTTTAAAAAAATGCAACTTACTCTGTCATAGCGAAAAGTTTACAAGGGTTTCTATAATTTTACATTTTTCTATTTAATAGAGATTTCAACTTTACAGGTGACATATCTACTTTTAGGGAAAACTGCTTTATTAAAGACATAACAGTTAATTTTTAAAATATTGACTAAATTGTAATACAATTCCTTGCTGGTGGTTTCGCCTTGTTTCAAATTTTCTTATTTTGTGACTCCACCTTATTACTAAGTTAATTAACATATTATGTAGTAAATAAGGCTCTTATGACTACTAAAAGTAAAAACGAGATAAATATGTAACTGAACTGCGTTGAAGAGTTTTTCGTTAAAGAATACAATTTACATTTATCATGACATAATTTTATATTCAATGAAAAATTTCAGGTACTTAGGTAAGATTACCGTCGAACATAACAGTAACAAAAACAACAATCCAGTAAGAAGATACTCAGTAAACCAGCAATTTAATTCTCGTAAAATAAAAATATATATTTCAAACTTACGTTGAATGTTCATCACATCTGAAGGCGTTTTTAACATATTTTATTACAGAATTTACCATTGTGATATTTGTAAGTAATTCACTTGTAAATTTCTTACATATGTGTTTGTTTTTATTGAAGATACAACAAACAACCACACTGACAACTTAATTATCAATGGTCTAAACAAGACATCGTTATACAAATGTAACGAACCCCGGTGTACACCAATTTCTAAATAAACTTATAACATATTTCATGGAGCGCTTATATGAAAACACTTAAAGTTAACATTTTTATAATGAGTAAGAGACAATCGATTTAAAAGTTATAACAGTCAAAGGGCCATGTTTATTAAACATTCGTGTCCGGCTCGTATATGAAATTCGTGGGTCGTCTTTTTTATTTACTGCATACCGTAAAAGATAACAGACTAAAATAAAGTCAATATCTTGAGTAATTATCATAATAGACACTATTTGTAGGTTATTTAGTAAAAATATTATTTGCACTATTCATTTCCATTCTTATGGGATAATGTGGAGGACATACTTTTAGTCATTGTAGGGCCTAAAAGCAACAAAGATTTTCTTCTCGTATTACGACGCCATCTATCTTTTATTTTGTTTCATGTGCAAATTTTTCTGATTTCTTATGTAGTGGTAAACTTCGTGAGACTCTTCTCGATCTGTAGAAGAGTTTAAAACAGTTCTATTAATAAATTTTTTATTATCACATATTAACAATAAGTAGTTCAAATAAATCTGTATACAATAAAACTTGAGTTCCAAAAAAACTGAATTATTGCTAATTAGTAACTTAGTAAAAGTTGTTTCTACGAAAATAATAGCTGCACTTCAGACACGAGGCTCCCTCAATAATAAATACTCAAAGCTAACACAACGTAAGAGCATTCACTTGAGTCACATAAAAAATTGTAAAAGTGTAAAAAAATCCGTAGTTTGTCTAAATAATAAGAAATTTACGTTTTTTGTTGCTATTATTGCAATTGCTGTAATAAAAATACTTTCGCAGAGGCTGGTCGTCAGATGTGTGACCAGAAATTTATTATGTCGAGCTCCTTCATGATTGCACGCAAAACCGTGAGTCCTGATGGTTTGCAGGAATCAACTACCTGATTCAAACATAAAATCGATAATTTTTCGACCTGCAGTAGTCCAATAGGCGACATAACCGATAAAGTTTATCTCCATTTAATGCATGCAAACATGTCTGGCGCTTCGCTGCCCCTGCTACGGCACGCTCTCTTCGCTCGCTCGGTTCGCGCTTGCTTAGGGCTTCTATGTTGCATGCACTATGTTTGATTCTAGATCGAGATGTCGCAGGTAGCAGGTAGTAACAGGTCGAAAAATTGTCAGTCGGCATAACTTTCATCGAGTTTTTGTCTGTAGGAATCAGATAGTAGATACAATCCACACATGGCCCGAGCGGCGGGTTATAGCCCATTCTGTCTACGACGTAAAAACCTGTGCCTAATTTTTTTCGTGAAATAAACGCACCTTTCTTATACTTAGGAAGAGGCCATAGGCTGAATGGATAGAAATAGGCTATAGGTATTCTCCTAACAGCCACAAATGATTTATCCTGCTGCAACATTTTTGCTTCTGTAACAAGGAAAAAGGCATTAGTTTGTGAAACCGAATTTCTGATGATTATGTAAGTGGCACCATTTTTTTGTCATTGTGGATAAATGGATTACAATAATCGCGTTTTATATGAATTTGACCAATATGATGGAGATAATTACGATTTTTATAACTCAAGCTATATGATAATAATAATAAAAATAGGTGATGGTTTTCCTAATTAAAACACAAAAACAAATAACCTTCGCTACATATCTATTGAACTGTCTTTTTGTGATTTAAAAATGCTACAAAACAAGATTTATGTGTATAAAGCAGATTCCTAAGTTAAACTTTCGATATCTTGCTAGGTTCAAAAGAAATATGAATAAAATTTCTCAACATAAGCACATAATGTGGAAAAAAGTCCAAATTCATTAGAAACGACTTTCGGGGTATTCGTGTCATTGATCAAAGTTTTTATTGTTGTTTTGCCAGAAACCGAAACATCAACAGAATTAAATTACACTGTTATACATTTAACTGAATGCTTCAGCTACACCATTCATAAAACAAAAAACAGCCAAGTTTAAATGCAGTTTCTTAATTATAATTGTACATACAACATTACTTAATTCATTAAAAGTCGTTATTAATGATTTACTTACTTTGCCAAGTAAGAAATCTAATTGCAGAAATTTTTTGGAAGTATTTTATTGACCGAAACAATTTTCCAAATTACAAATCTCGTAATCAAATAAAGTACATAATTATTTAAAATTATTTAAAGAACCTTGAATATTTCTACAGTTATATTTGAAGGAATTGTTGTAACCAGGGCCGTCTTTAACTTATTGGAGGCCCTGGGCATATAAGAATAATGGGGCCCCTATGACTTTGACAGAACACTTACTTATTACTAGAATAGATAATGAAAGTAGATAAACAAGGTTTAATTTTTTTTTTAATGACATTCGATAGACGAATAGATAAATCTTTAATTTAAATGGGGCGATTCTCACATATTTAAAATTATCTAAGCATGCTGTAATTCGATAGCCTTATTTTGGGCGAGAGTAAAGTAACTGCGCACATGCAAAAGCTAATAAACAAGTCGATAATAAAGTGCCTAATTGAGGTTCGATTTACTCTAATTTAATAAGTTTTTCAGTAATGAATGTCGGTATTGGTTTAGTTATCTGGCAGGAACTAGGGGGCCCCTATCGATCGCGGGGCCCTGGGCATTTGCCCAGAATGCTCAGAGGGAAAGAGGAGTCTAGTTGTAACTAACAAAAACACACACAACTTAAGTTAAGCTTAGAAAAACAAATTCTGTTTCAAAGCAAAAACCAAGAGTTTACCAATGAACCATATTGGATGTGTTCTAGATTAAAACAACCACATGTCATGTAAAAAGATGGAAGGTAGATCCCATCGATCAATTTCCATTCTAGTTTTATTTTTTTGAAAAATATTTAAATTTGAAATAAATCCATTTAAAAAAAGCAAGATCAAGCACGTCGTATTAATATATGCATTTCAAGATACCGAAATTTTAAAGCTGTTGGTAGAAATCTAATTAACATTAGACTATCGATGTATATTGTCAACATTCTATTTATTGATGTGATCAACTGCATTCATAGTTGAGTATAAATCCAATTGGACGAACGAGGAAGTGTTAGTACGTTAATAATCGAACCCACATCTTCCTGCTATACCTACTAGGAAGACCTTTCGAGATTCAATGCCAGACGAATTATTACCCTATTAGTGGAGCCATTGGGGATAAATTATTCGCAATGTTATGACTTCTGCGAAACAAGATATTTGCTGATATTGTTAGTTCCAGGGTGGAAAACAATTATATCTCAAAGGTTAAAAAATATAAGGCCCAAGGCACTACTTGCACATAAACTCTGTGGAAAGTTATTTAATTATTCAATTAAATAGTTTTGCTTTATTACACAATTTAAATCTAAAAACTGATAAGATCCTCAACCAAGTATGGCGATACTCTTACACACGATTTCAAACGTTTTGTAATTGAAATATTTGTTGTTAACTCTAAGGTCTGCTAGATTTCATAATGTTAAATATTTTTTGGTTTATCGATTTCTATATAGAAAATTGCCTCAGGTGGGCTTTATTTTCCTGTAGAAATATAAAAATCTAATAAAGATATATAAAAAACTAGCGCTACTGTAGTGCTGGAAACAAAATATATTATATTACTCTTATATTTTAATTATTATAACCACCTTGTACAATGAGTTATAGGCTGTACTTATGTAAAATATCGTTATAAATTAAAAGTAAATTTTAAGTGACTCGGTTTGCAGTGAGATAGTTGATTAACAATATATAAAGCGACAAAGATAAGATATATATAAAACTAAGCAAGGTATAACATGCTCGGGCGGCCTAGTGATGACGCCGTCTTTCTAAAAGACGCGAGTTTTTGAGCAACCAATCAATAAAAAAATGCTTATAAAAATTATTTTACCTGAAGCCATATACATGACGTTTAATGAACGCCTACGCATTTGATAATAAAGATTATCACTAAGATAGGTCAAAAAACTATAGTATTGAATAACCATAAACGAAATAAAACGTACAATAATATCAATAGCAATCAATAATGGCAAATATCTTTACCAAAAGTGGTAGGAATATTGAAAAGGTAAGCCCTTCTTTCAGAATCTTCTAACATCAAGATACGTTTGGTTATATGGTCGTAAGTACGCCACACCGTAATAGATACCGCCCTATTCAATATATTACACACTGAATAGTACAGGGCTCTAAATCTTTACGCTGTATAAGAAAATCGTTGAAAAACAACAAAACAAATGAACAACAACAGTACTGGCGTAGAATTCGCATAAATATGCATCGCGTAGTCGTAGCTTAATTAAATGTTGGCGGTTGTTCCATTCCGCATCTACTTCCCGGTTCACGTTGAGTGGCAACCACTATTTTCCACTTGAGCAAATGCAATGGAAATGACCATTTCTGCATAACGCATAAGTGATTTAGAGTTCCTTGCGGACAAGATTGAAAAAGGGTAGGGCGTAGAGGATTTTTTCTAAACCAACATCAACAGCATACACATATGCAGTTAATAAGAGTCTATAAGTGTAGGCGATAGCAATCATAAATAGAAATTAACCGTATATTGTACCAATGCCATCAAACCCTTCTTGCTTCGGAAATCACGTAAAGCCAGACTGCATTTGCAGTTAACGCCTACCGATGTGCACTGGGACTTCGTGAAGGGTAATTGATAAGTACTTTAATAAATAAAATTACAAATTGAACTTACATGGAACAACAATTTATTTTATAAATTAACAAAATGGAGAATTTTCATTATCCAACGCGAAAATGGTGCAGTGCTACTCGAATTAAAGGTTATATTTAATCTATCAAGATTATATTTAAAGTTAGTTTGTGGATTAAACTAAATAAAACCGAAAGTTCCCTTACTGAATCCACAAGAGGAGGTCGGTCTTCAGTCAGAGTCACTTACACCAGTGCCTTTTGAAAGCTTCTTCCAATTTCCGATCTAGTGGTAAACTGAGTAACTCTTATTAACAAATTGTAAAATAATATCATTATTTATAACAAAATAAATTAATTTGATTGAAGATAATTATGTCGCTTTATTACAGATTCGATGTTCGCACACTAACTTTTGCTGTTCGAATGAAACATATTTGACAATCCATGTTTAATTTGCGTTTATTTTTTGATATAATGATAAAATTCATTCAAGTCAAATTCAAAGTACTCGTTCTATTTTTGCTGATCACAAACACTAAGCGAATTAAGATAAAACGATTTGTAATTAACAGCAGGAGCCCTTCTGCTAAATAATGACGAAAATTTGAAAAAAAAGCTTCAGCAACGCTTAGTTTTCCCTTTTTTTAGCATACAGATTTTTTAAAAAAAAAATGAGGATTCTTATTTTCTTAAACTGTATTCAGTAATCTATGATACAAATAATTTATAACTTTTACGATTAAATAACTCTTTTTTTCTACAGAACTGTAGCTTGCAGTAATACAAATAGAGATAAATGTTAGCAACTGCAATCTTTTATCTTAATAGCGTCAAACACACTCATAATAAAATTGATTCGGAGTGCAACAGGATACTATGATGACAACGTAAAGAAAGATTAATGAAGCGAGCAGTATCCCTTTCTTTAGAAGTGAATTGTGTATCATTTCAAAGTGTACTGGGTTGACAGCTACTAAAGTTAAGGTTGTGAGACAATAATTATTAAACTATGAGATATAACGCATCTGGAAGAAACAAGCATATTTTCATAAAACCTTTAAATGCTCATCTACTTCTTCTTTAAAATAAATGAACCTTTCCTTTGAGTAATATTTGTAATCTTCAATATTAAGAGTCCTTTCCTTGCAAGTGATGTTAAAAAATACAATACTACTTTTTTTAAATAATATGTTAATTATATATCACCGTATATCTTTATGTCCGGAACTACACTACGTATACGTAGAAAGTAGTCGTCGTAGGTACACTCCACGTAGGTACGCTGAAGAAACGTCATTATGAAGAGATTCGTCATCATCACCAAGTTATCAAATCACCCGGGCTGGGGCACAAACCTTTCATATGTATGAAAATACTACAAGAAGAATGGGCATTAACCCAATACGCGAGCTTAGTGGGCATTAGAAATTGCAAATGACTGCAAATACAACCGGAACCAATGCGTTTAATTGTCAACTAAACCGAAGAAAGCTCATTCACAATTTTGTAATATAATTTTTAGGTCACAGTTTCGTTCCAAATTTACCATTTTTTTATCTTAAAATATCTGATCAAGCTTCTGGGTTAAGTTTTTCACGTAGGGTACGTTTTTGCATCGTAATTGCATCAGGGGTCGAGGCTAAGGATACCTGTCGCCTTAACACAAGTACATAAAGACGAAAGAGTTAAGAAAGAGAGAGAGACAGATCGACAGGAAAGAAAGAGAGAAACAAAAGAAGATGTATAAATGATAGCTTCAGTTGAAGCTTAAAGTTGTTATTTATGTGTTGTTATATTATTATATTATATTATATTGTATTATATTATACTTTATTTTATTTTATTATATTATATTATATCATGTTATATATTATCCCGTGCCGTAATCAATTCTTTGTTCTAGAATGGTATACCAAATTATACATACATACACTCATGCCATTTTCATCACTAATTTCCACTTTCCACGAACCCGGCATACATCTCTCGTTTCTTCAACTCTCATCAGACCTTTCATAGAAGCTCGTCTGTACTACTGTCGTACTTACCATATCATTAGTGGTAATAATACTGATAAAACATTACATAACAAAATAATAGGTTAGACTAGCGGCCCGTCCCGGCTTCGCACGGGTGGACAAAATTCTTTAAATTTTTTCTATTATTAAATATTTTTCCGTTAGCGCCATCTAGCGTCCAGAAGACGAACTACTTACTAGCTATGGTAATGCATATACAATGGAAAAAGAGCGGGAAAAAGAGCGGACAGACAAACAACAAATTTGTGATCATAGATTATAGATTAGGTTTCAAAGCATGTGGCTCGTAGCCTTATAATCGGATAAATGTCAAAAAGGGTAATATCTCGTAGGTATCCTTTTGATCACCCATCCGATGACAGGGCCTCGCAAATGATGCTTTAGTTACGTAATCAAAGGCCGAACGTGTAAACCGCCGCTCGATCGAGCTGCTTGTTAAAGAATTAAGACATTACAATAATTGGCGAAGTATAATTTTTAAAATGGGTCAAGTGCTCTGCACTCCACCAAAAAGAATTGCAATGAATTGCACGAACATCCGTCAGCTGACCCCTATCCTTAATTTAGATGATACTGTTTATAAGCAACAGAACATTTTATAATGTCAACTTTAGTCATAGAACTGTAATTATCATGAGAAGTATTTTTCTTTTGTTTCTAATCGTATTTTTTACCTTTTATTTAATAGAAATAATAATAGCGCTATAATAACTAGGTCTGCAATGCTGCTGCTGTTTGCAAATACTATGCGAAGCACTACCTTACCTAACCTCACCTAAATTTCATCAATGTAGTCTCAGTGGTTTGGCTGTGATCTGCTTTTGAATTTTTCTTTCGGTGATTATTCCTCCATGGTAAAGTCTATATTTTTTGTTACATAGCCTATGTCCGTCAGGTTATAATCATGTATGTTCATGTCAAAATTCGTCCGAATCGGTTAAACCGTTAAGTAGCAGGAGGGAGACAAGCGAAATTTGTGAGTTGCCTAAAAGAGACCTTCGCTCAATTTCGAAATTTGTGAGTTGCCTAAAAGAGAGCTTCGCTCAATTATTATCCGATTAAGATATCGATGCCCGTTCTAAAGTTCTAAGTAATTAAATCCTTAGTCAATCATTAAAACGACTTTATATTTTATCTTTCCAGTACACATTTTCGAGTTGATTGTAACTATTGCCTGTCACGATAGTAAATTTACCATTATTTCTCAGCTATGGCAATTGTTGTATGGTCACCAACAGTATTATAACTTTAACCTTCTTGTAAGTATAAAAAAAATAATTATCTCTCAGACGATTAAATCTATAGTCAACAGGTTTGGTATACTTAACATTTTCAATTGAAAATTATTAGATGTGAAAATTTATTGATTTGACGCTTTTTGTACAATGTTGCAATCAAGGTTGACTTGCTGATAGTATAAAATATAAATTATTAACTTATAAGAATTTGGATAGGAACTTCACTATCCACCAATAAATTTACTTCGACATACAGACATAAATGTCGATAATTTAACAAAAATAAACACAAAGACTGCATAAATATAACACAAAGACGACACAAGGAATAAACAAAAAAACTGCTTTCAGAATTAACTCATAAAATACAGCAATTTGCTTTCTGTGATATTCTTGTTACGATCTATCGAAACTAGATTAATTCATATCCTTACGTTTTCGTAACTTACTTTAACACGATTATTTGTATATCCTAAAGCATTTAATCTTTTGAGTATGTTTTTAATGAGGCGAATGTGTACATATATTGAAGTTCTCCTACGTAAGTTCCCAGGCACGCACTGAGGAAGCAGGGAACAATTGGCTCGCAAATGGACGTCAGACGTAAACGCATAAATAAAATTTTGCGCCGTGACAGTGACCCGTTTGTAGAAGTGGAGTAGGCAGTGAATATAGTGCGAATATAGCGCCGTGCACGAACATGTGGTTGTTAAAATAACAAACAGTTCTAAATATATTTCTTTTGCCCTTACATAAGTAATGGATATATAGACTACACATCACATATTCATAACCAGTACCACAATACTACAATAGTATATTAATCAAGATTTAAATAAAAACTGTTTTAATAACTGGTTAAAAACAGATTAAGAAATATGCTATTGGCGCTTACCAACTCAATTTGATGCGTGACATTGAAAGATTTGGATTTATAAAAGTCATCAAACATTTTTTTTTATTTGACATATTTTTGCATTTTTCAATGTTATCTTATAAGAAAAGTTATTTTAATAGAAAAATACAAGAAAAAATCGACTCGGCTTACAAGTGAAGAACAGGAGAATCTAATAGGATAGCATTGAACATTGTAAAAGAAAACAAATGTAAAATTTAAAAAAACTACATGGCTGTTTCATTCTTATCGATTATCCAAACATTAACGTAACCTAATGTAAAATTAGAAAGGTAATAGAAAATTTTGACGAGTGTTCACAAAGCTCGGTAGCCCAATTGGGAGAGCATTGGACCAGACTTCCAAAGGTTGCGGGTTATTTTCCGCCTGAAAATTCACTTGTGAGCTGAGTCGATTTTTCTATTATATTTCTATTAAAATAATTTAAATATTTTATTTGCTTAAACACAGTAAAGGGATCTTATAAATGTATTTTTTTAGTCACTGTATTAAGGCGCGTGAGTTTTCACAGTAATAACTGATAAATATAAAATTAAATGCTAATTTTAAATAATCAAGTAGATACTGTCAAACTAAGTAAAAGTACATTTCAACCTAAGATTAATTACATGAGACATGCACAACAATCATTATCAAGTCAATTATTTTTCAGTCAATGTGTTTATTTTTTAAACCATAAACGTACTTTTCATTCAACTATTCTGTTACATTTCGTTTAAAGACATTTCTATTCACAGTTTTGAAATTTTCAGGTAATTAACTTATGCACATATTTCTTTTATACATATCTTTACGACTTGGTGGTTGATAGAAGTTACAACCATAATTAGCTTTAATAGAATAAAAAAAATTACTAGATACTTTTATATACAAAAATCAGTTTTTTATTACCATTCGTTAGTGAAAATAAAAAAAAACGATTGTTTAAAAAGAAAGTGTGTTAAGTTGTTGTACGCATTGCTATTGCATTCCTTTCGATTACGCATTACATCAAAATCTTTAACTCACTGAGACTGAACAGAGAAAAAAGCTGACGCATGTAATACAGATTTACACTTCCACGACGTAACTAAATCTCTCAATGCATCAGAAGATCGTTACAAATGCAACGATGTGTCGAGTAGATCATTGCCACCAGGGCTGTATCTATGCGAACCCGTTGGTAAGTCAACGACACGCGGCTCCTTTGATCGCAACCGGCTGACCTATAAACAGTAATATACTTAACGCCGCCGCCGGACGTTCGTAAGTGTCCCCTTTTCGAATCGCGTCAATGATTCGGTAATTATTGCTACCTCATGTACACAATGACAGTGATAGATACAGAAACAGATTATCTCAGAAAAGAATCTACGAACTTGGAGATCGCAATGACTTAGTAAATACCAGCGCCGATGCACTGTGACGTGCTACAGTGTGATGGCATTATCCTCAGGCAGGGTCCTGATTGGCACTCATGTTTTTTTATATTATTTTTATTAATAATAATAATAGCCTTAATGCTGTTTCCTTCCTCACAATAGTTAATACATGCTTACTTACTAAAACTAAATTAGTATATCATTAATTTAGTTTAAGTAAGTAAGCATGCATAATCAAGAAAATAGCTGGCCCGGTATGGAGCCGTTTAGCAAGAGACAGGAATACGTGGAAATCTTGAGAGGAGGCCTTTGTCGACAGAAAAGCTGTTCTACAAAAGCAAGCAGTTGCCGATCATTCTATTATAAGTAAGAATTAATAATATTATTATTTTTATTATTATTATCTTTTTATATGTATTGTTTAAAATGATTGTGATGTGCTATGGATCAATAAAATCTTTCTTTCTTTCTTTCTGTGGCTAAGTAGAATAGCACCAAACCTTCACATATAAGGTTGTCATAAAGAGCGACTTATATGAGATAGTTATTGAAGGTAACTTTCCCAAGACCACAATACGAACAGCAGTATTTTCCGAATTATGCTCTTATACTGCGATCTGCAACCCGCATGCGAAGCGTGTAGTTTACGTCTAAGGCCACCATTTGTTAAAAGAAACCCCGTCCTGCAGAAGATGTTTTTCAACTGAGATGATGATGAATGACATAGTAAAAAGTATCCCCTTAAATCACTGTACCTTTAGCAAAGTAAATTTCTGTAAGGCATTATGTCGTAATAAATGATACAATCGTTAGCGCGATAACCTAGGTTAAGCTTTCGCCAATCATCAGATGGTATATATCTAATTAAACTAGGTGATGCAGTCGCTTAGCATAAAGCTACGCTAGCACCATATATTGGAGCGGAAATTTATACCGAAAAAGAAAAAAAAATTTTTTTTGCCAATTTCAAAATTCGGGCTCCGTCACCGTCTGGTCCTAAACCTGTTGATTTGATTCACCATAAAAAATATCAAAATCGGTTAATAAGTCTGGAAGTTATGGCGTAACAGACATTGCGCCATTGAAGCTGATCCATGGGAGCTCCGCTTCGCTCCGCTCCAACAATATATGTATTAAAATTAATATATACATGTATATTTCCACTATTATTGAGGATTTTTCCACCTTATGTAAAAAAAAATCACCTATTTATTCATTATTAAAAATACCATTATAATAACACTGTCTTACCTCGTCATAATAGCAAGAAAATATAAATTCTTATTTTATTTGTCTTATAAGGTCTCAGTATAAGGTAGATGTCACAAATATTCGTCATCGAAGCATTCCACCGAGAGGCGACTAAACTCTCAATGATGACTCCCTACTGTACCAATGACCTCATTTGTATGTAGTCCCATTTATTTCTATCATATGTATGACACAAGATTATTTTGTTAGCCTAAGAATTTCGAAAAATTTAGTATAAAACTAAAACGAATTATTGACACTATTTTTGTGTCTACTTGACACTTTTTTTCGTACACTAACGTCGCGTTTCTTTATACTATGTATTTTTATGTTTAATGTTGACAATGTGACTGATTTTCATGAGCAATTTCACAGTTGTGGGAGGTCAATTTTTGAATCGCTTGCCGTTGCCGATAATACAATAATTAAGAAAATTTTATGGTGAAGACAACAATAAATATACAACGTTGAATATGTCGATTCAACGTTGTATATTGTGTGGTTTTCTATATGTATTTTTCAAATGTTGACGCACATATTTTTTTCCATTGTCTCTTGGTTCATATAGAAATACTTAAAAAATCTGAAAAATATACTTTTTATATTTCAGAGTTTACTTCACATAGATACGTATTAACAAAAATTTTGCATTTTTTTTCGGATTCTAAAAATTACACAAAATGATATGGTTTTTCTATATCCTCATCAACTACAATCAAGATTATAGCAAATAAAAGCTATAACAGCTAAATATTTGTTTTTCTGGCTTTATTTTGTATGGTCTCGAGCATTTTTTCCTGTCAAATTATTCCGAGACCATGTTTGTCATGGTTTGAAACGAAATAATTGGCGATCGTAACAATCAATACTACGAATAAATATATATTAGTGTAACAATGTGTTAAATCTTAAAGAAACATTCAGTGAGACTTATTCGATTAGTATATCGATCTCAGCAATCGTAAGTGATGTACGGACATCAGTACGTCAACCTGGTATGAACAGTCTCAATTGATAAGGAACTGTTTGCTTTGAAACTTTACGCCGAAAATTGAATGAAGAAATTTGACAGTTTTATTTAGGTTACTACATATGTTGTTGACTGTACATTTCACACAAGATTCGAGTGTTCCAGCTTAAAATGTTTGTTCGTAAAATTAAATTTTTGTGCTTACATCGCCTTGACCAAGGATGTTAAAGTGAGACGGGTCGTGACTTCAGTCGCACCAATTTTTTTACATTTTTCTTTTAAAATACGAGTAATAATTGATTACTAATAAAAATATAGAAATCATTCATTAACAAAAACCACTACACTTTGCTAGACAAAATAAAAATAAATAAATGTAAAAACTACTAAAATAAAAGCTCTCTTACCTAAATAAAACCTTTCATAACGAAAAAAATGTTTTGATTGTATTTTAACAACATTTTTTTTTAATGTTTACAATTTTTTAAAAGCAAAATATAGCGCATTTGCAACCTAACTTGCTAGGGCAAGTTCACGCAATAGCGTGGACATATATGGACGCCATATTAAGTTTAATTTTTTTTGATGATGGTTAATTCATTTAAATTCAGAAATTCATTTACTACTTTAGATAAACAATGATGTATTAAAAGTATTTACTTTACGTTAGGTATATGTTTATACTTTGTGATAATTCATCATTTTTGCATTAAGCAATGATTCTTAAATTTTGGTAATATTAACACACACTAGTTGGGTTATATAAGTGTAATTAACATTTGCCATATTTACTTCTTACACTTACGCGCCTATAATTTTTATATTTTTTATATTTTGTGGGATTTATTATTTTTGGATTTAACAATGCTTCTAAGTATTTGTTTATAATTTTACACACTAATTGGGTTTTAAATGTTGATATATTTAGTTCTAACATTACATTAAACTACTTTTATCATATTTACGACGTTTTTGTAATTGTTTTATTTAATAAATATAAATAATAAAAATATACTAAATATAAACAAATAAATAAAACGCGTCTCGAATCCGTTAAAATATTTTTGACATAATAAAGAGATTTTTTCAACTAAAATTTACTTTGTCTGGTAATAAATTAAACATAAATTAACAACAATGGTAAGCAAAATGTATAATTAATCGCAATAAATTAACCTATAATAATCTCCTATGTTTAAGCTGAAAAGAAAACCTTGCCAAATCTCACTAAGCGTAAGAAGAGAAAAAGTGTTTATTCAACGTAATAAACTTGTTGTTTATGATGTTCTATGTTTATATATTTTATCATTGATTAATAAAATCAATAACTTTTTTCGGTTATTCTATAAGATACTTAAGGTAATATGTACATATTCATCGAAATTATAAACAGTATATGTATAATTACATATAGGTACTGTTTATAATTTCGATGAAATATAATGTCATACCTCTATTAAGAGGTAATGACATACACATTATATTTCTTAGTTTTCGAGTTCTTAGTAAATAAAACACTGTTCTCACTGAAGCGTTTCTTCAAATCGCTACCGGACTCCGGCAGTAATATTTTTGTCAACAATGTTAAGTTTAATATGAAATTTAATCCAGTATTATTTGATTTGATGTCTTGATTCATCATTAGCTTTTTTATAAAAAATATATTGAGAATTTAAAAACAGATTGCGCATCGTTATCTGCCTTCAACCAGCGTGATATTTCACACCGTAAAAAATTCAATATTTTAATTAATTATTTTTTTCAATATTTTATTCTTATATTATTATAAGAATACAGGTTTATTTTCTTTGTTACATATCTATAATAATAATAATAATATTTCTTACATTCACACCATTTATTATATTCACATTTGCCCCTTCCGGGATTCAAACCCAGAAAGGCAGAATCACTACCATTGCACCAAGCGGTCGTCAAACCTTAAACATTATTATGCATTTAATTTCGGTTTTCTAATATATGTATGTAACAATACAAATATTATTTATAAAAAAATCTTATGAAAGAAGATTGCTGAAGACATTACTTTAAGAAAAGCAGTTAATAATTTACCAACCTTTGTGGGCGCACTTTTTTGTGGTGACAGGCGGCGGCGCAGGATGAGCCACTAAGCTCGCAACGAGCGCACACGCGCAGATCAGAACTGTGGCGCGGGCGTGCGACATACGGACTGGCTTTGAGATAACTGATACGTTATCAGGACAGGAGACTGAACAAATTGAATTCCTTCTCCTAATTAAGGATCACTTAATAATGATATCTTGGAGCTGTGTTTGGCTTCATGTTACATTAAGCATCCACTTTTTTAACTGTTCAGAAACTGTTCAGAAATGAATTCTTAGAGCAACTTCTTTGAAAACAATAACATCACACATCAGGCTATTTTTGTCCCCACTGCAGGTTTTCTGTATAGAAGAAACCACCATAAGCAATAATAACAAATCACGCGGGCGCAGGTCTAGTGCGTATTTGTGCTTATTATATTACTAACGACCCGTCCCGGCTTCGCACGGGTGGACAAAATTCTTTAAATTTTTTCTAGCATTAAATATAGCCTATGTTACTCAGCTTGAATGTAGCTTTCCAATGGTGAAAGAATTTTTGAAATCGGCTTAGTAGTTTTTGAGTTTATTCATTGCAAACATACAAAAATACAAATCTTTCCTCTTTATAAGATTAGTGTAGATAAGTATACTTTAAGCACAGTTTATACTATGCTTAATTAATAAGACGTTTACTAACATCTTCTTTTCTTTCACACTTCTTCATTTAGGGACATGTAATATTTTTTAGGAAATAGCTAATACCACAGATACACATAATCTTTATGCTTTATTAAATCAAGAAGTTTCGATTCCTTTCAGTTTGCCTATTGCTTGATAAAATAAAGATAAGCCTAATTCGACTTAGGGGCTTAACATTAGTATGAAAGCTTTCCATTTTCTAAAAAGCTTTGTTAAATATTTTTTATAAATGTACTGTTTAACCTTAGTCTGAAATGTTGTTAACTAGATATTGTTATTTGATCAGCTTTATATTCCTAGTGCAGTTGAACGAACCTTTATTAAGGATGAAAATACCGTAAGGAAAATGAGTCACAACTCACCACGCAGTCCCAGTACGGAATGATGAGCGCTTACAATCTGTATTTTCCGAATCACGGAAGAGCTTGAGGTAGTAGGTAATATTGTGGTAACTATTGATAAATATTAATTTGGGATATTTTTATGAGAAAAAGAAATAATGCATATTGTTTACGTACAAGTTTAACACTGTATCATGACCAATATATAGTAGGTACCTATATGACCCAAAAACGATTACAGCTTCTATAAAATTTTAAATACATATACAAAACTACATAGGCCTAATTTCTACTGAATGCTGCTTTCGAAATGGTCATGTTTACAGCTCACGTAAACGGTCGAAAATAATCGACTGGATGACTTATAATATAGCAGCCGGATTATATATTATTTATTATTCAGATATGTAGATAATTATATTTATCTGTTTACGTATATCACAAATATAATATCTATTTTATTTACATTCATTCACATAATCTTGGTCGACTAGAAGATATTTCTTACAGAGATAAGTCCACCTTTGCAAAAATATTTATTAATACATAATAATAATAATTGTTAAATAATATTTGTTAATACATAATTGTGATTTGATCGGAATGTATATAATTAACTTCTATAGTATAAGTAAATACTCCCTCATAGTTTTTTTCTCTGTGTCCTGGTTATTAAAACTCTGTATGTATTGACAACAAACATATTCAAATGTCAAACTTAATTAGAATCGAAATTTACAAGTAGCTATAAGTTATTTTCAATAATATGAAAAGTTTGAAAATTAATAAAACACTCAAAAAGAAAATCTCTATACCGAGCCTTGCAACAAATTTGCAAAAAGTCGTCGATGAAAATCAAAGGTTACAAAAAGAGCTGGTTGATGCTACTAAAAAACAACACCAGGAGATGTCCAGAGCAATTCAGTTGAAAGAAAAAAATATTTACTTAATAAAACAAATACATAAAGCTAAAGAAGAAGCTTGTAGACTAAGGGAACTTAATTACACTCTGAAAAACATTTAAGCTATAAAACTATATGATTCAGAGATGCCCCATGAATACAATTCTAAGGTAAAATCTATGGAAACCGAAAACAGATATTTAAAAGATTTAATTTTGTTAGCTAAGAAAAAACGTACAGAAGCTGGTAATAATGCTAAATTATTAGCAGAAACCAATTATTATTTAGAAAATTGTCTTTGTGAAGCTTGTTATGAAGTACATACTTTAAGAAATGAATATAAAAATGTGTTGCGTGAGCGCCATACAGAGTAACTGCGTTTTTAAACATATTGATTTGTAAATAAAAATGAAAATTTGTAAAATTATTTGACGGTTTTCGGCAAGTCCCGTAGAGCCTTTGTAGATGGGTAGATAAATTCGTCTATCTTTGGGTTATTTTGACAAAAAAAAATTTTTAAACATGCCGAAATACTTCATTTGGCGACCGCTTTGACCGATCGGCAGTGAGCCTACCTTGATGCCAAACAGTTCCGGTACGAATCATGGAAGGGATAGCAGTTGGTGGTTATGGATGGTCATAAATATTAGAAAAATATTTAAATATCCATGACTCCGTTTTACCATAAATGTTTTTTTACAATTGATGTTGAAATCGTTTGAATAAAATTAACATTTTTGGTTAGATTAATATGCCGTTGGCTATGGCAATTATCCAAGGTACATTACATTCACAGACTACATACACCCCATATCCATAACATCGCTATCTTTATTCTATCAACTGTCAAATTTATCCTTTCGATTTTCAACACGTAATATTCAACAACAATTGGAAAAACAGTTTGTGGCTGGTTGACTTATTCGTTTTTTTTTTAAAGTTTGCTCCTTAAGAATTGATATTAATATAAGGCGTTCGATATGAAAGAATATGAAAACTAAAATTTTGTGACCGAATAGCGTTACGTTTTGTGTGCACACCTTTTACTTGTATTTTGAATTTTTTATTTTATTATTTTTGCGCCTGTTCAAAGACAATCGTTCTTAAGAAGTAAACTCCAGTCGTACGTCAGAGCAGACACACACACTTTTAAAGTAAAACTTCTTTACGCACGCTTGACTTAGTAAGTAAGCTGGTGAATGCGTAACGAGAGCGTTACGAAAAGTGAGATCGAACAAGGCGAATAGAAGTTGAAAGGGAGATATAGGTTAATAAATATGGAAAGAGAGAGTTACGTTTCATATATTACTGTAGGGACAAGAGAGAGAGAGAGAGAGAGAGAGAGGTGCGATCACACATTTTCTATCTCTCTTTCTGTCATAGCCAGTTACATCTCGTATATCTTATGTAAGTATATCTGTATTTAGATGGAGCTAAAGAAGTTTTACATCAGACGTGTGATCTAAAGAACACTCGTTTTTTTTATATAGAAATCACTATTCTACTGTTGTCCATACCAAATCATAAACCTATAATGTTGCTGTTATTAAAAGTATTATTAATGTAACAGTAATTTTTTTCACCACCATAAGAGTGGAGTCCATAGCTTTTGCCTTTACTGAAGCTTTTATATTCCCTTTGCCTTGCCTTATGAGAAATGCAATAAAAAAAACGTACAAAATGCTTGAAAGATGTTTTCTGTTTTTGTTTGTATTACTCTATGCCTATATTCGGCCTTTTGCTTTTGTAATGTACTGACCTCAGGCGGGGTCAACTATATATGAGCATTCGGTGACATACCTATTGGGGATTTTCCTGTGTGGCTATACACAAGTGGAATTCAAAATAGTAGGATAAAATACTTAGTGGCATCTTTTATTATTTCAATTTTATGCCAGAAATTTATTACATCATTCAAACGCAATCGTGAATTTAAACATGACATTAAAAAAAGTTAATTTCTTGTGTGTATTGCTCATATTATTTGTATAATGGAACTAAGTAGTAGGATATTTTATTATAACTGTGGCAACAATGTGATTTGTAGATGGCAGATGCCAAAACATGGTTTTCAATATGGCGTTTGATGTTTGTTTTCGTTCGGCATTTCTCTCGTTCGTTTTAACATCGTAATCGCTGTACCAGTTGCATTTCTCTATAAATTTCGTCGTTTTCATCGAGTTGAGCACCTCCTCCTCCTCCGATCTTGTGTTAAGTTGTGGTTGCTTTATGCTGCTGTTATTGTATTGTGAGATAGTGACTCTTGTTGTTTTTACCATATCCAATAGCTGTATGTAATTATGGCAGACAACATTAGAAGAATATGCTTGAAATGTGGGCGATCGCCGAAGGAAGATCCCGACATTAGGCTATATAGATATCCTAACCCCGGACCAACTAACACATTACGGTAAGTACAGTTGTTTTAAAGACACTTTTTTGTTTATATATCGCACATATCGCACATAAAATAATCAAGCTCCAACTTTGAACTTCATTTTAAAGTAAAAACAAACAAAGTAAAGACGTAGAGCAGAGGTAGGAGTATTTTCTCATACTCAGTTCAGTTTTGTCAAAAATTACATGTGACATTATAGCACCGTATGTGTGATATATGTGTATGTTCTTATATATATATTTATGTTCTTATTTCTACACATCTTATAAAAACTAAGAACTTGTTATGTGAGCTTTACTTTTTCTTAGAAATCAAAGGTTGAACGGAATAATTCAGTTAAGTTTGTTTAATAATTAATAAAATTGATTGGTTTGTTTCAGATGTGAATCATAGACCAAGTTTTGTTTTCCCGAGAAAGAGTGGCATTCCTATGCCTTTCAAAAAAAATTATATGCTGAGCATAGTATGTTGTGTAACATTTTAAAGAATCTGCATATACTGATTTTGCCAAGAAAAAAGGACATAACGAATCGGGAAAACAGGGACCACAAGGTAATTTACTTATCTGTTTTATCACTTCTGATTTCAAAATTTAGTTTTCCTGCAGATTTTTTATAAAAGCAGCCTCTATACATAAACATTAAGAAAAAACAATCATAGCAACATGTGTATTATGCACTTTTACATTGTATTGCTTATTCCTGTAAAGTGAAATCTTACAACTTATTTATTGAAAAATCAAATATAAAATAAAAATAAATATTTCCTACATTCACATCAATTAACCTAGCCCAAAGTAAGCACTTTAAGCATATATTCTAAAGGCATAAACAATGATTGGTTTTTCAGCAAGTGCATACACTCTCACATCACCCTATGGAACCCATGCCAGGCCCATCAACATCAAAGCTGGACAGAATGGATCCTCAACCAGCCTCATTATACCAACATGATATTGTCAATATTAGACCTGTTGTGAAGGTGCTCATATAAATTATTTAATTATCATGTTATGTTATAATTTTATCAGCATGCTATACAACATCCATGATGGAAGCTCAGTTTATCCCCACCATATGATGAACTCATGGCTTTATTATATTGCCAATATAAAACATCTATGCACTTTAAAATAACTTAACTAATATAATTATTATATATCTGACAAGCTTTTTCTTAGCATGTTGACCATGTTTACTATTTTTAACTTTTCATGAGGATGCATACAACCAAATAGACAATTATTAGATTTTTGTAAAATAAATTACAAAGAAATTATATCATTCATGATAATCAATGCCATGTATTTTACAGGACTGTCACCTCTTGCCATGGAACATATAGCAGGACCATCAATGCCACGACAGGAAATGATGAAAGGTCAGCCAGGGCCATCTCACATACACAGGAACATCACAAATATAAGACCTGTTACTAAGGTATCTATACAAATACTATAAATAATTATTAAATTAAAGGTATTAATTTCAACTGCTGCTTGTTAATGATCTTACTGAAAACACTTGCAGTATATATGATAATTAAATAAAATCTCATATCTCTCATATCATCAATCTCATAATCACTGATGAAAAATATGTTTTACAGGTTGTACATTCACGCAGTCAAGATAAATCGGAAAGAGAAAAGGAATTACATAGAAAATGTCAAATGTATATGAAAAGGGTCTGGAAATTGCGAAATACCATAAAAAAGAAAAAGAGTCTTGATAGTTTAAATGTCCTTCATGTAAACTTTGCATATCAACAACTGGTGAGAAGACTAACCCCATCATTTACTATCCTTTTACAATCCCAATTAAAAAATATAAGAAGAAAAACAAGAGGACAAATGTGGACACTAGACGAAAAAATTATTGCATTAAGACTCTATAAAAGGTCTCCAATGTGTTATAGACTTTTAAGAAGAATGTGGTGCTTACCAACACCAGCAACCCTCAAATCTTTATTAAGTCAATTCGAATTGACTGTAGGCATAAATAAAAAAATTCTTAATACTCTAGAAGAGCATGTGAAAAGTCTAGAGCCCTCTGAAAATCGATACATCTTGATGTTTGATGAAATGTCTATAAAAAAACATTTAGAATATAAATCTTAAGAAGATGTAATAGAAGGATACCAGGACCATGGCCCTCAGCATGGGCGGTCTGAACAAGAAGCAACCCATGCATTAGTCTTCATGGTCGCTGGAATAAGAAAAAAAGAAAAACAGCCAATTGCTTTTTATTTATCTAGTTCATATACAACTGCAGATAGACTAGCAGAGCTCATCAAAGAGGTATATATGTTATATTAAAGATTTTCTTCCTAAAACAATAATGTCCAGTCATAGCATACCAAGCTAATATACATTTTGATTTATCTACCTTATGTTGTTACTTAACAGTGTATATATTGATGTGCTGGCAAATGTATGGACAGTTTAGTATGTACTAAAAATGCTATTTATTTTGTTTGGTCAATTTGTTTCCATGTTTCATTAAATAACCCAAAGTACCGTAGCAGTTAATACTAAATTAGAGAGAACATAGAAATGTGTTTGCTGCAAATTGCTCATTGGAAGAGCATGACAATTAACCATATAAAATTTACTTGTCACATATAGTTAATGCGTATAAACTTAGATACAGTGTCGGATTTGTTTTTTATGTAACAATTGTTGTATTTTTTTTTTAGGTTTTGCATGCATGCTTCAGTGTTGGACTATGTATATCTGCAACGGTATGTGACATGAATGGCGTGAATAGAAGGGCTTTAAGTATCCTGGGTGCAACAGCTGAGAAGCCATATTTCACAATATTAAATAATGAAGTGGTCACAATATTTGACCCCCCACAACATGCCATAAAAATGAAAATGTGCAATTTATTATAAAAAATGTTGTAACTATATGTATCCAAAGATTTTGTACACTAAAAAATCGCCAGTTTCACGACGAATCAGCGAGAGCCCTATTAAGAAAAAAATTAAATATGTATAATAAAACATGATTGAAATCCATCTGCTCTTGTTTTTTTTTTTTTTCCTTCACTATTAGGTAATGCTTTCGATTACGTGCCAGCCCGTTTTTCCATGCACCATATTTCCCATAGAAGTATTTATAAATACTTCAATGGGAATGGAATGGTACATGGAAAACGGGCTGGCACTGACCAAAAAATAATTACTCGTATAAATTTTAAATTCCCCGCCATATTAGTTTTTTGGGGACTACGAGAGATGGCAGTGAAGTCGATATTAGTCTCCATATTTTTTGTATGAAGTTAGCATTCTTCTCCTTGGAGTATAATGTTCTGTGGTACTGACTCATGTGACTGAGTTTTATGTATGATAGAGCCGCGATTTGATTTTAATTTTTTTAATTATTTTAATATAAACCATAATTGGGTCAGAGTGTAATCGTCGCATCGTACCAAACAAACATGTCTCGCAATCGTAAGTTTCCTTTCTAACTTTTAGGAGATTGCAAATGTTTTCGCATTTATTTATGACTAATGTTTCTTTATACCTATAGGATCCCGAAGCAAATCTCGATCTCGGTCGCCGCTATCAGCAAGGTCTCGGTCACCGGATGACACCTACGAAATTCCAGACAGTCAATCAAAACATTCGGACCGACAAGATGAAGACGATAAATATGAATTTCGCAAACTCTTAATTACAAACGCACCACATCACTGGAATTGGGAGAGGCTTAGAGAGTTTATTGGTTTTAAAAGCCAATCACCGGTAATAATTCGTTATCTTAACCTTTGTAAATATATACCTGTTTGTGGCTTTCCATGTGACATGATAGATCCTGAGTTTAAATAATTAAACTGTACTCTTTAACCTTGCCCATGTTCAAGTCTTTAGTGGTTGATTGTCTTACACAAATATAAATTTTCATAAATCACATCATAGCAATGTTAAGTTGAAAGGGTTAATTAGTATTCTGTGCGAACTAGTTTATTATGCAGTGATTTCTCAAACACCAATCTCCTCAGAAAAATGATGTCAGTCCTGTGTCATTCCCAAATAATTTCGTATTGTGACCCATGACTCATAAAATTATTAACAGCTCTTTTTAAGAGGGAAATTCCAGGTCATGGCATCAATAACAATCGGCAGAACCATTTTACCCTTTAGGATCTGAGTGATTGAATTGTTTTTAATTTAGATTAAGGCAAACCCACTCAGTAGCAGCCACGCTTTGTGATAAAACTAAACTTAAAAGATAATGATGTTGTCAGAATGTTTGAGGGTTACAACTTGTATATCCTCAAAAATCTATAAATATAGTTCTGGCTAGCATTGGATACTAGCATGACACTAGATTTCATTGTCATAATGTCAATCATATTATTGCTTACCAAAGCTAGAGAGTGATCAATTACTTGTCTATCAGTTAAAATCTAAAAAGCAAAATGACTATAACCTGAATATACAAGTGAGAGCTAAAGGCAACTTGAAGGCAAAATTTTGTTAATGAAATAACCATTTTTGGCATCACTTTTACACTTGGTGCATGATTAATCATTTTTGTGGTCTGTTGCAGGTAGTTAAAGCTCAATTACCACATGTGTCACGGAAACAGAAGGGTGAATTCTTAGCAAAGTTTACGTCAAGTCTACCGTGCTCAATATGTCATAAAGAACTAAATGGAGCTGAAGTTGATGGACGAAAACTTATAGTCTCATTAGTTAAAGGTCAGTATATTCGAAGTATACATTTTAATTGGACTATAAACTTTTTCTCTTTATTTGATATAAAATATACAGGCATATCTGAGCAGGAGTAACACTAACTGCAAAGCAAAACTGTCCTAGTCAGAATAGTAATTTTTAGTCAGTTTAGTATTTTTAGTATGACTTATTTTCAAACATTTTGCTATAGTTGGTGCAGCAAATTGGTGCGGATGTTAAAATATATTGTTCTATTAAGTCTGGAGACTAATCTTCTAATGATAATGTTTTCTAATTACAGATCAAGAAGTGAAAAATAAATACAGGTCAGTTTTTGAAACACAAATTTAAATAAAATATAAATCATTAACTAACTATGAAATTGAGGGCTGAGGTAAGAATTACAAAGAATTTAAACCTTGCCTTAAATATTTCCAAGCTAAAACTCATTTTAAAACAGTTTATAGTATTATTAGAAATGAGTTTACTGATCATTTTCTTTAATTATGTATCAATTATCTTTTTTTACATTTTACTCTTATTTTACAGACCCAAGGAAGTTAAACCACCAAAAAAGGTTATCAAAACAACATCTTTCATTACAGACCAGAATGCAAATGAGACCTATGGCTTGAGCCTACAATATTTAACTTCACTGGGGATCAAACCTCCTTTAATAAATAAAATATTTGTTGGAAATGTAAGTTATAATGTAATGTTATAGTAATATTTTTATACTATTGCTCATATAATAATCTTGAGTGTAACATATGATATACCACCTCCGAAATGGACGACCCATTTTTGATTTAGTATGAATGATGTAAAAACTTATGAAAACTTCTCTTCAGACAGGAAAAGTTATCCTTTTTTAGAGCTAAAAACTAATAATAATCAAAGTATTTAGTTCTTACACTTCCGCGCACATTACGCATTAGAATAAAACACTTTTCTACGCGCAAAAATCCGTAAAAAAGTGTTTTATTCTAATGAATAATCAAAGTGTTCAATTCTGCCAGTCTTGTTTCAATAAAGAAGCGTTGTCAAGACAAAAAAATTGAACAAGGTAAAGAAAATTAAAATGCTGGAGAAATAGTAGTTACACCTCCTGTGCAGAATTTTCATCCACTGTCAGAGACCGATATAATCTGGCTACAACGTTGGGATAAAATAATCATTGTATTACATTTAAACCTTTAAATTAAAATGATTGGATAAACATATCTTCAAACTGATTTCTTAATATAATTCTTCTTGTCATAATTATCGAAATGTGATTCCAGTTAGCTACTCAAGTCGATAAGGAGAAATTAAGAGAAGTGTTTGGTTTTGCCGGTTGTGTCGTGAGTGTGTACATCTTGACTTCAAATACTGGTATGAGCGACGGCGTCAAGAGGAGTGCCAAAATTGAATTTGACCACCCTGTGGAAGCTGTTCAGGTAAATATGATGTTATTTTGATGCTTTTCGTTATAAATTACCTTAATTCATATTATCTCCTACTATTTAATTTCTGTCATTTACATAGGAAATATCTGCCTGTTTATCTGTATGTGCTTTTATAAATCAAGAATGTATTGACCAATTGCAATGAAATTTGGTATATGGTAAGAACACGTGACTGCGCAAATATTGATAATATCATATCGCTAAACACCTCATATAATAATATTATAAATACGAAAGTGACTTTGTTTGTTAAACTTCCATGCCTTAACCGATTCGTTGCTACATACAATTACTAGAGAGGAAGGCTACGAGCTTGATTTACGTGAAATATGAAGATAGTTTTATTCAGGGTTGATTTCCCTAAAACTTAATTTGAAGGAGTTACCATCGATTTAAAAATGACACGGCTTCAGTGGCTAACGCCACACGCAAAAGAAAGTGATGGCACGACAGACGTGCCATCACCAACGAATCGGTTCACTACTCAATTGATCATCATGAAATTTTGCATACACTGTGCTAGAGTTACAGAAAAGTACATAGGGTACTTTTTAACCAGAAAAAAAGTACTGTTCCCGAGGACTAGAAATATAATTTTTAATCGGTAATCTACGTTAACACTAACAAAGCCGCGTGTAAAAGCAAGAATTTCTATAAAATCAAAATATCTAGCTTACTTATACATCTGTCCAATATCCAACAAAAACCCCTTGTGTGATTCTGTGTATTTGGTGAAGGTGATGTGTCACTGTCTTACTATTTGCCTAGTCCAAACTGTGCACTGTAAGACTTATGTTATAGACACTACGGTAACAGATAGACATGCATAGAATGCATAGAATATAATGGACACAGACTTCCGCCAAATGACGCCTGATCAAATCATATACTTAATCATCTTACATTTAACTTCTAATATACAAGGTGTTACAAAAATACCCGTTAAGCGGAAACGGGGTTAAATCATCCCTTATAAAGAGTCACTTTACAATATTTGAAAACCGTAATATCGCAGTATAACTTAGCGCCAAAATTAATAATAAAAAAAATAATTTATGTGCGAACCCTATTTCCATATTACTAAAGAGTAAATAACACAGAATGTTTATGTACATTTTTACTAATATTCGCGGAACGACATAGAGTCAATAACAATATGTACAGAAGCCGCTCAGATCAATATTACACGTCAAAGAAAATGTTATAAGACCTGACATAGGTACTTCATGGTAGGTCCGGTCCCGTACAGCCGATCCATCCTCGCGGAAAGCGACCGTTAAGATACTCTCGCACCTCACCTACAAAATGTGCCGGAACTCCATCATGCTGAAACACCATGTTTGTTTGGTTGTCAAAGAAATCCCTGTCGGCCACAGGAAAGTCGTCAATTGCTTCTTCTAATTTCGTTTGTAAAAACGTTATGTAATTGCCTTCGTTCAGACGTGATGGCAAAATGACAGGACCGATGACATGCCCGTCATAAATACCACCCCAAACATTCAGCTTCCACTGATGTTGAAATCTGCTCTGCCGAGAAGTGTGTGGGTTCTCGCGAGCCCAAACGTGATCGTTATGAACATTTGAAAGTCCTGACCTCGTGAATGTTGCCTCATCCGTCCAAAGAACTTTGCCTAATTAGGGCTCTCCCTTTACTGCCTGAGGTACCACTTGCAGAAGTTCCTTCTGGGTGCAAGATCTGATTGCATCAGCTCCTGCGTACGGCGATAGTGATAAGGGTTACGGTCAACTGCAACATGGTTCATACCTAGTCTTGCTGCAGCTCGCCTCGTACTCGTGGTTGGCTCTTCTTCAGAATGCGGCAACACTGATTCAGTCTGTCTGGGATCGACTGTGCTTGGACGTTCACTTCCAGTGGACCGATGAAAAGACCCCGTGGAATGTAGGCGTCTTGACATGTTGAGAAAGCATTGGTACGAAGGTAGCCGTCGCTGTTCAATGGGGGTCTACCATCAATAAATCGTTGCTGATACAGTTCGCTAGCACGATTTAAGTTGCCATCTTCATGGCCTACGCATAACATGATATCGTAATGTTTAGAGTTAGAAAACATACTAATTTTTTCACTTTAGAAATAATATTGATTAAAACACGAAATTATTGCAAGATATCGATTAGAAGATTTGAAATTGACAAAATAACGTTTTTTTTTCGACTTGACGTTTTTCAAAGCCATTAAATCCTCTTATTGAGTTTGCAAACCTTTTTGAATGAAAAACTTAAAAATCCGTTAAAGAGTACCCTCTGTTAAATTATCTTTGATAACGTCAGGTCTATGCAGTGACAGCTTACTAGGGTTGACAATATTTTTCGCTTTAATAAATTATTACATTTTTACTGGGTTTTTTGTAATACGATGTATATCTTCAAGTCAATAAAATCATAATTGCTTGATAAGATATTCAAATAAAAGATAGACTGCTGTTTCAATTCAATTATAACAAATGAAAACATACATATTTCCAGGCAATATCTATGTTCCATCGCCAAGAGTTATATGGACGAGGCATGCTAGTAAAGATGGACCAACAACCCTATACACAATCTTTACCGGACGGCCTCTCATCATTGGGTCCAGGTTTGGGTCCCAATGGTGAACCTCTGAAAGGAATAAGGAGCTTAGTTGAAATACAGCCACTCAAGCAGATGCTCACCCAAGAGATAGCTCAGTTGAAGTCCAGTAGATCCAACGAAATAGCGCAAACTCAAGCAAACTTACTTAACAGCAATAGCACCAGCCTATTGGGCAATCCATTACAAAACATCATGACTCCATTAAATGTCAATACTATGAACATGAATCCCCTTAATCCTGCAACCTCTTTATTTGGATTAAATGTGCCACTAAATCAGGGACAAGCGAACATCCCATCCTGGCAAGGATTACTGCAGCAGCACATGGGGAATGACTTAGCGACAACATTGGCCGCTCTACAAGCTCACAATATGAATACAAAAAATGTTAGCAGTTTAAACCACACATTGTCTTTGGGACAGAGCAAACCACAAACATCGTCTTCAAATAATGGCAACACTCAGCCCACCTTTATAGGTTAGATTTTTGTACTATAATATCTAGTTATCAAAAATTTTATTAATCTGTTTGTAATTTTTTTTCTACCTTTTAGTTATTTACTCTATGCACTAAACATTAGTATGAACAACAGCAAGCCTACTACTACGAATTGTAAAATCATATGTGCCGGACTTATAGTTGTAAATAGGACATTATTAATTACACCGATAGCAAAGAAGGATATATTAAAAAAAATATTTACAATCTATTTTTCTGCTATACATTTCATTTAGATTTTATTTAAGTTTTAGATGACAGACGAGAAAAATCGTCAGAGGAAAAGGAGAGGAACTCAATGACGTCATCAGACATGTTGGTGTTCAACAATGTAAGTTCTTTTAATTTAAATGTTATGAAGAAACCCGTAAGGTCTATTGAGCTCTCATTTAAGTGCTCAATCTACTTTACGAGTTTTTCAAAAAATAAGAAATATCTTATATATTTTTTATTTAAGCATGAAGAGATGACGCTTGCGTACTTTGAATACTTTTGAAAATTTCTATGGGTCTATCAAAGTCTCGGTAGCTTGATTGGAAGAGTATTCGTCCGGATAGCGAGAGCGAGAGTTCAAATTCTGCTGACACCCGAAACAAATATATATATTTTTTGCAAGTATAATTTCTTTAGATATAAAATAATGTTAATATAGAATCGGTCAAATTACAGCTACCTCCGAGTGTGACGGTGCAAGCTCTCAACAACAAGATGCGCGAGATCGGGGAGGTTATGTTCGCCGAGATTACAGGCCACGGCCGCGCCATAGTGCGATTCCGTAACAACGATGACGCTGAACGTTGTGTCAGTATCCTTTTGAACGTAAACGCTTTTGTTATGGCTAAGTAAACCAAAAAGGTTGAGACAGAATTTTCAGTATAAATTCTTGTATGTAGTCTTTATTAAAAACCTTTTGACCATCGACAAAAAAAAATATTTTTGGGCATTACCAATTAATGTGTATTTTTCTTGTATTGTCCAGTTAAGATATGGTTATGTTTAATTTTGGTTATTTTTCACAAATGCAACTAACTTCAATAATATCCTAAGCGCCTTACAGATATTTTTGATCGCTCTAAAGTTGATGGACAGATTATCGACGTGAAATTCTTCTAATGGAGCTTGGTAAGTGAAAAAAAAAACTCAAAGCATAATGAAATTCGTTACTCAAATGCTAATGGTTTCATTAAAGACAGTTACAGTACTAGATAATGTCGACTGTTAAAAGAGGGCGCCACTTAAATACATCTCATGTCAGATTGTGTTGCCATGACTCTGTACTTTCTCTTTAAGTTATTTTTATCTGTGCAAAAACTGCTTACATTATTTTTTATATTTTTGTAATTTCAATGGTATCTGATATGATTAACTTTTAATAGAAAAATACTAGAAAAAGTCGACTAGGCGTCACTAGTAATAAACTTGTAGGCAGAGTTAATTTTTTCTAGCATTCACTGATTTTATATATATTGTTTAACATACATAACATTTCAAATACTTAACACTTTAAAATAATAGTCTCCATTTTTACCACGTTTTTCTAATCTCACTTTTCTTATTTGTTTGTTTGTCTGTCCGGGCAAAATCTTGCAACTTAAATTTGAGGCACTTTCCGATAAGCTAGAAAGCTGAAACTTTCAGGATAGTTCAGAACCCGATGACAATGCACTCTAAAGCAACTTTCAACTTTCCAGATGCACTTTCAGGTCCACTTTCGGCAACTTTCACTTTTGTATGGGGCTGATCCGATTGTTGCGTAACACATGGTTACTTCGTTGAGTTAATAACTAAAAAGAATAAAATAATTATACTAGATTTAAAAAATCTAAAAATCCCACGTTTTTCAATGTCCTAAAAAGAATAAAATAACCCTGCGGGGCAAAGCGAGGGGCCACTCAAAACGTGGGGGCGCATCTTTACAATAATCGGCATCAATGCATGTCATTCATCTCTTTAAAATCTCCTCTTAGTAATATGCGCCCCCACGTTTTGAGTGGCCCCTCGCTTTGCCCCGCAGGGTTATTTTATTCTTTTTAGGACATTGAAAAACGTGGGATTTTTAGATTTTTTAAATCTAGTATAATTATTGTTCTGATGATTTTGCGCTTTCGAGGGCATTTTACACCAGCAATCGTTACCTATAATCGTAATCTGGCTGGCAGCCGCGTGGCTAATAATTCTGACATTATATTAACATTCATTTAACAAGTACTGTTTTAAGTTAGATGAAATCAATATCATTTGCGTTACGCTCGTCCACAAAAGAGCACATAACTACTTCGAGCAGCGGCACCTGTCCTATACAATGCGGTAATCTTTTGGATCATACAGAAGTTTTCATTGAAGGAGTGGGAAAAGGATGCATATATTGCTCTATAAATGGCTTCAATCCTTTCCACCTTATCCCAAGTTCTTGCATGCAGCTCGATAGTTTATTATTATTATTAGTAATTATCTTTCTTCGCTGTTAAGAGAATTGCCATCGAGAAAAGTAAGTAACTACTAAAATCTTTTCTAATCTTGCTCTTGGGCAAACTCGTTTTTTTCTTTTTATCAATCAATATAATTATTGATAATTACTAATCAATATGTCTATTGACATAGTTTATGTCAATATCTCGGTAAGTATGAGATTGTTTTAATGTATGAACCAACTTTATGGATTTTTAATTCTCCACATTATAAAGTTTCCTAAGTACAGCATGTACTTAGGAATAGCACTTGTGATCATGTTCTTTTCTGGATCTAAATCTTATCTTTTTTATTTCGGTGACGTGTACTTAAAACAATGCTTTTATTTGTTTTTGTTTCATATGTTTTACACGATAATTTTATTTATCTAATAGGTAACAACGATTTTTTACATTCTACCAAATTTTGAATTTGACGAAGTGTTTATCTCACTGTGTATGGTATTGCCATTTATTGAGTGCAAAGCTTGGGCAAAATATTATAGAAAAGTTTTTTATTTCTATTATGGTCTCGAGTCGTAGTGGTTCAGTCGATGTTTTTGGTGATTTCTTCAATTTTTCATAAATACCTGGAGAAAGTACACAAAATCAAATAGCGAGCAACATCATTCTTAATACTTTATAGTGAGTCGGTACAGAATTCTTTTAAAATCGTGTTTTTACAATATGAAATGTAAGTTATTAGTGTTTCCAGTTTGATTCGACTTCTCTCTTCCTCTTGGCATCTTGGGACAATCCAATATCATTTATTTCAAAGAAAAATACTTTATTCAATTTTATTTAGTTCTTACACTTCCGTATTTACATTACACACTTGTGTAAAACAACTTTTTTAAGGATTTTACGCATAATTTATTTTATATTTTATCCGGACGTTTCGTCTTCTTTACAGGAGTCGTGATCACAAGATTACTAAGGTTATGGTCGTCATATATTTTCTACTAACTTCACAGTATTTTAATCGTGCACGTTCTTAATTGTTAAAATTTTATATACATCAAATTGTTTTATTTCAAAAATTATTTTGTTATTTAATTCTCACTTCGATTACATTGTCTATTATTGAGTCTACTACCAGTTCGGAAAAAAGTGCCTCCACTTCCGAGAAGAACTGGCGAAAGAAACTCGGTCAGGGGGACCGACCTCCCTCCATCTTACTGTTATTATTTGCATATAGACCGAACTACATCACCAAGTCTTGCAATGTGTATCTTTGGAGGTCTAAATTTTTTGTTTATTGGATACCAAGCAGGTGGATCGCTCCAACCTTCGTCTCTATTGAAATTAGGATGTTTCATGATTTCAATAGCCTCGCGTAGCATCCTAGGAACAAATCGTTGTTCTCTAGCGAGAATTTAAGATTTATTGATTCGAACCTAGTGGTTTGAGAAGCCAAACCATTAGGTTTGGCCTCTCAAAAGCATGCTCACACACTACAGACCAATTATCGCGCCTGTTTTATGTTGGCTACATGTTCCTTAATGCGCGTTCCTATACTTCTCTTTGATTGCCCGATGTATGAGAGACCGCAGTCACAATCAATCTTGTAGACACCTCCTGCCTGGAGGGGTATATTACACTCGACAGGTCGTAAGAATTGGTTAATCTTCCTGACTGGTTTAAAGTAAGTATTAATGGAAACCAGCTTCAGAATGTTCCCAAGCAGGTTGACGTTATACTGTGGCTGTTTTGATACGGCCTCTGTGACGTAGTCTTGGTACTCGCAACGGGTTGTCTTGTAGTACTCGCTTGTCATGCTGAAGCTCAGCGTCAAATGTTATTGGTCACAGATGCTGCGAGCTCTCTGAAACAAAGATACCTTACGGTTGCCAACTGTATAGGATGGTGGTGAGATTCACCATTTAGATATCTATCTGTATAAGTGGCCTTTCTATACACTGTATGACTAAGGGTTTGATTTGGATTCCCGCTGATTTAAATATCTAGAAAATTCATTTTCTATCTCTAATTCCATAGTAAATTGTATGTTGGGATGTATGGAATTGAGGTGACTTAAAAAGACAGAAACCATATCTCTTGGTAGTATTGCAAATGTGTCATCTAAGTGGCTTTTGTAAAAGCGTGAACACCGGTGCTGTTGCTAGGGCCCTTTCTTCAAAGTCCTCCATGAAAATGTCGACCACTATAGGTGATATAGGAGAGCGCATAATTTGCACAAATTCCGTAAAAAAGTTGCTTTATTCAAATTTTTCCAGCTTGTATTTCTCGCCTTATTGCTTGATTCATATTAAAATTTATTGATTCATTGTTGAGCTGTCTTTATTTAAATCGATACAATTTGTGTGTTGCCTAAGAACCTGAGATTCTAATTGTAAATAAAGCGGTAAATATCATTTATATTGCGAAAAAAACCCTAACGTTGTTATAATTATATCCACTTTTGACATGGCTTTTAAATCGACAATGTATTGTCCTTATTTCTCTTTCTCAATTTTGTAGTATGTGGGTTAATTTATGAATCCTGGTTATGACTGTGACTTCTATCTTTTTAAGCCGTTGTCTATCGCCTGTTGCATAGTCCAATTAATTTAGCGATAAACTTTCTGCATCCAGTTCTTATCCCATGCTGAACATCCCCCCGACTTTCCTAGCAGTCTGATCTACAAGCCACGTGATCTGCTCATATATGATGGAAACTTGAAAAATCACATAGCTAGGCTCATATCATAATTCCTTTGAATAATGTCAAAAGCTTTGTTCCTTTCAGTATTTGCGATTTATTCGATGTTATATATTAGGTCCTGACATATGAAATTGGCGTTTTCTATGGGAGCAATATAAACTAGACATTTTATAAAATATATTTCATTAGTCAAAGTATGCACCATTGTTATCTATACACTTTTGCCATCTCATAGGTAGTTAATTGATCTCTTTACTAAAAAGACTATGAGGGCGAGAATAAATAAACTCTCTGACGGTGTTTTGAACTGTCATATTGGAGTTGAATTTTTTCCTTGTAAGAAGTTATCCAAATTCTGGAAAAATGGTAATCTGTTGGAGCAAGGTCAGGGATGGCGATCCAATTGCAACTCCTTTAATTTAGCGGCCATCTGTTGTGCAGTGTGTGGTTTAACGTCCTGAAGCAGCAGTGGCCTAGAGCAATTGACCAGCCTTGGTTGTTTAGCAGCTAGTTCTTCTATCATGGTTTGCAGTTGCTGAAAATAGATATCTGCCGTAATCGTTTGGAATGATTTTATAAAGCTGTAGTGAACGACACCGACACTAGTCCATCAGACACTCACAAGTTACTTTTTCCGTGTCAATTTTCGCTTAGGGCAGGATTTGGCTGGTTCTCCAGGGTTCGGCCATTGCGACGAACACTTCGTACAGGATCTACATTCCATGTAATGATCCGATTTAAAATACCTTCATTATTGTGTCGGTTCAGCAGTCAACGCGTGTTTGCTGGTTTGATTCACTCAATTCATTGAAAGGTTTCAAGCTTTTATACTTTCCTGATTTGCCTCGAGTGGATTAAGACAGTTTTATCACTCACACCAAAGCCTGCAGTTAACTCTAAGTGGTTTGCGATGGATCCGCTTCCACAATATCCTTTAATTCTTCATTATCCTCTTTGGTCTCCGGCCGTCTACGGGACTTATTCTGAAGGTCGAAATTTCCAGAACGAAAACGTCGAAACCAAAAACGTACAGTGTTTTCTTTTGCGACACCACTGCCATACACATCGTTAATCCTTCGAGCTGATTCTGCAGCACTGATGCCGCAGTTGAACCCGTACTCTTAAATATAGCTGTTATATGTTTCATGTGTTCCGTTGTGAGATATGAACGACGCTAAAGAAAAAAAACAGATGAATGACTGTTTTCGAAACTCAAATGTACCAGCTCAATGGATTTATGAGTTTGAATTTGGAATTCTTAACCAAAGAGTTGATAATTCAGATCAGTGGTCAATAAGACAAAACGCCAATTTCATATGTAAGGACCTAACATTAGTTATCGCGTGTGTACGCGAGTTATCGCGTGCACGCATTTTGTCTATAAATGACATGTTCTCAAAATAACTTTGGGCCGTATCTTGACAGTTATAATCAAGCAAGGCCTATTTAACCAGTGTTGATTATACATCTTTTGATTTTTCGAAATGGATTTCAATATGATATTCGTTGTATAAAAATGGTCTCACTTTTACGAGAATACTTATTATCACTTTTTGTGATTTTTATTGTTATTTATTTATTGGAATTTACTAACAGAATTTCGTTTTTACTTTCAGCCCTGTTTATAACCAGAGAGAAGAAAATTTAGGTTAATATTTAGGTGTTAGTTTTAGGTTCTAAATATTACATTTATGTAAGTATGTGTTATAAGCGTATGTTTTCGTAAGGTAACTTACTTTACAGGTGTGTGTTTTGAAATTAAGATTAAATCCCTTTTTTCTCAGTAGGTTATTGTAGGTATTCTATTTGAAATAAATTATGTTAAGAAAACAAAGCTATCTTTTATTTATCTTAACTCAGCCTATATTTAGGAAGGCCTTAATAAAGGTTAAATAAGTGTATTGAAGTGATAGATCCTGCGAGACCTGTGTTAGGGATTGCTATATGAGCTATCTGCTTTGAATATACTGCGTAGACGGAGATATATAACTTGTATCTTTAAACTTTAATATATTAACATACAGCAACATAGAATAAATATAAGCAAATTAATTAAAAATCATAACAATACTTCACGCAACGACACATTTAGCGACTTATTAATAATTTCTAGCTTGTCCTTTTTTATATTTATCTAAATATTTGCGCTGTTGCTGAACAACATCAAGTGTGATTTGTATTCTAAAACTTTACAAATTGCAAAAAATACGTTTTTAAGTAATTATTGTATATGTAATGAATTGATGAGTTTTTTGAGTAATTACCTAAACTTTATTTAAAAGATATTACATACCGATTACATAAGCACTTGTGTTATGATAATCAGAAACAACGACGATACCACAAACATTCAGACCCGAGACAATATAGAAAGGTGCGATTTACTCAAACGCAAGCTCTTTTGTTGAGCGAAGCTCCTCTTTTAGGCAACTCACAAATTTCACTTGTGTCCCTCCTGCTACTTAACGGTTCAACCGATTCGAACGCATTTTGGCATGAACATACATGATTATAACCTGACGGACATAGGCTATGTAAAAGATATAGACTTTACCATGGAGGAATAATCACCGAAGGAAAAATTCAAAAGCTGATCACAGCCAAACCGCTGATACTACACTGATGAAATTTGGCGCCAAAACTTACATCGTGGTTGTGACTAATGTGCAAAAAAAGTTTTGAAATTGGACATACCATCGAGGAATAATAACCCTTCAAAAATCTAATTGCTTCGCTCAATATTTGCAAACAGCAGCATGTATTGCACACCTAGTAAAATACTGCAGTCCTATAAGTCGTTTTAGTCTACTAGTCTTATACGTTCACTGACTAAGTCATATTAATTAATCCTAAAAGCTACAGCCGTAATTTTAAAGGCAAAGTCGTGTAAAAAGAGGCTAGTCTTATTTTAAACGACTTAAAGGACAGTCTCTCATCACTACAATGTGTAGCGTATTTCCCATTCCGTGTTCAACTGGCGACACCGGTCTCGCGAAATCCGCACGCCTTTGTATTACTACACAAATCGACCAACCAGTGCTTCACTCGCGTCAACTGCGCACGCTTTTGCGATCAAGCAACGAAAATAAGAGGTTTTACAAAACCCGTATGCAATTTATTGAACGCGGTTGTTAAATTGGTCTGTTCAAAACAAAATCCGTTCAAACAAAATGTAGGCCATGCAAAGGTTTACAAAAAAAAAATAGTGAAACAATTCATCCTCAGGGCGAATCGAACCCACGCATATCGGGCTAACCAGGTCAAGCGCAGTAACCGCTAAAGTAACCGAGGCCTTTGGCGAATTATTTGTCAGAACTGAATTATATACTTTGGGAACTGACGACAAAGTGGTTATCACGATCGACCTACGTTTAATCAACATTTAAAAGGATACTTCTTAATGTTAAAAGGATACTTCTTAATGTTAAAAGGATACTTCTTAATGTTAAAGGGATGTTAAGTTTTACTTTTTATTGTTACCTTTTTATTCTGTAGTAGTAGTAAGTGTGAATATAATCGAATTAAATTTCTGCATCAGTTACGTTAAAAAAACCTTTTCTTTAAAATGGCGCATTTAAAAATATCTCTGAAATTATGTTTAACGACAGGAAGCAATTAAAATAAAGTGTAATTATTTTGGGCACAATTTCAAAGTAAGATGCAATTCTGATGCTCAAACATAGTATTTTAAAAGTTTTGCAACTAAGCTACATAGTTAGCCCACTTAACACTCTCGTTGCGGACGACGCACATGCGCGTCCAACTGAGCCCTTGCCATGTGCGGATGACGCTTATACGCGTCTTCTGCTTATTTAGTTTCATTTTCAGTGCGAACGACGCTCATGTGGGTCCTCTGCTTATTAAGACAGTCAGCACGGTGCAAGCATTCGTGAAGGTCTTTGCTTTGGTGTTTAGTGTAGTGATTAGCCTTTTTTGACAAACTTTCATTCTAATTTTTGCTCCCGGCGAACGCTTACTTATTTTCGTCCGTAGCGAAAGTGTTAATTCTTTCTATTCATGTATTGACTCCTTATACAATAACAGGATATAAAATAAAAAACTTGATTTTTTGAAGTCATTTATTAACCCTTATTAGTCTATTCCCTCATCATCTTCTCCTTTTGGCGAGCGAGCTTCTTCTTCGAGAGCTTTTTCTTAGCGGGCGCGTCGTCAGCGGGGGCTGCTCGTGCGACGGCGTCCTCACGTTCGCTCAGGCAGACCTCGATGTGGCAGGGCGATGACATGTAAGGGTTAATACGACCGTGCGCGCGGTATGTGCGCCTACGCAGGCAGGGGGCTCGGTTTACCTGAAATAATATTGCGTATTGGTAAGTAAAATACACTAGCAGCGCAATAAAATACATTACACTTGGCTCTGGAGGGTAGGCAAGTTTTTACCCCACCTTTTATGTATGTGTATGTTATTATGATACATACATAATTTAATTTTTCAAAAATTTGGCCTCAGCTATTTCAATCTCACTAGAACAAATGTAGTTTGCGTTACCTAACTGGCAAAACTGCTAAATGGATGAGAAGCCAGCTCAATAAGCCTATTTTTCGAAGAAATTATTACTAGAAAAAAGAAGTTGTCTCGAATGTAATGTAATCTAATGTCTTTAGATATAAAAATATTTTATTGAGGATAGATATTATGAAAATATGTGTCTGGTGTAAATAAGAAACCAAAGCTTTTTCTATTGATTCTATGTAGATATATACATAAGAGGAGACTGATGAAGGGTGCAGGCAAAGAACTGGGAATGTCACAATTTTTTTTTTTGTTTTCTTTTGGTTGCAATTGTTTATGGTATTTCAATTTCTAATCATTAGATTGAAAAGAAAGTAAATAAAGTACAAGGATTGTTCAAAATGACAGTTGTCACTTGGTAACTTTTCCTATAAGAGAGCACAGACAAAATGGAATTGCCATTTCATTGGTATGATTTGCATAAAAGTTAAAGCGTAAATATATCACCTTTTAAAGTTATTGCAATTGCTCTAAGGCTTTACAGAATACACCAAATTTGTGCACGGAAAATTCATAAAAAAATGTTAGTTGCGCCAAATTCAAAAAAAAATTAAGTCCCCTTTTAGACAAGAAGAGGAATGATGTTGAGAACATGCTTAAATAGATACAATATAATGATGGAATTTGAGAAAAACTAACTAAACTAAACCATGATACTACCAATTAGTTTAAGATTCAGATTTTATTTTATTATTCTTGTCCAAAAGCGAACTTAAAAACCAAGATTATGTATCTGATACCATTTTGTATTAGAAAAGCACAAGTATATTACAAATTATCAAAATCCAGAGATGCTGGTGACTGAATTGTACATTCCTAGTATTTGCTTGTTCTATTGAAATAATTTCTGTAACTAAAAGTCCATTTTCAACAATAAAATTATGTGAAATTATTAATAAGTTCTAAATAACAGTTACTGCATACTTTGATCTCAATAAAAATAATATATTTCTCAAAATCAATTCATTAGGACATTCGCTATTATTTGCCTCATACCCTTCAAATTAGCGTTCAAAATGTTGTTACATTTATAAAAAAACTGTAGTCTCTATGAATCTTTAATGTTAAATAAATTTTATAAAAAGGAGTTCCCATATTTAAAATCTACATGCTCAATTAATAGTCAGATCTGCAAATATAGTATATTCCAGATATTTTATTGCTTATAAAAAGTTATCAAAATGTGAAGACTGAAATCTGCAGGAGATACAAACAGTACAAAGGAAAGGTTTTTAATGCTTATATTGTAAGTAGCACAATGAACAGAAAAAACATAATTTTCTCTGTAAAAAAATTGGTTGTTACAATTTATTTCTGCCTTTTGAAAACAATGTGTACATAAAGCAGCACACTGTCAAGCTTAATAAGGCATTTTCATTTATTTATATATTATTTCTGTTATAAAAGAACATGAAGAGTACAAAACATGGAAAATATTGTTTTCACCTCACACACTCTGAAAAGTTTGGTGTGTCATTTGATTTCTGCATGGAAAAGTGTTTTAAAATTAAAACTTTTCTATTCAAAGAAAAAGACACATGGTACATTCTGAATCATCATTATAGTCTTCATTAGTTTTGGTGTTTTTAAATTATTTTAATTTCTTATATATATATAGAATATAACTTATATTACTATAATAATAGTGACCATGAAAGTTTAAAACAATAAATAACTATTTCTTAGTCACAATCATCTATCAACATATAAAATAGCATAGTAATAAGAAGTAACAAACAAGATATGCATTTCCAAACAAAGTTAAGTGCAGTCTGCATTTAAGAAGCAGTTATTGGTCAAGTACACCAGGTAAAAGCAGTTTTATGTCTGATACTAGGCTTAGAATATTATATATAAGTTAATTTGTATGTTTTCTATATAGGCAGTATAAATAATGTAATTTTATCTGCCAAAGTTCCTTATTTAATTCTTGTAGTGCTTTTACAATGCTTAGAGTTAGATATTAATAAAATTCAATAATAGCTGAAGCCTAGATGTTTGTTAATAACATTAAAATTTTAAACCAAATAAAACTTTATATAACTAACAAATTTTACAGAACAGCATTTATAAATATTTTTGCCATTTGATAAAAATTGTGTCGATAACTATATTCTGAGATAAAAAGGGATCTCGCAAAGTGATATTGGTAGGACTAACCAAAGTTTAATTAGAAACAAGTCTTCCTATAAAAATCTGGGAATATTTTAACTTGGTTTTCTATTACTAATTAAGGAATATAGTGTCTAAAACTATCCTAAAAAAATGTGTCAAATGATAGGATTTCCCCAACAAAGAATAGTATAAGTACCTTCTTAACACACAAGTAAATATAAATTGGATATTATGGGCAATTTCATGTGTTCAACTCCATTTTAATGTTTTAAATTTAAAAAAATTAAAATGTTTGAAATTGTGTACATTTAGTGGAGCAGCAATATATTAAAAACTGACAAAACTCACCTGAATGTGATCAATGACCAGCCTGTCAACATCAAGACCTTTGTAGTCAGCATTTGATTCAGCATTCCTCAACAATTGTAGCAGGAACTCTGCTGACTTTTTGGGCCAACGTCCTTGTGTGGTTCCGAATTGCTTAGCCTGAGCACAGCGACCCACGCCACCGTTAAAGCGACGGAACGGAATGCATTCCTTCTTTTCAACAACATTTTTCAGATAGCGAACGGCACGGCGGAGGGGCAACTTCCTGATAGCCATTGCTGTCTCGTAGGTGTTCTGAAAAGATATATGTTACGTCTAGTAAACATAGTTACCATAATCTGTACACCTAAACCAGTTTGCTATAAATGGTCTATAATGACTTTTCAAACAAAATGACATGCAGTAGAGCCCCAAAGTACAGGCCTAATTATTACTGTTCAGCGAGTAAACAATGCATGTGGAACTAAAGAGATGTTTGGACGATCGAACTAAATTGACTTACATACCTTGAAGTGAACACGAAGGTTTGAGCCACGCGCTTTGCATGACTTAGCTGGATTATCCGGTTCCCGAGAGTAACGACCCATTTTGCTTCTGAAACAGAGCGGCTCTATTCAACACCACATAGGTTATATTTTGGTTCTGAACATAATTTTTCACTCAACCATTAAAATAGACGCATAAGTAAGAAAAGAGCACCGAAATTTGATTCATAATTATTAGATTACTGTTAGCGTATATTAGTTTTTCTGATAAAAATGGATTTAATTCAACACGAAACCAACCTCTCTGGGCAAATTTATACAGGAAAAGGAATAGACAATATTTTATGACAACTCAACGACATTGACAATACCAATAAATGACAATTGTTTTTTTTTGTTCGGTTTACCCATACGGACAGGCAAGAGGTAATGGCCAATACAGCCTCGTAATCAGTAATTTATTTTCATACATGATGTTGAGATTCGAATGTTAATTCATGAATAATAATGATAATAACCTTTTTTTTCTAAATTTCAATTAAGATGTGGGGATTGACTGAAAACTCTATAGACTTTTTAGAGATTATACACGTTTACGTACTAAATGTATAATCCATCATTATACTTATTAATCTTCAATATCAGCCACATAACGAAATCTATCAAGTAACCAAAAACTACGAAAATGACGTTTCCCACTTCTATTGAAAAATCCTCTTGGTGTTTAGAACGCCCTCGTTATAGTCCCCGACATATAAGTTGAACCTGGTTTTAAAATCACTTGACATGTGCAGTAATAAGTTTATTTAGGTACATTATTCAATTTCTGAGCAATTTAATTGTTTATGGTTGGACTCAAGTTATAAGCCGCGACTAATACTACTGCTAAGATTACTTTGTTGTTAAATTTTCCCATAAGGAAAGGCAAAGCGTACTAAGCCCAAACAGCCCAGTTATCAGTAATTTCTTTTCTTAATAAATGATTATGAATAGTGAGACCTGCTATATGAATAAAAGACGATCAATAAATAAAATATGGAATATTCACTTTTCCTCCATAAAGGTGTGGGGTTTTACTATAACCTCCCCAAGGACTTCTTGCGAGAGTGTAAAAGACACTTTTCACTGTTTTGGTTTACTCTTGCATGTTCACAAACACTAAGTGGTTAATAATCCATCATTATTACGAACTAATATACATCACAACACAAAAGAGTATGCCCATGACCCGTACCACATTGCGACACTGGTACATTAACACCAAAAATAATGTGTTATTTTTGTATACTATACTAATTTGTAACCGCCTTATTAATTTAATATATAATTAATTACCGACTTCCGCTAAAACGACATATTCGCAAAACTTTATGTTAGAGTTGACAGATATAGAAACTCTTTAAGAAAAATAAGTAAACATAGACAGTGACAATAGGTGTCTTGACTTGTGCAAAAAAATGAATGTCTGTCGTATTTGTGAAGTAAAACTAAATAACAAAAACTGTGATTTCGATATAAAAAAAAAAAATTAATAAAAGTGTGTTAGCATATTATTTCGTAACTGCCTGTGCTCTGCGATTTAAAGACTGGACTTTGGTAAGATCTTTAAATTATATCAGGTTACGGACCCGCCCGCACTACGATAATGGATGGTATTACAGGAAAGCTTCAGATCGGCCTCTTAGATGGAAACAACTGGGACACCTGGAAGTACAAAGCGTATGCTTACTACGCACCGTACCGTCGGCCCTAGAAGTAGTTGAAGGATCGTTCCAGGAACCCACTCGTCCACCTACCGGATGCGGCGATGCTGAATTGGCGGCTTATGAACAACAGAAAGATAAGTTTGATAAAGCTGATGCGAGTGCTATCCTAATACTTACCACCAATATGCAAGAAGATACACTTCGAAAAGTTATGCGGTTCACTTAAGTACGTGATGTCTGGTTAGAGCTCCACAGGCTGTTCGACGGAACAAATGAGGATAAAACCTACAACCTGTGTATGAGTTTTAAGAAGGATCAAGCAGACGACATAGCCACCCACATGTCAATATTAAAGAACATCTGGACTGAACTGAATCAAGAACTCAAGAAGGACAGTAACCAAGAGCTACACGAACTGCTGCTTGTTTGTAAAATACTGGACACGCTTGACGATTCTTACTTCAGCTTCAGAAGTAGTTGGCTCCTCCTGCCCAAATCCAACCGTACCGTAGAAAACCTAACCAGTCATCTCTGCGCATTTGAAAGGGCACTGCAAGGTAACAACGCACCCTCGCATCAATCGGAAGCCCTGGTTTCAAATACGGAGAAGAAGAAGGACAAGAAGCTTAAATGCAACTACTGCCTAGGTATTGGCCACAGAGTACGCAACTGTCAAAAATGGATCCGTGACGGTAGACCTCCTAAGAGCCAAAATCCGACCCAGACAGCAATGCCTTCTACTTCAAAGACCGCTAACTCTTTACTCATGTCTTTAGAAGACAACGAAATCTTCACGGTTGCACGGGACAACGAGAACTGGTACATCGATAATGGCGCAACAAGCCACGTCACCAACAGAGCTGACATTTTCCAAACCTACGAACATTTCAATGAGAACTACACTGTTACAACGGCCGCTGGTAATGAAGTCCGTGCCAAAGGTAAATGAACAGTACAGCTCAGAGGATATGTTAACGGGAAACAAATCGACATCAGCCTGCAAGACGTCTGGTACGTTCCGGCCATAAGCAAGAACTTCTTCTCCGTTCTCGCACTTCACGACCGAGTCCCGAATAGCACCTTTTCATCCAGGACAACTGAATGCAACGTCAATGTCAACGGGAAAGTATACTTAATAGGGAAGAGACATAAACAAGGTGGCTTATATCGACTGGAAGTAAAATCCGTACTGCCTGAAACACCACCCGAAGTCTTTGCAACTACAGCAACGATGCAACTGTACCACGAAAGACTCGCTCACCAAAATAAAAGACACGTAAGAGCGAAGATTCAACGGGAACTAGGTCTAAACCTGCCGATGGATAAAGAGACCTGTGAAGGCTGCATCTTTGGAAAGGCGCATCGACTTAAATTCGGTACAAGAACCCGAGCTACCGCGCCCGGAGAAATCGTACATACCGACGTTTGTGGACCGTTTCAACCTAGCTTCTCAAACAATCGGTACTACGTTTTGTTTAAGGACGACTTTACTGGCTACCGTATGGTGTACTTTATACGCAAGAAGTCCGAGGTCAAAGACAAGTTAGTTTTGATGATCGCTCAAACTAAAACAGTCGGACACACCATAAAATGCCTTTTGAGTGACAACGGCGGCGAATTTGATAATGCGTCCATAAAAAGTGTTTTAAACACTCATGGAATAATACAACGACTCGTCACCCCGTATACACTGGAACAAAACGGAGTAAGCGAAAGGGAGAACAGAACCCTAGTTGAGACAGGCAGATCGATGATGTATGCTCATGAGCCATTACCACAAGTGCTTTGGGCAGAGCTCATTAATACCGCGGCATAAATTCTGAACAGAACTGGTCCCACAAGTTCAGATAAGAAATCTCCGTATGAACTTTGGTATGGAAAGAAACCTATTATTAAACATCTCCGAATAATAGGCTCAACCGCATACGTCCATATCCCAAAGCAGAAGCGTAGAAAACTTGATAAAAAGGCGATAAAAGGTCGACTTATCGGGTACGATGAAGATTGCTACCGTATCTGGGTCACAGACGGAAAACACTCGACGCTCGTCCGCTCTCGTGACGTAATCTTCGATGAGAAACCTCTTCCGACCTGTAATAGTGAAATTCCTAAAACAGAAGTTGCGACAAGAGAGAAGTTGCAGCTCCAGAGCAAACTCACGTTCACGAGGGAGATACACCCGAACCAATCTCCAACGACCATGATCATGTTCTCGAGGGAGAAGAATCGGATCAAGTCCTCCACGAAGACCATGACCATGAAGACGAAACGACAGTTTCAGAAGAATTTTATGACGCTGAACCACCGTTAACCGGCTATAATCTTAGAGATCGCTCACTGATTCGACGTCCTGAGAGACTAAGAGATTACGTCTGTATCAGGGATGTTGCGAATATTCGCATCCGCATTCGCATATGCGGAACATCCGCATCGATTTAGACATCCGCATCTGCATCCGCATCCGTATCGATTCGATGCGGAGCTGATGCGGATGCGGATGTGACAAGAAAGAAAGGGGAGGGGCCGGCGAGTGGCGCGTGTCGACCGAGTAAAAGATTAAAGATGATACGTGGGTACCACTGAAAATGTTTAGAACTGACCAGTTAGAAACATTGCTAATGAAAACTCTTTTTTGAATTTCAATTTTAGAACTCTATGGTAACCTAATGTAGTATATTGCATTCATTTGTCATTTGTTTTGTGAATTGGCGGCAAATCTAAAACTCTTGTTACAAGTGAAAATGAACCTAACGCGAGAAAACTTTCGTCAATGATTTATTATGTCTTTTGTTGTGGGCTTACTCAACAACAAAGCTATGATAGGCTGCGATTAGCATTTCTTAATGAAGCCCCATCTCGTGCCACTATTTACAATTGGTTTAACGAGTTAATGATCCGCGTGAGGGACGTCCTTTAACAGCGACTACTGAAGATATTCACTGTGCGACGCATGATAGGCATTGGTATGAGTCAAGTTCAAAAAATATTACACGAACATTAAGACGTCAGGAAGCTTTGTACCAGATGGATTCGCCATACTTTAACCTTTAACGACCAGAAACACCTTAGTATGGACTGGTGTCGCCAAATGTTAGATAAGTTCAACGGCGGTGACTCAAATGCTGTATTTGACATCGTCACAGGTGATGAAAGCTAGATATATTGCTAGGAACCCAAAACCAAAAGACAATCAGCTCAGTGGGTGTTTCCTTTCGAGGATCGGCCAACTAAGGTAAAGAAAGGAAGAAATCAAGGAAAAAAGATGATTGCCTCATTCTTTGGTCGGAAAGGTCATTTGGCGACAGTTGTGCTAGAAGATGGAAGGACAGTTACTGCAGACTGGTATGTCAATCGCTGTTTGCCTGTAGTCTTAGAAAAAATTCGACAGCAGTGCCCTCGAAGCAGGATCCTTCTTCACCACGACAATGCTTCAGCGCACTCCGCAGAACGGACTGTTGAATATTTGACTATGGCAGGTGTCGAGATAATGAGTCATCCGCCATACAGTCCTGACCTGGCGCCCTGCGACTTTTATTTATTCCCAAGAACTAAAGATAAAATTCGACGTATTCGCTTTACGAGCCCTGAAGATGCGATGAAAGCGTACGAAAATGCCATAGAAGAGACCCATAAGGAAGAATGGGCCCACTGCTTTTCTCAGTGGTTCCATCGAATGCGACGATGTGTAGAGAGAAACGGAGATAACTTCGAGAAACAATAAAAGTATTGGCAACTTTCTACATTAAGCCGTTTTTTCATTATCTAAACATTTTCAGTGTTACCTAGGTGTATTGAAGATTAACAGAAACACGGAAGACATCTTGGCTTCTCGAACAATATCTCCAAGTACCGAAAGAGCGAAAAAAATGAGAATGACAGATTTCATGGAAACAGAACGGAACGACTAGAGACCTCAGGTTACAGGACGCTAGTCCTGTTTAATTAGTGATCTTACCATGATGCTCGATTTATCAAGTGATGTTGAGGAGAGTCAGGAAATACCAGAAATTGTCAGCCCTGACACAATACACAAGAAAGAGTTACTCACTTTCCGTAATAAAAAGTGAATTAATTGAAATAAGTGTCCTCTTAAATGCTGGAGTGTTAATCAAAGTGAGTTCAAACGGTTACCTAAAAAAGCACGCAAATTCTTATCAGCGGAAACAGCCAGTGTTCCAAGTGAACAGTTATTTAGTAGCGCAGGATTAATACACGAACCCTTGCGAAACAGACTGGAGTCCGAAAAGGCGGCCATTCTACTTTTCATTAAATATAATGTTCCAATATTTAAATTTCATTACTAAAACATTAATCAGGAATAGTAATTCACTTACTACTTTATTATTAAACTAGCTGACCTGGCCACACGTTGCTGTGGCTCAGTTATTATAATTTGCAATATATTTTTTTAATAAAAATCAGCAACAGCCCGCTCGCGCGTTCAGAGCCCGTTCGATAGGCAGCCTTTGTGATATTGATTCGTTGGTCGGAGAAGTGGTGGGAGGCGCCCGACGTGACGACACAGTGGTAGCATGCGCGTGAGTTGCGCGCGGTACTGGACAGTACATGGACATGGCAACATTACTTTATTTTTCTAAAATAACATTTTTTTTTAAATAAAAGTAGCCTAAGTTACTCCTTATTACATCAGCTACCTGCTAATAAAAGTCCCGTCAAAACCGGTCCAGCCTTTTTAGAATTTAGCCCGAACAAACAGTCGCACAAAAATTGTATAACATGTTATTTTGGTGTATGTACCGTATATATATTCATATGCATGTAGTAAAAAACGGTTATTTCAATATTACAAACCGACATTCCAATTTTATTTTTATGTATAGATAAAGAAAGGATAAATATTACTGCTTTTTACCCTACCAAACCAACACTTAAGTTTTTTGTACAGATCCGCATCCGCATCCGCTTCCGCGGATGTGAGCCTCTTAAAATCCGTATCCGCATCCGCATCCGCGGAGGTGAAAAAAAATACATCCACAACATCCCTAGTCTGTATCACTGAAACATTCCCAAATAATTTCGCAGACGCTATGAAAAGGGACGATCGCGAAGAATGGCAAAGGGCAATGGATAACAAACTGAAATCTTTCGAAGACCTGAATGTTTGGGCGCCGTGTGCACTGCCAAAAGGACGAAAAGCACTTTCCTGCAAATGGGTTCTACGGATCAAACGAAATCCAGATGGCACGATCGAGAAATACAAGGCTCGACTTGTCGTAAAAGGGTACAGACAAAGGAAAGGAGTAGACTATGACCAGACCTTCAGTCCTGTGGCACGCCTGGCTACTGTACGAGCACTACTCAGTGTTAGTGCGCAGGAAAACTTACACCTGGTCCAATTCGACGTCTGCACAGCCTTTCTGAACGGAAAGCTCGAGGAAGAAATATACGTTCAACCGCCAGAGGGGTGCAACCGCACGGAAGGAACGTCTACGTCTATCGTTTTCAAGCTTAACCGTAGCCTGTACGGACTTAAACAAGCACCAAGGTGCTGGAACTCTTGCTTTCAAGAGATTCTATTGGATATGAGCTTCAAACAGTCCGAAGCTGATTGCTGATTATATTCAAGAGAAGTAAACGGTAAGAAACTACTGATCACGTTGTACGTCGATGACGGATTAGTAGCTGCCACTGATGAAGACACGGCTAACGCCTTCTTAGAAGATTTGAAAAAGAAACTGCGCATAACGACGAAACCAGCGACATATTATCTTGGTCTTCAAATCCATCGAGGAAAGGATGGCTCCATCTTCATCAACCAAGAGGCATACGCGAAAAAGGTATTAGACCGCTTTCAAATGAGTGACTGCAATCCCGTTTCCACACCGATTGAGAGAGAGACTCTTCAAGAAGGGAAAGAAGAAACGGAAGATTCCTGTTTCCCATATAGAGAAGCTGTCGGTGCTCTGGCATACTTAATGGTTGGTACTCGGCCTGACATTGCTTATGCCATCGGAGTTGTCTCAAGAAAGTTGGAGAAACCTGCAAAGACAGATTGGCTCAAGGTAAAACGTATCTTGCGCTACATCAAAGATACCATTTCACATGGGATCTCCTTTAAAGCTGGTCTCAAACCTGAAATCCTAGAAGGATTTACCGACGCCGACCACGGAGGTGATCCAGAAACTGGACGTTCCACAACGGGAGTGATCTGTCGCTATTCTGGAGGCACAGTTTCATGGATCAGCCAGCGACAAACATCGGTCGCTATCTCCACTACCGAAGCCGAAATTGTGGCAGCCAGTGAAGCCGGCAGAGAACTAATGTGGCTTGCTAGAATATACCAGGCATTGACTACAATTGCGGACGTACCAGTTCTGCATGTGGACAATGAAGCTGCTGTTCGTCTTGCTCACAACCCCGAGTTTCAGAAGAGAACGAAGCATGTCCGGCTCAGACATTTCTACGTCAGAGAATTGGTAACTGAGGGTGAGGGTATCTGCAACGTTGTAAGGATCAGAACAAAGGATCAAGTCGCAGACATCCTCACCAAAGCACTACCTCGTCCATCATATGCAGTTCTACGCCAGGCGCTAGGATTGTGTACTATGTAAATGTTTAGGGAAAGTGTTAGAGTTGACAGATATAGAAACTCTTTAAGAAAAATAAGTAAACATAGACAGTGACAATAGGTGTCTTGACTTGTGCAAAAAAATGAATGTCTGTCGTCTTTGTGAAGTAAATCTAAATAACAAAAACTGTGATTTCGATGAAAATATTCTAAAACATCCGCGTAATTAAATCTAATTTAATAAAAGTGTGTTAGCATATTATTTCGTAACTGCCTGTGCTCTGCGATTAAAAGACTGGACTTTGGTAAGATCTTTAAATTATATCACTTTTTTGTCACGAATACAATAGTTGTCAGTTGTTATTTAGCTTTATTATAAAGAACAAAATATTTAAAATAATTTCTATTGAATGAGTTTATTTTATCTTTCCATTTTATAAAGCAAACATTGCGTATTTTAGAAACTAACAAACACTCAAAATTTTGGAACTGTAAATGTCAGTGTCAATGTCAATTTCGGTATTAATGTGTTTTGGTGTTTTGTTGTTGTTGTTATACTGATGTTTGTAACGATCGACGTGTTTTTGCTGCGTTTGAGTTGTTAGCAAAACTCTACAATAACGATCCACGATTTTACAAGTACTTTTACTTACCGTAATTTGGAAAACGCTGCTGCTTTGTGGTCTACAGGACGTCTGTGGTTAATACCTTCAGTTCAAGTTCAAGAGTTCAAAAATATTTTCAGCTCTTTTGGAAAACAGTAATTGCCTAGGAGCTCCATATAGTCTATTTATTATTCTGATATCTATACGCGAGCACTGTGAGGACCTTGTAGGTCCTCATTATGTATAGGTAAAGGTATGCTTTCCGTCGCCATCTTTTTCGTTAATCTATTAAATTCTAGCTATTAGTCTTCCATGTACCTAAATAACTGAATAAATATTACTGTATAGTTTCATTAAAAGAAGCTCTGCTGAGTTTTTAGTAAAAGGGTAACAAAATGCCAAAACTCCACCTATCCTCACAAACTTCCTCCTTTATTAACAGGAGGGACAAGAATATTAACACGTTTGATGCATTGTTAATATCCTATAAATACGTTATTAATCAGGAAGTATCTAGACATGCGGGAGCGTGTCAAGCCAAATTCTAACCAAGAAAATGGATTAGGTACACATACCATTTGAAGCCACCTTTTGCCCCTTCATTACTCAAAATCTATTTACTATAAACAACCACATTTCGTTTATATATTGAGACAGCTCTTAATAAACTAGCACAACATTTTATATACACAGCTCAAACGGTTTCATAGATATAACCATCTAAATATCGTCATTTTTATGACTGAAAGAATTTGCTATGTGTAATTAATTTACAAAAGAATGTCATACATTATTATTAATAATTAACAGGGTTGTCTACCGAACCTGCCACCCATTTCGATCTCAATTCATTTTTACATTTTTTGTTGTGGGATATTTACATATTTACTTTACCGCGAGCTCTCATTGCGTTATTGCTAATTACTATATGCGAGTAGCACAGTTTCATTTGAACACCAATTAAGATACATTGATTACGTCTGTTTTGAGAGTCTGGAATAGGAAAATAAAGGCAGTAGAAAAAAACGAAGTGCATGTTTACTTTTTATTGGTGCGGCTACTAAAATACAACTACTGTTTACATTATAGTACAAAATAAGTTAAGAGTAGGTATCGATATCACTCACGTTTTAAGATAACATTGATATGTATGAAGATGATATCTGTCTACTATAAACCTTCACAAATAAAAGATTAAATAATATTCTGCATATAATATGTAGTAGGGCTTATTTATTTTCCTAAGTACATCTGTACCTGTTACCGATAGCCTCGAGCTTCTTAGCATTTAGTTGTCTTCAGACCCTTAAAATTTCGACGCCAACATCGAGTCCAAGGCTCAAACTTCAGCTAAAAAGCTGGGCGTCCTAAAAAGATCAAGCGATATTTCACGCCGGGACAGCTTTTCGCTCTCTATAATGCTCAAATCCGATCTGGCATGGAATATTGCAGCCACCTCTGGGACGACTCAGCAAAATACCAACTTGCTGCTCTAGACACGATTCAGCGCAGAGCTGAGGGGCTCGTTGGTAACAGCAAATTGATGAAGAGCAAGCTTCATTCATTTGTCTGGCTTGTCGGTCTTCTACAGACTGTATTTTGGAGTGTGCTCAGGACCTGCATATGCTCATACCGCCATCTCCAAAGGAGTGGAACTCCCTCCCTGCGTCTGTATTTCCGAGTACTTATATCTCATCCGTTTTTAAAGCCAAGGTGAATAGGCACCTTCTGGGTTAGCTCGTTCCATCGTGGATCCTGTCTTGGCCCTCAGGCTTGATTGGAATCAAGAGAGAACCCAGTAAAAAAAATCATGAAGGCATATAATTCAACAATGCAGTCATACTAACACAAAGGATAACAATGAAATAATATAGGTTTCAGACAATACTCTCTTATACAAGAAATTTTCGTTTTCTTTCTAGAAGGATCGAAGAGGAATAGCAAATTTAAAATGTTGTCAAATTTGTCAAAGTGTACAGTGCCAAGAAAGTGGTGTACCAGGTGATACACTGACCGCAGGTACCTGGTTTTTTATCTGCTTTAAAAAAAGTGTTGTAAGTTTTTTGATTTCCCTTGGGATTTAATACGGTCAATAATTTAAAAACAACTATTAATAACCCAACAATACGATTTAGATCGCATACTTAGTTCTGTATTCAGTGCAGAAAGACCAATCAAATTCACTCAGATTTTTTTTATGTACAGTTAATAAATATTCGGAGTGTATTGTTTGTAACAACTAGAGTGAGAACGACTCTTCTGTTCCTTATATTTATTTATATTGGTATGTAGTATTGAATTTTATTATACTTGCGTTGGGTTTTAGTCATAAACTCGTTGTTTATATATATACCACATAAACAACCAGTCGTCAATTTTCTTAGCTCTTAAAACTCATTTAAGAAAGAAGTTTTCAATCTGCTACATACGAATAATTCACTTAATAATAAATACATTAGCTAACATTTTTCTCTTCTTATAATGTTATATTGTAAATATATATACAATTATATAATATATTTAGGAATGTACTTACTATTTATATTACAATAGTTTAATAAAGACTAGTATTGACTAGATGATGAATTCTAATTTTACGTGACATCATTATGAAGTTCAAAACAAGTCCTCCAAAAATGACTTCCTTTGCTTTTGATACTACAAAATATCCTTGGATTTTTTACATATTTTTTTACTTGTCACTCTGAGCCATATCATGATTATACATAATACATTTAGGTAATAAAACATATAATCACAAAGTAATTATTAGAAGAAAAATATTTACTCTTCTCACATGTCAGGCAAGTAGGTACTAGGTACGAGACTCGCCTGAGTCCTGAGCTAAATTGAATATTTTCTTGTTATAATTTATTTCAACATAAAAATCAGCAGTTGAATGCAAAAAATATAGTAATATACTAGTTTTAATTGTAACTTTAAAATTAAATAGGTACCTACTTTGTGTTTCTAAGTCATTGGTTAAAGTTTAAACTCGCTATAGAATATGGAATTTTTAGTAAATGTACTTTGAGTTAACATCACATCAACCTACGTTCCCAAACTGTCAAAGTTTGTCAATCAATTTTCACCTTTAAACCCAACAAATAGAGGCCAATTGTTTCTCTCACTGTTATTTAAATCCGAAATAAAATAGCTACTTAGTACTTGTAAAATGTTGTGTAATGTGGAGCACTCATTCTTTTTGGCAAATAAATATATTTTCATTGATTGTATCATTTGAGAAAGTTTGTTATTTTGCGATAAGTTGACATACAAACTTAACATTTCCTCCAATGACATTGAACTCTCTATATTATTCTTTAAGCTGAAAATCGAATGTAGAAATTTAACAGTTTTTTATAAGTTGTTGTGTTGTTGACTGTACCTAGTACCGTTCTTAGTACAACTTAATACTTAACTAGTTTTCAATGAATTGAATTCATAACAATTGCTTTTGTGTTATCGGTGATACTATCTAATATCTACAAATTTCTACATCGGTATTATCTTACGCATAGAACTTTTCTTTCATACAGTATTAAAAAAAACTAAAACACAACAGCACATCTTATTAAAAATTAAATCAATAATGATAACTTTAAAATTTAAAGATACATTTGAGTACTTTGATATGCTGTTGACTGTACCTTAATTGTTATCAGAGTAAAGCATTATATTTAAATCGTTCGCTTTTTTACATAAACAAATTTAAGTTTTAAACGCCGAAACTGCCGGCATCGTCTATAATTATTATTCGTAAGGTGTATAAGATGCAGCAAGGCTTGAAACCGGGTCAAAATAAACCGGTATTAGGGTAAAACGGCGCGAAACTAAAGAGGAGCAGTTCGTGGACCTAAATAAACCGGTTTATTCTTAACAATCGTTGGGTCAGTGTTCTGAAACGATCTGCAGCAAGTACTGTCCCGATAAAATTAAACATATAAAACCAAAATGAATGCACGCATGTTGATACATGCTTAGAAACCAATGCGCATAAATACATGCGCACCCAAAAAACTGTACTATTTATTCCTCTATGATTACAAATAACTGAGACTATTTGCAATTGAGTACTGCTCCTGTAGTTTTTCTCATATTATGTCTAATGTTCAACCAACAGCATATCGAGCTAACAAAAAATCTCAAAAGCTTTACTACCATCACAAACCACATTTTAATTCAACTGTCACACAGATTTCAATTCAATAGGCTTTGATATTTTTTTGTAAGATGATTTGTTCGTTGCCCAATTAATTATTATTTTATTGAAATAAAGACATTAAAATGTGCATAAATTAAGTTCTAAATTAATAAGTTAATGCGGCGCAGGCGCTGGAGGAGGCAGCAGTGGTAAGGGAGCAACACACGCAGCACACCCATCTCTTTCTGCAACAAATATTTTAAACCTATAAATATATAAATATGTAAAGAATATAAAGTTCCTTTTTTCACTGTTTGTTAAAAGATTTTCTGTTTTTTTTGTACAGTAGCTATTGTAAAGGTTTAATTATAAAAAATACAGTTAGGTGTCGAACGTATCACCAACGACTTCAATAATTGGGTCCGAAATAAATTCCATGCACCCGTTGAAAGTAATACGTAGTATTATGCATCCATGCAAAAGTAAATTAATTAATTTTTGGAATTAAGTTATTTTTTGGAAAATCAGTTTTCTTGTTCATTAAATATTAAACTTAAAACTTCCAAAATGATTTGTTAATTTTTATGTAAATTAGTTAACTTAATTTTTTCTACAATTTTTATACTTTTCCTGACCATGTAACAAATGACTCTCAATCAAATCCATTTTGGAAATAAGGGAAATTTCTGGGCATGTTCAGATTAAATAATTATGGTATTTTTGTGTAACATTTATTTGAAAGAACTGAAAAACTCATCGTTTACCATCCCTTTTTAAGCATAATCGCTCGTGAACAAAGTGGATAAAACAAATCAATTAGTTCCATATCATAAGTTACAAAATTAGGTAGAGAGCTTATGTCATTATTAATTTTCGGGATTTAAATCATATATATAAGATGTTCATCCCATCATAGGTAATTTATGCAGAAAGAGACGCCATCAATACTTTTACAACTTTCTGCATAAAATTTACAACAGGATTTTATTCCAATTTGTGAAAAATCATTCCGAATATATTAAGCTGCAGCTGCATTTCAGCTATAACTGTTTTTACACTTATATTTGCATGATCTACCTATATGATATTCACGAATAGAAAAGTTTTATAAGGGAATAAATTGTATCCATATTATATAGAATTAACATATCTACACTAATATTATAATGAGGAAAGATTTGTATTTTTGTATGTTTGTAATGAATAAACTCAAAAACTACTAAGCCGATACCAAAAATTTTTTCACCATTGGAAAGCTACATTCACGCTGAGTAACATAGGCTATATTTAATGCTAGAAATTTTTTTAAAGATTTTTTTTCTATTTTCTGGGAATTGAATCATGCCTTTTTTAGGGTATAAATAATTTATTTATGCAAAAACCTGAAGGTGTAAATTTTTTTGGTTCCATAAAACACTGTGTACCCGTGCGCAGCCGGGACGGGCCGCTAGTATAGTATAAGGTAGTGGAAATAGATGGGTATGTTGTTACCCAAATAATATAAAAAATATTTTCAGATTAGCGAAGCGACGGTATCCTACAATTTTTACTACAAATGTACAGTACTTATCCTAATATGTCACATTTTTAGATAATTGAGAACTGCAGTAAGTATATTTTTTAAGGATCTCTTTTGGATTATTTATTAATTTTCAAAATCTTCACTGATTTATATTATAACAGCCTCTCATGTAATGCTTTTGTGGTTTGCTGTTCAAACCTTTATTTCTAACACCACTGTTAATAAACATCTTTTATTATTAATGATATTACTTGCTTAATTTATATACTTTAAACAAATGTTTTAACTTTTGATATATTATATAATAAATGACAAGTGTACATTAAAATGGAATACTAAATTAAAGTGTTTCACATCACTTAAGAACTTTGAACACCCCTCGGTACTCGTTACCAACTAATCCTGATATAATTGCAGCACAGACTCAACGGGATGGCCAATTAGCCGCAAATTTGCAGAAATTTTATATGTATACAGAACGATAACCATATTGATAGTATGATTTAATATGGTTTTTTTACTGTAAAACTTTAAATTAAAAACATCTAAAATTAATAAGAACAAACATTGAACTAAAAATATCTTTAAAATGTTAGTGTAAGAAGATTCTCAACCACGTAGTTACTGACTAATGAATCTACAAATAATGTTTAGAGGTCGTATATTTTTAACAAAATTTACTCCGATCGTCATCTGTGTGGGGAACTAAATACTAGCATGTATTAATACAAGTATGTCAATATAATATTCTAACCTTTTATCATTCATTATTTATATTTGTTCAAGTTTCGTTTAATTGTGTCTTCACAATTGCTCTTCTTAACACCCTTACCGTTTGACTGGTAAAAAATGCCTAAGGGCATAAGCCTGCATCTAGCTGTTGATTACAATAAAGATTAAATTAATAAATAAAATGTTCAGCAATTATGCAACGAAATTAGAAACGCTCGGAAAACAAGAGCTTCTGTTAACATTTATCGCAACATTTTTTTATTTTTAAACTAGGTATATGTGACAGATTATGCATGGAGGCTAAGTAAGTAGCCACACACATTGTGCAAGAATGGAAAAGAATGGAAAAACACAAGATAGATTACAAGAGATCGTCTCAGATGTGCAAGGGTTTGGTTCAACTAGCCCAGAGTAATCAGACCTTACTTACAAACGTAAAACAATATTATAAAGAAGAAAACATATGATCACCTCGCTCATGCATGTAGTGTAAGGCGGGACGCAAGTCTGGTAGCCGCCAAGGCTCCATGCGCTCGTCTTCCCTCTCGACCTTCGGCACTAAAGCACTCCAGCAAGGGTCCTCGGGACGAGGGGTAGTTGTGTGACAAGGCCAGGTGCATGTCTGCAACACAAACAAATTTCTGAAGTACTGAAAAGTGACATAATCATCAACTTAATACTCAAAACCCTTGAGCCTTCATAAAGGTATTCTAGACCTTAATTATTGTTATGTCATTAATCTGTAAATATTTAATTTTGATTATATTTAAATATACTAATAAACTAGCAACATATACCAGACAAAAAAGAAAGAAGTTTTATTGTTCAAATTAACTGACAGTATTTTCACAAGGCCAGAGCTTTTTTTATAAAAACAGGTGCTGAAATAAAAATAACGTGCTTTTGGAGCATTATTTACATAACTTAAAAAGGAACACATCTTTGTTTATGTATGCTAAGAGTTACTTTATTTTCATTTTTATTTATAATGTGGCATCTATTTATAACGTAATTATTTTTAGGGTATAAATTTTTTCAACAAATAGTTCAATAGGTCCGTGTATATTTTTTTAAGGCTACTGTTCGATTACCGTCACGAGTGTCATGCAACGTTATCAGATGTGACACGCTCGCCGCAATCACTCGAATACAATACAGGATTAGTATCATTTAACTAATACGAACAATAAAAAATGCGATTGTCTACAGATTCTTAACATTTGAATGGCCATAAGACCTATAGGGCAAAAATAGAAAAATATTTTTTTAATTTTTAATCTTTTCTTTTGACACTACTATATAAAAGATAATCAATTCGGCTGTGATGATGTATTTTACTTAGGCAAAACAAATAGTGACCATTATATTCACCTGCGCTGATAACAGCCTCGTTTTAAAGTCGTAACATAACAATTTGTGCGTTGACTTAGCACGCTACGGAACTTCGTAGCATTTTGCTACGAAAGCGAAAACTACAGCTTCGAATAAATCTATTGATTGTAGCTTTTGTTTTTGCGTATTTACGCAATATTTAATAAATTATTGAAATTTATAGTGATTTTATTCTTTTTGCTTGTAGTTTTTTGTACAAAGTTTGAGAAGGAACACCCTAGTTATTGCAATTGTAACTAAAACAAAAAATGATATGATTATTTTTTTTCATTTAAAATAAATCACTGATAAATCCTATGTAATTTCATAACGCATTGATTATAAAATTACAAAGATTTTTAATTATAACCAACTTCTGACCCGCTTAGGATTTCAGGTGTCCGGCTTTTAACTGTTGTGTCTAGAAGCAACCTCTATAAAGCGATGATGAAAGCTTATCAACCGTTGCTGTAATTTGTTCGCGCTCGTCGATTACCTTGACTATTATTCATCTTTTTTTAGTTTTATTGAGTCAGACTGAAAAATTAAATAAAATGACAAAAACTAGTCATTTCTACGAAATATTCAGTCTGTGGTGTGGTTCATACACTATTCACGGCTGATTCCGTATAATTATTTACGTAACACCATAAAGCCAGTGTTGCAGTGTTAAATAATAAATCGCTGTACGCGATTAACGAACAATCAGTTGCGTGCAAACTTCCGTTCAATTGACATGCGGAGGTTTTACTCATAATTCGCTTCGAGTTACAAGTACATTAACGATAATATCTGTTGAGTACTTTAATGACAAACATATTTTTTGACAAAGACATATTTTTATTGAGCGAAGCTCTCTTTTAGGCAACTCACAAATTTCGCTTGTCTCCCTCCTGCTACTTAACGGTTTAACCGATTCGAACGAATTTTGGCATGAACATACATGATTGTAACCTGACGGACATAGGCTATGTAAAAAAAATATAGACTACCATGGAGGAATAATCACCGAAAGAAAAATTCAAAAGCTGATCACAGTCAAGCCGCTGACACTACATTGATGAAATTTGGCGCCAAAACTCACATCGTGGACGTGACTAATGTGCAAAAAAAAGGTTTGAAATCGGACATAGTCCAGTCATTACGTCGGAAAAATCGGGAAATAAATGAAAATGAACCGAGAAAGCCAAATTTTGGATATTACGTGGGGGATGGCAAGAAAAGCTTAAGTTCAAATTGTCGACCAAAATAACCTTGTGCAATTTCCGCCATCTTGAAAAAAACCTTAAATTCAGTTTTTTCATCATAACTCGGTTCTCCGTTGAGATACGAAATTTTTTATAGAATACTCTTTTGTTGCTCTTCTCGCGATCTACAATTAAGGTCCCATGCATTTTTCACGTATCGATCGTCGTTTTCGAGATATCGATCAAAAATATCAAAAATTTGGGGAGAATTTATTTGCCTGCACTGCAGTGGACAGACATGTGACAATGTCGCCAGAGTCGAAATTTTATTCAACGACGATCACGACGATGACGATGATTACGATTTTTCGACCGTCACAACATCGTTTCCTGCGATTGAAGAGGTTTCACGACTCGAAGAGTCTACGGAGGAGGAACTTGAACAGCCAGGACCATTCAAACGACAAAAAAACGTGTGAAAAAAATTACCACTTGTAATCATTGTTTGCTGCATAAAAATTATTTCATCAATAAATTTCTTGTATTTGATTTCTAATTTGGCTGGTTTATGAATTTTTTTTTTGTATTGCAATAATTCCCTGAACCATTTTCCATCCATTTTGCCGCGTGGATACAACCGAGCGAGCGGCTAAATGAAAACCGGGCACAGTTTCACTGACTTTGTGGCGCGCTAGAGGTCGTAATTTTTGTCGGAAATGAAAAATAAAAAAACGAATTTGTAGGTCTGGACACGCTCTACAAGTTTTATTTCAACATTTTTCGATATCTTTCACCAGAAAAAAGTAAATAGCGAAAAAAAAATTCTCCCCAAATTTTTGATATTTTTGATCGATATCTCGAAAACGACGATCGATACGTGAAAAATGCATGGGACCTTAATTGTAGATCGCGAGAAGAGCAACAAAAAAGTATTCTATAAAAAATTTCGTATCTCGACTGAGAACCGAGTTATGATGAAAAAACTGAATTTAAGGTTTTTTTCAAGATGGCGGAAATTGCACAAGGTTATTTTGGTCGACAATTTGAACTTAAGCTTTTCTAGCCACCCCCCACGTGATATCCAAAATTTGGCTCTCTCGGTTCATTTTCACTTTTAAATGTATATAATGACTGGACTAACATACCATTGAGGAATAATCACCTTTCAAAAATCTAATTGCTTCGCTCAGTATTTGCAAACAGCAGCATGTATTGCAGACCTAGTATATATGTCGCAGTAAGATAGATAAAGCCGTGATATAGTTATATCCCTAGGGATATAATTATATACCGTAACATAGTTATACGAAAGCGATTAATTACTATCTCACTAGGAATATAGTTATAAAACGGTCCAGGTTTAGTGATATACTTATATTACTAGATTAAGTTCAGTGTTATAAATATATTACTTGATTAAGCTTAGTGAAATAGAAAGCAACCATATATAATTAAATAAAACAAAATGATTATAATGGTTTTATCTTTATTAAAAAATCAACTTTATGTATCCAGCAGTTAGTTACAATACCTTGTGACATTAACACGTATTAAAGTAATTTCAATTATAATTAAAACGATCATATTTTTTGGAATTTAAACATTAACAATACAATTAAAACTAATCAAACATTAAAAATCTTTTAAAGCTAATCAACAGTTATGACATTTCTTTACTTCTTACCCACTAAGTTGAGATCTTGGTTTTTTTTTAAGTATTTTTTAATTTTTGTTCAGACAAGAAGAGGAATCATGACATCTAGAATTACATAGCACTGAATGCTTCTTACAGGCACATCTTTTAGTAGAACACTGTATATTCGATTTTTTACAGGAACATTTTAAATAACTTTGACCACCAAAGCGCGACAATTTTTGGCATATTTCTCTCAGTGACAAGTTTTCATTTGGTATAGTATAGGACCATTCAAAGTAATGTTTGAAAGCTGTATTGCATTTCTGGGTAACCAATCTTTCAGGATACCAACTCTACCAACTCCGAAAGCTATTTCACTAAACTTAATCTAGTAATATAAGTATATCACTAAACTTGGACCGTTTTATAACTATATTCCTAGTGAGATAGTAATGAATCGCTGTCGTATAACTATGTTACGGTATATAATTATATCCCTAGGGATATAACTATATTACGGCTTTATCTATCTTACTGCGACATATATTTACCTAAAGAATTCGCTGTTGTTTGATATTTATTATAAGAGAAATACTAATTCTTTTCAGTTTCGAGACAGAAAGTATATAATACACTTTTACAAACTTCAACGCTGTATGATAAGTTTAAATCAATTTATAACTTATTTTCCAGTTTTGTAAAAAAGAACAACAATCTTACTGAAGCAGATCTATAATTATAAGAAGTATATCTTAAGAATTAATAATTTTAACTCCAAAAAAAGCTTTTAGCATTTAAACTGAAGTTCATTTAATAGTTATTACATTTTTGTTTGATTAAAATTTCAATCTGTGTGCAAAAAAAATCACATCAAGAGCACGATAGAAGTTAAACTTTCAGTATAGGTCGTGACAATAGTAGATAACAATAACAACACGCAGTCATCACATTTCCGATAAAGAATAGCAAAATTAATGTTCCGCACACGCCGCTACCAATAAAACGTCCGCCAAATGCCACTTCCCAAACGAGGTAAATAAAAAAGCTGGTAAAGGCCACCTCGACATTTATAACTAAGCCTATCGGTGGTAAAATTCGGAATACAGTATTATTGAACTTAATTTAATAAACACAAGAATTTACTTGAAAACGGAAGAAAGACGAAAGGAAATTGATACTTAATAAGAATCTGTTCCAATATTAAAATTATATATAACGATACCAAAAGAGGCCTTCATTGCATTACCATTACTACGGTAATGTGAAAAGATGTGAAAATTGCTCTAGCTCTTAATGAATTTGAGTGCGTAATGTTACGCGAAATATTACTACGGTGAGGTATCAAGTCAAACACAAAAAAATCAAGTATGTTGGTCTCACATCTTTAGTTCTCATTATATTGTATTTAAATCCGAATCATTCCCGAAAAACCTTAATCCTGAATTTCTCTCATCAATAAGGTATGACATAGGTACAAACTTAAATCAATTAGCAAAGAAAAGTTATTTTTAAATTTTACTATTCCTACTATAAAACGCACGTTATATTGCAAATATTTTAAATGTGGATACAAAATAACTCATAAGTTTTTGGGTATAATATGATCTTTATTAACCCCTGTTTAAGTGTTCATCGATATGATAAATTATTTTAATAGAAAATCATTAATAGTTTGGTGAAGAAGTTAAAAGAAAATTAATTCTGACTATTCTGAGGCAGTTAACTGAAGCTTTTTCGAAAAACTGGACACACTTCAAAATTATGATATTATTTTTGATATTCGGAGTTTTTTCAGGAGTCTCAATTATGCTCCCCAATTATTGAATAAACTTAAGATACAAATTGATTATAATCAAATCTATTATGTGGTCGATAAAAAGAAGCAGCCGCCGTAGAAATGGTCATTTATAGATACAATTAGCTGAATGGCGCTAAAAAATATATACGACCAGTATTATTATTATATAAATAGTAAGAAATATCGACAACTTCTAAAATGTTGATGCTGTAAACTTTTCGGTAAAACTTTTTTTACTAAGGTATTATTTAATCATAATGATTTATTTTATTATTTGTATTTATTTATAATTGTAAGTAATATTATCGTTCATTGAAAGAAAACTTATGCGTATATATATTATTTAGTTTTAATTCAGTCTCCTCGATGTCGTTTACAGACGAAATAAATAACTTTAAGTGCGATAAGTTGCACAAATATTACTTTGTCGTTTATTTTAATTGCTGTCTACAATGATTGATGATGAATTTTTAGTTTTATGAATAATGTCAGTCAACAGTTTCTAAATTAAAACAAAACGAATTTAAGCCATATCAATCAATCAAGGATAGAACATTTTTACCTTATCACTGTTCGTCGTCCATTTCGCCTTTATTTTGGAAAGACCAATTAAAATTGAATTAATGTTTGATTGTTCGAAAAGTACATTTCAAATATTGGTTTTTATTGTCAATCCAACCTAGACAATTTATTGGGAAATATTCTTCGAACAAACCATCAATAAAGGACACTTAATTTTAACTGATAACATCGACTGTTCTGAATAATTTGATTATTTATTACGCATAGAACGAACCCACCATTAAATTACGTAGTATTCGGGTGTTGTGAGTAATTGAGTTTTGTTTTAATAAAAGATGAAATGACTCCTTCCATTATTATTTACGGAAAGCATTTGGTTTGCGGTATCTACACTACATAAATATTTTGTGCGGTAATCGAAAGTTTAGCGATTCATTGTACTTCCCTATGCGATGTATTCAATAATTTGGGTAAAATTATTAATATTATTAACCAAATGTTACGCACTCATTAATTTTTATTATACGCAAATGTAACGCTATCAAATTTTCTTATTTTTTATCATGTTATTTTCTACGACGCCGATTGTTGATGATCGCCTACATTTTACTTTGATGTTTATTGTTTTTACATGAAGTTAAATTTTACAATTTAACTTCAACATAATAGAGAACATGTGGTCCAATATTCAAAATAGAGCAGACAATTTATGATTTTAAAATAAACTCTTCTACCCAAAAATGTAGGCCAGCAGGGCATGTCATATGAGGTATATTAAATTCAACAGTCTCAACTCACCTATTGTTTAATACTTGAAAATGTGCAGGCAACGAACAATTGTAAAAAGAATACTAGCATATGGTGAGCTGGCTATGACAATGCAAAGACTAGAAACAAGTTTATCAACAAAGATACACAACCGAGAGACCTTTAACATTTTAACATAAATGACTTTTAAAATAAAATTTCATTATTTAGTGTAACAAATGTAAACATTGAACACAAATCTCGATTTATAAAACTTAATACTACTTATGCCATATAAAACAGTAGATATTAAGAACGTTGTATTATTTAAACAGTTATTAACCTTATATTGAAATGGATGAGGTCGCTTATCTAACGCGCTGTTAATTTCACATGGAGCTGTATTCTCTGCACATTTGCATTGATAAATTCTATTGGCACTAGGGAAGGGAACATTGACACAATTAATATGAAAATGATCGTATTGTCCGTCGGCTTGTGTGCCAGGCGTGTAATTAACTGCGTTCCACGGGAGTCCCTAAGGGGCACACTCTAGGGACTTGACTTTATGTCGCAAGTACCAATTGTTTCGGAATAGGTTAGTGTAATTGAATTTGTGATGTAAAAAAGTAATATTAATATATTATTGCGGAAATTTTAATAATTTGCATACTAACTGTCTTCTGTACAGAACAGAAACATGACTCCTGTAAAAATAGAATCAATAAAACTCATTAACTTTCCCGAAAACATTCAAATTCCGCAATCAAATTTTAACTTACTTTCAATATACATAATTAAATATTTCTTTAAAAAATACACACGCGAAGGTTCTTGTATTTAGGAATAGAGACAAGAGCACGCCTAGCTACCACAGACTAAAATTTTCTTATTAAATATGAAGTCTATACATTGTACTTCAAACTGAAGAATTGGACTTTAATTTAAAAAAATTGTCAATTTTTTACCGGTTGATGTGACCTTGGTAATTTATACTTAATCATGCTTTATTGATCTATCGTTTAAATAGCAAGCTTATGTATTTTTATAAGGTATTTCTAAGGTACAGAACAGAAACATGACTTAAATATTTATATGTACTTCTTATTAAGTAAGTATGAAGTTATTAATCAGGTTATTGGTAATTATTAAAAATAATTAGTAATTTATGTAAGAATTATGTTAAAAAAAAGGTTATTCCCGATTGACCTACTAAAACTGTTTTGAACAAAAGGGAGCACGGTCAATTATTAAGCAATTAGTTCCGCGGCAGTAGTGCCGTCAAGCAGGAAGTGTCGGAGGTTATAGATTTACTTTACATTAAATTACAGGATAAAAATCATATTCTTACTTGTTATCAGGTCACCAAGATACAAGGTCTCCTCTCACATGTAGTAAGAACAAGTGTCGGGTGGATGAATGACATAATGAAAACTGTGAGCGCAGACAATATGTTCTAGAAACAATAATTCTTCAAGGGTATAGTATATATCATGGATCTCTCATAATAAAAAGTTGACACAATCTAGTGGTAAGCTCAAAATATCTACTCTTTAAATATTATTTTAATCGGTCGACGGGGAAAAGTAATATTTAAATTTATGTCACCCAAAAAAAAACCTTGAATTTTCTGATGGTAGGGCGAATTTCTCGATTATCTCCTCAACAAATGTTCATCTAATTTACATGCGGCCACACCTGAGAACCCGAATTCTAACAAAACAATCACTGAAGTGAACATAACATTTAAAAAAAATACGATTAAATGAGAAACCTCATTAAAAATAAAGCTTTCAATAAAAATCAAAATGCTTATCCTTACAACTTATTCTAGTCTATATCATCAAAGAGTTTTTGACATGCCGTATAAACCAAACTCCTTTGTTACGCATACAGCAAGGAGGTCCAAATAACTAATGGTACAACAAAAAGGCCCGCACGTGCCGCAAAGGCCGCAGGAACACCGCGCGACTGATTTATAACAGCATCAACTCTTACAATTGAATCGTTTGTGCAATCCGCGCAAAGTATCTATTAGGTACGTGCTCTGTTTTCAGAACGACAGGGCTGCCACGTTGCTGAAATAAAATACATTAACGCTGAAAATATTTACAGATGAGAAATTAAAAAAAACTGTTTGTATATAAGTTATTAATTTAGTAATATTGTTTTAGTAGCATTAAAATGCGATATCTTATTATTATTTTAACCATTTGATCCCAATATCATATTCTTAATTCAGATTTCAAGTATGATGTTATATAAATGTTAACATTCAATAACTCGACCGATGATATGATCTACCAAAAGATTACCCATGTCCTGAATTTACCTAAAAATCGTTCTCAAATCAAAGTAATTTTAATGATAAAATAATTTGTTTCGAAATAATAGCTTTTGTTTAATTGAAAAATAACGTTGGTTTCGTCTTATATTGATCGATCCAACATTAAAATTGCACACCAATTCACCAATACACAAATTCTGTCATTTGACTACTAATCATAATGTAGCGTTACACTGACTCTTTTGCATTTCTAGTACAAGTCTTAAATTGAACAATCCAACACCAGCCTATAAAAACACTGCTGCATTTACCTTTCTATGAAAGAAAATATAATAGAAATAATATTCTACAATCCACAACGCGGCCCCAGTGCGGATTGGTGGGTATTCACAACACGACGTAACGTTTCTTTGAAGTATAGAGGAGCTCGATTTAATTTGGTCGACCATCCTCCATCACGATTGATCCTTGAAAAAACAGCTTAACCTCTGTAATCATTTTGTACATGTAATTCTCTGACTTGTATAATATTTTTAAGAATATCGTTAGTATTAGATACCTGTTATACTAGGCGATGCAGTCGCTAAGAATAAAGCTACGCTAGCACCATATATTGGAGCGAAGCGTAATACCTTAAAAAAGATTTTTTTTTTGTTTTGATGGAAATTTTAGCAAATTTCAAAATTCAGGCTCCGTCACAATCTGGTCCTAAACCTGATTCAGTCCTTATTCGATTCCACACAAAAAATATTAAAATCGGTTAAGAATTCGAGAAGTTATGGCGTAACGGACATTGCGCCATTAAAGCTGATCCATGGGAGCTTCGCTCGCTCCGCTCTAATAAGTAGTTTTAAACTCATATTTTATTAAAGAATAATGACCATAGAAGTATGAGCCGTCGCGCCTTAAAGTGTTGCGTCAGTGCAAAATAAGTTACAAATTATTCTCCAAAATTTCAAATTACAGCCACTAATCGTGATTTTTGATAGAAGAACGAGGATTTTTCATATTTTAAGAAAATGTGATATGACCTCAAAATCTAAGTAACTCTTATTTTTGTTTCTAGCTTTCTTGGATAATCTTATAATCTTGAAATTTGATAATTCTCCTTTAGACTAAGATAGTAGGCGTTTTGAGGCCTAATAGCACAATTAAAAATTACCCTTTCTGAGTCGTACTTTTAAGTCTAAGTACAAAAAAAATGTAGTCTTGAGAGAGTTATAATTTATTTTTCTGACATCCTTATATCTGTTTGCGGTAGAAACTGTGAACAAATCACTTTACTTATGAAGATTCGTCTTGGGACTATAATTCAGAAATGTAGTTTGTTCACTTAACACATGACACTTTTTTTCCGTCGTCATATTATTGAGACCGACGTCTTTTGTAGGCAATTTATCATCAAAAACTGGTATTTATTGATTCCATTGCCTCATATTTATCGAAATCAAAATGTTTTAAGTATTTAAGTCTAGATAGTCAATTTTTATTGTCATTGAAATATGAACATTTATTCATTATACTAATAGAATATGTGGAATCTAGAGATTATTATGGTGAAACATCTCCTTAAAATCGTTACTTCTTATTTGATGTTCACTGCATAAATCCACAACTTTAATGATATAATTATAAAACTCTTTTCTAAATTACTTAGTAAGTTATTCTGATCCTCTTTTTTGAGTTCGGCTTTCTGTAATTTCTAAATTTGGGAGGCTTTATGTATTCTTTTGTTTATTTCATATTTTTTAGGTCCGAAACAAATAAATATAAATGACTCGGTTAAACTACCCTTATTAATTACACAAACATCTGCCTTTTCTGGGACACAAACCAGTCGTCTGAAACAGAATGAACTGTCTGTTTTCTTTTAAATCAAGATGACATTAAAATGACGGAGACAAAACATTCTGTAAGTGTACAACACTTCTTTGCTGATCGTTAGTCGAGGGAACAGTCAATGGAGTAAAAAGACTATATAGAGATAAAATATCTATACTATATAGAAATAAATTTATCGAAAAAAAACTGTTTTGCAAAGTCTTAGATTTATTAAACCGTCCTCGTATTTTTTGTCTATTACAGAAAATGTAATGATCTGTAACCGGAACAGGTTAAAATGAGCAAGTATCTTTACTTATATTGTTTTTTTCTTTGTCTTAAACTTCAATTTAGTCGAGAGAATATTATGTTCCATTCATCGATGATCCAGGGATAACCACATCTATCATTCATAAATGATTTCTTATTATCATTTCAATTGTCTTTACTTCGAAAAGTACAACATAGCAAAGTCTATAGATTATATTATAACTTTTATTTTATCATAGAGTCTCGTAACATTACAATTACAAGATTCGAAGTTATTCACTGAAGTATTAACCAACAAAATTTAAGCGACACATAAACACTTAATATTTTCATTGATTACCGTGAAACCGTCTAATGTTATCGAAAGTAATAACGATAATTACCGAATAAAGCATTGTGTGTTATAGATGGTGTTTTAATTTAATTGATTGTAAGGGCATGACTGTGAGCGCACCCTATCTTTGCATAGAGCGCGTGCCCCAAGCGGTGTTCAATGTGCTTGTACCAACATCCCCACCCTTAATCTACTTACGATAGTAATATGATATTTTATTCAAAGTTTTCAAAATACTCTAACTGATACAAACATTCTATAGAGATCTCTTATCATTTATTCCTTTATTCCACATTAATCACCATCCTTTTCTTTCTTTAAAAAAAAAAACTGGTTGGTTGCCTGTAAAGTCGGTATACGGGCGAAAGTTTTACGTGACAACGACTTTGAGTGGTAAAATAATTTTAATGTTAATATTCATTCGTATAGTAGGAAGAAGGATGAAATAATAGTAACAATTTAAAACATTTATTTATACAAAGAATTATATTTAAAACATTAATTTATAGGCACGCGTCCCTTCCACTTTTTATGTCTGTCTCTCTCGCTCTTAGGCGGGCTAACCATGCCCGAGTGGAATGGGACGCGTGCCTCTCACTCGCTCTCATTGTAAGCGCATAACGTGAGCGGAGCGTAACGCAGTTTCTTGAAGTGTCACCCGGCAAACCAATTTATAAGACGTTGTCACGTCAAAAGAAAATCAAACTAACATTACTTACGAAGATCGGTTTTGTCAACAATTAATGACTTATGAATCCTGATGGTGTAATAATAGTAATCAGGAAGAATTCAGGCCTTTGTTGGATGCCTTTGTCTCTATATGGCTAATAACGTGTGTACACTGGTTTTGCACCAATTATAACTAAAGGATATTAAAATACATCATATGAAAAGTTTTCTATAATTGTCTTAAATTTTTTACGCTTAATTTTAATTATGAATAAAGAAGATAATTTTTCGTGAATTAAAAATATCGACTATATAAAGACACGTCACTATTTCATGACTTTAGCAAGGACATTTTTGCGGGAGCGTGATTTTGTTTTATTTATAACGTACTAGTAGACCCGGCCACGCGTTGCTGTGTATTAAATGAAAATGAAACCTATCCTATGTATGTCCTAAGTCGGTTGAGTAGTTTCGGAGTTAATCGCGGTGAAATACTGCGACAGCGAATTTTGATATACACCTACATATAGATTTGTGAACATGCACGAATATTGTCAACTGAAAAATAAGATTAACGAAAAAATATAAAACCTGCTTTTATTAATTTTTAATAAAAGTAACCTTAAAAGTCCTGAATATCATCTAGAACCAAATTACTTCACAATACACGACATCAAATTCGATGGAGTTGCGATGTTTAATTAGAGAGCTTCCATGGCTTCATCATCAGGTCCTTTCCAAATAGTAATAATATTGCATTATCAGCCATTGCATTGCATTGCACATATGCATTCAAAATTTCAACTAAATCAGAAACCGAGAAGTGACTCTTATTTAATTCGCAAGATTTGATTATAGCCAGACATTGGGACAAGTATCATTAAAAAAAAGTGGTAATAGACAACGGCGAAAGGTCTTTTAGCACCCTTAAAAGAAATACAACACAATCCCCATACCCTTATGAAACGTACGTAAAAAGATTGATAATTAAATAAACAATCTCCACGGTTAGCGCTGGATAGAGATTGTAGTAATTAGGAAAAAACTGTCGCGTATTTTGTGGTCTACTGGAAGAGTATGGTGATAACTTCCAGTATCAATGGTCACCTTTACGACACCATTTAAGTGTAAACGGTTGACTGTGCTCTGCAGAGCACCACAAGATCAATAATTAATATCAATATTATAAATTAATCAAAATCATTAGCTGTTAGAGGATGTTCGATCTTAATCGGTTCCAATTTGAATCATAGCTGTAGGTACAACGACATCAAAGTATGTAGATAACATTTTAACATGCCATTCTAAATGATGGTTTAGTCCTCCGCCCCAATGAACAACAATATTGTACAAACAATCAATTCCGAATAATCCGTAAGCCCGCCGGCGCCTGCTGTAAGCGGATAGCCGGCCGGTGCGCCGGACCGGTCCGGATCCGATTTGTAAAATTAATCTCAATTTTGATTTCGTAGACCTATCCAGTCGATGAATTACGATGAGGTTACGTTGTTAATTATTAGAAAGTTAAATATTTCTGAAATGATCATATGACATCTTCATAAGGATTTTCTTTGTGTTGTGACGTGATCTTTCACATTTTCTAGCGATAATCTCTCTTTCTCTCTAGAAAAGTGTACACACTACAAGGACACAATAAGCTAATGATGATAAATTCCATAAATGAGCCATAATCATTGTAGTAAATTATAGAATGTCCAACTCTTTCACATTTTTCTAGTGATAAAGTGAGATTATCACTAGAAATATAAATGCCATATAAAGAGAGATAATCACTAGAAAAATGTGAAAGAGTTGGACATTTTATAGTTCACTACAATGATTATGGCTCATTTTTTGGATTTTATCATCATCAGCTTATTGTGTACTTCCAGTGTGTATTATGTTTTCTCTAATTAGATAAGTGTTTCGACGACAGGACTTTTCCAACAAGGCAAGACTGTCATCAAAACACTTTAAGGGGAATTATTAATTTATCGCGAAATAATCTGTAAAAAAATTTAGAAATTGTATAGTGTTCTAATAAAAAAGAAAATATTTCTAAAGCTCTAAAGAAGGAACAATCACAAACGAAAACAAATTGGTGAAAAGTCCATAGTGGAAACGTTTTTACGGCGACACTCTCATAATTGAAACGTTCTGCCACTTATTAAGCCAAAGGATAAGCGACTCTCAGAGATCGGCTGTGATTAAAAAAAAAAGAAAATTGAGTTCAATTTGCAACACAGCACATGAATAGGTTACTTATTATAGGTTACACTGTTACAATCAAAGTTTCATTGGATATTATCGTAACAGTAATATTTAATTGCTAACAGTTTCACTGGACTTCACATTAGGATTCCCTGTGTCGTGAAGATCAGTATTTCTATTTAAACTAAGCATGTGAATTCTTGTGAATTGTTGAGTGTGTGTGTGTGTGTGTTTGTGTGCGCATATGATCTCTTTTGTTACTAACTCGTAATTTGGCTAGGCTAGAAAGTTAAAAAATAAATTATTTTCCTGTGCTGCTATTGGTGGAAATTTTTCCTTGCGCACCGATAGCTACCTCGGCCCAGCTCTAGTAGAAACGCACCCTTAATCCGAAGCATGAAGATGCTCATAAAATAATTTTTGGTCACCCATTCAATGATAGGCCCTGGTGAAAGTAGCTAAAAGGCGCACTGCTCGTCAATAATAAGGCAAAGATACGATTGGCGTATCCTTAATACATGTTAAAGTTCCAGACCAATCCAATATGGCGGCAACCGTATCGCATATTTTAGGGCAGGCAAATATCAAATGCTCTTATAAATACACATAAATAATTATTATTAAGTAATAGTTTTTAATAACAAACCACACTATAACTAGTGCTTTATTTATACATTTTTATGATTTTTCGCACATATAGTAAACCACGCTACCACTGTAAATTTGACGGCATTTATATACCCAAAACTATTCCTAATCTTCTTTCCCTAACTAATCTTAAATATAACACCTCTTAAATGAGGTAATACGTTATTTACCAGCTATGAATAGACGAATAAAACAGGCGACAAGCCCTAACGTCGTAATCGGTAGTAATTAACGCGCCTCTAGCGCCCTCTCTCTAATCCTTTCAAAGGACGTTGTCAAAGTAACGGCTGAAATTGTTTATTCAATTCTATGGATTGCTTTCATTGGCGTCAAGAATTAGCCAGATTTATAAAGGTAATTGGTAAATGAACGTCGTGATTATGAAATGTGTTAAGTTAATATGTTGCTGACGAGATCATAATTTTGACACTCACTCAAATGCCACCCAACGGTTGGCTGATAGAGATCGTTCTAAGCGATAGGACCGCCTATTGTAGCACCCCTTAACGTTCACTTTTTTAAGATATATATATGTATATATATATTCATTCATTCAAATGCGTTAAATCATTTATTCATTAAAATTTGGTTTTCGTAACTTTGTGCCCGCATCACTCTTTAAGTAGTCGTTTTCTTGACTTGAGGTTATGCATTTTGCACTTTTATATAAGTTTTCCTACAAATCCTTACATAAAATTCCAACCGTTCCGTGAAGTTTTCGTACTTTTCTTCTGTTGGCGCAACTGTGTTTAGCAAGGCTACTTGTTTTTATTACTAAAAACCCACATTAATCAATAAGTAATATAAAAAATTGGGAATATTTTAGATACGTACTAAATATCGAAGGCAAAGAGAAAGAATTTTTTATTTAAAAATAAAACCGGCAGAGAGGCTGGAACGTATTTAAATTGAAAGCATGCATAAGCCTTCATTAGTTGCCCAATAAGCAGCATAATTTCTCAAAAAAATAGCACATAGAGAAGATAATCACAGAGCAGAAGCTCTTCGCACAAAGACTTACTCAATGGTCAGTACCTATAAAAGAAAGAAAAAGACCCCTCGCACCGAGGGTCGTACGAAACGAAAATCCCCGATTAATTGGTCCTCGCGAAGCGGATCGGTACTAAATTAAACATTTTCTCTTATTTAAAACCGAAATGAAGTCCATTTGAATTCGGTCCGGCAGTAATTACAGAGTTTACGACGTGCCAAAGCTTACTGTCGGCCATTTTGCTAAAATGGCGGAGTCCCAACGGACCAACGCGACACCGCTTGGAATTAAATTGGCGATGTTTCAAATACGACTAAATTAATCAATGCATTAATTACCCAAGTTTCCGTACTGTAGATAGTTAAATAGTTTATGTCTGCTTTATTGGAATACTTAGGCTTACCCTCGTACATTATTTTTTAATTTTTTATTATGGTCTGACAGACCCAAAATGCAGAATTTAGAACATTGCGTATTTGACTGAATTAAATTTTCTGTCCGTCTTTATACTTTGTCCAATGTAGGATGATACTTTTGACAGTTGACACCTATTTAGACGGTATAAAGTTGCTATTGCAATGTCAAGCCAAACATAAGGAAACAAACGCAACCTTAGTAGGTAGCAATAAAGAAGTGACACCTGTCAAAAGTATCATCGCATATATATTTCGCGTAAAATTTATTTAGAGAACCAAATACTTAGTGATTAACCTTGACGATTGACCTTTTGCCTTTTTATCTAATTTTACATCATTAAATAAAAAATATTTCAAATATAGTTAATTTGTACAAACTATGATTTTTACCCAAATCTACAAAAAATTGTATACTCTTTCATAGGCACTAAATTTATAGCAATACTTTTATTATTATATTATTAAAATTATTATATTGAAGTAAATATAAAACAGACAAATGATATATTGAATTTTTAAAAGACTATTATGGTGAACACACGCTTTTCTGTTGCATACATTTAGCAAATCTCTAGATGCGTTAATAAACTTAAACCGTTTCAGATGTCAAAGACTCAATAAGACGCTGCGACCGAAGTGTTGTTGACTATATACATAATCAACAGCACTTTGGTTTATTCAATTACACCGGGCCCGAAGTAGAACAGTGCATATACTGTTAGCATTTGATAAAAACCTCATTGGATTTTGAAAAATAAACATCAATAAGTAATTGATTTTTTTTTGTTGATATGATAAGCACAAAAAAATGGTAGCCGCATACACGCCTGATTTTATAATAGTGAATTGGAAGGTTTGTAGTTAATATTGGGGGAAAGGCCTTTTCTGTACGACATAATCATCTAGTAAATAGGTAATAATAACTATGGAAAATGCGAACACTTGTTGAAAATGTCAACATGCGCATATGGTACGCAAAGTACGTTAAGCTGAGGCACAATTCTTAGCAGGCACTTGACAACTATCTCGCTTGATGGTAAGCGACGATGCGATCTAGGATGAGACGTGCTTGCCTAGAAGATATGTATTCACTTGTTACTTGAAGACCCCTGAAATTGTAATTGTGAAGAAGGAAATTTGAAAGCACTAGTAACGGAATATATCTTTTTATAATTATGTCAATATTTTTGTCCAGCCTTATACAATTTAATCTACCGTTAACTATTCTAACTGGCTAACTAGATATCGTCCGTGTAAAATAATACTATGATGTGAATGTATGAGCACTAGGAGCAGCAACTATCAGGAACAACGAATCTTCATAGAAATAACGCTTTCAAAATAGACTCTGTGAACAATGACGTCTTTTCAATATAATACAATACAAAATCTATGACAACGATTTTAAATGGGAACTATAAAGACCAATCATCATTTTTATTATGGCAGCAACAATAGGTATTATCAATAAATGGTTACAATAATGCAGTCTGCATTCACGAATCGGAAGGAAACACTTGAAGATAAAGAAAAAAACTAATCGCCGATTACGGAAACCGCCACTACGGTGATTGGAAAAATTTTCCTTCTCTAACTTTTTAAATTGGATTCCATTGAAGCTCGGTTTGGTTCGAATGCTCCGGAGACTGGAGCGGCAGTAGATAATGTGATCTACTCAATACTTTACTATTAAATTGCATCTCGGAGAATCGTTTACGTGAGGTAAAAGATGGCTTTATTTGTATAACGGGTATTTTGATCTATATTTATTGGAGCCCTTATTTGCAAAGAGGTTTTATTGTGTTTCAATCGAAGAGTGAATAGAAGTTTGTCCATTTCTTTTTGATTGTTTAATCTAGGTTCGCACTACACTTTTATACACATACACCTGTCTACGGCAGAGATTGACATCCGGGATGATTATTAAAACTGATATTCTCATAATCATTGTCATCATCTCAGCCAAAGAACGCCAAATGCTGGACGGAGGCTTTACCCAAAAAAATACCAAAGTAAGAAAGTAATAAGGTTGCCAGATCCAGGCGATTTAGTGTTCACAGTAAAATACTATAATTTGGAAAAAGCTGTTACCTATTTTGTGCTATAATTGAAGTGTATGGTGTTTACCTCGAGTATCATGAGCCGCTCAATGAAATAACGATACCCTTAATTGTGAAGGGCCGGTGCTACTCTACTCTGCCAGACACCATATAGCAATAATACTGCTCTCAATAATAATTACCACTGCTTGGGAAAGCAGCCATCGTGTGGATGGTTGCGATAATGTCATTTCATCCAATTTCCTTAGAACAAGTGCTTTAAGAAGTGTAACTATGTCTGTGATTTTTCTAAATTCTTTTTTCGTCATCTATACTTAACTGCATTCTATCAAATGATAAAAAAATAATTCACATTTTAAAGTTGGATAGGTGTATGTATAATTTTCAACTTACCGCATCTCTGGGCTGATCTTCTTCCGTAGTCTCTATGTCAACGCTCTCGTCGCTGTCACGGTCACTTTTGGTTGAATGTGCTGGTGATGACCGCAGCGATGTGCGGAGCGGGGAGCGGGGTGGTGAGCGAGGTGATGAGCGGAGCGGTGACCGGCTCCGTCGCGGTGATGACGCTGTCGGTGACCTGCTTTAGATTAAGACATATTAGGATCAGGATATTCTTGTTATATTGTATTTTTGCTACACTAAAACACATTTCACAAAAGGTGTTGAGAGAGAGAAAAAAATTCAGCTCAATTGGATAAAAATATATGTTTCAAAGTTGAGTTGCAAGATTTCACCCGAACAAACATATATTGCAAATTAATAAAAGTTTGCAATATAGAAAGCCTACATTAAACATAACAGACTCCTAAATAAGAGTTAAAGTCTGCGCATGGCTTTATTTAACATCACAAGCACATTTCACATAACTTAAATACCATTTTGTCAAATGAAGAGTTATGTAAGCAAAATATATGTATTAAATAAGTACTTCTGTTCTTATTTCAATTGAATGTCAAAGTTTTAAATACGACATTGTTTATTTTTCTCAATTTTGTGAGTCTACCTACTTATTTTAGGTACGTTTTAATATCCAGAAAAAAGGTTAGGTTAGGTTACACGACTATTAAAACTATTTTCATTTGAAAGCTGTTTTGTTTACAATTTTCATCATAGAAGTACTTAAAATCGAAGTTTAGGCCAGATTATTAGTTAACTGTTTAAAATGATAAGTTGATTAAGAATATATTGCTGCCTAAATGGTAAAATTTACAGAGAAAAAATGGTAAACTTATTTCGTAAAACTAAATTATAGATTATATTTTTTTTCAAATTGTCTTAATCTTATTATGTATTTTAACGGGTGACAGAAATACATACTTTTATATGAACACCTTTTTCGTAAATCTATTGTTATTGAAGATATTTGTTATCATCTAGATATTCTAAATTAATTATTAGGAAACAAGGTTGTCGTCAAATTAATATACGCCCAATATTATTCTAATGAATGTTATACGAAAAAGTAATTCTGACTTAGAAAAACATGTGAGACATAGTCTGCTAATAATGTATATAAATACACCGTGATTCTATATCAATTTGCTTCCATGGTAACTCCTATTCAAAATGTGATAAACAACTTAAACTTATGATTTTATAATTTTTGCTTAAAAATCAATGTAGAGGAGTAAAATACAAAACGTACCTATATTTTAACTTATTTTACTAGATGTAAATATACGAAAAACTACATTCTTAATAAAGATGCAATATTCTCTTGTAATTTAATTAACTTTTTTGATATTATGGAAAACATTAATATGTAATATCACATATATTAGATTTTGATGTTACTATTACGTGGTATAGACCCCGGCAAATAAGTTGAATTGGTTTTAAAATCAAGTGACATGCGCAGTAGTAAGTTTGGGTACATTATTCAATTTCTGCGCAAATTTATTGTTTATGGTTGGATTCAAGTTATAAGCCGCGACCGATATAGTATTGGTTATAGATGACGTGATTTAGTCGGAACATCGTGAGCATTCAAGAGATAATGCTACAACACCTCTACAAAATTATAATTCAATCGTCACCTGTTAGGTGACCGTGGTGGCGATAGTGCTGGTGACAGCTGGGGAGAATCCAGCCGGTGTGAACGCACAGGCCTGAACGCCCGTGGTTCTTCCAATGCGCTCACTCCACTAAGCGCCGTTAATGCGCCTGCGAGATAAATAGTAATTTCAAAATTCATAATAATATATCTATAATTATTTTTAACACTAAATGATGCTAAAACTTTATTGAAATATAGAGAAGAAATATTAAAAATATTTGACTTACATGAGATTTACACACCAGGCTCTATTTCGCCTAGGTGAAAATATTTAACTAGTGCTCTTATCTTGTCAGTGTATTCTATAATTACTTAGAGAAATAATAGTAATATTTCTTACAATCACACCAATTAGCCTAGCCCAAAGTAAGCACTATATGGCTTATGTTATGGATACTAGGGTAACCGATAGACATACATATATGATAGATATGTAATTTATATGTATATGTATTTTATTATAGATATGTAAAAAAAAAGATATATATAGAAAAGAATTAATTAAAAAAAACAATAGCAATAACAATAGCTAATTAAAAAATATTAGCTATGTTCTTACCTGGCGTCCACAGCGACGGTTTTAGCCAGGGTATAGCATAAGGTAAGGGTAGTCTAGCGCCCCACACATAGTCCGCTAGCCTAGGCACAGGCGCATGGGCTGGTGGACTAGCAGGAGACCGCTTGGTGTCACTCACTACTTCTGCCTCCGGCCTGCGAACAGGGACTCTTCTGGAGCACAATTTTAGGCTGAACTGGTTCTTCAGATTTCTTTGTTACAAAAAATATTTAGTTATAATATTAAAACATATTAATTGTCCTGTTTATTATCAAAATGTCCCGATGTTTTTTGATCTTTAAAACTATTTAAATTTTCGGAAAATGTCATAACCAAAAATTTTAATTTTTTATATTTGTCTGTCAAAAAGCCAATATTTTACCTATAAGCAACCGGTTGCAGGAAGTTTGAAAAGACATGTATAAGGACTTATCATTGAATCCTTAACTATCTCCTATCCTAAAGCCATGTGGCAGTAAATTAAACAGCTTAAACACTTTACACCATCAGTGAGGTATAGTAGTATAACTCAAGATAGATTACAAAGGTGGTGAATTGGCTATAAAAATTACCTAGCAGCGGATAGCATCCTCTTGCGTGTACCACCATTGAACATAGCCTTCACATCTTCCCACGCGTGGACCACCTCATCAGGCGGGGTGCCACTCAATTTCATATGCCTACGCCAGGAGTTGAAGTTGGCGGCGTCTGGCTGCACGTATTTGTCCCCTGGGCCCACTCGGTGAGAATGGAAGATAAACTTGTTGGGTGAGAAGAAAAGGCCGCAGTATGCGCATTTGATGCATTTCGCTCGGGAAGAGTTGTATCTGTTTCGGAAAAGAAGAGATATTGATCGCCTACTTCGGCAACAATTATACTGAGCATGGAGTTGAGTTGAATAGTTCAGATAGAGCGACCTGGGGTATTATTTTGTTCAAATTAATTCCGAAAACTAGAAATTACGCAGATTCTTATAGGTTGCTAATCTGTCACAAAAAGCTATTCTGTAATAGTGATTTAACTTCTCAGGCATGTTAAACTGTCTTGTACAAAGCAAGTTTGCAATACCTATGACATTTTCTTTCTTAAATTTACCTGGCTGGGAGGAAAGCTCCTCGGCATCCCCAAGCGCACTCATGATGGACTGCGAAAGCGAAATCGTCAGGCAGTCGAGGCGGAGCATTATCGCCAAGAAAAGACTTGCAGAGCCGTTCCGCTTCTCGGCGGGTTATCATACCTGCAAGTCAATGATCCCAACTAGTTATTATGAACAGCATTTAAATAATTATTGTGATATTTAGTATTTTTTTATTTGCAACAATAATAACAAGTTTGGCAATTATAATAATATCTGTTTAAATAACCTCTGAAATAAATTATTATAATAAAAAAATACTAGAAAAAATCGACTCGGGTCACAAGTAAATTCTCAGGCGGCATTCCTGCAGAATTTATCTTATAAGATCGCATTGAAAAATGCATAAAACATATAAAAATTAGATTACCTCTGAAATCATCTAAAAAGGAGTGTCAGCAAATGACATTCACAAGATTCCTTTTTATTTTGATTTTAATAACGATTTTTAATACTTACCACACCGCCTCGAAGAAACAGGCATAGCGCCAGCTCTCCTCAATATCTCCAGCTGTACAGGGGTGCATTGTACACACGTTATGCCCAAGGCTACTCTTCGGTTATGTATTTCATTGTAGGAGAATTGTTTTAGTAATGTGTTAGATATTTGTGCCAAACATAGTCTCTCGACACCTTCAATTATAAGTGATACTATCGGCACTCCATAAAGCAGCACTGTTCCAACCTACAAATTATTGAATGTTTAGAAGGTAAAAAGAGGTTAGCGTGTAACTCAAGACAGAGAGATTCTGCCACATACCCCAATACATCCAAAAAGTTAATCATTTTTAACGACTATAACTGTAACTTCCAAGTTACCTTTAATTCATTTCCTACTTACATCATATAGGTACTACTAATGGAAACGCTGTTAAAATGGAGTTATAAAATAAGCTCACGCATTGCACGCAATAAGAGCATCGCTCGGATAACGAAAAGTTGCGTATTTGAGTCACATCTGTCGCTTGAGGACGCCAAATATAAGCTTACCTGATTAGGTTTTGAATTCAACTGTAATGCCTTGTGTTCAGATCTGGGTTTCAGGGTTTCTCTGGGAGACATCGCCAAGTTTGTTGCCTCCATCCTAAAGGGAAAGCAATCATAAATTTATAGTAATATTCCTGGAAAAATACTTCATCTTTTACAGTATGTTTTTTCCAACTTCACACGCTCTTTTTGTAATTCATTTCAAAAACAAAAGTTACTGTTATATGGTGATCTAAAAAGTTGGTATTAGAATTCAGCACCAAACGCAATTCTTATTCAATATGTATTGCATTCCAAGCTTTATATTATATTCTGATCAGATGCTTCTTAACTTGAACCATTTACAAAGAAAAGTAAATGACATACTAAAGAAACGCTCAATTAAACTATTGAATTAGAACCCATACAATAAAACTTGGTATGCATCCTGTATTACAAATATACTCGTATAAGCCCTACGAAAAGCGACATTATAATAAAACGACTACATTTACTTTTTGCCGCTCAATAAAATTGCACAGTGAGAAAGCGTCGAACGAATTGGGACAAAAGTGATCATTTTGTATACAAATAGGCAGTTTGCGTGTGAATTTACTGTATCGAATATCAATTGGGTATATTGAGGGGAGGGAGCTAATGTATAGAACACCGCCCCACGTCGAGGGCTGTGAGGGAATAGAAACCTGTTTATAATATAAAATCAAAGCTTTGACGGTATATCTATGAATAGCAGTGGTCTCTTAGTACAAGAACGATTTAATGATCATTTATTTAATGGTAGATATTTCAAGAAAAGTGTTTACTTTCCTTGTGAGGAATATTTTCCCTATTTTGTAACGAGAGTTCTCATAAAATTTTGTTTATTTTTTTACTCGAAATAAGGATATTTACGTTCATAGCCTGACGTACGCGACAAGAAATATTATTACTCTACATGTAATAATATTCAACTTTAATGTCAAAACAACTTAAAAATCCGAATGACATAAAATTAGTTAATTTTGTTTACTTCTCAGGTGGCTTCGTTAATCGAAAATGAAGAAAATACTTTAGCTAAGAATGTGCTTATAATTTAACAATATTTGCATCATTATCATTACTTGTTGAACCTTTTTAAAAATCAACCTCGAAATAGATCATCAAAACAAATATTTGCGTTACGAACTGACATTTCAAGTTCCCCTATCATTTAAATGGAACAAAAACATTTCATCACTCTCAATGATAGATCGCTTTAAACAAACCAATGGCCTTAATGTCAAAAATCAACATAGGGTTGCCAACGAGCAGGTCATTAAAGGGTGTGATTAGTAAATTTGTGCCACCCCTGCGTAACTCGCGCCCGCCAAAATAATTGATTAACTAAATGACATCACTTTATTGTAACTGCATATGTTCCTTTTTGTAGGGTGACATTTCTCTTTTGATTCTGTGGTGATTTCGTAATATCATTTGCTTAATAGCATCATGTTCGTAACAAAATTGAGGTCGTTACTTTCTACACCATTGTTTTGGGTATAATTATTTTTTTATCGGAATATAATCAAAGTATGACATGTAAATTAATAATAAGGCATTTATATTTTCTTTTTTTATAAACCTTATCAATAACTTTATTGAGCGAAGCTCTCTTTTAGGCAATTCACAAATTCGCTTGTTTCTCTTCTGCTACTTAACGCTTCAACTGATTCAAACGAATTTTGGCATGAACATACATGATTATAACGTGACGGACATAGGCTATGTAAAAAAAATATAGACTTTATCATGGAGGAATAATCACCGAAACAAAAATTCAAAAGCTGATCACAGCCAAACCGCTGATACTACATTGATGAAATTAGGCGCCAAAATTCACATCATGGTCGTGACTAATGTGCAAAAAAAAGTTTTGAAATCGGACATACCATAGAGGAATAATCACCGAAAGAAAAATTCTAAAGTTGATCACAGCCAAACCGCTGAGACTACATTGATAAAATTTGGCGCCAAAACTCACAAACGAAGGTAAGATAGTGCTTCGCTCAGTATTTGCAAACAGCAGCATGCATTGCAGACCTAGTTATAATAACTCTACATATTATGACAAAAGCTTTTTGTATCGATGATCTACTTTATATTTTTCAATTCACTTAACGATTGAGAAAAGTATACACGTATGATTGGCGGAACGCAATTTTCTAATTATTGTTACTAGAAAAATGAGAGGACGAAAAATTTTAAAACTATTATTTATTTATATCAAACTATTTTTATTAAAATAATCAACATATCTCAGGTGTCGAGCGGGATCCAAACCCACAGCCTCAGGCCATCAAAGCGAGTAATTTTCCAATGATTGCGCTACCGACAATTTGATGGACCCGTTGAATATAAGAAAGTGTTAAGCTTTAAGTGAAATCTCTTCATGTTCTCAGTAACTACATGCCTACAAAATCAAATATTATACTTTTTCAAGTCTCAAACAAACGATATATGAAAAACTACTTTCCTTGGCTTTAAAAAAATAAATTAATCATAATATTTCAAATTTCACGGCACAGTGGTTAGGTGCACTTGATCCGCGAACAAAAGTTTACAAAAGATTCACTTGTAATTATAAATCCCTTATTGGCCCATATGGTGTTGATATCTGCGATACGGCTCCCGGGGGCCATGGGATGAGCACATGTGCCACTTGTCTCGGAACTAATCGTTTTGGGGAAGCTTACCATGCTACCAATTATTAGTAGCTGTGAGAAACTCTTCTCTCTTTTGTTTATGAACACTGTTTAAAATTGTAATATGTAATCGCATCTCATTTTATTGTAATTTTTACTCTTTTCATAGATACCTTATTTTTTGTTATAAAATATTTGTTGTTCCAAGCTCTCTAAAGTGAACATACGACTAATTATCCTAAATATTCTTATAAACAAACGATTCACTCTTTTGATGGAATTAAACCATTGAACTTATACAAAGAATATAAACAATGCGTTAACACATTGTAAATGATTTAATATTCCCGTTAACTCTTTGTAGTAAACTAAATGTAAATGCTTGTTACCACTTGTACCAGTGGGTCCACATCCGCAGCACATCGGCAAGGATCAACCTAGTCCTATTCCACTAGTTTCAAACTGACATTCCAAGCGACGGGCTACGGCTATCTTAACGTTTATATTCTCACGTTTCCATTTTCTATCATAAGCGGTAATAAATATTATCATAATTAACTTCAAACTGTCCACTCCGCTGTCTGACTTTGAGTTATAATTTTATAACAACTTGGATGAAAATAAAGTCACAGTTGACTTTCCAAAATTAAGCATTTATTTTTGTAATGAAGTCACAATATTTCATGGCCTTTTAAATGGTTTAATACAATAGTTCTTCTAAGAGTTTGTAGTCCTGCAGAGCCTTTTTAAGATTTAAGGCATTTAATTCTGACAATTTAAACCGGTTATGTATTTAGAGTTGTATTACTGAAAATGCTAAAAGTAACCAAGCACGAAAAATCGCAAGGTTCTTATTTCTGTAGAAATTAATCATAGGTGACCTAGGTGCTAGTTATTTTTTATAATTTTCATGACCAGTTTGCAAAAAACATTTTCAGTAGTCCATTTTCATGTTCTTTAACCTTTTTAAGTAAATGGTTTATTAAAAAGTCACAAGATTTAAGACGGCCAAACGATGTATCTCTCTTGTAGGCTTTTAGTTTTAGTTATTTAATAGGTAATTAATAGAATAGGAGGCTTAAAGCTTATCATTGAAACACATCATATCATTACTAAGAGATGATAGTGCTACTCACTAGACTGTACTGTAAAGTTCATTTCAGTTAAAATATTCATAAATAAACAATTTTATTTTACCTGAACCGTTTATAGAATTTTTGAAATTAGCAACAATCAACTTTTTGCGGCAACATTTATATATTTATACATAGAACCAATAATTGATTTTTTTTAAGCAGTGCCATTGGAAATTTACCTTAGAGCAGATTATATAACTTTGTTATTATTTTATTTTGTAGTGTTGTGACACATAATTAAATTGAATATGGAGAATCTACAAAAAAATAATTTTGTTATGTCCTAGAAAACATTTTCCTTTTTAATATCCAAATATCTTTCCTGAAAAGGAAGCCCTAACCTAAACTAAACTTCGATAAGTATGGAGCTTTCAACTCCGCGTCCATCGCGTTGACAAAATGTTATGCATTTGAGGATAATCCGTGACTAAAGGGACATTCTGGTATCGGTTTGTGTCAAGAGAGTGCAAAGGGATAATGGGGTGACTATATTTTTTGTAGTTAATAAAAATAAGTGTGCTTTATTCATAGTTAAATACGTAATAAAAGGAATAACTTTATTGTAAATGTAAATAATTATTTTAACAATCAATGTTTACATTTCATATATTTGAAGGCTGTCCTACGTAAATGTCAAAGAATCTTAAGTTCTATTTTTCTAGTTAAAAATAGATTAAAGGAACATATTTTTTTAAATAAAGATTTAGATAACTTAAAATGATATGGAGGCGGCTTTTTTCTACAGCATTAATTTATATTAATTTCCCAACTTACTATATGTGACTCTACTAGTGATTGATTTGTTTTTTTTTTATTTATTTACTCTATGGTATAACATTAGTATTTTGATGTAGTGTGGCTCAAGTCCACACTGGTTTATGTATTCGGTTTTCGAAGGTAAAACAATTTTTGCGAAGACAGGGTTCCGGATGGACAGAAAATGTATTATTTCGAGCTAATTTGTGCTTTAAAAAAGCACGTTTAGCTGTTATTCCCAGCTACATACAGTCATTATATCAATACATTATAAGCACCAATCTACACGTTATGGTCGTTTCTGCCTACGATATTGCTATATCCTTAAGAAAGTCGTGGATATAACATTGAGAACACAAGACTAGTGTTGACGAATAGTATTTTGGACTCAATGGTATATAAGTCTAATCTATTCTTAGTAATAAAAGGGTATATTCCCAAATTCTGTCCTTTGAAAGTTTGTGTTCATAGTCACAGGACAAATCCTATGTGCGTCTGAGATCCAACGTCCTTTGTGCGCAATACTATTTAATCTCCATGAGATAGCATTTGGTCCACTTCTGGGACCCCAATTTTTCCGCTCCGTTGTTTGTTAGATAGTTTGCGAGAAACTTGCCGAACTAACGTAAGGGTCTTTGCCAATAATTAAAAGATAAATCGATTCCGTGTAACGGATAAGAAAGTTATTCTGATTTTCTGAGTAGGTTTTGTGGCGTTGCTAAGTATAGTATTCCTTTTACATTAGGTAATATATAGAATTAGGTATATTAAATACGTTATTATGTAATTAAATATAAATTATAATAGAGTTAAGGATTATTTTATGACGTTGTTTCCTAATACATTTTAAAATAATTAGGAAAAATTGTATGTGAACACGTTTTAATTATAATTTCTTTAAAATTTAAGGAAAATATCTTACATTCGAACCGCAGCGATGATATTTTACTATAGAATATTTATTACAAATTTATGATAATAAATAAATATTAGACAAATTAAATATATTGTTTTAAAGCTAAGTAAAGTAGCTTAAACACTTGTGTTATGGAATTCAGAAACAATTATGATACAGCAACACCCAGAGCCGAGACAAGATAGAAAAATTAACACCAATATGGGAGCTTCTCGACCACGGAAGTCTTTTAAAACAATAAATGATCTCAATTTTATTTCATGACTAGATGTCACTGTACCGAAATGAATCGCGCTAACGTTTCGGTTCTACGACTAAACATATAGCTAACCGTTCTTAGCCTTCTTGAATGTTATTCTTAGGCTTTTACTGACAATGTGGTAACAAACACACAAAGTATTGTCATAATACAATTAGGACGATAATACCACTCTAATAAGATCTGAAAATGATGTTCCTGGCTGAAACATAACAGATTAAATTCTCCTGAGATTATTTTCACCGTTATTCAACCGTATCTTTAATATTGAACAAAATTGACGGGATAATATTTTCTTAGAAAATGTATTTCAGCGGTGTTATACCAGTGTTTATAACTTTAGTAATTTAAGCTAAACAGATACTTTTCAAGAATTATTCATCCGTTTTTTAACTTAAAATTATGAAAATTTATTAGATAATAATTGGTTAGTAAGTTAGGTCTGTTTTTTAACAGTAGAAGTAAGAGGTGTCTACTTGTAAGTAGTTTATGTACTTCATTAAAATAAGATAATTAAGTAAGAAATGATGTACTTAGTGCATGAGCTGTAAGTGGACCTAAATAGATAAATAAAATTAACAAGTATATATTACTAGGCGATGCAGTCGCTAAGCATAAAGTTACGCTAGCACCATATATTGGAGCGGTGCGTAATACCTAAAAAAAGAAAAATTGTTTTATTGTTTCGTTAGGAATTTTTGCCAATTTCTCCATCACAATCTGGCCCTAAATTGTTGTTGTTGTGTTGATTCGATTCCACACAAAAACTATTAAAATTGGTTAAGAACTCGGGAAGTTATGGCGTAACAGACATTGCGCTATTGAAGCTGATCCATGAGAGCTTCGCTCTAATCATAATGTATAATATTATTATCTAGAAAAACCTAATATTTTTGTTAATTATGTTTATAAGACTTTAAGCAAGAAAGTTATGATAACTTTTACTTTTGAATCAGATGAAAAAAAATCAATCTATTACTTTGTAAATTTAAGAAAGGGCAGAATTTTCGTCATTTGCTATTTTAAATAAATCAATGCCTCGAAAAGCACTGATATTATTTCCAAGTAAAAACAAACCTGACTACCGTGTACAGAAATTGACGCATTCCTAATTTTTCATACAGTTTTCTTATTAACTGATTTCTGTTATTTACCAACGTATTTTGTTTAGATAGATATTTAATATTACCAAAGTAAAACAGGCTATATATATATATGAACCTACCCTTAGGCTACCACGCTTACGATCTTCATATTTTCCAGCATAATATTCACATCCAAAATTCAAACAAATAATTATCGTGGCGTTTGAGAAGCACAATAGCCCGGGAGCGGGACCTTTAAACAAACTCCGTTTCGAATTCCAAAGCATTCAGCTACAAAATTAATTCGCGACGAACGTCGTTATTTACTCTGTTACTTTGTGCGCTTAATTGGAGTCTACTGGCGAAGACATGGAGTTAATTCGTCGATTAATATTTAATCAGCGCTTTGGGCCGCCCCGCCGTGAATAGACGGGAGCGCGTTTTCAAAAACGTTTAATATTTCAAGGCGATGTCGCTGCGCAAACGGCGCTGTTGGCGATTTGTATACTTTTAGTTTGAATAGGTTTTTCTAGTAGTCTTTTGTTTTCGCATAAACTTGAGTTTGACTTCTAACCGTTTTCATTCTTGTAATACTGACTTCACTTGATTGTAGTACTAGAACATATATTTTTTGATAAGAAATGTAAAAATATATACACTAATATTATAAAGAGGAAAGATTTATATTTTTGTATGTTTGCAATGAATAAACTCAAAAACTACTAAGCCGATTTAAAAAATTCTTTCACCATTGGAAAACTACATTCACGCTGAGTAATATAGGCTATATTTAATGTAGAAAAAATTTAAAGAATTTTGTCCACCCGTGCGAAGCCGGGACGGGCCGCTAGTCATTAATAAATTGATCAAATCATAAACAGATATTGCCCATGGGTTGAGATGTCAGCAATTACGAACGACCCACTTGTAGCACTAGCTTTTAGCTTACAATGAGTGGTAAGCAGAAATATTAATAATATTTGGCGTCTGGTGCGAGTAATATTATTTTCAACAAATTATACTTATCTTTCATCCTTAAAGAAATTAAGTATAGGAGGATATCGTAATTAATTTGTGTAAAATATATTTGCCTAGTTTCAAGAGGATTATGTCTTTTGATCAAAGCTCGTCTACCAGCCATAAGGTAATCTTTGATTTAAATTAATTAATTTTATAGAAATAAGATCATTACAAAGTGTACACGCGTAATAATTTTAACTGATTAGTACCTATTAGTAATATTTGATTTTTAATTAAACGATAAATACAACGATAAATCCTAGACAAAAAATTTACTCACAACATTACCATAATTCTAGAACCAGAAATAACGGATTTTTTTGACAAGATATTCTGTAAAGAATTTCTGTTTCAATAAGGAATTTTCCTGTAATAAAATTACCCCATAAAAGCAACTACGTCCTGATATTGGAGAAAGTCCACATAAAATTCCTATGATATATTTTAGGCATATTATTTGAGTAAACTTGGTGCTCGATGGTGAAATGGTTAATACATTAAACCTACCTTTGATGGACGTTAAAAAACAGTGGATGGATTACCGAAAAGGTTTGTTATCTTGAACTCCTTCGTTATTTGATAGGCACGTAAGGCTTTGGTCGTAGCTGCGTCTACATTTCTTAGTACCCACTAATTTGCCTTGAACTCGTGTGGCGTTTACGTCCCATGACTTTATTCGTAGAGCACTGGTCTTATATCAAAAATATCCTCACGTATATTAATACACTATACCAAATGCATGCCTTGTTTACTTTTAGTAAGATTAATCCTAGTAAGTTAGTATTTATATGTTAATATTAAATGGATTGTACTCAGTTGAGTGAGTGTAAGTATAAACAAATTATAGTTCAAAAAAGAACTAAAAAACACGCTTTGTATGGTAAACCGAACTAAAAAGTAACAAGAAAATTAATGTCATTGTAAGAAAAGCGTGGGGTACTCGATATCGATTATTGCATTTTTATTTATTACCAAGATACCTTACTACTTTTATTTCGAAACGTAGAGATAGTGTATGAATAATTTCGTACAAAGAATCCTACATTTTTAAAGAAAAGATTCCATCTCAAACAAACATACAAATATACAAACAAACAAACATACAGATGAAGTTAATAAAAGCGTGTTAAAAATACATTTAGTAGCGGAAACAGGAGGTGTGTGTGTGCCTCTGTGTAAGTGTGGCTAGTCAGTAACCCAGAAGACTCAGATTCAATTCAACTTGATGAACAACATTTACACTAGTAAGGAGTAAATAGGTACCGGGGACAAACGGACAAAGAGATTTATTTTTATTTTTGTTAAAAGTATCGTATACACTTCTATAAGCATAGAGTAAAAAAACTGTTAATTTGCCATTTATAAATACAAAATTCCATATGATTTGTTTGTATAGATGGTAATTTGTTTTATTCAAATAAAAAATGTATTTAAATTCAATTGAATTAAATATACAATTTGCAAAAAACATGGTTTTACATGATTGTAATTATAATTAAGTTGTTTATCGTATCTTGCCTATTCAGCATTCAAATAGTCACTTATAAATTATTACTCGAAACCCCATATACTTTAGAAATTATTTAAAACTAGCGGCCCGTCCCGGCTTCGCACGAGTGGACAAAATTCTTTAATTTTTTTCTAGCATTCAATGTAGCCTATGACACTCAGCAATAATGTGCCTTTGTATTGGTGAAAGAATTTTTAAAATCCGTTCCGTAGATCCCGAGATTACCCCTTACAATTTAACAAATATACAAACACACAAACTTTACTTCTTTATAATATTAAGTATAGATTATACAAATATTTTAATTTAAACACATTAACAAGCCATTTGAAAGTAAATTTAATTAACTTATTTGGAATAAGGTACCGAATTAATGTTATTGTCCATAAGATAGTCTTTCAGAGTATAAAATTAGTTTCAGTTTGAAATTTTAAATAGCTGTTGTTTGACTTTATCAAGTACTTATTATATTTCGAGTAATCTACATACATACTTTAACGCAATATAAAAACTTTCCCCATCAAAGACCAAGTTAAATAAACAATTCACCAAAATAAACAAACAAGATAACAATGCAAATTGTTCCAGAATTTACTTATAAAAGTAATTGAATTGTCTGCGCGCCCGTAACGACATCTGCCGAGTTTATTTTGACAAGCACAAGAATTACATCTTCATTGCCAGTCGCCTTTTTATTGAGTTTCCCCTAATATTACAGAGGAGTTTTTGTGAAACGACTAGCGAAGATAGTAGTGAGTTCTGTTACGGTTCGCAGGTTATAAGTAGGGGATTAAGGAATTAAGTTTTTTTTTATCGTCGCTCTTATTCATAATCACACGGAGCATTTAAGATTTGCTTGAAAGAAAAATAAATTTTGTGTTGTTAAATTAAAAACGCTGGTCTTTTATTATTTAATCAATCTTTTAGAAATATTATTTATATTCAATTTAAGAATATTTAAGAATAATGGCATTAAAATTAAATTGATAACAGTTTAAACAAGTACAGGAAACTAAAACTTGAAGTTTAATATTTGACATTATAGTTGACATTTATTCCTTGTGGTTATTCATTAAAATTTATTTCAAAAAACTTAAAAATATAAATATTATAAATAAATTATAAAAACTATCTGTAGCATACGCACATTACCATGAAAAGTTTTCTATTAGATTCCGAAATATGTTTATTCATATATAAACGGCTCCTGAGGAATGGAGACGTCACGATCCAATAAAAATATGAAAGTAAAAGCGATTTAGAACCACTAAAAGGTCTTTGAGGTTTTCTTTTCAGTGATTGGACGCCTACTTAACAGTCATTGTCCATTAGTTGAGACATCCGCTTCATCTTTAACTATGGTCTTGTACCCACTTTTATTATTATTTAGTTAGTATTTAAATTACAAGTAGTTAACAGAAATATTGATAACTAGTGGCCCGTCCCGGCTTCGCACGGGTGGACAAAATTCTTTAATTTTTTTCTAGCATTAAATACTCGTATAGCCTATATTACTCAGCGTGAATGTAGCTTTCCAATGGTGAAATAATTTTTGAAATCGGCTTAGTAGTTTTGGAGTTTATTCGTTGCAAACATACAAAAATACGAATCTTTCCTCTGTATAATATTAGCGTAGATATATGGCGTACTGTTACAAGTAATACTATTTAAACAAATAATACTCATCCTTCCTTTGCTTTGCTTTGGGCCAAAGCAGTCGGTAATAAAGCTCTCCCAACAGATCTTTTAGCCACCCTACTTTAAAATAAAGATGTGATTCGATTTAATAATTTCTGAAGAAAAACTCGTAAAAAGAAAGTTAACGAAACGGACTGCGAAAGCGGACAAGAATAGGGCAAAAGTAACGTAGATTCTGCTTGGAAGTCGTTATAATCTAGCAACTTTATTAATATAAAAAGGTATCAACTGTTCGTATGCCACGAACTCTGGCGATAACTAAGGTCATGATACCTCAGGAATCTACTATTTAGTCTGTGGAATCATTAAATCGATAGCACTAGTAACTGTTTATAGTATATACTAATGGTAATAAACAAAGGACCAAAATAGCCGTACTTTATAATGTTAGAAGTAGGAACTTTTAAATCACTTTATTATAGGTAATTAAAATGTTACAAAACAGCTTAATAAACAGACAACCTCAAATCAAGGATAATTATGAAAGTACGCGCGTATCTCAAGAGTTCTATTCAATTGTGGCTACGACTGCTACGATGCTACGGATGTTAGCGAATATAATAATATAAATTCAATCGAAAGAGCACTCTCAGATAGGAGAAAGTTGTAGTAGTGTACTTATTATAGTAAAAAATTATCTAGACTGTATAGAAACAGTTTTTAAGCTCGTTTGCGCCTTAAATACCTAAACATCGGTGTCTATTTCGGTTTTTGCTTAGTAACTTTTGTTGTTGTAACATAGAAAGAAATTTTGTGATATGAGAAAACAAACTGCTTATAACAGTTTTTACATTAAAGATATTTGGAAAAAAAAACGATGTTATCTTATGTCGTAAGTTTAAAAAAAAGCCTCATTATAAGAAAATCACTATGTTAAGCTGACACCGCAAAATCAACTCTGTATCTTCGGTTTTTTTGAGGTACTCTTTCAGTGATCTTGTACTGAAAATAAATGTGATATTGTGTTTAGTCAGTTCTGGTATTATATTTATATGCTCTCTTTTCCATTTATGGCGCCCAACGTGATACTCTTTTACTATGAAGCATTAAAAAACTTTGCTTAATCATTGATTAGCGAAAGATGAGTTGGCAGACTATTTTTTCAGTGCAAGCTAGAAAAATATCTGAGCTCGTAAGGATAACAAAAAGCAAGCGTTATATTTTAATACCAATAATTTAACTAATATTATTAGAAATAGAATTATAATTTATTATATAAACACTGTAATTACACTTAATTAAGCCGAATTTGCAAACGCGAAGAGATTAAGCCTAAATACCTACTCTCAAAACATGTCGGCGGCTAACAGGCAGGTGACTTGAAGTTAATGTAGATATAATGAATTCGCTGCGAATCGCTCGGCCCCTGTTTGTCTTTCAATTAGGAGGCCCCGGGGGACCCAGACCGCCTTTACCCCTCCTCCCTCCTTTAGATACAGTGCAACAAAACAAGGGCTGCCAATTTTGAAGTTTAAACTTCCAAACGGCAATATCATTAGTCAGTTTCTCAAGTATAATAAAAAAATCATGGGAAGTTATACTTCTTTGGCATTAATAAATTTAATAAATAATTTAAATTATAAACAAATAAAAATAATACATACCGATAGTTAACCTCAAATCAATAAACGCACTAAAAAAGTTTCTAATATAAAAACCATTTTTAATAAAAATTTAATAAAGTTTTTATATAATATAAAATTGGTATTATAATATTATATAACTTTTTGTTAACCACCATATATAATGTAAAATCACACACACACAGACATTCATAAATATTCGAGTAACTACCTTGAGCCAATTAGCGGCCAACTTCATCCTGCTGATTTATCCCATGTGTCTTTTGCGGTCAACTTCAACCTGTTACTTTTGTGTTACGATGACTTTTGTGTTACAGTGATGCGCGCGCATCTTAAAATTTCACTCTCATCATTTTTTCATCACGCGCCTAAAGAAGAATAACTTCAAAAATATCTTCTTAAACAATCGTTTGACATATGTCTGTCCATCTCTAAAAATATGAGAAAAAAGAGTTGTGAAGAATTTTCGTATGAAACTAAAACCGGGTATTAGAATCAGTTTGTCGTTTCCTTTGCTTTGCTTTGATGACCGGCATAGTAAATAGCACCAATCCTTGACACTTGTATTTGCGTCTAATGACTCTAGAGGTCACCATATGTATCCTGTAAACCACGAAATGGCGGGAACAGCGTTTCTTAAACATAATATGTTACTGCACGCTTTCATCTCTTGGTTGAGGTGATAAAAATGATCTACTAATGAAATTCTTAAAATTTTACATCCAATATATTGCGTTGTTTAATGGCATCTTGTATAAAAGATAATTACTTGACAATCCAGTTCGATTAGTTGCTAGTAAACTGTAAGTCAACTGTACCAACTGCAAGTAGTTTGTTTTGCTGTAGTTACATTTTAGAAGTATCTTATCTCTCTGATGAAAAGTATTATTGAAAATCCGAAATTGTAAAATTATAGTACTCTATTAAGCGTAACATGCAGATCTTATAAAGATGTTACCAAATTTTATACCTTTGAATAAGGAATAAATGACTATTGGCTACTGTATGTATAAGTAATAAACGATATTTCCCGTTAGTTATTTTTATTGGTCTTGCTCAGTTTCATGGTTTCAAAATTCAATTTCAAAATGTTGGGACATTAGCCTTCCCTATAGATGAAAAGACTATAGAATGGATCATAACCCACCACGTGGGCCCAATGCGGATTAATGGACACTCAATTTTATGTGCCTTGAGTATACGTACGCATCTTTATTGAAGCTATAAGATTGTTACCAATCTTCTCGATGAAAACGTGCTAATGCCATTTATTTCTTGCTCTGTGTTTAGAATCATAATTAATAATCATAAACGGACGACCGTTTGGTGCAACGGTAGCGGTCCTGCCTTTCGCACCGACATATCTGGGTTCAAATCCCGGTAGGGGCAGATGTTTGTATGATGAATACCAGCATTTGTACCTGAGTCATGGATGTTTGTATATATTTCTATAAATATTACTTATTTATGTATGATATATGTATGTCTATCCGTTACCCTAGTATCCATAATACAAGCCTTACAGTGCTTACTTTGGGCTAGGTTAATTGGTGTGAATGTAGGAAATATTTATTTATTTATTTTATTTTATAATATAAGACTTTTTCTTATTAAAGAAGATACACTGATTTTTTTAAATATAACATAACTTGTGTATAAAAGAAAAAAGATAAAATTAGCATTTCAATACTCAAAAACATATTAAATAATTGTTCTTCTAAATTTACAGGAACGTGTTCCTATTAGAGTTAAATTTTTGAAAATAATAGGCACATTTTCAGAATTTTGAATGCGATTGTATACCTACCTATACCAAATACAATTTTATTTCTTCACTCAGCAACGTTCAAAGCATGAACGCCGTCATGTCATCTCAAAACGAATGCTATATTTTTCTAGTAAAAAGTATTTCATCCAACCAATTAGCCTAGCCCAAAGTAAGTACTATAAGGGTTGTGTTATGGATACTAGGGTAACGGATGAACATATATATGATACATTGATATGTATTATTTATAGAAGTAAATAATATATATCAATAAACACCCTTGATTCAGGTACAAATGCTCGTATTCGTCACACAAAATCTGCCCCTTCCGGGACTCGAACCCAAGACTGTCGGTGCGAAAGACGGGATCGCTACCTTTGCACCAAGCGGTCGCTGTATATAGTTGAAACATTATCGGTGCCATTAGCTGCGGACAGGTAAAGTTTATGTCATATTATTAAACGAATAATTACACTTTATAAGCATTTAAAAGAGATTTTTTTATTAAAGACAACAGATAATTTTCAATTAACGATCTATTCAAGAATTTGCGTTGCATAAGATGAGGTTACGAGATGTGATGAGATGTCGCTTGAGCTTTACTTGAGCGCATTTCATTTCCGAGTCGACAGCCCTACCCGGTTCTATGTATATTTAATAACGTGAACAGAAATTAAATCTTCCGCTTGTCTGTTTCGTACTCGAATTTAATTTTCGCATACAATGATTTTTGTTAGACTGGTTTGAGTTGACTTTTTTGTTTTGATATTTACGTTCTCTATTGTTGCTTCATTTTTAAGCTATCCTGTAAGTTGTATGCACCATGTGCATATATCTGTTCATGATAATACTAATCTTATCACCATGAAGTCCTTCGTGTTTTATAGATTTTTTAACAGTTGTTAGGCGAAAGCTAAAACAACAACAAAAAAATCTTAAAAAAAAATTTAAAACATTTTATTTAGTTAATCAAAATTGATATTTTTATTTCATTAGGGTAATAAAATATAAAAAAAACCTTTAAAAACTCAAGATGAATGTCATAGCCTTAACAATGTTTGTGTATATTATTTAAAACAGTTGATTTTTTGTTAATCAACGATGTAACGGGAGCGGCACAGCTATAAATTCTTATCGTAAATAGAATAATATTATTTTCTCTCGTTTATTATGTACAATAATGTAAATTTTATTACTTCCGTTAAAGCTGACGAGTTTCTTGTGCCGGTTCTTCTTTTCAGTAAAAGGACATCGAAAATGGGTGGTCGTTTAAAGATGTTGGACAATTTAAAGTATCTTACTTATTCCAAGTTCACGTGAATATAGTTTGAGTTTAACAAAAAATTAAGTACAACGAAGAAAAGTCATTTATATAAAAAGTTATATACGTATATTTTGAATCATCTTCCAACCAAGCTAACGGGTCAACAAATATAATATTACCAATTGTACTGCTGCTAGTTAACTAAAAAGTCTAGTCTAGTGAGAATCACATAATAAGCTTATAAGATAATGCTATATATGTATTCTGTTGCCGAACTAGGTAACAAATATCCTGCATTTCAGCACACAACGCCTTTTTTTAAAAGTCGGTTTGCTAAACTCTAGCGAAATACTGAAACCTTTAAAGAACAAAATAGGTAGGTACATGCGGAAATTAGTAAAAATGTTGTCAGTTTCATTGTGCCATTAATATTGCATCGAATTTATGTATTACTACTATTCTGTAAAGAAATTCTGGCAGAAAATTACGAAAACGTAACAGTGAAAACGAACGAAACGTAACGTAACAGTGACATATTTTTATCCCGGTTAACTTTGCGTTCACATCGACTGAATCTCTTAATTAGATTCCACTATATGTTGCTAATAGTAACAAAATATAGAAAACTACGCTTTCAAATTTCAAATTAAAGTTTTAGTTCAGCAATTAGCAATTCACAATATTTTAAAGAATACCAAGATTCGATACACTAGGAAATAACAGTTATCTGATCAAAACTATATAAGCTTTAATTACATTTAATTACATAATTTAATTTAAAAACTATTCAAAAATATTGAATTATTTGAGAATGTGAGATAACGGTGTATGAAAATTTAAATATTTTATTAGAAAAGTATACCTTTGATTATAGAGTATACAAAAATCTGTCAAAAGCAGAAATATTTTATGACAAATAAAACATAGGTGGGTCGTTCTTCTTTTTTACCGACAATGAAATGACGTTTTTCTATTTTATTGGTTTTTGAAGTATCCATAATTGTTGTTTCTGTGTGGAATTTAAAAGAAATTGCATCTGTGTTGTCATTAGGAGTAATTAAAGTTTCCTTTGCGGCAAATATTAATTCATTTTTAATGTTGGTTTATTTTAAAATATGTGACAGAGTGGCCTTTTTCTGTGGAGACCACATTTCGGTTTACCACTCTGTCACGGCATTCTACAGAAAACAAACGAAAAAATATGTTGGTCGGAGAAAATGAAAAATTACATAATATTAATAAATAAGAAAAATATGGACGCTTATTCGAACCGAATTAAAAAACCGTAAATATCAATACTCCAACAAGATGCCATAATAAGAGGAAGGACAGACTATTGTCGGTAAAAAAGAAGAACGACCCAGGTACTTAATTTCTTGAGGGGAAGTCGCCATTTATTTGCACCCTTAGATAAGGAAAAATCTTTCTTTTGGTTTGATTGCTAATGCTAACTTGAAAATCACAAAATATTATTAGATTTTCATAACATTTATAAATAACCAATAGATTTATATTAGTAAGAAGTTTGGATATCCCTCCAGAAATTTAGAAATCAAAATTTTTGAATGTTAATACATAACACAACGAGATATCTAATACATTTGTTGTCATAACAACTTAATAAATATTAAAATAAACAACATTTTAAACATTAATTATGTTTTTAAGGGTTGCGAATTTCAAACGTTGTCAATTAACTCCCGAGAGTCTGATTTTAAGGAAAAATAAAAAATCACATTATAGTCGTCACTTCTTATGTAATTCCATTTGTTTCTTGTATTTAATTCGGAATGTACTATTTTTGAAAAACCTTCCAACTTATTTATAGAGACTAAATTGAATCCTGTGATTATGGCTTCTGTAATGGGGTCAAAATGTCAGGCTTAATTATAAATTTAGGGTTTATTACCCTAAATAAGTTGTTTTATTCAAAAATTAATAAACAATTTGTGCCAGAGAGAAATGGAGCAATACACATTGATAGTGACAAATTATGATTTAAAAACGTATAGTTTAGGTGCTTACGCAAAGCGACAAAAGCGCTCATCGTTTTGCTTGAACCACACGTTACCATTCTGTTTAATGTACTAATCAATGTGTAAATAGTAATTCTATTATGTTTTAATAAGTGGGATCCATCGCAATGAGCTTAACACAGCGTTGAGGGAACCGAGCGTTTTATACATTTTTGCTGGTTTTAACGATATTAAATACTTAAGCACCTGACACATCAACAAACTCTACATTTTTGTGCATCACTCGTAATCTGAAGTGCACCGCACTACATTAACAGATAATCAGCGATAATTTTCACATCGTGCCAGACCGACCGGTTCCAATTAAAAACGATCTAAAGACTAATTTATTACTTCATTTACAGACTTTTAAGGCTAAACAAAAAAAAACTACTGTTATCATTTGTTAATTCCACGAATAAATCAGTGATACAAGAAAATATATTTATTATTTTAAGTTCTAATACGTAGAAAACACTGTTCGAAACCTAAGGAAAGTATAAAAAATCTTACATTAATATCCGCGCCGCTCCGCCGCACTGGCATAAATCACAGTTCAAACATAACTAGCGCAGGCAAAACGTCCCTGCGACCGCCGCCGACAAACTGTCCTTCCAGGGCTCCACTAAGGCAATCCCGCCCCGCCCTACGAAAGTCCCGCCCACCGACAACCCAACCCACCAATCGCATGTCCCCTAAAACCTTATTTACTCCTATCGCCCGCCCGCCTTCACCGACTCATCTTATCGATTGGACTACCCGCCACTTATTTAAGGCGGCTGAATTAATTTTGTGATTGAAATTACAAGTATGATGGTATAAATTTGTTGGCGCCGGCATCGCTCGATTAAAACACGGCTCCGTTATTATGGCTCTGATATGGGATGTATTTAGCGGTTGGTTTTCTGCATTGCGATTTGTAGCGGAATAAGCCTGCGGGCTGGGTTACTACTACTGGTCTACTGTTTTATTACCGTTTTTTAGTCTTTTCGTAATGCTGTCAAAACGGGCGTTTTGGGAAAATGTTAGATGTAGAGCGCACTACGTGTTTCTGATTTCTTAACGTGAAACTGCTTCAGGAATGGAATCGTACAACTCTGTATTGTATAAAGTATCTACTTGATAAAAATACTTTCAATTGTTAATTTTTAGGTAATTTATAATAATATTTTGACTATTGATTAAAAATTTAAATGTATTTAAAACGAGAGATAGTAGTGTTTAGAAAAAGTAAAAAAACTTTAGAAATAAATAGCTATCGAACGATAGAAAATAAAGGGTTCAAAGTAACACCGATTTGGTCTTGCTGTGACGTATTTCACTAATAATATTTATATCCCTAAGCTTTATTTAATTAAGCAAAGAAACTTCTTACTTCGTCTTCTGTCAATGAGTTCCACCAACGATAGGCAGAATCTCGGCAGCCAACCAGCATCTATTAGAATATACGAATTAGTAATGTTTCAAGTGTGAGGCAGAACTCGAACCCGCATCCCCTCGCTATCCGGGCAAGTACTCTTCAAACTAACAAAACTGTTTTTTCTCAATTCGACTTTCACCCGAAAGATCAACACGCAGAATTGAATATAATTAAGAAAAAAATCTAGGTTTGATTTGACATACTGTTATCCGTACAATCAAAGTGATCAAAAATATAGGATCAGTTACTTTTGAAATTGATAACTAAGTTTAATAAAAAAAGTTTTAACATATTCAAATAGAATTTTCATCACTTTCAATTTTTTAGCTGGTTAGCTTGGTTTAGTTTTAGATTTGCTGTTATTAACATAGGTACATAAGGGTACATATATTTTATATATCACTGATCTTATTTTTTACTTTAGTTTTGCTTTTATCGTGCACTTGTACGGTAAACTGAAATGTGTGAAACAAAAAATAAATAAATAACTTTCACATCTAATTTCATCCTTTTTTCTTTATGGGTTTAACACCACCCTAAAGTCGCATCTGAAAATCAGCGTCTCAGCTCAGGCGGTGATACATGTGACTAATAGGGCATAAATATTAATGTGCATTATTTATTTGTTATATGTACCCAAACTAAAACCCAATGTAAAAGTATATTTTTATTCTGAATAAACAAATTTCCTTTCTTTGATCAATGCTTCTAACTATATTACTTTACAGTCACCCAATATTTAATGATGTTTAAATACCTAGATCAATATAACCCAGAGGAAAATTTAACTTTCAAAAGCAAATCACTCGAGTGGGTAACCAAAAATATTTGTTATTTATAACTATTTGAGAGAGTCGTTCATCTCGATTCCATAAAAGAATTACAACCATAATGTTCACCAAAAATGTTGAGTTATAGCCTCTTTTTTCTTGCGGATATAGGCTAATGCGGATTTAGAAAAATTATATGTACTCATAAAAGAAATTATAAGTACTCACTGACCCGGTATCGCGTATACAATGGAAAAAGAGCGGGGAAAAGAGCGGACAGACAAACACACTAACAACAAATTTGTGTTCTTAGATTAAAGATTAGCTTACCCGGTAACGTGTTGCTATGGTAACGTTATTGCTATGGTAACGTTAATTGATACAATGGAAAAAGAGCCGACAGACAAACACACAAACAACAAATTTGTGATCTTAGATTATAGATTAATAGTATTTGTCAAATTTTCTTACGGAGGTTTTATATATTTTGAGAACATGGTTTTAAGGGGGATGAATTACTTGAATTAAGGTCCTACGTCCCCTAGATGGGGCAGAGGGCGTCCACAGTGCGTCGCCATCCCGTTCTGTCTTGAGCTTCGCGCTTGATATCGCTCCAGATCTTTCCGATGGCCTTCGCTTCATCAATGATAGGCCGCCGCTAAGTCTGTTTTGGGCGACCACGTTTGCGCTTTGCTTGGGGATTCCAGTCAAGGGCTTGCCTCAGGATGTGGTTTGGATCCTTTTATTATTACTTAAGGGGATTATTTAAGGGGGATAGAAGGGATAAATCATCATTGCTTATATTAGAAATAAAATACATTTTGATTTTAATTATTCACAACTGCATTAGAGGAAAATTCAACTGAAATTTACATATATTTATTAAAATAATATTTTTTCGGGTGGGCCAAGAATTCGTTAACATTTAAACCTAACATCCCGCGCTAATACAAGCCGCGCGGGGAGCGGGGAGGGAACTGACCACTAGCTCGCTTCTCGGAAATTTAGTCGCAATGGATCACTTCACGGGGCCGCAGCGCGCTTATTGTGTGAAACAATTTTATCTAAACAACAGTTCGCTCATTACTGTGAGACGCTTATTTCGCGTTGAATACGATTTACACGATTTAAATCAGTGTCCGAGTGCTCCATTAATAAAGAAATGGGTTAAGAAGTTCGAAGAGACGGGATCTACACTAAACGTGAAGCAAACCGGCGGCCCACGGACTTCTCGGAGCGAAGAGAACGTGCAGCGAGTTTCCGCATCAGTTCGACGTGATCCACATTTATCGACGCGCAAACGTTCGGCTGAATTAGGATTATCCCGTACATCACTGCGCCGAATTTTGAAATTAGATTTGAATTTACATCCATATAAGATCCAGTTAGTGCAGGAATTAAAACCTAATGATTTAAATTTGCGCAAGTCGTATGCCGAAACAATGTTAGATCGATTCAATAATTTTGACAACCTCTTATTTTCCGACGAAGCGCATTTCCATCTAAACGGACACGTAAATAAACAGAATTGCAGATATTGGAGCAGCGAAAATCCCAAATCTAAACACGAGAGGCCACTTCATTCTCCCAAGGTTACGGTATGGGCTGCAATTTCAGCAAAAGGAATCATTGGGCCCTACTTTTTCGAAGACTCTCGCGGCCGTTCGGTTACTGTGAATTCTGCTGAGTATGTGAAAATGTTATGGGAGTTCTTGGCACCGAAGCTACTGGAATTTGCTGGCTACAATAGTAACACATGGTTTCAGCAAGATGGAGCCACTTGTCACACATCTAACGAGTCCCTGCCGGTGGTCAAAGAAATGTTTCCGGAAAAGCTGATTTCCAGACGAGGCGACATCCCATGGTCACCCAGGAGTCCGGATTTAACCCCAGCAGACTTCTTTTTATGGGGTTATTTGAAGAGTCGTGTTTACATCCATAAACCAAAAACACTAGGTGAATTAAAGGAAAAAATTAGCGAGGAAATGTCGGCAATCACGCGGTCTCTTTGTCGGTCAAATGGTTTTTTTTATTTGATTTTTTAAATTGTTAACTAATTCATGGCCCACCCTGTACTTTAAGCAAAATCCAACTATTATTAGTTTATTTTATATTTTGCATTTACAATACCATATTTCTATAAGATATAAAATAAGCCTGAGGGCTCGGAGGCGTGGTTGTTTTTTACAGGCGTATTTTAAATGTTTTGTTATAATAGTACTGTATAAAGCGATAAATAAGTGACACAAAACGCCATCTATCATTACTATTAAACATGTATGGTATTTCTAAACATAACGAAGATTTGTGCACCAACGAGCCGTGTGATATTCGGCACTGTAGAATAGGATCAACCCTTCAAACTTAAGATTGTTTTAGGATGCATTTCGAAGAGTGTGCAGCAGAATTGCACAGCCTTGTTCCGCCGTCCCCATTTCTTCATCGGACAACCAGATTTACGAATAGGCGCCACCGTTATACGGTTAATATACCAAAGAGTCGCACTAAGCGTTTTGGTTTCAATTTTGTAATCCATACCGCTAAAGAGTGGAACTCTTTGCCTGAGTCTGTGTTTCCTGATAAATACAATTTAGGGGTCTTCGAGTCACGAGTAAATAGGTATCTTCTAGGCAAGCGCGTTACATCCTAGATCGCATCGTCGCTTACCATCAGGCGAGATAGCGGTCAAACGCGTTCCTATTCACGATGAAAAAGGCAACTAATGATACTTACTGGAGCTGATTATCATACACCACAAAACGGGCAGAAACTTTTTTCGAATTACTATCTGCTACTGCGATATCCAACCCGCATCAAGCTTGGATATTATTTATTACTATAGTAAAATCTTTACATCTTTTGGCTAAGGTGATGATAATGATGTAATTACCAATGAAATTCTTCAATGTTTATGACAGTCAGTGACTACCCAATCAGTATTACATTTTTTATTTATTTTTTGCATTTTTTAATGCAATCTTATAAGATAAATTATTATTAAAAAAAATTATAAGAGAAAATCGACTCGGGTCACAAGTGGATTTTCAGGCGGGAATCGAACCAACATCCTTTGGAAATCCGGTCCAATGCTCTCCCAATCAAAGGTATTAGAAAATTTCGACGAGTATTCATAAAGCTCTGTAGCTCAATTGGGACAGCATTGGACCGGATTTCCAAAGGTTGTGGGTTCGATTCCCGCCTGAGAATCCACTTGTGACCCGAGTCGATTTTCTCAAGTATTTTCCTATTATAATTATTTATACCCAATCAGTGTTAAATAGATATGAGTAATTTTCTTTGTGCAGTTGTTATTCGTATTATAATAAAAAAAAACACTATACCAGCACGGCCAATTAAGCGTAAAAAAGGAGTCAATAAAACTAACGAGCAATTCAACATAAGTAGGTAGACAGTATTCTCAAAAATGCCATCGAGATAAGGCCCCCGTAGCGCACGGAATCACTCGAATAATCACGGTGTCATAATAAACAGCACCCGCCTGTCGGACAGATTTAACCCTCAATTATAGAATTAAGCCGCGATGAAGGGTTGAAGCCCTTGTTGCGTACTCGATTGATGTTTATGTTTACGGTTGCGCCCTTTATCGATATTATCTTTTTACGCCCTATCAAAACGAAAATTTTAAATTAAAATTTTATGTGATATTTAATGGTATCATCGTAATAAGATCATATATTTGAAAAAAAAAAGATACTTACCTATGGAGTTTTTGAAAATCATTTTTTTTACGTTTTCTAGTAAAATTACTTTTAAAATAACTTTACTTAACATTCAATATAGTTAATATACCTATACACGACACAGCAGTTTGTTATACGTGTCTTATATTAAAAACTTAGGTACAATAAATATGTTTTAATAAAGATAAAATTAGAAAACGTTTCCCATCAATTATTTTACTTTGTTTCATTAATACTTTGTTTTATTTACTGAAAGAATAACAACTTCAGTGTAAAATAACCAAAATAAAAAAACAGGTCGGATGATGATGATGAAAAAGTTTTAATGATACCGATTAAAAAAGCAATCGTTGCTGTCCATGAAACTTCCGTGACATTTAAAGTTGATTTAATATATCAAACGAGGTATTGAATGGGCCATTATGGCTGTTAAATATTAAAACGTATTAAAAATTTAAAGCAAAACTTAATTTAATTGACATTTGAAATGTTGCAAGACGAAAACATAAAATATGTTATAGAAATAAAAAAGTTATAATTTGTTAAATATATCATCTGTTACGAACCACCGGGGTTCAAAGATTGCTTGTAGAAAAATTTTCTGCACTATTTTATATTGTACGTATAGTTTATAAAGTTTTGAATCATTTTTTTTGTGATAACTTCTCTTTTGTGTTACCAATATCTACTTCGTTATAAATTTATCTTTTACTAAAAACTGGAATACTTGACTTTTCGTGTATTATTAGGACGGTTTTTTATATTTAAAAAAATGCTACTAACAAAGGAATAAGAAAATAATTACTAACAAAAATTAACTTTGTATTGTCTGATATAAAAGATTAACTATTATTATTGTAAGGTAAACAATATCACTAGTGTATGTATTTTATCGACAAATGTTCGTCCGCACAACACTACTACCCTCAGCTAGATGATGTTCAATACTGACATGATGAAGTGTTGTCACATCGCACGCGCTATTGTGCTGCGCTTTGCCGGTGCGGTGTGCATGCCCCCTTACAAGTATCGTTAACTGTAAACTGCCCTTTACAACTTCACAACCAATTTCGTTTAAAATATTAGGGGATTTCCGATTATATAGGATTAAACTGACTCCTACCAAAAATTTAATACTTTATTTGCCACTGAATATGGAATTTTTCATATAATTAACCTCTACTCTACATGTGATAATTTTTAATAATATTAAAATCTGGTTATACACGATAATTTTTTTTATTTTCTTTATTAAGCAAGTCGACACTTATGGGCCTTTGTTAACTGACTACGTTCACCATCGGTATCCATTTGTTTCTATAATAATTTTAAAACTATAAGTAATAATCTCATGTACGTAAGTCGCACTGCCACTCATAAACTAAAATCCGCTGTGTCGGTCCATTCGGATTTCGCCATTTAGCAAAAATGATACAGCACAACATTTCTCAATTGCCATTAATTCATCGAACACTTTCAAAACTTTTTTCAAAGATTTTTACCAACAAAGCAGCTATTACTCATTAGATCCATTTCAAAACTAAACTCCTTAAATAAGGGTTTATTTCTGAATGTATCTAAGGTGTAAGTACTCTGAGTGTAAGTACCTATTGTTTGACAATAAAAACTATTTGTTACGAGTAATCTTCCTCAAAAATCGCCTTGATTACCAATTAATCGAGAATTATTTTTCGTAAATGTTCCTTATAGTGTGTACGAACGCATTGTAAGGGCCGTTATGATAACGTACGAGACAATAGCAGCATATATATTTTTTGCAAAAGGTTAATATTCAGTTTCATAGTGTTCCTATCTTTGAATACAGAATTCGAATAATGATATGGTTTTTAAGAAAAACTTTTTGAATTAAAAGCATTTAAACGGAGTGCTTTTATTCAATTCAATTATTTTCATTCGAGAAGCAGTAATAAGGAAATTTAAAGCTAGGTTAGTGAATATTTTTAATTTATTTAACAAAATCAAAAACAATAACATTATCAAAATAAAATTATTAAAATTAAATTACCAAATCAAATTACCAAAATAAAATCATTAAAATGAATTCACATGTCATTATTTATGTTGCCCCTTATTTTAACTTTACCCACAGAAAAACTTACTATGCAAACGAGAGACTTTATATGTGACCTAGTATACTACATGATCAGTGTTACTAAGCACATAAACTTGTCAGTCCGGGAGCCTGAAAGCTCCGTGATTAAGCTTACTAAAATTTTTAATAAAAAATAAAAATTAACACTTAGACGAATAAGATTTGCTTGGTCGGAAATATTTTAAACAAATTATTTATTACTAAGTTTCCATTATTTTCCGTCATCACGGAGTTTGATCGATCCCATTTATAATTGTACGAAATATCATAATCAATAAGAAAAAATCCGACTGACAAATGATTTTAGCCGGAAAGGTCGTGCATACCTATTGAATGGTGTGATAGGGGGTTAAATTTATCCATTTTCACGGAACCCTTTTCTTTTTTTGTTTTAATGTTACATTCATAATTATCTTGGCATGCGTGCTTACAAACTGCCGAAAGTATCACGCATACCAGATTTTATTATGTGATTGAGGATTATACTCACATTTTACTTACTTGAAGACATTTCTTTTGGAGTCTTTCTCTGCCTCTGATCTTTTCGTTACATTTTAAGCTACATACAAATTAATATGGGAAAAAGGAAATACAGAAAAAAATAATTTGAGTTAATCATATAATAAATTATTATCAAAATTATAATTTCTTTCTTTTTTCAACTCTTCGCTTTCTAAAGGTTTCTATATTTCTCCAATGAGTAAGTGTAAGAGATTATTAGTTGAGGTTGAAACCTTGCATGAGTTTGTCTTTTTCTATTCCACTCCTTTCAAATTTATCTGTCTCAAAGGTACGTCACACACAATATCATAAGGTGAGGTTATCCTACAGCAGAGCTGCATAGTGCTCTCTCTCATTCCAGTTTCTTTTTAGATCCATAGTATTGCCCTTAGAGTTAGTGAAAGCAATATTGAGTTTATATTTACTTTCTATAGGTCTATTACTCTTACTACGAAAAGGTCACAGCTTGAAATATGGATCCCAACCAAACCAATAACGATATAAATTACGTAAATTGTACACACCTCGCAGAATAGCTAGGTTCATCAGTCTGTCGAGCTCTACCGGGCTGGATACTAATGGATAAATTTTACCCCCTATCACACTATTCAAATGAAATGCGCAATTTTTCCGGCTATAAATCATTGGTAGGCCGGATTTTTTCTTAATGATTATGATATTTCGCACAAAATTACATATGATATTGATCAAAATCCGTGATGACGTAAAAAAATATGGATGTATAATTTATTTAAAATGTTTCCGGCCAATTAAATCCACGCCGACTAAGCAAATCTTAATCGTCTAAGTGTTAAGTTTTATTGTTTATATTAAAAACATTAGTAAGCTTAATCACGGAGCTTTCAGGATTGGTGGCTCCCCGCCTATGTACTAGGCCGCAAATAAAAATCAAGCAGAAAGATTCAACTTTATTCTATTAGTAGATAAAATCACGAATTTCGTGGGCTCTATCGTGCAAAATAGTTCTTTTTCGTCGGCGTAGGTTATTTTCTTGGACGATTTTTAACACCCAGTTTGTCTAATTCATGGCACATATTCATTCATCATTCTCTGTAAATCTTTAATGTGCACATCCCTTGACAAAATCAGCTAAACAATCACAGGAAAATATGTCAAAAAATCAGTCATATGCGGTAGCTGCGAACCTTTTCATAAGCTTTCTTCGTCGAAAGAACGTTTCACTGAATTATTTATTTGTATATTTCGGGCCTAAACATTTGTTAGATTCTATGTTCTGACATAACCGAGCCGTAATAAATTAAAACTTGATCTAATCAGTTTTTATTGGAAACTAAATAGATTGGCTCTCATATCTATTAGGAATTATGAAAAACAAAAAAAGATCTAAAATTAAATGTGTACCGGTAAAACATTCCGCGCCGCCGGTGTACTGTCGCCTAATAAACGATTGAAAATATAATATGGTCTCAACACAGTCTAAGTATACTTATCTATAGGTACTTACTACTTACTTATTTTTAGGGTTCCGTATCTCAAAAGGAAAAACGGAACTTATAGAATCACTTGGTAATAATGCCTCTGTCTGTCAAGAACCTTTTTTCTCAGGAACGCGTTAAGGTACTTAATTGAAATTATTATAAAATACTCAGACCTGCAATCCCTTGGAGCCGCGAAAAAATCAAACTTTCCAAACCAACAAAAACGTACGGCTGTTTATGCCCCGATAATGCCCCGTTTTTTGACACTCGCAAAGGAATTAAAACCTGTAAGGTGCATTCCGTTGACCTAGAATCGTGAAATTTGACAAGAAGCAATGTCACATGTAATGGGAAATCTCAGAAAACCTTAAAGAAGATTGGCAGACGTCTATGCAATCGACTTAATGTAAATATGCGATTTTTTTGCTCTAATGCAGTGTTAAAAAAATAATCATAGTATTTATCTAGGATTCTCAAAATATATTGTTGTTTTGGTGGCGATTTTACATGTAATGAAAGAAAGGCACTATTTACTAATAATAATTAATTTTATTTGATAACGCCTTAAGACATTATTAAGAAGAGATCGCTAAGAATCTTATTTATTGTTACTAGCTAAACGTTGCTGGTATGGTAACAAATACACAAAGTATTGTCATAATATGATGTATCTGATTAAAACAATACATAGCTACTTTTTACTCCGTACAGATAATAATGAATTTATAAAAGAGACTGATACTTGACATTTCCGAGTTTGTCATGAATGAATTAAGACGCATTTCTGAAAATTATTTATATAACCTTTTTTCTTCACAACAATGCGCGATTTTAACCCGCAACCTTGGGATATCCGGTCCTTTGCTCTCCTAATTCAGCTACCGAAACTTGTGAGCACCCAACGCAATTTTCTAGTACTTTTTTACGCTTTATACAAGCATTGTATTATTAACTACTTTTCAGTCCACGGTAACAATTGCTACCGATAGCCAGCACCCCTCGTCAGTCCATGGGCATGGTAACAATTGCTACCATATTCAAATGTCCGCTTGCTTGCTGTTTTTCTTTAATTACGATAAATTTTGAGTTACAGAGATCCAAATATTCTGTGTTGGATTCTTTATTTAATCAGCTTTACGGTAGTGTTTTTGTTTGAGCCTAGCTTCGTTATTTAGCGAGAAAATGACATTTTTATCTAAGAGTCCGACATTATTTTTTACAATTCACGCAGCTTTGAGACTATTGAGAGGGATGGGGCGCGCGGTACCGGACTGACAAGTGGTGTTGGTGACAACATTTTTACAAATGACAATTTCCTAAGATGAAACAGCCATTTAATTTATGGTTTTTATTATTTTATGCAAAGGTTGCGGGTTCGAGTCCCGTCGAAGAATAACTTGTGAGCACAGTCGATTTTTACTTCAATTTTTTAAATAAAATGTATCATTAAGTCATAAGTTTGAATTCGAGTAAGTACTTTACACAATAATACAGAGTTGTTGTGTTAAAAACCTCTTCATTAAGGCTTCAGTGTAAACTCATAAGAGCCTTCTTAAACAACAGATTAGTTGATGAGGGCCAAACCTTTTATACTATCATGTTTCTTTTTGCATAATAGCATTCATTGTTAAGGAAGCGTTTACAAAGTCATAACTAGGAGAAAACGAAGGTGAAATGTTTTTAACACCGTAATTCAGTCCTAATTACGCACATTCTATAGTTACATAACATTTTGTCCATGTCTTATAAATGTCTTTTCCAACTAAAACAAAAGAGACAAAACACTTAGTAGCCTAACAATATGTATAGAACACTAAAATTAAAGTTAGTATAAACGCGTAAGCACACAATTACTTACTAAAAGACAGCTCTTAAAAATGGAAATTATGCATTGAAATACACAAGACACTTCTTTAAAATGGTCAATTAATCAGCTCTTTAGTTATTGCTACCTCATAACTGGACACAGTGTATAACCCGCCTAGTGCAGGGATTTCTATGACATTTGGCATACAAAATACCACGATGACGCAATAATTAATATAACTCTTTAATTGTAAGATTCTTTAAACCGGAAAACATCGCCATTATACTTAAATAGACGAAGACATAACACAATTTAGTAATTTAAACGTCATAACCTTCAACATCCATACTAGACAAATTCAGCTATAGGTAAATATATGTCAAGGAACTTTCCCGTGAAACGAGTATTAATATGACGTAAACGCACGTAACCACTGCCTTTATGAATAGACTACCACGTTCCGGATAAGTAGGTAAATTAAATACTATATTTTATAATATTTTATATTGTTTTGCATATCCAAAATATGCAATAAATTATTCTAATAGAAAAAAAATTGCCTCACCAGTTATTGCCAGGCGTGACTTAAACCTACGCCTATTGTTTGTGCGGGCTAATGCTCTCTCAACAAAACTATGGGACCTTGTAAATACACTACATTTTGTTCATACCTAAATGAGTTATTACTAGAAAATATAAACTTGTCTCTTGATATAACAATATTGCAGTCAAATGCTTATTGAGCGAAGCACTCTTTTAGGCAACTCACAAATTTCGCTTCTCTCTCTCCTGCTACTTAACAGTTTAACCAATTCGTAAGAATTTTGGCATGAACATACATGATTATAACCTGACGGACATAGGCTATGTAACAGATATAGACTTTACCATGGAGGAATAATCACCGAAGGAAAAATTCAAAAGCTGATCACAGCCAAACCTCAGATACTACATTGATGAAATTTGGCGCCAAAACTCACATCATGGTCGTGACTAATGTGCAAAAAAAGTTTTGAAATCGGACATACCATGGAGGAATAATCACCGAAAGAAAAATTTAAAAGCTGATCACTGCCAAACCGCTGAGACTACATTGATGAAATTTGGCGCCAAAACTCACATCGTGGTCGTGACTAATGTGCAAAAAAAAGTTTTGAAATCGGACATAACATCAAGGATTATTCCTCTACCTTCAAAAATCTAATTGCTTCGCTCAGTATTTGCAAACAGCAGCATGTATTGCAGACCTAGTAGGTATAACTATATATTAATAAATATAATAAAAAATATATTTTGTTTTGAAAAAAGAACACGAACCTGAAGGTATACAAATATAAACATAAAAAACCGTCATTGTGAACGAAACTTTAGCCGGTCAAAGTCAACACGTCGACACAAAGTGATTAAAGCCTTAATTGCATGTAGTTTTAGCTATTAATCATAATGGCAATGTAATCACTATATTGATTCGATTAACTTTAAGCTTATTGGTTTTTGTCTTTATTTACGGACAGACACGAGGGGAGTAATGTTTGATAGATATTAAAACTATTTCTCTTTGTATTAAACTTTCCCACAGTATAATTTTTCCTGATTAAGTTTTAAACGTAAATCTTATTATGGTGGCGTCAAAATAAAATTTATTGATTCTTAAGATTTCGAGGATGGGTTAATTTAACTATTTAAAATGTAACCACAGTAGTGACTATTTATGCATCTATTTATTTTGCATAAAAATTAAAAACACTTGAGTAATTTATTAAGTAGTTACTATTTTTGCCTTTTAGTAATTCTAACTGCAAGTTTTTTGAAGAGTTTGTTTATTTATTAATTTTTTACTATGTTATTGCTATTACTAGGATCAAGGATTTTTTGAAGAAAAAAATTTTTGAAATAAAAATATCTCTTAATTCAAGTTTAATCATTATTTTTTTACCTAGAACATAATTCACATGATCATTTTAATAAAAAAAAATGTGTTACATTTTAACACTAACAAAGAGAAAAAGAGGGTGTAAGACGAATGCTAATCCAAATAAGCTACCGAAACCTTGACAGGTTGCGGCATTTACATTACAGAGTACCTACTCTATTGACCCAGTGATGGATTTGACCCGCCGAAGATGGACGGCGGGGATATGAAGAATTCTCCCACACCTAAGCGCACGGAGCATAGGCGGGGCATACCCAAGAACTAAAATCCTCCTCTCTCTCGAGGTTATGTTTGCGGCAGTCGCCATTACGAACAATGGCAGGCCAGAGTACCTACCTATGACCTCCTTCCAGCCCCATCATCAGATCAATTCCATATTCTAATAACAGAACAAAATGAATATAATAGAAAGATTTACCAAAATATTTCATAACTTCCTTTAAAAAAAGTCGGTTTTTTTTTTTTTTTTTTTTTGCCTGTAAAGTCGGTTTTACTGGCGAAGATTTTACGTGACAACGTCTTTTTCTCGGTAGAATATTTATTGATATGAATATAATTAAATTGCACAATGCGCGCGGCAGACCGATCATAGTTGAGTGGGAGAGAGACGCAAGGCATTCGGCGGGCCTCTCTCTCGTTCGGTGACTCATCGTAACGTTACCGAGCGTTACACTTTTTCATAAGTGACTCCCAGCCGCAACCAATTTATAAGACGTTATCACGTCAAAAAATATTTCTATTATTCCTCATAGTAAAAGCAAAGGTAAAGGTTTGTTAAAACGTAGCACCTAAAAATACCAGCATTTTTGACGTGATAACGTCTTATAAATTGGTTGCGGCTGGGAGTCACTTATGAAAAAGTGTAACGCTCGGTAACGTTACGATGAGTCACCGAACGAGAGAGAGGCCCGCCGAATGCCTTGCGTCTCTCTCCCACTCAACTATGATCGGTCTGCCGCGCGCATTGTGCAATTTAATTATATTCATATCAATAAATATTCTACCGAGAAAAAGACGTTGTCACGTAAAATCTTCGCCCGTAAAACCGACTTTACAGGCAAAAAAAAAAAAAAAAAAAAAAAAAAAAAAAAAAAAAAAAAAAAAAAAAAACCCGACTTTTTTTTCTTTCCATCCCAGTATCTTTTCTAATTCGTACAGGGGCAATGCACCTTTGACTATTCACATCCATTGCACCTATCTCTCAAAAAGCTTTCGCCTAAAACAGCACTACACTAATTAATGTCAATAATAAAGACGATGAAGTACGTCTATTGTAAATTATCGTGACCTTCTTGAATGTTGAATTAATTTTTAATAGGTTGTAATCAAAACGTAAGTAACGTTGCTAAGATATAGGCTAGGATTATAATTGCTACACCCTTTTTAGTCAAAAACAGCAATCTTTCATTAGCTGCTTCAACTTTTTTATTTCCATAGATATTTCAAGACCTTTTTTATCTTTCTCTAGCTATAAATTTTTTAACTAATTATAATTCATAAAAATAGGCACAATTTTTGTTAGGGGAAATACTACTTTTTAATTATAACTGAAAAGATATTTTTGAAGTAAAACTTCTTTACGCACGCACTTGGAGAGTAAGCTGGTGAATGCGTGACGAGAGCGTTACGAAAAGTGTGATCAGGTGAGGCGAACGGGTTGAGAGGGAGATACCTATAAGTTAGTGAATATAGAAAGAGAGAAAATTACGTTTCGTATATTACTGTAGTGGCAAGAGAGAGAGAGGTGCGAGCACACATTTTCTTTTTCTCTCTCTCTCATAGCCAGTTACGTTTCGTATTACTAATACACTCGAGAGCAATGAATCCGGGTCACTTAAAGAATGTTAAAAATCTCGGAAACTAAAAATGATAGGTTAATGCAATAAATTGTATTTAATAGACAATGTAATACTCCTTAAATGAAAGTAAAAAAAATATGAGTCACCATACATTTTATTAACACAAAATTACATAAAGAAAAAAACTGCTGATCTCTCCTTAAAACAAAAATAGGAAACATGAAATGTTTGAACTTTATTACGATTTTCTTGAATTTTAATACTTCGTATTGCCTCCTCGTGCTTCCATTACTGCGTTTACGCGGTTTGGCATGCTGTACACCAAGTTCCTTACACGATTTTGGGGAATATTCTCCCATTCCTCTGTGAGAGCAATTTTGAGCTCACGAAGCGTGCTTGGGGGAGGGTTTCGTTGTTTTACGCATCTGCCTAGCTCGTCCCAAGCATGCTCGATCGGGTTGATATCCGGGCTGCGCGCTGGCCACTCCATACGAGTAATGTTCATCTCTTGAAGGTAGTCATTCACAATCCTACCTGTATGAGGTCGGGCATTGTCATGCATAAATATAGCATCCTCACCTAAATTGACCATAAATGGACCAACGTGATCATTGAGGATTTCTTCCACATATCTTACGCTAGTTAAAGAGCCGTTTTCTATGATCACCAGCTCTGTGCGACTTTCAGAAGAAATTCCGGCCCACACAAGTACAGACCCACCACCGTAGGCTACTTTTTCTTCGATGCATGCTTGCTTGAATCTTTCCCCTGGTCTTCGATACACTCTGTGTCTTCCATCGTGCTTGTAGAGCATAAATTTTGATTCGTCGGAGAACATAACTTTTGACCAATCTTCAATACTCCAATTTACGTGGCTCTGGGCATATCTTAGTCTTGAAATACGATGCCCACGCTCCAGTTTAGGGCCGTTTGCAGGTCTAAGGGGTTTTAAGTTAGATTCAGCAAGCCGACGTCTTACTGTCCATGAACTTGGGTTACTTCCTCCGAGGCGTCGAAACTGATTGGTGAGTTCAGTTCCTGTGAGAAAGCGATTTCGAAGCATGGTGTTCACCAAGTATCGGTCTTCTCGTGCTGTGGTACACCTGGTTCTGCCCGTTCCTGGTCTGCGTAGGTTAGAACCAGTTTCTTCGTAACGTCGGAGAACTCTTTGTACTGTTGACAGCGACACACCGACAGTCCTGGCTGTATCGCGCTGACTCCGGCCGGTTTCCAGCATTGTAAGTATTCTGGTGCATTCTTCAGGCGTAAGCGACATAATTTCAGCTTGAATAATGAATATAGAGCACTATCAACATGGTTTATGTACCCACATAAATGACAGATTACAAACAAAAGCAAAACCAAATGCTGTAATTTCGTAGTTCCATCTTCGAAAGTAACCCTTTTTCAAATTTGATTTTTTTATGATATAACTTTACAATAACTAAGAAGTTTTAATACCTTCATTTAAGGAGTATTACATTGTCTATTAAATACAATTTATTGCATTAACCTAGCATTTTTAGTTTCCGAGATTTTTAGGATTCTTTAAGTGACCCGGATTCATTGCTCTCGAGTGTATATATCTATATATAGAGTTAAAGAAGTTTTGCTTGAGTCGTGTGGTTTAAACTTTTTTTTTTCTGTTCAAATGATTTATTCCTTACTTAGCAAAGATTTGGTATTCATCCCGTGCCAAATTTTGTAATATTGACTTTAGTAGCTAATAAGACCATCCTAAAAAATATCTATGCAAAATTAAGGAGCCCATACTAATATTATTCACTCCATTGTTATCTTAATTTATTATGGTTACCAGGCAGTACACCTTTTACTTAGAAAGCCGTGCGCAAATAAATCCTTATCCAGTGATTACGCAAGAATCGAACCAAACAGCCCATGTGAAATCATTTGTTTAAATTCAAAACGGATTGCACCGCAAGCTTACGGCTGTTATTACTGTCTAGCTGACAATGCTATTAGACGAGATTTAATAGCGATTGTTCGGCGATTTGAGAGATTTTCATGTTTGCTTTTAATATAATTGTGTAGCAGTTTATCTGAGGATTACTCGTGTAATGCCGAGCGCCGGCGGCCGCTCAAATTGAATTGTAATATGGTACCGTTATTAATAACTTGGGACAGGGGTGCAGGGTTGCGCTTCAATTTTAACTTTTAAGATATCTCCATTTTAGCATGTTGTGAGAATGGTCTGACACCAAACCGTGTTCAGAAAGAATTATTTAGTATGTATAGACTATACCTTCTGTAATAAAAGAAGTTTTATTGTTAAAATATTTATTTTAGTAATATCTTTCAGTGTGTGTAAACTTCGAGTGTTTGTCATAACGATCGTTTAAAATGTTTTCCAATCTATAAAATTTATTTAATATATTTGGTAATCATAACCTATTATACCTGAACAAAGACGCAATCACCAATAATTGAGATAACTTAATAAAAAGCCTTATCAACAATCACATAACTCGCCGCAACCCTACCACGGCACAATCGGTCGGATTCACCAGAGCGCACCATTTTTTTCCGCAAATTTTAAGCGTCTCCCTCCCTATTCCGCGAATCAGCTATATTTGTACAATAACTGCCCGCCTGGGACCGTTCCGGGCACAATAGGCTCTTTGTTTAACGACGTCTTTCTATTGCGACAGCGCGCGTGCCGAGTTTTTTGAATGGGCCCCATTTGACCCGCCCGAGGAGCCTTAGTTCGAAACACGGGTATTATAGGGTTAACATACGTTGTGGGCTACTGTAATTGTATCTAAGTTATTTCAAATAGGATATGAAAATTGCGAATTATCTGGTAATATCATAGGTATACAGTAAAAATAAGTGCAATTAGTGGTTTATAAACGCGTTTTTTCTTAATCTTTCACGCTAATATAGTTATTTCAATAACTCTTTATTAAAATCCAAGTTACATCCATTTGGAGATGAGGAGGAATATAATAAAGACCATGTCCTAAGAAGTAGTTAAAAGAGCTTATCTTTACGCGTATCGTGATATAGTTGGTTACAAGTGGGAACCGGCACTAGAGAACTACTGGAGCAACAAATAACGTTGGCTGGGCTAAACCGATTACCTCAACTCCAGGCTCAACACAAATGCGAAGTAAACTTACTACTTTCGCATAATGGGATTGTACAAGTCCATAATGTGCTACGGGGTTAGTGTATTGAGTGGTTTGCCTCAGGATTATATCAGCAAGTTGCCAGTATTTAGTTTTCACACTGGGACGTGTCGAATTAAAACGTTTTCCGTTTAACGCAACCGCGATCATTTACACATTTGCGTTCAATTCTGCTATCGAAAGAAAAGACATACTCCCTACGATGTTTCGTTGCAAGGCGTGTGTGTGTGATGTTTCAATCCTGACATTAAGACTCCTTTTTTAAGCTTTGTCCGCACTAATGGTTGTTATATTTGTGCTATAGTCAGATTATGGGCTGATGTTTGTGTATAATACAAGCATTTGTACCTGAATCATATTAAATCTATAACTTTTAATCATTTTATATTTTTATTGTAACGGTAGTGATCCTGCCTTTAGCACCGACTGTCCTGGGTTCGAGTCTCGGAAGGGGCAGATGTTTGTGCGATGAATATGAGCAGATAGAAATGTATGTAATCCGTTGTTACCCTAGTATCCACTTTGGACTATGCTAATTGGTGTGAATGTATGAAATATTATTATAATTAAAGATAAAATAGATAATTATTTAATATTAACAATATTTTTTTAGTAGGTATAACGTCATCCTCTCTTCTGATTTACTACGCCCAACAAGATCCGAAATTATATCTATTATCATATTTACCTTACCTTCCAGCTTTGTAACATTTCAGAATGCAAATAAACATAAATTGAAAAAAGTATGTAAACAAACATGTATTTGATATCCATAATGACATCTACTGGCAACATGAATATGTTAATTTTAGTTTTTGATTTTAACATCAGAAAAGAGCCGTTAATGTATGTAAGTTGATGATGGACCGTTTTCCATAAGACTAAAATAGTTATACATGGACATATTTTATTAGTGACCGGATGTAACTCTCAACAACAAGAACAGCATTGCTCATAAAAATAAGAAAAACTTCAACGTCGAAAACACAGTCAATGTAATTTATTAGCGTTTATATTATTTTTTAAATGTATCTAGGTATTTGCGGCATATTTTTAAGTATTTTAGAATACTTTAATCATATTTGGCGGTTTTTTGGTACAACGATAGCGATCCTGCCTTTCGCAACGACGCGACGGTCCTGGATTCAAGTTTCGTATTTACATTAAGTCAATTACATATCTATGTTTCACGTAATTATGTTTGTATTATGGATACCCTAGTATCCATAATACAAACGTTACAGTGCTTAATTAGGACTAGGCTACTGGTATGAATGTTATGAAAAATAATAATTATTATTATCAGTGTTTATTTCATATCAGCTTTAATAGGTATGAAATAGGTATGTAATGCAATATTAATGATTATTCAATTTATAAACTTTCAATAATCAAGGGCGTGAACTTTCTTTTTGAACGTGAGCTTACTGGGAAGGTTACGAATAGAGTCATCATCCTAGAGACGTGCAACTTGAAGTGTCATAAAATGGAACGTTCAACCAGAACGGTTAAGAGGAGTAGAAAGAAAATCGGCATAGCGATATTGAAATTTCATGGGAATCATACATATATTGAAATTGGGTATAGTTAAAGATAGAGAGTGCAAACTATTCTCGGATACGTGCGCTGATAGATAGGTAGTGAACATATTTGCGCAAGCAGAAAACAAAACTGCATGAATGTATGAATTCCAGATTTTTGACGCTGATGTTGACAGGGATGGCAGAGTTGTGGAAAATAATGATGGAAAGTAAAAGAGGCAAAACATACCTCCTTGAGGAACACCAACAGATAGATCTAACCAATGCTATAGCTCACGGCCAATACGCACCGCTTACTGATGACCGCTAAGCTAGTTGAAGAACTAGCTCAATACCAGTGGGGATAAATTCAGAGACTTAAAACTGGTTAGCAAGACGGTGGTCGTGGTCGACCATATTAAATGCTTTGGAGAAGTATATGAAAAGGATGTTTCATGGCCATTTTTATATCCTCAGTGACTTCCAGAAGAGCAGTTGATGTACTGTGTCCAGATTGAAAGTGAGTTAGAAGATGTTTGGAGTAAACGGAGTACGAGTGTTCCTTGTCAGTCGCTGCTTCCAGAAGTTCAGGAAGGCAAAGATAGACAGAAATATATCTAATGATATTTAAAAGGTGTGCAGAGGAAATTACCGTAATGGGGTGACTATATTCTACGTCATAAATTGGAAAATTCACCTCTTCATCAATTTCATTTCATCAATTTCATTGATGTTTACTAAGATGAGCAGGATTTGATCCTTACTTACTTAATCTGTCACGACCAACTGCTTTATTGTAGAATTTATTTTACTTAATGTGTTACCGAAGAAAATGAAAAGGATTCGTTTATAACGGGGCGTCATAATTCCCGTGGTACTTTAGTGGAAGGTTTTAAAGACGAAGTGAAGGAAAAATAATATTTAAAGTAGTCTAGAAAAACGAGTGTGCAAACCCTTCGGAGGAACTAATATATGTCACTTAAGTGAGTTATATTGATAAATACATCTCATGCATTCATCAGAACTCGAACCTGAGACCGTTTTACTTCTCCAGTAAAGTGCTTGATCAGGCTGAAACTGTACTGTATAGTACATATGTATGTACTGTTACGTTACGAACTGTTCACTTGACCTTGAAGAGTGGCGTGTGATCTTTCTGAGCTGACTACTTATAAAAGACTACTTATATTGTTCTGATTTTGTTAATGCTACATTATTTTAGTTCAGATATAAATATAGCTATGTAGCACAGTCCCTGTAACTTTAACATCAAACGACCATCCTAAAAATGAACAAAACTATACGAATGAGCTGGTTCGCTAAGCATTTCCTCCACACATCCCCCTTTCTATAACTATTGTGTCCAAGACATGGGTGGATAATATAGAGCGCTCATAAAAATGTATGAGCTTGTGTATGGGCAGCTAACAAGAACATGTGTCGGGGTCGTGGCTAGTTATTCCGCACCGACGGTAATTTTGACAAATGTATTCTGTTACACTTACAAAACAAACCGTTCTCGCGTATCTGCTTCAACTTTATGATTGTTGTGTGGAATAAAGAAGTACGTATGTTCCTCAGTCTTACAACTTAGGCGTTAGATAAATTATCCTGTGGGCATATATACTAGTATAAAAAGGTTATAGCAGTATATCATAATTATTGAAGTTAAATTACATTGTAGTCCGTCAAGTTAAGGGGCTATACCAGTATAACCCATGAAAAATTAGGCGATTTTCGGAATATTTTTAAAAGAAATATCTCGATAGAATGTTTTGAAGTTTTTTGAACATCATAAGGTATATTTTCAGCTATATTTAATTTTTTTTTACAAAAATATTGAAAAGTAACGGAGTTATGTGCTTTTTTCGTGCCAAAAAAAATGTTCCCCAACTCCTGACATCCTCCGGCCGAATGAGTAGCTGAAAGAATAACAATCAAAAAGGTTATTTAAGTTGAAGGTATTTCCTATACAATGACCTACGATCTTTCTGATTAGTTGAAAATTGACAATTTGACATTAAAAAAGCGACTATTTTTTACCCAAAACGACATTCTTTTCAGAACAAAGCCATTTTATTAATTTTTTATATTTTTCAAAAATTGTAGGTCATTGTATAGGAAATACCTTCAATTTTCATAACCTTTTTGAGCTTTAATATTTTTTTTGTTAGCAGTCAAAACATTCTATCGAGATCTTTCTTTGAAAAAAGAATCCGACAATCGCCTAATTTTTCATGGGTTTTACTGTTAAGCCCCTTAAGTTGAAATTAGACGGAAAAAGTAAGATAAGTTTTAAAATATCGTATCGGTGTAGAACAATTTGAAACAGATCACCAAATTTCATATTTTTATTAATAATTAATCCTGACATTTCGATTTCTCTTTAAGAATTGTGTTCTAGAATGACTGTAGAGTATATTTCGCCAGTTCTTCTCGAAAGGAGATTTTTCAACTAGTGATAGATTGAAAACTGCTGTTAGATAGAATAACTAAATAGTCAGGATAATATAACAAGTAATGTTACTGTAGAAACCATTATTTAGAATAAACTGAATAGAGTCTGGCTAACGAAAGTTGGCCCCAGAATATTGGCGGCAAATTTAAAAAATACATGCATGACAACACTAACATTATACTATGAAAATTGGAATAACCTTCTTTGATACTTGGTAATTCATTATTAGAAATATCATATATATAGACTGTATAAGAACATTATGTTAGGGCAATAAAGAAACAGATTTTATTTATTTTTATTAATTTTTGATATGTACCAGGTTTGTAACGGGATTTTAAGGATTTATTGATCTGGTATAGGTGTTGGTATATGAGGTAAATATGGGCGGAATCCGAAAATAAATAGAGAAATAAAATACGATAATATTCCATACATAATAACTTCGTTTTATTCATCATAATCAAAATCAGATTCTAACACTTCCATGCCAAAAGATTCATCACTGTCACTAGTATCGCTGTCTCTAACATTTATAATAAAACTCTCTAAATTTTCTTCTGTTATTTTATCACGTTCTTTATATTTATTTTCAACGTGTATTACATGATCAGTCATTTTCTTCCAATCCTGTGAATTTACGTTTTCAAATGAATCTTTAATTATTTCTTCTAATGCAGCTGTAGTAACTGCAATATTTTTGCTACCCACTTTACGTTTTGCCAAACTCCACACAAGCTCAATCGCATTTAAATCACAATGGTAGGGTGGAAGTCTCAACACCTCATGACCACATTGATTTAAAATTTCATCAGCTTCATATAATGCATCAGGCGTATTTCGTTTTACAATACACAACAGCTCTGCTTTCGTGTGGTAGTCCTCATATTGAATTCCATTATCACGAAGCCACTCTCTTATATTACTTTTACGTGTTTGTGAGTTAGGAACCTTATTTATAATTACCGAATGGTAACTAGCATTATCCATTATGATTACACTTGGTTCTTCCAAATTTGGTATAAGTTTTTCTTTAAGCCATTTATTAAAATTTTCAGCATTCATGTCATGGTGATAATCTGCATTTTTTGATTTAGTACTAAACACTAACAAAGAGTTTGGTACGGGGCCTTTCTCTGATCCTGCATGAACTATAATGTACCTTTTCCCGGTCGAAACATTTTCAATTGCACCACTAGTTGAAGGACCTTGCCATGACTTCTTAGGCTTGTAGTTTCTATGGACATAAGTCTCATCTAAATAAATGATTGGCTTGCCTTCTGCACGTTTTCCTGCTATAGTTCTTAAAAATCTATGTCTCCAAGCAGATATGTCATAGCGTTCTATTAAAACAGAACGCTCATTTTTATTCTTTTTAAATTCATAGCCATTGGCTAATAACAAGCGGCGCAGAGTTTCTCTGCATCCGTTAAAATCAATACTTTCTTTTAACTCCACCAACAGTGTCCTCAGTGTAGGAACTTGTTTTTTAACAATATAAAATTCGTTTATCTTGTTACGCATAGCATCTATGTCAAAGTTATCTAGGTTAGACACAGTAGGTTTCCGTGGGCGTTTCTTCCCCGGGGTACTCCAGACACCTTCATTTACTGCACCTTCCCTTTTTACTCTCTTTAGTGTTCTGACACTCACTTCTGCAAAGAAGAAATACAAAATATGTAATTAATTCTTGGTATTAGTATGTAAAAATGCAAAGGCTTTTCCCGGCATAATTTCAAAACATTACAAAAAACTTACCAGTCATTGAAGCTATTTGTTCTAAGTACTGATTCTGGGTTATTATCCTATCTTTCTGCTCTAATTCAGTGAGATTTTCAATAGTTCTTACTATTTCATCAACTTCTTCAACACCTTGCAGATTCTCTGTTAAAGAAAGTTAAACGTTTTAAAATTACCAACAACAATCTATACATATAAATAAAATTGGAGTGTCTGTTTGTAATGTTAAAATAACCGTGTTTTACTACATGCATATGAATATATATACGGTACATACACCAAAATAACATTTTTTTAAATTTTTGTCTGTCTGTCTGTTTGTTTCGGCTAATCTCCGAAACGGCTGGACGGCGATGTACGAATGAATATAATTAGTTTTATTCAATACGAAGAAGCGTAAGTAACTTATTTGTAAGGATACGTAAATTATAAATCAAAATTTTATTATGACGACTGGATAGGTAGTTGTTCAAAGTATCAAAATAATATTGTCTACTAACCTATGAAATTCAACACCACACGTAGACAATCTTGTTTTTGTTTGAACGCGGCATCACGCTGTTGTTGTTTTTCGTTGAACTTGCCAATCATGCAAAACAACATCTTTCGTACACCACTTTTGATAGATTTGTTCATTTTAAACCGTAATTAGAATCACAATTTACACAAACTCATACAATTTGTCACCAGAGATACCGAACGACAAGCTTGTCAAATTGACGTTGACGTTCATACAGAGTTGCTATATAAAAAGTTCGCAAATAATTCCAGGGCCTACTTTCGTTAGCCAGACTCTAGTTAGTAATATGCCAGGTACCTAATAGCATAAATGTGACAACACCTTAGACATCCTGCAAACACTTCTGTCAAGGAGTTGAAACGTCACGATCCTAATTATATTATGTGTTTGTTACCATATTGGATAAATTATTTTATTCGGTGCGTTGCTATAGTAACGGTTTCAGTCATTGTTTTTCTGTATTTAATCTAAATAACCAATTCTTAGACGTCAAAATAAGAACGTAAAAAGTTAAACGATGGACGGGTGACGGTTAGTTAAATATAAAATAAGTACCCTATATATAAATAAAGTTATTTGTTTCCTTTAAAATGACTTCATTTCAACGTGAGAACAACAAGTGTCATATCTAAATAAATTGTAGCTGTCGAAGATACAATTATCATATTGTACTTACGCATCTAAATAATAAACTGGTCCTTTCTATAACATATAATAAATATAAATTTAAAAACGTCATCATGACTCTATTAATGTCTCCACTGTGGGACACAGGTTTCTCTATAGAAGTAAACACTGTAAGGAGAATGGGTCATAATCCACCTCTCGGTCCCAACACGAATTGGTGGGTGTTAACAGTTGCATTCAGCCTGGATAAAGGTCCTTCTAAACACGTGGGAGCTCGAGTTGATTATATTGTGCTCACCCACCCAATGTCCGGCCCTTGAGAACCTTGTCTAACCTTTGTAATAGGCTAGATGACAAAAAAAATTTTTTTGCTTTAATAGAAGCTCATTTCTATAATAAACAGACAGAAAAAATCGGTTTTCGAATAACTTAAAAAAACAAGCAAGATATAAGGTATTGAATATTTTGCTCCATCTCTCTCTAGCAAAACGGAAATTTACATGGAGTTTATATGGCCGTAACGTATGGCCTAAACAGTGACGTCACTGTTGATGTCGGATCTCTCTGTCTAATCGCTTCCAAATGAACAACTTAAAATGCTTGTATCTAATGTATTTCTAAGCCGATTTTAATTCTGATTTCACAGGATTGTATGTCTTTCTACGGTATTTTAATATATTGTGACGAGACGTGAAAATTAATATTCAGTCATCATCCCAATGGAGACCAGTCACGTTTTATGTTATGAATGCAGTTCTATAGACATTGAGAAACTAAAACATAAAGTGCAAAAATTTTTGTTCTACGACCAAAATTGACAAAGTTATGAGCAAAATACCGAACGAGGTTCACAGACCGCGCGAACGCATGCGATGACGTCACAATGACCCAGCGCATGCCGCCGAACCACTGCGCGGTTTTATTCTGTTTGCGATATTCGTCCAACAGGGAGCGTAACGTCACCAGTTTATACCCAATCGATTAATAACTGATTTTATTTGTTTAATATTGGAGGTTGTTATTATAATATAACAAATGAGTGAAATAAGGTACCTAGATATCGGTTTTGGGCAAGCGCAATCCGATAATCTACCTTAAGTGGATACCTTCATGGTATTTGATTATCTTAGTAATCATTTAAACAAGACACGCTCTGAAATTCGTGGTTGGAAACTCAGAGGTAGGCAAATCTCATTATCAACCTAATTAGAACTGCAGATAATAAGTAGGTAGGTACACGTACTTGGACTAGCCTATAAAATACCCAAAAGGTTTAGGTTAGTCAGCCAGGGCAGTTGTGTTTGTTGTTGTAACTACCTACGCCGTTATTTTAACATTATTATGAAGATGAGTATGTAGAAACTTTACTGTTCAAAAAATATTATGTATACAATAAATAAAATTAGACTTAAATACTTCATTTGACAGGAATGTACCTACGTTCTTTGGACACGTAATTTTGAGCTATGAATAAACGAAATCGCTTTGTTTAGTACTAGTATTGTTTCTAGGTAGGTAGGTAGCTACTACTTTCTTAAATCCGGTTTATTTATTATAATCTTAGTACCTACTATATTTACAGCAAGTTTCGTGGTATAGCAGCAAGAAAACTTACTTCTCCATACAAACTTCACTTTTGGTCTTCCTAGTCTCTTGGGGTCAAGGCGTGATTATTGTACAAAATTATGTTTAAGAGGCAGAAGGACACTCGAACGCAAAAAGTTTTATTTAAATACGTCTAACTGTTTTCACATGGAAAGCGTACAACAGACAGACAGACAAGAAAGTCAATAACAATGTTTTTGGTTTCTATTGCGTGTATGGAGCCCTCCTAACGCGATTATTCAAAAAAATATTCAATGTACAGAATTCACTTTGGCTACAGTTTAATTACATGTATAGATAGATATATATATATATTCGCCAAGGCGGGAATATTCCCCTTTGTTCCGGGGAACTTCGAGGAATATTCCCGGGAACGGCACATTTTATTGTAGTTAGACCTGAGTAAGACCCTGGTTTTTACCCGAGGAAGGGTTATTAGAAACTTTACTACTTACACTTTTTATCATTCATTTACTCATTGAAATATATATAATACGACCCTGTATTTTTTTTAACATTCGTAAACAAGTTTTACTAAGTTACCTTCCCACTTGTTTACCACACGAGTAATGATGATAAAAGTTGGTATACAATTGTTGTGTTGTATACAAGGTAATGGTTGGTGGGGAGTTATTTACATAAAAAAGGATCCTCGCAACAAAATCTTGAAGCTTGGCACGAAAGCGGAATTTTGTCATCCCTCTTCATAACAGTACACCATTTTTTGCGCACATTTGAGTCCTTTGGCACATTGAAAAACAGTTTTTCAGGTGTACTAATTGAAGTATTAGTACATTTCGGTATTATACAGTACTTATAATCCGGCATATTTTCACTTAAAAACTGCAAAACCACAACACCACCCACGCAGATCGAGGGAATCTTAATAAATGAATGGCGGAGAGCGCGCCCGCGGGTGGAAAGGTAATCGTGACGTCACATAAGTTATTCGGCCGCCCCGCGGTCGGCTTGTTCAAAATGTGTAGTATCTTCGCAACCAATGGACCGATTTCAATGATTTAAAAAGTATCGTATCTAAACGAGTTAAAGGAACAGCATTATATAGATAATATATGCATTTTCCGACTTGATACGGGGACCCATTATAGGCCGAACGCCCTAACCATTGCTCCGTCGAGCACCTCAAATATAAAATCCACCTAAAATAAAACATGAAATCAAAACTAATTTGTTTTAGAAAAGCAAGATTAATAAAGTGGATTTTAAGTATTTCACAGAATTAAGCATTTCTTGGCAGAAGTCCATATCAATTAGGGAGCCAACAGACGAACGACACTCGATCCACGAGGTAGCCGACGTCGTCCACTGGCACCATTACAGCGCACCGACGACAAATAGTCATAAAGACCGCACTTATTTATTTTAAGAAAGTGACTGACGAAATATGTAAAGACTACAGTAATAAAATAATTAAAAGAAAACTTTGGGTGTCAATGTGAGCAAAAGTCGTTCATAATTCTGAATATAAAACAACACTTAAAAAATCAATTGATAAGAGGAAGTTTAAAGCAAAGTTGTTTTAATTATTTATAACACTAATACAGATCGACTTTTCCATCTTCTTTGACGACAACGCAACACGCGATAAAATAAAAATTCCCGCATAATATTTCAAAATAATGTACCTATTGTATACATTTAAATGAACTTATGCTGTGTATATGTTAATGGAAATGTATGTAATGCGTCATTGTATACAATTCTTAGGAAATGTAATTCCTAAAATCGCACGGAATGTGTGAAATAAATTATAGTATACACATTTCCTAGGAAATCTATATATTTCCTAAATAGCAATCGGAAATGTAAAACATTTGAGATATTGATGGGTACGCGGGGACAACAGGACGAGAGGAGGGTATTGTTTTAGGTTAGGTTAGGTTAAAAAAAGGTTAGGTCAGGTTATAAGAATAATATAAGTTGATTTTGTGATACGTTAAAAGTTAATAGATACTTGATTTTTGAAGCATTAATTAGTCGGATTATATGAACATATTATATTTACGGTATGACTGTTACCCGAATGTCTCAATGAGTGCTATAATAAAAATTATTATTCTCATTTTAACAACGTGTTTTATTACAGAAAGCATTTATTTTATAAATTTCCTAATACGATATTGGAATTATATACAATTCCGAGAAAATTTACACATTTCCTAGGATATCTATGCATTAAATAGTTTAACAAACAATATTTTATACATTTTCTAAATAATATCGGAATTGTAGACATTTCCTAAGATTTGCATACAATTCCTTGATTTCATACATTTCCGGTAACATATACATATTTTGGAAATGTGTTACCACACACATTTCCTTTTAGAGTGTGAAACATGTACACTTCGTTGTTTCGTAAAAGCGGATAAAGTACGACATTTTAACTATGTTGCTCTGTTTGACAATGATTATGCTTTGCCACCCGAAACTGGGTTTGATATATTTGCAATATTATACAACATGCATTTTTGTTTTCTCGATACTGTACTTGTACTCTTATTACCACTTTACATAGCTTCATATTATATTAATGTACGAAATCTTACGTAACTTATGGTTCTGCTTGATCTAAAAATGTAGTGTTAAAATCCTTAGATATGTAATTATCTAAATGACCGTTTTGTACCAAAATAAAGAGCAAAAATAAACTGTATTTCATATCCAATCCAGTACGTGTATGTGAGACAAGAGAGCTCTTTTTAAATAAAGATAATATTTCTTAAATAAAAATAGGATGACCTCAAATCGTCAGTTGCTAGCACCCACCGATAGACAATGCACGTGCCTGCGTTGTGATGACTCACTTATTATTATGAACCATTCTTTCTAAGCAGTTTTCATCCGAAGGGAAGTCTGTGTCTGTAGGTCAACGGTTCATAGGCTGTGAGCGATCTTTAGTAGATAAATAATTCTTTTAATTCTTTCGTTAATCAAGAATCTTTTATAAAGTTACGCGATCCCAATCAAGACCCCCAACCACATCACGACTGCGATCACGACAACTCCAAAAATGAACACTACAGTATATATACACATACCACACCTAAAAGTCCCGTATTTTTTACCCTTTTCCCGCAGGAGTAGGCAAAGATCACAGATTGCCTCTTTGCCTGCTTTTACCGACTAGCTCATTTTATAATTTGTCAAAAATAATATATTACCTGAGCACTTTAAGCAGAGTGGGGATATTTATAAGCCTTGAAAAATAATCATTTCATATTAGAGAAAAGTCAAAACTTAATTTGTTATATAATAAAATAGCAATTTTATATGAGATGACTAAAATACTTCATACATTAAGCAACTAATAATGATGAACCTCACCTATGGAGATGGGCAGCAGCATCTCTTTATGCGTACGGGTTATACTGCGATCGCCAACCCGCCTGCCAAGCGTGGCGATTATGGCAAAACCCCCCTTTATGGATAGGCACACCAAAAAACGGCCCCTAGTCCCCGGCAGCCAAACCATTCCTAGCTACGGTAGCGGCTACGGTAACGGTGCGGCAGGGGGTGCGAAGAATCCCCGGGTAGGTTGCGGCTACCAACACCGACGACTGGACCTGGCAACTTATAACACGCGCACATTGAGGACCGACGCGAAAATTACAGAGTTGGAAGAAGTTATCGGCAAGTTACACTGGGACGTCATCGGGTTGTCTGAAGTCCGAAGAGAGGGAGAGGACACGATAATTTTGGACTCCGGTAACTTGCTGTACTTCCGGGAGGGCGACCAACTGTCCGTGGGTGGTGTCGGGTTTATCGTCCACAAGTCCCTCGTCAACAACGTGCTATCCATCGGTAGTGTTTCCAGCAGAGTGGCATACCTGGTACTCAGAATATCATCTCGGTATTCGTTAACGGTCATCCAGGTATACGCTCCAACCTCGAAACACGACGATGACGAAGTGGAGGCTATGTATGAGGAGATTTCTAGGGCCATACATAGTCACAAATCCCACTACACGGTTGTGATGGGGGACTTCAATGCAAAGTTGGGGAAGCGCTGCGGTGACGAGTTGAGAGTGGGGCAATTTGGATTTGGGGAACGTAACGACAGAGGCCAGATGCTGGCGGACTTCATGGAGAGGGAGAACCTCTATATGATGAACTTTCTTCAGAAAGCCCGTAACTCGCAAATGGACCTGGATAAGTCCCGACGGCAAGGTCAAAAACGAGATCGATTTTATCATGTCAACGAGTAAGCAAATATTCAATGACGTCTCTGTGATCAACGCTGTTAAGACAGGGAGCGATCACCGACTGGTAAGAAGCACATTGAATATCAACGTGAAGCTTGAAAGATCGCGACTGATAAAATCTACGCTCCGACCAATGCCGACCCAGATTCAAAACCCCGAGCGCTTTCAGCTCGAGCTCCAGAACCGCTTCGAGTCCCTTGATAACAGCATAGATGTGGACGATCTGAACGACCTGGTGGTGGATGCTGTCCGTACGGTAGGGTCAAAATACTTCAAAACCCACCGTCCCAAATTGAAGAAACTCTCCGCACATACACTCGAACTCATGGATAAGAGACATGTAATGAGGCTGCAAGACTCAGCGGATGCCCTACGTTATAGACAGCTTAATAGACAGATCTCGAAGTCGCTGACGAGCGACCTTCGCCAATTTAATACCGAGCGTATCAAAGAGGCCATAGAGCGGAACAAAGGCTCCAAAGTGTTCGCTAGAGATCTGTCTATTGGGCAAAGTCAACTGACGAGGCTGAAAACTGAGAACAGCAGTATCATTTCATCGACTCCTGAAATCCTGAGAGAGATTGAGAGTTTCTATAGGCAGCTGTATTCCAGTATCACACCAGGCCAAAGCAGAGCTCGAGATCCTAGAGCCAAGCTTACCCGACACTATACCGAAGATATCCCGGACGTCAGCCTGTACGAGATTAGAATGGCCCTCAAACAGCTAAAGAACAAAAAGGCGGCGGGAGATGACGGAATTACAACAGAGCTTCTGAGAGCGGGCGGCACGCCGGTACTTAAAGTCCTCCAGAAGCTCTTCAATTCTGTCATCGTCCAGGGCAAAACGCCGAAGGCATGGAGCAGAGGCGAGGTGATTTTGTTCTTCAAAAAGGGCGATAAAACCCTACTGAAGAACTATAGACCCATCTCGCTTCTGAGCCATGTCTACAAACTGTTTTCGAGGGTCATCACGAATCGTCTTGCTCGCAGGTTTGACGACTTCCAACCTCCCGAACAAGCCGGTTTCCGAAAAGGCTTTAGCACCATAGACCACATTCATACGCTGCGGCAGGTTATACAGAAGACCGAAGAGTATAATCGGCCACTTTGCTTGGTGTTTGTGGACTATGAGAAGGCTTTCGATTCGATCGAGACTTGGGCGGTGCTGCAGTCTCTCCAGAGGTGCCAAGTGGACTACAGGTATATCGAAGTGTTAAGGTGCCTGTACCAAAACGCCACTATGTCGGTCCGAGTACAGAGCCAGAGCTCTAATCCTATCCAACTACAGCGAGGAGTGAGACAGGGAGACGTTATCTCTCCGAAACTGTTCACTGCTGCGTTGGAGGATATTTTTAAGCTTCTGGACTGGAATGGACTTGGCATCAACATCAACGGCGAGTACCTGACGCATCTTCGGTTTGCCGATGATGTGGTCCTAATGGCTGAGACCTTGGATGACCTGAGCACCATGCTCGAAGATCTCAGTAACGCATCCCAACGAGTGGGTCTTAAGATGAACATGGACAAGACGAAAATTATGTCCAACGCCCATGTTACACCCGCTCCAGTAAATGTTGGGCACGTTACACTCGAAGTTGTTGACCACTATGTTTACCTAGGACATACAATACAGTTAGGTAAGTCCAACTTCGAGAAAGAGATCTCTCGTCGAATCCAACTCGGGTGGGCAGCGTTCGGGAAGCTGCGATACATTTTCGCGTCCAAAATACCTCAGTGTAGACATGTGTAAGTAATGGCTGTAATATCACTCGAGTAATATTACCTAGCCGCGTAATGCATCATCACCTATTACGTGAGCATGGCAAGTATCACGCATTACTTCAAACCGAATGCCTGTTCGCAAGTACGCGTAGCTGCCGGCGGCGACGCTGTCTCGAACGAAGTACGAACTGAACAAAAGAACGAAAGAGAAATGGTTGTGATGCGTGATGTGTAATGCGTGATGCGTAATGCGTAATGCGTGTGCGAATGAGATAATTGATATTTTAGTTAGATATTCTAACGCGCGTTGCTATCCATCTTTTTTATCAAATTTTGATTGTGTTGAGTTGAACATTACTTAATTAATTACGTTACCAAATATACAATAAAATAGGAAAAAATAAACGTAAAATAAAAATACATTAATTGTACAGTCCATCTAAAAATACAAAATAATGAACAATGCACTGTGTTTAATAATGTAAATTAAAAAATGATTATACTTTACAAGTAGGAAGAAAAAGCTCAATTTCAATTTTTATTTTATTTAATTACTGCTAGAGCGATCGCCTAAAGTAATGAAAAGCTCTGCATTAGATTCCCGTCATCTACGGGGAGCTTTCTTTATTTGTTTCATTATTTCAATAATTGTTTAACTTATTAAGTCAACTTACCTATTAATAGCCATTGAACTGCCGATGTTAAAACTACGTTTATTTATTAATAAAATTAACAAAAATGCCTAAATAAAATTACTTTAAGCTGTCGCAAGCTATAGCCTAAAAATATACCAATCCATCCATAATAAAAATCGATTATTTCTGTACGTGGGATTATAATTTCTTATATCAGTCATCATAGTCTACTCATGAAGTAAAAAAAATGCAATTTTTTAGACCTGGTTTTTGGCACTGGTATTTAATATGTTACGTACCATGTAGCCATGTTTATTTCTTTCATTATATTATAATTACACATTAAACTTACTTATAATAATATCATAATACATCATCATCACATTACAGTAGGCGCGGATCTAATACTGTAATGTCTTGAACTAGGTATGTTACTGTAATGCAAAGTAATGCGTAATGCTTTTGGGTAATATTACTTCAACGAGTGATATGATAAACATCACATCACTTTTTAAAGCACTGTTTTGCGCACCTCTACCTCAGTGCCTTAAGACGAAAGTCTTTAACCAGTGTGTGTTGCCAGTGATGACTTATGGCAGTGAAACGTGGTCGTTCACTATGGGTCTTATAAGAAGTCTCAAGGTCGCCCAGCGGGCAATGGAGAGAGCTATGCTTGGTGTTTCCCTACGCGATCGAATCAGAAATGAGGAGATCCGTAGGAGAACAAAAACCGCCGACATAGCTCAAAGAATTGCGAAGCTGAAGTGGCAATGGGCAGGACACATAGCAAGGAGAACCGATGGCCGTTGGGGCGGAAAGGTTCTCGAATGGCGACCGCGTGCCGGACGACGCTCAGTGGGTAGGCCCGCTACGAGGTGGACCGACGATCTGGTTAAGGTCGCGGGAAAACGCTGGATGCGGGCAGCACAGGACCGATCGTCGTGGAGATCCTTGGGGGAGGCCTATGTCCAGCAGTGGGCGTCGTACGGCTGATATGATGAATGATGAATAGAAAAGAAGATGAAATAGTGGAACATTTAAAATACCGACATTTTAATAATCGATTTTGCTAATTGTTTGTAATTTTCTAGATCACAGATTGCTCGAATCGCGAATTGACGAAAGAAATACGCGCGCTTGTATCGTTGGAATTTAAACGCTGTTAGATGTCATATTTGCTCAATTATTCTTAACTTTGTTAACTAAAACGAATAACATTAGGATCTTTTTTCTTTTATAAGCTAAGGTGTTCCTAAACAAAATTCTCGAAACTTAGCTTCGAGTACTCGAGCGACATAAATTGTCCACAAAAAATTAAGAAAATACCAACTGAGTTTAGTGAGTATTGATATTTGCTTATGACAATGTCTGTTACCACCACAATAGCATCACTTATTTGCTCTAGTATGTTTACAGAACTATATCCGTTACCATTAACCCACCACTTGTGTATTTATGTTCCAGACTTAGAATAAACAAGAGATGGTCAGTGAAACAAAACTATTATTTTAAAGCGTTTTATTTAATTTCAAAAAAATAACTAGTATCATATAATCACACAGTATTACTAAGTAGTTCAAAATATACTATGACAAAATACACACAATATATAAACAGCTTGTGAAATAAAAATATAAAAGTAATATTTATTTTCAAATCAGTTCTAATAGTTTACTTTTGTCATATTATCCATCTAGCTAATATACAATACCAATTTATTCATATAATTTTATCTCTAATAATCTACTTACTTTCTAATTTGTTTTTACATTGATATTATATAGTGTTAGACGTAATCGATCACTCTGTGACACAAGTAAAGTTCAATTTCGTTTAACCTAGTATTACAAAGAAAAATAACAATTTAACCCAGAATGTAGGTAATAAGATACAAAGAGGACTAGAGGCCGATAACACACAAGAAGAACGGTGATTCTAGCCCTTAGGTGTAATCGTATGTAACCTAAAGAGACTGAATAGGATCTCATAACTATAAGCAAATATCACTTGGTCCTACGACCGGTTCCGATCTTTAAACATGGCATAGCTTCTTGGCATGTTTATAACTCGAGTTATTGTGTTAGTTTATTATTAACGAAGTCTATTTTATGACTGGCTGTCCAACTATTTGCATTCGATGTCACCAATTGAATCGTCCATAAAACATAAAGTCATTATAAAAACACAAAATTTACCACCAATATTATTAATATCTCGCCAATATATTTCATTATGCTCAATATTTTCTTACTACACTGGAATCATCAAAACTGAATCTTTTTACTAGAAATGGAACAACTTTTCAAAATAACCTTTATATTTATTGTTTATTATCGCTATTGTCTAAATTAGTAAACAAAGTAATTTGTTTAAATTTGTTCTAATTTTGAACATTTTGTTGATTTTATATGCGACTCATAATGTATCAATATTTCGTAAAGAAAAAAAACAGAACATGCGCGAAGCTTAGGTCAGACAAATAATACTTGTGCAATGGCACATATCAACCTACATCGTTAAGTATCGAATACTATTTAGCTACAGATAATGACCATACTTTCAATAATAGAAAACATGCAAGGTAAATCAACAATTTATAGCCATATTGATAAAAGCCATATCGAAATCTCGGCTTTTTGAAGACCGGTGAGCATTATCTGTTGAGAAGTGGTTTGCAATATGGTAGATTCTAATTTCATCAAACGTTATGATAAATCATAGTGAATTCAAGTATTTATAACTGTAAATAAATGATTAGTAAGCGTATATGACTTTAAAATGTCATTGACGGTTTCTAAAAATATAATTTTGAATGTTATTTGCATAGACTTTATCTTTTAATAAAAATATAGTTATCTTTGTCACATCTATATGTGTAACACAGCACTGTAATTTAGATTTACAATTCTTTAATTTGCAATTCTATAAAAGCACCTTAGCTAACTCAATAAATTATAAAAATATAATTACAAAAAATAAATTATTTAACAATCATCAATTCCTGGCAGTAAAGTTTAACGTTACAAAAGATGCATTTATATAAAAAAAGAAAAAGTGTTCGAAATTAAATGAAATATCAAAAATACATTTATAGAAATCCAAGTGCATAATCAACTCATAGACGAAATATATATGGGATTTTTAATTAATATGTGAACCTGCAAACTCAATATGTGAACCATGTATTCACTATACTTACGAATGCGAAAGTTCACATAGTATAGATTTCTGATAAATTTATTCCCCATTTTTGTATGAAAAATAGTTCTTAGGACATATTAAATTGTTAAGTGCAGCCTGTTGCAGCTGTTAAATAAATTTTATTAAGCAAAACTGCGTACCACTTATTGTAGTTCAATATGTTGGGCAAGAGTTTTCTACTTCGTAACCAGTTGATTTCGACGTTATGTATTTCGTAACAGCCAGCAACGGTAAAAGAATGCAATTAGTCTCAAACTCAACATCTCATCTACTAACACTACATTATGAATTAGCTACAAACAAAACTACAAGTCTCAAAGCGGCCGTCAATCTGACGTATGTCAATGTCAAACTAGACACGGGAAATGCGAATCAATATTATCTATGGTACGGTCGTGTGAACGAGCTACGACCTCGTACTTGTGTAACTCACCTCGAAATCTCCCGGTGGTTTTCAGTTTTTACATTTGTTTTACGCATATATTACGTTCAGTGGGTGATTATGGTTGAATGTAAGCATTGTGGTACGACGTGTCTGTAAGGTAGGCGATAGTTTTTAACTGTACGCGCGGCGAGACACTTGAGCGTGGTGTATTTGAGTGGGTTGACTATCGATGACAAACTTTGCTGATTGGATTTGAGGATTTCTTCGGGCGTCTCGCCTTCGTAGTTGACGGTGTCTATGTGCGCACCGTGCGAAAGCAACTCCCGGACCACTTCAGCGGGACAAGGGTTCAACTGTGAATAAATTTAAATGACTTAGACTTCAAGTTATACAAGGTGGGCCAAAAAGTAACAATATTTTATTTTAACATTACTTACACCTAAAATACCCTATGTATGTTCAGGGGGTTTGTCGTAGTTTAGAAGTTATTTTTTTGTTATGTATAAATACTAATTTTCTACCTGAATGGCTTAAAACTCAACCCTCTTGAATCACTCTTTTATACGTGAAATAACCAATTTCACAATATTCATTCAAGTTCCCGAAAAAAGGGTCGAAAATGAAATTGTTGGTTATACTTCTAGGTTGTAACATTTTATCATTATTTTTTTAAACATATAGAAAATTGATTTAATAGCATTTTGCACACAAAATTCTGGAAATAAAAGAGGAGAGAGAACGATTTTAAGCCACTCAAATAGAAAATATACACATGGGCTATTTTCGTACACTACATCCAGGTGAGAGTAATTTTAAAATAAATTTTTGGACGTCACTATTTTGTAAATCCACATATCTCCAAGTGGCAAAAATCAACCCCACCTCTGCCATTTAAGCTATGGGCAAACTTGTATATAAGTTAGATTTAGTAATATATTAGGATCACCCAGGCGCCAGATATGAAGCAACGATTCTTATGATACATAATCTTTTAGTTAAATCCTCGTCAGTGACAACATCATTCATCATCTTAAGTAGCCTCAATTTAGGCATAAGTTGCTTAAAAAAGCTCTTTGCAGCTGTTGAATTCACGTGATTGCAGCCATAGAAAAGTGTTGGCTTATTTACGAAGCAACTTCAAGCAATACAGCATTAATCCTTATCCTATTAAGTGCCTTAAAAACTTTGTGCATATAAATCAATATGGCCCTTTACAGCATGTAACTTAAATGAATATTTTCGAAGATTTTTTCAGATTTAAAATGCAGGGACAGCGATTGCGGAGGTACCTGCCGGGGGGCCGGCGGCGCGTGCTTCTAAATAGCGCGTCGAAGGCCTCGCTTCAACACCTTGGCACGTCCGCAACGCGGACCTACACAGCGATTCCCTACCGACCATTCAACAACATATCCAACAATGCTCCGAGCGGCTTTTCAAAGCCGCGGACGAGAATTCAAACCCTTTCAAATAAGAGGCAGTGGCGTACGACCCGCCCGCCCCTTCAAGGCATGATTTCCGTAGGCCCAAACATGTGCTTACGGATGTGCCTCGCAAATTGTGGAACGCCTACGTGGAACTGTGGAATGTGAAGCTGTGGAACGTAGCCCGTTTTCCAGCGCATGCGTTAGCATAAGCTAACGCGGCGCTGCATTGCCCCGTAACCCTGGGTGCTATTAGCCTTCCCAGGCTAAGGCATCTTCAGGTGGTTTTTAGTCTGTACGCGTCTGACATAACCTCTCTGGACAGCCCTATGTATCCATGTAGGATTCACCACCTCTCTCCCCCGAGTCCGGAGGGGAAACAAAAAAAACCGCGCTTCGCCCTATAGCACTTTATGATTAGCAGCGATCGCACGCGTTTATCAGAGCTCTCTAGCGAGACATAACAATTATTACGTAATTAATACGAGTTTTTCAGCGCTACTACGTAATTCGTACTTATAAGTACATTATGATAAATTAAAATAATATATATTCGAAATTATATGATAGTATTTAAATGACAAAAAAGCTGTGAAGGTTGTATATAAAGACATTTTGTAGTATATTTAGTATCAGCACAGGAGCCATTCATAACGCATAATTTTAATTGACATAAAGCCACATGGCATAGTAATTAAAAGGCATAAATTGACATAGATTGCAGGTTAGGTTAGGTATTATTTTATTCATTACCAGCCAAAAAACTATTTCAAATGATTAGTATGCTTCCTAAAATTATGATTTAAAAAGTTCTGCGAAAAAAGGTAGACCCGCATTGCACCCGTGCGAACCCGGGGCGGGTCGCAAGTAAAACTATATGTCTACATGCTGTTTGTAAGCTTTACCTTGCAAACAAGGTGTAGCGGCGTGTTGCCGTCAGCGTCTCGCGCGTCCGGTGACGCTCCGAGTCGTAGCATGAGCGCTACGAGCGCGGCGCAGCACGGCTGGGCGTCGCCGGGTGCCGGTAGCCACGCCCCCCCTCTGCTACGGCTGCTCTCCGCTGAACATGCTACATGCAACGCTGAGCGCCCTTGACGGACCTACAAATTCGCAAATATTAAACGAAATTAGTAATTTTGAATAATTTAATAACCACTCGGTTTTACTTATACACAAATCTTTGTACATGCATAATTAACGAGTTTATTAGCTATAACATTTAATGTAAACTCTAAATTATTTTCATCCTAACTAACTATCGTACCTTAGGGCTCAGAGAAGTCATTGTTTTTTTCAGGCATATTTTTAATCTTATTTTCATTTCTGAATACTCATTATGAATACGTGTTAGAATCATATCTATACAAGGTGTAACAAGACTTGTAAAAGGAAAACGAAAGCCACAAGTTCTACTTATTATAACATTTTATATTTTTGATACCATACTTGGAAAATTAATAGTTGTGGATACATTGAGATCAAATCGACAATATTATTTTTCTTCTGTTTAAATATATCAAGTTTTACATTGTCACTATTGCATATTCCATTATTGGCTATTTATGAAACATATGCAAGTTGTTTCTAGAAGTAATACAATGCATATTATACTGTATTTTCCGATTAATTTTATTTGGTGTACACCAAACATTCATATGTCGCGTCTCTGAAGGGTCCAGTAATGTCCAGTGTGAATAAAAATTTAAATTCTGTTAGTTGGTAGCACATAAAACAATTAGTTCAGTAGTTCTTAGTTGTATAGTAGGAATTTTTACAGTGCTTTGTGGTAAATATTTAAGCACTAGCTTTTGCCCGCGGCTTCGCTCGCGTTAAATTCGGGGTAGCACTGTTCCCCTTTCCTGAACACAGAAGAGAACTCGGAACAGAATTTTACACGTTATATATTTTATTTCAACACTGCCATCTGTTATTAATTTTTGAACTAAACAATTAAACCTATCGTGAACATAATATACAATAAACATATCAGCGCCATCTATCGGAATCCATGAGTTACACTTATTTATGTTTATAATGTTTATTTTCTCAAAAGATTTAATGTTTTTAATATTGTTTTATTTAATTCGTTTTAATTAAATTCTTTTATTATTCGTTTGTATTAAAGAACCTGTTCTAATTTAGCAGAGTCTCACACACATTTCCATCCCCTATTTTAGGGGCTGGGGGAGGATTTCTTAAAAATGGCAGGTATTTTCGTTAGTAACAAAGAGTCTGTGTGCCGATTTTAGCTTCCTGCCTTGAAAACTGCGAAAGGTCTCATATAAAATTTCACCCCCTCTTTTAAGGGGTTGGGTGCAGATTTCAAAAAAAAATGGTGGGCGATTTTTTCGGTAGTCATAAATAGTCAGCATACCAATTTTTAGCTTTCTACCTTGAAAATTGCGGAATGCTCCATACAAACTTCCACCCCCCATTTTTGGGAAGTGGGGGGTTAGAAAGGGGCAAATAGTAGCCTATGTTTCTCTCCATCCCTTCAACTATCTCCACTTAAAAAAATCACGTCAATTCATCGCTCCGTTTTGCCGTGAAAGAAAGACAAACAGACAGACACACTTTCCCATTTATAATATTAGTATAGTATGGATGACTAGAACAAAAGTATAAAATATCATTATTATAAAAGACAGAATATAAGACACTGACAAAACAAAAATTATATAAAGTTAAAAAACTTTGCTTAGGTGAGTAAAAGAATCTAGAACTATCCAGGGAGTCGTGAGCTCGATTCTAACCTAAGGTGAATATTTCCAATATATTTTAGCTACTTTAAAAATGTCTTCATTACATTGTAGTGTAAACAGTAAACTTAAAAATGTAATTGTGTATTATTTTCTGTAAAAAAGTTAATTGTTAACTATGTAACGTACCTTAATATCTAACTTGACAAGAGAATACACAGCCTTATGGATGTTTCTGGAGACTTCTTCGGTGCACTCTGGTTCGTCTAACAGCCTCGCCATTAGAGTCGCCAGGTGTAACGATATAACTAAAACCCTCTGCAGCGTCGTTAGCGTTTGTTCTCTATCGATGCTGAGTTTTGAATCCAACAACTCCATGCCACGGTGGATTTCCGATAGAGCTTTCCTGAACACTGGGTCGACGTCATCGAACGTCACAGGAGGAACTATACGACCTGAAGATAAAGAATATGACATTTAGTATTTAATAGAGTTTAAATTTTTATTCAGTAATATTTTATTTTGGGGCACAAGCCTTCTCTATTGATGACAACAGAGTAGGAAGAATCGGACATTAACCTACTATGAGTTCCTTGTGCAGATTGATAGTATTGTTATTATTATCGCTAAATTATATTAATAAATAACTGTTCATGCAGCTGGGATCAACGTCTTAACGCGCTTTCTGAAACACCGAAGAGTTCAAAATAATAATCACCCATCCGACAAGTGGCCCTAGCAAATGTTGCGTTATATGTGCAATCGATTTTTTAAGCATTGTCTCTTATTGTGTAAATAAGCCTCCATTCAAAAAAAAAATTACCACAGGAACAAGAGATATCGGTAGCGAACGGGCAACTAAAATTCGTCCGTGTTGGCTCTAATAAAAAATACTAAGGGTAGTTGCTTTAGTCTGCTTATACAAGTAGCAGCAGTGAATGAATGTGCAGAAACAGGTCACTCATAATATTGAACCTGATTAACCACACTATCCACTACACACAATCATTTTCAAAATAGTTATTTCTACTATTCTCCTAATGAAAACAGCTACCATCCCACCACAACCTACACACCGGAGTAGAAGTCTGATTATTAAAATGATGCTTCCAGTCGATTAACATAAAGAAAAGAGTGGGGCCGCGCACACTCGGAGAGCATTAAAAAGAAGCATTCGGTAAAGCACGAAGCTGGACTGAGTGAGTGGGCAAAGGTAAATGGCAGCAGTGAATGCGTGAGCGGTAACATGCCTCTCAAAATAGTAAGATTTAACCTACATCACAACAACGATATACTCATTTCTAAGTTTGCTACCATTCAATCACAATCCTGCACACCACAGTAGAGGCAATGGATATAGTGATTACTTAAAAATAATATAATACATATATCATATAACATAAATGTATGTAACACATAGCTTGTCTGTATATCTGTATCTATTATGTAATATGTGAAATGAAATAAGTAAATTTGCTATTATTATTACCATGGGCCTTCAAGTCAATCACCTAAAAACAAAAACGCTCACCTCGGAGTGGGGGTCGCGTGCGCTCGGCGAGCATATAAGAGAAGAGTTCGGCGAAGCTAAAGAGGCTGGATTGTGTGAGGGGAGAGAGGGGCGGCAACACGGCACGCTGCATGTCCAGCGCGTGGTGCCACAGCTGACGGCAACGCACGAACCGGCCGGCGTCTGCGTACACCGCGCCGCGGTACCGCACGTAGTACGATGTGTCAGGGTGCGCCGGACCTGCACGGACCAACGTACAAAACTACAGATTTCTCATTGATGCCGATGCATAGTTGGTATTTCAGACGAATTCGATTCGTCACCCTGTTATCCTATAACGCAAAGCTATTTTATTTCTTCAAATCACAAGTGAATAGATATCTATTAGAGGTGTGTAAGTACTGTGAGTAATGTATTACGCGATATATAACCCGAGTGCGTACTGAAACAGTACGTATTACCTGGCAAAATTTTGCATGACACGTCATGTCACAGTACCTGGGAGTCTAGCGCCTGTCGAACAGTGTCGCGTTCTGTGGTCGCGTTATACTATGACATGACATGCTCTCTGCACGACTAGTCGTTCGGCCGGATGGTTTGTCTCTGTCATGCCATGTTATTTGGAAAAAAAATATTTAGAACAGTATTGCGTTCGCGGTAAGGATAATATTTCTGTTGCACCGCCCCGTGTCGTGTAGAACGTAGGTCATAAACCTTGCGAGCTTTTTTCGTATAATTGTTTTTGATTTGTTTAAGTGCATGCATAGTTTTCACTCAATTTTGCAATTACACTGTCAAGGTTTATTGTATGCAATACAGATAAAAAAAGGTTAATAGTAAATTATTTGTAAAATTGTTATGTGTAAACTGTAAATAAATAGAAACAGTAGTGCTAGTGTGTGTAAGTAAATAACTTTATTTGTTTAAATTCGGCATGGCGATGATCGGACACAAAGTTCTTCCTTCATAACGCATATGGTCATGTTGCAAATCGTGATGCCATGTAATCACATGTATTATGAAGAACGTAATATGCTCTGTTTTAATAAAGGGTCTAGCTAACAATAACAACCTATCGCTTTTCCATTACACTCAGTACAAACAATACCACGTACATTGATATATATATTCTACCAATAGAAAAAATGTGTGCAAATACTTTTGAATTTAGAACACAAATCAGGTGAACTGTATAGCGTGCAATGGAACAAAGCGACTGTTCGGGAGGGCATATCTAGTACAGTAAGTAATAGCGGGCCGTTCGTATAGCGCGTCATTCGAAGTTATATGGAGTACTGCGTACTGTTCTAATGTCATATTACGCGATACGAAATGTCATGTATTATGGCCGTACGTTCTAACGTACTGTTTGGCGCATGTCTAATATCTATACAGAATTCGTGTATTCTATACATAATACATAAATAAATATATACACGAAGTACATCAGTAACTACAAATTTAGTATTTAGAAATATTTAATGTATAAAAATTGATATTTAAATGTAAATAACGTGCTCAATTACTTTTAAAATGTACAAGATTACAAAACATGAACAATATAGTTTCAAAGCATTTGATAAAAATGCTCTTAAGATGCAAGACAAAATTAAGGTAAGTGTCTTACCTAGTATCCTTTCCCTGATGACTAGGGCTTGCATCCTCATAGCGTCAGGATCGGCGAGTATTTCTTCTAGTTGCTGCGCATTACTGGGCTCCACTGCGAAGTCATAAGCTTCTATGCGAGGCACGTCTTTGGGTTTAGGGATTGGTTCGCTACCGTCGGCTGGGAATCTGAAAATATTATAAGTTTCATAATCAAAATTAAATATTAAAACAAAACTACCGGTCTCAATTAAAAATCGAACCAATTATTGTCTCGGTAGTGTACTTAGCATTAATCCAGTGGCCTTAAGCTTAGGAATCGGCCTAATGGGCTTACCACTGTGTTAACTAAATACAGAGACCCAAATCCGAGGAGAGTATTGCATAGACGACTTTTGACCATCACTTCAGTCGTAAGATCTGCTCTGCTGAACGCGTCAGTTTTCCTTTTTTTATCGTGAATAGGTAAGCGATTGACCGCTATCTCGCCTGATGGTAAGCGACAATCCGATCTAGGATGTGACGCGTCTGCCTAGACGATACCTATTAACTCTTGACTTGTAGAAATAAAGGTGTTTTGCATTAATCTCCTCGCTCGGCTCGCTGCTTGTGGATCGAAATAAAAGCGCATAATTCCAAAAACGGTACCTCTAGTAATCGACATTTACGACACATTTAAGGGTAAAGAGTTGGTGCTCTTCTACAATTGGGATAAAATTGGGCATTGACTATAGTATCATACCTGTCGTCCATGGCCCGCTTCCAGAGCGCCAGGGCTCCAACCATATCCCGGCGTTTGTCCACATAAGTTGCGCCTAACAATTCCAGCGCGTCGATTCGCTGCTGCCTCGTCACCAACCCATACTCCGCATTAATAAGGTGCTCCACTATGTGCGTATGCCCCGTTACCGACGCGGCAAGAAGGGGAGTCATTCCTGAAATTAAAAGGGCTTGCATTGAGACTTATATACAGACCACATTGTGGTTACAAGATGATGTAGGGTTACTATCATTATTCAAACAATAATCCTCAATCGACATTTACGAATAGTGTGGGATAAGCCATATCATATCAAATCAAAATGTCATTTAATTCTCTACAATATTAATGTGCTTGGCTTGTTACTTAAGTTATTGTGTAGACTGGTGCCTGAACTAAGGTAAAGCTACTTTTTCAGGTCAACGGGCAAGAAACTATGGCGTGCGATTCTTTGTTCCATGAAATAGAGTTGCATAGCGCTGCACATCATTCCACAAATAATAAGATTTCTACAAATTAAGTGTTGTATTTATTATTATTTATAATTAACTTTTCTCGAAGCAACGCTAATTCGTTAAACACGCTTATGTTTCAATTCTAGTATGCAATATTCGTATAAACTAAGAGCAAACCGAATTCTACAAATATTAATTCCAGAGGCGATATGATTTCTTTATACGCCGGACAAAAATATAATCTAGTGTTTGTAGTGCCTATCTGGGTTTTATTGAATCTGATATTTGTAGAGACCAAAATGTTCCATCTATATAAAATTTGTTACGCAATAATTAATTGCTCGTATCTAATGCGCCAAAAGTAATCAACCGCTATCTGTGTAGTATTGTGTACTGCAGACGCTATGTAATGATGTGTTGTATTTTTTTTATTGAAAATAGGCATGCGCTTGACAACTATCTTGCCTGATGGTAAGTGACGATGCGATCTAGGATGTGATGCGCTTGCCTAGAAGATACCTATTCACTCGTGACTTGAAGACCCCTAAATTTTATTTGTCAGGCAAAGAATTCCACTCCTTAGCGATACGTATCACAAAATTGGAACTAAAACGCTTAATGCGAGTCTTTGGTATATCTACCATATAATGGTGTCGCCTATTGGTGTCTGGTTGTCCGATGAAAAAATGGGGACGGCGGAACAAGGTTGTGCAATTCTTCTGCACACTCTCCGAAATGTATCCTATAAAATACGGAATCGTCCCAAAGATGAGAACGAATACACGATCGAACTTGTGCTCGGTAAAGGATGAGCAACTGTTCCAGTGTGAAGTATTTTCCCACCTTTGCCAGAATGCCGAGTTTTTTGAAGATGTATTTAGAATCCATATAATACGAGTATAACTAAAATACACTCACCATAGGAATCCACGTCCATTGTAGCGCCATGCGCCAAAAGCATCTTCAGAATATGCAAAGAGCCGCTCTCAGCGCAGTCGTGTAACGCAGTGTTGCCTTTGACACTTTTCCTATTCACGTCTGCGTTGAGCGAGAGGAGGTACTTTGCAATCCTGATGTGGCCCTTGTAGCACGCAATCATGAGGCACGTGTGCCCGTGGCGATTGGCTATTTCTATGTCTGCAATATAAAGAGTAATCACGTAAATTACTCTGATAAGTACAAAGAAAAAAAAATATTTTCTGGGCAGATAGAGCTATCATTCGCTCAAATATAAAACGAAGTCAAAAAGTTAGAAAACTCCTATTTTTTTGTTAACATTATGTGTTGCCCGCAACTTCTTCCTCGTGGATTATTACAACATTTGGCCTCATTTCGGAAATGGTCAGTTCTCGTTGGACAGTAAAAGCCCTTAGACCCGGACCTACCGAGTCGCATTACATCTATTACCCGTTGCAGCTATTACTTCGTTTTCGCAAAACGTTTTGTCTTTCTTTTAATTCGGTTCCTAAGGTTCATAGCGTAACGTGATTAGCCTTTAACCTACCCCATGGACTATCAAATTCAAAAATAGTTTTAAACAGACCATACTTCTAGAGATAAGTGCGTTCAAATGAATAAACGTGTCTTTTATTACATTACTATAATTTTACTCTATACTTATATTTTCGTAGGCGGTCAAGTGTCAAATTGAAATTGTTATACAAGTCAAATACATGTAAGCAGCGGCCGGTAAAGATATTATGAAAACTCGTGTCATTTAAAAATGTTACTATTTTTTCGTCAAAACACGGCAATCTAAGAAGTGCCTAACTCATCAAGGGTTTTGATTATTGTAATTACTCATGTGTAGATCAACAAGGGTTTTGATTAAGTTTCGAGCTGAGTTGCAAAGTAAAAAATAGTACCTTGCCGCGTAAAATTTATTGTTATTGATCATTGAACGTCGATTTATGTTTGACAAAATCAGTTCATCCTAAATATTAGTACTTCAATTTCCTCGCATTATTTGAGATAGACAAGTATTGGCCGCAACCAGGTTAAAGTGACTTAGTGTGAACCACTCGGCTTTGCTTCGGCCATTATTGTCAGGTTCTGCCATTGATGCGTTTTGAAGAATTCTGCAGTAATATACTATATTATACTTTGTCCAATGTAGGATGATACTTTTGACAGTTGACACCTATATAGAGGGTATAAAGTTGCTAATGCAATGTCAAGCCAAACATAAGGAAACAAACGGAACCTTAGTACGTAGCAATAAGGAAGTGACACCTGTCAAAAGTATCATCCTACATTGGACAAAGTATAGCAGCAGGCTTTTCGATAATAATACTAGGCGAAAATATTTCATATATTCAAGATAACAGATAACTTTGGCTAAGTTAAGTACTGGTTAAAGGCCCACATAAATATTCTTACCGGCCCCATTTTCGACTAGAAACTTCACAATATCGTAATGGCCGTCGAAGCACGCTGCCCGCAGCGGCGTGCTATGTGTGCGGGTAGTTGAGTTGACATTCGCGCCCGCACGAACTAGCAAACGCACGAGGGGCAAGTGCCCAGCGGCCGCGGCGCACCATAGCGGCGGAGCGCCCTCTATCGTCTCGCCGTCAAATGTCACTGAAATTGAAAAAATATCATGTAAGATGCAGACAGTCAATGTAATTGTTAAATAAAAAATCTAATATCAAATGGTAAACTACCAACTGCACAGATAAAGAATTTTCGAAAATTTTAAAAAATATTAATAAATCAGAATTTTGTCTTAAATTTATACTTATTTATTAAATAATACAATTTAAAACTGAGTATTTTGTAAATATTTCAAGTGCCTACCTGTTGCCATTTTTGATATCGAGCAAAAAAGGGCAAAATAATCGCGTTTGTTGTATGAGAGCCCCATTAAATATTTATTTTATTTTATTTTTACTATTTGTCGTTATAGCGGCAACAGAAATACATAATTTGTGAAAATGTCAACTGTCTAGATATCGCGGTTTTTGAGATACAGCCTGGTGACAGACAGACGGACGGACGGACAGACAGCGAAGTCTTAGTAATAGGGTCCCGTTGGGTACGGAACCATAAAAATGAATACTCTGCTCAAAAATGCTATTTGGCAATTGACTGTTAGGTATATAGATAAATTAACGTGATTTGCATTATGATTAAGTTATTTTAATCTTTAACTATATAACTTATATATAGTTAAAGATTACGGACGACGTTTGGTGCAATGGTAGCGATCCTGCCTTTCGCACCGATGGTCCTGGGTTCGAATCCCGGAAGGGGCAGATGTTTTTATGATGAATTCGAGCATTTGTACCTGAGTCATGGGTGTTTTTTATATATTTCTATGAATATTACATATCTATGTATCATATATGTATGTCTATCCGTTACCCTAGTATCCATAACAACACAAGCCTTACAGTGCTTACTTTGGGCTAGGCTAATTGGTGTAAATGTAAAAATTATTTATTTATTTATATTACTTATAATGATTTAGTTAGTTGTTATTTTTGGATAGCGCAATATTTGAATTTTGAGACTGCTATAAAATCTGATCTTGCTTGGTGGGTTGCTTCATAAGTATATCGATATTAAAAACATAAGATTTATTGAATACATTTATGAATCCAAACAGTGTTCCTGCACACAAAATCACGCTCAAAAATGGCATTCTAATAATGCTACTTACTAACCCTAATACGTCTAAATTGTGCAATGAAACTCTATTCTAACTGCTTTGAAAAGGAACATCATCCAAGATTAGATTGTCAGTGAATATGTTTCAGGCGAAATTGTGTTTATGACAGGAATACAACTGATCCCCAATTAGCCGTTACCGTTTGCTTCACAATGACCATTATTACGTCTCAGATGACCTAAAGGTTGCCGGTGTTGACCTAGGGTCTGACTGTTTTAATACGTCTCAGATGACATTAAGGTTGCCGGTGTTGACCTATGGTCTGTTTTCCTACCGCTTACTATCGGTGACCTGCTCAGGGGTATGCTGACAATTAACTCCCAACGGAAAAGAAATCATAATGTCGTGTAAAAGATATTCATTGTGTGTAACATTAGTATTAATATCAAATAAATAATGGTCAACGGGGTGTGTAATAACCGCAGACAAAACCAGCGTTATTCTTATAAAACAAAAAATGCTTAGCGTATAAAATTAACACGCAATAACAGGCTAAACGAAATTAGTGCAACCTTGAGTAAAATTCACAGGCGAACCTTGGCAAGCCTTACAATATCCTACAAAAGGCTTATCCTAATCTCCTGTCAATGTCAAGTTCATTAACTATAATTGTCTATAGAATATTTAGTGTTTTACCTATGAAGTTACATCTCTAATCTTACGTAAAAATTAATACAATATACGTCAGAGACCTTAACTTAGGTTTTATATTTATATTTCAGTCTTCAATATAGTTGCTCCTTGTTATTTTCCCTATTTGATGGAAAGAAAATTCAAAAAATACTATAAATTGAATGGTCATAGCAAAGACAATAGCAGATGTACCTATATAATTTCTTTACGTTTTAAAACGGATTATTTTCAAGAAAAACAAAATGTTTTTATTTGTAACAATAAACTACAACCTTTATTGTATGCTAAAGATATGGTTTATATAATTTATTCATACTTCATGATAAATGTTAAATTTTTACGGTGAATTAGGGAAACATGAAAGATTAATATTTTTAGTTGGCTCAAAAGAAATAATTTTCGACCTAACCGAAACTTCTCCTTATATTATCTGAAATAAAGCACCTTTTTACCACATAAGTAAGGTAGTTATTTTGTTAACCTTATTGCATAATGGGCCAAAAAAAAAGTTTTTATTAAAAAAATATTACGAAACCGGAAAAGCAATAGTGGACGTACGCCAAAGTGTAAGCATCGGAACTAAATACAATTTAAATACGTCTTCTAATAATAATTAGTCATCCGTAAAATATTATAGTTATAGTTCATTTGACTGCAGTTCCCCCTGGCGAATAAACACTCTTTACAGACAACCTGATCTACGTCCATTAATCCATTTTAAGGTGAATGGGAGTGGTTGGAATCAAACCTTCCTCCTTTTTCTAAATTAGTCAAGTAAACGTATCAGTCTTGAAGACATTTTTAAGATTTAACTTTTAAAATGTATTTATTTTACCTAATATTTTACTATCTAAAGCTACATAATATACGTAAGTACCTACTCTTTGACTTAGGATTAGCAATTACCCGATGTGTAAAAAAACATAATGGGAAAGTGGTAAGCTTTATATCTAACGTAATGTTAAGTCACGATAAGATCGAAATGTGGCAATGCTCTTCACCCAGAATGAGGAACCACTGAGACTATCTCAAAAACCGATAGATTATAAACACTTAAGGTAACTCCTTAATTGAATTTTCGTTTTCACCAACCTTGTTATTAAAACTCAAAAATATGATCTAATTTCAACATAGGTAAAATAGGTTTTCTGAATACTGCATTAAAGAAATTAAAGTTTGTGTTCTAATAAAGGTCGATAGATGGCACTAAGTATATTTCACTTCAGCTGTATTGTAAGGCTATCTAACCAATAAATAAATAATAAGTAAAACAAAGAGGTACCAATAAAGATAATAAGTTTTATGTGAGTTTTTTTACTATATAAGACGTTAGTAATCTATTTTTCCTTTATAACTTTTAGGATAACAATGAGACACTACAGTGAATCTTCGAGGCCACAAAATTATAAATACGTTGTGTTAGTGAATTTAGCTTTCACGAGTTATGTTTTCTGCATTTCCCAAATGTACTTTCTACAGTTCTGCTTAGTATTTGGCAATGAATTAAAAATTCTAATATGAACGTAAAACGGAAGATATTTCTGTGCAAACAGCGTGCGACGTTAATTTAGCAAGATGAAATGGCCTGCCGCCAAACTATTGACGCAATAGGAAAACAATTACGGCCACCCGATACGTTGTTACATACAGACAATACTCTTTACGCGACCACATGCATAGTTACGAATGATTTACGCTCGAATTCATACGAAGTATTCCACTTAACCGGTGGAATTGCGTTACATCTTAATATTACGATCGTCAAAAGCAGACAAAGGGAATTTTTTCTTGTTTTATCTCGAGGCAAAACAACTGCCGGCCTTTCCTCAAACAGAATAAAGAATTTTACATGAAAGCCAACCTCAGATCTACTATTACTGTTTGCTATTGTTGTTTTATCTCTTGACGACTACAGCGAATGAACAGGTTATTTATTACAAGCTTTTATTCAACTTGCAATGTTTCTTTTTCAGATCATATCTTTGTAGACAAATTATAACTACAATTTCCTTTTATCCTACGCAGTTAAAATATTACATGTGGGTCAGTAGAGATAAAAATGCGTTTTTATGACCTGATTCTACATCCAGGATTTGTTTACGATAAGGGAAGTCCTCAACGGTCCAACATGAAATTTTTTAAACGCATTTTTTGAAAGCTTGGTTTTTAATGGTTTTGCTATTAAATTTAGTTATGAATGTAGTTGTAGCACCAGAGATCTACTTGCTATCCCTTTGTTTGTAAATGATGGTGTGTAAATGCTATTGAATTGAAATACAAATAGTGAAGTAGGTATTTACCTGATCCAGGCTGTTCGATGTCCGCTTTGCATCTTTCTATTAGATATTCGGCAACGTCATAGTGGCCGTTTCTGCAAGCGATTACCAGGGGAGTCGCGCCGCCGACTTTTGCACCCACCAACATGTTCAACTCATCTGCGGAGCGCCAACTGTGTAGGTACACCTGAGGACAACAGCAAATGTATTTTTAATATTCGGTGAAGACAATTGGTTTTAAATAAGACATTTTGAAATCAAGACTTTACGTTTCAAATAGAAACAGACTAGGTTGGCATTTAAAGATTTCTCTCAATTTTTTTATTTTGATGAACAAATTAGGCCGCTTTAGCACTGTGTCGCTCTATCTACTAAAGATTTACAATATTTAAATTAGTTGATATCTTGCTTGTCATAATTGAGAGATTTATTGTGATAAGGTTCTTGAGTGGTTTAAGAATCAAATAAGTTGCCTGTAGTACGTGAACGATTAGCACATTAAAGTGGAGATGATTTCTTTTTTTAAGCACCAACATAAAGACAACCTAGATCTTCAAATTAACTATCCTTATATATTTACCGTCTATTTTTTAGCAATAACGATAGACATTGAGAGACTTAAACCAACCGTACTTAACCAAGCATTACAATATGAATATTATATAATATTCACTAGTTTAAAAACTACCACTGCACGAACTGTTATAAAAATGTATAAACAAATATTTAACGCAGTTGTTAGCAAGTTTCAAGTTGGTAAACTCAAGTTAAGGTCACTAATTGATAAACATGCATCTTAATTTGCACGGACATAAATATATGACATATACATAACATAAACATATCATCATTATTAGTCTATGATGAAATTATCGTAGGAAGAATAGACTTCAAGGCCACCAAGCGGACCCAGTTCGATACTAACAACTGCAGATGCAGCTGAAACGTATGCAATATTTAATTATAAGTACTGTTTGGTCACAAATCTAATAACCACCCCTTCTGAATGTTGCTAAACTTCCTTAATCATAGACCGAACGCAATATCCTTAATGCACCATCGAACTTCAACATATGTTTAAAGTTGTTGTATCAAAGGATATAGAGACAATATTAGCTTATGTGCCTGTTCATACTTAGAAAATAGGTCCAAGTGTCTGCGCAACCACACTTCTGTACGTACACGCAAACAAAATACTAAGAATGTAAAAATAGACACTAGGACACTAGTCCAGCAGAGTAGAATAGCACCAAATCTTTACAGTTGACGGTATCGTACAAGGTACGTCGACCACAAAATATGCGGTAGCGTATTCTAGGTTATGGTATTTTATTATGATATCCAGTCTAACTGCCAAGTGTGGGAATATGCTCTCCCTTTGAGGTTGGTCTCCGTCCAGCTAATAATGATGGTGATGATGATCTTTTTCGTGCTTCGGAAGACATGTTTAACCGTTAATCTTGTATGCATCAGCAATCGTAAGCACCCACTGATCCGCTTTATAGTCATAGGGTGGGTTATGGCCAACGGTGTTTTCGTGCAGGAATAGTGTATGTCCCAGAAGTTTCAAATCAATTATCAATAAAATAGATCATCATTAGGAAAAAAAACATGCTGAAATAAATTATAACAAAGATTTTTTCCTTTTTCCCCAGTGCTTATTTATTGTTGGTAACGCAATCAATCTTTAAACCAACAAAACAAACACAGACGGCCATTATCAGAATTTTTGTCATTACTATAATAAGTCTTTTGTAAATAAAATATTTTTGTATGTAAAATCATATCCCTAAAAACACTGCTTCTACCTATACCAACAGCTTACAACTAAGAGCAAAACGCTTGCCGTTTGTTGTCGAGATAAAACATGTGTCTGTAATAAATATATTACCAATTAAATGTGGTGTAATAACATTAGAAACAAATTTGTTATGCTTAATTAAGCTAAGCATACAATTATTCTTTAAAATAGTTTTAATGTAAATTATTTTAATAGAAAAATATTAGAAAAATTCGACTCGGCTCACATGTGAATTATCAGGCGGGAATCGAACTCGCGAATTTTTCTAGTATTTTTGTATTAAAATAATTTATCTTATAAGATAGCATTAAAAATGCAAAAAAAAAATTAAGTTTTAATCTTTTAAATACAGAAAACGATTGCGTTATAATATGATATTGAGGTCTTCTCGACCAATAAAATCGTTTTCTGACCAATATATTCGAGAAGTGGTCACACCGGTACCGATGGCATAACCGTATTAATCGGGTCAAAAACTTGTTTTCACCATAAATGAGCACGCCTACGCTATCTTAAATAAAAGAGATATTGATAAACACACGCAGACATCAGAAGAATATTTTTAGGTAGACACGATGACCTGGTTATTTTGGGAAGATTTAGTAGTTAGAATAAAATATATAATGTCTCTTTTAAAAAATTATCTCGATATTTGTTTTAAGATTAAAAAAGTTTTTCGATGTGATATTTTATAAGTAACTTTTCTGTATTTTTTTATTGCAATCGTTGCTTTACAAAAACCATTGCGTTAGAGTTGTTATTTTATTATCCGTCTTTTAAATAAAATTATTGACTCATCACAAAGGCAAAATTTTAACAGAATTTCTTTAAATCAACTTTTACATACTTGCATTCTTTATATAAAACAAGAACATCAAGTCGTGTATATACGACTAGGAATTTACACACAATCGTTTACTTAGTGGAAACTGGCAGCAAACAACGTATTTACAAATAGCCGGAAGCGCAAAAAAAATATAAGGTCAAAAATCTTTACTTTGACGTTATATTAACTTGATGAGTAAATAAAGTAGGTAATCCTTTTTGTTCAAATGCATTTCCTTACTTCCCTAACAAATGTTAGGTTACAATCTATTAGAATTAAAGTGTGCCAATCATTTTAAAATATCTTAGTACCTATAGTAATAGTTAATTTATTACCATGTCCATATTGACAAAAGTTGAGCGTTAGATCAGCAGGTCACTACCGATATTTAACATTTATATGCTTCTATTAGAGTCGCTGTTTCTATTTGTTTCTATTTGTTACTAATAGTAAGATAATTGCTACCTACTCATTTAGAAAGATAATCTACCTTTTAAGAAGACCAATTATTCTGACGTTGTAATGACCGGATAACTTTCCAGTGATTAGACATAAATAGGAACTTACTTTACAAATTAATTTCCTATATGGGTTGACCTATTAATTTCAAACTCAATCTCTCGATGTATCGAACATGATGCATTTAACAGGTTTTGCTTATTTTTAGTTTTAGCAACGAGGCAACTGAAGCTCAGGCTTGTTGTTCACTAACTCACTCTCTCTGACCTCAATAAGGAAGCAAAGCATAGTATTTTCTGTTTAAGAATCGCTTATGTATGCATCAGCGAGAGATGACATGTATTATTCTTTTCAATGTAATTGTATTAGGATTGTTCTCAGTGAATTCGACATCTAATCCGTTGATACGTCATATGCATGCCTTGCAAAGCTATTTTATGCCGTTAATTTAATGCTTTGTCGTATTATAATATATATATATCCAATGATGCGCGAATTGTGAAAAAAAAATGTCGGACTCTTTGATAAAAATGCCATTCTCTCGATAATTAATGATGCTAGAACCAAACAAAAAATACTACCGTAAAGCTGATTAAATAAAGATTCCACCACAGAATATTTGGATCTCTGTAACTCAAAAATGATCGTAGTAAAAAAAAAACAGCAGGCCACACGGAAATTTGAATATGGTAGCAATTGCTACCAATGACTGACGAGATATATATAACTAATATGACTATAACACGTGCAATTAAAACAATCCTTTTTTAAATCTCCTTATTACTCCCGAATTTTTCATAGTTTTACCAAATATCTCTGCTTTGGTTTGGGAACACTTATATACCTATGTAAAAAATCGCTCTGAAGTTATGTCATTTATTGACCAGTTCAGTGGCTCTTTCATCAAGATTCGCAAAGTGAAACCTTCGTAACATAACAACTAAGTTTGGCAAGCGGCCGCCTCCGTGGCGCAACGACATCGGCATGGCAGCGCGACCGCAGCGACACACCACCGCTTGCAATTGCAAAACTTACGGGGCCATAAATTTTTGCTGATGACACTTAAATTGAAGGGAATGTTGAATAAAGTTTCATTTTATATAACACGTCAGGATACCATAACTTGATAGAAAGCGCCATCTAGTTAAACTAAGTTGTGATGTTTTGTGATACTTCGTTACTAATTTTCCACAAGAAATGAACTTACCACTCCACTCGTTATGATAAATCTTAACTTATTAGAATTTTCAATCATGGAAAGAGGAAGAATATTAGTATATTTAAAACTTTGAAAGTGTCAACAATTGCACTGATATTTCGAGAATTCGCATGCAAGTCTGCAAGGAGCATTGATAATTATTAAAAAGCATGTATCTGCGTTATTATTTAAGATAACAAAAGGAAAAACAATTTAAATTGGTCGCTACATTTTTGCTAACACATCAACAATAAATACTATGATATAAGCCAAAGTAAAATTCATCAGCTTTTTCCAATAAAGAAAATGTAATAGAACTTTAAAAAAAGGTTTTGTAGAGATTATAAAAGTTTTTTTTTAATATTTATCAGACAAACGCTCGTCACGGCGGATGTGTTTATTGCAGCTACTGAGTATGCCAGGGTCGCCGGTCACCGACTTCGAAGAACTGACAAAAATGCTCATCACACCGTAACACATTTTATAATAATGCATGACGAATCTCTGTAAACTGGAGATGAAAACCACGTCGCAATAAATACACATAAATATATTTTGTAATTGGCGTGACATTCTGATGTCTACATATTCATACTTTAGTATAAAATTTTAGTCAGTTAAGCTGTAATAAAATATACTCGTTATGATGGACTAAATAAATTCTAAAAAAGTCAAACTTATGTCCAGCTCGGAATATCTATGAATGTTTGACAGGGAAGAGTTATAAACAGATGAAAGATGCGATACGAGTGTGGGTAAGCTGGTATGCCACCTAAAATCTATAATTGTATGCAAATGATTATTATTCTATTACGACTTACTTGACGATTTTTTCGAAGAACGACCAATCCAACTAGATTACTGGAAGCGTAAGGAAGACTAAGAACAATAAGCAACTCATCTAATTAAATACTTATAAAACAATGAGGATTGAACTATTCGTTTTGTTTCACAATATTTTATTGTACGTATTGCACGAGCGGTTGATGACTAATGATTGATTCGAATTTCGCAACTAGAGTTGAAACATAAATCACCTCACATATATTCATGCCGAAAATCGATTTAATAATAATGAAAATTAATGCAAATATGTTGTCAATAATCATATGGCATGTATAATTTAACAAAACAACGTCTGGCGGCGTGCATTTTCATAGCCTAATTATCACCACACGACATTGTTGTTAAATCTTTGTTCGTATGACTATTCTTACAATTTTAATACACAAAAAAAAAAAATTATTTATTAAAAGAGTTTTTCATTGAATTATTACCTTCTTGATACGCCTTAGCAACCTCCGTTGGCGCCGCAATAACGTCTTGCCGCAATGTCTCAGGGTTTCAATCCACCGACACCGAGTGGGCATTAGATCCCACATCCCAGTCGACATTCTCACCATCACATTACAATTCACCACAATTTACTAATTTTCACAGTCACTTGTAATAACTATATGAGTCAATTATTGAATTCACAAGTTTAATTCAAATTTTGTTTAAGAAGTACCTAAAGCATCAATTAATAATGTTAAAAATTAAAATACAAAATTAGAGGATTGTTCTAATAGAAAAAAGTGTTTATTAGATTAGGTCTTTCACCTTAACAATTAATAGAAGAATAAAGAAAAATGTCAGGTCATACTAAGTTAGACGTAGAACTGGAAAATTATTTAAAACAGACCTCTAACCTTAACGACTTTTAAATGGTAACAATATACATAAATGACCGTTTGCTTCAGAAGTCAAGGGCGGATTAACTGTTTTCCAACTGCAAGTCATTTGCGGCTGCGACTGTGGTCACCGTTAACTGAACGAAGTTATATTAACCAATGTCGTACAAATGGCACGGAAAATTCTCAATACATTACGAGACGTAAGCAACAAAGATTTTCCTAATAACGTGGGTCGTTTAAACGTGGGTTTTCACAAGGCATCTAGATTTGAATTTATTTAAAAAAAATGCAGATTGTAGGAATAGTCATAGTAACTTGTTCACGAAATTGTGGAATCATAACCTTACTATTTGATATTAAAAACAATGAATATCATAAACAATGAAGACTTCTTTTTGTTTCCAATACTTAGATCATTATCTTATTTGACCCTTTTCTTTCAAAACCAATTTTCTGTGGCTAAAATGAACTTATTGTTTAAAAAAATAATAATGAAAAAACCATATATTATTATGACGTCACATAACAGTAACTAAAGTTACCAAACTTGGTATTCGTCGTAAAAGTAGTGGTATTTAAAGCCATTATACTGCTCCTGGTTATGTTTTAGTGAGTATGTTATGAATTTTATAAGATTGAGACGATTTTAAATATCTAGTCGAATTGCTTTTTCAGCGGATGACACATGTATGACGGATGTATTTTATGTCAATTTTGGTAATTCCTTTTATTAACCGAGTTTTAACCAAAAATATTTAAGGCAATAAGGAAAAATAAGGACGATTCTTGTTGTATTGACTTGATTGTAAGCAATTTAATGATATAGAAAGTAACAATAACGGACAAGCAAAAGAGACTATAGAAACAGTAAACTTCGTAACAAATAAACGCACACTTTAAAATAAAATCCAAGCGAGCGAAAGCAAACTCTTAAATATTTCAAACAAGTAATGGTCCGACGCAAAAATAAAATGAATCCATTTGAATTACTTATTTTTTTTTTTTATTAAAAAGAAATATAAAGGTCAAGACGCGTTTACATAACATAATATATAATGTGACTAAATACAATAACAAACAACAAAAATTTTGCTCCTATGTATTTTAAGGAATCTATAATCTAAGATCACAAATTTATTGTTTGTGAGTTTGTCTGCCCGCTCTTTTTCCATTGTATATGCGTTACCATAGCAACGCGTTAACCGCAAGTAGTTCGTCTACCGGACGCTAGATGGCGCTAACGGAAAAATATTTACTAATAGAAAAAATTTAAAGAATTTTGTCCACCCGTGCGAAGCCGGGACGGGCCGCTAGTTCTCTTTCTAAAATCCTTATAAGCTTTTTAATGTCGCTTTACATAAGACAAACAATTCCTTAACATGATTTGTGAAGACTTGTCGTATGGGAATGGTTTTTGTTCACCAGCCATTTTACAGAAAATATTTAAGAAAAATATGAAATGAAGAATGAAGTAATATTTAAGTAAGTAAAGAAATCAAAATAATTCAGTATCTATACCACAATATAGAGTTGCGTTGCGTTTTAAAACAAAACAATTGTGTCAACAGGTAAGTATGTTTGTTTGTACTAATAAATTATGGCAGACAAGTATATGTACTCGTAATTTATCATATAATTAATGAGATTCGTTCAAATTAACGTGACTTTATAGGAACACATGAAACAAAAAACCCAAATCTTAAAACTGTTGACACACATCGAGATCCGATGACGTCCAACGCCAAAACGTGAACAAACATTTATCTCCTTGAGAATCCTGAGAGAACTTACGATTACGGATATATTTTATCTTATTGTATATATGTAATATAGAAGTTTAGTTACGAAACTTTTATAAGAACGATTTAACCTTGTAATACGAAAGCAAGGATGATTAATTTTTTTAAAATGCAAAGCTGCAGAAACTGCGTATAATAAAAAAATAGAGTAGATTATACTGCTATAATTCTAAAATCTATTTACGACAGCAACATACCAAGTACTTGGAATCGATTAAATTGAATCAATTGCCTTTCACAGTCGCCTAACAAGACGTTCACGTTTATTAAAGTCACGTTCCTTCAAAGAGGACGCCATATGCACGTGGATAGAACACTAGTAAGGTTCCACGTATATATCAAGTTACGTGCAAACTTGTTAATTTTGGAACGCAAACGCGATAACGAAATCATGCATGATTAGAAAACAATAAAATGTGACGTTGATAGGGTGGATGACTTAAGAAAGACGCAAATCGATTAAGGGCAATGCATTTTTTTCTACGTAAGGCAATAAAGGAAATCTTTGGTAATAAATTATGTGTATTTGTTTTAAATGTGACTTTATTAAGGAAAATTAATTTTTTCGTATTATAAACACTATATATACACAGTATTTTCAGCATTACTTATTTTTTTAATCATTTCGAGATCGAATCGAGATGTATTAAAATAATTTATTTCACAATAGGTACTCGCCTTGGCAAGTCACGTCAAGACCAAATTCTGAGCTTCGACCCTGAGCTATCATTTCTAGGCTGTTGACCTGGACCATGTTAAGAAAATTTTTTGAGAGCCACTATATGAAAATGTAAATTTCCCAGATAACAGAAAAAAATCTCTGTTAAAAATCTTTTTTTTGCTATCTTTTTTACTGAATGGTTAAAAAAAGAAAAAATAAACTGAAAAAGTATCACAATACTAAAAAACAATAGTTATTTTTGTTAATGATTTTAATAGTTCAGAAATATTGTGTATGTTCTTTATTTTTAATGTGACAAAAACGTTTTTTAAAATATTCCTAATGTAGAAGCCTAACCAAAGTATGTAGTAATAAATCAACTTAATTAACAGAGAAGATAGTTTCGTAACAACGGCCAGACTCAAAGTAAACAACTTGGGTAAAAGCCCTTGTATATATATGTATATGCTATAGCGTACTTATGTATTCAAAGACCTTTAAAACAGCATTTAAGAAAATAAGGTAAAGAGGATGTTTTCTTAATGAAAAAATTAGATTTTTTTTTTAATTTTTAAAGTTTTATTATTTGAATAGCTTCTTTCAATTTCGCGCCATTTCACATATTTTTTCGTGTTCATTATCAAATTACAATATGGAATGGGGTGTTAAAGAAAATAGGATAGCAGTGATCGCCTTGCACAAAGTGGGGTTGGAGCCGTATGCTCATATATCGTACGATCAACAACAACACTTCCTCTGTCGAAGACCATAAAAGATCGGAGCGGCCGCGTGCTGTTATAACTACAAAGGCTGTTAATGCTGTTAAAGCCAGAATTTGTCGAAACCACATTAGGAAGCAAAAAATCTCATCGTGAGAAATGAAGATTCCCGCTAGGACCCGTACCGTGTCGCGTATTATAAAACAAGAACTGAAGACAAGTAGTCGTCGATATACAGGACATGCCCTATATCAATTTTTACAATTAAAGAGATCGAGAGTGGATCGATCAAAATGCCTTCTGTCACGATACGCAAGTGAAAGATACAGAAATATCCTCTTTAGCGATGAAAAAATTTTCACGATTGAAAAGTACTACAATAAGCAAAATGATAAAGTGTACGCTCACAGTTCTTCACAGAAGTTGCTCAAGTGATCGGAAGGGTACAACGTGGTCATCGTCCTGCGCCAGTGATGGTTTGGTGGAGCGCGTCTTGTCAAAGCGTCACAAAGCTACATTTTAGTGAAAAAGAAGTGAAATCTTCAGCCAAAGTGTATCAAGAGACAGTCTTGGATCGTGTTGTGAAACCTCTCAGCAATGCCCTTTTTAAAAATGTACTGTGGAGTTTTCAGCAAGACTCTGCACCTGGTCACAAGGAACGAACTATCCAAGCCTGGCTTGAAACCAACGTTCTGGACTTTATAGAAGGTGAAGACTGGCCCTCATCTACCCTTTAGACTACAAATTATGATCAGTTTTAGAGGGCAAGGCCTGCTTTAAACGACACGGCGACATCGAGTCTCTTTAAAAATTTCTGGAGCCAGCAGTGGCGAATTTTCCCATGGAAACAGTGCGTAAATCCATAGATTCGTTGCCCGACAGAGTAAAGGCCTGTATAAAAGCCCAAGGTGGCCATTTCGAATAGAATTTTTTTTGCTGATACTTTAATAAATATTTACATATAAATTTTAGTAATATTACATTACTTAACAAAAAAGAAATTGCATTTTCATTTGTAACAGAACTTATTTATGGCCAGACTAGGTGATTACATTAATGAAAAATAATAATTTAGGATTACCAAATTAAATCGAAGTTTCTTCTAGTTTCATGCTAAACTTGCTATATAAACATCAGCTAGCCATTCTATTTTCAACTCCACTGTTCATTAGCAACTACAATTTTAGCCAATACGGCTAAGAAACTGAAGAGTAGGTACTAAGTTCTTAGAGTCACAAAAGTTTATGGCACAGCCATCAACTAAACCATAAGCAAAAAAATTAGATTATATGTTGGCACTTAAATACCGAACACCTTACTTTATTCATATCAACTATTCATACGTTACCTTGAGTGAATCTTAAAATAAGTTCTGAATTCTTTAATAAAAAAGCAACTAAATTAAACAAATTTCAAATGCAATCCATTTCTTGCTAAACAAACAAGCTCTTAGATATTTTTAATTAATGAGCGGCAAAATCGGACTCAAGGGGAACGGTTTAAGGTTGAAATTGCAATAGCCTTGCACAAAATACACAATGGATTAGAACTAGCATTAAATACCGTCGTGTTACGCTCGCTCACGCATCATTGCATACTTTTCTCGATGCTCGATGTTTTTACAAATTCATAGATTACGAAGTATTAAATGTGTTCATTAGAAGAAATTTATCGAAAGCATAAGAAAGTATTTTTATACTAATCTTATACTTATTACAATAGAGGCCGAGTTTAAAATGATCCTGACTTTAACACGGAACATCATTGAACGGCAAATTCATTATTGTAAATAAGGAAAACATTCGCTCATCATTGCAAAAATAGTTCTTAAACACAGGAAATAAAGTTCACAGCTCCGTCATTATTTAGTTACATTGGAGCAAATGTGTAATCTTAATTATAAAAATATTAAATAATTGTCCTAGATACCTCAAAGAAAGATCGTTAATTGTTAAAATAAATAAGATTACATGGAAGAAGAGCTCGATGACACACCTGTTAACGCATTCTGCCTATTATTGCTGAAGTTAACCAACATCACACCTTTACGATCTACCTGGTCGAATATACCGGTTTACATGATAAAAGCCACTCCGAGGTCCCGGGTTCGTTCCCTGGCCGGAGCAATGTAGAAAACGAACTGTTCTATATTGTCTTTGGTCTGGGTGTTGTGACAGCATGGTTGTCTCTGAATTCCAAAGCAAAAATGCTTTACCTACTTAACTTGTATAAGGGTGACCAAAAAACCTTGAGCTCCTCCGTTCTTAGAAAGGCAGGTCAAGTACTTGGTCGTGGCTGCATCTGCAGACGTTGGCAACTACCAATCCGCATAGGTCCGCGTGGTTGTTTATGATCTATTCTCCGTACGGTGTGTGTTCGACCGTAGGGAAGGCCCATACCCCAGCAGTGTGGGCATTAATAATATAGATGATGATTTCATAGAAGACAACCCATCCCACGTCATATAGGTAACCCTATTAATGTTGACATAAGAAAACAGTAACAAAAGATTATTAACTTACCTCAATTCGATAGAAATAACGCAAGCTTGGTACTTATTAGTAACAGTTAATATGAGACTTACCTACAAAGTGAAAACGAACAAGGCTTCGTTACGAAATATTAGTATTGGCCTCGTTTCACACCGATCAAGCAATAAACAACAATTAACCAAATAACAAATAAACTTGATTAACTTCACGTAAGTACGTAGTAAGTTTCACGTGTTAAATACACATGTTATTAATCTACAATCTAAAATCAAAATTTGGAAAGCATTCAGACGGTATCTACATAATTACCGTATACAGTGTATATGAAGACACCAACATCGTCATATATAAATAATATGTTTGAAAAATTTCTCCTGCATGGGTGATTCGAACCCACGTACTTCAGGTTTACCGGTCCAAACGTAGTAATCGTATATCAAAGGTATCAGAAAGACTTCGATTCTTAGGTTCTAATTGCTTCTAATTAGTTACAAGTATATATTTCCCTGTCTAATTATATGAATATAATAATTATATATTTATTTCTTATTTGTTCTTTTCGTCATCCCCTTTTGCCTAGAAGAGACTCTTCTCTGCGATCTACTGTTCTTTGTATTTGTTTTCGTTATTTATAATTGCTAAGCTATTAAAGCTCTCTATTAAGTTTTTTAGTAGCATAAGCACCTAGAGATTGTTTTCAAACTAATTTTTATACACATATTTGTGTGTTTCACATTATTTATGCTGAAAACAAAAAATCGATCGGTTTATGATAACAGAGATTAAGCAACATTCCCCAAGGCCGATTAACGGATGAGAGATAAAAACTACCTCCTCAGGGCCTTGGTTCCAGTTGTATCTGCTATCGTTAGCATCGACAGATCCACAATAGGTCCGCGTAGCGGATTATGTTATGCCCTATTTTTCTATCAATGTTTTCAGTTAGGGACAAAAATAGGCTGATAATGATAATCTATACATCAAATCAGATAAACACATATCAAAGCACAATCCCCATTATCACTGTAAGTGATAGAAGTGATTCAAGATAAAAGCCCTAAAGAAGAAGATATCGAATGGAGGTTATACCATTATATTCGTATTTCCTTGACATTTCCATTTTTAAGACCATTGACTATGTGCGTTAAATAGGATGTGATCTCATAAAACAAAGATCTGTTTAGCAAACATGGAGATTCACAATGGTCATTGTACATAGTTTGACAAATATTCTGCTTTTAACTCATACTAAACTGGTGGAAGGTTATTCAAAAAAACTGTAGTCGAGGTAACTGAGAAAGATTCGTAGTCAAATATACTTATAATTATTGAGTTATATTGATAAACAATACATTGTTCATTTGAACTTATTTTGTTAATATTACTCATATATTTATTTATATTATTTTGATCTATTCCAAGTGCATAATAGTATTAGGCATACAGCGGCCTCTTCCCTGATGAAGATCTTTGAAGTGCGTAACATCTTCTTTTATTACTAAGAAAATAAGATTAATATTTTCGGTGTGAGTTTTATATTTATCAAAATGCAGCAGACTGGTTTGGACAAAACGTCCATCATTCGAGTAGGCCCTCATAAGACAAAAGTAGATATAAAATAATATAAGGCAACCGGTTTAGCGGAACGGGGTGACCTTAACTTTCAGCCAAACGAACCCGGGTTCGAGTCCAAGGAGGGGCAGATGTTTGTCCACAACTATTTAGTCTAAAACTTAGCAGAACTTTCTAAACAGATTTTAATTCTATTGACAATAATATAAGTTTATGTTTGAGGTCATCATTTTAACTTTTGTTTTAAACATTCCACATAATAATATATCATGCACTTTGTTACATTACAAATGTAAATAAATGAATACGAATATGGATAAAAAATAACATATAGAAGTAATAGTAATAAAAAGTATATAGACATATATAGATAAGAAATATAATAAAATCCTCTAAAACTACTATTCATGATAAAAAAACCCGAAACTAAATTATAAAAAAACAAGGCTATTTGTACCCAAAGACCCAAAACTAGATAAACCCAAGTTTTTATCTTTCTCGCAGTTATTTCCACTCAATTGCAAAAGTTTCCCGAGGTAGACATATTCTGTTTCAACTTCGAGATTACCGGCTTGTTCAATTCATAAAGGATTTTCTACTGGGCCATTTTCAAAACGGCCGTTCAGCATATTTTGATCCTGCGATATTTCCCACGTTGACCATAAAATAACAACCAGCGTTTTACGAACATGGTCTTTTACTGCGATTCCAACCCAAATGACAAGCGTGAAGATTATGGAAAAACCGCCTATTATTGGGGGAGGTTTCCTTTCAGCAGTGGAGGTCTTTGGGCTGACATAAAGTACTTCAAAAAAGAGGCCAACAGAAGGCTAGCTGGACAACATAATAGAATATCACGTCGGATATTTAAGTCATCTATTCTATTCTGTCAATCTTCAAGCGGAAAAAGAACTTTATAGTGATGTTTTAGTATTGAAACTTTATGTGTATGTGACCTATTGTGAAGCATGTTTGTATATTTGCCACGCGAAATGTATATTCAATAACAAAAGTATATGATTTTTCTTACATATAATATAAGAAAATTTATAAAAAAGACTTGTCTCAGGTGTTAAGCGAGACTCAAACCAACAGCCTCGCGTTATCAGAGCGAATGCTCTTCTGATTAAGATACCTAGACCGTTACAGACCTGATAAACAATCTGATAGACAAATAATCAATAGAGAAAAAAATAAATTTAATAGTACTAACACTTTTGTTTTAATCTATATTCAAACAGTACATAAAGTTGACCAATTTTATGAACGCTATTGAGATCTTTATATCTCGTAAATTGTAAATGTCAGGGATTTTGACAATTCTTTAAATCTTAATATCCACTGAAAGAATTTCATGCTTTAGATAGTTTGACTACCCAACATTGATATTGACAGGGATGATACATAATAGATCTATAAGCTGCCTTACGCACCCTCTTACGTAACGTAATAATGGGAACGGCGAGATACTAAGGGTATCCCATCCGTATTTTTGGATTCACACGAATGGTAACACCGATTTGTGTAGGCTTCTCTCTTGATATGACTCATCATTTGTGCGTGACGTCATTTCTTTTTATGTATTTTATCTATACAGGCCAATATAAGAAGATTAAATTTATTTATTGTGAGTGGCTCGCATTTCGGTTTTCACAAGCAAAGTCCCAAAAAAAATGAATTTTCATTATTGGCTCGGGCCTGGGTGTTGTGGTACCGTCGCTGTTTCTGAATTGTATAACACAAGTGCTTCGATAGTTCAGAACAATGTATGTGTTGTTGTCTAATATTATCATTTATTTATTGAATTATTTTATACAAAAACATATTGCTTTTTAATTTATCTAGTAACTAGATGTCGCTGTACCGAAATGAATCGCGCTAACGTTTCGGTTCTACGACTACACATATCTTAGCCTTTCTTAGCCTTCTTGAATGTTATTTTAAGGCTTTTACTGACAATATGGTAACAAACACACACACAAAGTATTGTCATAATATAATTATTTTGACGACCGTTTGGTGCAAACGGTAGCGATCTTGCCTTTCGCACCGACGGTCCTGGGTTGAAATCCCGGAAGGGGCAGACGTTTGTATGATGAATACGAACATTTGTACCTGAGTCATGGATGTTTATATACATATATTTTTATGAATATTATATATCTATGTATCATATATGTATGTCTATCCGTTACCCTAGTATCCATAACACAAGCCTTACAGTGCTTACTTTGGACTAGGCTAAATGGTGTGAATGTAAGAAATATTTTAATATTATATTAATTAGGATAAATACTTTATTATTACCCTGTCCAAGGCCATCAATATTATACAACTTAACTGCTAAAATCATAATACCTTTCTCCGCTTTTATTGTGTTTAAGTGTGCGTAATGAATACAGTAAGATGACGCAAGTAGATAAGTATGAGTTTAATGCCCTTAATAAAAATCGTTAAGTATGTCAACTTAAAATTAGTTACGTTAAGACTTCTTGTGAAATCGACACTTCATGTCTTTCCAATGTGAACGGTTTTTGTGACCCTTCCTAAAGAAAGTCATGTAGATTGCTGTTAAATTTTCAGTAATAACTTGAAGGATTAAAGTATAGATTTTTGACGCATTTCTAAGTTGCATTGTTTCTTTATTACCTTAAATATAATTTTATAAAGTTTCATTCGAGACGAAAATGATATATACCGAGAAACGAAGCGAAGTGAACCTTACTTTTTGCCAAAGTGAAGGTTACAAGTTACGATGAAACATGCTACGAAACACGTCACAAACGATAAAGAGCTTTATGATTAAACAACAAATGTTTCAAAATATTTATAAGAAAAACCTAATTGCACAATCACAATAAAGTTCAATTTGTTTCGACCCGCACTGTTGTTGGGACTCGCGCGAAGTCGACCATCCAACACTATGCCGACTGCAATACTGCAGATAGACGGGACAACTCTTTCACCAACACGTTACACAATTCCGTTATGTAATCGTACTCGCCTTTCCAATACTGCCGTGGATCGTGTAGCAACTTACTTTTGTATTTATTTACAATGCGATATTAATTTTTTTCGGGCTCTTTCTTCCAAAATAATAACAAAGTTCCGTAAATGCAGTCAGCCAGTTAAGTAAGTAAGAAGCACAACCAAAATTCAATGTTTTTTTTTAATAATCAGAGTGTTTGTAAATTTTGTTTTTTTCTTAAAACAAATTTATAGAACGCAAGAGTAGATAATATAGGTCGTAAAGATGTAAAAGAATAGGCTTAACCAATATAAACCTTACATTGTGTTAATAAAATACATAATTAATATTCTAATAAGGAATCATAAAGTATATGTGTATATGATACATGCCACACACCTTTCTCGCAAACAGCACCATCACTTGGTTTTCCGCATAGCTTTGTACGTATACAAAGTACTCTACGTCAATACCAGTATATGCATTGATCGGCAAACATAAATTAGCTTATTTACTGCTAAACAACAATTCTTACGTAGTAACCGACAGGTAATAGGTTTTTTACAATAGTTTCCGGTGAAAGACCTTAAGGATGCTGTTCAGGTTTATATGAAGTTGTTAAGAACTATACTTGATGTGTATTTGTTGAGTCCAGTTTAATGATGTCAGCTTTCTGTTATTAGGTATTAAAAACACTAATTTCATATTGGTTTCTTAAGCGAGATTCGTGGAAATATACCGACCCAATGGAAGATTAGAATTTTTTACAACTAAAATTACTAAACGTTGGGTATGCTTATTTGTATCGTAAATAAATAATACTTAAGTATAACTTAGTTAAAGTTATATATAACCATGAATATATTCAATTACCTAATTTAAAATCAACTCAAAAGTTTCCTGGTGTAAATCTCCTGCGCCCTGTCTGCTACTACAAAGTGAATTTTAATAATTATTATAATGAGTTAATAAATTTGACTGACTGGCTGAAATTTGGCAGAGGGGAACAGTACATTCTCCATTTATGTAAAATATTTCCTAAAGATAATTTTAAATCTATGAGAATGTAGTATGTTAAAATCAGTATATTAAGTCAGCTGCTAGTTATATGTAGCCACAATTCAACTGTACACGTGAAAACCAAAGCCTGGGTAATTTTACATAAATTTTATATTAAAAACGGTAATAAGATAATAATCTGAAGTCAATTGTTAGATTTTTTATCTGCTTGTTGTCCCTGTTCTATTATGGTCACAGAGCGTTGAGTGGGCGGTGTGCCTTCACTCCAAGGCGCCTAATACTAGGCGTCGTGTTTATGTATCTCTTCACAGAAAAAGAGTGGAAGCAATAGTTGCGTATTGGTTGCGACGTGGGCAGAAACTGTGACCTATTGTGAATATCTATGACTAATAGATGCAGCTTGTATGGATGTGCGTCGTGCTCTTGTTGCGGTACGTCTAAATAAACGCCATAATAAATTTATTATTATATTTAGCCTTAGTTAAATTCAAATATTTTATGTAATTATACAAAAGACAATGCCCATCTTAGTATGGACTTTGGTATCGCTTTGAATAATTTTGTGCCATGATGATTTTTACTATATTTTTAGGTTGCTAAGTGTAGATTAAATTATTAAAAACAGTTTTTCTGTAGTTCGACGGATAAAATGAAAAAAATATATAACAAAACTCATCAAATTAACACTTTTCCCGGTCTTCATTTGTGTTTTTATTTACATTTGAAGTTTTATCTATCCACACAATGGTTGGATGTGAGCTGGGTGCGAGTATTTTAATGCTTTAGTTTGAATAATACTAATTTAGATATAATATTTCAGACTATTAAGGTTTTCATCACAACACTCAATTGACTATACCCATTTGACAGTTCATCCTACCCGATTGTCCCATTGTTGCCAGTCTTCTAAATTATTAACAATTATGTATCGATTATGATTGCCAAATGCAAGTTTATATGAATAACTTAAATATCTGTGCGTTGATATTATGTTTTATTAAATATATTCCTTTTCAGAGCATTAAAATAGCAGATATACCTACTAACTTCTTTATAAGACGCCTAATACAATAGCATATATCTATGATCATAGAAGAATCACATTGCACGTATATCGAATAAAATCTGTCATCATACTGTTGGATGAATCTGTGATCTCTAGACAGCAATGCAGCACTCATAGTCATGCTTTACGTGCTGTTATGCATGCAAGATCGTTTGTTTTATAGATAGATACGAATACGAGTCATGCACGTTTGATAGACATTAATCATAGTATTCCTTAACTTCGAGTTCCTTCAAATCCAGACGGACTCGGAGGGCCTAATATGGGCTATAATATACATTGTCTACTTGTTTGTTAATGTGATATATTCCATAATAAAGCATATATTCCATAATAAACTCATATTAAATTGTATAAGTCAGTGTCGGTGGTTTAATCAATTTAATTATAAGGGTTTACAATATAAAAACTGTATGAAAAGTTAAAAGCACGACGCAACAAGATTATTGGAAAAAAGAGCGCCGTTAAAACCATAGAAAGATGAAATCGTCTTCTAGTAAGAAATTAGTTTCACATCATGTCTTATGCTTAATTGCTTTATATGCTAGAATGCGAACTGCCAATTCGATATTTTAATTAAATAAATAGCGTATCGATTGTATTATATTTGGCAAATCGATACGGTCGAAAAGAAAATGGCAATACCGAGGAGACAAGTGCCAATAGAAATACTCGGTAATATGGAAGTGAATTCATTGCTAATTATTATGTGGATTATTGTCCGTCGATGTTATAGCAAAGTATTTTACAGCATTTCGTGAAAAATTAAAACTTAGTTTTTGACATAAATTTGATTTAAGTACAACGACGATCAAAGACGATACTACGAATGGGCATTGTCCTTTAGATAAATGATCAGATAATTTACAAAAATAAAAAATTCTAACATGTTATGCCGTGCAAAAGATATGGAGAGCTATCTAATTTAATAATAAGGCCGATCACATTAAACTGCAGAGCCAAGCTATTTTAATTTTATTCAAGTAATTTAGATTGAAGATGTTAACATGTTAATGGGCTGCTGCCACTTACGGTGTAAAGATAAGTAGCATGATATGAGCCATCATATAATATTTGTTTAAAGAAGTAATGAAAGTGGTTTGGCCTAGTTCGAAAAAAATGTTTGTAAAAAAACAGGAAGCTATGACAGTTGCCTCCGGTAACAGGAAAAGACAACAAGTAGTTTCTTATACTTGTATATAACAAGTATACCAATACGTGAGCAATGTCTCTATTTTGAGACGCGTGATTTGGTTTGGTACAATGATGGACATTCTTAAAACAAATCGAAATATGTTTAAATACTATTTTAATTCAAAAAGCAAAAAGCGTTATTATTCAATCAGGGGAGATTGAAGTTTGAAAGGCCTATATGCGGAATCCCTTGGAGCGACAAGCGAAGTGATTGTTAATTAATAATGTAAATATCTTTACTCTAAAAAGAAAATCAATGAGAAGACTAAATACTTGAAATTATGTCCGCCTATTTTTTAGTATTTTATATAAAGATATAGCCCTAATGTAAAATTACTACTGTCACATTTAGTTGTTAAAAGTACGACAGAGGGAACATCGGTTTAAAACAGGTCTAATTTTAGTCCACTTTTTCTAATAAATTCTATCAGTTTTTTGTGTAACTGATTGGGCAACACTTAATAGACATTATTAATAAAATTTCTTAGGTCACACAGCTAAATGTGTGCGCACTATAATTATTTATCTATAACCTCGTAATTTATACCAGCTGTAAGTTATTACAATTGTTTAATAAATAAATATATTATCTGGTTAGTAGCTTGCACATACGATTTTAAAAGGATATTACACAATCAATTAGGGATTTGCTAACCAAATTGATTGTAGTTGTCACCATAATTTATACTGTCACGCAAATGAATGAAAGAATATTAAAAAATTAAAAATTAATTTCTATGTTCGATACTAATCGAACTAGATTTGGCAACCCTAATATTTACTAATAGCAAATTAAGTTCACTGTTTGTACGTAACAGAGTAATATGTATTGGCAAATATAATAACATACATTCAGTTAATGAGCAAACATTAAGTAAATGTATGTTATCGAGATTTGACATACGCGTCCCAACACTTTATGTAATATGTAATTAAGGCTTCGGTTATTCTTGAGCAGACGGTATTCAGCCTAGATTTCAGCAACTAAATACAAGGTCGTATTTCATTTGCCCCAAAAAGCCCCAACATGTTCATGACAAATGTTATTTTACATTTGATACGAGTAAATAAGAACAATGCAAGGACAATGTGATATTGAAAACTTTCATCAAGTACGAAAATAAAGGGCAGGCTACACGCTTAACTTTTAGGACAATATGTTAAGGCCTTTAATTGTTAGAGATTTGAACAACACTGCTTGGAAACTAGGAGCCATTTATAACGCATAATTTCAATTGATATAAAGTCACTTGGAATACTAATCAAAAGGCATAAATTGACATACATTGTAGGTTAGGTATTTTTTTTATTGATTACCAGCCAGCAAGCTATTTCAAATTATGCCAAACGATTATTATGTGTTCTAAGATTATGCATTTTAAATTTCTGCGAAAAAAGTTAGACCCATGGAAATTAGGTAGAGTCGGCAAAAAAATGGACAATTTACACAAATTAAAATTTCCTAGAAAACAGTGTATTTTTCTTTTTCTGTCCCCATTTCGACTATTTATAGAGGCCTTTTAAAAAGACACACTCGGGCCTCTGGATTAATGATCACAAGGCAACTAAGATACTTCTATTGTTGGTCAAATTGAACATTTAATTTCCACAATATTTTGATGATATGAGATAATAAATGGAAAAGGAAGTTATTTTGTAAACTTTGCAGATTTTATTTATCGTCGCATATTCATAATATACACTTTAACAAAGGAGTCCCTGAGAAAATTACGATTATACATATAAAGAAAGAAGTACCGTACATTGTTCGGTAACTGAAATAACATCTGCATAATGATGTTGAAACTCCCAATAAACCCAGAAGCAGTAACGTAAATTCACAGTAATGTTATACGAACGATTTTAAAATAATCTGGAAAATATAATAAGACAATAACAAGGTTAAATATAGCGACAAATTTAAATAAGCTCAGATTTTTATACCGGGTAACATAATATCTCGGATTTATTAAATAATGATACTAATAATCATAATAATAATAAAGTATTTACCTGTTCGCTGATACGTTGCCACTAATTTGTACTAAGGCTTACCAGTTTCTTGCTGGTTTCTTGTAACATTCAAGCCTTTTAAATTTCAATTTATTATATAATATAATATATATAATTTATTATAATTTATTAGTTCTTTGATTTTTTTTATTTGTTATTTGTTAATTGTTTATTTCTAGTTCACATTTAATTTTTTTTTTGTGACTAATGCTTTTCAACCCATTAATTGACCATATTGTTACTGTTTATATTAATATTAATTAAGTCATTCCTTTGATTTGATTATTTTTTTGGTTTGATTATTTTTTTTGTGACTTGCATGTCTGTTGGAGAGATCTGTCAACTTGCATTGTTTTTGATTAATAAATAATAATAATAATAATTTAAATATTACACTGCAACATTTTAAACAATATGTATGTTAATTTACATTATACCACTACACCCCACACCATAACACACCGTACATAATATCACAATCCACTTTGTCTACTTTGTCTTTTTGCTTTTAATTTTCCTTTCTTGTATAAAGTAACTAGCTTAATTGGCTGTAAGTGTTATTAAATGTAACGTATTTTAGTTTTAATCACTGTGGTGTATGTGAATAAATAAAATAAAAATAAAACATATACATTTTACAATAAGCAACGAGTGAAATTTAAAGTGTGTAAAGAAATAACATCAATCAGTTTTAAGTTTGATATAAAATATTTATAATTAAATTGTATTATGCCATTTTTAAGTACAGTAGCTAAGGCTATTTATTATTAAGGGCTACACAACGTGTATTGTATGTACTTTATATATTGAAATTACTAAAATTCTAAAATCTTGTATTCAAAACGCCTTTATATTTTAAGTTGCAAATAAGTAAACGCAAGTCACAAGACATGTCGGCAACAAATATTCAGGCGCTTCGCGTTCAGAATCGAAATAGAACTCAGGTAACTTTCCCGTTTAGCGTATAATGTTAAATTGCCAAATAACCTAGGAAATCCAGTTTGGCAATGTAGGTCAGTTTGGTTATGGTTCGTGTAGCTGTGAAAATAGTGTAGAGATAAAAGATAAAAACACTAAACCTTCGGATGATCGAGATAAGGCGAAGGAAAATAGTGAGAAAGTGAAACGGTTTTACTGTTAAAATGCCATTTTTTTATTTAGGCGTATAGTTTTCTTTATTTTTTATAACACTTTGGAATCTACATGTAGTTATTATTGTCAAAAATAACGTATTTTTCAAAAATGTTTAAGTTACAAGTTATTCAATTCAACTGTAAGTACGATATTTAAAATATTAATAAAAATTTGTTCTTACAGTTACATACGATTTACAAAGTTACATCCCACTAAATCATTCCCATGACAGGAAGCACAATATATGATGAGTTCGTTAACCTAGCGAGTTCGCCCACTAATACAAAGCTACATGCAAGCCATGACAAGTATAAATAAAAACATGCAGCACTCTATGGGAACAATTGTATGAGAAAATATTCGTTTAACAAGTACCTACCAATATGCCTTCGTAAAAGACAGCTCACCAGGTTCTATAACATCTAATTAAATGTGTAGGTATTAACGACAGACAGGACATCCTTATGTCAAAGTCATAGAGATCATTTTCGTCTGAATGTCGAAAGAGCTTGATATGCTATCGACCGTACTAAGACATACCAGCTATAACATATAATTTTAACTTGTAAGTTATTCATATGCATTTTAGTGATACATTTGTTATAATCTTCATTATCAATGCATTTAAGTGCTACATTGGTAAACTTTAAGAACTTTTTACTACAACAAAATCTACCGATTCAATGACTTCGGAGATGAAAAAAAACCAGGACATTATTTTTTTTAGATAGGCATATCGTATAAATAATAATACTAGATTTAAAAATCTAAAAATTCCACGTTTTTCAGTGACCAAAAAAGAATAAAATAACCCGGCGGGGCCACTCAAAACTCAAAATTATGGATACTAGGGTAACAGACATACATTTATGATACATAGAAATACCCATGACTTAGGTAGAAATGCTCGTACTCATCACAGAAACATCTGCCCAGGACTCGAACACAGGTACGTCGGTCGGTGCGAAAGGCAGAATTCTTAGCGTTGCACCAAACGATCGTCATAGTTAATTAATCATTCCCCTTTATATAATACATACATATTAACATATACATAGGTACTTATATCTATATTTATGATCTAACAAATTTTTACACCCTGTTAGCTGTAAATGTGTTTACGAGGTTGGTTCTTCTCCTGCACCTTATTGATGAGAAAGATTTATTATAGAAGACCTTCGAGAACATGAAATATTTCCTTTAGTTTAGTTTTTAAATGAGCTTAAGACCAATAGTTGTGAAAAAGGGTGCCGAGCCGACTTTTCAATATTATTCACCATTACCTCAGGTACTTGATTTCATATTCATTCTCGGTAGCACATTTTCCACAACTAAGATTGCATGATTTAATAAATCAAACCACACAATCATGCATTCGGCCGTTAAACATTAAGCATGCATGAAGATATTTCAACCTCATAATGCATATTGCGCAAGAAAACAAATCTCACCATTTCCTGTAAATATCAAAGTGTTTTTTTTAGATATATTATTATTTTGATATAATTTACTCTCTCTCTCTTCTCGATATCGCAGCGGTTTACGCGTTGGGCCTATGATTGCGATGGTTGAGCAACATGCGCAGGGACGTTCATCGGATGGGTAATCATTACTAATTCGAGATCCTCCGTGCTTCCGAAGGTACAAAAGGCCGTTGGATCCAGCTCAATCAGTTTACAATCGTTGGCATCCATTAATTCGCAATGGGTCCGAGTTTTGGGTTATGATATTAAAAAGTCGATGATAATATACTAAATTATTAATTTGGATAGGTAACATCCATGACACATTTACTACCCTACCTTATCTTAAAAATAGGTTAGTTTGTTGGTATAAAGTTTCATATTTTAAATATATAAAATGTATAAATTTTCATTTTTTTATCTCGCTTAGTGTACTTGCATGTCTTTTTGTTCCTTTGTCTTACGAAGACTGTTGTAGGAAAGGGTCGACATCCCATAGTCATAAAAAAACTTAGGACCCAATCGTAAATCAGCGTCAGGCTGTCACAAGATTTGGAAAGTACTGAATTGGTATTTTTTATGCAGTAGTGTGACTTCTATTAAGCGGTAACCTTATTTTAGTACATTTTATATATCTACTTATAGCAAAATAAAGAGTTAATCAAGTCATTAATTTAAGTGTAATAACTAAAAGAAGCCGGTCACTGTTGTAAATAGGATACGTTTTGCCTTTTTTAACTTTAGTGCTTTCACTGCCCCTTTTACTTATTAGAAGAGTATTTTCTTTCTATAACATTTTTCCTCTTCCCGAACAAAACGGCCGTTTCTTTTCTGGTCCTTGCTAAATATGATATAAAAATTTTGAGTTTTTATATCTGCAATAAAAATATGTTTAAACGTTGAATAGCTGCAAAACAGCAAAAGAGCAGTTTACGTACCGGTTAAAAGGATGGCACACATAGATGCAATCGTTTGAGTTTGGGCAATACCGCATTGCCGCAACATTTTAAACGTGTTGTTTGGATCTGCATAAATTTTCATCGAGTTTGGTGAACTCGAAATTTATTTAATATAGGTATTTGTCTTATATTGATAATTTTGCTAATTTTATTTTCCATCAATCATGCTAGTGTTGCCCAAATTCAGTCTTGGTCTTGCAGTCTTGGTCTTGTTCTTGCGTTTTTGCAAGACCAAGACCAAGAACAAGACCGCGTATTTTTAGCAAGACCAAGACCAAGACTGACCGTGCAAGACTTGAGCAAGAACAAGACTAAGCCTGCAAGACTCTTGCGTCTTGCAGCTAGGACTTAGCGCTATTTCACGGAGTAGTTAGGTGTAACAGTTCGGTGTATAGGTACGCTTAGGAATTCTATGAGACGCAAAAAACTGTATCAAAGAATATGAAAAACTGGATCTATGCGCATTACGACTAATACCATAAACATACCTACATAGCGAATAAAAAAATATCCATTAAAATCAAACTGAGTGCATGCATAGTTATGTTTTAACCATCGGCACTTTGATAATGCGGCATCAAAGGTTTTGTACTTACTTCTCAAAGAAATTTGCTGCTTTTCGGAAGCACATGGTTATAATACACGCGCCGGCGGCTTCTTTTGAAATCATATACAACAATCGTTGCCGCCGCGCCGAAATCACAACATTTGACACTATTTGATTGCCGCCACAGGGCGTAGGCGTAGGTATACTCATGCAAAATAATTTCGAATTTTAAGAGTACCTACAGGTGTTCCAAAGAATAAATAAGTTTCAGAGTGCTTATAATGAAAATGAATACATTATACTGATCACGCAAGTAGTATTATGATTAGAATAAAATGGTAAGGATAGGTAGTAGATGTCATAATAATTTATTCTAGTAAGTATATATTATAATATTGATTATATGGTTTTAAACTAATTACTTAGGTACTATTATTGTACATTTAGTCATTATATTTCTTAAGTTTTTACAAGAAAAAATAGCAAAAAAGTGTTCAAATATCACCCGTTTGATAAATATTGTAGCCACTTTTAAATATACTTGAAACGTGTAAAAAAATTCTACATAATTAATAAAATAATATAAAAAGCGTAGGTACTTACCTACTAATAAAATAAAAAGCCTGCGATTTATTATTAGTAAATAATCACGGCAGCCGAGAGTGTGTCTCCACTTTTGAATACATAAATCATAACCAGATCACTAGAGCCACTTCAAAAAAGAAATTTGTAATTCCTAGGGTTCAAAATTATTTTGGTGACAGAACTTTACAGAAGCGTATACCATATCTTCTTAATTCGTTGCCCGAAACTATTAGATGTGAAACGGATAAAAATAAATTTAAAAAAATATTAAAAGATTATCTGATGACTACTATTTAACACAACAATTGTATGTTTTTATTTATTTTTTTGCATTCACAATGCAATATTTCTATAAGATATAAAATACGTGTGTAAAAAACAACCACGCCTCCGAGCCCATCTGAGGGCTCGGAGGCGTGGTTGTTTTTTACACACGTATTTTATATCTTACAACAATTGTATCTTATTATTATCACCGCTAAATTTTCCTTCAGTTTGTTGTAATTCAGTCTAAATCCAATTATTGTGCACTTAACTTTACCTGATACAGTTATAGTTGTATTATATACCTACATAATTATAATTATAAGCTAAGAGACTAAAGATCCCTCAGTCAAACCGACAAGTCGGTTTTGTGGGACTAAATTGTATCTTTGTATTTTTTTTTCTTGTATATGAAATAAATAAATAAAAAAAAATAAATAAAAAAAAAAAAAAGTATTTACAAGCAGTGCCCGCGACTTCGCCCACGAAGAATAGTAACTTTGGAGGTATAGTGACGTTCAGGATTTATTTATTTATTTTAAAACTTCTGTCATCAAACATACAAACAAACTCTTCAGCTTTATAATATTAGTATAGATTAGTATAGATGTACGCCAAAACATTCACTTATATGTAAAGAATAGTGATTGGCACTAATTCTTTACATATATTTTATTCACGCGTCGCGTCTGTACAAGTAGGTAATAATCTGTGTTTGTACGCCGCACGCGGCATCGTTTGATTTGCGGCGGCATCCTTTTAATAGAGCCGGCACGTGGCGAGGCGGCGCGGTAGAAAGCAAGGAAACGTACTATAAACAAAGGAATTATTTTAATTCCAGTCATTTCCAATTGAGCTGTGCTTCGAGTCTAACTTAATAATTGTTTTTACTAATTCTTGTTGTTTTCTAAAAACGTATCACGTGTACAATTTAATATGAGTGACGAAGATTCAAATTATTCTAGTCCGAGTAACGAGAGTTTGAGTCACAGATCTAAAAGACCCAAAAGCAAATTTGAGGAGTTTTTCGAAATAATTCATGCATCCCAAACTGCCTTGTGTAAATTGTGCCAACATAAAAAGACTGAAATAAAAATGAAAAACAGAAACACTTCAGGCTTAAGGAAACATCTAATATCTTTCCACAAAAAGGAATCACAAATATTTCTTCCTGTTAAACCAAAATTAAGTGGAGATATCACAAGCTTTTTAGTAACCGCTGGAAGAAGTGGACAGGTAAGAATATATTTTTTTTATATGAAAACTCCAGGAACTCAAAAAAGTCTTTTTTGAACAAATGACTTTAAACTGACTTCGGAATATTTTATAGATATTGATAAAATAGTAATACATAGGTACATATTTCGCGTCATTTTTAACAATGGTCGAAATTGTCGCTACGGGAATTTTAACTCCGCGTAGCTGTTCATGCGATACTTTCAAAAACGCCATTAACTTACGTAAGTATTTTTGAGTTAGTGGTGTTTTCATCTAGGGGTGCGACATATTAAGTATGTAATTATCGTCTTAAATATTTTTATAAACACCTATATTTTCATTTGTTTTCATAATCGGCCAGTAACAACTAAGTACTTTATTTTGGTAAATTACAGTACAGTGCAACCTTAATATAACAAATGTCAATTTAACGATTTTCTCGATTTAACAACAACAAACCTCCTCCTCCTAAACGCTCAAACCTAGTATGTTTTAAATAATAACACAAGATTTATTGTTTTATTTCAGTCGGAAAACAGCAGTGACAACATCACGACAGCTACAGTTGATTGGGTAGTGAAAAAATATCTTCCCTTCTCATTTTTCGATGACGAAGCTACACAAGTATATTTTCGACGTATTTGCCCTAATATGGAGTTTCCTAAAAGGTCTACACTTAGAAGGAAAGTCAAAGAGCGATTTGAAGAGCTCCAATTTAATCTCAAGGAACGACTTCAACAATTATCATCTAAAATGTCATTTACCATTGATGGGTGGACGTCAATTGCTGGTAGGAGTTACTACGGGGTTACTATGCATTATATAGACAACGAATGGAAGTATCGATCTGTAGTTCTTGATTTTATACCATCACGCGGTCGACATACTGGGGAAGATATTGCAACGATTTTCCATGAATGTTTATTGGAAGTAGTGGGTATTCACCGATTCTGGACCACCGGAGGTCACCCCCCCTGGTCTGCTTCGGTCCAGAATTTTGTACAATGGGGATGTCGAAACCTAAAAAAAAAAAAAAAAAAAAAAAAAAAAAAAAAAAAAAAAAAAAAAAAAAAAAAAAAAAAAAAAAAAAGGTAAGCACCCCCATTTGGAGCGATTGCGCTGGGTCCCAGCTTCGTATCTCTTACCGTTTCCGAGATACGTTTTTGCTGAACTCCTTCCTACTTGATTAACTAATGAACCCCTGTTAATGACACCTCGACGCTAATGACACACTCGACTTAAGGCCTTAATGACATGATTCTAATCACCTTCCCCCGATGCTTCTCATTAACATATCGATCATGGCTAATTGTTTTTTAGCAATGCTATGTACTCTGTACCTATCTAACATTACCTAAATAATAACAATAATTTATCATGGATTATTTCCAAATTTGGAATCTGCTCTTCATCGGTCATTCTCGTGGTACATTCACTATTATTTCATGCTCCTAAACTTATCAACTACGTATGAAAAATATGTTTAAAATTATGTTTTATTATTACAAGTAAAAACACCATATTTCTTTGTCTTAAACGTATACTCATTCAATATTGAAATGCTTTATCAACTACCTGTTACCGCAGTCCATGGTCGAGGACAATGAATTTGTACCATTTTTCACCCCATGCAGTCAACATCAAAGCAGTACAGATAATGAATTCGAGATCGATGGGTTGAGAATGATGGTTAATTGCACCTTATGCGTGGAGGAAAGAAATAGTGGACGTTTGGTTGCTGGTTACTCACGCCCATCATCACCGATTCCGATGGAAGCCGCACCAGTCAACCCCCTCTTGCGGGACTGGACCGCAGAGGAAGATGAAGAAATCAACGAAATTCTCGCCAATACCGATACCGACATGTGGAATAGGGAATATCGTATTCTCCAACAACCACTTCTCCAACTTTGTTTTAATAAATACGATGTTTGTAACATATATTAAGGAATTGTAAATTAATTAAAGCATTTTTTTTTTCTTTTACTCATCTTATCTACAGGCTACATATTTGGTCATCACATTTGAAAATACGGGACCTTGTCTACACAATTGCAACAATAAAATCTTGGCGATGCATACTATTATTTCATGCACCTAAACTTATCAACTACGTATGACATTTCTCTTTGCTGTATTTCAACCAAGTTAAACCACATGAAACTTTTTAACTTATGTTTTATTATTACAAGTAGATACTCATTACCATGCGAACACCATATTTCTTTGTCTTAAACGTTTACTCATTCAATATCGAAACGCTTTATCAACAATTTGAAAGTAATTTTTACTAACAACGTTGACTTGTTATTGTTGCACCATTTAAACAAGTTTGATTGTTTGAATCGTCAAATAAAGATTTCTTAGTAATTAAAACAAATTACTCTTGATCAACGAGTACTAGATCATTAACAATAATTGTGTAGAAATCAGTAAATTTGGAGTATATATTGACTACAATACCCAAATAATCAGTTACAAAGACTCTATTGTCGAAGTGCAACAACACCCTCTTATATTTTTATCATCGATCTGCTGTGTTGGGAAAATGGCGGTAAGCATAAGTGATCTACTATACTTAAATTTGTTTCCATCTTAATGTTTAATTTTGATGTATTAGTACTGAGTGATAATATTAGTTATTTTTGCTTACAGAATTTAAATAGTTTTGACGAACCAAATACTTTCAAACATTATTATTTTCCACTCTCTGAGAGTGAAGGATCTTGTGAGACATCTATTTTGAAAAATAAAACTCTGAAACGCACTGCAAGCAATGCGTCTATAAATGAATTTTTCGATGAAGCTAAGCCCAAGAAAACACAGAAAAAGACATCGTCAACTGTGGGGCGAGCGCAAAAATGCGGTGGTACAGCATACATATCAACCAACATGGACGATGCTGCAGGATCGACTCATCTCATAAAAATAGAAGTGTATGACTTAAGGAAGTTAGCGAAGATTCCCAACAGTGAACATTGGAAACATGCAGATGTACGAATAAAATATTATTCAAAGGATTCCGATAAAAATTACAATCAAAACAAGGAGCTCATTTACTCTATTACTAAGGATATTGCAAACACCAAAGATTGTAAAAAGTATTTTTTCAAAAACTCATCATTTCCGTGAATTCAAAGTTTGTGGATCACTTATAGTTATAATAATTTTAATGTGTAGTCGTTAGTCTTAATTTGTCATAATTTACCTGTGTCTGAATGGCATTTGATATTCCTTACTAATAATTAATGGTACTTAAGTAATAGATCTCATTTTTCTATTGTACGCTAAATGTTTATGTTTCTTTGAAATGTATATACGAGTCAACATGTTTGTTGAATCGTATTAAAAGTTTAAACGTAAAATGGAATCTAGCAAGCAACAACGTGTCGTGAGCTTTTATTTCGGAGACTCGACTTCCGCAGAAAGTAATGAGAGTAACAGTTTTTTTAACTCAGAAGTTATACAGCAATGTGAAGAATTGGAGGGTTTGCATAATATACAAGTGCAGGTCGAAGATTATGAGAGTGACAGTTTTTTTAACACAGAAACTACAGATCAATGTGAAGTTTTAGAGTGTTTGGATGATATACATGTGCAGGATGAGTTCTTTAATAATTCGTTTGAAGGTGATGAAAAAATCATGTCCGTTAAGGAGAATGTGGTTGAGAACCCAAACCTGTGAGTATATTAACGAATCTTTTCTCTTTTACTAAGTAAACTAGACTAATACTGTTATAAAAAAAAATCTTTTTTCGTTTGTTTTAGCATTTCAATTCAAACTGGTAGCGGTAGAGGTATAAAGAGAAACTTTTTAGGTGAACCATCAACTTCATCCTCGAAAAACCAATTTCCAATAAACACAGAGAAGAGAGAGAGAGAAGAGATTAAGTGTGATGTGTGTGATGTTATGGTGAGTAGAAGATACTTTTCAAATCATTTGCGAAGTACTATACATAGAAATAAAAGTTTACTTTCTCAACATGAATGTAAAAATGTTATAATACTTGATACTGCTTTCGGATCACGAATTTTATCCTATCGAATTTTATCTCCTCAAGAGGATGCTTCAATTCTTGAAACACCTGATCTATTCTTTGATTCTGTGAAAGTTACAATTTCAAAACTTATTGATGATTGTCTTAAGGAACTCATATTTATAAAAGTCAATTTTATTGTATATGCAGATTTTGTGCAGGAAACTAAAGCTCTTGAAAATTCCTTTGATTTTCAAACCTCTAACTACACCATTTCAATTGGAGATAATTTAGATCCATATTTAGTTTATTTAAGAGAAACTATTTTAACTAAAATCTCTGAATTTGAAAAAAAAGACAGTGGTTGGTCATTTAAAAAAATAAAGTTCTTGGAAATGAATGTTAACAAATTCAATCCTTTACGTGGTTCAAGTTATATAGATTTACCATTAGATATTAAAACCAAGAAAGCTATAATTAATGTAAAAAATAACGATCATGAATGTCTTAAATGGGCGTTACTTTCAGCTTTATATCCTGTTGAAAGTCATGTTGATCGTACATCTTCTTATATAAGAAATCAAAATAAACTCAATTTTAAAAATATAAGATTCCCAGTTAAACTTAAAGATATTGTCAAAGTTGAGAGTAATAACAACATTAGTATTAACGTTTTTGGTTTAGAGTATTCAGAAGAATTTAAACGTAACAATATAGTAGGTCCACTCTATTTTACCAAAAACAGGAAGGAAAAACATATTAACCTTTTGTATATTACAAACGGTACGAACGGACACTATTGTTATATAAAAAATATGTCACGGTTGATTAGTCGACAATTATCTAGCGATCATCACCAAATATTTTTATGTGATGGTTGTCTTGTATATTTCACTTCAAATGAAAGATTAAAACAACACCAACAAAATGATTGTAATCACATCCGCACTACTATTCCCAGTTCAACAAAAACTAAAACAAACTGGTTTGGTCATAAAGAGTCATCTGATAAAATTCGTTTTGATAAATATCTAAGACAGTTAAGAATACCGTTTGTAATTTATGCTGATACTGAAGCATTTTTAAAACCAATTTCTTCATGTCATCCAAATCCAACTCTATCCTCTACCACTAATATACAAGAACATGAGATTTACAGCTACGGTTATTATATAAAATGTTCATATGATGACAACTTATCATCATACAAATCTTATAGTGGCTTTAATTGTTCGAGTCATTTTATGGATAGTATATACGAAGATGTTCGCAAAATTCAAAATAGATTAAGTTTTCGAAAACAACCCAAACCGATAAGTGATTTACAAAAGTCTCAGATTGAGCAAACGAAAAATTGTTATATTTGTTCGTTAAATATAGATTCTGAATTTAATCTAGATTATGATTGGAATACTGGTATTTTCAAGGGTGTCGCTCATGTTGTGTGCAGTTCTAAATTTAAACCTCCATTTTTTATACCAATATTCTTACACAACTTGAGCAATTATGACGCCCATTTTATAATTCATGCTTTGAATATTAAAGATGGAGATATTGAGATTATTCCACAGAATAAAGAAAAATATATATCATTCACTAAAAAGTTGAATATAAATGGACAAGTCATCCATTTAAGATTTTTAGATTCTTTTAAATTTATGTCCAGTAGTCTAGAACAACTTGCAAAAAATCTCGAAGAAAATCAGTTTCGCGAACTATCAAAACAAAACCTGCACCCAGAGGGATTCAAATATCTGTTACGGAAAGGAGTCTTTCCTTATGAGTTTATCACATCATTTGACTCTTTAAATTCAACATCTTTACCAGAAAAAAAATATTTTTACAGTTGTTTGACTGAAACTGATGTGTCAGATGAAGATTACAACCATGCACAAAACGTTTGGAAATATTTTAAATGTAAAAACATGTTAGATTACTCCAATTTATATCTCAAAACAGATGTTTTACTTTTAACAGACATTTTTGAAAACTTCCGTGATGTTTGTATAAGTACATATGGTTTAGATCCTGCTCATTATTATACTTCACCCGGGCTTAGTTGGGATGCTATGTTAAAACATACACAAATAGAATTAGAACTTTTGACTGATATTGAGATGATAGCTTTCATAAAGTCTGGTATAAGAGGTGGAATTTCTCAGTGTAGTAACAGATATGCCAAAGCTAATAATAAATATTTAGAAGACTTTCATGATAATCAACCTGTATCATATTTAACTTATTTAGATGCAAACAATCTGTATGGTTGGGCGATGTCTCAATACCTTCCATATGGTGGTTTTGAATGGATTGACACAAATGTAAATTATGATATTTCACCAACATCAGATGTAGGCTACATATTAGAAGTGGATTTAGACTATCCTGATAATTTACACGACCTTCATTCCGATTTTCCTCTTTGTCCAGAAAATATTTGTACACCGGGAGCTAGTCAAAGTAAACTAGTAGTCAATTTAAATAATAAAAAAAAATATGTAATACATTATCAAAATCTTTTGCTTTGTTTAAAGTTGGGTATGAAAATTATAAAAATTCATAGAGTTTTAAAATTTAATCAAGGACCATGGCTAGAAAAATATATAGATTTAAATACACAACTAAGAAAAAGAGCAAAATCAGAATTCGAAAAAGACTTTTACAAATTGATGAATAACTCTGTTTTCGGTAAAACAATGGAAAATGTTGAAAAACGTGTAAATGTGAAATTAATAACTCATTGGAAAAATATAGGTAAAAGCCAAGGGGCGGAAAGCCTTATTGCTCGCCCTGATTTTCATAGTTTAGCTATATTTTCCGAGAACCTTGTAGCTATACAGTTAAAAAAAACCAGCATAACTTATGATAAACCAATATACTTAGGTTTTAGTATTCTAGATTTATCAAAAATTTTAATGTATAAATTTCACTATAATTATATGAAAACTAAATTTAAGGAGAATATAAAATTATTGTATACAGATACCGACAGTCTTGTGTATCAAGTTTTTACAGATGATTTTTATGCTGATATAAAACAAGATTTGCATTCATACTTTGATACTTCCGATTATCCAATGGATAACCCATACGACTTCCCTCAGATTAATAAAAAAGTTATCGGTTATTTTAAAGATGAATATAATGGAAAAATACTTAGGGAATTTGTTGGATTGAGATCAAAAATGTATGCAATTAATGTAGAAAACAAAGTTATGGCGAAGGCTAAAGGAGTCAATAAATGTACAACCAAAAAATATACTATGGATGATTATAAAAATAGCTTGTTTAAAAAAAATGTTTTAATTTCCAAAATGCATCGTTTTAGATCCATCAAACATGTGATATTCACACAAAAAATATCCAAAGTTGGTTTGTCTTATAATGATACAAAGCGATACATTTTACCCAACTCAACCAACACTTTGGCTTGGGGTCATTATAGTTTAAGAAATAGTTAAATTTATTATTAGGTTAGTATTTAAGGTGATAGTAAAATTTAATTAATAATTTTTATTTATAGTATTTTCCTTGTTGTAAGTAGTTTTTACATTTAGCAAAAATATGTAAGATTTGTGTATTATACCGTGTTTTCAGTGTTATTTTATTTATTTTTTATGGTGTTTTAAATATAATTGTTAATAATCTTTTTGAGTTCTGTAATATATAGGATAATTTTTCATTTATTTTGTAATTGCTTCATTCTTTTATTATGATTACAATAGTTAATAATCATCTTGACTTTCATTTCTTATGCATTACCCGATCAACCGTTCTTATAGTAAGACGTAATAATGATTCATTTTTACCATCCATTCACTTGTATAGTAGCTGGACCTAGTGGTAGTGGAAAATCAGTATTTGTGTCAAATTTTTTGAAAAATGTTCATATAATTTGCAATCAAAATTTCAAAAAAATTACTTGGTGTTATGATGAAATGCAACCACTTTACAATTTGAATAATGTCAATTATCATCATGGTATTCCTGATCTAACTATGTTTAATGGTATTGATTCAGAATTAGTAATAATAGACGATTTAATGAGAGAAGCAGATGGACGTGTAGTTGATATTTTTATGAAAGGTAGTCATCACAGAAACCTTAGCGTATTTTATATAACACAAAACTTATTCCATCAAGGTAAAGGACAACGTGATATATCTTTGAACTCTAGTTATATAGTTTGTTTCAAAAATCCAAGAGACAGAACTCAAATTCGTTACCTGTCTCGACAGCTTGTTCCTGAAAATTCCAAATTTGTTGAAGATGCATTTAAAGATGCCACACGAGAAGCACACGGATATATTTTTGTCGATTTGAAACAAAACACTGATGACTGTTGTCGATTTAAAACTAAAATCTTTCCTTCTGATGAATATTGTTTTGTGTATGTTCCTAAGAAAGGGTATAAATATAACACTCATCGAGAAGTGACTATTAGTTGAAAAATTATGGCTGAGAGAGTAAGAGCACACCAGGAATTAATTAAGTCTTTAATTAGATTAAAACCTAAGTATCAAAAAGCATTGTTAAAATCGTGTGATGAAGAAGAGATTAACTGTATTTGTGAATGTATATACAACGTCTTAAAAGGAAAAATAACAATTCCTAATAAAGAGGTAAATAAATTAAAAAAACACAAGAATATACTTCGTAAATTAGTGTCCAAAGGCAAACGTACGCTCCGGAGAAAAATTATTATTCAAAAAGGTGGTGCATTTCTTCCCATTATCCTAGGGTCTGTTCTTAGTACCCTTCTTGGTTCAATCTTTCAATAAGAGTTCTTATTTAAAATGGAACATGCAAAGAAGTTATTGCTGCTTGAACCACATGTAATCGAAAAATTAAAACAAAAAGAAAGTACCAGTCAAACCATTCTATCACGCTTAGATCAAGATATGAAAAATATTTTGGAATCAAATATTGACGACCGTGAAAAATCTATGTTATATTTACAAGTGTTAAAAAGATACTTACATTTCATTGGTGAAGAACAACGCCCCCTACAAATTCCTCTTATCCGCGAAAATAAATACTTTTCAGAAGAGAAGTCTTTAATAGATGATACAGAGAATTTAAAAGAACCTAACGTATCACATATAGTAAAAACAACTGAAGACCAATATACAAAAAAACAACTCTTAAAAAATATTCCCAAGTCTTATTTACCAAAAGCCGAGTTATTGATAGACTACATTAACCAAAATAATGATAAAATTAATTGGAAAAATGATGGTACAGTAGTAATCAATGGTGAACACATCATTGGAAGTAATATTGTGGACCTTATAAACAATGTTACAAGACCATTGCGAAAATTTGAGCCCATTGGTTGGCAAAAATTTGCATCTTTTTTGAAAGAAGCAAAGGTGCCTTTAACATATGTAGGTAATCCCAAAATATTCAAATATATTACTGATCTACAATTACAAAGTGTTGGTGAAACAGAACTGCAAACTAAAACAAAATCTACACATCAAAAAATTAAACGTAAAATAGATTGGGAGAAATGGACCCCCTACTAGAAATTAACGAAATATACTATGATACTCGTCACCCAGCCGGATATAGTAGTGTTAAAAAACTTACCGAAGCTATGAAAGGAAAACTTGAAAAAGGTGAGGTGAAACGATGGCTCGAGGGTCAAGAAACTTATACTCTACATCGTCCTGTACAAAGAAACTTTTCACGAAATAAATATATATTATCAAATTTCAACGAGTTATGGCAAGCTGACTTAAGTGATATGAGAACCTACGCACAGCATAATGGTGGTTATAAGTACATATTATGTGTTATAGATGTATTTAGTAAATATGCTTTTGTAAGAGCAATACAAAAGAAAGATTCAAAATCGATTAAAATTGCCTTTCAAAGTATTTTTGATGAAGCTAGGGCAACACCAAAACATATACAATCAGATAAAGGTACAGAGTTTGTGTCAAAAGATGTAAGATCATTTTTTGAAAGCAAATCAATCAATTATTATACAACAAATAATCCTGACATTAAAGCTAGTATTGTTGAACGGTTTCAAAGGACTCTAAAACAAAGGATGTGGCGTTATTTTACTCATAAAAATACTTATAAATATATAGATATTTTAGAAGATCTTATTTACTCATATAACCACACCAAACATTCAAGCATCAAAATGTGTCCTTCTGAAGTTAATTCTACTAACATCATGAGTGTTTGGAGAAATCTTTATGATAGAAATTCATTTTTGAATAAAATTAAAAGACCTTTATTTAAAATAGGAGATCATGTTAGAATTACAAAGCATAAACATATTTTTCAAAAAGGGTATGAAACCAATTGGAGTGATGAAATATTTATAATATCATCTATCATTCTGAGATCACCTTGGGTTGTCTATACATTAAAAGATCTCGAAAATGAAGATATAAAAGGTACATTTTATGAAAAAGAATTGCAAAAAGTCTATTTCAAACCTAATATGATTTATAAAATAGATAAAATCATAAGTACACGCAGTTCTGGTATCAGAAAGGAAGTATTTGTCAAGTGGAAAGGTTATCCAAATAAATTTAATAGTTGGATTCCGTATTCAAGTGTTGAATTACTAAAATGAGTCAAGAAAGTTTTTATTTAACATTACCTAGTAATAGCTCCATTTCATATTTCCCTGAAAATAAGACTACAAACTTTTCAACCAAATTACCGAAATCTATAAAATTAGAAGGAGAATGGTCAGTTGGTGTTGTAGAGTTTCAGTATCCATGTACTATGTTTACTGTGCAAGAAAACGATAACATCATGTACATAACCAAGATGATGAATGTTCCCAATGAAGTTGATACATACACAGTCACTTATAAAAGTCATATACCAGCATCAAGCTATGAAGATATAAATGAAGTTTTAACTACGTTGAATTCAAGAGAATCTTTTAAATTACGTTATGATAAAATTTCAAAGTATGTCACTTTGTCAGGTGATATCAATAATCTAATTTCACTTCAGTTTTCTTCAAAATTAAGTCTTCAACTAGGGTTTGATCCAAATACTAACGTTGTTGTAAAAACTACTGGAAAATTTCCAGCTAATCTATACTTAGGATTACCATCACAACTTTATCTTTACTGTGATATTGTGCAACCACAAATGGTGGGAGATGTTATGTGTCCGCTTTTAAGGATTGTATCCCTAGATCCTGTCAAATATGTTTATGGTTCTAACAAAATGCATATTTTCTCTCCACCGCATTATGTTCCAGTTTTGCGTAGAGAGTTTGATGTTATTGAAATAGATATAAGAACAAATACTGGAGAAAACATACCATTTCAATTTGGAACGAGTTGCGTTAAACTACATTTTAAACGCAACTTATAAAATCATGTATTTAAATAATAAAAATAATATTTGCCCATATCATCATTACTATACCCATCAAGCTGGAACTGGAGTTGGTGTTATTTACAAGGGCATATCACATCAACGTGGACATGGTATCGGAAGTTTCTTAGGAGGACTGTTTCGATCAGTTTTACCACTTTTGTCTAGTGGAGCTAAGGCAGTTGGTAAAGAAGCATTAAATGCCGGAGTAGGCATATTATCTGATGTGGTAAATGTGCAGCCTATAGATGAATCATTATCAAATCGTTTCAAACAAGTTACATCAAATTTAAAAAGAAAAGCTGATGACAAAATCGATAGAGTGATGAGAGGTTCTGGGTATAAAAGTAAAAAACAAAGAGCTAGTATTTCCATTCAATCACTTAAATCAAAGGAGAGAGCAAGTAAAGCTAAGATCATTAAAAACAAATACAGCGATATTTTTTCTTAAATTAAAAATGTCGTTCTTACATAATCATTCTAGTGAATGTGCTAAGTCAGAGTTGGATTTATTTGCATTACCATCAACTCAAACAAGTATAGAAAGTGGACAATGGATACATTACAAACCCATATCATCTCTTAGTGATGATGGACCATTAGAATTTCAAGTTCCTGGTTCTGGTGATGATTACATTGACTTATCTCATACATTGCTTCATATCAAAGTAAAAATAATGAATCAAGACTTAACTGTTCTTTCTGATACAGCAAGTGTAGCACCAATAAATAATTGGTTACATTCTCTTTTTAGTCAACTAGATGTTTATTTAAATCAGAAACTTGTATCTCCACCTAATAATACTTACGGTTATCGTGCATATATTGAAACATTATTAAATTATGCTCCACCTGCAAAACAATCACATCTTACATGTAGTTTATGGTATGAAGATACTGCTGGAAAAATGAATGTTGCAGACGAAACAAATAAAGGGTTTTTTGAAAGACAAAAATATGTTAAAAATAGTAAAGAAGTAGAAATGATTGGACATTTACATGGGGATATTTTTAACCAAGATAAGTTTTTAATCAATGGAGTTGAAATGTGTGTTAAACTGGTTCGTTCAAGAGAAACATTTAATCTTATGGCTTCAACAACGGATACAAAAGTAAAAATTATAATCACAGATGCTACTCTTATGATCCGCAAAGTTAAAATCAACCCAAGTGTGCTTCTAGCTCACCAAAAAGTTCTAGCAACTACAACAGCCAAATATCCTATAACTAGAGCAGAAGTGAAAGTAATAACAATACCATCTGGTATTCAGGGTAAAACACTTGATAACGTTTTCCTTGGGCAAATACCTAAAAGGTGTATAATAGGATTTGTTGATAACACAGCTTTCAATGGTAGTTTAACAAAAAATCCCTTTGACTTTGATAATTTTGGTATTAACTTATTCAGTTTATATATTGACGGCATGCAGATTCCTTCAAAAGCGTTACAACCATCATTTAGTAATAATGTTCATACTGTTATGTATCATACTCTGTTCTCGGGAACAGGGATTCATTTTATGAACGATGGTAATGGGATAAATAAAGAAAGTTATTCAAAGGGTTATTGTTTGATGGCTTTTGATTTAACTCCTGACTTATCAGCAAATTCCTCTTCACATTGGAATTTAGTGAAACATGGTAGTGTAAGAATAGAAGTAAGATTTGAAAATGCTTTAAACCAAACTGTCAATTGTATTGTATACGCAGAATTTGATAATTTAATTGAAATTGATAAAAACCGAAATGTTAATGTGGACTTCGGTAGTTAGAAATGTAAGAAATATATAATTCGATGTTGTTTATAATTTAGTTATATTTTTTGTACTTTATCATAATACAGACATGCATAATGAATACAATAGAAATAAGTAATTGTTTAAAAAAAATTGATGATTCATTAATAGCAAATGTATTTGCTGCTAATCGATTACCGATTTATATGTCTGCACCTGTTTTTTTAATCAGTAATTTAGATTCTGATACTCAACCCGGATCACATTGGATCGCAATTTACATAGATAATTATGGTGTTGGAGAATATTTTGATACTTTTGGACGTAAACCTAATGGGTTCCACTTAAACTTTTTGAGGAGAAATGCAATAAGGTGGTCTTACAACAATAAAGTCATTCAAAATGTTATGTCTTCACTTTGCGGTGAATACTGTGTAATGTATTTATATTTCAAGTTTAATGGTTTGAAAAATTTTATTGAAATATTTAACAGTAATACCACTTGCAATGATATAATATTACAAAAAATGTTTAAAGATACAATGTAATTTAATTTTAAGATATATACAATGTAATTTGATTTTAAGTTTTATACAATGTAATTTAATTTTAAGTTTTGTCAATAAATGTTTTTCAATAAACAAAACATGTTTTATTCATATCTTAAGGAAAACCAAATAAAAACTCAAATTTTTATTCAAAAATATTTATTTTTTGAAATAAGTCATATACATTTTTATGGTACGTACTCGTTGATCAAGAGTAATTTGTTTTAATTACTAAGAAATCTTTATTTGACGATTCAAACAATCAAACTTGTTTAAATGGTGCAACAATAACAAGTCAACGTTGTTAGTAAAAATTACTTTCAAATTGTTGATAAAGCGTTTCGATATTGAATGAGTAAACGTTTAAGACAAAGAAATATGGTGTTCGCATGGTAATGAGTATCTACTTGTAATAATAAAACATAAGTTAAAAAGTTTCATGTGGTTTAACTTGGTTGAAATACAGCAAAGAGAAATGTCATACGTAGTTGATAAGTTTAGGTGCATGAAATAATAGTATGCATCGCCAAGATTTTATTGTTGCAATTGTGTAGACAAGGTCCCGTATTTTCAAATGTGATGACCAAATATGTAGCCTGTAGATAAGATGAGTAAAAGAAAAAAAAAATGCTTTAATTAATTTACAATTCCTTAATATATGTTACAAACATCGTATTTATTAAAACAAAGTTGGAGAAGTGGTTGTTGGAGAATACGATATTCCCTATTCCACATGTCGGTATCGGTATTGGCGAGAATTTCGTTGATTTCTTCATCTTCCTCTGCGGTCCAGTCCCGCAAGAGGGGGTTGACTGGTGCGGCTTCCATCGGAATCGGTGATGATGGGCGTGAGTAACCAGCAACCAAACGTCCACTATTTCTTTCCTCCACGCATAAGGTGCAATTAACCATCATTCTCAACCCATCGATCTCGAATTCATTATCTGTACTGCTTTGATGTTGACTGCATGGGGTGAAAAATGGTACAAATTCATTGTCCTCGACCATGGACTGCGGTAACAGGTAGTTGATAAAGCATTTCAATATTGAATGAGTATACGTTTAAGACAAAGAAATATGGTGTTTTTACTTGTAATAATAAAACATAATTTTAAACATATTTTTCATACGTAGTTGATAAGTTTAGGAGCATGAAATAATAGTGAATGTACCACGAGAATGACCGATGAAGAGCAGATTCCAAATTTGGAAATAATCCATGATAAATTATTGTTATTATTTAGGTAATGTTAGATAGGTACAGAGTACATAGCATTGCTAAAAAACAATTAGCCATGATCGATATGTTAATGAGAAGCATCGGGGGAAGGTGATTAGAATCATGTCATTAAGGCCTTAAGTCGAGTGTGTCATTAGCGTCGAGGTGTCATTAACAGGGGTTCATTAGTTAATCAAGTAGGAAGGAGTTCAGCAAAAACGTATCTCGGAAACGGTAAGAGATACGAAGCTGGGACCCAGCGCAATCGCTCCAAATGGGGGTGCTTACCTTTTTTTTTTTTTTTTTTTTTTTTTTTTTTTTTTTTTTTTTTTTTTTTTTTTTTTTTTTTTTTTTTTTTTTTTTTTTTAGGTTTCGACATCCCCATTGTACAAAATTCTGGACCGAAGCAGACCAGGGGGGGTGACCTCCGGTGGTCCAGAATCGGTGAATACCCACTACTATTGGAATATGGCATAATTGATAAAATACAAGGTATCACGGTCGACAACGCAACTGCAAATACCAAATTTATGTATGAACTGGGCAAACAGTTGCCACACTTTGATTCAGACAATCAACATTTCCGGTGCTTTGCTCACATTTTAAACCTTGGTGTACAAGATTTATTAGAGACCTTAGCATTACACTGTGAGTCTGACACTAACGCGCAAGATCAGCAGTATGAAGACTATGCAGACGAAACTGAGGAAGATGAAGAATATGCACCAAATATTGCTGACTCGCGTACATCTGTAACAAAGTTACGCAGTATTTCCAGTAAAATAAAAAGAAGTGAGATAGTGAAGAAGAAGTTTCAGTCTGCTTGTGAAGCAGCTGGCGTGCCATCAAATCTAAATGCCATTCTTGACTGTCCAACAAGATGGAATTCCACACATGATATGATTGGATTTGGTTTAAAAGTGAGAGCGGGCATTAACATATTGTGCAGTTCTGTCACCGAATTGAATGATTTTCAAATCACAGCTAGTGAATGGCAGGTACTCGAAAAATTACATAAATTTCTAATAAACTTTAAACTTTTAAGTACAAAACTTGGTGGAGACAAATATGTTACATTACCGCTAGTCATTGTATCATTCAATCTCTTGCTAGATAAAATTGAATCCATGGTAAAACAGTTAGATGAGAAACCTAATCGATCTGAAGTGGATGAAAGGCTCATTCTAGCTTTCCAAGCAGCTCGAGACAAAATGCTTAAACATTATAAGAAGAGCAACTGGATTTATTGTACTTCTTTAATTTTAGACCCAAGGCATAAGGCTCAGACTTTTGACCTGACAATGTGGGGGAAGCAACTTAAAACAGAAAGTCTGCGCAAGTTCAATGAACTTTATGAAGAATATAAAAGTCTACACTCACTGAACAAATCTCTGGAATTGCCAAGAAAAGAAAATAAAGTATGTGATGAAGATGAAGACATTATAGACTTTGATAAACTCTATGAATGTCCCTCGACGTCATCTGGATCTTGTCTTCAAGGCTTAGTGATAGACGAGTTGGAGGAGTACCTGAGAAAACCAAGAACTGCCAGCTCGGAAGACATTTTAGATTGGTGGAGGACGCATGAGACAGAGTATCCGACTTTATCGAAGATGGCCCGTGATTTTCTCTCAATACCTGCAACTTCAGTACCTGCTGAGAGATTATTTTCTAAAGCATCATTAGTAATTAGAAAACATAGAAATAGGTTAAGTGATGAGTCAGCCAGATGGTTACTTTGTATTAATTCTTGGTCAAAAGAATTGATATAAAGTAACATAACCTAATGATAAAGCTGTTGTGTACTGTTATGTTTGATTTGTGTTGTATTTTATTTTTGATTGAAATAAATGATAAATCATAAAACTCTTTTATTAAATTTCATGCAAGTTGAGGGTTCAATCTCTTTCTAGACAGACATTGTTATTTAAAATACAGTCAAGTTATTGTAATTAATTTGTTTTTTTACATGTTTTAGCAAATGTAAGCTTATAAATCATAAATGTTTATTAAGAAACAGTTACTTCCATGGAAAACGACATATAGGTCAGTTGATTTTTCGACTTTCTTATCAAATCTTCAGTTATTTATTAATCTGATTGATCTTTACTATGGCTATGTTAATTCAAGCTCACAATGTTCCAATTCTAATACGTTTTTCTAAGATTTAAAGTAAACTTTAATAAATAGCAATAGACTAATAGGTAATTGCAAGACTTGCAAGACTCTTGCTGCAAGACCAAGACCAAGACCAAGACTGCAAGCGCAAGACCAAGACCAAGACCAAGACCAGGTGTATTGGCGCAAGACCAAGACCAAGACTGGCTAAGTCTCGTCTTGTTCTTGCATTTGGGCAACACTAAATCATGCAGTATCCACAGGCCTAGATGACTTTTCCGATAAGTTTGAATAGTATACAAGCATTGTTTGGGACCAAAGGAGTAAACAAGCTTTATTTTGTATACCATAAATGCTACGCCTTAAAATAAATCTAAAAGAAACTGTGGTTTACAAATTTATTACAAACACCAAAGAAGCTGCTAGTTAAGTTAATGAAATTAAGAAAAAAATTAATTTATAACTTATTAATTTTATTTTTTATTTAAAGAATAATACCTACTTAATATGCGTATAGATAATTGTGAGCAGCAGCCTCTTGCAATAAATAAATTTAAAATAGGAATTTCGATTAAAACTGCACCAATTCCGAAGTTCTGTCGTTTGTCTACCTAAAATTAAAGATACTATTTCATTGTTTTTAAGTCATTATTCAAAATTCAAACTTGTAGATAGTCAGGCAACTACAGTTGAATGCTTTGTAATTTTTTATTATTGCTGTTTTTCTATCTTGTTTATAATACTGAAAGCGTGCGAAATTTACAACCATAGGTTCGGTTAATCTAAATAGGAAAGATCCGTATGGTTAATTGTTATTCTGTACCACTAATAGAAAGAGATAACACAATTGAATACGAACAAAACGAGGAGCCTTATCTGTGGGAAGTAAAATTTTATAATCAAGATTGATTAAAACAATATTTTTGTGCTATTGCACAAATTATATCTTAATATTAATACTATAAGTATAAAGTAATAGAGGTTCCATATCCTTACAGGTTTTTTTATTGCCAAATTGAACTTAACGTCATTATCAGACTTTCTTAACATACTTAAAAATGGTTTGGCATGCAAATGCTTGTAGCGAAATACTGAATATAAATTCAGCACCTATACAATGGTATACGAAATAGATACCAGTGTTTGCATATATTATTCGAATTTATTTAAATATAGATCGCGTCTATAAATGTAAAATTTATTTCTCTATAGGGGAAATGTAGACGTACTAAGTTTCGTTGTACTGTTATGTTACTCGTAACTGACAATTGTCGCGGTGATTCATAAAAATAAAATAATATTACAAGTAGACATACTTGATTTGGGTAAAGAAAGACAATACATGTATTTGCACAATACACTTATCGGCACTGTTATGATCATTATGTGACATTATGATGATAAATAATTTTATGACGGAGAAAAGTAAATATTAGGTAACCTATGAATCTTACTAGCTGACACGGTAACGCGTTGCTATAGTAACGCGTATACAATGGAAAAAGAGCGGACAGACTAACACACAAACAACAAATTTGTGTTCTCCGATTATAAATTCACATTTTTTATTTAATCGCTATGATGCGACTAATATATTTAATATTTCACACCATTTATATTATAAAGGTATTTTTGCAATCAACATTGACATGGCTCATATACTTGTTTAATAATTGATGATTTGATACAATGTTGTCAACTTTGCAAACACCAGTTTCTCTCCTTACTTTCTTCGGCTATACGTTGGCTACACAACGACTAATCAAAAACACAAAATTTCTTAAATAAACACGTGGCTACTAAGATTTTTTTTTAAATATGGGTATGACTAACTTTTGAGATAACATCCATAGAAATCAGCAATTTCATATACATAACTTGACAATCGAAAATTTTAATCATGGCTGAATAGCAACAGTGTCGTTGCCCATCTTTTTCATATTGATGTATGGATGGCAGCACAATTCCTCCATCTTTATGTGTTCTTACTGTGCAATGCAATCGCTTGGTATTTTAAAATAAAACCAATTAAGTGCATCAGTTCTAGTTTTTACTTCAAGAGCCCTAATATTAATAGGTTAAGCGCCTAGAAAGCTCTGAAAACTGAAAAATTAAGAAAACAGTAAAGAAGTCATACTTTGCATTTATAAGCATTAAATTAAAAAAAAATCCATTTCGATGTGTGGACCACGGCCTAGCTCCAGTTTGACTACCCACTTGTAGATTCTCTTTACCCAATGGCCCGCTTCTCGCTACCGCGGTCCACTTTCGACCGCTCTCTAATTCAATCGCACCCAATATGAATACTGACCAATTGCGCAAAGACATTCGGCTTTACATTTTTTTTTGTTTTGTCACCTCAATTGTTAAGACTACGAATTATTCAAAAATAATAAGGTTACGAAAGACAATTTTATTGTGTTCAGCGGTTGAAATGTATATTATCAGATTCTGACTATTTATAAAATAATAATTCATTATATTCTTATATAAATTTTATTGTCTCACTGTGTTTTTTACCCTTTATAAATTTTAATATCATGAAAAAATTACAAAAGAGTCAAACAATTATAATATAGATAGTAGTCAATACAATAAATTTATAAGACATTTATTTTGATGTCAGCTAATTTCCGATATTATATTAAATAAACATTATGAAATAATTAGAATTAAAAAAAATACATCATCTTAAGGTCATATAGGCAAGTTCTAATTAAATGAACAATATGCTCATCTGAGAAGCAAGGTTTAAATCTGATATGGCCTGGGCATAATCCATCGTCAATCGAATCGTTCTTTTCGTGTCAAGCATTCTTTATTTACTAATTTTTATCCGATATTGCCCTATTTTCGATCACACTCCTGGAAAGAGTGGTGTCTACCATTCACCAGTAACGTCGAATGCGACACATATATTTGTCAGTTTAAAAATGTTAATATATTTAAAATATAGCTCTTCAAATTTAAGTTTTAAAGTCCGTTTTCCATCTGACAATTATCAGTTGCCATTTTTTCTTCGTAAAAGAAATACAATTCATTACTTCGTATTATATTGACGGTATCGAAGACGAACAATTCAAAGATACGGAAAATCTATTTCATGCTGCTCGCGACATACAAATGTTGAATGTGACTGAAGTCTAATAGCGGATACAATTTTTAAGCGAGCCTAAAAAAAGCCTCTGATTAACAGTCGTTATGTGTCATGTGTGACAATATTTTACATAACAGGTCAAAAATAGTACATATTAAACGGAAAATTTATAATTATTAATAACACTCCTATACTATGACTGATATGACTGTAATGTTAATATACAAAACAGGTTTCTTTTAAAATTCATAGGTACAACTTACACGTGTGCGCAAAAGTGATAACATAAAAAATCATAATAAACTGAGTGGTTAACAGAACATTAAAGTCATCAAGAATGTTATGAAAAAGAGATGATAATAAAGCTAACAATTTTTATCCGACTACGGTAAAACTTGAGTCAGAGCATATTATGTATGTATGGTTAATTCCATAGTTTCACAAAATGTTAGGCCGACTTTTTTCTTAATTATAAGATTCCTTCCTTTATGTTAATTACTTAAGGAACTAAATGATGTAATATGGTGGCGGTCGGATGGTGTATATGGTTGCGACATATCAAATGCATCTTGTGTATTTGTGATGAGTATTTGAATTATATCTATTATTTAACATCCATTACACATTGTCACTACTGCTCCAAAGCTACCGATAAACCACAATCGCACGCAGGAAGAAAGTCACCTGTCAACCTGTCATCGATAAATGGTAATGTTACCGTTGTCAATAACTATATGATGTGTACGGCTTTAAATTCAATATGGGTTGAGGCATTTTTATATTTTTAATCAGGTACATTCATTTAGGTAAACTCTGGAGTTAGAACTCCAGTAATAATAAATTAAAAAAAAAAACAAAAAAATTCTGTCTATGGAGAATCTGCAATTTTGTTGGTGAACGAATCTTAAAGTATATAGTATTTTTTTACTTAGAAGAACTTTTTCTTTATTCGAAGCAATAAACCCATACAAAAAGTCCAATGAACTATACACAATACACATAATTACTAATCAATACACTAAATAACTTGCCTACATTTCCTTTATTAAATATTCAGTTTCTGAGCAGGGAAAATTGTCTGTTAAATGTAAAACGTTTTCGTGGGCGAACGCTTAATTAATTTCAGTGTTTCATATACAAATTAAAACAGTTCGATTCGTATTTTGTCCTAACATTTTTCCTTTTAACAGGGCGAGAAGAAACATTGCTAAAGTCTTCTCACGTGAACTTAAAACCTATTGAATTTATTTATAACTTTTTATTATGATACTAAAATTTATGAGACGATTATAATGTGATAACTATTGCTCAAATTGAATCATATGAGTCGTCGTTAATGAATGATTTGTAATGTAATTTGTGATCATTTGACATTTTGACAAGTGTAGACAATAGCTGCAATCTACTACAAAACGTGAAAGCAGAAAGGTTCTATATTTTGCTAACATTTTGATTTTTTTTTATCAAAAGATGAATCCTAAACATAAGACAATCTAATTTTGCATTTTTTCACATAATACGAAGATATTTTTCTATGAAAAAAGCTAAGTCCAAAAACAAGTAAACCTTAATTTAAATGGGGGTTTCATTTGTCACCTCTACCAATACAATACACTAGAAAATAAATAACATATATACATAAAAATACAAGTACTTAGTGAAGGTACTAGAAATAATTAAAAACGCCAGTAAGTATTTTTGCCAGATATATAGAAATTATTATATCATTGATAAATAAGTTTTATCATGCATAAATTAAATAAAAGATATAATGCGACAATTGGTTTTCCCGTCTGAGAAAAGTTAAAATTGGTTTTTTGAAATAATTTCATAAGTTAAATTTGAATTCAGGAACAATTTATTTGTTATTAATAAACTTATTTTATACGAGTTGTGGAAATTACAGAGGAAAACGAACGTTCACAATTTTACATACATGAAGCTCTACAAAAAGTGCCTTGCTGTGGCCTCGGCCATCAGAAAATCAAAAATTGCATATATAAGTTCGCATGTTTTGTGTTTAGAACTGCTTTATGAACCTTACCGTGAAGAAACTTGTGTGACAAATAGAACATCAGACAGATAAAACCGCCAGACATTGTAAGCAATTCATAAATTAAATGCATAAAGCAATTTTCTTCATAATTGCATAACAATACAAAAACTTAGATATGCATTCATCATCATCATCATAATAAGCTGTTTGGATTTTATTATGTTTTATAATACTCACTGAATTTAGTAAAAATCGCGACATTGTTAAATCAATTCAAAAATAAGAAAATAATTAGCTGAATTGTGCTCAATTTCAATAAAACAAGAATGAAACAAGGTTGCCAACCTTAGACTTTTTTCCTCGTACCTATGCAACTAGAAATCACTTACTTTGACTTTCAAACCGTATTCGTTAAACATTTATAATGTGCAAAAACAAAGTATTAGTTGGTATGTATATTAAATTATTAAATATAGGACGTTTTACGTTATGCTATTAACTATTGGCGATCGTCGTGGTTGAGTGGCTCGCCTAGCGATTTTCATGGTAAAGCCTCTCCAAGGTTTCTGGTTCGGTCCCAGGCCGGGAGAATGTAGAAAACAAACTTTTCTGTATTGGCTCGTGTCTGGGTGTTGTAGTACCGACGTCGTTTCTAAATTCCATTTTTTGACTACTTGGGTTCAGATAAATGTATGTAATGTTGACTTAGTAATATTATTATAGAATAAGTCAGTCATAATCAGTAAGAAAAAAAAACTATATTTACTTATGAGTACAAAACTTAAGCCTATAAATATGATGTCAGAAACATCTTCACTGCCATCGTTTTTTATAAATTACCGTATATTAATTTGTATAATTAAGACTTCGTCCATATTATTACCCACCAGATACAGCAAAGAATAGACTATTTATTGAATGCAATCTCTTTCAATCAAAAAAATATCCTCTCGTAAAGTACACAAACGTAGGTACTTACGTGGTAGGTACAACTTAACAAGGTAAACAACACTGCTCACGTAAGGAACAGTAAAGATGATAAGTATTTGCATTATGTGTGACAATGCGGATACTAAAATATTTAATTTCTGGGAGATTTTCAAACTAGCCCATTTTGATGGCCCAATAATGATCATATTATATATAATTCCCTGGGTCAAAATACCGTATTTAACACTAAACATATCACGACGGGTCAAATGATTAATTTTAAACTTAAATAAAACTTTGTTTCTTGTTTTATTTTTATGTTTTTTAAATTTAATATATAAACTATTTTGAATCATCTTTGAAAAAAAAAATGTATTATTCTTGTACCAAATTGCTTAACTGATATATTTTTCGCTAGACATAGTAATATATGTAACATTTTAAAGACGAGTCATTTTACCCGCTTTGGTAAGAATAAGAATACATGACGTATCGGTAGGTTTAGTGTTAAACGAAGAACCTCATACCATGTTGGTAACTTGGAAATAAGAAAGCGGACTCGCTTAAGATAAGATAAAAGATAAAATTTTATTTTGTAGTGCCTTGAGCATACTTTATGGCACGTTATTGAAGTCTCCCTTTTACACGTCTCAGGTTCTATACCCGGTGGAAAAAAGATAATAATAACGATATTTTATAAGATCTGCGGTAAGATTTCTGCTCGAGAGCTCAAGAAATCAATTCCATGCGCTACGTAACTAAAAAAGAAACGCTGTAACACGTGACGAATTTAATCGACCGACTGTGATGTTATGAACATAATAGTTTATAAATATAAAAAGAATGTTGAGTATAACTTGGTGGTAAAATATGTCTTTGAAACAAGTTTTTAAAGTTATCTAAATATGTTATGTACTAGTAATTTTGGTTATTTAATTTTACTAATTATTTTCCATTCAATAATTACTGTTGTACATTGGAGAACCCAATGATTATAAATTATTGGGTCCCATTACATACTAAATACCTTACTCTTTACTTTTCATATAAACCAGCCGAGTATAGTTTAATTTCTTGTTTGTTGTTGATATGTTGTGTAAGTGCAATTTAGGAAGACTAAAAATTTACCACTTGGTTTAATTGATATAATATTGTTAGCTATTTATCATTTCAACCTAATCTGTGATTACTAATGTAAGGTTCTTATAATGTTATCGTGGGAACAAGAACGGCGAAAACGACGGCGACGGGAACTGTTAATTGCATTCCTGAACGATAAGAGCGTCACAGGCACACGTATATGATTATTTGAATGTTCACAAATAATAGTTAAACGGCAAGTTGAGTCAGTCGTGGTACGACAGCGGTAGTAAGCGGTGATCGGTGACAGATCGTCGACGAGTGCATACTTTGCAGGTTGAGGTGAAATTGTGCGAAATGTAATTGTATAAGTCATAGAGTTATATTGTATCGGAGAACTGGCCTTTGATTGAAGAGACCCTCAAAATATATAAGTCTAATCTATAATCTAAGATCACAGTTGTTTGTGTGTTTGTCTGTCCGCTCTTTTTCTCGCTCTTTTTCCAATGTATCAATAACGTTGCCATAGCAACGCGTTAACCGCAAGTAGTTCGTCTACTGGACGCTAGATGGCGCTAACGGAGAATATTTAGTAATAGAAAAAAAATTAAAGAATTTTGTCCACCCGTGCCAAGCCGGGACGGGCCGCTAGTTTGTAATAAAAATAATAAAATTATTAATACTATAGATATTCGAAAAATTCGAGTTGGTCGAGAATTCTCTTGGCCCGAGAAATAGGAAAGGTCGAGAAACGAGAAACCCTAATCTGGGGGTGGTTATGGTCGCTTCGAGGATTTCCGACAAAAAATCTATATCGTGGCTACAAAACCACTTAAATATATGTTAAATTGACTGAGCGTTCAATATTTTTCTTAAAAATCCACTTATAAGTATCATGGAGGCAAAAAAAATATACAAAAGTACCTACATACATCCTTTGCAGCAACCATATTACTGTCACTGTCGGTACGTTATTTATACAGAGAAAGGTACACTTTAAGCATTTCTGTTGCAAAATAAGCTTTAAAGCATGGCATTAAGTACTAAAGCTTTGTCTAGGGAAAGTTCTACTTGTCATAAAAATATATCAACTAGGTGTTCCTGTTTGCGTCTAAAGGAACGTTTCCGTTGAGTAACACTTTCGCTACTATTGCTTCATTCTAGTTGTTAGTTATACGTTGTGTAAAGATTGATCTGACATTGTTTAGTGAAGACATACTTAAGAACCAAAATACCTTATAACCAAAAACCGTTTAATAAAAATAAATGCAGTTCGCCTAGCTATATTTGTTGAATAGAATTTATGGCTGTATGGAATCATTAACATTTGCCTGCATGTATTGTTATATTCTATGCTCTGTGGTTTTCATCCTTGGTGTGTCCTTGGTGCTCGTTGATCGGTGTCTCTGTGACCTTGTGAGCTCTTAAAATAAAAATCCTAAAGTATACAACATATTGTGTTTAAATACCACCTGGAACCAAATTAAAATAACAAACAACAATAATAAACTTTCAGAGATAGCATTTGAAAAAACTCTAGTTTTGGTTATATTAATGAGGTTACGGTTTGCAGGAAGCTAAACTTCGTATCCCGCGCGATTGTCATATACCTATATCCTTCAACAGCAACAAGCGCAAATAAAGAACCAAAACAATATTATCAAATAAATTTTAATCTTAATTAATGGCACATTTGATAAAAAGGTAACAAATATAATGTTTCACTTTTAAACAAAGTGAACACAAATCCTTATATGTGGCATCTATATCTATTTCTACATATTATAAAGCAGTAAAAGCTGTATGTCTGTATATTAATGAAAATAAGTGCAAACATTTACCATTCTAGTTCAAGCGGATTATATAATTTTCATTTCAAGAGATCATAAACATTTCATATGCAGTTAAGATCTGTTTTTCCATGGCAACATGGCAATCCCGCTGGTCAGTAATACTGACAAGCTATTTAACTTTATCAGTAGCTCAGTATTCAAATTTGGTATTTATAACCACAATCAGTTAAATGGATGTTCCGATTTGTCAAACAGGAGTGTATTATTAAAACTAATTTCACAAGGACGAAATCAAGGTCCTCGACTAGTGGTAAATAACTTACTTAAGCAAATACCGTTTACTGCATATTTTATTGAACGGAAAACCTACTCCGATAAGATTAGATAATTCTCTTATTATCAATGTAGTTGAAGGACAGGAGACGGCAAGTTGAGTTTGGTGGACAAAGAAATCAATCTAACTTATTTGCCTTTTGAAAAAATGATAAGTCTAGTATAGACATAAAGAACACCAGTACCTACTGTTCGAAAACAACAATCCCAAAACATCAGTAGTCATTTAATTGGTAAAAAAGGATCTTATTTATTCCGTCCCTAGTATTCACATTGTCATACCTATATAAACACAAGAGACAACATAAATTGTGTCAAGTACGAGTATATATAGGGATCAGTCAGTATAGTAATTCTCATAATGGAGCTCAAATCGTCACCGCCAACGAACTATTGGCTTTTATTAAAATCACCTTTTCTCCATGTGACGACCGACGCTCTCTTGTCGTAGGCGCAAGACCTAAAGAATAAGAATAACGTAGGTACGCATTTAAATGTATAAATATAAGAATCATCTTTTAAAAATATCTTGCTTCCGAGAGCCACGTGTACATGTTTATTTTTATTAGACTTGTTGGACTAATTTGGTTTCTATAGTTTTCCGCAACATGGCGTATTTTAATTTATCTTGTTAACAAACGATAGATTTAATCAACATAAAACATCTATAAACTTAAAATCTAAATGCATCCTTTAAAGAAGTAAAGACCTCGAAATCCCATTTTCTGATCTTTGACAACAGATTGTATAAAGAGATATTATGTTGCTCAATAATTTACAAAACCGAATTACAGCAATTGCTTTCAATAAAGCGATGACTCACGATCAGCTTCAAACCAATAGTCATATGTAAAATATGTAATAAATAACATTAAAAGTATGTTTTAGTACCTTTAAATATAGACTGTCAAATTGTGATAACAGATCGGCACACTTTCTATGCGTGACCGAAAAATCATGACCGAAATTAATAAGAGTGTAACAAATCAAGCGAGTTCGACCAGTACAAGCAGAGCTGTGATGATTCACGTTAACGTTTCTTATAATCCTCTTCGCCTTTAGTCTATAGAGGAGTTAAGACCAACTAATAATGGTTGTAGAACCCACTCAGCAAAACCTAACCTATTGTGAAACGATTTCACTTCGAGTTATTCACAGTGAAAGCGTTAATGGGTTGGAAACAATACAGTGTTGATCCGATGGAAATTCAGTGTCACTAAAGGATATAAAATTTGTTATTAAAAATATGAAAGATCAAAGTAAATAACAATTCAGTTAAATATTAAAATTGATTGTATTATTATTTTATATAAACATAAAAACATTGTAAAATTCGCAATCTGTAAATCCGCAGTTTTACAGAGAATAACTCCCATATTTCACAAAGTCCCCTGGCTGCAGCAAAACTTGAACAATAAACAAAGAGTTTAAAATTAGACTCTTGGAAAACAAAAGACATTCAAATAGGGGTCAATGTCATTTCCCACACAGAAACACCGGTGAAAATAGTGCATTATCTATAACAAAGGCATAGATATATGAAAGAACAACGTATTCAAACGATATTGTAAAGTATTACGCAGTAATAAACCTCATATTAAAGGAGACAAAGATAGTCAACAAAATAGGGCCACCCTCTTCAGTCCCTTGCTTTAACAGAATGATTCAAAACACCAAAAAACAGTATAATCTCCTTTTCATTTGACCTTTTAACAAGACTCAGATTTTTTTTTACGTAAAACTGCGAAAACCGCGAGTATGTTAGTGAAAAATAAAGTGGTAACTCTTAGGGCAACAACATACAAAATAAGTGGAAACCTTAGTCCATTATACAAATACTAAAACTATAGTTACTAGCGGACATAACGGTCGTTCTGCCCGATTAGATTGCCACCTACGGGTCCAATTAAGTATAATTTAACTAAATCATAACCCACTCAAATACATACATGTACAAAAAATAAATAGAAAATATATAGGAAAAAAACCAGCGTCTTTAGCGGGTTTCAAACCCTGGGGCTTTCGTTGTTAGTGATCATTTTACAACGCAGCTGTAGAAAATAGAGCATTTTTGTAATATTTAGTTCATCTTTAGCATCACGTTTTTTGTAACTGACAGCTAACAACCTTAACATGTACAGAAATGAGGTCATAATAACTGTACTGTTACTGAGACTTAATCGTGTAACTATATCGTAATGATGACTAGTACACTAATATAAAATTAATTACACAAAGGAATTACTAAACGAAATTAATAATTTAAACATTATTCAAACAACTATACAATAGTAATTTGTTTGTTAAGAATCAATTATGTTTGGTCTACGTAATTAATCGTTGCTAGCTTACATTTACACATTTGATGTGCGTATATAATTTAATGCTAAAACATTTAAAGTCAATCATTGAAAGTCTTTGTTAGTATATGATGAAAACAATGATTTACGACAATGTTATAATTTTGAAATTAATTTTGTTGAATAAATAAAAATTTTTATATGAATGTTTTAAACTATCATGGTCACTAACATTAGAGTAATATAAGTTATTTACGGGATTGTTACCATGTACTTTGTTTTTAGCGAGTTTCCGATATTTCGGCACTGTTGCAAGCGCCATGATCTCGGAGCAAGTCGCACTCGCTAAAAACAAGGTACATGGTAACAATCTCGTAAATAACTTATACATATTACTATACTTTTTATCTAACTAATATAAGCCAAGGTAGTTTATTAATATCACAGTCTACTTTTTCGTTCTAGCTTGATCGATATAAAGAATTTTCGATAATAAGGTCCGTAACTCCTAAGACTGGCACGCGGTTAACGGACTATTCGCCATAACAACTATTCGCGGCATCTCTAACAGTAACTGATTAAATTCATAACTTACGTATTCTAACTTAAATAATGTGCGTGTGCAAAAAAATATCTAGGTCTGATTTATAGCCAAAAACTTTTTTCATTCGTTTATTGTCCAACAATTTATCAAAACTCGATTTAAGATGTAACATCTTTATGTTGCTATTTAAACTTTTTTTTTATCCTCATGTCATAGCAATGTTTGTTCGGTAAATACTTATTTGAAACTTATACTTGTTGACTTTGATGTAACTATCAAGCCAATGTAACCATAACTTTGCTATTAATATGATAATAGCATAATATTGTTGTTATGGATTTAATATGATAACAATAAATAATTTAAATTTCGTTACTTCTATTAAAAGTTAGTTGCGCCCGGAAGGTAATAAAAATATAAGGAGATTACAAACTACTTATTTGAAATACATTTGAATAAAGTTATCTTCATTTCATTCAGGACCTAGTCCACGCACGAGTTTTTTTCTCAAATCGGTTATATAAATTACAAAATTATATCTACAGTTACATAAACAATAGAATATTGTAATTTTATTACATTATTCCGATCTATCCAAAGTTAATTAGTAAACAGCATAGAAAATTTTGTTTGTACTTGGCTCTGGCCGGGAATAGAAACCGGAATCACAGAAAGACATTGCCAGTCACGCGTCTACAAAGGCCATCAAGATTAGAAAAACACGTCACAGGATATCATGCACCTGAATATTTATCTGTTTAGTGTACGATTGTGAAACAAAAATACAAAATTGCTCTTGTTTTTAAGCAATCTTAGTTTTATCACATAGGAGATACTAATAATAAAACAGTAAAGTAAACATAGTGGCTTTAATACAAAGAAACATTGGGAAGTAACATGGATGGCGTTGCGAGTCAGCTTCTCCTCAGCAAAGCGATATGCCTACATTCGTTAAAATATTAAAACTGCAAATTCTTACTCAACAGTAGCTCTTTGACCTAACCTTTCCGGCTGCGGCAGACCGTTACAGGTCACGTTACAGTTGCTGCGGCACCAACGGGTTTTGTTAACTCCATTATATCGCTGTGTTGTTGCGTATCTACTGCTTTCTATGCTCTAAGTATATGCATATCTATTGTTTGACCCCAAAACAATCGATAATTTAGATTTAGTCAAATAAAGCAGTTCAAACAAAGTATAACTTTAAAGGCATATTGATATTTGAAAATATAGGTGTTTCGAAATTTTTGGAATATATCTCCCGAAATATGGATGTAGTTAGCTTTTCAATTGTGCATTCAATGGAAGAAGACATGAGGTAGTATTTCTTTCACTTTCTCAAATTTTGGAGGTTGCTGAAGGAGTTATTATAAATCTTTTACTTCATATGATCTCGGATATTAAGCGCCTTAGCTTGATTTGTTAAGGAACAGTGTAAATAATAGTCCTTTATGCTTTATAGTAAAGGTCTCATGTATATTTCATATTTTGTTAAAATGCTTTGTTCGGTTACAATAATAACGTCTCATTTTGTACCTTAATTGAGTATTGTTTGCAAATTTTAATATGTTATTCGTACCTATCTATGCATATCATTTGCCTATCATATTCGGAACCCAGATAGAATGAAGTCAAGATTTTGTTACCACCATGACACATGAACAATTCAACCTATTCTAAACTCTATGTAAATTAATAGGAAAATTTAATAATTTCGTTTAATGTGGTGTAGGTACCAGTTTAATCTCTTTAAAGTAGCATTTAAATCACATTTTAAAACATTTCCACACAATAAACCACTTTCAGTTACTCTGAAATTTTCCGTCAAACATTACTTTTTCTTTTCCTAAACACCCTTATATAGACTAGATTACACATTCAAATAAATTACATTTGCCAAAACAAATTTAATTTATAATTAGTACGAACATTTGATAGAGCTAATCCATTCTAGTAGACTTACTTTTTATATTTTGCTATATGAAACAAAACATGCGGATTGCCTCTTAAACATACACCATTTTTTTATTCTACTGGTACTCCAGTATCGAAGCACTATATTGCCTAGATAAAGGTTAAAAGTGCATAATAAATATCGGTTAAATGAATCATTTATATTTTCAGGGAGGCAATGTTTATCGTCAAATCGATCGTAAACTTCACCTTGGCACAGGTCGGTTAAAAAGTTGACCGCTAGTGTACTAATGGTTACTTTTTTCTTCTTAAAACAACCAAATGAGTTATACAAATCGATTCACAATAGAATGGGCTGATGGTTTGGAAAATTCCGTCGTTTCGTCGAGTATACCTACGTAGCATAATATTCTCCGCTTCGCGCTTTCTAGATTTCGTCGCGACTTGACCACTTTTTAACGCTCTAACTTGCCCAAATTCAATAACTACACTATTTGCAATTCATATTTTCAGTGTTTTTTTTTTCAAATATTTAGTTTGCTATTACGATAGAATTTCCTTCTATAAAATTTACTTAATAACTTGCTTACCTAATAGATCAAGATTTGCTTGATTTCCGTAACAATTTTGCTTAAGCTATGCTTATTTCATGATCTCGAAAAGAAACCCGTAAAATATACAATTACAAAATAATGAAATAAACATTTCAAAAGCTAATGAATTACGTACGATAAAATATATTTTTTTTATTCACGATATTTTTTCACAAAAATGACCTAAGTACTATTTCTTTTTTTGCAAATATCTTTGTTTAGAAAATATCAAATACGTGATATGTGTAAATTTGATTATAAATAACATAATAAACGATTTTTTATGAATAGTAATGAATAATGAAGATAATTAAAAAATATGACATCTTTCAAAATGTTATCAAACCGAAATATCTGCTAATGCAGACGACATTTATGCACGAGTTGAAAATGATAAAAGGAATAACAATTATACTTTATCTTAAAGGAAACAATAATGACGCAAAGTCTTAGCACATGCAATATATTATTCTTATCTTATACTCAACGATTCTGGTGTGGTAAACATAAATATTTATACCCATTCCAATCTATTATGATTTACACAGATAAAATCAACACACGTGTTGCAAAAAAGCACATAGATACCGCGGAACTTGCAGAATAAACGTGACTGATGGTTTCATTCGTGATATACATAATGTTATGATAATTGGGGGAAAAAAAAAATTAAACATTTTTAGGCATCTGGCTTCCTAGTAACCACCTACTAGAAATATTAAAAATATTTTTTACTTATGTTAAAATGATATATTTATGTACTTTATATTTTTGATCTTTGTGAAATAATTTTGCGGTTATATTATTCCAGTACTACAAGGATATCCAGTCGTGGCGAGAGGGCGTATTAAGCCTCCGTCATCTGAATATGTCGTCTTTAAGTAATTCTGTAAAATCAATAGTTTCCAAAACTACATTTTTTATAATATAATTCAACACCTAATTGTATTAGACATACACTTTGTATTTAATGAGAGAGGTAGTGGGTCGATCATATTTTTTTATTACGTTATAATTAATATACAAAGTGTAATAGTTATCACGTGGGCACACACATATTTTGTTCAATATATGCGATGCGATATGTGTATAAATGAGAATTTCCGAGTGTTTGAGTGCATTATACATTTAACCCTGTTCATATTCTATGGGAAAATATAACGATTATTATAAATGATAAGGAACAATCAACAGTATTTGGAACCTCGAAATTATCCAAAAAAGATTTTATAGAGAAAGAAAGAACGACTGTTTTATTTTAGGTGTAGTTGACATATTAAGATAAAACTAAGTTCGATTGTTATTCCTCTATTAATTTATCATTATTTAAAGTAAATTACTAAATATATTACGATATCTACGATCAAACAATAAACTTTCGTTAAAAATGACAAGTGAAAAATTCTCTTTCCATCTAATAAATGAGATTTCTCAAAAATCTCCATGATGACAAAAAAACCTTATTACTTCTTTAAAATTCATAGCATCAACAAATAGATATATTTTTAAACAGATTCTCCTATTACATTACACTTTTTCTCACTATAAAAAATGTATCTAATATATCCCTGTAGGATAAATAAAGATAAAGTAATACGTGAACCTTTTTTCATGTTTAGCATCTTATACTTAAACAAATAGTTTCAAATTGTATAAGAAATTTAGTTAAATTGAGTTATTTGCTGTAAATAGCAAGCAAAGCAAATAATAAATCCAATAGTCTAGTCGTGTCTGCAATATAAGAGTAATAAAACCTTTATCATTTTATGCCGTCTGTGAATAAATAGATAAGCGATTTTTTTATATCGAATAGGTTTAATGTCTAGAATTTTTGCCAACTCATTGTTATACGTTTTTATAATATAAACCAACGGAATCTACATAACAGGTTGACCGTTCAATATCCGATTATTATTGCATCACACACTTCACATGGCGATCTGGTTCTGGGCGATTCCGCTTTAGACGATTCCCTACATAAATCTTTTAATCAAAGTATTTGTTATTACTTGTTTTAACATATTTGCAAACTTTTGGAACGCTTCAAAAATGTATCCCTTTTTTTCTACGTTCTTACTTTTACCAATATTCATCTTTGCATTACCAGCAGGTTAAGGTTATTTCAAAAAAGCTTAACATATAGGTGCTATTTATTTATTCTTATGTGCAAAAAAATTAAGTTTACTTTTTAGGATCTAAAAGAGGTTAGAGCCTCAGTACACGTGCCGTTCGACGTGCGGCAAACGTAGTTAGCCACGCAAGTCAGACGCAGTTTAAAGACCATTGCACACCTGCGTAAATTCAGTCTCATGTTTAAATCGATGCAGACGCAATGCTAACGCACCTTTGTATCAATGCAGGCGCATTGTTGACGCGCGAATAACGCGTAGAAAATATACCTATATGGTTGTGTTTTCACGGAAATAAAGAGTTACCATTACGAAACTTTGTAATATTAATAAGAAATGAAACACAAACTTTAATTAATATTTTTGAGAGGATAATATTAGTTGAATATACGTTGACTCAAATTTGTGGCACCCGCAATCGTGATGTTAAAATCGCGGGTGCAAATCTTTGACAACCATCTTTGTGGGTGATTAATCATGTTAAATTTTATTGTTTCGTTGTTGCCTTGAATAATAATGTGTTGTGTATGGTATTGCTGATTTATATTCAATAGGTGTGTTAACATTATAGTCTGCTTGTTTATAGAAAGAGCAGCTCAAATGACAGATAAGCAACGGAAAGTGTCTAACTTCGCAAACATATAAGCGAAACTAATTTCGCCAAGAAATGGCTTGAAATTAAAAACGGAGAAATAACAAAAACGGAAAATGGAGACAGATAAAGAAAGATAGAATACAGGCAAGTAGAAACCGTCGTGGTATTAGATACAGCAGCCCTCACATGCCTTGTGGGTACTTCTTTCCGTTTTAAGTTAAGGTAAAGATCTAATTTAATTTACAACCTAGTCTCAATAAGGCAGTTGAAGTTGTAAAAAGAATAACCGCTGAATTCTATAAGTTTCTACATGTGAGAAAAATAACTTCTTTAAAGCAGTGCCTTGGCCTGGAGGTTGACTTAAAACAACAGATTTCCAGTTTCTATAACAGGGTGGTACTAGGAGACATCGTGGTTCGAAACGTCAATATTACCAACAGAAGGATGCTGTAACGGGTACTTACTTTTGCTAATGTCTAACCAATTGAAATTTTGGCTATTTTGTACGTTCTCGTACAACTTCCCTGCAAATGGGCAAAAAAAACTCAATATCGCTACGTAGGAGAGTGTCAATGCGATATGGATGGAGGTGGATAAATAAGAGTACAATTTCTCACAACAATTCATGGCAATCGTTTCACTGAACTCGTGGATGACATGGCAGACGTGCAATAGGAAGACATTGTCGCGATAGCTCAAGACGAAAAGATATACTAGCAAAAATAAATGCATTGAATTTTCGGCGAATGTTGGCGTATTTCAAAAGAAATAATTAGTAAATAAAAGTAATTAAAAAATTGTTTCATCTGATGAAACAGATTTTCGTGCGAATACCCTGGTTTACTGGAATCAGTTGCAGTTGTTTTCCTGGTTTTTTTTTAACTCATTTTTTATAAACGATTTGATTGCAAACTATCATTAACATAAGCTTTTACTAATAAGGTCTATAATGGTTAAATAATTGTCACTTAATTAATTAATGGAACAATAAATCAATATAAATATCTCTTTAATTTTTTATTGATGTTTACATTCATTTAAAATGAAACGTGTTGCAAACTCGATAATTACATGCTGCACCTGTGATTGCTTCAAAAGTACATAATATATTGTTCAGTTTTGTTTTAAACATATTTTCTGATTTCATCAAAAATATCAAAGCATGGTATATATTTCACAATTAACAGACTTTTGTGTTTATGATCTAGAAAAGTTAAGCCAGCTTTGTTACACCCACGATAGCACCTTGAGCCTTCTTTCTCCTGTCTGTTTTAATATTTCATAAAAACTCGTATAAACAATTAAAATCGAAACAAAGAAAAATGATGCTCTTCTAAGACTAATTTGAAAGATATTTTGAATTTTATTATTAAGAAACTTTACACTCCGCGATAATGGAATCACCTTTCTTTTATTTCAACGATTATCATAGATAAATAATTAAACTATACATTACACATTTATTTAATTTAATACAAGGAAAACCTATAATTAGCCTTACTTTTAGATATAAGCAAGAATAAAAACGATGTATAACGCTGCTGTTGGTTTCTTTAATAAATAAAAAAAAACTGTCGGGAATCATTTTACATTAAACGTTCAGAAAGTTATTAGTTTTATATTAATTACAAAAACATACAAATACGGGCTTCTTATTTTTACATTATAATTACAATTGAAATACTAAGTATATAAACGGTTTAAAATTATTTGTTAATTAAGATAAAGTTAAATTAGTGAAAGGCAATGAAATAACCATTTTGTTTTAGAAACATTCACTAAAACCACTTACAAAACCAGTTTAAAATTGCATTGATTACAATAATATATCGGCGGCAACTCTGTTCTAAGTTTACTGGTCCAAGGCCACAACACTCCAGAACGTCTCGAAAGCTCTTATACAACCTGTCACGGAATTAAGAAACGTCCGATTACATGTCAGTAATGTTAAACGTATATTGCAGGAACAAACGACGGTAACAAATGAAAAAAGTACGTTGCGAAAGCAAGGTTTAAATAATACATATTACTTTTCATGTAAGTTTTATAGGCGATTTTATAACCACTTGGCATTTATATTACTAAAGGAAAACGCATATAAAAACGTTTTTGCAGAAAAACATACCACCAAAAATATTAAGTCCTCAAACAAAATAATTGTAGCCAAAGCCGCTTCGATTATTTGATGAGTCATTCTGCCGTCCTTACGATAAGTGCAATAAGTCGAGTTTTTGGGCAAATGGACTTACGTACAATTTACGTACAAATGTATGTACAAATATAATAAACTACATAAAATTCCGCTTCATTTTATAGTCGTATAGTAAAGGTTTCAAGTCAATACCTATTATAGTTATGATGATACACAAAAAATAAATATTTAATCGCAATTATTTCGAAAGTAGTTGATATTACTTATTGCACTTTTCATAAGAACGGCAGCATTGTGGAACAGTTTTTTTTAACTGATATGTTAGCTAAACAGATAGTTTAGCTAACGAAACTAAGCATATCAGCTTAAATATAAACTGCTTTCACGTGTGTGACAAAATATTAAATATAGCAAACGAATCGAACCAAAAAAGTATGATAGAAACAATACATAACTTAATTCCATCAAAACTTCGCAGTCACAGTTTTACAAACGGCAAAAATGATCGTCTTAAAAGTTAAGAAGAAACAATGTACTTAAAATGCATTTATCGATAGTAGTTTAATATTAGCAGCCGCTAAATTGGGTTTCTATAAATGCACGCTCCCGTTACTCAATTAAAGGCGCTAATTACGGTACCAATTAATCTAAAAAAGTCACACTTCAGCTGTTTTCTAAAACAAGAACGGTGAAAAATGCGATATTTTAATTGCAACACTTAAGCTTCATTAGATTCATTACAGAAATCAATTCACCAATAGCTATTACGATCTATAAACATGAACGAACGATTTGGCATACGACAGCTCATACTGATTGCTGCTGAGTGATTCTCATCCTTTGCAAATAACAAAAACGAACTAAGCTGATAGTACTTCTATTTCAGTCAATAATAAACCTCACTAACAATAAATACATCATTGAGCCATAGCCTATATGTTGAGATGTAAGATTTGAAAGAAGCGCACCGAGTTAGCATCTGATTGAACAGTCAGACGTGGACTCGAATCGTAACTCAAGCATTTAGCTTATTACGAGAAGTTAAAATTAATATTAATGTGTTCAATACATAACATGCTTATCCTTAAAAAATGGAATAGGAATAGTTTATTCAAGAAGATTCTACATCAACGTTTCTTAAATAGTAATTAATAATTAATAAATATACGCAAATACCTATTTGAAGATTTACAACAATCTAATTTAGTATCAAGGAAGCCAAATCCTTTTCAATGACCGCTTCAGCCACACATTAATCAAAGATTACTGTCAAGGCCTAATCAATAAGTGTTCTTCCTGATTATATAATCCATCTCACTCGCACGAAGCAACGGCCACTACAAAAAAGAGCGGGACATAGAACTTCACACAGTAGAAACATATAAGCCACGTTTGCACCATTTACGGTGAATCCAATCACTACACTCCTTTTATGCACTTGTCTCATTGTCGTTTAACAACTACATAATATATGAGGAAACGTATTATTTGTAATTCATCTTGCACAACTATTTTTTTTTCTAAGAAGTAAACAATTTATGTATTGAAACGACTCTAAGCCTTATTCATTCTCCATTACACAGTAGTTAGTTATGTTGTCACAGTGTCATTACATTGTATACCGCAAAGTATACAACAGAATTTGAATGAACTGACAGATTTGTCAACACCCGAGCAACAGCTCTGAAGCTACTGAATCTAGGATCTCAAGCTACAGTACCTACAACCAATACCACCTTCGTTATTATCACAAGTCTCAAAACACAAGGATATTGTTTCAAACAAACAGTGGTCCATCATGTTTCCAGTACAACGATACCACATACCAGTCCTAAATTAATAGCAGCAATCCATTAGTATTAATTAATTAAAACCCAAAAATAAAAACTATGGTAATAATTTAAGTGATCATGAAAGATTAAAACAACAGCAATCCATCCTGGTTGCTTATATCATGCATTGTACCATTTCATAATAAATATATTATAAATTTATCAAACTTGCAAAATATTATAAGTCTGTACTTTTTTAATCGAAGTTTTTGCACATTCAATCTGTTGGTTTTATCGTCTATCAGTGTTACCGCTGTTCTATATTTCTACAATATTGATATCACTTTATTTTTGTAGTCCAATTTCGATATGGAACCGTCTTTTGTTATAATAAAATGATACTACGACTAAATCATTCAAATAAAGATATAATTTGAATTATAACACTTTTTACGGAAATCGAAAGTGTTTATTGAAATTTTCTGTTTTTAATCCTGACATTTCGAGCCTTTTTCACTAGAGCCGCGTTTACAGGATGACTAAAGTATCTAATGTTAGCCACAAGTGTGCCAAGAATGGCATTTATTTAATGAAAATCAATGCCTTTTAGGTATTGATAAAAAGAGTTACATCTCGATGAGTGGCATTTCAATTCAGAAGTACTCAAAAGTTTGTCAATGATTGAAAATACACTCCAGTATTGTGTTTTGAGTAATAAATTGTTCACTTTTATGTCTTAAGTTGTTCAAGGAAGAACTAAGAATAAAAGGGTAATGACCAGGTCACGACTTCGTGGAAAAACGGACGCCCCTGATTTGCACAAGGTGAGGTGTGTCCCTTTTGTCCATAACTAACCTGTAAGACAAAGTCGCTGTTCAGCATAGGTTTTATCCAAAAGCTGAATAGAGCAATCAATCTGCTCATCTAGTATTGATGACTGAAATTTCACAAGACAATTGCGTTGCCAATGCGATATTGCCTAATTTATTTCTGTAATTCACTTTGAATTAATACTTTCAATGTCGTTACTGGTAACACGACGTGGAATTTAGTATCTCATAGAATACTAGAGCTTTATCGTTCGAAATATTCGACCCATAGATCATTGAAAGAAAATACAAGTATCTGGCTTATATTATAATGTTCTTTCTCAATTAGAAGATGAACATAGAAAAAGAAGAAAACAGAAAATAAATAAGTCTTTTTTTATCATGGTGGTCGTCTGGCGCTAAAAGTATGACCACGCTTTCTTTTGCCTGCTTATCCAATCCAACCAATAGACCTCACACCTGGAGGTCAAACTACTTCCTTACAATGTACAAAAAATAAGACTGCTCTTTCAAATTATAACGATTAACTTTGTTTGATGCTTGACTATTTGATCACTGTGATTAAAATATTGATATAATAATAACTAAATCCATAATATATAACAATTTAGTATTTAGCCAAATACCATGTAGGTATGTCCAATATTGCAAACTTACATTAAACAAGAACACATGCAAAGTTTTCAAATAGTAATTAAAGCAGCACGGTGCAACGTGTTTGTAAAAATGCTCATAATAAGTCTCCTCTCACAAAAAATTGTTATGTTACTTAGCGATATTTCGCGTCATAAACAATCATATTATTTTACGAACAAAAACTTCAATTGAGATCAGATTATGCGCAAAAAGATTGAGCATGTTACATTGGACAGCTATAGCCGTCATTCCTTTTAAACTTAGGTAATAAACATTGCGTCGCAAACAAGGTGGTATGTCTTAAAGTTGCCGTCATTCGAATTGGAAACTTAAAATGAGGGCGTTAGGTTAATATTGCGCCGGTTGTTGGTCCAGTGAGTCGCGAACGATGCCCCTGTTTGGTCACGGAACGCAGGCGCAGGTGCTTCCGCGGCCCACAGCGCTTCGACCTCATAGGCCTTGTTTGATGCCGGTCAGGCGCTCAGGTCAACGAGTTCTTTATAGTTTCATAGTAATGTTACTGTTAGTAATGGGTACACGGACAATCTTAAAAAAGGTCAACTATAAGTTAAAATTTATTTGTTAGCTAAACAATTAATGTAATATACAAGTGACTTATTTAGGTAAAGTACTGTACACTCAAGCAATTCGATTCCTAGACCAACTTAAAATTGGGTGACATCTTACATGTCACAATTGAACTTTATTTTGATAGAGTGGCCGGTAATGAAATTGGTTGGCTGTAACTATCATATTATAAAGTAAGTACACATAACACGTCATCGATCACCATTCTTATCTTATCACTCAGTAGTAGGTGGAGACCGCTTGCTGCGCTGACAACACAGAATTATAATTTCTTTATTTTCCTAATACTTACAATTTTTAACGCTTGTTTCAACGTTAGAATACCATGTGTCGTTGGATCTAGTACTTTCCTCGCTTCCTTTTTGTCTAGAGTGCACAATCCTCGTTGTCTTTATTTACAGGTTAAGGTCGTAATGGGGATTTTTATAGGTCAAGTTCGTGTTTACGCGCCTGGTAATAAAGATCTGTTAATCTATACATAAAAGCAAATTTGTACCGAACACTTTCGAGTTTCCCTTTCTGTAGGATAAACTAGAAATGTCCTTTTTGTCTTAATAGAATAAGCAGAAAAAGATAAGGAAAATAAATCTATTAAACAGAAATAAAATATTCCGTATCTGAACATTATAAAATAAAACCTTTACCATTTTAATAATAATCGTTTTAAAGGTGTAAATAATAAAAAATGACCTTTGAGATTGTCCTCAATGACACGTGATCTAAGTATTAAGAGACGTATTATACCGAACTCCACGATCACACTTACCTGCAACAAAAGGAATAACAAAATTAAACTTCAGCAATCAAAATCGAATAAATCTTCAATAACAATCATAAACCACTAATTGCTTAATTGAAACACGTAATAATACTATGTATTGCCTCAGACAGCATTGTGATCATGATAAGAAAAAAGTTGTTTATAACAAAATTACAATAATTAGATTTTCAATGTTAATAATTTATTCTTTTTATAAAACGTAACGAGAAACAATTCCAATGAAAACACTTTGAATAAGTCCTCAAGGAGTAATTACGTATAATTGTTGGCAGAACTTTCTAGAAAAGAGTTCGGTAGTTTGACTTAAATAAATTATAAAGGGAAGATATTAGACAGACTTCATGATTTCCTCCAAAAATGAAGAAAAGGGAAATTTTAAATAATAATAGATGACTCAAATTAATAAACAAAATCAATATACATGGCGAACGTGGAAAAAACCGGATTCGAAATCCTGATCTCTGTCTTAGTGTAGTAAACAAAGTAATTATATAAATGGCACAGTAGAAGTTTCTTGTTATAAGACTTAAATACTAAAACGAGTTCCTCGTTAGCCTACTTATTATACTTTCGTTTATAACCATGAGCATTTCTCTTATCAATCGCCTGTCCTACAAGATTATCTTTAACGAAGTATTATCGACGATGGTAGCAAAATCTATTGTTGTGCAACTAATCTGACCTTTAAACAAAAAAGAATAGACATTAAATAGGTTACAGTTTTAACGGGTTTTTCCAAAGACCCGAGTAAGATACACACACAATGAAAATTACCAGGACATAAAAAAAAGCTGATCTTAGAAGCAGGTGAGATAAAGTCTAGCAGGAAAAAGGTTAAACACATTAATTTTCCTCAATAGATTCCCTACATATACTACAAATTATCGCCAACATCCAATAACGTAACTTTTCAAAAATCACACGTTAATTTAAATATTAGACACGCTATACTTATGATTCTAATAGAACTTTCGTCTACCCTACAGACAGTATTATATGTATTATGATAACCTATTATGTTGTATCGTTGTAAAGAGCCTTCTCATACTATATTCATTCGAAATTTCATATAACCACGCAACCAAATCATAAACAATTAGATTAAATACTTACTTAGTGCAGTATAACTTTGTCAATAGTAGCGGTGGGTCGTTCTCGGTTTTTTCGATGACGAGACGCAACCGTTTTTTCAAGAAAGAAAACTAGTCCGCGAAACGGTTCTCGTTCGCAACGGTTGGAGACGGGCGGCAGACGACGACGGACGACGACGCGGCGACGGTCGAACGAACGTAACACATCTAAATCATGCTCTTAATCGAAATCTCGTTGACGCGAACGTTCGTTCGTCTCGGCGACGGTAGCGGACTTGCAGTTATTGTAGTAAAGTAATATAAATTTTTAATTACAATTTAAAATTATTTATTTTCTTCAAACATGGTTGTTGGGTGATGCATTATGTTGTTGTTTAGTGTATATGTTTTTTTTTGTTTGTTATTGCTTTTTCTTTATTAAATAAATGAACTTCCCTTCATACTTTCCCAGGCTTAGGAAATATACAGGGTTATTATATAAACACCATCCAAATTTTTTCTAGGCATAAGATATCATTCAAACACTTCATTTATGAAAAAAAATTGGGAGGTAAAATTTCCACAAAAAAAAATTTTGTCCGAGCGAATTATTACAACAGCTGGTTACTGGCAAAATAGGTACTTACAGTTGAACGACCGACCGCCCGAAGCGCCCCACCGAGCTGCGCGCGCAAGTTGTAACGACATCGGCGCAATGAAATCAGTCACCCGCGGATAGCAATGCGCAGAATGTGTCACTGAATTGAAAAGATATGAACATATCTTTTGACCGTAGTGAAGTATATCACTCTTTTAGTTCAGTAGTTCATTTAGTCCAACGGTTCAGTTTATATTCCATCGTTGGTTTTAGTTCGTTAGTTCATCGAACAGTACAGTGTTTTTGATTGCTGCGAACTGTGAACAAAATTTTGTCTTGGCTGCAAAATATCTTTGTACATATTGTTATTATTACTAGCTTTTATTTAGTTTCACCTGTCCGATGTTTGTCATCAAATGTTGCAAATTAAATTTGTTCCACTTCCCGATTGAGCTGAAATTTTGCATACATGTGTAAATCGCGTGACAATGCAATATTATGAGGACATTGCATTGGGTTGGTACAACACCAATATTTATAAACACTATTTATATACAAAATTACTGTTTATATATATTTACATAAGTAATTATCTCAATAAACTATTTTGTCGCGAACTGTTTGTTTACGTTATACATTTAGTAGGTACTTTTGCCAATGAAACAAATCAGTGTCAAAATGGTGTTAACAAATATACCAAAATGTCTATTAATGCCTTGTCTTAAAGCTCAATTCCTTAATGCTTTCAATCTAAGTACGAGAAAGTCCGAGTAAAATAGATATCTCTCTCTGTTGCTCACTCGCTTCGGCGGTTGCGTTAGGTACTTACGTCGTTGTCGCCCGCCTCGCACCGTTCGGCAACGTTCAGTTCGACTCAGTTCGTTGTGTTTGCGGTGGACTAGATGAACTACAGATATGTTTGTATTGGGACTGGACTAGTGAAGTAAGAACTAAACGCAACTGAAGTACTTCAATTGAAGGATTCATTCGCGAACGACACACGACTACCCGCGGACTTTCCGCGATGTACAATGTTGCGTTCACGCATTTACGTCGCATAATTATCTACCTAACGAAATGTTTTCACACTTGCAATTGAAATCGAGGGCGAAATTGAATGACGGATTTATGTGAAGAAGGCCCAAAGCCTCGAAAACTTAAATATGAATATAATCCGTGCATTTAACGAAGTGACAAAGTGAAAAAACAAGTAATACAATTAAGGACAATGTTAATAAACGTGCAAGACTGTTTAGAGGGAAATTACCTACACTTTAAGGTAAAGTGATTGTTTTCAAACTTCATCATGTAGGCAAGTGTATTTTGTTTGGATTTTTAATTAATTAGGTATTTTGTTGGAGTAAAGCAAAATGTGTTCAGGGCGGCAAAGACTTGTGAAATTTTTCACAAAAATATTTTTAGAACTATTAATTATACATTTCTTTATCCTATCGTGAAAAATAGACAAAAATAACTTAGGTAGGTAGGTACTAAGGCTTTGGCACTGCTTTTTTTTGCGATTTTCGAATTGCCTTTGCGATCCCTGTGTTTTTTTAGATTCTGTGGTTAAGAAACAACCTTTGCTTTACTCCAACCAATTATTGTACATAAGTTGAATAAATTTTAAAAAATGCGACGTAAGTGCATAAGATGTGGCTTACTTTTATGTTCATTTTTTATTTATTAAAAGTGTTATCGATTAATATTGTTATAATCAAAGAACAAAAAAACTTATCTCTTCTTCAATTTGACGTTCCTATTTTTTTTCGTTTAAATTTGCAACTTATGAAAATCATTGTAATGTATCAATGAAATAAGGGAGGGCGGGGCGGGGGTCGTGTAATCATCTGCTACAACACCGTGCCACAGTAAAGAACAGTAAAATATCTTCATACAAACGTGCCGCTCTCGGTTTGAATGTGTGCGTGCGCGCCGCGCGCCGTGTCGGCACGCGATTTCACGCACACGCTAGCATAATATATGGGGGAATAAGGTGGCGGCAGTACGGGCTGTGCCGCGCGACTGTGAGCATGCGCGTACGTCACATGACCGCTCGCGATCGTCAACTCTCGCCGGCCACTTACCATAATATTAATTATTACGAGTATCATGACTTCAAAAAGGGGAAAATAATATTGTAGTGTTTTCGGGTGCCTCAATAACGATTTCGCAAACTCATTCGCAAACAAATATTCAATCATAATATGCTTTTTATTACATAAATTTAGATCAAGTGTTGCTTGTTCGAAAATATTAACTAAAAGTAAAAGTGAGAACCCTGGGGATCAACGCAAGAGTAGGCTAATAACTCGGCGGGCGGCCTTAGATAAACTACTGTTCTGTATTTACTGTGACCGTGCGTAGCGTGATTGTGACAGCAATCGGTAGTTTTCCTCGGATAACTTTGTGTAGGCTTAACTTAATATTTTAGTACTGAGTGATATGAAAAGAAAAAAATCTTGTTTCGTTACTTTCTTCAAAGAATATAATATATAAATTTGGATGGTGTTTATAAAATGGCCCTGTATATTTTTTTTAATCAATATCAAGTATCAATACTCATACGATACATAACAAGGACCACCGCGTTACGAACGAGACGAAATATCGAAATATATAGCAGTCTTATTACTGTAATTAGTTAGTAAAAAGGTTATTTTACTATATCAAAAATCAAAACTAACGGAACGAGCGACGGAGTCGCAATGGTTTCATTGCATTCTAGCTTTTATTTACATTGTAGGTAAGTACAAATTCGCGTCAAATATTCCGAGGACTGGTTGTGCGACGAAGACTGCTTTGAAACGAAACGTAAAACGGTTCTATCGTCGCGGAACACAAAACTGTTTTTAAAAGCAGTTCGTCTTCGGAACGACCACCACTAGTCAATAGATCAGAGGTTAATGGACTTTAAGATCTCTTTTGATCTAAATGACCTTATTTATACCTAAATATTTTAACCTTAAATAAGTCTCCCATTTTTTTTCATTATCAGAGGTTCATAAATTAACTTTTATAGGTTATTTCACCATTCTTAATTATATATGCTCATATAACACATTCTTTTGTTTTATGTAATACTAGCGGCCCGTCCCGGCCTCGCACGGGTGGACAAAATTCTTTAAATTTTTTCTAGCATTAAACATAGCCTATGTTACTCAGCGTGAATGTAGCTTTTCAATGGAGAATGAATTTTTGAAATCGGCTTAGTAGTTTTCGAGTTTATTCATTGCAAACATACAAAAATACAAATCTTTCCTCTTTAAAATATTAGTGTAGATATGGTGCACAATAATAGCTGCATGTCTTAAGTTCCGTAGAACTCAAAAACTCAATTGTTAGTGCTCTGCTGTGCTTAGCAAAACACGTCAAGCCCTTGGTCCCAGCTTCAGCCTTATCGGGACATTACTGCTTATGGCATTCATTTATTCATTCTTCTTACGTCTTTACAGTCGGCAGTGGGGCCATTAGGCTGAACACTTACCTTAGAATAATAACGAGACTGCTATAAAGAAAAAATGCTAATGCAAGAAATAATTTAAAAGTTTCGTGAAAACTACCCTCAAAATGATTTTGCAAGCATGTATCTTTATCAAACAAATTTTACAATTCGGCCTATCCAATTTCTAACAAATGATTATAACTTGAAGACATAAATACGCAATTGCGATGGAAACCATAGAAGATAAAACTCGATTCAACATCTTTACTGGAGTTGAAATATCTTTGGGTTTAGTCACTAAGGAGGTACAATCATATTATGTTCCATTTTTGCTTAAATACCACAAATTACTATAAAAATATACTGTTTAATAACAAAATCATAAATACCCAGTAGAAGTATGTACTGTATTTTCAGCCAGATAAGTCATGTTATCATATCATAATAAAAAAACTGATTATTATTAAGGCGAGTGGTTATATGTATACATAGGTGCTACTTCTTTCGCTAAATAACCTTAGTTTACTTTCCTCGAGAAGTCGTTATTGACGTTTATTAGGATGTCAATTACGACGATGGCATTGCACCCATATGTAGTGGAAGATCCAGTATTAGAAATATCTACCCTCATCTAATATTTGTGGATGACTAAATTTTATATTAGATAACTAGCTGACCCAGCCACGCGTTGCTGTGGCACAGTAATTTTATTTTTCTAAAATAAAAGTAGCCTAAGTTACTCCTTATTACATCAGCTACCTGCCAACAAAATTCCCGTCAAAATCGGTCCAGCCATTTCAGAGATTAGCCAGAACAAACAGACAGACAGACAAACAAAAATTAAAAAAAAACTTTATTTTGGTGTATGTAGAGTCGCTAACTCTGCATAAGATGCTATTATGATGTTAAGTTAATGTTCTACGATGACGTAAATTAATGTTCGAAGGGATGTGCGGGAAAATGTATAAGACGTGTGTCACCGATAATTGTTTTATTGCCACTGTTATAAAAGCGTTCAATTACATATTTACAGCGTTAGCATAAAATAAACATACCTAATTATGAAGTTAAAACATATTGTAGGAGCTCGCTCATACATGCTGCCCAATTTAAAATAAACAAATTAAAACTATAACTTAAGGCTAAGTTAGTCGGTTGACCCGTCGAGTTGAGTGGCGGCGCTCAGCGTTCCGCGGGGTACGTCGGTTCCGTCGCTTGATGTGTTGCACCGGACACTTTGCAGTTCCATTTCTTGCATGTTATTTTTGTTTGTTGTCAATGCTACTAATTGGTGTTTTTTTTTGTTACTGTTTCTTGTCCCGGTTGAGGCGTTGGCGGCGGTGGGTGCTTTGTTTATATTTCAGGTTCGCGTTCTAGCGGCGGTGGTGACTCGGATTCGATTGGCAACCGTATCAGCTTACCAATCGGTCGCTTTACATAATTGTTATTTTTTGTTCGTAGGGTGACCACACGCACGCGTCCGTCTTTTCCAGGATGAGTCTCTACGATCCTTCCTAACAGCCAACGTGCAGGCGGGATGTGGTCCTCCTGTATTATCACCAGGTCTCCAACGCAAAGATCTTTCTTTGCGAAATGCCATTTGCTTCGACCTTGCAGTGTTTGAAGATATTCTGTGGACCACCTTCTCCAAAAATCCTTGTGCATTTTTTCTGTAAGTTTCCAACGCGTACCAAGGCTGATGTCTTCAACATCCAGTGAAAGCGGCGGCGCTAGAAGTTGATCTCCAACAAGGAAGTGACCGGGTGTAAGGCAGTCCAGGTCTTCAATGCTGTTCGTGAGAGCCACTAATGGCCTTGAATTGAGGCATGCCTCGATTTGTGTAAGTAGAGTAATAAACTCTTCATATGTAATTTTTTGTTCACCCAGGACCCGTTTCAGGTGGTACTTCATCCGTTTTACTGCAGCCTCCCAAAGGCCTCCAGCTGTAGGCCACGAAGGTGCGTTAAAGTGCCATTCAATGTTACAGCTGCTTAAGTGGTTCATGACATCCGATGCGGACAGGTAGTATTCCAGTGCTAATTTGTGTTCTCGATTGAGGCTGTTAGATGCTCCAACAAAGTTCGTGCCACAATCACTATACATGTGTTTTGGCATGCCACGTCTTCCACATAAGCGCTTGAGTGCTGCTAAGAATGTTACTGAGCTGAGATCAGAAACCAACTCCAGGTGTATGGCTTTAGTTGCCAGGCAAATAAATATGACAATGTAGCCCTTTGATGTAGCTATTCCTCTGCCTTTATTAGATTTTACAACCACTGGTCCGGCTAGGTCCACCCCTGTATGAGTAAACGGCCGTGAGGGTGTCACGCGGGGCTTCGGAAGATCAGCCATTAACTGGTTTCTTCTGTTAGAGACCTTGAAACGCACGCATCTAATGCATTTTAATAGTTCGTGTTTTACAGTACTCATGCCTCCAATCATCCAAAATCTTGTCCGTAAAAATGTTAAAGTTAATCTCGCCCCTCCATGCAACGTTACTTTGTGAGCCCACTGTATAAGTAGAATGCTTAGTTTTTCTTTATTCGGTATTATCATAGGATGTTTTTCTTGAGGCTTTAAAATCGAATTTTCGAGCCTTCCGCCCACTCTCAATATTCCATACTCATCAAGCCATGGGTTCAAGTTTAAAAGAGAGCTTTTACTTGAAAGTTTCTTTTTATTTGAAAGTTTATCAATTTCTTGTTTAAAATGTTTATGTTGTACGGCCTTGACAATAAACTTGAGTGCATTAGTATGTTCAATTACTTGTAAGTAAGTTGATTTCCGTTTGTCAGCGTTTCGTAGGTTGTGAATGAAACGTAATAACCATGCTATCTTATGCGTCACTTGCTCCATAGAGCTATATTTCTGTAGATATTCCTCGATCAATAATGGTCCAATATTTTGTTGTTGAGTTATGCACACCTTTAATTTCCTCTCTTCATCAGGGATTGGAATATCAGCTGAATTTGATGATTGTGTAATTTTATTTTCCTTTAACCAACTTGGACCTTCCCACCATAAGGAGTGTGTTAATAGTTGAGATGGTAACAAGCCTCTACTGGCGCAATCTGCTGCATTTTCTTCGGATTTAACATATTTCCAACATGGTGGCGGCATAACATCCAAAATGCTGGTAACACGGTTTGCCACGAACGACTTCCAACGACTGATGTTACCCTGCAGCCAACCCAAGACTACCATTGAGTCAGTCCATCCGTGAATTTTTAATGTTCCTGTCTGGATGTTTGTTGAGTCTATGACTTTTTTCATTAATTGCGCTAGTAATAATGCACCGCATAATTCCAGCCGGGGTAATGACACGGCCTTGCTTAGTGGTGCTAGTTTTGTTTTGCCAGCAATAAGTCTTATCACCGGCTGTTTATTATTGTCTATAGATTTACAATATATCACGCAGCCATACGCTTTCTCTGACGCGTCGCAGAATCCGTGTAGTTCGATCGCCTTTTCGCAATCGCCTATCCAACGCGAAATTCTTACTTCTGCAATTTTTGGCAGATCTTGTTTCAATATATCCCATTCTTGTTGCACGTCTGATGGTAAAAAGTCATCCCAGTTTAAGTTTATAGCCCATACCTTTTGAAAAAGTAATTTTCCTTTAATTGTAACCGGAGATAGCCAGCCGAGTGGGTCGAATATCTTTGATATTCTTGATAGTAGCGACCGTTTTGTAGTTTGTGGATTTTCAACCTTATCGCTTGTAGTTAGTGAGTTTAAAAACGAAAATTGATCATTGCGTGGGTTCCATGATAAGCCCAGTGTTTTGTTTGTTTCGGCGTGTTTAAAATCAAACATATTTTGACTAAGGTTTTCACTCGGTAAATCTTGTAGCAGCCTTGAGTCGTTACTGGTCCATTTTTTTCAGCGTGAAGCCGCCCCCTTTGAGTAGACCGATGATTTGATTTTGTGCTTCCTTTGCAGTTTGAATGTTATTGTTTCCACCAAGTAAGTCATCAACATACAGCTGTTTGCTAAGAATGTCGACTGCGAGCGGATATTCATGACCATCGTCTTGAAGTAACTGTTGTATCGTCCGCATAGCGAGATAGGGCGCGCTCTTTGTTCCATATGTAACTGTACACAGCTGATAATCCCTTACAGTGTCAGATATCGAGTCTCGCCATATTATTTTTTGGAGGTGTTGATCTTCTTCTATTACAAGTATTTGGCGGTAAAACTTCTCTATATCGGCGGTGTACACAAATTGAAATGTTCTCCATAGTAATATAATAGCTTGTAGATCTTTTTGTAGTTTAGGGCCACATTCCATAAGGTCGTTTAGTGTGTAGCCCGTTTTAAGTTTACAGGATGCATTAAATACAGCTCTCAACTTGGTAGTGAGAGAATCTAGTTTGATGACCCCATGGTGTGGAAGAAAACAGCTTGGCTCATGATGAGTTATGCATTGCTTCATGTGACCTAGTTTTATATACTCTGATATAAAACTTTTATAGTTTTCAGCTAGGACTGGATCTTTTGTAAATTTTTTCTCGAGCTGTTTAAATTGAGCTACAGCTTGTGACCTTGACGGGGCCAAATGTTCTTCAAAATTAGGTTTCATGGGCAATTTTACGACATAACGACCATCTTGTTGCCTTGTTGTTGTCGACCGGTATAAAGTTTCACAATAATCTAGGTCCGGTGTCGTATTACTGTCATTTTGTATGATTTCTTCTAATTCCCAATACTTCGAAATTTCTTCTAAGTTATTAAGAACGGCATGGCAGTTAAATGTTTTAATGTGACCGACCAAGATCCAGCCTAACTTGGTCTGTTGTGCAATAGGAGCATTGGCGGGGCCCCGTAGTATTCCATCCATTACAATTTCGGAGTAAACCTTAGCGTTTAGCAGGATATCCACTGGTCGTGATATATTGTAATCAGGATCCGCCAAGTTTATATTATGCAGATGCGGCCATGGTTGTTTTTCAAATGTGAAGTTTGGTAGGGTTCCCACCACTTTGTGCATAACTAATGCATCTGTTATAAATGTATAGTTGTTATAGCGAGATTCACATATCAGCTGTACAGCTCCGTGACTCTGGGAAGCTGTTATCCCAACCCCGAATACAGACGCATTTTGGTTACATCTGTCCAGGCTAAGTCGTTGCGCAGCCGCTTCGGTTATTAAATTAATTTGAGACCCTTGATCTAACAAACATCTCATGGGGATGAAAGTGCCATCCCTTGATCTTATGTTCAGTTCTATCGTAGAGAGTAGTACTTCGTCATAGTTTCCGGCCACATGGTTCGACTTGCGTTTTGTTGTTGGTGTTGATGTTGAAGGCTGGACGTCATTCAAGGTTAAATCTGTTGAAGTTTGGTTGTTATACATTTCATGTAAGATTGTATGATGAGAGTTATTACAAATCTTACATTTCTTAGTTGAAGTACATTCATTTTTGTGATTGAAAAGGCAGTTTTCGCACACAGGCAGTGTTTTGATTGTATTAACTTTTGTTTCCGGTGTCATGTTTAAAAACCTTTTGCATGTAATTAAAATGTGATCGTTTGTCTTGCATAATGGACAAATACGTTCGACTTGGCTTTTAAATGATTTTACGAATGTAGGCTTTGTTTCCATGTAATTGCGAGCTTGTTTCGGTTCATTTTCCTTTGCAGGGAATGTTTGTTTCGTCTGTTTGGTTCTCTTCTGCAGCGGTTCTAATGAAGTAAATTTTGCCTCTAATATGGATATTAATTCGTCAAATGATGGAAGGTCACGCTTATTTTTTCGGGCGTCCATGTAAGCTGCATATGTTTCAGAATCCATTTTTTCAGTGATAATATGAACCAGGATCGGATCCCAGGTGGACGTATCCACCCCAAGGTTGTGGATAGCGTGGACGGTCTCCATACTCACATCATGTAAACGCTTGATTTCGTATGCGTTGTGTTTTTGCATAGCAGGCTGATTCATGAAAACTTGCATTTGTTTTGTGAACAGTAGTTGGATGTTATTATACCTGCGGTTCAAAATATCCCAACAGGTGTCATAATTGTCAGCTGAGATGGTAAGATGCTGCACGAGACGTTCGGCTTCACCTTTAAGCTTGCCTTTTAAGTGCTGCATCTTCTGACATTTGTTCAAGTTTGGGTTATTATGAATTGCTTCGCAATACAGATCGGAGAAGGTCAGCCAGTTAACATAATTTCCGGAAAATACGGGTAATTCGATATGTGGTGTAGCTTCTTGTTGATGTTTGACGGAGTTAAGTTTCCGATGCAATGAGGATTTCATTGTTTCGTAAGTTTCTTCATATTGAGAAAACTCTTTTTCGTAATCTTCATCACACCCATCTAGCAGGTTGTCAAGCTGCCAGTGAAGGTCGTCGATGGTTTTCCAGCGAGACTGGATCAGTTGCAGTTTATCTTCAATTTCCCACCTTTCTACGAGCTTGTCTATGCTTATATTTTTCACAGCCCTAGTGAAAGCGCGAAAGTTTGTTTTTTGTTGACACAACAGTTCGTCACTCTTGGATGAAGATCCAGTGTTTTCTGTGCGTTTAGAAACAATCTTGGTTTCGGCACTGCTACCTTCAGCTCCCATGGTTTCGGTTTGTTTTTTGTATGCCTTCATACTTGATATAAGTTGAAGGCCATCAACATAAACTTGCTTAATGTTTTGGAAAATGTTTTTAGTGAAGTAATCGTTTGTCTTAACGTCCTCTAAAAGTAAAAGAGCATTGTTTGACACGAACTCACCCCACAAGTTGTTTAATGTGTCCTCTCTTGTCTTGAGATATTCGAATGTTTTCCGCGTTGCGGAATCTTTTTTAAAGTTGGTGATGATTCTCTCGATGCTGGTAGCAATCTCGAATTGCCTTTCCAGTAGAGCTTCCATCTTGAGTTGTTAATATGTTGATGTTGACGTTCAGATCGCTCAGTGGCAGCTATTTAGATGCTGGTCAAGGTAAAGCGTGCGCGGACTGTACCTCTACTGCTTCTTCAGTGCGTCGTCTCAATTCAACAGGTGAGACCCGCTGGTGGGAGGCCTGTGAACCGATCGCAACAGCAAAGATACACACACGTAACACTTCACAAACCTCGAAGGACCACAATGTAGAGTCGCTAACTCTGCATAAGATGCTATTATGATGTTAAGTTAATGTTCTACGATGACGTAAATTAATGTTCGAAGGGATGTGCGGGAAAATGTATAAGACGTGTGTCACCGATAATTGTTTTATTGCCACTGTTATAAAAGCGTTCAATTACATATTTACAGCGTTAGCATAAAATAAACATACCTAATTATGAAGTTAAAACATATTGTAGGAGCTCGCTCATACAGTGTATGTACCGTATATATATTCATATGCATGTAGTAAAAAACGGTTATTACAATATTAAAAACAGACAGTCCAGTTTTATTTATATGTATAGATAAGTACTTTATTATCTAACATAAATCGAAATGGGTCGCTCAGCTAAATGGGACTTATAAACAATATAAATGGTGATTCTTTTTTAACAACTTCCATTTGTTACATACTCGTGAAATGAAATACTTGAGGATGGGTTAAAAGAATATTACACGAAAATTTAAACTTTTCACTTTCCCTCAAGTCTCACTATGAAGTTGCCAGGTAACAGATAAACAAGGGTTATTTCATTATTTTTTTTATGAAATTAAAGGTTCCATTAGCATTAAGTTCGCCTTACCAAAAATTGATCATATTCGTGGCTGCCTCAATTTCAAATTATAATTAAGCGGGTGTAGAGTATGAAAGAAAAAGTTGCGCGCGCTACTTCATGCGACAGACAAGAGTTCCGAAAGAAAATTCTCCAAATCGTGTAATAAAGTCGCATCATTAATACAATAAATTAAGATAAATTAGCTAGATTTCGAGAGATGTCTTGTCGGCTGTTTAAGTTAAACGCTCACATCGCTCTCTTTATTATTCGGTTTTGTTTGTTCGTCCCTAAGTTCACATACTGCCTCCGTGTTTCTCAGTTTTGGCGGTGTCCTGATCAAATGTCAAATTTGGATGACCTAATCAGGGAGACGCTTTCTAAGATTTTAAATTGTGCATTGAGTGACAGTGCCAGGCAACAGGCGACCTTGCCTACGCGTCATGGAGGTATCGGTATAAGAAAAGTTTCGGACATAGCTTTGCCAACCTTTTTGTCATCCGTGCATGCCTCGGGATCATTATGCGGTAGTATTCTCAACCCATCTGTGGGTTCCGTTGAGATCCAAGGGCTTTCGGAGGCGAAGAATAAGTGGCTATCGCTGTGTTCGGAGGATGCCCCAACATCACTTTATTCACAGAGAAAATGGATCGCGCCCGCCTGTTGGCTGTATCTGAAACGGAGTCAGGTCTATGGTTGCATGCTTACCCTTCCACCAATATCGGTACGTTATTAGATAACTGTACCCTCACGCTATCGATAGCCCTCCGATTGGGCATCAAGACGAACGAACCACACCGGTGTCGCTGCGGAGAATGGGTAAACGAGCTGGGCCATCATGGCCTCTCGTGCCAGCGGAGTGCAGGGCGATTGAGCAGGCACGCTTCGATTAACGACACCATTCGCAGAGCTTTAGCGACTGCTGGTGTGTCTGCTATATTAGAGCCGAGCGGGGTGTCCCGGTCGGATGGTAGGAGGCCTGACGGAATGTCGCTTGTACCTTGGTACAGGGGGAGGACCCTAGTATGGGACGCGACATGTGTGGACACTTTAGCCCCATGCCATATTGATGCGACAGCAGCTCGGCCAGGCGCGGCTGCAGTCACGGCCGAATTAAATAAAGCTCGCAAATACAGGGATTTGGGTGACACATACTTTTTCCTCCCTTTTGCAGTAGAGACGATGGGCCCTTGGGGCACTAATGCTAAGTTATTTCTTAAGGACTTGACTGCTCGCCTGTTTGAGGCAACGGGTGACCGGAGAAGTGGCAATTACTTCGCTCAGCGCATAAGCTTGGCCATTCAAAGGGGCAATGCTGCCAGTCTTTTGGGTACTTTGCCTCGAACAGGAGAGTTAGTTGAAATATTTTATTTGTGAAATGTAAAATTGTTAATTAATATTTTATATCTTAAATGTAATAAATAAAATAAATTAAGAAATACTGAAATTGTTACACAGAAATACATGTAGTGTCAAAAGTAACTACTATTTATAATATTATAATGTAATTTTAATATATTATAATACATTATAATGAGTATTTATAATTTTTTCTTTAGAAAAAATTTAAAGCTGCATTTTAATTATTGAGGAGCTGATTTTTTATATTCTTTCTTTAACTGTGTACATCGTAAATAAAGAGAATCCTTGAGCAAAATTTCGTCACTTGTCCAAGAGAAGGGTTGTTCGGTGTTCAGTCATCACTACTACGTTAACTGAATTTAAAACTCCATGGAACCAACATTTTACTTCGACTAATGTTTGACTTATTTAGCCTTACCTATAAAATCGATGCATTATCGTCACAAATGTGAGCATATCAAGGTTTTATATTTTACTTGGACATATAGTTATTAATAACGTGTAGCTTCAAATACTTAAATTTACTAAGAATTCCATTGCTTATAAAGCGCTATATATTTAGATGCATTTTTTTTTCACTGCTTGCATTGCACACGAGATAAGAGAAGACGCAACGTGTAATCCTCCACCAGTCAGATGACCAATCTAGAGGACCAATTCATTGCGCGCCAAAGAGTGTTATAATACCTCGCTGCGCACGTTGTCATGTAAGTAAACGGCTCTAATAGAATCTTTTGTATAAAAGTTCATATAAAAACGGTAACAAACGGATGTAAATCCATCTATTTCATGGGAACACAACCTTAAGAGAGCACTACACCAATTATGATTATAATCATGGTTTTGTCGCACCATTTCTGGTTAATAAAAGTGTGACTAACAGACAGACAATGCACAGCCGAAATAGCAGAAGCTAGAGGTTTTGAATTTTTGGGTTTATAAGCGTTTATAAAAAGTGTGTAAAATAAAAGATTGGGGAAAAATGTACTCTAAAGTGGATTGAAACAGGAGATAGCATGTTGTATGAAGAACTATTAACTGCAAAGTAAGAGGCGTAAAATTCATTACAACTGCTCCTTGTAAAACCTGATGAAAAACGAGTTGAAACTTTGTACAAAACTCCATTATTTTTGAACTTTTTGAAAATACTACCGCAAAGTGAGCGAAATGAAATATAGATTTTAGTATAGTAAAACAGTCATTTTTAATGTAAAAATATGAAATTTTAAATACTGACTTATTGTAGGAAATAAGTGGACAAGTACTTCAGCGTTTTAAAACGGGAGATAATTATCGTGTGAATCTCAAAAGCGTTTGTGTAATAAGCTTCGGCATTTGTGACACAGTTCAAACGTTTACATATAATTATAACTTTAATATTAGGAGTTCATACAATAAGTTAAATAGTAAATTGATTGTAAATGATTGATCCAGAAATTATTTGTTTCAAGAATTTTTTTAAGCTACAGCGTTTCACATTATCATTTCAAATGCATACCAAATCGTGCATTGCTTTAAACTTGGTGACATAGACGGAGAAGTTTAAGAATACTTAAGCACGAAACATGTAAATTTTTTGGTTAGCTAGATTGATGATGTGATAAAGCGTGGTGCTTCCGCCAGCAGGTTGACCCTGGTGGCAGATTACTTCCAGAAGGTTAACACAATATTGAGTTTTAAAGATCACGATCATAAATTACTCATACTGTTTACACCATTAATAAAAAGATTACTACTTTTCACAAAGAGAAAGCAGATCGATGATTGAATTTACTTATAAGAACTTATTTATAACAAACTAGCGGCCCGTCCCGGCTTCGCAAGGGTGGACAAAAATTTTTTTCTAGCATTAAATATAGCCTATGTTACTCAGCGTGGATGTAGCTTTCCAATGGTGAAAGAATTTTTGAAATCGGCTTAGTAGTTTTTGAGTTTATTCATTACAAACATACAAAAATACATATCTTTCCTCTTTATAATATTAGTGTTGATAACCATAGATTTGTTGGTTTCATAGCTCCTTGAAGACGCACGCTGCAATTGGACATGGATATTGATTGCGTTTTATTGTTGTCCTTTACAAAACAAGCGGCCGCAAGTTCTCTCCCAATACTATTTCGGTATTGCGACCGCGCGCTTCTGACAGCGCTGCTCAAACGCATACACGACTATGAAACCAGCTTCAGGGATAGTTTGAAAGCGTTCACGTAAAAAGGCAGATGCAGTTTATTGTAAGTAACGGGTAGTATAAATTTTGTTCCCACACTTTATTTTTCATTGAAAATAAAATGCGTTTTTCCTATTTATTATTTATTCTGACGTTCCAACACCTTTTCAAGGGATTTCATCGCAGGATGTCTGACAATTGTCAGTAAGGATTCATAAAAATAAGTTGTTTTAGGTACAGGTAAAACGTGTCTAATTTTAGCAAGCAACTTACAAACCGCTTAAATCCAACCTAGACTATTTCGCACCACAACTCATAGTAACAAATAATGACTGCTTCATTTAACAACCGAGTATTACGATATAAATTATAATTGAAATATTCTTGCAAACCTATTTTATTTTATTTTCCATTGCCAATTGACGTAGTTGCTTGTGAATATTGAGACGTCACTCCAAGTAATAACGATTTCGGGAATAAATTAGGGCAAAACAGGTTCCACCCGCCAACTATCATTTGTCGCCAGATATGATTCTCCCACAACAACGTATTTCGTGTTTTAATAGGAAAGCAAGTATACAAATGATGTTGTTTGATGTGTCTTAAAACTCGCACACAACTACATGGCTATACACGGGTGGATAATCTTATCAAATTCATCCGGCAATCTTTTGTACGTCATAACTTTATAGCTTACCTGACAACAAAAACTATAGAAATGATTCAGAACATAAATTTAATAGAATTATTATCGATGTCGGGACAAACAGGCAAATTCCTTTTTATAATTGAAATTCAAAAGTTACAATTAAATATTATTTTTTGTTATATTAAGAGAATCATGCGTATTTGGCTATCGGTTTCATTAAATCCATTAATTCAAATAGGTAACACTAAAAAGAAAGAGCGATTTTGAAATCGAGCAGATTTAAAATTTCTGTTTCTACTAAATTATAAATCACTGTTTAAGAAGCTGTTGTCGGAACTTATTATATTGTTTAGGGACCTATTGTCCGAAGATCAGTGCAGAGATGATTTTTGGTCAGCCATCCAATAACCGGCCCATATAAATATTGCTTAGCCTCCAAAATCATAGCCATAATGCGCTAACGATTGCGCCAATGATGTGTACATTTTTCAAAGCCTTGACGACTTACCTGATTAGCTACTTGACTAGTGAATATCGGGCAAAAGGCACGAGAATAAAACTGTAGGTTACTTATAAATAACATTACAACTATTTTCAAAACAATTTTAAAAACTTCCGCATTTAAAAGGTTAGAAAATATGCTAAGGAGACGGAACATCTTGCATCTTGCGTTGCTTCCTTATAGAAGTAGTGGTAATTAACTACGTCTTTTTTTCTTTACCTTAAAACTTCCCGTTCCAGATAATTATTCGGATGCTGATGAATCTTCAAAACAATTAAGTCCTTAGAAAATACCTTATTATTTGAAACGTAAGATCGTTTACACATTTATTAAGATAAAAGTACTGATTGTATAGTCCACAACACATTCAACCTTGCCCAAAAGATCAATTTCCTTAACCAATTTTCAACTTAAATGTGGAGATATGATCTTAAATTTCTTGTTATTTTTCCATTAAGGAACTGAGCTTTTCCTATATACGGTTGGACTGATTATGATATGTTTTTGTGTTTCAAACACACACAAAATGATATCCTTGAATGGTTTTGATACAGAATTGTACGCGGTAGGAGCGCTGGAAGCAGGCAGGACAACGTTTAAAAAAACAGGTCGACCTTTCACAGTTAATATTATTACCATATTTCATATACGAACATAATAAGCTCAATATCATTAACAAAATTTGTTGAATTAAATGTCAAAGAAAGATTGGCTACGATCGTTTCATTTACCTTAAGTCGTTACTAGGTACCTACTGGATTTCATTATGAATAATCGTAGTGCAAATCTGTCAGCACTGAATAAAGTTGTGATTTATAAGCGTGTATTACAATATGAAATGAAGAGCATATTTCTTCCAGCAGTGACCAAGCAAACAATCATAAAGAAGTGACACATGAAATAGCCTTTTTTAAGTTCTTTTTCAATTTGTGTTATTTTTATATTAATGAAAAATTATTACGATTCTGATAGGTTTATTGCAAATATAGATAATTCCACATGAACCGACCAAACAAATACCTTTTAAAGGTCAAACAATAAGACAAACAACTACTAACGGACGGTACCTCATTAAATAACTCGCCGTGACATTTACAACATCAACATGATGACTATCCGTATTAAAACAAGTTAACAACGTTAGTTTTTAAAATACACTCGAGAGCAATGAATCCGGGTCACTTAAAGAATCCTAAAAATCTCGGAAACTAAAAATGCTAGGTTAATGCAATAAATTGTATTTAATAGACAATGTAATACTCCTTAAATGAAGGTATTAAAACTTCTTAGTTATTGTAAAGTTATATCATAAAAAAATCAAATTTGAAAAAGGGCCACTTTCGAAGATGGAACTACGAAATTACAGCATTTGGTTTTGCTTTTGTTTGTAATCTGTCATTTATGTGGGTACATAAACCATGTTGATAGTGCTCTATATTCATTATTCAAGCTGAACTTATGTCGCTTACGCCTGAAGAATGCACCAGAATACTTACAATGCTGGAAACCGGCCGGAGTCAGCGCGATACAGCCAGGACTGTCGGTGTGTCGCTGTCAACAGTACAAAGAGTTCTCCGACGTTACGAAGAAACTGGTTCTAACCTACGCAGACCAGGAACGGGCAGAACCAGGTGTACCACAGCACGAGAAGACCGATACTTGGTGAACACCATGCTTCGAAATCGCTTTCTCACAGGAACTGAACTCACCAATCAGTTTCGACGCCTCGGAGGAAGTAACCCAAGTGCATGGACAGTAAGACGTCGGCTTGCTGAATCTAACTTAAAACCCCTTAGACCTGCAAACGGCCCTAAACTGGAGCGTGGGCATCGTATTTCAAGACTAAGATATGCCCAGAGCCACGTAAATTGGAGTATTGAAGATTGGTCAAAAGTTATGTTCTCCGGCGAATCAAAATTTATGCTCTACAAGCACGATGGAAGACACAGAGTGTATCGAAGACCAGGGGAAAGATTCAAGCAAGCATGCATCGAAGAAAAAGTAGCCTACGGTGGTGGGTCTGTACTTGTGTGGGCCGGAATTTCTTCTGAAAGTCGCACAGAGCTGGTGATCATAGAAAACGGCTCTTTAACTAGCGTAAGATATGTGGAAGAAATCCTCAATGATCACGTTGGTCCATTTATGGTTAATTTAGGTGAGGATGCTATATTTATGCATGACAATGCCCGACCTCATACAGGTAGGATTGTGAATGACTACCTTCAAGAGATGAACATTACTCGTATGGAGTGGCCAGCGCGCAGCCCGGATATCAACCCGATCGAGCATGCTTGGGACGAGCTAGGCAGATGCGTAAAACAACGAAACCCTCCCCCAAGCACGCTTCGTGAGCTCAAAATTGCTCTCACAGAGGAATGGGAGAATATTCCCCAAAATCGTATAAGGAACTTGGTGTACAGCATGCCAAACCGCGTAAACGCAGTAATGGAAGCACGAGGAGGCAATACGAAGTATTAAAATTCAAGAAAATCGTAATAAAGTTCAAACATTTCATGTTTCCTATTTTTGTTTTAAGGAGAGATCAGCAGTTTTTTTCTTTATGTAATTTTGTGTTAATAAAATGTATGGTGACTCATATTTTTTTTACTTTCATTTAAGGAGTATTACATTGTCTATTAAATACAATTTATTGCATTAACCTATCATTTTTAGTTTCCGAGATTTTTAACATTCTTTAAGTGACCCGGATTCATTGCTCTCGAGTGTATAAATATTGTCTCTTATACATTGCCGTGAGTTTAATTATAACTTTCGTGATAAAGAGATTTGACGACTGGATCTATGGTTTATCCGAAACAAATGTAACAATCTTTCTTTTTTTAACTGGTTACATGATAACGATCGTTTTGCAGAACGACCAAGTTTATCTAGAAATAATTTTACTAGCTGATATAGCTGCAATGAATTGAAACCAATTAAAATACATAACGAATAAGTAAATCTCACTAATTCATATAATGAAGTCGAGATAATTTACGTCAGCCTACTCGTAGGTTTACCTAGATAGATCATAACAGAAATCTAGAGCTAAGCGTGACTCGCCTCACCTTGCAAATAAACAATTTCTAACAATATTGTTCATTAGTATTATTATCCAAATCAATAAGACCGATATGCAGAGGTTTCGCTGACGTGGACAGCAATGCAAATTGTTATATTTAGTTTTCTAAATCCAGAGATAGCGAACCGATTCAGTTTACGATCTGCAATCGAGAATTGCCGCAATTAAAATGTGACTTTCTAAGAGAAACTAAGGCTAATAAACGGGGAGCCTGATCTAAATGCAGCTATGGAATATCATTTTATAGTTGTAGCAATTTTAAAATCTAAATATAATTTGTAGGGTTACCCTACGTTCGTAACGGAAGAAGAATAATCCATCGATCGGATGAGAAAAACAGTTGCGTTTAGAACAAGGAATCGTAATATCTATATTTCAATGAGGTATGAGTTATATTTCATGTCAAATTCTAACCCCTTATTATCAAGCGTGTATTTATTACGCCAGAGGCCTAAGTTAACTTTAAGACTACAAAATGTTAGCTACTACGAAACAAGTTCTTTAATTGAAAACCCAAAAACGGAACTAATTGGCATATAGGAAAAATTACACTCAACCCTCTGGTCTAATCACTGCTTCCAGTATGGGACTAATTTTAGTCAATATTTTCTAAAAAAGGGTTGAACACTGTAACCGACATCTAAATATGATTGGTTTTGTGTCATCATATCGCCCTCTCAAAACAAGTTCTAGCTACCTCTATCAATCTCGAAAAATATTTAATTGCCTATTAAAAAATATTTAATGGGAACAGGCAATTATCGAGAGATTAGTTTTTCCAGTTATTAGTAAACATTTTATACAAACATGATTTCATAATTTGATGAGATTGATTTAAATCACTAGACAGTTTTCACATCTGAAGCAATAGATGTTTCACATAATTATTATATGTATATTTGAGCATTGTAAAAGTTGTGAGTCAAAGCTAAAAGTAGCGTAAATACTCATACATATAAATAGGTTCCGTATCTGTGCTTCTTGGCCAACCAGACTTGGTGCCCTCTCCAAAGGCCACCGTAGTTTCCAACCCTCGCAAATTTAATGAACGTTGTATTGTTTTAGCAAAAGTGACAAGCAATCATATGGCCCTCAGAACGGTTCATGGTCACCTTAGTCTATGAATAGTTGGGACACCTATAAATAAGTGTTTCCCTAGCGCTTTACCAACCTTGATCCTACAAAACACAGAAAGAACATTTACAGAACCGTCTTTTTACGGCAATATTTTTCTAAAACAAATAAGTTTTATTTAATAATTTCCTTACAGACTTTCATCACCGGTATTATCCATTAAGGCCCCTCAATAATTCTATTATCAAAGATATAGTATCGACAATTTTTATCAATATGCGTCAGTCAATAATTTGAAAACAACAATAACAACTTTAAGAGAAGTAAACGTAACACCACAAGTTAGTGAATAGTGTTTATTGATATAAAATTCTTTGTGTTGCTCTCAGAAAACATGTTACAACAGAATCATATTATACTGTATATAGGCAGTAAAATTTTTACCATGTTTATTAAATCAAAATAGCGATGGATTACCTTTATTTTTATTGTTTTGATTATTACATATTATTCGACAATATATTCCACAATCATATATGTAAATAGATATTATTAAGTATGTGCCATAGTGTTACAATGTTACCTATGATTATCCCGATGTGTATTCTGCCGTCAATAGCATAGTTACAGTAAGTACGCTCTCGACGGTTGCAAGAAAAATGGGCTAAAAGTTTTGGTACGAAAATCTTCCATAAATAATTTGTTTGTAATCGGATCATGGTGACTGTAGCTTTAAAAGAAAGAGGACCTTAGCACCTAGGTATATATTATCGTACCAAAACTTTTAGCACGTTTTTCTCGAAATCGTCGAGAACGTAGTTACTGTAACTATGCTATTGACGGCACTATTATGAACTGTTGTTAAAGTTCAGTATAATGCACACAGTGAATATAAATTTATTATTTCAATTCTAAATACTAATAATGACACAAGTAAATGAAACCTAATAAAAATAGTAGGTACGAACTGTTACGAACTTACTGCATCTACTTTTGCTTTTTGTTTCTTTTCAGTCATATAAAAATGCATGTAAACAACGATCCTAGTGTTTAATATTGATTTAAAGCTATAACAATGTCGCTTACACCTGAAGAATGTACCAGAATTGTCACAATGCTGGAAAGCGGCCGGATACATCAGCGTGAGACATCAAGGACAATCGGTATGTCGTTGTCAACAGTACAAGTTCTCCAACATTACGAGAAAACCAGTTCTAAGCTACACAGGCCAGGAACAGGCAGGGCCAGCTGTACCACAAGCACTTGAAGATCGACACTCGGTCAACACAATACTTCGAAATCCCTCTCTCGCAGGATTGAACTTACAAATCAATTTCGTAACCAAGGGCATGGACTGTAAGACAACGACTAGCTGAAGCTAATTAAAAACCATTTAGACCTGCAAATGATTCCAAAACTGCAGCGTAAACATCGCATTTCGAAACTTAGATATGCCCGAAATAATGGAAGCTCTTGGGGAGCTCGAGGGGAAGAATTTATGCTCTATAAGCACTATGAAAGAAAAAGAGTGTAAAGAAGACGAAGGGAACGATTCAAGCAAAAATGTATCAAAGGGAAAGTGCCTAATGGCGGTGGATCCGTACTTGTGTGAGACAGAATATCTTCACAGAATCGCACCTAGCTAGTCCTTATAGTGAATGGCCCTTGTAGTAGTAGAAAATCTTAAATTAATGCGTTGTTCATGATCTTCAAGAGATGAACATTAAGTGAGTGAGTAGCAAGTAGTAGTAGAAGTAGCAGTAGTAAGTTAAGAGTAAGTGAGTGGCCAGCACGCTGCCCGTATCTCAACCCGATCGGGCATGTTTGGGACAATCCTTTGAACAATGTAGGTAACTTTAATTTTCCTACGGATTTATTCTCATTTAAATTCTATCACGCCAAACGCCAATCATCGCTGGGTCCCGCTGGGTGATCGCAAACCTTCTTTTTTCATAGCTGTCCCTTTTTCATGGACTGGATTAATTGGATCGGATTGGATGGCTTCTATGGACTATAGATATTAGTCAATTTGAACATCGAATATTTAAACAATTTATTGTAACAGGCTATTCTGTGACAGAGTATCAAAAGATAAAATTATGTAAACAGGTTCATTAAACGGACGAAGAAATTTGAAAATTAGCGAATCAGTTACTATTTGTCACTACGATCAAAGGTCAAGAACTATAGTACTGTTATCTGTGTCAACCTTCTGAACAGAGTTTAATCCTTGCAGTCGTCCAACCTAAAGTAGATCCATTAAGAACATTACGAAATCAGCAAGCTGATAGGTACGTGTCTTTGCAAGCTTCCGTAATCGCAAAACTAATATTGCTCAACGAATCTGTGCCGAATTAAACTCTAAACAGCTTTAAGCAAAAGCATGTAGAGTTAAAATTGCAACATAAGACGCAATAAATATTACACGTACGTTGTTTTGTAACTGTTTGTAACGTTAGAACAACAATAAAAAAAATTTGGTGTCTTTACATACATGAGTGTAATAATTAATAAATACTCATTATATTTTATAACTAAGCTATAGTATGCTGCTATGCTGCATAATAATTGTGCATTTATCAAAACACTTAACTATAGGTAGTATCTTGGTAAGTTTCCTCAGAAATAGTGCTATAAAGGATAAATTTCACCTTCCTCGTGTCTATTACTTATTTATTGCGTACGTATTATTATAATACGTTATCTACATTGAAAAAGGAATTTACTAAAAATCAGTCCACCGAATTACTACAAAAATATACTTAGTCATGAGAAAGTGAGGTTAATTCAATATTTGCTCAATTCTTCAGATAAATGTATGTCAATAACAATTCTCAGAGCCAAATACGATTAAAAAAAACAATACTTAACCTAATTCAAAAACATTATGATCCACATCCTCATTGTCGACAGCTTAATTGAACTGTTCTTTTGGCATCCGCCCAAGTATAAAACTGACAAAAAACAGGACATTTAAGCTTGAAACAAAGAGTGACTAGGAAAACACATTCGAGGAAGGACAGAAACAGTATCCTTCCTTGTTCTACCTTCCGAGGCTTATGAAGAGAATCACGGCGAATGACCTGATGACTCACAGACAAACAAAGAAACACCAATTGGCGACGACAAAAACAACTAGATGAAAGCGAATGGGTGCGGTACAAATCATGAATATGGCGTAGTAGCAGACTTATACGTCACATTAAAACGGATTTTCAGAAAAAATATGTCATTTGTTTGAGATTGCGATATTTTCTTTTTCGTTATAATATTTCTAACTATAATAAAAGATAAGTTGTCAACTATAAAAATAACAATATGGCATAATAGAAATTCTCGACTGCATTAAATTATGCAAATAATTTATCTTCTAAAGTGCGCATAATAAGACACTATGTCTGAAAATGTATGGATAGGCTAGGACCTATTAACGTAGTTGTACCTACATAACTCGGTACTTATAATCTTGATTGATAGTTCATACGCAATTGATCGCTACAGTCCCCAATTTGGACCAGTGAATGACAACTGCAGTTTAATTTTAACGCGTTGCTTTGTGAGTAAACGAAGACGGCTGTATTCGCATGTGCGATGACTAAGCAACGTTGAATTCTCAGAGATATATTTTTAATTTAAAGGGCATGAGTTTATAAACACGCTTAGGTTGTGATTAGTATTAAAGTAAAATTATCTGTCAATCAATAAATAAACTATTGGTTGAGATCTCCTGTACACGTGTAGTGGATTCTTTTTAATATAGGTAGCACTTCATTTCTTTAAAAATGTAATATTAATCAACTGTTAGACTCTGTTTCATTAACTACGTGACGGTTAATATTTTAATATGAAAAGTTATATAATACTTATGCCATATATCGGACTAAAGGGCGTTTCAAGTTTAGGAACTAAAATAATTATCAAAGTTGCAAGACCAATGATCAAAGAAACCTATTTTCTAGCTCTAAATAAATTTCCTTGAATATTAATACTGATTTCCGCCCACTCAGTGCAGCCTATCTGTGGTAAACACGGCGTAAAGGGGTCAACGCTCTTCCACCTACTTTCCCTCAAGAATAATACTGCCCAGGAGCATAACGAAACACTGACGAATGGGACGATACGCATTAATAATATTTTATAAGGGCATTGATCAATGTAAACTTTATTATCGTTAGTAAATAAAATGTTTATTAATTAATAACGAATTATTTACAAAATCGATTTTAATTATATTAAGTATAGATCAAAACAAAGGATTGTTATATTAATATATATATATATATATATATGCGCAATAATTTCTACTTACTAGTTTTTTTACAACACAAAATATGTAAGCGCCCGTACTGTACTTTTATTTCATAACGATAAAGGTTACACACGTGAGAAAAGTCGCGAACGTTCATGTAAAAGTAACAACAAAAAGCAATTATAATCCTAAGAAACTAAACCTGAAAAACCTAGCTGTGCATTGGAGTGGAAAGTCCTAGTTGCTTATTACGCAAACGCAAGCTGAGTGAAAATGCTTCCTTGTCACAGAAATAGTGATTGTAGGAAATTATCTAGATGTGGGAGAAACCTTTTTATTACAGGATTGATGTAACTCAATGACACAACAGGTATACTGAGTTACGCTGTGTAATAAGAAGATGCGTATGGGATCGATAACACATTTACTCTTACACACCAACCGGTTTCTTAAATAAAATTAATCTTTGTTGAATAGTACAAATCATTTTCCGAAATTAATCCTTTTCTATTAAAGACTGCACAGGCGATTTGAGCTTGATTTTTGGATATGTTGTGTCATCACTTCATAACGAATGCTATAAATTAGTAACTGTAGCAGCGGAGTATGAAGTATTTTAAATACTAATATTCAGTAGGTAATATAAATAATAATGAAGGGTTTAATTTCCTTTTTTTGTAACAATTAGTAAAAGTTTATAATGGTAAACTTTTCTCTGTGATTTTCATATGTATCAAAGTTCAACTTGTTACCACAAAGCGCCTAGTAATAACGATGATATCGCGGACAGATCGGACAATAAACTGCGTAGGCTTTTATTAGTTCTGTGAACAATGTGACCTACAAACAATACTATTAATGCAAAAGTGCCCCATTTTTCTCTAACTTTCCACTGATAAATTTCCGAGCTGATTTGCTGAGTATTTATACAGATAGTTCGTAGAAACTAGGTTACTTTAGCAAAAATACTTTTTGCGAAATATTAAAAAGTACTTCATTTTACTTCACTACTACGAAGCAAAAAGGAGGGTTATGATCTTGACTAGTAATGAAGGACCATAAGCGTAAAGGTAAAGTGGCCTATGAACATGGCTTTCCTCAAAATATGTAATAAATATATTATAATATATATAATATACGGTTTATTAAATAAACAAAATATAATTTAATATTTTGTACATACCAACTTAATATAATAATATTTTAATACTTTTTATAGTTTGATATTTCAGTAGGTAGTTATGTTTTAGTTTTTCCTACCCTTATATGTTTTTTTACTGATGCCCATATTTTCTCCCGGTTCATTAATGAAAGGAATCAGTATAAAAATTAACAAAATTTAAACCTTTTTTAATATGAAGTAACTTTTTGATTCCAGCTGAATTCTATGAAATCTGACAGCATTCCTAAAGTTAAGAAGCTTAATATTAATTACCAAGAGATCGTTAGAGTCATTTATAAAAATGAATCTTAATAATAATTTACCACCTTAATATCCTTTTACTGGGTTTGCAAACTATTGTTTCAATGCACTTTAGTATATACAGTCGACTCTCGTTAATTCAAACCTGCGATAATTCGAACCTCTCTATATTTCAAAGTTATCACGAGTTCCCTACAGACTCTTTATATTTCGAACTAAATCAATACATTTTTATGCACTTGGTAATTCAAACGAAAAAATCATTGCTATATAACAAAACGACGCGTTAATTCGAACTCATAGGCGTCCAACACTCGACAATTCAAAGTTGCAGAGAGAAAGAGGCGGAAAGATTGTAAGTACATTTTGCGACAAGTTCAAACTTGTATCAACGTATTCGAGCCTTTGTTTTTGCTGAAAAAGCATTTCAGGCACTTTTTCTTTTAAAAAAAGTTATTGAGCAGTCTGAGCAGCAGCAATGTGCTTTGAAGCAAACCAATATAACAGAGTTCTTTCGAAAGATTAATTAATTCACATTATGAATACATGTATGTACACGAATGTACCTCTTAACTTTTGACATTGTTATAGAATAACAGTTAATAAATAATATAATAATTGATCAACACTTAATAATTCGTACCTACTTTTATTTATTTTCTCTCACAAATTTCGAACCATTTGATATTTCAAACACTCGATAATTCGTAATATTTTAAGAGTCCCTCGGGTTTCGAATTAACGAGAGTCGACTGTATTTATACATCTATATTTTAGTAAGTAATAGCAGTTTTGACAGTGTGATTATGTTTCACTAACTAAATAACATTCACCATAACATGGTCAGACAGTATCTAAGAAAATATAGTTGCACTAATCTCAACCTCATTGTTTTTTTTTTAATTTCTTAGTTTGTACTTTATAGACAATCACTATTGTACAATTTGGCAATCAAACATAATAGGGACAAATACTATGAATATAAACGGTATTATATTGGTGACATTAAAAGATTCCATAGATTAGAATTATCTACAAATACCCTATTAAAAAAAATATGAAAGTACCGCACATTGCTCGAAAAGATTAACGGATTGAGGGACAAACTTAATTTGCCGTTGAAAAACCGTCGTCCCCAAACATCAATATAGGTCGCGGTTAGTTTACCAACTGCAAATAAGTTTGTATTCGCGAAGAAAACCTTTTGTGATGCATCTAGAAGTTTACTGTTTTCTGATTTTTTTCTTTTACTTGTGCAACGACATTACTTCATTCCAAATTTTATGATTCTAGTACAACGGAAACTACCGTTTAAATTTTGATTCCCTTGAGTGTCGAGTGTGTCGTTGTTTGCGGCATAAACGGCCGTATCTTTTTTAACTTAGGAGTTTGATTCACAGCTTCAAGGATTGTAGACCTCAGTATACGATTTTAATTTCAACTCGATACCTCAACGCGTTTCCGAGATAAACGGTCTTGACAGACAGACGGACAACGAAGTGATGATAAGGGTTCCGTATTTCGCGTTTGAGGTACGGATCTCTAAAAACTATATAACTTACTTTTTAGTATTTGTAAGAGAAATTTATAAAGAATTGTAGAATAAAACAACTTTTTTACGGATTTTGCGCATGATTTTTTTTATATTTAATCTTGACGTTTCAACTCCTCTACAGGAGCCGTGATCACAGGATGACATAGGTAATGGTCATCAAATATTTACTACTACCCTCACAATATTTTAATTGGGCATGTTCCTAATTGTTAAAATTTTTATATAAATCAAATTGTTTTATTTTGTATTTTATTTAGTGTTTTAATTCTCACTATGGTTATATTGTATACTACTGAATATACTACCAGTTGAGGAATTGGGAGGCCCTCTCGAGAAGAACTGGAGAAAGAAATTCATACAGGGCACCAAGCTCTTTTTGCAAATAATAACAGTAATTTTTTTTTCTGTTATTATTTGCAAAAAGAGCTAACTACATCACCAGGTCTTGCAATGTGTCTTCGGAGGTATCATTCGAGGTATTAATATCTTTTATTCAAATTAGTAATGTGCACAGAAGTGTAACAACTAAATAACAATTGTAGTTATAAGAAATGCTCACTTTTCCTCTCTTCCCCTTCTAACATATATCTCCGTCTGTTCAAAATCTATATAAAATGACACATGAGACATGACAGAAATAAATTCAAACTTTCAAAGATAATTCATTGTTAGTTAATTTATAAATCACAAAGAAGTAAATACTGTAATTTGCCTTATAGGGGCTCACTCTAATGATTCAAAGAACTATGTCGGCAGATTTTAATCATTATATGATGATATAAGCCATGGAAAGAGTGGGAATATATGTTAATGAATTATGGTCCCAATATAGATATATTGGGACCATAATTCATAATAAGAAAACATGAATATATAGATAGATGTCTGAATAAACATAAAAGACAGATGTCTTTTATGTTTATTCAGACATCTATCTATATATTCATGTTTTCTTTCAAATTACATTTAAAGTAGAAATATATATATTATACTAGCTGACCTGGCCACGCATTGCTGTGTTATAAATGAAACATATCTTAAATCCTAAGTCGAAACAAATCCAGTTAAATGAAAACAAAATCTTTAAAATTGGTTGAGTATTTTCAGAGTTCATAGCGGGCAAACACAGTGACACGGAGTTTTTATATATACACTAGCTGCCCTGGCCATGTGTCGCTGTGACTCAGTTATGACAATTTGCATAAATTTGTTTGTTTGTTTATGAATTAAAATTAAAACCATCCTATGCCCTAAGTCAGAACAAATCCAGCAAAGTGAAAAAAAAACTTCATAATGGATTGAGTGGTTTCGGAGTTCATCATGGTCAAAATCTGTGAAAATTTTTATATAGGTATATACTAGCTGACCCAGCCACACATTGCTGTGTTTTAAATCAAAATGAAACCTATCCTTTGTCCTAAGTTGGGACAAATCCAGCAAAATGAAGAGGAAATCATCATAATCGGTTGAGTAGTTTCAGAGTTCACTGTGGTCTCAGACTGTGGCAGGAAATTTTTATATAGATAGATAGATTTAGTTAACTAAGCATTTAGTAGACTTTTTTATCTAAAGAAATTATTACAAGAGAAATGTAATTTGTCTCTGATGGAAGTGCCTAGATAGCGAGAAGATGGACACATGAGTTTAGTTTTTAAATATGAAGAAATAATGTTATCTATTAAATGTTTCAATTGTAGTAGACCTTGTGATTATTTATAGAAAACAGTAGACAACCCAATATTGAAAAAAATAGCAACTGGAAATGATATTAATATATTTTTTGGTTTGTAATGCGACACCTCTTATCTATCAGAGACCAAGACTCAATTTAGGCTGCTGCACCAATTGAGTTTATAAGTTGTATTTGGTGATTACTTGAAATTAAATTTTTATTTACTAGTTCTGTTTATTTCCTACATTCTACAATGATGGAAATTCATAATGGATATAATACAGTGCGCTGATCTTAATTCTTATGTGGATCCTGAAAGGGGCTGATTTATTAGAGAATGATTTATTTGTATCTACCTACCTATTATATTAGTATATTGCATGTCTTCCTTATAATTAGAAATGCATTTTAAGATATGCAAACATCAGTGTTAGATTTTATATTTAATCCTGACGTTTTGACTCCTTTACAGGAGCCGTGATCACAGGATGACAAAAAAAAAGTCATCCTGTGATCACCGCTCCTGTAAAGGAGTCGAAATGTCAGGATTAAATATAAAATAAAACATGTGCAAAAATCTGTAAAAAAGTGTTTTATTCTAATATGTAATGTGCGCGGAAGTGTAAGAACTAAATATAAGTGTTAGAACTACCCCCACATTTATGAAATTTTTTATATGAATCAAAATTTCAAACTAAATAAAAATGTAATTATTTAAATATTGTACTAAATTAAGTGAATTGGAGTAACTATGTCTAAAGATTTAAAGAGGATATTAATGGAGAGATTTATTTAATTCATTAAAGTAAGTAAGAGACCGAAAGGGATTTTATATTCCAACATTGGCATGTAGGACTTTACTAATACAGTTGAGGTTGTTATGTGTCAACAAGATAACTTACAAACCGAAAGGTTTAAAATGCATGTCTAAGAAGGAGAAATGAGTTATAAAATAGAAATTCAATTTGTATTTAAATTATGTACCGGAATATAAAATAAATACATTAAGTAAACATTTTAAATTACCATTCTAATATAACCAACATGTCCAAATATATTCAAGGAAAGAAAAAGGAAAGGATTAATCTTACAAATAAGTGACATCTGAAGATACTTACACCTTTTACAATATTCCAACCCATTATGATGGTGTATACCAAAATTACTTTTTTAATTGCCTACTAGAATGTTGAAACATCCCGGTAGAAACCAAAAGCAGTTCTGTTAAAAAAAAATAGTGAAATAAAGCGATTCTTACTAGATCCTAATACCAATATTATTGTTTTCTTATTGGTTATCACAGACCATATAATTAAATGAAATTGTAATTAAAATATCAAATTATCGATTTTTTTGTCTTGATAACAATAGTATGGTCAGAGTTTAGAATTTATTGTCCAATTCCTTCCTACATAGATGAGTATTAATAGAGGTACATAATATAAACCACCAAATTAGAAAACCAAGGGATGTTTAGGTTAATTAATTATTTCTGCGTGAATAGTGGAGATGACATCGAAATAAAGACGTGGAACTAATAACTGTATGGAGTAACTGTTTTCTGTAACGGAAAATTATCGTACAATTTATGTAAAACCAAGTAGTTAGGCAGATGCCAAATACATAGTATATAATGTTCTAAACACGCAATGAGTTGCCTAAGTGGCTAAATATTAAAACTTACTTTCAGTCGTGTAAGATTCCCATCTCTTGCAGCGTTGAAAACGGCTGTTTTGAAATCCATGGTGGTTCTCTTTGAGTCGCAAAATCACACAATTTGGAAATGCCACTTTATGAACAGCACTTTCTTCTGAGAATAATCATTGAGTATACACAAGATCACGAAAAATCAAAGCAACCAAGTAGTTAATTCAAAACACTCCGTCACGGCACCCTATTCACTTTGACGAACAGCTGCAACGCGACGATGTCCTGCCAATTCTGCCGAATTCTGCCATCAAAAATTTTTTCAAAGCAAAGACAAAGCAAACCAGTATCTGAGTTATGACATTTGTACTAATGTTACCAACCAACAAAACTCCAGCGAAATCAACCATAGAGTAAATAGATACTATTACAAATAATAGTAAATGTTCCATTTATAAAAATTAGTCGATACAGTGTGGAGATAGTGTGTTGTGTCCTCAGAACAATAACTAAAGCTATAGAAGGAGCGCTAAAATAAAAACTGTATAACAGCTCTCGTATTCACTTAATGTAATCTAACATACATGGGTAAGAGCGAAATAGACAACAATTGTAAGGTTTTATTTTTACGTCATTGTCACAAACTCTTAAAGTACAAATGTCAAATGGTTGTAATTTGGTTGTATATTATACTACCAAATTAAAAGTACGTCTTTGATGAACGTTGTTTCTGAAGTAAGACCAAATTCAATGCGGTCGTATTACAGTGGCCGAACAGCTTTGTGAGCGACTAGCGTGAAATTTTATTATTTTGCAAGGAAGTTCGTGATAAAATAACAGGAAAGTGTGCATAAAGACGCTTCAGACATCTTAGAGTCTGCGTCCAGGATGGCTTGTGTTGTTCCAGACTGCAAGTCTCATACATCACGAAAAGAAAATACGGATGAGGTGTTATCATTTCATCGGTGAGTTTTGTTTCTAAATTCTCATATTTTGACAATATAACAACGGTATATTCAGAAAATTGTAGGTAATTAATATTACAAATAGATTTCTCCATGAGTTTTGGTTTAAATTGTCTTATTTTCATGCTTTTTGTTTTGTATATGATAGTATGATAGTGATGTGTTTTTTGTTATCGATGTCAACATTATTTGGTTTTTACTGTTTGCTTTAGTTTTCCCAAAGATGAACCTATTAGAACTGAATGGATACGCTGTATATCAAGGAACAATTGGACACCGAAAGCGCACAGTCACATTTGTTCGACTGCAGTCATTTCAGTCACATGAAAACATTAAATTTCGGCGGCTGAAAGCAAATGTTATACCCACATTACATTTACAGAACATGAAATTGCTCCTTTTTTATTCCAAACATTATCTTAGTCTTGCTTTGTCAAATATTTTTTTCGATCCTACCGATAAATATTCAGATTTTTAATTAACATTTTGGCACCGTGTATTCCAAATAATAATGATAGCTTATTTACAATAATATTTTTATGTTTCAGAAACCACTATCGGATTCAGAAGGAATTATGAAGCACCAAGTAAACGCCCCAAATCTATGACCACAGTTGAAACAAATATTGATTTCGATATCTCTGAACTGATATCTAATTTACAGAAAATTGTAGCAGATTATAAAAACCAAATTGGAATATTAAAAAAGAGTAAGAAAGTTGGTGTCAGTGTTTCATTTCTGAAGGAGCATACTTTGAAGTTGATGAAATAAATTTGGATGAATAACAAACATTTTGTATATTATTGATCCTTTCCCGATACTTTCTCGACAGAGTGGTATATAAAAATAGGTAAACAATAAGTAAATATGTAAAAAATAATAGTTTGTTAATTTAATTTAAATAATCGATTAATTTTCTTTTTTTTTCCTCTTTTTTAATCTATACCTATAAAAATTTAATTTTAAATGCAGTATTCACCAATGTACTAGAGCTAGAGGTCTTACTTAAAATATAAACATGTAGCCTAATAGGATATGCCTATACAAGGTGCAATTTTTTAACTGTACCTACCTGGTTTCTCTAGATACACGCAAATTCTAATAAATAAATTGGTACGGGTCAAAAATTCTACTCATGAATACTGCATTATAAAATGTTCATATTGAAGATTCTACACGTGTTTATTATGTTATGACACATTACCGTCCGTTCTAGTGTCATTGACATACCACATCAACAGCATAAGAAAAATGTTAAGTACGTTTTTGATTTTATTTTTATCGATAGTAATATCGATGCCATTGCATCACTGACGTAAGGGACACTAGTGACGACCTTGTAAATTACGAAACAAAATCTGTATACTTATTTCTTTCTTACACATTTGCAACTGTATAAGTAAAAATAGTACGAAATAAAGTATTGTGTTGTTATTTTAGCGCGGCTTCTATAGCTTTAGTTATTGTTCTGAGTTTGTGTCCCCGGCGGCATTAGATTTTTGCTATAGTATTGTCGACACAGTGCAACACAGTATCGACTTTTTTTTCTAAATGGTAATCGCTTTTAATGTCCATATTATAAAAAAAACCGTTGTGTGTTCTTATGTAAGCACGTAAGAAGTTATACTTCTTTATCGTAACTAAATAAAGATAACTAAAAATTTCCTCCCGTGTGCTCGTATTATTTGTAGGTGAAAAGAAAGATAACTTTATAAATTATATAGTGATCAGATCAGTAAGAAGCATCAAAAGATTTACAGATTTTCTATATATATGTATACAGAATCAAGTGATATATCAAAAACCATTAAATAAACTGTTTAACCAATACTAATCTAAATAATAATAATTTATATTATAAACAAAAAAAAGAAAACATACCGACAGTTAACCTCAAATCGAAAAAAGTTCATAAAATAAAAACCACTTTTAAATAAAATTGTTGTAATGTTATTATATAATATAAAATTGTTATATTGTTGGAGCGGAGCGAGCGAAGTTCCCACGGATCAGCTTCAATGGCGCAATGTCTGTTACGTTACGCAATAGTTCTTAACCGATTTTAATATTTTTTGTGTGGAATGGAATCAACAGATTTAGGACCAGATTGTGACGGTGCCCGAATTTTGAAATTAGCAAAAAACCCCATCGAAACAAGATTTTTTTTATTTTTTTAGGTATTATGCTCCGCTCCAATATATGGTGCTAGCGTAGCTTTATGCTTAGCGACTGCATCGCCTAATATAAAATTGTTATTATAATTCTATATAAATTATTGTTAACTACCGTATATAATTTAAAATCACACACACACATTCATAATTAGCGGCCAACTTCATCCTCCTGGTTTATTTTATGTCGCTTTTGCGGCCCACTTCAACATGATAATTTTGCGTCACAGTGATGCGCGCGCATCTTAAAATTTCACTCTCATCATTTTTTCATAACGCGCCTAAAGAAAGATAACTTCAAAAATGTAAATACTGAAAGAATACTTATATTCAAGATAGTAACATTTACTCTCACAGCCGAAAAACAACCCCAGCGATAATAAAAATTACTAAGGCCTTTGTCTCTTTTACAGGGTGACTATATTACTGACGTTGTATTGGACAAATATTCTGATTTAGAACATATTAACTGTTTAATGAAATACAACGTCGCACACACAAACCCACAAATTCATAAATATTTGAGTAACTACCTTGAATATATGTATAATCAGAATATTATCAGTTCTTACTAAAGCTTGAGCCAATTAGCGGCCAATTTCATCCTGCTGGTTTATACCATGTCGCTTTTTCGGGCAACTTCAACCTTTTTTTGTGTTACAGCGATGCGCGCGCATCTAAAAATTTCACTCTCAACATTTTTTCATAACGCGCCTAAAGAAAATATAGGTAAAGTCCTCAGGTAAAGTCACCTTAGGCCTTTAATCTGTCTGGCCACGAATCTACGGATTTACATGGGAAATTTCGCCACTTTTTGTTCCAGAGTTTTTTTAAGAGACTCGATGTCGCCATGTCGTTTAGAACAGGCAATGTCGTCTAAAACTGACTGATGTTGAGGTCTGGGCTAGATGAAGACCAGTCTTCAGCTCTTATAGTCCTAAACGTTGGTTTCAAGCCAGGCTTGGGTAGTTTGTGTCTTATGACCAGGTGCAGAGTCCTGCTGGAAAGTCTACGGTACATTTTTTAAAAGTGTATTGCTGAGATGTTTCACATCACGATCCAAGACAGTCACTTGATACACTTTGGCTGAAGTTTTCATTCCTTTTCACAAAAATGTAGTTTGGTGACGCCCTGATGAAACACGCCCCACCAAACCATCACTGACGCAATATGATGACCACGTTGTACCCTTCCGACCACTTGAACAGCTTCTTTAGAACTGTGAGCTAGGCGAGGAAATATGGTACTAGACAAAAAAAATTTGCGCACTAAGTCGGATCGGCATGCGGTTTTTTGCATTCTGTTCGGTAGCTCATTTAGAAACTTTGTTCGCATTTTTTTTGCAACTCATGAAAACTGCAGTTCTGCATCGAAAAGTGCATTCTTTTCAGTGCATATTTTCGAGTGATGGGAAAAAATTATTATCTGCCACAAAAAACGGCCAAATTGTATGAAATTTTACACCTGGGGGGTTTTTGGGTCGCGGAATCTGAATACATTGTCAGAATTAGCCCTCTGGACACCTGAAGGCCAGGATGGCGCTAGGAACGTCATCGCCTGGAGTTCGCGTCAAACTCACGGGTAAATCAAGAAAAACTCATGTCCCGGGGGATTTTCGGGTCGCTTGTTACGAATTTTACATCGGTAACCCGTCCCAGGGACCTGGTGTCCCAGTCGACCTGGCTTTCAACGTCATCCCCTGGAGTTATGCTGGCACAACTTATCGTTTTGTTATAATTGTATCGAAATACAATTCTATTATAACATAACGCCAGTAGATATTTACGAGTCTAGTGATACGATTCTGGTAAAGGCTATCCATATTGAACTACAATACAAAGTAAGGACACTTTTATTAGCAAAACACCGTAACATGTTGCGTTACCCAAATCATATTCCATAACCTACCTAAAATACATAGGTAAATCTTAATGAGTTTGCAACCTGAAAGTTCATTGTCGTAACTGTAAATTTCAACATCTACTTTTGAAAAGATTGGATATATCATTTTGTCGTTAGAATTTAAATTGTAAACATCCTTTTCATATCCATGAATATTTTAGTTTACTCATTTTCACTACAGTATTCGGAGCTAAAACTGGCAGCAAAAAGATCCGGAGTAACGTATGCAATCACTTAAATAGCCTACATCTTGTTGCAAAACGGATATCCGTATCATCATTACTACGAGAAAAAGATTCGCTTAGACTACTCTAAGTGAATCACGTCTACACGTGTGATAAGCGTTCATATAATATTTCAAAAATATGATTTATCTTCAAATTCTAAAATAATTCTACGGTAGTTATAAATTCGTTTTACTTTTGTTCGTGAAACGTTTGTGCTGTGTATCTTTTTAATCCTGACTGTTTCTGTCATTTACGCCGGTACGTGCATCGTCGTAATTGGACTGCTCCCCGCGCACCTCGGGTAAAAGAGAAGGACTTCTATTTCCCATCCCATTTGTGTAGACGTGCGGTATCGAGTTTGTACGGTGTATGCTAATGTTTATAAAACAAACTTATTAAAATAGTCACGAGCCTACTAAGGTCGCCTGCTAGTAGCCGGCAAAAAAGGCAAACTGGATAACATTCTGATCTTTCCAGCCTGAGGGATGATCCTTCCGTTTCTTTTCGTAAACGTAAGCAACCAGATCATGACTGTAGCGGCATGACTTAGCAAATTGCAGTTTTTCATTGAGACAAAAGATACCGATTTGTCAAAACTCAACGGCGACGAAATTCAGATTATCAAAATTTTATGTAAGAGAATAACAACAACCGTCAGTATTCTATGGCGAATAGAGTACTGACGGTTGAAAGAAAGAAAGCATAAAACTTCGCTAGTACCATATATTGGAGCGGAGCATAAAAGTAAATAAAAAAAAATGTTTAATATTTTTTTAAATATTACTTTCGATGTTGAAGGCAGTTAACGTTCAACATTGGTGGAACGATACTAGCTCATAATAGAAGTTGAAATACGTTTGTAAAATTCGACACGTTTGGCAGCGTCTCGGTAGCTCAGCGGTTAGAGCACTCGCCCAGATAGCGAAAGGTCGTGGGTTCGAATCCCACCTGAGGGCTCGGAGGCGTAGTTGTTTTTTACATACGTATTTTGTATCTTATATGAATATTGCATTGTGAATGCAAAAAATTAAATAAAAAACATAATTATCATCGAATTAATATCGAATGTTTTTACTCCATAGCCTTAGCGCATCTAAATTAGTACGATCATCTACTTGACTCGGAGCTGCTTTCCTGTCGTTACTGAATGAAGTCATATATTTTTATTCGTATAGTCATCATTTACCCAATGTTAATTCATTCGACGTGAATGCTGTTCTTGAGTCAGAAATTAATATTTCGGGTTTTCCGTAGGTAAAGGTTGTAATGGTATAAAATATATACGAGTCCAACAAAATTAAATACTTATACTTAGTTTCTTTTATCCATTTCGAAGGAATGAAGACGATTGAAATTACAGCCAGCCCTCGAAGATTGAGTAATTGATAAATTGTAATTTCCTTGTATAATTGTGGGTATATTCAACTAATTGCAAATAATAATGTTAAGTTAATATTATAGGATGAAATATAGATTCACTCATCGATTCAACGATTATATTATAATAATCTATAGTTTTGGCTAAAGGTGTAAATCTATCTATCCCATGGAAGTAATAAGTACTACGTACAGCAGGAATGAGCTGCTGTCGCAAAATTGAAGCCGAACGAGAGCTCAGTAACTGTACCTTTTATCCCTCTCTGGCGATGGTGACTATATTGAAATATGATTTAAGGACAATAATTATAAAAAATGATTTGTGATCTGACGTCAGCAGATTATTGCTTCAGATGGATTTGAATCGAAGATGCTAATGATAAACTTGCTCTACGTAGTACTTATTATTGTCCTCGGCAAATAAGTTGAACATGATTTTGAAATCACGTGACAGGTGCAGTAGTGAATAATGTACCTAAACTTGCTACTGCGCATGTCACGTGATTTCAAAATCATGTTCAACTTATTTGCCGGAAGGTATACTTACTTGTTTGTCAAATTTTCTCGTAAGGGAAGGCAAAGAGTACAAAGGTCATACAGGTTGGTTTCACCAATTTCTCTTCAGTTTAGATGACGCCGAATGAGGATGAGAGTTGATTTCTGAATTTAGATGATCATAATATTCCTTTCCCTAGGTTTTAGTAATGGTATAGGCATTTAATAAAAGCTCCGTGGTTTTCTTGAGAGAAAGTGAGAGGCGTTTACTGCGGTTTTTAAATTACTACGACTTACTCTATGGTTTTCTGATGTTGATGGATGTGGATGACATGACATGACAGCAGACATACATCCGAACAAAAATTACGGCGTGGATTTATGGTTGAAATTTTGCGAAACTATCAATTATTTATATTTGTTGTACAAGAATTAATTATGGATCAACTAATGTATTTTTCATTTTATAACTTTGTTGGTAATAGTGATTAGACGTTGCGATTGCCGAGAGAATGACCGATAGTAAAAAAGTTTTACCACAAAGTTTGTGCATATCATTGTCATTAGAGCGTAAGTCAGGCTCCCTGGTGTTTAGTGTGTTATAGCAGCGGCATACACTAATTTTGAGATGCTGCTGATTGTGTCTGAGAAGGAATCAAAAGAGAACTTTATTTGTGTTTGAAAATATAGCATTACTTTTGAAACAAGATGTATCCGACGCCGACGCGGCACCCGGCGGCTGCGGTACGGGTTTGTGTTGTTTTTCTATCTTACTCTAAGTTTATATGCAACTGTTTTACATCAATGAGTTATTTACAACACTTGAATAGTTGCCTGTTGTAGCTACGACAACTTATTACTACCTTATTGTCGTATCCGATATTTTTTTATAGGGTCCACAACCTACTTCGGGACCTATAAAATTTACAATAGCAGACACCTTAGAACGAATCAAAGAAGAATTTAACTTTTTACAAGCTCAGTACCACACGTAAGTATTCCAACTTCACAAGTGCTATTGTAATAATTGCCTTTAATATTATGAGTGTTATACTGTGGTAAATATTAGACACAGTATTTGCTAAATTTTAATTTATAATATCGTTTTACAGCCTAAAACTAGAATGTGAAAAGTTAGCTAGTGAGAAAACAGAAATGCAAAGGCATTATGTCATGGTAAGTAGACACCTGGGATTTTTTTGTAATAATATTTATAATTGGAAAATATTTATAACTTGTGTTTTATTTACAGTATTATGAAATGTCTTATGGACTCAATGTGGAAATGCATAAACAGGTATGTCTATTAAATATATGAAGTCACCAATCATTATATGTTTAGAAAAAGCAATTTTTGGAAAAAATTGGAAAATTGTAATATTCTTTTTGCTAGTTTCTTAGTCTTCAGTGATGCTTGTGCATTGGCAGTAGAGCTGCAACAAACCGTATGTATTCGTTACTGAGTAACGGGTGCGCCATCTAGTACCGAGTAACGAAATGTTACACACGAATGCATTTCGTTACTCACATGTTTCTTATTATGAGTACCTACACAACCTACACTATTTCAGTTTACAAGAGTACCGTTGATGCGTATAGTTAAACTTTGCTGATTGTATGTTTTACGTATGCGCGCTTTTATTCAGTGAATTTATAAACGTATGATGCAAAGAACGATGTTTGTTTATTAAGTAAAGTATAATTTGGAAATTCGTAGTCCAAGTTTTTTACTGTTTATTAAAGGTATTGTGTGTGTATACAAATTTTGACATTGTAACAGAAACAAGATAGGAAAGTATTTTTTACTAATTAGAAATGTTTTTTTTTTTATTATCGCGTATTTTCACGGTTTTTTTGTTCTTATCTTAAAAGAGATGTGTCTAAATGAGCTCTAATGAGATTTACTTAATTGTTTCTTGGTTAACAAAAGCTGTTAATTACCAAAAGTCTGGTTCAAAATACAGAAAAGTGAAAAAAATTATCTGATGCAGCTTGGTATGTAATGTATAAGTATGTTTTCTACAAATCACGAATGTTGCGACGCCGCGACGTCATACTGTACGCGTACGCAGTACGTTTTCTAATAAACATAACATAGCATTTTATAAGGTAACTGATGTAACGAGTGACGATACGATAGTAAGGAGTACTAATTGTCATAGTAACGAATACATACGGGTACCCTTTTTTTCGTTACTTTTACAGCTCTAATTGGCAGATAAGAGCCATGGCATTTGCCTAAGTAAGTGAACTCGAAGACCTGATGTATAACACACTTAGTTTCAGTGTTTTGTGACTTTTTTATTTGTTTGGCCATATCTTTAGCAAAAATAAGGCTATTGAAATTGGTCTAACAATTAATAAAATCAGAGATTTGAATTCCTATATAATAATATATATGGTTAAATAAACAGAAACAAAAATCACTATTATAGAATTACACTCTGGATGGACCTTAAAAAAGCAAAACTATATACACTTTGGTTGTAGTACCACCAGCATGCAAGTGGTCAAGCATTAATTAATAAGAACTAGTTGCCCCTTTAGCACTGGCAAGAACATATAATAGGCTGAATATAGATGAATGTAATAATTACACTTATAACATGTAAACATCTTAGTATTAATGTTTATATAAACTTAACAAATATGCTGTTAAAATTGAATTTGAAAGTAGTAATTGAGAATCATCTTTATGTTATGCCACTATGATATTGCTGAAATAGAATGATACATTTTAATCTTTTCTATTCCAGACAGAAATTGCTAAGAGGCTTAGTGCTATAATAGGGCAGGTTTTGCCATTTTTAGCCCAGGAACATCATCAGCAAGTTGCTTCGGCTGTGGAGAGGGCAAAGCAGGTCACCATGTCTGAGCTTAATGCTATCATTGGGGTAAGTTTTCATCCTCAGTTATGAGAAAGATCTTTGATAAGTTCGGAATGTTCTATCAATTCCAATGTTAATCATGATCTAAGATGATAAACATTACTGTTGCAAAAATAATAATGAAATTGAAAAGTATTTCTTAAAGCTTTTTTTTATTTTAAGTATTACCTTCAGCTACGCTTTTGTTTACTACATCTAACCATCTTATCTTAAACATCTATTATTTTAATATTTTTTTTGTATCGAGTTTGCTATTCAAACTGAAACAGAATGATGACAGTACAAAGAATAGGTAAAAAAAAGTTGCTGGTTACAGAATCTGAAATTATTTCAATTTGTTTACATTTATATTTGTTAAATTGAAAAATTTTAGGATTCATAAAGTGCTTTGACTGAGCGTTATTTTTATTTAATATTTCCGCAGCAACAGCAACAACAGGGTCTACAGCAACTTCTTGTAAGTCCCATAAATCTGTGTATTCATATTGTTTGTTGTGATTAACATTATTGGTTGGCAATTGTTTTATGTTGCCATTTCTTTAGATAAACTTTTTTTGTGATTAACTGGTATCAACATGTACCTGATAAATTTTGCATTTTCGATTTGTGGTGTATATATGGTATACTTTAGTGTATTATTAGAGATCCTGTGTTTAAAATTATATATAAATATGGCTGAGAAATAACCCCAATGAGTTTGTATGAATAAGGGAATATCCAAACTTTTACTGAAAGAGTATTATTGTCTTCATTACAAGATAGGAATAGGTAGTTTACTAACATTATTAACTAATATATTTTTATGAACAGTCAAATTAATACCGATTATCTCCAATTTCTCAACTTAAGTAACTGACTAGAATTCATAATATTTTAAGTAAGGAAGTTAGATTTTAATGCTTTTGTTCAGGTGATTACAAAAGTCTTGTATCAGTCTTGTTATGTTTAAAAATGGTTGAATGTACCAATACTAGCTCATAGTAGAAGTTGAACTACGTTTGTAATTTTCGTCGCGTCTGCCAGCGTCTCGGTAGGTCAGCGGTCAGAGCACTCGCCCGAATAGCGAAAAGTCGTGGGTTCGAATCCCCTCTGAGGGCTCGGAGGGGTAGTTGTTTTTTAGGGACGTATTTTATATCTTATAGAAATATTGCATTGTGAATGCTAAAAATAAAATACATTCAATAATTGAAAAGTTATCATCCGTTTGATACAATACAACTATGAAAATGCAAAAGTTGATGTTTACAGGCGCTGTGTTAACCGATACCATTAACGTTTGTGTAATTGGAAAAACTAATTGAACTAAAGTCATTTATTATTCTCTAACTTCACAACTCATTGTTTGCAAGCACCGTAGCATTTTCCACTTAGTTGTAGCCTCTAACAACATGCATAAAGTATGCTTTGTGTCATTGCAAATTTTGTAAGTTTTAGTTATAAATGTAAAATGTACTATTTGTCCTTCTTCCATTATAAATATTTCTTTTGAACATTAGATGCTGTTGCAAAGGAGTTATTTATTCTTTAAGAATACGCAAGCTATGCTTTTCCGATTTGTATTATAATATTAATTGTCTTGTTATGTAATCGATGGAGATACTTATCTTATGAACTGTTTGACATAATTATAATTAATAAAACAGAAAGCTTTTTTAATTTCATTATTACTTATGTGACTATTTTTTCATAAAAATCTTATAAATCACACTATATCATACAGTTTATCACATGATCTGTTTTTGAATTTGTGACGCATTTCGTTAACACTGTTAACAAAATCATTGCTATGTTAATTGGACTAGAGATAAAGAGGTTTTATGGAAACCATCATGTACGCAAATATAAAATACTTATATCAATATTTATGTTGTCACATCTAATAACTTGTTCAATATTTACACTGCATAATGCTTGAAGGGTTGCGATAGTGCTGTGTAAAAAACAAAGTTTTTATTCAATGTTTATCACTTTCCACATTTTAATGATTTGCATGAATTGTGGGAATATAATGGTCTTACTAACTAAAAATATAGGTATTATTGATCTTTTTAATATTTAAAGTAACAATCTGATTTATTCAAGAAACGAAACCTATTAGAGCTTATTACGTATTACATACAAATTTGATTATAGAGGAAGCAATTCAGAGTTATTTTTATTAGATATGGGATTGATAATGTTAGTTAATAATGTAAAATTTGTTCTCAGCAACAGATACATGCGTCGGCGGGTCTATCGCATGGTGTCGCTGGTGCTGGGGGGCTATTAGGCGCTGGGGGGTTATTATTTGCACCGGGGGCGGGGCCTCCGCCTCCACCTCACTTGCCGCCTCCTGCACACAAGGTTGGTTTACTGACTTATTACTTTCTATGTTATACTAGCTGAACCGGCCACGCGTTGCTATGTTATAAATTAAAATGAAGCTTATCCTACGAAAAAAAAACATCAAATTTGGTTGAGTAGTTTCGGAGTTATATATAGATATATTTTATGATTATTTATTTATGTACACCGATGATTAATGCAGTAATATATTTACATTATACAATTATTTATATGCTAATTGCACAATTTCTTAAAGGAATTTTCTTTTTATCATTAACTTTAAGATTGTGTGTTTCAAAATTACAGACTTAGATACTTCATGATTTAATTACTTTCCATTTTTTATGTCTTTTCTGCTTTTTGTATGGAATTTACAATTTTAATAAAATAATATGGTGTGAAGTAGTAGATACTAAATTATACTTTGGTCATGAGTCGAGATTTTATATTATAAATCAGTTTTCGATGCCATAAATTTGTTCTTTTGTTATCAAACTGATTTCCAGTTATTCTTAAATAAAAAAGATTTTAAACCATCGAAACTATCGTAGTGTTCTTCTGTAAAATATGGGTCAGTTCTGAATGGTTTTAGTGAGGTTGTCATTGTCAATATATTAATATCCCCACTGCAGGGGTACAAGCCTACCCTATTGTTGAAAATGCTGTAGGTTCAACGAACCATGATCCATCATACGCGCTCATTGTGGATTTATGGGTGCAGATAAACTAGGAACCAACACTTTCACAGACAAGACAGTAAATTTTTGGTTAACTATTCAATGACCGCTTCTTGGGATTGTCACTTAATCTCCTATCAGAATAATAGGCACAACGCACAAACTGCTGCGCTATCGAGCTCCTCAATAGTTAGTTAGCTTTGCGGGACTTTATCCACGCTTAGCCTCTTGATTGCCATTGTACGTATCCTAAGTTTTCTTCCTACTTCAGCCAACCAAATCATACCAGAATGTTTACAGCATTTTTAGGCCGCTGTAGGCCTCCGGGAGTGATGTTGCGTATTACAAAAGCTGTGCACATTAATCTACCACGCTCCTGCGTTCCATAAGCACGTGCTGTGGAGTTTTTCCGCCTTCATGCAATCTCTCCATAGAGGGCTGTCAGTCACATCCATTGCCCTCGTCCTGGAGTGCCTCCATTATATTGTATCAATCCTTTTTAATATATGTGAGATAATTTGCCATTGACTCTGCCGGATGTATACTTACAAAAACAGTTACAAGATTAACATTATCTTGTTAGGTGGAGCTGCCCCCGCCAGCTGATATAAAGCCGCCCGTGTTGCCGGGCGGACCAGCGCCCCCTCTACTTCCCGGCCAACCGCAACCTCGAGAGGATGACCGGCTAGTTTCTTCTAGGGTTCTACAACAGGTGAGGATTTTTTTTATAGAAAATAGGCATGCGCTTGACCACTATCTCGCCTGATGGTAAGCGACGATGTGATCGACGTGACGCGTTTACCTAGAAGATACCTATTCACTCGTGACTTGAAGACCCCTAAATTGTATGTGTCAGGAAACACAGATTCAGGCAAAGAGTTACACTATTTAGCAGTACGTATCACGAAATTAGAATTAAAACGCTTAGTGCGACTCTTTGGTATATCTGGTATATAATGGTGTCGCCTATTTGTAAGTCTGGTTGTCCGATGAAAAAATGGGGACGGCGGAACAACGTTGTGCAATTTTGCTGCATACTCTCCGAAAAGTATCCTATAAAAAACGGCTAGGCTTGCTACCTTCTGTTTATAGATCCATTATGACGCAGTTTACTTATTAGACTCTTATCAATGCTTCCCATATTATCATTTAATTTGTCCATTGATGCATCCATCATTTACTTTCATACAAACTCATAATTATCAACACTTTTTCGACATTAAACTTCAGATACTATTAGCCTAAAGTAATGACTGCGAGGCTTATGTTATAGATCTTAGGGTAATCGATAGACATATATGATATATATACTTCGCGGTAGCCTATTGGTTGAAATGTCAGCTTTAACTCAATTCGGCCGATCCTCGCCTATGCACTACGTATATGAGCACATTCGTAATATATGCATTTAGCTTACTTACGAGTGATTAACGGGAATATTAATAATTTGTTTAACGCTTTATTAATACTCTTTAAAAAAAAACAAGTAATATTTATAGAAATGAAAATATAGAACTCGGTACAAATGCTACCAGTATTCTTCTTCACACATGAATTTGTTGGACTCGAACTATAGACTGTTTGGCGTCGCGGGTAGGGTCACTTTCGCGAGGCAATTAATAAATAACAATTGTAAGGAGATAATAACACAGGTCAACAAAAATTTTACCCAGAGACGTGAGTATACTTTTCCGAAGGATTTTGGTGTGCTGAACCCAAATCCGGTAGCAGAATTTCTCTATCACGTCAGGTTTTTGAGATATTCTAACCTAAAAGTGCAAAAACGCCGTTTTCGCCCATTTTTGAGGTTATGTGATCCTTCAGTTTTAGTATACCTAAAAAACTACAGGGGTCATCTTAAAGTACAAGTCTTGAACTTTCAAATGGCGTTGAGTTTGTTTACAAATTCTTCTTCTTTTTTTTTTGCTGAGATTTTTCTCAATTTTGCTTCATGCTACCTATACTGTCATCAGTTTAGTTTAGATCAGTTTCAGTGACGTGATATAGCAATTCTGCGACCGGATTTGGATTCAGCACACCAAAATCATTCGGGAAAATATATAAAAAATAACAAGAAAGTTTTCTAAACATCGATCTTTTTCAACACTTTTTATACAGAATGCCGCATTCCAACGTCGTTCCGTGTCGCCACACGAACGCGAACAGAAGTACCGGCCGCGTTCGCCCGCGGAGCCGGAAGCATTGGACGTAAAACGTAGGAAGGAGGAGAAGGTACTCAGTCATGTGAGTCTGTGTAGTGTATGTGGCTTTACTATTTACTCGCTTGTTTCGTTCGTTTTGACAACGCATTCTGGCGGTTATTTTGTATCGTAAAATTTAAAAAATAACAAACATCGCAATAAATAAAATATTAATTGGATAATATTTAATAAAAAATAATATTTATAGGTGTCACTGCAAAGTGTCGCAAAACTCGATAAATGGCTTTAGTTGGTTGATTAGTTGATATGGAAATAGACTCGCGAACATAAAGAATTTTAACAATACCGCATACATATTGGATTCTATTAATACAAGATGCAATTCGTTTGTTGTAACACACAATAGCATATAAAAGTGTCAAATTCAGTGAGCATAAGAATCATTATTTTTTTATACTGCATTACAACCGCCAGATAGCCTCAATAGTTGCCTATAGGTCTTGCTTGAATTAAATCCACATTTATAATGCTTAAAGACGTAGCTTTCCCTGTGAGAAAATTTTAAGTTTTATTGCTGGTTTAGCTATATTTACAATTAGGACAAGATGACTAACTAATTTATCGAATTTTTAGGACAGCGATGCTGAAAAAAGCGATCAAGATCTTGTTGTTGATGTAGCTAATGAGGTAAGATGGGTTTCGAGTAGTTTGCAAGTGTTTGCAGTTGTTTACAGCTGTTCAAATGAAAATGCACCTGCTTAATCTTAGTTTCTCGTCTTTGTATGTTTTAATAGAATTTACTGCGAAGAATGATACGTAATATTTATATTAACAGTTTTATATAACACAGGTTGAATTTCTTATGTTTGTATTACATTAGTCACAAATTTAAGATTCTTAAAAAAATGGAATGTTACTGTGTTTCACTTTTTCTACGTAATATTTAGTGAATTTGCTAGAAATACAATATTTAGTTTCGTGAGATGACGAAAGTGCTTTATCTGACCGACTGGCATCATTTTCTTGTCCAAAAGATAACAATAATCAAATAAAACACTATGGCAAAAAGACTAACAGAATTAAATATGAAATTTTGTATGCTGTTTACTGAAAATAAAACATCAACCAATCAATCGAAATTATTTACGTGTACAAATTACACGTCCACTGAAGCTCAACTCACTATTTACAAACTTAATAAAATTATGTGATTAATCATTTAAAAGCATATTAATCCGTATTCAATGCATTCCTCGCTGACAGGACAGGATTTAATATTTAATATAAGCACGCTACGTAAACATTGTCTGTGATTCGTGTGAGCTATGTTGATGTTAAGAAGTAAGTTTTTACAATGGGGGAAAGAGAACCCTCCCATCCCAGAAAAAATCTCCCATTATAAGACTTAGCATTTTCTTTTTTAATTAGTTATAGTTATTGGCTATGTAGCTTTAAAAGGTATGGCATTACAGGAGGAGAGGGGATCCCCAAGTGTTCGCACGGAAGGCGGTGAAAGAACAGAGAATGGTCCTAGGCCTCCTTCCCGGTCAGGTTCGTCTTCTAGCCGATCAACGCCCAAAAGTTCTAAGGATGTAAGTGTCTTTAAAAACATTTCGTTGTTTTCAGAATATCAACATAGAAAACAAAAATTATTAGTTATCTGCAATTAGCAATTTTAAAATTTCCTTAGTTACAGAAAAAATATTTTATTTATTTAATTTATATTAATTAACGCTCTAGTGTTAACGCTTTTAAGTCTAATCTAATTTATGATTACTTTTACTATATAGTATATAATTTTTGCATACTTCTCTCTTTATCGGGGAAAAATATCATTCAATCAAAAAGAACCATTATCAAAGCCGTGATAAGGATTAAATCAGACTGCGCGCTATAGAGCATGATATAATGCTTTCGGGTTTTAAGGGGTTAAGTCACCCTGTCAGTCGCAAACCTGCTGCTGATGCTATTGCTTATCGATCTCCTCGTTATTAAAATAATTAAAATAATTTTGGTTACACCAGTCGCGAATATCTTATAAACAGGTGGCACACTTCAATTGCTTCGATTCGCTTTCCTTTGTACTTTATAGTGGTTGTTGTAGTTTTTATAAAAGAAATATATCAATATGTCTTCCATTGGGTTCTATTATCTACGAGTATTCCAAAACCAGATCAAATAAATGTTCTTTCAACATGGCTAGCCTTCACAGGAGAATTAGACTAACACTCTCTCAAAAGTTACGGCATCACATATATGTACATTTGGCAGTTTAATCATATATGAAAACGTATATAAATTCTCAAAAATGTATATGTTGTTTTTATTTAATTTTTTGCATTCACAATGCAACATATGGGTACATTAAGATATAAAATACGCGTGTAAAAAACAACTACGCCTCCGGCTGAGGGCTCGGAGGCGTAGTTGTTTTTTAAACGCGTATTTTATATCTTAATGTATATGTTATTAAGGTCGAATATTGAATTGCAGGAGAAACCAGGTACTCCAGGAGCTAAAATGGGTCGCGCGTCTACACCTACAGGCTCGAATCGCTACGGGTTCCCAGGGTATGCTGGCTACAGACCACCACATCCTTACGATGCGAATCACCATCGGGCAAATGGCATTGCACCAGCTAAACCGTAAGATAAAATATTATAGCACCCTCATCCAAGTATTTCACTTAGTTTTAATTATATATTAGTCTTACTAACAGCCGTTTTACGTATAATGTTAGTATATCTTATATTATTAATCTATTTTAATGCAATATTGTTATCTACAAATAAAATTTTAATAGGTTTGCATAGTTTAATTTATTTTCACTTTTTGCATTCATATTGCCATATTTCGGAGTTTTTTTATGCTTACGCTTGTATTATAAATTTTATAAGTTTGCATAATATAATTAAAATACCATATACATATTAACATAGCTTTCAAGTTTCTTTGTTACTAACAGATTATAAGCCTTTGTTTCGCGAAGTAAAAGACAAAATGACAGGTATTTTAATTGTGAAACCGAAGGAAAGATTTCTTTTGAGTCAATGTAACGGCTGTGCATTGAAAAAAATGGTATTGCCTGCTTGCCACATATTTATCACTCACAGCAATCTTTTTTTATAATTTTAGTGCTTACTCATATCACACGTGCGGTGGGCCTTTACAACCTGTTCCATTCCCGGCGGACGCTCTCATGGGCCCGGGAATTCCTCGAGGCGCAAGGCAAGTGGCGGCCTTGCCTCACGGCGAGGTGGTATGCGCCGTCGCCTTGTCCTTGAGCAACGGAGCAAGGCACGCATACACAGGAGGCAAGGGCTGCGTCAAACTATGGGACATCACGAATCCTGTCTCGCCTACGACGCTGGAACCTTTATCGCAACTGGACTGTTTGGTGAGTTTATTTATTATCATGATTTAGGTAGCAGTATGGGATAATACATTTTATTGCTTTACACACACACACACACACACACACACACACACACACACACACACACACACACACACACATGCATTTTAGCATAATACTTTGTGCATAAGTTGTTGGTAAACCAATAAATAAATAAATGGCAACGCGGGGTGGTTAAATTATTGTATCACATCCATTAGAAATTTCTTCTCGGTAAAATAAGGTATGATCCACCCATACAGTCCAATGCAAGTGAACAAGTAGTTTCTTCGCAATAGTATTGGATTACAATGAAAGTAAAATGTCTATTGCTGATTAGTAGGGCACGGATAAATATGTATCAAAAAATGCAAAACATGTACATATAATATGGACTAAAAAATGTAAAATATGGAAAAAATATGGAGTATAAAATAAGAATATCTTTCATATTAAACATTGTTTATTATGAAAAATTACTATGCAGTAACAGTTACATTAAAAATATACATATAAAAAGATAGCGAAATGTTCAGGTAATTCAAATAAAAATATGAAGATTTATTCATCTTTCTCTAAACCTGTCTTATTAATTTGATTGCAGTACACAATCAAATGTTTTTTTTTAAATATCTATCGAAATTAAAACTTTATCTATTTGGCCTAAATATAGCCTTATATTGGCTGAAAGATCAAGATGATGTAGAATGAGGGAGCGTAGGTACGACGAATAATATGCGAAGAGAAATGACACACGCGCGGTCGTGTGGTGGCGAGAATGCAAACACGTAAAATTATATCAATTTTTGTGAACTAAATCATGTTTTATGATAAACGAAACGAAAAAATGGATGATTGTTATATTTTTTTTGTAAAATATGGACTTAACCATGAAATATGGAAAAATATGGAAAGAAAAATTAGTTTTTCACAATCTATATACGATAATCTAGGTAGAGAACACATACGAGAGCGAAAATCGTGTAAATTAAAAATATGTATATACATGTTATCCGGGCCCTACTGATTAGCATACCACAATAGTCATACTGAATTATTGAGTAATAAGAACTCCGGCATTGGGAAAACTGCCTTTTTACTAAACGGAATGCCAACACTTCTAACGTAAATGTTCAGTGATCACTATATGCCACTTTCGAAAATTCTGTCATTAAAACTTTATCTGAGTTTGTAGCACTGCTCTCATTCATCCAACATTAAATATATAAAATATCCTATTGTCCAGTTGCTAAAGGTTTCTCAATTAATTCCAAAAGTAAAACAAGACAAGTGGCGCTTTAAAGTACAAACTGGATTAAAGCACGTAAATAGCAGCGTTTTTGTTTGCTAATTTTCCTTTGAGTTTTGAAGTTCGTTCAATAGTTCTTATGATTGTTGCAGCAAAGGGATAACTACATCAGATCTGTGAAGTTACTACCAGACGGGCGGACGTTAATAGTGGGAGGAGAAGCTTCAAATCTCTCTATTTGGGACTTGGCATCTCCCACACCGCGAATGCGCGCGGAACTCACATCATCTGCACCCGCGTGCTATGCACTCGCTATTAGTCCCGACTCTAAGGTAAGTAACTTGTAATTAAATAATGATAAACTTTATTCAAATGCTCTTAAATTTAATTATAATTTCATTTAATAATGATAAATTTCTTTCAAATGCTCTTAAATTATTTTGAATCACCTAAGATTTATCTCGCACCCAGTCTGGATGTCTTAACGGACAAGAAGAACAACGTGAAATTTAATTTTGTATTCCATTGTCTTGTCTCCTGGGAGGGGTGCCATTTTCTAGGCAAGCGCGTCACATCCTAGATCGCATCGTCGCTTACCATCAGGCTAGATAGCGGTCAAGCGCCTGCCTATTTAGTATATAAAAAAAAAAAACAAATCTTTTGAGGCGATTACCAAACCTCTGCCTTCCGATGCCGAAACATTCGTTCTAAAAAGAAATATAACGCAACGCAATAATAGATTTAACTTATTTAACTAATGTTTTCTGATTATATAACTATCACACTAAACTTGTTATAGATTATTTCAGTATTAGAGTCAATAATCTTAATAACATTAAAGAACCATGTCACATTGAACTGACAGCATAAAAACAAACAGCGGAAAGGAAGTAATCAAATGCCGAAATGTGACATAACATAACTCTGTGTTTTATAATTTTATATATTATTTGATCACTTGTGAGCCGATTCGATTTTTTCTAATGTTTTTCTATTATAACAATTTATAACTCTATGTTGTATATATATTATCAATCTTGACTCTATAATGGATTGTTGTTGATATTCAACTGTCATTACCAGTGGTCGGAGTAGGTATATTGAATTAAGGTCACTGACATCAAACGTATATGTTAATATGGATACGCCTCCGAGTTTCCGGATTATTATGATAAAAATACCGAAACATCGAAATTATTACATGAAACTAGTTAAAAATGTATCAATACTCTCAACGCTATGCTGCTAGTGGCGTAGATGGCCAGAATTTAATAGTAAAAAAAATTGGTTGCCTGTAAAGTCGATATACGGGCGAAAGTTTTACGTGACAACGACTTTGAGTGGTAAAATAATTTTAATGTGAATATTCATTCGTATAGTAGGAAGAAGGATGAAATAATAGTAACAATTTAAAACATTTATTTATACAAAGAATTATATTTAAAACATTAATTTATACAAAGAATCTCGCACTGAATTTCATATATCACCGCCTAAGCGAAATAGAAGCGCAAGACATGAACCGGTGTGTATGCCTATCTCTCTCACTCTCTCTCTCGCTCTGTCTCTCTCGCTCTTAGGCGGGCTAACCATGCCCGAGTGGAAGGGACGCGTGCCTCTCACTCGCTCTCATTTATAAAATGATATAATAATAATATTCATTTCAACACACGACATCCGGCAAACAGGGTCTTTTGTCCTCTTATGTCTATGCTCAACGCATCTGACCAATTAGAATCAAGTATCCTGGATGACTCATTGACTGTTTGTTCGAAAACAATGCTCGCACCGACATCCAGACCAAGTGGCTCACTCACTTATTTCGGTTCGTGGAGTGCGCTTATTTTATGTGTTGTGAATATCTTGACTTGACCCTGGCTTGTGTACTGTCTTCTGAAATCTACTTAAAACGACGAATTTGGCTTATAACTACGGACATCGATTTATTACTCTTGGATTGGGCCCATTTGAAGTTGTTTTTGTACGGGTAAGTTTTAATTATTTTCACTATTTAAGAAGGTTTTAGAACTTGGAAACAGTTAAAATATCACTTTATAGCAATCATCATAGCGCATGAGAGTCCGGTACGCACACCGCAGGGCTATCACCGCTTCAGTTAAAAAAATCACTTTATATGAAACAGAATTTCATTATCGACTTTACAGTTGTGTATGTATATATTGTAAATTTAAATCATTGTTTTAGGTGACATATAAATAAATATGGCAAAGGTCAAGGCTGAAACAGTGCTAAAGTGGTTATTGCACTATCCTGAGCTACTTTACGATAACGCTAGTGGCACTATATACTGTACAAAGTGTGAAAGTCATTTGAAAGCTGTGAATAGAGGCAACATTACCAAACACATTGAAGGCGCTGTACATCAAGGAAAATTTAAGAGACCGCAAGAGGAATTTTACTTCGACCTCATTAAGTTCCTGATTCTATGCAATATTCCTTGGTCGCAAATGAAAAATCCAGCGTTCAAAGAGTTTTTTCAGAAATATATGTGCAGTACTTGTTGTTGCGTTTGTACCAATCGTAAAGTGGTTGACGAATCACAGTTACGAAAAGTTTATTTGGAGAAGTTTTATAGGAATAAAATCAATTCGATTTATGAAATTAATAAAAATGAGAAACTATGGATATCGCTGGATGAGACAACAGACATTTTTGGTCGATACATAGTCAATTTCCTAATAAAACCATTGCATCCTAGTAATAGTGCAGGCCGGCCTTATTTGATTGCTTGTAAAATGCTAACAGCAGTAAATGGACAAACAATAACACAATTTGTACTGCAATGTCTAGAAAATTTATGGCAAAACACTTTTGAAGCGAAAGTTGACAATATTTTAATGCTTTGCACTGACAGTGTCGCGTACATGCTATCTGCAGGGCGAAATTTAAAACATTACTTACCTGAAATGAAGCATGTGACATGTTTGGCGCACGCTCTTCATCGTGTAAGTGAGCAGATAAGGTCAGAATACAACGATATTGATATTCTTATATCAAATGTTAAAAAAGTATTTTTAAAGGCTCCTAGTAGGGTAAACATTTTAAAAGAAAAATATCCTGACTTACCGTTGCCTCCGCAACCAGTCATTACCAGATGGGGTACTTGGTTACAGGCAACATCTTACTACGCTCAACATTTAGATAAAATAAAAGAAGTTTTATCCTGCTTGAGCAGTTCTGATGCTATAGCCATACGAAACGCAAAAAACATTTTGGAAAAACAAAATTTAGAAAATGATTTAAAATATATCGAAGAAAATTACTCTATTATACTACTAGCCCTAAAAGAGTTACAAAAACAAAATTTATCTCTAGCTGATTCACTTTTAGTATTTGATCAAGTAAGGGCTACGCTTAACGAGTGCAATAATGAGAATATAAAAAATAAAATAGAATCAGTTATGGAACGAAATCCAGATTTAGATACAATTAGAGAATACAGCGAGAGTATTGAAAAAAGCGTAGCAAATAATCAGAAACTTTATTTCAAATTCGCTCCATTGACATCTACAGATGTTGAACGATCATTTTCCACTTACAAATGGATCTTAGATGTTAAAAGAAATAGCTTAAAAATCGAAAATATTGAAAAAATTATAGTTATTTATTTTAATTGTATAGAGACAGAAAATCAAAATGTAGAAATTGTAACCGATGAGGATTAAAAATAATTGTTTTTAATAAAACTGTAATAATGATTATTTGTATTCACAATAAACAATTTTGTTTGCTTACATATGGTTTTTTATTTTATTACTCTATTTACCAAATTTTTGGAAACTCCGGTACATTCCGGAAGAAATGCATGTCCATGTTATGATATCATGACGCAAGTATCTAAAATCAATATACCTACTCCGACCACTGGTCATTACATATCACAAATTTTTGCCTGTATACCACTATGTCTTGCTTATAGAGGATAGCAGAAAATTTGGGTTCAATATATATTTCAGTTTAATTTTTACTTTTTTTAATAATATTGCTGTATTGTGTCCGGCAGAGAAGAATAACACTAACTCTAAAAAGTTTACTAAAAGGAGATAATAGCCATAGAAGATACAAAATGGACAACAGCTTTTCCGAATTTTGGCCTGCTAAGCCTGGGGCTTATGCAAAACCCCAAAATTTTTGAGTAAAGCTTTTGATCCGGTGTGGTTCTATTTTATTTGAGATGATGATGAAATATCAAAATGTATGTTTACAACACTCAAAATATATTTCATCATCATCTCAAATAAAATAGAACCACACCGGATTTTGCGTTCAAAATTAAAAAAAATAACTATTATTTGTTACCAATTTATTAAATAGTAGTATTGTGCATCCTTTCTTTACACTCCATAACTTATTTTTGTAGGTTTGCTTCAGTTGTTGTTCAGACGGCCACATAGCGGTATGGGATCTACAAAACCAAACTTTAGTTAGGCAATTCCAAGGTAAGCTAACATTGATTTCACATGCGTCAATTTAAACACTGAATACCGATTACCGTCTATTCCCAGTCGTTACAGTGGATAAAGTCAGTCGACTTTGCTACTAATGAGGAGAAATTGTCTTTGTCACAAATGACGAATGGGGGAAACCTATTTTCCCGGTAGTCCTTATTGGCACTTTTGTCACTGTCACAAATATCTGTTCACATTTAATCATGCCATTGATATTTTTATATAACTTTTAAACAAAATACATACATCATGTTGCTTTTCGGTAGCATAGTTAATTTTGAAGTCTTTCAAATCTGGAAAATGAAAAATTGCCCTTTATCCCCGTCAACAGTTTTCTATTTTTTTTGTCGTTTTTGTAGGTCATACAGATGGTGCGTCGTGTATCGACATAAGTCCAGACGGGACACGGCTATGGACTGGCGGGTTAGACAACACAGTGCGTTCTTGGGACCTTCGGGAAGGTCGCCAGCTGCAGCAACACGACTTTTCTAGCCAGATATTCTCGCTTGGCTATTGCCCCACAGGTATGCTTACTTACAATATAACATCATTAATAGGTGATCAAGGCGGCGTAGATTTAGATTGAACGTACAAGTTCAGCTTGTGGGATTTGCCAAACCTTTATACCACGTCAATGGAACGAAACACGCGGTTGACGATGCGTCTTTTAATGTATTCCGTGTTATAATTAATTGTAGATGATATTTTTGTACTTTTAATGATTATAATAATTGTTTATTTTACATAAAACGTATATCAGCACTCGCCTAAATTGCGAAAAGTTGAAGGCTGGGTTCTTACCTGAGAGCTCGGAGAAGAGGCTATTTATTAAAGGAGTTTTTAATCTTACAGAAATGTGGCGTTTTAAACACAAATAAAATAAATACATCGATATAATTTATTCTAATTTACGTTTTGTCGGCAGGTTCATGGTTAGCAGTAGGCATGGAGAACTCTCACGTAGAGGTACTGCATGCAGGCAAGCCAGATCGCTACCAACTATTGTTGCACGAGTCGTGTGTTCTCTCGCTGCGGTTCGCGGCATGCGGCAAGTGGTTCGTGTCTACTGGGAAGGATAACTTGCTCAATGCCTGGCGGACGCCATACGGCGCTAGTATATTCCAGGTGAGCATGAAGTTTTGGTTTCCGGGGTAAGTTAGAATTAGAGGTGAAAACTTCAAGGAAAAAATCCATATCTAAGGAAGTATACCTGAAAATTTCCAAAACTTCCGGCAGTTTTGAAAGTTTTTAAAAATATTTGTTGAATAAATATTAACATACTTATATAGTATACGAGCTTTTGCCCGCGGCTTCGCTCGCATAAAAAAAGTTGCCTATGTCACTCTCCATCCCTCCAACTATCTCCACTTAAAAAATCACGTGAATTCATCGCTCCGCTTTGCCGTGAAAGACGGACAAACAAATAAACAGACAGACACACACACTTTCACATTAGAATATAAGTATGGATAGGTAGGCACTTGCAAAACACGACGATTTATTTAAAGATAAGTAAATTCGCCGTACATTCAGTACGGTGAAGCGGCTTTTGTTTGGAGGATTGACGCCACTCGCGCGTCTGGCCGGCGCTACCCCCCGGCCCGCACCCACACCGCGCTTTTCTAATCGATTTTATGATAGTTGCGTGCACGCAGTAACAGTGAATAGTCGTGGATTATTTGTATATGGATATAATTCTCCTGTTGCTTAGTGCCTTTGTAGGTTAATTAATATGCCCCGTCACGTATCAAAAATATGGGATTATTTCGAGGTGATTAATGTGGACGGCAAAAAAACAGCAAGATTGTCGTAGACATTTTGGAATCAATGCTACAAATCTATTATGAAAACTTCCAAAGTTGCTGATAAGTTTTGGAAGTTATGAGGAAAACTTCCGGAAGTAATCCTGAAATATTAGTTTCGGAAAGATTCCAAGGTTTTCACCTCTAGTTAGAATGTCCTTGTCCGTAGTAGAATCCACAAACGGCCCTTGCAAAAATGCAAGAACAAGACCAAGACTGCAATCTCGATCAAGATTTGAGCAAGAACAAGACTAAGCTTGCGACACTCTTGCGTCTTGCAAGACTGATTATGGGCAACACTACCTCCATCCCTTTAGCGAGCATTAAGCCGGGTGGAGGGATGGTCGAGGTCCCACATAACGTAACGTAGTTTCTTAAGTATATATAAAAAAACAAGGGTACAATGACCTTACTGACAATATATGGCGCTAGTATATTGCTAGTGGGCATGAAGTCGCATGTGACGGTATTCTCGTCCGCGGGGGTAAAAACGGTTGCATGACGCCATATGGCGTTAATATATACCAGTTGGGGGTATAAACTCGATGCCCTACTTTTTTGTAATACTATTTGTCTTTGGTATACAATATACGTTGGCGAATAATGAACTTGTGCAGAACAACTAATAATAATTAGTACGTAATGTACATAATAACGAATGATGATTAGTAAATAAGTTAGTCGAGTCAATTAAGTAAGTAAATAATAATTTATAATCATATTCAAATCACTGTACTTAGTTTATTAAATAATTTATCTCAATGTATGTATATAAATAAATAAATAGAATTTTTTAATTTAGAATGACAGCGAAATTAACGCCCTTCCTATTGATATCACTAAGGCGGGGGGCGGAGTAATATAAAATAGACGCAGCAAGTTTTCAGCGCTCAGCCGCGCGAGCGCGACCGTATGAGCACGTAAGCTAGCTTAAGACCTAGACTAATGAAATTAATAGTTTTAATTATGTAATAATGTTTTAATGAATAATGATTTAATAAAACAACAAGCGCGGGTGAGACCAATTTAACTGATAGAGATAAATAAACTTCGTGTCTCTTTCTAGCAGAAAAAATTGTGTCAAAGCCAGAACAAAGGAGAGGTCCTTTGACCAAACGAAAACACGAAATATAGGGCGTGAGTTTGCTCTGCTAGGCATGAATTCTATTATGGTGCTCACTACGACAACAAAACAGAAAAATTGATCAACCTGCAAGATTCTTGGAGAAACCCATAATTTTATTGGCAGATAACCAGCACATACAGTATATACAGCACATGTACGCTACAGTCCCGTACAATATTGGAGGTACATACATTTCCTGTAGACAACAAAATGTGAAGTAGGTCTTCTGAATTATAGTCTGTCAAGAGTGGAGATTGTGGCAAAACCGTAATTCGGCTGAAATAATAATTTACTGTTTACTTTAGGCTGTCCTCCGATTGAGATGAATCTTTGACATTTTTCCATCGCTGTCACACAGAAGCGTTGTAATTTAGTGCGAGTAAGGTTGCGACCGTAAGACCCGCAGTTGCTAAATATCAAACTTATCTACCTCCAGAGGATTGAGATCTTATGTGACAGAAAGGAATGTAACGATGGGAAAATATCGAGTCGTGGGCAAATGTGTGGGTACCTCATGATTTAGCAATTCATCATTTTGTTTCAGTCGAAGGAGTCTTCATCGGTGCTCAGTTGTGATATAGCGGCGGACGATAAGTTTATAGTGACCGGCTCCGGAGACAAAAAGGCTACAGTGTATGAGGTGGTGTATTGAGTAATCTCTTAGGTAATTAATAAGGCCAGTTGGCGTATATCAATGGTTGTAAGAGGCTGTAAATGAAGGACAATATTTGGATATCATTATTGTTGAAAAATAAAATTAATTTAAAATATGGACTACCATGACTTGGGTGTGAGCTTGCTCACTTGGAACCCCGACATGACACGGTAGTTCAACTAATGACTTATTCGCGGTGCATATATGTAATTAACGGTTTGGAAGGTTGTTAATCCACATTTGCTGATCTAATTGTATTGAATTGTGTTAAGTTTACAATACTGTCGGCTTAGTTTAATGAACACAGACTATTCCACCCATAGATTGCTATACATGTGCAGAGGAATGTGCGATTATTTATCTGTTAGCAAAGATTTTAAAGTTTATGTTATGTAGTTACGAGCGTTCAAAATCAAAATTAATAGATTTTTTCTGAAATATGAGCGATTAAGATAAAATGTCAGATTAAAAGTTGAGGATCTAATATTAGTTATCTTTGTTTTTCATTTACAGCCATTTTTCAACCTTCAGGGTGTTGATTTATAACTCAATTTAAAAATTGCGTGGTTTGTACACCCTGTTGCTCGGTTTAAGTGTAATTTTAAAATATCTTATAGATCAATGTTGCACCGTTAAGCATGGATATTTTTAGTGTTATTGTATATTTTTATAATGAAATACGAAAATTATTTTTATTATTTTGTATTAGTTTCTCTAGTAAATAAGTTTCTCGGTCCATTTCGTGTATTTATTATTTTAGTTATAATCATAATTATTTTATGATTGACTTTGGATGACTGAATTATTGATTAATGTCATGATATTACAACATACCCTGAGTCACCGAAAAATAGTTTTCTGGCTGATATTTTAGGATGAGTTTGTACATAAGTATTTTAAATCTATATAAATAAATTTTCGAAAGAATTTTGTTTTCAACATGCCACCAAAACAACTTTTAAGATTACTCAGGGTACTAGTTATAATTATCCAAAATGTATAATTTTATATTCTTATGAACTATTTCACGATATAAGAAAACACGCACACGTGCTTGTTAGCGAAAAGCAATATAGTTTGTAATATGAACAAACAAAACTTAAGTTCGACGAAAATGTTTATATACATTGAAACTGACTTCCTGCATCATACACAGAAACAGTGTCTTTATTAGCGGATAAATATTTTCACTACTTCCCAATGGAGGAAAACACCAGAATGAGAATAAGTTATAACTCAGCACTTGGTAGGTACAAAAACTGTATATACATCATTAATTTGACCTGTATTGAAATTCATATAAACATTATTTGACTAAAAACTCTTTAAATGAGTTAACATGACAAGTTCAGTTTTAAAACTTTACAAGACATAAAGACCTTGTAATGTTATTTCTTTTCTCGAAAAAAAAAATGGAAAGTATATAGCAAACTGAACTCTTTGTGTGTGTTTGTGTAGTGAAGTCGTACCTACAAATATTTTTTAAACAAATCTTATTAAATCTATATTAATTATAAAATCAATTTTATGAGGCAGTTCGTCTGGATTTTAAGTTGTATAAAATTCCAACTACTATAAAGCTGTATTGAAGTACGAACTTTATGCTGAGTTTCTGTGTTTGTGACTGGATACGATCTGTGATGTAACCTTTGAACATTTTCCCATATCATTTCTAAAATTGCATTTCTATTTATAAATGTTAAGTACAAGATTATAGTTCCTTGTTATTATTTTAGTATAAAACGAAGAAGTTTTCCAATTTAATGACTGATCAGACAAAAATCTTAAAAGATTCTTCAGAATCGATACTATTTATCTACATGAGGTTGTCATATTTTAAATGTAAGTAATATTTGAAGAAAAAAAAATAATTTGAAATCATGCTAGCAATATATTTTACAAAGTAAGTAAAGGTGGTAACAGATATAAAAATAAAATTTTAGCTAACTAATAACAGCAAATTTACTCAAATGAGGTTAAACTTTTTCCACAACAAGCGTAACTTAGGTTCATTATTTAATTGATGTCAGAAATTGCTTTAATTATTGCCTTTTGATGCTTTTTCAAGGCCTCATTCAAATATACCAACTACTTTACTGCTGGAGCGATTTCATCTTGGTTCTGTATGACTTTCGACAATCATATAAGACAATTCTCAAGTTTTTTATATGAATGTGTCTTTCAAGCAGTTACGGACTCCAGACATAATTACAAATAATCCTATTAATTTTCGTGTACTGGCGATAAATGGTAAAAAGTATTAGCTACTTTTCCCAACGTTTAACTAAATCTAATGTTAACCATATTTTAATTTAACAGCAAGACATCTCAACTACAGACCTGCATTTAATGTTTTACTAAATGTTGATTGAATAGAACATAAAATGATACAATTTTCCTAATTAGTTTAAAACTTAGACCCCTTCGAGATTATTATGTTCTACATTAATTGAAAAAAATATTTGTAGTTTGATGTTTGCTGTCCATACAGATGCTTTTTCTTTTATTAACCGATTCGTTGCTACATACAATTACAGAAACGAAGGCTACGAGTTTCATTTACGTGAAAAATGAAGATAATTTTAGTCTGGGTTGATTTCCCTAAAACTTGATTTGAAGGAGTTATCATCGATTTAAAAATGACACGGTTTCAGTGGCTAACGCCACACGCAAAAAAAGTGATGGCACGATAGGCTTGCCATCAGCAACGAATCGGTTAACAGATAGGCAATGAAATAACAGTATTTGAATTAGTTAAATATAACAGTTGACAATTATTCCGTTATTATAACACATGGATTAAAATTAAGCCGGGTCTATAACTGATACTGTTATTTTTATTTGCTAAAACAGAGAGTGTTAGTTCTAAACCTGAAGTCCTCATTTTATAATAAGGGGAAAAATAATTAAGGTGAAGCAAAGGGTCGAATTTGGAAACATTTTACACCATCAACCAATCTGTAAACAAAAAAATCTTCCTTTCTATCATTAACTTACAATGCAATGTGATAATGGGGCTACATACAACAAAATTCAACAAATCAAGCTCATTGAGAGAAAGTATGATTAATGAGATGCATTGAATGCATTCCGATAAAAATGTTTTTTTTTTCATAATACGCCTATATTCAACCAATGTAAATTATACCTAGTACTTAACAAAAACAAATTTGAATATCATGAATGATCTGCAAATTGTGATATATCTCTCCATTACAAGTGATTTATAGATATTTTTTCTTGTATGCTACATCGGATTTGACTATAAGAAAGTAATTGTTATTTTCCTGCAAATTAAATTGTTATTTTCGTGTAAATTAAATTGTATTACTTTAATTATATTTATTATTTCGATAAATGATCGTATTTTATTTTATACAAAATTGCCATTTCTGTATTATATCGATAGCACACCAAAAAAAAATTTCTTTCATCGATTTTTAACCTTATTTCATTAATATGATTAAGAAACTGTTATATGGTGGTAAGTGGATATGCTGCTCAGTGGTGACTGCCCTGCCCTAAGGGGAGACGGCGCACAATAAGAAAATATTGCAGCTAAAAGAATAAATTCAAAACTAATAGCTAATAATGTGGATGATTGTTTGGTGCAACGGTAGCAATCTTGCCTTTCCTACCGACAGTCCTGGGTTGCAATCCCGAAGGGGCAGCTGTTTGTGTGGGGAGTATTTGTAATTATGTTTTTTCATTATGTTTTTCATTAAAAAGGTTAAAAGTTTTGAATGTTGTGCGTATCTTTAATTTAAAGGCATATATAAAATTATTGTTTAATCTTCTAAACTAACCACGCCGTGTTGGTGAGTTGGTAATAAATAAAAACGATTGAGAATTTGCGAAAGGGATGGGATTCTCGAATTGATATACGGTCACCGTTAAATTAGGCGGTAATGGTTATCTTCTTATAATTTGTAATGTGGTGGACATTAGTGTGCAACACTAGTGAATTGTAAACCATTGACTGTTTGTGAGCATGCACTAGTGTTGGCAAATGAAATAAAACAGCATGAGGTGCTTTTTTCACAATCTTTTTCAATAAGACCACGGATGTTTCAGTTCATCCCAACATATTTTTAATAAGACTTATGAATAGAGGTTATTTTATTATCAATATATGATCGATTGATCACCAACCATTTATTTTGCTCTTATGATACATACATCCATCATCAACTAAATAAGAAGGGCATTATTAGTGAAAACTAGGCTGTGTGGGATTTGTACTCTCTGCTTTTCCTAATGTTCATAATGCATCAAAAATAATCTAGTTATCAGGAACCTCAGAACAATATAGTTATTGTTCTGAGTCAGGAACTTTCCATTTCATGTAAGGAAAGAATGGGCCAAAAAACTAAGATCACTACGTTCATTGTATGCTGTCAGTATACTGGCCAGTGGTAATGACGTAATGAATCGACTCCAAGTTGTTGAAATAGATGCCATATGTAAAACAGTGTGAGAGCGAGAGGGAGGGTAAAAGGTCGTCAAGTAATTTGACACTTTCTTTCTCTTTGACCTGTTCAAAAGGCAACGGATTCATGACTTCAAAGCAGGTGAAGCAAGTGATAGATATCACTGGTTTTGTTTCTCCGGTTGGTGTTCTGGTGGATATTAGTGCGTAATTATGTGTTTATGAACATACAAGTGTGTTGGCAAGTGTAACAAAGCAGCGGAAATTGTCTTTTCCTGCTCTCTCAAGAAGTCCACGGGGAGGTTTCAGTAAAACCCCACACATTTACTGAAAACTAGTAAAAAATATATTACTGACAATAATTATACCTATAATCCGTGCGGTTAAAGAATGGGATTGAAAATGGCGGCTGATAGAGCCGGTACCGTCAGCATAATAAGTAAAAACGCATTAACGATTTGGTAACTAGTAAAATAACTGAAAAACGGTATAAAATATTTTTACCGTTGAAACTATTTCGTTATTTTATTACAATTAAACAGTTTCATATGTCCTATTATTTAATGATCTTTTTGAGACAAATATAATAAAATAAAAATAACGTGTGTACCTACTGAGTTAAAATATTATTAGTAGAGTAGTATAGAAAAAATAATGAAAATAATTCAAAACTTTACAAACTACGCGTTATTATATCGCGTTTATAAACGAATTTCTTCTCGAACAAATAATCGATTGCGTTAAAATCGTTTATTATATCGTTTATTATTTTCATGAATTAATGACAGGGCCCTCTCCTGACTTTGTTTTTTAACGTTATTTTTTTTGTCAGACTGTACTCACGAGTGTAAGTATAGATGCAAATAGTGTGCGAGCGAGAAGTGAATAGTTCTCGCCATTTCTAGTCCCATTCTTTATCCGCACGGATTGTACTTGACACTGGCTAAATCTCAGAACAATAAGGGCTAAATGCACAAATCGTGCAAGCCATAAATAAAGATAAACAGATATCACTGTCACCTTCTCTCTTAGTCTGTGACTGTCACTTTGACGTTTGTACGTAGAGTTGGCGAGGGGAAATAAACAAAACAAACAGTATAAAAATGTTCTTTTAAATTATATGATATTTAAGTTTAAGCCTATGATTGCATTTTATGTTACGATATATTTAAGAATAAAATATGGCAGAACCCAACCTTTTAGACATTGACCCTGATCAACTATTCCAAACTCATTCTATCAGTGATATCGACCAAGTTCAGAAGAAATTGCAATATGAAATCGAAAGGAAGAGAGAAGAGCTCAGGGCTATGGTCGGGTAATTATCTTACTTTCGTGGCCCAAAGTAGTTGTCAATCCTACCTTTTGCGCCAAAGGTTTTAAGTTTGAAATCTGGTAGGAGTATATTTCTTTGTGATTTGCATATGCATTTGTCCCCCTGTCATGGTTCTATTATATGATTATATATGTATTCTATAAATTATATAGTTCCTATAGTACAAACACTGCTTAGTTTGGGACCATCAAATTGTTGTGAGTTATCCAAAATTATTCATAAACTTATTTAAGGTGTCTTAGTTCACTCAGTTTTAAAACCAATCATTTGTGATTAGTCATTAATAATATGACTTTTATATGCTTAGTGAAAGGTACCGAGACCTCATACAAGCTGCTGACACTATTGAAGAGATGAAATCAACTACAGCGAGTACTCAGAATCATATAACTGAAATGATGTCTGCTTGTAAGAACCTACACAATACACATTTAGTTGGGTTTAAAATCCATGAAAGACCTGCAGCATATCACAAGTAAGTATTCTCAATGAACACAGTCTTTGCTCAGCATAACATGCTGAAATGCTATATCATTTAATTACAAAAAAAGTATTTCTTAATTGACAATCTTTGGAGATAACTACGTCAGAGTGTATTATATTGCTATCTGGCTGCAAGCTGCCATTTATATCATAAATTATTTTTAAAAACTATAAAATCTCAAAAGAATCTGGTTATCACAGTTATCTTCTATTAAATCTCATGGGGATACCTCAGGGTTGGATTTAGAGGCCTGGAGGCTCTGGGGCCACAGAGTCCCCTTATTATTTCTTTATAAAAATTCAAAATCTTTTAATGTTGCTATAATAATGTGAGAAGCATTTTATATTGCCATCTTTTTGGAAATAAAACATGGTAGGTAGTTGCTGATCTGGTGAAATTTGTGTTTTTCTTATCTCTATTGTAGGCGCCCTCTCTCGTGGAGGCCTCAGGACAGTAGCCCGGCCTGCCCTCCCCAAATCTGGCCGTTTTTTCCCAGGGGAAAGCTTTATGGCTTATGGCCACACTTCAACCTCTGGGATGTACCCTTTAACTTTGCCAGTAACAATTTATGGTAGTCACCATCTTGGACCCTTTTTTATCACATGAAATGGTTTAATTTTCATAACGGAGAAAACTACAGTATCACCCGAAGGTGACGAGAGAGGGCTCTCCCCAAGCTCTCCGTTCGCGGCAACCCACTCGCGCCCGCGCTCTCAGCTCCTTCACCCAACCCTTCACAGTGAGGAAAGGTGGGGAGAGGGCCTAGCCCCTCGAGCTTTTTTTACGGGGGGGGGGGGGGGGGGGACGGACCCAGGTAGAATGGGTGCCCCTTCCGCCATTGCCATCTTGGATCCTAGGAAGCCAGCCACCAGGACTCCTCACGATAAGGGTCAGCTCGGTGCACCAGAGCATCCCCCAGATTCTGCCCTTGTTCAGCTGCAATCCTTTCTTTTGAAATGGTTTTGATAAAAGAGAATTTTTTGAAGGCTTTTCATTCAATTCCATTAATTTATTATTGTACAAAAAGATTGTCATATATATTTTTATATTCAAGTTCTAATTTCCTTTCAGTTTCCCCTTGAACACTGATCCAGTTTATAGTACAGCAGTGCAAGTAAAACTACTGATGGAGATACCAGAAAAAATATGGTCTTGCATAGAGACAGAAGAATTTGTAAAAGCAACTCAACTTTTTATTATAGCCAGACATGTGAACACAGGTTAAATTTCTTTAGTATATATTTTTTGGCTATAACCATTCCACAACACAACCTTCCTAAAAAAGTTTTATATCACCCCAGCAGGTAATAGGTATAGGGGCTCAAAACATTTCTCATTGGTGTGAATTGCTGTTAATATGGATTTGCACATGTCTATTTGTGTTATGAAAATGTGTATACAGTTCATAAATGAAGTCATGTTTTTTACTCATTATTCAGTAAATAATCTTGGTTTGTGGAAATTGTCCAAATGGCTGGAACCTTTCAAAGGAATGAAAAAAATCTCTGGCCTCACCAACAGATCTCCAAGGCCCTGACTCGCAACCAATGCCAATTTTATAGAGATCGTATCAAAGAGGCGATTGATCTTAACAAGGGTTCAAGCGTTCGAAAGGGATCTGTCTGTTGGCCAAATTAACTGACCCAGCTGAGGGTCGAGGATGGCGGAGTGATTTCGTCAAAGCCTGAGATGTTGGAAGTGGTCGAGAAGTTCTACGGACAATTAAACATGAGTGTACGCATCCCTGTCAGTAACATAGCCGAAGACTCAAGAGCTAGATTGACCCGACACTTAACACTTGTGAGCCATATATACAAGCTGTTTACGAGAGCCATTACGAATCGTCTAACCCGCAAGTTTGTCGAATTCCAGCCTCTCGAACAAGTTGGTTTCCGCGGTAGATAATACAGAAGACTGAGGAGTATAAACACTGGTCTGCAAAAAAAAAAAATTTTTGCACTCCTTATTATTGTGCACGATTATTATAGATGTGATATTTCTCAACAGAAACTGAGTTCTAAAAAATTTGTATCACGTATATATTTTTTGTGAGGGAATTTTCAAGAAAATAATATTTTGTTCGAAAAATCAATATTTTTTTTAATAATTAGGACGAAATATTATATATAATCACACTAAAAACATTAAAAATCATAAGACAATGTAATTACATGTTGTTTCTATCATTTTACTTAGTAGTTTTTTTTCTTTTTATATTTTCTACTGGAGTTTCGCGTCGAATCGACCAACAAAAATCGGCAAGCATTGCTTCCGACCATTTTCCGTTGTAGCGCCTCTCAATGTGCGATATGTCCTGATGAAATCTTTCACCGTGTTCATCAGATACCGCTCCAAGATTTTCGGGAAAGAAATCTAAGTGAGAATCTAAAAAATGAATTTTAAGTGACATTTTACATTTGTAAAAAAGCTTTGTAAGAAGTTCTTGGATGATATCTCTGTAGGTTTCACTTTTTTGTTTCCAAGAAAATTATGACAGACTGCTACGAAAGCGATCCATGCCCTTTTTTCAGCTTTACTCAGCTTAATTTCAAAATTTGAGTCTTTCATGAGCTCTCATATTTGAGGACCTACAAAGATTCCCCTTTTTCAATTTCACGTCGCTGATTCGAGGGAATTTTGTTTTGAGGTATTGAAAGCCTTCCCCATCCTTATTCATAGCTTTGACAAAATTTTTCATTAGACCCAGCTTTAGAGGAAGTGGTGGTAGAAAAATTTTTGAAATAAAGGTTCTTCAATCACTTTACAACTTTAAATCGAACTAAGCGCCACGGAGTCACAACGAGAACTGCGCAAGCATATGCATTAGTGTAAAAATACCACCAGTCGATATCAATCTCTCTCTTTCTATCAACCCGAGTCATTTTTGTGTGGAAAAATATGATACAGACTGAATAAATTAGTGTTAGTGCAAGAATGACTCACAAAAAATACAGAAATTCAAGGTATTGAATTAAAAAAAAAAGTATACGTGATGGCAAACAATAGGAAGTAAATCTAGATTCAGCATGTTAAGCTCTTCATATTTATCATATTTTTATTTAAAGGAGGATTTCGTTGCAGACCAGTGTAATCAGCCACTTTGTTTGGCTTTTGTAGACTATAAGAAAGCCTTCGATTTAATCGAGACCTGGGCTGTGCTGCAGTTTTTTCAACGGTGCCACATTGACTATCGATATATCTAAGTGCTGAAGTACTTATACGAAAACGACATCATGTTGGTCCGCTTCCAGAATAAGAACTCAAAACCTATTCGGTTATAGCGAAGGGTGAGACAAGGAGACGTCATATCTTCGCAAGTGTTCACTGCCGCTTTGGAAGATGTTTTCAGGCTTCTGGACTCGAGGGAACTCGGCATAATTATCAACGCTGCGTACATCACCTATCTTCGACACCCACTTTCAATCGTTATCATGGTTGAGACCTTGGAAGACCTAGACAATGCTCGATAGACTTATTAAAGCCTCATGACAAGTTGGTCTCAAAATGAACACGGACAGGACGAAAATTTTGTCAGGAGTCCCTATTGTACCCACTCCCCTTACGGACGGCCGTGGTTCCTTACTATTGGGTCTTATAAAAAGTCTCAAGGTCACCCAAAGTGCGATGGAGCGTGATATATCCGAGGTTTCCCTACGTGATCGTGATCAAAATTGAGGAGAGCTTAATTTAACAAATCAGTACCTAATTAAAATTTTAAATATTACATTATAATGGCGTAATTAAAAAGATTTTTTGTTTATTTTGGACATTATTTATTATAATTTATTTATTTATTTAGGAAAACTTATGTCAAAAAATTATCTAATAAATACAATTTTTTCTGAATTATTTTAATCACACAGTATACGATACAGTGAAGGAATGATTTTAGGTCTTCAACTACAAGTAGGAGGTAAAAATGTAAAGCCGGGCATGCAGTCTCTACAAAGACTAGTTCAGCAGCAGTGGAACTCTGTATCAAACTTCCACCAAACAATCATAGATGTTTGCAGGCAAAAGTTGCATGATGTGGACATTGATGTTGAGGTACTTGGAAAATAAAACAGTCTCAAATATCATCATCACAGTGTATTTAAAAAAAGTAGTTAAGACATTTAGCTGTCACACCATATGTACAACTAACAGGACGTCAACCTATCGAAAACTGACAAATGTTCTTAATAGACATTAAACTTAATTTGTGGGTCGTTAAGTTGTAAAATGGATTAAGTGCTTTTTTTTAATTTGAAAGGTTGATGTGCTGCTGACTATACTTGATACCCCATATTCTTAATTCCTAGTAAATAGAAGTGATTCTGTCGTTTCGAGCCTTCAGTTTTAAGTCCCACCTTTATTTAATACTAGCTTTTACCCGCGGCTTTAACCGTATATTTTTTTTAAAAAATTTTTTCAACAAAAAGTTCCTATGTTACTTCTAATACCTCCAAGAATATATGTACGAAGTTTCATGATAATCGGTTTAGTAGTTTTTGCGTGAAAGCATAACAAACAAATTTACATTCACGTTTATAATATTAGTAGGGATTCTTTAATTAGGGAGACTTTGTAACTTCTTTTTAGACCCACTAGATTGATTCCAAAATGAAGGTATTATCATTAAACATAAGTTAACCATTGCTTTGTTATTCAGGTAGCATGCTCCTGTCTTGTCAGCTTATACCTCCTAGACTCGCAAACCATGGTGGAACTACTGAACACTCTAATAAGCCTCCAGAGCCATAGCAGTCTGAAGTCCACGCTTCAGTTTGACTTGAGTAATATTTTGGAGGGAGATGTGAAAGCTCAGATACGGGAAAAAATAGTGAATGGAGTGAAAATTGTACTAAAAACAGTTGTATTGGTGTATGCTTGTTTTGTAGGTAAGAAGCTATTTCTGCCAGCTTTTCCGGAGTCTGCATGTACGACCTGTGAACCTTGTACGAAATTGAATTATTAATTAGATAATTATAAGCCCAATTAGTTTGTTTAGTCTATGATTGTTAAGCTTACGTAATATCACAGAATGATTAATTAAAAATTTACTGTCTCGAGTTTCTCCGTGATTCGGAAGATACTAAGCCGTTGTTTACACCTACCAATCGCATTGGGACGGGTTCGGTTCCCATTTATTATAACTTCTGCCTCCTTAGGGAAACACCGTAATTGTGCCCCAGCAGTATGGATATTAAAAGGCTCAAGATAATTGACAGATATATTTTAAAATACTATTATAATTGAATTCACAAACTAGTGGAACAATACCATAATACTTATTTCTTTATAAGAGATACGATTCGTTTTCGCAGGGTAGCAAATATGGCAAATATTACAAATGCGCACAGAGGTCTGAGTGTAAGTATATAATGTGCCAACGTGACTATCGCGTTTAAGATATTAAATTCCAAACTTATTATCTTAGAATTAAGATCCAATATCCTATATTAACATCCTATAGTAACGTTTGCACATTTAAAACTTACACTCATGACAAATCAGTTGTGAATCTTCAGTAGATTGATTACAAATATTCTTGAGAATTATTTGTAATATTAAAGGGCTTCTGTGAAATTCTTACTGTCACATACATAAGTGATGTCTTTACTTTGAATTTCAGATAATGAGGGAGGTGCTGTATTAGCAAAGTTAAAAGATCTCTTCAGGAGAAATTCACAACCACTAATTGAATTAGTTCGGTTCAGCGACCCGACGGCATTGAAATTACTGCCTCCAGTTATTTGTAATTATAGGTAGGAGTGCCATCTTAATAATTAACTATAAGGAAATTAGTAAACGACGGAGTAATGAAATTTGGGAGTAGCTTTTTTCGTATGTTTTTCCTCCATCTTTCTCATAGAATATAGATTGGAGAAAGCTTAGCATAGGAAAAATATATAAAATAAAATATGTAGATAATAAAATTGTCAAGTAATATTTTAGCGGCAATTATAACTACACGTTTTTATGTGTTATTTGGATTTTTTTTCTCTTGACACTTGTTGTTAAGCTAAACTAACGAGGTAAAGTTTAGTTTAGTCTAGACCTAGAAACTTAAGGTAGAACAACAGTAGTTAGATAATAAATATGATCACCCTGAATTCTGTTAATTATTTTTTGAGCTACGATAAAAAAAAATAATGAAAAGCAAAGTTTTGTTATAACAGTAAATAATTTGACATAATTGCGGCACTTATTAACCTGATGTGAAGTTAGAATGCCTTTATAATTAGAAAATAATTCCAACTATAGATTTATATCTATCCACTTTTGCAGACTATCATCAAACAAAGAAGTTCAAGCTTTAGAAAAAATAGAAATAACGAAATGTGTTCAAGAATGGAGTGTGTGGGTGAAGTCGTACATAGATGAAATCGTGCAAGCTCTATTAAGTAACATCACTAGAGTTAAATTCTTGCATGAAATACGAGAAGAGGCTTTCAAAATTGGTAAGGTTACGATATTGTTTGTTTTATAAAAGAGGAAACAACATGAGGTTTAGGAAAGTGCTCTGACAGGAGACATTTAAGTAGAACGAAAACCTTTTTACGTGATTCCATTTTAAACTATCGTCACATGTGTTGAAAAATCTGCTTCAGGTTGGATGCTTTTTAAGTCCAAGTACTTCCGTTGTTTAGTCCATGTAATTTATATAAACTACGTTATAGTTGCCAATGTGTACATACATGTGTAAAGTCAAACATTATTATTTTTTTGTTTTAAGTATTAATTCAATACATAAAACAGCGAAACGTTGCCCAAAAGCCAGTTGATGATTTTTTCAAAGCATGCTATGAAGCTCTGTTTGGTTTGGAGTTTAATCATAATGGGAGCGGTCTATAATTTATTTATTTAAGTAATAAAATTTTTAATGAAATTTTAACATGCTTAGTCAAGTTTTGATTTTCAGAAACGCCGTCAAATTGGGGCTCTATTTGTTCGTCGCTCGACATACCAGAAGTTCACGTATGGTGCCATTATTTCCAGCCCTTGTTAACAGCTAGGGTGAAAGCAATCATAAATAACAGGTGGATCAAAGTCTATGACGAATTTAAAACTCAAATTTTAGTAGATTTGACTAAAGTGTCTTCTGAAGGAGAAACGGAGAAAGAGGCTGATATCAATTGGTTTGTGTGGAAAGACCTTATAGGAGAAACAATTATTGAGTCCAGAAATGACGTCATAAAAGTAATGACGTCTTTAATGACAGGTACCAGTATTACTATATAAATTGTAATGAAAACGAAAGGTTTTATTATGACGTCTGACAATATTATCGTACTTTGAACGTACGAAAGATAAGTTCCAGAATCCCTATTAGTCGTAAAAAAGAGAATCTTCTTGCAATCTATTTGAATGCTTACTTTTGTATACAATATGTTTTAATTTTTTTATTATAAACCATGGAACATTTTTTTAAACAATTATTACATTCACAAGCTAAAATATTATTAATGATCCAGTGATATGGATGTTGGAGCTAAATTAACACAAGTTCTTTACAACACTAAGCTAAACCTAAACGAACATTATTATGATTATATTTTAGAATATGTGATATTGGGAATAATTAAAAAAAAAAATGTATAATCAACATATTTAAGTGGCAATTTGTTTGAATATTACTTATACAATTTAATTTTCTAAGGTATGGCACGTCAAGATCGTGGATACACCCCGACGTTAGAAAAACTGTGCCACGCATTAGACATTGAGTTGCAAAGGTTGTTAGAAGATCTAAGAGTTTATCTCTACCGCGACAGAAAAATTGCTGCTTCTAAAGACAAATTGCTGTTTGCATTCGATGAGGAGGATGAATCCGAGCAGATATACAGTGATAAAAACGAAATTCAAACTTATTTGAGGGATGTCTCCGATAAAACCGTTCAGAGGTATTTTATTATTCACTTGTCACATTTACTGCGATAATTTTGTTATTTTATCTTATACAGTCGACTCTCGTTAATGCAAACCTGCGATAATTCGAACCTCTCTATAATTCAAAGTTATCACGAGTTCCCTACAGACTCTCTTTATATTTCGAACTAAATCAATACATTTTTATGCACTTGGTAATTCGAACGAAAAAATCATTGCTATATAACAAAACGACGCGTTAATTCGAACTTATAGGCGTCCAACACTCGACAATTCAAAGTTGCAGAGAGAAAGAGGCGGAAAGATTGTAAGTACATTTTGCAACAAGTTCAAACTTGTATCAACGTACACGAGCCTTTGATTTTGTTATGATTAGTTTGACTATTTGATACACACTTCTTACGAATGGGTTTGTTTTATCATTCAGTTACTGTTACTCTTTCGTTGGTATACAAATTAACAGTCTGAGCAGCAGCAATGTGCTTTGAAGCAAACCAATATTACAGAGTTCGTTCGAAAGATTAATTAATTCACATTATGAATATATGTATGTACACGAATGTACCTCTAAACTTTTGACATTGTTATAGAATAGCAGTTAATATATAATAATTGATCAACACTTAAGAATTCGAAGTTTTATTTATTGTTTCTCACAGATTTCGAACCATTTGATATTTCAAACAATCGATAATCCGTAATATTTTAAGAGTCCCTCGGGTTTCGAATTAACGAGAGTCGACTGTATATGATAAACAACGCCATCTATTGACGATTGATATTAGTAACAAAATATATCATTGTGGCACTTGCGCCATTGTGTAATCAGGCCTGCACATAACGTCTAAACTACGAGAAAACTATAGTTTTAAATAGAGTTAACTCAAGTATAGACAATATTATTGAAGATAAGCTTTGAACTGGTAAAATGTTAGAAAAAACAGAGAAACTGTACTCTGCATTTAAAAAAACTTATGTTATTGTCATACTTGTATTACTAATATGTGACGTCATCATTATGAATGATCACAATGTTGCTATTTCAACAAAATATTCCGTTTTTTTTAACAAAAACTTATTTAAAAAAATATCTATTTTAATATTTCTCTTACTGATTAAATTTTGGCAAATAAAACATTTGTTTTTTTAATGGTTTCAGTATGATCCAATACATAAAAGCATGCTTTGAAGAACCTACATTACAATCCACGGAACTTAAACGAAAGACCACAGCTGTATACACTGCAAGGTTCTCTCAAGCCATATCCACTCTTATACCTAATTTGCGCAAGTGTTATATTGCCGAAGAGCAAAACCACATAGGTGTTATCACTATAGATGATAATGCTGTAAAAAGATGGAATGACTTATGTGGGATATTAAAGACGAATTGTTTGTTTTGTTGGGGTAAATGGGTGGATATTGTAATGGTGAAAATTGGAGATTTGACTAAAATATTCCCTCAAGAGTTCACTTTAGAAGCCAATATTGATTATTTGATGATGGTGAGATACAAGCTTACATTATTTATTATCTTTTGAACTGGTATGTATCGCGGGAAGTTTGCCAGGTACATTTAATGCCAACGCTTTGGTCATATTATTTTAGACGTGGTCACAAGATTACTGAGCTAGGTTTAACACCCTAAGTATAATTATAAGTTCATTTTAAAATGGGATGCGAAAATTTAAAGGTGTGTAAGATTAAACTTTTCAAAATCCTATATCCATTTCATTTTATGCTAAACGTTAGCCTCGTTTGGTATTTATTAATAGATTTTGGTTAAAAGTTTACTATAGAAAAATATGTGTGAATGAGTATTCTGGTAAATCAGCTAAGAAGTCCGTTGCACAATTTAAATGGATATTTATAGTTTTTCCAATTTTAATGCTTAATAATTAAAATATTATAAAATAAGTTCTCTGTTATTTTAATTATTAATTGTTACAAACTGTGAAACAGTCTGTCTGTGTACTATCGAAGTCTCTCGTGCATTACCACTTTGTAGAAATATTCGTTTGAACTGATCGCATCGGACACGCCCACACGACCCTAATTGGCTTCGTATTTTACTACGATTTATACTACGGCCAATCATAAACAACTAGTTTTAAAATCGCCCTTGATGTCAGTACTGTCAACTGTCAATCTGCTTGTTTGCGCACGCGCGCCATTGTTGAATGAATGGAGCGGGGCGTGGCCTGAAGGGATAGGCATCGTGCAGTGTGCAAGCGACTTTCGACTTAGGACTGATAAGGCGCCAGAGGCTTCGATAGTACAAAGAGAGACCTCTGTGGTAGAGTGGCTCGCATACCGGTTGTCATGGTAACTTTGGAGTAGTCCAAGGTCTTGGGTTCGATTTCAGGCCAGGTCAATGTATAAAACACAAATGCTTTAGCTACTTGGGTTCAGAGCAATTTATTTGATGTTGTATAATACTTATTTAAAAGCAAAGTTTGTTTTGGTACTGACATTGATAAAATTGAATCATGCAGACGTAGAAGGGTATATATCATACATCGTCACCACTATGTATTTTTTAATTTGTAAAAGGGAGGATAAACATCACGTACATTTCTGTGTATAGCAACATCTGCACAATGGCGACAATGCAGAGATATTATTATTTTAATTTTACTGTTTATGGTACAAGGGTATATATGGCAATATATTATTCCATAACTCCGAATAAAAAAATCATATGTACCCTTCTACGTCTACATGATTCAATTATATAACATTATCAATGATGGCAAGTTTGTTTTTTTATAGCAATGGGATGTCATAAAGATTGAAGAAAAAGATGAAGAAGGTAACTCAATAGAGTCTACCATAAAAGTACCCGCGGGTCCGTCGTTAAAACTACAAGAGTATCTGTATTCAGTTAGTCGCATATTAGACGAAGTGGTTCCACATACGTTACCATCAGAAATCCACACGATGTTCATTGATAAAGTTACAAACATCATTTTCACACACTACAACAAAGTCATAAGAGAGAAAGAAACAGAAATAAATCAAAGGTGTGCGCTTCAACTTCTTATGGACGTTAGGCATACCACGTTGCTGTTAGTGCCGAGGGAGAATAAAAAATCTATGGAGCTGTCTCATGAGATTTGCGAGTTTCTCCGGCAGAAAATAGATCCCTTCGATTACGACGTATTCTATCCGTATATACAGACGAATTTAAAAAGATCCGTACAAAGAGTACAGGTAATATATTTTAAATGTATTTTTTTTCGATAATTATTTTGAACAGTTGCATTACTGATTGCACGTCTTCCTTTATTTTATTCTTCGTTTACTATCTCTTTAAAACTTTATTTTTTATTTTTAAGTTGATATTCAAATAATCACAGAAATGAATAATAATTCCCTTCCAGACTTTATTAGGCAGTTTGATTCTCCACCATGGACAATTGACCGGGATAATCGGCAGTAAACCTGTAACATCTGGTGGTACAGGCGATAAGGCTGCAGCTTTGCTTGCCGCTGGAGATTCACACTGGTTCTCCCTTCTACCTGTGGCTACACAACCAACTTTACTCAAAAAGCATGAGAAGCCAGTGAGTTTGATATCCATTAATTGGTTATTTGACAGATTTCGGAAAAATATTCTAATAATTGCGTAGGTTTATTTTATACCTATTTCAGTTATTTTTTCTCTCAAAAAAGCCCTGTTAATTAAGAAAAATTACATTTTTAGCCAAAAATTTAAAATTCGCGCGAAAACAGCCGGTCACGTTACATTTGTTGGCTGTGACGTCACATCACATAAAACGCAGCAAGTTTTATATGAAGCTCTGAAAAAGCACACGACTGTTTTGCGTGATGTGACGTCATCCGATGTTATGGCCGCCCGCGTTCTTGTAGCCAAAAAAACTCAGATGTATTTTCAAAAAATAAAATTCTTATTTTTTTTTGCATAAGACATATTGTTTCATTATTATTAACCATAAAGCTAACTGACACAACTGTGAAGTAGCCAATTGTAGATAGTCCTACCGTTTGGTGGTCTCCGTGGTAACTCGATCCTGGTCGGTAGGCAGCAGCCTTGTAATATTTTAATTGGGCACGTTTCAAACTGTTGAGTTTTTACAAATAAAATTGCTTTGTTTTGCATATTATTTAGTAGCACATGTATGACGACCATTACCTTAGTCATTCTGAGGTCACAGCTCTTATAAAGGAATCAAAACGTCCTGACGGATTAAATATAAAAAAAACGAAATTAAATGCGGCTTTAATTAAATGTGTTATAGGCGCAAAAGCGTTACAACTAAATATAATTTTTACTCTTTGTGTTCCAAAGCAGAAGGAAATAATAATAAATATCGTTTATTTCTATAGAACCAACTTCTGTTCGAGCTATGAAAAAATGGTATGGACTGTGTGACTATATTCATGAAAATTTCTCCTATTAAGATTAAAACTAATATGTAACTATTTAACATTTAGAAAAGAAAAATCATTATAATACTTACATGCCGTTTGTAATTTGTGTGTCATAATTTGCTTAACTTTTTATTTATATATAATGTTAAATCCTGATTTAACCATTGAAATAAACCTCATAATGAAATGTGAAGTATAAGACTGTCAATTTACTAAAATCTAATTTCACATTTCTACTAAATAATGTCATGGATAAGACATATTTATTGGGGCGGAGCGAGCGAAGCGGGTAAAGCTCCCATGGATCAGCTTCAATGGCAAAATGTCTGTTACGCCATAACTTCCCGAGTTCTTAACCGATTTTAATATTTTTTATGTGAAATCACAGGACCAGATGGTGACGGAGCCCGAATTTTGAAATTCGCAAAAACTCCTATCGAAACGAAAAATTTTTAATTTCTTTTTTTAGGTATTACGCTCCGCTCCAATATATTGTGCTAGCGTAATTTTATGCTTACCGTCAGCATCGCTCAGTTTACCTTTGAGTTTTTTTATGTATCATATAAGATTTAACTCAGCTGACCACTTTATTGTATACAGTAATTTTGCTCTGTATTCTAATGGCTTATTAAATAACTTAATAACCAACTATGCCACATTAAAATTTTACATATTACAATATAAACTAATATACAGGAAGGAGTGTCTTAATTCAAAGAACAACTCAAACACCAACAGATTAAACAAAACATTAACTGCGTATGAGTGCGCGTTTTAGTTTTCACGTACTGATATTAGTCGACTAATTCGTTTTGGTGTGTGGATATGAACCCATTTTGAATCTTTGTCTGAGTAAGTTGTCAGGAAGTTAGACGCCACCCATTTCCGCTTAGACGAGAAAATTGCGGTGATAATCGATGCTCAAATGTATTTTAATTTTAATCTTGTTAAGGCCTTCATAGCGTCCTTATACTTTAAAAATATTTCAGATAATATTTCTCACTTTTACACCAATTAGCCTAGCCCAAAGAAAGCACTAAAAGGCTTGTTTTTGAGATACTAGGGTAACGGATAGATATACATATATGATACAAAGATATCTAATATTTATAGAAATATATTTAAATACCCATGACTCGGCTATAAATCTTCGTTATTCATTACACAAACATGTGTCGATTCCTCGACTCGGTCTTTACCGATGCACCAAAATTCTTTTGAAATCGTTACAGTTTATAAAATATTTGAGTATTTGGGTCTTTTTATAGTAAATTTGCCGTATTATTACACGAAAATGTCGCGAAGGCTTGAAACAGTCAACGCCGCTACTGTTTATTAGTGCTATAGTGAAATACATTTTATATATATTCCTGTATGTTTTTAGGTAAAGAAGAAAGTTGTTGCAGCGAGTCCAAATAAGTCGAGGGCAGACATTTCCGAATTGATGACAAGTTCTTTGCCTATAAACTTTGCCAATGCACGGTCAGGAGCCGCCTCATTCTTCAATTCTATGACGTCAGACTGGTTCAGTGGCTCTTGAAAACTGGTTGTTATATTTTAAATAAATTTTAATATTTGTTAGTGTTTAATATAATGTGTAAAGATATTATCACAAGTATATATAATGTGCAAAATGTTTAATAATTTAAAGGGTGAAATATAATTTTAATTTATTTTCTGCATTATGTAAAACAACCCTTTTTTTTATAAGAAATAGATTTTTTATTTATTCAGAATCTGCAAAATATTTAATAATTTAATTGTAAAGGTTAAATATAATTTATTTTCTGCATTATGTAAAACAATTCTTTTTTAATAAGAAGATTATTTTATTATATATATTCAGAATCAGCAAAATAAGATAGACACTGTGAATGCAAAAACTAAAATTAAATACATTAGCAAAATATTCAATAATTTTAAGGGTGAAATATAATTTATTTTGTGCCTTATCTAAAACAATTCTTTTTTTTTAAGAAGATTTATTTATTTATTTAGAGTCAATATAAAATAAAACCACTATAAAAGAAGAACATCTTTGTGAACCAATGACACTGAAAAGGCATCTTATCAACATGAAAGGACAGATAGATGTACGGACCGACAAACAAACAGACCTATAAACCGCCAGACCGACTGGCCGACTTGTCGCAGCACCAACAGATTGACAGACCGATGGATTGACAGTCCATCCGTCCGTTTGCTCGTCTGTCCGTGTCCGGTCTGCTTATGATGATGATGATGATCTGTCCCATCGGTTTCGGCCATGGCGATCACTTTGACCTCCAGTCGGATTGGCGCTGATGCGCCCTTTGATGGCTTATGTAGCCTATCTTGGCAGCAACCCCTCGTGCACAATAAGGATACGTGAGTTTACCTCCCACGTCATTATAATTAATAACTGCGGGTAGACTGGCATTTATCTCGCCGCGTTTAGCATCGCGATCAGCTTTACGATGCTCTTCGAACTCGCGAACATGCCTATTTACAGTCACAGCGAAGCCATTCATCACGTTGTGTTGCCAAACTGTCCCATCGAGAAGGCTCAATGTTGTATCTTTTGATGTGCTGTTTCTGAATATCCTTATATCTGAGTAGTTGTCCGTCACGTTCATGCTTACCCTCCTCTAGTACAGAGTAGAAGATGCGCTTCGCCACTCTCGCCTTTGCCATACGGGCCACTTGACCACACTACCGAAGATGCTGTCGCATTAAATAGGCCTTAATGCCACCGACATGGGGTCGTCGCAGGACCTTGGTATTACGTACTAGGCCGGACCATCTGATTTTCCTGCTGGTACGTAGGCATTGAAGATGGAACCGATCTAAAGTATGTATGTGGTAACGATAAACACACCACGTCTCGTGAGTATACACTCTTACGGCGTATTAGAGGTTTGGTAACACAATAGCTATGTAGACAGATATTTTGGTGGCTAGTTTTAGGTCATGCAAGCAGAATATCTTAGAACGCAGCTTATCAAATGCGGCAGATGCAGCGCTGATCCTAATTGCTAATCTCTACATCAAGATTATAGTGCTCCCCAGATATCGAAACGTATGTATCTGCTTCAGCATATCCTTAGCAAGCTTTATAGCCAGCGTCTCATGACCGTGAGTATCCAAAGACGTCATCTCCGTCTTTATGACGCTGATCTTGTCTGCTTGTACTCTCAAATTGAAATTTGATAGTATAAGTGTTTTGCAGAGCTTGATTCTTAAATCTACATCCTATTGGCCGGACCTAGTACGAGAAACATAGATTTAAACGTATTCAGAATTTTAAGTTTAAGTGTGTTTGAAGTGTAGACAAATTAGTAAGTATCTGCATAAACTTTCAATAGAAGTAGTCAAATTATTGTATGGCACCAGCCATACAATTTAAATAATATCGGACCCAGTACCGAACCCTGTTTTACGCTTCGGCATAATGAGGAGGATTCCGAATAATAGTTTTCTTTGTTCACACCAACCACCTTTACTGACTACGATCGTTCAGTAAGAGAGTTGAAAAAAATCTCGAACTGCACCACAGTCAAAACCATAAAATGGCAATTTACCCAGTAAAAGCTAATGGTTAATTCTATCAAATAACCTTTAAAAATCAGGAAAGGTTAAGATCGATCCGTGCCCTCCATATAATAATCATATCATCAGCAACGTCCAATAATGCTGTAGCTGTGCTTGGACCGGCACGAAATCCAGACTATTCCATAGGCAAAATATTGTTTGACTTTTCGGGGCCTATATAAGGTTCCATTAATATGTGACAATAATAATATACCTTAAAATAAAATTTAATATTCATAAAAACATTACAAATAACAATATTCAAATCACAACTTCAACAAAATTAAGCCTCTTCCTCTTTTTTGGTTTCACCTACTTTCCTCCCTAGAAATCTGATGTTATCGCTGTAACCGTCGTATCCCCCGAAGTTACTACCCGGATTGTTTGGTCTGTCGTACCCTGGTCGGTATGGGGTATAACTGGGGCGGTTGAAACCAGTACCCGGGTAGTTATAACCGGGACGGTAGTCATATCCAGGTCGATAGTTGGGTCTGTAGCCTGAAGAAAAAGAACAAAATCTGAATTTTGTGGAAGCAATAAAAAAAAGTTATTCAAAATAGTTTCAATGGTCAACACCTTTCTACATTTTTTACCATTTTTTCTTGCCGATTTGCTCATTAATAAGTGCTAAAAATAAATGACATTTGCACTAGACGCCCTTTCTTTACCAAAGTTAAAGGTCAAGGAAACCTTGAAAGGTAAGTGTTGCGATTAATTAAAAGACTTAGACTTTATTTTTTCTCAATTTCACTAATTGAATGGTAATATATTAAAATGACACTAAAATACTAACAAGCTAATTAACTATAGGAAAAACGAAGATTGTAAACGAAAATAAAATTAACTTAAGACAATTTAAAGCAACAACAGACGACGATAAATATTTGAACTTCAGAACATACATGAAACGTAAAATTATTTAGTTAATTATTTTTTTCTCAATTTCACTAATTGAATGGTAATATATTAAAATGACACTAAAATACTAACAAGCTAATTAACTATAGGAAAAACGAAGATTGTAAACGAAAATAAAATTAACTTAAGACAATTTAAAGCAACAACAGACGACGATAAATATTTGAACTTCAGAACATACATGAAACGTAAAATTATTTAGTTAATTATTTTATTTCATACTAGCTGACCTGGCGAACTTCGTACCGCCTTAGCGTAGCTTTGAATTGAATGACGTTGACATTTGTCAGCGCGGTTATCGATGTGGTGTCACAGATTACCACAGATTTTTTGTTTTAAATTGAATGACGTTGACATTCGTTACGTTATATTTTTCAATCTTTCTGAGAGATTTTCTTTATATTTTTTTCCGTAAGAACCTCGTACAGAGTATTAGAAAACTACAAAAAAAAAATCAGCCAAATCGGTCAAGCCGTTTTCATGTTATGTCGTGACAACGGAAAACGGGTTTCATTTTTATATATATAGATATCAGAGGATCTTTATTCTCTCTTCTCTTATAAAATTAGCCTAATCAACACTTAAGTTGTGAATGATTAGTGGTTTCAGTATTTACAATGTATGTATCAAAAGAATATTATAGATTAATATTTTGTTTAAAACTTTCATGGTGTTTCACATTAGTATTTATTAAAATGGGATCATTACCATGTTTTTTGAGACTCAGATATTTCGGTGCAGTTGCGTGCGCCATCGTCACGGAAGAACTGATTTTTTTTGCGGATGCGGATTCCAGATTCCTGGTAATTTAAATCCGTCTTCACGATTAAATTGTTTGTGTTTCTTTATTTCAATTGCTTTCCTAACCATGTAGTGGCGTTTTGTTGAGATAATCTGAGGGTTCTAAAACTCAATCCACTGATTTGAGCCTGATTGAATTAAATGTTCAGCGAAGGCCGATTTTGCGAATAATCCTTTTCTACCGCTATATGTGCTCCTTCATAAAAACACGAAATATCATAGTCTCAAAAAAGAAAATATGGTATAATGATCGCCTTTCAAAAATACTAATTATAGACAATAAAATGAAGTAGAAAATAAATTCTTATATTTCCTAACATACCTCCGTAACCCGGGTATCCGCTACTGAAGCCGCCGCCGCCGACTGGAGAGTAACCCGGGTATCCGCCGTAACCAATTGGGTAACCGCCATATCCTGCTATAAAAAGGTATCGTTGTGTTACATATTAACTAGACTGCCAATATTATAGTTCCCAGACTCCAATTGATAAGCAAACGTTTCAAAACGCAATTGTTAAATTGTTCTATTGCTTTATCTTAACTATCTAAGATTTTCAATAGTTCAAAAGTGGGAGAATAAATTACCACCGCCACCGTAACCCGGATATGGTTGGCTCGGGTATCCTCCTGGATATCCACCGTAATTGCCCCCGTAACCGCCGTTATAGCCTCCGTAACCACCTCCGTTGCTTCCGAAGCCGCCGTAACCAGGTGAGCCGTAACTACCCCCGTAGTTAGGTCGTAGCAATCCGTAGCCTCCCCCGGCGCTTCGACGTTGACCGTCGGTAGCGTCTGTGCTAGATTCCGTAAGCCGCTGCGCTGTTACTGCGGCTAGCGCCGTTATGAACACTATCTGTTAAAAACAAGAAAGTGCTATTAACGATTTGAGGGTTTGGTATCGTGCAGCGACGATTGCTTCCTTAACAAAGATTGTGAGAAGTTGGAATTTTACCATTTTCATTTAATTACCTTATTATATATAATTTTATATTTTAATTAATTCTGAATTCAATTCAGAATGCCATTGAAGCATTTGAAAACAAGAGGTTTACATATGTAACTAAATATTTGCCCTAAACGAAAGATACCTCAGGCACTGATGAAACGAAATTTGTGCAGTCAACTTAACCGATTCGTTGCTACATACAATTACAGAAACGAAGGCTACGAGCTTGATTTACGTGAAAAATGAAGATAGTTTTATTCTATTCTGGGTTGATTTCCCTAAAACATGATTTGAAGGAGTTATCATCGATTTAAAAATGACACGGTTGCAGTGGCTAACGCCTCACGCAAAAAAGTGATGGCACGACAGGCGTGCAACAACGAATCGGTAAAAATATCATATATAGGTATTCCATGCAAGTGTGTGATTCTAATTAGAAAAATATTTTATATTTATTTGCAAATACACACTCAGGAACACGTGAAAGACTGATAGTGGACAAGGACTTTTACCTACCCAAGGCAGCAATCAAATCCAAGACCTTTCGGATATTGCTGTACTTTCATTAAATAGAAGCAATATCAACATTGATTTTGGGTATACATGCCTTCATACTTAGGACTTCAAGGCACACCAGTCTAAAGAGCTCGTAAAAAGCCTCAATAGTTTAAAAAGATCAAAGAGCAACTCATTCTAGTTCCGAGAAAATCTTGGAGTTATTGGAGTTCGAACACACAATTGTTATGCCTAAGAAAATTGTTTGCGCGGTGTAGGCTTGCATATTAATTCGTTTTTTAATACTGTGAGATCCATCTCCATTTGTGGTACTGAGTGTTAGTTAATTAGCAATGTTATGTCGTGATGACCGTTTTATGGATGGATGACTCATTTGACAAAAAAATTATAAGCTTTATTAAAACTTTATCCTATAATTATAAGATTTCGAATTCAATGCATATAGTGTTGTTACAAATACTGCGACAATCTTAATATATTTGGTCCTTGATGTGGTAAATTTACATAATTATATTAATCTGTTTATTGTGCTCACGTGGCAGCCTGCCAAGAATTTAAAACAGGCAGGATCAAGGTAAGTTATACGCAGACTAATGAATGTGTGTTATAGTTTTAAAAAGTCGTTATTATTTTTTAAATATAAATAGTTTTTTCTTAAACTAACTTCGCACATATATCTGTAAATACTGATCAAGAATGAGTCTGACAATTCGCAGTATTGTTGATTTTTCTGTGAAAAGGCTCGCATAAAGCCATAGACATGATAAAAAAGACGAGAAAATAATAATGGTATTATTTCTTAAATTTATACAAATTAGACTAGCCTGAAGTAAGCTCTGTAAGGCCCGTGTTTTGGATTTGTCCGTTACCCGCACATGCATAATACGTGCATATTATACGCTAATATATAATATTCATAAATATATACAATTTGTTCCAAAACGTATTATGTTCTGTGTTATGTTATGTGTTATGTTCTGTATAACTCAAAAACTACAAAAAATCACGGAATATACATGAGTTGATTCGACTTGACTTGCGGGACATGAACCCGAAGGCAGAGTCACTCAGGCCGGTCAGCTTAAAGGAACTGGATGTATGAGATTTAAAACTGGAACGATAGCCTGGCCTACAACTGGAACTGGCCGGTTCGGACTCATCATCGTTACCCTATTTGTCTTTTGTATGGATGAAAACACCATAGGGAGACCATAACCAGGGGGATATTTGGGTTTTATTACGAATATAAATGCAGCCGGGGACAACGGCATAATATGCATTCAGAAGCATCAAGACTTGCCTCATTTGCCTATCTGACGGTCAGAACCTCTCGATTGCGTTAAATCTAGAACTATTTCTAGATCTAACGCGAACTATACCATTGAGCCCCTCAATATACTCATCAGTTCTTGTTTCTATGGTTACAGAATATCTAACAGTTACAGAGACAAATGTATTTTGTTTGGGATGCAAATAGCGTGTCGAATACGTATAATATATTCCACAAATTACTTATTTTATATCATGTCATGGATCAGTGAATACACATACAGGATACACATACGAAACGAATAGAATTAGAAAAAATAACAAACAGATTTTCATTATATGAATCGCCATGGGAATTCAGTGAGTAGGTGGGTGCAGTCAGCCCCCAGAAGTATATTACCACTTTAGTACCGTGTTACACTACTAAGTAATTATTGCGATGTAACCATATGAAATGTAGGCTATAGTTATAATGTCACATAGTAATAAAGCCTTCATATTTCTGAGGCTTACCACCTACCTGCCTACTAATAAACTTAATTCATTTTAATCCAAAAAAATGCCTTTTTTATGTGATCCTATCGAGAACTATAATGCTGCCGAATTAAAAGTGACAAAAAAGAAGAAATTTATGTAGACAATTTATTCACAATTTTAACTACAATTAATAAGATTTTTGTTAATGGCCACTTAAGTTTAATATGCATAATTTTACTAAGAATGTGTAAGGGTGCGACCATGTGTAAAAATCAAAATTTTTGCCCTTGAATTAAGATGAACACATGTATAGCAGATTAAATCATTATTGAGTTTAAAATAAAAAAACAGTTTTTTCACGGCTAGAAAAATCATTCTTTGAGATATCTTAAAATCTTAAGGCATGATTTTTGTAGTCGCTGGAACAATTCCCGGTGCTTATGGTAGCATAACTGAGTCGTTAAGGTTTCGCTATATTTTTTATGTATATACAAAATATCATCTGTGTTCGCATTTATTCTCTACTTAAATTTTGCATAACTGTGTCAATGTAAAGGTTTATTATAATAAAATTAAGAAAAATATTTTTTTATCGTATGCGTAACTTTAAATGCCTGCTTCTTACATTAGAAATAACATATACGAAAGCTTATTCTAAAAAAAGATAAAGGTGTAGAAATAATGGATGGTTTTTGTCTTTATAACAGACATTCAATCGAGTGATTAATTAAATTTAATTAAATGTAAAAACAATTACGATATGTAGCGCTAATACTAACCCGTAGAAAATAAATGTATCTCTTACTGGTACTAATCTATATAGATATAACGTTGTTTTATTGCGCTATTTTTTAAATTAAGCTTTAGTAAAATAAATTAAAATATACTAAATATTAACAGTGAGTGCAAATAAGTCAAAATTATATTAGTTTTATGAATGAGGTAGGTTGGTACGATTGTTTGTTTTACGGTGTTGATATCAAACGGAAATTTAAATAAATAAAATATGCTTACCAAATTATGCATTTTAATATAGTCACAACACACAACAAGTCACACTTGCTCTGATTTCAAAATAAGAATGATCATGCTTCTTTGATCTGTGGCTTTATACAGTTCCAACTCGACGCATTCAAGGCGCACAAACTTTTTGTGCGTACGCGTATCTCCGTACAATTATTGCAATTATTCGAAATTAACTCGTGGATATTATTGTTGATCTAATTAGCGAGTTGTCTGAGAAATTGCATAAGTTATCTAATAGATTAACAATGACAACGTTTCCTATTATCAAGGAAATAGTAGGAGGAAGCTTTCAATTAAGCTGAATTGTTAATAACTCATCATTTCTTGTCAATGTAGTATAGTGTAACTAAGATCAATGGTTGGGGAAAATGAATTATGGCTTACTTCTGTTCCGATGTTATTATGTTTTTAGAACCATTAGATAGGCCGGGGAAAAAGATTTTGTATGTATGAGGTGGTAATCCAATCTCTTTGGTGTAACAGTTTGTACCTGGCTGCTGAAGATATTAAGATGCTGTTAAAAAGTAAAAACTGTTCCTCATCGCTTATCACAAGCTTTCATTTAGTTTCACTTACCCTGTCGGGTGTCTGTCTCTCTGTAAGCAAATCATGCAAGTGGAATTTGGCCCACTTCTCTGTTTCCGATTGAACTGAAATAAATGCATATTATTTGACAAAGAGCTAATCTGATGATGGAGCCAGAATGTGACCAAGGCAGACAGTTTTGTTTATAATAAATAGGCTACATGACTACACTCTGAACCTTGAGGCCTCTTTTTCCGACGATTTTAGCCAACGCTGTAATAATATGAGTCAACCTCATCGAGTTTGGGCTCGTGAGATTCATCTTGATAAGTACTCTGGTGCTAGATGTTATCCAGGGTCTGAAATTTTTAGTTCCTTTTTATTGACAAGTAATAAAAGATTGTTTTTTTATATTTTTCTCCATATATCTCGTTTTAAAAGTGTTCTTCTGTCCAAGAATTTATGAGTATAAGGAAAAACATCGATGAATATAAGTCTTATATTAAAAAATGGAAAAGGCCACAAAAAAAATGTTATGTTCCGACTCAATGCAATGTCAGCAGGAGTAACACAAAGTTGTTTTTCTTTTCAGTTAATTTTTTATATTTAAGACGCGGTTCACTTGGTTGCCCCATTACTGGTACAATTGATGCTATTTCATGTGTGTTTGTTGTTCATTTTATGTAAATTAGTAAAAGCTGAATATTTTCTTGAACCTGAATATCAATTAGGAAGAACTTTTCCATTCCACTGTTCTATCTTAATCGATTGTTTAATATTTGTAAAAATATTACTCTCGATGTTGAAGGCAGTTATCGTTCAACATTGGTGGAACGATAATAGCTCATAGTAGAAGTTGAAATACGTTTGTAAATTTCGACACGTTTGCCAGCGTCTCGGTAGCTCAGCGGTCAGAGCACTCGCCCGATTGCGAAAGGTCGTGGGATCGCATCCTACCTGAGGGCTCGCAGGCTAGGTCGTTTTTTACATACGTATTTTATATCTTTTGGATACTAGGATAACGTAATACATATATTATACAAAAATAAGTAACATTAATAGGAATATATATAAAAACCCATGACTCAGGTAGAAATTCGCGTATTCATCACACAACTCAACGTCGTAATGGATAATAAAAATTAATTATTTACCTATTTGAGCTTGAATTAAGTTGTCCTGTATCGCAACTATTTATAGTTGTTCTCATGTAAAATTTTCATTTAAACTTCGATTAGAGGTTAATTTTTAATTTTCAATAGGTAATAAGAAACCATTAAATACCTAGTTACATTAGTGTGTGTGTAGAGTGGCTAATTAAAATAGACAATTTTCACTCTGACTTTTGTTCTAATATGGGAGCGTATAAACCAAAGGTCACATTATATCCGGTTGAAGTTAATATCTGAGTGTAACATGGATGTATTAGACAGTATTAATATTAAGAATCAGACTTAATTTATTTTAGCGACCGCTTTTCGATCTACCGCAAGATGTGAAGGACCGTATTTTCCAACTGATACATATTCACCTTTATAATTTATATATTATAAATTATCAAGGTAAATATAACACAATACAAAAGATTGTAAATGCTGTGTACGCCTATAATAGGTATATATTTAAGAAATGTTTATATATACTGTTAGTGTACCTGCTCTGTAAATAAATAAATAATTATCGTCTTTAAATATCCTATACCATAAAGCAAAAGCAATATTTATGATTTTGATGGAAATCAACGCTCATGGTATAACTTTTTTTTCTGACTGACGATCGTTTGGTGCAACGGTAGCGATGCTGCCTTTCTGCGACCTGCGACGGTCCTGGGTTCGAATTCCGGAAGGGACAGATGTTTGTATGATGAATACGAGCATTTGTACCTGAGTTATGGATGTTTGTTTATATTTTTGTGAATATTACTTATTTATGTATGATGTATGTATGTCTATCCATAACATAAGCCTTAAAGTGCTTACTTTGGACTCGGTTAATTGGTGTGTATGTAAGTAATGTAGGAAATATTTTCTCCGCAGTGTACTTAGCATGTAGGAATTAGTAAGAGATTGTAATAATCCTTTTTTGTGGATAAAAAGTTTTCTTAGTGTCTTGACTTGTCCGCGGAATACGATTGGTAGGTAAGTAATTACAGCAGATAATCTTGTATGAATTTGGTTTTGTTTTCAGACTTATTTACAGTTTTGTTCTACGAGATTCTAATCTAAACAGCTGGACAAAATAAAATAATTATGTGGACTGAGATAACTTTTTTGGAGTTACATTCTTATGAAGTTATTACTTACTTATACCGTGACGATCAAATTACGATACTCACCTCTTTATAAATCTCTTTGATCTCATTATGACCGCTTGGCTGTTACCTATGTATAAAAAAAATAGAAAACCTACAAGGTTGTTTTTGACCTGATCTTTTTTTAGGATATCTTCTATTTGGTCCCTGAAAGTTCGCCTTGGTCTGCCTTAACGGACTTGTAATGCACATTGCTTCATAAACTTGTTTTGTCAATCTTCTTTCGTCCATTCTCTCTACATGTCCAATGCTTCTTAGCATTCCTTTTTATTTGTCAATGAAAGCTTGAATATATTTTTTATTTAATTTTAACACTGACGAGTCTAAATAATTCCTAACCATTAAAAACCTAGATACCGTATAAAACCTTAAAATGAGTCTATTGTCTCTAAGTATATCGTACGTTTTCCATTAAATAATAGGTTATTTAATAGAACGAGATTAATTTTCTGAAACTACACTGAGTAAGCATTGAGCCGGTTTTTCATTTTCACTTTACTCCATTGTCTCAAAATAATTGAAAACCCTTTAGAATTTTGTGCCGATTAACTACGAGAGGCTACTTACAGGCTCATAATTTAATTAAACCATACAATGTTCTTAATACATGTGGAATGGAATATGGGCGGTGATAAATTGAGTTTCTGCGGTAGAGTTAATTAATATGGTCGATTGAGTAGCGGTTAGCGTTTTAAGATTACCGATTTTAAGCAATTTTCGTAAGAGCCAGTCTTGCAATAAGAATTGCTTACCGTGAACTTTTCCGTGCTTCGGAAGGCGAGATAAGCCTTTGGCATTGACTGCATCTGGAGTAGTTATTATCTAATTGCTTTTTTTAGAGGATTAATAATCAATTGTGATTATCAAAATGCTCTATTTCGCACTGTGACATGTCTTTCTACATCGGCGTGGATCAAAATCATTCCGCTTTGGTAAAAGCTGACATTTGAAACAATGGCCTATGCTGCCGTTATTATGAAAAACGCAATAAGTAGTTTCAGCTACTTTCGAAATAATTGCGATTAAAGATTTAATATTTGTTTTTTTTGTGTATCATTGCTACTATAACAGCTATTGACTTGAAACTTTTACTATACGACTATAAAATGAAGCGGAATTTTATGTAGTATATTACATTTGTACGTACATTTTTACCCGAAAATTGTATGTAAGTCAATTTGCCCAAAACTCGACTTATTGCACTTATCGTAAGGACGGCAGTATGAGTCTTAGAATTAGAATTTATTATTTGTGAAACATAAGTAAAATATGATTTTCATTGGTATTAAAGTAATTATTACAGTATCACTACATTTCCACCTTTGTCAAGGTATACAAATATCAATAGTATTTTTGACGTGACAACGTCTTATAAATTGGTTTGCCGGGTGACACTTCAAGAAACTGCGTTACGCTCCGCTCACGTTATGCGCTTACAATGAGAGCGAGTGAGAGGCACGCGTCCCTTCCACTCGGGCATGGTTAGCCCGCCTAAGAGCGAGAGAGACAGACATAAAAAGTGGAAGGGACGCGTGCCTATAAATTAATGTTTTAAATATAATTCTTTGTATAAATAAATGTTTTAAATTGTTACTATTATTTCATCCTTCTTCCTACTATACGAATGAATATTCACATTAAAATTATTTTACCACTCAAAGTCGTTGTCACGTAAAACTTTCGCCCGTATACCGACTTTACAGGCAACCAACCAGTTTTTGCATATTGGAAAACTTACATCCTGCCCCCCAATGGGAAACGATTAGCTGTTTTTTAGTGCTGGTAATAGGTTTTTATTTTTGCATTATGTATAATTGAAGAATAGTTTAGAATATTCTTATATATAGAATATTAGTATAATATATTTAGAAATTCTAAAAGATAAATATGAAATGGATAAACGATTAATAGGATTATAAAATAATTAAGGTAAGGCAGATGTAGGCCATCGGTTAAGATGTTAATTTTTACCCAAGTAAACAGCCGAGTATGACGAACGCCAAAGCTGACATACTACGGGCGTGGACCCACTCGTAACATAAGCATTTAGCTTACCACGAAGTTATAACGAGAACATTCATACCTGTTTCTCGCATTGTTAGTATTCTTTAAAAAAATAAAGGTTTATTTTCTTAATTTTGTATTGTTGGATAGGTGTATTTCTGCAAATAAATAAATGCATACCCGAGTAATCATCATCAGTCTATTAATGTTTCCACTGCTGGGATACATGTCTTCTCTAAGAATTAAAACGTCATATGGAGAATGTGTCATAACTCACCAATCCGATAAACAGCCCTCGCGAAAGTTGCTTAATCTCTAGAATCGCTATTTAGATCCTTTATTGAATAAAGGATCTAAATAGCGATATAGCGAATATAGCGCTATATAGCGAATAGATTATAACATTACAATAAAAAATGTCAATATACAAATAAAATAAAATCATGTCTAACTAATTCAATCGTTTGTCATTTAAATATTCTGTAATCGAATAGTATGCTTTATCTAACAATAGTGAAATATTATGTTAGTACAATTAGTAGTAAATTAATGACTAAATATATTTAAAAAAGATACAATTTAATTATTTCAATCATCTACAATACAATTATTTGACATTTCTAATGTTTATAATTATTTATTTAAAATTAAATTAATTGTTAAATTTCTACTTGAGCATTTTGTATTTACCTATAATTTGTTGATGCATTTAGTGTTAAATTTTAGGATTTGTTGTTTATGAATGTAATAATGTACTCAAATGTTGGTAAATCAATAAATAAATAAAAAAAATAGTGACAGGCGTTTCTTAAATTGTGTTATTGGTAAATTTCTTGAATTTGCGTTGTGGTTTATTGTGCTTATAGTTCTTACAGTGTTTCTCTGTGTGCATTATCGCCTCACGTTGATTATAAAATTTGTGTTTTAGAATTAAATCATAAACCATATAAGCGGGTGTTTTCGTATTTATGAGTAATAGTTAGGGCTCATGTTCGTGATAAAAAAAAATGCCGGACGTAGTTAAGTCGGATACGACATCAAGTATGGTTTAATTTGATTGTGTTATAAATTACTACTGTTGACGTGTGTTATTGTGTAACTTTTAAGGCGAAAAAAAATTACTTACAACGAAAAAAATACAAGATCTATTTGGTATAGTAGGTATCAACTATTATGTGACAGTCATCGTTGTTAGAGAAATCCAAAGTTTTTTATACCTTACGATAACGTGGTCTTGTAAATACTTGCAGTGTTGAAAACAATGTTAAAATATATAGTTAAAATATATTTTTTTTTATTAAGAAACCTTTTTTTTACAAGGAGTACTGGTAGGTGATATTCCGGTAAGAGTTCACGACTCCCTCCCAGCGCGGGAAGGACTATCTGCTATAAGTCCTTGATGTAGTTACAGTCACGAACAATAAGACGTATACACCATAGAACCATATCATATTAAATCGACCGAAAGCAAGGAGACAACAGTATATAAATAAATAATTGATGTAATGTGACAAGGTTCTCTCTTATTGCTCGTGATCGCTCTGAGCTACTGCTACGTCAGAGGTCGGTGGGCCTGACGACGCAGAAACCACCACCATTCTAAAGAAACTCAATAATATTTATATAATTACATAAATTACGAAAATTTTAATAATTCTTTAATAACACTCAGAGAGCCATGAAAAATCTAGTAATCTCTAAAAGTAATATTTTTATCGGATGGAAGCTCTGGAGCAATAAGAAACCCGAGCCGAAACAAACGGAATCGTGATCGATTAATCGATGAATAAATATTTAGGAGTAAAAAAAAAATAGATTTTGTTCAATCTTTAATTAGCCATATTAACATATTGAAGGCAACCTTAGCAATATTGTAAATAGATCAATAGTTAGAACCCCAATAGATTCATTAAACATTTTTTAAAGTTTACATATCAATCACCAGGAACTATAAAATATATGCGTTCTAGCTAAGTACATGCAAAGACGCAGAACTTTCCTGTGTGTGGAAACGCTTGACGGCACACGACCCAATTTTGGACCGATTTTTTCGCCGACATTTATCGCCACTTTTGTAATCGACTCAATGCACGAATCGGAAACGTTTTCCATAGTTCTCGAAAAAAGTATACATCATAATCCCTTGATCACGGCTTCGATTAAAGGAGTCGAAACGTCAGTAGGTATATAATATAAAAAACCGGCCAAGTGCGAATCGGACTCGCGCACCGAGGGTTCCGTAAAATATTTTTATTATATGACGTAACTAAAAATTTACGGTTTTCATAATATTTCCTATATCTGTGCTATAAGACGTTGCTTCGTACCAAATTTCAAGATTCTGAGTCCACGGGAAGTATCCTGTAAGTTTTGATTCTCTTGCGAGTGTCGAAATTTTGCGGAATTTTGCGGCATAAACGGCTGTATCTTTTGATTGCGTTAGCTTAGAAGTTTACAGTTCCAAGGGACAGTAGATCTTAGTATTTGATATAATTTTCAGCTTGATACATCCACGTGTTCCTCAGAAAAAGGGTCTTGACAGACGGACGGACGGACAACAAAGTGATCCTATAAGGGTTCCGTTTTTTTCTTTCGAGGAACGGAACCCTAAAAACAAGAATAAACGCGTGTATAATAAAAATACGATACATGTGCGATAGGAAGGTATGGAAGTGTAAGAAATAAATATGTACATAATGATTATACAGAGACCGATGAACAACAAACGTGAGAGTGAAGTGGGTTATAAAATTGGTGATGAAAGTCACCGAAAAGAAATAAGTCTTACTAATAAATACATATTAGTAACCCTGATAGTGGTTCGAGAAAAACTCTTAGCGGTCATCTAACTCGATTCATTCCAAAACAGCCAAGGATAATGTGCGACGCGAGGTCCTCATATTCAAATGCGCGCAGTTTGTTTGAAATGCGTGCATTTATGAGCATTCCATAAAAGGGTATGTAAACAATACACATTGTTTCATTATACAATCCTCCGGAGAGCTCTCATAAGGTCGCTAGCAGGAGTGATTCTTTGTTTACCGTAATCCATTTACAATTTTATTACTACCTGTAGGTAGGTAGGTAAAGATAGGAAATCGAGTGCTTAGGTAAAAAATAGTCATCTTGATACAGTGATCGTCAAGTTGAAATGTAAAAACATTATTGAAAACCTGTGCAATTATCACAAAACGAATTATATTTTATTACCTACTGATAAGTCGTAATGGTAGGTTTGATGCATTTGGATTGTGTAACTGATTAGTGTCGTAGATTGTGACAAATCACTGCACGTAGCGATTACGTACTCTTTAGTCATAGTCCAAATGTACATACATACCTCATAATTATGTTTTCACGTCAAACTTCTGCCGAAGCATGAAGTTATTTTCTGTGCCGAAGTAAAAGTAGGCTCCATCGTTGATAAATACCTGCCTTAATGCATTTTTACATGAATACATAGTATAAAATGGGCCATGCCCAAGACGTAGCCCCAATTCGTTTTAATAGCTGTTAACGACACATCCAGCCGAGAACAACGATTTAACGTGTTTTCCAATACTTTTTTTTATCTCATGCTCGCGACTTTATTCGTGTGGATTTCGGTTTTATCACACACTAGTTAGCAATTCGAACTAGCTTATCGTCCCCCAAAGTAGCCTGTCATTGCATCTATTTTTTCATTCGCTTCGAATTAATTCGCTTTATGGATTCCTAGAGATCAAGAATATGTCTGGCTTTTAGAGATTTTAATTTTACCGGATATTTGGAAACCGGAAATTATAAATTTGTTAGCCGGATTTTTACTTGTAATATTTTTAGTGGTATTTCCCTTGGTTTTTAACATAAATAAATCAGCAAATGTCAACTGATCTACTTTTTAGATATAAAATTTAATTTTATATGCAAAATGAAGTGCCTTTACGAATCGCAGCAATCCAATACTTTTTAGCCAGATAGCCGTTTTTTTGTTATAAAATCATAATCAAGGCTAATATCGCCTGTTCATTTTCCCTCAATTTCCTGTTGGGTGGGTGAGGGTACATAATGAAGAAATTTTATGGCTTCAGCGGCGTTGTAAAATGACGTGCGAGATTCTAGGGATGTGACAAGACCAAATACCTACTGACACTCAGAAGCCTCAGTGTACGTTTTTAAATATGCATACGATACTATCTCATTTGAGTTTGAGGTATTTGTATGTTAAACCTTAAGTTTTAACTTAAGCTTACTTCGAAAATAAATTCTAATTATATAATCTTAATTCGAACGCAATAGTACCGTGTACATATTTGAGACTTACACTCAGCTTTCAATTAAAACTCAGCACAAAATAAAAACATTAGGTATCTATTTAAAAAGTTTTTATTTAGCTTAGGTTTTTTGTATGAATAGTTTTATCGAAAAATATGTACTTAAAGTGACTCTTATTGCACCGCCTTCAGTTTAAGATTTTTGGTGAAGTAAATTCACAGGTATGTAATATTATAATACCGGCAATTAGTAAACTCATCCATGCGCATCCTTAAATACAGCTTTTTTAACGATTTGTTGAAGAAAAGATGTTGCTATAAAATCATAAATACCAAGCATTGAAATATTTCGTAGGTTAAATTAATGCCAATGTGCGGATTCAATTCTTGCCTGAGACAGAAAATTTTTTCAACACTTGTTTTTCACTTAATTTGGACAGTAACAAGTTTAACATCACATCAGCCTACCTTAATACGACGATATTCTCAACTGTTTTTCAACTTAATATACTGATATATAAAGTTTAATATCAAATAAACGTAGCCCAGGCGTTGAGTAAGCTTTGAAGTATGAAGGTTCTGACAATTATTTACTAATTTATAGGGAAATACTAAATAGATTGAAATAATTAAAAAAAGATAAAATGAGCTAAGAAATTTAATAATAAATTAAATTAAATTAATTTTATTAAATCTGAAGCATTTGGTATCAAATTCGGTTATCTCATAAGGAAAATAGATTCTCCAAATTGTGAAATTTGTGGTAACATTGACGACATCTTGTACATGCTCTTGGAATGTGTCAAATACAGTGGGGCAAGGGAGTCATTCATACAGAAACGTAAAATAAACAAATTAGATATAGGGAAAATTCTGACTAAACTAACAGTCCCGCAATCAGCGGTGTTTAAAGAAGCAATCGATATGTTTTTCAATAAATAATCTGATTATTCTCTTTTTTTATTTGTTTAGTATTATTTAGTTAAGTGACGGTATAATGAGGCTGACATAGTTAATAAATAGGTTAACGTATTTTCATAAAATAGAAAAAAAGCTTTGATGTAAGCGGACTTAGCACGCCGATGTACTAATTCCCTCTGCTTCTACCGAATATTCAACTGGTGATACTTTTGATCTCAGTATTTCTATGACACTTATCAATGGAGTAAATGAGAATATTCACAATAGTTCCACTACCCACAACATAAATATAAAAAATCACGAGAGCTAAGAAATAAAATCTGTTACTTTATTTAAATCTTTTACACGCATAAACTATAGTTCATTGCGTTTACTTATATATGTATGACACATAATTAATTGCAATAAACTATTTAATACTGGAACTACTATACTTGTCTTTCTAGTTTCATCGCCTATTTGTCAACTGGTTGGTGCAACGGTTGCGATCCTGTCCATTGCACCCACGGTCCTGGGTTCGAATCCTTTGAGTGATGATAATAAGCATTTGTTCTCGAGTAATGGTTTTATATTTTTATATTTTATGTAGTGTATCAATTATTTAGTATCAAATCCACTAACTCTGCTTAGCTTGGGACTAAATATTTGGTGTGTCTTGTCCTAAATTTATTTATTTTATATATTTTTACCAAGTGCCATTTGACATTATGTAATAATGGTGTGTAGCCATGATTTAATTAGTGGCCAGCATGCTTTGTACGTTCGTTTTTGCAATTTTTGCTGCAGTCCATACGATTATGCCTAATTCCTTGGCGCCATCCATTGCAATCAATAAGTTGATAATTTTTATCGATATCTAATATTTATTACGGTAGCGTATAAAATACGAATAAACAACATTAATTTAGGTACATTAGTGATTTCACTAAGTTTGGTGACATCACTAAACGATGATAGTAGAGACACGTACTGTAGCTACGTGTACGTAAGTAGCTACAATGTGAAATCTGCCAGTAGGTGAACCTTCCTGAGGGAATTCCGGGCTTAAATGTCGGTTTATCTCTTTATAGCTGTTAAAATTTTACGTCATCTGACTGACACATGCCTGCGTTTACGGAACACGAGATGTGCCAGTTCTGTCATGAAGCAGATTAGTAAGTATCTTATGTTCAGAAGATAATCATGAACTAATCTTATATACGCCAAAATAAAACAACCACGCCTCCGAGAGCGGTTGGTTTTACAGGCATATTTTATATCAAATACAAATATAGCATTTAGTATGCAAAAAATAAATATAATCTTATTTTCAGTAATAAGTTTGCAGTATATTATTTGTTAGTTGTCTATTTGGTTTCATAAATGAGTTTTGTGTTCTCAAATGTTTAATGGTAGAGACCTATTGTGTACTATTTGTTATAATGTAATCACTAAAATTTTATAAATAAATTAGTTATATAGGCGTGTTCAAGGTTATGCATTTTGTGACAATACAAATTTGTATTGTCGTGTCGTGACTAACTGTCTGAAAAAATAAGGAATTTCCTTTCTAAACCAAACTTTTTTCATTACACATGCTGCGTTGTAACCGTAAAAGGTGCTATAATAACTATTGTCAAGTAAAATCCTTGGGAAAGCGGCAAAAAGATATCTTGGAGTATGTGTCAGGATGCTCCATGCACAAAAAAATGGTCTGTAATGGTCTTATTCGGTTACGGTTTTTCTATTGGTATTGAGTTGCACTAAACTACTATATAATAATATAATATTATAATAATATTTCCCACAATCACACCAATTAGCCTAGCCCAAATTAAGCCATATAAGGCTTGTGTTATGGATACTAGAGTAACGGATAGACATACGTATATCATAAATAAATAAGTAATATTTATAGATATATATATATAAATACACATGGCTCAGGCACAAATGCTCGTATTATCATACAAACATTTGCCCCTTCCGGGATTCGAACTCAGGACCATCGGTGCGAAAGGCAGGATCGCTACGGTTGCACCAAATGGTCGTCAAAATAACAATTGCAAGTTTATTTCAATGAAAATAAGTTTGCTTATTGGCTGGAATCTGAAAAAAATCATATATATATGTATATGTGGAAATTCATCGGCACTAGAATAGGTACTCGACGTATTCAATAACTATGACTCCCATCATCCAGGAAACCTGACAAGTTCCACTTCGTCAATGGACGAGTAGTTGATGGGAAATTGGTCAAGGGTGTCCCAATGTTATGAATAGGATTCTATTATATAAACCAAGAAAGTGAATTTAATTATTGTCAAATTTAAGTAAACCTATTGAGATAGCGGAAAATAGATTCTTGCCAGTCAACTATGCATTTACTGGTATTAAACACAAGTTAAAATTTGTATGATAGATCTTAATACTTTTGAACAGATTTTGTCATCCGAAAAATAAAAAGAACTTATTGATTAGCATTTAAATACAACAAAATAGAAATAAGTATGAACCTTAAGTAAAGCATAAAAAGAACAAAAGAAATATTAAAAAAAGTTGTAAACCACCCCACCGCTGCTGTTGAGAAAAGTGCTCAAAAGTCTGGCAGCTTTTTCTCATTGAATATCTATAATTATAGGCTGGCAGAAGATGCTGCCAGCCCTTTTGTCTCCAGTCAATACAATTTCCGGTTGGATATTTCTTTGAAAAAGAGCTTGGTTTTCGGGCCCCATGAACCCATAATCTCCAAACTAAAGATATAATTGCTCACAAGAGCTGTTCAAACTTTGCGATTTTCTGCAGCTGCTGCAGCAGCCCCGGCTTCCTTCGACGTAGCGGTTCCTTGTTATGGTGCCAGAGTGTCGATTCAGGTCGTATTTAATCCCACTGTGAAAATAATTCCTGAATTTAAAATCTTAACTCAAACGTTATAATAACTTTTGCATTTTGGAAAACTTACATCCTGCCCCCTGATGAGAAACGATTAGCTGATTTTTAGTGCAGCTAATAGGGTTTTAATTTTATTGTTTTATCTACTCATTGGTTTTCTCTTTGCATTATGTATAATTGAAGAATAGTTTAGAATATCCTTTATTGTACAGTATAATATATTTAGAAATACTAAAAGATAAACATAAAACGGATAAACGATTAATAGGACTATAAAATAATTAAGGTTAGGCAGCTGTAGGCCATCGGTTGAGATGTTAGTTTTTACCCAAGCAAGCAGCCGAGTATGATCCTCGCTGACGTACATTCCGGCGTGGACCCACTCGTAACATAAGCATTTAGCTTACCACGAAGTTATAACGAGAACATTCATAACCTCTTTCACGCATTGTTAGTATTCTTTAAAAAAAGAAGGTTTATTTTCTTAATTTTGTATTGTTGGATTGGTGTATTTCTGCAAATGAATAAATGCATACCCGAGTAATCATCATTAGTCTATTAATGTTTCCACTGCTGGGATACATGTCTTCTCTAAGAATAAATAAATAATAAATATATATTTCCTACATTCACACCAATTAGCCTAGCCCAAATTAAGCACAGTAAGGCTTGTGTTATGGATACTAGGGTAACGGATAGACATACATATATGATACATAGATATGTAATATTTATAGAAATATATATATAAACACCCATGGCTCAGGTACAAATGCTCATATTCATCATACAAACATCTGCCCCAACCGGGATTCGAACCCAGGGCCATCGGTGCGAAAGGCAGGATCGCTACCGTTGCACCAAACGGTCGTCTTTTAGTTTAAAAGAATTAAAACATCAGAGGGAGAATGTGTCATAACTCACCAATCCGATAAACAGCCCTCGCGAAAGTTGTTTAATCACTAGAATCGCTGTGTTATCTAGATCTTTTACTGAATAAAACCGCAACGTAAAATAAATAAAAACAAGTTTTATTTTTAACTCGAAAGCCTGATAGAACATTATTCAATATCTTTATCTCTTAATCAGAAATAAATTAAGCCTGAGACAGGAATTAAAATTCCTTATAGAATGTTTGCAGTAAAAACAATCATTTAATATTTCCTTAACCAATTTTCAACTCAAAAGATAATGTTAACAGACCGTTATCTATGAAAGAGTTATAATATAACACAGCTAAACCTGCTGAGTAAAATCAGGAATTATAGAATTGGTGATGTCTCGAACATACAACTCAATTTCAATCGATATTCAATATTCCAAGTGGACATCCTGTTGATTGTACATTGTGATTGTACTTATATAACAATTTAGGAATGATTTATATCTGGAATAAACTTCTGTCTAACAATTTAGGAATGATTTATCTGGAAAAAACGTTGTTTTTTCCCTGTCAGTTGCTAGTGAGAATTTATAATTTGCCGATTTGAATTTTAAATTTTATTAAAATAATAGTCTTAATTTAATTCAAGGTTTACTTTTCACTAATAATGTTTTAAAATTAATTTTGACTAAGGAAATAATGTGTCAATACTGTTAATACGTACTATCACAATAATCAACCGCCAAAGTTTCATATTAATAGCTATATTTTGACAGTGATTAACAGTGTTGTGGTGTTGTTTTTGTAAGTTTGTTATGGATTTCAGAGATAAAGGTGAAAACGAGGCTTATCATCCTCCTCTCGTTAATGGGATTCAAAACTTAATTCTAGAATTTATGGTGTCTACATGCTTTCGTTGCCTTTATGGATTCCAAATTGGAATAAAAAATGTGTCAATATGCGCTCCATTTTTGGTTACTTAAAAGAAAACAAAATTCAATCGACGAAGAATATTGGTATAACAAACAAAATATCGAGGCTATAGAACAGACGAGCTCTATCTTGTATGTTCAAGCTGTTTGTGTGTTTCGCACTTACAAAATTTATCGAAGACTACCTACAATACTCGATGGCGGTAACCCCTTTAATATTGATACTTCAAACGTTAAAAAGTCTGTATTAAGGCCGGCTTTATTAATAACTTTATAGAGGTCATATTATCATTTTTCGTTATTATATTAAAGAAAACAGAGAAAAGCTATTTAGTTCTTACACTTCCGCGCACATTACACATTAGATAAAAAACTTTTTTACGGATTTATGCGCATGTTTTATTTTATAAGTCATCTTCATCTTAGTCATCCTGTGATCACGGCTCCTGTAAAGGAGTCGAAACGTCAGGATTAAATATAAAATAAAACATGCGCAAAAATCCGTAAAAAAGTGTTTTATTCCAGAGAAAAGCTATTAACAGATATACATTTATCTCCGTAATTAGAATTCGCACACTTGAAGCTAGTTTACAGGAAAGTTCGCATACATTAATATGCAAACTCAGATTCTGTGATCGATTTTTTGGAAAAAGAATAAAGAACGCATTTTACCCAGTAATAAATGAATGAATAAAATTAATAAAAGTAATAAATGAATTTAGTTTGCGGTACCCTACCACTATCTACACCTGAATAGAGTTCGCTTAATTAGTTTCAGGACGGAGGAAATGCGTTCATTTCCATCTGCATTGTTAGAGGTTCTCGTGATTTTTGCCGGAGCCCACTCTAGGAACGGACAAAAGCCATGTTCAGAATAGATAAGTTGGCGCGTTTTTTACATCTCTTTATCAAAGATCGTATTTTTTGTTATGGCGAAAGTACAATTTTCATTCGCAGTATATTAATGTTGTGTCACGTGTGTAATTAAAACATCTGCCATTGTTGTGGCGTAATAATGGTGTCCGTAGTCTTTCAAATTAGGCGAGTCCTTTTATTTTTGTGAAGTTGTAATTAAACTGTTTGACAGCGTCTGAAATGTTTTTTTTGTTTCTAGTACAGACTAGCAGACCTGCCAGAAGTTTAACTGTCCTAACTTGGAAGTTCAGTACTTGAACGTGGTTCAAGTAGTAATTCGAAACATATTTTATGTTTTTTTCTCGAAAGCCTTAATACTTAATTTCCGGGATTAGACTTTAAAATCCATCCCGGACTTGTAACACAACATTTAACCCCTATTTCACATAATGTTTTAAAAGGCTGAAGGTGAAAGGGAAGGACAGCTTATTTTTTACCAGGATCCTGTGTATCAAAATGTATATTTTTGTATTAAAAAAGACGGACGTATTAAAAACTCTGTATTTTTTCACCCATATAGGGGCGAAATTTACAGAAATTCCATATAAAAAAAAATCAACGTTTGTATGTTTGTTCCCTGTTTGTAAATTGATTCCGAAACGAGCAGAAAAGAGCATTGCAAAAATTGCTGAGTGCAACTAGTCTAAATCTAAATATTTAGTTTCATTCTTCTAATTTTAAAAATGGTGCAGTTTTCATTTTGTTTGGCGATCGTATGATGTTACGGTTGCGATCATGCCTTTCGTCCCGACTGTCCTGGGTTTTATGTCCCGGAAGAGGCAGATGTTTGTGTGATAAATACGAGCATTTGCATCTCAGTAATTGGTATTTATATATATTTCTATGAATATTATAACTATGTATCATATACGTATGTATATACGTAATCCTAGTTAGTATTCATAACACAAGATTTACAGTGCTTTACGCTAGGCTAGTTGGTGTGTTGAATTGCATGCCTCAAATTTTCCTTATCTCGAAACCTTAGGGCTAGAATTTTCCAAAATCTTTTCTTAGTGAGCGTTTTCACCATTTTATGAAAACCCCTCCTTTCAAGTATATAGGATTAGCGGTTTGAACAATGCAATCAAGATAAAGCCTTGTTTATATATTAAGATTATTTATAAATTAATTATATGTATAAATCCCTTGTTGAAAAAGTCCTTTTAGTGTTATAAGGTTTGTTGAGTGACGTCACATCGTTCGCGACAAACTTAACGCGATCGGGTCATATTTGTAATTTTTTATGTCTATATATACAGCTGTGTACCGTATTTGAAGCCAGGGTGCGCCATTGTGTACTTGATGGCGTTTTGGCGTGTTATATAAATATAAATACCCACTTTCCGGGTAAAAAACTTTAACTGCGATTATAGATATAAATACTTAAGTGTTAGGTGAAATTTCCTATTTGTTTGGATAGTTAGTATAGGATTATTTTGTGATTAAGTATTGTTTTTTTCAAAAAAATAATTCTTAGTGACTTAATCGTAAAATTTTGTGTCTTCTATTGGTAGTGATCTGGGCAGGTACTGTGTAAGTGCATAATTAGAAAAGCTGTGTATTTCACAAGTTATAAAGTACCAAAATATCAATTCATTAAAAAAAATGATATTAATAAATTTTAAATATATAACAATTTTTTTTGTTGATACCTTTTAAATATGATCTAAATTCTAAATTAATTACACAAACTTGTTACCATTGTATTACAGGAGTAATGTGCGTAACTGTGCCATAGAGTAGAGGAATAAAATCGGAGCCTAATATAGCCTGTTCTGATCATAAACAATTATTTATATCAATAATTAAATAAAAAGCAATTTAACACTTTTTGCGTAGAGCTTTTATTTATTTACTAATTTTTAGAATTTTTATTAACATGTAATTTTGTAATTATTTCGTGCATGAAATATTATTTTATATTATATTATTTTGTAATTATTTTGTGCCTGAAATAAAAATGATACTTATACTAGGGTTAAGGAGGCAACAGTGACTCATGTGTTTTTCGAAAAGCTAAATTAAATATAAATCCTTACTGGATTGATATGAAACTTATACATATTATTCATTAACTATTATAGTTTGACACTGCATCAACACAATTCCATAAAATAGGTTTAAAATAAAATAAATAATAGAAAACAAAAAAAAGATTTTTGAGCCACTGTGCACACCCAGGTGTCCACAGTGACCCAACCCTGGGGTTCACAGTGGCTCAAAAGGTACACAGTGACTCATCAAAAGGAGTAATAAAAATAGTCAAAATAATTCAAGTTTTATATATTTATTAAAGAAAAAAACAAGTTATTCTAACAGTCTACAAACTCTTTGTCTTACAAATAATGCTAACGCTGTGACTTTTCTTAAAAAATTAAGTAAGAATTAATATGTCAAATAATGTAAATTGGAAATTTAATAAACATTTATTAACAATAATCTTTGCCATTATCAGCCTTTTTATAATGTAGATAAAGGAACCATTATGTTATAAGTAAGTTTTATTCAGTATTGACTAAATAATTTTACCGGCAGTCTTTACATTAATCTAATTATAACTTTTAATAATCACACAATAATCACAGAATGTTAAAATAAGTCTAATAATTAGTATTAAATCAAAATCAAAGGAAAAAAGTTTTAAGATAAAAACATCATAGTGTTTTGAAAGAATTCAACACATGGGTAGACAAGAAAAATCAATAGAGAAATTATAGTATGGCCTAGAAGAGGTCCCAACCAATGGCACTGGCAATATATATTTTAAATCAGACTCGTTTACAAGCGACAGATCAGGATTATCTGGCATTACAAATCTTTCTGTCCCAGACTTACGTTTTAAGAATGATATGTAGTAATCAAGCTTACGATTTCTTTCCTCTTTTACCTTTCCAATATACAATAATCTGTGCCTTTCTGATGTTAATTGCACTATGACATATTCTCCTTCTTGAGGTGAATGAGGTAAAGGGTTCTCTAAGTCTGTCTCCGTTAAAATTACTTTGGCATCTTCTTCATCATCGTCATCTTCTTGCTGTTCTGCCCAGTTAATGTCATCTTCAGAGTCTGCCAATTGGACTTCATCATTCTGATTCACTTCTTCTTCGTCGCTATCAAGTACTGTTCGGCAAGTTTTCTTTTTTTTGGCTTCATTTATCCGTTTAGCAGCAGTTTTTTCTTGTTCAATCCTGGCCTTTTCGGGAGTATCGGTAGCTATGATGCTGCGTCCAGCTTTACGTTTTCTGTTAGATTTTCTAGGACCAGCTTTTATAGAATCTCTGAATTCAAATGGCGACATGAAACTACTTTTTTTTGTAGTCACAGAGGGGGAGTTCATAATAGCTGATGATGGTTGGGCGAATATAGACGGCGGCGTGTTTGTGATGGTAAGCGTGGATGGCGTTGTTACAAAACCTGATGTTTCTTGGGTGGATGCAGATATTATTGGCATGTTTATTAAAGCTGGAACCTCTTTGGTGCTTGTAATAGCAGACGTGGGTGGCGTAATTACGAAGGCTGAAGCTGATTGGGCGCTTGTAATGGTACACGTGGTAGGTGTGCTTTCGAAGTGTGGAATAGCTCGGACGTTTGTACTTATAGGCGTAGATGATGCGCTTGTGAGGGATGCTGCTGCTTCTGTGATTGTAATGATAGGCGTGTTTTCATCAAGTAAGCTAACAGAATCGGGTGTTGAAGCCTCCTCATCTCGATTATCTACTGGGCAAGGACGATCAGTCACCGAACTTGGCAGAAAATCTTCATCTGTGAATATGTGTCGATCAAACGGAAAAATTCCACATTTTGCAAAAGAGCTCGTAATATTTTTTGGAGTCATCGCTTTTTGAAAGGCAGATCCAATTATCTCCCCCAAGTCGTAAATGGTCACTGGTTTGCCCGGATTCCTCAAAAGCCAGGAGTCAATCGCAACGTTGTAAAATGTTTTAAAGGGACCGTAGATTCCCACATCAAGAGGCTGCAAGTTAGCCGATGTGTGAGGATGAAGTGTTAGAAAGTGTACCCCTGCATTTTTTGCTAAATCTAGTGCGGCTATACTGAGATGGGATTCATGGTTGTCCATTATTAATATAGACGGATTTTCTTTTGAGGAATTGGTGTGTTTAACAAAATGTTTTATTACCTCTGGAAAAATAGTCGAATTCATCCAGCCAGTCGGCGTTGCCAAACCAAGCGTGCCAGGTGGTGTATTTTTGATCATATGATCTTTAAAGTTTTTCCTCGGGAAGACCATAACAGGGGGTAAAAAATTTCCACTTGCGCTTATAATACAGCATGTTGTTATCAATGTGCCCCTCTCACCACTTGTAACTTTACCTATAGTCTTTCGTCCCATTGGCGCGAGAACTTTTTGTGGTTTTTGTACGGTAGTGGTTGATGTTTCGTCCAAATTAAAAATCCTGGTGCCGTCGGAAAAATGAGGACTTCGAGCTATTATATTTTCAAGGTTGTCAAAATACTTGTCGACATTGGTCCTGATAAAAGCGGTAGCTCTGGCAAGACTACAGGCTTCAGGTTTTTTCAGCGTTATATTGTGTCTGCGTCTGAAAGCAATTAACCAATCTTTGCCGGCCATTTCTTTCGCCTCCCAAGATAAAGGCATTTTTAAATTGTTAATTTTTCCACACTGGTATGCCAGTCTCCGGCTTTCTTTGGCTGTTAATCCGTAAAATAGAAGAGCACAATGCGTTATATAGTTTTTTAGTGTAATCTCTTGTTCGGCTGTGAAAATCGTATTGACTGAATAATTGGGCTCTAGTTGGGATGATGTCAAATCTTCCAGCGAAGGAGCATCTTTAAATTTATGATGGTATCGTTTTAAAGTGGCAAAAGAGACTCCAACATTTTTCGAAGCCTTACGTATAGATTCTCCGTTTCTAATTAATAGCAATCCCTCTCTTATCCTCCCGGCAGGGACATTGCCTATTTTTCTCTCCTTTTGGGGTCGCGGCATTCTAAAAACAAAAAAAAATGCCTTTAAATGTAGCAATTATAAGTATTTAAATTATTGGTACTAGTACATATGTACACAGTGACTCACGAGCCACTGTTTACTTTTTAAAATTGAGTCACTGTGCACTACTACGCCATTTTGAAAACATTGTTTAGTAACAATAAAACTAAAATCCAATTCTCATAATAAAACTGTATGAATGAAGATTATACAATATTTATCAACCAGCAAATATAATAGTCATAACCAATTGCCATTATTTTACGTAAAAAAAACAGAGAAACTTACCTTAAAATCTAATTTCATCCAAGCGAAATTTGTTTTCTCTCTGTGACACAACACAACGACACTGCACCGGCCGGCCGACTAGTTCAAACACGTTTGGGGGTTACGTGCACTAGTGTGCAAAAGAGACAAACCTACTTTATGCTTTATCTAACCTGGAAACATTAATGAGTCACTGTTGTCGACTGAGTCACTGTTACCTCCTTGACCCTATATATTTTCACGGCGTTCTTTAATGCTTATATTTTTTTGGGATTGTAAATAAAAGAGTCGTTCTTCCACCGAAGGTGCAGTAATATTAACACATTATGCAGTGTTAATAATAAGTTGAGTTTCATTTTATTTTATCAATTATTCACTTGTACATCATTATTATCTACGACTGTATCCTTCGTACTAATATTAGCGTGAGGAAAAATAATTTAGTCTATATTAGACAATGATTTTTTTTAAATATTGGTATTTTTCTTTCTCCATTAGAAATTACCGTGGCGAGTGGAAAAATATGATGGTTTCGGCACGGTAGTTTAAATAATTTATTTTGTTTTTGAGTTGTGAGTGATTGGTAAGGGCTGAAATTGTTTAGGGAGCGATTGTCACATTGCCAAGTTGTATAGTAAACATTTTTTACTTTTTCAATATCCACGAACTCTGAATGCACAGTAACAATAAACAGAAATAAGTTTTATTTACAAATGTTAGGTTCACGTTGTTTGGTGTGGTGCCATAGAAAAAAATAAGCTCATAAGTTGTTTATAACTATAAAGCTGCGAATTGACGATAAGTTTTTCGCATCAGTTGAACTAACGTCCATCCAAAATTTGATCGTGTATGTTGAATCATCACTCCAGAGTTTTAACTGACGACGCGCCACGTATTTCCGAGACTATCATAAATCCAACTCGGCGCGTCGTGCCAAACTGATCGTCAATTCAACACAAATAGGTAGTACATTTTCTAACAGCCCGGCCGATTGAAAACTAAAGAGCCGAAGTCAGTGAATGCGGAAATCGAGTTGGCCTAAAACCATTTGGAGTGACGCCACAGTTTTATGTCTGGACTGACGCGAATAACTGACCGTCAATGCCCACTTTAAAACATTATAAGGAAAAGATCAAGCTCCAACTCGAATAGTTTCAGTCTAAAATTAAACAGATTCTTTTTAATTCTTTATGTTACATCTATTCTACTGTTATGTTATACTTCATCTGCAATCATCAGCACATTTCCAAGTGTCACAATAAAATAACTGGTTTAATTTAACAAGCTGTCGGAAGGAACCTATTCATAATATAATAATAACACTTATTTCGCAATAATCTACAATTATCAGTTTATATCTTAAGAGAGTTATTATATATAATATATGTATTTAAGATTGTAAAAGACCGGTGCTTGAACTAACAAATCATTCTTTCCTCCTCGTATCAGTCAAAAGTTTAGAAATCATTTGTATTAATTTCGATTTGATCAATTAGAGGAGAAATTAGAAATAACACTTAAGATAAGGAATTTTATAAAAAACACGATTGAATAAGTCATATAATTTGTAAGTCTATTAAACTAATAGGAATGGAAAACCATTAAACTAGGTGTCTGAAACAATGATTCCTTATCGTTATATCAATATTTAGGAAGATTCACTTAGTCAGGAGTATCAGGTTTTCAGTGTGATGATAATTAAGGTTTCGAAGGATAGACGTCGTTCGGTTTAATGATGTTAACTTTTTGATGAAGTCTGTTAAACAGGAATAGGCCCACAAAGCAGAAAATGTGATTCGATATGATGCTGTGGGTGCGGTTACGTGATTGTGGCGTGCGTGAGTAGAATAAAGATCATGGTCAGATTAGTTAGTGTATGATGCTGTTCAAGAACTGTTTGCTGACAGTACGAGTTGACAGTGCTGTAAGGGATTGTATTTCGAGTAGCAGCAGGGGCAAAATTAAGATACCCTGAGGAAATCACTGGGCTTTTTCGATACTAATAATTGGGGTTTTTGTAGAGCCTCTCCATGAGGTAGGTAATGCAAATTTAAAGGGACTGGAAAAATATAAAACAAATTATATGGTATCTGGATCAGCAACATGTCTCAACTTATGAAGCACAAACATTAATTACAAATTTTGAAAGCTGCTTATGTAGATATGTGCTTGGAAATGTAGTCTCTCCAGGATTGAGAGGTGGGATACATGATGGTTGGCTGGAACAAACATAGTGGAAGCATGAGTGTACAATAACTGACGAGGTGTTTCCAAACAAAGAATATAAGATATGTTATCGAATCCAGTTTCCAGAGCTAAAAGAAAAGCATTTTTCCAGTACTCTCCGGTAAATATCATTACATTATCATCGGTAAATGAAATTATCTTACAGTTGGGTATTTTAAGGGAACAAAGCTCGCCGATGTAGATAAAAAACATGGTGAGACCGAGAATATTGCCCTAGGGAACGCCAGAGTTAAAAGAAGGTCGAAATTGATTGTGCTATCCATTATCACCCTATGGTTACGATCGGTATGGTAATTTACGAAAAGTTGAAGCTGGTTTCCAATTTCCTCAAGAGCAAGGGGACCGAGACCGCATTTTTAATAAGTACTCCAATTTTAATTGAGTATTTTTTAATTTATTCCTACCTAAATAAACGTCCATTTGCTTACTGCACAACTAACAAAGCTTCCAAGTGGACACTTAATTTAGCCTGGCCCCAGTGTTTTGATGGCGGCACATTAATTTTATCTTGTTTTTCTGTTCTCGCGACCAATTATCTCGGCGGTTTGCGGGATCTTTCTTCTGAGTTTTAATTTTTTCTCCCAACCAATTATGTTTCGCCTTTGATCTATAAAGCACAATGTTTTGAATGTTATTTAACATTTGTTTCATAATAATTTTATAAATAAACACAATTACTATATATTCCGTGTAATGTTTGTAATAACTTTGTCAAATAAATAAATAATTATTAGAAAATATCAGATACATTGTTCTGAACCCAAGTTAAGTAACTTAAGCATTTGTGTTATGGAATTCAGATATAACGTCCGACCTAATATAGAAAACTTCGTGTTGACATTGACCCGGCCGGGGATCGAACTTGGAACCACGGAGGGGCTTTATTATGAAAACCGGTGCGTGATCCACTCGACCACGCAGATCGTCATTTATTGTACAACTAGCGGCCCTTCCCAGCTTCGCACTGGTGGACAAAATTCTTTAATTTTTTTTTTTAGCATTAAATATAGCCTACATTACTCAGCGTGAATGTAGCTTTGCAATGGTGAAAGAATTTTTGAAAGTGGTTTTTGAGTTTATTCATTGCAAACATACAAAAATACAATTTTTTCCTCTTTATAATATTAGGGTAGATAAGGTTATCATTTGACAGTAATGATAATAGATATTTGTATAACATGTTACTTAGTACAACAGTAGCGAACTTGTCTAGTACACCAACGATCTTGGGTTTATTATTATTGTGTAATGAGAGTAAGCCTTTGTGTCATAGTATTACATCCTTACCAATTATAATCCATAGTATATACAAACTGGGACAAATAATACTTTATATTTAACTAGCTGCCGGCCACGCGTTGCTGTGTTATAAATTAAAATCAAATCTATCCTATCTTTTAAGTTAGATCAAATAACAGATAGTTACGAAGTTTGATCAAATTGGTTAAGTAGTTTAGGAGTCTATCGCGGACAAACAACGTGACAAGTAATTTTATATATTAAGATTTACACCGAGTAATTTTTAAATAGGTAATGTTTGTAAATTTGGATGTAGTAGGACTCCAAAACTACTAATTCGATTTTAAAAAATCTTGCACCAAGATTAAGAACGGTGTGATCCTTACGAAGACTTCAATAAACAAGGTATTAAAAAATTAAATTATTATAATAGAAAAATACTAGAAAAAATCGACTCGGGTCACAAGTGAATCTCAGGCGGGAATCGAACCCGCAACCTTTGGAAATCCGGTCCAATGCTCTCCCAATTGAGCTACCGAGCCTTGCGAACACTCGTCGAAATTTTCTAGTACATTCCTGATTTTACGCTGTAGGCCAGCGTTGTTTCATCAATGAGAGGAACATCCTCTCGTATTCGAAAGAAACATTTTTACAAATGTTTGGTCAATCGATTAAGATGAAACAGCCATGTTAGATTTATAATTTTTATATATTTTATGCATTTTCAATGCGATCTTATAAGATAAATTATTATAATAGAAAAATAATAGAAAAAATCGACTCGTGTCACAAGTGAATCTCAGGCGGGAATCGAACCCGCAACCTTTGGAAATCCGGTCCAATGCTCTCCCAATTGAGCTACCGAGCCTTGCGAACACTCGTCGAAATTTTCTAGTACATTCCTGATTTTACGAAGGCTCGGTAGCTCAATTGGGAGAGCATTGGACCGGATTTCCAAAGGTTGCGGGTTCGATTCCCGCCTGAGATTCACTTGTGACCCGAGTCGATTTTTTCTAGTATTTTTCTATTATATTAATTTATCTTATAAGATCGCATTGAAAATGCATAAAATATATAAAAATTATAAATCTAACATGGCTGTTTCATCTTAATCGATTGACCAAACATTTGTAAAAATGTTTCTTTCGAATACGAGAGGATGTTCCTCTCATTGATGAAACAACGCTGGCCTACAGCGTAAAATCAGGAATGTACTAGAAAATTTCGACGAGTGTTCGCAAGGCTCGGTAGCTCAATTGGGAGAGCATTGGACCGGATTTCCAAAGGTTGCGGGTTCGATTCCCGCCTGAGATTCACTTGTGACCCGAGTCGATTTTTTCTAGTATTTTTCTATTATAATAATTTATCTTATAAGATCGCATTGAAAATGCATAAAATATATAAAAATTATAAATATTAAAAAATTACTTACAAAAATCTTATTCGCTGCTAAAACTATTAATGATAAAAAAAAATAGTTCTAGAGAATATATTAATATTAATACAAAAATATTTCACGATACTATATATCCAATTCCTATACTAATATCACTATGACTTTTTTTTATGTTTTAATAGTGAATAAAATTGCCGGTAGAAACTTGACTACGTTATTCGTACCTTGGCATTACTCTTTATTCAAATAAATTATTTCAATAATAATGTATTTATTTATTCAAGTAACAAGACTCATTTTGTTAGTTATAATTTTACTTATCCTATGTTAGTATCAGTGACAAAGATGAGAAAAAAATAAAATAAAAAATCTGCCCGCATCCAGTTCATTTCCGCACAACGCCGGCAGACGTTGTGCATCCATGAGCCATATACCGGCAGTCTAGTCTGCTAGCGATCATTCTCAAGATGTTGTTGGTGCTGCCCCGCACCCTGCGCACCAGAGAGGTGCAGTGTTTCCGCATAGTCGCGTAGAAGCAGCCTACCCGCGCCTCTGTAAACATTCCCGAAGCGCTACAGTATCGGGACAACCCCAACAGCACCCTGAACGCGTTGTTAAATTGTACTCGAAGAGCGCTGCGAGCCGCGCGATTACATTTGGCCCACAGACTACACGTGTAAAAATATGTACAGTATGCTATAAAGAGAGTAATTTTTACATTATTGGTGCAACGTGCAAATCTGCGAGCCAACATGTTCGCCCTCACTGACAACGCCCTTATGCACCCTTAGTAGCGCGCAATCATTCAAGATGATTGCATTTCGTATTCATTCAAGGCTCTTAAGAGATCTTCAACCTACAAAGATTAATCCGTACCTTACTTTTAAAATAATTCAAACCGGATATTTAATTTAAAAGATATGAACATAGAAATCTATTAGCAGGCTGTCCATACTGTCTTCTTAAAAACAACCAAAAATGGAAGGAAAACTATAAAGCCTGCTTTTCGTGAGTGGAAACTATTGGTTAACCCGCGCCCATTTCTCATTTTACCCATAACTACAGCGATCAGATCTTGCAAATAAACACCAATTATTGTAAACCTACCTATATTCTACAACTAAAAATTAGAATTTGAACTACATGCAGACGATATAAAACTCTTGTCATTAAAATTTTATGTGGAAGGCAATTTATGAACAACTAGGTCAACAAAGCAAAATAAATACCATCTCAACTAAAAGACAGCTCCCACAAAATGGGGAGTTTAGTCATTATTTCCAAGCATGACAGCTGAGTTGGGCGGGCAGAACGCAGTAAAATTATATGTATTTGAAATAGTCGCTGCACATTATGTGGCCTACAGTAGGGATGGCGATCTGAGATCGATTAATCGAAGAATCGATTTTTCAGGCCGAAAATATCGATTTTTAAATCATACGCAGAACTGAAGCAATCCAGTGCATCGATTTTTCACCTTTGAAAATCGCAATTCGATTTTTTTTGTTTTTGTAAAAACCAAAAAATTATTTAGAATTAGTTGAATGTACCCGTAATATTACAGTGTTGCCGGCTAAAGGGTTAATTACGTAAAAACTCGCGAGATGGCTGTGTGGCTGACCACTTAATAGCCATGATGTATATGAGTATCGTGGGATCATCTGTTCCTTTTAAGCGCCTTTTTTCAATTGCTGGCAACATTGCAAGGGGTGAGCGGAACCGCAAGGAAAAGGCTGGACAAACTGTTATTTTTAAAAAGTTTATAATAAAGCATTGGGAACTTTAACTTTATCATGAAATAAATACATTTTGAAAATACTTATATATTTATTAAAACCCGATCTGTCTTTGATTTGGTAATAAAAATAATTGTTATTATCGAATTCCCCGAACAAAAAAAAAATATTTTACTGATAAGAGATAAATGATATGTATCTTGATTTTCATAAAATAGGTTTATATTTGCATTATAAATGCAAACTTGGATTAATATCCATATTTTAGAAATCGATCTTTTAGACCTAGATTTATTTGTGAATCGATTTAAAAATATATCTTTTTCGAGAAGAATCGCCATCCCTAGCCTACAGGTGGTGTATGGTGATTACCTCTAGTATTATTAGTAGCCTTTTACGATAGTCTAAAGTGTGATGGTTGGTGTTATTCTACTCTATACCCAACACGACACGGCATAGAAAGTTTAAAATATCTTAGAAGCAGCAAGAAAGCAATATTTACCTAATAGCGCTATCTGTTGACGTGTTAAAGATAGTACAAAAATAGTTTTTAAACATCCCGCTTTGCAAGCATTTCCTTCTTTCTCCATAAAGTCTACGTGTTATTCTGATGTATATCTGCGAAGTCTGTGAGGACTTATTGGGTAAATGACTGTCCGTCCCTATCTTTCTTGTTAATCTGTTAAGTTATAGCTATTGGTGTTCTGCGTTTCTAAATAAATAAATAAAATGTGTTTTGTTGTTTTTGCATGAAATAAAAATCAAAACATCGGTCCATCCTCACATTACTTCGCTTTTTAAAAACAGGTATATATAAACTTTATTTTTTATGTACATAAAAATCGATAACAATAATAATTTAGTTATTAATATTGGTTATGTAGATCGAAGAGAACTAAAGTAAAAACAAGAAAAAAGCTCTAATCATTTTTACCGTTACTTTTGATCTGAAATTAAAACTAAAACCACTGGTTCGAAAAACAGTCTAGCAAGAAGATACCAGCAAGAAACTTGATAGATCTGATTTTTTACTTTTGTTATACAGAGATGTTTGGTGCATAATAGGTAGCAACCCTGCCTTTGGCACTGACGGTCCCGGATTCGAGTCTCGGAAGGGGCAGTTTGTGTGATGAACACGAGCATTTGTACCAGAGTGATGGGTATTTATATATATTTACAAGAATATTACTTAATAATGTATAATATGTATGACAGTGCTTACTTTGGCCTAGGCTAATTGGTGTGAATGTTAGAAATATTATTATTACTATTATACAAAATAACAATATCTCTTTCATTTTGAATCACAAGGATTAATTCCGAATACTCTTGTTATTTTATTTGATATAACCATTTGTTAGCATTTTAATACTACAACAGTACAAAGCATATTATTTATTAACAATTATAAATTCTATACATTTAGCTATCTATAATAGAAACAGCGAGCCAATAAAAAGCAATTGCTTATTAATTTGTGGCACGTTGTCATCTTGACAACTGCTCTAGTAAAACAGCCGCCTCATCAAAGGGTAAATATATTATATACTGAGAAAAAGATGAATTAATTGAAAGAGAAAGAAATGAATTGCTCGTTCTCTGAATCGTTTTGTAATATACACAATTTGTAAGACATTTGGCGATTTTAAAAGAGTTTTGGCACATGAGTTTCTTGCCCGATTCTTCTCATGTTAGCCCCTACGTTCGGAATCGGGTCGCTCGTGGCGATTACATGCGCGGCATCAACTCCGCGGATGTACTTGCCGCTAGCGCACGAGTTATCATGATTTTATTGTTATTTGTTATTTTGAATATCTCTATTAATTTTGTAAAATTGACGATTTTAAGTGCAAGGGCCTATGAAATAAAGTAATTTTGATTTTGATTTTAAAAGGAATAGCTTCCTAGTTTTATCATACTGTGTCTAATTTTGAATACACTATTGGACTAGGGGATAAATTACATCTTGTAACCTGGCTATACATGTATAAATGTAGAAATACTGTTAACTAGGTTTTATAAGTTTATATCGAGCATGTTTACATCGAGGGTTCTTGGTAATTTAATGTCAACAGCCACGTCACGGCTTCATAAGTCTTACGTGGGGGGACCTTGTACGGAGAAGAAGCCGCAAGAAACTCGGCAAAGGCTGTTTTTTGGTACAATCTTATATATAAAATTCTCGTGTCACAGTTTTTGTTCCCATCCTCCTCCGAAACGGCTTGACCGATTCTCATGAAATTTTGTGAGCGTATTGAGTAGGTCTGAGAATCGGCCAACATCTATTTTTCAACCCCCTAAATGTTAGGGGTAGTCCACCCCTAAATTTTTTATTTTATTTTTTAAACAAAATTTTTAGTTTCTATTTTTTTATGATACAACATACAAAAATACATACAACCCTAAATTTTCACTCCTCTACCTTCAACCCCTATTTTTTATTAATTAATTAAAAACTTTTCCTAGAAATAATATACATGGCAAAACAACGTTTGCCGGGTTAGCTAGTATATACCTATATATATATATATATATATATATATATATATATATATATATATATATATATATATATATATATGTCTTATCTACAAGGACGAATATGAAACTTATATACAGTACTGTAAAATAAAGAGAAATAAAGCTATTAATTCTACGCGGTATTGTTTTAAAAAGAATCAATCACCGATTTTATAATAGCCTTTGTACTTACATGAGAGAATTTTTACCGATTTAAATTTTTCATATGTTTGTTCAGTGACATTGTGTGAAACTTTGTTATAAAAAGTAAAAACTCTATCAAGCTTTGAAGCTTTGATGCCTGAATGTTGGAACAATAGGTTTGTTCTTATTTCTTGTATTAAATGAATGCACAACTCTGTTTTATATAAAAGCGTGGTGTTTTCGTCTGTCTCACGTTACGTAAAGCGGTAAAGTAAATTGTACACACTTGGTCTTATTCGAGTAAATCCTTGAGTTATTAATAGTAGATCAGTGCACTACTTTAGAGAAAGCACTGTTTACATCGTCCAAACACAAACATGGGTTGTATATTTTACCCCGCGGCCATTGCCCGAGGTAGTAGGTTGCTCTTCTCTATGTTGCTGTCCGTAAGCTTATAGATCGCTAAGCCACATTGACTAGTTTTAGAGTTTCAAATGCTACCATATCACACCTACGGTGCTATAACGTCACTTATGCCAATGGTGTAATATTTCAGGGGGAGCATTTAAAAATTGAACATCCTTACAACATATAGTTTTTCTCGGCTAAACAAATAAAATAATTAAGGTACAACTTTGAACTTAATTTTAGAGTAAAAGCAAGCAAAGTAAAGAGGTAGAGTAGAGGTAACTCTTAAGAGATCTTCAACCTACAAAGATTAATCCGTACCTTACTTTTAAAATAATTCAAACCGGATATTTAATTTAAAAGATATGAACATAGAAATCTATTAGCAGGCTGTCCATACTGTCTTCTTAAAAACAACCAAAAATGGAAGGAAAACTATAAAGCCTGCTTTTCGTGAGTGGAAACTATTGGTTAACCCGCGCCCATTTCTCATTTTACCCATAACTACAGCGATCAGATCTTGCAAATAAACACCAATTATTGTAAACCTACCTATATTCTACAACTAAAAATTAGAATTTGAACTACATGCAGACGATATAAAACTCTTGTCATTAAAATTTTATGTGGAAGGCAATTTATGAACAACTAGGTCAACAAAGCAAAATAAATACCATCTCAACTAAAAGACAGCTCCCACAAAATGGGGAGTTTAGTCATTATTTCCAAGCATGACAGCTGAGTTGGGCGGGCAGAACGCAGTAAAATTATATGTATTTGAAATAGTCGCTGCACATTATGTGGCCTACAGTAGGGATGGCGATCTGAGATCGATTAATCGAAGAATCGATTTTTCAGGCCGAAAATATCGATTTTTAAATCATACGCAGAACTGAAGCAATCCAGTGCATCGATTTTTCACCTTTGAAAATCGCAATTCGATTTTTTTTGTTTTTGTAAAAACCAAAAAATTATTTAGAATTAGTTGAATGTACCCGTAATATTACAGTGTTGCCGGCTAAAGGGTTAATTACGTAAAAACTCGCGAGATGGCTGTGTGGCTGACCACTTAATAGCCATGATGTATATGAGTATCGTGGGATCATCTGTTCCTTTTAAGCGCCTTTTTTCAATTGCTGGCAACATTGCAAGGGGTGAGCGGAACCGCTTGGAAAAGGCTGGACAAACTGTTATTTTTAAAAAGTTTATAATAAAGCATTGGGAACTTTAACTTTATCATGAAATAAATACATTTTGAAAATAAATATATTTATTAAAACCTGATCTGTCTTTGATTTGGTAATAAAAATAATTGTTATTATCGAATTCCCCGAACAAAAAAAAAATATTTTACTGATAAGAGATAAATGATATGTATCTTGATTTTCATAAAATGGGTTTATATTTGCATTATAAATGCAAACTTGGATTAATATCCATATTTTAGAAATCGATCTTTTAGACCTAGATTTATTTGTGAATCGATTTAAAAATATATCTTTTTCGAGAAGAATCGCCATCCCTAGCCTACAGGTGGTGTATGGTGATTACCTCTAGTATCATTAGTAGCCTTTTACGATAGTCTAAAGTGTGATGGTTGGTGTTATTCTACTCTATACCCAACATGACACGGCATAGAAAGTTTAAAATATCTTAGAAGCAGCAAGAAAGCAATATTTACCTAATAGCGCTATCTGTTGACGTGTTAAAGATAGTACAAAAATAGTTTTTAAACATCCCGCTTTGCAAGCATTTCCTTCTTTCTCCATAAAGTCTACGTGTTATTCTGATGTATATCTGCGAAGACTGTGAGGACTTATTGGGTAAATGACTGTCCGTCCCTATCTTTCTTGTTAATCTGTTAAGTTATAGCTATTGGTGTTCTGCGTTTCTAAATAAATAAATAAAATGTGTTTTGTTGTTTTTGCATGAAATAAAAATCAAAACATCGGTCCATCCTCACATTACTTCGCTTTTTAAAAACAGGTATATATAAACTTTATTTTTTATGTACATAAAAATCGATAACAATAATAATTTAGTTATTAATATTGGTTATGTAGATCGAAGAGAACTAAAGTAAAAACAAGAAAAGAGCTCTAATCATTTTTACCGTTACTTTTGATCTGAACTTAAAACTAAAACCACTGGTTCGAAAAACAGTCTAGCAAGAAGATACCAGCAAGAAACTTGATAGATCTGATTTTTTACTTTTGTTATACAGAGATGTTTGGTGCATAATAGGTAGCAACCCTGCCTTTGGCACTGACGGTCCCGGATTCGAGTCTCGGAAGGGGCAGTTTGTGTGATGAACACGAGCATTTGTACCAGAGTGATGGGTATTTATATATATTTACAAGAATATTACTTAATAATGTATAATATGTATGACAGTGCTTACTTTGGCCTAGGCTAATTGGTGTGAATGTTAGAAATATTATTATTACTATTATACAAAATAACAATATCTCTTTCATTTTGAATCACAAGGATTAATCCCGAATACTCTTGTTATTTTATTTGATATAACCATTTGTTAGCATTTTAATACTACAACAGTACAAAGCATATTATTTATTAACAATTATAAATTCTATACATTTAGCTATCTATAATAGAAACAGCGAGCCAATAAAAAGCAATTGCTTATTAATTTGTGGCACGTTGTCATCTTGACAACTGCTCTAGTAAAACAGCCGCCTCATCAAAGGGTAAATATATTATATACTGAGAAAAAGATGAATTAATTGAAAGAGAAAGAAATGAATTGCTCGTTCTCTGAATCGTTTTGTAATATACACAATTTGTAAGACATTTGGCGATTTTAAAAGAGTTTTGGCACATGAGTTTCTTGCCCGATTCTTCTCATGTTAGCCCCTACGTTCGGAATCGGGTCGCTCGTGGCGATTACATGCGCGGCATCAACTCCGCGGATGTACTTGCCGCTAGCGCACGAGTTATCATGATTTTATTGTTATTTGTTATTTTGAATATCTCTATTAATTTTGTAAAATTGACGATTTTAAGTGCAAGGGCCTATGAAATAAAGTAATTTTGATTTTGATTTTAAAAGGAATAGCTTCCTAGTTTTATCATACTGTGTCTAATTTTGAATACACTATTGGACTAGGGGATAAATTACATCTTGTAACTTAGCTATACATGTATAAATGAAATACTGTTAACTAGGTTTTATAAGTTTATATCGAGCATGTTTACATCGAGGGTTCTTGGTAATTTAATGTCAACAGCCACGTCACGGCTTCATAAGTCTTACGTGGGGGGACCTTGTACGGAGAAGAAGCCGCAAGAAACTCGGCAAAGGCTGTTTTTTGGTACAATCTTATATATAAAATTCTCGTGTCACAGTTTTTGTTCCCATCCTCCTCCGAAACGGCTTGACCGATTCTCATGAAATTTTGTGAGCGTATTGAGTAGGTCTGAGAATCGGCCAACATCTATTTTTCAACCCCCTAAATGTTAGGGGTAGTCCACCCCTAAATTTTTTATTTTATTTTTTAAACAAATTTTTAGTTTCTATTTTTTTATGATACAACATACAAAAATACAAACAACCCTAAATTTTCACTCCTCTACCTTCAACCCCTATTTTTTATTAATTAATTAAAAACTTTTCCTAGAAATAATATACATGGCAAAACAACGTTTGCCGGGTTAGCTAGTATATACCTATATATATATATGTCTTATCTACAAGGACGAATATGAAACTTATATACAGTACTGTAAAATAAAGAGAAATAAAGCTATTAATTCTACGCGGTATTGTTTTAAAAAGAATCAATCACCGATTTTATAATAGCCTTTGTACTTACATGAGAGAATTTTTACCGATTTAAATTTTTCATATGTTTGTTCAGTGACATTGTGTGAAACTTTGTTATAAAAAGTAAAAACTCTATCAAGCTTTGAAGCTTTGATGCCTGAATGTTGGAACAATAGGTTTGTTCTTATTTCTTGTATTAAATGAATGCACAACTCTGTTTTATATAAAAGCGTGGTGTTTTCGTCTGTCTCACGTTACGTAAAGCGGTAAAGTAAATTGTACACACTTGGTCTTATTCGAGTAAATCCTTGAGTTATTAATAGTAGATCAGTGCACTACTTTAGAGAAAGCACTGTTTACATCGTCCAAACACAAACATGGGTTGTATATTTTACCCCGCGGCCATTGCCCGAGGTAGTAGGTTGCTCTTCTCTATGTTGCTGTCCGTAAGCTTATAGATCGCTAAGCCACATTGACTAGTTTTAGAGTTTCAAATGCTACCATATCACACCTACGGTGCTATAACGTCACTTATGCCAATGGTGTAATATTTCAGGGGGAGCATTTAAAAATTGAACATCCTTACAACATATAGTTTTTCTCGGCTAAACAAATAAAATAATTAAGGTACAACTTTGAACTTAATTTTAGAGTAAAAGCAAGCAAAGTAAAGAGGTAGAGTAGAGGTAGGAGTATTTTCTCATACTCAGTTCAGTTTTGTCTAAAATTACATAAGTGACGTTATAGCACCGTATGTGCATATATGTTGAAAAATCATATTATAACATATTTTGTTGAAAAAAATCTCTTGCGATAGGCCTTGGAAACATTTTCAATATTTTCCGCGTTTTTCATTCATATCACAAAAATAGTGGTGGTTTAGTGATGTTTTAAGTAACGGACTGCTGAATGTATGGGGACATTATAAGACCTCATCACGTAAATGTCTACTTGAGATATTCACAATAGCGCGATGGGGTAGTAATCAACAAGTTCGGTCTAAAATTGCGGAGGTTGAACAAATGTACTGCTCGGATGGTTGACCAAAGATTTTTTTTACTCGTGCTTCGGAAGGTTAAACCGTCGGTTCTGATATCGGCAGGCGTTAGCACCCACTTAATTCGCATTGGGCAAGCGTGGTTTGTTATTGCTCTGTCTGCCTTCAGTGCTTTTTACCACAAGGAAGGCACGTGCAGAACCAGTAGAGACATTAATTGGCTAATTTTGGTGATATTGTTGATTTGATATGATATTGTTTAACATTGGGAGTGTGTTGTATGTGAATCAGAACAGTAACACTCATATTGTCACTAACATTGTTTATTTCTAAGAAAAACACTATTTTACAAAAATGAATGCACTTGCAAATACAATATTAGAATTCATTAGACAGAGCGCGACTGCATGTGAAGACGACAAAACACCGGAATAGCGACACTTATCGAGTGAAGATTAGTTCGAAAACTAAACAGATAAGTCTTATTATTTCATATACCTATGTTACATTTTCATATCAGTCACATATCTAAAAAAAGAAAAAGAATGCCCCCAGAGGAGCTTAAATTCGCAATGATCCTTAATTGTGGATTCGCCTGTCCACGGCTCTTAATTTCCCATGTGACATCGCCTCTTAATAAAATTACAGTTAGTTATATGGAATCCTAAAATTAATACCTAGTATTCTGAACCTTATTGGCTGTTTGAAATTACTAACAAGAGGACAGCTACATGTAATTTGTTTAATATTATGATTGTATACCTAATCCTGTGATCTTTTGTAAACAAAAACATAAAAGGTTTTTACTTATAAAATACAACAATATTTTCCTCAACGACTGATGTTCCTTTTGTTTTTAGAATAATTAATTAACGTAAATTAGTAATTGATGGTAGACACTAGTGTAAGTTATATTAACTTCAAGATATTTGGGTTCTTTTTAATAAATAAAATAACATTTTGTTTCTGATACAAGTTTATTCATTACGGCATACGATATTCATGATAATTAATGGAGTTTATTGGTACATTTTAATGTTTATTTTTTGGTTTACTCAGTTAAGTACAGTTTTGGAATTTTATATTTAAGCTGAATGGCAGCTTAAAAAGGGGGGTTTCTATAATCTCTGCGCTTAGCAGGGAGTTTGTAAATCACAGTAACAGACTAAAATTTGGAAAACACTACTGCCCATTATATTTTATGGTGTATTGTACATCTCCCTTAGATTGCCTTTGTCAATCAATTCCAAACAATATTTTTACACGTAACTATGGTTTTACCTAATAAAAATACAGTTTAATTTTGCCATATTTTTCCGTGTGGTTTTCTATAGTGTCCGGCAGAGAAGAAAAGCAATAACATTTCACCCTTAAAGTTGTCGTAAAAGCGATCATCTGGGATGATGATTATAATTATTGAGAATTTGTAGAAACATTATTAATATTTCCGTAAACCCCTGGTTTGTCTTTTTGTACATCGGCGAGTTTCAAACTCTATTCGTTTGACTTAAAGTCCACATCACAACCGATGGGTCAAGGCCTCCTTAATTTACATTAACACTAGAACTTGTTTACAAGTGATTACAGAGCAAATCGGCAATTTGGAAACAGGAAGGAAACGGCTAGTGCTTCAAATCGGCCGTTATTATGGCAAGAAAGCTATTCACAACAAATATTATGCAACTAAAATGTTTGTAGCGATTTCGGCTTCGATACCAAGGTTAAGCCCACCTCGGTATTAATTCGACCATGACTTTGAACGTGACGGATTGAAGCGTGGAATGTGTTTTTATTTATTTCTTTTTTAAATGGTAAACCATTCTTTTGATAGAGTTAATCAAGCGGATATGCATTTTTTATGTATAACGTATCTATATATTAAAAAATTCCTTGTCACAGTGTTTGACCGCGATGAACTCCGAAATTACTCAACCGATTTTGATGTTTTTTTCCCATTTTGTTGAACGCGAACACAGCAACGCGTGGGCGGGTCAGCTAATATGTAATAGGTATTGTGAACCGTTTGTTAAGAGCCGATAAACTATTACAATCAGTTATTCAGCTTCTTTTTTGGTTATAAGTTGGGTGTTTTGAATTTGATGCTGGTAATCTTACGTAATTTATTGTCACAAACGTTGGTCCCATTCTTATACCTCCATCGGGTCAGTGGCCCTTCCCCATGGACAAAAACACAGAGAGAGTTTGACATTGGCAAGTTAATTATTCTCTCTCTCTAGTTTAAGAGCAAATCACTTGTCGATGGAGCTCTCTCCACTGTGGTCGATTGCGCGCGTTCCTCATAACATCCTTATACGACACTACATCAATCTTCCTTTTAATCTGTTCGATGGAATCCAAACACTTCTTTATTATAAATAATTAAAATGTCAACAGTGACATAATATCTCTTAGAGGATCTTTATAACTCACTGGTTAGTGTATTCGGTCAATAAAATCGGAACTTTCATAGTTCCGAATAAATAATTTAAAAATTTGTAGTAGTTCGCTCTTTTGCCAGGACACGCCTCGTTATTAGATATACTTATTAAATATTTTATGTCAGATAAGAGAAAAACAAATATGCAAGCGGTACGATAAAGTGGTTTTTAGGCGACTCAAGGTGACTGTAGATTGTTTGCCATTTTTAAATGCTATTCGTTGTTATAGATTCTAATGATAATGGAATCGGAATTTTTAATTATATGTGCATTTTTTTAAATATCACCGAATAAAGTCTACTATGAACGCTATTTAATTTAATTCTTAATGAATGAAATATTCGAAATAATATTCGTTATGTATGATGTAGTTATCGTCCATACTTATATATTGTTGTAATGACTACGTAAAATTCAGTATTCCAAATAAAGGATATGTATACAAAAAATGGGTTAATAAATTACATTTTCTACTAGTTCATAAAATAAACATTTTTCTTTAGCGAATTAATGTAAAATTATTCACACTGGCTGGGGAGCACTAATTTGTCATCATTTTTTTCGTGAAATCTGATTCGGAGGCAATTTATTTACTCTTCTGAGAGGCTACAATCTCTAGTGCATCATAATTTGATTAAATCGTTCTGGAGATGAGAGTAAAAACTGTATAAACACCGCTTGGTTCACTAGGGAATGGCTATATCATTATAAATGGAGTTTATTTATCATTTAATTTGTTTAGATACTATATCCTTATTCTTTCCTATCCATTTATTGAAATAAAACTTTTTTCTCGAATAGATACCGAAAACACGTTTATTTTATAAGCAATTATTCGATTTTTTTTCGCTCACCACTTCTTTCTTCCTTGTACAGCTATGGTGGCGAAGCTTTAACATTCCTTCCGAAGCATGACATAGCTCGAGAGAAATTTTTGGTTACTAATCCGATGCCAGGACGTTGAAAAGTTACTTAGGCCGTACGCTCTAACCATTGTGCTATCGAGCACAGAAATTTGACACAAATCACGAGAGGTTTAACAATACGATTAAATATTTAGTTCTTATACTTATCGCGTCTATCTCACATTAAAACATTTTTGAATAAAGACTTCAACTTCAAACTATGGTCACGTTTGAAGGAACACAATTTTATGATAAAATACCCACATGTATTAAAAGTGAAGACTCGTTTAACGTATTTAAGAAAAAACTTACTCAATATATAATTGAAAATCAATAAATTAAATAAAAAATAATGCGTTAAGCGAGTCTCTCTGTTATTGTAAGTTATTTTTAAATATGTAGTTTCATACGCTATAATGTTTCGTTTTGCTTTTGCGACCGCGAATTAATAAATAAGTTTTGTTAACATGTTCTCAAGTAAGTGACAATATGATGTCTTAATGAGAATAAATATCTTGAAACCGAACCGGTTTAGGTCAGGTCATGGCTCCTATAAAGGAGTTAAAACGTCAGGATTTAAATAAAAAAAAAATACAAGAATAAACAGTAAAAGTGGATTTATTTTTATTTTATAATATAAAAATCTTGCAGCTAAATATTTTCAATAAAAATAAAATAATAATTACATAGCTGTTTATAAAGTGATAGATTTTATATTTTATATACCTACGCACTGTACGTTGAGGCTGTAAACAGATTTATCAGTATTGTGAAATAAACAAACAGTTGTCATTTGTTTTCTCAAAAACCATTACGTTGCCATAATTTTAAGAGACACGTAATCTCTGACATTCTGACTCACTGTGCTTGGGGCACAATCCCTTGCAATTCTTTAGAGATGTCATACGCGTCATGATGACGTGACATCTCGCTGATTAAGGGGCCTTGGCACGTCACTCTAGCCCGTGTGTCACACCAAGTTTTTGTGTCAAGAACGCCGTATCAAGGCTCTCGGGTTATTAAAAAATAGGCCTTGTTTACTTGTGGGTTTGGTATTGGATTGAGAGCCGCAAATTTGTAACTCGGTGGGTTCATCTATATTCCGAATAGTAACTTTAATAGTATTTTACAAAGCTACTTATTACTAGCAGCGGTAGTCTTAAATTTCTCTATTCACCATGACTTTAGAGGTAAACAATAATGCGAATGTTACAATGTTTATGATCTGTAAACAAAACCTTAGTCACCAGTAAAAAAGGTCAAGGGATTATTATATGTATTGAATTTTCAAGTCATCATTATAATCGTTATGTAAAGGTGGATTATCATCATATATAGGTGTAAGTAGATATTACATTTTACTATTGTGAATTTATTTCATTAAAAAGCTAAACAAATTCATGATCAAAAGAAATATTCTGTGGATAACAAGGGTGAGACTATATAATAAATATATAAAATAAGTAAGATATCGTCAGCAAAATCAATTTGTTTATAATTAATGAATGACAACATTGATACAATTAAAATTACTTACCTACTACGACGATTTTAACCATAAAACTTATGGCAATGAGTTTTGACTGAATTTGACGACCGTTTGGTGCGACGGTAGCGGTCCTGTCTTTCGCGGCGACGGTCCTGGGTTAGAATCCGGGAAGGGGCAGAAGCTATAAATTTCTTTAAATATAACATATCTTTGTGTGTGTGTATATGTCTATACGTTACCCAAGTATCCCTAACACAAGCCTTATAGTGCTTAATTTAAGTTTGGCTAATTGGTGTAAATGTAAGAATTATTATTATTATTATGAAATACTAGCTGACCCGGTAACGCGTTGCTATGGTAACGCGTTGCTTTTGTTGCGACAGACATGGAGCTGGAGTCAACTTAAGTGATAATTGGAAAATTCGACTGGCCTGTCAAGATCTCGATGGTCCCGCGCACGAACGTAGCCAGGTTTTGGTATTTGGGGGGGGGGGGGGGGGGGGTTCAAGAAAGTTTTTCTTTTTAAATATATCCACTACTTCATTCGCATCGATTTCTATCCCATAGTGAATATTCATGAGAGCCAAGCCGTTCAGTCTGTTTTTACTCGTTTTGTTCCACATGTATTTTTTAAGTCTTCGTTGTCTTGAAAAAGTCCTTTCTGCTGTAGCAGTGGAAACAGGTATGGTAGCCAATATTTGTAACAACGTGTTAATATTTGGATATAATTTTTGATCGCACTTATCTAAGCATTCCTAAGCAGATTTTGGAGTAAGCAGAGTTGGAGGTGATAGTCATAGCTGCTTTCCACACTTCAAGTTCTGCTTTGACGACAGATGTACTACTCTGTTAAGAAAGTACTGGGAAAAGATCAATAATATACAAAATGTTTGTTATTCATCCAAATTTATTTTATCACCTTCAAAGTATGCTCCTTAACGTGACTTAGTAACGATATACTTACGCCAACGAATAATCCAATCAAAAAAACATTTTTTAAACGTTGTTTCCGGAATTGAGTTCATTTCTCGCCGCGAATTTCCCTTTATGTCCGATTGAAAACGGTTAATTTGAGTTTTGGAAAAAGAAAGAAGTCGGCTGGAGCCATATCTGGTGAATATGGTGGTTGTTCGATGGTATTTATTGAGTGTTTGGTCAAAAATTCGTTCACAATGATGGCCTTGTACGAAGGCGCATTATCGTGGTGTAAAATCCAAGAATTTTCTTTTCAGAAATCTGGCCTTTTTCGTCGATTTGCTCTCTTAAATGCCGCATAACGCTCAAATAATATTCTTTATTTACCGTTTGACCTTCTGGCAAGAATTCCGAGTGCACAAGTCCGCGATAGTCAAAGAAGACATTCAACATATCTTTGACTTTTGATCGACTTTGGCGTGGTTTTTTCGGTTTCGTTTCAGTTGGAAGGCGCCACTCCGAAGTTTGTTGACTAGTTTGCATGTCAAACTCGTAAACCCACGTCTCGTCACCAGTAACAATGCGTTTCATGAATGTTGGTTTGAAATTGACTCGTATTAGCATGTCCTCAGCGACTCTCATGATTGAGTTTTTGAAGAAAATTTAGGTCTTTACGACTAGCCGAGCGGTAACATGTTTCATACCCAAATGATTATTTAAACTGGTACGGATCGACTCGTGAGATACAGAAAGTTTGGCGGCTATCTCTCTTAAAGTTAAATGAGAGTTTTCAGTCACTATTTCTTTCACTTTTGCGATGTTAACTTCAGTTGCAAACTGTGATGGCCTACCAGATCGAGGCTAATCTTCCATCTTCACATCTCGACCGCTTTTGAACGCTTTGTACCACTCATAAGCACGTGTTTTTGATAAAGTCGATTCACCGTAAGCCTTCTGTAACATATTCAGTGACTCCGAACACGAAATTCCATTGGCGATGCAAAATTTAAGATAAACTCTTTGTTCGATATTTTTGTCCAATATGAAATTCGCAATACACACTAGATGTGATATAACTAAAAACGGCACTGTATTTAATATTAAGAACAGATACAACTCAAACTCCGCGCCAAAATGAAAACCAGTTGTGCCAATCTAACAACAACAAAAAAACAAAATTTGAATTTGGAACCATTAACATATCATCCATTCCCGATACTTTTTTGACTGAATGTACGAGTACTTCTTTCGGGTAGCACTGCCGAATAAATAAAAATTGCGTCTTCATTATCGGAACTGATCGCAAAATTTAAAGGTAACACACCAGATAATGTCCCAGGCCAACGTAGGACACTGGAGCAGACGCCTGCGGCGTGTGCCCGCGCAAGGTTTAGCGTACGCCCTAAATGATGATGGGCGGCGGCAGGTGGTAGAGGGCAAATCCAAAATACATTATTAATGTAATAATTAGTAAAAAAATAAGCCGCTGACCTCTCCTTATTTTGATAGTATTGGTGTTGATATCTTAACATTTCGGGGGGGTTTGAACCCCCAAAACCCTCCCCCTGGCTACGTCCGTGATCCCGCGTGACACCGAAGACGAGATTAATATTTTTCAAATAACAATTTGTTAAGATAAAAATGCTTAAATATAATAATACTAGCGGCCTGTCCCGGCTTCGCATGGGTGGACAAAATTCTTTAAAATTTTTCTATTATTAAATATTTTTCCTTTAGCGCCATCTAGCGTCCGGTAGACGAACTACTTGAGGTTAACGCGTTCCTATGGTAACATTATTGATACAACGGAAAAAGAGCGGGAAAAAGAGCGGACAGACAAACACACAAACCACTATGATCTTAGATTATAGCTTTAATAATATTCCACAATCAGTTAAATGGATAGGTAGTAAAACTAAGCGTAGGGACTCGTACTTCAAGATAAATTTTCTTTCATTTGTAACTTAACCGCCAACAGTTGATTCATATGATTTCATGTTTTTGAATACCTTACATGAGGAGGTGACGTTCAAAAAGAGTTTAATCACAAAAATCAAAAATTGAGATAAGAAGTAAGGTAAATCTTAGCAGTATTTCCTATGAAATCCTAATGCTTGTAATAAAATGAAGGTGGGATAATTACATGTTGCTAATCTGTGTTATATATTACAGAAACAGTTTTTTCTATATACTGAAAATTTCTAGGCTTGTGATTCAACTCCTTTTTTACGTCACCTACTCACATTGAAAAGGACTTTAAAACAATGAAATCATTATTTTTTGTTATTTAGGTAATTTCTGCATAATTTTTTATACTACTTATATGAAATTATAACAAGCAAAATCTGTTTCTTTTCTATCGATTGCTCGATACTGGTAAAAGTATTATAGGTAGTAATTAACAAGAACACGTAGAGACGTTGCTGGCATTAGCTTAAGAAATACTTGAAAAAGATCCACGGGTCTGTCAAAGTTTAATTGGAAGTAGATACACTCGCCCGGATAGCTGAATTTACCTTGTTATAATTTCAATAAAACCATTTCCAACAAAGAATTAGTTTAGCACCGTTAAAGTTACCATAAAAAGCCTTTATTGGTAAATCAAGGTTTTGACCTCATCGCCTACGCTGTCTGACGTTAACACTTCTTTAATAGGCATTACAATGATAACTTACAAATGTGTCACTTGTGAATTTCAATCTTATTTGGTGTCGGTGAATCTATTAATACTCCTAATAATAATAAAGGGAACAGGCTTTCCTTAAGTGCGTTTGGATGAATTTGGAAGAATTCACCAGGCGGGCTCGGTTTGTAGGTGTAAAGTTGTCAATTATATATTCAATACGACTTATCTATACATCTATACATATATATAAAATTGGAGTGTCTGTTTGTAATATTGAAATAACCATTTTTTACTACATGTATATGAATAAATACGGTACATACACCAAAATAACATTTTTCACAATTTTTGTCTCTCTGTCTGTTTGTTCCGGCTAATCTCTGAAATGGCTGGACCAATTTTGACGGGACTTTTATTGGCAGGTAGCTGATGTAATAAGGAGTAACTTAGGCTACTTTTATTTTTAAAAATTCTTTAAAATTACTGTGCCACAGCAACGCGTGGCTGGGTCAGCTAGTCTATACATATAAATAAAATTGGAGTGTCTGTTTGTAATATTGAAATAACCATTTTTTACTACATGCATATGAATATATATACGGTACATACACCAAAATAACATTTTTTACAATTTTTGTCTGTCTGTCTGTCTGTTTGTTCCGGCTAATCTCTGAAATGGCTAGGCCGATTTTGATGGGTCTTTTATTAACAGGTAGCTGATGTAATAAGGAGTAACTTAGGCTACTTTTATTTTAGAAAAAAAATGTTTTATTAAAAAAATAGAGTAATGTTCCACGCGGACGAAGTTGCGAGCGGCCGCTAGTGTATAATAAAAAAGACGACATATTGCAATAACCACGGTTTAGAATGACCTAGGTTTCACCTGAGGTGATTTTATTAAATTCTAAAGACGCTGTCACCGACACCACCATTTCCGCAGCTTTGTGTATTTCACGTTGCTGTGTATTGAAGTCCCACGTTGACATCATATTTTTACTTGTTAAATAAAATTACTTGATAATAAAAAAAATCTCTGTATTTACTTTTTTATAGTTTTGACATAACAACTTATTGCTAAGCAACTGAGCATAGACTAAAAATCACTGTGGTATTTATATTATAAACTACATAGTAAACAACGACAATAACCCGCATTTAAATAAATGTAAGTAAATTAAATAAAGCACTCGATAGCATACCGATTGCGAAAGTTTAGCAACAATTACAAGCGATTTAAATTTTTCAATTAAAAAAGTTTATATTAAGTTAAGGATCCTTTTTGTCTTTCATTTTTATTTCTACTATCATAACTTATTTTGCAAATAATAGGTTTGAGCCGAGGTCATGATTTTCACATCATTAATCGATTTTATAGAAAAAATCAACTTTGTCAGGCAAGTCTTGAAGCCTTAGTCTCTCGCTATCCAACTTTTTCGAGAAACTTTCGAGACTTTAAGGGATCTGTAAAATTTGAATGTCGGCATTCAATGAAACCGCTTGTCATTCAATCAAATAGCAGATTCAACCAGATGACGACGACATATATATATATATATATATACTAGCTGATCCGGCAACGCGTTGCTGTTATGAATTTAAAAAAAAACTATCCTATCTTTTCAGTTTGACCAAATTACACATAAATATCAACTTTCATCAATATCGGTTGAGTTCGTGAAGAGTTCACTGGGAACATACATTGTGACACTGGATTTTTATATATTAAGAAGATTAAGAAGATATATCCCAATGTTTATCTTTAAAAGAAAGAGAATGAGCGGACTGTTGCTAAAAGACTGTAATAGCGACATGATTGCAACGGTTTCTGATTCCGGTTGGATAAATGAGTCCGTATTCGTTGATTATGTGCAACATTTAATTTCTTTTGTAAAACTTACCCAAGAAGACCCAGTCATGATAATAATAGATTATCACGAAAGTCACATTAGCGTGGGTGCATACAAACTTTTTCGAGCACGTAACCTGCATGTTCTTTCCTTGCCACCTCATGTATCACACAAAATGCAGCCATTAGACTTGATGTTCTTTAGTTCACTGAATGAAAGTATTTATTCAGCTGAATACCGGCTATCTCACCAGTTCTAGGTGAGTTCACTTAAAACATCAAATGTAATAAATGTGAATACTTTTACTTAACAATCGGTAAAGAAGAAACAGGTATGTAATTTTTTTTTTGTTTTATAATTATAATAAATAATTTTTATGTTTTACAGAGATAACAAAGATTTTCTTAATAATAAAGTTTAAGTACCTCATGTCACTAATATGATCTCTTACAAAAAATTATATTGATGGAAGTATAGGAACTTATAAAATTATATAGTAAACTCGGCGTCAAAAAAATCGCACCTTATAAAAATCTTATTCAAAAATTCCTAAACCTTATATAGAGGATAGTGTTAGGTATCATTAGAAAGGTAACAAAAAGGAGCATCAAACAACAATTAAGTGCAATCTTTTTTTTAATTAAAATTATACAAAAAGCATAAAAATTTGAAAAATAATAAAAAATCTTAATTAAGTCCTAATTAATAATCGATAATTTACAAAAAAAATGTACAAAAAGTGTCTTAAAATTAACTCAAAATCTAGTGTTACCCCCCCTTGCCCTGATGACGGCTTCCATACGGTCCCTCATAGACCTCACCAACTTCAGGAGCTCTTCTTGAGGGATAAGACCCCATTCTTCAATCACCGCGGTTTGGAGTTCCTCTAGAGTCGAAGGAGCCGGATCCCGAGATCGAACCTTACGTTTAAGATGGTCCCAGAGGTGCTCTATCGGATTCAGATCAGGACTTCTCGCTGGCCACTGCATCACAGGAATTTGGGACCTCCGCAGGAAGTCGTTCACGATGGCTGCAGTGTGTGCGCGAGCGTTGTCGTGCATTAATGTGAACCCCTCGCCAAAAGATTCGGCAAAAGGGACCACATGCACATCCAGGATCTCTGTGATATAGCGGCGCGCAGTCAGCGACCCTTGTCCGCGAGCACCTCCGGTCCGGGAGACGCAGACCAGGTCGGTTTTGCCGGCAGCCGACATACCGCCCCAGAACATGCAGGATCCGCCTCCATATTCCACCGTCTCCTGGATGCAGGCTTGAGCGAAACGTTCACCCTGCCTCCGGTATACTCTTCTTCGTCGGTCGTTGCAGAAAAGACACACTCGTGTCTCGTCTGAGAAGAGAACAGCTCCCCACTGCTCAATGGTCCAATCGACGTGGTCGCGAGCAAACTGCAAGCGGGCTCGTCGGTGCGCTGCAGTCAATTTTGGACCTGTAGCAGCTCTGCGGGCTGCTATGTTCTTCTCCTTCAGTCTTCTTCTAACCGTGGATACACTCACGGTGCGTCTGCGAACTGCCTGGAGCTCCTGTTGCAGCTGAACAGCGTTTGAGAAGCGATTTCTCAAAGAGTACGACACAACGAACCGGTCGTCTCTTTCCGAAGTGCAGCGACGTCTACCGGACCCATGTCGCCGGATATAGCCACCGGTCTCTAAAAAGCGCTGGTAGACTCTACGAACCGAAAAACGGCTCAGATTCAGTTGCCGGGCGACATCACACTGCCGCACCCCTGCTTGCAGTAGTGCAACCACTTGAGCGGCCTCATCAGCTGTAGTGTCCATTTTCCAGATGTTCTTTCTTCAGTAAAATCAGTGCGTGTGTCCCCTTCAACGGTTTAATAGCGAATGACCCACATTGAACCCGTGTTGACCTCTTTATACCCACAAAGTTAGCGCAACTCGCGACTCTCCCGAGCAGCAAAATTTCCTTAGAATTTTTGTGACCCTTTATTTGTTGCTTTAGGTTTTATTTGATAATGAAAAATAATGTTTTTTTATTAAGTTAATTAAGTAACCTTTTAAATAAAATTATAATTAATACGACTGCATGTGCATATCCAGAGTTAATGCCATTTGAACGTGATTTTCTTAGAGGTGCGATTTTTTTGACGCCGAGTGTAGTATAATTTTATAGGTTCCTGTCGAAATTGTAAATGGAATTTAAATACAACGTTAATTGAAAATAAATTAATGATAATTTATATTTGGCTAGTATGTTTCTATCTTGCATTTAAAGATTACTTAAGCGAATATACTTGGGTATCACATTACCTCGAACCGTTTGGCCTTTACTGCACCCACTAGTGTGACCATCCAAAAAAATCTGAGGTTGAATACACTTTTCGTGATTGACTTCGTTTAGTTATCAATATAGTAAAGGAAAAAGTATAATAATATAAACAATGAATGTTTAAAGATGCCTCCTTCAGGTTTCTTTGCATGATTTTTTTTTATTGCATAAATCGTTAAATCAAGTCATTTTTATATAGAAAAATACTTTAATTTTTGTTTGCAGATCTAATTTTTGTTAAAAAATATATTTTCTTGGATCAGTGCATTAATCGTAATTTAAACAGCCGCCATTTTCACGCGCTTTGAATGACGTCACATGACATGACTCGCCACGTTACTATGGGTGAATCTACAAACATTGTAATGATATAATTATGTTGCCAGCAAACGCATGGCTTCATGTCATGTGACGTTATAAACAATGGAAAGGCGCTCAGTTTATTTTGAAATTTACTTTCGTTTATGCATAATATTTAACTGAAAAATAATTTATATCTTATAAAATAATAGAAATTTTCGAGTTTAACGAATGCCGTCAGATTATTATTTATTTGAAGAATATTAAAAAAAAAATAGTTTTTTTTTTAAATTACATACAAGAAACACCAAACAAGTCTATCACCAAAGAGAAATCGCTAGGTTACAAAAGACGCGAGTTCGAATACCGGCTTGGAAAAAATATCTTTATTATACACCTATAAATTTTAATTACCATAAAAAATGGAATGCCAAATTTAGGAAAGCATCAATATTATAAATATGCGAAGAATTTTTTTTTTTTAGTAATAATAGTAAAGTTATTCAGTTTTTAAAATTGCGGAAAATATCGCCAAATTTACAGTCACAATACATTGTATTCAATGAACTTCCGTCAATGAAAACGTATCACACCATCTCAACTGAAAATGAACTTACTGTACATGGCAATAAGGTAGAATATATGCTAGCAAGCCTCCCCACTCCCGCTCAAGAACCAAAAAGCACCGATAGGTAAATACTCAAATAATGAATCAAACTTTTCTTTCATACTTTATTGGGCGTAGAACCGACAAAATTACTTTTAGATAAGTATTAAGTTAACAAAATAACATACAAAAATTTATTAACCAAAATGCAAATAGGTCATTAAATTATTCACGAGTAATTTTGGCGTATTAACATAGTTAGAATTAGCATATGTAAAAAGATTATTGTTATGTACATTACCTGTTCACATTAAAGTCACTGTCTTACAAATATTTCATTAATTGTTCAAAGTGTCCTCCTCCATTTTCAACACACACACGAGCCCGTTTTAACAAATTTCCTTTTAAAGAAATTAATACGTTTCTTTGCATTTCCACTTCATTAAAAGCGTCTATTATTCGCTGTTTTAGCACTTCAATAGTGTCAGGTTCACTTACATACACTCTACGCTTTATTTCACTCCATAGGAAAAAGTCTAAAGGTGTAAGGTCTGGTAAGCGCGCGGGCCACGGCACCGGGCCGCCGCGGCCGATCCATCGGTCACCGAACTCTTCGGTGAGGTACTCTCTCACAGCACGATGGTAATGTGAAGGTGCACCGTCTTGTTGAAACCACAACCCTCTCAAGTTCGCCAGTGGAATGTCATCCAACATAGTCGAAATCATCGTGCGGAGTAGATTTAAATAGGTTTCGCCCGTGAGTCGGTTCTCAATAAAATATGGACCGATGATTTCATCGTTCAATATGCCGGCCCAAACGTTTACACTAAATCTATGTTGAAACGAATGCTCTCGCGTGAGCATAGGATTCCTGTATGACCACCAATGTTCATTATGATGGTTTAACAATCCTATTCTGGTGAAAAGGCACTCGTCGGAGAAAAGCACGTTGGCGTTTGGATTACTTATTACCCAACGAAAAAAAGTAATCCTTGGCTCTCGGTCAACGGTCGTAAGTTCTTGAACTTTACGATAATGGTACGGATGCATACCAGCCGAGTTTATTATCTTCCAAACCGAATATTGATTAATACCAAATCGTCGAGCAGCATCATGGGTGCTTCTTCGTGAATCTTCCTCAAAGTACGTCACCACGTCGTCATACAAGTTCTGAGAGATCGGTGGTCTCCCTCGTCCTTGCGCGTGCGATGGCACGTAAAATGAGCCATGGTCTAGGAGCCGTTGATAAGCACTTAACACTGTACTGTCGAGCATTCGGGTACAGCTCTCGGTACATCCGTAAAGCCGCCGACACCTTTTCACCGCTCAAAAAATAAGCACGAACCATCATGACATATTCACGAGATGTAAACTGATAAGCCATGATTTTATTATGTACTTAACGAGTGTAACTGATCGATCACAAAAGAGTATGCGCACAGGCCGACTGACGAGTGGTAACTAAGTAATTAGGTCAAGGTCAAAGAAATGGTTATGTTCCCTGCATTTACGTCATCAAATCACGTGACATGCGCAGTTGCAAGTTTAGGTACATTATTCACTACTGCGCATGTCACGTGATTTCAAAATGCCGGGATTATGAGAGAGTGGTGCGGGTTAGGGATATTCGATATACATCGATGCATTGAAAACATCGATGTTTACAATGCGATGCATCGAATCGATCCAATGTTTTGAAATGCTTTCGATATACTCGATGTATCGATGTTTTTTGCATTCACAATGCAATATTTCTATAAGATATAAAATACGTGTGTAAAAAACAACTACGCCTCCGAGCCCTCAGATGGGATACGAACCCACGACCTTTCGCTATCCGAGTGACTGCTCTGACCGCTGAGCTACCGAGACGCTGGCAAACGTGTCGAATTTTACAAACGTATTTCAACTTCTACTATGAGCTAGTATCGTTCCACCAATGTTGAACGCTAACTACCTTCAACATCGAAAGGAATATTTTTTACAAATATTAAACAATCGATTAAAATGGAACCAGCTATAATTATGTTTTTAATTTATTTTTTTGCATTCACAATGCAATATTTCTATAAGATATAAATTCAAATCCCATCTGAGGGCTTGGAGGCGTAGTTGTTGTTTACACACGTATTTTTTATCTTACCAATGAATTTCATAAAAACTCAAGTTTAACCACTAAAATTTTGCCTAATTTTTTTTCCCTATTTGTTTAATTAAAAAAGAAAAGTTGATGATTCAATAGTGGACTGGCATGAGATACAGGCTGGTGACAATCGGACAGCGAAATCTTAGTGATAGGGTTCCATTTATCCACTTGTCAGTCCGTTACCGCGCGCCTTACCCCTCTCAACAGTCCCAGTACAGTGCGAATTATGAAAACGATGTCGTATTCTTAGATAAAAATGCCTGTTTCTCGCTTAATAATTAAGCCAGGACCAATAAAAAAATACTACCATAAAGCTGATTAATAAAGAGTCCACCACAGAATATTAAGATCTGTGTATCTTTAGGACGGTTCCGTCCAATATCAACTCCAGACGCTGGAGTCGAAGGCGAAGAAAGTCATCGGCAATAACGAACTTTTTAATAATAAGCTGAAGGGCCTTGAACATAGACGGAAGTTAGATAGCCTATCCGTTTTTTATAGGATACATTTCCGAGGGTGTGCAGCAGAATTGCACAGCCTTGTTCCGCCGTCCCCATTTTTTCATTGGACAACCAGACTTACGAATTGCCTTTATTTGTTTGATATACCAAAGAGTCGCACTAAGATTTTTGGTTCCAATTTTGTAATACGTACCGCTAAAGAGCGGAACTCTTTGCCTGATAAATACAATTTAGGATCTTCAAGTCACTAGTGAATAGGTTTCCTTTAGGCAAGCGCGTTATATCCTAGATTGCATCGTCACTTACCATCAGGCGTGATGGCGGTCAAGCGCTTTCCTATTCACGATAAAAAAAAACTCAAAAATAAATCGTAATTTAAAGCCACACGGTAATTTGAATATGGTAGCAATTGCTACCGGGACTGATGGGGGATGTTGTCTGGCAATTACTACCGGTGCTTGACAAGTAGTTATACCCTTTGGGTATGGAACCCTCAAAAAGTAGGGTCAAGGCGGCAACAGTGGTTATAGCGGCAACAGTGGCGCACTGGTCGTTGTATCAAAAGTATTATAGGTATCTTTTTCTATCTCTCACTCTTCGGAAGGTCTCCTGATAGATACTGGTCACAACCAGTTTCCCTGGGTCAACCATGTTACAAACCCGTGTTTAAGTGTTTTCTTTGTTTTGACGAAAGAAAAAGTGAATTTTCAGGTGAGATATACTTGGTATTTTTTCACAAACCTTTTGTTTCACCAATGGACTTATATTTTTGCTAAGTAACAAACTTCGTTGAGGTCATTTTGGCCTATACTGCACTTCGATTTACGTAAAACCATCACACGTGGAATGAGTTAAATCCAAAATGGCAGTTTTGTACACAGTGGCTCAAATCATTTGAGTTCACAGTGGTTCAGGATCCACTGTGTACTACTGGTGCTGGATAATAACTACCCGGACATTAGTTTAGCAAAAATCAAGACGTAATATTTTTTCTTAATTTTCCCTTTTAGGATGACTTGACCATCAAGGCCCCGTAAAATAGGGAAACACATAGCTGACATAAAAAAAAGCAAAATTATATTTCTTATGTGTGAATGAAAAGTCACTTTGAGACTGAAGTAGCCAAAAAGTTACCTGATTATTCATTTTAAGGATAAAAAATCATTTTGTTTGATAGTTTATGCAAGATACAGAAAAAGTTTTCTGTTGATGATTAACTAAGTCAAAAAGAAATAAGATAATTTAGTAAATTTTAAATGTGTAAGACTGAACAGTCACTTTGAAGTGAAGTAGTAAAAAAAAACTCATTTTCGATGTAAAACTTATTGTTTGATTAAAACAAAAAATAAAGATCGATAAAAAGCAAAAAAAAAAAAACTTTTTTATTTGAGTTATATTATAGATGATCCACTGTGAACTTGCCTGATTCACTGTAAACTGAGGGCCGATTCACTGTATCCCACCCCTAGTACACAGTGGCTCAAATGAGATTTTTTTTAAAATACTGTTTATTTTCTAAAATATTACCTTGTTTAACTAAATCGATTGGAATAATCAATATACATTAGTTACGCTATAATACTAATCCTTTTACATCTTACCAACACTCACCCACATCAAGTTACATCACTGGAAAAAAAAAGTGACCCACTGTTGCCGCCTTGACCCTACTCGATGCGTACAAAATATCGCTGTTTACACCTGATACATCGAAAGACATCGATGTACAGTTCTGATTTATCGAATCGAGAAAAACATCGATGTTTTTTCCAAAACGGACAGCCCTAGTGCGGGGGAAGGGAGCAGCGGGGGAGGGGCGCAGCGGGGCAGGGGCGCGGCGGCGGGGGTTTTATGTTTGCACGCGCCAGGATTGGGTCATTGTGCACCGATACATACCTATGTTATTTACGTATTCAATAAGATAGTAAAGTCGTAGTAAATATTTGAGATAGACCATTTTTTAAGTTTTTTAAGGATAAATTAGTTCATGTTTTTTTTTGCGCTTAAACCTAGGTCTATAGTATCAGTAGTCGATACTGATAACGCAGTTTAATTTTTTATGGTAATTATATTTTAATCGTGTATATATGTTTTTGTTATTTTAGCGCGTTTTTTGTATCTAAAAAAAATATTGTTAGAAAAAAATCAACTTGTCTAAGGTGTCAGGCAGGACTCGAACACCAGCCCGGTATCCGGGCGAATGTGCTTCCAATTAATTCTTCAATTCCCATGTCGAATCTAAGGCATTTCTTTCTATTTTTCTTTGTCTTAATTAGTTTAAAGCTGTTAAACGAAGACATAAAATAAGAGTCAAAAGTTACCCCCCTTTCGTTTTATGTGGAGGTCATCTACAGGTGATACTGGGTATAGTGCTATACGACTTATGAGGTTTTGACGTGACAACGTCTTATAAATTGGTTTGCTGGGTGACACTTCAAGAAACTGCGTTACGCTCCGCTCACGTTATGCGCTTACAATGAGAGCGAGTGAGAGGCACGCGTCCCTTCCACTCGGGCATGGTTAGCCCGCCTAAGAGCGAGAGAGACAGACATAAAAAGTGGAAGGGACGCGTGCCTATAAATTAATGTTTTAAATATAATTCTTTGTATAAATAAATGTTTTAAATTGTTACTATTATTTCATCCTTCTTCCTACTATACGAATGAATATTCACATTAAAATTATTTTACCACTCAAAGTCGTTGTCACGTAAAACTTTCGCCCGTATACCGACTTTACAGGCAACCAACCAGTTTTTTTAATATTATTTCGATAGGAATAAAATATAGATAAATATTCAACCAGTGGATTGTTTATATATAAAAATGGAACAAAAAATCATTTAAGCTCATGCTTGTATATTATGAAACATATACCAACATTTTAGATGCAAGCCAACTTTGCATTAAACGCACATTTTCTAGTGCGTTGGTAACAAAATCCGCATCTTCGCTGCGAACAATCGACTTGTGCATGGTCATCAGCAGTCCCTGCGCTCCTCATCTCCTTAGGCATTCTCAATTGCATAAAGACGCCACAAGCAGAACTGGAGATCGAAGCAAGCGACTACGACGATGAAGAATATTAGATTCATTTTCATCTCCGCTGTCTTTATCTGTTACCCCACCATCATCAGACGGAAATAAAATAATATCACCTGGCTCTTCTTCGGCCTTCAAAAACTCAGCAACCTCATCTAGCGTCAACATGAAATGTGTAAATAACTACAATTAGAGCATCTTGGCATAGCGATAAGACAAACAGTAAACAAAAAAGTTATATACGAACAGTATAAACATTTATTTATATTTATTTATTATTATTTTTAAATATACGGGTGATGCCTAATTACATATCTAATACAGTTAACAACACAAACACATTTCACAATATCAAACATAAAAAACGTTATAATAGTAAAATACATGATAGTTTATAAAGGATATCCACTTTTATAAAAAGACAAACATTTAGGCTGTATAGCTATCTAACTATCTGCGAATAGGTCACAGTCAGATTGCTGACACAAGAGTGCATTGGGGCCGGCGTGCATCTGACAGTAAGGCGAGTGAACGTGCGCGACAGTACGGCCCGAGGGGGCGTAAACTGACGACGCTGACGGCAGGTACTGCGCCGAACATAGTGGTCCGGCACATGAAGGCGCAGAAGTTGCTCATGTAGCTCAGGGCATTGAACCCTACTTCGTAATACCCCCACCACTGTCGTGATTAAATCCTTGTGAAGTCTTATCTCTAATGAACACATACCGAGCAATCCCAAGGAATTTTGCGGGATACAGAAATAGGTAATAGCCATATACCCTTTTATATAGATATCTTAAAAAGACCTTCTGAACTTTTTCAATCATCAGTTTCAGCTTAGCTTCATGTGGATACTACACACATGAACTTGTTTCTAATTTGCTTCTTATCAATGTCCAAAAAGCGTAAACAAATTTTCAACTCAAAAATTTAAAAAAAGGAGGGAACCTGGTTAAACGATTTAAATAATTAAACGCGGCTCGGAGTATGCAGTTATGAACGGGTACTCTATTACCTCGCAATATGATAGGTGCAGGATGTGGGACGGAAGGGGTTGACCAGGTTGCGGATATAAGTACTTGAGACACAAAAGTCAGGGTTGCCCGCCAGCCCCCAGCCTTCTCCGCGCTCAGAAGTTCTTATGGCGCTCGTATCATTATGGTAGGTTTGAGGCTTAATAAACAAAGAATGGTTATTGCTTCTTAATAAAAAAAAATAAAACATAGAGTCATTATTATATCTATTATATTTAACGTTTAAATATTAGAAACGATGAGAAATTAATTACCTTGAGAGTTTCTATTTCTATATAACATTCAGTGACGGTAATGAAACTTGTTTAAAAAGTGATATGAGTAAAGATCACAAAATGAGAATTTTATGAAAACACATATCAATATGTCAATCTTCATTTATTTTTTTTAAGAATACATTACTACATCATAATTATTATAAGAATACATTACTTTTTTATGTAAGCTGAATTGTTACAGCAAAATGTAAAAAGTAAAGGAGCCAGCGGGTTCTATAAAGGCGGCCTAGGTTGTAACAAAATAAAAGTAGTATTCTGTAAAATTGGTTGGTTTACTGGCATCTAAGCATGGTTAAAATATAATTATTTCCCGTTAGATGTTCCTTTCATCTACCGAATTTAAAATAAAATTATGTTTTTAGTGACATGAAAACTACAAAGAGATTAACTTGCAGCTTTGTCGATCGTAACAGTTAACGGCTTCTAATGCAGATCGGGTTGATGTTGACGTGATAACGTCTTATAAATTGGTTGCGGCTGGGAGTCACTTATGAAAAAGTGTAACGCTCGGTAACGTTACGATGAGTCACCGAACGAGAGAGAGGCCCGCCGAATGCCTTGCGTCTCTCTCCCACTCAACTATGATCGGTCTGCCGCGCGCATTGTGCAATTTAATTATATTCATATCAATAAATATTCTACCGAGAAAAAGACGTTGTCACGTAAAATCTTCGCCCGTAAAACCGACTTTACAGGCAAAAAAAAAAAAAAAAAAAAAAAAAAAAAAAAAAAAAAAAAAAAAAAAAAAAAAAAAAAAAAAAAACGACTTTTTTTAGATTTATTCATAACTAATAAACAAGCTTTAAAATAAAACAAATATAACATGTTGTTACATTTAGGCCCAAAGAATCCATTCTCCTTTGCTTAGGATATTGTTTCATTACACACATGTAGTGTGCAACATCTTATTTTTTTTTTTTTTATTAATATTGATACTATTTCTAATGTAGAGGCAATTCACTAAGATCGGCCATTCTGTTTGTTATTGCCACAAGAGTAATTTATTTGAATTTAAAGTTACAAATTCTATTTTATAATCACTATTAGAATGACGTGATTATTTTATAGTTTTATTATTATGTTAGTCAACATTCAGGCAAATAAAGTTAGTCTAAGTATTATTATGGATCACACACTTTTTATTAAGTCAAATTGACGATACTTTGTGGACTATTCATATAAACATCTTTTACCCTTGGGATAACTATAGTTTTAGGTGGTTCTAAGTCTTCAAGAACAACTACAGGTTTGGTTTTTAATGTACCTGCATAATATGCAATAGAGATAATAATTATCAAAACTATGGCGCCACCGACACTAATAATAATTATTGTTAAAATATTCCAAAAATTGTTATCCTCTTTATTGTCTTCTTCATCATTTCCGCTACCACCACCTTCACCGCTGTCTCCATTATCTGCGTTGTCACCATTGCCGTCGTCGTCCTCGTCATCGGTGTCGTTGTCGTCGTCTATTTCGTTGTCGTCGTCGGTGTCGTTGTCGTTGTCGGTGTCGTTGTCTTCGTCGGTGTCGTTGTCGTCGTCGGTGTCGTTGTCATCGTCGGTGTCGTTATCTTCATCGATGTCATTGTCGTTGTCTGTGTCATTGTCGTCATCGGTGTCGTTGTCGTCGTCGGTGTCGTTGTCGTCGTCGGTGTCGTTGTCGTCGTCGGTGTCATTGTCGTCGTCAGTGTCGTTCTCATTGTCGTCGTCAGTGTCGTTCTCATCGTCGGTGTCGTTGTCGTCTTCTGTGTCGTTGTCGTCATTGTTGTCATCGTCAGTGTCGTTGTCATCGTCGGTGTCGTTGTCGTCATCGGTGTCGTTGTTGTCATTGTCGTCGTCGTGATTGTTGTCGTTGTCTTCATTGTTGTCGTGGTCGTCGTTGTTGTTATTGTCGTCGTTGTCATCATCTCTTTGATCTGCATTTAATCCACTAATTCCTTTAAAAAGGCTATTTAATTTGTGTGTCTCTGCGTGCTCGCCTTCGATGTCGTTTGAATTTATTCCATGAGTTCCATCGTTAAGAAGAGATAATTCCATAACATCACTTAAGGTTCTTATGGGAGCTAGTATAGGTACATTGTTTTTAAACGTAATTTGGTTCGCCGGTACATATTGAAGAGAATCTATAATCACTAGTTCTTTTTCCATACTATGTCCAACTAAAATAATCTGCAACAAATTACAGAAGTCATTCAAATATCAGTTTACATTAATAGTTGTTTATTGCTTTATAATTATTTTGTTTTCGTTGTTAATAAGTTTGATAACCTCTGTGACTCAATAATTGTTAGAATAAAAAGTCCGATTTATTATTTTCAGTCTGATTTGAATCCTACACTAAATAAGAAAATCAAAAGATATTGCAATTTTGCAATACGTGCCGAAGTATCTCATTTTCATTATATTTCAGCTATCTTGCTACATCAGGCTCAACTACTTTAACATGTAATCAATATACCTTAAGAAGAATGCTGGTTCCCAAACAAAGTTGGATTCAAGAATTGTTTCTCTTCTCTGTAGTAAAGAAGTTATATGAGTAAAATTTTCGGAGCTCATGACATCTTATGATATATAGGACATTTAATAACATTGAGATTCCTGACTGGATTAAGCAGAAGGCGTGATACTATCCTGTTACATTTCCCAACCAAGTACCATATAATGTTCATGGTATGTTTATGAACTGCAACCTATTAAAATTATTTGACGATTTCATCCTGTACACTTTAAGAACAATGAACATATATAAACATAATATAATGTATATAGGTACCTGGCTTTTATTGTTATTACCAGCCAGGTCATCTCAGTAGCTCTTACAGCAGATTACTGTCTACCTTTCACCACTGTTAAATAATATAAAAGTGATCTGCAAAATATAGTAAGAAATAGCTTATTTTATCTGGCATGTACCCAATAGTAGGATTAGGTCGCGCGAAATTAACTCAGGCAAATCTGCAAATCTCATACAGGCAGACGACTGTTTGTTGCAACGGTAGCGGTCTTGCCTTTCGCACCAACGGTCCTTTTTTTTTTTTGTTTTCGCAATAAATGCGTTACGCATTCGCTCGTGCCGGCAGAGCACGAGACGATATGTGGGACTCTCCTCCATGCCCCTACTCGGCCTAGTGCCCGGTAAAGGCTTGGAGGCCTACCCACTAAAACCCTGCGGCGTCCCGCAACACAGTGGTGGGGATCGCGTGGCCCCTTACGGCTTCTTCCGCGACCCGAACCAGTGTGGGTCCGCGCTCGTGGGCGGACCTCGCCTATGCTCCGTGAGGGACGGAGCAACGGGGTGAACCGTGACGCCCTGAACACCCCGCACGCCTGAGGGCCAAGTGCAATGCAGCTGCCGGTCTCCCGCTCCGGCAACCGCTGGCCCTCTTTTGGTGGGGAGAAGAACTGCCGCACCACTCGACCGACCCTAGTGGCGGCCTAGGTGTGCAGTCAATTCCTCTCTCCACCTCAATCGGGACGTGCGTCCTCGGAAGTCCTCCGGGAACAATAGATCCCGGGGGGCTTCCGCGGCCGCCGTCCCGCCGAGCACCCCTCTCGACCCCCCACGCGGCCTCCGAGCACCAACGGTCCTGGGTTCGAGGTCTGGAAGAGGCATATGTCGGGTGATGTATCTGAGCCATTGGTATTCATATATATTTTTATGAATATAACATATCTTTGTATCATATTTGTATTTCTATCTGCTAACCTAGTATCCATAAAACATGTTTTACAGTGCTTACTTTGGGCTAGGCTAGTTGGTGTGAATGTAAGGAATATTATTATTATTTAATCTATTACTTACGATTGTGCACTACTTGTAATTAATGCGTGTTAATACCACAAGTCTTATAATGATTTAAGATTTCAGTTACCTGAGCATCACAACGGTTTGCAAAAGAAGAGTGAAACGTTCAAACTAGTGAAAGATACAACTGCACTAAAATGGGCCATTGACCGATAGTGAATGAATTAGACAATGACCTTACCATAACATTGATTTTATGATTTTATACATTTTTTGCATTCTTTCAATGCTATCTTATAAGATAAATTAATTTAATAGAAAAATCGTAGAAAAAATCGAATCGGCTCACATGTGAATTCCCAGGTGGCAAACGAACCTTTGGAAATCCGAGCCAATGTTCTCCCAATTGAACTGCTGAGCCTTGCGAACACTCGTAAATTTTTTGTCCCACTTGAGAATTCATTTACGAGTCGAGTCTTTCTTTCCTAGTATCTTTCTATTAAATTAATTTATCTTATAAGATAGCAATAAAAAATGGAAAATATATATAAAACTATAAAGCTAAATGGCTGTTTCATCTCAATCGATTGTAAAAATGTTTCTTTTGAATACGAAAGGATGTTCTTCTCATTGATGAAAAAACACTGGCCTCCAACGTAAAATTTGAAAGATACTACATAACATTGATATTTGACTCAAGGACTTTGTGAATGGAGAGAGTGTTACTTTAATCACTACTTCTTTCTGGATGATGTAAAGAAACGCGAATAAGATTTCAACCTATTATTAATTTTAGGGCTATATAGCTACATAATAAGAACTATGAAAATAACAGTGTTATAAAAATATATAAAACTATAGACTATTTCCATATCGAATATCATGAATCAAACGGTACTGCACTAATTGGTTCTGTTGGAATTATTAATCGTTTACGATATTAATATTTCAGAGACTCATAATGCAAAGCATAGAGGAGATGAAAAACAAATTTGTTTTATAATACATGTTTACATTATGTTTACTAACTATATGCAAGTATATATTTGGCAGTCTCCGCAGCCGAAAAGCTGGCGCAGGTTCCTTATCTTTGAGGTTAAGAAGAATTAGTGTGGAACACAAACTTATTTTATACTTTATACTTTACTTATATACTTACTATACTTTATTTTATACTTATATTATATTGTTTGGTTCTATTTACTTATCTAGAGATCACGCTTATAAATTTGAATTCGTCTACAGATAATTTATTTATCATTTAAACGTAGAAAAACGAAACATTTATACATTTTGCATAAAATTTACAAAAAGCTACTCCGTATTAAGCGAAGTTTTGACATAACAAATTTCCAGGATCATATAAGAAGATCTACGTAAAAACTAAAGATACTTACATTTTTTATGGAACGGGAATCCACTGGAATATTTAATTTATACCATCCACTTTTAAAACTATCATTTGAAAGTTTATAAATATAAGTTCTGTATGGTAAACTTCTTTCATTTTTAAATAGTAATACGTCGATTCCACTGTCATTGGAAGATACTCGAATGTAAGCGTTGATCAGAATTACACATTCTTTAGTAGTGTTAATTGCTATTGAAATGCAACTATGTTTATTAGCACGAACTCCATTTGCGTTGTGCAGTGGGGATGAGATATTAACACTGTTGTAGTTCACTAATTTCCATGAATCTTCACTATAGCACTTTTCACCGCCAGATAATTTTATGAATTTCTCTTCCGGATATCCCAGACAAAATATTGAAATAAAAATTAGTAATAATGAGGTTAGTTTTACCATTTTGCTCAATTTCCTGAAATGTTTCAAGATTAATATATTAATCAATTCGCACTTTTATCGAAGGGGTTAAGATAATTATAGATAAAGGGAAAAAATAATTTCCTGACAATTCTTTTTTATCTTTATCGGTGTTGATAGCAAATTTATCTACTTAAAAGATTGACGAAATTTTTGTGGCAGTGATGTGTTTTGTTTTCAATATAGACGACTTTTTAGCCTAACATTCTTGGGTGTTGCACAGATATTCATAGACACCATAAATGTAGATGATTTTATTCCACTTTAAATGATTATGACCTATGTAATTTGTATTTATTTTGTAGTAAATTTTTAAGTCCAGTGGATTGCTCTTCATTTTTAGATGATATTGTAAAATTTATTTAAGGAATGTGTTAAAACTGTTTAATATGGTTACTTATTAACCATTGATTTTGTACACGTTTCTTTGAAATAAAACAAAATTGACATTTATTATATTTTATTAATATGGTTTCTATTAAACTGAACCTTATGATCTTATGATATTAGTCCTTGGTAGACCAATGCATCTAGGCATTAGTTGTATTTTTTGTCTAAACTTACGCAACATGTTCAAAATTGTGTGGGAAAGGAAACTTATCAAACATTTTGACGTGATAACGTCTTATAAATTGGTTGCGGCTGGGAGTCACTTATGAAAAAGTGTAACGCTCGGTAACGTTACGATGAGTCACCGAACGAGAGAGAGGCCCGCCGAATGCCTTGCGTCTCTCTCCCACTCAACTATGATCGGTCTGCCGCGCGCATTGTGCAATTTAATTATATTCATATCAATAAATATTCTACCGAGAAAAAGACGTTGTCACGTAAAATCTTCGCCCGTAAAACCGACTTTACAGGCAGAAAAAAAAAAAAAAAAAAAAAAAAAAAAAAAAAAAAAAAAAAAAAAAAAAAACGACTTTTTTAGAATACATTTTCTATATATACAACGTGCCATGAAAAATATGTAATAATGGTTTTACGACTTCCCATATTTTCTTAGCTTACTTCGAACACCAAAAAGATTATAATGGACAAAAAATCTACAAAATATATGTATATAAATTTTGGTGGATTTAAGTGCATTTTTCGCTTATGGAGAAAACTTACCGGTATTAAAAATTGTGCAATATATTCTTCTTCTGATTCTTAATCTCTTTTCCCTCTTATTGATTAAAAAGTTACAATTACAAAAATTGGGGTGTTAACCATGGATTATGGTATTTATGATTGAATTCTTTATTATATTCCTTAAAGAATCGACATTCATTATAAGAAGATTTGTTCTATTAATAATAAATAACTAGTTAAAAAATTGAAAAAAAAAACTTAGGGTCCTAGGAAATAAATACAGTGTCATGATTAAATAAATATGTCTCAATATTGCTTTTTTTTTTTTACATCAAATGAATCTTACTCATTTTCATTTCTTTTGCAAAAAGTACTTTTTGTCATTGGTAAGGCTATCAAAATGTGTATAATACTAGGTATACAACTTAGTTTAGTAGTAGTTGTTAGTAGCGGCACTAGCATTTGTGACTACATATAATGTAAATTTAATGACAAATGATGCTTTCAAAATAACTTAACAGTGATATATTTAGATGCAAGTATTCGAGATCAACTTCGTAACAGTAACCAATATACTTTCGATGAGTAAAAAATGCAAGTTAAGCATTTTTTCTAGTAAAAAATACTAATGAAACAAAGCTTTTTATTAACCTATATGATTATTATGTATAGTTTCTTAATAATTAAATAAACATAGATAAAGTTTAAATAATTGAAAGAATTAATATAATATTATTAGATTTCCATTATTCGTAGTCTACATTTCTAAAATACAATAAATTACACAAATTACATGTGCGGTTGTCAAAATGTCATGATATGCATACTAAACATAAAAGGGCCATTTTTACAATGACATAAGGCAGGTCCGATGTAAACTGCATACAACTTGAAGTGTTATCACTTGTATATTTGTTTTACTATGTATAAAGACAAATTGTTTGCATCTCTATAAAATATTAAATATATTTTGAATATTTCATAATTTATTTTTATTTAAAGAATTATCAATATCATATATGTAAAAATTATTACCTATGCCAAGAAAAAAAAAATTTCGTTGTTCTTAACATAAACATCAATCGAATTAATATGTTTGTATATCGTGCTACGCATGTAGCGAAAACAGAATAACCGGAATGAAGTAGGTTACAATTATACACATTTGGAAAATACAAGAAAAGAAGTAAATATTAGGTATTCAAATTCTTAGAATTAAAACGGTAAAACAAAAATTTGTTGAAAATGGTAACGTTTCGATAGTTGTCTGTGCTAAGTCACTAAAATTGAATCCTAATCAAGTTAAATTATTTTCACAATGGTATCGTACAAAACAAAAAAAAACCTTTTTTACTAAGAGCTGCTAAACAAACAGTAAATCTAATAAAGATTGCTCGTATTCAAGGGGTTAGAACCCGTATCATATGCTGCTGATACTCTAGGCACTCTTATGGGTCTAGGCAAGTTACCTAAATCACCTTCGACAACTACTACCGGAGATTGTTTACGTCCTTTCCGGACTCCCATTATATAAAAGATAAGACATACCAATACAAACAAGATGAATGTTACGAATGTAACCATTGTTATAGTCAAAGGATTCCAGAAGCTAGCGATAATTAATTCAGAAATATCAGGATCTCCAGTCGATGTTGCCTCGGTGGTGGGCTCTGTCCAGGAATTATCTATTTCCGTTGTTGTTATTGTTTCTAGTGATGTAGCATCTTCAATAGTTATCAGCATCGTAGTTGTGATGGTAGGAGTGGCGTCAGTGGGAGCTTCGGTTATTTCCGTAGTGCTTTCGTCAATGGTGGTAGATGTTGTTGTCGTGGTAGGCGTGTCAGTTGCGTCAGTAGTGGATTCATCAATAGTTGTCGACGTTGTGGTTGTAGTGGGAGCATCAGTTGTTTCCGTAGTGATTACGTCAGTAGTTGTCGATGCTATCGTCGTAGTAGGCGTGTCAGTTGTATCCGTAGTGTAGTCGTCAATAGCAGTCAACGTGGTGAACAAAGTGGGAGCTTCAGTTAATTCCGTAGTGCTTATGTCAATAGTGGTTGATGTTGTTATTGTAATAGGCGTGTTAGTTGCGTCCGTAGTGTATTCATCAATAGTGGTCGACGTTGTGGTTGTAGTTGAAGCTTCAGTTGTTTCCGTGGCGCTTTCGTCAATAGTGGTCGATGTTATCGTCGTAGTAGGCGTGTTAGTTGCGACTGCAGCGTCCGTAGTGGATTCATCAATAGTGGTCAACGTGGTGGTCGTAGTGAGAGCTTCAGGTGTTTCCGTAGTGCTTTCGTCAATAGTGGTTGAGGTTGTTGTCGTGGAAGGCGTGTCGGTCACATCGGTGGTGGATTCATCCAAAGTGGTCGACGTTGTGGTTGTAGTGGGAGCTTCAGTTGTTTCTGTGGCACTGTCGTCAATAGTGGTTGATGTTATTGTCGTAGAAGGCATGTCAGTTGCGTCCGTAGTGGATTCATCAATAGTGGTCAACGTGGTGGTCGTAGTGAGGGCTTCAGGTGTTTCCGTAGTGCTTTCGTCAATAGTGGTTGAGGTTGTTGTCGTAGAAGGCGTGTCGGTCACATCGGTGGTGGATTCGTCCAAAGTGGTCGACGTTGTGGTTGTAGTGGGAGCTTCAGTTGTTTCTGTGGCACTGTCGTCAATAGTGGTTGATGTTATTGTCGTAGTAGTCATGTCAGTTGCGTCCGCAGTGGATTCATCAATAGTTGTCAACGTGGTGGTCGTAGTGAGAGCTTCAGGTGTTTCCGTAGTGCTTTCGTCAATAGTGGTTGAGGTTGTTGTCGTAGAAGGCGTGTTGGTCACATCGGTGGTGGATTCCTCCAAAGTGGTCGACGTTGTGGTTGTAGTGGGAGCTTCAGTTGTTTCTGTGGCACTGTCGTCAATAGTGGTTGATGTTATTGTCGTAGTAGTCATGTCAGGTTCGTCCGCAGTGGATTCATCAATAGTTGTCAACGTGGTGGTCGTAGTGAGAGCTTCAGGTGTTTCCGTAGTGCTTTCGTCAATAGTGGTTGAGGTTGTTGTCGTAGAAGGCGTGTTGGTCACATCGGTGGTGGATTCCTCCAAAGTGGTCGACGTTGTGGTTGTAGTGGGAGCTTCAGTTGTTTCTGTGGCACTGTCGTCAATAGTGGTTGATGTTATTGTCGTAGAAGGCATGTCAGTTGCGTCCGTAGTGGATTCATCAATAGTGGTCAACGTGGTGGTCGTAGTGAGGGCTTCAGGTGTTTCCGTAGTGCTTTCGTCAATAGTGGTTGAGGTTGTTGTCGTAGAAGGCGTGTCGGTCACATCGGTGGTGGATTCGTCCAAAGTGGTCGACGTTGTGGTTGTAGTGGGAGCTTCAGTTGTTTCTGTGGCACTGTCGTCAATAGTGGTTGATGTTATTGTCGTAGTAGTCATGTCAGTTGCGTCCGCAGTGGATTCATCAATAGTTGTCAACGTGGTGGTCGTAGTGAGAGCTTCAGGTGTTTCCGTAGTGCTTTCGTCAATAGTGGTTGAGGTTGTTGTCGTAGAAGGCGTGTTGGTCACATCGGTGGTGGATTCCTCCAAAGTGGTCGACGTTGTGGTTGTAGTGGGAGCTTCAGTTGTTTCTGTGGCACTGTCGTCAATAGTGGTTGATGTTATTGTCGTAGTAGGCATGTCAGTTGCGTCCGCAGTGGATTCATCAATAGTGGTCAACGCGGTGGTCGTAGTGAGAGCTTCAGGTGTTTCCGTAGTGCTTTCGTCAATAGTGGTTGAGGTTGTTGTCGTAGAAGGCGTGTTGGTCACATCGGTGGTGGATTCCTCCAAAGTGGTCGACGTTGTGGTTGTAGTGGGAGCTTCAGTTGTTTCTGTGGCACTGTCGTCAATAGTGGTTGAGGATGTTGTCGTGGAAGGCGTGTCGGTCACATCGGTGGTGGATTCGTCCAAAGTGGTCGACGTTGTGGTTGTAGTGGAAGCTTCAGTTGTTTCTGTTGCACTGTCGTCAATAGTGGTTGATGTTATTGTCGTAGTAGGCATGTCAGTTGCATCCGTAGTGGATTCATCAATAGTGGTCAACGTGGTGGTCGTAGTGAGAGCTTCAGGTGTTTCGGTAGTGCTTTCGTCAATAGTGGTTGAGGTTGTTGTCATGGGAGGCGTGTCGGTCACATCGGTGGTGGATTCGTCGAAAGTGGTCGACGTTGTGGTTGTAGTGGGAGCTTCAGTTGTTTCTGTGGCACTGTCGTCAATAGTGGTTGATGTAATTGTCGTAGAAGGCATGTCAGTTGCGTCCGCAGTGGATTCATCAATAGTGGTCAACGTGGTGGTCGTAGTGAGAGCTTCAGGTGTTTCCGTAGTGCTTTCGTCAATAGTGGTTGAGGTCGTTGTCGTGGAAGGCGTGTTGGTCACATCGGTGGTGGATTCGTCCAAAGTGGTCGACGTTGTGGTTGTAGTAGGAGCTTCAGTTGTTTCTGTGGCACTGTCGTCAATAGTGGTTGATGTTATTGTCGTAGTAGGCATCTCAGTTGCATCCGTAGTGGATTCATCGATAGTGGTCAACGTGGTGGTCGTAGTGAGAGCTTCAGGTGTTTCCGTTGTGCTTTCGTCAATAGTGGTTGAGGTTGTTGTCGTGGAAGGCGTTTCGGTCACATCGGTGGTGGATTCGTCCAAAGTGGTGGACGTTGTGGTTGTAGTGGGAGCTTCAGTTGTTTCTGTGGCACTGTCATCAATAGTGGTTGATGTTATTGTCGTAGTTGGCATGTCAGTTGCGTCCGTTGTGGATTCATCAATAGTGGTCGACGTTGTGGTCGTGGTGAGAGCTTCAGTTACTTCCGTAGTGCTTCCGTCTGTAGTGATCGATGTTGTTGTCGTAGTGGGCGTGTCAGTTGCAGCCGTAGTGGATTCATTTATAGCGTTGGATGTAGTTGGAGTGAAAGCTTCAGTTGTTTCCATTGTTTCATCTATAGTAGTCAATATTGTTGTTGTACTAGGCGTTTCTGTAGTGAAGTCATCGATAGTTGACATTGTTGTTGTTGTTGTGAGTGGGTCCGTTGGTAATGACTCTGTTGCTGAGTCATCTGTAGACGTTGTTGTATCTGTAGATAATGTTTCTGTTGGTGTTGGCATCATGGTTACTGTGGTTAACTCAGTGGTACTTATAGTGGTTAGATCTGCATATACAACACATTCTTCGGCATAGTTTGGTGGTATATATCGAAAAGAATCCACGATAACCATAGAGTCTGCTGTGGCCTGCCCCAAAAAAACTATCTGAAAACAAAACACTTTAGTTAATGGTTTAATATACCAAAAGAATAACGGTTAAAAATATCGGTCGGTTAGGGATCAACCGAACTGGATTTGTCGTGGCACAACAAATCCAGTTCGGTTTCTGGAAGTTTGACTTACGTAAACGGACGTTTCCTAGATAAATATAATTGTTATCATAATAAATGGTCATCGAGGATTTTATTGTTCATTGTGTTAACCAATCACTTCAGATGTCAGGTTTAATCCAAGAGGACTTCGGATGTGGGCCCATTAAAAAGATAAAATGCTTTTTATTCAATATGAGCATTTACAATGCATTTATTGAAAGTCAACTAAGCCATGGGTTCGTAAGTCCTGCAACGGGAGACCTTGTACCGAGAAGTAGTCGCAAGAAACTGGACAAAGACTGTTTCCTTTTTAATGTGTTATATCTCTATTTAAATTAAGGAAACTTTGATATTGCCTAAGAAAACTTATCTATATAAAATATTAACTAGAAGTATAGTTCTTAAAGCAAAGGCCATTAACTCCACCCCGTTTTGTCCTATAAATAACCATCAATTTCTTTTGCCTTTGCTCATAAGGGCTTTTTTTAACAACTTATTAAATTTCTCTCAAGGCAATTCAGTTACATAGTGTGGCACATTATTATTTGCCACACTATGTAAATATATAATATATAATAAGTATACGCAATATGTCGTCTTAAAAATTAGCCTCTCGTTTTTTGCTATCTGAAGCTTGAAATAGCAAGTTTATTGTTATTTCAAATTTTGATCAAATGCTTATCACTACTTTTAGAAAAAGTGCTATAATATTTACACACATAATATTTTCATATATACATATACTGGGAATACACTGTAAGTACAATAATTTCCTTAAATAGTGCTCGAAGATAATTTTTAGACTTTAAATTATAAATAGCGCACACTGCTCTTTTTTAAAGAACAAATTTTTTATGGTTCGCTCTTGATCCCAATCTAGCCAGGGGGGACAAGACAGGATCCACGATAGAACCCAAAAGATGCCTATTTACCCTATCTTTGAATGAGTTCCACTCCTTTGCTGTGCGCATTATAAAATATGTTGAGAAGCGCTTGGTACGACAAGTAGGAATAGCAATATAATATTAGCGGCTGACCCCCACAGAAATAGTCCGTAGGACATACATTATGAAAGGGGCTGTAGTAAGCCAGTCATGCTGTTTCATCATCAGATATGAGCCTTATTTTCTTAACGAGGTGGAACTAAGACTTTTTGACAAGGCATCACTATGAGTAGCCCACACTGTAATTTCACGTCTAAAATTTTACCAGAGAATTTTGTGGATTCCACCAATTCCACCGCTCGTCATTTGTTACACACAAGCATTTAGCTCACCAGGTAACATAAACGGGAATTTTGTCTATATTCATAGTAAATATTCTTAAAAAGCAGTTGTTGAAAGTTGTCCATATTATTGTGGTAGGATATCTTGTCGGGTCACAATTCTGTTTCTTCCTTATACCACATTAAAATTTCTAATAATATCAGTAAATTTTGTATAGGCCTAAAAATAATAGAATATAAAAAAGGAAATCATAAGATATAAAATACGCATGTAAAAAACTTCAGAGCCCAGAGGTAGGATTTGAACCCACGACCATTCGCTATCCGGGCGAGTGCTCAGCAAAAAAATAATATTAACAACAAAGGAAATCATGGTCACTGCGCAGTATCGCTGTAGTGACACGCAAAATGAGATATTTATCTAGGTATTCCACTTATATTAACTGAGTGAATCACAAGTATTATTATCCACTTTACTTCTACAATTAACGTTTGTTTATCGTACTATTTACTTAAAGTTCAAGCTTTGATGGTCTTCATAGTAGTGAAAGCGCTAATGCAACAAAATTTTGCTGAGAGTTAAAAAATCTCATCATTCATTTGGGGTTTGAAACTACTTTTATAAAAGCGGTTAGAAAAATTAAAGCACAGAACAGCAGATAAAAAATTAACAGGGTTGCAATAGTTACAACAACAAAATGCCTACAATAATCAAAAAGTAAGCGAAATTATCCTTGGGATAGCTATATATAAGCCTGAGGTATTTTTCCATTACAAAATGAGTTTTTTTTCTGGTACTAAAAACAACTTGGTTGGAGTCTAGTTATGAAACTTCGCAACTGTTAACGTATCTGGCTGTTACAAAGGCAGGCTGCACCACTAAATTTCACGGATTTGGGATCCTTCTCTACTAGTATGGGTTGTTTGAGATTAAAAGTGCACATTACATCTTGTTGGACCAAAAACTCTATAGGAATAAGCACACGAGTAAGGGATAGTGTAAAGTAGGTCCGCAGTTGGTCTGATAAACTTTCTATTGTGAACTTTAACTGGCTATAGGTCCCGCCATAAAATTATTCAGTAATTGGAAAGTGTGATAAAATTTGCATGCCACGTAAATTTAAAATCAAGTCAACTTATATGTCACTTACTGTACTAGATATTACTTATAAAAGGCAAAGGTGGTGGTTCTAAGTTGACTGCTTCATCTAGGTTTTCAAACGAAATAAATAAACGACTTGCAATAATTAGTTTTACGGAAAGGAATATTATTATATGGACTCAGAGTTAAATTCTGTCATCTCATTATTATCTCACAGAACCATTAACTAGAAGATTTCCTTATTAAAAAACTCTCTAGCTTCCGAGCAGTGTGGGAGCTCGCATTTTCGTGATGGAGAATTATGCGACGTTTTGGGTTACCCTCACGGAGTATTGCTTTTATTTCTAGCAGAAATAACATTATGTATCTATCGACGTTAATCATTATTCACACTTAAAAGAGAATTTATTTATTTGCATTAAACAGTGCTACAAGATGTTAAATGAATCATACCTTAACCTATTTAGCCATTTACAAATATCATGTAAAATTAAATAATATGTCAACATTTATTTAATTAATTAGGGCAACATGTACTGCATTTGAGACAAAAAAGTAACCATTTTCTTTTGTCAGCATGGTTTCCATGTTAAATGTTCATATATCTACATAGTGGTTTTTTTTTGGTTCCAGTCAGGTCCACCTTTGTGGAAGCCTTTTGGCATGAGCCACCCTCTACTCTTCTATTAAATGAAAATGTACTCAGCGGGAAACTACTTTTCTGACAGACAGCTCATCATGTGAAAAAGTTTGCATTGCATTAACACCAATACTTATAATCGCTTATTGTTTGGCGCACTGCAGTGATGTTACTGAGGGAAGCTCGCCCACGTCTGAACTCTGATTACCAGCGAAGCCAACTATTAACTGCGTTATTAAAAATAGATACGACCTCAGAAATTTACTTAGATAAATAGAACGCACCATTTTTTTCCCTTAAGTTCTATATTCGCTACAGCACTGTAGAAATTTTTGCATTTTATCGGACTCTTTTATGACAGAATAAAAACTCTAGTAAGTAATATCCATGTTAAATGACAAAAAATCATCAAGGTTGCCGATACGATTTTAATTGCTGATATAAAAAAAACAATAAAATTACACTTACATATGCTTCCGTTGGATTCAATATAGTGAAATCTTCTACCAAAATATACGCCCAACCCGGAACAAAAGTGGAATCTGCAGGTGTGCGGGTTGCGTATCCTACAGTGCCGGAAGGATTAATCGACTGAACGAGAACCGTTATATGGTCTGATATTTGAGGAATTCCTCCCATATATATTTTCACTTCCACGACACCACCAACACTTATATTAAAATTGAACGAGGAAACACAACCCAAATATTCTGGCGGGGATATGTAAGCTGTGCTACTATTATGAGGACTAACTATGTCTGTCGAGGCATATTGCTGCCATTCCCAAGGCACGTTATACGTCGCGCACAATCCTGTATTCCATGCAAATAAATTATCAAAATTATTTTCAAAGTCGTATATCACACATTCCCCGATTACACGAAAAACACTTTGGCACAAAAATAAAGATATAAGCAACCAACTACCACGCACCATTCTAACCGCAAAATACAACTTAATGTTCTTATAATGGCAATATTTTTTGAAATAGACACTAAATCACTGTAATTCGAACTTTATTATCAGAATGATTTAAGCATTATCATGGATAAGATAATATATTTGTTGAATTTGCTTATGTGTGGCTGAGGAGCAATAAATATTGTGAATTATCGTGGCGAAACAGTCATAATTTATTTATTACCCAAATTAAAAAATTAAGTAGCATTATATATAAATGTTAGATAATAAACCTTTCAGGTTTAGCTCCTTTTTCCAAAGTAATGCAGGAAACTATTCTAGACATTAATTTGTATTATCTAATAATTAGTCATTTAACTGATTAAAGTCCATTCTAACCAGTGTACTGACAATAACAAGTGTTCCGAGGAACAGAATCGAGATTCTTATTAAATATGCAAATTAAATGTACGTTTGAGACAATCTCACATTTTTAGGTGACAGATATTTCACGACATACTTCATGATACAGTTCATAGGCTACAAAACTTAGGGTCCTAATTTTTCAGAATGTTTACATCATCTAAGTAGCAATAACTAGAGGTAGTTCACAAGAGATAACGTAATAACTATGGTATTCTCATGTAAGTTTGAATAACTGTCATAAAATATCAAACATAAAGAATAATCTCCTGCGAGTAGCAATCTTTTTTAATCTTCCGAGCTTAAAATGGTAATTTCTTTGTACCCTTTCTAATTAAGCTATTTTGCTATTTTGCTATTTTGCTTGGTTTTACTCGCATGATCCAGATGAAAAATCAAGCAACAGATAATCTTATTAAAAAAAGAAAGCAATATATTAGTTAGCCTTACTTGGGTAAGGCTGTTGGTTTCTGAAATAAATAAAAAAAAGTGACGTGTTAACCTACTGATTTTGCTCTTCAAAAAAAACAACTAAATCAATTAGTGTGTTTCTCAGCTAACTAGAGGTCTTTTTGTATTAAAAAAAATACTAACAAAGTTATACGGTAAAATAATATTGGGAACACCTAACTTATAACACGCAAAAAAATGAAAGAAAGTTACAAATATAATAAATTTTATTGCAACATTAACAATACCAATTTACATGCAAAAAAATTAATAAAAATTCTTGAAAATAAACTTTAAAATCAAAAAAATCATGAAAATAAAAAACATTATCGTTCTTATTTACTTGATACCTTATGGGGTAATTAAGATCAGTCTGTGGGGAAAATAGGAATGATATGGGGTAAATGTGAACGTCATAACAAAATCTTTATAAGTACTGCAAATATTTTGTTTGGCAGAAATCACTGACGTAACCTTTATTGGATTTACCGGAGGTCATTTATTATGTGCCCAGTTGTTACAGATACCGCACATAATCCAATCATCTCTAGATTCATATTGTTCGTTACAGAATATGCAGTAGTAATAATCCTCTCCATTTTTATTTTTTTCTAACATCCTCTTCAAGTTTCTGATTTCCTCAAACTTGCTTTATTTTCTTAGTAATTGTGGTCTTTATTATTTAACCCTTCCCTTTTTTTATTTTCCTCTCCACTTATCTTTTCTGTTTTTCCTCTAGTTGAAGTTCAAAGGTGTGTTGGATAAAATCTGGGCATGTTTTTTATTTCCTCAGTAATTTCAGTAACAAGCACAGGAGTGGATGGAGTATTAGTATTGGTATGGTACACATCCACATCAGTTTGATTTTCAGAAACAAAAGTGGCATTTTAATTAGGTATATAAGTCATACAAAGAACATGTCTAAAACATATACGAAAATGGATTATTTTATAAGTGTTATTTCATTGATCTAAGATGTGAACATGTTTTTAACATCAAGATACTGTTTAATAGAGTAATAGTTGCGTTTGACAAGCGATCGGTATAGGAATTTGCTAAACCTATTTTTGTCTAGAGGTAAATTTCTTAAATTCTGTGGTAGTTCGTTAAAAATTTTAACTGCCTGCCTGTCTTCATTATGTTTATGACACATTTTCAATTACTGTGTGCGACAACGAACAGGTTGAAATTGTAATTTTTGTGGCTTTAAAAAGCATTTGATTAGGTCAACAATAAAATATTACTAAAAAAGGGTGTGGGCTGATATATTTTAAAACATTCATAGATATAAATATTCATAGTATACTTGATAATGTTTTTAACAAAATTACTGAAACAAAAGACGGTGTACGTTAAAAGAGCCTCATGCTACGCAAACGTCTCTGATTTGAAAAATGGTTTTTATACAACTGCAATATTCTTGGATGTCCTATCCAATGACCATACCATGGGATAGACAAAAATCACTTCAATTTACTTGTACGTGGCTTAATTATCTTTCGTACTCATGCTATTTTACAGCATTTCTGGGATATGCGGAAGGACAGACAGACATATAAACACAGAACAGATAGACGGAGAGAAATAAAATTGGGGTTCTGTTAGTATTCAAAATATCTTTTTTTTTTGTTATTCTGTGCCAGAGCAAAAGCTTTATTTCTCAAAAATAAATCAACATTATGAACAAAATGGAATTTTCATTCCTACACTGAACTTCGTCAAATATTTTCGCTCTAAGTGCCTTACAACGAACTCCGGACGCCATAGAACCAATTTAGTAAAGTAATGTAATAAGGAAAATGGTGATGGCTCTATAGATTTACAACGTCATTTGATTCCGGTATGTTAGACAATCAGTTATGAATATTCGATATAATCACTGGAATGTGTAATATGTAACGTAGTAGGTACATAATTAGTCTCAATTAATAGAATGACATACGAAAAGATTAAGTTTATCTAATTTTTTTATCTATTTGTTTGACACTTATCAAAGCGTTAATGCATTGCATACGAATGTTTTAATTAATCTACATATTTTATTCTAACAAAGGAATACTGGATTAACCACCGTTTTTATTTTGAATGGTTTATAATGAGTACTGAAATTATCACCACCATTATCACCATCATTTATTTAATTATTTACCAATACCACAACCCTTTAAATTCATTTGCTATTGCAAACAGCCAATTGAAGTCTTATTTTACTTATAACGTATGATGTGCAGTAACATAATATATTATTTATTATTAATATGTATATTACTAGTCATAAACCTAATAATGTCCCCATTGATTGGGTACAGGACTCCCCTAGAGATAAAACACTAGGGAGAATGAGCCATAATCCATCACGAGGGTTCTGTGCGGAATGCTAATGACTGTAGAGGAAGCCGAGACGTACGGTGTGGTTTGATTCGAAAGTCATAATAAGCTTAAAAATAAAAAGGTGTGTGTGTGTCAGCACCGACGCCAGACTGGAGTTTACTCCTTAAGAACGATTGTGTTTGAACAGGTGCAGAAAATAATAAAACAAAACTTCAAAATTAATATGTAAGGTGCGCACGAAAGGTTGCGCACAAAAAACGTAACACTGTCATTCGATCCTTAAATAGTCTTTAATTTTTTTTCATACCGGATGCCTGATATAAAAATCAATTTTGAAGGATTTACTCCAAAAAGTTTTTATGTATGCCGCCGGCCATTGATATTTATTTAGAGCTAAATTGAATAAAAAAAAAAACTTTCAGTGATTTTTCATGATTTCACGTGTGGCCTAAATCGTTTAATCTGCTTCAAATGGTATTTACGGATGAAGCTGCCTCTAAAGCAGTTATGCCGTTATGCCAACGGTAGATGATTTGTTACTAACTTTAGGGATGAAGAAAAAAGTGGTCGTCTTTCGACGGCTGTTACCGAAGGAAAGGTTGTAGCAGTGAAAATTTTAATAAAAGAAATTTGTTGAATTATTGAATTTCAACATATATCGCAGGTTGCGAGAAGCGTTTACATGATTTTATACGCACAACCTCAACACAGCTGTATAGAATGGTGCCGTGACATGATTAATAAATTTGAAGCAGGCTCTCGGCACCTTTACGACATTGTGATAGGTGACGAATAATAAAGTTATCAATATGATCTAGAGATCAAGCTTCAGTCGAAAGTCGGCTGTAGTCTGCTAGTTTCAAATCGAACAAACGACTAACAAATTTAAACGATAGACAAATGCAGAGAAAATTTTAATCGCTAGTTTCTTCACTTTGTCGGGGTATTTTGTATTGATTCCGGTACAATATCCACGCCGAATAGTATACCTCGAAACATAAAGCGAATGCGGTGGCCATTCGTTTTATGTTTCGAGGTATCCGCGGGCTCATGTAACATCACGATGAGACGCGCCCGCGTACAACGCGACGTGGTCAAAACTTTCTGGACACCACACTGTTTAATGTTTGGGGTCACCCTCCTTACAGTCCTAATCTGCCATCGTGTGACTCATTTTTAATTCCTAAAAATTACTTAAAGAGATTTAGTTGCCATCGCCGGAAGAGAGCTAGCAGCTTGCATTAATCTATACATATAAGTAAAATTGGAGTGTCTGTTTGTAATATTGAAATAACCGTGTTTTACTACATGCATATGAATATATATACGGTACATACACCAAAATAACATTTTTTACAGTTTTTGTCTGTCTGTTTGTCTGTTTGTTCCGGCTAATCTCTGAAATGGCTGGACGGATTTTGACGGGACTTTTATTGGTTGGTAGCTGATATAATAAAGAGTAATTAAGGCTACTTTTATTTAAAAATAAATCTTTAAAATTACTGTGCCACAGCAACGCGTGACTGGGTCAGCTAGTACTTAGTATTAATAGTTAATATAATTTAAAAAATACGGAGAGACAGCCTCACTTTCAGGAATTATTTTTTATAATTTAGCATTGTAAATATTTACGTTCCATTAAGTTATGTTAATGTTCCACGTGGAGTGGGTATTTCATTTTCCGTATTGAAAAGTAACTATTGTGAAAATAAATTAAAACATATGGTTGCTCTATATTCTTTTCTGTAATTATAATATTTACTTTAACCAAGCAAAACTTTATCATTCTCTTCTGATCCTTGAAGAAAAGTATTATATTTTTAGCGAGACATTAATGGTCATCAGTTGGGTGTGTATAATTACTTTTTAGGAAAACAACAACATATTATCTATCTAGAAACGTTAATCCTAGTAGGTAGTGATATTGATCCTATATGCTATCCTCACGTTGAAGGCTATTCGGCTCTCACGAATTAGCGATAATCAACTAATAAATAAATTCTGAAATTCTTCTACAATGATTCCACTGATAATTTACTAAAACATTTATCATTGATAAATATAGAAAAGTTATAATTTCATTTAATCATATTTATATATACGGTAGTGCGAATAAGATAACATATCTAATAACGGGAAATTTTATCATAAGCATGGATTTTTTTTAACACTTTCTATGAGTCAATTAGTTTCATTGCATTCACGTAATTTCATGGTATGACGCTTACATGACGCTTCATTGTCATTAGCTCATTAGTCCTATACGTGTTGTATGTGTATGGTGGTGGAGTTTTGAAAACTATGAAATAATGAAAAAAGAAAACGCTTTCAACACTTTACTATATTAAATTAACAAGACAAAGACAATAAACAGGAACATCATACTAATAAAAAATGCGAAATATAAAAATTAACAAACTTAAAAAATAAACAATTTCAAAAATGTTGGAGATACTGTCTCTAAAACATAATTATAAAAACGATTAAAAGTAGACAATATGCGAAAGTAAGTAAATTTTTAATAGGATTTTTTTTGCACATATAAATTTAACATCTCTATATATTAAGATAATCCTCAAAAATAATATGAAAGTAAAATTTAACCTTTGAATCTGCGCGTAAAGTCATTGTGCAATATGATTGATAAATTCGTTTAATATAAAATAACAAATCGGTTTGTTATAAACATCACATTCCAAACCATAATGTGTTATAGTGAAAAAGGACGATAATGTCCCTTTTGATATGGCGCAGGCTGTCTGTATGAGAGAAAACACCATGCGGGCCAAGTACGAGTAGGGAGCGCTAACGACTACAAATAGAGCTGGGACCAATGGTTTAACAAACTTTCTGAAGAACGAAGGAGGGCACGGATGGGTGACCTTTGCGAAACTTACTGTACCTCCCCGATTAGAGGTCGATTGTGGTAACAACTGCGAAATCAAGCTTCTCAGTAAATCATATCATTACATAACCGCTATGTAAGATTAAATGTAAATATCTAATTTGGCGACTTGGTTTTAACATATTCTGTAGGGACGCGGTTGCCAGCCACCGTCAATAGCTTTGCGAATATCTGAATTCTACCGTTCATTGTTTGGTTAACAAACAAGGTGATAATAATAGGGGTTAAAGTATGAAATTGCCGTTTTATTGCAATAGGTTCTTTGAATTGACATAGAATCTTCATGGTTTGAGGTTTTCGAATGAAACTTTTTTTAAATGGTTTCTATGATGTTCTTTTTTTAAAAAATGTAAAACATTTGAATATCGACTTTCAATTGTTTTTGTTATTCAATTTAGACAAGAAAGATGGATACTGCGAAAATTCGAGTTATTTTTGAATACGAGTTCCGACGCGGAACTAACGCGGCAGAAACAGCCCGCAATATCAATGCTGCGTTTGGAGAGGGGTCTACTAATGAACGCACCGTGCGATTTTGGTTTAAACGCTTTCGTGATGGAAATTTCGACTTAAAGAACGAGCCACGAGGAAGACCGCCCACACAGGTAAATAACGATGAATTAAGAGAGATAGTGGAAGCCGATCCTAGTCAAAGTACCCAGGAATTAGCGGCATGGTTTAACGTTACCTTACCCACAATATTGACTCACTTGCGTCAAATCAATAAAATAAAAAAATACGAAAAATGGGTGCCTCATGATTTGACTGATCTGCAGAAAGAAACGCGTGTTGAAACTTGTGTTGCCTTGTTGAACCGGTACAGAAATGAAGGAATATTGGATCGAATTGTAACATGTGATGAAAAGTGGATTCTTTATGATAACCGGAAAAGAAAAATGCAATGGCTGACCCCAGGTCAAATGCCACAACAGTGTCCTAAAGCAAAACTTACCAATAAAAAGGTAATGGTAACTGTTTGGTGGTCTCAGCATGGTGTTATTCACTATAGTTTTCTCCGATCTGGTCAAGCAATAACGGCAGATGTCTATTGTGCCGAACTCCGAACCATGTTGACAAAACTAGCAGTAAAACAGCCCCGACTCATGAATCGATCTTCACCATTATTGCTCCACGACAACGCGAGACCTCACACAGCACGAGAAACCATTTTGACCCTTCAGGAACTGCAGTTAGAAACCATTCGTCATCCTCCGTATTCACCAGACCTTGCTCCAACGGACTACCATTTTTTTCGTGATTTGGACAATTATCTACGTGACAAGAAGTTTTCTTCCCAGGAGGCAGTACAAAATGCTTTCACACAGTTTGTGCAGTCTAGATCGTCGGAATTCTATCGCAAAGGCATTAATGACCTTCCCATTAGATGGCAGCAATGTATAGATAATAATGGCAACTATTTTGATTAAATAAATTTGTTAAAAATTTAAAAAATAAACAATATAGATTTTCAGTACAAATCGGCAATTTCATACTTTAACCCCTAATATAAGAAAAGATAATATGAGTTAACTTTAATGAAGATTATTAATCAATACTCTTAACACGCACGACTTTTTATACAAACTTTTAAGGCCAAACACTTTAAAATAAGAAAATATAAGACAGAACAGCTAGTAGAAAATGTTTCCTAAAAGTCTCTTATAAAATGAATTATCTGTAACTATATTTTACTTTTAAATAAGCCCCGGAATATGCTACCCACATACATTTTTAAATATTGCAAACGGGCTTTGCATATGTTCATCCCGAGATCTGTCAAATTCCATACGTTATTAAATTTTCTACGGCTTTCATACGTCACTGAGTAAATAGGAACGTAAATGTCGTTCATTCATTTGAATGTGAGTTAGTCGGAGGACTGATTTTTGGTGAAGTGTGACAAGATAACAAAATAATTTCAAATTGTATCGAATCAATGAATGTTCATATTTTGATATGTAAAAGTTTTTTTATTGTGAATGTATAATTTCTAGTCATTCACTTGTAAAACTGAGAGATTATTCGATTTTAATAAAGTGCGTAGCATGTGTCTGAAACCTTTTGAAAGAAGATATTGTGAGAGTTATGTTAACCTTGCATGTTCACAGTCTACTTTAATTTTTAGGGTTCCGTACCAAAAGGGTAAAAACGGGGCCCTATTACTAAAACTTCGCTGTCTGTCCGTCCATCTGTCTGTCACCAGGCTGTATCTCAAGAATCGCAACTGCTATACAGTTGAAATTTTCACAAATTATGTATTTCTGTTGCCACTATAACAAGAAATACTAAAAACAAAATAAAATAAATATTTAAGGGGGTTTCCATACAATAAACGCGATTTTTTTGCTCGATATCGTAATGGCAACAGGTAGTCAATATTCACAAAATATTCAGTTGTATTTTTACTTTAAGAGTAAATAAGAAAATTAAAATAAAAATATATTAAAGGGGGGCTCCCATACCACAAACGTGATTTTTTTACTTTTAATTAAGTTAAGTTTGTACGGAACCCTTCGTGCGCGAGTCCGACTCGCACTTGGCCGGTTTTTGTTCACTTATTTTTTCATCAGCTTTCATTCACACTTTTATTTTTTAAGGTAGGTACTATTTATTTTTCTTTAAATAATTATAACTTTATAATTTTGGATTAAAAATATATGCCTACCTACATTTACTAAAAGAAAAGAATAAAGAAAAAGTCTATATAAAGACTATATGCAAACCCAATATACTTACTACTACTACTTACTGAGCTGGCGCAGCGACCCGAAGTGGATCTTGGCCTCCGATACAAGTTTTCGCCATTCTGCTCTATCCTCGACCACCTGTCGCCAATCCGACCATTGTAGGTGACTGATGTCCTTTTCGGCCTGGTCTAACCAGCGATATCTGGGGCGTCCCACCGGGCGTTTCTCGGTTGGTCGCCCCAAGTATGCTCTTTTCACAGCGCGATCCGACCTCATTCTTTCAACGTGGCTGAGCCAGCGCAGTCTAGCTAACTTTGTTTCGCAAATAATGTTCGGTTTGGCCACAAGCTCTTCTAATCCGGCATTCTTTTTCAGCCTCCATGTCCCCGCGCTTGGTCGGCCAGGATTTTTCGAAATATTTTTCTTTCCGCCACCAGCAACGTCTCCTCTTCCTTGAGTGTTAGTGTCTAGGTCTCGCAACCGTACATCAATATCGGACTAACGACAGTTTTGTAGACACGGATTTTGGTTTTCCTGCTTATTAACTTGGACACAAGCACTTTATGGAGAGCTGCTGAGCAATTAAAACCAATATACTTATAATTATATAATTACATAATCTACTATGATAAAAATATATTATGTATTATAAATTAAATATATTTATATTTTTTCATAATATGACAGACGCTATTATATATATAACGTCAGGGTTAGCTCTTTGGCAGGCATTGGGATCATATTATCAGAGTTTTTTGAGATTTTGGCATTATTTTACAATTTTGTGGTAAATTTCTCAAATAAGACGATATTCATTCCAAAACCAATAGAAAAACATCTGTACGTCCATCAGTTTTCCGGGGCCTGGTTAAGTGTTAAAATATTTCTAATTTAAAGTAAAGTTATCTAACATGTTTTTAACAAATTTTTTCTTTTCATTCATAAGATTTTTTTAGGTAGGTTAATACCTACCTAGGACTTCATATGAAACACGATAACGCGTTTAAGCTCTTAACTGATGATGATGATTTAAAAAATAACACAAGTTTATAGTTAAATACAAAAAGCGGTCCTTTATGTGGTGTGTACTATAATTTTAATTGATATTAACTTTAACAAACGGCAATTAATGTTTTCAACTATCATCAAATAAATTCGAATATTCAAAAGATAACCTTGATTTATCTGTTTGCAAATTCGTTGTATTTTTATAAAGACTGATGAAAGGAATCACCTATATAAATTTGTTTTACCAAGGAATAAGATGTTTGACAAAACGTCTAGTTGTTTTACAAAACAGCTCCTTTATGTAAAACAGCTGAAAACGTTCAGCTGAGTTGTAATGTGCTACTTGTAATAAAACTGTTACCCAAATTTAGACGTAATACAGAATAATTTATCTGCAGTCACAGTAAGCGTTCGGTAATAATAACTACAAATTTATTTAATATTTTTTGTAAAAATATATATTATTTTAAATAAACTGTATACATACATCAAATCATGCTTTTTTCCCTTAGGGGTGGCAGAGATCAAAATTTCCACTTTCTGTCGATCCGAGCTCTTCAGTTAAATAACTGAAGAACCGAAAAGTGCAAGTCTAAATAAATATTTAGACTTGCACTTTTCGGTTATTTAAAATTACTGGCTCACAATACAGTTTAAATATTTTCAACCTTTTTTAACCTTAAATAATAAGCAGTAATAAGCTTTTGCTATATTTCTCAATATACCAATACAACAGAAAGAAACTATTTCAAGAAACAGACCTAAAATGTTTTGGTTAAGAATGAGTCTTCTCGTATTTTTATTATCAGAACCTTGATCAAGAAAATTTGGAACTAAAATCTACTTTATTTGTCATTTCATGGCGTTTTACATAATCTTCCATAGTTGACAACTGGGTTTATCAATCGTTAAACTTTTATGTAATTAAATGTTATAACAATCTCGAAGTACCGCTCAACCTCGTTCTGCTGTTTAACAAAAAAGAGCTGTTTTGTAAAACAGTTTTTATGACATTGTTGCAAATTATGACATTTCACATATAGTATATAGAGGAGAGTATCCCAAAATTGTAGGTAGAGTACGTTGCAGGCAACGCCGTAGAATTGTTATATAGTCAGAAAATTACTTCTTGGCTGCGATAGTTTGCATATTTTTAAATAAAAATAAAATGTTGCCAATATCAGGCCTTAACCACTTGTCAGTCCGCTACTGCGTGTCTCACCCCTCTCAACAATCCCAATGCTGCGCGAATTGTGAAAAAATGTCGGACTCTTAGATACAAATGCCATTTTCTCGCTAAATTATCAAGCTAGGACCAAACAAAAAATACTATCGTACAGCTGATTAAATAAAGAATCGACCACACAATATTTGGATCTCTGTAACCCAAAAATTAATCGTAATAAAAAAAACAGCAGGCCACGCGGAAACTTGAATATGGTAGCAAAACCCCTCGTCCCCCTGGTAGCAATGCTACCAGGAATGACGAGGGGTTTTGGCTATCGGTAGCAATTACTACCGTGGACTGACAAGTGGTTAAATGATAATTTTTATTAAATTAATGACGCGGTAATCAAAAACAATAGAACCACTATATCTACCTAGTGTTGTCACTGTGCTTTATTATCTTCATTTTTTATGACATGCCAAACTGTAAATTTTGCAACGCTAGATGTTTTTGAGTTACGAATCAAGCAATTAAAAAAAATATTCCAACATCAAAATAATTATAAAGTACGAAGATAAAATTAAATTTATCTTCAGTTCTTTATCTTTAAACATTAAAAAATACTTATCTATTATCTTTAAAATCAAATCTCCTTTATTGAGTAGTTTATCTGTGCTTCCGTCACGTCAGTAGCTGCGTAACTACTCACGGAGACGGTTATCTTGAATATGAACGTAATATAGATACAATTGAATTCCAAGAAAATGTATATAACTATTGAAGTAGAAACAGATCCAGTTAAAACTTATAGTTTTTATGCCTTTACTTAACCATGCTGATATTCTTGGTTGGTCGAAACATTTTATTTGAGCATAGATTTTTTTTTTTAATTCTGAAATTTTCTTGAATGATTTACTCCAGGAGAAATTAGAGCTACTATCCATTTGTTACAAAAAGTAATCGACCTTTTTTATACTGCAATATGCCAATTTCTCTATTTGGGTGTCTTAAACTTGAACACATAATACCCGTCAGTATTTACAAAATAGTATAGAGAAGTCGCACCCTTGGTAAAACAAAGCCACATTTGCAAAATGTCTACTTTTCAGGAGAGCGGTTTAAAAATTGCGCAAGTGTCTTTTCCCGATAACTTTCTGGTTTGATCCAAACGTCATATAATTTTGCATGTAGATTTATATAAATACAACCAATTAAGTGTGTTATGACACACCTTATTTAATGCATTATTTTCTAAAAACATGGATTTGATGTGCAAATAAGGCTATGTTTTACCAAGCATCAGCCGACCGACGCATGTGCAGATCCGTCATTATTTTACAATAGTCTACATGAAGCATGTAGAGTATGTGTCGGTGTTTTATGAACGACTCTTGAAAGTATGTGCAGATACGTCGTTATTCAACAAAAATACTAGATTTAAAAATCTAAAAGTCCCACGTTTTTCAGTGACCAAAAAAGAATAAAATAACCCGGCGGGGCCAAGCGAGGGGCCACTCAAAACGTGGGGGCGCATGTTACTTATGAAGATGTAATGAGATGTATGATATGCATAGATGTTGAGAGTATTTGTAAAGATGCGCCCCCACGTTTTGTGTGGCCCCTCGCTTGGCCCCGCCGGGTTATTTTATTCTTTTTTGGTCACTGAAAAACGTGGGATTTTTAGATTTTTAAATCTAGTATTATTATTTTATGCTTTTTAATTATTAACTCAACAAAGTAACCATGTGTTACGCAAAAATCGGATAAGCCCCATACAAAAGTGAAAGTTGCCGAAAGTTGACCTGAAAGAAAGTGCTCCTAGAAAGTTGAAAGTTGTTTAAGCGTGCATTGTCATCGGGTTCTGACCTACCCTGAAAGTTTCAACTCGCTAGGTGGTCGGGAAGTGCCTCAAAATTTAGATACAAGATTCCAACCGGACAGACAAGACGACAGACAAGCAAAAAGCGATCTAAGAAAAACGTGGGAAAAAAGTATGTGGTCGTATTTGAGTAAAACATTATAGTTTAATAAAATATGAATGATTAAGGTACCTGTACGTTATTATTATTTAGCAAGAACTTTTTTTACCGAATTGTGACTTACAGAACAAGGCAGCCTTAAGTAAAAAAGACCATGGTTTGCTCGTCCAAGGCAGTACATTTAGTACATGTTTTTTCATGGTTTTTTGTCGGAATAGTTCATTTTAACATGCTTTTTACTATCAACTTTGGTGATAACTTTGAGATGGAAATATAAAAACTTATTCGCCTGACTAAATATCATCAAAAACATTGTGCAGCTATAATCTAAGTGCCAGAAAATAAAATTATGTTTTAATCTTAATCAACATAAACATTTTAATTCAAATCAAATAAAAACTAAAATAAAACTAAATAAGAGAATTGAAATCGGTAGCAATTCGATGAAGCTAATAATAAACGTAATACAAAAAAAAAATATGTTATGTATTAAGAATTGCAATCAAGAAATACCCGTACTTGACTTGTAATTGTGTTACAAAACTTAACAAATAAATAGATAACTTTGATTTATTTCCATTAAACTTTGATTTATGCAACTTATACATAATAATAGGTCTTAAAACATGAGAGTAGTGGCTAGTTTTACAATAGGATCACAAAAGTGTTTTAAGACCTAATGGGTGTTGATAAAGATAATAAATGATAATATAAAAAATAAGTCCTTTGTCTCATACATAACTAAATTTAATTGAGATTATTATATACAGGCAGTCCTCGACTTACGTCGTTTCGAGTTACGTCGAAAAATGTTTTGTTCAATCAAATGTTTTGTCTGTTTCAATTTCCGGCATAGGAGAATTCACTTGTCGCGAGGTAAATGTGCGTGGGGCCGGCGGGGCACGGTGTCGGCGAGCGGGGATTACCCCGCACATGCTGCTGATTTTGTTTAGTTAGTTCAGGGACAACGGACAATCAAGACGTAATATGTATTAAAATTAATAACACACAAATACCAAATATAACTAGAAATTTCATTAATACATATCTAATTATTTTAATAAAGTATGTATTATCCTTTGATATAAATGCAGTTTTTTTTTAATTTTGAGTCCGTGTGGATTTTACCCTTGAGTTTTACATGTAAATATATGAAACAATATGTCTCGACTTACTTCGTTTCGATTTAAGTCGCGTATTTCGAGAACCTAACGTGCCGTAAGTACGAGGACTGCCTGTAGTTAGGAACACTTAATGACTTTAAATTCTATTAGATCTATATTTTAATCAAACATTGACAGTCATGATAACCGTTCGGTGCAACGGTAGAGATCCTGCCTTTAGCACCGACGGTCCTGGGTTCGAATCCCGGTAGCGGCAGATGTTTGTATGATGAATACGAGCATTTATACCTGAGTCATGGGTATTTTTATATATTTCTATTAATATTACTTATTTATGTATGATATATGTATGTTTATCTGTTACTCCAGTATCCATAAGTCAAGCCTTACAGTGCTTACTTTAGGCTAGACTAATTTGGTATATATATATTATATTATTGTACAATGTGTTTCCCTTATTAATTTTATTTAGACGCCTCATTCATTGTCATATTCATCAGTAAATTGGAAGTCTGGATCTGGAACGGAGTGTTCACCAACGGCTTTCATAAAACGACACATGCTCGTCAGGTATAACCTCTTGCTTACATAAGCTTATGAGATCGTTAACCTTGGCGCTAATTAAAGGCAAAGGCCCATCATTGTAGTCTTTTGCTAAAATAATAGGAGCTATTTGACGTCTTGTTCTATGAACTGTAACATTTTGATCTATTTCGTTAAAATTAAATTATAATTAAATTTCAGTTTAAAGGGTTCAGTTTCAGTCACACACATATATCTTACACTTGTCCAGCGTATCTTTTCATTCTGACTATTTTTCTGCAAAAGATGTTCATTTATTTGTTTAATAAATTCCCAAAAATTATGTTGAGACACATTTTTGACCAAATATATTTCCTGGTCTGGTGCACTAGCCCATCTGACAAGAAGTTTACATTCTTTAATAGTATAAATAGTCTTCAATGAACAGACCGTTTCATATGTCGAATGGACACTGTCAGCATCATTTTGGGTGTGCCCTTTACATTATATTTATTGGCAGCTTAAACATAGAGAAAGAAAACTGTTCTATTTCTGTTCGGACCAGTGCAGTTAACCAACCAAAACGCAAACTCTTCAACACCTATCTGAACATGCGCGAATATAGGTAAATATTATTCAGTAAACAACTGTCTACTTCGTTAGATCCCCTTACAGCCACAGTCTAATCCCACATGTAGTAAACAGCTTTTTTGGGCCCATATCAAAAACTACAAAATTAAGATATACCAAATTCGCTTATTATACAAAAGGTTCACTTTTGCATCAGGACAGACTAAAACTTTTTCAAAATCAAAGACCGCAGCCAAGATCTTTACATTTGATTCAATTTTTTATCACGTGCTATACCCTTGTTTTCTTTATCTTTTCCTTGAGCTAAAATTTCAGATGGATTAGGATTCTTTTTATTTTTTTAAGACGTGACAAACTTTGCACCGACCTTTTTTTAAAATAAAACGTCTCTTGTTAAATTTTTTCCAGACGATCTCTCTGTACTGCCTCTCAGTATTCGCTTTTGTGTTATATTTTTCAGGGTCAAACCATTTGTTATAGAGCTGATCGAAAAATCTACGACTACGAGAAATCTACGACTCCACTGGCGCTAATGCATTGATATTTTCAACGACAATTTGAACCACATTTTCGTTTATTATTATTCTATGGTTTTTGTGACAACCTCTTTTGTTTTTTTCCACCTCTGTGCTATCATTATACTTCTCCCACGCGGTTCGTGTCATTCTATCACTTATCACCAGAGTATTTATAAAGACTTGTAAATTTGCGGTTATTCGGGGTGTCCTGATTGAGGAATCTATTTTTGGGTAACATTTTAACGTACTTTACTATATAGGTCCATTGTTTTTGCGTATCTCCAATTTGTCAAGATTTTTGGAAGACAGAATTGCACTCGGCTTCAGTTATTTTTTGTAACATTTTAATCGACAATCGCAAGGAGGTTTTATTTCTTTCTTTGGCATAATTTTACCACACTTGGTACAATATCTACTACTGCAATAAAATTTTAAGCAGTAACGTTTGTTTTGAAGGCATTCGTATTGACCCTTCAACTGTCTTTTTTCACCTATGAGCTATGGCTACCATATAATGGTGACGCTTATTTGTACGTCTGCTTGCCCGATGAAAAAAATGTCATTGAAAAAAAAAACAAGTTTGTGCCATTCAGCTACAGACTCTCCGAAAGGTATCCTATAAAAACGGATAGGCTGGCTATATTTCGTCTATGCTCAAGGGTTTTGAGCTTTTTATAAATAAGGTCGTCGTAGCTGATAAGCCTCTTGGCCCTCCTCTTAATGGACTCAAGCGTCTGGAGTTGGGATTGGGCGGAACAGTCTCAAAGATGAGAACAGTCACTATCGAACCTTCCGAAAAAAGTACCTTCTCACCTTTGAAAGAATGATAAGTTTTTTAGAAGCTAATTGAGCCTTGCTCTTAACAAAAGTGCCAAAATTGAGAGTTCGTGACAATGACATACCGGGAAGCGTTAATGTTACGCCTTTATTGTTTTGAATGTGTAATGTGAAATATATATAATATATAATGTTTGAAATTATAAAAGTAATTTAAGTTCCAAGTTAATTTACCTATTTTTGATTTCATCGTTTCTACGAAAAGCAATTAGAAGGTAATAATGAAATTGAATACCTATGATATTATGACGTATCTATATTATGCAACTTTAATACAGAAAGTGTTTTTTTTTAAATATTCTAACACAATATTTTTGACAAATCTATACAAAAATGTGTACTGCTAAAATACCGCTAGCGATGTATACTATACACGAAATTGCTCAGTGATTTTGCTAGGATATAAAAAATAAAAAACAGATTTAACGAGTTTATTACTGTGACAGAAACCTGCAGAATGCCACTAAATATAATATTTTTTTTCTGTCTTTTCAGCTTAATTATAATAAACTAGCTGAACCGGCCACGCGTTGCTGTGCCGACTGCAGCGTCATCTGCCGGACTGATTTGTGAATCTAAACCATTCTCAGATCCCCTTGAACACACACAAAAAAATTCATTCAAATCGGTCCAGCCGTTTAGGAGGAGTTCAGTGACATACACACTCACAGAAGAATTATATATATAAAGATAATATTCGAAACACGAAAGTGATTTGTTTGTTTTTTACACTTTTACGTTTTAACTACTCAACCTATCATCATGAAATTTCGTGTACACGTTGTCAGGGGAACAGCAAGGACAGCGGGAACTTTCCATCCAGAAACAAAAGTACTGTTCCCGAGGGATAGAAATATAACTCTTAATCGGTATTCTACATTAAAGCCATTGATGTTGCGGTTAAAATAAAACATTAATATTTTGACGGGTGCTTACAAAGTTCGGTAGCTCGATTAAGAGAGCAGTAGACCGGACATCCTATGATTACGGGTTTGAGTTTCAATTGAGAATAACTTGTGAGCCGAGAGAGTGTGATTTTTTCTGTATAAATTTGTAAAACAAGCTGTGATTTAATGAAAAAAGAGAATGTTTCATAAAAGTAAATAATATAAGAATATTAATAGGTTGCGATGCATGGAAGAAATAGTGTTGGAAATAATATGTATAATTTCAATATAAAACTATTAATTACAGGTTGTGTCATACAGCTGTTAGCATTTGTTAATTTTAACACTAATTTATTACTGGTAGTTGGAGTATGACACGCTCTCCTAAAACATCTCTTGGGTAGTGGCATGTGGTGCGGATCGTTATTTTCCCTAAAATTTTGTTGAGCGAAGCGATTGCTGCATCAGGGGTCATGCTCGTGAACAGGTGCTGCCTTAGGAGATGGGTCTGCTTTAACCTTCAGTATAATTGTCATATACGTAATATACATCTTTGTGGCTTTCTTAAATTTGTCGTTTATTTTCTGTATATTATTGCAATATTTGAGGATACTTACTTAAAACAGATACTTGTTGACTTTGTTGTAATCAACGGTTAAATGAAACCATAACACTACTATTATTGTGATAATAGAATAATATTGCTTTTTTGTGGATTATGTATGGTGACGACGTATGAAATTGTAAATGTCAGTTAAAAACGTCCTGAGGTAAAAATGTTGGCCGATTCGAAACAACTTATTTTAAGTGCATTTGAATAAAGTTATTTTCATTTAATTTATTCTAGGTGCACAATAACGCTCTTAATGTAGTATTGACGTCTACTACATTACAAAAAATACAAACTTAACATTAGTGTAACATATTTTGATTTTCCAATGTGATAAAAGAAAATGGCACACACGCGTTTATTACTAGATCGTATTTAATTATGGGTCGTGGTTTTATTTATCAAAATTATCTAGGCATTGCGTTTATTCAAAATGATTTTAATTTTTGATTGCTGATTACAAACCAATAAAAACGGCAAACAAAGAGAAAATAAGAAATAATAAAAAATCCTTGTTTTTCAGGCCAACTAAAAAGAAAAAAATAACTCTCTGCCATGTGTCCAATACGCAAAACGGGGGGCGCAAAAATACTATAAATACCAAATGTAATCTTTTATGCGCCCCCCGTTTTTCGTATTGGACTCATTGCAAAAGAGGGTTTTTTTAATTTTTTTTAAATGTAAATTATTTTCTTCTTTATAGTTTTGTGTGTATGATGGCTCGATCTAAAATGTCAAGTAGCAGTTAGTATGTCATTATGCAACATTTGTTGCCTCGATTTTAGCGCCATCTGTGGATTTTTTCGGAACAACATTTTTTTCAATAAAAATTACGGATTTTTGCGCTCGACTACTTTACAGGAGCCGTCTTCTTGTGATCACGGCTCCTCGACTCCTTAGTCGAAACGCCAGAATTAAATATAAAAAAAAAATGATCTAAAATCCGCAAAAAAAGGTGTTTTATTCCTTACAATAAAACATTTTTTATACTAACACTAGCCTAAGGGCTAGTTTAATTCCTAGAATAAAACTAGCCCTTAGGCTAGTTTCCTCAGTAATTATCATCGTCACTTTTAAACTTAAAGTATTTGTAAGTAAAGAGTTGACATTTGATATTAATTTCAATTGTAAAGATGTATGTATGTACATACGTTACCTATTTATTTTTATATAAGTTTTAGATTTGTTTTAAAAAGTGCACTTTAAAGATTGAGTAATCAATACCAAAATTAAGTTCAGGAATTAGTAAAATAAAAATATGTAGCTTACTTCAGCAAAACTCAAGCAGTGTGCACCGCCCGCCGGGTCGCAAATAAGTGCAGTCACCGGCACCTTCACCAACTACTCTACACGTGTTTCGACCCCACACGGAGCATCATCAGAAGCTGTTAGACTTAGTGCTCGGTATTGCACGGTCTAAGAGCTTCCTTCCTCCAATCCTTTGTACAGGAAAACTTTCTATACAAAGGATTGAATAATAAAAGTCATAAGAGGCATGGCCACGTCTTTGACATAATGCTCGACTAATAACCAAGAGAATTTCATGAATACGAAAATTTTTACAATAGGCATTTACTAGCAATCTATATGCTTTAAGTTTATAGAGTTGACAGATAAAATACAGAGTGGATTAACAGATTACTTGTTTCTATGCCAAATATGAAGGGAGGGAAAATATAACGAAAATTGTAATTTTTAACCTGAAATAATTTTTACCGTGTTGGAGTACCGCGTTAATGACTTCCAGTGTGTGCCTGTGAGCCCCGCCTCCGCACAGCTCCCTCGTGCGTTTAAGCGAGTATTGAATTCCTCGTTTCTAATCAGCCAAATCAAATAAATAACAGACTGATAAAATGTTTACCTTCTCACTTATTTTGATAAACCTTCAGAAAAAAAATCTTATTTCCTTATTTCTTTATTTTACCTACCTTTATTATACTAGAAGCAAAAAATATAGTTCTTTTATATAAACTGACGATAGTCATGTGTTTTTATGTATATATTTTATAATTTTGACGTGACAACGTCTTATAAATTGGTTTGCCGGGTGACACTTCAAGAAACTGCGTTACGCTCCGCTCACGTTATGCGCTTACAATGAGAGCGAGTGAGAGGCACGCGTCCCTTCCACTCGGGCATGGTTAGCCCGCCTAAGAGCGAGAGAGACAGACATAAAAAGTGGAAGGGACGCGTGCCTATAAATTAATGTTTTAAATATAATTCTTTGTATAAATAAATGTTTTAAATTGTTACTATTATTTCATCCTTCTTCCTACTATACGAATGAATATTCACATTAAAATTATTTTACCACTCAAAGTCGTTGTCACGTAAAACTTTCGCCCGTATACCGACTTTACAGGCAACCAACCAGTTTTTTTACCTATTTATATGTCTGTCTATACGTTACCTTAGTATTAATGATACAAACATAACAGTGCTTACGTTGGTTTAGGTGTGAATATAAGAATTATTATTATTATAATTATTACATGTATGGACAATAGCACATCAACTTACAAATGACTAACATATTTTCTCAATTGATATTGAATTCATGCGTGCTGGATAATGAGGTGAAAATCGGATGGAGAGAATTAACAATTTGTATAAGTTAGTGCACTGTTGACTGTTGTTACACGTTTTAAGATAAGTTTACGATTTCAAAGTACAAAAGAAAATCCGTAAAGGAAGGAATCCCTAGTTTGAGTTTTCGGTATATACTTACTTCCAGTACATCAAGGCTAACATGTATTATTTCCAGAATATATAAAGAAGAGAATCAATGTGAGTTGGAAATCTCGTTTTGTCATATTTCATTCATGGCCTGGTTATTCCGGATTGAGTATCGAACTGATTGATTTATAGTTCACATGGGGCTATCATTTCTTATAACTTAAAATGGTTTTGTGTGTTCAAAGCTCAACGCTTTTATGGTTGATCTATAAATATGAAGCTCATAGGAATAGAGAACCATAAGTCGTAAATGCTGAAGCAATGTGAATTATGGTGATGGTGATATTAAATAACTTGTAAAAAGGCAACAGCTCGGTTATAAAAAATTATGGTCCAGTGACTAGAACTTAAACACCTCATAGAATATGTCTTTGTACGAGTAATGCTCGTGAATCATTATTAGTATTTAAATAATAAGGACTTATGATCCAATAAAATTATGTGTAAGTTAAGCATAGACGACACAAAAGCGGTTTTAAATTCGATTCAAAATAAAATTGAATTCAAAACCGTGGCAAAAGCAGCCAGCAGTTTAGTGACACTTTATTATTAAGTGTAACGTATCTGCCCAAAAATGAGCCTCCTGTTTTTTCTGAAGCTTGAAACAGCAAGTTTATCTTTTTTTATTGTTAAAATAGTTCGATACATTATATTTTCGTTATATATAGTTGGGAGACACTATAACTATATCAATTCTCTCCAATAAATTTGGATGAAAATTGCTAGATCTTAGTTATGAAATTTGTACTGATATTTTTTGTTGGATAAATGTGTTATTTATATTAGCTACTAACCTCCACAGCAATAATCCACAGGACATTACGCTGTGAAAGTAGCTGATGCAAACCTTTAATGCTGTTTCAAATACACATGTAAGCCATTATTGTTATTTTAAATTACAAAAAGTCAAAGAGTATATCAGTTTTAACTAAGTATTCCCTAAACATTTTTATCAGATACAGAGGATAGAAAAAAAGACAAGATTAACGAGATTCCATTTAAAACTTAAGACGACCACAGATGCAGCCGCAACTAACTGTAGGAAGTAGCCCGAGATAAAAAATGTTTGGTCACTCATCCGTCGACCGGCTCCTGCTAAAATTTTAACTGCCGCTTAACGCACAGAGTTTTCAGGTGCGTTTCCAGGTGGTGCTTTTTTGTTACCACCAACCAAACCGGGCACGAACTCGGTTTAGTTGGTGGTAGAGCTTTTTGTAAGTTTGTCTCAAGTACTAACAACGATGTGAAATATGTTGCGCTTCGGTAGTTAGAGGTTAGTGGTTAGTTTCTCAAAGTTGAGGGTTCTAGGTGACATGCATTGCCATCTTCCTGTGAGAAAATTCTAACACTTTCTTGCTGTGAATCAATAAAAGACACCTCAAAATTGTTATCCTCTTACTCAATCAACTTTAACTAATGGGAACTTTCCGCAACGTATAATTTTGAATGTCATAAAGACTATTAAAGCTAAATGTTAGGTTAGATTTTTCTATCCATTTCACTAATAAAAGTAGGGAGCTTAAACTTATACCTCCTACGGTGTTCGTGCTAGGTTTATTTGCTTTAGTAAGTAAAACTGAAAAATACCGCTTTGATGACTGGAGCCTCTGTTCTTACAGAATTTTTGTAGTTGCCCCAACAGAAGTAATTATAAAAGCAAAATTTTCGGCTGATCTTCTCCTGTGCTTCCGCAGTTCAAAATATACAAAAGCAACTAATAATAATATGATTAATTATTTTAAATTTATTATAACACGTAATGTTCAAAATTAAAAATCAAAATCAAAATAACTTTATTTCATAGGCCCTTGCGGGCACTTAAAATCGTCAATTTTACAGAATCAAAAAAAAATATTCTTCTAAAATAAAAATAGCCCGTGCGCTAGCGGCAAGTACATCCGCGGAGTTGATGCCGCGCATGTAATCGCCACGAGCGACCCGATTCCGAACGTAGGGGCTAACATGAGAAGAATCGGGCAAGAAACTCATGTGCCAAAACTCTTATAAAATCGCCAAATGTCTTTCAAATTGTGTATAATACAAAACGATTCAGAGAACGAGCAATTCATTTCTTTTAGGTCCACGCTGCTTTATCATTCAAAAAATCTTTAACACTGTAATAAGCCTTTTTGCATAACTGAGTTTTAATTAAAAATTTAAATTTATTCATTGATAAGTCATGCATGTTACGTGGCAGCGTGTTGTACATTCGTATACAGTGACTTGCAAAGGAGTTGCTTATTTTATGGAGCCTATACCTGGGCATTGCTAGCTTGTCTTTATTTCTTAAATTGAAATTATGAAAGTCACTATTTTTTCTGAATTTAATATCTTTACACTTGTGTGCATACAGTAAGTTTTCATAAATATATTGTGAATGTACAGTCATAATACCAATTTCTTTAAATTTTTCTCTTAAAGACTCTCGGGAGCCCATCCTATAGATCGCCCGAACAGCCCTCTTCTGCAGTACAAAAATGCAGCCAATATCGGCGGCATTTCCCCACAGTAGTATCCCGTACGACATAATACTGTGGAAGTAGCTAAAATAGACTAAGCGCGCAGTTTTTACGTCTGTTATTTGACGAATCATTTTTACGGCGTATGCTGCAGAACTGAGTCTGCTAGATAGGCATTCAATATGAGGACCCCATTGTAACTTAGAATCTAAAGTTATACCCAGAAATACAGTTTGATTGGCCAGCTCTATTTCCTCATCCCTAACCCTGACTTTGGTTTTAGCTAACTGAACATTTGGCATAGTGAATCTAATGCATTTTGTTTTATTTTCATTTAACAACAAATTATTGGCGCCAAACCAGTGAACGACCTTGGAGAGTGCAATGTTTACTTCGTCAATATTAATTTGTCCACGTTTAACTTTAAATACTAAAGACGTGTCATCTGCAAACAAGACTATCTCATGGTCGCGTCTTACAAGGTGAGGGAGGTCATTAATATATACCAGAAATAGAAATGGACCCAATATTGAGCCCTGCGGCACCCCCATTGTTACAAATGATCCAGGCGACTGCTCTCCATTGATGACCACCTTTTGAATCCTGTCACTTAGGTAAGAAGTGAGAAAATCCAAAGCGGTACCAAGGATACCGTAATAGTGTAATTTCCTGATTAACGTCTGATACTGGACACAGTCAAAAGCCTTTGATAAGTCACAAAAAACACCATAGGCATCCTGCGACTCCTCCCAGGCCTCATAAATGCATTCTAACAATTTTATTCCAGCATCAGTCGTGGACCGTCCGCGGGTAAAACCAAATTGTTTAATATGTAGTAAGTTATTATTACTAAAATATTTCTGTAATTGCTTAAGCGCGGTTTTTTCAAAAATTTTACTGAATGTTGATAGTACGGATATTGGACGAAAGTTAGAGGGATCTGAAGTACTACCAGATTTAAATAATGGAGTTATTTTGCTAAGTTTCATCAAATCAGGAAACACACCACTATCAATACAGTTGTTAAAAATTAAAGCTAAATGTGTAGCAACTATTTCAATAACATTTTTTACCATATATACAGATATTCCCCAGAGATCGGCAGTTTTTTTAATGTTCAACGATTTGAAACTGTCCATGATGTCACGTTTACTAACATAATTAAATTTAAATACAGTATTACAACAAGGAACATTTTTTTTCAACAAGGATTCTGCAATGGGGGTGGAAGAGCCTAAAGTGCTTGTTAAATTCACTGGAATTCGAGTAAAAAATTTCTCAAATTCATTCGCAACATCTGAGTCTGAGCTAATAAATTTACCGTCAATTTTAAGTTTATAATTATTCGCTGAAGCTTTTGTTCGGCCAGTCTCTGCATTTATAATTTTCCAAGTAGATTTGACTTTGTCTGTACTATTATAAATTTGAGAACTAATATATTTAATTTTTGCAGTTTGACAAACCTGCTTAAAAATTTTTGAGTATGACTTAACATAATTTTGAATAGATTCCGTTCTATTAAACTGTCTTTCTGAGTACAGCACATACAATTTTTGCCTACTTTTGTGTATTCCTGCAGTGGCCCATTCGCTAAACACTGGATTATCAGTAACAGTGATCTCTTTGGTTTTGAAAATTTTGTTAAATTGGTTGCCTAATGACTCAAAAAATATATTATACATATCATTTGGTGACATATCCGGTGATAAAAAAGGAAGTTTAGAATATAATTCAATCCCTAAACGTTTCAATCTGTCAGCAGTTACTGGTCGACATATAATTTTACGTTTATTGACTCGTTCTGTGACAATTTTGAAGCAAGCTAATTGCCCGCAATGGTCTGAATCTAAGTTTGCAATAACTTTCTTACTTACAGGTACCAGATTACTATATATATTGTCTAAACAGGTTGACTTTGTTTTACAGAATCTAGTAGGCTCCATAAATAAGTTGAAAAGACTGTGTGATTTAAATAAATTTAAGATTTTATAGGTTTCACTGTTCTTTGTAAGAAGATCAATATTAATATCTCCACACACAATCAAGTATTTTTTAGACCTACTCAATTTGTTCAAGGCTTCATCCTTGATTTCCTCAAATTTATCATAAGCTGAGGAACCAGGATTGTATACACATACCACAATGAGTTGCTCAAGTTAATGTAATGTAATTGATGTTTACAATAATAGACTATTTATTGTTCAATCTGTGAGAGTCCAAGTTATTAGAATTATTCATTGAAACGTTTAACGTACAGCCGATGGCGATAAAAAAGATAACAAAAGTATGTGTTAGTGAGAAATTTTATAAATAAATATTGATACTCGTAATATTACACTCTTAATAAACGACGCGGTCCTGATCCAATTATAATTTTAGGTATGGCTCTTTTTTCTGTTTAATAATTATTATGGATGTGGGTTATTAACAAAAATTTTTGTTTATAATTTTTAACGTATGTAGAAAAAATAGTATTGATTTAGAAAAAACAAAAAATGTTCTGTATAAATTTTATCGCCTTCGGTAGGCTTTTACCATACAATAACGCTTAATCCTGTTTCTCCATATATTTTTCGTTGATTGATTCAGGTTTCAGCTTCAGCTCTTTTACGATTTTTCTTCTACGGATTCGACTCAAAGCGTCTTCTTAGCAGTAGTAATATATGTAAGATTAATAAAAACTGCGCCCTTTCTTTAAGAAACAATATTTATTTGATCCCTTTTTATTTTTCCCGCATTATTATATTATTTATGTGTTCTATTTACTTTGACTTCTTCTAAATTATTTCATAGATTTATTTAACAAACCCTTTAATTATTCAGAACCTGGAAATACATATATATGTAAATAATGTAAAAAAAAGATTTTGATGTAATTTATAATATATACTCCAAAACCAATGAATTTTTTAAATCGCCATCCTGGCGAGTGCTTTCCAAAATCTAACCTAACCTATTTGTCTCCATTCGTTCCCTAAATGGTTGTAATGCCTCATTTAACCAAATTTTGTTTACAAGTTATATTAGGGGGTTAAACTGTGACATTGCCATTTAGTACTGAAAAATTCTAACAATGTATTTTAAAGATTAAGATGGAAGGTCATTTATGCTTTTGCTATAGAATTCTGGGGACCTGGACTCAACAAACTGTGTGAAGACATTTTGTACTGCTACCTGAAAGGAAAAGGTATTTTTACGTAAAATAATGTCCAAAATCGCGGAAAAAGTACTCGATTGGAGCTATAATGGTAAAATGGTTTCTCGAGTAGTGTGTGGTGTGGAGCAATAATAGTGAAGTTCGATTGATGAGTCATTTCACTGCGAATTTTGTCACGATGATTCCAAGTTCTGCATAGTAGATTACAGCTGTTATTGCTTGACCGGATCTGAGGAAACTGTAGTGAATTACACCGTGGAGTGATCACCAAACAGTTACCATCATTTTTTATGAGTAAGCTTCTCTTTAGGGCTTGTTGCGGCATTTGAGCTGGAATTAGCTATTGCGAAAATCAAAGTATTAAAGTACCGTTTGCATATATGACAACTAATTCTCAGTTCTCTGACTGGGTATTGGGAAAATATATCTTCCATTCATGAGACAAACTTTGTTGGCAGAAACACGATGTCACATTTCCATTTGAAGAAATATTTTTTAACTTTGTTTAAAATTTCTTCCTATCTTGTATAGTACACGGTTTTTCCACTAAAGTGCAGTCATGCGACAACAACTGTCAGTCACCAACCATAAACTTCAATGTATAACGATAGTCTGTGCAGAATTTACAAAAAAATGGTTTAATTTTTCGATTTCTAATGCCTACAATGCAAGTTCACATTTGTAGATAATATAATGTGTCTAACAGATATTCGGTAACCAGTTCTGTACACACACATTTTCTTCTGTTTCATAACTCTTATTAAAAAGACTTTTTTACGTATTATCATAGCAGTCAGTGATGTATAAGATGCCCTATACAAAGTATCTGAAATACTAGATGCAAGATACTTTAAAAAAAAGTATTTCAGATACCAGATACAAATAATTTTCTAAAAAGGTATCTGAAATACTAGATACAAAATACCTATCTTTCAAATACTTTTTAAAGATAAAATACTTTTGCAAGAAAACTATTGTCGAATAGATCGCGTTGATAACAAGGATCAGGCAAATGTGACAAGACAAAATATGAAGGTATTAAAATTGAGACTTTTTATGTTTTAGTTGAGATTAGAGTAAAAGTAATTCCTCAAACATATTGTCGCTCATCTTCCTTCGATGAGGCGTCATTATCATGCCCCGAAAGGAGAAGAGTCGTTCCACAGGGGCAGAGCTGGGCAATCAGGTTTTATATTTTAGAAATATTTTTTTAATTGTAGGATAAGTATTTAAGCTCTTAAAGTTTGCATATTTCGTGTTGAGGTACTGGAGTGTCTCTAAATCACTGGTGCTGCTTCTGTTTTCGCCGCTAGCAATAGAGGAATTGGAGTCCTCTAGAAAAATATAATAAAAGTAATTTTTAACTTTTTTTGTATCACCTTCAATGTTTTTAAAGCCTCCGATTTTAGTTGATGTTTTTTCAAGATCTCCAAATACATGTGAAACATGTTCATTTTCAACTACCTCTGAATCAGACTTTCCAAATACTTTTCCTCAAAAGCCTTAACCACATTTGAGCCGTTGTCTGTAACCGTTTTAACAATTTTTCATAGTTTCAGATTATAGTCTGAATGTATATCAGCTATCTTTTTTTTTTATTAAGGATGGGTTAGCTCTTGATCCCAATCAAGGCCAGGGGCCAAAACAGAATGCACGATGGAACGAGCTAACCCAGAAGGTGCGTATTCACCCTGGCTTTGAAAATGGACGAGTTATAAGTTCTCGGAAATACAGTCGCAGGGAGGGAGTTCCACTCCTTCGCTGTGCGCATTATGAAGGATGTTGAAAAGCGCTTGGTACGACAAGTAGGAATAGCAACCAAGAAAGGGTGGTAGCCTGCAGTGCATCTGGATGTCCGATGGAAAAAAAGAAATGGCGGTATGAACAAATGCAGCTATTGAGCACACTTTCAAAAGTAGAGTCTGTAGAAGACCAACAGACAGGCAACTTAGCGGCGATGACCTAAGGTGTGAAGCTTGCTCTTCACCAATTTGCTGTCACCGATAAGCCTCTCAGCTCTGCGCTGAATCGTGTCCAGTGCAGCAAGTTGGTATTTTGCAGAGCCATCCTAAAGGTGGATGCAATATTCCATACAAGATCGGACTTGAGCTTTATAGAGAGTTAAAAGCTGTCCCGGCGTGAAATATCGCTTGACCTTATTTAGGACGCCCAGCTTTTTGGCTGCAATTTGAGCTTTGGGTTTGATGTTGGCGCCTAAGTTGAGTTCTGAAGACAACTCCATGCCAAGAAGTTCGAGGCTGTAGGTCACAGGTACAGATGTACCTCGGAAAGAGGGGTGAGGTGGAAGGAACTCCTTTTTGACGTGAAAAGACACGATTGTGTTTTGGAGGCGTTGAAATTAACGAGGTTACTGTCGCCCCACTGGGTAACATAGTTTAGCCTCTGCTTTATTCGCTCAACCATGGCCTCTCTCATGAACATCACGTTGTCACCGCTGGCTTTTGTGCTAGACAGGTATCTCTCTACAACAGTACTGTCGTCTGCATACCCAACAATTCCTGGTATTGCTGGTAACAGTTCATTGATGTGTAGCGGGAAAAGCGTCGCAGAAAGAATAGACCCCTGAGGAACTCCGGCATCAATAGCCACTAAGTCAGAGGAGCAGCCATCGACAACTACTCTGATCGATGGTTCAGTCATGAAATCGACTCTCCAACTGCAAAAGTCAGCGAGGATACCGTACGCAGGAAGCTTGCGCAGCAGACTTGCGTGCCAGACCCTGTCAAAAGCCTTCGAGATGTCAAGTGAAACGGGAAGTGCTTCGCTGTGCATCTCGAGGGCCTCGACCCAGAAATGCGACTCATAAACTAGAAGATCCCCAGTTGAGCGTCCTCGGCGAAAACCATATTGACGGTCACTAAGGAGATCGTTGTCTTCTAGGTATAAGAGCAACTTGCTGTTCAGCACTCTTACAGAGTATGGAAGTGATGGCGATCGGTCGGCACGACTTTTTGGATGCTGGTTGCACATTGACAAGCTTCCAGGATTTTGGGACGTCCGTCAAGAAGAATTGGTGCGGCTTCTCGGTCTCCAGATGGTGATGGACCATATGGTCATTTGAGTGCAGTCCTCTAATGTTCGCAAGGTGCACTTTAAATGGGAGGAAGTGCAGCCGTTTAAAATTCTTCCTGTTCCTTCTTATCATGATGGTGAATGTTGGGGGGTAGGATTTTTAGTCGAGACGCTACTTAGTCGACCAATGGAAGTTTTCTTGGGCTAAGTTGACCAAAAAAGGGAACATACTAGAGACTGCGGGGATGCCCGAACCCCCCGGAAATGGCCACCAGGTCCTCCCGTCCAGTCGCCAACTGGCATGGTGGAGCATTTCGGGACTTTTTGCGAGTTGGCGGGGCAGCCGTTCACGTGTGGCTAGCGTGCCAGTTGGGCCCCTTACTAACTACGGTCGGCCAGCGGCTAAAACCGTGTTTCGGATCTCGCTACCCTCCAGGATGAGTTACCAGGTACAGCATAGCCAAGATACCAAGACCGAGGACAGACAGTTGTAGAAAGATAGTGCCGCCATCTGTCATTTAGTTCCTGACAAAATCGGCTATTTTCTTTATTTATGGCTTGCACAATTTGTGCATTTAGCCAGTGTCAAGTAAGTATAATCTTTCTTCTATGTTCTTGAGTAATTTCCTAGGTTTCAGTAAAGAAGTGGGGTTTTACTGAAACCTCCTTCGTGGCATTCTTGACAGAGGGCGAAAAGACACCTTCCAACTGTTTTGTTTCACTTGCCAACACTCATGCATATTCAAAAACACTCAGTGGTTAATAACAAGCCATTATTACACACTAATATCAAACACAACACAAAATTTAACAAGAAAACCAAAACCATTAAAGTGACGCTTCGCGCTCCCGCCAAAAAGTCCAATATCGACTAAAAATACGACGCGCTGCGTTCAGTTGCGTTCGGAAAGAAAAACTGCGAAGTTCATTTTAGTAAAAGTATCTTAGGGAACAAAGTATCTTCAAAATACTAAGATACCAGGAAAATGTATCTAAATACAAGATACAAAATACAAAATTTGAAAAGTATTTAAAATACAAGATGTAAATACGTATTTTGTATCTTGTATCTGTATTTCAGATACTTTTATCTAAGATAAGTCACATCACTGATAGCAGTTATGACTATCGGTGTTCTTTTTTGTGACCATGCTAATTGTAGGTCACTGACTAATTACATTATTGTCGATTGTCGCTACCTGATGTCAGCGACATTTGCTACTGTCGTTAGCAGTGATAATGAAGAAGAAGAGCTTGATAATGTAGAATAATATTAACTTATGTTGATTGAGTACTAGTCATCCTAAAAAAGTTTTAAAATTGATAGTTACTTTATAGTAACTTCTACTACTACTAAAACTAAAATTGATAGTTACTTCATAGTAACTTCTACTACTACTTTATAGTAATTATGATGAGATATCGCATAGCCATCAACATCAAACTCTATTATACAAAATATTTCTTTAACGAAGCGAGACATTATTTTCTTAAATATAGCTAACAATTCATTGAAATGTTCCATCCATGAATGATTGGAATTAAGAAATTTTTAAAACGTTTATACAAGCAAAGGAACAAAAATATGCAAATTAAAATATATTTGATTTAGCAGCATTTTATAGGAGAACAAGCAAAAGAGGATGTATATTGGTAAAAAAGGAATAGATAAAAAAACACATGTTTTTAAGACTTATACCTAGTATCTAATTAAATGATTGTTATATGAATCTTCAGAGCTACCTCAAAATTGGAGAGGCATATTAGATTTTCTTGAAAAGATTGACTTATTAATACAATAATATTTATAAATATATTCCAAACATAAATATTATTACTTGTGACATGAACATATTCAAATATCATTGCCGTTTACGGAAATACGACGAAATTATAATCATAACATACATATAAATCAACCGTTTCCTAAAAAAATCATGTCTCGATCTGATTATAAGTAACGTACATAAATAGCGCTGAGGATTCACTCTTCTCGCTTTGGTTGTTTGATTGCACAAATACTGAAATTTTCGGTAGCAAAGAAAAAAAAATCGTAAATTCCTTTACAAGAGTAGATGTTATTTCAACAAAAATGTAAAGTTATTTAAACAACGATTAAAAGTATACTCTCGAACACATACAAAGCTACTCAGGTTTTTTTAAGTTTCATAACAGGTCCTGCCTGCTTTATTAGCTGGATTATTTTCTCTTTATTAGAATAATGAATTATCTCGTTGGATAACATTACAAAAAAGGTTGCGCTTATATCGTTTATAACGATATGTAAATAAAAAAGCTGATTGGAAAAAATACTTAAGATATAACAAATTACTAAAAAATATATAACTTAGCGGAAAAAATATAAAATAATAAGCAAGGCAACATGAAAAATTAGAAAAGAAAACCCGTAAACATAGTAACTAACTAAACGGTAGGTACATAGAGAATATATAAATTACATAGTTGGTAACGAAACTAATATAGTATTACCAATGGATATAGTTTCGACATTTATTAAATATTTAACATAAATAAGACAGATAACAACACAACAAACACATGTTGAAATAATAATTTATACAATTACCGTTTTTGGACTCCCGTTAGTAAAAATTATATCAATATAGTTATTATGGCTATAAATTATATCCCATAGGAAGGTTATGATTCTAGTAGTACCGAAATAATAAAATCATGCATCAACAACAAAGTAGTGTTAATACCAAAACTTACATATTTAGCAAATTTGTTACTGGAGACTGGAACCTTAAACCTTAAACCCAGAATAATTAAAAAATTCTGATGTAGGGGGAGAGAGGGTAAGATGAGCATAGCGGGTAAGATGAATCACTAATATTTTTTGCTATTTGCTCGACTCATTAACATCTTTAGAGCGAAAGGACGCGGGACGGGGTGCGGGCACACAAGCCAGTTCGCACCTAGCTGTAAGTAAGAGTGTAAGCTTGTCAGTGTAAATGGGTGCTTCAAACTAAAATATTTGTTAACGGTAAGTTTTGTGATATTCTGTTTGATTTCATCTTTCATAAGGGCAATTTTTGTTGTCACATCTAAGATAAATATGTGTTATAGATTTTTTTGTTGCCGCTATTATTGAATTTTAGATTATTTTTTATCAAGCAAATACCCCATCGGGCAAGATGACGTAACCCTATCTATCTTACCCGATTACATTTAAATTCCTCCTCTTTATTTGCGGCAAATATCCACAGTACCTCAGAAACCTATTCATCGCGTGTATTAGCAGTAAATTCGATCATGCGTGCTGTTAGGGTTGCGACCATACTTTATGTACAAATATAAATTATTTTTTTATCAAGCAAATACCCCATCGGGCAAGATAAATATAACCCTATCCATCGTAGACGATTACATTTACATTCCTCCTCTTTATTTGCGGCATATATCCACAGTACCTTAGAAATCTATGCATCGCGTGTATTAGCAGTAAATTCGATCATGCGTGCTGTAAGGGCTGCGACCATACTTTATGTACAAATATAAATTATTTTTTTTATCAAGCAAATACCCCATCGGGCAAGATAAATATAACCCTATCCATCTTACCCGATTACATTTACATTCCTCCTCTTTATTTGCGGCATATATCCACAGTACCTTAGAAATCTATGCATCGCGTGTATTAGCAGTAAATTCGATCATGCGTGCTGTTAGGGTTGCGACCATACTTTATGTACAAATATAATTTTTTTTTTTATCAAGCAAATACCCCATCGGGCAAGATAAATATAACCCTTTCCATCTTACCCGATTACATTTACATTTCTCCTCTTTATTTGCGGCATATATCCACAGTACCTTAGAAATCTATGCATCGCGTGTATTAGCAGTAAATTCGATCATGCGTGCTGTTAGGGTTGCGACCATACTTTATGTACAAATATAAATTATTTTTTTATCAAGCAAATACCCCATCGGGCAAGATAAATATAACCCTATCCATCTTACCCGATTACATTTACATTTCTCCTCTTTATTTGCGGCATATATCCACAGTACCTTAGAAACCTATGCATCGCGTGTATTAGCAGTAAATTCGATTATGCGTGCTGTTAGGGTTGCGAACATACTTGATGTACAAATATAAATTATTTTTTTATCAAGCAAATACCCCATCGGGCAAGATAAATATAACCCTATCCATCTTATCCGATTACATTTACATTCCTCCTCTTTATTTGCGGCATATATCCACAGTACCTTAGAGACCTATGCATCGTGTGTATTAGCAGTAAATTCGATCACGCATGCTGTTAGGGTTGCGACACAGGTTACTTCATTTTTCATAATTACTTTGGAAAATACTTTATTTTTAATAATAACAAAACAAATCCTCCTATACAAACGATTTAAACGATGTATAAATATTACACATGTATATTTCTTTTCCTGTTACTTGTTACCGTAAGCTGTTACTGAGTATTATTTATCGAAAAGGAAACTTTATAATGCATATGCATTAAATCGAAGTTTACGTGCAATCGGAGGGTTTATATAGCATGTAATGTAATAGGAATTCCATATTCACTCTTTTTGAATATGACGCCGTTATCTTCCCAGTTAATATGGGTAGAAAAACCAAAGAAAATGTTACTTTTAAATGAGCTAACGACCTCGATAATGCAATGAATACCGTGTTCGTCCTCGTCCGAGTCGTCAGTTCTTATTAAAAGACAAAACTATAAGAACTCAGTCTTGAGAGTTATTTTAAAGAACTTAATCAATTGAGCTCTTTTAAGGCTAAGGGAGTAATAAAGTCCACCGCTGGGACGTCAATACTCTGCCCTAAGGTTGGTATGATGATGAAATCTCTTAGAATGAATGACAAGTCTATTAAGGAAAAAAATTAGAGCTTTGAAATATTATATTTAGTCTCAAGTCAAAAGAACCTAGTTTAATTTGTTGACAGGTTTTTTCACTATATAGACTCAAGTCTTTTACACCATGCTTGACAATCTAAGAAACGGCGTTTCAAAAAATTATTAATGTAAAGATTACGATCATGTACCTGGAGTTATAGCAGAAGCAATCTTATAAATTTTTCACTAAATAGAGTTGTTTAATTTTTACTTTTCTTGGTTAATATTATTTATAGTTATTAAAATAGATATAAGCCATTGAAACTAACATTATGTGATGTTTTAAAAGTAGCATAATCAAAATTACTAAACCATCTTCGATATGAAAAAAATCTCGTTCAAATGTATTAATCTTGATAGGAAGCAGCGGTAACTCTTAATCATACCACTATGAGACAAACGGTATTGCATATAAATCGAAGGCAATTTAGCAATAGGAGGTAATTTCGCAATGGAGACATGCTTGCACATCAATTATCGATATTAACTGCTTATCTCTAATGCTACTGTATCGTGCTTAACCGTGATGTATCTGTCGATGGAACTGTGCCTCTGGATTATACGAGTACGAGATCTATATCCGGTACGAGTTCTGTGCAAGCTATGCAATTTGTGACACGGTAGGTGACTGATTGTTGCACCGTACACTGGGTTTCGTACAAAATTAGATGTAGAGAGAAAAATCCTCCAGTTTCGGGAAATCGAGTAATTTTTTTCCGTTTCTGCGAGTGTGGTTTTAAGGTGTTTCCGAAAATAATCCCATGAAGCGTTTTAACTTTGGTCAAAAAGGCAGTTACGGGATCGGTGTCTTAAAATTTTCCAGTTATAAAAGATAAATGAAAGCACCGAACATCACTTTAAGAAAAAATAAATTTTAATATAACACTTGCAGTTAAAAAAGTGTTCTCCTATTCCCGTCACGGTTACTTCTCTAAGTCCAAAATTTAAGTTTGTTATTATTTTCGATGAATTTGTATAAATAAAATTATATAAATAAATTTATAAATTCATAGTTTTATAGAATTTCTGCAATTTGACTTTTTTAAAGCCTCAAGGGCAATCCTAAGAAAAAGAGTAAATTTTGACTACAGACAAACAGATGATGAAGTGGTCTAATGTTGGTTTTTTGTGTTTTTGCTAATCCTGCATTCCTCTGTTATTTTATCTTTATCAGCCAATACATGGCTGAACAAACCCTCTCCACTGATTACAATACCGTAAGGAGAATGGGACATGAAATTGTATATAGCATTGGCGACCGCTACGCTCAAGCACGAGTGTTACAATGCAAGACTAAGTGATGTAGTAAGTTTGTTTTGTAAATATTGAATATATGATGGAGATCGGTATTCGTGTGCAAGTTTCTTTCGCCGGTCTTCTCGGCCTCCCAACTATCGAACTTGTAGGAGTTTGTAGGAGAGAGAGAGGAGGACTTGTAGGAGAAAATAAAATTGAAAAGTAAAACATTAAATTTGGATTACATAAAAACCGAGTAGTTAAGATCGTTCCCGTTTTTTTTTACACCTCCAATATAATCGGAGTCAGTTTTCACATAGTCTACTCCATTATACTAGTTTCTTTGGATGCCTCCCGTACTTTCATTCTCCATACTGTATATTTCTATGATTCATCTCCATTCACACTATAACGGATGGGATGATTGCCTATTGTGATACCCTATTTATGTCTTTATTTTATAGATTGTGCAAGAGCTTTTCCATAAAGTTTTAAAATTACTTATGCTTTCTTGCTTAAGTCTATATGATGGTTGACATTATTTTCACTTTTATCTGTTTCTCTATTATTTATATAAATTTACTACACTTTAATAACATGTTTCTACTCTTATAATTATATTCCTAACATTATTTTCATTCACTTTACAAAAGGTTGTCTATCTCAAACTTAAAATCTTAGTTCTATTTCTTTCTTACATCTAGTCTACATTTGTTTCTTATATCTTTGTGCTTACATTTCCATTTATATCCATTACGATTGCTATCTATTTTACTTTCACATTCTTAGTATATTTTTTAAATTTCCTTTTCTTTCGTATCTAATGCATGTTTACTATTTTAAAATTCTGTGAACACTTAAAACGTCTGTATTAAATATAAAAAAACAATAATAAAAGCGTATGAAATCCTACTAAAGTTATTTTATTTTAGAGTGAGAGGCGCAGAAGTATAAGAACTATGTATTCTTGTTATTTTGTATGTTTTCCTTATAATTATACAAGTTATACAAATATCTATGTATTATGTAGACTAGAATTAAATAAAAATATATAAATATAAGTTACTAATTCTAAGATTATGTTACGTAAGTCTAATCTCTTATAAATATCTAATAAATCTATTACATTATCAAATTTACATACGAAACGAACTCTAGAGTTATCTTCAAATATATATATTATATGATGAAATAATTTTCAGATCATTACCCGATGATATAATGTTGAAAAATAAAGATAAGAATAAACTGTAAAAACTCACTCTTCAATGAGAGGAATCTTAATAAATTTACACGGTCTTCCTTTCATTTAAGATACGTAAGAGATAATTACATATGAATCGTAAAAATACATAGGCTGTTATTTTTTCTCATTTGAAGGGTGTGGTTTCATACTCAAAGCGTATATGTAAATGAAGTTAAGGAAATTTACATTAATTTTTACGCTAACCCTATGAACAGTTACTTTTCATCTGATAAAAAAAAATTTAGATATGGTTTTCATTATTACAAAGATTCATTATAATAATATAAAATGAAGAGCTCGAGGGTATTCGTTCTATTATTGTGGAGGTTAAACTTCTTTTGCAAGGGGCGGTCTTCGGATTGGTGACAAAAAAAAATTTCTTCGAGTTAATCTGTGTTTCGGAAGGGAGGTTATGTCATGATCCCCTTCTGTATATGTTGTCGTTAGCACTCTCCGTCAGTTATGGTTTTTTCTCTTTACGTTAGTTTTCATCCATACGTATACATCTTGTGCCTTAGCTGTGAGTACATTGATAGGATGTTGATGACAGTAAAAAGGAAGTCAAACATGTCAATTCACGTAAATTATAATCTTTTGTGATTTTTTATTCAGAAATATGCACAACAATAATTTGTTTATCAGCAGATATTATCTGTAAATGGATGATATTATCGTGACTTATCTTTCTATCGGACATGAAATCTTAAAGGATTTTTCTGATATGCTATAGCTATTCGCGTATGTATTAGTAGCGACGAACGTCAAAGGAGAATAGCAGACGCTTATGTATATTCAAAATCACATAAAGGCTCAGTCTTTCATAAAGTGAATATAAGGATTTTAATGCTCTAATGAAGCTTAATAAAATATGTAATGGTAAGATATGCTTATAAGGGACTAGCTGTTACCCGCGACTTCATTCGCGCCAATATGAGAATATATCCGACCAGATCTTACGGCAAGCGTACATTGTATCAGTACCTATATGCTAAATCCCATTAAAACCGTTCATCCAATTTGACGTAATTAAGTTACAACCATGATAATAATCTAATTATTGGTCACAGTGGCATCCGGACATAAATTTTTCCAAAAAATTGTTTGCTGCTTTTTCTTTTTACAACTGCCTGTCTGTTGACCTCAGGATGATAATGGGCATATTTTTCAGTTGTTGCCCGATTTACCTCGGGATGATTATGAGCATATTTTTTAGCTGCTGCCCAGTTCACTTTGGGATCATGATCATGGTCATATTTTTTAAAAGCTGTCGGATTGGTTGGAGTGTACAACGCGGCACTCGTTGTCACTCCAACCTAGAACTCGACCCCCTGAGTCGAATGGTGGTGGTCCCGAGGCTTAAATCCCCCGTTTGGGGGGTCAAACGGGGGGTCAACGTTCGGGTGGGGCAATGTGAGATTTTGACGGATTTGGACCGATCTCGACGAGTAGATCATTTTTGGTTTTTCCCATGGGGGGTACCCCCCTCCCCCCAAAGGGGGGAGGGAGGGGGCAATGTGAGATTTTGACGGTTTTAGACCGATCTCGACGAGTAGATCATTTTTGGTTTTTACCCCCCTCCCCAGGGGGTACCCCCAAGGAATGGGGAAGGTTAATTGACAATAATTATGATGTAATTAATTTGTAATTAATTTAACATAATACTATTGTAATCAGTATTATATACATTAATTTTGGTTTGGTTAGGTTAGGTTAGAACTGTGACCACAACGCACGAGCCGAGCGAGCGAAGCGAGCGTGCCGCGGCAGCGGCCGGCGAAGTGCCAGAACCGAATCGGTCCTATAGTTATTGGTTTAGGTACGATTAAAACTAAATAGCGCTATTCTAACCTTAAAACTTTAACCATGAATATCTCAATTTTCCAATTTGTACGAAAAGTTTAAAAAAATATATCTCATGAACCGTAAATTTTCGTAACCTAATACTTTGCAAAACGCTTTCTTTTAGTGAGTACTATCTACAAAAAAAATATGGACATTTAAATCGACGGTCCATATTGGAAATTTTAACCGTTAGATTTTTTGATGATTTTTTTTGTTTTTTTTATATTTTTATATTTTTTTTTGTTTTTTTTATTTTATATTTTTATAATCTTTTTTTGTTTTTTTTTATTATTTTTTTTTCGAGATCGGTCCAAATCCATCAAAATCTCACATTGCCCCCTCCCTCCCCCCCTTGGGGGGAGGGGGGTACCCCTCATGGGGGGGGGTAAAAACCAAAAATGATCTCGTCAAGATCGGTCCAAATCCGTCAAAATCTCACATTGCCCCCTCCCTCCCCCCTTTGGGGGGAGGGGGGGGGGGTACCCCCCATGGGGGGGGGGGGGTAAAAACCAAAAATGATCTACTCGTCGAGATCGGTCCAAATCCGTCAAAATCTCACATTGCCCCACCCGAACTTTGACCCCCCGTTTGACCCCCCAAACGGGGGATTTAAGCCTCGGGACCACCACCATTCAACTCAGGGGGGCAAGGGGACCTCCACGCGTGCCCGGCCCATTGTAGGTCCCACTCCACACGTGCGGTGGGAACGACAATGGTTTCGGGTCGGTGCATCCTGGGCGCCTTCGTATATAATCCCTTGGGGGATTGCATACGAAGGTGGCTAATAATCCGACACAGGGGGGGAGCTCGGCTGGCTGACCCGGGTAGCCTGGGTAACGGCAGCCGAGCAAGGGTATACCGTAACCCCGTACATGGTGCGGGGCCGGGGGCTGTCATCTTTCGAGATGGGGGCTGCGAGGAAGAAAATCTCTTTAAAAAATCACTGAGGGGGGCTGCAAAGCCCATTCCGCTTTCGCGGTTGGCAAGGGCTCCGGGTCGGCGTCCCAGACTTATTCTGGATAGCGGCGACGCGGTTCGGGCTCGACCGGCGTCCGGATAGTCCGTGTAGCGGCGGTGCGAGCGTGGGCGACGGGTCCGTTTGCTCATGGTGGTCATGAGCAGCGGACAGGTGGAAATCTCACCAACCGTCGGCCAACCCGTTACCCCTCGTTAAGAGGGGCCGGGGGGGGTATGCCCTTAAGTGGGTGACCCTGCGAGGAGAAAACCTCAATAAAAAACCCCAACCCCAAGTCTGTTGTCGCGGATGGCGAGGGGGTGAATGGCTGGAGGGGGTCCAGTCGTTACACGACAACGGAACAGAGGACCGGCAGCCCCTCGGTTTCGAGAACCCTATGCTTGCCCGGGTATGGTGCCTCTGCTCGGGTGGACCTTGTTTTGCAACCTTACTCGTGGGAACAATCATGAAATCCGTTAAAAATAATAAAACAATTAAAGATGGAAAAGACGGGCCCAGCTCAGGCGGAAGCGAGCGTACCCTCACGGGCGGAGAGCCTAGCTCAGGCGGAAATGAGCGATCAGACGTAACTAACGTCACTGCGTCGAAAAAAGGTGGTTTCTTCAAGAAACTGGAGGCGATGGGCTCAGATATGGATGCCTGTTCAGAGACTCCATCGGGAAGTAGGAGCCAGAGCGCGGCCCGTAAAAGACCGAGCTCTGGAGGACGACTGAGCTCCAGCTCTGGGAGCGACGCCATAAAGACGGCCGCGAGGAAGAAGAAGGCGAAAGGCAGAAGTGCAAAAGCGGGAAGGCCGATGTCAGGCGGAAATAGCACAAACTTCTCACTTAATCTGAGAAGTGGGTCTGACACCAGTCTTGAGGAACGGCTGGTGCTGCAGATGGAGGCAGAAGGAGGTACCCCGTCCTCAGCAAGAGTACTGAGGAGCTTCACGAAGAAGGCGGGCTCCAAAAGGGACTGCTCGGCCCCATCGTCGGAAGGGGATCTAACGGATTGCTCCGAGATGGCCTCAGGGGAAGTGGCAGAGGAGGTCAAAGAGCAGAGGGAGGTGGTGAAGACCGTCTTCTCAAACACCTCCGTAACATTGGGCGAAGCGGACAAGAGGCGCATTCGGCAGGTGGTCCGAAAATTGGGCGGTGCGGCCAACACCCTTAAGGCCAAATCAAAGAAGGGGAAGAAAGTCCCCGAAATGGACTCAGAGGCGCGGAAGTACAAGGAGGCCCTTGAGCAGCTGCGAGCAGAAGTAGCGACGCTCAAGGAAGAGAACAAAAACCTCAGGAGACAGTACGACGAGGTCGCTAAGCGCGCAGCGGAATCAAGGAGGTCCCCGGCACCAGCACCGGCAGTAAGGGCGGAACCAGGCCAACCTCTCACCATGGAGGCCATGGCGGAACTGTTCGAGTCGTTCCGCCGTGACACCATGGCCGCGGTGAGAACTATGGTGGATGCCCGTGTAGAGGGACTGGAGAAGGACGGACGCCTTCTCCAGGAGAAGAGCCACCGGCCACCACTGGCAGCCGGGAAGAAGCAGCCCGCCCCTCGCACTATGGCAGGAAGGGAGGCGCGTGGCGGACAAGAGCGCCCACAATCTGCGACACCGGCGGCGGCTCTTGAGCCACAAAACGCGGAGGAACAGGGGAACGGCTCATGGGCGACGGTGGCGGCCAAACCCAAGAAACCGAAGGGGACAGCCCAAAAAACAACGGCGGCAAAGCCCAAACCGAAGCCGGCGCAGGTCAAGCAAGCGGGGCCAAAGCTGGTGGCCCCGAAGACATCGGCGGTGGTGCTGTCTATCCCCGATGAGGCGGCGAAGAAGGGGGTATCCTACGCCGCGGCCATCATAAAGGCCCAAAAGGAGGTCGGACTGGGCGAGCTCGGCATATCTGACGTTAAGATCGGAGTCACCCAGTCCGGGGCGCGCCTAATAGAGGTGGGCGGTGAAAATAGCGGGGCCAAAGCCGACGGCCTCGCTAAGAAGCTGACGGAGGTGCTAGAGGGGATGGCCTCAATCTCAAGGCCCACCAAGATGGCAGACATAAGAGTCAGCGGTCTTGACGACTCTACGGGGCCCAGCGAGTTGCGAGCCGCGATCGCGGACAAAGGAGGTTGCCCACCCGAACAGGTAAAGGTGGGCGAAATAAGAGTGGGCCCCGGCGGCCTCGGTACCGCAGTCGCGCAATGCCCGGTGGAGGCGGCCAAAAAGCTCGCCATAGCAGGCAAAATACGGGTAGGATGGACGGTAGCCTCCATCAGGGTGCTAGAGCCTCGCACCCTGAGGTGCTACCGATGCCTGCAACCGGGGCACACCGGGGCGCTCTGCCCCGCAACCGTTGACAGGAGCGCCCTTTGCTACAGGTGCGGCAGAGAGGGGCACAAGGCGGCGTCTTGCAGTGCGGATCCGAGCTGCGCCCTCTGCAAGACGCTGAAGCGCCCGTACGGGCACATCATGGGGGGCAAATCCTGCAAGCCCCCCGCGGTCAAGGGAAAGCCCCTCCCAAGGGCTTTTGGAGCGCAACGCGCGCAGGCCCCGGCGGCCATGGAGGTTGTTGATACGGTCCAATAATGCCTATAAGACCGTACAACATCCTCCAGGCGAACGTGAACCACTCCACGGGTTCGCAGGACCTGCTGATGCAGAACCTGGCGGAGTGGTCAGTGGACCTCGCCATCGTGTCGGAGCCCTATTGCGCCCCTCCGCGGGACAACTGGGCTTCGTCATCAGACGGCACGGTGGCGATCGTGGTCCCTACGACGGCTGTCGGCACCCCCCCCCTCACACTAATCGAGAGGGGAGAGGGGTATGTGGCCGTCGGTTGGGCAGGGATTGCGGTGGTGGGCGGGTACTTCTCGCCCAATCGACCCCTCCGGGAGTTTACGGAGTGGGTCGATAGGATGGGGCGCGCCGTCGGGAGACTGGCCCCCAGAAAAGTCCTCCTGGGGGGGGACGTAAACGCAAAACATCAGGCGTGGGGGTCCCTCTCGGACGACCCGAAGGGGGTCGTCTTGGCGAACTGGGTGGCAGCGATGGGGCTGGCGGTGCTAAACACCGGCACCGCCTTCACTTGCGTCAGGGGAAGCGGCGGCTCGCGCGTCGACGTCACCCTGGCAGCCCCATCTCTGGCACCCAAAATTTCGGCGTGGCGCGTCCTATCAGAGGAGGAGTCCCTATCGGACCACCCCTACATCAGATTCGAGGCCGATCTGAGGGGTGGATCTGGCGGGCGCCCGGGGGGGGGAACGCAGTTGTGTTTCCCCAGGTGGGCCCTCGCCAGACTGAATAGGGATCTGGCGGAGGAGGCGGCGGTGTTGGAGTCCTGGAAGATCCAGGACGAGGACTGGGGAAGGCACCGTTCGGCGGAGGAGAGGGCGGGGCGAGTCAAGACGGCCTTCACGGCGGTCTGCAGCGCCTCCATGCCCAGGGTAACTGGTCGACCCGGTAGGACCGCCGTCTACTGGTGGTCAGACGAAATAGGGTCGATCAGAACCGAGTGCATTCGGGCGCGGAGGGCGCTGCAGAGGTGTCGCCGGCGGCGGACAAGAGTGGACGGCGAGGAGGGGACTCTCGAGGCCGCCTACAGGGAGGCGAAAAGGCGGCTCAACCTGGCCATCCGGCAGGCGAAGGATGCGGCCTGGGGAGAGTTCCTGTCGAGCCTCGACAGGGACCCGTGGGGCCGCCCTTACCGTATGGTCAGGGGAAGGATGAAGGGCCACCGGCGACAGACTCGATGGAGCCGGAGCTGCTGGAGAGAGTGGTCTCGGGTCTCTTCCCTGCCGTGCCGCCGGTCCTCCCGCCAAGAATGGTGCTCCCCCCAGTCCCCCCCGACCAGGCGACGGGGTACGAGCCGGTCACCGCCGCCGAGATGGCCTCCGTCGTTGACCGCCTCAAGGGCCACAAGAAGGCGCCGGGACCGGACGGAGTCCCAGGCAAAGTCGTCCCCATCGCCGCGGACCACCTAGGGGAATTCCTCCAGGACACATATAGTCTGTGCCTGGAGAGAGGTGAGTTCCCCAAAATCTGGAAAAGGGGACGACTATGCCTTTTGAAGAAGGAGGGGCGCCCGGCGGACTCGCCGTCCGCTTATAGGCCAGTGGTGCTGCTCGATGAGGCCGGCAAGGGACTGGAGAGGGTCATTGCCGGTCGGGTGACGCAGCACCTGGAGGAGGTGGGCCCGAACCTGTCTGACAGACAGTTCGGGTTCAGGAGGGGCCGCTCAACGGTGGATGCGGTCCTCGCCCTGCGGGAAGAAATAGAGAGGGCGGAGAGGCTGGGGCAGGGGGTTTTCGCGGTGTCCCTGGACATCCGGAACGCTTTTAACTCCTTGCCCTACGACGTAATACGGGAGGCCCTCCGGTTCCACCAACTCCCCCCGTACCTCCGGCATATCATAGAGCACTACCTGAGGGACAGGGTGGTGCTCTACGCCGATTCGCGGGGGAACCTGGTGGAGCGAGAAATGGTGTGCGGCGTTCCACAGGGGGCGGTTCTGGGTCCGCTCCTGTGGATAATCGCCTACGACTGGCTCCTGAGAGGGCGGCTCCTCCCCCGTGCAACGATAGTGTGTTATGCCGACGACATACTCATCGTTGCCAGGGGGAAAACATATGAGGAGGCCAGACGCCGGGCCAGGGAGACCGCAGAGGCCACTATCGGGCGTATCCGGGCCATGGGTCTAAGTGTCTCAGTCGATAAGACCGAGGTCATATACTTTCATGGCCCGAGGAGGGCACCCCCAGTGTGGGCGAGGGAGGTGGTGCTAGACGGGGTGAGGCTGCCGGTGCAGCCCCACATTAAGTACCTGGGGCTGGTCCTGGATGCTCGCTGGAAGTTCAGCGAGCACTTCCGCCAACTGGCCCCCCGGTTATTGAAAGCCTCCCAGGCACTGGGGAGACTCCTGCCAAATGTCGGCGGCCCAGGGTCCAACTGCCGCCGACTCTATGCAGGAGTCATAAAGAGTATGGCCCTCTACGGCGCGCCCGTGTGGGCGGACGCCGCCGCGGAGGAGGGACTGGCCAATCTAAGGCGGTCCCAAAGGACGGTCGCGACCCGTATCGGAAGGTGTTACCGTACGGTGTCGCGAGCGGCGGCGTGTGCCATTGCAGGTACACCCCCGTGGGATCTGGAGGCTCGAGTCCTACGGGAGGTCTACCTGCAAAGGAGGGAGGCGGGGGTGCGAGGAGATAGGCTCGCACCCGAGGAGGTCCGGCGGCTCCGGCAAGATGCCGAGGAGAGCATGATGGGGGAATGGGAGGGGTCCCTCATCAACCCACCATACGGTGTACGCACTCTCGAGGCATTGGGTCCAATCCTTCGAGAGTGGCGAGCCAGGCGCCATGGGTCGGTGACCTTCAGACTGGCGCAGGTGCTTACCGGGCATGGTTGCTTCGGTAAGTACCTGTACCGGATTCGGAGGGAGCCGACCCCGTCGTGCCATCACTGCGGCGCTGCGGAGGACACTGCCCAGCACACCCTCGAGGTGTGTGCGGCGTGGTCTCCTCAGCGCGGCAGTCTTGTCGCGGCGATAGGGAGCGACCTCTCGCTCGCCGCCGTGGCGCGAGCCATGGCGACGAGCGAGAGGTCCTGGGAGGCGGTGGCCTCCTTCTGCGAGGAAGTACTCTTGCAGAAGGAGGCCGCCGAGAGGCGGAGGGAGGAAGACCTAAACTCCTCCCTCATAAGGCGCAGGCGTCGGGGGGGCAGGTGGCGGCGTTACGCCACCCGCATCCCTATCTAGGGTGGGACCGTTCCCCCCTCCCTAGTCGACGCCAAGGTGGAAGGGGCACCCAAGGAGGGTGTCCACCCCCCACGCGAAAACGCGCGAATGGGGGGAGAGGGTCTCTTCCCACCCTTCCCCGCTGGGAAGGGTTGGGTCAAGAGGCCAGTAGCGCGGGCGCTCGCGGGGGTCGCGAGCGGAGCGCTTGAGGAGGACCCTCGGGAACAGCATCCCCCGAGGGTAGGACCCTCACTCGGAAACGACGGGTGATAACGGAGTTTTCTCCTTTATCGCCCGGCGTGGCCGAGGGGGGGTCCGATGGGATGGCGAACGCGGAAGCCTTCCGGGAACTTTTGTTTCCGGGGGACTTCCGCGGACGCACATCCCGGTGAGGTGGGGGGGGGAAGGCCGTTAGCACACCTCGGCCGCCTCCGGCCTGCGCTGGGCGGGGCAACCGCGCCGCCTGCGGTGGCGCCCGGGAACTTGTTCTTGAGACTGGTTCTTGGGTGATCATCGCGGGCGCGGGAGTCTCGTCCCGTGTGGGTCGGGGTCGGTCGGGGGGTGTGGTTTATTCCTTCCCTCACCGAAAGGGGGCCAGCGGCTGTCAGGACGGGAGACCGGCAGTCGCATTGCACTTGGCCCTCAGGCGTGCGGGGTGTTCAGGGCGTCACGGTTCACCCCGTTGCTCCGTCCCTCACGGAGCATAGGAGAGGTCCGCCCACGAGCGTGGACCCACACTGGAGCGGGTTGCGGTCGATTCCGGCCAAGGGCCCCGCGACCCGCTCCAATGTGTATTGGGACGCCGCAGTTTTTAGTGGGTAGGCCTCCAAGCCTTTACCGGGCACTAGGCCGGGTAGAGGCATGGAGGAGAGCCCCACATATCCACCGTGTTCTCCCGACACGGTGTGAATGCGTAAGGCATTTTTTTTAGGGGGGCAAGGGGAACAATTCTATGTATGCAGTATTACCCCCCTTTCCGAGCCGTTTCGGTAAACTTAACCGTCGGATTCACTTCGGGATGATTTTTGGAATAATTTTTAGCTGCAGTTTCTTTGTTTCCCTAGAATATTGGTTGTGAACCTCTGTTTGGGATTTATTTAACCATTCTTTCTAGAACCACTCACGCCTAATTCTTCAGAACTATCTGTACTTGCGACTTGCGACCCAATCACATTCGAAGATAAATTTATTTCAGTACGTACTTTAATACAATATTTTAATGCACTGAAATAAATAACCTGAGAAAGTGAACATCAATCAAGCCACAAAGGTGCAGAAAAATACATTCGTTACGTGCGACAACGATCACGACTGCCCTCACGTGACTGCCCGTTCGGGTATCCATACCGAAGAACAGACCATCCCGCGCTGCGCCTTCGAAACAAATTATGATAACATCATTTTTCGTATGTTAGATCTGAAATGTTTTTTCTTTCTTTTACAGTCCTATTTAAAAAGATAGCATGTATAAAGATTTTGTACGGGGGTTTTTGAAAATTCAATCTATAGTTTTGCAGAAAATTGTTATGAAAGTGGGATGAAAAAATCACGTATTTTAAATTTAAAAAAAAGTTACTTCAATAATGATATTTGTACCTCTTCCGAATGTACAGGAGTGATGTCATGTTACGTGACTATGTAAACAATATATTGTTTTAAACTTTCATGGTCACTAACATTATAGTAATATAAGTTATTTACGGGATTGTTACCATGTACTTTGTTTTTAGCGAGTTTCCGATATTTCAGCACTGTTGCAACCGCCATGATCATGAGTTGCTCCGTGATCATGGTATGCGTGTCTTGCCTGTTGTCTTACGAGTGAATCCAGGCACGTTTCGCTCAAACAGTGGCTACAGCCACCTAAACCGTACGCCATTGTTTATATTTGTGCGTCAACATATTGAAGTCTCAACAAATAATAATAAAAACATGGCAAAATCCAGTGTTTGCTATTACTAATTTTAGTAGACATGAAAGTTTTGATCTATATGTAATTCACAGATTTATGCTGATTTGGTTAAATATACATACGGTTATCTTGAATAAAAATATTGTATATCTTTTGCACTACGAGGCCTGATAGAATTTAAGTTTTGGCGTAAAATGTGGCATGCTTGCTTAGAAAGTATCTGTCCACTTATGTACTGCCTAAGCTTCTAGTTTTGGAGAAGCTTAGGCAGTACATTTTTTTGTCAGGCATCTGGTACTGGTAGGCAATGTCGCTTTCGCATTAAAATATCGAAAGCGGTCGATATCAAATAACAAACTTATTGAGAGCAAGCTAAAAGGTTTATACTTCAGCAGGCTGAGCATTCTACTCATTATATTCTACAGATAGTACAAAAGGGCTGATAAAAATAAGCCAAATTGTTCTTTCAAACTCGCTCCACAATATATTCTTAAAAATACATGAGTTCATTGTATGAACCGTTTTATGTTGTATGCCTACAATTTTATGTAAGTGCTTTTTTAAGTTTCTTTGATAATGCCTTTTAGTCTGTGTCCTATCAAAGTAGAACTATTAAACACTAGCAAAAAACCCTGGCAAGAAACATAAAAATGCGCTTACAATAAATATTCATTCTGTTTTAAGGATAAATTTAAAATTGATAGTCCTTAGTGTAATTACTGTTAATTTTAAATTTTACCTTTCCCGTGAACATAAAGTACTACACGTACTTTATCTAATCAAATCTGATGTTAAAGTTATAAAATACTATAAGTTTTAGTCTAGATAGCAAACTCAAACTTAATATGCCTGCCCTGCCATAATTTACTTAACAATATTAATACATTTCGAACAACTCACACTAATTATATAGAACCAAACTGAGCAGAGTTTGTGATAAGGAAACTAAATAATAAAAAAATATTAAAAACTTAAATAATAAACACCTTTTGAATTTTTATTTAATTCTTTGCATTCATAATGCCATATTTCTATAAGATATAAAATACGCCTGTGAAAAACAACTACGCCTCCGATCCTTGAAAAAAGTGTTTATACTAACGACAAACGATTTATGTTAGTTTTGTTTATCTGTTAAATTTTTTACCACGTTTTTCTTATCTCACTTTTATTATTTGTTTGTCTGTCCGGGCAAAATCTTGCAACTTAAATTTGAGGCACTTTCCGATAAGCTAGAAAGCTGAAACTTTCAGGATAGTTCAGAACCCGATGACAATGCACTCTAAAGCAACTTTCAACTTTCCAGATGCACTTTCAGGTCCACTTTCGGCAACTTTCACTTTTGTATGGGGCTTATCCGATTGTTGCGTAACACATGGTTACTTCGTTGAGTTAATAATTAAAAAGAATAAAATAATTATACTAGATTTAAAAAATCTAAAAATCCCACGTTTTTCAATGTCCTAAAAAGAATAAAATAACCCTGCGGGGCAAAGCGAGGGGCCACTCAAAACGTGGGGGCGCATCTTTACAATAATCGGCATCAATGCATGTCATTCATCTCTTTAAAATCTCCTCTTAGTAATATGCGCCCCCACGTTTTGAGTGGCCCCTCGCTTTGCCCCGCAGGGTTATTTTATTCTTTTTAGGACATTGAAAAACGTGGGATTTTTAGATTTTTTAAATCTAGTATAATTTTTTCTACAATGAGTGACTGCAGGGTGAACGTATGTTTTGGTGAAGATGAGCGCCATACCAACAATATTTACTGTTTTTCTTTTACATCTATAAATACTTAATAATAGTGCGATAGATATATTAGTGATAATAACATGAGCTTTATAACTAAATACGAATAACGTCAGCAGTGTTGTTGATTTCTAATATGGCTACTATGATTCCATTAACGCATACCATAAAGCTAAAAATATACAAAGACAAAATAATACTGTTAGGTTTGGAAGTGGACGTATGAATAAGATATCATATTTAATCCTAATCTTTTAGTTTCAATTAGACATGTTTCACTACTAACACACATAAAATAACTTAGAACGGAGACAATCAAGTTTAAACGAGTCTTAACTTAGTTTCGACAAATATATTTTATTTATTTATAAAATTTTATTGACCACAATATAACACTACCACAATAGACGGACTTATGCCAAAAGCATTATCTACCAGTCAACCGTTGTTTAAAAAAAGTTCATTAATGCGCCAAATTAGAAAACATATATTAAACTACAAAACATATCTATTAATGCATATATAAGATATACATATATAAATATCTTATATATGCATTACAATATAACACATGTACCCACACTAGTAAGAAAGTGACGAATGACGAATAACGCCTTAATAAACTTTGTACGAGATACGCTCGAACTTTCTTTTTGAAGGCGAATTTACTGATAAATTTTAGAGAAGGCTGTTACAGAGTATAGCATATATAAAAGCATAAGGAATAGCAGCATAAAGAATAAGGGAGTTAGCCATAAAGCCAGAATGAAATAAGGAAGTGAAGAGTGCTAATAAATTGATTATATAGTAAATAGGTAAACGCTTTACCGCTATCTTGTCTGATGGGAAGCGATTATGCGATCTAGGATCTCTCGGGAAAAACAGACTCAGGCAAGGAGTTCCACGCTTAGGCGGTACGAATCACAAAATTGGAACAAAAACGCTAAATGCTACTCTTTGGTATGTTTATCAACCATAATTATAATCGTGGCGCCTATGATGAACGAAGTTGGCGGGCGTGATCGTTACAGAGATATTGTAATTTACATTTAAGTATCCAGGAGAATTGTGATTGATGAGAATATAGAATATAGCTATAGCATAAGAATATAGAATATAGCTTCGTTATCATATATATATGTACATGCATTGCAGTCTCAGCTGCCTAAGTCGACGGAATGGAAGCAAATTAAGCTGTAAAATTGTATTATCAAAACTAAAGATCTAATAGTTATTATTAGATTACTTCTATTGCAGTAATGCAATTAAAGTAATTATTGCTTTGATGAAGGTAGTTGACATGCACCAAATATCTTTTGTTTTCTTAAGATGATGAAAAACACTGTTGCACTTTTCAGCACTCGATTACAGCAGGACATGAGTTGAGGCTTTTTGTTACTTCAATAGGGATATTTACGATTATTACATTAAGTTTTGGGTTTCTTGGTTAATGATATTTCAAGTAAGTTTTACCTTATTTAGTTCTTAAACTTCCGCGCACATTACACAGTTGGATAAAACACTTTTTACGGATTTTGCGCATATTTTATTTTGTATTTAATCCTGACGTTTCGACTCCTGTAAAGGATCACAGGATGACTTAGATAATGGTTGTCATGTATTTTCTACTACCTTCACAATATTTTAATCGGGCACGTTTCTAATTGTTAATTGTTCCTTATTGTTATTTATAAATAAAACACTTTGTTTTGTAAATAAAACACGTTGTATAATAAACACTAAGAACGTGTCTGATTAAAATATTGTGAAGATAGTAGAAAATACATGAAAACCATTATCTTAGTCATCCTGCGATCACAACTCCTGTAAAGGAGTCGAAACGTCAGGATTAAACATAATATAAAATATGCGCCAAAATCCGTAAAAAAGTGTTTTATTCAAAAGTTTTACCTTTTTTTAGATAATTTTCTTTTCTGGATATGTAATTGACTTTTGGTTAAGAACAAACTTTTTTGAAAGTCTGAGTATTTTTAAACATACACAAAAAAATATTATAGGAAATAGATATCAGGCCATATAATATGTACATTGTGGTTGTTGTTTGTTTCACTTTTATAAGTACTTTTATAAATGACAGGAGTAGCCGAATCACATTTTTTTTTATGCTTTACCTACACTGATAAATGTTTTATCACATTCTTTTGAATTATTGCAAAATACATCTGCTACACCACAAAGCAGAGAAGATGTCTTCTACGTTCGTTCTTTTAAAAATTTTCATAGAATTTTTAGTATTACATTTGGAAGAACAATATTAGTGCTTAAGAGAGGCTAACTAGCTGCTATGATCATATAGTAAACACGATTTAATATAGATTTGTAAATCACTTTAACGTTACAAAAAACTATTACATAAAAAAATATGTAGGTGTGAGTCGAGTAGGTTTAGAAATTCTACAAACTTAATCAAATGATTTACACAACTACTTTCTTATTTTTCTTGTCGACTTATTGAAAAAAATATTCCATAGCAGACTCAAACAAAGGGTTGAATCTGCCGAGAATAGAGCCCATATTTTATTTTTTAATTTCAAAGTTCATTCAATGGAGATTGCTACAATATCTTTTCTTTAAATTTAAGTTCTTTTGCAGCTTTTATAAAAATTATGTCTTGTAAAATTATTTCCATCAAATTTTGACACATAAATTTTAATAATATAATAAGAGACCCTTCTTTAGTTGTCACCACTTTGCATCCATTGATTGATATACTTTTACTGATACCTAAATAAAATTTTCTATTCCAAATAGTTACATGTTACAAATTTAACAATTAAGATGTTTAACTAGGCGACGCAGTCGCTAAGCATTAACCTTCGCTAGCACTATAAATTGGAGCGGATCGTAAACATTTAAGAAAATAAAATAAATAATATTTAGTAAATTTTATAATTCCATAATAATGAAAACTTCCAAAAAGCGCGCGCTTTTTGTTTCAATAGAAAATCCAATAGAGCCAATGTTTTTGGTCATAAAAAGTTATGAATTTAAAAATTCGGTCACAATCTGGTCCTAAAAGTGTTGATTCAATTCCACACAAAAATTATGAAAATCGGTTAAGAACTCGGGAAGTTATAGCGCAACAGACATAGCGTTATTAAAGCTGATCCATGCTCCACTCGCTTCGCTCGTTTTGCTCCAATAATGTGAATAACAAAACAAAATACTAGATAATAAACTGAGTAATAGAAGTACTCTTAATCACATTAATCCCAAAGGAATCTGCGCTTGAAACAATAAAAAGCGCCCAGCAAACACCATAAGCAAACACTTCACAAGTGCAATTAATCAACGGGGAGTTCGGTTTTTCCAATACATATTTGCAAATATTTGTTCGTGTTTTTGTGACTGCTGAAAACTAGAAACACCAATACTCACTTTTCTTTTATTAAGTCTATACATATGAAGCTTCCGATTTTTTCGTTCGCATAACAGTTTTTTATAGGTTTGCTTTTTGTCTAAAAAAAAAACACAGTCACGTACACAGAACACGGAAAGAGGTCACGTATTACTGACAACTACGATTAAAAGTCACTAATTAGTGAAAAACTCATCTCTCCTAGTAGGAATATCGACTATTATCAAGTAGTAAAAGCTTATCTTGACAACATAAAAGTGAAGTTCTTTCTATAAATTTTGAGAACTTCGAAAGCGCAGAGGTAAGTGCATTCGGTTTACGGTTGCAGGAGTTAAGCAACTTGCGATTACCAAAGAAATAACTTTTTTTACCTCCAACTTGCCCCGAAAGGCAATAGCCCACGTTGTGGATTATGGCCTATTAAAGACTGACTTTTCGTTGGAACATTAATGGATTAATTACGACGATTAATATATTTATTAGCAAATTTGTGGGGGATATCTACATATTTACTTATTTAATTCCTCATTACACAAATAGCGGACTTAAAGCTAAAAAGAATTATCTTATAGTCAACCAGTGAAAGTTAAATAAAACTAGTAGAGAGCGGAGATTCACAAAATAAAACAAGAAAAATTTAAACGCAATACAAAGTTGCGAAAACAATTTTAAAAGGCCGAGCAAGTAAATATTTTTGGAAAATAAATGTAAAATCTACAGTATTTATAAATATAAAAACACAAATGTATTTAACGCTGTGTACCTATGTAAAAATGTGCCTCATTTAGAGCCATTACACACTACACTTTATAAACGCGCCGTCGACGCACGCTTGTATGTATAGCCACTCACGCAAGTGAAACGCAGCTTAACTATGAATTTATTTAAGTGGTCAAAGTTCTACCTTTGAATACCTGCATAAATTCAATCTCATGCTTGAATCGGTATCTGTATCGATATTGTATTGATACAAACGTATAAGACATGCAAAAAATTGCTTTGTGGAAACAAAAGAAACGAGCTACCTATAAGTGTCTGACGCGCGTTTCTATAACGCGCATCGACTGCACTTTATATCGCCTTACCAATCAAATTGGACACAATTTCACCAACAATGTTTTTATTCATGACAATAATAAAGTTATCATAATTTAAGATATTTCCTTAAAGTGCAACACTTTTCTCATTAACCTAAAACCTGGTAAAAGGTTAAGAGGCGACAACGCGATTCGGTGGCCTTTGACCTTTGGCGGCATCTTTATTGCGCGCCGTCAAAGCATGCAAATCTTGTCTTCTTTATCTTTCTTTACACTTATCCTATTACGGTTATTTGTTCGGAGCAAAAGTATCGTGCTTGACATGTGGAGCTGTTGAAAGGTGTATGAAGAATCACTACATAGTATAAAACAAAGTCGCTTTCTCTGTCCCTATATCCCTATGTATGCTTAAATCTTTAAAACTACGCAACGGATTTAGATTTTTTTTAATAGATAGAGTAATTCAAGAGGAAGGTTTATATGTATAATACATGCATAATATAGTAGAGCATTGCATCCGTGCGAAGCCCGGGCGGGTCGCTAGTAGTAAATAAAAGGTAAGAACTCTTCATGAGAGTCTATCTTCAACGAGTGCAGGTTTCTTATACTTAACTGGCTAGATCATTAAAATACTTGTGAAAAATACTCTTATATCTAAGGCTAGTCTATATTCACCTTATGATCATTATGATATAAAACAGATACGGGCAACGAAACCTCAAGATAAACTTAAAAATATAAATATCTTTATTACAATGGCAAATCGGTAATTCAATATGGTGGTGGGTCAAATAGGTGTGATGGCGACTGTACATCATGTTAATTGTCATTGTAATCCGTTTTTCAAATAAATTATTATGCAAATATATTAGTTTCAAGTTTCAGAAATTTCCAACAGACTATACCTATTTGCCTATTTGGCGACCGTTTGGTGCAACGATCACTACGATCCTGCCTTTCTCACCGACGACAGTCCTGGGTTCGAATCCCGGAAGGGGCAGATGTTTGTATGATGAATACGAGCATTTGTACCTGAGTCACGGATGTTTGTATATATTTCTATGAATATTACTTATTTGTGTATAATATATGTATGTCTATCCGTTACCCTAGTATCCATAACACAAGCCTTACAGTGCTTACTTTGGGCTAGGCTAATTGGTATGAAGGTAAGAAATATTTATTATTTATTTATTATTATTTATTATACAAACGTAAAGATAGCGCATATTTTGTGGAAATTTGTACGATCATTCTAACACTCACTTCTATAGAACGAGTAAATATTGCGTCACAACAATTTAGTGTTCAACTGTGCCTGTTCAACTCTGTTCTACAAACAGGTGCGGTTGAGTATTCTATTTCTATATGTAGCTATCCATTCAGTATCTACTTGATACTTTGGCAGTGTCGTGCAATCGACATTGTGGGCGATGTGGAGGTCTCCAACGAAATCTAACCTCTGCATTTAGGCCGGGTATTGCAGCCCTCAGAGCCGTATATCATGTATACTGTAGCAAAAGTTCTAAGAAACTCTTCTCCTTCATCCTTTCCTCTCTTTTATTTCAAAAAAGCATACGTGCTGGTCTTCGGTGTCATCGTCATATTTTACCTATCGTACCATTGCTCTCAATGAAATTTGGTAAATTATTTCTGTGCAGCACCACCAAAAAGAAGCTCTTGAAACACACTTGTTCACTTCCTTCTACAGCATGAGGAACGTGAAGAAGTACCTTCCAATGCTGCCTCACCTTGGCAGCTAGTACAGCATATTCCTGCTTTATAAGATATCTTCGTACCTGGACTCTGCTGCCATACACATAAATGATTGCTTAACGACTATGAAGCACAACATCATAGTATGTCTCTTGTTAAAATTATGACCTTATATTTTATGATATTACATATTTACAATTATGAATAATTATCACATTTACATTACAAATCGTTAAAATATTCCTCTAAAATATAAAATGTCCTAACTCTTCATAATTTCTTCAATTAAATATCAAACTTTTTACCCTTAAGGGACTTCAATATTAAAAAAATTATAAGTTCATTTGTATGTTTATGTTTATAAATATCAAATAAACCTAATTGTGCAGTTAAAATGAGCGCAGCATCCAAAACTAATTTAATCAGAATAAAGAGTAGAATCGGTTAGTGTATTTTCCGATACAGTCTAATTTCATTTAAATATATTTTGCTGTAAACAATCGTACTTATATAGGTATGTATCTGCTATTGAAAAAAATATTATTTGCTTTAAGCTCTACTTGAATCCCATTAAACTGTTAGCTCGCTTGCATTCTGACCATTATAAAATAAAAAACGAACACAATAATAAAGGAATATAAAAAATGCAATTTATGACGCTTTAAAAAATATTTTTAATTTTATGTACATAAAACATATAACATTGTATTTGTATATTTGAATAAAACACTTTTTTTACGGATTTTGCGCATATTTTATTATATATTAGCATCCTAGGATGCTACGCGAGGCTATTGAAATCAGGAAACATTTTGTTTTATAATTTTTTTATATATTTTTATGTATTTTGAATGCGATCTTATAAGATAAATTATTATAATAGAAAAATACTAGAAAAAATTGATTCGAGTCACAAGTGAATTCTCAGGCGGGAAACGAACCCGCAACCTTTGGAAATCCGGTCCAATGCTCTCCCAATTAAGCTACCGACCCTTGTGAGCACTCGTCGAAATTTTCTAGTACTTTTCTAATTTTTACGCTGTAGGCCAGCGTTGTTTCATCAATGAGAGGAACATTCTCTCGTATTCGAAAGAAACATTTTTACAAATGTTTGAGCAATCGATTAAGATGAAACAGCCATTTAGTTTTATAATTTTTTTATATATTTTTATGCATTTTCAATGCGATCTTTTAAGATACGATTACATTGTATACTACTGAGTCTACTACCAGTTTGGAAATTGGGAGGCCCTTCCGAGAAGAACTAGCTTAAGAAACTCGGGCAGGGGGATCGACTTCCATCTTACTGTTATGATTTGCAAAAAGAGCTAACTACATCACCAGGTGTTGCAATGTGTGTCTTTGGAGTACTAATTTATTAATTATTGAATCCCAAGCAGGTGATACGCTCCAACCTTCGTCTCTATTGAAATTAGGATGTTTCCTGATATATTATTTTAATAGAAAAATACTAGAAAAAATCGACTCGGGTCAAAAGTGAATTCTCAGGCGGGAATTCCCGCCTCCCAATTTCCGAACTGGTAGTAGACTCAGTAGTATACAATGTAATCGTAGTGAGAATTTAATAATTAAATAAAATGTAAAAATTAAACATTTTGATTTATATAAACCAATTTATTAATTAGGAATGTGCCCGACTAAAATATTGTGAAGGTAGTAGAAAATACATGACAACCATTATCTTAGTCATCCTGTGATCACGGCTCCTGTAAAGGAGTCGAAACGTCAGGATTAAATGTAAAATAAAATAAAATATGCACAAATTCCGTAAAAAAGTGTTTTATTAAAATGTGTAATGTGCGTGGAAGTGTATAGTGTGTAGTGTACTGACTCGACAATGGATCTTGAAGGATGGCGGCGCTGTTACGACACATATCATTCAAACAGAAATTGAAATTTCATCAATAAACATTGTAACTGCTATAACTTTACCCACACGTTTCATTATTATTTCAATACCTCATTATGTTCATATAAAATTTATATCTATCTAGTATTCCGCTTGCGGGGCAATACAGGTAAAGCATCTGCTGTCAAAGTTTCAACTGGGGTCGAATTTGAATTAGAATGGCGCCTGATTGGCCACCAGGTACCGTAGAACTTCATCAGTATGTTTTAGCTTAAGTTCGAGCAACGTAGCTAAAACCAACTTACCGGTTCAACAAATGGTGGAGTATTTGCGGTTCGTGAAACTGTTAAATGGAATATAAACTGCTTGCTGGATGTAAGCTTATGTATTAAATGATGTTGAAAAATAAGGAACGAAGAAAGGGTTATGAAAACTAGTGGGTGCGATGACAGAAATCGGACTTATGATAAACTTTTTTTTGAATCACACCAAGAAAGTATTTTACCTTAACCTGAATGTTGATAAGGCCAGAAGACGGCTCCAAACTTTACCTGGAATCCTCAACAACAAAATACATGCATTGGGGCATAAAATCATAGTGATGATTCACTGGATGGAAAAATAACAAACTACTGACCATAGGAAACTTATTAACGAACAAACCTAATCTAATTAATAACTTCTACACTAGTTTATAGATAGGGGCTGTATCCCATAAGAATTGCTTGCTTTAAACCAATTGGTATGAGTTTATCCTCTCTACATAACTTACACAACATAAAACACTTAAATGGTTAATATTCTTAAAAAACCTAGTTTCGATTTTGTAGAACTATAAGATAAACATTTTTAAACGGACGAACCAACAACGCATTTGATTTTCGTGTATTTATTTGATACTAAAGTTTAATGTATAGACGGAAACTTTGTTTATTTAAGTGAGATCTGCTTTCGAGATAATGGAGATCGAACTTCACATTGTGCACTTTGTCGGTACAATGTGAGAATCAGATACACAAGGAATCAGAAACCCCCATCTTTACAGCAAATCTTATGAAAACTATGTTCCCGCAAGATACAAGTATTATTTCATTACGACCACATTAATACGACACTCGCTCGCGTCTCGTCGTGATGTCACACGACACAACAAAGGCTGTCAAGCGACGTTGCCATTCTTTGTCCTGTCGCTAAAAAGAAAATTGGCTTCTCCCGGCTGAAAGGAATTCGATATTGAAACTTTCGTTGAACATTACAGATTTATTAAGGTTCCATGAAATAGGTAGGTTCTGTATATTAACAAATATATCGTCCAAGTGATTAACGATATAGTGGGCAAAGAATTGTAGGTATTGATTTTTTCTTTCAATTACTGTTTAAAAGTTTCTAAACTTGTTGTGCGTTGGGATACTTTTACAACCTTTCAAGAGTTAGATGTTAAATCGAATTGAAAAGCAAGTATTTTTCGTCGGTCCTAGGATATAAACCATGCATCCGTCATCTAGAAACGAGTTATACTCGATACTTCAACAATGTAAATACAAAGATACGCAAATACACATATTAGCAGTAAATAAAATGACAGTTTTATTTCATCTATACCAATAAATAAAATAAAAATGTCTGTTGGTGTAATTAAATAAAAAAATATTAAGACAAAATTTAATTCATAAATTTTCCAGCTTTTGTCTTTCTGTTTGATTATACTCTGAAACAGCGCGATAAATTTGAATATAAGTTGTAAGAATTAAAACAGTAAGTTTTGTTCTAAAATCCCTTCTATGTCATTTTGATATTTTGCAAAGTCCAGAAGTCTAAAGCACGAATATCTAACTTTTATCAAGCATGCAGCCAGCCATTTCCGCTGTCGTGTGAAATGATTCAGTCCTAAGGTTTGATTTCTTACCTACTATCTTCGTTAAGATTACAGTATATATAGTTCAGCCAAATCCCTTGTCTAATAAAAGAAATGAAACTCCACTTTATATATCCACAAACTGTAAGCCTTTCCAATTTTTTGTGAACACAAATAAATCTGTTACAGAAATGGAGGCGTAAACCCATAATATTAATATTATGATATTTACGGCACACACATAAAAACGAGGTTGCCTGTTTTCCAAGCAAAAAAGGAGACTTATCGCTGTGACGTCACATCCGTTGACGTAAATCAGGACCGGAAGACAGGTTATGGCCTTAGAGCAGTTAGCGGGAACATGGGCGAAATCCGTCTGGATTTATGACTCCAGAAGGACACGTTTGGAGGTAATGTTGAAAGTCGTGTCCTCGAATTTAAAGCTATGCTGAATTCAAAAGCATTGTAAGGATATTCAAAGATTCACACAGAATTCACGTTTACGGAAAAATTATAAAGTCACATTTTGAAACATATGCATATGACAATATATCCTCGCATATCAGAGAACGTGTAGTATTCATATAAAGTTCATGCAACCTTGTTTGTTTTGTTTGTGCACCCAGTCATTGATAAAACACTATTCCGATATTGTTAAACACCTGTTCCTGGAGTATGGTTTTAATGTGGAATTGGTTAAGTTAAACTTAAATACATTCATTTATATTATGGAATATCCTACAAATTAAGCTACCACTTAATATCACATCTCGCTAAACGCCAAAGTGACCGTCCAATTGAGCTACCCAGTCCAATTGACAGCCCCCTGGAATTTCTTCAAGTGTTGGTTAAGCTAAACGCCAGCCTTCACGTTCTAGGTAACCTATAGCTTTGTGACTGCGACTCGTCGAATTATTTCTAGTAAAAATTTCTTATCCACTTGTCAGTCCGCTACCGCGCGCCTCACCCCTCTCAACAGTATCAATTCTGCGCGAATTGTGAAAAAATAATTTCGGACTCTTAGATAAAATTGCCATTTTATCGCTAGGTAATGAAGCTAGGTCTAAACAAAAAATACTACAGTAAAGCTGATTAAATAAAGAATCAACTGATTAAATAAGATTTGGATCTCTGTAATTCAATAATTAATAGTAAAAAAAAACAGTAGGCCATGCGGTAATTTGATTATGGTAGCAATTGCTACCAGAGACTGACAAGTGGTTAAGATATAAAAATCTAGCAATGAGATGTTAAATAACAAACAAAAACAATAAATCTGACAGTCGGTAAATCGTCAGGCGCCTGACGGTTCAACATCAATATCATGAGTAATTTTTATAAGTAGCGTCTGCTAACTCCATCATCAATTTTTCATAGCGAGACAAACACTCGATCTTACAAATAAGCCTTTTTGTATTTGATTTGTTTTCTGACGATTTTAATCCTGAAAGCGATACTCTTAATCGTCACCTAATCGAGTGATCTATTACTAGACAATAAATTTCAATTGCCTGTGAATTAACTAAACGATATTAAATTATTTAGCCCGAAAGGAAACGGTACAGTAAAGTTAATCCCGGGAAACATCTTTTATCTTTTTACGGACCGTGAGAGGCATTCAATAAAAACGACTCCTCATGATTTTCCAATATAACCTAAGCATGCCAAATTTGAAGTAGATTTTAAGCCTTGATGTGTAGGAAATACGGTTTCTTTTGTACTTTCAATAAGAGGTCAAGAAGCGTGCCTTACATTCAAAATTATTGGCAACATCTCCCAGTTCGGAGTAGCGTTTGAATACAAATGTTTGTGCCTTAACTGTTTCCAATACCTGCTTTATTATTATTGGTATTAGTTACAGATATAATTCTGGATGCTGCGATCTCTATTATTTCACCCACATTGAGAAAGGTTGTACAATTTGCGAAATTCGGCACAGGAATGGAACATTTTAGATAAATCACATGTTAACAATATTTAATATCGACAGAAAGCTTATGAAATACTAGCGCTGCGTTTGTTTGTCATTGCCTACTTTTAACCCTTTCCGTTAAAATACAAGTTTAACACTTAACATGTAGTTTTATTCCTAATGCAAAACTTTTTAAAACCGATCTTACTTTTTAGTGTCAAGAAATATTTTTTGTATAGGACGCCCAAATAAATCCACGAGCATACTCGATGGCACCATGTTACAATAACGCACTACGAGTATTCTCGTAGCTGGCACGGAAAAGGTTAAAAAAAAAATTATACGTAATGTATCGCTTTTGTTTATGTGAAATAATGGACTTTACAAATCGTGAAAGAATTTTTCATGGTTCCCTATAAATGATCCTCTACATATAAATATACTAAAAATGTTTCTGTTAATTAATATTATTATAGACTTTTAATTACCGTCGATCGATATTTTGTGATTAATAGTAACAATATATGTCTGTTAAATTATTAGAGAAAATTCAAATTATTGAAACGATACAATCAGATAGAAAATTAATGTAAATTATTAAAATAGAAAAATACTAGAAAAAATCGACTCTGGTCACAAGGGAATTCACTTGTGACCCGATTCGATTTTTTCTAGTATTTTTCTATTATAATAATTTATCTTATAACATCGCATTGAAAAATGCATAAAATACATAAAATTATTTAAAAAAAGAAAGTTAATGGTTTTTAATAGAAATAAAAATAAATGTATCTTTTTACACGAATAATTTCTTTGGTGTATTCCCTGGCCATACTAAAGATTTATGAGTTCTGTATCCTGATAGTAGCGGACATCATTTGAAACAGGGAGATATTAATGTCTTTTGACAATATTAAAAAAAGACACTAATTCCAATAAATATTGAATGAACAGACAACACAATATGTCAACCTACCACAAATTATAGAAATTTCGCAAATGATATTGAACCCTATGCATTGACTTTGATGACATATACACATATATTTGACAGTTTTGTTCAGGTTGACGTGCTCTTGACTGTAACTTCACATTTATTATTTGTTTATTTACTTTGTGCCAAGTCTGTTATGCATGCCTAGTATATGCAATTCGTCGAGTAGGCATCGCCCCGATTTCACAAGACAACAACCGAATGCACGAGCCGCTGACCCCACGCAACGTGACCACGCGGCTGACGTCGTTCACCGCATCGTGTATATTTCATAACGCATTCTTGTACCTACCATCGGTCGAGCATTAATTATATTTCATTGTAATTTTAATTATAAGTTTCTATTAAATATTTTTTTTTGGAACTTCCGCTGCGGAGTAACTTAATTAGTCTCTTCCACAATGAATTAGTTGCCAAAACAATGTGTAACACTAATAGAATAGCTTGCTTAGACGTTAAAAAACTCCTTTTATCATGCTAAAAGTTTATAGTAATCAGGCTTTCCTGTTAAAAAAGATCTCGGTGAAACTTTACAATTGACTCTGTAAAGCTTAAATATTGTTTCGAATGAAGACTTAGATTGTCATCGGATTCAAAAGTTTTAAATATTCGAGGGGGTAATTTCCGACAAAAGAAAAGCTCGGAAAGTCCTCTTTGAGGCGTAAGGCGTTCTTCATAAGGCGTTTCAATCAAAACTTTTTGAGTCAATCAAAATTAGTAATTGATTAGATTCTTCAGCAAACTGTCATTAATTCTAATAGCCAACGTTGTATCAGTACAAATATGATAAATGTATAGCTACCTATAAAAGTATATTAGATCCCAAGATATTAGTTACTTGTCAAAAAACTAGTTGGTTGGTTGGTGACTATCGAAAAGTTTCGTAAAACACCTTCAACAAAAATTCACCATATTTTTACATATTAATTGACGAACCATTCGCTTCCATTTATTGACAATCTATTAATTTATCAATGTGTCAATAAAGAAAAACGTGTTAATGATCCCATTTCAATAAAAAATTATTTCTCAGCTTGTACAATACTATTCTTGGGATAATAAATACAGATAAAATGGTCTTTAATAAATAAAAGCATATACAATGCTTCATTGGCTTTCTAAGTCCTGCGTCGGGAGAAAAGTACTACGAAGACAAAAGAAAAATCTACTATTACGATGAAAGGATGTTATACAGTAGTGTCATTAAAAAAAACAAGGTTATTTACACCTCGCATTCTTGGCTTTTAAACATCATTGATATGGCAATAACCTCTGTTAATGAGTATATTGTTAACCTCATTATTAAACTTTGTTATAAAAAGTAAAACCTCTACCCAAAAATGAGCCTCTTGTATTTTGAATAGCAAGTTTACTTTTGTTTTTAGTATGTATAAATATCGCTCATTGTGATAATAGTGTAATAATAATTTCCGTACATACATATAATTTTCATAGATATATTGAGACGCGAGTTAATGTTTTACTTTTCCAATATATATATCTTATATGATAAATTATTAAAAAAAAAAAATGGAAAAAATCGACTTAACTCGCAAGTTATTCTCAGGTGGGAATCGAACCACCACCTTTGGATGTTTGGTTCAATGCTCTCCCAATTGAGCTACGTAATATGAGTTTCACAACATTCCATAAGTCATTGTAGAAAATAACTAAAATAAACCATTCTTGCCATTGCGATATTAGTAATTTTTTTAATGGCTCCTGCTCCCTGCATATTAGGATCTCAGAATTGATCATTGAGTCTAAAGTAATGCCTAAATAATTTGTGGAATTACAAGCCTCAAGTTAGGTAAAGCAATCACGCTTAGTTTTATTCATCCTAAATCATAATAAAAATGGGTCCTATATCGACCCTTGGAGCACGCCCATATTGATTGGTGCTCCACAGGACTTAACTTTGCTAACTACTACTTTCTATAATAATGTCTAATGACTACTCTTTAAGGGTCTAAAAATAGTTTTCAGACTCCACAATATTTCATCTTTCTCAATGATGTTTTATGGTTAGCACAATCAAACGCCTAAATTGCATAGAACACAAAATACATATTATACGACTCGATGTTAAACCTTTGTCAATATATTTGTTAAATCCTTGGAATACGAGCAATACTATGTTCAATACTACAAACTACATATTCAATAATCTTGTGCAATTATCGATATTACACAATTCTATTGAGTTCTAGCCAAGCTCGATTATACCGAGTAAGTACAGAGACGATTCAATTAAGATTCGTAGTACTAAGCATTGTACGTGAAAGTCTGCCTTACACTGTTCTTTTGTTATTATTCGTAAGGCATAGAGGTCGAAAAATACAGTTCTTCCGTCTGATAATAAAATAAATAAAATCATATTAAATAGATGTACTTACTAAGAATAAATTAGTTTAAAAACGACTTTTTTAATATTCTTTCAAAATTCACAGAGGCCACTTTTTGCAATATTTTTCATATGATATATCCTTCTCTAGTTATTAATTATGATATCCTTTTAATACACCATATTTGAAAGGTGATGCAGCGAGTTGCGGTGCTCGTGTGACCCGGCCGGAAGTAGGTGGCGCCGCCAAGCGTGACGTCACCAACTAGCTTCCGGCGGACGTGTCTTCGCTATGGTTTATTTCAGTGATTTTTACACAAACTGGAGATTAATTAAGTAAGTAAGGAGGCTACCTTGAGTAAAAGTTTAGAAATAAATATTATTTTGAATATCGTAAATTGTTTGATAAGAAATAACATCACTAAATTAAAAACATCACTAAAACTAAAAACCTCAAACAAACAAAAGAAAACAAAAAAGGGTTGTCTAATGTAACGGTTTCTTTTGAGGTGTAGTTTTATTAGATACTTAAGTAACGAATAGACAGACATATATGAAACGTAAATACAGGTACATAGTAATGCTCGTAGGTATTTATCCCATAATCAGATAGCACTGATTGGGTTAAAATACACATTATCTTACTACTTGTCCATTGGCATGCCGAGAAGGGAGGAGAGGGAAGCTGCTCCCTGAATTTTTTTACCCGTGTACTTACAAGAAAAAAATCATTTACCCATAAACGAACGAATAAATACTTCTCATTGTACAAACCGTAATATATAAATGGCCACACAAACACAAGAAGACGTCCAAATGGCGGCATTTTCACTAGGAGCAATTTCTCGCAGGAAACCTTGAGATGAACAGAAGAGAATAAGACTTTTACCATTAAAAAATACGACTCTGATACCGTAGCTGGCGCTGTACATGTGTATTTGAGCTGTATAAAAAAATGAAAACACGATATAATAAAACACACCACCCATCTGATGATGAGTTCTTCTTATAATGTTTTTATCCTAAGGATGATTCCTATGTAACTATGTAATAAAAAATATAGAGCTTTGATAAGGTATTTAGCGGTATACCGATGTATATGAGCTTTAAGTAAAACACAATTCTGCAATCAACTCAATACACAATCCAATAAGACCGAATATTCATCTGATGATGAGTCTGTTCTTCTTATAATATTTTTGTCCAAAGGAGGATTTATTTTGGAGCAAAATAGTGTAAGAAGAATTTACACTGCGCGATCCCAATGCAGATTGATGAGCAGCCGAAACTAAAGCTTTAACATGTCATCGGAAGCGCTAAGAAGTTTAAAATTATAATAATTGGTTACCCATCCGATAACAGGCCATTATGAAAGTTGCTTAACTTCAGATTTTTATACAACAGTTAAATATTATAGAAGTTATAGAAGCACTTGTGTTATAGAATTCAGTAACAAAGATGGTACTATAATACCAAAACCCAAGCCAATATAGGAAGATCGCTTTTTAAACTGACACGGCCGGGGTTTGAACTCAGGAGTAGAGGAGACTCGGAGTGTTGTTACCACAAAAATCGGTATGCAAACCACATGAACACGTATGTAGTCGAATTTAAGGCAGAAAGCGCTAACTACTGCACGATCTAGTTCGTTTATCTATTGTAATGTTGTTTTATACAAAGTCACATAATACAAGTTTTGTTTACCTGCACCATGCTTAATGGGCGATAAAATATTTAGTTCAGCGATAGCTTAAGTATGCGCTCGCCGGAAATAAGTGCCACTGGTGTGCGTGGTGTCGTCAGCTAACTTCCGCCAAATGTGAGTGACGCTGAGTTTATTCTGAGGGCGTCGAAAAAGGTTGATGAATCAGCGTTTTCAGAAATAACCCTGTCTTTTGCGGGTAAATCCAAAGGCTCATAGTGAGCTACCGTTCCATTAACCTTGGATTAGTTGTGTAGCTGTGCGGCGTCACGAAGAAGGTTAAAACGATTCCTTCAATTACTGATCAAATAAATTATCTGCTATTATATCATTGTCCTTTTAATAAACGCGCAGATCAAGAGTGATTGTTTTAGGGACTATAATATAATGATATTTCTTACATTCACGCTTATTAAATCAGACCAAACTAATGAAATGATTAAACTAACACACATAACATAGTATCTATAACACAAGCTTTATGTTATACGGATAGAAATACATTAAATGATACATAGATAACATTAATAGGTATATATACCAATACCATGAGAATTTAGGTAGGAATGCTTGCATTTAAGGCACATTTTTCACTACCGGCCTTCGAACCCAGCACTGTATGGTTTCGCAGGTAAAGTCTCCACGTCCAAGCCGGTGATCTCTTTAAAGAATATTAAATCGTAATTTGCCTGAATATGGCACATTTTGTTCTTAAATTAACTTATATCAAATTATTTTTTGAACGTATTCACATACATATAGGTATATGTATGTATACAAGTACCTTCTTACCTATATATTAGTGTTCTTTAGCTATTGTAATAAACGTTTACTAGATACAACAAGAAGAAGGAAGTTTGAAATTGAAAAAATAATCTTTTATATAATGTCAGCATTACGAATTCGACAGGAATGGTATAAAAAGGTTATCGCTCTTTCTGTATCTATATTGTATCTATATGTTTTATTGTTTTTTACTTTATACAAATCACTATTTGTTTTGACAAAGATATAAATATCGTATACACAAAGGAACGGAAGATGCAAAATGTTAAAGATCTACTAAAGGTGTACAACTGTCTAAAAAGTCTGCACAACTTATTTTTTGGACCCTTTTGGACTCTGGGCATGTCCATATATATGTATACCCGTAGAATCAGGTTATATCCTTATATTGACGACAAATAGCTGTGATATGCCATAAGAGCTACTTTTCTAGAAACTGCATTCCTTATTCTTCTAAGGGCATTAAATAATTTACTATAAGTGTCTCAATATAAGCTTTCAAGGGAGTCAAAATGTTATATACAAGATTGCAAAATAAATGCATTTCTAAATTTGGTGAAAAGTGTTTTAATATAACGACTGAGCGCAAAATTTAATGTTATTAAAAGGATTCGAATGCTGATTTTTAAGTGAACCTCTTGAGAAAAGGTATTATTGATTGATGGAACTGATGTTAAATAATTAGTCTTCACGAATAACCAATATATTGTTGAAGAAATATCTTTTCTTTTTGGTGATTTTAGCAATAAGGTAATATTTCAGGTAGCTTGAAAAGGAGGAGTGTTTTTTTTATATTTTTTGTTTTAAAAACCATACGAATGTTGTCTTAAGCTTCCATATGGATGCACTATTTATTCCGGGATTCCTTTTAGGATACGACTCTTCCAACCTCCTGACAAACAGTCCTAAATTAACTTAATTGAATAGCTCATTGTGCTTTTACGTAGTGTCCTATGTGAGCAATAGTTTCAAAACTATTTTTTTAAGTGTATTAAAAGAAATGTAACCACCAAAAATGTTTTTTATGATTTTACTCAACACAAAAGCAGCAATATAATTATCACAATTCTCTTTTTTTAGATATGACGACATTTGTTTATCTGAATTCACTCACATTTTTATTTATTCTTTCCTTAAAAACATAAACAGAAAAAACAGCCTCGCGTTTCCAAGTTTACTGTAATTGTTTCCAATAAGCTCCATAATCCTTTGACTATCATTATGAATTATTACAGTGTTGGAAATAAAATATCAGATATTTCTTATATTTTTGTGAAGCGGAAGTGTCGTTCAAGTATACGATATGTCTACGTTTCATACGGACCTTATCGATGTTTCATAAACATTGGACGTTCTTGGATTAAGGGTACCTTTACATTATCATATATATTCGTTTCAATATGTCAATAAAGAAAAACGTGTTAATGATCCCATTTCAATAAAAAAATATTTCTCAGCTTGTACAATACTATTCTTGGGATAATAAATAAAGATAAAATGGTCTTTAAGGCATAGAGGTCGAAAAACACAGTTCTTCCGTCTGATAATAAAATAAATAAAATCATATTAAATAGATGTACTTACTAAGAATAAATTAGTTTAAAAACGACTTTTTTAATATTCTTTCAAAATTCACAGAGGCCACTTTTTGCAATATTTTTCATATGATATATCCTTCTCTAGTTATTAATTATGATATCCTTTTAATACACCATATTTGAAAGGTGATGCAGCGAGTTGCGGTGCTCGTGTGACCCGGCCGGAAGTAGGTGGCGCCGCCAAGCGTGACGTCACCAACTAGCTTCCGGCGGACGTGTCTTCGCTATGGTTTATTTCAGTGATTTTTACACAAACTGGAGATTAATTAAGTAAGTAAGGAGGCTACCTTGAGTAAAAGTTTAGAAATAAATATTATTTTGAATATCGTAAATTGTTTGATAAGAAATAACATCACTAAATTAAAAACATCACTAAAACTAAAAACCTCAAACAAACAAAAGATGAGTTCACTCAACACAAAAGCAGCAATATAATTATCACAATTCTCTTTTTTTAGATATGACGACATTTGTTTATCTGAATTCACTCACATTTTTATTTATTCTTTCCTTAAAAACATAAACAGAAAAAACAGCCTCGCGTTTCCAAGTTTACTGTAATTGTTTCCAATAAGCTCCATAATCCTTTGACTATCATTATGAATTATTACAGTGTTGGAAATAAAATATCAGATATTTCTTATATTTTTGTGAAGCAGAAGTGTCGTTCAAGTATACGATATGTCTACGTTTCATACGGACCTTATCGATGTTTCATAAACATTGGACGTTCTTGGATTAAGGGTACCTTTACATTATCATATATATTCGTTTCGTGGCTATCGCACAGTTAAATAATATCATTTTAACCGGATTTACGACGAGTTAATTCTTGTCTTTTTTTCGACTTCTTTACAGGGGCCGTGATCACAAGATGACTATGGTTGTCATACTAACCCTTTTAATTGAGCACGTTGGTGAGGAAGGTGAGAGAAACTCGGACAGGGCGATCGATCCTTACATTTATTATTTACAAAAAGAGCTCACGAAATTACAAGCTCTTGCAGTGTTTTCTTTTTAGATATTATTTTACTGACTATGGGATCCCAAGTAAGTGGATAGCTCCAACCTTCATCTCTATTGAAATTTGAATATTCTGTATGTGACTGTATAGCCGCAGTAAACGTCAGGATTATAAAACGTAAAAAAACAAGAATTAAATATATAGTATACATAATTTTTTATCGGTTTTTTAATCCGGAGTAAGGTTGGAGTCTTTTGGGTTGAATTTTGACGTTTTATATGTTACTTTTGCATACATACATAAGATATAATGTTCATATTTATTTTAAATTTTGTATTCCTCATGCCATTTTTGTATAAGATTTATAATACGCCTGTAAAAAAGAACCACACTCCAATCCTTCAGGTAGGTCCTTATATAAGTATTCTTATATAATAAATCCAAGATAAGTAATGAATAAATATTTAAACTTAATAACAAAATAGTATTTACAATGTCATGAACACTGTTTTATAGGTTGAAGTGTTCCTTGTACTGACAAAAGATTTTATGGCACAATATTTCTCAATCATTCTGACGAGTATGATTCTTTCAAGCATAATAAGTCGTATCCAACGAACCAATTTTATTTGCTTCTGCAATTCACAAAGCTTCATTTGTCTATCAAATGTACATTAATCTTCACTACCGTAAGCTTTGCTGTATTTTATAGCTTTACTGTCATTGGCCGAAAAATATAAAAATTTGTTTCCCTTGCGTAAGGGTTGGCTTTTTCTTCAATGTGGAAATCTTGGGCCGTAAATAAGCAATGCAAGCAAATAGGTTCATGAATAATACGGTCTGCTCGAGACGTATGCGAGTTCACCTCGACACTTTCCTTGACAGGTACGTTTGTACGTTAAACGAGAGTTATGCTTACAAAAGTTACATTATTTGAAGATTTCTTATCTTCAAAATGTTTTAGAAAATATATCTCTATAGAAACAAAATACCGTATTCGAATATTTAGTAGCACATCGGTAGAATTTGTATTAGCAATTAGTTAATGAACTGCTTCAGTACAGTTTTTTTTATTGCTATCTTTAATCGCTCTGCTTGCTTAAGTAAGACAGTTTTATATGTTCAGTGCAAAAACCCCTCGTTGTAAGTAAGCAATAGAAATAAATAGGTCCATGAATAATGTGGTCTGCTCAAGACGTTGGTGCGCTGACGACCTCCGCACATCCTTGCAGACTTAAACTCTCGTTTCGGTAATAGCCGATAGTTTATTTTGCGACGTACCGTGGACGGCCTAATGTTTGATAATATTTCTTTTGAATTGTGGCCCGATTTATACACGCCTTTTTGTTGTTGCCTTACGGTAGATCGGAGGTGTTATTTAGGGGTGTTTTGATTTGTTGAGGTGCTCGGTAACCTCGTTGAGAATAAAGATTTCGCGAGTCGAGTTGCTTTTCTAAGAATTTGCTTTTTATTGCTTTTCGTATTTCACATGAGATTTATGGATGAAAAGGTGGTTTTATTTAATGTAATCTTTTTATCCTGTGATACTGTAACTGAATAAAAAATACGATATATACTGTTATAGTTTAAAAAGCTTTTTGCAATTATGTATAGAAAATGTGACAGTTGACAGTTTATTATTTATAAATTTTAATAAATTTAAACTTTAATAAATATGTGACAAACTTTGAATAAATGGCCAGGAACGAAATTTTAATATTAAGATATTCCTTATATTTATTTGAACACTAGCGGCCCGTCCCGGCTTCGCACGGGTGGACAAAGTTCCTTAAATTTTTTTCTAGCATTAAATATAACCTATGTTACTCAGCGTGTACGTAGCTTTTCAATGGTGAAAGAATTTTTGAAATCGGCTTAGTAGGTTTTGAGTTTATTCATTACAAACATACAAAAATATAAAAATACAAAAATACAAATCTTTCCTCTTTATAATATTAGTGTAGATGATATAGCATCCCAATTAAAAGGTATTTTTACAATTTCTTCTAGTGTCAAATGTGTTTTTTACCCCAGTACTTCATTTTTAGACGATTAGCCTTAGTATGAACAGGAATATATTGAGAAAAGCCAATTAACAACTGATCCATCAAGATCCACATTTGCAGTCGAGATTCAACAATGGAGTTTTTTCACAGAACGGAAAATACAGATTGCAAGAAAGAGGCCCAACTTCGTTATCCTGTAAAGTAAAACCAAATTCATGGAAAGTCCTACAATAAGATGGGCAACAAATTCGATCAGCTAATTCCATCGACGTAAAGCCTTGTTGGGTTCACGGGCAAACGAACGACGTTCTCCGCCAATACCATAAATTCGATTTTACTACAGGTACGTCCCTCAACATATTAAAATGTAAATCACACGGCCGATTTAATTTCAGGCTTGGAGAAGCTTAATGTTTGTAAATAAAGGACAAGAGGTAGCGGTAATATTTTAACAATTGTTTCATTTAAGGCGTCTAAAAAGGTCCGATCTATTTATTAATTCGGGATCTAGATGGCGCTGTGGTAAGAGCTTTCAGCCTATGATAGGTTAAACGATCATCATAAAGGCTGGTTAACGGATGGGTGTCCGGAAAATATTATCTCGAGCTTAAACCGTTAGTTCCTACTACATCTTGTGTGATGGGTTATGTTATGACGCATTTTTCTATATCTATAGTTAAGGTTAGGTTAGGTTAGTCAGTGATGATGATGATGATGATGATGTTAATTAATTAATTTATTTTTTATTTAAAAAGAATTATTGACCATAAATATAAAATGGTTCAAAAGGCGGACTTAATGCTAGTTGCATTCTCTCCCAGTCAACATCTGGGAAAAAACTTAAAAGATATATAAGGAGATATATACTTAAACTTATCAATTTAACGTATATAACAATACAATACGTTATATATAGAAACACTACATATAGAAACCAAATATTAGTCATCAATTTCGATGTCTTACTTTCTCGAAGAAATACGTACCTAACGCTATTTTGATATTGATATGCCCCTGCATAGCTAAAATAAACAAGGTCAACGTGCGAGTCTCTAATTCTAAATGAATTTCAGTGAATAAGTAACATTTCATTTCATGTTGATTTCAAAATAATCTTTGCATCAACTTATCAGATATTTGATATTTACGTATGAGTGATTTCTTTATGAGAGATTTCTTTAACGTTTATTCGAGAAAGAAATTTAATTAATATATCTTATTACTGAATAAGTGATTCCAGTTTCAAAAAAAAATTGCCAATAATAGAAAAGAAAATTATTAGAAGCCTATCAATAATCAATTTTAAATTGCTTTATTTCTTTTTGAAGTTATACTTCTTTAGGCGCGTTATGAAAAAATGATGAGAGTGAATTTTAAGATGCGCGCGCATCACTGTAACACAAAAGGCACTGTAACACAAAAGTAACAGGTTGAAGAGGGCCGCTTTGGCTCAAGGTTACTCAAATATTTGTGTGTGTGTGATTTTAAATTATATACGGTGGTTAACAATAATTTTTATAATATGATTATAATATTTTTTTGTTATATAATAACATTATAACAATTTTATTTAAAAGTGGTTTTTATTTTGTAAACTTTTTTAAGTGTGTTTATTGATTTGAGGTAAACTATCGGTATGTATTATTTTATTTGTTTATAATATCAATTATTTAATTTAATGATACCAAAGAAGTATCACTTTTCACGCGCGTACATAATGATACCAAAGAAGTATCACTTCTCACATAAGTATATATATAGTACATATATAGTAAATGGGTGCGCGTACATAAGTACACGCACCCATTTTTTTTCATTCATTTTGCTACCTTTATCTTTACATTACTAACTAACTTACTTGTTATTTACTCAATTGGAAGAGTACTCGTCCGGATAGCGAAGGGATGTAGCGTAATACAAGTGTTTAGCTTAACACGAGGGATTAACGGCAATATCGAAAATGTGTTTGGCGCGTTTTTTAAATTCTTTAACAAGAAATAGAGAACAGAAGGTTATTGAGCAAAGCTCTCTTTTAGGCAACTCATGAATTTCGCTTGTCTCCTTTCTGCTACTAAACGGTTCAACCGATTCGAACGAATTTTGGCATGAACATACATGATTATAACCTGACGGACATAGGTTATGTAAAAAATATAGACTTTACCATGGAGAAATAATCACCGAAAGAAAAATTCAAAAGCTGATTACAGCCAAACCGCTGATACTACATTTATGAAATTTGGCGCCAAAGCTCACATCGTGGTCGTGACTAATGTGCAAAAAAAAGCTTTGAAATCGGACATACCATCGAGGAATAATCGCCCTTCAAAAATCTAATTCAAAACCTTTGAAAAATAGTTCAAAAAATGGTCAATGTTGTCTGCAGTTGTCTAGCAGTCAAATGTTCAAATGTGATAGCACTCTTTCTGTGATTGGAAATATTTTCGGTCGAACGCAGCTGCGATCTATCTACCGTATAAACGTTTCACGTAGTGCTTCGCAGTATTTGCAAACAGCAACATGCATTGCAGACCTAGTATATATGAAGTACACATTCATCCTCTTTTTTATAACTTGAACTATAGTAAAAACTTTTTTTAAGGCGAGAGGTTCATATATTTTTATTTTTTATGCAAAAAAATGGTCAGGTTTACAAATGTTAAGAAAAAAATCTACTTGTGTCGGGATTCCAACAGAATATATTTATGTTTTTATTTACTTTTTGCATTCACAATGCAATATTTCTATAAGATATAATATATTTTATAGAACTTAATTTTTATCGATCATTTATTACTTAAAAGTATATAGTCGCTGTTGAAGGTATATCGTCATTTAGAACATGAAGATATAGCGCTGACATTCGCCTAAGAAACACTGTTCCATTTGAGACAGCACCAGTTTTAAACCAGGTTTAAAAACGTTAAATAAGCAAGTGTTGACAATGGTAAAGTTAGATGTTTTTTTCCAAGAAATCGTTTTTTAATATGCTTATATTTTAAACTTAATAAAGCACCTTGTTGCAGGAAATGTTTTATTTATATACTTCATAAGATTTAAATTACTTTATTTAATTTACTGGGACCATGGGAAAATCGTCGCAGTAGAGGCCGTCCCCATATGAGACGGGTCGATGAAATATCCAAAACAGCTGGTTCGAATTGGATGAGAGTGGCAAGAAGTAGGCAGAGATGGAAAGATTTGGAGGAGGCCTACGTCCGAAGACGGACAAACGAAGGGCCATGATGATGATTTGATTTAACACTTAAATTCTAAAATTTTTATCTCATCCGAAAGACTTCTACTGTTGGGTGGTTTTGAGATTGAGGTTTATTATGAGTACATTTGTGCGGTTATCAATACAAGGTCTGCTGCTTTATAGGTTTTCTGTGAACTTATAGCGTATACAGTTTTAATAGTTCACGCCTTTTTGTTTCACAATCGCTATGTCTTTACACTTAAGGCACTCTGTCCACAATACTAGTTGGCTCATCCCGGTCAGGCGTCGTGTATACGCCCAAACAAATTGTGTTAAACAGCTAACTACTTAGAATAAATGTGCAGCTACCATAATCCTGTTCATGGTGCGGATTTCGTTTTGATTTTATTTCTGAGAAACTTATAATAAATTAATAGAATAAGGAGATATAATATATCAATCAATAAGTATATATCTGGTATATAAGTTGTTATATATTTTAATGATTACATTTTTTGTCCCGCTTGATATTAACTTGTGAGCCGAGTCGATAGTTTCTATTATTTTTCTATTAAAATAAATTATCATATAGTCATATAGGATAGCATTGAAAAATGCAAAAAAAAACATATATTAAAACTATGATTTTTGTTTTCTTGAATAATTCTGATCATCGGTTTGGTTATATAATGAATCTATAGAACAGTGCCACCTAACAAGTTTGCACTATCGCCATTTTGCAGGTTGCCTACATCTTTTGTAGACAATCTATAACCATTTTTCGAAAATAGTGAAAGTGAGAATTTTCATACAGCAAATTATACGATGAGGACAGAGATTAAAGTTTAATTTTCGTACATAAAACTATACGAATATGGAGGATAGAGATTTGAGTTTGGATTTTATGACGATAAAATGGACCCGCGTAGAGGGTTATGGCTTACGGCCCATTTGCCCTACGGTGTTTTCATTCAGGAAGGACTGTCCCTGGAAAATGAGACATTAATGGGACTATGACGACCGTTTGGTGCAACGGTAGCGATCCTACCTTTCGCACCGACGGCGACAGTCCTGGGTACGAATCCCGGATGGAGCAGATGATTGTATGATGAATACAAGCATTGGTACCTGAGTCATGGGTGTTTATATATATATATATATATATATATATTTCTATAAATATTACCTATCTATGTATCATACACTTATGTATGTCTATCCGTTACTTTAGTATCTATAAAACTTTGATAAGGCTTGCCTTACAGTTCTTACTTTAGGCTAGGCTAATTAGTGTCAGTTTAAGAAATATTTATTTTATTTATGATGAAAATTCTCATTACTAAAATACCATTGCTATTAAGATATGGAAAAACAATATCATAATAATCTCACTTTAATGCTCCATTCAGAGAAGTGATGGCTCCTTGAAAGTTACTTAAAGTAGTTTTTGCAACTCAGACGGAAATAAAAACTGGAAATAAAATAGAAGCGCTAGCCTAATTACTTAACTTCTGCATTTTTCGCGCGTAATTAAGCAGTAGAATGTCAGAATTAGTATCGAAACGACGCCGCAGGCATAAGTAAAATAACTTTATATGAGCTACAAGGCAGACAAATAAAGTAACTTGATGTTCAACTACAATTATAGCACAGTTATTCAAAAAATATAACTGATATTTATACAAAGAGCAAAAATCCATTTGTTATATTATTATTGCTACATCATAAAGTATAAAAATATTCAATTAAATAAGACTGTCAATTTTAAGTCACATAATAGTTTGATAGTCCGGGCATGTTCGGCAGTGATTTTACGCCGATTGCTTGCCATCTTTTAGTATAGATCTCGAATGACTTATGACTGAGCCAAGCGTCAGCTGGCGCACCCGCGGTGGCTGTGGAATTGGGAGGTTGCGGAAGTGGTAAAAAAAATTAAGTAATAGTATGCCGGCTGAAAATAGTTGACATCATACTGAGCTGAAAAAAAATCGTCAGCTGCAGCTTTTTTTCAGCTCAGTACGATGCATCGTGGAAGAAGGATTATGCATCAGCTGCTCTCATGGACTTCAAAGAAAAACACATAAAATAAAGTAATAGTACGCCTCATGAAATTGAACTGCTTGATTGTTTAATTATTCAAAAGTACGAAAACAGCAATCAGCTGCGTGTAAAGGGTGTCCCAGAAGTAAAGAGACTTTTCTCAAAATCGAAATGGCCACTAAAAAGTTTTCGAAAAAAAATTAATGGTTGTCATGGTAACCACAGATAAATTACCTGTCAAAATAGGCGGGATTTAAATAATCTTTTCATTGTTTTGAAAATGAATCGAGCGGAACAAGAGTTGTTTTCAATGAGAGTTATTCAATACTATTTGTGTCATGGCAAAAATGGCAAATGAGGCAGTACGTCATTTTGTTCAAGAGGGAGCTAGAAGAACTAGTATTTACAGAATAATAAAACGTTACGAAGAAACGGAAGAGACTAATTTCAAAAAGATTCCGGGAAGACCACGTACAGTATCTACCTTTACAAATATAAGCAAAGTGAAAAAGCTTTTTGAACAGGCATGTTCAACATCGGTGAGAGTTGCGGCGAATAAATTAAAAATTTCTAAGTCCAGTGTATCTAGAATAAAATGTAAAGATATAGGCTTAAAAGCTTTTGTAAAATTAGCCGCCCCCAAATATGTTAAGGACCAGGAGGCGCGTGCCAAGCGAGGGTGCCGTAAAATTTATGAAAAAACTTTGAAAAAAATTCTGATTATTGATGATGAGACCTACGTACCGGTTGACCCAAGCAATGTTCCTGGGAAACAATATTTCCACGCTACCAGTCGTGACGTTGTTAATTATAGTATTATAAAAATTGTACCAAAGCCCAAGTTTTTTAAAAAATACCTTGTTTGGCAAGCTATAGATGAAAATGGTAATGTTTCCGAACCCTATTATCGTACAGGTTCTATGAACTCCCAGATTTACCTTAGAGAGTGCATTATCAAACGTCAAGTACCTTTCATAGACAAGTATTATCAGAGAGAAGATGTTTTGTTTTGGCCGGATTTAGCTTCATGCCATTATGAGTCTAAAGTTATTCAGTATTTACAGACTTCAGGTGTTGAATTCATAACCAAACAAAACAACGCCCCGAATGTTCTTCAAGCTCGAGGTATTGAAATGTTTTGGGCTCTGTGTAAAAAAGAGTATAAAAAGTATACAGATATACCACAAACGTTAAAATCTTTTAAACACCGATGTACTAGATTGGCTAAAAGAGTAGCTGCTACATCTGGAAAAGTAGTCATGAGGCGTGCTGCTATTAATATGAGAAAAATAGGATACAAAGGTATCGCTGGAGCAAATTTGATATAGATATAAAAAATAAATTTGTTTTACTATCATTTGCATACCAAAATTATATGATATAGTATTAATAATTATTAAATATTTTTAAGATCATTTTGTCTCTTTACTTCTGGGACACCCCAGTATAACGGTGAAAAGACCGTCAACTGATGCAGTAAATGTGCAGATTATTCGAGCAATGCACAGAATCTGTCACGGTATATTTTTGTCTCGTTTTATTTTTAACAAAAAGCTTAATATGAAATGAAATGGAGTGTAAAATGGAAGGAATATAAAATAAAATGAGTTAATATATATAAAAAAATCTTAATATAGAAAATGAACTTTGCAGAAGCTACTTGTTGCCGATGGTATCACTATCGTAATCGTTCTCTGAAGAATCATCATCCGAACTATCCTGCAGGAAATCGTTCTCTTCGTCTTGTTCAAGTTCTTGAGCTCGATTCTCTTCACTTCGTCTTCACTTTCTCTTCTTCACAGATGATCTGTAAATGACCATATTCATCATCAAAATTAGGCTACCAGATACATAGATGCTTAAAAAAGTGTCAGCGATAAAAAATCCATACCGCCAATATTTTCCCTGCTATCCGTTATACCGGTAAAAGCAAATATTTTTATTTGTGAATCAACGATGCAAATTTCAATCTCATTAGAATGAAAGAGTAAAAATCAAAATGCATTTCAATGAAAATAACAGTCAAAAATAATAAAGTATGAATATTACTTTGACGATGCAGATGTCGAAGGATTTTAAACGGCTATTCTGTATTTTGGCGGCAAAGCGGTGAATTGTCGATAACACTTCGCATATTTTTGAAAATCGTTCAATTCCAACTGCATTTCAACATTTTTCAAAGGCAGATTATTTTTCAGACGAATCTCCGATATGGGAGCACAGTTTTGTAAAGTTTTTTCAGAAAAAAGTATTAATTTTTATTTTTTGCCAAGGAACACACAAAACGGTTGTATCGTCGACATATTTGGATTTGCGTCCTTTCGTTCGACGAGGAGAACAGAATGTAATTGTATGACGAATATCCACAGGGAAAGGCAGATAAAGCTTTGAAATTTTGGGGGGAGAGGCTTAGGTAGCCCGAAGGCCGTATTATGGGTTCAATAAAGGTCAGAAATCGAAATATGTGTTTAACACGTTAGCTGCGGCACCAATTTTTGCATACTTTCCGTTCCTGCGGCTCGAGGTATAATCGGCCCGTACCGTGACCAGACGTTAGGGCGACACGCGGTCTATTAGACCCCACCTCCTTTTACAGACTAAAATCCATTTTCTGGCGCGAAATCAAAGATAAATGAGAATTTTGGTCCCTATTGATATAGACAGTGAATTGATGAACCCTAATCCACCGTCGCCCCGGGATCTGATGGCTAGTTTAGGAATTATTAGCAAAATAAAATATGGGATCTTATACACCTCGTAACGCACTGAAATAGGGCAAATTTTCGCTGAGATTAGTGATGGGAAAAATAATATCGACGTTTTTAAACAGTCTTAACTACGCAACAACTTGACCGATTTTGATCAATTATATCTCACTAGATCGTTTTAAGGGCAAAACCTGGCAAAACAACACAAAGCTATGAAAGGATACATTTTTTTTTAATAATCTAAATTGTGCTTGAAGGCGCCATAAAGAAAAAAAAACCGGCCAAGTGCGAGTCGGACTCGCGCACGAAGCGTTCCATTCTATACCATTAAGAGGCACCTATTACAGACTTATTATTGGAAAATAATGGATCACGGTTTATGCATAAGGTTTATCTATCTATTTGTATATGAAAATCTTAATGCGGTTCACAGAATAGAAAAAAAAGGCAACCAGAAGTAGAAAAGAAACTGTCCTATTTATTCTGCCTTGGGCTTTAAAAATACACTTATTAGAACTTGAATTAACATTAAAAAATCAGTATCAATATACTTTTTTTTATAAAAATCTCAATATATATGTTGTACTTATTTATGAGTGTTTTTCATTGAAACAGGGTAGACAATAAGATTTTTTGCACTGAGTGCACTGAGTCAAAATCTTTTTGGATTTTTTATCAGCTTCACGAGATGGTAAAAATGTGCGTAGTTTTTGGTAACAACCAACACATCTTCTCCTTTTTTCACCCTTTTCGAGGCAATGGCGTGCGCTTTCAGGTGCTGAAAAATAACAAAAATGTAAAGATAACGTAATAAAACTGACATTGTTACTTAGGTTAGATCGTAGATGAGAATAACAATGATAATGTAGGTATAACTGCATCAAATGAATGTGTTTGTTTTATACTTAAAATGTTGAAAGAGTAGGTAGGTAATGTAGCTTAAATTCAGAATAATTAAAAGGAAACAATAATAAATAACTTAATAATGACCAAATGTCAAGCTTAGTTTATGAAAGCTTCAACACGTTGACTGTCAAGAAATATATCTAAGCATTACATTACCTGGGGTCTCATCGATTTCCTTTTTTATTAAAGATTCTATAAGTTTCTCCACAAAGAGTCTTTTTGGTAAGTTTTTTCCATCAGTTTGGATTGAATTAAACACAATCCAGGCATTAATTAGCGCCGTACCAAATATTAGCTCCATTACAACTTTTCTCCACCATTTGATTCCTCTCTTCAAAGTTGTATAATAAGAAGACATCTGGTCAGAAAAGTCAATGCCTTTTTTTGTTTTATTGTACAGCAAAACACATCCCGGTTTTTTTATGCATTCGTCGGTTCCTCTCTTCTTTTTTCCAGTATCTATCAGGTTATCATCGTGATCTTTGCACGTAGTCAACATCAAAACATTCCGTTTATCCATCCATTTCATTACCTTTACGCCCTTTTTGTTCATTTTTCCAATAATTTCGCCTTTCTGCAATTTGTATTTAGTAACTTGCTTTGGCAGATATTTCCGTATTTTATTAAGTGTTCCACATAAAAATGTTTTTTGTGATAGAAGATCTTCTGCCAGGCCCAACGAAATGTAGTAATTGTCTACTATTACGATTCTACCCATTTCTGTCGGATTTGTCATCAATCTTAACACTACTTTTTTACTGTGTTCTAATTCTTTTTTCTGATTTTTTTTCCCTGTATAAACCTCTAACTCAGAAGTATAACCTTCGGGAGTGCAAAGCTTATAAAGCTTTACGCCGTACCGGTGTGATTTGTTTTTTATGTATTGGCGAAAACCTAGTCTTCCTCTCCATGGTATCATGGTTTCATCGATTACCACATACTTTCCAGGATTTGCAATACGTCGAAAGTTTTCTGTAATCTTTGTGAACATATTTCTAATTTTATATAGTTTGTCAGTTTGGTCTTCATTACTTACATCACTGACATGCCAGCATTTATATAGCAATAAAAATCTGTCTCTTGTCATTACTGAAGAAATAAATTCGTTTCGATACGATTTGTTTCTGCTCCAGTATAAATTTAAATTAGGAACTCTACACAAACCCATTGCCATTAAAACAGCCAAAAATGTTCTCATTTCCTGAGAACTGGTGTCACTCCATTTTGTCATGCGTGAATTACGTTTCATATTTTGTTGATTTATTTGTATATACTTTTGTGCGTAAGCATTTGTTTCAGATACCATTATATCAATCATCTCATCTGTAACAAACATCTTGTATATATCTTCAGGTGTAACTCCCACAAACGGGGGTAAATTAAACGTACATTCTCCAGCGAATTCATTAAAAGTTATGGGACTTTCCGATATATTTTCCCACTCATCGTGATCTTTAGCTTGCGTGCCGGGTAATGTTTCGTCCGTGACTAAAATGTCATCTTCTGTAGCTTCTTCATATTCACTATCTAAAGATAAATCCTGATCTGAATGAACGCAATTTTCCATTGAAGCATACTCTTCCGAACCACTACACTCTTCCTCCGAAGGACTATAATCATTGTCAGTACCGCTAAAATTATCATCTTCCATATGATTACTCTCATCCAACTCAGGTGATTTTCGAATATTCTGCACACTGTGACATATTTTGTTTGTTTGTATTATATTATTGTTTTCGCAGTCTATATGTTCAATAATATCATATTCGACAATATCAGGTGATTTTAGAACAGTTGGCAATTTGTTATTCATGTCTCGTTTTCCTTTAACATTGTCATCAGGAATACTTTCTATAATTACAGAGACCTCTATTTCATGACTTTTTTTGGATTTGGACGGATTAAAGTCTTCTGAATATGTACATTCGGATGTAACATTTTCTCTCGGTCTTTTTTGTGTCGGAGTACGAAGTATTTGTTGAATGTTGTCCTCACTAAGTGATATATTACAATCCAGTAAATTGGAGCGTGAGATTTCTGACAAAGATCCAGCTATGCTCTCCGTAGTTATATGAGGAAAATCTTTTGAAGGGGAACCTATAGGATTTTGTGTTTTTATTGGTGAGGTTGAAGCACTAGAAGCGGACAAGCGAACATTCTGCAATATTTGACAAGTTTTTCCGGTACTAGGACTGAGATACACTGTTTCTTCTTCTGTTTTGAGTTGAATAGTTTTTCGGATGTTTGGACTGAGGTTAACTGTTTCTTCTGGTTCTTTCACTTGATCAGGATAAATTGAATTTTTTTTAGTGGCAGTCTGAGCACGTGTTTTTGCTTTGTGTTGTAATGTTCTTGTATTTGCAATAATTATAGAGCTTGGGTGCCCATTTAAGAAAGTATATTGTTTTGTATTGTCATACTGTTGTTTATCAATGACACATTCTTGTTGTGAGCTAAATTCATGTAAAGATACGATTTTTTCAGTTATATTTGGTTCAGTAGAAAAATATGTTTTTTGACGTTTATTTGTTGGAAAAATCTCTTCATCAATCTCATCGTCAAACACATTTTCAATGGGCAATGTTGGCCGATTGGTTGGTGGGACATCACTTCTCGGTGGACTCTGAAAAAAATGACTCACATATTGTATTTTGCATAAACAGGCAGTTCTCAGCCACCAGTAGCTATTTATTGAGTGTACTGATCAAAACACGGTAAAAAAATAGAATAGAAATTACTAGAAAAAAAACGATACGCAAATAAAGCTGTGTGGTGCCGGCGGCGAATAGTACCAACCCATTTCATCCCGTGGGTGTCGTAAAAGGCGACTAAGGGAATAAAGGAACACAGAAGACGGGCAGCAGCGTCTCTGAACCGTTTGACATCTTACTGCGATCGCCAACCCGCCTGCCAAGCGTGGCGTTTATGGCAATTCCTCCCAAATGTTTGGGAGAGGCCCTTGCCCAGCAGTGGGATCCCTACGGGCTACTAAAAAAAAAAAAAAAAAAAAGCGGGCTCACCGACTAGTTTAGGTATTAAGATATTCAAAGTAGGTACTTTTCTTTATAGACTATTTAATAGATCGCCAAAAATGTCTCTAAGTTCAATCATTTTCATATAAGTAACCAGGTTTGTAAAATATCAAAATGTCTTCGTCATAGTGACAATTCAGTACCTAATTAAAAATATTGGCTTTGTATGATCGGTACACTTGAAAATAGAATTAATTAATAAGCTGCTAGAGAAAGCCTTTGCTTGGTGATAGTTTAAACAAAGTGTTATTCTTAAATGAAAAACCTCTTTAGGTGGTGATACAACTCGTGAAAGTAAACAAGTTTCATCAAAATAAAAGATAGAAAAAATATAATACTTCCTATACAAAGTCCCAAGAGTGAGTTTTGTGTGACAAGTTAATTTTATTACCAATAAGTATAGGTATCATAATTAAGGCAACCAGTTGGAACAACTGATATTACCTGTATACAAATTTTCTTCACTAATGTGCACTCATTTGTTAAAAAAGTATTTTTATCGTTTTGTTATGAAAGTTGTTCTATTTCGCGAGTGGTTACAACCTAGGAGGGTTCGCTTTATTAGATGAATATTATTATTCATGTAAGTGGTGCAAAATATAAACAGCAGTTTAAAAATAGAGATGAATTTGGCATGCTTATTCATTACAAAAAACAAACTCACACACACACACACACCACACACTTTTAAAGAAAGTTTTTAAGATTTGTTTTATAATAAATACTTAGAATCCCAGTCCCACTCCGTAAACGCTTTATTCATGAACCGATAGCAGATTTAATCGAGACGCATTAAGCCTAGATTTCGAGTGAAGACTGAAACGAGTGAAGCTGCGGTATATTATATATAATATACTGTCATTTTATACCCAATAGTCTGTATGCTACATTTTTCTTCTCAAGCTTTATTATGGTCCAGATTATTTACATGCGATTACATTTGGCAGCACCTTATGTTGTTGAATATTATGTTAAAGGTTTAATATAAAAACGGTGTATTAGTTAGTGCAAAATTAATTCTCGTATCAAGCTTTTCACACAAGTAATCTTATAGATAAATGTTAGAAATATCATATCCACGCATGCTTATACAAAACGTACTTACAAACACTGTAATCCTTTATTTAAGATGGCTAAAAACAAAACATTTCATATTAAAATATTGAGTTTCTTAAATTACTAACACAATAATTTCTGTACTTTTACCATCGTACAATAATATACTCCGCCTGGTGCTCTCTTCCGACCACGTGACATATATCGTAAAATTTACATAAGTCGAATCTAACACACTTAACAAACTTGGTGATTAAAAATATCCCTTTACATAGGTTTTTTGTTGTTTTTAACTTTTTAGTATTATTGTAATAGCGGCCTACATAATTTGAGAAAACTTCAACTATCTATCTATCGCGACAAACGGACAGACAGCGAAGTCTTAGTAATAGAGGGTCCTGTTTTTATCCTTTCGATACGGAACCCTAAAAATCTTTAATATTGACGTGACAACGTCTTATAAATTGGTTTGCCGGGTGACACTTCAAGAAACTGCGTTACGCTCCGCTCACGTTATGCGCTTACAATGAGAGCGAGTGAGAGGCACGCGTCCCTTCCACTCGGGCATGGTTAGCCCGCCTAAGAGCGAGAGAGACAGACATAAAAAGTGGAAGGGACGCGTGCCTATAAATTAATGTTTTAAATATAATTCTTTGTATAAATAAATGTTTTAAATTGTTACTATTATTTCATCCTTCTTCCTACTATACGAATGAATATTCACATTAAAATTATTTTACCACTCAAAGTCGTTGTCACGTAAAACTTTCGCCCGTATACCGACTTTACAGGCAACCAACCAGTTTTTTATATACCTACTTTCAAAACCTAGACAAAGAACTACTGAAATATTAATTATATTACTTACCTGTTTTGTCAACGGCTGCTTTGCGTTTCTTGTGGAGTTTTTCACAACCTACAAAAATATCAATTAAGTGTTAAGTCCTAATAATAATAACATTATTATCACGATATAGAATAATAGGTAATTCTAGATATGTTGCAAAGTATTAGGTACGTCAATAATCGTTATTACCAATAATATCTTTAGGTATAATATACTTAAGTAATAATATCTTACACTTACTTTAGGTACATAGCTATCTTTTCTTGGTAAGAAAAAACTAGGTACTTACTGAAGATTTTTTCATTAAAAACTTACCTGTTTTGGCTCTGTTTCTGAGTTTTTTAAAATTAACTTCTTCCGACATCGTTTAGACATGTTCGGCGCTGTAAAAGGACGTGCTCTCCAATCGACGTGATGCACAACACTGGTCGCGGGAAGCTCGCGTTGGGTGCGGTACGAGGTCAGGGGGGATAAGGGACGTTTTAGCCTCGTTCCGCACTGCATTAAAATTATATTAATTCAGTGCGGCACGAGGCCTAAGACATCCGGTACCAAGGTAGGTACACCATCGAGTACGGAACCATTAGCGCATCTCAAATATATATTTATCTCTTTCCTACACTGGACCAAACCAAAGCTATGCCATTCGCACGACAGAGAAACTCACGTTTTTCCTTGCCGCACCACAGGGAAGTTGCATCAGGGGTGATTTAGGCCTCGCTTCGCACTTAACGTGTTAAAAGGAAACAGCCTAATAGCAATGCTCCAAAGTTTAAAATCTTGACTGGGTCAGCTGACGGTCTTTCCACTGCTACACAAGCAGCTGATTGTTGTTTTTTGTTTGTTTTACACGTACATGCGAGCACTTAATCCCCCGTCTACGATGCAGTTGACGGTTTTTTTAGCTCAGTCAACTACTCGTATTTATGACATAATTTTAGCCAGCGTACCATTACTTATTTTTTACCTCTTTCGCAGCCTCCCACACCCGCACCCACCGCTACTTGAGCAGCTGACGGTCGGTTCAGTTATTAGCCATATAAGATCAACTATCGATGTTAATATTAGCCAGCTTACTATGACTTTTGCATATGCAACGCTATTTCCCGGACTATGAGCATCTAAATGGAACTCTTGTTAACGCGTTCAAATCGAAACATGAAAATAATTAATTGAGTTCAGTTCAGGGTGCATGTAAGTGTTTTGCAACATAGGTGAAAATTATCAATTGTTAATGTAAAGTGTCATTCATATCTTGACTCCTTAATTTATCCATGCACACGATATATTAAAAACAATGTAGCAATAAATTTAAATAATAAATTAATTTTTAAAAATAAATTTGAATTAAATCTACTTTTAAAACCCATTTTCCTAAGTATTGTAAATTTTTCTATTAATAGTGATATTAATTTGTTACTTAATATTCTCTTTTATTTCGGTTACTGGTTAGGTGATATACTCAATGTTTGGACAGATTTATAATAAGGGCTGTTTTGAATACGCATAATATGCGGATAAGGTGCATGTGTCTATATGATTTAAGAACACCTATACAGACAGTTTTGTTTTGATTTTACCTATGTAATTTTTTTAATTTTAGATTTTTGTTGAACTGTGTCATTTCTAAAGGTAGAGCATCTTTCGCAAGAGTGAGTCATAGGATGGGTGACCAAAATATATACGGAAAACGGAGGAGTTCAAGATAAATCTTCCGTGCTTCTGATGATACGTTTATCACTGGCAACCGTATGCATCTGCAGGAGTATTGCCGTCGTACGGTTGGGACCGTTTGTTTTAATTACTAAACACAAGTTAAGTAGCTAAAGCACTTGTGTTATGGAACAACTATGGGACCACAAAACAGACTTCAGCCAATATAGAAAAGTACGTTTTCTAAATTGACCTATGGTATTTTCATCAATAAGAAATGCGATAGGTATTTTGTTTTTTGCAATGACATATAAAATAGGTTTGATTAGCTTGCTAAGCTATAATAAGATTAATACAGTTTGACACAGCTAATTTTATTGCAAGTAGATACTTATTTTCACTTATCCATTTATTACTTATGCAAATCTTGCAGTTTGAATTTGACCCATTTCCTATTTCCGACTGAGCTGAAATTTTGCATGCATATACGAATCGGCAGCCAACGCAAAAATATTATGACGTGGAACTGATCTGATGATCAAACAAGAAGGTGGTCAAGGGAACTCTTAATAATACGACTCTCGAGTTTGGGATTGTGTGATTTATTTTGACAAGTTGTCTGAGTTTAGATGATATGCAGAGCCTGAAGGATGGAGCTGAATAGCGGCTATGAGAACTCTGCAATAAAACGACGTTTGGACTCTCAGGATTCGACCTTGGAAACACGAAGTCCTGGATGTTATTCAGAATCTCAACTTATCTTCCTTCATTCATATTAATTACTAAAGATAAAAGTTTGTTTGTAATAAAATTGTGAATCTTGTTTTAACACGCTTTTATTAGTACGAATTGTAACTGAGGAATTACACTGCACTACTCCACTCTAGTTCTTGTATCATCACGATAATGACGTCATGTATATGTTGTTTAGATAAAATACAATAATTAGATACGAGCTGTTCTGATGATGAAGTTCGTAAACAAATATAATATTAATAATTATATACGATATATGATTACATGTTATGTATAACTGATTGTTAAAATGAAAATGAAAAATTACTTTATTCCAATGCACTTAAAATAAGTTGATTTGAATCGTCAAATATTTTTACCTACCGTCCATTCAGGACGTCTTTTAACTGACAAGAAGAATGGGCGCAAGAAAGTTTTCAGCTTTAACAGAAGTAACGGCATTTAAATATAATACGTCCTCGCTGTACAAAAAAAAAAAACAAAATCATTCTGTTATCACAATAATAGTAGTGTTATGATATCATTATTTAGTTGATTGCAACAAAGTCGAAAAGTATCTGTTTTAACTAAGTATCCGTCAACATTGTAATAAAATATAGAGAATAAATGACAAATTTAAGAAAGCAACAAGTATGTATATTTAGAATATGTCAATAATACTGAAGGTTAAAGCAGATCCATCTCCTAAGGCAGCACCCGTTCACGAGCATGACGCATGATACAGCCCAAGCTTCGCTCAACCATATCTTAGGGAAAAAAATCAAAAAGCATACTTTGATTTATTAGTCAATGTACCACAACTAGCGCCACGCAGTTTTGCTACGAGTTCATTGTTTTTAACGTGCTTTGTTTAGTCTTGATATTTGTACGTACTAAAGTTTTCAATATTAAACGTAAACAGAAGGATTTAAAGGCGATATTTGACAGAATTATATTATTAAAATTTTAAAAAATTCTGAGAATATAAAAATAATAGACAATCCTTTTCAAATTATCTGTCCGGCTTTTCAGAAGGACGTGAGTTTGTATTCCATCCAACAATTTTAATATTAATTGCAAACATTTTAAATCCAATGGTATATTTACTATATATTTAAACTAACGAAGAGATTATAACTATAGTTGTCTGAATTGTTTTTGTGTAACTGGTTCAATATACATAATCGATTGATCTGAACGATGTAATTCTATTACTATCATTTTGGCAAACAAATTAATTCTTATTTAATCTGAAGTTAAACTAAGAAAAACAAAGTTCGAAGTTATTATCGCATTCTTCTTTGAATTTTATACGAATTTCTTCGTTAGGTTCACTAATTTAATTCAATTCAAAAATATGTAGTTTAATTGTTTTATTTTTAAGTGATTATCTTTTAACAGTATTATAAGGGTCGTTCTACTTTTCTACCGACAATGGTCTGTCCCTCGTCTTATTATGGCATCTCGTTAGAGTATTGATATTTACGGTTTTTTTAATTCGGTTCGAATAAACGTCCATATGTTTCTTATCTATTAATATTATGTAATTTTTAATTTTCTCCAACCAACATATTTTTTCGTTTGTTTTCCGTACAATGCCGTGACAGAGTGGTAAACCGAAATGTGGTCTCCACAGAAAAAGAAAGTGTCACATATTTTTTTTAAAAACCAACATTAAAAAAGAATTAATATTTGCCGCAAAGGAAACTTTAATTAGTCCTAATGACACCACAGATGCAATTTCTTTTAAACTCCACACAGAAACCACAATTATAAATAGTTCAAAAACCAAAAAATAGAAAAACGTCGTTCACAGTGGGTAGCAAAGAAAGAACGACCCATAAAATAATAAAACAATGTTTAACGAAATAATTATAACTTTGGACAAACTAAAAACTAAAGAATCTTTCTTTGTGATATTTATTATTTACTAAGCAAGACGTAATGCAAGATATTGTTTCAATTTATTGCATAGAGGGGACGCTCGTCTGCACACTACTTTACGCTTGAGATAGCATTTGCAAGTGACAGCTGTCATGCACAGCTCATGTCTTGTTCTGTTTATATTTCTTATTAAACCATGTATTCAAATCATGTTAAAATAATCTTGGTTGCCATGTACTGAGCAAAGTTATATAAAAAAGCACCTGTTGTATTCTTATTGAATCTGTTTTACTGTTATTAGCAAAACAGATTCAATAAGAAGAATTCAAATAACCATTTCAATATACGTAATTTGTATTACAATTTCAAATATTGTAATTTCATTGAATCAAATACCGACACGAATTTATTTGATATATTAAAAATTCTAGGCAGCTCCGAATTTCTTTAATAAACGAAGCCGACAAAAAAAAATCTGTGTTAGCTACAGTCAACAGCATATAAACCTATATATAAATGAAGATTTCTCCTTTCGATTTTCAGCTGAAATTCAAATATATAGAGTACAATTACACTTAATAAATTTTAACAGTTTGCCGTATGGTAATTTGCCACAAACACCCGTTTAACACGTGTATAGTTAGTTCCTTCTAAGACAGCTGCTGTAGTTTACTGTATAAAGATGTCATTGTAGTGTCAATAAATTTCTAGCTAATCATTTTGAAGGGTAAATAATCTTGGAAGTTTTTATTAATGTAAATATTTCAACAAACGATTTATTAAATAAAATTAATTGCTTAACACCAAAAACAAACTTTGATTTTTTTTCTAGAATACTGGAAACAAGATATCTATAGGTATTCTTAATATAATTTATACCGTATATATAATCTAATATCATATGAAAAGTATTTTTTAAATGGTGAATCTATTTTTCAATAAGATTTAATGGTTCCGGGGAAAATCATGCACATATAAACGAAATGAAAAATCCGCTTTCTCTCTATACAATATTTATAATTTTTATAGAAAAGTGGTGTATCTTATGTATACTAATTTAACTATAATAATTACTATTAAGATTACATGTCTTAAAAGTCTTTAAATTGCTTGAAATGTGACTATTGTTGTTATTGTAATAATAATAATTGTGACGGTGTGACAGTATGCCACTCCACAATTTCGAAATAGCATAGAGCAAGCATGCTCGCCCAGCTCTCGCACATATTTATCGAGTACATAGTAAATTCTAGAGATCCCAGTGACACACGATCAAAGCGACTTAATAAAACAGCAACTGTAAATGCTAATTTGTGGTCTTATGTGTGATTACGATTTTATATTGTGAACTGACATCGTGTAAGTTACTTTCTCCAAGATAATTTTGTGACATGAACCCTTGTGTTATATAATTTTATTAAAATACAGTTTTAGTTAGTAATATTAATCTATGTTAGTGTTTCTTATTAAAAATTTATAACACTGAGCACCCTTATGCATGATCTACATTCAGGCGCAAATGCCACCTAAAGAAGATCCCAAGAATGGTTGAGATTTTCATACTATGAAGAGTTGCCGAAAAGCATACTATATGTCGAAATGATTACGTTACTTTTGCTTGAGCAAACGATAATTTCAAGACCGAGTGATGTTATTAAAATTCTCACCAGAACCATTTCTGGTTCAGTGAGCTGGTGTTCGCTCCAGTGTACATTTGTCGTCTCCTTTCAAGACGTTTCTCTTTATAAAACGCTTCCTTTTTAATATTTTATACCTTGTTCAAAGAGACAATATAAATCAAACCTAGAAAGTGGTAGTCAACATGTAAAACGGGCATAAAGCAACTATTTCTACATCGGGTGGTAAGAAAAGCTTTATTTTTAACAAATTTTAGTTTTTATCATTTGGGTAAGATTCCGATTATGTATTTGATCACACTTAGCGGAACATAAGGAATATCGTGTTTTTTATTTTATCACTAATAATGTCTCTCAGACAATTCCATATTTCATCATTATCTTAATATATATAAATTACGTGTCACTTTGTTTGTCCGCGATGGACTCCTAAACTACTTAACCGATTTTGATCAAACTTCGTAACTATCTGTTATTTGATGTAACTTAAAAGATAGGATAGGTTTTATTTTAATTTATATCACAGCAACGCGTGGCTGGGTCAGCTAGTGTTTTATAAGTTTTACGAGTGAACTTTTTTAATTTTTTTCATTATATTTGTAAATTTTATAGCTGGATTTTAAGAGATTCATGTACTTAAAAAATCCGCAGCTGTCGGCGAATCTATCAGCAGTTGTGGTATAAACTTGGTAGCGATGGGAAAGGGAGTGCCAAAGATCGGGCTCAATAACGTATCTCGGAAGTGTACTAATGTGGGATGATTAACATGTGTATTCTAGAAAGAAGCGAGAGCCTCGCAATACTGCAACGGAAAGGCTCTTCGATACACTTGTGAAGCATCTCTGCTTTGATCAAGTAGATCAATATGATACATTTCAACTTCTTTCTCTGGAATCGTGTCCACTAATAGATTTATTTATTTATTTCTTAATAAACACAGTTTCTACAGCTTTCGTATACTTATAAATTATATAAAAATGTAATTCAGTTTGGCAGCCAATTACAGAAACTCATTACGTTTACAATAAATATTATAAAAATACTGGGTACATCAACAATAATCTTAACAAAAATGTATCGATTAAACAAAGTGTGAATGTGTGTGTAGGTGTGTGTGTATGCATACCTCCCTAATATTTGTTTACCCTCAGTTAAGAAAAATTGCAAGCGAGCACCGAATGATTCAATAGATAAACAATGATGGATGTAAGTATATAACCAGATCCAAAGGTCTGTTTCTAAATATATATAAATTATGGTATATACATAAGGAATATACATAGATATATCACACAAATATCTGCCCTTTCCGGGGTGCAAACTCGACTTTAAAGGTAGGGTTACTTATGTCCGGCAAAAGCAGTCAGCCAACAACATTACATACATTCTAAGACAAAATTATTTTAATTGTTCTGAATCCGAGATAAGTACTAAACGCACTTGCGTCTCATGAATATCAAAAACGACATGCGACGGTACCATAACACAATCTTATTGATTATTCAATATATGATATAAGTTTAGTCTTTTTACGATGTGACTTGTGGAGAACTAGCGACATCTTTCATTAATGTTCAAAATGTTAAGAAAACCTTTTTCTTGTTAATATTAGAAATGAGAAACTTTGTTTTTTGTCACTGTTTTTTGTTAATTAAAAAGAGCCAAAGCGCCGCGGCTTCGCTTAGTCTGGGAAATATGTTCACGCTGACTGATGCATAGTAAAAAGTGAGATAAGATAGTTTTTTAGTACCTGTCTTAATAATGTAGTTCCAGGAACTGTTTCTGGTATATGTTTTTTAAATGTATAAAGGCAGGTATTTTTTTGTCTTTACGTAATAATAGTTCAAATCTTGGAGTTAAAAAATGGCATCCATACAAAAACTGGCCAAGTGTGTGTAAATAGTCAGTTTGAGTATCGTAAATTTAAAATATTTCCGGATTTTTTCCAGTAATTAATTAATTTAATCCCCAAAACCTCTTTTTTATGAATAAACTGAACTTTGTCGTTAGAAAATTAATAGCCTTTTAGGCTATGTATCGATGTCGGTCGCAATCAGTTTGCCAACTGTAAATATTTATTTTATCGCAACAAAAAAGTAACTACAAAGACCTATGGTGAACCTATATAGACCTACACTTTGTATAGGTGATTTGGCTTAACATGGACTTCTGTCTCTTCGGTCCTGAGTTCGAATCCCGAAAGGGGCAGATGTTTGTATATTAAATACTAGTATTTGTACCTGAGTCATGGGTATTTATATATATTTCTATAAATATAACATATTTATGTATGGTATATGTATGTCTATCCGTTACCCTAGTATCTATAACACAAGCCTTACAATGCTTACTTTGGGCTAGGCTTATTGGTGTGAATAGTAGGAAAATTTATTATTTATTATATAAGTTTGGAAGTTAACACTGCCAAGAAAGTACTTATCGTGTTTTTATTGTGTCAATATTTATAAAAAAAGGGATATTTATTTAGAATAAGGAAAATAAAAAAAATTTTTTAACGACCATTTTTAACTTATCTCTCTTAATCCTACTCGTAAGTTGACAATATCTTAAAACTGGGTAGGTGGAAACAAATAACTCTGGTGTCTTGTTCAACCTAAAAGCCAAATAATTATCATAACATGGGCACAGTAACCCACTGTCCTTCGGCCTACCATACAATTACAACAATAGGGTTTTAATAGTTAGTCATGCTGGAAAGTTATGTTCGTATTAGTTGTATGCAAAGTTATAATTCACGATTTATGTGCTTGAATTTTCGCTTGCAAAAGACTCGTTTTGAACTAGTCTAAAGGATTGTTTAAAAATGCTATTGATTGCTTCCCCTCACTACCCATATACATATTGTCAGAATGATACACAGAGTATATAAGTGATAGTGGCATTTAGAGTGAGCTCTTTTTCTACAATCGATAAAACATCGATTACAATATTCTACTGTAGTTATTAGTTTGTCTTTTAATTTCGCGTAAAGCAAAGGTTTGAAATAAATACAATGATCTGAAGATAGATCGCAAGAACTTATTTAATAAAAAATACTACAAAAATATTTAAATCCGATGTAATTGTATAACTATACTTTATTATATATGTATATGGCAATATATATATATATATTATATATATATATGGCAACACCAGCATCGAAATGGAAACCAGTGACGGTAGAAAGTAAGTATATTATTTCCTTTAACTTGTTTTATGATAAGGTAATTTCGATACAATTCGTCTAAAATAAATAAGAATTTATAGTAAAATTTATAGTAAAATTTGCTGAACAACTTGTCCACGCCAAGCCAGTTTTGGACAACGTCCTTTATGGATTTTTGCTCAACTTATCAATGTCTACATTCCTTTTTGAAAATTTCCTAATTCTAGGTCCTAGGGTTTGATAAGGGTTTTCATTCTCTTGCGAATGTCAACAGCATAAAAGGCGATATTTTGATTTCATTTACATAGAAGTTTCATTTCTTCACAGCTCCAATGGTTTAAGGGCTTTAAGTGTTCATTTTTTCTTTTGAGGTACGGAAAACTAAAAATATTTCATAACTTGCATTACATAGTGTAAGTTACTTGTATAAGTAAAGAAAAGAAAGTAGTATTACTTAAATATGACTTAATCAACTGAGATCACACAATGACTTCTATAATTTTTATCACGTTTTACCTTCGTGACTATGTTGAGAGTTATAGATTTGCTAAATAAATGCCACAAATAATGAAAAATTTTCATTAAACTTACTTTAAATAAAGATTTTTGAGTGTAATATATATATAATAACGGAAAGGAAAGACGTGTCATGACCGGATTCAGTTTTCTGGATTGCATTCCTTACACGGGAGTGGAAAAAAGGAGATGATCAAAAATAATTAAACATAAAAAAAAATTCTTTCCTAGCTTTTCTAGCTGGCAGATTATTTTTAAATTTTGTCTTCCCTATTATGTAAAATTTAAACCAGAATCCACATTTATAAAATTTGCTTTATTAAAATTATTTTGTGTTTCTTATTTTACAAATCTTCTGTTTCTTTACTATGATTTCCTTTAATTACTGTATGTGGTTTTGTTGGTAATGAAATATAAATAAATGGAATGCTTTTTTATTGCGTTGTATATATTGATTAATTATATTAAACATTATCTTTTGTTGTCATATCGTGGTGGACCCCAAATGGTCCCCTAGGTCTCATCTATCAAAATTATTGGCTAAGGTCAGCGATCGTCGTGCTATCTTTGTAGTGTCGCTACAAATTTGCGGTGTTAATGCGTTTACCGTGTAAACTGCTGAAGAGTAGGGTTGCCACATGATGCAATGTGGGTTCTAAACCGTGTTATTCATAAAAATCTCATATGCTTAATTAGCCTTTTTAAGTTTTTGAGTCTTTCGTCTTTTCATTTCAAACACAAATCATTATTTAAATGAAAGTGAACACATTTTTGAACAATTCATTTTTTATGAATAATATGGATAGTGGCTTCAGTAACAGTTAAAATTTACAAATAGCACTTTCGCTACCATAATAATTACTGTCAAATGATTCCGTTATGCGTTATCCCTTTAAGTAATAGGTATCATACACTATGGTGAATAACAAAGTATCAAATGATGAATTTCTAACGCTATATAGTGAAGACACCTGACGACAGGTTAATTGTGAGAAAGTAACCAGATTTAAAAACATATAATTTTAATATTTCGCTTTAATTAAAGAACACCTTATTTTGAGACAGATTATTACTCATACTAAAATATTTTATATGGTAACACTGGCAATAAAAACGTAAGTCTTTTTTGTGAGTCAAAGGCATTTGCCGTTTAAAATCTATACTCGCTAAAAAAATAATAGGTAGTAATTAATTAATATGTCACGTAGATGAATTTGACAGCCCTATAAAGGCGGACATTAGCCGCCGCAGGAAGGAATAACATTGGACCGGAGTTCCGAACGATATATCACCACGTTATTGACTATTAAGGGTTGTTCTGTATATTTCTGGATGATAGTTTGCGTGACTTGTAGTTATAGCTGGCTGATAAATATGTATAAATATATATTGGGTATTTGTTCTTTATCTTGGTAGCGATGCCCTTTCACTTTTTTATTTTTAATATTTTACTTAGTAACATCAAAAAATATATTACAAACTAGCTTTTACCCGCTTATGTAGACTACCAATTAAAAGTCATATTTAGTATTTATAATATTAGTTGTAGTTTGTTATTTTAATTTGGTTCCAGGTGGTATTTAAACACAATATGTTTTATAATACTTTAGGATATTTATTTTAAGAACTTACAAGTTCACAGAGACACGATCAACGAGCATCAAGGACACACCAAGGAAGGAAACCACAGATCATAGAATATAGCTATACATGCAGGCAAATGTTAATGATTCCATACAGCCATAAATTCTATTCAACACTTCCCCTTAATTTTGTTAATTCTATACTTCCCCTTAATTACACAAAATTACCCTTGTTTGCAAAATCGGCTGTTTTAGTTATATTTACATTAGTTAGAAGTACTTGTTAATTTTTTTATAGAAAATTTTAATTTATATTTTTAGATTGTATTAAAATGTTACAAAATAATTTTTATTATTATATCTTTCTATTCAAGGTTACTATTTTAATAGAATTAAATTTTATTTTATGGAACAATAAAGTTATACATATGTTACTATGGATTTTTGTCTTATATAATATGAAATTATTGTACATTTTTTATGATTTGTTTTACAAAATGACAAAAATCAAATATTATGAAAATGAAATTTAGTACAAAATTGTACAAATTAATTAACTGTTATACTAAACAGTTCTTAGTAGTTTACTTACTATTCCCTCCTAATTTGACATATTTTTACTTTTACAAAAGAAACATTAAGATACAATTAAATCTTTAAAAATATTAAACTTCACATTAGCTAGGGGTTTGGTTAGCACATCTGCTATTTGTCTTTCACTTGGACAGTACTTCACACACAATAGTCCTTCACTCACTTTCTCATGTATATAGTGATAGCGAACGTCAATGTGTTTTGATCTTTTATTCACAACACCATTTTTGATCAAAAATATTGCACTTTGATTGTCTACATACAAAGTTGCACTGACACTGATTTTAATTATTTCACTTAACAGATTTTTCAAATACATTAGTTCTCTGCAGCAGCTGCGATGAACTCAGCTTCCGTCGAAGACATTGCAACAATCGGTTGCTTTTTAGAACTCCATGTTATTGGGCCTCCATTCAGATAAATAATGTATCCTGAGATGCTCTTTCTTGTACTAGGATCATTCGCATAGTCTGAGTCACAATATGCCTCAAGCTGATTATTACCATTCTTGTTAAATTTTATTCCCAATTTCTTTGTCCCAATTAGGTATATTAGTATTCTTTTTGCATTATTTACATCTCTTTGTGTAGGGTTTTCTACATTTCGGCTACACATGTTAACTGGATATGATATCCCCGGTCTTGTTCTTGTAGATATATACAGAAGGGAACCAACAAGTTCTCTATAACAATAATTGTTTGCTGGTATATCATTTTCTTGTTTCATTTCTGAACCAACTATCATTGGTGTGGGAGATATTTTTGCTTCTTGCATGTTAAAATTTTTAGCCATTTCATTTATATAATTTTCTTCTGTTATCTTAATACTTTCTGTGTTTTCATTTATTTGTATGTTAAGAAACTTGGGATGTGAATCTTCTATTACTGTCATTTCAAATTCTTTATGTAATTCATCTAAAATGCCCTTAATTTTATTTGTCTTTCCCAATCAAAACTCCATCATCTACATATATACCTAAAATTATTGATCCATCTTCATTAGTAAATATGCATTTATCATTTATTGTAGGTTTTAGTGAATTAAAACTTTAAATAACTTGTGAATCTTTTATTCCAATTTAACGGTGATTGCTTTAATCCATATAATGATTTAAGTAGTTTACAGTATGTTCCCTTTTCAAAGCCTTCTGGTAATTTCATATAGATATCTTCAGTTACCTCTCCATATAGAAAAGCAGTTTTAATATCAAATAGTATAATATGATAGTTATTTGATGCTGCTAATGACATAATTAGTCTAAAGGTGTTTGCATTCATTACTGGACTATAGGTCTCTAAATAGTCTATTCCTTTTCTTTGCTTACACCCTCGTACCACAAGTCTAGCTTTATATTTATTATTTACTTTGATTTTAAATACCCATTTAGCTGTAAGTACATTTTTATCTTTTATTTCTTCTTCTGATATTATTTTCCATGTTTTGTTTTTATTTAGTGAGCATTTTTCATCTTCCATAGCATTTAACCATTTTTCACTATCTTCTCCTGTGATTGCTTCTTTGTATGTAAGCAGTATGTAGTCTTGTAATTTGGTAGGTATTTTTATATGTCTTTTACCTCTTCCTAAGTCTTCAGTATTAGGTCCTTCCTGGGATTCATTTCTTATATCATTTTCAGTATTTTCTACCATTACATTCTCATGTTCTTCTTCGGACAGTGTATCAGGTAAGTTAATATTATTCATTATTTCTTCTTCTTCCGTTACTGTACTAATGAAGTTACTTTCTTTATTTTCAGGTTCTACTACAGGGAAAATATGCTTATAATACTCATAGCTTTTAGTTACATTGTTTTCTTTGTAAATAGTATTTGTTATCTTTACATCACGTGCCAATATGACTTTTTTATTTGTTATGTCCCATAGTCGATAAGCATTGTTTGAATAACCAATAAAGATACACTCTTTTGATCGTTCATCTAATTTTTTAATGTTACTGAGAATTTTAGCATATGCTTTTGCACCAAATAATTGTAAATGTGATAAATCGGGCTTTTTATTGTACCATAATTCAGCAGGTGTTTTTGGTACGGTTTTACTTGGGGATCTATTCAGAAGATAAGCTGCTGTCAGCAAAGCTTCACCCCACATGTTCTTATTCATTCCTGAATCAAATAACAGAGCTCTTGTTCGGTCCATTAAAGTTCTATTGAGGCGTTCTGCCTTACCATTCAGTTGTGGTGAATATGGTACTGTGTAGTCTATTTTAATTCCCTTGCTGCTACACCATTCTTTTAGTTCACTACTGGTGTATTCACCGCCATTGTCACATCTTAAACAGGAAACTTTTTCTTTTTGTTCTCTTTCGCTTTAATTTATGTAACTTTTTAAACATTTAAATACATCACTTTTGTTTTTCATCAAATAGACTTTAATGAAGTGACTAAAATCATCAAGTATTGTAACAAAGTGTCTGTTGCCATCATGTGTTTCTGTCTCTATTGGACCAGAGACATCAGAGTGGATTAATTGCAGTTTTCTAGTTGCCTTTGTTCTTATTGTTTTAAAAGGTGATCTTGAGTGTTTGGATTTTATGCATATGTCACATAACTCTTCTTTATTATTTTCATTTATTTCAACACCATTGACAAGTGTTTTTAGTTTTTTAATGTTCTCATAACTGAGATGACCCATCTTTCTATGGAAAGTTAACATTGCATTTTCTTCATATACTGTCTCTCTTAATTTTATTTCATATAAACCACTTTCATTCTTCTTTCCAGTTAAAACAATTTGACTGTCCTTTTTTACTATAACTTGATCTTTAGTGAAGGTGACTTCTCCACCATTGTTCGTTATTTTATTTACATTCATCAGATTTTTTGTTAACTGTGGAATATATAATACATTTTTTAAAGTGCATTCATTTGTTATGATCGATCCAACACTTTCAGATATGATGGTATCACCGGCTTTTGCCGTTTTAATTGCTATTTTGTCATCTTTGAATGTATCAAACAAATTTAAATTGTTCGCTAAATGCTTTGATGCACCTGAGTCCACGATCCATGTGTTTTCACTATTAATATTGTTATCTTCACTAACAAAAAAGGAAACTGTTTGTTGAGATGTCTTACCTTCTTTGTTTTTATTGCGGAAAAAACAATTCTTTTCTAAATGGCTATCTTTCTTTTTACATATTCTGCAGTACATTGTTTCTTTATTTTTATAATTGTTACAGAATTTAGCTTTGTGAGGTCCATTGCATTTATAACATTTTATCTTTGGCTTATCACTTCTAGCACTGAAAGCTACACTTGGTTGACCTGGTTCTGCTTGTTTTATTCGAGACTCTTCAGCTATTAATCGCGCTGCCAGTGTTTCAAATGTCTTCTTTTCTGAGGGCATCGACTCCCACGCGCTAATAAAGTGATTATATTTGGGTGGCAAAATCGTCAACAATTTCGAAATTTTCATATCGTTGTCAATGCTATTTTTTAGGGCAGCCATTTTGAAAATAATATTTTCTAAGGAACTAATATTTGTTGCCATGTCCTCCGCTTCGTTGTAATTAAACATAAAAAATAATTGCATGCTTGAATATTTCTGTTGTTCCTCTTGTTGGTCGTAAATGTTGCATAGTTTGGAGTACATTTTCGACGCATTAGTGTGTGAGCATAAGTTAAAAAAAATAGAGAAAAGAGAAAGGCAGAATACTAAAAAAAGTATTTTAATCTCATTTAATCTCATCATATCATAATTCTCATCATCATAATCATAGAATGATCTAAGCAAATAAGAAGAATGTCATGGAATAACATTTATTATAACATTTATCAACATAATTTAGTTGAACATAAAACTACCCACAATAACTTCATTTTTTTAAACATTTAGTAAAATAGTGTGGAGCTATCCAAAATAACCTTATTAAAACATTTTTAAATATCAAGTAACAAAACAAGGTATACACTTTACTAATTTAATTCAGGGTTCGATAATAAGAACATATTGTACCTATATACCAACACACAAGCGGTACATAGTATGTCTTCCTGACATATACTAAATAATTGTATACTTAGCTTAGGTCCGTGCGGTGCGGCTGCTGCGAAGCAAGTGGGCCGAGTACGACCGGAGCACAGTCTTTTATAGGCGGTGACAAACAAGTGAGTCACATCGGACGATATTCTCTGACGTCATTCATTTGTCTCTATTTAACAATATCTTTCAAATTGACTATGAATTAATTATATCAAAAGAGATTTAAAGGAGGTTAACTAAGATATTAAGCTTTTAATTGCAAAAATAACTTAATAGGAACAAATTGTAAGGTTATGTATACAACACACATTGATTAAATTGGAGATATTAATGGATATATGAAAACAGAGTTTAGATTACTTAAAGGTTGGTTTTTGCTTTGGTAAATTATATGATTCTTATTGAAAACAATTTGTCATTTACATACAAGAAAATCACTCAAACTATCAAGCAAAAGATGCTTTTCTTTAAGGTAAACAAGAAAACATGTGTAAAATACTTAATTATCATACTTTATAGTTAATAAATCTAACACGGCCAGACTGACCAGTACTTCGCTCTCGAAGTACCCAATTTACTGTATACTTTACTGGTTAGGAACACGTTTTTTTTTTCTATAATTTAGTCTCTGGCCTTGTCATACCAGTCCTATCACCTGCTGCGAGTGAATTTCAGAAAGGTATCAGGGCAGTGACCGACCAGCAGTTCATCATAGGCATTTCTTCGATTGCCATTGGTCTCTGGCCTTGTCATATCAGTCCTATCACCTGCTGCGAGTGAATTTCAGAAAGATATCAGGGCAGTGACCGACCAGCAGTTTATCACACACATTGGTTTGATTGCTATTGGTCATCTGGCCTTGTCATACCAGTCCTATCACCTGCTGCGAGTGAATTTCAGAAAGGTATCAGGGCAGTGACCGACCAGCAGTTTTTTTTCATAATAGCAAATCAAACCAACATGTTTTCACAATAGCAAATCAAATAAATGACCATAAGAATCATTTCTTTCAAACAATGTCTATTTCTTTCATGTTGAATTAGCATATATTCAGAGGTATACGTAAATTAGGTCTTCTTCTACATTAAATTTTTATATATATCCAAATTATTCATTTTTTCATTATCCTTTTACAGTGATAATTTTTATTATGAATAAGCATTGAGAACAGTTTCAATAAAATTAATAATCAACTGAAATCCCCTTAAAAGTATCAAATGAATTATATTATACTGTAATTAGTGTATTCTGTTTTTTATTTAAATAATCTAACACGGCTAATGATGCTGAACAGAATCATTATCCTGTATTTTAACAAGCCGAACCTGTACTTGAGTTATATTTCCATTACAACCAATAATAACCTAGTTAGTGAAAACCTTGTTGACTTTTGCACAATAGTGTGTATTGATTGTAGCACTTTCCACAAACCGTTCGGCCAACCTGCTTTACCAACGGTTGTGATGCTGCTCCAACCACGATCCTTGGCTACGGAGTCGATGTGCTTGCACCAACTTTCTGCGCCGTTGTCATTATTTTCTGGATCAAACGGTGACAATCCAACGTCATCTTCATGGTGATTACCAGCCACTGCATCACGAATAGCTTTTAACAAAGCCTCAAACACAGCGAGATCCATCTGTAAAGATAATCAAGTTAGTGTTGCTTAAAAGGGGTTCGAATCCCACCTCTGATGTGAGATTACGGAAAAGAGGCAATATTATATAGGGTAGATAATAAAGTATTTATTAAGTGGCCAAAATCAGTTTATTCATCTAGGTCATGTATTTGCCATCAAAATGGAAAACTAAATATTCAAATGCTCTAAATTTATATTGTTTGATGATTCAACAATTAATATTCACACTTTACCAATATATACTTATCTTTGGCACAACGATTTGTGCTGAATATAATCCGATAAGGACTGCCGGCCGTCCGCCGGCTCCGAGCGTCAAGCAAAGAAAAAGACCGTCTGACTCAGTGCGAGGCATTATAAAGGCACCGCGTCACTACACCGCCTGGCGGGGAGGTGACGTGGACCGATCGTGTTGTCTATGCTATGACAGATAACCTCAGAGTAAACAGGACTGGAGTAGCCTTTGCCTAACATTACCCCTCTGCCAAACGCACAAGCATCGGAATCCTGTGCGTTATATAAAACTAGTTGAGCGGCCATTTTGAAATCATATTAATCAGAACGTCTTACCGTGCAGAGCTCCCACGAAAACGCCTGCCTGTGCTGTTTTCTACTGTAAAAAAAATTTCGATAATATCTAGTATGCAAAAAGACGGCGTCACCTTTCATTTGTAAGTATAATTTTTAGGATTTGATTATTATTTAATTCATAATTTCATGTTTTAGCAGACTACAATTTCAAATTTCGCGCTCAAAGTTCGTTTGATGACGTCACGGCCGCACTCCCCACGAGACTACCTAGGGTTGACCATTATCGCATTTCAATCAATTAAGACAAAAATTAGAAAAAGTTTGTTGGTAATAAATAACTGTAATTTTGTATTAATTAATTACCAATTATAATATCGTTTTAACAATGTATGTTGCGTGTTTATTTTTAGTTTATTATTAAGTACATACCTACACTTTTGCGGCTGCTTGAAGCCTATTCTTTGCCACACAACATGGTAATATAAAATAATAAATAAAATAATAAATTAAAATAATAATCAAACTATTTGCCCTTTTATTCATGCTGGGCGGCGCTCATAAACATTAAGAGTACTAATGCTGTATATACTTACAGTGTCCCTGACTTCTTAAAAAAGCACGGTTAAAAGGGTAACATCGCCACACCAGATCATTTCCGAGAAATCAAAATTTTTTTTCGAGCCACAGGACAAATTGTTTTTATTTTGTAATCAGCAACCCTTATTAATTTGTACAATATTTATTTGCACAATAGTGATGTCAACTTCATCGATATTGTGATTTTACGAGTGAGTAATGAATGAATGTATGAATGCAAGTAACATACTTAAATTGAAAATATGTATTTTTAATTTAAATCTATATGTCGCAGGGAAATTGTATAATTCCGCAGTTTACATTCGGCGTCATCAGTTTAAAAAACAGATACTCTATTCTTAGTTCTTTTTCTTAACGATAATAAAATACAGCTTAGATAAATTACAGTTTGTTTCGGTAATTATTACCAGGTATTAATGATGATTTCATATTAGAATGAGGTATGTGATTTTAAACTGATGACGCCGTATGTAAAGTGTGGAATTATACTATTTACCTGCGATATTATACATACGAGAATAAAACTGTAAAGATATAGAATAAAACAGGTCAAGTCCACCTTAAACCAAATGGCTAGTAATGAGAGTAGAGGAAGTGAAATCACTAATTTTTGAACATTTTGTCTGTCTGTATGTATGTTTGAGCACGCATCACGCAAAAACTACGCGACTGATTTTGATGACATTTTAGTATGGTAATAGCTAAATGTCATCGTCAACATTTAAGTTAAGTTTTTTATTAATATTGTAGCATTTATAGCTCCTTTTAAAAACCGGCTTGTCCAACTGCAATACTTCAAGATACTAGGAGTAAGGTATGTGGTGCCAAAAGTCCTTTGTACATAAATGAAAGCTATTGGAAGATAGTATTGCAGTATTAAAATTAGAAATGATCGGTATGTGTAGTTCATGCAAATATACTCTGCCCCTAGGCGGCATACTAATTGTTGGTATTTATACTTTAAGTTTTGACATGCCCGGAAAATCTAATTTTTCATATTCAGTTTTCCTAAAGAATACAGCATACGAAAAAATGGATTCATGCTTGTAATAGGTAAAAGGGCATCTTGGGCATCTTCAAGAACAAGTACTATATGTTCCATACATTTTTGTCTCAGTTTCAAAAATTATCTAACAATAGAAGAAGATTAGTTGCCCATGCTGTGCCAACGTTATTCTTGAAAGATCCTCTTAGTTTATTATATAACTAGTTATGTTTCAAATAGATATTAACATGTTATATTATAACAGTTTTAGTTGATTACATTTAAATGTATTAATTTTAGGTTAAAGAATAAGTTGAAAAGGAAATACCTGCAAAAAGTGATGTAAGCAAATCGCAAAAAAATACAAATAATCAATCCGTCAAAGTAAAAATCTGAGAAAACTAACTATATTCACTATCGCTTTGTTAAAAATAATGTTTCAGTGTTCCTCCTTTCCATTATGGTTATACGCGAAAGGGTCCACAGTGAATTCTTTATATATAATAACACCTATTGTAAATATCTTTTAAATGCAATAAACTATTAAGTTTCAATTTGTATTTTATGGATATAGCCTTCGAAACTGACTGTTGTAGCGTGTAATATCATCATTAATTTAATTTATTTTTTAATACATAATGTAGGAAACCTAACGCAAAGTTAATACATTCATTCATTGAACATAACTGATTTATCGATATCGATATTCTCGTGCTATGTCATGTTACTTCTCACACAATGACATGCGTGTGTTTGAATAGAACGTTAACACACTATTTTAAGCACGTGTGCGTGTATTTTAAATATGTTTGTCGTATTATGCATGTGTGCGTTTGTAAACACGCAAAGAGTTTTTGTTCCTGTGTGCTGGCATTGAATGTAGTAGTAACCTCACCCCCCGCAAAAAATGGCAGAAAAATATGTACGAGAAATTGACTAATGGCTACTCCAGTCCTGTTTACTCTGAGCAGATAACACGTTAGACCAAAGACAATGATGAAAAATATTGTACTATAAAGTGTACATAGTTAAATCAATAAATAAATAAATAATCATTTAAATATTAATAATGATAATGAATATGATTAAGTAACATAATTAATACACTACGAATTATTCCTTATTCTAACAGGGCCATACTGACAGCACTTCGTCCCCGAAGTACTTTGAGATTATATAAAAAACACCGACATAAATCAGATATCGTTTCATAAAACCAAGTTATTGTTTCTTAATTTTATAAACCTCTATGCCTAGACATGTACAGTTCCATCACTTGCTGGTTAGTGAAGACCAAACTGACAGCAAGCACATGGTTATCCAGCATATCTTTTTTTTATAAATTCTATGCCTAGACATGTAGGTACAGTTCCATCACTTGCTGGTTAGTGAAGACCAAACTGACACCAAGCATAGCGGTACCCAGCAACTGATTTATTTATTCTTAATCATTGTTTTTATGATACGATTCTGTTGCACTATTACTCAATTAATAATTTTCATTATCATCAATTACAAGTTCATTTTCATTATCATTATTTATAAGTTCATTTTCATTATCACTATTTTCCAGTTTCATTTTCATTATCACTTTTTACAAGTTCATTTTCATTACCACTATTTACAAGTTCATTTTCTATAGAAGCATTTCATCTATGAAGTTATGTTCATTACCTTTCGTAACCTTATTAAATCGAGCCTGTAAGGTAAGTTTGCAGTACGACCTGTTAAAAATCGAAGAGAATATAATCCGGTTGATTTTAAGACAGTTGTAATCAAAATTTGAACTTTCCAAAGCCTGTTCGGCCAGCCTGATGAATCAGAACATGTAGTAACAGGCACTAAAATTTTTCGAAAAGACGTGTAGATGACATGCCTTTCCTATTCTATCGTAATATAAGTAACATGATGAGAAGTGATATTTAAGACGCTTTGCTAGACATTCCCTTATCAGACTACAATTTACACCAATACCTAATATGAAATTTAGTTATTTCTCATTTAGTTCTTACACCTCCGCACACACTACACATTTGAATAAAACACTTTTTATTTTTACGGATTTTGCGCACTTTTTATTTTACATTTAATCCCGATGTTTCAATGGTTGTTATGTATTTTCTACCTCCTCCACAACACTTCGATCGGGCACGTTCCAAATTGTTAAAATTAAATTGTTTTATTTTTAAATTCCACTTCGTTACCACATTCCCACCACGATTACATTGCATACTACTGAGTCTACCACCAGTTCGGAAATTGGGAGGCCCTTCCGAGAAGAACTGGCGAAAGAAACTCGGGCAGGGGGACCGACCTCCATCTTACTGTTATTATTTGCATACAGAGCTAACCACATCATCAGATCTTGCAATGTGTGTTTTTGTAGGTATTCATTAATTTTTATTTTTTATTTTTTTTTGTTACTTTTTCTCGGCTATGAATAAATATTTTAGTAGTTTTTAGTCACGATTCATTAAATTTACTCGTTTGCTGAACACGTGGCAATGTCATATTGCCGAGGTTTAGGCTATACCGCATCATGTATTGCCATCAACAATCCCTTCAGCATTGTAGGGTCTATATCGAACTATTTAACCGACCTTGGTCACATGCTGAAAGAAAGAAAAAAAAAATTTAGTACAGAGCGTGAGCTCCCACTTCTGATGTGAGCATAAGTTAAAAAAAATAGAGAAGAGAGAAAGGCAGTATACTAAAAAAAAGTATTTTAATCTCATTTAATCTCATCATATCATAATTCTCATCATCATAATCATAGAATGATCTAAGCAAATAAGAAGAATGTAATGGAATAACATTTATTATAACATTTATCAACATAATTTAGTTGAACATAAAACTACCCACAATAACTTCATTTATTTAAACATTTAGTAAAATAGTGTGGAGCTATCCAAAATAACCTTATTAAAACATTTTTAAATATCAAGTAACAAAACAAGGTATACATTTTACTAATTTAATTCAGGGTTCGATAATAAGAACATATTGTACCTATATACCAACACACAAGCGGTACATAGTATGTCTTCCTGACATATACTAAATAATTGTATACTTAGCTTAGGTCCGTGCGATGCGGCTGCTGCGAAGCAAGTGGGCCGAGTATGGCCGAGTACGACCGGAGCACAGTCTTTTATAGGCGGTGACAAACAAGTGAGTCACATCGGACGATATTCTCTGACGTCATTCATTTGTCTCTATTTAACAATATCTTTCAAATTGACTATGAATTAATTATATCAAAAGAGATTTAAAGGAGGTTAACTAGGATATTAAGCTTTTAATTGCAAAAATAACTTAATAGGAACAAATTGTAAGGTTATGTATACAACACACATTGATTAAATTGGAGATATTAATGGATATATGAAAACAGAGTTTAGATTACTTAAAGGTTGGTTTTTGCTTTGGTAAATTATATGATTCTTATTGAAAACAATTTGTCATTTACATACAAGAAAATCACTCAAACTATCAAGCAAAAGATGCTTTTCTTTAAGGTAAACAAGAAAACATGTGTAAAATACTTAATTATCATACTTTATAGTTGAAAAATCTAACAAGTGCAACTTAAAATGTGAGGAATGCATCTTTTTTCAATTGATGTTAAGAGGATTCTTTGAGCTTTCGCATCTTTTAATTCCCATTTGTCTTTATCAGTACCTTCTGGAGCACCATTTGGTTTTTTTGTCACTATGTCGAACAGTGATAATGATTTTAATTAAATATCCACCTGAAACCGCCATATTGCGAAATTTTCTTTTCCGGCTAATTTTTCAGTTATGGTATAATCCGCTACGTCTGGGGCCATTACCTGTAGTTTGTTATTTTAATTTGGTTCCAGGTGGTATTTAAACACAATGTGTTTTATTATACTTTAGGATTTTTATTTTAAGAACTTACAAGTTCACAGAGACACGATCAACGAGCATCAAGGACACACCAAGGAAGGAAACCACAGATCATAGAATATAGCTATACATGCAGGCAAATGTTAATGATTCCATACAGCCATAAATTCTATTCAACATTAGTTAGGATTATACGGTCTTTACCGATATGATATAGGTATATAGCCTATCATTTGCACGATCAAATGTTCTTATAATACCAAATTTAATCGAAATCGATCAATCCGTTCTAGACTTATAAAAGGACATACAGATAGACAAACACACAACCAAAAAATAAAAGAATTGGTATCAGTCCTAATCCTAAGTCATAAAACGAATTATTATCAAAATTTGTAAAAAAATAATGTACTGACAGAACTTAGATATTTAAAAAGTACCTAGTATAAATGAAAAAGGATGATTTTTTGATTTGTTAGTTATTTCACGCAACATCTCTCGTCTAAATTATTCCATTGAGAGAATGAACCGTATTATGAGTTTTCATAAAAAAATGCATAGTTCAACTAGCCTAGATGTAGAGCATGGTTTTTTATTATTTTTATTACGTGTAAATGTGTTGTATGCAGACATGGCTAAATAGTTTCTTAAGTAGTTTGGTAAATTAATATGTAAATAGGAAATCATGTATTCCTTTTAAAGCATATTGTTCGCACGGTAGAGAATTTGATATAATTACTGTTTCTATACGTGTTACAAATCCATTTAATGAAATAAAGGATACGTTCACATTGGCAATGTCAATTAGATAATGATCTGTGATCAAACAACCCTCGCACCCAGTAGAGATAGTATCCAAAGAATTTCAGATAATTACTAACTACCAACAAATAATTAGTGACAGATTGGCTGAATTGATTTTGTGGTGTGACTGTGATTTCGTGTGCTTTCACTATTCCTCTGCATTTATGTATGGAGTGTACAATAAGGTATAAAGCTTATTTAAATTTTATGTATAAGATATCTTATACTTAGTATTGCCTGTCATATCTAATCATAACCCTATCATGAGACCTACTAGTGTTTCGATTTAAACATATTTTTTTGTAAGTGTAAACATTTTACAAAGTTCATTTTTTTTCTATTTATTTTAGATTAAATGAGAATGAAAGCCTCCGTCAAAATATATAATACATAAGTACACAACAAATGTCTCAATGACCAGGCACCAAAATTTAATTCTAATAATTTCACAGGGGGTTGGAGGAGATGAAGGAGCGAAGTATATAAGCGAAGTATAAAAGTATATAAAATATATAAACTCGCAGCTGACATAAACGAACAATTTTAAGTAATAATATAAGCAACGGTTATAATGATATTTGCTCAAAATTTATAAAGCGACTTTATCTAAATAGATATGAAATTATTTTTTTAATTGAATGCAATTTACCTAAAGTATTTTTCTTTGTCCAATTTTTTTTATCTACAACTCATTCAGGGCGTCTTTCAACTTACAAGAAGAAAAAGCGCATAAAAGAGTAGATTTAAAAGAATTGACGACATATATTATAAGCATAACTATACATCAACAACACTATACGACATTATTCTGTTATTACCATAACATCAGTGTTATGCTTCCACTAAATAGTTCATTATAACAACGTGAACAAGTGTCTGTTTTAAATAATAGTACTCCTTTATGACATCAAATCAAATCAAATCAAATCAAATATATTTATTTCATCAACTTAGGTTTAAATTTACAGTAAATTGTGGCCGGAGTTTCCTTTTAAGCAAGAGATTTGCTTGTGTTAGGAAGCTCCGCTCTTCCTTAACAATGCGTAAATACTACTATTATACACTTTGTAGTTTTGAGGAACATATGACATATAGAGTATAACAAATTTAAAAGCAACATAAAACTTAGTATCTTAAGTCAAGATAATTGTCGATCATACTTGTACTTTAAAGCAGACCCATCTCCCAACGCAGCACCCGCATGACCATAGCTCAACGATATTTTAGGGACGTAACAATCCATTTAAAACTCCGTCACCTAAGATATGTTTTAGGAGAGTGTGGTGTCCTCGATTACTGTCAGGGTATCCATCAAATGAAAGCAGTCAGTAGTTTCACCAAGCAGCACACGCACGTCCGCACCGGCCGACGGTCTAGCGAGCAATACCCCACTACCGCTGTAGGCCGTGCGTACGGGCGCGTGTCGCTTGCACTTTATTAATACGTCACACCTCTTCCTTTTCAATTGATTCGAATAATTTGAGACAATGAAAAATAATTAAAATACATTTATGTAATTAATATTCTTAAATAGTATATCTTGAATTGTTATTTAACTAAGAAGTTTTTTTTTTTAAATTATGTTTTATTACTTGCAGCCAAATACTCTAATCTTGCGTGTCCTCTATTTTTCTTTGAATACGCCACTCTCCTTTTACATTTTTTTTAGGTGTATCAGTTTTTTTTATATTAATTTATTTAGTTTTCGAGGAAACATCAGCTTACAATATTGTTTAATTACAAGCTATATAAATTAAAAAGCTAACAAAGGTTTCACACGGAAAAATTGGTCTAGGTATTACTAGAGTGAGCTCACTCAGTGTGTGAACCCACGAACCCCTATTGTAGTATCTGAATGCCAACTACCCTATTAAGATAAATGATTGTGAATGATAAAATGTCGTTTTATTCGGCTATCTCCTAATTAGGGAGTCACAAATTAATAAAACAATATATATAATTATATATTTATAGCATCATGCAGTGCATATGCAGGAGATGACAATTTTGTTTTATTTAAGTTTTTCTCTAAGTTATGTTCAATTAACCAATTAAGGATTTTATTCAATCTATTGTTACGTCATCAACGAACAAAATACACAGTTCGTTCATAACCTTCGGCAGGTCTATTATGTAAACTAAAAACAAGAGAGTCTTAGGCACTCCCTTGTGATGTTGAGGCATTATTATTTTTAATATCAAATCGAACTCTATAAACTTTTCTACTCATATGATTATAATATTCGATTTCAACATATTGCTGTCTATCTTTTAAATAAAAGATAAACCATTTGTGAGCTGTATTTGGGATACAACAAGTTTATTAATATTTTATGTTGCACACGGTCATACGCCTTGTACATACATATGTAGCAATATTCGAATAGCATATTTTTAATGTCCAATTACTTATTATCTTTTGAATGTATTTGAGAAAAGGCTTATAAAGTTGACTGACTGTAATTATTTAGGTCACTTTTTTGGTTATTCTCATGTAATGGTAATCACTGTTGTTTTTTAATGAGTCAGGATAAACTTCTACTTGCATAGATTGATTGACAGTGAAAGAAAAGGTAAGTTCGACCGCACATTCACAATCAAATGTGAGCGTAGTTCATCAAAACCGTCACTTCTATATTTTTATTTAGTTATTAAATTCTCACTACGATTACATTGTACACTACTGAGTCTACTACCAGTTCGGAAATTGGGAGGCCCTTCCGAGAAGAACTGGCGGAAGAAACTCGGGCAGGGGGACGAACCTCCATCTTACTGTTATTATTTGCAAAGAGAGCTAACTACATCATCAGGTCTTGCAATGTGTGTTTTTGTAGGTATTAATTTATTAATTATTGGATCCCAAGCAGGTGGAACGCTCCAACCATCGTCTCTATTGAAATTTGGATGTTTCCTGATTTCAAAAGCCTCGCGTAGTGTCCTAGGAACAAGTCTTTGTTCTCTAGCGAGAATTTAAGGTTTATCGATACGAATGTAGTAGTTTGGCGCCTCAAAAGCATGCTCACACTCACACACTGCAGACCTAATATCGCGCCTATGTTTTATGTCAGCTACGTGTTCTATAATGCGCGTCCCTATACTTCTCTTTGGTTGTCCGAAGTATGTGAGAACACAGTCACAATCTATTTTGTAGACACCTGCTGTCTGGAGGGGTATATTGCATTTGACCGGTCGTAAGAATTGGTTAATCTTCCTGGCTGGTTTAAAGTAAGTATTAATGAAAACCCGCTTCAGAATGTTCCCAATCTTGTCAGTGACCCCCTTCATGTACAGCAGGTTGACGTTCTACTGTGGCTGGTTGGTGCGGCTTCTGTGTCGTAGTTTTGGTACTCGCAATTTTTTATCTGGTATTACTCGCTTGTCATGCTGAAGCTCAGCAGTCAGATATTGTTAGGCACAGATGCCGCGAGTTCTCTGAAACAAAGATTTCCCAACGGTAGCCAACTGTATAGGATGGTGGTGAGAGTCACCATTTAAATATCTATCTGTATGAGTTGCCTTTCTATACACTGTATGACTAAGGGTTTGATTTAGATTGCTGCTGATTTGAACATTGAGGAAGGCTATTTTATTGTCTGTCATTAATTCCATAGTGACATCAATGCAATCTTGTACAGGTAAGCTTGTGAATAGAGATTGAACATCGAAGCTAACCATAGTTTCATCATCAGTGAGATGTAGGTGTTGTATCTCACTAACAAAATGGTAGGTATGGTGCCTTACTTTGTTTCGTTAACAGAAACTCGTCAAGCTTATTGCTTACTATTTTAGAAACATCAAAAGTAGCTGTTACTCATTATCATCTCATAAAGAGAAGAGTAGCTCTTTTCTTGACTGTTGTATCTACCCCCGTTGTCAAAAGATATATTCCCAGGGTCGTCATCTATTTGTCACTGCGTAACCCCAGTGACATCGAATTGTCATCGCATTGCAATGGTTTTACGATGGCAGGCTGAACATTTTAGGCGACCCAGAACAATGTCTGTACGCCTTTATTTTGCGCCCTTGGCGCCATTGAATATGGTGTGTCACATTTATACCTATGCATTATAACAAATTTAACGGTAACACGCCCAAGTTTTTTTTAACATGTTATCAGCAGTCTGTACTTGTAACTTGACTTCTATGCATACTGGTATTCTATTATTTATTGTTTGGTTTTGTGTTTCACAACAAGAGACCTATTTTACTATAATAGATGTCATCTAACACCAATAACTCTTTTTCCTTCATGTACCTACTTCTTATAAATTTCAAAATTTGTATAGTGTATAAATACACCTTGTATGTAATTTTTTCAATACATTAACATATTTGTGAAGCCACATAAAAACAATATTTGGTAAAAGTTGCCTTTATTTTATATGTGTTTTCCTACTGGAAATAATTTTATTAATAATAATGACTGATGCTAATAAATAAAATGTATTGGTATTTTTGTTGATATATTTTCTTTTATAGACTTGTGTAACTCAGTTATATCCTGGAGCTTTATGCCACTCCGGATATTTATCTAATCATTCCGTTCAAAATAAGGATATCTTTATCATTTAACTGGATAAGCATATCCAGTATATCCCATCCAATCACATGGGTCAATTCCAAATCATTTGATCTGGCTAACTACATAACAGATATCGACAGCGAAAGCGTCGAACGAAAGACTTAGAGCGCCGAAAACGCTTTTTGTGTTTTCTGTGTTTTCCGATCAACGGTAAAATTCTTAAAAACGCAATACTGCTGATGATGCGTTCGCTCTGACTGAGGTGGCAAGCGTCATTATAAGCGAAACAAGCGCTGCATAAAGTTTTGTTTCTATAAAACGGTAGCAAATTTGAAGCGCTTCATGTGCTCTTATTTTGCGAAATCTTATTAGTCCGGATTAAATAAACAGATGCGGATTGATAAATATATATAATAACACCTTAGTTGGATATATGGTATGATTTGCTATGGTTTCAAAGAATTAAACTACTAGTCCGGATATATTTGGTGGATATGGATAATCATTGGATCTATTTATATTTTTAGGAAGAATATTGGATAACTCCTATCTATTTCCGGAGTCACCTTACGCATGTGCAGTCCCTTACCCCGTACGGTTAAGAGTGTATTCAGAAATAAATTAACCAGCGAATATTCATTTTATACCATTTCCAAATTACATACTTTGCCGATAACATTAAATCTTCTAGATTGACTGTAATTCGATAACTTTTAACTTGTATACAATATTTTTTTACATATATGACGGCGAGGCCTCACGCCGGTCATCATAATGCTCTTTATTATCCAAAAAGAGTTGCAGCGATCTTTAAAATAATAACGTGTATGGATGTAGGATAGACTTCTTTATTATTTAAAACCACTTGCAGTCTAAAATCGCAAATGATGCACGAGATTTCAATGGATGAAAAAGGTGGTGATCCCCGAGACGGCGTAACAACCTCCATGCGTGGCGGTCCAACGAAAAGTAATGTTCTCGCTCGATATAAGCTATGAAGTAAAAGTTATGCCCTTATAGCGATCTAACGGTCACGATAAACTAACCGTTTCACGCTTATTGCATGCTAACTAAACGTTTACACTTATAGCACGCTGACAGTCTGCTTCTCAAGTCATCTCAGAAACGTTTAGTGTTGCCAACTTGCAACGCCTCTTTAAGGTCACGCCATCTAGGATTTCAGCCAGGTACTAACCTGACGTTTTCCATTTGATAAAATCGTACCTTGTAAACAAATCCTTACTGACAAACATTATTTTAAGCTTAACCTCTTGAGTTTAATTTAATCTGATTGAAATAATCGAATGCTTCAACATATATAATAGTACTAACCTAACCTATTATCCAATGTATATCAAATTCAGAAATAACATTACGTATAATTCCGAAAATATTATTTGTTTATTTCAGTCATAAGTGTATGTCTTTTAATATCACTATAAAAGATGAGATAGTTATCGTAGGTAATTATATGTTTGAATGTCTTTACAACGATTTAATTCTAAATCGATGCCCCTCAGCAGAGTCACACCTTTGTGCACCTTATAACCATTGTTGCACCTTGGCAAAATCACACCTTTGTGCACCTTGCTACCATTGTTGCACCTTGGCACAATAACACCTTTGTGCACCTTGGCACTATTGTTGCACCTTGGCAATATATTCTTGTACTCCTTGGTACATGTCTTTTCTAATTAATGTATTGTAGTATATCCACTTGTCTGTACAACCTTTATATAAGATTTGACGTAATAACCATTGAAATTCAAATCGTTGTTTCAGAAATATAAGAAACAACTTAAAAATCTATTTTTTTTTAGTATCATAGTATGTTTTATTTAACCCGTGTAATCCAATGTAATATTTAACCCGTACGGGGTTACTATTAACTGAATTAAAATCTCGATCGATTTAAATCGTAAGTAAGATTAGGTTTGGTGTGGGTAGGTAGCACAAGCCAGAATTATTAAAAGCAAGAACAAGACATTCATTACTAGAATAACATGGCGGAAATAACCGTGAAGGTAATAATAATCTCAACACATACATTATTCAATAGAGTGCTTATTACAAGGTTATAAAGATTTTCTTTATAGCAAAATAGGATGACTTCATTTATTTTCTTTTCTTAAAATAAAATAGTTATCAATAATTACACAAGTTCTTTAGAATTGCAATTAACACTGCCGTTATTCAAGTTGATATTTACATTGCTATAGTCAATGATTTTTCAACTCTTCTTAGAATCAAGTGGATAAACTATTAAACATTATTTTTTGTCTCAATACTATGAGACAGCCTTTTTTGCAGATGGGTTCGTTATCTCCCTCCTTTAATTTGATTTTCACGAGCTAATTTTTCTATATACCACTTACTAGAAGGCTCGTCGCCACGTGTGGTGTCCTCGATTACTGTCAGGGTGTCAGGGTATCCATCAAATGAGACCAGCACCTGCATTGCACCGGTCTCTAGGCGATGCGGGGCACTCAGGGTGTCACGGGGTGCTCCGCAGCTCCGTGCCCCCCACGGAGCGGAGGAGGGTCCGCCTAGGGCGGACGCACACTGGTGGGGATCGTGGAAAGAATCCTAACACGATCACATGATCCCCACCAAGGTGTTAGAGGGACACCGCGGTGGTTTAGTGGGTAGGCCCCTGCACACCAACCTGACGAGCTTTTATCGTCAGGTATGTCTGCAGGGGAGAGTCCCACATAACGTGTCCGCTGTTCTTCCAAACGGCGGAGTATGCGTAACGCATTCCCCGCGACAAAAAAAAAAAAAACAAGGGTATCCATCAAATGAAAGCAGTCAGTAGTTTCACCAAGCAGCACACGCACGTCCGCACCGGCCGACGGTCGAGCGAGCAATACCCCACTACAGCTGTAGGCCGTGCGTACGGGCGCGTGTCGCTTGCACTTTATTAATACGTCACAGAGAGTAATTCCAACTACTAGCCATGCATTAGTTTTAAAATTAACTAAGAGTAATGACTGATAATAATAATAACAAAATTAGTGTTATGCTCAGTCGACGCGTATAACTTCCATGAATCATAATGTATTAAATAGTGGCTGACTTTGTAATAACTTTGAGACATAAGCGTCTTTTTCACATACAATTTAAATTTATGCAAAGGAATATCAACTTCACTTTGTGGAACTTTATTAAAACAGCTTTTCATATACCAAAGAATGAACCTGCTGTTTTTTGTAGTCTAAAACGTGAAAAAACACGTTTATTTTTACCCGGCTGCCATAAGGGAAGCAAAAAAGAGTATATGATTTTGACTGGTAACGTATGAATATTCATCTGTGCCTTCGTTATTATATTATATGTAGATGTAAAGAAATTATCACAATAAAATAATTAACTTGTGAGTTAAAACTATACCCAATACTATTGTCTATCTTCAAACGCCCAGCCATATATACCGGAGTAGCTTATTGTTAAAATCAGTTAAGAAATAAACATTGTCGCGAACGCACGTCTCTCATATCAAACTTCCCAATATAGTGAACCTTATCACCATCGACAACTTGTCTCAGACGTCAGGCGGGACTGGAACCCATATGTCTCGTTATTTGGCAAGTGCCTTTCTAATGAAAATACTGAGATCTTGACAGTCCCGTCAAAGAAAAAGTACAGACATGACTTAACTGTAAATGCAGATGAAGATAGGCTTGTTATAATTTAATATTATTAGAATGAAAAAAAGCGGAAAAAATTTAACGTAAATTGTTCCCGCAATCCTCACTTGGGCAGTATCTATGTTGCAAAGGTGCATTCCAGATAAATTAGTAATTTAGTGAAGTCATTATTTGCCAAAGGACAGGCAGACAGGCCCTCGGCAGACTCAGATCTTTAGATGGATAACTTATTTCACTGGATCATAAAAAAGGGTGATAAATTCTTATGAATTAGAAAGGTTAGGATGTATTTACAATTATGAAATATTGAATATAAGTTTGATTTTAATTTTTTATGTACCTAGGTACATAAAAAATAAAGCAAAAAAAGCGGGTCTATAAATACTTTTTGACGAAATTACAAGCAGAAAAATAATTTTAACAAATTTAAATATAACCGTGTTCGTATACCACCTGCCCTAAAAAAACTACTGAAAATAATAATAAAGCTTTTTTATTCAGACTATCTCCGTAAAATTTTAGTAACAATTTAAATCTTCAAAACTAGTGTTAGCAAGTACTATTTAAAATCTAATATTCATCGCTTAGTGTGAAACTGCACCCAACGACACACAAAAAGTAAACGATTATAAGTTGTATAACAAAGTGTCATACTATCACGGCTATCCTTTAAATATCACTATGAATATTTATTATATACATTAAAGTATAATTCGTGTGAGACAACGATAAACATTGAATATTCTGCATATAACAATTTCAGATGAGAAGATTTTCTTTATTCATACATTGTAAAGCGAGATTTTTCAGTAGTATGATTTTATTTCCTATTTCTTTTTTTTGGATTTTGCGAAAAATTTGCTTTAATTGTTTGGAAAAATAAAGTTGATTATTATCATTTTTGTAACTTAAGCACGTGAAAATGGGTGAAAACGTTTAATGAGAATCGGCATATAGGTATCTACATACTGATACAATGTACGATTGCCGTAAAATCGGGTGGGCAATTTTCTCATATAGGCACACATCTAAATTTGTCACGCGAACGAAGTCGCGGGCAACAACTAGTGTAGGTATAACGTTGCAAAAAAATAAAATAAGGTTCAATGATTTTGTTTACAGTATAAACATGCGATAGTAAATTATTGAATTTACCCGAGGCGGAGAACAGAAGAAGCGGTTTTAATTAAAATCTCTTTTTTATATTCGTCAGTTACGTAAAGGCACTATCATCATCATCATCATCATATCAGCCGTACGACGCCCACTGCTGGACATAGGTCTCCCCTAAGGATCTCCACAACGATCAGTCCCGTGCTGCCCGCATCCAGCACTATATCACCGAATATTTGTACTGTTGTGGCCATTTTCAAGTCCTTTTATAATAATTTTAAAGATTGTTGATTACATTGAGGTCTGTACATTTACAGTATTTTTTAAAGATTAATTTATTCTTATTTTTCGCTGTCTACAAAGTTTTCAGTGATTTGATATTCAACAGAATATGAATTAAATTTTACATTTCAAAGGTTTCCAAATAGATAATAGGATTTTGTATAAAAAAATAAAGTTATTTGGTTTTATTAATGTAATCTTGAAAGTAATTCTTCGATCGTGCTCACAAATAAATTCTTGATTGAGACGGTATTTATACATAATAAACACAGAATCTAAGCAATAATTGGTGGGCAGAAGAAATAAGGTTATATTTACTATAACGCGCGCCCCTAATTTTAATTTGACAGATGATCGTGTAATTCTTTGTAATAGTTTCGTAAAAGCCTAAATTAATTTGTTAAGAATTAATACAATGGAAGCTATTGTTTTTAATAAAGGTTGATTTTAACAACACCCTTTAATTATAAAACGTGGATTAAATATTATGTCTAAATATATTTTAATAAAACAACTTATTGAGGGTTTTTGTGCATAATTTATATTTAATCCTGTCGTTTCTACTCTTTTACAAGAGCCGTGATCACAGAATGACTAAGGCAATGGTCGTTATATATTTTTTCTTCCTTCAAATCAAATTTTCAACAAAACAAAATTGTTTCATTTTTCATTTTATTAAGTAATAATGTATTTTATAGAGTTGATATATAAATAATTATAGGTGTTCGTTCAATGAATTTGGAGATTGAAAAACTTAATCCGCTTTCACCGAATGTGTGGCCCAAATTTTTGATTAGGCTAATTTTAGATTTTGATTTATGGATGACAGAATTAATACAGATTTTATACGATTATTGAGAATACACCTTAGGTGAATTATGTTAGGTTTTACAAGGTACGCTTGAAAACTATGAAACTAATAATAAATATTGATTTAATCTTTAAAATCACTGAACCCTTTTCAGTTAGACAGTTTTTCCTGCAAATTATTTGAACTACGATGTAGAAATTCTCGCTTGAAATAATCCTGACACTTTTACCAATAAAAACGATTAAATACAATTTTATGACCAGCTGTATTTTAAGGATCTTTCTTACAGTTGAATGAACAATATTATGCTTTATTGCGTTTCTATGCAGATTTAAATTTGAATGGTTAAACAAAGTACACCTTTTGTTGCCTCCGTCGAAAAATATCTAAGGAATATTTTGATTCTTTAAACATTTTAATCTGATATCTTTTTAATTATTCTTACAAGTAACGAGAGTCATTTAAACGTTTAATTAATGTCGTATAAATACTTAATTGAAAATATAATAATATACAGGGTTACCGGAAAAGTCGTGCTAGATCCGTTAAGGGCGTGGAGGGCCCATCATTTCTGACTTATTTTACTATCAAACACCCTACCCTAAACTTAACCCTTTTCGAGATATGCGACTTTTAATTTTTTTATTGAAAATTGCCGATTTTTAGGCTACTAAATCTAATTTTGTTTAGTTCCTAAGTCTCATTATTATTATTATTGCATTTCTACATGTGTGATAAGATGTTTTAGGACGTCAATCATTAAAATATTGCATAAGTTAATTAAATAGGCCATAGTAGACAAGTGAAAGTAAAGAAATTAAAAATAATATGAGAAAGCTTATTTTTCCCTAAGCGATACCTAAAAAAAATATTATAGCAATTGTTCGGCAGATGTGTTTTAAAAATATCTACGTTTCATCAGCTATCTAACGAGGTATAACAATCTAGGATTTGTATTACATTTCGTGGAAAAAAGTAGTTAAAACTCTCCAGGTAGCAGTTCTAACGGTCCCGCGCCTATTGTCCTTCAAGTTAAGACGCACCGTGCGAGCTAGACAAGTGACGTTTTATATCGGTGCGAATGAAAGAAAAAATATGTAGAGACCGGTTAGGGCTGTTTATACAACACGGTATATTGTTTTGGATGTCAGTCTGCTTTTGTGCTTCGTACATAGTAGATGTTAATCGGTTTGCTCTTTTTCTCGACTTGGCTGTGATTCTGGACAATTTCTTCTGATTTGTGACTAGTGTCCGGACTCTGCTTTGTATTTGCGATACGGAAGTGTTGAAGATGACGTCCTACACACCTGAGGAATATGCTGATATGCTTATTTGTTATGGATACTGCGATTGTGTGTCTGCGCAAGCTCGCAGCGAATACATAACTCGCTACCCCGGTCGTCGAGTGCCGGATGTGACCGTTTTGGCTCTGTTTTGAGACGAAATACAGACATGGGAAGACCACGAATTGATGACGGCGAAGAACAGGACAATGAGATAGTGCAACGCTTTCGCGCGGATCCGAGTACTTCCACTAATATTGTTGCCCGTGATCTAGGACTTTCGCGATGGAGAGTGTGGTTTACAGTGCATACTGCTGACCTATACCCGTACCATTACACGCCGGTACACAGTATTGAAGAAGGAGACCCCGCGAGAAGGTTGGACTTCTGCAGATTTATGCTAAATGCTGACGTAGAAGACCCAGATTTTCTAAGAAATATCTTGTGGACAGATGAATCCAAATTTGACAAAGATGGCATAACTAACTTTCACAACGCCCATTATTGGGCCCCAAAAGAACTAAGGAATCCCAATAAGAAAAGAGTGAAGGGATCCCAACGAAGATTCAACGTGAATGTGTGGATGGGCATTATCTCCAATCATTTGATTGGACCTTACTTTCTCCCCGAGAATCTAAATGGGGAAGGCTACGAAAACTTCTTGAGAGAAGACTTGAGTGATTTGCTGGATGATCTGCCACTCAACTTGAACAGGGACATGTGGTTCCAACACGATGGCTGCCCTGCCCATTTCAGGAGAAGTGCCCTAACCCCCATGTTAGGTTTCCAGACCTAACCCCCATGGATTTTCATGTGTGGGGGCGCATGAAAAGTCTTGTCTACAGCGAGCCAAATCCAGTTTCGTCTGTGGAAGAATTAAGAGAAAGGATTGTGGATGCAGCAAATCAAATGAGGACAACATTGGCCACTGGAGTAGTGAAGACTGGTCTCCGTAGAAGGATGCGACAATGTATTAGAAACAGGGGCGGCCATGTTGAACATGAACTATAGAGTAAGAAAAAGTTGTGATTTAATAAATGACATTTCTGCTTACATATTGTTTATTTTTACTTTTTAGGGCTAAGTATTAATTTTGCTTCTCCCCTGTCGCCTTTTTTTAATTCATTTAAAAAAAACCCTAGATTGTTATACCTCGTTAGATAGCTGATGAAACGTAGATATTTTAAAATACGTCTGCCGAACAATTGCTATAATATTTTTTTTAGATATCGCTTAGAGAAAAATAAGCTTTCTTATATTATTTTTAATTTCTTAACTTTCACTTGTCTACTATGGCCTATTCAATTAATTTATGCAATATTTTAATGATTGACGTCCTAAAACATCTTATCACACATGTAGAAATGCAATAATAATGATAATGAGACATACGAAATAAACAAAATTAGATTTAGTAGCCTAAAAATCGGCAATTTTCAATAAAAAAATTAAAAGTCGAATATCCCGAAAAGGGTTAAGTTTAGGGTAGGGTGTTTCATAGTAAAAAAAGTCAGAAATGATGGGCCCTCCACGCCCTTAACGGATCTAGCACGACTTTTCCGGTAACCCTGTATATAGGTTATTTAACATTTTTTGCCATTATGATCTATAAACAAAATATATATGTATAAATACTGTTCGGGTTTATTTTTTAAATATTATTATAGCTGATGTAAGAACGCTTCACTTTTCAGATATTATCAGTAATTTGCGTTGTATAACTTTATGTAAACACATTTATATCATACGCTTTATGACGTTATGCGTCTTTATGGAATTTATGAAAATAATGCAACATTACCCTTCAATATCTGCGAGTAATGTGTTGTGTAAACATGTGGGACGTGACTCCGTGCCACATAATTTGTCAGGCATTATGTCTATTACAAAACAAATTTGTCGAACAACATTAGGTTATATAAACAAATATTTGATAACATCGATCGTTACTTCGAACACCAATATATACATGTAATAAAGCAGTAGCAGTTTATCAAGAAATAAGCGTGGGCAACGATAGAACCGGAAGAACCGTTTTATAAAATTTTAGTACGGCTGGTTGTGTGTACAAGCTAACCTTCGTATGTACAAGCAACATATAGGGTTTGTTTCTTTGCAAACGATGGAAATGGTTCACGTTATGTAAAGATAATTTTTAAATCGCCGTTGTCTTATAACAATAGATATCTTAAATTTAAAACAGAACGTCACTAGAAAAGTCGTAAGCTTACTTTCAAAAGCTCACATCGAAAAGTAATTGTCATTTAAAGAAAATTGGATACGCTTATCTCTGTAACTACTAAATATTTTTCTGGCAGTTTTCACAGATAAATAAAATCAACTTGAAGCAAAATTTAGGCTGTTTCTTTGTAATCGGTGAATAAAGTTAATGTGATGTAAAGATAATTTTTAAATCTCCGTTGTTCTGTAACAACGGCATAACTTAAATTTAAAGCAGAATGTCACTAGAAGAGTGGAAAGCTTATTTTTATTAAAATTCGTTCATATCGAAAAATTATAGTCATTTGAAGTTAGTTGGATACGCTTATTTCCGACACTACTAAACGTTTTTCTGGCAGTTTTCATAGATAGATTAAGCTCAACTAGAAGCAAAATTCAGGCTGTTTCTTTGTGATCGGTGGAAAAAGTAAATTTCATGTAAAGATAAAATATTAATCTCCGTTATAGTTTTATAACAACGGCACAGGAAGAGTACTACCAGAGGTCTTAGTGCGAATACATGCGTGGATACACGACACCCTATGCGTATAATATTACTATGGATTTTTATAAGAGCGCTCCTAGCGGTAACCATCAGAAACTACGAATCTTCATAGAAATCTGTAACGCGTTTAATAACGAGTATCGAATGCGTAAACTCACACTAAGGCCTCCGTAGAACAAATTAAACATTACCTACTGTTTCTACTTGCGAAGTTAGAAAATAAGAGTGTGAATTTAGTTACAAAGTATAAAAGTCTATGATATAATTAGGTAAATCATTGAAATAAACGTGATAATTTCGTTTGCAGTCTTTTGGTGCAACAGTAGCGATCTAGCCTTTTGCACCGACAGGCCCTAGGTTTGAGTTCTGGAACGGGCAGATGTTTGTGTGATAAGTACCAGCATTATTGTACGTAAGTCATGGGTATGTATATATGTATATATATATACATACCTTTATATATATACATACCTTTATATATATACATACATTATACCTTTCATATATATATGAATATATATGTCTATCCGTTACTTTAGTATCCATAACAGAAGAATTACAGTTCTTACTTTGGACTAGGCTAATTGATGTGAATGAACCTGATCGCTATGGCACCTACCGGGTTCGAGTAGCATTTTCAGAAACAATGAATTTTTTTTTGTTTCTTGTTAAAAGTACTTAATTTCATACTTCCCACTTTCAAACTGATGAACTTTTCACACAATATTTCAATCCTTTTATCACCCTGTCAGGGGTCGTCCATTGATCACGTGAAGTCTAAGGGGGGGTTCGGAACCATCGATATGGATCACAAACCCCCGTGGGTTGCAGTCACTTGTCAAGTGTATATTTTCGTGTTATTATTTCTTTAAAAGTTAGTGTTGAAGATAGTCAGGAAATCCGTGGTCCGAGAACACTTATTAGATTATTAATATATAATATTATTTTAATAAAAGTTTATAATTTATATAAGACTAGATGTGTCTCGCGGTGTTACCCGCGGTTTATTAGGGAAAATAAATTGTGTATTAACAGTAAAAATATTAATTATACTTATATTTAGAAGCAAAATAATTTAAATTTGAGCATCGGAAAGATCAATTTACAAAATTCGATGACTGACAGAATGGGAGAGTGTGCTGTTGCTGTTTATGTAATAGTTTTTTGTCTCTAACAAACATACACACTCACACACTCACAAACATTTTCATTTATAATGTATTATTTTCCCGTTGTAAAATATAGCCTATTAGATATGTTAATCCAGGGTGTCAGCTAACTCAATACCAAATTTTATTAAAATCGCTTCAGCCGTTTATACGTGAAGAAGTAACAAACATACACACTTACACACTCACAAACTTTCGCCTTTATATTATTACTATAATAATTTTCACTCTCTTTTTCTTCTTAAGGATTCTAAATCGGTGAGTTGATTACAACTTGGCTTGATAGTATAGCGCGCAACACATGTATGTAAATTACGAATTTTTTATGTTATGTAATTTACTATGAATACGGATAAATCAAGGATAATTTGAGGTGTTTTGTGCTTTGAATTTTGAGACTTAGCTATGAATATACGGATTTCTTGGGGATCCTTTGTGGATAGGTTAGAAATATCGGATCGGTATTAAAAATTCTGAGGATTTATTGAACATATTCCTATAAGCGTGAGATCTTCCTGCACATAAAATCACGCTCATAATCGGTGTTCCGACACTGTCCGTTCCTTAAACATCTTATTTCTAAATTATATCCATTGACTAACCCAAACTAATTGCTTAGTAAAGAAACATCGTAACGCGTGAATCATAACACTGATTTTCAACTTTCCATCCCAGTTCAAGCGCACACAATTTTCTGTATCCATTTGCTTGGCGATTTTGTTGATTCTACCGTCAGTATTGCACATAACTTGCACGTCTGGGGGATACCCGTTATGTACCCAAGAATCCCCTGCAGTGTGGGTACCTTTGAGCCAAAAATAAGAGGCTCAGTGGTGATTGGTGTGATAGTTTCAACCCTGCCAAGTCCCAGTGGTTTTAGTTTTTGGGTATACCTCTGCTCACCCTCCATGCCAGAACGAATCCTATATTTACCCGCTGTTAACATGTGGTGGTTTGAATTCATAAAGGTTTTCCACCGAGTCAATAAAAAGGCAGACATTATAAGCTGCTTGTATTAAGGTAAGGTCTAATAACTAACAGTAAGTGGCCTGCTTTGACCACCGTCAGTAAATTCGTGAACACAGAAATACTTTAAGTTATTATGTCATATTAGATTCTTTTGCAGTTAAATGCCTTCTCTTCCTTAATAATACACGCTAAGCTGACTCAATTTTCAATCAATAAAAGAGGGTATTTAATAAAACCTAATTTCAGGGGAATACTGTCGCGCAAATTAGCTTGTACATATTAAGAGTATTACTTACGTAATCCAACCATTTATTTGCTTACTCTTAATAAGTTTTTCTTATCCTCGACCTTTTCAAGCAGTATCTATACAACGAGTAAGATCTTAACAAAGTATTCCAATTACCAATATTAGGTTTTACAACATTTAAGTGTTCGTTGTGTCACAAGAAACTTATGCCAATAAGCTTTTCGTTTTGAGGCAAATATTCGTTCGAAAATGTTGAGTAACCCTAAACAATAGTTTTTTAAATCGGTGTGCTATTAAAATTTTATTGAAATAAACATCTTAAAAATGATATCTGATATGGAACAATGAACTGACGCTTTTAAGACTTTGTACTATGTCAAACTACTTCCATTGTAGTGCATTGGACGTGCTCTATATGTATTCCACAATATTAATAATAACACAAGCCAATAAAATTTGACAAAGTTGCTTACCCAGACACCTGAGTATATTTTCCGAATTGCTCTATCACGTCACTGAAACTGATCTAAACTAAACTGATGACAGTATAGGTAGCATGAAGCAAAAATTGAGAAAAATGAACTTCAAAATACGATATCTCAGCAAAAAAAAAGAAGAATTTGTAAACTAACTCAACGCTATTTGAAAGTTCAAAACTTGTACTTTAAGAAGACTCCTGTAGTTTTTTAGGTATACTAAAAACTGAGGATCACATAACCTCAAAAATGGGCGAAAACGGCGTTTTTTGCACTTTTAGGTTAGAATATCTCAAAAACCTGGCGTGATAGAGCAATTCTGCTACCGAATTTGGGTTCAGCACACCAAAATCCTTCGGAAAAGTATACTCACGTCTCTGGGTAATTTTTTTGTTGACCAGTGTAATTTTTACATTCATACTGATTAGCCTAGTCCAAAGTACCTAAGCACTGTGAGGCTTATGTTATGAAAGGATATGTAGCGGATAGATATTCATAAATTAAAATAAATATATAAAAAAAATAGAGTTTAATTTTTTTTCCAGAGTCTAGTTTTACTTTAGTGATAAAAAAAGCTGTAGCGTAGTGTAATTTATTTTGGGAGTTCGGAGTTAATTATTCTAATCTTATAGTTGGCATTTCGACGTATGTTGCAATTAAAGTTTAATTTCTATATATTTTACAATGTGTTTAACGTTGTCACGACCGTTCATGTTGATAATATCGTTTTGTTTTACCGCACATTCCAGAAAAATAACAAACAAAAGAATATTTTCGTTAAAAAATAGACATTCGAGGGGCGCTTACATTCATCTTAAGGGCGAGCCACCTCAAAAGTGTCTGAAGCAGACTGGGAAAAAATCGCGTTTCACTCCATGTAACAATTAGAAGGCAACTTAAAAAGACACCCACAATAATTTACTGAGGAGACAAAGCCCCTGTTTTTGCGTTTGTGTAAGTCATTAATTCTGTCTGACGTATCGAAGATAATGCGGTTTTTACGGTTTTTACGACTCAGAATAATTGACCTTTATTATGAGACGGCGCCAAGGTTACGACTTTAAGGAAAAGTACACATTGTATTATTTTAATAACATCATTTTTGATTTTTGGTGTTATATGTATATATGTGATGACAAACACGATTTATGGTTCTTAATTTAATATGAAATTTATAGAACAATAGGTTGTAATAAAGAGTTTGCACATCGTCAAATGTACGATCACCGTATTCTTGCATGATTTATCCTTATTATTATTGTTATGAACTATAATCCAAGCCCGATTAATCTTTTATAATATGCACTATAAATAATAACAGAATTTTTGCCATATATGCTTATTTTGTTGTAATGAAGTCAGTTTCCAAGAAAAAAGCACGTTGACTTTTAATATTTATAGTACTTAAAATAATGGAGTTTCTTACGTGTTACGTACGTATTGTAATTATTGTACGTATTGTATGATTATCGATAAACGCAATATGAATTCAAGTTAAGCGGTCTTTAATGGTTGACGCTGATAAATCGATAACGAATTTACAAATATTCCCAAAAAATGATAAGACAAAATTCTCTGTAACTTTTCTTTGAACTGCTATCTCTGAAACTTTTTTGTAACATCTCCAAATAATGTATTTGTTGCCCATCTGCAAATGGTTAATTTTTGTCTATGTTTTACACCATATAAGCGGTATTTTCTTTCATAGAAAAGGCCATTTTTCTTAGTAAAGATATTAATGATTATATACATATATTATGTAAATATGATTCGCATCGTGCGCTGGGCCTAAATGAGTTCATGCGTTAATAATGAGAAAAAAGTAGTAAGGTATGCTATGAGAGTTTATCTTCATAATTATTACTTTAATATTTATTTGTGATCGTTAAGTAGAATCGTCTCTATTTAATTAAAAGTACTTTTGGAAATACTGAAATTAGAACTCTTTCACGTTCAAACGTCATATATTTTTCTTAAATCGAGGAGAATTTACTGGAAATATTAAGCATTGTTTCATATGTTTATTTTGTACTGTGTCAAGTAAAGTCTGTCTCACTCTCTTTCTTTAATCATACCAACACCAATTTTAGTATACAACACCATAGAATAGAATATAAAATTATAAAAAGAAAATTATGTGATGAGTAATTTTGTAGACAATTTAAAACATACAAAAAAGACTGGCACAATTCCTTGACGGAATCTGTTTTAAATTTGTACGGATCCATCTGTGCGCGAGTCAGACTCACATTCGTTTTGTATAATAAAATAATAATTAGAATATTTTTAATTTGTATGCAAATGTGAAAGAACTCCAGTATTGTTTTGAAACCATACAACATTTCGCCATAGGGTTCAGTATTAAACAGCTATTACCAAACAGTAAGTTGAAAAAAATGACGCCTCTAATTCTTTCTGTATGAAGTTCAGATTTCGCCTGTCCGCTCAAGCATGACTCTCGCAATTTCCACCTTTGAACCTTCCTTGAGTTTACGCCTCATAAAATAGCTTCTTATTCCATCGTTTAACCGATCAGATGCTCTGTTCATCCCTTCCTATTTTACGACACCCTTAAGTGTGAAGGGTTGATACTATTCGACTGCTGGACACCGCACGGCTACAAGTTCGTCCCTTGCGGTAAACTAATGTTTGTGTTACAAATGGGTCCACGTAAGTATCTCCATACTTCGCTGTAGAGCTGTACATCAGTAGAACCGTAGAGCTATATAGAGCAATATCTAGCTCAGTAAATCTATAATCTAAGAACACAAATTTGTTGTTTGTGTGTTTGTCTGTCCGCTCTTATGCCCGCTCTTTTTCCATTGTATACACGTTACCATAGCAACGCGTTACCGAGTCAGCTAGTATATACTCTAAGAACACAAATTTATTGTTTGTGTGTTTGTCTCTCCGCTCTTTTCCCTACTCTTTTTCCATTGTATATGTGTTACCATAGCAACGCGTTACCGGGTCAGCTAGTCTATACTAATATTATAAAGCTAGAGAGTTTGTTTGTTTGAATGCGCTCATGTCAGGAACTACTGGTCCGATTTGAAAAAGTTTTTCAGTGTTAGATAGCCCATTTATCGGGGAAGGCTATAAGCTATATATCATTTAACATATTATATCTGAGCCACAGAAACGCGTGGCCAGGTCAGCTAGTAGAGTATACGGATTGGTGTCATGAGTTCTAAGAGTTAATATGATAATATCGTTTTTGAAAAAAAAAAATCTATATTAGCAAGTAATTAAAATTTGGGATTTAAGACTAAGGTCGCATTTTGCTTGACTTTTAATGATATTTTATAAGAATCATTTGTTGTTATATTTTCGAATGTGTTGACAAATTCTTTACTTATTGATCTGTACATTATAGGTCACTGTTTTTTTTTTTACATATTGACAGTGTTTGTCCTGGAGTCAGGACTACTGGATAAATTAATTTTATTACTAATGTATACTGTTTTATATGTTTGAGAGATTTAGGTGAGGATCCTAGAAAGTGGTAATCTGTGATCTCTGCCTACCCCTATGGGAAATTGTGTGTATGTATGTTTACAGTTTTGTAAATACTGAACGAAATTTAACGTAATTATTTCATCAAACTTTACAGATTTGTGACTGTACTTTAGTGTAGTTCTCAGTCTAATATTTTGCGGCACATTCGAGTCATTAATGTGCTTTTTGTGTAACATCCTTATCTTACCTTATTGATATAGGTATAAAAATGTCTACCATCTTTAGTATATCAATTTGTTTGTAGTTGTTTTTCAAATTATTTCTTAGAATAGTTATTATCGGCGTCTAATTTTTCACTGTCATGCTTATTTCTGGCTAAAGAGTTTTTAAAGATTAATATCTGGCAAATATCCACTACTTTAAGAAATATTGTTATTCTGAAATTAATATTGTATATTCAGTATTGTTGAGTAAACAACAGTGGAATTCTAAACATCGTTTGCAGTCTTAGTAGTTAGGTCTAAGCTAGATTAAAATCATATGAATTGACGTCGCATAGTAACATTTTGCACTTTAATAAACTTTTGGAATGGAAATGTCAATAAAAACTAAGTTTCTCTTAAAGGATTTTAACACTCAAGTGATTTGGTCAAATAAACTGATTATATTAATAAAAACCCCGATTTGTCGCTCACTATCGATTCAGGTACCATCGATGTAACTGTCCACTTATAACTTTTCATAGCCAAAGAATTTTTAAGTTAACCGACAAATTTCGTGGTGAATCGTCAGTTTTAAACTTTTACATTTATATTACTTTATAATTATGTATTTTAAAACACTTGAACAGTTTAGTTTGGTCACTGTTAATTTTCGGTCATAGTTAATTTTCACAATTCTGTTATTTTATTTATAATGTCTTGTTAGTGTTTTTTAATTACTAGCGAATACTATTATACATACATACCTTTAAATATTTATTTATTTTGAAAAAATTAATGATAGAAAATGTTATCACATGTATATGTTAAGTCTATAATCCTCACTGTATATTTTTAGCAGCAAATTATCATATTTTTTAATAACTTTTAAATATTAAGGCAGTGTTTACCCGTTTTTTGGTTTTATTATAAAAAAAAAATACTATTTAAATAAAGTTTTTGTTACTTTGCTCGATATATAAATTACATAACGAAGAATAGTCTAGTTTAGTCAAGTCTTTTCCTTTTAATGTTAGTTCCTTTACAAACGTAGAACGCAATATAAAATTAAGGCGCTATGGCATGTTCAAGTTTTTTATTTAGTCACATGTAAGCAAGATCACGTCACATAATAAAAATGATAACACAACGCATAAATTTAAATAGAAAAGTATTAGGAAAAATCACCATTGCACACAAGTTTTTATAAAACGAGACTAGAATAACTGATGAACCGAGTCGATTTATTCTAGTATGTATTTCTTTATTCAAATTTATCATATGAGATAGCACTGAAAATACAAAAATGCTAAAATCATAAAGCATAACACATATACTAATCGGGAACAAAAAGCCCATGGTACTTATTACAACTATTTAATAGATGCTACTGTAGCGCCCTACGCGCGCTCCGGGTTCTTTGGGAACTTGGACGTTAATTCAAACCATTTAGGTATATCACAATTTCTTCTATTACTGAACTCTCATTACAACGACTCAGGTTGGACTCTCGGATACTACTGGTGGTTCTTTTATGTTCGTTTAGCCTTCTAGAATATTCTATATTTAAAAGGATGACATTCCTTGTCATAAAGCAAATATACGCAAAGAGGTGGAATGCGGTGTCATAGATGCAAGGAGGTCACCACACTACTTAGTTAACTAGGCGATGCAGTCGCTAAGCATAAAGCTACGCTAGCACCATGTATTGAAGCGGAGCGTAATACCCAAAAAAAGAAAAAGAATTTTGTTTTCGATGGGAATTTTTGCGAATTTCAAAATTCGGGTCCGTCACCATCTGGTCCTAAACCTGTTGATTTGATTCCACACAAAAAATATTAAAATCAGTTAAGAACTCGGGAAGTTATGGCGTAACAGACATTGCGCCATTGAAGCTGATTCATGGGAGTTTCGCTCACTCCGCTCCAATTAAAAAAGCTAATTTAATTAAAAATGACTTATGCTATTTGATCATTTCATGTCTTGTCTTATCTCATCTTAGTAAGTTTAGTTTTCATTGGAGAATAGTTTTACACCAAGGAACCACAACTTTTATTTGTTATCACAAAATTAATTGGATTGCCCCGGCTAATTGGTTTTGTACTATATCTAAAATTTATGAAGTACTTATAGAGAGGAAGTGTAAATTGAAAACGCCAGGTGTTTGTAAATTACACAAAGGTTGGCGTGTTTCAAAGGAAATTTAAATCTTCAAAGAACTTAATAAATCAACAAAATTAATAGATGATATTGGTGGATTATTACTGACTTCTTTGAAAATCAATTTACATACCTTTGTCTTATGTTTTCTAAGGTTCTTTTTGCTACTGTAGACTGAAAATACAACGAAAATATTGAACAGGTATATAAGAAATAATGGCGCGAAGTAAGACATATATTTACTCTATTTACTTAATGGAACTCCATTTTGATTAATTAATACACAATTATTGTAAACATAAATGTTTTTAGCTTTTTAAATGTTAACACGTCGATTTTCAAGAACAGGGCAAAAATCTAGTTTCCAAACAAAATTCAAACTTAATTCAAGTTTTTCGACTAAATATATCTTGCCTCAAACTACCAAATGTGCAAATATAACATGGTGTACTTTTATGAGAACGAGTCGGTTTAGAGTGGGTTTCTTATTCATATGGCCTTATTTCTGTAAGTAATATAGTATTTTAGCTATCTGGGGATTTCGTAACCTAATTCTCACTATCGCTCTTTGTTGACTTACTGTTACTGTTACATTTTTTTTACTATAACTTATTTATTATTCCATTGTTAGCTATTTATAATTTTTACCTGATCTAGGTCATTACTAAGTTTTACTTAATGATTATTGAAAAGTCAATCGATTGACAAGTTGTATTAATAAGCGACTAATAAGTAAGCGTTTTGAATAAGCAGCAAAGAGGGTTATCCGAATGTCCGCCTACAAATGGCAATCAATTATCGGCGTGATACGCGGGCATTCATTCTAGCGATGGACGATTGTTCCAATAAAATTTATCAAATAATTCTAATATTTATTAATCAAATATTCGAATGTCAATTTATTCGTTGTATCAATAAATTATTCGAATAAAATAATACTAGATTTAAAAATCTAAAAATCCGCCCTCACGTTTTGAGTGGCCTCTCGCTTGGCCCCACGGGGTTATTTTATTATTTTTTGGTCACTGAAAAACGTGGGATTTTTAGATTTTTAAATCTAGTATTACTATTTTATTCTTTTTAATTATTAACTCAACGAAGTAACCATGAGTTACGCAACAATCGGATAAGCCCCATACAAAAGTGAAAGTTGCCGAAAGTTGACTTGAAAGTGCACCTAGAAAGTTGAATGTTGTTTAAGCGTGCATTGTCATCGGGTTCTGAGCTACCCTGAAAGTTTCAACTCGCTAGGTGGTCGGGAAGTGCCTCAAAATTGAGATACTAGATTCCAACCGGACAGACAAGACGGCAGACAAGCAAACAGACAAGAAAGCGACCTAAGAAAAACGTGGGAAAATCAACAATTGAATGACAATCGACATAGAAAATTATAACGGATCTTTATTTTAACGAATGAGGCGCCACCAGAGTACTCTTGCCTTAGTAGTTCCGGTGTGAGAGTGTGAGAATGCGAGTGTGAGTGTGTGAAATTACTTTCACGATGCGAATGAAAGACAATTTAGTCAAAGCGTAACTACCTATTTGTTTTGTTTTTGCCAATTATTATGTCTTAAGCTTCTTTAGTGTGGGACTTTTTCAGTAACAAAATAAGACGGTCGCAAAAAACAAAATAAACACAACATATGAAGTCCAATTGTGAATTAGATTCGAACTTCATCCGTATTAGATATTCGATTTATTTTTGTTACATTACGTTAGAAATAACAGATAGTACATAAGTTAATCAATAGCTTTTTTATTATTTTATCAAATTGTCTCCCAAAGACCTCAAAGATTTTTTTATTAATATTTAATATAGTGGGTAGCTACTTTGTGATTTCAACCCAGCAAGATTTTTTAGTTTAATTAAAATTGTTTAACAAATTATTATTACAGTTGCGATTTACCTTTTTACCTAAAACCCTTTAATTCTCAAGCTATTTTATTTATTATTCCTTTGACATAGCATATCAGAAGTAAACAGATTAATTTTAGTAATATAATATCATTGTTATATTTACTCTTAGAAAATAATAGCAGTTACTTCATAGGAATTTTAAACACGCATTGAATGCTGCTTAAATTACATTTCCAAAAGCAACCTTAAAGGAACACTTATTTACTGTATGGATAAATAATTAGAAATTACTATTTATTACCATAGATTAAGTAAAAGACGAGTTAGAAGTATGCGAATAAAAAATACTTTCAAGAATCATTTACACAAAATGATTTTTGCAATTTGCTGCTAATTTACCCTGTCCGATTGGTCAGTCTAAAAATACTTGTCTCAGTGTTTGACCGCGATGAACTCCGAAACAACTCAACCGTTTTTGATGGTTTTTTTCATTTAGCTGGATTTGTTTCGACTTAGGACATAGGAAATGTTTCATTTATAACACAGCAACGCGTGTCTGGGTCAGCTAGTATGATTATATATCGAGATATGATTCTATTTAAATGAAATTTTCCATACATAAAACACGCAAGTAAAATAAATTACCCATCAATAAAATTAGATTAAAAAAAATAATTAAACTCATATAGCGCTTTGATTTAGCGAAGTCAAGAGGTGAACGAAGTTTGACTCTTGACGATCTATGCAATTGCAAGATTAGAATTTTTAGGTAAGCTATCTTACATATAGGACAGCCACCATTCAAAAACAGTAATTGCAGAGACTTCTGAGATGTGCTACCACGCTTTTGTTTTTTTATATTATTTATTTTTACTTAAAACATATCAGACTATGAAACTGAACGGTTTAAGTTATTTTATAGTCTTGCTCAATTTTACCCAAAAACAAAAATCAAGAACAAATTAGGAATTTTTATCTTCGGATGAAATCTATGTTCATCCCATACACAATAAGCAGTTTCGCTTTCTGTTCATAAATTTTGCGCGTCATTTTTGCTCCAAATACGTAACGAAGTAAGGACTGTTAAAGAAAAATAAATAATATAAGGTATATAATTTAACCCGTATATTTTAGGCTTAATCCAGAAAGATGGCAGCCCTAATTATATATGTATGTCTCGCGGCGTGCTTTTGCGGCGCGCAACAAGTGCCGCCAAAGATGCCTACCGATTTAAACCTATTCCTATCGATAATTTTGCCGTTACCTTTTATTATTTTGCCAGAGATGACAATGAGGAACACGCTTTTAAGTTTGATATTTTTATTTCAAAATAAAAACATTTTTTTTTAGTATTTTTTTTTTTACGACTCCTACTAGTCTCTTTCTGATCAAACAAGGTTTATATAATTAATGCAAATGCTCGTAATGTTTATTTCTAAACTATAATTAAATTATATAATATTACAGATAACACAGTAAAAAATGTTTTTTGTTGTCTTTACAAGTTGCGGATAACTAGCCTAAAACAGCTCGAAATATGAGAAACGTGATGAAAACACATTGTTAAGAAAAATCTTTCTATTAATGCTATTCGCTATCTTCTTAATGCTACTTCACTTGGATTGAGACCGATCCATCTAATATTCTCTAATATTAGTTTACAAGTTATATTTATTGTAACATGAAAATATTGAAAATCAACAATAATTGGTATTAACCATCGTGTTATGAAATCTGCTTACTATATCAGGTATTTACTAATGAACTTGCTGTGTTAGTGGGATATTTACAAAATACACATAATACACAATACACAAATACTAAAAAAACCTCTTTAAGTTATGAAGTGTTTTGTCATTTTCTTTCAAACTAGTAGTAAGGATAACATTGGGTTTTTAAAAAGTTACACTGTAGCTATCAATACTGCAAACCATACCACTAAATATATTAGATAAAATATATGTGAGTAGATTTTGTTTGCTACTAGCTGATCCGGTAAAGCATTGCTATGGTAACGTTAATATATACTCTAAAAACACAAATTTGTTGTTTGTGTGTTTGTCTGTCCGCTCTTTTCCCATTGTATTAATTAACGTTACCATAGCAACGCATTACCATAGCAACGCGTTACCATAGCAACGAGTTACCGGGTCAGCTAGTTCATACAATGGAAAAAGAGCGAGTATAAAAGCGGACAGACAAACACAGAAACAACAAATTTATGTTTTTAGAGTATAGATTGATTACACCGACTAAAATGACTATTGACTTAAAGCAGTAGTAATACGTGTGTGTAGTAAAAGAACTGCGATTTCATAAGTGAGGCGTTAAAACTAGTAATACTTGTATCTTAGTGATACAAAGTTTTATATCAGTTTTCTATATTTTAAACAAAGTTTCCACACAAGTTTACAAGTGCTGAAGTGACAAAGAATAATTACGAAACACCTAGCTTCGCACCTCCGCCCTGTTTGCTGCGAAAGATATATGTTTTAACTTAGTTGGGCGCTGTCCAAGCTTATGAGAGTTAACGTCAGCTAAGAGGCAGGAAGTTGCAGTGACTCGGGCGTCTGACGGCTGTGGCAGTTGCTTTACTGCACGCTGCAAAAAACGGGGGACAACAACTTTAAAACAATTATATTTTTTTAAGTGGGAGTGTAAATAAATAATAAATAAATAATAAATAAATATTTCTTACATTCACACCAATTAGCCTAGCCCAAAGTAAGCACTGTAAGGCTTGTGTTATGGATACTAGGGTAACGGATAGACATACATATATGATACATAGATATGCAATATTCATAGAAATATATAAAAACACCCATGACTCAAGTACAAATGTTCATATTCATCATACAAACATCTGCCCCTTCCGGGATTTGAACCCAGGACCGTCGGTGCGAAAGGCAGGATCACTACCGTTGCACCAAACGGTCGTCAGACAGTGTAGTATGACATTTTTTTGACTCAATGTTAATAACCGGCTTATTGCTTTTGCACAATTGAATTTTGTAAGAAGATAATTAGCTTTTGTATTAAAAGCATGAATAAAAATTAACTTATTAATGTATGTTACTACCACCGTGACAGAAAAGTTGAGCACAATAATTGTGACTTTTGAGTTTGATGTCTTCTCTTGCGTTATCTCAGTAAATGTTTACTAATCCGCATTGAGCCTACGTGGTGGGTTATGATGGCCGTGTTTTCAATTGTAGTGAGTGCCAGTGCTCCAACAGGGGGGCCGTATTAAGGACGTTATAGTTTGTGAAACAAAATATGCTATGTGCATTTTTGAAGTTTTTTTTTAAATATTGCGAAAAGTTTACTTTTTAAACCTTCTAAAAAGACTTCTTAACAGTAAAGGTACTTTTTCCACATACCTGGTATAGGTTTGACAGCAAAGATAGTAGTAGCACAGGTATCTTTAATGTCATTTTGTGAACCGGGTAGCTGTGGGTCACAACTTTATTATATCTTAACTAGAGGACGACGCTCTTATTACTTAGTTATGCCTAAAACTTTAGCGTGTCTAAACTACATTGCTGTACACAATTTGTGAGAAACTTTACACCTTTTAGCAAGTTCCTATGCACTATATTTTAAATCTCCCCTTTTATGTATTTATACTTCGACATCGACGGTATTATTTGTACAAAACAATCTAATTGGATTTTGTCGTGGCAACGATCACATTCCTAGGTCAACCTAAGTCAGACGTTAAGTCATCTTATAAGGTCAAAGGTATAAAATATATATACACTCATATTAGAAATTGAGAGCGGATGTTCCGCGTTTGTTTTTTTTGCACAGGAATCACGGAACCATTTGTAAAGTTCTTTCACAATTCGAAGAGTTATACTATATGTACTAGTGGACCCGACAGACGTTGTCCTGCCTGTTATTTTTGCAGTATAGATAAATAACCTAGATACCGTCTGCAGCGCCATCTGCCGGGCTGATTTGTGAATCTAAACCATTCTCAGATCCCCTTGAACACACACAAAAAAATTCATTCAAATCGGTCCAGCCGTTTAGGAGGAGTTCAGTGACATACACACTCACAGAAGAATTATATATATAAAGATTATCGCTATCGCCTACAAACCTATAGTTATGTATTCATGCATTTACCGTATGGATTTTTTGTTTCACTAAAAAGTTGAATTTATTTATTGGTATTGGTTAATGTGCGTTTTGTATAAGGTAATTATTCCAGTTGGGTACAAATCTTAACTCATTTCCTTTTCAAATATTGATATATTTCTTCAAATAAATTCAGTAGTTTTATAGATCCCACCAAAAACATTCTGTAAAAACTAGCCAAGTCTCGATGGAGCTGCTTGTTTATCTCTAAAAAGTAATGAAATCTAGACAAAGCCGTGCCAAGCCCAAGGTGCCTTACTGCGATTTCTTGTTGTGTGACTTGGCCGTTGAACATTCTTTATACGTTAGTGGGTACAAGTCAATTTTGTTTACACGTAATGTTATATCCGTTGTAACTACCTATGTTTGTTCAGCGAGATAATAGCCCATACTGGTATTGGTAATTGGATTGAATGCATGTGTTGCACAATCAACAACAGCCTAAAATGAGACACTAGCGACCGATTACCAATACCAGTATGGGCTATTATCTCGCTGAACAAACATAGGTAGTTACAACGGATATAACATTACGTGTAAACAAAATTGACTTGTACCCACTAACGTATAAAGAATGTTCAACGGCCAAGTCACACAACAAGAAATCGCAGTAAGGCACCTTGGGCTTGGCACGGCTTTGTCTAGATTTCATTACTTTTTAGAGATAAACAAGCAGCTCCATCGAGACTTGGCTAGTTTTTACAGAATGTTTTTGGTGGGATTTCACTTCTTTTTGTAGAAACGTCGGCATATTGATTTATTTTATTAGATTTTCTTGACACAATTTTTTTTAGGAGAAGTTTTTTAATTATTACAAATCTTTCTTTTCTTTATTTCCGGTTCTGATTCTTGTACAGTAGCAACAGTTTTTCGTATTGCCCATTCGCGTTCATTATTTATTAATTTAGACAGTTTAGATGGTTTAATTTCTGAAAGATCGGCGCGGTATTTACGACTTCGACTATTTCTTCTCGTAAACTTGTAAGTATAAGCATAAAAGCCCGTCTAGTCTTATTATCCAGAGTTTTCCTTTAATTTTATTTATATGCGTATTAAAAGTAGAAGGGGAGGCATTCGCCCAGCAGTGGGACGCTTTAGGTTAGATTGAAAATTAGATGTGTCCCACTACGCTGGATTTTTGCAATGACAGTCGATTTTTGTTTGTACCAATAGTAGAAGGGGGTATTACCATATCTCTAATACAGCTGAGACCAGCTGAGGGTTCTTCATCGGATACTTTAGACCTTCGATTTTTGACATCAAATGAAGCGGCCCACCAAGTTGAATACTTTTTGTAAAGGCGGCATGTCGATCTCTAATAGTTTGGATGGAGTCTTGTGTTTTTTGATCAGGGTCACCAGGTACTCCAGATCTTCGATTATCCTAGTTTTTATAGTTTTCCCTTTATGTGGCCATTAAACCCTAACTCTGTACCAAATTTCAGCTCTCTGAGTTTATGGGAAGTACTAGTTCTATTTTGATGATCATAAGTGAGTGTCGTAAATGCGAAACTTTGCTTTCGCTTAATTTCGGAACTAAGTGACCTACAGACTTGAAATTTTGGATTTTAAGTGTGTGATTACAGCTTACTAGATGACGAAAATTTCTGCGTTCTAGTCTTATCTAGAGGTTCTCAAATAGGGGCCTGAAAATGCAGCGAAATGGTTCGAGTAAAGGATGGTACGGCAGTGTTTGCTTCGCGCTCGACTTGGCGGGGGCACTGCCGTGCCCCCCGATTTATGTTCCGCTCATGGACTCACTTGTGAAATCCACTTTCTCTTCCTTATAGTATGAGTACAGAAAAAAATCAACCAACCTTATATAATGAATTTAAATATAGGTAAATTAAATACAATTTTATATTAATTAATTTTATGCAATATTGCTCTGCCCTTATCGAATGCATCTGCATAGTTAACACAAGACGTTGTATTATCATTATGTAAAATAAATCGTTTATATCCTCGTAAAAAAGTTAATTATTATGGTATATGATACGTTATCTTCCTGTTTTTTTTTATAATTTTAAATATATTTTATGCATTTTCAATGCGATCTTATCAGATAAATTATTATAATAGAAAAATACTAGAAAAAATTGACTTGGGTCACAAGTGAATTCTTAGGCGGGAATCGAACCCGCAACCTTTGGAAATCCGGTCCAATGCTTTCCCAATTGAGCTACCGAGCCTTGTGAACACTCATCGAAATTTTCTAGTACCTTTCTTATTTTACGCTGTAGGCCAGCGTTGTTTCATCAATGAGAGGAACATCCTCTCGTATTCGAAAGAAACATTTTTACAAATGTTTGAGCAATCGATTAAGATGAAACAGCCATTTAGTTTTATTTTTATAATTTTTAAAATATTTTAGTTTTATTTTTATAATTTTTATAATATATTATTAGAAAAAATCGACTCCCAATTGAAAGCGTAAAATAAGAAAGGTACTAGAAAATGGATGTTCCTCTCATTGATGAAACAACGCTGGCCTACAGTGTAAAATAAGAAAGGTACTAGAAAATTTCGATGAGTATTCATAAGGCTCGGTGGCTCAATCGGGAGAGCATTGGACCGGATTTCCAAAGGTTACGGGTTCGATTCCCGCCTGAGAATTCACTTTTGACCCGAGTCGATTTTTTCTATACCCTGTCTCAAACCAATTTAATAAAAATGTAAACAAAGACGCCATTTTTGCGACCATAGACTAATGAGTGATGTGGTAAAAGTAAAACCATTTATGATTCGATTAATTAATTGATTGATCGATTAGATTAATTGAACACTATTATGTTGGAGCTTCGCGTTAGCGTAGTTTGTTTTTATTCAGAGTGTCGGATAATGGGCATTTGTTCTCAGGCCTCGAAAGATGGTGCTGTTTTTCGTGATTATAGAAAAAGAAATGCTTAGATTGAACCGAGTAAAAATGACTTATATTTTTTAAATTTCACATAAGATATTAATCTTTGAAGGAAAACGGTATCTAGCTAGATTTTTAAATAAATATATATATTTAGTATTAAAGTAAGATAAATTTAAAATTGACTTCTTAGGTTTTGACGCGTATAACTCATTGAAATGAAACACTTATGGATAAATAAACGCGTTATTTATTTTCACACAAAGGAACAATTAGTCACCCCGCAACCACGGCACCTGCAAAGGTGTTGAAACTTCGGGAAACTAAATAAACCACCTAAAATTAAATCACGGACTCTGAACTCGACTTTGTTGTGTAAATAAATAACGCGTTTATTATCTGTAAGTGTTTCATTTCAATAGACAAATTTAACTGATTTACATTGTGACTTGGATCGTGTTTTTTCTGGAGCAACGACATTTTGCTACCATAACTGGTGATTTACATTTGATGTACAAGGTATGTAACTGTAATATTATCTTTTATGTACGTAAACTTCATCTCATTTGAAAGTAATTCGACGGCCGCCACTTAAGGGTTCACTGGAGGTATTTTTTCCCTTACAAAATGTAGAATATGTGTAAAAGAAAGAAAATTATAGCAAAACTAAAAAGCTAATTCCGCATATTCAAAAACATATTCAAATGAGAACAGATGTTTAAATGATTTATCTTTATTTTAAGCATTGAACACGGATAACCCTGGTCCGTCATCCTCTTCTTCGTTTTTGTCTTCGCCTATGAAAAAACGATCGAGACCTAGTCGCTTGACAGCAAATGAAAAGACCATAACACTGAATATTTACAAGTTTGTAGAAAAATCGATGACAACTTATCCATATAAGTCTGATATAAAAAAAAAACTGCGGAGATAATGGGAACTTCTCAAAGCATCATATCTAAAATATACATTATAACAATAAGTATGTAATTGCGATAAACATTTAACTACAATAGGTACATAAAAACAGTAAAACACATAAAACATACTATTATTTGCATGCATTGATATCGAATGGCAGCTTGTCGATATCGATATTGATAACTAAACTGTTCTGATTGTTTGTAATTTTATGGAGTTAAATTTATCTAATAAATTTCAAACGAAGGTCAGGTTAAGTTTACAGTGGTTTGATTCGATGGGCTGTTGTTTCAGTTTAACATATAATTATTGTAATTGTGAGGAAGGATTGCATTACTGACAATAATTTGTCACAGTCACACTAAAATATATATTTTCAAAGGTATACTAGGGGCATTCCAATGTTTTATGAAAGTGATTCCTTAGTTTAGACTTCAATGATGTCAAAGAAATCCGCAGGTAGTTGATTAATCATCCGTACCGAATATACAAAAAACGGTCCCACTAGTTATGATTATGACAAACGTTATTATTATTTTAAATGAAATACCGGTAATTATCAATTTTAAGAAACCGGTAAATTTTTAGGCCTACCTAGCATTTATAAAAATTGTGTGATATGTGTATATCTATGTGTATGATATGTATGTGTATGTGGGTGCGTGTGAGGGTATTCTGTAACTTACTGGAAATACATTAGTGTACTCTAAACCGCCGGTTGTTTCACTCGCTTCCTTGGCTATCTAACATTGGCGACGAGGATGGGATACTATACTGGAATACTATATAACTATTGCTTTAACTCTCACTAGAATAATTTTACTTAAGGTAACATAGTTAGCCAGCCCTAACTTACCAGAGACTATATATTTTGAAATATTTGAGATTTGTTATTTTTAGCAGTAAAGCCAACAAATGATATTTTATCTCCAATAACATGACAAGAAGCTGAGAATTACGTCCCGACAGCTGTTTGCCAACACTGACGAATTCGTTGTTCGGATCGCCTTATTATCAGTTATCATCACTCACAGGTATAATTATCACGTATTTATCTTTACCATACATCCATGACTAATTACCTATTCATTACATTACCTATGCGTCTTCGATTCATAATCGATTCAATTGAAATAATCAATGAATTGAGAGATACTCTTTTATGGTCAAACACTATGCGAACACAGATTAGACAATTTTTTTCATTGGATTAATAATGTCACTTTTCGTCTTAAGTTTTTCAAATAAATTTTAAATATGGTAAACAAACTATGATCTTTGAAAGAAACTAGTGAGATACATGTTGAAACCTTCTTATTACTTATGAATGTGTTTTTATATCCATTTAGTGGCCGAAAGTGTGAGTATTTTCAATGAAACTGGTTTGTTTACATTTTTATTAAATTGGTTTGAGACAAGGTATAGTATTTTTCTATTATTATAATTTATCTTATCTTCCTGTTGTATAACTTAATAGGGTTTAAGTTTAAAAGTTACTTATTATTTTGCCATTATCAACTAGCTAAAATATTTTTCAAATAAATTCCGTTTTAATCAAAATATAAATGTCAACAATCTGTTTTTGTTCTTAATTTTACATAATTATTTATATTATTTATTAATAAGCGAAAAATTTGTGTGAATTTATAAAAAAAATATTTTTACTTCAACATAATTTCAATGCGGAAACAGTGGGATAATTATTTTGACACTAGTTTTTTACAATATAATTAATTAAACAGTATGTAATTACGTAAAGTTTCTTAGGGTCCCTTTCAAGATACTAGACGTTCAATGGGTATATATTACTGTCGTACCAGATGCCTGAATATATTTTTTCAAAACGTAAACGTTACTATATATGTTTCTTTATAGATTTTAATACTACGGGAATAAGTTATAAAATTAAAATCTTAACTCAATCATTTACGTATATGAAAACTTACACACAAGCCTCAGATTTCATGAACGATAATACATCGAAGTTGGTGCTTGACTTAATTAAATTTTCTTAAAACCAGCGAGCTGGGGATTTGATCAAAATGTTGCTCCACAACAATTTACTTAGTATTAAATTTTATCCCGGCATACATTTAACGTACAGCCGGATTCTTAAGGATTAGTGGGGATAATTTAAGCTTGAATATTAAATTGATAAGATGTACTTCAAAGAACTTTAAGAAAATTTCTTACCATTATTTAGTTTCTTACAAATTGTGAAAATAGAACCTTAAAATACCTTACTAACTTTTAATTTGACATCCTCCTTTAACATTTTGCATTCTAAATGAAAAAGAAAAACATATAAACTTACAATATAAATTGACACTAACCCTATTAACGGTAGATATATCACGCAATCAAAACGATTCAACCCTCCACTTTCTTAGGTGTGACATTGCCATAAAACTATCTGACCCTGCGTCCGAAATTTAATGAAACAAAGGATTTCTTGCCCTCGGTAAATTATGGCCACATAAAGTGCTGGTGACAAGAAAGAAAAGTTACAACGCCTAAAGGGACCTCGGGAGTGGCATCGCAGCAGATTTTATTACTGAAAACACAAAGGACAGGTCCGCCATCTTGTCCTTTGAGGCTAGCAGACAAAAAATTGTCGCCGAGAAAAATGGCCGATAGTGTTTTGTTTTGTTTCTAATTCTTTTTTTCCATCCATTTTCTCGGTATGTGATGTATCGTTTTTACTACTCGTTGCTAAGTAAGAGGGAGTTTTTGTATTTTCGTAGACACGCGTTCGAATTAATAGGTAGAATTGTTCAAAAACAATATCAAAATGTGAAGGTTTCCTTTCAGAACATTATTTCTAAAGGAAACAATGAATGTTTTCTTTATAAATAATGCATGAAGTCTTTTAACGAAAACTTTATGTAATTTTCCTATTATTATATAACATATACAATAACGACTTCAACGATATCGATTTGTTCAATTCTTCTCTTTGCAAATTAAAGAAAACTTTAATACATAAATTAGACAATGATAATTAATTTGTACATCTACTTTTATTTGCCTCACAATTAACAATTAGCTAAAACATTTTTATCCTTATTGTTTTATCACCATCCATGCGACGGCGACGATGTATAAATGTGTTGAATTGTATTTTATTTTTTTTAGTTTAATTTTGTCTAAAATTTATATAGAACGCTCATTTGTTTTAAATATTGTAATAGATACTCACATTATTGGCACTATAGGTCTATAGCTACCTAACTTTGTTATTACTTCATTATTATGACCATATACGACTGTTTGTTGCCATAAATAAAGAGAAAAAAAAAATTTTTTTTTCCTCTAAATCATATCTAAGAGAAGGATATTTTTGGAATTTATCATCAGCCTATCCCTGTCTCCAGACATGGGGCTGCAGGCTTTATTTAGGGAAAAACACTGTAGGGAAACTGAGTGTGCCCACCACGCGGTTTCAATGCGGAATGTCCGGTGCTAACAGCTGCATATGCTGACATCATTCAAATCACGAAAACTACAAATATTTGGTCATCGGTCTTAGCGAATTTTTAACCTCGATCTTACATTAAAATCAATAAAAAAACTGAATGCTAAATAATAAAATTTCACTCAACTCGATTGTTTTATATATATCTACTTGAAATTATGAAACAAGGATGAAGAAAGAAATTATGAATGCGTGTAATTATGTACGCGCGTGAGAAGTTATACTTCTTTGGCATCATTAAATTAAGTAATTTATATTATAAACAAATAATAATTATACTAGATTTAAAAAATCTAAAAATCCCACGTTTTTCAATGTCCTAAAAAGAATAAAATAACCCTGCGGGGCAAAGCGAGGGGCCACTCAAAACGTGGGGGCGCATATTACTAAGAGATTTTAAAGAGATGAATGACATGCATTGATGCCGATTATTGTAAAGATGCGCCCCCACGTTTTGAGTGGCCCCTCGCTTTGCCCCGCAGGGTTATTTTATTCTTTTTAGGACATTGAAAAACGTGGGATTTTTAGATTTTTTAAATCTAGTATAATTATTTTATTCTTTTTAATTATTAACTCAACGAAGTAACCATGTGTTACGCAACAATCGGATAAGCCCCATACAAAAGTGAAAGTTGCCGAAAGTGGACCTGAAAGTGCATCTGGAAAGTTGAAAGTTGCTTTAGAGTGCATTGTCATCGGGTTCTGAACTATCCTGAAAGTTTTAGCTTTCTAGCTTATCGGAAAGTGCCTCAAATTTAAGTTGCAAGATTTTGCCCGGACAGACAAACAAACAAATAAGAAAAGTGAGATAAGAAAAACGTGGTAAAAAGAATACATACCGACAGTTAAAATTAATAAACGCACTTAAAAAAGTTTATAATATAAAAACCACTTTTAAATAAAATTGTTATAATGTTATTATATAATATACATTTTTTATTATAATATAATATACATTATTGTTAACCATAATATATAATTTAAAATTACACACACACACACATACACATTAATAAATATTTGAGTAACTAACTACCTTGAGCCAATTAGCGGCCAACTTCATCCTGCTAGTTTATTCCATGTCGTTTTTGCGGGCAACTTCAACTTGTTACTTTTGTGTTACAGTGACTTTTATGTTAAAGTGATGCGCGTGCATCTTAACATTTCACTCTCATATTTTTTTCATAATGGGCCTAAAGATGTATAACTTAAAAAATTAATTCTAACCTGATCGTTGAAGGATATCATGCCATTCTCATACTGGAAGTGCATGCCGTTCTACTAGTAGAGTAAAGTAGAGGAGTCAAAAACGAAAACTGAAGTATTTTAGGATAGGTAGCGTAACATATGTTGGAATAAGTAAAAATGTAAAATTGAATCTAATTCTAATATAAATGGAACTAACGTTTCTAACTATTTAAATTATAAAATAAAGAATCAAATCTTATCAGGGCTTAAACTCATGTGTACCTTGAAAAAGTAAATTTATTTTGCATCTATATAAAGCAGTAGCTCAGTTCTAATTGTAGAATTAGAGTTGATGCAAGTGAGTCCGCAATACCCCTGAAGCATTTAGCTTTCCGAATTCGAATATACTTGGATAAATTCAAAGCAAAATACACACGTTCATAATCCGTATGCAGCGTTTAGCCTGTGGGAAATCTATCGCAAGCCCAAGTAGTCGAAGGGTTACTTTGAGATATTCCATGTTTATTTAAGTAAATGGTTATTAGTTTTAGCTTTTAACTCAAATTAGAATAATCTACTTTGAGGTTTGTTTGTTTGAATACGAGATAGACGGAAGGTTCAAATGTTAGTAATTAATTAGCTACACCAGTTTATAGCAGTTTTCAATTAAATAAATAAACACTTTCTGATAACTTACACTTATAGTCCCGAACGCAGCAAAGCTTGAAATGGAAATTATTGCTAATTTTCATTAATTTCATTAAGAAGTTGTTGTCGCTACGCGTTATTGCTGTGCTTATTGCCAATATGTCTTTTAATATGATCGTGAATAGCTATGATTAATGAAATTCTTTTGTTTTTCCACTACTCTATTTGTGCTTCTTTATATTTTGAGAAAGTACGGCAAGCATTTTCTCTTATCACTCACTTCTATTCACTAGTTGGCTATCGTGAACTATCAAGTTGAGACAAATTTGTTTGCAAGGATACAAACGAACACGATTTGGCGAGATCGATGGATCTAATGGACCTCTAGCAACCTATTATTATAACGAATGCATATTAATAGGTCGGGGGAAAGTTAATTCGCATTTTATATGAAAAGGCAAGACTTTTTTTTCAAAGTTAATTTACATTTAATAAAACAGTATATATGTCACCGGAAAATAACAAAAACCGCTAATTTATAAATTTCCTAGGAAAATTATAATCTTTCGTAGGATTCTAAACGAGAGATAAATTATATTATTTTACGCCCATATTTTCGCAAATTGATAAACTTACCGAACTCACGCGTAAAATAATAAGTTAGTAAATTTACCACAGAGCTACGAAAGTTTTATAGTGGCCATGACCAAAATACTAAGAAGTCAGAATGGGAAGAGGAAACAATTAAAAATATCTTTAAAATCATAGAAGATTTTAAGAAAACTAAAGTTTGGGACGTCGCCCCACAGACAAAGAATAATATCACGCCAAAAAGTATAATTAGTGTCGAAAAAGTGTTGATAGTGAAAAGGAAATCTTAGCAAGATCCAGTGGTATAAATAGTTTCAAGCAGTCAATACCTATAATCTAACCTAACTTAACCTATCCTTTTTTTTGTACCGGTAACCGGTAACCGTTTTATGTTTGTTTTTCTTTTTTAATAAACCTCTTTAATATCGTAGAACGCGATTTCTGTTGTTTTATTTTGGTAGAGTAAGTACAGGTCATAAGCATATTATGTAAAAAAGTAATCCTGTATTATAGGTACCTAAATAGTTTTAAAGTAAAAATACAGTTAGGTGTAATCGAAATTGATAAATTCATAGTTCGGCAAGTCTGATTGTACCTAAGTCTATAGTCTAAGCATTGCCACTGTCAACATCGACCAATCAGAGTGCAGTGTGTTATTTGCCGTATTTCAAAAAAAGCGTAAAATTAAAAGCTCTTCTGTGATTGGTCGAACCGTTTAGAATCTTACAAGTGGATATCTGTTAGTTTATAAATTTACCACGAGACGTCACAAAACGCCACTCAAAACGTGGGGGCGCATGTTACTTATGGAGATGTAATGAGATGTATGATATGCATAGATGTTGAGAGTATTTGTAAAGATGCGCCTCGCTTGGCCCCGCCGGGTTATTCTATTCTTTTTTGATCACTGAAAAACGTGGGATTTATAGATTTTTAAATTTAGTATTGTTATTTTATTCTTTTTAATTATTAACTCAACGAAGTAACCATGTGTTACGCAACAATCGGATAAGCCCCATACAAAAGTGAAAGTTGCCGAAAGTTGACCTGAAAGTGCATCTAGAAAGTTGAAAGTTGTTTAAGCGTGCATTGTCAACGGGTTCTGAGCTACCCTGAAAGTTTCAACTCTCTAGGTGGTCGGGAAGTGCCTCAAAATTGAGATACAAGATTCCAACCGGACAGACAAGACGACAGACAAGAAAGCGACTTACGAAAAACGCGGGAAAAATGGATAAAATTGTTAATTTTTGCTATACATTTATCTTTTTACATAAAACTGTTTACACCATTTGTTTTATATCAATTTCTTCTTTGAAATAAATCCCTTTCCGAATTTATTAAATGTAAATGTATTCAATGATAATGCCTTGCACCGACGGTCCTGGGTCCGAGTTCTGGCAGGGGCAAATTTTTGTATGATGGACACGAGCATTGTACCTGATTCATATATGTATATATATGTCTGTATGTGAGTATGTCAATCCGCGGTTCTAGTGTATATTACACAACTTTACATACTTTGGGCTACGCTAATTATTGGTGTGAGTGTAAGAAATATTATTTTTATTGTTAATGAGACAATAAATGGGGTTATTTTTCCATTAATAATGGGTTACTAAAATTTATTATTTTCTAGTTCTATCGCGTTAATCCCAGATCTTATTATTTTTGCATCTGCAAATAACATCACCTATCAATCCAAATTGAGCCCGCATATTAGATTAAGGTTATACGGTGTTTTAATATTTATCACTTGTAAGCTACGTAACATACTAAATTATATTTCTTCATGTTTCTAACTGAAAAACACATGATTTCAGTCTGTTGTTATTCAATTAAGTTTTGACAACATTAGATCTGATACCAACACAAGACAAATGCTACCGACTAGTTTAAACTTAAATTACGATCTTACGGTCACAGCGAAGGGCTAAGGTAAATTTAATATCAGGCGCTTGTTAAATTGCGCTTCATTCATATTCAAATTATTTCTTGACATTGTAAGGAACTATCTGTTACAGCCTAGAATTTAACAGTTTGCGTACTTGAACGGGAAATGAATTTAGCCAATGATGTGAAAAAAAAATATTTTTTCAATGTTATCATTCAACGAATAGAACATTTACTTAAATGAACGACCGGAAAAAACATCTTACACGAGGTTTGAAGTAGCAAAGTTTTTCTAGCAAACTAAACTAACGGCTGGGTAATCGACTCGCTTACCTTGGGGTAAAGTTATTAACACTATCAGCCTTCTTTCTTTTTAACAAGTTAAGTTCTAAAACTGGAATGCTCAGTAGGTTCATTGGGTCAATTTCCTGAATATGAACTTACCTGAACGTCCATTCCTCGAACTTTCTCCCCTTCCCTGAATGTCTTTTTTCCTGAGTAAAAACTTCGAAAGTTCCTAAAATCGTTTACGCTCCTAGGAAAATGAAGTAATTCTATTGATAAATTTTTCCCCGCATACAGTTCAGTTACTCCTCCATAGATGGTGTAAAACGGCCCTAAAAATAGTTATTATCTGTTATGTCATAGTCTGTGTCACAAGACAGCGATGTAAAGCTTCAGCTGGGCTACGATACTGAGGGGTCTTGCACTACTGTACAGGCACGTGCAATTTTTTAAAGGCAATATTATATTACGGAGATGGGACCGAACAGTATTAGGAGATTAAAATTTAAAAACTACGCTCGCCTCTGTTTGCCATGCTTTAAGAAAATTGTTTTGTGTAAAACACTTTTGGCGAGCGGGAAGTTAAATTCTAGAATCAAATAAGATCTTTGCAGTTATTCTTTATACATTTACATTTAAGTGGTCTTTGTATGCACATATCTTGAAATCGATTGCTATGATATAAGCCATTTTTTTACATAGAGGACACTTCAATGAGACAAGGGATGCCTTTCGGCATATTAGATTGAAACCGGTTTGAATGCAAGACGAAGTTGAAAACATCTTAGGATGTTGATTAACGTAAATAAGTATTCGCGTCAAAGAAATGAGTTTTTTGTTTCATCATTCATCATTATTCTCAGAAAATGCAATCTTTGTTGAACTTTTAAATATATAACGGGTCTACGTGACCTATTTACTTCTTTCCTTAAAAACCTGTATCGTGACGATTCGTGTAAAAGATTGAAGGAACTTTCGGAGTTTTTACACAGGGAAAAAGACGTTCAGGGAAAAGGAGAGAGTTCGAGGAATGGACGTTCAGGTAAGTGCTTATTCAGTTGACAGCAGTGTTCTGCTGGACGGGAACCTCCCCAAAAAGGTCTCCTGTCATGGTCACCTAAAACGTTTCTGAGGTGGTGGCATGTGGTGCGGGTTGTTACGTTCCCTATGATATGGTTGAGCGAAGCGATGGTTGCATCATGCGTCATGCTCGTGAACGGGTGTTGCCTTGGGAGATGGGTCTGTTTTAACCTTCAGTAACTATATGTTACTTAACATACATCATTGATGCTTTCTTGAATTTGTCGTTTATTCCCTGTAGTTTATTACTTACTTAAAACAGATACTTGTTGATTTTATTGTAATCAACGATGCAATGGAACTATAACACTACTATTATTATGATGGCAGAATTATTTAGTTTTTTTTTGTGGTTTATTTATGGTGATGTCGTATAATATTGTAAATATCGTTACTTCTGTTAAGGCTGACGAGTTTCTTGCGCCTATTCTTCTTATCAGTTAAAAGTCGTCCTGAATAGGTGGAAGGTAAAAATGTTGACGATTCAAATTTTTTTGAGTGAATTTGAAAAAAAATATTTTCATTTCATTTCATTGACTGGCTGTAATAAATACTTTTAAGAAAGAATACTAAGAACGTAGATTTTTAACGAATTATAATGACTGCTTAGAAACGAATTATAATGAATGTTTTTTGTTGGAAAGGAATTTGGTGTTGTTTTTTATAAAAGTGACAATACAACTTGCTTGACCATGACATAGGCATACTTTTTGAAATGTTTCAATAATGCAAATTAAGAATTTTTGTTTTACGGATCTTTTAAGTAACTTTTTTTGAAAGCTTTCACAGACGTTCAAATAAGACAATTAAAATGTAGGAACAACGTTTCTGTCATCAACGGAGAAAATGGAAATACTACCGCCAAGATAGGTGTGTGTGGCCGGAGACCACGCTCTAACTATTGTGTTTTGGAATTTGTATATATTCTCAGTAAGCGTAACAACTTTGCAAGCATATTTCTGGTTTCCTCTGTGACGTACATCGTCACATCTTTGTGCCATGTTAACGCTTGTATTTCCCGCTGATAATTAATTTCTTCGTTAATAACGCTATGACGCGGCCGCTACTATAAAAACAAGAACGGATTTTCGATAAAATTTAAACGTGTCCCGATCTTTAAAAAAAATCATATGAATTTCAAATCCAGATACCTTTTAATAAGAAAACTGACTTTTATGAAGTTTTATACGGTTAAGTATGGTAGGTACTTAATTTAGGATCAAACGCCAGGAGCAAATATAAAGAACTAGAATAAATGCGTCGTCAATTCTGTTAATTTTTTTTATTAACTTTATATTAAAATACTTAAGTCTAAAAAACATTTAATATAAAAGTATATAAAATTATTTAGTTCTTACACTTCCGCGCACAATACACATTTGAATAAAACACTTTTTAAAACGTAAGTAAAATGATAGTGTTCACGACGAAACGATTCGTTTATCTGTATAATAGCGAACCACGGGAACCACGTCCGGCACGGGAGCGACCACAACCGCCACGCCCAGCGTGGGGGGCCCGGCCGACACATCGGGGCTTCAAGCCACGCCCGCCGCCAGTACAGCCACCGTCGTGGAACGACATTCCACAGAATTGATGCCGCCGCCGACCGCCCGAGCCGCCAAACCCGCTCGGTCACGCCGATCAGGAGCCCCCAGCAAGAAACTCCTCGCGGAGTTGGGGGCCAGAGAGAGGCTAGCCGAGTTGGAACTGAAGCGGATCCAGGCGGAAACAGAATTGGAGAGAATAAGACAACAAAGAAGAGAAGCAGAAACATCGTCCGAAGAATCGGGAGAAGAAGACGATCTGGCACCACAACGAGTCTCAGATTGGTTCGACAGACAGCCGACGCAAGAGGATCGACTGTCCCCTATGGAGGAGACTGCAAACGCAACGACGGCCCCTCGGAGTACAGCGAGAGAAGTCAACGGAGTCAAGCAAGGACTGGTTGTCTGCGCCCGGGAAAAACGCAGACAACGGGAAAATGATGAAGAAATTCAGTCCAGCAAGAACCCCACGATCGACGTCACTACGCTGTCCGCCGCGTTAGCAGAAGCAATCTACACCAACAAGTCGAAGAGAACGTACGTTACGGAACTGCCATCGTTCAGCGGTCAACCACAAGAATGGCTGCACTTCAGAGCAGCATTCAACGAGTCGGCGGAGAGCTTCTCAGCAAGTGAGAACGTCGCCAGATTAAGAAGAAGTCTACGGGGAGCTGCCTTGGAAGCCGTCAGCGCCCTCCTGATCAGTCAGCCACCCCCCGAAGATATAATGAACTCGTTGGAAAGAAGATTTGGTCGACCCGATGCCCTGCTCCTCGGCGAAATGGAGAAGATGAAGACTCTCCCCCGGCTGACCGACAACCCACGCGACCTGTGCGTGTTCGCCAGCCGTGTAGCTAACACTATAGCTACCGTAGAAATACTCAAGCGACCGCAATACCTACACAACCCGGAGATATTGCGACTCATCATAGAAAAAATGACGCCGATCCTACGCAACAAGTGGTACGATCACGCGGCACAAGATGAAGACACGCCCGAACTTAAGAAGATGGCAATGTTCCTCAACAATGAAGCGGACAAGTGCGCCCCCTACGCCCCTCCCGAAGTAAACAATGAAGTCAGAGAGAAAATTATGAAGAGGAAGATCGAGCGCACATACGCCGCGACACCCGAAGCCACACCGTTCAAGCCTAGCGAGAAGTCACCGTGCCCGTGCTGCAACGAGAAGCATCAGCTACGACATGTCCAAGATTCATCAAGGCAGACACGAACGAGCGATGGGAGATAGCGAAGAAGAATCGCATCTGTTTTCGATGCTTATCAAGCAAACACCGCCGCATCGTGTGCAGAGCGAAGCCCTGCGGTCTCAACGGATGCGTCATGCGACACCACCGGCTGCTTCATCATGAGAGAGCGACACCGACCGCGGCGACAACGCCGCCCGCATCACCGTCGCCGATCAAGCCCGAACAAGTGATCGCCTCAGCGATCGATCAAGTTGCATCGAACACAACCAACACGAGCCGCGCGTACTTGAAGATAGCTCCGGTCACCCTACAGGGCCCAGAAGCCACCGTGAATACCTACGCACTGCTCGACGAGGGAAGCACCGTTACCATCATCGACTCAACGCTCGCAGACACGCTCGGCCTTCAAGGACCCAACGAGCCACTATGGGTACAAGCAGTGAGCGGGACAGAGATAGCGCACAATAGAAGCAAGAAAGTAAACGTCAGCATCGCGGGGAGGCACAACCGAGGCAAACCGCACATCTGCTGTGCGCACACCGTCACAAGTCTGGACTTCGCCACTCAAACGATAAGCGAGCGGGAGGTGCAGAACTGCGCGCATCTAGAGGACATCAAGCACGAGCTTCTATACACTAACGCCGTCATCAAGATACTCATCGGTCAAGACAATTGGGAGCTGATCGTATCACGTGACATACGGGAGGGACGGCGCGACCAACTCGTGGCTTCGAAGACTCAGCTGGGTTGGGTGCTACACGGCGTGTGTAGCACCCAACCCAGTGTGCCGCTCCTCACACGCGGCCCCCGTAGCCTACTGTTGCACGCATCTAACTCAAACCCGCGAAGCAGATAACATGGAGGAAATGATGAAGAAATACTTCGCGCTTGAATCACTATCGATCGAACCGAGAAAACAGAAAAGCGATCCCGAGCTGCAAGCCCTCAAGATATTAGAAGATAAAAGCCGACGTCTCCCTAACGGTCGGTTCGAAACGGGTCTACTGTGGCGAGAAGAGGGCACCGACATACCGAACAATCGATCGGACGCGCTCAAGCGTCTACACACACTCGAACGAAAACTCGATCGCGACGCCGATCTCAAGAATAAGTATGAAGAACGAATCGGCAACCTACTAGCGTCGGGCTACGCCGAACGAGCAGGGACGCCCCCTAGCGACAGAACGTGGTACTTACCTCACTTCGCGGTCTGCAATCCAGAAAAGAAGAAAATAAGAGTCGTACACGACGCCGCCGCTAGATCACACGGACGCAGCCTCAACGACATGCTACTCCCCGGGCCCGACCTATTACAATCTCTACCCGGCGTAATCATGCGGTTTCGGCAGCGAGGCGTCGCCGTGTCGGCGGACATAAAAGAAATGTTTATGCAGATCAAGATCCGTGAAGAAGACAGGGACGCACTCCGTTTCCTGTGGAGGGACAACCGGCGGGAGGGACCCCCGGAGGAGTACCGCATGACCTCCGTCATCTTCGGCGCGTCGTCATCACCATGCACGGCGCTCTACATAAAAAACAGAAACGCAAAGGAACACGCCGCCGAGTATCCACGAGCCGCGCGCGCGATCGAAGCAAACCACTACATGGACGACTACTTGCACAGCTTCGACAACGTAGAAGAGGCAAAATGGATCACCAAAGAAGTCGACCACGTGCACAGGCGAGCCGGCTTCGAGCTACGCGGATGGGCCACCAACGAAAAGGACGCAATCAGCGCCGTCGTCGCACTAACAGAGCGAGAGGGAAACACAGTCGCTATCGGCGGGAGCGAGACGGAAAAAACACTCGGCCTACTATGGGATACAAAAGAAGATTGCATACGATTTCGCCTCAACACCGCTAAGGCGCCACCCGAAGTACTCGACGACCTGCGACCACCGACGAAGAGAGAAGCGCTCAGCATCATCATGTCCATCTTCGACCCGCTAGGCCTCATCTCACCCGTGACTACGCCGGCGAAACGAATAATGCAAGACACGTGGCGCTACAAGACGGACTGGGACGAAGCCATACCGGAGGAGCTACACGACAGGTGGAGCGAGTGGCTACGACGGCTACACGACTTAAGCTACTTTCGCATACCGAGGTGCTACGACGCCGAGCCTGCCGCTTACTACGAGCTGCACACATTCGTAGACGCCAGCGAAGAAGCTTACGCCGCCGCAACCTACTGGCGGATAACGCGGAGCGACGGCAGCATCAAGGTCACCCTAGCAGCAGCGAAGAGCCGCGTCACGCCCACGAAACCCATCTCCATACCCAGGTTGGAGCTCCAAGCAGCCGTCCTAGGAGTTCGATTAGCAAGATCGACCGCAGAAGAGCACGAGTATGAAATAACTCGCAAGACATACTGGAGCGACTCACGCACCGCGCTAGCATGGATACGCGCCGAACCACGCACATTCAAAACATTCGTCGCTCACCGAATCGCCGAAATAGAAGATTTAAGTAAGAAAAACGAGTGGCGGTGGCTGCCGTCAATCGACAACGTAGCCGACGACGCAACCAGAGCGACACCTACCGACTTCGACCCGCACCACCGATGGTACCACGGCCCCCGGTTCCTGTATCAACCCGAAACAACCTGGCCCGTGGAGAGTAAAATAGCGAGCGAAGCGACCGGTGAAGAAAAAGAAAAGTGCAACACACTACAACCGCGCTCCGAACACAGTCATCTACCGAAAATAGAACGATTCTCTAAGTGGACACGTCTCTTGCGAGCGACCGCGCGAGTGCTACAGTTCATTGACCTCTGTCGTCCAAAGAAGCAAACAGTGGCAGCAACACGCAGAAAACGAACAAGAGCCGCTGAAACACAAGACGCAGTTTGGAAAAAATCGAACCCGAGACCCCGCAAGCCCGACGATTTAACCACTCCACCTGCGCGTCACAACGACTTCATATTGTTAGAAGCGCGATATTTACTCGCAGCGGAGAAATCGTGGATACGCGCCGTTCAAGAAGACAGCTATAGTAAAGAGATAGAACGCCTACGACGCAAGCAAGAACCCGACAGGAGCGACCGACTCGCCGCGCTAAGTGTATATATCGACGAAGACGATATAATACGACTTCGCAGCAGAATAGCGGAGGCCAGCGACGTCGAGGAAGAAACCGTCCGCCCGGCGGTACTGCACGGAAAACATAGCTATACGAAGTTATATATAGCCCATATACACGAGAAGCTACACCACGGCGGCACGGAAATAGTAGTAAATGAGTTACGTCAACGCTTATACATAATGAAGATAAGACCTACGGTTAAAGGAGTCATCGTTCGCTGCGCCACCTGCCGACTGAAAAAGGCGAAGCCCGCCGCGCCCTCTACCGGAGATCTGCCTGCGGCGCGCCTCGCTCACCACGCACGCCCGTTCACCTACACAGGAGTGGACTATTTCGGCCCACTAGAAGTCACGGTGGGACGACACAGAGAAAAAAGGTACGTCGCGCTCTTCACGTGTATGACGTCACGCGCGGTACATCTCGAGGTAGCCGCATCGCTCAGCACCGACTCTGCAATCGCCGCCCTTCCCCGTTTCATAGCGAGGCGAGGCTGTCCGACGGAGCTGTGGAGTGACAACGGCACCGCATTCAGAGGCGCCGACCGGGAGCTCTCCGCGGCTATCAAAGAGGCCGCCGCTGCACGACACATCAACTGGCGTTTCCTGCCCCCGGCCGCTCCTTTCATGGCCGGGGCATGGGAGCGTATGGTGCGCACCGTCAAGGAAGCCCTGCGCGCCACTCTGCACGAACAGCACCCCAGCGACGAGACCCTGCAGACACTGCTCGCCGAAGCCGAAGCGACCGTGAACTCCCGTCCACTCACCCACGTGGCGGTGGGCCCGGACGACCCACCTGCGCTCACACCCAACATGATCCTGATTGGGCCCGACTGTCATACTCCGGCCCCCGGCGCCTTCAACGAGTCCGACCTAACTGCGCGTCATCAGTGGAGACGCGCCCAACAACTCGCCGACACCTTCTGGCGCCCCTGGGTGCGAGAGTACCTACCGCTACTGCAAAACCGCCGGGAGCCCTCCAACGTCGGCACCCCTCCTGTCATCGGCGACGTGGTCATCATATGCGACTCGAACCTACCTCGCAACACCTGGCCGCGCGGACGAGTTACGAAGACCTACCCCGGCAAGGACGGAGTTGTTCGAGTCGTGGACGTCACCACCAGCAAGGGACACGTTCTGCGAAGGCCCACCAAGAAGATCGTCGTGCTACCAGTAAGATCGCAAGGCGACGGCGGGAGAAATGTTCACGACGAAACGATTCGTTTATCTGTATAATAGCACCTATAACGTAAATTAAGTAATTCATAAATGATTAATGTGAAGTTCTGAAAATAGTGTAGTTCAAAACGCATGTTCGCAGATAGCGGGACTTGCTCCTTATAGGTGCGCCAATAGGACGATCGCATTTCTTCCTTTCGTCAAGTGTGTTTTACGAGATTAAGAATAGTTTATTTTAGTTACGTTATAATGTTTAGATTGTAGTATATTTCTCTAGTTAACCTTTATTAATAAAAATATGATGAATGGCCTACTTATTAACCTGAAACAAATAGAAACATCCCGCTCGCCTTCCGCTATGCGACTGCGGACGACAGAGGCGAGCGGGGCAGTTTATATATGACCGAGGCGGGAGGCGAGGTAGAATAAAAGAGCGCCCGCGCCGAGAGCGGCGCCACTCGCTTCCCGCTCTCCCTATGATGAATATTGTATGTTATTATAGTAAGTATAAATAATATTAACTAGAAAATAATTCGTAGTCATAAGAAAATGTGTAAATAATGTAATAAATAAAGGCGAAAGCACTTGCGGGGGTGAGGTTCGGAGGCCCAAAATGGGTTGCCCCACCTTGGATGGGTCACCCAAAAATATCGAATAAAAGACGGGCTCAAATCAATGCAAAATCACTTCCGACCGAGCTTCCGATCCAGCCTAGAAACAAGCAAGAAGAAGAAACCTGAAGCCTCCGAACCTCACTGCAAGCTTAAGAAAATCAGCGACTTTTCCTTGCCGAAGCTACCCTGCTGACGTCACCATCCCTACGGCGCCATCCGACATTACCATCGTCCATCACCACCCAAGTTATACAGTCCACCCTAGTGGGGTCTATGCCCCACAGATAGTGAAAGTTAATTTTTGATCTAAAATATTGGCACATGGTATTTCTATCCACATTCATTCCCGAAAACAGATTTATTATGTTTTTGTCCAATTCCAAAATCTAATTCCCATTAATAATAATATATATAGATGCCAAATCTACTTATCTAGAATTGAAATCATTCGTCGCTTTGGATCCCGCAAGATACCCAGTAATAGTGATGCGACTAGTGGGGAGGCAGCTGTGCTTTATCGGTATGCAATTTAAAAATAAAACTTATTTAAAAAATAATATAACTATGTTACGAATCAAGCTTTGAAGCCTTTTTAAGGGATTTTTTTACATAATTTATTGTAATCTTTTCTATTAAGGACTATTTAAGTGTCTTAGGTAAGTACTTTTATTACTACATATCACTTGAATACTACATATCAGTTATAATCTGAGGGAGAAATTACTTAGAAGTTAATAATTATGAGTGCATGACATCTAAATCTAAACTTATAATCATTTCAAATTATGACTCGATATTATGTGGGTAACCTCAAATCATGCATAAAAGATGACATTCCTTCACGAGTCAAACTTTGTTACAAGCTTTGTTTAATATTAATAAGTTGACTAATAATGATCTTTTAAAGATATCGTTTTGAAAAGACACAATTTTAACTGAATACCTTAATCAGATTTTAATCGCCGTACTACTAAAGTAAAATAAAGTTGTGTTTATGTGACGTCTTTCAAATGCTGGTTACAACACTAATCGAGTGCAAGGGGAGTCGAGATCCGATTTTAACTAAATTGAGTTTTATAAGATTTCTGCTACCTCTAGCTGAAATAAGACCTTACAATATTGGTTCTATATACCAAGGCTTACGGGCTATGAGTTCGCTTTATATTTTAACCTGAGTTTATTGCAAAATGCCATTACATTAGCTTATGTACGTTATAGTTTTAAAACATAACACACAATAACGCTTACATGCATTCCATAAACGTATATTGTTTTTTGTATTTTTATTTGCTATTTTTAAATATTTTTTAAACTTTATATTTTGGTAAACTAATACTGTTTACCACCAGTCGGAAATCCACCTCCATTTTACATCTGTGTTAGTTACAAAAGAACTAACATTACCTTGCAGAGTGAGGATCCCAAGCAGGTGGTACAATCATGACCATCATATTTATTGAAATTAGGATGTTTTCTGCCTTTCCTGAACTCTTGCTCCCCGCATTGTTTTTTAATTACTATTAAATGCCAACTACGTCATGTTCTTTATTGAGAAGTTCTTAATTGAATGTTTATAATATGTCAACATTGTGTGATTTAGAAATTCGGTCAAGTTAAAAGTTCCATCTGTTTTGTTTTTTGGTTTTTTAAATACTAGGGTATTTCACACGTGACAATATGATCAGCGTTCAGAGTAAAATTTGTGTCCCCAAAATCCATTTTGTTTTAATAAAAATCCATTTCATGTATACAACTAGGTCATATAGTCATTTCAAATACCTAATTAAATATAAAACTCACTTTTTTATCATTTCGCAGGAAAAGAAACATCACAATGACAGTGTAGATTGCGGATTTCGAAATACAGGGGGTATTTATTTATAGAAGTTTACGTTACCGGTTCCCGTCGCCTCTTCAAACAGCCCTTAGCTTGGAAGCCAGAGGCTGAAGAAGAACTGAAGTTTTTCGCGTGAGGTGTCATGGGCAGCCGTATCGGCCGCTATTCACTGAAGAGTGACAGTTTGCAGACAGTGGTACCGGTCTCGAATGTAATAAAAATCGGGACCAGGATAGACCAATATGTCTGCTCAAACCATCCACCCGCAAAAAATTATGATCTTCTGTGAATGTCAAAAAAACAGGATAAAAAAACCCGTTTTTAATTAGACTAATTGTAAGTGGTCAATAATTGGTTCTATAAGTATATATCTACATTTAATTGAATCCAGCATTGAAACATGATCATAAATGAGTAACGCTAAAAATATACGTGTGAGATACAATGTACAAATTCCTTGGTTAATTACATTTTCTTCATAATATCTGTAGTCTTAATAAGCGCTTAATATCCATCAACTTAATTAAAAACGGCCGTTGTTTCGACGCACAATATTGACGACATGGCAATACATTGCGTTGATTACAGCACTTGTCAGATGCAAAGTTTCCATGATACATATTGCCCGTAAATCAATCCCTGTTTCCGAGCTCTTATATAAATTAATTCATACTTCAAATCCAAATATACCTATACCTTACACATTGTTCTTTCGTCCTTATCCTCAACAGACAAGGTTTCTTTTAAGAGAAACCAACCTTAGTCGTAAATCTTTTCGAGCGAAATTCAAACAAAATGTAAAGTTTTGAACAAGTTGATTTTTCTATTGAAACGCAGAAACACGTCGTGTTGGCAACACGTTAGATTCTCGACGCAATTTTATATTTTCTCTGAGACGTGTTTATGTGTCATTTTGCTAACAAATATGGTTTCTTAATGTTATTGATGTTTTCTTCGAAACATCACTTACTCGTATTTGTATAATAAAATTGGTTTTTGACCAAAATATGGTTTTAAAATGATTTGGAATTCAACATCGTCGTCGTCTTAGCCGAACACAATTAGCAAGTGGATTGGAAAGTATAAGCGGCGGACAAAAAAGACTATAATTTGGAAATGCTGCTCGTTTTGTGGTCAACGTTAAATTACGGTATATTAATTAACTAGCGTCCCGCCCCGGCTTCGCATGGACTCAATGCTCTACTATATTATGCATGTATTATACATATAAACCTTCATCTTGAATTACTATATCTATTAAAAAAAACCGCATCAAAATCCGTTGCGTAGTTTTAAAGATTTAAGCATACATAGGGATAAGGGGACAGAGAAAGCGACTTTGTTTTATACTATGTAGTGATATATAGTGGTACTTTTTAAATTTTGTTAATAAAATTCTATTAATGCCGTATGCTATGAGTAATCTATTTTACATTAATTATGTTTAAAGTAAGCTGTTTTAAATTTTCCTATTTTATCATTGAAACATTAAGATCGCATTTTATCATTAAAGAAATGTGCAAAAAGCACATTAGTGTAGCAGCTTAGGCGTTCTGAAAAGCATATGAAATGAATAAGGATTATATGATTATAGCTAATAGTTTTTGTCGAAGTTCATTTAATTTACGACGTAAAAGATTGTGGCTTGACTGTTCCCATGGATCAGCTTCAATTGCGAAATGTCTGTTACGCCATAACTTTCCGAGTTCTTAACCGATTTTAATAATTTTTGTGCGGAATCGAATCAACAGGTTTACGAATTTTGAAATTCGCAAAAATTCGCATCGAAAATTTTCTTTTTTCTTTTTTAGGTACAGTGGAGCCCCGGTAATCCGGCCCCTGGCTAATGCGGCACCCCCTATAATCCGACATCGTCTATTACATACGAGTATTCGCTAATTCACGATTGAACAAGTTACAACTTGTACGCACCATCACTATTGTGCTCGACGCGTTCGGTATTGTTTTTATTCTGATTGATTAGTTTGACTCCATACATACATGCGAGAGGATAGCATTCTATAGCATTAATGACGTTACTTTTATAACATAACGTAATCTTTATATTGTGTTGTTTAATTTACTAAATTTGACATACATAACAAAGTATGATTTGTAATCTTATCACTGGATCTGTAATTTGTCGGATTACAAGGTACTCTTTTGTAAAAAAATTCGGACTATAGGGGGTCTTAGGCAGTACTCTATAATCCGACATCGTCTATTACATACAAGTATTCGCTAATTCACGATTGAACAAGTTACAACTTGTACGCACCATCACTATTGTGCTCGACGTGTACGGTACCTATTGCTTTTATTCTGATTGCTTCTTAAATTGATTGGTTCATAAAGTTTGATTATGTTAGTACATATGTACATTTGTTGGTACACAATTATTTCCTAATGTAAAGTTATTGCATATTTTTTTGTAAATTCTATAGCATTAATGACGTTACTTTGATAATAAAACGTAATCTTACTATTGTGTTGTTTAATTTACTAAATTTGACATACATAACGAAGTATGATTATATTATGATAGTATGATTTGTAATCTTATCATTGGATCTGTAATTTATCGAATTACAAGGTACTCTTTTGTAAAAAAAATCGGACTATAGGGGGTCTTTGGCAGTACTCTATAATCCGACAAATTCGATAGTTCGACACTGCCCTGCAAAATGTTTGTCGGACTACCGGGGATCCACTGTATTATGCTCCGCTCCAATATATGGTGTTAGCGTAGCTTTATGCATAGCGACTGCATCGCCTAGTTTATTCTCTGAAGTAAAGTGCCTTTTTAAACTAAAATAATGTCAACTTATTATATCCCAATAGGCGTAACGATAGATTCCGGTAAGCAAATATACATTCTTTATACTTTTGAAATAGGAATGATTCATCTTTGTTAACCTTTCATAACATTTCTTATTGAATTTTCCTTTTAGCTTTGACACAATGAGATAGATAACTAAATCTTAATTTTCGACTTCGTTGCTATGGCAATTGGAAAAACATCTTGAATAAATAAGAAAAAGACCAATTCGAATTATTTTTTATAATATGTGACTGATTTACATTGTATGTTTCTAATAGTATTCTCCGCAGCTGCACTGCTGGCTGCAGCTTCATGTCGCTTGCTATGAATAACAAAGGAGATGCAAAGAAAATCTATCATATATTTACAACTTCTTCATTTCTGTACCCTTACTAACATTAGAATCATAGTTTTTCATGTTAACTAACTCATCTGTATAGATTTTAAAATCAGATAATAACCTATAATTGATTTAAAAGTCTGAAATAAATTTTATTAAAGGATTATGAAAATTAATGTTTTGTTTGCAGATTTTATGAAAGGCACTTTTTTCAGTAACTTTACAAAGCTGAAATTATGTATGTTTAATAGGTCATTATCAGGGCACATATATCAAAAGAAAATAAAGAAACAAAACGTTTATTTACAAAGTTACAAAGAATTAAATCACTGATTATGGGTTACCAAAAAATAAGCTATGTTTATGCCTACCAAAAGAAAATAAAGAAACAAAATGTTTATTTACAAAGTTACAAAGAATTAAATCACTGATTTTGGGTTACCAAAAATAAGTTATGTATATGCTAGGGGAATGTGAGTAGTCACCGTTTGCGTCGTGTGAAACACAGGTGAATAGAGTAGATGCCGGACAAGTTCTAACACGTTCAGTTGTATATTAGTTATCTGTGTTGTGCAGAGTTGCGTCATGCTGGTATTGTGTTGTTTATGCGAGTGTTAATTAAGTTTAAGAAAATAGAGAACGGCGCCAGTTGTGAAGTTAGAGCTGTGATTACATTTCAGCCATTCCAACCGAACTATTAACCATCCACCCTATAGTCGACACTTGGCTCTGTCCGGTTAACATCTGTAAACAAAACAAAATGAGTTTTTGGCAAGTAACAAATTTGAAACACATGAAGAATTGAAAGAAGCTGTGGATATACACATCAATACTCTAGCGGCGCAATGAATATGAAGCTGGAATACAAAAACAAATAACACGTAATGATAAATTCTTATATTTGGTAGGTGACTACGTCGAGAAGTTTAAAATATGTTCTTTACAAAAAAAGGTGAAGATTTGTGAGTATTGATTAGTTTTATTTACTTTCCAAAGGGGATTTATTTCCAGATGTTCCTTGTTCATTGCATATAATAACTTGTTAGATATAAATTTTGTGATTTGCTTATTAGTACTACTTACCAGGAATAAAGTTTTATAGGGACTTAATATTTCAATAAATGCAGCTTACTTATACTGATGTTAAATCCACTTTGGCCAAATAGAGTGGCGAATAACGGTAATTGCTGGCTGATACCAGTGGTCCATGGGGCAATAACATTAATTTATTTCCATTGAATGCACCTGCTGCATGCTAACTGCATTCTGTTATTGGTGTCGGACTATAGGATTACAGAAAATTTATCTGCCTTGTCATTGTTGTGACTCATTAAGTGCTGGACATTGGAAGTCACTTAATAAATATAGAAATGATTTATATATTAACGAAGATAAATTTCATAAATAATTATTGGAGGAATTAAATAGATATATTATATATTTTGGTATTTTGCACCAATATAATTTCAAAAATTGCTTTATTATACAATTAATGATGAAATAATCAGGGAAAAAATAAGTTAAAGAGCCAGGTATTACTGTTGATTCATTTCTAATAACACCTGATGATCTTTTTGTTACATAGCATACTTTGTTTACTGTCATGTGGGGATGACTTCCAATATGCCAATCAAAATTATAATACAACTAAAGAAATTCATAACAATGACTCATTAGACTTCATATTTGGGTAAATATTTATGAAGTTCTATGTTGCAACGAATGTCGTATTATTTATAATTGCAGACGCTAAACAACTTTCGCAACGACTGATAATTTGAGCGAACTAAAATTATAATTATGAGCTCCGTCGCGCTTTGGAAGGGAGTACTTGGAGAAGGGTTTTGACTCATCATTTCAACAGTGTTTTCTACCATAGGGAAGGTTAAAGGCCGAAGCCGTCATCATAAGTATGCTGATGACGATAGAGCTAGTAGCTTCAACCCCAACAATATCTTTAGTACAATGAAATCAAAGAGTCATAATCTAGTTCCCCATATCCTTGCGCGTCTTATATCCTTGCAGAATAGAATTGAAATTACTTTATACTTACAAGTCTTTATACTTAAATATAAGCCACTTCACTTGACTATATGAGCTGGATTCTTAACAGAGTAGCTTTGCAGTTTCCAACAGTATACACTGAATCCAACTTGCTTAATTTATATCTCGTCTTATTGTCTTTTTTTACGAAGCTATACACGTGGTAAACAAAAGGCATTATTAAGTAAACTGTCAAGTTCTTTATGCGTGTCGATATTGTGTGTACAATCTCACTCTCGAACTCCGATATTTCGAATGTTCGTCTTCTGTTAAATATTCATTGCGAGGTTGTAGGACGAAAAGTTGCTATGACTTTTAAAATAACCAGTGGTGGATCATAAAATTTCGAATTATTCCAGTTCAACAGTGGGGTTGTATGTTACAGAATCGCGATCTTATACTTTGTATTTTTGGGTTTTACTTTAAGTGAAACAGAAATAGTCATATTATTAAAATACGTTTAAGCGAGACCAAAAACTTACAAAACCTCATAAGTTCTAGGTCTGGTTTGTCAAAAATTGGAACAGAATGAAAAAAAGGGATTTAGCCCGGAAAAACAAAGTAACTTTTTTTAATTGGAAGTAAATATATGTTATATTAACAGATGAAGCTGCATTAAGATAACATCAATGTAACGATATATAAATTTAAAAACTCCTGAATTCGGATGCTCTTGGCATCACCTTTTTTTCTACAAAACAATAAAAGAATTTTCTGCAAGGCGTGACAAAGATTATTCACACGTATTTTGACACCCTTTTTTAACATGTTTTATGTATAGTAGTGTTTATTTTTTGTTTTTTACATTTGACATTAAATCAAGACAATTTGAGATCAGAGTGAAGTTATAGTTTGCCATGAATTACGGCTTTAAAATTGCTTTTAATTATTATATTTTCTTGTAGTTTAAAATTAAAATTCGTGATATTGACGGGCCATATATTTTAAGTCGACATTCTCTTGTGTATAAAATAGATAAAATAATTTTGATATCGTATTAACAAAAAGATTGTGCTTCGTAAATAACAAAGGAAATATTCCGTTCTATTTGACTGAACTTTGATGAAGTTACAAGATCTAAAAGGAAAAACGTATACTTGTTGGTTTAGAAAACATTGCGAGATACATTCTTTGGGTGTTTATCATGCGCCAACAGGAATAATTCTCTGGTGTGTTTAATATTTCATAGTTAAATAGCCATTAAATCGGTTATGCTTAAATAGATTACATTTTTTCTTTGTTTTAATAACGAAGTGCGATTGATTGAACTATGAAGACCTCAAACTACACTCGAGAGCAATGAATCCGGGTCACTTAAAGAATCCTAAAAATCTCGGAAACTATAAATGCTAGGTTAATGCAATAAATTGTATTAAATAGACAATGTAATACTCCTTAAATGAAGGTATTAAAACTTCTTAGTTATTGTAAAGTTATATCATAAAAAAATCAAATTTGAAAAAGGGCCACTTTCGAAGATGGAACTACGAAATTACAGCATTTGGTTTTGCTTTTGTTTGTAATCTGTCATTTATGCGGGTACATAAACCATGTTGATAGTGCTCTATATTCATTATTCAAGCTGAAATTATGTCGCTTACGCCTGAAGAATGCACCAGAATACTTACAATGCTGGAAACCGGCCGGAGTCAGCGCGATACAGCCAGGACTGTCGGTGTGTCGCTGTCAACAGTACAAAGAGTTCTCCGACGTTACGAAGAAACTGGTTCTAACCTACGCAGACCAGGAACGGGCAGAACCACGTGTACCACAGCACGAGAAGACCGATACTTGGTGAACACCATGCTTCGAAATCGCTTTCTCACAGGAACTGAACTCACCAATCAGTTTCGACGCCTCGGAGGAAGTAACCCGAGTGCATGGACAGTAAGACGTCGGCTTGCTGAATCTAACTTAAAACCCCTTAGACCTGCAAACGGCCCTAAACTGGAGCGTGGGCATCGTATTTCAAGACTAAGATATGCCCAGAGCCACGTAAATTGGAGTATTGAAGATTGGTCAAAAGTTATGTTCTCCGACGAATCAAAATTTATGCTCTACAAGCACGATGGAAGACACAGAGTGTATCGAAGACCAGGGGAAAGATTCAAGCAAGCATGCATCGAAGAAAAAGTAGCCTACGGTGGTGGGTCTGTACTTGTGTGGGCCGGAATTTCTTCTGAAAGTCGCACAGAGCTGGTGATCATAGAAAACGGCTCTTTAACTAGCGTAAGATATGTGGAAGAAATCCTCAATGATCACGTTGGTCCATTTATGGTCAATTTAGGTGAGGATGCTATATTTATGCATGACAATGCCCGACCTCATACAGGTAGGATTGTGAATGACTACCTTCAAGAGATGAACATTACTCGTATGGAGTGGCCAGCGCGCAGCCCGGATATCAACCCGATCGAGCATGCTTGGGACGAGCTAGGCAGATGCGTAAAACAACGAAACCCTCCCCCAATCACGCTTCGTGAGCTCAAAATTGCTCTCACAGAGGAATGGGAGAATATTCCCCAAAATCGTATAAGGAACTTGGTGTACAGCATGCCAAACCGCGTAAACGCAGTAATGGAAGCACGAGGAGGCAATACGAAGTATTAAAATTCAAGAAAATCGTAATAAAGTTCAAACATTTCATGTTTCCTATTTTTGTTTTAAGGAGAGATCAGCAGTTTTTTTCTTTATGTAATTTTGTGTTAATAAAATGTATGGTGACTTATATTGTTTTTACTTTCATTTAAGGAGTATTACATTGTCTATTAAATACAATTTATTGCATTAACCTATCATTTTAAGTTTCCGAGATTTTTAACATTCTTTAAGTGACCCGGATTCATTGTTCTCGAGTGTATATTCGTTGAAGGTTAAAATCCTAATTGTAAATAACATTATATTTTGATTTAAATAATGAATAATTACATTCATTATTTAAACTACCCTTTTACCCTTTTTGGTATTGGTGCAACCAATACCCAAAAAGGGTAGTCGTGCCGACCCATGCAATTACCGACCGATCGCCATCACTTCCATACTTTGTAAGGTTATGAAAAGAGTGCTGAACAGCAAGTTGCTCTCCTACCTAGAAGACGACGATCTCCTCAGTGACCGTCAATATGGCTTTCGCCGAGGACGCTCAACTGGGGATCTTCTAGTTTATGTCACGCATTGCTGGGGCGAGGCCCTCGAGATGCACGGCAAAGCACTTGCCGTGTCACATGACATCTCGAAGGCTTATGACAGGGTCTGGCACGCATGTCTGCTGCGCAAGCTTCCTGCGTACGGTATCCCCGCTGACTTTTGCAGTTGGATAGCCGACTTCCTGACTGAACGATCGATCAGAGTAGTTGTCGATGGCTGATCCTCTGACTCAGTGCCTATTGATGCCGGAGTTCCTCAGGGGTCTGTTCTTTCTGCGACACTTTTCCTGCTGCACATCAATGACCTGTTAATACCAGGAATTGTTGGGTATGCAGACGACAGTACTGTTGTAGAAAGATACCTGTCTAGCGCAAAAGCCAGCGGCGACGACGTGAAGTTCATGAGAGAGGCCATGGTTGAGCGAATAAACCAGAGGCTAAACTACGTTTCCCAGTGGGGCGATAGTAACCTCGTTAATTTCAACGCCTCCAAAACACAAGCGTGTCTTTTCACGGCAAAAAGGAGTTCCTTCCACCTCACTCCTACTTTTCGAGGTACATCTGTACCTGTGACCGACAGCCTCGAGCTTCTTGGCATGGAGTTGTCTTCAAACCTTAACTTTGGCGCCAACATCGAATCCAAAGCTCAAATTGCAGCCAGAATGCTGGGCGTCCTAAATAAGGTCAAGCGATATTTCACGCCAGGACAGCTTTTAACACTCTATAAAGCTTAAGTCCGATCTTGCATGGAATATTGCTGCCAGCTTTGGGATGGCTCAGCAAAATACCAACTTGCTGCACTGGACACGATTCAGCGCAGAGCTGAGAGGCTCATCGGGGACAACAAATTGGTGAAGAGCAAGCTTCACACCTTAGCTCATCGCCGCAAAGTTGCCTGTCTGGTGGTCTTCTACAGACTGTACTTTGGAGAGTGTGCCCAAGAGCTGTATCTGCTCATACCGCCATCTCCTTTTTTCCATCGGACATCCAGACGCACTGTAGGCTACCACCCTTTCTTGGTTGATATTCCTACCTGTCGCACCAAGCGCTTTTCAACATCCTTCATAACGCGCACAGCAAAGGAGTGGAACTCCCTCCCTGCGTCTGTATTTCCGACTTATAACCCGTCTATTTTCAAAGCCAGGGTGAATAGGCACCTTCTGGGTTAGCTCGTTCCATCGTGGATTCTGTCATGGCCCCCGGGCTTGATTGGGATCAAGAGCAAACCCATCCTAAATAAAAAAAAATTAAATGCGACCATTTTAAATCCACTCAAATACCAATTATCCTGTCGACGATTGGTTGGATTGCGGTCAATAATTTTCAAATAGGACGATTTAGGCGAAACGGTTGAAGCTCGTCTTTAATATTGTGACCTCTGTGGTTATTGCTCCTGTTATCTAGATCTACCATAATGTTCCAATCAGTTTTAGCAGCGACTGAAGATATTATTTGTATCGGAATAGCGCCTCAAAGTGGATACTAATGAATTGAAACCAAGATAATGAGTTTCTATTGCTGTAGTTATAGTAAAATGTTGTGAGAAAAACTAAAATCGACCAACCATACTGGCAATTTCCACATAAAAACTGACAGAAAAGAGCCAATTTACAAAGAAGTTTTAGGAGTTAGGCATGAGGAATGGTAAGAGGCAAGGACAAGCTATCATCGTTAAAAATCAAGAACAATGGGAAAAACCGAATCTTTAGATCATACCTATATCGGTATCAGAATGGTATATGTTGATATACCATTCTGATACCTATATCGAATGATCTAAAGTGATATGTTATTGAGGTACTCGACGGCACTGCGGCCAGCATGTTCTCCTTTCTTGACAAAAAGCAGAATAATCGATCTAAAGACAGTCGTCTTCATTCTTTTAAAGTATAAACTCGAAAATGTCAAATGATCAAAAAATTTTCTTACAAAACTTGATAAGAAAACATTCGCTGATCTTGTCGACACCCTATTTCATATTGTTCGTACAAAACAAAACTCTTCATAAATTATAGCCCTATGTTCCCTTAAACTAATCCGGTGACGTTACTGAGTTAATAAAAATGCGCATGTGCACATATATGTATATGAAAGTCCATAAATTACAACACAATCGCTCTACGCGAGACGGTGCTGTGCGGATACGGGGTTGATAAATGAGCAACGTCCTTAATATCGATTATTATTATGAGCAATCGTATTTTCTGCGAGGTTGAAGTTTAGTTACATTTATGTTATATGTTTACGCGGCTTTGTGTAATAAAAAAATTAAACCTTAACCATCAAGAGTCAAATAACAATATCAAAGAAAAAGATTATTTTTACATTAGATGTTACATTTTTTCAAATTGGTTCTTTGACTTGACTGATACGACCAATACTGAGAAATGAATAGTGAACAATGAAACATTTGCTTTGAGTAGAAACTAGGTTTCATATCAATAGACAGTATGTTTAAAGCCTATATAACAAAGGCGTCGCCTTTCTATTGCCATTTCATATCACATAAAGGACTGTATTTATTGGAATAAATATTTATTGCTGAAAGTTTTGCAAACCGTTTGCTAAATGAATAAAGCTGTGGTTGCCGTTTCCATAACGTATTAATCACTTGAAACGTGATGTGGGTATGTTTTGTGGAATTTCTCTTGTATATTTTCCCGTTCGGTGTTGAAGTTAAAAATATTCGATCAAACTATTTGGTTAATGGAATATGTTTCAAAAAATGAAATCATTTTTAGAGGGTAAAAGTCAGCTTTGTTTTTTTGCTAAACGATTGTTTCGCGAAAATTCCTCGTTTTAATGGCGCGACCATTATTAGTATAAGATTTGGACCCATATACTATTGTGTTCGTACTTTTTGATAGTGGTTAGTTTAATGAGATTCCTCTGAAAATACAAGTACAGGTAGTTGCTTTAGCCGCCTTTTTGACCAAGTAACCCGTAAGTTGCGATATCAGGTTTAACCCGAGCGGACCGAGTTTGATCCTTGCCGGAGCACTGCGGATGTAAAATATAAGTTAAGTTTCATAAAGCCTTTTAAGCACAAATAATAATATGATCATTAGGGTGGTTCTTAATCTTAAGAAAATTTTTATTTCTTTAATTTCGCGGGGCACCACATGATTTGATTATATATCACTAGCTGTTGCCCGCGACTTCGTCCGCGTCAATTGCTGTTATTATGATTTTTCACTGATGCTTCGCTCCTATTAGTTGTAGCGTGTTGTAATATAGCTTAAAGCATTCCTCGATAAATTGACTATCCAACACAAAAAGAATTTTTCAATTCGAACCAGTAGTTCCTGAGATTAGCGCGTTCAAACAAACAAACAAACAAACTCTTCAGCTTTATAATATTATTATAGAAAAGAGAGTAGTTCAGTATATTTTTGATTTTTTTAAGGACATTTTGAGGTCGCTTTTAAGGTTTGACTTTTAAATAAAAACTCAAAATCTGTATTTGTTATATACTTTCATTTTTATAACCAGGACATAAAAAATATTACAAAATTATTGTTGTTTTTATCAATTAAGATATGGATTAAGATATTTGAATCACTTATTTTTAAGACACAAGGGTTGACTTGTTAGTATTAGGGTACTTTTATCTACACTTTTTTACAAAAAAAGCAAATATTGCTTTTGTTCTTTATTGGTTGTAATTAATTTATTGTATTCTTCAATTAAAGCAACACCGTGCTTAGTATGTCGTTTACTACTCGCAAAGAAAGAACGACATTTTTGGCGGCTACATAATTAGTGTCTTCGTTCCAAGTTTCGACGTCTTTATTCAAAAAAATTGATGATCTGATTTGATTTGATCTGGATTGATGTTAAGGAATTACTACTCACTAAGTTTTCTTAATATTTATTTCTTGGATATGTGTATTAAGCTTCGTTCTTAATTAATCTTCTGTGCATTTAATTTTAAGTGTTTCTATCATTTTTTCTTCTTTTGAACTGAAATTTCGTCATCGAAAAAGGCAAGCGAAACTAGCTCTTCCGACAAATACTACTTATGATTTAGAATCTTTTTCAGCGCAACAGTAGCTATATTTTTGTTAAAGCTTTCAAAAGCTTTAATTCTTTCAATAATTGTAAGTCGTTTCTTGGTGTTGACCACCCGGTATAGGCTTGAAACCAATATTTAACATAAATCAACGCCTTCAAAATGCATATTTCTCTCACAGCTTTTTGGTTCTTCTTCGTTAGCTTAAACTGATGCTTAAATAAATGAATTTTCAAACATTACAAGACTATTAGAATCCATCTAGCTCGATGTCGACTTTTTTCAGGAAAACCTCCAGGAAAAAAAAAAAGAAAATGATAGTGGGATTCAACAGTTCTCTGTAGTTTTCCAGAGGTTGATGTACTTGTAGTTGCTTCTTGGCACAAGAAATCCTGTCTGCGGCCACTTCTGCAAGAATATTTGCCTCAGCATTATCTGTTATTGTTTTGAAAAAGCTTTGGTCAATAGTGTTCCTATTGTTCTCAAATCTCTTTAATAATTGTATATCATTGTATATCAGGACCACTAGATAGGGCAAGCGATTGATCCACTACAGCTGACAACATAATTTCCATTATGTGGTGATGACAAGCAAACCAAAGCATATTTTTATCCAGTTTTCACTCCAAATATTGCATACTCCACCATTTAAGCGGGTATTTACAGCAGTTGTTTCAAAACACAAACATTTTACCTTATCGCTCAAATATCATGGATTTATAGCTTCGTAGACAGCTGACGCACATGCTTCGCTCGTTCCACGTTCCAATTTTGGAATTGTGAATTTTGGAATAGTTGATCAACTCCATGTCCCGAAACGAAAATCGGCAGCCGAGCTACAGTTTCATGTCAAGTAATATCTTTTCAAAGCTTACCGTCCCAATGAATTGTTAATGACGAATGAGGTTTAAACTCGCTTTTGAGAGACTTTGCAACAGTTTTGCGATTTTTCACACGCTGCCGAAGAATAGAAGATCTATTGACATTAAATTTTGATGGATCATGCCTACACTTTTCAAAGTAGATGTCACGATCATAGTTGCTTATCGGTCACTCAATTTAGAGACATCAAGACTGGAAGCTAAATGGCTGTTAAAATGTCTGTTCGAGCTCGTTTCTGAGGTGGTTGCATTTCGGACAATTTTGATATCCATTCGGAGTCAGATGAAGTTTCTTCTTTAGTGGTGGGGGTAGACGACGACGAAAGAAATTATAATGAAGCAAAGAGCACTTTTTTGTTAAAGATGAGATCTTTGTTTTCACGTTCGCGGAATTTTTCAAGGTGTTCTCCTGTCTCTTTTATTTTCTTACATTTGCTTAAACTTTTTCTGTCCATTGAACCAATTAAAATTTGGCGTCGATATTATCACACTGCTTATAAAAATTGCTTGTCTTCTTCTAAAGTCATAATATTTAAAGCATCACAATTAGCAATATCAAATAAATCTTCTAATTTTTTTGCCTGTTTGTTTTTTTTCATTAATGCTTCTGAACGTTTTTCTCCTTTTCTTTTTTTTTAGATTTTGCAATTCTTTGAATAGTTTTTTTAATTTTACTGATGACATGTTTATTAATTAAATTGGTATACTAGCTTGCTCCCATAAATTTATAACTTCGCAAGCCATCAAAGTCGCAGATCCCAGAAAGGCATACCCTTTCTTTTCTTTACTTTTGTAGTAAAAAAACGCAAAAATTTACCGATAGCTGGCAACGTTGATTGGCTTAATTCGGATAATAATTGATCGATAATCTAAAGGTTACATTGATTTCTAGTAGCTTTACTGAGTATACTACTTGTAGACGCCATTGCAAATTAAAAAATTAGTATGACTTTAACAAATAAAATATTTACGCTCTCGTACGGGCTAAATTTCGACACGTTGATATAGAAGAGAGGTCGAGGGGAGGAAGGGATAAGAAGCGAATGTCTATGCAAGTTTCACTTGCACAAAACGTGATATAAATACCTAAATGTAACTATCACTTAAGCTGTCCTTCAACGCCTTTTGTAAAAAAATTGACAGCTGGTAGCGAGCTCATCTTAACAAAAAAAAAAACAAAATACTTATTTCATAATTAGAGGTATATAATCAAATGAGAAAGTGGCCCGGGGATAATTCAAAAGTCGAAAAATACAGACTATCGACAATAAGCATACTACAGTTTTAATACAAAATTTGTAATATTATAAATTCTTTTCATATAAAATAACATAAAACAATATTATTATTTTATCACTATGATAGCAGTGTACTTCTGTATAAGTTTAAGATTCTACCGCAGCATCTCCGAGGTTTCCTGACCCATCGGCAGCATTGCATAGGTCATTCTTGTCTTAGAAACTCATAAACACCTCGGCAACTCGGCAATCGGCAGCTCGGACTCAATATCAATGTCTCGTTTTACTGAAAGACTGGAAAACTGTGTAATGGTGATGATGGTCTCCTTGGTCGTATGGCTCATATATCGGCATCTATTTATTTCATGGCTACACCACTCGGAGGTCCAGAGTTCGATCCCTGGCCAAGTCAATAAAGCAAATGAACTAACTAATCTCCAACTATTTCTATTATTCCATACCTATGGGTTGTCCTCCGGACTATTCCTGGTTTGAGATATGTCTCAAACCAGCAATAGTCCGGAGGATCCGACTCCGCTTACTCCCGGTCATTTCCTTGTTGGAAAACCGTTACGACTTGTACCTGACAAAAATTATGAACAGTCAAACATCAACAGTCTAAAAAGGTGGCAGCTAACACAGCGTATGGTGCAGGTATTTTGGCCCCGATGGTCTCAAGAATACTTAACGCAGTTTTTAAACAGATACAGATGAGCGTATCAAAATCCTGAGCCAAATATCGGTGATATCGTGCTAGTAAAAGAGGATGGTCTAACTCCTTCTATATTAGCTCGGGTTTGGGTGTTGTGCTACTGTCATTGTTTCTGAATTCCATTAAATAAGAGCTTAAACTACGTAATTTGGGTTCAGAGTAAAGCATGTGATGTTGTCTAATATATAAAAAACAAAATGCTCATGCTATTATTCCTCCGCATTCATCAAACATTCACATTCATCAAATTCGACAAAATTTATACATAATACTTCTTGTCCGAAATCGAACAATTCAATGCAGTACGATCACCTTAACTCTGCAATTTCATAAAAAGTGTTTATTCCTAGCTAATCTATTAATCCTCAGCTCGAATACTTGCAATGCTTTCACTTACAGCCTAGTGTTCAAGATAAAACTTTGAGGAGGCTGTAGGGTAATAAATCCTCAAGTTTCTCGTCTCGTTGGCAAGTCTTGTGCAGTGGATTCACAGTGGCGGCTAGATGTGCCTTTTGTTGCTGCGGTAATACGATCTTGGTGAAAGAAATCCCTTTTATAAAAGGTGTGGTTTGTCATTTTTTAAATTAATCATTCAAAATGCTCTTACTTTTAATATATAAGAATTATGCTGTAGAATTCCACGAGAGATGAGGTTTGATCCCAGATTTTTGACATAACCGGGCAGATCTAATAAGTGATAAACTACTGAGGCTTTTAGAACTTATTCATTCATAATTTATTTTGCTTGTGGTCTACGTTATAACAGACTATATGAACACCTTTCCTGCTAAAATAAATTAAAATGCTAATGTTGAAATGCTAATATTAAAATAAGGATGTTGCTCACGTCCCTTAATTAAAAAAGATGGTAAGCTTCAAACCGCTGTATAGATTTTCTTGAAAAATAGCTAAAACATATTTATCTTCCATTAAAAATAATTTGATCAAATTCGTCACTTCCATTTAGAAGGTATACGGATACACAGATACGCAAATAAATACTTGTAAGATGCCTCTGTTTGGGTTGAGGGTTTAAAATTTGATTATAAAGACTTATCCAAGTATATTAAAGACTTTATTCTGCGTGACTAATAGGCAATGCACAGCCATTTGAATTGGTATATTTAAAAAGAAGTAAGTATGCTCACTTAAAAAAGATTTTGGAATCTCTTCCCCTAAGAAGGTAATTATGGAACAAATTGTTCATGGAAATCTATTTATTTTAAATTAAAGTGCATGCAATTCAATGCACATACATTCTCCGGGTAAAAATAATAACATGTTCATTTATTATGAGCACTAGCGATTTAAAATGTTTTACTTTTAAAGGGGTGAAAGAGGTAAAAATCTTTTGTGAAAAGACAAACATATTTTAAGTATAAAACGTTAAACTAAATGAGGCTTTTAATACAAAATTTTAAAGTACACGTTATTTTAACACGTCTAAAATTTTTTTGTAAGTCCTTCATTTTAAAATATTAAGCATGAAATTAGATAAAACTTTAAATAAAAAAAAACATAAAAATATGGATCAATTATTATACTTATATCAAATATTATACTTTGAAATAAATCAATAAAAATGAGGATTACAATAATTAAACATTGTCAATTTATTGTAAATAAATAGTCACAAACTCTTAGGTTTTTATTTTGACTGCATTTCGTTTTTATTACCGAACCAACCTCCTTTTGGCCCCCATGGTGGATTATTTGCCATTTTCAGTATGTCATTCAGTCACCAATAATTCAATATTGGGCTCTGATGATATAGATGTCGAATACAACAAATGGCGTAAGAATTTTATTTATATTCATGGTTTCTTTCGTTTAGTTTCGATTTAATTCACAATAGAGGAGTTATCCGGTGTGAAAAATCCATCAACATCGTCTTATTTCTGGAAAAAGTCTTTATTTCTCCGTTTTCACGTGTTTCATCAAATATGATTGGCAATTTCTCTAAACGGATCATTGATATAAACGGTGACTGAAAAAACGAAATTTCACACGGACGAAATAACCTTTATGTTTTCCTTGAGAAGGTTAGTTATCCTTTGCAATCGTAGTCTAAACTAGTTAATCACTGTGCAATTGAGCTATGCTTTATAAGGAATAGTACTTACTGACTAATGTACCTCTAATACAAAAAGTGATTGTCATAATAATTTCCATCGTTCTTTTGACCGCAGATTTTATCATGTTCGCTTCTTATTTATTTCTGTGCTAAAGTTAAAACATTCTATTCATTAGTATTAATCATAACGGAATTATTACCATTTCTTTTTTGAGGCTCCGATATTGTAGGTAGTTGCACCTGTGCGGAAATATCGCAGCCTAAAAAAATTGGTTGCCTGTAAAGTCGGTATACGGGCGAAAGTTTTACGTGACAACGACTTTGAGTGGTAAAATAATTTAAATGTGAATATTCATTCGTATAGTAGGAAGAAGGATGAAATAATAGTAACAATTTAAAACATTTATTTATACAAAGAATTATATTTAAAACATTAATTTATAGGCACGCGTCCCTTCCACTTTTTATGTCTGTCTCTCTCGCTCTTAGGCGGGCTAACCATGCCCGAGTGGAAGGGACGCGTGCCTCTCACTCACTCTCATTGTGAGCGCATAACGTGAGCGGAGCGTAACGCAGTTTCTTGAAGTGTCACCCGGCAAACCAATTTATAAGACGTTGTCACGTCAAAATAAAAAACATGGTAATAATCTCGTTTTGATTAATGCTAATGTAAGTGACCATGAAAATAAAAAAAAAAAACATTATCTTTAATTGACATCATATTTTTTCGTCTCAAAGGCGTCCATCTAGGAACACTATACCTTTGTACCTGCGTTGTCCTACCTTATGACTTGGCAACCGTATAAATTAAGCCGTCCGACGTAATGGGGCAATATTCGAGACAAGACTGTTTTATTGCCATACTTCGGCAGTAAGTTGGAGCTTGCCTCTGGGTAAGTTATACACGTGCCTCCGTTTTAAATTTCCACACGACACGTCATAATCGCGATACAGAAATTGATGGCGCTAGTTCCGATTTCAAGTTTGCGGATTAACTCATGATTGTTTAACTTAGCGAGAGCTTAAACTCTGAAATGTTATACAGCTTTTGCTTTATAATACTGTCTTTTCTATCTTATACACGGACATGGTGTTCAGATAATCTATAATCTAAGATCACAGTGGTTTGTGTGTTTGTCAGTCCGCTCTTTTTCCATTGTATCAATAACGCTTAGAAACGCTTTAACCGCAAGTAGTTCGTCTACTGGACGCTAGATGGCGCTAACGAAAAAATATTTAATGATAGAAAAAATTTAAAGAATTTTGTCCACCCGTGCAAAGCCGGGACGGGCCGCTAGTATATAATCTAAGAACACAAATTTGTTGTTTTTTCCCGCTCTTTTTCCATTGTATACGCGTTACCATAGCAACGCGTTATCGGGTCAACTAGTAACCTCAAACGAAAGTTTAGTAAAATGGAATAAACTACGAACATTAAATTAAGTTCTAAAATTATTCATATTCATTCGCATACATTCATTGCTTTAATATGACATAAAAACAAAGTCGTATTGGATATCCATTAAAGTTTATTATTTCTAAAGTGGTTGTTCCGACATATTTTTTCATATATTGTATATCCTACAAAATATATCGTTATTAATAAATCAAAGATTTTTAAAAACACGCTGGCTCTTTAAGTAGATTGTTAACTATCTTGTATTTACTATAAAAAAATCCATTAGATGTACGGCAGACAAAGCTGGGAATTATTTGAATCACTTGTGGTTGTATTACTTATTTGGTATTTATATGTATTTCAAGTGCCCCCTAAATATGTAATTAGCATTTTAAATAGTTAAAGACAAAAACGATTTTGTTTGTGTAATAGTTTTGGCTTTAGATACCCATAAACAATTTTCTACACTATGAGCTAAAATACATTTAAACTTAAATATATCTTATTATTGACTAGTGAAACCTGGTAGACATGGTACTGCCTGTTTTATAGAAAGCTACAACGAAGTTTATAATTTATTCATATATCTTATCAAATATTCTACATACTCAATCAGTTTACACTGATTTTTATATGGATCTATTAAATGGTAGCAATAACGAACTACATGGTCTGCGGTGCACTTAAAAATATCTCTGTTCGTAAATACATTTGATATCAATTTTTAAGGCGTTTCAGGTTGATATATTATAGCGCTCTCAGCTACTGGCAATTTGTTGAAGCCTTAACTTGCCTTTTAGGCAAGAATTAAAAAAAGTACATACAAAATTAATTTCCTAAAATAAATGACATTCTCTGTTTCACCCACTTATATCTGATTAAAAGCTTAAAAACTAGAGTTCATACTTCGCACTTAAACACTGGTGCCCTATTAATACAACCTTTCAACACCCTTTTTACTCTCTTAGAAATATATTTTTAAACGTTCTGCTTCACGTTTCTTCTTTAGTCTATATAATAGGGGTTAAAGTATGAAATTGCCGTTTTATTGCAATAGGTTCTTTGAATTGACATAGAATCTTCATGGTTTGAGGTTTTCGAATGAAACTTTTTTTAAATGGTTTCTATGATGTTCTTTTTTTAAAAAATGTAAAACATTTGAATATCGACTTTCAATTGTTTTTGTTATTCAATTTAGACAAGAAAGATGGATACTGCGAAAATTCGAGTTATTTTTGAATACGAGTTCCGACGCGGAACTAACGCGGCAGAAACAGCCCGCAATATCAATGCTGCGTTTGGAGAGGGGTCTACTAATGAACGCACCGTGCGATTTTGGTTTAAACGCTTTCGTGATGGAAATTTCGACTTAAAGAACGAGCCACGAGGAAGACCGCCCACACAGGTAAATAACGATGAATTAAGAGAGATAGTGGAAGCCGATCCTAGTCAAAGTACCCAGGAATTAGCGGCATGGTTTAACGTTACCTTACCCACAATATTGACTCACTTGCGTCAAATCAATAAAATAAAAAAATACGAAAAATGGGTGCCTCATGATTTGACTGATCTGCAGAAAGAAACGCGTGTTGAAACTTGTGTTGCCTTGTTGAACCGGTACAGAAATGAAGGAATATTGGATCGAATTGTAACATGTGATGAAAAGTGGATTCTTTATGATAACCGGAAAAGAAAAATGCAATGGCTGACCCCAGGTCAAATGCCACAACAGTGTCCTAAAGCAAAACTTACCAATAAAAAGGTAATGGTAACTGTTTGGTGGTCTCAGCATGGTGTTATTCACTATAGTTTTCTCCGATCTGGTCAAGCAATAACGGCAGATGTCTATTGTGCCGAACTCCGAACCATGTTGACAAAACTAGCAGTAAAACAGCCCCGACTCATGAATCGATCTTCACCATTATTGCTCCACGACAACGCGAGACCTCACACAGCACGAGAAACCATTTTGACCCTTCAGGAACTGCAGTTAGAAACCATTCGTCATCCTCCGTATTCACCAGACCTTGCTCCAACGGACTACCATTTTTTTCGTGATTTGGACAATTATCTACGTGACAAGAAGTTTTCTTCCCAGGAGGCAGTACAAAATGCTTTCACACAGTTTGTGCAGTCTAGATCGTCGGAATTCTATCGCAAAGGCATTAATGACCTTCCCATTAGATGGCAGCAATGTATAGATAATAATGGCAACTATTTTGATTAAATAAATTTGTTAAAAATTTAAAAAATAAACAATATAGATTTTCAGTACAAATCGGCAATTTCATACTTTAACCCCTAATATTTTTACTTAAGAGCATGTGAATTGATTATTTGCTTCCCACCTCAAAAATTGGCGAATCTTTCATAAAAACTTTCAATCCCGTTTTCACTTCTAAAACTTACATTAGTAGTAGATTTTTCTAAAAGCCAATTATTCAGTTATTCAGTAACTTAGGACATAACCTTTTATAGATGCTGAATATAAGTTGATCTATACTATAATATACTAGGCGATGCAGTCGCTAAGCATAAAGCTACGCTAGCAACATATATTGGAGCGGAGCGCAATACCTAAAAAAAAAACATTTTTTGTTTCGATGGGAATTTTCGCGAATTTTAAAATTCGAGTTCCGTCACAATCTGGTCCTAAACCTGTTGATTCGATTCAACATAAAAAATATTGAAATCGGTTAGGAACTCGGGAAGTTATGGCATAACCGACAATGCGCCATTGAAGCTGATCCATGGGAGCTTCGCTCGCTTCATTCGCTCTGCTCCAACTAGGCGATGCAGTCGCTAAGCATAAAGCTACGCTAGCACCATATATTGCAGCGGAGTGTAATACCAAAAAAAAAGAAAAAAAAATTGTTTGGATGGAAATTTTTTCCAAATTCAAAATTCGGGCTCCGTCACCATCTGGTCCTAAACCTGTTGATTCGATTCCACACAAAAAATATTAAAATCGGTTAAGAACTCGGGAAGCTCTGGCGTAACAGACATTGCGCCATTGAAGCTGATCCATGGGAGCTTCGCTCGCTACGCTCGCTCCGCTCCAATAAATAAAATATTGAAGTTTTTCACAATATTAATTAATTTTTACTCATCGTTATCTGTAGAAAGATTATAATCCTTAAACAGGTTTTATTCATTTTTCAACATCTTATAATACCTATATATGTTATAATTTGAATTTTAAAGCATGTATTTTGCCCAGCCCTGCAGGCAGAATAGCACCCAACCTTCACGTTAAAGGTAAAAAGCCACTTATGGTACAAGAGGTAATTAACATACACCTTAGACCACAAAATGGGCATCCGTGTTTTTAGAAATATGGTATTTAATGCAATCTCCAACCGGACATCCAAGGGCGTACATTATGGCAGAAGCCCTTGAATTTCATAGGAGTTCTTCGTCCAAAAGTCAAAAAACATGATGAGAAAATGATGATAATACTTGTTGCATACATCACTTGTTTTCATTAAGTACTAAATATCAACGTCTCTATTTAACTTTAGGTACATACATACGTTTGTTATCTAATATTAATTAATTAATTTACAAATAATTATATTTGAATCTAAAACATCGTAGAAATAATGTAAACAATAAAAAACTGTTTTATTATAAACGATATAAATAAACTTATTTATAAAATTACTCACCGAATGGAAGTTATATTAAAACCATTATCTCCATATTTCAATGGGCACAGATGTTGTCCTACATTATCTGGGCTACCATTAAACGAATTACGAACAATCCTGCTAGGGCCTATATTAATTGGATCGAAGACCATTTGTAACGGAAAACACTGTTTGCTTAGTTTCAATTACAATAAATTTCTTAGTTCCCTTGATTTAAATTGGAATTTGTTATATAAAAATATGTGTTTAAAATAAAGCAACGGATTTATACACTTACCAGTTATTCTCTAAATCAAATTATGTAAAGGAGCATATGTAGGTAACATGCGCCTAAAATGTAACAAAATAAATGTTATAATAATTATCAATAATTGCGATAATTAATTATTCCTAAAAACTTGCCTAATTTGGGAAATCTGAGAACAGAGAAATGCAAAAAAAAAATCTTAATATTCTACATCTGCATGTAATGCTCATGTTTTATTTTAATGAGCTTCACCAACACTTCCATGATTTATCTGTTCGGTCAAAAATATTTAATGTTTATTGCAAAAAATAAATCAGAATTTAAAAAAGTATAATAAATAACATAATTCAACTTGTCTCAGGCAGACGACCCAAACTGAGTGCCGTCTGACTCTAAGGATGATTTTTTTCGAATAAAAAAATTATGTCTAGATAAATTATTAGCAGATGAATTTTTAGAGAACAAATATTCATAATAAAATTAAAAAGGAGAAATGTTTATCTCTTTAATTGTAACAAATGGTCAATAATAAACCAGTAAACCTTGATTAAACATACCTGGAAAACTCACTCTAAGAAAACAATAGAGTTAAATTTAAATAAATTGCTATGAACCAAGCCAATCTTTCGGGTACACGCTACACCTTATAATAAATTCCCTGAACTGGCAACTATTCTTCTTAATAGGTAACCGACGCAGGTTCGTTATTGCTAAAATTTAATAATAGTTAAACATGTGGTGTGTCGACACACTGGCTGAAAGGTTTAAGAGCAATCACTTAATATTAAATTCATTTATAGAAATTATGTTTGCTAAAATGCAGAATACTATTGTCCATTGCTGATTCTAAAAACGTACCTAATGGTTAATTATAGGATTACCTATAGTTACCTATACCTATACACGACCCTTTGGCGTAACGGTGGTGACCGTACTATTCGCACCCACGGTCCTAGGTTCTAGAACTGGAAGGGCAGATGTTTGTGCGATGAATACTACTATTTGTCTCCGAGTCTTGGGTATTTATGTAGATTTTTCTATGAATATTACATATCTATGTATCATTTATGTATGTCCATCCATTACCCTAGTATCCATAACACAAACTTTAATATGCTTTGCTTGGATTAGTTTAATTGGTGTGAATTTAAGAAATATTATTTAAATTTAAAACAGGTGGATGCATTTTTAAATTATCTTACCAATTCAATTAACCCAGCCTTTTACACGCCAATAATACACTGGATTTTACGTATAAAAAAATCTTCAAATATATCCTTATATCTATGTCACTATTTATCCTTAATATGTCCTGTTTTAATGAAATAAGTAAAACCAGCAATATGACATAAAATGATTAAGTAATTTAAATCATAAACTTCATTTTAATAAAGAGCAATATATTTAAGTTAAATTTTAAATCATTCGACGATATCGATCTACGATCACCTTAAAAGTTTTGTAGACGTAACTTATATTATTAAAATATTACGTTACAACAAATTAAGCATTAGTTATTTAGTAAAAAACATAATATGTATTTTAAAATCTATCTAATCATAATTTATTTGTTGTTTCTGTATTGTTTTTCAGTAAATTTGTATTAAACGGTTTTTGTTTTTATAATTCAATAAAGATAATGAAAGATGATAATAATAATAACAAGCCGCCGTTCTTAACAGCAATATAGTTAGAAAACTTAATTATCCCTAAAAGTTCTATAGATCCCTGATTATCCCAAGCCCGTCGCCCTTTGTGTTAACTCCAAGTCCCAAAAAAACTTTGGAGACGAAGTAATTGAGAAAAAAGAAATAGAAACAATAATAATATATTTCTTATATTCAAGACAATCAGCCTAGCCTAAAGTAAGCACTTTAAGGCTTGTATTATGGATACTAGAGTAGAGAATAGTCATATTAAATATTTTTAATCATTGAAATTAAAAATCAATACCCATGATTCAGATACAAATCATCACACAAACATTTGCCTTTTCCTAAACTCTAACTTGGGACCGTTTACCTTCAACAGTAGGTTCACTTTCGCTTAGCCAATTTGGTTATGCATAGATAAAATATTCTAGTTATAGTCGATTAAAGACAAATCGACTTATCCATAGAACAGCTCTCATCTCATTTAGCTAAAAAAACTAGTTTTTGCGTCATGATCACATCGAACTCTGTTCTATGGATAAGTTGATTTTTTTTATTTAATTTAATGAGATAAGGTCTCATTTAGCTAAAAAACTAGTCATGATCACATGATCACATCGAACTCTGCTCTATGGATAAGTCGAAATTATCTGTAAGAAAACTTGTGACGAAATAAAAAGGCTCACTTTCATGGGGGCTGGCAAACTTTGCAGATAACATAAACCTTTTATTGGGTGGTAGTTACTCACCCAATTTATTATCCAAATGTTGTTTCATATATTTTATACTTAATGACAGCGGTGTAACAGTTTTGTAAGAATTTTTTGGAAGTTACTGAAATACTATCAATAAGTAATAGGTGTCAAATATATGTAAAGTAATAAAAAAAAACGTCATAATATGCTTTTCATCCGCCAAATCATGTGTCTACTCCAAAAAGGTTGTACTATATATCTCATTAAGTACTCATTCGACGTCACGAGGCCACAACAATGAGCCGTTAGGGCCGGCTTGTTTAATTAAGCTCAGTTAACTGCGCGCCGACGAACCATTCTGAAAACTCAACTCTGATAAGAGCAAGATACAAGTTTTATTACCATCATTACTGATATCTTGTTAAGAAACACTGGTTTGTTTTGATGGATTTATTCTCTAGAAGATAATTAAAGCAGGATCTCATAAACTGAAGAAGCAACTCCTTTAACCAAAATTGCTTGGTAAGTAAAGTTACTAAAAACGCCAGAAGTTAGCGTCTTGGCTATGAATAGTTTTTTGGTCATCATCTAACAATTAATATTCCCATGCGAAGGCACAGGCCTTCCATATAGATGAAAAAGCAGGAGAATGCCTATTATTGCCTATTTGGCAACCAATACAGATTTGGGGGTACTAGTATGCAGGTGCATTCGGGACCAATAGCTAACTTTCTTAACGAACAAAGCAAGGAATAATATTTATCATCGCCATACTGATAATCCGCCTTTGCCAAACTTGCTAAACTTCTGCAATAATAGACCGGACAGTCTGACCACTGCGTAATCAAGACCCTTCTCCTCTTCCTCCTAGAATAGCTTCATAACCTATCACGGCTAAAATACGCCACTCGTTTTCCGAACTAGGCAAATCAGCAAGTGCTAGTAAATTTGTCAGTAATTGTGACTTCGATTAAACAGAACTGGCTCAATTTATGTCTCGGTATACTAGTCAAAAAATGAATGGTAAAAAAATTTAAGTAATTTTAAATATTGATAGATTCATAGGGTGAGCTTGTAGGAGACCATGTGATTGTTGCCCGGAGTCCGAGTCCGAGTTCTTTGTAAATCGAATACTATCAAAAACTAGGAATAGTTTAAAAATGAAATAAATTTGTTTGCTCAGTACTGTGTGGTCCATTAAGATGGATGACAATGTGAAGTTTATCCTGCGGTATTTTGTATTATGGTATTTTATTTAGGCATGAACATATTTGGTCAACTCGGAATTGAATTCTGGTTAACATTCTCCAAAAATTATCATTTACAATAATAATAAAAAAAATTATGAATTTATAACATGAATTATAATATTGGATTATAGCACTTTCTTTATTATCTATGTTTACAGTTAAATTTTAATGTCATAAATATTAATGTTCATATTTTGGCGAAACGCCAGCGAACCTGCCTCTTGCACCGACCGACTTTCGTTCGATTTTGTGTGATGGATACGCGCTTTTGTACCTGAGTCATGAGTACGTGTATTTGATACCCTAGTATCCATAACACAAGCCTTACAACGCTTAATTTTAGGCATAGCTAATTGGTGTGGACGTAAGAAATATTAATGTTATTATTCACAAAAATAAAGGCGTTAAGAAAAGTACTTTTTTAACATGTATGATTAAGGTGTACGTTTACTGAGTAGAATTATTTTCCACAAGCCAACGTAACAAACAATTTCTGAACGTATTATTCGTTAATGGTATTTGTACAAGATCTGATAGCAGTTTGTTGTACAGTTTTATTGCCATGAAATATATATTTCTTTTAATAAAGTTAATTGAATATGCAATATTACTAATTTGTTTTCTTTGGTGTATAGTTTATTCTTTTTTATTACCTTAATTTCTGTTAAATATTCTTTATATTTTTTACCAGAAGGCACATTAAGGCTATTTAGTCAAGTTTCGGATATATTATGGTCTACGGTAGACCAAGTGAACCTTCGCTCGATGCGGGAGGCGAATATGTTCTGGGATCACATCTTGGCTATTTATAGATCCAGGTTTAGTGACGTCACTCTCGGAGGGGGCTTCATTACTGGGAATATTATAATGTTTATATTATTTGAAGTGTATCGATTTATTGCGTGAGATGTTTTGTTTGTTTATAATATCGATTGGCACTAATCAAAGGTGATGATTGTTATTTAAAATAATCAATTCATAATGGATTGCGTTAAGGGCGCTGTGATAATTGAGTTCCCGTAATGGTGTCTCAATAATATTATTATTGAAATACTTTAAATTACTGTAATGCTGTGGATTGATCACCCATAACAATATATATACTCGTTCAAGAAAAAAATAATATTTTGTGTTTTTTAAAATAGGGTTTACAGGTATCCTGAGGCTACATAATGCTCAGACAGGGTTGACTTGACTCACTTTACATCGGTATTCTCGGGCGTGTTTCATAGGTAACAAATATCTGCCGACAAGTATTATATTAAACGACATATAACTGTTATAGGTAATGACTTTTAAACATAATAGATCAACAAAATCCATGCGTACCAACTTGATAACAAAGATTGAGAAACGATGAGAGTTCAGAAAGCTTTTTGTGTCAGTTACATTAAGTCTAAAAGTAAGAAAGAAGACCTAATTTTCCTTAAATACTGATACCTAACAACAGAGGTATTGTCATAAGAAAACGTGTCTTTGATTTAAGTGTTACCAATGATAAAACATGAATTCTACTTTTCGGAAATATATTTTTACGTCGAATATTGCGGTTCTGTCAGTAAATGAAGTCTTAACTGAAATGACCGAGAATTTTTTTGCTACTACTTTATTATAAATCATTTTTACTTATGTACTATTAATAAAAAAAAATCAATATTTGATTTGAATGTAAATATCTTAAAGTTATTAAATTAAACTTTATCCATAAACAGCTTCAAACTTACATATTGAATTATTTTGCTTTCATTAGAGAGAAATTGTTTATGTAGGTGAATACCATGATGGTTTATTAACGTCCCATTGGAATTCTGTTCATGAATGTTTAAGTAATTTGAAAGCTTATATTGTTATTAAGTTACGCGAAGTTGAGACACGATGAATACTACACCATCAGTCACACGTGGAAAATAACAAGAGAACTTAATTTGTGAGTTTCTGAGATTTGCATGTCTTTGTTGAATCAGAAGTCTGATTTTGAGAAGTGTAACTCTCTTGGCTTGTTTGTGGCAAAATATTTGAGTTAGCTAAAAAATTGAAAATATGGCGTTTTTATAAGAAATTTATTGTTATTGTAACATAATTTATTTAATTTATTGAATTTAGAAAAAAAGGTTTACTGACTGTTAGCTACACTTTCGTAAAAAGGGACAGTGTACTTAATGTCTTAAAATAGTAAAAAATGTGATCAAAAGGTATAAAAAGGTACCTTGACTATAATTTTAATTAATAAATGAAAACATAGAGTAGTTCGACATCGTAAAATGCCTTTTAGTAATGGCTTTTACAATTAACTTAATATGAAAAATATTAAGCATTAATTAAAAGTAAAATTTCCTTTCGTATATTTGTTCTAAGCTTGGTTTGCGGACATGTTACTTTGCGATTCATTATATCAGTCTTTTCTCATTACAAAAACAATCTTAGCAATGCCGTAACGAGACTATGATGGTTTAATAATAATAATAATATTTTTTACATTCACACCAATTAGCCTGGCCCAAAAGTAAGCACTATAAGGCTTGTGTTATGGATACTATGGTAAGGGTATACATACATTATATATGATACATAGATATTTCATATCAATAGAAATATATATAAATACCCATGACTCAGGTACAAAGGAAAGGTCGCCACCGTTGCGACAAACGGTCGTCTTAATTGGCAACTTAATCAGGAGAGAACTCATTATCCAAATAGAAAACTACTAAATGGACCTTCAATGCCTTATCTCCCAAATCTTAAGTCCAAACCCCAGGTTACTCCGTAACGGTCATTTGCTACGACAACAAATCTAAACAGGTTATCCTAAGAAATACTGTTAGGATACCCGAATGATGAGAAGCTTACAAGAATGGTTACATTGTATTTGTTAATAACCTCACTTTTAAAGTGAAGTAAAGAGTAAAATAATTAACGCAGAGGAAAAGTGAGAGCACCTCCAATACAGATAAAAGTTTCTTAAACACTATCATTTAATTTTAAATTAAATTGTATTAAATGATAATGTGTTTGTTTATATATAGTGATACAATAACAAAAACACACATATAAAACTTATAATTGATAAACACACACATAAAACCTATAAATATTATTGGACTACAGGTGATTAATTGAATATCATTTTCAATTACATGTTATGTGATAAGTTTTAATAGAAAAATACTTCAGTAAATGGACTCGATTCACAAGTTTTTCTCAGACGGTTATCCAAACGCCCATACTTTATCATATAAGAATGATGAAAATGAAAAAATGCATAAATCTTAAATAGATATATAAAATACGCCTACAACGCATACAATACAAAAACACTTCATTAATTACTCCACAAAAACAGAAGGATACACAAATACAGATAATTGCTTAAAACTGACATGGAACAATCGGCGGCCTTATAGCTAAAAACAATCTCTTCCAGACCACCACCACCACCACCACCTTAAGAGGTGGTTGTTTTTATAATCTAAAATAAATACGGCATTGTGAATGTTTAAAATGAATACAAAATCATAAACATGTTAAGTGTGTAAACTTAGCATTATAATAATGCACTTATTTTTATATGCTCACTTACAGTTAGTGTAATAGTATTACATTGCATGATTCTAATGACAAAGTTGCGATATTAAGTGTTGGCACACTATTAAATAGTACCTGGGCGACCGAGCTTAGCTTTTTATAATAAAAGATGCCTAGTAAATCAACCAAATAAGGCAAATCAAATATTGAAAAAATTGTAAAAATAAATTTTCGTTCTAAATTAAATGTTACAAGAAATCTTGATAAACTTAAAAAGGAAAATATCATTTCTTTATCTAAATACAAAATTTCCCCCAAATCATTAGAGTCGTTTCGGAGATAAACGTTATAAATGTATTTACTAGAATCACTCGTTTAAAATAATTAGTTTTGCCTTCATCTACAGTAAAGATAAAATAAAATGGGAACGCCGAAATAGTATTGCACTAACGAGAGTAGTTTTATAGTGACTTGCAATAAACAACAAAAGGAAAGCTAAATTGTACTGTAACCCAAACTCCTTTACTAAATGACAAGAAAAGAAAACTACAGACGGAAGCCGCCGTCGTTTTCCTTCAAAACAATCTCGTCATAAAAAACCGTTTGCCTTACATGCGCTCAAAGGCCCGGATTAAGTTGCAGAAGGTCCATGGTGATAAAAGTAAACTTAAAAGATAACGATGTCTTCGGAACGTTTGAGGGTCGCTTGTTACAACTTGTGTCTCGTTAAAAATCTTTATAGATATAGTTCTAGTCACTCGATACTAGCATCGTGACGGGGAAAAAGTACTTTTGCCTTTGATTTAATGGGTATTAGATAAAATAGCGATCACTATATAAGATCTGCTACAGATGGTACAATCTGCTGCGCCGCCGAGGGTTCTCCGAGGCGGTCGCTTAGATCAAACCTTAACAGCCTCATCGGCTAAAGGTACTTGCTACCTACTTAGGTAGGGTGTGGTGTTTAGTCAGTCTAGCCTGACAACACAACTTGTGACTTAGCCATAGAAGGATTCAATACGTTAAAAAAAAAAAAAGGTACAATCAATTCTCTGCTAACTGAATAAATTTGTCGATACAAAAAAAACCTACACAGCAGTTCAGTGGTTCTCATGCAAAGCAAAAGGTTATGTTATCAACTAATGCTTCTATTATGCGTTGCGAGTTTTGTTCAGAGTCTCACAAATTGTGTTTTTGTAAACAGTTTCCTAAACTAGAACGTGGAAAATGACGTAACTTTGTTGACTTCGAAAAATCGTATCTGCCTCAATTGTTTGGGCAGTAATCATACAGTGTATGATTGTAAAAAACTCACATCTTGTAAGCTCTGCAACAAACGCCATCACTCTCTCTTGCATCTCGTTTGTTTATATTAAAAGGAGAAAATCACAAACCTTATATGCTAGTGATAATCCTGTAGTTTCGTGCTTATCAACTAGTAAGCTAGGTCTTTATGTTTGTTAAAACTAAATAAATAATAAATTACGCTTTATTGCACACACAGATAGAATACAGAGAAATAAAAATAACAAAGAAAAGTATAAAGACAGGCGGTAACTAAATATCTTTACCAAACCGAACTCCAGAACAGTTACGTAACTTGCAGCCACTTCTTCCACTTTCTTTTTTTTTCTTGGTTAATTCTCACTTCCTTCTTATCAGCTCACGGAGTTCTCTTCTTGCCACCTGGAGAAGCTTGCTGCTGGAACCACGTATCTTTTCCGCAGCAATCCATTTCGAGCACACTTGTGTGGTCGTAGTCACCACTTGAATTCTAAAATTGAATAATATTCATCCGGCTCGAAGGATCAATGTTTAGGATGACCTAGGTTGGATCTGAGGTGGTCTTATTAAATTTTAAAAACGCCGGGTCACCGACACCACCATTTCCGCAGCTTTATGTATTTCACATTGCTGTGTATTGAAGTACCATGTTGACATCATATTTTTTACTTGTAAAACAAAATATTGCTTGATAATAAAAATTCTCTGTATTATATTTTTATAGTTTTTGACATAAAAAGTTATTGCTAAGCAACTGAACACAGACTAAAAATCACTGTGGAATTAATAATGTAAACAACATCGTAAACAAAGAGTTTAAATAACTTGGAAACATTTTTAAGAATCACAAATATTTGTAGATGTCTCCTTAGTCAAAATTAAAAAAAATAAACAACCGAATTACTCGATAAACTTAATTTAAATAAGACGAAAGGATTCCTTTATGTTTTTTTCAGCTCCCATTTACATAAAAGTATTTTAGTTGTAGTATATATCATAGCTTTATCAATTACGACATAAGTAGCAAATTAATATTTTATTAACTTTAAATGCTTACTAAATTAGTTTTTCATATGATAAATGTGGAACAATAACACTCTACAGATCAAATAAAATAGAAATAATAAAGAAGACAATAATAAAATAAAAACAAGTTTACCACAATAGATGTATTTTATTTGAGCAATATTTTTGGGAGAAATATCACTTTGCTGCTGGGTAGAAAAAAAACATTATAAGCGAATATACAGACTTCGCAAAAACTGCGGTAATCCTTTACGGAGGTTGTAAATTGTCCTACCGATGGGCGCCTTAGATAAATCAAGTTCTTATAATCTGGAATCGAGGATAGAGGATCGATTCCTGACCCGTTGGTCCGGAAGAGGGGCCAACATGTATTTTGTTTAACATTCCACCCTGTTACCGTATAAGGAATCCCTTTTTTCTCTAAGAAATAAGGTTGCTTTGCTATAAATTATTTGTATGGGTTTATTTGAAGTGGTTTTGCAGTACCTATCTTTTGAAAAACAACATTGGCTTGGATATTTTGGTAGTAGATGGTTTTTGATGTTCAGTAAATAGGCCTTAATAATAAGAAAAATAAATAACCTGAAACACCTATTGCGTTAAACACAACTGTGTTTAACGCAATAGGTGTTTCAGGTTATTATTTATTTATTTTAATTTAGGTAATGCCAACGAATGAGAAAAATTTAAAATTATTTTTTATATGGGATGTGTCTTAAAGCTTTTAAGCATCTCCTCATACAGTCAATTTTTTTTGCTTATTAAGGGAATGTTTGTAAAATAAACCCTTAGATAATACACATAGGTTGCTTTGTTGTGATTTCTACTCTTACAATTTAGGCTATAAACCCGTCGACTGCTTACATCGATGAACCCTCTGTATCATTTTATCATTCCGGATAAGCTGTGATTTAAGATATAAGCGCTTAAGAGACAAAGGGAGTTTGAATTGATTTAACTGCTCCCAAATACTCTTTATATCACTTGACATCTAGAGCGACGTTCCTTGTAAATCAGTCTTTTATAGAAAGCACCTTTTTGGACTGGTAAAAAATTACGATAGTGAAACTGAAGTAAATCGAGCCCAGGTAACTTTCAATCTGTAGCACTGTTATCTACAAAATTAAGATATTGCAATGGCTATATTCAAATAGTTATATTCTTAAATGAAAAATATAAAATATTGGACAACAACTATTATGGCTTTTGTAAAAAATATATTTAAAAATTAAAAAAAGCACGGATTACGTAGTAATTTTTTTACCCAAAATGAGTAAATTTTTTAAGGAATAATAATTTTAATTGTGTATCGTTCCTGCAACTTGTTTCTCTCTCTCTCTCTCAACTTTCTTTTATGCAGTAGCCTTTTATAGTATACGGAACAATTCAGCCATAATATGTAGCGTTCTATTTTAGTGTTGCAGTGTCTTTACTGGATCATATATATCTTTTGTAACTTACTATGTAACTCCTTAACCATGCCATGTGACCTGCAAATAAATAATTAAATGATATTTATATCAGTTTATCGCTAATTGTATTTAGTGAGTAATGGTGCAAGTTCACTTTAGTCACTAAATATGATTAGCCACCAGCAATATCTCTCAATATATATTTTGAAACATCATTCTGTCCCTTTCAACTATAAGTGATTGACAAAAGTGCAATGACATTTTTGTTGTTTGGTGTTTTGTACTTACCCATTCATAATTAGCTTTGGTGGTTTCATTAATATGTCACAAGGCGAAATACTGCATGCCACTCATGGTTTATTAAGTAGATCCATATAAGAATATATAGGGTCCCAATTCATGGTGATGAACTGTATAAATAAATCTTCCTCTAGGCTATTTGAACTTGGCCTTTGCTCCTACATCATGTTAGTTTACCTGAAATGTCATCGATACGTGAAGTCTCATATATACCCAAAAGGTCTCATATAATGCGCCTCAGTTGCCTTTGTTTAAGGTTTCCTTAATTGCTTTCTAAAACCGTAGGATATACAACAGTATCAACTTTATTATCTTAATGAAGTTAATGTCATTTAAACACATATTTTAAAATACGGCCCACAAAAGGGTGGAAATGTTTTCAGGGTTTATGTGTGAATGTGACTTTCTTTATTCCAGCATAACTTCCAAATACTTATGCAGATTTGGAACGATTTGAATCCTTACATCATTCCATATACAATGAAGATGGTGGTTTTTATGTTACTTCAAAAATAACAAACGCTTGGGTTGACTATAAGTGAATCCCTAAAATGAAGTAGCTGTCCAGCAGTTCTGAATTGTCTCCTATTAACCTGACTTTGCTGAGGGCATTTATGGTGGATGGTGGGTTATGAAAGTTTCTATCAAGGTTAAAAAAATTATGAAGGAAAAAAATACTTTCACGTGTCCAGAACAATGTGAGGAGTTAGTAACGACAATCTCACTTTGTATGAGGGCCGTAATTGAGAGTAAAGGAGATACAACCAAGTGGTAGACGAACTGTTTAGCGTATTATTAGTTGAATTTTGACGTGTTAACGTCGGTAGAAGAATTTATTACTTTTTTATAACTAGCTGTGCTCGGGACTTCATTCGGGTGGATCTTAGAAAATGTGTCGCATTGGTCTAGATATTTTTAGCAAGCTCGAAGATTCTACCAATAACTTGCTCTTCTTTAGGCAAGTGCTTCTTTGTAAACGAAATTAGTTGTGGAACAATCTGGAGCGTACACAAAAAGGTTGCTCGGGTTGTCAACACGCGAAACAGCTGCATCGTGTTGGCCACGGCAAAAGCAACCAATACTGAGCTACTCTGCACAAATAATGTCAGGCCCTGAGTTTTGCTAACAGTCAAGGTATAACATTGGCTAACACGAACTTGCGAATTGTACTCGTTTAATGGGAATTCTCAGAATAAAAAACAACATCAGCTGCGCCACAACTGGTTGATATTTTGGCCTTGGCTGCAGAGTGCCGTTACAAAGTTTGGAAGGAATAAAATTCCTGAGTAGTTTTGGTATTTTTAAAACAATTTTATAGGCTAGAAAACATTATGAATTCATAAAAGTTATGCAGTTCAATGTTAAAGATGTTATTATTGAATTGATGTTTACATCTTATTGAGATCTACATATAAAGTTTTCACATGCTGCAGTAATATTTAATATAAAATCGTTTAATTTGTGTCATAGTATAAAAATGCTTATGTTCCTAAGGAATAAAAAACAAAAAATAACAAATCGCTAATCAAATACATCATAAGTTATTGTGGTATAATTAAAATTTATAATATATAATAGACCAATGTCATAAACTCTCCCTATCGAGTGTCGACAATAAGATTGTACATTAATCTCAACTAAATGAAGAATCTTATTTATATAATCTTTAAAAAAAATTACAAACTGATAATTCGAAGATCCTGATCAGAAACTGAGCTAATGTTTTTGCTGAATAAAATGGAATCTCGAGAGCAATCAGAAATCAATACCGAAACTTATTTACAGTCTCGATCGGCACACACCAATCTAATAAATTTTACTTGCAAAACCATTTGACCTCAACGCGTCCATTGAAATTTCAGACCAGACTAGATGAGTGACATTCTTTAGAATAAAATCGCAACAGAAGATAACGTTAATTGTATAATGTGATCTATCGAAAACAAGTACTTTCAAACTCCTCGCTCTGCATATAAAGACGGTTGCACCACAAAACACGTATTACAATATTAGACAAATTATAATAACTTTTCATAGAATAAATCGATATTAATGAATTAAATAATTCATTCAATTCGATACAGTAATTATTGTTTAATTCGATTTGAAACAGATAAATGGACAGACAAAAGAAAATATAATTCCTTTTATTACTCATCTAAGTTCCACAAAGCACATTTTTTCTCATTTTTTCAATTATGTTAAGTACTTATAACATATTAGAGCTATTCTAAGCAGCCTAATCTGAAGTAAAATATTTAAGTACGCAGAAAAATTTAATCATGCTTTTACAATAGTCACAAGGGCAAAGAGTTAATCAAAGAATCAGGCGTTAATCATGTCAAAAATCCTCCTCCGCCTATAATAGTTTTTTTTTTATAAGATATAAATATTGTTGGCAATAACATTTTGAATACATTATAATACTAAAGCGGTAAACCGTCAAATTGCTAACAGGCGAGTGGGCCGACCCTCTATCGGAACGATTTTGACTAAATCCGTCATTGGCATAACACAGTTTAATGCATCGCTCATTGGCGTCAAATGACGTCACAGGCTGAGCCGCGTGACGCCAGGAGGCGTCGTTAGTCCCATTTGCATAATAGCCAATCAGCTTGGTAGCCATTCGCGCGTACGTGTTAGCAAGTTTTGGTTCATTGAAAGTGCGTTACCGGAATGACTGGGGTTGATAAGTAGCTAAAGTAGGTTTTAGTTTGGAATAAAACGAAACAAAATATTGTCTTGATTCATGGATTAAACGCCTGAGTCCGAGTAGAAATGGCAAGTGTAACGTTTAATATATGTATGATATTCATAAGAACAGAACATATTAAGCACTTTATTTTCAAATATAAATAAAATAAATATTATTTTGCACAGCACGCTATGTAACGCACGTAAAACATATTGTTTTCTATCGTACCCGTGTTTATCGTGATATAAATTAATTGCAATTTCATGAAATGCTAGCACAAATGGTCGATTATAGCATTTTGCGGTATGAACTTATATGTTTTTCTTTGTGATATTTTTTACAGAAACTACAGTGAAAAGGATAACAAAATATAAGCATTGTAATTAATATAATAGTTTAGTTAACTTTAGAACCCCATAATATTTTTTCTGTGAAAACTTTGTCATAATAAATGAAAAATATAATAACCCTTATTATTTATTACATTTCATGATTTCACGTTGTTCATTTTTAAAAGTCAAAATTTGCATGAATTTTTCAGTCCAGTTGAAGAATTAAAGAATACAGAATGGTGAACTCCCATATACAATAATATTTCAGATGAAATGGTAGCGCTCAGATAAAAAAAAGTATAACGATTAGGCATTAGTTTGTGAGCAACATTATATTGAGATTTTGGACTAAAATGATTTAACACTGTGTTTGTTAAAGCACAAAATGAGAGAGAATAGAACAGAGGCAGTCTTTGTCAAGTACACACCAAGTTTTAAATTCCATTTAGATTTTAAACACTACATCACAGTGAAATTTGAATTAAATATCACTGAAGATGACGTCAAGTATTAAAGTGTGAAATGTCACTCTGATGTTTAGAAAGGTCACGTTCTTCTACATTTAATAAATTTATCTGACCTTATTCTAAAACCGCGTGTTCTATGCGTGACGACTACAATGAATGTATATATTTATATTTTAATATAACCTGTAATAGTAAAGATAGAAAAAACAATTATGTAATGTGCTATACTTGCACCCTTTGCAACTTAGTTTATTGCAATTAAATTTATAATTCTATATCGCACAGTGTGTCTAAAATATAAAAATTAATAGCGAATTTATGTTAAAAAAATTGACTTGAAAATAAAAAATAGTATCAGTATTTGGATAGAAGTTCATATATAAAAGTCAAGAACACTGGACAAGCCGAGAGATAAAAACTTCAAACCGGATTATATAGGTGCATACTAATGTTTAACCCTTGATTTGATTTATTTCTATTCAATAAATGTCTTTACTTACCTTTGCGGTAATGTTTTCAACAGGTTGCCAGCGTTTCGTGAGCCTTATATGGGTCGGCAAGCCCGCCTATAAATCCGGTACTTGCTCCAACTTTGTTAGGGATAGGACAAATTTGTCGGAGTTTGCAACCCACATTTTTCATTGTTACTTTGCACGTAAATATTTCGTGTGCGGTATTACATGCATGTAGATAGTTTAAGCTAAGAATGTTTTGCAAGGGAAAATAACTTTCACAGCGCAACGTTGTTGCTTTTCAAAAAATTTACTTTAGTAAGTCGATACCATTGCTCGGAAGTGATCTCAAATAGAGAGTAACTTAAAAATCTTAAGTTTTATCTATAAAAGTATTTAAACTCTGTCGTTTTAGGAAAAAAATTGCAAAAACTGTCGCCTAATTATTAAATAAAATATGTGCAAAATCCGTAAAAAGTGTTTTATTCAAAAGTACTTAATTATTAATATCACTTTTCTGTTGATCATTGCAAATTATTTCCCTTAGCCAAGTAAATCAAAGAAAATACAAAGATATCATGGTTACATGTATGTTACATTGTATGTAAACTGAATAATATTAATGACGTCATAAAGCTTAGATTAGCGTTTCTAGGGTAATGAAAAGAAGCGAAGATGGGATGAGTTAGTCAAATTCACACAGACAAAAGGAAGTAAACATATAAAGGAGATCCGTCAAGGGTTATTAATGGGTGTCGGGGCCCAGTACACTGGGAGTAGCGTAGGCTGTGTACTAACGAGTACCACGGCATTTGTTGTCTAATAAAAGGACCACATTACGGACGCGTGGTTGACTAGGGTTTCATATAAGTCACTTCTGACAGACGATGCCATTCAAGAAATTACGTATTTAGCATTTCTTTATAAAGGGTACCTAAGCAGATATAAAATATATGGCATTGTGAATGAAAAAAATAAAATTAATTACGTAAGGGTGCCTAATGTTAATTTTAACTCGTACGAATATAAGAAGTTTTAATAAATACATATTAAAGTTTATGTAAAGTACATTTTTAGGGTTCCGTACCCAAAGGGTAATAACGGTACCCTATTACTAAGAACTCGCTGTCTGTCCGTCCGTCTGTCAGTCACCAGGCTGTATCTCAAGAACCGCGATACCTAGACAGTTGAAATTTTCACAAATTATGTATTTCTGTCGACGCTATAACAACAAATACTAAAAATAAAATAAATATTTAAGGGCTCCCATACAACAAATGCCATTTTTTGCTCGATATTAATAATGGCAACAGGTAGGCATTTGAAATATTCACAAAATACTCAGTTCAATTTTAACTTTATTAATAAATAATAAAATAAAAATAAAATAAATATTGAAGGGGGGTCCCATACAATAAGCGTGATTTTTTTTACTTAACTAACAGTTTGTACTGAGCCCTTCCTTCCGTGCGCGAGTCCGACTCGCACTTGACCGGTTTTATATTATTTATAAAAAACGTAACAATTTTGGTAGTCATCGTCAAGGTAAATTTTTAAAGGCATAGCTTAAGAAATGTAGTTATTAGATCAACTTGTTTCAAAATAATAATTATTTGAAAAAGTACCCTTAAATAAAAAATACTAAATACAAACCCGGAAGTACTATATGGCGCAACGGTTACCGTGTTCAGCCAATGATTAGAAGGTCAAGCTACTATTCCAAAGGCCCTTTTTAGGATGTGTTAACAAAAATCGAGTTTGGCACAAGCACTAATGTATCATTAATGCAGTGGAAAATGAGAGCTTAAAAAGTATAGCTGGAGTGAATTTGATGAATAAAACAAGGAATGATGTGATAAGAGAGCAGTGTGGTGTAGAAAATGATATAGTGACAAAAATAGAAAAAAAGGATGCTTAGATGTTTGGATATGGACGAAAGCAAATTGACAAGACAAGTGTATGAGGCAAATGTGCATGGGTAATTCGGTAAAGGCAGGCCAAGGCAAAATTTCACGGACCAAACAGAAGAGGTCAAAAGTACCCTTAACCGACGAGCTTGTCTGATGAAAGTTAAAGAAGCGAGAGATGTATATCAGGTTCGCGGAAAGAAGAAATCTGTGATCTCTGCCTAACCCTGTGGGAAAAAGACGTGATTTCCTTTTCACGGCAAACATCACAGGCACCTTTGGTCCCGTGATGGGGTGGCCTTCAACGGACCGGGTATCCGTTGGAGGCATTGCACTCACCCCACTGTCTGGGTCGATGCCTGAACTGTACTCAGGCATCACCGAGTCGTGAAGGGGCCTAAAGCGGGCCAACCACCGGACCGCAGTGGTGACTCCCAAAAAGGGACCCACAAGGTCACACGGTGGAGTGTAGTACAGCGGGGGGTTTAAGTGGGTATGCCCGTCAGCCTTCGTGACGGGGAGTCCCACATAACCCCACCGCCCGCTCAACAGTGGGGTATGCGTAATGCATTTTCCCTCGAGAAAAAAAAAAGGCACCTTTGGTCCCGGTTGCAGGCCGTTGTAAGCACCTACTAGTCGCTGCTGGACCTGCTTGGATGGTTATAGCCGATTTTCTGTACGATGTTTCATAAAATTGGAAGGCCTGTGCTTCTACAGACAATAATAGGCTTTTGATGATGATACAATAAAAGACAATAAATAATTGTCTACCACTTGAAAGAAAGAAAGAAAGATTTTATTGACTACCAACCACATTATTATTTTACACAAAAGAGTTTATATAATTATTAATAATTAGGATTGAAAGAACAAAAGAAAAATTTTTTTTTCGTAAACAAAATAATTTGTAGGTATACTGCAATGTACGTTCAATACTGTTAGTCAATCTACCACAATTTTTTAAATTAATATTGAACTTTATATGTTAAACTAAAGGTGAAAATCGAATAGAGAATTTTTCAGTTTAATATAGGTGTATGTGTTATCAATTGACTATACATGCATGTTGATGTTATTCCGCTTAAATAATATAGCAATATTATTTTGTTTTGTCAAGTAAGAGTATAAATAACATGTAGGCTTAATATGTAAAGGGGAATACACTGCGATGTTTACAAAGAATCAGTGGAAATACTTTAACAAGATATTCGGTAAATAATAAAACTTTTTTATATTGCTATCACCTTAATCAAAACTGACTTAGTGTCGTTAATTGTCTACCTTGCAGCTTGATAGTGTCGCGATAAAAATGCTAAATTGACAAACACGCGTTTGTTTAGCAGACCTCTCTTGAAAATAACCTGTTTGAAATTTTTAGATAAACAATAAACGAAGACAACATTCTATATAAGCTGACTAAGTCAAATTACGAATAAAAACTAATTAGTTCTGTAGTCAATAATTAAAAACAATCAACATTTTTTATAAAATTTCTTTGTATCAATTGATAGACTTATAAAATTGAGAGTCAATGTAGGCATGTCAGCGTTAAACACGCTGCGTTACTACAGATTGTTTTTTTTAGATATTAACTCTCGCAGTTAAATGCTTAAATCTATAATCTAAGGTTACAGTGGTTTGTGTTTGTCTGTCCGCTCTTTTTCCCGCTCCTTTTCCATTGTATATGCGTTACCGCAGCAACGCGTTAACCGCAAGTAATTCGACTACCGGACGCTAGATGGCGCTCACGGAAAAATATTTAATAATAGAAAAATCTTAAAGAATCTTGTCCACCCGTGCGAAGCCGGGACAGGCCGCTAGTATATACTCTAAAAACACAAATTTGTTGTTTGTGTGTTTGTCTGTCCGCTCTTTTTCCATTGTATACGCGTTACCATAGCAACGCGTTACCGGGTCAGCTAGTAATAACAAATATTATTATTTGAATAAAACACTTTTTTACGGATTTTGCGCATATTTTATATGCGCAAATTTTAAATTATATTTTATAAATATTATAATTGTCTAATACACATTTTTGACACAACAAGTAATGATCAGAAAACGATGTTTTCTAAACTATAATCCGATATTCGAAGCTGTATTTCGCCTTATATTATCTATTTTATTGTAATCAAAATGCTAAAAAACTTTGTAAACTGTATCCAGAGGATTAGTCAAGAGTTACTAATGGCTGACCGCACCCCTTAATTCTAGCTCGAAGACTCGTTACAAGAAGCCACAATATTTGTTGGCTAATAAAAGGACCGCATTACAGCTCAGGGCCGGTTGGAAGTATTTTTATAAGTCACTTCGGACAGAGACACGATGAAGGTCCTACATCAAGAAAGAAAAAAGAGAAATATAAAAGAGCTTTTAATTGACATTGTTCAATTTTTTTCTAACCATATCTTTTTATACATATTAAGAGACATTTTTTGTTCTTAATTAAGTTTTTGGAACGAAGTTCCTTATGGGGCGTTGCGGAGGGGTACCCTAGCCAGGAAAAAACGTCCGTAGCGTTAAACAAAAAGCGTAAATTTTTTATGTATAGTCTGTGTGGGATGATTATACAGTGTCTTATGTATTGTCAACGTGATGACTGTTATTATAATATATTATATATTTTTATAAATCATTGTAAATAAAATAAAGGTGTTCAGATAATTTTGTAAAGTAGTTTCTTTATCGAAAAAAAAAATCATAATAAAAAATGTATACCCGAATTTTTATTTACTTTATACCTCGAATAGAACTTAATAAAACACTTTTTTACACATTTTGCGCATATTTTTAAATATAAAATTAATATTTTTATAATAAGGAACTTCGTTCCTATTTTATTTAGTTTAGTTTAGTTAAAAAAATAATAATTTTATTGTAATTAGTGATACAATTTTCGTGTTCTTTTGGGATAAAAGATAAACTTGTTAATGTTTTGAGCAAAAGTTATCCAGAAATAAGCATTTTATAGCAGTAGTAGAGGGATAAGTAAAGTTGATAATTTACCTACTCCAGAATTAAAAAAGCAGCTATCAACCTTGTCGAACAAAAGCAAGTGTAGTCAGCTGTTATTATAATAAATAGCCTACGCCATTCTTTGTTTTATTTTTAAAAAATCCTTTGTTATAGATTATTCATTAAACATCAAAGGAAAAATATTGGAATTTACTAAATTCTACAACTTAAATTTATTTTTGTTTGAAAAAAAATAAAATGTCTCAGGCGTCAGAGCGGACGTTAGTCCATAGCCCCTAGTAATCCGGGCAATTGCTCTTTCTATTGAGCAATTGAGATTTGACAGACGTGTTGATTTTTTGAAGTGTTTAAGCTTAATCATAAACGGCATCTCGTCATGTTCTAGGTACCTACTTACAACATCAAAAGTAAAAAGCAATAAGTAAGGCGATAAAGAAGAAATTACTGTGAAATTATTCTATTTTATGTTATATAAGTATTGCTAGATTTTTATATTTAAAGCAATTTTACTAGAAATAGTTTCTCTTGGACAAATTGAATCCATGATCTCTTGCTATTCGGGCGATGGATTTTCTTATTTATGTCTATCAACAAGTCGATCAAGGTCCATTAACTCATATGGGGGAGCAATTTAAAGCTAATTGCTATTTATAAAAATATTAGAATTGTTTATTGGATACGTTTTTACAAAGTTAGGGTACTTTTGGGAATCAACTAATAACAATATATTGTCTTATATATAAGACAACATCACGTATGTTCTAATTTCCAATGAGGTAGCTAAAGTATTTGTGTTATGTTAATCAGAAATAACGACAGAACCATTACACCATTACCGGTATCAATATAGAAAATTCATTTATTAAATTGACCCGACCTGGGAACGAATCCGGGACTAATCAGTCGACCAGGGAAGTCGTTGTAATTATATACCTCGTCCAAGTATATTCTCCTTCTACTCGATTATAAATGAACTCAGTTAACTTTATCTAAATCCAGCTAAGTTGCTTAATAAATGTGGCTTTGCGTAGTAGCCCAAAGCCAGCTCTGAACGTAATGTCAGGTAGTTACCTCTAGTTAGAGGTATTGCACTATTAAGGAGAATAACAACCTAGCCACCTCATAATGCGTTAGAATTAACTCAACTATTATAATTGCGAGGCATTGCATAACGTAAATTACTTGGAGGAAATTTATAACGACTACGCAGTAAGCAATGTTAATATCAGTCTTGTTTTTAAACTTGCCGGTGAGAGGGTTTATCAATATGATTAAAAATATGCGAAAATTAACAAAAAAATGAATTCGTATGGTATAAACAGAATAACGATGTTTTTGCGTTAGAAATATCGTTTACAATTCAAAACTAATATTTTATTTTAAGAGAGACACAGAGAGAGAGGGAAAGAGAGCGAGAGCAGATTTTTTAAGTGAATTATGTAAAGAGTTATCTCCGTGACCGTGTAATCTATTAAAAAAAAGCTTATTTGGAAGATACGAGACAGACTGAGGTATCCTTTATTGCATATTTATATTAATTTAAGCATATTGTTCAAAATAAATTGTTTTTTTTATTTTGTATGAAAAACTGGTATGAACTTTAACATATAACACTTTTTTCCAAAACAATAACGTTAAATTAATTAATTAAACTAGCTGTTGCCCGCGACTTTGTACGCATGGATAAGAGGGCCACCCTTATCACCTAGCGGTATAAAAGATAGCCTACGACCTATTCTAAAACCAAACATATATACACAAAAATTCATCTTTCGGCTTTTAGTAAATCCCTCTCAATCTGAGGCTATAATAATTGGCAGTAGCAGGCTTAAGAGCAAACTTGATTGGAATCTTATACCTCCTCTTATTTATGACCAAATTCCAATTGCATTTAACAACGAGGTAAAAAATCTAGGGCTGTTCATGGATAACTCTATGTCATGGTCTCCATAGGTGAGGTAAGTAAACGTCTGCATCAGCGACTCCAATATTTTCTTCTCTTTATCTAAAATAATGCTTGCGCAATCTATCCGGCTCTTAATAAGCTTGACCGTCTCCAGAATCTAGCCATCCGGTTTACATTTGGGCTGCGAAACTATGATCGGGTGTCAGAGTTTAGAACTCGATAAAAATGGCTGCCAATTCGTATGCGCCGAAACATGCACATCTTTACCACCTTGTTTAAAATCTCTGCTTCCTATCTCTGTTCTTGGTTCCAGACTCCCCCACCTCCTTCGCGACCTAGGCGGGCCTGCATTACTAAGATGCTAGAATTGCCTAAAGCGAATTACATTTTTTTTTCACAACTTCTCTTTCCGAGCGGCACAACTCTGGAACAAACTTCCTTTGGGTATCTTAGACTGTCTGTCTTCCCTTAAGACCAAACTTAAAGATCACTTTCTAGCACAGTTATCATAGTTTGAACATAACCAACTTACTTACCACCTTTACTATAGTTATCTGTTTTATGTATTTACTCAATGTGTAATTCTATTTATTTATGTAGTATATTAACATAGTTTAAGAGTTTTTGTATAATTTTAATTGAAATTATAATATTATATGATCTGCACTCTTAAGTTGTCCCGTTTACCTGTTAAATCACCCAAATACCCTGGAAGAGATCTCTTTAAGAGAAAATCCCACCACTGCTTACTAATATATGTTATTGTACTGTTCAATTACTTTATAAGTACAATAAAAAGTATGTATACAATATTACAATTTGCTACCATATATTAATATTGCTTTTACATACCTATAGAAGATAAAAAATATGTAATATCTTAAGAAATGGTAATTGTCTATACTATTACAGCAGTAGTTTAAAGTAGTTCCATCTCCATAGGCTAGTATGTTTTGGGCATTCATTGTTTTTGGAACTCTGAATCCAAAGACAAAAAGGTCATAATTTTGTAATCCGATTGACTAAACAAAAACTCACTGATAATATAGGTTTATAATAGATCAATGTTAATCATTTAACACATTATTGAAAAAAGTAGATATTTTCTTGTCCCCTTTTCCTTTTTTACTTTTAACCATTTTACGTCAAATATCTGCAGATATCGTTTCAATAATTTGAAGGCAAACACTGCTTCCGTGTGCAAGTCACTTCGAAATATGACATGAATGGATTAAATCGGTAAACACAAGACGTAAAACCATAAAACCCATTATTTCAAAGGAGAGATAAGGCAAATCATATTATAATCCTCAAAATTTTTTTTATAATATTTCAGCAACTCTGTAGAGTAAGAAATATTTGCAAATTCTAATTAGGCAACAAATTTGCAAAGTGGGATGCAAGGAATGCACTACCTCCCGGAATAAACAAACATACCTCATGTAATATACTGTAAATTGGAATACTTTAATCCGACGCAAGATGAACCACTACACCTGAGTTTTGCTGAGAAGGATCATAATTAAATTGCTTTTCTCGCAAACTGTAAGTTTGTAGACCTCATAATTTGAAAGCCAGGTTTCTGTTATACTAGCATTTATTTATTGAACTTTCACGATTTTAGCAGAGCTTCTTGAAGTATAACATTGTAAGAGCTACTTTTCTTATGTTACTTTTAATTATGCATTTGAGATATCCATACCGAACCAAAAGTGATGATTTCAAATCACAATCTTATAGTTTTACTAATTAAAATCATTTTACTTCGGCCATGCTTTTATTGATTCCTTTGCAGACATAGTTGAAATAAAGTGAGTCGTATTTTTATTATTTATACATATAAATAAAATTGGAGTGTCTGTTTGTAATATTGAAATAACAGTTTTTGACTACATGCATATGAATATGTATACGATACATGCACCAAAATAACATTTTTTAAAATTTTGTCTGTCTGTCTGTCTGTTTGTTCCGGCTAATCTCTAAAATGGCTGGACCGATTTTGACGGGACTTTTATTGACAGGTAGCTGATGTTATAAGGAGTAACTTAGGCTACTTGAATTTAGAAAAAAAAAATAGAAAAATAAAGTAATGTTGCAATGTCCAAGTATTGTCCAGTACCGCGCGCAGCTCACGCGCGTGCCACCACTGTGCCGTCACGTCGGGCGCCTCCCACCCCTTTTCCCACCAACGAATCAATATCAATATCGTGCGGGCTATTGCTGGTTTTTAATAAAAAAATATATTACAAACTATAATAACTGAGCCACGGCAACGTGTCACAGTAAATACAGAACAGTAGGTTATCTAAGGCCGCCCGCCGAGTTATTAGCCTACTCTTGCGTTGATCCCCAGGGTTGTCACTTTTACTTTTAGTTAATTTTTTCGAACAAGCAGCACTTGATCTAAATTTATGTAATAAAAAGCATATCGACACCTCCTACGTATAATATCGTAAGTGTATTTGATCAACTTTACAGGAGAGCAATTTTAAGATTCGCATGCACATTTTTGGTTCCCACGAAGACAGGTATTCTTGTATGAGAATCAAAATTGGCATACGCCTATATATTTATTATTGGAATGTAACCTTTGATAAGATTACTTGAATTTTTTGGTGGAATTCCTGGAAAGTCACATACGGTTTTTTACATTGGAAAAAATTAGTAGTATATTATTGTATATAGCACTTCCCACACTTTACACTGAACTGTGTGAATGGTTAAATATCGTATGATATACTTACAATCACTTACATCGATATCTAAATAGTGATTTTCAAAATGTGTGAACTTACGATAGAATGCCTTTCTACATTTACCAGTATCGACCGACATATCGCTTCGTAAGCAATATATTAAGGGAAAATTGAAATAAAATAGCTTGAATTAAACTGAAAAGTATTATATTTTGCAAACACAGCATTCAAAATCAACATTGGTTTCTCAAAGGGCTAACTATTCAATTATCGAATAAAAGTTATCAGTTAGTAAAAATTTTCGATTCTCGAATAAAAGTTATCAGTCAGTTAAATTCACATCTAAGAAAAATTATAATTATGTCAATTAAAAAACAAGATTGATACGAATGACATGTAATAATTTTTATTTGAGCATTGACCAATCAGCCCAAATCTAAAAAGTAATGGCAAATTCTCTTAAAAAACACTAATAAACTTTAAAAAAATTAAACAAATCTCTTCCAAAGAAAAAATCAACAAAATTTTACTTTCTATTTGTTTACCTTAAGCACTATCAGTCTAATTTTTCAGTCTATAAAAATTACAAATCACATAGTTACTTAAAAAGTTGCTTCAAGCTTTTACTTTAAAAAAATCAATACAATAATGTCACTCTCTGGTAAACTTTGGAAAAAAACATGGTGAGTACTGGGAATGATTTGAGACTTGCACATATTCACTAAGTCATTTTTTTTTGCCTTGGGAATAGGCGGACAGGTTTCATAAAGTGCTTCTACATTGGAAACACACTGTCTCCTGGTGGACGCCTTTACACATAAAACATGATAATCATCCGCAGCTAAATCATATTTATAAAATAACTTATAGGGATCTTCAGGTTTTACAAGGACTTCTCTAATTTTATTCCATTGCACTTTATCCCCATTAGTGCTTTTCACCCAATTTCCCTTTAATAAAGCTTTGTAATTAAAAAAGTTGGTAAACTGCAATCCTTCGACAACGTAAGGCTTTCCAGTTTGTTTAGCCCAACGAACTAAACAATACCACTCAAATGGTGTATAAATAAGCTTATTCTTAGCAGTTTTCTCAATTAATGCGTGGACGCTGTCACCCTCACTTTGACCGACTTCTAAAAAGCAATGATGAATAGTGACTTCAAACGTAATAGCTGCGTGCATATACATAGCATAAACAATTCGATTTCGGTTCTGGCCTACACAATTGTCCGACCAAAACCGAAATTCACATGTGCCTTGATCCTTGTATTTAGCTATATACTTAAATAAGCAACTAGCAACTTCATTAGCCCCGCGTCTCCCTTGTCCTTCATGCCACATGAAACACGTACCTTCTTGTTCGGCTAAGTTAAAAACAGTAAAATTAAATACAGAAAGCTTTCTTTTATAATAAAGGACACTTACATTTCCGTATGGAGCAGTGAGAACTTTTTGAAAGTCGAATGTGGCAACTGTCAATCTTCCGTTTGAGTTTTTGGCAAGTTCTTTGTCAAGTAACTTCTGTTTTCGAGCAATTTTTGTAAATATGACATTTGTCACATTGGTCTTTTTTTGGCACATGGAAGCTAATTTTAAAGTGTTCATTAACGATATCGCGGTATTGCCGTTCAGAACTAGCTTTTGAAGTGTAAGTAAATGTATTGAACCACTCATTATATAAATCGAACAAACGACTAAAATTTAGATCCCCGTCCAAGTAAAGTTTATTGCTTCTGCTGCGAGTGTAATGTGACTCTACCGGTTGTAGAGATTTTATATGATCACATACACTTTTGATAACATCTTCAGTTATAACTTGGCGATGATTGGAATGACGACCTCGCATATCTGCTTCTACTATACCGCTTATGCTATCTTTTTTTTCTAAAGACGTATACACAAATTGTTCGCTTATTGAAAAGGCATTTAGAAACATTTTTTTACATACAGACAAATACGTTTCCTGATCTTCTTCTACAGTTTTTGTTAGTCTGTAAATTAAAGTAAAATTACGCCTAGAATGAGTATCAGTAAAAACCCTGCGTTTCTTTTGTTTAACAACCAAATTTGCATTAAAAGCCCATTGCCTTTCACGGTTACCTAAATCCCAAAACTTATTGAAAATCATAATTCTGTCCTCATTACTTATTTTAGTTGAACATTTTAATCTGCATTTCGTATGACATATAGGTCCTAAAGATTTACCACACCTAACAGTACCGTCGCGACTCTTATACGCCTTGCCCAAGTTTCTTAGTATTTTCCTTTTGTTGTCTTTCCATTCAGTAACATGACGACGTCTGATATTTCCCTTGTCCTTTCTTGGGTTGTTCTTTCTTTTCCTAGATGGTTGTGGTGTCGCTTCTGTGAAAGAAGATAAAGGCGTGTTTGCTTGCGGAGTATAAACCAAACCAGTGTAAGTTGAATCAACAGATTGTGGTGGTGAAATATCTTTTTCAACAAACCAGGGGCAGAACTGGTTATCACAATCAAAATCTAGATGATTTATTGTACAGTCTGGCGAAGGATGTCGCGTAATGCTCTCAATTATGGCTGAAGACTCCTCATCAGGACCTAAAAAGAAGAACAAAATATGTGATTTTATAACAATATTTTTTGTTGTCTGAAATAAAACATATTAAAGTAATACAAAATGGTATTAGAACGTTATTGCATGTATTACTATTACTTACTTTGTTCCATAAGCGAAACATTATTTACTTCAAATATTTCCTCAGAATCAGTTAACAAATCCATCATTTCATTTATTTCTGCAATGTTTGCGTCAAACGGAAGTGGCGACTCTGCAAAAAAAATAAAAAATACTTAAAACTGCTATTTTTTGGAAAGAATAATATCGTAAATTATTGATTATAACAGAGTACAATATACTAAGTATCACATACAATAGAAAAATACGTTGACATTTCAACGTAAAGAATCGGAAGTTTAAATACGACAACCATTTATATTTTGATCCCATCGTATAGTATCGTAAGTAGTCACTTACGATAGTTGAAAAGTATCTGATATGGAAGTATAGTATAGTAAGTCATACTTACGATATTTTACTACGGGAACTATACGATTTTAAGTTATTATATAAACATATTAATTTTAATATTATAAAATACATATTTACCCTCAATCCTCATAGACTCTTCAACAACAGCGTTGTCGGTAGTGTCGGTACACACGTCAACATCATAGTTTGAATTATGAACGGTCAACTGTTTTTGTGAATCCAAGCCATAATTTCTAGTCGCTGCTTCAATCATTCGTCGCGATCTCGACGACATAATTATGATTTAATATAACACTGTAGATTATTTTATGTCAATAGAGTGCTACAAAACAAAAAATGCAAACGTAAACAGCGCGCGACAATCACCCCGCGTACTCAATGGTTACTAGCACATACGATTCGGTCGCGCAGCTCACCGATGCCCCCGCCCCCCCGTATCATATGGGAAGTGTGCTATACCACATAATACTTCGGGTGAGATGAACATACGATAGTTTGCGGTCTTATTATCTAGTGTTTTATTGCAGATAATTTTTTTTGGATCAGTTCAGGCGATAATATACCATTAATTATATGTAAAATAAAGTAATTTTACACATTTTGTTGGTTACGATACTATACGTAGGAGGTGTCGATATTATGATTGAATATTTTACCAGTTTATAAATTTAGTAAAAATAAAAATCCTTTATTCACATAACATTTATTATATTAAGTTACAGATACCGAGAAAATTTTTCTCCGGTTTCTGCACGTCCGGAACGCTTTATTATTATTTCTTAATGTAAAGTAAATTCTCATTGACGATCGCGAGCGGTCATGTGACGTACGCGCATGCTCACAGTCGCGCGGCACAGCCCGTACTGCCGCCACCTTATTCCCCCATATATTATGCTAGCGTGTGCGTGAAATCGCGTGCCGACACGGCGCGCGGCGCGCACGCACACATTCAAACCGAGAGCGGCACGTTTGTATGAAGATATTTTACTGTTCTTTACTGTGAACGTGTGGCCGGGTCAGCTAGTATTAACTATTTTTTTAAATGATTGTAGATGTTTTAGACATGTTTGAAGTTTATTCCTTAAGAATTGATTTTCATATAAGGTATGATAAAAATATGAAGAGTAAAATTTAGTGATCGAATGAAGCGAAATGAGTCTGCACCTTTAACTTTTATTTTGAAGTATAGTTTTGTTATTTTCTGTGCCTGTTCAAAGACAACCATTCTTTAAAAGTGAATTTCAATAGTGTGGCGAAGCTGACACACACACATTGTTTTTTATTTTTTTTTACTTTGTCTCTCGCGGATATGTAAATAAAGTCTGTCGCAATTGTCTAAGAGAAGTAACAAAAAAAGAATTCGCAAAAATAGAACCAAAATAAAAAAAAAGATATGTATATATAATGTAAAGGTTTATACGAGTGACTAAATTTTTACAATATTTTTAAAGAAGTAAATAAATATAACGGGTTTGGAAGAACGTGGTTTAAATGATCTACAAATAAGAGACAATATTTTTGTGTCAAACTTTGGCGTTTCAGAAAAGTTTAATCGAATGCCAAAACATAGGTGCCATTAAAAAGATGCCAATTACAACACACCACCAAGTTTTCGTCAAATTCCATTTCTGAAGAACAATTCGAGAAATTTATTTAAGGGGTATTAGAAGTCAAGTTGTACTCCTCAACTTCGGTATATATTATTACAGTTTTCACCCTTTCACCACGTCTAAGTTTCGTTTTTGTGTTTTATTTGAATTTTAAAACGCATCTTTAAAATTTTTATCTTGTTTTAATTCTTGCATTTTGATCAAAATATACCTAAAAGACTACCTACTACTACCTACTTAGAATGAGACAAATTATCGTGAAGTGAGACAGACACTGTTTTCTCCTCTTTTTATATTTCTTACACTTGCACCAATTAGTCTAGCCCACAGTATTCATCACACAAGAACCTGCCTCTTCCGAGATTCAAACCCAGGACCGTCGATGCGAAAGGCAGGATCGATACAGTTGCACCGAATGGTCGTAAAAAATAATTTAATTTTATCCACATAATTGTTTTAAATAAAATTTGTTTTTTTTTTCTTTAACATCTACTATGACAAAACAGACATAGCAATAATTATATTACTTACACTATTTAGGATAGCCCGAAGTAAATGCTCTAAGGCTTTTGTTATGAAAACTAGGGCTACGAAGAGACATACATATATAATTCATAAATAATTTTCATATAAATATATAAAAATACACATGATTCAGGTACAAATGCCTGCATTCATCACATAAATATCTACCCTTTCCGGGATTTAAACTCGAGATTGTTTGTTTGACTTGAAGGACACCTTCGCTCAGTGGTAACGGTAGACTATATTACTTAATAAAAAATATATATTTATACATATTTAGGCACCTATCCAGTTATTGTTTTCATATCCATTGTATCTTTCTCATTCAAATCGTATAAGAATTTCAACCAAGCAGGTTAATATATAAGAAGTATTCACATTTCCAACCCTTTATAACCGTGAAAATTTTAACGAGTCCATAACAAATAAGTACCTTCTTCTATACAAGAAATTTCGGCTCATTTCCCTATAACATCGTTAAGGCGGGTCACTGAAGAATCCTTCAAGCCCGCGATAGCTTATTTTTAAACATTCCACCTGTATTTACCGCCCGGATAAACGGCTGATCTCATAAGCGTTTTTTTACCTTTCGACTTACGGAACCCTAATAAAAAACACATTCGCGTCTCCCTAGTGATCTGTATCGCGTTCTGTAGGGTTTGTATAATACAAAAAAGTATTGGGATAACGACATTCTTATGTGATTGTTTTTTTATCTTTCATTTATTTGGGATAATTTTTGTAAGTATTTACATTACAAGAAAAAAAAAATGTGTCGCACCCGATAACTGCCCAACCTTTCTTTCTTTTTTTTATTTATAAATAAATAAATATTTCCTACATTCACACCAATTAGCCTAGCCCAAAGTAAGCACTATAAGGCATGTGTTATGGATACTAGGGTAACGGATAGACATACATATATGATATATAGATATGTAATATACATAGAAATATATATACACACCCATGACTCAGGTACAAATGCTCGTATTCATCATAAAAACATCTGCCCCTACCGGGATTCGAACCCAGGACCGTCGGTGTGAAAGGCAGGATCGCTACCGTTCCACCAAACGGTCGTCGGTATTTATGTTCTTAGGTATTTTTTTTTATTATTATCGTTATTTTCAAAATTTTATTTAATCTGATTTTATTTACAACGGTTACTGGTTTTATTATAAGAAATTGTTTCTTTTTGTTGCATTACACAATTACACCTTCGTCATTAATAGCGTTTTTTCTCTCCATCTAAAGGTTTTTGGTAGAGATCGCTCTATGATATAAGATCGCCTATAACTGCGCCCCTTTTGTTATCTATTTTATTAAAGCTAATGATCTGTGTGTAACAATAAAGTATTCTTCATTCAATTAATTCATTTCATAAAAACCACACAGGGTTTATGTAGCTTTCAACGAGTCGCTTTAACACATTTTAGTAAATATTGAATTCGTAAATTAAACCGATTTTTTAACATATTATTTTTACATTGTCTGTATTTCCGTACGCAGCCTATTTAAACAATAAGTTATTAACTACATTTAAGTATGTTGTACTTATTTAGGAATTGCACTGTTCTCAAATATGATAGCCTTATTCTTTCTTATAAATAATCAGAATTGTTACATTCAGTTAGAATATGATGTTCAGTTTATAACATAACAGTGTTTAAATAATTTTAAATCGTCATCACTATATTTTCAAAACACGAATTTAGGTGTAATGATTTTCAATAATTTTAGTTGCTGTCAATATGTGTTATGTATGTAGACCATACCACCATACCGTGACCTTCAACCGATTCGGCTAGGACTAGGTATAGTCATCTTAGATTTTAAAAGGCTATGTCATATTTCAATACGTAAAGCTTGTTAATAATTGATCTTCGTTTATAAAATACGAGATCTTTGTGGAGTCTCTAGGAAAATCGGCTAATAATCACCAGAGCAATGTTCTTATGAATTTCGACAACTTCTATAGCTACAACTTTAAACAATCTATAAACTTCTATTTAGAATATAGGTCATCCACTAGTTACCAAATACAATCAAGGTCTTCAACCAATATGAACAAAGAAAATAGTTTAAGCAGACAAATTACTGGGAGTAGGTATATATAAAAAACTAATTAAGACTCGCGGCTTCGCGCGCGTGGATTTCGGTCTTTAATGCACGGGTTATTGATAATTTTTTGCGGAGTTATTTTATAACTATGATATTTCTTAAGATATTTATTCAAATCAACTGATGTCCAGGTCGATTTTGTTCAAAATTAAATACATACTTGTAATGAATAATGTATTTATTTGGATACGTTTTAATATCATGTTTATAAAAGAACACCCTTGCATTATTATTATAATTAGAACAAATTTGATTCTCATAAACAAGTTTATAATGAGTCGATCCTAGAAGATAGATATACGTTAACACGTATTTTTTTTAGAATATATAAAGAGGAACAATTTAGTAAAACATGATTTTAGCCTAACTTTAACCGTTTACGCAGCGCACGCAACGGAAGCTGTCAAAAGGAATATTTTATCCATTTTGTGAAATTTTTTTCATAGATGCTTCGCTCCTGTCGGTAGTAGCGTGATGTTATATAGCCTTCCTTGGTAAATAGACCATCCAACACAAATAAGATTTATTAATTTGAACTAGTGATTGGTGAGATTAGCACGTTTAACCAATCAAACAGACAAACTCTTTGGCTTCAAATAAGAAAATTGTTCGACGTTGGCGACGGCCGGTTATATCACTTCAGTCGAAAAACGTCCACTGCTGGACGAATGGCTCCCCCAAAAATGGAGAATAATGCTATTATCTCTACGCTAAGCAGGTGAGCATTTTGTTTTGTTATAGTAGCATAAAGTGATTACCCTCAGAATCATTATTCGCCAAATACGAAGGGTTGATGCTATTGTACTTTTCCGGACACCACACGTCTTTATGATACTCTAGTATGGTTATATTAAACTCTAGTTTTAGAACGATATCATTCCTCAACTTTCATGACAACTAGCCGTCTCTCGTATTGCTCGTAGAAAATAAAATTATTATAATAATGAGTTATGTAATAAATATGAAGTTAACAATTGGTTGATTTAATTTATATCCATACTTTATACCTTAATAACACAAAAAAACGTTTGTTATATTTACATGTTATTTGTAAACACACATTCTACATTTACTTAAAATTTCTTCTATGTGCATTTTTGTAATAATCTTTCTATTTATTGTAATCAACGATAGTAAAAAATGGGTGGGTTATGTCCCATTTTGATCCGTTCATGTAACTTATATGAACGGATCAATTTATTAAATACGAAATCGAATTCGGTATTTAAACTAGCGGCCCGTCCTGGCTTCGCACGGGTGCACAAAATTCTTTAATTTTTTTCTATTATTAAATATTTTCCCGTTAGCGCCATTAAGCGTCCAGTAGACAAACTACTTGCGATTAACGCGTTGCTATGGCAACGCATATACAATGGAAAAGAGCGAGAAAAAGAGCGGACAGACAAACACATAAACCACTGTGATCTTAGATTATAGATTCAACTTTTATTATAGCATGATTATAGTAATTACTCGATTTAGCTATATAACGTAGAATATCTAGTAATGTATAGCGTAGAAATATGTTAAGTACGATATTTTAGTGTACTAGACGATTCAGTCGCTAAGCATAAAGCTACGCTAGCACTATATATTGGAGCGGAGCGTAATACGCAGAAAAAGAAAAAAAATATATTACGATGGGAATTTTTGCGAATTTCAAATTTAAATACATCCACATCAAAATTATGAGATAATTAATCAAATTGTTTTATTGCTCGGTAAATAAAAATTATCTTTCCCAGAATTTGGGCAAATGAAACGGTGCAGCTCGCTGCGAAGTACGGAGCACATTAAAAGACAGTTTGTAATGAAGCTCAGGGCAATCAATCGTACCGGAACAATGAATTAAAGTGCACCTCAAAGCATAAAGTAGCTGGAGATAGTAGTTTTTTGGTCACCCATCCGATCTAAGCCGCAAAAGTAACTAAACCTTGCAAGACGCGCGAATCGCTGCGCCATCAAGCCCTAAGTAGTGCAGTACTATCGAAACAGAGATGAACTTGAAAAATAAAAGCGGTTTATTTTGAAATAATATTACTTTAATATAACAATTTCGCTGAGGGAAAATAAGCTTTAAAATTTTGGTATGCTAAAACAAAATATGTTTGTTAATACTTTCAAAAGTATTATTTTTTCTGTTTAAAAAAAAAAACGATTTAACGTTTTTACCGGTTCTTAAAGCGCCCATTTTAATAATTCTTTTCGTTTAAGTTGTAGTTTTTTTACTGCGCCTTCAGTACCTCTTCAAAGCTCGGAAGATTTTTTTTCTTGCTTCCTTGAATTAAGATTGAAAATCAAAAGTCGCTTGTATATCTTCGACAAAGATAATTGACCTTAGCTATTTTATTATTTTAGATGCTGTCTCACAGAAAAGAAGTGAAATTATTATTTCATATGTCTCAGTACCTAACAAGGTTCAATTCTTTTATCTGAGACATCGTCTGAAAGAAGGCCTAAAACATAAATAATTCAAAAACGTTGCACGTTATTGAGAAAGTATTTTTACCAATAGACTTGTTAAGGAAACTTTTTCATACATATTATAACGTGACTTGAATTTTTATATAATCCTATCATACTAGAGAAAGGTTTTATTCATGGAACTATCGAATAATAATGTGTCAATGGAATCCAGGCACTAGTTAGTTTTTCCCAACAATTTAACCCATTGTAGACTGAGTTTTAAAAAGGTGTTGGATTATCGTGATTTTTATATATTTTGCTGATATGGGTCTCCACAATCCTAAACCAGGTCAATAAATTAGATGCAACACCTACATCTGGAAAAACTGGCCGGTGCCATATGGCACCGCTAGTCCCTAATGTAAGTATTTTTGTTCAATAACAAAAATTTAAAATGAAACAAGTTTAGGACATTTTTACATTTATTTTATACTTTATAATAAAGAAAATATATAAGCTGTCGATCATAGACCTTACAATCATGTATCCAAGATTTCGGCGATTTCTTAGTTTGTTTCGAGGAGGACCCTTCATCTTGATCTTCTGAGGTTTCGTCACTCTCCGATTCCAAGTCACGAGTCAGTTGCTGCCTCCGACCACGAGAAGAGCTGTAGACGCGACCACGGCGACCACAGAAAACGCGACGCCCGCGGACACTACGGCTCCCAGAAGCCACTGGTTCCCCTTCATGCTCGTCTTCGTTCTCTCTATCTGACAAAAGCGATTGCACACGACGACGTGTTTTTTTTTTTTTTTTCGAAGCCAACCTTACCTCACACCTAGCGTTGAGCTGTCGACAAGACAAGTTATTGACCAAACCACCTTCGTCTTCGTTAGCCGAGTCTTCGTCTGTAACAACAGCCGGATCAGGTGGTGTAATGAAAACTGACACAGGATCGGCATCCTCGTCATCTTCTAGAGCCGCAAGAGCTTCATGAAGTGTACAGCCCCTATAAAAAACAAGTAGCTAAATAAGTACCTATAGAATATACCTCAGTAATAATATTCAGTACATATAAAACAAATATTTGATGAAACTATCACATTATATTCAATTTATGAAAAGACACTGTAGAGGTCTAGCGGTGCCATACGGCACCTTAGCGAAACAACTGGTTGTATTTACATCACTATCAGTAACTGAGGCAAAAATATAGTTTTTATTATATGTATTATAATATTTCAAAACAATAAGATGATAAAACTAGCTACACAATAAATATTTTAGATATTAGAGAAACTTACTTGAGAGCGAAATCCATTTTCGGTCGACTTTTTCTATCACTGAACTTGCAGGTGTCAGCAAATTAAAATACTTATCTGTGATTGGCTAAAAATGACACGTGATTATGAGTTTACCTATGCACTTCCCATACTGATGCCAACCAATAATAATAAACGTTGAATAACAGCTCAAGGCGTGAAAATTTAAACATCTAAACCTGGGTGCCGAACGGCACCGCTAGGCCGTAATGGGTTAATACTCAATATTTTGCTAATCATGCAGGCATATGCTATACGTATTTGTACATACGTACGTAGTAGTTACGTATAGCATAGGCATGCATGATTAGCATTATAATACATTTTACGTTATATAAAATAGTAAGTCATTTCTAGATCCATGCACATATATGAAATGAAATTTAATAAAATATCTGGTCATATATAAAAAATAGAAGGCACCAGTAGATTTTTCATAACAATTTAATTGGAGCGGAGCGAACGAAGCGAAGCGAAGCTCCCATGGATCAGCTTCAATGGCGCAATGTCTGTCACGCCATAGCTTCCCGAGTTCTTAACCGATTTTAATGTTTTTTGTGTAGAATCGAATCAACAGGTTTAGGACCAGATTGTGACGGAGCCCGAATTTTGAAATTCACAAAAATTTTTTTTCTTTTTTAAGGTATTACGTTCCGCTCCAATATATGGTGCTAGCGTAGCTTTATGCTTAGCGACTGCATCGCCTAGTTGGAGCGTAGCTCCCATGGATCAGCTTCAATGGCGCAACGTCTGTTACGTCATAACTTCCCGAGTTCTTGACCGATTTGAATATTTTTTGTGTGGAATCGAATCAACAGGTTTAGGATTAGATGGTGCCGGAGCCCAAATTTTGAAATTCACAAAAATTCCTTTATTCTTTTTTTAGGTATTATGCTCCGCTCCAATATATGGCGCTAGCGAAGCTTTATGCTTAGCGAATGCATCGACCTAGTACCAGTATCCGCGCGGCAAAAACCGGCAGCCGCTTGTTCATTTTCTTTTATTGTACCATTGTTTTATAATAATAAAAAATTAAGTTAATTAAACTGACTTTAGAAATAGCTACACTAACTCTAGCTGTGTGAATATTTTATTAGCGTTTTAAGTTATATATCTTGTAATTATAAAATATTAAAAAGCTGATGATTTGCCGAAAAATAAATAAATTGCTTAATGTTAGTAAAGGGTGAAGTAAGCACCTACGCCCTAGCAGTTGAGTTAATTAATTTATTGCTATAAATTATCAATAGGTTTAAGTTGAAACATTTAAAAGGCTAGATAGATGACCAACAATTTCCGGTTTAGACCTCATTTTTGTTAAGGACAGTATGAGAAGTCAGTATCGACTGAATTACCTATTATAGATGTACTAGCTGACCCGGTAACGCGTTGCTTGGTAACGCGTTGCTTGGTAACGCGTATACAATGGAAAAAGAGCGGGAAAAAGAGCGGACAGACAAACACAAACAACAAATTTGTGTTCTTATATTATAGATTATATTAATTGTAATGTTTTATGGATGTTTTATATTTATGTGTTTGGTCCTTAATGGTGTATTTTCCTTATAATGTTTCTATTTCATAGTGGATATTTGTTAAAATACGGATCCATTGAAGAAATAAAGTTGGTCATGATGTTGATTGTCCAAGAGGTATGATCTTTTAATACTAAATCTTTATTGTTCTATTTCATATTGCACTTTTAGGTGTTTCCTTAAAAAAAAGGGATTTTATCCTTGAAAATTGAATCGTTTGGTAACAGCAGTTATAAGCTTTATTGGCATGCGCCGACGGCCGTTACGTTTGATTGGCTTTTACAAGAATTGGAAAATAGCGAAGAATCAACCAGTTCCTGTTCCTTTGAAGCGTCAATATGTGATATACCTCGTTGGAAGCTCAAATATTTGATTGATATAATTACGAAAGTTTATATTTGATGCTTTCTGTCCTTCGCGTCTGAGAGAAAAACGATTTTTGTTTCTATCATGGGTATATATAGTTGTGATACATGTATTGTTTATGATTTTTTTTACACTCGACGTGTCCGAGATTTATTGGAATGTAATCCTTTAAGTGATGAGCGTTACGTTCCAACGCTGACGTGTAGGGTGTTTTTTGTAATACGTGTGCAAGCAGGTATTCACTTATCTTTCGACTTATATATTGAACTGATATATATTAGACTGATAAACAAATGTATCAAGTATATGAGCAATGTACATATGTATATAGCAGTACAAAAATATTTCTCACAATCACATCAAATAGCTTAGCCCAAAGTAACCACTATTAGACCAGGTTCGATCGGTTTTTTTAACCTTAAAAACTCACCACTTCCCCTTTCCGACCCCAGATCGCCCTTAAATTATTTTTCTTTTCATTTTTGTTATATTCTTTACCTTTTCCAATGAGTTTCATACTACTATAATTTTTTTTCACTTTTTACCAGTTTCAAAATTATCGACCCTGGTCTATATAAGGCTTTGTGTTATGGATACTAGGTTAACGGATAAACATACATATACGATACTCAGATATTCATATTTTTAGAAAAATATAAAAATACCCATGACTCAGATAAAAATTCTCGTTTTCATCACACAAACATCTGCTCTTTCTCTCTCGAACCCAGGACCTTCGGTGCGAAAATCAGGATTGCTACCGTGTATCAAACGATCGTCAAAGTTTTACGGTTTATAATTATATGATATAGTATTCCTCTGTGTTTATTATCTTTCATATTTATATTTTAAACTAGCTGACCCAGCCACGCATTGCTGTGGCACAGTAATTTTTTTTTAATAAAAGATTTTTTCTAGAATAAAAGTAGCCTAAGTTACTCCTTATTACATCAGCTACCTGCCAATAAAATTCCTGTCAAAATCGGTCTAGCCATTTCAGAAATAAGCCGGAACAAACAGACAGACAGACAGACAAAAATTTAAAAAAATGTTATTTTGGTGTTTGTACCGCATAAATATTCATATGCATATAGTTAAAAAAATTCATTTTTTATTATTTCAATATTACAAACAGACACACCAATTTTATTTATATGTATAGATAGATAATATTTGAATTTTTAAAAGGGCGCCGACCTGTCTGTGGAAAATGAACTGACTCACTAATTCTATTTTATTTATACTACCCTTATGAATAAAAAATTACAGCCTCCAAGCTTAACTTTGTAAACGTACTCATTAGTCGAATAACTTGTTAGAAGATTTTTTTAAGTAAAATTAGAAATTAAATAATATTAGCATATTCATTACAGTTTCATAAACTTATAAAGTTTATGAAACTAGTAGATAGGTAGACATATTGGTGAGAAATGATAACCTTACTTCTTAAGAAATAAGAAGAAGTCTTTTCTAGCTCATCAAGGGTTTTATGATAAAATTATCAAATGCCAAAAACTTATATAACATATTTTAAAAGACACTTTAACATTCTCTAAATTTCAAGATAACTTGAAGGAATATTGCTATTTTTAATAAAAAAAGGAAATACATATAAATAATCAAACAAAAGTAGGAACACGGGTCTCTTGATTTTTACTATATTTATAATCCTATTGATAAAAATAAGTAGTAACGAAAATTCAAAGTTGCCATAAACTGAACACTGCTTTAAGAAATAGGAGAAGAATAAATGAAATGTTTTCAAATGACTAGAATAAGATATATTCTTGATGTTTTGTTGAAGTTGCAACGCCATTACCTTTAATCAAATACAGCGCACCATAAGACTTTAAAATATGTCGCATTTCATAAATTATTACATACAGTTATGGGTTTAGTAAGGCACAGTAATAGGGGTGGAGCTTTCTTTTCGAACACAAATACCTATTTTATTATTTTTATAATGTCTATAATAGTGAATTTAGCAGCAAATCCACAAAAGAAGAATTCCAAAATTCTGCCTCCATTTGTAAATCTCGTAGTCAAAACTTATATCCACATATGAACGCGAAAACTTGTTTACCTTCACCAGAATACGAGGTAAAAAAGGTAAAACAATAATCGAATTGGTCCGGGGCCGGATCGACCCAAACGTCGAGCGTTGATTGGCTGATATTCAAATTTGGTACTAACGATGTTTGGTACGGTGTGTGCGCTGACGACGTTTCACGCGGTGGCTAATATTTTCGCGTGCCCTCAGGCTGCGTAATGGACCGAGGAATAGGGTGTTTAAATTTGCGCACCGCGGTTGGGCTACGGTTTGTACCTACTCAAGATTTAGGTACGTATACGACAAAATGTGAATGGAGTTTTGAGTGCTTTGTGTGGTACTTTGATGACAAAAAAACTTTGCCACCTTAATGGCACTGAAATGAAGATTAAAGTTTTTGTGCCCGTTGGTGTATGTGGTTTCAATTTTGGGTTCAGGTAATTTAACTGTGAGAATAGTCTAATTAATGACGCTGTTGGACACAGTGTAAACATATACCATGTTGTACTTAGGCGGATTAATATTGGCTAATATTCGTTCGTTGTTTAATGAATATAAAATGTTGTGGTTGACATAAAATAGAGATACAATATAAATAATACCTGTATTTTTTAACTCTTAAATGAGAGCGAATTGTGTGCCGGTACAATCCTGTACAATTGTGTGCCCTTACTGTCAAGGGTGCTGCATAGATCGTTGCACCACTAAGACATTTTTAATCAACGAAACTTAATAAGCTTTGTATAGGTATACGTTTTTGTTACCACACCGTCTTGTCAAATTCGTACTTCTAAAGATCTAAGAATATCAGCTGTATGGTCTCCGGTGGGATAGAATAGTCCCAACCCTCCACTCTTAAGAGTGTCATAAAAGGCACTATAGGAGATGATGAAATGATGAGATTCTTTCTACGATTCTCAACTCGTCTACTAAGCATCGACATTATGGCAAAATCCCCAAAATTATCAGGTTGAAATACAAGTAGTTTGCGTTTCACAGATTTGATGATTTTTATATTTTTTTGTGTTTAAAATCTTCAAAATAAGGCAGTAAAAATTAAAGGATAGTTTTAACACGATACGGCCAGCCGTACACTGTTGCTTATTTTAATTTTATGTTTTAACATTTTAGTTTAAGTATGACTAGTTATGGATGAAAATGCAGACTTCTATTTAAATTGTGCACATCATACATAATATAATTTCACTTCATAATCACGAATGTAATATCAAAACGATTTCCCACCAAAGATGTTTTTGAACTGGTTTGGGAAAGCACAGCTGGTAAAATAATAGGGGTTAAAGTATGAAATTGCCGTTTTATTGCAATAGGTTCTTTGAATTGACATAGAATCTTCATGGTTTGAGGTTTTCGAATGAAACTTTTTTTAAATGGTTTCTATGATGTTCTTTTTTTAAAAAATGTAAAACATTTGAATATCGACTTTCAATTGTTTTTGTTATTCAATTTAGACAAGAAAGATGGATACTGCGAAAATTCGAGTTATTTTTGAATACGAGTTCCGACGCGGAACTAACGCGGCAGAAACAGCCCGCAATATCAATGCTGCGTTTGGAGAGGGGTCTACTAATGAACGCACCGTGCGATTTTGGTTTAAACGCTTTCGTGATGGAAATTTCGACTTAAAGAACGAGCCACGAGGAAGACCGCCCACACAGGTAAATAACGATGAATTAAGAGAGATAGTGGAAGCCGATCCTAGTCAAAGTACCCAGGAATTAGCGGCATGGTTTAACGTTACCTTACCCACAATATTGACTCACTTGCGTCAAATCAATAAAATAAAAAAATACGAAAAATGGGTGCCTCATGATTTGACTGATCTGCAGAAAGAAACGCGTGTTGAAACTTGTGTTGCCTTGTTGAACCGGTACAGAAATGAAGGAATATTGGATCGAATTGTAACATGTGATGAAAAGTGGATTCTTTATGATAACCGGAAAAGAAAAATGCAATGGCTGACCCCAGGTCAAATGCCACAACAGTGTCCTAAAGCAAAACTTACCAATAAAAAGGTAATGGTAACTGTTTGGTGGTCTCAGCATGGTGTTATTCACTATAGTTTTCTCCGATCTGGTCAAGCAATAACGGCAGATGTCTATTGTGCCGAACTCCGAACCATGTTGACAAAACTAGCAGTAAAACAGCCCCGACTCATGAATCGATCTTCACCATTATTGCTCCACGACAACGCGAGACCTCACACAGCACGAGAAACCATTTTGACCCTTCAGGAACTGCAGTTAGAAACCATTCGTCATCCTCCGTATTCACCAGACCTTGCTCCAACGGACTACCATTTTTTTCGTGATTTGGACAATTATCTACGTGACAAGAAGTTTTCTTCCCAGGAGGCAGTACAAAATGCTTTCACACAGTTTGTGCAGTCTAGATCGTCGGAATTCTATCGCAAAGGCATTAATGACCTTCCCATTAGATGGCAGCAATGTATAGATAATAATGGCAACTATTTTGATTAAATAAATTTGTTAAAAATTTAAAAAATAAACAATATAGATTTTCAGTACAAATCGGCAATTTCATACTTTAACCCCTAATATTATTCATGCTTACTTTCAAACTCAGTACACGGATTATTGTTTCCAACTAAAGCAGTTGCTCCTTGTAAATACAAAAAGGATTTGGTGGTGTCCTTAGCACATATAACATGCTTTGATAATTAAAGAGTTAAATAAAATAAAGTATTTATGTTGTAGGTATATCAAACTACTTTCGTTTCGCTTTTATTAAAACAAACAATGCAGTCTCAGGATCCGCGTGAATAGCTCGTTAAAAAGTAAAGACAGAAAAACTTATGAACGTCACTGTTAACATCACAGCTTATTTAGTTTTAACAATTATACAGCCATTCAATTAAATAATTTCCCTTTATAGATAACGTAATTGCCGTTATTGTTAAATTAAAAAGGTAATGTTTGTGAACATAAGTGTGCGACTAACGTCCAATATTTAATCGCTACCCATTTACTCCATAGATACAAAATTCTTTATTGAACAATCAGATTTGTTTTTTTTACGTTAAGTTGCTTTATTAATTCCTTCGTTTTTGATTATTATTTGGTGGTTCAGTATGCGATCAAATTGATAAATGAGACTTTTTTAGAGTAGTCTTCTTTTTACACTAGTCTCAGTCTTCAGCAGCTAACAAATTGACTTTTCAGCTTGAGTACCGTAATGAATTTAGGTTGAACCCTCACACCACTTTATATACGCTACTAGAGTCTGCTAGGGGTGTGGCTGACTACTATGTTAACATCGGTTTTTAGGTCTTTAAGGAATAAACCTAAGTACTAAAACTAAACAATTAGGAATAACAAAACATGAATTCACAACAATACAATTATAGAACATTTTTTTTAGATAAGTACTTATGGACGGTACCTTTTCAAACGCTGTCACAAAAACCAATTCAGGAACTTCGGGTGCAGTTCCTCACTTGATGCGGCTTGCAATAGTTTATTGTGGATATTATATGTTTATTTTTGCTTTTATCCCAAATCTGTTCTATGTCTCTTTAGATTAGATATGTGAAGTAACTATTTATTTCAACATTTTGAATATCATTAAAATCAAAAAGGAGAAAATATAAATGGATCCAAATGATTTGCTGAGTCCTTTGTTTTTTTATGTATTTATTTGTAGTTGTGTAATGCTTTAGAAGTCTTTTGAATGTGATTATCGGTTTAGCATTAACGACTTTGGGAGTTTATTATAAATTTGTGCACCTTCAATTAAAATATTTCTTATGCCAGTATTTGTTTTAAGGGGCCGTTGCACTCAAACATTTGCTTTTTTGTATCTTTGTAAATTTGCCTCTTTTTAGTAAAACTAATTTGTATATTTTTGTTAATATTTTCCGTATAAACAAGTATAATATAATGTATATTCGTGAAATATATATTTTTTGTGTCTTTATATATTCTTTCCGTTAATGTAAAATAATTATAATGAAAAACTTATATTCTATCCCAGGAGCTCGATGGCAATCACTTTGCTTGCTTCGATTAGTGTGTGGCGTATACTTATATAACTGATATTAATTTATTAACTCCATTCCGTCCATTTGTTTGTATTTTGAGGATTTCATTCTTGACGTGGAGCAATATCTTTTACATTAAAATTAGTTTGGTATAGAGGTCAGAGCGTGCGTATTTCTATTTCGGATATTAAGAGACTCTCATTTATTTATTCATTTATTAAATATACAGGAAATTCATACAATAAGTGGGATGATAATTGTTTATAATTATTACATTTTAAGAATTTGTTTAGCGATATAATTTCATATATTTGTTATTTGATTATTAAAAAAAGTAGCAGGTAGTCGGCGAGTGCAGTAATAATAGCTTATATTTCGACTAAAAAAATATTATGACTCATATAAACAATCGTATAAAAAGTCAACTGCGGGGGATCTTAAATATCACACATGTATATAAATTGTAAATAAATTGTTAATAGCACATTGTTACTCTTAATTAATCTCTATAATTTGAGTAAAAAAATAATTGACTATTATTCGTTAAGAGTACAAATCAATGTTAATTTATCGAAAAAATTGTGATTTTCAATGAACTGCTTCTTTGTATTTAACAAAATAATGATAATACGGTACTAATATCTCAATTCAATCGTAAAGTATGCGATTTTCATCAATGTTTTCTTATGACCTTTTCACATAAAATTATCGTCCGTAAACCGACTTTACAGAAACGCAATTATTTTGTGAAACGGTTGTAATAAAGGAAAAACCTGTTCTTATAATCTCCTCACGTGGGATTCGAAACCACGTGTTTCCGGCCTATCTAAATATACACCGTAAGTAGGTTCTTTGAAACGCCCTTACAGAAGAGTATCAAAATAAAAAAAATAACTTGTCTCTTGAGTCCTGTGAGATTCGAAACTAAAAGAATGTCATTCGAAGTTGTTTATATCTGAAACATGTAGCTATGGTAGTCAAGAAGGAAGTTCTTGTATCGAATCTATCAAGGTTTCGGTGTATTCAATGAAAATCATTCGTCCGGATAGCGAGAGTTTGGGGGTTCGAGTCCCGACTTATTCAAGAGAAAAGGTAATATTTTTCTTGAAAAAAATGTTTTCGATATAAAAGTACCAGTTAAATGCTGTAATAAAATAAAATATAATAATGACAAGGCTGTTTTTTGTTAATAATTTGTACGATACTTGTAAAGTATTACATTCGATGTTGTATGTAGAAGTTACTTAGAACTTGAAGATATGGCGCAAATAATCAGCTTGAGAACTACTTCGAAAATTCAACGTGTCTGCTTAGATCTTGAAAAACTTGGGTTACAGTCTTGACTGACTCCTAAGACAGTTGATTTTTTTCTAGTAAGTTTTAATCCTATTAGTATAATAAATTTTATCAAACCAATTTTACTACTGTAGTTATATGAGCAGGACTGCCAGGAACTAGGATGTTTTCATCATATCGACCTTACGACTCCAGAGAGTATAAGCCTCTCCCAAATATCTTTCCACAATCGCTACACTTGGTAGGTGGTTTGGCGAGCGCAGTAAGGCCAAGTTTTTAAGACTTAACAGCTGCTGCTGTTAGCCGTGTTCACTTAGCCGCCTTTTACGATTCCCATGGTATGAGAGGGGTTAGTGCTATTCACTTCAGGGGTCAGCATACAAAAGGCGCGATTAAATTATAAACATTGGTCTATTTATTTTGGAGTGCCATAACCACCATGCTTAGTCAGTGTATTGAGTTGGCGATCGCAATAAGACCATGAGAGATAAGAGCGAGGTCACACGATGCGTTGACGTTGCGGTGTGGCACCACATCGTAATGAATTCGAGGTAAAGGGTGCCCCACGGGTGGTGCGGCGCCGCAATGTCTATGACTCAGTGTGTAGGGTCACTTCAGTCTGTTAACGACAAATGGAGTGAATTTTCACGTTCGAGACACAAACAATACTGCGGTGGCGGCGCGTTGTCACTCCGGCGCCGCAGCGCATTACCCCTCCCCGCTTCGTCTCTCAGGTCGCAAGTCCCGCGCGCTTGCGGTGCGACGCCGCACGGCGAACAAACGCGTCGTTTGACATGGTATAGTGATTTGTATGTAGGATGACGTAGCTGCACCGCTCAGGCACCGCACCGAACCGTTAACGCATCGTGTGGCCTCGCTCTAAGACGTTTCTGCCCGTTTTCTGACCGCTTTGCTAAGGTGCCTTTTAGGACATGTGTGAAAGAGTGCTGTGCTAAGCCAGTATACATACATGCGGGGCGTATCCTTTCTTTTTTGTAGGTATTTTAATTTTTTTTTCTTATAAATTTAAATATTTAGTTTAAACTAAAGTAGTCTATTTACGAATAACTATAAGTCGTCTGGACGTCTGGGATTAGCCAGATAAATAACCGTTAGTGGTTACCCAATTCATTTTACAGAGATTGGTCTCTCACAAAGTTTATGTGTTATTTTATGAGCACGTAAAAGTTCCATGAGGCAAAGTGGTTAATTTGGTTTTCAAATAAAATAGAAACCTCATCGAATTTGGTCACGAGTTTGGTCTGCCTCTGAAACTCAACCAAAATGTCGAGAATATTTAAGGCGGCGTTTTGTTTTGTGTTAATTAAATAATATAAAGTTTAATGCTCAAAGTTTCATCCTTAATTGTAGAACTGAGAAATTATTAACGTGGAAAAGTCGAGATGAAACAATAATAATTTTACAAATTGTTACTTTTCAATGAGTGAAAAACGCAAATGTCTATGAACTAAATATAATTGCTTCTTTTCTTTCAATTCTCTTGTAATTTCAGTCAGAAATAGTTTTACGTTAATTAAAATTAATTATACCTTATAAAATGAATTTTTGAATCCATATGATGAGTAAGGACCATTATTTACCCATGTTGTGTAACTAAAGGACTGTTATCAAATCAATTTCGATACATGTTCAAATGCTAGGAATTTATTGGATGATAAATTATTTTTTCTGACAAAGATCGTGACGACCGTTTGGTGCAACGGTAGCGATCTGTCCCAGGTCCGAGCACCGGAAGGGGCAGCTGTTTGTATGATATTTGTTTTGCCTCATTTTTATAGACGATTTTTACAACGGTAACATGCAAATCTATACAGTTTTTAATTTTAAAATGGTATGTACATGCTTTGGGTGATCTGTAGGGACAAACAGGACACCAAACAAGGTGAGTTTTTATTTCCTGAATATATTTCCTTGACTTCAATAAAATCACATTCATTTAAATTAAGTGCTTACTGTACCGTTCAAATTTAATATATTATTTCTGTAATAAAATTATACTAAAATGAATACTGTAATTGTAATTTATTTGTTACCTGTTGCTGTGTCCCAAGCAGGATAAAGTGATTTGTTTTACGTAAGCAAATGAAATATAACTCTTGAGTGAGATTAAATCATTATCTCAAATCAGCAATATATTCGAAGCTGTTTGAATTGTCGGAAATTGTGTATAGCCTAAAAACAAATGTTAAGGATGGTACTGTATTTTGAAGAAGAATAAAAATGTGTCTACGATCGTGTATGTGTATTTCACAATTTCATATATGCATGTAATTGTGAATATTATACATTGCACAATATTAATAAATTTTGTTCTTTATTAACACCTAAAATATTCGTCTATTTGTTATATTTATAATGGCTTAACTTTTATGACAGTTAATAATAAGTACAACACCTTACGATATCATCTTATTTATTAATGTTTAAATAAAAATATCATCAATATTTTAAAGCTAATAAACCGGAAACTATTCCTGGCTTCAATATGAATTTCTAACTTTCAGTTGAATTGTTGAAATTGTAATTATGTTAAGTTGATATAAACTCCGGAGATCAGTTCCTAAACACCGGACCAGATCTCGATGGGTCAGACAAAGTTCTAAAGATCAATATAGGGTCGTTTATGATTGACGAGCCTGTGATTGACCCCTTTGATTGTAGTAATAAATTTAGAAATTAAATTCAAACAATCGTTGTCGTTGTATATATACGGTCTTGGTTATAAACGTTTAATCATCATCATCATTTTGCGGAGATTTAAACACCTCAGGGAGTGCTTGAAATAACACATCACGCGGGCCCAGCGCGGATAAGTGGGTGCTAACAAATGCAAATACAGAAAGAACCGACAGCTTAATAGGCTTATCCTGTAGTTCAATATAATTACTATTTTGGTTTATCGTCCGAACACCGGACCCTGATAATGTTAGATCAAATCAAATCAAATCGTCATTTATTTATATGAGCACATATTATAATACTAATAAGGTAGAAATCTTGTTTAAGTCATGTGATCAGCCTGCTAGGCAGGCGTGGAAATTTTAATTGTTTTACAATTTTATTATTATAAGCAAAAGGTATGTCAAAAGTAATAAATCCTACAATCAATGAAATTAACTTTATTCTATATTGTCCTTAAAATCTAAATAATCTTTTACACTATAAAAACACTTTTCAAGAAACCATTTTGTTACAGATGTTTTAAAAACCTTCCCTTTCAGTGTTTTTATAGGGTCAGGTAGTTTATTGTACAGCAATATACACATATTAGAAACGTTTTTTTCGTAAATGTACTTATGGCAAAGAAGTCGATGCAATACATTTATGTACTGAGTTCGCGGTGGTCTAGTTGAGACCTTTTTGAATATTTTGGATGTTGCACAACGAAGCAGCAAATATCGCGTATTTACTGGCAGGGTAAGGAAAGAACGCCCAATTTCTAAAAAGTGGTCTGCACCTTTCCAGGTACGACGTTTTACAAATGGCTCTAATACACCTTTTTTGTAATTTAAATGGCCGATCTGCTTCCACTGAATTGCCCCATATAATCAAGCCACAGCTGAGAATCGAAGATACGTATCCGTGGTAAGCAACATAATAATAATGATATAATGATAATTCCGCAATCATATCCCGTACGCGTTATCATAATCTTTTATTGATTTTATTTATATTAAAGCTTAAAATACTAAGAAGGCAACTGTTTACCTAGGAAGTGTTTTTGTTTTGTTTTTTCCATAAACAGAACTTAAGTTTGAATTCGTAAACAAAACGCTTCTTAACAAACTAATTGCTAATATATTTGAAAAGAAATAATGAACTTACTAAAAACTTGCTATTTAAAACTGATAAGATTAGGAGCAGGATTAGATTTATCGTTTAATTATTTGAGGGATTTATGATTTTTTTAACAAGAAATAATTATTAACTGCGTTATATAATAATCTTATTTTTAAATTAGATCTAAAAAGACAACAAGTAATCAGTACCTAATAAGCTTTTACAAGTTAGGGCGATAAGATCAAAATTGCCTGTCTCGGCGACGTAAAGGGGCATACACAAATTGATTGGCGTTCCTTTTGCTGAAATAGTAAAATATAAATAATTATCGATATCTTTAAAAAACATGCTTACACTGAAAATATTGTAATGTATACTGAAATGATAATTATGTATATAATGTCACCTATTTCTAGGTTCAAAAGCTCAAAGGCCATTTTTTTAGGGGTGTCGACATATACTTAGTCTGGCCATAAATACTGTTACACTTAAAAATAAAAAAAATATTACATTTGAATTTCGAATCTGTCATTTTTATACGGTTGTTCATTGTGTTTTCTCATTTTGGCGCCAATACATTTTATAATATTTTGCGTTATTAAAATGGAGTGGGGTGATAAAGAGAACCGAGTCGCTGTGATTGCATTACACAAAGTAGGTATGGAGCCAAATGCAATTTTTAAACTCTCCATACCCTTGGTATTAGTAAAATGTTTGTGTACCGGGCTATTAGTAGGTACAATGAGACTTCCTCTGTTTGTGATAGAAAAAGATCTGGCCGTCCACGTAGTGTTCATACGAAAAAATACAAAGCAGTAAGGGAAAGAATTCGAAGAAATCCTGTCCGAAAGCAAAAGATTTTATCTCGGGAAATGAAGATAGCACCTAGAACCATGTCACTTATTTTAAAAGATGACTTAGGACTTGCAGCCTATAAGAGACGCACTGGTCACTTCTTAACTGATAATTTAAAGAAGAATAGATTGGTAAAATCGAAACAACTACTGAAGCGGTACGCAAAGGGAGGTCACAGAAAATTTTTGTTTACGGATGAGAAAATTTTTACAATAGAGCAACATTTTAACAAACAAAATAAACGTATTTATGCTCAAAGCTCTAAGGAAGCTTCCCAATTAGTCGACAGAGTGCAACGTGGACATTATCCGAGTTCAGTGATGGTTTGGTGGGGTGTTAGCTATGAAGGAGTGACTGAGCCATATTTTTGTGAAAAAGGTATCAAAACATCGGCACAAGTATATCAAGATACCATTCTTGAGAATGTAGTTAAGCCCCTTAACATCACCATGTTCAATAACCAAGTATGGTCTTTCCAGCAAGACTCGGCGCCGGGTCATAAAGCTCGTTCCACGCAGTCTTGGTTAGAAGCGAACGTTTCGGACTTCATCAGAGCTGAAGACTCGCCGTCGTCTAGTCCCGATCTTAATCCACTAGACTATGATTTATGGTCAATTTTAGAGATTACAGCTTGCTCTAAACGCCATGATAATTTGGAGTCCTTAAAACAGTCTATACGATTGGCAGTGAAGAATTTTCCCATGGAAAGAGTGCGTGCTTCTATTGATAACTGGCCTCAACGTTTAAAGGACTGTATTGCAGCCAATGGAGACCACTTCAAATAAGCTTTATATATTTTTAATTGTTTTATATTTATGTACTAAACTAACATAGTGTAAAAGTAATAAATGTTTTAAGCAGTTAAAAAAAATGTTTTTTCTATCTTACAATATTTATGGCAAGACTAGGTATGTTTAATTATTTGACAGTTATTTGACAGAAGAAAAGATTTTGACAGATTTCGACGGATAGTTTACTTTGATATCTCTTTGTGTTCTTGAGAAAAAGGATCTTGACAGTGAGACAATAAGACGGGCGACGAAGTGATCATATAAAGGATCTTTTTCCCTTTTGAGGTACGAGACTCTCAATATATGTTAGAGTTTTCTACTGTGTCTCATAAATATGTTATAATGTAAAGCAATTTCACTCTTAGGATAATCTGAGTTCTTTGACGGCTGATTGACAAGTTGTAAAAAAAAAAATTGTTCAGTTTTTCTTTACAGTTTATCATAGTCGTAGACATGATTTTTAACAGAGCAAAATTTTTCGCAGTCCAATTAAGGGCAATTCAACGTACCTATAAATAAGTTGCACTATTAGAAATTAAAAATATACTAGCGGCCCGTCCCGGCTTCGCACGGGTGGACAAAATTCTTAAAAAAAAATCTATTATTAAATATTTTTCCGTTAGCGCCATCTAGCGTCCGGTAGACGAACTACTTGCGGTTAACGCGTTGCTGTGGTAACGCATATACAATGGAAAAAGAGCGGGAAAACAGCGGACAGACAAACAACAAATTTGTGATCTTAGATTATAGATTAATCCATATATGTAATAACTTAGTTTTTCTACTTTTGAGACCAGTGGGTATGTCTCAGATTTTATGCTAGTAAAACTATAAAAAATACTTCTTATTATAAATGTAAGTGGAAGCGATAGAGCTATAATTTTTGCCCTCTAGAAAAGTTTGAACGAGCTCATAATAGACCCCCCGAATATTCAAGGCGGTCGACCTTACCCTTTTAATATTCAACATGAAATGTTTGCACACATCACTTTATCTAGAATAAACTCCGTCATTCGGTTACCAAAAAGAATTTCACTTTAGTTTTATGCTCGCGTTTAGAGGTTAACAGCAAAAAGGAATGCGTGAATAGGACATGACGCGCTTTCGGACCGTTCCGGAGACATTCAGCGACGCGTTTATGGGACTTCGGATCGTTGTCACATTATTGTATTACGCATACTGCTCTCTCCCCTATAATATAAACGATATTTTCTTTGTATGATAATTTATTTCTAAGTAGACTGTTTTTGTAATAGCCTTTTCATTTTATATTTTTTTTTCTTATTCCAAGGAATGGAAATTTATTATTTAAGTTTATTTTACGAGTCAGTCAAGACTTCGTATGCTCCATATTCATATAATAGTTCCTACTATTCGTGTTCAAATGAATATTTCAAAGAAGTAAGAGTAATTAGATAAGTTTATTAACCGCAACTGGTGAATAATATGAAATTTATTATTTCTATACCTTTAAATCATCTTATAATAAAGATAATATTAACGTTTTGTTAAAGGACCATTCATTTTGCCATCATAATTTTACAATAGTTACTTTACGTTGTTATAAGTGGAGCCAAGCCTGAAAATATCGTATTTCGCTAACAAAGGAAAAATTATCCCTTAAAAATAAAGAGACGTACAACGAAATGATCCCATATTTCATTGTACATCTGTATGTGTTTCTAGATCCTTTAACTTTGGAACGATATATTGGGTCCTTATTCAGACCGTTATAAAAATTACTGTATTTTATTTGTACAAGTATTTAAAAAAATACTTTAAGTACTTATGTCAACAAAATGTTTTTATTTTAAAATTATTGATACTAGAAAAATACCATTTATCTATATTTTTTTTGGTTTCGATACTTTCTCACTTTTTGAATACGGTTTTTCTATCAAGTTTTTGAGGAACTAAACGCAATAGTGAAGAAAATTTAAAAAAAAGCAGTTAGCAAAAAGGTAAGAAATAGGAAATTGAGTAGGTAAGCACCTACAAGCACCTACAAAGTTATAAAATAAAGATTTAAAAATAAATAATGCTTTTACACTCCCAAGTATATCACAACTTAAAGGGTTGCCTTGATCTAGAATCTTGAAATATAGCAAGAAATCTAGTTCCAAATAACTACGATTACAAATTAAACTACCGAGAACTTGACAAACCCGCATACTTTTCCAAGTATGCCTTAAGGAGTACTTGAAAATAATAGACAGATCTATTAAGATTTTGTTAACTCAATTACTCGAGTAGTCCTCCGGCTAGTGAGGGGATGGGGGTTTGAGTTTCGCCTGACACCTGACACAAGTTGAATTTTTATATTAATTTTTTATTTATTTATTTTACTAAATAAATAAATAAAATTCCTGCCTCCTAAGATGTAAATCCAGATATATGCATGTTCAATATTTTTAATAGTCTGTGTTTAGTTGTGTGAATATGTAATTGGTGTACTGTTGCTAGTTTAAAAGTTACCCATATTTTGTTAACTGTTGATTCGCCTGTAAAAATAAAATAAAATAAAAAATAAAGAAAATGTCGGTATTTTATTAGTTCATATACATCAATATTGTCAACACACTTTTGTTATTATATTCTAGAAAGAAAGAAGTTTCTTTGTCAGTTGTAAAGATCTTCGAATCGAAAAGTCAGAATGATGATAATAATAAAAACAAACATGATTATGTTTAAGTGTTTCATTTCAACCAATGGATGCGTAAGATTTATCAGGGGCTCCATTTTATAAACTAAAAAAAGGTTCAATTAGGATCAAAACTAAGTTGACATAACATGACAACTAAGCTATTGCCGTTAAGCTTACCTTGAATTCCCATCAGCCCGATGGCTGAACTGGATTGTGCATCTAGTTTTGCCACGGAACTAATTGTTCTCATAACACGTGCTTATCCTGTTATATCCTGTTTTAATATAAAATATTCTGTTTTAATCCCATTGACATAACATCTGCAAGTGAAACTGAGTAAACTATTGACTCACTTATATATTTTTTATTTTATTTTCCTTTTCCGTGGAACAATGACCTTCCTGCGGGTGTCCTGTAACTCGTTATAGTTAAAATAATACAAAGAAAAATACTAAAACAAAACATTAAATCAATATTAAAAAAAATATTACCAAGAAATATTTTAAATTTAAATAAAATAGATTAAAATACATTTTGTTTAAAAAAGAGGTGCTTGAGAAAATGTAAACGAAGAGTTTCAAGTGCATTTTTCTCAAATGCAATGTGTTTGCAATACGTCATGTAATTCTAAAAATGCGACTCTGCTACAATATTTCGTCATGACTAAATTATTTTAAGTTTCGTGTTCCATACGATTTGCTTTAGTAAAACTCAGGGGGTGTCTAATGGAGTGGATTGTCCGTGATTACCCCACGCTCGTTATCTTACAGTTTGATGTTGAATTACCTTGAAAGCTCATCCACAACGAATACGGGGAAAAGTTCACCTTAAGTCACGGGGATTACCCTCGAATAACCGACTCTAATTGAAATGTGACGGCTTCTATTGTGCCATACACTGATCTAAGGTAAATGAGACTATAATGGGCCCTACACAATAGGGATATCTCAATGGTAGAATAATGAATTGTTATAGAGCTGCTCATTTTAATCTTAGAAAGCCAGTGAAAGCACCCACGTCTTGAATGGGGGACTTTATAGATCCCCTGATATTATATTGTTGGGTTGAATGGGATTCATTATCGAAGAGAGATCTACTTCAAAGTTATATTTGACCGATTTTATCATGGATGCGGCTTTGTTAGTGCAATTTATTTTAATTGATGGAGCTAAATCTTTTGTTAATTTATAATGGAAAACGTGTGTTGTGAGCGTCAGCAAAAAATAAAGCACTCACGGGATATAGTGTTATAACTATCACAGTTTTTAATATTGAGAACCAAAACTTATATCAAACATTCTATTCCTTTGATTTTAAAATTCGCTGATTTTTGCCATCCCTAATTTTATAATAATGAAATATTTTTTTTTATATCAGCTATTCTTCTTAAGCCAATATGTAGTGCCTTTTTTAAAAAGAGTATTATAATATTGTTAAACTTTAATAATCCTGCTTACCCCTCCTTATAAGCTGAAATGCTCGAGTCACGTGTGGATCTACGTCCGGAGTCATCAGTGAGATTCTAACTCTGTCCGCTTGGTCCAAAGCTGACATTTCCACCGATATGCGGCCACAAGAATATAAATTAATTTTATATTAACCATAGGAAAGTAAGGTATAAAAGGGAGCATATCTTTATAATATACCAAAACTACAAGCAATTCGTTAGTAGGCGTGTTGACGGTTATTAAATAACAAAGCTGCTAAATGACGTCCCAAAAGCTAAATATATTAGTTAACTGGCGCAAACAAACTAACGTTACTGAATTAACTTATCATCCCAACTACTGTGGAATAATGAAATTTCAGCCAGTTCTAATCAACACTGTGACGTATTGCCGTCTGGTATTATTAGCCGCATTACCCTGGATATTTAATAAATCATCTGTTGGAAAGCAAAGTGAGAGGTGCATTAGTTGGGATGTCACGTGGCAATTAACATTTCGCTCATATGCAGGGTTGACAATGGCTGACAAACCACGTTTAGGTATTAACGATAACAGTGAACATCAAGATAATTATGCCTTCAATGCTGGGGAACAATTATAGATGAAAACACTGTAAGGAGTGTGGGCTACTTCACTTTTTAATTAAGCAAAAATACTCTGTTAAAGTAAATTAAGAAAAAAAGAGTCATATAAAACGTTACCAAATTAAAAACCCTTAAAATTTCATTTATACTTGCTATATTCGTTAGAAAATAAGTATTTTTTTTTCGGTTTTAATATTAAATTATTAAACTACGTTGCCTTTTTTTAAAGCATTTTATAATAATGAAATTATATTCGCAGGTGTATATTGTAAAATTTTGTAGGTATTTTACCAATAAATTTAGATTAAGGTAATTTCTATTACGTGATTTCAACTTTTCATAAATAACAGTCAATCAAACACAACACAAAAGCGAAGAATACTTTATATAATAAATTGATGCTCAGCATATTCTATATATATCCATATGATTGAGGAAAAGAGCAAAAATTTACTATTTCGAACTCCTTCATTCTTCGAAAGGTACGATGAGCCATTGATACATAGAATTGATATACATATATATATATATTTCGGGGGGAACGTCAGGATTTTGGTCCGAACCTTATGATATCATAACCGATAATCCAATATCATATGGGCAGAGTTAGAAATCGTGCACTGATAAGATGTAATTTTTGGACACAGTATTAAGAACCACGTAGCACGTAACAAACCTGTTATAATAAGGTACTTAGCGAAACGTAGGACAGTTCCGTGACGAAGCGCGGGAAATCGTAGTTTCTTATGTTCGCCGGCTAGAGGGCGCGCTTGCGTTTCGTTTAATGTCCGTACTCATGACCGGATACGACATATATATATCTCGCCTGATGGTATGCGAAGTGATCAAGGCTGTGATGCGCTTGACTAGAAGACTTGAAGACCCATAAATTGTATTTATCACTGAAACACAGACTCAGGTAAAGAGTTCCACTCTTTAGCGGTACGTATTACAAAATTGGAACCGAAACGCTTAGAGCTACTCTTTGGTATATCAGCCATAAAACGGTGGTGCCTATTTGTAAGTCTGGTTATCTGGTTGTCTGGAACAAGGATGTGCAATTATGCTGCACACTCTCCGAAATGAATCATATAAAAAACGGATAGGGGCAGGCGCAGATGCCCCTTCTGGGATTCCATACCAGGACCGCCGCCGAAAGGCAAGATAGCTACCGTTGCACCAAACGGTCCTAATAATTGCAATGTTTAAGTATACTTATTTAAAATATACTTGTCGACCTTGTAGTAGTCAACGATGTAATGAAGCCATAACACAACTATTATTGTGATAATAGAATTATGTTGTTTTTTGTGGATTATATATGATGACGATGTATAACAGTGTAAATGTCGTTACTTCTCCTTAAGCTGACCAGTTTTTGCGCCCGTTCTTCAAGTCAGTTTAAGACGTCCTGAATAAGTGGCAGGTAAAAATGTTGGTTTTAAAAAAAAATAAATTTAAGTTATTTTTATTTCATTTTATTTCGTTTCAGTCCTAGCTAGAGGAAGATCTAGGTCCCTACATAAGCGACATTATAGGGTTAATGATGATACTTTATATGCGAAAGAGAAAATATACTCTACGATCCAGTTTTATTGCACTGTATATTCATCGTATCGTATTCGCTTCATTTGTTAAAAAAACAAAACCCCTTTTCGCCCGGTCCGTTATTAGACTAACTTTCTACTCTCAATTAACGAGTTATTCATAGTTTTACTAAAACCGAATTTAAAAGCTTTTGCGAATGGTAAAGGTATTTTTTATTAGTAAAGAATTTTTACGTTTATTTGTAAACCATTTGCCTGCCGATTTTGCTTTAGTTCAGAATATTAAGTCAATTTAACAAAATTCAATAGCTCGAAATGTTAAAAGAACATTTTCTAAATCTTTCATTACTGCTTTTAATAAATAAGGTTATCTGATAGGTTGGTATAATTCTTTTGCAAATGTGGCGCTAGCATTTTCAGAATTGATATTTTAGAGCTGATTTTTTAATACCTTATTAATATAGTTCCGCCGTCCCCAATTTTTCATTGGACAATCAGACTTACAAATAGGCGCTAGCGTTATATGGTTGATATACCAAAGAGTCGCACTAAGCGTTTTGGTTCCAATTTTGTTATAAGTACCGCTAAAGAGTAAACTCTTTGCCTGAGTCTGTGTTTCCTGATGAATACAATTTAGGAGTCTTAAAGTCACGAGTGAATAGGTATCTTCTAGGCGAGCGCGTCACATCCTAGATTTCTTCATCGTTTACCAGATGCCAGGCGTCAGAGTCCAGGCGAGATAGTGGTCAAGCGCCTATTTATCCAGTCAAAGAGAAATGTCACTTATAGCCCATAGGACCCATTCTAGAAATAGTACAGTAATAAAAGGCTTAGTGAATTGAGAGTAGATTGCACATTGCAAATTACTCAAATCTACTGACTAGACAGCTGACTTTCTTGATAAAGCTCGTAGTAATAGCTTTACTGGCTGATATGTTAATCAATCAGTTATAATTAGCATGTGAACGTATATTAATCTAAATGTATCAACTAGTTTTCATTAGTTAGCTGACCCGGCCACTCGTTGTTGTGTCTCAGTTATAGATGTCGCTGTACCGAAATGAATCGCGCTAATGTTTCGGTTCTACGACTACACACATAGCTAACCGTTCTTAGCCTTCTTGAATGTTATTCTTAGGCACTATGGTAACGCGTTTTTATGGAAAAAGAACGGGAAAAAGAGCGGACAGACAAACACACAAACCACTGTGATCTTAGATTATAGATTATAACTAACATATGTACATGAACTATTATTTATGTTATGATATATATAAATCAACTGACCAACTCCATCTATCCAAGGTTCGATCCCAGCCGAGTCATGAAAAATGAACTTTTCTATACTGGTTCCGGTCGAGGTGATGTGGTACAGTCATTTTTTTCTGAATACTATAAGTACAGGTGTTTTAACTTAATTTGGATTTAATTTTACTAAAACCAGAAAAGTAAAGGACCTGACCTTGGTAACTTAAATAAATAATATTGTTGAATAACTCTTGGGTGTCTACACTGTTAAAAAATCAGTATTCAAATACAAATAGTGAACTTTTATCTGTACAAAGAAAAACTAGATCTTTGCCAACCCTGTGTATCTTGTTTTGTCAGCCACAGTGAACAAGTTGTCCCTGGAGGCAGACACAGTCTTAGAATCAGTAATGACAGTAAGGAGGTAGAGAATAATGAATCTTTGGATTAACCGTTAGTTAGAACTTCATTTATACTGTCTAAAATAGATTTATATTCTTTGGCATAACATAATACGAAAACTTATTCCTTTCAAACTGGAGATTTGGTGGTGTCCAGCAGAGTAGAATAGCACCAAGTCTCCATACTTAAGGGTGACATCAAAGACGACTAATGGAACCATATACTTCCTGTAGACCACTTAAAAAGGCAGCAACGTTTTCCATACTTTTGCATTTCACTGGAAATAAAAAAATCATGAATTGATTTTTCTGTATTTAGCCTTGATATAAATTTAAAAAGTCAACATGACAATTACACGCGTTTTAAAAGAATTTACAAAATTTTCTGATATCTATTGTTTATTTGATTGAAAGAGTGTTGTCATCTGAACAATTATCCTGGTATTCAACTGGCTGTTTGATTCTGTATTCGTTGGTTTTTATTTGAATGCAACTTGATTCAAATTAGTTCTGCTGGGGTGTAATTTTTAACGTATTAAATAACCTAATGCTTATCGTGATTAATAACCTTTAAGTAATTACACTACTTATACTAAAATTGGGAAAACCGTACCTAACCTAGCGGTTATTTCAATAAATATTCATATTAAATTATTAGGTAGTATTCATAATTATAACAAGTTGAATTTATCTGATACTTCATGAATAATTTAACTCTGTCGTAATCGTCCTAAATATTGCGACTTGTAATATTCCACATTATTCCAAAATTCCAAAATACTAATGTTTGCCAATATAGGGAGATATTCTAGACGGATTGCATATTTCTTAATGCAGTCTCTAAATTGCTCTAGATTCACTACTTCGCTCCACCCGGGGAGATCTCGGTATGCCGCATAGATGAGGTAACTATCTCTAATTTAATGTTACAAGGCTATAAGGTAGGCCTTGCTGTCAGTTGAGTTGAGCACTGTTTTGCAGTAAAGGCGGGAAAAAACAGGACCGATCCCTACGAATAACATGTCCTAAATTCTCTTATTACACTTTTGTGCCATGTGTATTACAGCCTAGATTAACACTAACCTCTTTCATCCCGATGATGTCCCATAAGGCTGCTAAGAGACCACAACCAACAGAGGACGAGTAGAAACGAGATTTAAGAAGACGTTAAATGTTGGCTTTACTGCGATCACAAACCCGCCTGCCTAGCGTGGCTATTATTGCATCGTCCAAGTATTCCTGGGAAAGGAAATGGCCAGCAATGAATACTAATGTGATGATAACGATGATGATATTGCTGTCAAGAATACGATAGAAAAACTTTTTATTGAATGAAAAACACGTTTTTTCTCAATAATTTAAAGTTTTATAATTTGTATATATTTTATGCATTTTCAATGCGATCTTATAAGATAAATTATTATAATAGAAAAATACTAAAAAAAAATCGACTCGGGTCACAAAGTGAAGTTTTTCTAGTATTTTTCTATTATAATAATTTATCTTATAAGATCGCATTGAAAATGCATAAAATATATAAAAAAATATAAAACTAGTCTATGTTTGACGAGCATTTTGCCTAAGCAGGAGTGACCCTAACCTTAAAACTACGGATTTGAGTCTCGAAAGGGGAAGGTGTTTGTAGTATAATTACGAGAATTTGTACCTGAGTTATGGATATTTATACCTGTCTCTGTGAATATTACTTATCTATGTATCATATAATTATGTAGTCTATCCGTTACATTTGTAGGTATCCATAACACAAGCCTTGTAGTGCTTTCTTTGGGCTAGAAAATGGGTGTGAATATATAAATTTATTGTTATTATTACTAGCTGACTCGGCCACGCGTTGCTGTGGCTCAGTTGTTATCAGTTAGTTTTGTTACATTTATATTATCAGACGTCATTAAATAGTCATAGTGAAGATTTTATAGTGACGCCGCCATAAAGATGCTTCCTATAATAAGTCTTTTACTTTCTAAGAAGTGTAGAAGTATAAATGCGATAAAAATATAATTTGGTGCAATGGAAAAATAAGAGAAATACGCCTTCATTTTATATATCCTCAAATAATTTTAATTTACTTATTTCTTTAATTTTCCTCAAAGGTATAGTAGATATAAAATACTTTGTATCCCTATCACGGGTACTTTTAAGTATCTCGTTGGTAATCGGTCACTTTCTCCACTCGATAAACAATCGCTCCCGCTACATCTAGCTTTTGTATCCGCGCCCTTACGGTTTGTGTGACGGCTTACTCCTAACCAAGAACCGTAGTAACTTACAGAGTGGTTTATCAGCGATTAAAATTTCAATATTAACATAAATATATAAATTTAAATAAAAAAAAATTGTTGGTTTAGAGCACAGAATAGTAAAACAGTAACGCCATCTAGTACACCAAAGCGGTACTAAAACAAAGAAGTAAGCTGTTATTTATTATACATAGCTGAACCGGTCACGCGTTGCTATGGTAACGTTAATTGATTATAAAAACTGTTATTCTTAGGCTTATGGTAACAATGGTAACTATATATGGTAACAAACCCACACAATCTTTATATATATAATTCTTCTGTGAGTGTGTATGTCACTGAACTCCTCCTAAACGGCTGGACCGATTTGAATGAAATTTTTTGTGTGTGTTCAAGGGGATCTGAGAATGGTTTAGATTCACAAATCAGCCCGGCAGATGGCGCTGCAGTCGGCACAGCAACGCGTGGCCGGTTCGGCTAATTCTTTTATATAGTAGATATTATCCGTGTATGTTACAAGTTTTACTTCTTTATGCATTAGGCTAAGTGACTTTAGAAATAAAATATCATCATCTGCCTTTTCAATATTATCACTACTGGTATTTCCTTTTGGACGAAAATACCGTACCGAGAAAGGGCCATAAACCATCACATGGGATCAGTGCGGCTTGGTTGGTGCTAGCATGTAGCCTAGACGAACGCTTGAAAAGCGCCAATAAGCTCAAGATAATAAAATCTTGGTTAAAGATCTGACAATTGGTTCTTGCGAAAGTTGCATTATCTTTGCAATTGCAGAGCGAACATGTAAACCAATTTTAACCAAATTATAGTTTTAAAAACTAAAACTAAAACGACGTGATTATTTGATAATTCAATGGATCGGTGATTATATGTAGTTTATTTTGAAATTATAAAAGAGTTGATTGTCGTCTGATTATGGAAAATTATGTTAGTAGGCCAAAACAGTTGATTTATTTCAATGATGGATTGAAATACCTTATTATAAATAATTGGGATTTCTACTTGAAACGGTTAATTAGCTAATAAGCCTTTTTGATTATATCAATAAGTAGCAACTTAGCTTTTATTAAAAATAATGTATCTATGTGACGTTGTTGACTATTCGGTATAGTTTACGTTAAATACCAACTGCTTGTCCAAATGATCATATTGTTAGAAGTTTCCTAATTTACTGATCTAAAATACACGGAACAGCCAACGTATTCCAAATTTTAAAACACTCTTTAAAGTATGTCAAATTGTTTGCGATATAATACGTAGTCAACATGTTAAAAACTTAGCTATTGCAACGGCATTTGAAGCTGGATGTACCCGCTTGACTTGAAGCAACATCGATTTAAAAGGACAAACGTACTAACATTACGTGAAGTTTAATAGTACGGTTTATAGAAAAATCTCGACCGAATACATTATATGAGAATTTATAATAATAATAAATATTTCTTACACTCACACCAATTAGCCTTGCCCAAAATAAGCACTGTAAGGCTTGTACTAGGGTAACGGATAGACATACATATATAATACATAGATATGTTATAAACCTAGAAATATATATAAACAGCCATGACTTAGGTACAAATGCTCGTATTCAACATACAAACATCTGCTCCTTCCGGGATTCCAGGACCGTCGATGCGAAAGGCAAGATTGCTAGCGTTGCACCTAAAAGTCGTCGACCGTTAAAACAAAAAGAATTATTTAAATTCAAACCTTGTCGACTATATTTGTATCTACTTGGTCTACCTACGTATACTCATATTATTTTTTGGTAGGTGGTTAGGTCCATTATAAATTTTATTGATTAAGTATTTATTTTATTAAATAAATTTATATTTACTTTAAAAATAATGATTTTTTACTTTCTGCCTATTCACACTTTCAAATTGTTTTAGATTTAGGTAGAGGGTATTTCCTTGTTTCAAAATAAAATAAAGATACAAATCGTGTTTGATGTTAACCGCATAATCAACATGTTTACTTTTATTTTAATATACAATTCAAATCCTTTCATTTGGGTTCACTTACCCCGCTCGGGTATGTTCGCTGAATTCAGTAAATTCATCCCCTTCCACATAACTACCCCCCTTCCCTTCAAACAGCCAATTTTGTAATACACAAATAAATCCTTTCATTTGATACCCCACTCTCTCTTGATCACCCAATAACTAATAAAGGGCACAATCAATTTTTCTTCAAACATTAAAAGAAATTTTTAAAACAAAATCAACTAAATGAAAATCGGTTCACCCGTTCGAGAGCTACGATCCCACGTAGACAAACAAACAGAAACACACGTCAAACTTATAACACTCCTTCCTTTTCGCGTCGGGGGATAATGAGAAATCTTATCTTTATAACTAATTCAATACGCTCCCCGGGAGTTACAAGGACACTTAAACGTAGAATACAAATACACGCACGAGAGGGCGAACTTATTCAATATTGGCTAAATCTAAGATAAATAAACTACCAAACTGAGAAGTAACGACGTAATTAAACACTATGTGAGTAGTAGCTACATTTGGAATTTAGACTGTTAAAGCTATGGTCAAATACCAAAATGCTTCTTCAAATCTAAGTATAACTAAAAACATCCCCTTCTTTTGAAATTAAAACTTCAAGTGGGCGAAATAGGGGCACAATTGTAGTATCGTAGACTATAGATAAAAAAAGATATTTTTATTATAAATGCTACATGTCAAAATGCTTTCGCAAAAAAAAAAGATTTTATTTGATTTTATATCTACATGCCGATTTTGAAATTCGTAAATTAAACATCGTGAATTTCTTCACTCAAGATCAAATGATACCTCGGTCCAAAACATTCCATATGTTGAATAAAACAAACATTTCTATTGTTAGACAGTAGCTGGGCTGCGTGTAGCAGACTTTAATGATAGTAACTCGAAGATTTCGTGAAATCCTCCTTGTATCATTTCGACTGCAAGAGTTTCGTATTTTATTGAACACGATAAGTCTCGGTTTCCATCGCAAACGATGTGTGTCGTTAAGCTAAGTCAGAGGCCTAATGCTTCCTAGCTCTTACTAAGTACACGCCTTTTACACGCGCTATTTTTAGGCTTAGTGATAGGCGATAATTAGTTACTAACAAATAAAATATGTCATCACCAAAATCATTAATCAGACTGCCGCTTGGTGCAACTGCAGCAAGCCTACCTTCTACGCCAAAGGTCCCGGGTAAAAATCCGGGTTGGGGCATATTTTTGTGTGATAAGCATCAGAATTTGTTCCCGAGTCATGGTCTTATATACATATCTATCATTGTATACTATAAATTTTTCAGTGCCCAAAGTACAAGCTCTGCTTAGTTTGGGACTTAAACAAAAGAATATTATACATATACCTTCCATCAGTACAGTCGCTGATTAGTATATGGATGATGATGAATGTATTGATACCTCAATTCAAAGCACATAGATTTCTAACTTGTAATAAATGTTGGGAATTGTTATGTTGTGAGCTGATCACTAATTTATGGAGTTAACGAAATCCAGACGAAGTTGGTGTGTACCTGTTTTATTAATGCGTAATTTATTTACGCGTAAGTAACGCGTAATTTAAGTAATTAATAAATAAAAATACAGTTGTGCACGTAAGTATGGTGGAGGAACGAATGAAAGGAAACGGCGCAGGCGACGTCTAGAACGCTAAAAAGCTTACGATGTAAGAACATGCTGTGAAGTACTTACATCACACCATGTCCTTACAATAAACATTGTTATCGTTAAGTCTAACTTTATTTTAGAGTTGCATTTTGTTCCGTATAGGAAATACTTTTTGACATAAAATATATAGTAATAGTATTAAAAAAAGAAAGAGTTTGTTGACCCATTGCATACATTTTAAACAAAACATATAATTTCATAATGAAACTTAAAAAAAAAAACAAGCATTGATAATACATTATTGCCAATTATGCAAGAATATATAGTGAGCCGTTTCGAATCCGGCAGAGTGGAATAGTAAAAGGCGACTAATGATATTAAAGATAAATCACCTTGCACCTTCCTAAGTCTACAAATTGAGTAGCAGCGTTTTTCGAGTTACGTTATTTTACTGCGGTCTCCAATCCGCCTGCCAAGCGTGGAGATTATGGCAAAATCCCCCATTTTTGGAGGAAGCTTCCATCCAGCAGTTGACGTCTTGCTGCGGAGATGATGGTTGTGTTGCACAAAATTTGGGAAATTAAACAACGTACTAAGTGTTGATTGAATGCGATAAAATGTGTAAGAGACTTGATGTTAGTTTTATGTGTATTTATGAAAATTTGTTTAAGTTACTGATTATATAACACTTAATCTGTAGGTATACATGAAAATAATATCGAGTGATCATGTGGTTAAAGATATCGACGTGAAACTCAAAAAACTATTCGTGTGATGATATTATGCATTTTTATAGTCACATGAAAGATATGAAAAGACGTTTGTAGATGAGTCATTTATTCTATAAGCTTAAAATTTATGGTAGACATAAAATTCAAATATGGTAACGCAAAATACAGCGTGCTAACCACTCGAACACGTTGGTCATTAAATTTATAGCATTAGCACTTAGTATCTGGGTGTTTAGGGTTAACTTTTGACTTTGTCGATTTTTTGTTTCAACCTTCACCTTATTTGGTGAAAACTTGGTGATTTAAACTTTCAGAAATGTATTTATCGTAGTCATTTTTATACTATGACTATTGCCAATTGCACAAAGAGGCATGTCTTTCTTAAGAAAATTAAATAGAATGAGGTATAACGCACTATATGTCCAATGCGGATTAGTGGGCGTCAACGACTACACAGATGTAGCTGGGACTAACGAGTTAATGTACATTCCAAGCACAGTGAAGTTCAAGCTGAGAAATTGTTGGTCACCCATCCTATGATTTGCGAAAGTTGCTTAATCTCTGTAATCTCAAAGCCAATCCGGTAACCGTTGCGTCATTAAGATCCTCAGTAAGTTTCAGTAATTGTTAACATAATGGGTTATGGATGACGACCATCGTGATCAAGTGATCTGTATACCGGTTTGACAATCTAGCCGATGTCCCAGGTTCTATCCCCGGCCGACTCAATATAGAAAATTAAGTTTTCTAAATTGGGTATTGTGGTTCCGTCACAAGTACTTTAGCTACTTGGCTTAATTCAGAACAATGTACAAGATCATTGTTTAATATTTAGTTATTTATTAGGCAGAAGTTTCACTTTAACCGCTACCTGAGGAATGGAATGTCTAGTAAGACCCTTTGAAACTTATTGTTAGTTGGTACAATACCTAGAAGTCTTTTTCATCTTCGTAATAGTAAAAGAACCTAATCTAGTCGACACAAACTAGATCCATTCAATCATCAAAGTGACTCAATATTATTTAGAAATAAATTATTATCTTTCATTTCCAAATAATGTTCGCTTTGATGATAAAACAGTTCTCCAAATTATTAAGTTCTACAGATTATTAAGTCTAGAAATGTGTTTCATATTACACGACGCTCACATTTGACAAAGTTCCATGAAGTCAAGTTTGCACAAAAACAATAACAAGAAGTCATATTGACCCGAGTGAAAATTCAATTCAAGTTATAACAGTTTGCTTGCTTGTTCAGCTTTTGTAAACATAGTTGAACTCGTGGACTTGAGGGACTATTTGTCCAAGAGCATGCAGTAAGAAAAACAATTTCTTAGTTATTTTTAAGTCTATATGAATTTTAAAAGACCGTTTAGTCTGTAGAAACTAGTAGTTATAGCCTGATCTTGTCTTAAAGAGTATCTTCAGACCCAGAATGTCCTGGTACCACAACATGTTAAATTTTCTCAATTGATTTATAGAGCATAATCAGACACAGTACATAATCAGAGGTATATGTTTGACTTTGAGCAGAGAGAAAATAGAATGGAAAAATTTGACAGCGATACAGGTTGATGTGCAGTTGTCTGTATAATGAAAATGCTTCATAGCTGACATATAATTTTCGGAGAAATTATTAAAATACGATAAGTTATCATAAAATTAAAATAAATAAAATGTCAATTTTTCTTATCATAAACAACTTCGATGTAATCCAAACTGTATTTGTTTCTCTGTCCACAAACTTATTTTTTTTATTTACAAAATGTCAACCTGAAATGCTTTTATTAGATAATGTTGCTATGATTTGTATAGTGCATGAATTTGCTATTAAAGCAGCTTCCCCATCTCATCCCACTTCAGATAAATTTTGGATCAATAAATAAAAATAAATAATCAGATTATTCGTGAAGCAGTTATATAAGCATATTATTATTAATAGTAGACAAAGTCCTATTTGCATTTTCGACCGAGGGATTGCATGAGATGGTGAACACTATGTGTGGTGCACTGGAAAGGCATGAAAGTGAAAACAATAGTTTTGCAATGAGAAGAGAGTCTGACTGATTATGCAATTACGATAGGAAGAGAAAAAGTGGTCATGTGGAAGAGTTTGTGTACCGTGGGTCAATGTTTACAAGGAATGGAAAATAAGAAATAGATATTGAAAGGAGAGTGAGTGCAGAAAATCGAGTGAATGAGGTGTGCACGCTTCTATGAGCAGCCAGAAGTTGACAATAAAGGTCCGCCTGGCTGTGGTACCGACTCTAATTAATGGAAGTGAATCTTGAGTTTAGCAGAAGAAGCACGAATGAGTCATTAGTGGAAATAAGAGCTTTAAGAGTGGAAAGAATTTGATGGATAAAATAAGGAATGGTGAGATAAGAGATTGGTGTGGTGTGGAAGAAGATATAGTGACAATGATAGAAAAAGGACAAGTAGAAAGGATGGAATAAAAAAGATTGACAAGTATTTGGGGAAAATTTGTAAGGGCAAGTGGGTAACAGCAGACCAAGGCGAACTTTTTACAAAATTGCGTCGTATTATAGATACCATTTGCAAAATCAACAATCTACTTATAGTTATACATGTTAGGCTTCAAAACGTATTACTCTCATAAAGTGTACAAACAGCGAGTGAAATATTTACACGCCTCATAGTATAAAATGTTTGAGAATTATTGACGTCCGTTAATAAACTGAGTTCAAAAAATCGTATTTTAATCAAAGAATTCGTATCGTGGTTTTCGCAATATTCGACGGCAATGATAATCATAAATTATAAAGCTCCTTGTTTTCTAACAATGCCTAGGCAGGCATATTACCTTGATTTCAACAAAACCAGAAATTGGTAAGCAATTCTTATACTTATTTATGTTCCAAACACAAAAATTATACATCTCGTGGAGCTTTTCTGTAAAAATACAAACGCTCTCTGATATCTACACTTACAGACTGTAAGAGCAAATGGAGAATTTCTTTTTTGTTTAATGAGATCGTAGCAAGACTCAGGCAAATAAGCTTATTTTATTAATTTCCCCTACAGTTGTTTTATTTAATTTAGAAAGTAAGTTAGACGATCGTATTGATTCGACATGAAGCCTTGCAATTACCATTAGAATAATTAAGAAGTATGGAGAATAATATAATTTTATAAAAAGAGCTAACAATTTTTTTTTCAGATATTTACGTAAAAAAAAAGATAAAGGCTTTTTATTCAAGTTACATTCGAGTTAGTGTTTATGGCCACATTAAGAGCTTGAATCTCGAGAGATTTAAAGAAGCAAATTTAATCTACTGTAACTTCAATTAAATGTATTTTTTTTTTAATAATATAGTTTTATTTTATTATGTGCTCGTTTTTATACCTTTGATTAAAAATAAACGCACATTTTAATAATGATTGGGTTTCCTACGTAGTCATTGCTTGCATTATTGAAATAGTTTTTCATATTTGCTACATTTTAATATAACTTTTTATTATGCTTTAATGTTCATTTTCTTTTATTACGATATACGTATTTATCATCAAATTTATTATAACTTTTGTCATATACAACTTCCAAGTAAATTTATGTTTCTTTTTTTCCATAAATTTGTCTATTATTATTTCTGAAAAAGGTTTTTTCTCTTGTTATTAAAAAAAAATGCGAAAAACATTGGTGAATTTTTTCTTGCAAATTAGAAATATTAAAAATACCATTAAGAGCTAAATGGAAAAGTGGCTAGCGAATTCACGCATTAATTGCAAAACGTAGCATTTTTAATAAAAATATTTTTTACGTAATAATAATTTATTGATATTTTGAAATGTAAAAGTAAAAAAAAGTACCATAATACTATTTCAGTAAGAAAAAAAAATTCGTTGACATCTTTATTGTCTGCTGCTTGCATGGTCTTTTGACGAAACCATGACGTAAATAAAAAGCCATACAAATAGTTATTAAGTAGCTCCATAACAGAATCTGACTAAAATATATTATTTAAGTGTTTTTATTTCAGTATTATTTTAACAATATAATTTTATAAATAATTTTACAAATAAAAGAAAAATTTTAAGTGCATGGATTTTTAAATCGAGCCATAGTGATTTATTCTATATACCAGATTGAATAATAAAGATTTTTTTCAATTATGGTATGAGACTGGGTGTTTCGGTACCGTCGTAGTTTTCAACTTCCATACTACAAGTATTTTAGGTACTTATTTTGCGTTCAGAATAATGTATGTGATTTTGTCTAATATTATTTAACTGCAAAAATTTTATATGTAATTTTTGTAGTGAAAATTTCATTAGGTATAAAACTTGGTCATGCTTTGCATGAAGGAAATACAGAATCGTCAATAAAGGCTTCATTATACAGTAAATCAAATTAAACATATTTTTATTAGTGTTGGCTTTAGCTAGTAGCGCTCTTTCTGCTGTAATTTTCATGCTTTCCCAGAATATCTCTATAATCTTCGATGTAATATTAATTATAACTAAAATGAACATTACACCTTCACTTCACTTAATTTCGAATTGTAGATTGTATAAAATGGATATTTTTCAGTTTTTGATCTTTATTCAGCGAAAAGAACTTAAGCGTACAGATTTTCCTAGAAACCGTTTAAAAGTCAAAAGTCATTGAAACTTCGGATTTGAACAATTTCTCCGGTAAAACTGAGCCGAATCTCAAACGAATATCGCGACTGGCAACATTACTTTTTAAAACCTTAGTTTAAGCCACTATTCGATTCAAAGTGGGCCCGATAAGTTTTCAACTTTGAGTGCACTCCCGGTTTTAACAGGAACTTTAGTACCTACGGCTAAAAATAACTTACCTGCATTTTACTACGTAAGTTTTGCGGTATTGTAAATATTGTAATAACATGTCTTTTAAAGTTTTCATTCATTATTTTATTTAAATTTGAGGTAAGAGAAATATAGGTTGGTATTAGTTTATTATGTCTCTCATGGTAATGAAAGAACCTCAATTATTGTCGTTTATCATATAATCTTTTGATTTTGCAAAAAAAATTAAGTTATTTTTAATTTTCATTTTTATTAAATTTGGAATAGATATTTTAGAGTGTAGTTTGATCTAAGTATATGCAATTTAGGGGATTTATTATTCATTAATCTTTTATACCATGTTACTTAGTTACTTTCTTATAGCCGTAGGTGCACTTATGTAAAACTTGACAGGGTTTTTGAAAGATATATATATATATATATATCTTTCAAAAACCCTGGCAAGTTTTACATAAGTGCATATATATCCAAAGTTAAGGTTTCTTTTAAGGGCCGACAGAAGCAAAACAAATCACAATAATTTTTTAACTTATTCATGGACTTCACAAACTAGACTTTAAGTAGAAAATAAGCTAATAATTGGCATTTGTGGGTAGGTTGATATTACGTTTTATTCATTGATATTTAACATGCCTTTATAAGGTCGAGGTGTACTAAAAATACTAGCTGTACCTAAACAAAGTGTAACAAGCTGAAAGTAGCCCTCTTCTAGTTTTGGTATAATCATGAAAGTCATCTAAACTACTTGTGCCTATACCCACCTGGGTATAGGCACAAGTAGTTTAGATGACAATACAATAATATAGTACTAATGATCTGGTCCAGTTGATAATGCAGCTTAAGTGTAGGAGATAGAATCTAGGGAAGAACCCATTAGGCTTATTACTTGTGAGCGATATATATATATATATATATATATATATATATATATATATATAACAACAGGGTAAAAGTACTCTGCAGAATGGGATAAATTTAAAATGGACGTATATGACAATGGACAAGTATGACTCAATCTTCATTTTTAAATAAGCATCTTTGTCGTAGAAGTTTGGCCTTTAGGCCACTAATATTTGGAACTTATTAATCCATCTAAGTCATAGTAATTATGAATGCAGGTGGTGGTTATGCTTCAGTTTTTTGGTGATGATTAAAAAAATGGTTGTAGAAACCCATCAATTCCTAGAACAATCCATAAAGAATAAAAGTAGTGGTTTGATATAGATCAATGTTTAAAAAGAATAAAGGGTCAAGCTAAACAAAATCTAAGAACATGAAAATTGGCATATGTTGTTTAGAGACAGTAATATGGTGACACTAAATTAGTCTGCTGCTGGATCTGAAATGTGTGAGATAGAACACTGGGATGTTTACTAGGAAACCTAACTAGTATGTTCTCATTACATTCGCCGTAATTGGACTAATTTATTTCACGAAATACCGAGAACATGACTATAAAACTAGGAGGTGGCTGGTGAAACTATAGATTTTTTTGATAATTTTTTTTTTTAAGTTTGCTTATAAATAAGATAAATTATTTTTATAGAAAAATACTATAAAATCGACTTAGATCACAAGTGAAATCTCAGGCGGGTATTGAACCCGCAACCTTTGGAAGTCCGGTACAATGCTCTCACAATTGAGCTTCCGAGCCTTGTGAACACCCGTCGAAATTTTCAAGTACCTTTCTAATTTTTCGCTGTAGACCAGCGTCGTCTCATCAATGAGAGGGACATTTTTTTTTGTTTTCTAAACTATATTTTTTTAAAGATTTAATATTTACTTACTCTATCATAATGATTATAAGTATCTGGGAGATGTGCCCTTTTTGAATTTCTTGATTTAAAATCGAGCAATACCGCGAAATTGAACGTGAAAAAGTCAATTCAGAAGACATTAAAGATTTTAAGAAATGGGCTCAAATAAATTTTAAAGCTAAACCTCTATCAGTGAGAAGTTACGAAAAAGCTGTACCGAAAAATCAAGAGGTTACTTTTCAAGTGTCGACTTATTATGAATTTGTTTTTGACCCAAGTAAACCTGGTGAAGTAATCGCACTTCTAAAACTTTATAGATAGTGACATTTCCCAAGAAGTTTACATTCTTTCAAAAGTAAAAGGTACTTGTAGTAGCTTACCTAACCAAGCAAATTTAGCTTATAGTGGCAAAGTACTTATAAATCATCGAAAAATTGCTGACATTTCAAAGGTGAAACAATACGTACCGGCAGAATTTATAGACTTTTATGAGGAAATTCTACAATGGCCAACTACTACCGAAAGAGAGCCTTCAGAAGAAGATTTTTAATAAAAGTTCATTACTCATCATTAATATTAGTAATATGTTTAATTTTAGATGCCACAAATAAAGTTTTTTTTTTAATTTATTGTACTCAAATCAGTAAATTTCGAAAAGGGCACATCTCACAAATATAGAGTATCTAATAACACATCCATATTAATTTTAAAATAAATCAATTTAGCATTTTTCAAAGGCTTATTAACATCACAATATAACTCAATACTCACTTTTAGAAATTATACACTAGTTTGAAAAAAAATTAGTTTTTTTCAATTCCTGAATATTTTAAATTTTCAGAGATGTGCCGTTTACGAAATTGCATATTCAATTATTATCAACTGTTTCAGTATTGCAATGTGTTATTCTTGGTTTTTAACAACTTGCTCGTTCTCGCCTTTTATGAAATATCCAAATGTACCACTAATTGCCTACACCCTTAGTTGAGAATATAAAAGATAAGTATACTACACAAATAAAAAGTATACTCAAGAAATATTACTTAAAAGATATATTATACCAAATCCCAACATCAGAGGTAGGTTTCACATCCAAGCAAACCAAGTAAAAATAAAAGGGCAACTTATGGCTTCACAATCTTTAAATTTAATATTTTACCTGACTGTGTGATATGTAGTTTTTTTAAGAAAAAAAACAGTTTGATTTTTTTTTATTTAACGTACGGATTCTCATCTGTTTAAAGTACAATAAGGGAGTAAAATTTCAATTTTCATTTGACCATCAAAAACATCAACAGTTCCTCGTTTAGTACTCGTCACACAAATAACTAACCTCAAAAAACGTAACTACAAACTTTTAGCTGTATTCATCACAGAAATTTTTGGGTATTACAAAGGTACAAAGTACAATAGATTCCCCTGCGCATGCCAGAAATAGACAGCATAGCTAAAGGATCACTATGAACAATGTATTATGTATTTATGTATTCATAATAAAGTGTTAATTTATTTGTACGGTTTAAGGATTGTTAACTGAATATTCTACCTGCACCATGCGATTTTCGTAATAATTTTAAGTTGCCAACTTGTGGTTGCAGTGCTACACGAACAAATTTGTAAGTACATATCGTGAACATAAGGGGCGGCTCCAGGACACATATTCGCTTTTTCAACGACAAAAGTTTTTGAAATTGAACGCTTATATGGAAGTTGTGAATGGAATTTTCTTTGAATTCGAAGTAGCAATTTCAGTTATGAAATGATATTCAGAGCGATGTTAGTTTTGTTCCAGCTTTTACTGTATAGAAATAATAATGTTGGAAAGAACCTTTTCTTGGTTAGAATTTGGATGGATTTGGTTAAAGGCTGGTAAGCCTGTTGGTCTGATTCGTTCGTTGTAAGTAAGATTTATTTGTAGGTAAATGAAATGAATGAAATGAAAAATAACTTTATTCAAATGCACTTAAAATAAGTTGTTTTGAATCGTCCAACAATTAACTTTTATCTGACAAGAATAATGGGGGCAAGAAACTCGTTGCAGCTTTAACAGAAATAACGACATTTACAATATTATACGTCGTCACCTACATAATCTACATAAAAAATCTGTTATCACAATAATAGTAGTGTTATGGTTTCATTATATAGTTAATTACAACAAAGTCAACGAGTATCTGTTTTAAGTAAGTGTCCTTAAACATTGCAATATGTAATATTCAGAGAATAAACGACGTATATGTCAATTATACTGAAGTTTAAAATAGACCCATCTCCCAAGGCAGCACCCGTTCACAAGCATGACGCATGATACAGCCATCGCTTCGCTTAACCATATAATAATATATAAGGGAACGTAACGATCCGCATCACATGCTACCACCCAAGAGATGTTTAGGAGAGCACATCATACTCCAACTACCAGTAAACAAGTTAGTGTTAAAATTAACAAAGGCTAATAGTTGTATGATACAACCTGTAATAAATAGCGTTATGTTACGATACATCTTACTTCCAACACTATTATTTCCATACATCGCGATCTATTAATTATTGTCGTTGGCCTTGTAATAACCTATGTACATGAGCTTATTTTTCACATACGTTTTAAATTAATGCAAAGGCTAATAAACAGTGCTATAGCTTTCCCCAAGAATAAGCCTCTTGCCGTTTGAAGTCAAAAATTAGACCTAGGTAGGTATCCATATGCACCCATAGTTGTAGGTATATACTCTCAGTAAAATTACATGTACAATCAAGTTTACGTGTGTTATAACTTAATATTAAGTATGATATAATATTACAACTTCTTAAAATGTGTCGCTGTATACACAATCAAATGAATTTATTAAAATTACGCTCAAAGAAATATATTTAAAAGGCAATCTTTGCACTCAAAACTTCCAAACACGAAGTCTATTAAAATATTTACAAATCAACAAGAAACTATTTTTGCGTGATTGACAGGCATATAGTGACATCTAGTAAGAACATATGTAACTAATTAAGTTTGATATGCTATTACAACTGCTTAAAATCTGTATCTGTATACACATTCAAATGAATTTATATACGGTACAGAAGAACTAACATCTAAACGAACGAACTTACATTTGTATTTATGGGGTTAGCATGGGCATTTAGATATATTTAGTCATTTTACTTATGTTTGATATATTTATGTCTATAAGTGATATCTACACTCGCGAGCATCCAAATCGACTCAAGCCCTAACTCTGAGTATAGACTCTGTTTTCAAGAAAGTTATAGGAGATATTTTTAAAAACTATATATCATCTGAAAGCTCCAAACTGCAGCTTTAATAAGATATCACCATTATCAATATCCGTTCATTATCTTTGTAATTAATGATATCTAAACATAAATACAGGAAAAACAGGAATTTGTGAGAAGATGTTGTGGTTGGGTATTTTAGAAATAAAAGAAAATTGATTAAGAAAATACATAACAATTTAATAAATCAATACTTGGTATTCCCCCCCTAGCCCTAATCACCGCTTGAAGTCGATTCTTCATTGATCTGATCAACTTTTTGACGTCCTCTTGAGGTATGTTAACCCACTCTTCCAACAATGCTGCCTTCAACTCTTCCACCGTCGAAGGGGCTTGATTTCTGGCTCGTACTCTTCGTTTTAACTGGTCCCATAAATGCTCGATCGGATTCAAGTCTGGACTGAGCGCAGGCCAGTCCATTGTACGCATCTGGACTTCATCCAAAAACTGCTGGGTAATGCGCGCTGTATGACAACGAGCATTGTCGTGTATTAAGACGAAGTCCTCGCCGACAAATCCTTCATAGGGAACAACGTGTTCCAGGAGAATATCGGTGATGTACCGATCAGCTGTAAGCCCGCCTCCTCGGCCTCCACCAGGCACGAAAACGAGCTCCGTCTTTCCCTCTAAAGAGATGCCGGCCCACATCATACAGGAACCACCGCCATATGCTACTGTTTCAGCGAAACAGCATTGGGCAAATCGTTCGCCCGGACGCCTGTAGACTCGGCCTCTTCTGTCGTTGCCATGCAGACACATTCTGCACTCGTCAGTAAAGAGAACCGACTGCCATTGGGCAATGGTCCAATTGACATGCTCTCGAGCAAACTGAAGACGCGCTTGTCGGTGGGCTGCAGTCAATTTGGGCCCCGTCGCAGCCGTTTTTGGAGTGAGATTGGCTGCTCTCAGTCGTCTTCTTATTGTCCACTCGCTTACAGCTACACCACGAACGTGCCTGAGTTCTTGTTGAACATCAACACTCGTCAGATGCCGATTGCGCAGCGATGTTGAGACAATGAAACGGTCGTCTCTGTCAGAAGTACACCGGTGGCGGCTGGTTCTTGGTCTTCGATTGAAGGCACCGGTCTCTCGAAATCGTCTGTAGACCCGGGACACAGCAGACTGGCTCAAGCGAAGCTGGGCAGCGACTACTCGCTGGCTAAGTCCTTGTTCCAACAAGGCAACAACTTGAGCGGCTTCTTCAGGTGTGGTATCCATGGTAACGTGGAAAAAATGATTGCAATTCTCGGAGATGTGTACATGTCAACTTGTGATAAGCGACTGATAAGGTGTGCCGGTTGCGAGAGCTTTTATAGGGGTGGCAGTTAGCGCAAGTCGCGGATAGCGTAATGAGCAAAACGACTCATAGTGCTATTGATGTAAAAATGAATGCGTTAGATTTAAAAAAAAAAAACAATATTAGTGTTTTATGAAAGCTTGTATATTGAGCTTTCTAATGACAGTCTTTTTTTATAAATACCTTGTATACTTTACGTAAAAACAAAGTTTGTAAGCAGAATGAGGGCTTGAGTCGATTTGGTTGCTCGCGAGTGTATTACACAAGCTCACAGTGGACACAAGGTAAGTTTGGAATACGAAAATTGGTGTGTATATAAGAAATAATACGAGTATTATGACTATTATAATTATTAACATTATAAATGTTAATCGCACGATATATCCATCTCATACAACCAAACACTAAAATATCATATGCTTTGTCTAGCTGATTACGTCGATACTTGTAACAGAACTACTCCTATAATATTTATAGTATGCGTAGCAATATGTTTTGATGTTTTCTCGACACAAGAATTTAAATTCAAATTATTTTTCCCTGGTAAAATATAAAAAAATATTTAGGTTGGCTCAAGCTTTTCCATTACATTTGTGGCGACCGTGACAGGACTTTTAAGACTAGCTGGAATCGCTAAAACCTAAAGGAATGACGAGAATTCACGATGCAAGAGAACGATGTTGACGGCTTATACGAAGCTTGGATGTATGACAATTTTTGGATGCTACTATGTTGCTTTCTTTTGAAGCATCGTTTGAAGTTATTCGTCATTCGTGGTGCACCGACGATAACTTTGATAAAAAGTCATTCCAGGCCGATTAGGATAAAGCTGTGACCTTAGAATAATATTATTCTAAGGCCGTGGCTTATCGAGATAGGTGGTGTAAATTTTAGAACACACAAAAAGCTCTTGTCAACAACGAGGAAGCAGTATAAGAGTCAATTGTCATTGTCGTCAGGCGATTTTGTGGTATCTGTAAGATACAATAAATAGAAACAGAGGAAGAAAGGATGTATAGGGATACATCTTACATAACATACGTTGGAGGGCCAATGTAACCAATTCTTAATGAAAATATTAGGAAATTCGTTGCTCTGGTGGGATCAAATTCATATGATTCATGGTGGTACCCAGTAAGAAAATTTATACAAGTTTCAATTTCTATTGCTATCGATGAATCCGAGATCTTAAGCGCGTCAATTTGTTGAAAGGTTGGTCGAAACCCAATGGTAGCAAGCTTAGATTTTTAGGAGAAGATATATTAATTTAAATGTATGCTTGGGGTATCCACTTAGTTCTTTAATAAAATCTTCTTCATTTTGCATCATGAAATCAATAATTTGCAAACTCACGTCCAAGTGCTAGAAACTTTAGGAGAAGCAAATGGCAAATGGCTTCTACATCCGATGATACAATCAGCTATCCCACGGAGTATTGCAACCTTAGAATAGTGTTTATAATAATACTGGCATTAATTTTAAAGGACTAGATATTCGATTCAGACTTCTGGCATTCTATGTTTCTCACCATTGGTGAAGATTAATTGAAATTTCAGGAGGATTTTTGAAAGTTGGATAAGAATAGTAATACAAATGTTTAGTCAGATGCATAGTATAGGATTTTTATGCTTCAGAACCGTAAACTTTACTTGCCCTTTTTCGGAAACCCCGAGTTGGCAGAAAGAATAACAAATCCCCTAATTTACGTATCATATATTGTCTAAAGCTGAAAGATAATTTTCGATAACGTTTCGAATGAATATATTGAAAATCTCATACAACGGGAAAGAAAGTTTAAAATCTGTCTTAGCCTTGTATTATCGATATAGTGCTCTTAGAGAATTAGGAATAGAGTTCAAATTCGAGGTTAGGTCGAATAGAAGAGCTCTATGAAAGCGCTGATGGGTTGACTGTAGTGGCGAAAGTGCGTACAACGTCAGGTTTTAGTTGGAGTTGGTGCCAACTAAGAACGATCGATGTAATCCTGCCTTTGCAACAAACTTTCGAACGGTATGGAGCAGCGGTGGGTGGCCGGAGTAGGGCGATAGCGGGGTGATGTGCCTGAGCGAACTATGCGAACGCAGGCAGACGCATTTGCTTCTTTGCAATTAGTTCAATTTCATATTCATATATCAAAAGATTATTTAAGTAGGTATATTAGTATTAATATATGGATTGCACGGACTCCAAAAATAACTGTTTTTTAATATTGAATAGTTTAGTATCAGTCACTCTGTTGATTGTCCTTTGAAGCTCTTGATTTGAAGTAATTAAAATATTACTTTTCCCTTTTTTAGTTTGTACAAATAGGTAAAGTTTTTATGTAGTTATTTTGACTTTTATATTTATTTAAATATAAAATAAAAAACAGCTTTGAAAATTAACCATATTTTCAGGCAAACGTCGCATTGTGTTAACAAGTATTACAATGTGTTATTTTATTACGCGAATTCACTAGAAATGCAGATGAAGATGGGTTTGTTTGAATTAGACTGATTAAGAGGATCGGGAAAAATTAAGTCATCATTATAAGCTTTAGGATAAAGTGGCATATGACCACGGCTATTCACTCACCATTACTATGAATATGTATTAAATACATTTAAATATAAAAAGTCTAAGTTATTTATTTAATAAATGATAAAAAATTGCATATAACAATTTCAGAAAACAATATTTTCTTATTTCGTTCTTATTGTAGCGTGATTCTTCATAGGTCGCATTTTAGTTATTGAACTTATTCCTTTGAAAGTTGAAACAAAAGAGTTACTGAAACTTTTACTTCATTTAATAATTTGACAACTGTCTAGCCTCATAAAGAGTTATAAAATCTTTTTCTAAACTTTAAACTTTAATTAAATAAATACCCAGTTCACTTACATAGTTACATTAATAACAACGAAGTTTATTACTCGAAAAGTAAGCATATTCACAGTGTATTCTCTTACCGCGGCCGCAAGCAAACATACTGAGCTTGAATATTCATAACGCTCTTGCTTTGGTTGGCTTGTATCCTTAAGCATATGGTAATCGCAACATACTTTAATACCTAGACATCACAGTGCTTTCATAGTAGGTACTAAATAGCATTAAAATTCCAAAGAAAGCTATTATTCCTCGGCCTCTGATTGTTGAAACATTTTTGGGAAATCAAGTAAGTACCGTCAAAATTGATGTGATCGGTTACTTCTCTATAAAACACGTTATTTTATTTATCTATTAACATTTGTTAAGTGCATCTTCTTTGAAAGATATTATTTCATGCATTATTAAATAAATACTCTGCACTGTAATATTCTATTGTTAGGTTTACTAAGAATATGTGATCGATTTTGTGGGGTGAGGGGTCGAATCTCTGAACACAGGTTATGTTAACAATCTGGAGGGGTAATTTTAATTTTATTTTTACCTATTTGCCATTACTATAAAGTATTTATTTACATTTTACATCACATAAAACTGTACTATAAGAGTACTTAATGCCATTAGGAATTCTCTACAAGTCAACGGGAGAGGTGAGCAAAGAAACAGTAAAAGACTTTTTTTTTACTTTACTCACAATCATTCCATTTTAAATGACTGTGAGTATTAAGAAAAATATTTATATAATTAACAAATATATAAATTATAAAATGTCAAATGCAAAAGGTGCCAGCCATTGGGTTAGAATAGAGAGAGAGAGAGAGTCCAAAAAGAAGCTTTATATGAATAATCACTTCTGCACATATAAATAGTAAAGCTTTAAATGAGCGAACTCAGGAAATCCTATTTTTAAATTCTTATTATCAAACTTAATTATGTAAGAGTTGATAAAGCAATAATCCTGAAGTTAGTAAAGTGCCAATCGCTTAAAAGTTGATTTATTGTGATTATTCCAAAGAAGCATATCGTGAAGAGTAAAAGAGTTAGACATGAAACCATTGCTGTAAGATGGAATGGCAAGAGTCAGTTTGCTGTCTGATGGAGATTACGACTATGACATGCACCCAAATATTGTAACTTTCATTTTTAATAAACGGGTGAACCCAGATTATTAATAACGGAGAAGAGGGTTGAGAGGATACTAAGACCCTGGCGCTGGTGAATCGTGAGCCAATTTATTGCGATAAAAAGTTTTGGTCTATTTCTATACGTGTAGCACTATTACTTGCTTTTACTGTTTACTTATTTTATTGTATGACTATGACTGTCACTGCTGACAAATTTACGGAGATCGTGAAGATAATAAAGTTGAGTTCAATAATAGTATACAGTCAAAAAATATTTCTCTTTACTTAATATAATATGCTTCTATACAAAATATATTTTGAAGTATAACGTCTTATAAATCGATGAACGCCGGCTGCATGCACGAAAAAGAATGACTCATTGTCACGTTCCGCCTGAGCCGAGCGTGGTAGTGAGAGCGCGGAACAAGCGATAGAGAGGCACGATCGGCCTAAGCGTTCGGCTTGTGACTCATCTATCTCTCTTCCACTCCATCGGCCGATGCGTCCGAGTAGAACAGAAGTAGCAACAGCAAACAAACTACACGTGAGCTTACTCCTGAAGTGAATTAACTTCTTTGTATTATACAAAATAATGATAATTCAGTGATAATGATTTAATTAAATTCATAAAAGTATGCAATTTTTATCAATGTTTTTATTTATTTATTATTTATATTTGTTATATTTATTATATATTTTATTTATTATCAATTATTTATTATCAAGTAAAATTATCGTATCCGTAAACCGACTTTACAGACAAAGAATTTTTTTCAGATGTTAAAACTTGCATGCTAATACGTAACTATCTTGCTAACAATTCTCGTTTGAAATCAATGAAATTGTTACTTTTGCGATAGTGGATGAATCACGTACAGAATCAGTTGCTAACAGAGGCACTCTAGAACTTTCACATCGTCCATCCATAATAAATAAATAACAATTTCATTGATTACAAACGAGAATTGTTAGCAAGAGAGTTACGTTATCCGCACACAGTCACTTTGACATATGGGCTAATCTTACAGGCCATTGTAATAAATATTATTTTATTTATATAATAAAATTATGTAGGTTACTTCCGCAAAACTTAAGCAGGGTGCACCGCCCGCCCGATACTTAGTGCTCGTTATTGCACGGTCTAACAGCTCTTGATGATACTTCGTGTGGGGGCGAAACACGTATAGAGTAGATGATGAAGGTACCGGTGTCTGAGGTTTCTGCATTTATTTGCGGGCGGGCGGGCAGTGCACACTGCTTGAGTTTTGCGGAAGTAAGCTACATATTTTTATTTCACTAATGGATATGGACTTCCGCCAAGTAACGCCTGAGTCTATCAAATAAAGGTTATTTTTATTTTTTATTTTATTTATTAATGTGCTATCGATTGTTTATTAGAATCTTATTTTATGATTCAATAAGTTCAAAGTATTTTTTTTTGAATTGCTTAACTTGTGCACGACGATTAATTTTGATTCTGTAAGAATACTTTACTGATTCATCAGCTACGTTTACGTTGAAATTTTTCGTAAATTTTTCGGAAATACCACCAACCTTTTGAATATGTACGAGATTCACTAAGGGCGCCTTCAAATTAGAGGCGAGAAGAAGCGCTACAGTGGCGCCACAGTGGCGCGCTAGCCGCGCTTCTACTAGTTTTCATACAATTTCTAGAAGCGCAATTGCAGCGTCACTACCGTGACACACGTACGTCATTTTTGCATAAGGAAGTGACAGCTTTTAAATTTTATTTAAATTAATATTGAACTTGAATCTTGACATTGAAGTGTTGATTGAGGATGTTAAAAATCACCTTGCAATATGGGATAGTAGTTCTGAAAGTTCTTGTAATCGCATACATAAGAAAAATGCATGGAAATTATATATATCATTCTATCTTAATATGATAATTCGCCATCTGGGCTACTAAAATAATTAGCTGACTTGTTTCGTAAATCTAAAGCACTAATTTGTACTTGGTTATTCGAAATGTTACCAGCGTGATATCTTGATAATGTTGAAGTGTTACTGGTTTCATGAATTATTTTTGTTTTAATTATAGAATTATGTAAAACACAAATAGCTAGAACTATATTTTCCGCGAATATAATATTGACATCGATTGGTCGATGCAATATTCTAAATTTATTTGCCATGATACCAAACGTGCATTCAATATACCGCCGCGCTCTTGACAGTCGATAATTGTATATTTTTTACAAAATTAACAAGAGTGCTTCTTCGTCGGAATCCATCGCGTAACTGACGAACATCACTAGAAAATTCCAAAGCATTACTGACGCACGTCTGCTGCGCCACAGTCGCGCCACTGCAGCGCTACTTTTTGGAAGCGCCGCTGCAGCGCTTCCTCTCGCGTCTAATTTGAAGGCGCCCTAACGAACAATATACATGTCAAACGTGTGGAACTATATTCTCCCTTAAGTCAGTCATTCATTTCTTAGTCCATTATTAAATAATTATTGTACATAACTATGGACATAAAAACCCCTTTAACAAACCTCAAACTATGATTTTTTTCTATCGTTAGAATATTTTTTTTGTTTAATTAATAATTGACTTTATATTAGTTGACAATAAAGTATATTTTATCCAAATACATATTTATCTACATTGTGTTAAGACTTGATACATGCAGTGTTACTACATTATGTGTGGTACTGCTTGGTCAGACACTGGTAAAAATAAAGTAGTTTTCAACTGTTTATTTATTTATTTGGCCCATCTACAGATTTCACAAGATTATAATTAAATATTGGAAGTAAAAGTTACGAAGTATGGGCGCTCTAATTTAAGGTGGGTTCATCATACACTTTAAAAATAATGGGATAATAATCATGCTATCAAATTAAGATTAAAGAAATATTACTTAGTTTTATGTACATTGTTCGTTCATAAGTTGTTGCTTCCTTACTTTTTTAGTAAAATTAATAATAATATTTCCTACATTCATACTAATTAGCCCAGCCCACAGTAAGCGCTAAGTTGCTTGTTACTTGTGTTACTAGAGTAACGGATAGACAGATATATATGAAACCGCAGACTCAGGTACAAAAGACGAAAGATGCGTGGGCTTAGCATGTTTTGTTTCCTTTTTATAAATTTCATATCAAACTATTTTTGTATTACTGTAAAAAAGTCTATAACTTAGATACAAATGTCGCAAGGAAGAAAAGTATCAACAATGACATTTAATAATGGAATTATAAATATTTAAATAGATATAATTTGAATTAACATTTCTCTTTATATTTACCATGCAGTTCTTGGGCAACTTTAACTTAACAGTGTAGTTCAAATTTAAAAAATAATAAAATGGATGAAAATCAACTTGCTATTGTAAGATGGAGCCTGCATAACTAAGTATCTGTATGCAGATCTTGAAGAGAAAATTAATCAGGGCGAGTATCAATTAGGTAACTGTGGCAAAAACATGACTCTTGGGTTAAATACATAAATTTAAATACATATAAGAGACGCGGTTAGTTTAATTAAGTGAAATAAAAGTAAACAAGTACCTAATGCCAAGAGCAATATTTTATTATATCTTGTCGTGGAATTATAAGCGACAATAAAATAAGCTAGTGACGACCGCTTGGTGCAACGGTAGCGATCCTGTCTTTCGCACCGACGGTCCTGGGTTCGAATCCCGGAAGGGGCAAATGTCGTATTATGAATACGAGCATTTGTACCTGAGTCATGGATGTTTGTATATATTTTCTATGAATGTTACTTATTTATGTATGATATATGTATGTCTATCCGTTAACCTAGTGTCCATAAAACAAGCCATAAAGTGTTTACTTTGGGCTAGGTTAATTGGTGTGAAAGTAGGAAATATTTTTTTTATTTTTTATTTATTATCTATCAGCCAAGCGAAGCGATGTAGTATCGTAGCAAATATCATAGTAATAATTCTAGAAATATGTCGTACGTGTATTTGTTAACGCTAATTACTCAATAAAGACAACTATCATTTGATGGTAAAATAATCTGAAAGAATGGCACAGTACTTGTGGCTATACATTACGGTAAATATAGAAATGGGTTAAAATTATCGCAAAATTTGCAATTTGCAATAAACTAGTTTACATATTGCAGTTTCTCATTAGCTTCTGCTGAACATGATTTACATTTACACCTGATGAGCTTCAGGATCTGAAATTAGTTCATTAACTTTGAGAAGGTGTAAAGTGTCTTCATCTAGCTCCTTTACATTTTTTGCATATGGTTTTCTTATGCTCGTTATATATGGATCTGAATCTTTTATAATATATTTATACGTGATTCTTGAGCATCTTCGGAAAGTTGTCCAGTTGGTAATACTGCGAAATGGTTTATAATACTCTCTCCGTGAATTAAAATTTTTGGACATATGATGGCATGTAATACGAACTATATTTACTCACATATATTCTGGCACTTTACAGAGCATAGTCACCAAATTTCTTACCATCTACCATTATACCAGATAAGGTTACAAAATTATGTATAACCATTTAATAAAATCAATGTCAACCCCTATGATATCAGAAGAACAGGAAGCATTGTAAAAAAATCTTCAAGCAGTATTGCCATCATTACTATTTCCTTTCCTCTGAAGTGGCTTATCGATATTTAAACCCAAAGTCTTCACGAAATCGCTTTTGCACTTGAGTATTTTTTTCTTGCCTTAATCTTTTTTTTTCATCGCTTGTAGCAGACCAGGTTTGGAAAGATAGATTATACGATATGTGCAATATCATTTCCATGCAACGATTCCAGGCATGTAATGTTGAAACGCATTTTCATTTTCAGGCCTGGCTGTCACTTTCTTTAAATCATCTATTTGAGTGAGAGAAACTCCGCATATGGTACATGTGGAACTAGAAGACGTATCTGTTAAAACTTGTTCCACTTTTCCGTCTTTCATAGTTAGAAAAAGTTCATGCTTGACTCAAGTCAAGTCAAACTCCCACACTTTCTTTATTAATTATTGATGGTAGCAAAGATTGATAATTAAAATTAAAAATAATTGATAGTTACTTATTGTTTATATCCGTTGTCTCCTTTTAAATAATGAGATAATTTAACCTTATTAAGTTTATTACAGCTGCGTTTATCGCATTTATATAAAACTATTTACACCGAGTAAAATACGTTTTTGCTCTTGTTCTCTACATATAATCCTAACGTTTTAACTTCTTTATAAGAACTTTGATTACAGGATGCCTTCCAAAGTTTTAATCGAGAACATTCCTAACTTTATACGTATATGATGACCATTACCTTAGTTATCCTGTGATTACGGCTTATGTAAAGAAGTCCAAACGTCATGATTAAATATAAAACTAGAATAAATGCATTGTGATTTTACCTAATTTACCTTACTTGCTAAGTAAATAAAAACATTTTTATATATATTTTTTTCAAATCATGCAATATAAAATGTAATCTGAGTTGATCTCCCATTTGTTCGGAATTGGATTATATTTACAAATATATAGATTTTAATTTGGAAATAAAATCCCTGAGCACTGCGACGCTACATTCCCTTTACGTTTCAGTAAAACCATTAAAAAGGTTTTATGATAATGCATTCGGAGAACCTCTCAATAAAATAGCATTATAAAAACAACAATAGGCACCGGAACATTATTGGATCCTCGATCCAATTAAGAATACGAGTCAATTGATGCCATGCACACAATACGTTAGAGTAGAAGAAAGGGCGCCAATTTTAGCGCATGCGCTTTTTAGAACTGATGGTAGAACAGGCAGTCATGATGTGTCAGTCCTCGAGTAGACGTCACGGGAGCTTGACGTCAGTTGCGTAAAAAAACACGATCGCAATTAACTTCTAATTAACGTGAGTGAATCCCGAATTCGAAAATTGAATAATTGAAGAACATTTCTACCCCTTTAGGGTAGGTTATAACTGATGAGGGATTTAGGTAGGTAGGGAACGTGCAATGCGCGAAGGGCGGGATGTTCGCGCTGGGCGTTTTTTTCCTGACAGTGTTGGACTTCTGTGTACCATTCTACCATCATCAATTCGCCGTGCATATCCCTGGTGGGCGAGAGCTCGTAGACGAGCTCGCTCACCGGCATGGCTTCGTGAACCATGGACAGGTAAACAAACGTCTAAAACTTAAAATTTTTCAAAACTTCATAATCATTACTTGTGTAAGATTCTTATTTTATTTATTAACTTAGATTTTGTTTTAATTAACTAACAATTCCTAATATTAAACTGATTCAGTTAAAATATTCAAAACTTTGAATTTTTGGGACGGTTAACCTACTTTTGGTGGATAACTTTGGTTTAGTTCTTGACATGCGTTTTATATGATTAAGCGGGCCTCGTCTGAAGCGTCACGCAAGAAGTAGGCTAATGACAGAAGTAGGCGCTCTAATGATCAATCTTTTTGCCTTTCAAACTCTAATAACCCAGGATTAAAGTACAATTACATATAAGTTTATTATTAATGTTCTAATATCGTACATGATTAAATGATGTTACCATCATTAATTATCGGTTACGTTTGGAAACAGAATCATCTGAATTTAAAAGACTTAAGATAATCATTTTTATATTTCATTGAAGTTAAATGAACTGTTGTAATCTTTAACATGATGAGCTAAGGGAACGTACAAAGATAACATTACGAAGTTGTTCAACGCAATCAAACGTATAATCAAATATAATAAAAAAAACTATTTACGAGGTAGAAGTTAATATATTATGCAAAGATATTCTCCTTAAGGAAATGGCTTAGCTTCATTTGACTTCGGAAATGAATAAATAATATTGTAGAAAGCATTATAGAAGGAGTTCGAATCGAACAACTGAACTTGAAACTTGAAGAATGGTCTGTCCATAGTGGCAACAAAATGCTTGTGGTAAATAGTATTACTGAGGTGTAAAATTGAATTGTGTATTGTCACAACTAAGTGTTGCCTTACAGAATAGTTTTCAATGTCTATTTCGATGTAAAAACCTAAAAAAATAAAGGTGTAATCGAAAGTGATTTGATGCTACAATCGACTGATGGATTATAACAAGAAATGTCAAAATGTCAAACCACGGTTCACTGTTTTCTGGTAAATCGTGTCTATCTGACGACGAGAATATTGAATGTGAATCCCGCCACGTGTACAATCTAGAAAAATAAAAGCTAAATAATACTCAGTATCGGAATAACGTTATTATAGGTATATAGCTAATTTTTATGAATGACGGGGTTTTTAAAGGATATTTTTTAAACCCTACAAAATATCAAGATGTAATTAAACTTGATTTAAAGTATTATAAAAACCCTTATTTTTTGGTCAATTTTCATAACAATCTGTCACTGTGTCAAAAGAAGCGCAACCGAACGCCATAGTATTTTCCGCAATCTCCTTAAATAATTATAGTTTTGATATTAAAATGTGACAACCTATGTCGTTCTGGCAAACTAAGCTAAAAGCTTTTACCGTTAGGTTTCTGAGGTCTGTATTAATTTTAAGCTCGTTTAACGATTACGGTTTAGAAGAAACTATTGGTTTTATTTCGAAAAGGTTTCTAGTCACTTATTATTGAATAATAGATTAGAAAGTTCCATAATCTTAGAGTCCAAAACATTGAAATTGCATTGCTTTAAAAGTACTATTTAAAGATAAATTGTTATTTATGAGAGGTGTTTTCAAAAATCAAATTCTAAACTTAGCCTGAAAAAGGTTTTGTTATAAATAATTGAAAAATAGGTTACAAAATTAATCATAGATTCGGAAAAGAATTACTTAACTAATTAAATAAGGAATACAAAAGACGTGTTCTCAAAAAATAAATTGAATTTGAATTGAATTTGATTGAATGAATTTTTGAAGGCTATGTTTATTCGACTTAGTAACAATATTTAAATATATAGACTAACTATAATTTAGCATGGTATGGATTGGTGGGTGATGATTATTACTACTTTCGTCGTGACTTGTACACATTATGTTAAAATTCCTTTCTAAAGACTTAAATAGGCTAAATCGATTTTAGTGACATTTTACAAAAATATTCAATATGATACCACTTATTACATCAAAGTCTTAATGTATTTTTTTATTTTTACGTTGAAAATGCAAAAATATAGTTAAACATTAAAAAGCTTAAATGTCACACAACATTGGTAGGTGTGAGTTCAATTCCCGCTTGAGGAAAAAAATTTTTTATTGTTTCATTTCCACTCTGTCGCTTTCTTTTAGTTACTTTTGTAATAAAAACATACAATTGTATTAAAATATTTCTTGAAATAGAAGAAAAATTAGTAAATTATATACTACTAGCGACCCGCCCCGGCTTCGCACGGATGCAATGCTCTACTATATTGTGCATGTATTATACATATAAACCTTCCTCTTGAATTACTCTATCTATTAAAAAAACCGCATCAAAATCCGTTGTGTAGTTTTAAAGATTTAAGCATACAAAGGGATATAGGGACAGGGAAAGCGACTTTGTTTTATACTATGTAGTGATTAACATATTTATTGAGCCAATGCTTATGAAATTTGTGAATTCACTTACACTCCTTTGATGTAAATATAATAACCATACAAATCAGCAATTTCACTGGTAATAATTTAATTCAAATAAAAAAAATTGTGCTCTCTAAGCCAAATAAAATAGTTAAATTAACTAATAACTTGCATTGTCAGTTAAATGATAATTTAGGGCTACGTATAATTTAATCTTAAAGATACAATATTGTAGAATAATATCTACTTTAAGGAAACATATTTTTTTTAAATAGTTGTCTTAAACAGTTCTGTCGAAGATTCTGTTAATGTATTCATAGAAAGTTCAGACGATTTCAGTATCATCGTATCCTTGAACTTTGTGTGATTATTATTTGTAGTATGATTAAAGTATTAGGTAAGGTTCGATCCGGCCTGACGGCTAAAGCAAATAGATTTTTTTCTAGTTAAAAATTCATTAGATATTCAAATTAAATAATAAAAAATATATTTATGTAAGCTCGTATTTTTAGAACTTTCTTTTACATTCCATCCGACGTACAGCTCGAAACTTTAAGGTTGCTTTATGCAAATTTACAGTTTTTACTGCATGTATTACTAAGAAACAGGCTATAATATTTTCTTAGAAAACCACCTATTCTTGTTGTATGGAAATATGGAAGTGTAGAAACGGTTTAGTTTTTGTCGTGTAATTATGCCATTATTCTAATAACTGTGTCGGAGTGGTTACTAAATGAACTCCATTTAGTTTTGTAGAGCTATTATGAAAAATATTAAACGGTAGTAGCCATACAGAAAGGTTAGTATAGGGTTAGTTAGATATTATAAAGAACTATGAAACGAAGGAGTATGTGACTTCATAGATTTTAATAATAAAAAATACACTAAACTTCTCAAATATAATACTATTTTTGAGATAGATACCTATAGTTCCAAGTTGTTTTTCTACTTAAAATAGGTAAATTAAACCTGATCCTTGTAACGATTTTGAATTACATGATTGAATTTGTCTGCTGATTTTATTTGTTATAGAACGATTTATTGTGTCGTGATTCTATAGCTAAGTAGTCACCTAAATAAAAATTAATTGCTGTACGTTAGTCTCGCAAAAATTCGAAAATAAGACAGTCGATGGATTGCGGCAAAATTTTAGTAAGTTATTTTATGTATGCCAGAGATTTTTAAAAAAATGTGAGCATTTTATTTTTGATATATTTTCCCATGAAATCTCGTATTCAATTTAAATAAACTCTTCATTTCAAGTAAGGAAATATTTCCAGATGTACGTTGTTCCGCGTGCTAGGTACATTAATACTATTTTTTAATAAAGTAAAATAGGTTGTTTGTGTATTAATCTTATTATTGTTAATCTTATATACATTTTGTTACAACAAAGTTAACTTACTAAAATTTTGAATACCAAAAGGATACGTTTATATGTGTGAAACACTTTGATTTTTTATACCTAACATCATAAGATTTAATATTATTATAACTCTCACCACCTTTGACGCATTTAGGCCACTTACTTTACGTTCCGTAAGGTTCCGTAGGAGCAGCAGCAGCGGGTCTATTTCTAAGTCTACCAGGGTATCCACCATTCAAATTAATATGAATTGCTTTCTAACAATAATATTGGTATGATTTTTTTTTTATTTATAATAAAAACATTGTTTTTTTTACGAGTTAGTAAACTAAAACACTTGTAGTAATGGAAATCGGAAATAATTCAGATAGGTAAGAATAAAATCCACAATATAACTGGCGTGTAAGCCTCTAGACCATGGATAGATTGAAGTAGTATTAATGGTACATAGAAAACTTTAATACTTAAAAATTAACATTACCTAAAATTAGTTTAATTAAGGTACACACTGTGTAATATCTCGATGACGCAGTGGTTAACGGGTTTTTGGCTTAGGATTGCGGATCTTGAGTAACTCTCGCAATGACTGGGTATTGGATGGGTGGCAAAAATTTACTAACTGGAACTTCTTTGTACTTCGGAAGGAACGTTTAACCGTGCAACTGTAGTGGTTAGTACGAGAACGACGTAGGTACAATGTCGTGGGTATAATCCATTCTTCCTTAGTTTTTTCCTGTGCCCTGCAGAGTGGAAATTAGTGGACTGATGAAAGTGAAAATTATTTAATAGATTACATATCTTTATGCTTATATAAAAGCATTTAAAATTCGTTTTAATTCATTAGCCGTATGTAATGCTCATCGATGAGGCAAAAAGGTAGGTAATGCTGATTAAATTTGCCAAGAAGGGTGGGTGGGACCCTCGAATACCTTACGAATACAGCGAATACAGGTGGATTTTATTAGCACTTTTTATATAAATTCATAAAAGCCATTGGATTATTTTTTGATAAAAATCAAAAGAGTGTATTAGCGGTTGTACTACACAGTTTTAGCCATTTATTTCCCGTTCCCAGGATAAAATTAGATTATATATGTGTATATATATATATATATATATATATATATATATTTTCACAGACAACAGACCTTTTATAACTATGTGCAGCTATTGATAATATAAGCTATAAAAAAATGAAGCGGCTGCAAATTCTTTTCGATACAAGGTTTCAAACGATACTGCGTAGGTAGTATCACTACAATCTTTAAGCGTATGGCTTGGCATAGAAATTGACAGCAAAGATTTTACATATAACATATAGGTATCGTATATTATATATACAATATTGTCCTATATCTTTTGGTAACTTATTTTCAAAATAAATTTACCTTCATCAACCCATAGCATTGCATTAGAAGGGGTATTAGCGGTAGTATGTATAATTTTAAAAATATTAGTTTTAGACTGTTTACGTTACAAAGAATGTATTTACAATATAATTTAAAGTCTTACACTCGCGACATACGGTTTCAATTGAAACGTACACTTCCATTATTCACACTAGCTACAAAGGCGAGGTGTAATCCAACCGCGTTGTTAGCTTAACATGTTCCTAATTAATATCTCTTGTGTTCACCCGATAACCGAGTGCTCGGTGTGTCGCACTAATTTATATATTACTGTTGTACGAGAGCTACAACAAATGTTTGGAATCTCTGAATTGAATTTAAAAGGGTACGGTCTGTCTTGGGCTTACTCACAATATCACCTTTTAGTTTTGAAGTGAAAACTTCTTTAGCGGCGTTTGTGAAAGGTTTTGGGATGGTTAAAAAATGTTAAACTCGCGTCAGGACACGTGACCTGATCGAAAATTCGTTAGACGGAGGGAGAGCAGACCGCCGGCGCGGCGTAAGAGAGGAAGTTATATCCCTCTCTCTTTCTACCTCGCGGCGAAAAGGTGTACCTGCTTCTGCTGTTTCGTTTAAGCAGCGTAGAGCGCAATAAATGTCTATTGTATTTTACCACATAAATGACAGTACTTTTATACTGATAATTAAAGCAATTCATGCGAAATTATTCCCTGACAATTCCAAAATTTCACTTATGCCGGCACTCCCGGAGTGCAACCCCATGTTTCTCTTTATTGTCTTCTCTATATGATAGAGTCATATTTGATTATGCTTATTTAAAGGCATTTTTGATATAATACGGGGAAGGGAAGTATTATTTCAAGAAAAAATCTAACTTGCCTCAGGTGTCAGGTGAGACTGGAACCGTCATCCCTCGCTACGTCGACAGCGTTGTAATATATATATATATATATATATATTAGCTAACCTCCTTTATAGTGTATTCAAATAAATTTTATTTCCCTTCATATTATTTTCATTCACGTAATATCTGACGTAAGACGTATAAACAAGAAGACATGTATTATCATATAATGTTCTTTCGTGGGTCTAATAAAGTCATAGCATCTACAACTCAGCATCTGATGAATCCGATTGGAATGGTCCCTCTGAAATTTTATTAATTTACAGATATTCTTTGGACAGTTCTTAATGTTGATAAGACTGGCACGTTAACCACTTAACTAGTATTAGTGGTCTAGTATGGTGCAATTTTCTACCTTACTTTTGACAGCCTCGTGTTGCAATAGTAGCGGTCATATCTTCTGTGCCTAGGCTCCGGGTTCTTATCCTGATAGGGGTAAATTTTTATATAATGTAATGAGCGCAAGCAATTGTTCCCGAGTCAGGGTCATCTACATACATAGAATTTACAAGCTCTGCTTAGGTTGGGGGTAAATATTTGATGTGAGTTGTCCAAAATTCATTATTATTACAATTATATATTAATTATTTTCTTATAATTAATACAATTTTGAATTATTATTAATCTTATAATCAACAGAACAATAAGTAAAAATACTTCTTGTAATTGTCGATTTTTTGTTGTCACGTTTACATTTTCCCACGTTTTTTATAATTATGTTTGATATTATCTTTACTTTAAGGTCCCGAGCATAACCAATAACATTTTTGTAATTTAATTTAAATACGTATTATAAGTATTAATATATTAATAAACTTATTATTGTATTTTACTATCTCAATATAATTTGTAACACAAAACACTATTATATTATTTTGGATCATCATTATCATCAGCCTAATAATCTTTGCAGTGTACAGGCTTCTTATAAAAATAAAAGTACCGTAGGGATAATATTAATCCCATTGCGGAAGCCACAAACAGTCCCGCAGGACCAACGGCAGGGTGAGAGTGCGTACTCAGATTTTTAATGGGTATGCCGATCGATGTCGGGTGCGGAGGTTCAGGAGAATTCCATATAACACATTAGCCCGGTGGCACAGTATGCGTAACGATCTTTCCTTTCCTTTCTTAATATTAATAAAAAAGGAAAAATAGGAATTCTCCCAATTTGCGGGCCAGTGGGTGCTCACAGACACGACAAAAGCGGGCTGTGTCGCTTTTGTCGTGTCCGAAACACCAAGATATTCGAGGTAATTTTTCAACCATTGCATGATTCAACTTATCAAAATTGTTTAAAGTTGGCAATCGTAGGCCGGTAACCGCTGCGCAAAGAAGGTTCTCATATTGACTAAAACTAGCAGAAAAAGTATTATTATATAAGAACTATATGTTTGAGTATGAACTCAAATTTGTATCTTGAACCATCCAATCAGTACATTATATAGCCGTTACCATAGCAACGCGTGGCCGGGTCATCAATTAACGTTAGCATAGCAACGCGTGGCCAAGTCAGCTAGTTGTTATAATTTCTAAACTTAAATCTGTACCACTAAACATATGCATTGTGGTACAATAAACTATGATTAAAAATCATAGAAATAAAGGATACGAAAAAGTTATATTTGATTCTGCTTCTCTGATAAAAGAATTCTCAAGATATCATTTGGGGTTAAGGATCGAGCACCGAATGAATTGCATTGGTTAGAGTTTCTGAAGGTATAAGGCTAAAACATATACAAATATCTAGATAAAATTTGTAATAAAAATAAAAGCTTATACTAAATATATTTGAAAGTACATATGGTAGTTATAAAAAAAAAACTATTTTTATTTTTTTTCTATTTGATCCGGCTTAACTAATTTAGACAAGACTTTCACTGGCATATATCTGATGTGATAATTAGTAAGTAAGGCAATTTTTATTCTAAAACGCCGGACACAGATACTATATAGTATAGAAGGCATTCAACATTTGGTATACAGATATGGCATGTAAATTTGAGCAAACTTTATCAGAGTATAGGTTCTTAAGCAAACGGGTTCGAAACACAACAAACAACATACCAAAACAATCAATACTCGATAATTTGTTTGATGTTACCTTGTAATTTAATGTGTAACACACCCAACATTTGTGATATACACGATCGATTCTGTAAAGACGTTCATTTATAATTGAACGTTCGAGTCTTCAGTAAACTTTGATGTGAAACCACACGCCACGGTTAAACGTAATAGACTTTTTTCATAAAACCTGTAAGCGAGTGGTCGCTTACAATATGAAAACAAATTTTGTGTTGAGAATTTCATTCGGTCTTTTATACTAGGTATTTGATTGACTGTTGTAAATATAAAATGGGTTGCTACCGACGAAGCTCGCATTGATAAAAAAGAAAATGTATTTTTTATCATATTGGTATACATGTGTAAATCAACATGGAAATGTATGTGGCATATTTTATGCTCGGCAGAAGGATTCATTATGATTAGAAAGTTGTGAATATTATTATACAAATAAATGTTATATTGAAATGTATGTAGTATTTTATTTATATTAAAAGAATGACACCAGCGTCAAACACAACCGTCGTAATGCAATCAAGTGAATATATTTCATGCACTAAGTTGCATAGAATCCTTCTAATGTAAACAAACCTCTACGGTAGAATGGAACTTTAACTACTGATATTTTACATAAATAAATGTGAATAAAATGTTTTAACACATTGTATTTGGAAACAAATTATTATGCAGAAAACAATATCATAAAATAGTGCAGAAGTCAGAATCGCTACCGTTACACCAAAGGGGTAAGCAAATGTAGAATTTCAGAGAACTTAGAACTGCATCGCTCGTTTAAGAATTTTCATACATTTACATTTTCATACGACGGAACGCGGATCGACAGATCACGCGCAAATGGTGCGCTTTGCGAAGATCTACCTCTAAATGCTATTTCATAAACTGATTGATTTCTCAACGCGTGATCGCGTTATTTGCCGCTAAGTGCATAAAACTATCGTCAGTGTTTTACCAGAGGTGTTTTCTATAGAAACTGAAATAAGCATAAAAATAGATACAATGTTAAGATCTGCAGTCCCCGTGCTACACATACTATATGCAGTAGGATAAAATACTAATTAAACTCTTTCTACGTGAGTTTATCAACGGTGTCAACACCGTATGTGTCATCAATATGTTATGCTATATGTTTTTATATATAAACTGAATTACTTACGGTCAATATTTATAGAACGCAGCTCCTTTTCCAGTTTTTTTTTTGCCTTCAAGAGAACATTCAGATAGATGAGCTGCAGAGCGACTGAGTCTCTGCGATTTGTCGCTGTGGATTAATGCTCTTGCAAGGACGCTGTGCAGTTTGTCGACTTGCTGCATATAGAGAGTTTTCGTATATAATAGACTAGCACTTGAACTTCATCTTGTGTAATGGTAAACGTTGTGCATCTAGGATGAAACGTGCTTGCCTAGAAAGTACCTAGAATTGTCTTCAAGGCCCCGAGATTGTTTCTATTAGGAAAAAGTCTCAGGCAATGAGCTCCACTCCTTAGCTGTAAAATATAAATTTTAAACGCTTATTATGAAACTTTCGAATATGCACAAAAAGTGGTGGCACATATTCTGCCCCGTATTTTCGCACACAACTTTCGAGGGACAAGTATTACTTACTACTGGTAATTGTATTAAATAAAAAAAAAGATTGAAATATGCTTGGTATGCAAACTTAGCAAAATTGCAATATATAAAAATTTTAATTTAATAATTAAATCAATAATATTAACATTTTTTATTCACACTAATTAGCCTAGCCCAAAGTAAGAACCGTAAGGCTTGTGTTATGGTTACTAGGGTAACAGTTAGACATACATTATATATTTAACCCTTTCCAACTGACTCATGACTCGGGTAGGTATTAATGCTTGTATTCATATCTTCCCTTACCGGAAAACGAACCCCCGACCATTAGGCTTCGCTCGCTTGAATCTAACAGATATTTATTTTCACATAGATATAAGTAATAAAGACACTGTAAAGAAGTTATCACAAAGCAAATTGTATATAAATAAACTACTTCTACAAATATGAAGTGGCAGCTGCGGCCTGCATTATTTATATTCAGTGTCGTTTATTACCTATAATTATGTATAGACTAGGCGATGCAGTCACTAAGCATAAAGCTACGCTGGCACCATATATTGGAGCGGAGCGTAATACCTAAAAAAATGTGTTGATGGGAATTTTTGCGAATTTCAAAATTCGAACATTTCTCCGTCACAATCCGGTCCTAATCCTGTTAATTCGATTCCACACAAAAAATATTAAAATCGGTTAAGAACTCGGGAAGTTATGGCCTAACAGACATTGCGCCATTGAAGCTGATCCATGGGGAGATCTGTTAGATAATAAAAATATTTATTTTTCTGCTATACGTAGTGCAATGCACATAGCAACATACTGGCTCTATTTCTTAGAGTACAGTCAGACTCAAAAGTAATTTTGCTCGTTAATACCATGTCACAATAACTAATACGTTGTTAAAATATTTAATCAAGTTAATAGTCAATATGTCATAGGACTATAATATAAATTCATTTATTTTTATTATTTATTGCACAGAAAAGTAAAAAATGCGGACTTTATTACAAAAAGCATTCTTTATCAATCAATCAGTGACTTTAAATGAAAAACGATTAAAGGGTATGGTAAGGGTAGGTTCAAAGAAGGAAAGGCATAAACACAAATTATTAAAAGTCATATAATTTTCTTGAAATAAATTATAATAATAACATATACCATTAACATACAACATCATTCTCAGTGCTTGTGACTCTGCTGTGCCGTCGATTTTGGAACAAAGTGAGGAGCTGCAATCTGATGAGAAATGGCAAAATGTCGCTTGTTCCTTAAATCATGAATAGAACTTCAGACGCTATATTAGCTATATGTCGTATTGATGCGACATCATCTTAACCATGTGTGGCTTCAATCACAGTTAGAGCAAACTGAATTTCAAACGATTGGTTCGTGATCTTCCTTTTGTGTCCATTTTATGTAATTTTTATAATATATCTAGTTTATTTTATGTATCGGTATTTAAGTAGTTTATTATTATTTATTTATTTATACATTGAACAACCAACAAGACCATCACTAATAACAGGCAAATACATCATGTTTATAAGACACATTTCAAAGTGACGCCTTAATTAAAGGCTGCCTCGACATGTACATAAAGGTTAATCAAGCTTACAAATAGTTCAAATAAGAGACCATTAAACAAATTGAAAACAACTGATTAACAAATTAAAAACGTTGTGAACAAAGTGTACTGAACCGATCCACGGTAGCTGCACAGCCCTACGATGCAATCATCTTGGGATCGAGCTAAACTCACTAGTGCAACTGTCATGGTCCAACAGCACACATACTTACAACTTAAGTGATACAGCTATGGAAAAAAATCCAGGTTTGTCAAATAGGTCAATATCTGTACCTCTGTCAATATATGTAATCAATTGTACGTTTATGGAGTCTATAGTTCTCATTTTTTATTTTCCTTTACTACTGTAACTTACCATTGACAGGCTATCTGTTCCAACTCTCCGGTTGAGTATTATCAATGCCTGTTAGCTATAAAATTGTCATTTGTAGATGGTTTTTTGTGTGCAATAAAGTGTAAATAAATAAAGCTCGTAAAATGCGCAGATTTGGGAATAGGGTAAAACAAACTTTTTTCTCTCTTTTGTTGTTGTGAAGTTATTTCTAAATAATCTAAAAGCTTGTCTGTTTGAGACAACAGACGGCTGAAGGAAACCTCAGGGAATGAGTCTGGCTATCCCAAGGGACAATCCCTTCAGTCTATTGACCAACTGGCTCCAAAAAGGCGAGCCAGTTGATATATTTATATGAAGTAAATACAATTATTTTGTACATGTAAATTTAATAAATTACACATACATAACATGCCAGATATTTTAAGAGATTCCATGTAAACGTCCCAGGACAATACCTTCAAATTATTCTTATATTTTTTGTTTATTACTAGCTGACCCGATAACGCGTTGCTATGGTAACGCGTTGCTTTGGTAACGCGTTGCTATAGTAACGCGTATGCAATGGAAAAAACGGGAAAAAGAGCGGACGACAAACACACAAACAACAAATTTGTGTTCTTAGATTATAGATTTGATATAATATTTTATTTCAAGTGTTTGGTCATTAATTTGTAATAGTGGTTTTATGAAAAAATCGTAGCAATTGGGAGTTCTCTATATCTATTTCTTTTTCCGAATACGGCATCAATAAGAAACGGTGATAAATCCACTCGGAAAGCTTTATATTTGTAGATTTATTACGAAATAAAATGGCACTAAAATTGATATTTAAATTTCTGTTGAAAGCGTATGTGTTACTTAAAATACATTTTTGTTAATACACTGAACAATTTTCGGATAGTAATATTTATTTTACATCGACCTACTGTTGATTCATTTTGATACAAAGAGAAATTGATTTCCAATTATTGTGTATTGGTGAATAACGCTGAGCGTTTTATTATGTGGTTCATAATGGATGAATACAAAGATTGGTTGTATGTGGATTTTCCTTGTTATATTGATATGCTAACATATAAATTGGTGGGTTGGGGTTGGTACTCATACTTGTTGAATTAATGAATAAAAAAAGCCATAACTACAATTATAACTCATCAATAATAAAAATGAAAAAATATTACGCATAAATTTATACCTAACCATACAGTTTGTCAAAGGAATAGGTTTATAACAGTTATACTTAACACATAATGCCTAAATTAATTCGCCATCATAGTCACAAGTTACCCACTGCTGGAAGGAGGCCTAGAAAATGCGGAGATGATTAATGTTTTCTATTGCTGCTACCTCTGTTATAGTGGCTACCAAAATTGGGTTTTCGCAATTCTTAGAACTATTTTCTATGGCTGTGCCTTTTTGCTTTAAGTTCTTATATACATCTACATATACATTTCATATCCATTGTCAACTGAACTAAACCACAGAACACTAAAAATAGTAGAAGTCGCATGACGCGGTCATTTCAAGAATGCGTAACCTAACTCACACATTTTTAAATCACGATGATATTCCGATTGGTTAAAAAAAAAATGGAAACGTTAGAGCATATATCACAAAATGAATCCATTTCATATTATACACTTTTTTCATATAGTTATGTTAATAATAAATAATAGCTTACTTCTTTGTTCTAGTACCGCGTGTACAAGATGGCGTTATATATGCTATCAGCAGCACTGCTTCAAGCATACTGTACACTGTAACACACTAGATGGTAGCGATGTGCCGAGTACGGCTTGACTCGAGTCAGACTCGATTCCTGCTTTGGACTCGCCTATTCGAATACCAATTTATTTTGATTCGAGTACGCCGGATTCGATTCCGTTACTTGAGTCAGGAAGAATCGATCTTGTACTCGCTGTCTCGAAACTATTATGCGAGTCCAACTGACTCGAGTCTAATATTCGAGTTAGTTCGACTCGCTCGTACTCGATTTCTGTTAAATTACATACTAAATACCTAATAGAACAAATACCTGAAGTTCTTAAATACCTAGCTTCTAAAATGATCCCTTTTTTATTAATAAAACAAAAAGAACTTGATCTCATTGACAGAAATTTTCTGCTTCCTAGATATCTCCTCAGTTTTCTATGTTTCTTTGTTATGTTTAATGTTTAAAAATATTTTTCATAAAAATGTTCGTAGTGTTATTATGATAAACCTAGATACTGCTTGAAGTTTACTCCTTTCCAAGTTTTCCTTTTGTACTTAAATCGGTAACAGACTCGAGTTCTGGACTCGAATTTCCAGACCAAGGTTCTAGACTCGAATCAACATTCGAATACCAAACATAGAACTCGAGTACTGGACTCGAATCGCGGAATCGAGTCATGATTCGAACACCGTACAAACTGACTCGAGTCGATCCTAAAAAACAATGACTCGGCACATCACTACTAGATGGCGTTTCTAGTTGAACAATTGCCAATTTAGGGTTGCAAACAAAATAAATATTGATATTATCGATAAAGTTTCAATACATTTCAATACTCTGTTTAACTGTTTTGTGCCTAAAACCAACGGAAACAAACGACGCGTGGAGTGCGGGATATTCTGGGGCCCCTCCATATCTCACTTACTTAAATCTTTGCTCGCGTTGAAATACCGCACCTTAATTATTCAAAATATTACGAGTAACTAGATAGGACAGTGGCAAGATAGAGCGTATGATTTTGATGGTAAATAACATTCACTTGTGCCGATCAACGAATAGTTGATCAAAAAATTATATGTATCCCGCGTTCCTTAGTGCTTCGAAGGGCACTGTTGGGTTTAATTTGATCTACTCCCACTAGAAGGTGATGAGTGTGTATGTAAGGATATGGACAATTAGCTTTATGGTATGGTATTATGTTATATGGAAGGCCTTTCTTATGATGATGACATGAATACCAATATTACATTTTCAATAAAGACAGAAAGGCTTCTTTGTTAAAAGAAATATGAATATTAACAAAGAAAAGATTGTTTGTCAATAATTCTATTTTAATCTACGCGGTATATTTTTGAATTTTCAATTTAATTCTCTGTTATAATTATATTGAGTAAATTGTAAATGCCCAATAAAAGGAGGAAAAAAATACTGCTACCATTTGATTTGCAAATAAGTCAAAATAAATATGCTTGATATTAGTTATAACCTAGTGATTAATTATTTCGTTAACCTCATCAACTTTTTAATGTCCCCACTGATAAGATACAAGCTTTCCCTAAAGATGAAAACACCATAGAGAGAATCGGTCTTAACGGATTTTGCGGGCTTAGATCGGACTTATGATATGAAGGACAATAATTAAACCTAATAATCATAAGCCCACAACTGCGCCATCAAGCTCCTTCTACTATTTTCATTAATTAATTAATTAATATTTTTTACATTCACACTAATTAGCCTAGCCCAAAGTAAGCACTGTAAGGTTTGTGTAATGAATACTAGGGTAACGGATAGACATACATATATAATACATAGATGTGTAATACCCATAGACATATATATAAACACCCATGACTCAGGTATAAATGCTCGTATTCATCATACAAACTTCCGAGATTTGAACCCAGTACCGTCGGTGCAAAGGCAAGATCGCTACCATTGCACCTAACGGTCGTCAAATAAATTTAATAAACTATTTATTTCTTACTGAGAGAGTATTTAAATTATTAGACTAAATTGTTATATGTGCTTACCTGTCACAACCTTTATTTTTATCTCACAATGTCTTTTTACAATATTGGCCATAATTTGTTATTATATTTTGCGTGAAGGTTTCTTTAAGACCTATCGATAAATATAAAATTAATGAAAATGGTGGCCCTTGTTCACCAGAGTGGGTATAGGCAAAGAGTCCTTACATATTACCGCTGTCAACCCCGCGGAGTTGAATCTATAAAGTTTTCCCTTGTGTAAAAAAGGGAAGATATTTTACTCAAAGTTTAACAAAGATTATTAACAAAACAAAAATAGTGAGCCCGCCCGCCCTCAAATAGACGCAGGAATCGCATACAATTTAAATTTTTTTGTGTAAAGTAATACTAGAATTATTCAAACTTTCTTAAATTATTTAAATGTACTCACATTTGTGCTAATAAACTCCGTTTTTTATATAAATGGATAGGAGAAAAAACTATTTCCCGTACATTATTTCCAAGACTAATTCGGGATTACACTAAAAGTCATACGGTTAGTTTACAAAGTAAATAACCTTTTCCTACAACTATTCGTTTTATCCTTAAGGGTCCGCTTCTAAACTTTTCTACAGATAGGAGAGCAATTTGAATGTTGTCACGGCGATTACATCACCATTAAAAAGAGTAATGGACACTTTGCTCAACCGATCGGGTTTATTTATGACAAAGTTAACAAAGATATATATCACAGAATAACTCAAAAAAGTAAGGAAATATCTAGAAGTTGAATATTTCAAACTTTAACAAACGAATAGACTGGAAACACATTACAGCGAATTAAATGAACTTAACATTTATTATATGAATTATACCACGCATTCAATAATATCACATTCACAGAGAATAAATATACAGATTCACACACATATACACAGACCAAATTTTACCTTTTTGTTCGATTGTTCCAAATTTTTAATCTCCGACGCAAAAACGAGAGATGTTATAGGTTTGACGTGTGTCTCTCAACATGAGAGCGTAGCTCTCGAACAGGTTAACCGATTTTTATTTAGTTGCTTTTGTTTAAAAGATTTTTTGTCGAGAGTGTTTTAGGCTATGTTTGAAGAAAATTGATTTAGCCTTTAAATAGTTATAGGGGTGTAAACGACAGTTACCTGTTACGAGTTAACGATAGTTACTGGTCGGGGGACTGCTCCATATTACTACTTTAGTAAAATAAATACTTAATCAATAAATATGCACGTAGATATATAGTATGGTATTGAGTGGTCCCCGGACACGAAAAAAAATTAATTTAAAGAATTATATTATCTTTTATTAAAAATTCTAATATAATGTATTCGGTCGTTATTTTTAAATAAACCTTACTATTAATTTTTTATTGTTAATAAGTATTTTTATAATATTCATTATTATTTTATGATTATTAGAGTTTTATTTTATACTTTTTAAATCTTTACCTATTTAGACTATTATATTGTTTTTTTTTTTATTTTCGAGTCAGGAGTTTCTAAAAAATTTAATTTGTTAACGCAGTCAACCACCCTAACACAAGTGTTTTACAAAATCTTAAAAGGGCTTGTTCTCCACTTATACACTTTGATGCTTTAAGATAAGAAAATTAATTTTGCTATTCATTTTATTTTTACTTTTGAACTTTTTGTAAGTTTAGGTAATATTCACGAAATTAAAATCGAAACCCTAAAATATCAATATTACTTTTGAACTTCTGTTTCAATACAAGTAGACGACAGTTATATGGATTCTACGTAACTAAGAAATTACTTACAAAACTCATCAGTAACCACGAGCGTGACAAATCAAAATACAATTAATTTTTAAGGCAAATTTGCAATCATGAAAGTATGTACAACCATTGATTCCGGCTGCATCCACAGTTAAGAGCAACCAAAATCCGCTCTTGATTTTCCATTTGTAGGGTAGATGTGGGGAAAATCAGCTGACTGATGACATGGATCCTGTCAGGTATATTTCGCCGTCTGATGTCCAGTAGAGTATAATAGGATCAATCCTTCATAATTAAGGGTATCCTAAATAGTGTTTAATGATACTGGAGGCAATTCCCATAAAACACCTGTAGACTAAGAAATGGGCAACAGCGTTTTCAAAGTAAGGTCTTTTACTGCGATTTCTACCCTCAAGCGTAGAGATTATGAAAACACCCTCCATATTTAGAGGAGGCTTCCTTCCAGCTGTGAATGTCGAAATGATACCCTATGGACACCAGTATTAAATCAATGCAGTTAATGTCATGTATTTTCTACGAATGTGAATGTGGGTTAGCTTATGATAGCGAAAACAATCTAAGTTAACCAATATGATCTTAATTTTCCATAAAAAAAATTATTGTATATTGGGGAATCGATGGTTCCAAGAACTCGCCTGTGGATACCTTATCGATCACATTCTTAGTATTGCGATTGCTTGGCCATAATTGCCCTGTAATTACTTATTGAAGGATACTGTACCTGCTAGTTACTTCCAAATTATATAAAATATTATGTTCAATGAATGTTTTGATAAAAAACGAAATACCCGAATATTACTCAATCTACAAAGTAAAGTAGTACACTCGAGAGCAATGAATCCGGGTCACTTAAAGAATGTTAAAAATCTCGGAAACTAAAAATGATAGGTTAATGCAATAAATTGTATTTAATAGACAATGTAATACTCCTTAAATGAAAGTAAAAAAAATATGAGTCACCATACATTTTATTAACACAAAATTACATAAAGAAAAAAACTGCTGATCTCTCCTTAAAACAAAAATAGGAAACATGAAATGTTTGAACTTTATTACGATTTTCTTGAATTTTAATACTTCGTATTGCCTCCTCGTGCTTCCATTACTGCGTTTACGCGGTTTGGCATGCTGTACACCAAGTTCCTTATACGATTTTGGGGAATATTCTCCCATTCCTCTGTGAGAGCAATTTTGAGCTCACGAAGCGTGATTGGGGGAGGGTTTCGTTGTTTTACGCATCTGCCTAGCTCGTCCCAAGCATGCTCGATCGGGTTGATATCCGGGCTGCGCGCTGGCCACTCCATACGAGTAATGTTCATCTCTTGAAAGTAGTCATTCACAATCCTACCTGTATGAGGTCGGGCATTGTCATGCATAAATATAGCATCCTCACCTAAATTGACCATAAATGGACCAACGTGATCATTGAGGATTTCTTCCACATATCTTACGCTAGTTAAAGAGCCGTTTTCTATGATCACCAGCTCTGTGCGACTTTCAGAAGAAATTCCGGCCCACACAAGTACAGACCCACCACCGTAGGCTACTTTTTCTTCGATGCATGCTTGCTTGAATCTTTCCCCTGGTCTTCGATACACTCTGTGTCTTCCATCGTGCTTGTAGAGCATAAATTTTGATTCGTCGGAGAACATAACTTTTGACCAATCTTCAATACTCCAATTTACGTGGCTCTGGGCATATCTTAGTCTTGAAATACGATGCCCACGCTCCAGTTTAGGGCCGTTTGCAGGTCTAAGGGGTTTTAAGTTAGATTCAGCAAGCCGACGTCTTACTGTCCATGCACTTGGGTTGCTTCCTCCGAGGCGTCGAAACTGATTGGTGAGTTCAGTTCCTGTGAGAAAGCGATTTCGAAGCATGGTGTTCACCAAGTATCGGTCTTCTCGTGCTGTGGTACACCTGGTTCTGCCCGTTCCTGGTCTGCGTAGGTTAGAACCAGTTTCTTCGTAACGTCGGAGAATTTTTTGTACTTTTGACAGCGACACACCGACAGTCCTGGCTGTATTGCGCTGACTCCGGCCGGTTTCCAGCATTGTAAGTATTCTGGTGCATTCTTCAGGCGTAAGCGACATAATTTCAGCTTGATTAATGAATATAGAGCACTATCAACATGGTTTATGTACCCACATAAATGACAGATTACAAACAAAAGCAAAACCAAATGCTGTAATTTCGTAGTTCCATCTTCGAAAGTGGCCCTTTTTCAAATTTGATTTTTTTATGATATAACTTTACAATAACTAAGAAGTTTTAATACCTTCATTTAAGGAGTATTACATTGTCTATTAAATACAATTTATTGCATTAACCTAGCATTTTTAGTTTCCGAGATTTTTAGGATTCTTTAAGTGACCCGGATTCATTGCTCTCGAGTGTATTTCGATGGGAAACAGAGAGATTAGCATTGGGAATTAGAAAAGGAAACTCTATAATTAAGTGAGTCCTGAGATTATAGCATTAATAATGAGATATAGACCCATTTTGCCACAATGACGAATTCAAAAGCCGATCTCATAACAACAAGATAAATTTTATACTGTTTTTAAATTCTAAACAAGTAAAAAAGAAACTAGCTGGAATCAGACAACACTTACCTGAAGTTCATATCTATCTATAAACTCAAAAACATCTAGCTTACTTGCATGTTTTGCGAAAGCAAGCTAGATGTTATATATACAAGGAAAATTACGGATGCAGCATTGGAGTGGATGTTAGAATACATGCCGTGGAAGTGGTTGCATGAATATTGATTTTACTAATGAAGTTTTCTATGCTACTAAATTTAAAGTTACATATGGTACGTTTAATTATAACAATCCTGCCTAGGCGCCAAAAGCCCCAAGATTAAATGTTGATTCTGACAAAAACCTTGCCATGAGCCTTAACGACCGTTTGGTGCATAGCGACCCAGGCTTTTGCACCGATCGTCCTGGGTTCGAGTTCGAGGACAGATATTACAGTGCTTGCTTCTGGCTAGGCTAGTTGGTATGACTGTAAGAAATATCATTATTTTTAACTTCTATGATAATAACGCCTTTTAAATATTTATTTTTTATGTAAAAGTTTCCATTGCATAAGCTGTGTTTAGTAAGAAACTTAATTGGTTTGGTTTATTCTTCATTTATTTTGTATTTCGATTTGTGTTTATCAAATTTTAAAATAAGGTAATAGATTTTTGTTCAGCATTTCAGTCGTATAATGATTGCTTTATTGATGGAAGAAGAGATCATTAACTACAACTTTATCAAAGCCAAGTGGCAGACTTGCCATGAGCCCGACCAACCGATGTAGATCGAACTTTGTATATATTGTAGATATGCCTCAGAAACTATTATAGCGCGATGTAGGTTCCCGCACTAATGCTCTTGGAGCTAGCGCCATCTTTGACGCAAAGTGTCAATTTTGTTGCTTTGTGTTTGAGGGACGGAATGTGCGGTGTTGGTGTAGGTGTCACCACCACACCAAATTTTGTATAACATCATAATGCTAAATTGACAATCTCAATCGCAAGCACTAAAACTCATTCGATTTCTATTACTTAAAGCTATTTTCCCAGAAAGTGATAACGTTCCCGTAAAATTAGGCTTTTCAAGTGTTCCCCGTATTAGGCGTGACGAGCGATCTGGCAAAGCGAAAGGGTCCAAGAAGTCTTTCCTACTTTTCGGGAACGATACTAGTACAGTCTTATCCTGTCTTAGCCTTTAAGCTTACTAGTGAATGTTAACGACTAGAAATATCTGGGACTAGCGGCACTTTGATAATGTAAAATTTTGGTCACCCATCCGTTGACCAGTCATTGCGAAAGGTGTTTAACCCCTGTAATCTTAAGCTGAACACACTAATAATCATGTCATAGAACTTCTGACATAAAAGTAAAAACCAATTTCACCAAAAAGGCTAATAACAGCAGAGAAATGACGCGTTGTTAGTATATCAAAAAAGTCTAGTGATGAGTCGAAAAAGCAATATGAACTCTTAAACACAAGTCCCCGGCTTTGCTTATAAATTTATTTTTCCACCAGATATACTAAGTAGGCCAGTCGTATCTAAAACTTTCCTATATAAATAACTCTGTAACACCCGGATTAGTAGCTGTCAAACTTTTCGATGACGATTTATTCGTAACGAGTTATTTCGGCCAAATCTGTTTATGATGTTTGATTTGTTTATTTATTTGTCGACTTACGGCTTACATTTATCGAATGCTTCACAAATGTTTGAGTTTCCTTTGAATGCCCTTTTCCGTACTTTTTACGGCGTTTTGGTGTTCACTGTATTTGTATTTGATTGCAGAACATTATCGAAACTATTGGTACATCATTCGCGTCTGTAGTATTCTCGAATGTTTGGTTATCAAAGTGTTGGATCTACATTAACATGTAGTCAACGAATAAATGAGGCTTCAATTAATGATTACACCTATAATATTACATTCACACCAATTTTATTAACCTAGCTCAAGGAAAGGTCGCGAGACCTGTGACTTCTAGGGTAATCTGTTTTACGTTTCGGTCTTCGTAATTTGTTTTAGGAAATCTTTTTTAGTACCCATTAAACTTTTCATTTCAAAATAGTTGTATTTTGCTTAACATAAATTGTCCTAAAAATAGTTTTACATAATTTAGTAATTTTCTGAATGCTCTTTTTCATATAATGTTAGTCCATAACATTTGCTTCAAATTAGGCATTGAAACGAATAAGTTAGGTAATATAAAACCTTTACGGATTCACGATGCGCTTATTCCGGTTTTTTTTAAATTTAATCCTGATGTTTAGACTTCTTTACATGAGCCATGATTACAGTATGATTATGTTATTTACTTATTAAAATATGCGATAGATGCGGAAGTGTAAAAACTAAATGGGTTAGGTTAGGTAAGAACTGTGAGCAAAAACAGAGAACTAAACAAGCATGCCGCGGCAACGTCCATCCGGCGAAACGCCATCAAGGTTCTTGCATGTCTGCTTGCAATAATAATGACCATTATTTATTTTGTGTACGGTTTTTGTTGCTTATTATTAATTATAATATAAATGACAAACAAATACAGGGCAAATGTATATGCAATAATTGGTGGCATTGAATTAGAGCTACTAACTATTCAAACAGAAGTTGATTGTTCAAAATTTGATTACACCTTACATTTTGGGTAAAATTATAAAATAGAGAACCCCTTTGTGTCTATACCAAGATAGGTGTATCATTATTTATTAGCCGTTAGGTTTTAATAAAATTCGTGAAAAGCGGGGTCTATAAATCCATCAAATCCTTCTTTTTAACCTCTAAATATGAATAGCTTACTTGTTTTGGATGTAATTATTTTTGATGATCACACATAGATTTGGTTACTACTTATAACATCAACTATTCGCCAGTGACAGTTCCAACAATTTAAGATTAGCTGGAACAAACACAGGCAGACAAAAAATTAGAAACAAACACATCAATTTTATTCATTTGTATAGATATGCATAATACGCTAAATAACAAAGACAAATCAAACTGTAGGTGAAGGATAAAGGACCAATTGTCACGGAAACGGCGCGAAAGGCTATACGGGAAAAATAGCGTGATTTCAATAATCTATACAACTAAAGCTATCCATTTCTCAACAGGACGTACAGGGGTCAGTCAAATCAATAACTGCGTGAATTTCAACAATGACTTTTTTCATTTTTCGATGGAATTTCTTATCATTATTATCTATTAAAACAGGATCATTACCATGTTTTAGAGACTCTGATGTTTCGGCAAAGTTTCATGCGCCATTTTTAAGGAAAAACTGAAGTTTTTTGCAAGTGGATGTAATAGGCGGAAGTATCGGTGTACCCTCGGTCCTAGTCTTTTATTTCATAAGATACGGACCGGTACTACTGTCTATAAACTCACTACAATGTTCACAGAATCTGATCGCAAAACGGCACTTTTTTGTGATATGTTGTTTCTGGATTTCGAAAACGCGACATTTTAATTCCGTCTGTAACATTGAAATTTTTTGTTTGTAAATTTTAATCGCTACACGTACTACTACCAATATTTATTATGTAGTGGCGTTTTGTTGAGATAAACTAAGGGTTATGATACTCGATCCAGTGATGTGTGTCCGACTGGATTAAATATTCGGCGGTAGCCGACTTTTGCGATCTTTGTTTTTGACCACTTTTATGTATTAATTACTCCTTCATTTGGCACGCTACTGTTCGTTTTATTTGGCCGATGCGATGTATGAACTACCACTTCAATAAATGGATACGAATGTTTAAAACAATTTATTTTTTTCTTTTTCAATTAATTTATTTATTTAATAGAAAAAAAAATATTTCTTTTTCAAACTTTATTTGCGGTTTATTGTTCTTCTTGTTGATTATGTCTATATATAATACCATAAAAATATCTTAATAATCCAATGAGATAAATCCGTGTTCTAAATTTTGATACCACTGTAATGAAACAATCGTTAAGCGAACAAACACACACACATACACACACACACACACACACACACACACATACCAACAACAACAAGCGAAATGAACGAAATATTACACTGACATTTAAATTCACTGAAAACGTATACAGGCAGGTTTAAATCGCAGAGAGTACAGAGATTTCCATTTTCGACCTTTCCTACAAACTCGCCGGTTAAGGATGCAATGACCAGAGGGCCTACCATGATTTCTTAGCGCGATGCAAGATCGATTGTCTAATAGTGGCGTCTCTTTTCAACAGCTCAAATTGAATCGCTATAAGACGTGATGGTAGGGCCTCTGGCCTTTATTCTATACATTATTAAATATACTAACTCATTGGAAGACAAGTTTTACCTATACACGAAAATGAAAAGAAATTTGCCACGTGACACTGATATAAAATATTTTTCTTTTTCTCGCCAACATGCAGGCAAGCTGCGTATGTTTTCTGATGATATACACTTAAGTAGCACTGGTTCATAAATTAAGCACATGAAGGAGGAGCTGGAGTTGTTCTTTGCAAAAATATTGTTAATTAACTTTTGTAGTTCTATGCAAAAATATTGTTTTCATTTTTATTTATTTTGTTATAATTAAATTAGTACCTCTATTCACAATTTAAATAAAAGTTCCCTTAAACCTAAATATACTTTAATTAACCAATCATTTTTGTTTTATAAAGTTAATAAAATGTTGTGAGGACAGCTACGAAAATGTATAAATGAAGGCTTAAATATTAAAAATAAAAGAACTGTACAGTAACATTATGCACTACCAATGTAATAAATGCCACGATAATTTTGTTAATTTTTTTTAGCAAATCCACCCAATTGCCAGATTTACTTATCATCAGTACATATAATAAAACAAAGTCCTCTGCCGCGTCTGTCTGTTCACAATGAACTAAATAACTACTAATCGATTTTTCGCCAACAGATAAAGTAATTCACGAGGAAGGTTTAGGTATATAATTTGTCAAGTTATTGGGTAAATAGGTTGAAATATAACGATAATTGTTGAAAGTGTCGGAAAAAATGAAGCCGCCTGGAAACGCTGCCTAATCCCTTTTGGATATATCTATCTTTTAAGGATAGCGAACTATCCGAAGGAAAGTTATTTAGACAGATAAAATATTAATCCTTATCAAATTAAATACGTTATTTATCTTAAGTGTTTCATGCATAATACTTTAATACACCTACTACTCTACACTAATTTACACCAGATAATTTCAATGAATATCTTTGGAGATATCCCAAAACATTAATGCTCGCGAAAATAAATTCAAACGCGTTGCTTATGTCGTTGACGGGACTCATTTGATGCGATCGCCTTGATGTGATAACGCGCCTGATAAAAGGGGAGTAGGTTTATTAAATTTTTTTTTTTTATTTATTTCAAAAATAGACATTAGGTCCTACGTTTAATCTAGATTGTAGCAGCGAGGCTATCAAGCGCGTACTCAAGGCCAAAATCCCACCCAATCTGCTTTTTCCCGACCTGAACCTCCACTTAAAGGCTAAGGAATCTGCCAACAAACGCGCCATCCCCGACCCTCCAGGTCAGCTCCATTCGTCTTCTTTGTCGTTTTCACCATCCCGACTTACACCCCTTCTGGGCGCTGGTCGCGATTCTTATGCGTAACCTCGCCTAGGTGAGTAGAGGAAGGGATCAAGGCTTCTGACTCTTCCCGGGTACAAACCAACCGCAGGTGATGTATAGTAAGCCTGACAACCGCACAGCCGGTTATGAGAAATCCATAAGGATTTTTCGAGTCCGGAGGGTGCCCAAGTTGACTCGGGTCGCTAAAAAAGCGCGCATTTGAACATCTATAATAAACAGATTCTTGGAGCGAATGCAGGTGACGCCTGGAAGGTATTGCCTTCCTTTTTGGGTGTTATTAGAAGGTTGCGATTACGTTGGTTTTGATATTTTAGAGTAAAATTTTAAGGTCGAATTTTTGTTTTTTATTTGTTTTCCTTGGATAGATACAAATTTAATTTCTTTATAGCTTATGATATATTATATTTATCATTTAATAGTAAGTAAAGTAAAATGTTTTTTGATGGTCTTAGAGGCATGAGTAAAACATTTCCAATAAATTTACTATTAGGAAAAGTAAGACCCGATAGAAAAATTGCCATACTGTGGCACAGTAGTCTCACTTTTGGAAGGTGGGTGAACCGCCCAATCGACGTTCAAATTTCCACGGAAAAAATTGTAGCGATGACAAAATTTAAAACCAAGTAATGCCGAAATATTAACGAAAGATTGCAGTTTGATTAGTTATTTCGGAAGAGGCTTCTATGTCTCATAAAACCTCAGTTGAGGCATTAGACAGGACAATTCGAAATTAACGCAACATTAACTGCCCAATGGGTAGCTGCACTATTTTGTTCTCTAGAGATTTTCGTCAAATTTTGACAGTTATAAGTAGGGAGAAGAGAGCAGTTGTAGTCAATACATCGCTCAACAGATCGCACATTTGGCCACAAATAAAACTATGCAACGGTACAAGATTCAAAGTAATTAATTCATTTTTTTTATCGAATGTACAAAAGAAACTGGCAATAGAACCGGTGAAAATGTTTTATTCCATGAATTTCTATAATACCCTCAGAATTGCCTATTTCAACTTCAGAGTGGCCTTTTCTTAGTTTAACATGTCACATGTAACTTTTAGAAGAAGTTATCAACGTTGTTTATAAAGAAATATTTAAGTTTGTTTCCATTGTTTAATACCTATTACACTTAAATCTAATTCACATATTCGTCATTGACGTCATTCGTCATCAGCTTGATCGCATCAAGCTGATGCGATCCTACCTACGACTATCTATTACGTGGTCCGTTCACGACGCCAGCGGCCAGATCGCTCGGTTTGTTGCGGTGAAGTGACGTGCCGCGAGTATACGCGATGCTTATACTGCGACGTGATATTATCTATGGCAGTTCTTTTATTAATTACAAGATATTGTGGGCGAAGGAATGCGTGAACCGGTACTACAAACAAAGAAAACAAAAGGGAGTTTCATCAAAATTTTGCCTACCAAAGACGAAATTTGAATATGTTCTATAATTACACTCCCACAATCCTTTAATTACTATTTTTATGGTCATTGTGTTTACTATTCTATAATGGTGGCCTATCTAAAACCGCTGAAATGATTTTCTCAATCAACGACATTCTAAGGAAAATAAGCAGAACGTCACTACGACCATTTAAACGCGCGGTCTCCGCTCGACTGTAGCTCGACACTCTTGTTCCGTCTCCCGAACCACTGTCGTCGAGTACAGTTTCATACACATGTATGTACTTTGATCAAGACGCGCGTGCCACCTTCCGCGCCGCCCGCTCCGCCCGCTGGTGTCCAGGCTGCAGCCTTATAATTAAGCTCTACTATCCGTGCGAAGCCGGGGCTGGTTGCTAATTTAATTAATAAACGGCGCTTTCTATGCGGTAATAACTTGATAAATGGATATGTATTGCCAAAAACGCGAATATGGGTAATATGAACAATTAAATTTTTTTTATTTATTTAGAATGGGTTCGCTCTTAATTCCAATCAAGCCCGGGGGCCAAGACAGGATCCGCGATGGAACGAGCTAGCCCAGAAGGTGCCTATTCACCCTGGCCTTAAAAACGGACGGGTTATAGTACTCGGAAATACAGACGCAGGGAGGGAGTTTCACTCCTTTGCTGTGAGCATTATAAATGATTTGAAATTGGTCTATTAGTTTCTTCGAGTGGATGATGGACAAGTTGTTTATATCTTCATCTGTGTTCCAACATTTCTATACGTAGTATCGTTATAGAAATTGTTAAAATAATCACAAGTACGGTGTATGCTGCAAAAATCACCTATCGACTTACTCATTTGTTTACCATTTAATTTAGGCAATCTAGATACTAGATATAATATATATAATAAAAAAGATAGCTAATGTAAGTCGACTTAAGTACCCATATATAAACCTATGACTAACGTACAAATGCTCTAGTCATCAAACAAACACCTAGGGTCACTTTCTCACTTAAATTACCATTAATATCTCCAATCTCGATCTCAGATATCATCAGAATTGTGGCAATTGCTGTCCTAGACTTTAGGTGAACATGAACTGTCTTTTATGTGTTATATTCTAAACAAATGGCTGTACTGTGCAGAATCGCTTACAAGTGTAATCTTCAGCTAGTGTCTTTATCGAAGTTCCGATCTTGCTTTATTATCGCAATCGTACACGATAAAAATATAGATTCTTCCTATCCTTATTAGGATTAGAACAAAGGACGGGTAGGGGCATATGTTTGTAGGATAAGTATAAGAATTTGTTGTTATATCTAATGTATTTAGAACTAATAAGACATCAGTTTTTCATTCTTCGTACTTATGAAATTCGAAAAAAAAATATAACAATCGAAAAAAGTTATTAGTGATTTTTCAATAATTGTTAATTTTCGAAATCATTAAATTATGATTTTTGTAAATTAGAATATTCGAATTAAGATCCAATTTTTCGGACTCTAAGAGCGTTTCTTGCTAAGACATATATTTGTTACTAGAGATACGAAGTAAAAATTACAGGTACAAAGTCATTCTTTAAGTTATAATGTACCTTTTACTTTAACACAACAAGGTTGACATTGGTTCGTCTTTGTTGCTTTTAACCTATTTATACCCTCATCAGGGGAGTCCTTCCTGTTTATTAAGAATAACTCGTGCCACTCCCGTGTACAGGCCTGTCAAAACTTCTGCTAAATGAAATTCAGCCCGATATCCATGTCATTACACAATGTATTATCTATGACCTGTTTTATAATATGAAATAAAATATACATCGGGGAAGAAGTCTTTTCGCATAAAGTATGTAAAAACTTGAAATAAAATATCTTTGGCTGTACTATTTGTATCTGGCTGGTTTTCATGACATCAAAGAGGTGATATTTCAAAAAAAGAATCAAATTAGAAAAATTTTAGTTCCCACAATTTTTTATTTGTTTTTTTTCTGTCAAAATGAGCGAATCGAATGAAGAAATTAGATACATTTTAAAATTTTATTCTAATACTAGCACAAAGTTGGTTTAAGCGTTTTCAATCCGGGTATTTTGATGTTAAAGATACACCTCGCTCTGGTTGCGTCCTGTTACGGATAAAATGGACGCTATATTTCAAGAAAGTGGAGCAAGATCGGCATATCAGCAGCTACAACATAGCTGAAGAACTGGGAATTGACCACAAAACAGTTTTGATCCATTTAAAATGCTGGGCACACAAACAAGCTCGATATTTGGGTGCCACAAGAGCTCACTGAAAGAAACCTAATGAACCGTGTACTCATTTGCGATTCTTTATTGAGACGTAATGGAACCGAACCGTTTTGGAAGAGTTTGATGACCGATGATGAAAAGTGGCTCACGTATGACAAAAAAGTGCGACAAAGGTCGGTCAGGCTTCACAGTGCACATCTTTAGCCATTCAGCAAAAATTAAGAGAGTTTGGCTGGGAGGTGTTAATGCATCTGTCATATAGCCCTGAACTTGAGCCTTCAGATTTCCAACTGTTTCGGTCCCTTCAGAATTCTTTAGGCAGTGTCAGGAGAGAGGACTGCTAAAGCTACTTGTTACGTTTGTTTGATCAGAAGTCTAAAATTTTCTACAGCAACGGGATCATGTCTCTACCTACAAGATGGCAGAAAGTCTACAAATAAAATAGCATATGTATGCTGTAATTAAAAGTCCGTCATTCCTCCAGGCCTCCTACCATCCGACTGCAACACCCCGCTCGGCTCTAATATAACAGACACACCAGCAGTCGCTATAGCTCTGAGAATGGTGTCGTTGATCGAAGCGTGCCTGCTCAGTCGCCTCGCACTCCACTGGTACGAGAGGCCATGATGAGAGGCTTCAAATCTTCAAAAACTGTCTCAGAACCACCGCTTCAAGTGCCATCATCCAGATACGAAATATTAAGTTTAGATTTAATTTTTTTAATAATATCCTGTATTGCTAAACTAAAAATTGCAGCACCAAGCGGATCGCCTTGTTGACAACCTACTGATGAACAAAGTAATTTTTCCTCGTAAATTTAATTTGAAGGTGTTCCGTAACACTGCCACATGTAGAGATAAATGGACGTTTTAATTTTTATGTACCTATGTTTTTTTGTTATGGTTTTAAATACTTATTTTTCGACTTATTTTGAGTCTCAAATGTATCAGTGGTATGAGTACTTGAGACTATATATATAATATGTAGTATGTGCTGATTAACCAATGGGTTTGCCACGTAAACCAGCCGCCTTGGAGGTCGCGGGTCGCGTTGGCGTATTAATAATTGTTCTGCGGCAAGTGTCGGCGGTTCGATAATAAGGTGGAATAGCGACTTGCCAAAATCTTGTGTCTTTGTTCTACTGCCGGCATGATGTGTGAAAAACTTTAAGGCTTGCCGGTAAACGCTTACGATAGTGATCTATAATAATACGAATTCATAGATTAGAGTAATAGGTTTCTTGCATGTAATTGAAAAAAAACATATTTTTTTAATATTCTTCAAATATGTAATAAAGTGACGGCATTCGTTACAATCGATAATTTCTATTATTTTTTAAGTAATAAATTTTGTTACGGTTCAAATTTCAAAACAAACTGAGCGCCTTCCCATTGGTTGTGACGGCAACATATATCATTACAATGTATGTAGTTTCACCTACAGTAACGTCGCGAGTCATGTCACGTCATTCAAAGCGCACGAAAATGGCGGCTGTTTAATTTACGATTAATGCACGGAACCAAGAAATATTTTTTTTACAAAAAATAATTCTACAATATTTTTTTTAAAGTATTTTTCTATTAAAAACTACTTGATTATATGATTTATACAATAAAAAAAAAATGCAAGAAACCTATTACTTACATAATATCCAGCGCATAAAAAGGCCATCACATGCATATTATCAAAATTTAATGCAATTTTGACATATTACATTGCTGCTTTGCAAGTTTACTCATATGTAGGGGTAGTTTTTGTAAATTTTTCACCATTTCAAGAGAATATTATTCCAAATGGAATATAACTATTTATTATAGGCTTACTAATTTTGTATAATAACATATTACGTTTAAATTGACAAAAGTAGTGCGGGTTAAGGCCACACACGGATTCGTTTAAGAAATCTAAATCCGTAATCATCTATTATTTTCCTTACTATGTATTGTATTGAAATACTTGCTTAGACTACTACATTTAATTGCTATATGTAACTACAACTTCATGAATTTTAGGATTTAAAACTCTATTGACAAAAACTAGTTTTGCAAAGGGCCGCGGCTTGTCAGCAGACCTGTGTCATCTATATATTTCAAATAAAATACAATTAAATGAACAACCGATGAAAATTCTCATCAATATTTTCATTAGTACCTAGACATTAATCAAAGTCGAACCTTTTCTTTCAATAAAACGCGAGTGTAACGAAACAAACTTATTCTTAATTCTCTTGAATTCGGCAATTGAAATAATCAGGCTATAGTAACTTGTCATTAATTGGTGCGTGAACAGACTATTAACGTCGTCAGCCTATTTTATTGTTAATATAAAATTCAAAAGCGAGTTGTCTGTGTAATTTGATATTACTTTATCTTGACTAAGCCATCTCAGGTAACAAATAACCTTTCTTTGGTATCAAGAAGTGAAAAAGCACAAATTTTGTTACAACAATACAATACACAAACAACACGAACTCTTGCTGAGATTCCTTTTAACCTTAATACTTGAGTTTAGAACAGAAAAGCCCTTCATCTCACCCGCTCATTCTTTTTAACCTTAGTGCTTTAATTTAGAACAGAAAAGGAAAGCCCTTCACCTCACACGCTCACCCAGCAAAGTTTTTTTTGGGTAAACATAAATAATTATTTTCCTAATATAGGAACAGAAGTTTTCGGTGATAACATAGCAAAAAAAAGAATATCCTCCGAACTTGATGTCTTTGCTTGGAGACTACGGTCTTCTGCTTTGGAACTTGTAGATATACTCAGCAGGCGTAACAACTTGCCTTCACGCAAAAAATTTGTTAAATTTTGTGGATGTCTAGTTAATGTTGGTCACAAATAATTGTTAGAACATCATAATAGCGGTTTGAAACGATCAAAATCCTGAAACTAAGCTCAAGCTGAGAATTGTAAGAAGCCGTCGACGAGAGAATGAATTTGACAACTGGTAGTCAATACTAGTATTTATTTACCTGAGCCATATTTATATATTCTTCTATTATTAACGTATCATTTTTGTATATCTATCCGTTACCCTAGTATACATATAACACAATCTTTACAGTGCTTACTTTGGGGTTGGTATTTTTTAGTTAGCGACCTGCATTTGTGGTGTTAGTTGTTAGATGATGAGAGGTAGTCCACTTTTAAGCGGAGGCGCAATTTTCCTAAGCTGTTTAACACAAGGGAAAGCCAAAATAAGACGTCCCACCGAAAATAAGTGATCTGATTATCTTATTTTCTATTTAAGAAGATTTAATTTCATACGATTTTTTCATGAAGTCAAAAGTAGCAATTATACATTTTTGTTCAAAAAATTTAGAATTTATTTAATGTCTGTATGTGATTCAAGAATTTGTGTAATGTGTGTGTTTAAATTGAGAATTTGTTGTAAATACTAAATACATTTTTGGCATAAACGAAATACGTGCTACACTAATTTAATAATACGTTCACGCGAATTAATTTAATAGGAGAATTTACTCGTTCATAATTTATGATTAAAAGATGTATTCGTATTTTGTAGAAAATTAAATTTCTTAATCGAACAATGTAAGCATAAGAACAATTAATGAGTATCTCTGAAATATATTTTGTAATTAACGTCATTAAGAGGAAATGAGCCTACTATTGATAGCATTAAGTCAAACGGAATATGAACATCTTTTAGAATTCTTTGTTCAACTAATTAAATTTTAATGAGTAAAATTATAAGATTATTAAAAATAATAATTTGTATACTGAAAATCTATTTTATTTTCATAATTTCATTAATTTTATTCTGATATTTGTCGTGTTGTGCCAGCTGAGTAGAATTTCACTAACTCTTCAAGCTTAAGAGAGTCGCAAAAAGCGACTAATGATACTGGAGATAATCATCATTGACCTCCCGTACACTATAAAATGGGCAGTAACGTTTTCCGAATTATGATGAGGATCAACTTTTTTTTTTTAATTTATTGTTACTTCTTTTCAAGAGGCGTGTTTACAGTCATCCTAAGAAAATAGATACGTTTTCTATATCTATATAAGTGATTAAAAAGAAGTGGAAGTTCAAGAACGCAAAAAGAGATAGTTTATCTGAAATATAAAAAAATATGTTTGTTCGTATTTTATGCGCTGCCATTTCGTTAATTAGATTTTGATAAACCTTTACCAACATATTGCTTGCACTTGCGCGAATGTTATAGGCATAGTACAATTTATTAGCATTTATTTTGAACAACCAAAAGCCGGCGGTATAGATGCGAGCAATACTTCTGATCATAAGTCAGAAGGAATTTATAAATATTTTGTCCCTCCATACATGGCTTATATCAATCCACATAACATTGAGGTGTACCCCTCAATGTTATGTTTAGAGTTAATCTTTGACAACTGCTTGAGTTGAGATCTGCAGTTGAAAGTCGCATATTATATGCTTCGGTTGCTGGTTCGATAAAAGGTTCCGTAACTTCTTGCCTAGGTACTACCACCAAAATTGCCCTAGCGCAATTTATCTCGGTTCCTATTCTCGATTATGCCGACGCCTGTTATCTCAATCTCACAGAGTATCAGCTGAATAAACTTGAGCGACTTCAAAACTTTTGTATTCGTTTCATATTTTGCCTACGCAAATATGATCATGTTTCTCAATTTCGCTCTCAGCTCAATTGGCTTCCTATTCGCCTTCGCCGGAATACTCACATTCTAACTCTTATTTACAATGTTTTATTCAATCCTTTGTCCCCGCGCTATCTCAAAGAATGTTTTAATTATCTTCATAATTCAAAAACACTATCCTTGAGGTCATCAGAAAATCTGGCGCTCAGAATTCCCGTTCATTCCTTCGCGGTCCAGGCTCTTTGTCTTCGAAATTCTCTTCCAGTTTCCATAAGAGAGCACAATCTGTATCTATTTTTACTAATTGGACGTATTTCCATGGTAAGGATCCAACACACAACTTCACTTAAATTGACGTAAGTATACCAAAATGGCCTTAATGTCATATACTTTCACGTCACGAAAACAGCTGTAGCAAAATGTCAGAGCGAAGGGTCATTTTCTACTTATGCTACTTTCTATTTGCTACAGCTGTTTTCGTGACGTGAAAGTTTACCATTTTGGTACCATGGAAATACGTCCAATTTAGTTAAGACTCACTATCTCTCACAATAGCTGGGTGACTGCTCTCTATCAACTAGACTAGACATTTATGTTTATTGATACGTATACTGTTTATGTATATACATTATACAATGTCCATATATTTATAGTATTCATATATTATTGTGTCCTTTTATTTATATATATTTAATTTAAGTTTTGACTTTCGTTATTTTTTTCATTATTAGTATCTGTCCTTAATAATTTCTTTTATTTACACCGCCGTAGCTCTAGCTTCCTTATTATCCTCTCCATCCTAAGGTTGTTTGGTAGAGATTGAGAAATCAATAAAACTCGGAAGTGTAACTTTTTTTTCAATTTTGGGTATATGTTTTTTTGTCCAAATGCAAACCCCATCCGAGGTGATTTTTATTTCATTTAATCAGCCATAATCTGTATAATCACCCTAAGTTTTTAGCTCTCTTGTGAGTTGGTAAAGCGCAACAAAATATTAAATAGCATAAAATAGATCACAGACAGATATCACAGACATATATATAACAGCGAGATACATAGTTACAATTCGAAACAAAATTAATATTAGGTAAAATTGACAATTTCTACAATAAAGCCACATCGGTTTGTGTCAAGTTATTTCAAAGAAATGTCTTTTATTTTGAAATCCTAACCATATCGATAAGCTATTTCGGCTAACAAAATTCAGTTGTATAAAATTGATCGATCGATTTATTCGACTTCATTTTGGTTTCGCAGAATTGCTTATTTGATACTTTGTAATTTTAAATACATAGTCTTTATTTATAAATTATTTTTATCTATACGTGCTTTACAAATTATGTTTGCTATACTCAGATAACGTATCGTAGGCTAACGTAGTTACTAAAAAAACTTAGAATAAAAAAAAAAGAAAATACCTATACACATTGGCAGTTACACTGGAATCGGATATTTTGATTGAACTATCAATTAAATTGCTTTAAGTATTGTAAGGGACCAAGCCAGTTGTTGTACAACAAAATAAGTATAATATTTATTAAATGATATTAATACACTGACTGATGAGTGGATAACTTATTATTCAAGCGTTAATAAAATTGATGATGAAAGATGTAGGTAGTGTTTCCTTTTTCGTATTCGGAAATGGCTTTTTATATTTTCACATTGTTCACGCGCTGACGTAGTTGAGTTTTACGTGATTCATCAAAAAATACTTTAAGCAATTTTCTTGTTTCTCATTGTAGCCCCTTTGTATTTGAAACGTATCTTCCAACCGCGGGAAATAAAACAACCTTGTTTACCTTGGCTTATCTTATAAACTTGAAGATTGCGTCGCGCGAGGGGTGAGTTTTCTCATAAAATTATAGAAAAATATTAAAGTCTTATTTTTAAAAAGATAGATCTAAGGCGTTCTTATTGCAAAGATCACAAAGATCACTCATATCAGGATTTGTAATACAAACGTTTCTTTTGCAAGAAATGTAGAAAAAAAACCTCATTACGCATTTTTACAAGCTCGCAACTGAAAAATTAGAAGAATAATTAATTTGTGATAGGTGTATTCTTTAGAAGAAGATCCTCTAGAACGTAGCTATAAATTACGGTGGAATTTTAAGCACTAAAAAACTACTAGCGATAGTCAAAAGTTTTAGTTGACTAATCTTTACAAAGTAGGTTGAGCGAAAGGGTGACAATGCTGCACTGAAATAAAAAAAAATAAACGATCTCTCTGCAACTTTGACATGACGAATTCATTCAAAGACGACTCAAAGAGTCAGCGCTATCTATCAACTCAGCCGTCAAATATAAATCATTGTAACTTTTTCACTATAAATGTGCAGGATTTTCTCGGGGAAACTTAAATAAAGAGGTATTTTTGACTTTCATTAAGCAGTCCTTAAATATAGTTGATAATAATATTTTCATCATAATCAACATAATGATTGTAATTATATTTTAGACTATGTACTTTAACAGCCCTTTGAGCTAGTGGACACTGCATTAACGTTTAGCGCATTCGACCTACAATTATGGAGAATAAGTAGTGTTGCCCAAATGCAAGAACAAGACGAGACTTAGCCAGTCTTGGTCTTGGTCTTGCGCCAATACACCTGGTCTTGGTCTTGGTCTTGGTCTTGCGCTTGCAGTCTTGGTCTTGGTCTTGGTCTTGCAGCAAGAGTCTTGCAAGTCTTGCAATTACCTATTAGTCTATTGCTATTTATTAAAGTTTACTTTAAATCTTAGAAAAACGTATTAGAATTGGAACATTGTGAGCTTGAATTAACATAGCCATAGTAAAGATCAATCAGATTAATAAATAACTGAAGATTTGATAAGAAAGTCGAAAAATCAACTGACCTATATGTCGTTTTCCATGGAAGTAACTGTTTCTTAATAAACATTTATGATTTATAAGCTTACATTTGCTAAAACATGTAAAAAAACAAATTAATTACAATAACTTGACTGTATTTTAAATAACAATGTCTGTCTAGAAAGAGATTGAACCCTCAACTTGCATGAAATTTAATAAAAGAGTTTTATGATTTATCATTTATTTCAATCAAAAATAAAATACAACACAAATCAAACATAACAGTACACAACAGCTTTATCATTAGGTTATGTTACTTTATATCAATTCTTTTGACCAAGAATTAATACAAAGTAACCATCTGGCTGACTCATCACTTAACCTATTTCTATGTTTTCTAATTACTAATGATGCTTTAGAAAATAATCTCTCAGCAGGTACTGAAGTTGCAGGTATTGAGAGAAAATCACGGGCCATCTTCGATAAAGTCGGATACTCTGTCTCATGCGTCCTCCACCAATCTAAAATGTCTTCCGAGCTGGCAGTTCTTGGTTTTCTCAGGTACTCCTCCAACTCGTCTATCACTAAGCCTTGAAGACAAGATCCAGATGACGTCGAGGGACATTCATAGAGTTTATCAAAGTCTATAATGTCTTCATCTTCATCACATACTTTATTTTCTTTTCTTGGCAATTCCAGAGATTTGTTCAGTGAGTGTAGACTTTTATATTCTTCATAAAGTTCATTGAACTTGCGCAGACTTTCTGTTTTAAGTTGCTTCCCCCACATTGTCAGGTCAAAAGTCTGAGCCTTATGCCTTGGGTCTAAAATTAAAGAAGTACAATAAATCCAGTTGCTCTTCTTATAATGTTTAAGCATTTTGTCTCGAGCTGCTTGGAAAGCTAGAATGAGCCTTTCATCCACTTCAGATCGATTAGGTTTCTCATCTAACTGTTTTACCATGGATTCAATTTTATCTAGCAAGAGATTGAATGATACAATGACTAGCGGTAATGTAACATATTTGTCTCCACCAAGTTTTGTACTTAAAAGTTTAAAGTTTATTAGAAATTTATGTAATTTTTCGAGTACCTGCCATTCACTAGCTGTGATTTGAAAATCATTCAATTCGGTGACAGAACTGCACAATATGTTAATGCCCGCTCTCACTTTTAAACCAAATCCAATCATATCATGTGTGGAATTCCATCTTGTTGGACAGTCAAGAATGGCATTTAGATTTGATGGCACGCCAGCTGCTTCACAAGCAGACTGAAACTTCTTCTTCACTATCTCACTTCTTTTTATTTTACTGGAAATACTGCGTAACTTTGTTACAGATATACGCGAGTCAGCAATATTTGGTGCATATTCTTCATCTTCCTCAGTTTCGTCTGCATAGTCTTCATACTGCTGATCTTGCGCGTTAGTGTCAGACTCACAGTGTAATGCTAAGGTCTCTAATAAATCTTGTACACCAAGGTTTAAAATGTGAGCAAAGCACCGGAAATGTTGATTGTCTGAATCAAAGTGTGGCAACTGTTTGCCCAGTTCATACATAAATTTGGTATTTGCAGTTGCGTTGTCGACCGTGATACCTTGTATTTTATCAATTATGCCATATTCCAATAAACATTCATGGAAAATCGTTGCAATATCTTCCCCAGTATGTCGACCGCGTGATGGTATAAAATCAAGAACTACAGATCGATACTTCCATTCGTTGTCTATATAATGCATAGTAACCCCGTAGTAACTCCTACCAGCAATTGACGTCCACCCATCAATGGTAAATGACATTTTAGATGATAATTGTTGAAGTCGTTCCTTGAGATTAAATTGGAGCTCTTCAAATCGCTCTTTGACTTTCCTTCTAAGTGTAGACCTTTTAGGAAACTCCATATTAGGGCAAATACGTCGAAAATATACTTGTGTAGCTTCGTCATCGAAAAATGAGAAGGGAAGATATTTTTTCACTACCCAATCAACTGTAGCTGTCGTGATGTTGTCACTGCTGTTTTCCGACTGAAATAAAACAATAAATCTTGTGTTATTATTTAAAACATACTAGGTTTGAGCGTTTAGGAGGAGGAGGTTTGTTGTTGTTAAATCGAGAAAATCGTTAAATTGACATTTGTTATATTAAGGTTGCACTGTACTGTAATTTACCAAAATAAAGTACTTAGTTGTTACTGGCCGATTATGAAAACAAATGAAAATATAGGTGTTTATAAAAATATTTAAGACGATAATTACATACTTAATATGTCGCACCCCTAGATGAAAACACCACTAACTCAAAAATACTTACGTAAGTTAATGGCGTTTTTGAAAGTATCGCATGAACAGCTACGCGGAGTTAAAATTCCCGTAGCGACAATTTCGACCATTGTTAAAAATGACGCGAAATATGTACCTATGTATTACTATTTTATCAATATCTATAAAATATTCCGAAGTCAGTTTAAAGTCATTTGTTCAAAAAAGACTTTTTTGAGTTCCTGGAGTTTTCATATAAAAAAAATATATTCTTACCTGTCCACTTCTTCCAGCGGTTACTAAAAAGCTTGTGATATCTCCACTTAATTTTGGTTTAACAGGAAGAAATATTTGTGATTCCTTTTTGTGGAAAGATATTAGATGTTTCCTTAAGCCTGAAGTGTTTCTGTTTTTCATTTTTATTTCAGTCTTTTTATGTTGGCACAATTTACACAAGGCAGTTTGGGATGCATGAATTATTTCGAAAAACTCCTCAAATTTGCTTTTGGGTCTTTTAGATCTGTGACTCAAACTCTCGTTACTCGGACTAGAATAATTTGAATCTTCGTCACTCATATTAAATTGTACACGTGATACGTTTTTAGAAAACAACAAGAATTAGTAAAAACAATTATTAAGTTAGACTCGAAGCACAGCTCAATTGGAAATGACTGGAATTAAAATAATTCCTTTGTTTATAGTACGTTTCCTTGCTTTCTACCGCGCCGCCTCGCCACGTGCCGGCTCTATTAAAAGGATGCCGCCGCAAATCAAACGATGCCGCGTGCGGCGTACAAACACAGATTATTACCTACTTGTACAGACGCGACGCGTGAATAAAATATATGTAAAGAATTAGTGCCAATCACTATTCTTTACATATAAGTGAATGTTTTGGCGTACATCTATACTAATCTATACTAATATTATAAAGCTGAAGAGTTTGTTTGTATGTTTGATGACAGAAGTTTTAAAATAAATAAATAAATCCTGAACGTCACTATACCTCCAAAGTTACTATTCTTCGTGGGCGAAGTCGCGGGCACTGCTTGTAAATACTTTTTTTTTTTTTTTATTTATTTTTTTTTATTTATTTATTTCATATACAAGAAAAAAAAATACAAAGATACAATTTAGTCCCACAAAACCGACTTGTCGGTTTGACTGAGGGATCTTTAGTCTCTTAGCTTATAATTATAATTATGTAGGTATATAATACAACTATAACTGTATCAGGTAAAGTTAAGTGCACAATAATTGGATTTAGACTGAATTACAACAAACTGAAGGAAAATTTAGCGGTGATAATAATAAGATACAATTGTTGTAAGATATAAAATACGTGTGTAAAAAACAACCACGCCTCCGAGCCCTCAGATGGGCTCGGAGGCGTGGTTGTTTTTTACACACGTATTTTATATCTTATAGAAATATTGCATTGTGAATGCAAAAAAATAAATAAAAACATACAATTGTTGTGTTAAATAGTAGTCATCAGATAATCTTTTAATATTTTTTTAAATTTATTTTTATCCGTTTCACATCTAATAGTTTCGGGCAACGAATTAAGAAGATATGGTATACGCTTCTGTAAAGTTCTGTCACCAAAATAATTTTGAACCCTAGGAATTACAAATTTCTTTTTTGAAGTGGCTCTAGTGATCTGGTTATGATTTATGTATTCAAAAGTGGAGACACACTCTCGGCTGCCGTGATTATTTACTAATAATAAATCGCAGGCTTTTTATTTTATTAGTAGGTAAGTACCTACGCTTTTTATATTATTTTATTAATTATGTAGAATTTTTTTACACGTTTCAAGTATATTTAAAAGTGGCTACAATATTTATCAAACGGGTGATATTTGAACACTTTTTTGCTATTTTTTCTTGTAAAAACTTAAGAAATATAATGACTAAATGTACAATAATAGTACCTAAGTAATTAGTTTAAAACCATATAATCAATATTATAATATATACTTACTAGAATAAATTATTATGACATCTACTACCTATCCTTACCATTTTATTCTAATCATAATACTACTTGCGTGATCAGTATAATGTATTCATTTTCATTATAAGCACTCTGAAACTTATTTATTCTTTGGAACACCTGTAGGTACTCTTAAAATTCGAAATTATTTTGCATGAGTATACCTACGCCTACGCCCTGTGGCGGCAATCAAATAGTGTCAAATGTTGTGATTTCGGCGCGGCGGCAACGATTGTTGTATATGATTTCAAAAGAAGCCGCCGGCGCGTGTATTATAACCATGTGCTTCCGAAAAGCAGCAAATTTCTTTGAGAAGTAAGTACAAAACCTTTGATGCCGCATTATCAAAGTGCCGATGGTTAAAACATAACTATGCATGCACTCAGTTTGATTTTAATGGATATTTTTTTATTCGCTATGTAGGTATGTTTATGGTATTAGTCGTAATGCGCATAGATCCAGTTTTTCATATTCTTTGATACAGTTTTTTGCGTCTCATAGAATTCCTAAGCGTACCTATACACCGAACTGTTACACCTAACTACTCCGTGAAATAGCGCTAAGTCCTAGCTGCAAGACGCAAGAGTCTTGCAGGCTTAGTCTTGTTCTTGCTCAAGTCTTGCACGGTCAGTCTTGGTCTTGGTCTTGCTAAAAATACGCGGTCTTGTTCTTGGTCTTGGTCTTGCAAAAACGCAAGAACAAGACCAAGACTGCAAGACCAAGACTGAATTTGGGCAACACTAAGAATAAGGCCGGGCGTCCGATTGGTGACTCTTTTCATCTTGGGCTCTTTTTTAGCATCTACAGAAAGCTCTTTGCCCGAGTGGTGAATTATGGCATTGGATATTAAAAGGCTATCATCGTGTAAAACATAATATTACACAAAAGTCCACCAAGTTTGTAAAAACGCTATGGACGCTTGGGGATTTATAAATAATTAAAAAAGACACTAAGATATAGATCGCTAAACTGACAAATCGGAAATAAGAAAACAATGTATTCGACAATCCAACACAACCACTTATTCTAAAAGCCTGCGACGAAACTCCGATCCTTATCGACAGTCGCATTAGACATGTCGACGGGTATCACCGAACAATTCCTTAAGAAAGGCAGCGTCCGAAACACAAAATAAATTATCAGGTCAAGTTTTTCCCTCTTCCTTGGAACAATTCATCTATTAAATACTCTCTCACTGTCAGCTTAAGGACAACCGTCCTGTTTATCTGATCATTTAACGCGTTAGGTATAACAAGCATTTTGGAAAGATTCGTTATGTCATCTATGAAATAAAATGGAAATGATAGAGAAGTGTTAGTAAATAACAATGGCTTAGCATCTATTCATATAGTGCGTCATAGCGTAATTAAAAAAAATGATTTGATGTAGCAGGTAAGTAGATTTTTCTAGTGGATTTTTACTAGCCTTACAAAAGTTTTCTTAATTAAAAATAATGTAAAATATTAAAGGGAGAAAATAAATAGCATTTGCCGAGTTTCTTGCAGCTTCCTCTCGGTACAAGGAAGGAGTCGTAGAACTAGTATCTAGTAATGGAACAGTTATTGACTTTCAATGAATGCATTGTAAATGATCATATTGAATAGAAAGCATTGTTACATTTATCTATCTTATCTAATGTAATCTGTATCGCCGTCGTCGAATTTAGAAAAAATAAATCTATAGAAAACAACAGTGTCAGATTTTAAATACGCCTGTAAAAAATAACCACATCTCAGTCAGTATAGGAGTTACAAGCGTATTTAAAATCTTTCGAAAACGTGATTGTTAATGTAAGAAAATAAAATAAATACAATATCAGTTTTGTAAAGTACTTGAGTGATTTAATCCTAACTTTGAAGGTCAAGTATTTTTAACTTGTAACAGTTATAAGGAAAGGAAAAGAATATAGAAGGTAGGATAAATCAGTTATTTTAATCTACAATAGTTGTCGACATAATAGTAAAATCAAATGAGTTTGAATAGTTGTACCCTCATATCGACGGCGAAGTGCCAAGACCTCCCTGAAATTCGTCGAGAAATTCACTTTTTTGTCATTTCGAATTAAAATTCGTTATTTGCATGTTTTAATAGAATATCCTAAGCGTATTTTCAGTTGCAAGCGCATCATGTAAAAAAAAACAATTAAAAAAAAAAAATTTGTTAAGAAATTAAAAAAAATAAGCTTGTGTATAATTTTGAATTTAGCAGTTAGGTGTTATTGGCACTTCGCCGTCGATATAATAGGGGTTAAAGTATGAAATTGCCGTTTTATTGCAATAGGTTCTTTGAATTGACATAGAATCTTCATGGTTTGAGGTTTTCGAATGAAACTTTTTTTAAATGGTTTCTATGATGTTCTTTTTTTAAAAAATGTAAAACATTTGAATATCGACTTTCAATTGTTTTTGTTATTCAATTTAGACAAGAAAGATGGATACTGCGAAAATTCGAGTTATTTTTGAATACGAGTTCCGACGCGGAACTAACGCGGCAGAAACAGCCCGCAATATCAATGCTGCGTTTGGAGAGGGGTCTACTAATGAACGCACCGTGCGATTTTGGTTTAAACGCTTTCGTGATGGAAATTTCGACTTAAAGAACGAGCCACGAGGAAGACCGCCCACACAGGTAAATAACGATGAATTAAGAGAGATAGTGGAAGCCGATCCTAGTCAAAGTACCCAGGAATTAGCGGCATGGTTTAACGTTACCTTACCCACAATATTGACTCACTTGCGTCAAATCAATAAAATAAAAAAATACGAAAAATGGGTGCCTCATGATTTGACTGATCTGCAGAAAGAAACGCGTGTTGAAACTTGTGTTGCCTTGTTGAACCGGTACAGAAATGAAGGAATATTGGATCGAATTGTAACATGTGATGAAAAGTGGATTCTTTATGATAACCGGAAAAGAAAAATGCAATGGCTGACCCCAGGTCAAATGCCACAACAGTGTCCTAAAGCAAAACTTACCAATAAAAAGGTAATGGTAACTGTTTGGTGGTCTCAGCATGGTGTTATTCACTATAGTTTTCTCCGATCTGGTCAAGCAATAACGGCAGATGTCTATTGTGCCGAACTCCGAACCATGTTGACAAAACTAGCAGTAAAACAGCCCCGACTCATGAATCGATCTTCACCATTATTGCTCCACGACAACGCGAGACCTCACACAGCACGAGAAACCATTTTGACCCTTCAGGAACTGCAGTTAGAAACCATTCGTCATCCTCCGTATTCACCAGACCTTGCTCCAACGGACTACCATTTTTTTCGTGATTTGGACAATTATCTACGTGACAAGAAGTTTTCTTCCCAGGAGGCAGTACAAAATGCTTTCACACAGTTTGTGCAGTCTAGATCGTCGGAATTCTATCGCAAAGGCATTAATGACCTTCCCATTAGATGGCAGCAATGTATAGATAATAATGGCAACTATTTTGATTAAATAAATTTGTTAAAAATTTAAAAAATAAACAATATAGATTTTCAGTACAAATCGGCAATTTCATACTTTAACCCCTAATACTATTCGACACATAAGAGATGTGCGATTTCAAACAATTTTCCTCCCGCTCACGTCGCAGCCGTAACCACACACAATATGCAATTACGACACTGTTGTGTTGGTGGTATGTTTATGGCTATCTTGTTGGACATAGTGGTAGTTTACTTACATTTCTTGATCTGGCTTTTTTATGAGTTAATGGACTCAAAACTATATCAAATTCCTCTGACGAGCACTGCTAGGTGATAATTTCCTGCTGTGACTTGTTAACTTTTAAAATATATTATTAACACTGTTTATTTGCTAGTTGCACTATGTTTAATTTAGAGTTAGCGCATTTTATTTTATCCCATAGTTTTGAGTTTTTTCTGGGTTTCACCTGCTGTGGTTACGATATGATTCGTGTTCCAACTGATTGTAGTTGAAAGAAAAAGGCATACATATGCACGCAACACAATTCAAACGTTATTTTTAATTTATACTCATATTTTATTCAGAATAATGTTTCTAGTGGGAGAAAAAATATCGCTGAGTTTCAAATAATCAAGATTGCAATAAATACTATTTAGTGTTTTGTAGAACAATATGACTTTGTTGTATTAAGGAATTCAACACTTGTATTCATTGCACAGTCGACAGCGCTGCCGAGGGAGATTATCTTATATCACAAAGCCGGGCATACACGGTACCAAATTGACATTTACTATATATGATATTACAAAGGTTGCGGGTTCGATTCCCGCCTGAGAATTTACTCACTAGGTTTACTAGCCGAATCGATATTTTCTAAAATTTTTATATCAAAGTATTTTTTTTATTAAAATAATTTACTATCCTTCAAGTAGGTACTATATAACGGGGTAAGCAGTATGTACATACTTATTTCAAATTGCGTAGTACTTTCAAAAATAGGAAAAATGTGAAGGTTTTTCCTTGTTTCTCAATACGATTAAAATTTAATATGACGTGAACTTCCACTTATTCAAACTTCCCGATTGCATCACCAGTAGTTGTCACCCACCAACCACATTGAGACAGTGTGGTGGTTATGACCCATTTCTCTGTACGGTATTTTAGTACGATCCACTAGTGGGATATCAGTAGGCTGATAAAATTAAAGTTTCTTTCTGTGATAGCATACTTTTGGAATAATAATGAGTTACTGAGAACGATCTCCGGCAAAAAAGGTTTATGTTAAAATTTAGCCCTTTTCAAATACCGCATTTGAATAGCCATCATATTATAATGCCTTCGACAGCGGTCGACAGATGAAATAATGACGTAACTTGGGTCTATGTTGATCTATATCTAACCGAAATATATGGCGAAAGTTGTCAAAAGTGACACGAATTGTAAAGTAAGGGAATTTTAAAGGGATTTCCTTTTTATTTAAAATATTAATTTTTATGGTTTTATAAAGCCCATTTGACCAGATCGCTGTGATCTCTGACGCAAGTTTATTTAAATTTTCCACAATGATTGTACAAATAACACAAAACACACAAACTGGGGAAAAATCTTTAACCTCACATCAATATTACAGTCTTATACTTCTGACTCTGGATTGTTCACAAATTGAGTAATGGATCTGGTTAGCCATTATTGTGATCTTTCTTATCTTCTTATTCCCATTCCCAATTCCATTCCCAGGCATCAATGGCTACTTCATGGTTATTCCTTGCCTCCATTACAGAACGCTACAATAAATCCAGCTCTATCCAGCCATCCAGTATCCGGCTATGCCTTTTGTAGTGGCTACTTAACAAATTTTCTTAAGCAACGGTTATCAGTTGTGCGCGCAAAGTGGCTTACATTTAGCTATTCTAAGACATCGGTTCTTTTACAAATATCGTCATTCCACATTTTATAGCGCTAAAAAACGTCAAACACCGCTATTCTATGTTGCAATTATCTCTTTATCCAGTTACTATTAATAAAATGTGAGAAATAAAATTATGCCTACACAGCACTATTATTTTAATATTAAATTTTCAAATTATTTATTTTATTTAATTTTTTGGAAAATGAGATTCGAGTAAAGAATCCACGAATGCAAAAAGCGTAACTTATAGTGTACAATCGTTTTTTGCATGCAACGAATCATTAATTTTATATATGCATAGGTATAGAATACACAAGTAAAAGATTATACGAGAACGATAAAAAACATGGATACACAAACAACGTGGATACAGCACGTAGTGTACGAAAATCTTAAAATTTTATTAGTTGTGTATACTAATTTGGAGATAGGGCTTTTAATTTATGCGTGTACTACCTACGTACTAGTATCTATATGATAAACACATACTTATTACAATGGCAATATTAAGTTGCATTTTTCTTTTTTGTTTCACTATTCCTCTGACACTTTGTTTCTTCCTGGTTTGTCTTTATTTATTTATGTAAACCCATCACCCATCAGAGTGAAGCTGCGTGTATATTTTAAAGCGTTATTATTTTATCCCGGAAGATGATTTTGTATTACAATCTTTTATTATTACTATATTTCCTAATTTATGTACCTGTCCTGCAAATAATATTATTGTGTTTGTTCTTACCTATCTCTATACACAATATGGTAACACCCGGTCTCTGTATTTAGTTCCCACACTTTCGCACCCTCTTATCAAAACACTTTTTCATTCCGTGAACATGGCACCAAAATGGCGTCGAAATTTACAATATCTCTGTAATGATAAGTTTTATTTTAAGATTTCGGTATTAAAGAGAATTAAAAAGAAGAAATTGATATTAATTGTATTATTGCAGTAAAATTTGAGTGTTATACTTTAAAAGGTAAACCTAAAAAAACACATATGAACCTAATCTAAAACAAAAGTAATATTGGAAAATTACGGTCTATAATTGTCAGTGTTAGGATTTGATAGGAGGACATGTTGGATATACGAGGCCAATCAAATCAAACTAATTTCCCAATTAAATATAACGGTACGTCCACGCTCCACTAACGCGAACATTAGGTCGAAAGCTAGAAGCTTTCGACACAAGATGTTGAAAGTTTATGTATCAAGCTATATAAGTGAATTAGAGGCCTGATTCGTTCTGCCTATTATATCCATATTGCATCATTCATATTGAGTATTCTTAATTTTATTTTAGTTTTAAATATATAGATTTTACTATATCAAAAAAATAGCTTCTCTTATTACTTTAATATTTATTTAACGATAGGTATTATTTATGATTAAATTTAAAATCGTTGTAAAGATTCCGAGTTTAGAAGCATTAAAAAACATACGATATGATGTGTCTTTTAAATTATGTTTGAAAGTGACAATATAACTTATCATGATTACTTCACAAAACAGTGAACAAGAATATTAAAAGAGTAGGAACTGAACAAGTAAGAGATTTTTTTTCTTCGCAACTTAATTTCGAGGGTAATCCTTTAGATTTTCATTCAATGTTAGCTTTAGCCTTTGTCACAAGATCAGTTGGGTTCGTTACCAGATAACAATTTCAGATTCCAGACATACGACTCCGAAGTTCAGAAACTTGGTCCAGGGATCTAATTAGTGCTGGAACTGAATAATTCTCTTAGTTTCTATAGCAGTTTGGTGTTCAGAATATTCTCTATCAATTTGTATGCCATTTTGAATCAGGCACTAATTATGAGGCATACTCATTGTCGCACTATCTTTTTATAATCAAAAGGAAATTTGTTTGTACAGTTTCATTATTAAATAGACTTTTTACTTTAGCACTTTTACAGTCTTAGTATGATTTATTACAAGCTTATGCAGACGTGATTCAGTATTTTATTACAGTCCCTCAACAAATAACTCACGTATAATGGGGACTTTATGGCAAGGCAGTTAGCTCGTTCGGTTGATAATTTCGAAGCTGAAGCAAATTTCACAAAGGCTCGTCATTAGATAGGTGACCTAAAAATTGGTACTTTGAGTTCCTCGTGTTTTGCCGCTAACACCATCTAATCCGTAACTTAATGCGCCTTACCGTTTAGTACTATTTGTGATACCATCGCAAAAGAATGTAATGTATACTAATATGTACCTGTATAATCTCCGATTTTCATTCATAACATTCGTTAAATTGTATATTTTATCATTCCATTTTGCATCGTCATTTGTTAACGTTTTAATCTCTGTAAATATATATATACAATAATATTTTACTTAATAATTTCTTCATTGCTGAATAGAAACACTGAATTTTCATATAGAACTTCGCAACCACTCAAAACTTCTATTCAGAATGCTACACACTTACCGGCATTGCTTGTTATTTTAACCTGTCTATTTGTTTAATCTATTTCGTTATTATTTTTCCATTTTATTACCAAAAATGTATTTATTTAATTTATTGACATATAAGTTTTTCTACGTTGCCATGGCTACCCATGACACGATCTTTCATTTATGGTATTCAACCTCCAAAGAAAACCAGATTTTATTCTTTTTATGTCTTCTCGAAGACAATCTAAATTTAAATGGCTCTGGGCCTATAAAAGACCGAGCTGACCTGCCAAGTCTTGCAGTTCTTCGGCAAAAGTTGCCACGGTAACATCTATAGCTCGCTACCGAGCTCTTCAAAATTCTTAAAGGCCTTGACTCAAGAAAAGTCCTCAACGCCGTAAGGCAAACTTTTGGCTCAAGAACCTACACTTAACTTAGCCACTCTCTACCACTAACGTTGCCTGACCACCAGCGGTGCAGGCCATCCATCAGCAGCGCCGCCCGTCTACCGGCAGCGCCGGCAGTAAATCGGTGCAGGCCGTCCACCAGCAGCGCCGCCCAACCTACCTGTCACGCCTCCCGACCTACCAGCAGCGCTGCCCGTCTATCAGCAGCTCCGGCCGACGTCTGCCCCGCCACCTGTCTACCGGCAGCGCCACCCTTCATCCGACGGTTTCACCGCCTCTGGGCCCTAAAGCCCCGGGCCACAAGCCACCTATACAGAAGATCGCCGACGACCCACAACCACCTACTCACATTTTCACTGTACACTACTCATTCTCGCCCTCACTCTTCTTACCTCCATTTTTTTTTGTTCTTTAATTATTTTTTAAATAGATAAACTGTACTTTACCCTGATCTTCCGTCTTTATATTTTGTCCCTTCACGACAAGATCACAGACAGAGTCGCTACTATTATCAAAGTTAGATGTCTGCTAAGTTCGGCGAGAAATAAGGTTTTATATTTGACACAACTAGAATTCTTTATTTTTGTGATCTTGTAAAATATCAGGCTGATCGCGTTTGAGATGCGTGTTTGCACGAATATAAGCCGCGCGAATACATACAGAAATAAGCTGATTGTAAATCCAATGTTTGCTTAGATAGCTACTTGAACGGTTGACTTAAAGTACGAGTACTTGTATATAAGGCCATATAAATATTTATGTTTATTAAAAATTTTTTAAGGTCTTCATCCGAATCATTTTTTTACAAAAATGAACGGTAATATCCTGTGTTTTCTTGAGCAGTCATTCTTTTACATTCACAGCAATTAGCTTAGACCAAAGTGAGCACTGTAAGAATCGTGTTCATATCCTTTCCCTAGTATACAGTTGGGTCACATTTGTTCAGCTACTGATTTGGTTTGCCAAGCGCTGGCTGTGTACGTCTTTATTCGAGTCAACTATAACTTCTGCTCAGTAATCGTGATTTATCTATTAATTACTCTCTGAATTACGTCTTGCAGAATCAAACCATAACAAAAGACTCACTTATAAACCAATTTTAATTTTGATCAAGCTTCGAAATGAAGTGCCTTTGTTTTGGATATCGTCCTTAATTTTAAATCATGACTGGGAAAAGTTTTAAAGGGCCACAATATTGCAAGAAATTTCACTTTACAAAGCTGCAAAGAATTTTTAGTACAGGACAAGCTTGCTTAGTACAAAGAATTTATTATTTATGAATGTATACATACATTCCTAGACGGATGGATATGATTAGTGTTCATCCATTTCTAATATAGATTAATAGAATAAGCACAAACTTTAGTGATTTTTAAATGCTGTAAATACTTACTTATAGTAATTAACGTAAACTCACACTAACTCAGGCGAAAGGCGCTCATTGCTGGAGGGAAACCTTACCTAAAAATGGAGGACTTTGCGATAATCTGCCCGCTTGGTAAAAGGTATGTAGAGCGATCTCCGCGATACTGATAATTAAAAATAAAATAAATAAAAAAGCCTATTTATTACATGTGAACTTAGAATGTATCTGGGTTTTATCTTAATTCTAGTAAATATTTTAAAAGTCCATGTTATGCTAGTATGGTTTAGTAACGTTTATTTTTAAATTTTAGTAAACTTTAGTATTAGTATGTTAGTAAAACTAAATTATATTATTACAATGTGAAAATAAATAATATATGATTCCACAGGGGGTGAGGCTTTTACCCACCCCTAGTGGGTAAAGGCCTCCTCCAAAGAGCTCCAATTGCTTCTATTCTGTGCAGTTTGGATCCAAGATGGGTCAGCTGTTCTTTTTATTTCGTCTTCCCAGCGTGTCAAGGGTCTGCCTCTGCCTCTTTTTCCTTGTGGGCCGCGCCACATTGTCGTTCTGACAGTTCACCTTTTATCTTTTAGCCGCGCAACGTGGCCTGCCGGTTTCCATTTTAATTTTAAAGCATAACTCAAAGCAGTAATTGCTTTACTTATGTTCCTTATTTTAGTGTGCCTTATTTTCTCTATTTTTGTAATTTTAAGCATACTACGTTCCATACCTGCATATACTGCTAAGTGAAAGACCAGAATTAGAAAATTGCTGCTGCCCATTTTAGAATCGAATTTTACGATACCTTTAATTGTGAAGGTTTGATGCTATTCCACGGTGCGTGTCCAGCAAACGACTTAAACTATTTACTTTTAAGAAATAACTGTAATTACAGCCAATCTAGCAATTTACGATCGATAACTTATTTGCTCTCATTAATAATGCAAGTTATGTTTTAGATTAGACCAACAACTGATATAAATATAATGAAGACTGGCTTACTAAACGTTATTCCCGAGGACGACTTCCTTCATTTTTTATTTGTTTTTGGGAAATACTCACGTCTCTTAGACGAGACAGAAATATAACTACAGTTTCATTAATAGTTGTATAATTTATCCAGTAAAATTATCTGATAAAAGATTTAATACTAGTTCTTTGACTTTTCATTCCTTAATGATAATTAAATCATTTTTAAATATTATAATCATAGTCTATAATGTGTATCGTGTGACGTTTCATACAAACGATGTTTACGTGACTTTGAAACTTCATCTAACTTGTGGGCTATTGACAAATGCATGTATTTTATGTGTACGCCTAGTGTACGTATTCAAATTAATTTTATAGATACGAAACGAAAGAATTTGTTTGACATATATTTGGTTGTAATAATCATAGACGGTATAGTTGATATCTATGATACGGCATACAATTATATATTATTATAAAATCTGTAGAGAATAGTTCTTATCATAAACGAAGTATATAAATAGTAATCGGGATGGACAGTACCACGAATCATATAGAATCTTGTTTATGATTTAAAATGATTTAAAACGGAGGTGAATTGAACGTTTTAATAAGGAGGATGACCACTTTAATATAAACCCTTGCCCACCTAAAAATGGTCATATCCAACAATGGTCTAGGGCGCATTTAGATGTTATTATGATCTAGTATTTGTAGAGACGAATACATTTTTGTTAAAAGGTACCGTTTATAGTTATTTATATATAAAAAAGCCTATTTGATTTTTATGTGATGTGTGTTTGTGTTATAATAATTGTAAATGTCACTTCTACTTTGTCACTTCTAATTAAAGTAGAATGTTTTACAACGGCAATAATAGATTGCCGATTACATGTCTTTAAATGCGTGGAAAACATTTATCCACAATTAATGCACTGCAACATGATAGCAACTATTTTAAAAACGTAGAAGATTTATCGTAGTCCAGTACAGAGAAGTCAAAAGGTCGTAAAATTTTAAAGAAATTCATATTGTACATACAGTACGCTACGAGACAAATAACGATGGGAACTGCAAAGAAAAAACATAGATGGCGCTACAGCTAAGTTGTCAACTGTCAAGATTCGTTTCGGTTTCTTCTCAGTTAATAAATTAGTTCAATGGAAATAAAAGTTTTCATTAAATTATTCATCATAATTGTAAGATAATAATAAGAATATATAAAATCCAAAACAGTAATTTTAAAATACATTTTATGATTATCAAAACATAAAACAATAAGTGTATATTGTATGTATGAAACGCTCTCATAATTATCGCCACAAACAGGACATTTTAACAACTATATTATATTATTCAAAAAACCTTACCTTTATATTAATTCAAACTATTTTCAAAAATAGATTTTCAATTTATGAAGTGATATTGGAAATACGATTTTGTTGGACTTAACTAGGGCAAAAACGGTCATCCTCCTTTGTCTTACTAAATTATAAATTTAAATATTTCCAATTAGCAATACGAAGCTGTAAACGAAAACGTTCAATAGAACGTTTTCGTTTGCTCAAATTGAGTTCACAATTATTGGTATAGTTTCCAGAAACGTTTATACAGCTGGCCCGGCTCGGTAGCAATAAGAAAGCCTCTTAAGCATTTTTTTTTAATTGCAGTTAAATTATAAAATAACAAAATATATTATAATCAAAACAAAATCAAAAGTCTTATATTCTTTTACAAAAACTTGGTTACAAAAAGTTTTGTAGTGACACACCTATTAAGTAAAATATACCTGTATCAAATAGTCACCGCCCGTTCAGACCGTGCCAATTAACATAGGTAAGTTTATAAACAACAATACAAAAGAAAAAAAAATACAAATTAGTTTTTACCACGTTTTTCTTATCTCACTTTTCTTATTTGTTTGTCTGTCCGGGCAAAATCTTGCAACTTAAATTTGAGGCACTTTCCGATAAGCTAGAAAGCTGAAACTTTCAGGATAGTTCAGAACCCGATGACAATGCACTCTAAAGCAACTTTCAACTTTCCAGATGCACTTTCAGGTCCACTTTCGGCAACTTTCACTTTTGTATGGGGCTTATCCGATTGTTGCGTAACACATGGTTACTTCGTTGAGTTAATAATTAAAAAGAATAAAATAAACATACTAGATTTAAAAAATCTAAAAATCCCACGTTTTTCAATGTCCTAAAAAGAATAAAATAACCCTGCGGGGCAAAGCGAGGGGCCACTCAAAACGTGGGGGCGCATCTTTACAATAATCGGCATCAATGCATGTCATTCATCTCTTTAAAATCTCCTCTTAGTAATATGCGCCCCCACGTTTTGAGTGGCCCCTCGCTTTGCCCCGCAGGGTTATTTTATTCTTTTTAGGACATTGAAAAACGTGGGATTTTTAGATTTTTTAAATCTAGTATATTTTTAACAAACTTATATGTTGTATTATGTATGTGGGTTTGTGTGTGTATGCATGTGTGTATGTGTGTGTGTGTATGTGTGTGTGTGTATTTGTGTGTTTTATAATGTAATAATTGTAATAATTATTGTTTGTGTATAATTTTACAAGCTTCCGTGTCTAACAATTATCATATCCAATCATATGGATTGGAAGAAAGGTAAAAATAAGCTTACCGAAAACAGCACGTAACTTTATAAAGTTATTTTGGTAAATTCACTATGTGCGTTTCTTGGTAAACCAGAGCAATTGCCCTTACTTAACATAAGGCTCTTAGTTTCTCTTTTAATTGGAACTTCATATTCCTTGTCTCATCTTCAAACAGTCAGTAGACTGCGTCACAGAAAAAAAGCTGTACTTGTTAGCGAGCTATGCCAATATTTAATTTAATTAAGTAAATTAGCCGCTATGAGCGCTGACACTTATTTTCACACTAATTCAACTAATACCAGTAATTCTAGTTAGCCTAACCTGAAGTAAGCACTGTAAGGCTTGTGTTGTAGATACTAAGGTAATGAATAGATATACTTATACGATAGATACATTCATTGATAGAAATCAATATATACATGCACATGATTCGGATACTCATGTTCATCACACTAACATCTGCTCCTCTACTCCGGACTCGCTACTCGAACCTGGAATCCTTTAGCTATCTTTAACTTGTCCTACCTACCGTCATCTTTGATTACAGCTGAATATGTAAGAAATTTGCATACCTTCAAAAATCTTTTATTTTTCAATGATTTCTAATTTTATTTTTATATACAACTCAGAAAAAAATAATGACCACTCATTCAAGGAAGTATTAATATTTTGTAAGTATTTTTATCCATTAAATACTATTCATTGTTGAAGACCTTCATTAATATTTTACGGTATCTAAGTATATTACTTAGCATTACTTTAAAGATAATGGTTTATTTAAAAAATAAAAAAACTTAAGGGTCCTTATTTTGCTTCGAACATTAGGTTAATTAATATTTTATTTTTTCCACTATTAAGTTGTATAAATATGTAAAAAATAATGATGCGGATAATTAGGACTGAAGAGGAAAAAATTTCTAAAGGAAGCTGTGCTAGTGTGGTATAAATATCAGCAGGTCAAGTTGACAAATTTACTCGAATGATATTAAACTCTACGCATTAGACGTTAAGCTGAAATAGGGAAATTTTCCAGTTTTATATAAGTTGATGTGCTGTCGATTGTACCTCAAGACTAATTAAGACGACCGCATGCGTTGAGATGCGATTTCAATTATCAAAGCCTTGTCCTCGCTCACACTCTATTGTAGTCATGTTCATGGCTCCCGGGAATATTTTCATTCTCGACATTTAATTAAATTCTAACTGCGTTTTGAAGACTGTTTAGCATACCATTTTCTTCATTGGATCTATGAATTTGCGGTATTGCTAATAAGAAAAAGAAATAATCGATAAATTCTTGAAAAGGATATTCATATTATTGCAGTCGGATATTTAATAATCTCAGCCCTTTCTATGAATTAAATAGTACCCGGCATATAAGTTAAACCTGGTTTTAAATCACGTGACATGCGCAGTAGTAAACCATGTTCAACTTTTATGCCGGGGACTATACACGGATCCCCTTCACCTGCCACCGATTGTGTATTTATTTGCGTGTGTATTTTCACTCATCAAACAAATCTTCGATTAAAGTTCGCAATGATAGAGGTTTGTTAATGGATTACCATTGAGAATTGTTTTATCTCCGAACTAAACAAGTTCGAAGTTCTATCATTGAGCAAAGTATCACCTAAAAGACTAGACAGGTCAGGTCACAATCATAACATATAAATTTGTATAGTATTATCATGTCCAAAATTTTTGATATGGAAAAATGGGATGTAAGTAGGTAACTACGTCATGTATTTTAAATATAGGTTACATGCATATTTTTGGAACGAAGCTTCTATATGTACGGTCGGGCCGCTCGCATATAGACGCTCGCTGCGCGGCCGCTCTATCCACGCTAAGCGTCAGATTTTACCGTTACAGGAGAGCGTTAGATTTAGTACCGTTACCAGCCAGCTGCCTCCCCACCTCAGTGTTCGTGGCCTTCTGTCGCGCTTTCACTAATGTCAGTGTGCTTGGCTGGCGTGGCTTTGTATATTTTTTTTCGCTTTATACTATAAAGCTTCGCTTATTTCGGGCGACCCTAGCCGGCACTGTTATTTTTTAATCATATTAAATAAATAAGCGCTTGATTTGCGGATCAAATCTTGCAGATTTGACGCGTTTATTTAAAAGTTATCTATTCACTCGAAGACTTGAAGATCTGAAGACCCCTACATTGCCCCAAATATACTGAATAAAAACTAAAACACTGCTTTAAAATGGAATACAGCTATTAAACATAATTACGGTATTGATCGTATAGCTACAGAGTATGAATAAACAAAACTATTTGGAAAAGTTATAATAATGAAAAACGTGCCCGATTAAAATATTGTGAAGGTAGTAGAAAAATACATGACAACCATTATCTTAGTGATCCTGTGATCACGACTCCTGTAAAGGATTCGAAACGTCAGGAATAAATATAAAATAAGATATGCGCGAAATCCGTAAAAAAAGTATTTTATTTAAATGTGTAATGTGCGCGGAAGTGAAAGAACTAAATTGGTATAATCGTTTCACAGTTAAATTAACTTAACACAACCTTTTAAACTATAACTTTTTATCGTATTAGTTTTTTAAATAGAATGGTTTATTTTTAAATCAAAGATATGAACCCTTCATCTATCTAAGTCTACGATGCTGACGTACCAACTCATCTCGATGTGCCAATGTGTATAGTTAAATAAAGCCATGGGGTAGGTTGAGCACGTCTGCTGGAATGGTCTAGCATAACATGCTGGACGCAGATAGCGATACAGATACGAGCTTATTATTTTGTTCGGGTTGACGCAGCAATAAACGTATTTTTCGGATTTTATTATGAATAAGTGATGCATTTATTACAATTTCATATTTCTTGTAGAATTCTGACCTGCTTTGACCAAAATTATTGTTTGTATGTTTTTACTGTGGTTTTCATTTTATTGTCGTTTGTTACACGTTATATCATGCTGTAAAAAGGCTCCTTACAGTGAATGTCAAAATTAATTTATTCGCCCCCCACTACACTACAATCTTTTTGTCGGTCGAAGGTCGATGATTAAACCAAACGAAATATTGTAGGTATGTATGGTATTAAATGATTTTTAATATTAGTTACTTTTTAATTAGCTAGTGTAAAATCAATACAAAATTATAGTACTGCTACATAAATAATCCTAATTATTATCAGAAAATAGTTGACATGTTCTAGCAGCTTTAAATAAACGATAAAATTAAATGAAATAAACCCTTCGGATAGTGTAAAAGTTTAATAATACGAATATACGGTATTTAATCACCAACAAGCATAATCTTTTAATATTTCAGCTTTCTTGTTTTAGCAGTCTTTTCATTATCTTTTTCTATTATGTCAGCATATTTTCATAATACATAGTTAAAAGACTTTGAAGTATACTTTGCATATCTGAAATTCCAACTGATAAGGAGAGATGCGTGATTGATATATGATCAATTGTTTAAATGGAACAAGCTTATATTAAAATGAATTACTCTAACAAATATGCCATTTTAAATTTAAGAAGATTCTATGTTTGTTACCTCATTCCTAGGTCTGAGCCAAATAGCACAAAAATACTCTTGAAGTGTAAATTATGTCACTACCAGCTAAAACTCTTGAGCAAAAACGCTCCCAAAAGACTGCGAATTTATCACCTTTCACAGTTACATAAGGTTTAAAATACAAATACCATTCAGGCGCTCGTAACGAGAGCGCTTGAGAGACTTTGGCAAGCGAACGGCTTTAATTGAGGGGGCGTTTTTTCTTTTTTTTGCAGATCGGCAACCTGAGGCATTTCTTCTTACTGTCGCACCCGCACGTTAGTAAAAGATCACCAAATGCCAGTACGGACTACGTGACAAGACTCAAAAACGACCCGCAGGTATGTTCCAGATCCTTTTTGTATCTATTGAACCCTTGTAACTTAGTTATACCGATTCGAGTTCGAAGGGACTCGGTTTTTTCAACGTTTCTGCCAATTGGATTGAACGATGGCTGTAACAGATTACGTAATTGGAGTCTGTAATTACGCCGCTGGTTTTTTTGTGGAAATGTAATTAATTTGCTGGTAATATTTGATATCAGCTTTAGTCTGGCCCTTCTGAATTTATCGTGCTACCATTCCCCGAGTTATTGCTAAGGCTGTTTTATAATTTTTGTGCTTCTATATTTCTTACCTATCTCACGCTATATTCAATTTGCCACAAAATGTTACACTTTTAGTCATTATGTAAACATTCAATCCAAAAAAGAACTACAATTTTATTGGATGTTTGTATAATTATAGTGGTATTCTTTTTAATAAGATGGTACAACTTATTATAACAGTGTACAAAATGTCGGTATTAGAAGCCACAGTTCTTCCTTATATCACTAAATTACGGTTAGAAATTTTATGAGAAATTATTTCATTAAATTTTTGTGTGTTATAGTATACTCTTATACGTACACTCATACTTATACATATACCCTTATACACACAAAAATGTAATGTAATAAACTCTAATAAAATTACTAAATGTAATCTAGTGACATAAGGAAGAGACACACATATATGCAAGCATGTATATTTTATCTGTATGAATATGTGTGTGTGTTATTGTATGTTCCCCCATATATAGCATAATCATATGTTAAAAATGCTTACATGCTGTGATTAAGTCAACCCTCCTTAATTGTTCAGTTTTAGCATAGTTACTCACAGATGCATATACAAATAGATATCACATCCTGCAACATACGTTATGCATTTCCGTTACAAGTCAGTAATAAGCGAATTAAGATCGGGCAACAATATTAGAGTAACAGGCCTAGCTCGCTTTATAAATACATTTCAATTTTAAAGCTTTTCAGTGCTCTTTGCGGGTAAGTAACAAACATATCCCTAATTTTAAAACATTAATTCAAACCTTAGTTTTTATGTCTGTTCACCACGCTGATATACAATTATCCGGCTTTATTATCATTTCTCACGATACTATTATACAGAAAGGGCAAGATTAATCAAACGTTTCTATTTCAAACGTATAATTTTTACTGACAATAGCAGGAGGTCTGCACAGCTATTACTGATGTATTTAAACAATGTATTTAGCTAAATTTGAGGAGCTTAAAAACACAGCGGAAAATGCGTTCGGCTTATTCTAATCTGCTTTCGCAAACCTGACCGGACCTGTGTCCATTCATCGTACACATTTACATCCCCAGAACTAAGGAAAATAACTTTTCGTGTACGAATACTGTTATTTAGTACTCAAAAAATAATTTTTTTTTGCTGTCGGTTCTGGGGAAAACGATGATTGTAGTATATACTCTTAAAAATAGGTAAAATTGAGTAACGATGTAAAAATTTTATTTGAATACAAAGGAATGTTTTCAAAGATTATGTTTACATAACAAAAAAGGTATTAATTCTTTAAAGTGCTTGTTCTTCATTTAGTAACAAGTTAGTTAAAAAATTAATATCACTGAAAAATATGTTTTGGGAAAGGGGATATCATTACTACGATCTTGATATTACCCTGGCTCATTTAATGTTTACTTAATAGTAACGAGTGTCTAGTTTTAGGAATAAACGCTCTTATTTTTTTATTTATTTAAATGTACCGAAAAATGAAACATACGCGCGTAAAGAAATGAAAACTTGTTTCTACTCAATGTAAGTAGTACTACAACTACTAAGTACTACAACTCTTGACTGCATATCAATCGATCGCTGTTAAACGATTTCTTATTTTAAGTTTGACATACATACCCACTGCAATATGTATTTAATAAATTTATACTTGAATCAGAAAATCTGACCTGTAGTTCAAAAATAATAAAAAAATGCGAAAGTATTAATAAACTAGGACTTTAGAGAAATTAACGTTTTAGAATTATTCATATCGTTGCTATGTTTTTTGTATCGAAATACACACTACGATACATAAGTATGCAGTTAATTAATAAGGCGTATATGGCAAGTCAAACATTGCAACCACTTTGTTTACATGAAAATTAAATTATCGTGAATTATTTTTGCTAATCTTACCTATTTTTATTTTCAAATTCACTAAATTCAAAAGGCCAAAGGTTTTTTTAAATTCTTTTATTTAAATAAGGAGAGACGTAAAAAAATATTTGCTGCCAGAAAAGCATAACGTATTCCATCATTGTTTCCTTTAAAGGTCTACCACATTCACGGCGATAAGAATACCTTCACGTGACTCTAATTACAAAATTGTTGTACTTTGTACAACACGACAGCTCGTCCGCTGCTGTAATGAAAAATGTCAACGTGAATAAATAAAGCATGTGACGTAACTTAACGATTATAGAGTTCAAATTCGTTGGAAGTTAGGCCTAGACATTTAACCGACCCTCTTAAATGAATATATCGTAGGGTAGTCTTACTTTGAATTATCTATACATATAAATAAAATTGGATCGTCTGTTTGTTATATTGAAATAACCGTTTTTTTACTGCATGCATATGACTATACGGTAGGTACATAAACCAATATAATATTTTTTTTCTGTCTGTCTGTTTGTTCCGGCTAATCTCTGAAATGGCTGGACGCATTTTGACGGGACTTTTTTTGGCAGGTAGCTGATGTAATAAGGAGTAACTTAGAGTACTTCTATAAGATGTATAATTCAAAGAAACTCTTAAAATATTTTTCTAATTCGTACCTAAATTTTTATTGGAAGAGAGGTCACCGTCATTTTCGGTTGAGATAAAGAATAAATATGGCAAGTGCCATTACACTAAAAAACATTTATCACCTCTTTACATAGATTACGGAACTTCCTCTTCTACCGATCTTCTATTTTGGGCAATGATAGCGTAGAGAAGAATTTTAAGATTTTTATATATTTTTAGCATTTTTAAATGTAATACATGATAAATTATTTTAATTAATAATAGTAAATTTTCAAGCGGGAATCGAACCTGCAACCTTTGGATGTCCGATCCAATGTTCTGCCAATTGAGCTACCAAGCCTTGTGAACACCTGTCGAAATTTTCTAGTACTGTTCTACTTTTCACGCTAAGGGCGTGTTTTATTTCATCAATGAGGAACATTCTCTCGTATTCAAAAATATATTTTTTACAAATTTTTGGACATTCGATTAAATGAACTAGCCATTTAGTTTTAAGATTTTTATATGTACTAGCGGCCTGTCCCGGCTTCGCACGGGTGGACAAATTTTTTTTTCTATTATTAATTATTTTTCCCTTAGTGCCATCTAGCGTCCGGTAGACGAATTACCTGCGATTAACGCGTGGCTGTGGTAACGTTAATTGATACAATATAAAAAGAGCGGACAGACAAACACACAAGCCACTATGATCTTAGATTATAGATTATCATTTAGTGATAACTGACCAGTGAAATGTGTTGTATCAAAGAACCTTCAGTCGACATTGCACAGGCCTCGCACGTCTGTGGGAATTCCCAGTATGTTATCTCCCGTTTGAGAGGGGGCAACCCGCGATAAGGATTTCCTCTGGGTAAGCAAAAGAGATACGTACAATTGACTACACCTCTAGTTATACAAAAATGAAATCTTTTATTCCAATTTTATGCTTAATATTGCAAAAATAAAAAGTTTGTTTTAGAAAACTATAAACGTTTTTATTTAATTATTTAACATTATAATTTGTTATTTGTATTGACTGTGATTATATATTGGTAAGTTATTGTGATTCTGTATTTTTATTGTATGATGTAAAATGATCCTTGCTGGTCGGAATGAATAAATAATTTTAATGACAATTAGATTTTTTCTGAAGTTAAAAAATCTTTACAATTTAAAATTATGACATCTTAGTAAGTCACTCAAAGCGATTTGTACTTGTTTTTTTGTTGTTGTTTTGGCTGTCAGTACTTACGATTTGAAAGAAAAAGCACCTATAAAGATAATTTATACAATATTTATAATGATTTTATAGTCTAACACTTTGATTTATTTAAAGTGAGAATGATTTATTGCTTTGACTTACGAGACTAGATAGTTGAAAACATGGTCATATGAAGCTCAACTTGGCTACTAATAAGAAATCAAAAAAGTTTGACCCTTTTCATTTAAGTGTAGAGATAATGGCGACAGGATGGCAAATAAAAACCTGTCCCCTGTGTAGGTGCGATTAAGAGGAGAAAAGGCTATGAGAAAATATTTTTAATATTAGAACTTATTCTGTGCGTTCATGTGTTTGTTGTTTGAAAAATGTTTTTTTTAGATCTAACATAGAACAATTCTCTTGCGATGGCCATCAAGTAGCCACTATATATGCCGTTTAGTTTGTTCAATTGTTTATTTTAAAATCAAATTAATTTAGCTTCCCAATTCAAGTAACAAAAAATGTTATTTTCCAATCAAACTTATAAAACAATTTTATTTGATTTTTGTTTCATTTCAGATCTAAAGCTCTCTCTTTTTCAACTCGTTTTCCTTATTAATTTTCTCGATTATTTGTATTTTTACTGTCGTTTTCTGAGAATGTTTACTTAAATTTAATTCAGTACAAATATTTAGTTGCGACAACGGTATTTATTATCAACCTTATTTAACCTATTTTCTTCTTATATTTTTAAGTAAGTGTAAAAAAAATAAGCAAAAATGGATGACGTAATTAGTAGAGCTTTCGGCCTACGATTACGGAGGTTGAGTAACTTTTATAAGGATTATTTTTCGGATGCGTGATTCGTAATTCACTCTAGTAAATACAAAATTTATAAATCCCACATCATGTTGTCAAACGGCTAAGCCAGTCGTTTTAATCACCAATCATTGCCATTAATTTGCATAAAATGCAAGTACATGTGAAAAGAACCACAGACGGATATATTATTTCAGCAGATAGCGGATTGTGGTTTTTAACATTTTGTGTTTAAATAGTTGTTAAAGGAAGATAACCAATTTTTCATATTTCGACGCAAAACGATGATTGCTTAATTGGATAACTAAATAGTTGAATTGAAACGAGTTGGTGGATTTAAGCGACATCTGGACTTAATTTAAAGTTACCCCATTATGTACTAGTTGTGACCAAATTGTAAAATGCGACACTATCAAGTCTTATCTAAAAAAAATCGTGTATCCGTATATATTATTAATATAACCTTATTTTGGCGGTAAAAGATAAAACTTTTCACAATGTTTAATAACACTGCCGCAAAATGACGAGTCGAATAAAGCAAGTATGCTTATTTTGTGTTCAACCGCGTTATCTATTTTTTTACTAGTATTAATTCTGTTTTTTGAAAATATTATTGCTTTATTGCATATACGATGTTTATGAAGATCTATGGTTTTTGTACTATCTGTGACCGTTCGGTTACTTTATTTTAATATGCAGTAGGTACATTTATCCAATGATTGATGTAATTTTCCTTTTAATTAAACGTAGTTAATATTTCAGATGTTCTAAAATATTAAATGGAAGTTGTGCAAGATATATCAGGAATCTGAGGATGAAAATGACTCATAGAAATTTGATTGGCAACTAAAGGTTTTTCAATCTTTCGCAGTCTTTAGTTAAAGAAAAAAAAATTCAGAAAGCTGATGTGAATATGATACACAGGGCGACGTGGTTGTTGTTTGCTGAGAGGACTATTCCGGTGGCCTCTACCCAATATAAAGATTACGAGCAAGGTTCTGCTGAACGAAATTTAAGACAAGCTAACCAAAGGAATAATATAATTATTTATTGTTCTATCAAAAATCACAACTTTTTTTTCTATCAATTTTATTTCTTAAGATTGAGCATAATAAAAATAATGTAATACTTGGCCAAAAGAAATTAACCCTTTCCGTGCCAGCTACGAAAATACTATTTAAACACTTAACATGTATTGTTATTCCTAATGCTAAACTCTTAAAAACCGATCTTATTTGTAGAGCCAAGATTTTTTTTTTATATAGGATGCCCAAACATATCTACGAGCATACTCGTAGTCGGCACCATGTTACAGTACCGCACTACGAGTGTTCTCGTAGCTTGCACGAAAAGGGTTAAAAGCTCAGTAATAACAGGCATTAATTATGCATAAGGTATCTTTTATTGGCATAGCTATGTATGTGTGGCTATTTTGACTAGCTTAGTTGTCGATATTAGAAAAGAGTTTAGGTTACTATTTGTCTGTTAAGCGTAAATAAAATTTACCGAAATGATAATCTATGTGAAAATCTCTTTTTCAATTTGAGAAGTGGGTATAATATTCTAGGGTTGCATAAACTATATAACTTATGCATTTATTATGTATGATGTATGTTATTATGTATTAATTTTGTTTTACTTGGGGAAGGAAAACATGATAGTTTTTCATTTCAATTTCTAACGGCGTGTAAGGAAATCGCCCTTTTTACTTTTAAATGTTCAGGAAAATTTTACATTCTACTTGATTATAAAAACTGATTACAAATAAAAAAAAAAACCTTTTCTGTACTTATCTGCTCTTTTAAATTACGTCAATGAAAAGAGCTTAAGTTCAAAGAATTGTTCTTAATAAAGAAAAAAATGATGTGTATGTAGAGCAAAATGATCTTTGAAAAAAGCAACACGCATAAACAAAAATTAAAGCATGTTAATAGATACAGTTCTTCTTATGAACTTGTTCTATGAATACTGAAAAGAAGATAGATAATAATAGAGCATCATTCTAGGGATCTAATCAATCTAATCATCTTTGCATGTTAAATTTAAAGTACACGATAAGAAAGTAGAGCGTATATAGTGTGTAACATCCTCAAAAAGTTACTATAAATCATCTGTTTGTACATATAATGTATTAATATAAATCCATTTTGTTTACCTAGAGAAATTACTTTCGATGTTGAAGGTAGTTAGCGTTCAACATTGGTGGAACGATATTAGCTCATAGTAGAAGTTGAAATACGTTTGTAAAATTCGATGCGTCTGCCAGCGTCTCGCTAGCTCAGCGGTCAGAGCACTCGCCCGGATAGCGAAAGGCCGTAGGTTCGAATCGGGGTTCGGAGGCGTGGTCGTTTTTTACATGCGTCTTTTATATCTTATAAAGAAAGTATGCCAGAAACTTTCAATCTGTGCCTTGTCAAAGTATAAATTGATGGTTCCAAAGGTATCTTGGGCCCGAACTTCAATTTGCGAATCGAATAAAGCGAGCTCTGGCTTTGAAAGGATTTCCAGTCCTCAATCATGATGATACTGACGTACCTTTGCTGGCATCTTTCACGCATATAGGATGGTGTCAGCTAAATAATTACGCGACTACATTGGGGAGTCTTGACACAGCACGTTGATAATATTAACCTAATAAAAAATAACTAAATTTCTGTTTTAATCATTACACAGCGAAAGAACCGATAATTATAGAAAAAACTGAAATTTTATTTTATTGGGATTACATTTTTTATTGCACTGAAATTATTTATACGTTATGTTGACTACTTACTTACTATCTGCCTTATATGATTTTTTATTTCAAAGGGTGTTTTAACTTTAGTCTCACTAATGGAAAGACGACTATTAGGTCATTAAGGGTCACGCAATTCACAAATAAACTACAAATTCAAACAGTTTTTAAGCTTCAATCATTGTAACGAGAATATTATTCAATTTACCTAACGAATAACTATCAGTTCGGATCTATAATTAAAAATGTTTCTTTCGAATACGAAAGGATGTTCCTCTCATTGATGAAACAACGCTGGCCTACATCGTAAAATCAGAAAGGTACTAGAAAATTTCGACGAGTGTTCACAAGGCTCGGTAACTCAATTGGGAGAGCATTGGACTTTCAAAGGTTGCGGGTTTGATTGCCGCCTGAGAATTCACTTGTGACCCGAGTCGATTTTTTCTAGTATTTTTCTATTATAATAATTTAAAATTATTTCTGTAAATCAATTTTTATTTCACAAATATTTTGTGGGTTGATTTGAAGACAGATAAGACAGTAGCATATTTATCAAAACAGTCTAATGTGGATTTGTGTTACAGGTGAGATGGGTAATGCAGCAAAAGGAATTAAGAAGGACGAAAAGAGACCATCTGTGGCTGCCGAGACACGTCATGAGGCAGTCCAGTGCTCCTTCATTCCCAGATCCCCTGTTCAAAGAGCAGTGGTATTTGGTAAGTTCATTGATATTATTATTTTATAATCATAATATTTCTTACATTCACACCAATTGACTTTGCCCAAAGTAAGTCCCGTAAGGACGATACTAGAGTAATGGATAGACATACATATTAAAATACCTAAACACTGTAAACCTTTTACCAATCTATTGACCAAATTAATTTAGGCAGCCATATTGTAAATAAGGATAACGTAATATATTTAATCAGTGTAGGGAAATTTAGCAATAATACAAACATACATATAAGGTTAGTGTATTATATCAGATTTTTGCATGTATTTAGCAACAGTAGAAAATGCTGTCATCTGAATACGCTAAATTTTGACTTTATGTATTTTCAAGGATAAAAAATTCCAATAGATACTTGTGTTATGCCTTCAACATTAGATAATATCGCATACGTTGTTTTGAACCGAAGTTAAGCAGCTAAAGCACTTGTCTTATGAAATTCATAAAAGACGGCGGTACCGCATTACCCAGACTCGAGCAAATGTAGAAAAATTATTTTCACACATTAACCCGACCGGGGATAGAACCCGGATTGATTTACCATGAAAACCGGTGAGTGAGATACTCGACCACGGAGAGTATTAAAGGTTAGCTTGATTATGGCTAGCAAAATTGTAAAAGTATATACCAACTTTTATCTTTTAGGATGAACTTTATATTTTAGATTAAACTTTTTTCCTTGATAATTAAATTCGATTAAGATTTTTTTTAAATCATTGTTTAACCAAATTTTATTTGCGTGAAATACAAAAAGTGTGCAAATCTGATTGTGTATTTAACGTACTAGTGTTATTTTTACTAAATATATCGCTAAATGTGAGATCATTTATCTGAAAGAAGCTGAAAACAGTGTTCATGATTAAAGAATTTCTGTACATTCAAAGGAGTGAGAAGCTATTCTAGATGTGCGTTTACTTTGAAAATAGTATCTTCAATAGAGAGCTAATACAAGCTAATAAACAGCTGATCAATAAATTAAAACGAAGAATTACAAAAAATATTTATCCTGAATGTGGTTATCCTCGAAAAGTTGACAAGCGTAACGTTTTCATTATTTATACTTATTTATTACTATTTTGAAGGTGACATTTGTTTCTCGCCACTATTGTCAAAATCAAATTGAATTTTGAAAGAGACATTTCTTTTGTGTCGCCAGTATATAGCCCTACGATTTCAGAGAGAATTTACAATCGACTGACTGATATTAAATGTAGTAAACTCTAATTATTGTAATCTGTATAAAATATAATGTAAATATATTTACTATTAAAGAATAAAATATATATTGAAATAAATTGTTAAATTGATATATTATAGTAAATAATGTGACTTAACTATAATTCGATGAAAAACGTAACAAACTTAAGACCAAACTTATCTTCAACGTTTAATCAGAACACTCTTTTTAATTCTTCAATACTGGATACCACTATTAGAAGCGTACAAAGAGACATAATGCAAAGTTTTATAGTTTCTCATATTCAAATGAACTTTTCCAAGAATAACAAACGTATATAAATAGCTCGACAAAATGGCTTTACCACAAACATAATAAAGAGCTCCTCCCATATAATTGCTCATGTGTCATACTCTCTCCTTGGTCACATTATAAACATATGTAAATAAAAGGGTGCTTTCCCAGACCAAAAAAAATTGACTAAACAGATATAATCTTCCATCTACCAAAAGCACTGCTTTCCGTTTTTTCTTAGATATTAGAAAAAGTTATATATAATTGTTTTTATTTAACAGGCTCTTGAAATCTAATCAATACAATTTAAGAAAAATTAAATCGAATAATATGGCTATTTATAACTTCTTCAGTCAACGTTTTGTCAGAAATTACAAAACGTTGACTCTAGACTGCCTACCGTTGCTTTATACATGGATATGACAAAAGCCTTTGACTTTGTACATATTAAAGTATTATTAAATATGTTGTATAATTTAGGAATAAAAAGCTATATCTATGATCTCATTAGATCATATTTGACTAATAGATCTCAAGTGACATAAATAGAAAAAAATTACATTTAACCTAAAACTTAGGTTTAGTTTATCAATCAAATTCAGGGCATGTAACATTTGGAGTACCTCAAGGCAGTGTGCTCGGTGCTCTGCTCTGTATGGTCTTCACCAATGACTTACCTTCTATTACCAATAATCACATGACTCTACGCTGACAACAGTACTTTATTATTCAACAATGAAAATTTGAATCTACTTGTCACTGACGTAAATAAAACTGTAACATCAATTGTACAAGGTTTAGTGGTCATAATCTTAAGGTTAATCTAGTCAAGATGCCAATTATGAGCTTCCAAAAGAGGTAAATTCTATTGACTCAAATATAAATTACTTAGACAAACAAATCTGTGAAACAGAGTTGGCAAAATTTTTAGGTATACTTATTGACAATAACTGCAAGTGGAGTTCACACGTCCAGTACATATGTAGTAAATTAAATGATCATTCATATGCTTAATGCAAGCCCATTAAGATAGTTAACACAGATGCATTGCTTACAATCTAACATGGATATGTTGGGTCTAGATTTAAATAAGGTGTCATGTTTTGGGGCAACGCTAGAGATAAAGAAACTGATTTTAAATCTCAGAAAAGCTGTATTAGGGCTATGTTACCTACAACGAACAGAGCCGTGCAAGCCCTATTTTTAAAACTACAACATTCTTACATTTCCACGTCTGTACATTCCGGAATGCGCTATTTTGCTAAAAAATAACATTAAATTGTTTAAATTTCATTCATCTGCACGACATAGAGATAAACGTTGCATGGTTCCTCGTAAAATTGCGCTGATGAGGAAGGGTGTTTTTTGGAATGCACCTAATATATATATTAAGATACCTGTATCCATAAAAACAATGATAATAACTTTCATTTTAAGCAGATATAAAAGACATTATTATTTGAAAAATGTTACTATACACTCGACAAATTTCTGACAGATAAAGATTTATGAATAATATTTTGACTGCATTAATGTACTTTAAAATAATTTTATATAACTTTTATTTAATATCATAAATTTATTTATTTTTATTATTTTAGTGTGACGTTCTATATTGGATTGTATGCTACCATGGCAGGACATAGCTGAACGATTAAATTGTTTATCTACTCTGATACTATAATACAAAGATTCTAAAACTGAAAACAAAATGCTTATGACAAACATTACGTACAGGCCAAAAAAAACGTAGAGGTTGAACCTCTACTTTAAAAAGGTTTCAATGAACGAGTCCGCGACGACGCAACACGCATTCACAATCGATGTTTGCACCTTGGCGCCAACATTTGACATTTAAAAAATCTTTTCAATATTTAAACAAAGTTTGGTTTTGTTTGCAACATTGTTTTACGTAATATAGTATGAGAGTAGATAAAGTAGTGTATGACACTGTACATAACTTGGTCTTATAACACTCGTGTGATACTATAAAAAAACTCGCCTACGGCTCGTTTTTTTAAAACACACTCATGTTATAAGAACCCTTATTATGCAACAGTATCATAAACTACTATTATCTACTCTAATACTATAATACAAAGATTCTAAAACTGAAAACAAAATGCTTATGACAAACATTACGTACAGGCCAAAAATAATAAAAAAAAAGTTTCATTACGATACAGGTCTTGTATGGACACCTGTAACATAATATAACTTTTTTATCATAACGATACACCTATACAACCTCCAGCTGGACCAAGGAGGTTGAACCTCTACTTTAAAAAGGTTTCAATGAACGAGTCCTCGACGACCGACGCAACACGCATGCGCAATCGATGTTTGCACCTTGGCGCCAACATTTGACATTTAAATAAATATGTTGTTATATTCAGCGTTTTATTTGCAATATTGTTTTACGTATTATAGTATGAGAGTAGATAAAGTAGTGTATGACACTGTACATAACTTGGTCTTATAACACTCGTGTGATACTATAAAAAAACTCGCCTACGGCTCGTTTTTTTAAAACACACTCATGTTATAAGAACCCTTATTATGCAACAGTATCATAAACTACTAATATCTTCTTTATGTAAGTACCTATATTTCACAATAACCGATCTGAATATGAATAAGTTGTAGGTTGAAAAAATATTGCTCTATGGATAAAATTCTCTCTCTAAATATCACGACGTTGATGTTTGCTAAAAATAAACGAATGCAAGTCATATTTCATAAACAAATTTTAAGCAAGAAAACTTTAAAACTTAATCTTGTATTATGTAAAATTGGACAGCTTAAGTACGAGCAATTAAAAGGAAGCTCCTAACCAGATGGTACCTATAATTGAGTTGTTCTTAAGAGGTGCACGGGAGTGCTCCCAAGTTTGCTGTTGAAAATTCACTGGTACAGATGCGAAACCATTTTGACTATACGAAGTGTACGAAAAATGATTTTTTTAAAGATCTTAAATAAAATAACACCCATTAAAATGTAAATATACAAACACAACAGTGTTGTTCAACATGTTCTAATTTCATTTGTTAGTTATATAAAACATTGACTCTTAATTTCTTTTTGCTTGCGCTCTTAGTTTTTCAATCCTGAATCTGTTTTTGGTTCATGAGATTTATTCTTTCTCTTTTTTATTGGGAAATCAACAGGTCTTGAAAAATCTCTGTAACTCAATGCACACCTTGGTTATATGACAAAATTAGAGAACTTGTTCTATTTGACATCCATAGATTTTTTCATGTTAATATTCCCTGTCCACCCCGAGGTCTTGGATTTGAATCTTAGGGATTTCATATAAGTCTATCGTCCTGTACCAGAAAGAATATGATTTAGTTTATCGGAGGTTAAGAAGTCTGAGTGAAGTTAGTTTTGATTGGAAGATTAAAAGATTTTTCTTTCATCGAGTTCGTCTAATAAAAGAAAAAGAAAAATGAATTATTGTTTATTTTTATGTCAAAATGGTCCAAATAAAGAAATTTTCATAAGTAGCTATTAGAACTTTGACAGTCTGGATATTATACTATTATTTTACAATCAATGTTAAGGTTAACGTTCTAAAGTTTTCTATAGTAATCTCAATATAGTTAAATCTTTTTGGTTAGGATTGCAATCTGCTTCTCAGTCACTCTGACAACGCCAAGTATATATTTATTAGTAAATTACTCTTTTTAAGTCAAATTTGTGTATTCATACAAGTGTAAAATAATCAAAAAAGTTGATTCTCAAGAACAATTAATCTCTAGTCCGCTGCTATTTTTTTGTAATATCGAGAAAACATTTCTACCCGGCTATACAAACCACTATTAAAATTATACATTAAGTCAATAGGTCCTGCGGATTTGAAGCTTGTCGCATAAAGATATTTAGAATTTGTGCCGATCACTTTCATGCCACATGCTAAATGATAAATGATTCAGGGTTGAATTGGATGCTACAATCTAGAAAGTTAAAATACCAATACTTAGAAATCAATGCGGCGGTAGCGGTTTGGTTCTTGCCGATTTACTACAGACGACCCCACGAAACAAAAGCGAGCTTACTATTTAGCTTAACTAGAATGTAAATGTTTAACGTATTGTTAATATTCTTTAAAATAAGTTAACGCCGATTATATGTGTGTTCTATGCGATGAAATGTATAGTCAAGAGTATGCCTGTGTAAAGAAATCATTTAAGTCTACGAGTCAGTGTTTTTTGAGAGCGAGACATTAAAGTTATTATCAGAGAGCAACATATTGTAGGTAAATATTAAACAAGAAGAAAATAAGAAGAGAGTATTCAATAGCATATCGTTTTGTTCTCAAGAGTCAAAAGTACATAGTTTACTTGTAAAACTATACTGCAAATTAAAATTATTTGAGGAATAATACTTATCTCAGATAACGGAAGATTGCAAATGGGTGTGAACTTAAAGGCTTTTCAAAGAAAAAGCAATTTGAAATAGGCATGAATCCAATATCTAAAAGGATTTTAAGTTCGCCCTGAATTTCTTAAAGCTGAAAATTTTTATACTTCGGAAAGCTCGTAGCTAATGATACGTCTCATAAAATCCCGAATCTATAACCAAGGAGAACGAAGCTTTTAGTGGAAATCGAAATCTATATGTGCGTTTATAGAAGATATACTTGAGTATACAATTATGCAGCAAACCCTTTTAATAATGGAAGTTTTTATGAATGAATAGCTGGGAAACTTATGCTGAATAAAAGATCAGATTCGGTGATTATTCTTCTATTGACTTTGGATGTATTTGATTTTTTGATTGGTGGTGCTAAAACCCACATCTACACCTAATGACATGCAAATCTTGTATGATTAGGACTAAGATTATAATTTTGAAATGCGTCCTTTTACCACGGACTTGCTGGCCTAAGATACAAAACTTAAAAAGAAAGGCAAGAAATGAGTAACAAATAATGAATTTTTTCTCGCAGCTGTATAGTTAGTTTTTTAATGAGAATTGTTTGAAGTCGAACAATAAATCGATTGAATTTCTACCAAGTAATTAATCGTAGGTGTAGTATTTCATATGAATATTTAATTAGGTTATCCATTAACAATACGTGTGAGCGTAACTTTCCCGACTTACCAATTTCCGTGTCAACTAATTGGTTCAATTGAGTTGATTGGTTTCTAGGTGCTAAAATACGATTATAATAATAACGTAATTAAATTCCAAATATTAAAGTAATTATAAACAAGGGCAAACTAAATTCATAGATTAATTTGTGTGTTGAAATTTTTCATAAAAGTGGTTGTATTAGAAGTTAATTACTCGAACCTAATTAAATGAAATACACATCTCTATAAAAAAATGAAACTTATGACTTTTGTTATTTAAATAAAAAGACTATATACATTTTTTCATACGAGTAATTCCTGATTTTCTATTTTATTAGATATAGATGTGGGTATTTATTTGTATTTCTATAAATATGAAATAAATCCATAGCACAAGTCTTACAGTGCTTATTTTGGGATATGCTAATCGGTGTAAATGTAAGAAATGATATAATTATTATGGTTTCTTTAACTCAGCTTTTATTTATGGCATTGTTACTCAAAACCATGTAATGCATTAACCCGGCAAACCCACAGTAATACAGTATAATAACTTATACTGTATTACTGTGGGTTTGGCGGGTTTTCACCTTAACGATTTTATATTAGCAAAAAGTCACTTTTTGAATTACTAAGTAGAAGCGGCTCTGGCCAGACCTTATCAACCACAAAGCTGACAATCGTAATGAAATTTTCGGATTAAGATAATGCCTGCAAACAATGTAATGATATGCATTGACAACTGCTTTGGCCGAACACGAATTACCCTACATTAAAAGACAAACATTCTCGGAAGGGGCAGATGTTTGTGCGATGAATAAGAGTATTTATGCCCGAGTCATGAGTACTTATTTTTATATTTATATTTCTATGAATATATCTTATTTATGTGCCATTTAGTATATCAGTTACTCTAGTATTTATTGCGCAAGTCTTGCCAGTGCTTACTCTGGCCTAGGTTGATCGGTGTTAATATAAGAAACATTATAAATATTATTATGAGGGTTGATTTGGGGTTCAATGGGGAAGAATTAAGTCTATCTGTGGACCAGGAGTTCAAATTGAAACTTATCACAACAAAGCATATTTTCTGTACATGTTTCTTTCTTTTTATTGAATTGTTATTTTTATTTAATTGTCACATTAAATAAAAAGGTTAAAAAAGTATTAAAGCCACTAAAATGTGTGTAGATACATTTTCCCTTTTTACGAACCCGATTAAAGTTATGATATATATAGTACTAGCTTATTACCGCGGCTTCGCCCGCATTTTTTTTTATATTTTTTTTTTCAATAAAAAGTAATACCTCCAAGAATATATGTACGACGTTTCATGATGATCTATTTAGTAGTTTTTGAGTGAAAGTATAACAAACTTACATTCACATTTATATTATTAGTAGGATATTGTAATGTTCAACTGTCTAATAATAATAATAATATTCTTCTAAGTTATTGAGTCTTTGTTTTTTTTCCTAGAACGGAGGAGCAGCAGACGGTTTGGACATGAATGTTGGTTATGCTTGGAGAAAAGGGTACACGGGGAAAGGTGTTGTTATAACTATCCTAGACGACGGAATTCAGCCCAACCATCCAGATCTGGCGCAAAATTACGTAATTATATTGTGAACATGAATTTATAAACAGTCTATTTCAAATGCTTGATGAAGGTCAACATGTCCAAATAATTAGATCAAGAAAAGTGTAAGACAATATTTGAATACCTAGGCTTTGTAAACTGAAGAAAACATTCTACGTTTTAAGCTTTTGGAAATATTAATCAGCATGCCACAAAACTGAATAAGTCGGCAGTTAAGATATATCTGTCGAGATTTGTATATGTGTTGACTCTCACCTCATATTTGAAACTGACTTTACTTAAAATATTTTATTTGTGACAAAATAAGGCATAATTCAAATGTTTAACCTATTCAGGTCTCTAATGTAGTGCAATTCTCTTTGCATCATTAGATAAGTGTCAATTACAATAACTATATTTTAGGACCCTGCAGCGTCGACTGACATTAATGGGAACGACACCGACCCCACGCCACAGGACAATGGCGACAATAAACATGGCACCCGGTGTGCCGGCGAGGTTGCCGCGGTCGCATACAATAGGTATTGTGGCGTCGGCATTGCATACAATGCCAGCATCGGGGGAGTCAGAATGCTAGACGGCCTAGTTAATGACGCAGTGGAGGCGCAAGCTCTCGGCTTTAACACACACCACATAGATATCTACAGCGCCTCTTGGGGCCCAGAGGATGACGGGAAAACTGTCGACGGCCCGGGCCCCCTAGCTAGAAGGTATTGTCTAATTGCACTCGATTGAAAACCCCGCTAGCGGCAAGCTCATTAAAACTGCTTTGTTTCAGGGCCTTTATAAATGGAGTCACAAACGGCAGGGGAGGTAAAGGTTCTATTTTTATATGGGCTTCCGGAAATGGTGGGAGGCACACAGACTCCTGTAATTGTGACGGGTATGCGAATAGCATATTCACGATCTCGATATCGAGCGCCACACAAGGAGGTTATAAACCATGGTATTTGGAAGAGTGCTCGTCAACTTTAGCCTCAACTTATAGTTCAGGAACACCTGGCCGGGATAAAAGTGTAGCGACTGTAGATATGGACGTACAATTAAGGCCAGACCATATATGTACTGTTGACCATACAGGGACTTCTGCTTCAGCGCCGTTAGCTGCAGGTATATGTGCATTAGCTTTAGAAGCAAATCCTTTGCTTACATGGAGAGACATGCAACATCTTATTGTCATTACATCAAGATCACAACCATTAGATAAAGAAGAAGGATGGATAGTAAACGGCGTTAAAAGAAAAGTTAGTCATAAGTTTGGCTACGGACTTATGGACGCTGCTCAAATGGTTACATTAGCAGAACAATGGGCCAGCGTCCCACCTCAACACATTTGTAAGTCACAAGAAATAAATGAAGACAAGTCCATTGAAACTTCTTTCGGCTATACCATATCAGTGCACATGGATGTAAATGGTTGCAGTGGCACAATGAATGAGGTCAGGTTTTTGGAACACGTTCAATGTAAAATTTCACTGAGCTTTTTCCCAAGAGGTAATTTGCGGATACTGCTTACGTCGCCGATGGGGACTACGTCCACCCTTTTATTTGAAAGAACACATGACGCGACTAGTTCTAACTTCGATGACTGGCCTTTTCTAAGCGTACATTTTTGGGGAGAAAATGCCGAAGGTCGATGGACACTTCAAATAATAAATGCTGGGAATAATCACGTTACACAGCCCGGGCTACTAAAAAAATGGCAGTTGATTTTTTACGGCACAGCAACGAATCCTATACGGCTCCGAAATAAGGGTTACTATAATTCAAATAATGTTTACCAGGAGGAAAAAACGTATCACATAAACGATGTTTATGACGCCTCCGAATACTCGCAATTTCTCAACGAGATCGAGCTTGGTATTTCCGATAGACATAGTTATCCCAAGAACATTCCGTCGGCACAGAGAAAAAATGTCTTAGCAGATGCCAATGATAAACAGGTACAAAGATTATGTGATCCGGAATGTGATTCACAAGGATGCTATGGCAAAGGTCCAACACAATGTGTCGCATGCAAACATTACCGCTTAGACAACTCTTGTGTCTCAAGATGCCCACCAAGAAGTTTTGTGAATCAAGGGGGCGTGTGTTGGCCCTGTCATGAATCATGTGAGACCTGTGCCGGAGCGGGCCAAGATTCTTGTCTCACTTGTGCACCTGCTCATTTATTAGTTATTGATTTGGCAGTTTGTCTTCAACAATGCCCTGATGGTTATTACGAAGATTCTGATGCGAGTGCTTGTTTTCCTTGTGCAGAACATTGCTACACGTGTTCAGAAAAAGCGGATATGTGTTCTTCTTGTGCACATAATTATGTCCTCTATAACGGTTCGTGCTTAGCGGCTTGCCTACCTGGAACATATCAAAAAGATGATTTAACTTGCATTCCCTGCCACGAGTCTTGTGAATCATGCCACGGTCCGAATGAAACAGAATGCGTTTCTTGTCGACTCGGCGAATATGCTTTGAAAAATCGTTGTGTCACAAAATGCCCCGTGAATTATTACGCCGACACACAAAAAAGGGAATGTCTTTCGTAAGTATTTTAAATTTCATTCTCCATAAACATGTAATTTTAAATGGATAAATGATATAACTATCGTTTAAGGTGTCCAATTGGATGTTCGATATGCACGTATGGCGTCTGCTCCGTTTGCAAAGAGAAATGGATGCTTACTAAAGGGGGAAATTGTCTACCGGATGGCAATGACAAATGCGACACCAGTGAGTATTTCTCGATAAACAAATATCCTGCCTTAGCGCGTTATATTAGAATGGTAATTTTTATTTTCGCAGACGAATATCACGAGGGAGGGCGATGTAAAAATTGTCACTCTACTTGCGAGAAATGTAGCGGACCAAATGAGTGGGACTGTTTGTCTTGTTCGAGCCCTTTGTTATTACAGGGATCGAGGTAATGGCACTTTATTAAGCTGGGTTCCTTGTACGTATATGTGGGAAAATATTTTGTTAACATGTATAATTTGTATCTAGGTGTGTAGCGGAATGCGGCCAAGGGTTTTATCAGACTGCTGGCCGTTGTACTAAATGTCCTCATACGTGTATTGCTTGCGTTTCGAGATTGAACTGCACTTCGTGTGCTGGTGCCTTACGACTTCAGTCTGGGACTTGTAGAGCAACGTGTGCTTCTGGGTACTACCCAGACGAGGGCACTTGTTCTAAATGTTATCTATCATGCGAGACATGCACTGGACCACGACGAGATCAATGTGCGTCGTGTCCGCCTGACTGGAGGTTAGCGGCTGGAGAGTGTAGGCCCGAGTGCCCCCAAAATTTCTTTCCATGGGAGGAGAGCTGCCGCCGTTGTCATCATTACTGCCAGGACTGCCATGGTGCTGGACCACAGCGGTGTACATCGTGTCCGCCACACTTCTCGCTAGAAAGTGGACTGTGTGTGGAGTGCCTTAGTTCTCAATACTACGAGCCCAGGACGAGGACCTGTCGACCATGTCACGACTCGTGTCGATCTTGTTCGGGCCCTGGGCCAACTAGTTGTGTTACTTGTGCTCATCCACTTCGCTTAGATAGGTGAGTAGAATCTTAATTTTATTGTAGATTGTAGCTAAATACAGAAGCATTTTACATCACAAAAGTATAAATAAACAAAACGGCATGTCGTATTATAGTTAGACGGCAATGATAGATGTTTCTAAATAGTAATTTTTGCTAGGAAATTATTACAAACACGGATTGTTCAGTTCGATTTATAACATGTATTTAAATTATGCCTTTTTAATATATATCAAGTTAATGAAACAATAACATACACTACGTAGGTGTCAAATTAGTTTACATTATTTATTTGCCCGATTTTTTTTTCTAAAGACAAAGATTTAAAGTAACTTTATAGCAACAACAGTCGTTTATGTGTTTAAGTCCGCTTCCAATTTTCAGGGTAAACCACAAATGTTTGCCATGCTGTACTGAAAGTATGCTCTCGTTCTATTTGAGCACGAACCAGACCACAGACTGTTGTCACTGCGACAAAGACATTGGTAAGATTTTTTATCTTGTTAAAGTAGATATCAAAAGTGCTCTTCTTAGTTTCATAACTTTGTCTTAGACAACATAATAAGAGTTGAATCATAAAATATGAACTTTACTACAAAACATCAGTTTGTTATATCATAATTAATTTGCTATAGATATTATTAAAACCTCTTCTATTTTTAGCTCTATTCAATTTAATTTTCAAAGTGATTGATAACAATATTTTAATATACGAATTTTTTGCCATTTAATTTTCAGAGTAGTTTCAAGCGTTATTTGTAGCGAAGTTTGTTATGTTGCTACCTGTACAACACTATACTAAAGAATATATTTTACCCAGCATTTTGTTACATGTCGTAATTTGTAAACATTAGCATTAGTTATCGTTTAAATATCATAGATTCACTATCCATGTTGACATTTCATTAGTTTGGGACTTAAGTCCGAATTTATTTTCTCCTCGCGGACAGGATCATGGGGTTATTCCTATCGGAAATATTGGAAATCCCAATAAATGTTACTTGAGATAGTCTGTTTTCACTCCAGCTGATATCAACATTATATATAGATATATACTTATATATATTGTATAATTATTGCCACCGATATTGTAACAATGACTGGCATCGATATTAGTCACGATATAGTTAGTTCGAGGTGATTAAGAGCAGCGGGCGGAAGAATTAAACAGCATAGTCATGGGGTGTCAGTGGCTGAGATTCACTGGCACCACGGCAGTATAATCGGCATCGAATCGATGTCTATACAAGTGATTACGTCAAGGAAAGTTAAAAGCGTACAATGCTTAACTTAGAATGAGTTTTTATAAATCGGTTCAAGTTTGTAAATCGGAAAACTTGGCTGCCCTTTTTGCGGTCTAGAGGTAGTGTATAGCGACAACTTCCAGTATCATTTATCGCCTTTTATGACAACCATAAGTAAGGTGAAGTGCTGATACGATTTTGCTCTGCTGGATACGTATTATAGGGCATATCTATTATACATTTCTATTTTTTATTGATGTCTTATTATACGTTGCTCACAGGTGGTTGTCTCAACGGTTCATCAGCGGGTAAGCGACGGATAGCAGAGAACATTCGGTCACACGTGACTACATCGTATTTTATCAACGATGAAACTTCGTCCGCAAACATTCTTAACCGAAACTTACTCGTAGCTTGGAGCGTCGGGGCCACACTTCTAGTAGTCGCCGGTCTTATAGTTATCATTAAAGTAAGTATGCCTTTGACTTTCATGTATTCAAGCCATTATATTATAATGTACTTATTGATATTTCGGCGCTTAATTGATTAGATGTTTTTTTAAAGCACTTATTTCTAAAAAAGAACTTAACTAAATATTTTTTTTTATTTCATGAATAGTCTTAAGGTGGGTTTCTGAAAATTAAAATTTCCACACTAGGTTAGGCCTATATTGTGGGAATCTTAAGGTGAGGAATTAGCTTTAATGGGTTCCATGCGGTGACCACATTATTGACTTATTATCCTATAAGTTTAAGGGTCATGGAACTTTTGCCTCTTTAGACAAAAATTTATAAAAAATAAGAAAGAATGCCAAATTATTTGTCCAAATATATTCAGAAAATTGTTTAACCCTTAAAATACGTTATCAAAATTATCCAATACATGTGATTATGTCCTTCTTATCTCAGGAGTCTGAAATCCCCAACCTTGAGCATATTTCTTACAAAAAAATTGCAAGAAATAAAATTCATGCTACCTCATTAATATATTTAAAATAATTATATTTAAAAAAATGGTTTTTCTTTGGTACCCCAGTCTTAGATAGGAATATTAATTATTTGCCAATTTAGTCAATATATTGGTCAGATTATAAATCTTGCGACTGAGACTTGCTTAGGTGTTTTTAGATATCGTTTTAGAAGTTATTTCCGTCTTTGTTGCGATAAATTGCGGCTTGTTTTCATTTAAGAAAGTAAATTACTATTTAGAAACTAATATCAACGTACTCATTACTAATAACTTCTGAAACTTGAAGACATCATTTGTCGCTAGATAATGCTGTTACCGTAAAATTCGATCCAATTAACGGAGACTTTTTAGGATTTTAATTATAAATTGGCGACTGCCTATAGATATATCTTATTAATAATAATAACAATATCTTCCTTAATAAAAAAATCATAAATATTTGCTGAACAAAATTAGATGTTTTTGCATAATTACAAAGGTACAAGATAATTGGAATTCCGTACATCACAATTATTTATACTAATAATAATTTCTACTAATTGTGGTTTTATATGAAACTTAATATTATTTGTTCACAGCTGAAAACAAGGAGACGTAAGCACTATTCACTTTACCCCAAGACAGAATATTCACAGCTGGCAACTGTCGACGAGGACTTAGTGGCACTAACCACATCCACGACAGCACTGAAGGCCAGTGAAACAAATCCCATACAAACAACCCAACTTGAAGAACCAACATAGCAATATGAACTTAAAGTCAATGTAGTAGAATAACGTTTACACTGCAGACTGATATGTAGATGTTTCAATAAATTGTGTACACACTTTTGGTATACCATGTTCGGATTTCGTTTATTCGTCAGTTGATACCGAATTCTAAGTTTTAATGATGAGGAAATGAGGTCCCGAATTATATAGAATATATCTGTTATAGACATAATTGGAACTCGGTTTTTAAAGAGGTAGACTTGTCAAAACTTTGGATACAAACTCGTATAATGGAATGTTTACAAAGTTGAAATGATATTTTGTCGTGTTTTTCTGAAAAATAATTACATATAGGCACGGTTTTATGATGTTATTAATTAATTTCCTATTTATTATTATTGAGGTGCACTTATTGAGACTTACTTAATAATTGTTTATTAAAATAAGTATTTATATATGTTGAAGAAAAGTTAATTTTAGCTGGTCGATAGATTTTTTTAACATAAAACTCTCATGAAAAGATTATTTATCAAATAACAGTCGTCGTTATTCCATTTTTATTACACTCAGCAGAAATTATGATATGCATATATTAATTTGAAACACAGACGGTTTTATGACCATCATAACAATATAAGTGAATAATTAAACTCGATTGAAGTACTGTTGAGATGTTGCCGGAGATTTTTAATATGGATTTCATGTTTTATTACGTAATGTAAGAAAAATATATATTCCGAAATGAGTAAGCTAAATTTATCTTAAATTGTTTTTGTTTATTTTTTGATACTTACAATGCTACAATAAGATTAGTAAATGGGACCTAAAACTTAAACTTTCTTTAAAAGGGTTTTTTTTTATTTTTTCTAGTGATATGGTTTAAAACTTAATGGTTAAATTTTTTATCTGTATTTATCAGGATTTTATTTAAAGCGTTTGTTACAATTTTGCTTATAATAAATACAATAAAAAAATTATAACATATATATTACATATCTATATAAGGGCAATCACAGCTTTCGTACGAATAAGAAAAACAATACACGCACAGATATCAGTAAATATCTATTCTGACCATTTGAATAAATATTGTGCGTTTTATAAAATTACTTGTGTGTACTTGTATGTACCCGTTTCCAAAGTACTTGAAGAATGTGCTCGCACGAATAAATGTCGTACGAAAACGTGTACGACACATATGTGACCAGCCTAAATCGTTTATTTCTAAATGACTATTGTTAATTGTTTACTAGTGTCGATTCAACGGAGAGTGTATATACTATTAATCAATTATTGTATACTTGGAATTAACATGTATATATGTAAATATTGAAAATTGTAAATATATCGATGGTTTTTATGACGAGTACATAATATATTGTTTTATTTTATTAGATTATAACTAACCTTCCAAGCAAACTGAAAGAGTAGTCAGTATTCAAAGTAGTATTAATTTGGAAAACAGTGTTAAGAGCTATATCTTGTACCTTTTAAAAATAGTAAAAAATATTTATCACAAATGTAGCTCCAAGTTTAAGCACTCCTACTCTGGATTGATTAAAATCAACTTTACACAGCCAACCTCTTCAAACAATTCATAAAATATTTTTCTTAATTGATGTAGAAACTAGTGAGCTAGCCATTGGAACTCGTAGGTTGTTAATAAGGTATTCTCTATTTACTAATGAATTAGATCGTATTTACAAAAAACAAATGAGCAATCGGTCAAGTTGATTTTTAATTAGCCATTAGTAGTGTCCGGCTGAGTAGAATAGCAACCCGTAACACCTTCCTTAGACAACAAACCGGACAGCAGCGTTTTTCGATTTTGGTAGTTTACAGCGATCTCCAACCAACGTACCAAGTGTGGACATTTGTACAAGCGAAGGCTTTCGCACTCCAGTGGCTTCGACTGAGATGATGTAATGAGTTATGGGTTATTATTGTTAGCACGTTGTGCCCAAGAACGTTCGCCCCATGATTGCGGAAATTTAGCAACCTTTGTGACATATTTCTTTAACATATAAAATAATATAAAAAATAACCACATATCCGACACCTCAGATAGAGGCGTGTTTTATATCTTATAGAAATATGGCTTTGGGAATGCAAAAAATAAAGTTTTATTACGTCAGAAGGCGACTTAGACTTCATTTTAATTCACGGCACATTAGTTCTGGATGCATCTGCAGTGGTAAGCACATACCCGTCCGCACTGGATAATGAATAATTCTCCTACAATGTTTTTATCTATAGAGAAGGCTTATGTTCCTCTATTAGGAATATTAGTTTTAATGTTTAACATCGTCGCCGATATATATGCGAAGTGATAAAGTAAACAAAATAATGATGACGGAATCAAAAAATCAATAATTAGACTGTTATAATACATGCCCAGCTAATTATATTAAAAGAATAAACTTGTGTCAATTAAATTAGTGACCACAAATTACGAATTGTTTGTACCGATTCTAATCCGAATTTCATTGTAAGATGTGAAAAAAAGTGAATTAAATTATAAACTTTTTGTTCACATAATTGGATTGCATTTTTTCGTGCAAACAATAATAAAGAAAACTTAATGTTGAAAGTCTCTTACAGATAACTTTAACTGGCTCTGGGGACGTTCTCTTATAATATAATCGAATGAAGTTCTCGATAAACTTCTTCGTAACCAACGATTACTAGTACATAAGCGCTATATATTCATCACGTAAGGAGCGATTTATTAGAATCCCAGAAGACTATTATATTCGGAGCAGCATCGTATCGTTCCGAAAGTATTCATATTTATTAAAGTATTTTAATATTATCTACGTTCCTAAACATTACTAGAAATATTTTACTGTACTAAATGTAGTAAGTATGTAAGATTGAGTGTGCCCTTCGGGATTTTATATTTGCATTTGGGCTGGGCTGATTAAAATCAAAATTCTTTTATATGTGGTTTTGGTGTTTTAGTGTTTTCTTTTTTTAAAGATTAAAACAAATAGCTTATTATTCAGTATAAGCACTTACTGTACTTTCTTTAAAATTCAACTACAATACCATGGTTTTTAAGGTCCTACGTCAGGATTTAGCAATTTAATATTAAACAAATGTAACCTATTTAATCGGGGGGTAAGGGAACACCTAACCCTAAGCCTAAAGAATAAAATTCAAAACCTCAAAGTCACAACTGGTTTCATTAAATAAAAAAAAACAAAATTCCTCAACTTGACATTAAACTTACGATATTAGAAAAACAAAATTGTAGCTTCACTGCATTAACTAATCAAAAAAAAATACACAATCAGAACATACTCCTATTATTAAATACAGATCGCACTAACACTTTAGATAATTCAAGTCCGACAAATGGAACTTATGCACTACAGTTCCTTTATAAACACCGACGGGCCCATAGTAAAATGGGTGGAAGAACCCAGTTAAATTTCATTTGAAAGAAACCAACTAATTAAAAACGTTTAGATGGGCAACCAAAATATGAACTAAAATTAAAGTTACTCATTAAATTCCAACTACTATGTTACCAGTCGGGTAAGTAAAGTACCTATTTACTTTACTTTGTAACTAACTAAATACTATAAATAAAGGGCCATCTGTACTCCTCAAATAACAAAATAAAAGGTCCACCACTGGCAGGCTTGGCTGATCTCAATCGTTGAATAGGTTTAAATTGTTTAGTAAATTAATAAAGTTATATTACCAAAAACTAAATCTTAAGGAAGGTATCACTTGTACCTCCTCCAACATAACTACTACTATACTACTATAATGTATGTTGTCAAACTTTAATAAACTGAGATAAACCAACAAAGTTTTGTTTACCGGTCCTTAGAAACAGAACGCAAACAAGTCACGTGACCTCAACCAACTGTCAGGACTAGCAATGTCAAAAGTTCAATGTTTGTTTACATTGTTATTAAGAATTTGCAAGTTTAAATAAGATGGAATTACTGTACTCAGCTCGTCTTATAGCGGTGAATAAAACTAGGCGATGCAGTCGCTAAGCATAAAGCTACGCTGGCACCATATATTGGAGCGGAGCGCAATAACTAAAAAAAATGTTTTTTGTTTCGATGGGAATTTTTGTGAATTTCGAAATTCGGGTTCCGTCATAATCTGGTCCTAAATCTTTTGATTCGATTCCTTACAAAAAATATTAAAATCGGTTAAGAACTCGGGAAGTTATGGCGTAACAGACATTGCGCCATTGAAGCTGATCCATGGGATCCAATAATGCAATATGAATGGTGGCTTACGTCACAAAACAATAATAAGACTCATTAATATGACAATTGTTGAAAGATTGGTAAGTAAGTTTCCAACAGTGAAAAAACAGTGTTATAAAATGTATGTGTTAAAGTTGTTCTTTACATCGCTTACAACTAACTCTACCAGAGAACCTTTGGATGGAAGTTCAGTACTAGTTTAAATACTCTTGTCGTTCAACATTTCTACATTGAATATCTATTATTGAATAAACAATAAGTATCAGCTCACGTTAATGTTGCATTGTGTCATAAACAGAATTTCAAACATGATGCAATGTATATAAAAACTTTCCAGCCAACTACAGAAAAACGCTAGAGGCTAAACGAGGCAACTAAAATGTATTTATATCTATATATATATAATACATCAGAGTACAGTGTATGTATACTACACATTTTAATTGGAAATGGGAATAACAAGTTAACCATATATTTGAAAATTCAGAAGAGTCAGAACAATGGTCATAAGCTGTGTGAGTATTCCGAAACATGATCATGAGGACGACGAAGTTATTTCTACAATTCTACCCGTAAGGTTGCTTAGGAAAATATTTGTTTTACATTTGTATAGAAACAAAAGTAAAAACTAGTTATAAAAGAATAAGTTACGAAGATATAAAAAAACCGTTGTGTGTACTTATGTACCTACGCACGTAAGAAGTTATACTTCTTCATCGTTACTAAACAAAGATAAATTATAAACAAATAAGAAGAATACATACCGACAGTTAACCTCAAATCACACATTAAAATTTCACTGTCATCATTTTGTCATAACGCACCTAGAGAAGTATAACTTCAAAAAATAAGTTACGTCATAATGAAGTTGCTTCTATCTTCAATAAGTCGACTTCGACGATATTAACGCTACGATCTGATATATTTAAATATTGAAAAAGAAAATAAATATTCTTGTCACAAAATGACAAGTTTTGTCGAATGGTAACGAAAAAAACAGTTTTAGTAATATATGCATAGGAGAAAACTATTAACTTAATTATTAAGTACATCTAACAAGAACACATACCAAAAACAATACATTAATATATTTATAAATAGAACTTGTAATATTGTCATGGCATTTAATTTATGCTTAATTAGGAATTGGCAAATTAACATAAATATCATCAGCGGCAATAGACGCCGGCATATAACTTGAACCTTTGAAGCTGGTTTTAAATCACGTGACATGTGCAGTAGCAAGTTTATGTACATTATCCAATTTCTGCGCAAGTTTATTGTTTATAGCTTGATTCAAGTTACATGGCGCGACCTATAGGTACATGCATACGCAACATCAACTGATGTAGCTTCCGAATATTTAAATGTGACAGTGATCTACGAGGCAAACATACCAACTTTTACTCGTGACTCAAAAATAAATTCCAATATTCTGATATTTCATATAAGTGAGTTATATATACATACTGTATGTGTTTATCAGTTTTTAAATAATTATAAATTTTAATAGTTTAATTTATAAATAGAAGTATTTTTAATATTATGCTTATTTCAAATTTATTTAAAATTTTAATTAAAACCCAATTAAGACCATACATTACACAAAGTCACGTTTGTGGCGGTATTTTATACCTAATCTGTGATTATCATTCTTACGGTCCGAAATGCGCTTCTTAATTGCTTACAATCATTTAATGCTGATACAGATTAATGTTAAGCTGCATGTTGAATATATTTCGGAACGACGACATCAATCTGTCAATCAATAACCCTTGATTTGCTTTTGTTTATCGCTTTGATTTCGGTAGCCAAATACAGTTTTCATAACGTAGGTACCTATGTTTGTTTTTTGTTAAACGAAAGCATTTTTTGTTATCTTAAATTCATTTATGAATGAACGTTTCTCATACGTCATATGTTTCAGATTGTACTAAAATTATACGATTCAGAATTGAAAACTACTGATATCAATCGTTTGTCTTTTTGTTTCTACTCGTATCAACTCATACAAAACTAAATCATCTTTTTTAGAATGGAAATCTTAAAATGCCGAGTCTTTAGCTAGTGCATAGTGGCCCTGGGTTCTAGAGATTTATCTTTCACAATCAGTTCATATGGATCCCTGATTTGTTCATTGTTTAATTTATTATTAACTTGCGCTCCGTGGTCATTAATTCTTAACAAAAAGAAAAACTTTTGTGATAACAAAAGCTAAACACGTTAAAGGAAGTTCTATTAGAACAGATCTATATTAATTACCGAGTGTGACAAACGACGGGTGACATAAGAGGGTTGCTAATGTCTGCTGCCTGTCCATCCATCACTATTCGAGAAACTTGGTTCATTTATCATTCCTGAGTTGAGTCTTGCTCATTTATTCGCGCATTACTTTGGCGTTCGACCTTCCTGATTATTTCAGTGAGTTCATGATAACAGGAACAGGAGAAAACTATTAATTTACAAACTTTTCTGCTATATCGCAAATGAGAAAAGCAATAAAAAAACATTAGTGGAATTTTAAACCAATTTCCATTCTTTATTGCCCTTTAATTTAGAAGGGTACATAAATATGCTGGTTTTATATAAGCGAAAATACTCATTTAACAATATAACTCTTCATATGAAAATTTAAGTCAACCTTAAATCAATTATTTCACTGTCAAGTTATATAAAGTTGGTCAATTAAACGAAATGTCATTTTAAATGTAAAACAAACGTCAATAGAATAAATTACATTTTCATGTAGCCATCTACTCAATGATTGGTGACAATTTTACTGCACCTATATAAATAAATTTTGTAAACTTTAACAACGATGAGTTTAAGATAATATACAGGGTTCCAGTTTATGTGGGCCTATTTCCTTGTATGGGTCGAACTAAGGAAATAATAAGCAAATAATACCGCACACTGCACCTTCAAATAAAGAACAATTTTTACTTTATATTAGTACATATTTTCTTCCTTAATTACTGCTTTTATCTAATGTTAAAAAAATAAATCCATATTTAATCGAATTAAAAGCACGTTTGTCATTTATTCCGATGGTTTATTCGAACTCAGCTTCTGTAAAGGGATTGAAAAGTCAGGATAAAATTATCATCAATAATCTTCTGTTAATTCGTTTAAGTTTTCATTTACACGTATGAGTAAGGGGCGTGGAAATATAAGAACTAAATGCGAACCATGAAAAATTACCTTTAGTTCAGCAGGAAACTCGAACAGGCAGTGCATTGAGACTAAACTGGTAACATTTACAGTGGCACTACAATAAAACACATTACCGACACTTCTGGCGACAATACGTAACCAATGGTACACAAGGTATTATCTGACGACGAACTGATCCTGAGCAATTCAGTGTGAGTTTTCATGAATGAAAGAAATATACATAAACACCACGTACGAATTGTAAATTGTGTTCTATAATAAACCAATTTTAGAATATAAGTTACAATGCATATGGGACGTTATAAACGCCTAATAGACCTAGGCCAAGATGAGACTGAGGCCTATGAAGTAAATTTGTACCATAGCATACTACTGAACATTTTGTTAAACTTGAGAAAGAAATTACACTCGAAGTGTTATATTTTGTTGATTAACATCGTTTTATAATTTTTATATATTTTATGCATTATTCAATGCTATATTCTAAGATAAAATATTATAATAGAAAAATACTAGAGAAAATCGACTCGGGTCACAAGTGAATTCTCAGGCGGGAATTGAACCCGCAACCTTTGGAAATCCGGTCCAATGCTCTCCCAATTGAGCTAGAAATTTTCTAGTACTTATCTGATTTTACGCTGTATGCCAGCGTTGTTTTATCGACGCCTGAGAATTCACTTGTGACCCGAGTCGATTTTTTCAAGTATTTTTCTATTATAATAGTTTAACATCGTTTTAACATTTTGAAAATTATTTTTCTATTTCTAGAGTGGTGTTAAATTTTATTTGTTTCTTTAACTTTTTCGTATGTCTTATAGTTTTTCGTATGTCATATGGGATTGCTCTTGCAAAAACAAAACTCATACTTTAAAAAAGTACCTATCAAGTGATAGGTGATAATTCAGTCAAAAGGAAGTAATAAAATATGTCAAACTTAATCCCTTGGTAGAGGGTTAACACTTATAAATACTTATATATTATTTATAAACTTCTATATGAAAAAAACAGCTATATAAAAAAGTAATGTGATCGCTAGTTGGAATTATGGTCGGTCTCACGGTCACTAATAAATATTTAATGATGTCACATACGTAGAACTGATAAAAAATTAAGTAGCTAAGCAATTACGGTACCGAAACCACTCGGGGATACGAGACAATTAAAAAAAAATCTTAGGCTACGGCTTAAGTAGCCGGAATCCATGTACTAGCGATATATTACGGACGTGGACATAAATTAACACATTCATTTATTCAAACACAAGGGATTGACTGGATTATCATTAAAGTGTTTTACGTATTGTTAATATTCTCCAAAAAAGATAAAACATGTCCCCACTGTCTTATTACTTCTTTTTTCGTTTTTTTTTTGTGTTGTGTAGTTTTTTATACTAATAAATCTAGGCTTATATGGTAAGTTGTTCAATTAAATTTTTCAGTAGTTACATTTCTAACCTAACCTATGAAATGAATTTTATTTTTGTAGCCTTTGTAAAAATTTTATAATAAATATATTTGTAACTTAATAAAAAGTTTAATTTGGGTCACCTAATTGAAATGTATTGTTTCCTTCCCTGTAATTTCCAAATAATAAAGAAAAAACTTCGACTCATTCTCGGAAATCAGTTATGTCAAGTGATTGTGACCTTTAAAATAATCGATATCAATTAATTATTTTGTAAAATAATAAATATTTGGATCGGTTAGGATAAACGATTCTGGACTTCTAAAAATCTCTGCGATAAAAAAGGGCATTTAAGTTTGATATTTATTAAAAAAACAACGAGTTGCACTCGGGGACTGCCGGCAGAAGTGAAAACATGAACATTAACGTTGTGCATTTCTGATATTTTGGAATGGTGAGGGAATAATTTCGCACGAATTGCTTAATTATCAGTATAAAAGTACTATCATTTATGTGGTAAGATACAATATTCATTAATTGCGCTATCGTACAGTACACAAACATGACAACAAACACACATGCACGTGCCCTGCGAATTTTCGATCAGGCCACGTGTCCTGACGCGAGTTTAACATTTTTTACCCATGCCAAAAAGTGCACAACGTTGCTAAAGATGTTTGCACTTCAAAAATATGTATAAGACATTCGGTTTAAAAAGTCGTTATTAAAATATAAATTCAGCTAACGGAATACCCGTGAGTCCCTAAGCAACCAACTACCTAGATAAACAGTTTCGCATCCGAAATACATCTTCTAGATGGGTACAAATGCTGTGAGAAAATAAGCCTTTATTTTCAGTCCTAGACTGGAACAATGCGTTAAATGAGCGTTCCGATGTAGGTCGCTACTACCTTATCTCTTTAGCAGTCGAATGACAGTAATAAGTTAAAGTCTGGTGTATTCAATGCTGGAATATTTTAGGGTAAGAAGATCTTATTTTAAGGCCATTGTAAATTCTTAAAAGAAAATAAATTAATTTCGTGGAAATTTAAAAAATTGGATTTTTGATTTTTAAACTCTCTATCAGCTTTCACGTATCAGAAAGTGTAATAATCGTTGATAAAGTACTGATTTTATCTTTTATCACAGCCTTTAGAAATAAAAGCGAAGCGATAGAAACTAAAAATATTGACGCACTAAATTAAATTTTTACATTTAAACAAACTTGGACCCAGGTGTCAAGAAGTTCAAAATTGTCTTTTAATTAAATAAATCTACAAAAGTTTTGAGAGCATTATTTTCAAAGTTGTCAACAATGGCTAAATTAGTTGAATATTATTTGTGCGTAAATTTTAACACTCATTTATTACTAGCAATTGGGGTATGACATGCTCTCTTAAATCATCTTTTGGGTGGTGGTGTGTGGGGCGGGTGTTTACGTTTCCCTTTTTCCCACGTTTTTCTTAGGCCGCTTTCTTGTCTGTTTGCTTGTCTGTCGTCTTATCTGTCCTTTTGGATCTCGTATCTCAATTTTGAGGCACACCCGACCACCTAGCGAGTTGAAACTTTCAGGTTAGCTCAGAACCCGATGACAATGCACGCTTAAACAACTTTCAACTTTCTAGGTGCACTTTCAGGTCAACTTTCGGCAACTTTCACTTTTGTATGGGGCTTATCCGATTGTTGCGTAACACATAGTTACTTCGTTGAGTTAATAATTAAAAAGAATAAAATGATAATACTAGATTTAAAAATGTTACTTATGGAGATGTAATGAGATGTATGATATTATGCATAGATGTTGAGAGTATTTGTAAAGATGCGCCTCCACGTTTTGAGTGGCCCCTCGCTTGGCCCCGCCGGGTTATTTCATTCTTTTTTGGTTACTAAAAAACGTGGGATTTTTAGATTTTTAAATCTAGTATTTTGTACATTTTTTTGCTCACCACCCGGCAGTGCAGTTATATGGGACTCTACTCCTTCCCCCCACACTGCTTATTGCCCGATTAAGAGTTGCAAGTATACCCACTAAAAACTTAAGTATGCACCCTCAACCTGCAATTGGCTTTGTGGCGCCATTTGTAGCTTTTACCAAGGTGATCTTGTGATTTTGTGATCAGGTGGGGTAACATACAGTTTGATGAAATATAAATGTCGTGGTTGGAGTCTAAGTACCCTAAATATTGATTGTATAAAATTGTACTTAAATTAAAAGTGAAAAAGGTTTAATTTCGTTTTATTTTTATTAACGACCTCTGTGGTCGAGTGGCTCGCGTATCAGTTTTCATGATAAAACCCCTCCAAGGTCCCTGGTTCGATGGTTCATTCGGCTGGGTCAATGTAAAAAGCGAACTTTTAATTATAGGCTCGTTCTGGGTGCTGTGACACCGCTGTTGTTTCTGAATTTCATAACACAAGTGGTTTAGCTACATAACTTAGGGTCAAAAATGTATGTATTATTGTGTAACATTTTTATTTGCTCTTAAATTCAAGTAAGTCTGCATTTACAGACTTATATCGGTACCTATTGTTTTGAACTATCTCCAAAAATATTAAGTATATTTTTATATGCCACATACGTTTCACTTGTTTTATTATTTTTTAATTTCCCCGTTGCTTTTTCGTTCGTGTCAAACGTAACAGACGTAATTAACAGTAATTGGTATCGACAAAGTAATTGACGAAGATAGGTAATTACAAAAGGTGTCAATGGAATTAAAAAATAATCGAGGATGATTGAAAATGGAAAGGAAGTTAATACAATTTTTCTTTTTAATAAAAGGGTATTAAATTGATTAATTCTATTAATGACACAATAAAAAAATTAATTAAGTAGCCAATTATATTTTATAACTAAAGTTAGGTGTCTTCAAGTACATAAATCGTCACCTCCATCATATAGTATGGAGTATATCATATAGACGGAGTATTACATGTCCAACTACTGGAGAAGCCCATGGGGATAAAACACCATAGGGAAAAAATATAGGGTTATACTAACAGACTAGAGTTGCCAGCCGTCCTATTTTGCTAAGATACAGATCCATCATTTCAAAAAAAAAGAAATGTTAGTATATCGTATTTTTGGGGATGTAGAAGTGCCCTAGATTTTTTTTAAATAGCATCCTCTGTCTTTGAAGGCAATATGGCAATCAAAACTAGATTTAAAAAATCTAAAAATCCCACGTTTTTCAATGTCCTAAAAAGAATAAAATAACCCTGCGGGGCAAAGCGAGGGGCCACTCAAAACGTGGGGGCGCATATTACTAAGAGGAGATTTTAAAGAGATGAATGACATGCATTGATGCCGATTATTGTAAAGATGCGCCCCCACGTTTTAAGTGGCCCCTCGCTTTGCCCCGCAGGGTTATTTTATTCTTTTTAGGACATTGAAAAACGTGGGATTTTTAGATTTTTTAAATCTAGTATAATTATTTTATTCTTTTTAATTATTAACTCAACGAAGTAACCATGTGTTACGCAACAATCGGATAAGCCCCATACAAGAGTGAAAGTTGCCGAAAGTGGACCTGAAAGTGCATCTGGAAAGTTGAAAGTTGCTTTAGAGTGCATTGTCATCGGGTTCTGAACTATCCTGAAAGTTTTAGCTTTCTAGCTTATCGGAAAGTGCCTCAAATTTAAGTTGCAAGATTTTGCCCGGACAGACAAACAAATAAGAAAAGTGAGATAAGAAAAACGTGGTAATAAAATATTGCAATTTTATGATGGAGTTGAATATATAATAAAATTTAATAGGAATATTTAATGACAGCTAACATAAGGCAATACAAATAAATAAAATAAATATATTTTATGTTCACACCAATTAGCCTAGCCCAAAGTAAGCATTGTAAGGCTTGTGTTATGGATATTAGGTTAACGGATAGACATACATATATGATACACAGATATGTTATATTCATAGAAATATATAAAAACACCCATGACTCAGGTACAAATTCTCGTATTCATCATGCAAACAACTGCCCCTAGGTGCGAAAGGCAGTACCATTGCACCAAATGGTCGTCGAAATATGTACTGCTAGATTTGAATACTAGTTATTGTTAATTTAAAAATTATAATCATTTATTCCTATCAAAACCTTTCTAAAGATATAACTTAAATGAAGATACTTTCTTTGAGTTTTTTTTTTTATTGAAAGTAGGCATGCGCTTGACCACTATCTCGTATTGTATAAATATAGAAGAGAAAAACAAAATTAAATTTCAGACACTAATTTCATAGCGTATTATAACTGTTCTTATAATGCGTTTTGTTTTCAAACCTAAGTGTCTGGTAATTCACTTTCTAATCCTGGTATTCTAAATTTTCGACAATCCCACCTTAGACAAATGGTAATCTTGTTATTAGTTTTATTGAATTAATATGAACAAGCTGTATTAATGTATTTTTCAATATTAAGTGGGATAAATCTATGATATCAAAGTATCTGCCTTAACACTTATTCTATTCTATAAATATCATCTAAGCCTCTTTCAATGCAAAAAATTATAACTTTACGATGGTCATTCAAGTCGGTTCTATCGCAGCATCAAACTGTCTAAATTGTAATGTTATTTAAAGACGTGTTTTTGTTGAACAACATTAATTGTAATGTGTATTTAACTTAATGTTTTAAGTGATAATAAAAGTTCAAGTACCATTTTTAATTGACGACAATTAATTTAAATTTAAACAAAATCAGTTTTTTTTTATTCTTAACACAAAAAATCATTGCTTCAGAGGAAATAAATAATTAAAATCTGTAAACCATGTCGATAAATATTTATTGTGCAAACAAATCATTAACAATGTTAAAAGCTACAATTTATTCTAAGAACGGCGGTACACAACATATATATAAATGTTTTAAGTCACAAAGTTGGTTCAATTTAACAAAACTAAATTCTATTTCGACGACAGCGAACTATGTAATATGTATAGAATATTTACTTTAAGATAGTCTAGTAAAAAGGTGACAAAGAAATAATCGAATTTCGTGAGATTTACTTTGAACGTCCAAATTAACCTCAGAGATTTTTCTCGGTACCTTTTTATTACTTAATACTCAAACCATGTCCCTAAACAAAACTGGGGCTTTAAACGTGAATAAAATTTGAACTTTGCGAAACCGTAAGGATTTTTGAGAACAAAGGGAGTGTATGAGTCAAAATTTATGTACAAGTAGTCGTAAAATTTATTTTTTTATCAAGGCCACCATTTAATAAAGGGCAAAGTATCTTGAGAGGAATATTAAGGACACTTGAACTGAATAACGAATATAAATTATTGATTAGCCAATTATAGGTTTGGTGATATGACATATTTGCAAAATTACTTGTAGTTATTTATAGATCTATTCGCTATGTGCCTAATGTTTTACTCATTGGTAAAAAAATTTTTCATTAATATACCTAAGCCAGTTCGTTTTCAATATTGAACTGACCGGGAATTGAACTCAGGGCTTGCTTGTGGCGTCACCATGAAATATAGTGAAGGTAGGACATGTATCATTACCATCACGCAAGCAAGCAAGCTTCACACATTAGCTCGCCGCCGCAAATTTGCCTGTCTGTCGGTATTCTACAGAATGTACTTTGGAGAGTGTACTCAGGAGAAGCATATGCTTATATCGCCATCTCCTCTTTCCATCGGACGTCCAGACGCATTGCGGGCTACCACCCCTTTCTTGGTTGCTATTCCTACCCGTTGCACCAAACGATTCTCAATACCTTTTATAATGCGCACAGCAAAGGAGCGGAACTCCCTCCCTGTGTCAGAATTTATGAGTACTTATAACCCGCCCGTTTTTAAAGCCAGGGTGAATAGGCACCTTCTGGGTTAGTTTGTTCCATCGTGAATCCTGATTTGGCCCCCGGGATTGGAATTAAGAACCCATACAAAACAAAAAATCATCCTGTGTCAAAAGCTCCTGTAAAGGAGTCTAAACACCAAGATTAAATTAATTTAAATTATGCGCAAGCTATCCAATAAAAGTAGTTTTATTTCAATGTGTGATGTGCAATTAAATAGTTATTTATTATACAAGAGTGGAAAGTTCCTTTTTAACCGCGTGCTCGATTTGGATGACCGAGCAAGCGAAGGATTCTAAAGTTGAATCACGAGCGCAGCGAGTGATTCTAAATTAGAATCCTGAGCGTCAGCGAGGGAAACAAACGAGCACAAGGTGAAAAATCTTTCCACTCGAGTGCAATACGTAACTTTTCATCCCACCTCAGCGAGGAAATGACAAAATGAAAAAGAAAACAATTTATAATGACAAAATATTTTTATTTCAATTAAAACACATTAAGATAATCTATAAATTGAAGAAAATAATAAGAAGTAGAAAATAATTAGGAAATATTAAATGTAACGTTGCTACAGTTACTTATGTTAAGTTTAATATTTTTGTTAGGTAATGTTATGTTGGTGTTTGTGAATTGTGCGCTGTTTTGTGGTAAACTATCAGTAATTTTAAATAGTTGTGCCGATTCATTGGATTCTATTGGCGTAAATGTTGGCGAGAGAGGGCTATTGTTTCCAATCTTATGGGGGCTCATTTTAGATGTAGAAGGGCGAGACCAAGAATCTGACAGAGGTTCTTTCAGCGTTATGGCCTCCACGATACTATTACAAATTTTTGATTTACTTTGGATTGAATCCTCTATGTATCCCTCTACAACCGAATTAGACTTCCAGCCTCCATGGCGCTTAAGCGATAGAAGATCAGCCCCTGATTCGGCCAAAAGTGTGGCTGAGGTTCTTCTAAAACAGTGACCGGTGTATAACGGGGGTTCTAAAAGTCCGAGAAAAGTTGCTATTTCTCGTGGAATACTGCCAATTTTATTCTGACCCATAGGTTGTCGGATACACTTTCCGTTGCGATATTGTAGAAAAAATCGTTCAATTGGGGTGTTAGAAGGACGTAAAGCTTGATATTTCTGAACAATGTTTACATATTCCTTGCGAATAACGAAGTTGCGGTCTTTTTTTGTCTTGGTATTTAGTACATTAATTAATAGCAATTCATCAGAATTATGAGAATATTTTGATACGTTATTGACATTAAGTAGTGTAAGTTCATTTGTTCGACATGCTCCGGTTATACCAATAATAAGAACAACCTGTAACAAAAGAAGTATTTATAATCGTAAATAAATTAATCAAATTAAAAATATTGTAAGTACTATGTACAATTTTATCAACAACAAAAAATTACACGTATTGACTTACTTTTGCCGCTAAATATACGGAATCAGGTGCTTTATTAATAAACTTTGCAATTTCAGATGCTGTGAAAACCTTCGATTTTTTTGGCTTATAACCAGATGAGGCTCTTTTTAAAAATGCCACTAATTTATGATAGGTGTCGATATGAACGTCTTTCTTCATCTTAATTGTTAATTTTAGCATTGAATACGTACTCCATAGCGTGCTTGCTTTCTTGGTCTCAGATAATTCTATAAAATATGCCAGCAAAACGTTTTCGGAGAAAGTTTTTGCCCCTTTAGCTAGTCGCCACATGTTAAATATATCGTACTGTTTCAAATACTTCTCTCGTGATTGCTGAGGGAGAAGGCTCATTTGCGCATTATTAACTGTTTCAGTTAACTCAGTTGGCGTTAGATAAACTTCATCGTCGCTAATGTCACTCATTTTAGTTGATTTTTTTGTACAGTTTTTAGGTTATGTTAATTATATTAAGCAATAAAACGTGAAAAACTAGAATGGCGCGAAGCACGCAAATAAAACAAAGAAACCAAGAAGGTTCCAAATTTAAATTTTTTCACAATTTAAAAAGTTCTTATCATAAATTTGGCACCATAGAGGTTACATTAAATAGGTTTAATGACGTTTTGAATTTACAATTATATTGAGTACTCATTATATGTGATGTTCTAAATTCAAATCTACTTTGCCGCTCAAGCGAATAAAATAGAATTTTCCAGCCAGATTTCGAAGCGCAAAATTACACTTTCCGAGGTGGTGGGATGAAAAAAATATAGATTTTAAATTTATTATATTTTATATAATAATTTAGTTTTATGATTACATCAATTAATCTATACATATAAATAAAATTGGTGTGTCTGTTTGTAACATTGAAATAACTTTTTTTACTACATGCATATAGGTATACGGTACATACACCAAAATAATATTTTTTACAATTTTTGTCTGTCTGTCTGTCTGTTTGTTCCGGCTAATCTCTGAAATGGCTGGACCGATTTTGACGAGACTTCTATCGGCAAGTAGCTGATGTAATAAGGAGTAACTTAGGCTACTTTTGTTTTAGAAAAAATCATTTATTTTAGAAAAATAAAATTACTGTGCCACAGCAACGCGTGGCTGGGTCAGCTAGTAGATAATATAAAAAACGTGTACATTGAAATCTTAATACATATATACAAATGTTTGCCCTAAACAATAAAGAAGGCAGACATTTCAAAATGAGTCCTCCCAAAATAAGCTCATTACATGATTGTACTACTGAATACTACTAATGATTCTTTTTTAAAACTAAGCTATTTGAACGGGGAATAAAAAAGACGTTCATATTTCCTGTATCACGAGAAACAGGTGGCATGCGCTCTTCACACGTAAACTAGGCTCGAGTGATTAAAAATCCTCGTCCTTGTAAGGTGCTTTACAGAGTCATTTAAAAAAAAATGTTTTCTTTTACATAAAATATTTGCAAAACCTTTAATTTATTACTGTAACCACTTTCATATGTATCTACGAACTAATCACGTTGATGCATTTTTTTATTATACTAATTCGTGAAAATTTGGAACTATGTAGGGACCATCGACATTTATGTTAATTTCTTGAGGTAGTTTTAAAGTTAATAACGAAACACAACCGTAATTTTGTTCAATATTTCACCCAAAATCATTCATTATTTTGTCAAAAGTAGGTGCGCCCACAAAAGCAAACGTTTCAAGAAATAACTTACATTATCAACGCTAGTAAAACAGTCATCTCCCGGAGTTTTACAACATTTTTATAGGTACTAAAACAAAATAACTCCTGCTTTTCATTGGCTGGGAATATTTTTATCTAATTAAAATTTAAAAGTCGTAACTTTCTACTCCGGTTGTACCGAACTTGTAAGTGAAATTTATCTCTTAGTTATATATTATTGAGGCCACTATAATATTAATATGCTGTTACGTGGTCTTTATGGGAGTTTAAAACTATTTGTTTATTTCATTAATCAAATGCAGAATTCGCGGTAGATAAATTTTACCAAGATGCTATATGAGACTTTATTAAATATAAGGAAACAGCGAATAAAACAACAGGAAACGAATAACGCTTGATAACGTACTAAGACATTTTTTTAAAACTTTTAATTTGTTTTAAACCTTTGAAAAAGCAATAATATGGCGAAGCATAATTGATTGAAGCGGGATAAAGAACCATCATCTTACTCATCATAGTTGAAAGACTTCCCTTCCACTTCTGTATGGAAATCTTCCCCAAAAAGCTAGATATTTTTGTTTTTATGTATCGATGCTTTGCTATCTTGTGGAAAATTACAGCGAGGCTGACAATATAAATAATATACTCCGTGCTTAAATACTAAGGATACTAATTTGCTAGCCGTCGTTTGAACGGTTTATAAGTTGAACTTATGCAGTGCCATCTAACAATGAGCCTTTTTTAGCCAGGAAGCTGAAAGTGCGTTCTAAGATCAACCTACCCACGTTTTATGACAATCAGGTGAATGATTTGATCAAACGTATTACGACACATTTATTTCTATTTATAGAAATGCCAAAAAAATACCAAAGATCACATCTTAACTATCTCCAAATCTAGTGAGTGCTCTTCACTGCATTCGCTTATAGATATTCCGGAGTCCGGATGAGTCCCTTTTGAGTACTCTGCATATTTCAAAATGCTTCCCATAACATTGAATTGCGTCTGAATGCGACTGACACGGATCTATTTGAACATGTCCAGTACAAAACATGTCAAGTAAACAAGCAAATGTTTTTCTCTCCATAGTGGTGATGTTTCAGCGATGGAAGTTTTGTAGAAATGTGTAAATAGTTTATTGAATATTTTTTCCATTCAAAAATCAAGGAAGTGCGCGACACGGAAGTACAAGTGACGTGCTAGAAGATTTAGTGACTTTCCTGTTTTGGAAGCTGTCAAGTCTTTGGGTACTCATGAAAAATTTTAAGTATTTCATTCTATTCCCCTCCTTAATAATTTATACGACAACCGACTCTTACTAATAATACTTGAAACTGATTGAAACAATATAAGTACTTAATTTTATAACAGTTTGTAAAAATACCTGATTTAGTTCGAGTCAGACACCGGTTTTGGCGCTGATCCGATTGTCATAAGATTAATTGAAATAAATGCAACTCGAGCAATTGAAGCCTTTCCGTTTCTAATTCTTTGGCTATGGGCTATGAAACATGAATTATTAATATCATTTACAAACTATTTGCAGAGGGTAGCTTTAATAAAAATATGTGGCAACCTTAACACTGAAAAGAAGCGAGAGGATGCCCTGGGGACGATTTTGACAGTTCTGAAAATAGCTAATATTACTTTGGGTTCAATTCAAATCACATAACACTATTTTACAAAATAAAAATTTATTTTTTAACACAAAAATGATATAATATATTTTTATACGTATGCGCATATTTAATGAAGGAAAAAACACATAAATAAGTATATAATTATCATGACTCGCTCATCTCATAAACGTAAGTCCTAACAGAATTTGCACCCACCATTGGTGGAGCAGGCAGGACTATAGTCTCAGCGGTGAAAACCCTTCATAGGGGATTAGGCTGGCTGGGACGGCTGCAAATCGGTGTCGGACTATGCAAAGTTTTATTTCTGCGTGCGAGCGTTTCGTTCTAAGTATTATAAAAAAAAGGCGTTAATAATTCATCAAATCACCGAGAACTGACCACTATCTACAAGAATATAATAATTTGATAGATATAGGTTAGCTGATGTTAGCTCAAGTTCTACTCAACAAGGCAAATTAGATTTTACAATAACTAGATTGAGTTCAAATTAACGAGTTCAGAGTTGACTGTACGTAGTTATAACCTATGTATAAATATAGTATATAGCAGCAAGTAGAAAGCATCCAAGATGAAAAGCTGAGAAGGAATATTAGAAGAACACCGAAGAAACGATAATAACAGTCGACCCCTCATTGTCGTAAGAATCTTTATATTAATTACGAACATAAAAATGATTAATGAACGGTATCTGGAAACAATACGGGAATTTGGTATTTATTGGACTTACCCAGTATTTGTCACTGTGACAAATGGCTCGTGTTTGTTTCCATGATTTTTAATGCCTCTATTTATTTAGATGCAATTTGCTCGGTGAAAAATTAATAGCTAGATGGTTATTGGATTTATGTTAGTCCAATTTATTTGTAGAGCCTTTTTTGGAAGTTTCTTTTTGATTGATTAAAGTGATATAGAAACATGGTAGTAACAAAGAAACGATGTTTAGATAGCGAAATATTAACTTATTATAAATGTTATTATTTTTGGAATAGACAAAAAATAAGTCATGTTCTTTATCAGATTCCATAATAAGTATTATATTATCTGTGTAAATTAGGTAAAATATAATTTATCGTTATTGTCTTACTAACGCTACCTAGTTCTAATAAAATGACCTCGCGGTTACCTAAGTTGTAATTAACACGAAGACATTTATTTATATTTAATGAACAGTTGTGTTCTACATGCTGTATTTTCCTACTAGTTAAGTGTTTTATTGAAATGTGTAATGCAGTCGCTAAGCATAAAGCTACGCTAGCAACATATATTAGAGCGGAGCGTTATACCTAAAAAAAAAAATTTTTTGTTTCGATGGGAATTTTTGCGAATTTCAAAATTCGGGCTCCGTCACCATCTGTTCCTAAACCTGTTGATTTGATTCCACACAAAAAATATTAACATCGGTTAAGAATTCGGGAAGTTATGGCGTAACAGACATTGCGCGATTGAATCTAATCCATGGGAGCTTTACTCGCTTCGCTCGCTCCGCTCCAAATAAATCATATTATATCCTCGCTATTATTAAAAAATATAGGTCTATATTGGAGGAGATTGATAATACAGCGGTTTGTACGACGCCCTATGATTATAATATGTCATTGTGAATAAAGTTAGTCAGAAATCACAAATTCCCACTTTCAACGTTCCTGATATACATCTCTTGCTTCTTCAACTCTCATCAGACCTTTTATATAAGCTCGTCAGTTAAAGTGCTTTTGACCTAGCCTTTTTTCAGGAAATCTCCTATTTGGTCTCTGAAAATTTGCCTTTGTCTGCCTTTATCGACTTGCCCGTGCACATTTGCCTCATAAACTTATTCTTTTTTCGTTCATCTTCTCTTAATGTTCAAAACATCTAACACCACAACGCTCTCTTATCACATCGTTCCTTATTTTATGCTTATTCATTTTCATTATTCAGTATGAGCATACAAATTTATTATATTATAATATTTTTCTAATGATATATATTTTATTGATATTTTTAATGTTAAAATTTAATGTTATATTGATCAATTTAATTTGGATAATTGAAGATAGCAACAATGCATAATATACAAATATAATTTATTCATTTATTGTTATTCATGATGCATATAATTTTATTATTTTAATGGCATGTTTGAGTTTTGATTTTATTTTTTTTTTCATTTTAATCTAATGAGATAACTAATTAATGTCACCGCGTGTCCCTCCCTTGTGGTCATGGCTGAAAATCAGCGTTTTGTTCGGGGGTTCGTGAGCAAATGTACCGCTGAGCTGTGACCTTTTTGCGCTGCTGCAGCACACATACATATTTTCTAGTTATAAGTTGTAAGAATTGTAAATTGTGATATTTTTCCTTTTATGTATGTGGCTGTAGCATCAAATAAATGCGTTATCTATCTTATTACACCAGCTATACTTCTTTAAGCTCTCATTTCCACTGCGTTATTATGTTATGCAAAAAATGTTACGTCGAGCTGATTGTGGTTCGAATTGCACGTCAAGAAGTTGGTTCCGCCTGCATTAAAAGGCATTGTGGGTTTTGTTCCACTCTTTTCACGGCGTCTTCGTCCTTAGAGCATGCCTGTGCCCCAGCAATGTTACCACATCAAGAAGCTGCTGAAAATTGGCAGCGAGATTCTACAGAGCAATTTTTCGTAAGTCTGATGCGTTTATATTGATACAAACGCGCGTTATCGTCACGTGTGTACCGATTTAAGCGCGAGACTAAATTTATGCGGGTATTCAAAAGCAGAACTTTGAACACCTATATAAATACATAGTTAAGCACTTGACTCGCTTGAGTATCGCGTTTGTATCGAAACAAGCGTTTGGTGTGCAAAGACTCTTAGAAACGCTCCATAAAAAAACAGTCACGAATATTGACTTTATTTGCTCGTTAAAGTAACATCAAAGTATATGGGCTAACTTTATTTTGTTAATGATGTAACTACGTTGTAATGAAAGTTTTTAAATGGTCTTCTAGTTAAACATATTTTCATACATTTTCTTAAAATGACTTAACTACTTTTTGGGATTTGGTAAACTAAGTTATCTCAAAATTATTAATTGAATGTTTTAATATAAAGGTTGAAAAGAGATTTACATTATAGATACAATTCTACCGCATCAATTTCTATATAATTTTACAATGTCTCACACTTTAGTTTTAAATAAATACCCATATTTTACAGTTCCCAAAAATGAAGTTTTAATAAATAAAAGTTTGTCGAATCAGTTGAAGTTTTTCAACATTCATTCATTCTCTCTATACAATAATTTTAAACATTTGTTTTTAATGTCAAGATTACAATAAAAAATATTCTGATTTGAATAAAACGAAACAATAAGTACCTAAGACTATTAATTGAGCCACACTCTCAATGAAAGAGCCAAAATTGAGAGTTGTTGACAATGACATGCCGAGAAGATCAAGATGTGCTCGGCACAGATATACACTCCTTTTAGCTAAGAAAAGACACGCTTGGGTCTTTGATGATTGAACATTACCAGATTGGCATCGTCCAATTCGGAGACGGCCTACAGAGATATCTACAAGCGGCTGACCATCGCCTCCCTGTGACGCTGAATCTGTTGAGCACTGGCTTGTGCATCAAATATATAGCTCTCTACAACTGTGCTGTCATTTGCATACCCTTAAATACCGGGCATAAGCAAGGTCAACTATTTACACACTTTGTATATCGACGGCGAAGTGTCAATAACACCTAACTGCTACTAATAATACACAAACAGAAAAAACGTTAAAAAATTTTTTTTTTAATATTTTTTAACATGATGTGCTTGCAACTGAAAATACGTTCAGGAAGTTTCATTGAAACATGCAAATAACAAATTTTAATCCGAAATGACAAAAAAGTAAATTTATCGACGAATATCAGCTAGGAGGTCTTGGCACTTCGCCGTCGATATGTGAATAGCTTAATTTCATTTTGGTAAGTTAAATTTTATACGTGGTATTCTTTATTAATTCTTAATCTTTATGGTTATTGTAGTGCTATATAAAATGGATATTAGGTAAAGCTGTATTTAAAATTCATAATTAATAAATAAAAAATAAAATAGAATCATAAAATCATATTGTATGTTAAGGTTGATTCATTTGTTGTTGTGAATAATCCTTTACGGGGGTGAACCTCAGCACTGGTAGCTTTTTCCATGGCCAACCCTACGTAGGTCTTTCAGCACCCTTTTTGTGTACGCTCCAGATCGTCTCACTACTAATATCGTTTACAAAGAAGCCTAAAGAAAAAGATATTATTTGGCAACAATTGATATTTTTCACTAAGCAAATTACCAGGTGTACTCAATACATTGTTATTTATCAACATCGAAGCAAAATAAGTCGCGAGCACAGCTAGTTTATCATATTTCTATAAAAACTTAACAAAGGTTTAAATAAAGGAAATTTATATAAAACAATGGTACTTAAATTCCTTTTTTTTAATTGCAAAAACTCAATCCAAAATACTTATTTCCAAACCAAGCTGGCTTAACAACTGTCAACTTAGTGTGAATAAAATCAGTTTATGAAAAAGAGAAACAAACGCATTTGCCACTAGCGACGAGTGCGGCCGATAGTGACTTTAAATCCAGAAGAGCAGTGGGACGGAAAATTGAGAAGTGGATTAGGCAAATCACTTTTCATTCCAACCCCTAGCAAGCGAAGTTTGCCCTTTTAAATTTTATTATCTATGAGCACCTCTTTGGTGGGGTCGGTGCGTTAGCGGTTAGCGATTTACAGTATGATAATTACACCATAAATGTTGATTGTATAAAATATATAATTTTGGAAATCTACTAAAGTGAAATATATACACCTTACGCCTCTATATATATCGCAAAATTCTTTTCCATTAACATAACATTTTAAAAGTACCAATCAGTATCTATCGGTGTAACCTGGCGGAAACTTGGACCCAAAAAGCTACCTCATAAAGATTTCTCATGCGTTAAATATCTCGTCAATTATATATTTTTTTTAAACTGGAACGCGAAAGATGAAAGTGTATAATAACTAAATACTACTTCTTCTGCTAAATATACTATTATTAATAAATTGCAGCGCTTAGAGCAGTAAACGTGATTAAATTGAAAATATGTGAAGAAACGAAAATTTTTATAAATGTGTGCGTACATGTGATTACTTTTATCATCAACTCGGAGTTATGGCTTAATACGCTACAAGCAGCTTGATAGTAGATTGTAACTTTATGCTTACCCATCCAATGCCCTTTGCGAAAGCTGTTTAATATAAGTAGTCCGCATTATTACCTCATCACCTATTGCTGTACATAGGCCTGTCCAATTGAACGCCAGCAAGCACTATTCGCGGCTACTCTTATCTAGTTCATGTTAGGTCACTCTACAAAGATCGACGCTGCACCGTATCTGAGGACGTTTTCTGATTTGTCGGTTCTGTGGCTAATATGACCGGCTCACTAACATTTTAGATTATTGATCCAATTGGATATGTTGATTATAATAAAGTATAGGTTATCTATGGAATCACCTTGTTGCAAATCCGATCCCTCACAGAAACTCCGAGTATAGAACTTTTCGTAGATTTTTGAGCGACTTTAAAGGAAATAAGTTTTGTTGTGTGGATGGAACATGGATGGCTCCGTATGTCATGACAGATAGACCGAACTAATTGTAGACTTTCGTCTTTAGATACTGTGGAATAGGCGATGTAAAGATTCTACATAATTTCCCATAGCTTGCTATTGTTGGCCTCTTTTATTGAAATCTTAATTAATTTAGAGTTATACTAATATCACAAAATAATACATGACCCTCACGATAAAGAAATTAGTAAGTGGCTTCAAGCTTTGCCGTTTCTGCAGTTCCGAGTTCGATAGTCGGCCGGGTTAATACGAAATGTATAACTTCTGTTTTCTCTTGTCTGGGTGGTTATGTTATGGTCTATACTCTATGGTATGGTCTTTGATATTCATTTTCATGAACCAAGTGAACCAGAACTTTGTTGCAAGTGCTAAGCCACGTTTTTAATAATCTTTCGTAAACATGGTAGAGGTTGTACATAACTGTAGATAAAAATACGATTGTACTTAAAAAACATACATAAACATAATTACACAAAATAAATTATAAATCAAACCACAACCGCAGAAAATGCAAGAGTTTATTGTACAGGACAAACATTTGTCCAAAGTCCAATCTAAAAGTTAAACTAATAATTCAATGATAACAATAACCTTAACATTGATTTTAGCAAAAACATTGAGATTGAGATAATAGTTTTTTAATAGTATCAATGGTCACATTAGTGGCAACTTTTATTAGTGGCACCTTTCGCTCTAATAAAAAATAGTAGATTATTAACCAAGGGGATAAAGCAGTGTCTTCTGTCGCAGGTGACGATTTAAATCGCGAGCGTAACGAAGGACTCAAGGTTTACTCCCGAGCGTAGCGAGGGTGTTAAAAACTTAAATCACGAGAGAAGCGAGGGATTTAAGACGAGTCCTGAGTGTAGCGAGGGATTAAACTTCACCCAAGACTAAGACAGCTTTATCACCTAGGAAAATACTCTACTTTTCGTACCATTTGCGAAAAAATTAACACAATAATGATATGAGATAAGCATTTATTAAAAATAATGACAATTTAAAGTAAAAGTTAACATTCGAAATATTGGTCCAATTATTGATAGAGAGAGTTAGATACGGCCGCGTCGGTTTTCGTAATTTTATTTAATAATCATAACTGCATAATAAATGCGTATTCCTTTTTCAAAAAGATGTGTAATGCTTTATATACAAACTCAATGGTGTAAACCTTCGATCATATATTTCTGTAGATGCACAGTTCCATGCAAAACTAAACAAAATATTGTCCCCGCATCAATACATACTTAGGTAGTTGTATACCACTTGAAATATAGCAAAAAACGTCTTAAAATATCGTGCGGTTTAATCTAATTTAGATCTTAATTGATAAACGGTACTATGGAAATAAATCCATTTTAGGTTCAATACATAATTGAATTGTGGATTGTCAGGCGTAAAATTTTGTGATTCTTAATAAAAGCAGAATTAAAACAGCACACTTCCAAACACAAGTGTATTAAAAACTAAGCTTAATGTATGATAAAGCACTCAATCGTACAAACAATAATATAAGTTACATTCTATGTGACATTGCATTTTGTGTCCGCGTCTTATCGTTGTCACTTGGAACATAGACAGGAATGGAGTTGCTTACTTTAAAAAAAATAAAAATACGATGCCTGGATGGAGTTAAAAAAAAAGTTAATACAATTTTCTTTTTTTTTTTTTATAATTTTTATATATTTTATCCATTTTCAATGCGATCTTATAAGATAAATTATTATAATAGAAAAATACTAGAAAAAATCGACTCGGGTCACAAGTGAATCTCAGGCGGGAATCGAACCCGCAACCTTTGGAAATCCGGTCCAATGCTCTCCCAATTGAGCTACCGAGCCTTGCGAACACTCGTCGAAATTTTCTAGTACATTCCTGATTTTACGCTGTAGGCCAGCGTTGTTTCATCAATGAGAGGAAACATCCTCTCGTATTCGAAAGAAACATTTTTACAAATGTTTGGCAATCGATTAAGATGAAACAGCCATGTTAGATTTATAATTTTTATATATTTTATGCATTTTCAATGCGATCTTATAAGATAAATTATTATAATAGAAAAATACTAGAAAAAATCGACTCGGGTCACAAGTGAATCTCAGGCGGGAATCGAACCCGCAACCTTTGGAAATCCGGTCCAATGCTCTCCCAATTGAGCTACCGAGCCTTGCGAACACTCGTCGAAATTTTCTAGTACATTCCTGATTTTACGCTGTAGGCCAGCGTTGTTTCATCAATGAGAGGAAACATCCTCTCGTATTCGAAAGAAACATTTTTACAAATGTTTGGCAATCGATTAAGATGAAACAGCCATGTTAGATTTATAATTTTTATATATTTTATGCATTTTCAATGCGATCTTATAAGATAAATTATTATAATAGAAAAATACTAGAAAAAATCGACTCGGGTCACAAGTGAATCTCAGGCGGGAATCGAACCCGCAACCTTTGGAAATCCGGTCCAATGCTCTCCCAATTGAGCTACCGAGCCTTGCGAACACTCGTCGAAATTTTCTAGTACATTCCTTATTTTACGCTGTAGGCTAGCGTTGTTTCATCAATGAGAGGAAACATCCTCTCGTATTCGAAAGAAACATTTTTACAAATGTTTGGCAATCGATTAAGATGAAACAGCCATGTTAGATTTATAATTTTTATATATTTTATGCATTTTCAATGCGATCTTATAAGATAAATTATTATAATAGAAAAATACTAGAAAAAATCGACTCGGGTCACAAGTGAATCTCAGGCGGGAATCGAACCCGCAACCTTTGGAAATCCGGTCCAATGCTCTCCCAATTGAGCTACCGAGCCTTGCGAACACTCGTCGAAATTTTCTAGTACATTCCTGATTTTACGCTGTAGGCCAGCGTTGTTTCATCAATGAGAGGAAACATCCTCTCGTATTCGAAAGAAACATTTTTACAAATGTTTGGCAATCGATTAAGATGAAACAGCCATGTTAGATTTATAATTTTTATATATTTTATGCATTTTCAATGCGATCTTATAAGATAAATTATTATAATAGAAAAATACTAGAAAAAATCGACTCGGGTCACAAGTGAATCTCAGGCGGGAATCGAACCCGCAACCTTTGGAAATCCGGTCCAATGCTCTCCCAATTTTCTTTATTATTACTTTTCACGCAATAAGTAGTAAATGGGTTTTGATGAAAGGAACACAGCTAGAGTTAAGAAGTGGGATACTTTTTATGATGTAGTATTTTGAGAAAAACAAGGCTATACGCTCAGTTAGTAAGCGCGGGTGCGTGCTTGTGTTTGTGTGTGTGTGTGTGTGTGTGTGTGTGAATGTGTGTGTGTGTATATGTGTGTTGTGTGGTGTGAGTGTGTGTGTGAAATGAAATGTGAACATTTTTTGAATCGTAAGGATAGCCTATATTTGAAACATTGGTCATGGATTTAAAGACATCTCAAATAACATATTTCAAGATTTAGGTGCCTTGGAACAAATTTAACTTGTTGTATAATTGTCTTTTTGATTTGTTTTTTATTTCAGCGGTTTTTAGTTTCCAAGCATAATCAAGTCGTATGTCTATATACTTTTTAATTACAGCTTTCAACAGCGCTACATTATGATCAAAGTTGAAGTTATGGTTTGAACAAACCACACTAAATGCATTCGGTTTATAAAACTCCTCTGTTCTATCTAGGGCGATAATACACCTCCACTTTTCTCTCTGAATTTCATTTTTCGGAAAACTAAAAGAATAACAAACTTTTAATAAGAATTTAATAAAAAAAAAAATGTAACGACGACTCCAACTTTTTCCTGTTGACTTTGTTCGCAAGCACTTGATTCATATTGTTTTGTCTTATGAGCGGCCTACTCAAATGTGAAAGGGATAGACGAATATTATATATACCTAGCAACCGGCATGTCATATAAATCTACAAAAAACAAATTTTATTAAAATATTAATGAAATTAGACTTAAACCATGAGAATAATGTGCCAATAAGTTAAAGTAAAATTATACTTACTGGAAATATAACACTCCATCCTTTTTTTTCACCTTTGAAGTGTAATTTTTACAATTTTTCACTACGCACTTTGGCATTGTTGGCGTCACAAGGCATGCGCGGTCACTAAGCGAATGAGATCGAAACAAGGCATATTTTTGATTTATGCCTTCTTTTAATGGTGCCACTTTTTAAGCGGCAACAGTGCATCTACAGAAATATATGATCGAAGGTGTAAACACAGATGTAGTTCAGTAAGTATTCCAAATTTAAATCACATTCTCCCCCTAGAGGATTAATGACATTCAGTACAATTTTCTTTCCCTGTTTTTAACAGATTAAAAACTAGGTGATGCAGTCGCTAAGCATAAAGCTACGCTAGCACCATATATTGGAGCGGAGCGTAATAACTAGAACAATTTTTTTTTGTTTCGATGGGAATTTTTACGAATTTGAAAATTTGGGCTCCATCACAATCTGGTCCTAATCCTGTTGATTCGATTCCACACAAAAATATAAAATATTAAAATCTGTTAAGAACTCTGGAAGTTATGGCGTAACAGACATTGCGCCATTGAAGCTGATCCATGGGAGCTTCGCTTCGCTTCGCTCCAATGACTATTGTTATGTTCGCTTTTTGTGGCATAGAATGTCACTTTTTGAGCAAGTGGAACGAAAAAAAAATTTAAAGATTCGTTTGGCTTACAAAACTAAAATTATTCTTTCTTCCCATAAAAGTAATAGGGAAAAGTAGATAAAAATTAACATGCAAAAGACGATTTATTTCTGATGCTATGTTTGAATTGAAGTAAGCTTTGTACACTTACTAAAGTGGAGAGGTAGAGACGATTTTATACAGTAATAATTTAAATACCGAACACAATTTTGTTTTTGGCGATCTACATTGGCGGCGATTTGCGAAACAAAGATGCGCGCGATTTTAATTTTTAATTCAAAAACTCGGCTTCCGCTTAGACCACACCATAACTTAAGTGAAAATGAATTCCGCCGCGATCGACCGAGAATGCCAACTTACGGGCCTATAAAGAGTTTATTCGTCAGAAATTTCACAATTTCTATTTCACTGTTTGATGTCACAAATTGGACGGTCGCGGGCTTTGTTGAGGATTTTCTTTGAATTCAATTGGCTTGCTTAAATTGCTTTTCGCTTATAACCAATGTTTTTCAGTTTAAGTGTGGATAGACATCGTTAAGCTAAGCTATTAAAATTAAAGCTTCATCTTCATCTTATTCTGTTATCTACCCCTATAATATATCCTATAACTTCAACTCGAGTATTGTATTACTTTCTAGGGTGCCTCAATACCTCTGACACTTACCAAGTAATATAGCTATTTTTTAGATGTGCTTGATGGCTCAGTGGTAAGTGCGTTTGGTGTATAAATATGGAGTTAAGCAACTTTTGCAAGGACTAATGTGGCACAGGTTTCTTATGGATGAAAACATCGTTGGGAGAACAGACGATTATCCATCAGGCAGATGCAGTCAACGCCAATGGGCTAAATGTACCTTCCGAATCAGGAAGTAGATCAAAATAATAAATTTGGACTCCTGTGGTTTGTATATAGTAACTCAAAAGATTGAATATGGATAGAATATATTAAGGCTCAAAGTCTTATCACCAGCCAATAAAAAAATATAAATCTCACCAGAACTGTAATGAAAAACGTGGGTAGCAAAACATGATATTTCAAAGAGTTATTAAATAAACCAACATTTGCTTATAATGTAATAAAATATTCCATTTTTTAATACTATCGTCATGAATAACGGAGCTTTGACCAATAGTGAGCATAAAAATATAAATTGGTATTACTTTTTTAGAGCATTTATCAAACAAAATATAAAAGCATGAATAGTGGGAAACTATACTTGTACGTCCGAAACCCAACATTTCGTAAACAACATTTAACTAAGATTTATATCAGGTAGTAATTGAATAAACAAGTGTGGTATCTAACAATGCAACTACAAAACGAAAAAATTACATTGTAGAATTATAATTATATTCGCATATAATACCATATCAATATATAACACTAGAAATGTGTAGACTACTGTCAATAAAACACAGCTTAGGTAAATCAGCGATTCTCTTCTGGGGGCATCTTACAAGAAAACTTACAAAGCCATAGAAGCTTGCAAAATATGTAAACTAATCTGACCTGTTATGCTATGAATATTGGACTGTCCTGAAAAATTTTAAACACTAGAAATGCCGAAGTAAATATGGGCTGTGGTTGATGGAATTACGCGCCCATCATTATAAGAAAATACATATCTGGAGAACTTTTTAAAAAGCTTATATAGAAGGAGCTCTGGTGGATAATATCAGAGAAAAATACGGAGATAGATGAATAATAAATGCAATACTTGTAAAGTCAATCCGGAAATAAAATTCCTGCCACCGATGCAATAGGTGAGCCAAGCCCAAGTGAATTGAGATAAGAGCAGGAAGAAGCGGATTTAAATCCATAAATATGAGAGTTATTGTCACTAAATCTTTCGTCAAATTATCGCTAATCTTCGCTTTGACACTGGAAGCGCGTCATCAGTTCATTTGTGCGACTTCGTTTCCGCCAACTCTTAATAGCATTAATTACAATTACTTACTGACTTTTATGAAATTGCTTCAAACAGATTTCGAAGCAAAGCTCAAGAGGGCTAATTTATTTGTGGAATCTGCGACTGTCTTGTAAGCGAAGTTTTGGAGACGAAATACCGTGCAGATTAAAGTCTTGCATCTCGAATTACCTTATAACCTTGAACTTTTTGACGATCTTAATTCTCTCTCTTATATATTTTCTGTCTCGCTTATATAAGGTCCAACCTATAACTAAGAAACTATGTTCAATAGAATCTAAGAAGCTAAATTTAGCTTATTACTGGTTCGTGTATCATTACGAAACTTAATATTATTGTATAATTATGGAGTTTCAATCACTATAAAATAATATGGTGATACCGAGCTGGTGCTGCTGGTGCTGGAGCTGGAACAATACTTGTTCATTTCACCAGATGACGAGGACCAGATGGAGGAATTTAAAGGCGCTAAATGAATTTTATTGTTTTTTAGTGAAGTGAAGTACATATATTAAAGTTACTCTCTTAAGTTTTAGTAACTATTACTTATCGGTAAAAGTAACTCATTTTTATATGTATCTCACGACAACGATCAAGAAAGTAAAAAAAAAATTACTTATGTGATATTTATCGATACTCTGGTCTTTTATTAATATGATAATAACAATATTTGTTACAACCACACTAATTAATCTAGCATAAAGTACCTAAGCACTATAAATCTTATGTCACGGATATTAGGGTAATGGATAAACATACATTAATATGAAATATTTATAGAAATATATATATATATATATATATATATATATATATATAATATATATAGAAATATATATATATATAATATATATAGAAATAAATAACCATGACTCCTTGTCCTTGATTTTAGATATTGAAATATCCTTGACATGAATTAACAAATGGTCGTATTCATCTGCCCCTTCTTCTTTAAATATTTTAAATATAATAAATTAGTTCTTATAATTCTGTGTATTAATATAAAGGATTATAAGACTATAAACTATGCTTTAATTATTTAGTTTTAGACATTTTATTTAAGTCTTAAACAAATATCATAATACTAAAAATAGTAGTGGTTTTGATGTTTGTTTGTGATTAAAGATGAATTGGAAACATGGATAACACACTTGCTTAATCATAATTATCCTTTTAAGCCCTGGCGAAAGTACATTGAGCTTTATGTTCTTAAAATGAAATTATATCTATTGCAATAGCAATAAGGTCGGTCCAAACGTCATCACATATTTTCACAGTCATGGCAAATGAAAATAAGTAAACTACACAATTTAATATTTTGCTTATTCGATGTTTTATAGTTTCCCCTTATATTTTTAAACGGATCACCAGGTGTATGTGGTTAATACAAATTAACAATGTTACAATTATGCTACAAAAAAAACCTTCTTAATTTTTAGTGTATACTAGCGGCCCGTCCCGGCTTCCAACAGGTGGTCAAAATTCTTTAAATTATTTCTATTATTAAATATTTTTCCGTTAGCGTCATCTAGCGTCCGGTAGACGAACTACTTGCGGTTAACGCGTTGCTATGGTAACGCATATACATTGGAAAAAGAGCGGGGAAAAGAGCGGACAGACAAACACACAAACCACTGTGATCTTAGATTATAGATTTGTTACGATTTGAAATATTTTGCAAAAATATACGTGAATAGGAAAATTGCATTTCTGAAAGCGTTACTAAATATCGAATCAAGTTTATTATAAACACGGGTCGCTTATGATTAACCTACATTATTTGAAACGATCATATGCAGATTCTGTTTATTCCAGAAATAAGGTCGTTTGAACTGTTCTCTTTTGACAAGGGTCGAAATATGTCACTCGTTATTACGTGGTTTTACATTTTCATAAGGTTCTGTTCACGAATATACTCAATAATTGCCTTTAGCCTGAAACGTCCATCATCGGATTTGGACACTGTTATGAGGTAAGTATCCTTGAAGTTAATATATTGCGCCTCGAAGCCCTTTTTATTCCCTAAACTTTTGTTACCTACAGTTAAACTGATGTTTTATGTCATCGTTTTGGTTGAACCACATTTGTGGTACTTTTCTTTTATTTACATTTAGATAAGATAGATAATTATAAAATACATTGTTTTTTTTAGTTGCAAAACGTGTATATTTTGTGATTGCCAGGTGTAAAAATATTTTTTGACACAGGTTGACACAACAGGTAAAAATAAAATAAATGAAGCCGTGGCTTCTGGAATGTTGCATTCTATGACCAAGCCGTGCTTTAAAGAACTCGCCTGGCTTTTAAGAAGTCGTTGCTTCGAATCCTTGCCGATATTACTATTTAGTAGTTATCAACCTAATGTCAATCTATGGATATATGGTTGTTCGAAATACCTGTAAAGGTTTATTTATATATACAAAGAATATTAACAATGCGTCAAACACATACATATATTAGGAGTACATCAGCGAGGATTGAATTCGGTCCGCTTTGGTTAAAGCTGCTATCTTACCCACCGCCGCCTAATTCGATTTTGCTTAAGTAAGTAATTTACGTAGTTAGTAATATAATAGTATAATTGATTAATATGTGCTACAGAAGACGAGTAAAATCAAAAAGATGTTTTATTACAAAAAAGATGTTTACTCAACGTATTTTAAAAAGCACATTCGAAACAGTATTAAGATATATTTTGTTTGTTTGAAACCAAATTTTATAACCGTCAACCAAATAAATACACAAAATCTTCCGTAAAAGGAAATCAGGTCGACATCTAGAGGCTGGAGGTATATTTATCAAACCAGCTGCAACATATGTATTGTGACGTTATGAAAAACCACACTCTATCGTGTTCCGCCACAGTAACCGAGGGCAGGGATCGTAAACATTTGGTATTGGCGCAATAAAGGTATTAGAGGTGGTTCCATTCGTCCAACAACACAGTAGTAACTAGGGCTGTCGGCATTTAATACTTCACAAAAATAAATAATAACGACATTTTAAACAACACCTGTGTTGATCTTGAAGTAGGAGAAATGTATAAAAAAGTAAAGAGATACATACATCCTGTGTAAGCCATTAACATCGATTGGGTGGTTTTGAGTTTAGTGTTCCGTGTGGATGTGATTGCGACTTTCTTAAATCAATTTAAACATTCAAAATAATCCAAATATTCATCCATATTGCTTAACTATAAGTTATTTACTTTAAACTATAAATATGATAGATAATATAATAAAAAATAGCAACGAAATTAAAGCCTAGTTATTTGAATACTCTTAAGCAAAATTAATTTTCTGATGAAAACACGTGACAGCATATGTCAAAGCCTTACGCTCCTACTTTAACCTTAATATAAACTCCTAAAATTAAGAAAGACTCTAAAAACTATAGTTACTGGGAAACACTACGAGATCACGCTGCAGATTGAGCTTAAATAATAATAGAAAATATCTAATCAAGGTCTCAATAGCGCAATTGGCAGATCAATAGCTCGAATAACGCGAGGCAACTGAAATGTATTCTTTTTCTAGAATAAAATTTTAGGCATATGAATCTAATAGTTAAATGCTAAAATATAAAAAAATAAAGTTAAATGTCTTTAAGATATTTAAAAGATAACGAAGTTATCATCAAAACGCGTTCAGTCACGCTGTTCAAAACGCTAACCACGAAGTTTGTGTGCCGCCTATATTAAAATAGATTACTGTGATCACAACCCTATTTAATATTATTCTGTTTTTAATTTTTACTAAGGGTGATCGACATCAAAATATTAAATGTGGAGTAACTACCACAACTTGATTTAGAAGATTTAGTAGAAAATATTCTAAGAACAAAGAAATTAAAAAAGCTGTTGTAACCCTATTTGGGGAACTTACATTGTTTTCATTTGTACACGGATATTTATTGGTTAAATAAAATGCTTGTTATTATTTTTTAAATGAGTGGTTACCCGCTAGTATGTCAGTACTTTGACGTCCTAGTGTTCTACATCAAATATATAAGTAACTTTTAAAACCTTTTTTTAGTCTGTGGAATGTTTATTTAAAATAAAATAAGAAGAAAATACTGTGATAACAATAAATTAACTATTAAAAATTCTCTGTAATTACAAATATTTTTTAAGTAGATTAATGGTGTGTAATAAAATTTAAATCATGTAGTCATGACTGAATCAGTATAATTCTCCATTCCTTTTTACAAACACAAAGAGATATCAGTACTACCGAAAAAATGTTTCATTGTGATTTCTAACTTTCGCGTAGCTCACAAAAAAGCCTTTATCTATAATTTATGGTCTTCAGATACGCACAAACTTTTTTCCTGCGGAGAAACGATCGCAAAAATGTTGGCCCTTGTTATGCAACGACCCAGTCAGAAATCGTAAACTACAGGCACTAGAATACGAAATACGCCCAGGTGCTGAACGTTGTGAACCCCTGAATTTAGCTTTGGCTCTGAAGAATGCATTATTTATATGTCTTTTCTTCCGCTTTTATCAAGATTTTGATACGGTAGAGTTCGGCAATAGCCTAAAGTTTATATATGGTGTTTCTAATGTTTTTCTTGTTAAAGTAATTTTTATTAAAGTATAAGCTTAAAAATAGTTATGTTCGTTAACTGATAAAGCATGTCGTTGAGAAATAACTAGAACTTTTACAGTATACTAACATCAAGACCTCGAGTGAGTAAGTCCAAATATATAAATATTACCATAACCACACTTAGAGCAACGTGTAGACTCAGGCTTAAATAAAAAAAACTCTAACACACAATCGTTTGTTCACAATTGTTCAAATAGCTTGATGATTAAATACCAAAAGAAGATTGGGTCATAACAAACTACGCAGGCCCAATGAGAATGAATAACAGAGGAGCTCGAAGTGGTATATTTCTTGGTCATCCATCCACCCGTAGTCAGAACGCAGTTAACCCTGTGCAATAAAGCTCCACAACGAGGTTTTGTAATTACTTTTTTATGTTATCTTATTCTCACAACGACCGAATCAGTGGTTTCATTAAATTTTGCAAGATGGTTCAGGTTCTCCGATCATTTCGATAAAAGCGATCAAATCAAAAGATTATGCATGTGTCTACCGTTCACATAGCGGAGACTATCAGGCTTACCAACATGCTCATTGAGAAGCAGATGTACCCGTCCGCTCCACTAGTGATTCTCGGTGATTTTAACGCACATTTCGAGGTGTATCCCTGCTTATTATAGACCATCTTGAGCTTCTCGGCATGTCATTATCAACAACTCTCAATTTTGGCTTTTTCATTGAGAGTAAGGCTCAATGAGCTTCAAAAATACTTGGCATTCTGGCGAAGTTGGGAAGGTACTTCAAGCCGGAACAGTTGCTCAACATTTACCAAGCGCAAGTTCGACAGTGTATGGAGTACTGTTCTCATCTTTGGGACGGTTTTGTCCAATATCAACTTCAGACGTGTGAGTCTATTGAAAGGAGGGCCAAGTAACGCATCGGCAATGACGATCTGTTTAATAATAAGCAGAAAATCCTTGAAAATGGAACGAATGGAAGTTAGCCAGCCTATCCGTTTTTTAAAGGATATATTTCGGAGAGTGTGCAGCTGAATTGCACAGCCTTGTTCCGCCGTCCGCACTTTTTCATCGGACAACCAGACTTACGAATAAGCGCCACCGTTATTTGGTTGATATAGCAAAGAGCTAAGCGTTTTGGTTTCAATTTTGTAATCCGTACCGCTAAAGAGTGGAACTCTTTGCCTCAGTCTGTGTTTCATACAATAACAAATAAATACAATTTTGGGGCTTTCAAGTCACGAGTGCATAGGAATCTTCTAGGCAAGCGCATTACATCCTAGATCGCATCTTAGCCTACCATCAGGCGAGATAGCGGTCAAGCGCTTTGCTATTCACGATAAAAAAAAATAAAGAATCCAGGTTCGAATCCTGGCAGGGTCGCCATGCAATGTGTGTCCCTGGGAGACGTTCGAATAGAAGAAGTGATGCGTTTTAACTTTTATTACAATAGTTGATTATATATACACAGAGGTGCACACACTACAGTTTTCCCACAATCAATACGCTGATCACTTCTTGTGTGTTGTGAACCTTTATTGTCATGGTGATGGTAAAGACTCTACCGTCATCCAGAGGCTTTATGGCACAGCACCGGTAATCTTATAACCGCAGCCAGATTAGTCTTGTCTAAGTGTTGAAACTATTGGTAGTTCCCACAGGTAATATATGTAAGTGAAAGATCCACGAGAACATGTAATGACGGATTCCGACAACTCACAGGAATAACGTATGTGCGTACGCGTTTCGAAAATTCGAAATAAATTATCAGGATAGAAATGTCGTATCAAAGGCACAAAGACACAGATAATGAAAGGGACTGTTACGGAATTTCGCCCCTGTTATATTTGAAGTCCTTTATTGGTGATACCAACTACCCAGAATTTCATAAATATTTTTAATATTTACTGTTTTGTGGGAATTATATTTAGAAGAGGATCTCTTTATAAAACAATTTAAGAAACTAGTGAAATTAATATCTATTGTCTATTGTTTAAAGTTTGTTGCAAAAATTTTTGTAAAAATAATGGAGCTATCTGGTATGTTTTTAATGTAATCTATGATATATAATGTTTGTGTTATATTTTCATAAATAAAAAATAAACGAGGTCTTAAACACTTCAAGAATAAATATGGACTATCGTTTGGTACAACGGTAGCGACCTTGCCTTTCGCACCAATGGTCCTGGGTTCGAATCCCGAAAGGGGCAGATATTTGTGTGATGAATACGAGCATTTGTACCTGAGTTATGGGCATTTATATATATTTCTATGAATATTGCATATCTATGTATCATATATGTATGTATGTCAATCCGTTACCCTAGCATCCATAACACAAGCCTTATAAGCCTTACTTTGGGCTAGGCTAATAGGTGTACATGTAAGAAATAATATTATTATTATTACATATCTATGTATTATGTCACATCATAGTGGCTGATAAATAATATCCGAATTAATAGATAACGCATTTTAACTAGTGAAATTGTTAATACTAGACGTTATTTATACCAAAAAATGCTGTTATTTTCCATATAAAAACGGGTAAAAATTACGCTGGAACGCGAGCCGAGACATTTATCCTTTTAATACGTTTTAATTAAATCTAAATAATCTCGTACAGACACGGCAAGAACTGCTTAAACAAAATTAATTACTACTAATCTCTCTGATTCGAGGTTTAGGACAGGATCTGAGGAAACAATAGTCTCATTGACGCTCGGAAAATCTCAAAATCACTCGAGGAGTTATTTATTTGTTACAAAATATTGTGAACGTTGTCCAACTGCACAGCTTCTCAATGTTTATCGTTCACTAGCAATTAATTTTAAAAGCTGCAGAGCAATGTTCATAATTGAAATTAATCACAGCACACATTTATTTGAAAGGAAAATACTTAACTCATGGCAACTTGCTTTAAAATATATGTAACAAAGTTAAACACAGATATATCACTTAAGACTTTTTTACTAAAGTTTGGTATTCAAAGTACAGACATTAGTATTTTTAAGTAAGCATGCGTCGAGTTAATGGTGGTAGCTTACTGAATAACTGATTTGATGTGTAAGGCAAGCAAAAGTTATGATTAGTCAAATTATAATTGCTACTTTCTGCGATTCCATATTGATAAGTTTACGCAAAAGCTGCAATTCTAATTTGAGAATTCGATGTCGCATCGGTTCGCCCTTATCGTTCGCCCCCAATGCCTAAAAGTATTTTTTCGCTCCTTATCAAGGTACCCATCCACCTCTTAACATGCGGTGAAAATATTTCTCATTTTTTGAATAAAAAGTGAAGTGAAATGTTTGTTCATCTAAATATGATGAGGTTCCATGATTGTACAGAACCATAAATTTCGATGTATTTATAAATAAAAAAAAATATTTTCTTACCTACTTATAAAACTCACAAAGATTTCTTAACAAGAGCATATCGTTATCCTATATTATTGAAATATTGTGTCTTTGTTTGTATTGTTCTTTGATAATAGAATCAAATTTTATTTTCAGTTTTATAAACAACAATCTTAACAGTGATTTGTCACTGTAAATGCTTACTTATCTTATGTGTGTAGGCCATTCAACATAAAAAAACCCTGAACCTTAACGCCTTTCTTCGTAACGAAGATTCTTTTGTATAAGATCAGATTAAGAAAATGGGTCTTAATGGAGTCTTAAGGTCAAAGTGACCTATTTTTACGTTTTGTACACGAAAACATGTTTACAATATATTTACATTATATTCTAATAATTAACAAATACGTAATTGGACTTTACTAAAAATTTACTTTAATTAAAATCTGTTACAAGACATAATATTGCTGACAATAAATTTTTATCCAAAAAGTAGACTTAGTTTTTCATAAAATATTTTGGTAAATAGTCTTATATGATTCTTTATACAATATACATATATTCTGGTAAAGTAATGTGGCTTTTTCAATCTATATAGATTGGTAATAACTCGAATATAACTTCCAAATGGACTCTGGCCCTAACAGTCCGTGACACAATATCACGAAGACGAATCTCGACAGCGGAATGGCCTATTTTGTATAAAACCATCGTTATTCTTGATGAAGTCTATTGTTTTCAAAGTGCCGGGCCGAATGGAAAGGATTATTCATTTCTGAGCATCAAAGGGCCCTCTTAAAGTTCCGCAAGTTTTCGTCTGATGACTCTTAATAAATTCACGTTTGAATGGCCACGCTGCTAATGATGGTTTCGGGCTCATCATAAAACAAATGGCGTATGTTCAAAGGCAATGGATAGAATTCCATATTATTAAATCATTTTTGACCACATATTTCTTTATACCTATTAGATCAACTCCCTTTTGATTGCCTATAGGTACTGAGTATTTATATTGAGAATTTTTCAAATACGAGATTGCTAGAGATTTCTACCGTAACAGCTCATCAGCTTCTAAGGAGTTTTAATCTCATCTGTATAAAAGTACCAGCCAAGTGCGAGGGGGACTTGCGCACCGAGGGTTCCGTGCAAACATTTAGCTAAGTTAATCAAGTTACCGTAATTTAAAGTTCATCAAGGGAATAAAAATCATATCCCCTTAAATACTAATTTAATTTAATTTAATTATTTATTTAAATATAAGAATATTAAATATAATATTCTGTGATTAATTCAAGCTGCTACCTGTTGTCGTTATCAATATCGAACAAAAACGTGCAAAAAAAATCACGTTTGTTGTATTTTTTTTAGTATTTGTTGTTGTAGCGGCATCAGAAATACATAATTTGTGAAAATTTCAACTGACTAATTATCGCTGTTCATGAGATACTGCCTAGTGACAGACGGACAGACAAACGGAAGGACGGACGGACGGAGTCTTAGAGGTAGGGTCCCGTTTTAAAATACTTGTTTTATTTTAATTTTATGTATGGTAGTGAACTAAAGTATATAAGGTGCATGATAAGGCCAACTTTTTATAATTGTTCCCTAACATTTTTAATCATATGATCATCTTAACACTGGTGATCGTCTGAATAAAAATAAGGTCTAACGTTATACTAACAGATGTTTTATCGTTTGATATTTTCAATGTGTTCAGTACCTGTTTATAAATAATTTACTTAGTACAATATATTAAGAACAAAAATTATAAAAGACGAATAATATTAATCTCTTTTTGCTTAAGGTTTTGTATGCTAATATCATGAAAAGACTATACAGCAAAGTATAATTCACGTGAGTCTAGATCAAGTGAGGTATTCCACAAATGTAGTGTACTGTAATGTAGTGTAGTAATGTACTACACGATAACTTTATATAAGGGTTTACAATACGCAAAGTAAAGCAAGTAGCAACACACTGAGCGTGTGTCGGGTTTATAATTGTCAAATTTTATTTAATAAGGTACTAGCTGTGCCCGGCATGCTTTTCCTGACCTTTTGATATACGGAGTTAATTATGTTGTCTCATATTTGGATTTTTGTGGTGTTTTCGACATTTTCGAATTTTGTAATATAAATTTTACTTGGATTCGCACAATGTATGTCACTAACACTCCATTTACTATTTCCCAACAAATTCCTAAAAACAAATAATTAAAAAGAAACGTATTTAAAATTTTCCTCCAGATATTATTCGGGTAATCCACGCCTTTTAAGAAACGATAACAACTTGGAATAAAAAGGGCGTTCTTTTTGTTTAATCCTGACGGTTTGACTCCTTTTCAGGAGCAATCACAGGATTCCTGAATTCAATTCAATAACTGAACAACGTGATAGTGTAAAAGTATTGCTTCTATAAGAAAAACTACATACCTATAATTGTTCTCGAATTTTAAATAAAACTTTATTTATTCTCAAAAAGTAAATATATAAAAGTGATCAACAATCAATGATACCGTAACTCTTATCAAACATTTGAGTTAAATATATCCACATCAATTTAATAACAGTTTTCTTCGCCGTTGATCGCCGACGTATGTAGATTTCAATTAAGATAGAACCCAACCCCTCCGAATATCAAACGAATTTGGTTTTGACATGAAAAGGTATTTGAATTACGTTAAATGTAATTGTCGGGTGTTTTCTCAATTGGTTGTAAAGATATTTTCTTTAATGGAACTGGACTAATTTTCTAATAGAGTTTTTAAATTGAAAACTTCCTGGAAATATCGGTTATAATTTGATTGCAAATACAGCAATTTGTTCTAACGCGTTTTTAATATCAAATAATACAATAGTTTATGTAAATATTATTGAGGTAGACAGAATTTTCAGCTGCGTCTATTTGTAAATATAATAAGTAAAAATAGCCCGGAAGATATTTTTTATAACCACAAGGCAGCCGATTTACTATTTGTTGTTGTTTTATTAATGTTACCATGGTAAATGTTAAGTAAAATATATTTTATAATGCTAAACATACCTTTATTAACCTCTTGCCTACTCACCACCAATATTTTGGAATCAAGTTTTGAAATTTTCAGGATATGTTTCTTAGAACTAACAGTTTTCGGGAAAAATAGTGAAAAAATTCCCAAATTGGAAAATCTTCATTTTCTCAATGTTCTTTGCAAAGTACATCAGTATTAGATTATGTTGTGCTTTGTATAGTACATAAATTTCAGATATGGTTTTAAGCATGTAAAATATTAATTTAAATATGTAAATTATATATATATATATATATATATATTAATATCGTTTAATAATAAAGACTTAAAAATTCCAGTTTAGCAACATAAACAATAATGTAACAAAAGATAATAGTATTGAAAAAAAAAACATTCTTCTCAAAAACTAAAAAAGCTTCTAAAGTAAGTAATTAGTCAAATATTAATAGTTATTAATGAGATCAAATAGTTCTGCTTATATGCTATTTAAAAAATATTTTCGTGAAATCGTGTAAAACAATTTCTACCAGCTACAAAATAAAAAAAAACGTCACACTTCTTATAAAACACAGTGGTTCTTTTGTCGCATCCGCGTCTTCTACAGCGATGTTGCTTTGCAGTACTACATTAAGGCAAATGATCAGCTGACGACATTCAGGAATGGGTATGGGTTTTACGACCACCTTCCTCTTTTTGGCTTTGGTTTGGTTTTTAGTACAAACTCAAATTTGTACTGACGTAGCTGCATAACATTTTGTGGATAATGAAGCGTAGAAATTATCATAGTGATACCTATGTAAGTTTTAGTTCTTTTAGCGTCAAGCCAAGTGATTTTCCAGTCTTCAGTATATGCACTCTATTTGTACTTTCTATCATTGTGGAAATATTTCGTCATCAATATATTGGTCGTAATAATTATTCCATTCCCAAGCAGTTGTATCTATATGGTAATATGCCGGAAGTGTAAAATTTAATGCCTCTGGATCAAAATTGTCTAAATTCCAGTTATCTTCTTGTTCTTCGAGTAAGTTAATACTAAGACGTAACGCAGGCGACGATCTAGTACGTAAATATGAATTTCTACGCATGCGTGTATGTCCCCGCCCACGCCTGGTCGTAGACCTAGCGCGTCCTCTAGTTGGGGCACGTGGCGCTGAGGAACTAGGGACAATTTCAGAATCACAAGAAATAGCCGGAGAAGGCACGGGTGCTTCAAAATTGACTTCGTTTTCATCAGAGCTACTATGTGAGGCATGGTTACTCTGTTCAAGGAACTCGGGTAGAGAATAGGCAGGATCTTCATCTAAATGTTCTCCTGAGAAGTCTATTTTGGAGTCATTTAGTGCATCGGGGATATCGTGTTCTGATAGCTCTGAAACAAAAGCAATTTTAAAAGTAATATAGCATTAATATCGTTATGTACACCACAAAGTACAAATATAGTTTAACAGTTTAATTATTAAGTATCTACTTTTGTACTTTAAAAAGCACGTAGAAAAAAAAGGGTTAGAATCTCGAACACCATGAACCAAATCACAAAAATACAACTTCGCAGATTGAACTTATTATTTTATTAACTAATTGAAATATTTTTTTTTCGAAATTTCTAAAAATTACATTAGATGATAGTTGATTAACTTACCCATGCGAGTTCGACGTGCTGCGCGTGATTCCCCCGACGCCATTTTTTCGGAAGGGATAGATGCCACTTGACTTTTGAATTTTTTTTTTCAAATGTAGACAGTTCAATGTTGCCAAAAAATTATATATTTGAACGTTTAGGGTATAAAATAAACAAATCGATTATTTTTAAGTTTACGTACTATGCGAAGTACAGAAGTAGGTAAGAGGTTAAAGAATAGTAAATTATTTTAAGTGAATTAGTTCGTTGTATAAGTCCCAGGCGCTGATTAAAGAAATTGGTCTATTTTAACGTGTTTTTAAATATTTTTGAATTTGTATTATTATAATATTTGTTAACTTAGTAACTACTCTTTTAGTAATTTAATAAGAGAAAATGAGACTGACACAATATTTATAATACGTTTTGGACAACTTGTATAGATACATAAGTCCCAAACTAAGCAAAGAATGCTATGTAACATATTAACATGGTATAAAATGCGTAGGTATATAAATAACCCTTACAAGAGTACCAACAAATGTCCCAGAACCAGATTTCAAATATGGTACCTTTACTGCATGATTACTTTGTTGCACCATCTTCATCATCAGCCTATTAATAAAGACAAATATGCTGTAGAAAACGATAAAAATATAACTAAATTCATTTATTTCAGGCGATAACTTTGTGACAAAAATTTAATTACATATTCATATATGTGGATTAAAATGAATTGAAATGCATTTAATTAAACTGAAATGAATTCATCATAATAATCATACATTTTAATTGCTTCATTTGGTTTAAATTAAATTGTGTAAAGTACATGTTATAGCCATTTTTGAGCCGTGCAAAAAATAATAGCAATGGATTTGAATGAAAACATCTATATTAAATTAAATAAAAATCAATCAGTTAATATCAAAAATTAATAAGAAATCAAATGTTATTGATTATTTAAAGTTTTATTATAGATAAAAAATATTAGTATGTCCAATTATACCTATTGGCAGTGTCTGCAACTTCGTCCGCTTGGAATAGTGACTTTCGGCAGCATTTTAATTTTTTAGGCTAATTATTTTGTAAATAAAACACATACATCACTTAAAATAAGCTATTAATAAGCTACAGTATTTGACTGCAAATGGCTTATTTAATTACAAAATTATACACGACGTTTTTTGTTTTTTCATCGTTTGCCAATATATAAAGATTGTGCGGGTTTGATACACGTGACCATGCCAAATAGAGTTGCCTATGAGATAAACAATTTTTTTACCTAATGAACACCTGCAACTTTAACCGTCTGTCCTTTAGCTTTATCTAATGTAATTGCCAATGCTGCTTTCAGAGGAAACTGCACTCCTTTAAATTGGAATGGTAAATCAGTGGGAATTATTGGAATATTAAGAATCAAAATATTTTTCCTTTTGCGATTCCAGTCATGATTATAGCTTTTATAATATTGTGTCCCAGATGTGTAATTTGTAGCCGTGTACCATTACATAGCCTTAGCGCGTCTGGATTTCTCATTAATAGGACTGGAACAGCAACTTTCAGCCTCAACTTATGGGAAGGCACTCCTAAAGAAATGAGAAACTCTATAGGGTATGATGTGAATTGTTCAGTGTCCATAACATTATCTACTGAGAGGTGTTCGACAACATCATCACATCTGACATGATTTGTTCATTTATATGGTTACCTATCTTATTAGTCGATGCCAAAATTGCCCTTTCACACAGTCATTCCCGATTACTCATATTTATTTGAAGATCAGGATAGAGATTATTTTTAGGTCATCTGTGTCATTGACAATTTAACAGAACTCACGTCTTAGTGTAATCATGTCATTACTGTCTGTTGGCATACAATCTTCTACAATTTTTAAAAGAGCAGCTGTATATTGTCCTGATTGAGAATCATTGTGAAGTTGTGACTCGCATATTTGTAGTGAGACAAAACTATTACGTGTACCCATTTATTTGCCCTGCCGGCATACCCCTAATAATAACCGGGAGGGTCTGTCTAAAGTCACAAGCTAAAAGTACCACCATCCCTCCCATGATACCCTGGTTGCCTTTGCTATCTTTTATTGTGCGATCTAGTGCTTTAATTACTCTTTTGTGGAACATCGTACGTTAAGAACAATCAATATTATGATTAGATAAAATGTAAAATATTTCCAATACTCAAACTTTTACTAGTGATTAACTAATTAATACCATAATATTCTTCAGAACTTTCAAAATATTTCCGTTGAATTTAATATTCGAAAAAAAAACTATTACTTCTCTGTTAACAATTTATATTGCTTTATCTATTTTAAAATATTAATGCAATGAAATCATCAAACAATGTAATCAATCCATGTGGACAATAATAGCAAGGGATTATAATAGTATCTTCACCCGGCATTACGGGATGTGAATTACGTAGCAATGTCGGATTAAGGAACAGTCCAGTCTACTAGAAATCACTACTAGGACAGCGATGGAGCTGGCCTGAAACCTGAATTCCTCCAGGAAAGCACCTTTTGTACGCATACTTGCGAGAAAGCAGTTATTTTCCACCATTGCAAGCATGCACACGCCACGTTTCGCCACAATATTAAATAAATAAAACAGCTACGAAGGTGATAAAAAAAATATACTTAAGTGGGTACCTTGCTTAAATTATTTAAGTAAGTAATACAATATTGATGATATTTAGGTGCTCCAAGTCGTAGTGGTAAGTGCTTTATGTTTATAATTGCGAATGTTAAGCAATTTTCACCAAGCGCCCATCGCATGGGTGACTAAAAAATTACTATCTTGAGCTCCTAACCTCAGTAGTCGCAGCACGAACGCGCTGATCACTGCGCCATCAAATTTCTCGAGAGGAATAGTTCTTTACTTTTTTAACCAACCGTCTCATACAATGGCAATTGTAAAATTTATCGTATAAACCAGTACATTGTCTGCTGGGGCCAAAAAGGCAAGAGACTTTACGCTACTGTCAAATTACGCTAAGTATTTGCGTTTGATGTGACGGACCGTTTTGACCTTTTTGTAAACTAGATCAATAAAATTCCCTTTGAGTCCCAAAATACTGTAGAACTCGAAAGGAAATGAGTTTTCCGGCCGATGGTGTGTCTTTGAATTTCATTGGTGGCTCTGTCCCCTTTTACGCCTATACGAGTAAATGGATTCTTGCTTACTCTCAAGATACTAATGATGAACCCGCGTTTTATCTCTAGTAACAATACGCTCAAAAACACTCGACATATTTCACTAAAGTTTCTTACTGTACTTGATACCTACATGTTTCCAAGACGCATAGGACATTCATAATTTCTTCATCTTTCGCCAGTGAATACTTGAATCACTAGTTCTATGAAAATTAATTTCACTTGAACACGTACTCATGAAACATTTCCAATACTGCCTATTTAATTTCACTTGATTACTTTTAAACATGATAATGAAAAATATGATAATGAAGAAGAAGATAAGCAGCTACATCTTATCCATTCTTAATATGTTATATTTCTATCATAGTTAATATATAATTTGATGTATAATTTTTTAATTACTAGATTTTAATAGCAATAGAAAATATTTAACTTGTCTCAAGTGTCAATATTTTCAACCTGCACATTGAAAATGTTGATATGCCAAAAAGTACTGATTTATAATTACATTCTAACATTAATATTCCTTCTCTAGTGCCATGCGTGACTCTTTCCCAGGCTTGTGAAGGTAGAAACATTAAAATAAACGCGCTTTGATATTTGTATAGTTATTTTTATTTTATAACGTTAATGAATGAATGATGCGAAAGTGAAAAACTAAATAAAACTATATGTGATTATGTTTAAAAAACTTTTAACAGCATCAGTCCTTTCAGTTGTCTTTCTAAAATATTTATTAGACCACGACCTACCTAAGTAGGTTTTCGTGTTTTTAGATAGGTAGCGTCTTAAGCACATTATATTATTACCAAAAATATATAATAATACATTTTACAAAAACAAACCCTTTATCCGAATTTCCCAGATCATTCTATTACCTGCAATCTTGCAAAAACACTGTTAGATGAAACAATATATCTGTAATATTGCGCAAAAAATGAACTCCTTATAAGAAAATTCCGGCAATCGTCGTATCATGCTGACAAAGAACTTTTTAGGACAATAGGAGAATTTGGAATTTTTGAGGGCAACCCTCTGGCTTTGGGGAGTGATGCTGGTGATTAATGGATAGAGGGTAGTGAGAAGGATTTTTATGGTGGGAAAATGTTGCATTTGTGTTTACGACTAGGTAGTAAGTTTTTGTTTTTATAAATAATATAGTTTAAATTTTACGAAAAAAAGTTTAGGGATAGTTAACCAACCAAAAGGTGTTATTATTACAAATAATAAATTTTGTTTTAAAAAAATATATCATAAAAAATTATAAATATTACTAATTTTAATTAATTTGTGTTTACCGTATGTTTAATATATTCTGAATGATTTTAATCACTGAACATTATAGTCTATTGTTTGCTGATTTAAAGTTCTTTATAATAATTTAGGAACTGTTATGAGTGGTTTGTTAAAAAATATATATAATATTTAACTTTGAGACTATTTTTTTTATTTAGTTTGCGTGACGAAGAATTGTATCAAATAAAAATATTTATCACAAACATATTTGCTTCTTGATCGTTACACAATGTTTTACAAGATATAAAATACGTGTGTAAAAAAACAACCACGCCTCCAAGCCCATCTGAGGGCTTGGAGGCGTGGTTGTTTTTTACACACGTATTTTATATCTTATAGAAATATTGCATTGTGAATGCAAAAAATTAAATAAAAACACAATGTTTTACTTAACATATTTAAGTACTTATTTACTTTTCAATTTTTTGTTTACACAGTTTACAATTTTTAATTAGTCAAATACTAATTAATTTTTAATATTTGCTCTTTTATGAAATAGTATCAAAACAGTGAGTTAAATTTTAAAAAATCATAGAGAAAATCTTATCCGTCGTCATAATACAGCTTATTAATATTCCCACCGGAGGCACAAGCTTTTTATATAGGTAAAACATACAGTAGGTAGACCGTGCCTCAGCTCAGTGCTGATTGGTGGGTGCTAACGTTTGCAAATAAAGTCGGGACCAGCAGCTTAACGTGCTTTGGGAAATATGAAAGAGAAAGATAATAAATTATTGGTAACCTACCCTGTGGCCGACTCTAGCAAAAGTACACACTAATTACTGTGTTATTCTGTACTATTTGTCTGTATTTATTCTTGGTGGTTTCCTAACAGAAAAAAATATGGGGCATAGAAGAAATCGGGAGTGTAGAAGGTTATTATTTATTTAATTTTCCCCCACGACACGGCATACCATAGCCGAGGTCCGAGCCTTAGAGGCTCCCGATGGAACCCTGTGCTCCCTTTCCGCCTAGAGGGCCGTAGTGACTCTATGCTGGTTCGGAGACTCCCTCATGGGAGATGCCGTTCAGCTAAGAAACTACTATGGTGACTCGCTACTCTAGGCTTGAGGTCCACTTAAGGATTTCGCTGTCCCAAAATCCGGTATCGTTGTTAAGGTCATCCACGACCAACATCAATAACACATCAAAGAAAAAATTAACCAATTTCTAAATAATGATAAATTACAAAATTACAAATAATAATATATAAAATAAAATACAGTTCAGAACAAAATAAAATTTTCAGCCCGCACATGTACTATGTCACAGTGATACATGTACTGCCAGTCAAAGCGCTCGTCAAAAGCACTCAGGATACTGTTTGAGCAGGCCCGCATGGTTGTAGAAAAACAATCTTAGCGCGCTTCAGCGTACACCCCTGAGGCGCTCCAGAAGCGGGGCAGCCCAATAGATTCCAGAATGCATCATTGAATTGGACACATAAGGCGCCATACTGCTTCTGCGCATAACTCACCCACAGACTGCTCGTGTAGAAGGACGTAAAAAATGCCCTGAACAGGGTTATTTTGACATATCTAGAATAGCAAAGAAATCTGTGGGCTATCATATTCGCACAAACAGACACGAACGCCCTATGCTTCCTATCAATATCCGCATTGTCTTTTAGAATGTGCCCTAGGTACTTAAATTGTCGTTCCTTTAACTAATATAATTAAGGCAGACTTCACCAATATGGCAGCCGACATGTCTGCTACTGAGCTCGTCCACAAGGGCGTCTCAAGCCGCACTCTTTGGTGAGCATGATTTTGACACCAGCGTAAACGCGATTTAAAAATCCTCCGATTCGTCTGCATGTCATCCGACACGCGACCTTCAACCGGTCTGCTGAATCCACAACTGAAACTTTTCCCTGGCCGCCCTGCGCGTGCCACTTACTTGCCTGTTCCAAACGGGGTGGGCCTACTATATCTGGGAACTTTGGAAAAGTGGCTATCACAAGCTGAGCGCCTTAGTAAGTTAACTACTTTATCTAACATATTGAAATATATTTAATATATAATTGAAATATATTGAAATATGGAATAGGAATTTCATTACATAAATTAATTATATGTCATATTGATCAGAATTTCTATTACCCCAATACACTCTGTTAAATTGCATAAAAGTTTTATTAGATTTAGGTTTGATGTTATCTAACAAAATATCAATCACTAGCGGAAAGTGATCGGACCACAACATGTCTTATTTAACTTGTACATTTATAATAGTCTCCCAAGCAGATTTAGTGACTATACAGTGATCAAGCCAGCGCTTTGATCCGTTCGCCTCGCATATGAATGCATAAGTTCCAGAAGCTAACCCTAAAAACTGGAACTCAACATAAAACGTTCATGCGGATGTAAGTTAAAGTTCCCGAGTATATGTATATACCGGTTCTACAATACTATCGTTTATGATAGCGCTCACCAGACTAAGACAATCCGTAAATTCAGTCAAATACACATAACTATCCGTTGGCATTTACGTGGGTAATCGCACTGCAGGACCAATACGTCGATAAATACATTTTCCCGCCTCAGCAGCGCGTAGGAGAGGACGGCGCAGCATGCCGGCACCGGTGTCCACCACCGACGTCCTGGCACAGCCGTACTCCACGTTAATGCCGCTCAGGAACGGAATCTTTCGACGTCAACCGACATGTTTCCTGAACAGCTATTATGTCTGATGTGCGATATAACTGCCTTACCCTTAACACGTAGCGCTTCACGGTCTTGCAGTTGTTTGTATACAATTTTAATATTTTCTTCAAAGTTGACGAGGTAGGTGACTTTTACGGCTCAATCTATATTTTTAAAGTGAAAACTTCTTATGGCGCGTTGGGCACTTTTGTGGGTGAGCATTTTCAGCCGTTCTCGCGACAGATGAGATTTTACACAGATATACTCCGCGTGTATTCTTATAATATATGTATACTATACGCGCTCTTTGCATGGGCATTCGTTCGTGCTCTCGCGACAGACGAGATTACATACCTATATGTATACTCAGAGTGTATAGGTATGCGAGAGCGCTGCATGCTATACGCAGTCTTTGCATGGGCATTCGTTCGTGCCCTTGCGACAGACGAGATTGAGAGTTTTTTATATTTATTTTATAAATGAATATTAAACGGAAAAATATATATTTAAAACTGTCATTATGAAATTTTAAAATGGCAGGTAATGTCATGAGAACGCATGCGTTCAACTGATTTTAATATTCAAGTTTTCACTTCTGCCGGCACTCCCGGAGTGCAACCCGTCGTTTTTTTAAATTGGGATATAACTATGGATAAACCCTGATTTTTTCATTTTGGTAGATGTCAATAAAACATTTTTCAGTGGGTTTCTGGAAACTTTACTGTGATTTTTACAACAAAGTAATTTTATAATGATATCCACTCAGTTTAATAACTGTTAAGTAAAAATACATCTGCTCCATAAGCTCTCTAATTTCTTAACAAGATTAATCTCTGTATCTAACCAATTTAATTTCCCACATACGCTTAGAACTAAGTGCCAACTAAGTGGTTTTCATAGGAGAAAATGCGCAGTTTGACTGCGTGTTCCCGAGAAAAATTCAAGTTTGTAATTTTTTTTTCATTTCCATGTATAGGTATAACTTGGCTTCTAGTATGTTAGAATTTAGATTTGTATTCTTGTGTGCACTAATTGTAATAAGTTTTCTTTTAATCTAGCGCCATCAATCCTGTTTCTTGGATTTGTACATGCTTGCTCCCACGGTGCATGTTTGCTTGAATCCTGTATGCTAACTTGCACGCTGCATGCTTGTTGCATGCTTGCTGCATTATTCATCTGTAGAATAAAGTTGTTGGATTGAAATTAGATGTCAAATACAATTTTAATTTTTATAATATGGGAAACATGGTTCTGAAAAATTTAATTATCTAGCATTGATATCTTTGGCTAAATTCATAGTGGGGTTTTGATAATATATTGAATTTGAAAATATTGTCAATCAAATTCTAAATTAAAAATCAAAAAGTAAAATTCTTTGATTGCTATAGTTGGTTTCGCCATTTTTGTGAATGATCCATTCACGTATGTCACATATTAATGTGATTGCATTAAATATGAGCTAAAACGGAAAAAAAGAAATTGTGGTTTAACAACCTTACTTTGAATTTGACAAAAACAATAAAAAATTTCATCAATGTGCAAAAAAAGATTCATTTTAAATTTCCTTATTATTTTTAAGAACCGTAATGTTTCTTAAAACTACAATAATTAGCACTAAATCAATCTTTTCAATTATATTAATATACTTTACTAATAACTTATCAGTTGTCACCAAAGCTTGTATATAATTAAAGCTTTACCACGCAGGACAACATTGTTTATGCGAAAATAGCCATTAATACAAGAGCATAAGAATAGTATCGCCTTACAAAGATTTTAGCTGAATTTATAAGCGACTCAAAGCATCGTCGCTATAAAGGCACCCTTTCGTTTCTCCTTGAACGTTAGGACAATGGTTTTTGGCCAACAATGCTTAACATAACAGGGTTTATTGTCTTAAGACATCTTGTAAGCCCATGGAGCCGCTAACAAATTTAAGTTTAAATACGCCATGAATGTAGTTAATTATGACGGGTAAAACGGATATGTATGTTAATGATAATATATTTTTATGTTAACTGACAAAATATTTGATTATACATATTCGATCCAAGCACAAGTCTTGATTATATGACTTATCTAAGTCGTTGGCTAAACTAAACTGGGCAGTATGCTGTTACTTAGCTAAAAAGTCGCTAAGCCTCAGGGAGTCGATTTTGAGTTTTGAATACCAGCACATGTAAAAAAATCTGTCGAGGATCTATGTAATATTTCTATCACTTGTTGTTTTCGAAATAATACTAATGAAAATATTCATTTTACATATTTTTCGCGTTCTTTGCTCAAAAAACACTTTGCAAAATGGGGTGAAAACTCTTAGCTGGGGCCATACCATCAACTGTTATTGCGATTCAAGTTCGACTAATGAAGAGAGATGCCACAAGTTCACGTATAGCGGTGTCTCACTTTGACAATCGAACTTGCTTCGCGCTAAGGGATCATGGTAAGGCCTCTGACATGTCTATTTGTTATACACAGTATATGATAACAACATATTTCTTTAATGGCGCGTTATAATGTGATGTAACGCAAATTGTTGTTGTTGTTGTTTCTTGTTGTTTGCACATAGTCGGTATATATAGCGTAACTTATACCCGACTATATTAAAATAAGTGAGAAAAACCGGTGGCTTGGATTAATAAATAATGTATTTGCACCTACTATGGAACAAAGAACTAAAAAGTGAACAAAAGGTCACACTAAATAAAATTACGGCAAATGCAAATTAAATAAATAATCGTTAGTAAAAAAAGGAACTTCTGTTCTTTGAAATGTCTATATAAAAAAACCCTCGATGATAATAATAGGATCAAACACATTAAAATATGAAAGTATATCTATTACAGAGACATAAAATAGGTTCAAACTTTAAAGTAAATGTCTTTGCTATAATAGGGTATTTGACAGATTTTCGTAAAGTACTTCAAAATGTTCTAAAGTCGCTAAAGATACGCTTGACAAATCTTGCTCTTATGTTTAGATCCATTTTAATAACAAAAAGATAGTTTTAATAATTACATATTGTATTTCCCGCTGAAACGCTAGGTCACGTGACAAATCAAAGGCGTGACGTCACGATGTAATAGTCTTCATGTAAACAATACGTGAGAGATTAGTTTTTCTATAGAATATGTGCTGTTCCTTTGTGTGAAAATACAAGTATCAAAAGCCCTTCTAAATTATTTATCCACGAGCTACAATCGCAAAATCTTCGTGTAAAGTGGCTGCAGTTAGCACGGCGTGATCCGACCAGTGTATCACCCAAATCTTCAATTTATTTTTGCGAGGATCTTTTTTATGTAAGAAGTATTACTTGAATATATCTATAAATATTGATAATTTACGTTTGATAAAACTGTAGCTACTTAAAGGTACCTACGGTACTCTAGTAAAATTTTGAGGTTAAAGCAAAGTTGTTTATTTATCAATATTATTATTTTGTGTTAAAACGCACTCATTTCCTGTTTAACACTGATTTGGAAAACATGGAAAACTACATGGAGTACAATATTATGGGTTCGGATCGGAATGACAATGACATGACAAGACATTTTATTTATTACATCGTGACGTCACGTGCTCTGATTGGTCGTTGAGACGTTTCGTCTAAATGATGCACAGATTCAAAAACTCTAATTTTTATTTAGGAAAATAAAATATTTGATAATTTTTATTTGTAATTTAAGTCAAATATTATTAATTAGGACCTTAAATTCTATAGTGTTCAATACAATATTTATTTGTTTGTTAACTATGTCAAATACCCAATTTAATGTTCTGTTAAAGAAAAACACTAGACAAGTGTTTAAATTCATTTCTAAAACTTGGAAATGGAATGTTGGCGTAAATTAAAAGCAGTGTTATTGTACTAAGCCCTAAATTTGTCACTAAAAAAATACCTTTTTTAAAGAATAATTGACAAAACTGCTGTTTTTATAAGACATATAACAGTTGTCTTCACTTAAAATATTTCTCATATACGGTAAAATCACAAATAGACACTCAATTCTATATTCGTAAAGACACCACATCATTAGCGGTAAACTAACTAGCATTTGATTTTGATTTCAAGTTAATGAAGCTTTTTGCTGTATTTATCTTCGTTCCATATAATTGGAACGTTTTTAATGATGCAACAAAACTCTAGACATAATATTTGATTACATGTTCTCCATAAATTATAAATATCAGTCTATCGGCAAAAAAATAAATGAAAAGTACATTTCATGATGGAAATCATTTCAGGGATTGCAATTCAAAGTTAAAAATTATTTACATTGATTTTTTATATAATAAAGAACTTTGTAAAAAAAATCTATTGTTAGTTAGAGTTATTTCTACTACGAAAACAAAATAAACTATTAAATAACTATCAAATATCATATAAGTCGTTATTTTTTTGATATTATAAACTCTCTGAAAACTAATAATATATTTTCAAATATATAACATTTTTTGTAAATGTAAGATCTATCGTACATATATTTTTATATACTTAAGTTTTCATCTTTGAAAAGTCCTATGCAGAATTTTGCTTTTATTATCTGAGGTTTAAGTGCGATTTTATGCGTCGATACTCGATATCCTTTGCGTAAAATAATAAGAGCTATGGATGTATGATGGATGATTTGTATGAGCGCCTGGCCTGGCCTAACCGATGCATGTTTATAAAATGTACATTCTGGTTCTGCTCATAGAATTTTGTCAGACTTAGTTATCATAATGTTATGAAAAGTAATTGTAAAATTAAAAAAAGCTAAATACTAAGTAAACAGAGTTGGGGTGAAATAACGGAGTATTTTAAGGAATAATAGGTTTATTATTTCTTACCAACAAATGTACACGCATGTATATACGGAGTTGCAATGTATAAGTAAATAAATCTCTTAAATAGTTAAGACTATACCAAAAAATATACTATACCAGGTTCGTGAAGTCACTGGCAATCCCACATGGTGTATTTTGTAAACGCGCGTTCTCAATAACAAGTATCGACTGTGTTCTTCCTACTAAGGTCTCCGTCGTCACATTACCTGTCCGGTTCTGAACAATCTCCGCAACTTCATTCATGGATGAAGTAAAAATAAAAATAATTGAAAAGAAACACGAGGAGACTCAAAAGACTTCATTACGCTGCGAAGCGGAGGAACAGTTTATTTGAGTTGGCGCGACAGCCGCCATTGCATATTGCCGCGAGTTTTATTCGCTTTGAATAAGTTCCGATTGTACGCCGCAATGCGCTGAAGCCGCCTTGAAAACGGCAATCAAAATAAAGTACGACTTAACGCGGCTTTAACATTTCTTCAGTTGAATCATTCAAAGTTTACATTTGGGGTTAAACTATTGTTATTTTAGGACTGTTACATTCCACAGCTTTTTTGCTATCGTATTTTTGTACACTCATCTTATTAAAAATACGTCACCGAAAAAATGTGTGTATCTCCCACTACGTAACTATATTATTTGCTTACCTCCTTACCGCTGTTTGTTTGTTTGCTGTCAATTAATATATATTAATAATAATAAAATATTTGAAAACATCACATATACTGCTATGAACCCGAGTAGATAAAGCACTTGTGTTATGGAATCCAGATATAACGACGGCACCATACCATCCAGACCCTAATCAATACAGAATAGTTCGTTTTTCACATTGACCCGGCCGATATTCGAACTCCGGACCTCGGAGTGGCATGTTACCATTAAAACTGGCATGCGAGCTCGACAAACTTATAAAAATATAGTATATACTCTAAGATTCCGGAAAAACTATAAGGTTTTTTCCTACTATTAAGAAAAAGAGAAATATCAATATACACCTATACATCTTGTACATGTGTGAATTCTCCTAGTGTTTGTGTTTTTTAATATTAAAAGATGCGAATAACTCTTATATGACTAGAAAGTCTTGGGGTGGAACCACACTAGTGATGAAATTATCAATACATTTTTTTACATATACAAAAAAAAATACTTGCATCACTATTCCCGAGATTTTTTAAGGGGCTCAAAAAGGTTATACAAGTTACTGCTTAGAGCAAAAATGCGTTGGTCTTCATGCAATTTGAGCCGGTATTTGATTTGACGTTAATAATGTAACTGAAAGATACGATAAAACTGAACATAGAAAATAATATATAAAAAAAATGGAAAATGATACAAAAAATAAGCAGCAATACATATGCCTTTTTTCTTATTGTGTTGTTAATTTGAAAATAAATTATAAATATAGTCTTTAAATATATTAGTAATCTAATAGTGATTTATGATATGATTGACGGTATTTTGTTAGTAGAATAAAAAGAAAACCATACCGTTTATTGGTAAAACATTGAACCAATTTTCTAAAACCAACACAAAGCTCGCCAAATTTAAGAATACTGTTTTTTTACATAAACCTACAAAAATATAAACGCAAAATGAAAATAGGGTAACAGTATTCTGGCTAAATGCCAGCTATGCAAATTCGGATAAAGTGATACTGCCTAAAAACAGTAAGAAGTTAAACTATTGAAGCAACATGACGTTGGCTGTTTCGCTTAAACTAAAAACTAGCCAAGTACGAGCTGCTGAAAGCAATTAGGTTCATGAATTATATGTAAAGAATAATTATTACCATCTAATCTTCCTAAGAAAATTCTTTAGGAGCTTAGGCCCGGTTTTACAATTTTTCGTGTTAGTTTTTATCACCTTATCCTCCTCTCTTGCAGCAACTTAAACTCAAAAAATTACGTTTTGCTTCTGAGTTTTAAAGTTGTAAACAGTTATGTATGCAACTTCGAATGTATTGTATATCAATTCACGAGAGTCAGAAAGTGTGCGATGACGATATACTTAATTCTCAATGTTTATTGTTGCAATGTTTTAATTGGGCATATTTAACTTTCAAAGTTCTGAACATCAAGCTGGTAAACTTGTGAAATTAAGTTAGTCGTAGCAGCATACTTTTTGCCTCACATGGATCGACATGGGATACTTTCGGAGTTGCGTACATTAAGTTTTGAACTTCGTAATTCAGATATACAGCGGAATGTAAGAAATATTTTGAAGAATGTGTTGTTATATGACAGTCAGAAAAGATTGTGGTAGCCCTTTTCTCTTTATTCCACATATAAAGACTAACAAATCACTGATCTGAATGACTTCATTTGGTTATAATATATTTTCTGAATTAACTTACTAAATAAGTTATTGGCTTACGTTGTAGTTGGAACCCCAAAAATAAGAAAATGGTCAGAAGTTAGATTAAACAAGTTTCGATAGATACTGCAAACGAGGCCTCCGTACGTGCTTTTGTTTCAGCATGCAATCTGTAAGAATATAAACTAGCATTTGCTGTTTTTTGTGGAAGGTAACTGCTAATTCTAACATTAATAAATCATTAGATGGTATATGTTACATTTATGTTTTTGTTATGCTGCCGAGTTAATTCCTGAACATTACGAGCTTTGGGCGTCTTCAAAGCGAGAGCAAATTTTTTAGACTGGATAGTCCATCTTAAGACACAGCTTGGTAAATTAATGGCCAAATGCCTGTTACAAATTAAAAAAATCATCAATTCTCTGTCTCTATATTTTGTTTTGTTCGATATCACAGCTAGACCGGCTGAGATTCGATCCCACCTAAAGTGTTATTTTATACATTCTTCTATTTTAAAACTTAAAAAAAAACTCATTTAAGTTGAAAGGAATATTTAAATATTCCAAATAAATACAAATGTTTGTATATTTCGAAACCATTTATAAGATTGTGATGAATCTCTGATAGAGTATTCTGTGCATGCCCGGAATGGGCACAAAAAATCTATATATAAATGAATTTAATTTACGTGGCATTGTAATGAATGCCGGGTACAGCTAGGTTTTTATATTAGACAACACATACATTTTTCTGTAAAATAATTACTACGGTATCACAACACCAAGACGATAAAACTTGAGCCAGGCAGATATAAGTTCTCCATTATCAGCCTTGTTTTTGAATTAGCTTTAAAGTAAAAATCAAAGTAGAGAGACTCATAAAACCGTTGAAACTTAACTGACTAATCCTCAATTTTTTTACCAATAAAATCGACGGAAATGGTTTCAAAAGCAAACAGGGGAAGTTACGGTATTTCTCGGTTCCTGTAAGCCAGCGGTCACTCTATGCTCTTGGGAAATCTACACGCTCTGTTGATTCAATAGAATTTTTTGCCCCATCCTTCAGTAACTTTACAATAAAAACGTCGTATGGAATATTTATTCAAGCAGAATGCATGAATCGGCAATTTTTCTCAGTGATGTTACGATGTTTGAATTGAAAATAACTTATTTAACAACACAGTGTTTAATGTTTCCTTTTTAAATATTTATAATATTTCTCAATAAAAAAAAAAATGATTATACTATAATAATATTAATAGGTTGGGGAAAAACTTTTATATGATTTTTTTTTAAGTTAATTTACATGTAATTACTGTATATATGTGCCATTTTGTTCGTAGACTTTCTGCCATCTTGTAGGTGGAGACATGATCCCGTTGCTGTAGAAATTTTGGGACTTCTGATCAAAATAACAAACAAGTAGTTTTGGCAGTCCTCTCTTGATGTTAATCTGTTACTGGCTAAAGAATTCTCAAGAGACCGTACAGGTGGAAATCTGAAGGTGCAAGGTCAGGGCTATATGGCGGATGTATTAACACCTCCCAGCCAAACTCTCTTAACACGTTACGCCGCGGTAACGGCATATAAAGTAAAGGTGGAATTCATATTATGACAGTACGGATATCGCCGTTTTCACGAAAATTAATCTAAAAATTACTACGGCAACAACCGTCGATTTTACATTAGAGTGTCATAGAGAGCAGTCTTACTGTCATTCGGTAAAGGAGGCTTGTGTTCCTAGTGTCAAAAACACGTGTACACTAAAATACTGTGAAAAACAGTACGGGTATAGGTGTACGAAACATTTGTATGAAGATTGTTAGTGTCATAGTGGACTGGAGTACCGCGTCGTAACGTGTTAATTGTTGTTGAGTGGCTAAAGATGAATGTGGTCTAGCGTTAGCGTGATGAAAGACCATACCCTTTCTGTTAATCAATTATAATTTAGCAAGGTGCATCTTTGACATCAAAGTTCCCGGATTGAGAACGCTTAAACTAACTTTGTGCTACTTTTATTGACACTGCGTTAGGTCCATAAACGTCACAAATTTTTTTTTCGGCCTGCGTTGTATTATTTCCTTTTTTGTAATTAAATTTTAAAATGTATCTATTTCTTCATTCGATTCGCTCATTTTGACATAAAGAAAAACAAACGAAAAATAGTGGGAAACATTTTTTTTCTAATTTGGTTCATTTTTTGAAGTGTCACCTTTTTAATGACATGAAAACCAGCCAGATACAAATAGTACAGTCAAAGATATTTTATTACAAGTTTATACATACTATATACGAAAAGACTTTTTCCCCGATTCCCCTAATATTACAATACAGCGTTTATATACTATCAACTGTGTTTGATACTTTTTAAAAAGCATGTAACAGTTGCGAAAGTATGCGGTACAAAACTTTGTACTATAAATACTTTTAAAAGTTTAATAGTTTTTAATAAATAAGGCTTGGCCGGTTATAAATTAAACCAAGAAAAAGAGTATGTACAAGGTTACAGACAAACGTTAACTTGTAATTTTTTTAAATTCATACAACGATACCCGAAAAGCATTTAACTTATTCATTTTAATTATTATGATAACAATTTTCATGAAGATATAGCATTATATTAATAATAGACCGGCCTAGTGAGGCTTGTGTTATGTGTACCGGGGTAACGAATAGACATAAGACATATATGATACACTAGCTGACCCGGCCATACGTTGCTGTGGCTCAGTTATTATAATTTGCAATATATTTTTTTATAAAAATTCAGAAATAGCCCGCTCGCGCGTTCTGAGTCCGCGCCATAGGCAGCCTTTGTGATATTGATTCGTTAGTGGGAGAAGTGGTGGGAGGCGCCCGACGTGATGGCACAGTGGTGGCATGCGCGTGAGCTGCGCGTGGTACTGGACAGTACTTGGACATTGCAACATTCTTTATTTTAAAAAAATAAAAGATTTTTTCTAAAATATAAGTAGTCTAAGTTACACATTATTACATCAGCTACCTGTCAATAAAATTCAGAATCGGACCTTCCATTTCAGAGATTAGCCGGAACAAACAGACAGATAGACAGACAAAAATTGTAAAAAAAATTGTTTTGGTATATGTTACCATTTATATATTAATATGTATATATATAGTAAAACACGGTTATTTCAATATTACAAACAGACACTCCAATTTTATTTATATTATACATATAAATAAAATTGGAGTATTATTAAGTAATATTACCATCACCCGGATACAAATGCTTGTACCTATATATCACACATGCGTCTACCCTTTCCGGAGCATGGGACGACTTCTTCTATCTATCTTCTCCACTTTCTCTTTTTGCATAGAAAAATAATGCCGCCCTGGGTAGATGAAGGGGTTATGTCCCCCTGCCTATCTATTCGACGATAAAAGCTTGCACAGTGAGTGTTATAATAATAATCCTATTATGCCTGGTTTGTGGTAACTAAGAGGCACTATACCCCAACACATTTTAACCTTTAGAGTATCTCCTTTCTTACCTCTAAAGGAAAAGGAATTTTTCCATTAATTATATAAAGACGAAGTTTCGCGTTAAGTTAAATAATGGTGTAAATCTACGTATTATCCCCGGGGCGCTGACTGAATAAAGTCCGTTGTTTAGTTTGCTCGAACTATGTTTCAAGATGGGACACTCGGTGCTGTTGTTTGGATAATACAAGGATTTTTTTTGTGAAATATATATTTATACTTTTCTCTAATCACACATTTGATATACTTACATCGCGCTTCCGGATTAGGGAAATAACCCATATGTTTCCCTAATTTCCACGTTTGGCAGTAGTGATGGTTATTGGCGGCATGGAGCCAGTCGCAAGAAGAACGACTTCGATTCGCACCTCACCTGCGTAAAAAATTTGTAACATATTTTTCTACGTTTATCATCTCATCCCGAAAGACGTCCACTGTTAGGTGGAAGCTTCCCCAAATATGGAGGGCTTTGCCAAAATTATTGGCCACCATTGGCAGGCGGGTTAGATATCACATTGTCAAACCATAATTTGGAAAAGCCTGCTTGCCCATTTAGTGATTTACGGGAGGTATAATTTGATTACCTAGTGTCAGAAGTTGTATTTTGTCACACTCTTAATTACGTGGGGTTGGTTTATTCAACTCTGCCGGCTACCACACGGCTTAAAGATGTAGCTTTTAAAGGATTGTTACAATCAATAAGCTATGGTATATCCATTTGCAATGTGTTTAGTGGTTTTCATGTTTTATAATATTTTTCTGGGGTTGAATTCATGGTCTCTTTTGTGCATCAATTTTGAACATTATATAACTTTTGTAAGTTCCTATGTTATCAAAAATCTATGATCTCAATCTCTTCAAGGAAAAGGTTAGGAACGAACTATTAGTCTGTGGCCCTATCTGCGGTGCTTTAGTATCCACCGATAATTACTCGGCCAGCCTAGCGAGTAATGGCTCTTTCTCCATACGGTGTCTTTATCCCTAGGGATGGCCTGTGCTTAAACAGTAGATACATTCATGTTGACAGGATGGTAGGTAGTTAAAGCAGGTTTCCAGGTAAATAAGTAGGTTATATAACACAATATTTAACAATATGAACATTGAATGGTATAGTTAACAGGAACAAAGCCAAAAAGACAAAAGCAATAAACAGAACAAAGCAAAAATATAAATACCATGGTTAAATCTTAGATATGCCACATGAAACTACCTTGATAAAAGTTTCGTGTCTGTCGTCATTGTGAGTACAGTTTATTCGTAGTGTGTCAAGACTGTATGTATTAACATATTACAGAGCCCTTAATTTACAGTAAGGGTAATACTAAAATCAACGTCAAACATAAGTAAGGTATGTGGTTAATATTACTTTCCTGCGAGCATTATGCGTCGTAAAGATCTGTTACTGACTATATGAAATACCAATTAAACCTAACAATAATTTTCCACATAGACAATTTGATTATGATCAGTACCTATTTCTGATAATGTTTCATCACGTGCCCCAACAGTGGAGATATTTTAATAGGCTGTGTGTACATCAACCTTATTTTTGTATGCCTCCAAAAACTAGCATTTGTTTAAGAACTAGTTGTTGCCCGCTATATCTTCCACATGAAATCGGGTCATATTACTCAACCTGGTTTCACAAATCGAAAAATTATGGTAATATAAGTTACATGCGGGATTTATACCATGTACCTTGTTTTTATTTAGTTTCCGTTAGTGACCATGAAAGTTTAAAACAATAAATTGAAAAATACAGTAAACTGTGTATTTACAGTTTCTGCGTTATCGAAGATGAGAAATGCTATTGAGATTCCTATACTAAACATGAATTTAAAAAACATCAAATGTTCTTCTTGCTCGGGCTAATAAAAAAAGATTATTAGCGTTGACTTTTTGAAAATACTGCTAATTTTTCCAACTGATTTATTAGGAATTGCTTTATAAATGGGTTACATTAAGACTAGATAAACCACATGACTTAAGGTAAGTTAACGAATAAGAAAATTTTCGTTATCATCAATTTGGTATTATTTCACTAGCTAAATCATAAACTTTGTTACTTCGTAAAGAAATAAATTAAGACACCAATATATTTTTGGAAATATATATAGTTATCTATATCCATTAAGTAATTAATTTGATTTACAAATAACTTAAACAATCTAGTAACACTAAATTAACTAAATAAAAACAATTCCCTTAATCTTTGCTTGTAGGTAATATGCCCAAAAGACTGATAGGGTTACCTCGTTGTATTGCCAAACTTATTTTCTGGGCAAGGTACAATTCAGCCTTCCGATCGAACTCGAACCCTCGAATATTTATTTTTAAATTCCTTATAGTCGATGACCGATGGAATGGAACGGATAATGTTTTTGTACATCACAGGCAGATGCGATGGCTAATTTTAATATAGTACTGGAAGTAAACTTTCGACTCCATACTACTTTGAACAGGCAAGAAGCTAATTTAAAATTATCTTAAAAGTAACGATAACTTTTTCATTGGCGTATGATAACAACGAATAATGCAAAAAAAATGCTGCAAGTTTAGCTTTATATGTCTGTAAAAACCGTCAGAATGTCTGTTAGTGGTTTCGGAATTAAGCGTGTTCTATTATCTTTAAACACAGTTACTTTTTTAGTGTCATACGATTTTCCCACGTTTTTCTTAGGTCGCTTTCTTGTCTGTTTGCTTGTCTGTCGTCTTGTCTGTCCGGTTGGAATCTTGTATCTTAATTTTGAGGCATTTCCCGACCACCTAGCGAGTTGAAAATTTCAGGGTAGCTCAGAACCCGATAACAATGCACGCTTAAACAACTTTCAATTTTCTAGGTGCACTTTCAGGTCAATTTTCGGCAACTTTCACTTTTGTATGGGGCCTATCCGAATTTGCGTAACACATGGTTACTTCGTTGAGTTAATATTAAAAAATAATAAAATAATAATACTAGATTTAAAAATCTAAAAATCCCACGTTTTTCAGTGACCAAAATAGAATAAAATAACCCGGCGGGGCCAAGCGAGGGGTCACTCAATTTAATTTACTTAGATTTTTTGTCCTAAATAGCGGTCATGATTAACAGGCAACAAAATAATTATGTCTTCCTTAATCATTCAAAAAGGAGTAATGAGATATTTAAAGTTTTGTACAGGCTTGTAAATGTTCAAAGCTGCCCCGTAATTGGGGCAGCCTTGAACACACCTGGGGCAGTTTTGAATCAGTATTTTTAAATGAAAGAAACTGTATATTTTTCTACATGTATTCATTTATTTAGTGCTGTAGCATACTTATATGCTAGTACCTGAGCTTGTTTGTATGTCAGATCGTAATGCATTTTAGAACTTTTTATCAGATAAGCCTTTAGTAGTTTTTCTTCATCATTCGTAAATACTTGCGTAACTGTATATTTTGTCGAATAATCTGCGCTTTTAGGTATCATTTCTACTTTATACTTTTTTAAACTGTAATGTAAAGTATTAGGTTTGACATTGTAAACATCAGCAGCCTGTCTTAATTTCATTTGCCCTCTTATTACTTGAATGATAGCATTCTCAATATCCTCTTCATTCACTTCACGTTCTCTTTTTTATATTTCTAACCATACTGACCTAGAACAAATAAAAAAGCAATAACTAAACGAATTTAATATTAATATTATTATGAACCTTTGAACAAATTTCAAATCTGCCCCAAGGAGGTCTTTCCAAGAATAACGTAAATTTAACAACGGAGCCTACTTCTATGTTGCATTTTTTTATTAAATCTTCATTGAAACTATATGTACTAGCAAATAGAGAAAAAAACACTTACCGTCCAGGAAAACCTTAAAAGTAAAATTAAAATTGTATACAACAGACCGGTGAAAACAAACAAATGCTTTTACTGGTTACTCATATGTCAAATATTTGAAATGACAAGTGACAGCTATGCGCATCAGTGTTGCCAATACAAATTACAATTTTTCCAATATAGCCTAAAGTAGTGATTTGTAAACTCATTTGTTCTAAGCTGCCCCTGTTCAAAGCTGCCCCCCTCTCCCCTATGATATGCATAGATGTTGAGAGTATTTGTAAAGATGCGCCCCCACATTTTGTGTGGCCCCTTGCTTGGCCCCGTCGGGTTATTTTATTCTTTTTAGGGTCACTGAAAAGCGTGGGATTTTTAGATTTTTAAATCTAGTATTATTGTTTAAATAAAACAGCGCTTAAATGTTGCTCCAAACTAAACTTAACGTATCTGTGAAAACCACCAGAAAAGACGTCGTTCAGTAGATACCGAGGTTAACGTGTTCAGATAAAATATCATTTGTAATATACAAATGATAATAAATTTTTCCGTGAATAATGTCAGGTATAGGTATTTCTACGTTTATCTTACTGTATTTTCAAAAACCTAATAATAATATTTGAGAGTTGAAGTTGGATTACATTGTTATTACAAACAAAACAACATCTCTTTGAACAATACGTCTCCTTGTTCCTAGCCAAATCCATACACATTCAACTTTAAGTTGGGTGTAACTAGGGTTACCGAATCTGATAAATAGTTTTCCTGTCAAATACCCTGACTTAAGTAATGTTTCGGACATTCAACTGAAACTTGACTGTACAAGTCGCATGGACAGCAGCACATAGACCTATCACAACGTCAAATTTTCTCAATTGATATTGAACTCTGCGTGTTGGACAGATCATCTGTCTAAGTTTAGTATTTTTATATTTTCCCCCTGCAGGTCAGATATCCATCTAGTTTGGTAGAGTGGTTTTAGTATATTTTTTTATTTATGGCAGTCTAAGGCTGTATATTGCTTCGATGAAAGCTTTATTTTTACGCTGTATTTTATTTCACATTATGTAATAATTATGCAATATTTTTATATATTTTTTATTTTTATAAGTTTTTAACAATTCAGTGTTTATAACTATGACTAGAAAACTCCTGTTGTTCGGCAACCCTGGGTGCAGGTATCATTCCAAAATATTAATTTCTACAGACACGTGAGATTCATCACGATATTACCCTCCTTCGGGTATGTTATTAAGTCTGGAGGCATAGAATTTGAACCGACGCATTTAACTAGTGGAACGTAATATTCTAGTTCTATTTTATTGAAGATGGAAGCGATTCAAGTTTCCGATTAAACTAAAATTTAAAAAAATGAATTTATATTGTCAATACTAATAAAAAGATCCAGATTAACTTATTTAACTTTAGATTTAAAGTTTTTTCAGTTGCTGATTTATTTTGATTTTAAATATTTTATTCGATGAATATTGGTGTATCTCTGAGGATGTTACAATAACAACAAGTAGCCATCGCCTATCCCCTTATTACTTTTTTCTGAGAGAAACTGATAAAAACTAAGCAAGGCTTTATTATTATATTTCATAATTATTTTTTAACTTGAGTGCTAATAATATTTCAAGCTACCGCATACTGTCAAAATTTATAATGATAATATTTCTTACATTCATACCAATTAGTCTAGGCCCAAGTAAGCACGGTAAAGTCTGTGTTATGGGTAACAAATAAACATACATGTATCATAAATAAATAAAATTATACATGCATCAATACCCATGACAAATTAATCTCGAAATCACGACCATCGGTGCAAAAGGCAGGATCACTATCATTACATTAAAAAGTCGTTTAAAATTAATTCCTCGACTCAGTTTTTAACTTGCAAATCGACTTCACCTTTTTGAGTTATGAGGTTGGGTTAAAAAGTTCACGGAATGGAAGGTAAAAAGTAAGAAATAAAACACAAAATTATTTTTCCTTCTCAATGTATTCCCCCTTAACTCTAATACATTTATTAGACCTATCAATTAATTTATTACTACCTTCGAAAAAAAATGATTTCTCTTTGTCGTCAAAATAGGCCGAAATTGTGCTCTTCACTTCTTCATCGCTAGAAAATTTCTTCCCTCGAAGCTCTTTTTTCATTTTTGGGAACAAATAATAATCACTTGGGACTAAATCTGGGCTATAGGGAGGATGTTCCAAGATTTCGAAGCCCACTCTTTGAACAGCAGCCATGACTGCGCGAAACTCAATTTTCTCCATGTTGCAAATTTTCTTCCGGATTGACTTGTTGATTGATGTGTAGCTCAGGTAATTTTGACCTAATGTTTTTTAAACTTAGTATTTATACTCTTAATGAGTATCACAACTAGTGCAGGTAGTAAAAAGTCACCTTTCCCCCACCATGCCCCTCATTCCGCAAACTTTTTGACCCGCCCTCGTAGTTGTTCAATTGTTGACACATGTAACATTTTTTTGGTTTACAACTTGAGAAACTTAATATTTTCACATTTATATTTTTTTCTCTTATTCGTAAGAAAAATCAACGATGTTCATCTTAAAGTTAATTATCCTTAGCACTTACAACAATGCAACCAAATAATCGTCCTCTAAAATCCACGACACAACACGGCTTTTACGAGCCAAAATTCATAATCTCATGGGCCCGTTTGTGAATTAATCTCCGGAATTACACTTCACCCGGGTAAAAAGAGCTATTCCATGCTCCCACTCGCCAATTATATTTGCCAAATAGCGGCAAATTGGCCATTTGCGGGTGCTATTCCTTCCGTTTGCATAGTTTAATAAGCAACGCGTTTTTTGCGCGGTACCATTCTTCGTCATAGAGTTCACATTTTTTTTTGTGGAATTTGAAATATTTAGTTACGAGTTTTTAGATCGAAAAGTAATGGAATTATATCACGACTTTATTTTTTGCATTCCCAAAAAAATCGTAGGTGTAATCTATTGATAGCACCATTCGCGGTTCATGTTACATTACTCCTCCCTTTTCCCCGTATTCTTCGCTTATCCCAATACAATGCGTCTGCTTATCTTTTGTCAGTATCAAATTATCATCCCTTCAGATCTTATCGACTCGTTTAATCTGCTAATTGAACGCAATTTTTTTTCCCATAAATTGTTGTCCCGAAAGTTTCAGAATACATATGTATTTCTTTATATTTTTGTCTTTATCGTACAAACTTCAAATTGGTTGGTCTTACGTATTCGAATTTGCCATAGATTTTAGTACTTAGCTCATCACTATATTAAATATACATATAAATAAAATTGGAGTGTCTGTTTGTAATATTGAAATAACCGGTTTTTACCACATACATATGAATATATATACGGTATATACACCAACATTTTTTTTTTATAATTTTTGTCTGTCTGTCTGTCTGCTTGTTCCGGCTAATCTCTGAAATAGCTGGACCGATTTTGACGGAACTTTTATCGGCAGGTAGCTGATGTAATAAGGAGTAACTTAGGCTACTTTTTAATTAAAATTACTGTGCCACAGCAACGCGTGGCTGGGTCAGCTAGTCATAAAATAAAATAATAAAATTTTAACATTGAAATGCATTACATTTGTATTTCTTCTTCAATATTGATTAATCAACAATATAGAAAAGAAGTAAAACCTTATTTTATAATGGTTTGATATTCGAAAATTGAATTTCTATCGGGAATGTTTGCTAAAATCATGCAGTAGATACAAGAGTCAACCCAAAGAATGGGTGTGATAATCTCGTGATCGTCTTTTACTTAGGTCAACATACTAATCAAATCTCATCGAAGTGGACTAAACAAATCACATTATTTATTTTTATTTTATTTATTTAAAAATCTTTATTGACCATAAATATAAAATGGTACAAAAGGCGGACTTAATGCTAATTGCATTCTCTCCCAGTCAACCTTTGGGAAAAAGAAACTTAAATGCGGATACAATAGAGATATATACTTAAACTTATCAGTTTAACATACATATTAAATTATATACAAAACATACATTACGTATATAACTATATTACACTACATATATAAACCAAATATATATATATATATATACATACAACTAAATACATTAAATAAGTTACAAAAATATGATGATTCCATCACTCACTCAAGGTTTATAGCAATTTTACTATTACTATAAACCTTCAGTGAGGAAAACGTGAACTTTCTTTTTAAACGTAATCCTACTGGGAGAGCAACGAATAGAGTCTGGGAGGCCATTCCAGAGACGTATAGCTTGGAGTGTGAAAGAATTTGACATAAAACCAGAACGGTAGAGAGGAATAGACAGAGCAAGAGAATCAGCAGAGCGAAGTTGGCGCTTATGAGAATTACACAAATAATTAAATTTGCATTTCAAGTATTCTGGGTAGTGGGGATTATTAACTATAGAGTACAGTGAACAAAGTAGTCTCGACTGCCTGCGCTGACGAATTGGTAGCCAATTGAGTTGCGATCGGTAAGCAGAAATATGATCATATTTTCGCAGGCAGAAAATAAAACGGATAGCATTGTTGATAAGGCGGTCCAGTTTATTAAGAAGCTCTTCATTTAAGTCAGGATAACAGACATCAGCATAATCAATGAGTGGGAAAATGAGGGAAATAACTAGTGCAGTGTTAGTTTTGATGGGTAGAAAATTTTTGAAACGGTTTAAGAAACGCAAAGAAGATGTAACTGAACGGCTCACCTCAGCGACTTGAGTAGTCCAGCTAAGGGAGCAGTCGATGTGTAAGCCGAGATTTTTGACACTAAGATTGACAGGGATGGCAGAGTTTTCGTACATGATAGGGCGAAGGGAACTGTTGTCAATCTTAGCAAGTTGTTTCGAGCCGCCCACAACAATAGCCTGACATTTTGCCGGATTGACCACAACACCGAAGTCTGCTGACCACTTACTGATGCTATCAAGGTCTGCATTTAACTTTAAGATAGCGGAATTTACCTCCTCTGCACTTGATTGAGCATAAATCTGTAGATCGTCAGCGTACAAATGGTAAGAGCAGCCAAGCGATAAGGTAAGGAAATTAATAAAAATGGAAAATAAGAGAGGAGAAAGTATACCTCCTTGAGGAACACCAATCGATAAATCCCTCCAAAGTGATACCTCGCGGCCAAGACGCACCGCCTGTTGACGGCCGTTAAGATAATTAAAGAGCCAGTCCAATACCAGTGGGGAGAAATTAAGATACTTTAGAGTAGCAAGTAAGATATCGTGGTCTACCATGTTGAAAGCGTTGGAGAAGTCGATGAGAACGATGATAGTGACCAACTGATTCTCCATGCCCAATCTTATATCTTCAGTAACCTTAAGAAGAGCAGTTGTTGTACTGTGTCCAGGGCGAAAACCAGATTGAAAAGGAGTTAAAAGATGTTTGGAGTAAATGAAAGACGATATTTGCTTGTGAGCCACTGCTTCCAAAATTTTGGAAAGGAAAGGGAGGATAGATATCGGTCTAAAGTCATTTAAATGTTGAGGAGAAGAGTTTTTTGGTAAAGGAGTGACATATGCTCTACGCCAGGTGTCGGGAAAGACACCTTTCTCAAAAGAGAAATTAATAATGTGCACTAAGACAGGAAGGATTTGATCTAAAATAGTGACAATCATGACCCTACTCACATTATCACAACCAACTGCTTTGGAATTTATTGCTAAAATTATCTTACTAATTTCATCAAGTGTAACTGGAGTAAATGAGAAGGATTCCGAGAGTATCGGGGCCCTGGAGGTGATGTTACTGATGGTGTTGGCTTTAGTAAAAGGGTTTAAAGACGAAGTGGAAGAAAAATGATTATTAAAGTCATCAAGAGAAAACGAGTGTGAAGACGCGTCGGGAGAACATTTACCCAAGCCAAGGGATCGAAGAAACTTCCAAATATTAGCCGAGGAACAATCAGTTACGTTTTCGTGAAAATATTGGCGCTTGGCAGCCCTTACCAATCGATTGCATTGATTACGTACAATTTTGTATTGACCCCACTTCGTCTCCGTTCTATCACGCTTATAGGCACGAAACGCGCGATCCCGTCGGCTCATTGCCACACGAACACCTTTACTGATCCACGGAGCAGGTGGTCGTTTTACACGAACTGCTTTTAAAGGAGCGTGGACATCGTACAAATTAAGTAAACATTGATTTAAATTAGAGACTTTTTCTTCAATTGTAGATGACCCGAGTATAGCAGCAAAATCGAGTTTTTCCGTATCCGCTTTCAGCATGTTTAGATTGATCCGAGTAAAATTACGCATCCAGACAACAGTGGGTTTTGGTTTAGGTGGCCTCAATCGATATTGCAAAAAAATAAGGTCGTGTCTTGAGAAACCGGGAGCAGGTATCTGCCCATGGTTTAAAACATTTTCGGGGGAAGTTACAATTAAATCAAGCCAAGTGTCATGCGAACTAGGGTTACAATGCGTAGGACCCGAAGGCAGAATAGAGAGATTGACAGACTTGATAATGTTGGATAACTTAAGGGCTTGGGGAGTATTACTTAAAAGATCAGTATTGAAATCACCCATGATTATGTGATGTCTATAATCTGAAGAAAGCAGATCGAGTACAGACTCAAGTTGGGAGAAATAGTCTACCGTGGGCGGACAGTAAACAACTCCAAGGACCGTTTTAGCTCCTTTCAAAGATAATTCTAGGAAAATATATTCAGCCGAAGCACAGTAAAGCGATGGAGAAGATGCTAGAATTTTGTACTCTATTCCACCACGCAGGTAGATAGCCACCCCACCACCACGTTTGCCAGTACGGTCATTTCGAATCAGAACATAACCGGGAAGTGAGTAAGAAAAAGAGGAAAGACAAGGCTTAAGCCAGCTCTCTGAGACTAAAATGGCATGAAAAGAGGAAACTGAAAAGGTGTCTAAGAGATCAGAGAAATGAGAGGGTATGCTTTGAGCATTAATGTGGCATACATTAAAACCATAGGGTGTATTATGAATGACTCTGGCGAGTCGTGCATTTAATGTATTAGGCACAGACTGGGAATGAAGGCTAGATATAGAAGAGAAACTGTCATCACAGGCGGAGTAGTAGGAATCATCATCGGACATAACAAAAAAAAAATATAAATAAATATATATCAAATGAAGTATATAAAATAATTATTTATATAAAGAAACACTCACGAACTATACCTGTCCTGCCGGTTGACTAGATTTTAACTATAAAAATTGAAAGAAAAAAAAAAAAAAAGAACAACATTTAAACAATATCAGCAGTGTCAAAAAGCAGAAAGCCAGGGTTATTACATTTTATGAGTAAATTATAAAAACTAGGCTGTATGGGTCTAGTACCCTTAACCAACATTAACATTACAAACAAAAAAGAAAGAAAAGTAAGGGTTATCAGTCTGTCAGAATAGACGAGACGGTAAAATAGTGAATGAAATGCAGTTAAAGATTAAATCTAAAAGTGGGTTAGTTTTGATAAAAAGTTATTGACAATTGAAAAGATTTACAAAATATAAACAAGGTAGCTTCGTAAAAAGAAAAACACATTGACCGACAAAGTATGAATAACAAACAAAGGAGGTGGCAACTGGAGTAGTTATTTTTTAGCCCTGGCACTTCGCTTCGGCTTGGGTCGCGATTCAGGAGATGCCTGTGTCGAAGATCCCGCTGCCACCGCCTGGTGTGTTTCGTCCTCCGACGAATCCAACGCAGACAACTCGAACTCGGAGAGCAACCGCTGCCTAGTGCCATTCTTCAGCTCAACTATAACATTGCCATCCATCGTCCAACACCTTCTTATACCGAAACGCTTACGTGCGTTAATAAATAATGACCTACGCTGGCGTGTAAGAAACTCTGATAGGGTGTGGGGAGTACCTTTCAGGGCTGTCTTCTTTCTCCAAACAGTCGTCCTTAATGAGGGCTCACAAAATTTCACCAATACAGGTCGACACTTGCCTTCTGTCACACTACCCAAGCGATGACAAACAGAAAGAGCCCCAGATGATATATCCACACCCAGCTTACTATTAAGAAGGCCAACTACAAACTGGGAGAGGTCATTATTATTTTGCTCCGGTATGCCACCTATCAGAAGAAATTTCCTACGATGTCTCATCTCAATTTCATCAACAGATCTATGAAGCCCACATATTTGGTCACGAAGAATTTGCAGCACAGACAACATTTGAGACTTAAATTCTTGAAATTCTTCTCTTAAACGAACAAATGAACTCTCAGCCTGTGGTGGAGTTGATTTCCATTGGGCCTCCAGGTCATTCATTTTCTTGAACAACCTTGCCTCCAGAGCATACTGTGTTTCTATGACTGCAGCAAAATTGGCCATTGGTAGTGTGTTGAACTGTGGGAGTGATGAAATAGTGACCGACAGGACAGTGTAGCAAAACACTATTTAATTAGCATCAACACTGTAGATAACACTGGACAGTATCTTGAGTGCTTTAACTTATTGAAATAATATAAAAGTTCACTTGCACAGTAACTGTAAGTATTTTTAATTAAATTTTAATGAGAGAGATAAATTTTTGTGTTTTACTACTACCCACAATTTTTATTACATTATCAGTTATATGTATTCCACTTGTTTCAAAAAGTTCCATAACTGTTTATGTCTTCAATCCCTCTCAGCCTGAAGACTATTTTCTAGGTCTTTGCGATGATTTGATCAAGGCGTGTTCGTTTTGTTGTTTTAAACAAGCTGACAGGTACTTAAGGTTTAATTAAAAACGGATTTAGTATATTCGGTCTTAATGTCAAGTATAAGTGAAATGGAATAGAAATTATATTAAATAAACCACTTTCATAAGGGGGTTGAGGACCAAATAATTGCCTTTGATGAGACACGAAACAGAGTATTTCTCTTTTAAACCTTACACAGTTATTTAAAGGAAAATTTTCCGAGCAAAAAGTGAAGCTAAAATAAATTTTAATAACAGAAATAATTTGTGCCTTCCATAAATTGCGGTGATTATTTTACCTTTCCTTTTTTAATTACTGTCCTCTTTACAGTAAATAATAGGGGTTAAAGTATGAAATTGCCGTTTTATTGCAATAGGTTCTTTGAATTGACATAGAATCTTCATGGTTTGAGGTTTTCGAATGAAACTTTTTTTAAATGGTTTCTATGATGTTCTTTTTTTAAAAAATGTAAAACATTTGAATATCGACTTTCAATTGTTTTTGTTATTCAATTTAGACAAGAAAGATGGATACTGCGAAAATTCGAGTTATTTTTGAATACGAGTTCCGACGCGGAACTAACGCGGCAGAAACAGCCCGCAATATCAATGCTGCGTTTGGAGAGGGGTCTACTAATGAACGCACCGTGCGATTTTGGTTTAAACGCTTTCGTGATGGAAATTTCGACTTAAAGAACGAGCCACGAGGAAGACCGCCCACACAGGTAAATAACGATGAATTAAGAGAGATAGTGGAAGCCGATCCTAGTCAAAGTACCCAGGAATTAGCGGCATGGTTTAACGTTACCTTACCCACAATATTGACTCACTTGCGTCAAATCAATAAAATAAAAAAATACGAAAAATGGGTGCCTCATGATTTGACTGATCTGCAGAAAGAAACGCGTGTTGAAACTTGTGTTGCCTTGTTGAACCGGTACAGAAATGAAGGAATATTGGATCGAATTGTAACATGTGATGAAAAGTGGATTCTTTATGATAACCGGAAAAGAAAAATGCAATGGCTGACCCCAGGTCAAATGCCACAACAGTGTCCTAAAGCAAAACTTAGCAATAAAAAGGTAATGGTAACTGTTTGGTGGTCTCAGCATGGTGTTATTCACTATAGTTTTCTCCGATCTGGTCAAGCAATAACGGCAGATGTCTATTGTGCCGAACTCCGAACCATGTTGACAAAACTAGCAGTAAAACAGCCCCGACTCATGAATCGATCTTCACCATTATTGCTCCACGACAACGCGAGACCTCACACAGCACGAGAAACCATTTTGACCCTTCAGGAACTGCAGTTAGAAACCATTCGTCATCCTCCGTATTCACCAGACCTTGCTCCAACGGACTACCATTTTTTTCGTGATTTGGACAATTATCTACGTGACAAGAAGTTTTCTTCCCAGGAGGCAGTACAAAATGCTTTCACACAGTTTGTGCAGTCTAGATCGTCGGAATTCTATCGCAAAGGCATTAATGACCTTCCCATTAGATGGCAGCAATGTATAGATAATAATGGCAACTATTTTGATTAAATAAATTTGTTAAAAATTTAAAAAATAAACAATATAGATTTTCAGTACAAATCGGCAATTTCATACTTTAACCCCTAATACTTACCAAAAAGGTCTCAACAAAATACCGCTTAGGAGACATTTATATTTTCGCGGTTGTTTTACTCTCAAATTAGGTGAAATCGTAAAAAGTATATGATGTCGTTAGCTTCATTTTCGCCGTTATTGACAAGCCCACAGCTGGAAAACATTTTATTCTTAAAGATGTATGTAATGAATGAGGGAATTGCCAGCTACTTATAATATTGTAATTTTATTTTGAATGTTTATGTTTAACAATATTAGGTATAAAGAACTTTGATAATATTATGCAATATTTTTGATTGAAGTTAATTACTTATTATGTCATATAAGTGTGAGCATTATGTAAGGCGAGGTGACAAGTATGAGGATTGCAAAACTCAACTCGACTCGTAAAAGAGTCAAAATGTCAGGATTTCATGTAAAAATGAACAATAAAAACGTGCTAATTTATCCGTTTAAAGTGAGCGGCGCGAAAAGTAATAACTAAGCGTCTTAGTTCCCATAACATAAGCAGTTCGTTGACATCGCAAAATCCGCATTCAGCCTATGTGGATAATTATGCTGTGTGCTTTTTATAGTATTTTCACCCTTGAGGAGAATATGTGCTATAGAATATATCTATAATAAAAGAGGAACATATTAGTAAGTGTTCAGGAGACCGCACGGATGTATTTACTTAATTGAGAAATCACTTTATTGATATTCATGAGAGGTAGGAGATGGAGAAGATGCTGCATACTGCGGTGATCCAAATATAACTGGTAGTAATTATACCGTAATTAATTATAATTTTAAGTATGACCGTAATTATTTTTATTTTCACAAACTTCACTGTAATAAAAAGTAAACAGTGTGCTTTTGTCTCAAAACAATTAATAAAGAATGAAACAAAACATTTTCAAATTAAAACTTTTATAACTGCATGCGAAATTTCAGCTTCTAAAGCATAGCAAATAACCAATTGTATATGCGATTTTCTTCAAAATATTTTTGTATAACTTTTTATTGAAGGTTATTTTAAAATGTGTCCTTTATATAATGATAACTTTGTAATAAATATTATAAAATGCAATACTAATTATTGATAATACAGCCTTAGGTCATTAAAAAATTAACTTAATTACAAAGCAAATGAAATAAAACCACAATTTATATATATGTATTTCCAGTTTTCAATAGTGAACTCGCATTCGCGTTTAGAAAATTTGAATTTTATATATTTGTTGCGTGTTGCATTCAAATTATGAACATGTTACCGCGTTCCAGGAATTGAACTAAATTAAATTAAGTTTCCATTGTTGATCATGATTAAAAAGTTATGCACATATATAAAGTAAATTGAGGCATTTTATACAAATGTTTACTCATAAAGGGGTGAAAAAAGGGTTGAGTCTTTGTATAAAAACATCGCCATATTTAAATTTAAAAAATTCGTCTATTTTCAAATATGAAAATGAATCTCGAAGCGATACTCAGGCTTGTGGTGAGAAATGAATAGGCATTTTATCGTTTTAAAAAGAAATACCCTTAAAAAGGTAAAAGGAAAAGGAATAATCAATGAAACGTTGACCAGCTATAAACTATTAAGAACAAATTAAAACATTAAAAAAAAATAAAAAAAACCCTACTTTATCAGGCCAGCTAAAAAGAAAAAAATAATTCTCTGCCATGTGTCCACTACGAAATACGGGGGGCGCATAAATACTATAAATACCAAATGTAATCTTTTATTGCTTTTAAGCTTTGCACAAAAATATGCATACCTAACTGTATTGCGCTTCTGCAAATGATACTATAAAAATAAAATATCTATATATATATATATATATATATATATATATATATATATATATATATATATACCATATGACAATTGAAGATGGTACAATTGACAAATGTTAATTTTATACCTACCTACTATATAACTACGTAGTTATGATTACATTTGTTAATTACTCTAATCCATATTAACGTAGCGGTACTCAAATTTCGCTGACACGATGAGAATAAATAATGTTCACGTAACACGAAGATATAGACACGAAGTTATTACACATGGTTGATCTTAAACGAAGCAATAATGTGATGTGTGTTTAAACCTAGGCTGCGGGTAAGTTACGTACTTTGCTTTTTCGGAATGAAAACTGTCACAGTTCTTGCACAGAGCTACATTTTATTTGCACATCAAACGATCGCTAGACGTTAATAAACCTTAAGCGTACCACGTCCGTCTTTTTGTAAGTCATTGTATTGTTGTCCGAAATTTTGTACTACAAGGTTTTATTGTTACCCTTTTAAGGCAGAATATCGTAGAGCAAAGTTAAAATTTTAGAAATACTATTTTAAGTATATTGCTATTTGCAAAATCGTGGGTATCGGGGACTTTGACAAAATGAGGCTGAAAGCACTATTTCCGATTTATTCTGAACACAATTGTTGTGAACACAAGTGACAATTTTCACTTACTACGCATACAAACTTTTCTTTCTTCTTAGAACAAGTTTTAAATTATCTTGTTACTACGATTTTCTAGCTTGACACTGACATATGTCCGTGTCAATTAGAAAAGCGTAAACCTTTTTCAAATAAGTTTAAATTTTAAAACCATCTTTAAACTAAAATTAACACTTAATTCATGTGTTTGAGTTCCTCCTGACACCTGCTGAAATTTGATTTTTTCTTTTAATCATTTCTCTAGATAAAGAAATGTAGCAGTAAAACTTAAATAACAAAAAAAAATTAAATAGTAATTACTTCTATATCGTCTCTTCGATACTTGTAATGGATTTTTTCGAGGTTGTAGGTAGGATACCTAGAAAATGAAGAGACAGCCCTTGCGTCAGCTTAAGAAATACTTGGAAAAATTCGACGTCCGTTTTTCCAGGCCTCGGTAGCTCAATTGGAAGTATACTCGCCTGGATAGAAGGGGGCTATAGGTATAAGTCTCTATCGCCTCACATCTGATACAAACTCAAATCTGTGTGTCCTGTGAAAAGTGATACAAGTCGACTTATATCGAATTTGATATTATTCATGCACCTTCATCACAAAAATATATTCTATTTTTCTTTCTAATTAACATTTTGATACGTCTCTTACCTTCCAAGATCGTATGGTACATCTAAGGCAGATTAACCTGTTTTGAAAAATAGTTTTGTAGAAATAAATACATGTTGACGTGTATCGTTTACAATAATCAAGTCATACATTAAAAATTGTGTATAAAGATGTATCTCAAGTAATTTCATTATGCACATATATTTCTAATCTTCTAATAAAGTATCATCTGATACATGTTTAGTTAAGTTACCTGACAACAAAACGATATCATCTTTCACCACTGCTTCACTTAAAGTGTAATATGATACAACTAATTAAGAATCATTATAAACGATAACTCAATTGGTGTGTTTTGATACAATAAAAAGTTTTTTCAAATATCTTTTGTTCTATAAAACGGCTTTAAGTAGGAACTTAATAGTTTATAAGCAATACAAAAGTAATACAAACTGTGTTACTATTTTTGAATAATGATTATGCTAACAAATTTTATGATTTTTTAAGCACAAAACTACTCTAATGTAAAGTTAAAAATTTTGAGATGTATCAGTTTTCACAGGACCCACAGAAATTTTTCTTGTAAGAATTTCTGTATTTATGAAAATCTAATAGTTAAACAACCTTAATTACAAAAAAGATTATTATTGCTTTTACATTTTCTATCTCATTGAATTCTGAATGTTCTGAGAATATTTCAAGTTAATGGGTCCCAAAATAAAGTTTATGACTTTCATACACTATAATAGCAAGCATTAGACTTTTACGCGGTAATAACGATATATTAAGTTTTAGACTACTTTCAGAGAAATGCGTGAGGCCCGTAAGGAATGTCCGCCGGCAAACCTCCCTCACACGAAGAGTCTTTAAGTACTTCAAAACAAGTATTCAATTTGAAGCGGAACGTGGAACGTGTTTAGTACGGAGCCACCTGCTTTGCTGTTAAACTATACTCTAACACATTATGTGGCACGCGTAGGTCAGATAGCGAGCATTGTTTAGAAATCAGATTTTAATCAAATATTCAATAGACTAACATATATCAAAGCTGTGCAATTCTGACAGTATTGATAATCTATAAATAATTAGCTCTAGCAGGATAAATCTTAAGAGTCAATTAATTTGATTATCATATTACATTAGAATCAATCACAATTGAATGGTATCATACATACTAAGGTGACAGATTTTTTTCAAACAGGGATGAGTAATAATATCAAATTTCAGGCGGAAAAGTCGAGATCATCGGTAACAAGTCATAAATATTTCTAATATAGTACTAGTGCTATTAGTACTAGTACTAGTACTAATTAACTAGTACTAATATAGTACTAGTTAATTTAGAAATTAACTTAGATAGTGCTAATAATTTAGAAATTAACTGAATTTTATTTTAATTACTTTTAAAGTGTATTGTTTCATTGATTACACCTTACTGTAATATGATATTACATTATTTAATACACGACCTAATAACGAATCTAAAGTAATTAATGCATCCAGTTATAAGCCAGCAACAAAGTGCTAACTGTGTCAGGGATTTTATCGCACCTTCTATTATCAAACTTATAATGTTAAAAGAATAATAGCTTTGTCCCTCATGTTACATTTAGCCATGTCTTATAACAAGTGAAGATTTAGTTTAATAGGTAAAAACAAAATATAGACCTTTCTTTTTAGTAAATATTGAAACGGTATAACTGAAAGAACGTTAAAAAATTAATAATAATACCTATCTCTTACATTCACACGAAAGCCTAAACTAAGCACTGTACGGCTTGTGTTATAGAAAATGATAGACATACATATACGAAACATAAATACATACATTAAAACCCATGACTCTGGTACAATGCTCGTATTAGTTACATAAACACGAATCCAGAAATATCAGAGCGAAATGCAGGATCGGTACCGTTGCACCAAACAGTTGTCAAACAATTAGGCAAAAAAATAAAAGATTAATGACTCTACTGAAAAGTTATGACAAATGAGAAACGCTTGCTTCTAACATGTCTTAGAACTAATTGTAAGATACGTGATTAAGAGAAATGTTATCGTAACTGTGTTTATTCGCCTAAATGCAGATGAAACCGGAATTAAAGGCCTAACGTACTTAACGAAGTACGAAGGATCTCAAGACAATAAATTTTTGGTCACTCATACGATAATTAGCTCTTGCGAAAGTAACTTATCCTCCTTAATTATAGACCGAACGCGCCACCGCGCCATTGATCACCTCACAGTTTCGTGTACATCACCTTTTAAGCCCCGTTAGGAGCTGCAACTAAAATCGAATTATCCGGGAATTAAGTATTTTAAGTACATTATTAATACGACCGGTTCCAAATTGCGGTATTGATCCCTCTTCGTCCCGATAATCCCGGCAAAGACGGTCTTTACTGCCTGATCCAGGTGATTACACAGAATTAATTATACATTCTTAATGACCGTCGCAGAATTCAGAAATGTTGATGTTTCTTTGAGAGGAGTTTTAAAAAGCTTTGCTAAATTAGGTGTTAGGAGTTCCGTGATCAATATTCCTTCTGAAGCTTTTTACGTTATAATTTTGTCAATGTGAACTGTATTTTTAAAGAAACTATACAATTCTTAGTTATATTTTCGGTACTTCCGCGTATTGTCTGGACATTCAACGCTCATTTTGACAAAATTTATATTTTTACAGACACAAAAAATAAACTCAAGAAATTATACAAGACAATCTTTGAATATTATTAGTTCTAATACCGAAATAGTTAGAGTTTATTTTATTATATTCATATTTACATTTATATTTTATTTTTATAATAAGTATATCAAAAAGTATAGATGTATATATCGGGATGTTGTTATTTACCTAAATGAAATTATTATTTTGCTATTTTTACTAAGAGATTTTCATAAAAGTAATGGAAAAAGAAATAAAATAAAAGGGAATGGTCAACATGGGTACCTATTCACACAACAGCGATTGCTTGTCATTATGTTAATTTTATCCTCTTAATTATGTTAAGTGTCACCTCTTGTCATTAATTATAAAGAAAACCTGTTATTGACGATACTTCTGAATGCTAACCTGCTGTAATGTAATTTTTTAAATAACGCTGTTGGTTTTCAAATAAATAAATAAATAAAAAATTAATAACTTTTTAACTGATAAATGAACTAAAGAAATGTTTTAATGGAAAACTTATATCAGGTGTGAGGCGGGACTCGAACGGTCAGCCTTCGCTATCCGGGCGAGTGCTATTTCAATTGTGCTACCGACACCTTCATAGACCCGACCCTGTGATATAAAAATCAACCGGTTTAATGTTCAAATAACATAATTTAATGTTGTACTGTATTCTACTTGGAGATATAAAAACTTTGTCTCTGAGCCCTCAGGTAGGAATTGAACCCACGACCTTCGTGGTAGGCTTCGGAAATATGGCATTGTGAATACAAAAAGTAAAATTAAAAAACATTATTATAGCTGGTTCCATCTTAATCGATTGTTTAATATTTGTAAAAATATTACTTTTGATGTTGAATGTAGTTAGCTTTCAACATTGGTGGAACGATACTAGCTCATAGTAGAAGTTGAAATACGTTTGTAAATTTCGGCGCGTCTGCCAGCGTCTCGGTCAGAGCGCTCGCCCGGATTGCGAAAGGTCGTGGGTTCGAATCCTACCTATGACCTCGGAAGCATAGTCGTATTTTAGATGCGTATTTTATATCTTATAGAAATTTGGCATTGTGAATGCAAAAAATAAAATTAAAAGCAACTTTTATGTCGATATTCGCAATGCAATTTCTTTTTAAAAAGTTTTACATTCCAATGTGTTCTTTTCTTATACTTTTGATCTGAATATTTAGTACAATAATGTTATGATAAGTATAATGTAATATAAATATAATATAATAATGTATAGTTTGTTACTAATGTATATAAAATTACAGAAATTGTTTTGATTTTAATTTATTACTTACATACCGTATATGGCATCGTCAAGCTCGATCATGTATGCAATCAATGTCTATATCACCAAATTCATCTTTTCTATAAGATACACATGTTAAAGACAATTGTCCTAAAAATAAAGACTAAAGAACCTTTAGTTATATAAACTAGAATACTTCGGACGTTAGGAAAAATACAAATAGATTAATTTCTATACTTTGGAAACACGTGCTGCTACTTTCTAAGGTTGCTCCGTCGTAGTCCCAGCGTTAGAACTCACTACGAGTTAGAAACTTAACTCCTAATACAACTACTAATATCGAATTCCATAGCTAACCGAACAATTTCAATCAGCCCTTTGGACGAATAATCTCGTTTTTGTGCGTTCTCATTTGAAGAGGATGAAACGGAAACTTTTTTCCCATACGTCCGTTTGAAATTGTGGCAACTTATATTGGCTTTATTCCACTATCGAAGTTTTGTGTTTCACAGATCTATTGGGTTTTACCAACAATTGGTCGAGTTGAAATTGTGTACAGTAAATACAAGTTATTAACGGAAACATTGAATTTCCTTTCGGTATTCTATTGGATTTCTTCTTATGACAACTTGCTAAAGTATTTTTTCCGTTGTTAGAATTCTGATTGTTAGAAAACCGAAGTTAGAATTAGTTCTTTTATGTTTTACACTTATCTTGTCCGGCGTTCTGATTGAGTGGAATACTGTTATTGATTTTTTATAACCGTCTTCTTCTACATTTTAAGGAGTCAATTTTCATTGTATGGCCGTGCCAGTAGGTGGTTTACGGCAATCCTATGTTCATGAATAATACTTGTGGGACCATATTGTCATTGTGTGTTGAGTTATTCCCGATTTATTATTATGTCTGTCTTGTCAACGTGTTATATTCATTTATAAGATCTATTTTAGACACAGCTTGGAACTTATCACTAGTGCAATCTGGATGTTAGGCAAATTTATTGTAATTGAATGCGACCTTAATTATTTGTATACCAAAATGTTACATTATTCGCGTACGATTAGTTTATTTCATATGGAGTAGATTCAATGAGATTTCTAGATGATAGACGTAGTAATTAAAGGTCTGTCGACAATCAAGACATCAATTCTCAAGTAACTCCGTCATCGTTGTCAGATTTTAAAAGAGTTGAGCGTAACTTAGGAGTTGAAGGTTTTCTATTTCCATTATTGTTTGATCAACTTTTTATTTGTAATTTAGACTTAAGCCTCTAATTCGTTAGCTTTAAATCGGAGAATTTGCTTAACCGCTGCTTTTTACAGTAGACATGATTGTCAGCTGTCCGTCAATGGAACTGAGTTGTCTTTGAATGATTTAGTTTGGTTACCTTTAAATCACTTTAGTATCATCAATATTCAAATATATAGAAAATTTGATCGATATTATTAATTATTTTTGAAGTAATTAATAATGTTCATTATTCTACATATAGGTCAAAAGTATTAAAAAAGTGTAAATTACAAAAAGGTTAAAAAATACTATACTAATATTAAAATTACTAATTCCAGGATTGATATATAGCAATAAATAATTAAAATAACGATTTTCTAATTAAAATTTTATTTAATATAAAATACGGTAAGGTTGTTCACATGAACAACCTTACCGTATTTTATATATACAATGTTACATAAAGTATACTTTTTCGACTAATATTAATTATTAATATTAAGCCACAATGATTTATAATAAAAAGCCAAATTTTGCTATTATTTAAATTGCAGGACGTTGTCATTGCGACGAAAGGTTCAAGCTTAAGTCTCTTCACAAATATCTAGGATAGCTTTTAAAGTAAGCCTAGTTAATAGCTAAAACAGTTATCCTTATTATTTATTATGTGAAATTCCTTTTTTCATCAGTGAAATCAATATGTATATAAAAATCAATTGCTATTTGGTCGCAAAAACTCGTCAAAAAAAAATTCTTTAGTAATAAACAGTAAACAAAAAATATCAATTTATAAAGCTGCTAATTAATTTAAGTGAATTATGGACACTTGTGTTAAAAACCACTATAGCCGCAAACTTTATTATGTTCAAAAGATAATTTGGTTAACTAATAAACTTTTAAAGCAAACTATTATTATTTTGCAATTATATAATTTAAGACGTAGAATTATCGCCAAAAGATAATAACTTTATGAATTTCCATATTGTATGTTATAGCTTATTTTTAATTTATTTTAAACTTCGTTTATGTTAAAGTTCACAATGTATATGCAGCAATTAATTGTGAAATGCGAAAATATTTTAAATATTCCAATGTGACCACCATAATGACAAACCTAAATTCTACACTAATATTATAAACTTAGGGAAAGTTTGTTCTTTCGTAAGAATCTTGAAATTTACATTTGATAGCCCAACTCTAAAGAAAGTTTATAGATTTAACATCCCTAATAGTGGGCATTGACGATCAGTTTTTCGTAAAATCGTGGCGTCACTCCAAATGGTTTTAGGCCAACTCGATTTCCGCATTCACTGACGTCACTCTGGCTCTTCAATTTTCAATCAGCCGGTATGTTAGGAAGTGTACTACCTGTTTGTATTGGATTGACGATCATGTACTCACGATCAGTTTGGCGCGACGCGCTGAGTTGGATTTATGATAATCTCGGAAATACGTGACGCGTCGTCAGTTAAAATGATGGAGTGATGATTCGACACTCACGATCAAATTTTGGATTGACGTCAGTTCAACTGATGCGAAAAACTGACCGTCAATTCGCAGTTTAAGGCTTTTAAAAGCCTCGGAAGAAAAGCCATGCCGTGAGACACAGCTAGTTATGTATACAAAGTTAGTTTTTTTAAAAATACCCGCTTTGCCCTTTCTTTTTTCTACAAAAAACCAGTACTTAAACCTTCTACAAATTCTCTAACAAATTCATTATTGATATTTAATTGTATAATACATTATAGTACTTCATATTAATAATCAATTTATCTCATTGGCAGGTACGTTAATTGCCACTTCGGTAGTTTCGATTGATTTACGGATGAATTCAATAACCTATCCGCAGTACAGATATTATTAACGAGTATAGTTCTGCTCCCCAGATATTTCCTTTTACTGACGACAAACAACAAAGGTTACCTAGTAACTGAACCAAAATAGATCTCTCTTATTGAGAATAAGTTATTGAGAAGGGCCGTAAGCCGTTATTAATCATTACATATTAATATCTAATTGCGACTTATTCGAGAACGTCTTTTCTTGTTGTTTTCTCAAAAAGAGCGCATTTTTTGTAGGTCACTACCCTATTACTAAATCTCAAATGAACGGGATATTATTATTATTGACCAAACATTGATTATCATTAATCAGGTCTTCTTATCATCAAAACTTTATAGTAGACACTTTCATTCGACATAATTACAAAGTGTTATAATATCAAACTACTATATTTTAAGGCATACACATCAACAATATTAGGTTACGTTATGAATTATGATTATTATGACATATTTATATACTGCGTGTGCTAGTGTTGCCAGGAGCTGATAGTCCAAACTAACATGAGACATTTCAAAAAGTAACATTTTCAAAAAGTATCTTATTAAAAAAAACTTTAATACTTAAAAATTGCAAAAATTGACTAGTAGCAAAGAGAATGCAAAACAAAACCAAATTCCACCACTGTTCTGACTGGTACTTAGCTTGGACTTTCTTGTATTTAATTTATTTATTAGAATTCACAATGCCATATTTCTATAATGTAAAATACGACTGTAAAAAAACACATTACCAAGACCTCAAGTGGATTTCGAACCCACAACCTTTCGCTATCCGGGAGACCGCTGAGCTACCGAGACGCTGCTGGTAGATGCGACGAAATATACAAGCGCATTTTACTATGAGCTTATTTATTCACCCTATATATACAATTATATTTTTTTATATATTTATAATTCATTCAGTCCAATTATACTCAATTCACTTAGTTTTAATAATCTCTCCTAATAAAAGTCGCCAGAAAAGAATTTTTTTAAGCGATAAGTCTGCCAACAGTAACACTAGCTACAAGTTTTACTGTTAATCTTTTATTGTTATGCTACACAGTCGTGGGTGACCACGAATGTTCGTGCCTAAATGTGCTTCAGTAGAAACATAGGCATACGTGATCAAAAAAACAGATCCACGCAGTTAACGTGGCTGTACACATATCTTATTGCATTTGTCATACACAGCAATGGAATAACGCCTAAATATATCTCTAGTAATTTTGCTTTAATAAAGAAATGGTCGATTTTTACAAGTTAACTATCTTTATATATTTTTTATACATTTTAAATGCGATCTTATAAGATAAATTATTATAATAGAAAAATACTAGAAAAAATCTACTCGGGTCACAAGTGAATTCTCAGGCGGGATAACTATTGTTAAACCAAAAGTCAAACGTGATATGTATGAATATAAGCAAATTTAACAAAGGAGCAGAAGGCATCTCTTTACTGGAAAAGTTCGCGAAGGTTTCAGTAAATCCTTACATCGTTACTGAAATCTGAGGAAATGGGTGTTTATTCCATTTTCCCTATATCATCCATTGATGATGAATTAGCTCGCATCATAAATCCAAGAAAAAAAGTAACTGAAAATGAAGCTTTATGGATTTTGTACCCTTTGCTTTCCTTATATGAAAAATATAACCTTTAAATAAAAATGTCTGCTAAATTAATTGTCTAGTTTGTCCTGACGCGTTATTCATTGCCGGTGCAGAAAGTCCATTAATTAAAAACACCACGGTTCAGTTAAGTCTTCAATAAAATATTGTTTATTTTAAGGCTTCCAGTGCGCTTCCTTTCAGGAGTAGTGTCCTGAAATGGCTTCTCTTTGTAACGAAGCTGAATTTAATGAGTTTTTTATTATAATTAAGCTTGCAAGCTTTCGTGCTCAGTTTTTAAGCTTTGATAGTTTGAATATTCTCTAATCTGATAATTGGGCTTCGCAATAATTAGGGGTTTATTGAGTCAAATTTTAAACATTTAAAGATATGATAATATTTTTTACAATAGTTAGGTATGCCTAATTTTAAATAGACATCATCTTTGTTTTTATTTATTGAATTAATTATTAAACAGAACAATGAAAAACAAAGTAAACAATGCCCTGCAAAACTGTACTAACCGTTTGACTGCAGGAGAGAGTCTCAGTTAATATTTAATACCTTCACTACTATAAACTAAAATAGGGAGCATGTAAATTTTAGAAAGTTATTTCACATCAAGCAAATCCAAAAAAATATTTTTTAACAATTATTTATACTTGTTTTCGTAAGGTTCAATACAGATGTCTTCGGGCAAACTATTTAGTAGGTAAGGTATACGTTTTTTAAGGATTCTGTCCCTTTAATAATTGGAAACTCTGGTACTTCGAATTTACGCGCGGAGACCGACCTTGTGCCACAGCCATGTCTCAACAAAAGTCTGTACTCCCGACTGTCGTGATTGTTTAATGCTAATAAATATTTGTGTTTAAGGCTTACTGGTAAGATTTTATAGACTTTAAATAATTTTCTATAGTCACCTTTACAGTTTCTTTTAGTTTTATTATTTACAAGAAATTATAAAAATCTAATTTATAATGACTCAAATTTGTAATATATGTTTTAAATGTTAAGCTGTCGCAGTCTAGAACTTAACCCAAAAACGAATCTACTAATGAAAAATATAAATGTGCTGATAGATACCTTATAACTTTAGCGGTAAATCTTGCCGAGTAATGTTCTGAGTTTATTAATTATATAATCAATGTGATAAGACCAATAAAAAGTGACATCTATGTTAACACCCAAATATGTTACACCGTCTACTCTCCCGATCGGAACACAATAGCTATCTATTTGTTTGCGATGAAAGCAAGAATAACTGTGCAAGAATAACAATAATGGTGGAGATTCTTCAAGACTTGTATATGATGAATGTATAATAAGAAACTTTGTTTTTTCAGAGTTTAATATATAATGCGTCCACTTTATAACAGCATCCATATCATATTGAACTAGGCGAGACGTGTCAGCGAGGTCGGCACCTGCCCGGAGTGTGCAGAAGTCACATAGGCTATTGACACGATTCAGCGCAGAACTGAAAGGCTCATTGGTGACAGCAAATTGGTGAAGAGCAAGCTTCATACCTTAGCTCACCGCCGCAAAGTTGCCTGCCTGTCGGTCTTCTGCAGACTGTATTTTGAAGAGTGTGCTCAGGAGCTGTATAATGCTCATATCGCCATCTTTGTCGACCTACTACCCGTTCTTGGTTGCTATTCCTACCTGTCACACCAAGCGTTTCCGAACATCATTTATAATGCGCACAGCCAAGGAGCATAACTCCCTCCCTGCGTCTGTATTTCCGAGTACTTATAACCCGTCCGTTTTTAAAGCCAGAATGAATATCCTGCTTCTGGGTTAGCTCGTTCCATCGTGGATCCTGTCTTGGCCCCCGGTCTTGACTGGAATCAAGAGCGAACCCATTAAAAAAAAAGCGTGGTTACTTAGCCTTATGTCTTACTGGGCCTAGTGTTTCATTCTTTATAAGCATGTACGGAATGAGAGCAAGGAGTGACAATATGGCATCGAGTTCCTCGCTAGCTGAAAATCGGTAAATAACTTTGTAGAACCATAATTTATTTCAAGTTAAGCTTCAAAAAAATTAATGAACCTTGAAAGATGTCTATCAAAATTATAAGACGAGAATACAATTACTTATTATTTTCAACGCTGATCATAAATTTTAATAATTCTAAGTAAGCTCTTTTTCTTATTTGCGTTTTCAGTCTTTAAGCCTTACATAACATATAAAACTAATGACCAATTTTGTATAAATGGCCAAGCTTATTTCTCAATAAATCACTGACTGAAAATCATAATAGATCTTTGGTATTTTTGAAGGCACTATAGTACAGATGCATATTTAGCCGTTTGTGTCTACCAATCCGCAGTTAGCCCGCATATTATGTTTATCTTACCTCTTTTACCCTTTTAGAGTAGCGTAACTTCGAGAATAGTACTAAAGTTAGTAATGGCAACGTACTGTCGTACCCAACCACAAATTAAATTAAAAAGAAAATATGGTTCTTATTGCAATTTTAATCGCAGAATAGAAAATCTTGGGACATATTCTCTAAAAGCATTATCTATGAATTACAAATCTTTTAAAAAAAGTTTTCATAAATACCCCTTATTTTATTTACCCTTAATGTGTCAAAGGATCTGTTTTCAAAATTCTCAGAGGTTCGAATAAAATAAAATATCAAGACTATTATTTCTTAATTTTAAAAACCTTTTTGTTTTGTAATTCATAGCATTATAAAGAAGTTCTAACGGTGAAACTTTTCTTGAATTATATTTTAGTTGGAAATTTATTTTTTACTTTAAAAATGCTGTTAGATTTTGTATTAGTTTATTTGGAACTGTGTACAAATACTTATTTATCAGGGGTCGCTGTATTACTGATTTTTACCTAAGTAGGATCTACAAAGTCATATCTAAAATGTTCTGTGTCATCAATCTTACTAATAAAATTGGCTTTTCAAATTGTTCAGTTTGTAATTTTATTTATGTGAATACCGTCCTTGAGCTCGACGTTCAGTAATGGCAGACATCTTTTAGGATGCCGAAAATGGCCGAGAGACAGAATGAAATTGAATTAGTCTTTTTTAATAAAAGTAAATGTTTATCTTTACTTCATCCCGCTCCAAATGGTTTTATAAAACATTTTAAACTCTTCTGAAAGTATCAGAGGTTTGATATAAATCTTAGATTGGAATTTGTTGAATGTAAATTTCTCAATAGCCAGCAGACTTTTTTAACAGTTGTTCTGACTGTTATTTTGATATTTTTTTTCATTGGAGTCAGTGTCCTTTCAGTGTCGTTTTGCTATTACATTTCTTTTACGATTCTGTGTATCCGTCAGTCTATTATATTTCATTTCTCTCACTAGCTTAAATTTCTTTGTATGCGCTTTTGGATATTAATTTTTAATATTGTTCTTTTTGTATGACTTCTTTATTAGGTGGCATGTTCCTATCAATGAAGTTAAGCCAAATCCTAATTACTGTTTCTTTAACTATTAGCTTATTACAGTCAATTTCTCTCACCAACTACCATCTAAATTGAATGTTATTTTCGCTTTGACTCAAGGAGATAAAACTCTTGTCTTATCTACACACTATATTATACACTATATTATATGTTTTCCCTTGTGGAGCAAAGACATGCAGATTTTGGGTACTGGAAACCCGGGAACACGCTACATAGAGCTGACCATGCGAAAAACAATGTTTTTCCAAGATATCATTCCACTTCTTATGTATTTTAAAAAACACATCGTTACCATGTTTTAAAAAACACCCAGCGCCATCTATCGCATACCTCAAGAACTAAATAACGTAACTAATACTCATACCAATTAGTAATTCGTTGACTTTAGGGATTACAGGATAAGTAGATGTAAAAAAAAACAATTTAGACGATAAAACAAATTGTACGTCATCCCTCGCGAATTCCTCATTTTCGAGAATTCATTTTCGTATCATTTAGCTTCAAAATTTACATGTTCGTATTCGTTTGCAACATATAAGTAGGTAGATGTAAAAAAAAACAGTTTAGACGATAAAACAAATTGTGCGTCATCCCTCGGGAATTCCTCATTTTCGGGGATTCATTATCGCATCATTTAGCTTCTAAATTTATATGTTTATATTCGTTTGCAATATTTTACGTTGTTTTCAACGACACACAGCGCCATCTACAAGCCATCCATCAAGCAAACAATATTTTTGTTTTTCCTCGGAAATATCAATTTTTTCCAGGATAAAAAGTACCCTATTATTTAATCCGGACTTTTATCTTTACGTCTGCAAAATTTCAAAGCAATCGGTTCAGTAGTGACGGCGTGAAAGCAGAATAAACAAACAAACAAACAAACTCACTTTCCGATTTATAATATTAGTAAGGATAATGTCAACAAATATATTGGATATAAATAATATAACATTCAGTTATCCAGTTATTTCATATATTTCTACCGCAACATTTCCACCAGGGGAATTTTTTTATCTACTAGATTATCACAATATTTTTTTAGTTATGTACAATCATGTCGACTTTCAACAGTGGTAATAACATCATGTCATATATACATATTAATATCGTATAGTGCAATACATGCACCTACTTTAAACGTGGTCAGTATCGAAAAGATTTTATACACATACATTCTTTAGGTACTTATCTGAAATAAAGTCAATTAGGGCCCTAAGTATACGTCATTAATAGCAATTGATGAAAACCATTTACGACATTGTTTCCTTAAATATTTTCCATCGCATTTAAATATTATCCTGAAAAAACAAATTTTAAATTAATAAACAATCTGGTATTCTACGTCATCATTCACTTAACAAATCAATAGGAAGACACATGGAATATAAATAAACAATATTGAAATTTAAAAAAATAAATAATATACTTGTCTTTGTGATTATTACATTGAAATAAAGAATGATGTATTTGATTAGTAAAAATGAATGGATCTTCTTCCCCTGGAGCAAATATTTTGGTAGAAATAGATGTAATAGCTGGAATTAACAAAAAGGTTCTTCAATAAATATTTTAAATAATTTAATTCCGATACTTGGTAATTTGTATTTATGTTTAGCTGTTAATTAAACTAAACAAAGTTCATTTGTTTATATGATCATTTATTTAACAATAAATATTTACAGGATTAATTATTACTTGAAAGTACTTGCCTTGACTTAAATAGGTACATACTTTTTGTAATGAAAATAGCAATTATAATTAGTGTTCCCATAAAAAAACTGAAAGTAAATACCTAGGTATTGAGTCTGTATTAAAGACCATTTTCTCGCAAATAATTTTATTTGATGAATACATCATACAAAAAATAATTTATTTTATTAGTTACCGACTAGCGGCCCATCCCAGCTTCGCACGAGTGAACAAAATTCTTTATTTTTTTTTTATTTTTAATCATTTTTCCGTTAGCGTCCGGTAGAAGAACTACTTGCGGTTAACGCGTTGCTATGGTAACGCATATACAATGGAAAAAGAGCGGACAGACAAACACACAAACCACTGTGATCTTAGATTATAGACTTGCGGCCCGTACCGGATTCGCACGGGTGGACAATTTCTTTTTCTATTATTAAATATTTTTCCGTTAGCGCCATCTAGCGTCCGGTAGACGAACTACTTGTGGTTAACGCGTATACAATGGAAAAAAAGAGCGGGAAAAAGAGCGGACAGACAAACACGCAAACCACTGTGATCTTAGATTATAGATTAGGAAAATGTTTTTGAGAAATATTTTAAGTTCATTTATTCATTCATCCTCAACTTCATTTATCATTGATTAATAGGTAACAGTTTGTTATTTAACAATGTTTTGTTCTTAAGTTTGGACAGAGCATAGTGAGCACTTTATAATAATAATAGGTGATGCACAAAAATGTACAATATGCGGAACTGAGTGTTAATTTTAGCTCAAGTTTATGTAGTGAAATAGAGCAATAACATTATATTTTTATAAAATATTCATTAGGAATGCAATAATATAAATAAAAATATATAACGCACTACCACGTGTATGACGCACACACAAATGTACGAATTATTTATTTGAGGGGTGCCAAACCATAACGTTTCAAGTGCCAGAAAGTGAAATTTTCAGGAGACACAAAAAACATTTTTAATGAAAAAAGAAAGAGCACAGCTATAATAAAAGAATGTATAATGAAATTATCATCTATTATCAATAATTATGCACTTTTGTGCTCTGTGAAAACAAGGAAATAATATTATTTTCTTTATAAAAAAAAGAACAAAACCGTTTTAAGTGCCATTATTTATGCAAGTCATAACGTTGTAAATGTTATATTACTTGCACACAACTCAATTTTTTGTATCTTTATTTTAAAAGGTTTTCATAAAACAATTTGCTATCTCCGGCTAAATACGGCAAAATGGCACCAATTTCTTTCTTTTTCTCGGCAGATAAAGGTACAGGTATCTCGATCATGTCAACTTGTAGTTTCTCAAAATTCGCCTTAGTAATTCCAGATTTAGGTAAGCACTGGAGTTGATATCCATGGAGTAAATTCGCCGTAACTTTTCTTTGTAAAAATGACACCAAAATTTTCAGATGTTAGGCGGATCATCGTTGCAGAAGATATCTGTAACTTTTTGGTATTAATCATATTTTAAGCCAGACTCATCCAATAGTTTTATCATCCACTAACAAAAATTATTTTTGCCAGCATTTGCAATAAGCTCAATAGGGTCTTTTGGAATCAGTGGCTTTGCACATTTTCATCACCGTCTTGTTCAGACATTTTGAGTGAAATAACGTTTGCGGCTCATTTGGCACTTAAAACGTTATGGCATGCTGTTTCATAATATTTATGCTAGATGGCATTAGAAACCCTTCAACTTAATAGTAAGTATAGTAGCAACCCCAGCACATACACCGTTTTACTGCAATAAATCGTATTTCAGTTCGTGTGGCGCTTAACACGTTATGGTTTGGCACCCCTCATTTGTTAATGGTTAAACTCTATAGTCTGTGGTCTAAGAAGAGATTAATATGGTACCTATTTCTAAATGTCAAACATAATATTGTTTAGTTATAATGTAGTTTACTGCCTTTATTTTGTATAAAGCAGGACCGCATTCACTTTATGATGTCATAAGACCTTAAGGTAAAATATAGTTATTATTGACGTGACAACGTCTTATGGAGCCGGAGCGATGGAGCCGGCTGCACCCACGAAAGAACATGACTTATGCGGCGTTACCTCTCTCTGAGGCGTTCCATTTAAGGCTTGAAGTGCAAGCGAGAGCGAGAAACAAGCGACAAAGAGGCACAATCGGCCTCCGCGTTCGGCAGCGTTCGACATCTGTCTCTCTCCTACCTGAGTGAGCGATGCGTCCGCGTGGACAGCTGCTATACAATAATACATTTACATGTTTTTGTCAAGTATGAAGTGCAGTGAAAAGTGAATGTGGTGTCAATTGTTTCTAGCAACGATAATTGCGGCGATAAAGGTAATGATTCTTTCGATATTAAATATATGTTCAGTGATATATTGTCGAATATTCGTGCTTTCATCATTAAAATAAATAGCATCGGTCCGCTAGTGCAGCGATTGTAGGTTATGCTATAATTGACAAAACTATAACAATAAGTTAACAGACTTATTTAACTGGAAAAATAAGTTCTGTTAACTTATTGTTATAGTTTCGTCAATTGTAATTGTACTATACAAATTGTACATTGTAAAACAAAATACATAATTGTATTTATGCGTACAGATCAATGTAACTTGATAAATTAATTGTGATTTCCATTTACCTCCTTCTTATCCATACAAAATATCTATCAATCAAATAAAATTAAAATTTTCTTTCGAAAAATGCAACCATTCCATCAATATTTTCTTATGACGTTGTCACGTTCAACTATCGTCAGTGAACCGCCTTTTTAATGAAAGACTTATTTTAAATTCTAGTTGAATAAAAAGCAAGTCTTAAATTATTTTAATATAATTTGCAAATACATTTTACTCAGTGCTATGAGTAATTGCAAAGCCTTAATTTCCAATCAGTTGTAAATAATTAAGGTTTATTTTTACTTCAATCTTCTTTGTTTAGATTTTCTACTTAAAATTTTATATAATTTGTTTGAAACCGATATAGATAGGCTTTGTAGCACTGATTAAAGAGATAACTTTAATTTGTTTTCGAAAAAAAAAACGAATTGCTGTTGAGTTTCGACTTAAGGGAGACCTCTGGTAGATATAAACAAAGCAAGATTAATGCACGGTGCAATATAATAAGTAAGTACGACTGGGCTCAAATTATTTAGAAACAACTGATTGTCACATTATTGGTAATCACGGGCTAAGTGGCAATCAGTGATAGCCCGTGTTGTCATAGCTATTTATCTGATCCGAGTTTTAGCATAGGATTTGATTGCGTCGTTATTCTTATAAATAAAGAATACTGACCAATGTCTAATATAGAGAGTCCAGTGTATTAGTTTATTGAAGTTTACTACTTAAGAATTGAAAAAAAAAGGGTAAATAAAGCGATCGAATGTCAGGGTTCCGTTTTTGTTCGCAACCTGTCGTGTGTACATTTTTCTTTTATTATAAAGTTCTGTTAAAACGTCAAACCTGACACACACACACTTTTTTCAAATATATTCTTTATTGAAAATTTATTACACTGATACTTTTACTTGTATTTAGGGAATGCAATCCCGCAGCAAAAGTTTAATCCAGGTATTTGCGGGACTGAGAGATCCAAGTCCCTCGGCAAATACCAGTAGTATTTGCGGAATCCCGCATGATTCTGAAAATCATTAAGAAAAGAGAGTAATCCTGTATCATAAATGCATAGTCGTAATGAGCGTAATAGTCTTGTGAATACTCGTCTTTTGTAGGTTGGGGACTTCGAGGAGAAGGTGGTTGGTGGTGCCGAGGAATTAGAGGTCGACGTCGATACCGCTGAACCTGGTCGAGATGCCTCTACTGGCGCGGAAAAGTTGCTATAAATCTTATGATTAGATTTTAAATAAACATGTAAGCCCTTAGTTGAACGACCTGTGGTTTTAATAATTGATTTACACAACTTGCATTTGGCCGTCTGTGAATCAACCGCCATTAAAAAGTGTTTCCATACAGTAACTGAACTGACAAAGTCTTTATAAACAATGTTCGACATAATTGAACACTTTTCTAACTGTTTATAGTACAAGAAAAGTCAAATCGTCCTGATTAAATCACTAAAACAAATAAAACTAAGTACGTTATTAGGTTACATCACAATTACAAATTACAACTGACGAAAAATACCTACAAAGGCTGCGCGCGTGAAAGAAAGCCACAGCCCTCGCGCCCCACCCACGTTCTCGTCCGTCATTGGCAGAAATCTTTCTCGATTCTAGAGCCGAATTAATCCCGCGGGATCCCACTCGATTTATATGCGGAACTGATTTCGCAAAAATAGTGCGGGATCCTGGTATTTGGGGATCCTGGTAACCCGGTATTGCATTCCCTACTTGCATTGTACTTAAATAGTTTTTAGTAAAAACGTTTCTATAATCGCATATTTTATTGATCACGTTTTTGGTAAGAGTGCCTAAAGTACGACCTTTCTTATAACATCTTAGAGATTTAACACCTCAAGTTTCGTTGGTATTATTGATTATGATGTTCCGAAGTTTGTTCTTTGCGAACAAACTCAACTCAACGTATCAACTTATGAAAGTGTAATAGAGACGAGGAATAAGTAGAAAAAATTATTTTGTGATTTATAAGAAAAAAATGTTTGAAGGTTGTTGTACCCTGAAATTCTTTTGTTCAAAAGATATACGTACGTAAATAAAGATCCATTTTTTATCTATAAATGAAACCTTTGAATGTTTTGGAATTGAAAAGTCATTTTGCTTGAACATGAATAATATTTACTTTTGACATATAAAAGGCATACATTGGAATAAGGCAAGTCGTGACGTCAAAGTGGATTTTTTGATGTCTTGTCTAGTGTGTGTAGACACAATTAGTAATCATATATTCTAAGAACACATGTTCACAGGTATTCGGGATATGCTACATATAAAAAATGAGTAATTTAATACATTTATAGGTTTTAACTCTGAGTAAAATTGTATTAAGTTTCTATATAAATTCCAGTCTGTCTTTGTAGACAGCTTAGCCTATGAAGGCCAAAATATAAAATTGTTTACATTGTCGCCTACTAAATGGAGCTCATTTAAGGAGAATGGAACATAAAATTGCTTCACGTCAGTTAGGCTTGTCCAGGCGCAAACATTAGAGGAGGCCTGATCCAATAAGATTGTATGCTTAGAAGTCCCTTCCACGAATACTAGCAAACAATCTGTAACTATATAAGATAAGCGAGAATGTTATAATGTACAGAGAAGTTTCAACAAAACAGTTGTGGTAACTCATTCTATTTTTTAGAGAATTATTATTTTCTACGTTGATGTCGACAGCAGTTATATTCAGTTTGGTGAGTGGTGTCCGACAGAGAAGAATAGCCCTAACTAGTAATACTTAAGAGTGTTGTATAAGACGACTTAAGATATTGGAGATTATCTCCATACACCTCCCGTAGGCTACAAAGGGAACCAGCGTTTTTCTCATGATGGTATCGTGGAACGATACTAGCTCATAGTAGAAGTTGAAATACGTTTGTAAAATTTGACACGTTTGCCAGCGTCTCGGTAGCTCAGCGGTCAGAGCAGTCGCCCGGATAGCGAAAGGTCGTGGGTTCGAATCCCATCTGAGGGCTCGGAGGCGTAGTTGTTTTTTACACACGTATTTTATATCTTATAGAAATATTGCATTGTGAATGCAAAAAAATAAATGGAACGATACTAGCTCATAGTAGAAGTTGAAATACGTTTGTAAAATTCGACACGTTTGCCAGCGTCTCGGTAGCTCAGCGGTCAGATCAGTCGCCCGGATAGCGAAAGGTCGTGGGTTCGAATCCCATCTGAGGGCTCGGAGGCGTAGTTGTTTTTTACACACGTATTTTATATCTTATAGAAATATTGCATTGTGAATGCAAAAAATTAAATTAAAAAACAAAACTACTACTACCATCGAAGTATTCAGCATATTAAGCCCATTGTTAGGGCTATAGCCCCACTATGGATATAAACACCGTAGGAAGACTCGCCATTACTTGCCACGTGCCTTCCGAAGCATGAAAGAACACAAAAGAGAGTTTTAATTGATCATCCATACGAAAACGGATCCTTGCAAAAGTTATTTAACTACCGCAATTGCAGGCCGAATCCACTAACCAAATAGCGATCGAGCTCCTCGACAAAACGATGCATAAAGATGAATAATAATGCCTCGATTCACATACTAGAGGTACTATTTTTTAAAACGTTATAATAAATTATTTATAAAATAATATTACTGGCATATGATTAAAAACTATGAAATTTAAACAACTTTTCTGTCATTAAAATCTTTATCTTCCATACAAAGTAAAAATAAAAGTAAGGTATTATCATTATCTATTATTTGGAATAATAATTTAAAAAATCAAATTCTAAAATTTCATCTATGACGGTGCCAAGTGAGACTAGAATTTTGAAAACTAACGTTATACGAAATTAGTTTATTTATTACCTTTAAAATGGGGAGTAAAAGAAACTTAAGCTTATAGACACATCATTTATTAACACGTTAAACGCCAGAGCATAATGTAATAACATATCATTCAGGCCATGTCAGACAATGGTGTCCGACACTAACCTGTTCCATATAGGCCATGTCAGACAATGGTGTCCGACACTCAGACTTATATTTGAACGTCCATTTCTCCGCGTCGGTCAATCTAACATGGTGTTTTTGCCTTCTATTAGACCCGCGCGGCCCCCTAGTCTAATGCAACCACGACAGCGCTCAAATATTTAAGTTTTTTGCGAAAATTTGAGGGGTTTATTGTGAACTAGCTGTGCCCGCGAACTTCGTTTCGCCTTACGATAGATTGTTCTTATATTTTATCTGTGTGTTACTACTATACTAGGTCTGCAATGCTGCTGCTGTTTGCAAATACTGAGCGAAGCACTACCTTACCTAACTTCACCTAAATTTCATCAATGTAGTCTCAGCGGTTTGGCTGTGATCAGCTTTTGAATTTTTCTTTCGGTGATTATTCCTCCATGGTTAAGTCTATATTTCTTTTATATAGCCTATGTCCGTCAGGTTATAATCATGTATGTTCATGCCAAAATTCGTTCGAATGGGTTGAACCGTTAAGTAGCAGGAGGGAGACAAACGAAATTTGTGAGTTGCCTAAATCAGAGCTTCGCTCAATAAATACATGTATTCTACATTTAATCCTTCCTCTTGAATCATTCTATCTATAAAAAAAATCATCCATCCAACCAACCATCAAAATCTGTTGCCTAGTTTAAAGATCTAAGCATACATAGGGACAGACAGACGGAAAGCGACTTCGCTTTATCCTATGTTCTTTATATATGCCAGTTATTCTAAATATTTATTTATTTAAAAAATCATTATTAATATTAAGTAGGAACAAAAACGTATACTAAATACTTCCAAAAGATTATTTTAAATAGATCGGTGGAAAATATTATAGCAATCTAAGCATAGAAATGGTTTTTTTGGGCAATTGTCACAGTAGGTTTTAACTTTTTTCACTTTATTCCTCGCTTCAATTCTTCCCAAGATCTTAACTTTTTCTTTATAGCATTCAGAACAAGCCCTTCTTATATTACTTCTTTTTCCCTCTTTCTTTATCAATCTATGCTTCAACCTCTTTGGTCTTGTTTCAATAGTCACTAGTGATTTTGGTTCTGAACAATAATTACGGATGATTTCTTTTCTGAAATCAACCATAGATTTTTTTTTTACCCGTCACTTTTTTAAAGAGAGTTAAAAGATTGACCAAAGATGTATTGAGCAGTAGATTTATATCTAGTTTTTCATACCACTTTATGCTTTTTCGCAAGCAAGAAGAATAGGCTGCAAGTTGATCTGCTAGATCAACTGCACCTTTTACTTTGTTATAGTCCGCGACAATCTTGGGCTTTGATACAGTTTTTCCCCTGTTATTTATATTATGAAACTGTACTGAATGTTTCGTAGACAAAACGTAGACATCACGCTTGTCCTTCCACTTCATACAAGTTATGCCATCAAAGCTTTCCGCAGCAGAATACTGTCCTTTTTTAAGTTTGGCAGTTAAAACATCCTACCGACCGACCGGCTGATTACTGACCCGCGTGGCTTAAACGGAGGCATTTACACTTATCGTTTGCACAGGGCCGTGTCGGCCAATACTGGGTGACGGCGTTTATTTGTAAAAATATTAAGATATCTACGATTTAATTATTGTTTCAGTGGTTCAAAATAACTTATTTAAACATACAACAGTTTAAAAAAATATGTCTTTTTTAGACATTTTTCTTTTTTTTCACCCTTCATATGGATAGTTCGGTGTCACCCAGCATTGTCCGACACGGCGTTTAACGTGTTAATGAAACTTATTAATAATAATATCTTAACATGAATAGAAGCCCCCTTTTTCAAACGTTTTGCCGGCCTTGCTCAGATTCAGTTGGGGTCTGGGTGATCCAAAATATACAATTTATTTGCATTTGGTTGCATTGGTAAAGGGTAAGGTAAAAAGGTACTACTTATCTAAAAGGGCGCCAACGCTGGTCGACCACCAAGCGGATACGAAGTGTACCCGTAGAAACTAGGACTCCTCGTAGGAGGGAACCGTCTGCCTGGAATCCGAACTTCCAGCCTTCCTTAAAACCTCATGTTACGTGCACAACGCATTACCACACACACAATAATTTAGAGGGGCCTTTTAGGTGAATTGGCCCGCCAAATACATCACATTCTAAACGACATTTTTTTATTATTTTAAATGGATTTGCTCTTGATCCCAATTAAGCCCGGGGGCTAAGACGGGATCCATAATGGAACGAACTAACTCTGAAGGTCCCTATTCAACCTGGCTTTAAAAACGGTCGGGTTACAAGAACTCGCAAATACAGACGCAGGGAGGGAGTTCAACTCCTTTGCTGTGCGCATTATAAATGTTAATGAGAAGCGCTTGGTGCGACAGGTAGGCATAGCAATCAAGAAATGGTGCTAGCTTACAGTGCCAATTACAAAAACTATACCTGTCGAAGGACAAAATCAAAGAAGCAACGATTTCAACTCCCTGTTTCTAATTATAATAATTCTTCAGGGCTGCACATACGCCAGACAACTCGGCATAGGTAAACTAATCGCCAATGCGACATAAAACAACACCAATGAACAGATGAAAATAAATATATTTTTAAATAACATGGCGAGATCGCCGCCGGCGCCTACACCGGCTTCCGATAAGTGTCAAAGTAACATCACAGATTACCGAGTAGGACTACAACACACTACCCACAGACGAAATAGACGGCGCATTGTAGCTGACTGCAAAGAATTTAAGGCGGGGATGAAATTCGTTTAAAGCCATAATGTCAATATATTTTCCACTATTGAAAAAAGATATATACAGGACTACTGATATAGTATCACATCAGTCACATCTATCACCACGTCCACTTATGTTTGATGGGAAGTAAATCATTCCAAATTACCCACGTAAGAACATAATCTCCCCAGATAATGGTTGATATGAATCCCGACCGCAATAAAGTTACCTCTAAAGTCCCGAACCACTCGTTCCTGTCTTGAAGTAAGTTTTCTCAAACGCTTTGAGCAGTTTCAATGGAGTTAATAGGGTATTGTGATAGCACTCCATTAGTATCGAGATCCGATCGGCGAATGTCAAGGTTTTCTGAACTCTTTTGTTTCAAACGATATTGTTGGAGTTTCGGCGCGCAGATTTTTCAATGGGCTTTGTTGATGAATGAGATTGGGGAAATTTTATCGCTAATTTGAGGGCTCTTCTTTAGGATTTTGTTAGTAACTTTTAGTTGATTGTCATATTTACTTAATCATATCTTAAAATCTTAAAACCTTTTTTTGTTTGATAACAATATTCTTAAAGAGGATTTACGAAGATTTTGAACAATGCTACTAGTAGTAATTCTGACAGCTGTTTGTAACAATGTTCATTTCCATCAGCCTAAGAATGCTTACTGCTGTTGGGCATAAGTTGCCTAGGAGAATCTCCATAAATCAGAGTAGTGACTAACTTTGGGATAAAAGTAATGCAGATGTGATATTTATCAATATTTAATTACGTTTGCTATAGAAAAATAAGCGCATTTTTTATAACTTTATTCTTTATTCATCATCATTGTTTTGGATCTTAACATATTCGATAAACAAAATGATCAGGAAACTTTGCATGGTAATCGATATTATTTTGATATCATACCTAACTAAGATCACAAAATAGTCACGATAAGGAAGTTATTCACTAGTTATCATTACTATTTTTTGAAAACATTAAAACCGGTGCTTACTTGTATATAAAGATTTTTTGTGATGTTACTACAATTTTTTGTTTTACGGTTTTTTCTATTCACTTGTCAATCATTACATGATTTCAGATAAAAGCGGATAATAAATAAAAATCAGCACACTGGGGTTACCACTTAGTTTTGATAGTGTTTTATGTGTTATTTCTTAATGAATAAATGTTTTTTTTTGAGAAGTTATCGTAAGAAATAACATGTAACTTTATACCTTTGAAATGTTCTATTTAAAAGACTTGTCTATGACATTTTAGAATTAAATATTTTGGGAAATCTGGCATTGTTCTTTTTAAAGTAAATTAGTAAAGTTCGACTTCGAGATCAATTTACAAAAATAAGGAACAGTTTTTAATTTGTTATGCAAAAAATAACCCTTCAACTTTTGAATGATTCAATTGCAAATTACCTACTTACTTACAGGGATACTCATATGAATTGCAAAACGCCGTATGGTGATAACTGCCTAAACAAACCTTTCCCTCAAAAGCGGGTAAAAGTACCTGGGCGCATGGATAAGTGTCTCAGTGAAAGGGGGGATGCTTAAAATCAAGCTACTTAAACTTTTTGTTACAGGTTTTTGACGATTCTGAAAATTGCTGTATGCAAAATTCAGTATAAGCTTTCGTTGGCTAACAAATTCTGACCAGCAAGTTAATTACTATCAATTTTATTACAAATCAATAATTCTTAAGTCCACACGTGACATCGCTCGTTATTGCTCTTATTATTTCCAAGGTAGTCTCTGTATATAACCTTGAAATTAATAAAAGTATGCCACTTATTAATTAAGTCTCAACAAGAATTATAGCTTATATAAGAGGCTTCATTTTGTACAGCCCAAAATTAAACGTTGACCTAAAATCTTTATAATTTCGTTTAAGACATCTATATAACAAATAGAAGATTAAGAGATTGATACTACGTTTATCTGACTTTTCAACCACACTTGAGAATTTCTTTCTTAACGAACCTTATACCGTGAAGGAACATAACTCTTTAAGTTATACCAGGGTTTACTCTATCTGCTATGTACTAAAGCTATGAGACATTTAACCTTGGTGATGTAACAAAGATACAAGCATTCATACTTTGACCAAATACTTTTCTTTCAAATTTACATCATTTTGATTTGAAAATTGTAGATAAATAACCTCTTTTTTTAAATTCAAAATTTCGTCATCTCTGTTTATTAATTTACAGGTACATATATTTTCCAATACCAGTTGAAAGATTTTCTTGCTTTTAAGTATTAAACTAATTCGAATTCTTATCTTCTTGAATTTGGGAATGATAGACTTTAATACAATTTAATATCAAAGAGCATTCTAGGGGCACGAGAGTTAAAATGACGATACATTGATGATAATAAATATGAATCAAATCATAATTTAATCTCAATGATATAGTAATTTTATGATGATAAAGAGTAGTATCAATTAGATGTTAATAAGTCAGATAAGATACGTTTTTATGACAGATATAAATCTGTCTGTATGTGATCTCAAAACTTTACCATTGCCTACTCTTTATACGAGTATCAACTCAAATACAAAATAAAACTGACTAGGCTTTGATATCGATTTGCTGTCTAAACCGGCCTTCAAATATAATGCGGGGATTGAAAAGTAAGACGACAGCAATAGCTATAAATGATAAAGTTGCTAAATCTGTAGCACAGATAACAGAAGGTAGGCAACAAAGACATCACGAAGCCATCGAGGGGCATAAATCCATCAAGCGCCATGAATGTGACATATCACGTCCGAGTCGACGCCCATTGTGATCCCGCTACCAGCTTTACGACAGACCTTGGTTCGTAAAACTTACGGCGTTGACCCAAGTCAAAAAATTACAGCGGATGAAAAATAAATACCTATCTCCTAAATAAGTGTGTAGCTCCTAATCGTGCCAGTTAGAGAACTATTGGATACAGAAAATAAACACAAAAAGTAGTTAGCAAAGAATGTCAAATAAATATTAATGATAAGTGTTATAGTTTTATAATTAATCCAAATGTGTTGGCAAAGCCGCTTATAAAATCACATTCGTGTGATTAGTGTAAGTTAGAAACCATATCCCATCCCAAATTGAAAAGGGATTTGAAATTGAATTAGGCATTTGTGTTTATCATGATCGTTTGTGCGTTATCTCATTTACTGACTTTTGCGATTTTCAGGCCAATAAATCACACATTCACAGCTCGAAAAATAGAAAGAATTCAAGAAATAAGTACGCAACTTTAACGAGTAATATAATAAATAAAAGAAAAAAACCTATAAACTACAACTTTTTGCACCCATCCAGTGGGATAAAAGCGATTTGAACTAACAACGTTAATGATCTTTTTTGTTAAAATTATTAAAAGTGAACCTATTCTGTTGGTTAATACGAGTACTTTTTTACGAAATGGGAAACATATTGAGAAGAGCGGAAAGTGTTGGGGCTGAAAAATTCTCGAATGGCGACTGAGAACTGGACGCAGTGCCGTACGTCCGTTAGCGCAGGACCAATCGAAACAAAGATCCTTGATATAGATCTATGCCCAGCTGTAGACGTCGTAAGGTTGATCTCATGATAATAACCAAATGAAATGACAATTAGGTAATAGCCGCTTCTCGCTTATATTTTACCCCAAAATCTTTAATGCCTTCAACGAGGCGTGTCGAGGGACCGCGGCAACTCATGTCTGACGTATGTTTGTGCGACTCTCGAAATATCTTGGTAACGACCACCTCGTCGTAGCGAAGAATGAGGCAGACACTAGGAAGGTTACTCAGCTTTCAAAGAGGTTTTTGACGGGAACAAAGACTGGCGTTTCGACCTCTTTTGTATATAAATTATCTTTGATAACTACTTGAAAATGGAAAACGCTTTTGTAGCCAATAGTCTACTTTTTCGCGTTAAGAGGTTAAACTCACTTTAACAAGTTATTATTATTATATGAACCCATACTGCAAATAAATATTTTTTTACAAACAAAAATACGTAACTGTAATATTCCTTAGAAAAACAAAAAAATAATGCCACTTTTATGTAGATACCTTCATATAAAATGAAATCTTTTTAGAATGAAAACGTGAACAACAACTAGTAGAATCATAACTGATAATTGATATACAGCATTATGTTTAGTGTTATTCTTATAAACATATTATTAAAGGAGCTTTTGTTCCAAAAAAAACAGCACTAATAATCATGCCTCGAATCCCGTAGTAATAATCTTGTGGAGAGCTTGTTAAAGAATGTTTTCAATATTTTGGCACTGTCTATTCTGCTCCCACTGCTGGAACTCAGTCTTTATCCATGGTTTAACATAATAATTAGAATGAACATAACCCCCTCGCAGGCCTAGTGCGGCAATTATAACTGGTGAATGAGCGCGCTCCTTTTCTAAATGACTGATAACCATTTAACCAAAGCTAACCCAAAAAAACAGCATGCTCATTTTTTGAAAAAAGAAAGAAAGAAAATCATTTATTAGCAACACTCAAAAGTATGTTATTGATTAAGTATGTAATAAATATATTTTATGAGAACGTGCCACACCATGTCACTGAACTGCCTCCAGAGAAATTTATAACAGCTGTTACACAGTTATAAAAGGAGGTTATAACAAAAAAGATAATTCCTTAAAAGACAAAAATGGGTAAAGAAATCATGGCTTCTACTTGAATAACCATAGGTACTTCTTTTGTATCGTTAGAAAAGTTTCCTTAAAACAAGAACTTGTGTTCACATAAAAAAACAATAAAACAGCCCTTGCCCAATCTCTTGCGATTTCCTCTCGGCACAATGTTTCTAAATCCCGGCGTAGGACTAAGAAAGCTTATACATATTGTTGACTTTCAATGCATGCATTGTAAATGCTCATGCTGAATAAAAGACATTTAACTTTGTTGTTACTTTATTGATAACGCGGATGGATAACGCGGAAAAAAAAGAAGAATTCGTTTTTAATCACACACACTCAATCACACACAAAAATACGAGTATTTTTAAAATCAGCCTCGCCACCTTAGGAGTTCATTGATATTCTTACATACAAACTAAAGAATTATATAAGGGTACTAGTTGACCCGGCCACGCGTTGCTGTGCCGACTGCAGCGTCATCTGCCGGACTGATTTGTGAATTTAAACCATTCTCAGATCCCCTTGAACACACACAAAAAAATTCATTCAAATCGGTCCAGCCGTTTAGGAGGAGTTCAGTGACATACACACTCACAGAAGAATTATATATATAAAGATATAGTTATGTACAATTTCTGTATCACAGTGATTGACCGCAATGAACTCCGAATCTATTCAACCAATTTTGATGTTTTTTTTTATAATTTTGCTGCATCTTTTCTAACTTAGGACATAGGATGGTTTTTATTTGAATTCATAATTTAAAAAAAGGAAATTATAATAACTGAGCCACAGCTACGCATGGGCGGGTCAGCTATACTTTGTCCAATGTAGGATGATACTTTTGACAGTTGACACCAATATAGAGGGTATAAAGTTGCTGATGGGGTGGCCTTTAACGGACCGGTTGGAAGCATTGCACTCACCCCACTGTCTGGGTCGATGCCTGAACTGTACTCAGGCATCACCGAGTCGTGAAGGGGCCTAAAGCAGGCCAACCACCGGACCGCAGTGGTGACTCCCAAAAAGGGACCCACAAGGTCACACGGCGGAGTGTAGTACAGCGGGGGGTTTTAGTGGGTATGCCCGAATGCCCGTCAGCCTTCGTGTCGGGTGAGCCCCACATAACCCCACCGCCCGCCCAACGGTGGGGTATGCATTTCCCCTCGAGAAAAAAAAGGGAATAAAGTTGCTATTGCAATGTCAAGCCAAACATAAGGAAACAAACGCAACCTTAGTACGTAGCAATAAGGAAGTGATACCTGTCAAAAGTATAATCCTAAATTGGACAAAGTATATATATATATATATATATATAACTTAAGTATAGTTTTTAAATTCTAATCATAAAAAAGGTTTGTAAATTTAGTAATAAAAATAACTGGATGAATTTTGAGTTGTGTAACGATTAGATTATCATTTATAATTGAGGAATTGAGTAACCAACTGTAAGGAAAGGGACGTAAATGAAAAATCGATTTACCACTGAAATAGAATTAACATAGAACCACGTCCAATTATGTTGATTTAAAATAAACTGGCAGCAGCGCTAGAAATAACTAAATAATGTAATACCACTAGTTCTCGGGAGATTCCAGTTTACTTTCAGTCGTTATGTAAAAAAACTATCTTTACTTTCAATTTTCAAGAAGAAATATCACGACTAATAATATCTGTGAATTTCAGCTTCGAACTGAATTAAACAATATTATTGATATGAACTTGTTATCCTTAAAAGCAATGTCAAGATCAACATATATGAAGGCTTGTTGGCCTTGTTTATTGGTGATTACCATTAAACAAAATATGCGCAATTCCAATTCATTTAATAGGTAACTGGCCAATTTGACGTCGGAATGAGCGTAACTTATTTAAGGTTACATGTAAAAATATTTTTTATCTTTTTAAATATTTAGATAGCAAATATCTTGCGCTCTGTTGCAACTAGAAGCAACTGATAAGAGACGAGTGATCGATTATTCGACGCTTACAATTTATGAATGACGTTTGATAGGGAGATATGTACTAATTGTATGTTGTATACAATTAGTGATGGCGAATAAAAGCTAATTTAAATTAAACTTGATGTTATTAATGAACACACTACTAAATTTGGTGTTAATACTAACTCATCCACAATCATCAGTATAAGACTGTTTTAACATCATCATAATTAGTATAATGTCCCGATTACTGGAGCACGGATCCTTTTAGACGAAAACACCATATGAAACTAAGCTTTTCATTTTTACTTAACAATGGACAAATGAAAAATAAAACAGCTAGGCTGTAAATAATACGTTTTCTATTAAAATAAACTATTTTCACATAAGCTTTGAATATTAATTTATAAAGAAATTTCTTGGAAAACCATACTGATTCAGAGTTACAGAACTTTTATTCAGTTAGAGCAAAATTGCTTTCTATATCTCGGAAATACGATTCTAAGGGTTTCATTTTAATTTATAAAATTAATTGCAAATTATAATAACCGAGCCACAGCAACGTGTGGTCGGGTCAGCTAGTATCTAAGGTATGAAAGACGAACCTGTAAAGGCGCGCACGTGTCCAAATAAAAATCAAGACGCCAGTAGAAGCGTTATGAAAAGTGGGAATCCAACCATGTGGGAAGTCGCTTTTCCAGATTTCTCATCCCGATCGAATAAGCCGTGCAAAAGAGACAAGCGTGTGTGCAAACTCATTTATACGCATTCTTTCACTCTACGTGCCTATACTCGTGAGCGTCTTATCACGAGCTTCACTAACGTTCTTCTGCATTCTACTTCTGCTTCCGCCCCACGTACTCACGGAAACCAGTGTTTTTGTTCGAATATATCTATTTTCAGCGATAAAGTAATCTGACATATTGTACTTTTGTTTTTTACCTTAAACGTAAACTGTCGGCAATTTTGTTTTAATCCAGTGTCCTCAAATTTCTCCTAGCATTATCAATCTTCTCGGATGGTTACTTCAATTAATGTTAATAAATGGAGAAAAATTAAATAATGATTTTCAATTAAGATTTATTACATAATATAATCAATTAACAATCAAAACTTACAAGTGAAACGAAACCTTATCACAACAAATTGCTATTGGGTAGTCGTAGTACTGATTGGCATTGCGACGGACCCCGCTCCGTTAAATTCGGAAATCTGATCAATGCCCCGTTAATTTGCTAGGAAATGTTTGTACAGTCCCTACAGATTTACAAGTCAAATGTCATACAGTATAATACGTGTGCAAACATAACATGGCTGAGTAACTCTGCATCTGATATTCATACGACATTGAAATTAAACACTTTTTATCGAATTACGAAGCGCGTTTTTGTCATTTTCTTGTTTAATTTTGCTATTTATTGTTTATGCTTTGAATCTTTCTAATGGACTGTGTTTGCACGGTGACTAAGGTAAAGGTTGACTATTATTGCAATGGTTTAATGGGCAAAGTGCAGCCATACAGGCCATATCTAGCTCATTGTGGGCAATGATCCAGTCTAACGTGCCTTTGTAACGTTAAAGTGTGCTTCAAACCATCAATCGCTAACATTAAAAAGGGCAGAGCTGAGCAGGCGAAAACAATCATTAATGTGCTTTTGGATACTATTATCCTTCACAGCCACATCCACTCGCCATACATAGTTATTATTGTCATTGTCATTATCAGTCTATTAATGTTTCCTGTGCTAGGACTCAAGAATATATGTTTCTTACCAATTTTCCTTAAAGGAAATAGCCTTTGGATCAAAACCCTGCAGGCAAATTGACCAGAGCCTACTATAATGCGCCCTTACATTGATTGGGTGCTTACGTTTGTGAGCGTAACTAGAAACAACGGCTTGTCGAGTTCCAAAGCATAAAGTATAAAGTTAAGCTTGTGCATGATGCGGATCGATTCTTAGTGTTTAACAGAAAGTGTAAAGTTGTTTTACTAACAATTACAATTATTTACAAACAGATTGGATTGTATGTTATATAAATGTTTAGTTTTGAAGTACCTACATATCTCCACTGCTCGATTTAAGTATCCCAAGATAAATTTTACAGAGACACCTTTATAAAAATTGCAAGAAACATCTTAAAAAGATTTTGTGAGATCTTCACGAAATTGTTTTATTGTTCTTTTGTTTATTGCTTTACTGCTACATGATTGCCACTGTGGCGTATACAGTCGCCCAGCTTAACGCAGTTACCGTTTCGTTTTATTGGCTTCCATTCCGAACTAAAAATTAGGTACGTTCTGTTATTTTCAATTTGTTATGTTATTTTCAGTACAAAATAAGTCTTAATGCCTTTTTTTATATAAAATAATTTTAAAATCCATCTTCTAATTAAACAAATATTTAATCGCAACATCAAAAATTAATTTATATACCATATATTATATTGCATAAGAATTTGTTTATATATAAGCATATGTGCTACGTGCACGATATGCAATAAAAATTGTAAATGTCTATGTCAATAATCATTTCTTATCGATATTATATATACAAAGACTGAAAAATAAAACGTAAAAAAATGGTAACTTGCCTTCCTGAGTTACTTTCTATTTGAGTAGCTTATTTAAGTAATTATTAAAAATAGTTTATATAAAGTAACTAACTGACCTGGCAAACTTCGTACCGCCTTACAATCAATGAATGACGTATTACAGATAAGCTGAACTTAATTTATGATTTTATGTTAGTAATACAATGAATACAAAATAAATATGATATTTAATATTTTATTAATATAATAACATAAAAAGAAATATAATAGCACAAAAATTAATTAAATCAATCGCGTGGCAGCAATACATAATTGAATTAGGCTATGTACAATTCTCTTCATTGAAGCACCTTTTAATATACTCGTAATGCATTAATTGTTTTTTATCAAGCGCAAAAACAAATATGACCAAGAGAAAAACATGAATTTTTAAGTTAGACCACAAACAGTCAAGGATTGGTCTTGTGATTTGTTAATCGTCATGCCGAAGACAAGACAAATCGAAAACTGAATTCGTTTAAACTCAAAGGGCCTTTGGGATCATTGCCATCATCGAAATGAGAACTAACTCATCTTTAAATTTTCCTTTGAGTATCGTCGCGTCGATCACATTACCCACAGTTTTCTCCACCATCACCAAGCTCGTTCCATTGCATAATTTCGGTTGGTTTAGATTTAGAAGCATGATGACTATCGGGTCCACCATCAGTTGTAAATTGCGCGATGGTAAACCAGGCTCCAAGGAGTTTAAAAATTCAGTCGGGTAATTAGTGGCTCCGTCTTCGTTTGTTGCACAGTCAATAGATTTAAATGAATGCAGAGTACCAACGATTTGATTCTGAATTATAAAGTTTAAGTCATTCACATCTTTATATTCTTAGATGCCAAAATTACTCGCTCGCTTAACCATTTGTTATTTTTGTGGTTATCAACGATGTTCGGGAATACTTTGCTGATAAGCTCGTCTTTCGATGAGATGAAATTGCAAAAATTCTAAGGAAATGAAATCAATCCGCTCGATTCGTCGACAAAAAGACAGCCATTACCGCAGATGGGCTATTCAACAAGGCAACTCTCATGTTTGCTGCTAGTTGAAGTTTCTTCACATAGCACCACAGATTTGATGATTTGAGGCATGCGTTTATTTCATCGGCAGCAATCGATCTTGTATTGACTGGCTGTTGATTAGACTGACCAATGCATGATGTTCATAAAGCAGTTGCTGTAGATCTTAGAGAAATGCTCTTTTCAATGCTGTGTTGATCTCTTGACACCGATCAAGTTGCTCCTCCATATTGCCCATGAAATGAATATTTGTAAGAATTATTTTGTGCATCTTCAAGAGGTCACCATCGAATTGGATCATTACAGATCCAATTCGATGGTGAATCTGGACTTGAATCTGTAAATTGAGAGCAAAGTCAGTATTACTGATTTAAAATCTAATGTTTCTAATGACAAATACAGATACTTAACAAACTCCATTTTAGCCAATTTTTTATCATAGTAGAAAATTAAACTCTTACTCTTTAACATGAATTACCTTGAAAATAAATTACATTTCAAAATAGCCATTGTATTTTTAAATGTCGTGATTATGGTGTTTTACCACGAAGCAAGGAAAGCAATGGCTCTGGTGGCGGAACCAATAATGGCAATTTCACTATGCCACATTGGTTTCTCCAGCAAACTTCAATGACCCTCAATGCCCCCAAACTATGTCCATTAGACCAATGCAAACGAAAGGATGCGAGCTGTAGTCAATTGTGCAATCGTATAGAAACGCTGCTCAATTCAAATTTAACACTTCAAGTGTATTTCTTCTTTCTATAGTTTATATAAAGTAATTGTCGTGTGATGCCAGCAGGGTAGCATAGTATCCCAACCTAACCCTCAAAAATGGCGACTCATGATACTGGAGGTACACCTTTCACTACAAGCCACAAAATAGGTAGTATCATTTTCTGAATCATGACGTTTTACTATGATTGCCGACCCGCAGAATTTAAATTCAGATTAGTTACAAAAAAAAGAGAGGGGTGGTTCTGTTTTCATCTGAGCAATTTCCACACATGCAAAGTATGCGTGCAAGAATTAATTCAAAATGAATCATTAAATAATCAAATATTTTTCTCATAAAAGAAAATTAAAATATCTCCCGTACAAGGAAAGTTTATTTATGTGATTATTGGTTGGTAATTAAATATCATGGCAGTTACTAGTTTTTCATTTTAATTTCTTTAAAATTTTAAGTGTAATTCTTTTCCTAACTTTTATAATATTATTATACCTATTTATGACCGTTATTATTATTATAGCTATTTATGTCGTCGACCGTTAGGTGCAGCGGTAGTGATCCTGCTTGTCGCATCGACGGTCCTGGGTTCAAAACCAGGAAGGGGCAGATGTTTGTATGATGAATACGAACATTTTTACCTAAGTCATGGGTGTTGTTATATATTTCTATGAATATTACATATCTATATATCATGTATGTATGTCTATCCGTTAACCGAGTATTCATAACATAAGCCTTACAGTGCTTACTTTGGGCTAGGCTAATTGGTGTGAATGTAAGAAATATTTATTTATTTATTTAACAAATATGTCTGATTATTATGAAAACGACCGACTCGTTAGTCACAACTCTGTATTTCAAGGGAGATACAAAATTAAAATAGTCTAGTATTCTTACGACCAACCGTTTACAACTGCGGCCATATAAACTATACGCCAGGTCTCCCAAGGTGGTGCTCAAACGAACGCTAAGCGGTTTTTGATGTCGTTCCCGCGGACGCCTCGTAAACGCGCATGTTCTGTGTTTCGACCTTTCCAGAAAATGTTTTTGCTGCTTCGTTGGGACAAAGCAGCCCCTAACCTATGAAAGTGTAGTTTTGTCGTAAATAAGCCCAGAAGTGGATAGTAAGGGTTATATATGGGTATGTACTGCCACTATATAAAAGCGAACAACAATCTAGGCTCTCTTTTAAAAAACAAAAATATTGAAACTTTGGAAATATAATGTAATACATAATAAGTTAATGTTTACTTTTTAAAGGATAAGTAGTATAGTTAATAGTGAAAATTATAATCAGGTGATAAGTTGTTTAATTAAATCACAATATTTTTTAGAGTCTATTAGGTGATATTCAAAAGGTTTTTAAGTATCTTTTTTCCTTAGTTTTATTTACCAAATACCTACAAATCTTTGAGACCTAATTTTTTACGTGTAGGTATGGTTAAGAACTAAGTTTTTTTTGCATCTATCATGGTTACGATGTTCAATGTTTACTTTTGGGGTTCATTAACTAAATTTCCCTCCGTCAAAAAAGGGTTTATTAACTGAAAAAGTTTTTTTTACGGAATAACTTAGTTTTCTTTTTCATATAGATACTCTTTATCAAAAAGCGAAGTAGTATTAAGTTAAAATGAGGATCAAATATTTAGGATCTGTAGATAAAAGAGATTTGACCATTGAAGCTGTTAAATCTTTAAGTTGAATCAGTCAAATATACAGTTATGCAGTACACTTTCAAGTAAATCATATCCATGTAGAGCGGTAGAAATCTTGCAAGATGAGAAGATTCAAAGCACAAATAAAACGAAATTTTTTTGTGATACTTTCAAGTCATTCTTTATAATCATTATCTTTTATTTTCTCGTTTAAGAACTTCCGTTATGCTACCTTAGCGATCCTGCAAATTTGTACTCAATTTCGCCTTAAAGTTCTACACTAACTAAATTCTGAGAAAAACTTAAAAAAGTGATAATATGTCATCAAAACTAAAGTTAAAGATCTAAAGATCGACATAAATCCTACGCAAAACTGTCTCTATAACAGCCAGACTCACACTTCTTCATTTTATTATTCGACACATATCTGGTACTTAAGATATATAGTTTTCTAAGTAGATACTTAAAATCTTCATTACCTACAAAACAGATGAACACAACAATTTGGTTTAACGGTCGAAAGCGATATAACACCACCTTTAACACGTTTATTAAAAAAGTAATCAACTTGACGTAAATTTTAACTTGATATTGCGTCGTAAAAATGCGATCGTAAAGCGTCACTAATCTCAAATAAGCTAATGGGAGAGACGTTCGATGATCTAACCGTATTACTTCTAGGAAATTACGTGCTTTTTTATTTAAAAATGGAACGTGGTTTAAAAAATATACGAGGAAGCATACATCATCCTAAAGATTAAACGCAACGTTTGAATATTGAAAGCAAATATTTGGAGTACATTTTTTGTACGCCTGTGTAACAAATATTTACGAGGAATATGTAAATGGAAGCGTCGATTAATGCTATGTTGGTTCAATTCCGAACGGTGTACACTCGTTTATAAATACAAACTTAATTTTCCTGAAAGTAGACTAAAACTTGCTGGATGTTTGAAATAAATCGTATTTCTTACAACTTCATGCTAGCTGAGGCGGAAATGAATTTTATCCGTGAAAGTGGGTGTTAATAAAAAGTCTTAAAAGTTGTTCGTGTGGACTAAATTATAATCTTATTTGCTAATACTAGCATTCGTGTAGTATTCTTGTTAAATTTTTTTTTTTGAAGCTTATTCTAATACAATTGGCAAATTTTAAATAATATTCGAATAGGTTAATAAATAATTGCTTTTATAAGTACCCGTATTTTTTTTTAGTTTTAATTCAATGCTAATAGTGATTCTCTGGTATTGCCTTTCTTTGTGCCTGTACCTGAAACGTATTTTTTCACCTCAAAAAACATTTATTAAACTTCAAAAGTTAACAGAACGTGTCTCTGATTTATAAGCCATTTAACGGTATCGTCACGGCTTATAAATCTCTGTTAACTTGTTGCGGTACTGAATTAACATCTTCTTGCGGTTGAGGTGTTATTTTATTCTTTAATGCATTTTGTTTGCCATGAATAAATCACGACCACGGTGCGAATACACAAAAGAAAAAAAATTTGAAGGAATTCAATGATAAAAGTCATTTTACAAGTAATGCCTGGTGATATTTTAGGGGAAAGTTTATCCGGCACATTTGAAATTCGATGCTTGAAGAAATGTTTTATATTGCAACGTTTGCATTGTTCTATAGAGATGATTTTTTTTTACCTTAGCTCAACTTATTTTTTGAAGATTATTATTATTTTAGAGTACGTTTTGATAGATCAGATTATTGTGGAATTTGCTGTTTATAAGTAGGTAGAAATTAAACAAGCAAGAATTCAAACAACACAAACAACCAACTTGATATAGGACCACAGAGCACCTTGAGAAATTTAGTAAACTCCAAGTTGCTTTGTGAAGACATCATGTCTTCATCATGTGCTTCAGACTAGCCATATAAAAGCTTTGTTTACATGTCAACTAAGATTTACTCAGTATGTAAAAATATTTTAATTTAAATTATAATTTGTCGGATAATCCACATTAATTATTCAACATTAATACGTTTTGTTTTGTTGTGCTATCCATCGGTAGTGTTTCCAGCAGAGTGGCATACTTGGTACTCAGAATATCGTCACGGTATTCGTTGACGGTCATCCAGGTATACGCTCCAACCTCGAAACACGACGATGACGAAGTGGAGGCTATGTATGAGGAGATTTCTAGGGCCATACATAGTCACAAATCCCACTACACGGTTGTGATGGGGGACTTCAATGCAAAGTTGGGGAAGCGCTGCGGTGACGAGTTGAGAGTGGGGCAATTTGGATTTGGAGAACGGAACGACAGAGGCCAGATGCTGGCGGATTTTATGGAGAGGGAGAACCTCTATATGATGAACTCCTTCTTCAGAAAGCCTGCAACTCGCAAATGGACCTGGATAAGTCCCGACGGCAAGGTCAAAAATGAGATCGATTTTATCATGTCAACGAGGAAGCAAATATTCAATGACGTCTCTGTGATCAACGCTGTTAAGACAGGGAGCGATCACCGACTGGTAAGAGGCACATTGAATATCAACGTGAAGCTTGAAAGATCGCGACTGATAAAATCTAAGCTCCGACCAGTGCCGACCCAGATTCAAAACCCCGAGCGCTTTCAGCTCGAGCTCCAGAACCGCTTCGAAAGTCTTATTATGAGATCTTAGTAGTATGCATAAGTTAGTTTAATATTATGTAGTGATAATCAATCTGCCAATAAATCAGTTAAAAACACAGATTTTCTCTTCAGTACCCTTGATTCACTTGGATGGATAGATCTGGGTGCATTGAGTGTACCAAATAGTATTATTTTTCACAGGTGAATAAAAAATGTCCTTATGTTGACTCAATTAATCCAACCTATGCAGATTATTATCAAAGCTCTGCTCTAGTTATAACGCTAGTTTATTGATAGAGCACCCACTGTACAAGAGCATTTATAATTTTCGAAAAAATGAACTATTACTCTGATTTATTCCAAATCATTAACATAAAATGTTTTATAACGTACCTTACTTTCTACTGTATCTTATCACCTAGACAAAGTAACTTTAGTCGAAGTTTTTCTATTGTTAGTTAGTTTTACTACTATTACTATTTCTGAAATATATTTGTTTTTTTACACAAATTATATGAAATAAAATTATATTTTGTAAAATTATGTGTTTATTACTCAGACGGTGATATCACCTAGGTGAATAAATTCTACTGAAACAGATCATCGCAGACAAACAAAACGTATTCATTACAACTTCGAGTGTAACGTTCCCAGCATTTACTGGAGCGGGTGTAACATGGGCGTTGGACATAATTTTCCTCTTGTCCATGTTCATCTTAAGACCCACTCGTTGGGATGCGTTACTGAGATCTTCGAGCATGGTGCTCAGGCTTAACAAGGTCTCAGCCATTAGGACCACATCATCGGCAAACCGAAGATGCGTCAGGTACTCGCCGTTGATGTTGATGCCAAGTCCATTCCAGTCCAGAAACTTAAAAATATCCTCCAACGCAGCAGTTAACAGTTTCGGAGAGATAACGTCTCCCTGTCTCACTGCTCGCTGTAGTTGGATAGGATTAGAGCTCTGGCTCTGTACTCGGACCGACATGGTGGCGTTCTCGTACAGGCACCTTAACACTTCGATATACCTGTAGTTAGTGTTGCCCAAATTCAGTCTTGGTCTTGCAGTCTTGGTCTTGTTCTTGCGTTTTTGCAAGACCAAGACCAAGAACAAGACCGCGTATTTTTAGCAAGACCAAGACCAAGACTGACCGTGCAAGACTTGAGCAAGAACAAGACTAAGCCTGCAAGACTCTTGCGTCTTGCAGCTAGGACTTAGCGCTATTTCACGGAGTAGTTAGGTGTAACAGTTCGGTGTATAGGTACGCTTAGGAATTCTATGAGACGCAAAAAACTGTATCAAAGAATATGAAAAACTGGATCTATGCGCATTACGACTAATACCATAAACATACCTACATAGCGAATAAAAAAATATCCATTAAAATCAAACTGAGTGCATGCATAGTTATGTTTTAACCATCGGCACTTTGATAATGCGGCATCAAAGGTTTTGTACTTACTTCTCAAAGAAATTTGCTGCTTTTCGGAAGCACATGGTTATAATACACGCGCCGGCGGCTTCTTTTGAAATCATATACAACAATCGTTGCCGCCGCGCCGAAATCACAACATTTGACACTATTTGATTGCCGCCACAGGGCGTAGGCGTAGGTATACTCATGCAAAATAATTTCGAATTTTAAGAGTACCTACAGGTGTTCCAAAGAATAAATAAGTTTCAGAGTGCTTATAATGAAAATGAATACATTATACTGATCACGCAAGTAGTATTATGATTAGAATAAAATGGTAAGGATAGGTAGTAGATGTCATAATAATTTATTCTAGTAAGTATATATTATAATATTGATTATATGGTTTTAAACTAATTACTTAGGTACTATTATTGTACATTTAGTCATTATATTTCTTAAGTTTTTACAAGAAAAAATAGCAAAAAAGTGTTCAAATATCACCCGTTTGATAAATATTGTAGCCACTTTTAAATATACTTGAAACGTGTAAAAAAATTCTACATAATTAATAAAATAATATAAAAAGCGTAGGTACTTACCTACTAATAAAATAAAAAGCCTGCGATTTATTATTAGTAAATAATCACGGCAGCCGAGAGTGTGTCTCCACTTTTGAATACATAAATCATAACCAGATCACTAGAGCCACTTCAAAAAAGAAATTTGTAATTCCTAGGGTTCAAAATTATTTTGGTGACAGAACTTTACAGAAGCGTATACCATATCTTCTTAATTCGTTGCCCGAAACTATTAGATGTGAAACGGATAAAAATAAATTTAAAAAAATATTAAAAGATTATCTGATGACTACTATTTAACACAACAATTGTATGTTTTTATTTATTTTTTTGCATTCACAATGCAATATTTCTATAAGATATAAAATACGTGTGTAAAAAACAACCACGCCTCCGAGCCCATCTGAGGGCTCGGAGGCGTGGTTGTTTTTTACACACGTATTTTATATCTTACAACAATTGTATCTTATTATTATCACCGCTAAATTTTCCTTCAGTTTGTTGTAATTCAGTCTAAATCCAATTATTGTGCACTTAACTTTACCTGATACAGTTATAGTTGTATTATATACCTACATAATTATAATTATAAGCTAAGAGACTAAAGATCCCTCAGTCAAACCGACAAGTCGGTTTTGTGGGACTAAATTGTATCTTTGTATTTTTTTTTCTTGTATATGAAATAAATAAATAAAAAAAAATAAATAAAAAAAAAAAAAAAGTATTTACAAGCAGTGCCCGCGACTTCGCCCACGAAGAATAGTAACTTTGGAGGTATAGTGACGTTCAGGATTTATTTATTTATTTTAAAACTTCTGTCATCAAACATACAAACAAACTCTTCAGCTTTATAATATTAGTATAGATTAGTATAGATGTACGCCAAAACATTCACTTATATGTAAAGAATAGTGATTGGCACTAATTCTTTACATATATTTTATTCACGCGTCGCGTCTGTACAAGTAGGTAATAATCTGTGTTTGTACGCCGCACGCGGCATCGTTTGATTTGCGGCGGCATCCTTTTAATAGAGCCGGCACGTGGCGAGGCGGCGCGGTAGAAAGCAAGGAAACGTACTATAAACAAAGGAATTATTTTAATTCCAGTCATTTCCAATTGAGCTGTGCTTCGAGTCTAACTTAATAATTGTTTTTACTAATTCTTGTTGTTTTCTAAAAACGTATCACGTGTACAATTTAATATGAGTGACGAAGATTCAAATTATTCTAGTCCGAGTAACGAGAGTTTGAGTCACAGATCTAAAAGACCCAAAAGCAAATTTGAGGAGTTTTTCGAAATAATTCATGCATCCCAAACTGCCTTGTGTAAATTGTGCCAACATAAAAAGACTGAAATAAAAATGAAAAACAGAAACACTTCAGGCTTAAGGAAACATCTAATATCTTTCCACAAAAAGGAATCACAAATATTTCTTCCTGTTAAACCAAAATTAAGTGGAGATATCACAAGCTTTTTAGTAACCGCTGGAAGAAGTGGACAGGTAAGAATATATTTTTTTTATATGAAAACTCCAGGAACTCAAAAAAGTCTTTTTTGAACAAATGACTTTAAACTGACTTCGGAATATTTTATAGATATTGATAAAATAGTAATACATAGGTACATATTTCGCGTCATTTTTAACAATGGTCGAAATTGTCGCTACGGGAATTTTAACTCCGCGTAGCTGTTCATGCGATACTTTCAAAAACGCCATTAACTTACGTAAGTATTTTTGAGTTAGTGGTGTTTTCATCTAGGGGTGCGACATATTAAGTATGTAATTATCGTCTTAAATATTTTTATAAACACCTATATTTTCATTTGTTTTCATAATCGGCCAGTAACAACTAAGTACTTTATTTTGGTAAATTACAGTACAGTGCAACCTTAATATAACAAATGTCAATTTAACGATTTTCTCGATTTAACAACAACAAACCTCCTCCTCCTAAACGCTCAAACCTAGTATGTTTTAAATAATAACACAAGATTTATTGTTTTATTTCAGTCGGAAAACAGCAGTGACAACATCACGACAGCTACAGTTGATTGGGTAGTGAAAAAATATCTTCCCTTCTCATTTTTCGATGACGAAGCTACACAAGTATATTTTCGACGTATTTGCCCTAATATGGAGTTTCCTAAAAGGTCTACACTTAGAAGGAAAGTCAAAGAGCGATTTGAATAGCTCCAATTTAATCTCAAGGAACGACTTCAACAATTATCATCTAAAATGTCATTTACCATTGATGGGTGGACGTCAATTGCTGGTAGGAGTTACTACGGGGTTACTATGCATTATATAGACAACGAATGGAAGTATCGATCTGTAGTTCTTGATTTTATACCATCACGCGGTCGACATACTGGGGAAGATATTGCAACGATTTTCCATGAATGTTTATTGGAATATGGCATAATTGATAAAATACAAGGTATCACGGTCGACAACGCAACTGCAAATACCAAATTTATGTATGAACTGGGCAAACAGTTGCCACACTTTGATTCAGACAATCAACATTTCCGGTGCTTTGCTCACATTTTAAACCTTGGTGTACAAGATTTATTAGAGACCTTAGCATTACACTGTGAGTCTGACACTAACGCGCAAGATCAGCAGTATGAAGACTATGCAGACGAAACTGAGGAAGATGAAGAATATGCACCAAATATTGCTGACTCGCGTACATCTGTAACAAAGTTACGCAGTATTTCCAGTAAAATAAAAAGAAGTGAGATAGTGAAGAAGAAGTTTCAGTCTGCTTGTGAAGCAGCTGGCGTGCCATCAAATCTAAATGCCATTCTTGACTGTCCAACAAGATGGAATTCCACACATGATATGATTGGATTTGGTTTAAAAGTGAGAGCGGGCATTAACATATTGTGCAGTTCTGTCACCGAATTGAATGATTTTCAAATCACAGCTAGTGAATGGCAGGTACTCGAAAAATTACATAAATTTCTAATAAACTTTAAACTTTTAAGTACAAAACTTGGTGGAGACAAATATGTTACATTACCGCTAGTCATTGTATCATTCAATCTCTTGCTAGATAAAATTGAATCCATGGTAAAACAGTTAGATGAGAAACCTAATCGATCTGAAGTGGATGAAAGGCTCATTCTAGCTTTCCAAGCAGCTCGAGACAAAATGCTTAAACATTATAAGAAGAGCAACTGGATTTATTGTACTTCTTTAATTTTAGACCCAAGGCATAAGGCTCAGACTTTTGACCTGACAATGTGGGGGAAGCAACTTAAAACAGAAAGTCTGCGCAAGTTCAATGAACTTTATGAAGAATATAAAAGTCTACACTCACTGAACAAATCTCTGGAATTGCCAAGAAAAGAAAATAAAGTATGTGATGAAGATGAAGACATTATAGACTTTGATAAACTCTATGAATGTCCCTCGACGTCATCTGGATCTTGTCTTCAAGGCTTAGTGATAGACGAGTTGGAGGAGTACCTGAGAAAACCAAGAACTGCCAGCTCGGAAGACATTTTAGATTGGTGGAGGACGCATGAGACAGAGTATCCGACTTTATCGAAGATGGCCCGTGATTTTCTCTCAATACCTGCAACTTCAGTACCTGCTGAGAGATTATTTTCTAAAGCATCATTAGTAATTAGAAAACATAGAAATAGGTTAAGTGATGAGTCAGCCAGATGGTTACTTTGTATTAATTCTTGGTCAAAAGAATTGATATAAAGTAACATAACCTAATGATAAAGCTGTTGTGTACTGTTATGTTTGATTTGTGTTGTATTTTATTTTTGATTGAAATAAATGATAAATCATAAAACTCTTTTATTAAATTTCATGCAAGTTGAGGGTTCAATCTCTTTCTAGACAGACATTGTTATTTAAAATACAGTCAAGTTATTGTAATTAATTTGTTTTTTTACATGTTTTAGCAAATGTAAGCTTATAAATCATAAATGTTTATTAAGAAACAGTTACTTCCATGGAAAACGACATATAGGTCAGTTGATTTTTCGACTTTCTTATCAAATCTTCAGTTATTTATTAATCTGATTGATCTTTACTATGGCTATGTTAATTCAAGCTCACAATGTTCCAATTCTAATACGTTTTTCTAAGATTTAAAGTAAACTTTAATAAATAGCAATAGACTAATAGGTAATTGCAAGACTTGCAAGACTCTTGCTGCAAGACCAAGACCAAGACCAAGACTGCAAGCGCAAGACCAAGACCAAGACCAAGACCAGGTGTATTGGCGCAAGACCAAGACCAAGACTGGCTAAGTCTCGTCTTGTTCTTGCATTTGGGCAACACTACCTGTAGTCCACTTGGCACCTCTGGAGAGACTGCAACACCGCCCAAGTCTCGATCGAATCAAAGGCCTTCTCATAGTCCACAAACGCCAAGCAAAGTGGCCGATTATACTCTTCGGTCTTCTGTATAACCTGCCGCAGCGTATGAATGTGGTCTATGGTGCTAAAGCCGTTTCGGAAACCGGCTTGTTCGGGAGGTTGGAAGTCGTCAAACCTGCGAGCAAGACGATTCGTAATGACCCTCGAAAACAGCTTGTAAACATGGCTCAGAAGCGAGATGGGTCTGTAGTTCTTCAGTAGGGTTTTGTCGCCCTTTTTAAAGAACAAAATCACCTCGCTTCTAAATCACCTCGCATTTAAATTGGCGAAGGTCGCTCGTCAGCGACTTCGAGATCTGTCTATTAAGCTGTCTATAACGTAGGGCATCCACTAAGTCTTGCAGTCTCATTTCATGTCAACGAGGAAGCAAATATTCAATGACGTCTCTGTGATCAACGCTGTTAAGACAGGGAGCGATCACCGACTGGTAAGAGGCACATTGAATATCAACGTGAAGCTTGAAAGATCGCGACTGATAAAATCTAAGCTCTAACCAGTGCCGACCCAGATTCAAAACCCCGAGCGCTTTCAGCTCGAGCTCCAGAACCGCTTCGAGACCCTTGATAACAGCATAGATGTGGACGATCTGAACGACCTGGTTGTGGATGCTGTCCGTACGGTAGGGTCAAAATTCTTCAAAACCCACCGTCCCAAATTGAAGAAACTCTCCGCACATACACTCGAACTCATGGATAAGAGACATGAAATGAGACTGCAAGACTTAGTGGATGCCCTACGTTATAGACAGCTTAATAGACAGATCTTGAAGTCGCTGACGAGCGACCTTCGCCAATTTAATACCGAGCGTATTAAAGAGGCCATAGAGCGGAACAAAGGCTCCAAAGTGTTCGCTAGAGATCTGTCTATTGGGCAAAGTCAACTGACGAGGCTGAAAACTGAGAACGGCAGTATCATTTCATCGACTCCTGAAATCCTGAGAGAGATTGAGAGTTTCTATAGGCAGCTGTATTCCAGTATCACACCAGGCCAAAGCAGAGCCCGAGATCCTAGAGCCAAGCTTACCCGACACTATACCGAAGATATCCCGGACGTCAGCCTGTACGAGATTAGAATAAGCCCTCAAACAGCTAAAGAACAACAAGGCGGGAGATGACGGAATTACAACAGAGCTTCTGAGAGCGGGCGGCACCCCGGTACTTAAAGTCCTCCAGAAGCTCTTCAATTCTGTCATCGTCCAGGGCAAAACGCCGAAGGCATGGAGCAGAAGCAAGGTGATTTTGTTCTTTAAAAAGGGCGACAAAACCCTACTGAAGAACTACAGACCCATCTCGCTTCTGAGCCATGTTTACAAGCTGTTTTCGAGGGTCATTACGAATCGTCTTGCTCGCAGGTTTGACGACTTTCAACCTCCCGAACAAGCCGGTTTCCGAAACGGCTTTAGCACCATTGACCACATTCATACGCTGCGGCAGGTTATACAGAAGACCGAAGAGTATAATCGGCCACTTTGCTTGGCGTTTGTGGACTATGAGAAGGCCTTTGATTCGATCGAGACTTGGGCGGTGTTGCAGTCTCTCCAGAGGTGCCAAGTGGACTACAGGTATATCGAAGTGTTAAGGTGCCTGTACGAGAACGCCACCATGTCGGTCCGAGTACAGAGCCAGAGCTCTAATCCTATCCAACTACAGCGAGCAGTGAGACAGGGAGACGTTATCTCTCTGAAACTGTTAACTGCTGCGTTGGAGGATATTTTTAAGTTTCTGGACTGGAATGGACTTGGCATCAACATCAACGGCGAGTACCTGACGCATCTTCGGTTTGCCGATGATGTGGTCCTAATGGCTGAGACTTTGTTAAGCCTGAGCACCATGCTCGAAGATCTCAGTAACGCATCCCAACGAGTGGGTCTTAAGATGAACATGGACAAGAGGAAAATTATGTCCAACGCCCATGTTACACCCGCTCCAGTAAATGCTGGGAACGTTACACTCGAAGTTGTAATGAATACGTTTTGTTTGTCTGCGATGATCTGTTTCAGTAGAATTTATTCACCTAGGTGATATCACCGTCTGAGTAATAAACACATAATTTTACAAAATATAATTTTATTTCATATAATTTGTGTAAAAAAACAAATATATTTCAGAAATAGTAATAGTAGTAAAACTAACTAACAATAGAAAAACTTCGACTAAAGTTACTTTGTCTAGGTGATAAGATACAGTAGAAAGTAAGGTACGTTATAAAACATTTTATGTTAATGATTTGGAATAAATCAGAGTAATAGTTCATTTTTTCGAAAATTATAAATGCTCTTGTACAGTGGGTGCTCTATCAATAAACTAGCGTTATAACTAGAGCAGAGCTTTGATAATAATCTGCATAGGTTGGATTAATTGAGTCAACATAAGGACATTTTTTATTCACCTGTGAAAAATAATACTATTTGGTACACTCAATGCACCCAGATCTATCCATCCAAGTGAATCAAGGGTACTGAAGAGAAAATCTGTGTTTTTAACTGATTTATTGGCAGATTGATTATCACTACATAATATTAAACTAACTTATGCATACTACTAAGATCTCATAATAAGACTTTTAGGATTACCGTCGTTCTACAAGCTTCGCTTATTAATAAATTCTTTACCTGAACAGTCTAAGTACCTGTAGTTGATGGCTCCTCTTAGTTTTTAGGAAAGTTTATCGAACTGTTGGAAACTATTGTGGAATTCGAAGAGTATTTATAAGACTAGAAATTATACAAAACAGAACTTCATAGAAATAATTTTAATTTATATTGTGCAATTCACCTTTTGGATTAAAAATAAAATTTATCAGTACCTCGTAATCCCAGCTACCAGTATACATTGCGTTTCTAACATAATAGTAAATCTTTATAAATACTAACTAGTTTCCAATATAATTAGTTTGGAAGTGTAGTGCATTGTAGTATTACTCCATTAAACTATTATCCAGGATTATCTCCAGCTATAAACATGATTAAATGAGAAGATAAGTTTGAATTTTATACCCACAAATTATATTATCACAAAACTGTCACAATAGTCTTGACAAGTACCCACAAAATATCTTAATTATTACTGTCAAACTCGAATTGACATCGACAAATTTGAAAGTGGCACTGCGATACTGTTGCCAGAAGCAAATAATTTGCCTGCTTTAGTACAATTGTCGGTGTAGGTCAACCATTAAGGACAATCAATTGTAGTACGTGCAAAAAAGCTTCGAATGTAAAGAAGTCCTTATAATTCGCTTGACATAGCCTCGACTTTTAATGGCCATTTGATTGAATCTGAAAATAATTCATCATAGAATACATATAAGGAACGCTTTAATAAGAAGGTGATTTCGGAATCTATTTTTCTTAATCCAGTGTCGGTGAACGAAGTTCAAAGAGAAATAATGAATTAAAAAATACTAATTCTGAGGGCTATGATGGTATATGCACAAAGATAGTCAAAATCTGTAGCTTCAAATTAGCTCCCATTTTAAATTTTAAACCTTCACCTTATAAATTTATCTTTTTAGTCAGGTACGTTTCCTGATTTGTTGAAACTATCGGTTATTAAACCTCTGCACAAAAATGGTGAAAAAGATGACCTTAGTAATTATCGTCCCATAACTTGGGTACCTGTGTTATCTAATGTGTTTGAAAGATGCATGTACAAATGATTAGTGAGTAACAAATTTAATGTTATTGACCCAAATCGATTCGGATTTCAAAAGGTCGTAGGTTTTTACGACATTGGCAATTTTAGCTCTTTTACGTACCATAGTACGTAAAAGAGTAAAAATATCTTTAAACAATAACAGTTACCCTACTGGTTTTTTGTCTTATCAAAGGCGTTTGATATAATAAAACATAAACTCTTACTGGGAAAGTTAGAATCCATAGGGATAAGAGGTCTAGCTCAACAATGGATATCATCTTACTTGTCGGATCGTCGCCAGTGTGTTGTCAAAGAAAGGAAAGGACAAGGAAATAAAAAATTAAGTGATGCCTTATACATCAAGACTTCAAGAAAATAGTATTGGCGTCCCTCAGGGAAGCGTTCTTGGACCAATATTGTTTATTATTTATTTAATGATATTTGTAATACAACTAGCTGACCTGGTAACACGTTGCCGTGGTAATGTTATTGCTATGGTAACGTTTTTGATACAATGGAAAAAGAGCGGACAGACAAACAACAAATTTGTGTTTTTAGAGTATATATTACCCATAAATGTATTTTATTCGCAGATGATATTATAGTTATAGTAACATCAAAAAAAAATATATAATACCATGAAACCTCTATTAATGATACATTGGACAAAATTATAAAATGGCTACTGTCTAATAAATAAAAAATAAATTTAGACAAATCCTGTTACATTCAATTCAATCAATCTAATACCAACCTACTACAGCCCTTTGATTAAAATGTGCTGTTCTTATAACGAAGCAGCGCGAAGTAGCAAAGACATAGATGTTTTAATGTCAATTTTGCACAGTATATGAGAAATTACGGATTTTTTTAAAAGACAAAAGTCCTCTTCTCTTTAAATGCTTTACTGCACTTAACGATTCTGGACGCTTTGTTGCATAATAGTATTTTTATAATAGTAATATGCATTATTATGAATTGAACGTGCTGTGTACACTATTTATAGATTATTGTCTAGCTTACCTCAATTCATAAACTTATTATTATATATAGTTTTAATAATAATCGGGCAGTGTACCAAAAAAATAAATAAATGGACATTATACGACGGAGGACTATGAAAAGACCATTATTTCATTTTGACAATTTGACTGTATTTATTTATTATTCGTTTATTTATTAATTTGATAAGTAAAACAATAATATGAACTAATATAGATTCAAATTCCTTTGTTACTAACAATAATAATACTTAATTTCTTGATTAAACAAATTATTTTTAAATTGATGTATTGACTCAAAAGACTAAAGTGGCCAACAGTATAATGCATGTACAACCCAGTTACAATATCTGTGGACCTGATGACGTCACGTCAGCGCTTAGGTACGGTGCACAAAACAAGCATCATGGGGATAGTATTGTAAACAATAATAAGTGAACCATAAATAAAATATATTATACTTTTACTCTTTTATTCTTTTATTATTTTATTTTTTTATAATTTTTGAAGAGAACGGGGAGGGGACTTGACATTCCAGCGAGGTCCACAGATATTGTTACCGAGTTGTATCAATTTTATAAATATTAAATATTGAACCATGAGACTAAATAATTTATCATTTAAGCCAAAATTTTAATGTAATGATTGAATTTATATTCAAAAGCTTATTTGTTATTTTTAATATAACATTAAAGTTATAAACGCAGGACTGAGTTTTCTCCAACTAATAAATAAACTCAATATAACTTTGCAGCATTCAACCTTAATCATAAACCAATCACCAAAGAGCTTTTTGGATGGTTTGCATAATATGAATCAGTGCAGAAGTTTTGTTTTTACGTTTCAGATACGATTCGATTCCTTTGTTGTAAGATTGGTTATTATTGGAACCATATCTAAAAGGACAAGGAACAAACACGTCATCGACCTGATGGATCGAGCCAATGCTGCTAAATAAAACTGTAAAAATATTTTTATGTTTTCCACCTTAAGGATTAGCAAAAATTAAAATATCCAGTCTCTAACACAACTTAGAACAGTCAGTAACAGTCTTTATAACATAAAACCCTTTCTTCACATAAAACGTTATTCTTATTATCTTCATTACATAAAACTTCTTTCGATTTCGCGCCATTTTATTACAGATTTTTTCGTGTTCATTATCAAATTATTATATGGAATGGGGTGTTAAAGAAAATAGAATTGCAGTGATCGCTTTGCACAAAGTGGGTATGGAGCCACGCACTGGTCATATTTCAAACACTTTAAAAGCTTGGTAGGTATCAGTCGTATGTTCGTATATCGTACTATCAACAGATACCAACAATGACACTTCCTCTGACGAAGGCCATGAAAAATCGGGGCAGCCGCGTGCTGTTAGAACTACAAAGGATGTTAATGCTGATAAAGTCGTCAGAATTCGTCGAAACCCCATTATGAAGCAAAAAATCCTATAGCGAGAAATGAGAATCCGCTAGTGCTTCCTCGCGTATTATACAACAAGACCTGAAGCACGGTGACTATCGTCGATATACAGGACATACTCTTAATCAATCTTTACAATAAAAGAGAGTGGATAGATCAAATTGCCTTCAAAAATTTCGTTGCCTTAAGTTACCTACAAAAGTGTTCCAAAATTTTTTGTTGATTGCTCTAAAAGTATATTCTGGTACATTTAATTATCGAACCACATTTTCAAGAGTCAGCAATGTGTTTGACGCTATGATTGTGCCCATTATTTAACATGTGGGTTTTGTCCAGTCCTTTTAAATTGGTTGCGGTGTTGCCTTTATTAATCTTAAATAAAGTATAATAAATGAAAAAATTAAAAAGACATATCTCTCAAACGATAATCAAATATGCACAACCCGCAATCCCATCGGATTTGCAAATCCACGAATTACACGCTTTAAATTGGTTTATAATTTGTTTTCTTTATTAATATCAAATATCTAAAAGAACGACGTCCATATTAGGGCTGTCCAATTTACCACAGAAGATATTATTTTTTTTAACATCGCGACTCTATTTATCATTAGTACTCAATACTTAATATAATTTTTATTACATGCCATAGTGTACACAAGATCCTACAGTTTTTAAAATCACTATGGACCCTGTCGTGCATAATAGGAGAAGAAAGTAGACATCCTATTCATTTTATAACTATTTAAAGTTAACATATAACAGTGATAACATATGACCATATTTGATGTTCTATAAATGCTGGATACTGTAGTATCGTTTTTATGGTGGTATATATCATATTACAATTATTATTACAAAGTTTTTCAAAACCTTGGTCTTTCACTGAGCAGTTACGTTATCTGATCTGATTTGCGAAACGACGTGGTCTCAAATGCCAGAAAAATAGATGTGTACAGAAAAGTGTATTAATAATGACGTAGCATATATGAAGTGCTTCTTCATTACAATGTACATCGTCAGATAGGTAATACTAGTATTATGGAATATTCAAAAGTGCCAATAATTTTCAAAACATTTTTATATTTTACCGAAAATCATTACATGCATAAATAACAAAAAACGAATTTAATCAACTGAAATGAGGGTAACCCTATGTTTTCTCTCTTTTTTTTTGATATCTTGTTGCCGTTAAGAAATTATAATATATTAAGGCTACGCGTATCAAGTTAACTTTTTTAATTATAAGGGAAAACTGAGGCAACGTCTCATTATTATCTTTGGCTGTTTCCATTTTAATTTACTTCACTCGCCGACAGTAAAAAAAAATAAATTTAACAAAGGTATTCCTTTATTTAACAAGTCAGAGAGTCTTGTTTTCTTTGCTTTCATTTTTGTAATATTTTCAGTAATAAAATTGTAGTTTTCCTACTTAAACGTAATAAACTGTAATTAATTTAACATTTACAAATTCTATATCTCTGTAGGTAACCTCACCTACAGCATCAAATGGAAAAACTATTACAATCAATCCGGCAAGCGTGAGGCAGGGTATGTCATACCCACCACAATTGTCCTTTAACCATTTATTAAGAGATGTTGAATATCGATGATCGCGTATTAAAGGTTATGGCGGTTAAGCGATTTATCGAAAGCAAAGACTAGCAAAGATAAGCAACCAAAATATATATTTTCCTTAACTTAACTAGCAGAAATCTTAGCAAGTTCAAAAGATTGGAAGAAAATTCACCAAGTTTCATATGTTCTGCTATTTAAGGTATTCGACTGCATGCTACACAAAAAATCTATACCAGGCAACTTATGCTTGTTTTTAAAGCTTTCTACTTATCTTAGCTATTTAAAATTTGCTATATTTTAAAATACATTGCATTATTTACAAGTCTTGTTGACACGTGTGAAAATCTATTTAAAAGTTTTAAAAATCAATTAGGATAATAATAATCAACAGAAATGATAAAATATTGCACTGAACGGAAACAATTTATAGCACCCACTGAAATGATAATTTGTATGATTTTTGTCTAAAGAGCGATAGGTCTAGAAATTAATCGAAATAAAAGAAACCCTTAGTGGTAATGAAAGTCACTGAATTGTATACTACAATATATTGTAAGGAAAATCACCGATACATACACTTTCCAAAATACAGTTCGGGTTCACAATGCATAACAATATAAAATCTAACGTGGCGTATATAACGGAGCGGAGCGCTCGAGGTCGCGGTACGGGCTCACCGCAAGATAGCTCCGAACGACTGAGCCGGCCGCCAGCGACCGAAGCGCAGGCGGCGGCAGATAACACCGACGGGTGCGGGGTATCGCACGAGCAGTAGGGATGTTTTAACAGAGGGTCGGCGCGTTACAAACCTAAATTAATGCCAAGGGCAAAAAATTACATTACATTAAAAGTATTTAATATAGGATGTAATGAATACTATACAAATAAACCTAGTACAATTATCGCATTCACGAATATTTAACTTAATGTAGCTTAATGTAGAAACTCATTAAAAAAGAAGTTATACCACATATACACCACTATAGTTGTAATTATGTACGGAAATGTAATGAATTTTTTCACTGGACGCCGGTGTTACGGCAGAAATATGTCTCCTATGATAAATACTCAGGCAAGACTGGTATATTAGTACTAAGCCTATAATGAGGGAGCTAGAATTGTAAAATGTAATGACATTTTTTATAAACTTCAATAGAACATTCTGTGATACATGCATTTTTACTCACCAGCAACTAAACTGTGCAGATATTATCATAAAATAACATAATACCACTGCTTCATGGTTTGCAATAGCCATAAACCTCAATATCCAAAAGCTTTTGTGGTATGATGGAAATTATACTGAAAAATATTGTGGAAACTGAGACCAAAATGAATAATTCGGGGCCTAACTATTGATTTTTTCCTAATTATTTGCGATCCAAAACAAGACATATTAATGGCTTCACATAAGTAAGTAGGTAACCTATCACTTTTACCTAAAAGAAACATTAGAACTGTTTACTTACGTTCTGCACCACTGATTTCATCAGCCTTATTTTTCTGTTGGAAAAGATCCGTAATGCTTTCGTAAAAAAAACATAATTTACAAATGTTAACATTGGAAAGCCAAGGTTTGTTATTATTTTCATATAATAAATGTGTCATAATGATTCAAGTAAACATAACTCTATAATGCTAATTTCCCAAGAGTAGTCGATTGAGTGACTCCATCAATCTTAGTCAGTCTCCAAATAAACCCTTTTCTATCTGAACACGATATGGCTTAAGGACTGTAGAGTTTTATTAGTACAAGTATAAGGTTCACATTCAAATAACGTTTATTGGTAAACCGTTTTGGTTATAATGTGGCTTTCTGAGTAACGTTTTTGCAGCTATGATAGGCGAATGGTGTATTTGTAAACACGTTCTTTAGTCGTAATTTTCTATTTGGATGGCATGTCACAAGTATTACTGCGTCGAGTTTTATTAGTTGATAAGAACCTTTTCCAAAAATAAAGTCATATCCACATAAAATATGTTATTGTATATCCATATGGATACTAGGTATGAAAAGACCCTTAGTAAACCTAAAATATACTGGATACACAATAATATATGTGGGTGAAAACAGGACAATATCACAGTTACAGACAAATACGAAACCAAAAAAAAAAAAAAACTCATAAACACGATTATTATAGCATTTAAAGACTTTGGATAATCTCACATACATGAACATGAATAGATATTTTTATGGATTAAAAACAGTATTACGCCTGACATGCAATCTAACACACGTAGTAAAAGAATGCCTATGTTTCGTACCGAAGAGTTACATGCTTATTAAATCTATAATCTAAGATCACAGTATTTTGTGTGTTTGTCTGTCCGCTCTTTTTCCCGCTCTTTTTCCATTGTATCAATAACGTTACCATAGCAACGCGTTAACCGCAAGTAGTTTGTATACTGGACGCTAGATGGCGTTAACGGAAAAATATTTAATAATTGAAAAAAGTTAAAGAATTTGGTCCACCCGTGCGAAGCCGGGACGGGCCGCTAGTCTATAATCTAAGAACACAAATTTTTTGTTTGTCTGTTTGTCTGTTTGTCTGTCCGCTCTTTTTCCATTGTTTCAATTAATGTTACCATAGCAACGCGTTACCGGGTCAGCTAGTTAATTGAAATATCGTTCTCTCAATGGAAAAAGTCATAAGCCGGAAATGGTAGATTTTCAGTACGGCAGAAAAAGCGTATTCATGGCAATGTTTACTTTATTTGCTAACGACTAATAATTCTACCATAGAAAAAAGGAAAAAAAAATACATTTCGCGTAGTTTTAAATTAATACTTAGGTTTCTAATTTGTCAATATTATAAAAACGAATTATTATACTAGTTTTTATTATGTACTGAAAATATAGGATGCTAAGTTACAAAATGTATGTCAAGTTCGCCCATAATAGTAGTTTATGATACTGTTGCATAATAAGGGTTCTTATAACATGAGTGTGTTTTAAAAAAACGAGCCGTAGGCGAGTTTTTTTATAGCATCACACGAGTGTTATAAGACCAAGTTATGTACAGTGTCATACACTACTTTATCTACTCTCATACTATAATATGTAAAACAATATTGCAAATAAAACGCTGAATATAACAACAAATTTATTTAAATGTCAAATGTTGGCGCCAAGGTGCAAACATCAATTGCGCATGCGTGTTGCGTCGGTCGTCGAGGACTCGTTCATTGAAACCTTTTTAAAGTAGAGGTTCAACCTCCTTGGTCCAGCTGGAGGTTGTATAGGTGTATCGTTATGATAAAAAAGTTATATTATGTTACAGTTGTCCATACAAGACCTGTATCGTAATGAAACTTTTTTTTTATTATTTTTGGCCTGTACGTAATGTTTGTCATAAGCATTTTGTTTTCAGTTTTAGAATCTTTGTATTATAGTATTAGAGTAGATAAAACTATTTACGTACGAACAAATAAAGCAATAATAAACTTTGAATACCAAACATTTTTACTAATATAAGTAAGTTTACCGAGTATTTTCCTTTATTAAATGTAGTCTTTTAAATGTATATCAAATTCTTACGTTTTTTTTAATCATTTGTTTGTTGTTAGAATTTAAGTAAACTATAATATTTATATATTCCATTAAATGTTAATAAAATATTACATATTTTAGTATTTATGAAAAAAGGAAAAAAGACCATGCATCTTTTGTATTTTTAATCGCTCGGTAGTAGCAAACCTAATTCATAGCTTCTAAGTAACCTTGACATAGAAACAAATACTGACTATCAATCGCGTAGACGCGTCTACCCTCTCGCCCCACATCGGTGTATTCACTCTTACGTTCCTACCGATTTATCCAGTCTTACGTCTCGGTGCAACGAAAATCTTTTGGTGAAAGAAAACAGTAAACATTCTTATCATAAGAACGTAAACTGTCATACCGATTTTTTATTTTTAAGTTATTATTTTTAGTTATATATCTGCATTGTTTATATAGTTTATACAACAAAAAAACAACCATGTATACAAGATGTATACGGTGTAAAATGGAACGGATGATAATCATAATACTTCTTATTGTTTATTTTTTACATAAAATCTTATCAAAAGACATAACAATACGCTTTATTTATCGATTCATTCTTTGCTTTATAAATCATGTTTTATTTTTCCCTAGGAAACATGATTGTGTAGTCAAAATTCACAAAACAATATTTCTTACAAAAATTCGTCAATTATAACAAGAAAAATCTGAAAAAGATTCAGCATATAGAATTATACACTTACTATTATCCAAAATATCAATCCTTATTTCACCTAACAACGCTGCTCGGTGCACATTTTATATCTTTAAATAATAACTACAACACTTTTATATTTTTAAGTAACAACTATAATACAGAAATAATTAAGTTAAAATTACTAAGTCTAAATCTAAAAACTAAAAACCTTAAAAAATATAATATTATATCTAAAATATATTACTAAAAGGAGTCCCTTTAGGCAAGGTTCCAAAGATACTGGCAGCGTTTCCCCTTTGAATAGCTAAACTAATTCTTTGTACGAGGTAGCTGCCAGCTCTTCGGTCTCCTGTGATGACGACTAACCTTTTTGATATTTCCTTAAAAAGCGAAATTGCGCTAGGACCCCACGGATCAAGGGTTTCGACACCGAATGGGACAAAATCATATTCGGAGACCCCTGTATGCTTGCATGCTTTAGCTTTTTCAGCCGCTTCACATGCTGCACCAGCTCTGTTGCTGGTTCCATGTAGATAATTAATTGTGATAAAATCGATATTTTGAAGAAAAATTACTTGCCTATGATTTTTTTTCACTGATGGTGCGATATTCAGTAAAGATATTATTAACCTGATTTAATGAAAAAGAAGTGTAAACATTATCAATTTAATCTTCAAACTGTTCATAAATATTAATTTCTAAATAAATATTGTATAAAAATGTCAGAGGAGATTTTCCTTTGATTTTAAACCTTATATAAATGTATTGTAAGGGTTAAATATGATTGTGTATGGACGTTGAAAATTTTAGACCAAAAAAACTAAAAAAGTAGAGGTTTTGATTTTTAATTTTGATGTTGAAATATTTAAATTTCAACTACAATTTTTATTTCGTTTTGGTAACAAAATACGGGGTAAAAAATAATAAAATTTTATGAAAACCTTTTTCACTTTATAATAAACTAATAAATGATGGAGCACGAAAGAGCAGAAGGCTCGCGCTTGGGCTTAAGATTGCGGAGCTTAAGCAACTTTTGCAGATCATCATCAGTCATCGGATGGGTGAATTAAAAACAAATAACTTGCACTTATTAGTACTTTAGAAGACACGTTTAGCCCTTGGATCTATTGAATAATATTATCATTATGCGAATGTATGTGTTACTAAAATATATACAAAATATACACACACAGGGGGGACATTGAAAGGCGAATCATAATCGTGTCAAGCCTTAACAAAATGCTCCAGTAGAATAATAGTTAAAAGGCTACTTGTCATGCAAATGACACAGTCAAAAAACTCGTTATCAATATTTCAAGCGGAAAATTCAAAATAGTTAATAGACTATAAAGTTGGTATTCTCGTAAAGATATCTTTATAATTTTTTTAGGTAGGTATTTATCTCAAAAGTAACATAGCTATAACTTCTATTTAATAATAATCTGAATATTTTAAATTTAGTAGTTTAACAAAACTATATGGCATAACGTTTTTTATAAAGATTTTTCACGATAAGCCATATATTAAGAATTAATTTTTAAAAGAGACTTCAATTTCGCAAAAATAGTATTCTCCGAAACAAGAAAATCGGCTTGTCGTTGTGAAGTAAGGTGAGCAAATTAAATCAATGTTTTAATTTGACGTCTCTGACGATCCAATTTGAATAAGCGAATTGTCCCGTTCTTTGGCCCTAACGAGATTGGTGGCTATTTAATAAAAATTCAAATATTCATTGGGTTGATTTAATTACTAACCAATTATGCTTCAGCATACAACTTTCAATGCGGTTTTAAGTCTGAATTGCTGGTTAGATACAATTCAACTAAATTATTCACTTGACATTCATAATTCTTCAGCTTTTGGGTTTGTTGTAAGTTAAAGAAGACTGTTTAATATTACGAATATATTTGCAGTTTATTTATTTACTCGCTCAGAACTCAATGGCGTAGTAGAGAGAGCGTTCCGCCTGTGATTGCAGAGGTTAAACAACGTCGGTCATCGTATGAATCAGCAAATAAATTATTTACTCGAGATCCGCCTTGCTTCAGAAGCTACGTTGAGCTATTAATCCCGCTTGTACCTGCACTCCATAGTCTACGTTGGGTTAAAGGATCTCCCTACGGTGATTTCATCCATCATTCAAGACGAATCCTTTCTAAATTGACATTATCCTATCAATACATTTTCGTTGAGAGGTTACCACATAACACTACGGATTCTAACAAGTCTTTCACATAGATTAGTCTTAAAAAGAATTATGCCGCGGTTTGACGTTTTCCTTCTTTCAAGAGTCGTTCTTACACTATAAAATCCAATAATTGAAGGAGTTGAAACCTTAAGATTAACTTAAGCAAAGAAAATAAATAGATTCGATGAATAGACACCAATTATTGAAGTGTTTCGTAAATCATATCAGCGTCACGTGGACTTGACATCAGTTGTGTAAAAAGAAAGAAAAAGACCATAGGTGTAAGAACACTAGTAACAGAGTAGTAATATAAGTTATTTGCGGGATTGCTACCATGTACCTTGTTATTGAGTTTCTTGAGTTAGTTTATTGAGTTAGTGACCATGAAAGTTTAAAACAATATACTAGTAACAGAGGCCCGCAGGAACATTTAAGGACATCTGGGCTGTCTGGACGACTTGGGGTGGCAAGACTAACACCACTCCCAAAAAATGCAAGACTTCGAGTTGCAGACAAATCCGGTCGTTTGTAAGAAGAAAAAATCCAATACTTTGTATTAAGCTTCAAGTACTAAATGGCGTAAGCGTATCACAACTTTGTCTCACTTTTAATTTTGTTTACACAGAGATGAGTCGCGTTTGCGACTTTATGTTTATAACTAGATCAAATTTTTGAACTCTTTACTTCTGGGTCTTAAATAACATCCGACAATCTGCGTTACTAAAATTGTATGAGTAATTTCCTTGATGAACTATTTACTTACAATTTTGTACGAAGTATTCTGTGCTGTCATATTAATAATTGTGAGATTAATGGATATTATACTAAAGAAATGAATTGTTTTTAAATAGGAAAGTTCTAAACACTTACGTTGGACATTTAATTAAATTGTATTATGGTGACCGCAGATTATCGTTTTGAACCAAAAGGGCCATATTAAAACTTACTTCTCTCTGACGTACTAAGAACCCATTCGTAATACAAGTTTAACAAGATGGGTTAGATGGGATAATAGTATTGTAATTGAGTAATACTTAAAAATATTAAGATAACGAAACCGCGTTATATATATTTGATTGATTCACTATTGCGGCATTTACCAGAATCTGGATTTTATCGGAGAGGGCGTTAACTTTATAAAATTGCAGAAGCCCTAACATTTTTATCTTAGGCCTTAAGCAAAAAAACAGCATAGCTATTCTTGTAATTGAATGATTCAACCTTTAGAGATGTCTGTACATCAGGGAGATTTCTGAAGCAAGACGTTGTGGGAAAATCAGAATCATTCGCGATAAAGGACAGTAGTAGACACCCTCTAATCTTGCAGGAGGTATGGTTTTTATTCAAACATGATAAACTTTTGACAATCACACTGCTAAAATTGGAAGCGAAAATAGGTAAATTATTTTATAATCAATGAATATTTCGTTAATTTCTAATCCAAATACCTATAAAATGTCAGAAAGGTGGCGATAGAGAATTCAAGTAGAGACCAAACTTTTTTGTTAGTGTCCTGGTTATTCTATTCAAGAAATAAAAGAACCAAGTAGATAATAACTACTCAAAAAAACTCATTATATTGCTACAACGTTATACTGAACAAATAAAAACTCAAAACAAAGTATGATTATGTTATAACACATCAATTTTCCTTGAAAACTTCAACAAAGCGTCAAGCCAATTCTGGCGGTTTCGGCATGTAGATGGATCGTGGTAAACGATTTTCGATTATATGCGGGCCGTATCTAACATACGTCTCACGGAGGAAGATAGATGGCGCAGTCATTGCTTATCTGACGGTTTTACGCTATACCGGGCCCTTTAAAAATGCACAAGCGTGTAAACTCTCTTTTACGAGTGCTTTTTTAGCATACAAGATTTTAAACTGATATTTAGTTACTACTATTTTAGATAACTGTCTTCCTAAAAAAATATTCTAGTTCGCCTGGCTAATTACCACCATCTTATCTATCAATTACCATAACAAACGATTCGTTATGCCTTTCAAATTTATGTTATGCAATATTCTGCTTAAAATGTTTATATCAAAACAAGAAGACCGTGCCACCGAGCTTCCGAACAAAATAAATAAAAGACTAGAATATGTACGTTAACAGTAATTCATAAAAAAACATTTAACAATATCTTTTCCAGGTAGTTTTCAATAATATACATGCTTAGTATTCTTTGCTGCTGGTATTTCGGCGTCGAACGTTTTGTGTTGGAAACAGTCGACAGTAACGCGTTGTAGATGGAATCGTAAATCGTCTATTTGTTTGCAAGAAGTGAAAAAAAATAAACATTGCATTTTAGTGCTTTTAATATACTGTACAGGAACGAACTTTGAACTAATCTCTTTTATCACTAGTACCAATAGGAGTATCAAAACAATATAATGATATCTTTCTATTAAAAACTAGCTGACTCGGCCACGCGTTGCTGTGGCTCAGTTATTTTCAGTTAGTTTAGTTACAGTTATATTATCAGACGTCATCTAATGACTATTAGAAGTGAAGTGAAGATTTTATATATTGACGCCGCTATAACCAAAAGATGCCGCCTAGAATAAGTCTTTGACAATTTACTTCGTAAGAAGTATAAAAGTATAAATGTGATAAAAAATATAATTTAGTGCAATGGAAAAATAAGAGAAATACGCCTTCATTTTTATATGCTCTCAAATTATTGTAATTTAATTATTTCTTATATTTTCCTCAAAGGTATATAAACAGTAACGCCATCTTATACACTAAAGCGGTACTAAAACAAAGGAGTAAGCTGTTATTTATGCTGACCCGGCCACACGTTGCTATGGTAATGTTAATTGATGACCCGGCCACGCGTTGCTATGGTAACGTTAATTGATTATAAAAAACTGTTATTCTTAGGCTTATGGTAACTATGGTAACTATATATGGTAACAAGCCCACAAAATCCTTCTTTTATATAGTAGAGATAGTATATGTTTCATAGCATGGTCGAGTATCCTAAAGTGAAACTACTTTTTATTTACCTTCTGGCTGATGGTAGCTGGAGTCATGAAAGCTTTTATACTTATTTACGAATCTTGTGGTGTGAGTGTCTATTGTATAAGTTCTTCTTAGTTTGAAACTAAACGATTGTCAAGCGCATGCACAAAAACTTTAAGAAAATACCGTTATCTACTCTGAAGATTTGTCTTTTCACTTACATGGCGAGAACAGATTATTGGATGGTATCGTCCATATTTGGCATTAAAATGGACTCATGTTACCTGAAGATAAATAACGAGCCTTTGATCATCCATCTTTATGATCGCCTTTGTAAACTCATTGAACTTTTATTAAAGAGGGCGGAATGAGTGTTTGTAAACTCAAAACCAATAAATTATTGAACACTAATTCCTCGTGGTCTAGTGGCATATCCACTGGCGTTACGCTTCGATGCCCCGAGTTCAATCTCAAGACTCGGTACAAATTACGTGCTCGGTTTGGTTGGTGGCGAGGCTTGTTTTAAGTTCGCTTGTCTAGCTGCTACCATGTTATATAACATTCCCCAAAACAACCAATTCATACACTGTTTTGTTCTAGCAGCTAGGTGCAATTTTTCACCTTGCGGCATTATTATCAAGTACTATAAAGTAAAATAAGTTCAAGAATTTTGGCTAACGGCTTTGGAGAATCATGAAATATCAACTTAAATAAAAGTTTCTCTCACGATTTGAAAGACACAGTTCAGAATGTGTCAGTATTGAAACTAACAGCAGTTTTTGACTAGACCTCTTGTATAACCCCATTATAATATGACAATACTTTGTGTGTGTGTGTGTTTGTTACCATATTGTTTCGCTATCCTTACATTGAAAAACTAAACTTGCCCTTACGTGCAAAAATAAAAAAAAACAATACGATGGCGTGTTTCTACGCGCTACAGCGCCATCTTGTAAGTATTGATGTTGAGTTTATAGTATTGAATATAATCTATACATATAAATAAAATTGGAGTGTCTGTTTGTAATATTGAAATAACCGGTTTTTACTACATGCATATGAATATATATACGGTACATACACCAAAACAACATTTTTTACAATTTTTGTCTGTCTGTCTGTCTATTTGTTCCGGCTAATCTCTGAAATGGCTGGACCGATTTTGACGGGACTTTCATTGGCAGGTAGCTGATGTAATAAGGAGTAACTTAGGCTACTTTTATTTAAGAAAAATTCTTTAAAATTACTGTGCCACAGCAACGTGTGGCTGGGTCAGCTAGTAAATAAATAAATATTAGACAAAATCACATATTGTTTTGAACCCAAGTTATGTTGCTAAAGGACTTGTGTTATGGAATTCAGAAAACAATGATACCACAACACCCCGACCCAAACCAATATATGAATAATCGCTTTCTACATTGACCCGATCGGAAATCAAACCCGGAACATTTGAGTGGCGTCACCATGAAAACCGGTATTAACCACTAGATAAGATAAGATAAGATAAGATAAATATTTATTTGCATAAAACATGGTAGTACAGATAAAGTTGTTACATTTCAAAATGAGCATTCACGTTTATTCGATCTATCGATAAGCAAATATTTTTGACGTCGTCATGCAAACAATTTACAAAATTAAAATCAATTAAACAATAAAATAAAAATAAAAATGTAAGCATTTGAAAATTAAATTAAATGTCATTAAATTGTCAAGAACTATAAGTAAATCATGCAATGGTAGTCAATATACAATACAATGCAAAAATTCTTCACAGGCATATATCACAAGCTCAAAAACAGGAGCATCAAAAAGGTATAATAGTAAATTGCAACATTTAAAATATATAAATTATGATTATGAAGATTATGCATTTAAACAATTAATAAATCTTTTTAGGTGTCCATCACGACAAAATTTTGTAAATTCGTTAATATTAGGGGTTAAAGTATGAAATTGCCGATTTGTACTGAAAATCTATATTGTTTATTTTTTAAATTTTTAACAAATTTATTTAATCAAAATAGTTGCCATTATTATCTATACATTGCTGCCATCTAATGGGAAGGTCATTAATGCCTTTGCGATAGAATTCCGACGATCTAGACTGCACAAACTGTGTGAAAGCATTTTGTACTGCCTCCTGGGAAGAAAACTTCTTGTCACGTAGATAATTGTCCAAATCACGAAAAAAATGGTAGTCCGTTGGAGCAAGGTCTGGTGAATACGGAGGATGACGAATGGTTTCTAACTGCAGTTCCTGAAGGGTCAAAATGGTTTCTCGTGCTGTGTGAGGTCTCGCGTTGTCGTGGAGCAATAATGGTGAAGATCGATTCATGAGTCGGGGCTGTTTTACTGCTAGTTTTGTCAACATGGTTCGGAGTTCGGCACAATAGACATCTGCCGTTATTGCTTGACCAGATCGGAGAAAACTATAGTGAATAACACCATGCTGAGACCACCAAACAGTTACCATTACCTTTTTATTGGTAAGTTTTGCTTTAGGACACTGTTGTGGCATTTGACCTGGGGTCAGCCATTGCATTTTTCTTTTCCGGTTATCATAAAGAATCCACTTTTCATCACATGTTACAATTCGATCCAATATTCCTTCATTTCTGTACCGGTTCAACAAGGCAACACAAGTTTCAACACGCGTTTCTTTCTGCAGATCAGCAAATCATGAGGCACCCATTTTTCGTATTTTTTTATTTTATTGATTTGACGCAAGTGAGTCAATATTGTGGGTAAGGTAACGTTAAACCATGCCGCTAATTCCTGGGTACTTTGACTAGGATCGGCTTCCACTATCTCTCTTAATTCATCGTTATTTACCTGTGTGGGCGGTCTTCCTCGTGGCTCGTTCTTTAAGTCGAAATTTCCATCACGAAAGCGTTTAAACCAAAATCGCACGGTGCGTTCATTAGTAGACCCCTCTCCAAACGCAGCATTGATATTGCGGGCTGTTTCTGCCGCGTTAGTTCCGCGTCGGAACTCGTATTCAAAAATAACTCGAATTTTCGCAGTATCCATCTTTCTTGTCTAAATTGAATAACAAAAACAATTGAAAGTCGATATTCAAATGTTTTACATTTTTTAAAAAAAGAACATCATAGAAACCATTTAAAAAAAGTTTCATTCGAAAACCTCAAACCATGAAGATTCTATGTCAATTCAAAGAACCTATTGCAATAAAACGGCAATTTCATACTTTAACCCCTATTATCATAAAAACAATTATCAATAAGAATTTTAAATATTGTTTTCTTGAAAACAGTGAAAGGAGAGACCAAGGAGGCCGTCAAGTATAAACGTATTCTTTTTCTTAGAACTTAGAAAATCGTATTTTTGCTATCAGACACTATCATTACACGTGATATCATCGTTCACGCGTCCTGAAGGGAAGATAAATTGCTTAGTCGTGGCTTATCTGATCACTCACGCGATAGAAGACTAAAAACCTATGTGGGTTGACATGACTCACTTTTTGTAGCTTTCATTTTTATTTAGTATCTGTCAGGAGAAATAATGTCTTCAGTATAGTGATAAGAACAGATCTAAAAGTTGGAGTTTAAAAAAGTTTATGTTCCAGGAAATAATGTAGATAAAAAATAGCTACAAAAACACGCCACGTTCGATTTTGTATCGATTGTTTCAAGAAGTGAAAAATATTCTTTATAGAACCTTGGAGCATATTTTAAACCTATAAAATCGTTACCTATATTTTCCCATTGCCTAAAAAATAAACACTATTTTATGCTCATATAAAAAAGAGAAGACACTATAGAAATATTTCATACGTTTAATTGAATTCTGAAATATATTAGTAGTATCCTCAATATGAAATAAACAAAATAGGGAACCCAAAATGTCTTCAAAGCATCTCAAATAGATCTGATTTAATTAAAAATATCGAACATTATGAGTCATAATTATAATTTTATTGACGAGACCTTGCCATGGATGTTCAATCTACATCTAAATGTATGAAAGACTCTGTCTTAAGTTACTGACTGACTAACTGAAAACTGACAGACCCAATACAGATAAGATGTATTTAGTTATATATAAAAGATTTGTTTATACGACATGACTTCAGAAAATAAGTTGTATTCATGCAATGTATTTACGCGAAAACAATTTCACGACCAGTTTTCAGAGTTTTAAATAATGGCCTCTACCACGAACTGTTTTTTGGAGATTTTGTGTTTCGATTTACATAAAAGGTTCCAGGGACGACAAATAAAAAAGCTATGTTTCGATTGCACAGATTTGGACTTAAATACTTTTTATTAGCAGATTTTTTTGTGAATTATTCATAAATAAAAATATATGGAAACCGATATTAAAAATCAACAAACATTAATTGCATCTCTTGTTTGTGTAACTCTTAATACAGTTTCAGCGGAATCGAAAATTCAATCTGAAATAGTTGGTTAAAAGATTTTGATGTACGACGCGGCGAGACCACCGAATCCAGGACCTACTCGTAATTGGATTCAGCATTGGAAACTATTGCCGATAAATTTTCTACTGGTTTTACGATATTTTTTGGAAAGTTTCATGACGACCACTATTTGTGTCATATCAGACCTATGAAATTAAAAGCCTGGCAGAAATGCTTTTAAGCAATCAGGGTATTAATATTTTACATACTGTTTAACACTTATTTTTTCGTTGTATTTTACTGTATATGATGTAGGAATAAATATAATATATATTCTTTTTTTACTCTTAACTTTGATTGCTGTTATTGTTTGTATCTTTAATAAATTAGTATAATAAAAAACACTGCAGTGACGTCCGTGTGTCAAATAGCAAACGGGTAAATGTAATCAACACTTATGCTAATATACGCTGAATTGGACACCCATTTTGTGCATAAGTAGTTTGTTAAGTAATATAATTGTAAACTACTGTATTTTGTTTTTGTCTCCGTTTGTGTTTGTTAACTTGTATATTTTTTTTATTTCTTCTGATTGTATGTAAATAAATCTTTATTTAATTATTCAAACCATATCAGGTATCAAGATATGATACGTATTTCTTTTCAAACAGGGGAAATACTATCACAGGATAAATATTATCATACGATATTGTAGTACCATTCATATGCACATATATTACTAGCACTTCTATTTCATTATTTTAAAGAAATTAGATTTTTTGTTTTATTAGATATGTTTCGTTATTTTATTACATATTAATATTTGGGTGGCTGCTCTACTCATTAGTTACATATTAGGTTCTCTGATGGTAAAAGAAAGTCATTTAAGAATACAAACTATTTTTTGTTTCAGATGAGTTCGCTCTTGATCCCAATTAAGCCAGGGGGCCAAGACAGAATCCACAATGGAACAAGCTAACCCAGAATGTGCTTATTCACGCTGGCTTTGAAAATGAATTGGTTATAGAATCTCAGAAATACAGACGCAGGGAGGGAGTTCCACTCCTTTGCTGTGCGCATTATGAAGGATGTTGAGAATTGCTTGGTGCGACAGGTAGGAATAGCAACAAAGAAAGGATGGTAGCCCGCAGTGCGTCTGGGTTTCCGATGGAAAAACGGACACCAATTTGCTGTCACCGATGAGCCTCTCAGCTCTGCGCTGAATCAAGTCCAGTGCAGCAAGTTGGTATTTTTCTAAGTAGTCCCAAAGTGACTGCAATATTCCATGTAAGATCAGACTTGAGCTTTATAGAGAGTTAAACGCTGCCCTGGCGCGAAATATCGCTTGACCTTATTTAGGACGCCCAGCTTTTAAGCTGCAATTTAAGCATTGGACTCGATGTTGGCACCGAAACTGAAGTCTGAAGACAACTCCATGCCAAGAAGCTCGAGACTGTCGGTCACAGGTACAGATGTACCTCGGAAAGTAGGGGTTAGGTGGAAGGAACTGCTTTTTGCGTGAAAAGACACGCTTGTGTTTTGGAGGTGTTGAAATCAACGAGGTTACTGTCACCCCACTTCCTACATTCTCTGCCGAATTACATCCGCGATCGCATCAGCGGTGCACGAAGGGTCGCTCGAAGAGAAACAAGTTTGCCGCCAGGGATAAGAAGCAAAGAAAATACGCATCTCGTCCTAATCTGCTAACTCGTAACGCCACACCTGCCTCATGTCCCTAGGGCTATCATCCGGAGTAGAGCAGATTGATACGGATTTCACCACACAGTAGTCGGACGTTCCCAGAAGAGCTGACACCGATACCGAATATTTTTATGGATCAGTTGTCAGCGGTAAGTCAAAACAATTGGATGTGTGGCCAGCAATATCTGTAATTCGCGTCGCTTGATCCGCCAGGTGAGTAAGATTTAGCGCTAAGTCAAGTTGTCTCTCCTAGCATGGTCAGTTTTCTGGTATGGGAACAGACATTCTTTGTAGTGAGCATTGAAGTCCCCCAAAACAATAAGCTCCGCCGCTGGATATCACTGAGTTGCCATCTCTGCCGTCTCTGTGAGGTAATTTATAAGCCGAATCGTCTGCCGGTCACCGCTGTATGATCGGTAGACACAGACTTAGAGCATCTTTACTACCCCTGTGTCCACTAGAAGCCAGATAACGGAAAACACGGATTTTTTATAGCATCGGAGACGCCTGTATCATAAGTCATTGCGGACGAATACACAGACCCTTGCACATCTTAAACTTAAGCTCAAGTGTGTAAGTAGGATAGTTGAGGTACACCTTGTCCGACGGGGTTGCTATCTGAGTCTACGTCAAGAAGAATAGGTGCAGCTTCTTGGTCTCCAAATGGTGATGGACAGGATGGATATTTGAGTGCAGTCCTCTAATGTTCACAAGGTGCACTTTAAACGGTAGGAAGTGCAGCCCTTGTTTAAAATTTTTCCTTTTCCTTCTCTTCATAATAGTGAATGTTGGGGGGTAGGATTTTTAGTCGAGATGCTACTAAGTCGACCATGAAAGTTTTCTTGAGCTAAGCTGACCAAAAAATGAACTAACTGGAGACTGCAGATACGCCCGAACCCCCTGAAATGGCCGCTGGGTCCTCCCGTCCTGTCGCCATCTGACACGGTGGAGCATTTCGGGATATTTCGCGAGTTGTTGGAGCAGCTTTTCACGCGTGGCTAGCGTGCTACTTGGAACCCCTACTAAGTGCGGTCGGCCAGTGGTTTAAACCGTGCTCCCCACACTCCAGAATGAGTTAGTTACCTGGTACAGCGTAGCAAAGATACCTAGACCGGTACTAAGCTGCGCGACTTACTTATTAACCCTATTGGCACTGGTACTCCTACCCACCAACGAAACGCAGCAAAGCTGCTTGGCGGCGAATTTCGGCAGGATGGTGGTCGCGAGCCAGGCGGCCCCTTGCGGAGCCAACCACCGCTGCTGGGATCATCAGCCGTCACCACGGGCCTAGTTGGTACGTGATGCCGTTGCCCAGGTTACCGTTAACGGTCCACGACCGTTAGGTGATAGATCCCTACAACCCTAAATACCTACAAATAATACCTACAAGTTTTGACATCAAAACAATTACCTTGGTAACCTAATTCGATTCCCGCTCGAGGATTTAAGAGCAAATTATTTCCATTTTTTATGTTTTAATTAGACATTTTCATATTAGTAAATAACCCCTATTTTATTAAATTATCTCAACGACAAATCAGTAAGCGCATATTTATTTAATAAGGGACTTAATATAATAATTAAAGCCCTTTGATTTCAAAAGCGCTTCATTAATGAACATGACAAGATCATAATACGAACTCTCAATAATAAGAAAATATTTACCTAAAAGGAGGTAGATTTATTTACAATATTTATTATTATACTAGCTTCTGCCTGCGACTTCGACCGCGTTGATTATAGAAAAATTTTAGTACATCTGTTTTTTTAGATAATCCCACAGGAATGTAACATGTTTTCGGGATAATTAAAAACCTATGTGTTCACCAAGGGAACTTGTAATCACCAGTAAATAATACTAGTAAAATAGATTCTTAGAAAAAAGGTTTGCCATGAAATAACTGAATTCGCTGCGTAATCAAGAATATTCTAATAAAAAATAAAATTTGTTTCGCTTGAGCGCCTTATATTCCGTTATTATATAGTTCCTTAATTTCAATATTACATAACATTTAATAGTACCTGGCTATGAAAAAGATAGAAGATTTAAACTTCACCCTGAATTTTCAGATTCTAAACATAATTGGATATATTGTTAGACATAGATCACAAACATATAAAATAGATTTACATAAGCTTTTCTTTCGACATGGAATAAGAAAACTTTTTGCAAATTAACCATGTCATAGTTTAACTTGTTTTGTGAAAGTACGTAAAAAATTACATAGTTTGAAAAATAAAAATACAGGGGAAAAATGCTTGTTTATATGATAAATTTATTTTAATAGAAAAATACTAGAGAAAATCGACTCGGCTCGCAATTAAAGTCTCAAGCGGGAAATTACTTGTACTTACAAAAAGTTTGAGTTATCTTACTCACGACGCTTTGGATACGATACGAGATAAGCCATTAAACTATTTTAACTCCGATCAAATGAAGGACAACGTGAAATTTTAAAAGTGTATATTTTGAAGTTTTTTTGAAAATATTGCATTTATGTGTGCTGTTATTTTATGCAACGCATACGAGCAATACGATTTCGTTCAGTTTAAAATTTAAATTGGAATTTCCCGGCAAAAATAACTTATAGAGATGCGAAAAAATTAATGTTTCGGGAAAGCTGAGAAAGTAACAGCTTGGTTTTGAATTATAAAGCAAAAGAATTTATCATGATAATTCTAGTATATGAAGTAATCTATTATCATAAAACTGAGCGTCTTAGTCATGTCATCACTTAATCATCATATAATCATTTTTTGTCACGGCCACTTCATGTATATAATTTTATTTCGGCGTTCCTCAGATTCTCGAATCGGCTCTAACGGTTTATATGAAAATGTCTACTTCAATAAACTTTTGCTTTTTTCAAGTTTACCTATTTCTTGTAATAATACAAGTAACAGCATTCGTCAAACTGCAACATTGTTCATACCGAGTCTTGCTGTGGCTCGCCTCGTACTCGAAGTTGACTCTTCTTTAAAATTATTCAGCCTGTCTGGGATGGACTGTGCTTGGACGTCCACTTCCAGTGGACCGATGAAAGAACCCGGTGGAATGTAGGCATCTTGACATGTTGAGAAAGCATTGGTACGAAGATAGCTGTCGCTGGTCTACATACAGTTCGCGAGCACGATTTAAGATGCCATCTTCATGGCCTACGAATAACATCATATCGTAATATTCAGAGTTAGAAAACATAGCCATTTTTTCACTTTAGAAATAATGTTGGTTAAAACACGATATAATTGTTATTTATTACCAAAATATCGTGTTTTTTTTGACTTGATAATTTTCGAAGCCATTAATTCCTCTTATTGAGTTTGCAAACCTTTCTGAATGAAAAACATAAAATCCGTTAAAGAATACACTCTGTTAAATAATCTATGATAATTTTAGTTCTATGTAGTTTAATTGAAAATCAGTAAAAGTTATTTAATAATAATAAAACAACTTTTCTGTAAATGAAATAAAGGAACGATTATGTGGGAATTCTAGTCTTTAATAAATGCGTATTCCTGGTTACGACTTGTGACAAAGACGGAATACTAATGTTGTGCTGGTCGCCGACACGAGGGTTGTAAAGTCGACGAACTTTCACAGACGTCTACGAAGCGTCGCCCTTCGGGTGCAATGCATGATAGAATCGCAGCTGAATCTGGTAGCACTTTTTACCTTGTCTTTAGTAGTTTACAACAGAAATTCTCTAAATCTTTTATTTTTTCCCAATTGCAAGAAGAGTAATGTTTTTTAATAAAATGTTCCGTTATATAAACGTTTTATTCGCTCAATAGTTGGAAAATATATAATTTGCGGCATACATTTTAGGAAATTGATGACGCAGTGTAACCTGAATTCACCCTATGCGGAAGTTAAACAACTTTCCCAAAGGCTGGCCATGAGATGGATAACCCACAATATGTTTTCTTCAACAGAAAATGCATGTAATCCAGCAGGTGTACCTATTCATATTTTTTTATTTATCTATCAATACCCAAAGCCTTAGTTTACGTTATAGTTCTCATTGTAAAGGCTAATACCAACTAGGTTTTTTAATTTAAACATTCATAGTGTCTTACATAAGTGTTAAACATTACTTAAATAACTTGATCACTATCACGTTTTTTTTTTCTTGAGGCTCAAATATTTAAATAAAAAAACATAGTAATGGTCCCGTTATAATGGAAACTAATAATAAAATCATATTCACTTGAAAAGGAAAATTCTAGCGACCTCAAATATATATATATATACAGGGCGTCCCAAACTTATGGGACATGAAGGGGAAGTACCTTAAATATCGTAGATAGTGAAATTTGCTCAAAGAAGACTTTATGTTATTTTTAAAAGTTAGTAATTCTGCATTTATAGATTTTCTAAAAATTACTTGCTTCGTCTGGGAATCGAACCGGCTTAAATGTCAAAAAAATCACCCTACTTTTATGATGCCAATCGAAAGAATAGCTAAAAAATAATAACTATGCTTAAGTTACATGGTTTTTTAAAAGAAAGGAACAACGTGAAATTAATATTTTAATCAAATTAAAAACATACATGAAACTGCCGTAGTCAATTAAGTAGGTATTTTTTTGTAAATTAATTAATTAAATGCTCAAAATGTGATCCCTCTTGTCTTACGCAAATCTCCAATCTTTTAATGAGTCCGCTGCCTGTTGATTTTCTTATCATTTTATGGTGAACACTCGATGTGATATGGCACAATTCTGTTTGCAACTCGCCCACGTTCTCGTATCGCTTTTTGTATAGCATATCTTTTACGTATCCCCAAAAGAAGAAATCTAATGGTGTAAGGTCCGGGGATCTGGCCGGCCATCTAATCGGTCCATTTGTACCAATCCATGTAGGAAAACATTCATTTAGAAAATCTGCTGCTCTCCGACTATTATGAGCCGGAGCTCCATCTTGTTGGAAAATTAAGTTTTCTTGCTCCGCCGCGGAAAGATTTCTTATCTTATCCCTTAAAATTTGAAGTATTCCTAAATACTTTTCCGTGTTCAAGGTTCCTTGGTAAAAATGGATTAAGAAAACCCGGTTTTTTAAAAGTCCGCACCAACAGTTGAGTGAAAAACGCACTTGGTTATTCGTTTCAGTGACTCGTAGGGGATTTTCTTTAGACCAAATACGATTATTGTTGCGGTTATACATACCGTTATTGCTAAAGTTAGATTCGTCTGTCCAAATAATATTATCCAAAAAATTTGGATTTTCGAGCAAGCGTGCCTGGATATCAAGACAGAAATTTCTTCTCCTTTCTGTATCGCCCGGAAGTAATTTTTGAACCAATCGTCCTTCAACATAACTCTTAAAACCGTGTTTTTTTAATACACGGTGTATTTTGCTTTTCGAAACTCCAATTTCATGTTCTCCTTCTCTCACCGATGCTTTCGGAAAAGCCGAAAAGTAAATTAAAATACCAAGTTCTTCGTCGTTGATCGTACGGTTTTCTTGCTGTGGTTCTCTTGGGCGTTTATCGAAACGTCCCAGAGTTTTCAAATTGTTTACAAGCCTTTTCAAAACTTTACGAGACGGTAATTGTCTATCAGGATATTTTACGCTATACCACCGCAAACTTCTATAGATATCTTTATCATTCAAAAAATATGCTTCCATTAGATAAAAACTTACTTGATATGCCATGTTCGCAATAAATTAACACAATAACACTTGTTTAAGTGAATTAAGACTAAACAGATCAATATCCGAAAAATAAACGCTCGCACAGACTGTTCCATTTTCAAATTTAAGAACAACATTATTTTCGTTTTAAATTTGCCTTCAACGCTCGCACAGACTGTTCCATTTTCAAATTTTAGAACTACATTAATTTATTATTTTTAGCTATTCTTTCGATTGGCATCATAAAAGTAGGGTGATTTTTTTTTTGACATTTAAGTTGGTTCGATTCCCAGACGAAGCAAGTAATTTTTAGAAAATCTATGAATGCAGAATTACTAACTTTTAAAAATAACATAAAGTCTTCTTTGAGCAAAATTCACTATCTACGATATTTAAGGTACTTCCCCTTCATGTCCCATAAGTTTGGGACGCCCTGTATATATATAGGGTGTCCCAGAAGCCGACGTCAAGCCGAAAGCGGGTGAAAGACTAACTCATATAAGTTAGCAGAAAAATATAACAAAATCTAAGTCATATATTTAAAAAAAAATCTAGCATTTAAAATATCGATAAAATTTACACCCTTTGACGGTTTTTTCACTCTTGTTGCTACAAATCTTATCTTTTCTAAACATTTTCTGTTATTTTGTAATCCTGAATAATGCTTCTGGATACTCTAATCTAAAATTAAAAGCCAGCTGCACCATTTTAGAAGAATATGTATTTTTTTTCTATTTAACTCCATTTTTATCTAAATTAAATATTCAAAATTAATTTCTCGCGAAGCTTTGACAAGCTGTACTGAAAACAAATGTACTATGCGAGTTTGACAAGTAACTTCAAAAGTTGGCGCATTTAATAAGGATTCCAAAATAATATGATACTTGCTAGACAATTTCTTCAATTGTGGACAATTTTTTTCCAATAACAGGCAGTTTTAAACAATTTTTTCTTGCGTACTTAAAACTTATTCTAGTGTGCCCATGGTTTGCTTTAAGGCCGTAACTTTAATATTCTAGTTTGAGTGAGACCGGGAGAGTCATTTTACGAAGTATGAGAGAGACAGATAGTAAAATAAATTAAATACACAAAAATTGTTTAACACAATTTATTTAAATGTCAAGATTTACAACAAGTGTTTAAACTGTCTTTCTTCAGGTAACATAGAGATGTTACCTGCTTACTTCAGTAATCGACACTTAGCTAGAAGAGATCTCTCTTGGAGATTCGTCCACTATTGCCTATACATAAGCTCTTTAATATCACTCTGTTAAGTTTTAATGCAATAAAGAGTAACATAAACATTATTAGTTTTAGCGTTCATTTTGTACAATAAAACAACATTATCCTATTAGAAGCTACGTATACTCGTTACGCTCTAAGAAACTCGCCTAAAAGAAAATGTTTTTGTTACAAAATATATTTTATTTCGCTGGCAATTAGTGTAATGAGAATACCAAAAAGGTTTAGCGTGAGCACCCAAAGGATGCTTTATACTTCAAAACAAAAGTGGATGAAAGCGATGTCGTAAAAAAATTATGTACTTGGTTTTTTATTTAACTCCATTTTAACTCAGTATATATCATAATATTTTGTTCACGTCTAAAATAATGAGACAACCTCCTTTCCAGAGAACACTCTTCTTAATTTAGGTTTTATGAATCTCGTTCGGGTCTTTGACATGTAAAAGGAAAAAGGCTTCCACGGACTAAATATAGGAGACAGCTCCTTAATTGTAGAAACTCCATATTATATATGCGTCTTGAATGGTTTGTCTCTTGTCATAATATTTAATTTTTTGAAAGTTTGATATAGTACACTAAGCGCTTACTATAAAATTGTAATTTTTATCACTTATTTGTCGCACTCTATAACATAAATGAAGATATTTAAATGTATTTTGCTGTCTTGAAATTGGGTGTGAATGTGAGATCTCTATTTAATTCTAATTAATAAATTTTATATTAACAATAAAAAATGTCGGCCTTGTGTCTGTAACTTCTTATTTAACTTATGTTTTTTAATGTTCTCAAAAGGCACTTATATTGTCAAGTCACGAGTAATATGGGAACTAAGTTTTCTAAAAACTTAAACATAAGTCGTGGTTATGCGGACGATCCAAAATTAGTGGACGTTTTTGCGGTATGCGACAATTAATTTCGACAACAAAATATGAGAGGATGACGAAAGGGGCACAATACCTTGACCGCCACGTGGTGTGAGATCCTGGAAGCTGCCGGGATCGTCCCTGGGCGTTGCTGTTTCTTATTATTACGCACACGAACACACCGTCACATAAAACTATAATTTGTTGAAGGGTTTTTTGGATAGGCTACTAGTTCAATTTAACATTGCGGAGCTCGGTGAACGCGCCGGCCATTACTTTTATTGTTTCTTTCCTTGTCCGCATGGTGGCTACATTGCGTTGCGGTATGATTTGCCACTATTAGCTGGTGGAATAAATGGAAGCTAGGAGTGTCGACCAAACTAATTAAATTACAAAATCATACAAATAAATAACGCAGCAGATTTGAATTTAATACTGGCGCAACCAATTCGAATGGTACATTGGTCGTTCAAATTTATTATCTCCCTTTATTTTTTATCAACTTTAATACTACTCTGCATAAGATATAATTAGTAACAATATTTTTTAATAAAACTATCCATTTCAAAATAAAATATTTGTTAAATCCATAAAATGACGTTTCGCACACGATGAATAAATATGATCCCCAGTATTGGTCGTCAACTTTGCGTCCGCTCAAGAAATAAAGAAGTTTCTTGTTACTCATACTGGAAGAGAATTTATTATTTTCTTTGGGGACAAATAAAATACACTCATCTAAAGAGTTTGATAGTGCGTTCCGTACAGCCTTTGAATGCGGATTTACATAGACTGATAAAATTGGGTGCTGAAACCATCGGTAAAGAAAGACCAAGACGGGCTTTCAGGGATGGAATAGGAGCCATCCTGAAAAGAGGCCAGATCAAAAGCACCTTCAACCTAGGTGCGGTGATTTTAACCAAGAAAGGTTTGTCACCTAACAGTGGGGACCATGGCGACCTATGTAACGTAGGTTCCAATGCTGATTTGCGATACACACAAAGTGTGTATGGAGCCGTTGGTCATATTCCAGACACTTCAAAAGTTTGATATCAGCCGTATGTTTGTATATCGTACTATCAACAGATACCACAACACTTCCTCTGTAGAAGACCATAAAAGATTAGGGTGGCGTGCTGTTAGAACTACAAAGGCTGTTAATGCTGTTAAAGCCAGAATTCGTCGAAACCCCATTAGGAAGCAAAAAATCTTATCGCCAGAAATGAAGATTCCCAATAGGACTTGGTCACTTATTATAAAACAAGATCTAAAGCTCGGTGCTTATCGTCGATATACAGAACATGCCCTGAATCAATCTTTACAATTAAAGAGAGTGAATCGATCAAAATGCCTTCTGTCACGATACGCAGGTGAAAGACACAAAAATATCCTCTTTACCAATGAAAAATTTTCTCAGAATTGAAGAGCACTACAATAAGCAAAATGATGAAAGGACATCACCCATATTGGGCTATTTTTTTTTAGCCGGCCAACAAAAAATAACTAAATTTTATCATAGGCATAATTATAATGAACGTTTTGTATTATGACAGTAAAGCTCGAAACCTATTGGTTAAGATGATAATCAGTCTCAAAGTATTTATTTTATTACCTACGGTTTGCGGGGTGAGCTCGTGATTTCTAGGTAAACAGTTATTGTTAATGGTGTGCGAGCGAGAGGACGTTGCAAGTACATTTACCTGCCGAGTTACAAGTGTTAACAAGAGGCAAAATACACCCACTTAATCCTTTTCGTAGGTACTTTCGTTCGTTAGTTCTCCATGCAGGCGTTTATGTACAGGTTTTTTATTAATTATAATGCATATTATTTTCATTTCATATATTTTTATTCAATATTTACAACTCTCCTGGCTTTACAATAATATCTTCTAAACCTCCGGCGGGAATGTGTATCGTTGGATCGTGCCTGGAAAACCCCATGTACCACACAATGCACATGACGTGTGAGCAGCAGCCAATGGTTCTTCGGCCAATGTTACATGTACAGTAATAGTGTTTTATAGCCTGTCGCCCTTCGAGAGCCCTATCTATGCCAATATAAACGTTATACGAACGTGAACGGACATGTCGGGACTGGATTCTACCGCGCAATACGTAAAGGTCTGTTCCTTCTAGCTCTCGTATGTGTTCTGTGGGTAATTGGTCGCCAAGTTCAACGATGAACATACCATTTGGCTGCAAATGCTCCGCATAGTAACTCCTAGCTTGCTTTATTTGGTATACACCAAGTGCAAAAAGGATAAGATCTTCTTGTGTCAATGTGGGGAATTGAACCTCAAGCGCATCAACGTTAATTGAACGAAACGGAGCACGTCTTCGGTTATAATTGTATCTGTTCACCAGATCCGCCAATGTATTCGGTACATTAACCCTTTCCCGTATTATTTCTAAATACATTGGAGCCCTTACATTGTCCACAATCAACACATGATAGGCATTTAATAAAGCTGCACTGATTTTAAAATATTCCATCATATGATGCAAGGCGCGATTGCTGTGTACAATTCTTAACAAGCGAAAATCTCTTTTGAATCGTCCATTGATTATTTCTACTACCCAGCGGCATATAGTCACAAGTCTGGATTTATTCGCTTGTTCCGTCGTAAGTTGCGTTTCGTTTGCATTTTTCGTTTCTGGCATATGTACTGTATATCCATGTGATTGTAAAGGATAGGCCGCGTCTCTAAAGCCACGATCTAAGATAAATACGTCACCCGGTCTGAAAAACCAATGAAATATGCTCTCCTCATTTTCAATAATTGCATTCATTATTGTTGCATCGGAAGTTGAAGCGGCGTGCGGGCCCGTTACGTCAATTATATGACCGTCACAGCAAACAAACAAGAACGGCTTGGTCAGATTTCGATATTTGTGAAGACTATATGTTTGTCGTTGAAAAAAATAGTTCGAGCTCTTTTGGTTGTATATATATGTACCATCGACTATTATTATAGCATTTCTTTGTGGCAAAGGGCTTTCTGGATTGCCAAATAGAGTTTCAGGTACTAAATCACGAGCTCACCCCGCAAGCCGGGTGCAAGCCGTAGGTAATAAAATAAATACTTTGAGACCGATTATCATCTCAACCAATAGGTTTCGAGCTTTACTGTCATAATACAAAATGTTTATTATAATTATGCCTATGATAAAATTTAATTATTTTTTGTTGGCCGGCTAAAAAAAAATTAGCCCAAATTTGTATGAAGCCTGAATGATGTCCTTTACGCTCACAGTTCTTAAGACGCTGCTCAAGTGGTCAAAAGGGTACTACGTGGTCACTGTCCTGCGTCAGTGGTGGTCTGGTGGGGCGTGTCTTATCAAGTCGTCACAAAGCTAAATTTTTGTGAAAAAGGTGTGAAAACTTTCTCCAAAGTGTATCAAGAGAGTCTTGGATCGTATTGTAAAACCGCTCAGCAATACACTTTTTAAAAATTTATTGGACTTTCCAGCAGGACTGTGCACCTGGTCACAAGGCACGAACTACCCAAGCCTGGCTTTAAACCAACGTTCCGGGCTTTATAAGAAATTTCCCATGAAAACAGTGCGTAAATCCATAGATTCGTGGCCATACAGTTAAAAGGTCTGAATAAAAGCCAAAGGTAGTTTTTTTTTTAATTTTTATATATTTTATACATTTTTAATGCAATCTTATAAGATAAATTATAATAATAGAAAAATACTAGAAAGAATCGACTCGGGTCACAAGTGAATCGAACCCACAACCTTTGGAAATCCGGTCCAATGCTCTCCCAATTGAGCTACCGAGCCTTGTGAACACTTGTCAAAATTTTCTAGTACCTTTTTGATTTTACGCTGTAGACCAGCGTTATTTTATCAATGACAGGAACATCCTCTCGTATTCGAAAGAAACATTTTTACAGATGTTTGGGCAATCAATTAAGATGAAACAGCCATTTAGTTTTATAATTTTTATATATTTAGTGCATTTTTCAATGCGATCTTATAAGATAAATTATTATAATTGAAAAATACTAGAAAAAATCGACTCGGGTCACAAGCGAATTCTCAGGCGGGAATCGAACCCGCAACCTTTGGAAATCCGGTCCAATGCTTTCTATTTTTTGGTGAGACTAATAAATTGTACATATAAGTTTCAGTGATATTACATTACTTCATAAAAAATGCATTTTCATTTGTAACAGAACTTATGGCCGGACTAGGTATAATCTGTGGTACCGTCTTAATCTTGTTTCGTATTACGATTAATGTGCGGTGTGAAGATATCGCCGCAACAGACTTTATGGTACAAACAATTAGAAACTATTCTAAGAAACTCTCATGAAATCGATTCGATTGGTCACTACAGGTGCATCTGCACGCTCAAGTAGTAGGATTAGTAATTATTCATGGTGACAATATGTACGAAATTTCAAGGCCCACATAATTTATGAAGCTTCATCCACACCCGTGCGACCTAGTATCATTTGGCAGGCGTCCTTCTATTTTGAAAATGATTAATGGCAGTGTATCGCAACAGCTTGAGTAGTGGACGATTAAGTACTGGATAAGTGTTCGCTGTGTCAGTGGAATTAGAAACTATATAGTTTAAGCCATTTTTCATTGTGACTTGTGTGTTGCTTTGCTTTGTTGATGTTGAATAGTCCACTAAAATTATTTGAAATGTCGACATTAACAATTTCTTTTTCCAATTGATAGGATTGATATGAATTAAATTATTATTATTATTTATAAGTTTTAACATTAGATAATACTTTTTAATTTAGTTTACACTTTTAAACGAAAAAACATATTCAATACAAGTTAAAAAACGTAACTCAAACATTCTTTTTTGTCACAACTTTACTTGTTATAAATGAAGTAAAAATATTTTCGTTACAAAATGTCAAAAATTTTATTGGTTGATTATTTTGAAAACATAAATATAATTTTATATATTCGTCAAATTTGTAATAGATTGATTTCTCATATTAAAAGTTGTTTAACTGTTACTTTCGACATATATGTGGTAGTTTAAATAATGATTGTGTTCGTTTGATAAAGGTGACATTTATAAATGTCAAATAATAGAATGAATGAGAAATAAAATGAGCGAGATTACGACAAACCATGATTAATTTATCTTGCTTGGTTTTAGTAAACCCATTTAAAGTGATAACTAATGTCAAAAGAATTATCGCTCAAACTTATAAGAAGTTTTGACTTCTTATAAGTTCCAATAGCACTCAATGACTCCATCATTTCTTCACTTCTGGTCTTCGTGGTGACTATAACTAAATGAAAAAAATACTAAATATACAAGGTTATTTTATAAACACCATCCAAATTTTTTCTAGGCATTAGATATCATTCAAACACTTCATTTATGAAAAAAAATTGGTAGGTAAAATTTCCGCAAAAAAAAATTTTGTCCGAGCGAATTATTACAACAGTTGGTTACTGGCAAAATAGGTACTTACAGTTGAACGACCGACCGCCCGAAGCGCCTCACCGAGCTGCGCGCGCAAGTTGTAACTACATCGGCGCAATGAAATCAGTCAGCCGCGGGCTTTCCGCGATGTACAATGTTGCGTTCACGCATTTACGTCGCATAATTATCTACCAAACGAAATGTGTTCACACTTGCAATTGAAATCGAGGGCGAAATTGAACGACGGGTTTATGTGAAGAAGGCCCAAAACCTCGAGAACTTAATATAAATATAATCCGTGCGTTATAAATAATAACGAAGTGACAAAGTGAAAAAACAAGTAATACAATAAAAGACAATGTTCATAAACGTGCAAGACTGTTTAGAGAGAAATTACCTACACTTTAAGGTAAAGTGATTGTTTTCAAACTTCATGTAAGTGTATTTTTTTTTGGATTTTTAATAAATTATTTTGTTGGAGTAAAGCAAAATGTGTGCAGGGCGGCTAAGACTTGTGAAATTTTTCACAAAAATATAGAACTATTAATTATACATTTCTTTATCCTATCGTGTAAAATAGACAAAAATAACTTAGGTAGGTAGGTACTAAGGTTTTGGCACTGCATTTGTTTTTGCGATTTTCGAATTGCCTTTGCGATCCCTGTGTTTTTTTAGATTCTGTGGTTAATAAACACCCTTTGCTTTACTCCAACCAATTATTCTACATAAGTTGATTAAATTTAAAAAAATGCGACGTAAGTGCCTAAGGTGTGGTTTACTTTTATGTTCATTTTTTATTTATTAAAAGTGTTATCGATTAATATTGTTATAATCAAAGAACAAATCAACTTATCTCTTCTTCAATTTGACGTTCCTATTTTTTTTCGTTTAAATTTGCAACTTATGAAAATTATTGTAATGTATCAATGAAATACGGGAGGGCGGGGCGGGGGTCGTGTAATCATCTGCTACAACACCGTGCGTAGCGTGACTGTGACAGCAATCGGTAGTTTTCCTCGGATAACTTTGTGTAGGCTTAACTTAATATTTTAGTACTGAGTGATATTAAAAGAAAAAAATCTTGTTTCGTTATTTTCTTCAAAGAATATAATATATAAATTTGGATGGTGTTTATAAAATGACCTTGTATATTATCACCTTATACAAAATTAAATTAATAATAATATAAATTTGAAAAAGTAAGACTTGATGAAGATCAGGACTTTTATCGTTTGTTAATGGTAGAAACATACTCCGTTAATTAATCGTAGAGGTTTTCAAATGTATTTATTATTTATTTTATATATTTTCATTGGGCATTTATAAAAGTTAATTATGATAATATCTATTTTTCTTCATACTTACTTGCTACTAATACTTATGTTGCAGTTTATAAATTAACTTGTTAAGCTGTTTCAATTGAATACAAAAAAAAAAGGTTGCACTCCGGGAGTGCCAGCAGAAGTGAAAGCATGAACATTAACGTTGTGCATTTTCGATATTTTGGTATAGTTAAGCAATAATTTCACACGAATTGCTTTAATTATAAGTATCAAAGTACTATCATTTATGTGGTAAAATACAATATTAATTTATTGCGATATAGTACAAAAACATGACAACAAACACACACGCGCCCTGCGCCGCTTAAACGAAACAGCAGGAGCAGGCATAAATTTTCGCCACGCGGTAGAAAGAGAGGGGGATATTATTTTCTCTCCTACGCCGCGCCGGCGGTCTACTCTTCCTGCGTTCTACGAATTTGCGAATTTTCGATCAGGTCACCTGTCCTGACGCGAGTTTATCATTTTGTACTCATCGCAAAAAGTGCACAACGCCGCTAAAGAAGTTTTGACTTCGAAAATGTATTTTGTCTTAAATGTCAACTTAATTAAAACTTCGAATTTCACCAGGTATGTCAATGTCTTGGTAGCTCAATTGAAGAAGCACACGCCCAGATACCAAAAGACTGAGGCGTCAGGTTTCCCCTGAAAGCTCAGAGAAGTTGAATTTTATTAAATCAAATTTCTATTGATATAAAAATTCACCAATTAAAAAACAAAATATAATAGTAGTACTTGAATGGAATTCACTAAGATTAGTATAAACTTTTCCACGTCAAAATACGGAGATCTAATCGCAGTAAAGAGTCAAAGATACAACGTTTTGATAATTATTTTTCTGTTGCCTCAGGCACTTTTGCAAATCACTCAACTATGACACAGTATATACAGAACAGTAGGTTATCTAAGGCCGCCCGCCGAGTTATTAGCCTACTCTTGCGTTGAACCCCAGGGTTGTCACTTTTACTTTAAGTTAATATTTTCGAACAAGAAGCACTTGATCTAAATTTATGTAATAAAAAGCATATTATGATTGAATATTTTACCAGTTTATAAATTTAGTAAAAATTAAAAGCCTTTATTCACATAACATTTATTATATTAAGTTACAAATTTAATACCGAGAAAATTTTTCTCCGGTTTCTGCACGTCCGGAACGCTTAATTATTATTTCTTAATGTAAAGTAAATTCTCATTGACGATCGCGAGCGGTCATGTGACGTACGCGCATGCTCACAGTCGCGCGGCACAGCCCGTACTGCCGCCACCTTATTCCCCCATATATTATGCTAGCGTGTGCGTGAAATCGCGTGCCGACACGGCGCGCGGCGCGCACGCACACATTCAAACCGAGAGCGGCACGTTTGTATGAAGATATTTTACTGTTCTTTACTGTGACTATGACATGTAACTTGTACAATACTTGATTACAGTAATTCTAAAGCTGTTTAAGCAATACACAAGGAATATATTTATACATTTTCTAAATACAATTTATCAAGAAGAGGATTTATTTTTCTTGTTTGTTAACCAATGTTACGGCGTCTTTCGTGCACAAAAATAACCAAATAAAATAATGGAATTCTACGAAATATAATTAACATGGAGAAGCTGTTGACGTTCAATTCACGTATTGTAAATGTTCATTGAATATAAAGCATTTTATTTTATCTATTATAACAGATATTTCGCGTCTTCATGGTTTTTTTTAAAATATTGTAATGTTAGCCAAATATGAGGTATTATTACAATATCGAAATTTCGCTGATCCACTTTGACTATAAAAATTAGTAATGTAAATTATGTCAGAACTAAGGAGTCACAAAAGTTTCAATGGTAGTTAACTGTCAATAAAAAATAGATGATAGTTTTGGTGCCAAAAGTTCATGGTGTAAATCACCTAGTAACCCTATATTGCTATTGTCCATTTGGTCCACTCCACATTTATAGGATATTAAAACGCTAATGATGTAATGTCATATAATGCATTACATCCGTTCTTAAACCAGATTGGCAATCCGTAACTGTTTCATTAATTAGGTGCATAAACAAGTTAATTAGGAATAATATTAATGTTAAATTATGTGGATGACATCAATCTATAATCTAAGAGCACAAGTTTGTTTGTTTGTCTGTCCGCTCTTCTCCCCGCTCTTTTTCCATTGTATATGCGTTACCATAGCAACGCGTTAACCACAAGTAATTCGTCTACTGGACGCTAGATGGCGCTAACGGAAAAATATTTATTAATAGAAAAAAAATGTCCACCCGTGCGAAGCCGGGACGGGCCGCTAGTTATTAAATATATATTGATATATCGATTGCTATCAAATAACAACTAAAACCCATTGTATTGTTCCTCTATATTTAGTTCTTATTGTCATTTTTAGTTAAATTAAAAAAGTAATAGATATGTTTCGTAAGTCACTGTGAGTGAGGATTTATAAATAGACTTTAATTTATTTTTTTATTAATAGCATGATACCTGTTCAATGGCAAATGTCATTGAATTGGTTACGTACATTCATTCAAATTCAACTGACTGACCAAGCAGCTATCGCAATTCATAAATGCTGTTCAGCATATTTAAACTTATATAACATAGTTCATCCAGTTAGGCACAAAAGCTGATACATATTACAACCACAAAGTATTTACTTTCATTATATCATATGCATCGCAGAATAATTTGTTCAAGGCGATTGCCGTTCAGATTCGATGGTGCTGGCGGAATAAAGACTGTTTTTGCGCTTGTGTGCTTCATTTTCCGACATTTGTATATGTGTATTTTTGCATAAATTCTCTACGTCTAAATAAATATAAATAAATAAAGTCTACCACGAAATTCGATGTTCGGGTACCTAATAGAAATTTTTCGCTCCTCTCCAATAATATATCCTTATAAGTAGTTAAACTCTGGTCAAACAGGGAAAAGATAAACAGGTCTAATAGATTGACAGAGATCAGTAAGAACTGTTTATTTTATGGTCATAATCGAAGCTCATTACCTATATTTCGTATATGATTGTATTGCATTGACGTTTTATGTTGTCATAAGAGTTTGAATATTTGTTTGGTGGAATTAAGTCAAATGAATTTTTAATAAAAAAAAATTAAACATTAGTTTACGCAAATATTACATTTCATCATTTGTTAACTATAGCTCAGAAGCTGAACAATGCAGTTACAAACAAATTTTATAAATGATTTTAATTATCTCAGTCTAATTTTTTGGATTCATTTTTTTTAAATTGTTTAACAAAAAGATATGCTTATTAACTACGTAGCCTTAATTATAGAGCTAGTCTTTAAGACTAATTACGGTTCAATTACTTACACTGAGTAACCATTTGATTGTGCTAAGTTGAAAATCAAAATTGACCTAGGAATCAAATTGGTGGGTACAGTCCAAATAATAATAATCAAGATAAACAATATTACAAACATATATTTCGAGGTTATGACTTTCTCTCTTTGACGACGTTAAAACCCATGCCCTTTGACATGCAGAGGCTGTAATCTCTATAATAACGAGGCTTTTACCAGTTCTGTTAAATTTATTCAACACTATCAACTTTGTTTCCCTTTCCAAAGTAGGCTTTGATTTGATGGTAAACTATTCACAGCAGGCCATTGTAAATTATAGATATAATATAACCAAAACATAATTAAGATATATAAACATTTAAATAAGGCCATTTTAATCCGATATACGACAAGTTTATTCTGTATTTTTTAAATTGAATCCTGAAGCTTCAACGCCTTTATAAGGGCCGTGATCATAGACTCATCTGCATTTTAATACCTCTACGTTACTATAAACTACTGAGTCTACCAGTAGTTCGGAAATAAGAATTCTGAGAAAAACTGCCGAAAAAAAACTCGAACTGTAGGACCGACTTCCATGCAACAAATTATTGTTAGAGCGAACAAAAAGAGCTCACTACATCGCTCAGCAAGAACCATTTTAATAAGACAGTAGGCAAAACCCAATCAAATTAGAGACAACTTGTTTGAAATTTACGTCATGTGGAGCGGTAGAAAATAATGTTTTATAAGAAGAAAATATTGATGCAATAAAAATACTTGTTGTAAGGAAAAAACCGTCAACTCAACTTTTTCACAAAACGATTTGGAATGGGCTATAAGTCTATAGAGAGTTTTCAAATTCAAATATCTTATCTATATTCAAATGTCATATGTTGACTCCCGACCTCAAGGATAACGAAAATACCGAGAGGGAACGGAGGGCTTTGTCAGTCAGAGCGAACATGCTGACTCGAAGGTTTTCACGCTGTACACGCGACGTTAAAATAACGTTGTTCAGAGCTTTTTGTACATATTTCTACACGTGCAGCCTTTGGGCTAGATATACTCGAAGGGGTTGCAACACTCTCCGTGTATAGTATAATAACGCTTTAAGGGTGCTGTTGCGGCTACCTCGCTTCGATAGTGCATCAGGGATGTCGCTGAAGCAGGCATAGACTGCTTTTACGCAACAATGCGTAAACGATGCCCGTCTCTGGTGCGCAGGGTGCGGGACAGCGGTAACAGCATCCTGAATATGATTGCTGGTAGACTGAACTGCATTTCAGTTAGCCGTTCTTGTGCCATTTCGGGGGGAATGGTGCAGAACTGGCCGCTTTAACTGTCAGCTCATGTTTTTTTGGTATATTCTTAATTTAATGGTACTTACTAACATAGTGTATAAGTTTTACTAACATAAATTGAGTCACTGTTGTAACGAGGCGCCATAGCTATATTGGCGACTCGTTGCTTTCATTGCGCTCTTCTCTGGCCATTTTTCATATTTTCTTTTCTCTTCGTTTCCTATTTTAAATTTACTGTCTGTCTCTGTTTCCTATTTTAAATTTACTGTCTGTCTCTGTTTATTTGTTTTGTTCGAAGTTTATTCTTACCAGCGTCAGCGCGTAGAGCAGTTGACTCACCGAAAATAAATTATTTAAATATATTTATAGTGCTGAGCAGTTATAATAAGCTCACAAGTATATAATAAGCTCATAAGCATAATTCACAAGTTTCCTGTATATATGTATATTCTGTACCACCAGTTCCTGTTTATAAGTCTATAAGTTTCTTTAAGGCACTATTGTAAGTAGCCCTACCTTTTATAATATGTTTTTAGTGATAAATGTGAAATTGTTTTTGTATTCAGTGTAATTTACCCTTTTTTATATAATTGTTTCAGTTGTGCCTTAATTCCTTAAATATAAAAACAAGTGACCTTTTTGTGTGAGCTTTTATTTCTCCGGCTGCACCCCGTCACACTGGCGCCCAACGTGTATAAGAACCAGTCACCAACCAGTCAACCAGTACCGGCGAACCGAAAGAAAACTAAAATTTTTGAAGATCGTTGTATGTTGTGTGTGATTTTTTTAATTTTTTCCAAATTCTAAAAGGCTTAGTCGCCCCCCACTATTTTATCGGCCATATTAGTAACTTAATCATTTTCATCTCATCCCAACCTCATCCCAATCTCATTTTATTTAATTTATAGTAGTTGACAATACTACTACATCACTACACAAAACACTTACAAGACACTTTACCTAACATTTACTACATCTTACAGACAAGAAACTATACGCGGTTTCGAAAGAAACCGACACAAAATTGTTGCTGATTCTGAGCGTCAATATATCACTTAGATCAGTGCAATTAACACTTACGGGCAGTGCTGAGAGGGAGTACCTCCAGTGTATCCCACATACAAGTCTTAGATTTGGCTAGGCACTTTCCTGGAGGCAATCCGTGCCGACTATCCAGAGGTTCCTACCAGTCTAAATTTGAACACTACACCTACCTAACACTAGTTTTATTAAATTTATCTTAGTCTTACTTAACCAGTCCTTGTATAATAGATTAGTTAGGAAAAAATTAAACAACTTTAGTTTCACTCTCCTTTCAACTCATCACATATCATCCTATCATTTAGACTATTATAATTTATAGTAGTGACATAACAAACACGCAACTATACACTACACTTACAGTACACTTACCTACCACATTTACTGCACCCATCAGACAGTAAAACTATACGCGGTTTTGAAAGAAACCGACACAAAATTGTTGCTGATTCTGAGCGTCAATATATCACTCAGATCAGTGCAATTAATACTTACGTGCAGTGCTGAGAGGGAGTACCTCCAGTGTATCCCACATACAAGTCTTAGATTTGGCTTGGCACTTTCCTGGGGGCAATCCGTGCCGACTATCCAGAGGTTCCTACCAGTCTAAGCTTGAACACAATACCTACCTAGCACTAGTATTATTAAATTTATTTTAAATCATAACTGTTTTTAAGTAGTTTTTAAATAGCTAGAAAAACACCTCGTTTTGAAACACAATCTTTTTTTTTTAATAACACTATGAATCCATCACTTATAAATAAACCTGAGCTTGCTTATGAACTTGTCTCCGCTCAATTGAATTTCCATCTGTCGCAACCGCTGAGGAATTACGAGAATTACTAAATCCAATAATAGACTCAGATTGTTCTATTCTTTCCAGTCCTTACTCCATTGAACGTGATCTTGATAAAATCAAAAACATTCTGCTTATGGTTTCTTCATGATTAATTTATCAATACGTTTAAATAGATTAGAGATTACTACATAACATAAATGACTTTTGCAAAACTTCAAGCAAATTTTTCATCCATGACAGCCTGTCAATCAAATTTTAAACCTCTTCTGTCCAACAATAACATAACTACGAACTCCTGGCACAAAATTTACTCAAAACTCTTTAGACCTAAAAAAATGCTTTTATTACTTACTTTTTCTTTATTACTTTATTATTACTTTTATTTACGTTTATACTATATATTACTTTTATTACGTTATTACTTTTTCTCCCAATTAGAATTCTCTATCGTTATTACTTTTCCAAAAGTTTTTTTTTTTTTATATATTACTTTTATATATACTACTATTTACAACTCATTCATTCCCTCATTCTATTACAACACATAATAATTACTATACATTAACTGTCTTCATAGAAGACATATTTAATTGTCTGCATAGACGACATCTTCAATTTTGGTCTTCATAGAAGACATACTTAATTATACAGTCTTAGTCTTCATAGAGGGCATTCATTTTTCAGTCTTCATAGAAGGCATATTTAATTTCTCAACCGAGAATAGAACCTCTTAGTCTATTGTTAAAGCCTCATTATACATCTTGAGGAATTTTTTTCTTCCAGCGGGTTGTGACTGGTTAAATAAGCCTACACTAATTTATATTTTTCATCCAGCGGGTTGTGGCTGGTTAAACAAGCCTACACTAATTTTTATTTTTCATCCAGCGGGTTGTGACTGGTTAAACAAGCCTACACTAATTTTTATTTTTCATCCAGCGGGTTGTGACTGGTTAAACAAGCCTACACTAATTTTTATTTTTCATCCAGCGGGTTGTGACTGGTTAAGCAAGCCTACACTGTTTTATTTTTTTTTTCATCCAGCGGGTTGTGACTGGTTAAGTAAGCCTTCACTAATTTAAGGAGCCAGTTGAGTGTTCAATTAATTTTGGATACTCTACCGCGTGGAGTCTGGTTGTCTTATTAAATCAACCATGACCGTTGACTGATGTATGTTCTGGAAGTATGAAAGTGATGCATGTAAGGAAAGTGATGCATGTAAGGAAGCTGGTCTCCTTATTTTCTCATTTCACAATTCTCATCTCATCCATTTTTATTAACGATATGTTTTTTTTTAATATAAAATGGTCACATTTTTACATAGTTTTATGAAAAAATCCTTTTTATACTCAGGATTTTTTCTTCTAGGGGGGAGCGGGTATTGTAACGAGGCGCCATAGCTATATTGGCGACTCGTTGCTTTCATTGCGCTCTTCTCTGGCCATTTTTCATATTTTCTTTTCTCTTCGTTTCCTATTTTAAATTTACTGTCTGTCTCTGTTTCCTATTTTAAATTTACTGTCTGTCTCTGTTTATTTGTTTTGTTCGAAGTTTATTCTTACCAGAGTCAGCGCGTAGAGCGGTTGACTCACCGAAAATAAATTATTTAAATATATTTATAGTGCTGAGCAGTTATAATAAGCTCACAAGTATATAATAAGCTCATAAGCATAATTCACAAGTTTCCTGTATATATGTATATTCTGTACCACCAGTTCCTGTTTATAAGTCTATAAGTTTCTTTAAGGCACTATTGTAAGTAGCCCTACCTTTTATAATATGTTTTTGGTGATAAATGTGAAATTGTTTTTGTATTCAGTGTAATTTACCTTTTTTTATATAATTGTTTCAGTTGTGCCTTAATTCCTTAAATATAAAAACAAGTGACCTTTTTGTGTGAGCTTTTATTTCTCCGGCTGCACCCCGTCACACTGTTACTTGTGTGATTAAACAAACATTACATTATAGTAAATTATTGAGGTGTATTTGACGACCTTCGTGGACGAGTGGTTTACATACTGGTTTACATGGTAACGCCCCTTCGAGGTCCCAGGTTTGATCCCCGACTGTAGAAAACGAACTTTTCTGTCTGAGTGTTGTGATACAGTCGTTGTTTCTGAATTCCAAAACACAAGTGCTTTAACGACTTAACTTGGATTTAGAACAACATATACGATGTTGTCTTATATTATTAGGGGTTAAAGTATGAAATTGCCGATTTGTACTGAAAATCTATATTGTTTATTTTTTAAATTTTTAACAAATTTATTTAATCAAAATAGTTGCCATTATTATCTATACATTGCTGCCATCTAATGGGAAGGTCATTAATGCCTTTGCGATAGAATTCCGACGATCTAGACTGCACAAACTGTGTGAAAGCATTTTGTACTGCCTCCTGGGAAGAAAACTTCTTGTCACGTAGATAATTGTCCAAATCACGAAAAAAATGGTAGTCCGTTGGAGCAAGGTCTGGTGAATACGGAGGATGACGAATGGTTTCTAACTGCAGTTCCTGAAGGGTCAAAATGGTTTCTCGTGCTGTGTGAGGTCTCGCGTTGTCGTGGAGCAATAATGGTGAAGATCGATTCATGAGTCGGGGCTGTTTTACTGCTAGTTTTGTCAACATGGTTCGGAGTTCGGCACAATAGACATCTGCCGTTATTGCTTGACCAGATCGGAGAAAACTATAGTGAATAACACCATGCTGAGACCACCAAACAGTTACCATTACCTTTTTATTGGTAAGTTTTGCTTTAGGACACTGTTGTGGCATTTGACCTGGGGTCAGCCATTGCATTTTTCTTTTCCGGTTATCATAAAAAATCCACTTTTCATCACATGTTACAATTCGATCCAATATTCCTTCATTTCTGTACCGGTTCAACAAGGCAACACAAGTTTCAACACGCGTTTCTTTCTGCAGATCAGTCAAATCATGAGGCACCCATTTTTCGTATTTTTTTATTTTATTGATTTGACGCAAGTGAGTCAATATTGTGGGTAAGGTAACGTTAAACCATGCCGCTAATTCCTGGGTACTTTGACTAGGATCGGCTTCCACTATCTCTCTTAATTCATCGTTATTTACCTGTGTGGGCGGTCTTCCTCGTGGCTCGTTCTTTAAGTCGAAATTTCCATCACGAAAGCGTTTAAACCAAAATCGCACGGTGCGTTCATTAGTAGACCCCTCTCCAAACGCAGCATTGATATTGCGGGCTGTTTCTGCCGCGTTAGTTCCGCGTCGGAACTCGTATTCAAAAATAACTCGAATTTTCGCAGTATCCATCTTTCTTGTCTAAATTGAATAACAAAAACAATTGAAAGTCGATATTCAAATGTTTTACATTTTTTAAAAAAAGAACATCATAGAAACCATTTAAAAAAAGTTTCATTCGAAAACCTCAAACCATGAAGATTCTATGTCAATTCAAAGAACCTATTGCAATAAAACGGCAATTTCATACTTTAACCCCTATTATTATTATTACAACCTCAAAAAACTATATAGTTTCTGATCTTTATTAAGTCTTTTTACTATTACATATACATATACTAATATATAGATATACTATTCCAATAACATAATTATACCAATAGCAAACTGGTCTAAAAACGCATCATTGCGGTTCTAAAGAAGTCCAAACTCCTTTATTCGTTATAGATTAAGCAAACTCACACACTTTTTTGAACCAGTGAACTGAAATACTTGCATATTTCTTCTGTAAAAGAACGAAGTTCGAGCGAAAAGGAATAAATATTGCAATTTTAAAGTAAAATATTGTTAGACATTACATTGGGCTTTAATCGGATGGAAAAAAGACTTATTCTGTAAAAGGGAAACTAGAAGCTAGAGCTGGTTGTGATGGTTAAAAGGTTATGATAAAATGTCACATTGTTTTCTTAAATAAAGTATAAAACTTATTTAAAAAATCCAGTTTGTTTTGCTTTAATTTTGTATAAAGAAAAATAAAGGTATGTTAATAATACCTAAATATTTTTATTAATATCTTGTTTATTGTTATATCAACAAATAACTTCCACAAATGTTGCTCTAAAGGAGTTTTTTATGATGACAAGATAAAATCTAACTTTAAAGAAAATTTAATTTAATTTTTCTTTTGAAAATATCGCTATCTATATTTTTCTTAGAAAAAATGCTTAAAACCTATTCTCATTTCGCAATTAATTCTATGAAATACATTCTGTACAACTCTGTAATACCCGTGAGATGGACGATCTGTGAGAAAGAACACAGATATTCTTGTAAACAGCAATATTACTCGTTGAGAAATTCTTGCCTTTGAGAAAAAGTTGAGGACTATTTATATTTTCACTGAGTCGGAAAAGTTCAGCTAGTCTTGGTCAGCCATCCGAGATAGGAGTGTTGCTTTTCATAAGAATAGGAAATATGTGCATCATATTTTTTGGCTGTGTACACAAAGCAAAAACCGCTTTGCCGAAGCGAATTTTTTATTTGGTGGTATTCAGTGAAATTAATACAAAATCCGTGGAACTAACATTATATTGTACAAAGTACATTTTGATCAGTAGATAGGTATATATATATATATATAGAGAGAGAATGATTCATGACCACCACTAAAATGGTTTACAATGCTTATGGTTATTAATTCCCGTAAAGGTGCAACTAACGATCACCTTTTTGGAAATCCATAGAGTTCAAATGAAATTCGGAATGCGGAATATAGAGTAAAGGTTTAGTTGCGAGTGTTGCAACAACTCCTTAGATGCAACGGTAGAGCTTTTTGAAGACCTGCTCGGACAGGTTAATATCTTCAATGACATTCACATCGAAAATAATTAACCAAAATGCAACTAAAAGTGAAAATATGGTTGTATAAAAAGCATCTAAACGACCTGAACTTATAATCTAAAGAAGAAAAACAAAATTATTCAAAAAAAAATTAAAAGTAAAGCTTTTTCTATAACAGATATACTTTAATTGATTTAGATGTGGATGCAGAATTAGGTAAAAAACCTTATAAGATTTATCTTGATAAATAAGTTACTTTTAAGAGACCGAAATAAATAAAAGAGGAGTAAAAATTCATTGTTTGCCAAATTAAAAACCATTTCAAAAGTAAAATTAATTAGAATCAAGATGTTGAATTTTATATCGAGAACATTTTATTTACAAAACTTTCTTTTTACGTGAAATAATTAGTTGCCTTGTTACAGTTTGAAATATGATCTTGTTTCTTGGGAGTTTTTGTTAAATTACTAATGACTGCCAAGCTCTTTTTTGTTAACATGAACCCTTTTAACGAGTTAAGTATCAGGTGGAAATAATGTTTTATGAACAGACTCTACCAAATTTCTATTTTTAAGGAATTTCATCAGTTTGAGAGCTTTTTTCGATAAAGGACATAGCTTAGTAAGTTTGCCTTCTCTCTCTAATTAAAAAAAAACTAAACATTCAAATTAAGTTTTATTAAAGTTATCTTTAGTCTATACTTGTATGAAGACTGATTGTCATATCAAATTTAGTTGTCAGTCAATATCACTTGTCTAAATCTTAGGCATCCTAATTATATTATGACAATACTTTCTGTGTGTGTTTGTTATCATACTGTCAGTAAAAGCCTAAGAATAACATTCAAGAAGGCTAAGAACGGTTAGCTATATGTGTATTCTTTATTCTTTATTAACTTTATTGCATTGTCACATGGTATGTTTACAATTTCACAAGGATGATAATTACATTTTCTTGTACATGTGACACCCTGTAAGGGTATTTGCAATTTAAGACCTTAATGCTACAACATATTAATATAAAATTACAGTTCAATTTAGTTTACATTATAAATGAAATATAAATTCTTTTATTGCACAAAATAATTATATAATATTATATTACTAGACAATGAGAAATTTAATTTTTATTTTTAATAAATGAAGTTATGTAGTATTTACTTATTTAATCATAAATTTTAAATTTATTCAACCAATTTTATCATCGAAATATTCTGTTAAATTATAATAGCTTTTACTAATAAGAAAGGATTTTAGTTTAGCTATAAATGCCTTTGAATCTTTTAAACATTTTATATTATTTGGAATGTGATTATAAATTTTAATTAGCATTGAGTGTGGAGCAGATGAGTATAAGTTTAATTTTGAGAAGGGAAGCTTTAATTTGTATTGGTAGCGATTATTCCTTTTAATTGATTCTATCGGTGAGTACAATTCGAAATGCCTTTTGATGAACTTGCAAGCTTCAAGAATATATAAGCAAGTTAGTGTTGGGACTTTCAATTGACAAAAATAATGCCTGCAAGATTCAGTTTGGCCAATATTAGCAATAATCCTAACACATTTCTTTTGGAGGATAAAGATTTCTTGTATGTTTGTGCAGTTTCCCCACAAGATAATCCCATAAGCAAGCCTCGAATGTGCATAAGCGTAATAGGCTGCAAGTGCGGTTTTTTGGCTAGTCACCCGTTTTAACTGGCTGAGAGCGTAAATAAAAGATGATAATTTATGCGTAAGTGACGTCATGTGTTGTTTCCAGTTGATGTGGGTGTCAATCTCAATACCAAGTAAAGTAGCTGACTTAACGGTGTAGTCGTAGAACCGAAACGTTAGCGCGATTCATTTCGGTACAGCGACATCTAGTTATTAGAATAATATAAGCAGGGCGAAATAATATGCATCAAGCATAAGTCGGTTACTACAGTCATTTCTTCAGCGAGTAAGTGAGCTGGCACAATAATTTCTGTACCGATCGCACACGGCAGCCAATATCCTTATTGCTTTTAACGCTGAGACGATCGCCTATTTAGCAGATCGTGGGCAGTAAGCGTTTTCTAGTTTTTTTTATAAACAGAACAATAAGCGGTCATTCCACATCAATGCATGAACACTAACCAATAATTACGGAAACGAGTTAACATAAGTGCATAATGCGTCAACGGGAGCCTTATGAACTCAATTTTTAGAAAGATTGTTACTTTTTTAAATCTATCCAATAATTGATAATAGAATTACTGTCTGTATTACTGTCACTGAGCTGTCGAAGAGGGGATCAACTTCGGCACCCATGGGCCGCAAGCGATAATCCCCATTCCAATGAGATGGTTTAACAAAATTATCCGTGAACACACCAAAACATTCCACCAGCATTACTGGAACTCTCTGGAGACACGCAGACAAGCAAAACTTTCACTGCTGCGACAATACGCTCGTCTCTTCAGTGCTGTATTACAGCTAAGTATATCAGAACGACACTAGGTAATAATCGCCATTTCTGGCCATGGCAATAGGTGGCATCGACAGCCTTGTATGCAGAGTATGCATGGAAGCGTAAGAAAGAGTAATCAATATTCTACTGGCTTACGGGACAGTTTCGAAGAAATCCTTATTGTGAAGGCGCTTGGAACGTTCCTGGAAGACCCCTTCCAGACACAATACAGGCGCAAAATCATTGGTCAAGTAAACCGCCCGTACATAAATAAGGAGAAAAAGTCAATGATGTCAGATAAGGTGTTAAGGTTATTATCATGTAAACTATGTGGGTATTTATATTTCCGCTTTGATTGAGAAGAGAAAAGAATAATGAAAACCAAAACAAAGGCAAAACTGTCCGTATAATAACTCAGTACTACGTGCTCGATATTGCACGATCAAACTATTCCTGATGGTGTAGATGTGATGGTGGTGGCGAGCGGTGCATTATGCTTATTTTTGCAGAATTCAATAGTTTTATAATGTAAGTTTTCTGATGGATATGGAATTTCGCCAATCAACACCAGATTCTATCAAATCCTTATGTGTAGCAGTTACGTCGTTCTATTGATTGTCCCGTCATGGTTCGATGTTCAAATGTATCGGCAGTACTGATCATCGATATTAAATTTTATAGCACCAACGTTAGTCGAAACGATGAGCCATCGCCCAATTGAGTGCTGGTTCAATATTCTGTTGGCATATCAACTGTCATATAAGTAACACTTTTTTAATTAATAAATCCATACTCATCAGTACCCTGATATGTGTTAATGTATATAAAATACACTACATAAGTTATTGAAACGGTTTTTGATATAGTTCTGATGTATGTTTGGCCAACTTTTGTAAGAATACATCAATTGTAATACTTAAAAAAAGCAGAAAACCAAACTTTATCTATTAGATGTTAGTTCCCACAGACGCTGAGTTTCGAAAATACTTAAAACTATTCGCAAGATACAACAAAGTATTTTTCTAAAATCAATGTGTTACATCGGAATATCGATATTAATTCCGGTGTCTGCCTTTATCTCGTTTTCAGAAGCTCGAACACAAGCAAACTATTTTAAAGTTAAATTGAGTTGGTCGAACAGACTCTTAAGTGTTTTGCCACTTTTTGTGGATGCCCCAGAAAATATTTATTTCGGTTGGGATAACTACAAATTACAAACAACTAATAGGAACATCTTTAACTATTGAAATGTGTAATTGTCATGCAAGCATTGAGAAGTTGAAAGTTTGGACAGTACATTATGTCCTAAGTTAGAAGAAATCCAGCAAATAAAACGAAAAACATCAAAATCGGTTGAGTAGTTACAGAGTTCATTGCGATCAAATACTTTGATTTATTTTGTTACGTTAAGTATATGACAATGTGAATTCTTTCCGTTTGGAATAAATTCGTGTGAGTTTTGGTATAATTAGTCTATCATTGTATTAAAGTCTCTTCCTTATGGATAAAAACACCGCAGTGAAAATGGCCCTGTGCAGATCGGTGCTTTGCAAAGCACGAATGTGTAATCATAAGCCGAATGCTCTAACTGCTGCATCATCGAGCTACCCCTGGTCTCGTCCTCCACCTCTGTAAAAATTCTTATTGCAACTGTATAGTTGTTTAATTGGGGTTTATCAAATAGCTTGAAACGCTATTCATTTATAAATAAAAAAAAAAAAAAAAAACAAAAGTTCATGGTACATACGTACCATGAACTTTTGTTCTTCCAAAATGTTTGATCACTTTATTTGTACTTATTGTACTGCAAATTATACAGTATTTTGATACCAAACAAAAGTCTTCCAAAGAGTAATTCACTTCAAGCATACTCGTAAGATAATTAACTTTGTTACTTACTTTGATGATCCAATTTTCGATGACACATTTGCGCGATGTAAAAGTATAGGATAATTTAAAAGTCATAATCAAAATATGATTTTGCAAAGAATTGTAACAACGTAATGGAAAGATAGAGAATTGAAAATTTTAAAAAATGATTGAAATTTAATAAAGCCTAATATTATTTATTACTGTTAATACTGTCTTACCGCTGTAACTAATAGCCTTCATCGACGAAGATCAAACTCCGTCCGTTTGGGTTAAATTTGACATTTTAACCGCCACTTTGTTTGTTTAATCTGATCTAAAGTGTAATTATTTTATAATATAATCTCGTCTTTTTGACGTGATAACGTCTTATAAATCGATGAACACCGGCTGTAAGCACGAAAAAGCATGACTCATTGTTACATTCCATCATTGTCACGTTCCGCCTGAGCCGAGAGTGCATGCGAAAGAGGCACAACCGGTCTAAGCGTTCGGATTGAGACGCATCTATCTCTCTTCCACTCCATTGGTGGATGCGTCCGAGTAGAAGAGAGAGAGCGGCAGCACAGAACCTACACGTGAACTGTTTGTAATGTGAAGTGAAAAGTAAATGTGGTTTCTATTGTTTATTACAACAACAATCGCTATTGTTGTTGTAATAAACAAAAAGATGGTTAATTCTTGCATTTTAAGAATTTTATTAACTATTTAATATCATATATTTGTTCTTTGATTATTAAAAAATAGTAGCATCGGCTGGCAATTGCAGTAATAATAGGTTATGTTACAATTTTAAGTAAAAAATTATTATGGCTCATATAAACGATCTTATGAAAAGTCAACTGCGGAGGATCTTAAGTATCACACGTGTATATAAGTTGTTAATAAATTGTTAATGGCACATTGATACTTGTGATTAATCTGTATAATTTAAGTAAAAAAAATAATTGATTTCAAGTAAATGTTAATTTATGAAAAAAATGTAATTTACAAGTAACTTCTTCTTTGTATTATACAAAGTAATGATAATTCAGTCATAATCATTCAATTCAATTCATAATAATTTTTGATCAATATTTTCTTATGACGTTATCACGTAAAATTATCGTCTGTACAGACTTTACCGACAATCAATTTCTCATCGACATTTTAGGCCTTTACATAATAGAGTAATCATAACAATTAAATACAAATATTTTATTTCTTTGCCATAAATCGGGTTTCATTAATCAAAGAAGGCTCATTATTTTAAGTTTAAATACATGTCAGTAAGAACCACTCTTCCATACCATGACTTTCTTAGAGTAAGGTCATTATCGTGTACACGTTATATTATATGTATAACAACTAAAGTGAACATTAGTGGTGTATTGTATACTTATTCAAATACATATACACCATTTATGTTTGTGAGTGTAAGTGTTAAATTTACTAATAACATACAATCTTGCCCTGATGCAAGTCATCAGTCAAATGGATACGATAAGCATACATATTTAGTAAGCATGACAAACGATCTTAATAGATCACAATTTCAAATCTGTCTGCCCTTGATTAAACAGTAATTGCTCCCGGGAAGCATCATGGTGTCTCCTCTGATCCGGATATGGGGCGAGCTATCGTTATAAAATTTCATGCAATAGATGATACAATTGTAAAATTTATCTAGTGTATTTTTAACTTGCATACAAAATTGATATTCAAATTCTGTGTTGTTTTCTGTATAGTTCAAACTCACATCATATTTCGCATAAAATTGAGGCTTTTTTTAACTAAAACAGATTTGTTTTTATTTATAATTTATACAGTTAAAATAGTAAACGATGGCTACATAAAAAATAAACACATTTTTATACAGATGTTTCAACTTATATACTAGTTTTGTTATCATAAATAAGAGTAACAAAACTGGGACGACACTAATGCAGAAATATAAATATGACCCTCCCATGCACTTGGACGAGATAAAATATTAAAAACTGCATGGATGCCTGGGCTTTTACTAGTAGTACAAAAGAAACCCACCTACTTTATTTAAAAGAAGCTTTTAACTTATTACACACTCAAAATGACCTAGTGAAGCTGACAATTTTCACTGTATGTGAATCTTATTAATGGAGTTCCATTAAAGTAAATGCATCAAAGAGAAAACAGGTTAAGTGCGAGTTCATCTTGAGTCCGATCTATAAAAGAATTTAAAATTGAAATAATTTTGATTCACAGATGAGAGTACTATATGTTTTCAAGATAATTTTATGATAAACTCCTTTTTCTTAACATAAATAAACTTCAAAAGGATAATTTCTTATATTCTCTAGGTTGACCAGGCCAGCATTTATCCGGGCCAATTTCATCAACACAATCTGGTTTTTGTTTTACTAAAGTGTCACATAAACCATATATACTGTGTATTAATTTAATCATAACATTACAACATTAAGTTTTAGTGTTGTTATTGTTAAAATTAAAATATCAAGATAAAAGATAATAAGCTTATCAAATTCCTAATTTCTAAAACGTATCAATGTATCATAAGTGTAAACATATAATTATCGTCGCCTAAAATTATTCCGGTATTCAGAATACTTATAAGAATACAAATAATAATAATAATACATTTTTAGAAAACGAATTAAATCAATTACAATAAATATATTTTTTTAAATATAGTCTATCCGTTACCCTAGTATCCATTACACAAGCCTTATAGTGCTCAGTTTGTGCTAGGCTTATTGGTGTGAATGATGTAATATATAATGGCGTCAAAACTGCACCATCAATATGAGACATGTGTCAACGAAATAAGCAAAGACATCACGAATTCTGACAACGGTACCCCTCTGGGAAGGAAACTTGGTATAACATAAAACAACAAATGGACGAAACATTCGATATGGGACTTCTGATAATGGTTCTGAGACAGTGTTCCTAGAATAAAAGATGATTACTTTAATAACTTTTGTTCTGCTTTACTGACTTCGTTACTTGTTACGCTTAAAATACACTCATGTACGAGAGGTATTACAAAATCGATGATTATTTAGAAGACAAGAACTCGGAGAGTTTTTCCTGAAAAGTCTTAGTAGTAAAAATAAATTTATCTTAAATTTTTGAACTATGTAATTTAAGGGAAAAAATTACACCCCTTGATAAGCTTTTTGCATCTTTTTCTTGGTATAAACTGTTTAATATAACTGTTGGAATTCAGGACACATTAACATTTTATCTTTATGGAATTCCAATTTTCTTTAAGGTACCAAAAATGATTACTTAATGGGTTCCCGAGCTAAATATAAAATTAAACTCTTACTTAGCAAGTTACCAAAACAAAATTGTGTGAGAGAGATTCAAAGTATACACCACCCTATTAATAAAATATAAACTTTGTCCGTCATATCCTTGAACTGTTTTAACTGTTCTTCTCGACGTTTCTCTAAAAAAGGCATATTTTTTATTAAAATTCAATCTTCGAATTGAAAGGGAAGCTAATTAGAAACGGTTTATACCACATACGTTTTATTTACCATCAGCGACAAGTTCTTTTGTTTCTGAAGCTAAATTCAGTCTCCGAACGCTACAATCTGCACACATTTAAACTCTAGCAGTGGTGACGGACTAGTTTTATAAACAGTGAATGCTGCACCTCCTACACATTTGAATGCCATTCACAACAACTTAGTCAGATTTTAGCATCTATGAAAACTAAGTGTTGCACTTGATTTGGATAAAGCTCACAATTTTTATAAATACCTGACGAAGCAGCACTACGTCTTTATTGATTAAGCAAAAGTATCAGTCGCAAAGAGGAATTTATCGGTTATATACAATTAGTATGTGAGCACCTCACTGAACCATAGCTTATGGTTGAGAGGTTCCGCAAGCATCGGTCATTGGATGGATGACCAAAAAATTACTATCTCCTTGCTTCGGAGTACCGTGCACGTTAACCTTATTCAATTAACTTACTAAACAACTTAAAAAAATCAACAATTATTCTATTGGTGTTCGTTTCTGGTAGCTTAATTCTTTTGCATCCTTTCGCCGGCTCTTTTTGACACCGAATTTACAAGCTGTTCTCGAACATTTTTAACGGTATTGGGTACGACGTAATGTGTGGATCTAATAACACCTATTTCCTCGGGATAAGGTTTATCTTTCATTTGGGATGCAATTTGTATTATCGACACTTCTTGACCAACGCACGTTACAGCTACATAAAAGGAAATCGAAAATAGGGAAGCATGTTGCTTGCCAGAACTTACATATTTGTTCCCGCTGAAGTGACTGATTGCTGAGTATTGATTCTTATCTTTGTTTAAAAGAACTTGACTTTGGGGACCTTATGACCTATTCATAAGGTCCCCAAAGTCAAGTTCTTTTAAACAAAGATAAGAATCAATAATTTAGAGTGGAGTAGAGATGAAATGACGGATTCAAATTGTGTGGCTTTATTTCAATAGTGTTTGAATAAAATAAATATCAAAAAATGGCTTAACTAAGAACAGTTTCAAGTGCATAGTGGGACAATGGTACCCGTATCGAATGTAATAAAGGACTGTGACTGAGGATAGACTGATAAGACTTTCACCCGCAAAAATGAAGGAATTCCAAAAATAAAAATAACCCCTATTTCAATAATAGTAATTTTAGTGACCGTGACGCTTTAAAACAATATATTGACTCGTTAATTTACTTTGCGTCTTGAGTAGACACGTTAATATTATTTAACTTTTTTACTTCGTTTCGCAGCCATCGGCTATTTTATAATTTAGAACATTGGGTTGATGTAATTAGCCTTAAGTTATAATTATTAAAGTTTGATATGATATCAAAATTATTAATGAGGGGAGAGATTGGCATTTAAGGAATCTTAGCCTTTTTGGAACGTTTCGTTCAGCAGTGAGGATAATCCTAATGATCAGTAATTACATATGAAACATCTCTTTGCCTTTTCCTCTTTTGCCTCGTGTACTAATTGAGATAATATTCAGAGCGTTTGTTTAGTCTATTCGTAATGTATGAGATACTTTTCTAAGAAATTACCTGTTTTTATGGATTTCTACTGAAAAATGTTGTTTTAATATTGTTAATATGTTTTTTTTTATTACATAGTAACTACCTTTTGTATGACGGTTTTGTGCAATAGTAGCGATCCTGGCTTTTACAACGACGGTTCGGGTTCGAGTCCCAGAAGGGCCAGATCATTGTGTGATGAATGCATTAGAACGTGAGTCATGGTATAAAAATATATTTTTATTAATATTACTTATTTATTTATGTCTATCCGTTACCCTAGCTATCCATATCATAAGCCTTACAGTGCTTACTTTGGGTTCGGCTAATTGGTGTATATTATTACTATAAGATCGTTAGTGATTTTTTTTTATTAGTCGTTATCTGGCTACGCAAAGTAAGATGAAATAAAGAAAAAAATATGTATTAAAAAGTGACAAAACATCATGACAAAATTGCATAATAACACATACTGGTATTGTTCACATAATATTGTGTAGGAAAATACGCTAACTTTATAAATTATATTGTATAATAAAGCCATTGAATTCGTAAGTACCAAAACAGGCATAATCATACTAAACAAAATATTAATAGCAACTATATTGATTATATATACATATATATATATATATATATATATATATATATATATATATATATCTTAATATATATAAATCTCGTGTCACAATGTTTGTCCTCAATGGACTCCTAAACTACTTAACCAATTTTGATCAAACTTCGTAACTATCTGTTATTTGATCCAACTTAAAAGATAGGATAGATTTGATTTTAATTTATAACACAGCAACGCGTGGCCGGGGCAGCTAGTATATATATTCCAATTACAGCAGAAGCGATTTTATTTACGTTGGAATTGCTGAAAAAGTGTTGCAATGAGGACCTAATTATTATCAAGACATACGACTGAATTCTTAGAAGGAAATAATTACAAACGTCCGAGGTATGAGAATAAAATTCAATTTCAAAATGAGCAAACTGCGCTCTTGGGTAATATTAAAATTTAAATGAACCCGGAGTCGTGAGTGGCTTATTCAAGTTCATAAAAATTATTTTATTTTAGTTAGTTGGCAGTTTAAGTGAATTTTCCACGTCATAAAAATAAGTTTTAATTAGTAGCTATAAAAGATTTATTCGATCATTCTGACGAGGAATTTTATTTTTTTATTATTTTTTAAATTATTACTAATTACACAAAATTTTAACTTCCCAAATGAAAATAAAGTTTTCTAGTAATTTTTTCTTTCGATATAAAAACCAAGCATATCAATGTTGAAATTAAAAAATGAAGTTTAGATGTTGAACTTTAAAATAGAAACTCACACATAAACTGATTTAATAATAGAATATTCATAAAGTAAATATGAAGCGTTCTAAGATTTTTCATTTGAGAAGTAATTTGAAGATGGATGATGGTCCAATACAAAAATGATGTTGTTTTTCTTGAGCGAAGCTCTCTTTTAGGCAACTCACAAATTTCGCTTCTCCCACCTGCTACTTAACGGTTCAACCGATTCGAAAGAATTTTGTCATGAACATACATGATTATAACCTGTCGGACATAGGTTATGTAAAAAAAACATAGGCTTTACCATGGAGGATTAATCACCGAAAGAAAAATTCAAAAGCTGATCACAGCCAAACCGCTGATACTACATTGATGAAATTTGGCGCTAAAACTCACATCGTGGTCGTGACTAATGTGCAAAAAAAAGTTTTGAAATCGGACATACCATGGAGGAATAATCAACGAAAGAACTATTCAAAAGCTGATCACAGCCAAACCGCTGAGACTACATTAATGAAATTTGGCGGCAAATTTCATCAATGTAGTATTAGCAACCAGTTTGGTGCGCGATATTTTCGACGCAGTTGTTTATGATAAAGGTGAGGTTAGGTAAGGTAGTGCTTCGCTCAGTATTTGTAATCAGCAGCATTGCATTGCAGACCTAGTATAAATTGAAATATTTATCCCAGGTTGTATGTAAAGTACAAGATAACAAATTTTTCGCAAACTAGCAGAATTATGTCTCCATAAACCGACGTATAATGCCTCAATTATCAGCAAGACAAACCTTTTATAGCATTAAATGGTGAGGGGAAAAACCCCTACTTTGACATATAACCAATCGCAGGACACGACCAATCAGCGCAATCGGCCATTTACACGTAATTTTTAGTGACTTTTAAACACAATAATACTCATTTAATAATTGTACTCTTATTCATAATTTTGTTTTGATAATCACTCACGCGCGCGCATCCTACCGTGCGGTTGTGTCCTTGACCTTTGGAAACAATGACGTCAAATGTCGTTAAATGTAATAATTGCAACATAGTGATTTGTGAAGTGTTAGCTTTCGTTCAGAATAAAATGGACGTTATGGACGAGGAAAGTTTAGTGCCATTGTGTGCCTCATCATTCTCAGCGGAAGACATAGAAGTCGCTAAAAATTTACTTTTTGATTCAATAACCACGGCGAGGCGCAAAATTATACGAAGAAAGGGTGGAAAGTCGTGGAAAGATATCTATGACATCATAACGGTTCTTAAAGAAACTGATCCCGAATTAGTGCCGATTTTTGTAGCTCGCGAACTGCAGAAACTACCCCCGGTCACCTTTGATCATATTGATGTGACTAGACTTTTAAAGGATTTATTGATAATGAAACATGATATTCAAACAATTAAGGAAACGTATGTTTCTAACCTACAGTTTGATGATTTCAAAAGAGATTATTTGATACCAAAATTTTCTACGCATATAAATTGCAAAAGAGGAGGTGGAAACAAAAATAATTTCTGCTCAGACAGTGGGCCAATTGGCTAAACGATTTTTTCTGAAAAATGCGATAAGAGTGTGTGGATGTTCCACCAAATGTTAATAACGATCATTTAATGTCCATTCCGCTCACTCCAAAACTGAATTCTTTATTAGAGGTCTCGCCACAAAATCATTCTATTCGGCAAGCTATCGGCGGCTCCCCGGCACAGTCCTCGCCACAAGCGCCGAGCGGAAGCGGGACGACCCCTATTGTCAATAATGTTAATAATGAAAATTGTTTCAAAGAAAGTCCATGGAAGGTTGTGCAGAAGAAAAAGAGCAGAAATTGTTTTGATAGACGTCAAGGCAAAGCCACTTTGAGCCAAAATATAAAATTCAAGGCAGTGGACAAGAAAATTCCTCTCTTTATCACGAATGTTGATAAGGAGGCAACGGAAAGTGATATTAGTGAATATACACTCGAGAGCAATGAATCCGGGTCACTTAAAGAATCCTCAAAATCTCGGAATCTAAAAATGCTAGGTTAATGCAATAAATTGTATTTAATAGACAATGTAATACTCCTTAAATGAAGGTATTAAAACTTCTTAGTTATTGTAAAGTTATATCATAAAAAAATCAAATTTGAAAAAGGGCCACTTTCGAAGATGGAACTACGAAATTACAGCATTTGGTTTTGATTTTGTTTGTAATCTGTCATTTATGTGGGTACATAAACATGTTACATGTTGATAGTGCTCTATATTCATTATTCAAGCTGAAATTATGTCGCTTACGCCTGAAGAATGCACCAGAATACTTACAATGCTGGAAACCGGCCGGAGTCAGCGCGATACAGCCAGGACTGTCGGTGTGTCGCTGTCAACAGTACAAAGAGTTCTCCGACGTTACGAAGAAACTGGTTCTAACCTACGCAGACCAGGAACGGGCAGAACCAGGTGTACCACAGCACGAGAAGACCGATACTTGGTGAACACCATGCTTCGAAATCGCTTTCTCACAGGAACTGAACTCACCAATCAGTTTCGACGCCTCGGAGGAAGTAACCCAAGTGCATGAACAGTAAGACGTCGGCTTGCTGAATCTAACTTAAAACCCCTTAGACCTGCAAACAGCCCTAAACTGGAGCGTGGGCATCGTATTTCAAGACTAAGATATGCCCAGAGCCACGTAAATTGGAGTATTGAAGATTGGTCAAAAGTTATGTTCTCCGACGAATCAAAATTTATGCTCTACAAGCACGATGGAAGACACAGAGTGTATCGAAGACCAGGGGAAAGATTCAAGCAAGCATGCATCGAAGAAAAAGTAGCCTACGGTGGTGGGTCTGTACTTGTGTGGGCCGGAATTTCTTCTGAAAGTCGCACAGAGCTGGTGATCATAGAAAACGGCTCTTTAACTAGCGTAAGATATGTGGATGAAATCCTCAATGATCACGTTGGTCCATTTATGGTCAATTTAGGTGAGGATGCTATATTTATGCATGACAATGCCCGACCTCATACAGGTAGGATTGTGAATGACTACCTTCAAGAGATGAACATTACTCGTATAGAGTGGCCAGCGCGCAGCCCGGATATCAACCCGATCGAGCATGCTTGGGACGAGCTAGGCAGATGCGTAAAACAACGAAACCCTCCCCCAATCACGCTTCGTGAGCTCAAAATTGCTCTTACAGAAGAATGGGAGAATATTCCCCAAAATCGTATAAGGAACTTGGTGTACAGCATGCCAAACCGCGTAAACGCAGTAATGGAAGCACGAGGAGGCAATACGAAGTATTAAAATTCAAGAAAATCGTAATAAAGTTCAAACATTTCATGTTTCCTATTTTTGTTTTAAGGAGAGATCAGCAGTTTTTTTCTTTATGTAATTTTGTGTTAATAAAATGTATGGTGACTCATATTTTTGTTACTTTCATTTAAGGAGTATTACATTGTCTATTAAATACAATTTATTGCATTAACCTATCATTTTTAGTTTTTTAACATTCTTTAAGTGACCCGGATTCATTGCTCTCGAGTGTATTTTTGGGCAGACTCAGACTGGAGTATTAGTTAAAAAAATCGCTATGATGAAACAGAGAAACTACTGTGCTTTTAAAATTTTTGTACCACACTATAAACTCGATTTATTTTTGAATGAAAGATTATGGCCAGAAGGCGTATCATTTCGTCGATTTATTTATTTTGATAAAAACGCTTTAAAGCGGGATGACAAGAAAACTTTGAATAGTGAAAAGAAATTAAATAACTAATTATGGATGTGCAACTGAATGTTAAAATAAAATGTAAATGTGTGACTTTCAACTATATATCTATTAAGCGATCCATTGACTGTGTGAGGAACTTATGTAAGTCAGCGGACATCGTAGCTTTGCAGGAGACATGGCTACTACCACACGACATACCCTTACTTGGCACTATAGATTCTGAATTTGCTTACACGGGGACATCAGCGGTAGATACCTCTAACGGCGTACTTAGAGGTCGACCTTACGGCGGCGTCACATTGTTGTGGCGGAAAGTGATGTTTAGCGAAGTATCTGTGATAAAATGTAGTAATCCGCGCATCGCCGCGATAAAAGCTACGTTAACTGACCGCGATATTTTGGTGTTTAGTGTCTATATGCCGACGGACAACACTGAAAATTTACCTGATTTTACAGACTGCTGTAGCGAGGTGTGTGCTATAATTGAAAGTAATTCCATAACAGCTACCTATATTTTGGGGGACTTTAATGCGCATCCTGGTGAGTTATTTGGGTCTGAATTAAATAGTTTATGTTCTGATCAATTATGGACTTGCGCTGATCTTGATTGGTTGGACCCCGATTCCAACAACTACACATATGTTAGTGATGTGCACGGTTGTACTCGATGGCTTGATCACTCTGTGGTTAGTCAATCGGCGTGGCAGACAATAACTAATGTTTTCATAAAATATGATACGTTTTGGTCGGACCATTTGCCACTTGTTGTTGAATATGAGTTAAATTTGATTACGAAACAATATAATCACAATATAAATTCAAAAAGTGCTAATTCAAATAAATATAAAGTAAAATGGGGTCAACGCACTGATGAGCAGACATTAAAATATACCCATTATTGTAATTGCACTTTAACTTCTTTTTGTAGTTTAATTAGTAACTGTAACTGTACACTGCACAAAAATAGGTTAGATTTAATGTATAATGACATAATTATGGCTTTAACTGACACTGCTATATGCACAAGTGTACCAAATAATATTGTTTACAAAAATAATCGTCGCATAACAGGCTGGAACAAGCATGTACGTGAGGCGCATCGGGAAGCCCGGCTTAGGTTTTCAAATTGGGTTCTTTTTAACAGACCTCGTTCCGGTTTTATTTATAATGAAATGCATGAAAGTCGTAAAATATTTAAAAGTAGATTAAAATGGTGTCAAGATAATAGAGATCAAATAAAGATGGACATGATTACCAATCATTGTGGTTCTAAAAATTTCAGTGAATTTTGGAAAGCGACTAATAAAATGAACCCTAAGCCTGGCATTCCTTTGAGTGTGAATGGTGTGAGTGATTATAAGGCTATTGCTGAGCTTTTCAAAGATCAATTTAGTGTAAAGTCGCCGCTTGGTGCCGCGCAGGGTAGTGAGAATGTTGGGACCGTTCAGACCGGTGACTTATTTACTGTATCTGCCCAACATATAAATGATATTATATACAATATGCCTAGTGGCAAGTCCCCTGGTCATGACGGACTCAGCATAGAGCATTTAAAGTTTGCGGGGCCCCATTTGGAGCGAGTATTGTCAATGTTTTTCACACTTTGCCTGAATCATTCGTACCTTCCACCAGACCTTATGAAAACAATTGTTGTACCTGTTATCAAAAATAAAACTGGAGAGATCTCTCAGCCAAAAGTAATTACCGCCCGATATCTCTTGCCACCGTAGTGGCTAAGGTATTGGACGGTGTGCTTGACTTGGAGCTTGAAAAGCATTTGAATATTAGTGATACGCAATTCGGGTTCAGAACTGGATTATCCACTGAAAGCGCAATATTAAGCCTTAAGCACACCGTTCAATACTACACAGAGAGAAGTACGCCGGTGTATGCTTGTTTTCTTGATCTATCAAAAGCTTTTGACTTAGTTTCATATGATCTGCTGTGGGAAAAGCTCAGGAAAACAAGCGCACATACGCAAATACAACGATTGTTTCATTACTGGTATGCTAACCAGACTAATAATGTCAGATGGTCTAACTGTCTCTCGGACACGTACAGATTGGAATGTGGAGTTAGGCAGGGTGGGTTAAGTTCGCCAAAGCTCTTTAATTTGTACGTGAACGAGCTTTTGGTTGAGCTCAGTGAATCACTAGTCGGATGCTCCATAGACAACGTTTATATGAACAATTTCAGTTATGCGGATGACATGGTGCTACTGAGCCCTTCTGTAAACGCTATGAGATCCTTGCTAAGTATTTGTGAAAAGTATGCTCGAAAGCACGGTCTCACTTATAACGCCATGAAAAGCGAATATTTGGTTTTCAAGGCTCAGGGTAAATTGCCGTTAACTGTACCTGCTATAAAGTTGAATGGTATTGAATTAAAGCGGGTTCAACAGTTTAAGTATCTTGGCCATTATGTTACTGAGGAACTTGATGACCAATTGGATGTTGACAGGGAGCGTAGGGCGTTGGCGGTCCGCTGCAACATGCTTGCGCGCAGATTTGCTCGCTGTAGTAACGAAGTCAAGATCACATTATTTAAAGCATACTGCCAATCCTTTTATACGAGCAGCTTGTGGTTTTCGTGTACAAAAAGATCGCTTAACGCCCTACGAGTGCAGTAAAATAATGGGTTTAGGATGCTGTTGCGGTTGCCTCGCTTCTGTAGTGCATCAACGATGTTCATGGAGGCGAGGGTTGATGGCTTTCATGCGATAATACGGAAGCGGGTGGCATCATTACTCAATAGAATACGTAGCAGCAGTAACAGCATCCTAAAAGTCATAGCCGATAAGTTTGACTCCGGTATTATGAGGGTCTTTATTCGTACCCTGATTGCGTAGTGGTGCGGGTATTGCTTTGTATATATTGTATATATTGGTATTCATTTATTTTCAACTGTTTGTTTTGTCTCAGTACTTACTAACATAGGATATAAGATGATTAATTGTTACTAACAAAACATATGGATTGTAATATCTGAAAATAAAATTTGATTTGATTTGATTTGATAATAATAATTACTGAACAATTGCTAGCATGGCTTAGATATAAGATTTTTTCTGGTCGTATCCGGTCCGTATCCTGTCGTATCCGGTCATGAGTACGGACACGAAACGCAAGCGCGCCCTCTAGCCGGCGAACATAAGAAACTATTATTTCCCGCGCTTCGACAGAGTCGTGATGTTGTCAGGCTCCGATTGACTTTCGATCGGGTCGCCATCAAGTGTAAACGTCGTCACGGAACGGTCCTACGTTTCGCTTAGTGTCTTATTATAACAAGTTTGTTACGTGCTACGTGGTTCTTAATACTGTGTCCAAAAATATATATATACACACCTTAGATCAAAGGAAAACTGTAAATGAAATTAACAACCTATAAATTTAATAAAGCCAAAGCACGTTATCTCACCTGTGGTGTCCGGTTGATATGAATACCACCAACCTATAACACTAAAAGGTGTCTTAAATGGCAACTGGAGTTAATCACCATAGACCTTCCGTAAACCACCGTAAGCCTTCGGTCCAGCAGTAAACGTCTTAAGGCTTATTTAGTTCTTACACTGTCGCACACATTACAAAGATTAAGACAACTTTTTAACGGATTTTCGAAAGACACACATTGCTAGACCTGGTGATGTAGTTAGCTCTTTTTGAAAATAATAATAGTTAGTCTGTCCACCTGCCCGACTTTCTTTTGCCAGTTCTTCTCGAAAGGGCCTCCCAATTTCTGAATCGGTAATAGACTCAGTAGTATACAATGTAATCGTTGTATGAATTTAGTAACTAAATAAAATGTAGAATAAAACAATTTTTTAGCAATTAGGAACGTGCCCGAATAAAAAAAATATTGTGAAGATAGTAAAAATATTATGACGACCATTACCTTAGTCATCCTGTGATCACGTCTCCTGTAAAGGAGTTGAAACGGTCAGGAGTAAATATAAAATAAATTATGCGCAAAATCTGTAAAAACTTGTTTTATTCAAGTCTTAAGGCTTAGTAAAAAAAAACGTTTATATTCCATTTCGACGACTAATTACTTAGTTAATGTGTTTACTTTCTTTAAGAACAGAATAGAATAATTCTTTTTAGCATACTGCATGCTGACGATATATGTACATAAGAAACAACAATGCACTCACACAGGGCATATAATGCTTTAAAAAAAATCTAATAAATCTATGTTTTGCACATACTTATTAAACAACTTAACAACATTTATAAGTGAAATAGATTCTTCATAAAAGCTTGGTATATAACGAGCAAATGAAATTAGGCTTTGAATCTGTAATATTCAGCCAGACTGTAAAATTAAATTAATTAACTACTGTTTTAATTTTTAGCTTTAAAGAGAGTACTATTATACCTGAACTTAAATAGGTCATATTTATATTTATTACGGTTATTTGGACGTGACTTGGTTATACATATAAAGTACTTAGGATTAAGAAACATTGTAGCCTTAAACAGAAATAAAATTTACAAATAATTTTATTACAGGATATTATTTGATTTCCTGGTTTCTCATTAATTAAAATACAAAATTCCTGTCATAGGTACCATGAAAGAACAAAGTATAATTTTCTGCCTTAACATTAGGTCGCTTCTCGGAAGTAGCAAGTCCTTTTTAAAAAGTCAATGAAAGCAATTTTGCTTCTAGTTAAAAATAAAGAAATATTCTCTTTGAGTAATATTTGCTAATTCCCTTATTTTAACTATTTTCACTCGATTTAAGATTAAAACGTCCACCTTTGATATTTCAATAAAGCCACAATCAGAAAATAAACTACAAATGTGTCATCGCAATGACAAAAATGACTTTTTTTTCTTATACATTAAATGAGCATATTTCTAACTTCGTAACCATAAAATAAATGAAAATATTAGCAACGTAAGCAAAGTGCTTGTGCATTATCATTTGAATGTAGTTACTACCAATTACATTAATTAAGTAATTTTTTGTCCTTTCAATACCCGAATATGTAACTCAATACTGAAAAATGTTAGCTCTACCATCGGAGACTTTATGCAGAAAGATTATTTTATCTTTGAACTTAATATTTGAAAAAGCACTCTAAAAATAGTGATCGCAAAGCTCGTGAAATTTCATAGTTTTTAAAATTCTCATAAAACGCGCTTCGAACCCGGTTAAGTTTGAAAGCCATTCGTTTCAACACTCGGACTAAAGTTTTGAGGGCTCCTCAAATAAGCCGGCTGTGTACACTAACTGCAATGGAAACAAAAGGCAAACCGTTAAATCTACTAAGAACATATTGCAAGAATATTGCGGGTTCCATATGAAATATCTTGTTTTGCTACCATTGTTTAGTTCTTATTTGTTTAAATAAAAATTTTAGAAAAAAAAATCGTTAAAGATTTCATATATTATATAAGATAACAAAGACCTAAATTCTAATTTAATATATGAACTTCGCAATATAATTTAACTCGTGTTATATCATTAACTCTTTTTAAAAAATTTTTAAGTAGCATCCAATAGTGAGTCGTTCTTATACAAATATGTGGCATATTATTAACGGCGAAAATTTCTTTAATTAAAGACGTATAGACAGTTTTCGATAAATTTTAGATCATTTGAAGGGTATCCCCAATGGTATACTTATAATCCAACTCCAAATATAGCTATTTCATTGATTTATCAGGTGACAAGTTTCATCGAAGACGGCATTTTAGACCGCTTGTAAGTTTATTTAGTTTTTTGTATTCGTGATTATTATTTAAGAATTGCAGTAATTACCTAATTACTGATTCCTTTTACAACTACACTGCTCCAACATTATAAAAGACATTTTATGGGTTAATTGTTATTCCAATTTGTTTGATCTTATTTATTTGTTTTTAATTGTATCTTTATGCAGAGAGAGCATCGAAGTGAAGATACAGCCACCCATGTAATGATGAAATGTAGAGGACTGGACTACTACCGGGTGAAACATCTCAGCTTGCCGGGCTACCTCCAGACGATCCCTATCGAAATGAAAACGCTTGGAACCTTCGCTGCAAAACTAGGATGAAATGAGCCAGCCGACACCCTTCATGCGCAAAATGGGTGATTAAAGTCATCGAGTTGCGGTAATTTCCCGTAAAAAATAAAGAAAACTAAGATAGCATGAAATTAAGTAATAATACGTCGTATCTCTAATACTGTCTTTAAGTGGTTGAAATAGAAAACATTATTTTGTTTTGTTAAAATAAGAAGCATGAAATTCGATACACTGTCTCCTGGTAAGAAAAGACTAGTAACCGTGCTTTATTTTTTTTTTTTTGAGGTTGAAGTCCACTTGTTCCATAAGAATAATAAAAGCAGCTTTTCATTAAAAACAAATTGCACTTAAGAGAATTAATTAAAAAATATTTTTTGCATATCCTGTTTTTAATGAAATTAAGGAAATAAGAGGCATAAAATTGCATATAAATTACATTAGCTGGAAATACCTTCACCTAGCTGTCAATAATTGAGTAAAAAACATTCACTTGAACTTCACATCTTAGCTCTTCACCACAAAGTTGCCTGTCTGTCGGTCTTCTACAACATATGCTCTGGAGAGAGAGAGGGTGAATAGAATACAGGGTGAATAAACCTACTGGGTTAGCTCGTTCCATCTTGAATTCTATCTTGGCCCCCGGGCTTGATTGGTATTAAGAGCGAATCCATTTAAAAAAATCATATGTCAAAAAAAAATTTAAAACATATAAATCTACTTTTATATTTGAATCAAATGAATATTTTAATGCACAGAAATAAATAATCTGATAAAGTGAACATCAATCAAGCATCATAAAGCGTTGAAAAATTCTTACATTCGATACGTGTGACAACGACAATTGCCCTCACGTGACTGACTGTTCGGGTAGCCATACCTAATAATGGGCCATTCCGCGCAGCGTCTTCGAAACAAATTGTGATTTCATCGATTTTCGTATGTGAAATCTGATTTGACATTTCTTTCTTTTAAAGTCCTATTTAAAAAGAAAGCATTTGTCATTATGAGATTATGATAAAGGTTTTTGAATATTCAATCTATAGTTTTATAGAAAACGTTGATGAATGTCGGATTAAAAATTATTCTTATTAATAATTATTACAAAAAAAGTGAATTAATTACTGAACTTTGCACCTCTTTCGAAGTTACAGGCGTGAGGTTATGTTATATGATTGCATAAACAATGCATGCAATCGCTGTTGATTTGCTGTCATTTTTTGAAGAGTTCCGTCTTCCAAAGTTATCATCAGATCTAAATGATATTTAACTGGGACCATTTCGAAATAACGCCTTTTCATGCGAAAAAGAATTTTACAAATCCGTTCATATATGACGGAGTTTTGTCTGAACATACATACCTTTTTGAGGTCAGTTTATAATTAACTATATTAATATTTCTTTAAATAATGAGTATTTTCTAATAACTTTGAAATTCTACTTTAAAAACTATAAAAGTTTCACATAAAGTTTGCAACAAAGTTTTACCACCTTAGGGGTTGAATTTCTCAGAATCCCGCAAAATATGAGTCTCTTGTAGTTTCTAAGATTTCGTAATAAGTGAGTGACGTTTCGCTTTTATAAATAAAGATTGACCGGTTGGTTCAATGGTAGCGATCCTGCCTACTTCACTAATGGTCCTGGGCTCAATCCTCGTAAGCGCATGTATTTTTGTGATGAGCATATTATACTCCGTTGAGTCATGGTTATTGTATTCTTATTTATCTATTTTAGCCGTTATTTAGTAGTACAAGCTCATCTTAGTTTTGAACTAAAAATAAGTATTATGTAAACAGTCCGGGAACTTGAACACAAGTACTGTTTAAAAGCTATTATCTCATGAATTTAGAAGTTTGTGTCTTAAACTAATCGATAGAATAATACTCGTATAGATGATTTATTGTGTCCGCTTTTTTCATATTACCCCATCTTCCTATATGTATAATCAAATTTTTATTTACCAATTATTAGTTGAACACTGAAATAAAATTCTATCCTAACCTGCGAATAAATCAGTCGTAGTTACGATCCTTTCTCGTCTCTTTGTTATCACCAATCCGATTTATTATTCCCAAAACTTTGTACGGAACCCGAAAAACAGAATAAACTCCCAATCACCGGTTCGTTGAAAATTTTTACGATGAAAATCCGAATTTATGCGTCGATTAAGGTTGCCTTAATGAAGTTGAATTGTGAATCAATTATTGGCTTTTCCGAATTATGAGAGCAGTTCGAAATTAATTTGGGCCTTATAACTTAATACATTGGATTAAACGTAATCCGATTACGATTCTCGATTAGGGCTATCGAATAAAAACAAATTTAGTGCGAGTGTTACTTTAAAAAAAATGTAACTTATTTTGAAAAAAACCTAATCCTAATTTAATGAAAACTCTGTCAAAGCAATATAGGATGTATTTTCTAATATACATAAGTATTATAATAACTGTAATTTCTTCAAATAAAATTGCCACAATAATTTCTACGCTGCCGTCATTAGAACGACTTGTCTATTATCATTTTATGGTCTAAAAGGTCTTTAAACTGTCGACTCTAGAGAATAAAAAAAACATAATATTAATAAAGAATTACCACTACTCCTCAAATGTTACATGATTCTCGAATAAGTATAAATTAAGGATTTTTTTATAAGAACATTTGATAAACGCAATAATCAAACGAAGTGCGTTTCGCAAAATAAATTCAACATTGATAGATTTTGAACTTAATAAGTTAATTTATCACATAGGCTATACGACGCCCACATACTAAGGACAGCCACTCTAAGCGTAGGTAATGTTTCTAATATTAGATGGAGCTACTTGGCCATATTCACACTACAACCCGGTCTTTTATAAAATTAAGCAAACCTACTTGAAAAAATAAAGTTCATAAAATTAATTAGCTAATTAATAAGCTTTTAAAACTCAATTAAACATTGATGGTTTTTCAACGAAATTAATTGACTCATATGAGACAAATCACACATTCTAGTATACTTTCGTGGTAACTGATATTATTATAGCTAATTAAAATTCCATTGCTAGACAGAAGCCTACTCCAATAATGGCGGAATTATGACGTAATCTCTACGCTCAGCAGACTGAAAGTGCAGTAAAACTGCAGTAAAACACTTTAATTCAGGAAACGCTGTAGTCAATTTTGTGGTATTGCGTCATACCTCCCGAATCATTAGTCGCCTTTGACGATCCCGCAAATATGAAGGGTTAATGCTATTCTACTCTGACGGACAATACACGGCAGATGTTTTACAGCTGATGATGGTGATTTAAAAGTCAGAATATACTTTATTACATGATATAAGTTAAAAAAACTGTAATAACACGTCAAGGTCTTTTTAATATTATTTTTAATGAAGAAGCTTAATATTCTTCTGTTCATTTTTTATTTTGTTTATTATTGCTCTAATGCGTAACAAAATAAGATAAACAAAATTTTAAATAAGTCGATTTTTTTGCATGTATTTAAAGTTTGTTCAACGTAGCCATTTTAACCTTCATAATTATCATATAGGATGCAATATCACTAATGTGTTGTAAATATACTATATGGGAACTGCGTAAGCAGTAATAAAATATTAATGCGTAATAGATACAAAATACTAACTAAACTTAACAATTGCTTTCATAAAATCAAGAAGACTAAAATCAGTTAAAATTCAAATAGTTTTATACTAGCGGAGTAGGGCCATTTATCATTTGTTTTTCATCAAATCTTTTTTATTTACCTTAATATTCAAAATTATATAGCGGGTACTATAAAATAAATTATGAATAATCTGTCTTTTTTATATTCGTGACTTTATTTTGTTTAAAGATACGTAACCATTATTTTATTTGGTATGTACTATTTTTACACATACCCTTCTCATTCTGCCATTGAATATTATTTGAAACGAAAAACTGAAACTGAGACGTTGAAACTCGTATTGTACGTAAGCGCCAACGTACATTATACTCTGGCTCATACGTGCTTCGTTTTCAAATGGTACAAAGAGCCCTTGCCATTTTCACATCTCTTACCCAATGTAGACTTTCTTCATACCTTGATGCGATCCATTAAGCTCGCAATGTTTTGTATTCGACAAAACGACGTGCTCGAGATAGCATGCACCATTTGCTAAGGTTTTGAAGGGGAAAGTGTTATGAATAAATGTTAAACAAGGGTAGTTATGATGACTGTTAAATTTAAGACAACTCAGTTAGCTTCTCCTATTACCAGATTGACATCGTCGCCATCTGTCGAGATGTTGGCCCTCCAAGTTACAACAAGCCTGAGCAATGGTATGACTAATGATTGTGAATTTCTGATTGATTAACCGATCACGAGAATTTCAATTTAACTTATTCAAACATCATGTAACGTCATTTGAGACATCAATCAATATTAAAAATTTAAATCGTTATAAACACATTGCAATAACTAGGAGCGAATCATAAGGAGTTTTCAAACAATATTATAATATTACTAGCTGAACCGGCCACGCCTTGCTGTGCCGACTGCAGCGTCATCTGCCGGACTGATTTGTGAATCTACGCTCTCTCAACGCTCTCAACGCTCGACAGACACGTTGGAGATTGCAGTAAAATACCGTAATTCAGAAAACTGCTGAGCATTTTATGGTCTACGATAGGCATATGGTGATTATGTTACCGGCCAAACCCGATTTCAGGACAAACTAGTTTTGCCTAGGCTGAACTAGTTCTTCCTATACGCGATAGGATTAACTAGTATAGCCTAGTCCAAACTAATTTTTCCTAAGCCCGATAGGATAAAGCAGTTTCGCCTAGGCCAAACTAGTTGATCCTGATATAAATATGCATACTCTAGGATAAACTAGTATGGCCTAGTCGGAACATTATAATATATCTAGAAAGTCAAAATCAATAGATAAACTGAACAAAATACTCCGTTATTGTACTTGTAATTACCCCATTTGCGGAGGCTTTGGTATTAAAACGTAATTTCAGAAAATGTGACTTTACAATTGTCAATAACATATTTCACAATATTAACTGGGAGTCAGCATTGGAACTGTGCAATACAGAAGAGGCAATTCATAAATTTTACAAAATTGTTAACGAAACAATCGAACAACATGTCCCTTTTAAGAAAAAACAAGGCCGTCGTAAATATCCTGTTTGGTACAATCTCGCGTTGATAAAAATAATTATGGAAAAAAGGCACACCATAAATGGAAAAAGTTTAAAAATTTATTGGATTATAGGGAGTTTTCATTATTACGAGAACGGGAAAAACGAGTCGAAAAGGTATGTTTTGAAAGGTATACAAAATTAGTAAAAGAATCCATCCTATCCCAACCCAAAACTTTCTGGTCATACACTAAGTCGCTGCGCGGCTCATCTAGTTACCCGAAAATGCTTACTTATGGTGACAAAGAATACACAGAAGGTGAAGAGATATGCAATGCTTTTAATGATTTCTTCAAAACTGTCTTCGGAGTGCCATCCACAGATCCAACTGAAAGATACGATAATAAAATATCCATTGACTCCATTTCTAATATATCTATATCTATTGACACTGTTGAAAAACAATTAAAACACTTGGACCCAAATAAAGGACCTGGAAGTGAAGGCATTCCGCCATTTTTCTGGCGAAGCTGCGCAGAAACTCTTAGCCTTCCAATAGCTTTATTATTCAATATTTCCTTAAACAACGGTGAGTTTCCTAGCACCTGGAAAATGCGCTTATCGTGCCAGTTCACAAGAAGGGAACCAAAACAAAAATAGAAAATTATAGAGGTATCTCAATACTAAATACAATTAGTAAAGTATTTGAAAAAATAGTGTTTGACGCTTTATATCCTATAATTAATAGAGAATTGCCAACCAGTCAACACGGATTCATTAAGCGCCGTTCCACAGTTACAAATCTTGCATGCTTTTCAAATTATGTATTGCAAAATATGGATAGAGGAGGACAAATTGACGTGGTCTACACGGATTTTGAAAAAGCATTCGACCGCGTGGACCACGGCATTCTGATACGTAAGCTCAATGGAATGGGAATCCATGGAGACTTACTCAGATGGATCGAATCATATCTCAAAAATCGCTGCCAGGCGGTGGTTGTAGGAGGATACAGATCGAATTTTATTGACATCCCCACGGGCATTCCCCAAGGATCCCATTTGGGTCCATTATTCTATAATGTTTATGTGGCAGATATTACGGATTGTTTTAAATCGGCCCATCATTTAATGTATGCAGATGACAAATTTTTTTTTCTCAAAATTAATAATGAACATGATTGCTTAAAAATACAGGCCGACTTAGATAGACTATCGCAGTATTACATTAAAAATAACATAACGGTAAACATAAACAAATGTGAATGTATAACTTTTAGCCGAAAACCCAGACCCATCATACATACTTACAATTTTAATGATATTCCGATACAAAGATCGACACGTGTAAGAGACCTCGGAGTGCATTTTGATGAAAAAATGCTTCTCAGAGATCATATAGATATGATAGCAGACAAAGGTTATAAAAACCTCGGCTTTGTAATTAGGACCTGTAAATATTTCACGAATATTAATGCAATTAAAGCAGTATATATAGCTTATGTTCGAAGTGTTGTTGAATGTGCCAGTCCCATTTGGAATCCTCAATATGCTGTGGACTCAGACCGCCTGGAACGGCTACAGAAAATATTTTTAAAACATCTGAACTTTCGTCAGCGTAAGTTTGAATCAATATCGTACAAAGATAAATGTAAGCAATATAAGTTGTTAACCCTTGCTGATAGACGTAAACTTCTGGATTTGTGCTTTTTATACGAAATAGTAAGAAGTAATATAGACTGCTCAGAGTTGGTATCTGGTATAGCCTACAATGCACTGCCCCGGCGCGCTCGTCGTCGGGAATTCCAAAAGCTATTACTGGCCCCTAAGAAGAGCACAAACTATGCAAATAATGCGCCCATCTCCCGATTACCCCGAACATATAACGATGTGTTTAGGGATATAGACATTTTCATTCACAGTAAGGTATCAGTGAAAAAAAAGGCGATTGAAATACTTAATGGTTAAAGTATTTATGTATTTAAATTTTTGTGTTTATATCATTTAAATATTCATATATGTATGTGTATGTATATGTGTATGTATGTTTATATATGTATGTATGTCTATATGTATGTATATGTGTATGAATGTGTATGTATGTATGTAAGTATACACGTATCAAATTAAAATTAATATGATTTCTTATAACATTATTAAATATTATTATATAATTCCTTCTTTTTTTCTTTGTGGTTTGGATTTTTTTTAAGCTTATTTTATTGTCAAATTGTAAGTTTATTTTAAATAAGTCACATTTTTTTAATGCACTTTTTTGGGAATATCTATGTAACTTAATCGAAGTTTATTCTGTTTGTCTGACTGTCTTTATTTGTTTTTTTTTTTTAATTACTTGTGACACGTCCAAAAATATTATGGATGATTTTGGGGGAAACCTGTAATTAGCTTTACCATAGATTTATTACTTATTAGGTTAAATATAATTGTTACGCTGTTGGTTTTTCAAAAATAAAAAAAATAAAAAAATAAAAAAATTGGAAAAATAATCATTTATATTAAAACGATGATTCGTCGTTTAAAGTTATGGATAATTGTTAAGACGAACAATCATACTATAACAAATAATAAGTATTTTTTTAATAGAAGCAATAATCATATCTCAATTATTAAAATAGTTATTTATTTTTACATAATGTGCTTTGGTGGCATTTAGAATTGTAGAGTATTATTGCCTTCTTGCACTGGCATCTGTTTGTGGAACAGTTTTTGTTGCAGCTGCCAAATGAATGTTTCGTAGCTGCCTTCCTTGCTTCCTTGGTTTACATCTGCTACATCTATAAAAGTTTGATTGCAAATGTCGAATTCTGATCTGAAAAAATAAATAAAAACTATTTTAGCATATCATTTATGCTCCAGAAAGAAAGATAAGTAATTAAGTAAGAAACAATAAAACCTGCAATATAGTTTCCGAAGTAAACATGGTGTACTCCGGAAACTATCTTGCAGGATTTAACAACCAACCAAAGGTGCCAACTTTGTAAAAACCTTCGTCAGTTTTCTGAAGAATAACTCCAATGATGTTTCTGAGATCACCTTTACATTTGTCAGCATCTGGAATCGGTATAGTCGCATTATCAGAAGACTTGTCAGAAGTAGCTTTCATTTTATAGCCTGTTTCACAAGATTTTCTGTTGCAGTTGTTCTAGCTTTATGAATGTCAATTTCAGGTGAAGAAACTTGGTTACTAACTTCAGTAACGTTATCATCACTGTCTTCTGTCGGGTTAACATTGCAATCATCTTCTATTACCTTCCTTAAATCATCTTCATCCTGAATATCATTTATAATTTCTTGCGGCAAAGAGGTAGTCGAAAGTCCTACTCTGGGTTCTATTCCAAATAATGCCTTATATGGCGATTGTTTTTTCCCTGAATGGTAGGGGCGGTTTTTCATGACTGAACATATCTAAAGCCTTGTCGAACGAGGCCTTGGCCTCGCCAACGAATGGCGAACGAGGGCGTGATTTGGGAACTCCCGCATGTACAAGTCCTGGCATGTTTGCTCAATTACTTTCGACTCTGCTAAATGGATTTAGACTATGCCGTACTAGTTTATCCTAGAGTGTGCGTATTCATATCAGGATCAATTAGTTTGGCCTAGGCTAAACTGGTTTATCCTATCGGGCTTATGACAAATTAGTTTGGATGAGGCTATATTAGTTAATCCTATCACGTATAGGAAGAACTAGTTTAGCCTAGGCAAAACTAGTTTGTCCTGAAATCGGGTTTGGCCGGTAACATTTATATCCAGTATCATTAGTCGCTTTTACGACATCATTAAGTATGATGGGTTGGTGTTTTTCTACTCTGCCGGACAACACACGGCTTCACTCGCTAACTCGCTTTACTCTTGAGCAAACGTTCTTCGTCTTATTCCATTGAATTTATAGGTTAGGTGCATTGAGGTGAGTAATAGTGGGAATTGAAGATCAGTTTTTCGTAAAACTGTGACGTAAAACTGTGGCGTCACTCCAAATGGTTTAAGGTCAACTCGATTCCTTTTCGCATTCGCTAGCGTCACTCCGGCTCTTCAGTTTTCTATCGGCAGGTATGTTACCTGTTTGTGTTGGATTGTCGATCAGTTTGGTGCGACGCGCCGAGTTGGATTTATGATAATCTCGGAAATACGTGGCGCGTCGTCAGTTAAAACTCTGGAGTGATGATTCGACACTCACGATCAAATTTTGGATTGACGTCAGTTCAACTGATGTGAAAAACTGACCGTCAATTCGCAGCTTAAGAATCTCTATAATCAGTCTCTATAAATATCAGATATAATCAATAATTGCATCTTTCTAAACGTGGAGGAGATTGAGACAGTATATTTATGACGACCCCTCCTAAAACCAGCCTTTGCAAAAGTTGTTTAATCTCCCCAATCATACACCGAGTCCACTAAAAGGTGCACTTGAAATGAATTCACTATTTATAAGAGTTTTTCTATATTTAATAAAATATTTTATATCATTAAAAGCTAGAGAAAAAAATATTACTAAATATCGTTTTGCTCACTGTAATTGAAAAGTGATTATCCACATCGAAAATTTCGATGAACGGATTAATTTATGTATTCGTAAATTTTAGTAGCGATCTATATCATTGTGAATAGCAATTTTCGCATCAATATCAATCGTAAAAAATATTGGGGCGTTGTAAGACCCTTCTCACTTGTCTATTGATATCTTTCAGTCACATTCCGATGTTATAATATTATAAAAGTGATATGGGATATTCCTTTAGATATACGTGAACATTGCTCTTATGCCACTGTCAATTGAATATAGTTCTATCACGTATCTACGAGGTTTATTGTTGCATATGAAGCTTAATTCATTTTTATCGAATAATCCTGAAATTGGTATTGCCAATGGAAGAGTAATGGCATTGTGACTTATTTCTTTTTTATATTTATTTATTTGATTCAAACATAATTCGTATAACAAAATGGTAACTTTATCTAAGTTTTTCATTAGCTAAAACAGTAATGGACTTATTGTGAAAAACTTTACTGAAAGCATTTATGTGACTTACTGTCGCAATTATATGTATTCCAAGAATAAGAACAACATATACTTGTGAAAATATTAATAATATAAAAGCTTTTATTCTTTTAATAAATAATACAGAGATAACATTAATCAAAAAAATTACTGCGTTCAATATCGAACTAAAAGTACCTATACTAATGATATTTATGTGATGTCATTTGGTAAACTTACTTTACATATGAATCAAAGCTTATTTATCCAAAGATTTAATTTCTGTTAAATTAAATTGATTGGAGCTTTATCAGTTTGGATACAGCCAAAATAAATATTTTACTCAAGCTTCAGTTACAATGATAATTTATACAACATAAAAAGAGTTATTTTGCTTATACATATTTGTCGGTTTCAAATTATGTCTTCAAGTGATTTTCAATCAGGTTTTCATAAAACCGCCACTCCGAATACGGTGCGATTCGTTCCTTGGATGGTTGAATGTGGTTGAAATTAACTTTTCTTTTTTGTCTCGGGTCTGTTCCTTGTTTCTGATATAACAAAGTGCTTTAGCTTCTTAACTTTCAGTTCAATACAATGAAGTTCAGAACAATCTATACCATATTGTCTAATATTATATTTTTTTATATATTTTATGCATTTTCAATGCGATCTTATAAGATAAATTATTATAATAGAAAAATACTAGAAAAAGTCGACTCGGGTCACAAGTGAATTCTCAGGCGGGAATCGAACCCGCAACCTTTGAAAATCCGGTCCAATGCTCTCCCAATTGAGCTACCGAGCCTTGTCGAAATTTTCTAGTACCTTCCCGATTTTACGCTGTAGGCCAGCATTGTTTCATCAATGAGAGGAACATCCTCTCGTATTCGAAGAAACATTTTTACAAATGTTTGGTCAATCGATTAAGATGAAACAGTCATTTTAGTTATATATTTTTTTACATATTTTATGCATTTTCAATGCGATCTTATAATCCAAATTTGGGAGAGCATTGGACCGGATTTCCAAAGGTTGCGGGTTCGATTCCCGCCTGAGAATTCACTTGTGACCCGAGTCGATTTTTTCTAGTAAATTTCTGTTATAATAATTGATCATATTATCTAATATTTGTTAAATATTATTTAATCCGTTGGAAAAGTTTGCTACACCGTAAATAAAACAAATCTTAGGCAAAAAGTCGATATTTGACAGGTATATCTGGCATATCGAAAACATTGAACAAGGAAAAAGATTCGTAAGGAATTTAATTGGCTATCATTGCCTCGAGCGACGATATTTTTTACTCAAAATTTCCTGTGTCAGCTTGCAGTTACACGGAAATACTTACATAGGTTCGCATAACACAAGCCTTTTCCAGGGCTGTTTTATCATAGGCTTAAAGTTTATTAATCAATAAATATTGACATGTTTGCTGGATGGTAATGGATAAAAACATATTGGACCTATTCAAACCTGAATTTTGTTATTATTGAACTAAACACCGTGAGTATTTTTAAATTTTGAGGCTAATGCCTTATTTCGTAATCCTAAAGATGTTTGTTGAATAGAATTTGTACGGGCGGTTTTTACTTCTGGCTCTTATACGTTATTCGGTATGGCCAGTCTCCTAAGTTTTTACATTATGAAGGTCGTAAGAGAGACCTACACACCTAGTTCGAGTAGTAAGAATCAGACTTTTGTCAAATTTGGATCAAAACAAATATGGCTTATTGGTAAATTCATTTACTGCTTAATTTGAATTAGCGAACAAACTGTGCTCATAACAGATTATGTAAATCAATCTAGCTTGATCTTATCACATCAGCCTTTATTGAGTGTAAGCTTGCCCTAAGGATCTCCATTGAGATCGATTCTGCACTGCTCAAATTCGAGGGCTTCATTGTAACATCAGACCATCGTCGGTCCAGAGCATGTGAAGCGTCGGTTATCTTGTTCGCGGTCATCATTCACTTTCCTATCCAAGCTTAATTTACTTTGAAACAATTATTTTTCTTTTTTGTATCTCAAATCGAAATTATGTTCTATATACACAAATCCTTAAACCTCTTTTCAAGCTAATAAGGAGCTACTTGTTTTTGTGAATATGTGTGGCACCAATTTGTATTGAGATCCGATCATGCACCTAAAATGTTTAATTAGTTGATAAGATCACTCTTTTTTACCAGGTTTGTCGTGTAGGCTAGAATGTCAAAAGAAAAAAAATCTAATACAAAAAATGGCCTTAGAGCGGCAGTGCAGCAGCAGCTCTAGTCGTTGATAAAAAAGGAGTTTCCCAGTTCGAATCTATATCCCCGTGAAATTCGTACTTTTAAATATTGAATTTCAACGAAATCGTTCAAACCGTTTTCGAGAACGCTGCCGCAGTTGTTCATATTTACAAATATTGCCCGATTAATACTACAGTTTAAAATTCATTCATTTTTCGAAAACAAATACAGAACCAAATTATAAAGGAATGTTAATTAAACTCTTTTATGTAAATCCTTTCATGTAAACCCATTGGAAAACCAAACTCAGTGTAATTTGCGGAACAGTTGTCGCTTTGAAACCCTCTATCCGAAACCGGAGCGTATTATTCCAATCCCCTAACACTACGAACAAAATTACAATGTCACAGCTAAAAACCAAGTAACTTTTATATCACTAGGCGCCAGCTAATTGTCCATTTGCGGGCAGTCGCGCGTTCCGCGAAAAATAGAGGAACGCACGCCGCCATTTTTAATTCAATTCTTTTGAACAAAGCTGCCGTAGCATTTTTCGTAGCGAACAGTGTTTTGTTGTTGAAAAGAACGGAACATAAAAATGGACAAAAACCTATCTTAATTTCCTATCCTTTTAGCGCTGTGGTGATAACAACTTTTTGCATTACAAGCTTAAGTTGAACCATAAAAGTACGTTTGTATATTCAGTTGAAATCTACTTGCAGATTTTGAACTACATCATTTTTACTCATAGCCTTGAAATGGTGCATTCTTCTTTATTTCAAGTCATATAAAAAACCAAAATGATGAATTTCAAAATGACAATTGAAATAATTGCATGTATTATGTTCTAAACAATCCAGATGATAATGCAATCTTTAATAATAACAATAAGGTGACAAATTTTAAAATGACTGCTTTTTGAATGAGAAAAAATCTCATTATTTCTAAATAGAATCTTTATGTACAGTCCACAGCTGATGGTTCTATACAACATTTTTAAATCTTTCCAACCGATTTCGAACTTTAATTTCTTACAGAGGAGCACAGAATAAATTGCTAGTATTTATATCACAATAAAATGGTCTTTTTCAGAATTTGGTTAGTCTATGCTAGAAGTGTCAAAAACAAAATCGAAGTCAAAATTGTTAAACCACAGAATACAGAACAAACCAGAAACCGCGAACGCGCCTTATACTGAAGCCACACAAACTACTCTAAAAGAGAGTAGTTTGAAATTTGGAAGACTAGTCTATCTGTGACCACCGTGTGATGCACGTCTCAAAAAGTCGTTCAGTTTTTAATTAATAATGCCGTCTTGTGCAGTTCCCACCTGCTAGATTGCAGTTGGAATAATAGAAAAACAAGATGGGATCATATTTCATGTGTTAGTAGCGCATATGCATCTAATTTTGTTTAAGTAATGAAGTTTTTTTACTTGTACAAATTGTAAACATTTTGGGCGTGTCCATTTTATTAATGTTGTCAGTTTTGTTGGATTTTTCCCTACTTTCACTGGTTTATATGTAAATAGGTGAAAAAAAAATTATAGAATAATTTAACGTTTAATTTTATTACAAAATATATAAATACAAATTCATTTATCACAATATTTATGATATAAATAGGATATAACACCTTTTTTTGAAAACTAATAAAAACCAATGCTAAGGTCGTAATGACCCAGTAGATTTTTTATTTTAATTTTATTAATCCGAAAAATGCCATTAATCCGTATTAAATTTATGATTTAACAATCACGCGTGGAAACACTAACCGCCATGCTGTTTCATCAGACATTAAACAATACAATTTTACGAAAATAATGAGTTTCTAATATATATCTTTGGTGTCTCTTGGTGTAGTGTTTTATTAAAAATGTTTTATGTTAAAACTATTCTAATTATTAAAACAGATATTTCAGATTCCCCGCTAATGACACTATAAGAGCAAAGTGGATTTAAATTATAAGACACGCTCGGTTAGATGAAATCTGGAAACCTTAGTTATTTGTTCAAAACATTTTGAAGATGATTGTTTTATGACACAAAATGTGGTTTTAAAAAATTACGCAAAGGATCTGTTTCGAATAAGGTGGATAAGTATATAGATTTATACATTATATCGCCGAAACTGTTTACGGCCACATTGGAGGACGCTTTTAAGCTTTAATTTGGAGATCCTTGGGGAAGCACAGGACGTCTCTCGACTGACATGATGATGTATTTAGTTCTTACACTTCCGTGCACCTTCAAATGATGATGATGATTATATTAGAACTATGTTTGTTAATTTTTAAAACTGTAAATATAATATAGTAAAGGTTTTTACTGTTGTTGATTTTGCATGTTAGAGTGACAAATTGTAGTTTCTTTATGTTGTGTAAACGTTCGTTGATTTTGCTTAGTAAAATTCTAAATGTTTTTTATATATTGTAGTAATTAAGTTCTTCACGTAATTTCATTTTTAAACAAAGACTGATTATCTTAATACCTAACTTTAATTATATATATAGAATTTAAACAAAATTTTAAAAATAGTGACAGAAAACAAAATATAAGCATGTTGATTATTTATGGTAAATTGAATATAATTTTTATCTAACATATCTTTACTAGTTCCTGTCATTGTTGATAGTATTTTTAACGAAATAATACATGATCCTATTCAATTAACCTTAACTTGATCGCTCATAACTGGATAAATTTTGTGTTAAAAAAATACCGCAATACCGGGCTCCCGGTTTTGAAAATTTTAATACGGGAAAAATTCAAGTATTAGCCCTAGAGTGCTCGCGCTATGAGCATTTTGCCGCTAGCGGCAGAATATTCGTATTATTTTGTACACGATGCATTTGTCATGGTCAAGCGTCCTAGTAGCTGCCCCCCCGTTCCTCACCTCCCTGTTTTAGAAATTAGAGTAAATTCAGTGCGTGAGTTACTGCAGGAAAGAAAGGTTGTCGCAGGTGTGTCGCGTTTGACGGCAAAATGCTCATAGCGCGAGCACTCTAGGGTTAAGACTGCTAGTACCGCCATGCCCTATATGTAAATAAAGATATATTTCTTGAAAATTACGTGTTTTATTTTACTAAAGGGTTTTTTATGCATAGTAGTATATTAATATTTATCTAACAGTATAGCTGTTATAGTGATATGTTCACACAAAAACATTATTCGGATTGCAATATTGGATCTCATGGATCAGCTTCAATGACGCAATGTCTGTTACGCCATAACTTCCCGAGTTCTTAAGAGATTTTAATAATTTTTGTGTGGATCGAATCAACACATTTAGGACCAGATTGTGACGAAGCCCGAATTAGAAATTCACAAAAATAAAAAAGTTATGAACAAAAAGCATTGGTTCTATGGGATTTACCATTAAAAAAAAGCGCGCGCTTTTTTGTTAGTTACTCTCCGCTTCAAAATATGGTGCTAGCGAAGTTTTATGCTTAGCGACTGCATCGCCTAGTTTTGAAATATGAATTTTAATTTACCCTACAATAAGCGAACTCTCCCTAAGCAAGCAACACTGTACGGGTGGGAAGTACGGGGAATGCGGGGGTTGCGAATTTTTTTTGGACACAGTGAGTGGCATATGTTATCGGCTGTAGGCTCCTTCTGGTTTATTCTGTATTCTGAGTGTTAAACATAAATAATGACTTATAAAAACCTGTAAATTCAATATCGTTTAACTCCAAATACCACAACGCGTTTCGATATTTTTGTAATTACAAAAATAAATAATGTCATGACGCAGAATAACATTAACAAAACGAATAACTTATTTCATAAGAAATTTCTTTAAATTTCTAAATGAACAGCTCCAAACCAATGTATTTCTTAGCATAATTTATAGATCCTACTGGTCAACCCATAATAACATCAAATAGCTCATCGTTTAACAGTTACAATTAGTATCTTCTAGGATTATATGTAAATTTGTTAATCAAAGGCTGGTTGGCATAGACTTAAAGTTTGGATTTTGATTAGAGCACGAATCTAAAGATTGGCTAGCCAAATCTAGAAGAAATTACGTTACTCAACCAAAAGCTTTCGAGTCACTTTAAATAACGGTTTGTACAATAATAGTTCCCCACTAAGATATTTCATTCAACCCTCGTCAAAGACGTGAACTAAACACATCAATCAGATAAAAAGAACTCGAAGGCAATAACTAATTCCCGAAAAATCTCCGCCGCGATCCAACTTAAAAACTTTTGGAGATTCCGACCAATCTGTGTGAGCACGTTAAGGATTCAGTGGGCGTATCTGTACCACCGATATTAATTAAAGATGGGACGAACTTTCAGCGTTCCTCACACAATTTGGCTCTACTGGTTTGTACGGATGTAATTGGAATTGTTCCGGCTTAGAACGCGGCCAATTTAAGATCGCGGGACAGTTTTCGCTTCGAATCGGAATGGGGAAATACTCCGATGACATGCGGTATTTTAAACATTTCGCCGAACAGGACGCCTGCGTGAAGTTTGTTAAGATTTTAGAGGAATGAGTTTAACAACATTAAAATTATATTACTTATCTCTTCTCGGTACGAATATTAGATGATTATTATAGGTAACAACGTATTATCTGTTCTGTTTTTTTTTATTATTTAAGCATAAAAAAGGCAAAGGTGACTTAGTATATTTAAACTTTGTCCTGAATGACTGACTGACAACGCACAACATAAACCACCGAACCTAGAGAGTGTATTAATTAAAGAGTAAAATGCTTGCTTATAATGGATTTTCAAAAATTCAAAACCCAGATAAAATTGAGGTAAACTGTTGTATGGAAATCTGTTATTTTCAGAGTAACAGGCATGAAATTCATAGGCAAAAATAAATGAAAACGATATGGGGGTTTTAAAAAATTCTATGTTGAGAAGGGATTAAAACTTTGTATGTAATCTCCACTTTTTACAAGTTAGTAGCAATAACATTCTAAGTGTTTTAATAAAAAACAAACATCAATTTATTGTTTCTGGAAACACCCAGGTAAAAATATGAAATTCGCCACATAGGTTTCTGGTCAGAAATGAGTGGACCAGTGATCCAGTGTGTTAAAAAATAAAAAGTCAACTGCGGAAGATCTGAAATATCACACATGTATAGAAGTTGTAAATAAATTATTAATCTGTATAATTTAAGAAAAAAAAAATTTAAAGTAACGAGTGCAAAAAAAATTAATTAATCGAAAAGAATGTAATTTTCTTTGTATTATAATTATTATGAATTATCATTATTTTGTAAAAAAATGATAATTGTAAAAAATTCAATTCATAAAGGTATGCAATTTTTATCAATGTTTACTTATGACGTTATAACGTAAAATTATCGTCAGTAAACCGACTGTAGAGATAATGATTTTTTTCTAGTGAAATTACTGAAGTTATAACAATCTAGCAACAAGATACCTATATTAAATTAATTAATTTTCTAAAACTAAGCCTCTACTTCTTTCAGAAATTTCAAACGACTTGAAGTAACACAGTCCATGGTATCCAACTGAACCCAATTATTTTGATTCAGGTCTAGACTTGAGAACAGTCTGACATTAATCTTGATAAAATTGGAGCAGCTTAGCAGCGAGTCACCACCGATTAATACTTACCTTGTGAACAAAAACATTAATTCATTTAAAAGTGTCTGGTGAGATTAGGAAAATATTATCATACAAGACTCAGTATGCTCTAATAGATTTATAAAACTACGAATAGTTTAACTCTTCTATATGACTTATATAATTTTCCACGTACAAATTATACTGCAGCTTTTTAATTATATAGAAAAATAAATTCCCACAAGGAAAACATAAAGACAAGCAAATAACATCGTCTCCAAAGTGCGAGTGCAATCAAATCGTCTTAAATAATAAACATGATCGCGACTAAATTCTCACCTAGTTGATTTAAGTTTTCCGAACTATAATAAGCGTTTTTCTAATAATGTTAAAATATTTAAACTTAAAACAAAAAATATCTTATTTGATAGGTGTTAATTATGAAATATACTTGATATTGTATTTAAATTGCTAATCGCCCTTAATCTGCATATTATGATCATATCCTTGTATACAGTGATATACAAGGTAAAGATTTATGATCCGTGAACTACACTAAATTAATTTGTGTCTCGGACCGTGTCCGCCTAATGCATATTACTTGCTCATTTAGATCACTTCATACATATGTTGCGATTTCAATACAATATGTGTGAGAGATTATTATCACACAATTATTTATATTTTACACATTTCTGCCTGTTATTTCTTCTTATGCAACCTAATAAGACAAAGTAGCTTTGCTAAAACATGCCGTTGAACCCCCTAAAACCCGAGAGCATTATATCATGCGCGCGACAACAATACCTAAAATCCGCGAGCATTATATTATGCTCTATAGCGCGCAGTCTGATTTAATCCTTATTACGGCTTTGGTAATGGTTCTTTTTGATTGAATGATATTTTTCCCCGATAGAGAGAGAAAGAATGCATTTAACACATAGCTGGGCGTCAAGTGGTGAAATTGGAATATCTATCTTATACAACGGCTTAGTGTACTTTCCAAACGCACGAAAAAGTTAATGAAAATATTTTTTTAAAATACATTTCATGGCCAGCCCCTGTGAAATTTCCTTTCCATACAAGATATACAAAGTCTACAGAAATTATAACTCGAAAAAAAGACTACTTGTCTTAAGGGTCAAGTGTTCCGCCTTCTCTTAGGTTTCAGACGAGACAAATGAGATACGTTAAATTTTTTCTGGTGACAGTTTCTTAATATATAAAAATCAAGCAGTTTAATGCTTAAATAACAAAACAATATTTATAATAAATACACCCAGTCTTTTGTAACCTCTTGTGTCATAAATGGTTATATTTTTCAATACAAAAAATATATTCCTTATTTTATTATCGGTAATACTTAGTTAACAGCCTCCTTACATCCAGTATGCCATGTTTCTACAAGAATAAACACGTCTATAAATATGTCTATTTATGGAGAACAAACGACAATTGATTAACCACAGTGGGTACATAAGATTCAAATAAAATAAGCTTTAAACAGTTTTTATAGCTAAAACATAATACAACCAACCAAAAATAACAAAAAGGAAAAATAAAATATAACAGTTTATATTGTATGTGTTTTAGCAATATAACCAATTTACAACCATTCCGTTAATTTCCTTATAATGGGATGCTGTTGTAGTCATTTGTACACAAAACTTACACCTTCTTCTTAAGACTCAACATAAAAGAAATGTCAACCCTAATGACATTTCTTAAAAAGAAATCATGAATAAATTTAGCAAACACCGAAGAAAAGGCAAGAGCTGTATAAATAATTCCGGGAATGCTTCTGGCAAGCTATTTATTTTGGAAATTGAATGAGGGGGTGGGAGGGAGGCCGCAAAATAATTTATCAACAAAATGTGTTACGTTACATTGCCCGTGTAAAAAATTGCACAGTTTGGTTACGACTTTTGCCGTTTTTACATTCGGTTCCAACCATTATCGCGAACTTAGAGCTAAAAGGACACGATCACGCCTCCATAATGTGATAGCAAACAACAGGAAAAAGAGCGAATTCGAAGGAAGCATTTATTTTTCTAAAAATATTTCGTAAATATCTCCGTAACACGTAATAACAAATCATGCATTGATGAGCTACTCAATCGAATCCCATCTAATATTTACGTTTAAGAAAGAGCAATCGAAAAACTTTATTATTATTTTATATTACTTACCTTCACACCAATTAACCTAGACCAAAATAAGCATTTAAAACTTGTATTATGGATACCAGGTTAACCAAATAGACATTTATTATATTAATATATATTTTCATATATTCAACACACAAACATCTGCTCATTCCGGGACCCGAATCCAGGACTATCGGTGCAACAGTCAGGCTCGCTACATTTGCACCAAACGGTGCAAATAATTCCTTATTAAACACATAAAAAAGGATATAAATACAAAACTGCAAAGACCGGCAAGAAATGTTATGGTCGATGGATGTGAATCAAAAGCACACAGACCGTCCACCGGTGCCTAATTGCGGCCTATAAAGTACTTTTTACTAATAATGCGCGGACATTTAAGTAGTAACTTATCTTCATTCTCATTTTTCTCGCTGGATCTCTTTTAGTTAATTAATAGGTTCTGCAGCGCTGTACTTTTAGAATTTTTGTCTTAATTAGGAGAAAAAACAAAGTATTTCTTATTATTATAGTATTTCTTATTATAGGGTTGTTTAAAATAAATATAATATATTATTTGTTATCCTTGCAGCTTATTGCAGTTTTTTGTAATCAATGTAATCATTTTTGTAACCTCAACAATTGCTTATACCTCATAGAGCCATTTTTTTATTTTATTACCTACTAGCGGCCCATCCCGACTTCGCACGGGTGGACAAAATTCTTTAAATTTTTTCTAGCATTCAATATAGCCTTAGACACTCATCAATAATGTGCCTTTCTATTGGTGAAAGAATTTTTTAAATCGGTTCAGTAGATCCCGAGATTACCTACCCCTTACAATTAAACAAATATACAAACACAAACTCTACTTCTTTATAATATTAGTATAGATCTATTTACAAGTCATTTTGAAATTTAAATAAAATTTCGAATGAGTTACCTACTTAGGTACCGTATTTTAGTGAAAAAGTTTTTTTTTATTTTTAATGTGCCTACATATAATCGATGAACTTGACCTGTCATGACAAATATTAATTTTCACATTATTAGTTGAACAATTTCGCTTTTGTTGTCAAAATAATAATCGCATTCCTAAGCGTGTCTGAAAAAATTTATAAACGGGTTTTACTTATTACTTTTCTGTGTTATATATTTTTTTGTTATTTCTAATTTAATGCAGCTTAACATTGACTGAGTTGAAAATGGTTTTTTTCCTTTAAACACATGGGAATTAAATATTACTAATATATATTAAGGGTATGTTTATGCGTGTTACCCTAGTATCCATAACACAAGCTTCACAATGCTTACTTTGGGATATGCTGATTGTTGTTAATGTATTAAATATTTGTGCGTAACTGCTCCGTAAGTTCATATGTTTATAAACACTGGCGTGGAAACAATTTAATTGTGATATTACAGAGTATTTTCACCAGTAAATACAAAAAACATACATGTAATAAGATTCCGAAGGATTATTTTTTTGAAAATAAATAAGTTGTAAATTATGAAAAAATATTTTTTTTTTGTAAAGAATAATAAAATACTGAAAACAACATACGAAGAGAAGAAAGTGAAATTAATTTGAATGAGAATTGAAAGAAATGTATTTGAAAAGCTAATTTATACCAATCTTTAAATTAATAAAGAAGATCTAATCTAAACAAGAAAAGCTTGTTTACACTGGAAATATCTACCCTGGCTGCCCTCTTTTCAAATCCAGCTTATTTAAAAAGTATACAAACAGCCATGACGACCTTTAAAGGCAAATGTTTATATTCATCACATAAATATTTGCCCCCAAAGAGAATAAAGAAATACTTTTTTATTGCGTACCTGCGTTAATTAACTTATTAAGACAGACAGGGACGAACTGTGTACATTAAAAAATATATAAATGTAACAAAAACATTTTAATTGTGCTTAGTTCAAAATTAGACATAGAACCGACATTTTGTTAGTTAGAAATACAACAATCATGTTGGCGATCTAATAAATAAACAAACAATAAGCGTTACTTTCCAAGAAAAGATACTTAATTATTGAATTTAGATTTAAAATACAGCTAATAAATTTGAAACACAAAACAACTTCTGTTTTATTTTTATCCAATGTTGAAAGTTAGTCATTTAATATTTTTAATATTCAAAATTTAATTTAATAAAGAAATAATGACTAAAACAAAAAATAATAAAATTATTAAAATGATTTATGAAATTAATCAAATAAATAAACGTTACCGGATCATTAAGTATCAAAAATAATATAGCAGAACAATATGTTAAACAATATTTACTCTTAACTATTCAAACATTGATTTGAGTCTTACAATGAGCAATGATTGAAAGAATCAACTAGTTTAGAAATAAAATTAAGTATTTAAAAAACATCAAAGTCTTTATTCTTCGTAATTAAAATTGGTGACTGAACTCCTTATTCTAACAAAACCAACAATGATATAAAAACCTTTGACCATTCGTTTCGATGCGGCACATCCGAATGACAGCACTGCGACGTTAGCTAAGGAGTCTTGTTGAGGTGAGCTTCTATGTAAATGCATACATTCCGATCGATTAACCGATTCATTGCTGATGACACGCCTGTCGTGCCATAACTTTTTTTTGCGTGTGGCGTTAGCTACTAAAACCGTGTCATTTTTAAATCTATGATAACTCCTTCAAATCAAGTTTTAGGGAAATCAACCCAGAATAAAACTATCTTCATTTTTCACGTAAATCAAGCTCGTAGCCTTCGTTTTTATAATTGTATGTAGCAACGAATCGGCTAAACGTTGAAGTAAGTTGTTGAAGCAACCTTACTGCATTAGCTGTGTTGTGCCATACTGTATCGTATAGGCGCGTGTTATACCACTTCCCATGATTCTCATAGTTTATAAGGCATTTTCACAGTACAATATGCTTATGAAGGAATACTGTAAATTGAATGTCCATTATAAGAGTATCAAAATAATATTCCTTTAATGTAAATAGACAATTTATTTATTATTTAACAATACATAAATGCGCCTTTTTTAGTAGCCGTTAATACCTTTCCACTAATAAAATAACTAGATACACGCAGCCTTTAGAGGTACATAAACTTTAATAATATATTACATTAACTTTAATGTCCTAAACACCACGATTGGAGACGCAGCCGGAACTAACGATTCATTACCGAGTTTATTGTGCCATTTCTACGTGTCACTTATAAGCTTAGAATAATAAATTCAAAGGTTAAAAAACGTCACGAACTTAAGTTAATATCGCTGGACGATTAAAAAATATTATCGGTCGAATAAAGTTAACTTTCGTTTCGTCTTATTTTATCTTGACGCACTAAGAAGTACACAAGACTAAAATAAGATATTTTAACACTTGATATATGTCCTACAGAGCTTCAATAATTTTATTAGACAGGAGCCGATATTTAAGCTTAAGTATGGGGTCTCCTTTTCTTTGTGGAATTCTCATCGTTCTGAGGTCACTAAGCATAAGACATCCTCCATCAAAACCCTTTCATTGGAAACAAATATTAGCTTAGCTATGTACTGTATTTATGTAAGAATCGTTTGAATAACGAGTGATTTCTTATATAAGTATCGATCGCTCTGCTTCTGCTGCTGATACTCTTGTTACAGATGAATCTGACAATTCAATTAACCCTAGAGTGCTCGCGCTATGAGCATTTTGCCGTCAAACGCGACATACCTGCGACTACCTTTCTTTCCTGCAGTAACCCACGCACTGAATTTACTCTAATTTCTAAAACAGGGAGGTGAGGAACGGGGGGGCAGCTACTAGAACGCTGGACCATGACAAATGCATCGAGTACAAAATAATACGAATATTGTACCGCTAGCTGCAAAATGCTCATAGCGCGAGCACTCTAGGGTTAACAATCAGTCAATCAAATAGGACTCAGTCAATGAGTTCTGCAGAACATTTGCAGTGTCCGCGGTAATTGCCCTGCATGCATGAACGATTCTCGATTGAACTGAAATTGCCAAGAATTAACTATGTACCCAGTTAAAGATGCATTACTTTTCTGGCGAAATAGAAATAAACTTTACGATCTATGCAATAAGGTTGATTACCAATTCTAGTTATATTACCAAGCGGTACTAAGTTGGGCCACGTTTATGAGGGTAATTAGATAAAGTTAGGGTGTTGTAGTAAACACACGCAGCAAGAATGTACGCTGTAATAGTCAGTTTATTCTGAATCATTGTGCAACAACTAATAATTAAATAATATTTTCATCAACAATAGACTCTTGACAGAATTGACATGTCGAAATAAATATACATACATTCGTGATTCATGAGTACATACTCAATGTAATACAGAGAGTTCACTACTACATTTCGTCGGATCTAATAGAGCTAATAGAGGTCTAAGTGGAGGTGTAAGATGCGCCCTTACCTTCACTAAAATATTGTATGACTATTTTGCTAGCTTGATAACTATTCGTCACATACTTGTGATTTTAATTATATTATGTATGTTACGAAGTAAAAACAAACAAAGGAACAGCTAAAGACTCGACTGCATCAAACATTTGTAACTGTAAATGTAAACAATCGGAGAAAGTTAAGGAACGTGTTTATTGGACTTGAGTTCAAACGTAAATCACGTGTATGATAATCAAAAGGCTCTTCTTTCTAAAAAAAGCGTATTTCAAAATATAAACCCCGCTCATCTGGCTGATTCTGTAACTTTTTACGAACTAAATCGTTATGGTAGGACGTATAAAACCTACTTAATATTACTAGGATTCAAATAAGATCATTAATAAACATAGTCTGAAAAAGTTAAAATAAGAATTTTCTAGAATAAGCAGAACCATTTGCACATTGTAAGATACTATCAGTCTAAATTAATTCCTTTTCCCTTTCACATATACCTTGTCTCGCATATGGAAAAGCGAGATGACCACGCCATCTAGCGATGGCAAATCTTAGCGCGATGTTGCCAACATGCGGTCGAAAAAGAATAAAGAAGAGAGTCGACTAATGGCCGCTCGCGCGCGTGGCCTATCCGCAAACCCCTACAACAAACCTGGGACGACCTCCAGCATCTCACACCAAGTGGCAGTCAAAGTATCGAGCCCTCTTCATCTTCCTTTCATTAATTTGTCGACATTAATTTTCTCATACCGCAATACAGTCCACAAATTTTAATCGCCCACACAACCACTCTCTATAAATTCACCCGCTCGGGGCCTTCGGGTTCAGATCCGAGGATCGGTTTCGGCCCAATCGTAACCCCGTAAGTGATGCGGGAGCGGGGCCATGGAGCGCGTGGAGGAAACCACTATAAAAAACCTTAGAGCACTGGGATCCGTGGTGTCCGGGCGCCTCTTTGAGGTGTCCTGTGGAGCGCTGTCAACCGACTAGCGGTCGCCCTGATGTACCTCCCGACCGTAAGTAAATGACCGGCGTAAGTACTAGCCAGGGTACCGGGATCTCTGCCCTAGCGGTCCGTTATTTCTCCCATTTTCGTGGGAACAAGATGAATGAACCCAAAGTAAAAAACCTAAAACCAGACGGGAAAAGAAGAAAGGACAGCGCACAGAGTCCGGGAAAAACCAGTGCCGAAGAGATGTGCATGGCGCTCATCTAGGTCATCTGCACAATGGCTAAAGCGGGATAACCGAAGACATCCCACTGAGGGGCTTGAGACCTGGCGCCGATCGTCTCAGTTGGACGTAAGTTAGGTTGTCTGTAGACGCCGACAACAGAGACACCTGTCTCACTCCCGGTGGGCCGGGGCAGTCGGGGAGTGTGGTACTCGTTCTCCCCACCGAAAGGGTTGAGGGACCGGCATCCGCATTGCACTTGGCCCTCGGATATGCGAAATGTTCAGGGGGTCACAATTCACTCCGTTGCTCCGTCCCCCACGGAGCATGGGCAACGATCGCCCGGGGCGAACCCACACAGGTCGGGGTCGCGGCTGAATCCAAAAGGATATCACATGACCCCCACCAATGTGTTGCGGGACGGCGCAGGTTTTAGTGAGTAGGCCTCCAAGCTATCACCGGGGACAAGCCGGGTGAGGGCACGGAGGAGAGTCCCACATACCGCCTCGTGCACTTCCAGCACGAGCGAATGCGTAAAGCATTTCTTGCGATGACAAAAAAGGAGGTTGAGCCCAGGGCGTCGTCGTATGTAGTTCCGCCAGTAGGGTATTAATTGTACCTTGTAAGTGGTATAGAACCGGTGGTCATCATTATCCGGAATGAGAGCTTCAAGAAATAAGCCTCTATAAAAATATTGGAGGGGATTTCCGGGCCCAACCCGCCCGCACAATATTATCGGTGGTGTATTCCGGCCTAAGAGCCTGTCCAGATGAGGCGTTTTACGCGCGAGTCCACACGCGCGTTGACACTCGCGCGTATCCGAGATACTAGAGCTACATATATCCCGTCCAGATGCCTACGCGCGTATCCTCACTCGCGCGTAAAACGCGTGCAATGAGCGGGACTCTCGACTCGCGCGTTTAACGCGCGAGCGACGCGCGAGTCGAGATACTCGGGTGCCATTGCTGCGTCCAGTACTACGCGCGAGTCCGTTGCGAGTGGACGTATTTGTAACGATGGAGCGTGATAACTTCGATACGGAACTTTTTATTGATGAAATTGAAAAAAGGGCAGCCATATGGAATATGGAATCATCAGATTATTCCAATAGAACCATAAAACGCAGGAACTGGGAAGAAATCGTCGAGATTTTTTGTGAAGCTGGAGATTCCGAAGAAAAGAAAAAAACTATAGGTAAGTAAAAATAGTTTATTTAATAATATTATTCCAGACTACATACATTGTACGACCTAGTAGCGTAGAGTATACGGGGCTAAAAAGGTATACTGAAGAACGACCATTTTTTTTGGTTTCCATATTATAGGATTTCCTGATAATTTGTCACTATGTTAATGACATATTTGAATCATAAGTTGTAAAACAAAATATGACTATATCATTTTATCTTGCCAAGGGAGTTTGCCTTCGTTAACAAAATAATCAGCGAATCTGTCTCTTGTGTTCAGCGATCTGGCATTAGGCCTTCCTGCCTCAGTATTTATATGAATTAGAGATGTTTCGTAAAGAGTGTGGTCAAACCTATAACCATCCCTTAACCTTACAAAATTATGAAGAACACAGCAAGCTTTAATAATGCTTTCTGCAAACTCTATGTCTACATTCAACGGTCTATGAAATATTCTCCATTTATTTACCAAGATGCCAAAGCAACATTCAATGTAACGCCGGGCCCTGGATAAGCGATAGTTGAAAATTCTTTTCTTAGTTGTTAGAGATTTACCGCAATAAGGGCGCATTATATGTTCAGATAGACTGAACGCCTCATCTCCAACTATCACATGGGGTAAGGGAGTTATATCTGTTTGCGATATTGGCTTTGGGTCTGGAATATCTAAAGTTTTCTCGACAAGTTTTTTATAAAAAACAGAGTCTTGAAAAATTGTGGAGTCATTGCTTTTTCCATATGCGCCGATATTTACTGCAATGAAACAATAATTTGCGTCGCATACAGCCAACAAAACAGTTGAAAAATAACTCTTATAATTATAAAAAAGAGACCCAGAATCATTAGGTTTTATAATACGGATATGCTTGCCATCAATGGCGCCGATGCAATTTGGAAAATTTGTGTATTTTTGAAATTGTTTAGAAATCTCTTCCCATTCAGCCTTCGTAGGTACTTTCATTACGATATTTTTCAGTTTATGCCATATGACGTAACAAGTTTTCTGTACTATTTCGATAACTGTAGACTTTCCCAACCTGTAGGCATAATGCAGATCCGCAAAATAACATCCTCTAGCCAAATATCTGAAAAAAAAAATGCGTTTAGTTAATTTATATTTTATTTACCACACTAATTAAATTATTATATTACTGGTTACAGGTAATATTTTGCAAAAGAAGTGGAAAGGGTTACGTGATGGATTTGTAAGAGAAATGAAGAAAAAGAAAACCACTCCGTCTGGATCAGGAGCCTCCGGCAAAACCAAATATATCTATTTTGAACGTTTGATGTTCCTCGAACGATCGACACGCAATAAAACAACGAATAGCAACATTAACACCACTCCTGCTGCAGCTGAAGAAGAAGACTTTTCTGGTGATGGGGAAGATGTAATGAGACCTCCAGTGAGTCAAGCAAAAAAGAAGAAAAAACTAAATGCGGCCGACGAAGAATTTCTCGCTATCATAAAAACAAATTTAGCATCTAAAAATCAGCCACATACATCAAACCAAACGGAGTCTGATGATGACAAACTATTTTGTTTATCGTTACACAAAGAGCTTCTTAAAATACCAGAGCAGAACAGACTTCAAACAAAAATTGAACTAATGAAAGTACTTCAAGGTCAACAAGCCCTGTATCATAAACCTTCAACTGCTCGTTCTGTCTATATACCTCCACAATATAATTACCAAACAGGAATGTCACAACGTGGACAGAGAGACTATTTTGAAGAAACAGGATATAACACAATAGACCCCTCAATATCTTCAGTTCCTCCTGCAACCTTTTCGTCTTACAATCGAGGTTATTGCACTGTGCAACGCAACACCCCATCAACAACGTCTGCCTACAATAACCCAACAACTCCATCACCGGCTTCTACACAAGATTCACAAGAATCTGAATTGATGGAACTATATGGTGATTAAATGTTAAGTTTGAATGATTCCTAATTTTTGGTGTTTTTGTTCAAATTCTTTATTTTTGTTAAATTGATTCTTAGTTTAAAGATACAAACTTGATAAAAGTACAATTACATAACAATAATAAAAAATATTACCTCAAAGTAATCACGAGCTTTTCTTCTGCAGAGACAGTATCCCGTACCACATAATTTTGACATGGAGTCAAATCTTCTTGAATAATTTCTAGTAATTCATCAAACGATGTTACTGACATCCGGAAGTAGTTGAAAAACTTTTCACCGTGTTCTCTGAGCTTTGGATATAATGTTATAAACATACTATGCGTCATTCTGTCACGTAGAATTGGGTGCACGTTAAATCGTCGACGTTCTCTTCGTTTACGATTTTTCCATCGACGGTATGCAAGCCACAACACAACCGCTGTTTCCGAGTTCATGTTTGTAACTGGCTGGATCCCTCCCAGCGTAGAAACGCGCGTAAAACGCGGCATCTGGATGCAATAGAATTTGAAACGCGCGTGTGGACTCGCGCGTAAAACGCCTCATCTGGACAGGCTCTAAAGATAGGTTCTGCCCCACCCGTAGACCCATACAATGTGGTAAGGAAACAGGAGCCGCCACTTAGGTAGGGTCGCTGGGTGTAAAAGCCCTACAAAAATCCTCGACTTCCAGCACTGGGATACGTGGCCTTGGAGCGCCTCATGGAGGCAGCTGGTGGAATGCCAGCCACAAAGGAACGTCAGAGGTTAGATGAACGCCAAAGGTCTTGAGCACCGTTTTATGCAGCAGGAATCGCGGAACAACAGTAGGCGATGAACGGCTAGCAATCGAATCAACAAAGAACGATGGCAGGGATGACCAAACACAACGGGGTCTTACCATACTCCTTAGCTTAGTAAGTGAGTAAATAGAAAAGAAGAAGTCGAGAAAAAATAGCTGCTGCAGAGACTCTCCAGACGGATCCTGGAAGCCCCTGACTCCAACCGAGCTTAGGCGATCGTCCTGGCCGATAAACTCCGTAGCGTTCTTACGAATGTAGCGGTGGGGATTTGACTGTAAAAGACAGCTGATATCTTTGTGACAGGGCTGGACAATTCCATCCTGAAGAAGGTGAGTTTACGACAGCTGCAGTCAAGGTGGGCTACGGCAGTAATACCTTCAAGGCCATTTTGAGCCCCGTTAGCTTTAGATTCAACTCAGAATTCGTTAAGTATTGTTCATGAATATCGCATTTGCAGATAAATAAAAAATGGTTAAACTAAATGACGGTAATAAATAAAAAAATACTGAAGCAAACCAACACACCTACCTTACGTTCTAAAATAAAGTTTTGCACCATCAAAAAGCGTTTTATCTCCAGTACACTTGATTGCCAGTTTTGTATGGAGGAATTTTGTAAATTTTATTACGCGGTCCTGTGATTAGGCCCTCGGAGTAGAAGCATAATAATTAAATTTGACTGTCCCAGAGGTCGGGCAAATTTAATTACTCATTCGACCCGTGGTCTGTGGAGGGCAAATCCAAATAATCCAAATAAGACATTATCTGTATTTGATCATTTTTTAACGATTCTATCTTGATAACTATGTCTGTTGTGGTCAAAAAATATTCAACGAGTTGCTTTTGTGAAAAAGGAGTACCCACTGCTGGGACACAGGCTTTAAGGTATAAGGAATAAAAATATTAATTATAATTGCCGTCGGGGAATCCCGCTTACCCGAGAAGGCTGTATGACAACCCGACGGGGTCCGTGGTAGTGATTTTTCCATTTATTAATCGCCTTTTACGGCGACCTTTGTTTCCAATACTTTACATGTTAAATTACACAAATCTGCGAATTTTTTTTTGAAAAGTTTTTTATTTAATGGTTAACATTTGTTTTAATTATCTTAAAAGGAATTGAAAACGGCATTCATATGATATATACCACTTCACGTTTATCAGTTTTAGATGATATAGCATTTGAATACGAAAAATAACAAAACAAAAATTTAATAAAATTAATGATAGTCATTTGAGAATATTTTGTAGTTTTATTGAGTCTATAGCTCTGAAAATACTTCATTAAGGTATACATATAGAAAAAAATTAATGTTAACGTGTTTTTTAAAAAAAGCTGCGTTATGTTAATTTTAAGTAAGCATAATATGCATATACTTTTAAAAGTCTGTTATTTTTAATCTTTGCTTAAATATTGTATATTGTCTGCAAATATAGTAAAATACATTTTTGTTTTTGCAACTCCGAGGAGCCATAGTTACAGATTTAATAAAACAATCTTTTATTACACGTTAGACCACTCAGAACAATAACTAATCTGAGTTAAACCACTATGATTGGTCACAGACTACATAAAACTTTTTTTTGTTACTTTTTCTCACACGGAAAAGGCAGTTTAGTAACGATAGACTATGGGATGATTGTTCATAGAGTATAGAGTAAAAATATAAATCATGGAATCAATTAGGTAAAAAAGAACAAACAATCTAACGAACTATTATATATTTATCTATATGCAAAAGGAATGTGAGCGATACGTTAAAACAAAATTTATATTTGCTATATTCAGACCAACAGCTACATGTTTGTGATGAATTTATTTTAAAAACTTTTTCATCGCAGACCTGTGTTATCATTGTACCTGAGGGTTTCCAAACGCTTATCTATCTATATATATATATATATATATATATATATATATATATATATATATATATATATATGTAACCTTGCCGGCATTTAAAGGACAACTTACCAAAATTTTGTCGCAATCCATAAACTAAACCTTCCAATTTTATTTTAGCGACAAAACTAACAAAATACTGAATTATAAATAGTTAGAACTTAACCAGCAAATAAACAAATTAAACTGTGGTTGAGTTTAATTTGGTTTATTTAACGTAACCTACCCGTACATTATACTACTGTACCATTGGTGAAGCATAGTTCAGATTAGCAGCAGAGTATAATAAACGGCTTAACAGGTGATTCGAATAATGTCATATCAAATTTAAGGAAAAATATAAAATAAGGAAAACGGATCTGCCATTACATTCTGATTATAACTTTTGGCTTTATAAATAGACAATCCCTCATGACGCTAACGGCATTTGTTTATTTTGTGTGAAATAAATATAGAACAAAAATTATATGTAAACAAAATAACGCTCTTGGCTATACTCAGCTTTTTTATATTGTAACAATGTCCATCTAAAACATTTGGCAATTCCTTTTGGCAATAATTAGTAAGGTTTAATGAAAAAGTAATAAATGCTGCCAAGATTAAGTCTTAAGAAAAAAGTCAAAAGCTAAATTGAGTTTGCGATATCACCCGTGACTCCCCAACCCATCGATCTCTGAAAGAATGAGCAGCAAAACTAGAAACAACTCCACTACACTTAATTCCCGGGGTTGGGCCATAGTGGATTCCCAGTTATTACCAGCCTAATACAATTTCGCGCTCCGTCGAAGGCAAAGTCCCTCGGTCTCCTAACAATTAGTAAATGCGACATTATTTTTGTGTCACGCTTTCTATTGTACCTTTTGGCTTACCAGCCTATGTTGTAATGAGAACGTCACGAAATTTCTATCTCACTGTGTCTCTCGGGAGCACGTTCCGTGAGCTTTGGTGCTGTAATAGAAATGTTGACATGCTAGTGGGCATTGAGATATACGTGCTGTTCGCTTGATCTTGTTACACGAACTATCTAGATGAATAAAATAATTTTTCGTTAAGTCTAAAATTATATATATTTCAGTAAAAAGAGCGAATTTCTTAATCATACATAGGGAACGCCACCTGTAGTTTTTGATTTATGGCAATCATCATTATTTTAACAAACAATGAACAGGAACCGCTGAATCAGCAGCTCTTTATATGTCCGAGCATGCTATGCCATGAATTAAGTCTTTTAGATCCATGTATCGCTGAGATTGCCTGGGGAGCCATTTCCCAATGACTATTGTATTATTAACATAATTATTTCAGTACGTCTTTCACTTGGGAGATTATAATATTTTGTAGCAGAGGTGAGATCGGTTATCACCAGTGCTGAAACGTGTTTTTTTGACAGTTTTTTCCGCAGTCTCTTTCACCTATTTCTACATATTCTTGTGAAGAAGTCAATGCACACGTCCGTTTCACTAGATGAGCACGTTACGAATTCACAGTGGAAATGTGCGTTCAAAAAATCGGTCGTATACGATAATGTCTTAAGTTACAGTATCAGTTAATCAGGTCTAATATATATTTATAATATTTCTAGTGCTGGAATATTTTTATTTTTCAAAGGGGTAGTAAATCAAAGATATAATTAAGCAATTCGATAAAGTTTCCCTCTGTTCCAACGTTGTATTTAAATTGTAATCATAACAAGGAATCAACTGAACCGATCTTTTTTCAAAATCAAAATCTAATTCAGGAAAAAGTTATAAATATCGACAAGTTTATAAGTAATAAAACAAATTATATGGGGCAACCTCTGTGGTAATTTAACGATCAATCTTTTGAACCTTTTTGAAATCAAATTAGTAATAAAATGGATTGTGATAAAAAATGCATGACCAGGCCAGGCCCAGTCATATTTGAGCTGATTTGATACATTATAACATTTACTGTCCAATTTGGTACGTAGAAAATTTTCCGTCATTAATTAACAGAAACTCAAATTTGGATCTAATTAATAGCCAGAAATAATTCATACCCAAAACCTATATTTATTGGAAAACAGTGCAAATTAGTAAGTCCTTTACACAATTAAAATTTAATTAGAAACATTGTTTTTCCTTTATAAGGAACATTGTTGTCATCGTTTTATTACAGGGATGAAATAAAATACCAAGATATCAAAGTACTCATAAATAAAATAATAGAAATAAAGCAATCTTTACAGTAATTTATTTGATAATTAAAATTAAATCAAATCAAGAAAATATATTCAAAATATCGATTCAAATGACACGATTGACTAATTGAGTTATTTATTGAAATTAATTATTTGCTGAACTACACACATCGTAAATCTTAATTACAATTTCCGCTTCTAATGAAACATAACTAGTTTCTCCCTTTCCATTTCAAATTCATATCAGAGTGAAATCTTCGAACAAATAACTTGTAATCGAACTTAAGTGAAACTTTCGAGCATTATGCCGATTTGAAAGACCTCAGTCGATCGCCGTTACACCCCGAAGGCTTTAGTTTCATCGTTTTTACTTGGCGCAACGCCAAATGGTTTCACCGCTCTCGTCTGAAGATTGATGCCTTAATACTGTGTGAAAACAGTAAAAAAAACGCTAATGCTCTTGTAATGAGACAATGAAAGAGATAACAGTCAGTATTCTTAAAGTTTATTAAGAGCAACAGCGAAATGACGTAATGTTCGAACAATAACAAAAGATTAGCACGACTTCGATAAGTAGGCTTTTAAATTAAAAGCGACTTGAACATTAAATCTATATACACACATCAGCTTAAAGTGTTATTAAATTAAGTATAATATTCTTATTATTTGAGGCTAAGGAATTCATCTGCTTAAAGTTTCATGAAAAAATATGACATTATTTTATTTACAATTAATAAATATTCGACTTTGACGACGAAAACTATTACTTGACAGTCTAATAGTTGTTGCTGTTGCGGTCCAGTGTGGAATTAGTATCTAGTCTAAGGTAGGCATCGTTTTCGGTAAAAAATAAACTTCAGTGTTTCATAAATATGGTCTCAAGTTAATAATAATTGATAAATAGACATTAATATACTATAAATATAGAAATAAATATAAAAACATATTCTGGTACCCTTTCTAATTGACAGTTAAAGACATCCTGAAAGAGTGTTGGGTAATTAAAAAATATGAACTATTCAAAAGATATTATTTTTAATGTTACTAACGAAGTATTTTTTTATTGTTTAAGCATTTAGCTGCCAAAATGTGATACAAATTTCTCTTTTATTTATAAATATATATTTTCTATTTACATAGGTAAATATCTCTATTGAATTAGTGATGAATTGGAAAAAAATAAATAAATTAAACAATGACAACGGGTTCTAACGTGTAAGGGAATAGTTGCAATGAACCTTTTTTATTCCATAAAAACGAGATCCATATACATATATTTATTACTAGCTGTTGCCCGCGACTTCGTTCGCGTGTGATTGATTTTATACAGTTATACAGGCTTGTTAACTGTTATACAGCAAAAAAAAAAACAAAAATATAAAGTTTGGATTAATGCGTGAATCATAGATAAAAAGAAAATGCAAGCAATTGGACACAGATTATTTTTCAACTTAACCTGGCCGGTGATTGAATCCGGATCCCTGCAGGCCAGAGGCACTTGCGGTACCATAAATGACCACTGTGCCACAGAGGTCGTTTGATCGACACGATCAGCAAAAATAATTCGTTCGATAATGCGTTCGATGTGGTTTGGTTCGGAACACAAACAAACAGTTTGTTTGGTTGACTTACACGGGAGAAAGCGACACCGTGTGAGAAACAGCCGACGCTGTGGTCCACGCCGGCAAGACGTAGCGTCTGCACTTGGGCTTTGTTTATTGTCATTGCATAACACAAACTCACCGGGAACTGTACACGTTTGAAATGGAATGGGTAATTATTGCGAATCCGTGGAATTGTGGTATAAAAACTCTTTCAACGACGCCAAAATCTTCGCTTCTATTATATAACACTGCAGAGAAGTAACTTTCAGTCTTGTCCTATTGTATAATTTTGGGGGACTTAAATTCCCACTGAATCCCGTCACTTTTATATAAAGTATCAGCCTAATTGAAGTACATAAGTCGTGTGTATTAATATGTCCAAGTTACTATGGTTTTTTAACTATCCCACGGGAACCCTTTAATTTTCCGGGATAAAAAGTATTTAAGATGTTGACTAGAGATATAAGGTATCACTATGCAAAATTTCATTGAAATCGGTCTAGCCATTTCGGAGATTAGCCCGTACAAACAGAGAAACAGACAAACAGACAGAGAAACGCAAATTTCTCTAATAGCATGCGTCCGACAATGACATCTGCCCTCACGTGTCTGCCCGTTCGGGTAGGCATAGTTAGATTCGTGCGCTCCCCCACCACATGACAGCGCCGTTGCCTGCCGCCACACTTCGGCGAATGTGCGCGACGACGACCGACGACCGACGGCAGCGGCGGCTATGGAGAGTATTCGTTAAAAAGAACTTTAACTTCAAAAGCCAATTTTTTTTAACTTGATACACCCAAAACTTCTAAATATTATGTTCCTAGGTTCAGTGGTTAAAATTTTGTATACAAAAAGTTTGGCTTCGTAGTTCCCGTTCCGTTCCGTTCGAATTTCGAGAATTCCGTTTGTAGAATTTCACCCCCACAGTGCACGGAGGGACACGCTCCATACAAGGGCGGTCATAAATAGTTAAAGTCCTGTTACTATCAATACATTGTATTATTTTAGTGACTTATAGTTGTAAAAGTGTTTTAGGAACATTAAAATGAAAGAAGTACATGTATTTACGGAATAAAAAACGTTTACTTCAGTAAAAAACAAATATAAACAATAACATACTTTTACCTAAATTTATCATGAACAAACACTTAAAAATTGGAATGTAAAACATATATTTTAAATAAAATAAGAGTCAAAACATTGATAACATTATTTAATTATAATAAAATAATAGAAATAAATAAATTAAAATTAATTAAATACAAAAAAAAAACAAAACAACTAACAAAATACAAATAAATTATTCTTATTCTAACAATATTAAACATGTAACAATTCTATTACACTTTGTGACAGAGTATTTTTCTTTTTAGGGGGAAGTTTCCGAAGACTTGTAATATAAGGATCTGAATGTAATAATAGTCGTTGTATTAAATCTTGATTGGTAACTTCACGTGACATTTTTCGAGTGTGACTTCGTCTATAAATTTTGATATACTTATTTGTCGCTTCAGCAGCTTCTTCGGAAAGTTCTCCTATAGATAACAATGCATAACTTATAATATCTGATCCATGTACGAGCACCTTGTGGACAGAAGCAGGAAGACTATACCACGGATATTCCTCGACCAGGCTGTATGCTGTTTGTAATGCATAGTCTTTAAACTTGCATTCATTAATTTTATGTCCAGAAGATAACGTTTGTAATATTACACAACAACGATCTATGAGATCCTTATTCAAACCTGTAATTTCAGCAGATACAGCTGATTCCAAAAAAAACTTCCTGGCCGTGTTTCCGTCGTTAGACGTCCCGCTTCCACCACTACGCGGCTTGTCAACTATTAAACCTAATCGTTCCCTAAACTGGGACTGTACATAGGTATTGTTTTTTATTTGATAACAATTGTTTATCACTATCTAGCCTAACTTGCCATTTTTTATGTCTAATCTATATGAAAGATGAATAAAATATTCGAAGAAACGTATCCAAGAATGTAGTGGTGATAATCCAAATTGGTATCTACTCTCTATTACAGGTTTTTGTAAACATTCGTCTATTTTATTCATCTCTTTAGGGGTAGCATTACATATATAACATCTACTTGTAGATATTTCACTTAAAGCACTACAAATTTTACCATCTACCATTGAAAGCTGCAACTTATGAGAAACGACCAATTCACGATTGTCGATCTGAATAAAAGTAGGTTGCAAACTTTCAATTTTATCCTTAAAATAAGCTTCCTCTTGCAAAGACACTGCTGTGCTTTCTTTCAAAAATTGAAATCGAATAGGACGGCAGTACCTAGTGGAAGAGGGTCGAGGATTTTTCCATAAAATTTTACAATTATCTTCAGCTAATTTTACAATAATTTGAAGGGGTACATAAGATGTTACAAACAAACTACTATCTTCTAAAGTTGAATCTGAAAAAAATTGTTTGTATTCACTATGTCCAGTGCTGCCATCGAATCCCCATTTCCCAAGTAAAGAGATATTAGACAAACAATCATCAGGAATCTGATCTAAGACCTCTTTTTGAGATTCAAGGATTCGAGAAGCTGTGTGATCAAAAAGACTTTGTAATTCAACTTCAGCTGAAGACTCGGAAACAGTTATATTAGAAGGGTAACATCTCTGTTTCGCTTAAGTAATTTGTTGGTAACATGGTAATACATTAGGAGAAATCTTACTATTAACAAAGTTTTTAATTAATAAATACTGCTGTTTTGTCAACTGAGCATCAGTCACAAGTGACAAGACATTATCAGTGCTAACTCTAGATATACACGAATCGAATGAACAGTCTGAAACATCAAGCAATGCACTCACAGTAGAATCATCAGACTTTGACAAATCAGCTACTCTCCGACGTTTAGTCCTTTTACTACATGGCGTAAAAGGTTTTCGAGGACGACCACGTGAATGACACGGCGACGTTTCAGACGGAGTACATTGCTCATTGTTTTTCATAAGTTGAATTTTTTCAATAACATTAAACCAATCGGAATTCTTATATAAAAGCTTGGTTTTATCCCTATTACATTTTTTCCAGAATCGAGCAATAGTTTTACATAAATTATTAACAATTTTCCCTAAATAATGAATATCAATGTTCTCAGCATCGTTCAGAGTAGTCAACAAACTTTGTAGGACTTGACGACACTTTTCCGAGTCATTATCGGTATTGACAGTTAGCCATATTTCAAGAATATGCATTCTTGAAAACGAGCATATATATAAATTACCTAAAACAAAAAAAAAACGGTTAAAATTCAGTCACAAAACCTACACAAAGCACTAAGACTAAATAAACTAATTTCGTAGCAAATGCTACGAGATAATCTGGCAACCGTAGCACCCTTGTCATCGCCAAAAGGGCAGATAAGGGCAGCCAAGTTTTAATTTTCCTAAGATAAGAAAGTCTAAAGATTATGGTGCAATATACCTCCATAGTCGGAGCGAGTGGGAACATATTTAAAAGTTTATTCAAACTTTGAATATTAAAATATAATACTCCAAGAAAAGTCGCCTCGTAGCAATGACATACTAAAGAAAACATATACTAAGATACAATTAAAATAAAAATATTAATTACTACATACCCTGTTCTTGGATATCCATTTCAGAAAAAAACACACACAGCACTCACAGGTCCCGCAATGACAACAAATGACGTCACGCTTTTTAATGACTCACTGATAACAGTATTTACGATTGGCGATGCGCTCTCTTTGAATGCACAATAGATAATGAAGGCGCACTCTAATTACTGACCTATTTATAGTTTCAGAAGGTACCGCAACTATCCAATGTAACGACAAGGAATAAAATGTAAAACTAGAAAGCAGGTTTTTAAGATTTATAACCTATGGATGTCCCACAGTGCAGTGGTAAAAATTTCAAAATGCTAGAACAAACGATTTTTGTTTCTTATTTAGTGCCTAAATACAAAATATAATGGTTTTATCTTCAAAATGACGAACTTCATACAAACTTTCAACCCCTATTGCATCCCCTCACTGGTCGAAATTACAAAAACGTTAGAACAATGTTTAATTATATCTTATCAAGTGCTTAAATATAAAGTTTCATGGTTTTATCTTTTAAAATTAAGAAATCCCATTCAAACTTTCAACCCCTATTTCAACGTCTTCATCCCTTTTTTTCGCAATAAAAGGTAGCCTATGTTCTTTCTTAGGGACTAAAGATTGTCTGTGCTAAATTTCATCAAAATCGGTTGAGAGGTTTAAACGGGAAAGCGTAGCAGACAGACAGACAGACAGAGTTACTTTCGCATTTATAATATTAGTAGGGATCAAGTTCCTAAATATAAAGTTTCATAGTTTTATCCCCAAAAATGACAAAATCCCATACAAACTTTCAACCCTTATTTCACCCCCTCACTGGTCGAAATTTCAAAAACGCTAGAACAAATGTTTAATTATATCTTATCAAGTGCTTAAATATAAAGTTTCATGGTTTTATCTTTTAAAATTAAGAAATCCCATACAAACTTTCAACCCCTATTTCAACGTCTTCATCCCTTTTTTTCCGCAATAAAAGGTAGCCTATGTTCTTTCTCAGGGACTAAAGATTGTCTGTGCCAAATTTCATCAAAATCGGTTGAGAGGTTTAAGCGGGAAAGCGTAGCAGACAGACAGACAGAGTTACTTTCGCATTTATAATATTAGTAGGGATTATAATGCGTCAAGTTCAAAAGTGTGAGTTCTTAAAACTGTTACTTCTGTATATATAAACTATACTAGACGATGCAGTTGCTTAGCATAAAGCTACGCCAGCACCATATATTGGACACTCGCCTTAAAAAGAAAAAAAATTTTTTTGTTTAGATGGGAATTTTTGCGAATTTCAAAACTCGTCCTTAACTCCGTCACGATCTGGTCCTGAACCTGTTGATTTGATTCCACACATAAAAAATTTAAATCGGTTTAGAATTTGGGAAGTTATGGCGTAACAGCCATTGAAGCTGATCCATGGGAGCTTCGCTCACTACGCTCCAATTAACGCTTAACTATCAAAATATAACAAATATTAAAAATGCGTTAAAAATATTCGACTCAAATAATATGGTAAATATAACATTATTTGTACGTAATATGTTCAAACGTAATCAGTCTGTTGCTGAGCCCACCGCTGGGAACTTTAATAGTCTACGCTAATAATCAACGTACTCTACAAATGAGGCTGGAAAGGGTGAATTGATGGGTGCGAACGACTGCTGATGCATTTCAGATTAAAAGCTTTTGTTAAGATAATTACCTTTAATACCTAAAAGACTTGTATGTTTATTTCCATAATTATTGTACCATTGCACTTCATTGTTTATTAAAACAACTAAACCCTGATCAAGTAAACGTATTACCCACATAGCAAGACCAAAGTTTTAAACTTAAACTTTTCGAACCGTTTCGTGAACACACGAGTAACTAACCAACTTCCAATACAGGAGTACTGAGGTTCAGATTGTATCGTTAAAGTAAAAACTTCCATTAAAACGGTTCAACAGTAGCAAGGGTGAAAATTTTCACAGCTAAAACACAGTTTAAATTCAACCTACGTTGAATTGGAAATGAACAACAGTTTTATTAAAAAAACAAGTTGAACTGTCAAGTTATAGTAAGGCTTATATTTTTAGCTGTCTAAGTTTTAGTTGATGAAAAAGATTTTTGATGGTGTGCGTTACTTATTCAAAATAAAATTTTTAATTTTCAACATTGTACATATTATATCAGAAATAGCTTTCAATTACATTGAAGTAAGTTAGTGGAAGTATATAAGTGGATTGATAATTTAAACATATTAACCTGCCAAAATTTGTTAAATATTTGCACTCGATTTCAAATTTTATGTTAACTGACAGATTTAAATTTCAATTAAAATAATATGCACTTGGCACTACAATTGGTTTGTTATGTCGTGTATTCAACAATTTAAATTGAATTTTGAACAGATCATAATTGAGTTACATATAAAATGTAAGTCATTGTTTAATATGATGAAAATTGTATTGAAAATTACATAATTTTCAAGTGCTGTTGTTGTAAGTAGTTAGTAAATGTCAAGCCATTCACATTGACAAATCACTCACATTTATTTTACTTCATACTAGACGATATAATGCGCAAATCAATGTATTAGAACGATAACTAGTGTTTGGTAAACTAATAATAAGAAACTTCGCAAATCATGACATGACACCGACGCCAAAGAATTGATTGGACTTAAGCTAACCGATAAAAAACTAATTTACGTGATTGTATACCAAAAATATTAATAAAAAAAACGTGCTTCGTAGTACAATAGGCGGTCTTATTGGTTAAAACTGTTATTAACTAGGCTGTTAGGCTGTCTGCCTTAGAATGGAGATAGTTAAAAAAAAATATATGAATGTAAAAGTATTTCATATACACGAACATAGATATATTGGGGATGTTACTGTTGAAAATGAAAATACATGAAGTTAGCTCAAATGAGATAATGATTTCTGACCATATAGAAGATCAGCAAAGATTTAGCTTTTTTGATAGACATTGACAGCAAATTCCAAAGACGGACTGATTTACAATAAAACTGTGAAAGATTTACAATAAAACTTCGAAGTATGAGTGTTTGAATTGAATGGTGTTAAGAATTCAAAACGTTTTTTTCAGAAAAGGCGAAGTATGAGGAATAGATGAAGGATATGAGTAACCTAGCGAAGAGGACTGGGAAACCATTCGAGCACTTTAACAGAAACTTGATCATGAACAGAAGAAACCGTAATCGAATGAAATGTAAGTGATTCGAATACAAAACTTTTGAAGAATAAAGCTGTACTTCGGTACAATTAAGGTCACAAGCATCAGCATAATCAAGAATGGGGAGAAGAAGCAGCTATTTCGCAAATTTTGTACTAAAGTCGCAGATACAAATAACCAACGACTGATTTATTCTAACTAATATTTATTCATCCAAGACAGTAGAAGATAATCAGAGTTTGCGATACCAATAAATTACTCTAATTAACATATAAAAAGTAAACAGTGTAAATAAACTATTTTAATCTTTACCATGATAATAGTTGTAAGCGTGTATATTTATAAAATTAAGTCAAGTTTTTTTAATACAAATTTTTATTTCATATCAATAAAACAAAAAAAGTGGAACTTTTATGGAAACATTTTCTGCCTGTCTAAGCCATTTTCGTTCTTTGTTACAAAAAAAAATCATCATTTTCCATCAGGTTAAAGGGTCTTTTCCTTTGAAAAACTCGTTGTAATAAATATATAATCATGACAAGTTTTCTTTAGAAACTTTTTTATGCTCCAGGTTCCATTGCGAGATTACCATTGTATTTCGGCTACACAAAAGTTTTCAGAGAGACGTGTGTTTTATAATATTTATGTCTAGAAGGCGGAATGTATCTTATAGGATAATGGAAATCAATTTCTCTTATATCAATGTCTCTTCCTAAAAAATTAAACTACAATAAAATGTCTATATAATTTTCGATGTGTTCTAATTTTCAAGATATACAGAATAATTTGGCATCTAAATTCTTTTAATAACGAATTTTAATAATAAATAACGAATGTTTCTTTAAATTATGAATTCACCTGAGATAATAAAATTAGCTTTTTTAACGGAGGGATAACGTGCTAATTTTTTTTATTTTATAATGCCAAAAAGAATTAACGTGTCGTTGCGTAGATTGGTCATTGGATCAAAGTGGCCAGCCAACCAGCCAGGTGCATTACTAAGTATTACTTAGGTTTTCAACGTTTATATCATAGAAATAGAACATTTTCAATTGATAAATTAATTTAACTACTTATCAGTCCGCTACCGCGCGCCCCACCCTCAACAGTCTCAATGTTGCGCGAATTGTGAAAAACAAATTTCGAACTCTTAGATAAAAGTGCCATTTTCTCGCTAAATAAATAAGCTGGGACCGAACAAAATATACTACCGTAAAGCTGATTAAATAAAGAATCCAACACAGAATATTTGGAACTCTGGAGCTCAAAAATTAATCGTAATTTAAAAAAAAAACAGACCACACCGAAATTTGAATATGGTAGCAATTGCTACCAGCGACTGACGAGGGGTGTTGGCTATCGGTAGCAATTGCTAACTTGGACTGACAAGTAGTTAATTTGATTTATTTTACAACTACTCTTGCATATAACCATAGGCATTTTTAACCAGTCATTCTCATGGTTAAGGTAAAATTCTATTTCAATAATTATGTGTATTGCTTTTGGTTTTAGGCTAAAACCATAAAAATGTCGTATAGAAAGTACGGGGTTGATTAACTCAAGATCGAAACTCAATTTGGACAATGTCTATTAGGTCGTCTAGAGGGTAATCAATCCAAACAAGTTCAAATTTATATCCATAGACCTTAAAAACACTGTTTAACTTGTAACAGTAGCTATGGCTAAGTAACAAAAGACCCGAAATCCTATTTTGATATTGTTATACTAGCAGCCCGACCCGGCTTCGCACGGGTGGACAAAATCCTTTAATTTTTTCTTTTATTAAATATTTTTCCGTTAGCGCCATCTAGCGTCTGGTAGACGAATTACTTGCGGTTGCTATGGTTGCTATCGTTGCTATGGTAACGCATATACAATGGAAAAAGAGTGGGCAAAAGAGCGGACAGACAGACAACAAATATGTGATCTTAGATTGAATATTAATAGCGTAATACCGTTTTTGTAGTACGTAGTTGTGATATCTTATATGTTATGTGGTTTTTAATGTTTTAATAGCTTACTGTTGAGGTCATTAAGAATAAATCATGCGAGGACCTAGTGAGATTAACGACTGAACGTGCCTTCTAAAAGAAGGAACAACTCAAGATAATATTTTTTGGCTCCTATCCAATGACCAAGCCTCGCGACTTTTGAATAACATATCATAGGGCGAACGCTTGAACCAATGTGCCATCGAGGTCAAACAAGACATTTTTTACCACAAAAATGTATAAATTGTTGGTTAACCAAAAAGTTTATATATTAAAAAAATACTTTACTCTGAAAGTCTATTTTATTTAGTGCACTAGCTGACCCGGTAACGCGTTGCTATGGTAACGTTAATTGATACAATGGAAAAAGAGCGGACAGTAAAACAATAAATTTTGGTTTTTAGAGTATATACTAGCTGACCCGGTAACACGTTGCTATGGTAACGCGTATACAATGGAAAATGACCGAGAAAAAGAGCGGAGAGACAAACACACAAACAACAAGTTTGTGTTCTTAGATTATAGACTAGCGGTCCGTCCCGGCTTCACACGGGTGGACTAAATTCTTTAATTCTTTTCTATTATTAAATATTTTTCCTTTAGCGCCATCTAGCGTCCGGAAGACGAACTACTTGCGCTTACCACGTTGCTATGATAACGTTATTGATACAATGGAAAAAGAGCGGACAGACAAACAACAAATTTGTGATCTCAGATTATAGATTTATAATTCTTGCTGTAATTTATTGTATGTTTCTTAAACCTCTTTAGCTGACTCATCAATTGAGATTATACTCACAGGAGAAGCCGAAGTAATACTAATGCATTTTAGGTATTAGTAATTATGTTGAGCTTTCTGACTTGTTATACCTTCCCAGTCTAGCGCAACTTCGTAGAAGTGTAGGAGTCTACGAGTGTCTCAAGCAATTAGTATAAACACCGGGGCGACACGCCGAGCCTAAAGTGTACTTCACTCTGCCTCGCTTTCTGGGGCAGACTTGGTCACAGGATTTCTTCGTATGACTAAACATTATTACATGTATGAAAATTCTTTTACAATTTAGTTTTTCAGAAATAGACAATACACATTTATTGAAATCTTCTTGTTTTTACAATATTCATTTAAAATGTAGGAAAAAAATAATACCTTTTTTCACAATTTTTGTTTTTTCGATGATCTTTAGACGGAATTTTTCTTTTATCTTATTCAGAGAAACATTGTTTCGCCGTCACAACTCTTGCTCTTCTCACATAAACAAGCAAAAAGTGATTCCGAAAAATAGCCCTCTTTTTCCAACTATTAAACATATATAATATTTACAATAATAATCAAAATATGTAAAACGATCTCTTTTTCAAGTAAAAAAGACAATAAATATAAGTTGACCTTGTTTTAAAAGTTTTGTTTTTTTAATAATCTATTTAAAAAATGTAAAAATTTGGCTTCTTCAATCAGACGTTGCCCTATAACATATTTTCATCCATTTGACTGTATATTGATTTTCACAAAACCGCGTTCCTAACATTTTCCTTATCATTACTTAAAAAAATAAAACTCCAAACAACATACAGCGGATAATATCCTTACATATTTGTAATGTTCATTAAAAAGAATCGCAAAAATATTTATAATAAAAATGTTCCCTTTGAAATGTATTTTATAGAAAAGTATATTTTAATTAACGTTTCAGAGAATTGTGAAGCTACAAATATTTTTGATATCATAATGGACGATCTAAATATATAGAGGGTTATATAAAGGGCTTTCTCCTGAGTAAGTGAGTGATTGACTGACATACAACACACAGAGTAAACCGCTAAACCTAGAGACTTGAAATTGGGAAACTGTTTTAAGAACGTGGTGAAAACGCGCCTTAAAAATTATTTGGAAATTTGTTATATTTTAAATAAGAGGAATAAAATGGAATATACAATACCGCATTTCATTAACTTGGCTTAGTGATTACGGTGTCTAGCTGTTAGTGAAACTGACGTGTGATCAAACCGTATATGATGCGATTTAAAATTTAATTTAAATTTCTATTAAATGTTTTCCCAAGTTTTTAAGGGTTATCACATGCTTGATGTTTTGGTGGCCTTTCATTAATTTTGATTTTAAATTATGAGTAAAGGCACAGGAAGAACAATAGGAAATGCTTAAAGCGACTCTTTGTGCATACATAGTGTATGTACAGAACGCTAGTTGTAGTATGTATTTTGTTAATACCGAACCGAACGCTCAACGTCGAACATTGAATCGTAGCCGTGGGTGAGGCGAAATCATCAGAGTCACAACTACAACTTATCATCTCCTTCGTAGTGAATATCGTGAACATTAACTTGTCGAAGTGATGTAGTGAACGTAAAAAATCAAGCGGCCAATATAATTTACAAAAGCAGAATCGTACTTTCCGGATAGGTGTATTATAAAAAATGTATTTCCTATTTATTTATAGCGGACTATCATATGACTTACATTAATACAATTACGTAGATTCTAACAAAAGTTGAAAAATTCGGATGCATTCCAGAATAACGGCGGCGGAAAAATTATAATAACAAAATTAAACCAAATAAAAGTGAATAGAACTAAAGATTTTTAAAGAAATTCAACATTTAACTAATTACATTGATAAATTTAGAACAATAAAATGTTAGTGTTACATAAAATTGTCAAAGTGCATTCGTGAAAAACAGTATTCATTCAATAAAATAATACATATATCGATTTAAACAATAAACTCGCTATTGATTAAGCTTCCATGACACCATTTATTAAAACAAAGTCAACATTTTCACATTAAAATAAGAATATTTATTCATAGCTATATTTATAGAAATCATAACATAAATCAAATTAAAATCATAAAAAATATAAACAATTTTACAACAATAGTCTGTTAAATATTAAATATACTTTCGAAGCAAAGATAACGATGCATGAATATTATGAAAGAAGAGCCTAAGAGCTTCAGGTGACAGCTCGAAGCCCAGGGAAGCCTTATACTTACTTGAATAAGAGCTACCTGGTAAAATGAGCTTTCTTCGCGCTCTTTGCAAATAAATAATGCTTACCTGCATACAGGATACTACTAATAGTTATAAATATTTATTTCATGTTGTGTATATTATCATTTTACGTTTATTTAAAATCGCATCAAGTAACTCTTGTTTCATAACTTATTTTCATTTGCAATCTTTTTATATATTAATTTTTACTTTGTTATTGGCGCAATAAATACAGTGTAAGATTTAAGATAGAATTATTTCTTTAATTTATTGGAAAGTTCTAACAAACTCAATGCTTTTAAAAATAGACCTTATCTCTCACTTAGTCTATAATATCTAATATTAGAAAAAAATATTGAAGTAGCGTTCCTTTCGAAGCCACATTTAATATAACTTTGTGTACACTTGTATTCAAACAAAGCTTACGATTAAACTAAAATCAGATAATAGATCATTTCGGAAAGTAAAGTTTTAATCAAAAATACATAAACGCAAAATATTCAGTGCTTCCCTACAAAAATGCAGAATTATATGGATATTAACTGAGAGATATGTCTTTCTTATTATTTAATAACTTCATGGTCATTCTATACAACATTGCGCGTATTATGTTGGTTCTTTTTTACGTACGTCTACTCGAAGAACGAAATTAAAAGAAAAAGTTTATTAAATAAAAATATTACAAGGTATCAATATTGTAAAATCAAAAAGAATAAATATGTGTATTTTTATTAAATGGGTTATTTATAACAAAAGGCGCCAAAATATTGTTTGGAATTCAATTAATGACACAAGCTGAAGTAAGAAGTAACTTCTAGAAATATATAGATATATAAAAAAAATAGATAGATATAGTATATTACTACGTTTTGCTTTAAAAAGTTATGCGCGTAGTATTGTCTTTACTGGCTGGGTAACGATTAGAAAAACAAAATTGAAAAATATTTCAAACATGCATGTTTTTTATGCTTGGAATCTATGATCATCTCTTTCTATATTTCAAGTCACTGTTCATTCATATCGGGCCACGGTCATAAAGTTAACAATTTTTAGGGTTCCTTACTTAAATAGTAAGAACAGAACTATAAAAGGAGCATTTCGTTGTCATATGTCATCAAATACAATTATACAATCATTGTCTGCAATTTCTTGGAGCAGTGAAAAAATCAGACTTCTAAGTCAACGTAATCAAAAGATACGGCCGTTTATACCCCGTTCAGGCCATATATTTTGACACTTGGAAGGGAAGCGAAACTTATAGGCTACTTCCGAATGACTTATAATCAGAAAATTCGGCAAGAAGGAATTTTAAGTGGCACAAGTAAAAAAAAGAATCAGGAAATTATAATCAGTGTAACGTTACAAATAAAACCTTACATAGCTACAAGTCTGTGTGAAACCCTAAGTGCACGAGTCTGACGTGCAATTGAAGTCAGACTTTATTTATCATTTTAATTAAATATTAATTTTATTCGCTACAAAAATCTTCTCAATATACAATGTACTTGTCGTGTCCCGCTAGCATAATGATCAAAGAAGATGCAACGACGAAGATATCAAGTGAACTATCAGCTCGTATAATAAAGCAGGAGACAAGATGAAAAATTTTAAAATGTTACTCTAATATCTTGGCGAACTGACGTTTAAAGGGGGAAGAAGATATTAAATTCATTTGAGACGTAGTTTACTTATGTTGCTTATTCGATTCGATTTGACCATTGTTTGGAGAGGCACCGTTGAGTTGCTACGAATAAAAGAAGCATTTAGAGGAGTTTATAATAAAATATAAATAAGTACTGTACATGGATGATGCTTGTCATGTCATGTCAATACGAAATTTGATAACACCAAATATACTATGTATTTTGTCGCCGAAAGTTAGATGCGAATATTTATGCTACGCTTTTAAGGACGTCGACGGCACAATTGTTATGACATTCGGCCCACGATTGCGGAAGTAAAAGCAATTATCACAACATTCGGTCTTCGAATGTTTTATAAAAATAAATAGTCATATGTGCAGTTTTTAAATAATGACAACTATATCACTTTCGGTATAAAAATTCAGCTAGCCATCACTGGTATTCTTTGAATAAAAATATATGTAAAAGAGAAAAACACGAGAGGAGAAAACCCCTATAAAGTAGACATTTCTATGGAATTGAAAACGAGAATCTCACCAGATGTCTGCGATTATTCCGCTATACCTCACTGCTTTATAGATTATTTTTAGAAATACGACAAAACTACGACTCTCCAGTATTTAACCGTAATCTTTGACCATAACCTCTTCCAATCGAAAGTTCTTAATTTGGGATATGTCACAAATACATTGATACAACTCGACAATGTAACTATGTGACAATGCACTTTGAGTTCATATAAATAAAGTAGAATCCAGTTGTTGAAAAATTATATGTCACGGTACATTGTAATAAAGAGCAATTGATGTGAGCCACTTTTTCTTTGTGAGCACCCGGAACAATATTATAATCTTGAGTGGAATTACGCACTTTTTGAGAGTTTTAACATTTTGACAGTTAATTCTGATATTATATATTGAGGTAGTTTTTTAAGTATAAAAATATATTTTACGCTTTTTCAAATAAAAATTACAAATCAAACTTGAACAGAAAAATTTTGCACCGTTTGATAATAAAAAAATATGTACCTGGTTTGCGAGAATATCAACGCAACTCAAAAATCTGTCAAATTGACTTAAATGTTTTTAAATCTTTTATATTTTATAGTGAACAGGGACGCAACGCAGAATTCGCGCCACCGTTCACTCGAAAAATATACAATTACATTTTTTGGTATGCCATAAAAGATTTAATAAGAAATTTGAAAACTTTATTCTATAAAATCAAAAGTTTTTAGTTCAGTCGCTATTCTCGCAAACTAGCAATGTGTATATGCATACACATTACTCCTTTGTTTATTTAGGCGTACGATAGCAAGCACACTTGCTTGAATTGCTTTAATAATATTCGCTTTCAATTTTCGAACAAATTTTTATTTGTAAGCTAAACCGGAACAGTAGCGACTCTAACGTCAGGGCCATGAACGTATTGCTCACACTTGTTCTCATTGTCAGCAAGTCTGTATCGTTGCAAGCTTTCAGTATCTTTTCAAGTCTCCACTCCCTCTCCTTTGTATCAACACACACGCTCACTATCAATGTATTTCTTCTATTTTTATTAAGGGCAATATTTTTTCCATCTCTCTATCTAGATAGATACTTTTTTAAATAATATTTTTATTTCAATATTATAGTACCTTCCAAAAAGTAAACCAGGCAGAAAATTAACATATAAATGTTATTTAGTTCTTACACTTCCGCGCACAATACACATCAGAATAAAACACTTTTTTACGGATTTTTGCGCATGTTTTATTTTATTTTATATTTAATCCTGACGTTTCGACTCCTTTACAGGAGTCGTGATCACAGGATGACTAAGATGATGGTTGTCATGTATTTTCTACTACCTTCACAATATTTTAATCGGGCACATTCCCAACTATTAAATTATTTTATATAAATCAAGTTGTTTTATTTTATTTTATTTTAAAAACATTATTTAGTTATTTAATTAATTAATTTAATTAATTCTCACTACGTTTTACATTGTATACTACTGAGTCTACTACCAGTTCGGAAATTGGGAGGGCCTTCCGAGAAGAACTGGCGAAAGAAACTCGGGCAGGGGGACCGACCTCCATCTTACTGTTTAATTATTTGCAAAAAGAGCTAACTACATCATCAGGTCTTGCAGTGTGTGTTTTTGTAGGTATTAATTTATTAATTATGGGGTCCCAAGCAGGTGGAACGCTCCAACCTTCGTCTCTATTGAAATTAGGATGTTTCCTAATTTCAATAGCCTCGCGTAGCATCCTAGGAACAAATCTTTGTTCTCTAGCGAGAATTTGTGGTTTATCGAAACGAATATAGTGGTTTGGCCCCTCAAAAGCATGCTCACACACTGCAGACCTATTATCGCGCCTATGTTTCATGTCAGCTACGTGTTCTTTAATGCGCGTCCCTATACTTCTCTTTGTTTGCCCGATGTATGAGAGCCCACAGTCACAATCGATTTTGTAGACACCCGCTGCCTGAAGGGGTATATTACACTTGACCGATCGTAAGAATTGGTCAATCTTCCTGGCTGGTTTAAAGTAAGTTTTAATAGAAACCCGCTTCAGAATATTCCCAATCTTGTCAGTGACCCCCTTCATGTAGGGAAGGACAGCAGGTTGGCGCTCTACTGTGGCTGGTTTGGCGCGGCTTCTGTGACGCAGTCTTGGTACTCGCAACTTGTTATCTTGTAGTACTCGCTTGACATGCTGAAGCTCAGCAGTCAGATGTTGTTGGTCACAGATGCCGCGAGCTCTCTGAAACAAAGATTTCCCTACGGTAGCTAACTGTATAGGATGGTGGTGAGAGTCACCATTTAAATATCTATCTGTATGAGTTGCCTTTCTGTACACTGTATGACTAAGGGTTTGATTTGGATTCCTGCTGATTTGAATATCTAGGAAGGCTATTTTATTGTCTGTCTCTAATTCCATAGTAAATTGTATGTTGGGATGAACGGAATTAAGGTGACTTAAAAAGACAGAAACCATATCTCTTGGTAATATAGCAAATGTGTCATCTACATACCTTTTGTAAAAGCGTGGACACACCGGTGCCGTCGCTAGGGCCCTTTCCTCAAAGTCCTCCATGAATATGTCGGCGACTATGGGTGATACAGGAGAGCCCATTGCTACACCATCCACTTGTAGGTAGAATTCATCATTCCACAAGAGATAGCCCGATGTTAGGCAGTGTTCCAGTAATTTTGAATATTCACTTGGTATATTGTGTTTCTCTAGTCTCTTCCTAGTGACATCAATGCAATCTTGAACAGGTAAGCTTGTGAATAAAGATTGGACATCGAAGCTAACCATAGTTTCATCATCAATGAGACGTAGGTGTTGTATCTCACTAACAAAATGGTAGGAATCCTTTACATAGGCAGTTGTTTTACCCCTTAGTGGTGATAGTATTTTAGCTACGTGTTTAGCCAAACGGTAGGTTGGTGAGTCAATTTGGCTAACGATGGGACGTAGCGGTACATCTTGTTTGTGTATTTTCGGCAACCCATACAACTTCGGCGGTTTAGGGCAGGAAGGAATAAGATAGTTGACGTCAAGATCTAATACCTCGGAATGCGTCTTGATGAGTTCACTGGTTTTCTTCAGTACCTTAGAAGTTTGGTCGTTTTTAACTTTTTTGTATGTGTTCTCATCCGACAAGAGCTGGAGCATTTTATCATTATAATCTGACGTATCCATTACTACCGTGGCATTGCCTTTGTCTGCTCGGAGGATTGTAAGATCTAATTTATTTCGCAGGTTTTTTAATGCGTTATATTCATTATAAGAGAGGTTAGGTTTCGGCGGTTTACTACGTCGTAGAACAGATGAAATGTCTTGACGGATTGCCTCCATATCCTCCTTTTTGAAGTTATTTTTAACCAAACAATCCTCAACGTTACATATAATGTCCTCATACGGTATCCTGCGAGGGGCAACCGCGAAGTTTAATCCTGACGTCAACTATCTTATTCCTTCCTGCCCTAAACCGCCGAAGTTGTATGGGTTGCCGAAAATACACAAACAAGATGTACCGCTACGTCCCATCGTTAGCCAAATTGACTCACCAACCTACCGTTTGGCTAAACACGTAGCTAAAATACTATCACCACTAAGGGGTAAAACAACTGCCTATGTAAAGGATTCCTACCATTTTGTTAGTGAGATACAACACCTACGTCTCACTGATGATGAAACTATGGTTAGCTTCGATGTCCAATCTTTATTCACAAGCTTACCTGTTCAAGATTGCATTGATGTCACTAGGAAGAGACTAGAGAAACACAATATACCAAGTGAATATTCAAATTTACTGGAACACTGCCTAACATCGGGCTATCTCTTGTGGAATGATGAATTCTACCTACAAGTGGATGGTGTAGCAATGGGCTCTCCTGTATCACCCATAGTCGCCGACATATTCATGGAGGACTTTGAGGAAAGGGCCCTAGCGACGGCACCGGTGTGTCCACGCTTTTACAAAAGGTATGTAGATGACACATTTGCTATATTACCAAGAGATATGGTTTCTGTCTTTTTAAGTCACCTTAATTCCGTTCATCCCAACATACAATTTACTATGGAATTAGAGACAGACAATAAAATAGCCTTCCTAGATATTCAAATCAGCAGGAATCCAAATCAAACCCTTAGTCATACAGTGTACAGAAAGGCAACTCATACAGATAGATATTTAAATGGTGACTCTCACCACCATCCTATACAGTTAGCTACCGTAGGGAAATCTTTGTTTCAGAGAGCTCGCGGCATCTGTGACCAACAACATCTGACTGCTGAGCTTCAGCATGTCAAGCGAGTACTACAAGATAACAAGTTGCGAGTACCAAGACTGCGTCACAGAAGCCGCGCCAAACCAGCCACAGTAGAGCGCCAACCTGCTGTCCTTCCCTACATGAAGGGGGTCACTGACAAGATTGGGAATATTCTGAAGCGGGTTTCTATTAAAACTTACTTTAAACCAGCCAGGAAGATTGACCAATTCTTACGATCGGTCAAGTGTAATATACCCCTTCAGGCAGCGGGTGTCTACAAAATCGATTGTGACTGTGGGCTCTCATACATCGGGCAAACAAAGAGAAGTATAGGGACGCGCATTAAAGAACACGTAGCTGACATGAAACATAGGCGCGATAATAGGTCTGCAGTGTGTGAGCATGCTTTTGAGGGGCCAAACCACTATATTCGTTTCGATAAACCACAAATTCTCGCTAGAGAACAAAGATTTGTTCCTAGGATGCTACGCGAGGCTATTGAAATTAGGAAACATCCTAATTTCAATAGAGACGAAGGTTGGAGCGTTCCACCTGCTTGGGACCCCATAATTAATAAATTAATACCTACAAAAACACACACTGCAAGACCTGATGATGTAGTTAGCTCTTTTTGCAAATAATTAAACAGTAAGATGGAGGTCGGTCCCCCTGCCCGAGTTTCTTTCGCCAGTTCTTCTCGGAAGGCCCTCCCAATTTCCGAACTGGTAGTAGACTCAGTAGTATACAATGTAAAACGTAGTGAGAATTAATTAAATTAATTAATTAAATAACTAAATAATGTTTTTAAAATAAAATAAAATAAAACAACTTGATTTATATAAAATAATTTAATAGTTGGGAATGTGCCCGATTAAAATATTGTGAAGGTAGTAGAAAATACATGACAACCATCATCTTAGTCATCCTGTGATCACGACTCCTGTAAAGGAGTCGAAACGTCAGGATTAAATATAAAATAAAATAAAACATGCGCAAAAATCCGTAAAAAAGTGTTTTATTCTGATATAAATGTTATCTTTCTGAATTTACTTACTTTGAAGACAAGCTAAAGTAAACCTTACTTCGAAGTCAAATGGTCCTGGTCTCGATTCCCCATAGAGACAACAATTTTTGTGATGAATTCAAACATCATTTTGTACCTGAATCATGAGTGTTACGCATACACATATTGTTCTGTGATTATATTCTGGTATTACTAAGTACTTATAGATATTTATCTTTTATGCTAGTACCCATTGAAAACAATCGTCACTGCGCTAATAGGCTAAATTATTAGGATGAATGCAAGAATTATTATTATTAAACCCTTCGTAAAGTATCTGTTTGTCGAGATAGATGTCATTTATTTATATTAAGGGTTTAAATTTATTTAAAAAAATCCTATATTTTTTTACAATAAAAATTTATAACAAAAAAGAAAAGAAGAATCTAAAAACAGTTAGAACAAATTTTCGTATTAATGTGATTTTTACTTTATATTCTTTTCTCGGAAAAGTAATGATTTATTGGTAATTTCTGCTCCCTTTCACTTCGTTTATAAAGTAATAGATCATTTATTATTTATTATAAATAACATTGTACATCAAAAAAATAATACAGAATTCGCAAACTTCAAGAGAACAATTCATTTTGGTTAAGAATGGACCTAAGTTATTTTATAATTGCACACTGCAAACTTTAGACATAAAGCGAAGCTTCAATTACTAGTACGCATTGGTGAGAATGCAAGTACGAGACGAGCTGTTTGCATTCCTATTCCAATGGTTCGTTGTAGAATTGGAGCACTATTGCTTGCCAGTTTGTTTAGGCAGTGCCCTTGTTTGCCGCGTTCTTACAACAAAGAAACAGGTGCGTTTAGTGGACCTACACAAATACTTGCGATGAAATGGGCTGGGCTACTCGGTGGCTTCAGTACAAGCGATTTCAGAAAAGTGTAGAAGCCTCGTATTATTTTTGGAATGCCGTTCGATTTTCAAATAATCATATCCGACGCAGTAAAGGTTGTAGGTATATGTCTTAACCTGCTACCGACACATTTTGATACAATTTGGTTTTTTATTTTTGATTATTTTTGGACAGCTCTTTCCTTGTCCCAAGCCAGCAACATATAGTCCTGTCTATTATTTTGTACACAAAATGTTGGCAAAAATTTATGATAGTAAATTGAAATTTAATGGATAACATAAAAACTGGAAAGCATTTAAATGTTAATATCATTAAAATAGTAGAGGGTAAATATAACAAAAACCTAATTACAAAATAATAATGATTTTTACCTGTTTAACTTTGAAAACGATCCTGAAACTCTGAACCTGAAACTTGACACTGATGGAATGAATCAATTTCTCATCAGATATTATGGACGTTTCTGAAGTGCTATATAATCCGCTATCACTACCACCACCCATTTCGTTATGTGAAAGGAACAAGATAAAGGTTTTAGGTCATGTTTTGATAGTAAATACGAGCTTTTATAACCACAGTATTATGTTTTTATACAATATACTATTCATGTAGTAATTCCTTTAATATCTTAATATTACGTTCTCTTCTTTCCTTTTATTATTTACCATATTTTGATGAAGACATAACTCTACAATTATCTTGTTATTTACGAATTAGATTTATTTTTATGTCATAAGAAATCTCATATAAATATAAGTATACCACAAAGCTCACATAGGTTAAAAATGAAATACATTATAACCTATTGTAATCCCATAGCCACATGAGATATCATATTTTTAATTAGTCAATGAACCGAATGGAATGATAGAGTTACCCATATGTCAGTATCTACATGGTAGTCTCCTCTAATATTGTAATAGAGATTTTGTTTCGCATTGTATAGCTCCTATAGGTCGATGACCTGTTGATAGTACTACTTTTATTAGAAGTCTATATTAATAGTCAAATAATAGAAAACCTTTACAACTTGTAATTAAATTAATGCAAAACTGGCGTTTATTTGATTATTATCAAAGGTAAAATTGATTGCATTTTTTATTATTCAAAATGTTGATTTTCTTCACAAATACCTTTTTCTGCATAAAAAATATGATAAAACTTTATATTACACTAGCGGCCCTTTCCGACTTCGCACGGGTGGACAAAATTCTTTAATTTTTTTCTAGCATTAAATATAGCCTATGTTACTCAGCGTGAATGAAGCTTTCCAACGGTGAAAGAATTTTTGAAATCGGCTTAGTACTTTTTGAGGTTATACATTGCAAACATGCAAAAATACAAATCTTTCCTCTTTATAACATTAGTGTAGACGGGTTATTGTCTTTACACAAACACACACATCACTTACTATAATTATATTACACTTATTCTATATTTACCTGTGGTCAAAATAACTACAAAAGCTACATACTTACTATTCAAAAAATTTTCAATGAAATTTCATTTTTGCTCTTCTTAATAAGATGACTTATCTTGAATACAAACCAAGCTGAACAAAGGCTGTGACCTAGTTCAACTATTTGTTACAAATGCAAAGCACATCGGCAAAGAACAAAAACCACAGCTTCATCTATGTCTAGCATCTGTTGAGTACAAAATGTTTGAGGGATGCAAACACAACGTATTATGCAAAATCGAATAGCGAAACTGGTCAGAATGCGAAAGCCACGAATAGCCGAAATAAATGTAATCGAGCCCAACACAATAATCATTTGAATACGAATGTACTGATTTCAGTAACGCCCCTTACATTTATATCTTATACTTCTCAATATTACCCGAATTGGTATCCCAAGCTTGGATGTAATAAGCGATTTTACGACTATCTCGCACCTATTTTGCGAGGGGTTGTTTTGTTTGAAAAGTTTGTTGGTTTGATTTCTTTTTCCTCAGGTGTTCTGCTTTCCATATGATATATAAAATGGTCATATCAAAATGAACACCTCCTTTTTTTGGCGATTAGTAACAGTGTCGAGATTTTGTACCTACAGTTATTGGTGTACAATATTTCATTTAATCTATTGTATAGGTGACGATTATCACCACAGCTGCGGACACTGCGACGTGTCGTGTCAAATGGACGCACTGAAACCAGCCCCGTAAGTTTAATTGGCTTAATGTATACTTCGAAAAGGGGTTAATTAGCCCTATAACAAATCTAGTGATTTGAATGGACAAAGAAAAAAGTTTTCATGATGTTACAAAAAAATGTCAGCACATCGCAGATGCAATGAATAAAAAGGCAGAAATAAGTTTTTTAAAGTTAAAAATTCAGTTTAACAATAAATATTAACACCATAAACAAAATCTTTTGCTTTTCATAGCTGCTTTAATTACAATTGCTGGATTTTAGCTTATGTATGAGTAAACATTGATAAAACGACTGTAACTTTGATATATAAAACAGCGTACAGATATCGCGAGGCGTGCTCTGCAAATGGTTGGTCATGCTTGTCTTGGGCCGTGTATAATGTAGCATGAGCTCGCGAGGCAACTAACGCGCTGCCCCAATGTGACAGTATGGACGGTATTATTTTTTATTACGTGCGCAAGGTTATGGAGACGGATTTCAAAAATTCAGATTAATTTTCAGGTTAAATATAAATCTTTATACCCACCAAAGTCTTTTATTGTTTCCAATTATTTAATTAACTATTGAACATGCATGAATCGTTCATTTTTGTTTATGTGCTCAGCTTAAGCATGTACTGTTCAACAAGTATTCTATAAATGTTGCACACATGTCTCAGGTAAATTTAATTACACGGCTTTTTAATAATCCCACACAACGGTCAATTCAAGAACACTGTTTTTAATTTATTTTCAAATAACAATAAAGTCATTAAAATACTTTAAATTACAGAAACAAAGAAATTATTTGACAAGACCTCTTTACATTAACAGTCTGAACAATAAAAGAAGAAAAAACAGACATGTCCAAACTTTATAGTGAATATTATTGTTATAAAATAGTAACTCATTTATTTTCTACTATTTTATCTTTCTCAGCCAAGTTTCATTAGCTGTGACAGCCTTTGTTTCTTTTTTCTTTACAAATAGTTTTGTAGATAACTTATTCAGCGAGTGATGAACATAGTAAGTAAATTAAGAAACATAAAAAATACATTCTGGCTGATTGACTGTAAATAAATAATATCATGCATTAGTCCAATGAGTTAAAGAAAAATTAGTGACTGCATACATGCATGTATAGCACTCAGTTCATCTGTGCAAGCTTCTATTCTTACAAAAATCACGTGTAGGTGGCCAACCCTGATTCCATTTTTCTATTACAGCTCTAGCAATCTTTCTTTTGTAAGGTGTAAAGTCTAAGCAATACAACGAAAATATGGCACTAGCCTTCTGTTTTGCACAAGAAGCAATATGGTTTTACAAATGCAGTTTGCATGAAGTTAAAAAGCATAACGAATGAATAAAAAGCATAACATATCGTTATGGCAAATTTTAATGCTTAAGTATTCTGTCTCTTCAAATCACTATAAATTTGTACTTTCTAAAGATGAGAATTTATTTACGAGCATTCGCACCTGAGTCATGGGTTTTTATATATATTTCTATAAATAATTCATATCTATATCATCATATATGTTTGCCTATCCGTTATCCCAGTATCCATAACACAAGACTTACAGTGCTTACTTTGGGCTAGGCTGATTGGTGTGAATGTAAGAAATACAATTATTATTATCTGTTCTTGTGGTCAACACTAAAACTACTACTTTAAGAGAGTACATTAAACACAGCGTAAATATATACTACGTAGGTACAATTGGCACTGTTACTTTAACACTTCGAATAAAAGACAGTTACACGAGTTAAATAACTGAGAGTCTAACGAATGCTAACTAAAACCGTTTCCAGTATCCATGAGCTAGATACTAAGCTAGAAAAGTTTCTAAAAGCACTTCTAAATTTCTTAGTTTCTCTTCTGCTTTTCTCTTAATACAGTTTCAGCTTGGACACTTTGCGATTCAACAATACCAAGTTGGTTGCCAAATCGGAATTTTTCGAATTAGACTACGACATATGAGAGGAGTCCCGCGGAGAGACACTTATTTGTAATGTGGTTATTACTATTTTGGATGTAGGCCAAAAGGCGGGCAGTTGATTTTGAAAATTGGAAATACCTGCTGCTCATGAATACAGTTCGGTCGTAGATGTAAGAATGTTGAATACAAATTAACCAACTTCTTAAAAGTTCAACAGACTTTGGAACTATTAAGACTAGCTCGTGTTAGTAAAGTGTTGTGCTTGATTCAAACCACAGTTTCTAACTTGTTTGGTTAAAGTTACTTTTGACAAAAATTCACTCAAACCTTTTTCGAGGATAAAATCCTAAGAGTTTCAAAGTTCAGGTTTTAATTTTTAACAAACGGCCAATAACTACAATTAGATAAGAGCTTTTAATCTAGTTAGCCTTTTTCTTATCTGAAGAACCTTAAGAGTTTACAGAGATATTTTTAATGAAAAAGACAACTATGAAAGTATATCAAAGAAGACCGCTGTCAAGTAATAGGTACTTTTTGAGATTTTTTTCTTGCACATTGTATTGTTATGTTAATTTTTTTTTGTATTTGTATTGGTAATACATGTAGTATTCTAAGAGATCCATCCTATGGGACAAATGGTTCCCTGGTAGGAGTTATGATATATAGCCTTTGAATGATAAACATTTCCTGCAGTGTGTATTTTCGTGTTAAAACCGTTATTAGTATCTTTAATATAAGCTTGCTTAGACTTGAGATATATTTTGGAATTCTGTATAAAGAATGTGGAGTAGCTAGAGAGCAAAGATGAAAGAGTAAAAGAAGAAGAACTATAGGTAACATTTTCCTTGTGGTACAGTTCTGTGGTTGCTCGCAGATATAAAAAAAACGGTGAACTTTGCACACTGTAGTTACCTCTAAAAAAGATTTAAACTTATTTCAATTTATTACGAGTTGGGACTAGAAAAAACCTACCAAATCATCACACAATAGCTAACATTTTATACATGACAAAAAATAACTAATAACCACTTTGCAATATAAAGAAAACATTGAATTTTCAAAGAGGTTTTGATCTGGTTGTTAAAATTGTATGTACGCCGGGCTCTTTATCTAATAATAGCGCGCGAATCTGCTCCTTTCTGACTGGTGCGAGGTATTAAATCTACCATACGATACGCAGGTTTGGAAACTCCCCGTGGGAGATGTCATCCGTCTTATAAATTATACTGTTAACTGGTTGGTTATCTATCTTCTTTGACTTGAAGATGTATTAAATCTTTATAAAATAATGTTCAAATTATATCTCAGTAATAGAGCCTTGCTGTTAAGGAGCCAAGACTGCAAGAACGATGAACTCTCACCTGAAAATAATTTTTACAACATATTTTTTCTATATTCATCATATCACCTGAAGGACGTCCATTGCTGAGTGGAAGCCTCCCCCAAAAATGGCGTTGCATATTTTCCACTGATGGCAGTATAAAACGATTAATTGGAAAAGACTGTTGACCATTTTCTGTTGGTGCTCCTTTGTCAGACTTCACACAGCAACTCTTATTTTCTTTATTAAGAGTTTTTCACATTAAAAATGCAAAAACCGCAAAATTTAAAAGCATTTATGTATATAGTGTAAATAAATATATACCATATCCAGATTGATATGTTTTATAAACTCCTTTCGCAAATGCGGCAAAGTATAATTTGGTAGTACTTTACTTAAGAAATATTGTGAGTCAAAAGTTCGCAGATAGCCGCTCCCTTTGCCAAAACCTCCTGTGGAAATGCAAAAAATATAATTTATTAGATCCTTACCACCATCTAAGACCTAGATGTGAATATAATGTTAATTTGGTGTGAGTTAGCCATGGGATGCGCGGAGAATCTTCAGTGATTTCCATAATCTAAGTAGAGAATTAGCTTTTTAAATTTGATTTTATTTTCTTTTGTCATAAATTATATGTAGTTTATATAAAGTAGCTTACCATGAACAACTTAGCTGTACCAACTGAAGAACTGGAAACTATTAGGTTTTAGTACCAACCTGTTTTCTTAATTTAGTTTATATATTTTTCAAAAAGCTGTTATTTTGTGAATGACTTCTAAATTAATAAATTTCAGTAAATTTTTAGTTGTATTAAAGTGAAAATTACAATAAAGTTTATTTATACATATAAGACAAAATTACGACTACTCCAATACCATCGGACTTAAAAATCATGTCAAACTTTGGTAATGTAACGTAAACTTTAAGCGGAAATTCTAACAAGGCGAACGATTCCAATTTTCTTTGAGAAGTTAGCAGTTAATTATCAATTTCCACAGAATTTCCTACTGTTTTTTGTCTAAATCATAAAAACTAATTGGAAAAAATTATTTATAGCGATGAGTTACATATTAAAAAACCCCTAACTTATGGAATCCATGGTGATTTAGAATTAATGGAATTTAAAAAATATTTATGTGAATAAACTTCGAGGCAAGAAAATGATACCCCTTGTTATATCGCAAAAACGGGAGCTCAAAGTTTTAGAACATTTAAAAGGATAAATAACTGTTTAATGAGTCTTTAATATTGATGACCGGGGTCGCTTAATCGCCTAAATAACATATCAAAGTCAAGGTCTTCCTTATGAAATTAAATCACCGAAGGTAGAATTGGCTAGAACTTCCCACCCGAATCTTCTTGGTAAATTCTAATGACTACAAATGTATCTAGCTTAATGTATCTTCCAAAGCAAAGACGAATTTGTGGTCAACTTAACTTCTGCGATCAGAGGCCGAATGGGCCGCTGCATTATCGAGCTTCTTTGGTATATGCCGTATTCTCAAATACACTACGCAGCATCACGCGCCTCCCATTTTAAAATAATAATTATGTGTTTATTGCACACAAAGAGAGGATATAGAAATAGACAAGTAGACAAGTAATAGGTAGTATAAGTGTAGTATAAGTGCCTAGAAGAGAGTGCTGTTTAGTAATAAGGCCGCCAATTTGTATACTTTCTTTGTTATAAGACTAAATCATCCATCGAGTTAAAATATGCTTTTTTTTATTGTTCTTTTATATAGTTATTCGACATCGAACACTTGACATTCAACTACAATAATACGAAAGACACGATTCTTAATGGTCTTAAAGAGGAATAAATAGTTTGAATTTAGGAAGTGGTTTAGCTTTTTTTCATAATACTGCCAAAAGGTAACTTGAAAAAAAATGTTTAAATAACCAAAGACTACATTTTCCTAATAAGCGCTTATATCATATGACTAATGAAAGAAAATGAAGAATCAAAATCAGTGTGCATATTGCATTTCACCATTCAATAACAAGTGGGAAAACCTATGAGAAAATCATTACAGATTTATTGCTGACTTCTCCAATAACAGGGCTACTATAGATGGATTTGTTGCCCAAATATTTATCTTAAAGAACGGTCAATAAAAAAAAATAAGAAACTGAACCAAAGTAGGCCAAAGGTACGGAAGTAGGCCTATCTTTTACTGAGAATTTATTGGGATTATTAGCTTTTCAATGAGGACACGCAACCAGCCTGTTTTCTATATTATATTTAAAATAAATAAAATAATTATTATTTTTTACATTCACACCAATTAGCCTAGCCCAAAGTAAGCACTGTAAGGCTTGTGTTATGGATGCTAGGGTAACGGATAAACATACATATATAATACATAGATATGTAATATTCATATAAATATATATAAATATCCATGACTCAGGTACAAATGCTCGTATTCATCATACAAACATCTGCCCCTACCGGGATTCGAACCCGGACCATCGGTGCGAAAGGCAGGATCGCTACCGTTGCACCAAACGGTCGTCGTTGCACCAAATTTATTTGGCTTATTACTTTTTTTGTTTTTTTTTTCGTTAAATTTAGTTTGAGTTTATTGCAATAGTCAACTATACAATTTAAATATGTACAAAATTAAGGTTGTTGTGAAGAAGTACTACATAAAGTCATCATTATTGGTAAAAACATTATTTTCATACAATCCTAAAAAAATATGTAAAATTTAACATATTTTTATGGACAGAGAATAGTATAAAAATAATTTAGCTAGTAAGGAGTTCGAAACAATGAATTGAGATAGTAGCTTTCAGACACTGTAGTGTTGGCGTTAATGGTAAGTATTCGTTTACAATACGAAAACTCGTAATGTTTATTTGTTTTTGTCCATTATAATTATTGTTTTGGTTCGGTTGGGTTTTGGTTTTCAATGTAATATTTTCTCTGATTATATAACTTCTAATCTCGCTGAAGGGGATTTTTTAAACGTCACCCTATAATCCTATTAAAAGTCTTATAGTGTGCGTAACTTAATGTTTAAAATAAAAAATAAATTAAATTTTATACCACGTTTTTCCCTTTCGCAGTCATGCATGTCTATTATTTAATTATTTGCCACTTGCATACGAAAGTGCACTACACTGTTGTCACGCTTCCGCGGTCGCTCGCTCAGCAAAATGTCTGATTAAATTAGTTAACTTCCAGTTGGATGCAGAATTTAAGCGCAACTTACGTTCTTCATTAGAAGACTCTCAGAGTGGTGTCAAGACTAAAATGCTTCACTGAAAACAAAGGCAATAGGTACTGTCATATTTTGGTACAATATGACGTGCATTATTAGACTTTGGTGTATGCGTGTGTGCCTTATTTGTAATAACAAAGTAAATATAAGAAAGAGTTAATCCAGAGGGTGCCTATTTACCCTGGCTTTAAAAATGAACGGGTTATAAGTACTTGGAAATACAGAAGCAAGGGGGGAGTTCCACTCCTTTGCTGTGCGCATTATGAAAGATGTTGAGAAGCGCTTGGTGCGACAGGTAGGGAGAACAACCAAGAAAGGGTGGTTATGAGAGTTGCTTTACCTTTGCAAACTGGTATAAACAATCGCAACAGACTGAGCACAACAACGCAATAGAAGTAGATCCTTAATTTGTACAGCGACTGGAAGTTGACAGTTTATTTATTTTAATCGATTTCAAAAAATGCGATTATCAATTCGACCCGTATCTATGTAACATAGACAGAATTGCAGTTTTGTATAATTTAGTCTTTATGAGCTAAATTCCGTGTTTGTATGTATATGATCCTGCTATCTCAAAATCTTTAAGTAGGATTGTAAATCTTTTTAGTTGAACTAGGTATAGTCCAACTTAGGAAACTGCGAAAATTTCATAAAGATCGGTTTAGTAGTTTTTTAATATACTCGTAGAGTTTTAAGTGTGTATCAGTCATTATGAATATGTGTCATTTGCTTAAGAGCTTAATCCTAAAACATGCCAGTATGCCTGTTATTATAATGTTTCGATAAAGTTAGGCTCTAGCTTAACAATATCGATAAAATTTTTGATAAATGACTTAGTGTCAATTACAACTATAATGAAAAAGCGAAGATTTATAAAAACTAATTTAAAAAAATTAAACCGACTTCAAAACTGGAATTTATTTAGTTAATCAGTGAAAAGGGAAAAAGAAAGCCTTTTTTATTTTAAAATATCTATATTAAATAAGCCAACTATTTTTTTGAAGACGGTGCCATTCTACCAAGTGATAATTTTTATTCCAAGTATAGAGGTTTATTTTTTTAAATTATATTTTTATAGTTGGAAGTAAACGTACAAATAAATAGTTTTTTTTTCTATTTCCACCATGTCATAATAATATTGCTTTTTCCCCTGATTTAGATATGCCTGAACACTTGCAAGATTTGATTTCAAACAGGCACCAGAATAGGTAAAACTTAAAAAAAAACATATTACTTGACACTTAACAACAATATATCGGACACAATTTATGAAATCGGACTTAGTTTTCATATTTCATAAAACCTAACACATACTAAAAGGTAGGTCGTAGGGATCTAATGAGCAATTGTCTACCTAATATTAAAACAATATAATAAAAAGGGACAAAGAATTAACAAACGAGTTTAATTTGCTATTATTGCATATGAAACTTAAATTTTGATAACATTATCTTTTATAACATAGAAGATCGGAGCCCTCACAGGAATTGCCACGTTTAAAACGGGTTCACGATCCTTGGCACGCTTAAAAGAGGATTATAGCTACCGATTAAAAGCTTTATTGTAACAATATAAAGACTTATGAAGTTTCTCGAATATTTATACCCCTAGTAACATAAATTTTACAACACTAAAGTGCTTTCAATCATTTTTCTGAAAAAAAAAGCAATATTTTTAAACGTGAAATAAACAACAAATCATTGTACGCTACGCTTAATGGCATCTCCCGGGACAAATCTCGAACGAGCTGCTCTAATTAATTTACGCTCTGAGCGACCAAACCACTTAGATAATTAATCCTATAGTACTATATGCTGGGCTAATAAACATCTCATTATGTAGCAATTGAATACAATGAAAAAGAAATCAAGTCGATTGCGAATAGCTACCATAAATAATATTAGGGGTTAAAGTATGAAATTGCCGATTTGTACTGAAAATCTATATTGTTTATTTTTTAAATTTTTAACAAATTTATTTAATCAAAATAGTTGCCATTATTATCTATACATTGCTGCCATCTAATGGGAAGGTCATTAATGCCTTTGCGATAGAATTCCGACGATCTAGACTGCACAAACTGTGTGAAAGCATTTTGTACTGCCTCCTGGGAAGAAAACTTCTTGTCACGTAGATAATTGTCCAAATCACGAAAAAAATGGTAGTCCGTTGGAGCAAGGTCTGGTGAATACGGAGGATGACGAATGGTTTCTAACTGCAGTTCCTGAAGGGTCAAAATGGTTTCTCGTGCTGTGTGAGGTCTCGCGTTGTCGTGGAGCAATAATGGTGAAGATCGATTCATGAGTCGGGGCTGTTTTACTGCTAGTTTTGTCAACATGGTTCGGAGTTCGGCACAATAGACATCTGCCGTTATTGCTTGACCAGATCGGAGAAAACTATAGTGAATAACACCATGCTGAGACCACCAAACAGTTACCATTACCTTTTTATTGGTAAGTTTTGCTTTAGGACACTGTTGTGGCATTTGACCTGGGGTCAGCCATTGCATTTTTCTTTTCCGGTTATCATAAAGAATCCACTTTTCATCACATGTTACAATTCGATCCAATATTCCTTCATTTCTGTACCGGTTCAACAAGGCAACACAAGTTTCAACACGCGTTTCTTTCTGCAGATCAGTCAAATCATGAGGCACCCATTTTTCGTATTTTTTTATTTTATTGATTTGACGCAAGTGAGTCAATATTGTGGGTAAGGTAACGTTAAACCATGCCGCTAATTCCTGGGTACTTTGACTAGGATCGGCTTCCACTATCTCTCTTAATTCATCGTTATTTACCTGTGTGGGCGGTCTTCCTCGTGGCTCGTTCTTTAAGTCGAAATTTCCATCACGAAAGCGTTTAAACCAAAATCGCACGGTGCGTTCATTAGTAGACCCCTCTCCAAACGCAGCATTGATATTGCGGGCTGTTTCTGCCGCGTTAGTTCCGCGTCGGAACTCGTATTCAAAAATAACTCGAATTTTCGCAGTATCCATCTTTCTTGTCTAAATTGAATAACAAAAACAATTGAAAGTCGATATTCAAATGTTTTACATTTTTTAAAAAAAGAACATCATAGAAACCATTTAAAAAAAGTTTCATTCGAAAACCTCAAACCATGAAGATTCTATGTCAATTCAAAGAACCTATTGCAATAAAACGGCAATTTCATACTTTAACCCCTATTATATTACAATGAAGATTGTAATAATAATTCAATTATTTCACTTGGAAAAAACTAATAAAATGATATTAAATTCAAAATAAGAACAACTTGAAACAGATGAAAATATACGAAAGCGAAGATTATTAAAACGAAGGCTGCTTACAAACGCTCAGTGTGTATCTAATTCAAAAAGGTTTCTGTTTAGGAAATTTTGATTTAAACAATAAGACTTTAGTACAGCTGGAAACGCAAGTTAATAATGGAGCATTGAAAGCGATAGTCGACGCGAAACCATTTCAAACTGCCTTAGAGTTAATAGCAACGTTCGGTTTAATTGACAAAACAATCATAACCCATTTGCGTGAAATTGGTAAAGTAAAAAGTTTGGGAATAAGGTACCGCATTAATTTAGTGAAGCCCATTGAGTCAGAACAAGCAATGCTGGTGTTAGCATTTAGAATATTGGGGTCGATACCATATTGGCTAATAACAAGCATGGTTATGTTTGCAGACATTATGCAGTTTTTGCAAAAGCCGGTAGCGTATAGATGATCAAGCTTCATATATCGAAAGTCACATTGAACCTGTATGTCAAACTTAATTACAAAAGTTGAAATAAGCTGTTCTTTTATTTCTTACTAGCCTTCCGCCCGCGGCTTCGCCCGCGTGGAATTCGATTATATTGCGATATAAAGCACAACTATAAGAAAACTGCTCATTCCCACGGAAAAATCTAAGAAGCGCGATGTAACGCTGGATACAATTAGTTGTTAAACCAAAACTGAATGGTACACTATATTATATGTTTTCCCTTGTGGAGCAAAAACATGCAGATTTTGGACACCCAGCGCCATCTATCGCATACCTCAAGAACTAAATAGCGTAAGCTATCATTCCACTTCTTATGTATTTTAAAAAACACATCGTTACCATGTTTTAAAAAACACCCAGCACCATCTATCGCATATCTCAAGAACTAAATAACGTAACTAATACTTATACCAATTAGTAATTCGTAGACTTTAGTGATTTCAGGATAAGTAGATGTAAAAAAAACAATTTAGACCATAAAACAAATTGTACGTCATCCCTCGAGAATTCCTCATTTTCGAGGATTCATTTTCGTATCATTTAGCTTCAAAATTTACATGTTCATATTCGTTTGCAACATATATCTAAGTAGATGTAAAAAAACAGTTTAGACGATAAAACAAATTGTACGTCATCCCTCGGGAATTCCTCATTTTCGGGGATTCATTATCGTATCATTTAGCTTCTAAATTTACATGTTTATATTCGTTTGCAATATTGTACCTTGTTTTAAACGACACACAGCGCCATCTACAATCCATCCATCAAGCAAACAATATTTTTGTTTTTCCTCGGGAAATCGTTATCAATTTTTCCAGGATAGAAAGTACCCTATTATTTTATCCGGACTTTTATCTTTACGTCTGCAAAATTTCAAAGCAATCGGTTCATTTGTTACGGCGTGAAAGCGGAACAAACAAACAAACAAACAAACTCACTTTCCGATTATAATATTAGTAAGGATCATAAATATAGCCTGTCATAATATGTAGTAAGTAACTGGTTATTAAATTGTTAAAGATGACAATCTTTGTGTTTATCTTTTTGACTATGAGGATTCAAATACACCAAAAATGCTATGTCGGTAAATGATATATACTTTAATACGTAGAGCCCTATTATGGTGTCTTGTGTCTAACTAGGAGACATCTTGCCGAATATTATACACATACGAATACCATGTTAGCGTTCTTTATTTACCCATATTATAGAGCTGTGTATAAGTAAATAAATCGGCAAATTTGTTTTGTGCGATAGATATTAAACCAATCGTCTAATTAATTTATATTATTTAAAGGCGGTAAAACTAAACCAGGTAGAAGTTGCTTTTCTTTGAGACTGATTTTTCTCCGTAGATAAATGTCAGAAGAGCAAACCAATCATAAATATTAGAATATATTTATATGTCTTTAAAATGTTGTAAAATCAATAATTCTAATTTTATTTAATAAAATCCAAATATTCGTAATTGACAGCCTTCTCATTTAATTTGTTTATTCCAATAAACGATTGGATAAAATATTACAACAATAAAATGTAAAACGCTGATCTGTTTTGTCTGTGTACAATATCAAAGTTTATTAGCAAATAAATTGGAACGCTTAATAAAGAGGTCTTTTTGTAATTTTGTTATAGGAAAATGATTTCGAAATTGGAGACAAAATTGTACAATTCATATTATTTTATAGCGCTTTAAGATTTCTCTCTCTCTCTTCTGAAATGTCTTAAAGTATTATGTATTTTTCAACATACATCATTAATTTGCTATTTGATACTGCTACTATTAGACATACGATTACCTTTAAGCTAGGTGGTGCGCATTCTGTTTTATTGATTTATTAAAATTGTTTTTTTTTTAAAACTACATGTTTTTTTTTAAATTACGCAAAGTATATCGTTACCAGACAATACAATAAATAACTTTATAAAAAAATAAATTAATTAATTAATATTTTTTACATTCACACCAATTAGCCTAGCCCAAAGTAAGCATTGTAAGGCTTGTGTTATGGATGCTAGGGTAACGGATAAACATACATATATAATACATAAATATGTAATATTCATATAAATATATTTAAATATCCATGACTCAGGTACAAATGCTCGTATTCATCATACAAACATCTGCCCCTACCGGGATTCGAACCCCGACCGTCGGTGCGAAAGGCAGGATCGCTACCGTTGCACCAAACGGTCGTCGAGTAACCGAATAACTTTAAGTGTTAAGTATTTATTAGTAAAACAAAAATATGTAGCTTACTTCCGCAAAATTCAAGCAGTGTGCACCGCTCGCAAATAAATACAGACACCGCAGACATGGGCACCTTCATCAGCTACTCTACACGTCCCCACACGGAGCATTATCATGAGCTGTTAGACCGTGCAAAATCGAGCACCGAGGTTTCTGCATTTAATTTGAGGGCGGGCGGGCAGTGCTCACTGCTTGGATTTTGCGGAAGTAAGCTACTTAGTTTAATTTTACTAATAGATATAGACTTCCGCTAAGTAACGCCTGATTCTATCAAATGCTAAATATTTATTACACCTTACTTAACATCACTTTCTTCAAACTAAGTAATCGAATGCGAGCGACTGGCTAGTGCCTAATTACTACTGAATGTTTCAATTAATATCGGTTCGTTCTCAATGAAAAGTTGAATATCATGGTATTTTCTCTGTAAAAAAAGATTTTTTCAACATAAATAATTTATTTTAAATAACTTCTCAAAATCAAATCACTCAACACGTAACTTTAATAGACTGATATTGAAAAATACATGTAAAATGACGTCTTTTTGGTTTTGTGGAAATATTTACATACTTCGTAAGTCTTTTATTGCACAGATTATCTTTCTATTTGCTTTTGATAAAGGTGCTTAGATAACGATCAAAATTTCGTAGCAAATGATCATGTAGTTACTTAAATTTATGTAAAAAATATTAATAAAATACCAAAACTCATCATAAAACGTTATTTACAAATCGTACAGGAGGAGGATTGACAAGAGGCATTTTTCGCCCATTACACACTCAAAAAAATTGTCTTGTTCCGGTAATTTTTAAAGGGACTTTTATAGTTAAAGATATTTTTTTTTATTTAGAAACATTTACGGAATAAATAATATAGTAAGTCCAAAAAAATTATTCCCCAAACAGAGTGTTTCGTCTGTTTTACACATTTTGTCGATTTTTCAACATTTAAATTATTATTTCTTAAGTACGCGTTCCATGAAGCATATTCATTTTGACGTTCAATTATACTGCTCTTAATAAACTTTTATGTGAGTGCTTATTTATTTTTGTTCACTGGGCGCGTCTACTTAATACAGGAAAATATACTCGGCGCGGATCGCTTGCATCGCGATCGTGAAACTTGTTTATACCTGTAAAATTGTGTTCGGAGATCATTGTGACTGTTTTTTGAAAAACCTAATAATGCTTGGTTGGTAGCCAGTGTGATTGTTGCAATTTATGGCAGAAAAAAGTAGTGATTTTCGTGTCTGTGCGAATAGAAGAATTTTATCAATTCTTAGAAGTTCTATAAACTGTGATCTGCAGAGTGGTTCTAAACTGTGTTCTAAATGCAGATCATATGCATATCGTGTGATTCGGTCTAAAAATCGAAATAACCATAATGACTAGAGTTGCTTCAAGAAATACTATTGATGACACTACGAAGACGAGCAAGAGCACATACATAAAGGTCTTTACACTTTTTACATACATCGTGAAGATGATTCTGGTGTTCTAGTTCAACTACGATCAAGACACACAAGTTCCAAAAACTATAATATTTGGATAAAAATCGATAGAAACAATATCTCACATATACGGTAGTGCTGCCAGTTAAAGTAGGCGCAGGAGTCATTGGGTGTTGTGCATACGTTGCTTCCGTGTTATGGTTTTTGGCTTATTGGCGCCATAATTCAGTCGAAATCAAAACACCAAGTCTTGAATATGTCTATACACTGCAAGATGCTGCTGCTCAAGGGTGGTCCAGTTGTAATTCAGAGGAAGAAAGTAAGAAGTAGAATTATAAACATTATTAAATAAAGTATCTAGAATATAATCATTTAGCTCAAACACGCAGACAAAAAGATAAACTAGCAAATGTACCAAGAACTAAGACTACTTTCGCACAAAGACAGTATTATGTTGGATCTTCATATTCATATAATAAAATAAATAAAGAACTTAATATTAATAATAAATTATATATAGACTGCAAAATAATAATAAGTAACTGGCTTAAAACTAAAGATTATAATCAAACTGAAAACTAACGAAATTGACGACCGTTTGGTGCAACGGTAGCGATCCTGCCTTTCGCACCGACGGTCCGGGTTCGAATCCCGGTAGGGGCAGATGTTTGTATGATGAATACGAGCATTTGTACCTGAGTCATGGATATTTATATATATTTATATGAATATTACATATCTATGTATTATATAGGTATGTTTATCTGTTACCCTAGCATCCATAACACAAGCCTTACAGTGCTTACTTTGGGCTAGGCTAATTGGTGTGAATGTAAAAAAATATTTATTTATTTAAACTATGTCTTTGCTTAATATAATAACATAAATTTGGTCAAACTCACACAGGCACACACAACTAGGTACAGAAACACATGCAAGCAGACACGTGCACACACCCAAACACAGACATAGACTATACCACATATATTTAGTAGTTGTTAAAAATATGTTTTAAAATATTTAATTATAAAGAATGTTTATAAATACTTACCAACCTGAATAAGTGTAAAATGCTCGCTTTAATGGAAGAATGGAGTCTCCTGACACAGGCCTATGAGCTTAAAAGGGGATTCCAATTCATAGCATACTCGTAACTTGTTTTTTGAAAATAAAATATTCTGTATTTTTGTATTTGTTTCTTAATCTTTCTGATATTTTTGATATTATTTTCGATTATTGATTATTATCCATATTTAAAACATTGAATTCGTAGTAATAACAACTTTCTTTTATCTTAATCTTACATTTACAATGCTAATTTTAATTGATTGTTGTGCTAAAATAAATGACAGAAATATTTATTTCAATATATTTTTATAAAACCTTTTTAGTATGAGTTTCAATTATCCATTGATACCAGGTTTTTTATTTAAACTAGTTGTTTTTCATGTTTGTTACGTTGTATATCTATACATTATACACTCGGCGTCAAAAAAATCGCACCTCTAAGAAAATCACGTTCAAATGGCATTAACTCTGGATATGCACATGCAGTCGTATTAATTATAATTTTATTTAAAAGGTTACTTAATTAACTTAATAAAAAAACATTATTTTTCATTATCAAATAAAACCTAAAGCAACAAATAAAGGGTCACAAAAATTCTAAGGAAATTTTGCTGCTCGGGAGAGTCGCGAGTTGCGCTAACTTTGTGGGTATAAAGAGGTCAACACGGGTTCAATGTGGGTCATTCGCTATTAAACCGTTGAAGGGGACACACGCACTGATTTTACTGAAGAAAGAACATCTGGAAAATGGACACTACAGCTGATGAGGCCGCTCAAGTGGTTGCACTACTGCAAGCAGGGGTGCGGCAGTGTGATGTCGCCCGGCAACTGAATCTGAGCCGTTTTTCGGTTCGTAGAGTCTACCAGCGCTTTTTAGAGACCGGTGGCTATATCCGGCGACATGGGTCCGGTAGACGTCGCTGCACTTCGGAAAGAGACGACCGGTTCGTTGTGTCGTACTCTTTGAGAAATCGCTTCTCAAACGCTGTTCAGCTGCAACAGGAGCTCCAGGCAGTTCGCAGACGCACCGTGAGTGTATCCACGGTTAGAAGAAGACTGAAGGAGAAGAACATAGCAGCCCGCAGAGCTGCTACAGGTCCAAAATTGACTGCAGCGCACCGACGAGCCCGCTTGCAGTTTGCTCGCGACCACGTCGATTGGACCATTGAGCAGTGGGGAGCTGTTCTCTTCTCAGACGAGACACGAGTGTGTCTTTTCTGCAACGACCGACGAAGAAGAGTATACCGGAGGCAGGGTGAACGTTTCGCTCAAGCCTGCATCCAGGAGACGGTGGAATATGGAGGCGGATCCTGCATGTTCTGGGGCGGTATGTCGGCTGCCGGCAAAACCGACCTGGTCTGCGTCTCCCGGACCGGAGGTGCTCGCGGACAAGGGTCGCTGACTGCGCGCCGCTATATCACAGAGATCCTGGATGTGCATGTGGTCCCTTTTGCCGAATCTTTTGGCGAGGGGTTCACATTAATGCACGACAACGCTCGCGCACACACTGCAGCCATCGTGAACGACTTCCTGCGGAGGTCCCAAATTCCTGTGATGCAGTGGCCAGCGAGAAGTCCTGATCTGAATCCGATAGAGCACCTCTGGGACCATCTTAAACGTAAGGTTCGATCTCGGGATCCGGCTCCTTCGACTCTAGAGGAACTCCAAACCGCGGTGATTGAAGAATGGGGTCTTATCCCTCAAGAAGAGCTCCTGAAGTTGGTGAGGTCTATGAGGGACCGTATGGAAGCCGTCATCAGGGCAAGGGGGGGTAACACTAGATTTTGAGTTAATTTTAAGACACTTTTTGTACATTTTTTTTGTAAATTATCGATTATTAATTAGGACTTAATTAAGATTTTTTATTATTTTTCAAATTTTTATGCTTTTTGTATAATTTTAATTAAAAAAAAGATTGCACTTAATTGTTGTTTGATGCTCCTTTTTGTTACCTTTCTAATGATACCTAACACTATCCTCTATATAAGGTTTAGGAATTTTTGAATAAGATTTTTATAAGGTGCGATTTTTTTGACGCCGAGTTTATTATGACAATACTTTGTGTGTTTGTTACCATATATATAGTTACCATAAGCCTAAGAATAACAGTTTTTATAATCAATTAACTTAACCATAGCAACGCGTGGCCGGGTCAGCTAGTTGTTAAATAAAATTGGTATCGCATCAAATTGCCGATAGGCGAAAATTGCTTCTTATCAACCCTCCTCCTTTCATATTACGTATCCGTTTTGTCATTTATTAATAAATCGACAAACAGTATACAAATTAGTCAAATGACCTACTGTTATAAAATTAATTCCAACAATCAGTTGGTCCAAATGATTGCTAAAAGTTAAAATTAATAATTATCACACATTATTATAAGAAAGTAATAACAATTATAACTTTCCCACAAACAATCCGGATAAGCCACCCATTTTAATATAACATTATACTAAGTCATTTAGTGTTCGAAGGACAATGGAATGGCCTCATTCCTTCAATATTTATCCCCAAGACGCCAACACTGACCCACAATCCGGCCGTAACTTCACTACGGGAAGGGTTATAACTTATGTAGGGAGAGTAAATACTGTTATGGTTTAGTAAACAAGTGAGCAGTCATCGGCGAAACTTTCCATTTTACCAGAAAAAAAAAACTATTTTATTTTTAAATTGTATTGTTTTATTCAATAGAATAAATTAATTAATACAACTCGTTTATAATTCATTTATATTTTTTATTTTTATTCTTTTAATATAATTGTTATATACAACATTTTGACCATGCTATATACCTACCCAAATTTGACGCAAATAAACTAAGCTGTATCGGTTTCGTAACGTGATTTTTTCTACGTGGGAGGGGTGTTAACCCTTCGCGCAACCCCCAATATGCTGGAGGACCGCATCCGTCGTTGGTCAGCGGGTTCTAAAAATATTTTAGGTATTCATTCATTTCATTTATTATAGGAAAAACAATAAAAAACCTTGTTAATCACCATGGCACGCAATACGATAATAAAGATAGTAGATAATAAATAATTGTGAAATAATATACTTACGTTTTATAAATTACATTTTCATCGTCATCATCATTATTCGAAGACCATTTGGTGCAATGGTAGCTATCCTTTCGCAACGAACGGTCCTGGGCTCGAGTCCCGAAAGTAATGAATACGAGCATTTTTGCTTGTGTAATGGATATTTATATATATTCCTATAAATATTAAATGTCTATGCTATATGTGTAGGTCTATTCGTTACCATAATATCAATAATACACCAGCCTTACGGCGCTTACTATGAGCTAGTTTAATTGGAGTGAGTGTAAAAAAATATCATTATTAAGCATTATTAGTCTATTAATGACCCCACGGCTGGAGCACAGGTCTTTCCTGTCTAAAAAACTCCTCAGGAAAATGGCCCATTACCCACCACGAGACCCAATGCAGATTAGTAGGCAAAAACGACTTCAAATACAGACGGGACCAACGACTTAACCAGCATTCTAAAACAGAAGAAGATCGAAGCAATTGTATATTTTTAATCCACGATGCATAAAAGGGGTGTTATTTGTTTGATCATAGCGATCAATCGTATGTAATCGTATGTGCGTATCTGTTGGACGGTAGTAAGTAGGTGAACCGTTTTCTTGCAGTTTTTTATTTGTAAATAGGTTTTCTAGTAGTGGTTCTTAGAGTTATTTTATAAAAATTGTTTCAGCACTTTCAAGGTCATCAATTCTTTTGCTAGCTGCGGTAGGGGTCTTGTCGCAAAATGGGTATAAAATAAATTATCTTTCTCAATGTGCACGACCACGAACTATATACGGTTGTTATATACAATAATGAACATTATAAAACACATAACGTAATAATAGGCTATCATAGAGAAACAATTACATTTACGACTTCTAACAGATAATTACTAATTACATTACTATTGGTTAAACAGTTTATTTTAATGGTTTTGATTTACTTGATTCTGTATACAGATATATAGAAAATCCGTTAATCTTTTGATGCTTCTTACTGATCACTATATAATTTATAAATTTATCTTTCTTTTCACATACAAAGCACATGACCACACGGGAGGAAATTTTTAGTTATCACTGTTTAGTAACAATAAAGAAGTATAACTTCTTATGTGAGTACATAAGTACACACAACGTTTGTTTTAATTTTTAAATGAATTTTCTTTTTTACGTTAGAAATTTTAATTTTAAATTTTTTGGCTACCCATCCAATGACCTCTTGTAAATGTTACTTAATCTCTGTAATCTTGGGCCAAACAAACGTGCCCCTACGCCAACGAACTCAATTACGTATGCAAATGTTAAAATATACCCTTCCCATGACCCCATAATCTGAACCCATGGGATTTAAAGTATGATGCTATGTTTATCCAAATACCTACTCGTAAACAATACCACAATCATCATTAACCTTGTAGATCCTCCCCCGTAAAGGTTTCCACGTTTTTATTCTGCTCGTTAACCTCGCTCCAGCTTACATCTTAGGCTCGTACCAAATCGTCTCCCAGCAGACAGTCCCGAGCCGAGAGCCTTCCAACTGCACAACAGTTAATTAAATTCTATCTCCCCGCCGCCCGACACACAAAACTGCGGCGGACGACCGCCTAAATAATATCATTGCTTCTATTAATACACACCCGAGTAATCATCCTGTTGCCGACCGAGAAAGTTTCGGTGAACTTTTATACAGAGTGTAACTAGGCGGAGAGACTTTTTGATCTCTAAAAGCTTTAGCAATTATTGATGTTAGAACTTGATTCAGTTAGAGATCGTCCGTTAATGTGACACCATTAGCTACGGTTAAATGAGTAAATGAGCCTCGCATTTTTGGTGGATTATCAGGAAACCCAGTACTGATTGAGCTTTCCAATACTTTTTCGTCATAATAAGCAAGAAAACATAGATTATGGGAAAGAATGAGTTGCAATAAAAATTCTTAAATGGGATCGAATCCTACTACTTGTCTTTCTGATATATCAGATATTCATCGTTAGACTGCTAGGCTACTTCGATATTTAATACTAAAAACAAAATAAGAAAACTTTTTTTGTTTTGCCACAATCTCTACGATTTGCAGGCGAGTAGGAGATTGCAGTAAAAACCATGATTGGTGAACCACCAGTTTCATTAGCCACCTTTTACGACATATCTAAGTGGTCTGTCGGAGTTTTGCGATCATACTTTCTAAAATTAGTTATAATGTTACAAAAATTAGAAAAAAATCTATAGGCCATAATATTAATCAGTAAATATATTATAGTGTATCCATTGATATATGGCAAAGGAGGGGAACTCCCTCCTTGCGTCTGTATTTCCGAGTACTTATAACCCGTCTGTTTTTAAAGCCAGGGTGAATAGGCACCTTCTAGGTTAGGTCGTTCCATCGTGGATTCTGTGTTTGCCCCGGGCTTGATTGGGATCAAGAGCGAACCCATCCTTACTAATATTATAATTCGGAAAGTGAGTTTGTTTGTTTGTTTGTTTGTTTGTTCCGCTTTCACGCCGTAACTACTGAACCGATTGCTTTGAAATTTTGCAGACGTAAAGATAAAAGTCCGGATTAAATCATGGAAAAAATTGATATTCCCGAGGAAAAATAAAAATATTGTTTGCTTGATGGATGGATTGTAGATGGCGCTGTGTGTCGTTTAAAACAAGGTAAAATATTGCAAGCGAATATAAACATGTAAATTTAGAAGCTAAATGATACGATAATGAATCCCCGAAAATGAGGAATTCCCGAGGGATGACGAACAATTTGTTACATGGTAACGATGTGTTTTTTAAAATACATAAGAAGTGGAATGATAGCTTACGCTATTCAGTTCTTGAGGTATGCTATAGATGGCGCTGGGTGTTTTTTAAAACATGGTAACGATGTGTTTTTTTAAATACGTAAGAAGTGGAATGATAGCTTACGCTATTTAGTTCTAGAGGTATGCGAAAGATGGCGCTGGGTGTTTTTTAAAACGTGGTAACGAAGTGTTTTTTTAAGATACGTAAGAAGTGGAATGAATTATATGAATTTTGTATCAAGCGTTACATCGCGCTTCTTAGATTTTTCCGTGGGAATTAAATTTTTTTCTTATAGTTGTGCTTTATACTGCAATATATCCGAATTCCACGCGGGCGAAGCCGCGGGCGGAAAGTTAGTTCTAAATAAAAAATGGCATTGTTGTTATTCTCTTGTCTAAATTAATTTTAGTTTAAAAAATATTTATCTAAAATATTGTTTTAACTTAGTTTTTTCACCATTCCTTTAGCACCTACTGACCTTTCCTAAATATAATAACCATAAATACTTTCGCATATTTAAAAATAATTATTTTTAAATACCTACTCTAGCATTTTTTTAGTGCATAGAAAAAAGATATTACAAGATAATAGACACGAAATACGCTACTTCATATTACCATCGAATAATGCCTCTTCAGCCGTACGTACCAATTTAAAGATACTTACTGCGTCAACAAGATTTGACAAATTATCGTACGTCAAATCGTAAATTCGGTCCCCGCTGCAAATATATTTGTTTCTCGCCATTCACAGCCCTAGATTCAATTAAGCCAGCTTTTGTTCGTCCGTAGGCATCGGTGTCACATCTCATACATTTGAGTCTGAATATATTGAATTTTTCACGAATTCGGTATTTGGAGCGGTTATTACGTTAGGACATGATAACTGAAGCTTGACTTTATAGTGCTCTACCAGGTCAACACGATTAATCATGTGTCGCACCTTATTAATTTGTTAGTTCGACAAAGTTGACAAGACACCAACAATAAAATACATACGTATAATAATAATATTTTTTCATTCACGCAAATTAGCTTAGCCCAAAAAAAACACTGAATGGCTTGTGCTATGGATGCAAAGGTAACGGATAGATATACATATTTGATACATAGATATATATAAATACCTATGGCCCAGGTACACATGCTCGTACTCAACACACAAACACATGCCCCTTTCGGGACTCGAAACCAGGACCGTCGGTGTGAAGGGATCACTAACATGATCCTTAGGGGTAGCAACACTTGAAATCGGCGTACTAGCCAGTGGATATCAATCTGTACTTTGATCGAAATGTCTCTTTAATACCTAATGCATATTTTTTATTGCTCGATCATTTCTAATACGTAATTAGGCGCATCAAAGATAACATCTTTTCAAAGTGAACGTTGTATCAAACATGGAAAAACGTACATTGTGAAACCATCTTTAGGTTCATCCTTTGATAATCACTGTTCCTGAAAAGATAACGAAATGTCTAGATTAACTAAAAACATAAAAACAAACGCATTAAAACTTATTCATTATTTACATTACAATGATTCGATTCGAAAGTGGAAAACCAACTTTAAATATAATAAAGTAGTGGAGACCGTCTATCCGTACCTTGAATTTATGCAGGTTGAGCAAAAAAGGAGTGTGTACGGTAAAGAGATGGTAAATAAACATTTTTTTTCTTTTTTATCTTTTTTAAGTTACGTATACGCCAATCTACTGCAACTACTGGTGGGATTTATTGGCGGATATTAAGCTCAGATGGAAATCAGAATATTTCCTCCAGTACCATAATCATTATAGTCCGACGCCATAAAGCGGCATAGCTCGACATTAAATAAGGAACTATGTTCAAGTTGGTCACATTCGTCCCATAAATATCTCTAAACAGCTTTACGATCTCCTTAATGTCTTCAGTACAAGTTAGATCCTCTTGACTGCGCCGATCTTTGACTAGGGAACGATAGTTCAGTTTTCACAGTTAAGAAGGCTTTGTTAAGTATCTGCTAACCCCGGGACGTGAAAGTTGTGATAAAGAATAAGGCTTTATTTCATACAAGTTAATGTTGCAAGTGGTGTTTGAAAATAACTTTCCCTATAAGACGGAAATTAACGTATAGAAAACGGTTATTTAAAAAAGGAAAAACCCCAACTGTATTTTTTTTTGTTTTATTATTGAATGAGTCGAACCGTTCAGGCATTTCAATTTGGCGCCAGAAATTCATCAATTTGTTTTTTGATGTACCCAGTGTCACTCTCACTGTAAACACGAATCTAATGACACCTCTTAAGGTAAAATACATCGAGCCTTTTAAGCCATAAAGCGTGCCAAACAATTATACATTCATACATACTCTCGAACAACATAACCTTCCTGCTGGCGCTGTCGTGTAAATAGATGAAGCACTACTATTTTATACTTAATTGTTAATTGTTATAGTATTGGATAGGAATTATCCAAATCATATGATAATACTTGTTTCGTTACCATAAATTTTCGTATAATTTTAATTACTTAACTAAACGCAAATATTAAATTGATGTTCATCTACCTCGTGAGCAATGACAAAACGCAACTTTAACGGTTGTCATGCATTCACTCCTGATTGTGTGCTGGTTGAGGGTAGAAACATTATTCGGTCGTCATCATGTGGACGCAACGTATCTCGCTCGCCACATTATTCAATATACCGTTTCAACACAAAAATTCTCAAGAAACTTTCAAGCAGTGCAAGTGTAGTCCTAACCAGCTGGTGAAGAAGAAAGTGGAAGTCAGCGCGAGCAGTGGCTGATTAAGGTACGTGAGTGCATATCTTTGTCATTGTCTCAAAAGTACATGAATATCGTTTCGTTTTATCGAGGACTTAACGCGAGTCCAGCCCCAAAAGTAGCAGAAAGCCTGATGGGGGCTTTCTGCTACTTTTACCACAAAAGGAACTGGTGCGTTTGCTACAATACTTCTTGGTTTAACGGAATAATAAATATAAGAAAGTTTGTACTTATTCGCATTAGAGTTGAAGCCTCGTGACTACATCTTGTTTTAACGGTATACCAGTCAAACAAAATATATTTATAGTAAATATCAATTAATGAATCAATCAAATTGTTTATTTGCAAAAACATATGGTATAACGAAGCTCTTAAGCATAAAATGTACCGTAATATGTCAACCAAAAAAAAAATTTAAAAAAATGTTATTAATATTTTTAATAATACAAAGTTAAAAAAGCAATAAGTCAAAAATAATAAAAAAACCCTAAAATTTCAAATTTGACTATAAAAAAGTTAAAACATAAACATTAAAAAAGACAAAAAGTCAATACAATACAAAACAAATACAATACAAATTAAATACTAGGCGATGCAGTCGCTAAGCATAAAGCTACGCCTGGCACCATATATTGGAGCGGAGCGTAATACATTAAAAAAAAAAAAATTTTTTCGATGGGAATTTTTGCGAATTTCAAAATTCGGGCTCCAATCACAATCTGGTCCTTAACCTGTTGATTCGATTCCAACCAAAAAATATTAAAATCGTTTAAGAACTCGGGAAGTTATGGCGTAACAGACATTGCGCCATTGAAGCTGATCCATGGGAGCTCGCTCGCATCGCTCTCTCCGCTCCAAAAAATAAAAAATAAATACATATCTAAAATGTATCGCTAAGAAATGGATTCACAGCATAGTAACACCTTTCAAGTAAGAAATTGTGAACTAAAATCTTAAAGTGCACAGTAGCCGACTTAAAACTATCTGGAAACTTGTTGATAACCTGTATGTGTATTCCAGTAAATCGAATACACAAACAGTAACAATTATAACTGTGTAATTTGAGCCTTCTAAGACATTACATTTCTTTTTGAAAAGATGAATATGCTTAAAGACAAAAATACAAACTTCATGTATGTACACACACGGCAACGAAAAAAATATTTTTAGATTGAAACAGAGGCTTGTAACTATGTAAAGGCCATGTTCCGAAAACAGCCCTTAAGCACTTTTTTTGGAGTCTAAATGCTTTTATGTTATCTACAGAGTAACCCCACAACACTTCCATATCGTAACATTGAATAAACGTAGCCGTGGTAAGTTAACATTGTTGATTTTATTTCTCTGGCGCTGTATTTCTTAGGTTTCTTAATACAAATATATATTTATACAGTTTTTGACAAAGAATTTCAATAAGTGCTCTCCAATTAATATACCTTTCGATTGTTATACCTAAAAACTTTGTATTATTTACACTTTCAATATTATTCTCATTAATACTCATAGTTAACTCTGCTGAGTTGCTGTTATATGTTTAAAATCTGATAATTTTAGTTTTATCTACGTTTGATACAAAATTATTACTGTGTGCCCATGAAAAAACAGAGCAAGGAAGGCTTTTACTTCCTTATTTGGGGCACATGTATCTTTACTTTTTACTATTATGGTTGTGTCATCTGCAAAAAGCACACAGTCATGCTTTAATGCTACAGGTAAATGGTTTTTGTAGAGTAAAAACATTAAGCTACCGAGCACACTTCCATGTGGCACTCCTACATTTATGTCAGTGTAATGAGACTTATAATTTTTCAAATAATCGTTTGAAGTCTTATAAACTTCGACACACTGTTTTCTGTTTCTTAGATATGTTGAAAGCCAATCATAACAATTTCCTCTAAGTCCATAACGGTTTAGCTTATCTTACAGAATGTCATGTTGAACAAGATCAAAAGCCTTGCTCATATCTAAAAACAAAGCTGCTAATGGCATTTTTTATCTAAGCTTTCAGTGATTTTTTAAAGCAAAGTGAATCCTGCAAATAAAGTGGAGCTCTTTTTCCGAAACCAAAATGTTCGTCTCTTAATAAACCTCGATTATTGATAAAGCTGTATATTATGTCAAACATATATCATATAATATAATAACATGTTATTGTTTATATTACATTGCTACCCTTTTTATATAAAGTTTTAACAATGGAATATTTCATTGGAATAGAATTGGAATGGAATATCTGTTGTAGGTACGATAGTTGACATCTTTTTTGATCAATTAAAAGTTTTTGGGTAGAGAGCCAATAGGTGAGTATCCTATGGCTTACCTACTTAATTTATTTTTTGTTATGGCGGGGCTATATAAAATCCTTTCGTTGTAATAGTAAACTTTTCCTGTAGTTGCCAATAGCTAAAACGAGATAAAAAAAAGGACTTGCCGACTTTCTTACGGCTTCTTCTCAGTATAAAGTCCCCATCGTGGGAGTTACCAAGCCTTGGTTTAGCAGTTGGCGTTCAATACACGCATTGTAAATACTCATTTTGAATAAAAAGCATTTCATCTCAATCTTTATCTTTGGATGTATTTTGTATCACATAGTCATTTTGTAGAAATAGTTACTCCAAACGTTTTTATTATTGTCTTTAAATTAATCAGAGATACGAACCTTACTATAAAGCTAAGCTTAAGCAGGGATAATTGAAATGCGAGGACAAGTTTTGTGAATTTATTTTGTTCTGTGTTAAAAGGAAACTGTTGTGACGGATTCCTTATTACACACTGAGTGCTAAAAGAGAAGTAGTAGCTAGTAGTAATGGTATTCCAAAAAATATTCGATTTGCTTAACTAGTACTATAGAGTAATGGTACTTTAACTATATTGTAGTACTTAAAGTATCAATGTTTTCAGTACCTCAGTAATAAAGGTACTAAGTTACATTTATCCGCTGCAAACTGCTAAATAAAAATCACATCTAATAAATGCTGTAAGCGCAAAAATCACACAGCTTCATCAAATTAATGGAGCTTAAACAAATAAGATCACCCGCCTCAGGCTGTTCGTGTTGCGGTTGGTAAAAAATGGATTCATTTATTAAGGAGACAATGAGTCAGACGAATTTATATACGCAAATCCGTCCCCGTCACCGTAGTACATTTTTTCGTCTCTCATGTATGTCGTATACATGTATCTCATTTATTCATATTACGAGTATTACTTAATGATTGGAATATTCATAAATTCATTCTTGATATACCCACTATTGACTTATCATTTGAAGTTGTTTTTAGGTACTATTATGTTATTTTAGTGTAATAAAGTGTATACAAATTTGTGATTTGTATATTGTGCATTTTCAATGCTCCTTAGGTGATAAGTTTTAATAGAAAAATATATGAACTTTTCTGGCGTTCTCAGTTATTTGGATGTCCTGTACACTGGTCTCCCAGTTGAGCTACGGTGCCTTGTGAGCACCCGCCAAATCTAGTACTTTTTACATATTTATGCTTTAGGCCAGCGTTGCCTCACATAAGGAACAACAGTTGTAGATGACGCGAAAGGCACTCAATAAGCTGTCCAGTTTCTGTAATTTTTTACAAATTTTCACATTTGTTGTGAAGATGGTTATCTTTTTTGTAATTATAAAAACAGTTCTAACGGAGATAATCTTGCCGCATGGATATGAGTAATGAGTATTTTGAAATAGATCTTTGCTACAAAGACGAAGTGACTGTTACAAACAATATTTACATTTATATGTAGGTATATTATAAGGGTTACGAAGATATAAAAACCCGCTCGGGTGACGATTGCTTAACACTCAAACTAATTACAATTTTTTGTAGTAGATTGCTAACTAAACAAAAAAAAGAAACAAAATGCAGTGTTTAGAAGTTATTTAAGCCATGGTAAATAACAGATAATAGGTCCTTGCACGGCAAATAAGAACCGTAAAGCTTTACCAATCAACATATTAAACAAGTAACACTACCGAGTCGGAGCAGCAAACCAATGTTTTCATTTTTCCTATGTGTTTGTAGCTAACGAGCGTAACTCGGGTCTCCCAGGTACTGTCTTTTATATGCAAATGGATTTCTTTTTCACATTTAAAACAGTACTTTTGTCCTTTCCACAGCACCTAGTCTGATTTCGCCAGTTAGCAATTTGGCATGTCAGATGATTTAATTTGTATATATTTTTAAATAATATATTTTACTTTGCCATAATAATATTGCGCTAGTGTAAGATCTATTAATTATAAAAAATGGAAATGCAATTGTAAAATTAAGAATTATTTTTTTTTTTAATGTAATTTGCTATTTTTTATAATATCGCTAGGTCAGCTAGCATATAACTAGCTGACCCGGCCACGCGTTGCTGTGCCGACTGCAGCGCCATCTGCCGGGCTGATTTGTGAATCTTAACCATCCAGGGCGCCACACAAACGCATTCAAAAAAATCATTCAAATCGGTCCAGCTGTTTAGGAGGAGTTCAGTGATATACACACGTATATATACGATTCTTCTGTTGGATGCATTATGTCAGTTTGTCTGCTTTCTGTTACATTTATCACTGGTAGCTTGGTTATTTTCCTCAATAATAACATTTGAAGGTAATATTGTTCCATTTGTGATTACAATTTCTTCTATATTACGGAATTTTCATATTAATCTTTTATTTCCGGATGCGAATGGATCGAGAAAACTTCAATAATAATAATTGCGTTTATCGTTCTACTTTGTTGTATTGCCACCCTGAATCTCATACTAGCAAGACGTTACCTAAACGCTAACATAGTCAAATGAATATTTTGTTGCAATATCAGATATATTAAACTGGCGGAATATTGAAATTGTACAAGTTCACTGACGCATCTGTTAGCAATTTTAATACTTGTTTTTACTTCCAAGTTTCGTTTTTCTTTTCTGTAGCAAATCGTTCTTTATTGTTTAATAAAAAATCAGTCTAAATCACTTGGTTTGGAGAAGTTTCATATTAAAGATTTGCCTTACTTCGCGAAATTGAAAGACGCAAACTGTGCCTTGATTTTGTTTTCTGAAGTTTATAACTTTTACTTCAATAGAGACAACTTAAATACTTAAAGTGACTTCTGTTTTTAATTACGCTCACTCGAATTCTTTTGTTGAAATTACGTTTTATTTAGAAAATGGCACTTTTGGAGTTGAAAATATTAAGTCGTTATTTATGAACTTCACTACTTTTTAATTTATAATGAAACGAAATCTTATTTAAATAATTGTATTTAAAAAGATGTTTTTTTCAGAAGTTTAAGAAAATATGCTTTATAAATGTAACACTGAGATATACATTAGCTTTCTATCTATAATAGTAGGTACTAGCTGACCCGGCCAGCTAATCGTTGCTCCAGCTAAGCTATCGCTCAGTTATTATAATTTGCATTTTTTTTAATAAGTTAAAATAAAATCTATCTTATGTCCTAAGTTGTAACAAATACAGCAACATGAAAAAAATCGTAAAAAAAAAAGGTTGAGTTGTTTCGTAGTTCATTTTCTTTAAATACTCTCGGTTATATCTGATTATCAAATTTAACTGTTTATAAAGAGCTCTGTGATAAAAATATGTCTCATTAATATCTCAATCTAGATATGAGATAGACATTTTTTTCTTCAAGTTTATTGAAACATGATAAGGACTATCTAAATTTGAATTTATTTAAATTCCTCTTCAGGTATTTTGTCAACTATGTGTGAACATTTTCGTGCTATGCACTTCTATGATTAAAAATAATTAAAAAATAATAAAATTGACTTGAAAAAAAAGACAATGGAATATTATTTATGCAATATTTATCACTCATGTTTTCGCATTGTTTGTTCATTGAAATAAAATATTTTAACGGATGCTTATCAATATAACGACCATTACCCTATGGTTAGTTATTCGTTCGCGTTAGCAACACAATGACTATTCATTGTGTAGCAAAAGAGTCAGAATATCAGGATTAAATATGAAACACGACGCTAACGCTCCATATTCACAAACGCTAATTATTCTCATTTTGTTGACTAACAGTTCAATCAAAGTTTCCAATTCCTATCCGTTTTCAGCGCATTACCGTATCAATTAGTTTCTAAATGAGACAAAATGCAAAATGGTAATTATCTATATTTACAAACAAAACAGTCGCGTTTCAATACGAGCGAAAAGCCGAAATATTCCCCACAGAATTCGATATGTCATTATGTGATCGTTAATCATAGGCAAATTGATTATCAAACTAATCAAAACTGCCATAGCCTCTCTTGAAATGTGTGCATTGTTATATGGCACTCTACTATCATTTGATTTCCCTGGTCTATAGAGGAAATTGAGTGATTAGCGCCTTCTATCTGTGATTACGGATGCCATTCAACTTTAGCAAAGGCCGGGCGTGGGATGGGTAACTGAAACATTATTCAATGTTCTAAATGGCAAGTTTAATCGTTGTTCCTAGCTCCATCTGCAATTGTTAGCACCCACCAATCTGTAATAACTTGAAATGACGGTCGAAGAAGAAAGAAAATAGAAGAAACGGTCGCCAAACATAAAGAAAGTTGTCGTATTGCTAAGATCCTGCACGCACGCGTTAGATATGTCACCGTGACAATTTTGACAATTTTGACCGTGACAAACTTCTCTCTGGTTAGGCGGAGATATTGGAAGGTATTAGCACGTAGCGATGTGGTTATTTGGTGACATAAATTTTCATACATTGACAAATATCTTTATTGTCTCATGTGTTTTTCATTGTGGTAAATATTAGGAACTACAACTTTAACAATTAAACTAAACACTCATATAAATAGTTACGAATTAGTCGCAGTGCGAAAAGTCGCCCGTGAGCGCTGACTCTGAATGTTTAACAAGGAAAAAGTAACTTAAGCGCTTTAAACAACATTTGAAATTATAATGAATTTCATGAGTAAGTGTTTGCATTAGTCACATGAATATCATCTGAGATTTAATATTGAAGGTTTTGTAGCACGTTTTTTCTACCAATAAAAGGATCGATATGTTTTAAAGCGATTTAAGTTTATTACATGTTAAAACTGTTACTATATTCGTTACTAAATGTAAGCGTTTAGGAAATGAACACCACTTTACGTAACTTCGTTTGCAGTCTACGTTTCCAAGTGCTCAGCATTGAAACGTTGGTTGGTGCATACAGATGCCGGCTGCACCTTGGAACGGACGGTTAAAGTGATCGAGTCAGCAAAAATATTTGGGTTAGCGTTGCACTTTTAAATCTCCTTGCACCTATGCTGGTCACTTAACAGATATCTTGAAAATAAGGTATCTATTCTATTCTTTTACTCTTTGAGAATATCTTCCGAAACAGTGTGTTGGTAAGTCGCACTGCAGATATGATTGTAACCTGCATTTTCAGGCGTATGTCTCTCTCACTCTCTACTCTATCACATAAAACGAATTTCAATTCTTTGTAAAAAGTTACCAAATTGGTATCTTGCCAATGAAAGCCTTATCCGCCTGGCAGCTGGCTTTGGTTGGAATCTCGTTTATAATGAATTACCAACACTTTGTTCCTATATTTAATAACAAGTACCTCCTGTTAAAGATACAAGTATCAGTTTTACCTTTAAAAAGGAAACATAGTGACGACCGTTTGGTGCAACGGTAGCGATCCTGCCTTTCGCAACGTCGGTCCTGGGTTCGAATACTGGTAGAGGCAGATGTTTGTATGATGAATACGAGCATTTGTACCTGAGTCATGGGTGTTTATATATTTCTATGAATATTACATATCTATGTATCATATATATATATGTCTATCCGTTAACCTAGTATCCATAATACAAGCCTTACAGTGCTTACTTTGGGCTAGGCTAATTGGTGTGAAAGTAAGAAATATTTATTTATTATTGTTATGTGTTTTTCCTATAAAAAACAAAAAATAATTACTATTGACATATTTTCATTTAATCTTTAAATTAATCAGGCTTATTTACTCTAACCAAAACCCAAATGTATAGAGAATAGTTTAGAACAAATTGTTTGCTAAAATCTTTTATTATGTCACAATAAAGGAGCCCATAGTAACATAATTCCACCCAAGTATCAACAAGAATAATTGTTTAGCGAGCTCTTGTGTCGTAGAACTCAAGAGTGTGTTTATTGGAATATTCAATAATGACTTTTTAAACGTAATTTCAGAATAATAAAATGACATATTGGCAATTCAATCTTCAAATCCCCTGAAAGATAATAATAGGGCTTATGAAATTGATGCTTATCCATTTTCCAAGTATAAGCTTGTATAAAAAAAATCTTCGTAATGACATAATATTGTTTTTTTTCATCTTGAAACTGATGAACTACGTCACCATAGTTACAGCAGCAGAAACTTACCTATATAAATATTTTATAACATATTTTTTGTCATTTTAAGATTCAGATTATGGTATCTCAGAAAGTCGTACTACAAAAAAAAAATTAACTTGTCTAAAAAGTCAGGGAGGCGGTACTCAAACCGACAACCTCTGGCTGTTCGCTTGCTCTTCTACACTTGCTCTTCTTGCAGTTGATTTTTCGTGAGATGTAATAATTTAACAGTATAGTACTTAATTGACAAAAAATATTGTGCATTTTAAAATAGCAGTTTCTCCTTTATCTATTGTTTTCTTCTTGTAAAAGTGTTTATTACATTCGGGCACATGAAGCGATGGTGCTGGTATTAAACTTGGACTTAGAAAAACTCCACGGTTCTATCAAGTTCTCAGTAGGTCGATTGGAGAGCAACCGCCCGGATATTTTGAGGTTGCTGGTTCGATTGACATGAGTTGAATATTTTCTTATGTTTAATACTTGAATACTCGAAGTAGCAATGAAATATAATTATTTTGAACTATTATTGTAATGCTGTTGATACGATAAAAAGAAGAATACTAATAACTTCATTGGCCCAGCACGGATAGGTAATATAGACGATAGCCGAGCTACATAATACTAGATTCAAGTTAATCGTCGAAGAAAAATACAGAGAGGCGACACAGCACAACGAGCATGCAAATAGACCGATGTTTACGCGACGAATTCGAGTCTTATGAGGCACAATCAACGTTTGCATTATGCATGAAACCATCCTCAGGCGGCAGATAGCACAGAAACTTCCAGAACGAGTGATATTAATATTTGGTTGTCAGGTATTTCGAGTGTTAGTTGGTGTAATAATTACGTATAGGTGATTCCATTTCAAGAATATAGCCTTGGAAAGCAATGCCGAATTAAAAAAATTGTCAAACATCATAACAATTATACAATTTTATATTAAAATTATCACTGTTACTATGGCATCACAGCTTCATTCGGTGATGACTGTACCTGAAAAAGCATTAATGAAAAATTAAAATATGTTAATTAAATCAATAATATAAATACCTTGATTTATGAGAGTGAAATTAAAAACTGATCATAATAATAATAAAATTATAAATAGTCTCCTTATCGCCCAGTAGTGATAAAATAATGTTACCATGTACTTTTAAATAATAATAAAAACAAAGAAACACTTGTTAGCCAGTCGATGTGTCAAAGCTTCTGGGTTCGAATCCTGACAGCATAATCCTGATAAAACACTTGTGCCCGAGTCTTGGTTGGATATTTATAAATTCACTTAAACATTGATGAATAATTGTTATTACAATAATATGTAGAGCACTAAAAACATGACAAAACTCTTTCAGAAATATAAAAATAGTTTTTATTTAAGTTTTTAGTATGCAAATAGTTTTCATTAGAATTGTACCCATTGAAGGAGTCGAACACTAACTACAATGATGGACTGTATTCGAAACAAAGATATTATAACTGAAATTGATAGAAAATACAAATTTGTAATCTTATACACGTCAATAACAACAACCACAAACAAAATCGATGTATCTAGGATACAAAAAACTAGCACACACTCATAATTTTGACAATAATTTGAACCAAAGAAACTTAAAATATGGTTGCAAGGAGTCCGCAACATCCTCCCCTCCATGCAGGACTGCACAAACAAATTTACTAATCGACACTAATCAGTTTGCGGAGGAGTCGGCGAAGGGTACCTCCTGATGTGTCAATATCGACCACCCTAACTGTGCCGTCTTTGCCTGGGTACAATTTTTTGTCGTGGCCTCGTGGCTTTGTCCCTCGTGGTACCGATGCGTCAACTACAAGCACAACATCCCCAACTCTGAGGTCTTCACCGCGGTTCCCAGATGTCTGACCTAGAGGCTGCATGGTGGGTAGCACCTCCCGTACCCAGCGGTTCTAACGGTGGTCTGTCAGCCTGAGGGCTAACTGATTAATAACTAACTGATTATCGCCAACTACCGGTGACAATTTGCTGAGACGACTGCTCGCTGGGATCGCTTTAGAGTTGAAGATGTCATAAAACTCTTCAGAGAAACTGTCTAGTTGTGACCTCAGAAGAATGTGTTCTTCGGCAACTGTAATAAAATAGGCGCTTAATGGGATAAGAGTGGTTGATGTTGCTGGTTGGCGAACAAGACAAAGGCGGCTAGGTGAGTTTAAATTATTGCGATTTTTTTTTTATAAAAATAGCCGCAACTTGGTGAACGCGAGCTGTTGCACTTAACAATCGCGTCCAGTCACTGAAATAGTTGAAATCAGCAGTGACTGGTGAAGGTAACGGTATAAAAGCGGCAGTAGCTCCTACTACTTCGCGAAGTCGAAACTTAAGCTCTTCGGATGTTGACTGTACGTTAATTGTTTCCAGGGGCCAAGCATCCGGAGAGTTTAAGAGATAATGCGGACCACAGAACCATCTATGTCCGAGGTCAAGGTTCACAAGGCGCATTCTTGTTGCGTCATCAGCCAAATTTAAATCTGCTGGCACCCATCGCCAGTCGTTTGCACAAGAATTTTCTAAAATTTCTCCTATTCGATGGGCAACAAAACGTTTAAAGGTGCGAGCGTCACTACGCAACCATTGAAGGACAGTCATAGAGTAGGTCCAAAAAAAGGTGCGTACTGGTTTTTTGCGGTGACTGTCCTTAATAATTAGCACGAGACGTGAGGTTATCAAAGCAGCTTGAAGCTCCAAACGCGGGATAGACACGGGTTTCAAACGAGACCCTTACCTTACTACAGATACGCCAATAGGCAACACAGGCAAACGCTAGCTCACTCGCATCCGAAAATACGTGAAGGTCTGTATACGAATACCAACGAGGTACTTTTAAAGCAGATACTGTCAGTAACTCTTAAAACCAATCAAGCCATCTTGATGCCTCACTTGGTTGGAGCTCGGTGTCCCAGCCAATATTTGATCTCCATGTCTGCTGGAATAAAATACGACCTTTTACTACTATGGGACCCAGCAAACCTAAGGTATCATACACCTTTATTAAATGTGAAAGCACTGTGCGTTTGGTAAATCTTTTCGGCAAATTTCTAAAACATTTGTTTTAGGTCAGTTTCGAAGTCGAAACCCTAACAGGTCTGTGTTGGGATTCCAAGAAATGCCTAATGCTCGAATTTGTCATTACCAGTCAGGTAAGCTGCTGACAACTCAGCGCGTAAGCTGTGTAGTTTGAATTTTAGTGCGACTGAATTGTTCGAAATCCAAGACCGCATTTCAAAATGAGCAGCGCTGTGAACGGTTACGATGTCCGCAGCTAACTGAACTGCTTTATCAACATCATCTATGGAGTCTACGTAATCATCCATATAATGATTGTGTAGAATGGCCTTAACAGCTTTGGCGTAGCGCTTAATGTGATCTTGCGCATTTTTATTTTTTATAAATGGTGCTATAAAAGGACTACAAAAAGCGCCGAAAATTACGGCTGTCATCTTAAATTCCTTTAAAGGTTCACTTTTAGATGATCTCCACAGAAATCACAGCATATCTCGGTCTTGCTCCCTTATCCGAATTTGAAGAAACATTTCTTTAATATCTGCGGTCATTGCGCTGCAAGATTCACGAAAACAAAACAAAATTTTTAGAATAGATTGAAGTAGATCCGGCTCGAAGTACCAAAATGAAGGAGACGAACGCTAACTACAATGATGGACAGTATTAGAAACAAAGAAATATATATTAAAACTGAAATTGATAGAAAATACAAACTTGCAATTTTATACACGTCAATAACAACAACCACAAACAAAATCGATGTATCTAGGATACAAAAAAAATTACCAGCACACACTCATAATTTTGACAATAATTTGAACCAAAGAAACTTAAAGTATGGTTGCAGGAGTCCGCAACACCCATATTAAACAATTACATAAATGAACAATTTAATTGAACACAACGTTTCGACAGTAATTGCAATAGTAAAATTTAACCTGTGAGTTAAAGTTATGTTTTAAGCAATCTTACTTAAAAAATATCTTGTCTAGGGTGTCAACGGGACTCGAACTGAACTGAAGTCGACTCGAATTATCTCTCGGGCGATTGCTTTTACAATTGAACTTAAGGGCTTTTTTCTGGTTCATCTATACCGGATCGTCAGCGCTATCTCTTTTTTTACTATGCAACTACCTGCAAACATTGAATGTAATACAAGTATCGATCAATCGATAACGAAGAGACTGCTTTGAAATTACAATGTTTTTTTTTATGTTTTAAACTATTTCAGTTATAAAAATCTAGCAGTTTATATATGTTTATCACTGATTACCTTGCCAATACCGCGCTATTTAGATACATTTTTTATATTTTAATTATGTATTTTTTTGGGGATATCAATTGCAACCCGAGCGTTAAGTTAGAATGAGTAACACGGAGCGTAATTCGGGTATAGCATACCCTAATAATGATTGTGTGGTTTTCATACAGTATTATGTTTATTAATTATTTTAATGAATAATAAAATAATGTTTACTTCTAATTTGAAATATATTTAAGGAATAAATGAAAAAATAGATCAATTATATTATTTACTAATAGAATTTACAAAATTAACTTATATAGATTGCTTAAGTTACATTGCGATTGGTTTTTAAAATAGGAACTAAGAGTATCATCGACGTCGATGGCTTTATTGCTTAGTGCACACGGACCCGGTGGCTGCTTTTCCCGGGTAAATTCAAGATTGAAAACGTAAAACGACTTCGGGTCCACTAAAGCGTATATTTTGAAACCATATTTGCTGGGTTTGTTCTGCATGGACTGGCGGAAACTGCAACGGGCACGTTATGATGGAAGTTGTTCATCAACATAAATATAAAAATATGTGAACTGACTGTTTGACTACATGCATTATACTTCTCAAAAACAGAACGAATGGCAGCCAAATTGGCAACTCGTTTTCGTTCTTGACGTGTAGCCTTGTCATCAAACCGTAAGCAATTTTGAATAAATTGAAACCTCAAAATCATAGTTCTTCTAAAAATCTCGATTCCAGATGCATAACTCATCCACAAATCCTTTAAATTCAGACGATTTGAATTGAAACGCCCAGCTAAATACAACAGTCCAATAAAAGCTGTCAATTCTGATGTGGTGATATTAGCCATCATATATTTCTTTATGTCGCTCGCCTGAGATTTATTTGATCATTTGTGTGAATCATTATTTCTTGCAGAGCGTCAGTAGTAATAATTAGATTCTAATACTCACCAGCTGTTTTTTTCATTTCCTGACGTACATTAGTCCTTTCTGGTTCTGTAAACTATTTGTTCCATTCTTTCAGCAAATATCAACTATTACCTTCCCTATTATTTTCTTTGAATTCATGTTCTTCGTCATCTAACTTCTACTCTGTCCCACTTTGACAGTTCTCTCATTAACATTGTATATATTATACTCAATACTGGATTCCTTATAAGAACTGACTACAGCATCTACGAAAAGACGCAATACCTTTGGTTATCTTCATACGACATTGTACTACGACCAGATCTGTAGCCTGAAAATGTAACAAAACGAAACGAAACTATTAAAAATAAAATAAAATTAGCTTGTTCAAATGTGTTACATGTAACGTAAGGTGGTTTCAACGCACCAGCTGACAGCTTCAACCTCATTCATACAATTCGCCGGGCGGTTGTCGACTAAACGATGGTTTTCTCACCTGCCCCGCGCGCGGAGCATAATAATAGTTCACTATTAAAATATGAATCGATTTATATTGGTCTGGGTGTACCTCACGCTCGTCGGGGTAATGAACTTAAACAAGGAATAACAAAAAAAAAAGGATTAACCTAAACTAAAAGATAAATGCATGTAGCCATTAACTTCTCTTTCTGACGAACGACAGTGAGACAAGCACGCTCTGTGGCTCATTAGGCAAAGAATTCAAAATTTCGTGATAAATTGCTTGCAATCCACAATTTAGAATTTTTGAAAGTAATAATTTAATTTAATCGTCCAAAAGAGTCAACAAGTCTGAAAACTTTTTAAGATTCGAACAGCGTATTAAGTAAGTAAAAGGGACCAAGAAGTTAACAAGATTTTTATCTCAAACTTTTGTTTTGGGAACTACATTCAAAATTGATCTAGAATGCACGATCTTCATAAACTTATCATTTATTAACATTTATCCGCTAGATTTTATAACTGAAGAATTTAATAAAAAAACACAGTTCTAGAAAAAATGGTTTATTTATTCAATTTTTTAATATTTAAAGAGTTTATATATTTATAGATTCAATAAATTCTTAATATAAGACAACAAAGATGAACTATTAAAAAGTTACTTGTAAAAGTTCTTTGTTAGAAAGGCATTACTAAACACATGTAATGTTACCGAAATTAAATTTACAATATAAAGTCGACTACGTTTACACATAAGGAATAGAAGCACTCTCCTTCGTTTTCATTTAGTTTTCATAAGTGAGTTGGAACTTTGATTAGTTTTCATGAATTAAAAAGTGTATATATTCTCGACTTGGTCCTATTTTAGTTAGCGTAATGTCACAAAAAGAAGTCAAAACAAACAGTGACGAGTAACCAACCCTTAAGCAAGCGAAAGTTCCTTAACCTCCACAATTGTAAACCGAACGCGTTAACCATCGCGCCATAAAAATGCTCCATATTACGAGGGCTATCCGGAAAGTAGTACCTACCCGTTCGCGCCGTGCGGAGCGTTGGCGAATAGAGTAGCCGCCAGATAAGCTCTAACCCGATCAGTCGTATATTATCTGTGTGCAAAATTTTTTCTCGCTGGTATTGATTGTATTGTTTATGTGAGGGTTAATAATGTCAAGAAAGTAGAGAACGCCGCCAGTTGTGAAGTTAGAGCTCTGATTAAATTTAAAACGTTCCAACCGAACTTACAACCGTCTACTATATAGTATTGAACGGAGGGAGAACCTCTGAAGACAAGACGGTAGGTATGACCGGCTGGCGAAGGATCGGGCAATCCTGAACCGGTATTGCACGGTCTTTCCCGTCTGGGGATGCCCACAAGCCCCCGGGCATCCCACATTGTGGTGGGGCCCTCGGACACACTTAGGATTTTAGAGCATAACTGCGCCGCTTACGCAGTATGTTTAAAACATTTTCCTAAGTGTACATTTAAAAAAAATACAAACCTAAAGACATTTTTGGCAGGAAAGGTTTTGAAACCCATGAAGAAATGAAAGTAGCTGTGATTACATATCTCAATTTACTGACGGCGCATGAATATGAAGCTGAAAGAAAAACTAGTCACACATAACAAGAAATGCTTCATTTGGGGGGTGACTACGTAGAGAAGTAGTTCAAGATATGATCTTTTATACTAGTTTTAGTTTTATTCCATAACGGGTACTACTATCCGGGCGGCGCTCGTATATCATGCATATTTACATTTATGTGACCCCAATATCCAGCCCAGCTACTAATCTTAGGCAACCTAATCTAATATCTAAAGTTTCTGGCCTACCCCTTTTAGACCAACGACATGGGTTGTATCTGCAGTATGAAAATAAAGCTAGAATATTTAATCTGGCGTGAACGAGGCGCTTCACAGTAACATTATTTTTTATTATAAATCGCATGTCAGCTCTACGAGGTAGCGTTAAATAAAAATATAATATATCTCATTCACATAGGAGCGCGTTTTTTTTCTCAAAAAAATAATATTGAATTACTTAAGGCACATGAAAGTTTACTTAATTTAAACATTACAAAGCAAATACCCAGTTATGCCCATACTATTTGAAACCACGTTTCTTTTAATTCTAAACCAGCCGTGGAAACGGAATATAAAAAGAAGTAATAACTTTAATAAAGTATGAGCTTTTTGCAGGGACAAAAGCTTTTTATTCAAGGATATTCCATATAAATGAATAAGCAATAACAAGTTTAAAAGGTTTATCTAAATAAAGACCCAAGCCCAACAATGGACTCCCGCACAAAAATTATTATCTCAAAAATATGGCCCACAGGAGTCACGGCAACCACGTTTTTGAGATCACGATGTTGAGGGCAAAATCTTATTTTCAGATTAGGAAAAAACTATCAACAAAAGTTGTAGTTTTCTAAGGTAGCCTTTATCAAATGATGAATTAAGAAAAATCACAAAGGTTTTATTTTAAATTGGTTTTAAATGTTTGCTTCAGGTCTTTCCTAAGTTCACGAAATAAAGGTTAATATAGAAAAAAAATACTTATGTGAAGCAAGCCCTATTGAAGACTTTTCATTTCAGAAATATTGTTATGCCATGCAAATTTGTTACAACGATCAACGCCATGTTTTTTTAGAAAAAATAATATATTGATAGTAACACCATTATAAAAAGAGTGATCATATATCCAACAGTAAAATATTTATTTAGTTCTTACACTTCCGCGCACATTACACATCAGAATAAAACACTTTTTTACGGATTTATGCGCATGTTTTATTTTATTTTATATTTAATCCTGACGTTTCGACTCCCTTACAGGAGCCGTGATCACAGGATGAAGTAAAATATTTGTAATGTTCTTCTGACGGATAAAGGAGACTTTTTAGTAAAATATTCAAAAACCTTGCAAATCAAAATGTCCCATATGCAGGTGAAGTTGAGAAAATGCCAAACAACTAGACAGTGTTTACTTGAATACTCCGTGGTCTACGCGACTCAATCAGTCTTTGCATTATGCATGAAACCATCCTGAGGCGACACATGTCGTAGAAACTTCAAGAACAAACGAGTGACATCAATTTGTATTTCTTAGATGTTTCCTTTGATATAAATGTGTGGATAATGTGAAAACATGTTATTCGCGTACCAATTGCATTTCTTCTTGAGACTTCCTTAAATATACGAGTACATCAGGGTAGATCACAGTAAAAACCATAATAAGGAAAGCGCTTCGAATTCTGCGCTAAACCTGAGAAAAGTATATGTACGTAGGTATTTTATATTAAGTTGCTGTGATTTACGCTTTACTCATAAAGTCACGTTTCGAATGTCGTTTCTGAATATTTTAATCAGTAAACACATTGATTATTCAATGACACAAACATCACATGTTGTTACTAACATTTCGTATACAATATAATACATAGTGGTTTTAATGCTCAAAACGAAAACAATTTGCAATACTATTAATTTTTGCTAATCTTACTTGACTTTGTGGTGGCTTTTTAAGCATCTTATGTTATGTCAGTCTTAATGTAATTATACCGCATACATAATACGTACTTAAATTCTTACGCTCAAAAGACATCAAAAGGTAATACTCCTTTGAGGGTGAAATTTAAAGAAACTCCTTTTAAGTTCATCTTTAGTGAAATGTACTGTGAAGTGTAGGTGCCAAGAAAAATTTAATGATCATTGATGTTTTTAAATTAAACTAAGCGTTATAATATTTTAAGTTACTTATTTGGGGAAAAATCTTATACAAAATAAATATGTCGTTGTGAACATTGAACATGAGTGAAGGTTACTAAAGAGGCTTTTTATTTAGAAAAGTTATAATTACTTATTTTGAATGAATTCAAAAATTAATCATCTAAGCAAGGATAAAGTCAAAAGCCTATCAGACATAAATAAAAAAAAAACGTTAAAGTTACGTATAATTATACCGATAGCGCGATCTGACCACGATTAAGGTCAAGTCATCTTTTGCAAGTGCTGGCCATGGGATGGGTAGCCACAAACTTACTGTCTCAAATTTCTTTGTTCTTTGGAAGACATGATAAGCAGTTTGACACGACTGCATCTGCCGTCGTTAATTACCAAAACGCACTATGGGCTCATGTGATGTGTTATGATGTCTCATTCTCCATCTGGTTTTAGTGAAGGACTGGGCGCCAGCTAATTAATAGGCAGATACTAATTTAATTATGATAAGCTAGCTTTAGGTAAACAGTTACATGAATAAATAATCTATACTAATTTTATAAAGAAGTAAAGTTTGTGTGTTTGTATATTTGTTAAATTGTAAGGGGTAATCTCGGGATCTACTGAACCGATTTTAAAAATTCTTTCACCAATAGAAAGGCACATTATTGCTGAGTGTCATAGGCTATATTGAATACTAGAAAAAAATTAAAGAATTTTGTCCACCCGTGCGAAGCCGGGACGGGCCGCTAGTCTTTCATAAAATAAAGAATACAGTCGCTATATAGTAATACAAAATTGTTGACATAACCCAAGCTTATAATAGCCCAGGATTTTCTATAGATAAGTATAAATGATATATCTCAAAAGAATAATTTTACGCCCTATTAAACGATTGCCACCGCCAGATGTGACGCAGAAATAGTAATTATGCAAAAATAATGTGGACGCGAACGACTAGCGCTTACATAATCGCGCCAAGAGACCGTTTGATCGTTCTATAGTGCCAATCGTCGAACCAATCAATTACGAACAAGCGAACGCTTTTAGCTAATGCAATCCTGGGACATATTTCTTAGAGTCTTGCAGTTTTACTGCCTTTGCGAAAGATGTTTTAATATTTTACGAGCTACGCTTTGCGGTTATACGACAGATTTACGCGACATTTTTATTGTTTTCTTAATTCGTGAAATATGTTTTAGGAGCAGTATTTGAATGAACAATATCCTTAACAGAATCTATTGAGACCGTATCAATTTCAAATAGAAGTGTCACCGTATAAAAATTCACATAATATCAAGGAGTTCTGAGGCTAAAGAAATCTTTTTATTGAAGTATTTATTAGATAAATTATTATAATAGAAGTATTTATTTAACATATAAATAAAACATGATACTGCCATATCAGAGCTAGAAAGAAATTATAGCCTTTAGTTATGATGTTAGATTAGTTATGATGTCTGATGTAAATGTCACTGTAGTGCTTCATAGTTTTGGCCTTAACCGTATTTCTTTTTCGTTTATGATTCAATTTTAAGTTTTTCTATCATGTTTTGGTATGTTTAACGTGTGTGTTTTTTTAAACATTAAACAACCCTCTTTATAACGTCACCTTAGAAAAATAAACCACAAATGATATTTCATTTTACGGCCGCTCAAATACGTATTTATGTTTATACCAGTGGAAGCCCGGCATTTCACTAATCTTTAACTGATAATGACACTCAATGACTATACAGTTACCACTGCGGCAGAGGTAACTGTATAGTCATGCAGTTATCATGTATATGAAATATTCTAAAGCTATAATTTGTTGTACAAAGAATTGAACTTGTTTTATATATTTAAACTTGAAGAGATTGCGCTTATAGTCAGCTTAAAAATTCTTAAAATAAACAAATAAAAAATGTGTTTATTCTTGTTTTTTAATATGTAATCAATTTGATGAATGAGTTTTATTAATCTGAATTTACTGCATTAAATCTTCCGTTTTGACTACTTTACAGGAACCGAATGACAAGATAACTAAGCTATTGGTCATACATATGCTACTACCTTCCAATAGTTTAATATGACGTTCCTAAAAACTAAATTTCACATAAAACCGTTTGTAAAATTTTGCATTTTATCGATTTATTTCACCATTTTACAATAACTGTAAACCAGTATTGTATATATTATGGGTTTCCAGACAGGTGGAACGCTCTTATCTTAATCTATATTAAAATTAGGATGTTCCTGATACGAATAGCCTCTGTCGTCAAACGTCTGTTTTATATGAAGTATTTGTGTTTCATCAAATCTTATGAAGTGGAAAAAAAAACAGCCGTTGCCGAGTTTCTTGTGAATTCTTCTTGATACAAGGTCTCCCGACGTAGGATTTAAGAAGCCATGGCGTTGCTTTGACGTTCAATACACGCATTGTAAATGCTCATATTGAAAAAAAATATATCTTATATGCGCCTGCCTATATTTTCCATTGTTTTCCCGATATAGGAGAGAACAGTTACAATAAATTTTGTAGGCACCTGCTCCCTGAATGAGCATATAACACTTGACTGATCGTGAGAATTGGTTAATCTTCCTGGCCGGCTTAAAATAAAGATTGATGGAAATCCGCATCAGAAGATTCCCAATCATGTCAGTGGCCCACTTCATGTAGGGAAATACAGCAGTTTGACGTTCTACTGTGGCTGTTTGTTGCGGTTTTTGAGTATGCCCAAAACTTGCAATTTGTTGTCTTACAGTACTCGCTTGACATGTTGTATCTCAGCAGTTCAATTTTGTTGGTCACAGATGACGCCAACTTTCTGAAACGAAGAATGGAAATGAGAGTCATCATTAAGGTAACTGTATCTGTTGTTTTTGCTGTACACTGTACGACTAAGGAATCAATTAGGATTCCTGCTGTTTGAAATACTCGTATATAAGAGAAGTATATTTTATCATCTCTCTCCAATTTATTAGTAAATTGTATGCTTGGATATATGGCATTGAGTTGACTCAAAAAAGCAGAAACTATTTACATTTGTAGTACTATAAATGCGTCATCTGCGAGCCTTTTGTAAAATAATAAACAAACGCGTAATTTAGCCGGTAAAAGTGGTTTTATTATATCGTGTGAAAGACGCGGAAGAGTTAGAACTAAATATAATGTAACAGGTCTTTTATTTAAATCTAAAGCCATTTTTAGTGTATAAAATTAAACTTGTTAAATGTTTGATGCTAATTAATGTTTAACAATGATTAGGCTTATAAACCAGAACATAAATTTATGGCGTTAATACTCAGCTTAAGAGCAACTTAAAAAAAAAGAAATGGTTTATCTCAATTAAAAAAACCATTTTTTTTTTTTTTTTTTTTTTTTTTTGCCTGTAAAGTCGGTTTTACGGGCGAAGATTTTACGTGACAACGTCTTTTTCTCGGTAGAATATTTATTGATATGAATATAATTAAATTGCACAATGCGCGCGGCAGACCGATCATAGTTGAGTGGGAGAGAGACGCAAGGCATTCGGCGGGCCTCTCTCTCGTTCGGTGACTCATCGTAACGTTACCGAGCGTTACACTTTTTCATAAGTGACTCCCAGCCGCAACCTAATTTAAGACGTTGTCACGTCAAAAAGCAATCACCCGGGGGCAGAGAGCTATAGATTAGGATCCCGTATGACATCACAAACAAGTATTATAAAAAAATGCTTTAGATATGTAAGAAAACAGAAACTGAAGGCATGTACAATGTAGAGAATTAACTTTCAACAAAACACCAAGCAGCTCTAATTATTCGCCCTTTCATGAGCCTAACGTCGAGCACGACACCTAACGTTTTGTAACAACTTGATTTCCCAAACGAGCGTATTTGTGTTCAACAATTCATCGAGCAAATTTACAAGCGGGGCTAAAACGTGTGACGGAAAGTGCGGTACGCAAAACAGAAACGTTACAGGTACCTAAATATTCACTAGAACTGAATACTACTTCGAACATAGTATCAAGAATTTATGGCAAACCTAATTTACACGAATATGTTAACTTTTACTTTAATTACACATGAAGCTCGATGGCGCAGCGGTTATCAAGTTTAGCATATGATATCTGAGGCTAAGAAACTTTAACTTTCGCATTATTAATTCAGTAGATAGGTAGCCAAAAATTTGCCATCTCTAACTCCTCCTGCCGGCCTAGCATGCGCTACTTGAGATATCTCGCGCACAATTGAAGAGAAATTCGTCAATATCGACATATGTCTCGTTTTCTCAAACATGTAGAAAAGCTATTCCTGCTTTTTGATATATGATTATACTTTACTATTATTTACTTTACGATTATACAAAAACTTTAATATCTAAAATAGCCACACCGTTATGGTTTATTTAATAAGTGTTGTGTGTTTTACCCTTTTGTTTACTTTTTGAATGTGAATTAAATCAATTTTGACGTTTACTGACGAACTACAGATCTGTGGTTGATTGCTTCTCCTAAGTCTACAGTTTTTGTTTCTTTTTTGAAACCGCCGATACTTAAAAGCAAATAAAGATGATTAAATAAATCATTTGAAAGTAATAACGAATGTTACAGTAAATATATTTTTATATACCTATGTCATTACATCTTTTTTAGGAATCGAAGTAATAAGGTACAAATTAAATATTTGTGCCAATATATCGTAAAACACCCGGGATTTGCGATCGGCGATTATCGTTCCCCAAAGGGATCAGTAAAAAAACCGGGAATGGGACCGATTATTTATATCTAAAATTTAAAAAAGAACAAACCGAGTACATTTAGTCAGCGCATCATACAAAACCACTTAGATTTGTAAAGAATGCTAATGAAAACTACAAGCAGATTGATAAATGTTACCGCACAAAGTAAAATATATTTATAAAACATAATGAATATTCTTACTATTACTAATCCGATTGTTATGTATAATATTGATACAGTTTACATATTATTAGGTTCAGTAGGTTTATCGTTAAGAAGACGAGAAACTGGGTAGCCAGCGGTACCTACGCTTGCCGTAGATTAAGTTGGCGCAGGCCCCACTTACTTTTACCTATAAATATAATTATAGGAATATATTTATGCTTATAAAAATAAATACAAATATATATATATAAGTATAAATAAAATATAAATGTGTCATTCGCCCTTAATGTACTTTGAATTGTAATAAGACACCGCCATCGCTTCAATCGAAATGGCACACAAAACCACTTGTCGTCTCCTTCTCTACGTACTAACGCATGGACAAGAAATATGTCGAAAATATCGGTTAAAACGTCGACAAATCGCTATTGCTACGTTAGTGTTTGTGGACAAAAAGCCATGGCTAAGTGAAACTACTCTTTTGACATAAGACGTCGACTTCTAAGCGCAACCATGTAAAAGACGATTGACGACAAATGACTAAAACGCGAGAAAATGGGTCAACAAAATTTTGTCGTGTTCCGTATGCTGGGCGGGCTGGTCGCGGTTATCGTTAGGGTTACTTATTGAATTGCATTACTTTTTGCCATTATTTTGGAACGCCTTACCTCATGAATTATTAAAGAGTTAACATAACATTATATTTTGTATATTATTGTTGAATTATGTTTACATAACCTTCATAAGGAAGAAGACATAAGGAAGACTTAGGTGTCATCTTGTAACGAGGCGCCATAGCTATATTGGCGACTCGTTGCTTTCATTGCGCTCTTCTCTGGCCATTTTTCATATTTTCTTTTCTCTTCGTTTCCTATTTTAAATTTACTGTCTGTCTCTGTTTCCTATTTTAAAATTTACTGTCTGTCTCTGTTTATTTGTTTTGTTCGAAGTTTATTCTTACCAGAGTCAGCGCGTAGAGTGGTCGACTCACCGATAGCAAATTATTTAAATATATTTATAGTGCTGAGCAGTTAATAAGCTCACAAGTATAGTAAGCTCATAAGCATAATTCACAAGTTTCCTGTATATATATTCTTTACTACCAGTTCGTTTCTAAGTCTATAAGTTTCTTTAAGGCACTATTGTAAGTAGCCCTACCTTTTATAATATGTTTTTAGTGATAAATGTGAAATTGTTTTGTATTCAGTGTAATTTACCTTTTTTATATAATTGTTTCAGTTGTGCCTTAATTTCATTAATACAAAACTTAAGTGACTTTGAGTGCTTTTATTTCTCCGGCTGCACCCCGTCACACTGGCGCCCAACGTGTATAGAACACCACCATCCAGTCAACCAGTACCGGCGAACCGAACTACTATATTTTGAAGATCGTTGTATGTTGTGTGTGATTTTTTGTTATCTTTTTCCAAATTCTAAAAGGCTTAGTCGCCCCCCACTGTTTTATCGGCCATATTATTAACTTAATCATCTCATCTCATCTCATCCCAATCCTCATTTTATTTAATTTATAGTAGTTGACAATACAACTACATCTCTACACAAAACACTTACAAGACACTTTACCCAACATTTACTACATTTTACAGACAAGAAACTATACGCGGTTTCGAAAGAAACCGGCACAAAATTGTTGCTGATTCTGAGCGTCAATATATCACTCAGATCAGTGCAATTAACACTTACGGGCAGTGCTGAGAGGGAGTACCTCCAGTGTATCCCACATACAAGTCTTAGATTTGGCTAGGCACTTTCCTGGAGGCAATCCGTGCCGACTATCCAGAGGTTCCTACCAGTCTAAACTTGAACACTACACCTACCTAACACTAATTCTATTAAATTTATCTTAGTCTTACTTAACCAGTCCTTGTATAATAGAATAGATAGAAAAAATTTAAACAACTTTAGTTTCACTCTCCTTTCAATTCATCACATATCATCCTATCACTTAGACTATTATAATTTATAGTAGTGACATAACAAACACGCAACTACACACTACACTTACAGTACACTTACCCCACATTTACTACACCCATCAGACAGTAAAACTATACGCGGTTTTGAAAGAAACCGACACAAAATTGTTGCTGATTCTGAGCGTCAATATATCACTCAGATCAGTGCAATTAACACTTACGGGCAGTGCTGAGAGGGAGTACCTCCAGTGTATCCCACATACAAGTCTTAGATTTGGCTAGGCACTTTCCTGGGGGCAATCCGTGCCGACTATCCAGAGGTTCCTACCAGTCTAAGCTTGAACACAATACCTACCTAGCACTAGTATTATTAAATTTATTTTAAATCATAACTGTTTTTAAGTAGTTTTTAAATAGCTAGAAAATTAAAAACCTCTTTTTGAAACACAATCATTTATTTTTAATAACACTATGAATCCATCACTTTTAAATAAACCTTAGCTTGCTTATGAACTGAGTCTCCGCTCAATTGAATTTCCATCCGTCGCAACCGCTGAGGAATTTCGAGAATAGGGTATTTGACATAGTTAACAAATAAATAAATATTGTATTGAACACTATAGAATTTCAGGTCCTAATTAATAATATTTGACTTAAATTACAAATAAAAATTATTAAATATTTTATTTTCCTAAATAAAAATTAGAGTTTTTGAATCTGTGCATCATTTAGACGAAACGTCTCAATCAGAGCACGTGACGTCACGATGTAATAAATAAAATGTCTTGTCATGTCATTGTCATTCCGAACCCATAATATTGTACTCCATGTAGTTTTCCATGTCTTTGAGCAGCTGTAATAGAGACAAATCAGTGTTAAACAGGAAATGAGTGCGTTTAAACACAAAATAATAATATTGATAAATAAACAACTTTGCTTTAACCTCAAAATTTTACTAGAGTACCGTAGGTACCTTTAAGTAGCTACAGTTTTATCAAACGTAAATTATCAATATTTATAGATATACTCAAGTAATACTACATACATCAAAATGATCCTCGCAAAAATAAATTGAAGATTTGGGTGATACACTGGTCGGATCACGCCGTGCTAACTGCAGCCACTTTACACGAAGATTTTGCGATTGTGGAACGTGGATAAATAATTTAGAAGGGCTTTTGATACTTGTATTTTCACACAAAGGAACAGCACACATTCTATAGGAATTTGAAGCCATTTTTTAAAGAATCATGAACGAAAAACTAATCTCTCACGTATTGTTTACATGAAGACCATTACATCGTGACGTCACGCCTTTGATTTGTCACGTGACCTAGCGTTTCAGAGGGAAATACAAAATGTAATTATTAAAACTATCTTTTTGTTATTAAAATGGCTCTAAATATAAGAAAAAGATTTGTCAAGCGTATCTTTAGCGACTTTAGAAAATTTTGAAGTACTTTACGAAAATCTGTCAAATACCCTATTACTAAATCCAATAATAGACTCAGATTGTTCTATTCTTTCCAGTCCTTACTCCATTGAACGTGATCTTGATAAAATCAAAAACATTCTGCTTATGGTTTCTTCATGATTAATTTATCAATACGTTTAAATAGATTAGAGATTACTACATAACATAAATGACTTTTGCAATACTTCAAACGAATTTTTCATCCATGACAGCCTGTCAATCAAATTTTAAACCTCTTCTGTCCAACAATAACATAACTACGAACTCCTGGCACAAAATTTACTCAAAACTCTTTAGACCTAAAAAAAATCTTTTATTACCTACTTTTTCTTTATTACTTTATTATAACTTTTATTTACGTTTATACTATATATTACTTTTATTACGTTATTACTTTTTCTCCCAATTAGAATTCTCTATCGTTATTACTTTTCCAAAGTAATTTTTTTTTTTATATATATTACTTTTATATATACTACTATTTACAACTCATTCATTCCCTCATTCTATTACAACACATAATAATTACTATACATTAACTGTCTTCATAGAAGACATATTTAATTGTCTGCATAGACGACATCTTCAATTTTGGTCTTCATAGAAGACATACTTAATTATACAGTCTTAGTCTTCATAGAGGGCATTAATTTTTCAGTCTTCATAGAAGGCATATTTAATTTCTCAACCGAGAATAGAACCTCTAAGTCTATTGGAATAGCCTCATCTTGAGGAAAATTTTTCTTCCAGCGGGTTGTGACTGGTTAAATAAGCCTACACTAATTTTTATTTTTCATCCAGCGGGTTGTGACTGGCTAAATAAGCCTACACTAATTTTTATTTTTCATCCAGCGGGTTGTGACTGGCTAAATAAGCCTACACTAATTTTTATTTTTCATCCAGCGGGTTGTGACTGGTTAAGCAAGCCTACACTAATTTTTATTTTTCACCCAGCGGGTTGTGACTGGTTAAATAAGCCTTCACTGATGTAGGGAGCCAGTTGAGTATTCAATAATTTTGGATACTCTACCGCGTGGAGTCTGGTTGTCTTATTAAATCAACCATGACCGTTGACTGAAGTATGTTCTGGAAGTATGAAAGTGATGCATGTAAGGAAAGTGATGCATGTAAGGATGCTGGTCTCCTTATTTTCTCATTTCACAATTCTCATCTCATCCATTTTTATTAAAGATATTTTTTTTTTATATAAAATGGTCACATTTTTACATAGTTTTATGAAAAAATCCTTTTTATACTCAGGATTTTTTCTTCCAGGGGGGAGCGGGTATTGTAACGAGGCGCCATAGCTATATTGGCGACTCGTTGCTTTCATTGCGCTCTTCTCTGGCCATTTTTCATATTTTCTTTTCTCTTCGTTTCCTATTTTAAATTTACTGTCTGTCTCTGTTTCCTATTTTAAAATTTACTGTCTGTCTCTGTTTATTTGTTTTGTTCGAAGTTTATTCTTACCAGAGTCAGCGCGTAGAGTGGTCGACTCACCGATAGCAAATTATTTAAATATATTTATAGTGCTGAGCAGTTAATAAGCTCACAAGTATAGTAAGCTCATAAGCATAATTCACAAGTTTCCTGTATATATATTCTTTACTACCAGTTCGTTTCTAAGTCTATAAGTTTCTTTAAGGCACTATTGTAAGTAGCCCTACCTTTTATAATATGTTTTTAGTGATAAATGTGAAATTGTTTTGTATTCAGTGTAATTTACCTTTTTTTATATAATTGTTTCAGTTGTGCCTTAATTTCATTAATACAAAACTTAAGTGACTTTGAGTGCTTTTATTTCTCCGGCTGCACCCCGTCACAATCTTTTTACAAAAGACATCAAACCAGTAAAAATTAAGATCTTTATTATAATGGCATAAGGAAAGTTTCCGTCAGACCGTAGTGATCATCAATTTATTTCTTAACACATGTTCACCCGTTACACAAATTTTGTTTTAGATGGAAATTATTTTTGTAGTTTCATAGGAAAGCAAGAAGAAATGATAAAAGTTTTACTAAGTTCGTCAGTCCATCTATTTATGTGTATGTCAGTTAAGAAGGTACCTAATAAAATGCTGTAATTTGACAAGATTACATTTCAGTCATGCCTACAATATAGAGAATATAAAATTTCTCATTTATTTCATTTTACCCAAATCTCCTATCTAAATACCCATATTGTAATGCGTAACGTAGTAGTAAAATAATTAATGTTACTCAATTATTTTATTCCAAAATATTGGGAACATTGTTTCTTTCTTTCCTTTTTTCTCTACAATTCATTGCCTGTTCTCTTAGGTTATTGTAACTTGTAAATAAACAACTGGATTCAAAAGTATTTTTGTATCGCCGAGAAGAGTGTATCTTTAAATGTACATTTCTAGCCGTCATACCAAGTTCCGTATTGTTTGACAAATAGAAAGGAAACATTTGATCTACGAGTTCGCCTCACACTGGAAGTTGTAGCTATTTTCTAGTGAAATATTGTATAATACAGTGAGAATGGTCATCCTTTGTAATATACGACTTCATACGTAATATACTACGATTTTACTTACTTTACTTTCACTTCACTTATTTATTTGTGAAAGTCATACGTAGGTACCTACGTCTTCTTTACTTAGATATTTTACATTTGCACCATCATATACTTTATATTAACTAAATTGAATAAATATAAATTAATAACCAAATATACTATGGAACAATTTTTACAAAGGTTACGTTACAATTTTGGGCTAAAACTATTAAAAATATTATTCCAACTTTTTCAACTTTAAGTATGTAATTGACAGAAATTCAATGGCATTTATAATTTATTTAGTGTTAATCATAATGAGTGACAGTAAAGTTCTTAGTAAGATAAAAAGACAGTGACAAAGCAGTGTGGTTATTTTTTAAAAACTTCAAATTGTATATCAGTAGGTGTTTTTTATTAGAACTATTTTATTTGTTGCTGCGTTTAGAATATTGTCGTGATTGTATGTTCATGCGTCATGCTCGTTAACAGATGCTACTGTTAAAAAGGTCTACTTTTGATTTAGCCTAAAATATCACCTTTTTTAGTTTTTATTTTTCTTCCTCAGTAGTTTTATTAGAAAACGAAATACAAAACTGGAATAAAAATATAGTTTTTAACATTTTTACTAATTGTTGTTTGTGACTGTAATACTGAACTCCGACGTAGACCATCCAGTATATTTACATCAAGTTCACATTTCAATTGAAAACTTGCATAAAATAAAACGAGACAAAAATTTGCCCTTGCTAAATTTTGTGCCGGATTTGCTCAGAATAAGGCTCTAGCCGTAGAATTAGAACCCGATGGTGTAACTTGACATTCAGAATAATTTAAAATCCGTTCTCACATATCATTTGACGTGTGTCAAATTTCTGTGTGTCAAATTGTTCCTATTGCGAAAGACTTATAAATAACCGACTATATACATTTACCAACGATATAAAGGGACCTCTAAATACAACATAGTGGGCCGTAGTGAACATATATTCTATGGATAAAGAGCGAGCAAGACTATTAATAATAATCTCTATAGTATTGCTCACAATGAATAGTATTGTAACGTCACAAGCTAAAGGTAGTATCGATTTATCAGTATTAGTAGAAGTAGGCGGCTACCAGTTCTGTAGCTGAACTACTAAGGCACAATGGAGGTAAAAAATGAAATTTCGTTAGATACTCAGTATTAAAGCGGCTAATTGATATATACTAGTTAATGGCATCGATCAAACTACCCGACTAGACCCGGCTGTCTAATAAAAGCTTTTCCATGTTTGCGAATTAGTCACGTACGGATGGACGCTGTTTTTCCGCCATGATTTATAACGAGATCGGTCGATTTGTAGCATCAACCGGCAGCACTGTTTTATATTCATCGGGCGTAAACATTTGTAAATGATATTAGGAATTGCATGCACTAATCCTTTTTAGCATTTTGCGGGAAAGGGGAGTCGTGACCTCCTTTCACGGATATACTTGTACGAGAAGCAGAAATAAAATATCTTCCAGTAGCTACATATAGTCAAATAATGGTTGTATTATTGATTATACAGATATAAAAAGACCTTATTTTTCGTCGTATCAGTAAATAATTATCTTTTAGACAAGCACGTCACATCCTGGATCTCATTATCGCTTACCATCTGGTGAGATAGCAGTCAAATGCTTACCTATTTACTAATTTAATACCCGATTAATAACGATGCTATTCGCGACCTGGATCACATTGGCGATCCTGATGCGGGAAGCCTACTCACGGAAAATGATCCGATACGCAGAAGCCATTTTTGAACCCTTCCGCACTAGCGACAGTCGGTTCTTCTCGCTCACCTCAGTTGAGCAATCCTTCGAGCAATGTGACTCTCGTATAGATCTCACAATTTCCTTTATATCGCCATACTTTTTATCTTAATTATGAAATAAATGACTGTTGACATAAAACGTTAAAAATGCGGACAATCTTTTTGATTTTCAAACTAAATATTTCTTATATTGCGTTGTGTTGTAATTATCTCAAAATGATATTTAAGGATTTGAACATATTTCTATTTATGAATGTTTTTGGCACACGCAGAAAAACCGTGAAAGTATAAAGGGTATAATCTGAATAATGTTCTGCAAAAGCAAACAAGAAACAAAACTGACTCAATACCGTGGATCATGGCCTATAAAATACTATATAAGATGGTAGTAGACATTTGCGGCATTACCTTAAAAATTTAATCATGGTGGTCACAGTACGGTTGAAAATCTAAGATTACAAATAAACAACAAGAGATAATAACGTCTCGTAATCCAGTAATAAGTTTTTTTATTTCACGCAGCTTATCAAATATCTGTCCTTTCCGAATATTTCCATTTCTTCTCACCAAGGTAAGTTCCTTCCATAAAAATGCTTTTTTTCATAGTGACAACTACCTCAGCTGCTATCTCTACCGTAACTTGCTGCGCAGTGCTTCTCGTAAAATAACATAACAATAACTTAAATTCAAATACCCTATAATTAACCAAGGCTACCAATTATGACATCTGTCTATAAATTTGGGAACCCACACAGTATATTCCAATTAAAATAATATATAGGTATAATCGCCAGACGATATTTCACAGTTTAATTTCCAACGATGGGTAACATTGATTTATAAATTCGGCTCTCCTCTTCCAGGATTTAATGAAAAACGTGCGAAGAAAGTTTTCGACTCATTACTTTCAGTGGTTATTAATGGGAAGAGGGCCGCCGGTATCTTAGACGCTAAATCGTCTGATTTGATAGATAGGCGTTCTTCTGTTTTAATGGAAACAAAGGAACAATGTTGCCTTCCGCTATAAATAAGTAATTATATTATAGTAAATTGTATGGGTGCGATCTTTGAAAGGAAAGATTGGACTAGAGTTACATTATAGGTACTCAAATTATCTCAACATCATGTTTCTTCATTTCAACAAAGAAATTTCAATCATAAAGATATTTTTAAATTGCCAAGTGTTTGGAACAGAAATTGCCGTTTCGAAATCAATTACTTTTGGTGTCGTGTGTCAAGAGTGGATTTTGATTGAGTATTGAGGTTACAGACAACGGTACCGGTATCAAGTGTAATAAAAGATTGCGGCGAAGGGTAAACCTACCCATATCATTCGAAATTTCGAAATATTAAAGCTTCAAAAATAACAAATAATTCGGAAATCTCGTTTCAGACAATACTAATGTGATTGACTATAGAAGTTTAATACAGTATATTAGAAGGCAGTGTGTTTCGTGTATGGTTTCGCTATATTTTCAAGCACCTCCATTGCAGAGGGCATGATTATCAGGTATTACTAGGATAACGGGTACACATACATATGTGATACATAGATAAGTACATTTAATATGGTATCCATGGATATGAGCGTTTATACCTGATCCGACTCGGGTACAAATTCTCGGGACCGGATTCGAGAAAAAAACCGGGACTTGAACCCAGAACCGTCGATTCGAATGGCAGAAACGCTAACATTGAACAAAATGGTCATCCATAAAATTTATGCGAAGTTGAAAATAACGCTGATTGTATCTGTATTGTATTGTATATTGGTTATGAAGACGGAAGGAAAATATTGACGATTCTATTTCTTACGAGGGCAACACAGTAGTAGGCGGGATCTAACGAGGTAGCAATGTGCATTTACGTCCATTTTTCTTTAGAAAAGCTTCAATACTCACGCATCCAATACACTCCTTGCCTTACCGTTAAAAAACCACTTTTATGTCTCCTTTTGAAAGACCCACAACGTGAGCTCTCAGTGAAGGTAAAATAGATTATATAGCTATAAATAGAAAAGCTCATCCTCAAAGGCTGATCCTCTGTTGTATCTGGTCAAAAAAAAACGAAAATACATTATGAAAAGAGTAAATTACTAAAAGAAATGTTTGAAAGAGCCTGTACGAAATTCACTCATCTGGAAAAAGTCATTAAATAATGTTGATATGAAGTCTAAGCGTAGTCCTCCTACCAAATGAAATCTGGACGCAAAATTCCTTTTAGCTATTTATATGTTAGAATAGATGGTGATGGATTTGCAGGAAGGGCATTTCAGTCGAAATAATACATTCCTAAACAGGTCTTATGTGTATAGCGGAACGAGCGGATTTTCCGCAACATTGAATAGCCCGCTTTGATAGATCGATCTTCGTCTATTCTAATGTAAACAAAAGAAGACTGGCAGTATTGGGTGATTTATAAGGATTAACGTAACATATTAACTGAGTCGACTTTAATAGCAAATATTCTGCTTAAGGCAAAAGTTATTTTATTTAATAATTTGGAATGCTGCTGACACAATTGACTTAGGATTTCTATGGTCAATCAATATCTTTTAATACTTTCATCTTTTACTTTTCTTTAATACTCTTGATTGAGATCAAGATCAGATTGCGCTGCCATCACGTTTATTATTGATATTGCTATTAAATTATAAAAATGAAAACTATAATACGAAGATTTATTTAAACTTTATCGTTGTATCGTTTCATATTTGTGTAATAAATAGACCAATAATAACAAAATTTTAAAACTTGAAACCAACTAATGATACTCGATATGGTTTGCACACACATCTCGTCCCTAATATTTTGGAAGTTTGTGTTCAACAGTGAATTTCTTTCCGCTGAAATGACGAAATTCATGCATGCGTAGATAGATAAACAAATCTGCATGTTCTGAAAACTGTAAATCTCAATCAGTATAAGAAAAATAACAAAAGCCTCTCGTCGCAAGATGTGGTTCAGCGAATTCGTCAGGCTTAACTCAAACATATGTGTTTGTATACAAGGTGTATAAAATTGCAGCCAATCATTCTTCCCGACATTATAATATTTTTGGATGAGACGAAATCTAGGAAATTTTATCATGGATTTCACAAATCGAATGTTATTTTTCACTTTTATAAAACGCGTTCAAAATGGTGTTTTTGTAGATTCCAACGAACATACATGGCTACTCTGCGAAATACATGCAATCGAATGCTGCATGTGTTTCATACATTACACGGATTTTTTAATACTTAATAATGAAATCTTTTCACACTAACTATTTTTGGTAATCTTACTTGGCTTCAAATATGTACGAATAAATTCTTTATTGTTAAAGAATCATGAGACAGTCATATTTATTAAACATTAAGACAAAATCAAGATTATTTCGATGAGATTAACTTATAGACTAACTTTAATATAAGACTGGATTCTTACGGCTTTGGCAAAAAATAAGCAATTTAGCATTTGTCAGACCTTATTACAGCCTGATACTACAGCGGCTTCGTTAACAGTATTTTTCTTGACAGTATTAATGTACCTGATGTCTATCCTACGTTTTTTTACCTTGGATATGCATAAAAGCCTGTGTGTCAAATGCTTTCTTTAACTTATATGCATATGTAATATGTGATAGAGACGAGTATTTCTTTATTTACTTACTGAAGTATGGATAAAAGTGATTAAATCCATATTTAATATGTTATTTCTTTATATACTTGAGAAAGTAAAAAAGACCCAATCTCTATGTTTGGTCAGGTGAAAGTTTTAAATAATGATAAAAAGTTTTAATAGATATGATTGATCTAAAGTAATAATTCCCTTGATTTTCTCGTATTTGAACATTGGGGCATGTGACAGCGGTTCAATAGTTTAATTAGAGCATTAATTACATTATCAATCTCATCCCACTATACGTTATTTTACGCAAAAGTCGAAGCATAATCGTTAATAAAATTCAAAATTGTATCGTGTGAAATCACCTTCACAGTTATTGGCTTTTTGGCAATGTAATTCTCGTCGTGCCCTTTTTATTATATGATTTCACCTGGTACATTAATGATGGGCTATTTAATCTTATTCAGATTCTAAAGACAAGGGCACTATTTCAGGTCATTTTCGCAAAGGTCAAAATTATCCATTTGTCTATTAGGTATGTAATAAACCGTGTCTTCACATATTATGTTTTATAATACACACATATTTTATTTAACGTTTTTATTTATTTAAACACACATATTGTTTTAATAAAGAATGTGATAAGTAATTATAGCTAAAGCTTCCCATTGGGCTCTCGTGAATAAGCCTTTTGACTGAATAATGAGCCATCATCAAAATTAACATTCATATAGGTACATAAGAACGTAGTAAAATAGTTTTCATCCCATTCCGCTGGGATTCGTAATCCTGATACGGCTATTAATCAAAGGATAATGAAAATGAATTGCAGAGGCTTCTATTCGGCATTGTATTAATAAGGTACAACACGAATTTCATGTGAAGCTGAATAGAAATTATTACTTAAACTAAAACTGTCTTAAATGTAGTCCAGCAAGTCAACGTATAAGAAGATAAAATCCATTTCGAATTTTCCGAAGATGGGATTTTCGAGTAAAACTTAATATAACCGTTGTTGGCACTATCACTGTAGAAGACATTAGTGAATTAAAGTAACTTGAGTGAGAAATGGCATCGTCAGCCTGATAATAAAACACTCGATCACTATAATACTTTGAGATAATATTGTAATTGTAACAGAATAGCTCTCTGCATTGTACGTACTTACCTAGTATAAATTTGTATATTATATTAATTTTATTTAGATATTGTAGTTCTGTGGACATATAATTTAATGTACATATAGTTAAAACTACAACTTATTATTAAATAATATTTAAATTTATCTTAAATTAACCTTAAACTAAAAACAAATAACTAAAATATATTATTAAAAGGAGTCCCTTAAGGCAAGGTTCCGAAGATACTGGCAGCGTTCCCCTTTTGAATAGCTACCTAATTCTTCGTCAGAGGTAGCTGCCAGCTCTTCGGTCTCCTGTGATGTCGATTAAACTTTTTGCTTTTTCCTTAAAGAAATATATTAAATTGTACCATCATCTGTATCTTGAGTTTATTTAAAAGGCTTAATAAATTGAATTGCAAACTTTATTCATGCATTAGCGGTCATTTTACAAGCAATAATATTGAAAAGTAAAAAGTGAATCGGGGTCATCTATAAATTACGTCAAACGTTAGTGGGGGAGGGGTATCCGGAGTTGTCACATTGGGCAGGGGGTGAAAAGCTTTGTGACGTCACATTTTAAAATTTAAAATAGTAATAAGCGAAATGCATTTTTGAATAAAAAATTTAAAACAATCACACAACAACATTCAACTTCACGAAAAATTACGAGAGATCTGAATGGTAAGGGTTTGAGTAGGTTTAACTCTTGACCTCCTTTGATGAAAGAGTGGATCCAAAGTCCATGGACATAAGATGATTAAGTTTTGTATCTTTAATTAACACAATTAGTTTAGTAACGTTTATTGTTTCCTAACTAGTCGTTTGTTTTCTCTGTTATCTAAAATTTATTTTTTTATAGGAAGTAGGCATGCGCTTGACCACTATCTCGCCTGATGGTAAGCGTCGATGCGATCTAGGATGTGACGCGCTTGCCTAGAAGATACCTATTCACTTTGACTTTATGTTGGTTTTATAAAAGATCATTTATTTAAAATAAGAAAAAAAAATCAAATAACTGTTTCCTTTTGATTTACTCACTTTCGCGCACATTATTACAAGACTCCTTTACAAGAGCCTTGATGGCAGGAATCACGGCATCATCCAATGATTACGGCGACTGTAAAGGAGTCGAAACATCAGGGTAAAATATAAACTATGCGCTAAAAATAGTAAATAAATTGTTTCATTTAAATATATGTGCGCGAAAGGGATAAAAAAGTTCTAAAACATAATTTATAGATAGCTCCATATAGGAAAGAAACTTAAAACCTAGATTCAACCAATTACCACAAAACTCTTTAGTACCTTCTTTTATATTTGAAGTGCGTTTAATGACTGGGTTCAAAACAAAGAAATTGCTCTGGCGGTACTTAAACTTTCACCGAAATTTTCTCACTTTTAATAAATAATAATAATAACAATAAATATTTCTTACATTCACACCAATTAGCCTAGTCCAAAGTAAGCACTGTAAGGCTTGTGTTATGGATACTAGGGTAACGGATAGACATACATATATGATACACAAATATGTAATATTCATAGAAATATATATAAACACCCATGACTCAGGTGCAAATGCTCGTATTCATCATACAAACATCTGCCCCTTCCGGGATTCGAACCCAGGACCGTCGGTGCGAAAGGCAGGATCGCTACCGTTGCACCAAACGGTCGTTTGGTGCAACAGTAGCGATCCTTTGCACCGAGAGTATCGCCACAGTCAATATATAGCTAAAGCAGTATAATAAATACGTACAATCTAACGAAACGAAGGCACTCACAGACGCACGCCTCAACAAGACCCCTAAGTGAACGTCGTAGTGCTGTCAGTCGCGAGTGTCGTGTTGAAACAAGTGATCACATTGCGTGTGTTTGGCAGAAAAAAGTGATTGACGGCGCTCGCTAGCGCTGCGAAACAAACTACACAGTTTTCGGCAAGGAAACGTTTTCTAACTTTCGCAGCGCTGACGTTTTCCGCCATTTTGTGATGTAGATACTTAAGTTAACCTGTGGTTTTGTGGAATCATTAAAATAATAGTAGAAATCTCGTCTTCTTCAATATTGTCATTAACTAAATTATTAAATATATTGTTAATAGTTTAAAACTTTTTACTGCATTTGATAAAAAAATATTTATTTGAGGTTATGTTCCCCAGTGACCGCTATTTTTGCGTCCTAGAGGAAAATAGCTATTTACTATTTGACAGCGCTTACCGCTTAGCGATCGCGATTTTGCTTACAAGCGCTGCGTAGCGCTTTTTCTGCTTAACACACGGATTGATTTATCTTTGTTACTATTTATTAGAATGAGATTTTTTTTACACATTTCGAACGAAGCAATAAAGACTTTTTATAATGTTGATGTTTTCTTATTGTTTAATTTTATTTGTAAACTTCTTGATTCATTCTATTATTTGATCATCAAAAACAAATAAATGTATTACTAAATAATTTTAATAATAAATGCCACCAAGCCTCTTATTTATCTCAACAAATAAGCCTATTATGGGTACTGCTTTAACTGTACTTTTACTGTGATATCCCCCAACAAATATAATCATCATCAATCTATTAATGTCACCTTCCCTGTGGGTGAAGACACCGTTGGCAAAGTGAAGTTGAACACACTTATCGCTGTACCATCGAGTTCCTTCAATCAACTAGGTACTGTAACTGCAAAAAATATGTATAGATTGTCCTTTATAAAAACTATAGTTAAGCCCAGTAACAAACAAGTAGGTACCCATGTTTTATTTAAAAAAATAGAAAAATACTATAAAAAATAAACTCGATTCACAAATTATTCTCAGGTGGCTCAGAATGACTTGTGAGCAAACTCGATATTTCAGCTATTTCTTACATTAGATAGATAGAAGATAGCATTGAAAATTATAAAATCATAAATCTAAATGTAGCCGTCATTAATTTCACTGGCAAGTAGGATGCAGCAACCAAGCGGCGATGGCGTCTGTCGGCGAGTAAATACACGAGATGAATTTTCCAAGAAAACTATCTACATCTAATGTCACATCATTTATCTCTCAAATCAAAAACTGTGTATTAAATGAAGTTGATTTTGAAATAATATTACTTGCAGACATTTAATGGATTTCAGACTAAAGGTCAACAAGAACGTTTCATCTATTTCAACTATTTTAAACCTCGTTATTCGAAGGAGCAGCTTTTTGAAACGGCATGCGTGATATATTGTGTAGTTTGTTCAGCTGACAAACGAGTTTACCATTTTATTTGGAGCTTTGTGTAACATTCATTTTATGTAATGTTTCTAGTTCTAAAATTATTGTCATGCCCGCTGTCATTCAGTATTTTGACTGGAAAAAGCATTTGAAATATTGATTCCATTAACATGTTGATTGCTAGTAATGATATGCACCCAATTGTAAATACGGCAAATCATATAATTTTTCCTTTGTGGTTAATTATCAATGCGTGGTGAAAATGGCTTTTTATTTACTTATTCATTTGCATTTATTAACAATAGGATGTTTTTATTATAATACTAGCTGCCCGGACAGACTTCCTTCTGTCAAAATTAGTAGAAAAAAATAAATTAATAAAACATATTTCGGAGTGATCACGTTATTTATGTATGTTTCAATAATAAAGAACGATTACTTACAAAATGAAATTTTCTATTTTGTACACTGCAAGACTTTAAAAATGTTTTTTTTTAATATAATATTCATTGTAATGCTTTATGGTATACGATCTTTTTTGTTTGATTTCCTGGCGCGTAAACAGATAAAGCTGACGGTTTCCCAACGCGGGAGCGGGCAACATGCAACTGTCTATGGGATAAGCATGTACTCGTATTGTCAAGATTAACGCCGCAAAAACACTCAACCAGTGACCCTGGGACTTATTTATGGTCATAGCGAAAGCATACCGTTTCGAACATTTACCATCCACTATACATGGTGAATTTGGATTACGACTTCCACATGGATCATATCTCATGTTTTTGATAACAACTTCATGCAAGCCTGGATCGACTTGTACATCAGGAATTTTAGCTATGATTTTATCAACTTCATTTACTCTTGTTTTCATAATGAACCAAACCAAGATATGAGTATGAGCCAACCCACGTTTCTGCCACTCCACAGAATACATCCAGCAGCGTGACTCACCAAACACTGTGTTTCACAATTAAGCTATTTAATTTCGATTTCAACTTTGTCGGAAGACTCATGCAGTAATATCATGGCGATCAACCGGTGATTGGCCAGGGAATAAGTCCTGTTTGATTTCGATCCACTTAGGATTGCATGAGAATATAAATCTGCGGTGCCATAATGATTGCCATAATGACGAACACCTATTAAGGCATCTTCAGCGTATTCAATCATGTGTCGAGGTCTTCCAATATATGGTGCTGGAAGAATTGTCATCCGGCCGGCATTGTTTGCATTTCCTTCAGTAGTAATCGCATCTCGAAGGTGAATTTACTCTTCAGAACGGAGTTTGGTCGCTTCAATCAGATGAATGTCAATCGCTCTGTTCCTATTTGTCATGCATATCAACAGCATATTGAAGAAATAATCGCCGACATTTTAATATGTGATTGTCTTTATTTTCACGAACTATTAGGAGATAGGAGTAAAAATTCATTGAACCAACTTTTTTGTTAGTTTCAGAACCTGTAAATCGTGCAGTTTGTTCAGCCGTTTTTGTGTTTTACGCTTAGCAACATTCATTTTTATTATAAAGATTATTATTATAATAAATTCTTATTATTCAAGCATTTGGCTGCTAGATTTATATATTTAAACTAGCAGCCCGCCCTAGCTTCGCACGGCTAGTAGAGCATATGTGGATTAATTTTAAATGTAATATAATGACTAGGTATACTATTTGAAGTATTGTATTTTATTTAATTACGCAAATAATATATACTAGCAGTCCGTCCCGGCTTCGCACGTGTGAAAAAAATTCTTTTAATTTTTTCTGGCATTAAATATAGCCTATGTTACTGAGCGTGGGTGTAGCTTTCCAATGGTGAAAGAATTTTTTAAATCGGCTTAGTAGTTTTTGAGTTTATTCATTGCAAACATACAAAAACACAATTCTTTTCTCTTTATAATATTAGTGTAGACTAGTGTAGACATAAACTGATATATTTCTTTGACAACATTGATAACTTCTGAATAATAACGTGTGAAAACGAACATATATTGTCAAGAAGTTATAGAAGTTTTAGAAGCATTCAGTGGTTAAATCAATTCCAGGGACTTTTAAAGTTGACCTTGTATTTTGTTACTAGTCATTGCAAACGCTTAATTGGAAATTGGATCCGTTTAAACTGAAAAGACAATTCTGAGGAAACCTATCTAAATCTATAGGAAATCTTAATATTAAAAACAGTTTCACCAGTTTCATTGCTAGTTATTATGGTACATTCGATCTTTTCATTGTCAACTATGAGTCTTATACCATTGTATAGTATTGGTGGATCAAAATGTTTTAGTTATATAATAGGAAACCTAATTTTTACATTTATATACGCGGCGGAATTCCCAGAGGCGTCAAAGAATTCAAAAATTCAGTTCTCCTCTTTATCCACAAATGTGTACGTTGCCTCGTAAGGACGGCGTTCTCGTCACCCTCCCTTCTTGCGCAGCGACCTCCTTCTGCGAGATGACTTCCTGGCAGCTACCTCTCACGATCTCTCAATGACGAGCATAGCTCTAGTACACTTCGAAATTATGTTCTTCAACAACACCCAAAAAGGAAACAAACACCGGTCGTCACCTCTATTCGCTCCAAAAGTCTGTTTATTATAGGCGCATATGCGCTTATTTTATTGTTGATTTTTTTACGCCCCTAGAAAACTTGGGCATTCTCCGCTTGGAGGCTGATGGTGAACCCTCATGAAAATCTCACAGCCAGCTGTGCGGTTATGTCAGACTCTTACTAAGTAAACACCACCTGCGCACTATGTGGAGGTGCCTAAGAGAGCTTGGCCATAAATACATTTTGTAAAAATCGGCGCAGGTACTTGTATTATACCTCAAACTATAGCTAAGAAGTTGATCTACTATATTATGTATAAATTATGTATGTAACTAGTACTTTTTGTAGTAAAAAGCATCTAAATACGATGATTGAAAAATTATCACGAAAATATCATAATTTGTATTTTTTTCAGGATGATTTTCTAGTAAGCTAGCAATGAAAATTATACAAGTATATTTTAGTGTGCCATTTTAGTGCCATTTTAGAAAGCTTATAATATATACTTTTTTTTGGTATACACAAATATGCTATATATTTATAAATATATTTACTAGAAATATTTATCTCATGACATATCATTTTTGCGTATCTGAAACTTTCAATTAGAGTTTTGACAGTTGCCGAAATTTGCCGAAGGTCTGTAAATGATGTTATTTGATAGGAAATTTAATATTTTTATACAGGAAGAAAAAAAAAGTTGCAACTTCATTGCACAACATAATGCTATCTATCATAACATGAAATAGTAATAATTTCTTAAAAATACGTGGGCGAATCTATTTGTTTTATTAGTTGATATAGGTTACACTTGTGATATATTATTAATTGCGGTTTATGTTTTGATAATAATGTATCGAGTATTTCTCACCATTTTTAGTTCGCCTACAAAATAAATTATCAATAAAACACATAGGAAACCGAGTAACCACATAATGATAAATAGTTTTTATTCCCATACTTTGCACACGTTTCAAATCAGTTATTTAATATAAAATAGAGCATCTGCATACTGAATAATTACATACTGTTTTTCGTTCGTTATTGTCGTTATTAAAAGTGTATCTAACCACCTACTCTCTCGCAATGAGTGAATTCCAATGTACCAGACGCGACCTATGTCTTGTTTTGATTGAAAGTGACGGGAATTATGTTGTTGCTTTAACAAGTTATATACGGAATAATTTTATCAACTTTTCTGAGGCAAATATCGCTAAAATTGTCGCGAGTGTACAAAAAAATCTTATTACGAACTTTCGTCAACGCTACACTAAATCTGGCAGAAATAAAGAAAAATTTTTAAATCAGAATAGCATGTGGTTGAATGCCACATTCACAGTAAATCTGGAAGATCCTACTTGTGAATCTGAACCTTCGACATCGACGGGGAAGCGAGGACGCCCTTCTAAAACCTACGAAGACAGTTCCGATAGAACACAAAGACGAAAAAACAAGGAGTTGCTTGAAACATGTGGCCTTGATTTTATACTGAATTCATATCTTCAAGGATTGAGATCTCAAGGGGAAACGGAAGAAGCATTCATTGTCGAAATTTTACGAGTATTACCCATAGATAAAAAAAGTGAAATACGTCAAAATCTTTTAAATGAACCGGCACATTTAACAGCGTACTCTAAAGATGAAGCTCTCAGTATTTTTATAGAGTTGGACCTTAACATGGCACAGTATGAAAACATGAGAAATTGCTTAATTGCGAAGAACTGCGTATTATTTCCGTCATATAAACCAATTCAGGAAGCTAAAGGAATGTGCTACCCACCAAGATCAAGCATAGAAATTAATAATATTACAGCAAAAATAAAACTGCAAGATCTGCTGGATCACACTATTGCAAGAATTTTGAAAATCAATGGTGTATACAAAGCTGGCAAAAAACATTTAATGCTGTATTCGAAATGGGGCTGTGATGGCTCAAGCGGACAAAGTGAATACAAGCAAGTCTTAACTGAAGAGGATGAGTTAATTTCTGACACAAATTTATTTATATCTTCATTAGTACCTCTGAAACTTGTTGATATTAATACAAATGAAACTTTGTGGGAAAACCCTGTTCCATCATCAGTAAGATTTTGTAGGCCCATTTTAATAGAATTTTCAAAAGAGACACCAGAGAAAACTACAAGTGTAGTTAATGAAATTATAGCTCAAAGAAACGCTCTCACAACAAGCTTAATCAATAAAAATGGTGAAAGTATTGAAATCAAACACACATTATTTTTGACAATGGTTGACGGGAAAGTGGCTCAAGTTTTGTCAGAAACTTCATCAGGTGCTGTATGTACTATTTGTGGTGCAAGACCTACAGAGATGAACAATTTAGAAAAAGTACAAAATAAACCTGTTGACGAAAATTCTTATCAATATGGGCTTTCGACTTTACATTGCTGGATTAGATTTATGGAACTAATTTTACATATATCTTATAATGTAGGCTTTGAAAAATGGTCTGCTACAACGACAGAAAATAAAGATTTGAAAAAACAAAAGAAGACATATGTACAAAGAAGGTTCAGAGAAGAACTTGGTTTAAATATAGATAAACCTAAGCAAGGTTCTGGTAACAGTAATGACGGTAATACAGCTAGACGATTTTTTCAAAATTATCAGTGCACTGCAGAAATTACCGGTGTGGATGAGGAATTGATAAAACGATTTTATGTTTTACTTCAAGTTATGTCTAGCGGAAAAGTAATTAATGCTACGAAATTTGGACAGTATGCTTTCGATACAGCACAACGATATGTTAGTAAATATATGTGGTATTATATGCCATCATCTGTCCATAAAGTCCTAATCCATGGGGAAAGTGTAATTCGGCATTATTCAGTGTTACCTCTTGTACAGCTCTCCGAAGATGCCCAGGAATCAAGGAACAAAGACTATAAACGATTCAGACTTCATCATGCTAGAAAATGCTCTAGAGTAGCTACAAATGAAGACGTTTTACATACACTTTTGTACACTTCAGACCCTTACATAACAAGTTTAAGAAAACCTTCCAATAAAAAGTCTATGGAACTTATAGATGAAGCTGTAGAGCTAGTAGAATAATATAATTCTATGTTATTTTCTTTTTCTTATTATATTTAATTAATAAGAGTAATTTTATGTGTTTATTTTGTATTAATTATAACATTTAGGTCACATTGTTTAAAATTAGTCGTAAATTTATGATAATTTTTCAATATTTCATGTTTTGTATTTTTTTACAATTATTAAATATATTTTTATATGCATAGACTGTATATTATTTTAAAGTACGTTTATCTCAGATTACCTAAAAAAAAATCAGCTGTATATCTATAAAAACATGGAAGTTATAGATTTATGACCCGAAACCGACTCGATCTCCACATAGTGCTGCGGTTGGCTTGCACCTGAGAAAGGGTCTTTAGTCAACTGAGGCCGCTCGAACTTATCCCGCGAGATCAGTTGATCTATTGATGTTTTGAATCGGGCAACTGATCCCATGGATATATTTTATTATTTGTATAGTCACGAATATGAGTGTTTGACATTAGATTTACGAAATAATGTCAGTTTAAGGTCAACTTGTCGGATTGTGCAAATACGACTATATCTAAAACTGTGCGGCCTCTTCTCACCTTCCCTCAGAGTTGATTGATGAATGACGGCTCTATGTGATGGAAGAAGCTCCAAATAACAAAAGTGTCACGGTAAACAATGGTTGGAGACCTATACCTATCTCTGTTCTGAATGTGTTATTTCCGTAATTATAGTATACGTCAATTTACATTGTTATCAAGGCAAATAAATTATAGTAGTACTAAGTGTTCTTGAGGATGGATGATTGTGTGCGGCGTATATAAATCCTCGTATAAGAATTCTTCCCATCTGCTTTTAGATAAGCTCTGAAAGAGGTCTATAAAAGCACTTCCTTCTGGCAGCGAATATGTACGTGCGATATAGGTATCATAACGATTTCTCGTTGCTTACATAATCGTCTTATTGACCTATACAACAAATCCGGGGTTTGGGGTTATGAAACCCTTGGGTAAAACTCAAGCCCAGAATATGGAGTCACTGTAGTGGTGGGTCTTTCAACGGATAGCATCTCCGCTTGGGGACTCCCTGAACCAAACTTAATTAACTAAGATGTTGCAGTGGGAGAGAGATTGCTGTAACTTTCTTTCCATTATTGCAAAACGTGGATTGAACATGGCTTTAACTGATACCATCACATTGATTTGCAAATGGAAGAAACAGACAGCGGTAGTATTAAACAGTTAAACCGATTGGTGCAGTATTAGCGATACTAATGCTTATTACACCAATGTACCCTTGTTCGAATCTTAGTAGGGTTATAGGATTGAGAAATGATCATAATTTTTTGTTTCCTAGTTATTGTTTGAATTTTACTTTGAATTTTATCAGTTACATAATAATATATAAATAGTACAAGTTGCTCAAATGGGACTAAAAACACAAGTCAACAAAATTTGACGAAGTTTCTTACCCAGACACCTGAGTATATTTTCCCGAAGGATTTTGGTGTGCTGAATCCAAATCCGGTCGCAGAATTGCTCTATCACGTAAGGTTTATGAGATCTTATTCTGATCTAAACTAAACTAATGACAGTATAGGTAGTATGGAGAAAAATGAACTTCATAATACGATATCTCAGCAAAAAATAAAAAGAATTTGTAAACAAACTCAACGCCATTTGAAAGTTCAAGACTTGTACTTTAAGATTACCCCTGTAGTTTCTTAGGTATACTAAAAACTAAAGGATAACATAACCTCAAAAATGGGCAAAAACGGCGTTTTTTCACTTTTAGGTTAGAATATCTCAAAAACCTGACGTGATAGAGCAATTCTGCTACCGGGTTTGGGTTCAGCACACCAAAATCCTTAGGAAAAGTATACTTACGTCTCTGGGTAAAATTTTTGTTGACCTGTGAAATTGGTGCAAGAGGTCCGAAATTTATTGATTGATAATTTTATTTAAGTCTTACTTTGGTCTACGTTTTAACCATAGACCAAAGTAACACATTATGTATTAATTTTATAATACATAACGGGATTATGATATAACGTTTCTGATAAGATTTAAACTCTTTATTTTCTTAGTTCTAGTCCTAACTTACCATAATAGTTGTGTTGGCAAGTTTAAATCCTCGCAACTACAAACTTCATACACAATAATGTCAAAATTAACAAAATCTTATGACGAACATTAAATTAATAACTTGCTTGCTCAGTATACTGTGGGTAAATATCAACACTTAGTAATAATGTACGGTCAGCAAATAACAGCAGCTTTGTGTTGAGTTACTGACGTAGCGAAATTAATTTCTCAGTCTGCATTGGTTAGCCCACAGCCGGGTCCATAACTCGTTACAATAATAATGTGTTGTTGTAGACGAGCAGGTAAATATATTAGCGTTTCATATTTTTTTAGCAATATTAGGGCTTAGGACTATCTAACAGTGTAATAGCGACACGTAAATGCGTTATACGGGACAGATCGCTGCGATAATATTGTGATAAACATTTTTTGAAGCATGTCATAGTGACCCGATTGTTCACAATAGCCACATGCTACTTCAACAGAATGTTTCTATGACATGTGTCATAATAATAGAACGTGCAACATGATGGTTGTTAAGAATCCTTGTGAAGACTGCTTTAAACTCTATTACTTTTTTTGCTAAACACCAATTTACCATTATAAAAATATGATTTTTTAAAGTTTGCCTTTTATTAGTCATCGTGATGGTTACTGTTATATTTTCTGCTTCACAAGCTACTTATCTTAAGCTTGGAGTATTTTCGCAGATTAGGCAATTTGTTTTTATATTATATTTATTTTATTCGTTAAAAAGACTAACTGCTTCAAGTCAGTGGTTTCATTACTGGTATGCTAACCAGAAAAATAATGTTAGATGGGCAGTCTCTCAGATACGTACAGATTGGAATGTTAAGTTAGGTAAGGTGGGTTAAGTTCGTCAAAGCTCTTTAATCTGTACTTGAACGAGCTTTTGGCTGAGCTCAGTGGATCACTAGTCGGATGCTCCATAGACAATGTTTGTATGAACAATTTCAGTTATGCGAATAACATGGTGCTACTGAGCCCAACTGTAAACACTATGAGATCGTTACTTACTATTTGTGAAAAGTACGCTCGAAAACGGTCTTATTTATAACGCCACGAAGAGCGAATATTTGCTTTTCCAGGCCCAGGGTATGTCGCCTTTAACTGTACCCTCTATATAGTTAAATGGTATTGAACTAAAGCGGGTTCAACTGTTTAAGTATTTTGGCCATTATGTTACGGAGGAACTTGATGACCAATTAGATGTTGACAGTAAGGCTGCGGTTCCACTGAGGCGGAGTGGAGCAGAGCAGAGTTCACCAACCACATGGCTTGAAATCCACCCCACTCCGCTTCAGTGGAAATACTTACCTGTTTTCACGACTTAGCCCCGCTCCGCTCCGCCTCAGTGGAACCGCAGCCTAAACCGCCAACGCCAAGTTGGCGGTCCGCTGCACTATGCTTGCACGCAAATTTGCTCGCTGCAGTAACGAAGTCAAGATCACAGTGATTAAAGCATACTGCCGATCCTTTTAGACGAGTAGCTTGTGGTTTTCTTATACAAAAAGATCGCTTAACGCCTTACGTGTGCAGTACAATAATGGGTTTAGAACGCTATAGGGGTTGTCCCGCTTTCGTAGTGCCTCAACGATTTTCATGGAGGCAAGGGTTGATGGCTTCCATGCGATAATACCGATGCGGGTGACATCATAACTCAATAGAATACGTTGCAGCAGTAAAAGCATTCTCAATGAAGTTGATAAGTTTGAATAAGTTATAAGGGGCCTTGATTGGGTAGAGTTGAAGACATTGTCCAATCGGAAGCGCGGATGAGGGTCTTTATTTATATTTATTTTCATTGTTATGTCATTGTTCGTTTTGTCCCAGTACTTACTAACATAGGATATAAGATGATTAATTGTTACTAAGACATATGGATTGATATACTCGTATCTGCAATTTAAGTGAGTTTAATTAGAATACACGAAACTATGAACATTGACAATTTTCCACAAAATGCAATGTATTACGAAAATTGGAGAAGACTAAGCGCGACGCCATTTACCAGAGCTTGTGAAATAAATGAAATTATAGTAAAGCCTTAGTCTTTAGGTATATTACAACAGAGAAAACTTACATCCCTGTACTATCCATCATCTCAATAGTCTATAAGAAATTTAGTTGCAAGTGATCACTTCATTGAATCAATACAGTCACAGAATAAGTCAATATTAGTGTCATCGCTTATGGAGTTAAACAAGCGACACGAGCCCATTAGGTGGCTGTTTTGTCGAGAGTTGATTCGCGCCCTTGAAACATGCAATCTGGAGATACAACATACTGTGAGATTTGTAGGCTCAAGAAGTTCAGTCGGGTTTATTTTACCTGTCAGTAATGTAGATAGATTAGCCAAATCTAAAATATCTCTACGGACTTTTAGAAGGAGCAAGTCACGTCAAGGACATTTATCCTTGTAACTTGTGTTTGCCGGCAAACGCGTTAGCAGTTTCCGAAAAGGCAGTAGAAAAAGTATTTGCGGCAGACTTGAAAAGTGTTTCCAAAATTGGTTATGAAACATGAAAGAGAAGATGAAGATATAATACAATTTTTCTATTCACATAAGTTGGTTTTTAAATTTCTCAAAACATTCTAAATGTCCCTCATAATTTATTATTAATACACTAAAAGCTAAAGTAAAGATACAAAATTTCTTGTGCTTGTTTTTGACGTCTGACCGATGACTGCAAATTACCTAATCTATAAACTGCAAAAATAAACATAAACAAAAAAAATCAGTATTTGATAGAATCCTGACGTCACTTGACGAATGGTCTTCCATCAAGTGACGTCAGGATTCTCATTAGAAAATTAAAAAATCTGACTTTGTTCGCAAAAAATGCGATGAACAAATATAAGCAGATACTAAACACAACACAACTTGCACTTTCAACAATGATGATGATAAAAATGATCTCAATATATTATATATGGTAAATTTAAACGACAAACTATCTATTGCTTGATTAGCTGTCAACTGTCTGAGTTCTGTTTACGTCGCCTGTGAGGTGTTCTGACTTCAATGTAGAAAAACAATCTTTTCTATTGGCGATGCAAAGATTACAACTAGCGCCTCAAGCGTCAAAATTGTGAAGCTGTCTAAGGACGACACTTTGACAGTTTTCGATACAATTTACGTCACGGAAAAAAATATTTATTAAATATAAATCAGATTTATGTGGTTTAAGGTCGCGGGAAAACGCTGGATGCGGGCAGCACAGGACCGATCGTTGTGGAGATCCTTGGGGGAGGCCTATGTCCAGCAGTGGGCGTCGTACGGCTGATATTATGATTATGTGGTTTAATGCTGGACGAGACAATAATTATGTTGTCAATAGTCGATGTAATTAAAGCGGCTGCAGGATACACAAAACCAATGCTGGAGAAGAATTATTACGGAGTAAAATGGTGATTCCTGTAGGAAAAAAAGAAAAATTAATAACATATTGCATATACAAGCACTGGTACTGCGCACGTCGGAAAATAGTTTGAAGCTTGAAAATGATGAAAAAACGCTCATTGCTGGTGAAATCGGCTTGCCTATTCTTAAAGCAGGCTGCCATTTTTTCTTCATAGTTTTGTCTTTTGGAATCAAATGAAAAATTATTCTCGAATCTTCGTAAGTACGTTCGTTGAGGGACGCAACAACATTTCATATTTCTACTTTTATTAGCAACTGGTTTCTGTATATAATCGTGATCCATCTAAACTTAACCTCAACTTTAAAGCAGTGTCGTTCTTAGACAACTTCTAAATTTCGCCGCTAGAGGCGCGCGGATAATCTTTGCATCGCCAATATTGGCTCGTGTCTGCGTGTTATGGTACTGGTTCTGAATTCCATAACACAAGTGCTTTAGTCACTTAACTTTGGCTCAGAACAATGTTTGTGGTATTGTCTAATGGTACATATTCATTTTATACAGTACAAATTTATAATATTGGATATCATCAAACGACTCATTTGCAAAGCAAAGCCTTACAAGTTTTGGTGTAGATAATGATTTTTTTTTTTGTTAATCAATAAAAAAGCAAATTGATTATAATTATTGTTACTTGTTTAAATTTCGTCTTTAGGTATATCACTAACATCAGATATTACGCAAGTGGTACAGATTTTCACCTAAACAGCTTACGGATAGCATGCAGCTGTAAACCGCTCGTCTGCTGAAATAACAGCAAGTTAACACTAAACTCACAGCTGTTCTCATAAGCGCACCACTTGAAACCACTTGCCTGATTAAAGCTGAGAAAATTATACAAATTACCATGCCGACGCTGATTCGTCTTCACATACGGACTTAAATAGATTGGATTGAGACCTTAGAGGCGCGTAAAGATATAATGAAAAAATACAGTTGTGTATGTTTTTATCTTTAATAGTAAGATTAAATAATGATTATAAAAACAGCTTAATATCCAAGTGTTTTTATACTCAGGTGTTGACTTATGAATCCCGTATTTAGATGAAAGTTTGCCGCAACGTTAGCCATATTGTGTTTCTCACCTACGACGGTCATGGCCTCGAGTCCGGAAGGGGCAGGTGTTTATGTAATGAATATAAGCATTTGTACATGGGTCAGGGGAATTTATTTACATTTCTATGAAAACATCAAATTATCCTTACAGTGTTAACTTTGCTAATAAGTGTGACGTCAGACATATTATTAAATAAATTGTTTATTTTGCTTAACTTATGAATCTAAAAGCATCGACGCTAAGTTAAGTAAAGAGAAATATTTCGATTTAATGGCGAAAAAAATGTGTGAACTTTTTCTATAATAAAAAAATAATAAAATTAGTATTCCTCCGAAATGTCCGTATTGACATTCAAATTGGACAATGTTATTTTTTTTTTCGGTTTTAAGCAATTCTACTTAGAAATTCCTGACAAAACATCTATTGTCAAATCAAATCACCAACGTGGAATTGTCGTGCATAAGTCCGGGCAGACTACCTGTCTGCATGGTGCAGGCTATTATTGACGTCATAGAATATAAATATACGGATATTCAATAATCGTTATAAATTATCAAAGAAATATATGAAAAAAGTTGATCTCTGAATTTATTTTAAATTTATAGAATATTTATTTATTTATCATATCAAACCTTAATACCAATAATGTATCTAACCGCATTTGAATTCACTAATATTTGTCTTAATGCTAACTACACCCACACAATTTTATTAATTATAAAATAGCTAACTAGCAAAACGGTACTTATTGTGTAGTTCGTTTTTCTAAAAAAGGTTCATAATTACGTTTGATTTTGCTGAAACTCTTGTGTTTATGAACTGTATATCGCTCATTTGGTGCAACAGTGACGCAATTACACTTTTGGTCAAAATTACATTTCTGAAAAACATCGACAGAACTGTATTTCTTCTATTTTTCGCTGGAAGCTAATTGAACCTAAGAAAAATATACGTTTGTAGTCATATTTTAACGTAATGCTAATTTAAAAAAGAAAATGTCTTTAAAATCCCTAGCTAAAATTTCCCTCTTCTTCAAAAACACAACATTTACATTGCGTCAGTGTTGCACCAAATGAGCGACAATTACAAAACCATACTTAACAACTTTATAACTAAAAGTAGTAGAGTAAGTCAACTAGACTAAGCTTGTTGTGTACCACGTTTCATGGAAAAACCTTTGTAAATTAACTTCAGTTAATATATTCTTATTAGTATGTTTTTCGGTTGATTGCGCTTCACAGACCGTTGTCAACTAATGGACTCATCCTTCACAAATTATAGGCGGTAATTTGCTTCGGTTGATCGCATCACTGCATTAAAGGGTGAAATCACATAATATTACACCAAAACTATAGTTCAAATAGTTATAGCATAATATTATTTCATCGAATATATATATATAAAATCAGACAATAACATAAAATAGAGAATTTATTTATTTTTTAGTCTTTAAAAAATCAAAGCTACACTTTTTATATTAAGGCGTTAAAAACAATTTAAATTTTTGAATAAAACACCATTTTACGGATTTTGGGCATATTTTATTTTTTTTTATATTTAATCCTGAAGTTTCGACTCCTTTACAGGAGCCGTGATCACAGGATGAGGATCAGTCATCCTGTGATCATAAATATAAAATAAAAAAAACTGGTTGGTTGCCTGTAAAGTCGGTATACGGGCGAAAGTTTTACGTGACAACGACTTTGAGTGGTAAAATAATTTTAATGTGAATATTCATTCGTATAGTAGGAAGAAGGATGAAATAATAGTAACAATTTAAAACATTTATTTATACAAAGAATTATATTTAAAACATTAATTTATAGGCACGCGTCCCTTCCACTTTTTATGTCTGTCTCTCTCGCTCTTAGGCGGGCTAACCATGCCCGAGTGGAAGGGACGCGTGCCTCTCACTCGCTCTCATTGTAAGCGCATAACGTGAGCGGAGCGTAACGCAGTTTCTTGAAGTGTCACCCGGCAAACCAATTTATAAGACGTTGTCACGTCAATAAAATATGCGCAAAATCCGTAAAAAAGTGTTTTATTCAAATGTGTAATACGCGCGGAAGTGTAAGAACTAAACACTTTAAATTGTTTAAAGAATGTATTTTAGTCGCCTGTAATTTAAAAACCGTTTTTCGTTTAAGATAACCTTATTTTTATTTCTTTTTATTTGATAAAGGAAATTTCTAAACTTATGTAAACTGCCTAGTTTAAATTCTGAAAACTCTCCGCTCGCAACCATCAGTACGGAGTCGCGCTTTGTATATTTTAAATTTATTGAGCTCCTTATGACAAACTTTTTTAGCTAAATTAGTTTCGCTCTCACTTCGGTTCCTCTAGGCAAGTAACAAAGTTTTTGTGTGCTTGTCCGCTTTAATAATTTAAATTGTAAGTTCTCAACATGGTGATGATGACTCTTGTGGGCGTTTAATTATTAATAACATTCTCTGGGCATTAAGTTGGCACGAGGTGGCGTGGGCAGATTAAAAAATATATTGTAAAGGAGAAATAAAAACAGCTAATCACGTCACGTACTAAACTAAAAATTTACAAGGATTAATTTCTGTTAATTATAGAAACATCCACTGGATTAAATTTTAAATTATTCCAATATTCTATAAAATAATTATTATAAATATTATCACGTGAGCGAGAATTCACGCACTTTATTCATGTAACATATTGAGCATTTGACCTTTATAGATTGTTTTATAACATCAATTCAAACTTCAAGGTTGTGACTTAAACTACATTATTACAGAAATAGCATTGCAGCTGCTTTCTTATCTAAACCACTTTAATACTAAGAAATATCAGCAAACAGGTCAATAACAAAGACTTGCTTGCTTACACAAGCATGGCTGCAGAGGTTTGTCAACACTTTGAAAACCACCACAATAATTTCATGGAACGATATCAGGATATTTTATACGTGAACATTGAATCCTTTTTCAAACAACAACATGGTGGAATCATTCCAGTTAAAAGAAGAAATAATAGTACTGACAAATCAGGAAATAAATTTTAATTCAAGAATGGCTAAACCAAGGATTTTGGCTGCAGAAGCCGATTTCATAACTGTACCCAAGATTACGGACGATTTGTATATTTTGTGTTATTTAAGCATTTGACAGCTATATTTAATCTCAAATCAAATTATTACTAGAAAGAATTCAATTTTTCTTTAGTTGATTTCATTATGGGACGATTGTCAAACGATTTCTTGCTATTTGGCTGAACATGGATTTAACGCCCTAGCAATGTTGGTAACTAAAAAGAAAAAAGTTATTTAGTTAGTTAGTTATTCAAAATTTTTAAACACTTGGATACAACTTATTATCTTTGATTGAATAAGCATATGATTCAATTATAGAAAGTAGGTATTGTCATAGTAACAGTTTAGTAGCCTAAGTATAGGCTGTAACGAGGCGCCATAGCTATATTGGCGACTCGTTGCGTTCATTGCGCTCTTCTCTGGCCATTTTTCATATTTTCTTTTCTCTTCGTTTCCTATTTTAAATTTACTGTCTGTCTCTGTTTATTTGTTTTGTTCGAAGTTTATTCTTACCAGAGTCAGCGCGTAGAGTGGTTGACTCACCGATAACAAATTATTTAAATATATTTATAGTGCTGAGCAGTTATAATAAGCTCACAAGTATAATAAGCTCATAAGCATAATTCACAAGTTTCCTATATATATATTCTGTACCACCAGTTCCTGTTTATAAGTCTATAAGTTTCTTTAAGGCACTATTGTAAGTAGCCCTACCTTTTATAATATGTTTTTAGTGATAAATGTGAAATTGTTTTTGTATTCAGTGTAATTTACCTTTTTTTATATAATTGTTTCAGTTGTGCCTTAATTCCTTAAATATAAAACAAGTGACCTAAACGAGCTTTTATTTCTCCGGCTGCACCCCGTCACAAGGCTACATAATGGCAGCCGGACGAAGTAACTGTTCAAATCAAACATTTTTACAATGTTAAGTGTTTGTTGAATAGTAGTACAACGGTTAACTTATACACAGGTTATACCTATCGTTTGAAGTAAAATTAAGTAATGCAACGATAAAACATTTTTATTTCAACAAGTATGATTTTTCATTATGCCATAATAATAATATTTATTTTTTGATACTATTTTTTCTATTTTTAATACAACCGTTTAGAATGAAAACCCACTGGAATATATAATAGAGAAATTTCTAAGCAATTAATTGTTAAATTATCCCCTAGACTGACTCAGGGATGTTGCGTAAAAGCCTTCCCGTGTATCAAAGTTCTCTTGTCTACTCAGTTCAGGTGGAACTCAATTCAGGGCAGATTCTCACAAATACTTTTTGAGAAGCGATTCGATTGAAAAACTTTAGCTAGGTGAAAGTCAAAATGTGTGGTAAAGTTACTGAGATTAGGGTACGTAAAGTTTAGAGTTCACAGTATAGTCGTGATTTAGCCACGAAGTTTGCTCGAGAGCACACTCACGGTAATATATTAACATTTTACACACTTCACAGTAGGTTGAGAATCGTTTGTGTGTACAGCTAATTAAAGTTAGTGGTTTTAGAAATGTTACAATTAAAATAAGATAAAAAGGTTTAATTTAAATATAGGCTAAAGTACCTACTACTTAAAATGGGGGAATTATCATGCTTTTACAAAATTATCTTCACTAACTTACCAGCCCACTCTAGCAAATATCGTATTTTAATTGATGTGCTAAAGTTTAATAAATAAAAATAGAATGGAGAAATTTAATAGCTTTGTATAGTTTTTTTTATTTATCAGTTAAGATTGCTAGATTTAATACCTTAACCTTAATAGCTTAACCTTAATACATTAAGAAAAATATTAATTTGTGTAGGTGGGACTCGAAGCCACATCCCCTCGCTATACGGGCAAGTAACCTTCCAATTGAGCTACCGACATCTTGAAAGCTCGTCGAATCATTGTAAGTATTTCTTAAGCTTACGTCAGCGTTATCTCTTCATGTTCTATACTTTGTCCAATGTAGGATGATACTTTTGACAGTTGACATCTATATAGAGGCTATAAGGTTGCTATTGCGATGTCAAGCCAAACATTAGGAAACAATCGCAACCTTAGTACGTAGCAATAAGGAAGTGACACCTGTCAAAAGTATCATCCTACATTGGACAAAGTATAGGTACTACATATATACCTATAACATCGAATGTTATACTTTTACAAGTACACAACAGTCTATAAAGAAGAAACTAATCTAAAACTCGCGCGTTTGGCCTATAATTGCTGAGGTTAAGCAACTTTCGCTTTATCGATCATCAGGTAGGTAAACAAAAATGCATCAAAAAAGTTGCACATCGACTGCACATCCAATCGTACAGCTAACTAGACTTGCGTGATGGATGATAGAGCATTCTACCTACGGCCTAGGGCGATGACTATAATGATGATTCTTACTGCGATTCTACAAGTTCAAAAAGAAATGCCTCTTAATAGATTTAAGATATAGCTGTATAGGTGGCTAAAGTTATATTACTTGGTCCATAAATACGTGAACTCTAAAAATTCAATATAAATGTTATTAAAATGTCGGAGTATTTCAATTTTCATGTGGCATTTTTTTTAGAACATTATTTTAAATATTTAATATTTATTCATATATAATTGACTATGCCGTCGTTTAATAAAAAGTTTAAATGATTTAAATATTATTTGTATGCTATTGTCTTAGCTGATTAGGTTTTAACTACTAGAATATGGTTTTGTAACTGTTTGCTATCTTTATTCTACCCTATTCAAAAGCAAATAAATTAATTCATTCGGTTGTCGGGTGTTGAACGCAGTAACTAAAGGACAAGTGAGAGCAGGGGTCTAATCTAATCACATACAATCAAACCTAAACGCATATGTATATATTAGCCGTGTCGTGTCCGGTAGAGTTGAGTAGCATTATCCCTTCACACTAAAAGAAATGTTGACATAAAAGACGACTAATGATACTGGAGGCAATTACTATACTACTTCGGTAGACCACCAAAAAGATTTATACTTTCTGAAATAAATAAATATTTCTTACACTCACACCAATTAGCCTAGCCCAAAGTAAGCACTGTAAGGCTTGTGTTATGGATACTAGGGTAACGGATAAACATACATATGTAATATTCATAAAAATATATATAAACAGCCATGACTCAGGTACAAATGTTCGTACTCATCATACAAACATCTGCACCTTCCGGGATTCGAACCCAGGACCATCGGTGCGAAATGCAGGATCGTTAATATTACCTAAAATAATTTCATGAAAATGAGTTTCTTTATTATAAACTATTCTGCCTTGAAAATTTGTATAAAATATCGTGCGCGTTATCGCTTTCGAATCCGGAAATGAGAAGGGATTTCTATTTCCCAGCCACAAAATGATCTGAAAGTGAAATTCACGGGATTTTTTGCAATAAAAACGTATCATTTTACCTCATCATCGACTTATTAATACAGGCCTTCTTTTTGCATGAAAAGTACGTAGATAAAATTTCATAAGTGTCTGTTAATCCCAAAAACCTTAGAATTATAATCATTTTTTAAGGCTAGCCAAATTATTCAGAAGTTACCAATGTTGGATACAAATAAATATTTTAGTTTGTTTTATGTATGTAATTTCTACGTAATAAAATTCATTACAATACTTCATGCAGTGTACACATTATAATACATGTGTACGTCCTGATGATGATCCTACAACAAACAAACACATGTAGGTAGGCATTCGAATACGGGGCGGGTCGCTAGTATGTTGTGTATAACAAGTAGCTGCACATGGCATGCTTTGCAATGCTCTATTCTTTTGTCTTTTTTGCTGTCTATACATGTAAACCTTCCCTGGCATGCTTACAACAAAGTTTCATCACAAACTGAACAATACTTTCGGAACACATAGGGAACAAACATACTACCATTAATCTATAATCTAAGATCACAAATTTGTTGTTTGTCTGTCCGCTCTTTTTCCCGCTCTTTTTCCATTGTATACGCGTTACCATAGCAACGCGTTACCGGTTCAGCTAGTATTTATTGATATGCACATAAGCCTCACTGTCACTTACGTACAATACCCAGCAAAAGATACACACAATGATACGGATAGAATTGTATCCGAGTTCGGATATGATTGGTTTAACAAAACTTTTTTGTGGTTCAGGCGGCTTTGGATTCTTTTCAAAGTTTCTTGAACATATTTCTTTTTTACTCGCGGTTCCCTTTATGACACTTTACGCTTCCAAAGACAAATAAGAAAACATCTCACTTTTATTGTTATTCGCTAACAAGTAAAACTTTTAATGACGTTATATCTATCTGTAACACGAAGGTTTTGCTGGGATAGTGACATTTTTTGTTTTTTTTCTATATTAATATAAATATTTAAAAACCGAATTTTACCGAAGTATTTACAACCTCACGACTGCGGGCAGATTGTTTTTTAATGTTAACCATAGAGATAAAAAGAATAACGGGTTAAGATTTGAAATATCGTAACGTCCTGTAAGCAATAACACTCACTATTTATCTCTGCGCTGTAGAACAACTTTCTACGTGCTTTCGTATAACATATCATAACAATATAAAAATGATGATGAAATATAAAACAGACCATTTATCGTCTGTTTATTTCAGGTCAGTTAATCTCTACTATATAAAAGAAGGACTTTGTGTGTTTGTTACCATATATAGTTACCATAGTTACCATAAGCCTAAGAATAACAGTTTTGACGTGACAACGTCTTATAAATTGGTTTGCCGGGTGACACTTCAAGAAACTGCGTTACGCTCCGCTCACGTTATGCGCTTACAATGAGAGCGAGTGAGAGGCACGCGTCCCTTCCACTCGGGCATGGTTAGCCCGCCTAAGAGCGAGAGAGACAGACATAAAAAGTGGAAGGGACGCGTGCCTATAAATTAATGTTTTAAATATAATTCTTTGTATAAATAAATGTTTTAAATTGTTACTATTATTTCATCTTTCTTCCTACTATACGAATGAATATTCACATTAAAATTATTTTACCACTCAAAGTCGTTGTCACGTAAAACTTTCGCCCGTATACCGACTTTACAGGCAACCAACCAGTTTTTTATAATCAATTAACGTTACCATAGCAACGCGTTATACCAGCAACGCGTGGCCGGGTTTGCTAGTCGTATATAAAAGAAATATAACATTTTTCTACTTTGAAATACCTATTTAAAAATTGTTTTATATAACCATTTCTTAAAAGATTTAAGAGAACTGACAACGACTAATGGGCGGGGTAAACTGATAGTTTAGCTACGAGAAAAGGGTCATCAATTATGGAATAGTACTGCTACCACTCTGCCTAAATATTCGCCACGCGTTATTTTTAAACTTTCAGCAAATAATGAATGATTTAAGTGTGTCATGAAAATGTATATACCTTTATAGTAATATAAGTTACTAGCGGCCCGTCCCGGATTCGCACGGGTGGACAAAATTCTTTAATTTTTTTCTATTATATTGTTCTTAGATTATAGATTTACGGGAGTGTTACCATGTACCGTGCTTTTAGCGAGTTTCCGATATTTCGGCATTGTTGCAAGCGCCATGATCACAAGGTACATGGTAACAATCCCGTAAAAAACTTATATTACTATAATGCTAGTGACCATGAAAGTTTAAAACAATATAATGTATATACCTGTATTTAGGATTTCCATGATATGAATATTTCTTATTATTTTATCACCCTAATTAACCCTAACTAACTGCTAACTAAATTGATAATATAACCACCTGCCTGCGGACACACTAAGCCCTATAGAGAAACATTCGAAGAAATCAAGAAATGGAAATATAAATACAAATCTACTTGTATTGAATGGACGATCATTTATTATATTGATACTCTTTGGGTAACCTTTAGGTAAAGTTTATCACGATCGAATCCTATTTACCTGTTAATGTGTTCATCCAACTACGAAACGAGCCTGAACCCAAACTAACAAATTGAAATATTCAACCACATAGCGAGAGCGAGTAGAAAAAAGTTAAGTTTGCTTTTTGTTCGATATAAATAGAAATATTGATTGATTATTCATGGAAATCTGAAATACCGTATCTTTATATTTGCATAACACACGAAAATGATTCACAGTTCGGCGAATCAAATTAGCTATAAGGAAAAAAGAATTCTTAGTATTCATTAATAGAATTGGGCCATAAACCACACGCGGGCCCAGTACGGATTGTTAAATGCTAACAACGGCTTAACATGCCTTTCTTAGCCGTAAAAGTAAGTTTTTAGTTACCCATCCAATGACCAATCCATGCGTATCTTGCTTAACCTCCTTTATAATAAGCCTACAGCGCTATCCGCTACGTCTCATCGATCTTTTTTTTATTTACCTTAAGATCAGTTCGTCAGAACTGTGTATTTCTTCACCCTTAATGTCCATTCGCAGTGACCGGTAACAGTCAAATAACAAATAGCATCTTGGATCAGAAATACCGCTGAACAATTCATTAATTTGTAAAATATTATTGTGGACTTTACAGGGAGTAATGATAGACTAAAACTAATGCTTAATATTAAGAGGGCTTTAGTTTTCAAAATGTTTTGCAAATTAAGTACAAAAGAACCAACATTATTAATAGAAAACATTAATTCATTGAACTGAACGTAATAGACATTTAAGGATATATCCTTACAAAAAACAGCTCCATTAATTATCCATTTATAACATTTAACTAAAATCAACATTGAAATATGGTGTACCTAGTCCAATACTGTATACTCGGTATTCTTAATATTAGATATCCAATAAATTTACCTTAATTAATAAGGCAGAAATGCATTTTGCCAGGTCACCGGGTATACTTACTGGCGCATATCCGGATTAAGGATAGAATGGTATTAAATAGTATTAAATAAACCATTTTCCATTCCAGTTATTAGGGAAAAGTTGAAATACATCATAATAACTACGTTGAACTAGCAATCATCATTAGTTAGAACCACTGAAATTAAAAATAAATATAAGTACAAGACCTTAATAACTAACAAAGCCACAAGACCTTAATTAAATCCACGAGCGAAAAAATACACTTTGGTTTTTGACAGACCTCATTTGGCACTGCTATTAGAGAATCTATTAACATTAAGCATCAAAGATGGAAGAATAGGTTATATATTATATTTATAAATCGACGTATCCAGTATTGACTACGTATACAACATTTGGTTCGCCTGCCTTGAACACATTATTTTTTTTTCAAAAGAAGAATGATGAGTCATTTAAACTTTCTAATGATTTGTCTATCGCGATAATAAACCAAATAAACCAAAATAGCAGTTAGTATCAGAATCAGTCTTCTCTGCAAAATCAGTCCTCAAATTGCTTAGCCGGAAAAGTGTAAGTCTGACTGACAGTCCACAGAGAGGTTTTCGTATTAACTTAGATATATGTATACAATGTGTCCCGTCACCAGTGTCAGAGCTTTTAATGGTGTGAAATGTGGCATTTTTTATCGACAAATTGCCCCTCAAATTTAGTTTTTCTCAAAGAGCCAATAATTAAAAAATACACAAAAAAGAAATCTATTTGTTTTTTTAAATTATTTTTTCTATTTTTTATTCCATGAAAATTGAAACATGATGGCTGTGTAACTGTTGTATACATGTTTAGCTATCAAATGACACCTTTTTAATGTTGATGGGACATTTACATGAGTAGTGGTGGTCGAATTAGTATGAGAGCCCGGGTGTTGGTTACCAAGAAAACAAAATGGCTGCCATTTTATAACTGTAAGAGAAAAGCAAAATTTGAGGGGCAATCTGTCGATAAAAATGCCATATTTCACACTATTAAAGACTCCGACGCTGGTGACGAGACACATTGTATAATAAATCATCATGGAACTAACCGTATATATTGTTACTATCCCTAACCTATAACAATCATATCGTATCTTTTGGGCGTGGTTTAAAAGGTCGTTGTTAATTAACATTACCGAAGTTCATATAGCTGTGAAATCGTTGAAAATTACTCTACCGGAAATCTCAGGCCGATTTGAAAACAAACAACAATCTAATTCAATAAATGTTCACCGAACAGGACATAGCTCTGTATTTACTAACAATGACAATTATTATAACCCTACAGATTTATGACATGGTACTGGATTCTTATTTGCAGCAAAATCATATCTTCGAGATCATAGCCATAAATAAGTTTGATTTTGAAGATTTTGAATTTATGGTAGCAAAACTACCAATATCTACGAGTGAATATTTGAAATCAACAATGCAACCGAACAAGCGGATCACTGCAGATAAGGATTGCTCTTACGGACTACAGAAGTTCAGTGAAGTTCATGCTAAGTTATGCACGATACATGAAGCTATGCATTTCAAGATGTGATTTGCATGCAGGTTCAATTTAAACGATAGATTTCTCAGTTCGCCCTAGGTATGCTAGGTATTACTGTTCTATATAAACATTTGATTTGATAGAAAATGAGTTACAGGCAATAGTATATTCCTGTATCACTGGGAAGGATAGAACAAGAATTGTCGCTGTTAAATATTGGATTACTCTATAACAATATACCCAAGATAGCAAACAGCATCTATATAATCTACTCATGTAAGTCCACTGTTGGACAGGAGCATAACATCTCAAAATAACTTTTCCTAATAACCTCATTACTTAACTTTGAAAGAATTTCCGAACATAGACCTCTTCATTCCCCTCTCTCTTGCGTACAAAACAACAAAAGAAATAAATTTTATCTGTCTGCAATAACGAAGGGCTAGCAACTTTCGCAAAGGTCACAAATTTATAATCTCGTAATCACAACTTGGAAAGCACGTGAAGCCTCATATAAATAAACAGTTGTTAATATCCAGCAATCCGTATTGGGCCCGTATGATGAGTAATGGACCGTTTTCCCTACGGTATTATTTTCATAAGGAATACCTTTACAAAAAGGGCTAGGTTATTTTAGTTTTATTATTTAAAAGTGGGTTATAGCAATACAATACTTGCATTGACTGATCATTATAACCCTTACTTATATTAATAATAAGTAAATAAAAAGATTAAAAAGTAATTTAATTTCAAAGTTACCCATTTTCAGTTTATAAATTATTGATATGCCTTAACTGTTAAATTAGGACTGTCAAGTTAAAAATGAAGACACTCTTTCTTTTCTAAAAGCGGCCCGGTAGGTAGCAAAAGCTGAATCTTTTCGGCCCCGGCGGAGAAGAGTGAATTAATATTTCTTTTTGGTGTGAAATATTTCGAGTAACATAAAGTTTTAAACCCTATATTTGACGCCAAGTAAAGGTTTCGGTTGAGTACTTTCATAAAATTTTCTACTTACCTGAAAACTCTCTGAACTCTCACAAACTTTAGATGTAAAAATAGTAAAGGCGATTGGATACTTTTAGTTGACTATGGTGCTATCGAATATTTCGTAACTTAGTTTTAAGTAGTTTTAATTTTTTTAGTGTGATCGATTTATATCCCTGCATTTAGGAATAAAATCTTCAAATAGGATACGAATTTTACATTCAAATTTGCACCATACGTATCAAAAGCATTCTCGTATTATTTCAAGATGCTAATGAAACGATGTGATCTGCTTACATCATAGCCAGTCTAGGCCAAAAGCCATAACTAACTCTACAACTTGTAAGCGTTGTTCAAAGCCATTATAGCTTCGAAACATTGTTCATACTATTCCAAGTGTGACCAATAAAAACAGTGTGTATCTGCAAAGTGTAATTAGTACATAGTTTAATTACGGAAAGGCCATGGTCGGTGATTCGGGGCGAATCTTGGCTAGTCTCGTGCAATTAAAGTGAGCTTTAAACAGTGACCAGTGGGACCCGATCCAATTACTGAATGGTTAGGTAGTAGTACAGTTTGAAGTGATTCTGTTACACTTTTTTATTGTATGTACGATGTCTTGATAGTTTTTGTTGCACAACAACAGTGCAGACAGTTGTGACTATTTTTTTTTCATTCTACTGCGTTGACACTATTTTAAAAACATTAACAATTAAGGAGTCTTAGCAGTGAGAAAGGAAGGAGGGCAGTAAATTTTGTTTATTACTATGTTAAAAGAAACCTTATGTAAAAACTCATTAAAGGCTCATTTCACTTAGTTTGGCACATGAGGCTTGTCAGTGAACCCAGACGTACTCCGAAATCCCTTGTTGGATCTCTAACCGGTCAATGTAGAAAGCAAAGTTTTCTATATTGAAGCGAGTCCGGGTGTTGTGATACCGTGGTTTTTTCTGATTTCTATAACACAAGTAATTAAGCTACTTAACTTGGGTTCAGAACAATTTATGTGATGTTGTTTAATCTATAATCTAAGATCACAGTGGTTTGTGTGTTTGTCTGTCCGCTCTTTTTCCCGCTCTTTTTACATTGTATCAATTGACGTTACCATAGCAACGCGTTAACCACAAGTAGTTCGTCTACCGGACGCTAGATGGCGCTAACGGAAAAATATTTAATAATAGAAAAAATTAAAAGAATTTTGTCCACCCGTGCGAAGCCGGGACGGGCCGCTAGTATTTTTATATTATTATAATATCAGTCGACAGTTGTGCAAATACGCACATGTTTTTGCACACCTCAAAGCCTGAAGCACTACTCGGAAGTCGATCTAGCAATACAGCCGCTACAATACTGTTCGCTGTGTCATTAACTGCATCACTGACGCCGGAGCCTCAAAGCTCAGAACTCCACCTTAACGGATAAAGCATGTGGCCCAGTTTACCGAAAGACGCGAGAATCAAAACCAAACATAAATACGTTGTCCATAAGGTTTTTATATGATTTTTTAGTCTTATTGTATTGTTAAATGCTTAATAAATTTTTTATTAATGCACAGATAAACAACAGTTTCTGTTACCTAGTTTCAAGTGCAATTCAAAAAGAAAATACAATACGAGACCAAGATTCCTTTAATGACGGACGTGCTTTGACAATATTTTTATATTTATATAAAATTTCTTTATATTATTATTTATATAAAGTTTTACGCACTTCAAAATAAAGAAGGAAATTAAAAAATATTCAGAATTTCTAAGTTGTGCGAGATGAGTATTACCTATCATTTTGTTTATTTACTGCTATTTTTAGATTCTTATCTCTGACAATAATTTCCTATTAGCTATAATAATTTCTAAAATAAATAATAACAATCCTTTTTAATAATAAAAATAATAAGTAATTAATTGTCAATTACTTTAATACACGTGATTCTTACAAATCGATCTTTGCTTAGGGCAAAGCGTGTCCGGCTCATGAGATGCTCTATTCATTAAGTGTAGTACGCATAGGCTAATGTGACTGTCCACCGTTTTGCTGTGGCTGTTTATTTAGTATAGTCTTATTTTTAATTTGGAATATCGTGATATATTGTTTTTTACTTAATAAAGAAAATACATAGCAAAAGGAAATAAACAAATGCCCAAGTTCACTAATATATTTGGATAAATACTAATACTGAATTGGAATAAGTTATTTTATTAATATACCTTATATTTTTATGATTAAAAAGATAACTGATGATAAGTCAAACTTATCGGATAGATAATGGACTTTCCACCATGCTTTTTCAGTAAAAACAATTAGGTACAGATTGATTTTTTTTCCTATCATACAACACCTTAACTAGAATGTTTTGTATAAACTAACCTTAAATAACCGTAAATAATACTCCAAATAACAGTGAAAACCGTATCAAAATGTTATGTTATGTTATGTGATCTAAAAGAAGTAAACTAACATTGAAATAATGAGAACTGACGCGAAAAGTTTAGTGCTTTTTGGAGATAACGAAATAAATCTATGATCACAAAGAACTGAGTAGGTACGTGTCTTGAGCTTTCCAGAAAAGATAAGTTTATTTTCGAAGTAACGGCAACATATGAGTGCGACGGACGGTCTCATAACTACACATATAGTTTCAGTTCGTTCACCGCTATGGAGGCTATAAACAAAGAAATACGAAGGATATACGAGCCAGCCGTTACCATATTAAATAATAGAAATAGCTGACACATCCTTGTTTAGATTGCTTCAGTTTATGCTTCTACTATACTTTGAGCGAACATTAGAGAAAATATTGAATCAATATGACAAGTGTTTCTGAGATATAATTTTAAAATCTCTACTATATAAAAGAAGAACTTTGTGAGTTTGTTACCATATATAGTTACCATAGTAATAATAAGTCTAAGAATAACAGTTTTTATAATCAATTAACGTTCCTACAACAAACAAACACATGTAGGTAGGCATTCGAATACGGGGCGGGTCGCTAGTATGTTGTGTATAACAAGTAGCTGCACATGGCATGCTTTGCAATGCTCTATTCTTTTGTCTTTTTTGCTGTCTATACATGTAAACCTTCCCTGGCATGCTTACAACAAAGTTTCATCACAAACTGAACAATACTTTCGGAACACATAGGGAACAAACATACTACCATTAATCTATAATCTAAGATCACAAATTTGTTGTTTGTCTGTCCGCTCTTTTTCCCGCTCTTTTTCCATTGTATACGCGTTACCATAGCAACGCGTTACCGGTTCAGCTAGTATTTATTGATATGCACATAAGCCTCACTGTCACTTACGTACAATACCCAGCAAAAGATACACACAATGATACGGATAGAATTGTATCCGAGTTCTCAAATTTAGTTTTTCTCAAAGAGCCAATAATTAAAAAATACACAAAAAAGAAATCTATTTGTTTTTTTAAATTATTTTTTCTATTTTTTATTCCATGAAAATTGAAACATGATGGCTGTGTAACTGTTGTATACATGTTTAGCTATCAAATGACACCTTTTTAATGTTGATGGGACATTTACATGAGTAGTGGTGGTCGAATTAGTATGAGAGCCCGGGTGTTGGTTACCAAGAAAACAAAATGGCTGCCATTTTATAACTGTAAGAGAAAAGCAAAATTTGAGGGGCAATCTGTCGATAAAAATGCCATATTTCACACTATTAAAGACTCCGACGCTGGTGACGAGACACATTGTATAATAAATCATCATGGAACTAACCGTATATATTGTTACTATCCCTAACCTATAACAATCATATCGTATCTTTTGGGCGTGGTTTAAAAGGTCGTTGTTAATTAACATTACCGAAGTTCATATAGCTGTGAAATCGTTGAAAATTACTCTACCGGAAATCTCAGGCCGATTTGAAAACAAACAACAATCTAATTCAATAAATGTTCACCGAACAGGACATAGCTCTGTATTTACTAACAATGACAATTATTATAACCCTACAGATTTATGACATGGTACTGGATTCTTATTTGCAGCAAAATCATATCTTCGAGATTATAGCCATAAATAAGTTTGATTTTGAAGATTTTGAATTTATGGTAGCAAAACTACCAATATCTACGAGTGAATATTTGAAATCAACAATGCAACCGAACAAGCGGATCACTGCAGATAAGGATTGCTCTTACGGACTACAGAAGTTCAGTGAAGTTCATGCTAAGTTATGCACGATACATGAAGCTATGCATTTCAAGATGTGATTTGCATGCAGGTTCAATTTAAACGATAGATTTCTCAGTTCGCCCTAGGTATGCTAGGTATTACTGTTCTATATAAACATTTGATTTGATAGAAAATGAGTTACAGGCAATAGTATATTCCTGTATCACTGGGAAGGATAGAACAAGAATTGTCGCTGTTAAATATTGGATTACTCTATAACAATATACCCAAGATAGCAAACAGCATCTATATAATCTACTCATGTAAGTCCACTGTTGGACAGGAGCATAACATCTCAAAATAACTTTTCCTAATAACCTCATTACTTAACTTTGAAAGAATTTCCGAACATAGACCTCTTCATTCCCCTCTCTCTTGCGTACAAAACAACAAAAGAAATAAATTTTATCTGTCTGCAATAACGAAGGGCTAGCAACTTTCGCAAAGGTCACAAATTTATAATCTCGTAATCACAACTTGGAAAGCACGTGAAGCCTCATATAAATAAACAGTTGTTAATATCCAGCAATCCGTATTGGGCCCGTATGATGAGTAATGGACCGTTTTCCCTACGGTATTATTTTCATAAGGAATACCTTTACAAAAAGGGCTAGGTTATTTTAGTTTTATTATTTAAAAGTGGGTTATAGCAATACAATACTTGCATTGACTGATCATTATAACCCTTACTTATATTAATAATAAGTAAATAAAAAGATTAAAAAGTAATTTAATTTCAAAGTTACCCATTTTCAGTTTATAAATTATTGATATGCCTTAACTGTTAAATTAGGACAGTCAAGTTAAAAATGAAGACACTCTTTCTTTTCTAAAAGCGGCCCGGTAGGTAGCAAAAGCTGAATCTTTTCGGCCCCGGCGGAGAAGAGTGAATTAATATTTCTTTTTGGTGTGAAATATTTCGAGTAACATAAAGTTTTAAACCCTATATTTGACGCCAAGTAAAGGTTTCGGTTGAGTACTTTCATAAAATTTTCTACTTACCTGAAAACTCTCTGAACTCTCACAAACTTTAGATGTAAAAATAGTAAAGGCGATTGGATACTTTTAGTTGACTATGGTGCTATCGAATATTTCGTAACTTAGTTTTAAGTAGTTTTAATTTTTTTAGTGTGATCGATTTATATCCCTGCATTTAGGAATAAAATCTTCAAATAGGATACGAATTTTACATTCAAATTTGCACCATACGTATCAAAAGCATTCTCGTATTATTTCAAGATGCTAATGAAACGATGTGATCTGCTTACATCATAGCCAGTCTAGGCCAAAAGCCATAACTAACTCTACAACTTGTAAGCGTTGTTCAAAGCCATTATAGCTTCGAAACATTGTTCATACTATTCCAAGTGTGACCAATAAAAACAGTGTGTATCTGCAAAGTGTAATTAGTACATAGTTTAATTACGGAAAGGCCATGGTCGGTGATTCGGGGCGAATCTTGGCTAGTCTCGTGCAATTAAAGTGAGCTTTAAACAGTGACCAGTGGGACCCGATCCAATTACTGAATGGTTAGGTAGTAGTACAGTTTGAAGTGATTCTGTTACACTTTTTTATTGTATGTACGATGTCTTGATAGTTTTTGTTGCACAACAACAGTGCAGACAGTTGTGACTATTTTTTTTTTTTTTTTTCGTTCTACTGCGTTGACACTATTTTAAAAACATTAACAATTAAGGAGTCTTAGCAGTGAGAAAGGAACCCGTGTGCAGTTGCTGGAACTGCCATCGGGCGCGTCCCCCGGGTGGCGGATTGGGGACGGCCTCCAGATATGGGGGCCACCGGCTTAACCGGCGCGGACCAAAACCAGCAGGGGGGAAGCTCGGCTGGCGTCCTGGGTATCCCGGGTTGCGGTAGCCGAGCATGGGGAGTCTTGGGCGATGCCAGTTCTGCCTGGTGTCGTCGAAGGAACTCGTAACCCTGTACATGGTGCAGGGCCGAGAGCCGCCACCTTCTGGTGGGGGCTGCGGGGAAGACAACCCCTCTAAAAAATCACCCGGGGGGGCCTTTGGGCCCAGCTCGCGTCAGCGGGCAAGTCGGGGCGTGTTCCGATCCGAGGATCGGTTCCGGCCCAACCGTAACCCCGTACGTGGTGCGGGAGCGGGGGCCGCCACTTCGGTGGGGGCCGCGTGGAGACAACCACTATAAAAAACCTCAAAGTCCCGGCACTGGGATGCGCGGTGTCGGGGCGCCTGAGAGGGAGGCTGGCGGAGCGCGGTCAGCCCGTTAGCGGTCGCCCTGGGGTACCTCCCGACCCCCCAGGCGTAAGTAGGGTAGCCAGGGTACCGGGATCTCTGCCCTGGCGGTCCGACGAATCTCCCATAATCGTGGGAACAATATGAATGTGCCAAAAAAACAAAAATCTAGACGGAATGGAAGGAAGGACAGCGCACAGAGTCCAGGAGTAAACAGTGCCGAACAGGAGGAAATGTCAGACGAAGCGTCGGTTGAGTCTGAAAACCTGACTCCCGAAATAGAGTTTGCGGACGACAACAGAGTAAGAAAGGCGGACCGAAAAAGGTGGATGTGGCTGTTAAAAGAGGCCACGAAACAGGCGCGAAACATCACGGACGGTGTAACTGATGAAAACCTAGGGATGAAGGACCAATATCAGGACTTCGTCATGGGATCGCTAGGCAAATTGATGGAAGCTGTAAACGGGATGGCATTCTTCGCGAGAGACACTCTTGTCAGCGAGGGAAAGAGAGTTGCGGAGGTTATGGCTGCAAACGAAAGGTCGAACTCTGTTTTGAACAAGGCGAACGAGATGCTGTACATCGAGGTGGAAAACCTTAAAAGGGAGGTGGCGGAGCTGAAGAGGGCGGCGGCGGCAACGCCCATGATGCCCGAGCAGGAGAAGCCGAGTAAGGAAGATTTGCTGCTTGCCGTGCGGCAGGCAGTAAATGAACAGTTGGCGGCCTGGGAGAGGCCTACGAGTGAGGCGACGCTGCTAGAGGCAGTGCAGCGGACGGTTGACGAGCGACTCTCGGCTTGGGAGAAGCGGCTCAATCACCCTCTGATCGCAGCGGGTGGACAGACGGGCCCAGCACACAACGAGTCAGAGGTGCCACCACCACCCACACAGGGTGAGAACTGGTCAGTGGCGGTTGACCGTAAAAAGCGGAGGATGGTGGCGAAGCGCACGGCAGCAGAGGTCGACCAGGCTGCATGCGCGGAACCGAGAGCGGCGGCGGCAAAGAAGCCGAAACCAAGACGGCGGCGAGCAGCGCTAAAACCACCAAAGACGGCAGCGATTGCGCTAACGCTGAAGCCTGACGCGTTAGAGTGTGGGGAGTCATACGCCCATGTCATGAAGAGGGCCAAGGCAGCGGTCTCCCTCCCTGACATCGGCATCACGGCTGGACTCAGGACGAGGGAGACACAGGCGGGAGCACGCCTTATAGAGGTGCCGGAAGGTAGTGATCTGGCGGACAGGCTGGCGGAGAAGCTCCGGGAGGTCGTCGGCGACGTGGTCGTGGTGTCCAGGCCGGAGAAGACCGCAGATTTGCGGATCTCCGGACTGGACGACTCGGTCGAGGAGCAGGACGTGGCGGACGCCATGATGGCCAAGGCGGGTTGCCCGAGGACGGTCATCCAACTGAGGGGACTGAGACTTGGCGCTGATGGTCTCAGTTGGACGGTAGCGAGGTTGCCGGTAGCCGCCGCCAAGGCAATATCCCAAGATGGGAAACTGCGGGTCGGTTGGAGCTCCGCAGAGGTCAGGGTGTTAACTGCCCTACCTCTGCGGTGCTTCAAGTGCCTAGGGCTGGGGCACACGAAACCCAGGTGCCCAGCCAGGGAGGACAGAAGCGGCCTGTGTTTCAGGTGCGGGGCGCCCGGTCACAGGGCCGCTTCTTGTGTTCGGGAGCCAGCATGCTCGGTGTGCGCCGCCTTCGGGCGGCCGGCCGACCACGTAATGGGAGGTCGCAGGTGCGACCCACCGGTAATGAAGGGAAGGTCCCCTGAGCCGGCGGGTTGTACAAGTGACGGAAAGGCGCGGGCGCGAGTCCGGACGCCAGAGGGGGAGTGGATGTCCGAGTAGTCGGCATCCCCGAAGGTAGGGGGCGCTCCCTTTCCCCTCTCAGCTGAGAGGGAGACGGGATGCGCACAGATTCGGGAGTGCGGATGCGGGAGCCCCCCGGGAATTTTGGTCCCGGAGGACTCCCGCAGGCGCAAAGGTCCCAAGACGGATGGACGTGGGGAAAGTTTTCCCCCATCTCCACCCGTGGAGGCCAGCGGGTGCTGGGTTTGGGAGACCAGCACCTGCATTGCACCGGTCTCCAGGCGATGCGGGGCACTCAGGGTGTCACGGGGTGCTCCGCAGCTCCGTGCCCCCCACGGAGCGGAGGAGGGTCCACCTAGGGCGGACGCACACTGGTGGGGATCGTGGAAAGAATCCTAACACGATCACATGATCCCCACCAAGGTGTTAGAGGGACACCGCGGTGGTTTAGTGGGTAGGCCCCTGCACACCTACCTGACGAGCTTTTATCGTCGGGTGGGTCTGCAGGGGAGAGTCCCACATAACGTATCCGCCGTTCTCCCAAACGGCGGCGTATGCGTCACGCATTCCCCGCGTTACAAAAAAAAAAAAAAAAAAAAAGCAGTGAGAAAGGAAGGAGGGCAGTAAATTTTGTTTATTACTATGTTAAAAGAAACCTTATGTAAAAACTCATTAAAGGCTCATTTCACTTAGTTTGGCACATGAGGCTTGTCAGTGAACCCAGACGTACTCCGAAATCCCTTGTTGGATCTCTAACCGGTCAATGTAGAAAGCAAAGTTTTCTATATTGAAGCGAGTCCGGGTGTTGTGATACCGTGGTTTTTTCTGATTTCTATAACACAAGTAATTAAGCTACTTAACTTGGGTTCAGAACAATTTATGTGATGTTGTTTAATCTATAATCTAAGATCACAGTGGTTTGTGTGTTTGTCTGTCCGCTCTTTTTCCCGCTCTTTTTACATTGTATCAATTGACGTTACCATAGCAACGCGTTAACCACAAGTAGTTCGTCTACCGGACGCTAGATGGCGCTAACGGAAAAATATTTAATAATAGAAAAAATTAAAAGAATTTTGTCCACCCGTGCGAAGCCGGGACGGGCCGCTAGTATTTTTATATTATTATAATATCAGTCGACAGTTGTGCAAATACGCACATGTTTTTGCACACCTCAAAGCCTGAAGCACTACTCGGAAGTCGATCTAGCAATACAGCCGCTACAATACTGTTCGCTGTGTCATTAACTGCATCACTGACGCCGGAGCCTCAAAGCTCAGAACTCCACCTTAACGGATAAAGCATGTGGCCCAGTTTACCGAAAGACGCGAGAATCAAAACCAAACATAAATACGTTGTCCATAAGGTTTTTATATGATTTTTTAGTCTTATTGTATTGTTAAATGCTTAATAAATTTTTTATTAATGCACAGATAAACAACAGTTTCTGTTACCTAGTTTCAAGTGCAATTCAAAAAGAAAATACAATACGAGACCAAGATTCCTTTAATGACGGACGTGCTTTGACAATATTTTTATATTTATATAAAATTTCTTTATATTATTATTTATATAAAGTTTTACGCACTTCAAAATAAAGAAGGAAATTAAAAAATATTCAGAATTTCTAAGTTGTGCGAGATGAGTATTACCTATCATTTTGTTTATTTACTGCTATTTTTAGATTCTTATCTCTGACAATAATAAGCTATAATAATTTCTAAAATAAATAATAACAATCCTTTTTAATAATAAAAATAATAAGTAATTAATTGTCAATTACTTTAATACACGTGATTCTTACAAATCGATCTTTGCTTAGGGCAAAGCGTGTCCGGCTCATGAGATGCTCTATTCATTAAGTGTAGTACGCATAGGCTAATGTGACTGTCCACCGTTTTGCTGTGGCTGTTTATTTAGTATAGTCTTATTTTTAATTTGGAATATCGTGATATATTGTTTTTTACTTAATAAAGAAAATACATAGCAAAAGGAAATAAACAAATGCCCAAGTTCACTAATATATTTGGATAAATACTAATACTGAATTGGAATAAGTTATTTTATTAATATACCTTATATTTTTATGATTAAAAAGATAACTGATGATAAGTCAAACTTATCGGATAGATAATGGACTTTCCACCATGCTTTTTCAGTAAAAACAATTAGGTACAGATTGATTTTTTTTCCTATCATACAACACCTTAACTAGAATGTTTTGTATAAACTAACCTTAAATAACCGTAAATAATACTCCAAATAACAGTGAAAACCGTATCAAAATGTTATGTTATGTTATGTGATCTAAAAGAAGTAAACTAACATTGAAATAATGAGAACTGACGCGAAAAGTTTAGTGCTTTTTGGAGATAACGAAATAAATCTATGATCACAAAGAACTGAGTAGGTACGTGTCTTGAGCTTTCCAGAAAAGATAAGTTTATTTTCGAAGTAACGGCAACATATGAGTGCGACGGACGGTCTCATAACTACACATATAGTTTCAGTTCGTTCACCGCTATGGAGGCTATAAACAAAGAAATACGAAGGATATACGAGCCAGCCGTTACCATATTAAATAATAGAAATAGCTGACACATCCTTGTTTAGATTGCTTCAGTTTATGCTTCTACTATACTTTGAGCGAACATTAGAGAAAATATTGAATCAATATGACAAGTGTTTCTGAGATATAATTTTAAAATCTCTACTATATAAAAGAAGAACTTTGTGAGTTTGTTACCATATATAGTTACCATAGTAATAATAAGTCTAAGAATAACAGTTTTTATAATCAATTAACGTTCCTACAACAAACAAACACATGTAGGTAGGCATTCGAATACGGGGCGGGTCGCTAGTATGTTGTGTATAACAAGTAGCTGCACATGGCATGCTTTGCAATGCTCTATTCTTTTGTCTTTTTTGCTGTCTATACATGTAAACCTTCCCTGGCATGCTTACAACAAAGTTTCATCACAAACTGAACAATACTTTCGGAACACATAGGGAACAAACATACTACCATTAATCTATAATCTAAGATCACAAATTTGTTGTTTGTCTGTCCGCTCTTTTTCCCGCTCTTTTTCCATTGTATACGCGTTACCATAGCAACGCGTTACCGGTTCAGCTAGTATTTATTGATATGCACATAAGCCTCACTGTCACTTACGTACAATACCCAGCAAAAGATACACACAATGATACGGATAGAATTGTATCCGAGTTCTCAAATTTAGTTTTTCTCAAAGAGCCAATAATTAAAAAATACACAAAAAAGAAATCTATTTGTTTTTTTAAATTATTTTTTCTATTTTTTATTCCATGAAAATTGAAACATGATGGCTGTGTAACTGTTGTATACATGTTTAGCTATCAAATGACACCTTTTTAATGTTGATGGGACATTTACATGAGTAGTGGTGGTCGAATTAGTATGAGAGCCCGGGTGTTGGTTACCAAGAAAACAAAATGGCTGCCATTTTATAACTGTAAGAGAAAAGCAAAATTTGAGGGGCAATCTGTCGATAAAAATGCCATATTTCACACTATTAAAGACTCCGACGCTGGTGACGAGACACATTGTATAATAAATCATCATGGAACTAACCGTATATATTGTTACTATCCCTAACCTATAACAATCATATCGTATCTTTTGGGCGTGGTTTAAAAGGTCGTTGTTAATTAACATTACCGAAGTTCATATAGCTGTGAAATCGTTGAAAATTACTCTACCGGAAATCTCAGGCCGATTTGAAAACAAACAACAATCTAATTCAATAAATGTTCACCGAACAGGACATAGCTCTGTATTTACTAACAATGACAATTATTATAACCCTACAGATTTATGACATGGTACTGGATTCTTATTTGCAGCAAAATCATATCTTCGAGATCATAGCCATAAATAAGTTTGATTTTGAAGATTTTGAATTTATGGTAGCAAAACTACCAATATCTACGAGTGAATATTTGAAATCAACAATGCAACCGAACAAGCGGATCACTGCAGATAAGGATTGCTCTTACGGACTACAGAAGTTCAGTGAAGTTCATGCTAAGTTATGCACGATACATGAAGCTATGCATTTCAAGATGTGATTTGCATGCAGGTTCAATTTAAACGATAGATTTCTCAGTTCGCCCTAGGTATGCTAGGTATTACTGTTCTATATAAACATTTGATTTGATAGAAAATGAGTTACAGGCAATAGTATATTCCTGTATCACTGGGAAGGATAGAACAAGAATTGTCGCTGTTAAATATTGGATTACTCTATAACAATATACCCAAGATAGCAAACAGCATCTATATAATCTACTCATGTAAGTCCACTGTTGGACAGGAGCATAACATCTCAAAATAACTTTTCCTAATAACCTCATTACTTAACTTTGAAAGAATTTCCGAACATAGACCTCTTCATTCCCCTCTCTCTTGCGTACAAAACAACAAAAGAAATAAATTTTATCTGTCTGCAATAACGAAGGGCTAGCAACTTTCGCAAAGGTCACAAATTTATAATCTCGTAATCACAACTTGGAAAGCACGTGAAGCCTCATATAAATAAACAGTTGTTAATATCCAGCAATCCGTATTGGGCCCGTATGATGAGTAATGGACCGTTTTCCCTACGGTATTATTTTCATAAGGAATACCTTTACAAAAAGGGCTAGGTTATTTTAGTTTTATTATTTAAAAGTGGGTTATAGCAATACAATACTTGCATTGACTGATCATTATAACCCTTACTTATATTAATAATAAGTAAATAAAAAGATTAAAAAGTAATTTAATTTCAAAGTTACCCATTTTCAGTTTATAAATTATTGATATGCCTTAACTGTTAAATTAGGACAGTCAAGTTAAAAATGAAGACACTCTTTCTTTTCTAAAAGCGGCCCGGTAGGTAGCAAAAGCTGAATCTTTTCGGCCCCGGCGGAGAAGAGTGAATTAATATTTCTTTTTGGTGTGAAATATTTCGAGTAACATAAAGTTTTAAACCCTATATTTGACGCCAAGTAAAGGTTTCGGTTGAGTACTTTCATAAAATTTTCTACTTACCTGAAAACTCTCTGAACTCTCACAAACTTTAGATGTAAAAATAGTAAAGGCGATTGGATACTTTTAGTTGACTATGGTGCTATCGAATATTTCGTAACTTAGTTTTAAGTAGTTTTAATTTTTTTAGTGTGATCGATTTATATCCCTGCATTTAGGAATAAAATCTTCAAATAGGATACGAATTTTACATTCAAATTTGCACCATACGTATCAAAAGCATTCTCGTATTATTTCAAGATGCTAATGAAACGATGTGATCTGCTTACATCATAGCCAGTCTAGGCCAAAAGCCATAACTAACTCTACAACTTGTAAGCGTTGTTCAAAGCCATTATAGCTTCGAAACATTGTTCATACTATTCCAAGTGTGACCAATAAAAACAGTGTGTATCTGCAAAGTGTAATTAGTACATAGTTTAATTACGGAAAGGCCATGGTCGGTGATTCGGGGCGAATCTTGGCTAGTCTCGTGCAATTAAAGTGAGCTTTAAACAGTGACCAGTGGGACCCGATCCAATTACTGAATGGTTAGGTAGTAGTACAGTTTGAAGTGATTCTGTTACACTTTTTTATTGTATGTACGATGTCTTGATAGTTTTTGTTGCACAACAACAGTGCAGACAGTTGTGACTATTTTTTTTTCATTCTACTGCGTTGACACTATTTTAAAAACATTAACAATTAAGGAGTCTTAGCAGTGAGAAAGGAAGGAGGGCAGTAAATTTTGTTTATTACTATGTTAAAAGAAACCTTATGTAAAAACTCATTAAAGGCTCATTTCACTTAGTTTGGCACATGAGGCTTGTCAGTGAACCCAGACGTACTCCGAAATCCCTTGTTGGATCTCTAACCGGTCAATGTAGAAAGCAAAGTTTTCTATATTGAAGCGAGTCCGGGTGTTGTGATACCGTGGTTTTTTCTGATTTCTATAACACAAGTAATTAAGCTACTTAACTTGGGTTCAGAACAATTTATGTGATGTTGTTTAATCTATAATCTAAGATCACAGTGGTTTGTGTGTTTGTCTGTCCGCTCTTTTTCCCGCTCTTTTTACATTGTATCAATTGACGTTACCATAGCAACGCGTTAACCACAAGTAGTTCGTCTACCGGACGCTAGATGGCGCTAACGGAAAAATATTTAATAATAGAAAAAATTAAAAGAATTTTGTCCACCCGTGCGAAGCCGGGACGGGCCGCTAGTATTTTTATATTATTATAATATCAGTCGACAGTTGTGCAAATACGCACATGTTTTTGCACACCTCAAAGCCTGAAGCACTACTCGGAAGTCGATCTAGCAATACAGCCGCTACAATACTGTTCGCTGTGTCATTAACTGCATCACTGACGCCGGAGCCTCAAAGCTCAGAACTCCACCTTAACGGATAAAGCATGTGGCCCAGTTTACCGAAAGACGCGAGAATCAAAACCAAACATAAATACGTTGTCCATAAGGTTTTTATATGATTTTTTAGTCTTATTGTATTGTTAAATGCTTAATAAATTTTTTATTAATGCACAGATAAACAACAGTTTCTGTTACCTAGTTTCAAGTGCAATTCAAAAAGAAAATACAATACGAGACCAAGATTCCTTTAATGACGGACGTGCTTTGACAATATTTTTATATTTATATAAAATTTCTTTATATTATTATTTATATAAAGTTTTACGCACTTCAAAATAAAGAAGGAAATTAAAAAATATTCAGAATTTCTAAGTTGTGCGAGATGAGTATTACCTATCATTTTGTTTATTTACTGCTATTTTTAGATTCTTATCTCTGACAATAATTTCCTATTAGCTATAATAATTTCTAAAATAAATAATAACAATCCTTTTTAATAATAAAAATAATAAGTAATTAATTGTCAATTACTTTAATACACGTGATTCTTACAAATCGATCTTTGCTTAGGGCAAAGCGTGTCCGGCTCATGAGATGCTCTATTCATTAAGTGTAGTACGCATAGGCTAATGTGACTGTCCACCGTTTTGCTGTGGCTGTTTATTTAGTATAGTCTTATTTTTAATTTGGAATATCGTGATATATTGTTTTTTACTTAATAAAGAAAATACATAGCAAAAGGAAATAAACAAATGCCCAAGTTCACTAATATATTTGGATAAATACTAATACTGAATTGGAATAAGTTATTTTATTAATATACCTTATATTTTTATGATTAAAAAGATAACTGATGATAAGTCAAACTTATCGGATAGATAATGGACTTTCCACCATGCTTTTTCAGTAAAAACAATTAGGTACAGATTGATTTTTTTTCCTATCATACAACACCTTAACTAGAATGTTTTGTATAAACTAACCTTAAATAACCGTAAATAATACTCCAAATAACAGTGAAAACCGTATCAAAATGTTATGTTATGTTATGTGATCTAAAAGAAGTAAACTAACATTGAAATAATGAGAACTGACGCGAAAAGTTTAGTGCTTTTTGGAGATAACGAAATAAATCTATGATCACAAAGAACTGAGTAGGTACGTGTCTTGAGCTTTCCAGAAAAGATAAGTTTATTTTCGAAGTAACGGCAACATATGAGTGCGACGGACGGTCTCATAACTACACATATAGTTTCAGTTCGTTCACCGCTATGGAGGCTATAAACAAAGAAATACGAAGGATATACGAGCCAGCCGTTACCATATTAAATAATAGAAATAGCTGACACATCCTTGTTTAGATTGCTTCAGTTTATGCTTCTACTATACTTTGAGCGAACATTAGAGAAAATATTGAATCAATATGACAAGTGTTTCTGAGATATAATTTTAAAATCTCTACTATATAAAAGAAGAACTTTGTGAGTTTGTTACCATATATAGTTACCATAGTAATAATAAGTCTAAGAATAACAGTTTTTATAATCAATTAACGTTGCCGGCCACGCGTTGCTGTTATAACCCAGCCACGCGTGGCCGGGTTAGCTAGTGTTCGTATAAAAAAGAGAAACTGTATATAACACATCAATGTATATAACAATATTATCATCGATAAATATGAATTAAACACACATATATTGATTTTCTTGTTTTTCTTCTGCAATTCCTTTTCAAAATGTTGTGTCATTTTCTGTTTACCTACTCCACTTCACTTGTGTATGAACATTGACAGGTGGATTTTGACGCTAAGCTAAATCGACATCTACGATAAAGCTGGTAAACTTACACTAACGTTGCGATGTGACATTTTAGATAACCGACCGCCATAACAGTCTCCGTTTCGTAAAATCATAAAAGGCTCTGCTACAGTAGTAGCAAAGGAATTTGCAAATGACCCGCATTTAAAATATTTGAAGAATTTGAAGCTATTGAAAATCGTGTAATAAGTGATACAGTTTTATAAAAACGTGGTCGGATATCCTATGAAGTTGGCATAGACTAGTGAAAGTATAACTTATAGCGTGATTTTTAAATGCAATAAAACAGGAAGACTTCTATCATCATCTCAATTAGGTAAAGGACATTGCTTAGATTCCATACATTTAATGCCCCAGAACGGACAGGAATGACAAAATGCTAGTTTTGTTAGAATCATTCATGCAATCTCATTAGTCATTTGTTGATACACGAAAAGCGTAGGAATTGTATTGTCACACTAAATGTATTAGATTTTGAGGTTATGCTTTGAATAAATAATTCAAACAATACATTGTTTACAAACGATATATATATATATATATATATATATATATATATATATATATATATATACCTTTTTAGTAGATAACTAATTAAATCATTATAAAATGTAATTATAACTTATAATAATAAATGATAAGTACTAACTCTTTATTTATGAGTGTAGATAGGTAAATAACCTATTACAAACAATTCCGAGAATGCTCAGATTACCTAGGTATGTATTATTAATCTGTACCTGCATTATATTGCCTGGTTATCATATGAGTTTAATTTATATGTACTTATATAATGTCATAAAATATCTATAAATCATTATCATCATATCAACCGTACGACGCCCACTGCTGGACATAGGCCTCCCCCAAGGATTTCCACAACGATCGGTTCTGTACTGCCCGCATCCAGCGTTTTCCCGCAACCTTAACCAGATCGTCGGTCCACTCGTTGCGGGCCGGGCACGCGGTCGCCATTCGAGAACCTTTCCGCCCCAACGGCCATCAGTTATCTATCTATAGTATCTATAAATACTATTACTAATATTAATAAGGTATGTATGTTATAGACAAATAAATAAAAGTAAAAACCTACTATAGCAACGACCCGAAGAGAACGAGTGAGTAACAAAAAAAAGAAAGGTCACTCACTTCCGCTACTGTGAAATAGATACCGCTAATTGAACTAACAAACCTATGATCAATTTTGTTCAATATCGATCGAGACGTTAATGTCACGCTATTTTACAGATTATGATATACCCGAAATATATTTTGATTATAAGTCTATACATATTAACATAAAAGTAACATGAATTGATGAAACACGAATAACCTAAATTGAAAGATCTTCTCTCCAATCTTATAATAAATATTTGTCGCAATTTTTATCGCAAACGAATTAATTTTTATCGTAATTTTTGTTCCTATTTAATTTCATTCATCATGGTTTTCGGAAGGTTATTGCATTGAGGACTGACAATTACACACACAGGTATACAAGAGAGCTAACGTATAAAAAGAACTCTGAAAGTATATAAAAGTGTACTTAGAAAGCTAGTGCCTTCTTTAAAAAAATGTTTAAGTGCAAGTATACAACGTTACTTTGGTTTTTTATTTTATCAGGCAGCAAATTTTCTTTATAGATGGAAAATTCTAATGCAGCCTGCAGATATTTATAGTCTACAGTAACCAGGGAGTACTTACGCTTTTTAATCTTTTCTCAAATTTGCTACCTAAATTAAGAGGCAGTTAGTACACATTAGTGCAAAGACAATTTTCATATTAAATATAAAAATACTACTAGTATAAAAGGCAATCTATGTTAGTTTTTGATTTGCGTTGTAAATTTCAAGAAGCCAACAAATGAATACCAATAAGACAAACTTTCGGTCCAATACCTACCAATTCAAATGATTTACACGTAATACTTTTCTAAGAGACAATGTTACAAATTCTTTCAGACAAAGAAGAAAATACTTTACGACAAAAAAGTTCGTGCATACCATATAAAACACTGACAAGCTCCAACTACAGAATAACCTCTGCCTGGCAAGATCTCTGAGCCGTCACGAAATGCGAAGCTGATAGCGGTGTGTCATAACATAGCACATTGTAACTACGCAAACGCTGCCACAGTGGGCACAGAATATAAAACACTGGAAATCTATTTAAGTTCCTAACAGTAAAATAGGTAATAATTCCAATAACATGATCACAAAACGTAGAATTATGTTATACGACTCATATAGTAACATAGGATTTTAGATTATGTGGTAAAGATATACCACACATTAATGCATTCGTATATTCATAATTAGATATGGTTAACCAGGAGTAATTGGAAACATCGTTGTCATTTTTTTTAAGGACAGATTGTGCTTGCACCTATAAATAATATAGGCTGTTATTTATCTGCCGAATGTGAGCTTAGATTTTTTCCTTGTTGGAAAGAAGTAGAAGTTACCAGATTCTTAACTTGGCAGGTACTCTATTCACCTTATTATCAATTCTCGATGTAGGATTATTATGATGTGAAAGTATGGTTAGAAAAAAAAATAGTTCTTACACTTCGGCACACATTACACATTTGAATAAAACACTTTTTTGTTGATGACCAAGATAATGGTTCTTAGTCATCATTAGTTAGTAGATCACGGCTCCTGTAAAGGAAACGTCAGGATGAAATATAAAATAAATTATGGGCAAAATTTAACACATATATATAATTCCTACGGTGATCAAATTTTTCTCAAAAATCAAATTACGTAATGAAATATCCTACTTATAATTTTAATGTAAATGTTTGTATAATTCAATGTTTGTAACTCAAACACGCAAAAACAGCTTAACAGGTTTGGACACTGAGTATAAAACACAAACAGTTTGAGCCTGAATTAAAACATAGGTTTTACTGAATCCTGAAAAATTAAAGTTACATCCAGTTTTTATTTAAACAAAAGCGGAGCAAACTGAGCGAATGCCGAATATTTTTCATAAAAATTCAATCAAAATTCAGATGATTTTGACGACATAAATCGTTCTCAAATAAATGTAATTTAAAAAAATTAAGTCATTTATATTTCCATGTGTTTGCTGAAACCCGACAATGTTATCGCAATTAAAATTTTAGCCTTCATAACCCTTACATGAGGATTTTTCACATATAAGCACACGTCTTTAGGCATTTTCCGTTGCTCTATCCCTTTCTGTTAAAGAGATTTGTAATATAGAACAAGTGAGCTAACGGAGATTGATCAAAAATTCCGTACACATTTTCCAATCTTTTTTATTCTAACGTACTTACTGCCTTAATATGTAACAATAAGCTGAATGACGTCTGTAGATAAACATCCTGACCATTGTCGGAATTAATTTTGAATCACTAGCGTCTATAGACTATTATTGATTTGCCATTACGTCAAGAGACCACCTTGTAACAATCTGAGGCCCTAGCATTGCGTCCTATAGCGATTCAAGCTTAGCTGTTAAAAAGACGCCACTATAGACCGTTTATAGCGATGTCTCACTTTGACAGTCGAACTTGCATCTCGCTAAAAGATGATGGTAAGCCCTCTGTAGTTAACTTCTGGTGTCATCAAGCTTTAATATCTGTTGTTAAATTCTAGTGTCATCAAATTTAATTTAAAAAAGTAAAACTATGAAAATCCTAAACAATGCAAACAATTAACTATATTACGTTTTCAACTTACCGTTGTGAAGCTTACTCCATTGTGGAAGGGATCTATTCGGTTTGTTCACTATTCGTCAGCTCTCGGAAGCGCTTTTAACTAGAATCTAGAATTTAGTTCGGTGTGGACCGTGCCTACCGGACTTGCATACAAAACGGATTACTGATACGAAGGCAGTGCAAACGTGTAGCTAACGTATAGTGTATCAAAATGCACATAAATGTAATAAAAAGATTTCTAAGCTTTAACTTTCCTATAACATTTAAAACTATAACAGTTACGACATGATTTATGAAGATGTCGTTTACCCACTCCTAATATCCGACCAGGCCACCAGACCATCCTTATGCGTACAATCATCATAATAAAAAAATGGGCCTTAAGCCACCACGCGATTCCAATACTAAAATTTACAACTGCTAATGAGACAGATAAAAATTCTATTTATTAAATTTTAAATGTAATATTTTTCTATAAGGCGGTTTTTGCTTGTTTTCAACACCTACAAAGACCATCATTGATAAATAAAAAAAATGTTATTTAATTTCAGTAAGAAATCAGTATGTGCTATAAGAAAGTTTAATATGGGATCCATTCGCATGGAATATTCTTAGAACGCTCAGAATGCAATAAGGTTGACAATTCAAATCAAGTAAACATGTACTTTTTTATAGTTTTCTAACAAATAACTTGTTTCAAAGAAAAAAATTGTAGTGACAAGATAATTTAAAATCCTTTCCAACACGACACGAAAGGAAGTGTGTGTTATAGCAAGTAACAATAGGTCGAAGAAAAATCTTAAATATTTAAATCGGTCTAACCTCAATCCACCTTAACAGTCTCTAGTTACCTATAAACCACCCACACGACTCGTTTTCAATAGAATTCATATAGCAATACTATTCGCGTGTTTAGTGGCTTCTTCGCGGTACAATATCTCTCGGCGTAGGAGTTACAAAGTCATGGCGTAACTATTGAAATTTAATACACACATTGTAAATGCTCTTTATCAATTCCAAACATTTCGAATGGAGCTCTTTTTAAAGAGCAAATGGATGTGAATCTGTGAATACTGCTGCTGAAAAAACTAATAAGTGCCTATTTTCAGTAAGTAGTTATAAAATTATTAATATATTCAATATGAATCACAAATAGCAATAATAATTGTGCAATAAGTAACAACTGTTATATTCTATTTCAAAGCACCTGTTCCATATTAGACGTGAGGGTGAAACCTGGAATAACTCAAACCAGAAAAAGCGAGCTGCCACTGTAGCGACACCCAGTTGAAGATACCATTTCCCCAAAGTAAATTTCTAAACAGTTGTAAATTCTCTACAGCGGGCACTTTGAAAGTTAGTTTGTTTTGAAGGGGCGATCCGAACTATTTATTATTTATTTTTGGACCGAATATAACTAATGACCCACCGTGTGGTGTCCTTGAGAGCACTCCTTCACACTTAAGTAAGTAAGGGTGTTGTAAAAGGCAATTAATGATACCTACTAGAGTTAATCATCATATAGCTCCCTCAGACCAGCGGCATTTTCGAAATATGGTGTTTTACTGCGATCTGCCTGCCTTACACCTGCCAAGCGTGTTATAGCAAAATCCCCTTATTTTGGAGAAGGATTCTGGTTGCGCCAGTATTAAATTAAAATATTCCGCGTTATTTATTTGTATGTCTTTGTAATTTTTATTAGTTTGGTCGACGCTCCTAGCCTCACGTCCATTTATTCCATTTCCGTTCGCACATACTTTGTCTCGTATGTTGAACAGCGAGACAACCGTGCCATCTATTGGTGGCAAATCACACCGCAATATGGCCAACATGCGGGCAAAATAGGAAAAAAGACTAGTGATGGCCGCTCACGCGCATGCACCTAGTCGCACAATTTTAAATTGAACTAGAGGCCTATCCGCAAACCCTTACGATAAACTATTGTTTTATGCGACGGTGTCTTCGTGTGCGTAACCATAACTAACAACAAAGCCCAAGGACGTCCCCGGCAGCCTCCAGCATCTCACACCACGTGGCGGTCAAGGTATCGTGCCCCTTTCATCTTCCTCCCATATTATTATCGACATAAACTTTCTCACATCGCAATACAGTCCACTAATTTTGAATCGCCCGCACAACCAGCTTCAGGAGTGTTTCGGCTGTGATGATGATTCCTAATGAAAATAATCTCAATAAATTGCATACAATCTTTACAATAAAATGACAATTCAAAATTAATTAGATTTAATGAAAAAGTTGCAAAATTCTGCCTGATATCGAGCAACATTAAAGTGCATGGTTGCATCATAGAATACTAGAAATAGGAAAAGGCAGATTTCTCCGACATCTTAGTGGATGGACTCAAAAAAGAAAATAACAAAACACATTAATAATACTTTAAAGGTTACAAGAAAATTACGAATGACAAACTTTCCATAGTAACTTTCCAGTATAGTTAGTCTCACAACAGGAAAAAGAGTCGATAGTAGTAGTAAAATTTTGGAAAGTTGATGTACACCATGGCAAAGAAAACTATTATATGTTCAACGAAAAAGAAACTTTTTAATTTAAGTAAAAATACTAATCAATCCGGTGACATAAACGAGAATTCCCCTACTCATTTGATGGATATTCATTTGGTTTTCATTCAATAATTCAGTTGTCATGCATTTGATTCAATGAAAACAGACGCCATGAGTTTTATGATATTTAAAAGCTTAAACATTGTTTTCCACTACAATATGCAAAACAATAAAATTTAATTAAAGAATTAATAATTTCTTTATTACTAGAATTTCATTTATTTTAAAGAAATTAACGTTTATACTTTACTTTCGAGGATATATTGCAAGACTTATTATTATTGCTGAAAAGTTTTAATAAAGAAAAGTCTAGAAATTTTCTAATTGTTATGTGAAATCTATTATGAAATCTTCTTTTCCAAGCTGTATTAAATTTTTATGGTTATTTCAATGATACAATAGATTGTATACATATCGTCTTCGTTGACTTTTTTTTCTAAGTTTTGTTAATTTTATGCCCACTCTCGGCAAATTTATTCGCCACAATAAGAAGGCTATTATACTATCTTATTGGGAGATACAAATTGACCTCTCTGTGGTACTAAGCTACATACAATGCCGAGTATATTACCCCGATTATACCCTACTGTGTATCAATGACATAAGGTGCATCTGGTACCTTCACGCAGTAAATATATTACAGTGTAACTGGCAAAAACTACCTAGTATAAGTTCTGTTACAAATGTAAATGCATTGCTTTTATGAAGTAATATAATATTACTAAAACGTATATGTAGATAATTATTAAAGTCTCAGGAAAAAGTAAAAAAATATTCTACACGAAATTGCCACCTTTGGCTTTTATACAGGTCTTTTATCTGTCTGGCCACGAATCTATGGTTTTACAAACTGTGTCCGTGTGAAATTTCACAACTGCTTGCTCCAGAGATTTTTAAGAGACTCGACGTCGCCGTGTCGTTTAGAGCAGGCCATGTCCTCTAAAACTGACCATAATTTGTAGTCTAAAGGGTCTGGGCTAAATGAGGGCCAGTCTTTAGCTCTTATAAAGTCCGGAACGTTGGTTTCAAGCCAGGCTTGGTAGTTCGTGCCTTGAGACCAGGTGCAGAGACCTGCTGGAAAGTCCACGGTACATTTTTAAAAAGTGCATTGCTGAGAGCTTCCACAACACGATCTAATACTGTCTCTTTATATATTTAGCTGAAGTTTTCACTCCCTTTTCACCAAGATGTAGCTTTGTGACGCCTTGATAAGACACGCCCCACCAAACCATTACAGACGCAGGATGATGACCACGTTGTACCTTTCCGAACACTTGAGCAGCTTCTTTAGAACTGTGAGCATACACTTTATCATTTCTCTTATTGTACTGCTCTTCGATCAAAATTTAAATTATTTTTTTTTTTATCATTAAAGAGGATATTTCTCTGCCTTTCACCTGCCTATCATAACACAAGGCATTTTGATCAATCCACTCTCTTTAATTGTAAAGATTGATTTAGGACATGCCCTGTCAATCAACGATAAACACCGAGCTTCAGGTCTTGTTTTTTAATACGCGACAGAGTCCTAGAATAGGAATCTTTATTTCTCGCGATATAATTTTTGCTTCCTAATGGTTTTTTGACGAATTCTGGCTTTAACATCATTAGCAGCCTTTGTAGTTCTAACAGTACGCGGCCGCCCCGATTTTATATGATTTTCGTCAGAGGAAGTGTTGTTGTATCTGTGGATAGTACGATATACGAACATACGGCTGATACCAAGCTTTTGAAGTGTCTGGAATATGACCGTCGGTCGGCTTCATACCTTCTCTGTGTAAGACGATCACTGCAATCCAATTTTCTTTAACACCCCATTCCATTATGTAATTTGCTAATGAACACGAAAGAAGTTTTTAAAATTATAAACGGGTTCCAAATTACAAATAATTAAAAAATTGAAAAAAACAAAAGATTTTATGTAACAGTATTTATGGCCAGACTAGTTAGTATTATAGAGAAACGCGATTAAGACTTTCTGTGATAAACCGAATACCACCCTGGGCAAAAGCTATTTTGACGTGACAACGTCTTATAAATTGGTTTGCCGGGTGACACTTCAAGAAACTGCGTTACGCTCCGCTCACGTTATGCGCTTACAATGAGAGCGAGTGAGAGGCACGCGTCCCTTCCACTCGGGCATGGTTAGCCCGCCTAAGAGCGAGAGAGACAGACATAAAAAGTGGAAGGGACGCGTGCCTATAAATTAATGTTTTAAATATAATTCTTTGTATAAATAAATGTTTTAAATTGTTACTATTATGTCATCCTTCTTCCTACTATACGAATGAATATTCACATTAAAATTATTTTACCACTCAAAGTCGTTGTCACGTAAAACTTTCGCCCGTATACCGACTTTACAGGCAACCAACCAGTTTTTTTTTAATAGTCTTTGTTTTAAACGGTTTATAATTTTACAACGTTCTTTTCAAAAGTTTATATTACACAATGGCAACAAACAACAATCTTCAAATAATGTTACGAAAGTTACACGGGGCGCAACGTCAAAAAATAATCCGTACAAAGTTTCATCCGTACGCTCTTAATAAGAGTTACGAAATTGACATTTAAAATTCTTCGAAAAAGCTTCCAAGCGATGTTATAGTTAGAGGAAATTAAATCTGGAATGTCTGCACCACTTCGTTGGAGAAAGAATTTCAATATTTGAAAAGCAAAAATTAAGTAAGGTAGTTGAATTATGCTGTAGTTCCCTTCAGAGTAACTCGTTATTTTTTCTTTTGTTCAACTCGTTAAGTTCCGCATGACTTTAATTATTTAAGTTTACATACATAAACATTAAAAAGGAACCTTTGTAATTTATCTTTTTGGAGTTCAAGATATTTTTTGCTAGAAACGCGAGTTAGAAAAGTATGAAAATTGAAAATAATAATGTCCAATGCTAACTTCGACGGTTCCTTTGAGTGTCACTTTTACTTCTTTAACTCAATGTATTCCTAAAATATGGCTTTATTTTTAGCGTACTGTATAATATTTATGTAGTTGTTGTCCAAAAATCAACTCAAACATAATTCATTAAATTTTTAGATTAAATTTTGCTAAGGCAGACAGCCTTAGTGTGTTTACCTCTATAATCTTTGCATGAAGGTAATATTTTTAAACTTTATTAGTTGAATTAGCTAGAGACGTATAAAAAGACGACATAAGTATATTCTTTCTTTTTCGTACAACATTTTTATTCCTTCCAATATCCATAAAATTTATAAGAAAACCAGTATCGCCATCAAATGTGAGCAACATTTTTTTATGAAAATTGTAATGGGTGATTCGATTCCTGCTAGTTTCATCACAATCGTATAAATGATATAATATTCTTCGCTTAATCTTAAATATAGCCTCTTAGCGATTAGAATTTTAAAAGAAAACTTCAATGTGCAGTTGTTTTATACTTCTACTGCTATTTTGTAACAAGTCATCTTCCTCAATGAAATATAAATTTACTGTCGAGTTTTTCCACCTGGTGTAAAATAAGTGGATGTTATTCCGGTCCTTATTTAACTCAATATGCGCGCCCGTTCACCCGTATACGTCGAAAAACTCACCAAAGATTCATCAAAAGACCGCATTGAGAACAAACAGATGAAGAAACATTCGTTTTAATTTTTAAGAAGATATTGATACTTAAAGATTAGTGCAATTACGGGAAGTATTTATTAAATACTAATCAGATTAATCCACTAACTGGCATATATCAATATCATGTTTCCATTGCATCCTTCTATAGCCAATCCATTTCTACATTACTCTGAATTAATCAATCTACGCATTCGAGAGAATGGAGTTCAAACTTACTAAGGAACTGCCGAGCTAGCATACAACCATAGATATTTCACCTCCAAAACTGAACAAGCACTAAGTATTCAAATTTATACAAGATACGAAATTCATAACTCTGAGCAAATATGGTATTCAACTTAATTTGTGTTGCTAAAGGCTTTGTAACGAACTTATGATGTCTTTTAGTTTTAATTTTAGTGCCCATTAAGTATTCAAGGTAGGTGAGGTAGACTTTAGGGGAGTTAAAACTTGTAATACTGAAACCTACTACGAACGCTGTACGGCGGAAAGCAGACAAAATTACAATATAATCACTTTGTGGAATAATGGCACAAAATAATTTAAGATGATTTACATTCTCGTTTAAGTCATCTAAAATAGTTCTTTTATGTTCATCTTTATGTGCGACTTAAGTTGACACAACTGACGAGTTTTAAAACTTTTCAATAGCAATCGGCGGTAACTGGCCGCAAGTAAAAGGTAAAGACAGTTGTGTCAGCCAAGTAAAGTTGTTTGGTGCAAACCAACGCTTTCACACACCCAAAGTTGATCAACATATTAATGTCCCCACTGCCATGGTAAAGGAATCCTTTATGGAAGCAACTGTAAAGCACGTACAAAGTCAAACTAGCAGAACAACAGCGTGAGGCCACTTCTGGTCCACAAACCGAAGTATAATGCCTCAATTGACAGCAAGACCAACCTTTTATAGCATCAAATGGTGGGGAGAAAATCCTTACTTTGAAAAATAACAAAACACAGCACATGACCAATCACCGCAATCAGTCAATGTTTAGTGACTTTCAAACACCATGATACTTATTTAATAATTGTATTCATGTTAATAATTTTGTTTTGATTATAATAATTACTGAACAATTGCTAGCATAGCTTGAACAATCATCTTAGGGGCCGTCCATTAATCACGTGATGTTTTTTTTGACATTTTTAACCCCCCTCCCCCTTGGTGATACATGGTGAGGTTTCAGACTACCCCCCCCCCCCCCCCACACTATATCACGTGTATTTTTTAGTACCTACAAAGAATTTTACATTTTTTTTAATATTTTTAAATACAGGTATAAGTATCATCTTATTTCATTATAGAAAATTAAAGACTAAAATAATAACGTTTAGAGAGAGGTTGCAGGTATTGGGGTGGGTGGGATCTACCTCCTAGCGGTCTAGCCCGGGCAACGGCATCGCGGACCAACTCGGCCCGTGGTGACGGCTCATGATATCAGTAGCGGTGGTAGGCTCCGTAAGGGGCCGCCTGGCTTGCGACCACCATCCTGCCGAAATCCGTCGCCAAGCATGCGTTCCGCGTGCGTTCCGTTGGAGGGCGGGAGTACCAGTGCCAATGGGGGTTGGTAATAAGTCAATTGCGCAACTTAAGACCGGTCTTGGTATCTTGGCAATGCTGTACCAGGTAACTCATTCTGGAGGGTAGCGGGATCCGAATTACGGTTTAGCCATTGGCCGACCGCAGTTAGTGGGGGCCCAACTAGCGCGTGAGCCACGCGTGAAAGGCTGCCCCGCCAACTTGCGAAAAATCCCAAAATGCTCCACCGTGCCATTTGGCGACGGGATGGGAGGACCCGGTGGCTATTTCGGGGGGATTCGGGCGTCCCCGCAGTCTCCAGGTGATTTCCATTCTGTGGTTAGCTTAGCCTAAGAGTACTTTAATGGTCGACTGATTAGCGTCTCGACTGAAAATCCAACCCCCCAACATTAACCACTATGATCCAGAAGCACAAGAAGAAAGTTAAAGAACGGCTGCACTTCCTCCCATAAAAAGTGCAATTCGCGAACATCAGAGGACTGCACTCAAATTTCGATCCGGTCCATCATCATCTGGAGACCGAGACTCCGCACCTTCTCTTCATAACGGACACTCATATAGCAACCCCGTCGGATGAGGCGTACCTCAACTACCCTGGTTACACGCCTGAGCATAAGTTCAAGATGAGTGCAGGGGTCAGTGTGTTCGTCCGTAATGACATTTGCTGTAGGTGTCTCCGATGCTTTAAAAAGTCCGAGTTTTCCGTTATTTGGCTTCTGGTGGACACAGGGGTAGAGAAGAAGCTCTACATCTGTGTTTACCGATCGCAAAGCGGTGACCGGGAGACGACTCGTCTCAAAGATTACCTAACAGAGACGGCAGACTTGGCAACTGTGCGATATCCAGTGGCGGAGCTTGTTTTTCTGGGGGACTTCAACACTCACCATAAAAAGTGGCTGTTCCCTTACCAGAAAACTGACCATGCTGGGAGAGAAGCGTGCCCTAGCGCTAAATCTTACTCAGCTGGTGGACCAAGCGACGCAAATTCCAGATATTGCTGGCCACACACCCAATTGTCTTGACTTACTGCTGACGACTGATCCACACACATTCGGTATCGGTCTTAGCTCCACTGGGGTCGTCCGACCATTGTGGGGTGAAATTCGTATCGATCTGCTCTCCTCCGCATGATAGCCCCAGGAGCATGAGGTGGGTATGGCGTTACAAGTCAGCAAATTGGGACGAGATGAGTATTTTATTTGCATCTTATTCCTGGCGGCAAACTTGCTTCTCTTCGAGCGATCCATCGTGCACAGCTGATGCGATTGCAGACGTAATTCGGCAGGGAATGGAGTATTTTATTCCATTTTCCGACATCCCGCTCGGTTACAAGTCCCGGCCTTGGTAAAATGCGGGCTGTGCTCGTGCTGAGGCCCGAACACAGTCTGCTTACAAGGCTTGGGTGCATATCCGCGATCGCAAGATCCGCACACTGAGAATCCAATCGAAGAAGAGAGCCTATAATTCGGCCGCTAAGTCATGCAAAAGGGTCATTCTTAAGGCAAGATTCGACCACATGAGCCGAATAGGGACGAAACTGTCATCCTACACGAATGGAAGTAAACAGTTCTGGTCAACAGTTCTGGTCCCTTTCGAAGTCAGTCGAAGTGAATTTCTGCCATCCTATGTTACCACCTTTGCTGAAACCTGACGGGTCACTGGCTCATTCTGCAACTGAAAAAGCAGGTTTATTTGCCTCTCTGTTTGCAAGCAGTTCCCGTCTAGACACCGGCTCTCAACAACCACCAAACATACCTCGATGTGATTCTTCAATGTCGGAGATCACAATTCACAATAACCAGGTCCGTAAAGTCTTACTTGGTCTGGACGTGAATAAGGCGAGTGGTCTTGTTGGTATACTAGCAAGAGTACTTAGGTTTTGTGCACCCGAGTTGTCTCCTGTGCTAACTAACACGCTTGTATCGCCTCTCTCTCAAAATAAGAACCGTACCAAAATCCTGGAAGCTTGCCAATGTGCAGCCAGTACCCAAAAAGGGTTGTCGTGCCGACCCATGCAATTACCGACCGATCGCCATCACTTCCATACTATGTAAAGTAATGGAAAAAGTGCTGATCGGTAAGTTGCTCTCCTACCTAGAAAACAATGATCTCAGTGACGGTCAATATGGCTTTCGCCGGGGACGTTCAATCTTCTAGTTTATGTGACGCACTGCTGGGGCGAGGCCCTTGAGATGCACGACGAAGCACTTGCCGAGTCACTTGACATCTCGAAGGCTTTTCACAGGGTTTGGCACGCTAGTCTGCTGCGCAAACTTCCTGCGTATGGTATCCCCGCTGACTTTTGTAATTGGATAGTCGATTTCCTGACAGAACAGTCGATCAGAGTAGTTATCGATGGCTGCTCCTCTGACTTAATGGCTATTGATGCCGGAGTTCCTCAGTGGTTTGTTCTCTCTGCGACACTTCTCCTGCTGCACATCAATGACCTGTTGATACCTGGAATTGTTGGGTATGCAGACGACAGTACTGTCGTAGAGAGATAACTGTCTAATTCAAAAGCCAGCGGTGACGACGTGATATTGATGAGAGAGGCCATGGTTGAGCGAACGAATCAGAGGTTGAGCCACGTTTCCCAGTGGGGTGACAGTAACCTCGTCCATTTCAACACCTCCAAAACGCAAGCGTGTATTTTCACTGCAAAAAGGAGTTCCTTCAACCTCACTCCTACTTTCCGAGGTACATCTGTACCTGTTACAGACAGCCTTGAGCTTGGCATAGAGTTGTCGTCAGATCTCAACTTCGGCGCCAACATCGAACTACAGAAGTAGTACGCTGCTTTCGTTTTGTACGCGTTTGGCGAAAAAATAAATACACGTCACGCCGCTTTCCGGTTCAGTATCGCGCGTTTGCTGAAAAAATAAATACACGTGATATATTACTACACCCCCCCTCCCCCCTTGTGATGTTTCGTGATTTTTTTATGGACCCCTCCCCCCCCTTTCGAGCCTCACGTGATTAATGGACAGCCCCTTAGGGAGAATAGCAGTAACATATCACTATTACGATACTGGGAGCTATCGACTTCAGATGCAGCGGGGACCAAATACTTAACGCACGATCCGAAGAACAGAGCATCTCCCAAATTTAAACATTTGTCGTTATTTATAACAAGTTTTTGTATCTCAAATTCATATTTAGTCGCCGCCAGAGTACTGAGATACTTGTTGACAGTTTTTTTAGTATTTCATTTGTTTCAAATTTCCCTTCTGCCAAAAATTCTTCCACTAAATTTACAACTGGCGGCGTTCTCTATCTTTGTTTCAGAGAGCTCGCGGCATCTGTGAACAACAGCATTTGACTGCTGAGCTTCAGCATGTCAAGCGAGTACTTCAAGACAAAAACCACGGCTACTTCACAGAGGCCGCACCAACCACAGTTTAAGGTTGACCTGCTATCCTTCCCTACATGAAGAGTGTCACTGACAAGATTAGGAACATTCTGAAGCGGGTGTCCATAAATACTTCTTTAAACCAGGCATAAAGATTAACCAATTCTTACGACCCGTCAAGAGCAATATACCCTTCCAGCCGTCTACATAACTGATTGTGACTGTGGTCTCTTATATGAGAAACCGATATATATCGGGCAAACAAAGAGAAGTATAAGGACGAGCATTAAAGAATATGTAGTCGACATAAAACAGGCGCGATAACAATTCATCACACCTGATAAACCACAAATTCTCGCTAGAGAACAAAAAAATATTCTTAGTATGCTACGTGAGGCTATTGAAATCAGGAAATATTCTAATTTCAATAGAAATGAAAATTGGAGCGTTCCCATTTAAGTATATTGAAAAAGAGTGATTTAAAATATTATTTCTTTTCATAAAGTCAATTTTATTTCATAAATACTGAACTTAAATCGCGCGTAAGATTCATAGAAAACGAGTAAGAACTTTGAAACACTTATTTTGCAAATTAATATTTAAGTTTGAATTTAAATTAATAACGGTGAATCACACGTTTATTTCATAAGTTTGACAATCCTTACATCTGCATCCAACGCGTTGATATACATATCTTCAGTGAATTGTACTGGGCATGTTTAATAATCTAACTAAATTACTCAAGGCCAGTGTTTACAAGAACAGCCCCGAGCACGTGCCTTAATAAATAAATAACTTTGCTGATCAGAGGCCCGAGTGTAAGTTTCCGAATAAGCAAACATTGTTACAGCGTTTGAGTTACGATGTTATGTAATATTATATTTAGTTATTTATTTACTTATAGACATACAATAATGCATACATGATAACATTCAGATAGACTTAAAAGCTAAGCAGTAGGTACATTACTTGTGCTGCTTTAATTAATGGCTGCCACGACATGCACAAATAAAAAAAATATATAAATAATTATGCAATATGATACGTCTAAATACATTCATATTTATAAATTTTGACTAAAAGTAACTGCTTTTTACTGTTTTACACCACACATGCTACGTTAATCGAATGATGGACGATAGTGTATGTGAAGGTTTTTATCGTCAAATCCCTTTCCTTCCGTTCAAATAAACAAAAAAATCTAGCATTACACTTTGCTTGTGTTTTATTACATTCCATGCGTTCAAAAAACTATTTTGTAATTATAAATATAAATATTTCGTTCAAATCAGTATTCTAACTTAACTTCTAAGAATCCTGACATAGAAATTATACCGATTTTCTTATGGCAATAAATAAATTGAGGGTAGCACCAATACTATCTTAAAGGTAACTGCGTCACATTTTGACTGCCTCATTATAAGACAATAGGGGGTCAAAATTAAAGTGACTGATGACATATTTTAAAAGAAAAATTTGACTCCGTTTTCATTTTAATGACAAAATTTGTTCTTGAACATAGATTTAAGCATTGTTACAAGTTACAAAATATGGATTTTGAAATCAATAATAATAATTATTGTCATTATATATTTATATAAATATATATAGAATTAATTTATTAAAAATAAATTAATAAATTAATTTTTCTGGGTACATGGGCGAGGTTTGAAACTGATCAGCTTCTTTGTTGAAAGTTGATATCTCTTATTGATTTTTCTGTGTAAAAGAATCATAACGCTATTTTTAACTTCAGCCAAGTGTGGCCCAAATAAATACATCGTTCCTCGCGATCACGTTGTTGTATGGTTTCGCAGTTCGGGTAATTCATTAATAGTATAAAAATTTACGTGTATGGTGGCAGAGTACTGTGTTACGTTTGGTCGATACATCATGTCATATAGCCACTTAATTACCGATCCCCGGTGCTACAAAAGAGTCTGTGCTTTGACCCTAAGATTGTTAACAAAAAAAATACCAGTAGTACAAATCCAGGTTCATGGAAAATAATCTATTTTTAACATGTTTTCAACTTAATTTAAATTTTAATTGTATGTTAAAAACTAAATTAAAATGTGAAAGTGCCTATGTTTCAGTGAGTAGACGTAAAATTAGAAAAGCTATATATATAGAAAGAGGTTTGAACACACGCCATAATATTATTTATTCTGTGACGCGTTGGCATTAAACAGTCCAATATCGTGACTTGCTAGTACCAAAGTGCCCTTTACGTGTCCTGTCCAGATTGAAGTCCGACCTACGCCTCGATCTATCAATAATTCAGTAATTCGGACAATAAATCAACCTTTGAAACAGAGTCTTGTTTATTGTTGGCTAGTGTCTATGATCGTAAAACTACATTCTCTTTGTTTCCGCCAAGTCATAAATGAACGGTTTGCAGGGAAAAAGAATTACTAAAAAGCTCTCCTTGTACGATCCGCCATCTTTGGTAATGGGTGAGAATAAAAAAAGGAAATAGTTTTTCTTACATTTTTACTATGTTATGTAACTATATGGCTTACTTTTAATTTTTTCAAAAGTTTAAAACAATTTCAAACATATTAACACTATATTTATATAAAGCGGATACTCAGTATATAATCAGTAGATATAATAGATTACCAAGACAATAAAAAAGTACCTACTTCATGTGATAAATATGGCTTGTAGAAAAGTTATTAAAAGATTAATATTTGGTGCACAAAATGGCTCATCGAATTTAATGTTTATAAAGGTGTCATCGATCCTAAAAAGTTTGAAAATGCGACAGTTTAAACAGAAACATTTAAGCTGCTGCTAGGACATGGACGTTATAAATATTCCAAGAAGGTGTACTTTTTCGAAAGCTTAAGTAACTAATGCAAATAAAATGAAACCTTCCAACTACTAAATTTCCAAAACGAAATATGATAATCTAAAACATTATTTCAACAAAGAACCTTAATTATGCCATTAAATACAATCACTAATTCCCGTAACTGATTATATTTCATAGAATCCTGTGACCCTATTGGTTTATAGCCTTTTCCCCCTCCATTCTTATAAGCATAAGTTCTGTAAGACAATAAATTTGTACAATTAATTTCGAATCCAGGTTATTTTTAACGTATAAAAATTAATTGATATTAAAAAAACTATGTTTTTGTTTTGTTTTGCAGTAGTGATAATTTGTAACTATATGTATTTTTCTATTACACATAAAGGGAAATGGATATTTTTGACCAAAATTGACAAAATATAATTATTTCATTCAACAGCTTATTTACTAGTAATTTAAAACCTAAAAAATCAACCTGTTCCTAAATCTAGGGAAAGTAATGTTAGAAATAATAACCTATACAATCGAAAACTACCAAACATAATCTATCTTTGTAGCTTTAATGGCACTGAACAAATAGTTCTAAATGTAGATGAAACTCTGAAAGCTATCAAACAACTTCAATGTTTACTATCCAACATCTAACGGGTATTGGTCGCTTGATTATTTCTTTTTTATACTTGATGGTGAAGATGCCACGAAAAAAAAGCTTAAAATATCACTCGCTTTTCTTTTCTTGTTTCATTTTATACCATTTGCGTCTTGCGTTTGTTAATATATTGATTAAGAAAAAGTTTTTCGTGTTCTCCCTTTTTAAAATCGTTTATTTCTCAAATTGCCAAAATCAGTCATTTTTTTTCAAAAATGACTTTTTATCGCACTACCATTTAAATAGTACAATTTTTATTCTTTTACACTATAGGGCCTATAGGTTTATATGGAAGCCACTCTGTCTCCTTTACAACGAGTAACTAATACAGGTTACGTTGTGTGCAGAGTTGGACTTATTATTAGAGATTTCTTCCAGTCAACCAAGATTGTGTGTGGTTGATCATATAAGTGGATGTCACAGAGTACTAACAAGCAGTAAAGTAAACTAGTTATTAAGATTAAGGTACCTTGAGTAAATAAACAGATAAACACAAAATAATATATTTAGTTCTTACACTTCCGCGCACATTACACATCAGAATAAAACACTTTTTTACGGATTTTTGCGCATGTTTTATTTTATTTTATATTTAATCCTGCGTTTCGACTCCTTTACAGGAGCCGTGATCACAGGATGACTAAGATCTTAGTCTTAGATAAAATAAAACATGCGCAAAAATCCGTAAAAAAGTGTTTTTTACAAAATAATATATTTACTTATCTGAACATCTACTTCACAACCTACTGAAATAAATATGAGAGAAACTATTGAAAAAACACATAATATTATCTTATTATTGTGATTCTGAAAGTAGCCCTTTGTTTTGATTGGAAATGATAAAATGTTTATTCCAGAGCTAGGTAGCTGACACGAAGAAGAAACGAAGCAAAACGTTAGTGTTACTACTGGGGGACCTTCAGCACTTTAGTGATGCAAGACCGTCAGGGACGTGGAAGTGGGGGAAGATACCGGAAACAAGAAGGAAGATGGGTGGGAGCATTGAAGTTATTAAGGATATTGAAAAATGTGAGAAGTGTATGCATTTTGCGGCGCAGCCGAATAAAAAGCCATTTTAAGTCCTTGTGAAAACAAGACGTAATCAAACTTTGAAAAAACGCAGTTATTTTTTTACTTTATAGGTATTTGCCAAGGTAATATAAAGCAAAATCATAAAACATTGTAACAAACCATCAATTTCATAGATGTGCGTCTGATAATAAGAATTTAAAACTTCAATTAGTTTCAAATATACGTTAAATCTTAAATACATTTTATGACTGTGAAAACAAAGAGAATATAGCGACGCGGAAATCATGAAGAAGTTTTCAATCAAAAAATATACTCCATAGTAAAAGAATTCTGCGACTCAATCAAATTATGAACTTTACTACCTACCTTGTACCTTGAGTTGCCTTTGTAAAGAAACATTTGTCTTCAACTTGATTGTTTTTCTGAGAACGGTAGTTTATTATTAAATGTTCGTTTACAATCATACGTTGATCATCATCTTGTTCCGGTAAATACAGCTAAAGCACAGACCTTCCATTTATAGACGGTTATACTACAATATAGGGAGAATAGGCTTTAATCACGCGAGCCCATGTGAATGGGAGGGTGTTAACAACTATTAACGGAGTTGGACCCAATGTACGGGGTAGAATAGAATAATATGTTTTTGTCACCCAATGAATTAACAATTGCGTAAGTTGAGTTATTAATTGAAAGTAATAATACGTTTAATTCCTTATTAATTTGGTCTTTGTACTTTTACTTATTAAAATACAACTTTCAAATATCGAAATGAATACAAATATTTAAATATATGTTATTTTAGTTTTTTATTTAATTTTTATGCATTCACAATATTTCTACGTGTGTTTCGATGTTGAAGGCAGTTAGCGTTCAACATTGGTGAAACAATACTAGCTCATAGTAGAAATTGAAATACGTTTGTAAGATTCGACATCTTTGCCTGCGTCTCGGTAGCTCAGCAGGCACAACACTCGCCCGGATAGCGAAAGGTCGTGGGTTCGAATCCCACCTGAGGGCTCGGAGGCATAGTTGTTTTTTACACACGTATTTTATATTTTACAGAAATATGTTATTTAAGTTGAGCATATTCGTGTGGTTTATATTTTTATTTGTAGTAAGTTTATTAATAGTGTCGTTATCAGATCACGCCGTACACTTTGACGTTTAGATCTATACTAGCTAACCCGGCAAACGTTGTTTTGCCATGTATATTATTTCTAGGAAAAGTTTTTAATTAATTAATAAAAAATAGGGGTTGATGGTAGAGGGGTGAAAATTTAGGGTTGTATGTATTTTTGTATGTTGTATCATAAAAAAATAGAAACTAAAAATTTTGTCTAAAAAAAAAAATTTTAGGGGTGGACTACCCCTAACATTTAGGGGGATGAAAAATAGATGTTGGCCGATTCTCAGACCTACTCAATACGCTCACAAAATTTCATGAGAATCGGTCAAGCCGTTTCGGAGGAGTATGGGAACAAAAACTGTGACACGAGAATTTTATATATAAGATTATGCCGTTGGAACCGAGCTCTTTTAATTTTTAGAGAGCATATAGCTTGTTGTTGACTTTATCATTAGTAACAACTAAGTAAATATTGATATTTACGAAGTAATTGTGTAATAACTGTCATATTTACCTACTATAATCTATTTGATTTAATTTTATTTGATTTTAAATAACGCTTAGATATTAAAGCTTTATTAATAAAAAATACGAAAATGGTACAACAGACAAACTCAATTCCAGTTGCATTGTCTACCTGTCAACGTTCGCTAATAACTATAGATTTAATCATCATACACAAAGGATAGTACTTTTTGTTGGAAATATTTTTTATAGGAAAAATATTAAAAACGTGTAAACATTGTCAACAGTATATTTTGAAGTAACAAATAATATTCTATGTTTAAATATGTACCTTAAGTCATAAAATAAGTTTTGATTATAAAAAAAGATTGTATATCACAACACCTCCCCTTAATCAAAACCTATATGTAAGTACATACAACATCTGACCACAAAAAATTACAGAACATAAAAACTAAGTATAATTTAGGAACAAAAAGGACAAAAATATAAAGGCTTACAACATTACGTTATTCCCATACAAGATATACATTTATGATGGTTAACGTAGGTCAATGGCTTTGTTAACACATCAGCTGACATTTCTGTACTCTTAAGATATTTTAAGCCAATAATATTTTCTAATACCTTCTCTCTAATAAACTGATACTTGGTATCAATATGTTTAGTTCTGTTGTGGTACACGGGATTATTTGCGATATTTTGTGCACTTTGGCTGTCACTGTAAATCGTAACACAATCGTATAATTTACCACATACCTCATAAATCAAACGACGCAAGTATATGGCTTCTTTAGCGGCGTCTGTAAGTGCCATATACTCTGCTTCCGCTGAAGACAGAGCAACCGTTGGCTGCTTTCGTGAGGCCCACGCTACAGGTCCATTTCCCAGCTTAAAATAATACCCCGTGTATGAGCGTCGATCACGCTTACAATTGGCCCAATCTGCATCCGTATATCCAATCAAAGGACTTTCAGTTTTCCTATAAACAATAGAGTAGTCTATAGTCTGTTTTAAGTATTGTAATATACGTTTTGCAGCTTCCCAATGAGTTTTATTGAAACAAGTGTTAAACTGACTTAAATAGCTCGTAGCATATGCTATATCGGGACGGGTATTAACAGCTAAAAACATCAAAGATCCTATGAGATTTTGGTATGGATAATTGCACTCACCTGCGGTTCCATCATCTAACTTATTGTTTACCAAAGGTGTAGAATAGCCTTTACACGATTCCATATTAAACCTTTTAAGTATTTTTTCAATATATGTCTTTTGATTTATACGTATCTCATCACAATTTTTATTAACATTTATACCTAAATAATATGTGAAATTACCGAGGTCTTTCAAAGTGAAATGTTTTTGTAGATCAGATTTCACAATGTCAAAAATGCTGTCATTCTTATGAAAGACAATAATGTCATCAACGAAAATTGCCAAAATTATTATATCAGAACCAAAAAGTTTTTTATAGATACACGGCTCTGAAGGTAATTTTGTGAAACCAATACTACATAATGTTTCATTCAGTTTTGTATACCATGCACGCGGAGCTTGCTTCAAACCATACAAACTTTTTTGTAATAAGCAAACTTTTCTTTCTTGCCCTTTAACAACAAATCCTTTGGGCTGTTCCATGTACACTTCTTCCGAAAGATCACCATTTAAAAATGCAGTGTCAACATCCAGATGTTGCATCTTTAAATCGTATTCGGCAGCAAGAGCAAAGAGGGTTCGAAGCGATGAATTCCTTACAACAGGAGCAAACGTTTCATGATAGTCAACGCCTTCTATTTGACTATAACCCTTAATGACAAGTCTCGCTTTGTACTTGATAATATTGTTATGTGCATCCGTCTTGACCTTATAAAGCCATCTGCACGGAATAACTTTCTTGTCTGGTTTGTCCACTAGCCTCCATGTTTTTAATTTCATAAGAGACTGATATTCACTTTCCATCGCCATCTGCCATTTATCTACATCATCAGATGTAATGGCTTGTGTGTATGTCTGAGGCTCCAACATATCGTTCAGCGCGACACTGTACGAAAAATAGTCAGGCAGCTTACGAACTCTAGAAGGATAACGGCCTTCAGTTTGAGAACTTGTCTCAGGTTCATTCGGCGGTGGAATATCCGATGAAGCGACAGTTTCAATATCTGGCGATTGAATATCTGACGAAGCAACAGCTTCAATATCCCTATTACTATCCCCCCTTAGTGGACACAACACAGACTGATCCACATTTTCAGAAGGAGAACAGGATTCGGTAGTTTGGCCCCTAGAGGTACTAGCAGAAGGCTCATTTTCTATTTCTACATTGTTTGTCAATGTCAAAATAGGATTGAAAATATTCACCTGCTCCGAATTCCCGGTTTCCTTTAGACTTTTAAAACAGGTCTCAAAAAATGTAACGTCTCGTGCTTTAATCATTTTTCTTGGGTAATGAGCATTTCTGAAAATATAACTATCAGGATCATCAGTGTACCCAACAAAAATATATTCTTCGGCTTTAAGATCAAATTTCTTCCTTTGACATGATGGTATATGTACTAGTGCACGACAACCAAATACCTTGAGGTGTGATAAATTCGGTTTGTGCCCAAACCATCTTTCAAAAGGTGTATCAGATCCAACTAAAGCACGGTGTGGAGACCGATTTTTTAAGTAAACAGCAGTTTGAATAGCATCTTCCCAAAAAGATATCGAAAGAAAACTACCTGCTAACATAGAGCGAGCTTTCTCAACTATAGACCGAATGGTACGCTCTGCTACCCCATTTTGCTGAGGAGAGTACGGCACTGATGTTTCATGAACGATTCCATTCATCGCAAAATAATTTTGCAAGTCATCGTTAATAAACTCAGTCCCATTGTCAGATCTGACAGTTTTAATTTTTTGACCAGTTTGCTTCTCTACAAGTAAATGAAAAATCTTAAATTTTTCTTTTACTTCAGATTTCGCATTAAAAAAATATACAAATATTTTGCGCGTATAATCATCGATTAGTAATAAAGCATATCTATTGCCTTGAAAAGAATTGCCAGACATTGGCCCACATACATCACAATGAATCAACTCAAGTGATGATGTTGCCTTTTTGAACGCAACACTTTTAAAGGGCTTACGTGCTTGCTTTCCCTCTACACAAGCAACACAACTAGTTTTATCTACAATGCTATATTCTATACCTACTTTACTATTTCTTAGCAGATTCATCCCAATACGGCATAAATGGCCTAGACGTCTATGCCATAACTGGTATTTATTAGACAGTGATTCAGCCATAGCCACATCTCGAGTTCTATCGCATGGTGTATTTACAGTACAGTTTAACTTGTACAGCCCGTCCACAACAGAACCAAACAGAATAGGACTACCTGAAAAAGAAAAAGTATCAGATCCAAAAAATTTACAGCCTTGCTTATCGAATAATACTGTGAAACCATTTTGTACAGCCTTATATACAGATATTAAATTAGTTTTTAAATTAGGGACACATACAACATTAGAAATACTATTTACAGAGGAATTCGTACATAAAGAAATATCACCTACACCTGTACAATCTACTTTATCTCCATTTGCAACAGTTACAGAACCCATATCAAAACGTTTCAAATTTACGAACCAATCTTGCCGCGATGTCATGTGTTTTGTCGCCCCGGAGTCAATAAACCAATCTTTCATCGAATTTCCATTACTGATGCCTAATGCAACCAAGGACTTGTGCTCCTCTGTGGATTTCCTTTTCTTCAATGGGCAATCCGGCCTCTTATGTCCAGGCTCCTTACAATCATAACATATGATGGGCTTCTTTTTCTTTGGTTTTTTAGTTTGACTTTTGTGACTCTGATCTGTCCGCAAAGCTGACTCAGATTGTGTAGTACTCTTTGACATTTCATTTAACAACTTCGACTTCACTAATTCAGTAGTTACTTGAATATTGCTATTTTCTAATGCCATTATTAGAGGATCATATTTAGATGATAAGCCTCCCAATAAAATAGCAGCAAGTGAAGCATCTTCAATATTTTTGCCTATATCAGCCAAGTCCTGAGCAGTACTTACAACGGCATTAATATATGACTCAATATCATTGAAGCTATTTAACGTATATCGGTACAGTTTCCTCTCTAATGCTAATCTACGTCCCATGCCTTTGTCTTCATAGGCATTTTGAAGGGACTTCCATGCTTCAGAAGCAGTTTTAGAATTTCTAACATGCGTTATAGCGGAGTCTTCTAATGTTAGACATATTTTAGTGAGAGCCTTTCGGTCGTTCCTTACCTTGATCGGATCGGAAGTTTTATCACCACTTGGATAACCATCTATTGCATCCCATAGATCTTCATGCATCAAATAATTACGCATCTTGAACTTCCAAAGACTGTAGCCATCTCTGTTACGAAGAGAAAATGATGGAAGTGACGAAGAAAATCCTTTTCCAGAAACATCACCACTACCATTTGCCATTATTATATCTCACTAAAGACTTCAAAAATACTTATTTTCGTGCTGATAACGTGTTGGAAATATTTTTTATAGGAAAAATATTAAAAACGTGTAAACATTGTCAACAGTATATTTTGAAGTAACAAATAATATTCTATGTTTAAATATGTACCTTAAGTCATAAAATAAGTTTTGATTATATAAAAAGATTGTATATCACAACACTTTTCACTTAAACCATTAAGCTCTTCTTGCTGTCACCTGACCAATTCAGTCCATTCAGAATAAACATTAAAGGATATGCTCACATAACACATTCAGGAGAAATCCCATTAAAAATACGAATAGATAATCCCGAGTAATTAATCCTGCTTTCAATAAATCCATTCAGACAGCTGGTATTCATAGAATTGAATAACTTTTCTGCAAAGATTGAAAACGAACCTATTTTACCCTTTGCACATTAGAGAAAAGCTAACACAAAAATATACTTCGCCATCGACCTTTTCTCCAATAAAAATGTATCATGATTAAGAATAGAAAAAAATATATTCGAAATAGAACGGTAAATGATCTAAATATGTACGTATCTGTTATAATGCTACATAATTAATTCTGTAAATTGGCTGAAATAAATATCGAAATTCCTTTTAAAAAAGGGCAGTCATTTATTTATCTTACAGACTCCTTAATTGTTGGCAATCGTAGCTGGCATCATACATCGCTGCATTAATTAATAGTAAAAGTATTCATACATAGCAAAACTCACAACTGCTAGAATTGCTCATGACTTTACTACTGAATCATCGTGAAATCTTACATTTACATTATCAGGGATACCGAATTGGAGACAGAGTAATATCTAGAAAAAAAAACATTTTTTACATACTTACAAATAACTTGAGACGACCAACGGCGACAACTACATTAACGTGTAAAAGCTATCGCCAATATAGTGAACAATACTTGAATTCAAATTCATTTTATTATGAAACACTAACATTCCTGACATTATATATTTTCATTAATAATTTTCTGTTCGAAGTAATCCATCCAATTCCAACAAAACTCATCATTTTTATATGGAATATCTTCTGATTTATGTGCAGACTAATGCCGATGAAGTCACCTCAGCAACCTCATTGCTAAATCGCTGTCTGCAAAGTATAAGTGCATGGTCGGCCGATTTCGGTATATTCGTCAATTCATCGAAATGTCAGGTGATCGATGATCACCTAAACATAGATCTTCAAAATTTGTATTGCTTTGCTCTCATTTGTCCCAATCTTTTTTTTTGTTAGAGTCAGGGAAGTAGAGACCTTTATAAATATAAATAAGTCTACAGGAAATTCTGAATATTAAATTTTGTTGGATAAGGTTCGACTAACGGTTTACTAACCTGTATTTCAGAAAACATTCTACTTTTCATTTTTACCTTTAAGTAATGTGTTTAATTTTATGAATACAGAAAAAAGCTGTTGTTATAAGCGCTAGACTACCGAGGCTCTTGAGCATCATGACAAATTTAATCAGCCCCATCTTTTCTTTGTTTTATCAAAATGCATTGATTTATTTTAATATAAATATGGAACTGTTCCATATTTTCGTTTTTCCATCAAGTAATGCTTTTAATTTAATTAATATAAAAAAAAAGTTTTCAATAATAAGTGCCGGCTACCGAGGCTCTTAACCATCATAATGAATCTAATCAACACTATCTTTTCTTTGTTTTGTCAAAATGCTTTAATTTATTTTAAAGAATTTTAACTTTATTATATGTGCTAAACACATTATTTAAATTCCCGATTACTCCTTCTGGTAAGCCAAATACTTATGTGAGCCCACGTCCGCACTATATCGGCAAGCATCGAACTCGGTCCGCTTGGGTTGAAGCTGACATCATAACCGATGAGCTAAGGCCGCCCTAATTGTAATGTAAATGTCGATAAAAATAAAAAAGCAATCGATCACTTATACATATTGCTAATGACGAGTGACTCGTGGTGAGTGGGGTTACCCTCGTAATGTTCGTCCGTTTTTAGTCCCTCATAATACCTATATTTAGTTCTTTTATTTTATGATCCATACATTTTCGTATTGTAGTTTATTCTTTTTTTTATCCTAATGATCAAAACCTATTATAAAGCTGTGTTTACAAGATGACGAAAAAGATACGCAATCCACAAGCCTTTTTATTGAAATATGTGTAACAATCAAAATTTTATTGTTTTTGCATTTTATAAAGTTTTTTTTATATAACTACCTAACTTACTTACCTAAATTAATTATCAAAATTATCGAAAGACTCTTCCAAAAATAATACTAGAAGTAAATGATCCACCGCATGTATTATGAATTATAGCCGAAGTAACGTCAAGTTACTTTGTAAAACTAATTTAAAGATAGAAAGTTAACAATTATTTTTTTGTAAAATAACTAAACCTATTTATCATGGTAGAGTCTTAAAGATTTGAATTATAATATTTTTTTGTACAAAAATATTAGGAAATAAAAGTTCCGAATTATATAAAATTTTAGTAGAAATATAAGAAAAACTCCTCAATCCTACCAGTACCCGTCGAAATTTTCTAGCAGTATTTTACTTTCAATGAGATATCTCGCCTGAGAGCAACTTGTGGGCAGAGTCGATTTTTTCTAATACTTTTGCTTTTAAATATAATTCGAAAATAAATAAATAACATACAAGTTGCCATTGAAAATTTAAAATATAAATCACATATTTCGAAACATGTTCCAGCATTAGTGTCGTGCTTTTGTTTTATAATTTGATTATAAGTAGTATTGTGTCTTGAATTAAATAAATGAATTCTTCGCTTACCATACTGGCTTTTTTTACTTATGCAAGTTATTCTCAATAGTTTTATGGGTATTTTAGTATTACCCTTAACTTATAAACATATTTCTTCTATTATTTATGTGTTATGTACTAAGTTAGTATATCTAAAGCATAAGAAATCAACTTATAGCTAGAGTTCACTAGTTTGAGTCACGTCGGACGTGACAAGATGAAGTTTTCTTATAAACAAATAATTGAGTTACAAATACTTGTTTTCACTTCCTGCTTCTTGCTGTTATATTTGCATATTTTTGTTATTGTGAGCACCTGGGGTATATGTTTACTTATAAATATAACGAAGAGCGGTGCCTCCTGACGCTAAAAAAAGGCACGAGACACAGAACCAAATTATTAACTCTTATTCGGAAATTAAAAACATTCTATGTTATGGAAGTTTGACACCCTAATGTGATATATTAAGTACTATATCTAAGGCGGTTCACACACTAGAGATGCGTCCCGCCGCGGTGCGCGTAGCGACAGAAAACGCGCCCCCGCGCGGAGGCGCAGATCTGCCTAACTTAGCGGTGAAATCTGCTTCTCCCCGCAGATTTTCAATACAAGTTGACCCTACTTCTTCACGCCCCGCGCTCCCGCGCAGAATCTGCGCGCGGGACGCCTGCCCGCGCGTTCCCGCGTCGGCAGTGTGTTGTCATAGGCGTGTTTTCTATATTAATTGAGATTCTTGCATACAATAATAAAATCTGCGGCCACGCGCTACGCGACGGGGCGCGGTGCAGTGTGTTAACCGCCTTAGTATCTAGTACTAAATCTATATCTTAATCTAGTATCATGTCACAACATGATCATGTAACATAATTTAGCATGTTACACTATCATGTTTTGACATCTATTAATACAGTTCTTATAAGTATCAAAGAAACGAAGTGCCTCATACAAATTTTAACTATTATTGGGAATAAACAAGCATTATTGCCTGGAAATAACATCATGGCGCAATACTCGTATTTAATTCTACACAACATTGTCAAAACGTTACTATGTTCACAGACCAAGTTATAGTTCAAACAGTGGAATGAAAAACACCTGACTGTACCTATTTAACTGCAATTACAGCCGTTTTCAATAACCTATTCCTAGCAACAGGTCTCCTATACTTTTTCCCTTTTATATTTCTGTTTGGGGGTCCAAGTTTACTCGCGTCCGTGGGATTTAACCCTCGATGTCCCACACGTGGCCCCTGGGTGGTGCTAAAGGAGTAAACCTCTTTCAGGTGGTAGGCTTCGGCCGCGGCGTGTTACCACCCACCAGACAAAGACAGCACTGCCAAGAGGTCCCAACCGATCGTGTTCCAGTGCTGAAGTCTGGTGAAGCCATATTGGAGGACGGGTCAGTACAGTTGTGCTGGTTGCTATGGACGAATTCTTGGGATGTGTTATGGCAATGCATCGGATATCCAGATTCGGAGAGCAGCGGGATCCGAGGCACGGTTCTTCCGCTGGCCGACCGCAGATAGTTGGGGGCCCGAGTAGTGAGCTAGCCACTTACAAAAGGCTGCCCCGCCATCTCGCGAAAAATTCTGGGGGTGCGCCATCGTGCCGGTTGGCGCCCGGACGAGAGGACCCGGTGGACACCCTTGGGGGGGCTCGGGCGTCCCCGCGGTCTCCGGTTTGGCTATCCCGAGGTGTGAGGCCCTGACTCTTCTCATTTGTTTCGCAATCAGCATCTCGTACTACTTCCGTCCTTCGTTACCTTCCCTCACGACACAATGAAAGTTAGCAACAGGAAACCGGTTAAACAGCGGTCGCACGTCCTCTCCTACCTAGTGCACGTCTCTAATATAAGAGGTTTGCACTCTAATCTCGACCCCGTCCATCACCATCTTGAGACTAGAAAACCGCACCTGTTCTTTCTCAAGGAGACGCAGATAAAATGTCCAACTGACGCGGCGTACCTGGCTTACCCGGGTTATGTCCTTGAACATTGTTTTAGGGCTCATGCGGGTGTTTGCATGTATGCACGCGATGACATTTGTTATTTGCGTCTCCGTGATCTTGAAGACCCCACCCTTTCTATCATTTGGGTTCTGGTGGATACAGGTTTAGAAAAAAATATCTATGCTTGTGTCTATCGCTCGCATAGTGGAGACGCGGAGACTACCAGGCTTATCGACCAACTTATTGAGAAGGCAGACATTGCCCAACAGCGATACCCATCCGCTCAACTGGTGGCTCTTGGTGATTTCAACGCACACCACAAGGACTGGCTGTTCCCTTACGAAAAAACCGACCACACTGGTCGAGAAGCGCGAAAGCTAGCCTTGACACTTGATCTCACCCAACTTGTCCAGGAAGCCACTAGAGTGCCGGACTCTGATGGACAGACAGCTAATTGCTTGGACCTTCTGCTGACATCAAATCCCGACAGTTACTCGGTGTCGGTTACGCCACCCCTTGGCAGTTCTGACCATTGTGTGGTGGAATCTATGTCGGTGTACTCTCCAACCGACCCAAGCCCAAAAGGCTCCCGGCGGGTTTGGCGTTTTAAATCAGCAGATTGGGATGAGATGCGTTTTTTTTTTGCATCTTATCCTTGGCGGCAGGTTTGCGTTTCTTCTAGCGACCCCTCAGTTTGCGCGGATGCTGTGACCAATGTGCTTCGTCAGGGTATGGAGTATTTTATTCCCTTCTCTGACATATCACTTGCCGGCAAAGCTCACCCGTGGTATAATGCCAAATGCCGTGATGCGGTGGCATCTAAACACAAAGCATATTTGGCCTGGGTTGAAGCTCGATCCCGTAAAGCTACTGATACGCGCGAAAAGAAGAAAGCCTTTAACAAAGCCGCCAAGTCCTGCAAGAAGGTTGTAAAAAGAGCTCGCTTCGATCACATAGGCCGCATTGGGAAGAAGCTTGCCTCTTACCCTTCGGGTTGTAAAGCGTTTTGGTCCCTGGCTAAGTCGATCGAAGGTAACTTCTGCCGTTCCTCAGTGCCTCCCTTGCTGAAACCTGACGGATCATTGGCACACACGGCCAAGGAAAAGGCCAATATATTTGCAGAATTATTTGCCGAAAGTTCGCGTTTGGATCCTGGCAATGCTGTACCTTCCGGTTTGTCAAGATGTGGGACTTTAATGTCTGAAATTCGTATAAGACAAAAGCCAGTGGTCCGGATGGTATACCAGCCATAGTACTAAGGACTTGCGCTCCTGAGTTAGCTCCGGTATTGACACGCCTATATCGGTTATCTAGGGCTAAAGGACAAGTGCCAAAGTCCTGGAAGCTGGCCAACGTGCAACCTGTGCCTAAAAGGGGCAGTCGTGCTGACCCTATCAATTACAGGCCCATCTCGGTCACGTCCATTCTCTGCAAGATAATGGAACGTGTACTGAACCACAGGCTCCTGTCGTATCTAGAAGAAAATGACCTCCTTAGTGACCGGCAATATGGGTTTCGCCGGAACCGGTCTACTGGAGATCTTCTAGCATACGCCACTTACATATGGAGCGAAGCCATCGAGAGGCACGGTGAGGCGCTTGCCGTCTCTCTTGATATCTCGAAGGCTTTTGATAGGGTGTGGCATGAGGGCCTTATTGGCAAGCTTCCATCATATGGTCTTCCCACTGGTTTGTGTGTCTGGATATCGGACTTCCTGAGAGATCGGTCAATACGAGTTGTCATTGACGGCAGCTCGTCTGACCATTTGGCTATCAATGCCGGCGTCCCTCAGGGTTCCGTTCTCTCTGCAACACTTTTTCTGCTGCATATAAATGACCTGCTGTTGCCCGGTATTTTGGGGTACGCAGATGACAGCACTGTTGTAGAGACCTATATGTCTGATGCACGAGCCAGTGCTGAACAGATCCAGCGTCATAGAGAGGCGATGGTTAGCCGCATGAACCTATCTCTGCAGGCAGTCTCCGAATGGGGCGATGCGAATCTAGTAGGGTTCAATCCGGCAAAGACCCAGGCGTGTCTTTTCTCCGCTAAAAGGAGTCCTTTCAACTTGACTCCTACTTTCCGAGGTGTATCCGTGCCGATCACTGACCATCTTGAGCTTTTAGGTATGTCTTTGTCACCAACTCTCAATTTTTGGCTCTTTCATTGAGAGCGTGGCTCAAGTGGCTTCAAAAAAACTTGGCATTCTGGCGAAGGTGAGAAAATACTTCACACCGGAACAGTTGTTCAACCTTTACCAAGCACAAGTTCGATCGTGTATGGAGTATTGTTCTCATCTTTGGGACGGTTCTGCCCGATACCAGCTCCAGACGCTTGAGTCCATTGAGAGGAGGGCAAAGAGGCTCATCGGCAATGAAGATCTTTTCTATAAAAAGCTCAAAAGCCTTGAGCATAGACGGAAGGTAGCAAGCCTATCCGTATTTTATAGGATACATTTCGGAGAGTGTGCAGCTAAATTGTACAATCTTCTTCCGCCGTCCCCATTTTATCATCGGACAACCAGACTTACAAACTGGCGACACCCTTATATGGTGGATATACCAAAGAGTCGCACTAAGCGTTTTGGTTCCAATTTTGTGATACGTACCGCCAAGGAGTGGAACTCTTTGCCTGAGTCTGTGTTTCCTGACAAATACAATTTAGGGGTCTTCAAGTCACGAGTAAATAGGTACCTTTTAGGCAAGCGCGTCACATCCTAGATCACATCGACGCTTACCATCAGGCGAGATGGTGGTCAAGCGCATGCCTATTTTCTATTAAAAAAAAAAAAAAATAAAAAAAATGACGCAAATAACAAAGATTGCTTAGCAGCTAAATCACATTAAGCATATCTCCTACTGAGGTTAGTAAGAATGGCTGTTAGGTAGTTTGAACGATATTAGAAAATTAAAATTACAAAGAAATTGTATTAGTATTACCATTATATAAATAGCTGTCTAGCTCTGTTTTGTTTTCTCTGTTATTTTCAATTATCGACTTATATATACCTCTAACCTTTATAAATATTTCGAATTGAATGGCGGTATCAATATCAAAAATTTAATTCAATCTTTGTCGATATCTAGATCTCAACGTTAAATCGGTAACACTGACAGTGAATGTTAACTTCAACGTAGACGTAGATGTGAATGTCAAAAATTTACCCTTATATAAATTATTATATTCTTTTAAGATTAAAAACCAATATATCCAGAGTACTTTCGATGGTAATAGGTCTCTTGGAATTGATTATTCGTAAAGGAGATTACGATTTCCAATATTTATAGAGTAACATTTACAATTTGTTGGTTATTGGTGAATCAGTTATCAATCAAGTCTTTAGTACAAATAAATAAACTGACTGTATTCGTTGTGAAAGAAACCGTTGAAAGCTAACAACACAACCCACAAATTGTTCTTTATTACAGGCGCCGCTAGTGTGTGGGATAATTTCCGAGGGAATTTAAACTCTCTATATTTTTTTTATTTTGTAGTAGCGGCCAAAATGGCGTGCTATATTTCGTGGTGGGCAGCGCTAAGCGGTTTTTAATGTCATCCGCTCACGAAGCAATAAACATTCTTATATATCACAGCACGACCGCAAAATGGAAAACATCGGTAGCACTGCAGGAGGTGGAAAGTAATCGAACAGTATTTTCTTTATACAGACGACGTTTAAGTGCTTATTTAATACTAGGTATAAACCTAAATACTATGTAATTAGTTACGATGAGTTACAATTAAAACAAAAGATTGTTGTAGTACTTTTCAGAAAATTTCAATGTGATGTGTTTTTATTTTGATGTATTTTCTAGAAACCTGTAATGTAGTTAGGAATAAATAATGAAATAAGTTGCTATGTCGATTTTCAGTGTTATTTCTACATAATTTGTTACAGTTTTGTTGTGGTCGGGTCAGTCAATGATGGAAGCATTATTTTATTTATTAATTAGCCGATGCCCGCGACTTCATCAGCGTGAAACTTGGATTTAACAAATTGGAACATTGATTTAGCTTAGCATGGAATTGAGATACACAAAAATAAAGATTTTTCAATATACGGAATAAACGATTTTTTGTTGGGGATAAAAGATTACTGATTACTCGCAGACATAAATGATCTGTGAGCAAGCTACGAGTACGTTTAATAGGCCATGGTAAAAAGAATGCTTAGGTCGACATCAGCAGTCTTTACGGCCTGCCTTTATAACTCTTGTATGTAGCAAGCGGTTTAAGAGGATAAAAAAAATATCGTTAATTTTATCAATACTATTGCATTGTAATTAAATGAATAAATTAATAAGAATAACCTTAAAACAAATATCCTACTAAATGTGAAAGCCACATATTAACATTAGGTGATATTAGTCACGACATCACGTGTTTGTCAGTTCGAACTATGGGGTGGCGATGATTTATAAAAGCACGGGTCGCACGGGCAATGTGCACCCAGACGTCAACAACGAATGATCGCTGACCAACTCAGTACATAAGGAGTTGTTATATACATATCGGCCCGGGTTAAAGCTAAGTACTTATCTTTGTTCTTATGTTTAACCAAGGTTATTTTTGCTATGTGAAATATGTGGGCAGTTGGAAAAGGGTATATAAGAGTTATTATTATGGAAATAACTTCAGAATGTACTAGTTACTAATATTAGTAATGTGCTTTAGCTGTCCTAAATAAACTTTATATATGTACTTAGATAATGGATGCCGACGCTATTACAAGTCTACTGACGGCGGTATGAGTCGCTGTTAAGCCACATTCAAATGACGATGACATTTCTTTACCAATATTCGATCCTAACAAGAACGATTGTGGATTGACAAGTTGGTGTAATAGCATCGATGTTCCCACCAAAAACCTCAAGTGGAGCAGAATCAGAACCGCAGCAAAAGCTGGTAAGGCCCTTAAGGGCTCTGCTCTAAACCAGGTTAGCCTGGTTTGAATTCTGGGAGCCGTCGGAGAGTGTAGATCTTGGGAAAATTTTCGTGCGGATATTCTGGATCCCTACTCTGACAGGAAAAATCTGTCCGAGAAACTAACAAAGTCTATAACTACATACATCTGCCACATCTGAATTATACAGTTGGAGAAAAATTAAAGTTATTACGTTATTCAGTATTAAAATGGCGTCCTTGAATAGCGGTGTTAATATGACATAATGATAAGCAAATAGTTATTTTTACTGTGCTTGCTTTGATAACCAATTACAAAGAATTGCATTTACTAATGAAATCACGATGCGAGACAAACTTCAGCGAGAGTTGAATGTTTTTTCTTATGGAAAAAGAAAACGATCTTGTGAGTACTTCAATGCTTTCACTGAGGTAAAACAGGCCACAAAGCGTCAAATTGCCGATCGAAATATAATGTACAAGCCCAAAAACAATTCAAATGTTATCATATATTAAAATTTTTGAAGTTGACAATGTAGTAGTCGTGAACCAGGATCATAGGTGCCATAATAAAATAGATATCCGATTCAAAGGTCCATACGAGATAACTGAAATACTCCCACATGAAAGGTATTCTCTTAGAGGGGTAGGCAACTGGGCAATCTTAAAAATACATATAACGGCATATAAAGATAAATTAAGCTATGGCCAGGTGGAGGGACAGATGAAGATGCTATTTTGTCCGACGCAGTATTGCCTGTCTTTTAAAAGTATTTTGACATTTATTACTTTATTAAACCGTTTTCACAAAAATGTTAAACGAAGGTTCAGTAAATTGATTTTCTCTTGTTTTAATACGATCGGGTTTCAGCGAACAACCTTTTCACTAGTATTCAAGAACAATCAAGTTTTCTTTAACAAAATATAAACAATAGCACAACGCATGTGTTATTACTGATCACTAAACGCTTTTATCTGAATGCTTTATGAATTAAATCCTGACTGACGCACCTAGCACCCTGTTGACACGGCTCCTGGAAAGAAGTCGAAACGTCAAGAAAAAATATATAAAAATATGGAAATAAAACATTCATTGGTCCATTTCAGTTAAAATAGTTTTATTTAAATAAGTAGATAACGCGAAAGTAATAAAGTTTAAATATTCAAAATGAGAAAAATGGGAAATTCATAGAAATTTTAACGTTGCCAGTCTGTCATTCGTATTGCACTAGTTTTTAGCACTATTCGTACACTTTGACATGAAATATAGGTGACTACATACGAGTATTTTTACCATTCTCTATTTTATACCAGCGCAGGCAGTCATGCGTACCATACCGCTATTACGAGTACAAAACATTTTTCCTCTAAGAGAGACCCGTTAGTAAGGTACGAAATCTTTTTTAATTGACGAATATTTTCCGTAGTATAGCATTTTTAGTTACCAACAAATTATTTATCCATAAATTGACTAAATAGAAGAATGTAAAAAAGTCATATTGTAGTATAAGATCTATTACATTTTCATGAGTAATAAAAAGTAAGTTGATCTATCAAATACTCTATTGTAGGAAAGATTTGGTTCAGTTACTTTCAACTTTGTTAAAGTTTTCAACTTTGTTGACTGTGATCATATACGTGTTAAAACAAATTAGAGTAACGCCCCTCACAAAAAGCTATCCAAGTCCCACCCATTTCAGCAGACATTTCATTTCATTTATACAACAATTTCAAATTGGAACAGAATAGAGTTTGCTTTTTTTGTAAAATGAATTCATCGAAGGCAATTCTGCTAACTAGTTTCTTTATAAGTCTGTTTCAACAAGGAATTTCTTTGTGACGGTACCGAAGTCTATTAATTTTTTTCTCTTTTTCATTAATTTTCTTTTGTCAAGTTGTTGATCTTTAATTTAGTGGCAATGAAGTCGGCTCGCACGCATTGTTAAACATTATGGAGCAAAAACCTGTTTTCTGTTATTACAGGACCTTATTAGCTCGTTTTTTTTTTAATTTATTTAAGAGTCCTTACTGTGAATTTTCTTAAAATTTTAATTTTTTTTTGATATTATTAAACATATTAGTTTAACTTTTGCATAAACTAATATTGACAAGAATAATTGATTTTTATTTTAACATAGAAATGCGATAACTTTATTATTATATTCTTTATTGCACATAAATAAAATAAAATGATAGGTAAAAAAAGGGTGGACTTATCTCTAAAAGAGATCGCTTCCAGTCAACCCAGAATAAGTGTGGTTGGTCGAATAAATGGGTGTCACAAGTGCAGTCAAGCAGTCACGAGAAATAAATGTTTGAATAATAAATGATATACAGAAATAAATATATAAAAATAATATATACACATCTATTTCCATACATATACATATATCTACAAATGTTATACTTTTTTTTTACACAGCAGAAGTTAATTATTTACGAAAGATATCACGCAATAAATCATACAATCTCTAGCTAGATCTTTTTTTTTCAAACACTGTAATTGTAAATAAATTATTCTGACACATCACGTGATACAGTCATATGATGCACCATAGACAATCTTTCTTCTTTTATATGATTTTAATTATATAATATTACAAATAATATACACATACAGCTACTGATATAAAAATAAGAGACAACATATAGAAATAATGCACATATAATTATTTTAATAAATTCAGAAAGTGCTCCTTCAGTTTTAATTTTAATGATAAAATGGATGAACATTCTTGTATCACTTTAGGGAGTTTGTTTCAGAGCTGCGCAGCTCACACTGAGAAGGAGTTCTGCAAAAAGTTAGTGTTGCTTCTGGGGACCTCCAGCACTTTAGTGATGCAGGACCTCCGGGAACGTAGAGATGGGGGAAGATATTGGAAATGAGAACAAAGATAGGCGGGAGAATTAGTGTTATTAAGAATATTGAACAGGGTGACGAGCATGTCACGACGCAGCCGAATAGGTAGCCATTTAGGCTCCTTGCAAAAATGTGAGACGTGGTCAAATTTTCGTATTGCATAAATAAAGCGTATAGCCAATGTAATCTCTCGAGTTTATTAAGTTTTTCTTCAGTCACATCCAAATAGCACACATCAGCATAGTCGAGAAGAGGGAGAAGTAGTGATTGCGCCAGCATTATTTTGGTCTTGAAAAGAAAAAAGTATTGAAGACGCTTGAGAGAGTGGAACGAATAATGCATACGCTTGCTTACATCGGCAATGTGTGATGACTAAGTCATATTGCGGTCAATAATCAATCCCAGATCTCTTACTTTTTCATTAAATTCTATAAGGACGCTATAGTTGATAATTGGTGGAACCAAGTTCCAATCTAACCTACTAACCAATCTACTGCTGCCAACCACAATAGCCTGAGATTTTTTGGGCTTACAAAAAGGCCAAAAGATTTGGCCCATTCTTGCACAGCCCTGAGATCGCAATTTAGATTTTGAACCGCATCTGCTACTTCGGAAATGCTAAAGTATCTAGAGACTTGTAGGTCATAGGCGTAAAGGTTTAAGAAGAGGATGTAACACTGGCGATTTGGTTAATAAATATAGAGAAGAGAGAACACCATCTTCTAGCACACCAGCCGCCAAGCGAGGAGCTATCTTGACTTAATATACACTGTTGACGATTAAAGATGTATGAATGAAACCAGTCAGTAGCTGAAGCGAAAACATTTATAGAGCGAAGGCTGCCGAGAAGGAGGTCTAAGTCAAGACAATTAAACGCTCTGCTAAAATCCAATAATACAATCGCTGTTAGGTTGGTGTTATCCATTGCAAAGCAAATATTTTCTGTAACGTAAGCATTGCGCTAACAGTACTGTGGGATGAACGGAAACCAGATTGATAGGGATACAACAATGAATTGGAGACTAGAAAGGAATAAAGTTGTTGATGAACAAGAGATTCTAGTACTTTAGATAAGACTGGAAGAATGGATATAGGACGGAATTGTGAGAAGAATTGGAGGAAGGAAGGATAACATCAGCTTCAATGACCGTTTGGAAATTAAAAACAGAGCCATCAGGTGTATCAAGCCTTGACAAAAATGTTAGTGATGTAGATTTTGAGCAAGCGTCCATGATCACCGCAGTGTTGGTTAAACGCGTTAAGATTTATGGAACTACGGCAAGCTTCTGTGGTTTTACGCCCATAGTCCGTAAGAAGCTATACTACTACTTATTATGAAAAGTGTTTTGTTTTATTTGAATTGAATATGTGGGGTATTTCTGCCAAATTGAAAAAAAAAAAAAAAAAAAATCTACAGTCATTGATGTTGACTCTTATAGCGCTACGCTGCACTAGCCCACAACGCAGGCCCAGTGCGAATTGGTGGTGCTAACGACTGCAGATTATGGCCTAACGTGTCATACGAAGCACGGAAGATCTCAAGATAATTAATTTTTTATCACCCATCCGATAGCTGGCCAATCCGAAAGTTTCTTACCTTATTGCGACACGGTTATGTGGGGCTCTTCTCTGCGTACTTTAGGATTCTGATATTACAACCCGTTACCTCCCGTGCTGATATCGCCTTTTCTGATAGCAGCAAAAGCGATATCAGCATAGTGATGCCCATGCATTATGCTTGGAAGACGGTATTATACAGGCGATGTTTATGTTTAAGTCCTTTGAAAATACTCCCGCGTTGGTCCCTAATTTGTTTTTGGATCTGTCACTGAATATCATGAAAGCCTTGTGTGTTGTTGTTCATATCGATTCTATATTTCTTGTCCAAGATGAAGGTAGGTTTTATGTTATCACAGGCTGCATCGACAAACGGAGTGTTCAGCCAATCCTTCAGTTGGCCATTGAGGTGTTCCACCTTTTCAAATCTTACCAGTTTGAAGAGTCTAAGCTTCAGCGTTGTTTTTGCTGCTTCTTGTTTAATGTGGAGATGGAGCGCAGTGAGATTCAACGTTGCTTCTAATGCCACTGTGGGAGCTGTGCTTATACATCCTTGTAGCTTGTTGACACAGGTTGATTGGGTAACTTTGGGCCACCATACTACAGCTCTGTAACTTACTATTGGTCTCAGACCACCGTATTGTAAAGCCACTGGAAGATTTTGGGGGTCAGTCCCCACCGCTTACCTACCATCTGTTGCATCTTCCAGCATTGTGCCATAGCACAATGCTGGAAGTTTTGATCTTGTGGTCTATGTGATAGTTACAGTTTAGTTTGTTGTCCAGAATTATACCTTAATATTTTACCTCTCTGGACAATTATAGCGTGGTCCCAAACAGTCTTGGCGCCTGGTGGCTACCGATGTTGCGTTTGTTAATGAACATTACTATTTCAGTCTTGGCAGAGTTGACTGTTAGTTTATACTTTTGGACCAATGTTTCAACATTTTCAGAGCTGCCTGCATGGTGTTACAGATTATACCGGCCTGAAATCCTACAGTTAGTAGTGAGGTCGTTCACTACCATGTTCCAAAACAGTGGCGAGAGTACTCCTCCTTGCGGGCATTCACGCACCACGAGCACTCCATAGCTGTCTTCTGCAACCCTTACTATTTTTAGATTCAGATTTTCACGCACTATAAGCGTTTTGTTATTTGTGGAGAGGGGCACTTTGGGCGCCGTCCTATATAATCGCTTCGGGGATTGTATACAAAGGCGGCTAATAATCCGACAACTGGGGGCTCAGCTGGCTGACCCGAGTAATATGGGGAACGGTAGTCGAGCAGTGGTATACCGTAAGGGGTATACCGGCAAGTTAGTGGGGACGAGCAAGGCTAAAGTAGAAATAGCCCCAACGCAACAGCGGGAATTCGATTTAAACACAGATGATGAGATCGTGGCGGTGATACAAAAACTGCACCCGTCGCCTAAGTAAAAAAACTGACGGTGACGTCAACGAGATGGCATCTTGCGAGATTTTAAAAAGGGGCACAGACGGCGTTATCGCCAAACTGGATATTGCTGCCAATTCAAAAAACCTTAAAGACACTAGTGTCAGATGCCTGAAGGAAGCAGCAGAATTGATCAGCAAAATGTTAGCAGGCTTATATGATATGAACACAAATGATACCTAAAACGGCTGGAGAGAGCTTCCAGAAGGTTTCCAAACAGGTAGCTCGACTAAGCACTAAAAAGCAATAGCACTTAGGCGTGAGCTGCAGCTATTTCGTAGGATCTAGATTGGGCCAGAGGGAAAGAAGCACACTCAGAAGGTTGAAAAAAACCATCCACTAAATTCTGTTGCTGACATGCCGGTGGAGGAGCTTCCTTGACTTATCATGGACCAAGTCGGACAGAAAGAGAATACCCAACGAATCTTCGTCGTAATCGAAAAACTACTTGCTACGTGAGGCGCCCGTCCCAACTATGGGGATGAAAGAAGATTTTTAATCACATGCGATTTATAATACCCTTGCAGCAAGCTGATTACCAACCCTGAGCCCCAGCTGGAACTTAAATACTAGTAATAAACTTTATTACTGCTTTTTAAATAAAACTAAACATCCTGTAATCACGGTTCTTGTAAAGCAGTCGAAACGTCGGGAGTTTCCTGGAATATCGTTGGTTGATATTATAATGTTTTTGCTCGTCTTTTCTCGCTTGATAGATCCAACTAATAGGAACAACTAACTTTCATATTTTTAAAGATTGAGTAATTTAGTCGTCATTATTTATTTTTTACTTTTACAAAATATCGGAATTCTTCATAATTACAGTTTTTCTGCTTCCCTCTCAGTAAAGTGATTGCCGTGTTTATCTCAGCGAAGAGCCGTCCGAACTTTTCTTATAAGTAAAGAACCGAAGTTTTCCCTCGAAGCGAGAATTAATACATTATTTATTAAAGTACTTTGATCACCGCTGGCTACGAAAATAACGGTTTCATCTCTTAACAAACAACGATTTGTTTCTACTTTTACAAATTGTATTTTTTTCCTGCCAATAAATAATTACATTATAAAAGAGTCTTCGACAGTTATCGTTACCAGACCTATTCCTATCCAGAAAAACGATGATTGGAAGATAGTTTAAAATATTAAAATACACTATTATTTATTAAATTATATCTATCGTATATATATAAATTATTCTGTAGATGCGTGTGTTTATTTATAAACCCCTGATCTGGTTCTATTAGTTCTTTATTATTATTTAAATTCATTTTTTATTCCCTTTGCGCTCTCTATATCTCTCCCTATAATCTTGTGTCTATAAAGACTGCCTTAGATAATTTATAAATTTATACTTTCTATTTCTAACTAATGCAATCTACTGCGTACAAATACAAAAGCCAAACACGCACTGTACATGAATATTAATGTGATGGCTTACCATTATTGTAGAATCTTTGATGCGTTCCATCATATCATCAATCAAGTCTTCTTGATAGTCAATACTCGATTGTTTCAAGTCGAAAATTTAGTAGGATATTTTTATGTACACATAACAACAGGCCGTATTACTACACACTAATAAATTGTTAAAAATTGAAACGTTCAATAAGTAATTAGTTGACAATTTTTTGAAGTGAAAACTTCTTTAGCTTCGTTGTGATTTGAAAGTCATTGAAACAAAAAGCGACAGTAAAAAGAGACAGACACACAGGTAGGAGAAAAAGAGATAGGAAGCATTATACGGTATACGTGTGTACAAATCTTAAGAGAAGGCATCACAACAACCGTGGTATTTTGTTTACGTGTATGTATTATTTTTGAAGGTTTCCCTTCTCCGAGTGTGAATTGCACACATGCTTTTTAGTTTTTTTACAATCTTTACCGTATATAAGAAAATGAGGTAAGCGTGACATCAGCATGTCAGTGTCCTTATGTATGTAAGAAATACATTTTTTATCGTGACCGCTATCTCGCCTGATCGTAAGCGACGATGCGAGCTAGGATGTGACGCGTCTCTTCGCGTATTTAGGCGAATACCTTTTCACCCTGTTAAATTTAGTTTGCCGAAAAAAGGAAAAAAAAGCATCTGAAACCCATCAATTGAAACATTCACTATAAAAATACCTGAGGATGACCGATCAAATCGCTCGATGTACTATGACGGATGTAAATTTCTCAAAACAAAGTCAAAGTTTATCGCGAAGGTTTATCGTTATTATGAGTAACGTATTAGCGCGTCGTTAATGTTTTTATAGTTCATGTTTTGCATTAACGGTAAATAAAAAAACAAAAATTTCAATTAACTAAAAATAATGTAATAATTGCTTTCTTTCAAATATTTAAAAATAGTGTTTTGGTTGCCTTTAATTACACTTTTATTTAGTGTAATATATTTTTTGTTTTGTCTACATAACAAATAATATGTGTGAATGAAATTTTTGTGTGAATTAAAATTATCAATAGTTGTTGCAAAGTTTTAGATGGTGTCTTATAGTTTCTAAAATATCCAAAATTAAAATTTAGACAATTTTTTAATTGTAACTGTAATCGCTTTGCCAAACCAATAAGGGAAACAACTTGTACTTATTCTAGTATTCTCTGATAAATTGAATCACAATCTAATTTAAACATTAAAAAACCTCTGATACGACAGTTTTAATTCAAAAATTATATTATCTTGTATTATTATACATTCTAATATAATGTATTCGGTCGAGATTTTAATTTTTATTTTAGACTTTGGACTTTTAATTTTCATATTGTTTATTACTTTTTAAAGATTTATTTTATTATTCAGACTTTTATTTTGTTTTATTTGGCCCTCGAGAGTTTTTTTTTTATAAAAAGATATTTTATGCGTTTTAATCTTGGATTTAAGTAGGAGGTTTTTTCTTGTTTCAAAATGAAATATAGGTACAAATCATCTTTTACCATAGTATATTGTTACTTATTTGTTACAGAAGGTCTGTCTGTATTTATTTTCGTAATGTAAAGAAAACAGCGTTATTAGGACCTATTTTACTTATTTTTCTTACATTTGTTTAAATTTTAATTATATATATAACATTGCAAGTCTGTTTTTTTGTTGCAATTGCATTTTAAACAGTAGTGCAATAGAAATAAATGGCTCTAATATTTTTACTATTAGCAAAGTCGCGCCACAGATGCACATGTGCGAAACATTAGTGAAATACCGGCTAAGTGCGAGTCAGGCTCGCGCCACCAAGGGTTGTATAGTTACATGTGACATATTGCAAATTTGTTATTAAAATAAAGTAATAAAAATAATGTGTTTTTAGTATTATTATTTTTGGGTGACTAACAGTAATGGTAGTAGCAAGGAGTATTGCTCAAAGAGTATGTAAATGGAAATATATAGTTACGAATCGTTAAAGAACTTAGGACTCACTAGCCGAAGCTACGTTAGTAAAAAGAAGATATAAGTCTTTCTTCTATGACAAAGTTCCAGTCAATCTATGGCACCAGATGCAAGTTTAAATAGTTCATTAAGTCAACAGTGTGTCAACAACCAGAGGAAGTAAATGGCTTTTTTACAGAAGTTTAAGTATAATCGTGACTCATAACTATCACCGATGCAAAAACAGAGGTACTTCGATAATCTTTTCTAGATTCTCTCAACCCGCGATACCTCTATATGTATTGTATCTGTATCTGGGGTTCCAGATCTGTGATGCGCACTCCATAAGATGACGAGTTAAAGAATAATTTACTATTAGACTACCCACTGTGCCACCGAGAAATTTAATTGAAACTTTTTTTTGTAAATTTCTTATTAAAAATAAAGTAATAAAAATAATCAAAATGCATTTTGATTATTAACTATCTTCATAGGTGTTATTGACAGGTATATCGGCAATAACATTCCATCATTTTCACCCCATCTTACAGTATCGATAATGAGCCTAACCTGAACACGCAACCTCAAGTAAAGCTGTGAACTCATACACGGTAATGTCTAAAGAATTGTTGGAGAAATTAAAAGCAAGCATTATGGGCTCGAATCTTCTTTATTTTTTGTAAACGAATTTATGGAGATGATTTAGTGCAGTTGTACTCAGAGACAGTCATTATCAAGTATGTATTAATTACCAATGTCTGATATTCGAATAGTCTTGAACATCAAACATTCTCCTCAAATAAGTTATCTCTTTCCAATATTTCATTTGTTGATAGACCTGAATGAAAAATAAATATAACCCGAAATTATAGACAGATGTTTTTCTTAGAATAGTTTTTCTTATCGACCCTAATAGTCACTATGAATCCTTTTTTTTGATCAAACATGATTCTACAATTAATAGCATAACAAACTATACGTTTTGACATCTTGTTGACTTTGTTGTTATCAACGATGTAATGAAACCATAACACTATTATAATTGTGATAACAGAATAATTTTCGTTTTTTTATTTTGAGGATTATATACGGTGACGACGTGTAATATTATAAATGTCGCTACTTCTGTTAAAGCTGGCGAGTTTCTTGCACCCATACTTCTTGTCAGTTAACGTTTAGACGATCTGAATAAGTAGTAGGTAAAAATGTTGGACGATTCAAAACAACTTGTTTGAATAATTATTTTTATCATTTTCTACTTTATACCGTTGTAATAAATATATGAGCTACAGACTGTTTTATTTAAACCAACAGGCGTTACAAATACCAACCTTCTTTGTCATGGAGAACAGCTTATACCTAGAAAAACTTAATAATTCATATCGGTCGACCACACCAGTACTTGGAATAGAGTTCAAATACTGTTCAAATACTCCCTACATAGATTTTTATTTACTCTTTGATTTAACTTTTGAATTTTCATTCTTAATTTTAAAATATTAACATTTTCACTAAATTATACAATAGTAAGCGTACAAGTGCCAGGATTCTATCCAGGTTGGGTCATATGTTTTTATAATAAGCAAAGACAATACATAGCAGGTGTGTTATATCGTGCTTACTGAAAATTTCATTGCATTATCTAATCAACAGTCGACGGAATATGGCAGTTGATTAATTGATTGAATGTGCCTTTCGTAGCACGGAGGAGCTCGAAATAATATTCTTTTAGTCAACCATCCAATGACGAGTTCCTGCCATAGTTGCTTGACTTCTGCAATTATAGGCCTAATCGCTAATCACTGCGACACCAAACCACATAAATTTAATGCACACATAATTTATGTATTGTTGTATTTATTAGAAGTGAATGCAAGAAGTGCTCAATATTGCACGATCTAACAGCTCCTGATGATGCTCCGTGTGGGGGCGAAACATGTGTAGAGTAGTTAGTAGTTGCACTTTGTCGGTGTCTCCGGTTTCTGCATTTGTTAGCAGGCGTGCGGGCGATGCTTGTTTTTTATTAATGGATATCAATTTCCGCCAAGTAGCGTCTGGTTCTATCAAATATTTATGAAAATTTGATTTTTCTTCTAATTCCAAAAGACCATGTTGTATTGTTCACCGAAGAGAAAAAGTGATCGATTACTGACAAGGGGACTTTTTGAAGTCCGATCCGCAGGCGAGGGCTTTAAAGATCGGGAATCATACATTCTCTGGAGTGATACCTACATACCTAGCAGTTTATACTAACTACGAGGAGAATAAGAGAAATAATTTCTCAAATTCAAGTTTATATGAAAATGCTGGAGCATCATTCTCTTTATACTAGTATGTGCGATCATTACAATAACTTTATTGCATTTACTTCTAGAATTTTTAGTAAATAAAGAATTTTATTATTTTTATATAACTTTATCTGCTGTTATTTACTGCTGGGGCCGTTAGGGTTTTATCATACAACTTTACCTCCTGTTTATTTGTATAACAGTAAAGACGGACATTCTTGCACATGTATCAAAGTACTTACCGAGCAGGTATACTTAAAATACTTACATTGGAAATTACTACTAAGAATATTTATCTTTCCTATACGGCGTTTTAAATTTCCTATGAAGTCACAGCCTAATCCATATCGCGTGACCGTAATATAATTTAAGTACGGTCAGTGCTAAGAAGTACCATGGGTAATGTTTTCCAATTACTTCATAGTCATATTATTAAAGACCAAAAATATATCCTCCTTTTTAAGCATAAGTATTTTTCGGAAAAACCACTTTTATTGCCACTTTTATATTCTACGTTACTATTTAAAATGTATAAGACTTTATAGTAATATAAGTTATATACGGGATTGTTACCATGTACCTTGTTTTTAGTGAGTTTCCGATATTTCGGCACTATTGCAAAATATCGGAATCTCACTATACTTTGTCCAATGTAGGATGATACTTTTGACAGTTGACACCTATATAGAGGGTATAAAGTTGCTATTGCAATGTCAAGCCAGACATATGGAAACAAACGCAACCTTAGTACGTAGCAATAAGGAAGTGGCACCTGTCAAAAGTATCATCCTACATTGGACAAAGTATACAAACAAGGTACATGGTAACAATCCCGTATATAACTTATATTACTATAATGTTAGTGACCATGAAAGTTTAAAACAATGTATAAGACTGATTTTTTAAGTAATACACTTGTAACTGATACTTATTATGTACCTACTAATAACACGATTTCGAGAACAAAAAAAAACAAAAAAATAATGAAATATATATGAAAGACCGCAGTTTTATTAATAGGATTATTGTATGGACTTACTGTTGGGTCGGCAAGTAATGCTTAAACTAATGCTCACCATCACCAATCGTTTGCATCTTGGTTCGAACCCACCCACGAGCATCATAATCATCATCATCATATAAGCCGTACGACGCCCACTGCTGGACATAGGCCTCCCCCAAGGATCTCCACAACGATCGGTCCTGTGCTGCCCGCATCCAGCGTTTTCCCGCGACCTTAACCAGATCGTCGGTCCACCTCGTAGCGGGCCTCCCACTGAGCGTCGTCCGGCACGCGGTCGCCATTCGAGAACCGTTCCGCCCCAACGGCCATCAGTTCTCCTTGCTATGTGTCCTGCCCATTTCCATTTCAGCTTCGCAATTCTTTGAGCTATGTCGGCGGTTTTTGTTCTCCTACGGATCTCCTCATTTCTGATTCGATCGCGTAGGGAAACACCAAGCATAGCTCTCTCCATTGCCCGCTGAACGACCACCCACGAGCATACTTACCATTAAATCATAAGATCACTTACGGTTTATTGTTAACTGTCGGTTTAAATAACCGACAATTGTCAAAAAAACAACAAAAAATGACAACTTTATTTACCTACGTCATATTTTCATATTTTATTTTTTGAGCTACGAATAATAATTGACATTTGGTGGTTAGGTTATCAGTTTTCATTATCATACCTCCTGCAGAGCAAAACGTGCGTAAGATTTGATAAAAAACTTGGGTCATTGTGATTTAATTTATGAAAATACACACTGCGTACGATCAGTAGTTGAAATTAATTACATCATTTTATTTTGTCAACAAGAAACTCACTATTTACTATTGAGGTATTAATTTGTGTTCTTATTTCACAACTGCTACGTATAACCACTTGTGTACATACAATACAGTATATTTTCTTCTGTTATCTCATTATTTAAATAATGTTATTTGTTTAAGTGGTGTCAATTATTTAATTTTGTATTTTGTTCCTAAAATTTACAAGTCTATATTTTTTGTAATAAACTAAGAATGTCATTTAATGCGAAAGGCTAATCGTTTCAGAAATAAATCATCTTGTTGTCTGTCTGTCTGATTGTGTGTCAAGAGACCCTTATTCTCACGTACCTACAAGTGGATATTATTATATATTTTATTATTATTAGAATCTGATACATACGTATAACTAATATTATAGGTACTGCAAAACTGTTATCACAGTTTGTGTGCAGTACCTATTGAGTAAATGAAATTAAGCGAAAATTGTTGTGAAAGTAATATTTGAGTATCTAGTTGAACAACTTATAGTGAACTAAAAAAATGTGTTATAGCATATTTTTACTTCTTTGTTTTGATTCTTTCGTATATTATGTGAAAAAATTTAAAAATAATTTAGAAGGTAAGATAATTCACATATATACATACTTTTAATTTATCCGATAACATTAGATAGAACGAATGCCATCGTTATGGTCGATAAGTGTTAGGTATGATAATTATTAGTTATGATATATTTATCTTACAAATATCAAGTTAAAAATATCATATCTTTATATCTCTCGTCATCCAGAAAGAAGTATTTACTCTTTCGGTTAAATCTATGTTTGAGTCTCGCCTGACAGCTGAGATATATTTATTTTTTTTCCACTAAAAATTTCTCCAGTTAAGCATAATTTGCACATCTAGAAAGAAGTCAATTTATTACCTATCATTATCTACCTGTTAATATCCTCACTCCTAGAACACCGACCTTCTAAACTAAATCATAGACGAAAAACCGAAGGGAGAATGGACCGTAAGCCCGTTATACACACGAGGCCGGAGTCTTTTTTTTACAAGCAGAAACCCGATCTATCAGCCCCTACCGGAGGGTGATTTTCGGTAGGAGTCCAGGACTTCCATCCAGCTCCCCGTACAGTTCAGACTGGTGGTTGCTTAAGACTGCAGATGCAGTCGGGACCAACAACTAAACGTGCCTTCCGAAGCACTAAGGAGCTCAAGACAATAATATTTTCATTACCCATCTGATGGTCGGTCGATGTAAAAGTTGCTTGACCTCCCAAACCTTAGCACGAACGCGTTAACCATTTGCGCCTACGAGCTCCTCAACATCTATTGTTCCAGATATGTAATTAAATTTAAAGAATATGTCATCAGTTAAAATCTTTTAGGAAATATCTCGGCTTAGTCCGTTAAACCACTTCGAACAACCGTGTAGTCGAAAAATTGTTTATTTGAGACCGCGCCGTCCCGTGAGCACAAAATATTGCCGAGGGTACGCAGAAATTAAAAAGTTTTAATTGAATATTAGCCAGCTGAGTTGAGAAAAGTTACTTTCTTCGTCAAAAGCTCTGCACGCTCTCTCCAAACTTGCTAGATTGGAGTTTTCCAGCAAAAAAACGAGCAAAAAATATAATTAAATTTGACTGTTTCAAAGTTCTGTCGTGGTTGAATAGCAATGCTTTTGTTTATAAGATAATGATATTAATTATACATTTTAAAAGCAGCTACAGATACACGACCATTTAAATGCGCAAACATAGACTATACGTGATTGTTTGTTCATGTTTCATCATCATCACGACAGCCACTGACAGACGCAGGCTTCCCCTAAGTTTTTCCATAGCAATTGGTCCTGCGATGCTCGCACCCAACAACTTTCGTGACCAGATCATCGGTCCATCTTGTGAGGAGCATAGGCATGGAGCGTTCCAGTTCACGGTGGCTATTCAAGAATCTTTCCATCCCAACGATTGTCATTTCTTCTTGCTACTGCTATTTCAGCTGAGCAACCCCACCGTCGGCGTCGGTACTGTAGTTCTTCTCATTTCTGATTCTATCACGCAAGAAAACATAAATTTGAAGATTTGAACAGTATAATTAAGTGCCTATGTACTTTGCGCTTTCTTAACGCGCTGTCGAAGCGTGTTTTAGAAACTCAGCTGTACGTTTCTTTCTATTCTACAGAGCAAATTTTTTCATGTCTATTGCTTTTGTATCCATACAATTTCAATACAGATACCGATTCAATCGCGAGTCTGAATTTATGCAGGTATTGAAAGGTAGAATTTTGAACAGCTACATAAATTCATAGTCGTGCTGCGATTGACGCGCGTCGACAACGTATTTAAAACAGTGCAAAGGCGATCGAATGAAAGCGTTACGTTTTTGTGCGCAACCTATCGTGAGCATCTTTTACTTTTATTTTGAAGTTTTGTTTTAATATTTTCTGTGCCTATTCAAAGACAATCGTTCTGATAGATTTCTCAGTTTTACATGATAAGCTTTCTGAGGCAGCAATGTTAAAGTGTGAAGAATGTTGAACAAAGACGAACAGTAATGGTGATGTACTACTACACGATAACTAAGTTAGGGAGTTCATTTTTATTTCCTGTATCATCCGAAAATAAAGTATTGTCCTCTATTTTTTGTATAGTTGTAATTAATAATCTACAACAGTACATTACACTTTAATACTTAAGGAGGCTGTAGACAAACAGTCAACTTTAATACCTACACAATACCGATCTACTATTAGACGTGGACTCAATACACAAGCTTACCACGAGGGGTTAAAGGAATTATAAAAATGTCTTTAATGCATTGTAAACTCTGATTATTTCTGACCTGTTGCAAAAAGGAACAAAAAGATACCTATACTTACAAAGACAAATAAATACGTACTCTTTTTGATTATTGTGACTATATAAAAAAAAATTAGTTTATTATTCTAAACAAACAATTTCAATTATTTATTTAAATAAATTATCAAACATCCTGTTAGGGAGTGTAAACAAAAGTTGAGTAAATTGTGCGGTTTTGAATGATGAAATTTCTATTGCGTTGACTTTATTGTAAAAATTCGTAAAGCGATAATGTGTGGTTATCGTTTAGTTAGACGGATCTAACACTCACTGCCACGTATGAGGCTTGGATAAACGGGGCTACTTATTTAAACACCAACCATAGTACCTGCATACCTACCATAGTTTACAAACAGGATGCATTTAAGTGTGATATCCGCCTTACATATTACAACAAATAGGTACCTTATATTTTTCATGAAGGCGCAATAATAACTGTCTGGTATATTATCATCAGTACGTAATTCATAAGGTAAGCTACAACTTAGATTGTTAACTGTACAATACTGCGCTGCATCACTCCTCCCATCGCCGCATCTCTAGCCAGTACCACGTAGCATGTAATTTGATTGGTAACATTTCGTCGTAATGCAGCGCCGACGCTTCGTGTGACTTAGCTCTTAAATCACACGGAGTGTAGTAGGATATTAAAAATTTGATGCCATTGATCGAGAATTATCTTAGTGAATATAATTCTTTACCTGTATATAATTATAATTAGTAGTAGGTATATGAATACCTACCTACTTACAGACAGAGAACGAGTTCTGGAACTTACGGAAATCTTAAGTTACCTAAAAAGTTACTTAACACAGAAATTATGCTACTGGTACGTTATCTATCACTTATCAACTTATGCCATGAAAATATTGGTTATTGTGGCTACTTTATAAGATAACAAGACCATAAATTAAAAAAAAAATGCCTTTCATAATTAGTGTGAATATTGTCCTTCGAGTAAAAATACATGTTTGTGCACAGTTCATACCTATATACAAGTTAATTAAAGTTATTTATAAATTTCTTATCAGTTACTAGGTGCGTATCTGATACATTCTGTGGGTAAGTATCGTAACCAAAGGTCAATAGATAAAAGTAATGTTGTAAACAGTTCCTTGTAACTGTAAGTTGAGGTCGTGTACTCACAATATTTTTTAAATTAACATGGCTATTACAGAATAAGGCTGCGATCAAGTAATTGATTTAAGCGTCTGAGTTCATATTTGTATGGCAGAACTAAATACTTAAAAATAAGATCTGAATTTAAAATCAATTTACATTATTTATAATGGGCTCCTAAACTATTTAACCGATTTTCGATCAAACTTCGTAACTATCTGTTATTTGATCTAACTTAAAAGATAGGATAGGTTTTATTTTAATTTATAATACAGCAACGCGTGGCTGGGTCAGCTAGTAGTTTATATAAGGCGATCCCAATTAGATAGAGATGGATGTTTTGGATATTCCATAACGTTCCATAGGTTTCGAAATTTCCATAACGTTATCAAAAATCGTTTTCAGATTTGGTTATCATTACCGTGGTTGACGAGATGATTTGGCTACTGCAAAACGTATGGAAAACACAAACACTGTTAGCTAACGTAACGCAAGTTTTAGTTTTACGTAATTATGGTTATGGCGATTTCCCTTCAAGCTTTTGACTAGTTTATTTTTTATATATGAGTAATTTTTAAGTAATGTGAATGAATGAGCACTTAAAACCTCTTCTGGCGCTTTTACCGGATCATGGCAGCGCAGCGCAGCGCGCTGTTTTCAATTTTGGTTTCGTTATATCAGTTTTGTTAACGCGACCCCTTCTTGACAGCGCACATTGCATTGGTTATGACAAAAACGGTTTTATGTTTTACGGAAACGTTACGTTTCGGTATGGAATTCAAAACAGTTTTTAGTTACGTTTTGGTACAAGGTTATCATGCCTACAACCAGACATTCTTTGGATAGAGAGAAATTACGCAGTAAATGGCGGAGTTGCACACGTGACGGAACAAAAAGAAGTATATTCCGATATTTAATTACACCTATTACCATTGTAAATCCTGCCGAACAAGCCGGTTTCCGAAAAGGCTTTAGCACCATAGACCACATTCATATGCTGCGGCAGGTTATACAGAAGACCGAAGAGTATAATCGGCCACTTTGCTTGGCGTTTGTGGACTATGAGAAGGCCTTTGATTCGATCGAGACTTGGGCGGTGCTGCAGTCTCTCCAGAGGTGCCAAGTGGACTACAGGTATATCGAAGTGTTAAGGTGCCTGTACCAAAACGCCACTATGTCGGTCCGAGTACAAAGCCAGAGCTCTAATCCTATCCAACTACAGCGAGGAGTGAGACAGGGAGACGTTATCTCTCCGAAACTGTTCACTGCTGCGTTGGAGGATATTTTTAAGCTTCTGGACTGGAATAGACTTGGCAACAACATCAACGGCGAGTACCTGACGCATCTTCGGTTTTCCGATGATGTGGTCCTAATGGCTGAGACCTTGGAAGACCTGAGCACCATGCTCGAAGATCTCAGTAACGCATCCCAACGAGTGGGTCTTATGATGAAGATGGACAAGACGAAAATTATGTCCAACGCCCATGTTACACCCGCTCTAGTAAATGTTGGGAACGTTACACTCGAAGTTGTTGCCACTATGTTTACCTAGGACATACAATACAGTTAGGTAAGTCCAACTTCGAGAAAGAAATCTCTCGTCAAATCCAACTCGGGTGGGCAGCGCTCAAGAAGCTGCGATACATTTTCGCGTCCAAAATACCTCAGTGCCTTAAGACGAAAGTCTTTAACCAGTATGTGTTGCCAGTGATGACTTATGGCAGTGAAACGTGGTCGTTCACTATGGGTCTTATAAGAAGGCTCAAGGTCGCCCAGCGGGCAATGGAGAGAGCTATGCTTGATGTTTCCCTACGCGATCGAATCAGAAATGAGGAGATCCGTAGGAGAACAAAAACCGCCGACATAGCTCAAAGAATTGCGAAGCTGAAGTGGCAATGGGCAGGACACATGGCAAGGAAAACTGATAGCCGTTGGGGCGGAAAGGTTCTCGAATGGCGACCACGTGCCGGATGACGCTCAGTGGGTAGGCCCGCTACGAGGTGGACCGACGATCTGGTCAAGGTCGCGGGAAAACAGGACAGGGCAGCACAGGACCGATCGTTGCGGAGATCCTTGAGGGAGGCCTATGTCCAGCAGTGGGCGTCGAACGGCTGATATGATGATGATGATGATGACCATTGTAAATAAATGAACAAATAAGATTCAAAAATAAAAGAAAACTAGATCCCTAATAATGGCAAGAAAACGATAATATACCTATAAGTAGGTACATAAATAAAAATAAATAAAGAGAAAGCATTCGTATATAAACATTATACGCATAAGTATATGTATATCGTGTAAACTTAACTCATGAACAAGTAGCTTAACAGTTAGCGGAATTTTTCACTTGATCCTTGAAAGTAGCAATAGACTGAGCACTTATTTTCGTGCTTAGAAATGAATTCCCGAGATGGACTGCATTATAATTCTAACTGAATTATGATCTTCATCTCTTTTAAGTTAAGACATATAAATGTGTGTATGAAAGTGTGTGTGTGTGTGTGTGTGTTCGGAACTGTATGTGCATCAAAGTAGGATTACAATGCATTCTGTTTATTGTATATAAACGCACTTGCACGTGTAAACAACTTTATGTCACTCCCCTTATGTGACGTCTTGTAATAAACTGTTATTATTGCGTATCATCAATTAAGTACTGTAATGTTCTCGTAGCTCATTATCACAATAACCTCCGCGTCACGACCGCACCCACTTACGTCTGCTCGCTCCACGCACTGTCGCGCTGAGAAGGCGTGACTGAGATTGATAACTTAATTATTCCAATTAATGATATAAAATAGTAGTCATGTGATTTACAATAAGAGATATTATATCGTGGGAAAATTTTAAGGATGTAACATTACCTAACCGTCTCACAGCTAGGATTAAAAGGGTTACTGAACGCTCAGCTCGGTCTGTCTTTTTGGTAAATTACCTAACCTAACCTTACTTAACCGTCTCACAGATAGGATTAAGGGTTACTGAACTCGATCTGTCTTTTGGTAAACTGAATTTTTGTCTAAGGATTGTAAGAACCAAGAGGGATCAGATTTAACAACACATATAGATATGATTGCAGGGACAGCAACACATCAGCCTACCACAAGCTGTCAAATTTTCTAAATTAATATTGAACTTTGTGTGTTGGACTTCGAATCGAAAAAATCGAAACCGATAATCAATATGTTTCATGACATGATTAACACAATACTATAAAAATTACATGAAATCATGCAGGCTATATGATATCATATCATGATATCCGTAAATCTGCGTTTTATTCGGACCTGTCGATTATCATCACACCGCCTATCTCTTGGCAAAAGTTCTCAGCAAGATAATCATGCGATCTCATCTATATTTCTCTCTTTCTGATACCAGTCGTGATTCCCATATCAGGAAGGGAAACAAAGGTGGGTGTAGGTCTCACCACACTATTTTTGTTTTATCAGAGTGACGGGTATGGTTCGTGAATAGTTAACTTAAAGTCTCCCTTTCCACTTCGACTTCGATCTGTCTCTGCCAGCCAACACCATGGGCTCAATTCGACCCGTTAGTTCTACTTTTTCCGTCTTGCGTTTTGCCAGATTCCTTTTTTTTAATGCGAATGTGTTTTTCTGCACTTTTCATTTTTTTTCCAGGTCTTTTCTTTTATTTTCAGCATTTAACATTGGTGTCATCACAAACTAGGTTAAGTAAAGTTATAAGTATGATAAATAGCAAGAGACCAGATGCCTGATCTAAGTTTTTCAAGGAACAAGCGTTACTATTGCGTTTGGGTTAATATGTTTAATCACTCAAAAAGAGTTTAAACACAAAAAATCAAAAATTAAAATAAAGGTGGATTATTGTTCAGGTAACTGAATGCTGCATCAGAAAACGTCATAAACCAATCAGAAAAAATTTATTCCTTAAAAAATTGCATAGGAAAATTTAAATTCTTCTTCAAAAAGAGTTTATTCCATCTTCAATCAAATAAAAAGGAACTATTCCTCAGTGGCCAATCACAGAGCTGCTGTCTGTAATACTCAGAGGAAAAAGCGCTGGAACATAGACCACTGTAAAAGGGTTGAGCTAAGTCAGCCTAATTTACAACATAACATTTCAGCTGCCAGAACGAAAGATGTTATTAAATTGCTAGAAATATTTTTTTCGACTGGCAAAATGATGAGCTACTGGAGTAGTACAAGTCATTGTTACTGACAAACAGAGAAGAAAAAGTCGGTGATGAGACTGAAGAAAATGATGACCCAGAAGCTGTGTGTGAGTGCCTGGAAGACGATTTTTGTTCACACATTTAAAGTATCACAACAAAACATTTTTTTAATGAAGTGACGAAAGGCTACAGAAGACAATTTGAGTTTTATGTATTTTTATCTCAGTTTACATTGTTTTGGATTTTTTATAAGTACAATATTACGCTGTAAGTAAACAACAGTTCAAATGATATTTCTTCTTTTTCAACCTTGCCAAGCCCATTCATAAAGAGTTTATTCCTAACTGGTCAAACAAAAGCAACTTTTTCCAACATTAAAAGTTAAATTGGGGATAATTATATATATTGTTTATCTGTGTTATATATTACAGAAACAGTTTTTTCTTTATACTAAAAATTTCTAGGCTTGTGATTAAACTCTTTTTGAACGTCGCCTCCTCATATAGGTACCTTACGAAAGAAGGTCGTAATTTTAAATTCTTTCACAACATAGGCCGTGATGGTAGGACCTTTATTCCCATAACTATAATGTGAATGTATTGAGGTGTTCTATTTATACCAGATATTATCTACCTTAAAAATATTAATAATAATTCTTACATTCACACCGATTAGCCTAACCCAAAGTAAACACTGCAAGGCTTGTATTATAGGTACTAAAGCAGCGAACTAACGAATAGACGTACATAGGTAGGTATATTATGTATAAATAAGTAATATTTATTAATATTTAAATAATACCCACGATTTAGATAAAAAATGCTCGTGTCCAACACACAAACATCAGCCCCTTCGGGGAGTCAAACCCAGAAACATCAGTGCGAAAGGCAAGATCGCTACCATTACTCCAAACGGTCGTAATGTAGTTCCTTCATACACCAAAATACTTCTACAAACTAAACGTTTCGTTTCTACTATTTATTATGTAGTTTATGTATTGGAGGTTAGGTTTTTAGCAACCTTAATAGGACTACAGTACATACAATGTACTCTTTGTTTAGGTTTTAGGCGATGCAATGTGATCACGCTAGCTAGTTATAACAAAACGCAAATTGAAATGTGCGCGTGGCGGCTGGCGGTAGGTAGTGTGCGATTTTTCAACTACTGTCATACGTCAGATTTTATGTCAAAAAGTTTGTTCATCAGGTTATATTTTACCTTATATGTATGTACATTCTTTCACGTAAAGCTTTATTGATGAATTATTAAAAATTAAAGCACTCAATTAATTATTGTGAATAACTACAATTTGCTGTTTCTCAACTGTTGATCAAAACAAGGTTTGTTAAACTAAATTTTACATAAAATAGACTAACTTTTTAATCTCATAAAACTTTTAAAAATACACTGCATTAATTCAAGTCCATTATTTTATAGTTATAAATAAAAACCTTTGACTGGATTGGATGAAACCATAGTATTGGCTTGCCACTCAATATTTTCTGTAGAAAAACTTTATTTTCATGATTTTATGTTATCATAAGTTTTTGTTGTCGATTTATATGTACGTTGTATTGTATGATGCAACAGTACAAACTCAATTTAATATTAACGACTATGACTCGAGGACTGTAGTTGTTTGATGAAAGTGAGGATATTTAACCATTGTGGTGCCATGTTGTGTCAACAAAGATGTTTAGCCAGTGAAATGTAACACTCAAGTTACCACTAACCTAGTGGCATACATGATTTGCATTGGACTGGCAGCATTCGTTCTATATAGTAATTTTGCATTTACAAATCACATTCGGTTAAAGTGATTGCAGTATGTGCCATTGATTTTTATTAAGTTATAAATTTGTTTTCTGAAACACATCTTAATCTACAATTATCAATTGAATCTAGGTCAACATATTGGCATTTTATAATTTGATGATTTGGTTCAGTGAAGTATAACCTACACTTGATTGTGTTTACTACATTTCATTGATAGCCTATTTACTGTCCTATAGTAAATAATATGATATTTAACTACTTGAAACTGGATTTACTGGTACATTTCATGTCAAATGTTACCAAACTAGTTTTAAGCAGATCGCACCCCTAATAACTGCGTTTTTGATATAATTTGAACTATCTCACCTCAATAATGTTCTGGTGAAGCCGAATCCAAGCAAATATTTCTAGTTTGTTGTTTCTAAATTGTGTTCTGCGTTATCAACACAAGAATTTATGTTGTTTATCTGTTGTGACCTAATGACTTATGTACGTCAACAGTAGGTGATGAGGCAAATCTTGTGCTACAATTTGTTCAGTTCATTACTGAAATCCACAATGAGAAGTCACACATACATTGATTCTCTGGGCTCGGCCAGGTAAATTAATTAAAAAATGAGTGTAGTAGTTTGCTTTTTGTGGCTTTTGAGTTATTCCCTAAAATCGGTTTGGGGGATTATTTTTATTTATTGTTAGATAAGCTTGTTTTGTTTAACCCATTCATAAATAATTATTTATGTTGTTCACACTGCATAGAATTTTGACTGAATATGATTGCACCGATTTATTTAGACATGTACAGATTTTCAATTCTTTTTTTGTGTTTGCTATTTACCTTAAGTCTCAAATATTTTTATGATGAACTGAAATGGTTGTAATTTATGCAATAACCCATTTTTCATGTTATAACAGTGGTATTTATATAACTAAGGCTTTTGCCTTAATCAAGAAATAATTAATTATAACTGAAAGTCAATTTGAATGTTTTGTCCAACAGAATAATGGCCCAAGTTCTAGATGGAAAATCACTTGCAAAAGACATTAAAGATGAGTTGAAAAAGAAAATACAAGACTGGATCAGTCTCGGCCATCGAGCACCATCGCTTAAATGCATCATAGTTGGAGAAGATCCAGCAAGTCACACATATGTGAAGAACAAAGTTGAAGCTGCTAAATATGTGGGCATTGATGCTGAGACTATTAAGTATGCAGAAACTTTAACTGAAGAAGAACTTATTGATGCCATTAAACAATTGAATTGTGATGAGAATGTAGATGGCATCCTCGTTCAACTGCCTGTGCCGCAGTCAATGGATGAAAGGAAAGTATGCAATGCAGTTACCCCGAAGAAAGACGTTGATGGCTTTCACATAATTAATGTCGGTCAACTTTGCTTAGATATGCCCACAATTGTACCTGCAACTGCTTTGGCTGTTATTGAAATGCTGAAAAGGTGTGTATTCTATTCATTTTTAGCTATTTATGTTACTAATGAGGAACCTAATGCTATATTATAATCATAATATGATACTATAAATATAAAATAAATGACATAGGAAAAAAGTTATAATTAAGAAATATAAATAAAAGCATTTAAAGTTTGGATTGTAATTTTTTATAAGTATTGTTTCGCATTGCTAATCCTAGGAACAGGAAAGACGAACAAAAAAGAACAGTTATTGTAATTTAATAATGGTCAAGGAAAAAATTTTGAAAATTAATGGAGAGGTAATGTGTATGTTTTATTTAAGGTTTAACATAGAAACCTTTGGACGCAATGCTGTTGTTGTTGGCCGATCAAAGAATGTTGGCATGCCAATAGCTATGATGCTGCATTCTGACAAGAGACACGACAGCGGACTGGGAATGGATGCGACAGTAACAATATGCCATCGATACACACCTAAAGAGCAACTAGAATTATATTGTCGAAATGCCGACATTATAGTTACAGCCACAGGTAAACCAATATAACTTTTTTTTTTTAATTACCCTTTAAATTTTTATTATTTCTGTATTTAGAGTTGGTAGTAATTTGTTTATAATGTTACAAAGCTCTAGTATGCATTACATAAAAATATATTTTAATAAAAAATCCGACGTTGTTGTCAGGTATACCAAGCCTTATCAAAGCGGATATGGTAAAACCTGGAGCTACAGTCATTGATGTGGGAATAACAAGAATCATGGATGAACAAGGCAAGACTAAACTAGTTGGTGATGTTGACTATGAAGGTAAGTTTTTTTTTATTTATTACACAACTAGCGGGCTGTCCCGGCTTCGCACGGATGAACAATATTCTTTAAATTTTTTTCTATCATTAAATATAGCCTATGTTACCCAGCGTGAATGTAGCTTTCCGATGTTGAAAGAATTTTTGAAATCGGCTTAGTAGTTTTTGAGTTTATTCATTGCAAACATACAAAAATAAAAATCTTTCCTCTTTATAATATTAATATAGATAAAGCTTACAGATGGTAAATCTGTTAAATAAAAAGATTAGTATGATAAGACCTCCGTAAATAATATGAAGTGTTATTTGAGACAACAGATAAGGGGCGTCTATAATAGAGTGAATAATTTTTTCTGAGATAATAATAATAAAATATATACATTCACACCAACTAGCCTTCATCATATCTTTCATAAATTCAGGAATCAAATTAATTCAAATTTTGTTTCATGTTTTCTTTCTAAAATCTGTCCATAACTTAAAAGCAGTATTGTAAATTAATTAATGCCTCAGTCAGACGCCCCTATCTGGTGACATTGTCACAAACAAAACAACAGATGTTATCTCTTTTTATTTAGATTGAGCTAGAGAACAAACTTAATGCTATTCTGCCTTCAAATTGCGTTTACCATCTTTCTCTAGATTGAAATGTTTTCAATTAAGTGACATGAAAAAAGTATAAGAAAAAACATACAAATATTTAACCAATAACCTCTGTTTTTGTTGACTCATTAATAAATACTTAATAAAAGGATATGTTTAATTGTAACTTATAGTTTAATTATTAAAGGGTACTTTATGCAGAATATTTTTTTTCCTTTCTCTTTATTAGAAAAGTAGGAAAGGTGCTCAGAATCGAATTGTCATGTGACGTTTTTCTACTGATAGAAAGGAAAAAATAAGATCTTAACCCTTAATTCGACGGACTTTTTATTGTTTTATTTGTAAAATTGTTACTAATTTTGGTTCTTAGCTTGTAGGGGACCCTGGAAAAAATATATTAAAAAATCTACCTATTTCAATTTCCTGTTACAATTACAACACCCAGAACTCTAGATATGTGGACTAGTTTTCGACGGAGATTTTTTTTCATTCAACGGGAAGTATACTGCACGACGTCGAATTAAGGGTTAAAATAAAATAAAAGATATTGAACTCAAAAATAGATCAAAATATAATACAAAAAATATGAGCCACTTAATTTCCCTATGCTTTTAAATTAATTCATGTAAGTTTTTTTTTCTTCTAACAGAAGTGAAGAAAGTGGCCGGTGCCCTAACTCCAGTCCCCGGAGGTGTAGGCCCGATGACAGTAGCCATGTTAATGCACAATACATTCCAAGCTGCACAGAGTCTCCGCAGTAGAATGTCCAATTAAGTGAGTGATATTCCATCTACACACCATATCTACGTTGCTTATACTATGGCTGTTCATTTAAAAGTATTTTATCCTAATTTTAGAGTTTATAGATCCTAATTTTGTTGTTATGTTCATTGCTGTTATGATAATTTAATTTTACAAAAATTTTTAAATCATATTTTTTTTAAGTTAATATGATTTATTGACATAAAAGACCAAGTTAATTGATAATGTTCATTAAAGATCGTAATTGTTCCCTTTATATAATTGTAATGATTTATGAAAAGATATTTAAATAAGATAATTTGGTAACGCATAAGGCTGTTTTCACAGTGAATTTGCTAAGCCCCATCCAGACGAACACGGTAGCAAATGTGTTAGGATAGCACTGGCGTTTTATTGTCCTTATTAAACACGCCGCAGCAAATACTATTTATACAATACTATTTAATCCGAATGTATCTGACATCGCTGCCTAAACCCATAACTATGAAATTAGCCTTAACAGGAAGTAGATTAATTAGTTCTTATATTTTTGCATCCCTTCGTTGAAATAAAAAACTTTTAACTCTCTGCTCCACAAGATGACTAAGTCTTCCTGACAGTTTGTCATTTTATGTACGCCGTTCCTAAAAATCAGCTAAATCTGATAAAAAGTAGGTCTGGTAAAAAGTATTTTATCTCAGGAAAGCAAATTATCAATTAGCATAATTAGTAAATACGGAATAATGCTGCATATAAATAGATGCGTTAATTTGTTTCATATGAATTAAAATCGTCAATTGGTTTAGAACCATATAACTATCAAAAACTTTTTGTTAGATTTGATTGGTTGGCCCATTTGAAATAATGTATTGACTATATTGGTAACATTGTTACCTGAGATCTTGAGAGGTTTACACACTGTTTTCTCAAACCGTTTACAATTTGGTTACATCATTAATTTTCTAACTCGATTCCTCTAAATTGTAATTGGTAAAAATCAGACTTCTTATGTTAACTAAACACTACTATTGACATCTATATGTTGCTAAAAAAACATTTAGCATTCTTACAGACTGCGTAGGATCAGAACATATTTAGACAGACTGTATTAATATCAGATTTTTACTGGCTGTACTTAAAACCCTGTGCCCTTAAACCCCAAGAGCATGTATACATGCTCGTAACCGATACGTTTAATCCGGATAGAATTCCTGAATGCTCTAGAGCGCACTTGTTTCATTAGTTTCTCAAAAATACAACTCACAAGGTCCTAAGGTATAACAAAAACAAAAGACGAGCGGCGTGTGTACGTCGTAAAAACAAGAAATCCGAATGTTTGGGGGTATGCCACGGGTAACAAAAAACTAAACTGTATAGACAATCTGTCCTTCATATCATATTCCTCGCGTATTAACCGACGCACACACGGGTAATTTTAACAGCTCGATTGATGCAAAAGATCAGATTGATGAGTGTGTAAACCTCTTTAGACGTTATCCAATACACTTAAGAGTGTATAAGAAGTATTATAATATTATTCTTGCGCTGTGTTGATGTTAGTTTTAAGTTTAGTTTTGTAATAATGTAATTTTTTACGAAGCTCATTTTCGTGCATTTCTCAGGATGTGATGGAATGACTGTGAATTAGTGTAATAAAATACTTTAATATACGACATGTTATTTAGGTATACTTGTTAGCTTTTGTTGAAATATAATAATCTAGAAAGCAGTAATATGTTTTAACAATATATTTTGGAATTTAATTTTTGTGTCAAAATTGTTCGTTTATTATAAATTCAGTACAAACAGTCTGAGGCTGGGACCAAACTAGTAAACTAGCGTCATTATTGTGGATAAGTATGTGATGGCTTCCAAAGTCCTATTTCGAGAGATTTTGTTCTGAGAAGAAGCTACAAGAAACTGGACAAGGGTCTTTTCTTCTTTTACTATGTTGTAACATTTCAATTACTCAAAGAAAAGGTATTAATGTTAAATAGTTTATCTTAGTTGACATACTTTTACCCTTTGAATTTCTTGTATTATAAATAATATTATTATGACACGAAAGATTGAAACTCTTGGTGAACCAACTTTATTTCCGTAAATAGAATAATATGCACTGAAGAAATACCATGTCTGAGAATTGAATTGAATCAATTCAAATCGCTTGAATTGAATTCTATCGTTTGTTGATCTGATTCCATCTAGCTAATTGGAAGGATTCCAAACTCTGTTATCTCCTTTTCTTAAGATAAGTTATAGCTTATTATTTTAATAGTCTAATTACTAATTAACTACTTATATTAGTTTAATTTTAAGAAAAAAAATGTTCTATGTGTAAGTAATAAAAAGTTACTATGCGACTATTTAATTCCTTTTGCATCTGTGGAATACTAAAAACTTTTTTCTTAGTAGCAGAAAATGACGGATTTTTAAATAAATCGAAATTAAACCAATCATTGAATAAAAAAGTAATTTAATATACTAGTATATATACATATGTTAAGACAAATATAAATATTGGTACGTTGATATATTGGTTTTAATTATTATCCTTTAATGCTAAGTTAGTTTGGGCATGTAGAGGGGATGGACGAAAGGAGATTGATAGAACAAGTACTCGTATATGAGGAAAATGTGCATGGGCAAGTCGGTAAAGACAGTCCAAGGCCAATTTCAGGGACTAAATAGAAGATGTCCTAAAAAAAGGCCAGGTTAAAAGTATCCTTAATCGAAGAGCTGGTATGAGAGGTCTGATGAAAGTTGGAAAAGTAGTATGCATTTCAGGATCGTGGAAAGTGGAAATTGTATGTAGAAAATCTTGATTCTTTCATTGAACTAGCATTTGTTTTGGGTCCTAAAATCAGGATAACAACTGCTATACTTTGTCCAATATAGGATGATACTTTTGAAAGTTGACACCTATATAGAGGGTATAAAGTTGCTATTGCAATGTCAAGCCAAACATAAGGAAACAAACGAAACCTTATATAACGTAGCAATAAGGAAGTGACACCTGTCAAAAGTATCATCCTACATTGGACAAAGTATACATGATCCAACTAGGGGGCCATAGCTTTTGCTAGACAGCTCTGAACTGTGAACTATGTGGACCGAGTTTAAACTTCGCCGACGACGTTCAGTCCACTTCAGAAGGCTCCAACTAAATAATACGTCACGCGTTCCCTTATCGTCAGAAGTTTTAAAACACTGTAGGGATAAACAGATAAATAGCTCATCGGAGTAGGTATCAAACGGAACACTCCTCTTGAAATGGCATGCTCAGATACTTATTTCTCCTACAAGCGTTATTTACGCAGGTGTAAAATTTTATGCGTCATAATACAAAATGTTTTAAGAACAGCGGAATAATCCAAGACGGAGAAACGCAAGCGTCCTACTTTTGTTACGCCGTTGTTATCGCAGCGTTAGGTAAGTTCGTATGTGTTGTTATATAATAAGTACTGAAAAAAACAAATTTCACTTATTGTGACTAGCTAACCCGACCACGCGTTGCTGGTATAACACGGCCACGCGTTGCTAGTATAACCCAGTCACGCGTTGCTGGTATAACCCGGCCTCGCGTTACTGTATAACCCGGCCACGCGTTGCTATAGTAACGTTAATTGATTATAAAAACTGTTATTCTTAGGCTTATAGTGACTATAAACGGTAACAAACCCACAGTCCTTGTTTTATATAGTAGAGATAACATAGGACGTTTTAACTCAACAGTCTGAAAGAGCCTTTACACTTTAGTACCATTATACTAATAAAATGCATGCTAAGATAATGTGATATAGTACTGCAGTATTGATCTACCTTTTTGGATGACCCTACCATCGATGAGAACCACTAATCTGTAAGGCCACGCGTACACAGCATCGCCGCCGTACTGCGTGACTATATAGACTGAGCCAAGCTCCGCTTCCGTTTCGCAAGCCGCGGTACGTAGTAGACGGGGTCATTAATGAGTAGCGGAACGGGATGAAAGAATAAGATAATATAAAGGTTTGGAGTCGACTACTTTGAACTTCTTGTGTTTGTGGACGGAGCGAGGGCTTCCATCCGCACCCCGTCCGTACCTACCCTTCAATAACCAATATGAAGGGATTGGTGCCGTATATCAAAGCCTAACACAAGCGTTTAACTAATCACAATGAGTTATGGGGCTAATTATTACCAAGTGTAACATTATAGTAGTTTATGATACTGTTGCATAATAAGGGTTCTTATAACATGAGTGTGTTTTAAAAAAACGAGCCGTAGGCGAGTTTTTTTATAGTATCACACGAGTGTTATAAGACCAAGTTATGTACAGTGTCATACACTACTTTATCTACTCTCATACTATATTACGTAAAACAATGTTGCAAACAAAACCAAACTTTGTTTAAATATTGAAAAGATTTTTTAAATGTCAAATGTTGGCGCCAAGGTGCAAACATCGATTGTGAATGCGTGTTGCGTCGTCGCGGACTCGTTCATTGAAACCTTTTTAAAGTAGAGGTTCAACCTCCTTGGTCCAGCTGGAGGTTGTATAGGTGTATCGTTATGATTAAAAAGTTATATTATGATACAGGTGTCCATACAAGACCTGTATCGTAATTAAACTTTTTTTTTTATTATTTTTGGCCTGTACGTAATGTTTGTCATAAGCATTTTGTTTTCAGTTTTAGAATCTTTGTATTATAGTATCAGAGTAGATAAAAGCTTTATCAACATTGTTACAGTTAAAAAAAAACAAGGGCATACAGATGATGTTGTTTTTTATGGGCATTATTTTTTTAATACAGTTAAATGCAATGTTCACACCGCTACGCGCAAGTGTTTATGTCAATACGACTAATCCGCTCTGCTTCGCTTGAGTTCAACATCGTCATCCACCTAACATCTATCTATACAATCTGTAAGAAATTACAAATTTCCTCAACTGATAAAGTCCAGCTAGCAGAATCCAACAGCAAATTGAATAAAATAGCATTTTGTAATGTCACAGATTAGATATTACTTGCAAGGTGGTAGGTTGGATGTCTAAGGAGTACATAGTATGTAAGCGTAAAGTTGAACTGTGCCCATAGAACGCCGATTTTTCAAGCCCCCAATAAAACTTGATATCACATTATACTGACAAATTCAAATATGTAGCCTGTTACTATTTGCCTTTCCTTTACAAGTGGTAGGTACTTCTCTTTTATTGGGCAACAATTTATTTCAGTGATAAGATATCGAAAGATTGAAAAATCGACCCTTCGTTAGCCTACCATGAATCCTATTTCAAAAATCTATAAATAGACTAGCTGTCCCGGCCACGCGTTGCTGTGCCGACTGCAGTGCCATCTGCCGGACTGATTTGTGAATCTAAACCATTCTCAGATCCCCTTGAACACACACAATAAAATTCATTCAAATCGGTCCAGCCGTTTAAGAGGAGTTCAGTGACATACACACTCACAGAAGAATTATATATATAAAGATAATCCTTGACGGAGTTTTGTGATAAAACTTTAATTTACTTATTAAGAAATAAAGATTATTATTCCCATACAATGACCATAGTGTTAAGGCGGCAACACTGGCGCACTGGCCGTTGTTTCAAAAGTATTATAGGTATCTTTTTATATCTCTCACTCTTCGGAAGGTCACCCTATAGATACTGGTCTCAACCAATTCCCTTGAGTCAACCATGTAAAAAACCCGTATTGGAATGTAAGTGTTTTTTTTTTGCTTTGACAGAAGAAAAAGTAAGTTTTCAGGTGAGATATACTTTATATTTTTTCACAAACCTTTTTTTACTACCAATGGATTAATATTTTTGCTAAATAATAAACTTCATTGAGTTTCACTTTGGTGTATACCGCACTTGGATTTACCGAATACCATCACACGTGGAATGAGTTAAATCCAAAATGGCAGTTTTGTACACAGTGGCTCAAATTATTTGAGTACACAGTGGTTCATGATCCACTATGTGCTCTTCCTTAAGATCCTACGTTCCCTAGATGGGGCAGAGTGCGTCCACAGTGCGTTGCCATCCCGTTCTATCTTGAGCTTCGCGCTTGATTTCGCTCCAGGTCTTTCCGATAGCCTTCGCTTCATCAATGATAGTCCGCCGCCAGATCTATTTTGGGCGACCACGTTTGCGCTTTTCTTGGGGATTCCAGTCAAGGGCTTGCCCCGGGATGTGGTTTGGATCCCTTCGGAAAGTGTGGCCAATCCAGCTCCACTTGCGGCGTTTGAAAAACGAAGCGTCGAAAAACTGTGTACTATTGGTACTGGATAATGGTTACCCAGACATGAGTTTAGCAAAAAAGGAGATGTAATATTTTTTTTGTAATTTTCCCCATTTAGGATGGCTTGTCCAGCAAGGCCATGCTGACGTGAAAAAAGCAAAATTATATATTTTTTTGTTTGTAAGACTGAAAAGTCACTTTGCGACTGAAGTAGTCTAAATTAATTATTCATTTAATTGAAGGACAAAAGGCATTTTGTTTGATATTTTATGCAAGATACTAATTAAGTAATGGTAGTTACCTACTAAGTTTATGAAGAAGTTCTCCGTTAATTATTAACTAAGTAAAAAAAATAAGCTAATTTAGTACATTTTGAATGTGTAAGTCTGAACAGTCACTTTGAGGGGAAGTAGTAAAAAAGGTTTCTTTTTCGATTTGAAACTTATTGTGTGATAAAAACAAAAAGTAAAGAGCGATAGAAAGCAAAAAAATGCATTTTTATTTGAGTTATATTATAGATGATCCACTGTGAACTTGCCTGATTCACTAAATTGAGCGGCCAATTCACACAGTGGCGCAAAGGAATCTTTTTTTGTTAATACTATTTATTTTCCAAAATATTACATTGTTGAACTAAATCGATTGGAATAATCAATATACATTAGATTCACTAAAATACTAATCCTTTTACATCTTTCCAACACTCACTCACATTAAGTAACATAACTGGGAAAAAAGTGAGCTACTGTTACCGCTTTGACCCTTCCGAAGATTTCAGGATTTATAAGAAAATGAGTGTATAAAACACGCTTATTAAAATTACTGGTTATCACAAAGCTCAATCAAAAAAGTGGTTGTTCATTCTACTTGTTCTTACTTGCTTCCCGTCTTATTTTTAAGAAATATTTAATTAAAACACGGTAATACGGAGTTTATTAATTAACATACCTAATCTAGAGAACACTCGACTAGCTTTTAAGAGGTTTAATTAATAACGCCAGAGCAGAGGTCGTTCTCTGTAGGTATACTTACACCAGCCTACGGAGCTTAACTTATGTTCTTGTCGACCAAATTACAAATTTCGGTGTGTTCAGTGCTAAACAAGTGTTTTGAATTTATACGTTAGTAAACTTCTTGTAACAGTTTGACCGTTATTCCTTTTACAGTAGAGATTTTATGAGGATCTTCATGGCACAGTAGTTTTTCCGTGCGACATTATGCTCCAGAATACACTTTAAGCCGATGGTCCCAGCTACATCTACAATCGTTAACACTTACCAATGTTCGTTGTTAACATTAGTTCTATTGAAATTTAACGTTTTCTTGTTAGCCAAAGTAAATGGAATATACAAATATTATGCAAATACATAATTAATTTAAAATGAGATTTAATGAACAGATTGGCACCTAAATTGGACCCATTATTGCAAACAAGAACCAACCCACAGCAGGTTGGTTTCGAGAAAACGAGACTTTTGTAAACAGAATGTGCAAAATGCATACATGGTATATTAATAAATGAATACTTGTAAACCTTATGTGGAATACTGTAGCCTATCTAGGAATATCAGATTTATAAATGTTATAAATAATAAGTGTTTGGTACCATGTTGTATAGTTCTCAAACTGTGGGTTGGTTCTTGTTTGCAAAAATGGGTCCAATTATTAACTAATTTTATTTACATCCTTACGAAATATTTGTTTGCAACTGGATGGTATACCCGCCATAGTACTTAGGACTTGCGCTCCTGCGTTTGCTCCGATATTGACTCGCCTTTATCGCTTGTCTATGACTAAAAGACAAGTACCCGAGTCCTGAAAGCTGGCTAACGACCCCGCCAATTACAGGCCCATTACAGTTACAGGCCAATTACAGGCCATTCTCTGTAAGATAACTGAACCATAGGCTCCTGTCGTATTTAGAAGAAAACGACTTCCTTAGTGACCGACAATATGGGTTTCGCCGTAACCAGTCTACTGGAGATCTAGCATACGCCACCTACATATGGAGAGGCGCTTGCCATCTCTCTTGATATTTCGAAGGCTTTTCACATGATGTAGCATGAAAGCCTAATTAGCAAGCTTCCGGCATTTGGACTTCCCACTGATTTGTGTGTCTGGATATCGGATTTCCTGAGGTATCAATCGATACGAGTTGTCATTGATGGTAGCTCGTCAGACCTTATGGCTATCAATGCCGGTGTCCGTCAGGGTTCCGTACTCTCTGCAACTCTTTTTCTGCTTCATATTAACGTCTTGCTTATGCCCGGTATTTTGGGGTACGCATATGTCTGATGCACGAGCCAGTGCTGAACAGATCCAGCGTCATAGGCGAGCGATGGTTAGCCGCATGAACCTATCTCTACAGGCAATTTCCGAATGGGGCGATACCAATCTGGTAAGGTTCAATGCAGCAAAGACCCAGACGTGTCTTTTCTCAGCTAAAAGGAGTCTTTACGACTTTCACCACAACTCCTACTTTCCGATGTGAATCCGTGCCGATCACAGACCATCTTGAGCTATTCGGCATGTCACTGTCACCAACTCTCAATTCTGGCTCTTACATTAAGAGTAAGGCTCAAGTAGCTTCAAAAAAACTTGGCATTCTGGCAAAGGTACTTCACGCCGGAACAGTTGCTCAATCATTACCAAGCGCAAGTTCGATTGTGTTTGGAGTACTGTTCTCACCTTTGAACTAACAGTTCCGTCCAATATCAACTCCAGACGCTTGAGTTCATTGAAAGGAGGCCCATGAAACTCCTTGGTAATAACGACCTTTTTAATAATAGCCTGAAAAGCCTTTAACATAGACGGAAGGTAGCCAACCTATCCGTTTCTTATAGGATACATTTCGGCGAGTGTGCAGCAGAATTGCACAGTTTGGTTCCGCCGTCCCCATTTTTCATCGGACACCCAGACTTACGAATAGGCGCCACCGTTATATGGTTGATATACCAAAGAGTCGCACTAAGCGTTTTGGTTCCAATTTTGTAATCCGTACCGCTAAAGAGTGGAAGTCTGTGCCGGAGTCTGTGTTTCCTGATAAATACAATTTAGGAGGTCTTCAAATCACGAGTGAATAGGTATCTTCTAAGCAAGCGCGTTACATCCTAGATCGCATCGTTACTTACAATCTGGCGAGATAGCGGTCAAGCGCTTTACTATTCACGATAAAAAAAAACACGGCAAACCCGTCAATGGTAATTCTGCCACTATCAGGTTTTATCAGTAGATTAATTTATTATATACTATGGATTACGATGAGAACTCATTTATGTACAATATAATGATTGATGGATGATGAATGAAAAACGATATTCCCACCTTTTCACGGGTTTTAGGAAAGGCGTACCCTTTGCCCTCCCTTAAAGGGAGAGACTAAACAAAAACAAATAATCCACTCGCATACATATGGGTCGTTAGGTAATGTTATATTGTACGTTGTTAGTTTTTATATCTCGATTTAGAACTGGAAAAATCTGTACACTAAATACATCTGCTCAACTAAATAATGAGTTAGTAAACGAAATTAAGCATTTTTATTTGGTTCTAAAGTTTATTGCAGTAGTAATACTCTTGTAAAGAGTTTATAGGGATGTTAAAAGAGAAAAAAAGTATGAAATACGCAATGAGATTGAGTATTACGTAGTTTATTCATATTAAATTACTAGCTGTGCTTCGCAACGCTCTTTTTTGCTGCCTTTAATCTTCTCTGACATGCGTGCAACCACTTATAAGAGTTTAGTCGCAATCCATAGATTACTTTTCGAATTTTTGTGAGATTAAGGCACGGCAATAGATTTTTATATGAAAAATATATAATTTAACACACAAGACAAATACAATACTTAACTTAAAGGGTCATGTGTAATGATAAAGCAGTAAACTTATCTTAAAAGTTTAAGATATGATCTTATACTTACCTATATATATTTCAAACCTGTATATGTATTTGGACATGCCTTTTAATTGTGGACATTATTATATTTCAATGTTTTTGCCTTTTTCAGTAAAGAATGTTTACTGAAAAAGGCAAAAAACAAAATTATTAATTGACTAATTAAGTTTATTTGTAGACCTTTTAAAATATTGCCTTAGATTTACATTAAAGGGGTATCCATAATAGTTTCCTTTTTTAGTTTTTTTTATAGAAATGGATTTTAGGTACCTGCTCCATTTCGTTCACGTCAGAACTAGTACAACTAGTAGAACCTTATATTAAGTTAACATGTGAATTTTTAAATTAATATATGCTCTTCGAGTTTCGGTGCTCTTTTCAAGGAGGTTATGTGATTTTTTTATCCTAAAGACCGTCAGTCGGGTTCTTTGAAAAGTAGCTTATATTGTTTATTCCATCTTTTTATTAATTAAACGTTCCTCCGTGTTGGAGCGAAACACGTATAGAGTCGTTGTTGAAGGTGCAAGGTGTGTTGGTGGCTGCGGTTTTGCATTTATTTGCGGACGGGAGGGCGTTGCATCTTACTTGTGTTTTGCGGAAGTAAGCTACATATTTTTGTTTTAGAAAAAGATATAGACTTCCGCCAAGTAATGCTTGATTCTATCACACACTCACACGAATCAGTTTCATTATAATAAAGTATTTGAATTTGATAGTTCGCATGAAATGTCATGCACGTTGACGCTCCTAACATGCCTTCTTTCCGAAACGCTCTTAACCGGCTGCATCTTCAATCCACCAAGAACCCACATGAAGTTATAATCGTTATTTTCATTTAGAATGAGGCCAGTTCTACAGCACGGGGGACAATAATAGACATAATGATGTTTCTCTAATATCTCTATATAAATAAAAATCAACGTTTGTATGTGTTGTACGACAACTTGAGAAAATTAAAGCAGCATCAATGCCTAATGGTATACTACGCTATGACTTAGTTACGAGTTACTGATTTACCGCGACGATGCGGCCGCGCACTCAGTGCACAAACCGAAGAGTTACCTTCACATCACACCGGTCAAAATCTTGGGCCACCTTCCATGCAGTCCCGATCTGGCACCGTGTGAGTCCTTTTTTATCCCTAAAACATAAAAATCAACTAAAAGAAATAAATTTTTCATCGCCACAGCATTCTAGGAATTCGTAGAAGTGGCTGTGCGGAACTGAAAAATGTAATTCGAAAATTAGTTCAGTCACATGAAGCTTTAATTGTATAGAGGCTGGTGGAGAGTTTTTTCAATTGTGACCCACGTAACACTAGCAGAGAAAGGATCACTAATACATCGAAGTATAATAGATACATCGTGAACTATTAACGTTAGTTCGGTGTAAACCCTTCTCGTTTTTTAAATTGGAGTTCTAATATTCTATAACCTGCGATAAATCATAGTGTGGACTCAGTTCGCATACAAAGCAGCGTTCGCAATAAATACTCGGGACTGAGCCAAAAATATTATACAAAACACGTGCACAGCGGGACCCTTTTATGAAACCCCCACGAGTTGTGTTAGGATACACAAAGAAATCTTATTTTAATGATCCGGAATTGTATTTGAATTTTGACTAACTTATTAAAGAGGTTATTGCCACCTCATCACGACTCAAAATAGTTAATAAAAATTCAAAAGCGAACCCAAAGGAATCCTCCAAGGGATCAGTGCCGGCTTAGAGGGCCATTTTTATTTCGTTACATTATTGCATCGCTGACAAATTATACGTCACATCTAATTTGGTTGACTCGTAGAGGAAAATATTAACGAATTGTTTATTTATTCATATTTAAGTAATAATTGGATATTTGGGAGAAGCGAGAGTGGGACACAGCTAGAAGACATGGGGCGGAAATGGTCTCCAATGGCGACCGCAACATGAACGAACCGATGCTCCGTGGATGCTGTGGTTGAGTGTGATGCTCTACAAGAGCTACGACGACAATCGCAATTTATGAGATTTAAAAAAAAAGCATTACTTGACTATCAAAATCTTTTGTATTTTTCCATAAACGAATTTTATGTGCTTTACCTGCCATGTTTTAGAAATGAGGATTAATCTTCTATTCTTCTATTTTCTCCGCATTTTTATGTATATACATAAAAAATTCGGATGTATATTTTATGCACGTTTTGTTTATACCCATTAGGTAATACATATTTTCGACACACGATTAATTGCGTTACATAGCGTGACCTGATCTAAAAACAGTTTTTTTCATACATAAAAATAAAACTCGTTTCCGATTTTTTTTCTTAAATATTGATTTCATAGCATAGTTTAAGGTCGTCACAATTTGACAATTGTGCCAGTGTCAAAGATTGTTCTCAATTCAAGAGCACCACTCTTAAATCCGACCCTGTAAATCTCACCATAGTAACGTTAATAATTAATTACAACACGAAATAAACGACGCTGGAACACCGCTCAGTTTACAAGCACAATAGAATGGTACTCACCTCGGACCCTATAAGACTTCAACTGTTCACAGTGTTGTCAGATATAAATGATTTATTACTAAGATGAAATTAATTAATACCGAATGTTATTATCTATTTACAAGTTATCTATTCCATGCAAATATATCTAATTGGCTTACAGAGTAGAATAGCACTAACTCATAGTTAAGGGTGTCGTAAAAGCCGAATATTGATGCTGGAGGTAATCAACATACACTTGCCGTAGACCACAAAATTAGCAGCAGCGTTTTCGAAATTATATTGAACTAGATGGCGCTGTAGCGCGTAGAAACACGCTTTCGTAATGTTTTTGCGGGAGTACGTAAGGGCAAAATTAGTTTTGCAATGCTAAGATAGCGAGACAATATGGTAACAAACAAACATACACATACACACATTCAAAGTATTGTCATAATTTAATTAGGATTATGGTTATTACTGCAATCTCCAAGGCGCCTGCTAAGCGAGAAGATAATGAAAGAACATTACTTTTTCGGGGGAGGATTCCGTCCCGCAGTTGACGTCTATTGGCTGAGATGCTGATAATGATATTTTTTTTAAGCAGCTCAATGGCGCAACGGTAATCTCATTTGACATTAAATTGCAAGTGTCAAGCAACGTTCCCAAGGACTGAGCATTGGATTGGTGATATAAAAAACCTCCTTGCTTCGGCAGGCTTGATCCCGTCTCCATCTGCCGTCGTTAACGCTCTCAAATCCGAATTCGGACCGAGTTCTGAATTGTCATCTATACTTCCTACGGTGTATTAATTCGTAGGGAAGGCTTGTGCCCAATCAGTGTGGAGAGTTATGGACTGGAATCTTTATTGGCCAGCTAAGGATCCCGCTAGGGTAGCGTCGGAGCGCCTCCTAACTTCAATCTTAAAGTTAATATTGTTCACCGTTATCTTTACAGAATAATGCACATATTTCTTCTGGGATAATAAAGACGTGTAAATTCGCGTGCATTCAACGGTAATTTCGTATTGAACGGCTTTTACCGTATATTTAAAAAGATTCCTGTATATTGTTTTTATATTATTATTAATTAGTTTTATATAAAAAAAAATACTGGTGGTTACTTTAATGGTGTCAAGTGCTTACCTCATAAATTTTATAAAATTTTAATATTATAGATTAATTAAGGCACTGAAATGACTCTCTCCTATCATGAGTAAGTGGTTCAATGTAAGTTTAAAAATATGTAAATGACATACTATTGTATTTACGTTTTAAAATTTAGAAGATATTTCCGTAATATTTATTAAGTATTAAGCAATATTAAGTATTCATACAGATATTAAAACAAACGCGACAAGTGGTAACGTAAGAAAGTAAAATAAGATTTTTTGTAAAAAGAGTAATGTTCCCTTTCTCACTTTCAATTTAGTAAATTAACTTTTCTGGTAGTAACAATTTAGTAAATTTACAAAAAGGCACAAAATTTTTAAAAAATATAGTATAACCCTCTTATTCTATTCGTAGAAACTGCTTGTCACTTTTACGATTTGCTATCTTATTATTTTTCTGTGCATGTTGTCCCATTCATAAACTCATTTTCAGGACTACGTAAAATTCTAAGATGCTTGATGCTCCTTTACACCCAGCAAAATTTCATAGCACAGCTGCAGTTAGTCACGATGCAGCAGCGATACAAAAGCTAAACTATTAAACTTTTTATACAATATAATAATTTTATACAACATAACATATTCTTTAACTTTTTATACAACATAATATATTCTTCTATTAGATATACAATACGTAATTTAAAATTTCAAATATATTTATTCGGTAGAATACCAGAAAAAAAAAGTGCTCTTACATAAAATATTCCTTAAATTATTAACACAACCTACTTATTTTCTAAGCACTTTTGTGTTCGATGCTGTTTCTAAGACTTGAAGACTCATGCTATAGGTATAACCCTTCCATTTTCACTTTTCTGGCAGAACAGGTATATTTTTTATTAATACATACCCTCTGATTGCATCTAAAATTTAAACCAAACTTAATTTTAGACCTTATCTAAAATGGCTCGAAATATTTTTTTACTATAAGTCACTTGCCTCAAGGGTTAGGACGTAAACAAGTGACGCAAAAGTTATTTAGAATTCGAGAAAAACAGCCAAAATGTATCTCAATCTTAATCAATGCCTAATTAGCTTTTGTAAGAAAGACTGTTTTACTTCAATTTGAGAAAATGAACCTCTTATCGTGAGTAAGCTCCAACTAGAAACAATTTACTAAGGACGTAAAATATTCACCTGTTTCACTATTTTTATCTTAGAACAAAATAAATTACATTACATTAATGACAATTTTTTTTCGTTGATGTTCCCTGATAGGTTTTGTTTATTAAAGTATCTCCTGTTATATGTATTTTTTTTATTAAAAGAAATGTATACTAGCAAAAAATTTTTCCAATAAATTTTTATCATGTGTAAAGATTTCAACCACTTACTTTTTGAGTTTTACGGACAAAAACATGCCTTAGCCTAATTTTTGTGTGTATATTCTAGAGTGAACATGCCGAGGATCGAACTCGAGACCCTGAAGTCACATCACCATGAAAACCATCATGCTAGCCACTCGACCATGGAGTTCGTAATTTTTTTCTTTTCTATAAAATTATTCCATGTTATTATTAATGTTATACATACTTATACGTAACGTGTTATACATACATGTTTAAGCTAACAACGCGCTCCGTTGGCAAACTTATTGAACCTGCAAACACTAACAGCCAACAGCAGCTCTCTAGAATATGTGCGGTTTACATTACCTCAAGACGTAAGCTACTATTTACAGGAAACAGGTAAACTTCATACATGCTGCTGAATCTCCTTACATTGAAGCCTCGATTTATATGGAAGATGTTGTAACTGATATCGTAGTTCGAAACAAAATTGAGGATCTCGAAGGTGTAAAGCCTTACGGAACTAAGGAATCTTTCGTAAGAGCCAGTCATCACAGCAAATTATCTGCCGACCATTTAGTGTAAAGGTAGCGATCCTGCCTTTCACACCCTGGGTTTGAGTTCCGGAAGGGGCAGATGTTTGTGTGGTGAATACAAGCATTTGTACCTGAGTCATGGTTATTTATATATATTTCTATAAATATTAAATATTACTGTATCATACATAGGTACATGTTTGTATATGCGTTGCTTTAGTATACATAACATAATTGGTGTCAGTGTACGAAAAATTATTATTATTAATTATGTAGGTATCTCCAAATTCGTGCTTTGGAAGTAATACATGTGTAGACCGTCGGTCGGATCAATCCGAACGTTTTCATCTAGTGTAGTGTTGCCCAAATGCAAGAACAAGACGAGACTTAGCCAGTCTTGGTCTTGGTCTTGCGCCAATACACCTGGTCTTGGTCTTGGTCTTGGTCTTGCGCTTGCAGTCTTGGTCTTGGTCTTGGTCTTGCAGCAAGAGTCTTGCAAGTCTTGCAATTACCTATTAGTCTATTGCTATTTATTAAAGTTTACTTTAAATCTTAGAAAAACGTATTAGAATTGGAACATTGTGAGCTTGAATTAACATAGCCATAGTAAAGATCAATCAGATTAATAAATAACTGAAGATTTGATAAGAAAGTCGAAAAATCAACTGACCTATATGTCGTTTTCCATGGAAGTAACTGTTTCTTAATAAACATTTATGATTTATAAGCTTACATTTGCTAAAACATGTAAAAAAACAAATTAATTACAATAACTTGACTGTATTTTAAATAACAATGTCTGTCTAGAAAGAGATTGAACCCTCAACTTGCATGAAATTTAATAAAAGAGTTTTATGATTTATCATTTATTTCAATCAAAAATAAAATACAACACAAATCAAACATAACAGTACACAACAGCTTTATCATTAGGTTATGTTACTTTATATCAATTCTTTTGACCAAGAATTAATACAAAGTAACCATCTGGCTGACTCATCACTTAACCTATTTCTATGTTTTCTAATTACTAATGATGCTTTAGAAAATAATCTCTCAGCAGGTACTGAAGTTGCAGGTATTGAGAGAAAATCACGGGCCATCTTCGATAAAGTCGGATACTCTGTCTCATGCGTCCTCCACCAATCTAAAATGTCTTCCGAGCTGGCAGTTCTTGGTTTTCTCAGGTACTCCTCCAACTCGTCTATCACTAAGCCTTGAAGACAAGATCCAGATGACGTCGAGGGACATTCATAGAGTTTATCAAAGTCTATAATGTCTTCATCTTCATCACATACTTTATTTTCTTTTCTTGGCAATTCCAGAGATTTGTTCAGTGAGTGTAGACTTTTATATTCTTCATAAAGTTCATTGAACTTGCGCAGACTTTCTGTTTTAAGTTGCTTCCCCCACATTGTCAGGTCAAAAGTCTGAGCCTTATGCCTTGGGTCTAAAATTAAAGAAGTACAATAAATCCAGTTGCTCTTCTTATAATGTTTAAGCATTTTGTCTCGAGCTGCTTGGAAAGCTAGAATGAGCCTTTCATCCACTTCAGATCGATTAGGTTTCTCATCTAACTGTTTTACCATGGATTCAATTTTATCTAGCAAGAGATTGAATGATACAATGACTAGCGGTAATGTAACATATTTGTCTCCACCAAGTTTTGTACTTAAAAGTTTAAAGTTTATTAGAAATTTATGTAATTTTTCGAGTACCTGCCATTCACTAGCTGTGATTTGAAAATCATTCAATTCGGTGACAGAACTGCACAATATGTTAATGCCCGCTCTCACTTTTAAACCAAATCCAATCATATCATGTGTGGAATTCCATCTTGTTGGACAGTCAAGAATGGCATTTAGATTTGATGGCACGCCAGCTGCTTCACAAGCAGACTGAAACTTCTTCTTCACTATCTCACTTCTTTTTATTTTACTGGAAATACTGCGTAACTTTGTTACAGATGTACGCGAGTCAGCAATATTTGGTGCATATTCTTCATCTTCCTCAGTTTCGTCTGCATAGTCTTCATACTGCTGATCTTGCGCGTTAGTGTCAGACTCACAGTGTAATGCTAAGGTCTCTAATAAATCTTGTACACCAAGGTTTAAAATGTGAGCAAAGCACCGGAAATGTTGATTGTCTGAATCAAAGTGTGGCAACTGTTTGCCCAGTTCATACATAAATTTGGTATTTGCAGTTGCGTTGTCGACCGTGATACCTTGTATTTTATCAATTATGCCATATTCCAATAAACATTCATGGAAAATCGTTGCAATATCTTCCCCAGTATGTCGACCGCGTGATGGTATAAAATCAAGAACTACAGATCGATACTTCCATTCGTTGTCTATATAATGCATAGTAACCCCGTAGTAACTCCTACCAGCAATTGACGTCCACCCATCAATGGTAAATGACATTTTAGATGATAATTGTTGAAGTCGTTCCTTGAGATTAAATTGGAGCTCTTCAAATCGCTCTTTGACTTTCCTTCTAAGTGTAGACCTTTTAGGAAACTCCATATTAGGGCAAATACGTCGAAAATATACTTGTGTAGCTTCGTCATCGAAAAATGAGAAGGGAAGATATTTTTTCACTACCCAATCAACTGTAGCTGTCGTGATGTTGTCACTGCTGTTTTCCGACTGAAATAAAACAATAAATCTTGTGTTATTATTTAAAACATACTAGGTTTGAGCGTTTAGGAGGAGGAGGTTTGTTGTTGTTAAATCGAGAAAATCGTTAAATTGACATTTGTTATATTAAGGTTGCACTGTACTGTAATTTACCAAAATAAAGTACTTAGTTGTTACTGGCCGATTATGAAAACAAATGAAAATATAGGTGTTTATAAAAATATTTAAGACGATAATTACATACTTAATATGTCGCACCCCTAGATGAAAACACCACTAACTCAAAAATACTTACGTAAGTTAATGGCGTTTTTGAAAGTATCGCATGAACAGCTACGCGGAGTTAAAATTCCCGTAGCGACAATTTCGACCATTGTTAAAAATGACGCGAAATATGTACCTATGTATTACTATTTTATCAATATCTATAAAATATTCCGAAGTCAGTTTAAAGTCATTTGTTCAAAAAAGACTTTTTTGAGTTCCTGGAGTTTTCATATAAAAAAAATATATTCTTACCTGTCCACTTCTTCCAGCGGTTACTAAAAAGCTTGTGATATCTCCACTTAATTTTGGTTTAACAGGAAGAAATATTTGTGATTCCTTTTTGTGGAAAGATATTAGATGTTTCCTTAAGCCTGAAGTGTTTCTGTTTTTCATTTTTATTTCAGTCTTTTTATGTTGGCACAATTTACACAAGGCAGTTTGGGATGCATGAATTATTTCGAAAAACTCCTCAAATTTGCTTTTGGGTCTTTTAGATCTGTGACTCAAACTCTCGTTACTCGGACTAGAATAATTTGAATCTTCGTCACTCATATTAAATTGTACACGTGATACGTTTTTAGAAAACAACAAGAATTAGTAAAAACAATTATTAAGTTAGACTCGAAGCACAGCTCAATTGGAAATGACTGGAATTAAAATAATTCCTTTGTTTATAGTACGTTTCCTTGCTTTCTACCGCGCCGCCTCGCCACGTGCCGGCTCTATTAAAAGGATGCCGCCGCAAATCAAACGATGCCGCGTGCGGCGTACAAACACAGATTATTACCTACTTGTACAGACGCGACGCGTGAATAAAATATATGTAAAGAATTAGTGCCAATCACTATTCTTTACATATAAGTGAATGTTTTGGCGTACATCTATACTAATCTATACTAATATTATAAAGCTGAAGAGTTTGTTTGTATGTTTGATGACAGAAGTTTTAAAATAAATAAATAAATCCTGAACGTCACTATACCTCCAAAGTTACTATTCTTCGTGGGCGAAGTCGCGGGCACTGCTTGTAAATACTTTTTTTTTTTTTTTATTTATTTTTTTTTATTTATTTATTTCATATACAAGAAAAAAAAATACAAAGATACAATTTAGTCCCACAAAACCGACTTGTCGGTTTGACTGAGGGATCTTTAGTCTCTTAGCTTATAATTATAATTATGTAGGTATATAATACAACTATAACTGTATCAGGTAAAGTTAAGTGCACAATAATTGGATTTAGACTGAATTACAACAAACTGAAGGAAAATTTAGCGGTGATAATAATAAGATACAATTGTTGTAAGATATAAAATACGTGTGTAAAAAACAACCACGCCTCCGAGCCCTCAGATGGGCTTGGAGGCGTGGTTGTTTTTTACACACGTATTTTATATCTTATAGAAATATTGCATTGTGAATGCAAAAAAATAAATAAAAACATACAATTGTTGTGTTAAATAGTAGTCATCAGATAATCTTTTAATATTTTTTTAAATTTATTTTTATCCGTTTCACATCTAATAGTTTCGGGCAACGAATTAAGAAGATATGGTATACGCTTCTGTAAAGTTCTGTCACCAAAATAATTTTGAACCCTAGGAATTACAAATTTCTTTTTTGAAGTGGCTCTAGTGATCTGGTTATGATTTATGTATTCAAAAGTGGAGACACACTCTCGGCTGCCGTGATTATTTACTAATAATAAATCGCAGGCTTTTTATTTTATTAGTAGGTAAGTACCTACGCTTTTTATATTATTTTATTAATTATGTAGAATTTTTTTACACGTTTCAAGTATATTTAAAAGTGGCTACAATATTTATCAAACGGGTGATATTTGAACACTTTTTTGCTATTTTTTCTTGTAAAAACTTAAGAAATATAATGACTAAATGTACAATAATAGTACCTAAGTAATTAGTTTAAAACCATATAATCAATATTATAATATATACTTACTAGAATAAATTATTATGACATCTACTACCTATCCTTACCATTTTATTCTAATCATAATACTACTTGCGTGATCAGTATAATGTATTCATTTTCATTATAAGCACTCTGAAACTTATTTATTCTTTGGAACACCTGTAGGTACTCTTAAAATTCGAAATTATTTTGCATGAGTATACCTACGCCTACGCCCTGTGGCGGCAATCAAATAGTGTCAAATGTTGTGATTTCGGCGCGGCGGCAACGATTGTTGTATATGATTTCAAAAGAAGCCGCCGGCGCGTGTATTATAACCATGTGCTTCCGAAAAGCAGCAAATTTCTTTGAGAAGTAAGTACAAAACCTTTGATGCCGCATTATCAAAGTGCCGATGGTTAAAACATAACTATGCATGCACTCAGTTTGATTTTAATGGATATTTTTTTATTCGCTATGTAGGTATGTTTATGGTATTAGTCGTAATGCGCATAGATCCAGTTTTTCATATTCTTTGATACAGTTTTTTGCGTCTCATAGAATTCCTAAGCGTACCTATACACCGAACTGTTACACCTAACTACTCCGTGAAATAGCGCTAAGTCCTAGCTGCAAGACGCAAGAGTCTTGCAGGCTTAGTCTTGTTCTTGCTCAAGTCTTGCACGGTCAGTCTTGGTCTTGGTCTTGCTAAAAATACGCGGTCTTGTTCTTGGTCTTGGTCTTGCAAAAACGCAAGAACAAGACCAAGACTGCAAGACCAAGACTGAATTTGGGCAACACTAATCTAGTGGGATAGTCTGTCCGCAGTAGTAATTTAATAGACTATTAATTATAATAAAGTGGAAAAAAGGCTGGCTTCAGTTATCTATACAAAAAAAATTACCTAAGTTAACTTTAGGCAATTGGAATCAGACAAAATAGTTTAATAACTAATAAGTTCAGCTAGTATTGCAATAGCATTAACTGTAAACTGTAACATGAACTGTAACTTTAACTGTAACATGAAATGTAGAAGATTGCACAAATTTAAGAATTTCATTTCACTGTTAAGAGAATTCAACTTTCTATATGAGGGTTTCGAAACAAGTAGATTTTCTAAACGGTTAAGTGTTACCTTATATATTTGCCTCGTGAGAGGTATTTTTCTAACTTTGGTTTAGACCAAAGATTTAGATCTTTTTAATATATTAATATTTTTTATAGTATTTGTATTAAATTTAAGTTGTATGCAAAAGTTGATAAAGAAATATATTAGGTAGTATTAATTGTAAGTGATCATAAATCTAATTTAATAAATTGTACAAAGGCCATAGGACGATAAGAATACCGAATCGGCCCCAGAGAGGTATCTGGCTCATAATTTTAGGAAATGTTGGTACTCATAAGATACGTCGATGCTGAAAGTTTCAGCTTTTTATCTATTACCGTTTCTGAATAAATCTAAAAATACTGAATTTCAGTAAAAAAAATCATTCTCAGCACCATGTGAATCGATTGATCTAAATACAGGATATGTTTTGGGGCATGGTGGTAGCTTCTAAGAAAAAAAATATAAGCAATATCTGTTCATAAGAACCTATAAAAAAACGAGGTTATTTTCTTGATTTTAATTTTTAATCATGTTACGGGAACGCTAAAAATATGAATCTATTTTTTTTTAATTCCTCATTCAATTTTCGATGAAATTGTGATCCTGGGATTTTTTTTAAAACGTTACGCCATATTGAAAAAAAATAAAAACCGATTAGCTGCTCAAAAATTGATTTCTTATTATGATTTAACTCTTGCAATGATAAAATACAGAACGTTTGCAATTATTGTACTAGTGAAAACAACAGAATAAATTATGAACACTCATATAAAAATAATTGTTCTTCATATCATCATATCAGCCGTACGACGCCCACTGCTGGACATAGGCCTCCCCCAAGGATCTCCACAACGATCGCTCCTGTGCTGCCCGCATCCAGCGTTTTCCCGCGACCTTAACCAGATCGGCGGTCTACCTCGTAGCGGGCCTACCCACTGAGCGTCGTCCGGCACGCGGTCGCCATTCGAGAACCTTTCCGCCCCAACCGGCATCAGTTCTCCTTCCTATGTGTCCTGCCCATTGCCATTTCAGCTTCGCAATTCTTTGAGCTATGTCGGCTGTTTTTGTTCTCCTACGGATCTCCTCATTTCTGATTCGATCGCGTAGGGAAACACCAAGCATAGCTCTCTCCATTGCCCGCTGGGCGACCTTGAGCCTTCTTACAAGACCCATAGTGAACGACCACGTTTCACTGCCATAAGTCATCACTGGCAACACACACTGGTTAAAGACTTTCGTCTTAAGGCACTGAGGTATTTTGGACGCGAAAATGTATCGCAGCTTCCCGAACGCTGCCCACCCGAGTTGGATTCGACTAGAGATCTCTTTCTCGAAGTTGGACTTACCTTACTGTATTGTATGTCCTAGGTAAACATAGTGGTCAACAACTTCGAGTGTAACGTTCCCAACATTTACTGGAGCGGGTGTAACATGGGCGTTGAACATAATTTTCGTCTTGTCCATCTTCATCTTAAGACCCACTCGTTGGGATGCGTTACTGAGATCTTCGAGCATGGTGCTCAGGTCTTCCAAGGTCTCAGCCATTAGGACCACATCATCGGCAAACCGAAGATGTGTCAGGTACTCGCCGTTGATGTTGATGCCAAGTCCATTCCAGTCCAGAAGCTTAAAAATATCCTCCAACGCAGCAGTGAACAGTTTCGGAGAGAAAACGTCTCCCTGTCTCACTCCTTGCTGTAGTTGGATAGGATTAGAGCTCTGGCTCTGTACTCGGACCGACATAGTGGCGTTTTGGTATAGGCACCTTAACACTTCGATAAACCTGCAGTCCACTTGGCACCTCTGGAGAGACTGCAGCACCGCCCAAGTCTCGATCGAATCAAAGGCATAGTCCACAAACGCCAAGCAGAGTGGCCGATTATACTCTTCAGTCTTCGGTATAACCTGCCGCAGCGTATGAATGTGGTCTATGGTGCTAAAGCCTTTTCGGAAACCGGCTTGTTCGGGAGGTTGGAAGTCGTCAAACCTGCGAGCAAGACGATTCGTAATGACCCTCGAAAATAGCTTGTAGACATGGCTCAGAAGCGATATGGGTCTGTAGTTCTTCAGTAGGGTATTATCGCCCTTTTTGAAGAACAAAATCACCTCGCTTCTGCTCCTTGCCTTCTGCGTTTTGCTCTGGACTATAACAGAATTGAAGAGCTTCTGGAGGACTTTAAGTACCGCGTGCCGCCCGCTCTCAGAAGCTCTGTTGTAATTCCGTCATCTCCCGCCGCCTCGTTGTTCTTTAGCTGTTTGAGGGCCATTCTAATATCGTACAGGCTGACGTCCGGGATATCTTCGGTATAGTGTCGGGTAAGCTTGGCTCTAGGATCTCGAGCTTTGCTTTGGCCTGGTATAATACTGGAATACAGCTGCCTATAGAAACCTCAATCTCTCTCAGGATTTCAGGAGTCGATGATATGATACTGCCGTTCTCAGTTTTCAGCCTCGTCAGTTGACTTTGCCCAATAGACAGATCGCTAGCGAACACTTTGGAGCCTTTGTTCCGCTCTATGGCCTCTTTAATACGCTCGGTATTAAATTGGCGAAGGTCGCTCGTCAGCGACTTCGAGATCTGTCTATTAAGCTGTCTATAACGTAGGGCATCCGCTGAGTCTTGCAATCTCATTTCATGTCTCTTATCCATGAGTTCGAGTGTATGTGCGGAGAGTTTCTTCAATTTGGGACGGTGGGTTTTGAAGTATTTTGACCCTCCCGTACGGACAGCATCCACCACCAGGTCGTTCAGATCGTTCTTCATATAATGAACTCTAATCATTATTATAAACTTTATTTATCACTATAATTATTAAATCAGTACAAAACAATATTGTTTATATAATTCAACTACGTTTTAGGGAATTTAAACTTTCCCGCTCAATTATTAGTTAATTCAGCACCCATAAGATGGCACTGTAATTCAAAACTGGTGACACTGTTTTCTATTTTCATGAAAACCCGCCAGATTTGTAGATAACCTTAAAATTATTTGTTGATATTCTATACAAGTATTGGTCGTACTTTTTCTGTTTTTAATAATTAATTTTATCTAATTATATAATTATATAAGTGAAAATATGTCGTCATCTAAAACATATAATCCAAAGTGCTGTATTTGTTCAAAATTCATTAAACAAACGCGAGGTACTCCAAAATATATATAATCTGATGAAGATGCTGAAGACTTTTCAACGATCTTTGATCATCCAATTGTAGTTGGTGATGTTTTGTGGAATAATTGTCGATCAAAAAATATAAGAAAACGAAACTTGACGACGAGGATCAGGATACATCGTTGGAGAATGAATTACCTTCAGATACAAGTGAATTGTTGAATCTCAATCAAGTACTGATTATTCATCATTTAATTTAGAGGTTGTATGTGATTATGATACAGAAGAATGTATTGAAGTTCAAATTAAAAGAACTGTTGCAACTCACAAATACTGTTGTGGATTAAGGACAATTGGTTGTTGTTCACACTAAGCTGCAATAATTTTTTACCTGGCGCATGGACGATATTTGGCTAAAATCCCCAAAACAGCAGCAATACTTAATACTTTATTCAATTAAGACAATATCCCCACTGTGATTGATGAAGATAGCGACGAGGACTAGTCACAAATTCATAAGAAGATTTTATTATTAACACATTAATATAATTGATACATTTGAATAGTTTATAATTAAATATTAATATTAAAGTTATTGAAAAGAGAAAAAATATTTTTATATGAGTGTTCATAATTTATTCTGTTGTTTTCACTAGTACAATAATTGCAAATGTTCTGTATTTTATCATTGCAAGAGTTAAATCATAATAAGAAATCAATTTTTGAGCAGCTAATCGGTTTTTATTTTTTTTCAATATGGCGTAACGTTTTAAAAAAAATCCCAAGATCACAATTTCATCGAAAATTGAATGAGGAATTAAAAAAAAATAGATTCATATTTTTAGCGTTCCCGTAACATGATTAAAAATTAAAATCAAGAAAATAACCTCGTTTTTTTATAGGTTCTTATGAACAGATATTGCTTATATTTTTTTTCTTAGAAGCTACCACCATGCCCCAAAACATATCCTGTATTTAGATCAATCGATTCACATGGTGCTGAGAATGATTTTTTTTACTGAAATTCAGTATTTTTAGATTTATTCAGAAACGGTAATAGATAAAAAGCTGAAACTTTCAGCATCGACGTATCTTATGAGTACCAACATTTCCTAAAATTATGAGCCAGATACCTCTCTGGGGCCGATTCGGTATTCTTATCGTCCTATGGCCTTTAGAATCCTAAAGTAATATTTAAGTGTACAAATAACGCTTATATGAAAATAATTGACATTGGTGCCAAAGTATTATTTTTGTATATTCTATGAATGTATAACTTGTCTTTTATATTATAAACAATTGATGTTTTCCTATAAACAAAATGTAAAACAAAGTTTTAAGGACTCATTAACATTTAATGTTAGCCTATGTTAGAGAATTTTTAACAGTTTTTTACTAACTGGTTTATTCTGAAGAGCATGTCCATAGTAGCTATCTCTTCTGAAAATAACGTTTTTTTCACACACAAATGATAAACATACATGAATAAAAAGACACTCCTTAAGTAAGCCATCTATACATATAAATAAAATTGGAGTGTCTGTTTTTAATATTGAAATAATCGTTTTTTACTACATGCATATGAATATATATACGGTACATACATCAAAATAACATTTTTTACAATTTTTGTCTGTCTGTCTGTCAGTCTGTTTGTTCCGGCTAATCTCTGAAATGGCTGGACCGATTTTGACGGGACTTTTATTGGCAGGTAGCTGATGTAATAAGGTGTAACTAAGGCTACTTTTATTTTAGAAAACTCTTTTATTTTAGAAAAATAAATTAATGTTGCAATGTTCCAAGCGAACGAAGTCGCGGGCGGCCGCTATTATTAAATATGATTGCTTGCTAAACAAAATTAAATTGTAAATTTACTCGTTTCATATGCACCCCGTTTCCATATTAGCCTCACCTTACTGCCCTGAATAAAGTTATTAGTGGCCAAGTATGCGTAAAACCAACAAGGGTTTAGTGTAGTACCACAAAGTCAAACACTGACTAATACTTCATATAGGGAGCATTTTTCCCTCAGGGCAAAGTACTCCAATCAAGTTGTTTATATGTTGATATGAAAAACAACTTCACATAGCGTCGTTGCGCGTGCAAAAATCGTTATGTGTTATTTAGCTATTTTCGGATTCTTATGCAGTGTTGATCGTTGTTTCAATGCACACATACTGTAAAAACAGCTATGTAATAAATGAAATATTTGAAGAGTTTCGGAATGTAGCTATGTGACATTCATACTGCGAAGGTTCCATATATTTTCGTGAAAATCAGTTTTTTGCGTCTCCTGTAAAGTATGTAAAAAACGCATAGCGACTCTTTTACGCGCAACGACGATAGGCGATTTAAATCAGCATTTACGTTGGCAGTAAGCCCTAGAGTTATATAGACTATACTGGAGTTTAAAATATCTACTGAAGGATTTGACCAAATAAATGAACCGTAATTTAAAAGTTATACGTATATGATTGTCATATACACATAGGTACAATTATATTACATAAATTACTTCGGCTCTTTCCACAGAGCAAAAACGAAAACAATAATACTTGATGAGTATTATAATTTTACCGTATTATATAACAACTACACGATTCATATGTAAATTATGTTAATAACTAGGCACTTCATGTCATCAGTACATTATATAATTAAAATACTTTGTGTATTGTTACCATATATAGTTACCATAGTTACCGTAAGCCTAAGAATAACAGTTTTTATAATCAATTAACGTTACTATAGCAACGCGTGGCCGGGTCATCAATCAACGTTACCATAGCAACGCGTGGCCGGGTCAGCTAGTTATTAATAATTTATATACCAACAAATTGGGTGTTTCTACTGTTAGGTGTTTTAAAATTTGGTCTTACGTCCATAAGTAATTTGTTGTTATGGAATCAAGACTGAAGTGAACTTTTTTAGGCATTTCATTGGTTAAGGGTCGTTCGAACATCAATATAGTTGAAAATCTTCGATGTATTATTATTAAAGTCAAAATCAAAATTTCTTTATTTCATAGGCCTTTGCGGGCACTTAAAATCGTCAAATTTACAAAATTTAGAAAATATTCTACTATAATAAAGATAGCCCGTGCGCTAGCGGCAAGTACATCCGCGAAGATGATGCCGCGCATGTAATCGCCACGAGCGACCCGATTCCGAACGTAGCTGCTAATATGAGAAGAATCGGGCAAGAAACTCATGTGCCAAAACTCTTATTTACTTTAGATCCTTTCTATTCAATCATAATTCGACGCAACATTATAGCTACAGGAAGTTTAATATTATTTTTGGATTACTAAAACACAAATACACGAACATTCTACGGAACAATTGCCTCTTATATATACAAGCTTGTGAAAGACTAGCAGTTACTGAAGAAATTTAATGACAATATCATCTACTTCATCAGAAGCTTATTAAACTTCAACTATAATACAACTCGGTTACAATATCTGTGGACCTCGCTGGAATGTCAAGCCCCCTCCCCGTTCTATTGAAAAAGAATAAAATAATAAAAGAATAAAAGAGTAAAAGTATAATATATTTTATTTATAGTTCATAATTATTATTGTTTACAATACTATACCCATGACGCTTGTTTTGTGCACCGTACCTAAGCGCTGACGTGACGTCATCAGGTCCACATATATTGTAACCGGGTTGTACTTCTATAATTCATTTTTGACAGTAATTTTATAAAACGTAGTTGCATTTATTGTTGACATTTTTTTTAAATAAACTTTCAGAAATGAGTTATTGTGACTAGCATAAGACTAAAATTAGTGAAGCTTAAGTCTTCTTCCTATTTTAATACATTCGATTTTATTTTATCAGTGAAAACCATTTATAGCTATATACTTTTTCCAAGTTTTTTTTATTACAATAAAATACCATTTGCATTAGTTCCCCTAATGTTTTTAAGCTTTTATGTTGCATTATACTGAGAGTTACGAACCGGGTTTAGCGAATTTAAAATGTAGCATTACTGAAAATGTTATAAAAAGCATATTGGAGGAGTAAAAACCGGGCAAACTAAGAGGTGAGTTATCACTTAGTTAGAACAAGCACTTGAATGGTCCAGAGAAACATTTTTAACTAAATGTTAGAACTAAGTTTCTTGTTTTTAGAGATGCCTTTTATATGTCCTAATATTATTGTCCTCAAATAAATTGTAATAGAACAATATTTCTAATTTGAAATTAAATTAAATTCCTTAACCCTAAATCAAAATAATTAATTTATGATTATAAATATTTTTCTACATTCATTACCTAAAGTTCTTTTAATATTATAATAATTATGCTTTTTTATTTTGTGGATTATACATGGTGACGACGTATTATATTGTAAATGCCATTACTTCTGTTAAAGTTGACGAGTTTCTTGCGCCCATTTTTCTTGTCAGTTAAAAGACATCCTGAATGGTGGTAGGTAAAAATTTTGGATTTTCCAAAACAACTTATTTTAAGTGTATTTGAATTCACTTGTTTTCATTCATTCATTCATGCGTTTTCGTAATAATGATTACGGTAAATTAAATATTTAAATTTTTTAATGGTAAAACCCCAAAACAAAAGCCTGTGGTTTGGTTAGGTTTGGTTGGAATAGGGGCTAAGCTTAAAAGTGTGACTTAACTGCAATTAGAAAAAAAAAAGAGTTAAGAGTACGGAGAATTATGAAATTAATTTATTATGTGGACTTAAATGGTTCGCATAATAGAAATTAGGATCACAAATTTTAGGATAGAAATGGAGAACTTATTTTTTCATCATTATGGGTGTTAAGAACCCTCAGCCGAGCCACAACATATTCACTTAGTAGATATAACTAAGTGAGATTTCGTAAAATAATTGTCAGGGATCTAACTTTATTTCTATGTATCTACTAACTTTTACTCGATGCTTAGCTGGCAAAGCTTGCAGCATTGGGTAAAGGTTTCCAGCACTATATTTATCAAATATTGTTTTTCCACAAAAGAAAAGATATTTTTTACAATTATTGTCGTGCTTTAAAATGTTATATTCGTAAATATGAAAAAAACGTATACTCACATATTGTTTACCTCAACAAATTTACTTTATAGCAAGCGCTGATATTTCTGATCCATAAAAACACTTTTCAGTTATATTTGTCGTAACACTTCAAAATGATAGGAAAAAAACAATGTATATTTTATGTCGCCAAACCAAAAGTATACGCTGAAAATTTCAAATACCAAAATATTACCCATATAATTCCATTTAGCCATTAAACTACAATCGAATATAAAAATACTTCAACATTTATCAAACTGAATTAATCGTACAATCTGATCCCTAAAAGTAAACACGTAGTGCCCATTGATTTTTTAATTGAAGCAAAGAGTAAACAAAACGAGAAATGGTTGGAATTTTACTGAATAAATCGTGTTTCGTGTTTGTATAGCTAATTGACTTTAGCACATATCAATATCTGATATTATACTATTGATATAATAAATAGGTTATGTTTATGAGTTTGTGAAATGGTAATATCCAAAAATAGCCGTCCTATCTATACATCTATACATATAAATAAGTGTCTGCCTAATTGGAGTGTCTGTTTGTAATATTGAAATAACCGTTTTTTACTACATGCATATGAATATATATACGGTACATACAACAAAATAACATGTTTTACCATTTTTGTCTGTCTGTCTGTCTGTTTGTTCCAGCTAATCTCTGAAATGGCTGGACCGATTTTGACAGGACTTTTATTGGCAGGTAGCTGATGTAATAAGGAGTAACTTAGGCTACTTTTATTTTAGAAAAAATCTTTTATTTTAGAAAAATAATATTACTGCCACAGCAACGCGTGGCTGGGTCAGCTAATTTGAAATATTCTTTCATTCATATTTAGAATGGCCAGTCAGGTGGTTAGGGTGGACAAATGTCACAACGAAAAGCCCTTTTGTTTCAACGGGGTAATATTATCCCGTTACGGTGGTGACCTACAACTAAAGCGGTGCGTTTTTATTTCTATGCTGCTTTAATAAATATAATAGCTAAAGCACTTGTGTTATGTGATTCAGAAAGAATGACGGTATCACAATACCCAAACCTAAACTAGAAAAGTTCGTTTACTACATTTATCTGCACGGAGATCGAACCCGCAATGGAGTTACCGTGCGAACCGGTATATGAGTAATTCGACTACGGAGGGTGTCTGATAATGGTAAAAGATATTATGAAAACACTTGTATAATACAGTTGTAGAAGTTAAAAAGTTTAGCAGAATTGATACAACTATATTTTAATTTATTTTTAATCTATTACGCGAAATTTAAGCAGAATATCTCAAATTCTTCTAAATATATATTTGCTTATAATAAAGGAAATTTTATGTAAATAAAAAAAATCTTTTACAATCGTGTTTTGGTGGCAAGGAACGTTCTTATACAAGACAGTCGCTTAGCGATATTTTTGATCTTTTATTTAATTGAATTTAGTTTTGGAAGGAAGATTCAAAGCTATATCATAACAGATTAATCAAAAAGATAGCGGCTAGTCATTCAAAGATCGCTGCGGTTAGACATCAGAATAACACTTAGTCTATATCTCGTAAACGGGACGTTTAAACTTGTATGTATTATTGAAAAATATCAGCAGTAGGTGCTTTTAGGTAAGTACTATTCTGCCGTCCTTACGATAAGTGCAATAAGTCGAGTTTTTGTGCAAATTGACTTACGTACAATTTTACGTACAAATATATGTACAAATATAATATACTACAGGAAATTCCTCTTCATTTTATAGTCATATAGTAAAAGTTTCAAGTCAATAGCTATTATAGTTACTATGATACACAAAAAATAAAAATTAAATCTTTAATCACAATTATTTCGAAAGTAGCCGAAACTACATATTGCACTTATCGTAAGGACGGCAGTATTTCTAACCCACACTAACAAGATATTTTGAGTTTAAGAGTAAGGAGTTGGGTATTCTACAAACAGTATTGTCTAGGAGATCAGTTAGTTCGCATAAAAACTACGTTTCCAAGAAAATAGATAAAATTAAACAGTACACTATTTCGCGTTGCAATGCGAACGTGTGCAACTCGATATATTACTTAAGGCATCGAGCCTTAAGAGGAGGCGGAATATGCACTGAGTCAAATGAAGCACTTCAGGTTACGTAGTAACTGTTAGGTAATTAATTAGGTAAATTATGAAGCTGACAATTTCTGTGGATATTTTCTGAGAGGTTATGATTTTCTTACTAACATTTTTTTTGTAACATGTACTTACATAAGAGTCGTGGTCTTTCATTACAATCATCATCATCATCATATCAGCCGTACGACGCCCACTGCTGGACATAGGCCTCCCCCAAGGATCTCCACAACGATCGGTCCTGTGCTGCCCGCATCCAGCGTTTTCCCGCGACCTTAACCAGATCGTCGGTCCACCTCGTAGCGGGCCTACCCACTGAGCGTCGAAAATATTAAATATTATTAAGAAATATTGCATTGTGAATGAAAAATTAAATAAAAAAACACATAATTAAAATTGGTTCCATCTTAATCCATTGTTTAATATTTGTAAAAATATTACTTTCGATGTTGAAGGTAGTTAGCGTTCAACATTGGTGGAACGATATTAGCTCATAGTAGAAGTTGAAATGCGTTTGTTAATTTCGACGAGTTTGCCAGTATCTCGGTAGTTCCGGGGTAAAAAATTAAATAAAAAATACATAAAAATAGATAAAGTAATATTTACATAAATTTCAAAAACCTCATCTCCTCATTTCTGATTCGATCGCGTAGGGAAACACCAAGCATAGCTCTCTCCATTGCCCGCTGAGCGACCTTGAGCCTTCCCACAAGACCCATAGTGAACGACCACGTTTCACTGCCATAAGTCATCACTGGCAACACACACTGGTTAAAGACTTTCGTCTTAAGGCACTGAGGTATTTTGGACGCGAAAATGTATCGCAGCTTCCCGAACGCTACCCACCCGAGTTGGATTTCATTACAAAATTATATGTATTTTATCGGTTATTTACTTAGCACATAAGAATTGCACAATAAAATAAATAGGATTATTAGGTATTTAATAAGTAACAACGTATTAAAGCATAACTCTACAAATTCAAAAGGAGCCATTTATTCAATAACAATCAACTTGATATCACTGGATGTTGTTTAAAGAAATACCCTAAATACAGTCTCAATACCAAATAAATTAACTGTAGCTGCTATTTTCTTGAAGGGAAATATGCGCATTATTGTGCGTAAAAAAATCATAAGTAAGGATTATACACTGAGTTCTCTGCATCTCTATCTCAAGGTACGAAGCAATTTAAACGCTACATTCTTACAACTGAAATACTCGTATATAGTCACAATAATTACAATGTTATGAAATTAGCATATAATAAGACTCATGAGTTTGAAAACTTTTGATGTAAGCACCATGAAGCTAATGCGTGTGGTTAAATCTGTTGAATACAATTAAACTCAATTTTGCGTAGCGTTGTAAATGTAAGATGTTTTCAGTCGGTAATTTACAGGGTCAAAGTTAAAATACCTACAATTACCTGGATACCAATGCATCTAATTTCGGTCAGGGATAGAAATATTTTTAATTACATATTGTGTAAAAAAACAATGTCTCCCTGACGGAAATGTTTGCCATTTCATGTCTTTGGAGTCATGGAATGCACTCTACACGCTATACGTGATAAGAATGGTTGGATTACATATTGTTAACACTTTTGATTAACAAAACGTCATAATATTATTCCCTTCCAAAAGTTCAAGAGTCAGTAATTTTGAAATTGTGTACATATTCGAACCTGAGTTTACATTGAACCTCCGATTTAAAGACTGCATGAAATCTGTAATTAAAATTACCGATACATATTATTTAACGATTTTAATTTCTGTGTAATACCTACCTTACTCGATGCTTAAGAAAATAAAAATTAAATTATACCCAATAACGTCTCAGGGGTGCCCCTCTTAAATTATTTTTATTAGTATGTATAATCATGCCAAATTTTAGTATTATAGTACTAATACTCTCAGCACTAGACTAAGAACGGACGTATATGACAAAATTATAGAAGTTCTTTGTAGTTTTATTTTGGAACTATAAGAATTATATTTTCAATTCCATTCAATGGATTTTTAATTCACAATATTAATTATTAACGATCATAATTAAATAGATATCTTGAATGCTTTAACATGTGATAAGTGGTGTGATAGAGTTAGAAAAAAATATTAAAGGAAATTATTTGAAACATGAACCGTAAACCAATGAATTTAGTCAAGTAGATTAAATAATTTGCTTGTAAAGTAAAATTACTTAAAAAGCCATGGTTTATCGCTAAATCATAGCGTAACTTTCCGCTTTTAACTCGTACCTCAAAACACATGAGAACTATCTACAGAATTGATACCAACCATTACGATCGCAATAACCAACGGAGCGATGCAATAAGCTTCTATAAAAAAGACCATGCAGAATACTACTTATATACACTGGAAGAGAGCATCAGTAGTATAATATTAAGGCTAAATAGCCTTAAATTCTGTCTGTTATTTAACCATTTGTTTATAGAAACATTACAAAAATCGCTTAACTAGATAAGATAAGATAAGATAAGATAAGATAAGATAAGATAAGATAAGATAAGATACATTTACCTTACAATATCAAAAACGAAAGAAAACAAATTGATAAGCCAACTATAACCTGTAAAATGTGAATGGTGAACCCAGGACTATTAACACATAGACATGGTAGTAGAAAGCAAACCGACAAAGCTTTGCCTTTGCTTTTTAATAGAGTCCAAGATCGTAGCACCCTCGTAGCAACACGAGACCGTAGCATGATGAGTTGTTAAAACAAAACGGTAGAGTAAATAAAAATACGTGTATCGGTGCTTGAATCTATTTATAAACTTTATTTTAAACAAATGGAGTACAATATCAGTTTTTATTTAGTTTTTAAATTTCCGCGCCTATCGCACATTTAAATTGAACCCTTTTTAGCAATTTTTGTCACCCTGTAAAGGAAACTAAAAGTCAGAATTTAATTAAAAAAAATAACCGCTTTTGTTATCCTGCAAAATTGTTTTTATTTAAATAATCAGTTCTTTGTTATGAATAACGAAATAAAAATTATCTGAAATTGAATAAATCATATCTCTGCAGAAATGTAGCCAGGATTATACATTTCAGCTGAATAATCGTAAAAGTACATCATTGTCACATATAAACAACTCTGCTATCGTAACCAAAACGATGCAAATAGTAATTGTGACAGTATTATCTTTTCATAAAAGGTTTACGATTCCCGTCTGGATGCTTTTACTTGCAAATTGTCCTTTTGATGAGCCCCAACTGTTTCAGTCTTTACGGTGTCGTGAAAATTTTACTGCAAGTGGTGACAGAACGAATGGAGAGTGAAACTCAGAAACGATATTTGTCTCTCTCTCGTACTGGCTTAACGAATGACACCTAAGTTTAGTTACTTTTTATGGTGGAAGCCTGTAGTAAAAACTCTGCGTTTTGCTGCGTCAAAAATGTTTACCGCAGCAAAGATGTTATACCCTTTAAAACTCGTAATGGAAGTTTCGGACTAAGGTAAAAAACATAGAATTATGCATAATTTATATAACCTATGTGTTAAAGGATGACGACTAGTGTTATAGTTTTTTTCATTCTATTGATCTTTCAAACTTTATTTAATCTAAGGAAATTAATTATCTCAAATAGTTAAATTAAGCGAAGCGAGCGAAGCTCCCATGGATCAGCTTCAATGGCGCAATGTCTGTTACACCATAACTTCCCGAGTTCTTAGCCGATTGTAATATATTTGTGTGGAATCGAATCAACAGGTTTAGGGCCCGAATTTTGAAATTCGAAAAATTCCTATCAAAACAAAAAAAACAACCTTTTTTAGGTATTACGCTCCGCTCCAATATATGATGCTAGCGTAGCTTTATGCTTAGTGACTGCATCGCCTACTAACTTTATCTATCGGACGGTGAATAAGACGGTGAAGAAACTTATAACAATAAAAAAAAAATGGTAGTTTATGGTCGAGTGAGAATGTTCTGTTTCGATATCCTGAGACGGCATTGTACAAAAGTCAAGAAACATATTTTTACGATCTTTCACAAACTTATTTGGCACAGTCGTGTATTTTTCATGAAGTTAGAACGGGTTCGATACAGTCAAATTGAATTCCCAATAGCAATTAACCATCGGTTAGAAAATAACGACTTCCTTAAAGCAAAATTTATCAATATGCCGCCAATTTTGTCTACACGCGCTCTTATAACGTTCACAAAGTCTACCTTGTTAAATAATGAATGATAATGAAAACTGATTTATAAATGATGGATGATGGTATCCACCAGAAAATAAATTTAAATAAGAAAACCAAACCCACTCAAGATATACTAGCCACTCTCGGCAAAAAATCCGACATTGTTGTTTAAAGATTTAGTATTGCCCATTTCCAGCCATGAGTCCATCCAAACTTGACTTTATAGGTCCTTAACATTGCTGCTAAAGTTACTTTACACTATTAATTTTTAGAAACTTTTAAAGATAGCACTAAACAATATAGAAATAATTCATTTATTCAGTTTCCAAATTGTGACTTTATTGCGAATTCCAACCCGCCTGCCAACTGTGAAGATTATGCCTAAACTCCCAATTTAAATATTGCGGATCGCCCCACTATCACTCCCGCATAGCGTTTCACACTGCATACTTTCTTTTATATACCTTATTATTTTTTAAGCTGATTAATTTGCAGAAAAACTTCATCATTTAAATGTTACATTTTTATATTTAAATTATTTTGGACTAGAAACAATTCAACGTAGCTTAGGAGTCAGGCGGCACTCGGATCCACATACTCTCGCTACCCGGCTCGTCCAACTAAGCTACTGAGAGCTTGAAAGACCCATTGAATTATTCCAAGTGTTCTGTTAAGCTCAATCCCAACGCCATCTTTACACGTTCTAGGTAAACTACATACCTATAACATCAATTCTTTTATAGCTTCCATATAAATTATTGATCCCTATTACATAGCTTGACAAAGAACTCCAAAGAACACATAATATTCTTCTTTCTCGCACGAATGAATCCGAATAATACGAAATAGTTTTCGTAATCCAGCACGGAGTATTGCAAGCAATATTAACGGACCACTTGGCCGTAATTCAACACAAGTGCCAGTTACGTGCTTACCCAATTTTGACTGTAGTTACATGCTTTGTGAAAAGATCAATAAAAAATTGCAACCTTCTTTTGTTTGGATCAGCAATGTCAAAGTAAAAGTCATATCGATCGACAAATTTTAATAATACTAATATTTATTACGTTGTAATATTAATAGAAGAAAAGAATAGTGCTATTCGGTGACCGGCACCGGAGAATAACACCCGTTAAGTTTTATTTTTAATTTACACTGAAATATATTCATAAACGCTATATTTTTATCTCTTCCTAAATTTTAAAAATAACATTTATTTTCACATCTCAATTTCAAATTAAATAACGGAAGTTCCGGCTACTTTGCATATACTTATTATGAAAATAAAATATAAAAGGGAAACGGAAATAAGTATGAGTGAAAGTCGAGATATCCCCTCCATCTTAAAAAGAAATAAAAGATGGCGCACTGGCTGACTGTGACATTCTGGGTGAAAGCATCGAACTGTACAGTCCGGAATAATAAAGAACGTGTCTACAGTGGCGATTGTGTTTTACTGAGGTGGAGGTTTACTATATACCGACCATTCACACCTAAGGGTTTCGTAGAAGGCAATTCATAAAACTGGCGATCAAACCATACACCTTGCGTAGACCACAAAATGGGCGGTCTTTCGACTGAGATGCAATATCAAATCAAGTCACCGCAAAATTGTCAATACCGTTAGATTATAATCTATCTCATGATATTGTAAACTGTCGAAAGATTGTGAATCGTTACCTAGACTTTATATGTAATTTAACGCATTATGGGTCGGTCTTGCAATAAGCCCTTCTGTGTCCATTGAGTTAGGTTAGGTTAGGTTAGAGAAATTTGGCGGTTTCACTGCGATAGATTATAATCTACCTGATAATGATGCGTTAAATTGTAACAACTTTTTTATGCTTCACAATCTTTCGACAGTTTACAATCTCGCGAGATAGATGATAATCTAACGGGATTTACAATTTTACGGTGACATGTAGATAGAACACAGAGTGAGAAATATTTTATTGACAGCAAAACTTATGTACTTTATGTACATTTATTTTACTAGGAATCATGTTTTATGTTATTCTTTATTTTGGAAATGTTATTTTGACTATTTTAATTCTTTCATTTTTAATTATTGGAATTTACTGAACGTTCTCTGTTCGAACATACCAATATTTTAGTTAAATGTAAGGTAATATTTAAAGTTTATAATACCTTGTATGCCTTTTATAATAATGAAGATTGTATTGTATTCTACACGCTTTTATTTTAATCCACTCTACTACTGGGGTAATATTTTTAAAAATTCTTAAAAACATGTGAATGAAATTCATTATACATAATATCCTTACTAATATTATAAATCGGAAAGTGAGTTTGTTTGTTTGTTTGTTCCGCTTTCACGCCGTAACTACTGAACCGATTGCTTTGAAATTTTGCAGACGTAAAGATAAAAGTCCGGATTAAATAATAGGGTACTTTTTATCCTGGTAAAAAATTGATGTTCCCGAGGAAAAACAAAAATATTGTTTGCTTGATGGATGGATTGTAGATGGCGCTGTGTGTCGTTTAAAACAAGGTAAAATATTGCAAACGAATATAAATATGTAAATTTAGAAGCTAAATGATACGATAATGAATTCCCGAGGGATGACGTACAATTTGTTTTATCGTCTAAATTGTTTTTTTTACATCTACTTATACTGAAATCACTAAAGTCAACGAATTACTAATTGGTATAAGTATTAGTTACGTTATTTAGTTCTTGAGGTATGTGATAGATGGCGCTGGGTGTTTTTTAAAACATGGTAACGATGTGTTTTTTTAAATACATTAGAAGTGGAATGATAGCTTACGCTATTTAGTTCTTGAGGTATGCGAAAGATGGCGCTGGGTGTTTTTTAAAACGTGGTAACGAAGTGTTTTTTTAAGATACGTAAGAAGTGGAATGAATTATATGAATTTGGTATCCAGCGTTACATCGCGCTTCTTATATTTTTCCGTGGGAATGAGAAGTTTTCTTATAGTTGTGCTTTATACCGCAATATAACCGAATTCCACGCGGGCGAAGCCGCGGGCGGAAAGCTAGTCTATAATAAACTCGAACTCATCTTAAATTTCGTTTAACGTCTACTCCTATTAAGTCTAAATATAAATTCTAAATTAATGAAATTGATGCCCTCATCAACTTCATTAATTTAGAATGAACTACCTTGACCCATCAAGGTACTTAAAATTACTTGAGTATAAAATAAAATGGAGTTTTTATAATATTTAAACTATTCCCAGACAACACCGTAATGACATCAGCAAATAAAGAACAATTCTAAAGTTAACGACTTATGAACAAAGTGTGCCTCTCTTAATAATAAATTAAAAGTAAAATATATATATTATAAAAATGTTATAAAGAGGCGCTCCACCATTTCATTTTGAATTTTAATGAGATATTCCTTAGAATACGGTGTAGGCCAATATTGCTCCCTTTCTTTACACCGTAAGAACTTAAAGCGAAACGTTTAAATAATTATTTTAATATATATAGTGAACAAATATATTACGAACAAATAATATATAACAAATATATAAACTTTCATGGTCATAAACATTATAGTAATATAAGTTATATTAGGGATTTTCCCCATGTACCTTGTTTTTGTTTTTATTGAGTTTCCGATATTTCGGCACTGTTGCAAGTTGCTCCGTGATCATGGCACTTGCAACAAAAACAAGGTTCATGGTGAAAATCCTGAATATAACTTATGTTACTATACTTAACTAAGTTTTGAAAATGATAGAGCGATAGTTTACTATGTATATTGAAGATTAAATGATCTCATCCAAGACCCCTTGTTGTGTATAATACAGCGATTAAACATCAAATACTTGAGCTTGCCTAAAATGTTTAAATAATTCGGTATGTACAACAAACAAGTTAATCAAAAATATAGGAACAGATAGTTTGTAAATTACTGAGAGCGTTCCATATTTCAAGCATTTAGGTATACAAAACAGTGTCGTCACCGAATTAAATAGATACGTTGTCTATTCCAATATTTTTGATACTTTTTGTTATTTATAACAATACTAGCTTTCCGCCCGCGGCTTCGCCCGCGTGGTTATATTGCGGTATAAAGCACAACTATAAGAAAACTTCTCACTCCCACGGAAAAATCTAAGAAGCGCGATGTAACGCTGGATACAAAATTCATATAATTCATTCCACTTCTTACGTATCTTAAAAAAACACTTCGTTACCACGTTTTAAAAAACACCCAGCGCCTCGTTTGCAATATTTTACGTTGTTTTAAACGACACACAGCGCCATCTACAATCCATCCATCAAGCAAACAATATTTTTGTTTTTCCTCGGGAATATCAATTTTTTCCAGGATAAAAAGTACCCTATTATTTTATCCGGACTTTTATCTTTACGTATGTAAAATTTCAAAACAATCGGTTCAGTAGTTACGGCGTGAAAGCGGAACAAACAAACAAACAAACAAACTCACTTTCCGATTTATAATATTAGTAAGGATGATTATCCATAACATAATTTTTAAGCAAATAACATAGTTACGTCACTAATTGAAGCACAAGTCTGGATTCTGAATGTCCGGATTATTCTGTATATATATCCCGTTGCCCGCAATTCGGATCCGCTAAGTCAATATAGACTTTATACGAATTTAAATAAAATCACTTTTATCGAATAAGTTGCGTAGTTAGTTTTTTTTTACATATTTATTCCCGAACTGTCGACTCTTTTACAGGAGCTTTGATCATGTTACCGTACTTAGATCAGGATGACTAGTCGTCCTTTTTTGTTTCACCCTGGGGAAATCTTTTATGGATTCGAATGGGAATATGTAGGACTCCCTTTGCCATAGCGCACGGATTGAGGTAAACCGCAAGCAAAACCATCTAGAGCGTACCCTTCTAGTCCGTGGAGGTGAGGCGGGACTATGACTAAGCACTCTCCACCAATAATCACGACGGTTGCCCCATCGGCCCCCTCTCTACATGGGATACCCGGGTACATAACGGGCACCCCAGACGTGAAAGGCATATTGACGGTAGGATCACACTCCGCCGCCGGCTTGCTTCACCAGGCTTGCAGTAATGCAATTACTACAAGTACTTGCATTACAGTAATTCCACTTACTCTAAACCTAGAAGGGAAGACGGGTAACAGCGGCCTACACCTAAAGTGTCAGTTCGAGACTAGAGGGGGAGGTCCAGGTAGCACTAGACACCCCTACCCTCGTAGCATAGCCCGATGGCCGTGTTATCGAGGAGTCACTTGCGCATAGAGTCTCCTACTTTCTCCCCGTCCACCTATGACCAGTTATCCTATGATCACGACTACTTTATAGGAAAACGAAACGTCAGGATTAAATATAAAAAAATGCGCAACTAATTCACTAAAAATGGATTTATTTAAATGTGTGAAAAGTGCATAAATGTAAAAACTAATTATACTAGTATATAGTATAGTATATTCTATTCTTTATTAACATTTAATATCCTTGTTTTAATTCAACTTATGAAAGACTTACCTAAAGACTCACCACAAAATTTCCATTTGGCCACAGGCATTAAAGGGATTGCTTTTATTTTACCATGACTAAGTAAAATAAACAAATTTAATTTTCCCCAGGTATGATTCTATTCCATTTCTTTCAGACTGACCGATCCAGACGTCGTAAATGCTAGCCAGAGCTTCTGAGGCTTCATATTTATTAAGAATTTTCTATATTGAAAAGGCATTGATTTCAAAACCGAGACGGCGACCTCCATGGTAAAGTGACTTGAATACTGGTTTTCATAGTGACGCGCTTTTTATTTTGCAATTATAGTTCCCGGCATATAAGTTGAACCTGGTTTTGAAATCACGTGACATGCGCAGTACTGAATAATGTACCTAAAATTGCTACTGCGCATGTCACGTGATTTCAAAACCAGGTTCAACTTATTTGCCGGGGACTATACAAGGTCCCACGATATAAGTGAAAAGAAGCATTAGCACATTTGTTGACCCTAAATAAACGAATTGTATCTGCCCGTGTTTAATAAAAAATACACTATATACATAATTAAGTTAGCCAAGTGATTAATTTTTAGTGATTTTTTGTATGTTTATACTTTGACTACTCAAATTATTTTTCCTGGAAAGTTCAGTCTTTTATTATAATTTGCACAGAAAGAAAAAAAATAATTTCAAATTTGGTACGGCAGTATCATTACAAAATAAGAATACTTAATAGAAATGTCAGTCATCCTTAACAGAGAGTCCTTATCAAGAAAAACGTCATAACGGCAACTTCAAAACATCCTTGGACGAATAAATTACGTTTCTTTGCGTGATATTTTTCTTTCCCAAATTCCGATCTTCGTCACAAAATGATAGAATAATTTTATTGGTCGGATATTTAGTAGGCAAGTCAATTGCTTGTATTAAAAAACTCGATAATATTTCTGTTATTACGGATTCAACAAGGGAATCGTAGTACCGACATATTTCAAGTTTTTTTTTTGAAAAATATTTTAATAGAAAAATATTAGAAAAAGTCGCCTCGTGACCTTGTGACCACAAGTAACTTTTTTTTTACTAAACAAAGATTATCTTAGTTATACTCAACGAATTATGGTTTGTCTCAACTACAGGAGTATGTAGTGAAATATTGTCTTTTCTAGTGAATGGTAACGGGACTTCGCGGACGAAATGCGTATAAATAATAATAATATAAAATAAAGACGTTCCGAAATTGGTAAAAATGATCCATTTCAAATAAAAATGTATATTTAAGAATTATATCAGATTTAGGTTATAATAAACTAACAATTTATAAAATATGCTGTATGTTTTATAAAGTGTAAAGCATTGTGCTGAACCATCACACATTTTCCATTGGAAATCAACTTGACACCATGTCGCTTGTAACATTTATCATTACAGTCTAACAACAGTCATTTATTTACACGAACGTCGGAATAACCCATTATTCAGTGGGAATACTTACCTAACAAAATATGTAACATTAGTAGGTATACATTCTATAAATCATTAATATTTCTGTTATACATGATCAAATTAACTTCTAGTATTGCAAAGTCTTTGAAACGCCATAAAGTAATGAGCATTCAATGACTTCCGCCTTTGTGGTACATACATGATAAGTATGTCAAAGTCACTTCAATAAATTAAAAGTAAAAAACTTTTTTTAAATTCATGCTTTTATTTAAATGCACTTAAAAGAAAAAATAAACTTTACTTTAAAACTTTTACTATCAACTTATAACGTCATTACACAATTTATATGATAAAAAAGCTTGTCGCGAGACTTAAGTGCTCGTATTTACTTAGCTTAATATTTAAAACCAATCACATAGAGTTATTTTATTTACTTATTTATCTACAAAAGTAAATCTCGCGACATGTATATACATATATAAATAGCATATAAATTGTGCAATGACGTCATAAGTGGATAGTAAAAGTTTTAAAGTAAAGTTTATTTATTTAAGTGCATTTAAATAAAAGCTTGAATTTTAAATAAGGATTTACTTTTAATTTATTTTTTACTTTTAAGTTATCCTGCACACGTTTATCAGTATGTTCATCTCATTCATCGCATCATTGTTGCAAGGTCATTTGCCGGTTAATTTTGAACAGTCTAGCTCTTCAATAAGGAGACTTTGTAATGATTCTACCTTGTCACATAAATAAAAGTTTCTAATAATTTATTTCTCATTATAAACTTAGGTAAGATAACAAACGTAAATTAGAGTTTCACTTTTTGTTTGTGTGAGACTGATGTCAGAGCTAGATATAAAATATCTGTGTTAGGGGTCATCAGGTACTAACTATATTATTGTGACCGCTATTATCAACAAATTAAAGCAAATGTAATTAAATATGTGAGTGTGTGCGTTGTGTGTATGCATTTGTGAGTAGTAAAGTGTGAGTGTTAATTCATAAGCAGTATAACCAACTGGTAAGTTTGCATTAATGAGTTTGTAGTGATGAAAACAGTAAAGTGGTATGAAGCAAGAAGCATTCAAGGACTTTAACAATTATGGAACAATGAGTCCAAATATAGAATTGAAAAAAAATCTGATTTATGCTCCTATTGAACCCTCACCCGCCACTATAAAGGCGGCCCAGCAGACATGTTCCTGGGATATTATTTAAATCAAGTATTTTATTTGCCTTATATTTTTATAGCAACATTTTTTTATCAAATTGTTACTAATATTTAAAGAATCTGTTAAAATTGAGACCGCTTTTTAAAATTACAACACTTAAATTATTTATACAATTTGTTAATTTTACACTTGGTCAAACGAAATGTGCGGATACTAGATAAAATATTATCGATAAAAAATAGAAAAAAATATTTTTTAAGCAAGCAGTTTCTAAAATCAATGCACTTTAATTTATTTTTTAATAAAATTCTCATCTTTCGGTTTTAAATTATTTTCTCTTTAAGTAAACGGTGTATTTTTTTCAAAGTAGTCTTATTTGAAAGCTAGAAAGACTAACTAGCAACAAAAATTAAAAAAGCCTACGATTTCGGGGAGTAAATTTGTTAAAAAAACTAATAAAATATTTTTTTTGTGAAAAAAAACTTTTTATTTTAATTTTTCATTTGTTATTTCAAAACTAGCACATTGACGTAACTTTCTTAGCATGTTTAATTAAACTACATGATTTACTCTACAAGTTCTCCCAAATAACATGGGTTCTATCTCTTTTCGTTTTTTAAATAATCATCATCAAAGAATGCCATCGGTTTGTTGATTTGTGCTGATTTGCGCTAAGCGCTGCACCTTCCCATATTCCAACAATAGTAGGTAAAGATAGAAAGACATAGATGAATTAACCGGACTGGAGTTACAAATTTTTGCAACCTACACTTGTGGATGCCGCAAGAAGAAAATCCGTTAGCAGTTCGGCCAGCATCCCTTCAAGTAGAATTTCCGATAAACATTTGGGCTGGAATGATAGGAGATTATTTAATCGGACCCTTTATCCTTCCGTCAAGGTTCACAAGCCCAGCTTTCCTATCATTTTTACAAGAAGAGCTACTTGATCTGATGAGTGATGTGGATTTACAAACAAGGAGGAGGATGTGGTTTCAACATGACGGTGCTCTAGCTCACTTCAGCACAATCGTGCGTGATTATTTAAAAGAACGATACGGAGATAGATGGAATGGACAAGGCGGACCAGTAATATGACCGGCACGAAGCCTTGATCTGACCCCCTAGATTTTTGTTTGTGGGGTCATATGAAGCAGATTGTATACAGCACATCAATTACACTTAATCTTCAATTACAGTACACGGGAAGCTGCGCTGCGGCTAGTCAAATAAAAGAAAATCGTAGTGTATTAAAAAAACAGTACATTGTGTAGCATTACGTGCAACTGTTTGTATGGATGAGATTGGTGGTCATTTAGAAAATTTAATAAATTAAATTATTTTACTTTCCTACTGTTATTTTTTGTTTTATTCCATAATTTATGTCAATTAAATCATTATTAGATCAAGTTTGATTTTCGTGCTGAGATTACTTACCTTATTTAAATAGTGATTATCTTTAACAACAAAAAGAGATAGAGCCCATGTTATTTTGGAGAACTTGTAGAGTAAATCATGTAGTTTAATAAAACATGCTAAGAAAGTTACGTCAATGAGCTAGTTTTAAAATAACAAATGAAAAATTAAAATAAAAAGTATTTTTTCACAAAAAAAAAAAAATTATTAGTTTTTTTAACAAATTTACTCCCCGAAATCGTAGGTTTTTTTTAATTTTTGTTGCTAGTTAGTCTTTCTAGCTTTCAAATAAGACTACTTTGAAAAAAATACACCGTTTACTTAAAGAGAAAATAATTTAAAACCGAAAGATGGGAATTTTATTAAAAAATAAATTAAAGTGCATTGATTTTAGAAACTGCTTGCTTAAAAAATATTTTTTTATATTTTTTATCGATAATATTTTATCTAGTATCCGCACATTTCGTTTGATCAAGTGTAAAATTAAAACATTGTATAATAGAAACACAAACTTTGTTATAAAATCATTTCATCACAGGAGTATTCATTTTCCAGTTTGAGAAATAACAGTCTCGAAAACGATAATTGTCACATTTTAAACACCGTAGTCGAAATTAAAAGATGAATCGACAACTCTAGAGTTTCTCGGTGGTAAGTAGCGATCATGTTTCAAGAGGAATGTGACGCGGTTTTGTCACACATACCGAAGGATCGTTGGTTACAGTGCTGGAAAAAGGCCGTATTCTAATGGAATTCCCGTGTCCCCTAATATAGTTCGATACCTCCTACCGTGGGAAATAGGATGAGGCAACTTCGAGTTCATTTGGGATATTTAATCTTCTTATGTAAGTACTTAAATTGCCGCGACAAACTCAAATATATGGCGTTCTCGCGTTTTAGCTGTTTAATATCGTCTCATTTGTATTTTATTTTTATAATTAAGCTACTTCGGGGGTAACGCGGGCGCTACCCGTACAGCACGCTACAGGTATCGCAGGCCAAAACCAGCCTTATAGTTTGTTATAGGAGTCCCATTGTGCTTGAATGAATGAATTGAATGAAGCTTCGTTTGTTTAAAGGTTTGTTAAAAAAATAAAATTTTCTTATATTCCGAAACTAAATCTGTAACATTAGTTCAAGTTGTTAATTCCCCCAATTTCCCACGCTTACGTATGCACGTCTCAAATAATTATTCTCTTCTGTCATCTGTTCTGTTCTGTTCATCAGCACTTGCTTTCGGATCAAATAATAACGAAATAAAATAAAAAGATAGCTATACCAATATCGTTTCTCGTTTTATATAACAAAAACACTAATGAAAACCGCCATGTGGCAGTAGTAAAATTCAACGTCAGCAATCCGGAGCCATAACCCGTGACAAAATGGGAAGAAGCGAGCAGTAGCGCATCGGATGGAGCGCATTACTCACCTCCATGGGTTCAAATAGCTGCAGCTCATGTAGAATTGTAAGAGACACATAAATTATATATTTTTTTCTTTTTTCATATCTGAATCACAGTATTATTGATGCCGTATTTATGGAGGCATGATATCATAGGACATCACTCGCTAGTTCAACACGCTTACCATGTTTGTCTAAATAGTGAATATAGCTTACATATAGCTGTGCTCTGTTGAATAAAAAAAATTAACATTTTCATTTCGATTCGAGGTTTATTTTGCAAAATGTTAGGAATATTGATGATCAGTTTCAGTGTTGCAAACAGATCTTAATTAAGGCTAAAATATCCATTTCTCCAATTATTTTTGTGAAGCATCCCATATCACGGTGTATATTAATACAGATGTAATGCTGTATGTATTTGATCAATAAAAGGAAAAATAAAATAAATATGAAAATCTCTGTTAGCTAGATAGTTAGGTACTATATACTGAGGACTTTTATATCAGCTCTTAGGAGTTTATTGCTGTCACTTACGGTATCCGTCTATATTTTAAGGGCTATACCTATACTGCTGAAGGGGGCGTGAAATTTTGACATTCACCACCTAGTTGTTTGATGTTTCGTTGAGATGATAGTTTTTTTTTACCTTATTACATTATTTTTGTAAAAAAACAAAACGTATTTACTTTCCCATTGACCTATTAACTTGAAATTAGGTGATAATGTTATTAATACGTATATTTTACTAAGAAATTTTGCGCTCAAACACGTACCATAGAAGGGATGCGGGCGGCGTGGCGGCACGCCACAATGCGGGTCTACGCCCGCTACGAGTGCTACGAGCGAAGCATAGTGCTCCCGAGCCTAAGTTAACCCGGGTTCTCTGCTCACGAAAAGATCTATAACCAAGCTCCAGAGATTCCGCACAAAGTGTTACAAAGACCAGCTACTGTTTATAAATAGTTCTGCCATTTAGACGGATTATACTTTTCATTTATTTATTACACAAACAGGTTACTGTTAATAAATCCATTAAAATAATAATAAATTAAATGAAATAAATACTAGACTCCAACCCTTAACAGTGTACATACCAGGCATAAACGGATGAGTGACCAAATTAAACAACATAAACTTTATACATTTACAATTACGGTATAAATTAAAATTACTATTACAATCGAAATAAAAAACAAAATATGCATTATTTGGTTCAATATAAATTTATTTTTACAACTTAAATTCGGGTATTATAATAACAGGTAGAATGAATTAAAATCAAATTTATATTCTACATTTGGAGCGGAACCCTAAATGTACGAAATCCAAAATGCACTAGGCCGGTTTTGTAAATATCTCCAGGTATTAACAAATGTTCCGAAATGTTGAGGAATATTTATAAATATTTCTGTTGAAACGTATATAAAATATCTACAAACATATCGATACGTTGCGAAACATTTCGCCACTTTTGCTGATATTAGATACACAGGTTTGAAAGTAAAAGTCAGGGAAAAGTATTTAATATAGTGATAGTTCTTGCTATGCATACTCAACAGCACATCAACCAACTCAAAATGATATTTTTTTAACTCCTTTTCAATTTTTAACTCTACTTTAATTCAAATCCAACAAAAGCTATTATCAAAACAGTATACGTTCGCATCTAAGTCAGGGGAAAGAGGGAAGTTTTTTTTATCATACGACGATGATAACTGTTATATTATGCTTAATCCGCCATTAGAAGCATGGTTAACGATGATCCAGTATTTTTGGTTATCCATTCAAAGTACCAACTTTTTCGAAACTCCAGAAGAGACGACGGAAGAATACCTAACTTATTTCAGGACACTTCTTTATCGTGTTCCCACAAAATCCTTCGTTATTAATCGAGACATTGTTCTCATATTTCAATGAAAATTGACACCCCGCTGGGTGGTTAGGTTTCCGGATTATAACCCTGAAGTTAAGAGATTTTCCTCCATAGCTTACTCAGTTGGAGACCTTGCGATTTGTTGCGTATCCTGTAAGTTATTGGCTATTCTTTTTTCTGCCCTCACAGACTAATAACTTCTGATCTTATCGTATGTTACTATTAATAGTACCTATACTAGCTTCATTCGTGTAAATTTCAGAAAAACTTACAGGAAAACTTTTTTATTTCTGTATGTATAACGATATGATAGTTTATAGTTTCCCAGATATGATTCATATCTATTGTAAAAATTGGAAGAATAATTACTTTATTTTTCGTCAAGGGTTTTTTAAAATGGTAGAACTAGACAGTTTACTACCGTTAGGCGATGATTTTTTGAAATTCCTCGTAGTATTTTATGATGAGTAGGTATCATTACGCAAAATTTGCGTAATAATAATAACAAGCAAGGAAATGACACATACTTATTCAAAAATAAATAAAACCACCACGAGTTTGAGCTATGAAATCGACTTAAATGCACGTTGTCTTATACCGATTCGATATGGGCTTCCTTAATTTTATTAAGTACTTTTTTGTCGGAAAAGTCTTGTAACTAAGTTGGAGTTTATAGACATGACAATATTTCACTTCATATGACAATGTCAAACAAATGGGCTCAAGAAGAAAACACCAATTTTAACTTAATAAGTATATTAATATGTTTTTTTTAGTTTACCACACAAGCATTCTCTCTCAGGAAGGAAGAAGTCTCTTTTAAATAGAGGGTAATTTATTGTATAAAATTATTCTGAATATGTTTAAATAATTATCAAGTAATCTGTAACTACGTTTGTTATAAAAAAGAGCTTTGCTTTTTTTATTGTTGTGTTTAATATATCATGCCCTTTGATGTTATTTGAAAAGTAGTGTTAATTTAATTTTTCGTTTTGGTGCTATCGTTACAAGTATATAGCGATCCTGCTTATGGTTCTACGTTCAAACCGTAAAAAGAGGATGTGTTTGTGTGATGCTATTTTATTTATCTATACTAATATAAAGAAGTAAAGTTTGTGTGTTTGTATATTTGTTAAATTGTAAGGGGTAATCTCGGGATCTACTGAACCGATTTTAAAAATTCTTTCACCAATAGAAAGGCACATTATTGCTGAGCGTCATAAGCTATAATGCTAGAAAAAATTTAAGGAATTTTGTCCACCCGTGCGAAGCCGGGACGGGCCGCTAGTGTATTATATCCGCCATTTAGTAAACATAGTACAATTACTGATGTTCTTAGTGTGAGTCTAAATAAATAGTGATAAAAATATACATATAGAACCTTTTATTGATTACCTAGATCTTCAGTAGATTTTTTTATTACGATCACAGTTTCCTAGCTTCGTAGTAACTATTTAATTAAATGGCTTCGTAATATAATTAAGTTTGATTCATTTTAGAACTTCGACAATGCAGTTAATTTAATTAATAATAACTTCAGTTAACCTATTAAAAGCTTACTCGTAATTAAATCTTCAGTTCAGGTGAGTAGACTTAAATTGATTTCAAACTTACGTTATTCGATAGAGAATATAGTTATTAGACTTGTTATCAAAGTTACGTGGCTGATTAAACTCGAATTACGCTCGATTACCTAAATGGGATTAATTCAATGACTGAATCTTTGATCATATATACGTAAAGCGCTGTAGAAAATACTCCTATAATTACTATGGCATATTTTATCTACAGTTTTCTTAATTAGGTAATTTTTTTACCTAATAATAATAAATAATAATTATTATATTATAATCAGTGCCTGATTTACCATAAAAGCTGAAAAAGCTGAAGCTTAGGGCGGCAAAATTAGGGGGCGGTAAAATTTGCCCAGAAAATTGGTACAGAAAAAAGTAAGTAATAGTGCAGTAATAACAAAGCTTTGCTTTTCTTAGCTTAAAAATATACCTAAAAAGTTGTAAAAATAATCTTGCAGCTAGATTATTCCCTAAAAAAGGAATTAACGTTGTAGTGAAGAGTGAAGCTTATTATAGAGGTCAGTAGGGGCGGCAAAATTTTTATAGCTTTGGGGCGGCAAATGTGTAAAGTCAGCACTGATTATAATAATAATAATTATTATTATGGACAACCAGTTGATGCAATAGTAGCCGTCCTACTTTTCGCACCGACTGTCCTGGGTTCGAGTCTCGGAAGGAGCAGATGTTTGTGCGATGAACACGAGCATTTCATATTTACAAAGGTATTTAAGTATATTTCTACTATTATTCAATATGTAAGTTTCATATATGTATGTCTATCCGTTACCTTAGTATCCATATACATGCCTCACAGCTCTTATTTAGGGCTAGGCTGTATTGGTGTGAATTTATTTTTAGAAGTATTATTTAGAAGTATTATCATTATTATTACAGTTTCATTGGTTTTAATTTTTTAATATTGGGGAGCTATTTCATCGATATTATTAAATAGCACTTATTATGTATATCAAAATCATTAGAAAAACACGATTGTGTGATCTTACACCAGAATTGAACTTGGTGAAATATCATCAGCAGATAGACCACTGCATAGAATTTTTTCTAAGCCCAGTAGCCACTACATAATAGGTGGATATGGGCCGAAGAAAAGCAATAAATCAATCCACGCTTCTAATTAAAGACTCTTCTGAACTACAAAACGGGAACGAGGATAGAATACTTATATCCATAATTCTAGGAAAAATAAAACAACATAATCTTATAAATAAAAATTATTACAACAACAATTTTGTATTTCCTGAAACCAAAATCCAGTTGAATAAATAACGCGGGACGCCCGTCCCGGGCAAGGACTTCAGTCGGGGGTCTAAACGGCCTTAAATGTATCGTTTTCCTGCCGAGAAATACGATTATTTGGGCCTGCTTATTATTTATAGAGTTGCAACTTATGTAACGACAAGGGTTAAACTAAAAGGAAATGGGATATCTTCGCCGATTAGAATCGTTTACGTGTCACATGACTCTTTTAGCGCAAGTATGTGCTAGTAGGAATCTTCAAGCCAAAGCTCTCACGTATAAGGTCAGAGAAAGAATATTGTATATGTCACCGCTAAATTGTAAATACCGTTAGGTTATAATCTATCTCGTGATATTGTAAACTGTCGAAAGATTGTGAACCGTTACATAGTTGTTACAATTTAACGCATCATTATCAGGTAGATTATAATCTATCGAAGTGAAACCGTCAAATTTCACAAACCTTTACCTAACCATCGAAATTTATAATCTATCAAAAAATAATGCGTTAAATTGTAAGCTCTATGTTACGGTTCACAATCTTTCGTCAGTTTACAATATCACGAGATAGATTATAATCTAAGGGTATTTACAATTTAACGGTGATATATACATCTGAGAGAAACTTGATAGCGTAATGTCTCTATGATCGTGAAAATTAAGCAACAGGGTACTAACAAATGCAGCCGGGGTCATCGATTTAGAATTTTCACCCATCCGATCTTGATCTCTACAATAGTAATCGAGCGATGGGCAACTGTGTCTTCAACCTCCAGTAATGTACTCGTAAAAACTAAGAACTGTTTGTTTTCTCTTTCTTAAAAATGATTTTCTACTGTTTATGAATTTATTTTTGAAATATATTTTCATAAAAAAATAATTTTGAATAAGCTGTCTGTCTCAGGCGTAAAACAAATCGACACCTTTCTCTCTCCTAGCAGCTGGCAGACTATTCAGCTATCTGTAATATACAAAATTTTAAAGATTATTCAGCATTTCATTTTTACTTATTTAAATAAACTTTCAAATTGTATATATTAATATGAATGAGTAGATATATGAATGAGTATAAAGATGAATAGATATAGATCAAAACAGCGTAGAAGGAATGGATCATAAATCGCCACACGGTCCCATTACTTGTTAGTGGATGATGCAAGTGGGATTAACGGTTTAACATGTTAAAAATCACGGAAGAGCGTGAGATGGTACATTTTTGATCACCCATCCAATTACCGGCTCTTGCGAAAATGTGCTTAATATCCGTTATCATACACTAGACGCCCTAACCGCTACGCCATATCTCCGCAAGTCTTCAACTTTCTAGTTGGTACATCTTAACAAAAATTAGTTTGCAGATATATATGACGCGAAAGCTTTTTTGCTTTAATATAAAACAGAGAAAAACTGAGCCATAACTCGTAAAATGTTACATAAACATGCTTTTACAGAACTAATCCAGTATAGTGGCACAAAGCCGTATTCAAAGCTTTAACAAGAATGCAATAACTTTCCATAACACTGTTGATTTTACGTTGCCGCGTTTAAAATAGGCGTCGAAACGGTGCCGCATAGCTCTAACATCATTCACGATTGCGGAGCAAGTAGAACTCTCACCCAGATACCATAGTTTATTTTATTTATTAGTTCATATAAGACAGTCACAATATTATATAAAAATAAATAAATTAGAGACTTCTTAATATAATAACCTTTAACATCATGTGAGCACGGCTCATAATGGTATATGAACTGTGTTTTATTATTATTGACTCATTAGCCAAAACATTAGGATTAAATATAAAAAAATAATATAAGACCCGCAATAAATCCGAATAAATAGATTTATTCATATGTGTGAGAAGCGCGGATGAAGACCGGTTTAACCGAGTGGGAGTGACCTTAGCTTCGAAGGATAGGCTTTAAAGCTAGGCTTTAAAACAGATCCCGGTTCAAACACGTATATTCCCGCTAGGCAGATGTTTGTGTAACGAATACGATATTTGTACTTTTGTGATATATATTTCTCTTAGGTACCAGCTTTCTTACTTTACCAGCTTTTTCCACGACTTAATACATGTTTGAATTTAAAAGTAGTTATTTACTACAATTATTAATATCGCGGCTTATGGATGAAACATACATCAGCTTTTTGGTTTATATCTTTAGCAATACGATTATTAAAATTGCATTTTTTTGTTTGATGCCCGTACAACCTAAAGCTATTTGTATGGGTTTCTTTTACAAAATCCCTACATATAAATTTTTCGGAAATATTCTTCTATACACAGTCTCAGGTCAGTAACAATTTGATTATATGTATGGATTTAAAAGATAACTTTTTCCTCACGATGATTTAATTAAATAATTATTCTATTTGCACGAGCTATAAAACTAGATACGACATTGAAACGCACTTTTATTGTTGCATAAATCCGGCCTACAATGATTCCGATGATAACGCGAAAGTGTTTATAATATTACCACGTAAATCAAGTTTTTACCACGTTTTTCTTATCTCACTTTTCTTATTTGTATGTCTGTCCGGGCAAAATCTTGCAACTTAAATTTGAGGCACTTTCCGATAAGCTAGAAAGCTGAAACTTTCAGGATAGTTCAGAACCCGATGACAATGCACTCTAAAGCAACTTTCAACTTTCCAGATGCACTTTCAGGTCCACTTTCGGCAACTTTCACTTTTGTATGGGGCTTATCCGATTGTTGCGTAACACATGGTTACTTCGTTGAGTTAATAATTAAAAAGAATAAAATAATTATACTAGATTTAAAAAATCTAAAAATCCCACGTTTTTCAATGTCCTAAAAAGAATAAAATAACCCTGCGGGGCAAAGCGAGGGGCCACTCAAAACGTGGGGGCGCATCTTTACAATAATCGGCATCAATGCATGTCATTCATCTCTTTAAAATCTCCTCTTAGTAATATGCGCCCCCACGTTTTGAGTGGCCCCTCGCTTTGCCCCGCAGGGTTATTTTATTCTTTTTAGGTAATTGAAAAACGTGGGATTTTTAGATTTTTTAAATCTAGTATAATTATTTACTTAGTTGTCACGATATGCCAAAACCAACAAAACAGCCAAGCGTTTAGGGTAACTTACACGCTCGCAAGCTACATAAAACTGACCATGTAAAAAAATCTTTCCTTAAGTCAATCCCAGCATATTTTAAAGTTTGTTCCAAAACCTTATTTATCGTTATTGCAAACAAATTTTGAACACAAATTGGAGCCTTTTAAATTCATAAGAGCTGGTAATTAAATGGACGCACGGGACAAACACTGACCGGAAAAATTATTTACTTAATTCCATACCGTATCAACACAGTTACAATATACTTTTTCATCTCCGTCAAGTAAATTCGGTGAAACGTTATTTATGTAAGCCGCTCGGTTATCTTTGAGGTCAATATGGCTCTTTCACAAAACCAAACCATAGGCTTATCCAGTATATGCATAATGTCTGGGTAAATTTGATATATAAGCTTTTAAATGGAAAACACTACTATACCTTTTACCCCTTTAAATTTAGGATTCGATAAAACCAACTATTGCATTGTTAATATAACATAGGATTTATATGGAAAACTTCTTTGTAACTTAAATTAAAATTAAGGACTAAAAGTGCTGCTCTAATCGCTTCAATTTTCGTGTTCTATTTTAAAACAAAGGTATAACTAGAATATTGACTTTTAATAATTTTTTAACTTTTATGTATTTTTTCATTTTTATAGTGCTATCTTTTAAGATATATATACCGACGCAATTTCCCGTCTCCAAGTGAATTCTCCACTTATGAGCTGATTCGATTTTGTCTAGTAATTTTCTATTAAAATAATTTATCAGGTATTTAATTCTTGGGAAAATGCATTTTTAAAAGGTGCCTGACTACCTTTTCCCACGCGTTAGAATAATCGGTAAATAAAAGGTTTGTTTTAAAAGTAGTGCATTAAAAATACAATATAATACGGAGTCCTAGTGTGATAGGTCTAAGTATAGAGGCCACGTCAGCTCTTATAGTTAAACCCGAGCCAAATTGCGTGCATAATTACCGCAGTTAAGCTGAGGTATAACCGTTAATGAAACTGAAAACGGTTTCAACTTTTAAATACGCTCATGAATGCAAGCTGTTTCTCAATTTTGGTAATTTGCTGTGATTTTTGAGTTCGCGCTGCTTTGTACCATAGGTATAATAACTTAGCTAAATAGATGTTGTTATTCCAATGCTACTACAAAATTATTTTTAATGTAACTTATTTTTAGGTTAGTCAAGTTATGAAAGAAATTCTAATTTTATTTAACGCCTAATTTTATTATATTCAATTTTATTCTAATTTTATTTGTGTGATGAGATTATATCTTTAACTCTATATTTTTAAGCAGTTACTAGCGGTCTGCCTCGGCTTTGCACGGGTGGACAAAATTCTTTATTTTATTTCCATTATTAAATTTTTTTCGCTAGCGCCATCTAGCGCCCGGTAGACGAACTACTTGCGGTTAACGCGTTGCTATGGTAAAGTTATTGATACAATGGAAAAAGAGCGGACAGACAAACACACAAACCACTGTGATCTTAGATTATAGATTAAAACTGTTGTCAAATAATTCTTACGAAAACTATGTAGTATTAGATGAACATCAATTTCACTTTTATGGTTGTTATTGATTTTTTGCATTTTTTAATGCCGATTTATCGATTTTTTTAACAATTTATCAATTTCACTTATCAAAATATGAAGAAGTATAACATTCTCTTAATTACAATTAGCTCCTGAATGTAATAGATGAAAGTAAAACTTATACCTATGCAATTTTTTTTCGACAATGAAAAATGTACTATTGTGTGTGAGATTGTAACGTCGGAGTTATTTTACTTTAATTGTTGACAAATTTTCCGGAATAGACTATCAAAATATAAAACATGTAATTTTTTATTAAGTGTAAAAAGAAAAGATAAAGCACCAGTTATTTGATCGCTATAATTCACCGCCATTTCGTTTCGCTTTCATTATATCAAAGACGATGTAAATGATTCCATAGAGTAAAAAAGGTAGCTTAAAAACAGTTTTTTTACAGCCAAGATATTCGAGCGTCTAGTGTGAGTATATTCGATAAAATTTGACATTTGAAATCTATCAGAATACTCAGTCAATGAACTCACAAACAACACGCTGAACTTCCTATAAATAGCTTCAAATAGGGAATATCAAATTTCAATTAATCTCACTTAATATCAATCAAACATCATTAAGTATAATCCACATTATATATTTCGTTAAGTTCTTACAGCCGAATATTTGAAGCTTGTTTTGTGATCACTAGGGTAACGGATATAATACTTACCTTCAAAAGATATATAAGTAATATTTATAAAAATATTAAAAAGCTATGACTCAGGTATTAATGCTCGTCCACGTCACTTGCCTGACATATTTTCCTGACTCCATCCCGGAACCATTTATCTTGGAAAGTACACTCGCCATATTGTTCACCTTATCTATTTATATCTGAAACTGAATACTGAAAACAAAGTTTCAAGAAAAAAATATATAACGCCAAAATTAAAATAATAAAAAACATTACTCTTGACAACAATTTATAGAAAATACAAAGGTAGCTACAAAATATATTCCAAGATTAATTAGATACTGACCAAATATCTTATCTTTGTCCAGTGTCTGCATATACTTCTGTATTATTCCGAAACTACTCAGAAATTTAATTATTCAGACAAATATTGACATTATTGTATTGACAATAATATGTTATACAAATGAAATACACTATACAACACACAATACATAGATGTGAATAAAAAATATTACATTTTAATATAGTGTGCAATACTGTCCGAATATTGAACTGAAAAAGTTATTTTAATTTCCCGAATTCCCTTGACGCCCACGGATTTACCATTTCGATATAATAGGTTGCAATTTCCAGTAAAACCATCTTTTTCAATGACCATTAATATATTACATTTAATTTTGCTGGTTCAGATTAAAGCCGAGTGTCTTTTAAATGCAAAACTAAATGTAGTCCTTTCGCGTGTAATATTTAACCTAAATCTTTTTGAGCTGTCTAATGGAAAAGCAACTCAAAACATTGCATGTTTAGAGCTGTATTTTCAGTTATACGACCATCGTTACATACATTGTAAACCGATGCGGAGCTGTGGCGAATGATTGACTGACATACAATGCCCAGCTTAAACCGTTGAACCTGGAGAATTTTAATTTGGAGGGTGTGTTTAAAAAGAGATAAAAACGGTAACTAAGAAAATTTTAAAACTACCGTTAAGGTAATGAAATTATGAGAACTTGATAAATGCAATAAACATTTCCTTGGTAAAAAAATTTAGTACATGGGTATTTGGACATTAACATTTTTGAAAATTCCTCCCTTCAGAAGATGAAAAAGGGATTAAACCTTTGTGTTAAAACTCCAGTGTTTTTTTAAATGAAGAAATGGTTTACCAAATTTTGAGGTTGCTGCTAAAAAGTAAACGTACATGTTTTTTATTTTTCTCGAAATACTCTATCTAAATAGATATAGTAGAGGCTAAAATATTTTTTTTAACTAAGTCCGTATGCTTAATGTACGAAGCATAAACTTTAATATCTGCACAATTTCCTGAATAAAAGTAATTGGGTGTTTTAGAGAGAGACGGTTGTTTTAAATGAGACCGGTGTTTTAGAAAATTCTAGCCATAAGGAAGTTAAAAATTGGTGATAGTCTGTACAAAAAATACAATTTTTTAAAGTAAAATATAATTTTCAATACATACAAAACATCGAAGATACGAGCGTCGAAGTGTAGTGCTTTATGTGATGTAGACTATACATCAACAAATCAACGGCAGGCAAAACGTCAAGCAAACGATGGACCCGTAATCGTTTGCTCGTCTGCAATTGCATACAGCAGGCACGCACCACAGACAAAACATACATTTTGTAATCGATAGCACTTATAACAACGTGACGTAAGAGTGACTAATGACCAAAGGTAATTTAAGGGTCTTAACATGTTTGTTAATGCTATGTGGTGTCCGGCAGAGTAGACCAACACCAATCTTACACACTTATAACTTTGTCCAATGTATGATGATACTTTTGACAGTTGACACCTACACAGAGGGTATAAAGTTGCTATTGCAATGTCAAGCCAAACATAAGGAAACAAACGCAACCTTAGTACGTAGCAATAAGGAAGTGACACCTGTCAAAAGTATCATCCTACATTGGACAAAGTAACGGTGTCGTAAAAGGCGACTGATGATAGTGGAGGACCTCTTGTAGATCACCAAACGGTTAACAACGTTCTTCAAGGTATGGCCTCTTACTGGCATCCCGTTTGCCAAGTGTATAGATTTTTGAAAATCTCTCCGTTTTCCGGTGCGGTTTGCTCCAGCAATGGGCGTTTTTGCCTGATATGTCGGACACGATTGTTAACATGTCTTAACATGTTTTAATGTTTTTTTTCGGGTGTTTTGGCTTCTGTAAAACAGGATAGTTCATAGGATGACTAAGGTAAAAAGACTGAGATCGGTATTCCTGTCCAAGTTTCTTTTACAAGATCTTCTCAGAAGGGCTAACTGTTGGTATACTCAGTAGTTTTCAGAGACATAGTGATATATAAAATAAATAAATAAAATATTATATAGAACATAAATGTAAACGCTTAATTAATTTTTAATAAATTAAGAAGTTATAAATGTGATTGATTTAAATAATGGGCGGTAGTGGCTGCTTCTAAAAAGAAATCGACGCGTCAGGATAAATATAACAAAAAAACTTGAAAATTAATCGTGACCCGTTAAAACTTCTTTCGTTTTATTTTTTTTACTTTTGGCGTTTCCTAAGTCTGTGGACTGAATGTTTGATATCTTAAAACACAGTCGGGATGGGAATCAAGAGTGATGGCAGTTTGTGGGTGTTTCAAGTGATTTGGGAATCTAATTTTGGAGTTTAATTTAATGCGATCTCATCGCGAAGGCGGACGTAATTGGCAAAAACAAAATTAACACCGACCACCGTAGTGGATTTACGAGGAAAATGCCAGTAAAAAGAAAGTTAGTAATTTTCATAGAAGATTAATATTTTGTTTTCTATTAAGGTTCCACTCAAGTTAGTAGATTGATCATTAAAATATACATATTAAACGCAGTCACTTTGTACTAAAATTTCAAAGTATAAATCGTTTCGATTTTGTAATTTAATGATACTATATTAATTTATTTTCTGTGAAATCCAATGATAATTAAAAAGATCGTCAATATTTCGATGAAAACTATTTAATTAAATGAGTCTGTATATTCCATTTTAAGTGTGGAGACTAATGAAAATGAGTTTTACTTTCTTATTTAAATTTTCAATAAAGAACATTTTGAACCATCTACTCTAGACAATTTAAAATAAAAACGGCCACTTCTACTAATATTACTTAATCACTTCAAATATACATCAGAATAAAACACTTTTTTACGGATTTTTGCGCATGTTTTATTTTATTTTATATTTAATCCTGACGTTTCGACTCCTTTACAGGAGTCGTGATCACAGGATCCTCCTGTGATCACGACTCACGATCAGGAAGGAGTCGAAACGTCAGGATTAAATATAAAATAAAATAAAACATGCGCAAAAATCCGTAAAAAAGTGTTTTATTCTGATGTGTATTGTGCGCGGAAGTGTAAGAACTAAATACTTCAAATATATTTTTCTATGAAATTGTTTTTATTAAAGTTAAATTCCAACAGACATTCAAATTTATCAAATAGGCTCACTGGACAGAATGCGCGTTCGTAATAGTAATCTAACGCTTTAAAAATACTAATTCTTGTCAAGTTTTAACGGAATTTATTTATATGGATAGCCATATTTATACACCCGTATTTGTTAAACTTGTGTTATGTAAGAATAAATATAAAATCCTGATGAAGGTGATGGACGCTGTTGGAATGATGGTTGATTTGAAGTGTATTATCATCTGGGTTTATTTACTCGTATTTATGAGAACAACCAAGAAAAATCATTTTGTTTTACTTAGAATGACTTTATTTACATATCTAAATAATAACTAAATAACAACTAAAATAAAGAAATAATTAAGTTAAAATTATTACGTCTAAACCTAAAAACTCAGAGTAAACAGGACTGGAGTAGCCATTAGTCAATTTCTCGTACATATTTTTCTGCCATTTTTTGCGGGAGGTGAGGTTACTACTACATTCAATGCCAGCACACAGGAACAAAAGCTCTTTGCGTGTTTACAAACGCACACATGCATAATACGACAAACATATTTAAAATACACGCACACGTGCTTAAAATAGTGTGTTAACGTTCTATTCAAACACACGAATGTCATTGTGTGAGAAGTGACATGACATAGCACGAGAATATCGATATCGATAAATCAGTTTCGTTCAATGAATGAATGTATTAACTTTGCGTTAGTATTCCTACATTATGTATTAAAAATTAAATTAAATTAATGATGATATTGTTTTCTCAGAATTTTACTTTGACCGATTGTTTATTTGTATTTTTTTGCGATTTGCTAACATCACCTTTTGCAGGTATTTCCTTTTCAACTTATTCTTTAACCTAAAATTAATACATTTAAATGTAATAAACTAAAACTCTTATAATATAACATGTTAATATCTATTTGAAACATAACTAGTTATATAATAAACTAAGAGGATCATTCAAGAATAACTTTGGCACAGCATGGGCAACTAATCTTCTTCTATTGTTAGATAATTTTTGAAACTGAGACGGCTCAAAATGTATGGAACATATAGTACTTGTTCTTGAAGATGCCCAAGATGCCCTTTAGCTATTACAAGCATGAATCCATTTTTTGAATATGAAAAATTAGATGTTTCCGGGCATGTCAAATCTTAAAGTATAAATACCAACAATTGGTATACCGCCTAGGGGCAGAGTATATTTGCCTGAACTACACATACCGATCATTTCTAATTTTAATACTGCAATACTATCTTCCAATAGCTTTCATTTATGTACAAAGGACGTTTGGCACCACATACCTTACTCTTATCTTAAAGTATTGCAGTTGGACAAGCCGGTGTTTAAAAGGAGCTATAAATGCTACAATATTAATAAAAAAACTTAAATGTTGACGATGACATTTAGCTATTACCATACTAAAATGTCATCAAAATCCGTCGCGTAGTTTTTGCGTGATGCGTGCTCAAACATACATACAGACAGACAAAATGTTCAAAAATTAGTGATTTCGCTTGCTCTACTCTCATTACTAGCCATTTGGTTTAAGGTGGACTTGACCTGTTTTATTCTATATCTTTACAGTTTTATTCTCGTATGTATAATATCGCAGGTAAATAGTATAATTCCGCACTTTACATACGGCGTCATCAGTTTAAAATCACATACCTTATTCTTATTTGAAATCGTCATTAATACCTGGTAATAATTACCGAAACAAACTGTAATTTATCTAAGCTGTGTTTTATTATCGTTAAGAAAAAGAACTAAGAATAGGGTATGTGTTTTTAAACTGATGACGCCGAATGTATACTGCAGAATTATACAATTTCCCTGCGACATATAGATTTAAATTAAAAATACATATTTTCACTTTAAGTATGTTACTTGCATTCATTCATTCATTCATTACTCACTCGTAAAATCACAATATCGATGAAGTTGACATCACTATTGTGCAAATAAATATTGTACAAATTAATAAGGGTTGCTGATTACAAAATAAAAACAATTTGTCCTGTGGCTCGAAAAAAAATTTTGGTTTCTCGGAAATGATCGGGTGTGCTGGTTAGGCGATGGTACCCTTTTAATCGTGCTTTTTTTATGAAGTCAGTGACACTGTAAGTATATACAGCATTAGTACTCTTAATGTTTAGGAGCGCCGCCCAGCATGAATAAAAGGGCAAATAGTTTGATTATTATTTTAATTTATTATTTTATTTATTATTTTATATTTCCATGTTGTGTGGTAAAGAATAGGCTTCAAGCAGCCGCAAAAGTGTAGGTATGTACTTAATACTAAACTAAAAATAAACACGCAACGTACATTGTTAAAACGAAATTATAATTGGTAATTAATTAATACTAAATTACAGTTATTTATTACCAACAAACTTTTTCTAATTTTTGTCTTAATTAATTGAAATGCGATAATGGTCAACCCTAGGTAGTCTCGTGGGGAGTGCGGCCGTGACGTCATCAAACGAACTTTGAGCGCGAAATTTGAAATTGTAGTCTGCTAAAACATGAAAAAATGAATTAAATAATAATCAAATCCTAAAAATTATACTTACAAATGAAAGGTGACGCCATCTTTTTGCATACTAGATATTTTCGATTTTTTTTTTACAGTAGAAAACAGCACAGGCAGGCATTTTCGTGGGAGCTCTGCACGGTAAAACGTTCTGATTATTGTGATTTTAAAATGGCGGCTCAACTAGTTTTATATAAGGCATCCGATGCTTGTGCATTTGGCAGAGGGGTAATGTTAGGCAAAGGCTACTCCAGTCCTGTTTACTCTGAGCCTAAAAACTAAAATTTAAAAAATATAATATAATATCTATACATCTATACAAATAAATAAAATTGGAGTGTCTGTTTTTAATATTGAAACAACCGTTTTTTACTACATGCATATGAATATATATACGATACATACACCAAAATAACATTTTTTACAATTTTTGTCTGTGTCCGTCTGTCTGTTTGTTCCGGCTAATCTCTGAAATGGCTGGACCGATTTTGACGGGACTTTTATTGGCAGGTAGCTAATGTAATAAGGAGTAACTTAGGCTATTTTTATTTTAAAAAATCTTTAAAATTACTGTGCCACAGCAACGCGTGGCTGGGTCAGCTAGTCTATACATATAAATAAAAATGGAGTATCTGTTTGTTATATTAAAATAACCATTTTTACTACATGCGTATGAATATATATACGGTACATACACCAAAGTAACATGTTTTACAATTTTTGTCTGTCTGTCTGTCTGTTTGTTCCGGCTAATCTCTGAAATGGCTGGACCGATTTTGACGGGACTTTTATTGGCAGGTAGCATTAGTAATAAGGAGTAACTTAGGCTACATTTATTTTAGAAAAATCTTTTATTTTAGAAAAATTGATTTTTAATAAAAAAAAAATATTGCAAATTATAATAACTGAGCCACGGCAACGTGTGGCCGGATCAGCTAGTCTAAAATATATTACTAAAAGGAGTCCCTTTAGGCAAGGTTCCAAAGATACTGGCAGCGTTCCCCCTTTGAATAGCTAAACTAATTCTTTGTCCGAGGTAGCTGCCAGCTCTTCGATCTCCTGTGATGTCGACTAACCTTTTTGATATTAACCTTAATCAAGAAAATATACATGCGACATATACATATTGCCAACCTCCGTGGACGAGTGGCTCGACTACCAGTTCTCATGGTAATGTCTGTCCGAAATCGGGTCTGGGTGTTGTGGTACCATCGTTGTTTCTGAATCACATTAGTGTTACCCAAAATCAATCTTGCAAGACGCAAGAGCAAGAACAAGACTAAGCCTGCGAGACTCTTGCGTCTTGCAAGACTGATTTTGGGCAACACTAAATCTCATGACACATGTGTTCGAGCTACTTTACTTAGGTTCAGAACATTGCATATGATGTTGCCAAATATTTATTTTATTTATTATTTACTAGCTGACCCGGCCACGCGTCACTGTGGCTTAGTTATTATAATTTTCACGAAACAAAATATTTTCGTTATGAATTATAATAAAAGAATTTTTTCTAAAATAAAAGTAGCCTAAGTTACTCCTTATAACATCAGCTACGTGCCAATAAAAGTTCCGTCAAAATCGGTCCAGCCATTTCAGAGATTAGCCGGAACAAACAGACAGACAGACAGACAAAAATTGTGAAAAATGTTATTTTGGTGTATGTACCTTATATATATTCATATGCATGTAGTAAAAAACGGTTATTTCAATATTAAAAACAGACTCTCCAATTTTATTTATATGTATAGATACATTCAATATGTGTGTTGGGATAAGAAATAACCTAAGAAAACGCGAAAAAATAGCTCCCGTTTTGTTTTACTTGCCCAACACTCATGCATATTCATGAACACTTTAATGGTTAATAATCCATTATCGAGGAGCACGAGGACGCAATGGTAAACGTTTTCGGCCTTCGGTTTTGAAGTTAAAGCAACTCTCTCAAGGGTCTCCGGATGGGTAACTGACATCTGCAATTGTTAACACAGTTGTTGTGATTTATTGTGATTTCAGGACAGCTGTATCTATGACGATAAACATACATTTTAGTAAATTGTAATACCTTACAAAGTACAAATAATACGAGACTACTAAACTCGGCGTCAAAAAAATCGCACCTTATAAAAATCTTATTCAAAAATTCCTAAACCTTATATAGAGGATAGTGTTAGGTATCATTAGAAAGGTAACAAAAAGGAGCATCAAACAACAATTAAGTGCAATCTTTTTTTTAATTAAAATTATACAAAAAGCATAAAAATTTGAAAAATAATAAAAAATCTTAATTAAGTCCTAATTAATAATCGATAATTTACAAAAAAAATGTACAAAAAGTGTCTTAAAATTAACTCAAAATCTAGTGTTACCCCCCCTTGCCCTGATGACGGCTTCCATACGGTCCCTCATAGACCTCACCAACTTCAGGAGCTCTTCTTGAGGGATAAGACCCCATTCTTCAATCACCGCGGTTTGGAGTTCCTCTAGAGTCGAAGGAGCCGGATCCCGAGATCGAACCTTACGTTTAAGATGGTCCCAGAGGTGCTCTATCGGATTCAGATCAGGACTTCTCGCTGGCCACTGCATCACAGGAATTTGGGACCTCCGCAGGAAGTCGTTCACGATGGCTGCAGTGTGTGCGCGAGCGTTGTCGTGCATTAATGTGAACCCCTCGCCAAAAGATTCGGCAAAAGGGACCACATGCACATCCAGGATCTCTGTGATATAGCGGCGCGCAGTCAGCGACCCTTGTCCGCGAGCACCTCCGGTCCGGGAGACGCAGACCAGGTCGGTTTTGCCGGCAGCCGACATACCGCCCCAGAACATGCAGGATCCGCCTCCATATTCCACCGTCTCCTGGATGCAGGCTTGAGCGAAACGTTCACCCTGCCTCCGGTATACTCTTCTTCGTCGGTCGTTGCAGAAAAGACACACTCGTGTCTCGTCTGAGAAGAGAACAGCTCCCCACTGCTCAATGGTCCAATCGACGTGGTCGCGAGCAAACTGCAAGCGGGCTCGTCGGTGCGCTGCAGTCAATTTTGGACCTGTAGCAGCTCTGCGGGCTGCTATGTTCTTCTCCTTCAGTCTTCTTCTAACCGTGGATACACTCACGGTGCGTCTGCGAACTGCCTGGAGCTCCTGTTGCAGCTGAACAGCGTTTGAGAAGCGATTTCTCAAAGAGTACGACACAACGAACCGGTCGTCTCTTTCCGAAGTGCAGCGACGTCTACCGGACCCATGTCGCCGGATATAGCCACCGGTCTCTAAAAAGCGCTGGTAGACTCTACGAACCGAAAAACGGCTCAGATTCAGTTGCCGGGCGACATCACACTGCCGCACCCCTGCTTGCAGTAGTGCAACCACTTGAGCGGCCTCATCAGCTGTAGTGTCCATTTTCCAGATGTTCTTTCTTCAGTAAAATCAGTGCGTGTGTCCCCTTCAACGGTTTAATAGCGAATGACCCACATTGAACCCGTGTTGACCTCTTTATACCCACAAAGTTAGCGCAACTCGCGACTCTCCCGAGCAGCAAAATTTCCTTAGAATTTTTGTGACCCTTTATTTGTTGCTTTAGGTTTTATTTGATAATGAAAAATAATGTTTTTTTATTAAGTTAATTAAGTAACCTTTTAAATAAAATTATAATTAATACGACTGCATGTGCATATCCAGAGTTAATGCCATTTGAACGTGATTTTCTTAGAGGTGCGATTTTTTTGACGCCGAGTGTATGTTCACGTCTTCAAATTCCTACAAAATACACGAACAATATTTATATTTGTATTTTTTTTTAAATTTGCATTCACCGTGTCATATTTCTATAAGATTTAAAATACACCTATAAAAATAACTTCATTTCCGAGCCCTCGAGTGGGTGGAATTTGAATCTAATATTTATATTTCTCAAATTCAATAGTTTAAAAGCAGTAGTTATTCGAATACATATCGGCCGTGTTTCTTATACAGAACTGTGTTTGAATTAAAAGAAATGCATACTTTAATAGTGATGTACTTACCGTTATATTCTACAGAATACCTTGTCGAAATAAATTTAGGCCACTCAGTGAATACTCATGCATTTTAAAAAATGTTTAAAAATTTGTCAACTCTTAAAGTTCAAGATATCTTGGAAAAATTATTATAAAATTAAGTAAATAAGACCGTCCTAGCACCACTTTTAATGAAGGCTTTAGTGAATGAATTAATCTGCATCACAGTGTTATTAAACGAAGGAAAAAAGCGCATAACTGATGTTTTCTCACTATAATTTCTAGCCATTTTCAACAACGTATCTCGGGTTATAGATATGGCTACTATAGTTTTTATTGTTAAATCACTGGTAATGCTTACCTAGCAACTAAATCAAAGCAGGTTAATGAGGATAAGCTATTAAAAATGACTTTTTTCCAATCATTTCGATAACCATCGATAATTTTAACTGAACAGCTCTATACAGGTCCTTAAATAACATGATAAATTTGCAAATATGGTAAAAAAGTTTTAAAACGAAATAGTGGTTCATGACTCAGAACAATAACTAATGTTCTGAGGTTCATGATATATGATACTTCAATGAATAAGAATCTGAAGAGAATATATTAAAACACGAAATCAAAATTTAAAGGCATGAATCTTACGGCTATCCTAAAGTTAGACAGGGAATTGTGGCAAAAGTCGAATTTCTTTTACATTTGATAAGCCGAAACAACGTCGGGTCTCGGAAGTTTTATTCGATGATCAATCACCTGCTGAAATTGTTATATTTAAGATAGTCTCACCCCGCGTATCTTCTACCGCACGATTTTCGAGCTTCTCCGAAACGAGAAAGTTTGGATGAGATTGTATTGGCTACTTCCCAAGTTCGGTACGAACAGAGTGGAATCATTTTCTTACTGCTGATACAAACCAGTTGAAGTATCATGTTCGACGTGTAATATATTAAAGGACTCACACTCAACTTATACTTTTATACCTACTTTATCTGGGACATGTGATATATCGGCAAATACTTTACCGAATTAAAATCGTTTTGTTTCCAACCAGTCGGCCCAGGTAAATTTTTATTTATTTTAAATGTTTTGTCATCTTCTTAGTATTGATCAAGTTTTTTCTTTAGAAGTTAATTAATGATCGGGTATATGTGTCTATATATTTATATATGAAAATATAAACTAGCCCCTATTAAAGCCTCTTATTTAAGTAATTATTATAATTATTTACTGACGTGAAATGGGCAACCATGATCTTGTATGACCTGGCTTGATTTGACCTATTTTGTTTTGTATATATTTTCTAACCGTGAGAATGTTAAATAATAGTTTTTGGCCAAGGAACCGATTGTATTTTGGCATTAACCGTTTTTAAATAATCGATTTACACTTACATACAATAAGGACTGTATTTACTTACGAATCAAACCATTTTCTCATGAAGGCAGTCGACGCCAGTTACAGAGTATCAACAGCGATCTAATTGGGTTGCTATCTAAGCATTCACAACTAATTCAAGAATTCAATTTTGAATTGAAATATTCCGAACATTTAACCCTTATTTAAAATTCCGAATTGTACAATTCCAATTTATCAATATTTCTATTATAACAAATCTGAAATTACAAAACATAGAGCTTTTCCAATTCCGAAGATAAAAATCTGTATTTAAAATCCGTTTAAACCAAACATCCTATTCAATAAAAATTAAAATGCCGCTCTATTAGAAATATATCACTTGATAAATTGATGGCGCCTCGCCAACCACTCACAGCCAGCGCTTGTTTTGCTGATTCGGTTTGGTTTAAGCTAGTTTTATAGGACCTTATCCTCACTTAGCCTCTTCATTGGATCATTGCGCGTGTCTTGGGTTTTCTTCCTACTCTAACTAACCCAGTCTATCCCATAATGCTGCAGGCTTCCGGGAGGATGGAGAAGCTGCGCACATTGATTCGGTTTGGTTTATTTAGATCACAGTTCTAACCTAACCATTACCTAAAAATCTTTTCTTCTTTAACTTAGGTTGCAATTAGTAGCAATACTTTATGAGTTTATTATATAAATAAATAAATATTTGTTACATTCACACCAATTAGCCTAGCCCAAAGTAAGCACTGTAAGGCTTGTGTTATGGATACTAGGATAACGGATAGACATACATGTATGCTACATAAATATGTAATATTCATAGAAATATATATATACACCCATGACTCAGGTACAAATGCTCGTATTCATCATACAAACATCTGCACCTTCCGGGATTTGAACCCAGGACCGTCGGTGCGAAAGGCAGGATCGCTACCGTTGCACCAAACAGTCGTCAAAAAGTCTATATAAGTCTATATAAGTTACTATTTCTAATATTACAAATCTTAGGCTACTGAACTCAGTATTGAAATAGTGACAGATACCATAAAAATAATAAAGTATTTATTTAATTACAAATATGTATTTCTAAATTATAATAAAAAAATAATTTTAATAAAGCATATTTTAATAAGCACAATAAAGCAAAATGTGTTAATTTCATATTTTATTGAAAACCTGCGCATATTATGACAGATCACAAAGTTAATCAACGAAGTTTCTTTAATAAAATATGGTTTCCTGGTATTCTTCAGGCAGTTTTCATGATAATTGCTGTTATTTCTCTTCATAATAATTTTCGTGGAATCAAATTATATGATATATAATATTATAACGAAGAGAACATTTTTTGTTAGTTTTTATTAATTACTAGCTGACCCGGCCACACGTTGCCGTGGCTCAGTTATTATAATATGCACGTGAGCTGCGCGCGATACTGGACAGTACTTGGATATTGCAACATTACTTTATTTTTCTAAAATAAAAGATTTTTACTAAAATAAGAGTAGCCTAAGTTACTCCTTATTACACCAGCTACTGTCTGCCAATAAATGTCCCGTCAAAATAAGACCAGTTATTTCAGAGATTAACCGGAACAAACAAATAAACAGACAGACAAAAATTGTAAAAAATGTTATTTGGTATATATACCGTATATATATTTATATGGAAGTGGTAAAAAACGGTTATTTCAATATTACAAACAGACACTTCAATTTTATTTATATGTATAGCTAACCTTTATTGCGTCACATCAACCTTTTCACGTTTTGCTTATATAATCGCTTGTTGTGTTCACAATCTTGTCGTCGTCCGTTACGTGACTAGCACCGTAACAAAAATTAACTTTATTTTGGTCTTTTTGTTTTCAATTGATAATTTAGCATCAATTTTGATCTTAAATTATACAGATAATATTAATTTTATTTATCGATTTCTAACAAATATTTTTCCTATAAATACTATGTTGGTACCAACATAATCAAGTTTGAGAAATGCTTAAGTATACGATTGTTTTTGATTAAATCGCCAAACTACCAGTTTACGATGTTAGGAGTGGGTAATAAGAAATCGTATTTAAATATTAAATCATAGTTATTGTATAAATAACGTTAAATCCACGTGTCCATACTCTCATTATACTATTAAAATAGTTATCCAGCTTCTGTGATAGTTTGCAAATATTATTTTTTGGTGCTGATAGTTGAGTTATTAATAAAAACAGTTTAGGCATTTAAAATCCTGCTGGGATAATGTTTGCGTGTTTGCTAGATCTTTGAAAAAGGGGCCAGCGTAAATTTACATTTTTCTATGCAACTTCTAAATGTTTAGCTCTAATTTGCTGTAGGTATAATAAAAACAATCCACAATTTAGAAATTATGTAAGTAATCATATATCACTTTATATGTCATATCGCTTAAATAAGAGTTCCAAAGGCTTAATTAAAACGTTATATTTTAGCTTACAACTACCTAAAGATATATGTGAAGTTTCATAACTATTCTGTAGGTGATAAACAAATTATGATGAAATTTAATTCACTTCGACATGCCGCAGGGTTTTAACCGTAGGTATTATTAAATTTGTAATGGATTTACTGAGTGTTGCACCCATGTTATTAATGTAATTCAATAGAATTCACCACGCCATTTTCGGTTTATTATAGTTTCTGATAGAGGACGAAATGAATAAAATTATACTAGATTTAAAAAATCTAAAAATCCCACGTTTTCAATGTCCTAAAAAGAATAAAATAACCCTGCGGGGCAAAGCGAGGGGCCACTCAAAACGTGGGGGCGCATATTACTAAGAGGAGATTTTAAAGAGATGAATGACATGCATTGATGCCGATTATTGTAAAGATGCGCCCCCACGTTTTGAGTGGCCCCTCGCTTTGCCCCGCAGGGTTATTTTATTCTTTTTAGGACATTGAAAAACGTGGGATTTTTAGATTTTTTAAATCTAGTATAATTATTTTATTCTTTTTAATTATTAACTCAACGAAGTAACCATGTGTTACGCAACAATCGGATAAGCCCCATACAAAAGTGAAAGTTGCCGAAAGTGGACCTGAAAGTGCATCTGGAAAGTTGAAAGTTGCTTTAGAGTGCATTGTCATCGGGTTCTGAACTATCCTGAAAGTTTCAGCTTCTAGCTTATCGGAAAGTGCCTCAAATTTAAGTTGCAAGATTTTGCCCGGACAGACAAACAAATAAGAAAAGTGAGATAAGAAAAACGTGGTAAAAATGAAATAAGGCGGAAATAGCAAATATATTTCTATCAATAAAAATATATGGGAAGAGTAATTTCGCGTCGTGGTTGAAGTATAAGCTGTTCATAAACTATAATCGGCTATAGTCACAACTTTTCATATCCCTATATTTTTACAACCTTGTTTATTCCCAAACAATTCTTGAGCAGTTTTCGTGAGTTATACAAGCCGCATTGTAAAGGACGGTGTGAAAGTACTAATTTACTGTCAAACGTAGATGCCGTAAATCCGAAGTTACTAGCCAACTAAGAATTTGTATTGGCTGCTTCCCAACTTTTGAAACCGTATCAACCAGGGACCTGATTTTACCAATGATACTATTTCAGAATTCTATTTAGATTTTCTACGAAAGCTTAGGTTAATACTACTAGAAACTAACTGTGAAAATTTGAATTAATTAGAATCCGGAAACGTAGCGGTCACTGCAGCTTTTTATTCTGAAAACAAATAAAGAAAATACATTTTACTTATAAGGACTCTTTTAGCTGTTGTAGCACAATGAATTGCTTTTTACATTTTCTGTACATCTTCTTTTTATATAAGCTCTTGTGTTCGCATTTTTTTTTATTTTAAGAATCTTTAAATTTGTGAGTTGTTCATATGTGCTGTGTCAAATAAACTATTATTATTAACTAGATGGCGCTGTAGCGCATAGAAACACGCTATCGTATTGTTTTTGTTGTTTTTGCGGGAGTACGTAAGGGCAAGTTTAGTTTTGCAATATTAGGATAGCGAGACAATATGGTAACAAACACACACACACAAATTATTGTCATAATGTAATTAGGATAATATTTTTTTGAATTTAAAAAAGAACATAACGATGCAGTCCTTGAAATTACAGCTGTCGGTGAATATACATAATACAGACTCTTTAAGGGTCTACAATGTCACTGATTTTATCTTCTTTAGTAAATTCTTCTTTGATATATTTCTATACTCATTTGTTTCAACTATATACTTAAGGGAAATTAAAATTGTTTCTTTTTTTACAAAGTCTGACTGTCAAGTGAGCCTCGTTTGGAAGAGACGTTTTAAAAAATTCTATATATTTTAATTTCAAGTTGTAGTAAATGATGTTGGTTGCAAAATTAGTCTTTTGTTATATTGTAATCTCATAAGTATTTTGTGTATTTTGTTACCGTTTTTATTACTCAAATAAATAGAAAAATATGAATTAGTTTGGTAGCTGATATTCTCGAAAATACAAAATATATCATAAGCAATAATATTTCTTACATTCACACCAATTAGCCTAGACCAAAAAAAACACAGTAAGGCTTGTAATACAGATACTAAGGTAACGGATAAACATACATATATAATACAAAAATATACTCAGCGATATAAGTAATATATTGACACTATAACCCAAAATAAAACACGGCTTTTAAATATTCAAATATCCAACGGAATATCTACTCAATTTAGCATTATTATTGTTAAATAGTCAATATATACATATAAGTATTTAACGTAACATATATCTATTTAACATATTATAATATATTCCGAACCCACCGTACATGGATACCTACCTCTTTATGTTTAGGCTCTGCATATGTACGGTTTTGGTATTCGATTTCTATCTTTGAACATATTTGATTACGATTCGCGTAATCACTTTCATTATTAATGACACCACTTAACACAGAGGAGTATGGTTTAAAACCACTTTTCGTTGTTACAGATAATGTATTATCGCTTCACTGATTTGTTGATTGTAGTATAAAATTTTAACCAACTGGTTAAAGAGGAAAAAAACGTCTTTCGTGCATAGAGGCAGCTGTTTATCTTCCCTTCTGATAAAAGTTAATGGTTTTTAAAGAATATTATACTATTTACACTCACGCCAATAAGCCTAGCCTAAAGTAAGCACTATAAGTGTTGTGTTATGGATACTAGGGTAACGGATAGACATACATATATGATACATAGATGTAAATATTTATTGAAATATATATATAAATACTCATGACTCAGGTACATATACTCGTATTCAACATACAGACAACTGCCCCTTCCGGGATTCGAACCCAGGACCGACGGTGCGAAATTCAGGATCTCTACCATTGCACCAAACCGTCGTCAGGTCGAAGTATGTACTATATTTTAAATTTTTTATATATTTTATGCATTTTCGATGCGATCTTATAAGATAAATTATTATAATAGAAAAATACTAGAAAAAATCGACTCGGGTCACAAGTGAATTCTCAGGCGGGAATCAAACCCGCAACCTTTGGAAATCCGGTCCAATGCTCTCCCAATTGAGCTACCTTTTTACAAATGTTTGGTCAATCGATTAAGAAGAGAAGAGAGAGAACTGAGAACTTGTGACCCGAGTCGATTTTTTCTAGTATTTTTCTATTATAATAATTTACCTAATGTTTTTGTTTGCTTTGACTGCTATTTTTTTCGATTTTATTTGTATGTCCCATTTAATGTTCGTCTCATTTAAAATTTTCTTTGTTTTCACATGAGAAATTTTATATAATTCATCCATTATCAAAAGTTCATCGCAGTTGTCCCAATTTTTATATTGACACCTGTTCTTGACACCTGAGTTAAAAATACAGTCAAAATATCCATGTGTGACGGACATGGGCCTAGCCATTTTGAATTTTTAACTTCCCTGCTCTTGTACAATACAGGTGCCGTCAAAATTGAGACATGGCCTTATTTTCATATTTGCGGATTAGCTTGAAAAATGTTTATCCTCGTTGATTTTTACTGAAGTATCGAAATATCGCAAGCAATAATTTTATATTCCGTTTAGGATTTATGGACTTACTCCGAAAGCTGATTTACGTACGACAGTTGAACTGTCTTTCAATGTATATTTTAGTCGAATAAATTTATTATATAATTTTAAAATACGCAATACCTCAAACAGTAATTATTTTCCACAGTTACATGTTCGCATATGTTTGCATATATTCGGATAGAAATAAGAAAATCAGTAAAAAATTACAAAGCACTTTATATTTTAAAATCAAATAAAGTAACTTTACAGAAAGCTACTTTAATATTCATTAGAACCAAGTAAAACATATTGTAGACTTCTTCGTAACTTAAACAACTTAGTGTAACCGGAAAGTACTAACTTAGTTATGAATAATTACACAACTTTTGAATATATCATTATTTATGGGCTACAATTAAAAGGCACTTTGAACTCCTATCTTCTTTTTCATTTCCATATCGAATTTACAAAAACTACCCCTTACTCCCTTTGATGATATTGATAAGATTAATACGAGGTATGATCATAAAGTAAGTTCCGTTTTGAAATAAAAAATTGTTATTTAAAAATAAAATGGATAAGTTAAGATGCAGCAAAATAATTTATTGTAAAAAAATCTACATCTCTTAAACTATTTCCATTTGTTATACCGTGGTACAAGTTTTTGTTTTCCTTCTCCTTACAATGTTGTCACCTGTGTAGTGAACCACGAGGTAACCTGTTCTTTCAGCTCTTCATCACTGTTTAACTGCCGACCGCCAAAGAAAGACTTCAGACTCTAGTGACTTTCATTTGTTTCTTCATCTGAAGTGAAATGCCTGGAAAATTACGGGAGTTATGTTGAAAAATAGTTTAAGAGATGTAGATTATTTAACAATAAATTTGTTTGCTGTATCTTTACTTGTTTTTTAGGGTTCCGTTCCTCGAAAGGAAAAAACGGAACCCTTATTAATATGATCACTTTGTTGTCCGTCCGTCCGTCTGTCAAGACCTTTTTTCTCAGGAACACGTGGACGTATCAAGCTGAAATTTATATCAAATACTCAGATCTACTTTCCCTTGGAGCTGTGAAAAACTCAAACTTCTAAGCCAACGCAATCAAAAGATACAGGGTACTTCCCGTGAGCTCAGAATCAGAGCGTGAAATTTAGTACAAAGCTACATCTTATAGCACAGATAAAGGAAAAATTGCGAATACCGTAAATGTTTAGTTACATCATATAATAAAAATATTTTACGGAACCCTCGGTGCGCGAGTCCGACTCGCACTTGGCCGGTTTTTTTTTTTATATTTAGTTCTTACACTTCCGAGCACATTACACATTAGATAAAACACTTTTTTACGGATTTTGCGCATATTTTATTTTATATTTAATCCTGACGTTTCGACTCTTTTACAGGAGTCGTGATCACAGGATGACACTCCTCGGTGATCGTGATCATGGCTTCTGTAAAGGAGTTGAAACGTCAGGATTAAATATAAAATAAAATATGCGCAAAATCTGTAAAAAAGTGTTTTATTCTAATTGTTTTTTTATTTCAAAACGGAACTTACTTTACGAACGTGCCTCGCAAATAGCGGTGTAAGTATTTTTGTACTGTACTTATCATTGACACTGCCGGACACTTCAGAAAATTTGTTTTTATTTGTAGTAATAATTTCTTTAGATATACAAATCCAGCAGTTAAACGTTAAAATAACAAAATATAAGAATTATTTCCATAAAGTATTCGAATAACTATGTTTATGTTAGCTATTCAGTGTCAGCGGATAATATCGCTTCGCCTGGGTCTGATACTTATTTATTTTTTACTTGTCTCAGCATTCATATCTCCTTGAACCACGGTGTCAGTCTATAAAATAATTTGCATCGCAAGCCGAGGGCGGCTCATTCCTAGCAAGTGAGCCAATCCTCTGGTAACGAACTCGGAAATTTATTCATAGCCCTGTTGTAAATGCGACGGTGCTATACCTACAATCGGAATCTCGTTTTGACATTGTACTGATCGAAGATTCAGCGGGAACAAATGATTTTAGCTACTTTTTTGGAGAATTAAATGTTAAAGTAGTTTTGAATTTCAAATTTATTATTGCGGTATTATTTCGTGAAAATATCGATTGTAATTGTGTCTATCGCATCTTTGAAAGTGTATTGTAGATATCAAAGTTTATTTTATTTAATATTTTTTTTCATTGATGAGACAACGCGGCCAGCGACAGCGTAAAATTAGAAAGGTACTCGACATTTCGACGGGAGAGCATTGGACCGGACTTCCAAAAGTTGTGGGTTCGATTCCCGCTTGAGAATTCACAGTCAAGTCGATTTTATTGATAGTATTTTTCTATAAAAAATAATTTAAATATAAAGTGTTAATATGCCATTTGAAATTTTCGAAAATAGTGCGAGTTTATATGAAAATAAATAATTAGAATAAATCACTTCTTTACTGATTTTGAGCATATTTTATTTTATATTTAATCCTGACGTTTAGACTCCTTTACAGGAGCCGTAATCACAGGATGACTAAGATACTTGTTGTCATGTATTTTCTACTACCTTCACAATATTTTAATCGGGCTAATTCCTAATTGTTAAAGCTTTTTTATATAAATCAAATTATTTTATTTCTACCTTTTATTTACTTATTCAATTCTAACAAAGTAACTGTCATATATGACAGGGGTAACTAGGCAACCAGCTTTTTTGCTTTTGTTAAATAAATAATTAAATTTTAACTCAGTAATGTATTTTCATGTATATATAACAAACAAGCGACGAGATGCCGAATTCTGGAAAAGAACTAAATAGAGAGCGTTCCGCATTACGAGGGACCCTAACAAGTTCTGCGAATTAAAGTAAATTTATATGAAAACTTAACAAAGGAAGAAATTTTATCCTCGTTAGAGGTGCTCTTCCGGTCCAACCAACCAAAAAGATATAAACAGATGACTTCATGTCATGTTTAAGAAACTTTGCCTTGAACCACAATCAGCTGTTCGCTCACTGCCGACGAGCCACTTCTCGCCAGGGTAGGGTGGAGGCAAGGTGCTACGGTAATCCGAATCGAAAGTGGACATTTGGAAGACTGCGTTATGTTACGTTTTTATCTATTTCAGGATGAGACGCTTTAAAAGAAAAACTGAAAATGCTTCTCAAAGCCAAGATGTGAATGAATTATCTTCTGTTGAAATCTTGAAAAAAAAACCATTGCACGAAAAGCTGCAAAACATTTTGTTTTGAGTCATGTGTCGCTATATAGATATGTGAAGAAAAGAAGAATAACAATAGTCCGATATGTCAAACCCAGATTAGTTTCAATGAGGAAGAAAAAGACAAAATATCTATGTACCTGCTTACTTGCTTGCTCCAACATCTACTTCTGATTGCATCCTTTGAAGTATCTTATATCAAATAATTCTTCGTAAAATAGAAAACTGGTTTTATATTCCTACTGTTACAATTGGCCCCAAGCCTGTTACAACTAGTCCCAATTACGGGGCAATTTGTAACAGTCGTCACTTGTTTTTCTAAGCCATTTTTACAGGAATTCGTCCCAGTTTTGATCAAAATTTTATTTGAAATCGATAGTGGAATAGTAGCTCATTCAAACAGTACTGTTGCGTTTATAAAATACCTAACAAGTAAGCTTCTGTAGCCAAGAAACCAAAAATTGTTCCAATTAGCCCCCGCTCCCCTAAACCTAGAACATGAAAAAATGTCGCTTAGTCAACTTAAGAACCAATTGAAAATTCAGCGGATATATCAAGGTCTCGGAAGCTCAAATGGATTTAGTAAAATCATAATAATATAAAAATAAAGGAGTTGGTTGCGCCAGTATTTAATTCAAATGTGCCACGTTATTTATTTGTATGTTTTTTTAATTTTAATTAGTTTGGTCGACACTCCCAGCATCACTTCCATTTACTCCATTTCCATTTCGCACATACCTTGTCTAACATATTGAAGAGCAAGAGGACCGCGCCATCTATTGGTGGCAAATCACACCGTAATGTAGCAAGCCACCACCGCGCGCGTGTAACAAGTTTAACAATTTTGAATTGAACTAGTGGCCTGTCCGCATACCCCTTCAGCGAACCATAATTATGTGACGGTGTCAACTTGTGCATAACAGCTAAGCCCAGGAACGTCCCCGGCAGCCTCCAGCATCTCACACCTCGTGGTGGTCAAGGTATCGTGCCCTCATCAACTTCTTCTCATATTTGTTGTCGACATTAACTTTCTCATACAGCAATATAGTCCACTAATTTTGAATCGCCCGCACAACCAGGAATTAAATGCTTAAATTACATAAAACATAAAAAATTTGTATTCATATTTTTCCATAAATTGTATATTAACAATGAATAAAACTCATCAAATACAGCTGTACTTTAAGCACATAAAAACATCGACACCGAATCAACACTCAAACACCTGTAAATTTTTTACATTAAAAATGTTTAATTCAAAAAGAGTCTCCGGTAATTACTCAGAAAGACGAATGCTGTAAAGATACCTCACGTCCCTTTTATCTGTTTGACAAATTGCAGGGAACCGACCGAAATAACTTAGCTATTCTGATATAGGACTTCATTATACTCTGACGCAGGTGAAGTCTACATCCCCAATGGTCCATTGTAAATAGTATATAAAAACTGGGAAGAGAAAGTAAATAAATTTGGTAAATGACAAATGGGACGATGGCGCTTCTTGTGTTAAGCTCAATTTATTTTAAAGGGTTGACGCAACCAGTAGGGCTATTTTAGAAATATTGACTAGCAAACCAGAGACACCAGAATATCGTCTTTTTACCACTCTGTAGAAAAAAATTAATGACATGGATGATATGGTTGTAATAAAGGTGCAATGAAATTTAGAGGTGGAGAATTTGTCCATAGATTTGAATTGAACGGCAATTTTAAAAACAGAAGAGATAGCAACCAAATATAAATTACTACCGTAATGGTACTAAATATGGACATCCTCACTTAAATTATAAGAAAGTGAGCTTTGTTTTTAACACTTTCACGCCTTAACTAATCACCAAGGGGTACCACCTTGGTACAAAAAGAATATAAGGTACCATTAATTTAGAAAAAAGTACTTATAGAATTCTCGAGGTATAAAAATGTAATCGAAAGTATACATTAACGTGAGCGAAGAAGCCGGTGAAAGCTAGTATATCATATTTTAATTATAAAAGATATTTGTCTTGACACCTAAGTCGACTCATTGTTTACAGTTTAATATTATGTATTAATATTTATGAGTTTCAGTTTTTTTTTCAGAGTTGTATTTAGGAACATAAAAGTTACTTTTCAATATACTTTACTTAAGTAAACACTTGAGCAATCTGCGAGTTATTAGGTGTCATATAAAAGTAATAATCCAAAAGTCTTTTTAAATGTAGAAAAAGTTAATACGTGGCCGTTTATTGACGTAATTTAAGTTTTATAAGATAAAAAAATTTAGTTGAGGAAATTATTCTTTGAGGGTGAGGAATAATGAACGTGGCAATGAATTTATAGTAAGTCAAATAAATCTTGGCTAAAAATATTAAAATAAAAAATTTAAAGTGCTTCAATGATTTTAATTATTACTGATTACAATCAAAGATGTTCCTTCAATTATCGACCTACAGCGTATGTTTTCTTGTCAATCAATTTCTGTTTCACGTATTTATATTTTGTATATATAAATTTTAATTATTTTTTATCACTAATGTTATGTATTATTCATGGTAGATCAGACTTATATATATATTGAGTAAGCAGGTTTTTTGGATACTCAAACATAAATCTATATTTCCTTGACATATAGCGAAATAATATATTTTCTATTTTACAAGGTATAAGCTTAAAAAATATCTATATATTCACAAAATATAAGTAATATTCAAATAATCTGCTTACCATGATATCAATAAAAATTACAGATATGCTGAGAAAAAATCTCTCTAAAAATTAGTTGCTAGTAAAAAGTAGTATGCAGCCGATTTGAAATAATAATCAACTCCACTGCTGAAGAAAATAAAAGTAACGTTTCAAAGATATTAAGATTAAATCTATATAATGTCTTTAAATTAGTAAAGAAAAATTATACGAATAAATATACTGGTTTATAAAGTTTTAAACAGTTATACACTTGTAAACTCGATATAAGTTCCTAACACATCGGTTCGACGTTGAAATATCAAAAGAAATTTCGCCATGACGATGCGTACGTTTAATGTAATTTTTTTGTTTTCGTAGCTATTAATGGACGGACGTGACGGGTCCATCAATGGACGTAAAAATTGGCTCTACTGTGATTCAGCTGTGAGAATATCTTATTGCAAATAATCCTGCAATACTCTAGATATGAACAGTATACAGGATAAAGGGCAATAATCTTATGATTAACCACCAAAGACAATATAATCCAATAGCTTGTCCTCATAATCTCGTCGACTTGCGTCGATGGAAATGACCGCTACAGCGAATGTAATCAACTTAACAGTTATATCTTTAAGTTTTAAAAAAAAATAAAAAAAAAATAACGATTCTTTGATTCGAAATCACGACCTTTCGCTATCCCGGCGAGTGCTCTTCTGTCGTAAACGGTCAAAAAATAAAAATAAAATAATGTATTTTATTGTTTGTTCTATTGTAGTTATCGTTGAAGGTAGTTAATCTTCAATATGGAACGATACAAGCACAGAGTAGAAATTGAAAGGCGTTTGTATATTTCAACGCGTCTGCCAGCTTCTCGGTAGCTCAGCGGTCAGAGCACTCGGCCGGATAATGAAAGGTCATGAGTTCAAATCCTACCTGAAAGCTGCAGCGACGTTGTTGTTTTTATAAACATAGGTATTTCAAATCCTTAACAAATATAGTAGTGTATATACAAATAAATTAAAATTAAATACATTGTTAGCATTACCATAATTAATAAATAGCAAGAAGTGACGTATTAGAATAATAGGAGACGCTGTGCCGGGAGGAGCGATAAGATAGCAAGCAAAGGCATTTTACTCTTTTAAGCTAGTAAAAGGCAATGTAGACATGTAAATGTTGTCCATTTGCCTGACTTGGAATGTGGACGTATAGCCGTTCACTGCAGTCCACAAGAGAGACCAAAAGAAGGAATTCAACTCGCAAGTTGCAAAGCAAGACCATGTAAATACGGTAACAAAGAATATGTGAGCTTATTCAGATGCTTTTGATATTAAAATGTTGAGGTCTTATAAATATTTAATGCAATCTCATTGTAAAGAAGGAGTAGGATGTAATTCATCGCCAGAACTCGTAAAGTAAATTCCTAAATATTACAATAGATGAATACGCAAGTTGCTCCGCCGGCGCCGCTCACTGAGAAATATCGTATTTGACGTAAGTTCACAGCTACTTAACCTGTTTAGATTACGGAACGTATTCCTAATGGGATTAATTAATTATTTACCAAAACTACTTCTGACTGTAAAGTAAAACGCTAAAGTATACACTTATTTATCTTCGGAATGAATTCAGTCGCGCTTACTTCACAGTTTAAGAAACACAATAGCCGCAGGCTTATGACTGTCACAAACATTATTTTACTGTATGGGATGAGCCATGTGGTCTCCGGCAGAAAAGAATAGCTCTCACACTTAGGGATATCGTAAAAGATGACTAATGATACGAGGTAACAGACTGCAAATTAGGCAGCGATCTTTTACTGTGATCCCCTCCTGCTTAGGGTGAAGATTAAGACAAAACCCCTGTAATTTTATTTGGGGAAGCCTACGAATAGCAGTAAGAGATGTCCTCTGTTGAGATGCTAATACTGTTGGAATAGAGAGGCTTATAAACATGTAATATTCATTACGTATACTTTAAGAGAGTACAGATACTTGTTGACGTTGTTGTAATCAACGAAATAATAACATCATAACACTATTAATATTGTCATAACAATTTTTTTTTTGTGGATTATGTATGGTGACGATATTGTAAATGTCGTTACTTCTGTTAAAGCTGACGAGTTTCTTGCGCCCATTCTTTTTGTCTTGGTAAGTAAAATTGTTGGACAATTCAAAACATTTTATTTTTAAGTGCATTTGAATAAGATTATTTTCATTTTTTTTCATGTTTATTAAAAATTTTTTACCTTCAAAACTAGCATCAGCGTTTCAACGAATAGTAATATTTCATAAACTTTATTTGCGCTTTTCGTGTTAACAAAAGATATTTAATGTTAATAACTATATTGTTTGAATGCTGTATCGCAATTAATAACGCTCACCTCGAATAACAAAAAGTTCTAATAATAAATAACATTACATTTATTTTATAACTAATTCGTCAAAAGACGACCGTTAAGTATAACGGTAGCGATCCTGCCTTTCTCTCCGATGGTCCTGGGTTCGAGGAAGTCCGAGTCCCGGAAGGGGCAGATGTTTGTATGATGAATACGAGCATTTTTATCTACTCATGGGTTTTTATATATATTTCTAAAAATATAACATATCTATGTATCATTTCAGTATGGCTATCAGTTAGCACCCATAACACAAGTCTACTTACTTTGGGCTATGCTGATTGGTGTAAATGAAAGAAATATTATTATTATTGTATATATTTACATATTTTTTATATATTATTTGCGTCCTGTTTACTCTGAGGCGTGTGCCTATATGATTTAAATTTCATATAACAAGAACACATTCATCTTCATATCTCAGATTAAAAATCCATTCGTAGAAGACAGTTTTATACCTGCGTAGAAGAAGGTTAACAACTTTCATTTATAGTTTTTATTGCGTTTATAGAAATGAGGCATAAAATAGCCAACACAACCAATGAAGAAAGTATTAATTAAAATTAGATCATTATCATATATTCTTATTTTTAAATCTCCGTTATTTTGGCGCTGTTGCATGCGCTTTCGTCACGGAAGAACTCAGATAGCAAAACTCAGTTAGTAGTACAAAAATGGTAATACTAATGTGACCATAATAATTAAAACAATATAACCAATAAAGTAGTCTTTTAAAACATAACATCGAGGTTTTCAAAGTTATACCTGCTACCTAAATGAATGAAATAGAATTAATTAAGGTTGTGGTTATGAGCACTTGTATTGAATTAAATAGGTCAGACTCGATTGCAGGTTATGACGTACAACTTATGAAGGACCTTATTGACTGCATCGCAAAGCACAATTAGCTACAACTTACTGATCATTGTGTAAAAGCTGTTAAAATTAAAGCTATAGTATCCAAACGAAATATTGTTTTAAATAATAACCGTCCTTTAAAAAACGTAGATACTTTATTAATTTTTCTTTTAATGTTTGACATAATAATAACAGAAAGACAATATTGCTGTTAAAAACAGCATATTTATGTTATATTTGAGCAAGTCTAAGTGGGTCAAGGAGAAAATTAAATTGTTCAATTTTAACGAAGAACTCCAAAACCACCTAGCAATTTTCCCCCTACACAAATTGCAACCCCCACAAAAGTTACCAGCATACATATTAAGCAAATACGTAGCAGCTAAGATACACCTTTTTCTTAATGCAACTGCTAAGATATTGTAATGGTTGAGGTGCGTATACTAATTTATACATCCAATTAATATCAATAATATCTAACTTGTTTTTTTTCACATCTTAAAACCTTTTTATTTTTAAATATTTCATTGCAAAACAGTCTGTTGAACTCACGAAAACAAAGCTGATAATACTTTATAATTTCTTTCCCAATTTATACATATGTACACTAGCAACTCGCCCCAGCTTCGCACGGGTGCAATGTTAATTAAATTACATGCTGTAAAGGACGGTACTGATCTATATTAAATACACAATGTATTTAAGGTACTTAATTGGATAAAAATTGCTGTATTGCTTAAAATCGCTTTGTAAATAAGGCATTATTTCTCGTAAAAAGTAAAGGTAAAAAATTGTGGGTTATCCCTAAGAGATAGACATATAGCATCGCTGACTTTTATGTAAACTGTTTGAAATTGTACAATACTTTAGTACATTATTTTGATTTATCTCCTAAGGTTCAGCCAGCGTTTGCAATTAGTGTTGCCCAAATGCAAGAACAAGACGAGACTTAGCCAGTCTTGGTCTTGGTCTTGCGCCAATACACCTGGTCTTGGTCTTGGTCTTGGTCTTGCGCTTGCAGTCTTGGTCTTGGTCTTGGTCTTGCAGCAAGAGTCTTGCAAGTCTTGCAATTACCTATTAGTCTATTGCTATTTATTAAAGTTTACTTTAAATCTTAGAAAAACGTATTAGAATTGGAACATTGTGAGCTTGAATTAACATAGCCATAGTAAAGATCAATCAGATTAATAAATAACTGAAGATTTGATAAGAAAGTCGAAAAATCAACTGACCTATATGTCGTTTTCCATGGAAGTAACTGTTTCTTAATAAACATTTATGATTTATAAGCTTACATTTGCTAAAACATGTAAAAAAACAAATTAATTACAATAACTTGACTGTATTTTAAATAACAATGTCTGTCTAGAAAGAGATTGAACCCTCAACTTGCATGAAATTTAATAAAAGAGTTTTATGATTTATCATTTATTTCAATCAAAAATAAAATACAACACAAATCAAACATAACAGTACACAACAGCTTTATCATTAGGTTATGTTACTTTATATCAATTCTTTTGACCAAGAATTAATACAAAGTAACCATCTGGCTGACTCATCACTTAACCTATTTCTATGTTTTCTAATTACTAATGATGCTTTAGAAAATAATCTCTCAGCAGGTACTGAAGTTGCAGGTATTGAGAGAAAATCACGGGCCATCTTCGATAAAGTCGGATACTCTGTCTCATGCGTCCTCCACCAATCTAAAATGTCTTCCGAGCTGGCAGTTCTTGGTTTTCTCAGGTACTCCTCCAACTCGTCTATCACTAAGCCTTGAAGACAAGATCCAGATGACGTCGAGGGACATTCATAGAGTTTATCAAAGTCTATAATGTCTTCATCTTCATCACATACTTTATTTTCTTTTCTTGGCAATTCCAGAGATTTGTTCAGTGAGTGTAGACTTTTATATTCTTCATAAAGTTCATTGAACTTGCGCAGACTTTCTGTTTTAAGTTGCTTCCCCCACATTGTCAGGTCAAAAGTCTGAGCCTTATGCCTTGGGTCTAAAATTAAAGAAGTACAATAAATCCAGTTGCTCTTCTTATAATGTTTAAGCATTTTGTCTCGAGCTGCTTGGAAAGCTAGAATGAGCCTTTCATCCACTTCAGATCGATTAGGTTTCTCATCTAACTGTTTTACCATGGATTCAATTTTATCTAGCAAGAGATTGAATGATACAATGACTAGCGGTAATGTAACATATTTGTCTCCACCAAGTTTTGTACTTAAAAGTTTAAAGTTTATTAGAAATTTATGTAATTTTTCGAGTACCTGCCATTCACTAGCTGTGATTTGAAAATCATTCAATTCGGTGACAGAACTGCACAATATGTTAATGCCCGCTCTCACTTTTAAACCAAATCCAATCATATCATGTGTGGAATTCCATCTTGTTGGACAGTCAAGAATGGCATTTAGATTTGATGGCACGCCAGCTGCTTCACAAGCAGACTGAAACTTCTTCTTCACTATCTCACTTCTTTTTATTTTACTGGAAATACTGCGTAACTTTGTTACAGATGTACGCGAGTCAGCAATATTTGGTGCATATTCTTCATCTTCCTCAGTTTCGTCTGCATAGTCTTCATACTGCTGATCTTGCGCGTTAGTGTCAGACTCACAGTGTAATGCTAAGGTCTCTAATAAATCTTGTACACCAAGGTTTAAAATGTGAGCAAAGCACCGGAAATGTTGATTGTCTGAATCAAAGTGTGGCAACTGTTTGCCCAGTTCATACATAAATTTGGTATTTGCAGTTGCGTTGTCGACCGTGATACCTTGTATTTTATCAATTATGCCATATTCCAATAAACATTCATGGAAAATCGTTGCAATATCTTCCCCAGTATGTCGACCGCGTGATGGTATAAAATCAAGAACTACAGATCGATACTTCCATTCGTTGTCTATATAATGCATAGTAACCCCGTAGTAACTCCTACCAGCAATTGACGTCCACCCATCAATGGTAAATGACATTTTAGATGATAATTGTTGAAGTCGTTCCTTGAGATTAAATTGGAGCTCTTCAAATCGCTCTTTGACTTTCCTTCTAAGTGTAGACCTTTTAGGAAACTCCATATTAGGGCAAATACGTCGAAAATATACTTGTGTAGCTTCGTCATCGAAAAATGAGAAGGGAAGATATTTTTTCACTACCCAATCAACTGTAGCTGTCGTGATGTTGTCACTGCTGTTTTCCGACTGAAATAAAACAATAAATCTTGTGTTATTATTTAAAACATACTAGGTTTGAGCGTTTAGGAGGAGGAGGTTTGTTGTTGTTAAATCGAGAAAATCGTTAAATTGACATTTGTTATATTAAGGTTGCACTGTACTGTAATTTACCAAAATAAAGTACTTAGTTGTTACTGGCCGATTATGAAAACAAATGAAAATATAGGTGTTTATAAAAATATTTAAGACGATAATTACATACTTAATATGTCGCACCCCTAGATGAAAACACCACTAACTCAAAAATACTTACGTAAGTTAATGGCGTTTTTGAAAGTATCGCATGAACAGCTACGCGGAGTTAAAATTCCCGTAGCGACAATTTCGACCATTGTTAAAAATGACGCGAAATATGTACCTATGTATTACTATTTTATCAATATCTATAAAATATTCCGAAGTCAGTTTAAAGTCATTTGTTCAAAAAAGACTTTTTTGAGTTCCTGGAGTTTTCATATAAAAAAAATATATTCTTACCTGTCCACTTCTTCCAGCGGTTACTAAAAAGCTTGTGATATCTCCACTTAATTTTGGTTTAACAGGAAGAAATATTTGTGATTCCTTTTTGTGGAAAGATATTAGATGTTTCCTTAAGCCTGAAGTGTTTCTGTTTTTCATTTTTATTTCAGTCTTTTTATGTTGGCACAATTTACACAAGGCAGTTTGGGATGCATGAATTATTTCGAAAAACTCCTCAAATTTGCTTTTGGGTCTTTTAGATCTGTGACTCAAACTCTCGTTACTCGGACTAGAATAATTTGAATCTTCGTCACTCATATTAAATTGTACACGTGATACGTTTTTAGAAAACAACAAGAATTAGTAAAAACAATTATTAAGTTAGACTCGAAGCACAGCTCAATTGGAAATGACTGGAATTAAAATAATTCCTTTGTTTATAGTACGTTTCCTTGCTTTCTACCGCGCCGCCTCGCCACGTGCCGGCTCTATTAAAAGGATGCCGCCGCAAATCAAACGATGCCGCGTGCGGCGTACAAACACAGATTATTACCTACTTGTACAGACGCGACGCGTGAATAAAATATATGTAAAGAATTAGTGCCAATCACTATTCTTTACATATAAGTGAATGTTTTGGCGTACATCTATACTAATCTATACTAATATTATAAAGCTGAAGAGTTTGTTTGTATGTTTGATGACAGAAGTTTTAAAATAAATAAATAAATCCTGAACGTCACTATACCTCCAAAGTTACTATTCTTCGTGGGCGAAGTCGCGGGCACTGCTTGTAAATACTTTTTTTTTTTTTTTATTTTTTTTTTTTATTTATTTATTTCATATACAAGAAAAAAAAATACAAAGATACAATTTAGTCCCACAAAACCGACTTGTCGGTTTGACTGAGGGATCTTTAGTCTCTTAGCTTATAATTATAATTATGTAGGTATATAATACAACTATAACTGTATCAGGTAAAGTTAAGTGCACAATAATTGGATTTAGACTGAATTACAACAAACTGAAGGAAAATTTAGCGGTGATAATAATAAGATACAATTGTTGTAAGATATAAAATACGTGTGTAAAAAACAACCACGCCTCCGAGCCCTCAGATGGGCTCGGAGGCGTGGTTGTTTTTTACACACGTATTTTATATCTTATAGAAATATTGCATTGTGAATGCAAAAAAATAAATAAAAACATACAATTGTTGTGTTAAATAGTAGTCATCAGATAATCTTTTAATATTTTTTTAAATTTATTTTTATCCGTTTCACATCTAATAGTTTCGGGCAACGAATTAAGAAGATATGGTATACGCTTCTGTAAAGTTCTGTCACCAAAATAATTTTGAACCCTAGGAATTACAAATTTCTTTTTTGAAGTGGCTCTAGTGATCTGGTTATGATTTATGTATTCAAAAGTGGAGACACACTCTCGGCTGCCGTGATTATTTACTAATAATAAATCGCAGGCTTTTTATTTTATTAGTAGGTAAGTACCTACGCTTTTTATATTATTTTATTAATTATGTAGAATTTTTTTACACGTTTCAAGTATATTTAAAAGTGGCTACAATATTTATCAAACGGGTGATATTTGAACACTTTTTTGCTATTTTTTCTTGTAAAAACTTAAGAAATATAATGACTAAATGTACAATAATAGTACCTAAGTAATTAGTTTAAAACCATATAATCAATATTATAATATATACTTACTAGAATAAATTATTATGACATCTACTACCTATCCTTACCATTTTATTCTAATCATAATACTACTTGCGTGATCAGTATAATGTATTCATTTTCATTATAAGCACTCTGAAACTTATTTATTCTTTGGAACACCTGTAGGTACTCTTAAAATTCGAAATTATTTTGCATGAGTATACCTACGCCTACGCCCTGTGGCGGCAATCAAATAGTGTCAAATGTTGTGATTTCGGCGCGGCGGCAACGATTGTTGTATATGATTTCAAAAGAAGCCGCCGGCGCGTGTATTATAACCATGTGCTTCCGAAAAGCAGCAAATTTCTTTGAGAAGTAAGTACAAAACCTTTGATGCCGCATTATCAAAGTGCCGATGGTTAAAACATAACTATGCATGCACTCAGTTTGATTTTAATGGATATTTTTTTATTCGCTATGTAGGTATGTTTATGGTATTAGTCGTAATGCGCATAGATCCAGTTTTTCATATTCTTTGATACAGTTTTTTGCGTCTCATAGAATTCCTAAGCGTACCTATACACCGAACTGTTACACCTAACTACTCCGTGAAATAGCGCTAAGTCCTAGCTGCAAGACGCAAGAGTCTTGCAGGCTTAGTCTTGTTCTTGCTCAAGTCTTGCACGGTCAGTCTTGGTCTTGGTCTTGCTAAAAATACGCGGTCTTGTTCTTGGTCTTGGTCTTGCAAAAACGCAAGAACAAGACCAAGACTGCAAGACCAAGACTGAATTTGGGCAACACTATTTGCAATGTAAGCGCAAACCTCTAAAATTATCAGTGTTACTCTACTATATTATGCATGTATTGTACATACAAACCTTTCTCTTGAATCACTCTATCTTTTAAAAAAACCGCATCAAAATCCCTTGCGTAGTTTAAAAGATCTAAGCATACATAGGGACAGACAGCAGAAAGCGACTTAGTTTTATACTATGTTAAACCAATTCGAGCAAAATAATATTAATATTAGATGCAACACTAAATCCAAGCAAAGCTTCATATCATCTATGCAACCAAGAAAATCGTTTTAATCTTCACTCAATAGAATATAAAAGCTTTAAAAATCTCGGAACAATTTCGCTCAAACAACTCATAGCACATTTCTTAGACGAGTGGGGCCGAGAATCGAACCGAGATACCTCGGGGTATTTATTCTGGTCCGGCTGAGTGCACCGATTGGACCGCGTGAGTTGACTGCTAATGCGGGGATCCGAGCGGCGGTGTCTTTCTTATAACCCACCATCCACATAGATAGATATTCGAGAGTTGAGTTACATAGATCGGCAGCTGGATGGTAAGTTAAGTTTTCAAAACCGATTTAAATATACAGATAGTTAATAAAAAATGCTAATACAAATAATACTAATATATTTTTTACCTTTTTAGTATATGGATACGTATTGCAGTTTTTAAACTAGTAAACATTTTTTTTAAGTTTTCATTGACGTATAATTTATCATAATTTAGTTTGTAATAGATTAAAGTAATTAATTTTTTCCCTAGATTGGGAATTGCTATAGTAATCTTAGGAATAATCTTGAGAATAGTCATAGTAATTCTTGCAGATAACTGCTTTCTACCTATTTAATTCATCCAAATTGTTCAATTTTTCTTTATAAGAAGTACCTAAAAACATAATAATTTTCCATCTATACCTACATATTTTTGTGGGCTCATATTTTTGTAACAATACTGTTCAATAGTGTTATAATCTTAAGGATTGACAATAAAAGAAAATACATAAAATTATAGTCCCCGGCAAATAAGTTGAACATGATTTTGAAATCATGTTCAACTCATTTTAACCGGGGACAATACAACTCACAAAAAAAAAAAACCATTTTTTTTTTTTTTTTTTTTTTTGCCTGTAAAGTCGGTTTTACGGGCGAAGATTTTACGTGACAAGGTCTTTTTCTCGGTAGAATATTTATTGATATGAATATAATTAAATTGCACAATGCGCGCGGCAGACCGATCATAGTTGAGTGGGAGAGAGACGCAAGGCATTCGGCGGGCCTCTCTCTCGTTCGGTGACTCATCGTAACGTTACCGAGCGTTACACTTTTTCATAAGTGACTCCCAGCCGCAACCTAATTTAAGACGTTGTCACGTCAAAAATTAATTCGACAATATTAGCATAAAATCAATCCTTGAATAATTTTATATTACTGTGACGTATTAATAAAGTGCAAGCGACACACGCCCGTACGCACGGCCTACAGCGGTAGAGGGGCATTGCTCGCTCGACCGTCGGCCGGTGCGGACGTGCGTGTGCTGCTTGGTGAAACTACTGACTGCTTTCATTTAATGGATACCCTGACAGAAATCGAGGACACCACACGTGGCGACGAGCCTTCAAGTAAGTGGTATATAGAAAAATTACCTCGTGAAAATCAAATTAAAGGAGGGAGATAACGAACCCATCTGCAAAAAAGGCTGTCTCATAGTATTGAGAAAAAAAATGTTAAATAGTTTATCCACTTGATTCTAAGAAGAGTTGAAAAATCATTGATTATAGCAATGTAAATATCAACTTGAATAACGGCAGTGTTAATTGCAATTCTAAAGAACTTGTGTAATTATTGATAACTATTTTATTTTAAGAAAAGAAAATATATGAAGTCATCCTATTTTGCTATAAAGAAAATCTTTATAACCTTGTAATAAGCACTCGATTGAATAATGTATGTCTTGAGATTATTATTACCTTCACGGTTATTATGCCATGTTATTCTAGTAATGAATGTCTTGTTCTTGCTTTTAATAATTCTGGCTTGTGCTACCTACCCACACCAAACCTAATCTTACTTATGATTTAAATCGATCGAGATTTTAATTCAGTCAATAGTAACCCTGTACGGGTTAAATATTACATTGCATTACACGGGTTAAATAAAACATACTATGATACTAAAAAAAAATATAGATTTTTAAGTTGTTTCTTATATTCCTGAAACAACGATTTGAATTTCAATGGTTATTACGTCAAAACTTATATAAAGGTTATACAGACAAGTGGATATACTACAATACATTAATTTGAAAAGACATGTACCAAGGGGTACAAGAATATATTGCCAAGGTGCAACAATAGTGCCAAGGTGCACAAAGGTGTGATTTTGCCAAGGTGCAACAATGGTAACAAGGTGCACAAAGGTGTGACTTTGCTAAGGGGCATCGATTTAGAATTAAATCGTTGTAAAGACATTCAAACATAATTACCTACGATAACTATCTCGTCTTTTATAGTGATATTAAAAGACATTAGTATTTTACACTTATAACTGAAATAAACAAATAATATTTTCAGAATTATACGTAATGTTATTTCTGAATTTGGTATTCATTTGTTAATAGGTTAGGTTAGTAATATTATATATGTTGAAGCATTCGATTATTTCAATTAGATTAAATTAAACTCTAGAGGTTACGCCTAAAATAATGTTGTCAGAAAGGATTCGTGTACAAGGTACGATTTTATCAAATGGAAAACGCCAGGTTAGTACCTGGGTGAAATCCTAGATGGCGTGACCTTAAAGAGGCGTTGCAAGTTGGCAACACTAAACGTTTCTAAGATGACTTAAGAAGCACAGACTGTCAGCGTGCTTTAAGTGTAAACGTTTAGTTAGAATACAATAAGCGTAAAACGGTTAGTTTATAGTGACCGTTAGCACGCTATAAGGGTATAACTTTTACTTCATAGCTTATACCGAGCGAGAACGTTACTTTTCGTTGGACCACCACGCAGGGAGGTTGTCACGCCGTCTCCGGGCTCACCACGTTTTTCATCCATTGAAATCTCGTGCATCATTTGCGATTTTAGACTGCAAGTGGTTTTAAATAATAAAGAAGTCTATCCTACATCCATACACGTTATTATTTTAAAGACCGCTGCAACTCTTCTTGGACAATAAAGAGCATTCTGATGACCGGCGTGAGGCCTCGCCGTCATATATGTAAAAAAATATTGTATACTAGTTAAAAGTTATCGAATTACAGTCAATCTAGATGATTTAATGTTATCGGCAAAGTATGTAATTTGGAAATGGTATAAAATGAATATTCGCTAGTAATTTATTTCTGAATACACTCTTAACCGTACGGGGTAAGGGACTGGACATGCGTAAGGTGACTCCGGAAATAGATCGGAGTTATCCTATATTCTTCCTAAAAAGATATAGATCCAGTGATTATCCATATCCACCAAATATATCCGGACTAGTAGTTTAATTCTTTGAAACCATATCAAATCATACCATATATCCAACTAACGTGTTATAATATATATTTATCAATATCCGCATCTGTTTATTAAATCCGGACTAATAAGATTTCGCAAAATAAGAGCACATAAAGCGCTTCAAATTTGCTACCGTTTTATAGAAACAAAGCTTTATGCAGCGCTTGTTTCGCTTATAATGACGCTTGCCACCTCAGTCAGAGCGAACGCAGCATCAGCAGTATTACGTTTTTAAGAATTTTACCGTTCATCGGAAAACACAGAAAACACAAAAAGCGTTTTCGGCGCTCTAAGTCTTTCGTTCGACGCTTTCGCTGTCGATATCTGTTATGTAGTTAGCCAGTCGGTATTTGACCAAATGATTTGGAATTGACCCATGTGATTGGATTGGATATACTGGATATGCTAAGAATTTTGAATGGAATGATTAGATATATATCCGGAGTGGCATAAAGCTCCAGGATATAACTGAGTTACACAAGTCTATAAGAGAAAATAAATCAACAAAAATACCAATACATTTATTTATTAGCATCAGACATAATTATTAATAAAATAATTTCTAGTAGGAAAACACATAAAATAAAGGCAATTTTTACCAAAAATTGTTTTTATGTGGCTTCAAAAATATGTTAATGTATTGAAAAAATTACATACAAGGTGTATTTATACACTATACAAATTTTGGAATTTATAAGAAGTAGGTACAAGAAGTAAAAAGAGTTATTGATGTGAGATGACATTTATTATAGTAAAATAGGTATCTTGTTGTGAAACACAAAACCAAACAATAAATAATAGAATACCAGTATGCATAGAAGTCAAGTTACAAGTACAGACTGCTGATAACATGTTAAAAAGAAACTTGGGCGTGTTACCGTTAAATTTGTTATAATGCATAGGTATAAATGTGACACACCATATTCAATGGCGCCAAGGGCGCAAAATAAAGGCGTACAGACATTGTTCTGGGTCGCCTAAAATGTTCAGCCTGCCATCGTAGAGCCATTGCAATGCGATGACAATTCGATGTCACTGGGGTTGCTGGGACAAATGGATGACGACCCTGAGAATATATCTTTTGACAACGGGGGTAGATACAACAGTCAAGAAAAGAGCTACTCTTCTCTTTATGGGATGATAATGAGTAACAGCTACTTTTGATGTTTATAAAATAGTAAGCAATAAGCTTGACGAGTTTCTGTTATCGAAACAAAGTAAGGCACCATACCTACCATTTTGTTAGTGAGATCTACATCTCACTAATGATGAAACTATGGTTAGCTTCGATGTTCAATCTCTATTCACAAGCTTACCTGTACAAGATTGCATTATGTCACTATGGAATTAATGACAGACAATAAAATAGCCTTTCTAAATGTTCAAATCAGCAGCAATCTAAATCAAACCCTTAGTCATACAGTGTATAGAAAGGCAACTCATACAGATATATATTTAAATGGTGACTATCCTATACAGTTGGCTACCGTTGGGAAATCTTTGTTTCAGAGAACTCGCGACATCTGTGCCTAACAATATCTGACTACTTCAGCATGACAAGCGAGTACTACAAGATAAAAAGTTGCGAGTACCAAAACTACGACACAGAAGCCGCACCAACCAGCCACAGTAGAACGTCAACCTGCTGTCCTTCCCTACATGAAGGGGGTCACTGACAAGATTGGGAACATTCTGAAGCGGGTTTCCATTAATACTTACTTTAAACCAGCCAGGAAGATTAACCAATTCTTACGACCGGTCAAATGCAATATACCCCTCCAGGCAGCAGGTGTCTACAAAATCGATTGTGACTGTGTTCTCCCATACTTCGGACAACCAAAGAGAAGTATAGGGACGCGCATTATAGAATACGTAGCTGACATAAAACATAGGCGCGATATTAGGTCTGCAGTGTGTGAGTGTGAGCATGCTTTTAAGGGGCCAAACTACTACATTCGTATCGATAAACCTTAATTTCTCGCTAGAGAACAAAGACTTGTTCCTAGGACACTACGCGAGGCTTTGAAATCAGGAAACATCCAAATTTCAATAGGGACGAAGGTTGGAGCGTTCCACCTGCTTGGGATCCAATAATTCATAAATGAATACCTACAAAAACACACGTTGCAAGACCTGATGATGTAGTTAGCTCTCTTTGCAAATAATAACAGTAAGATGGAGGTCGGTCCCCCTGCCCGAGTTTCTTCCGCCAGTTCTTCTCGGAAGGGCCTCCCAATTTCCGAACTGGTAGTAGACTCAGTAGTGTACAATGTAATCGTAGTGAGAATTTAATAACTAAATAAAAATATAGAAGTGACGGATTTGATGAACTACGCTCACATTGGATTGTGAATGTGTGGTCGAACTTACCTTCTCTTTCACTGTCAATCAATCTTTGCAAGTAGAAGTTTATCCTGACTCATTAAAAAACAACAGTGATTACCATTACATGAGAATAACCAAAAGAGTGACCTAAATAATTACAGTCAGTCAACTTTATTAGCTTTTCTCAAATCATTCAAAAGATAATAAGTAATTGGACATTAAAAATATGCTATTCGAATATTGCTACATATGTACGTACATTGCTACGTATGACCGTGTGCAACATAAATATTAATAAACTGATTGTATCCAAATACAGCTCACAAATGGTTTATCTCTTATTTAAAAGATAGACAGCAATATGTTCTAATCGAATATTATAATCATACGAGTAGAAAAGTTTAAAGAGTTCGATTTGATATTAAAAATAATAATGCCTTAACATCACAAGGGAGTGCCTAAGACTCTCTTGTTTTTAGTTTACATAATAGACCTGCCGAAGGTTATGAATGAACCGTGTATTTTGTTCGTTGATGACGTAACAATATATTGAATCAAACCCTTAATTGGTTAATTGAAGATAACTTAGAGAGAAACTTAAATAAAACAAAATTGTCATCTCCTGCATATGCACTGCATGATGCTATAAATATATAATTATATATATTGTTTTATTAATTTGTGACTCCCTATTTAGGAGATAACCGAATAAAACGACATTTTATCATTCACAATCATTTATCTTAATAGGGTAGTTGGCATTCAGATACTACAATAGGGGTTCGTGGGTTCACACACTGAGTGAGCTCACTTTAGTAATACCTAGACCAATTTTTCCGTGTGAATCCTTTGTTAGCTTTTTAAGTTATATAGCTTGTAATTAAACAATATTGTAAGCTGATGATTCGACGAAAACTTAATAAATTAATGTAAAAAAAAAACTGATACACCTAAAAAAAGGTAAAAGGAGAGTGGCGTATTCAAAGAAAAATAGAGGACACGTAAGATTAGAGTATTTGGCTGCAAGTAATAAAACATAATTTCAAAAAAAATACTTCTTCGTTAAATAACAATTCAAGATATACTTTTTAAGAATATTAATTACATAAATGTATTTTAATTATTTTTCATTGTCTCAAATTATTCGAATCAGTTGAAAAGGAAGAGGTGTGACGTATTAATAAAGTGCAAGCGACACACGCCCGTACGCACGGCCTACAGCGGTAGAGGGGCATTGCTCGCTCGACCGTCGGCCGGTGCGGACGTGCGTGTGCTGCTTGGTGAAACTACTGACTGCTTTCATTTAATGGATACCCTGACAGAAATCGAGGACACCACAATTACGTTTGACAAAAAACCCAACAAAAAATTTCTTATGTGTTCCTGCAGTGTGTGTATATCCTACCGGTGCCTAAAATCACAGTTTAAATTTTTATTAGGATAAAATTGCGACTGATGCGTATAGCTGGGGGACTAGTTGAGAAAACAAGCGACCGCCCGCGAAATAACTTGTGTATGGCAATCCTGAATGCCTGTCTCAGCTGCACTCGTGGGGCGTGCCACCCACCCATGAGCTTTTGGCTATGCTATTTAATAACTGCCATTTGCCTGTCCATTCATGTGGAAGTTAAATAAAAGTAACTTTAGATCTTTCCGACATTCACATTAGATAAAATATGACTCTATGATTTTTTCCCTAATGCCTCAAAGATGCCTGCTTTCTTCATAGTCTCTTTACCGTATTTTCAATTAGGTATACACAATTATTATTGTTATAACTACACCTTCTTTGTTAAAAGAAATTGCGTCATATTAGAAAACTTATTACTTTTTAATTATTTATTTTCCACAATATTTAAAATCAGCGCCATCTATCGATTGCAATAATCACTTTCTCCTTGTGAGAGCATTACGCCGTGATTGTAATGAACTAAAATCAAGCTTTTGAAGCTTCATTATCTAGCTTTGATGACCAACTGTGCGGACTTAGCGTACAAGCGGCAACTTTCCTAGCTGATTACACGCGTCGACTCCAGCAGCCGAACAAAGGACCCTGATTGTAATTTCGGACGATAATAACGCACCCGGAAACGGAAATGTGTCAGATATTTCATGTAGAGCAGTTTAATATGGCCACATTCGAAAACAATGGCGGCGAAGGCATTGTTTTACAGATCTGCAAACGTTATATATTTTATTGAAAAATTCATCATGATTATCGGATTGGGACAATATTTATTAAATTTACTGTTCAGAATGCGGTGAAAGATATCCCTGATAACTGCTGCGGTTGGTTGTTCGTATAATTTACACACATAAATAAAGTGTCAGTAAATATCGACGAGATCCATAATAAATTAATTAATTAAGCTACTAAATTAAATATTGTCAAAATATTTTCCCACGTTAAAATAATTTTATTATGGGAAAAGGCTTTGTAATGCTTGAGTGGCTTGCATACGCCTGATGACGCCATTACAAGGTCTGGATTCGATCCCCGGCTAGGTCAATGTTAAAAACTAGCTTTTTTCATATTGGTTGCGTCTGTTGCGTCATTGTTGCTTTTTTCAAAAAACTGGAAAAACATTCTGCAGCAGGGAAAAGTTAACCACGTACCAGAATGTTCTAATTTTTGTTCAATGAACAAAGCTATGAAATACCAGTCGCAAAATATGCCGATTTGCTTACTCTCCCAAACATTAAGTATCTGTTTGAGAATTGCAACTTCAGCATCCGTGGTACTTTTGCCATTACTAAAACGGAATTAATTCAAAGAAACAGTAGTAAAGTGTGCTTATAATAGAATGTAATAATGCGTGCAAAAATCTTGCTAAGCTTATATAGAAATTGGGTGCGTTGGTTAGAAATTATTAAAATTTGCTCTGTTAGAAATTTGATAAAAAAAATAGTTAACAACTTTTCAAAAATGCAAGCAATTATATCATCATTATTATCATTTAATGATTTAACTAGCTGTGCCCTGTGTGTGCTATGTGTTAGTGGGAAAACAGTTTAATAACATTTAGCTACGATGTTAGCTAAAGGGAAAAAAATTCGCTATCTGACAATTCACCTTCATATTTAATTTTAAATATCGTTTCATCATTTCCCATCTTTACAGTAACATTAATTGACTGATCATGTGAAGTATAAGAACAGTCACAATAGCTAGGATTACCAACTTAAAAAAATATGTACGGATTTAAGAATATTAGTATATTAAGTCTTCAGTAACTAAAGTTTTGTTTTTTTACGGTTTTGTTGCAATAATAACTCAATAATTAAATTTTCTTAAATTCACTTATTTGTAAGAGTCCTATTTACAAAAGCGAATTTGTCATTGATTAGATAGTGGTTTGTTCTCTTTAACAGACATAATTTTTAATTCCAATTAAAAACTTCTTGACGAGTTACTGCATTATTACGTATACCGATATATACCAGAGAAATGTATTTTTAATAACCCTCCAATTAAATAACAAATCTTTACAATACATTTTAACATTTACAGCCAGGATTCTGAAAAAGCTTTCAGATTACCATTTAGAAAGAAAGCTAAAGTTTCTTTTATATTTCCGAACGCTTGGAAAATTCTTGGATAAGAATAGAAAAGCGATTTTGGAATAGGCGATATTAAAATACGAAGATAATTAAAGTAGTATTATAAGGCAGCCTAACGGCTTTGCAGGGATACAAAACCTTGATCCAAAATATGCTAACGGATAAAGGATTGGAGGGTTTAAAAAAGCTGTACAATATCGCAACGTCTTTCCGTTCAAAAATGTATCTTAAGTTACGCAACAAAAGGTATACAAAACCCTCCCCTGTTTGTAAGTGCCAGTGCTAATGATAATTACTCCAAAGGCTCATTTAGAGACACTTCTTTCGGCGTCGGGAAAAAAGTTCGGTTTTTTTCGGAACAATTCGTTATCATTATTGTTCATTTCTCATACTAATTCTGCTTAATGAAGTGAACTGCGTATAAATTCGCGTAATTATTTTTTAAACCCCTCTCTTAATGTTGTTTTAAAGTATACTTGTATTCGGCCAAGCGTTTAGGCTTACTTGCGTTTTAATAACGTACAAAACTGTCAAATTAAGATATTGAAAATAATATCTGAAGTAATAGTTTCATTCTATTTATCATAGTGTTTCTTTACTTAGTATATTATGATTTTTTTGCGTTTTTCAATGCTATTTTAAATGATACATTATTTTAATAGAAAAATACTAGAAAAATCGATTCGGCTTACAAGTAGTTCCCGCCTGAAAATTTACTTGTGAGCCGAATCGATGTTTTTAATTTCCTATTAAAATTATTTCCTACTTAAACTTGTCAAAAAAAAGTATAAAATATAAGGCTTTAGTCAAAAAAAGTATGTAAACGGTTAATTGCTTTCAAATGATTTCTCATAAAGTAGTTTACATAGGTGTCATGTCAACATATATTCTTTCATACAATTTCTATTACGTTTATTATTTTAAAAACCAACTAACTGTTAATTCAATAGTAAAGTAACAACAACTTTTGCTCATCGATACAGACATTCACGTAGATACTCGAATCGTTGCTGCGAATCAATTAACGCATACTTTTAATTGATCCCAATATCTACTGACAAAGCTCGCCATCGAATAAAAGGCTCAGAGTTATACATTTAAGCACGTACGAATTTTTCAACGTAGTTTGTATGGTGATTTCTCACAAATAACAGTTAAAAATCAATTCGGTAAATTAAAAATCATAATAAAAAATTTCTTATACCTCGAATAGAACTTAAAATTAATATTTTTATTAATATATTTTAATTAGTAAATCCGTTAGTTTTTTTTTTAATAATTTATATTAACAATACGTAATTTATATTCCAGTTAAGCCCTTTTGGTAACTTCAATGTTTGCTTTACAAGTGGATTCACATCCGTAGTACAGTTAACAACATATAAAACTGTGTTGTGACATTTGGACCTACATTGTAAAGTTAATTTCATATTTATAGTGTGTAGCCTAACATCGGAAAAGTTCGAACTCGTATCGCTTGGTTATAAATTGACATCTAATCCGATGGGTCACAGCTTAAATTAATGAATTGGCTATTTGTTCTGTATGTATCCGAAATTTTAATATTTGATACAAAACAATTAACGCTTTATTGATTACAGTGGGTGATGTTATAGCTCAAGGCGATCACCACCAGACAACTTTAAAATGAATAGGACTGAAAGGAAGCGTAAGAAACTACAAACATATCCCTACTAATATTATAAATGTGAATGTAAGTTTGTTTGTTATGCTTTCACACTACTAAACCGATCATCATGAAACTTCGTATATATATTCTTGGAGGTCTTAGAAGTTACATAGGATTAATAGGGCGAAGCCGCGGGCAAAACCTAGTACACTATAAATACCTACATATTCCGCATTTATTTTTCTTTCACTCTGCCTCGTCAATCTTTTACTTATCATTCACTCATTTTACATCCAATATCACATTATCAATCCTCACACAATCTAATCCATCATTTTTGCAGTCTTCCTCTTGCCCGAAATCCATCAACACTTACATCCATCACAATATTAAATTATGAATATTTACTTTTAAACCAAAAATGTATTCTGTGTTTCATTCTTCTCCAACATATATGTTGTTATATATACCAAGCTAAACTGTTTCTGGCAAAAATAAGAAAATATTAAGAACATCAATATATCCATTCAAATGTTCGCACACTATATTTATTAATTTTACATGATTGGATCAAATTAGACTGTTTCATAGTTGTGCATGTAGTCGTCACTAATTAGGTGTATTAATCAACAAACACTATACTTATATCTTCCACCCTCTTTCCCTTGGCAGATATTTGTATATAATACACTCGAGAGCAATGAATCCGGGTCACTTAAAGAATGTTAAAAATCTCGGAAACTAAAAATGATAGGTTAATGCAATAAATTGTATTTAATAGAATATGAGTCACCATACATTTTATTAACACAAAATTACATAAAGAAAAAAACTGCTGATCTCTCCTTAAAACAAAAATAGGAAACACGAAATGTTTGAACATCATTACGATTTTCTTGAATTTTAATACTTCGTATTGCCTCCTCGTGCTTCCATTACTGCGTTTACGCGGTTTGGCATGCTGTACACCAAGTTCCTAATACGATTTTGGGGAATATTCTCCCATTCCTCTGTGAGAGCAATTTTGAGCTCACGAAGCGTGATTGGGGGAGGGTTTCGTTGTTTTACACATCTGCCTAGCTCGTCCCAAGCATGCTCGATCGGGTTGATATCCGGGCTGCGCGCTGGCCACTCCATACGAGTAATGTTCATCTCTTGAAGGTAGTCATTCACAATCCTACCTGTATGAGGTCGGGCATTGTCATGCATAAATATAGCATCCTCACCTAAATTGACCATAAATGGACCAACGTGATCATTGAGGATTTCTTCCACATATCTTACGCTAGTTAAAGAGCCGTTTTCTATGATCACCAGCTCTGTGCGACTTTCAGAAGAAATTCCGGCCCACACAAGTACAGACCCACCACCGTGGGCTACTTTTTCTTCGATGCATGCTTGCTTGAATCTTTCCCCTGGTCTTCGATACACTCTGTGTCTTCCATCGTGCTTGTAGAGCATAAATTTTGATTCGTCGGAGAACATAACTTTTGACCAATCTTCAATACTCCAATTTACGTGGCTCTGGGCATATCTTAGTCTTGAAATACGATGCCCACGCTCCAGTTTAGGGCCGTTTGCAGGTCTAAGGGGTTTTAAGTTAGATTCAGCAAGCCGACGTCTTACTGTCCATGCACTTGGGTTACTTCCTCCGAGGCGTCGAAACTGATTGGTGAGTTCAGTTCCTGTGAGAAAGCGATTTAGAAGCATGGTGTTCACCAAGTATCGGTCTTCTCGTGCTGTGGTACACCTGGTTCTGCCCGTTCCTGGTCTGCGTAGGTTAGAACCAGTTTCTTCGTAACGTCGGAGAACTCTTTGTACTGTTGACAGCGACACACCGACAGTCCTGGCTGTATCGCGCTGACTCCGGCCGGTTTCCAGCATTGTAAGTATTCTGGTGCATTCTTTAGGCGTAAGCGACATAATTTCAGCTTGAATAATGAATATAGAGCACTATCAACATGGTTTATGTACCCACATAAAGGACAGATTACAAACAAAAGCAAAACCAAATGCTGTAATTTCGTAGTTCCATCTTTGAAAGTGGCCCTTTTTCAAATTTGATTTTTTTATGATATAACTTTACAATAACTAAGAAGTTTTAATACCTTCATTTAAGGAGTATTACATTGTCTATTAAATACAATTTATTGCATTAACCTAGCATTTTTAGTTTCCGAGATTTTTAGGATTCTTTAAGTGACCCGGATTCATTGCTCTCGAGTGTATTATGTTATTTAAAAGTCTGCGCAACTCGTTTTTAAGAACGTGACGAATACAAATAGTATTTATTTATTATCACATAAAATTTTATTAAGCACATTACAGAAAAACCGACTTTATTTTAATGTTATCAAAATATTTTATTCCAAAGCACTTCCTTTAAGGAAAACAGTATTTAACTTACTCGAACATTATAAAATGGGCCAGGGAGTGTGCACGAGCGATTCTGTCACTAGTATGGGATCAGAACCCGAGGGAAGGGATTTATACCTCCACCTCCCAAAGAGGGTGGAAATGTCCAATTTAAATTTTAAAAAGAAATAAGATATTCTTAAAAATAATTGAAACAGAGCACACATTAACAGAAAAGTCACGTATACTTTTATTGCAGTATTTTTTTAAATCATAAGAGATTCGCGAGTGTATTTTTTTTTTGTATTTTTACTTACTTTTCTGTACAACTCTGCAAAAATCATGTCTAAATGATAAATAAATAAATAATTATAACGAATACAAACAAAACGGCCTTTGAAGCGCTGGTTTATTTGAAGTGAGACTCGAACTCGTATCTTCTGGCGCAACGAACCAGATACAGTAAAACACCGAATTTCTGTCCAATTTCTGGTGAACTTTATTAACACTGTCTAGATTATTTGCCGTATTAAGGCAAGTCTTGAACAACGCCATAACTGCAGGTTTAAAAACTTAAATTTCGACATAAAACATCATAAAACAGTTGTTTTATGATTTAAAGAAACTCATTCGTATTTAACCCAATGTGTCATTCTATAACTAGTATGTTCCTGTAAATTATTAATATTTTTTTATTTAAAATTTATTGCAAGAAAGAGCGATGCAAATGGCAGACAATAAGTCAACTGGAATACTGGATACAGTAATTGTAAAAGGCAGTGCATTTTGGGAATAGAAATCAATGTAAGCAACTGAATGAGACACTAATCAGTAAAAAATAGAAATAAGTATTATTAATTGAATTGAATAATAATAGAAAAAAAATGAATTCATTCATGATATACAAATTAGTGGATAGATAAACGGACTTGAAAGTTGTAATAATATTAGTACACGAAAATAAAAAGGTTTCCATAAGCTTCAAAGTAAACTATCTATTAAGTCTTTCTATAAATAAAACATGAAAAAAATAGTAATAGACTCTTCTGTTTTTAAATTATGTCGGTGGACTAGGAGTGCTGGCGAGCGATTCTGTCACCTAGCAGCGAGGAAACCCCAAGAGAAAGATTTATTTCCCCGCACGCTCGTGGCGTAGTGTTTCTGTACATAAAAGCGCCTCTATATTTTAATATTAATTTCACTATACCAACAAGTTTTAAACAATATAAATGAAACCTTTTTGGTTATTTTTTTTATTATACACGTGACAAAAATTATATGATTTAAAAATCGTAATTAAATCCTGCGATAGCATATTTTTAAACTACTATTTTATATCAAATGCTGTGTTAAAAAGATCTTAATAAATGAAAATGAAACGTAGAATAGAACAGTATGTGTAAAGCAGGAAATGTGCCCACATATTCCGCTAACCGGGTTGCTATGCAGATATTTACGTTTCCGAGATATTGGTTTAACATACGAAAATTGTCAAAGCTTGGCAGGGACTTTGATTTAAATTATTTGCCAAAACATGTGGTATAACTCAAGGCCTTTCATCTGAAAAGGTGTCTTATGTATCTCTCATGTGCAAATGGAGTGCAAATATGTATAAAACGTTAAACAATAATTATTAAAAAACTTATTTCACAAATATTTTGAAACTAATGGACCTGGTTATCATCGTCCTGCCCGGTTCTAGCGCCCCTCTCGTCCAATTGTGGACCTAAACCATCCAGGTGCCCACGCCAATACTTACAGCTATTTAGGAAGAGTTCAATGCCATATACATGTATATATATATATACCTAGTCCGGCCATAAGTTCTGTTACAAATGATTTTTTTTATGAAGTAATGTAATATTACTAAAACTTATATGTATGTGGGGTGATTCCCACACTTATGATAAATGATAGAAAATGATATAGTTGACTGATAAATGATATAATAAGATGATAAGGTAAACGACCGTCTGATATGAATGCGTGTATTGCACTGCACAATTGATACTGGTATAACAATGAGTAATTGCTAGGTAAGCAGAACGCTAAATTAACAAATTTAAATACATATTATAAATGTAGGTTTCACCGTACATCTTGCGCCTCTCAAGAAGAGGACAATAAAAGATGGATAAGTCTTAATAGCAAAGCACTTAAATTACCAAAAAACATATTATGATACTTAAATATAAAAGACTATGAAAACTTATAAATTATAATATTAAATGAATAAAAAATGTCATGTCTCTTTTCACTTTCACTTAATATCCAGTTCACTCTATTGTCACTGCACTAGGCACTTCAAATTTTACCGATCGTACCCGTGACCCTATTGGCGAGGTCCCTTGATCTACAGTTCTAGCACTAGTAACACTAACACTAGCTTGATCTGTTTGGCGCTCCGGTGGCATCTGTACTCCAGTTTCCACGGAGCCCTCCTTTAGAGGGTTCCTCCTGCGCCACCACAAGAAGATAAGCACGGAGACTGTTAGCAGCCATACAATAGACAAAACGTAAATGGCTGAATAGTGATGCACGTCATGGATACTCAGGTCTTGATATTTCTCTTGCTCTTTGATAGTATTAATCTGATCTCTTAAATTCGAATATAATTGTTCATGATTTTCAATTTTGTAGTTACTAAGGTTAGTCATACTAGTATTGATAAGGTTATTCAGAGCAGACTGAGGTATATTCACGTTTTCAAACTGTTCCTTAATACTTTTGAAATAATGGTTATGTGCATAAATAGTAAACGTATCCCCTTTTAGTGCGCATCCTTGTCGCAGACTAAGTAAGCCGTTTCCGATTAAATCAACTATTTCCATCTCTGATTCACAGAACACACGTACCCTGCATAGTTCATAACATGAGAAGATCCATGTGTTATCTCTGTGTAATTTAATCCACCGGTCACCCTTTAATTTCGACACAGTCTCGGAACAATATAATGCTTCGTTAGGTAATTTTATTTCGCAAATGGATTTCTGTACCTTTAAATCATAGACGGGTTTATCTACGGAGCATAGGAGCTCGTTGTTAGTGTGTATATGCACACAAGAATTTAAATCGAACTCTGACAGCATAATTGCCATATCTTTTCTCAAGTTAAAGGCAATATATGGAAAAGCCAGTTTCACTTCATAAATTGACTCGTCTCTATTTGCGGAATTGATATTATTTTGTCGACTTCATATACTTCATTGCTAACCAAAGGTATGCGGATTTCAATGATATAATAATCATGGTGAATGCGTGTAAAAATACGTAGTAGGTTATATAGTTCTCTAGTATTCGAATTATCGATTGGTAAAGTAAGATCGTTTCGTAGCTGATTAACGATAATGCTTATCTGCTGTCCCAATTGCTCTGGTGACAGTAAGTGAGGATCAATGCGGCCGTTTTGTAAGTCTATGAGTGAGTCAAGTAAGGTTTGTTGCATCCGTCTCAAGTTGGAAATTATGATGCTAGCAGCTAACGCAGATGATGTTAAATAGAGCTCTTGATTCGTAACTAATCGTACCTCGTTAACTCGGAGGGTAAGGTTATTCATGTGGTCGTTGATAGAGGCAAATTGCTGATTCATGATATCTTCATTGCGCTTTAGAATATTATTTTGGGATTCAATTATGAGCGTCTGATTTTTGATAAGATTCTGTAGATGATTCTCGTTGCTAGCTATTTTCTTGATATCAATTTCATATTGTTTTGCAAAACTTTCATCCAACACCCCAAATAATGAGTTCATTGCATAGCCAATTCCATTTATAAGTCCTCTTTTCCTTCGCTTATTCTGACTCTTAAGTAGCTCGTTATAATGTTTAATTTCGCTCAACTCGTGTTCTAATTGTAATGTGATACTTTTATATTGTGTGTCCATGGCACAACTCACTTCTTTTAAGTGTGTTACGTAATGATCAATGTTTGATATACCTTGCCAATAAGTTGATAAATTATAATAAACAACTATCTTCCATTCATCTCGGATATGTAGTAGATCGGATATTTTGTCAAAATACAAGCTTTGATGGTTGAGTTTTGTTACGTTATATGAATTCGATGTCGACAGTTGCATGCTCGGTGATAATATACATAAAAATAAAAGCAATTTTGTGAATAAAGTATTCATAACTGGCTTCTTTTTGCGTCGTAATTCTTTTGAACCGGAGTCATCTTTAGTGGATTTATGCGATGCGCTGTCATCGTCATCATGTAAAGGCAATACATATAGTTTATTTATTGGTCGTTTAATGATATTGGTTTGGGTTTTAAGTGATACAACTCGGACTAAACCGTCGCTACCGGGATGGGTATCTATTACCCGGGCAATTGCCCATTTTCCGGGTGGCAAGTTGTCCTCTTTAATAACTACCACGTCGTCAATTTTTATATTTTTGCATACCTTTCTCCATTTTGAACGGCTCTGAAGTTGCTGTAAATATTCATTTGACCATTTTTTCCAAAATTGTTTGTTTATTCCTTGTACCATTTGCCATCGTGTTGATAAGTTGACAATATCGGGATCGATTTGCGGTCTTGATATAAGGGTATCTCCGATTAGAAAATGTCCTGGTGTTAGATAAAGTTCATCTGGGTTCTCGGTGAGAGCACATAAGGGTCGAGAATTCATACATGCTTCTATTTGCTGTAATAATGTGGTAAGCTCCTCATATGTGAGTTTTTGCTCTCCTAGGGGTGCGCTTCAAATGATACTTGAGGCTTTTTACGGCAGCCTCCATGAGTCCTGACGCATTGGGCCATGCAGGAGCGTTGAAGTGCCAGGTTACTCCTAACTCACTCAAGTTTCTAATAAAGTCTGGATTGATACATGATATGATTTGCTGATATTCTTCTTTTAGCAGTCGCGAAGCACCTACGAAGTTAGTGCCGTTGTCGCTAAACATGTCTTTCGGGGTCCCGCGCCGAGCGCTTAATCTCCGGAATGCGGCTAGAAAGGAAGTCGAGCTCAAGTCGGACACTAATTCTAAATGTACTGCCTTTGTTGTTAAACAAATAAAGACGGCTACATAACCTTTGCTAGTTCGGCTCCCTCTGCCCTTGGCTGATTTAATATCTATATAACCGGTGAAGTCCACGCCTGTTCTTGCGAATGGACGTGCGGGTGTAACTCTTGGTTGGGGCAGGTCAGCCATGATCTGTTGATGCTTTTCTTGATTCAACTTACAGCATTTAATACATCGTCTGATTTGCTTTTCCACAGTGCGGATTCCACTGATAATCCAATAATTTTCTCTAATCTGTGATAAAGTGAGCTTCGGTCCGCCGTGTAATGTTGTTTGGTGTGCCTGATTAATAATAAGTTCCGTAAATCGGCTATGAGATGATAATATAATGGGATGTTTTGCGCAATAATTTAAGTTTGCGTGTTCGAGACGGCCACCGACCCTTAAAATTTCATCTTTGTCTAATATTGGTGATAAACTTGATAATTTACTACTTTTTCTAACGTGTCCATTTTTCTTTAAATAAATTAAATCGTCTTCAAAGTCGATAAGTTGCACCTGTTTAATAATTAAATGAAGAGCATATTGAATTTCATGCGGCGATAAGACTTTATTGTATGGCGCCGGCAGCTGATCATGTTGCTTAGAGGCGCGTGCGCGTGTTATGAAACGCGATACCCAGCCCATTGTTTTAATTACCTTAGTGATAGAGCTAATATTATTTAATAATTGTATTATTAAAGACGGCGTACTTGATTGTAATGTTAAGAAAACTCTAGGCTTTTTTTCTTCGATTGATGGAGATGGATAAGTGATAGGAGTGGTTTCTTTACTGTTGAACCTAGGTAGCCATTCTGGCCCTTGCCACCACAAAGTATGCTTTGATAGTTGTGCTGTAGTCATTCCTCTAGAGGCACAGTCTGCGGCGTTGTCTTCCGATTTTACGTGGCGCCATGATAATGATGGTATGATATCTATTATTTGTTTGACTCTATTAGCCACGAATGGTTTCCATTTTGATATATCTCCCTGGAGCCATCCCAGGACCACCATGGAGTCTGTCCACGCATTAATTTTGATATTTTCGATAGCTAATGAGTCCATAGTTTTTCTGATTAACATTGATAATAATAAAGCACCTAACAATTCCATTCTAGGTAATGATATTTTATTCTTGTGTGGCGCTACCTTTGTTTTCGCCGCTACCAATCTCGATGTATATTCACCCTTATCGTTTTGTGTTACAGCGTATATAGAACATGCGTAAGCCTTCTCTGACGCATCACAGAACCCGTGTAATTGAACTAGGCCTTCTGTATTTCCTATGTGCCGTGGTATGATTAAATTATTTATATTTCTTAAATCTGCTCTTAGTGATTGCCACTCGTTCCAGATGTCGCTTGGTAATTCGTCGTCCCAGGATAAATCATTCAGCCATGTTTTTTGAAATAAAAGTTTAGTTTTTATTGTGATAGGACCTAACCAACCGAGCGGGTCGTATATTTTTGAAGTATCTGATAACAATTGTCTTTTTGAATTGTAGCTATGATTTTCTTGATAATCTAATTTGTTTTGAAACGTAAAGGTATCAGATGACGGGTTCCATTGTAAGCCGAGCGTTTTACGTGATTCTGAATCTTTAAATTCGAGTCGTGTATTAAGTTTGTGAGACGGTAAATGCTTTATGAGATCAAATTCGTTGCTGGACCATTTTCTGATATTTATTCCTGCTCCTTGCAGGACTTCAATTAGCTGACGTATTAATTCTTTTAAATGCTCTTGATGATTGCTCCCACTCATTAAATCGTCCATATACATTTCGGTTGTTAATGAGGTTGCTGCGAGGCTGTAATCGGGATTATCGGTTGCTATCTGTCTTAATGTTCTCATCGCCAAGAAGGGGGCGGCCTTTGTTCCATACGTGACGGTGGTTAAGTAGTATTCTTCTAAAGGTTGTGTAGGTGAGTCTCTCCAGATAATCGATTGTAGAGGTTGATCTGAGCTTCTGATAAGAATCTGACGAAACATTTTTTCAATGTCCGCAGTTACGACGTATTTATGTTTTCTCCACTGAATGATAAGAGTTAGGAGGTCTCTTTGTAAGTTAGGGCCACATTCCATCAAATCATTAAGGCTGTACCCGGTTGATGTTTGCGAAGATGCGTTGAATACGACCCTTAATGCAGTGGTGGTCGAATCTAGTTTTAAAACAACGTGATGGGGTATGTAACATCTAGGCGTCATTTCGAAATCATGTGTGACCTCTGCCTTACGCATATGACCTAGATCTCGGTACTCTTGCATAAACTGTCTGTATTTTTCTAATAAAGATGGATTTTTCATCATTGTTCTTTCTTGTTGGAGAAACTGCGCTATCGCTTTAGGCTTTGATGTGCCGAGATGATTTTCAAAGTCTGGTTTCATCGGTAAGGCAACCTCGTACCTACCGTCTTCCAAACGTCTTGTGGTAGCCTTATAAAAATCCTCGCAGTAACGTTCTTCCGTGGTTAGGGGGTGGGCCGATGACTCCTTGATATCTTCTACATCCCAGTATTTAGCAATATCTTGAATATTGTTTAAGACGACGTGGCAGTGGAATGTCTTTACATTGCCAGATAAAACCCATCCTAACTTAGTTTGCTGTGCTATAGGAGACTGCGTTGGACCCTTAATTAAACCGTTCATAATGATATTAGAATAGACACTTGCATCTAATAGCAAATCTATGGGTTTTGATATGTTGTATTCGGGATCGGCCAGGTTGATATGTTTCAAATGAGGCCATATTTGTTTGCTAAATGAAGAGTTAGGTAAGTTATTGACAACTCGCGACATAACAAGTGCATCTGTTGTAAACTGGTAGTCGTCATAAATCGACATACAATCTAGACTGATCATGCCTTTACTTTTTATTGTAGAGGAGCTAATGCCTGATACTGATGCGGGATACTTAGTGCGGCGTAGGCCCAATATCTGTGCTGCATTTTCTGATATAAGCGTAATTTGAGACCCCTGATCCAATAGTCCCCTCAGTGTGAAGTAAGTACCATCAATCGCCTTAACCTTCAATGATAACGTTGTGAGTAATATTTCTTCATCTTCATTAGCCACATGATTAACATTTAGCGATGTATTATTAAAAGGCGCTGCTAAGCTCTTATTACTTGTCGAGGCCGAAGGTGTCGCATGCGGTGTTGAGTTCACGTGTCGAGCATTAGTTGATTGACCGATAATTGCATCATGAATTAATGTATTGTACGCTAAGTTGCATTCTTTGCATCGTTTAGTGGAAATGCATTTATTGCCGTAATGCTTAAATAAACAATTTTGACAAATGTCGTTTTTCGCAATTGTCCTCAATTTGGCATCCGCTGGAAGGTTGACGAACCTTTTGCAATGAAATAATTGATGATTGTAGTTATAAGTACAGATTGGACATCGTATATTATTATTTGTAACGAATGATTTATAATTATTATTTTGATATTTTAGCGGATGATTATATTTGTTCAGCGCATATTTATTGGATTGATATTGCTGGTGAGATGTGAACTTTGGAGATGGTTGTTCCTTTTCCGGCTCGAAGGACCAAAATGAGGGGTGATTCCCACACTTATGATAAATGATAGAAAATGATATAGTTGACTGATAAATGATATAATAAGATGATAAGGTAAACGACCGTCTGATATGAATGCGTGTATTGCACTGCACAATTGATACTGGTATAACAATGAGTAATTGCTAGGTAAGCAGAACGCTAAATTAACAAATTTAAATACATATTATAAATGTAGGTTTCACCGTACAATGTACATATTTATTAAAGTTAAGCAAAAAATAAAAACATATTCTATTCGAAATGGCCACCCTTGGCATTTATTACTTTACTTTTATTACTTTACCTTTAATGTATGGACTTAGTGACATCTAGAGTACTTATAATCCAACTACAATACTTGGAATTTTAAATCGACATGGTGGATCTTGTACAATATTCAACCCGTCTCCTAAAATATTAGGCTTATTGAATGCCAACATGTATGACTTTATAAAATCTGATTCGTTAGAAGAAAATGAATTAATATTTGACGTTATAAATTTAATTTATGATTATTATTATAAATTTATTATAAATAAAAAATTAACAAAAATTTGATATCATACAGTTTATTTTTAGGGGGATTTCCAAGTAATTAAAGCAATTTTAGGGGTTTTTGAATTTGATTTAGGGATTAATATTATTAAGAGTTGGTAACACTGATTTACACACTCTTTCCTTGGGAAATTTCGCCACTGCTTGCTCCAGAGATTTTTTAAGAGACTCGATTTCGCCGTGTCTTTTAGAGCAGGCCAATCCTCTAAAACTGACTATAATTTTTAGTCTAAAGGGTTAAGGTCTGGGCTAGATGACGGCCAGTCTTCAGCTCTTAGAAAGTTCGGAACGTTGATTTCAAGCCAGGCTTGGGTAGTTCGTGCCGTCCTGCTGGTAAGTCCACGGTACATCGTTAAAAAATGTATTGCTAAGAGGTTTCACAACACGATTCAAGACTTTTCCTTGATACACTTTGGCTGAAGTATTCACTCCTTTCCCCAAAAATGTAGCTTTGTGATGCCCTGATACGACACGCCCATCCCAAACCACTGCCGCAGGATGATGACCATGTTGAACGTTTCCCACCACTTAAGTAGCTTCTTTAGAACTGTGAGCGTACACTTTATAATTTTGCTTATTGCATTGCTCTCCAACCGTAAACATTTTTTCATCGGTAAAGAGGATATTTCAGTACCTGCGTATGGTGACAGAACGTATTTTGATCGATCCACTCTCTTTATATCGACGATAAGCACCAAGCTTCAGGTCTTGTTTTATAATACGCGACAGAGTCCTAGCGGGAATCTTCATTTCTGGCGATAAGATTTTTTGCTTCCTAATGGGGTTTCAACGAATTCTGGCTTTAACAGCATTAACAGCCTTTGTAGTACGTAACTAAATTACCAATTATTATACTTTAGAAATATTATAATTAATTTTGATATTATTATTAAAGCAATTTGATATTATATTTAATTCTTATTTAATATGGACATATGAATATTATGTCCAATTATTTCTCTTCCAAATATATTTGTTGGATGTTACTGACATATTACAAAACTAAAACAAAACCAAGGTTGGAATTTATACACCAATTTATACTGAATTTGCTTGATGAGCCCCATTTTTTGTATTTTATGACAAGATATGACTAAAAGAATAGCTAGCTTCTGTCACGTTGTCTGGAGAGGAAATTCCATAAGAAAGTCCTCAAACCGCAGTAGATTTTCTTTAGCGCTCCAGCCAATAAAATATTTAAAAGAAGTTTATATACTCGCAAGACATAAAATACGTGTGTAAAAAACAACTACGCCTCCGAGCCCTCAGGTGGGAGTCGAACCCATGACCTTTCGCTATCCGGGCGAGTGCCCTGACCGCTGAGCTATCATGACGCTGGCAAATGTGTCGAGAGTAGAGAGTTAAAAATGTTTTGTTTACCCATCCGATGACGGACCCTGATAAAAAATACTTTACCGTTAAGAGGAGACGAACCGAGTAGTACGCAAGCACTAATCAATCATTCACTGCGTTTTTGTTTGTGCATTTATAATATAAAAAAATATATGATTTTACAAATCTTATAAGCTTTTTATTTCATATCTTTAGTTTTGCAAGAGCAAACTATCGGAAAAGTAACAAAACGGCAAATCACATACGATTTTAATTGACATCAGATAAATTAAGGTCATAATTATTTTAAACGACATTAATGGTAATATAATAATTAGCTTTTGGTAGCCTTATATTTTTGCATCAAATTGAAAATAATACCTCATTTATGGTACCGTATTAAAACAAAAACTAAAAACGTGAATATTATAGTCCTAAAGAGCACTGAGTAGCTCAAAATATACTTTATCGTGGTTATAATAAGTTCATACTTCTTTAAGCAACTTATAATTCATCATCTCAAAAACATACGACTCTAATCAGTTATTATTTTATTTAAAAACAACAACATTAAGTTTGGTATACAGCTATAATACTGCTATATTACACCAAAGAAAAACCAAATGAAAAACAGCAGATTAGGAAACATTCTAAACTATTCTGGTACTATTTAAAATGGTGAAATTTGTAAGCATTTAGCAACTTCGTTGCCGGCGCGGCTATGGCATAGCTTTAAATAAAATATCTTGTATTTTTCTCTTTCTAACCTGTGAAACTCAGCATAGACATTTCGCTCTGTCTGTGGTCGGATCTCCAGTGTACGGTTAGCATAAACGGTTTATCACTGGCGGAGCGCAATCGAGCATTCGCTAAACCGCCGAGGGGTTGTTTTGCAGACGGTTTTTGAATTGTAAAGACAGAACTTTGCTCTTTTTTCTCTCCTTGAAGCTCTAGTGAAATGTATCCAGGAATAAAATGATGCACTTCTACTTTCCTTTTACATTGTCCTTAATACCTGCTTCGTTATGGAGTTGCGGAAAAACGTATAAATTGTAAAAGAGAGCGGATTTACGAGTAAAATAAAATTTTACTTAATTTCTTCTTGAAGAGATACTTAAGAGTTTACTGGACTCTCATGCATTTATGTATGCGTGTAAGCATGCACACATTCTTACAATTACTCACGCATGCACTCGCGACATTTTATACGCCTTTACTCTTCTAAGAAAAAGTTAGATACAAATACGAAGTGAGGGCTATATGAATATAACGGTTAGATCGAATCAAGCCAACATTGTGATTTTGAAACTAAAGTAATTTACGAATACCTTGAGATAATAGCTATTAAACATCATTAGTGTTCTACCCACATATATGTCTATTTGACCCTCAGATATTACGGTCTTATTCTTGTTTTTCATCTTTGACATTCTCACCAATCATGCCAAAGTTATTTACAATGATGTGCCAATATTCAGCCGGTTAGAAAGTAGTCAAAGCAGTAGTAACCCCTTGGTGTTCTAAGCGACATTTGTGTCAATATATAGTTTATTTTTATATATAAGAATTCACTGTCACAGTGTTTGACCGCGATGAACTCCGAAATTACTCAATCGATTTTGATAATTGTTTTTTTTTTTCATTTTACTGCATTTGTTCCGACTTAGGACATACGATAAGTTTCATTTTACTTTATAACCCAGCAGCGCGTGGCCTGGTCTGCTAGTAATATATATATTAAACCTTGTCAATGTTATATATTTTATTTAAAAACTTATAAACTCGATTAGCGTCTCGGTAGCTCAGCGGTCAGAGCACTCGCCCGAATAGCGAAAGGTCGTAGGTACGAATCCTAGATGAGGACTCAGAGGCGTGGTAGTTTTTACATGCGGATTTTATATCTTATAGAAATATGTCATTGTAAATGCAAAAAAATAAGATTATAAACAGCTTATATTAGTTTCGTAAAATCCAAAAAACCAACCTAATCTGCAAACTGGGGTAAAAGAATGTAATAAGTTAACCTATACAGTCAAATTTTACTGAATACAATCAGATCGCATTGAACACATAATTCTATTTTAATATAGATGAAGTGCAGCTAACCATTTAAATATTTACCATCAGACATCTAAGAGGTTTCGTTTATTTGATGATTTCTTAATTAAACTTAGATATCAGGGCCATGAAGAAACTTAAAAGGAAGATTGAAGAAATAATTTCGCTCACTGGCTTCCTTCGTATCGTGTGATTTTCGTGCATTTTTGTTGAGCGTGATAATTAATTTGTTATTTCCCTACGATCTATAATTAGGTGCATTTAAAAAACTATTTATGAAAACCTTCCTAAAAATAATCCCACTTCTAACATTTCATAGTTCTCAGATTTCCAAATCAGACAAGTTACTGCTTTTATTTCGTTATATTCTAGACCCACGTTTGTAGAGAAGCCCTCTTTGAAAACTTATAGAGTTGCTATTCCAAGAAATGTAGAGGACTTTATTTAAAATTAATAAAATACTTTGACAGATATTGAATAACTGAATGGTAACAGCTGCGTTGAAAATTAATTTCAAGATAAAAAGAAACCAACTAAAAACTTTTTACGAACATTTCAGATAAGCGGTGAGAAATATTTTACAAAACCTCCACATTTTCTCTTAATTTTTCAACGTTTGGTCGAGTAGAAACCGTTCAATTCCGAACATATGTCTTTGTCATAGTGAGTATGATTGATGACCGGCCTCAATAAATTTTCGATAAATTCAAACACCACCTGTTTGGATTTTTAGTCAGTTTATCGATTGTCAGATTGTGTATTGGGAAAAAAACGTATTCGTGCTATGCGATTAGGTGTGATTAGTTCAGCTTGATAAAGATACAACAAACATTACTTATTTTATTTGTTTATGAAATGACATTATTTACTCACAAAAAACACTAAAGTATAGGTTATAATTTGTAAATTTGTTCATCTGTCTTGCTATCATCAAACATGAGAATATTAATTTTTGTGATATTTTTAACATTATTCTAAATCGTTGTCACAAAACACGATTAAATATTTAATAAATTGAATAAAATTTAGAAAACTTTATAGCGGCCGTTTGGTGCAATATTAGCGATCCTGCTTTATGCACCGACAGTCCTCTGTTCGAATCCCGGAAGGGGCAGTTTGTGTGATGAAATGAACACGACCATTTGTACCTTAAATGTCTATCTATCATAATGTATCTTTATCCGTTACTCCAGTATTTATAACACAAGCTTTACAGTGCTTACTTTGGGCTAGGCTAATTGATGTGAATGTACGTAATATTATTGACCACAATATAACAGTGATAGAAAATGACTACTTAACTTGAAAATTTCTTATCAGTTAAACTTTAGGAAAAACTAAATTAAAAATATATACAACATACTTTATGTAAGAAATAAACACAAAATGACATATCGCAGCTTTAATACTATAGGGGCACAATTCGAAAAACATGATTGTTGGAAAAACGCCTTTAAAGAATTTTGAGCCCTGTAGTTTCACAAAAACGGTCATAAATAAATTAAACTATTAATAGCAAAATCAGCATGTTCACTAAGCATGAAATATTTATCGCATATTAAATTTATCCTAGTACTAGTTTATTTTACTAATTTACTTATGACCGATTTTGTGAAAATAGAGGAGCTCAAAATTCTTTTAATGCGTTTTCCCAACAATCATGTTTTTCGAATTGTGCCCCTATAGTATTAAAGCTGCGATATATCAATTATAAAATTACTTACAAACACTAGTAAGAGAAAATGATGAATAATTGAGAGAACTTGAATTAGACATAAAGCCGGAACGAACTTTAGTATGTTTTTTACAATGTATGATTAACTATTCAGTATATGGAATAACCATTTACTTAAAGCGAGTGCTTTGCTGACAAACGTGATTAAATAACGAGTGAATCGAAACCGTTTTACACCGTTTTGTAAAATAGATTTTGACACGAGATGATTTTCTAAAGCTTTTGAATTCCCCGTTTGTAACGCTTTTCGTGTTTTTTTTTTATCTAATCCTATTTATAAAAATTTCTTTTATACTTTCACATCATATCGGTTTCAGCTGAAAAAAACTAACCACTAATTTATTTTCCCACGTTTTTCTTAGGTCGCTTTCTTGTCTGTTTGCTGGTCTGTCGTCTTGTCTGTCCGGTTGGAATCTTGTATCTCAATTTTGAGGCACATCCCGACCACCTAGCGAGTTGAAACTTTCAGGGTAGCTCAGAACCCGATGACAATGCACGCTTAAAGAACTTTCAACTTTCTAGTTGTACTTTCAGGTCAACTTTCGGCAACTTTCACTTTTGTATGGGGCTTATCCGATTGTTGCGTAACACATGGTTACTTCGTTGAGTTAATAATTAAAAAGAATAAAATAATAATACTAGATTTAAAAATCTAAAAATCCCAAAATTTGTGTGGCCCCTCGCTTGACCCCGCCAGGTTATTTTATTCTTTTTTGGTCAGTGAAAAACGTGGGATTTTTAGATTTTTAAATCTAGTATTATTATTACTTAAAAAATGTACAGAGGGAGTGGCTACATTTATGCATCCGACGTCTTGATATATAAAATTTGTCACTTACCTTGTTGATCATAACAACTCAAAAACATTTTTTTATGATAACAAATATACGTAATAACGTCAAGTATATGCTAATAAATCAATCTTATTTACCTACTACACAAGTCAGCGGCAATTTCAAATTGGTTTCAGAAATATTAATTATAATTATAGGATTTAGCTCGAGTACCTTATCCAAAAGGTCTTCTTACTCTCAGTTTTTTTCTTCGTCATTAGTCTATTGATTACTTCAGCAAGAGTTATAACTGCACACTGCATAAAAAGAAAAAACCATAACACTAAAAAAAATTAAACTCAACGACATGCTCTTAACACACGCAATTGCACCTATGCCGTACGCACTAACCACTTCGGTTTCTCATTGTTCCTATTCCTTACTTAATTTGTTATTTTTATTTTAATTACTAGCTGTTGCCCGCGACTTCGTCCGCGTGTATTTGATTTTATCACGCGATTAACTGATATACAGCAAAAAAACAATAAAACGAAAATACAAAGTTTGGATTTATACGTAAATTGAAGATAAAAAGAAAATGTGAACAATTGTTGCCTAATTAGGCACAGATTATTTTCCAACTTAACCTGGCCGGTAATTGAACCCGGATCCCTGCAGGTCAAAGGCACTTGCGGTACCATAAATGACCACAGTGCCACGGAGGTCGTTTGATCGACACTAAAAGCGGCCAAGTGTGAGTCGGACTGGCGCACGAAGGGTTCCGTACCATATGTAGCTAGTACCTTATAATGCCTCTTTATAGACAACGTTCGATGTGGTTTGGTCCGGAACATAAACAAACAGTTTGTTTGGTTGACTTACGCTGGAGAAAGCGACATAGAGCTGACCGTGTGAGAAACAGCCGACACTGAGGTCCACGCCGGCAACACGTAGCGTCTGCCCTTGGGTTTTGTTTATAGTCATTGCATAACACATACTCACCGGGAACTGTACACGTTTGAAATGGAATGGGTAATTATTGGGAATTGGGATTAAGCGGAATTCGTGGTATAAAAACTCTTTCACCGACGCCACATCCTGCCAAAATCTCCGCTTCTATTATGTTACGCTGCAGAGAAGTAACTTTCAGTCTGGTCCCGTTGCATAATTTTAGGGGACTTAAATTTCTCATCAAAGTAATTGGAACGCCAGTTTTTAATTAATCTTGTGTGCTGGAAGTCCAGGAGCTCTCAGAGAATTAAGAAATTCAACGGGATAATTTGTAGCGCCATTTTGCTCCATTACTTCGTTAATAGAAGTATACTCAACTAATTCTCCTTCAACATTATGAGTATATCCAAGTTGATTCTTGCAGCTTGGTCATTTTGCGGAGTCAAAATTGCTCTTTCGCAAGCCATGAGTTCTCATTATTTGTTATTTGATTTTGTTCATCATACACGGAAGAGATAAGTTCTTCAATTGAATGAACAATGTGGCAGAGATTTCCAGATAAAACAATTTGCCCTTCTTCTTCCGGATATGTCCCTTCGCCAATTTTTAGCAATAAATCAGAAAATTCCAGCGCATTTGTGTTGCCTCCTGTTCGCGCCCTCACGTTCACAGTTAAGTGCATTCTTGTAACGTGTCGCCAAAGGCTTGAGCTCTTTTAGCATGCTCTTATCTCGTCGGTTTTTGTTCCCCGTGGTACTACTGGCAAAGTTTGCCTAAAATCCCTACAAAACAGCATCGTTACGCCACCCATAGGTTCTGACGTCATTTTGACGGATACCTCTGAGAGTTCTATTAACTGCTTCTACTACTTTACGGTGTGCCATAGTGCACTCGTCCTAGATAATTAAACAGCAACCGCGTAAAACCTTCGCTTTATCACTGCTTTTATGTCCAAATGTATGGGGATTTTAAACATCGTATGAGCAATTTTACCGCCAGGTAACAAAGTGGCTGCTATTCCAGACGACGCCACAGAAAGAGCTATTTTGGCTTAAGGTCGTAATTGTGCCAAGATTATTTTAGTGAGAAAGGTTTTTCCCGTCCCACCAGGTGCATCTAGACATATAATTTCTCCTATAGCATTGTCAATACTGTGACATACACGGTTGACAGTGCGCTGTTCTACAGTAAGACTGTGGACTCCGGTTCGTAAAGTTTCAGCTCAGTTTCATCCTCTATTATTACGTTCCCCTTCTACGGTTGGCGCTGGCAAACCATACTGAGGGAGAAAATCACCACCCCTAGATGTAACTAAATCTAGTAAAGCTACTAAGCATTGATTGAAAGCAATATCTCGTAATCTATGGTTAAAGTCACCGTCAATATTTTGTCTTATATTCCTAAAAAAGTCCTCCGCTGATCTTTCTTGATATTTTAGCCAATATTGCTAAGCATTCGAAAGACCACATAATATCAATAATACAGCAAATGACGAAAGCGGTGTGGACTATCACTGACGCATTCATCGGCTAAGGCGCTGAATCCCGTCACTTTTATAGGATTTATACTTAATTGAAGCGGTAATATACTTTATATTACCGCTTCAATTAATCAGCATAAGGTAAGTACATAGGTTGTGTGTATTAAGATGTCCAAGGTTTTTTTTACTATCCCAAGGGAACCCTTTAATTTTCCGGGATAAAAAGTATCTAAGATGTTGACCAGGGATATAAGATATCACCATGCAAAATTTCATTGAAATCGGTTGAGCCATTTCGGAGATTAGCCCGTACAAACAGATAAACAGACAAACAGACTAACAGACAGAGAAACAAAAAATTTAAAAAAAGCATTTTTTGGTATTTTCCCTCTTTTTACATCCCCCTGACTTGGTTTTAAGCATTTTTTTTCCATGTACAGAAATTCGACCTCTACAGTTTTATTATAAGTATAGATTTAGGTCCATTTATAGTTTATTGACTTCATTACTTTTTTACTTAATTGTGTTATTTTAGTTAAGTACATACAAGTGCGTGCTTATAATAATAAAATACAGACTTATTTTAATTCATATTTTATAAAGTCGGTGGGTATTTTAAAGTTAAAAAAAGGATAAGTAATTCATGACGAAAGTTACTGTATCTTCTTGTTTAACTTTCATCAATAACGTAATTGTACAAAATTTTACGTATTCTGTTGACAAAGTCTTGAAAGACGTCAATTAAGTCGGAATATTTGTTAAGAATTCAGGATAAGGTAGGGGATGCGGAATTGACATCTATAACCGTGTTATGGGCGTTCGAGGCATCCTATGAGTAGGTTGAAAGATAGCCTTTATCTTCCTCGGGTTTCAAACTATATGTATACCAAATTTTATTAAATTGCCTATTTTTATCAAATTACAGCATTTGCCCGTTTTGTGGCAGACATTTGTAAGAATACAACCAAAGAAATTACTTCATTAAAAAAGGTTTGAATAAGGCATATCTCATATTAGTTGACATGCTACAACTAAAAAAAAAACATGAAATCTACATAAACGTCAAATTTGCCTTCTCCTTTTTAAAGTGACATGACTGGCATGATGTAAATAAAAGAAAAAATAAATATTTCCTACATTCACACCAATTAACCTAGCCCAAAGTAAGCACTTTAAGGCTTGTGTTATGGATACTAGGGTAACGGATAAACATACATATCTCATACATAAATAAGTAATATTCATAGAAATATATACAACCATTCATGACTCAGTTACAAATGCCCGTATTCATCGTACAAACATCTGCCCCTTCCGGGATTCGAACCCTGGACCATCGGTCCGAAAGGCAGGAGCGCTACCGTTGTACCAAACGGTCGTCAATGTCATGAATTGCTTTATAAAATAGAATTCAACGGATTAACTAACAACTTATTATAATCTAAACAAGTTATTACAAGAAAAAATTCAACATGTCTCGAGTCCACCACAACCCACATCCCTCGTTATCCGGGCGTGTTCTCTTCCAACAAAGCTACCGAGACTTTCCAGACCTGAGGGCCTACCACCATCTTTTAGCGCGATTCAAGTTCGATTGTTAAAGTGAGACACCGCTATACGCCGTCTATAGCGACGTCTCTTTTTAACAGCAAAACTTGAATCGCTATAAGACGTGATGGTAGGGCCTCAGTTCTCAGTTTTCTTTTCTAAATCGGGTCAAATAAAATCCACGGATATGTACGTATCCAAAATTAAATCTGACACCAATTTGAAACCAACAATGAATCAGAGCAAACCAACTAAAGCAACCAACTACAACAACGAAATTTCTACATGGTTGAGTTACAATTAAAAAACATTGGCATTCAACTCCATTGTAGGACAATTATATGAAATGAAGTGTTGTGTTGTAAATAACTTTTATTTCTATGTGATCTCATAATAGAAATGAATATTAGGGAGCGATATTTTCAATTAGAAATAGATTTCGGACATCTCACACCAATTATTAAGGCTCGTAGCAATATATAAACAATCGTGAGTCGGAAACAAATATTTGAATTTATCACATAAACAAAACATGCTCTTACTAGAATACGACGCTAGGACCTTTGACATAGACGATAGCAATCGTAGCCGTCGATCAAATATTAAAAAGGTTTATATTTGATATTTAAACTTTTTGCGTTCCATTCTACACATTAATTACATTTTTATTATAAATTTACCGCGAACTCTTCATCTCGTGTAATCTGTAGATCAAAGGATTTGCTTGAGTATCTGATCGAACGAAACGCGAGATTGGATTTAGGGCAGCTTTACGTATTTAATATGTTTTTATATATTATTGACGACCGCTTGGTGCAACGGTAGCGATCCTGCCTTTCGCACCGACGGTCCTGGGTTCAAATCCCGGAAGGGGCAGATGTTTGTATGATGAATACGAGCATTTGTACCTGAGTCATGGGTGTTTATATATATTTCTATGAATATTATGTATGTATCATATATGTATGTCTATCCGTTACCCTAGTATCCATAACACAAGCCTTACAGTGCTTACTTTGGGCTAGGCTAATTGGTGTGAATGTAAGAAATATTTATTTATTTATTTATTTATTATATTACACATACATTCAAGATTTAGAATCGAAAATATAGGCGACTTGTTTTTCAGTAGATGTGTTACTAATAGCAAATTTGGTATTGTGTGGACCACTGAAATACCTAACATATTAAAAAAACGAAATCGTATATACATAGTCTGCCTTCCGTCTTAACAATATGTATTTATAAGGGGAACTAATTTTTTGAGCTGTTGTTTAACTATTCGAGATGTTATTATGATCAATCGGCAAACATATTGAGCAGTTATTTAATTTAATGGTGGTTGATTAATTATTGCGACAGTAAAACATGGACAGTAATAAAAAATCAATTAGTCGGTTATTTTATCATACAATGTCAATTCTCAAAATAATGGAGCAGTCCAATAACTGAATGAGCGGTAAAAATGATGGAATGAGCGGTTCGATAAATAGTTCGGCAGATCATAGTGAGCGGTGACACACGAACTTAAATTCATTTAGAAAAGAAGTGGCGGAAGCGACCAATCACAGGGTTGGTTAGGTTTGGTTAGGTTCCCGTGTGCAGTTGCTGGAACTGCCATCGGGCGCGTCCCCCGGGTGGCGGATTGGGGAATGGCCTCCGAATGGGGGAAGATATGGCCACCGGCTTGACCGGCGCGGACCAAAACCAGCAGGGGGGTGGCTCGGCTGGCTGACCTGGGTAGCCTGGGTAACGGCAGCCGAGCAGGGGCAAACCGTAACCCCGTACATAGTACGGGGCCGGGGGCTGTCATCCTTCGGGATGGGGGCCGCGAGGAAGAAAACCTCTATAAAAATCACTGAGGGGGGTCTTCGGGCCCAGCTCGTAATGCGAGCAGGGTGAGGGGGTGTACTGGTCCGAGGACTGGTTCCGGCCCAACCCGTAACCCCGTACGTGGTGCGGGAGCGGAGGCCGCCACTTCGGTGGGGGCCGCGGGGAGAAAACCCCTATAAAAATCCTCAAAGTCCCGGCACTGGGATACGTGGTGTCGGGGCGCCTCGTTGAGGTGGCTGGCGGAGGACGGTCAGCCTAATAGCGGTCGCCCTGGGGTACCTCCCGACCCCCCAGGTGTAAGCAGGGTAGCCAGGGTACCGGGATCTCTGCCCTGGCGGTCCGATTTTTTCTCCCATACTCGTGGGTCCAAATTGAACTCTATTAAAAACAAAAAGAAATGTAAAGGGAAGCAGAAGGACAAAGCACAGCGTCCGCAAAAAAAACAGTGCTGGAAACAATAACGTTAGCGGAGGTGGGGTAGTCGACGACTGGGGTTACACTTCGACGGAGGAGGAATGTGTCGAATCTGTCATCCCAGTGGTGGAAAACCAGTTTATGGATGTAGAGGCCGCGAGTGGCAGCAGAAAACGTCCGCCGGAGTTACTAGATCGGTCGGACTCAGATGACGTGGAGCTGGGGCTAGTAAGGCCGGCGCCGAAAGTAAGTTCGGCTAATAGAGGAAGAGCCCGATCTATAGGCCCATATACCGGTGTTGCATCGGCAACAGAGCTTCTTCGGCGCGTCACGGAGCTCTCTGAAGCCGGATTGGAGGAGGAGGCCGAGGATCTCATGGCACGAGGAACGATTGAGCTAGCCAGGCCTACCTTAGGGGATAGTGCCAGTATGCGGCAACTCTGCAGTGAAGAGGAGGCCAAGAATATTGTGTCATGTACAACGGTGACGGCGCCATGTGCCACTGGAAGGCCAGCGGTTGGGTCAAAAAAGGTGGCTAAAAAGCCTCCCTCCCCAATTATTGATACCGCTGAGCTCTCATCCAGCTCATTAGGGAAAAGAGCGATGGGCCAGATAAATGCGGTCCTGGAGGTAGCTGAGCAGTCCCGTAACCTGAAGGGCGCATACAAGCGCACTCTGGTTAGGGCGGGGAGAGAGCTACAGCAGATTGCCCGAGAGTTTCTCTCCCTCAATGCTTCGGAGGATGTCAAGCGGCTTCGGGCCGAATTAGAGAAGCATAGAGAGGAGATAGTGGAGTTGCGCAGCCAACTACAGGCTGTTCAGAAGGTGCAACAGGCAGGCGCCAATACGGGGTGCGACGGAGCTCAGAGCAGCTCAACGCCACTTGCGGGTGGGTCCAACCCAGGAAACCTTCCCGGGGACTTCTCCAATTTCTTGGAGGTAGTCAGGGCGGAGGTTCTAAAGGCGGTTGGCACATTGGTCAACGCCAGACTCGAGGGTTTGCAGATTCCCGTTACTAGACCGCCGCTCGCGGCGGATAGGAAGAAGGCGGCGACAGCGGCGACGACTGCTGCAGTCAGAAGCCAAGCAGGGCAACCTCCTAAGGCTGCCCCTTCTGGGACGTCGATGGGGAAGGCCACAACTGGCGAGGAGGAGCCCGGGGAGCAACCCTGGACTGTGATGGGGCCCAAGGGCAAAAGGAAGAGGATAGAGCCCACTGCCCCTGCAGCTGACGCGGTGACTGCTCAGAGACCAAAACAGCCGCCGACACAGAAGCGGAAGAGGAGGCCAAAGCTGGCCCCCCCGAAAGCAGCGGCAGAAGTGATCTCCATTCCTGAAGAGGCGGCAGTACAAGGCGTGACGTATGCCCAGGTCATTGCCAAGGCAAGGCAGGAGCTCCGGCTTGGTGACCTGGGCATAGAGGATATAAAGATGAAGCAGGGCATGACGGGAGCTCGCATAATAGAGATCCCAGGGCCGTCCGGGGCTGTGAAGGCGGATGTTTTAGCATCCAGATTGAGGGAGGTCCTCGAGGGCCAAGTATCCGTAACCAGGCCGGTGAAGACAGCGGACGTACGTCTTACCGGCCTGGACGAATCCGTCGGGGCTGAAGAGCTCCTGCTAGCGGTGGCAAAAAGGGGGGGATGCCCCTCTGAGCAGGTCAAGCTGGGGCCGATCCGGGTGGGTCCCGGAGGGCTGAGTTCCGCTCTGGTCAGGTGCCCGATAACAGCGGCAAAAGCACTGGCTGAAGCGGGCCGCATATTGGTGGGCTGGAGCTCAGCAAGGATTAAAGCACTGGAGCCCATGCCGCTTCGGTGCTTCCGGTGTATGGGCACGGGGCACACGCGGATAATGTGCCCATGCAGCACAGATCGGTCCACTGTCTGCTTCAGATGTGGTCTGGAGGGTCATAAGTCTGCAGACTGCTCTGCGATGGCTAAATGCGCGGTGTGTCTGGCGGCAAACCTACCGTCGGGGCACGTTATGGGGGGCAGGAACTGTCGACCGCCAAAAGTACGCAGCAAACCGCTGACAGCAAGGGCTCCGGTAGCGCCGGTGGGTGACGCTGGTACCAGGGAGGGGCGGATGTCTCCTTAAGGGAGATAACAGCAGGTCGATCGCCACACGGGACGCCTGCTCCCAACCTTTCTCTCAGGAGAAGGTATTGGGCAGCGGCGGCCTGTCTGACGATCGACAGGGATAGGACGTAGCATATCCTAAGGAGGACTTCCTTAGGATCTAATGACGCAGACAAAGAGGGGATGGTTTAAAAAAAAAACCCGGTGAGGTCAGCCGACGTTGGATGGGTGATCCACCGTCGGTATTGCACCGACCTCACATGACTGGGGGGATGCCCAATGTGTACCCGGGCATCCCCCGTTCGAGAGGGGGCCGTCAAGCCGCCTGCCGGAGGTTCCACGTGGTGACTGCCAACACGGACCCACGGAACTCAACGGCTGCAGAGAGGGTGCACCGATGGGTTTTAGTGGGTATGCCTGTCAGCCTTTTACTGACGGGCGAGTCCCACATAACCCCACCGTCCACCCAACGGTGGGTTATGCGTAAAGCATTTCCCCTCGTAAAAAAAAAAAAAAAAAGGTTTGGTTAGGTTATGGAATTGCTTAGAATGAGATATCTTACCGACAAATTCCGATTTATTATTGCCCACACATAACCGTTCGTTCAATAATTTTTGCCGCCCATTTAATTATTTTCCTGCTCAATAATATATTCACTGATCCATTTCATTATTTTTTATTTCTCATTTTTGTTTACTTTACTTCTTAGTATTAACTACTGAACTAGATTAAACGTGCCATTTATAATTTTTAACGTACCAAAACTGCTATTTACAACTGCCTCTTTAAATCAGCGCCTTTTCAAAGACGCGAATGCGTAGAGCCCATTGGCGAACGCAGAACGAAGTTCAAAACAGACAGAAGTTTCTGTCTGTTGCATGTCTTTTCTTAATGATAGTACTGTATTAAAAACTTTTTTTAATTAATATATCTTTCTTATGGCAAGTGTACTTAACTCATGAATTTTTATAACATATAATTTAAAGAGAGAAAATACACACCTTCCCAAGTCGAGTATATTGCAACGGTACAAGATCTCCTGACGTACGAAGGAACCTATACGTGCATTAGCAGGAAGTGAATCACTACAATAATACTAATTTACTCGTTTCTGTATCCGACAAAGTGTTTCATTTCAAAGAGTGGACGCGATAGACACAAATCTACAACACTTCTAACACTTAAACTATGGTTTAATTAAGAAGTTTAATGACACCACTTTTGTATTACAATAAATACTAGCTGTCCCGGCCACGCGTTTCTATGGTAACGTTGATTGATGACCCGGCCACGCGTTGCTATGGTAACGTTAATTGATTATAAAAACTTTCATTCTTAGTCCTATGGTAACTATCTATGGTAACAAACACACAAAGTATTATTTTTATATAATGTACTGATATATCTTACTTGCCTAAAAGGTGGAATCCCTGTTGTATCTCCAAATACTAAGACTTGAACAAGATAATATGTATATAAGCTAATATAAATTTTATTTCGTCGTAAAAAAAACTGTAGTAAACTTGAAATTATAACTCTTGACGTAAAAACGACTGTAACCCTTCGTATGCAGCTTAAAGTTTCACATAGCGACCCACATCACGTCTCGTCGATTTTCGCGTTTCGCGTGACCTCGCGAGTACTTATTTTCGTCGCGATTTCACGGCGATATAGTGTAGGGATATATTATGTAGTCGATTCAAATATTCGCTCTTACGAAACATGTCATTAGATGAAAACGATAAGAGTTTCGTGCAACTTATTTACTTTATTTAGTAATACTAGCAGCCCGTCCCGGCTTCGCACGGCTGAACAAAATTCTTTAATTTTTTTCTATTATTAAATATTTTTTCCGTTAGCGCCATCTAGCGTCCGGTAGACGAACTACTTGCGGTTAACGCGTTGCTATGGTAACGTTATTGATACAATGGAAAAAGATCGGGGAAAAGAGCGGACAGACAAACACACAAACCACTGTGATCTTAGATTATAGATTAGGCCGAATGAAATAACTATTTGTTTGGATATTTTCTGAAAATTTTTGCTTTATTATCTAACATTAAAAATTATTAAATCATAAAAGAGACCGTCCCTGCGTCTGTATTTCCGAGTTTTTACAACCCGTCTGTTTTTAAAGCCAGGGTGAATAGGCACCTTCTGGGTTAGCTCGTTCCATTATTAGATCTTGTCTTGGCCTCCGGGCTTGATTGGGATCAAGAGCGAACCCATTTTAGATTTTTAAAAAATCAGATTCAGTTTGTAGCTAAATGTTATTTCTTTTAAATATATTTAACTTACAAAATAAATTACACAAACAGAAGTTATAACTTTCAGAATTAGCATGCTAGAGGTGAATTAGCAAAATCAGATTTTATTAACAACGTGTCTTACAAATTATTCCCGTTGACCTGAGTATGTAAACTAAACGCTACTGTTACGAATCAGTCTACGTCTGAACACAGCTGCGACTAACTGAATTCAGTCCGCTTGGTTCAAAGTTGACACCTAATATTACTGTTGTTGAATATGCTTTGTTCTTATATTGTTTAAAATTCAATTTTTTGACAAAACTAAACTGATTACAACAGTTTTCGGTCTTACGAGCCTCAATAACTTTTTATTTCGCAAAATGAGGGCATTCTACAAGATTTAAATCAATAGCAGAATCCATAGATTTATTTACAAAGTCGAATTAAGATGAAGTAAACAAAGATCTGTAGGATAACAGTCTCCACCTCATCTAACACTGATAGTCAAACTGAGCTAAAAAAGAAAAGTTGTTTTTAGCTAAGCTAAACGATAATCACAGTTATTAGAGAAAAAAAGGATATTCACTTCGATGCAATTGCAAAAGTAGGTTTGCAGCGCAAAGAAGTGTATTAAAAAAATTTCTACCATAATATTTATCTTGTTAACTTAGAGGGCAAGGATAAGACAACGAGGCATTCAATATTGATTTAGCGTTCAATGCACTAGATCTATTATTATAATTATAATTTGGTCGATTTCAGTGGCCAAACTTTTTCAACTTTTATTTTGTGACAGACGAAATGAACAGGTACATCATACTCCGTAAATTCTTCCACATGTACTTTCCCCAAGAGTTACCGAGAAAAATTCAGTGGTGAGCATTGAATAGCTCACAAAAACGGTAATAAAAGTTGATGAAAAAACCAGCCCGTGAATCAGGTGTGTGTGCGGATACACTCCATTTGACAATAAAATTAAAAAAAACCATTTTTTTTATTTTTTTTTATTTTTTTTTATTTTTTTTGCCTGTAAAGTCGGTTTTACGGGCGAAGATTTTACGTGACAACGTCTTTTTCTCGGTAGAATATTTATTGATATGAATATAATTAAATTGCACAATGCGCGCGGCAGACCGATCATAGTTGAGTGGGAGAGAGACGCAAGGCATTCGGCGGGCCTCTCTCTCGTTCGGTGACTCATCGTAACGTTACCGAGCGTTACACTTTTTCATAAGTGACTCCCAGCCGCAACCTAATTTAAGACGTTGTCACGTCAACAACAACAATATCGATTTATTTTAACAAGCTAAATAAAACCGCAAGTTTTTCACATCTCTAGCATGAAAATCCCTTACACCATATGAAATTATTTACTTATCTAATAGAGTTCTACATCATTCTCGTCACGTACGCCGCCTTGGGTGATAGAACGATGTTTCCCATTGTGCCACATCCGCTGACTGAGGCGATTCGCGAGAATAATGTGTACTTGCCGATTTTATAACGTACTCAAAAAACGGGCTAGTGGCCTTTTCAAATATGTTTATCATACATTTATGACCTTATGTACGTGTAAAAATAATAAGGTTTTACAATCTAAAGAAATTATTACTAGATTAATTTTAATATGTCTCTGGTGACTGACGAGTCACTAACCTCGCAATGAGCTACTGAGACCTTTATTTAATAAAATTATTTTTGACGTGACAACGTCTTAAATTAGGTTGCGGCTGGGAGTCACTTATGAAAAAGTGTAACGCTCGGTAACGTTACGATGAGTCACCGAACGAGAGAGAGGCCCGCCGAATGCCTTGCGTCTCTCTCCCACTCAACTATGATCGGTCTGCCGCGCGCATTGTGCAATTTAATTATATTCATATCAATAAATATTCTACCGAGAAAAAGACGTTGTCACGTAAAATCTTCGCCCGTAAAACCGACTTTACAAGCAAAAAAAAAAAAAAAAAATGGTTTTTTTATTCAATAACAGCATTTATAGTGGGTGTATGTGTAAAGCTACGCCATAGTCGCGTTAGTCCTACGTAGGGAAACCTTGTACCGAGAAAAAGCCGCAAGAAACTCGGTAAGGGCTGTTTCTTTCTCCCTTTTTAAAAGCTTTTATTTAACTTGCAATGTACATTTGTTCGGGTGAAAACTTGCAACTCAATTTTGAAGCAGATATTGTAAACCGATTGAGCTAAATTTGGTATACACGTTCAGTTTGAATGACGATGCATGGTTAATTGTGTCACGTCGTTTTAAATCCAACATGGTGGCACATCCAAGATGGCGGACTAATTATTTTTAATGCACTCCTACAATATGCTAAAAATAACTCGAAAAATAAAGTGACGTCACTCCAAATCCAATATGGTGGACTTCTAAAGCTTGAAACTCAATTTTGAAGCAGATATCTTCAACTGATTGAGCTATTTCTTTCTTTTTAGGTCATTTAAATAAAAGCTTGTTTTTAAAAAGGTTTTTGTACTTTTAATTATTTGTTATAGTCTCCGGCAAATAAGTTGAACATGATTTTGAAATCACGTGACATGCGCAGTAGCAAGTTTAGGTACATTATTCACTACTGCGCATGTCACGTGATTTCAAAATCATGTTCAACTTATTTGCCAATACATGGGGACAATACATAATTATACAACATTGAACATTTCTTGAACTACCAAGAAGTATAAAAAAAATATTATTACACAGCACGGATATTATACAGTTACCGTTTCACATTTATAACACAAAATAAAATAAAAATATGGTAATAGCCTTTGTTCATTTCTGCCCTGTGACGCACATTCCGTGTAACGCGTTAGAATGTAAAAATCGATTTTGGGTTCTTATTTTTAATTAAATTTGAAATTTATATAATAAAGATAGCCGAAAAATAATGCAAATATACTATAACAAGGCGGTCTCATTATTTTTTACAGTGGCTGAATTAAATAATAGTTAACAGCGATTCAAAATTATAGCTTAATTAATTTTCCACATTAATCGCGTTACGCGAGGCCGTGTATCTATGTTACACGCGTATCTATACACGTTGTATTTCTCCTTAAACAAATGTATCAGTTGTAATTGAAGTTACACGGAGTAGGCGAAATAATAATGATATTAAAAATCAATGAAATCATAGAGAAAATTCAATATATAATTAAAAAAATACAATTTTAATTATTATAAATTGGGGGTCAAGTTTAATCACGTCCGTGGGATTTAACTCTCGTGTTACCACCCACCAGAGTAAGACAACGCTCGTGTTCCAATATTGAAGTCTGGTGAAGCCAAATTGGAGAACAGGTCCGAACAGTTGTACTGGTTGCAAGGTTGCCACGGCTATTTTTAAGGCGCGCACCGCCTTTTTTGAAGAATAAATATACCTTCAATGTTGGCGACTGAGCTCCACAACAACAATCCATATGTCATTAAGCTATAAAAATAACTACAATAAACAATTCTTGCCATCCCAACATCAGTAAATAGCCTTATTTTTTTAAGAGCACACGCTGCAGAACTAAGTCTGCCTGATAAGGCATGGATATAAGAATCCTATTGATGCCTTGAGTCTAAAATAATGCCTTTTAAGCATTGTAATAGCGAATGTAAATGTGAATAGCGAAGCAGTCGAACTAGTCAATTCCACTAAGTTTTTACTTAGTGGAATTGACTAGTTCGACTGCTTCGCTATTCACATTTACACTACAGATTATGTATTGACCTGCCTCACGTTAGGTAAAGAAAATTTTACTTTAGTGAATCATTGCACTACTTTAGAAAAGACACGGGATGAATAATGTTATCCCGTGTTTATTTATTAAACCGTATCGTAATATTTCAAAGTTAATAAAACCCTCTAGTTTCGCTAAAGCCTGTTTCATAAGAGTTTAATTTTTCGAACACCAAAACATGACTGTTTCATTAGAGGCCAAGAGGTTTACTGCCGACAGGACTCGCTTACGGCCCAACTTTCCGTATTCCCCATAATTTTCCCTTGCAACTTGAGATATTAAGACATGTTGCTTAATAACGCTCATGATTTATTGGTAGTCTCCTGGATGGATGCCGTGAACGTTTGGCCCAAGTTCCGCTAAGTTTCGATGAAATTGTATCGGATACCTGCCAAAATGCTGAGATTGTGGCGCCTTGGTAATATTAAATTATGGAGCTATAAAAAAATTAAGGAATTTTGATCCTTTTTATATAATATAACCTATCTAATTCTTTAACGCCAAGTCGTAATATATAAACATGGAAGTTTGACAGTAGTTTTCTCTTGTAGCAAAGAATCAATAAGAAGGTATTTTTAGAAATTTAACCACATATTTACAGTGCTAACTCCTGAGAATAATGAACTGCAATGGATAGATGGTGGCGCAAAATCATAAAAGAAATAAGAATAAGTAGTTTGACAGAACTATATAGAAAGAAGAGAAACCAAACATGCTAAGAACGCGAGATATCAAAAATAACCAAATTAAAAATATATATTTCAAAGAATATGTAAGTAAAGTATATATAAAGATCATACAAAAAACAATAAAAAAGGTTTGCTGACAAGCCAACTTACAACAATCAGTATGTATAAAAGTTCGTCATTCATAAAGTTCATGGCAAATGTAAGGAAAACTTTTGAACCGTAAGAGTCAGTTATAAAGTTGAAAATCGATTGAGAAAATGTTTCTTGATGTGTTGCCGACTGTTAATATTTCGTTGAAATGGAATTTCGGATATTTAAATTAGATAGAGAATAATACCAGTTATAGGAATGGTCTAATATGAATTCGCCAAATAGTAGAAAATATTGGATGAATTTTCATACTAATGATTTCAAACTTCTTACTGATACTCGTTTATTCAAACTTCATTTGGTATTTAATGTGATCGATGTTTAGGACGAATGACTGAACATAGTATTGTAACTATTGTGAGTCATCTATAACAATTCACTGTTGTTATTTTCGAATTTTCAATGTTATCTTATATGATTAATTTTAATTGAAAAAATCGACTCGATTCACTAGTTAATCTCAGGCGTGAGAATGATGAGAAGGGACTGTGGAATATTTTTAGAAGTAAGAAAATGAAAAACTTTTATTCTAAATTGGTGTCTGCCCACTCTTTAAAACTTCATTTGTCGGATAAAAATAACTAAAATTAAATTCTAGCTATTCTTTTGGTCTATTTTAAATCAATGTTTTTAATTAATTCATACTTATCTAATAATTTATTTTGTCTGTAAACCAACAATGCTAGGGTACCTCATCGTATTTGAATTTAATTAGTACACAGGTAAAGTAAATCTTGTATTAACATATAGTTTACTTTCTATCGCCATAAAAGGTTGGGTGGGAATAATAAATGTGGAATCACTTCTCCAAGTAGCGGGAAAGAAGAAAATTAACACAAGTGTTCTCTTTTAATTTTTTGTATGTACTGAGAAAATTTGATGTCTTATATAGACGCAAAAAATGGAACCTCTTTGGGAGGGAAGTTGATTGTAGTGTTCAAAACGGATCAATTAGGTATGGTCCTAATGATTGCCATCAACGCGAACACAAGTACTGTTGGAAAATCATTGTTTCGAAGTGTTATTAGATGTTTTTGTATCAAGCTCTTTTAGCTTATATAAAATCATAAAATGTGATTCATTTTGCCTACTATATTTATGTTGCCGTATCTGAACTAATTTTCGAACATTTTCGAACGCTGTTGTTGAATCTTTCAGCGTTGATTTATCTTATTTTAGGGAATAATAAGATGTCACACGTTGCCAGATGATGACTAAGGAGAGTTAATTACCCTAGACATTGATGTGGTGTTGATGGATGTGGTGTCCAGGAAGTACCTTGTGTTGAGCACGGAGTGCGCGGGTGCTTTGTCTTGGTGAAATAGTAACCCGCAGAGCCCGATGTTCGGTCGCTTGCTGCTAATTGCAGTGAAAACTTCTGGCAGGCATTTCTTTATATACCATTCAACGTTGATACTTATTCAATTTTGTAATGGAATCGACACCAAGTAAAGAAATCAGGAATCAAATTTTACCCCTTTGATTCTTGATGACTTCGCTTTGGTAGGCGTTGATTTGTTTTGAAACACCTAAACTGTAACTGACCTTTTTGTTTCTGGATTGTATTGATAAATCCAGGATTTGTGACCTGTCTCAATGTTTTGAACCTGCCGAGATGAGACTACTACAAATTTATTGCTCATATCATGGCACCAATCCACACGGGCCTGCTTCTGAGCTTGGGTGAGGTGGTGCGGCACCCGGTGCAAAACTATCCGTCTCGCACGAAGGTACTCGTGTAAAATCTTGTGAGCGTTACAATATATACTTAATTATTGAATTTAATTTGTTTGTATGTAATTCGCCTATTTGTTGAATAAAACGAGTTTAACGATGCATTTAAGCGATTTAAATAAAAAAGGCACTTTATTTTTAAGACCTTCTTTTACTGCGTTTAATAGGTAATAAAAGGTTTAAAAAACTTCGTAAAAAAAAAAACAAATAAACAATAATCTACACCAATCGTTTTTCGTATACATTTTATTATTAACCGCTCTCGTAGCTTGTCATCTCTGCCACCCTTTGCACATAAACTTCCTTAATTCGTCTTACTTATTCTAATCGTGAATAAGACCAGTGGTCTTGATGGCATACCAGCAAGAGTACTGCGGTATTGTGCGCTTGAGTGGTCTGCTGTGCTAGCACGCTTTTATCGCCTCTCTCTTAAAACAAAAACCGTACCAAAATGCTGTAAACTTGCCAATTTGCAGCCAGTACCCAGAAAATGTAGTCCAGCCGACCCGTGCAACTACAGACCGATCGCTATCATTTCCATACTTTGTATGGTTATGGAAAGAGTGCTGAACAGGAAGTTGCTCTCATACCTAGAAGACAACGATCCTGTCAGTGAGCGTCAATATGGCTTTCGCCGAGGACGTTCAACTGGGGATCTTCTAGTTTATGTGACGCACTGCTGGGGCGAGGCTCTCGAGATACACAGCGAAGCACTTGCCGTGTCACTTGACATCTCGAAGACTTTTAGTTTCACGCTAGTTTGCTGCGCAAGTTTACTGCGTATGGTAGCTGATTTTTGTAGTAGGATAGTCGATTTCCTGACTGAACGGTCGATCAGAGTAGTTATCGATGACTGCTCCTCTGAATCAGTGGCTATTGATGCCGGTGTTCCTCAGCGGTCTGTTCTCTCTATGACGCTTTTACTGCTGCACATCAATGACCTGTTTATATCAGGAATTGTTAGGTATGCAGACGACAGTAATGTCGTAGAGAAATACCTGTCTAATGCAAAAGCCAACGGTGACGACGTGATGTTGATGAGAGAGGCCATGGTTGAGCGAACCAACCAGAGGTTAAGCCACGTTTTCCAGTGGGGTGACAGTAACCTCGTCAATTTCAACGCCTTCAAAACGCAAACGTGTCTTTTCACGACAAAAAGCAGTTCTTCAATCACATTCCTACTTTTTGAGGAACGACATCCTCTAGCTTCTTGGCATGAAGTTGACTTCTGACCTCATCTTCGGAGCTAACATCGTGTCCAAGGTGCAAACTGCAGCTAAAAAGCTGGGTATCCTAAATTAGGTCAAGCGATATTTCACGCTGGGACAGCTTTTAACTCTCTAAAAAGCTCAAGTCCTCTATCGCATGGAATATTGTAGCCACCTCTGGGACGGTTCAGCAAAAAATCAACTTGCTGCACTGTACACCATTCAGCGCAGAGCTTAAAAAGGCTCACTGGTTACAGCATATTGGCGAAGAGCAAGCTTCACACCTTAGCTCAACGCCGCAAAGTTACCTGTCCGGTCTTCTACAGATTGTATTTTGGAGAATGTGCTGCATATGCTCATACCGCTATCACCCTTCTCCCATCGGATATCCAGACGAACTGAGGGCTACCACCCTTTCTTGCTTGCTATTCCCACCTGTCGCACTAAGTGCTTCTCAACTTCCGTTATAATGCGCACAGCAAAGGAATGGAACTCCCTCACTGCGTCAATATATATCATATTATAGAATTTTTCTAAAGCCACAAATTAAAAAAAAATATGTAGCTTTTCCACCAGAGATGAGCAAAGCAGCTAAGCGGTGCGCAAGGAAAAATCCATAGGATTACTTCATTTTCCTAGCCACGCGCTGTGTTTTGTTTATAATTTTGAGTTATCCAAACTGATATGACCTAAATATAAAGTGGCAATTCATCTATACCCACGTACATTTCATTATGAATGCAAATTCTCAATTCTAATTGTAGGTAATCACACTAGGTTTCACGCTTGATTCTCAATACGTTAGCTAAATATATTTAAGACCAAGTTCAACAAGATCCTGGATCAAAGGCAAGTAGAATCTTATGAGCTGAGTTCATTTGGTTCACCAAGTTTACCCTACCCCACAATTTGATTTACCAACTGTCAATACTATTTTGACTACGAAATGGGAACAGTCTGCTTTCGTAGTTAGCGTGGATCTGGCGTATGTCTGAATCTGAATGCATTGGATTCAGATAAGTCAACATATGTGTAACTTGAGGTGCATATTCATTAATTGAGTCATTAAACTATATAACCAAGCGTAAAAAGGAAGTCAAATTGAATAACAATAATAACCCAAATTGACAAAATATAATGGGACAATTTACTATTGTAATGAGCATTAATTAACGATAACCAAGATAATTTCTGTAACAAACTGCAAATTTATTTAGTTTTAGGAAAACTTTTTTACTTACATATTTTTTGTTGTTTAGTTAGTGTGGGTTCTTTTTCAATAATACGAATATATACTTAACTCTTTGATAAACGTTATTATTAGACTTCAAACGATCCATGTATGCGAGTGTATAAATGATATATTTAAACCATTTGGGGTACCTGCACTTAGTTATGTATAAGGTAAGATTATATTTAAGAATAATGACCTCTGTGATCTGTTTAATCTTATTGACGTTATGATCTGATAAATATAATACACATATTTATTTTGTAATATTTTTAGTGCATACATAGTATTTCCCTTATTATATAATAAATATCCCTATTTTCTTTCTTCTTCCAAGGTTTTTGTAACCGTTTTTTTTTTTTAATAAAAACAATGCATATTTTCTACTGGTGTTCCGTAGACTAGGTCTAGGAAGCTTAATGAGAAGTCCGCTATACTGATGACTCTCTATTCAGGAACAGCTCCATCTTACAATGAATCAGAATAAAATGAGAACGAATCTACCGACAATTTACTTTTACAAGGACTATCAATGTCAAAACAGTTACTCATTAGTGTTACATCCAGGTTGCGAATTCATAAAATTAAGTATAAAATGTATAAAATCACTTATACTTAATTATTGATACGAATATTTCTTATAAGGTAATTTAAATAATATAACATAAGATGTTATATTAATATTAGTATTGTCTAATATTAGTCATATATGTGACATAGCAGTGGTTGATAACAGCGTTCATTTCAAATTACCAGGAAAATAAATTTATTTATTTTACAAGAGGATATCGGAAAGTCTGTTTTTAGCTCGCTGAAGTATAACTTAGCCATTTGATAATTGTATACATGATGCAGCATAACCTCAAATGCAGACCAAACTACATACCGCATTTCTGAGCCTGAAGGCGACGATTTAAAAATTTTAAGTGCCAGATTATTTAAAAAAAAATCTTTTGATATGTCTAGGAAACGTGTCATTGTTAAAATAGTTCTAGCAAAAACATTAATTTTAAATATTTTTCGCGTTTTTTGCTCATATCATTTTGTGGTTTAGCGGCGGTTCAACTATCAGACGGCAGCATATCTTCTCGTGCTATAAGCATATCAGCTCACACTTATGATCTTATAGAATACGTGACAGATTTCGATATTCGAAATAACAACTGAATAATTTGGAGTACGTACGCATCGTGTTGTCACGGCGGCGTCATCAAGGGGTTGTTGTTCGTTCGCATACGCACATTGAACGCTTACATTGTAACAGCGCCAGTGCGAACAGGTTCAGAATAATAATTTTAGTTGTTTATTTGTTCTTGAGTTCACGCTTCACAGTCAAAATCTGTTGTGGTAAGATGTCACACGCAATGAAACTCGCAGGAGGCAACCATTATTGAACGCGTTATAAGTATGAGTTTTGTAGGTTGTAGTAATTTAAAATGAACCCTAAAATCGCGTCATCCATACAGTTATACTTGGTCTTAGCATACGTGACGTGTTTTTTCTCTTGCAGAAAGGAACGGGACGATTTCTTGTCATCGTTGCATGCAAAAGCAACAAAATATACGTATGGAGAAACATGGACGAATATTGCCCTGTCCTGCACGCCCCGTGCCCTGCCCCGTCCGTAATCCCGCCGCGTATGCCCATTGCCTACTCTGACGTCATAGCGCTGCGTATTATTTTGTATCGGGCGCCATTCATCCATGATACCATGATTAATGCCGAAAAACTAATTGAATTTGTTCGACTGCACCCAGCCCTATACAACATCGGGGATCCCAAATACTTAGATACTAAGAAGGTAGTGATAAAAGACAATAGATTACAGTGATTGAATATTTTCTTTTGTTATTCATAATGAACAATGATTATTGCATAAAAGTAATGTATTTGTATTTAAGTAATTTCTGTTACCTGGAGAGAAAACAGCTATATAATACAGGTATGTAAATATATGTATAGCTCGATGAAGTCAAGAAAAATAGGTATAATTGGTTTTCATTATCTAAGTTCCTCATAAGGATTCGTCTTCGTGTAGGATATTTTAATAGAAAAATACTCTCCTAATTGTGAAAGCATTAACCAGACATCCAAAGTTTGCAGGTTCGAGTCCCACCTGACTTGAGCCGAGACGATTTATTCTAGAATTTTTCTAATAAAATAATTTATTATATAAGCTAGGATTGAAAAAATATGTAAAAATCTAAAATACTAATAAGTATAAAATATTCCCCATTCATGTTAATACGAAATCGAAATTGAAATATTAATAATTCATTCTTGACGACCGCTTGGTGCAACGGTAACGATATTCTCTTTCGCATCGATGGTCCTGGGTTTGAGTCCCGGAAAGGGCAGATGTTTGTGTGATGAATACGAGCATTTGTACCTGAGTCTAGTATATGTATATCTATCTGTTACCCTAGTATCCATAACACAAGCCTTACAGTGCTTACTTTGGACTAGGGTGATTGGTGTGGATGTAAGAAATATTATTATTATTATATTGTTATTATTTATTGTACAGTGGATTAGAAGTACGAAACTAATAACTTATCAAAACAACTACTTTAATTAAATTATATCTTTACACACAGACACAGACACACTCACATGCACACACACTATACATAAGTAACATACTCTTTTTTAAGATTTACCTGTCAAATTGATTTCAATGTAAATTTTTTTCTTTTAATATAATGTAAGATATGGAAGAGCGGGGCCCTCTAGCACAAGTATTGTTATACTTAAAAGAAGGCCCCAACCCCTATGTTTTTAGTTTAAGTAATTTGAAAGAAATAAAATTGATATTTGATTTTTTTTAACTACGAGTATGTATTATTAATTTTAAAGCAAATTTGCGCCGCCATGATCCATCCCAAAATAAATATGTAAACGCACTATCAACGCCACCTTCTGTAAATAATGCAACCACTTTACATTATGACCATGTTGTTTGATCAGATCATGCCATATCTATATGTTTATTTATTAATATCATCAAGCAATCTCTATTCATTGATTTGGTCAAGACATAATATGATAGCTAAGCAACAGTGTGATATAAGTATTCATGCGATGCCCTTTATAAAATATTCCTATAAACATATTTTCTGATTGCTTAAAAAGGAAAAGAGACAAGAAAGTTAATGACAGTGGATTTAAAAGTGATTTTGTTACGTTTCATTGATGTCAAGCAAGCGATTTTAAGAATTTTAAAACATGCAAAAAAGTTAAAGAATGTAAAAAGTAAAAACGCACTTTAATCACAATTCATCGTTACCTAGAATTAAATTTAAATTAGTGATACAACCTTTGGAATACCTAAAAGACATTTTTACGTAATTCTAGGTATATAAAGTATTTTATTCTTAAACGTGCAGCGCTCAATGGTTGTTCTCAAATATTTATCGCGCAATCCCCACGCCCTCATTCATCTATGCTGCCATATATTTTTCACCGACCGTGATCCATTTAGACCAGGCCGCGGCACTCGTTTACAAAAGGCTTAAACAAAACCCATCTGTTGTAAAGCCGAATTTCATTGGAACGTTTGGTCTGGATTAGGAATTATTGCATATGGAATGGTGTTCGCTGTTTGTAATGGATTGAACGAGAGAGAAAAGAATACGTATTAAAACAGATAGATTGTTTTTTTTTTTCAATATGAGAGGAATACTCTCCCGATGGTGATTGCTTTATGAGCACGACTAAAGTAACAATTATTTAAGACACTTAACGAAGAAAAACTAATTATATTGTGGCCAGAAATCACTTGTTTCTAGTCTAAAAAAGTCATCAAATCCCTAACCTACGTTAAAAAAAATATTTTTCGATTTATTGATCAGTATGACAAGAGAATGGTTTGCCTTGTTTCGTTACCATTTACATGTAAAAATTTACGTTAAATAATTTATTCTGATGGTCAAATAAAATGAAATATTTACAGGTGAGTCATATAAAAGGCAGCATGGCGCATTGTTGAAATGAGCGAGGTAATCTATCAACCGTACTCCTAATCCGGCAAATTTAATTCAAATTAGCGCGCGTCTCCCGGCCTTATCGGAGTTACTCACGGCCTTATTTAAGTTGTTCCAGGCCATATTTAAGTTATTTAAGGCCTTATGCTAAATCACTCCGGTCTCTCATCATGTGAGTATATTTATGAAGTGATTCCACGCATTTACATTATTAACGGTGGTACTTAGTACGAAAACTGCAATTTTAATTAAGTATTTAATGTTATTATCGGCAATTGAATCACATTATACACTCTAAGAAAGGATCTCAAAAGGTACCGGGTTCGAGCAACGGAAAAGACAAATGTTTGTGTGATAAATAAGAACAATATCTATAAATACTACTTATTTGCGTAATACTTATTTAAGTAATATTTATAGAAATTGTTCTTACGCAGTATCGTACGTGTAAATGCATCCGTTACCCTAGTATCCATAAAGCAAGCCTAACAACGCTTCCTTAAGCCGAGGCAAATTGATGCTAATATAAGAAGTATTATTATGATAATAAATGAATAAAGTAGGTTCAAACGATTAAACACACAAAGATGTTTGGTTATCTGTGCTGTCGGCATATAAATCACCCTTGTGTAAACTTTGACTTGAGGAAAGAAGTTTCCTCTTCTGTGAGTCTCCTCACATGGATGGATGGATGAAAACATTGTAGGCAGAGTATATTACAGAATTATGTAATTTTCCTTGGGTACCTATTGTTAAGCTGCAGTTAATACTAAATTTTATTTTGACAGTGGGAAATTACATAATAAACCTAAACATCTTAGGGGGAATTAAAGCAGCTTTTGATTTAATGGGTCAAGGTATTATGACATTCGCTTTTACTTATAACATTACATTTTTAAATTCAGCAGTGTATTTAACTTTTTAACTTTTTATTTATTTAATAAAATAGGGCGTAGGATAAAATTAATCCAGATCTGCTTATAATATACTCGTGATATAAATTTTAATCGCTTATGTTTATTCTTAACATTATTTGCTTTGAATATTTATTAATGTGTTAAATATTTTGTTGAGAAATATGCGAAATTACTTTTATATATTATTCCATTTCATTATGCTAAATGTAAATAACAGGAGTGAGGAGTCAATTCAAAGCCTTTAAAACTGTTGAGCGTGAACAAAATCATTCCGCACCATCACATCTGAATGCATACTGCAGCTTTTGGTATTGACACTGACGCCTTGAAATCCAGCCGAAGCAATGAGATGTTAAATTATTTTTCCCGTGACTCGAACATGTGCGCCTGTCATTCCGAGCATGATAGATAGACGGTCGTATAAAATACTATATGAACCTAGAGACATAGAACATGACATATTTGCCTATTTTTATTTTCTATGATTATAGTAACTTATTTCATTGTATTAAATTAAAGTATGAATAATTGGTATTCAACATATTAGAGAAGCACTAACGTTACACACTTAAGGCTAAAAGGCAACTAATAATACCGAAGTGACCATACACCTCCCGCAAACCACAAAATTTACAGCAGCTTTTTCCTAATTATGATCTTTTACTGCTATCTCCAACACGTTTGCAAAGCGTGGTGACTATGAAACCCCGCTTAAATAGAAATTCGAGGGTTTTCTTGGGGAAAATGCAAGCGTCAAGCGATAACGTTATCAGTTGTCAAAAGCTGTACCTTCGGTCCAACTAGTAGGGGGCCTCCCCACGCTGCGTGGTCCAGTATGGGTCACCATTCGAGAACGTTTCTTCCCCAATGGTTATCAGCTTTGCGAGTGATTTTGGGCTGCAGATTGCTATTTCAGTTTAGCGACTAGAAGAGTTATGTCGGTAAATTTAGTTCTCTTTGAGATAAAAAAATAATTATTTTGGAAATAAAAAAATAAATGGATTCAAAGTTGAGCTCTTTTTTATAAGTGCTTAGACACCTGTGACAGTAGGAATCACTCTTACATGACAAATTGTGTTATGTACAGAATTCCTACAAATACAGTTTTAATTTTATTAAAATCCTTACTCCTTACTAATATTATAAATCGAAAAGTGAGTTTGTTTGTTTGTTCCGCTTTCACGCCGTAACTACTGAACCGATTGCTTTGAAATTTTGCAGACGTTAAGATAAAAGTCCGGATTAAATAATAGGGTACTTTTTATCCTGGAAAAATTGATATTCCCGAGGAAAAACAAAAATATTGTTTGCTTGATGGATGGATTGTAGATGGCGCTGTGTGTCGTTTAAAACAACGTAAAATATTGCAAACGAATATAAACATGTAAATTTAGAAGCTAAATGATACGATAATAAATCCCCGAAAATGAGGAATTCCCGAGGGATGACGTACAGTTTGTTTTATCGTCTAAACTGTTTTTTTTTACATCTACTTATATGTTGCAAACGAATATGAACATGTAAATTTTGAAGCTAAATGATACGAAAATGAATCCTCGAAAATGAGGAATTCTCGAGGGATGACGTACAATTTGTTTTATCGTCTAAATTGTTTTTTTACATCTACTTATCCTGAAATCACTAAAGTCAACGAATTACTAATTGGTATAAGTATTAGTTACGTTATTTAGTTCTTGAGGTATGCGATAGATGGCGCTGGGTGTTTTGTAAAACATGGTAACGATGTTTTTTTTAAAATAGATAAGAAGTGGAATGATAGCTTACGCTATTTAGTTCGTGAGGTATGCGATAGATGGCGCTGGGTGCTTTTTAAAACATGCTAACGATGTGTTTTTTTTTAAATACGTAAGAAGTGGAATGATAGCTTACGCTATTTAGTTCTAGAGGTATGCGAAAGATAGCGGGCGAAGCCGCAGGCGGAAAGCTAGTAAAGAAATATAATGCAAAATTATAAAATTTGTGCTTATTTCGAGTGTAAATGCGTATTTGTGTATGTCTTTATCTTTATTATTATATACAATATTACATTTTGACAATATTAAATTTCGAGCCCCCACACTAGGCTCAGCTTGTCCTGTCCTGTGCGTGTATGTATATCTTCATTATGAAATTAATCACGCAAGGATACACAGAGCGTAGCTCTCTCCATAGCACGCTGAGTGAGTCTAAGCTTGTTTAAGAGGCCAACAGTTAATAACTATGTCTGAGTGATATATGTCACTGACAATACATACTGCTCGAAGAAATTTGGTCTTCAGATTCTGGAGGACTTGGGACAAGAAAATATCGCTACTGAAAATGAAAAGCACCACCTCCTCTATCACTGGAAAATCGTAAAATCATAGCCGATATTACGTGCCACAGAAGGTCGAAGGTGTTCAATCAGCGGCTTGGTAGGCCTCACGGCTGTGGATGGCCGACACGTGTCCTCCTAAAGAGAATCTTGTGGAGGTGGGGAAATGCTAAGGCACCCTTTACTCGTCGTATGCGTCGACACCTGTAACGACTATTAAGATAAAAAAGCCACACTGACCTTGTACTTCCTGAAATGAACTTAGAATAGCTTAGAATTGTTGCACGAGGGCAACTTAATAGAGCAATATAGCATGATGAAATCTAAGATGAAGCGTATTATTTTACCGACCAAGTTATTAATTGAGGCATATACTAAAGCTTGTGATCTGTATAAATAGTGCTAGTACTTGCTAGCAACTCTGAGTCATAGAAACTAGAACTAATATAATAGTGAATGTCTATTTGTTTCATCTAGTACATGAAGATGTTTGCATACGAACTAGAAAATATTAGAGATAAGTAAATAAGATTGTCTCCAGTCTCCACGACTATCCATATTCGTAAGCTGCCCGACAGAGGATAAGCCTTGCCGAAACGACCTCAATAGTTTCTGATAGGATATCTTTTTGAACAATATTGATGATAACTTTTTCATCAGATTGGGAAGTAAGGAAATGATGATGTACAGTTAACCACTCTGATTCCATTTCGGCTGGAGGAGCGAGTGATCGAAAAAGATACAATGTAATAAAAAAGAGATTTAATATTAATTATAAACTTGAATTTCCTAGAACTTGTATTTAATTTAATACTAATCAATATAATACATAAATAGTGTTACACAATAGAAAAGTACAAATATGTATTGTGATTAAAGTTATTAGCATAGCTGGGCATTAACTCGTTAATCCATTAAGCGTTAATTAACGAAGTTAACATTTCTATTAACGGATTAACTTTTAAGTTAGGTTTAAAAAATGTTAACGGACTCGTTACTTCCGTTAAATTATCCTAAGTCCGTTAATCGTTAATCCAGTACCTACTATTCACCAAAAAAGGTACCTACCGCTCATTGTGCCAGAAGTATTAATTACACACTATTATTTTTTATATATTTATACATTATCTTTTTTTGAACTCAACCTATTAACTTTCAGAACCGAAAACAACAGTTTTTGTAAGTAGATCACCAACGCAAGGATATAAAAAATGCAATTTTTATCACATGTTAACGGATTAACGATTAACGTTAACTTGCGTTAAATCTTCGGAAATGTAACGTTTTAACGTTTAACAAGTTAATTTTTTTAGTAACGGATTAATGATTAACGAAGTTAACTTTTTGAATAACGGTGCCCAGCTATGGCTATTAGGTACCTATTTAATATGAATACTCGTTAACTCAAAAGTCAAGAATTTGTATCCAAAGACATACAGGCAATTATTGTGTTGAAATATTGAGATAATAGAAACAAAATAAATGAAATAAATTATTATAATAGAAAAATACTAGAAAAAATCGACTCGGGTCACAAGTGAATTCTCAGGTGGGAATCGAACCCGCAACCTTTGGAAATCCGGTCCAATTTATCTTATAAGATTGCATTGAAAATGCATAAAATATATAAAAATTATAAAACAAAATAAATGAATTTGTGCCCATTATATTAAGTCGTGGTGGCGGAAAAAAATTAACAACCATCTTGTTTCTTGTCTCGTTTGCAATGGTTCGAAATAGATAAAGCATATGAGGCCAGATTTCCGTAAGAAACAATTTTTAAACTAACAAAAAACCTTTTCAAAAGATGCTTTAAAGTATCTCAATCTACGGCCGAACAAGGATCTTTTCATTTTTAAAGTACCTGCCATCTTTTAGTAGATAAGCATGTAAATAACATGCATATGTATTGTTATTTAGATGATTCAATAGTCCTCTTCTTAAATTTCGATACGTTACTTTAATAAAAAATAACTTCTCTAAAATGATTTACACCATAGTCAATAATGAAAATTTTATATTTTTCTTCTCGTCTTTCAGCGCCTATAACGTTTGAAGTTCGGTATGAAATATAAAAAGCAATGTTTTTTAATAAATACCATAAATTGAATCATGGGAGCATTCATTTTGTTCGCATTCTCTAGATATTCCCTGTTTGCTCTGTTATTGGTGCCTTTGGCATCACTTTGATGTCACGTCTAGCTTTGATGAAAAAAGTAATATTGTGCGATTGTAGCAGTACCGTCTGCTGTTGTAATTGGCGTCGTTAAATTCCCGTTTCTCTGATTCTATACGAAACTTACTGACAGCTTTTGGCATAGTTTACAATAACAGCGGCTCTGGTACCAGTTTTTACAATTTTTTTAATAGAAAACTATCGGACATCCCTACTAATATTATAAATGTGAATGTAAGTTTGTTTGTTATGCTTTCACACAAAAACTACTAAACCGATCATCATGAAACTTCGTACATACATTCTTGGAGGTATTAGAAGTAACATAGGATACTTTAACCTGAAAAAAAAAATTGCGGGGCGAGACCTCGGGTAAAAGCTAGTACTGCTATAAGGGAATGAGTAAAAAAGGTGGAGTTATATTTTTCGATTGCGAAAATAGTTTGAATAAATTTATACCAGACCTCCGAAACTGTTTAAGTAAGAACAAGTTGATCTGACAGACGGGTAGACGTCTCTTTTACTTGAATATATAACTTGGTGTTCGAGTTACTCGCAAACTATTCTAAACTTAGTCATACCAAAGTCAAATACACAAATTGACGACTTACTAACTTATTAAACACAAAATGATATTCCATTAACTTGTTAAAAAATATATATTATTAAAAAATATTTAAATTGTTAATAAGTTTAACCATAAATATACATTTATAAGTACATATCTGTGTGTATTTATTGAAATTGACTATATAAAATATAAACTTTCTGGGCTCCTTTTTCATATAAACTAACTAAGCCAAATTTCACGCTCCTTCGTATGCGTGATTTTCTTAAAAAGGGGAACGAAGTTTTTACTTCAAGTATTAATACACTCGGTGGCTCCAAGCCACCGTACTATTTCACGTATCATAGCTTTTATTTTTAGTTTTTATAGGTCGTATAACTTTAAAACACATACCATCTGAAGAATATTTGGTACCATTTCAAATTAATCTTTATGCTCTTAAGGAATAAATAACAGTTTTGCTTAGAAATAGGGTGCGATTGAAATTCTTTCATTACATCTGATATACCTACCCGCTGGGCTGCAGAACGACTTTAATTCAGTCTGCGTGTAACTTCACGTTGTCCGTGTCCCATTTCCACAACTCGAGCGGCTTTGTGTGGGTAGTATCCATTTTATCGAAATAATTGATTCAACAAGTGGATATGTTTAACCCTCTTCAACTTTAAACAAAAGCCACAATTTGGCAACAAACTACTCCCACTTAAAAGGTTTAAAACAAATCCTACGATGATTCTTTGAAATGAATACCCAAATTACGACAAAACATACTAGAAAGAGGTGGGCCTATTTATTTGCTCCCAAGTGTATAAAGATTAAAAACACTTACTTACACAGTTTAACACTTAATTTAGGATTTTTATAGTTATAAAAGAATTAATTCCTTTTATAGCAAGTAAATAAAAAAAAATAGCAGATGTTGACACTTCCGTCAAAATAAGACTTTTACGTCTGTGGTTGGGTTGTGTTTTTTGGCGAATAGGTTTGAATTGAAAATGGTACTCAGGATTTTCAACTCACTAATGAAAACCCTCATATGAGGTTCAAGCTGCGTCTTCCAATAATTCAAAATATAATTATTTGGAAGAGTGCTCTCCCGGATAGCCAGGAGATGTCGGTTCGAGCCAGACACTTAAGAGAAAATGATTTTTTTTAGGGTTATAAATCAAATAGATTTTTCACCCTGTTTAGCGTATTTTGTCTATTCTTATGTCAGTTTTACTTATATCTTATCGTTATTATTATCACAAATAGATCACATCAGTCATGTTATTGATTTGTTAAAAAAAATCTGAGTCAATCAGATCGTTTGTACATAAATAAATTCACACCAAGCCATGTTATTTCATATGGAACCATATTTTATTTAAGCACACTCATAAAACGAAGCATACGCCATAACTGATAGGTTACTGAATATTTAATACATTTAGAAATATTTCTTTATTTTGTAGCCTTAAAATGCGATATTTCTTATATAGTAAAAATACATCTCTATTTATAGAAGTACCACCGTATTATATATGCAATGAATAATATTTAACACACTTTTTAACTTAACAATAAGATAAATGATTGCTTATTTTTTTGAAGATAAGACTATTTTTCTCAAAGCATTAATCGCCATAGAACATTAAAAAAAATGCTCTTTTTTGTTCAGTTTCAACGTCACGCTTCAATTAAAAGGCATTTAGTCTTCAAATTCCCTGTACTAATAAACTTGTGCCCTTTGACAAATGATAATTTCGTTGGTGTTTACTTAACGCTGTGGTTCGCGATAGGTAGCACGGAATACAGCAATTAGTAACCGGTCACGAAAACAATTTTTATACGCTAACATTATGGACGTATTTTATTTTCAATTTACTCGTGTTAATCGCTTTTATGTCTATAGACAGATAGACATTTTTGATTGAACTGGGAGCTGTTATTAGGTGTTAAAAATATGTTAACTGTGAATATATCACTAAAACCACACATAAAATCGATAGCGCTTTCGATACTATTGACAATGGTGACGTCATACCATACAATGATTAACTTTTCGACCTCGCGCTAACATTATGTTTCTTAAAAGAGAAAATAGTCCACTATCTAGTCTTACTGATGCACTTTAATAGATCAGTTGTTTATTACTGGTGCACTAAATGACGCTTCTCACTAAATTATGGTGCGTAAAGTAATACACGGTATTTTTGTTGGTTAAAAGGTACCTAGATAATGCTTAGCTTGATATTATCCCTACTAATATTATAAATGTGTATATAAGTTTGTTTGTTATGCTTTCGCGCAAAAACTACTAAATCGATAATCATGAAACTTCGTACGTATATTCTTGGAGGTATTAGAAGTAACATAGGATACTTATAATTGAAAAAAAAAATGCGGGTGAAGCCGCGGGTAAAAGCTAGTAATATTATAATTCAGAATATTATATAGGTACAAAACAAAACTTATTGGAGGTTTCATCGACGTAGTTTGATGCCTACACCATCATACACGTTTTTCTTCTCTCTCAATCTGTAGTTTCGGGCTATATATGTTATACCTATGTTACAAATGAGGGACTTTATTTTTCCTTTCACCTAATTTTGTAGATAACGATGTTGATTGTCCAATTAAGTATTTGTTAATTTTGGTATAAATGTGATAACCATTGGTAAATTGTTCAAATAAACGAATAATAATAATAATACCTATATTTTAACTCAGAATCGAATTAATGAATGAATGATTTTGACGGCAATTTAGTAAGTTCTGGCGTCTGATAATGTGATACATGTATATCAAAATAACCGGCGCCAGAACCGGCTAAGTTTTCGTCATAATTCACCGCTACAGTTAGTTTTAATCAGTCGTTAGGAGTAAAACTCCCGGAGGCATCGTTACAAATGGCAACTTTGTGCCATTCCTCCCGAATACAATCCAGATGGTTTTAATAGCTTTTTAACACAATTACAGCTAGCGTTACACTGCACTGTGCTGAAGCATAGTTATGTTTATTATTATATACCGTCGCATCGAGCAGTTTAATGTTTACGTATCACTGGACTTTTATTTTAAAGGTTTTTAATGGCAAATTGTAGCTGTAACCTATCCATAAAATGTCTCCTAATTGAAATTCATTTATTTTTGATACTACATAAGTATTTTAATTTTGTATCTCAAACACATTGCAAAACTGTTTACGTTTATATGAAATATATTTAGATTTATTTTACATTACGATTTCGTAAAGACTACAACTAGACATTTTCCTAGAAGTTTATTTCGTGAATCTATATCGACCAATTGAGCTGTATCTAAAGATTTTGTTGAATTACCTTTGCCTGCTTTAATTCGATACAACAGTAATTGGCCTAGCTGAAAGGAGTTTTTTGACGTGATAACGTCTTATAAATTGGTTGCGGCTGGGAGTCACTTATGAAAAAGTGTAACGCTCGGTAACGTTACGATGAGTCACCGAACGAGAGAGAGGCCCGCCGAATGCCTTGCGTCTCTCTCCCACTCAACTATGATCGGTCTGCCGCGCGCATTGTGCAATTTAATTATATTCATATCAATAAATATTCTACCGAGAAAAAGACGTTGTCACGTAAAATCTTCGCCCGTAAAACCGACTTTACAGGCAAAAAAAAAAAAAAAAAAAAAAAAAAAAAAAAAAAAAAAAAAAAAAAAAAAAAACGACTTTTTTTTTGAGTTTTTTGCATTTACAATGCAATATTTCTACAAGATATAAAATACGCACGTAAAAAACAATTACGCCTCCGAGCCCTCGAATGGGATTGGGCGTAATTGTATTTTATAACTTGTAATACTTGCGTTATAGACACTAGAGTAACGGGTAGAGATCCACATATCATAAGTAGACATATAATACTCCTCGAAATATATTTATATAACGGCGCGCGAGTGAATTTAATCGATTCGTGAGGATATTTCCGAACGATTGTTGTAATTTTTGATTTGGAGCGGGTAACACCGGATGGGGTTGTGGGTGTCATGGCGGCGTTGCTGTCACTTGTCGTGTGGCAGCTCCGCGGTGCATACGTGCAAATTCATCGGCTCTAAATCCAAGTCTATTATTAAAATCGTTAACTGTTTTCTTTATATTTTGTAGTGATCATTAATTATACGTTGATTGTAATAGTCTGGCGTTCTTATTTTAATAATTAGTGCACGTTTAAAGATGATTAATAACGAAGAGGTAACGGATCAGTCATGTCAACCGCTCGTGCATCCGTTATCAGAAGTGGGATGCTCAAAAGCAGCGCAGGAACAGCCCACAGGTCAGAGTATTGATAATTATTTGAGTGTTAGTGAAAATTACGATTGGAAAAAATTATTTGAAATACAACAACGTCAAATGATGGAATTGATTCGTGCTATTAAAGAACCTAATTCCGATGACAACAAACTTACTCTTCCTGAATTCAATCCCGAATTTCATGATAGTGACGCCCGAGCTTGGTGCAACACGGTAGATTTGTGCATACAAGACAAACAATTAACGAGTAGTAAATTAATAATTACGATGAGTAAAGCGCTTAAAGGCTCTGCGGCTACATGGCTATCTCAGAATACTTTCCCTGGAATAACATGGCCTCAGTTAAAGGATTTGTTTCTTGCCCGATTTGATTGTGTTGAAACTCCCGCGGCAACTCTATACAAACTTTTCAATGAAAATCCCAAAGAAGGAGAATGCTTGTCTGCCTACGCGAACCGATTTTTAAGTAAAATATTAAGTCAATGGAAATACTTTTCAGTTGAAAAAATAGCGATAGCTGTCACTATGGCACATGCAGCAAAAATCGAACCGAGGCTACACAGACTAGCCTTTACTACGGAAATCGATACAAGAACTAAGCTACAGCAAGAATTGATGGCATTCACATATCGCAAGAGAGGGCCTTCTGTACAAGACAAATTAACTGCGCCTAGTGACGCAAAGAAGCCGAGGATGGAGCAATCGAGACGTTGTTATGGCTGTGGAAAATTTGGCCATTTGGCAAATGAATGTGCCACTAAAAGTGAAAATTTTGTTAATTTTCGGTCTCAGTTTTCAGGTAACAATGCACCAACCCAATCAAAGGACAGCATTTTGAAGAAATCGTCGACGCAGATTACCTGTTTCTACTGCGGTGAGCAAGGCCACATCGCGACACATTGCCAAAAGAAAGAACTAAACGCTGGCGATACACGAGTTGAACGACGAGTGGATATCTGCGCTATCAAGCCATCTATTGGCATACTGTCAACTGAATCCGGTGAGCAGTTTTCATTTTGTTTCGACTCTGGTGCAGAGTGCTCTTTGATTAAGGAAAGTGTGGCTAATAGTTTCCCAGGCAAGCGAATGCAAACTACGGTTACTTTATTAGGTATAGGTCAGTCTAGCTTACAATGCCATGCTCAGATACTTTCGATAGTATCGATACAAGGGTACTCGATGCAATTATTATTTCACGTTGTGTCAGATAGTTGTATTTCTTCCGCTATTATGATTGGACGGGATTTACTTGGATTAGGATTCTCAATAGAAATGTCTGAAAATGAATTTTCATTAAAGAAAGTTAAGGTAGTGTCGGTTTGTGAGATAGGAGTTGAAGTAAATGATTTAAGCTCTATTGACAGTGATATCTCTAACGAATATAAAGAACAATTAGTCTCATTACTTAAAGATTATTCCAAATATTTTGTGGTGGGTACCCCCACTGGTAGAGTTATTACGGGCAAACTGGAAATAAGATTAATTGATTCCAATCGAACTGTGCAACGTCGACCTTACCGACTTAGTCCCGATGAAAGACAAGTGGTGCGCTCTAAAGTCAGGGAACTTTTAGAGGCTGGTATCATTCGGGAGAGCTGCTCTCCTTTTGCTAGCCCCATCTTGTTGGTCAAAAAGAAAGATGGTACTGACCGTCTTTGCGTAGACTACCGAGAGTTAAATAGCAATACAGTGCCAGATCGCTACCCACTACCTTTAGTAAGTGATCAAATACAGCGCTTGGTAGGAGCTCACTTCTTTACATCCCTAGACATGGCCAGTGGATATCACCAGATTCCTATCCAAGAAGAGTCGGTCGAGCGCACGGCCTTTGTAACACCCGATGGGCAATTTGAGTACTTGGCAATGCCGTTTGGTCTTCGAAACGCTCCTTCAGTGTATCAACGAGCGATAAATAAGGCCCTTGGTAGCCTGACTGAGTCGTTTGCCGTAGTTTACATAGATGATATTATTATTCCATCCCGAAATGTAGAGGAGGATATTGATCGCTTACGCCACGTTTTGAAAGCACTCACAATAGCCGGGTTTTCTTTGAATTTAAAAAAAATCTCTTTTCTTAAGAATCAAGTAGAATTCTTAGGATACCATGTATCTGCTGGTGAAATTAGACCAAACCCAAGAAAAATAAAAGCCCTAGCTGAATTAGCACCACCTCAAACCGTTACTCAACTTAGGCAATTTATAGGCTTGGCGTCTTATTTTCGAAAGTTTGTCAAAGACTTCTCTCAAAAGACAGCCGTTAAGCACTTTCGCCACTATTTGCAAGGACGAAAGTTTGTTGTAGTAACTGACTGCAATGCGGTCAAGGCCTCCAAATCTAAGATAGACCTTACTCCCCGTGTCCACAGATGGTGGTGTTTTCTGCAAGCATTTGAATTTGAGGTCGAATACCGCCAGGGTAAGAATATGGGTCACGTTGATTTTCTGTCTAGAAATCCACTACCAGAACCTAAGCAGTGCATTAAAAAGATAGAGCAGAAACGAGTCTATCTTACGGAAATTTCTGAATCTTGGTTGCAGGCGGAGCAACGAAAAGATGAGGAGATAAATGATATTATTGTTAAGCTTTTATCGAATGAACTTTCGGACGAATTAGCAAAAACTCACGAGATAAGGCGGGATGTATTACATCGAAAGATAGAACGTAACAAAAGGAGTGTATGGCTGCCAGTGGTACCAAAGGCTTTCCAATGGTCTATTATAAATCATGTCCATGAAAGCATAATGCACTTGGGTTGGGAGAAAATATTGGAAAAGGCCTTTTGCCACTACTGGTTTCCAAACATGAACCAAGTACGTAAGAAGATTCGTAGATAATTGCATTACTTGTAAGATGTCAAAGTCACCTTCCGGAATGGTTCAGGCGCAACTCCACCCGATTCCAAAGGTCTCAACACCATGGCATACAGTCCACATGGATGCTACAGGAAAACTCAGCGGCAAACGAGATACCAAAGAGTATGTGTTCGTTACTATTGACGCCTTTACAAAATACGTTCTTCTGTACCACACTTTGAAAATTGATGCTGATAGTGCTATTACGGCTTTAAAAATGAGTGTGTCTATTTTCGGTGCACCTACGCGTGTGATAGCGGATCAAGGTAGATGTTTTGCAGGAAAGGAATTTAGGGATTTCTGTGTAGCGCATAACATTAATTTACATCTAATCGCCACTGGTTCTAGTCGTGCTAATGGGCAGGTAGAACGAGTTATGTCTACTTTAAAGAATATGTTAACAGCCGTTGAAATAGGAAATCATAAATCCTGGCAAACAGCATTGCCTGAAGTCCAGTTAGCTATAAATTGTACCATAAACCGAACTACTAAAGCAAGTCCCCTCGAACTTTTAATCGGAAAGGTTGCGAGACCGTTAGAGTTGATGACGCTTGATACAGGGGAAGTAGAAGTAGAACTGAACGTTATAAGGGAACAAGCGTCTAGAGCAATAGAGGATAGTGCTAGTATAGAGAAAGCTAGATTTGATAAGAGCAAAGCAAAAGTAAGGAACTTCAAAGTAGGTGATTACGTTCTATTAGAGAACCATGAGCGAAACAAAACAAAGCTGGAGCCTAAGTTCAAAGGCCCGTTTCTAGTGGCTGAAACGCTTGATGGTGACAGATATCTGCTTAAAGCACTGGACTCTAATCGGACGTATAAGTATGCGCATGACCGTTTGCGGCCAATGCCTGAGTGTTACGTTCCTTTAGAGTTGAGTGTTGGTTTGGAAATGCCAAGAAATAGCCTAGAGTCAGAATGTTCCGTTAACGGCGCTGGTGAGTAATGATTCTTATTTCAACAGCCTGTATGACACCGTTAGCATGTGTGGCACCGTTAGCCTGTGTGGCACCGTTAGCCTGTGTGGCACCGTTAGCCTGTGTGGCACCGTTAGCCTGTGTGGCACCGTTAGCCTGTGTGGCACCATAAGCCTGTGTGGCACTGTAAGCCTGTGTGGCACCGTTAGCCTGTGTGGCACCATAAGCCTGTGTGGCACCGTTAGCCTGTGTGGCACTATAAGCCTGTGTGGCACTGCAAGCCTGTGTGGCACCATAAGCCTGTGTGGGACAGTAAGCCTATGTGGCATCATAAACGTATGTGGCACAGTAAGCTGTGGTCTTTGTATTTTGTGTGGCATTTGTGGCCTGTCTAAGCCTATGACCGTTGTAGTTTGTTCCTACATACTGTGTAACTGTGTTATTTGAGACCTCAGTGGTTGATGTTTATTATTCTGTCCATTGGGTCAGAATGACCGAGTGTGTGAGCGTGTGAGTACAATGACGCTACTAATTGTTCCCAGGTAATGGTGAGACACAGACACACGAGGACGTGTGAAGATGCAGGACGGCCGTAACGGCGCGCGAGTGAATTTAATCGATTCGTGGGGATATTTCCGAACGATTGTTGTAATTTTTAATTTGGAGCGGGTAACACCGGATGGGGTTGTGGGTGTCATGGCGGCGTTGCTGTCACTTGTCGTGTGGCAGCTCCGCGGTGCATACGTGCAAATTCATCGGCTCTAAATCCAAGTCTATTATTAAAATCGTTAACTGTTTTCTTTATATTTTGTAGTGATCATTAATTATACGTTGATTGTAATAGTCTGGCGTTCTTATTTTAATAATTAGTGCACGTTTAAAGATGATTAATAACGAAGAGGTAACGGATCAGTCATGTCAACCGCTCGTGCATCCATTATATATATATTTCTTCTTACGCTTTCAGGTAATAATACCCATTTTTTCCCATAAACATCTGCCCTTACCAATACTCGAACTCAGAACCGTCGATCGATACGAAAGATAGAGTATCGCTACCGTGGCACCAAACTATCATCAAAAACGGTGTTTACAACGCGTGACTGGCATCCTGAAAATACGACTCCTGAATTAAATTTCAATAATTATACATTAATACAAATCCATGGAAATGCGTTAATAAATTCGCAACAAATATTCATGAGTCATCTGTTATTACTTTTCCATTTTAATAATAATGAGTTTCACACATATTTTTTTATCTGACACTGATAGTATTGGGCTTTGTTTCTGAAATTTAAAATTCTCTGCAAAAGGTTCACGTAATTGACTTAAAACAAAAGTATATAAAAATAAAAGAAAAGTTCCCATAAACTATCAAAGTCTTTAAAACTGAAGAAACGTATTAAATAAAAAATGACAGTTACTCTATGTGTTGCTACTTACAGAGCTGTAAAAATTAAAAAGTGTATCATATTATAATTCTAAATGATACTTTAGAATACAGTAAGAAGTATTATTATTTAATAGTTTAAAAAATAAATACCTATACACTTGTCAGTCTACGGTAGCAATTGCTATCAGTCTCTACTGACCAGGGGTGTTGGCTATCGAATATATAATTGCTACCAGGGGGTAGCAATTGCTACTATGTACCGTACATATTCAATGTACCGTACATATTCAATGTACCGCGTGGCCTGCTGTTTTTTTTAATTACGATTAATTTTTGAGTTACAGAAATCCAAATATTCTGTGGTGGATTCTTTATTTAATCAGCTTTACGGTAGTATTATTGTTTGGTCCTAGCTTCATTTTTTAGCTATAAAATGGCAATTTTATCTAAGAGTCCGACATTTTTTTCACAATTCGCGCAGCATTGGGACTGTTGAGACGAGTGGGGCGTGCGGTAGCGGACTGACAAGTAGATAAGTCAGGAAATGTAAGTCGGAAGTTTTCAATTTGTATCATTTAATTATCAAAAAATGGAAATATAAGTAAGTAACAGCTCATTTATATTGTTGACATATTACTACGTTTTTTTCTATAACATTCTCGAAGTGATTTAATTACTATAAATTTTCCCTAGCATAATTACAAGAAGTGCTCCATGGTGGGTGGGCTCCCGTAACCCAATCCCAATTATATCTGCCGTAAAGTTGCTATTATTATTCTCTACATAGACACTCATTATAGAGGCACACTCATTATCAGGCCGTAAACGAAAGCCTATGGAACAGAATCCGATCATGCCAGTAATAAAACAACTGTAATTATAATATTGTGACTGAGAAACTTTTAATGGAAGATGCGGCGTTATGCGTACTTAATGTAAAGAAATAAAAATATTTACTACAGTAAGTTTATTTAACTGTAATTTTTGCGGGTTATGTTATTACAAATATTCGGTGCACAACTCCTTATGTGCGTTAAATTTTTTACAAAAATCTTTCATTATAGTGTAATGGTGTTAAAAAGATAAAGTATTTTGTCGCAAACTTTCAAATAACACAAAATTTTACAGTTACGGGTTTAACTACTTACATCAACATTTTCTACATTAATACATATTTATAATTAAAATAAATATTTTACTTGATTATTAATGTTCTACTAAACATGGCAAAAAAAAGAAGTTACATTAAAAGTAAGAAAAACTTACCACAAATATCATGCAATACTGATTTCGTGAGATTTTTCCCTAAATGTAATTAATTGATAACTGAAAAATATGATTAGAATAAATTCATAAAAAAGGATAAAGCTGAAAATTCTTTCAAAATTGACCAGTAACATTAGTCACCAGGCTACACCCTGTCAGTGGTATTGTAACCCTTGTTATTTCAATTTACTGGGCATCCGCATTTCGTATTCGACTTCAATACAACGACCCTTTTTAACATACATTTGATCGAGCTCCCTCATTAACATATAGACAGGGACCGACAAAATTCGTTATCCAAATTGTACCTCCTTTTTTGCTCTCGGAAACGCCCCAAAGATAAATTAAAGAATTTGTTAGGCCCTGTGACCAACGAAGCGACATATACAACCTCTGGTCCGATGTGAATTGGAAGGTGTTACCAACTAATAATTTATTTTTTTCCTTATTTGTTTTTAGAATACAATTGGACTTACAGTATATGGTTCCTTTCTTTTACAAGATTACAAATTCCAGTAGGTTTCCAGTGTAATCAAGCTTAACAGTGCCTAGCTTTTATGTTATTTAATAATTTATTTAATTATTTATATAATACAGGAAAACACATAAGATTACAATCGTACAAGTTAAGTTATAGAGCTAAGTTCAGAACCAGAACATTTTCCTTTAGCGTGTTCTCACAGCAGCATTTATATACTGCCAACCGTTAGCTACAACGTCGCTAAGCCTCTTTTTGAGTTCTAAATGCCTGCATATTTAAAAAAAATCTCATCCAACCTGTCTAGGAATTATATTTCTACTAAGTACTTATACTTTTTTAAATAGTTCTAACAAAAACATCAATTTTCAATGTTATTTGCGTTTAATAATCACAAAAAAATATTTTGTGGTTAAGCGAAGCGACCTTTTGGCTGACGGACGGCAGCATAGTTAGAGTAACAACATAGTTACGGTTTACAACCGCATTAAAATAGCATAAACACAATTACAATAGTTGATGAAGTAGTGAACTTAAACTAGGCTAGTAAATGCAAATATAATATGAGAAACCAAAACCAGAGTAATAAAAAGCAAACAACAGAGCATAACAGCAGAATACACAAAATTGATAACTAGTTAATGTCCCTGAGAAATCCTCAAGACAAGTAAAAAACGAAAACTAACCGATGAGAGGTTAAAAATGTCGAGGTTAGAACAACATCCACTATACTCTTTATAAAGACGACATGTTAAATCAAAGTTTGGTTATAGGATATTTTATTACGATATAGAGATATAGAAATGCATTAGCTCCAATAAATGTGCGTCGATTTTTGAGAAATATGATATTAAACAATTTAAACCTCTGATCATACGGTTACTGTTCTCTTCTACGACCGCCTCGTGTGAATTTTGATTCTTCTTCTTCCAGTGCCTCTCCAACTAGTGAAGGCTGGTTGTCAGCTCCTTACCTTGTCTTTGGCGAGTTTGAAAAGCTCCGCGACACTTGTAATTCTGGGCCAATCCCGGATATTACGCAGTCACGACTTTTACTATGACCAACAGCTCTTCTTCTAGTCACGAATTTTAATTGGGTAGATTTAATTGCCATCTACATGCACGGCATAATGAGAATATATGATTAAACCATACTCAAAAGCACTAATTATTATCAACAAACAGTATCACATTACGTGTTTCTTAAGATATCTTAGCGTATTCCATAATAATTACTGTAAATCTAAACCGTAGACCGTAGATTAAACTAATATTTATTATAAATAAATGGTGAGCGAACTGGTAAACCTGTTATATTCTAAATGTTGTCACATTATTGATACATTTGTGTTTTTACATATGGTAACACATTTTTGCAAGTTGTTACGGTGCTAATTTGATAGTCACTCACTTATAGCGGGTCCAGACATGCGTTAGGTGTTATGTAACTCGGATCTTGTTCAAGACCTGTTTTTATAAGTACGAAACATAAAATTTAATATACAGAAAAACAAAACAAAAATGTTGAAAAATATGACATCATTATCGTTGCTATCCACTATAGTCAAAATATATTTATAATTAATGTGCATCGTTTGCGATTGGTAGCCAGAACCAACGAACCTCACCGTTGTTGTTGTGGTGAATCGGTCAAACCCGTTGGTTACCACGGTACTTCATATGCTGGGGGTGCTGGTCGCATCTCTCGTCATTGTTACCTGAACGACATCCACCTTCGAGCTTTCTTGTCACTTAATTTACCGGTTGTTTTGGAGACAAGTTGTATCTTTCGAAAAGACCGGATGGAAAATCACTTGTTCTCTAGCGGTCCATCTTTAATTTGGGATGCAACCTTTTTCGACACTCATGCATCATCATACGTAGCCGCTACATCGAAGGAAGCCGGGGCTGCTGCACCAAGTGCAGAAAATTTCAAAGTTCGAAACGTGCAGCACATGCAAGCAGTTACATTTTCCATTCCGTATGGAGACTATGAGTTCATCTAATTCATGAAAGCCTCTTTTTCAAAAAGTCGGTTTCGACCTAAACGGTCGAAATTGAAGCGACTGTAGACAAAGGAGCGGCAGGTTCTTTGACCAACGTATTACATAGACGATGATTTTTTTGTTTTTTATATTTCTTTAAGTTTTAGTTGAGATTCATACTTGTTCATTTTTGTTGTATCTAATTTGAGTTTCTCACAAAATTCAAATAATATTTTCAATGAATTTAATTGGAATTTAAGCTCACATGGATCAGCTTCAATGCCGCAATGTCTGTTACGCCATAACTTCCCGAGTTCTTAACCGATTTTATTTTTTTTTTGTGTGGAATCAAATCAACAGGTTTAGAACCAGAGTGTTCCGAATTTTGAAATTCGCAAAAATTCCCATGGATTTTTTTTTTTTTTAGGTATTACGCTCCGCTCCAATATATGGTGCTAGCATAGCTTTATGCTTAGCGACTGCATCTCCTAGTAGAATAAAAAGTACATTTTTGGGGACTACAAGTACACTTTCTTTATTAGAATGATTTATGGTAGTTCCAAACGTCCAAGCGTACAATATGTTATCAACAGTACTTTTGTAAACTTTTTTTTAAGTTTGAAATAATCGAAACACAATTTGTCTGTCGGTTAGTATAAAAAATCAATAATTCATTTACTTTGGAACTAAACGATGTTCAATTAAACGATGTACTTTTTGCAAATCGGCAATCCTGAAGGAACCGTCAATGCCGTAAGACAGGATGTTTAATTTGTATGCCTCGAGTGAGTTTTTATCACCGAGTAGCCAAACGGAGGAGAGAACCACATAGCTCCGCCGTATCCCAGGGGAATGGATATGCATAAGGAAGATTTCTTCAACAAGAATAAATTATAAATGTAGTAACGTTACTATTTTCATCTTGTTAACTGTTAATTTCTTGTATTGAATAACATGACATTTTGAAAAGTAAGAGGAAAATGCGTTGTAAAAATTAAATAAGAAATAGTGCCGACGAAATACCTTACATGTTCAATTATAAAACTTGACACTAAAACAAAAATAATCGCCAAGCTGGAAATAATCGTTCTTCTCAAGTAGGAAATGAAATATATTTAATTTTTAAAATGAACAAAAAAATATATCAAAAATTAGAAAAGCTGCTATTATTCACTGATTTACAAACACTCGAGTCATCCATCCACATAACAATATTTACCTATTAAACTTATCAATATTGGTTCATTACGTAACGAGTAAATACAAAAAAATAATATTTATTTATTACTTTACTGGCTACAGTCGCTTTGTTGTAATTTGTTTCTGCAGCTTCACTACACAAATAAGTCGAAACCTACTACGAGCCAGAAATGCAAATAAACTGTCTACTCATTTATTGAAAAATATTTCCACCTAAGAGCATTCGAATGCCGCAAAAGTTGGTAGAGAAATAACATTTTCCGCGGATAAGAGCATACATTATTTATATAGGGTGCGATATTGTTCGGTATCTTTTGTTTACCGTGTAGCTCTATCCTTCGGGAACTGAGTTGGTGGCATAAATTGAATTATCAGGCCGCGAACAGCGTCGTTTGACATCGCTGTGTCCAGGGACTGAAGTTATTGAATTTATTTACATACTTATATGGGCACGTAAAAAAGGTTTCTGAGAACTGCCATATACCCGCTGGCGAGGCTCCTATATAGTTCTGTAATTTATGACAGTGTGAACTTTTGTTCTTACGACTAGTTCGATATGGGTTCCCTTAACTTAAAAGTTATATTTGTAGTAGTTATCTACAAACGGTATCAAGAATATCACTACTGAAAATTCTTGTAGGTAGTATATTTTAGAACCTGAAGACATGACATTGTTGGCGTCAGCTTAAGGAAGAATTCGACGATTCTGCCAAGTGACGGTAGCTCAATTGAAAGAGTATTAATCCAGATAACTAGAGGACACAGGTTCGAAGCCCGCCTGGCATCTGACTTATGTTGTTTATTTTAGTTAAGATAAAAAATCTCGCTGTTTAATGACAAAATATATAATCATTTATTTTTTTTTGTAAAAATCCGTAAAAAAGTGTTTTATTCAAATATATAATATGCGCGGAAGTGTAAGAACTAATTAGACTTATACTATAATATAATGAACCGGAAGCCTAGAGTGGTAGAGCATCACTAGGATTGTCTTTTTTCATATATTCGACAAACCTGAATTTACAATAACTGATTGGTCACAGAGACATTAATTACTTAAAGTCCTTGATTTATTTTTGTAAGGTTAGTATAAAAAAGTAGTTAAAGTGACAAAAGTATATGACATAAGACATATCGTATCGAAAATCTTTTTGTAGATATTAATGTGTTCTCTAAAAATGTAGCGTATTATTTTGTTGTATCGCCAAAAGAAGCGTACGCAATTTTTTTAACCTTGAGATAAAAAAATTGCGTACGCAATATTCAATTTGATAGAGCTCGAAACCGTCCTTTCGCTTGTTGTTCCATATAATTAAAGGGAATATTCATTATAATAATTAAGTGTCAATTCCTCGTTGATATTATCAAGGCAAAATTATACATGCTTAAGAAGCATATGTAGACAGAGAATAAAAGACGGTATGTCAAATTTGTATTAGTCTAAAATAAGTGAAGAAACGTACAACAACAAAATTTTTCAGCGGATAACGAATGGTGAACTACTGCTACTACTAATAACTGAAAGCCTGAAACAACTCAGAAGATTTACTTCGACGTTGGATTTCCAAATTCTGATTATTTGTTCGTTAGTAATAAATTTACATTAAATCTAGTTCTTAACTATCTACCGAAAAGGTCTTGCAGCATTTGCAAAGTAGATTTTCCCTTTTATTCTGTCATTTAGATAAAATTTGATGGCTGTTAACTGAAAAAGCGGAGAGAGAGAGAGAGACTGGAGAGAGCTATGCTTGGTGTTTCCCTACGCGATCGAATCAGAAATGAGGAGATCCGTAGGAGAACAAAAACCGCCGACATAGCTCAAAGAATTGCGAAGCTGAAATGGCAGTGGGCAGGACACATAGCAAGGAGAACTGATGGCCGTTGGGGCGGAAAGGTTCTCGAATGGAGACCGCGTGCCGGACGACGCTCAGTGGGTAGGCCCGCTACGAGGTGGACCGACGATCTGGTTAAGGTCGCGGGAAAACGCTGGATGCGGGCAGCACAGGACCGATCGTTGTGGAGATCCTTGGGGGAGGCCTATGTCCAGCAGTGGGCGTCGTACGGCTGATATGATGATGATGATAAATCATCATATCAGCCGTACAGTCATACAGTAGTACGTACATCATCAGTCTTGATGATGAACTGAAAAAGGGTCTGTGAATTTCTTAAAAATACTCCAGGCTTTGAATGAATAAAGCTTTCACCACGTAGTATAACTATGAGTAACTAAAGCAACCGGTCGTCTAAAATTTTATAAATTTATTTTCGAGTTAGTTTTATCGCAGGAAGTTCAGAGTCGCCACCTATAAAATTTTGGTATGACCGACAGTAAAACAAATGTCCTCAAAAGTATAAAAAAGTTTGGTTCACTTTTTGATGACACCTCCCGGTTAATCAATAGCATATTTTAAATAAATAGTAAATCAGAGATTTCGCAATAAAATATTTTTTTATTATTATTTAAAAAATGATAAATGTTATAAACTTTCATGGTAACCGTAAATAACTTAAAATTTTCCGTAAAATTTTCACCGTTAATAACTTATATGACTATAATGTACGTGCATTATAGTCATATAAGTTATTTACGGGATTGTTACCACGTACCTTATTTTTAGCGAGTTTCCCATATTACGGCACCGTTGCAAGCGCCATGATCACGGAGCAACTGAAGTAATTGCGGGTAGGCTGTTATTGGCAGACATATCAGTCTACCCTCCGACGAAGTCTTTTATTGCGTTCGATACCCGTACCATTGTTCACATTCTCACTATTCACTCGAAACTGTTCTCAACCCACATCACTTACAGCTTACTTGCTCCGTGATCATGGCGCTTGCAACAGTGCCGAAATATCGGAAACTCACTAAAAATAAGGTAAATGGTAGCAATCTCGAAAATAACTATATTAACTAATGTTATTTTTAAAACAAACCTTGTTTCATGACATTACATACTTTCATTATATTTGCTATGATCTCACAACGTAAATCAAAGAGATTGTATCAAATCCGCTCGTATAATATTATCTATTATAATTTATCTTGTTGAAATAAATGTCGCTCATTAATAAGTATTTCTCGTATGCAAAATATAGGGCTTTGACTTGATTTTACCGCAATTGTGCTAATTGAATAGACGTCAATAGATTAAAAGGAAAAGCTAGTACAAACTGACTATTGAAAAATCGATAGTTCCCACCCGAAACCACTTATAAAATCGTTAGTGCTATGTAGTATTGTAAGGTCGATACTATCAATTCATAAACCACGATAGCATAGATAGCATTGTTGCAATTGAAATAGGTGTTTTAAAATAATTAATTAAGTTTTATATGTAACTAGCTGACCCAGCCACGCGTTGCTGTGGCATTATGTATTATTATTTTTCTTAAATAAAAGTTTTGTTTTTTAAATTAAAGTAGCCTAAGTTACTCCTTATTACATCAGATATCTGCCAATAAAAGTCCCGTCAAAATCGGTCCAGCCATTTCAGAGATTAGCCGGAACAAACAGACAGACAAAAATTGTAGAACATGTTATTTTGATGTATGTAACGTATATATATTCATATGCATGTAGTAAAAAAAGGTTATTTCAATATTACAAACAGACACTCCAATTTTAATTATATGTATAGATTGGTCTCTTCTTATCCCTTAACTTCGAAGGAGTTATTTTTGACGTGACAACGTCTTATAAATTGGTTTGCCGGGTGACACTTCAAGAAACTGCGTTACGCTCCGCTCACGTTATGCGCTTACAATGAGAGCGAGTGAGAGGCACGCGTCCCTTCCACTCGGGCATGGTTAGCCCGCCTAAGAGCGAGAGAGACAGACATAAAAAGTGGAAGGGACGCGTGCCTATAAATTAATGTTTTAAATATAATTCTCTGTATAAATAAATGTTTTAAATTGTTACTATTATTTCATCCTTCTTCCTACTATACGAATGAGTATTCACATTAAAATTATTTTACCACTCAAACTCGTTGTCACGTAAAACTTTCGCCCGTATACCGACTTTACAGGCAACCAACCAGTTTTTTTTTACTTTATTTTATTGATATTAAAGTGTTCTTTAATATCCAAAAGAAAGAGGGAAAAATATAAAAAAGTCTGTTTATTATACTTTTTGATCAATCAAATGTATATTAAAATGCACATTGCTAAAGATGAAGAAAGGCTACTACTGCAACTAATAAAATTAAAAATATTAAAACTTCTTCGGAAAAGTAAAACAAACTTTATATGTAATAAGAATAACCATTAGATTAATAAAAACAATAATTTTGAAATGATCATTCTAATAAGCAACATTTTTATAAAATGAACAGTCCTATTACGTATAGTGTAGTTTTACTTACAATAAATAATAAATCAAATGATAATACTCGGCCAGGTACCGAGGAGTAGGTTCTAGTCCGACCTCACACCGAGACAAGTCAATTTTTTAAATTCAGTCAAATTTTTTAATTAAAAAAAACAGGTTTTCTTTATATAAGATGACTAGCTTTCCGCCCGCGGCTTCACCCGCGTGGAATTCGGTTATATTGCGGTATAAAGCACAACTATAAGAAAACTTCTCATTCCCACGGAAACATCTAAGAAGCGCGATGTAACGCTGGATACAAAATTCATATAATTCATTCCACTTCTTACGTATCTTAAAAAAACACTTCGTTACCACGTTTTAAAAAACACCCAGCGCCATCTTTCGCATACCTCTAGAACTAAATAGCGTAAGCTATCATTCCACTTCTTACGTATTTTAAAAAACACATCGTTACCATGTTTTAAAAAACACCCAGCGCCATCTATCGCATACCTCAAGAACTAAATAACGTAACTAATACTTATAACAATTAGTAATTCGTTGACTTTAGTGATTTCAGGAAAAGTAGATGTAAAAAAAACAATTTAGACGATAAAACAAATTGTACGTCATCCCTCGGGAATTCCTCATTTTCGGGATTCATTATCGTATCATTTAGCTTCTAAATTTACATGTTTATATTCGTTTGCAATATTTTACGTTGTTTTAAACGACACACAGCGCCATCTACAATCCATCCATCAAGCAAACAATATTTTTGTTTTTCCTCGGGAATATCAATTTTTCCAGGATAAAAAGTACCCTATTATTTAATCCGGACTTTTATCTTTACGTCTGCAAAATTTCAAAGCAATCGGTTCAGTAGTTACGGCGTGAAAGCGGAACAAACAAACAAACAAACAAACAAACTCACTTTCCGATTTATAATATTAGTAAGGATAAGCACCTACAGTAAACCACTTTGATTCCTGTATCACTAAAGAACCATAGAATTTTATCACAATAAAACAGTAAATTTTCATATGTAACTTGTCAGCCAATGTAAATAACGTAATTCTTTAGCAGTTAAAGCGATACAGTTCTAAGGTAGCCAAGGAATCGAATTGGTTTGCTATACTTATTCATTAATAGTTATTGTATATATAGGTTGGTTTAAAACAAAAGCCTGATAACTTTAATTTCTAGTTACTTCATTTTAAGGTATTGGAAAGGTTCTTTAAATCTAAATATGCAATATAATACATATCCGTTCTTGCACATGTTTAGGTCTTATCCGATAGGAGCTTCTGTATCACGAATTCTGTGCCAGGAATTTCGAGATCTAATGTAATATTCTAGGATGATGACGCTTGAACTGCGCTACGTTAACTAGTTTAAACCCATGAACACTGAAAGTGAATTTCGATCTCATTTTACAAGCCTATACGTTAAACGTTGTCTGTACCTATATAAATATTAAAAAAGTGTTTTATGTCTGAGATAAGCTTGGCAAACAGTGTTCTGATTTAAATTATTTTTGATTTAAGTAACTGGGACATACCTCTATTGGGATGCTCTTGCCCCTCTTCCTAGAGAAGAGAGTGCTAAGAGGCGGCCAAAGTTTAGATAGGGGAGATCCTAGACTGATACTTGCTAATGTAAGTAGCCTCCTCCCACTGGCGGGGCTAACCGACGGCGGATGGGTGGACCTACCGTCAGCATTGCACATGCCTTGCACGTCAAGGAGGATGCCTGTCACGCACCCGGGCGTTCCCCGTCGTGGTGGCCTAGTGGTGAGTGCTACTTACGGCCCTAACGAACCTCGACGGACTGGAGAAGTGCATCCCAGGAGTTTTAGTGTGGTATGGAGGAGTCCGCACATACTCGTATCCCCGTCGCCCACCCTTGACGGGTTAAAAAAAGCACACTAGGGTACACATACCTTTATACCAGTACTGAAAAACAGATGTAATGAGATAAGTTAAACAGTGAATAGATTATATATTCACTGTTTATTATATATATACCGATAAGTCGTTTAAAATTATATGGACCTACCTTCTGAAAACATAACTCCTAATAATATATCAACGAATAAAAAATAGTCAAAATATTATTCTTAGTTTTTTCTTCTCAATATAATAATCCAAACCCATTTTTGCTTAAAGTCCATCTGAACTGCCTCATAGAAAGAAATTTTTAGCTAACAAAATTATGATCAACTTAGCGCGAGATTTTTTTAAATTTAAAAGCATTAAAGTGATTTTTTTATCACTTTTGAGATGACTGAAGAACAAACTTAATTTTTGGAGTCCGGAAAGACTTCACTGAACAACTTAAGGCCTACTAATTGGACATACAACATTTTTTACGTGACCTTGACATAACGTGACATGACCTTACTTAATCGGCCTGTACCTACGACCAGCTACGCCGTCCATCAAGCCATTTACGACCAATGTAAAATATTGTGAAATAGCGCAAATGTCAAAGATGTCAAATACCCATGCCCGAATTTTTAAAAGACTTTTAAAAATAAATTAAAAGATGATTATGGTTTTTTCAGGTAGAATGCTTATTAGTCCCACAAACAATGAGTGATGAAGCGCGATATAATCCAGTCATTACAAAGTTTAATGAAGAGTTTATTAAATACAAGCAAAATAACTAAGCCACCAAATTCTAACAAAAATAGTACACAAAAAATTGCCTTCCTTTTAACTCTTTAATGAGTTAAAAGGAAGGCAAGAATGATAAGGTAAGAAAGCAGCTAAATGTGTGACATAATCTATAAAATATAATTGCTTATGAAATGCAGGTCAATTGACATCTTAATTTATTCTTTTGTTCCCCATCGTAGGAAAATAGGACTTCCATCTTTCGATTGTTTCAGACACCGTTAAAATACAGGAATAATTCACGGTGAAAGTAAATTATATGCAAAATACCTGAGTTTTTTATGCTGGCTATTTGCGTTTTGGGTAATGTAAAGAACAATTGTAATTTGCAAGTTACCTTATCAAATAAATGAATAAAATGATGTGCTGGTCGATTATGTAGGTATCTAGTATTAACTATGCGACTAAAGAGTCGAAATGATAGTTGAGTCATCTAAAGTATAAAATGCAAATAAAACAACAGAAATATTTTATCTTTATTATTTAAGCATAATTTCTTTGAAACAATTGAACTTGACACGTCTATATAGGGGCCATTCATTTATTACGTAAGACGATTTAGGGGGGGAGGGGGGTCGACCATGTCTTATTTTTTCTTACAAGGGGGTAGGGGGGAGTCTCGATAGTTCTTACGTAAGATCACAAAAATACGCAAAGTTGAAATTATACTTTGAAAAAGCACGGCCGCATCTTCATGGCCTTATTTCAAATATTGAAAGAGAAAAAGCTTTAGCCATATTCAAGGCGAGGCCAAGAAGTCTTGTCGGCACAAGAGTCGGTTGAGTGGGTTTTGAGCCCCTGGACTGAAAATCTTATGTAGGTAAAGATTAATTATTAAAATCAAAGTTTATTCTAGCAAAAAATAAAAATTATTAGTACCTTTGTAAGTACAAATAAAAATTTCTTAAAATTGTTACTTTGAAAAATAAACATTTAAAAAAACCAAAGGTGTATTCATTTTTGCCTTTAGATTCTTACGTAATAAATATTAAACAGGGGGGGAGGGGGTCGACCTATTCTTATTTTTTCTTATAATAGGGGGGGATAATAGGGGATAATAGGAGGGGGTCAAAATCTAGCGAAAATAGTCTTACGTAATAAATGAATGGCGCCATAATGAAAACACGACTGCTACGAAAACTTTACTAGCCGCCAATACTGAGCTTGTTTTTTAAAATATCCGACAGTAATACCTACGTGTGTCGGGATGCATACAAAATGTACGATATCTTCCAGATTTCACGTGTATTTCCCTAAAACCCGACTAAAACCAGGTAGGTCCTATTGCCGTGTGCTTTCGAGCCCAGTCTAAATGTTAATACGTCGACCAACGGACAATACTATGCAAATAACAGCCTCCGATATTGCCCCATAATGTATGCGAGCTCAATAACACGGGTTCGATCCCTGGGTACGCTACTGGCGATACGTGCCCTTTCTTGCTTCCTTATTAGAATATGTATGGCTGAGATAAATATTTTAATACAATTGTGGGACATATGCAAAAAAGGGTGAGGTTTTTATTGCTCTACCGGTGGGTGGGTATGGTAATGACATGACATTAGTATAACATCGATTTTATGGATTTGGTGCTTATCAATTAAATTTATTTAATGACAAAAAGACTAGGTATGTGACTCGATTGTTTTGACTAAATTATAGAGCGATTTAACTCGATAGAAGCTGTCACATAAAGTTCCTTGTAAGCGTTGAAGGCAATAGTCTCAATCGGCCCACGAAAATACACTGAGGGCTGTGTGAAGCTCTAACAGTAAAAGCATAGTAAAATAAACTCTGACCAATAAATTATTTCAAGGGTTTATTGAAACAAGTTTTGGTTACTGATACACTAAAAGTATATTACATCTTTTATTTAAAAAGCCTGCAACTAAACTAATATTGTAAAAGCATTTTTTCTTTTGAGCCGGACTGGGAGATGTCGTTATTTTTTTGAAGGCATATTTAATTTTTATAGAAATATGGGCATTGTGAATGCTAAAAAATTTTAAAAATTAAAATTCGACTCGCCCGGTTATCGAAAGGCCGTGGCTTCCGCTAACCTTTCCTAACCTAATTTTCGCTAACCTTTCGATGTGGATGTTTTAATAGGCGTTTTTTATGATATAATACTATAAATAATAAAAAAAAATATAACAAATCAGCCCACAAAATTGACCATCACTTAATAATTAATCAAATAAGTAGTGTCATGAACGTGGCAAGATTATGCTTACGATGCCAATTATAGTGTTTTTATCCTTAAGGAAGATATGTACTCTGCAGTTCGAGACAATAGAGGCTGATGATATTAATAATTAAAAAAGATATGTAATGTTAACTAAGTAATTAGTTTAAGAACCTTATCTAGGATTTGTAATAATTTATTTATTTGGACAACGCTTACCAACTCAACATATATCTACTAGGAATTCATAGAGCGTTGCTTCATCGTAGTCTTCGCTGCACATTTATGGAACGCTGCCCCTGGAGACACTTTCTAGCACAACGGAACTCTTGTTAGCTTCCGTAAGGAGGAGAAAATAAAAATAAACTAATGAAAAAACTTTCATTGACACAGACTTTTTATTACAAATATTAATTGCACATAAGAACATTTCATACAAAAATATATTCTTAATTGAAAAGAATCCCACTAAAACAAACTAGAAAACTGCAATAGAAAGTTATTACTTCCATTATTACTCAAAATTATATTTCTGTTATTATAATTTTATGATAATAATTATGCAGAACGATTATAAAATATATTTTGCGACAAATCAGATGTCAAGAAGTTTTTCACTAAAACTACATTTATAACGTAATAAAATCAATTATTTTAAATAATTATTACTTTCATAATAAATTACATTTTAATACATTGATAAAACATCGGCCCAAGCAACTTTAAAATAAAAAAAAAACAAAACTAATTTGTGACACTTCTTGAGTTGGTTGGGTATATTATGAGATTTGTTTGACAATAATTATTTATAAAAAATTTAACACTCTATCTAACTGCTATATACATTTGTGACAATAAATGGTAACCTCTCATCTTTGAATGTATATTTATTAATAAAATTATTTGAATACTTTACTTGATCGAACATTTATTTATATATTCTTCTATCACACTATAAGTAGACTCTAAGACTTTCAAAAGATATAGTATTATACCATTATTCAAATAAGATAAAATTTTAATATTTGAGACAATAGAATGATGAGCTAAACTTGTGACATTAATTTGAGGATAATCATTAGCAATAGTCAAAATACAATAAATTGTTTAACAATAATTATAAAAAAATTCACTAAAAATATTTTTTTACTAATTAAGAAGTTTTCTACTTAAAAAGAATGCTACAATTAAAACAAGGCGTAAATTTATTTCTCCTAGATAAGTGTTTTTGACATATATTTTATTCTATTGCTGATTTTTCGTGTAAAAATTGTACAATTGTAAACATGGTGTGGTAACTTTTTTCGTCCTTAAAAACTAAGCTATAATTATTATATGGTGATTTTTCGGTAAAGATTACAACACGATGTATATATTATATATATTTATTAATCCAGAACTTTGAATTGAAATAATTCTAGCACTTATTATCACGAACATATTTTATCATTCGGTCTATGTTCTAAATTTACAAAGTGGTAATACGTCGCTTCGTTTCATATTCATATTAAGTATTAATCTGGTATTTATTCAACTTAAAGTTATTATTGAAATCCCGTTTCGGTTTTAAACAATCTTTACCAAAAAATCAAAAAATGAAATACATATTTGTGACGTCGTTTCTAGAGAGACCAATCAGATCTTACATTCAGTTAAGAGGATTTCAAAAATCTGTGGCAACGACTATGGCTTGGTTATTAATTTCATTGACTTTATTTATACCTTAGATGCTGTTACAAGCTGTGACTTATAATTGAATAAGAAAATATACTTAAAAATTGAATAAACTTTAAGTGAATAAAGAATGTAAGTATTAAATATACTAAGAATAAAATAATAACATTAATATATATTTATTATATTTAAAACAATGTTAAAAAGTTATATTCGTCTTATAAAGTTATAAGTTATTTTAGATGATAACTATTAAAAGGTCATTGTTTTTGTTTCTAGATATTTATGAGGCTCGTTGATGTTGCATAATTAATTCGGATGCGGCTAACTTTTTGTAAATTCTCAAATTTTCTCCGAAAGAAAAGAAAGAAAAAAAGTGTAAATAATATATTTTGTTTTTAAACCGCTTTCAATTTCCATGGATTTTTGTGTGTGTCGATATAAAAATAACAATAACCCTTACTTGAAATAATCGGGAGTACGATCATGAAACGCGATGAATTTGGAACAATGACCCGTCATTACCCTTCTGTCTAGGTGACTATTATTTTAACCGGCCACTATGACCGTCGTTTGCCTCTAATATCGGTCATTGTGAAACATTATACGTGTCCCCAGAGCTTATTTTAATGTAAACATTTTTCAAACTTTCCTTTTTTTAACAAAATTGTAATTCCGTAAGCTAATCCAAATTACTGAGAAACCAATATTACAATTATGGAAGTAATTACATGAATTTGAATTGAAATAAAAAAAGCCACAGTGATTTCGATAAAACCACTTAGGCGAGAATGTTTAATCCGAATTTAACTGCTTTGTCGGCCATTGATCTTGAGCCTCCTACCCATAGTAACAATAATTTTTGTATACATAAATAAAAACAGCTTCTTGTGAACCAATAACTTTACTACAATTACATACAATTTTAAATTTACGGTTAAATTATAATAATATTTACCATTTAACGCTGTCAACGTATAATTTTCGCGTTTAAATTATTTTAAACTTGTTAACTACCTACTATTCCGATACGTCTTGGTAAATGTAATCTAGTTAATTGGTTATAAGACAGAGTATAAAACATTTTAATAATTTTGATAAAAACTATTACGTTAGTAAGCTTCAAATAACAGTATACAGTTTGTATGCAGTGTTGTATAACGCTGTGTTAATATTTTATACTTACATACTATTTATTACTAACTTTACCGTTCGTCTAGATTCCAAACAAGAAGAAATTACATATATTTCAAATAAAAGAGCAAGTAACAGCAAACAGGCGAACTAAACATTAGAACTAAGCTCCATATCACAATAATACGGCAGATATTATCCGTGCCGTGGCTATGAACGTTTTGTTCCAACTTACAATTTACACAAAACTATATTACATACGTACATTAACGTTACATTCTCGAACTTGCCATCGAGTTCGAAACACGGTGTATAAAAAAAGTCGGATTTCTTTTTAAGAAAACGCTTTGTAAATGGTCCGCTTTTACACGATCATAATATTTAAGGAAAAACGACGCTATTCGACTATAAATTTAATAACACAGTAATATATGATCGGCATTAATTTTTTTAATGTAATTTATTCAAAAGTCATAAGTAGTAACGCGTCGAACAACGTCGTTCTTAAAATACTGTGGTCATGTCAATAACCACAATTCAACAACTTTGCCGCAGTGACGTATGACGGGGGGGACGAGGAACTGTTTTTGTTATTAGAAACAAAAAAAATCTTGTATAATAAACTATACAACCTTTAACTTTTTTAGGAATGACTTCATTAAAATCTAAGAAGGGTGTTAATGATTTCTATTGTTTCAGGAGATAAACTATAAAATCGTTTAACACACATTTATATTTAACCTTGTCTCCTCTTGTTTCGGCTGTTCTTAGATGGATTCTTCAAAAGAGCATATCTCAATGCATAATTTCGATTGAAATTTATTAAGCATATTACTCAAAAAGCATAAAATGATATACATCGCAGGTAAGGTTAGATACTTTTATTATTTATTAACAACCAGCAAGCTATATCAAATCTATGCCTTCTAAAATTATGCCTTTCAAAATTATGACACAAAATAATTTGCCTTTTTTTTTTAAGAGGAACTAATTCAATTAGTAATTATAGTTGTAAGTAAGAATTCTGAAAGAATTTTTCAAAGTAAGGAAAATTATTTATAAACGTATCCTTTAAGTATGTCCAACTTAAACATATTATCCTTCCTGGAGGAAAAAATGCCCCCGAGCAAACCTACTAAATGAATCACCATCCCTCCTGAGCAAACAATCGCTCCACCTATATAAACCATTCTTCTAATCAAATATAACCCCACCGAATAAAATCGTGACCAACTAATATTGATTACACTAGAATCGTTCCGTCATTCGCCACTGCTGTCGTTACGTCACTTACGTCCTTCATACGCACTATGTAGAATGTTCCAAGAGAAGACGGTCTCCGCCTTTGCTGGGGCAGGATGTGCGGGAGGGCAGCAACGCAACTTCGCCGTCATCCGTGCATGCTAGCGGAGAATATTCGACGCCGCGGGAACGTGACTTAGCTTCGCGGGGCTTACCAAACATCTGTTAGGAAGACAATTTAAAATGTTAATAAAATAGGCCCTCAATTTTCGGCCACATCTTTAGAGAACAGTAAATTTAAACAAATATTTTAAAATAGATAAGATGAGATAAAGATAAAAGAGGATAAAACTGGGGGAGGTTTTCGTCGTTTGACGTCTTTAGGCTAAGATAACGATGTTGATGAGACGCTGCGCTGGTGTCTGGAAGGTGAAATTGTTGTAAGTGGCGTGAGTAGTTTACCTTTAGTAGTTACCGTCCGCGCAGCAAGGTTAATTCGTTGAGTTTATTTTTATATAATATTTGTTTGTTGATATATTATTATAATATAGCTGCCGAGCAATTATCATGCTAACTTAAATAACACCTTTAAAATAATTTAATTTTTAAACCCATTTTATCAACAAAAGAAATAACACCAAAGTGAAAGTGAACGATTCCGTGCAACGACCTATTGTATCACTGTCTCTCTTGCACAGACCTTCTTATCTTCGCCGTGTTGGAAAGTCCTGTTTTATATCTGCACATGAGCAAGTAAGCTAAGAAGTAGTGGGAATCGTTGTACGAGATCTGTAAGGGACCTAAGAAACAAGTGGACAATATTGTTGGGACATTTTAACTAACGAAGTATTGATATAAAAACTTAATCGTACTTACAATTTGACCCACACACAAAGTTGCAGCTCGCCTGATCAAGTTGAACATTAGTTCATGACTGATAGTAATCTAGTGACAGCTTACTATCAGCTGAAGCTGTAAGATGCGACCAACCAAAACCGCCTATACTTTAGAACTATGAATGACTTTCAACTAATAGCCACTTAAGTCTAACTTGGAAAAAATTTCTGAGTTCGTTTCAGGGGTATTGTGACTGAATATTTTTTCTTAAGACCCAAAAGACTTCAATTCAGCCTAAAACTCAGATGAAAGTAGAAATGGCAACTTAAAAATATATATGTAAAGAACTGCCGCCTATCGATATAAACACACTATTATTCTTTTATTCTTGTGCATTTCTCTCCCTTAATGAAAAAAGTTTTCCTACCTGTGTTCTGGACAGTTCTAGCATCGAACTTTCTTCTGACTTCCCGAAACAAAAACAAAACAAGAAGTGAGCACTTATAATTTCCCATAAAGAACAAAATACAAAGCGCACATCATCACAAAACAGCTATGAGAACTGTTTATCTATTAGCTCGTTATTCATAAAGGCAATAATTCCGGCTAATGAGACATCGCTATGAAATATCTGAGAACGACCGCAACAATCAATTTGTGCTATTCGGTACAATTGGTTCCTAAATAAACGCGTTCGATAGCGTCATTCATTTGATTCAGTTATTCCAATAACACAATTGCATGATATTAATGTGAACATCACTGATATGTGGATATAGGAAAATTAGCTGTTTTGCGGGTTGGAGAAGAGATAACAGATAAAAAAAGGTGGAATTGGAAAAAAACGGACCATACTTTAGCTATGAAAATAGTTCGTCTATTATTGGAATAGCGTCTGGAGACTATACTTGCTTATTTTAAATATTTTTAAGTATATCCCCTAACATTATAATTACAATATTAGTGTTGAGATACAATCTTAACTTTATCGTTGAAAAATTTATACTTCATAAAAATAGTGTTACGGGTTTTCCCATTATTTGTGCTTCTTGCCAACTGTCATGATTCTAGGTCAACGAGATGTACCCTAAATGTTTAGAAGCTCTAGCAAGTGTCAAAATATCGGCAATCCCTTAGGGCTTACGGAATTGCCGAGGTATATATTATTAATTTTAACATGATACCTCCAGGAGTTCCTGACAAAAAAGGTCTTGACAGACAGACTGACGACGGCGTGATCCTATAATGGTTTCTTTATTCTTTTCAAGATATTTAACTTAATAAGGCCACGTTAAAGCCATATCAAGTACACAGAACAAACAGAGGTAAAATACTTAAATAGGCAGTTAATGGGACAAAATAACTTTATTTTCCTGCTTTAATTTTAATCACCTAAAAAAATTCGTTGAAGCCAACATACGTAGAAGCGCAATTCAACAAAAAATATTTGTTTTGTTCTGAACGAAACAAATTATTTCCATATTTCCTGGAATTTGAGATGAAAGTCAAATAGCTAACCCTGACTTACCAGTACAAATTAGTACGAAATCCCAAAATAATTACCGTTTAAACTCCATTAATAAAAATAATTAGTACTTAATCATCCTTTAACGGTCAGCTGCGAAGGTTGATTAAATCGGTCAACTTCTGACAAATGACTTAAATTCAAAGGGCCATACTGAGGCCTCGAATTAATCATTCAGGGATGAAGTGGCAAGAACAAAGGTAGTTACTGGATACTATTACTCGTTAGTTATAAATAACTTCAAAGATTCCATAAATAAATAAATAACCAAGCTTGCTGTTCAAGTTCATAAGACACCTTCTTAATATAATATAAATTGTTACGCGTCCTATGCAGATTATTTCTGCCTAATGATATTATTTTTGTTCCAAATAATAAAAGGGTACTATGTTTCATAACCCCTAATACTGACTGCACCTATTAACTAATCGAAATATTTACACAGTTAACGTCAAAATCCAACTGACAAGTTTAGAAATGACAGAAGCACGAACAATATGTTTGATAAACACTTGCCTTTTGTAAGTTATATATTAAGTATTGTATGTAATTTAGAAAATTGGTTACTCAAATAAGCTGATGCCGAGGATTTGTATCATGCATTCAAAAAACAAGCACACATCATGCAAGTAAACATGCAGACAGCACGTTAACAAGCTGCATGCATAATACTGATTCGCTCGCTCTGCTACACGTGGTGAAAAACAAAAAATGTTACTTAACTTTATGTGCCATATTCTCAGAATTTCGTTTACAAAACATTCGTGCTTTATAAAGATGGCTCTCAGCCATAATAATTGTTATGTAATAGGAATGTTCTTGAAATGAAATTATACCAAACGTAGTTATAATTAATAACACACACCCGAAAAGCAGGTGGAAGAAATCACGCTGAGCCTTGACGCTAGTTGGATCACGTATATTACCTACATTTAACTTTTCTTCCTTTTTATTTCAATATTTACAGTTATTTGGCAAATCTCGTGGCTCTCTTTTTAAACATGGCTAGGTAATTAATTATACGAAATGTGTTACAGCAATAGTCTAATCATTTATCACATGCATGCAATACAAACCTGCATTAATATCTGTATAATATCGACAAGTACGCCACTTTACGGCAGATTATGAAGCTCTATTTCATAAGCTTATACTATTCCCTATAAATTTTCTATGAGTATTCCACCGAATCGGGCGCGATTTGCTGAAATTTCGTTGAATAATCCAAAGCGCAGCAGTTCCCATAAACCATCGGATTTATAAAGCGTAAACACGACCGTGTATGATTCTTTGACCGATTGAGCCTTTCATTTGATGTCGTCGAAATTGAAAGAAAATGACAATGAGAACACGAAAAGCGTTGGCACAAGCGACAATCAGTAACCCTAAGCTTACTAACACCACATAGGTAAAGTAGAAAAACATAACTTGACACACTTACGGATAAGTAAAGATGACCATACACTACAAACAGCAATTAATTGAAGTAAAGCATGACGAGAGTTGGCACCTACTTGTAGTAAGTAAAAAATGATAAGAATTGGCGAAGGTGACGAGTAACAATCATAGGCAAATGCGAGTCATAATTTATTACCAACTTAACTTACCTGTAGCACAAACAACACCGACAGGAAAACGGCGAGCGCAGCTGCAACCACGCCGAGGGTGACGAGAGTTGGCGCGGGTGAAGAATGCGTACTCGGCGCGGTGTGTAAGGCGGACCATTCGGCAATACGACGCTTGCCCGCAACAGATGAGTTTATGCATTCACCTGTTAAAAAATAAGTAGTTATCGTTATTTCCAAATGTCAATTTCAAAAAAATGCTTAACGAAGTATGTTAGATAATAAATGAAGGTACTGGGTCGTTCTTCTTTTTTACCGACAATGAAACGACGTTTTTCTATTTTTTTGGTTTTTGAACTATCCATAATTGTGGTTTCTGTGTGGAATTTAGAAGAAATTGCATCTGTGTTGTCATTAGGATTAATTAAAGTTTCCTTTGCGGCAAATATTAATTCTTCTTTAATGTTGGTTTTTAAAAAAAAATATGTGACAGAGTGGCCTTTTTCTGTGGAGACCACATTTCGGCTTACCACTCTGTCACAGTATTCAACGGAAAACAAACGAAAAAATATGTTGGTTGGAGAAAATGAAAAATTACATAATATTATTAGATAAGAAAAATATGGACGTTTATTCGAACCGAATTAAAAAACCTTAAATATCAATTCTCCAACGAGATGCCATAATAAGACGAAGGACAGACCATTGTCGGTAAAAAAGAAGAACGACCCTACTATATTTTTCTTTTGCCTTTCAAGTGAAGATCGGGCATAACAAAAGGCAACGCTTTCATAATCATGACAACGCTTTTTTTTCTATAAAAATGCATATTGTATTCTCGAGAAAGAGGGTCCAACAGGTCTAATATGAGTTTATGTAAACTATGCTAAATTATGAAAACTTTCGGAAATTTTGCTCATAATCAATTCGTGAAAGTCACAGAGCAATAGTTTTCAGTAACGAAGTATTTTGAATAAACTCATACCAGACATATTTTCACGGGTAATTTAACCTTCTTTCATTTTCATCATACCGTTTTTGTTTTACTTACCAGTTTCAGGATGACAATGGCAACATTCCGTCGGCGAAGTTGAATTAGCCGCGCCGCCAACAGCACAACAAGGTACGCACTGGTTGTTTAACCTACAGACAAAACGTATTCTTGAAAATCAGCCCTGAGGGTTGAGTGTAAAGTTTTCAAATATTCAAACGGTTTATCGCGTTTGAGTTAAAATATTAAATTCCAAATTTATTTTCTTAGTATTGAGGTCTATTACAGATATTAACTCAGTAACGTTTGGACATTTTAAAACATGTTAAATTCACTTTTGCCTATAAAATCTCTTCACCAGCCTACTAGTCTCCCTGCTTCAGGAGTAAAAGCCCTATGCACAATAACAACATCAGGCAGTCCCACCAGACAGACCAAGTGAGGATTGGTAGGTTTTACCGACTGTATTTGCATCCGGATCTCACGGTACAGCGCTTGAAGCTCAAAGATAGTCAATTTCATGGTGAACTACCTGGTGACCGACCCTTGCAAATGTTCCATAACCTTTGGAACTACCTACCGCTAATTAAAGGCCGAACGAACTAATAACTACGCCATCAAGCTCTATGAAATCTATAACTTAATTGGATAACAACATATAATCCACTTCAAATAATTTCGAAACATGTTAACCTTTACTTTCTAAATTAACAAATGTTTCTTGTTTAACTTGGAAAGCTAACAGATCACATCACAGAAAAACCCCATCACTCACACTGAGAAACGATAAACTTCTCAGAACAAACGTTACACAGAACATGTTAAGCAAATGAGCGACGTTTACATTAACAACTGAGTTGAAATGACAGGGTGGCATTTAAATTTTGGAGCTCTCATACCGCATAAACGTCAGACAACTCGCAACGAAAATATTCACGCAAACATTTGTTGAAGGTTTCTTAAGGCCCTTTCACGGAGCTTAGGGCTCTTGAAGGCTCTTAGACCCCGCCCCCTATGCCTTGCGAGCGCCGGAGCACTTCAATCATAACGCTTTGTATAGACAACTCGGGTTAAATGCTGCCTTCGTCTTTTTGCATGGGAAAAAATGCTCAGAGTTTTAGTAATCTCTTCAAATGTAGCATTAGGACGCTGGTATATTTGCGCTTTCCGCTTTCGTGGCTGTATTGCGATATAAAAATGAATGTTAAGTTTTAGAATTTTTTATTTTGCATTAGATCAACAGAAGGAAAACAAAACATTAATCACGCTTTTAACAAAATGTTATTTTTTATATTCTAGTAGCTTTTTAAACACAACCAAACCTTTATTAAACATGAAGCTATCTGCTGCACGTTTTTATAGGATGTTTAGAAGATGTCGGTGTCAAATATTTACGTGGACCGGCCTAAACTAATTCTAATCGACTTGTGAATACCATTTTATTTCTAAAAATTGCTTACCTGTCTATTCTTGAAGGCCTGGAGCAGGCGGTGCAACTGAATTTTCCAGGTCCAGAACACGTTCGACACGAAGCATCACATGATTTACAAGTGCCACTGCTTTTTTCATAGTATTGCGAGCCGAGGCATTCCATACAAAGTCCGCCGTCTAACATAAACCGAGGTGGACAGGACTTGCAGTGGAGTGGGCCTGAGCCGTCGCACTCGCGGCAGTAATGGTGGCAGTGCCGACAGCCTTCCCCACTTTGGTAGAAACCTAAAGAAAATTCTCTAATATATCATTAAGTTCCCACGTGGCACAGTGATACCCAATCCAGTCTACTAAAATATATATCAAATAGCTTGTTAATATGTCTTTTGCCGATTTTCACCTATATCTACACTCATAAGAGTCATAAGAGTGAAGATATAGATACCTATAATATGTATTACAGGTACAATAAATAAATACATAAGAACACAAGTTAAGTAAAGTTAAAGCTGCCAAATAAGTAATTAAGTATTTTATAATAATGCCTCAATAGATAGTTATAACTAAATATATTACTTTTTTCTGTATTCTTTGTATCTTTATTCACAGATAGAGGAGCTATGCTATAAATTAGATTATGGATGATAAAGACCTTGAGGACATTCCGAGAGGCATTCTCCTGCTGCCAACCGCCAGCCTGGAGGGCAAGACGCGCACTGATCACGTCGCGGGCCGATGCATGTGCGGCAAGAGAGGTAACACTTCGCACAAGTGCCGCGATCCGCGTAATACCTGGGTAGTATACGTTTTTCGATTCATGAAAGCTGCGTACATAATTAACATAAAAACAAACTGACATTATGGTATGCAAGAAAAATCAGTAATCTATAATCTAAGATCACAGTGGTTTGCGTGTTTGTCCGTCCGCTCTTTTCCCCACTTATTTTCCATTGTATCAAAAACGTTACCATAGCAATGCGTTAACCGCAAATAGTTCGTCTACCGGACGCTAGATGGCGCTAACGGAAAAATATTACATAATAGAAAAAATTTAAAGAATTTTGTCCACCCGTGCGAAGCCGGGACGGGCCGTTAGTTTAATACTAAAATCACATTTCTAGACAAGGTTTAAGACTAAACTCTTTATATGTTACTTTCGTATTTTTTGTGCGAACACAGCTCGGAAAAATCAGGATTAAATACATACATTAAATTGAAATATGGGAACACAACTCTGTGATACAGTTACTGAAATGCATTAATTTTCACACAAATTATTTCTGACGACGGATTATTTTAAAAAACCGTTTCTATTATCCGTATAATACAATTCCATTGCATTCCTTCCACTAATTGCAATGAAACCCATTGCAATTAGTGGAAGTAAAAATGTAAAAACTCTTATTTTTTACTGTACGCGGCCAATCAGTTAAAATGTTGCACTCTTCATCTTTCATTACTGTAAAAGAATACTTTGACACTGCGAATGACTTGTAAAATAATGAAAAGTTGCATACCCGTCAGCACAGGACGTCCTGCAAGCACCTGATTGCAGCCGCAGAGTACTGGCGCAGGAAGTGCAGTTAAGCCGAGAAACGCATTCAGAACAGCCGTGCACGCAACGTGTACACCGACCTGCTTCGGCATAGTAACCAGGGCTACATTCAGATACACATCTGAAAATAAAAATGTTTATTAGAAACGAAAACATTTGAAAACCTGGAAATAAGTAATTACATTTCATTGCAAATACTAGACCTAAACAGAAACTTTTAAATAAATCCTAGAAAAATATTGCTTTTGTAATTTATTTATTGTTTTTATATATTCGATAGAATCAGGCGTTACTTGGCGGAAGTCCATATCCATTAGTATAATAAAAATTTGTAGCTTACTTCCGCAAAACTCAAGCCGTTTGCACCGCCCGCCCTCCCGCAAATAAGTGCAGAAACCGCAGTCACCGGCATCTTCACCAACTACTCTACACGTGTTTCGCCCCCACACGGAGCATCATCAGAAGCTGTTAGACCGTTCAATAACGAGCACCAAGTGAGTGGCCACTCACACACTGCACACTGCTTGAGTTTTGCGGAAGTAAGCTACATATTTTTATTATACTAATGAATATTGTTTTTTAGTTATCCTCGACAGGTCACTTTATCTTACATATTATAAGATTAAATAATATAAATATTTTTTATTTATTAATAAACATTACCATTTATTGTTTCATCTGTATGTTAAAAATTAAAACAGCGTATGTTTTGTCTCTAACCAAAACTATGAGTCCCTTCATCTTAGCCACATTATTTCAATACCTTCACTATTATCTTCACTAGACATTTAAAACAAAGAAATCTTATTTCTCTTTGTAAATAAATAATAACGTTAATGGTAAGTTTATACTGACAAAGTAAACTTATTATAATAGGGTCACCGTGGGTATAATTGACCATGTATGGGTAATTGACCAATTTTGAATTTAAGCCCCAATATTAAGTTTTCTAGTTGACAAATTGCTGTCTATGGTCTTTTAAATTATGTGGGCACTATTCAGTGAATGATCAATCCCGTTAGGGACAGCTATAGTGACAGCGACTTTTAAATTCTGTGAGTTTTGTGAGAGACGCGCAAAAAGTCGCCATTTTTTCATAGCCTGCAGTAAGGAGCTCGCGTCAGGTATGTTTTTTAAATTCTCTTAAATCTGTGTTCAATGTTTATGCTATAAGCAAAATTTGTGTTTAAACTGAAGAAAAATGTGTGTAGATAGATCTGTTTGTGGTAATTTTTTTTTTGTAATTTTTTATATTTCGTGATATTTCGTGCTGGTCAACTATGGACACACGAAATGGTTGGTTTCGTAGTTATTGACCAAAATGGTCAATTATTGATAATATACCATTTTTCAAAGTTTTAACGCAAATGAGTTGTGTTTGATTAGCAGTTTGATTGTGTACATTTCTTTTTTTCTTAACTATTCTGTAACCAATAATTGACCACATGGTCAACTACTGGAGCACTTAATATTATTTCAGTAGTCTCTAGTGTTTGACCAAACTTAACTTTAGAATGAAGAGTGTAGTTTCACATAAATGTTAATAAAATAGCTCTAAAGCTTATCAGATGAAAATTTCTTTTTCAGATACTGGGTACCAATGTAAAATGCCACCAAAAAAATATTTTTCAAGTATAGCGTAAAAAGCTTGGATCTCGCGATTCAAGAAATTGGAGATGGGTAAAAAATAAGAGAAACTGCACGAAAATATGGGATACCCCATAGCACTATTATAAACAAAATAAAGTCACAAACGCCGTTAATTCGAAAAATGGGGCCTCCAACAATTCTTACAACCGAAGAAGAAAATCTACTTGTGCGCTGGATTAAGGCTATGGCAAAGAAAGGCTTTCCTATTAACAGAAATAAATTAGCACAGACAGTTGCGGAAGTCAATACAGGAAGAGCGTGGATTGAAGGATTTCTTAAATGACATAAAGATATAAGCCAAAGAATTCAGAAAATATAGATATTGCACGCAGCAGAGTTATGGAGAAGGACATCAAGAACTGGCATTCTGGATTGCATGATTACTTAGAAGCTGAAAATGCTTCAGACATTTAAGATGATCCTGTACGCTTTGTTTAATTGAAATGAAGATTTTATGAGGCTATTGTGATCTTATTAATATACTATATACATATATATATATATATTTTATTAAGTATCGAACGTTCGTAAATATCCTAAGATTTAAAAGCTAAGTTCATACTTTAATAGAAAACCTCTAAGCTTGTACTTAAAATAAAAACTTTATGAGACTGTTTTAATGTTACTATTTACTTATAATTTATATAGGTACAAAAATTGCCGCAATAAGAATATAATTTTTAAATAATATGTAGTTTTATTTACATGGTCAACCACTAGAACATCGACCGGTCAAACATTGAAATCTTCTGGTCAAACTTAGAAACATAGGGATAAATTGACAAAAAAAAATTGTAACAAATTTTCTGTAAGAAAAAAATTTAAAGTTATTAGTTCACTGCATTAAACATCTAAATGGGATGATACATAAAAATAATTAAGTTTGTATCTCATTTTATATTAGAGGAAAATAGTAATATATAATAAAATCCGCCTTAATTGGTCAATTATACCCACGGTGACCCTATTCTCTTTTTATGGATAGGGTTTGTCTGATCTGATCAAAGAGGACAAAGATCGCACAGTTAAACACTATCTCTTCTATTTCTGCTTTTAAAGTTTACACCTTATTACGTACTTATAGCAAAGGCTACAGGAAAATCATATCATAACATGCCTTACTCGCTCGCATTTTTAACAAGGTACTAAGTGCGAGAGAGATGACTATATTAAATATTTGTGCATCAGACTGACATCTGACAGACACAGTCGACACATGACATCTCTTTAATTCATTCCAGTTTTAATTAACTAAGTTTTTTAGTTAATACGTATTGGTGTAAATACCTACTACTTCGCTATCGTTCAACGTTTATCAAGGAAAAATAATTTCATTTAAATTTAGTGACAAGTTTTAATATTTTAATACAATAAAACGCAGCAATCACTTAACTGTTGAAAAAAACGAAACGCTTCCAACGAAGATCTACATTCAAAAACCTGTTTTTATTCATCAGCGTAGCAATAAAGAAATAACGATTTTGTCAAAATATCAAAGGGTTAACTTTATTACATTAAGAGCTATTCGGCAACATGAGTATTTTCTCCAAATTCAATTGATTCACAGTTTTAAAATGAACATTGTTCTTTCCCATTAAATGCTAAATGAATAACTGGCTGACTTTTATAACGCTTCCATATCTGAATAAATCAAATTTTTTACTATTTGTGACTTGTCGATAACTTTTCTTCTAAAAATAAGTATTTAAATAAAATCCACGTCAATTTCTTTTGGTAAAATTAACCTAAATTCGAGTCTTAAAACTCAAATCAGAATTCCAAGACTCAGCTCGTGGATAATAACTCTTATTAAATCCGGTCACGTAGCTCTAAGAATAAGTCGCAAAAACATCGTCAAAAAATATGCCAAAGAACATTTTTCCAAGAAAAGTAGTTATTTGTCAGTGAGTCATTGACACGTCTAATCAGTAATGCATACATCGGAAGACAAATTCATTGTAATTTAAATAGTTATAACTTAAACAATAACACTGTTATTATTAGTATATATCAATTATAATAATATACTAAAATACACCAAACATGGGCGGTTCATTTAATCAATTACCAAAATTAAAAGAATACTACTATAAAAAATAAAGAGCTAAATTTTTACACAGATATAAAAAGTCATCCGTAGTTCTCTATTAAGAACGCAAAAGCATGTCATACATATTAAACACAAATTCCTAAGTAAACATACACTACATATATTTTGTATCTTTGCCCCATATTGACGAATCAGAATCGAAAACGAATCGAAAAGGAACTTTCGGATTCGAAAAAGACTCACTATCTGTGATATGACGTTTAAAAATCAATTAAGGAATAATTATAGTTTGGAAGCTAGTCATAACCTACAAAAAAAACGTAATACGACACGATTTTCCACTAGAAGAGACTGTCTTTTATGGATTCCAGTTATCACAATTAGAGAGAAACTATCTACATTTACTAATATTTGTGGATATATTGATGGCATGTTTGCCCTGCCTGCCTGTGGTTAACATAGAGTAATTCGTATTGAACCCACCACAACTTATTTTACCTATTTCCATCCAGTAGTCCCAGCGCAGGGGATATTAAGACATTTATAATACACATAAAGCTAGTCAGGAAATCCATGTGTTCGCTGTTAGACACTATTGTTTTCGCTTCTTTGTTTAACTTCGTGAACAAATCATCGAACCACTCGAACAAATTACAAAATAAAATAAAGCCAAGTATACAGAAATAGATAGAATAGCCATTATTGAATTTAATATTATCACTAAAAACGAAAGAACGAACTTTCATAAATTTCTGCTCAGTCATTGGCTAGTTCTAAATTAATAGGATTTTGTAACACTTGCACTACTAATTCTATTCAAGCGGTTGGTCATTTTCACGTTTTATAGTGTCATAAGTTACTTTTAAATCTATACAAGTAAATGTTAGATATTTTCTCTTGTTAGATTGATTTGACATTTTTACAGTTCGTAAAAGTGTGATTTTTTAGATGCATATATTTAATTTTTAAGACTTTATAATAATGCATATTATTTATGACTCTTAATTATAAACAATATTTACTTGATCGCGTCAAATAAAGACATAAACATCACAATTTAAACGCTAATTAATTTTTTATTCATTTCCGTTACAACTGATTTAAGTAGGTACATGTAATATTTATTGAAATAATAATTAAATTGTCAACGACACTTCATTGGTGTCACTTTGCTAGATGTCAAAACTTTTTAAAAGGTTTTTCTTTATCTTCTATTAGATTGTTAATTTATAAAACAAACTTTCCCCTTTTAACGGAATACAAGTTACTAAGTAAACCATTTATTCAATTAAACGGTGGCTGTATAATAAACCTAAATTTAAAGGTCAAAGAGTCCCAAAGTAAGTGCCTAATTAAAGGTTTGTCCATAAAGGACCTCAGTATGTTTATAATGGGTTTCATGTAATTAGATGGCAACTGACTAGTTACAAATGTTTACACGCCTTAAAATTATGTATCTTTCATTTCTGTAATGCTAAATATAGATATGTAGACCACAGTAACGTTAATTTTGAGATTTTCAGTCGACATACAATTATGAAGAACTTAAAATTACAAGGATAATTCGTAAGATTGTTATAGTTTCTTTCTGTATTTTATGATAAATATTAGTTTTATTATTGACTGATACTAATTCCACTATTTTTAAATTTTTGTTTGTGTCTGTCCATCTGTATGTTCTTCTATAAGTCAAGAACGGGTTGACCGATTTCGACGAAATTTGGTATATGGTAGAAATTTGGTATACGGTATGTGATTGAAAATTATAGATACTATACATTTTGCGCATAATATATTTTATATTTAATCCTGATGCGATATGTCTTTAATAACTCCAAAGACACCCATTGCAAGACCTGGTGATGTAGTTAGCTCTTTTTGCAAATAATAACAGTAAGATCAGTCGGTCCCCTCTGCCCGAGTTTCTTTCGTCTGTTCTTCTCGGAAGGGCCTCCCAATTTCCGAACGGGTAGAAGCCTCAGTAGTATTTTAGAATTTAATAACTAAATAAAATGTAAAAATAAAACAATTTGATTTATATAAAATTTTAGCAATTAGGAGAGGATTAATGGGGCACATTAAAATATTGTGAAGGCACTAGAAAATATGTGACGACCATTACCTTACATTAGTCGTCATGTGATCACGGCTCCTGTAAAGGAGTTGAAACGTCAGGATTAAATATAAATTGAATTATGCGCAAAATCCATAAAAAGTGTTTTAATAAATTGTGTAATGTGCACGAAAGTGTAAGAATTAAATAGATTAATTCATTGAAACTCAGAATTGTTGTATTCAAATTGACAAATGTGGTACTGTAAGATATTTCACTGACATGTATTCAGTAATTTTACTTGTACTAAAACAACTAATAATGGACTTATTACAATTAGATTTTTGTTAATATAAAAAAACTAGCCTACCAAACTGTCAGAGTTCCGTTTTCACAACTAACATTAAAAAAATACTTACCTCTGATCTTGAAGTAGATTGGGTGAAGGGCAAGTAAGACAGTTTGCTTCATCTCCGCCGAAACAGCTCTCGCACGCAGCGTAACACCGGTTGCAATTTTGGCCATCTGTATACTCTCCGCTAATGCAGCGCTCCGATCCCATTGGTACACATTTCCCCTTGCGATTTAATTCCCAATTGGTATCGCAAGTTAAACAGAAGGCACTTGTGCAAGTCGAGCAGCCGACAGTGCACCTACAAACAAATAATATAATAGAAATAATATGTCAATAAAAATAAAATTAAACATTATAATTGATCTTACTTCATGCATTCTTTCCTCTTCTTATCGGCATAATATCCGGCTGGACAAGCCGTTAGGCAACGCCCGTCTAAAGCATAATTCGACGCGTGACAGGTTACACACTGTGCTTCTCCGGGCCCTTCGCAAGTGTCACACGACAAATGGCACTTAGCACACGTGTAGTCGTCTGTCTCATAATACGAGGGCGGACACGACGCCATGCATGTTCCGTCATGGAGTAACAAATGGTGTTCACATGATGTACATACGTCGGCTCTCTCAGAACATGTACCGCAGTGAGCGGCACACGGCCGGCAAACAGAGGAATCACTGTCCTCCCAGTAGCCATCAGGGCACTGCTGTAAACAGACTGCTAAATCCGCAACTAAAAGATGAGCTGGTGCGCAAGTCAAACAAGAATCCTGCCCTGGGCCAACACAAGTCTCACAAGATTCGTGGCAGGGCCAGCAAATACCGCCTTGGTTTGCATAACTCCTGGGCGGACATCGCGAAACACAAGCATCATCTAAACGATATTGTTTGCATGCTATACATTGTGTAGGTCCTTTTCCATAACACCCTTGAGCGTCGCATTCAGGATCACATTCATGCATGACACGTTTGTCATTACTATCGGCGAGGACATTTTCCCCATGCGGTGAAGGGACGTTATGTCCATCGAGACGAGCCACTGCTTTTTCCGGATCAGAGCCGGCAGCAAACAATGTTGGGAAGTTTTGATAGTTAGCAAACGCGTCAGTGTTGTAAAAAGAATCACCAATAGTGTCATAGCCATCCACAGCAGTTGGATATGCAAATGAAGGGGCTGCGGCTGATGGTCTCTTCGAACGTAGTCTTACTGGATCAATGGCGGTGCCATAAAAAATTAACTGCCATTTCTTTAATATACCAGGTTGGTTAACATGTCGGTTTCCGCCATTTACGATTTGCAATGTCCACCTACCCTCAGCGTGTTCTCCCCAGAAATGAACACTGAGGAATGGCCAATCATCAAAGTTAGAACTAATGACATCACGTGGTCTTTCAAATAATAATGTAGACACTGTTCCCATCGGTGACTTTAAAAGGATACGCAAGTTACCTCGCGGAAAAAATCTAAGTGATATTTTGCATTGAACATGTTCAAGATGTCTTACTTCATTTACAGTGCCACTACAGCCATTTACGTCCATGTGTACTGACAAGGTATAACCAAATGATGATTCTATGGGTTTATCCTCGTTTATTTCTTGTGACTTACAAATATGTTGAGGTGGGACGGATATCCACTGCTCAGCTAGATTTACCATTTCAGTGGCATCCATCAAACCATAGCCGAATTTGTGACTTACTTTTCTTTTAACTCCATTTATAATCCAACCTCCTTCCTTCTCAAGGGGCTGTGGGCGAGACGTTAAAACTACTAAATACTGCATATCTCGCCATGTTAACTCAGGATTGGCCTCTAATGCTAGAGCACAAATACCAGCTGCCAATGGAGCTGAAGCAGATGTCCCCGTGTGCTCTACTGTACAAATATGATCCGCTCTTAATTTGCCGTCCATATCTACTGTGGCGACACTCTTATCGTGACCAGGAGTGCCCGAACTATAAGTAGTAGCTAATGTAGAAGAACATTCTTCTAGGTACCAAGGCTTATAGCCGCCCTGAGTTGCACTAGATATAGATAATGTAAAAATACTGTTAGTGTAGCCGTCACAATTACAAGAATCTGTATGTCGACCGCCGTTTCCAGATGCCCAAACGAATATTGAACCTTTACCGCGGCGACCACTAGTAACTCCATATATGAAAGCCCTAAAAAAAATTATTTAAAATTAGTTTTTTTTTATTTATACTTTTATAATATTTGATCAATATCATACCTTCTAGCTAGTGGCCCTGGACCATCGACTGTCTTTCCATCATCTTCAGGTCCCCAAGAAGCGCTGTATATATCAATGTGATCAGGATTGAGCCCCAAGGCTCTAGCCTCCACTGCATCGTTGACCACCCCATCCAACATCCTAACCCCACCGATGCTGGCATTGTACGCAATACCAACGCCACAATATTGATTATAAGCTACAGCTGCAACTTCACCAGCACAACGGGTTCCGTGTTTATTGTCGCCATTATCTTGAGGCATAGGATCATCGTCATTACTATTAATATCTGTTGAAGCGTTTGGATCCTGAGAAGGAGTATTTTTAATGAGTTTATTGGACTCCACTAACATATGAAAAAAAATTTAGGAGCGAGAAGATTTTTTTATTAAAATATTACAGTTTATCTCATTAAAAAATTATAATAACTTACATAATTTTGCTTGAGATCTGGATGATTTGTCTGAATACCGTCATCAAGGATAGATACTACCACGCCTTTACCAGTATACCCTTTTTGCCACGCTGGTGCCACATTCATATCTAAACCATCTTTTGCGCCACCATTCTGTCAAAAGTAATAAGTATAAAATATATTTCATTTTTGCATAAATTTAATCCTATGCTTAAGTCGTTTTTTGGTGTTATCTATACGTACTAGATACCACTGCTCCTTAAAAAGTGGGTCGGGGAAGAAGGGTGAGGACGTAAGCGCGCGATGGTGCGTACGATGAGACGGCAACCGCCTAGAGATCTGCGAGAAGAGAGCTCCGTCATAAGGGTTGTAGTCGCGTTTCACTCTCCGCCGTTCCCGCTGTTGCTGGACCCATCGCACCTGAGAAAAAAATGATCTATGTTATTCTGATAAGCTTAAATAACTAATTTAATCGCGACAACTATCAGGTTACACATGCAGAGAGCGCGAACGGAGAAATGAAACTAGACAGCGAAAATAATTAGGATTTATAGGAGGATGGTAAGTATTTATGCAGTTGTGAACAAAATTCGTAAAACGGAATACCAAGGCTTTAATTTAAATTTAGGTGGAACCAAAACGAAATGAAAATGTCAAAGTTCGATTAACAAGCGTCTTTTCAGCTACAGGATTACAATGTGTCAATTCGTACCTAAATTTCGTTCAATTGAAATAAGTTTAATAATGATCCTAAATGGTAAATTTCACAGCACGAAAAAAACTATGATCTTCCACATTTTAAAGGTTTTTAAGTATAGTAACACTGAAAGGTAGCGAAGGTTGAATAATGAAAAGGACTATAGAAAACGTACAATCAAAATCAGAATTGTAAGGCTTTGCCGATCGACAAACATGAATACAATAACTTTTGTCTCCTTTATTGAACGATTGTATGGTAATTTATTTGTTTTCTCGAATAAGGCTTTGTATTTATGTCTCATTTGTTTGTCAATCTTAAACATAATATTACAACACAATATACAATACAAATATACTTTCTTGTACACAAAAAATACAAATAAAGACAATAGGTACGGCAAAGATTTAAATTAAATTTACACAAAATTTTACTTTGACCACTTTAAAAACACATCATATTATTCCAATTGACCAATAGCTATTACATGTATACACATTTATATATACATAAAATTGACAAATTATTTTTAGGTCTATATTTCATTTTACCACAACAAAGAACAATATGTTTGCTCTATGTTTTTTTTTTTTATTCTACAAAACTGAGTCAAGCAACTTTTTTTAATATTTTATGTATAGCGTTACATTTATCCCCTTGTCCAAACTAAATAAAAAATATATGCACGGTCCATATTTTTCAAAATATGTGCTTGTCAAAATATTTGTTTTCTAGATTATGAAAAACGATGATTGCAACTAATATTTTTGCTGAAAGAACAAAAGTGATTTCGAGTTTTCAAGTCATCATCACAATAGATTTTTTAAAGGTTTTGAGCTTATTAAAAATAACTCATTATTGTGGTATTCGACTAAAGAAAAAATGTAATGAAGAAAGTTAAAGACAACCGTTACTTATATCACTGGTAGACTCTCTTAAATATGGTTCCTTATTAAAATCCGCCATTAACACTTCGAAATTCAATCATCTATATCAGGTTATTCATTATAAACTAACATTAAATTCTAATAACATGCCGTCGATTATGACATTTAATATCATTATCCTCTTGTAAATTCATCAACAAACAACATAAACTCCAAAACTATTTACAGAAATTACGTCATCTAAATGAATAGCAATGACTCCCCTGAGTATGTTTAAAAATCTAATGGGTCCATTATTAAAGGCTGGAAGTCAGCCAAATTATGGAAGCACTCAAACTAATGTTGGGAACAATTAGGATAATACATGTTTGGCTCAAATACGTTGAGTATAATGAAGAAAATCATAAATATATCACTTAATAGATACTGCGTCCTTTCATCGATTTTATTAGCTTTTTATTAGTTTTAGATTTTGATTTAAACATTTACGGGAGCTCTGCACATAAGCACAGATCACTGCTTATATTTGTACGATAGCAGTGACCCAAAAAACTCTGGTATGCCGATACACAACTGGCAGAATCGGTGCAGCCGAAAGAACTTTTTTTTTGTAGCGAAGAAAGAAAACGAATCCTTCCTGATGAAAAAATTGCAACTGAAATTGAAAAAGTGGAACATATGGGAGTTACATGGGTGAGCTAACTAAACTATCAAGTCGGAATGTTTAGAGTGCAATTTCACAGTCGTTGGAACGCAACGAGTTTCCTTTGGAGACCAAACCAACTACAAGTCTCTCTATTTACTCTGGAGAATTTCTGTAGTAACTCTTGCGTTAATTGGTAGCCAAGTTGACGACAAAATCTAATAGAAAAAGAAACGGACGGAATAAATTATATGTTATGTTGTAAAGAACCCATTATATATGTGAGGATGAATCCTTCAGTCTTATATTATGTCTGTGTATATCTGTATGTACCTATAACCAAGCATGAGTAATTAAATAGTAACTTTCAATCAGATTATTATTAACGGTTCTTTTGAATAGAGGTCCATTTAAGAAACGGTGGTATGTTTTTAGCTAGACAAATATTTTTTCAATTATATCAAACAAAACTATACATCTACCTTTTTATTACATTGTATGATTGATAAGCTTTAACCACTGACCTGCTGACCTGACTTAACTGACTTAACCTTTTATGCTATTCACTTCAAGTTTTATTTACTTTGTATGTTAAATAGCGTGTATTCCGTAGGTATAAAAAAAACTTTACACACTGATTCATTTTAGTTAGCCCAGCTAGTTGTAATAAATCTGTCATTGTATTATATAAAATAGTGATGAAAACATTTTGCCACAAATTACCTAGATAAACACAATACAGTCTAACTCAAAAAATTGTTATTATTCTGCCCGAGCAATTACAAGCCCGCTGACGATGATTACGTTGTCTATCTAAATAACTTCCATATTTTATGACACCAAAGCAGTTCGGTATCTACACATTTTATGAAGACATAAACCGCGCGTGGCGACTGCCTTAATCACCCCAAGAGATCTAGATGGGGCCTCTAAACGGGACAATTCTAAACCCAAAAGAGACGAGTTAAAAATTCGCTTCTCTAAATTACGTTGATGTTTGTGGGACTAATTTCATTAACTGCGCCGGGTAAAAACGCGCTGGAAATAAAGGGAGGATCTCGCACATATTTCATACAAGTTGCAGCGTTTGTCACGCGCTAATCTAATACAGAAACTCTCGTCCCTCACTCGAATGTCCCTTGTTTTACGGTTTACATAATAAAGACATCAATTTTTTATTTCTTAACCGTTAATCAACGACTATTAGTGTATTGTGCCGTAAGCATTGTTTCACATTCCGGAGAATATACGAAATCCAAATGCATAGACATAAATCTATATCAAAGTTATAAAAGTTGTAGGTACTAAAATTATTTTAATATTCTAGACATTGTTTAGATGAACTAAGCAAAATCTTTATTATCATTTTTTTTTGAAAAATTAACTTATGGTTGCCAGTATTCTACGTTATCTACGTTTTATATCGTATTTGCAATATTTTTTTCGCCTTTATACCACTCGTTATTATCTAAAATTATAGCATTTACTTCAAATAAGTAATGCTATTAAAATGAGAATCTTTCATAGTTGTTTTTTGAAATTTACTTGAAAATGTTGTTTATGTTTTATGTAATTTTTCGACAATATGTATAATAGATCTACAATATCATTAAGTATATTTATTAAAAACTCAATATCTTGATTGAGATTTATTAAAAATTCATAATAATTTTTAAATCACGCCGATGACGCGACTGAACCAAAATCCGCTAAAAACCAAATCGCACTACATGGGCAAGCAATATTGTGTAAAAGTATTTTTGTCTATATATATATATATATATATTAAATAGTTTTTAATTCATGATATCTTATGATAAGAATATCCGATTTAATAATTTACAAATACAAATAATAAATTATAATCGTATACGAAGTGATTTATTTGGATAAGGGTGTGAACACCTAGGCACAATAACGAAGTTCATATCAAGAAGTTCTACACACGCTTTATAACCTTTATCTACTCCTCGAATAAAAATCAATACCTGACACATGCGATGATTCATCTAAGGCCAGAGAAAACCAATCAAGATGTCTACTTTTATCACAATGTTGAGAGGCTAACCAAAATGCAAACAAAAAAACAGTTTCAAAAAAAAAACATTTACCGGGAACATTTCTTTGGCGACTTTAATCACTCTCTTTGTTAAATATGAAATAATTCTAAATTTGAAGTTTTTTTTTTAATTTTGTAATCCTATTTAATGTAATATTCTTTGAGAACAGCTATGATTTCGTTGCAAATCAAATGAAGTGCCTTATTACTGTGCTCAATAACAAAATATTGAAATTTCCATTGATCTTTGAACGTACTGAACGAACTCATACTAATAAATCCAATAAAAACAAAATCCCGTTACGTACGGACGTTGGTGTGTTCGAAAATGTCTTTTAAACGGATTTACCCACTATTTTATTTCGCAACTGCTTCCTTCGCCATCCCTAGACAGACTTACTCGCGGTCAAACCGCTAACTTGTTTATTTAATTCTCCAAATACAGCCGTTTTCAAGTAAGTGGTATATACCGGACAGAACTTTCTTACTCTCTTCATTAAAGATGAATGTTTAACAACTACTAACGCCTCTTGTTCGCGGTGAGCGGGTTTAGATAGAGGGTACTACCATTACTCACCACCAGATGTCGTCAAAGTGATGAGTCGGCAAAGTGCCACAATTGTCTTAATTATATTATGACAATACTTCGTGTGTGTTTGTTACCATATTGTCTCGCTATCCAAGCATTGCAAAAGTAAAATTGCCCTTACGTACTCCCGCAAATCAATACGATAGCGTGTTACTACGCGCTACAGCGATATCTAGTACTGAATAATAATTGAAATAGCGAATTTAGCAAACATTTTGTTCGCTCAGGTCGCGTACTCGGCGATCAGTCTAGCAAGACTCTATAATGGCAGGAAAATATAAACGGTTTCTTTGACCTAACCAATAAAAAGTTTGGAGATCTCTGGGTTAGATCAATAGCATGATTAGCGCTGCCAAGTCAAAACACAACAAGAATAAATGTACGATAGTTGTTTCAGCAGCGTCAACAGCACCCGGCTGTCGGGATTGTTCAGTGCCTAGCTGTGCTAATTCTATATAATCACGCGTCCTTCTGGTTTGTGATTTTGAAACGACGAATTTATTTTGCACTTTTGATATTTATTCTAAAACAATTTTATTGTAAGAAATAGAATTCAAACCAATAATGTACTTACAAAATTATTTTTTAACGACCGATTGTAACAAATAACAATCATAAGTAATTAACTATGTACCAAAAGCTTTAGGTTTCATACTGATAGGTTGTTTTATTTGATGAGCATAATTATTTGAATGAATATTTATGTACTTATATATTAAATCCTTACTTGGTGTCCGTAGTTCTTTGTTTGTGAACAAATTTGTGCGAGATGTCCATTATTCTAGTTATTTATTATTGTTGTTGTATAAATAAAATAAAAATTAAAAACCGCACTATGAATCCCTTAAAGTTATTTTAAGCAATAAAAACTTCCCTCACTTTTTCACGGTCAAGTTTAGATAATTTAACATATCATTTCGTGTATGAAATTGTACTCAGAAGTTTGACCTAATAACTAATTTATGTAAGCAATGGATGGACCATCAATCTATTTATAAATGTAAGAACAACCTTATCTTAAAATTCCAAATCTTTCCTTCTAAGTACCATAAAAGTTGGTCCATGCATACGGTAAACGTTTTCAACAAAAATATTCTATGACCTTTGTGTCGCGAAACAAAGTTGGATTTAAACGGACAATTCGCATAAAGCCCGATTGCAACGGATTCGCTTCTAATAAAAATACCCGTTGACGTTGATATAAATCGCTTTTTGCTCACAAACCGCGCTCGCTCGTATTGCTTTTTGCGCGCCCGTTCAGCTGAACAAATAGCAGATGTCACACAGGCCAAACATAGTTATCCTTAAACTGGGGGACAACAAAAAATAGAAAGTACCTTGTGGGGGTTTAATAAAGCCCCTTTGTGCTTATACACCGTACCGTAATAGGGTCCTAAACTAATAAACTGAGGTCCATTACGGCCAAGCCGCAACTCAACTCTATGAACCGGACTACTTTAAACAGATTTCCACGAGAAAAAACGTCTCACGCTCCGTGTACATAGTTGACCCTTGTCTTTTGTTACGCGTCCCAATTTACGCTTAGTTAAGCGTGTTTGTTTTAAATCTAATTAAAATTCTACCTTACATTGTGTACCGCAATCATGATATTTATGTTGCGAAACAAATCGTCGCCTCCCTTTTGTTATGTGAATTACGATGAGGAAATAATTAACAGTAATTTAGAAACGGTAATTAACCGTGGCACATAACAACTTACCATGTTCAGTTGGTTTTTGTATTGTTTATTTTTTACATTAATATTACACCGCCCATATATAAAATTCCGTGTCACAGTGTTTGACCGCGATGAACTCCGAAACTATTCAGCCGATTTTGATGATCATTTCTTCGTTTTGCTGGATTTGTTCCAACTTAGGACATAGGATAAGTTTTATATTAATAATAAAAACGCGTGGTCGGGTCAGCTAATTTACTATAACAAATGCACTTAAAATAAGCTGTTTAAATAGTTTTTTATTTATTTATTTGCATTTGTATAAGGTATACAGAGGATGGTCAAATAAAATTACAATTCAACTTATTCAGCCATACACAAACAGCATGCAAAATATTAGTTATGATATCACAAAAATCTTAATTTAATTAAAATATAATCAGAAGCTATAATAATTTAAAACAAACATGTCAAAGAAATAAAATAAATACAATTACACAATATCATAATCAATAAATGTCAAAAATAATTGCACTAAATAATAATCACTAACAATATTAAATAAATTAATTTTAAAAAATAATTCTTATTTTATCAGTTAGGATTTAAACATTAATTGACGGAATAAAATCACTTTTCACTCAGCCACTTGTATAAAGCTTGTTTGAATCTATTGAAAGGCAAATTTTTTAAAATATTTGGAATTTTATTAAATATTTTCATTAACATCCAATAGCAATTTTTTTGGTATCCAACGCTTTTTGGAATTGTTGTAGCAACCGGCCTAAGGCCATTCCTAGTGCTACGAGAATATACATCACTGGATTATCTAAAATAACACATATTTTGCTTCACAAATTTTGCCACTTCGAAGATATAAGGGCAGAAAAGAAGAGGCAGAATTCTCATAGTTTTCAAAAATGGTTTACATGGCTTGTCATGTGCAGTGCTACAGATTAGCCCCTACACTTTTTTGTGAAATGAATGCTTTTTTTATATCAGTACTGTTTCCACATATAACAAGACCATATCTTAAAAATAGAATCCACTTAAGCAAAGTACCTACTCTGTTAGTGTTGCACTTCTAGTCGCTACTTTTGTGAGTTTATATAGAGCATATGAAAATATATTTACTTTGTTACATACATTTTAAATTAGATTTTTTCATTATAGATTATCGTCAATTGTAATGCCTAGAATTTTTTTTTAAATTTATTTCTTTAAGTTTTCGTCCATCGAAATTAATATTTATAGTTTTAAATAAAATGTCATTAAAATTTATAAAATATGTTTTGTCAATGTTAATGAGTAAGTTAATATATCTAAGACAATTATAGTCATAATTGCCTAATTTATGACAGCAATATGTTTATTTAATGTCTATTTTTGCCCCTCTATAGAGGGGCGGCGCAAGTAGTATGTTTAGTTACATTTTACCACGTTTTTTACCATGTTTTACTTAACTTCACTTGTCTGTCTGTTGGTTTGTCTGTTGGTTTGTCGTCAAAATTTGAGATTCTTATTTCGACCTCTTCCTCTTATCCGATTTGGCTGAAATTTTGTATACAGGCTTGTTTCACCTAACAATTTCATATTTAATCAGTTTTACATCCTAAAACCACTTAATTAGGCTTTAATTAAATTAACCTCCACGTGGTGTGTCTGGATATTTGATATATATTACATGTATATATTGAAGAACTAAGTTGGCACAATTCAGATAATTTAAAACTAAAAAGAGTTAAATAAATACTTTATAAAAAAAAACTTTTAAAAAACCACGTACAACAACAACATACTACGGGTTATAGATGTACTAAAAAGGAGAAAATATTTTTTTACAAATGGACTAAAAAGATAAAAATAAATTTTTGGTAATAATGAAAATTTACGATACAAATATTCTTAAATTTGTTGAATATTATGTATTGTTCTGAACATTCATACGCAGAATTTGAAAATATTCCAAAAAATTAAAACGTGGTGCGCATTATACTTGAAAAACTATTCAATGCCATCCACAGCATTACTATTGCATTGGTTTAGTTAGGAAGGGATTTAGGAAAGATAATGAAAATATTAATATAATATCAATAACGCTGTTGATCTAAATTACGCACCACGTTTTAATTTTTTGGAATATTTTCAAATTCTGCGTATGAATGTTCAGAACAATACATATTATTCAACAAATTTTAGAATATTTGTATCGTAAATTTTCATTATTACCAAAAATTTGTACGTGTGTATACCACCAGTATTAATAACCTTGTTCCGCCGTCCCCATTTTTTCATTGGACAACCAACTTACAAATAGGCGACACCTATGGTAGATATACCAGAGAATCGCACTAAGCGTTTTATTTCCAATTTTGTGATACCTACCGCTAAGGAGTGGAACTCTTTGCCTGAATCTGTGTTTCCTCACAAATACAATTTAGGGGTCTTCAAGTCACAAGATCTTCTAGGCAAACGCGTCACATCCTAGATCGTATCGTCGCTTACCATCAGGCGAGATAGTGGTCAAGGGCATACCTATTTTCTATAAAAAAAGTCTAAATTAAATTGACGCCAGCCTAGGATACCATAAGTAAATCGCATCAATTTTATAAAAGGTTACCATTATTTCATAATTTATCAGAGAACTGTTGGTTGCTGTGCACTTTCAGTGAAGGTGGTATGGCTTTGAGGGTGAACGCCTACAAAATATAAGTACCTTAGTCACGTTCCTTGATAACTTACTCGTAAAGAAATATGGAAAGTAAAATATAGGGAAAGTATATATTTACATAATAAATACATTTATAAAAAACAACCAAATCTCCGAGCCCTCAGGTAGGATACCTGATCCACATGGCATTGTGAATAAAGAAAATAAAGTAAATTAATTATCGTTTTTTACTCATTATTCCCATCTAACCAAAAAAAAGGGTCGCATCTTTACAAATACTCTCAACATCTATGCATATCATACATCTCATTACATCTCCATAAGTAACATGCGCCCCCACGTTTTGAGTGGCCCCTCGCATGGCCTCGCCGGGTTATTTTATTCTTTTTTGGTCACTGAAAAACGTGGGATTTTTAGATTTTTAAATCTAGTATTATTATTTTATTCTTTTTAATTATTAACTCAACGAAGTAACCATGTGTTACGCAACAATCGGATAAGCCCCATACAAAAGTGAAAGTTGCCGAAAGTTGACCTGAAAGTGCACCTAGAAAGTTGAAAATTGTTTAAGCGTGCATTGTCATCGGGTTCTGAGCTACCCTGAAAGTTTCAACTCGCTAGGTGGTCGGGAAGTGCCTCAAAATTGAGATACAAGATTCCAACCGGACAGACAAACCGACAGACAAGCAAACAGACAAGAAAGCGACCTAAGAAAAACGTGGGAATAAATGTTTCGGATAGTAGTGGTTTTTTGATCTTTTGAGTAACTAAGTACATGATCCTTTGTAACGTCCCGTTTTCTTATCATTATCTAAGATCGTTCAGCAAGTGGAAATAACAAGAATAATTTTGTATTTAACAGGTTACAAAGCATCATTCTGCGAAACCGAATAAAGCAATATTCGGTTCGGTTCAGTAGTTAAGATTAGTGTGCCTAAAGAAGGAAAATACTTCTTTTTGTGTTCTATATACAGACACATGGATTCTACTGCTTTATTTATATTTGTTATACTTTACATTTAAATTACTGTATTTATAATATTAAAAGATTTTGCATAAAATACTAAAGCTTATGTATTCTGTGAAGACTTCCGAGAAAACGGTTCAGGAAAACGAGAAATAAAACGTAAACTCTACAACAACAAAAATGTGTGATAAACAAGCATCCAATATTGGGTCATACTTCGTTTCGGCTTTCCGTGGCAACGCTGCCGGTAACTTTGAATAGGACACAAATTTTTTTTTTTACTTTATAACGTATAAATATACGTTTGTTTATTTTTCTATATTAATCCAGTTAGGAATCACGCCCCACCTTGAAGATATGCAAGAGATGGTCACCATGAAACAAGTCAATTGCACCATAGATTATTTACTAGAAATAAAACTGTCGTATCTCTAAGAACCCTATAGATTTTTAGAACAATAAAATATCTCTGTAGTAGTAAAATCGTTATTTTTTATCTTATTTTTCATAAGTCTGAACTAAAGATCATAATTAATACTAGCTGACCCGGTAACGCGTTGCTATGGTAACGCGTATACAATGGAAAAAAGCGGGGAAAAGATCGGACAGACCAACACACAAACAACAAATTTGTGTTCTTAGATTATAGACTAGCCGACCCGTCCTGGCTTCACACGGGTGAACAAAATTCTTTAATTTATTTCTATTATTACATATTTTTCCGTTAGCACAACCGTTCGTATTCCGTTAGATACAATGTAAAAAGAGCGGACAGACAAACACACAAACCACTGTGATCCTAGATTATTGATTAACAAGAAACTTGATCAACTTAATCAATTCACTCTCTCACAAGGTCATAGGATATACAGTTTATGTAGTTGTAACAGATTTAGTAATCTTAAGTACATTTACTTGCTCAAATGTGTCAAAGAACATATATAGACTTCCTACTTCAAATTACGAACTGCTACTTATAAATAGGGCCACCAGGAGCTACTTGTTAATGTCGGGGTTTCTGTGAACGATCCTGCTCATCAGCATAAGAAAGGCCGGGATGGGCAGACACGCCCCGCAGTTTTATTAGCTTTGTCCACTGCGACCTCGTGCTCGGTATAGTCGATGAGGATGTAATTTCTTTCATAAAGAATCAGACAAAATTTAGATGGTAATTCCAGAATACCAATTATTCTTGAATTAAAACACATTTAGATAAACACCATACATATTCTAGTTTATACGAATTATATATTTCATAAGGTATTATAACAGCTTACCTGAAATAGCAATGTTATTATTTTATATAGAAGTAAATTGGCGTAGTGAAAGGTCAAATGAGTATATTAATATTATAATCCCAATTAGCTTGATACATAAACGTCTACTTACTAACATCTTGGGTTAGTAGCTATCAAACTGTACTGTCACGTTATTGGCAGGGCATTAACCTGTCGCCATAAAAAAAACATTAAATTCCTTTTATTCATTATATTCTTGACCAAATTGATCGACAACGAAAAAGAAGACTGGTTACTGTTGTTTTTCATCGGATAACTGACAGAAGTAAATAGTTTCATTAGGTCATACAATCATTTGATACCGATTTTGCATCTAGGGTGAACCTTTGATTGTTAAATTTTATTTTCCTTAACAGTATTCTTAAAACGCAGACTGTACAAAACACCATTATTCGAGGATCGTTTGGTGCAACGGTAGCGATCCCGCTTTTCGCACCGACGGTCTCAGGGTCAAGTACCAGAAGGGGCAAATGTTTGTATAATGAATACGAGCATTTGTATCTGAGCCATGGGAATTTATACGTTTATTTCTATGAATATTATCTATCTATTATATATTTATATCTCTCCGTTACCTTAGTAGTCATAACGCAAGTCTTACAGTGCTTACTTTGGGCTAAGTCAATTGGTGTTAATGTAAGAAATATTATCACTATTATAAAATTTATATAAATGGAATGCGATCACATACTCATGCTTCGAGGTAGCAATAATAAAAAGTAATTAACTTTGTTCTATTCTAATGATAGTATCATAGTGTTTCATATAACAAAGTAACATTTACTGTGTTTACAGAAAAATTGTAACCCCCAATTTTCGCAGATTGTAATTTCGGAGATAAAGGATATGACAATACGGGTCGTTCAGCGGAACGACATCGTTCTCGCCTCAAAGTTGACATAACTGTTTGGCGAGAAATCAAATTACGCCTGCATACGGAAGCCAAAAATGTTTTTCTTTCGTGATAAACATTTTCTGCTTTATTCCGACATAAATAAGTCATTCTAAAGGGGTGGCGGATTACGCCGCGGCAGAGATAATAAAAACATACTAGTGATAAAACAAATGACAGAACTAGAGGTATTTCAATAAATTAATTACTTACAAATTGTGTAGTGTCAGAAATATTTTTTAAGGTCGGCTAATACACAAGTCTTGTTAATATTGTTAATATTTTAAAATTAATCTGAATCTGAAGAAAATATGAATGGCATCAAAAGACAATGACAATAGAACTACGCGTCTTTAATCCAGTACGCCATTTAAGTGGCTTCTTTTTTTACCAGTGTTTATCTTTTTATAAAAAACTATAACTATAATAAATAGCCTATGGTCAAACCTCGAAAATTCATTAATAAAATTGGTGAATGAATTTTTGATACCGTATGAATAGTTTCGGATATTACATCCAAAGACAAAACATACAATTACTTAGCTTTGTGTGATCTATTGGAAATTCCATTCTTACGTCTCCATATTCATAAGCTAAATTATAATGTTCCAATAAAAACTTTCTTTACATAGGATACCGACCAATTTTGTCAATCCCTCCGAGATTCGAGCTCAAATTACGTACGCAACTCGCAGGCCTAAGTAAACACCAATAAATTTCATGTTATTCGGTAAACAAAAAACAAAAATCATACAAGAAAACTAAAGAAAGGGACCCTTTCTGCTTCGCTTTATTGGTCGGTGTTATGAGATGAAACTTTCCGGACCAAGGGTCGGTTTAACATAACTGTAGAAAATCTGACGGACTCTGGATGTTCACATTAGGGCCATGGTTGAATAAAATGGTAATATGATGTCGTGAGAGGCGTTACTGTAAGCAAAACAAATCCAAAAAATCCCTAGTAAAATCAAAGGCACCTAACTGAATGATAGAATCATGAAGGTATCATTGAAAAAAACTCAATGCCTTAACCGTTATCGAATCGTTACTTGGGTCCCTTGGTCTATGGATTTATCCACATGAGATATACGTTTACAAAGACCTCTTCAATTTACGTAATAATACCGTTAATTTTGTAACATAAGCAGAATAATATTATCGAAACTAACCACTAACCGTATATATTAATACTTTAATAAATATTTTTTTTTATTCATGTCATTACAATCACCAGCGTCAGCGTTTTTGTGACATAAAAATTTTCAAGTCATTTCAGAACAGTTTTTGAACTGAGGAAGATTATGAATTAATATTCAGAGATTAAGAGTTACCTCTCTCACTACATATATGTAATATCTAATGGATATCGCAAACAGATCTCATTAGTACAGCATACAATTACGAAGGTCAAACAAGTTTCTGAAGGATAGGTGATAAAAAAATATTATTTGTGACTTTTTTACATTAATAGGCTGATGACGATGGTACGTGTAGCCATCATATAAAACCTAAAAAAATGTCTGAGGACAAGTGCTTTCAAAATCATACCTACTTAAATTAAATATACCGTCACTTTAATTCCGTGTATCCTCGTAATTGTCTGTTTAATATAACCGTTAAACTATTTCTAAATTTTCCAATGCAACGTTTTACTTATTTCAGACCTCAACACATCCGAGGATTATAAATTTAATGATGTTGTTTGATGACAGTTTTTCGTGTCATATTGACCTTTTTTTACCACTTATGCTGCTAAACATAGATTTATATTTGAGCAGTTTAATGATTTTCACAATAACAGAAAATTGTTTTAATTTATATTTCATAATAATTAAAGTAATTGGACTTGAAAATTTTCGTGCGCGTCAACGCTCTTAAACTATTGCTTGTTAGGTTTTTGTTTTTGTATTCCTTTATTAGTGAGAAACTGTTGCCTGACAAAGTCATTAGCAATAGGAAATTTAATTATACAGGTTGTCAGACCCAGCCATAGAGGTAATTAGGTGTTTTATTTTTAATTGTTAATTATATTATGAGTTTACAAGAATCATGATTCAAAGCTTTATTGATACTATTGACAAAACAAAAAACGAGTAACAACAGCCAAAAATATAGTGTATGGAAAGAAGTAGGTGTGAGTGTATGTATAAAGTTTGTATGGGAGATCATCTCGTACTACTTGTTACTATTAAAAAACATTTTTTTTGCCATAGCAGTTTAAAATTAAAGTTTTTGATAAACAATGTAAATAAAATCAATAAAGTCATTTAGTAAATCGGCGAAAATAAGAGTAGTGGTAAAGCACATAACGACACGCCTTGCAAAACATGACAAGTATTATACTTTATTATTATTATTTTTGCATTAATTGAACATCACTGCATCATTTTAATAAATTCTATCATTGAACACAAATTGCAGAGAAGTGATAAACAGCAAACCGCATATTCAAAAATAACTTTTATCGAAAGTGCTTGTCACCTAATTAACAGTGACATGTAAGTAAATAAAAAGCGTATTATTATTCAATAATCAAAATTTAACGAAACCAATTATGGTTGCCAAGCACGTTTCTTGGGAAGTTTTGTTTCGATAACCAATATCCGCCTGAGGGTAACCAAGGCATATAATAATACGGAAGCAAAATAAACAATCTATTATTTAAGATTATATCTGAAATTACTACAGAGAGGTGGATGACGAAAACAAAAAATAAATGAGGAAACTTCATACCCAAGATTGTTTATTAAAGAACTTGGATTAGCTTGAATTGTTATTTTTCTCAATTTAAACATGTAAGTACAGTAAAAATCGCACAAAACTGGCTTGCACTACATTATTAGACTTGAAGTTATTTTTTTTATAACTGTTGTTAGTTATTTTTTTTTTAAAACTGTTTTCTCAATGTTAATTCTGGCCACCTACATTAGATTATGGACCTTTTTTAGCGCAACAGTAGGAATTTCAGGCCTATGGTTGCAGATTTTAAGCAAAGTTTCAAAATGTTCGGTCAACGGATGGGTGGCCAAAAATTTAGTATCTCGAGCTCCTCCATACTTTGGAAGGCATCTTAAGATATTACCCACCATTCCATTTCTCTTCTTTTACTATGTGAAAAAATTGGGTAACGTTTTAAAAAAATCTGGCAGTTATCGCCTCTATCGAATTCAAATTGCGTATGAACTACTGAGAATACTTAAAATAGCAGTCCTTAGAAGACTTCGGAAGACAGGGGACTACACATACTTATTACATTTTATGTATAGGTACAAAATACATAATAGTACAAATCCCCTGTATATCCTTACTATCCCTACGATAGGTCATGACAGAGAAATAGAACTGTGGTTATTGGACTACTCGTTTCTTCTTTTTAGTTTATCCAATTAATTACTTTATTTACTGGATACCATTGCACTAAATCTTCAGTTCCTTGAATTATATGTTAAGTTAATTATTAAGTCAGTAACTAACAATGGTATAATGTAAATATGTAAATATAAGCTGTTGTAAAAATAAACACTACTAACTGAGTTAACATCTTTGTATAAACATGTATGATTCCCGATAACATGCTAATATAATTACAACCAAACACCGTTTTACATGCAGACCCCCAGTAAAATGGCGCGAGCCATTTTGGAGGTATGTGAAGGGCTACGCTCGCGTATCATATTACACATTTCAGATGCATGATAACTGCTCTACACTGTCGAAGAGATGCCAACTGTCTTAAAAGTAAAGTTGCCAACCGCCATGTTATCCCACGACGTCGAGTCCCGGATTTTACTAATCAGATATGTAGAGGACTATTAGTGGAGTTTAAATTGTCATCAAATTCAATAAGAATAAGAAATAGACTAATAAATTGTACTGTACTAAAATTACTTATTATATCTAGCTAGGTACTGCTCATTTTATAAAAAACTTCTAACGTATCTTATATCAGAATTTTAATTTCAATTGAAGATACTTTAAATAAAAATATAGTAATATGGTATATACTTAATTAACCCCATTGAACCCGTTTTTGTTGCGTGTTATTACTGTTCTTATACTGCATCCTATTTTGAACTGAAATATCCTGATATTTTCATCTTTTAAACCTGGTTGTCAAAATATGGTAAAGGTAACCCTTGTTAGTAGGTACTCATATACAGTAATTAATCGTAACGCTGATTCTGGAACTGTTCTGTTTTGAAATGTAAGAGGCATGTTAACTTGCTTACTCAAAAAAAAATCGACTAGTGCAAGTGAATGAGAGAAAATATTGAAAGTACCTTATCTGATACTGACCTGAATGACTAGTCAAGATATTTTTAGCATCCACTTGGTTTTTGTTCATGCTATATGATGTATACACGCACATGACATAAATCATTTAACTGTATCTACGATAGTTACAGTTCGAAAATAATATGTACATAGCTTAATAGAGCCACTTGCTCCTTTGGTTCCGCCCTTAGGCCACATAATCCGCAACCCTACTTAATCTTATGCCTTCATGGCTAGGTATTTAAGGAAAACGTTCCCCGTATAGTGTGAGTCGAACATAAAGTTCTACCCCTATTTATTTATAGTGTTATTTACATTAGGATGACCTAACAGCGCATTGGAGTCAAATCTATTTGTGTGTTTGTCTGTCCGCTCTTTTTCTTGCTCTTTTTCTATTGTATCAATAACGTTACCATAGCAACGCGTTAGCCGCAAGTAGTTCGTCTACCGGACGCTAGATGGTGCTAACGGAAAATATTTAATAATAGAAAAAAATTAAAGAATTTTGTAATATAAATAGTTATGGTGTTAGATTCCATGACCTGATGCTTGTGTTTATCAGCGTGTCAAGTAAAGGTAAACTGGGCGCTTCCATCTACTACGGTACCGGATAGCGCAGTTGAGATTCAAGTCCCTAGAGGATTCCCATCGTAACCATTATAAGCCTCCGTGTTTTGGAGTTTGAAGACCATAAACGAAGATGACAAACAAATAATTACTAGAAAAAGGTCAACTTATATCAAGTCCAGTTCAGCTGCTGCTTACAGAATTCACAGATGTTTTTTGTAGAACTTTTTGACTTCTAGAACATCTCTATAAAAATTTATGTTGCCGTATTTATCTATCTCTGGCAGTAAATTACACGTAATGTACGTTACGAATTATATAAAGGATTCTTTCGTGAGGACTGCTGTTAATTATACGTCTGTTTATTCCGCCCTTTCCCAATCAACTTCCATTAATAAGGTACATACCCATTTTCTCTTCCACATCACTTGATATCCAATTTGTCGATTGCGGAAAGCTTGTTTATGATATGTATGAGTCCGTATAAAGAATTTCTAGGAGCAAACCTGTACATTTCCATATGTTAACGTAATTTGCAAATGTCGCGTCACCTTAAGCGCTGTGTGTTATCGGATATGCATTTAATTGTAATATAAATCAGTAGCAATTAATTACTCGTTGAAATAACATATAATTCATTTTATAAATACTATCTATTTCACCGATTCAGATTTTAGGATTTTCTTTACCTAACATAAAAGGTTTTACAATCAAACTGAGTGATACCTACAATTTATCCCTCAATATCTCACAAGGATTCCCAGGTGATAAGATTGGAGCGTAACTACAAATATACATGGGTCTGAGATATTTTCTACATTCGAATAATACGCTTACCTACCCTCTGTAAGGGAAAGGTGCGAGAAGTTGTTGAATTATTTTAGCATCCAATATAAGGCAACGTGATATTAACGAAATTTACTCCGTTCGTTTAATAATCTTATGTATGTGGATATAGACTTTTATGTTAAACTAGAACAATAACTTTATTTCTTTGAGGTACACACATTTTCATGTCCAAGAAATAATGTTTAAATGTGATTATGGGATGTGTTGTATTTTATTACCCTATAAACAAAATTAAATGAAATAGATAAGTGCAGGCTACAAAGTGATTCTTCGGTTAAAAACGCTCACAAAAATATTACTAACTAGCGGCCCGTCCCGGCTTCGCACGGGTGGACAAAATTCTGTAAATTATTTCTAGCATTAAATATACCCTATATTACTCAGCGTGAATGTAGCTTTCCAATGATGAAAGAATTCTTGAAATCGGCCCGGTAGTTTTTGAGTTTATTGATTGCAAACATACAAAAATACAAAACTTTCCTCTTTATAATATTAGTGTAGAAAACGAGTGAATCGGAAATACGCAGACACAATCAATTGAATTCAGAAGTAAAAAAAATTGTAAATATGATCTGTCTACAAATACCTACAGACAAATTCACTAAAGCATTGTTTAATACCGACACGAATTATTACTTACTTCATTTAGCTAAGATAAAATCGAATCGGCGCTCGCAATTTATTACACAGTTTGCTTTCTTTTTATCTCTCCTTTATTCTTCTGCTTTTTATTTTCGCCATCACATTTGTATCTCGTTTACGCGATATTGTTATTATGTATTATTGGCTTTTAGCGCTTCACTTCGTCAGCACAGTACCATAACAGACTTGGTTGTATTTCCAACGAGTCGAGTGATGTGACTAGATTTATAAAATGACAATTAGATCACATTTAGTTTTCATTACATCACTACCTCTAACTGTTTGTTGATGGTATAAAAGTTTTGTCTAATATCCAACATGGTGGAATAGTGACGTGACACTGACCAAAAATGTTTACTAGTTCTGCAAATCTTAAAAAGACTTTTAACAGCTAAACTATAGCTTAAAAAAGCTGTAAGAATGATCCTAGCAAAAGTAGGATAACGTAGTATATATTACTATTAATAAAAATATAAAAACTCTATAACACAACACTATAGAAAAAAATAATAGGGGTTAAAGTATGAAATTGCCGTTTTATTGCAATAGGTTCTTTGAATTGACATAGAATCTTCATGGTTTGAGGTTTTCGAATGAAACTTTTTTTAAATGGTTTCTATGATGTTCTTTTTTTAAAAAATGTAAAACATTTGAATATCGACTTTCAATTGTTTTTGTTATTCAATTTAGACAAGAAAGATGGATACTGCGAAAATTCGAGTTATTTTTGAATACGAGTTCCGACGCGGAACTAACGCGGCAGAAACAGCCCGCAATATCAATGCTGCGTTTGGAGAGGGGTCTACTAATGAACGCACCGTGCGATTTTGGTTTAAACGCTTTCGTGATGGAAATTTCGACTTAAAGAACGAGCCACGAGGAAGACCGCCCACACAGGTAAATAACGATGAATTAAGAGAGATAGTGGAAGCCGATCCTAGTCAAAGTACCCAGGAATTAGCGGCATGGTTTAACGTTACCTTACCCACAATATTGACTCACTTGCGTCAAATCAATAAAATAAAAAAATACGAAAAATGGGTGCCTCATGATTTGACTGATCTGCAGAAAGAAACGCGTGTTGAAACTTGTGTTGCCTTGTTGAACCGGTACAGAAATGAAGGAATATTGGATCGAATTGTAACATGTGATGAAAAGTGGATTCTTTATGATAACCGGAAAAGAAAAATGCAATGGCTGACCCCAGGTCAAATGCCACAACAGTGTCCTAAAGCAAAACTTACCAATAAAAAGGTAATGGTAACTGTTTGGTGGTCTCAGCATGGTGTTATTCACTATAGTTTTCTCCGATCTGGTCAAGCAATAACGGCAGATGTCTATTGTGCCGAACTCCGAACCATGTTGACAAAACTAGCAGTAAAACAGCCCCGACTCATGAATCGATCTTCACCATTATTGCTCCACGACAACGCGAGACCTCACACAGCACGAGAAACCATTTTGACCCTTCAGGAACTGCAGTTAGAAACCATTCGTCATCCTCCGTATTCACCAGACCTTGCTCCAACGGACTACCATTTTTTTCGTGATTTGGACAATTATCTACGTGACAAGAAGTTTTCTTCCCAGGAGGCAGTACAAAATGCTTTCACACAGTTTGTGCAGTCTAGATCGTCGGAATTCTATCGCAAAGGCATTAATGACCTTCCCATTAGATGGCAGCAATGTATAGATAATAATGGCAACTATTTTGATTAAATAAATTTGTTAAAAATTTAAAAAATAAACAATATAGATTTTCAGTACAAATCGGCAATTTCATACTTTAACCCCTAATATATTCTCAGGTGGAAATCGGTCCCACGTATTTCTGTCAAAGCACTACTACTAACAAAAATACATTTCCTTACTTGTGGTTCATCGTTCAGCTTGCGGTGATGTTCGTGGCTAGGCTCTGTGGACCTTTTCTTAATGTCATGATGTGAAAGCAAGTAATAATGCTTCAGAGAACCAATCTGTAACAAAATACAAAAATCAAAATAAAACACATTTATTATTTAGAATCTTACTAATGGTCTAATTAAATCACATATCTTCAGCAACAGATAGGGCTATTATAGTTTTGTTGTCTATATATGTCTGTTAAATAACTTTAACATAGGTTTTCTAGAAATTGAACGAAAGTAGCCTTTCAGACACAGAAAAAGAAATCACACAATTTATTTCGGCAAACATATTGTCAATCAAGTTTGCCTACATACATTGTAAGAGATATGTAAATAAATAAATTGCCTTATTTACTGACAGTCTAACATCAAAACGCTTTCATTCAATTTTCATAATCCTCTTACTGTTTACAGGCGACTTTAACTCCTCAAAGTCATCTTTTCAAAAGTTAAGACTTAAAAACTTTAATGATAAATACACATGATGATAATAATACAATGAAATGATAACACAGCGATATAAAAAGATATAAAGCCCTTTGGTTGAGATGTCAGTTTTAATAGATTTCGGACTAAGTTTGATCCTCGCAAATGTACTACGGACGTGGATCTAATTGTCACACAAGGATTTGTCTTATCATTAGAGGTAAACGAGAATATTAATAATGTGTTTAACTCATCATTAATCTTATATATAAAGTTCTCGTGTCACAGTTTTCGTTCCCATACTCCTCCGAAACGGCTTGACCGATTCTCATGAAATTTTGTGAGCGTATTGAGTAGGTCTGAGAATCGGCCAACATCTATTTTTCATCCCCCTAAATGTTAGGGATAGTCCACCCCTAAATTTTTTTTTTTATTATTTAGACTAAATTTTTAGTATCTATTTTTTTATGATACAACATACAAAAATACATACAACCCTAAATTTTCACCCCTCTACCATCAACCCCTATTTTTTATTAATTAATTAAAAACTTTTCTTAGAAATAATATAGATGGCAAAACAACGTTTGCCGGGTTAGCTAGTATCCTTTATAAAAAAGTGATACGCAATAATTACTGGCATACTCGCATAGCATTCTACGATAACAATTAGTTTTTAGAACATTACAATTTTTGGTTATTAAAATCATTGCTCACTCGTTCCAAAATCATTGCTTTGCATTACGCAGATAGTATAAGTGTACGTACAGAACATACGAACAATCAAAAGTCTATAATAATCATCAAAATAGTATCGTCAAATATTTTATAGATATCGAAAATACGGAACGGCTCACTAGGGCGTTCATGGTAGTAACAATTATTTTTTCGTCAAAAAACCATCACGTCTCGATCGTAAACTGAGAAATATTCAGTAGAAACACGCCTGGGCACAAATCTACCCCCATTTAAACAAAGGAGATTAACGCAACAGACTTGTCGTAAAAGAGCGAGGCACGGTACAAAGTAATTTATTCAGATTGCCCTCCGACCAAAATTAGTACCTCCGAAGGAAAATCTCGAGTGGTGCTTACAAAAAACGTTTTTACTGACCGATAATAAATAAGTACGCACGCGAACCATATATCAAAAACACCATCTCTAGTCGTACAATTTGAATATCGCGCTACTAAAAAGTTATTTCAAGATTTATGCTCCTTTATTGCTGTGAAATAAGCGTGGTATTTGTTCATTAACATTTGTCCACTTCTATAAAAAACAGCCACCAGACTTTTAACTGTGACCCAATTTGACAAAATGAACAGTTTTAAGACAGCAAAATGTATAGAATAAATTTATGATTTTCCTATAGCTTTAGAAATTCCAAGCTTTCAAAAATTACTCGTGTTTTGACGAGAAAAATGATAAGATCACTACAGATGAAATACCATTTTAAACGATCAATTCTTGAATAAGAAGTCTAGTTGAATAGTAATCTGTAATTTTAACTATTACAAGTGAAAAGATGGAAATCAAATTTAAAACTGTCACGAAATTATCCTTTGTGAATCAAAACAATATAAAATCAAACTCGTAGTTTTAAATCAAATAAGTTTGATAAAGCAGTTCGTTAATTTTAAGACACTTATTAATTAAGTTCTAGTATTTAAAATTTGTCAAATTAATGTTTAACAGCAAACTATTTTACTCTTTATACAAGATTTTGTAAGTACGCCTCTAATATATAATTTGGAACTTCCACATTTTTTATAAAATAGATTTAGTTAAAAGGTTTTTAATAAAATTCAGTACTAAAATTTACTCGTTCATTTTATCCCAACAATAAACTAAAACTATAATACCTAACAGAGAAAGATCTAATAAGAAAACGTTATCTTTTAAGCGAATTTATCTTCTAAAACAATAAATGAAATAGGAATAAAAGCTGTAACCCAATTTATTATAGGAGCGGACGAAATAAACTTGCCAGCTTTACCTCCTAAACGCAAAGGAAACGGAAAACAAAACGGCATTACCGGAGCGGGTCTCGCGTTTTTCCCGTTCCGACAGAATTTATCTCGGTTACCGGTAGGGACCTCCCATACTTCGCTTCGGGTAATAATAACGTTCTCTTAATTACGAACAAATCAACACCATCAACCCATAAACGTATCTGTATTGAATAGGAAAGTTTCACGGCGAATAATTCTTAGCAAAAATACGTCTGCTTTTCTAACGCTGAAATCAATACGTCTACACGTCCTTAATAAGCACTATAAGCAAACAAACTTAATTCTTCATAGTATAAGGTTGTCTTAATACCTTTTGGGTACGAATGGTCAACTTTTTAAGAAAAATAACGCTTATTTCGCATCCAAATAGCAGACTATACAGATAATGTTTAAATTCTTTCTGCACTTTCACCTGAAGTTGAGTCATAATTCAAATAATATACTAAAGTCATATTCCATACCCATGGAGTGTTTTTTTGTTGTATGCTAGACAGTATTGAGTGCCTGGTTGACGAACTGGCCGTTAGCATTTTCGGTTTTCAGGGTGGTCTATGAAAAACGTTATTACAATAACAGCAGCGGTAATTTAAATTTATTTCATTTTTCGGCGATAAGAGTTTTTTAATAATCAATTGTGTGGATAATAACTTTAGTAAAAAAAACACCGCATACTATTATATTTATATTTAAAATAAGTATAAATTCTGCCACATTTCATACTAAAATGCTAGTGTTAGGTAGGTAGTATATTTCCCAACGATATATCCTAGTACTTTTTGAACAATGCTCAAATGCCTCAATATAAAAAATGGCTGAATAAATTAATTTGGCAGTCCTTTTGTGGCTACTTTACGAGGGGCTGTGCGTTTAACGTCCATCCTATTAGCTAAACGTCGCTCCACTGGAGTTCCAGTGACTAGTAGACAAATTACGTACTAAATTAGTACTAATCTTGACAGAGGGTTACAAAGGAAGCACATCACATTGTCCGAGGTTTCATACGTCTCTACATGAATTTTTCTAATGTAATATAATATATCGTTCGACACTAAAAAGTTCCGTGTCTCATAATTTGACGTAGACATAATACGTAGGCGGCTTCTATCTTACACTTAACCACTAATGAACTTTTTAAAACCAACAGTTACAAGAAAATTTTAACAAACATCTAAAAAATAATAATATATTAAACAACGAATAAAAATAATTTAGAGATTTTCATTCCTTAAACAATAATGTTTTACTGTCAACTTGCGTGTGCTACACCTCACCCAACAATTCTAATTTGTAAACAGAAAAAAAATCAAAAAGTCTACGTAACATAACGGTCGCTTGGTCGTTCCTTCAATAGGAGGCTTTATGGGCCACGATGAATAACATTAACCTGGCTGTTACTGTTATAGTGTTCGCAGGGATTTTTCGCGTGAGAGGAACTACCGCCTCGATTACCTTTATTGGCTTATAAAACTGGCGTTACTCGCGCCACGCACAACGCACTTTTTAGTGCCTCTGGGCCAATGGAAAACGATATAACATCATATGCTTGCAGGTTATGTGGATATAAGAACGCAGAGTTGTACATTTACATTTCTGTTTTGATGTTTTAAAATTTGAGATTTGTTTTATCTCTTGCTTGAATTTGTAACCAGTGGAGGGGTTCCCTCCATAATAATACCAACGTATACTACTATTACCGATGCTGCTTAAATTTTGAGTAAATACACCAAAGAAAAGTATGTCAGTGCAGAAGAAGACTTGCCTTCTAAGCGACGAACTAACTGATTAAAAAGATAAATCAATAACTCAGTCCAGTTTAGCATCACCATAGGTACCAGTGCCGGATTTACCATAGAAGCTGAAAAAGCTGAAGCTTAGGGCGGCAAAATTGGCTCAAAAAAAATTGGTCTTAGCTTAAAAATATACCCAAAAAGTTGTAAAAATAATCTTGTAACTAGATTATTCCCTAAAAAAGGAATTAACGTTATTATGAACAGTGCATCTAATTTTAGAGGTCAGTAGGGGCGGCAAAATTTTATAGCTTTGGGGCGGCAAATGTGTAAATTCAGTACGTATCATGATCTAAAGATCGAAGAAGCCAATCCTAACTCGTTTTAATTTTTTAACATTCCGCTGATGTATTACGAAAGGATTCACATGAAAAGTTGAATTAATGAACGGATAGGTAAGCGTATTGAAAAGGCCTATTGGAGTGCACGCTTTTTTACCTTTTTCGCTTACACGCATACCGAGTATCTACGGCTCCATTAAAATGGATTATTCTCTTTTTCGTATATGGAGTTCATTTTAATTGGGTTGTACAATTATATCATTGCAATTTCAACTTGACTCCATTTTCATTCCTACTTCTGACTGTTAATTGCGAATTCGTAGGGAAGAGCCGTATCCCCTCATTTTCTCTCAAATGAAACTTTAATTTATAATGGAATTGTAATGTTGGAATCGAATAAACTATAATTGTAACGAAAACATTTTGATTGATTACTGGTAAGTGGTTATGTTCTGCTTAAGAAATGTTTACAAAAAGAAGATTCAAGTGAATGACAGAGAATATTTCGAAGAAACAGTAAGTAACAATATGACGATAATAATACCCCCACTATGAATGACAGAATCATATTTATATGGCAACACTTGTCGCCTAACACTGTGTATTAAGTTGCCAGCTGATGCTGATATCAACCCTCACAACTAGTGTTGTTACACATACTCAAAAGACGATAATGTTATGATCGTAAGTTATTTTGTGAAGACCTCACTTTTGCTCGCAATCTTACAACTTAGTGCGATGATGCAAATACCAGTATCCCTTTCTTTATTTTTAAAGCAATAAAACTGTGCTTTTCATCGCGCGTGTCCATCTTTACATAAACAATGTCGGCAAACGTTAATTGTAACCTGATTGATTGTTAACTTAAACCCTAATAAACACTAGTAAAGAGAACTAATGTTAAACTATTTGTGTTTACCATTTGTGTAATAATCGCTAACTGTGTAATATATACCCTAAAAACATAAATTTGTTGTTTGTGTGATTGTCTGTCCGCTCTTTTTCCATTGTATCAATTAACGTTACCATAGCAACGCGTTACCAGGTCAGCTAGTATATACTCTAAGAACACAAATTTTTTCTGTGTTTGTCTGTCCGCTCTTTTTCCATTATATCAATTAGCGTTACCATAGCAACGCGTTACCGGGTCAGCTAGTATTTTTAAATAAATTAACTCATTTAGGATCTTTTGCGCAAATTGTTTTAATTAAATATGTAATGTACGCGGAAGTGTAAGACCTAAATATGTGTAATACAATACAATATCTTAGAGAATCTCAACATTTCTCAGAACATTGCTACATTTTAAATCGAAAGCGAACCTCTCGCGGAAATAACGAACTAGGTACTTCATGGAGCATATTCGACGTTTATTACCGATGGAGTTTACCGGTAGCCGTTAAGGTAAAAGTGGAGTGGACCGCACCACAGATCCCGGAATCTATAAAGAACAGTTTATTACTACAGATCGAGGGAAGAAAGTCGATGATCATAAACTTTTTTCTTGAAGTACAAGATAAATGGATTAAAAGACACGAATATATTAATACCGTTTAGGATATTATCTAGTACAAAAATCTGATTTCAATAATTCCATTTGAAATTCTTTGGAAATACACTGTAAGATAATGGAGTAGCTCATAATATATCATATAATATTATCAATTAAAAAAATGTAATTCGAACTGTCAGAGTGCGTATAACGTCAATGCAAAATGGGGGAAAAATCGTCATTCCATTTTAAGATTATAGGCACATAAACATTTCATTTGAATAATTAAAATTACAAAAGAGAAAACAAATAAATACGGGGTTAAGAAGTTTTATACCTCCTTTTTTAATTTTATCAATAACTAGCGACCCGCCCCAGCTTCGCACGGATGCAATGCTCTTCTATATTATGCATGTATCATACATATAAACCTTCCTCTTGAATTACTCTATCTATAAAAAAAAACGCATCAAAATCCGTTGCGTAGCTTTAATGATTTAAGCATACATAGGGATATAGGGACAGAGAAAGCGACTTTGTTTTATACTATGTAGTGATATTAGCTGGTCACTAAAATAAATTAACTGAAATATCGCTATTAACATGGTCTTTGCCCCCTGCAAATGTTCGCTATGTATGAAGATTTCGTAAAAGAAAAGGGATCATAAATCTACCACGCGGGCCCAGTGCGGATAAGTGATTGCTAACGAAAACAAATACAGTCTTAACTAGTGGTTAAGCGTACCTCCCAAAGCATGATTTTATAAAATATACGAAATTACTGGTATGTGCTTATTTCTACATTCATAAGGATTGCCAGACGCCAGAACAAAATATTTCAGCCAAATTCAAAAAAGTCCAGTCTTAAAATTACTATAGAGACAATTAAATATAACGAATGAATTTGCAACTTTTGATTATTGAAATAATTACTATTTTTAAATGGCATTTTAAGAGCATCATGGAAGACCTAAGCGACTGATATAAAAGTATAACACTGTTTTTCCGTTGCCATATCTACAAAAGTTGACAGAACCTGAAGCTCTACATTTTGATGTTAGGAATTACCTTCTGCATCATTTCATTATACTTATAATAATTGGCGTTTGTTCTTTTTTAATTCACCAATTCAAATTAAGTTCGTAGAGAACTGATTTGAAGACCAGGCGGTCAATAATAATACAGTTTTCAGTATATATTTCATATTAGTATCTTGCTATTGAATAAGATGTAAAATGTATCTAGGCTAAACTTATTTGGGAATAAATTTAATATTAGTTTATTATTAAATTTTCTGTTTAGTCAATTTCACGGGGTGTAAGTCGTGACGTTTTGTATTTGGTCGGGAATCTAGGCGTGATATTAAATGTCGGAACAATCCAGTCTGATCTCGTTCATCTTGAAATTCGTTCTTTAATTTTTATCTGCAAATAAAAAAAATTGCAAGTTCAAATAAGTCTCTAAACGTAAATTATTAATAACTTTTGCCCAACGGCCCACAATGCGGTGGTGACGCTGCCAATCCCAAAATCGTGGACTCGAATACCGCAATGGGCACGCCTTCGTTTGTACGCTAATCAGGAAATTTTTAAAATGCATACTTTTTTTACGAACTGCATGATAGTTTTTTACAACCGTGTTATTTAACGTACAATTCGTAACAGATCTTTTATGGTCGTTAACTGTGATGAAATATGTGTTTTTATTAAAGGTTAAAAAATATCAAAGTAAAAATTCTATAAAACAAAAAAATATTACGCTTACTTAAATTACGTTATAGGAATTACACGCTGTATAGTGTATAGGAAGAAATCGCTAACTCCAAGTCTATTGTTAGTAATCTTTAAACCCTCGTTCTGTCAATTTAAATTCTCGTTCCTTTTGCTTTTTTGTTACTAACTAAATAGCCTGTGAATTTATATAATTGTAAAATAAATGATACAAAATGAATAAATCCCACGGTTTCATTTATTTTCATTAAATCTAACATTTTATTACATATTTTTACAAAATTCAAAATAATATATTATTGAAATACTATTATAGAAGAGTACCGAAAATTACTTAAACTGAATGTTAACAAAATAATCACGGAAATAGAAGGATCAATAGACCGCTATTGAACCTTAAATTGGCAAAAATACAAAAGCCCATAATTTGATTAATATAGGGCACTGTAATGTGTACCTACGGGAAATGTAATTGTACACAAACACCTGTAAAACCCGGGATCATACGTTCTGTCACGATCCCGGCAGACTATTTTTCACACGGCCCGCAATTGATGTCCCTGCCGGCAGCTTGCCGCAGTGGCGGACGTCACACCAGATTAAGTTATTATCTACCTACTTAATATAGAGCATTCTTTAGCCGCGTCTGAATTTTACTTTTTGATTGCATTTTATATACTTATGTTTTAGAACTACTTAACTTTTGTTTAATACGTTGCCCGCAGCATTTTATTAGTCTTACCTTATTGCTGTCTTGGAATGAAAGTAAAATGGAAAATTCCCATAATTTGATAAATAATTTTTACTTTAAAATATTCACCGAAATATAATCCAACCCTGGTAATAAACATATAAGAAAATGACACCATCAAGATAAAAAATCTAATACATTTCGCAATGTAATATAATATTGTTGCTTAAAATATCCCATTTCATAGGTAGAGAGAACTAGAAGAAAAGCGCGCAGTCACACTGAAATATAGTGGGATATCTCGAGAAAGTTTTAGCTCCAAAAGTGCCATCTTTGTCCACAAATAGTTCGCGACTTAGAGGGAGTACAAGCAAGATTCCTGTAAGTTTCTAAGATAAGGCGATTTGTAGGTTCTCACCAGAAGTTAGATAGAAATATAAGAAATGGTAAAAATAGAATCAAATGTTTGTACTTTATGCGGTACCCTCAGGTGCAGGACACAACAGGGAACAGCTGATGTCATAAGACAGGAGGGCAACATATTGCATACTGCTTTTATACTGTATATCGACGCAGTTTGAACCCACAGCTGCGATTGTAAAAAAATTAATAGAATTAAAAAAAAAACAACTTTCGCAATAGCCGTTCATGATGGGTTAAGAAGACTATGAGTAAGAAAGAATCATAGAAGTTTCTCGGTACTTTAAAAGACCATTGGTCTATTGGCCACGGCTGTATGAATAAAGTAGATAATACCAATCGACTTTTATTAAGCCAGCGTGGTGGATTTTTTATTTAATGTTATTCCCATATTGTTTTAATCATTAAAAACGATATTTGTTCCAATGTGGGTCCAATAGTCTGATCATGATAAATGAGTTCTACCTAAACATGCTGAGCAACCAGTCGTTCGCGCCGTCCTGTTCCGCCCATGCCTAATTATCGTCACCCGGAAGGTTTCCAGCGCGAAGCAATTATAACACGTCACAGGCAGTAGCAACAATGTATATCACAGCTACATAATGCAGCCGGATAGATTCAGAATTAGAAACATATTCAAGGATAAAAAGAATCCTGAACTTCAAAACGCTCACAAAATGTTGACACTAAACTATTATAAACCTTTTGGAGCCTAACGTTTATATCTTTTTATTTCAACGCAATTTAAAAAAAGGCTCCTTTACAGGAGCCGTGATCACAGGTCGAAACATCAGAATTAAATATAAATTATGAGCAAAAAACCCGAAGTAAGTTGTTTTATTTAAAGATATATTCAAAGTTTATTGAAGCCATTATATATAAGGGGCCCAGACTATTGGAAGAGCATTGCTTAAAAATGCGACAAGAGTCGAAATAATAAGGATTTAGCGGAGGCCTAAAGTTTATATTCGTCTCAATTGGGGTCAATATCGAGTACGCTATAATGTCAAAACAATTTATTATTCACTGAATCAAGTTTTAGGAATCTCGAAGATGTGAAAGTTTACTGTATCAGTATAACATGGAGTATTCGGGTAATGAAACCACTAGTCACTCAAAGCGACCACGCAAACTCCACGGGTAGGGTTTCTTAAAACTTTTAATTAATTGGCGAAGTTTGGACCGGCCTCTAGGCTGGTCTGGGCCAGTGTGCCGACCCCTTGGATAGTATTTTAATTACTTTCTAGCTTTCAGCATGCTATGCGAATCTGAGGTACATCAGTGCTAACAAAAGGGCATGGAGAATTAAACAAAGAGAATATTAATATGATAATAATGATGTCGGCAAAGGGCTTGCTTCAGTAAAAAATTGACACTTTATTTATATTTTAAGTAACTTGGCCGTACTCTGAAGCAGAATGAATTCACAATATATATAAATATACGCATTGAGAATTTCAAACACTGTATCGGCTTAAAATTTAATTCTCAAACCTCCATGTAAGGTAAGGAGCCACGTAACCCTACGCCGTCTTACGTCTAACCCGTCACGCGTACAAAGGACAACCGTCGAAAATTATTACTCGCTAGTACAAATTATGGGGCCTCGCCGACCGACGGGTAACTCGGTTACACCAACTCGCGCCGGTTAATTTACAGCGCACCCTACAAATTAATATCTCTGATTTGGACCCTTGTCAGCGAGACACGGACCGAACCCGCCGAGTAACAAGTGACGAGCGGGTGACGTAAACTTAATATGACACATTTAGGGATTAGTAACATAAGTTTGGATTGTGAGTGACCAAATGCGATGATTAATCTTAATGTACGCGTTCTTATACCTATACACTATAAGAGAACATTATTATAAAGTATAAAAAAATATATGAACTGTAACTCTGTTCCCCAGATGCTTTTAGCTAAAGTTGTCATATCCTGAGCAGACCAGTAATTAGAAAAAGGCATAATGACGTGAGTAAAACTCATGACATCTTCAATGCATCTCAACAAAGAAAACGCAGCACTGAATTTATTGAAAAGAATGCTTGAATATTCTAAGAATTTACCGGTTGCACTATCTTTGTTCTTGATTATTTTAAGATTATGAAATTAGGTTCACAATAACCATAACTCGGTCGCCTTCTTGTGGCACGCGCCAAACGTACCTCACAACCGTAAAGTGCGAGTGACGACATATTAATCTCCACTGGGATGTTCGGCTTTAATATTCAGACTATGACGTATGTAAGGTAGAATGGACACCCAATCAATTAGATTATCGTAGAAACCTAGTACAAGGTTAGTTAGATAATTTATTAAGGTAAAAAACCGCTTGCAGTCGGAAAGCCTCCTAGTGGCGCACCCCGGGCAACGGCAGCAACAAATGCCCACCCGTTTTTCGTGGACATCTGATGCTGACGGCGAATATTCCTCAGTGACGAAGGGCCCGATTCTTATCACCGAGCATCTCTGATGGACGGTGAGCGGAACCGAGCCTAGAGGAGGACTCGGTGCGGCGCCTCCCACCCACCGAGTGGTTTTTCCCTATCCCTCTCCCCCATCCCATCCCAACTCCTTCACCCAACTTTTCCTACCCAACATCCTACACCTTAATATTTTTACCCTAGTGCACTCTGTGTGGAACTTCCCACCCGCGGAGTGGTCTCCCTATCCCTCCCATTTTTCACTCCTACCCCTCTGCCCATCCCTATTTCTCCTACTCAATGCCCCATATCCAAATTCCTATCCAAACCACACTACCGAGGGCCAGAGTAGTGTGTGTTTCCTTTTATTCTTCTTCTGCCCCACAATAATGGAAGCACAATCGTCAAACAAGAAACTACCCCAGGAGGGTACCACAAACAGTGGAGAATCCCTCACTGAGCCCAGCTCAGTCTGTTCCACGTATTCTGGGGGGAACAAACAATTGTGCCACATGACGTCACATGAACCCAGAAGATCCAGCCTTGACCTGTCCAGTCTCGTAGAAGCCATCCCTACGACCACACAACCACTGGACACAACAACGACGACAAAATGGAGCCTAGCAGCTCATAAGCGCCCTTGCAAAAGGACCGCTAACAGAGCCGCGACAGCTCCAAATGACCACAACCGGACTGACGTAAAGAAGGACCAACCTAAACGCAGTCGCCCCAACAGGCGCGCGAGAAGGGAGGCCCTTCAACGACCAAAGACCCAACTGACCGTGTCGGGTAACGCAGCAGCGGAAACGCAGCGCGACCCTATGCCATCCACCTCGAAAGAGGCGTCGAAGGCACAAGACGACACGGTACTACCACCACCGCCACCACCCAACCAGCCGAAAAGGAGACGAACTCGGAGGGGTCACCGCGGTCGGCGGACTGCTGCGATGGCACCCACAGCTCCTGAAAAGGAACATCCTGGGACCGGGGGTCGTTCGGACGAGCGAGCTTCAAAGAAGCGCGCTCGCCTGGATGACACTCGATCACCCAGAGGGGAAGCCAAGCGCGCGAAAACCGACGCGAAACCGAAGCGGACAGCGAGCTACGCAGATGCGATGCAATCGCATCTGAGAGTAGCAGTTATTACTGTCCCGCCGAGGGACCTCTCACAGTGTCAGGCAGATCAGCTTAGGAGAGCTATCGACGATAGCATCCTTCAAGCGGTACTGTCTCCACCATCTCCGAGAGCGCAAGCTCCATCTTTCCGCGGACGACCCTTCCTTATGGATGGGGTACTAGCGATGTGGTGTGAGGACGCAAACGCTCTTAGCTGGTTGGAGAACACTGTCAAGGTAATGACATCACCAATACCCGGCACCACTCTGGCTGTTGTAAAACAATCAGAGCTGAAGAAGAAGCTCAAAGCAGGGCTTCTTATACACACACGCATCACCGATGCCGACACTGCAGAGAGTCCTTTGTGCCCAGAACCCTTGGTACAAAGTCGACTCCTGGCAGTGTTACGACATGTCGGTAGATGAGAAGTCCGGTGAGGAGGATAAGGTAGTCCACCTTATCTTGGGCATCCCGGAAGACCAGAGAAGAACAATCCTGGACAGAGACCGCCGCGTAGCCCATATGTCAGGAAGCGGATATATCCGCTTCTTTAACGCTGAAGAGGAGGCTACGGGTGAAGGCAAACCGACAGTGATGAGTGAAACCACGGCGAAGGGAACATCCACTCCAGAGCCGACCACCTCAGCTCCCCAACAGGGTCAGAGCGAGGTGGTGTTGAGCTCACCACTGGAAGGGGAGAGAGGGACTAGCGACGAAGATGACGTCCTCCGCAGCCCCTAACTCCCTAAATATCATCCAAACCAACCTCCAGCACAAACAAATAGCGGCGGCCACCTTACGCAGAGTGCTGGAGGTCGACAACAAGACCGTCGCCCTAATCCAAGAGCCTTGGATTAGAAAAGACAGAATCTGCGGTCTAAACAACATCGGAGGTAAGATACTGCTAAACACCTCTATTGCAAAACCAAGGACCTGTATTTACATGCCTAAAACTATAACAGCAACTTTACTTAACCAATTCTGTTCTAGAGACCTCACTGCAGTGAAAATCTTTACAGATAGACAAACAATCCTAGTGTTAGCTTCAGTGTACATGCCGTATGAAGGCGAAGTGCCTCCAAAGGAACTGGCAGAGCTGGTGCAACACTGTGATACACATGCCTGGGACATAATCATCTCCGCAGACAGCAACGCACATCACCCGCTGTGGGGAAGTGAGGAAGTAAACAAAAGGGGTGAGTCTTTAACCGAATACTTATTGCAAACAAACCTTAACATTATGAACAGAGGTAAGGAACCCACTTTCGTAAGTTCAAGGTACCAAACAATCGTTGACATCACGCTAGCTACTAATGCCGCGGCGGACCAAATCAAAGGATGGCACGTATCAAAAGAACCATCCTTTGCGGACCATTGCCGCATATGCTGTCATATACAATATAAGCCGGCTGATCCTGTCCGATATCGTAACCCCCGTAAAACAGATATACCAAAGTTTACAAACTTACTTACCAAGACACTAAGTGAGACACATATGACAGACATGACACTTGGTACAAAAAGCATAGATTTCAATATACAACTTTTAACCACAGCTCTTTTAAAAAGTTACGAATCAGCGTGTCCTGAAGTAGTACCCAAAGCTCCAGACAAAAGTTCCTGGTGGGGGCCTGAGCTTGAACGACTACGTAGGGAACTCAGGGCACTTTTTAATCGAGCCAAAAACCACCAGAACTGAAGAAGACTGGGACAACTATAAACTTGCACAAAAACACTACAAGAAACGCATTAGATTCCGTAGTAGAGAAGGATGGCGTACTTTCTGTAGTAGCATCAACTCAATGAACCAAGCCGCGAGGTTAAAGAAAATCCTAGCAAAAGGTGACCTTAATCTCCTGGGCTCCCTCAAAAAAGCCGACGGCACTTATACGAACTCAGACGATGAAACCAATGCAGTGCTGCTTGAGACACACTTTCCTGGCTGTCTCATTTCATCAGACTCTGAATGGGCGAATGAGCATCACAACACACCAACATCCCAGGAATGGGAAACCGCCGCCAAGATAGTAACCGCAGATAAAGTAACGTGGGCCCTAAAAAGCTTCAAATCGTTTAAATCCGCGGGGCTGGATGGAATCTTTCCAGGATTACTACAATGGCAAATCGGTCAAATAACAAAGTACTTAGTACCAATATACAGGGCGTGCATAGCCTTCAAATACATACCTATAACATGGAGAGAAGCTAAAGTAGTATTCTTACCAAAACCTGGAAAAGACGACTACACACAAGCTAAATCCTTCAGACCCATCAGTCTAACGTCATTCCTACTTAAAACGCTAGAAAGACTAGTAGATCTTCATCTACGAGATGGAGTCTTAAAGAAAAAACCACTGCATCCTCAACAACACGCATACAGGAAAGGCAGATCAACCGAATCGGCCCTACACATGGTAGTGCATAAGATAGAATCAGCCATCACAAACAAATCGTCAACTCTAGCTGTCTTCATAGACATACAAGGAGCTTTCGATAAAACTACACACAATAGCATAAACCAGGCCCTACAAAGATACAAAGTGGAACCGGTATTAACAAACTGGATTACCGAGCTCATCAGCAAAAGGGCAGTACAAATAGAAATGAACACTATAACTAGAGCAAAAGTGGTCAGAGGATGCCCGCAAGGGGGCGTTCTATCACCGCTTCTGTGGAACCTAGTAGTGGATAGTCTCATTAGAAGATTAAACAAACAAGGCTACACAACCATCGGTTATGCTGACGACCTCACTATTCTAATAAGCGGGAACGCAGAAAACATACTATGTAAGGAAATGCGTTCAGCTCTCCGAATTGTGGAAGAATGGTGTGACGATCACAAGTTATCAGTAAACCCGAGAAAAACAGAACTCATCCTTTTCACCAACAAAAGGAAGTTACCGCAACTTCAACTACCCAATTTTTTCAACATCAAACTCTCCCTATCAACACAAGTCAAGTATCTGGGCGTTATCCTTGACAACAAGTTGAACTGGGCGAGCCATATCGAAAATAAAACCAAGAAGGCCTGCATAGCTTTTTATCAGTGTAAGAGACTAATAGGTAAAAAATGGGGTCTCAACCCAAAAATAACACTTTGGCTGTACACTTCAGTTATCAGACCATCCATAACCTACGGCTCAGTTGTATGGTGGCCCAGAACACAACTGGCCACGGTAAAAACAAAACTCCAAAGCCTACAACGCTTAGCAAGCATTGCGGCAACTGGATGCATGAGAACCACCCCATCAATCGCCCTTGAATACTTGCTCAATCTAAGACCCCTACACCTCGCTATTCAAGAAGAGGCACAGGCGGCCGCACTTAGATTAAGAGCAAACGGATTATGGAAACAAAACATAGAAACACCACACTCAACTATTCTAAAGGATATCTTTAAAGAAAACCCACTCTTTGAGGCACCTACGGACAGTATACAGTGTCATCATGTTTTCGATCGAAGATACAATATCCAACTTACAGCAGAAAAAGATGATAACTCTGGCACAAGAGAAGTAAGGATATACACAGACGGTTCCAAAACCTCACAGGGCACTGGAGCCGGTGTCTTCTCGAACGACCTAAACATCAAAGTCTCGACCACCTTAGATAAACTCAACACTATATTCCAAGCAGAATGTATAGGTATCACCAAAGCTGCACAGGCGGTTGCAGCCAGAGATGTCAGAGAACATAATATCAAAATCGTCTCCGACAGTGCATCCGTACTTCAAGCTCTGCAAAGCAACACCATAACATCTGTCCTAGTACTGGAGTGTCATAATACACTCCAGTACATTGCAAACACAAACAGCATAACTTTGAAATGGATCAAAGGACATAGCAACTCACTAGGCAACGACGCGGCAGATGAACTAGCCAAAAGGGGTTCAAATGGAACGGTGTATGAACCGGAACCATTACTGCCTATACCCATGGCACAAATTAGAACATGGCTGCGTAAAAAAACAGAGGAAAACCACCAAACAGAATGGAACAATAGTGTAGGCTGTAAGCAAACAAAGAATGCCATTCCGGTGGCTTCGAAGAAGCTTGCCCGCAACCTCACCAGACTAAACAGGGACGAAATCCGCAAAGTACTAGGTACTATAACCGGACACAGTCCTCTGAATAAACATCTATTTACCATAGGTGTGACAGATAGCCCTCTGTGCAGAGGCTGCATGGAGGCGGAGGAAACGCCACATCACGTGCTCTTGGAGTGCAGGAGCGTGGCCGATCAACGGGCACGTTTTCTCCAGTCTCCAAAATCACTACCGGAAGCTTGTAGTAACCTGAAAAGGCTACTCGCCTTCTGGAATGGACTAGGATGGCTGGAGTAAAGGAAGAATACTCAATCACGTACAATGGCCCAATCAGGAGGCTAAGTGCGGAAAATGCCCCGTAAAACTAACTAACTAACTAAGGTAAAAAACCGCATTTTAAAAATGTAGTCGTTGTTTAAAGTGTAATAGTTGTTTAGTAGTAAAACAGAAATGTAACAGGCAACGGGAAAGTTGTTCGACTGACCCATATAGGGGTATATTTTATTATATATTTAAAGTCATAGGTTACCTGTTCCTTCTTTACGATTACTACCAAGTGTGGAAATGTAAAAAGATCTCAAACTTTAAAGTACTATCTAGATCTTTATTTTATAGAATTATATTTTTAACTGTTGATTAAAAACTAAACTCATCATTATTAAGATTACTTTTAGTAATCTTTATTAAGTATAAGTATTAATTTAGTAATTTCCAGTAAAAATGAGGTAAACTGAATACTTTTATAAAAGTTTGTCTAGTGGCGGCAGCGTGCTTGATAAAAATATGTAATATTCCGAAACTAAAAATAAAATAACAATGCGCCTTGCTAATCGCACTTTTATCAGATCTACGACGCGATTCATAAATTACAGTCATCCAGAAATCACAACTCCTGTAAAAGAATCAAAACGTCAGGATTAAAAATAAAAAATAAGAATAAATGCGTCGCTTACACGATAAAACTGGTTATTATATTTAACTGTGCACACTCACTGAAAACTTATTATTACCGATGCAAAAAGAAATAATCAAAAAATAAGATTATATTTTAAATAAATAAGAATTTATCGAAAATTATGACAATGTGATAAAACGAAATATTTATATGTTAAAGAAATTATAACTAGAAAAAAAATTGTTTTAGGTGTCAGGCGGAAATCGAACCCGCATCCTTCACTATACGGGCGAGTAATGGTCCAATTGAGCAACCGACACCTTAACATACTCGTCAATCAATATGTAGCAGTTAATAGCTTAAATAACAAAAACATAATAACTTACTTTCACCGCCGAAAAGCTTTCTTCGCTCTATGTCGATTTGCGCCCCATACAGTCTATATGACCGCCTATTTACATATGACGCTTAAACAGAATGAACCCAGGGGATCCATACCTTAATAGATACCGTAGTTACTGAGAAATCAGCTTTGGTGCAGTTGACCCGTGGTTCATTTGACCCTAGTCTACCCTACCCCAGGCTGTCGTTGAACAAATATCGCGGAACCAGCTATAAATCTTCCAGTGTACCGTGTACATTATGCACGGGCGTCAATCTTTATTACCTGGAAATGAACGCCGTAAGAAATAAGAACAAGCGATCTTCGCCGCTTTGTTGCTATGAAAAATTATAAGGCGCGCTCTAATGTTATATGTTTTATTATGAAATATAATATCCTTATATGAGGCAAAAGATTTCTATTACGTGTTTTATTAACGGTGTTATATAAAATTTATTACGACAAACAAACCAAAAGTTGTTCTAGTAACTGAATGAGATACCTACATCTTACCTACCCGCAATGTTACAATATATTTTACATAAAAGTGTGTTTCACATAAGGATTCAAGTAAGTACTAGTTTAAGTAGGTACTATAATATAAGAAGATAAGTCACATAGTGCAGTGTTCGTCTGTCATTACGGCAATTAAAAAGAAACTGTCGACCATTCTGATTATTAAAAATTACGACAACATTTTTATTTAATGACTAGTAATTTTGAACATAGGAAAACAGTAAACATTTTCCGTCTCTATAAAACACCTAAGAATCCACAACAATACGTTTCAATTCTGAAAAGTTATGCAGAGTCACATAGCGCGGCACGCACGCAGCATAACGGCAAGGAGTTTCCGCACACAAAGAAATACCGATAAAAGCCAGGCAGTCTCTCTAAAGAACATTACAGTATATTCGAGAAAATATTCGCTGTGAGTTTTCAAATTCATATTCACGTTGCACATTCACTTTGCCGCGCGCGAGGTAAGTAAGTGACGTAACGGGTACGTGGATATAAACCGCCGTGGGAACATCAGATATGTATGCAATTTTCCAGTCGCATCTTGTAAGGGTGTCTCCATAGTATAATTAAATACTTATAAAATAAACGAATTTTCACGCGTTTTGGCATTTTCCTGTTTCCATATCTTTATCTTACATAAAGACCTAATACTCTAGATTCGCCAGAAAATCTGAAACTCCGTACAGAGCCGTAGGCGTAGGTACATCAGCTGCGAGCCGCACGGCCGTCGACAGTACACTCATTGTAAATTACGATGATTTTGTGGAACAGAAAATATTAGGACACCCGAAGGGTGTCCCGCTCTAAATTACAATGGTTCTTTGTCAGAAAACAGAGGAATAGTATTACAAGTTAAATAAAAATCTAATCCTATAGATCGATGATCGCTGCAAAATCAGTATGAAGCCGTACAGCTTCTGTGAGCCGTACAACGATCGAAACCACACTCGCTCTAAATTATGACGCTTCCGTGTAACAGAATAGGATAATGAAAATGTTTAAAAACAAACGTAAATGTCGGGACATCCTTAACGCGACGCGGCTCTGGTGTAGCGCTCGTCGTATACCGAATCTTCCAAACAAGAGCTGTACTCGTTGAGAGTATAACCAGAGTACCTAATTTACCAATAATAACAGATATAAACATTAGACTTAGTACGATGTGACGCCAGCTGGTTGCACTATTTATATTATGTGAAACGAATACACTTAGAGACGACTTTGTGATAAAAGGAATATTTAAATGAATCAAAGTTAAAACCGGTACACAATGAACTTTGCCTATATAGTATGAAGACAATTAACCGTACAAACACGATATTCAAAGGATAGACTTAAGGACAACATATTAAATGACTACTGAACATTCCTTATTGTGTTATCTGTCCTATATATATAAAAGTTCCCTGTCGTGCCAAATCGTCGCCTCCCTTTGGTTATGTGCATTACGATGAGGAAATAATTAACAGTAATTGGGAAACGGTAATTTAACGTGACACATAACAACTTACCATGTTCAGTTAGTAAATATTGTATTGTTGATTTTTTATTTGGATTTGTTCCAACTTGAGACATAGAATAGGTTTCATTTTAATTTATAACACGTCAATGCGTGGCCGTGTCAGCTACTATTCTTATAAAAATCTATTTTTTTCCTAATGTCAAAGTAATCTACTTCCTATTCTTTTGTTTAAAAAGTTTTCTTGAACAAATTAATCGTAAAACTTTTGCTCACAATGACCACACATAGATAAAAGTTCTCATGAATTACAAGTTACAGTAAGTCACTCTTCAAACTGATTAGATCTTATAGGACACTATTCAATCTACACTTAACTAATCAGATTGCATAACGTCAAATTGTCTGTCGCCATCTTGATTTACTAAAGCCATATGTAACATCAATGGATGTAATTTCCATCACACAACCACTATGCATAATCCAAATCTCGATACAATTTGCTTAGCTGAAATTCCAAAACGATACCGCCGATTCGTGAAATAGCATGCTTCATTAAAATCAACTGATATGTCGACGCTATTATTATTCGATGAGTTGGTAACTGTTATTAACAAATTACGGTACAGTTCGATGAATCGATGTCCTCTTGATTTCTGATACACTCATTAGCATTCAACAACAAAGTATTCCATTGACAATTACTGTGAGTACGGAACTTAAACATAATTCAACTGCAGTAAAGTAAGCAGACGTTGAAAAGAAATTTGAAATAAATTCCTATGTGTTTTAGGCGGTTAACACACTGCACCGCGCCCCGTCGCGTAGCGCGTGGCCGCAGATTTTATCATTGTATGCAAGAATCTCAATTAATATAGAAAACACGCCTATGACAACACACTGCCGACGCAGGAACGCGCGGATAGGCGCCCCGCGCGCAGATTCTGCGCGGGAGCGCGGGGCGTGAAGAAGTAGGGTCAACTTGTATTGCTACTCCGCGCGGGGAAGCAGATTACACCGCTAAGTTAGTCAGATCTGCGCCTCCGCGCGGGGGCGCGTTTTCTGTCGCTACAAGCACCGCGGCGGGACGCATCTCTAGTGTGTGAACCGCCTTCATTTTAAAGGTATATTTCATTTAAAATATCGTAATTTCAGTCCAAGTCAGTCGACGCAGTCAAGTTAATGATACGGGTCGCAGTACGTGTACGAGGAACGAGGCACAGAAAGTAACAAGCTTTACTATAGAAACAACTTGACTACAATAAAAATGTTTCATTAAAATCATATATATTTATAGCATTTAATTTTAGATCACTTTTATATAGATTCAGATTCAATAGCCTTAATGTCGTATGCTTAGGTAAAAAAAAGGTTGATTTCATTTTCTAGGCGTAAGGTTTAATCTTAACATAGATATATATTTTAAATATTAATACTTAGAAAACGCTACAAAAATAGCATTAATTGGTTAGGTTAGGTTAGGCTGTGAGAAGTAATAAGGATCTTGATTGTAGTCGAGTTTTATTTTGGCCACTTACCACCCAAGCCCGCCGTTTGACTGTCACGGATGTGTCACAGATTACATTAATTTAATACCTTATTTGCCATTGCCCATTAAGCTCACTGATGTTTAAATATAATACACTTAAAAATCAGTTTTTTTTTCATAAGACTTGTATTAGCTTAAATTAATACAATAATTTAATAAAAAAAAATATTTTTTTTAAATAGATTATTTTTCCTAAGTAAAAGAAACTTAATAACAATACTATCAACTTTTTTTTTATCAAAAACTACCGCGTTTTAAAATCAATTAATTACAAAAATGTTAAATATAATTGCCACATAACTCTTTACTGGCTTTCGTAGCAGGTATATTAAAGTATCATTAAATATTCATTTTCTGTTAGTTTAATCACAAAAAACAAGTTTATCACAAGGCATCATCAGCTTTAGAAAACGCGCAAACTATTGTATATAAATGTTATAAGCAACAAAAATCGCTTAATAGTATCAGAACGATAAGACCTAAAATCGATACATGGCAATTCTCGGATCATCTAAAATGATCCACTATGCATTACAGAGCGGTCGTATGACGCATCGGAAGCTGAAACGTATTCCAACAACGTTTTATTTCCGATATCTGTGCTCATTCAATGCACACTCGAGTATGACAGACACAGGCGGGGATACGTTGTATTTTGCTTAAGGCTGGAGTATTGGATATTGGCATGTAATCTTTGCATGCTTGTTACACTGCCTATGATGTACGGAATGAAGGATGGGAAGATAATAGAATATTTCAATGACATAGTTTCCAAATAGGTATCACATTACAAGAAGCTCAAAACGAAATAGTTTTCATTGATTATGTTAAGTCACTTTTGGATCATCAAATTGGTAACTCAGAAATTTATTTCCCGTGTGTTTTGTAATGCATTGAGCCGACGCTCTCGGCTGCACTAGCCGCTACAAAGCACTAACATTGGATAGTGATGACCCGCCTAATAATGTCAATAAGTCTCTAAATCTATAATTCTGAGGCTAACATTTAAAGAAAAACTGCTCGACCGATACGACATCGAAAACATTAAATGCTACGATATGATTAGTGTCACATTTGCTTTCTTTCATTTTAAACTATTGTATTGTAAATATTCTAATATCGATTAATAGAACCGATCATGCCTATGTAATGAATGCAAAGTGGGTCGCAACAAAGTATGAATGCCAGTAGACGTCGGCGTCGTACGGCGAACGTCATTTGCTCTTTAGCAAAGAGGCCGGATCTCAAAGGCCCTCGACGAGAGAGCACTCGGCATTAGGCGACGGGACGAATAGCTGAACCCATAGAAAAAAAAAACACTTTCTGATAACCTGGAGAACGAATAAACTTTTACTTTTACGCTTATTTTATAAGAGGAAATATATTTCTGCTATGCCACGAATCGACTTGATTTCACATCTATTACTTAAGCAATTAATTACTTCAATTAATTACTTAACTTAATACTTGAAATTACTTAATTATAATATGATTTATCGAATATTCGTCTTTACTAGACATTTTTCATCAATTAATTTACTTATATATAATAACTAGCTGACCCAGCCACGCGTTGCTGTGTTATAAATTAAAATGATATCTATCCTATCTTTCAAGTTGGATCAAACTGCACACGGTGTACAAATTCGATTAAAATCGGTTAAGTAGTTTAGGAGTCCATCGCGGACAAACAACGTGACACGTAATTTATAAATATTAATGTGGTGTCCTCGATTACTGTCAGGGTATCCATTAAATGAAAGCAGTCAGTAGTTTCACCAAGCAGCACACGCACGTCCGCACCGGCCGACGGTCGAGAGAGCAATGTCCCTCTACCGCTGTAGGCCGTGCGTACGGGCGTGTGTCGCTTGCACTTTATTAATACGTCACACCTCTTCCTTTTCAACTGATTCGAATAATTTGAGACAATGAAAAATAATTAAAATACATTTATGTAATTAATATTCTTAAATAGTATATCTTGAATTATTATTTAACTAAGAAGTATTTTTTTTCGAAATTATGTTTTATACTTGCAGCCAAATACTCTAATCTTACGTGTCCTCTATTTTTCTTTGAATTGGCGTATTCTTTTACCTTTTTTTAGATGTATCAGTTTTTTTTTAACATTAATTTATTTAGTTTTCGTCGAATCATCAGCTTACAATATTGTTTAATTACAAGCTATATAACTTAAAAAGCTAACAAAGGATTCACACGGAAAAATTGGTCTAGGTATTACTAAAGTGAGCTCACTCAGTGTGTGAACCCACGAACCCCTATTGTAGTATCTGAATGCCAACTATCCTGCTAAATAAGATAAATGATTGTGAATGATAAAATGTCGTTTTATTCGGTTATCTCTTAATTAGAGAGTCACAAATTAATAAAACAATATTTATATAATTATATATTTATAGCATCATGCAGTGCATATGCAGGAGATGACAATTTTGTTTTATTTAAGTTTCTCTCTAAGTTATCTTCAATTAGCCAATTAAGGGTTTGATTCAATATATTGTTACGTCATCAACGAACAAAATACATGGTTCATTCATAACCTTCGGCAGGTCTATTATGTAAACTGAAAACAAGAGAGTCTTAGGCACTCCCTTGTGATGTTAAGGCATTATTATTTTTAATATCAAATCGAACTCTATAAACTTTTCTACTCATATGATTATAATATTCGATTTGGACATATTGCTGTCTATCTTTTAAATAAGAGATAAACCATTTGTGAGCTGTATTTGGGATACAATCAGTTTATTAATATTTATGTTGCACACGGTCATACGCCTTGTACATACATATGTAGCAATATTCGAATAGCATATTTTTAATGTCCAATTACTTATTATCTTTTGAATGTATTTGAGAAAAGCTAATAAAGTTGACTAACTGTAATTATTTAGGTCACTCTTTTGGTTATTCTCATGTAATGGTAATCACTGTTGTTTTTTAATGAGTCAGGATAAACTTCTACCTACTTGCAAAGATTGATTGACAGTGAAAGAGAAGGTAAGTTCGACCACACATTCACAATCAAATGTGAGCGTAGTTCATCAAAACCATCACTTCTATATTTTTATTTAGTTATTAAATTCTCACTACGATTACATTGTACATTACTGAGTCTACTACCAGTTCGGAAATTGGGAGGCCCTTCCGAGAAGAACTGGCGGAAGAAACTCGGGCAGGGGGACCGACCTCCATCTTACTGTTATTATTTGCAAAGAGAGCTAACTACATCATCAGGTCTTGCAATGTGTGTTTTTGTAGGTATTAATTTATTAATTATTGGATCCCAAGCAGGTGGAACGCTCCAACCATCGTCTCTATTTAAATTTGGATGTTTACTGATTTCAAAGCCTCGCGTAGTGTCCTAGGAACAAGTCTTTGTTCTCTAGCGAGAATTTAAGGTTTATCGATACGAATGTAGTAGTTTGGCCCCTCAAAAGCATGCTCACACTCACACACTGCAGACCTAATATCGCGCCTATGTTTTATGTCAGCTACGTGTTCTATAATGCGCGTCCCTATACTTCTCTTTGGTTGTCCGAAGTATGGGAGAACACAGTCACAATCGATTTTGTAGACACCTGCTGCCTGGAGGGGTATATTGCATTTGACCGGTCGTAAGAATTGGTTAATCTTCCTGGCTGGTTTAAAGTAAGTATTAATGGAAACCCGCTTCAGAATGTTCCCAATCTTGTCAGCGACCCCCTTCATGTAGGGAAGGACAGCAGGTTGACGTTCTACTGTGGCTGGTTGGTGCGGCTTCTGTGTCGTAGTTTTGGTACTCGCAACTTTTTATCTTGTAGTACTCGCTCGTCATGCTGAAGCTCAGTACTCAGATATTGTTAGGCACAGATGTCTCGAGTTCTCTGAAACAAAGATTTCCCAACGGTAGCCAACTGTATAGGATGGTGGTGAGAGTCACCATTTAAATATCTATCTGTATGAGTTGCCTTTCTATACACTGTATGACTAAGGGTTTGATTTAGATTGCTGCTGATTTGAACATTTAGGAAGGCTATTTTACTGTCTGTCATTAATTCCATAGTGACATAATGCAATCTTGTACAGGTAAGCTTGTTAATAGAGATTGAACATCGAAGCTAACCATAGTTTCATCATTAGTGAGATGTAGATCTCACTAACAAAATGGTAGGTATGGTGCCTTACTTTGTTTCGATAACAGAAACTCGTCAAGCTTATTGCTTACTATTTTATAAACATCAAAAGTAGCTGTTACTCATTATCATCCCATAAAGAGAAGTGTAGCTCTTTTCTTGACTGTTGTATCTACCCCCGTTGTCAAAAGATATATTCCCAGGGTCGTCATCCATTTGTCCCAGCGTAACCCCAGTGACATCGAATTGTCATCGCATTGCAATGGTTCTACGATGGCAGGCTGAACATTTTAGGCGACCCAGAACAATGTCTGTACGCCTTTATTTTGCGCCCTTGGCGCCATTGAATATGGTGTGTCACATTTATACCTATGCAATATAACAAATTTAATGGTAACACGCCCAAGTTTCTTTTTAACATTGTTATCAGCAGTCTGTACTTGTAACTTGACTTCTATGCATACTGGTAATGTATTATTTATTGTTTGGTTTTGTGTTTCACAACAAGATACCTATTTTACTATCATAAATGTCATCTCACATCAATAACTCTTTTTCCTTCTTGTACCTACTTCTTATAAATTCTAAAATTTGTATAGTGTACAAATACACCTTGTATGTAGTTTTTTCAATACATTAACATATTTTTGAAGCCACATAAAAACAATATTTGGTAAAAGTTGCCTTTATATTATGTGTTTTCCTACTGGAAATTATTTTATTAATAATAATGTCTGATGCTAATAAATAAAATGTATTGGTATTTTTGTTGATTTATTTTCTCTTATAGACTTGTGTAACTCAGTTATATCCTGGAGCTTTATGCCACTCATATCTAATCTATCTAATCATTATTATCATTATTATTATCTATATTATATATATCTAATCATTCCGTTCATAATTCTTAGCATATAAAGTATATCCAATCCAATCACATGGGTCAATTCCAAATCATTTGTTCAAATACCGACTGGCTAACTACATAACAGATATCGACAGCGAAAGCGTCGAACGAAAGACTTAGAGAGCCGAAAACGCTTTTTGTGTTTTCTGTGTTTTCCGATGAACGGTAAAATTCTTAAAAGCGCAATACTACTGATGCTGCGTTCGCTCTGACTTTGGTGGCAAGCGTCATTATAAGCGAAACAAGCGCTGCATAAAGTTTTGTTTCTATAAAACGGTAGCAAATTTGAAGCGCTTCATGTGCTCTTATTTTGCGAAATCCTATTAGTCCGGATTTAATAAACAGCTGCGGATATTGATAAATATATATAATAACACGTTGGTTGGATATATGGTATGATTTGATATGGTTTCAAAGAATTAAACTACTAGTCCGGATATATTTGGTGGATATGGATAATCACTGGATCTATATCTTTTTAGGAAGAATATTGGATAACTCCGATCCATTTCCGGAGTCACCTTACGCATGTCCAGTCCCTTACCCCGTACGGTTAGGAGTGTATTCGGAAATAAATTAACCAGCGAATATTCATTTTATACTATTTCCAAATTACATACTTTGCCGATAACATTAAATCATCTAGATTGACTGTAATTCGATAACTTTTAACTAGTATACAATATTTTTTTACATATATGACGGCGGGGCCTCAGAATGCTCTTTATTATCCAAAAAGAGTTGCAGCAATCTTTAAAATAATAACGTGTATGGATGTAGGATAGACTTCTTTATTATTTAAAACCACTTGCAGTCTAAAATTGCAAATGATGCACGAGATTTCAATGGATGAAAAACGTGGTGATCCGTGAGAAGGCGTGACAACCTCCCTGCGTGGTGGTCCAACGAAAAGTAACGTTCTCGCTCGGTATAAGCTATGAAGTAAAAGTTATACCCTTATAGCGTGCTAACGGTCACTATAAACTAACCGTTTCACGCTTATTGTATGCTAACTAAACGTTTACACTTATAGCACGCTGACAGTCTGTGCTTCTCAAGTCATCTTAGAAACGTTTAGTGTTGCCAACTTGCAACGCCTCTTTAAGGTCACACCATCTAGGATTCCACCCAGGTACTAACCTGACGTTTTCCATTTGATAAAATCGTACCTTGTACACAAATCCATACTGACAAACATTATTTTAGGCTTAACCTCTAGAGTTTAATTTAATCTAATTGAAATAATCGAATGCTTCAACATATATAATATTACTAACCTAACCTATTATCCAATGAATATCAAATTCAGAAATAACATTACGTATAATTCCGAAAATATTATTTGTTTATTTCAGTCATACGTGTAAAATACTAATGTCTTTTATTATCACTCTAAAAGATGAGATAGTTATCGTAGGTAATTATTTGTTTGAATGTCTTTACAACGATTTAATTCTAAATCGATGCCCCTTAGCAAAGTCACACCTTTGTGCACCTTGTTACCATTGTTGCACTTTGGAAAAATCACACCTTTGTGCACTTGTTACCATTGTTGCACCTTGGCAAAATCACACCATTGTCTCAACAATCTCAACACATACATTATTCAACGAGTGCTTATTACAAGGTTATAAAGATTTTCTTTATAGCAAAATATGATAACTTCATATATTTTCTTTTCTTAAAATAAAATAGTTATCAATAATTACACAAGTTCTTTAGAATTGCAATTAACATTGCCGTTATTCAAGTTGATATTTACATTGCTATAGTCAATGATTTTTCAACTCTTCTTAGAATCAAGTGGATAAACTATTTAACATTTTTTTTTTTCAATATTATGAGACAGCCTTTTTTGCAGATGGGTTCGTTATCTCCCTCCTTTAATTTGATTTTCACGAGCTAATTTTTCTATATACCACATACTTGAAGGCTCGTCGCCACGTGTGGTGTCCTCGATTACTGTCAGGGTATCCATTAAATGAAAGCAGTCAGTAGTTTCACCAAGCAGCACACGCACGTCCGCACCGGCCGACGGTCGAGAGAGCAATGTCCCTCTACCGCTGTAGGCCGTGCGTACGGGCGTGTGTCGCTTGCACTTTATTAATACGTCACAATTAATATAACAGTTTATTAGTCCAACAATTGTGTAGGAGACACAAATGTACAATTATAAAACTGTAAATAAAACTGTCTGTACATTGAAGTTAAACCAGAAAAACACGTGATAGCGTAATACAAAATAAACATACATAAAAAAGTAGGCTGTCTTTTTTTAGAATTTTCAAGTTTGTCTGCCATTCTGTACGCGAATCACGTTAAAACGTGAACAGATTTTGTTTGATGCAGTTTTCACAATTTTTTAGCTTAGGCTTAGTTGAACCAAAGATATAGCTTGACCTCTGTAATACTGACCTTTACAATTAGGTCATTAAAAAAAGCCTCCGTGGGCAAAGGTTATCTCATTCGGGTAAGTTGAACAAGAGATACTGCTTGACCTCTGTAATACTAACTTTTATACAATTAAAAAACGCCCTCGTGAGAAAAGGTTGCCTTTAATACCCTTCCCGATAATACCCTTCTGCATAACGTGAAAATAGGGTAAGCTTTGAGTTACTCTAAATGTTCATTTTACGTTATAGAGTTGAGTTGAACCTTAGTGTTTTTGCACCATCATAGAGCCTAAATTTTTAATGTCCAATTGAACTCATTTAAATATAATAGTAATGACAAACTTCTTTAAAGACACTCAACCAACGAGAGCACACTGAATATTAAAAAACATTTAAGAAATACAAAGTAAACATTGACAATTTCTTTTAACGTTGAAGGCAGACACTATCGCTAATAACATAAGTGCCGCCACTTCATACACAGAAATAAGCTTTGCATATCCTGTCCATGTAGGCTCATATATTAATAAAAAATTAAACTGATATTAACTCTTAGAAGATGTGAAATACACTCGAGAGCAATGAATCCAGGTCACTTAAAGAATGTTAAAAATCTCGGAAACTAAAAATGATAGGTTTAATGCAATAAATTGTATTTAATAGACAATGTAATACTCCTTAAATGAAAGTAAAAAAAATATGAGTCACCATACATTTTATTAACACAAAATTACATAAAGAAAAAAACTGCTGATCTCTCCTTAAAACAAAAATAGGAAACATGAAATGTTTGAACTTTATTACGATTTTCTTGAATTTTAATACTTCGTATTGCCTCCTCGTGCTTCCATTACTGCGTTTACGCGGTTTGGCATGCTGTACACCAAGTTCCTTATACGATTTTGGGGAATATTCTCCCATTCCTCTGTGAGAGCAATTTTGAGCTCACGAAGCGTGATTGGGGGAGGGTTTCGTTGTTTTACGCATCTGCCTAGCTCGTCCCAAGCATGCTCGATCGGGTTGATATCCGGGCTGCGCGCTGGCCACTCCATACGAGTAATGTTCATCTCTTGAAGGTAGTCATTCACTATCCTACCTGTATGAGGTCGGGCATTGTCATGCATAAATATAGCATCCTCACTTAAATTGACCATAAATGGACCAACGTGATCATTGAGGATTTCTTCCACATATCTAGTTAAAGAGCCGTTTTCTATGATCACCAGCTCTGTGCGACTTTCAGAAGAAATTCCGGCCCACACAAGTACAGACCCACCACCGTAGGCTACTCTTTCTTCGATGCATGCTTGCTTTAATCTTTCCCCTGGTCTTCGATACACTCTGTGTCTTCCATCGTGCTTGTAGAGCATAAATTTTGATTCGTCGGAGAACATAACTTTTGACCAATCTTCAATACTCCAATTTACGTGGCTCTGGGCATATCTTAGTCTTGAAATACGATGCCCACGCTCCAGTTTAGGGCCGTTTGCAGGTCTAAGGGGTTTTAAGTTAGATTCAGCAAGCCGACGTCTTACTGTCCATGCACTTGGGTTACTTCCTCCGAGGCGTCGAAACTGATTGGTGAGTTCAGTTCCTGTGAGAAAGCGATTTCGAAGCATGGTGTTCACCAAGTATCGGTCTTCTCGTGCTGTGGTACACCTGGTTCTGCCCGTTCCTGGTCTGCGTAGGTTAGAACCAGTTTCTTCGTAACGTCGGAGAACTCTTTGTACTGTTTGAACTGTTGTCAGCGACACACCGACAGTCCTGGCTGTATCGCGCTGACTCCGGCCGGTTTCCAGCATTGTAAGTATTCTGGTGCATTCTTCAGGCGTAAGCGACATAATTTCAGCTTGAATAATGAATATAGAGCACTATCAACATGGTTTATGTACCCACATAAATGACAGATTACAAACAAAAGCAAAACCAAATGCTGTAATTTCGTAGTTCCATCTTCGAAAGTGGCCCTTTTTCAAATTTGATTTTTTTATGATATAACTTTACAATAACTAAGAAGTTTTAATACCTTCATTTAAGGAGTATTACATTGTCTATTAAATACAATTTATTGCATTAACCTAGCATTTTTAGTTTCCGAGATTTTTAGGATTCTTTAAGTGACTCGGATTCATTGCTCTCGAGTGTACTTATTATTACATTAAGCACCATCTTTTGGTGTATGTAAGATCCATCAAACTAGTTATCACCATTCTTTGCTTTTTATAGTTTGTTTATAGCCATGCTTTTTGCATCCCCTGTTAAAGCAATATTTTGCAATCCACAAATGAACTTGTCACATAAACACGAAAGGTAAACTAAGATAATCTTATGGAGACCACATTATACAACATTGAACTGACATTCGCACAAAAAAATTTTGGAAAAGAGAATATTTTGTCCACGGTATATCTTAGTTTTTCAGATAATGTTTCATCAAAGACATGAGCAAAATACCCAATTTTGTCAAATATCATTTATTATGCCTTGAAATTTTATTCGTCCTTCATTATCATACCTCTGTAGCGCAGGAGTTAAGTCAATACTTAACACCCCCTCATTTCTACGGACTCACACGAATTAGAACTGTAAACATAAATTTTAGTTTCGCGTTATATAATATTGCAATTTTCTCGGATTCAATAAATACACAGGAGCGTTATTTAAAAAAAACCAAGGCAATACCTGTTCATGTTGCAATACACGTATATAACAACCCTGGGGTGTAATACAGTCTATTTCAAATAAATAAATAAAACTTTTGCTCGTTGGAAATAAACTTGATTTCTGTACGGAGAAATATCGCAAAGGCAATCGGAAATCTCTGTTCAACGCCGATAGAATTGTTTGTTCAGATTCACGCCGTCTATGCAGTTAGATATACTCGAAATGCTGGTACCAAACTCACAATATAATTGAAATATTAATTAACACTGCTTATATACATAGTCATATAATACAACACGAAAGGAATTTCGTGTTACAAAGTATTTATCTACACTAATATCATAAAGAGGAAAGATTTGTATTTTCGTATGTTTGCAATGAATAAACTCAAAAAACTACAAGGCCGATTTCAAAAATTCTTTCACCATTGGAAAGCTACATTCACGCTGAGTAACATAGGCTATATTTAATGTTAGAAAAATTTAAAGAATTTTGTCCGACCGTGCGAAGCCGGGATGGGCCGCTAGTAATTAATATTTAAATGTTTAGATATGTGTGAGATATTTTTTTTTTTACTTGGTATAAGTTACAGTGAAATGATAAAAACTAATACTTGATAAAATTCTAGGGCATTCAATTCATAGAGAATTTAAATTGGTATCTAAATCTTTATTTAAATTGGTTTGAACTGTGCTCTGTCAGTGTACCTGGAACACCCGTCCGGGAGAAGCTGCAAGGAGAGGAGAGGTTTAAAGCTATCATCAAACCTAGTAAAATTAAGTTAAGTGTTCGACAGATTTCAATAGCACCAACCCTTAACACTTAAGGGTGTCCTAAAAGGTGACTATTGATACTGGAGGTAATCAATACACACCTCCCGAAGATCACAAAATTGGCAGCAAGTTATCTCCAACCTGGCTGCCAAGCGTGAACTATCTATGACAAAAGAGCCTATTTTTGGGTGAGGCATCTGTCCAGCAGTTTTCGGCTGGGATGGAGATGACATATCTATACTAATATTATAAAGCTGAAGAGTTTGCTTGAACGCGCTAATCTTAAGAACTACTGGTCCGATTTAAAAAATCTTTCAGTGTTAGATAGCCCATTTATCGGGGAAGGCTATATATAGGCTATATATCATTTAACAAATAATAGCTTAGCCACAGCAACGTGTGGCCGGGTCAGCTAGTAAGATAATAAATTTATTAGGTATGGTGGTGTTTATTAGGTCACGTTACCAATACCAGTGTTACGTGAAATGACAAAATAATCAGTCAGTATTTGTTTATCACTCCAGTATTTTAGTCTATTTTGTATTGTTTTTTGCAAACGAAATTGGAATATGAAACAGAGATGTGTTTGTAAAATACTGATGGAATTTGGAACTCATTTTCAACAATGTGCTTGATAAAAATGAGCCCGTCCTAATATCTCAATGTCGATGATATAAAGTAATTGTTTTTATGATTACTGTTATATACTTGGACTTATTTTGAGTACTGTTGTAATTATAATATTTTGCATAATATAACTCAGAAAAAACTAGCAGGCTAGGCCTGTCGTAAAAACTGCACACCTATAGACAAAAAGCAAAATTCACGATATTGTTAAACCTACGATACCAGAATAAATCCGATCGTTGCTATTGGGAGAAACAAAATATAAAAGTGCCAATTCGCGTTTCATACGTATGTATTTTAAAGAACTTTTCGTGCAAAATTAAAGTTGCGACATTCGCACGTAGTAGTGTAATTAACACAGCGATGTCAAGTTTTATTTTTACCGACTCCGAATGCGAATTTCTCAATATTTTTCTTCTATTAAAAGAGTAGCTGTATTTTAATGCTAAAAATATTTACATTATGCCTCATTTTTCGATTATCAGAATACCGGTAAAGATGTCACTTAAGCTGATGTAGTTATTTACAGGCACTTTGAAAGGACAAAGAAAGTGAATAGTTTATTAAATTCAACAAGTACTTACTAGAAGAAACAGATTCGAATCTCATTTGAAATTTTACAGCAATTTTCACTATGAAAAAGTATTCATACGTTAATACATACAATAAGCAGTCAAAAGACAGTCTGTGACATTATATAGATCACGTATCCCATTAAAATAAATCACGAATTCTATGTATTTCGGGCTTTGAATATAGATAATAATGACATATATTAGCAATATTTCTCAGATGGAACTCTTACCGTTTCCGCGATATATTTCTGATAATAATGTACACGTATATATTTAGAAAAGAAGGCATTTGCTTACCTATTCGTTATGTTATAATTCCCCGATAACTGTTATATAGTATTTAGTAACCGGGAATAATTGAGGAAGAATAATTCAGCAAAATTCACGATACTGATTCTTTTGTTTGGAATATATGTTTTTTGATTTGGAGGAGTTCTTTTGTGTAACTATTTTGATATTTTAACAGGCGTATATAAAACCGCTATTGTCACAGGATCATTGCCAAACACTTATCCTTGACTGATTTATCTGTACTAAAAAAAATAAAGTATATAAACTTATTTTACGAAACGAAGTATTTAACGAAATACTCTAAAAGCTCATTTTTCAGGGGAATTTCAGAGCAGATACTTGTTTTATACATTTGTTCATAAGGCATATTAACAAAAAAAGTTGCCAGTGTTGATTGAATTTACTAAGATGCCGAGTAAGAGTAATTTAGCAGTTATACTAATCCTAGCCCGACTTGGCAGACAAGAGTTCCAATCCAAGCGAAGCTGAATTTTTTCTACCCGGTTTTTACATTAAAAAAAATCAAAAGTTATAAAAAGCATATTTAACTACGTACGGTTAAATTAGAAGCACGTCACAGTCTGGTTGACATAGAAGTACATTGAGATATTTGATGAACATGCTTCCATTTCAACCTCACGCTTTTAAATGTGTTTAATAATAAAATAAGAAAAACGTGGTATAAATAAATAGAATTATGAAATGCGCCATTAGTCAGTTCAAACAATATTGTAAATCAGTATGTTTGATCATTTATTTCGTAATACATTTACCGGATAGTAATGAGACATGAGTAGACTAACTGTATGTATTAACGATAAAAACCAGTATTTTAACACTTTCTCATTACCCTTTTTTTCTTTAGTTAAAAAGAAATGAACTTTCATGTTTATAACAAAGACATCCAATTTAAACTATGCTACAACTGAAGGTCCAACTATACCCCACCCAACACACGCTCATTGACGTAGTTCCAAACATGTAGGCGCTAAGTAATACAAGAGCAATTTGCCGCAATATTGCCGGAACGATTCGTACTGGTCCCTAATGCCTGGCATTAAGGAGGGATTATCCACAAAGCTCCGGAGTTGCAATGTGGACTAACGCCGTATACCTGGATTATCGAGCGCAACTCCGACCCGGTAAACTTGCGAAAGAACTTGACCAACTCACTAAGCACATCTGTGCAGGTACCGTTATTAACGTCAAACTTATATATGTATGCTGTAGGAATAGTTTTCGGTATTGAAACGAAACTCATTATTACAGTAAAAATATTGTTAAGCATCGCGGCTGCAAATGCCGCTAGAGAGCAAATTTTTGTGTGATGTTGATAGACAGATTTATGTGTTCTATTCTTTTGTAAATTATCATCTGAGAGGGTTATAATTGACAGCAGATTGGTGAAGAGCAAGCTTCACACCTTAGCTCCCCCCCCTTAAAATTGCCTGTCTGTCGGTCTTCTACAGAATGTACGTTGGAGGGTGTGCTCAAGAGCTGCATGTGCTCATTCCGCCATCTCCCTTTTTCATCGGACATCTAGACGCACTGCGGGCTACCACCATTTCTTGGTTGCTATTCCTACCTGTCGCACCAAGCGCTTCTCAACATCTTTCAGAATGCGCACAGCAAAGGAGTGGAACTCCCTTCCTGCGTCTGTATTTCCGAGTATTTATTACCCGTCCGTTTTCAAAGCTAGGGCGAATAGTCACCTTCTGGGTTAGCTCGTTCCATCGTGGATTCTGTCTTGGCCCGGGGGCTTGACTGGGATCAAGAGCGAACCCATTCTCAATAAAAAAAATCTAGTATATACTCTGCTTAGTTATAATTTAATAGTTAGTGTGAGTTGTCTGAAATAAATAAAATATCCTGATATTTGATTACATTTTCGACACGTTATACACATTAAATATGCATAACTTGCGTGACGGTTGTGAAAAAATCAAATAACTCAAATAAGACGCAACGTGTTCGTTTTATTGATACGTTTTTCAATTTTCATACTTCGAGTTTGTATATATAATTTATGCAATCTGACATTTCATTGCATAACAATGTGCTCTGTCGAAAAAAATGGTACACAATCATCATCATTATGTTTGATCGCCAAATAAAGCTTTAACACAATGAATACTTTACCGACCTTCATAGTTGAGTGGCTTGCACAATTTTCAAAGTGTTATCCTGATTCATTTGCCAGTCAGCCAACCGGGTCAATGCTGAAACTTAACCTTTTCTATGTTGTCTAGGTTAGGTCATCGTGCCGAGAGGGTAAAGGATTCACCTCAAACGGCTGACAAAGAGAGGGAAGATAAAGACTCCGAAACCGAAAGGGGATTGGAGCTGCGCGTATCCGTGTTAGGCACTGGGATGTCTTACTCCAGGGGAAGTCAGTTAACGGCCGTTAGATTGGTCCCATCAATAGCAATTGCAGTCTTGCACGTCGGGTTGATGCCCATTATATACACATTCATCCGGGCCTACAGGCCGTCCTACTGGGGTTCCAAGTAGTAATATTGCCGCAACGTATCTACCGAACCTGCCGAACCCTAAGTAAACTTGTGGGTACATCCCGGTGGTTTTAGTTTTTGCGTATAGAAGGTACCCAAAAAATAGTAGTAATCGTAGTAGTAAGCCCACGAAGTCTACGCATTTTTTTGTTAATTTTGAATCCACAAATTCGCAAGTGTAGTATTCGAAAAAATATTTTTTGTGTCAAGGTCATCATGACCAACGGAGTTTCGGAATATCAAATTTAACTAATGGCTAATCCGCAAACCCCTACAACAAACTATAGTTTTATGTGTGGGTGTCTTCATGTGCGTCAAAATAAGGAACAGCAAAGCCCACGGACGTGTCCGGCAGCCTCCAGCATCTCATACCACGTGGCGGTCAAGGTATCATGCCCCCTTCGTCTTCCTCTCATATTTGTAGTCGATATTAATTTTCGCATACCGTACAGTCCACTAATTTTGAATCGCCCGAACAACCAACCTCCACGACGACCTTCATGGTAATAGGAGGTAATAACAGTCATGAGAAATAAAATGTATACAAACTTTCTGAAACAATTATTATCGCTATAATTATATTTCAAAGAATTATACAAAATTTGCAAACGGATTATAATTTTTCCCATTATGCATTTTTATCAATTCGTTGTCCTCAGACCAGTACGTGTAGGTACTCGTACATTGGTCACACTGTACCAATAACTATACACATTTCCAAAATATGTATACACAACATAGTTTCATTAAAATGTAAACAATCGTTATTAAGATTTAGTTTTATGTTTCTGTCAAAAAATCATAAATTTGAAAAAATATATACAATACACTTGTTCGTGTTTTTATTATAGAAATTAACTATTAATCTGGCAGACTGTGGACATTATGTTATGTTTAACATATTTTTCCGTCAAATCAGGTTATGTATTGCGAATATAAAATATAGATTTATTTAGCTATAGCTTTTAAAGGAGGAGGGTCAATAAGGCGGGTTTTCGGCCCCATTCATTTTTGACCTAAAAATTACAAAAAAAAAATTATGTACTATATGTACTAACAAATCGATTCCACCCCAAACGGATATTTATATTTTTAAAGAAGAATAATTATTTTCTCTCGTGTTCTGTCGCCGTCGAAGAAGATGGAAAGGTTGCTCTGTACTAATGTTATAAATATTAAAACAACTTTATTCTGAACTTCGTCTTATCAATTGATTTTTTCAAGTGTTGTTTTATATTCAGAATCACGTACGACCTTTGCTCTCTTTGACACCCAAAAATTACTTCCAATGATATTTTTACTGTACTGCATTACTAAATACATTCGTTTTTGTATTGTAATTACTAATTTCGTCAGTCAATATCTTAAATAAAATAAACGCGGTCTGTTTGACTATATGTTGTCGACTAAGAAAAACATGCGCGGTGCTCTGTAATTATACCAGTCGACGACGCCGTTGCGGCGTCGGCTGTCGTCGATCGAGTGTTGTTCGTCTGTTAGCGCCCTAGCCCCATTTCCATAGCAACATATTTCGATGGAATAGCTACTTAGCTTGCGAGCATGTCTTATATAGAGAGCATAGAGGATATTATTTATTTTGTAGATTTACGTCGTACTGATATCCACGTGAAGTTGAAAGTAATGCAACTAATGAAATCCAATACTAATATTTAATGAGGATAAATAATTCGCATTGTGTGCTCGAGCGACTAAACAGAGCATCAAGTGCCGGCTGCATTATGATCTGCTGAATGCATTTTACCTCCCTTTCACCACAATTCAATACAATACAACACATAATGTACACAACAATTCGAGTTATGTACTATGTACAATTGTACATCCTGTGTACATAATTCACCTTTAACACGAGTTATTTTTTCTTTTTACTCCAAAGCTGATGTTGATTATATTTCTAGATTACGTTTAGCACCTACGCTTTGCCGCATTTCGTAAGTATCTGTAATTCAGAATAGTGCAGATTCAGCACCTACATTTAAAAGTTTGAGATGTGTAGTTTGCAGTGCCCGAGTTTGTAGCCGCACTCACTATAATGAAAACGATAACGAGCCCGCAAAGCGAACGCCCTAATTTCCTAGAACGCTTAACTGAATAACAAAAGCAGTAAATGCAACTTGAACTAGAGTTCAGCGATACAGTGCGAACCGTGGGCTTCTGAAATGATGTTATAAAATTTAACAGTTGGTCAAAGGATTGACCAATTGATTGTTTAAATGTTTAAGTGTGTAACAAACAGGGTTTAGAGCAATAAAAACCGAAATTCCCTCCCGCACTGGAACGAATTATTGATTATTATTTTCTGGACTTTTTCATCAACTTATTATCCAATTTTGAGAAGGACTCAACGCGCACATCTGAAACTACGTCGATAGTACTCGAGTGCAGGTCATGAATTTGCAATTGATAATAGATAATAGACAGCGTGCGTGTATAAGACCCAAAATCGGTGATAAAAGTTGGCGAAAAAATCGGTCAAAACGTCGGTACTGTTTAAACGCTAACGGTAAATGAAGATAATGGTTTATTCAAAGAAATTCGTTAAGACAAAAAAAAATCAAAGTGTTTCTATAAAATATTACGTATCCAAATTAAGCGACTCTATATTAAGACATTAAAGGTTTTATTTACTTAAATTAATATTATGAGCCAGTTAATATTTTACATATATTATATTTTACTTTAGGACATAGGCCTATGTCCAGCAGTGGGCGTCGTACGGCTGATATGATGATGATGATGATGATGATATTTTACTTTATCTAATGACTAATGACTAATGAGATACATAATCAAGTTTAAAGGCAAGGTAAACCAACTGAGCAAAATACCTAATCACTACACAATCCATGATTTTGAGGTGTAAAAATGTTGCTTATACATATCTAAACAGAGAATAACGCAATGATCTAAGTTCTCAGGACATGTCTATATAAAATACGGGTAATGGAACAGGGAACTAGTATCAGATAATAGAGCCTTGGTAGTAAATCGTGTTAAGATGAACTTACTTGCTAGCAATATCTTTTCAATTAATCAATTTTGTAAATGGATCCCCCTACGTTCACTCACATAACAATATCGTTTCATAAGGACATTTAAAGTACATATCTCTTATCCTACTTAAACACAATCTTAAGCTTAAAATACTAAAATAATCTAAATTATTATTTTTAGTAACGCTGTTAAACCTTTAAGACATAATTCCACCATTGGTGGCAACTTAAAACAGCGCCTAATAAAGAAAAATGTTATAAAAATCTGTATCCAAAGTTATCTTTAATCACTAGTCAAATGCTACGAAAAGCAAATACATGAACATTTATTCTTTTATTTTCACCACCAGTCTAAAACATGAAAATAAACAGAAATATTTCTATTTCATGTTTTTCTTGTTGTGTCTGCTACTTTTTAAGATTCGTATTCAGAGGATGGCTTACGTAAAAATGGTCATAAATACATTTTATAGGGGACACATCTAATTTACCATATTATTTATAGTAACTATGTTTTACTTTTATTATTAATTTTATTTAAATAACTATCTGAAAGCTCCTGAATCTAACACACGTTGGAGATTTGGAAGCCTTTTCGAGAAGAACATCAGTATTAATTATGGAGGGAACTAACAATATCTTTAGTTCTTGCAGGATGTGTTTTTGTTTGAGATCCTATTTGATGAACAATAGGATCCTAGGCGGGTTATACGCTCCGAACATCACCTCTGTTAACATTATTATGTTTCTTGAATACAAAAGCTTCATATTGCAGAAAAAAAATATACCTACACATATATTACTTTGTTACATTTGCCAATTTATATTGGCGACGCAAATCCTGAATTCAATTCGCTAAAAACTTGGCCGATTTCAATAGAAACTAGTTTCAGCGCAGGATTTATTCGACTGCACAGGAAGAAAAAAACGGGAGAGCATAACAAAAAAAATACGTGTTATAAGCGGAAATCAAACTCGGATCCGGCTATTGGCAGTTAGCCAGACCACGGACGCACTGTCAGAATTTGATCAATTTCACATGTATAGGGTTATTTGAATGCGATACTGCAGACAACGGGCCTGTGTGTGTTGGAATAGAACAAAACATTAAATTGATGTTTTTGTTGCTTTATACTCGCTGGTAAAAAACCTTTGACGATGCGTTAACAACAAATGCATTGTTTACATAAAACTAAATAAAATTACGAAAAAACATGCTGAACGACTACATAGTAAAATTTGTAGACTACATTTACTACAATAATGTTCATAATATTTGAAACGCTATTTTAAGACAAAAGCGTAAAAATAGTAAATTAAATATTAAAACCATAAATAATTGAATATTATAGGGCTTGCTGCATCGTTAGCCTCTTCTTCTTAAGGTTCAGATAATGGCCAAGAGTAAACTCATTTATGATATAAAAAATCATAACTCCCTATCTAAGTACAACAACACAAAAAGCTCTTCTTAAAATTGATTTTTTTTACACTTTATATACTTACATGGCAATAGGATAACAGATAGATTTTTTTTGTTAATAAGGAGATGGAAGGTTGGTTTTTTTATTAAAAAAACCTCTTCATATTTTATATATTACTTTATCTAAAACAACGAATGTCATAACTTTAAAAAGTATCCAAAAACAGCTATATATTTTTATATTATTTGTTATTTTAACATTTAACTGCTAGATTTTATATCTACAGTAATTATTACAAGAAAAACGTCAATTTATTTCAGGTGGCAGGCAGGTGGACTCGAACTCACACCCTTTCGCTTTTTAGGCGAATATTCTTCCAATTGTAGACCTGAGACAAATTACAATTTTCTTTTGTAATTACTTATTTAGATACAAAAATCTACCAGTTAAGTGTTTAAATATCAAAAAATATAATAATGATATATCTGTTCCTACTGTACCTATCGATTATGAACACTTGTTGGTATTACCAACATTTGATATTGTAAGCAAGTAGTACATAAAACATAAGATGGTGCTAGCATCAAAGCAAGAAATATTTGGAAAAAATTAATGTGTCTGTCAAGGTCTCGGTAGCTTAATCGAAAAGGACGGATAGCGAGGAGGTGAGGATCAAGTTCCGCTTGACAAATGAGACAACGTGATATTCTTGTAATAAGTCCTATATATTTAAAAATCTAGTAGGTAAATGATTAAATAAGAGAGGAGATAAAAATATATCCCAGGATATGATGATTGGTACGTAGTATTTTTCATTATTCTTTTCCAGCATTAAGCAAAGCACAGAGTCACAAGATCACATAAAAACAGCAGAGGATTTTCATGCCCAAAACACCTAGCGTCAATCTAACACCGGAAATGTGTACGAATAATACACACATTCAATCAAATGTAAACAAGTCGTGTTACATAACACATTGTATGTTTCCAGGTGCCCAACTCCGCTTTATAATAAAAACATCATCCGGCCCGAATTTCCGTCTCTAAGAAAAATATGCCACATTAGGCTCGATAAGTTCCCAACTGCGTACTATCCGCTCACAATATACATAAAATGAGTACAATAAATATGGGCGGGGAAGAAGCAGGTGCGTCGAACGTAGCCCCCCGAGCCGACGTTAACGTGAAAAACTCATTCGTAAACAACAAAAGAAGAACCGACGTTATAACTCACGCCGCGCCGAGGCGGCCAGGTGTTGAGTTGAGATAAAATACTGGCGTTACGCTCTATCCCGTGATTTAGATATGACCTTCTGAACGCAGTCTGCATTTGTAACCGTTACAGGGATCGAGAACCGCTCCCTATTCAATTTTAATGGAAACTTAACACCTAAATTATATCAAAGGTAACGAGAAGACGCCTTTGAGAACTTTTAACAACGATTTCTAGGTGAAAAATAACTCTGCGCATCAACGCTCCTGCGCGTTTCAAGTGGACGCAAGTTTTAATGGTCGTACTTTGTTTGAAGTTACGTCGGTCGGTTTAAAGTTCACCATGCGGGTCTCGCATTTCGACCCGACCTTAAGTTTTATTGCTACGAAATGTGTTGCGAAATAACGTTAACACATATCTACTGGAAAATGCTCTGAAATTTTTGTCTTTCGCACAATATTCTTAAGTTTAATATAAAATATGGAAGTGTGTCATGCAATATATTTTTATGTTACAATCGTTAGCAAGAACTGGATAAATATCATCCCTCGCACAATTGCAAATTTTCTGGTGACGGTTTTGTCTCAGCATTGCGATCAAGTCAGCATACGGCATCAGCAATCAATGGCAGCCCGCACGTAGCAGTCGCATTGTAGATTATCTTAATGGCACAGTAGCGACGAATACAAATTATGCATGGCGGCACAATCGGCCCAAATGAGAGGCCAATCAGCCATCAATGAAAGGCACTGACAGACGTGACACCTGCCACCCTAATTTGAATATGTGGCCACTACGCTTTATCTCATTACCATCTAGTTTTGCTAATTGCTATTTTCTGAAATCTTAGTAAAAAAATTAAGACGCTTCAAAAATCCGTTTTTAATTTATTCAAAAAAATAACACTAAACAGAATCATCAAACATCAGTGGCTCTGATTTTCTTAATACAAGTGGTTGTTATATAATTTGCTGTTAGTTATTGTAATATGGCCATTAAACCTTTTTCTATTTACATAGTGTGTTACTCATTTTTCGCAGAGGATAGTAAGGATGAAAGAAGAAGTGTCAATATAATTTTTCTTTACAGTTATTTTCGTAGACATCGCGATGTAATCAATTTCAGTGTGTCTCGATAATACAATTTTCTTACAACATGTTTCAGAGTAAGACTAACAGAAGTTAAAAAATTCAACAAATTGGTTGATAACAGATGAAAATTTTGTCTGTAAAACCTACTGTCGCAAGTTTGAAAATATTTAAGTTGTGAACATTCATTTCAAGGATTGATACACGAATTTTGTATAGGTATTTAGTTTTTAGTTAATTAATACTGTAGCCTGGCATACTCTATAATTATTTTTTAAACTTTATAATTGGGATGTGTCATTTGATAATTTATTAGACTAAACTAGCGGCCCGTCCCGGCTTCGCACGGGTGGACAAAATTCTTAAAAATGTTTCTATTATTAAATATTTTTCCGTTAGCGCCATCTAGCGTCCGGTAGACGAACTACTTTCGGTTAACGCGTTGCTATGGTAACGTTATGGATACAATGGAAAAAGAGCGGACAGACAAGCAACAAAATTGTGATCTTAGATTATAGACTAGCGGCCCGTCCCGGCTTCGCACGGGTGGACAAAATTCTTTAAATTTTTTCTATTATTAAATATTATTCCGTTAGCGCCATCTAGCGTCCGGTAGACGAAGTACTTGCAGTTAACGCGTTTCTATGGTAACGTTATTGATACAATGGAAAAAGAGCGGAGAGACAAATACACAACCTACTGCGATCTTAGATTATAGATTAAACAGTGTAATTGATATATAATCATTATTACTAATTATAATTACCATAATAACAAGTTCATCAGATGATTACGTTCCTAATTGATAATGGCAATTACATGTATCCCATCTTCTGGAGCTTTATCAGTAGTAGTATAATAACATGATGATAATTTATGTAATTAGATTGATTGCTGAACTGCACAAGCTTGGATTATAAATTTAATATTAATTATTTCTCTTGACTTACGAGATCAGTCGGCAGTTTTCGAATCACCATTATATTACAAAATCATAATATCATGTAATAATCTTTTATTTAACGTATAACGTCAGTTATTACTGTTTCATGATACCATTTTTTTGCAGATTGGTGGCGAGTTGTTTACACCCTGTAAATAAGATACCAGATTCATAAAATCATATTTTGGTTTACTATTTATAAAGTTCAATTATTTTAGACGCGTAATAGATGTGTGAAAAGCGAATAATGTAGCTACCCGAGGCGCTGAATAATCTAACGATCTCTTGTGATTCAATGGTCAAAAAATTCAGACAAATACAGAGAAATGTTAATTTATTATCCTTAGATGAAGCATAACCATACCCTCCCTGCGTCTGTATTTCCGAGAACTTATAACCCGTCCATTTTCAAAGCCAGGGTGAATAGGCATCTTCTGGGTTAACTCGTTTCATCGTGGATTCTGTCTTGGCCCCCGGGCTTGATTGTGATCAAGAGCTAAACCATTCATAATAAAATAAATAAATAATAACCACATTCTTGAGGAGATATTATTTCATCTCTTACTTTACTAAACAAATCAGTCGATAACGTTTTACTTTTAATACGTTTCGTAAAGCTGTGTCCTCATTAGGCTAACAGTGAGCGGCTGACTGTCCGTGGCAAACTGTATTAAATTAGCCACGTAACGCTGGCGAACTCTTGACAGAGAAGGCAAAATCATGTGCTGAGGCGTATTTTTTCCGTAATAAAACGTTCCGTATCAAAAAGACATTGTATTTATAGAAGCATCAAACCAAACATAACGATAAAAATATTGGTAGGTATGCATGCAAACACAAACACAGTTCACAAGTCCCGCTCCAACTGAGGAAGGTACTTCGCCACTGGCTGGTGCAAATTGCGCGCGTAATTTTGGTGGGAATCGACTGCTCAGTGAATGAGTCGGCAAGCGAAACGACGCAATCTATATACGCGCTGTATGGACATTCCATTAAAAATATATACGGAGGCGAACTGTGAGTATGTGAACTGTGACACCTATGAGTGCTCAGCCTAAGTGTAAATTGGTTGTTTGAACTTTGACACATTTTGGCAGACAAGGTGTAATACGAACGTTCTAGTATTCTTGCCATGATAAGCTTACCATTACTAATACCTGAAAAATGGATAACTATAAAATTATTGACGATCATACATTATGCGCTTTTTTGTTATAATACCTAGTGTTACATTAATTATAATACATAACAAAAAAGCTATAAAATACGACCTTGTCAGTATTCAGTAGATATATCTGGGCATCTTTTTTATAGATTTTTTGATACTCTTAAAAGGATTATATTCGATGTTGTAAATTTACCACGAACTCGAACAGATGGCGCTAATACTCAATTTAGACCCTAGACTTATTTTAAGATGGAGAACTGCTTTAAAGGCTATCAAAGGGGGCAGGTTACGGTTTTTAGGACATCAGTATTATTATTCATTTGTAATAATTTCCCAAAAAGAGACGGTCTCTTACCACTAACACAAATGTTCTTTGGTGACTAGATTTTATAGAGTTTTATTACTTATTTTAAACGGGATTAGATTAAAAACAGAACACAATTTTTTAAATACTAAATAGGAAAAGCTGAAGTTCTAAAGTTCATACTTTATTTAATAATTTTAACATAACATAAGAAATAAAAATGATTACAGATAATTAATAACTGTAAAAAAGAACCGTGAAAAACATAATTTGCATAGGTATGCGAATGGAACATGGAATACCAAGTCTTGTACAACTTTGTTTATGTTGCCAACTCGGGTGCCGTTGTCAATGTTTGCACCTGTAATAATATAAAAGTGTCTGTAAAACATAAAATTCGGGGCTTAGGTGAAAACGAGAGAAAACTTCCAGCGTTTACGAAGCGGGCGTGTCGGGAAGGTTTATTTGAGTTTTTGATTTATAACACTCGCACAAACAAGCCTAAGAGAGGAAATCATACCCACTGAAATGCCGATTAAAATGTCGACATTTGAATAAGTGAGACAACAAACTTTCTCTTGTTTCGAAACTAAAAGCATTTATCATATAAATTAGGAACGGGAATAAAATTACTCAAGATAACTCATTTACAACACCAGAATTAAGATTGTATTTTAAATTTCAAGATGGAAAAGATTTACTAGAATTTGAAATTAAAATTCATGGCTAATTCATTCTAACTTTATACAATTTTCTCAGAACATCAATGAATTTCATAACAAACAAACCATAACGATCCAATTAAAAATTGTTTTCGTAACTACACCTTTCAAAAGTTTTCCGATAAAGAGTATACAATCCGAATACATCGATTAAATTGAAATTTGCGATTCATTACCTCCACAGTCGACTCATTCAAATTCCAGGGAAGTGTTGTAATTATTCAGGGACGGACCAGAGTATATTATATAAGTTTTAATGAAAGAAAGTACAGGTCCATTAGGAGAGGAATATTCATTTCCTGGCAAGTAGCAGCCGGGAATAACAATGGTATTCTAGTTATTGTTACGGCTTCAATTTAAGTCGAGTTGATTCTGAGTGCCAAGCGTGCAGATGCCAGCTAGTAAATGCCAAAACACTTAAAATGAGACATTACAATTAAAATCACGGCCACTTTTTGTTAATATACCTGTAGAAATATTGAAATCTGCATCTGTGAAGCATTTCACTACATAGAAGTTTATGTAAGGGCAAACAAAGACCCCAGTTGCCAGAAGACGCGACTTAAAAGCCTGCCTGCAACTAAATTCTATGAAATGAACGATTTTCGAACTTCGAAAATAATGAAATATCCATTATTTGCTACTTAAAGAAACATTGTGACGTTTTGCTGAACAACTTAGCGATGGATATCTGACCAATGTTAAACGTTCGAACTATCGAATCGACACACTAATGTGAAATTTCTCAATATTTCTTTTCCATATTTGTAAAAATACTAAAATACATACATGCATTTAAGGACAATCATGGACGCAGATGTTATTACAGATTTTTCAACAACAATTAAATAAATATGGTTAGACAACCAACCAACACAGTCAAAGACAGGCAGACAATTCACCGAAACCGATAGATATTTTACCAGCTTGCTGGTAACATTTGTCGGTTAACAGCACATAATAACCCAAAGATTGTGCAATCTAAATGCATAAAGACTCATATAAACTTTGTGAAAGGTCAAGGTTATTAATGTTTAATCTTCTCATATAAAAAATAAGAATATATATTGTTTCCAGCATCCTTGTTGTATGGATCTCTATTGCATAATTGTAAACACATGGAGATAGTTGAACAACATATTAACCAGGGACGGAACATCACATACATTGTTCTGAACCCAAGTTAAATAGCCGAAGCACTTGTGTTATGGAAATCAGAACATCGATGGTATCCCAGACCCGAGTCAATATCGAAAAGATCGTTTTATACTTAGATCTTACGTTATATTTCTATATGTATCCATAGTTTTCTGATGTATTCCATAGTTGACTAAAAGTGTAAAGGTACATTAAAACACGTATGTAAGTCTCTTGACCGCAGATATCGTCTATACATAAATTATATTACCAGAATATTCTCTATATTCTTGTAATATTCCGATTCAAAATTTCAAGAGTAAATCATCCTGGTGATTCAGATATCATAACCACATTGCCTGAGGCATGTGCTTAAGTTTAATAAAAGTCATGCTTAATAAAGTAATAGGGGTTAAAGTATGAAATTGCCGTTTTATTGCAATAGGTTCTTTGAATTGACATAGAATCTTCATGGTTTGAGGTTTTCGAATGAAACTTTTTTTAAATGGTTTCTATGATGTTCTTTTTTTAAAAAATGTAAAACATTTGAATATCGACTTTCAATTGTTTTTGTTATTCAATTTAGACAAGAAAGATGGATACTGCGAAAATTCGAGTTATTTTTGAATACGAGTTCCGACGCGGAACTAACGCGGCAGAAACAGCCCGCAATATCAATGCTGCGTTTGGAGAGGGGTCTACTAATGAACGCACCGTGCGATTTTGGTTTAAACGCTTTCGTGATGGAAATTTCGACTTAAAGAACGAGCCACGAGGAAGACCGCCCACACAGGTAAATAACGATGAATTAAGAGAGATAGTGGAAGCCGATCCTAGTCAAAGTACCCAGGAATTAGCGGCATGGTTTAACGTTACCTTACCCACAATATTGACTCACTTGCGTCAAATCAATAAAATAAAAAAATACGAAAAATGGGTGCCTCATGATTTGACTGATCTGCAGAAAGAAACGCGTGTTGAAACTTGTGTTGCCTTGTTGAACCGGTACAGAAATGAAGGAATATTGGATCGAATTGTAACATGTGATGAAAAGTGGATTCTTTATGATAACCGGAAAAGAAAAATGCAATGGCTGACCCCAGGTCAAATGCCACAACAGTGTCCTAAAGCAAAACTTACCAATAAAAAGGTAATGGTAACTGTTTGGTGGTCTCAGCATGGTGTTATTCACTATAGTTTTCTCCGATCTGGTCAAGCAATAACGGCAGATGTCTATTGTGCCGAACTCCGAACCATGTTGACAAAACTAGCAGTAAAACAGCCCCGACTCATGAATCGATCTTCACCATTATTGCTCCACGACAACGCGAGACCTCACACAGCACGAGAAACCATTTTGACCCTTCAGGAACTGCAGTTAGAAACCATTCGTCATCCTCCGTATTCACCAGACCTTGCTCCAACGGACTACCATTTTTTTCGTGATTTGGACAATTATCTACGTGACAAGAAGTTTTCTTCCCAGGAGGCAGTACAAAATGCTTTCACACAGTTTGTGCAGTCTAGATCGTCGGAATTCTATCGCAAAGGCATTAATGACCTTCCCATTAGATGGCAGCAATGTATAGATAATAATGGCAACTATTTTGATTAAATAAATTTGTTAAAAATTTAAAAAATAAACAATATAGATTTTCAGTACAAATCGGCAATTTCATACTTTAACCCCTAATATTAACGTTTCTTCTTCCCGAAAGAATATTACATTGATAAGAGCAACAGTATAAGTACAAAAAAGACAAATCAAAAACATTTTTTCTTTAATGATTCTGAAGCGAATGTGCATCCGAGCAGATGTGCCGTCGCTAACTGATAGAAAATATTAATAAGCAAGCTTAAGAGTACATAGAATACTTTTATAAAGTGAGTTATTCTGATTGAATTATATATCATCATAGTCTGGACGGACATGCTAAATTGTCAAGACCTTAAATTAAAAACTTATTTAATAATAAATGAACAGATGACAAATTTAAGTAAACAGATTTGTCTTTACTATAATATCGCTCTTAGGAATTTGCTGTGTATAAGCAAAAAATCACATATAACGGACTACCGTACCGACTATCTATTAATAAGGCATTTCAAGCCAACGAACCTTTTTTGATTTTAAGTTTTAGTTCGAAAAGTTTATATTTAGCAGAGTTCTAGTAGAAACAATTTTATATCTGTCGTTCTACTCGACGTTAAGTGTACACGTAAGGTACATTAAATTTATTGATGTTACTCTTACGCTAGCGGTCTAGTAGTATTATCACCACATTCTCTTTTCAACATTTCTGTTATCATTTTATTTATGTTATTTAAGCATTGCACTGCTACGTTTTTATATCTGAGAAATTTCTACTAGAACAAATTCAACTTGTCTTGGGAGTGAGGTAAGTAATTTGCGTTACCCATTCTCTTCTCCAAATGACAAAGAGACCTCATACCAAATCAAACCATTAATAAATTTTTCGTGACTCGATTGTTTAAAAAGTACCTACCTTAACAACGTACGTCACATTGTGCAGAATAAAATAATTTTAACTAATATAACGTATCTATTCAGGTTGTATACAGGCAATAGCAATTTCGTCACATTATCATACGACGAGGTGGCCGAGAGGTTAAGGCGTTGGACTGCTAATCCAATGTGCTCTGCACGCGTGGGTTCGAATCCCATCCTCGTCGTTCGTTTTTTGGATTTTTAATAATTTATTTTTATGTATTGAACCCCGTATAATTAAAGAAATAACATAAATCTTACTTAAGATAGTATAAGAGTAAAGTTATGCAGTTCTTTCATTGAATTGAGAATGTTTGAATGAAATAAAATTTACCTACAAAAAAAATTTTAACAGCGTAGGTCTGTCATATGTATTGCAGAGGACTTTAGTTACCAAAACCTATTTGCCGAGGCGAATCAAATCAATTTCGGCTAAATACACAAAGTCTGTCGAGCATTTTAGTAGAATTCTAAAGATGCCTTTCGAAGTAAGCCGCGGAATAATTCCCTTTGTTCAAAATTAAATAAATTATTTGGACAAAAAGACTTTCACAAAAGCGAGTCGAAAACGGAAAGTGATAAACATTGTGAATGTCAAACTCATTCCATGCGGTGGAGGCAAAGTTAAAAAAGAAAACATTACATAATGGTTTTAGGTGATACCGATAGAATGGACATTTTGCTGATTATAAAGTGATATTACACTAAAGCAGATAAACAATCTTACGTTTTACTTATGTATTCCATAGTTAACTAAAAAATATAAAGGTACATTTATCAGCAATCTTCTAAGAAATGACAATTTTATTCCATTTATTTTCAACATTAAATCGGATAAATAGAATTGAATACCAATGTAGAGTTTGTGGTAGGTGGCTGACCTTGTCCTTACTGCACACATGTACAATCTCAATTACTTTATAATCCAGAGAAATGAATAAGAAAACTTGTACCGTGTTAAAGGTATTGTTATGGGACCCAGAATAATGGACAATTTAAGTACTTATTACATGTTTGTAATTTGAGAACAAAACATGTTTACAGTTTTTTTACAATATTTCTACGTTTATAATACATATTTATTAGGTTTTTTTTAATAATAGGTAATAACTAGCCACCCGTCCCGGCTTCGCACGGGTGGACAAAATTCTTTTTTTTTTTCTATTGTTAACTATTTTTCCGTTAACGCTATCTAGCGTCCGGTAGACGAACTACTTGCGGTTAACGCGTTTCTATGGTAACGTTAATTGATACGATGGGAAAAAGAGCGGACAGACAAACTCACCAACCACTGTGATCTTAGATTATAGATTCCATTTATGATATATATGTATAAAACCTAACCTTAACCGTATTTTTAAACAAATAATTATAAATTACTGTGTTGGTTTAGTTTACTGATTACAAAATATGAAAATGGTGTCTGTCTTCCTAGAAGTTAGCTGTGGGTACCTATGGATTCCTAGCTGCGTCATATAACATTGCTTGAGGGAATTTTCGAACATATGTCAACTACCATTCAATTTGTAGGCTATCAGTTAGAGGTTCGCTTTTCAATATTAATGTACATATTTTAAAATACACATGCTGATTTTAATTATCGTTATAGTGCAACTCATGAATATATAAGATACTTTAAAAAAAATCAAAATGGGTTGCTTTTTTACAATTATTTTTGTCATTGAAAAGACAGATATAATATAAACGTGGGACACTTAGAAAATTTTGAGAAACTGAAGTACGTAGTTATATAGTCTAGTCTTTTACGAGGACTCTCAACCAGCTTCTTTACAAAGTTTCATGCAACTGAACCAATTTTACTATTATCTATAACAGTCTTTTGGAACGCGCATAATTCGGCAATGAGAACTAAACCCTTTCATTTAATATTTTTATTTTAGGAAATAAAAAGAAGTCACACGGTGCTAGATCAAGACTAAGGAGGGTGACCCAAGACCGGTGTGGTGTCCAGGGAGACGCTTGATTTGAGCAAAGAGTGCACGAGTGCGTCTTCGTGGTGAAGCAATAAACCTAGCCCCGTGTTTGATCGCTTGTTTCACATTGCAGTAAAATCTGCTCACAGGCAATGCGTCGTTTACTATTCGGATTTGATACAGCTTTGATTTTGTGATGGAATCGACACCAGATACTTGGTAAAAAATAAGAAACTAGTGATCAAAATGCCTGCGCTTCTCGATCTCTTTACTTTGCAAGGCGTTAGTTCCTTGTAGCAGCAGTTAAACGACCGCACTGGAACTCGATATGCCAACGGTAAATAGGTGCTTTTAAAGGTCTTTCATCCATTACTAGCATTTGAAATCGATCAACCGTCTGCGTCCTGTTTAAGGCCACATTTAAAATCATAAAAAATCTAAAACGTTCTCGACACATGCATTTTTCCTATTAAATAGGATAATTCAATTGTACGCCCTGAAAAAGATGTGCGACGATATTCGAAATTTGAACGATGAACTTGTAAATGATTATGTTTTTAATAATTGAAATCGGCCTGGAACTCTTACATAAAAACTTTCTGAGTGGCCTGATATATAACAGAAATCGCTAATCTATAAAAATACGCTGAAAAAAAAACAATGGTACAATACAATAGAATATAAACCAAAAACAAGAGTAATAACATACGTTTACAATTACGAGCACTCAGGGGATCTGGTGTGATCCTTTAACGCCTGAACTTGAACAATGCATAAACAAACAAAGTTGGCCAATAACCTGTGATGCCAACATAACAGATTTTCCGTCAGTACAAATGTATTAGGGTCAAGTCAAGCATTAACCGTTAAAACGGTTAGGGAATTATTGATGGAATACATTTTATATATTTTTTCAATGTTATAAATTTTATTTAGAGAACACAACTGCAACCACGGAATCATTCCATAGAGGCATCAACGTTTCTTATTCGCCGCTAGTAGTTGAGTTCTCTTTCATTTCGCAATCCGCGCACGTTATCTTCGGGCAAAAATATTATGGTTTATGAAATTTTAAACAATCATACATTCTTAGCTAAATACGATTTGCCGGGTACTGAAAGTGATCAACATTATTCTTTCAATAATTAAAAAAGCCATCAATCCAAAAAAAATTAAGGGATAACTGTGATGGAAAAATAAATGATCTTAACGATATTTGATAGAAAATACTAACTTAGAGGGATTTTTAAAACTATTGTTGGCAACACTGTCTATAACAAAACAGCAGTTTCATGGCGGAACCGCTCGTATGTTCGCGTCAGGGTGAGCCTTAGGAAATGGCTTTGTTTCCTCCGAGCGGGCTACAGCGCCATCCGGCGGGAAATAAAATAAATGAATATCACATTATGGGGGGGTTAAAGTAAAAATAACCTCCTCAGATGTTGAAGACGCCAAACTGTATAAAAGCCTTGTCTCGTGAAATTAAATTCAGGAAAATTTCGTTCATTCTCTCCCCCGTGCGACGTAATCACTTGTTGTTCAAAGGTTTTCTTGTTGTAGCTAAACAAAGTATGGGATATTTAACGTTTGGCGTCTTTTATTGTAAAAAAAGGGTGAAATAAACGGTTGAAATAGGTTGATAAAATACGAATAAAATATCAGTGTAAGATTAAGACAAAATTAACACTGGTTGTGTTTTTCAGTATCCCACTTTAATTAGTAAAGTTTGAAAATGTAAACATTGGTAAGGGGCATAAACTGTTTTCTTGTCATTCAGGAGGTTTCGAACCTGAGGGCAAATTTTGCTTATTAAGTCCTTCTAACCGGTCGAACGCAACTGAAAGCGTATTTTATATTTAATAGAATCATGGCATGATATGCAAAAAAAAAAAAACATACATTATTATAGTTAGTTCCATCTTAAATGAATTTTTAATATATGTAAAAAATGTTGCTTTCAATGTTGAAGGCAGTTAGCGTTCAACATTGGTGGAACGATACTAGCTCATAGTAGAAGTTGAAATACGTTTGTAAATTTCGACCCGTCTGTCAGCGTCTCGGTAGCTCGGCCGTCCGAGCACTCGGATAGCGAAAGGTCGTGGGTTCAAATACCTCGGACTACGGCCGTGGGCCCGGATATATATATATTATATCTTATAGAAATATGGCATTATGCATGCAAAAAAATAAAATTAAATACACACTTGAACTAACAATCTTCGTCGTAAACAGAAAACCTACTAGGTTTTTTCATTCAGAAAAGAAGACCTCTAATTTCAACGATAACCCTTTAGGGTTACTGTGCCATTTTAAATTCGATTACAAAATTAACCTTTTATTGTAATAAGAATGTTTAAAATTTTTGGGACAATCTTATTTTAAAATACTGAAATAATTATCTTTTAAGTATTTATTTATGTATTTGAACAAAACACCGACTGAGTACGTTAGGCCATTTCTGTGTGATTTTTAAGCAATAATTTATCATAAATAAAGATTTCACAGTCTTCGTTTTCTAATATCCACCACCCAAAAAGCACGTAATAAAAAACTATGAATAATATAGAAATAAATAATACTGAATCAAATATCTTATAATTACTTATTTCTACTTCAATTTTCATAGCGCAATCCCCTGATTGACAACTTAATATTCATAAAAGCACAACTGGCTCGCTTATTTCCCGCTCGGCTTGTTAAATTTACTTTTGCAATCCCAAATGTATATCGCAGCAAACATATCCATGTTGGCATATTGTGAATATTCATCAGAGCTGCGCGTCCCACCCATTCTGAATGCGTGCACTGTAAATAGTAAACAACAGTAAAAAATACCTGTATTCCCGACGGTCAAAACACATAGGGTTACCACAGCATATAGCTCGACGTCTTTTACAGTATTTTTCATATTGTGTCCAGTGGAACGTTTTAGGAGATATATTAACAGAAATATCTCTCTTTATACAGGAATAAAGAAGAAATACCTAGCAATGTTATATATCAATTGTAACGGAAGACAACGAAGTGATACACCCGTTTCTAGTATACAATTTTATATATAGCTAGTTTGGCCATAAATACTGTTACATAAAACCTTCTCTTTTTTTCAATTATTTGGAACGCGTTTATTATTTTAAAAACTTTATTCAATATCAAAAGCTACCTCCAGGCATTCCAGAGAAAAATGGTCGTAAAAGATGGACAAAGGAATAACGAAGCGAAGATAAGGGTTTCGCCGGTTTTTCTTTTTGAGGTATAGCACCTTAAAAATTTATTATTTTAAGTTAAATTTCGTTAAGCTTGAAAAGCAAAACCTTATCAAAATATAACTTTTTATCAAAATAGTTATAGCAATTTTCAAAATAAGTTTGTGAACAAAAATTGCTCATTTAAAATAATTAGATTACTTGTTCTAATAAAAAATAAAGCTCCAATATAAAATTATCACTAACAGATTTAATAGCTTAATATAATAAAAAATAGCAGAGTCTGAAGAAATGAGCAATCGAAACTATATTCTTGACTTAGATAAAACGCTTCTGGAATATTATTCAAATTTGGCAGCCCTAGTTGAATCGAGCCTATGAGAATGAGTACCTACCAGTGCTCATCGGTTGATCGGTATTGGGAATACTGAGCAAACACCAAACGGCGTGCCATTTTAATCTGACGCAGATGGAGTTTCCAATCCGGGAGCCTAATGTCTACATTTGGAAAGCAGAGTCATAGCAAAACATATGCATGTACCTATCATGATTTATTAAAAGCAGGGAATATTAACAATAATCGACTGTAGGATTTAACTTTACGTTTTATTTCCGAAAAAACCTAACAAAACTATCATTATTGTTTTTGATTGAGATACAATAAATAGATTGTTAATATTGCTTACTTTATATACTTATAGTGTCCTCCATATTGAAAAACATTGAAAATAAATACATGTATAGTAATAACAATAAGAACACATTGATGACCAACTCCTAACCCATAAGTGAGATAGACGTTGGACGCAGGTGTATGTACCTAATCTGTGGGCAATACATTGCACATCCACCGACCAGTCAGTCCTAAAAGCTTAACCAAACAATAGGTTTGGTTAACTTAGATATTGAGACCACATATAGCGGAACGTGAAACTGCTTGCTCGCTTGTATGCTTGCTTACATGTTTGCTTGAATGCATGCCTGAGTGTAAGGAAAATTAGAATAGGCAAACAACATAATAATCACTTTTTTTTTGCTTATTTTAAAATTTTCCTGTTATAAAACCTGCATCATATATGCAAATAGTGCGCATATTCAAAAAAGTATTTCTTATAGCCAATAACTTATTTGTAGTCCTCGTTTAAGACTGCACAATATTTGTATGTTAGAAGTTTACTCCAAATAAAAAGGGGACCATTACATTTAGACAAATTAAAGGAGACCCCTAATCAATGCTGCGCGTTTAATTAATGGTAAAACAATCTGACTTTGATAAATGAGTGTTCTTTTAAAATGACAATATAAACCAAAATATAGTTAATAATGCGACCAACTAAATTCCATTCATTAATGGTAAATTCATTTAACTTTTTTGAAGCGCAATCGTACCTATCAAACTTAATCATAATTCTTTTTATTTCGGCATAGTATGTTATTCATCTAACCAGCAAGTGACCAATAATTTCTTTTAAATACAGGTTTGTGAAAAATATAAAAAAATGCAAAACTCGAAAATTACGAAAATTTGCTAAACATACAGATTCCGGTTGCTCTAGTAACGCTCTACCTCTGAACTGTGTTTGATCATATATTTTAACACCTGTATAGGTAAACTTCAAAAGCTAAACCTTAATAGAAAATCCAATTAATAGAGGCGTTTTAGAGATATGCAAAGATTTACTTTGCGTATCTCTGAATATTTAAGGTATGCTCGTTTAAAATAATTAGATTATAAAAATAGAATATCAAACAATAGATTTAAAGGGATGCTTCCGTAAGTTTTCGTATGACTTATATATTCTGTAAGATGAGTAAAGTTAAAGTCTTTTCCGGCTTAAAAATGTTTTTCTTATAATAAATGAATGTTTAGGTCTCCGCCTAAGTTGGTATGGATGTTTAAGTCATGATACTTATGATGGAAACACACTGATTGTTCTAATAAAAATACTTTCATATTATTTTAGCAACACCATACCTGAAACAAACAACAAAAATCTTTATTTACATTTGAAAAATGTAAGCATATCGATTGAATGAAATGTAAAGAAATCGGTTGGGATACTACAGACAAACAAATTAAATGTTTTAGCCAGTTTTTAATATCAAGTAAATTGTATATACATTTATATATTATTGGAAATCGAAAAAAACTGATTCCCCGTATTATTTAAAATAAGTGACTGACACAGTTTATGGAAATTCATTCGTTTAGATTTTCTCCAAGTTTGGATTTTGACAAGCAGAATAAACTAAAATGCATGCATGTAGGTGTAAGTAGTTTGAACTCAATAAATAAAAGTGGGTAAATTAAATATTAAATTCTAAACCTGTGGAATGCAATTAAAAATCATTTTGTTTTTGTCACGTGATGAACTGAATAGACACGCAAAGAGGTAATACAAGGTTTTAAAAAATAATGTTTTTGTCACTAAAATATTTCCCCAGTCTAAATAATTTACCAACCATTAAACATTGGATACAGCTTTTATTTTTTTATTTTTTGTTATTGTGACAAAAACAGCCATTCTTAATCTATACTTAGACAATCTAATATGGATAATGACGTTTTCGGCCAAAAAGTTGCCAACAGTAAAAACAATCACAATACGCCTAAGGCAACAAAGTAGGTAAATAACAAAATAATGCAAGCGGCAAAAAGATTATTGCTAATAGCGCTTAATATATATAAGTGCTGTTTTATTGTATAATAAAAGTTTCATAACATTTTCACGACAGCTATTCTTGCCTAATTAGTAAAATTATTTACAGAAAACTAATTGAAACCTGCACAGTATTTCTGATACTTCGATTACTAAGATAAATGGAAAGAATATAAAAGCTCGGATCACATAGATTCAAAGATTTCTTAGCAAAATTTAAAAAAATCTTGGAATAACTTGTTAATATATACCACGCTAATTTTTCCTTCTAATTATGGACAATGTTTTTTCAGTTAATAATAGATTAAATTGCATCCATTTAACTGCACGCTATTGGTGTTAGAATGGTTTTACATATTTTCGTGACAGTAATGATAGTTTATTTACTAAACGATAGACTATCAAAAAAGGGTAAATATAAAATGGTTTAGGGTAGTATTTGCTATTTAAATATTGCGATGATATCAGTATTTCGAATAGTATCGAGAGCTTGGCTCAAAAGCTTTATTTGACCGAATGAAATTAAACCTTATGTATATAACTTTAGAATGGATGGCGTCATTCTGAACATAACTCCTAACAAAATACGCATTACTTAAACGAAACGTGTGAGTCCTTAAATCGGATGAATTATAGCGAAGGCGTAAGAAATTCTCACATCGTGTAAGTAAAAAAGGTAATATTAATAAATAAAATAAACTCCGGCCCACTCACACCAATTATTTAGACCCAAACTAAGCAATGGTTAGGTACAAAGGTTACTAAGTGACTGATAGAATACATAACAAAGCTCTATATAAATACGCTCCTATCAGAATTAGAACTACAAATTCATTAACCAGTCCTCGAACTTCACTTAGTATACCTTTTAATATAGAACACGCAAACATTTTCAACCAAACAGAAACTATTTATTATTAAACTATAGACGATAAACATCACAGCACGATATATCGCATCAAATACAGCGAACACCATATAATTAAGCACAACAGGTGCGCCAAATATTATTTATTCAGAACCATATAATATTCAGCTTAGAAACGTGCGAAATACCACATGCCTGTACCGTATTTACGCGTTAAATCGAAAACACTCAAACCGGAGTTAGGGTAACACCAGTAGGTACGTGGCTCCTTTATATTTCGCCTTCTAATAGTTTTGTAGGGGGAAATAAATAGGGGAGTTTCAAGTGAGATGGCAGCCTGTGATCTATATGCCGGGAGTGATCGACAAAGCCTGCTTATAAAATATCCAGCTCACTGAGTGCTTATCTAAATTTTTAGTTAAGGTTAGATGTTAATTATATCTACTTTAGATGTGTAGTATTGATCGTGCGATCGCAATATATAGCTAGCGAGCTGGTGGTAATTTAGCTATGATTCCATAGTCGTTGATATCAACACGTCATGTAGTCTGGACCTATGTTAACTCGAAAAAATAAGTGGCGAGCTCAAGTAGTTCTGATTTCTTTACAAATAATTTCAAAATTGTAAAATAAAAGTGTTTTTACTATAGTTAAATACGTCTGCCTTCGACAAGACAGTGTCGATTTTTTCTGCCTTTTTAATTTTTATGCTTTTCATAACAAATATATTAGATTTAAAGGCAGAAACGATGTGACATTTTTTTTTTTTCGACAATATAGATTTATTAATGCAATATCATCATAGTGGCAGAGGTATTATTTTTTTATCTCTTAGAACATAATTTCAATAATTATTCTAATCTGCCTGTCGATGGAGTAATTTATTTTTATATAGCATAATAATTAAAAAAAATATATACTCTAAAACATAGCAGGAAAAACTTCTACTAGTAGCATTAATATTTTTATTATATTAAATACAATTTATTAAGATTATCGACAGAAGTGATAATATCGTTTACGAAACTTATTTTTATTAACATTTTTTGCAAACTCCTATTTGATATTTCAGCAATTAATGAATGGCAGATTTTTTTTAATATTATTATTTTACTTACTACTCCAATATTACCAACCACTGTCAGACGATGAAATCATATAAAAATTACTGCCCCCTAGCTAATACATTACAAACAAATGTCAAAGCGTTCAGACTTTGACATTTGTTTGTAATGTTATAAGAGACAGAGTTAAGCAACGTTAGCAAGGACCGTTGATTAGATGGGTGATTAAAAATATATTATCTCCAGCTACATATGTTTCAAAAGACAAGCTTAAGCATTGATCATTAACACCTACCAATTCGTTAAATTGGATTAAATTTTAATACTACATTTTTATTGCATTTTTAAATCTAAGCTAAAACAAATTATACATATCATTTAATTATTATTCATTATGATGATACTCTTTATTTTACACTAGTAATTTTACATATCTTAAGACATTATTTTGATTTGGTATCCCTAAAAAAATCTTGCAGTGTATATAATAATAACATTAAACTTATGGCCCATTCTCTACAGCGTTGTCATCCATTGAGAAGACATATGACCCAGATGTGGGGCCATCGGACTGACTATTAACAAAAAATGGCAACGAAAGAGATTTCAATAAAAACAAAAAAATGAACTCATCAATGTCCGATTTCCCAACTGCGAGTATAAACCAGATATATTTTACAGGCTTTTATTTAGTTTGACCTGTCCCGATGTCTGCCTGTAATCGAACTTTACAAGTTAAATTAGACCCTATGAATATAGATACAAGTATCTGTTTCAGCTAAATTTAGCATGCGCGTGTCAATCGAATGACAATATAATATTATATGATAGGAAGTGATCTGGTTACGGAACCGGAAGTAGGCCATAGGAGCACTCATATGAAATAATTTGTCTTGACAATTTGTCTTATTCTATGATAACAGCATGTAACAGTATATGCGGCAGAAATAATAATGTTTATAAAAACAAAATAATAAAGTATCACCCTATTTATTGCTTAAAAATGTCGTGTATTTTAAAGCTGTATCCTCTCAAAAACAGTTAGGAAGGAAGCTATTGATAATTCAATATAATAAAAAGATAAAGTTATTTACAAATAATATTTGCATGAAGTTAAAAAAACAAGCGAACTGCTCTACAACTCATCTTAAGTATCTGAAGACAAGACTACTGAAACCTAATGGTAAAACACCATTTCTATTGGACACAGAACAGAACTTTGCTGGCATGGCAAAGAAATTACAAAGAAAGCACTGTTTCAAGAGCTCTTTCGAAGTACAATCACAAAGCTAATTAGGAAAATCTCATTCCATCTCAAAGACATCAATACCCATTCGTCATTTCATACTATACAATACATTTACTTTATATCGCTTACATTCACATCTAGAAATAATACTGCCTCGATTGGCCGACTAGTTTGGTCCCGTATTCAATTCCCGTAACTTTGTATGATAACTATATTTGAATTTTTACCTGAATATATTATCTTACACAAGCCTGTTCTTAGGCTAGCCTAATTGCTGTAGTAAGAAATATTACTACTATTAATTGGTTCGACAAGACGAACATTTTAAAATGACTATTTAATGGAAACTATATAAAAAATATTTATGGAAAAATCCACAATCTATACGAATACATTACTTAGTTCTTATACTTCTATCGCACATTGAAATAGTTTTATTTTACTTCAACCGCATCCACGTCGCGTTTATTCTTGTTCCTTAAATTCCTTCACATTATTGAATAAAATAAAAGTAAAATATAAGGGGGAAAAAATATAAAAATATTAAATATTCTCAGTACCTACACATCTTTAGTCATACCTACTTATATAGTTTGTCTGTGTCAATGACAACGTCAATGTATAAACAAACAACTTACCATTTACTATAATCCTTGCACCGATTTTCTCCTAATTTTGTTTTTCATATTAGTAATTTCTTGAATAAAATCTGTGTCTCGAGCGTAAGGAATGTAAGAGAAAATTTGACACGAAACCTGGCAAGCACCTGACGGGCGGCGACTGGCGTGGTAGCGGGCGGACGGGGAAGTTTTGGGATAAATAAGAATTAAATAAATACAGGACTAGAAACCATAAAATTGCACGTGTTTAAGGTCTCTTTTTGGGATTTGAACTGTATAGCAGATTCCTGAGACAATATCCGAAAGATAATCCTATTTTTGCGAAACCGTTATTTAATCGTAAATAAATAAACCATATGTTAAAAAAATATTAACCACAATACCAATTAATATGAAGAACCAATTCGTTTTCAATATTAACTCGATCGCTCAATCAGACTTAAAAGATTTCTATGTATAGCATCCTCAACCACAGAGGGAACAAACATAAATCACTATAAAATTATCTCCCAAATTTTTCACCTAACTGTAAAACACATTTATTTATTTCGACAGTAAATTATGAAGAACGTACTTATCTGTTACCACAAAAAGAAGTGAGGTAAAGTTTTAAGTTTTTGTTCGAAATTAAGAGAACGTGCTGGTTAGGTCCCGCAATAAAAATTGCTTTTCTTGACTTACTAGATGAGGAATCGATTAGGAAATATCACGTTTTTCTTTACACCAGTAATTAATGCTGTATTTCAAGTTTCTTTCATATGTGACATAAAAGTTATACAAATAATCAATGTTTAGTTATAATACTAATAAATTCTATACACAAGTTTGAGTTCAATAAGGTTTTACATACCCTATTGAACTCAAACAAGTATAAATCGGTCTTAAATTAATTTGTGAACTAAATTTAGAACAAGACCAAACGGTTCACAAATTAAGAAACAATTCCGATATTACGTGGTAACGATAACGATAGGTAACGTTAGCTTCGATGTTCAAGTTAATTGTTAGAGAATATGAGCGAATAACTGTTGTAATATTCTATTCTATAGTGATTTCTATGATAGCTACATAACCAAATACCAGTGAGTATAGGCAAATTTGTTCAAAACTTACTTGCAAAATAAAAACCCACTAATTATTTTATTTGCGTTTATATCCCATACATGTATGGTTAAAAAAAGGCCACCATATTTTCACAACATGTGTATACATACAACAAAATGGAACAAAAAAATAACCACAAAACTCGTTCACACGTAAATCCATTTCAGCGTAACGTAGTAATATTTCATGTTTTATCTCAGTTATCAGTCCGAAAGATCCGCCGCGGAGTCCGCTGATTATTTTATTACCGGAATCACCGTAAAAGCCGACGTAGCAGTGGACCGCTCCGAATATACTTGGGTAGAACTTACATAATTTTTAACGAACGTTTCATGGTACGAAATGGACACGTGAGAGAATTATCGCTTCAGTCCGCCCGCGACCCGCGAGAAAGGACGAAGTTTCCTTCCATCCCATTTTATTATGACTTTATTACGTACAATGAAAATCGTATTTACACACATAGAAGAAGTCATAATAAACACATGCGCGTAAAGTATGGTAGGCGAGTATATGAGATTCGGGGTGAAGAAGGCGAGCATCTGGCATACTTGGTGCTTATTACGCGCACAAAGAATGTGAGTTTGTCTTGCCGCGTCTAGCGTCTCCATCCGCGCGTTGGCACATTCGCATTATGTAATTCTGTCGAGACTAGCGCATTTTTCATAGCGAGATTTCAAGAGTAGCTACGCCTCTCACACCTGTCACCGTCTCCCTTTCAGGGCTGAATATTACATTATGTCTGAAAGGAGTTGCGCCAGTGAACGCTGTCGCCTGTCAAAATCTCACGGCGCGCACTATAACAAAAAACTGTGAGAATAATAATCTTAAAATGTAGCACCAACACACTGTATTAGAGTGTTACATAGAGAAATCTGAAAATACAAGAAATGAAAGATGCTTTTAGTAAAGACGTGTATCTGATCGAGATATAAATAGAAAACCGCAGACGATGAGGAGTTCTATAGCGTAGTGCTTCACGCGATCGATTTGCGGTGACGGTGATCAAAAATTTGTAATTAGTTCGAGATCCTTGGTATTGATATCTAGTTCAAAAATGATGCACATGGTTTACATTCACATAAACACTATAATATGGGTCGATACTATGACATAACTCTAGTCCTAAAATTAAGACAAAGGGGAAATATATATATGAAGGAAACCAGGGTTAAGTAATACTTACTTTTTCTTAAAATTTGCATTTTTATTCGCGAGGCCTGTGCAAACTCGAAATCATAGACAATTTGTACAATTTAGGTTTATTACAAATTCTTATCAAGGAGCTGAACCATTATCGGTTCGTCAATCTACGGCGGGAGACTTTGTTCTGATAAGAACCCTCAAGGGATTCAGTGCTTTTTATTTTCGCCTCTCTTTTGCTTTGTACAGTACAAATACAGCTTGCCCTTTTTTAAAACTTAGTGTCCCAGCGCCAGCAGCCGTTCATCAATAATCTAAAGACAAATCGTGTAAAGAGTGTTTGAATGTTACACGATATTAAAATAGGATAAACCTGCATTACAAGCAACTATAGATATGGTGATATTTAGGCATACTCACGATACAGAACTTTTGTTCAGTTTTGAATAGTTGTAAAAGCCATTCATAAACACACATCGATAACAATATTATATTGCTCATAAAAACACAACGTTAACTTAGGACTGGCTTCTATATTTTTCTTGAACTACTGCATCATAACCAGATTTTTACCTGAGTTGAATGAATAATTCAAATAAATCTCACACAAAAGGGACTCACTGCTTGTGACAAATTTTCCGTCGTAATTGCTTAATAACGTGCGACGAACAATACACTTAAGTGGGTCAGCATTATTTTTTTCTTGATTATACATTTATTCTACAGCTTTTGATGTTTTGTCTGTTCCGTTTTCTCTGTTTGCTTTGTTTGGTATTGTAGTTCGAAAGCTTGGCATTAATGAATACACAATATTCTTGAAAGTATTGTTATAAATACAATGTGAACGAAATAAAAATATTTAATAAAACGAGAGAATAATTCATCAACCTGACCACTGCAAGGGCAAAGGCGTAACGCATGGATGGAAACACCGTAGAAGAAATGAACCATAACCAAGAAACGGTAGCTAGGAAACTTTAAGACGTAAGCTAACTATACAACTACACTATCGTCGCTTCCAAGTAGTAAAGATTCACGGCTGTTTTCGTAGTATAGCTACGAAGCCTCCTCCTTTTGCCAAAAGGCGGTTTGCCAAAAGTTTGACGTAACGGCTGATTAACAACTCCATTAGAGGACTTTGCGCACAAAAGTCGTGGTAAATAAATAACCAAAACCTTAAATTCAACCTAAGTTGTGTAGTCGATCAGCATTTTAGGTCCGTACAAGATTTGAAAAAGCCACACGTACGAATGGGCCGTGAAAATAAATTCACACGTTTGCACTTAAACTTGTAAGTCGAATCGGCGGGCAAACAACTTGGGGAGCTATATCTCACCCCCAGTGTGAGCACAATTTAGGAACACTATTGAATACTTATAAAACGGATGGGAAGAATGGGCCTCCTCTGAGAGCCATTGAACGCTGCGACGTGAGAGGAAAGGCAAGGGCAAAGTACGCAAGCCGTTTAGTGCCCGTTTGAGTGCAGGTAATATTTTTATTATATCAGCTTCTAAGCTCGAGATAAGGTCACTGTTTAAGTGGTTTTCTTTACAAAAAAATAACAGCTACATTTACTTCGCTTTCGAAAAACACCGAAATTCGATACACTAGAAGTTCAGTTAAGGGTTTATAGGATTCTAACTTTATCACAAGCAACATATAATCTAAAATAAATTGTCTTTGTTTTTTTTTTTACTTATCTACAGAAACCCTCATGGCCTGTGGGAAACGAGATTAGCGGGTTTATCGTTAATGAGATTTTTCTTTGGTCATGAGAAGCTAAATAATTCCGTGAACAACCTTAGTTTTTACGGACAACTTACCTACATGTCTCGAAAGAAAAAGTAATTGTTCAGCTGAATGTAGGTCTACTTCATTTTCTTTAAGACAATTTTAGCATTGACATCAGGCATTGTTTACAATACAGAAGACAAAGAATGTTTTTATTGCATGGATAACTAGATTTCTAAAGTATTTGTTTAGTTTATAAGTGGGTAATTTAAAATTCTATTACATAAGTATACATGAACGATAATACCTATAATTAATATTAAACCAACCACAAAAACAATAAATTCACGAGGCCTAAGCAGCTAACACTATAAACAATAATTGGCATGTGACTAATTAATGTTCAGTACAAACAGACTTCCCAAATAAAGCTACACTTGAACCCAATTGGCTAAGTCAACGTTTGCGCCCGCAATAACCGTAACATCTTAATCATACCGCGAGTTACGTGCAAACACGTGAGCTACGAATATTTCGTAGAGCAAACACAAGCATTGTGGGTTAGAGGTAAGATGTCATCTCGACTCATAGTGACGTAGTACTGTGTTATTCCGCTTAAGTTGGCGCTAGTGTTATGTATTGTGTGCAACTACAAAAATATATTGAAAACTAACGACCGGTCTCGTCTTCGCACGGTTATATTGTAGCTACGTGACGTCATGTGTGTCTGAGAGATATCCGCACTGGGAATAGTAGTAGTACCTAAAAATTTATGCGAATTAAATAAATAAATACATATAACGTTTAAACAATTATGTTATGGACAAAACATAGCAGTACTTAGATACAAACTATTACATGACATTCACTCACTCATCATCACACGTAGATACGAATATACTATATAAATTTTTAACAACCAGGGCGACATCAATAAAATCAAATCATTGAATTAATTTCAAACTATTCTCCTTAAACTAATTCATTAATAAACATATTGTAAAAAGCAAACTTCACCTTCATGATATGACCACAGTAATTCTTTTTTTAACTAAAAACTTGGTAAAATACCAGCTTCAATAAAACATAGTGAACATGTCAGTTTAAAACAATATTTTTAAAAGTATTTCTGAAAACCATCAATATTCATGACGTAAAGTAACTTTCTCTTTTAACATTAAAAATGTTATTCGTGCTTAAATTATAAAATTGGATTAGTGGATTTTTTTGTAAAACTGGTATTCGTATATTTACTATTTATATTAATCCGTTTAAACATCACCAGACGATTAATGCTTTTTTTATTCCAGTCTCAACGATTATTTCTCACTGAAAACAACTATAATGAGTAAAATTGAGTTTTTCTCGGAAAGAAAATATCGGTAAAAAAAATTAATGTGCATTTTATTTCTTCAATTCTTATTAACTAACGATACTGCTATTTTGACCATGTAGAATGTTATTGGCATTCTCTGTCAACTGAAGGGATGAGACAAAAGTCCATTTGTAACCAAGGAGATCATTCCAAATTAACAAACGTAATACTCGGGTAATCCAGATGTTAACAACCCTAGTCTGCACCTCAGCACGTAGGAAAAGCACTTACGTGTCAGAAACAGCTCACGCTTCGTCAAAGGCAAGATGGGTGTTTGGCTACATTCGACGACAATAGCGTCTGTTGAGTGTTTGAGCAGCCTCGGTATTTACCTAATGTGCCTCAAGTTTTAGTTACGAATATCTCAGAATACGCGAAGCGATCTCATAAAGTTTTACATCGATATTTATTTCAAAATAGGAGTTAAAGAAGACATAAAAGTCTTTTATTTTTTCTCTTAGTCTTAAGGAATATTTCTTAGAAACTATTAGACACGTTGCGTCACGGTCACCTAAAAGAGTCATCTAAGAATATAAAAAGACGGGACGGCCAAAAACGTGTCCATTGTAGACATGTTAAAAAAATTGGGACACAGCTCCAAGGAAAGAAAATAGATGACAAACTTAATTGCACACCAGAAAATGCTTGAGGAAACGGGTCAGGGTTTATTAGGTTTCGCTTGATGCCCCCTCGGCCGCTCAAGATTACATTTTTATTTCGAAAACGATGTCTCCTTTGGTAATTGTGCTATTTGCGAGTTACTTGACTACAAACAGGGGAAAATATTCAAATTTTTATTTATGATCGATTCCATATTGTCACGTGTTTATTGGGCAACATTGTGTGAGAGACACAGGATGTTGTTTAGGTTGTAATGTAGCTAAGTGTGTTAAGCGATGACACTGAACCATTCTTCATAGTCGAGTGTTGTCTGTGTTTTGATATGAATCTTTTTTACTTCTTTTTACATTTGCAACAGGGATATCTACCGAAGTGTATTTTAGTTTGGTACCATAAACTTTTAAGTCACAAATGTAGCATATACTTGTTTCCACTTTTGGGACTAAGCTGTAAAGGTAATGTGTAATTGCCTCACTGAAGCATCAATTGTCTGACAGTATATAAAAGCCTTGACTTAAAATATGTGAACTTTTTACTAAAGCCGATAATAAAGAATAAACATGGGGGCAACCATTTTGAAAACATATTATTAAATTTTTATATAAAATTTCTACGCTATTGTTTTGTGTTCCTTGTGATATAATATTATCTTACAATAAAACACGTTTACGGAAAGATAAAAGCATAAATTATTATGAATATATTGGCATATAATGTTGGATAATGATAATTAAGATATTCCAGAACAGTTGCTTTTGAATCGAATGTACAAAAACATGCATTTTATTTCTTTGTGTATTATCTTATTAACAGTCTGATATTTAAGTATTAAATATATTTTGTATCTTGCTTCACTATTTTCATGGTTTAGCTTAACTAATATATCAAATTAAAAAGTCACAACAAAAAATTGTCGAGGCAATTGTCTACCCAAGCATCATTTAATCGAAGCCTGAAACCCATTCAAAAGCTATTTGTAATTTAAAATATTGCGAAGATTATTGCAAAAAGCGTTTCATCTTTTCTCGGAGTCGTGTATTTGCAAAGCCAATATTGACGAGCGCAAATTGGCCGATGCATGCATGCGCGCCGTCACGGAGAGAGAAAACAAATCATAATGTGTTGGAAGCATCCGAGCTGTGCTTCTCCACATCCCGACTCTTGTTGATTTGATTTGTAATGTAGAATAATACGAATTCAAAACAACTCTTTGTTGATTCAATTGCATAATATTAAATTAAGAAACAAATGTTTCTTACACATGATTTTTGCAGAGAGATAAATTATGTCATGATCTTTAAATCTTTGTGATGTTATATTATTTCTATCATCGGTTTTCCTAGTTCATAATTTATTCTAAATTAAGTGATATCCGACAACTCTACAATCACTGTCCTGTCCAAATTAAGGTCTTGATTTCATACAATTATCCAATAGAAATTCAAAACTCAAACTATAAAAGCCTCATACGACAGGAGCTCTAAAACATGTCAAATGAAACTAAGCTGACAGTCCCTGAGAATTATCTACTCCAGCTGGCTTTGACTCGGCATGTTGGTCGTGATACCCGCTAGATAGCCTAACTATTATCTGTATACATATTTTTGAGACTTACAAGATATTTCAACGTTTTTATATTTTTATTGACAATCTAATACGTACTTAACAGATACCTACAGTAAGAGATATGCATAGTAAAAATAGCAGTTACACAGAATTTTTATATTGGATGACATAGTTTGATGCTACAGGGAATGGTCAACTGATCATGCCCGGTTTTATTTCTAATTATTCAAGCGGTTTAATATCGCTTAGTTTTAATTCGTTCGAACCTTGGAAATGTTCCGAAACATTCACTTCTCTCCTAGGGTTCGAAGGTTCCCATTTTTCAAGCCTATAATAAGTTCTTCTTTAAGAAATGCGTTTTTCTTTACAAATAGACGTAAGATATACGTTAATCGCGATTGAAAAATAGTACCTAATATCAGTGATTATAGTACAAGTTTCGCCAAGTTGGCAATAATTTTATTGTTTTAAGTATAGTTTAAATAATTTTGGAAGATTAAGTCTTTAAATTCGTGTTTTTTATTATTTTTGGTAAAGCAAATAAGTAAATAAATATGTGATAGACATTTCCATTTAAAACAAACGCCTGACGTATTATGACTTGTTTCAGGTTTGTCTACTTAGAACCCTTTAGGGTCTTTGTTGGCCTTTATAGCACATAAATGCGTCTTACTCGAATTCACTGATTCTCACTGATAGAAACATTGTTTCGTTAGGCTTTGACAAATTGAAATATAATAACTTGTCCGAATGTTACTAAAACGTTACTTAATGTTTAGGCATCATAATTATTAAACTACTTCGTCTTGAGAGAAATGAGAAACCTAAGTTGTCTAGACATCAGCGATGTGATTTGAGACAAAAACCTTTAAACAATAGTTCTCAATTAAATCTTAAGTAATTTCTACTTCAAATTCAGTGAATGTATATTATTTTCATATACCAAATTTGATAATTATGAAATACAGACTGTATTTCATAATTATCAAAGTTAAGGATTAAGCTAATGTTTATTTGGTTTCAGAAATGAAATGAGGAAATTTCGCATAAGCAAATAACTATACTAAGGTCGAAATATAAATATTTTTACAGCTCATTTTTTAACAATATACCATTTCTCGGACATCTGTTTTCATATTGAAATACGTCGAAACGCTATTCTATTAATTATATGATAGTATGTTAAAATTAAATGTTCACTAAACAAAGCCCTGTTTTGTACTTAGTTTTTCTACGTTTGATACGATTGCATTACTGATAAATTTATTTGATTAATAAAATTGAATAATGAAAGTAAAAGTAGCGATCCACCGACGGACGGTCCGGGTAGAGGCATATGTGTATGTGATGAGCATATACATCTCTGAATCTTATTTGTCGTTTACTTATGTTTGTACTTTATTATATCGTATCTATTGTGCAAGCTCTGTTAAGTTTGGGACTAAACAATTGGTATAAGTCGTTCGCTCTTTTATTATTATTATTAAAAAGCCAAACATACAGGAAGCCTGTTTTTCCGCAGAAAATGGCATTAGGCACTCCATCGTGCCGGGAGAACACGATGGATATGTGGGACTCTCCTCCATGCCCCTACCCGGCCGAGTGCCCGGTAAAGGCTTGGAGGCCTACCCACTAAAAACTACGGCGTCCCATTACACAGTGGTGCGAGTCGCGTGGCCCCTTGCCGGACTCGGCCGCGACCCGGACCAGTGTGGGTCCGCGCCCGTGGGCGGACCTCGCCTATGCTCCGTGAGGAACGGGAATGCAACGGGGTGAGCCGTGACGCCCTGAACACTCCGCACGCCTGAGGGCCAAGTGCAATGCAGCTGCCGGTCTCCCGTCCCGACAACCGCTGGCCCCCTTTTGGTGAGGAAAGGAATCACCACACCCCCCGACCGACACCGACCCACAAAGGACGAGACTCCCACGCCCGTGATGATCAACCGAGGACAAGTTCCTGGGCGCCATCACAGGCAGCGCGGTTGCCCCGCCCAATGCAGACCGGAGGCGGCCGAGGTGTGCTTATCGCCATCCCATCGGGCCCCCTCTCGGCCACGCCGGGCGATAACGGAGAAAACTCCGGTATCACCCGGGGGTGCCGAGTGAGGGTCCTACCCTCGGGGAAGCCGTTCCCGAGGGTCCTCCTCAAGCGCATTCCGCTCGCGAGCGCATCCATCCCGCGAGCCTGCGCTACTTGCCTCTTGACCCAACCCTTCCCAGCGGGGAAGGGTGAGACTAGACCCTCTCCCCCTTCGTGCGTTTTTACGTGGGGGGTGGACACCCAGGCAGAATGGGCGCCCCTTCCGCCATTGGGGCGTCACTAGAGGAGGAGTGACGTTCCATCCTCTAGATGGGGATGCGGGTAGCAAAACGCCGCCACCTTCTCCCCCGACGCCTGCGCCTTATGAGGGAGGAGTCTAAGTCCTCCTCCCTCCGCCTCTCGGCGGCCTCCTTCTGCGAGAAGACGTCCTCGCAGAAGGAGGCCACCACCTCCCAGGACCCATCGCTCGCCACCATGTCTCGCGCCACGGAGGCGAGCGAGAGGTCACTCCCAATCGTCGCGACAAGATTGCCGCGCTGAGGAGACCAAAACATACAGGAAGCCTGGTCAGGCATTGCGGTTCATCGAAACGGAAGCAAAACCGATACATGTGAAGAAATATTCTATGACATAAAATAGCTCTTGAACTATGTAAACAATAGTTTTATACGTATCCTTTCTCATTAATCGCCTAGCAGATATGTACTAGTGCGTATTTAGGTTAAAAAAAAAACTAAACTTTTTCCCTAATATCAGCTGCACAAAGGTTCCGGTCCTGTCAACCTTTTTTACAGTGTATCTCGATTGGGTTAGACCAGGATCTCAATGCAGAAGTATCCCTCCCTACTGATTAGAGTGTTTAATAGGAAGCAAGGGCACCCTGGAGTAAGTAGCCCATTAAATAAATTTTTATGAGAACGTACACTATCACAAATAAAATTAAATTAAATTGAGAAAACGGTCATGAAAGAAATGAGCTTTTGAGAATAACTAAGCAGAGAAAAAGTTAGTTTTTTTATAGGGTTTACATAATTTGTTAAAGTCGATTTATCCTTGCTTTATCGAACACAAGCGTCCGCTTTTAACGGATAGTTTAGTTCACAAAACAAATATAAATAAATAAATATAAATAAATATAAATAAACATCCTGTATTAATATTTAGGTATTCAGGGAAATTTTGAAAACACCATCCAAATTCATATTTTATATTCTTTGAAGAAAATAACGAAAGAAATATTTTTTCTTTTAATATCATCCAGTACTAAAATATTCAGTAAAGGTTATAAAAGTTATCCAAAATAAAACTACGTTTGTTGTCACAATCACGCTACGCACGGTTTTGTAGCAAATGATTACACTACCCCCACCTTATTCATTAATACATAAACATAACAGTGATGTTTGTTGATTAATGTGTGTGAAATGACTTCTGAGTGGAATAAATAAAATGCTGCCTAAGTTTTTAATGTACCTTAATTGAATTATCTTATACTCAAATTTTGTACAAGTAAATAAATAAATAAATATTTTTTACATTCACACCAATTACCCTAGCCCAAAGTAAGCACAGTAAGGCTTGTGTTATGGATACTAGGGTAACGGATAGACATACATATATGATACATAGATAAGTAATATTCATAGAAATATATAAAAACACCCATGACTCGGGTATAAATGTTCGTATTCATCATACAAACATCTGCCCCTTCCGGGATTTGAACCCAGGACCGTTGGTGCGAAAGGCAGGATCACTACCGTTGCACCAAGCGGTCGTCAAAGTAGTTTCAACTATACACAAAAGCATACCTGTCCATGGTTAACAAAACCGTGCCTTCTCGCGATGTCATCTACGTGTTCTGCACCAGCAGGTACGTGAACCGCAAACTGATTGTGATACATCGGCTCCGGCAGCGCGGCGCACGCTACCAGCGCACACAGCAGCGCCAGCGCGCGCCATGACGTCACCATGACACCAGCGCTCACTGACACGCACACAACCGCATCGGTCGCTCACCACCGCAACACCGCACTACCACACTATGTCCCGCACTAACAAGCTAACGAAGTTTCTGGTACTTTCGGGCACTGTGGCATTCCTTGCGTTACCTGTAAAAACAAAGTATATTAAGTCCCAATGTATCTTACTTATCACTTTAAGTTAACAACGTAAATGCAAAATGATTTTTTCCCATGTTGAAATGCAAACACTAAAAAGCCATTACTCTATCTGTGAGATCTTTACGCTTTAAAAATTGCGCGCCACTTGCCAATTGGTATATATTGGTAATATTGGTATATAGATAAGTAAATAAAAAATCGAAGCTCTCATGGTAATTGGAAAGATAACAAAATTCGAACGAAACGGATGAGATTTGAAACAGAAGAACCGATAAAGGACATATACGACTCAAACGAATCGTGTTCATAAAAGGATAGCTTTAGGCAGGCTTAATTAAAAAGCTTTCTGACGTCATCGTCGAAAATAGAGGGGAGAAATAAATTTTCATAAAAGATATTTCCTTTCGTTTTGCTTGCTCTCAATTTTTGGTCGAACTGGAGGCATAAATATAAAGGATATTTAGGGCACGCTAAACATATTTGCAGACAGCAAGGACGGCGCAAATCACGCCCAGATAAAACGCAATAAGCGGTCGCACAAACGGGAACAAGTTAAAAAAATCCGTGCCGAATCCTGAGATAATCCAGATAAGCCACGCGGGCAAAGTATAAAAGGCCTGACCGTGAATATATCAAAAATATTTATGAAATTTTATTTGGGGACTAGCGTACTCCCTTGACGTAGTCTTCTGATGGAAAATACAACGCAGTGGAACCTCAATCCTTTAAGATAACTGAAGGCATATGTATATTTCGACTATTGACACTCTCATCTTACCTACTCATCGAATATTAACATTCCAATTATTGCAGTAACAATATTATACCTACATTGGAAATTGAAGCAAGGAATAATATAAAAGAATCCATTTGCACAATATGCGAAATAATTATCCAAAATTAATGAAATTTTGACTATTAACGTCTTAGATAAAATACATTATCTCTGAATGAAATTCTTTGCGTCTCGCCTGTCGTTGCTGCTTTGTGCTATTACTTTTAATACTCTTATGAATATTTTACAGGGCACTTAAAGAAAAATCATGAACTGAGCTTACCATTTAATATTCCGACTGATCAATTATAAAATCGCCTTTAATTTGCACTCTAAATACTGCTGCAGAAATGAATATCGGTGACTAACGAAATTTCAGAAATACGTAATTAGCAAAAGCACACAAGACATTTTTAGTAATTAAATGTATCATATTTATTAGGAATTTAAAACTTTTTTCAGTTTTATTACATAAATCGATACGATGAAGTTTATTGTCTGAAGCAATAACATATTTTACATACAATTTTGGTAAATTTAATTCTAAACAGGTATAAGCCGTGATACTTACAACATATTTATAATGTAATGATTACTGTTTAGCAAGAATCTAAAAAAAAAACAACTAATTTCCTCGTGTGATTATGTACAATCTTAATATATATAAATCTCGTGTCACAATGTTTGTCCTCAATGGACTCCTAAACTACTTAACCGATTTTGATCAAACTTCGTAACTATCTGTTATTTGATCTGACTTAAAAGATAGGATAGGTTTTATTTTAATTTATAACACAGCAACGCGTGGCTGGGTCAGCTAGTAGTGAATAAAGATAGCTGGCTAGTTCAAATGATTATATTAAACGTGGAATCATTTTATCTTATCTTACTCTCAAAAGTAAAATAAATATTAATTAAATGGAATTTTACCAAGAGCCACTTTAAATTTCATACAAATAAAGCAAATAATTATTTAAAATCAAACCAAATTTGAAAATTACTTGGTTTTGCTTAACCATATTTTCAGCGGCATGAACATATCTTTTTACGGAATACGTAACAAAAAATAATATTAAAGATTTGACTGTTATCTTTTTTTAATTTTGTTTCATTTTATGTGTTTCAGATGCATAAATTTAATACCTTAGATACAAAATCACTTAAACGACTACCTTTACAAACAATCAAAATTATTAAAGAAGCTGTGAAAGACGTACTTCCGTTCCTTTTAAGTTTTCAAGTAAGACTTTGCCTTAGGTCCAGACATTCGTCTCTAGTATGATCACAAAAAATAGGCTGTCTCTTTATAAATAAATCGAATTTTTGCGCATGTTCTATTTTATATTTTGATTTTATTAAAATATAAAATAAACATGCGCAAAAATCCGTAAAAGAGTGTTTTCTTCTAATGTGTAATGTGCGCGGAAGTAGGTATAAAAACTAAATAAATTGAATTTTTGAGTAAAATTTAATGCTTAAAAAAATATTTGTGACTTTTCCAGATATAATTAAATTGTTAAACGAAATATTTTATACCAATTTATGGTTCCTTCATATTTTAATTTAAAAGATAATCTAAGAGGGACAATCTCGTCGTCCAGGGACAACTAAAAGGTTGACGTCTTATCGCGTAGCTAAGCCAAAGACGGCGGATAAAAACTGACGCTAAATTCTGTAAGATATGGCGAATATCTGCAGCACGATTTTAGTTATGCTACATTTTTAAGGTTAATTCAAAATACAACCCGTTTAATTATTATATAATACTGCAAAAAGGTTTCTTTATTTAATGAAATTGAAATAAATACTGTAGTGTAATTTACTACGCAAAAAAGAATAACTTACATTAAATATTCTTACTGCAAATTTTATTACCACTGTACGCAAACATATTTTAATAAAATGAGGTAAGATTTTAAATATTTGTAAAACAGAAATAAATATCAGTATTGAAGAGCTCAATTCATTAAAAAATGCATTAATAAGAGTTTATAAATCACAGACTATGGCATCATATTTGTAAGGAAGTAAACACACAAAGCAGAAATTCGTTCCGAGCTGGAATAGTAATTAATTTGGGTCGAGAAACAATCTGGCTGGCTCACTCCATTAAACAAAATGAATATTTTGAAGTTATTTCGGAAGCACTATCAGATTATCCAAAGCGTGAAAAATAGTTTTAAATTTATATCAAATGATGCGTTATTGATATTGTTTGGTAAAAATCAATCCCATGTTATTGATTGATTGATAAGTTATACTACGCAACGGAATGTTAGATAATAATTAGGTAATCGTTATCAGTTAAGAACAGAAAAAATAACCAAATCAGGACCACAGTGTTATATTCAAGGTGTGAAAGTTGAGGTGAAGTAAATAAAATATAACGCACTTAATGAGATGGTAATAGATGCAAAATTATAAGACTTTCTGTTTAGTTGACTTCACCCATAACAAACTTATTATTTTTATATATTTTTTTATATATTTTATGCATTTTCATACGCATAAAATGCGATCTTATAAGGAAGCTCAACTGGGAGAGCATTGGACCGGATTTCCAAAGGTTGCGGGTTCGTTTCCCGCCTGAGAATTCACTTGTGACCGGAGTGGATTTTTTCTAGTATTTTTCTATTATAATAATTTAAACTTATTATTGTAAAATTACATGGAATTCTACTATCTTTGCATTACAATCTTCAACAACTCAGCGACTACTTAACTCAGTTTCTTGAAAAAACCTATTCTACTAGTTCAACGACGAAGTTGGTAACTTGATAAGCACCGCAAACTGATAGGAACTGGGGCCCCTTCTCGCCTTAGGGGTCCCCACCCTCCTAGATCTAAAGAGTATGTTAAACCATAAACGTAGAGCTTTGGGTAGTTTACCTGACAGCGATCAAATATGGCGTTGATCGGTTGATAAATCTCTCCCAAGTAATAAAACCATTTAACACATTTTTTAGAAACCGTAAATAAAAGACTTATTTAATTTAATACGCAAAATAAAATAACAAACACATCAAAACATGTATACATGATACTTGTTATTAAGAACAATTTCGTTCCACCAGTGTCAAACTATCAAATATTGTCGCACACAGTGAAGGCGGAAACTAATGAAATCCATCCGTCGAATATTACTAACCTACTCTAATTCATGAGGAATTAGAACAACCTAAAGATATATATTAGTTTCTCCCAAACATATGCCTTTTATTGAAATTTATATCTTAAAACGACTAGTGAATACACAGTACACATCGTATACATATATAATATATAACTGCATGATATAACTAGTCTGGCTATAAATACTGTTACATAAAACCTTTTTTTTCAACTTTTTAATTATTTTTAATTTGGAACGCGTTTATTATTTTAAAAACTTCTTTCGATTTCACGCCATTTCACATATTTTTTCGTGTTCATTATCAAATTACAATATAGAATGGGGTGTTAAAGAAAATAGGATTGCAGTGATCGCCTTGCACAAAGCGGGCATGGAGCCGTCGGTCATATTCCAGACGCTTCAAAAGCTAGGTATCAGCCATATGTTCGTATATCGTACTAGCAACACATACAACAACACTTCCTCTGTCGAAGACCATAAAAGATCGGGCGGCCGCGTGCTTTTGACAATATGAAAAACGATTTAAGTATATGCTAAGCTCACATATCCCGCTTAATTTGTTTGGAATAAAAAGCACATTCTTATATAAATAAGTACAATGCGAAAAATCTCAGTCGCTTTCGTTGAGTCTTTGCTTTATAGTATAAACTGTTGGTGTTAACCGAGCACAAAATATATTAAAAGTGACTTGTATTGTACATGGCATAACTAAACCAAAGTATATTTTAGATGGATTTTCTTGATTACAAGGATTTTTCAGGTATTATGTAAGGTTCCTATTTCAATTACACGTTTAGTCAATGTTAAAACTAGTTAAATTGTAAAAACTATCAAAGAGAGTGTTCTTATATATATATCCTTTTTTTAAATTAAGTTTAGGCAATGATATCTTATTTTGAACAAAATCTTTATAAATCTGCGCTATTGGAATAAAACGTAGATTTGCTCGTAAAAAAAAAATAAATGATGATAGCATAGCCCTCACCTGCCATCCTTCACGCCTCAGTGAACGTATTCGCAGCGAACTGCCTCTCCGATTCATTCCATCTGAGCGGAACTCAAATCTCATGAGCGAATACCTCAATAATTAGTTAGTTATTCGCAGCCGAACATCGCAGTATGAATAAAACATAGTTTACGAAACGCAAGTGCCATTAATGCGACCCGCTATGCTGGACCTCTCGTCCTTTATTGGATTTCTCAATCGTAAGACGAGACGAGGTACACTGAAACGTTCGGAGGCTCAAGTTACATTGGCTTTAATTTATAGGGCCTTCGAGTGCGGCCAAATCAAACAGACCCGACGCAAACATACGGTGACGTGGCAAACATCGCCCACTATTAACAGGATTAATTAGAATGTCTAAACAGGCTGTCATAAAGAGGATAGATTATTTTGGGATTTAAACGTTTTGTCTTGTTATTTTTAAAAAAAAACGACTAAATGAATAAAATAAAATATAACCTTTTCACGTTATTTCGACCACATCAAAGTGTTCCTTTTATCATTATTTTAGCCAAAATTCGTCCACAGCTATACGGCCTTTGCCACAATTTCCAGGCTTGGCAGGGGGGTTGAGGAGCGAAGGTTTGTGGTACTCGACGCTGATTACCTTCAGTATCATTAGTCGCCTATTACGACACCTTCAATCTGAAGGCTTGTTACTATTCTACTCTGCCGGATACCGCACAGCATATGGTTAATATTTGGCAATTGTAAACAAAATCTTCTACTTGCCAACATGTGATTTATTAACAAACATACAAGCTTCTATATTACTATTAATACCAATAAGTGTACAGTCAAGAACACGTCAAGCTATACAATGTTACCTTTGAACCTACCTTAGAGTATTGTAATAGTGATCATTTTATTTTTACAGTTAGCATGATGTCAACTTCACATTCTGGCGTATGTGCGATTTTACTTATTGATTTAATAACGCAAATATTATGTTTGATATGCGGAATTACAAAGAAAGTCTTGTGCTCCAAGAGCAGAAACATCGAATGTGATGGTAAGTAGCGAAGAAGGGGATGATTATGATGATTAATCATCGTAATTATTATTATTATCAATGATGAACGCAAAAGTGTGAACGATTGGTGTAATGGTAGCGGTCTTGCTGAAGTACCTGCAGTACTAAAGGAATCTTTATAATTTTTGTGTGACCAATATAAGTATACATTTGTTCTCGATTCATCAATCGTCCCTCAATGCTGAGGCAAATTACGGACAGTTGAAGTTAGTGAAACGTTTGACGACTGGTTGGTGCTATGGTAGCGATCCTATTATACCAACAGTCTCGGGTTCGAACGCTGGTAGAGTCATGTTGGTGTGATAAACAAAAGCATTATTTTGTTCTTTAGCCTTTTGTTTTAATTTATTTATGTATTATACAAGCACTGCTTAGTTTGGGATTACATAATATCTATGAATATATGAAGGTTGTATTCATAAAGTGTCGAGATTTGAATGCATTTAGTATTCACCAGACTCCTTGCAATGTACATTTACATGTTCTAACGTAACCAATAGATGCAACTAATATTATACATTATCGATAAAGTTATATCGGTGATACCGTACAATTCAACAGGGTTGCTTACTAAATTTACACAAAAAAAACTCGCTGTATAACTCAAATTTGGATTCCTGTTGCTTCACTTTAAATTTTCATTATTCATTTTCATTCACTTTCATCATATTTTATGAGTTTAATTGTTAAAATTCGCTTACCTTATACTGCATTAAATCGTTAAATAGTCCCTGGGGGTAATACAATAATAAAACATGTTTTGTTTGGTTTGCGAAAAATAAATGTTAAATACTAAGGTTACTTTGTTAAGTTTGCCAGATACTTAAATTAGTAAGTATGAATGTGGTAAGCGGGTGGAAACGAGTTTACTTATAAAAAATTTAGTTCACTCTTGTTTAAAGAGGCACATATATATAAGTCAAGGAAAGGTTACCTGTGAATTCCACTATTTAACTGAGGTAAGTGGAATCAGAATGTGTATAACTGCATGCTCTGTAAAACCAAGTTAAACATTCGTCCTTTTTGACGAGCGAACAGCTTATTTAAAAGGTACTTTTAATTATGACCACTTGCCAACCCTAAACACTAAGTTACTGTAGTGGCTACTACAGATTCGAATAATGAATACCAGTTATAGTCTACAGTTAGTTACCTTAATAGGTTAATTTCTAGTATCTTCCAACGGCACAACCAAAGCAATAAAATGAAACTACCTGCGAGTACGGTTCAGTAACAATCACACCCATAGAACAAAATTACTTAGGAATGCAAATTCTCAGAATGGAAGATAGAACTACTCATTTTAAAATGTCGAAATAAAAGTAAAGTCATGCGATAAACAAAAAAGTTAAAGCATATAATTTAAAAATGTTTTTAAAGTGTTTATAGCCAAACCAACCACTTTTTTTTTAAGTGCTTTTTAACCTCGGATGCATTTGCGGTGGACTTTAAATGGATGATGGACCGTTCAAATTGGTCGTTAGGCATGAGCGTCTGTGACGTTTCCAGCGCGAAACTGGTTGAACTTACAAGAGGCCGCAGGCGAATCGCACGCCCCGCTACTAATTCGATGTGAACACACACAAACAACTTCATACGTTTATATTTCCGCGCGCGAGTTCTCAAACTACAAAACATTAATATCTATTTATTCATTCACATTAAGCAAAACGCAGAAAATATTGAAATAGGTGAGCAAAATATAGCAAAGCAATTATAGTAACATTAGAGCAATAACTGTCAGACGTAAAACCTCTAAGTTTAGGGATTTATGTAAGCGTTTAAAATGGATATAATGCTTTCCAAAATGTATAAACTTATATGGTGCATAAATTTATTGTAATGAAAATAATTATGCAAAAAACAATTTTTTAACTGAATAAACACAAGTTATTTTGGTAATATTGTACTCGTACGGTATGTTTACCCATATTTCAAGCAATAGTTGAATTGAATTATAATGAAATTCAATTATGTTTTACTGGATAAATCTCTCATTATAACAGAAAATTAATGCGTATCGTTTGATAGTCCACGTCAAATAAAATATCAATTAAACTTGAGTTCTGACGGCGTATACTTATTGTAATGTGTTTTTATTTTGTCTTATTATTTAACTTCGGACGTCAACCATAAAGGCAAGTCTCATATTATAATTCTCATTTAATGTCTTGAATGATTTCACTATACCTTACGAATTGAAAAAGCTACAGCTGTATACAAGAAGTAACGTATTAAACATTAATTCCTTAGCGTCTTAGCTAAAGACTGCAAAGTGAGAAATCTGAAAGTTTTTTTGCAGTAACTATAAAAAGATATTATTTCATACAGTACAGTTTATTTTTTATATTTGTATAAATACAAATGCTGCAAAATATTACGAATTTAACGATAAGCGCAAATGGGATGCGATCCAAAATACATATTCTTGTTGAAATACATTTTGTAAATTCTGTATTAATGTAGCTCATAACAACAGCTACTTATAATGCATGCACTTTATGTGCGTAAATATGATATCGAAACATAGTTTTTGATTATAAATACAAAACCTTATAATTATTGTTTTAAAAAACTCTTTATCCATTATAAGTCAAGTTTCGTTATGTTTATGCTTCGATTTCATTTTTATTTTAAAGCTGATTAGTTAAAAAGAAAAATGTTTTACGATTCATATTTTCCTGGCTCAACTTACTGTTTGTACACAAAATCGAACTTAAACAATTCTGACTTTAAAACAAACTCACAGGAAACTTGAATAACAAAAAAAATATTTCGACAAAACATACCTTAGAAGGTAACGGTGATACCATTCGGACCTTAACTTGAAAACGTTTAAAAAAATTTAAGCACAGTTTTTTTAAAAAATATATATTCTTATCGTGCTACTGAAAATGAAGGTAAAATTAATTGGTAAGCTTTGATGAACGCAATACCCAGATGATTTTTTAAACTATGAATTGTTTAAAAGTTCACTGCTATTTTTGTAGCCTTAAAAACGAATTAAAAACCTTTAACTAAAGTAATCCAAAACATCTTCAACAGTTTTAAACTTTATATTTTTATAAATCATTATTAGGACTGATATCAGTCCTAATTTGTTTTATCATATAAATAAAAACAAATTTATGTGTTTCATTTTTAATCGATTTTTTGCTCGAGATGGGCACATAACTGTGACACAGTATTTTAAAAACTACTTGAAGACATTGTTTTGTAAATGTAATTCTATAATAAGAAAAAGTAACATTTATTAATAATCGATAACTTTTTACACAGCCTTAATAAACATTATTACTTAAAGCCAAAGTGATTTTAAAATGCCTGGGCATCGGTTTAATTACATTTTACTTAAATTGTGTTAAAAAATGTCTCCTTCTTTTTCTTTTAAATCTATTATGGCAAACAATAAACCGCGGACTTAATTAACTTATAAGGTCAGTGTTTAGCAGTAAGATGTCTAAATCGACTCTTCCAGATTTTTTCTATGAATTTTGATTGAAATTCTTTTATATTCAAAAAAATATTGTTTTCGTTGAATTTTAACACTTCCATATTGTCAGTTTATAGTTTCCATAGAATCAAGGTAAAGTCGGTTAAAAAAACAATGAAATACTTAATGTATTACAGAAAATGGACTTTGTGGATAATAATTACATTCACAACGCATATTCTCTATACATAATATCGTAGCTCAAGTCGTAGCAAGAACCGTAGCTTTTCGTAGCAATATCTTCGAACACCAACTTCCATTAGTATAACGACGTTTTCATGTTTATAAGTACGCTCAGAACTTATATCGTTATTTTATATTAAATTACAAGTTTAACTTATATAATTATATTTAAGTTCTGAAATTAGTCTAGACCGAACGACAATTACAGAAAGCGGTGAAAAAGCAAAAGTAATTCGAAGTTATTATAAAAGAATTTAACCAAATTTTTCTTTGATTTCATTTCTTTAATGTGATTTACATAAGAAAACTTATTCCTTTCTTTTTTGTTCGTAAGTTGTAAAACAAATGAGGTCGGCACAAAGCAAAAAAGTTACAAATCTCTGATTATTTATAATGTAACAATCAGTAGGAATAACAAAGCTTTTTTCTTTTATTTAAATACAAAAGGTTAATAACTTCTGTTTGGAAAAAATAACGTTAAAGAATCGACTTTGAATTTAATTTCTACGACTGCAGTAATTTTATACAATATACAGCATTGTCATCGTCCAAAGATATCATCTTTGGCGATTGACGATTTTGGTCATGGTAGGCGCTCGTTAAATTGACTTTCTGGACAGTATATTATCTTTTATGTTTATTTTCAACAATGTAGATGCTTAAACTATATATTATTTATCCGATTAGAATTAGAAGAGCATCCTTCACACTTTAGGGTTTCGTAAAGAGCGTCTATTGATACTGAAGGTTATCAACGTAGACTCCTCGTATACCAGAAAATTTGCAGCAATATGTTTGGAATTATTGGCTTTTAATGTGACTTCAAGCCCGCCTGTTAAGCTTGAAGATAATGGCAGAACTCCCATTTTTCGGGGCCAGAATTCCTTCGAATAGTTAGACTTTTAGTTTTTGGGCTGAAATGTAGCAAATGAAGTAATAAAAAATACTCATATTAATATTTATCAGGATACATTTTTTCTTATGTTTGCCTTTCTAAAAAATATGAACACAAATCTACCGTTTCAGGCGGGCATCAAACCTATATCTTCCACTTTCCGTTTTGGTGTAATTTGTGTACCGAGTAAGTTTAATTCTTTTGCTTCGTAGCACATTGATTGCGTCCCCTTTCAAACTAAATAAAACTATATCCGTTTGGAAAGGTTTAATCTACCACATGTTACACTCGATGAACCATGCCTGTGGGCTGAATAGACAGGAGCCCGGCGTACAAGTTCCGAGCGGTTCTTGAGTCCCCCGGCCGAGTCGAGTGGCATCCCTCTACACAATAGTCCCCCAATGGCAGTGGCACACTTCGCCCGGTATAAGCCTTAATAGACCACACAAAGGGAAATCCCGGCTAGTATCCAACAAAGGCTATTTGTGAGAAAAATGTTGAAAACTTACATATTGTTTACAATTTCACTTCTGTATTAATTAAATCGAAAATTAGAACAAAGTAAGTAAAGGGATACAAATTTAGTACATTTAATTAGCTTGTGTTCAGCTTATTTCTTTGTGTCATGGGGTTGATGAATGATAGATAACACTGTTATGCAGAAATCTTTATTTTTATTAACTGTTATAAGTAATAATAACAGTTTATGTGAAATATCTATAAAAAATCCGTGGGTGACAAGATTGAGACGGGCAGAGAGAATGAGAGAACATTTTAGACCCTGTTAAATAACATTTAAAGATATAAAAGATGCAAAGACTTTTTAATATAAAAAAATACTACTTAATAATCTCATAGCATTATTACTTGAAAATCTGCCACTGAAATAAATATGGAATTGTCAACATCTACATTTTGCAAATAACTACGTCACCAAACAATCAAATCCAACGAATCGATCCTGTGTTCAGAACCAGCCTAAACCGACCACATGCTTCGTGAAGCACAAAGCGCTTCTCAAGCGAAGTACTATTGTAAGTGGCTTCCACATTCGGATAGTACTTGTCACCCAATGCTTGTAGTGTAACTCCGCCATCATCGCTCAGATACCAATGCCTTGTGAAAAGAAGTTCATTTTATTTTTTTATTTTTAATGGGTTCGCTCTTGATCCCAATCAATCCCGGGGGCCAAGACAGGAAAACGAGAATCATTTATGAAATCGTTCAACTCTTCAATATGTCTATCACAATATAATGCTGGTTTCTTTCTCATATTACTACTACTACACATACACATTACTGAACACTTAAAACTATATTAAGCATTTTTCAGACTTTAGAAAAAACGAATTTTGCAGATTTCCAGATCGCATTTCTAATTAAAGTATATTATTTTCAGAATGATTCCTATTTTGACGTCTTTAAATATAAAATACACAAAATATAATAAAGAAAAAGTTATCATGGTTCAACCAATGAGATCGCTTATACATACAACTTTATTAGCAACGGTGGGGTAAACTTTAAGTTAAACAAAAACAAAAATTAAACAAAAACAAAAATTAAACAAAAACAAAAATTAAACAAAAACTAAAAATTAGATTTTTGGGGTAGCTTTCCATTAACTTATTAGATTAATTTTAAGTGAATCTAAACCGTTTCATTGAAGTCTTGGTTGCAATCAAGTTTATTTACCATTTCATAATTTAAAAAAAAAATAAGCTTCAATATGATGCGAAATCAAGAAAAAAAGTCTTGTGTTGCCTTTTGTTGCAGATGAAGAAGAGTTCTCGAAGAAAGGAAACTCTATCTGCCTCAAATTTTATTATCCTTCAGACAAATCTCAAAATTCCTTCCATCATAATGATGTGTTCTCACTATGGGATATTCCTATGGCACATTTGTACATAGGAACCCATTATTGAAACCAAACCTTTTCAAAATAGTCAGTCATTACCATTACAAGATACTTTTATTATCATGGGATCGTCATCGACATAAATATCTGAGCAATAATAAAATAAAACAATAGTATGGACCAACAAATAGAATAACAGAACATTACCATAACGGCCAGTCGAAAAATATCTATTACGTGACCGTCTTGTGAATTGCAACGATTATGGCGTGAACCTGCCTATCTTTCGGAATTTGTCTTCGAAGCACCGACTACCGGAGATAAAAATAATAATTATGGAAAAACTGATAAAGTGTTGTGCGAACACTGATTACTTATTCAAATCAGGACAAATAGTAATAAATAAGTACTGTTATTATAACAATGTGGTTTGTTTGGAATTATCTCACTATTGGTTAGCGTCAAACACAAAATCTCAAGATATATCACTGAAGCATATCATGTCGTTTAAACCGCGATCAACAATGAATATATAACTAGACATTCCTTAAAAGCATGCAATTGTAACAATGGTAGTATTGTTTTTACGTTACGAATAATGTTTTGCGACATCCGGAACACGTGTTGACCAAATAATATTGTATAAATTAAATTTAAAAAATTAATTGTTCGACTTATCAAACTTGTTTGTCGTTTCCAATGAAAAGCCGATGTGGAGATCTTTCTTCGGACCAGAGGTTATTTCCTGAATGGACGACGGTCACATAGGTGGGTCGACGATCTAACTAAAGTAGATATGGCTGATGAACCATTGTACCCACTGTCAATTATCGCAGAGCGCGCGACTTTTCATTGTGGAAGTTAAGTAACACTCGCCAGGATCAGTCATCGCATGGATAGCAAAAATAATTATGTTGAACTCATCACGCTTCGGAAGGTACGTTAAGCCTAGGATCTCAGCTAGTAATGGAACATGTCCCGTTCTCCTTATGTTGTTTTTATCCATAAACTAGACCAACTATACCCCTGTAGTAGAGATATTAATGATGATGACAACTTAATAACTGATGTAGGTTTCCACAGAAGTTTACATCTCAGTATTTATTATGTGATGCCAGCGTGCCTGTGAATTGTCTATCTGGCTCCTTGTTGTTAAGTACGGCGGTGTAGACGGTGCTCACATTCTGAATATTTTAACGAAGGTGGTTTGTTCATTGTGTATATTAATGCTAAGTGATATTACCCTTACAGTTAAAATGTATAGTTTGCACATAAGTCTAAAAGCTTTCCAAAGAAAAGAAAATGACCAACATCGTGGATGATAAACGAAAACCTGTTTTCTGATAAAATTTTGTTTGCTTTTAAACTTGATGTCAGGATGTCTGGATAGTGGTAAGTGAAAATCTATGATCTCTGCCTACCCCTGCGGAATAAAGACGTGATGTTTATGTATGTATGATGCCAGCTGATCTATGTGACGCAATTTCATATAGTTGGTATAAAAGCACATTTAAGCGTTCGAGAATCGCATCAATCGGCAAGTGCCAACCTTATAACTAGAGCTTTATTCTGTCTTCATATTTCACGCCAGATTGCGAGGAAAATAGGTTGAAACCAACATTAAAGAAGGGCCAGTCTAAAAATACGAGGACATCATGACCGCGAAAATGACACCGATTTCACTCTTTTTTATATATGTAATACTATAATTAACCTTAAAATTTAAGCTCCAGAAATAAGTGACAGTTTTAAAATTACCCGAGTGTTAATGTTACAAACTGTAATAAATCCAATAACTACTTGTCCGCAATAAACGAGAGACATAAAAGCGGCCTAAAAATAATGTCTATTAGCTAGTGCGGGACCAGGCTCGAATACTGTAACGCTTTGATGCCGTTGGCACAGATAATTCGATTAAAGGCAGTCACACATTCGGCAGCCCAATGCATTAGCATGAGTCGTCAGAGAGAAAGCGAACGTCTGCAGTCGCTGTCCAATTTGAATTAGACGCTCTGCTGGAGTTCAGGTAACCATATCACCTTTGATATATCGGCCATATCACGGCTCGCACACTATCAACGTTGGGAAGCACTTCGAGACTGTACCAAATTACGAGTAATTGTCTGTTTTTTAAAGACAAGCTTTTTTTATTATTACTTGTTCATAAAATGAACAATCAACTTTAAAAAACTAATCAAACGAGCCCAAATTCAATGGGGTTATGTCGATTTTTGCGGAGTTCCTATGGCCTGTTTCAGCACCAGCATCAAACCCTGCTTACCATATAGGATCAAAGTGCTCGTCAATATAAACAATCGAGCCTAAACTCGATAGGGTTGTATCGTTTAATTGCGGAGTTTTCTATTGATGCCTTTTTTAGTTCCAGCATCAGATCAGTTCCACGTCATCATAATATTATAAGACATAATATTATCAAATAAAAAAGTGATTTATTTTTCGACCTGCAGGGATGAATTTTATATTATCCTTTCTTAGTTGTTTTCAGCTCGTTAAGTGGTCATGGTTGCTTTAGTTGACTTGCTTCAGTTCGTTGTTGGTTGAGACAAAATTCCACGCGGAGGAAGTCACACGCTTTCCTCTGTACAGCTATTGTGCTATAAAAGGGAGAAATACAATATCTGTAAGGATCGTCCTTTACGGCATAGCCGACGATAAATGCTTATGTGCATTCATATCTTTGGTAACAAAGTTTAAATATATTTTAATTTTTTATCTTGACTAAAACAGCATCAAAGCTGACCTCAGAGAGCTCCTTAATACTTCAAATTTTCAAGCGAATAAAGCGCTGAAAATGATGTTACAAAAATCCAGAATAATGGGGAAGAAATGACGGGGATCACCGCAAATCCTATTTCTTTGCTTCGCCTACGTAAAGCGAGGGTGAATTTCTTTGCAAATTGGACAGTAGAAAAGTTGTTACCTTACTCGCGCGAACTACACAGAAGCCAATTTTCTCTGAATTAAACTTTATATGGAGTAGAAAAAAAAGGGAGCAAATGTAATATGTGAAACTAGTGGAACGTCGAGATTTAAAACTTCCCTCTTTAATGTGTCGTAGTGAGATAAATTCTTGTGAACTGTGCTCACGTCCGCCCGTGTATCGGAGCGCGCTTCGTGTAATGTATGCAAAACGAGCTAATAAAACGCGAAGCGACAGCGACGCAGTAAATTCGCGCGCAGTGACATTTATCCAAAGTTACATCCGTTACAATAACAGCAGCAGTAACGATATCCGAGCGCGCAGCGGCGTCCATTTGTTCTAGTTCCGGAGGCTGGAGCCAGTTCTCTAATGTAATGGAAAACTTTATACAAACACGTTCCGAAGCTACGGATTAGGTGTCCGGCTACGCGCCTCGCCCACATCTCCTGCCGAGCTTTAAAACGTCATTGTATTTCACAGCACATAACCTGCCTTTATTCTAATCCCGATAGCAGATCAAAAATATTGATCGCAACGAGGTATCACGGCGAGTAGCGGAAGCTTAATGAATATTTACTCACACGCAACGCTGTCTGCTCTAGCAACATATTTTTCATTCAAGTTTTAAAAATTAATAAATATATATGACGAGCCACATAAGCGTCGAACCAAAAGATCAAAGGTCAATGATCAAATAACTTTATTGTCAGAATTACTCGAAATCCAACAGCACTATAAATCAACACTACATGCATTATTCCTTAAAGACGCTACGGTTTTCCTGCGATCAGCCACCACGTTTTCATTCACTCACTTCTATCTCGTAATCGAATGCTATTTTATTTGTTTATTATTGTGATAAGAACATGCTGATTTTATATGAGCTTGAGCACTTGGATGCCATAAAACGTAGCCCAGTAAGCGTTGGGCCAGGTAGAGGATGAATGTCTTAATTTGAAAGTCGCACCCTCAAGTGGCTGGGCCTTTTTGTCACAAGGGATCGAGTTTTATATGCGTCTAAGTAACGGGTACCGCTGCCCGGAGGAAATGAGAAAGTTATCGGTATCTAAATCCTCGCCCTAGGGACCGTTGAACGTTTTCCTAATAGATATAAAATCCGGGGCTTCGTATAATTCAATTTCGGTCGGTGGAATGGTTGCGGCCGACCGATGTGGAGCAATTTATGTGTGGGCACGTGTAGGCGAGCCGTTGTCACGAGTGTCGCCTTCACGTCGCGTACTCGTCGCGCCACGCGCCTCTGTGACGTTCGTGACCGCCGCTGACGGCGGACTCTGCAAACATTTACCTCGTGCCCTACCTAAATCATTCGCAGACATATCTAAACCGCATTTCAGTTATATGTAAATATAATAATATATATCTATCTTCGTCTAATACAAAGGGCCCTCGTTGAATTACCGCAGCACAAGTCATATCAACGTGATTATGTTTCGTGTTTACCTTTGTATCGTGTTTGATGAGGGCGCAGTATTGGTGTGGTACGGAACGAAGTTTCGAATCCTGGGTGACAGGAGGGAGCTTCAAAAGCCACAAACAAGTTGGCAATGTTATTTACTTACTTAATATGTGGACATAGCTAACATACTTGGTTAAAGCAAATAGATATCGCTGACGGACACAACTACAACATCAAATATTTGCGAACATTCTGAAGCACTACAATTATGTTTAAAGCATTAATATATAATTTAATTAAATCCCTGATAATCTGTGTTCCTAAAGCTCAAAAGGTTGTCTTAACATTTTCCTGTTTCATAGTGAAATGACTATCATAACTTTCCAATTAATATAATAGTACGATTGTCAAAATAACAGGTTTTTAATTAAAGACAATTTTAAGAAAATCTGTTTATCTGTCTTAATTTTATTACTTACTGAACAAAAGTAAAGCGTGTTGGTGTTTAGCTAGTATTGAAACGTACAATGAAGGCGAAAACAACAGCAAAACAAATTAACGATAAACCACTCCAAATAATAGACTCTGTTCCATAAAAATCATTCATCGAGGAACTTGGGTAATTTATCGTGTAAATTACAGGAGAATTAAGGTCAGCCGATCGTTGAAAATCAGCTAGCATCAACTTTAAATATAAATAAATTGGTATTGGATATAATTGGGGGCGATAAACTTTGATAGGGCAGTCTGTGTAGTAAATTATATATGAATTCGGGTACAGAAAATGTTATGTAGTAAATATTAACTTAGCTTAAGGTTGCAGGAAGTCAATAGCTGCTAATGTCCCACAGTTATTTCCTCTGCTGTTCTTAGGAGGAGGTCTATGTACATTAGTGAACTGGTAATGACTAATGGTGCTAAAGCATAGTCCAAACATGAAAGATTTTAAATAAGGTTATATATCGTGATTACCGTAAATTAATGAAAGTGGCCGTGTGGCTACAGAACAAAAGAGAATCAACCCATCACACTCGTAAAAGACGGCTAATAATACTGAAAGTATTCACCATACACTGCCCACAAAATGGGCAGCACAATTTTATTTTATTTTAATGAGAAGATATTGCTACTAAACATACATAGCATATAAACATAGATTAAAGGTATCTATTAACAAGTTTATACAGATAATTAAATTCATATTCATGCCCAAAATTCAAGAATAATTAATGAGACGCAGTTTTTTTTCACACCAATTAGCCTCGCCCAAAGTAATCAATGTAAGGCTTGTGTTATGGATACTAGGGCAACGGATAAACATACATATACGATACTTAGATATTAAGCATTTACAGAATCCATGACTAAGGGACTCGAATCCAGGACCTTCGGTGCGAAAGGCATGATTGCTACAGTTGCACCAAATGATCGTCATATTTATATTTCCTTAATACTTAAAGATACTTGTCTGAACGCAGAACAAGGGCGTAACAAATTAATATGTTCGAGTACTATAGTCATCGTTCAACTAGCGTGCGAATAATTCAGCTGCCAGTGCTCCCCTCAATGCAACAATACCATTGTAGAATAAATTTAGGTCAGTTTTGTCACTAATATTGTTAGATCAGGTAGGCATTTTGACGATAGTAAGTACGTTCCCGCGAATATACATTTTAAACTTCCTTATGATGTGGGGGCCAGAAGGAACAATTAGTTCCACACTCACAAAATCGCTTCAGTATATTTATCTTTTTAATATTTCGGACAGAAAATTGAATTTCATTTATTATGGATACTGAACAAATATCAGTATTAATATTTGAAGACCTAACTTTTTTGAATTGGGAAAAAGTTCTGATTAGAAACTCCAGTGCTTTATAGGCCTATTTACATAATGGTCAATTTGTTCATTAACTTATTTATTTTATTATTGGAAGACCAACAGCTAAATCAATTACAATAGGTATTAAATATAACAGCTGAAAACCAATTATAAATCCTCATCAAAAAAACAGTTTATGAAGTATTGTAAAGCACTTAAAAAGATGGGTATATATGTTAAGTGCTAAAACGCCTTCCAATAAGTTAACATTGTAGTAACTAACGCAAGGTATCAGTCAACGAATCACATATGAAAGCAGAGTACACCAAGTTTAGAGATTACGTTAGACCTATTGCTCGCACTCAAAAGATACGAATTTTGACGATAGTTTGAAGATGCAGATGGTACGATGGTACGGTGAAGGGGATTCCCTTATATGCGAACCTATAAAATCTAAGGGGTTTCCTTGGAGCTCTAAGGGAGATCTTAGAGAGCAGACCAGAACTATCGACGACTCCAGAACAGATTTTAATAGAAAAACTACATTCGAAATCTCGCGACGTCTTTTCTGTGGCATAAATGGTGTCTTTTACAAAAAGAAATGTAATGGTTGGACTCATAGTGTGCATTCGTACGGAAACAAATAATTTTTTTTCGTACAGACCTGCGACGCGTACTTCAGATGGCTCCAAATAAATTTACAATATAAAAGCTAGAGTATTGAGTGATTTCAAGTGCCTTAATAAATATTATAAATGAAGGTGGTACCAGTATGGAACACTGAGAAGTCCCAAGGGTCCCATTAAGAAACTCTGACTAACCACTAATTACTACAGATTTTCAAAAGGTTACTTCATACACAATACCTTAGACTTCTGACCTTGTGCATAAGTTAGGGTATTCTCCTGCAAAAAGAGCTTTTGCATCAAAAGTGAATGATCTAGAGAGACGAACTTCTATGCTTTCCATGGATTCACCATGAGGGTGACGGGTCCTTTGTGTGGCAGAAAGAGAAACTCCAATTAGATCCTGAGGTTTGTTACACGGGTGTTGGTTTAAGGGGCCCCTTTCCGATGAGCATCAGCACTCACCTTCACTACTCGTGTTTCTCTCCATGCCCAGAGAAATGAACTTCATTACCATCCTTGACGTTATAAAGTCGTTAAATTGAAACAAACTAGAAGTTGTATAACGATTCGCAACAATCTCTTCTCATGCAAATTCAAGAAAATACATAATTTAGATACAGGGCGGTAATTACTCACGTCCCTCCATTGACTTTTTATTGATAGAACTTACTAAAACTACTTCCATAAGTCAAATATACGCATTCAGGAAGTGATTTACTGAGAACATAATAATAGGCTAGACGCACAGTTAACTATAAATATTGGACGAACATAATCTTTTCAGCAAGCTCAAAATAAGTTCAGTGACGACACATATCAATGAGCATCAAATGAGATACATTATCTTTACGGAAGACATATTCAAGCATATTATAACGCCTTTGGGCTAAGCTAATGCTCATGAATGTAATTATTTACCTATTACATTCGTTGAAATTAGAAAGAATAGATGTAACGTAGTGGTAAGAAAAAAAATAGATTAAAACGACTAAACAGCGAGCGGAGAGAAGAATGTCCTATTTTTATGACACAATAATTGGTGACAATAGCTGTGTTATGACTGACAGAGTAGAATAGCATCAAGCCTTACACTTAATTGTGTCGTTAAGAGCGATTAATGAGAATAAGTAGGTTATCACCTTTATTTCCCATCGACCGTAAAATGGGCAGCAGCTACTGCCGAATTAGGATCTCTTACTGCAATCTCCAATCCGCCTGCCAAGCGTGATTATGGTAAAATTTCCCATTTTTGCTGACGATGAATTTTTGAAAAATATATTTATTTGACTATCGTCATATAAAACCAACAGCTAAAAAAAGATACACATAACCAATAATAAGCCAATTTTCGCATAAAATAATTTAATTTATTAGAAACACGAAATCACTATAATGATTGCATAAACACACCATGCCTGGTAATATTAAAAAATATAATTCAAATTATTTTCGTCTGTAAGCAGGTTGAAGTCCGTTTTAAATGTATCGACATCAAGTCCACACTTATCCGACAAAATATCCGAGCTTGTACTAAACCTGGATATAAACTGTTCTGCCTGCATAGTTAAACACCGATGGAACTTCAATACGCCGATGCTGTTTCATAGATCGTCGGTACAGAAAATTTTATATTATGGCTTGTATCGCAGAAGAGAGAAGTAATTCTCTGTTCTGAAGCTATAACATTTACTTTATTGATTGCACAAATCAGGAGAACATGTATAGTAATTTACGATTTTTGGAGTTTATTGAAGTTGACTTCATAAGAATTGACTTATGAAGAAAAAAATATGAAGAGTAAAATTTTATGATCGAATGACAGCGTTACGTTTTTTATGCGCAACCGATTTTTGCGCATCTTTCTCTTTTATTTTGAAGTTTTCTTTTATAATTTTCTGTGCCTGTTCAAAGACATTCGTTCTTATGGAGTAAACTCCAGTCTTGCGTTGGAGCTACCGCACACATATTTTTTAAATTTACAGTATATACTAAGCGGTGTAAGTACGGGCAAAGGGATTTTAATCGGAAGTAGAAAACACAAAAAACATATTTTTTTATTTTGTTTTTTACACAAATCAACTTGCTAACTGCTTTAATAACTAAAATATATTATTAAAAGGAGTCCCTTTAGGCAAGGTTCCGAAGATACTGACAGCGTACCCCCTTTGAATGGCTAAATTCTGTCTGTCTAACTCAGGTTTTATTTTAATTTATAATAACACGGCAACGGTCATCTAGTATAATATATTTTTCTTAAACCCTGTGACCCTTGTCGTTTATAACATTCTGTCGATTATAGGTTTCCTAGACTAATTGATGTGAATCTAATAAAAAATATAATTGTTATCTTTACTAACACAACATATCACAATGAAATAATAACAAAACTTTAATAAATTAAAATAACATAAAAAGTTACGAAGAAATATGAAACGGGAATTATTATATGTATAGTAGAGCTTCTCTACTTGACGCCGATTTTCATAACACAATTCTATGTATTACACAATATATTGACAAAAGCTTTAAGAAAATTTACATATTTACGTATGCTTGCCGATGATTTTACGTATAGAATATATCAATATTGGTATAACTCTATATTCAGTAAATATCTAGATAACATAGTTTAATAATTTCGATGACTCTCTTATAATTAAATAAAAGGAAAACCTGAAGGGAAAATACATCTACTTTTGAAGATGTCATATTACGTATCGAACCCCACATATAATAATTGACAGCGGCAGTAACTGAATTACGTTGCCAAAATGCAGTGTCATTGGCCCACCAGCATAACCGCCATTTCCCGCAGTGCACATTACAAAGATTCGATTTAGAGCTATATCATTGCGGAAATCGAATAACTGATACGAAACAATCGAATGAAATTTATCGCATGGAACATCGGTGACAAATAATTTAATAACCGTTGCTCGTATTTGTTCATAAAAAACAATTTCTTCGTAATATTTCTAACGCGCACACTAATAAGCCTAGCTCAAGAAAGTATTGTAAGGCGTGTTACTACGGTATCAGATAATATTTACATATGATACATAGAAATGTAATATTCAGAGAAATATAAATACCCAGGGGCTCGGGTACACATGCTCCCAGAACATCTGCCCTTTCTCGGACTTGAACCCAGTACCATCGGTGAGAAAGGCAGGATTGCTACCATTTCAGCAAACGATCGTCAAATATGAAACGAAAATATTCCCTATATATATATTGGAAATTAACGTGTTTATAAGTAATTTTTTACTTTATAACTTAATAAACCAAAACAGCATTTCCTCAAAGATTAGCAAAGCAATTTTAGAAATATGAAACTGGAATTAAATTTCAACTAAGTAGTACAGTCAAACCGAAGTTAATTGGTTAGCTCAGCTCAGAGCTAACTTCGAAACTTTAATCTTTACCAAATGCGTGATTGAAATATGCAAATACAAAGTAGTAGTAGTACGGAGCATAAAATCCCTCATGTAAGTTGAGCAGTTAGTAGAAGCTCGCGATTCAATATCGAAGCACTGAAGGAGAGCCACGATCATGCGATATTTCAATAGTGCAGTGCAACTAATGTTCCAGCGTCGCGTATCGGTCGCTCGTTGTCCGCCGGCATTATTCAAATACTCTGGGAATATTGGGCGGGAACTACTCGCTCGGATTGTGACACTTGCACAATATTACATATTATCCCAAGTTGTGTCGGTAATAATACATTACGCTAGGGTAACCAAGAGTTAATCGGCCAAATAAATATTTAAGATAGAAACCGCGCCGTCTCGGCTGTAGCTACTGGTATTTCAGTTCGTCACTGAAAGTCATTACACAACTTCCAGTCGTTAATACATCAGCGGTACTTGTAATTACTCCTACAGAAAGATACTAAAGTTAAACTTACGGATCCGTTCCAAGGTTTAATTGAAGAATAAAACACTTACCTGCAAAGAAAAATAATAGATTTAAATATCAAGAACATACCCACTTCACATACATAAATTAATTAAATAAATACAGTTTTCTACATAACTTAAACACCATTCACTGGCACACACGCTCCACTCTTTAGTTACGATTGAGGTACTAAATTTATTTCAAACTTACTATTGCTTATATAATCAAGACATAAGGAATGATATTTATTAAATTTCTTTAAAGCCGTGTTTTTGGGAGCAAAAATTAAACAAAAATGTACTTCTTATTCTTACATCATTAAATGACATCATAAAACAACCGAAAAAATTAAGTGTTTTGGCCGGTTATTGTTCATGTTTCTTGTTATGTATTTTGAATTAAAAATATAAGATTTTCCTTGTATTATTTTACCAGAAACACTATTGAGTGGTTCTGTGTTACTGCAGGAAAAGTGATTTATTGAAAACTAAAAAAAAAATTTGATGACTCGTCTAAAGATGGCCTCTTAATTCACACAGTTTGCTAGTTCATGTCTCAAATATCCTATAATCAATTGCACCATGGTATTCCTGGAAAGACGCAGCAAACTTTGATTAACAGCTTCGATTCTCTTCTCTTTCAGGAACGCTTCGAATAGCGGATCTTTTTTTACCGAAAGTGATTATTCTTTACCAAAAATATACATGAGAATTTATAAACCTATTATTATTTTTGGCAAAAAATTACTTAAAATTTCAAAATGTGTCGAATATGTGTCTATTTGTAGCATGAATTGTGTTTTTATAACATAAAAAATCTGGGGATAGAGAAATAGGTATAAGAAGTAACTAACTGTTTAAAAATCTATATTAAAACAAAGGTTACGTTTGACATTATATTGCATACAACAGTTTATTCAATAATTTGATTGATTTTTTTTTCCTTCCATAATCGTACCTACTTACCGCAGTCAAGAGTTTAATATGTTTTAAAAAGTTAACCTCCTTTCAGTAACTTTTATAGATAACTTGAATATAAAAGGTAGCCAATAATTTTTTTTAAACCCGAACTTGTTGAAACCTGTAAAATGAGTCCGTCAAAAACAAAATATATCTTAAAGGTACATAAAATATTTATATTTTATAGCATAGTCATAGTTCTCAAATGAACTCAGTCCATTAAAGATTCATCAGGTATATAGTTTGACAAGTTTATTAATACAACAAAGCATCTGTTTAGCTGGATTTTGGTACAGTACATGAGCGACCTTACTTTGCTCGTAAGTTGTTATGATATTTTTGTTCAATAACGGGAAATAACAAAGGTTGCCTGGCTTTGCTCGTTTAAAAGATTTAGATAACGTATGTCCATAAAGTTGCTCATTGATCTAAGAAAAACGCAATGTGTGTTCCTATTTCCAAAGAATCAATAAAGTCCTTAAAATTTTTAACATAATATAATTTAATAACGTCAAGAAAAGTAAAACGTCATAACACTAGGAGCTACTGAACCGTAGGTGCTCTTTGTCGAATACTATTTATATAATTTTTTTAATAACGAACGACACCAGTCAAAAATATTAGACGTAAATGGAATATGTCCTTATAATTCAGGATGAGAAAATGTCATCAGCGCCCACCTTACGTCGATGGCCCGCGTAGTAAGCTCTCGCCCATTCTTCCTACGGTGTTCACAGGGAGGACTAGCTGGAGTACACCAGCAGTCATCAATCATTTATGTCCCTACATTAATAGGCTAATTATGATGAGGTGACATGTTCCGTAACGTAATGTTCTATCGGAACCTTTCATTTTGACGTCATAATAAAAGAACCAAGGATTAAATATATTGTTATTTAATCATTCTATTTCATAGAATTTGATATCTAAAGAAATTTTTGCCAGGAAAATTTCTACTCGTCTCAGAAGTCAAGCGCGACACAAACTTACAACATCTTGCTAATTGGTGAGTGCTTTTCCAATTAATTTGTTGAAACCTTGACAGACCTACCTACAACAAATGTAATACTTTTACAAGTATCCAACAATCGATAAAGAAGAAACAGCTATGCATTTATTATAATTTATGTTATTTAAGCATTCAACTTCTCGATTTTTTATGTTAAGGAATTTTTAGTAATAAAAAAAATCTTTAGAAAAAACGATTATGTTAAATTAAAATTAATGAAGGTAAAATTATTGTAAAGCTAGCAAATAGTACATTAATATTATAAAACCCTTATGTAACGTTCATTTGATTAGTTGAAATTCAAGTCTTTATCTTCAACTTCATTTTACGAATATTGGCAGTATACAAATGATACCCAAATAGGCTTTTAAAATTTTATCAAAATTACAAAGTATTGCTGTATGACCCAAATGTTACTTGTATAATAGGTAAGTTGTGAGTCAGTCTAACGATAAATACCTTTGTATATTTATTAGAACAAAATAATAATGGAACCTTTAGAACTAACAGCGGAGGAATTAATTAAAAATAGCCACGAACTTCCCGTTCCGTGCTAATGGAATGGATGCTCTGTCCGGTGCCAACTTCGGAATACAACTCCATTGCAGAAAACAAAATGTAAATAAACTTATTTTAGCCGCGGTGCGGCCGCGCGGGCGCCCATGGTAATTTGTTAGCAACTCCACTCTAATGTTCTACTGCGCGAATGTCGCGACGCAAAGTCCATTGTAGATAAAGTTTTGTGAGCTATTGTATCTATTATTAAAATCATTTAGTCACAACAGGTCCCAGTTTAAAATTTTTTTTTTCTTTCAATGATAACTATATATTGCTGTTGTTAGATATTCTAAATTTGGCGTGTTCAATTATCGAAATCATGTAAGCAAAACTGATTTAAAGAAAGCAAACACCTATGTGGATTAACTAACGTCCATTTTGAGCGTAAAAAAATATTTGTTGTGCTAATCTATTATTTGAAATATAGGTATCAATTTATTTCAAATAAAAGTAAAATTTTTGTATCCAATTATAACTAAATTAATTTATATCCTAGAGCAAAGTTTTAGGAATAGTAAAACATCTGCAAAATGCTCTTAGCAGTACAAAATAACAATTTATATAAAATCCGTTGCATGTTCAAACACGCAGCTGCAAAGGAATGTAAAGCCGTTAGTATTGCTATTCGTTAGCACAAATTGGATTGTGAACATATTTCTAAACCTGCTATTTTTATGTGTAATTTGTATTATACTGCTAAATACATTTATTATAATATATTTTACCATCTGTAGAGACAAATATCTTGCCAAAGTGTTTTAAAAATATTTTTTATTTTGTCTACGAGATGTTCTATTCTATAACATTGTCTGGAAATTTGATAATATTTAGCCAAAAATAAAAATGCCCTCTAATTTTTGAAAAAGTATTTTTTTATACTGTATTTATGAACATTTTCATAAATAATATGAAGACGCAACAGTAAAATTTATTATATAGTTGTCGATAGCAAAATTTAGATAGTAAGTAGTACATGCTTAGTCAAAAACAATATTATTTTCTACAAAAAGTTAACTGACTGCATACTAAAATGCTTGTATCTTTTGCTTTACTACATATAATCTTGAATGATCTGTACAAAACTTTCAATAACAAAGCAATTTTTATGGATGATTTATTTTCAGAATAATTTTGGATTAGCGTTGAACTAAGCCGGTCGTATCGCATTTCTTTAATTATACCGGAACAACCCCTACTTATTATATTGAGAAGATGGTTACGGATATAGCCACAAATATGACATGATTCGAAAAAGGGAACGCCACGGGTGTCGGACGAAACCGTAAACTTTAAATCAAAATGTTGGCGTATAATCTCTAAACAAACTTTTAATTGCGGCCTCCAGTTATACAGTCCTGTCTGTGCGAAAATTCATGTTAGAGTTTAATGAATTTCGTACTGCAAATTTCTGTCAGTATTCTGGAGAACGTTACGTAACTAATATTCCTTTATAAGCAAAGCAAATAAACGTTGATGTTGAAGTTGGGTTTATTACTCTGACGATGGGCGCGCAAACTCGGATATAGTCCACTTACACGCTCATGTAATTATGCGAATTAATAGTAGCCGCGGAAAGTTTGCGTTAATTTAAGCAACCCAAAATAAAGACAGTGGGGTTAATACCAATTCTTTTGAGTTATATTCACCTTAATTAGAATGGACTAGAAAAACATATGCAAGCAAAAATTAACGGTGATGTGATGATGAATTATTATATTCCAAAAACTTACAAATACCTTTTGGAAATACCTCTTTCAAAATAAATTTGCAGTTAAAACAAGCTTCCTAAGAAACGAACAAAAACAAGCAACTTTTGCTATCCGGGCGGCTGGCCTAACTACTAAGTTGACGTATTTATGATATTTTTTTCGTCGATAAGTTTAGTAATTTAATATAACTAAATAAATAATTTCTCAAAGGTCGAGAAGAAAAATAATCCTATACAAAAAATACCTGCTAAATATTTTAGCCCCAGCACAACCCTCACTTCATCGCCAATTGAAGCACTAACTGGCGTTTATACAAATTTATTTTGCTGATTGCTATATTAACACATACATTTATATTCACGATAATAAACGGGTATTTTACGTTCAATCGATAAATAGTATTTCCACTCCGTTATGTGAGTTACAGAATTTCATTGATGTTTTTTACTAAGCGATATCAAATTAATTAAATTTGTGAGTATCATATGACATCTTCCTGGGTACTCTCAAAGCATCATTGTTTGGACCGAGGGCCATTCAATCGTAAACAAAAATGAAAAAAGTTTTAAAGACCGGTGACAATTTTTCATAACAATTCTTACGGATGCGACAGTTCCCATTTTCTTGGTCAAAAATTATCAATCAAATTAATTCGTAGATATCCGGTGGCTACCACGGCCACCTAAAATATTTCTAGAAAGTATTTGACAGACCACGTAACAAGAAAAGCCCCTGATTTAATGGGACTTAATAATTTCTATCAAAAATAATTAATAAAGATTACCAAACAAGTCGGTCCTTGACAGGTGACAATTTTTTACAGCCACACGCTCCATCTTTTGACATTCTCTTTTTCTTGTACTAATAGCTTGTTTTGAAATGACAGATCCGAATCCAAATATCATAAACAAGGATCGTCTTTATTTGATTGACAAAGAATTTCTAGAAGTGCGAGCTCCGTTCTTACTTTGTGGCTTTGTCTAGCTGTTTCTCTTCGCTATGTAGTATTTTATACAATTTCAGTTAAAATATAATAGCTCCATAGGTACAGAAACGCCACCTGAGCCGAGTTAGCTCGTCTGTGTCTGGACGAATCTGAATGGAAATTCTTCCAGGGTACCCGGATAGACGTTTTAAATTGAATCGCTTTATTCTCAAGCGCATTGTGTGGCCGATTTTCCATTGGACTGACACTAAAACTCTTATTCAGCATAATAGATATGAATTCTCAATGCGGACACGGAAGCAGGAGAATTATAATTTACGGCTCCGCAGGAGGCTTTCATAACCTGTCTGAAATATTGTAACTACCTCGTACGTCTGTAATGATAAATAATAATTATGACGTGTTTTATTCACGCAAAACTGGGCTTTCGCGTTTCTGGTATTACGAGCGTGATCCAATTCGGATATAATTATAGAAGTCCTCAAATTAAGATTTTTCCTTTCTGAGTTTTATAACTGTCTTTCTTTTATCTATTTTTTACAAAATTACGTTACGTTAGTAAAAAAACCGGTCTCATTGACAAAATAAGCCTTGCTAGCCGCTCGGATAGCGGAGGGTGAGGGATTTCTACACAGACACAGACGAACGTCTGTTTCCTCTCATGTGTATTTTGAGTAATGTAAATGCAAACATTTTTATAAAATTTATAGTCAAAAATTGATTGTTACCACTTCTAAAAGACTTTTATTTTTATATCGAAGTTTTCGTCTTAACTTTGAATTACAGTTTATTTCAATCTAAGATGGAAACATTTTTTATAAATGCTTAAATACGTCACTAAAATTATTTTTACAATAAAGGCTTTTTAAAATAATAAATATAAATAATTTTCCTATTAGTGTGAATCCGTTGAATATTTTACAGAAGCACACTTAAATCCTTGAGTACACCAAACCCGCATTTCGTTGTTCTGCCGTCCTATTTATTGTACAGTTTATTAGTGGAACTTGTACGATTATAATATTTCGATGTTTTGAGTATCTGTATAAAATATTAAAATTTAAATTAACTCAGGATAAAAAATATAGAAAACAGAACCTGTATTTTAATATTATAAAAAGCATTAAAGAATAATTAAACATATGACGCAGCACTACTAAATAAAACTAAATTAATTACAAACGTGTTTAGTTTTGTGTCTCTCAGACTCCCGCTCCGAGATTATACTAGCTAAACTAAAGAAAGTGACTATTCAGAGCCAACGAATACCTAAAATTTGAATACAGACGTCACGCTGGCGAATACGTCCATGCTTAATTTGTATACAGCACAAGAGGACACTTTGGGGTAACGAGACAAATTGCAGTTTTGAATACCTGGTTGCCCGGCAATTTCACGGACCGACGGGTTCATGTCAACCGTGTCTCAGTCTCAAACGAAAAACTTGTTAAGGTACAATTCGCGTAATTGGATGATAGCTATTTTTTTTTTTAATTCATTGTCAATTTAAATAAAGAAATTCTTACAATTTATGTCTATGATTTTTTATCAAATCAAACTTTTGTCAAACACAAGCAATTTCTTTATAGAAATGCACGTGCACAATTGGACCCATTTTTGCAAACAAGAGCCAACCCACAGTTTGAGAACTATACAAAATGGTACCTAAACACTTATTATTTATAACATTTATAAATCTGATATTCCTAGATAGGCTACAGTACTTCACATGAGGTTAACAAGTATTCATTCATTAGTATATTAATGAATACATTTGCACATTGAAATGAAATGTATGCATTTTGCACATTCTGTTTACAAAAGTCTAGTTTTCTCGAAACCAACCTGCTGTGGGTTTGTTCTTGTTTGCAAAAATGGGTCCAATTATGTCATTGTTTTGCGTCGTGAGTGAGAAAGTGGAGAAGCCTCTTGAAATACGGTGCAGTCTGATGTCTACTTTAATGATAAGTTGTATGTAATATTTTGTTCACAATAAAGTTTTTCATACTTTTCTTTTTTGAAACCGAACAAGAAAAATAATATATATAAAGCACGTCTAAAACTTTGGCTGGGGAAGCGCTACTCTTGCATGATTTCGTGTGCAATGCAGAAAATCTAAATACGCAAAAATTGTGAAATAATGAACCTGCATGAACTTTCCTTGAATTGCAGGCAACGCTATGAATATTTTTAATGTTTCATGGTAATACTTTATATTTTAAGTAAGTGTTTCATATACTTTACAATTTTACGAAGAAAATACGTTTTAAAATTATAATTATTTTAGGTATTTTGTACGGAAGATTTTACATATTTGTTTTGCTATTAATGTAGTTGTTCTATATATTTTAAATAGACACGCAGGCACGCACACACACGCGCACGCATGCGTGCACAAACATTCAACGAGTGGAAAGATTAAGTTAGCAATTTACTCTTTAATCAAAACAAATTACTTTCAGGTTTTAAGCTACTTTAATTACATGTTGTATAAACATCAAGTAGACTAAGTTGTTTAAGTGACTACTAAGCGTCTCTTATATAACAAGTTTCAAATCTAAACATTAAAATAAGATCAACCTGAACTCTTATGGAATGGATCTAGCATTCTAGAGCTCAGGACTCTATTATGTCCTTACGCACAATGTTCAGAGTCCAATTGTAACGCTCGAGCGCGTTTATTTAGTACAAATAAGTTTTGTTCATAAATTCAGCCAATCCACGTCCAAGCTAAGGATTCATGAAGACGAAAGGCTAGCAAAATACAATCCATATAACAATAAAAATGCGTTGGTCATTGTTGATAAAAATAGTTCATTTATATAAACGCACATTTCAAAGTACCTACTTGTACCTACTACGTGTCTGACTTGATTTACTTATATTCGCTTAGTAAGAAAACTCGTTCATCACAGCAATATGTGTAAATCACTAAGTCCTATACCGGGTAACAATAATCCGAAACAATAAGTTGTGTTATAATTAGTCGAGCATATATCAGCTCCGCAATCTCCGTATGTCTCCGACCTCCCAATTATGTCAAGTACATCAGTCATAATATACAACGAGCTGATACCGCAGAGGCGTATAGAAATGGGAGCATTATGCGGGCGAATAATAATCGAGTAGAACAGTACCTATCTGCACGTAACTCGTGTCATATCACATTCGCATATAGTCAGGTATAGACGAAGCATAAAATCACTCATCAGCTATATAACGTGAAACGTGTTCAAAGAGAAAATACAAAAATGTGGATTACTTTCAGACTACATCAACAAACTAATGGGCCAGCACGACTCACAAAAAATTTAACACAAAAGCTATGAAACGAAGTAAAACGAAATAAAACACATATTGTAAAATTACTTAAAACCCAATTCAATATCCGCAGTAATACTTTCAATATTTAAATATATATACTATATCGGTATCTGATCACGGAATGTCTTTTGGTTGAGCGGGAGAGACCATAACTACGATGCTATATGTTGGTGCGATAAATACAAGTAGTTCCTACTTGAGTCTATGGTATATATTTTTATATACTTATGTTTCAATAAATATTGTCTATTTATGTAACATGCCTATGTCTATCTGTTATCTTAGTATTTATAACACAATATAATCTCACAGTTCTTACTTTGGGCTAGGATTAAATTTATTTAAATATATAATCTAAGATCACAATGGTTTGTGTGTTTGTCTATCCGCTTTGTTTCCCGCTCTTTTTCCATTGTATACGCGTTGCCATAGTGCCTAAGAAAAACATTCAAGAAAGCTAAGAACGGTTAGCTATATGTGTAGTCGTGGAACCGAAACGTTACCGCGATTCATTTCGGTACAGCGACGTCTATAACTGAGACACAACAACGCGTGGCCGGGTCTGCAGCAACGCGTTAACCGCAAGTAGTTCGTCTACCGGACGCTAGATGGCGCTAACGGAAAAAAAAATAATAGAAAAAAATTAAAGAATTTTGTCCACCCGTGCGAAGCCGGGACGGGCCGCTAGTATAGGTAATATTATCATAACTTTATGATTTCAGTTGCCGTGACATTTTACAAGACATTTGGATTACAATATTATCTACACGGATGACTTTATACAGAGGTTGTCCTCGGTGAACGATACAACTGGGAGTTTAAATACAACCACAAAATAGTACGCGACTGAAATAGTAACTAAGATTAATATTACTTACCGAAACTTGGCAAACTTGTAATAATTATGATTTACAGAACTATGAACTTTGAAGTTTGAACGAACTAGAGGTGAGCTGGATTGGGTAAAATCCATACCTATGTTGCCTATTCCTAATATCTGATAATACCTAATCGTCGCTCATTATCGATGAGTTCAATGATATTAGTTATTTACTTTACATTTAAGCGATACTTTAAAAAAAACTACAATGTCTAAGGAAGACGAGTTGCAGCTCACGTCACAACTTGGTGGCTTTACATACTTACGTGTCCATATATCAGAGGAACGTGACAAAACATTCACTCTGATAAAAGTCAGCCGTACGCACTAGCTCTTAATAAAATCTTTCTTAAATTTATAATAAAAGTAGTTTCCAATATTTGTTAAATCTCATTTGTTTTTTTGTAAGCGTAGGTTCAAGTAGGATTATTCAATACATCTTTTCGATTAAAAAGCAAACCCAGTTTTCATCTTATTAAATTGACATTAAAGTAACAATATATTAAAGTCGTTTTGAGACCGCAAGGACAATTAAAGTTTAGCAACTACGTACTGGAATAAAAATACCCGCAATATATCTTTGAAATCATAAAACAATATGGCCTCCTGATTTTCTCAAATCGTAAGACTTCATTAGGAAATTTCAAATAAAGGAACGCAACGAATACCTTTGAAGATCTAGTCAATAATAATCTAGGCGAAATAGAATTTAACATACTTAGTGCTTTAGTGTTTAAAGAACAAATGCCAAAAATATTATCAGTTGCTCTCTAAACGACTAAGTTGTTCTACGCGGAATGAATAACATTTTACTGTTAGACGAGAAATGACATATTGACAACTAGCGGCCGCCCGCGACTTCGTCCGCGTGGAATATTTCAACAATATTTTTCTAAAATAAAAGCAGCCTAAGTTACTCCTTATTACATCAGCTTCCTGCCAAAAAAAGTCCCGTCAAAATGCGTCCAGCCATTTCAGAGATTAGCCGAAACAAACAGACAGACAGACAGAGAGACAAAAACTGTAAAAAATCTTATTTTGGTGTATGTACCGTATATATATTCATATGCATGTAGCAAAAAACGGTTATGTCAATATTACAAACAGACACTCCAATTTTATTTATACGTATAGATAACATGGGACGAGTTACTGAATAATAAGTTCGTATTTATGAGCTTAAGGGTTATACAACGATATAATATTTTTGATGCCTAAGAATATATTATTCTAAGTATTAAATGTATTTATTACAAAAGTTAATAATAGAACCTAATCCTAAATAATGACATGAATTAACATTTAGTATTGCATCACGGTAAAAATTCACTCTACCTGTTTGTTTATTCATCTTGGAATGATTTATTTCGCGAGATGTTTTATTGCTATTTACAATTTTTTTTCACTCGAATGATGCCTTGAAAAAGATTAGTTTTTTGATAATATTAGTGGTAAAATTTTAATGAATAGATTGACTTTTGTTGGTACTGCGTTAGAAAACCAGCTTCATAGAAATAAATTCTGAAATCTTAGCAACCTTTCATTGCATATAGCGTCAAGATTATGTAGCATTATAATAAATCTTAAAATTAAATTCTCCTAAGTAATAATAACTACTTTTATTTCGAAAATAAATAAGAATAAGATAAAATCTCTAATACTTAGGTATTCTGTTGTTTGTAAATGTAAAGGATTGCCTTAATTGAGGTTTCAGAAGTAATTTATCTGAAATACGGCGATCTAAACAAAATTATATTTTTTATAATTAACTTTACAGTACTTATTCGCAGAAATTCAACAACGTAGGGACAAAATATAATGCATTTGCAACCAAAGTCGTCACCATCATTTTTTAAAAACTTATTATGACCGAATTTTTACCCCTGAAATTTCAATAAAATATTCATTATTTATAATAAGTACAGAATTTACCAGAATACGATAATTCGTATTCTGAAAAAGATAGGAACGGAGTAATCTCCGTTCCTATCTAAAAATGTGTCTTACTCTGTTGAAGCCGGTAGGGTGGAGTAGACACACCAACAAAAATTCAAAAGCTGTTTCATTCTGGCTGTATTCATTTAAGCTGTTGCGCAATCAGGTGATTGCGCAACGCAAGAAGCCTTATTGACTGCAACTAGAGTTGCAGTCAATAAGGCTTCTTGCGTGGCAAGCACATATAATATGCGCGCACCAACTAACAGCTTATCATAAGAAGCTATTGTAATCCAAACTGTATCGCAAAATCGGTGTTTATATTTTGTTGCTCCCCCAATGAATTTGTAAAAGGGGCATTATACGTTGTGTTGCCTTTGCTTTTGAACGCCAAGTGACCCGACAAACAATAGATTTTCTATTGTGTTTATGACCGATACTGTTCGACAACAATTAATACTTTACTAGATGTCCATTAGTTAAAAGCTGTGATATAATTAATAAACCGATAATTGAAATGTAATACCTCAGTATAATTGCTTTTGAAGTGACTGTTACATCAACTCTTCACTTAATAATTATTGGCTCTATTAACGACTTCGATAGCGAATAACACAAATAACCAACGTTAGAATAACTATACAACTTAAACGATTATTAAGTTGCTATTTGTTTCAAAGGAATTAAGGAATGGGACACCATTCTTGAAGTATGGACACCAGTTCTGTGGATTATACTAGAAAAAATCGACTCAACTTACAAGTAAAATCTCAAGCGGGAAACGAACCCGCAACCTTTGGAAGCCCGGTCCAATACTCTCCCAAATTTTCTAGTAAATTTCGAATTTTCCGCTGTACTTAGGCCAGCGTTGTCTCATCAATGAGAGGAACATCCTCTCGTATTCGAAAAGAAACATTTTTTACAAATGTTTGGACAATCGATTAAGGTGAAACAGCCATTTAGTTTTTTTTATTTTTTTTACATATTTCTCAATGCTATCTTATAAAATAAATTATTTTAATAGAAAAATACTAGAAAAAATCAACTTAGCTTACAAGTGAAGCCTGAGATTTCACAAATGCAAAAAATAAAAAAAATACTGTATTTTAAACGCAAAGTTCATCCCATCTTTTTATCAGATGCTCATAGAGAGATACCATTCCCTATGCTCCCTTACACACACCATTCCCTCACTTCCATACCTACTACTCAATCAGTAAATATTTATCAGAACTGTAGCCTCACATCCAGACTAACCAACATATCCAACTCAACGCGATATCCTAATTCAGGGCACGATCAAAATATCAGCGCATGGCTCAGCAGTATGCTGAGACTCATACACTTTACCTTTAATTTGATTTGATAGTTCATTATGAGCTAAAATTTTTCTATTTAGTTCTTACACTTCCGCGCACATTACACATTAGAATAAAACACTTTTTTACGGATTTTTGCGCATGTTTTATTTTATTTTATATTTAATCCCGACGTTTCGGACTCCTTTACAGGAGTTTATTTTATTTTTTAGTTTATTTTTCTTTTTATTTCATAATTTGTATAAGTGTCTATTTTCAACGGCTAAATATCCAAATTGAAAATTTAATAATACAGTATTTTATCGTAAATCGCTATGTTACTCGTAGCACGATAGATAAATTTAGACGTAATTATTACAAATTTCGTAGAGTGCCATTTATGTGGAGTACTAATATATTTTGTAGCCGGCTAGCCAATGGTACAACTAACAGTTGTCGATGATACATTAGCGCGCTGAACAAACTCTTGTTTTTACGCCACCTGCTGCCTTTGATTACAAGCATGTTCAACGAGTCAGAAAGTAATAATGAGAACTTTGAACCGCAGAAAAATCGTTGACCCTTACGCGATCTTCCCTGTTTTAGCTCGGGTTTATAATTGTCTGTGGATAATATGATTAAGACAAGGTTTTTTGCTCTAATTTTATGATGTCAGTGCCAACACAAATGGTGCGGTCACCATCATTTATATTCAAATACCCTTACCGCACGATGAATAATTTGCTTAAAGAGTTTTACATTATCTAAGTCGTACATAAAAACCAATTCTATCTTTTATCCTGGGAACAAAGTACGGAGCCAATTCCATAGCAGCTTAGCGTAACAAAGAAGTGACACGACGAAAGATGCTGAATTGGGTCTGGGCAGCTTTTGGGAAGTTGCGTGATATTTTATCGTCCCGAATCTCCCATAGTCCTTAGATTACCTAAGATCTTCGAGCAGTGTGTGTTGCCAATGATGATATACAGCACTGCGACGTGCCCTTTACTTTTAGCCTCTTAAACAAGCTCAAGAGCCAACCAGCGTGCTATGCATGATAAAATTCTTAATGAGAACATCCGCAAGAGAACCATATTTACCGGTATAGCTCTTCCAGTACATACGCCGAAATGACATTGAGCAGGACACCTTTTGCCACTTTTCATTGCTTCCACTTATTATAGAAATACTTATTCATCTATACTACTATAAAAATCTGTAGGTCCTGTCTATACATTTATTTTTTGATTTTTTTTTTATGATAAATATTCGTTTTATGACTCACTGATACCAATTCTATAATTTTTAAAATATTTGTCTATCTGTATGTCCTTCTATAAGTCAAGAACGGGTTGACCGATTGTAATAACTAATATTATAAATATGAAAGTGAGTGTGTTTGTTACAATTTCACGCCTTAACTACTCAATCGAACATCATGAAATTTTGCATAAACTTTGGCAGGGATACAAAAAAGTACATAGAATACCTTTTATCTGGAAAAAGTAGGGTTCCAGACAGAGAGAAATATAGCTTTTAATCTGTAGTCTATATTAAGGCGAGTGAAGCCGCGGGTAAAAGGTAGTTGTAGTATAAAACTATAAATACTGAATTTTTAATTTTACATTTCAACACAAATTTTTCATTGAATAGATTTGATTTCTCTAATAATAAATATTATATATATTACAGGTATCATAGTTTTCCGCGACTACCGAAACACGAAAATCTGTTCAGTATGTATTTGAAGGCGGTATACTTCTTTAAATTAATATTAAATGATTAAAATAGATACCATTGAATATAAAGTGCGACAACATTCAAACTGCGGGCTTCACAAAATCGTAGCGTCCAGCAGTGATATGTTTCTGCGTTCCGCTGTACGGTCGGCGAGAATTCTGATTTACGAACTATTTCCAACGACACAGCCGCCGACAACGGCCGACACCTCGTCCATTGCAATTAGAATCGAATAGATGCCTATTCGATGCAGCTCTACGATGCTCGTTATGTTACAAAATAATTAAACAAGGACGAAAAAGCAAGGTTTGTTTATTTTCGGTGTATCCGGAATGCTATGCAACACTATTTTTTTAAACTTTTTTAAAAATGTATGATCACAGACTTTTTCTGGCATATGCTTCCCTATTTAAATCAAATGTTGTGAATACCGTGTTATAAATACCATTTATACTTTTACATGCCTTAATTAAAAAGCTGTCATTTTCACATTACAAAAAACATACTTCAATTTTATTCATTTGTATAGATAGTGAGTGACAAAACAACAAAAACTACAATTTATGCATTTTAGATAAAAACTAATCATTTGATTGTCTATGATTGATATTATTGGATATTTCTTAAGTGCTATTGGCGTCGCATTACCTTTGTAGGTACTTAACGTTGGCTTATGTTTATGTTTTCCTTGGCAACGATAGAACATTTATCATTTATTTTTATCATACGAATTTTTATTTCATTTTATGGTATGTACGATTCTTGAGCCGGAAAAATAGATGTTTATTAATCCGTTATCTACAAACCAAAAAAATCACCAGTTAAAAAATATATGTATAGGCTATACATATTTTTATTAATGTACAAAACTCTACGTACGATACGGGAACAAATGCAAATTAGAGAGTTAAACATCGGTACAGTAAGGCCTCTTTAGCGCACGCAGTAGTATGCGATTATCTATTTTTATACGATCTCTGGAAATGCTGCCACAGAGCTATAAATCCACAAAAATGTTAATGTATTAATTCATTATCGTTTCAAAAATACTGTAGGTGCTAACAACTTTAGATGCAGCCTGGGCTTAACATGCCTTGCAAAAAGTTCGAGATAGACCGTTTTTGCTCGAAACGGATGGGTATCTGAAAACCGGCCATTACGAAAGCTGCGCTATAGAGCTTCTCGAGAGTACATACTAATTCTACGGACCTTTTATTGGAAGGGAAGTTTTAAGTACATAAATAGGATACGTAAAAATATGGAATTATTTTTCATGTCTCCCTTTGATGGTAAATGCGTTGAAACCGTACCCTTAAGCTGTAATTTTTCCCACACTACGCGCCCGATAAGATTCATTGGAAAATATAATCCAGACGTCGCGGTGGAAAATCGTTTGTATAGAATATTTACTTTTACCACCAGTTTTCTGAGGCAGTGGTAATCTTTGATGTAGAGCTTTTAAAATCCTCATATTTTAAGGTTTTTCCTCGTTCGATTGGTATTCTTAATAAATATATTCGTATAGGTAACAGTGTTACTTGAACTCAAGTTAACTGACAGTTTATCAACATTTAAAAACCACAAACTGAACTAATAGAGGCAGCAATTAAGATATGCTTACAATAATAAAAGGGATAACATTAATACTGTTTTTGTTACAAAATGGTATACAACAGCGTAAAACTATTGAGTTAAAATGCGTAATTCTTAATAAAAAACAAAAAGTAAAACAAATCAGATTCCACTTCATTTGTAATTCATTAATAGCACATTACATTTAAACAATTTAGGGATACATTGATTCAAAAGTAGACAATACAGTGATTATAGGTGTCGATTCCTTTCAACTGGAACTTAATTTATTTAAGGGTCGTGAATTTAATAGGCGTGTCTAATCTAGACGATCTATCGATGGCTATATAGACAATTCGTGTTATAAATAAAATAGAAATAAAGAAATTAGATATCAAACACTACACAGCAGAGACTAGAATGATGTACAACATTTTTCGTGTATTCTTGTTAATAGATTAAATGTTTGCGTTCAAAATTCATGTTTAAACAAAATAGATTTAAAATCTCGTTATTATAAATAATTTGTAAAAAAATCTAGCTATACCCGTGAAACAATCTCGCTACCTCATACAATCAGGGCAACATTACAGCAGTCTCCAGAGGCTCACTGCAAATTAATTTAATAAAATGAAATAGTATAATAATAGCATTATTTACAGGAGCAATTTAAAATTTTAAAACAATACGTGTATAGTTCAATATAAAATAATAATAACGCCGTTGTCGCCATAAATACGTAGCTTTGGATAAAGAACTTAACATAATCATTTATTCTGATGAGATAGGTGTATTTTATCTTTATCATGTGGCATAACATTATTCAATTGTGCATATCGCTGCTTAAATTAATTTTCTTTTTTTACAAAAGAAACTTAAAGTTAATTAAACAATAGATCAGTGATAAATCTCTACTAAAATTCTTATATCCTTATATATCATGTTTCGATTGTATGCTCTTTTCACTCTTACTGATTAACTAGAACGCCTCAAGGCGTTAACCCCGCCTATCACTGTATAACGATACATAATAAATAACCTAATCCCACAACTACTTAGCGAAACATCTTTAATTATTTCTCACAACATTCCGTTATCATGAAACCATCCTCTCAAATAACACCACATTAGTACGTACTTTCCGAACGCCAAAGAAATAGTTAGTTGACTAAATCTTTCGGGGACAGGAGAGTCGGACATATAATAGTTACACCGATAAAAGAACCACGATAAGAAAACTAAGAGCCGACGTCGCTCAACATTAATTACTGTCCACAAAAGCTACTCGCTTGTCAAAGAACAACTTGTGCTAGTGAATTGCGCAACTTGGGAGCTAGGGGACACACTTTTTTCTCGCCTTCTTTGACAGGAATGAGAGAGAGTAATACCCACGTTATAATTCCCTTTATCCACAACTTGCACGAAACTCGGGCTGAGTTTATTTAGCGCCTTTCCGTTCCGTTGTCCGCGAACGGTCGCGGTCGGACGCTGTGAGCGCAATGCGAAACTTTCGTGCCAAGTTGAGATTGAAAATGAGACTAAATTTCGCTAGAATTAAGATTTCCTCACATCCAACACTGAGAATTTTGTAATTAAACCAAAGCAGCTTGTGCACAGAAGGTACAGACGGTTGCACTTAAATAATACTTATTTGTATATTCTTTAGTTATTTTATATTCAAGACTAGCGGCCGCCCGCGACTTCGTCCGCGTGGAACATTGCAACATTACTTTATTTTTCTAAAATAAAAGATTTTTTCTAAAATAAAAGTACTCTAAGTTACTTCTTATTACATCAGCTACCTGCCAAAAAAAGTCCCGTCAAAATGCGTCCAGCCATTTCTGAGATTAGCCGGAACAAACAGACAGACAGACAAAAATTGTAAAAAATGTTATATCGGTTTATGTACCTACCGTATATTCATATGCATGTAGTAAAAAACGGTTATTTCAATATTACAAACAGACACTCCAATTTTATTTATATGTATAGATTGCCTACATACAATATAAAAAATAAAATTTGTTAAAAAATTTTTTTTCATGGTTCTGCCATTAGTAGTATTGAAAACGGTACGGTAGTAAACTTCTAAACGTGGTAAATAAGCCGTTTTTTAATATAATTTCTTCTAAATTCGGAGTATTGGCTTTTTTATTGATAAAACGATATGTTACATGAAAATAATAAATACCTATAAGATTAAGAATACCATTAAGAATACTAAATATTTTAAAAATTACTTATCATACACGAATAAATCCCCTTCGGACGCATTTACAGTGTTTGGTAATACTGTAAAATTTCAAATGTATCACATAGGGCGCCATGCATAATTATTATAAAGCTTAAAAACCATCACTCGACTGAAAAAATATAGTTCCTTAAAGATTAAAAACTGCAAAGCGATAACCCCAGACCATCTACAGAATGGTGTATTGTGATTTTACCATTAATGAAATGGGTTATCGAAAACAAATGTCTACTAAGCCTAAGTTTACTCCCGACAAATCAAGATTTTCTTGCTATATAGTTTTCAGATTTCATTATAATTTTCCAAGATACCACAAATTGGGGATTAAACAGGTATTATCAAGAACCCTCTTACGAATTTTTATTGCAAACGGTAATGTTAGTACGTGAGGCTTCTTTTCTTAACAATTATTATCTGACAATAATAACATCACATTCCGGCTGCGTAAATGGCCCATTTCTAATTGAAACGCGTCCAGCAATGCGCTAATATTTTAATTAACAGCCCACAATCCAATAAAACGAGGAGCAAACGCGAGATAACATCTCTTTCAGTACTCCCCACAAATTCGTTATCTTCGGCGACATTCCCCAAAATCAGCTTTTCATTAATTGCACGGACGTTATCTTTGGTTTACGTACTCCGTCACTGACCCTAATGTAGCATTGACGCTGATCCGACAGAAGATTAATTTATTAGCTGTTGACCGAATAGCCGCTTCGAGTAGAAATTGACTTAGTTATTAGTGTCATATTTTCATTTATAGACATCTTTACAACGCCTGGATTTATCGTTTCCTATTAAACTCGACGCCACGTTTAATACACGACAAAATTAATCTTATTAATTTTCATAATTGGAAGTAATTTATTTATGGCTTCACCATCCGTCAACATCTTTCAAGTACGCCGCAATGGATTTTCGAGGTGTTTGAATGACGCCCCTTTAAATTATGTTGTAATTGTATTTTGTAGAATATTATTAAATTATCTGTACATTGATTAACTTTTCGCTTATATATAGCAACAAATACACTTTGGAGTAACTTTTACTGTCAGTTAAACAAGGTATATTACGAGGAAAATCTGTCGCTATAGACGGGATAAGAAACTCCTATTAACTCTCAATCGGATTCACGCAAATGTTAGTTGGAGAAAAAGTCGGCGCTAAACTGTTTACATGGGGACGTGATCACGTGATCGAATGTAATCCTGACCGGCGCTGTGCCATTTCCGTGCAATTACGTGACTTAGGTAAAGGCCACACAAAACTTGATAGAGAATAGAAGAGTATCGGTTCTCTATCATTTGATCGAATGAAGAATAATGCGAGAGAAATGTCGTAGAATGTTTAGCGAGGATTATCTTGTTATCTTATTTAAATCTACTTAAACACTGAATGTTATTCTTACTTCTTCTTTCTCACACTCTAAATAATTTATTGCAAATTATGAAAAAAAAACGTATATACCTGAACATCAGATAACTACTTCATTTACGACTTGCAAGTACATTTCGTCATTTCGTTCGCGGAAATTAAAAATGCGCTCAATGGACCGCTAATACTCTCGCTGTTCAGAACCATCAATAGGAGTTAATTAATAGATGTTCCTGGTTTGTCCGCAACCGTAATCACAAGAATTAGCTATTCCGTGATTCCGAAGGTGACTATCACTTGTATACTGACTTATATTCTTACTGTAATTCTAAATGAGTAAATTTAAACAAAACATGAAATAAGGTAAACCCATCCAACTATCGAGCAGAATGCATGTAACTCTGAGAACTAATAAGATTAAAATATCACAAAAAACATCAAAAAATAAGATTTAAACATCCGTAATAATTGTAAAAGCTTTTTAAGACATTCGTTTGATAAAAATAACAATCACTAGATATTCCTGACTCAGTTTGTGTCAATGATAATATGGTAAATGTCAGTGAAAGTATTTGCTAATTATGTAATGCCTTTTTTAATCGATTTTAGGACTGCTGTTTTCGAATGATAGAACTATCATTATTATTCTTAAATAATAGCAAATATACATGTTGCTTTGGCAATGGTTGAGAAGTATTTATGGACTCTCGATAAAACTAAGAGTCTGATCAGGATGGTCTACCTATATTTTCAAAAAGCTGTATTAAACAGCTGACATTTCCACTGAAAATGTTAATTTCTAAATCGTCACGTTGGGTTAAATTCCTTCAAATGGAAAGTCCCGGTAATGTCTTTAAAGTAGTGATAACCATATTGTACAAAATTACTTAAAAAATTAACTCTGTAATTACAGATCACTTTCCTTATTGTCGATAATCTTAAATTAATTCCAAAAGATGTTTTTATTATATTTTATTCAGTAAAATTCTACCATCTGCATAATATCCCATACTAATGTGGTTAAATTAATATTAGAAACAGAGAATCAAACCTGTTGTTCACGTTGATGATATGTACTCAGTGTACAAAGCATTAAATAAAATGTGTTATTAAATTTTAATATTAAAGCTTTAGATAGTCGGCTGTGCTTAACAGCCTCCCGAGGTGAGTTATTTCCATCTCAAGATCAGAAGTTAGCACATATTTTAGACGACCGTTTGGTGCAACGGTAGCGAACCTGCCTTAGACCTGGGTTCGGATCCCGGAAGGGACAGATGCTCGTAAGATAAATACGAGCATTTGTACCTGAATCATGGGTGTTTATATATATTTCTATGAATATTAAATATCTACGTATCATATATATATGTGTATCCTTTACCCTAGTATCCATAAAAACAAGCCTTACAGTGCTTACTTTGGGCTAGGCTAACTGGTGTGAGTGTAAGAAATATTTATTTATTTTTACTTTATTTCTATTCAGGCGTGTCTAAAGGTTCATATCTCGGACCTTTGCTCTTCAACGTATTTGTAAACGACTAAAATTAATACTTTCATTCTTCGAAGAGCTTTTTATATGCGGACGATAAAAATATAAATAAAATAATGAAACCTGTTGCCAATAGCACAGATCTTTAATCAGATATAGAGGCATTAAAAGAACATTACAATAATTTATTATTATTAAATTTTCTTAAATATTATTAAATGTTACTATCGCCAACATAAAAAACAAGTTATCTATGATTAATTCTTTAATAATGAAACAGTGTATTTTATTAAAGAGACCCTTTTTTTAGGTAATCATATTCGCGATTAACTCGTTTACCCAGCTTATTGTCACTGATTACAAATACAGATCTCGGAAGTTCATTTTAACGTAGGAAAGACATATTCACGCTGTAAAATCCATTAATGGAGATACGTTAATAAATTAAAACGGTTCACGCGACTTCGTTTTCTTGAGCTTTTGCTTTAATTATTTAGTAATCTGTGTAGAGCGATAAAGTGTAAATACTTTAGTGACTTTATAATTTCGAAATCAAACACAATTTACATTATGTTCACATAAATTACAGCACAAATGCAATCCAAAAATAAAACAAATCTAAAAAGTAGTAAAAATAAATAAAGTTATTCAATCAATAAAAAAAAAACTCTGAGTTACAAAGTAATTATTATTTATTACTTATTACATTACGCCGCATTACTTATTAGCCTACAATAAATATTTCTTAATGTTTGGTATAAATCATTATTTCAAAATTATTACATTACTTTATCAAATAAAAAAATTTTGCAAAATTTCAATGCCAGACAACTCGAAAGAAGCTTGAATGCTTGAACTTGCGCGTCCTTATGATTATTAAGCCTGCATTAGGTAATTGCATGGAGTATATACTTATTTTAATAATTATATAATTTTAAACCAGACTCTTTCAACAATATGAAAAGAAAAATAGATTTTATATAAAGACGCCAACGGAGTGTTTCCCCAATTACTTGTTCACCTGCGTAGAACTAAAACCAGGATTTGATATTGGAAATCTTTAGTGAACCGGTGCACTTCAGTTCACTGTTCATTTACCGCTAGCACTAAATGCCAAAGTCAAGCTAAAGTTTATAACTTCAGACTGACAGCTGGTTAACACAAATTGAAATATTGTGGTTTTACGACGATTAGTACGAACGATTGGCTAATTGTTTCATGTAATAATACTGTTAGATGCCATGCCAAACTCGACTGGTTCTATTACATATTTCTGAGTGCAGGTACAAAATCTTTTTATGAATATTTAAATTCATAGGCTTATCTAGGCACAACCCTTTTACAAAAACATTCGAGTGATATATTTTTAAAGCTATGGGTAACAGCTTACAAACTGAATACTATATCAGAATAATGTTTAATGTGTAAGGTAATAAAATGAATGGTAATTGTCATCATTTTACAATTTGATATTATTTCCTTTTCTTTTTAGTCAGTTTGATTTTATTGGCAAGGCAAAGTGTAATTTAGACTGATATATACTGGCAGGGCATTTTGCTTTTTAATAAAATCTAATTATAAATTCATTTTCCATTTTTAATTTACAAATTACAGATTAGCACAAATATTTTTAGAATCATCAATAACTAATGGCTAAGACCTCGGTTTACTATTGTCGTCGAATCAGGAAGGTCGCTTAATTACCTCCTATTGTAATTAACTTATGAAGAGAAACGTTTCCGTGGCCTTTTCAGAGTATTCTTGATTCTTACATGAGCAAACTGCAAAAAAATATGAGTTTCCAAGTCATGAATAGGGTAGTGTTTACTGTAGATTTATACTTACCTTATATTTAATTCTTTTGTATTTTAAATGTTTTACTATTTAGGTTAAGACATTTATTACACTTTTGTACAGTTCAGTGTAAGTTAAGATGTGAAGTTTAAGATGAAAGTAAACGTAAAGATAATCAGATTAATTTGTACCTCATGAAATAAATATTTACTATTTAGAAGGATTTTATTATTTACGAGATCTATGAACCTTTAGCTGTATCTAATTAACTCCCGAGCTCTTGGAGTAGAATGCGTTAGGATGTTGCAACACAGAATTCCGCCGCCAGCTTTGACCACGCTATGACTTCAGCAAACTATGTGTCTTCCGGCAAGCGCCTTCAAGAGTTTCCGCAACGCTTCACCAAGTCTACTCGCTTCGAAATCGACTAGGTTTAATCTTTAAGCAATATTAAATTTTCCCATCAATTGTTTAGTGACTGTTAACTAACTTCACAGTGGTATATGTATGCGCTTACCTAATCAATTTTGATTTTCATTCTTTACAAAAGAACAAAGGGGGCGTGGAAGAAATAGCGCCACTTATTAACGATATCTTTACATATTTACATAAACAAAATCTCTCTCGAAATGAAGTCGGAGTGCAGTTGTATAAAGAACAAATTGATGCCTTCATCGAAACCATAAATAAACTTAGTAAGTCCCAAACACGAGCAGCTATGAATCACCGCCTCAGCATGCAGTGTTTATGAGTGCAGTTGATGTCTGCGCGCATAAATCCCGCGGTCGCTGCCAAAACAACGTGGTCTATCATTCCACTCTCGGGGTTTGGATTACTACTCAAAATTACTAAACTTAAACTTCAAATTACAGAGTTTTGAGCAATAAAATTTTTAGAATAAATATCAATACTTGGTCAAACATTTTTATAGGTAATTGGTAATTAATATCTACCTACGGCACAGCAAAACAGTCGATATATAATTTTGACTATGATTTAAACCGGCGGTGTATCTGTTCCTTCATAATTTTTTACTACTTATCTTCATTTGACAATTGAGGTATCATTGGAAGCATCGTGATCAACATATGTGACATCTAATTCATATATGTGTATATTGTTTATTTAATAAACTACAAATATTGGTTAGTTCGTGCATGACTATTTCAGATGAGAATATTTTCTTGTTTCATATTTTTTAGAGTGTAATTTTTAAATAGTCGGGATTTTGTTTTTTTATCAAAAAGTATCTTTTATATTGGTCGGTGACTACAATTAGTTATATAAAATTGTACAGATAATATATACCGTATACGGATTTGGTAACTTAGTAAATAAATTAAATACATTATCTGTAGGTGAACACGTAACCTTTCGTGGAAATTATTAGTTTTATTGAATAATGCTTAGAATAATCTACCAAATTATTAATATTAACCTTGTTACCTTACCTATGTACTTATTTATAAATAAAAAACACTCAACTGGTAATTTTATCTAGATAACTGAATTAAAACAAACCATACGAACAAAATAGGCCAACTTAGCAAAGTAAAAACACAACAACGTTCCATATTCTCCTTACTTATTAACGCTTCAAAAACCGTAGTAATCTCAAAAATGTCTCAACGAAACCGAGCAACTTCTTTATGTCCACACAAGAATTTTTATACAGGGCAATGTTTTAAAAGTTAAAATAAAAATGTACCAAACCACCTGTAGGAGCATATCAAAACAGTCGGCTTAAAACGTAGTGGTGCACAAAGCGTACCTTTTTAGAGAGACTGCGACTGAAATTTCGAGAGTATTTCCGTGAGACGGGCAAAGGCGCCGCAAAAATGTGAAGAATCGCAAACCTCGCCCGCCTCTGCTAGTGTTGCCACAAAAGTTGCGACACTCAAGGGACAATATAAGAAAAGTGGAGACGACAGATAGACAATATAGCAACCAAAAGAGAACAGCCGGTTAATCTCGATTTCTATTTCATGAAAAATGAAACGAAAAAATAAGATTCGATGTAATAAATATACTAGATCGATACAGTCGCTAAGCATAAAGCTTCGCTAGCACCATATTGGAGCGGAGCGTAATACTAAAAAAAAAAATAATGTTTTGTAAATTTTAAAATTCCATAAGTATTCCAAAAAGCACGCTCTTTTTATTTCAATGGGAAATCCCATAGACCCAATGTTTTTGGTCATAACTGTTTTATTTTTTGAACTTCAAAATTGGGTCTCCGTCGCAATCTGATCCTAAATGTGTTAATTCGATTTCACACAAAAAAAAATCGGTTAAGAACTCGGGAAGTTATGGCGTAAGAGACATTGCGTCATTAAAGCTGATCCACGGGAGCTCCGCTCCAATAAACTTGAAATTTTGACAACTTTGACAAATGGAAACGTTAAAATGGAAAAAAAAGAGATTAGTTCTAACACTTTAGCGTCCATGCTTTAAAATCAAATACATACTTTTACAGGATTACAATACGAGGTTATTCCCATGTTTGTATTTAATCGATTCATAAATCATGTTCCAAATAAATTGATCGTCTAGGACGCGGACGAAACATAAGACGGCATTAACACACTTATAACAATTATTGCCTAAGTCATCCTGTGAATCAAGATGTCAGGATTAAATAAAAAACAAAGAACGTCTTCCGAAATTGGCAAAAATGATCCATTTCAAAGAAAAATGTATATTCAAGAATTATATCAGATTATTATAATAAATAAAGTATGCTTTTAATAAATATAAAATATGCTGTATGTTTTATGAAGCGTAAGGTATTGTGCCGAACCATCACACATTTTCTATTGGAAATCAACTTGACACCATGTCGCTTGTAACATTTATCATTACAGTCTAACAACAGTCATTTATTTACACGAACGTCGGAATAACCCATTATTCAATGGGAATACTTACCTAACAAAATAACATTAGTAGGTATACATTCTATAAATCATAAATATTTCTGTTATACATGATCAAAGTAACTTCTAGAATTGCAAAGTCTTTGAAACGCAATAAAGTATTGAGCATTCAATGGCTTCCGCCTTTGTGATACATACATGATAAGTATGTCAAAGTCACTTCATTTAGTTTATTGATAAAACAAATTAAAAGTTAAAACTTCTTTTAAAATTCAAGCTTTTAATTAAATACACTTAAAAGAAAAGAAAATAAACTTTAAATCTTTTACTATCAACTTATAACGTCATTACATAATTTATATGATGTAAAAGCTTGTCGCGACACTAAATTTATTTTTTACTTTTTAGTTATCGCTGGTTACGTTTCTCAGTCTGTTCATCTCATTCATCTCATCATTGTTGCAAGGTCGTTCGCCGGTTAATTTTGAACAGTCTAGCTCTTCAATAAGGAGACTTTCTAATGATGTTACTCTACTTAGGGCCACGTATGCTTGACCAGCAGTAAAGAGCTTGGAACCTAAGTATACTACGGCATGGTCGACAGTACTACCCTGTGTTTCTTGGACTGTGCAAGCCCAACATAAAATAATTGGCAGCATTCTTTGTTCTACAGTGCGATGACTATATTTTGCCGACAATTGTAGTCTTGGGTTGAATGAGGTAAACACCATCTTTACCAAAGTCTATACCGACGCTCTTGTGCTTTGTGCTCTCCGAAAGCAGGGCCATATGATTTCTGTAATATGTCATATCATCAGATGGCACCATTCACCAGGCCTTTGGACACATCTACATTATAAGGCAACATCACCTTGGCCCCAAAGAACTCCTTAGTATCGTCCTCTATATTTCTATAACTGTAACTCCTTATTTCTAACTGCTCAAGTAGCCCTCCTGTTTTGTTTTTGTCGGACGATATATATAATTTAAATTTATTTAAATTTTATAGTGAACTCACATTCTTTTTCGAGCTATACTTAGCAAGCCATTTCAATTGATACCCCTATTGTAGGAGTGCAATAAAATTAACTTGTCTAGTCTGCCATCTTGGGTGTTCCGCCATGGTGGATTTAGAATGACGTCACACAGTTAACAATGCATTGTCATCCAAACTAAATGTGTATACATAATTTCAGCTCAATCGGTTGAAGATATCTGCTTCAAAATTGAGTTGCAATATTTCACCCGAACAAACATACGTTGCAAGATAAATAGCAGCTTGTAAATAGAGATTACTTTGACTGTTTTCTTAAGATTATGATTATTTATACGGCCAAAGTTCCGGTTCCCTGTACAGAATAAGTCATCACAAGAAGAAATTAGTAAATGACACGTTAAAATTGATTAATATAATTAAAAAGGGATTTCTTAATTGCGTTATTATCATCTAATGTAGAAATACATTTTAAACAGTATTAAATATTATTCCAGCCACAACTAGGGTTTCGTTCGCACTGAAAGCTTTTTATTGTGAGCAACGACTGATATCATAATTTTAGGTAAACTTAAAATATTTTGCTATTGAAACAGTTGATGATGATGCAAGCCATAGCATACTATGAGGGGAGGGACTTAATATTACCATCAAAGCTTGGCCAATAACGAACTTAAAATAAGACAGATTGTCCTACCTTGGCGGGATGTGTGGCAGCCCCACCTTAAGCCGCCTCAGTCGCAATTCGGAAATAATGCTGGCATTTATTATTCGTACTCGTTGTCGCAATACACGGTATACATAAAGGGGCAAATTTCATGTACATCGCATTATTAGCTGCCAAAAAATAGACGTTAGATTATCACCCCCAAGACAGAAATTACTTAGAAAGTAATGAATAAAGTTATGAATAATCTACTCACCGTTTTGATGTGTGTACACTTTTTTAATTTAATTATTAATATTAATTTGGCATCCACAAAAACTAATGAACTAAATACTGAACAGAAATCATAGTTAAGAACATGGGGATGTCATTGTAGAGACAAAGTCATCAGGCGTTTATATTTAAGAAATCATTGAAATGAAAGTTCATTAATAGGTAACAGTAGGCAGATTAAAAAATGTCACGGTAAATTCCGATAAGAACTTATTCTAGTGTCTATTTAATTTTCCATTGCAATTGTTATCGAAAATATTTTTTTACCTATGGAGAAGTACCTTCGCTAAGCGCTTACCGCTGTATAGCCATTACAGTTATGATTTATATGAGTTCGTCGGTTTAGTGGCGTGCGGTAAGAATGTTTTGTTCCTTTCACGTGGCAAGTTTTAATGAGCGAACTTTAAGGTGAAACTAGCCAACTCAAAGTAATGGCGCCTACCGGGCCGTCAGACTAACGAACTTTTGCGCCTGATAATGATGATATGCGAGAAGCTGCCGTGTAAAAATATGAATTCCAAGTTACGCAATTTAATTTGTTGCCAGTAGGAAGTTTCCGTGTGTGCTGCTTTTAAGAAAGTTTTTCGCTTCTGTAAAGTGATAAAGAATAAAAAAGCTTTATCTCTTTGTTATAGTCTTGCATTAACAGGGCATTAATTTTGTTGAAATCCTTCACACACTCGTCTGCATGCCTTCTCTTTCTTTGTAGTATTTTAATACAAACCATTTTAGTTATTATTTATAATACCTCTACACACTAAAAGTTTATTTATATCGTTTTTGTCCAGACTTCGACAATTACGTAATCAATCGACTTGTCAAATTTAACATCAGATATATAAATAATAAAGTATATTGGTAAGTACAAACTTGAAGTTAATTTATAAAGCTTTCGGCGTACTCTAAATTAAACTAGTTCATAATTCCACATTATGAAAAGAGAGTTAGGAAGTATCCAAAACCTTTCCAATATCATATAAAAGGCGCATGAAATCAATTTGCTAGCAACAAAGGCACATAACCGTTCAATAAGCAAATAAACATATTGTACGAGCTTTATTAGTTTCATTTCAGGGATTTTGCCTCATCATGCGCCCTTTGTTACTATACATATAAAAATTGACGACACGTTATAGCTTTTTTTTGTAAGAAATACAAAAATGATAGTCTAATAAATTGATGATGAGGCTTTGGTATGAAACTAGAATAATAGAACTATGAAACCAAAAAGAATGATTAATGCTACTAAAATTATTGATATGCAAACCTTATATTATGTAGAAAAGCTATGAAAATATTCATCTTTCGTATAATTATATACTATATTATGAATGTAAAATGAATAGGGCAAAATTAGTCAGTCCGTTGTTTACTCAATTAGCTCAATTAACGACGTCTACTAAAATATTGAGATAGAAGCTTTCAAACAGTAGATGTTTTAATTAGCTAGACAGCCATTCTTATAGATCTATCGTTAGATATAGTATGAAAATTATGTGTCTAACTAGTTTTGTTTACTATATTAAACTTGCCGTTGTAAAACTAAAGGGTATAGTAATATTTACGTATTCAGCGACACGAGAAAATACGGAATAGAAAGGAGACATAATAAACAATGATAACCGGTCTAACCTTGAACATAATTCAGTAGGCAGAAAAGTTATGATATAACTCATGTGCGTAAAATACGTGGGCAGTTTTTCTCACACATAAATATATTCCAGAGGTGAAACTTGCAGTTCTCTAGGCGGGAGTCGGGAACTTTCAAGATATTTTCTATTTGTCCCGTTCAGTGGGGACGCGAAGTAAAATAATACTAATGTATTTTATATGACAAGGGATAGACTCCTCAGGTCTACATTAGAACTTTTTGGAACAACTTTCTTTCTTACGACTTTTATAATGGCACTAGACTTTTTATAAAACCTAACTATTTACTTTTATCAATGTGGATAGATAAATTAATAAGCTCAATAGGGTATTTGACAGATTTTCGTAAAGTACTTCAAAATGTTCTAAAGTCGCTAAAGATACGCTTGACAAATCTTTCTCTTATATTTAGAGCCATTTTAATAACAAAAAGATAGTTTTAATAATTACATTTTGTATTTCCCGCTGAAACGCTAGGTCACGTGACAAATCAATTACGTGAAGTCACGATGTAATAGTTTTTATGTAAACAATACGTGAGAGATTAGTTTTTCGTTCATGATTCTTTAAAAAAGGCTTCAAAGACATTTTATTTATTACATCGTGACGTCACGTGCTCTGATTGGTCGTTGAGACGTTTCGTGTAAATGATGCACAGATTCAAAAACTCTAATTTTTATTTAGGAAAATAAAATATTTAATAATTTTTATTTGTAATTTAAGTCAAATATTATTAATTAGGACCTTAAATTCTATAGTGTTCAATACAATACTTATTTATTTGTCAACTATGTCAAATACCCTATTGTTCGGTTATTACTGACGTCAAATCCAACATAACGGTAGCAATGCTTGATAGGGACACCTTTTTGATGGCCGTTTAGTGTAAAGGTGCATATATATTGTTGTTTTGTCACGTTTTTTCGGCTGCGTGTTATTCATTTGTTCAATTTATATTCATTACCTACTCAGAAAAAAGACGCCACTTAGAAAACGTTTACACAGTAAGCTTCAAAAATATTTTTCATTTTGGCAGTTCCTTTCTTATTTACGATTTCTCATAGCAGTTTCTTAATTACTTCACCTATATATTTTACGGTACAGTTGTAGGCATTTTTAAATGGCTACAAAAGAATGTTGAGAATTTTGGTAGAATTAGTGCGAGAGACACCTTTTATCAACGAATAACAAACTTTGATATGATATCTCGAACGTGCTTTTTGTAGAATAATAATAACTTTGTCACCACTTGTTGTAGTATGTAGTGTACTGCAGTCTTAAGTTATAGAGGTTGGATTTTGAAAAGAGGCCTAAAGGGCAAGTACCTACAGTCGACAGTAATTCAACTACATACTAGAAAAAAAATCAAAAGAATATGTTCAGAAAAAGAATTCAGAAGATATAAGAAATGTTCACAAATTTGAAGCTATAGAGACCTACTACGTAAGGAAAACTTATTGGCAATCTAAGGTAATGTTTTTAAACGCTGGGTTATTTTATGATCATGCTAATATTGTTTTCCATATGGATCAAAACACTATAATGCTCAGGAGAAGACTGTTGCGATTACAACACATCCTTGAATACGCATTCTTATATAACTTTAAACGCTCATCACACACCACATGCAACGAGTACATAAAATTGGGTTACCTTTAGGAAGAATCGCTACCCCCACCATGCGACCTATAATTTCAATCAGAATAAAATAAAATTTAATTGAATACTAGAAATGACCTCACGAAAATTATTAATATTTCGAGAATAATAAACTTTTGTACTATGGTACCACTATTAAATGTATTTTATAAAAGGTGTATTATTGAAATATAATAACAGTGCTTCTGGTGAACAGAATGAAAGGTGCAAAAAATGTGAAAAATAATCACTATCTTTATTCCAAAAAAATATGATTCAGGAAACGTTTTTAAATTAATAGGGACGCAATAAGTATTATATTTTTTCATTTTTATATTTCAATAAATATTTTTATAATGTTAATATTAAAAATATGTTAGGATTTTTTGTATTTGCCCGAAAACTTGGTATATCCAAATACGGCATCATAAAATGTATTAACACCACCATGAAAGGACGACGATGACGACCTCCTATCTCAGAGTAAACAGGACTGGAGTAGCCATTAGTCAATTTCTCGTACATATTTTTCTGCCATTTTTTGCGGGGGGTGAGGTTACTACTACATTCAATGCCAGCACACAGGAACAAAAACTCTTTGCGTGTTTACAAACGCACACATGCATAATACGACAAACATATTTAAAATACACGCACACGTGCTTAAAATAGTGCCATTGTGTGAGAAGTGACATGACATAGCAAGAGAATATCGATATCGATAAATCAGTTTCGTTCAATGAATGAATGTATTAACTTTGCGTAAGTATTCCTACATTATTTATTAAAAATTAAATTAAATTAATGATGATATTACACGCTACAACAGTCAGTTTCAAGGGCTATATCCATAAAATACAAATTGAAAATTAATAGTTTATTGCATTTAAAAGATATTTACAATAGGTGTTATTATATATATAGAATTTAATGTGGACCCTTTCGCGTATAACCATAATGGAAAGGAGGAACACTGAAAAATTATTTTTAACAAAGCGATAGTGAATATAGTTAGTTTTCTCAGATTTTTACTTTGACCGATTGATTATTTGTATTTTTTTGCGATTTGCTTACATCACCTTTTGCAGGTATTTCCTTTTCAACTTATTCTATAACCTAAAATTAATACATTTAAATGTAATAAACTAAAACTGTTATAATATAACATGTTAATATCTATTTGAAACATAACTAGTTATATAATAAACTAAGAGGATCATTCAAGAATAACGTTGGCACAGCATGGGCAACTAATCTTCATCTATTGTTAGATAATTTTTGAAACTGAGACTGCTCAAAATGTATGGATCATATAGTACTTGTTCTTGAAGATGCCCAAGATGCCCTATTACCTATTACAGCATGAATCCATTTTTTTCGTATGCTGTTTTCTTTAGGAAAACTGAATATGAAAAATTAGATGTTTCCGGGCATGTCAAAGCTTAAAGTATAAATACCAATAATTAGTATACCGCCTAGGGGCAGAGTATATTTGCCTGAACTACACATACCGATCATTTCTAATTTTAATACTGCAATACTATCTTCTAATAGCTTTCATTTATGTATAAAAGACTTTTGGCACCACATACCTTATCTTGAAGTATTGCAGTTGGACAAGCCGGTTTTTAAAAGGAGCTATAAATGCTACAATATTAATAAAAAAACTTAACTTAAATGTTGACGATGACATTTAGCTATTACCATACTAAAATGTCATCAAAATCCGTCGCGTAGTTTTTGCGTGATGCGTGCTCAAACATACATACAGACAGACAAAATGTTCAAAAATTAGTGATTTCGCTTCCTCTACTCTCATTACTAGCCATTTGGTTTAAGGTGGACTCGACCTGTTTTATTCTATATCTTTACATTTTTATTCTCGTATGTATAATATCGCAGGTAAATAGTATAATTCCGCACTTTACATACGGCGTCATCAGTTTAAAATCACATACCTTATTCTTATTTGAAATCATCATTAATACCTGGTAATAATTACCGAAACAAACTGTAATTTATCTAAGCTGTGTTTTATTATCGTTAAGAAAAAGAACTAAGAATAGGGTATGTGTTTTTTAAACTGATGACGCCGAATGTAAACTGCGGAATTATACAATTTCCCTGCGACATATGGATTTAAATTAAAAATACATATTTTCAATTTAAGTATGTTACTTGCATTCATTCATTACTCAGTCGTAAAATCACAATATCGATGAAGTTGACATCACTATTGTGCAAATAAATATTGTACAAATTAATAAGGGTTGCTGATTACAAAATAAAAACAATTTGTCCTGTGGCTCGAAAAAAAATTTTGGTTTCTCGGAAATGATCGGGTGTGCTGGTTAGGCGATGGTACCCTTTTAATCGTGCTTTTTTTATGAAGTCAGGGACACTGTAAGTATATACAGCATTAGTACTCTTAATGTTTAGGAGCGCCGCCCAGCATGAATAAAAGGGCAAATAGTTTGATTATTATTTTAATTTATTATTTTATTTATTATTTTATATTTCCATGTTGTGTGGCAAAGAATAGGCTTCAAGCAGCCGCAAAAGTGTAGGTATGTACTTAATACTAAACTAAAGATAAACACGCAACGTACATTGTTAAAACGAAATAATAATTGGTAATTAATTAATACTAAATTACAGTTATTTATTACCAACAAACTTTTTCTAATTTTTGTCTTAATTAATTGAAATGCGATAATGGTCAACCCTAGATAGTCTCGTGGGGAGTGCGGCCGTGACGTCTTCAAACGAACTTTGAGCGCTAAATTTGAAATTGTAGTCTGCTAAAACATGAAATTATGAATTAAATAATAATCAAATCCTAAAAATTATACTTACAAATGAAAGGTGACGCCATCTTTTTGCATACTAGATATTTTCGATTTTTTTTTTTACAGTAGAAAACAGCACAGGCAGGCTTTTTCGTGGGAGCTCTGCACGGTAAGACGTTCTGATTATTATGATTCTAAAATGGCGGCTCAACTAGTTTTATATAACGCACAGGCATCCGATGCTTGTGCATTTGGCAGAGGGGTAATGTTAGGCAAAGGCTACTCCAGTCCTGTTTACTCTGAGCCTCCTTTATATGGTTGGTCGTTGATGTTATGTTTTTTGTTTTGAATTTATATGTCAAGAGTATTTATCTCATTTCAAAGAATTATGTCATGAAACTTACAATATTATGACAATGAACTATCGTTATAGCTATAACATCGCAGTATACAAACTGCGGTAGAAGTTACTACCAAACGATGACGCGTTACGCCCCAATAGTGTTCACTGAAACAATTACTTGGCGAATTAGCGCCCTTCATTGTAGGGCTGTGACAATTCTCACATTAGTAAAACAACTTTCCAGTATTAAACAAATATTGAAATATATATCTGCGACGATCACTGGCAGAGGAAAAACCCACCATTTCCCACCAATAGGTTTGAATCTATAGTAATGTGTTTTGTCAATTATATAATAAATATAGAATTACAAATATACTTAAAATGCAATAATTTGATACAAACAATATTTCTCATTTCTAGCGCTAAAATACTAAATTTAAAAGCTCAGTTGTATACCATGTCTTGGAGTAAAAAAGCGTTTCAAATATTGATTATGTGATGCCACGAGACAGACAAGATAATCTTAACACAGTCTTGCACAACCCTAAGTAACTTGGCATATCACATCAAGCTCCGCGTATACAATTATTTGGTAACAAGCACAAGACGTGGATGTGCCATTGCAGGGTTGTCACGCGATGTCGCGTGTCGCCCAGGTAGCTCTAATGAACACGTAATTACGTCCCTCTGATTACTCCGGCCAGGACTGACGAGGCCGACTTATGCGAGATGTAAAGGAAAAAGCCTTTTGTAGTGAAAGAAATGCAACTACGTCTTTTGTTCTCATCATATTTTTTTAATGGCGATTGTTTCACGCTGAATGTGATTTTTTATTTAAATAGTTTGATATAAGGCGGGCATTACTACAACGTCTGCTGCAATTAAAAGTATTATTGTTTTACAAACTTATTATTGCATAGCTTCTTAGCCATTAGTGCCATGGCAAACTAAAGCGAGTACTTCTGTAAGAACTTAACTAATTTGTTAAACTGAATGAAATCGCTTAAATCATCACCGCAAAAGGTGTAAGTGATATCTTGTTTCATTATGTGATATCAATTCGTTTTAATCGTAACACAATAATAGGTATTATCGTTCCGTGCTCTTTGTATTTAAATAAGTTTCATCATTTACATAATTTAAATATTGCTAACGTAAAGGTTGTGAAACATTAGGTACTTGTACTTAATTGTGAAATACTTTTTACCGGTTAGCAAGATGACTAAACATGGCTCCAGAAAAGTATTCACTAGGGGACAAATGCGCGACTCGTGTCGCTAACAGTTGACGGGCGAAGTTAGGTGTCGCGCGACGTCGGGCGATGTCAGTGACATCTCCAGACATCTTGTGTTGCGACCTTTTACGTCCATATTACATTACATTTAAATCATACCGTAAAGCGAGACGGCGACAAGAATGAGCCGAACTAAACTTGTCGTGCGACATCGACCGACGCCCCGCGACTTCGCCCAACATCTCTTGCGACACATGTCCCGTGATATTTGTTTCCTAGTGAATATGAAGCTTAACACGCTTTGTAAGCCCGTAAAAGACTTTCATTTCAATGAGTCGACACGAAATTTAATAAGATAATAAGGGCATATATAGTTATAAAATATTTGCAAGATTTTAATAATTTTCATATTTTACTCTTTTACAATGCCTTAATGAGTTCCATCTGCATCTTTGTAGTGTTTTTCAGATTCTAGCATAAAAAGAAATAATTATTATATCTCTGTATTACAATTTGTTCACATTTCATAGCATATTTTGTATTTTGATAGAGTGTCAAAAACAGCCCATATCATATCTAAACTTATATCTTACATACTATCAAGATATCGGTAAGCATCTGTCTACCCTAACGTATTTGTTCGAAGAGACAGCAGTGTGGTGTATAAAAATGATAGCAGGAATATTTTGAAGATTTCTTTTGTTCTAAGGAAGCTAATCACGAAAAAAACTTAGGTCATGTATTGTGACATGTAGCAACGGGGAAACATATAATGGAAATAAGAAAATAATACACTTTTTTATTTTAGTACTTTCGTCACAAAAAAGACATCTTTACATTAAACAAAAACAGATTACGGCTGTAAAAGATCATATTTTAAAGATGCGTAATTATTTCATCACCGATATAATACTGATTGACATAATTACGGACGTCTAATTAGCGTCGAATGAAGCCCATATAAAACTGAACCTCCCTCATTGTGTTTAACATAATGGTGCGCGTTGTAAATATTAACTTGGAATTATACAATAATAAAGCTATAGTCCGTTTTTTTAACATTAGAAAGAACAAAATTTTACTTTATTGTACACATATAATGTAACAAGCAAAACGTAACATCGTGAAAAGTTTACACTAAAAAATACCTTAAGAAGCAGAAGTTGCAAACTTGTGGATCGAAACGTTGGTCAGTTTGACACGACAAAATTAAAAAGTACATACCGATGTTGTAATACGTACCATATTAGATGATTTTTAAAATGGTCGCTTAACATGGCCGCCATTTGCAACAATAGCGGCAAATGTCAACGTTACTGGCATCACGAAAGCGATTGCGAGTACCTGTGCATTTTTCTGTTATGACTATTTTCTTTGGTTTATTGTTAAGTTTCTATTGTTTTTGTTGAAGTTTTTTGTTAAAAGTTTTTGTTGTTATTTGTTATTTAATCTGTTCAACAATGGACGAGCCTGAAGCCGGTCCAAGTGGACTCCAACACAAGGTTAGCCACCACTGCTTCTTTGTTTACATAATTTCTAATGCTAAAAAAATGGACTATAGTAGTATTACAGCTAATCATGGCACCTTCGTGTGATGCCCCGTGAAGACAATCAATAGAGACCATACACGACTTCGGTATAATTATAATTCTATGATGTATGATACGAGGTGATTTTACATACCGCACCGGAGGCAATTTAATTTAATGTATGTTATCTTTATCACAAAAAAGGTAGCTGTTTAATTGCCAGTATGCAAATAATTCCACAAGGAAACACCTAAACGCAAGGTTAATTGTGTGTACAAATAAAGAATAATAAGTATGAATTATTTGAATGTTATTTTAGTTATACATTATTATATAACCAGCATAGATTAGATACGCAAGATCTTTGACGCACTAAATGTTTGTATTCAAGATAAGTGATGAATATAGTGAACATTGGCCCGGGTGGAGATGGCACTTCGGTCAGCTGGTGCCGTGGCTTATAGCCATTCAACGACGAAGAGCGTCAAGTGTTAAATAAGGTATAGATTATTAATAATAGCCATAATCTAATATTAAATTGCTAGTATGACGTAACAATTAATTTTCATTCAATCTGCACAACGCTTTTATGTTTAGCGAATCTAATATGTTTAGTAACAGAGCCGAGCTGCATGGTTTATAGACAATATCAATTAAAGTATGGGTATTATAACTTAAACACCAAAACGTAGTTCTTAGACTTTTGCGTATATTTGATAAAAAGGCACGCATACAACTGTACATAGTTCATGGTTTCATGCTTCAAAAATACCAATAAAGATATAATTGTGTCAATATAAATAATTTTGTTTGAAAATAATTAAGTTTCATCAAAGAAAGCCATGTTTATTGTTGTATAAAAGTTTGAATTCCGGCAACAAATAAGTCTGTGTTAGGTTAACAAGAAAAATGGGCAATGGCAACAAGAAAAGCGGAACATGTCTGTGCACGACGCCATTCAGTCCTGTCATGCGTCTAATCTATCGCCGTGCAGCAAACCTAATCTGATTTATAAGGTGGAAATATCAACTTAAAAAGTGCTAAAAGTACAGGTTTCTTCTGACCATCTTGCGATTAACTAAACTAAATTCTTCTAAGTATATTTTATTCGATGTAATTGTTGTGTTCAAATATTATCACAGAGGAAACAGCGTTTTCCACGCCATGGTTTTTTGTGCGATCTCTAACCCACCTGACATGAATGGAGATTATGACGACACATTCTTACTTTTGGAAGAGATTTTCCCCATTTTCTGTCCAGCAGTTGCTATTTTTCGTCTGAAATGATGATAAATGCGTCTGTCTGTTAACCTGTGTCTCTTTATATAATCTCCACAAGCGACTGAAGAAATATTGGTGCAATTTTTATCAATAGTGAGGCAGGATCTAGGTGACCGCAAGTGTAGGCAACGATTTTGTTTTTGAATCTTCGCATAGCACGAAGTTTTCTATAATTTATTGCAAAACCTCTATTCTAAGTAATCCGTTATAATGAAAAATTATGGACAAGTGAGACTAATTATTAAGTTCCAAACCAAATAAAAGGACCATGGTTACTAAATAACATACAGTACTTGCTACTTGCCTGGGCGACCGAACTTACGCTCGTTTCTGTTAAATGACAGGAAATAACAAACAAAGGTTGTTTTGCAACTGAACCAAGTTAAGCCTATAGTCTTGTACGAATTTACCACTGGACACAAAACCCAAAAAGAATGTATGGAATCACGATCGACCAATTTTCGCGGGGTGAGGAGGGATTATAATTGTCAAATAATGACAGTAGTGCTTAAAAAATATAAAAAAACTAAGGTTGGAAAGCCGTCAAATACCTTTTTAGTTTGTTTTATCGAGGTCTTTTCTGAACTCAGAGTCTATGAACATATACCTAGATATTGTATCGCCTCAAGGAGAAATAATTTTTTTCTTATCTTTTTGGACTTACATTTTTAATAAATTTATTTGAAAAGTCGTATACATTGCTTGCATATAATCCAACCAAACTACTTATGCAACATTATATAGGCTCAGTAAGTGGCTAGAGGGGTAAAGGCGAACAAGACCCTCATTACGTGTCCAGTGGTTAATTCGTCGAAGGCTATAGTTTAAGGTTTTTTTTGTTAAGTTGCATTTTGACAAGCAATAAACTATATAGATAGAACTAAGAAAAAATACACAATTTCATCCAAAACTATGAAGCTATTTCTGAAATAATTATATGACTAATGTTGTTTAAAATAATTAGAATAAAATAAACAACCATGATGCCTGTGACTGAATTTATACTCGTCACTCTTACATATGCCGGTACCAGGATTCATATCCGGGACTTATGGCGAATAGGTAGAATTGCTACCGTTACAGTGGCGTGTCCGGGATGCACGAGGCCAAGCGGCGACGAGGAGGTTTTACGCAGAGTATGCTGCTAGCGCTGCAAGATTTATCACATGGTTATACGTAGCAAAGCGCACGCGACGAGACCTGGATTCTCCGCCCCCGTCCAGACGGCGGGAGTTAACAACACAACTTCAACTTCAGAAAAAAAGAATCATAGCACTCACCGACGGCCAAAATATGTAGTACATACTCCATATATACTTACGACAATACCAAGAGTTAATTACTATAACAACTTTTTAGTGTTAATCTATTTTTACTTATTCCATGCAAATCTAACTATATAAATAATAACAATTAAAAACTTTTATATCGTTACTATATTATTATATAATAAAAAGAGTTATGCCTTTTCATTATAAAACCTAATCTAAACCGTGAAAGATCGATTTGGAAATACTATTTATTTTATTATTTAACGCAATCTCAATAATACAGCAATGTGTTTTGAATATCGCGTTTGATTTTAATTTAAATATATCTTGTACTAAGATTTTCAGAAACTGTTTCTGGAATCAGAAAATAATAAAGCAAGCAGTATCGACGCTTCCTGGGAAGAATTGGTTATTCGTAAACTGCTTTTTCAAAGAAGTTCGAGGTGGATTTTGTCCTCGCGCACCGCTTAGTTACTTTCCAAATTCCTGGTGAAAAAACAGACCAAACGTGCTACGACGTCAGAGTGACAATTTTCGGAATTCCAAGTCAGCGTAAATATTTTAAATTGTCTATGTTTCCGTAAGAAAGAGAAACAGTTTTAATGCGTGCACTACTGAATGAAAATAAACTTTATTTAACTGCACTTAAGTAAGTTCTTTTGAATTTTCTAACATTTTAAATACCACCCATACAGAATGTCTTTCAACTGACAAGATGAAGGAGCGAAAGAAAATCTTATCTTTACAGCGTACTGTACCTTTAAGAAGGTCAGCGCAGCTGGCGTAGTGACTAGCGCGTTAAATTACATTTATGTTTGCGGAGATTGACAAGCTTTCTGAAAACTTAATCATAGGAAGGGCAACCAAAATAATATTATCTCGAAATCTTCCGGAAAAAACATCTGGCTCTTAATCCCGGCTGCATGTTCAATCGTTAACACCTACCAATCCACACTGTTCCAGCTTAATGGGCTATGCTTCATTCTAGCTAAGGCGGCCGTAAAGCATCGGTTGAAATGTCATTTTTAACTCAAGTGGACCGAGTTCGAATCTTGCTGATGTACTCTAAAGGTATCCTGCACCGTATCTTCTATTTCGTCTGATGAACTATTGAACCTGAGACGTTCGGTAATGATGACAACTACTTCAGATCCTCAGATTATAAGATACTAGCGACACGCCCCGGCTTCGCACGGGTGCAATGCTGATACTTAATATACTACAGAATGTCTTTTTCTTCGATGAACGCATGTGATCGCTGCTAATCATAAAGTGCTATAGGGCGAAGCGCGGCGTTCGACGCGCTTAAACCAACTTTGTGCTACTTTTACTAACACTGTATTAGGTCCATAAACCTCACTTATCTTTTCGCGGCTTGCGTTGCATTTTTTCTTTTTTGTAATAAAATGTTAAAATGTATCTAATTTTTTCATTCGATTCGCTCATTTTGTCAGAAAGAAAAACAAATGAAAAATAGTGGGAAATAACATTTTCCTCATTTGATTCTTTTTTTGAAATGTCACCTTTTTAATGTCATGAAAACAAGCTAGATACAAATAGTACAGCCAAGATATTTTATTACAAGTTTATACATACTATTTACGAAAAGACTTTCTCCCCGACCTAATATATACTTAAACTTATCAATTCAATAAACTGTTGTATGCAATACATACTATACGTATATAACTATATTAAATTATTAGTTATTAGCACTATTAATTATTCACTCTTGTAGATAGGGTAAACAACAGCTACCTTATACGCATCAGGGAGTATCCCAGTTTTTAATGCCATGTTGGAAAGGAAGGTAATGGGGGGAACCAATATATTTCTAAATCTTTTCAGAAATGACCCAGAAACACCATCAGAACCCACAGCACAGCTAGATCCCATTATTATTTATTCAGTTTCAGCTTCATCAGTTGTAGTAAGAAAAAGGATATCTATAAAAGAGGATCCGCAGGATATAACAAATGGGTTGCAGATGTCTTTTGTTTGTTTGTATAAATTATGGTCTTTACTGCGTCCCATCATAGCTTTTAGTGATTTTTGTGCTGATATAATTAAAAAATTTCATAATTTTTTTTGGCCCTTCTGAGTATTAAAGCTGCAGTGATACCTATGATTTTTTCATGTTGTATTTATTATTTCATTAACTGGTTATTTTTTTATATTTGATATATAATTGGTCTCGGTTTCTCATACATTTTAAAGAAAGCAATCTTCCATGGTTTTGTAAATCGATTTCTATTTGACACTGGCTCAAGTGTGTAATTGGCGACAATACAATGGTTGACGGAACTTATAAAGTAATTTGTAGCTTAATATGTATATATTATTAAAATCACGATTCATCAGGTCTGTTCCAAGTTTTTTATAGTCTTATTGTTTTTTAGTTTCATATGGGTTAGTTTTAGTAAAATTATGAGAAGAGTTCAAGAAGACTATAACAGCACCATGGTCCGTAAATAAGGGCATGAGCAACATAACAATGAGCTATATTAATTATCTTTAAAAGAATTTGATCAAAGCAATTATGCTTTCGAGTGGTCATAGTTATAGATTCTGATGATCGAGAATCTGTGTTAATGTCTTTACTGTCAATATTTTTAACAATAAAATTTTTATATAATGAGTAGTTTTTAAGGAGCTTAGATAAGGAATGTAGAAAATAAGTCACATTGTAAATTGCGAGTGGGAGGTAAATTGCAATGATGGCGGTGTCTGCTTTTAAAATGATAACAAGATAGTTTGCGTCACTTAGTATTGGTTCGTTAATTATGATTTCATGACTCTGCCCGACTTTTTGGTGTTTATTCCAAAAATATCTTTTATTTCCGTTAGTTTTATGGGCACAATCAATGTCTGACTCAAATTTACAAAAGTGTTCGCCAGGTCTAATTTTGTTTCCCTTTCCAGAACTGGAACATTTCTAATTTCCATTCTAGTGGAGTATAGTATAAGCTAGTGTACTGCATAAAGACTAAAAGCAACGATAATAATATAAAACAATTAAAGGAGTCGCAATACACCTACAGAAATAAAGCATAGCTAGCACAGATCGACTGTTGAAAATTCAGATATGTCAAAGTAAGATTGAAAACATATATACATAGAGCTGCCACACAAATTAGTACATACATACATAAAATCACGCCTCTCTCCCGCAGGCACAGATCACAGATTTCCACTTACCACGATCCGATTTTTCAATTTTCATCAGCCTTTTCATTCAAACTCGTCGTTTAAGGGTACTTTTGACCTAGCCTTTTTTCAGGACATACTCTATTTGGTCCCTGAAAGTGCGCCTTGGTCTGCCGTTACCGACTTGCCCATACACATTAGGCTTATAAATTGTCTTGTTAATCTTCTTTCGTCCATCCTCTCTACATGTCCAAACCATCTGAGAATTCCTTTTTCTATCTTTGTCGCTGTATCTTCTTCCACACCACATCATTCTTAGTGATTAATGTAATCATGGATTCGAGACTGAAATTGCGATATTTTTTACAAAGCCCCAAACAGATAAATGCTAACATTTCCAATAACAATATTTTCAAAATTTTAGGGTCATTTGTGTAATCAATTTAAACAGGACACAAAAGACGGGTGCTCATCATGACTATCAAATGTAATATAGTACAATTGGCAATACCAACTTTAATCGACTAGACAAATCCTTTATTTCACAAAATAACTCCTAATGCTCGTCTATAGCAGAAAAAAACTGAAAAGAACCAATCATTCAAAGGCCTGGTGTGATGATTAAGCGTTTCAATAACAACTACAATAGATTCATGAAACAATACATTTTTTTAACGGTGAAACATTTTTATTCGCAGCAGAATACTAAGCGCTCGGCGTAATTAATCAGAGGGTGCTGAGTTCCACAAAAAGTCAATTTCCTTACATGACTAGTCTTTACGGTATGGAACTTGGTAAGCTGGTGGAAAGCCCGAGTGTTTTGTCGAAGCAGTGGGAACATCTCTATATATGTATACACAATCAGGTGTGCATAACTACAGTGTGTAGTTATTCTTCGCTTTGAATTGAACTACTTCTTTATATGACATTCTCCCAAATAAGGTATGAATAAGGCGCCAAATACGCTTCTGTGCAGATGCAACTAATATTGGTTGCTTGTAAAATTAATAAAATCAACATCTCAAACAAATTAGTAATAGAGATATATCCACTTTATCCATATGATAGACCAATGCTATAAAATAAGCGGGGATAATGCGCACTGTCTCCCTGTTTTCCTCCGTAGGAAAGACTTGTGTCCCAGCAGTTGTATGATGAATACAATCATTTGTACTTGAGTCATGTGTATTTATATATATTTTTAATAATATTACTTATGTATGTTAGATATTTCTCTCTCTCTCTCTCTCTGTGTGTGTGTGTGTGTGTGTGTGTGTGTGTGTGTGTGTGTTTGTGTGTGTGTCTGTAACCCCAGTACCCATAACACAAGCCTTAGAGTGCTTATTTTGGGCTAGGCTTATTGGTGTGATTGTAAAAGATATATTACTATTATATTATCTGAATTCAATGACATGATAAGTCAACAAAAATCAGACAATATTGTTTTCAGGCTACATAATTTAAACCATTTATGATCTGTTGATGATCTGTAAAGCTGTTTTACATAACGTTTGTGTTGATCGTGATCAGTTATCGTAATGTGTCAATAGGCCAATCCATCAAGATCCAGTATCTGGTAATATCGCCAAATATTCCAATACGAGGGTTTCTACCAAACATTATCCCCAGCCATTCGCGTTCATACTCAACGGGAACGCGGTTGATTACAACAATGTCAAATTATTGGCTGGTATAATAATGGTTCGGCATTACAATAAACAATGGGCGACATGACCTCGATTGAATCGTGCCACTCGTGCCGTTGTCAATGAACAAGCAATTTTAATTATAATTACCTTCTGACGTGACTGCATCGAATATGAGCGTGCGTCCGTGGACTGTTCAATAATCATACAAAGCTAAGTGCTAACTGTGATCCGCAGCCTGTGTTAGATAATAGGATTAAATATAATATAGGTCAATGTACTTTTATCACAATTTTGAACTAATTGATATGCATCAAATATTGATAAATTATATGGTGCGTTGCACTTACAAAAACTTATCTATCTGTCTGTTTCTCTTAACGTTAAACAACTTACATAATGAGTTTACAATAAGCCAGGCTAGACATTTGCCGGCCAGTGTAAAAACACACACGACACCACCTCACGGAGGGACACGCTCCATACAAGGGCGGTCATAAATAGTTAAAGTCCTGTTACTATCAATACATTGTATTATTTTAGTGACTTATAGTTGTAAAAGTGTTTTAGGAACATTAAAATGAAAGAAGTACATGTATTTACGGAATAAAAAACGTTTACTTCAGTAAAAAAACAAATATAAACAATAACATACTTTTACCTAAATTTATCATGAACAAACACTTAAAAATTGGAATGTAAAACATATATTTTAAATAAAATAAGAGTCAAAACATTGATAACATTATTTAATTATAATAAAATAATAGAAATAAATAAATTAAAATTAATTAAATACAAAAAAAAAACAAAACAACTAACAACTAACTTCACGTGACATTTTTCGAGTGTGACTTCGTCTATAAATTTTGATATACTTATTTGTCGCTTCAGCAGCTTCTTCGGAAAGTTCTCCTATAGATAACAATGCATAACTTATAATATCTGATCCATGTACGAGCACCTTGTGGACAGAAGCAGGAAGACTATACCACGGATATTCCTCGACCAGGCTGTATGCTGTTTGTAATGCATAGTCTTTAAACTTGCATTCATTAATTTTATGTCCAGAAGATAACGTTTGTAATATTACACAACAACGATCTATGAGATCCTTATTCAAACCTGTAATTTCAGCAGATACAGCTGATTCCAAAAAAAACTTCCTGGCCGTGTTTCCGTCGTTAGACGTCCCGCTTCCACCACTACGCGGCTTGTCAACTATTAAACCTAATCGTTCCCTAAACTGGGACTGTACATATTGTTTTTTATTTGATAACAATTGTTTATCACTATCTAGCCTAACTTGCCATTTTTTTATGTCTAATCTATATGAAAGATGAATAAAATATTCGAAGAAACGTATCCAAGAATGTAGTGGTGATAATCCAAATTGGTATCTACTCTCTATTACAGGTTTTTGTAAACATTCGTCTATTTTATTCATCTCTTTAGGGGTAGCATTACATATATAACATCTACTTGTAGATGTTTCACTTAAAGCACTACAAATTTTACCATCTACCATTGAAAGCTGCAACTTATGAGAAACGACCAATTCACGATTGTCGATCTGAATAAAAGTAGGTTGCAAACTTTCAATTTTATCCTTAAAATAAGCTTCCTCTTGCAAAGACACTGCTGTGCTTTCTTTCAAAAATTGAAATCGAATAGGACGGCAGTACCTAGTGGAAGAGGGTCGAGGATTTTTCCATAAAATTTTACAATTATCTTCAGCTAATTTTACAATAATTTGAAGGGGTTTATAAGATGTTACAAACAAACTACTATCTTCTAAAGTTGAATCTGAAAAAAATTGTTTGTATTCACTATGTCCAGTGCTGCCATCGAATCCCCATTTCCCAAGTAAAGAGATATTAGACAAACAATCATCAGGAATCTGATCTAAGACCTCTTTTTGAGATTCAAGGATTCGAGAAGCTGTGTGATCAAAAAGACTTTGTAATTCAACTTCAGCTGAAGACTCGGAAACAGTTATATTAGAAGGGTAACATCTCTGTTTCGCTTTAGTAATTTGTTTGTAACATGGTAATACATTAGGAGAAATCTTACTATTAACAAAGTTTTTAATTAATAAATACTGATGTTTTGTCAACTGAGCATCAGTCACAAGTGACAAGACATCATCAGTGCTAACTCTAGATATACACGAATCGAATGAACAGTCTGAAACATCAAGCAATGCACTCACAGTAGAATCATCAGACTTTGACAAATCAGCTACTCTCCGACGTTTAGTCCTTTTACTACATTGCGTAAAAGGTTTTCGAGGACGACCACGTGAATGACACGGCGACGTTTCAGACGGAGTACATTGCTTATTGTTTTTCACAAGTTGAATTTTTTCAATAACATTAAACCAATCGGAATTCTTATATAAAAGCTTGGTTTTATCCCTATTACATTTTTTCCAGAATCGAGCAATAGCTTTACATAAATTATTAACAATTTTCTCTAAATAATGAATATCAATGTTCTCAGCATCGTTCAGAGTAGTCAACAAACTTTTTAGGTCTTGACGACACTTTTCCGAGTCATTATCGGTATTGACAGTTAGCCATATTTCAAGAATATTCATTCTTGAAAACGAGCATATATATAAATTACCTAAAACAAAAAAAAACGGTTAAAATTCAGTCACAAAACCTACACAAAGCACTAAGACTAAATAAACTAATTTCGTAGCAAATGCTTCGAGATAATCTGGCAACCGTAGCACACTTGTCATCGCCAAAAGGGCAGATAAGGGCAGCCAAGTTTTAATTTTCCTAAGATAAGAAAGTCTAAAGATTATGGTGCAATATACCTCCATAGTCGGAGCGAGTGGGAACATATTTAAAAGTTTATTCAAACTTTGAATATTAAAATATAATACTCCAAGAAAAGTCGCCTCGTAGCAATGACATACTAAAGAAAATATATACTCAGATACAATTAAAATAAAAATATTAATTATTACATACCCTGTTCTTGGATATCCATTTCAGAAAAAACACACACAGCACTCACAGGTCCCGCAATGACAACAAATGACGTCACGCTTTTTAATGACTCACTAATAATAGTATTTACGATTGGCGATGCGCTCTCTTTGAATGCACAATAGATAATGAAGGCGCACTCTAATTACTGACCTATTTATAGTTTCTGAAGGTACCGCAACTATCCAATGTAACGACAAGGAATAAAATGTAAAACTAGAAAGCAGGTTTTTAAGATTTATGACCTATGGATGTCCCACAGTGCACCTTAGCTATTTATAGGAAAGGCAAAGTGTTGATTATTAAGCTGTTTGGAAGCCATTTTTTAAATATTTAATCCTGAGACGTCTCGACTCGTTTACAAGAGCCGTGTAATAGATAAGAGTAATGATAGTCTAAAGTGTGCTAGTACTCTCTAACTAGTAAGTTTATTTATATAATAAAATGAGAGTTACTTCTTGGTTTAGTTTTGTAATTATAATTAGTTCTTTATTATCTCTACGTTCCTTAAAACTATAAGTCTCCTATCAGTTTGGAAATTGGAAGGCCCTTCGGAGAAGAAATGAAAAAGGTTCAATCAATCTCTATTTTAAATTTGTTATTTACAAAACGAGATAACTACATCACTAGGTCTCGTAGTGTATGTAGCTAAGGGATTCCAAGCGGAGTATTGTTTAAACCCTTCATATCTATTGTAAAGGTATAGCAGGTTAAGCATTGAGAATGTGCCCCCAGAGTCGAATGTAATGAATTAGACAACCGATTTCGATGAAACTTATATCAATTGAATCTACACACTAAGTGCTATTTTTCAGAATTTTTGGAAGTGGTGGTTCTGTTAGAACTCACTAATAATAGCCGAGAAAATAATATTTCAATAAGAAAACTTATTTATTATTAGTAAAATAATTAAGTTAGATATGCATAATATTTGTCATAATATTGTCTACAGTTTGGCGTGGGAATCACATTCCTAGCTCTATTAGTTTTAGATAACGAAAATTTAAATCAGCTGTTATCAGGTCATATTTCAAGGTCTCTCTATGAAAGCGAAAGAGATAGGCAGCTAAAAACTGCATAAATAGTAATGTCAATGAGTAACGTACTTAACAATATGATATTCATTTTATTTGGCTCTGGGGGCACATTCTCAACACTAAACCTGCTTATACCCTTTGGATGTTTCCTGAGCTCAATAGGGTCGTATAGCATTCTAGTAACAAACCTCTGTTCCCTAGCGAGGATATTTTGTTTATCAAATCTTATGTGGTTGGCCCCTTTAAAGTATGCTTTTTTAGTATGCTAATGACTTATGATCGCGCCTATGTTTAATAGCTCGTCGGCAGTACCTGAAACGTTAGGATAAATATAAAACAAGAAAAAACGCGCAATCAATTGAGTTAAAATGGTTTTATTTAAATATAGGAGAGGCACGGAAGGGTAAGAACTAAATATGATCTCTCCTCTCCTCCCTACTAAAACTATAGCAAAATATGACGCATTACAAGCATTCGCCAAGTAGAAGAGTAGCTGGGTAATAAAATATCTACTTCACCCCTGATTTTTTTTTTAGTATGGTCACCTGGACACCTCAAGGCACAAATGTAACAATGTGCAAAACGACATTAACTACTTCTGATTGTCCATATTCGGTTTAATTTCATCGGACGAAACGAAGTGTAGTAAAAACAGACAGCTGAATAGCCTGCAACTAGCTTGCAAAAAGATAATGAATAATACTAGCAAACCACTCACTTATTATGAATGTCAAATCCCAAGGAGAATTGGTAACTCATTGTTTCAATTGAGAAGAGCACTGTTGAATATTCAAGTTAAAATTAATGTAAATTGCATCCGTAGTGACAGTAAAATTTATATAATTTCTGTGGTAATTCAAGATCCACGGCAAATTAACTTGATGCTCACATTTGAATATGCTAATGTTGCGAGAAATAGTGCTAGTGTTTACCGACTCAAATAATTGGGCTGTTATATTACACATTACAATTTCAAATTATATATGTTAATAAATTACTATTTATTATGCCTGAATGTAATGGTTACGTTGGTTACGTTACAAAACCAAAAGTTTTCAGTTACGATGGGTGATAAAAAAGAAAGGTGGCAAAAATAATAATAAAACCATGATAATGATGTTTTTATTAATAAATTATATAAATACCTCCACTTAAAGCGTAAAAATGCGCGATTAATCTTTATTTTATATTTTAGTTTCACGTTTTCGACTCCTTCACAAAGCCGCGCTCACAGGACTGAGGTAATAATCAGAAAACATCCTAATTCCAATAGACATTAAGGTTGGAGGACAGTAAGGTTTCCGTCTGTTTGAGATCCCATATTTAATAACATAATGTCTCAATCAAAAACATACATTGCGACAACTAATAAAATCGTAAGCCTTCTTATGTAAATAATAAATATGATGGAGATCGATCTCCCCGTCCGAGTTCTTTCAATTTTCGAACTGGTGGTACAATATTTTTCTGTAACAAACAGATAATAAATCCTAAAAAAAATTAAAAAGTGACTGTTTATTATATGAAATACATTGAGTTATTAAGATCGTGTCCGATTAAAAGGTACAAGGACACAGTTGACGACTTTACCTTTGTCATCCTATGACCCCGGCACAAGTTTAGGAGCCTAAACGTAAGGACCTAATACAGAAAAAGATTAAAAGGGCTATTTTTCCTGTTAAAGATTTTAAGTGCCCGCAAGGGCCTATGAAATAAAGTTATTTTGATTTTTTTTTTTGAAAGTGATTTATATAAAAGTGGGAGAAACGCGAATGTGTAAGAACTTAATAAATGAAGAACACTTTTATTTTACACGTCAATATTTTATATAGATAACGCATTGAAACATTGTTAATTATTGCAAGTAATAAAAAATTGGTTCGGATTCGAAATTACATAAAAAACATAAATAGATAAATAATGCAGAAATACAAAGCAAAGACGAAGACGACGACAAAAGAGGCATACGATGTACTTTGTTCAATCTTCAATTAACTTCATCATCCGATGAACCAATAAAATACGGAGTAAATATGCGTTTGATTTCGTAGTGCGCTACATAACTCGTCTCAAGACGATTTGAGTTTAAAGTTGAGGCCTTTCGAATAAGTTGAGAATTTTCAGTTCAACTAAATTTGTTTTACGTAATCGATATCGAATCAGTACTGTCGTTGTTAAATATGTTCTATTTATTTTTCATTTAAATTTTCTCTATAATATACAATGAAACGCAATAACAAATAACCATTAGAAAACTATCAGGAAAAACCTTTTTCACAACTGTAGTGATCAATTTTAAGCCGAAATGAAAACGCTTAGAATTTCCCTTATAAAGTAACCCTATTAAACTCACTAATCAATTCCATCAAACTAGTTAAATGCTATGGACGTAATGTGAATAACTAGCATCATAGGCCCGTCGTCGTATCCCGAAATTGCCGTCACATTTACCAGGGAATTCGGGAAATCGCTTTAAATCTAGAGTAACTCTCGAACATTCGTCTCACACGATAGCGATGTAGCGAGCTCTAAAAAATCGATTACACGGATAAGGAGATCCCGCTAATGCGTCTAATGTCCGCTTAAATGCGTTGCGATGTTCTGCCGGAGCTGGAATTCATCCCAGTGGGGCAGTAATCAGTCAAGTTTCAGCGGCGCATTACTGTAATGGTGTGCCTCGAGCAAGCTTTGTCTCCCTGCCTCGTGGACAGATCGTGAATGCTGCCATTTGATATAAAAACTTATTTAGAAGTATTCTACTTAATCTTCGCTTGCTAGAAATCTTAAGGAGAATTGCAGATAAAATTCGTCTAACAATAACGAAGGCTAGCTAGCTATTGTAGCCATGTCGTAAATTCCAACCAATCTGTCTCAAAAATAAAAATAATAAATATTTTAGTATTTATTGTGCCATGAGCCATTAACGAAATCATAGTTTGTCATAACGAAGTCATTGATACCTAAATAGTGGGACTAAAATTGAGAAATGGAATCACTAGACTTTTCTATATAAAACTAGCTGACACGACCACATGTTGTTGTGTTTAATTTAAAATGAAACCTATTCTATGTCTTTAGTCGGAACAAAAAGAAAACATTAAAAATTGGTTTAGTAATTTCGAAGTTTATCTGTCACACTGTGACAAGGAATTTATATATATATAGATGGTCTTGGTGATTATGTGAAAAATCTTAAAATGTGCTTAACTGTATTATTTGAAAAATGAATTGTGTTGATTTTCTCCTACATGATGTAATATAATTTTAATAAAATATAAAAAAACTACGCCATATACTTAACTACTTGGACCGGGAGATAAATACTGATGTGCCTTCTAATCTTTAAAATATTTATATTCGTGTTTACTAACACGCTATGTTTTGAATGTTCGAGTAATTTTATATCCGCTATTGGAGTAACTATTTGTCTTATAACTAAACATAAATTCCACTGCTCTACGGTGTGTATTGTATGTACCTAAAACCTATTTCATAACAACAAACCACTTATTACGAAATAACTAATATAATTTCGTAACTACGGAGAAAACTAAATTATGAGTTGAGTATTACGAGAGAACATAAAATATAAATCATTTGATGGATTATTTGAAGTTTACTCTGAGAGATTATTTGAAGAGTGATATTTGTTCACGGGCAACATAGACAGTTGAAGAAAAAATAAACCCCAAATGAGTTAGTTTCTTTACCCGATTAAATCCTCGCCTCCCTGGAAGTCTCGATGGGTGCCACTTTGTTTGACCTAGCCCTTTGCCCTAGAATTCGGTTTCCCTCACCGTTACCTTCAATTTATGCCCCTTTTGTATACGACGAACTCGCGGTCTTTCTGCGGCGGTGAGTAGTCGATCGACTATGTAAATGTCCAGTCCATTCTTTTCATTATCTCATCTGTGCATCATTACGAATCGACGACAATTTATAGTAAATAAATATTTACAATAGGTATCTTCTGAGCCATTATTCAGTTTAATTCTTTTTCATGATTCCTGATCTCCAAAAGAAAATAGTTAACTTCTTGTTAAAGAAGATAAACAATGCTTGGAACTCATTATTAATATTATATACACGTCATGGCAAATAAGCTGTGCTGCTTGTATTACGATTGGGTCTATTTCAGTAGTGCATGGGCGCGGTTCAAATTCGGTCCGCTTGAAGCAAAGCAGATATCTCAACCGACGGTACGGCCACCTTTGTTTTGTCTAGACACCGAAGATCTGAAGATGTTCACCGCTTTACCGATCGCCAAAGACAGACACACCAGACTTAGTAGAGGACACTTATGCACGACTACATCTTTCGTTTATGATTAACTTTAATTAACCTAGGAACTTTTAAGTAACGTAGTTTAAGGAAGGTATTTCTGTAAAGTATTTTTAAAAAGTTTACAATAAAATAACGTAAAAAAACTTTAAGCGATAATTGTGTTTAAATTTTGGATGAAAATATATCTTATCGTGTGCAATATCAGTGGAGGTAAAATTAATCAAATAGAGTAAGTAAAGTTACTTTATTAATGTTTTATGTTTTAATGTATAAGTTTATATAATATTCATTTTATATAAGTTCCAAACTAAGCAAATTTTAAAAAGGGTATTATAAGGAACATGTGTGTTAGATAAGAAAATTGTAGTGGCAAGATGATGTAAAGTTGCTACCCTAAAACGCAAGAAAACTGTATGCACATCAAGTGAAAAGTGGTCGGAAAAAGTCGTAAATGATCGTTCCAGCATCTTTACATTGTAGTTGCCCTTAATTTACTTAGTTACGCACGTGCCCATGACGTTGTCAATAGTAATATACAATTGACTACAAATATTAGTTCTTAAGGTTTAACTTCGTTCTGTGATATTCCTCCTTAAGAGGGTGCTAAATTAAAGCTCATGACCGTACGTATGTGCAGGAAGGGTCGAGTCCCTTAGCTCCTTACTTACTTAACTTTATCAATTGAAACTAAGAAATTGATTTTATAGAAAACCACTTTGTTCTGTTGTTATAGTTAATCCTTTTCTTTAACATTCTTTTAGCATATTCACTTTATCTTTAATATATTTCAAGTAAGTGTAAGTTACGTGTTGGGGAATAAGTTTTATATATTTTCACATGATTCTCATCATAGTATCACGTAACCAAAGAGTTAATTGCAAAAGTTTATCACTAACTAGTCTGGCCATAAATACTGTTACATAAAACCTTTTCTTTTTTTCAATCCTTAATTATTTTGAATTTGGAACGCGTTTATTATTTTAAAAAACTTCTTTCGATTTCGTGACATTTCACATATTTTTTCGTGTAAGTTATCAAATTACAATAGGAAATGGCGTGTTAAAAAAAATAGGATTGCAGTGATCGCCTTGCACAAAATGGAGCCGTCGATCATATTCCAGACACTTTTTAAGCTTGGAATCAGCCGTATGTTCGTATATCATACTATCAACAAATACAACAACACTTCCTCTATCGAAGACCATAAAAGATCGGGGCGACCGCGTGCTGTAATATATGTACATATAAGTATCAGTAATATTACTTTACTTCATAAAAAAATGCATTTTCATTTGTAACAGAAGTTATGGCCGGACTAGGTATAGAAGCATAATTCACCAGACCATTCTGATGGTTTAATGTACTTAAATTCATACGAGAAAGTTTGTGTTACCACAGTTTAGTAGCCAACAGTAATTTTATTCATAGATAATGTTTTTTAGTACTGAGTTTACACTTACGTAAAATAACAACACAGTGATACGCATTATCCTGCCTTGCATAACTTTTAGCACACAGTGGCCTAAAGTTTTATAAGAATTATCACAGTCAAAACACGGCTATATATACTTATTCGTAAAACTACATGGGCAAGCAGATAACTCAAAAGCCGAGTTATTAAATGCAATTATTTAAAAATCAAATGACTCTTTACAACAAGCAAGAAGAAGAAGAAACCTCTAGTATAAGATGAGTTTTCTTTTTTATAATTCTCTTCAATCTAAATAAAATTTAAATAGATCGTGGTGTAGATGAATGATGAATGAATATGCCAAACACATGTTTTTGCAAACAAGATGAATGCTGACCGTGTTATTCAATAAAACGTCAACTGCAAATTAAATCTATTTTCACAGAAGAACTGTTTTGACCCTTACCGTCTGGCTTTGATAAAAAAGGACAAAACACGTCAATACCTCAAAATGGTTACTTATTTATGAATAACACGGTGAATGTATATAAATTAATGTAAGCGCAGTATGCATGCTGGCCAAGAAACTATTTTAATTTAATCGATTTTTTAAAATATGGCGCTTTAGAAAAAAAAATACAATGACAAAATAACACCTAGTCTACACATAGACTGGTGACTAGCTTTATGGTTAAAGATCAATTGGTCAATTATCTTTTCTGGTAAGCTAGTTATTAATAAGAGCAATTATGACCACTACGGCTTTTTCTAATACGGCTAATAAGTATAAAATTAAGAAAGTGTAAATTAAGATAACAATATTGTGAAAACCATGACTGTCCACCTGATAACAGATTAAATAGAGACATATATTTTTTTAAATAATTAAATTATTATTAAAAAATACGATTACCTAAGTTTATCATATTTTGTACAACAAAGCACCTACAGTGAAAATATAAGAAAAATTAATTTAATAACATTCTTTACTTTATTTAAGCCATGAAACCACATCAAGGACATGTTTTTTTAAATCTTACCATGAGAAAACAACCGGCTTTTTATCATTGTAATTAAAGTATCTTTGTGTTTCATTTTAATTTCACTTCGGTTAAATATCAAACAGATGAAGTTAAATTACACTTCATTTTATCTAACATTTTTAGAAAAACGCCTAAGAGTTCCCTTAAGACGTCTACTTATTAAGGGTCCAATTATTAAAACTTAATTGCCTCTCATCATTTATAGTAATAGGCATTAAAAACCTGCTGGCCTTAATAACACTTCATAAGAGAAAATAGATTGCATCATTATTACTTACTAAAACAATGCGGGCTCCTTTCTTGTAAGGAATAAGAGTGAAGTTAATGAGGAATTCACTTACCTGAAAACAAAAAAAAAACATTTAAGGTAAAACAAATGAGTTTGTTCAAACTTTAGGCTAAAGTGAGTCAACTTTGAACGATATATTAAAACATTCGCTTCATTCTAAAGAAATAAAAGTACTGTTGGTATTCTAGATCATCAGATGGACACATGCCAACCCTCGTTTGATTGTGCTCGCGATTCAACCCTTTTTAACCACGATCGACCATGATGCGATAATCTAAGATACGGGTTAAATTGTAATTGGCTCCACATTGATTATTGGATAGAATTTAAACGAGTGACTGTAAATTAAAATTTGAAGTGACTAATAGTAGTTTATGATACTGTTGCATAATAAGGGTTCTTATAACACGAGTGTGTTTTAAAAAAACGAGCCGTAGGCGAGTTTTTTTATAGTATCACACGAGTGTTATAAGACCAAGTTATGTATAGTGTCATATACTACTTTATCTACTTTCATACTATAATACGTAAAACAATATTGCAAATAAAACGCTGAATATAACAACAAATTTTTAAATGTCAAATGTTGGCGCCAAGGTGCAAATATCGATTGCGCATGCGTGTTGCGTCGTCACGGACTCGTTCATTGAAACCTTTTTAAAGTAGAGGTTCAACCTCCTTGGTCCAGATGGAGGTTGTATAGGTGTATCGTTATGATAAAAAAGTTATATTATGTTACAAGTGTCCATACAAGACCTGTATCGTAATGAAACTTTTTTTTTATTATTTTTGGCCTGTACGTAATGTTTGTCATAAGCATTTTGTTTTCAGTTTTAGAATCTTTGTATTATAGTATTAGAGTAGATAAAATAATTAATTTGGATAATTGTATTATTAAGTGAGCGACTGAGTGCGCGTGACGATAAATCAACAGAACATTAACTTACAAACATTCGTTCGAGTTACTTAAAATACAAAATGAGAAGCTTCATAATATTTGGGCGACCTTATATTTGTTTGAGTATTAACGTTACGTGCGGCATTTTTTTCAATATTTGACAAAATAAAAAAAAATAAAAATATATATATATATATATATATATATATGGTGAGCGACATTTAATCTTAAATGAAGTGTTTTGAATAGAAAACCACTTTGAAAATTATTACAATAAGCAGAAATACTTAGTCTCAACTTTTTTCAAAATTTTCTTGTGAATAAAAAATCTAACCTATCTCTGTATTTCTAGTCGCTCACGTTGTATCCGCACATTTAAAATTTTAATATTCAAAATTTGAATTATTTGAAACTTTTTGTTTTTATTGACCGCAGACTTGTTCCGCCGTCCAATTTTTTCATCGGACTTACAAATAGGCGCCACCGTTATATGGTTGATATAGCAAAGAGTCGCACTAAACGTTTTAATTCCAATTTTGTTATCCGTACCGCTAAAGAGTGAAACTCTTTGCCTAAATCTGTTTCCTGATAAATACAATTTAGGGACCTTCAAATCACGGGTATCTTCTAGGCAGGCGCGGCACATTCTAGATCGCATCGTCGCTTACCATCACCGCGAAATAGCGGTCAAATAAAATACGGTAAAGATAGACCATACATAAACTTTCCATAACATGCGTACAACTTTATCTATTTGAATTGGATTTTGTCCACAATATCAGGGGTTTTAATTTTTTTTAACACGGAAACCTAAATCTCTTTGTAAAATAAAAGAAGTCTTAGTTACTCCTTATCTTAGCTCCTGCCAGTGAAAGTCCCGTTAAAGTCGGTCAGACTGTTTCGGAGATTAGAAATAGACAGGAACTTTTTTAATTTAATTTTTGTTATTAGTACCGCATATCATCTCACGCTTATACTAAAAGGTTATTTTGACATTATAAACAGACATCTAAATTGTATTTAATTTTATAGTGTAAGGTATAGTCAGTTTTTATTCAATTCAGTACACCACACAAGAACGTTGGGAGAAGATAAATTAAATGTAGTACCTCTTTATGATATAAAACATATTCACTGTCATAAATCAAGTAAGCTATGGTGAACGTTTGCTCTAGGTTTTGTCTAAGTCCTGGCACCGTCCCGCCCCTTTTTTCCAAAATGTGATCGGTTGGGGTTCCAGGGCTTTCAGGTCAAAGCGTAAGATGCTTGACCGGTGGGATTATAACAATAATCAGAATTGGATTGTGAAAGAAAAGTTAAATTCGTATGTGTTTTTAATGATATTTTAAAATCTAATTACTTGATCATTATCTTAATATATATATAATTTACGTGTCACGTTGTTTGTCCGCTATGGACTCCTAAACTACTTAACCGATTTTGATCAAACTTCGTAACTATCTGTTATTTGATCTAACTTAAAAGATAGGATATGTTTTATTTTAATTTATAACACAGCAACGCGTGGCTGGGCCAGCTAGTATATTTATATAAAAATTCCCCTATCATAGTGTTTGACCGCGATGAACTCCGAAACAACTTGGTCGTTTTTTTATTTTTTTTTCATTTGCTGGATTTTGCCAACTTAGGATATAAAATAGGTTTCATTTTAATTTAAAATAAAAAAAAATATATTGCAAATTATAATAACAGCCATAGCAAGGCGTGGCCGGGTCAGCTAGTTATTTATAAAAGTAGTGAATAGATGTCCATTAAATGATTCCATATTAGTCCTTATGAGTAATAATGTTTAATGATTAATATGATTGCTAAGCCTGTTATTACATGATTTTACTGGCGAGAAATTAATCTGTGATAAAAACGAATGAAACGTATAAAGTTTACGACTAAAGCCAACAATACAAATCTTACTACTAGACTTTATGTTAACAAGAAAACACTTTTCTACTAAAATTGGTATTGATTGATAATTAAATTTACCTACTTTTAAACCGCCAGTCAAGTCTGGGCAGTATTTTAATTACTTCTAACTGAAATACGTATTTCGAATAGGAATACGTTTTTGATATTTGTGTTTCAATTATCTCCTAAAATACAATTTGAATAAGTATTTAAAATACATTAGAGCTTCAAAATACATTTTATGATAAACACAATTTGTGATTTTATTAATGAAAAATAAGCTTATCCACGGACATACTGGAGAGGGGTGGGGGAAAACGGGAGAGCTTTTCCCTACCTGGATGTCGTTGTTTGCCCATAAAGCCCCGGAAAATTATTATAAAGCCTGTAAACCATTTCATAGCTGAAATAATTTAATTGTATATTTGTATGGAAAACGGCAACGACGGTAGATGTAGTTGGACTATTGTTTTTGATTATTCATTCCTTGTATATTCCATTTGACGACCACCGTGGCTTAGTGGCTCGCATACTGGTTTTCATGGTAACTCCACTCCGAGGTCCCAGGTTCGAACCTCGGCTGGGTCAATGAAAAAAACGAGCTTTACTATATTGGCATAGATCTGGGTGTTGTGGCGCCGCTGTTGTTTCTTAAACCCATTACATAAGTAATCTAGCTACTTGGGTTTATAACAATGTATGTTATGTTAGTATATATTTATGTAGTACTAGCTATTACTCGCGGCTTCGCCCGCAATTTTTTTTTTTCAATAAAAAGTATCTTATTTCTAATACCTCCAAGAATATATGAACGAAGTTTCATGATGATCGATTTAGTAGTTTTTGCGTGAAAGCATAACAAACAAACTTACATTTACATTTATAATATTTGTAGGGATTAATAAATATAATCAATAAAAATACACTATCTCGGGCTAGGATTGCTACTTTGCAGATTTTCATGAAAAGATACATTTTTTTCAGTCAAAGGATGGTTTTCAGGCTTTGTAATAATTTTCCGGGATCTGGTTCCCTGTCTACCATATAACCGGTGTGATACAGGTATATCCCTCCAAAAAGAGAAAAAACAGACTAAAATCCCATTATGAAACTGATGAATTATGCGAGATCTGCCAACCCTAATACAGTATAGTACAAACATGTATGTATGTGCATAATGAAGTAAAGAGGTAGGCACAATAGTCACATAGGCACATGTCTCTTGCAAGGCGCAGATTTGATATCACCAAATTAATAATCGAAACTAAGCCTGGAAACCATTCACAAAAGTTAACTTACTAGGATATCGTGGTATTTTTGATAAATAACAATGGACACTGTTATTGTTAGCGTGGTCTATTGTTGAGTATTAATTTTTTTGTAAATGAATAAATTTATTGTTATTATGTATGTATTAATGAATGTCGAGTATAAGAAAGTAATAAATAATTTAAATTTTAATAATAAGTAATTATTTATTCTAGTCTAGTCAAGTCTAGAGACAAAGTCTCCTTATAGTAACGGGAATATAACACTACATATATTCAAGATTATTAAAGTAACTTTAACTACATATGAAATATCAGGACATGAAGAAAATATCAATAAGATTTAAACTCAATATAAATAAGTATTGTAATGAACTATTAATAAAAGAAGCTTACATTCAATGGACATTATTCAGTATTATTTTTCTAAGTTTTACAAATGTAAGTGAAACCAGTCGATTAAACTATAGAAAATCGGTAAAAGTAAAATCAAAATTAAACAAAGCAAATCAAGTTTAAAAGGGTATTTTTAATTAATTTTCTAAGGATCTCTCACAGGCGCCGTTTTGAAATTGGACACTAAAGCTTATCAAATTGGGGACTACTATAGGCTAATTGAAGCGGCTAGTATTCTAGAGTATTAATTAAGGATCTCAGTCCCAAAGTGCAGTGTCCTGTAATTACTGGTTCTAAATTGGGGTCACTTCAAACATGGCGGTCGAAATACGCTTTATATTTAATATTAACAAAGTTCCTTCTTCGATTTACAATAAATATCGTTTTAAGAAAAACATTCCATGCACTCATTGACTACAACTTGATAACTAGGCGATGCAGCCGCTAAGCATAAAGCTTCACTGGCACCATATATTGGAGCGGAGCGTAATACTAAAGAAAAAATATAATGTTAAGTAAATTTTAAAATTCCATAAGAAAGAAAACCCATACAGCCAATTTTTTTTGTTCATAACTATATAAGATAATTTTTTGTGAATTTCAAAATTCGGGCTCCGTCACAATCTGGTCCTAAACCTGTTGATTCGATTCGACACAAAAAATATTAAAATCGGTTAAGAACTCGGGAAGTTATGGCGTAAAAGACATTGGGCCATTGAAGCTGCTCCATGGGAGCTTCGCTCGCTCCGCTCCGATAAGTAAGCAAATTAAGTAATAACTTAACTTTATACATAGTCATATGGAATATTCAGTAATGCCCAACTTCCAAGTATAAGTAATGTAAAATTATATTAAATATTATAGGTAAGTTATAATTGCGCTGCAGAGTAAAAATATTATACAGGTGGTGTAAAATTCTCATAAAGACTCCAAAGTGCAACCACATAACACTGGAATGAGTAAATGCACTTTCATGACAGTAAAGAGAGTAAAGACGGATGCGGAGCGCTTTTTGAACCTGACGATTCAAGGAGTGCAAAGTTGAGCTGCGCCGTTAGGGGGAGTACTTCCACTAAACCTAAATGTACTAAACATTCTATATCACTGTTACTGTAATAATACCGCTGTAATAAAACCAGTATTCAGTTCCATTACTATTTAAGTGCAGATGTTTTAAACTGTAAAGGTTTAAAACTTCTGCAAGCTGAATAAAACCAAAAAGCAAATGGTGATTGTCTCATAAGATACATATGAATTACTGAATAAACGCTGTGGCTACTATATTATGTAATAAATAACAAGTACTAGAAGAAATTAGTCATTACCATCTATGCTTGTTATTAAAAGCTGCAAAATAACCATTAATCAAATAATCATGTCCTTTCCAACGATTGATATTATACTTGTATCTCGAACGGTTTTTATATTTCTAACTCCTTTTGTCCTTAGAAATCCAAGTTCACTACAAAGTGAGCATTTAAAATTGATACTGTTAGACCTTGATACCTGCTCAGCAAGGAACGTGCTATGTCCGATAGGTTTCCAAACTAATTAGCTGTATGCTGCATATTATGATACTGCCTTTGGAGAAACACGTTAGCTAAAGATGCCTTGGCTGTATTGGGAATACTACTATTTATGGTCAACTGAACAGAAATGTTGTAATTTCAGGTGACCCAGTAACGATTTTTTTTAAGACAATGTTTAAATATTTACAATATTTATAGTTAATATTGGTAATTTAATTAATTTTACAGAAAGTAAGTCCACTTTTACATAAATCGATGTCTTCGTAACTTTTATTAAATTAGTAACAATTTACTTCACAAGCTTAAAAAAAGTTTCCTTTATAAAATCGTCGATCTCTTAAAATTTTTATTGAAATAATCCCAGAGAAATAATTGTACGTCATCGATATATAAGAATTATTTCCATAAACCTATCCAATTTCAAATAAGGTTCAAGGATTTCAAATGAATCTCTGCTCAATTTCGAAGCTCACCAGTGGATGGCAGAGGATGTTCTGAGCGAGAATCACTCCGTTCGAAAATATCTCAAGGCGGCATTAATTCGTCTCACTCAAATCTCAACACAAAATCGTCTGAAAAGGTTATTAAACATTATGACAAATAGCCCTATTGGTACGGCAACCGGCATCTCACATTATATCTGCTTCAGCCTTTGGATGAATAGATAGGCACTCAAACCTTTTCGTATCCATAGAACATCGATGAGAAAAGCTTCTCTGAATAGACTAATTGAAAACGTGACGCGAGCGAGGCGCAATCGTCTGAGATATTAGCCTCTTAATATCGTTGGCTAAAGATGTCCTTGGCTATATTAAAAGTGCTACATTTTATGTTCGCCTGACTGCCGGTTATTAATTTCAAGTATTTTAGATAAGTAGCAAGAGTATTACAGGAAATATTGGAGTGGGCCGAAGAAGATTTATCAAATAATAATCATTTCTTGACGATATTTTGTCTTATATATTACATTACCCTATTGTTGATATTATATATTACACACATTTATAATGTAAACAATAAATAACCATGAATAAAATAAAACTCAAATATTGTCCCACATATCATGAAATTTAAAAACTGATAAAGTCACAATTCCTTTTATTATGTACCTAAATAAATAGGAATACACATCTCTTTTTTTTTAAATAATAAAAAACACAAGTCATTTCAAAAGCTTATTTAAAACTTATAAAATTTGTTAATAAAATTATTGTTTAGAATAAAAACGTATAACTGAAAACTCAGTTCCTAAATGGCATGAACTTGTTTTGAAACATAATGGTGGAATAAATTACAACAGGTTTAAATTAAGCTCCGATCCAGTCTCAAAACGTCTAAGCTATTTGTTAAATGTCTCGGTCAACTAAATCATAAAAGCATTATTTCCTTATGCATTATAATAGCATTATATCCTAAGGAAGGACTTTTTAAACCTTAAATAATTGATGATAACTACTTTTAACTGCCTTACTTTATAATTTTTATAGTAGAGGGAACGTATAATTTTAATAGATTTACTTAGCAATTACTACACGTCGGTTTTATTTAAATAACGTTTTATTTGACAATACATAAGTCAAGGCAATTTAAGCTCATCGGTTGAGATGTCAGCTTAGTCCCAAGTTCTACTTCCTACCTCGTTGATTGGACTTGGCTCTACTCGTCTACACAAGCCTAGCTTAACACTGAAATTTAATGAAAACATTAATAACCATTTTACTCATAGAGATTTTCAAAAGATGTAACAAATTATGCAGTTATGTAAGTAATACGACACATTGTCCGGGGTTTTATTTAAAAGTGTTGTAACAGTTTAGTAACAATGTTACGGAAACTAGTTTCAGTAACTTTGTGTTGTCGTCATAATACATAATAATGTTATTTTGCACCTAATGTACAAAATCGTAATAATATGTGGCAACAAGATATTAAAATGTGTAGTAGCGGTACATTAACGTTCCGGAATACTAGATATTATAAATTGCACAAATAAACTTCACCAAATCCGGACACTTTCAAACATTGTCTTTGTCAGGTAATTGTTTCTTATTAGAAGTAAAATAATAAATAAGAAAACAACCAAAAACTCACGTAAATTTTGATTGCCTTTCACTTTGAACAGAAGAGTAATTAACGAATACGAATTAAGATAACTCGAGTACAATTAAGTAAGATTCTTTATTTATTCTAATAATTGGGTATGTGACTGATTAATCTGTTCGTTAAACGATATGTGAAATTACTGTGTGTTTTAGGCATGGAAAAACGTCACCATCTGAAAAAACAAATCCAGTACTAAATAACGCCATGTTAAAAATATTAAACGAACGAATTGTATTTCCACAATACAATATTGCAATTTGCTATATCGCAAATTGAAAAAAAACTGAGAGCAATAAATATTAGAGACCATTTTAGAAAACGGTATCTTTGGGACGGTAACGGGAACTACGGAACCTACGACGCATAATCGCAACTTTATGACTAGTGGTGAAGAGAATATTTTGCGTAACAAAAATTATTTACTTTTAAATATTTATTAATTAAACGTTTAATTTTGCTGAATTATATTGTTTTAGTAATCCTATTTACTAATATCTACACTAATATTATAAAGAGGAAAGATTTGTATTTTTGTATGTTTGCAATGAATAAACTCAAAAACTACTAAGCCGATTTCAAAAATTCTTTCACCATTGGAAAGTTACATTCACACTGAGTTAAATACAATAGGCTATATTTAATGCTAGAAAAAAATTAAAAAATTTTGTCCACCCGTGCAAAGCCGGGACGGGCCGCTAGTAAACAATAAAACGCATTTGACCACTCGGTTTATATTAAATAGACAATTTATTTTTAGAGATTACCCCTAGAGATGGGTCGTGCACCTATTTTGTAGACCTTTCATTGCCATCCATCGAGTAGTCGATCAACTAGTTAAATTTGTCGACTAGTTAACGCGATAACGGCAAACATTCAATCGACTAGGCGCTGTGTCTACGGACGCAACGCGTCAACGCGTCAAATTGTGTGTGTGTACATTTTGAATTATTTTATTTTTCTATGAATATTTTGATTTTTATCAGAATACTCTTGATTTTTCATTCGAACAAGTCTATTTAAAAAAAAAAAAAACTGGTTGGTTGTCTGTAAAGTCGGTATACGGGCGAAAGTTTTACGTGACAACGACTTTGAGTGGTAAAATAATTTTAATGTGAATATTCATTCGTATAGTAGGAAGAAGGATGAAATAATAGTAACAATTTAAAACATTTATTTATACAAAGAATTATATTTAAAACATTAATTTATAGGCACGCGTCCCTTCCACTTTTTATGTCTGTCTCTCTCGCTCTTAGGCGGGCTAACCATGCCCGAGTGGAAGGGACGCGTGCCTCTCACTCGCTCTCATTGTAAGCGCATAACGTGAGCGGAGCGTAACGCAGTTTCTTGAAGTGTCACCCGGCAAACCAATTTATAAGACGTTGTCACGTCAATAAATATGAACCTCCTACGTGATATGCTTAAAGTTCAAATCGATTTACTCCTTGATACAATTTTAACGAACGCATGAATACGCACTCGATTAATACAAGATTAATCGGGTACGTTTACGCGTCGTCATTCTGTTATCAGTAGATAAGAAAGCTGTGAACTCTCAGTTTAACAGTCTATGAATTCGACTAATTCACGAATGAATTGTAGAACGTCGAAGCGTCGATTAAACGTAGACCGTGTTTTTAAACCGTTCGTTGATTCAACGCCCATCGCTAGTGATCCCATGTCTTACAGAAAATGAGCGAATCAATAAATGGTTTGTGCGAACTCTAGTTAAAATACGATAACAGTGTTACGACATTGCGACGTAAATTTGAAAGCATATTGCACATTATATCGACTGTTCCCCATTTTTAGTTGCAGCCGCTGTTCAAACAAGATATGGCGACGAGATTATATTCCAAAAATTCAAAATTTCTAAATTCCATCTAGGTGTCGATACGCTTTGTATTTTAATCAAATAAACACACTTATATACGAAATAACTACTATGTAGACTTCATTATTGTGTAGAAAATCTTGCAGAAAAATCTTATATGATCCATCACACCCTGTCATCTACAGTAAACTAAAACAAACGCACGCACGTCGGACTCATGATGCGAGCACCAACAATCGGACCTGGACAGACGCGAATAACATGATGGACGAGCGATGAGTAACAAGCGCTATTAAGAACGTATTATTAACCTTAAGAGCATTAACGAAGCTTCACGTTTTATACAAGCTATCAATTTTACACGCTTAAGGAAGATACATGAGCCTAAACATTTTAAAACATTATGGATAAGATTATTCTCTAAATAAATGCAATTTCAAAATTGATATAATGAAATAAATTAGTTTTATTTATTGACGTGACAACATCCTATAAATTGATGAACGCCGACTGCACGCACGAAAACTCATTGTCACATTCCGTCTGAGCCAAACGTACAAGCAAGAGCGCGAAACATGCGATAGAAAGGCACGATCGGCCTAAGCGTTCGGCTTGTGACGCATCTATCTCTCTTCCACCCCGTCGGCCGATGCGTCCGAGTAAAAGAGAGACAGCGGCAGCACACAACCTACATGTGAACTGTTTTGTTACCTGTTTATAAAGTGAAGAAATAAAAAAAATTAATGTGGTTTTCATTATTTATTACAACAACAATTGCGGCAAAAAAGGTTATTAATTCTTGCATTTTAAGAATTTGATTAGCGATTTAATCTTATATATTGTAACTGAACTCCCACTACAACTCGACTAGACCTACCAAGATAATCAGACTATTTTGATAACTTTTCTGAACCAGTGTATAAATAGTTAAGATTTCCCTAAGTTATTACATTCCTAAGGCCAATATCGTCTAATACCCACGTTGTGTAGCAGCAACCCAGATCCTTTTAGAATAGAAGAGTGAAATTACAGCATCGTAAGAGAAATTATAGAACGGAATTAGAATATCGTTTAAAAGTAATTGTTCCTGACTAAAATAATGAACTTAAAGCTTTATTGGATGGAAATAAATATAAAAATTAAGAAAGGAATGGAGCTCCCTCCTCGCTCCAACCCAGTGAGTGTCTTCCGCTAGATTACACCCCCCTCTTCCAAAAACCCAACGGAAGTTCCTTAAAGAAAGAATATGAAGTTATAGCTTGTCGACGCCATGCCATGAACTATGAATGTGGTGTGAATTTAAACCAAAACTACGGAAGATAACAATCGACTAAAGCTCACTGACTTCTAACAATTCAGAAGAGAATCAGTATAATCCAAAAGATAACCTAGGATCCACTTGGGAGACTTGGTTGTGAGGCAAGCCTGCGCTGTCGCACTTATTGCGTAGAACTACGACCCACTTCTGGCCGAGTCCATTCCAACACAAAGCAGCGCCTTGGATTGGAAGTACAATAAATCCCCGTCCATCCTAAACCATCTGACCTAGTCTGGACGATAATGATCCTAACAACGTCTTTGTCTCGCCAATAAGCCCCAATACAATTCTCACCCCCGCAGGTTTGGAGCATGTTAAGACCGCGCTCCGCTTGGACCGTACAGCCCATCCAACCGAACGCGGCCTAGTGTGCGATAATAATCTCAGCTGCGTGTAGAGTATTGGTTTTATTTCGGTTCACAAAAGTCACTATTGGACTTATTTAACCTATGCCCGAACTAAACCCAAGTGTACATTCCTGACATAGCGTCCCAAGCTACATTCATACCCTTAAGATATACATAATATAAAAGAATATAACAAATGAGTTCATTGGAAATAAACATAAAGGAATAAGTGAAGTGTCTATATAGTTATAGGATTTAGTTTCCCTTTTTTATAATTAAGAGAAGGTTAAGTACGTTATAATTTAAGTAGAATTAAGTGAGGTTCCGTAAAGTTCAAATAAAAGTATGAGTTTAAATTATAGATGTTTAGATAGTAAGAAATCAATTTACCGAATTTAATTTCACTTTGTTTCAATGTTAAATTATTAAGATTATTTATCTTTCTTAAATGTTACAATATTTTATTGTTCTATTTTGTTAAATTTTATAGTTTTATTCCGACTATTAAGAGACTATAATTAAAAGTACGAACGTACAAATTAATGAACCGAATCCTACACTATAGTTAAATATCCGAAAAATACACGTAATTGCAACCTCACCGTTCTAACTAGTTGTGAACTCTATTGATATAACCTCTTATGGCACCGACATCTATGTGCGAAAGAACTTCAATTAGTTATGATTTGTGGATTAATTCGTAAAAACGCAACATAATTAAAAATAACGAACCAAGAAAACGAAAAATACACAGAAACACAGAAAATAAAATCAAAAGAATTAACACAGATATACATGGGACAACAAAATTAAATATAAAAATAAAATTTAATTTAATACTATCGATGTCATTCCACATTGGATGATTTATCATTCAATTATTTCACAAATGTTTCAAGACTGAATGTTTCAAAACAAAATCACCCAATGTTGAAATGACCTGACTTGCTTGGTTCTAAATATTTTCGAATAATCAAAATTTTTAATTTAATAACCAATTTAACAATAAGTCTACAATTCAGACCAAGCCAGTCTAAGTAAAAGACACATACCAACGCAGTCTTCTCGATCTTGGGTCTCTAGCTATTTCTGAAATAAATACTAAAAAGCACCCCCAATTTAACTACCTAACGAAACGTAAGCATAGAGACCCCAGACCTTTCAGGATCAACAGGTACATTTCCTTGTTCTGTAAGAAGCACAATTATTTCCTATCTCCCTCCCTAACATGATCGAATAATTTTACTTATAAACTAAATTTAATCGCGAAATGGTGTGGAGTGGTTTAAGGATTACTGGATCACTAGTGGTTGGTGCTTACTAACTACAAATCTTAAATCTTATTCTAATTAATGTGATACTTAAAACTACACGAAGAGCTGAAATAAAATAAAATTAGCTTATATCTACACCAACCTCCCCAGCACGCTATCCCAACCACGATTGATTTGTCTTTTTTTGTCCATACCATTTTCAGACACAATTAAAAGGACTGTTTAAGCCGCTAAAGACGGTATATACATATATATTTTATAATAAACTATCCCTCATTTTCCCTCGAGTTTTGCCTTTTGCTAAACTAAAACAGCCACCTTTACATGTGTTTTGTAGTTTCGAGCAAAGCTTTATATATCAAATAAATAAAGTACAAAGAAGTTCGCGATCTGTACTTTCTGAACCAACAAAACAAAATAAACTAAAATAGGCTTCCACACAAAAAATGACCTTGTGAAGCAAGTGCCATCTTTCTTGCAAGGATAGTATTATCAAATTAATTAATAATCCTGTCCCTGTTAGCCTATAGTTACCTTTTAGTAACTTGCAATGTTTTTTTTTTATTTATTATTTTAATAATCTACTCTTCAAGTACAGTACCTAATTTTGAGAAACCCCACTTATTTCCAAAATAATACTCATCTCATTTATCATAAATATGTGTGTTTTGTTTTCGGCAAAAAAAAAACTAAGAGGTTAAAACCTCAGCTATTTGGATAAATCCTCCTAACACTTAAAACTAAAATCTTGAGATTACTCTACAATTTCATCTCGAAACTATTGAAAAAATCCAAATGCTTCAAAATCTAGTGTCATGTATGTGTAAAATACCCCGATATATATATATATTAAAACTTATTTTCTTAAATTTAATGGCCTCTCTTTTGATAATAATATAATGATTTACTCTATCCTCTTTCGAGTAATAAACCATTAATTTTCCCTATCTTTATTATTTGCATTCATCTAAAGGTTGGTCTACTATTCTTACACTAAATTTACTTATTCTAAGTTTACAACCTTATTTAATCATCTTTTCCTACGGGCATCGAACCGTAGGTTGTTTGAAAGATTTTGCAAAATAATTTTGCTGACCAACCGATTTCCCATCACCCTTATGTCTACCCAGTGTGATAAATGAGTACAATTTTGGAATAACACAACATAACAAACAAATTTAATTGAAATTACAGAAAAATTTAAATATATTGTTATGGATTCGTCCACTCCAAATTAAGTTGAGATTCGTAACCAATTTACAATAGACCAATCCCTAACAACCCTGTGCAGGAGAAAAACAAAATTATAAAAATGGAAAATAAATAATTAAGACATACTGAAACGGCCAGCCCGCCCGCCTGCTTTCTCACTACCACTTCACTCCACGATTTTTGCACGACTCCCCCCCGCTCCCCTGTCTTCCGGTCTTTTTATAGGTTCGTCACCATAGGTACTCATCCACAACCATCAATACGCGGCAAACAATTATTTATCTAAAATCTTGTTAAAATCTTGTCAATACAGTACAAATTTGGAACTCTTACGCACTAGACTCAACAATTATTCGAAACCGAGGATTTTGACCGCTACGAAGAATGAAATAAGACACATTTTACTTGACCTATAAAACTAGCACGTCGAGACTTGCGAGGCCTCTTGTTTTTTTTTTTATAAGCTTTGTAAACCTAACGCTGAGAAATTAAAAGTTTCTTTGTCGATCTGTCTCGGTTAAATATTTTTTTTTTTCTAAACTATAGTTATAAGCTAAGCTTGATCGTTACAATATCTGTTCTTTGATTATTAAAAAAAAGTAACATCGGTCGGCGAGTGCAGTAATTTATTATTAGGGTTATGTCTTATGTTACGATTTTGACTTAAAAAATTATTATGACATACTGATAATTCAGTGATAATAAATTAATACAGTAGATAGAAGTATGCAATTATTCATCAATGTTTTATTATGACTGACGAAAATTATCGTCCGTAAACCGACTTTACAGACAAACATTTTTTATATATCAAACATTTCCAAATCTTTTCTTCTAACTTTTAAGGCTTGTTGATTTTCCTTAAGTGATTAATCATATAATTTCCATAAGAACCAGATTCCTTATTTTCAAGTGTTTGGTCTTGAAAGTTTAAGCTCTTGATTAACAAATCTATTTATCAAATTGCTGCAAAAAATGCCATACTTTCTAGAAAAAATAACTTGATCCATTATCGAATAGTTATTTCAAAGATATTTTATGCATTAACTCTAAAAAAATCTTACGTCGGTAACTACACTATCAGTCTATTAATGTACCTTATACAGGGACACAAGCGAGAGCGCGAGCTTGAGATAGCAATTATTGTATACCTATTCCATAACCAGTCCTAACAAATTTTGATTTACTTCCGCAACGACAAACTCTTTAATATTACAAAATTTAACAAAGTGTGATTTATTCACTGACAGTACTTTAAATCGAGATCCTAAAATAAAGACGTTTGCAAACAAATAGAATAACGATCGAATACGGTTCGCTGCGATTATACATGATGGACGAGCTATGAAAAATAACGGGCACCGCTAACGATCTGCTGCGAATCACCGCTTGTTTCATATTCCCGTTTTTATTGAGCCGTAAAGCGTTAACGAATATCAATATAGATAGCGGCATTTGTTAAATGTTTTTGTTAAAAATTCGCAACGTATAAGATACGCTTTCTAACACAACACACAAACAAAAAGGCGTTATTTTACGATATCTTAAAAACGCAATTAAATTAATTTTCCAATAAAATCATCATAAAAAAAATTATGTGCAATATTTTTTTATAACTAGCAATTTAGATACTTTTTAATACTCGTTAACTATAAACTACATATATAATCAGAATAAAACACTTTTTTACGGATTTTTGCGCAATGCGCAAAAATCCGTAAAAAAAGTGTTTTATTCTGATGTGTAATGTGCGCGGAAGTGTAAGAACTAAATACATATATAATGTGTCCCGTCACCAGTGTCGGAGCCTTTAATGGTGTGAAATATGGCATTTTTCATCGACAAATTGCCCCTCAAATTTCGTTTTTCTCTTACGGCCGCCATTTTGTTTTCTTGGTAACCAAGACCTAGGCTTTCATACTAATTCGACCACCACTGCTCATGTAAATGACTTATCAACATTAAAAAGGTGTCATTTAAAAGCTAAACATGTAGACAACAGTTACACAGCTATCATGTTTCAATTGTCATGAAAAAAATAGAAAAAAATAATTAAAGAAAAACAAATAGAATCTTTTTTGTGTATTTTTTTATTATTGGCTTTTTGAGAAAAACTAAATTTGAGGGACAATTTGTCGATAAAAAATTTCACACCATTAAAGGCTCCGACACTGGTGACGGGACACATAGTAAAAATGCCTTCCATTAAAAGAGAATAGTGGAATAATGTATTCATACTATTTCGGTCTTTTTTGTCATACAAGTTTAAAACTCAATTACTCATTTACATAACGTTAAGGTTATATCACAAAGATGGTAATGCGTGATATGTATTCCTTGTATCGCATATTACAGTATGATTTATTTGCCACCTCTATCAACACAGTTAAGAAGACGTTGAGATGTCAGTTTTGCGCCAAGTATGTTCAAACCCCACTGGGGTAACACGACTACGAACTTCGACTCCCCGTAACACAAGCTTATCACGGGGGGTTAATGGGCTTATAAATGACGCACACGAGTAAAACTTAAACATTAAAAACAATCACCCGTCTTATAAAGGATACTAATTAATAATGAATTTTAACACCTTATTGACATTATCTCTACTATATAAAAGAAGGACTTTGTGGGTTTGTTACCATATATAGTTACCGTAAACCTAAAAATAACAGTTTTTATAATCAATTAACGTTACCATAGCAACGCGTGGCCGGGTTATACCAGCAACGCGTGGCCGGGTTATACCAGCAACGCGTGGCCGGGTTAGCTAGTTATGAATAAAAAAGAACGAATTTATGTATGATATTCTATAGAAACCGTTTTACATATCTAATTATTGTTTATATAATACAAAATATTAACGATAACTCCCTGGCGCTGTGTGATTTATTAAGGAAAGTTGTGTAATTCAAATAGTTGATGCGATAAACAAACAATTTGGGAACTTCACTGCTCCAATATTAATTCCTAACATCTTTAGATAAAAATTGTAAAAAAAGTTGACCGGTCGCAATCGTTTCTTTTATATATAAAACGGAGTATCCGATGGAATATAAATTGATAGGGAATATCCAATAAACAAACTCGAACAACTTGTTGAGTGCGGATCACAATAACACAAAGGAACGGACGCAGACAACAAAGCTATAGGAAAACGTGCAAAGTGGAAACTTCACAGTGAATATTTTTTTTCCCGCCGATAAACTTCTTAATGAGGTTGGCAAAATAATTGTTGTAACACTAGGAAGGTAGTGAGTGAGCAGCATTAATTAAAAACAGCACCGCAGTCGAGCTGCGGTCAGAGGAAAATGTAACATAAATAATAAGAGCAACCCACCAGAGCAGAACGTATAAAATGTAAAAGTGGCGGACGCTACTAAACTTTTGGACCTCCCTTTCATAACTTTTGCGAGGAACCTTTTTTCATGCCATTATTTTATTATGCCTCATTTGACTAAAAGAAAGTCCGAAGTGTCCGTTTTATATGTCGGTCCTTCCATTTAAAATATGTAAGGGGTCCATATCCGTGCCAAAACATCCTTAACGCAATTTTTTTTAGATCTCAAAATAAATAAATTCGCTGCTACCGAGTACAATCACTTTTTAATCGCTTTCTCAAAAACAAATAGTTAAAAAGAAAATGCTTATTTAATAGACAACGCAGACTTCTTTTAACTCCAACTGCTGGACGGCTTTTCACGTTAAAAACAGTTTTTTTTTTTAATTGTTATTTACCTTCACTTGTTAGGAACCTTCACCTTTTTACGATATTAAACTGTGTAAATTAGGAAATGTTTCTTACCTATATTTTTCGTGAAAGTTACTTGAATAATAATGAACAAATTTCCACATTATTGATACCATAGCTATACTTTTAAGAATTTAAATTTGTGTATCATGTATAAACTATGTCCTAAAACGAAATAATTATTCCACGACGCATATTACAAAAGAGTTATAAAACAAAAGAGACACACAGCGAACAGAAGCATCTGAAAGTGCGCTGATTCTTTGATTGCGCAGGATAAATAACTTTAACACAGGTAGCTACCGGATGGCTGATCTAAAAATGTGTCTTTTCAAACACTTTCATACTTCAAACTGTTGCATTAGCTTGTAAAATACCCTTCAATCCGCATTAACGCTGCGCAAAAAAAAAACAAGTTCGTGTGGTACACAGTACAAAAGTTAATGTAATTGTGAATATTTACAATAAAAATATACGATTTATCAATGTTGTAATAAGTTATTCTACTCTCATTACTTTTCCAAACAAAACACCAGGTTTGAGGACTTAAACTAAGGACAATTTTAATAATAACTTTACTATTACATATTCCAATATTGAACGAATTAATTTATTTTTATGTACCTTACATTAAACAGTTAGCGGCAATACAAAAGTACACAACAAGCTTCAGAGTTATAACAGTGTGGAAAAGTTAAAGAAATTCTACCAACCTTAATATTTAGCTTACCTGGGAGTCGGTCACACATAACAAAACATTTAATAAAGACAGGGTTTATAGGAAAGAAATCCTTCATTGCTAATGGTAAATGGAATAATATTTTGACTTGCAAAAACGATACATACGTGCATCAGTAACTGTTATTTATGAGTCAGTAAGTAGCAGTTGGCCATAGCGTAAGTTTGTATAAAAAGAGATATGAAATAAAATTAAATGAGATAGATACAAGATTTATAGATATTATGGGATTTCGATCAGTCAAACGCATTCTTGAAAGACTACTTAGGCTGAAGAAATAAATATGTATTCACGAATTTGAAAATTTAAAAAAGGCTAGGATAAGTAGTAAGTAGTAAGTAGACAGTATTTAATTTTATTCACAGAGAGGTTTTGACCTAAAAAGGTCGTTTCGCACTGCCGCCGGGGTACGAAAAAGTCTGACTCATTGTCACGTTCCGCCTGAGCGTTCGGCTTGTGACGCATCTATCTCTCTTTCACTCCAACGGCCGATGCGTCCGAGTAGAAGAGAGACAGCAGCAGCACACAACATAAAGATGAACTGTTTTGTCAACTGTTTAAAAAGTGAAGTAAAAACTCAATGTGGTTCCTATTTCTATGTTTATTACAACAACAATCACGGTAAAAAAATTAATTAATTTTTGCATTTTAGTTCTAATTTTAATTGTAATTTTCAATTAACTCCTTATTTGTATTATACAAAGTAATGATAATTCAGTGATAATAATTCAATTCATAGAAGTATGCAATTATTCGTCAATGTTTTCTTATGACATTATCACGTAAAATTATCGTCCGTAAACCAACAACCAATTTTTTTTGTTACCTTAAAAAAAAAAGCTCATAATTTTATGGCATTAGAACATTACTACAATCATATTTCATTTACTAGAAGACGAATAACTCACGTTCTTGTGATTTAAAACACAAAATCCTATATCTGTTCTCTTGGTTTTTTTTTTTGTTAAATTTACGAGATACCTTCGTTGCTTGAATCAGGCATTTCATCAAGTTTAGTCTCGCATTAAGAGGACGGGCGCCTGGCACAATATATTTTGTTTTTGTGGATGAGCTTACGTACCTGCGATTTACCGACAAATACTCAGTTTAATTCCTAATATTTTAGTAACTAATAAAAGCGAATGGCAAGCATACATCTTTCATTTCAGGTTAGACATGAACAAATGCAATTACTATAGTCATAAATAAAATAAAATAGCGGATTACAATAATTCACAATTAATTAATAATCGTTATAAACAATATATTTATAAATAAAAAATAACTAGAATTAAATCTTTTAGTATTATTTAACTTCGTTGAAACTCCTCTTTCACTACAACTAGCGCCATCTATGATTGCGAAGTGGAAGCTGTGGAGTTTCGGTAGGGTGGAAAACGAAGCAGTTTAAATTTTTTTATTGCGCAATAAACTTGAGAAATTATAGTTATGGCACGTGCTAGTTATTGTGTTCGAAATATATAACGTAAAGAATTGCCTTCAGTTTAAAATTCGGCAAGAATTATTTATCTTAAGCGACCAACATCTTTCACAAATGTTATTGCTGTTGGTCCCGGCTGTATGAGCAGTTGCATACATCCACCAATCTGCACTAGCCCTGCATGGTTATTTATTGCCCATTCTCCTTTTTTTTATTATTTAATATGTTTTCCTCCAAGGAATGGTCTCTAACCCAGGATAGGGGACTAAAATAAGAAGATGATTATTTAAATAAATTCTATTTATTCGGCAGTTCCTTAAGCATTTCAAGCTTTAAAATATGTCTTTTAAGTGAAATAATCTTAAAGAAACAAAACTTGAGATAAGTGTCTCTTTAAAATAAGGTTAGTATTGTTGCCTTTTGTCAAAACCGTTCGTAAAAACCAATGCAAAATTAAATAGTTGTTTACATTCGCATAAACTGCCATTTCTTCTTTATTGTGAATGTAAAATAAACATGATTATTTGGATACATCAAGGGTAAATAAGTAAATAAATATTCTTCTTAGCGATAATCCAATATTTTACGTATTAGATATTATAAGAGTAATATTTTCTCTTTAGACACACAATAAGATAGAAACTCGTATTTACATACGCATCGATATTACACTTGAATCATTCCCAAAAGCTTTACTCCTCCGACAAAGCAAAGAAAAAATATTTTATATACATCAAATGAAAAGTTATATGTTTACAATACATGAATCTGATGTTAAATAAATATGTGCCTTTCCAATAGAATATACAATTTCATATTCAAGACGTTAAAGTATCTTTTAAGTAAACTATTTTGCACAGAGTGACAATACAATATTTTACAACAAATACAAATGACATCTTAAAAATCTTAAAAATGAAATCTTTTTTCAAGAAAACCACTCTTTAAAATGTTTGTTTGTGCTGTACTGTAAACAGTACAATATCCGTTAATTTACAAATAACAACTTATTATACTATTATATTTATAGAGGTTGTATATAAGTGTAATAGGATTCTTCTTATTGTTACATATTTTTCTAATATTAAAGTAGCTATTTCCACACACGCACAATATTTTATACCAAGATAAGAAATTTAACTACTCACTGCAAATGTGAAAATAAATATGTAATTCAAGGTTCTCTTTTTATTAAAGTAATCATTTGTACAAAAACATTTTACTCCATACGAAGGTAGTAAATCGTGTATCTTGAGCAAAGAATTTTTTTTACAATTGTCGCATTTATTTTTTAAATTGACCCAAGATAGTAAACCGATGCCGGGATTTCTACTTGTTTTGGTCTCTTTAAAATAAGACAGTTAAAAAGTCAAATTAAAAGAGGATAAAACTTTTGCTTTTCATAGTAAAAACAAAGTATATACATATAATTTACTTTAAATATGATAGTGCATACCCAAATTTATGAACAGTACATCCGAAATAATGTGCGGCAATCAAAAATAAACCGTGACAGATTCATAATAGTAAATTCAAGACAACCCACTCCATTAATGAAAGTGAAAGTATTGTGTCGATGCTCTCGCAAAAACAAAAACTTGTGATTATATAAAAAACGTGAATGCACAACACATGGGTATGCGTTTAACTTACATTATAGGTATCCACAGTATAGAAATTTTATTTGGCTGCAAAAATTTCATATTCAAAAGACAAGAAATACCCTAACCCAAGTTATTTCAAAACTTTATTTCTATATGGGTCTAGGTATAATCCTACATAATAAAGAAAGCATTTTATTATAGAATATTTATTATGTTTAACACATTCAAAGTATTTGAAGACTTCCTTTAAAGAAACTTACAACAGCTATAAACACATTCAGTACTTCGATTACACATCTTCCATTTCCATCCAAAAAGACGCCGTAGAATAATCCAATTCGCTCACCGTCGTATCTTGATCAGGTAAATATTGTGAATTAAAATAAAACATCTGTGTTCTATAAATAAAATTTTGTTTGCTTACACCAACATACATCAAAGGACTAAATTAGAATGATTAACTCCATCGATGCTTCAAAAACCCATTAAGCATCGATGGAGGTAATCAAAGCGGATCCCTATTGACGGTTGATGTGAATGTACTGCAGATACCTATCTTGAGTTAGAGCTGGTCCATTGATGCAGTATGCGCATCGTAAACTAATTATACCGAGCTAACACGAATAATGGCTCAGCTTATGAAGAGAAATTTATAAGCGATACTATATAAATTGACTTTAAGATTCTTATTTTCATCCCATTACTTTCATTGTAACCGCCTTCATCTAGTTCTTAATTAGAAGATATTCAAAATGTCATTACAGTTGAATACAAAGTATATACTTATATGCGTATATACGGTCCATAGGAAATTAAACCCATTAAAAATTGGAAATTGGAAAGTATATCCAAATACGGATAATCTAAATTTATCTTGGGTGCCTTTAACTGACGTCTCATGTCTTGGGGGCTACGAGCTTTTTTTCAGAGTTCACATAATGACTCCGTATTTGCTGGGCCGCCGCCGTAATTAAAATTGGCGACACATCGCCCGTAACCGGTCAACACGAGGGTGACATCTAGGGACCAGGGGTGAGGGTCAACGATTTTTGCAGCGCTCGGCATCATCAATCAAGTTTAGTCTCGCATTAACGTAATGACCGTCGGCTTGAACGGATGTCGCCTTATTTTCCCTTTTTTTCAGCACTTCCTTGGAGGCAATTTGGTACACGATACTTTCTCACGGACGTTTCCGCACTGATGGAAATCTATGAAGGATAACCACTTGGTTTCTCGCTATTATGTATTTTTTTGTAACAATTTCCATTTCGAGGCGGCTATCAATCTTCTTTTCGTCTGGAAATGGTTTCGTGTCATGAATTTACTTTCTAGAGGATGTAACTAGTTGTTTTATTGGAAATTATTTAAATCATATTACTCTAATAGCGCAAAACGAGTAATGTGCCATATTATTTTTTTTATTTTTAGAACAATACAATATACATACAATACAACGCTCGGGCGCCCTCAGGTTACTAGGAAACACTACTTTTTACTGTCAAACAAAAATTTTAAAAATTAAAATATAATTTAACTAGGTACATCACTTTTGTTAATCACAAGGAAATTGGAGGAATAATGCAGATGTTCGGCTCTGAAAAGGTGTTACCAAATCGAATTTGTCTTTGAGCCAAATACCAAGGAAGAACGTTGAATAATGCATTTTAAACAATTCAGCACTGCAGTTAAGTCTTCAGCGCTGAGTAAAAACTCAATTAGTCGGGACTTCATCCATGGAATCACAGGCGAGTAAATATGTCAAAGAGTGAGTCAAGTGGTTCCTTTAACTGCAATGGAAAGGAAATGGAAATGTGAACTGTGAGACTACACGAATGACGCGATTATGCGTCATTATATTGATTCCAAAACAAGTAGTTAAAACACTCTAATCATTGAGGATGACGAAAGTTTTTCTTTTAATTTTATACGACCGCAAATTATACTCAAAATACCAACGACGAGGTGACATCCTGAAGTCAGTGTGCAAGTCTACCGACTTCAATTATTTAAATATATGTTGAAATTCAAACACATTTTTAAGGAATCATACTACAAATGGAATCCTTATATGATCACTTTGTTGTCTGTATGCGAATGAAAAGCCTTATTCTCGGGTACGTTTGGAGGCATAAAAATGAAATTAATATCATTTATCTTATTGACTTAAAGTTGTAAAAAGTCAATTGGGATATTAGGATAACAAAAAATAAGGCTATTTATAGCTGAAATCAATGAATATACGTTATTTTTACATATAATTATAATTTTTTTATCGAAAACTCACTCAGTGTAATAATTACTTAAACGCATATATAGCTTATTTTGTCATAAAATCTTCAGCAATACTTTTATTTATGACATCGATAGAGGTATCGTATTTGTGACACAATAATAATATTTTTTCTCTCATGAAATAAATTCTAGCATAGCACGTTCAAAGGACAATAGAGTCTTAACTTACTTACGAACCTATCTCTTTCATTCTTGTTTCTTTCACAGTAAATAATCATCACCAGCCTATGGATCACCTTGGTAAAGCAAAAGCTTTCCCTTTCGATGATAACAAAGTTGATAAATGTTTATACAAAGTTTATTGTCAAAGACCGTTCAAAATTACAACGTACAATACCAAACCTAGGTACATAAACGCTAAAAGTCACCAAAACGTTTGCAAAAACCGAAATCCCGCTAGAATCCCAGGTAAGATTTACTCCCTAAGTTACAGCGACCGTTTTAGTTCACCCTCGTTGCAAAATTCCAAGAGGGGAATCCATTGCATAATTCACTACTATAATATAAATTAGGTTTACGGGCACCGGCACGTTATTTTAAACTGTTAGCTCAGGACTGGTGTTTGTTATAAGCCAATTTGTGAACTTTAAGCTGATGGCCGTAAGTAAAAACGGTTATGAGCATTTTGCGAGTGTTGTTGTTTCTGTATTAAAATAATGAAGAATTTTCCTCCTTTCCTCTCGGTGAATAATGTTATCTTTATTGTATATTAAGTTCTTAATATACAATACCGCACCACGTATTTACTTTCACGTTTGTATTGTATATATTCACGTTTACTTAATTATAAATTCGGATGTAAATCCGAATTTTATATACAATGTAGGTGATATCGGTTAATTAATAATATAAGATAACATCAACTCATGTAAAGTAGCTAAAACAATTGTGTTATAGAATTCATAAACAAAGACAGTGAGTACCATAACACCCAATAATAATAACAATCGTAATATGATACTGTATCATCCAACTATTTAACAAATAAATCTTAATTGTATTCAAATTGAGATACGATCCTAGCAGCACAGTTGGTGTTTCTTTCCTTACACCAACATCATTTGCTTCTATTTCTTCTTTTGACAGAGCCAGAACTTAGACGAAAAAATCTTCATTTATTACAGCAGTACGGAAAGTCATGATATCCGCTAAATGGTTGTACAGTCTACAAATATTACTTTATTTTACAACCTTGATAAATATTTATATTCCTATCTTATGAACATTCGTTTACTATTGCGAAAAATTTAATCACAAATTCCTGTTATAACCCTTGAGCCTTTTTTTACCCTATTCATGATTATTTTGCAAACAAACGATCCCCTGATAACGGTCATTTGTTATATGGTTTTCACTTAAATTTTGTCATTTAATTGGAAATCACTGTAACTACTACTGCATTGTACTATTCTGTTATTTATTGGTATAGAAATAGTTGATCATTTCCAGTAAACCCATGAGATCAATGTTAAAAATACAAAGTTTAAAATAAATCCATTTTTCCATGTTATTCGTGTACCTTCGATCAAACTACTTTATAAACTAACTATTAATTATATTCACCGACACTCCCTCTCTTGTCATTTTAGTCCTTTATTCAGTTCAATAAATAGTCAGTCTAAGAAACCATGAATATTTTGATTAGATTAATTAAGTCACAACAGACGCTAGTCTTAATAACACACTAGAGTTATCTTTATTTTATAATAGAAGCGATAAAATCATTTATTCCAACAAAAACAAAACTAGTTAGAGGAGTCACAGACAAAATCACCTATTAGCCGCCTATAAGCAAACAGACACTATCAAACATGACCACAGTTCGTAATTAGAGTAGTCACGAGCCAGCAAACAAAATAAGCTGTGCGGTCGCATACATTACGCCAATAATTATGGTTTAGCCGACTGAAACAACTGTAATGTGTGCGCTCATATTAATGTCCTTGTTAATACATGAATTAAAAGTGATGCAAACCGGATTAAGTTCAGCATTTGTGTTTACGGGAGATAAGCAGGTATCACAAATTATACAAAATTCACATCGCACGGGCAACACACCAAAAATATAAATAATAAATAAATTAAAAATAGATTGCATAACCGCTGTGACGTTATCCGTTGCATACATATACAATTCGATATAAAAATTGTGACGGCGAGCGCGTAGTGCACATATATATCATATTTATTCGCAATCGGTCGTACGTCATACTCGTAACGCGCAGAAAAAATTTACACCCACCGTAGCAGAGCGGTGGAAACTCGTTTCACCGTCCGCAGTGACACATTTCTGTTCAACTAGGACGTGGACAGTACGTTTCATTCGAACACCGAGTTGAACTAAATGAGCGTTGTATTCCGTCGATTGTTTCTCAGCAGTCCAAAATACTGGCTGGTGTTACGAATGGGAAAATGAATTTTAGTAATATGTACACAAAATCTAATTTAGGGTTACAATTGCTTTGTATCGGGATGTAGAGAGTTCATTTCGTAGCACACAGAATTTTGTTATTGCTGTTGTTGGTACTTTAAGTATTCAAGCGAGCGAATGCGCTTGATTTAATGCATGAGGAAGGAACCACGTCCCTGGCTGCGTAATGACCTAGCTGTATCACTTTACTAATTCAGATGAATTTATACGGGAATAACCTAGCAAGGGCTTCGAAGGATTTATATTTAAAAAAATGTCTACACTAGATATATACGTCAGTCTCGGCCTTTTCTCTTATTCATGACGCATAGATTAAATGGCCCACACTCGACAAATGGACTGTAAATAATTTCGAACAGATTCGACTTAAAAAGGAAAAGCTATTACATTTTTGGGACTTATTACCACAGACATTCAATATATAACTAAAATTCTTATCTTAATTCTGTATCCTTGGAACTTTGCCTAAAGGGACTCCTTTAAGTAATATGTTTTAGATATAATAAACTCGGCGTCAAAAAAATCGCACCTTATAAAAATCTTATTCAAAAATTCCTAAACCTTATATAGAGGATAGTGTTAGGTATCATTAGAAAGGTAACAAAAAGGAGCATCAAACAACAATTAAGTGCAATCTTTTTTTTAATTAAAATTATACAAAAAGCATAAAAATTTGAAAAATAATAAAAAATCTTAATTAAGTCCTAATTAATAATCGATAATTTACAAAAAAAATGTACAAAAAGTGTCTTAAAATTAACTCAAAATCTAGTGTTACCCCCCCTTGCCCTGATGACGGCTTCCATACGGTCCCTCATAGACCTCACCAACTTCAGGAGCTCTTCTTGAGGGATAAGACCCCATTCTTCAATCACCGCGGTTTGGAGTTCCTCTAGAGTCGAAGGAGCCGGATCCCGAGATCGAACCTTACGTTTAAGATGGTCCCAGAGGTGCTCTATCGGATTCAGATCAGGACTTCTCGCTGGCCACTGCATCACAGGAATTTGGGACCTCCGCAGGAAGTCGTTCACGATGGCTGCAGTGTGTGCGCGAGCGTTGTCGTGCATTAATGTGAACCCCTCGCCAAAAGATTCGGCAAAAGGGACCACATGCACATCCAGGATCTCTGTGATATAGCGGCGCGCAGTCAGCGACCCTTGTCCGCGAGCACCTCCGGTCCGGGAGACGCAGACCAGGTCGGTTTTGCCGGCAGCCGACATACCGCCCCAGAACATGCAGGATCCGCCTCCATATTCCACCGTCTCCTGGATGCAGGCTTGAGCGAAACGTTCACCCTGCCTCCGGTATACTCTTCTTCGTCGGTCGTTGCAGAAAAGACACACTCGTGTCTCGTCTGAGAAGAGAACAGCTCCCCACTGCTCAATGGTCCAATCGACGTGGTCGCGAGCAAACTGCAAGCGGGCTCGTCGGTGCGCTGCAGTCAATTTTGGACCTGTAGCAGCTCTGCGGGCTGCTATGTTCTTCTCCTTCAGTCTTCTTCTAACCGTGGATACACTCACGGTGCGTCTGCGAACTGCCTGGAGCTCCTGTTGCAGCTGAACAGCGTTTGAGAAGCGATTTCTCAAAGAGTACGACACAACGAACCGGTCGTCTCTTTCCGAAGTGCAGCGACGTCTACCGGACCCATGTCGCCGGATATAGCCACCGGTCTCTAAAAAGCGCTGGTAGACTCTACGAACCGAAAAACGGCTCAGATTCAGTTGCCGGGCGACATCACACTGCCGCACCCCTGCTTGCAGTAGTGCAACCACTTGAGCGGCCTCATCAGCTGTAGTGTCCATTTTCCAGATGTTCTTTCTTCAGTAAAATCAGTGCGTGTGTCCCCTTCAACGGTTTAATAGCGAATGACCCACATTGAACCCGTGTTGACCTCTTTATACCCACAAAGTTAGCGCAACTCGCGACTCTCCCGAGCAGCAAAATTTCCTTAGAATTTTTGTGACCCTTTATTTGTTGCTTTAGGTTTTATTTGATAATGAAAAATAATGTTTTTTTATTAAGTTAATTAAGTAACCTTTTAAATAAAATTATAATTAATACGACTGCATGTGCATATCCAGAGTTAATGCCATTTGAACGTGATTTTCTTAGAGGTGCGATTTTTTTGACGCCGAGTGTATTATATTTTTTAAGGTTTTTAGTTTTTAGATTAAGACTTAATAATTTTAACTTTATTATTTCTGTATTATAGTTGTTGCGTAGTTATTATTTAGATATGTAAATTACTGCTTTGAATTATATTTAATTTCATTGGAATTATATGATAATTGATGTACTAAAATTTCTTGTTTAGAGGAGGCAGAGCATTAAATTTAAAACAAAGAACAATGCCGATTTGTGACCGGATATGTACACGAATGAAATTATTCGATTTAAAAATAAAAATACAATTTTTGACGTATAGAAATTATCTAACAGCAGATTACGAATTTGAAAACCAATTTAAAAATTTGTTTGTTTACTAAAACCAACCAACAACACTTCCATGTAATATTTTTTTACTGCGACATAGCTTTGGATATCAGCTTTTTGCCTAAATATATTACTATCTCCAATATATTACTATCACTTTACATACCTAAATAAGTATTTAAATAAATATATGTGAAATAAATTGCCTAAATATGTTACTTCTACCTTTTATAAGGAGAAAATATATTATCATTTCGCCGTTTGAGAACAAAAGCGCTATAAAAAATGTGACGTATGGTTAGCGTAGTTGAAAGTACTCCACTAATAGTATTATATTATACTTCTGTACTTTTCTTAGAAATTGTCTATTCGTAGCTAGTAAAGTATAGCTCGCTAATAGATATATTATTCGTTTGAACGTGATCTAGTGCCGTAGCCCCACGCGAGTGTTTAGACTTACTAACTGTGGAAAATGGACCAAAAAATGTCTTGTGTTAACTAAGTTATTTTATTAAGAGAATGCATAAGGAGACATTCCATAATAACAATGTCTCAAAACATGATTTCTCTTCTGTGTGTGCAAGAGCTGTTGGTTGTGCTAGAAGTTCTGCTTATATTTGACACTATTATTATTACCTCATCAGCTAATGTGTGAAGTGTTGCATCTGGCCAGAAAACCCCTTATGAATATTTTCAATACATTTTTCTATGTTATTGAACTGTTTCGTATTTATTTGTTCATTGACACCTTTCTATGAATATTCACATATAATTTACATTTAATTAATCATACATAGCATGTGATTATTAAATCTACACAAAATATTGCTACAACTTTATTAAAGCATAATTATTATTTTACAGGTGAGACCAGCCAACATTTTTGTCATGCTAGCTTTGTGAGAGCTTATAGAGAAATAGCACGCTGAAATCAAATTGATGTTTTGAGGGATTCTCACAGGTAAAAATTCAGGAGGAGCAATATATTCCGGCACCGCTATTAATGCCAACATATTTGATTTAAATATTGTGATGTTAGTAGAACATATATGACAACCATAGCCTTAGTCATCCTGTAATCAGGGCTCCTGTAAAGAGGTCGAAACATCATAGCTCCTGTAAAGAAGTCGAAATGTCACGATTAAATATAAATTATGTGTTAAAATCCACGAAAAAGTTGTTTTCCCCACACGCTCGGAAAAGTTTGGTTTCGGAAAATTTCAGCGTGGAAATTTGCGTTTTATCCGCTTGCGCGGAAAAGTGATTTAAAATTAGAACCCCTTCTTTTCAAAGAAAAACACATGGTACATTCTGAATCGTCGATATAGTCTTTATAATTTACATTTTTTCTTATTTAAATTACTGCTATAATACTTTAAGTTTTATTAAATTATTTTGGTTCCTTAGATAATAAAAACAACAAGAATAAAGATAAGGATTATATATTATATTAGAATATACCTACTATTTATTATAAGAATTTAAAATGTATAGTGGGTGAGATTGCATAACAGTGGGTGAGATTACGGACTGCAACCGAAAAAGAAGTGTCAAATTGATTATGGTATTCTTAGTCAAATCACATTCTATAGAAACCATTTAAAAATTATATTTATCATTACTAATTGTAACAATTTCTATTTTTAATTTATATAAACAAATGTAACATTTTATTTAAGTTTTTGTTGCACCGACAATTTTTCCTCGTTGTAGTGATGTGAAAAATTATGTGTTTCGCTCGGCAGCAAACTTTTTACCGTCTCGTACCTTTGAAACCCTCACTACTCGTTACGCTCGTGGTTCAATCCTAAAATCCTTCGCTGCCTCTGGTTTCAATAGAGGTAAGTCGCGGCCAAATCTTAACTTTGCTGCCTTGCATAACAAATAACTATTTATTTATTGCAGGTGTTTTATTTTAATAACTGCCTTATTTGATTATATCCAGTCTGTTGAACCATTTATTCCCAATTGAATACTGGAAACTGAACAACATAATATAAGAGTACTACCTAGTCGGACCACTAGTTCTCTTACAAATAAGAATGCATTTTATACAATACTTCATTGTAATATTACTAAAACTTATATATATCTACATATTTATTAGTCTCAGCAAAAAAGAAAAAATATATTCCATGAATAATAGCAATTTCTTCTTGCCTTTTGCAATTAAATGTGTGTACACATCTGATTTTTATAAACTTAGATTTGTTTGATGTAAAAAAGGTATGTTTTTACATTAACAAGACTCCCAGTCTCTGGCTACTCCTTCTGCAGGATGGGCATGAGCTGTATGTACAATACAAGACTCAAGTATGTACCTATGGAAAATTATTTTATTGCACGATGCATAATTATAGGTTTATAATGCACGAAAAATGTCTTAGTAGGATAGGTAAGTTCATAAAAATAAATCTCTAAAACAGTCATGAGTCATGAAAAGAATACTTTAATAGTTACAATATTCTTTTAATCGATTCCTTTACATGATTAGTATGAGAAAAGAGTGAGAGAATAGACAAAATACTACTTCATTTACTATAAAATATGTATTGAAATGTTATGTTTTTAAAAAAGTTCGTTTTTCTCCAATATAAATCCGAAAATTAAACTGAAACCTACGAATTCATAATCTTAAAGCTGTTTATATTTGTTTGTATCGTCTATGTACATTTTCGGTCACACGTCCATACAAAAATCGGTATTGTCCTTTGAATGAAATGCATCACGTTTCGTTCAATCCAATAAACTGTTTGCATTATTCAAAAGGCTGGATGGATTACCAAAGCTGTAATCCGAATTTAATTTCACTCGTAACTTACTCCAGATAGACACAGAAAAGTTAAATCGGTTACTAACTTTATTTTTTGAATAAAGTATGAATATACTTGTTACACTCAATAAAATGTGTTGTATTGAAATAACCTACGTTTTGTTATTTCGCTTAAAGAACGCCTAAGTCGACTTCATTCAATAGCGTGAATAAAATTCATGAATATAGTAAAAAAACTGTACTGTAAATGACAAACTGAAATTAGCTTGGCACTATTGCATTATACCAACCAATCATTAACAATAAGCGATTCGATTCAAGATCATAAATTAAAAATCGCACGATTCCCATTGTTGCACAACAATGTACGTGAAAGAGAAATGCGTCCGTTCTAATTGCATTTCTGGAAGAAATATGGTGTACATTTCTTTGTCGGGATAGAGGTCCCATTGAGAGCGCAAGATCGCCGCCGCGGTCGAATTGACATTGAGCGATTGACATGCCAGTCGACTGCCGCCCGAGCGTGAATTATAGAGTAGGAGTTGGCATGTTTCAGACGTGTCCACGCCGCATACCACGACAATATATCATAAACAGAACACATCAAATATTGACAAACCACTGGAAACCCTAAATGGATACTTGAAAAACAAACATTGGCTACACAAATCATACAATGGCAAGTACTTCAAGTGCTCGGCGAACCAGACGCAGGCACTTGGAGAACGTTTTCAAACAATTTCAATTAGGTGCTTATTTATCTGTCATAGGGAATGAAGCGCGTTTGAAATAGAATCCGCACGACCCAACTCAACACAATGAAGGCAAGATTCAAAAGGACGACCTCTCTAACAAGGTGTCAGGTACCTGACACTATTGTGTGATAAAATATCTTGCTTAAAAGGACGAATATTCACGTTCCAATAAACGGATGGCCTGTAAGCCTACCACCTTAAAGGCCCACGCATCTGAAATTCGTTTATTAAACATATGAACGTACAACTGTAATTCATTTGGTTGCACTTAATAGTTGAAAAACCTATACAAGTAATGTAAGAACCCGAATCTAACTTTATCCAACGGAAATAAGTAGAAGAACGATAATAAAATATTTCAATTCTACTCCCTAGGTTGGTAGATTAAAAAGCCGTTTTTTTTTCTAAGAAATTATGACTTCTTTTATTTTGTATGAATGCCTCTATGAAACATTGGACTTTAATTAAACCCACCGCAGAAAGGAAATGTTTGAACAAAGGAGTACGTTAACTTTTCCTTATTGTAAGCATTATGCAAGGTCATATCGTAAGGACGTACGTATCTGGTTATTTTATTACGATCTAGGGAGCACTGTTAACTGGAAGGCACGGCTTGTCCCCTTTTGTTCTTGAATTGTAATACTATAATTAATGTGTGGTCTTATAACAATTGTTATTTTGTAAAATTTTAACAATCCCAATGATATACTAATGTCGGGATCATTACTTTTTCAGTATGAAAGGTATTCCTATATAAAAAAAAGAATTATATCTTTTTATCGGTAGTCTACACTAATGCAAACTAAGACGTGGGTAAAAGCTAGTTTACTATAAATGGACATTTTTTACTAACCTATTCCATCGTTGCCTGACTCTGCCAAAACAAAAAATATACATACCGCATTTTTGTGTTAACTATTAATGTTTAAAAAAACCAAGTATTTTTCAATCAGATTTTTTTTTTTCAATTAGTCTTCAACGTGTTCAATTACAAACATTGCATCATCTGTTTCAGAGATGTCATTTGACATTTAGATGGGAACCAGAAACAAAAGATTATCAGAAAGACTACTTCGATGAATATATCAAATGTGGATTGAGTTCTGCAAAAATACTCAGTATAACTCGATGCAGTTTTTACCAAAAAACTAGTGACGTAGGAAACGTTTGACTAATAAGATAAAGACAGCTGAGCCACAGTGAAAGTGAACGGAGTGGCGATACCGCGAGACCTCGTACTTAGATGTAACCAGCCAGACAAGGTGAGAACTAAAAGGCTATGTCTCACTCGCGCCTTGAAAAAATAGGAATTGCGCGAAAAGGACATGTATAAAACTGTAAATCGATATTTAACACTATGGAATAGCGGCGCAGGCGTAATAGGCAGCGCACATGCGTTTTTCAACACAAAGGCCACAATTAGATAAACAATATTATATTATACCTACTACATGAGTAATTTATTAGAGCTACGGCGGAAATGAAACCGGCTTTCCTTTTTCGACATACCCCAGCAACGTGCGACATTGGCCGAGATTTTAACGAAATTTCGCTAGTCTTTTTTTTGACATACCAGTGTTGAATTAGAGGTCGTAAAAGTTTTCAACAAATCCTCATTGACAAAACCACGAAGTGTACACTATCACACCTAAAGCATTTCTGGGTTAAGAGACAGAATTTATAGAAATAAAAGTGCTTTTGTAATTGTGATGTTTACAACAACCAAAGTTTCATCATATTCTGATCAATGGCTTCGGAATGCATAGGGAACAATCATTGTTTTTATTTCTATATAGGCATATGTGTCTAGCTTTAAAATTGTTCAAGTAAATTTTAAATTTTGTCAGTTGAATCTCTTAAAAAAAGAAATTTAAATATAAATCCATAGTAATTAAATTATATATTATTACAGCGTTCGATTGAAAATTCAGTTTTATTGTAAAATATTTCATATTTGTACACTTTAAAGAAGAAATAGCGTGTGAAATAGTGAGATGCTTGAATATGAAAATAATGCAGTTTTAAAAAATCACTTATGATTTACGTAGCGGAGTTTTGAGTTATTAAATTAATGATACGAGAACGTATCACTATATTGGCTAATTTGGGAAGTTCTTTGGCTTATACTCAGTTTTGATTATAAAAAAACATATTTGTGTTTGAAAAGATTACACAGCTTGAGTATTGAAATAATTGTTATAATTATGTCATTTCATAAAGGAGTTCATTTAATTAACCTAATAATTTGTATGAAAAACGATAAAACAGAATAAAAACTACGGGTAAACATAGTTTTATAGTATTCTGAATAAAAGTCAGACGCGAATAGAGTATGTACCTAATAATCGCCTAATTTTAGTATTCACTTTTTATAAATATCGTTATCTTTTAATCTTAACCATTTGAGGGTTTTCCGTCCCACTTGATATATTATCTATAGTTTAAAAGTTAAAAAAAAGTTATTATAAAAATAAAAATCATAATATAATAATAAAAAGCAAAAGATTATATCCACCTCAGATTAAGTTGTTTTCTTCTTCTTTGAAAAGTAATTTTAAAAATTATGTGGGCGATACACCCGTTTAACACCACGCTGGCGCTGGTGTGTGATATTGTAAATATGAATTGGTGAGTTTGAATAAAGGTACTAAATTCTAGATCCAACTCTGTCAAACATTGCCGTTTCCACCATCAATATTGTCAGTTGAATTCACAAAAAGTCTTGTTCGGAGAGGTCCCTGATACATTTGAGAACTTTGAGAACCACTTTATTATATGATTGGATATTTTTATGTCATAAATTAAAATTAAATCTATCCTATGTCCTAATTTGGAACAAATCCAGCGAAATAAAAAAAAACATCAAAATCGGTTGATTAGTTTCGGAGTCCATCGCGGTCAAATACTGTGACAGGGAATTTTTATATATTACTACTTAAAATTAAATCACCGCTAGCTACGTTTTCCTCTCTGACGCTCGAATGGTTACTTCTACTTATAGTTAATTACTACGTATTGGTTACTTAGTAAAAATAATATTATTAGTGTGTAAAGTATGGAGAACGATATTTTCCACATTTATAAAATATTAAGTTTCACTTTTCGGGCAACTCGAAATCCTTGAATACTTTGTTAAAATGGTGTAATACTCAAAGAAACGAATACCGAAATTGAGTACCCTAGACGCGACGTTTTATTAGTTAGGCTAAAAAACCAATAACAATATTTTAAATAATTTAAAAACTGTGAGATGAATTGACAATTGCCTGCAACCTGCAAACGTGGTAAAATTATTATAAAAACCTATCAAGATATCTCCACTAAGAATACTCTGACCTTTATCCTACCTCCATTACATTTCATACAGTTACATCATCATTCATCATGTAAAAGATAAAACTATGATAGTTCACTTATTCTATTCAGCAGAAAATGAATGAAACATAATTGATTTACGCGCAACGTTGATTTGAGTTATGATTTAGCTTTGGCAACATTTATTGAAAAGTTTTAGGAGAACCTCACGGATCACTTTTAGTGCTGCCGTGGACAAAGAATTAAGTTTTATAACACGCACGAATGCGGATAAATTCTCACTGCACTATACACACGCATTGAAGTTATGGAATTATCGAACTCCTTGCACAAATTTGTTAGGACCTTACCACTCACCAACGAAAGCGCCGCATTTCAGGAAAATTCTGCTAAGTAAACAGATTTCGGAGTCAAGGATTTTGCCGCCCAAATATTAATTCACACACCTCTGTCAGGCTTATCAAGGTCGTAGTTTCAGTCTTAGCCATTAATACTATAAATACAAATAGATAGGTAATCAAATCTTTAAATCTTTTTTTAATATAACTTTTAGTTTCTACAAGGGATTTAATTACACATTCAACAAAATTGGAATTTCCAGACGGATACTCGTCGTTTGATTAAGTATCCTGCCCTGATAGGTAATACTAATTACCGAATGGTTATTTTTCAGTTTGAAAAATGCAAAAGACAAACATTTAAATATTTTTTGATTCTCGACAAAATAAAAACGACAAAGACATAGCCGTCGATTTTTTTAAGTTATTTTATAGAACTTAAAAAAAAGTTATTTTATAGAACTTAAAAAAAATCGACGGCTATGTCTTTGTCGTTTTTATTTTGTCGAGAATCAAAAAATATTTAAATGTTTGTCTTTTGCATTTTTCAAACTGAAAAATAACTATATAAACTTCAGATCACGACAATTTTGGCGGCGTAATTTAAAAAAATATTCCATTAAATTTCTTTTTTAAATGTTACAGTAGTATACAGATCTTTTAACTATTTGAAAAAACACCCACTAGTGCAATAATATATTGCTCGGTTTGCGCAAACGAGTAGAGGGCGAGTATCTGTGTATAATTAACGAGCCCCGAAGGTATTAACACCTCTGAAGTGATTAAACTTGTCGTCCAGTTCAAGCTACTTCCGGCCGAGCACTACACTTACAACTGGTAGGTTCTACTGATACGACCTGCGTCAGTATGTATGCATGTAACTATTTACCGAGACATGATTCCGTTTAAGGTGCTGTATTCTGGTTAGTAATCCATTTGTCCCGGTCAAACCGCCCTCAAACCGCGCTTCGTGCTAATGCCGCAGGATGTACGATGGTTCGAGTAGAACAAGGTATTAACAATTTCTTTTACACCAATTAAACTAGCCCAAAGTTAACAATATAAGGCTACAAGCCTTATGTATGTATTTATGTATACTGAGGTAACGGATAGACGTACATATATGATACATAGAAATGTAATATGCATAGACACATATATAAATACCCATGACTCAGGTACATATGTCCGTATTCATCACACAAACATCTGCTTCTTCCGGGATTCGAACCCAGGACCGTCGCTGCGAATCGCAGGATCGCTACCGTTGCACCAAACGATCGTCAATTCCTTCCATATATCGCGAAATATTATGTCTCTATCTATTTTATATATATTACACTAAAACTAACGAAATATTTGGAATCCCATCTAAGGAATGTGATTCCCGTGACTAGAAATGGTTTTCGTTTTAGCAAAAGCTAATCGAATAATAATAATAGAAAAGAAACCTAAACCGTAAAGGACACGCATGACAAGAGAAATATCACAATCAAGGTTTTATACTTATTTTTCCATTACACAACACTGAAATCGCTGAGATATCTTATAAAGAGATCCGACATTGTAAACTGAAATAGAAAAGGCCAAGTCGCAACAAATAAAAGCATTCCTAGCAAACTATTGTTCGTTTGACAATCGGAGAGGAATCCATAGGAGCGGAGCGCTGCTGGCTGGTGAGACAAGGCTCTGACTTTTCCAGAAATTGACTTTCTATTTTATTGTACTGGCGCTAACACGACGTTGATGGCAGCACTTATTGCACTTCGCTTGGCTTTTTATTCGGTACGAAACGACCAACGCTAGGCGAAATTGAATACCGACTTCGGTGAGACAATAACTCATCGAATGCATTTGTACATTTTTTGAACGACAGCGGAGAATAAAATTATCGTTAGATAATTTTTGACCATTGCATAGATATAGGAAGAATATAATTAGTTCCACATTATTGCGCTGGAATTATTATATATTGAACAATATATTTATTGAACTTATTTATATCGAGACTTGTCTAATAAATAAAGGGTTTAATGAGAATTTTGTTTCCCTACTAATCCGATAATTTATTTTGGACAACATTTTAATTATTTTTAACTATACACATTAACATAATAGATACTTACAAATTTGTGGTGAGAACTCGCAGTTTTTAAAGTTAATTCAAACTCCTTACCTGAAACAAGAAATAATATTTTGAATGTATTTTATTAGGCACAATAATCCGTCGCAAGCTATATTTCTTGTATCAATACCATACAACGTTCATCCCAAAACAAATATTTCAAAATGACTATCAAGGAAATGATAAAATGTGATTCGTTTAAGTGAGTCCCGTCCAAACAAATAGATCAACATTTTGGAACGAACGCTGCTGAAGGCCGGATGCTACTGTTATGCGCACACCTAATCGATGCATATCTAATCTGTATCACTCTGGATAGAATTATATCACTGTTATTGACGTAAGCGGTATACAAAATATATAATGCTTCATACATTTCGATGTATTCTCGCAAACGGTTAATTATCGAAGACGCACATACTTTTTGATCATTTACTGCGGTTCATCCGGTCTGATATTCGAAAGATGTAATAGTTTTATTCCAAATTTACTTACATTAATTTACTTAAATAAAGGAGATAATCAGTAACATTTTATTTTAGTTTTGTTCTTTAAAAAGTTAAGTTCTATCAATTATAAATGACATTTTTACGTCAATATTTTTTTTAAGTTTAAGACAGCAAGAATAATGGATATGTTTAATTTATTGAAAATTTTGGGTGTAATACAGTCGTCTTACAATAAAAGTTATTAAATTTTGCCGCCACGTTTTTAAGTTCGGACTTCTACATCCAATCTTCGGACCACTGTTCCGATTTAATAATTCTTTCTGCAATATATAATCAATTTTAATTTGGACATATGATCCTTTCTTTCCCGGGAATGCTGGAGCACGAACGAGAACGAGAATGATGCGGGTATAGCCGCAGGGCACAGATAGTAATATTAATGTTTCGAGCTTCCTTAATAAAATAGAATAGTGTACCTACTAAAATATACTATATATTTTCTTTATGTCTAACACATATTGCAAAGGTCTAAAAACATTAAGACACGCCACGATTTTAAAGCAAATACAAAATCTGAAATTAATTTGATCAGAATTAAGTGTTGTTGGCACTGTTCTTAAGTTGGTTAAAAACAATAATTTATTTAATAAATAAATATTTCATAAAGATCTTATGGTACGGTTCTATAATGGCGATTGTGACAACCCCACACAATAAAAAAAAACTGCTGGCATTAACACTGATACATGGCGGAGGTGACGAGTTTAATCGAAAAACAAACGGAACACGAATGTTCTCGTAAAGGGATTTGCAATGTATGAGATTACTCGTTTTCTCGGTAATATTACTCTGAACCAAATAGACGAGTACGTAAAGAATCTAAGCCCAGTCTTACTTAGATGGCTTATTGTTATATTTTCAAGTGAATTTCACGGCGTTAACGACGCTGAACAACAAAAATTAGGTGGGTAGAAGTCGGGCTACTATCACTACATTTTTTGTGAATTCGATAACTAAAAGAAACTTCAACATTAATCTCGAAGGATCGATAAAATGCAGAAAAGTTCAATTTCCTCTCGTACCTGCAAGCTATAACAATTCACAAAAGCCAGGGAGGAACTTTCGTGATCACAGCGTACCATTATGACAAGATAGTTTTTCGAACTTTTACTTTACAAATATGAAGCTTTCAAAAATACTTGTTTTTCGTGCAAATGTGCAATGCAAATTATTGGGAATGCCCTTTGGGACTACTAGGAAGACTCGTCAAATTCACATTAAAAAAATCGTTAAGAGCTTTATTTTCGAATGACAGCCCCTTTGTTTGGCAGCTGCGTCGTTAACACGTATTCCAGTAAGAGGCTTTTTCTCCTTATTTTAGGAAAAAATATTATATAGAACTGTTTGGGACAATGGAAAACGTGGGGAAAAAACTATTTGCCGATATTTTGGGGAAATTCTAACAGAGAAAATATAAACTTTTATAAAACGGTAAAGCATGCTTTCATGAACGAGAACTGCGTTACATACATAACAATCCTACGTGTATGTACTTTTCATTTGATATTGAACTCTACGTATTTAATATTAAGTTGTTTAAGAGATTTGTATACGTTGATGTATTGTTGACGGTACATACATCGTTGGAATAAGTTTGAGCCCACAAAACAATGTTATCATACTAAAAATTAACGCTGAAAATGTATAATTTATTTAACTAAGCTTAATGTGTAATAGTCATTTATTGTTGCTGTATTTTTTACCAAGGAAAACGGTAACGGATGTAAGAGTAATTTTAAGAGTAGAATTTTAAAAAGAGTTAGAGAGAAACTTTGATTCTCCTTGTTGTATGTGTTCTGTCTGCATTTATGATTTGGGAAAATACTTTTTAGAGAAATATACTGACTTGAGGACGTCCATGATCTGGAGACCCTTAACCTGCACGAAAACAACGAACTTTGTAAATAAGCCTAGTGCTTAAGCTTAGAGCAGCTACAAGTGTTGTGGCTCTTTATGTTAAATTCAATATAATCGGGTTTTACACTTATTTTTCAAAATGTATCTCAATTATATTCTCAACAAAAAATATTTTAGTCAATCAAGAGGTGCCATAAAAATTCATTTCAATTTTACATTTTCAAATTTTGCGCGTATATTTACGAAAACGTTTGACGCAGTGGACGCCATATTGCTCTGTTATCATGACGTGCTGATATTTTGTATTAGAGTTGTATATAACTTAATATGAGTTATAGCTCTAGTTATAGTTCATGTGATGTTCCTGTATGCAAGAGTACTAGTGTAATAAAACCAGACAAATTGTTGATTCAAGTACCAACTGGAATAAAAAGTTTAAAGTTACTATAAAAAGAATAATTTTTAATAACATGAGGTTTAATTACTCAATACATCAGACTTGGCTGTAAAGGCTATTGTCCCATATATAGCTTGGACAAATCCAATCCTCTCCTTTCGTTTCAGTGGGAGTGAGGTCAGGCTTTACTGAAAACGCCGTGAACTTGTTGCGAGACCATGAAAACACCATTCGCTGTAAACAGTCTTGCATACTCACAAATACGTAATGGTTAACACACATATCCGCCGCAACTTAATTTTTAAAAGAAACTCTAAAGTACTGTAGTGACGCTTTTCGTCCCACCAAAAAGTCGTACTATTATTTCTTTGCATCAAAGAGAAACATTGAATAAAACTTATGTAATAACATCTTTTAATGTTTGACCATTTGGTAAGGACAATTAAACCATTAAGACAATTAAGCGTGAGAAGTTTAAAATAGCCATAACTGTTAAAAAAATTATTGGGTGAATATCTGCGTTTTCTTTGAAACACTGTTAACGTCTCGTCAACTGTTTCATCTGGTAACACAAGTCCATTTACACATACCGGACTAAAAATACACCACAACACAAGAACAAAACTGTGGCTGCGAAGTAGGCATTCGCTTCTAGTAAAAAGTAAGTTGTTAATGAAAAAATAAGCTATGCAACTTCAAAAGTAGTAAGTTGTTAATTACATATTACATTAAGTTATAGTTTTACAACACAAAGGAGGAGGGTCAATAAGGCGGGTTTTCGGCCCCTTTCATTTTTGAGCTAAAATCCCAAAAAAATAATTTTTATCTACTATACGGACTAATAAATCGATTACACCCCAAACGGAACCACCCGCAACCCCCGTCCCCTCTCCCACCTCCCCAAGAAGCAGAATAATCATATATGACTTAATACATTTTTTTTTTTTTGCGGAGCTACTTAGAGTATAGAGTTTTGAAAGGTTATATTATTTATGAGCTAAAAAAATTTTTTTTATGTATTAAGTCATATATGATTATTCTGCTTCGTGGAGGGGTGAGAGGGGGGAGGGGAGGGGGGTGGTTCCGTTTGGGGTGGAATCGATTTGTTAGTCCATATAGGAGATAATTTTTTTGACGTGACAACGTCTTATAAATTGGTTTGCCGGGTGACACTTCAAGAAACTGCGTTACGCTCCGCTCACGTTATGCGCTTACAATGAGAGCGAGTGAGAGGCACGCGTCCCTTCCACTCGGGCATGGTTAGCCCGCCTAAGAGCGAGAGAGACAGACATAAAAAGTGGAAGGGACGCGTGCCTATAAAATAATGTTTTAAATATAATTCTTTGTATAAATAAATGTTTTAAATTGTTACTATTATTTCATCCTTCTTCCTACTATACGAATGAATATTCATATTAAAATTATTTTACCACTCAAAGTCGTTGTCACGTAAAACTTTCGCCCGTATACCGACTTTACAGGCAACCAACCAGTTTTTTTTTTTTAATTTTTAGCTCAAAAATGAAAGGGGCCCAAAACCCGCCTTATTGACCCTGTTCCTTTACATCTAATAAAAAATGCGATATTAAAAATTTCGAAGCCACGTCTTCTATCAGCAGCCCATATGACGTAATCTCTAAGCCACCAAAGCTCTTGCATCCATCTTTAAACATTGTCAATTTGTCTAATTTACTGATAGTACACTAAATACAAATTTCTTTAAACAGACTAATTTCTATTTAAAAAAATTAATTAACTTAATAGGTATATTATTTACGAACCATTATCTACTTTTAACCACAATTAATAACGTAGTTTAGTAATAATAAAATTATCGATAAAAAATACTATAACTATGTTACATTAGTCAAGAGTAGGTAATTAAACGATCATCCATCACGGCGTCCGCACGCCTCACACTAGAGCATGGGAAAATCAATGCTACAAAAAACACTAAAAAGACAATTTAGATTCGATTACAGTTGTAAAATAAAAAACCGACATGAAAGACGGACTGAGAAGAATATCGGATATTAACGAGGCACTACAGATTATCGCTTTTTGTGGCACTAAACTTAAGAGACCCCAAGCATATTCAGATGTATTCCCAAATATGTAGATGATAATAAAAATAAATGACGTCTACGAACTCCTTTCTTCTTTAAAAATAAGCTTAGTTTGTTGTTTAAGTATTTACACTTAAATATTTTTTTGTTAAAAAAATCAGATATAAGAGACTTTTTTTGTTAAAAAATCAAATGTTTTAAAATACAAATAAAATAATGTGACCTTTGGCCTTTCGAATCCAATATGTATTAATACGCATAGCTTTGTAACAGTAGATGATCAAATAAGTTACTGTAATCGGTAAATGAGATAGCTTGTTCCACGTTATCTAAAAGAAGACCTATATGCAAGGAGATTAAGTTATACTTCCAAATCGAATATCATTACGAGCTAAATTCAGAGTAACATTATAAGAAAGACGTACAATTGAACCAATAAAGACGTTACTGAATGATAATATTACAGAGACGTTACAGAAACAAAATACTAGTTCAAAACAGGCAAATTAAAAATACAGTGACAGGTCAGAATATTGCGATAATCTACAAAATTATCAAATGTATCCAGTTGATTGTTATTCATTGTTATTATAAAAATCTACAAAACACGTCATGATGTATATGTCACCATTTGTAAATACCGTTAGATTATAATTTATCTCGCGAGATTGTAACCTATCGAAAGATTGTGAACCGTAACATACTGCTTACAGTTTAACGCATTGTTTTTCGATAGATTATAAAATATCTAACCTAACCATAAGGTTAGGTTAGGTTTATCATATATCGCATATTTTATCTACCGAAAAATATGCGTTAAACTGTAAGCAGTATGTTACGGATCACAATCTTTCGATAGTTTACAATCTCGCGAGATAGATTATAATGTAACGGTGTATACAATTTTAAGGTGACATATACAAAGCTGCGCATTGCCCATACGAATAAATGGAGTCAAGAGTATCAATAACTAATGAGAAAATGTTTAATAAAACACAGCACTCTTGTTACAAAAGATCGCAATACGATATCATAAACCTATAATAATAGTAGAGAAATTACTATGCCCACATTCACACCAATTAGGCTAGCTCAAAGCAAGCGCTGTAAGGCTTACATTATGAATATTAAAGTTTTGGATTGACATACACATATGATATATAAATAAATTATATATATATATACTTATATATATACATATATATATACATATATCACACCTATCACAGGTAAAAATGGTCGTATTCATCACTTATACTTCTGCCCCTTCTGGGACTTAAAACAAATTAATTGCGTGGAATTTATTATTTTTTTGGTTATTCCACCTAACACAACAGTTAGCACCGATATCTGTTTAGTTAAAATACATGCAATTTCGATGTTAAAAAGATTTAAAAACACGTTTATTACTGAACTTTCTTTATCGCACTGGTGCGGTAATGTAAAATAAGCAACAAAAGTGTTAATGCGCTGGATTGTGAAACTTCAGCCTTTCGAAAACCACTCTTGTTTTACGAGAAAGTGTGTATTTATTTACAATTCAAAAAAAATTGAGTCTAATTTGTTTAGTCAGATTATAAAAGAAATATTTTGAAAATAAATCTCATATCTAAATAAAAAAGTGCATCTACTGCATTTAAAATCTTTAAAAACAACGTATAAACCATAGTAAAATATAAACTCCAGTTTCCTTACCAAACGATTGTTTAATTCTTTATTCAGTATATTCATTGCATATAACTTATTTACTATTTTATTTCCTTAAAATACTATTTTCATAATAGTTTCAACTGCTTTAACGTATAGTTGTTAATTATATTGATTTTTTCTTTGTTTTTGTTGACATTCGTTCAGATAGAACCGGCGCAACGCATTCCAAGATTTACAATTGGATTGGTTCCGCAATGCAAACTAGTTTGTAGGAGATTCTGCTACCTGCCAGCTTTCAGCAATGGTCTGATTTACAGACTGCCACAGGTTTAGCTCCAAAATACGACGTTCAGAAATAGCAAGCTCTTCTAAAGCTTGGTATTTGTTATAGAGCTAAATAAATATATACATTTTATTATAACGGTTTTAACAAAAATAATCGAAAGTCGACTTATTTCATATCACATTACATATTTCGCTTAAAAATAAAATTCAATTAGATGTCGCAAGGTTCAGACAGGAGGAATTTTGATTGGCGGGCTGCATGCTGGACAAACTATTTATATTAATGTTCTCATCAATAAAATAGTGATATGTCAAAAAATTTATGCTAATATCACAACATAAAAAGATAACTTTGTGCTTAGTACCTATACACACAGTCAAAAAGTAAATAGATTATTTCAGCTAATTTAATAAATATCAGCATACTCAAGTTCAGAACAAATTCAGAAGACCTATTAGAAGCCAATTTGTCAGAGTGGCGATTACTAAGTTTATAAAAAACCATTGAATTAGTCTCAATTTATGGTGTAGAAATTTTCTATATTCTTATGTCACAACGGTATATTTTTTATTAACGATAAAATATAGAATCTGAATATACATAAAGTTATTACACTTATAAAGTTTATACTTATATTTAAAACAAACTATCTTTAAAATTATGATTACATTTGAATGCTTTATAACTTGTCAAAACATGTTTTCCCCCAAAGATAGTAGAATAACTTTATTATACTAATTTAATTTTAAGCAAATAAATGATATTTACTTTTATATGTCGCTTATACGCCACATTATTTAAAATGGATGTCCAATACTGGCCTCACGTGGACAAGGTCCAAGGCAGAAAACAATTTTACAATATTTTTTTAGAAAAATATTTTAATTAAAGTTTTATCTAGTTTTATTAATAATACAATACAGCAAAATATAAATAATGTGCCTTCTTTTTTCTGTCACCAGTTTCCATTTCATTTCCAGCGCTGCCAACCGATTAACCAATAAAATTATTTATCTCATAATATAAATATAAATAAATTATTATTATGTTTTTTTTATTTTTATGTCTTGTGTAATCTAATTTAATCTTGGGATGTGTTTGACATTTATGTCATGTTTTGTATTTATTGCATACTGAGTACTGTTTTTAAGAGTAATTCTTGTTTTAATAAGAGTAGCTTACACCTAATACTACAATTGTTCAGCTCGCCATAGACCAGTGGGTCGGTGTGCCCATATAATGACAATTATTTATTTAAAAATGTTTTTACAGTGCATGAACTTTCCCTAATCTAAACTATGCTAAATAATCTTTATTTTAAGAATACTGACACTAAACAAAAAAGAGTCGCGTATTCTAACTTAGTATATTCTACTAGGTACTACTTTGGGGTAGTCAATCGAAACAAAGTTTTTTTTTAATAAAAAGTATGCTTTAATGGGTATAAATGATTTTTTTTCTTTTGTTTTACTCACATTGGATTAAAGAAAAAAAACTAAGTTATTCGATTCGGTTAGATAAGTATTCTATGGGCTAAACATAAATAAGATGTGTAATGATATTATGGCAATATAATTAATAACAAAATCAACAAAATATTACGCGTGTTCGATAAATTACAGTGAACAGTTCATGACAATAATTTTATATAACTAAACATTTTATTGAATAATAACCGGATACATATTAACAGAATCTGCACGATTACTATGAGTAGGTAACAATAACAGAGTGAATCAGCTTTAAATACCTTTATTTTATTTTTTTATTTAAAAATCTTTATTGTCCATACATATAAAATGGTACAAAAGGCGGACTTAATGCTAATTGCATTCTCTCCCAGTCAACCTTTGGGGGAAAAAAGAAACTTAAATGCGGATACAATAGAGATATATACTTACACTTATCAGTTTAACAAACATATTACATTACATACAATACATCCATTACGTGTATAACTATATTACACTACATATATAAACCATATATATATATATATATACATACAACTAAATACATTAAATAAGTTACAAAAATATGATGATTCCATCACTCACTCAAGGTTTATAGCAATTTTACTATTACTATAAACCTTCAGTGAGGAAAACGTGAACTTTCTTTTTAAACGTAATCCTACTGGGAGAGCTACGAATAGAGTCTGGGAGGCCATTCCAGAGACGTATAGCTTGGAGTGTGAAAGAATTTTATATTTGACAATGTCCAGTAACGACTAGCTACATTTGTTATAAAATTTGGTACATATACAAAACCTTAAACACATAACATACTATACTTTTTACAAAGTTTCCACACCTATTTCGCAGTTTTGGGCATGTTTATTACTGCATTATTACCAAGAAATGCATCTATGTAAGTGGATAACATGTCCGTCCACATCAATTCCTTTGTGTATTAGGTCGTAGTCTGATTGCATTTCCTATTTTGTAAGCAGAGGAGCATCAATTCAGCTGGGACGTGATATCGGCCGGATTTTGCCATCAATCAGCCGGATACAATATCCGAGTTCGTGCCAACCGACGTACACGAGACCAGAAACTGCGGATTAATGGGTCACTAAACCATTAGCCCTTTGCTTAACAATTAGGAAGGAATCATCGACATGTACATATCATAATCAACGAACAATCTTGACATGTTTTTCATTTTAGTTTGACTATTGATTCGCCGTTTAACTTTGGTTGGTTCGTTTTTTTTTGTAAGATCATTGCTTAATTTAACTACCAAAGCGAATTGAAGACTGAACAAGCGCCCTCACCGAGTTACTGGACAATTGTGAACGTGGTTTTCGCACGCGACTGGGATATTTTGCGACGGTATTGAAGAGATAATTTCTTATAACTTCGTGGTTACAGTACGATTGAGGTAAATTACCGAATTTGTTTTGAAACTTTATTTGAAAGGCTTTTTATTGTGTCTCAGTTATTTAAGTAATGAAATCTCGGCATAAATTAATTGGTTTATTTGACTATCCAAAACCCGCAGTTCGTAACATTATCAACGGCTGACATTATTGACGGCTTAAATGAAGGAAAAGATTTATGTTACAAGTATTTTAGTACAGGATAAAGCTTTATTTGAAACTTTACAATGTGGGCGATGAGCAGCTAAAAATATAATCTACAAATAATCGATTTGTTTTAAACAATTACAAACGTGGGCTTCGTTGCCTACGAGTAGGGAAAGTTACAGTTCATTAAATAAAACAGTTGTAATGTAAAATGTTATCGGCCACCTACAGTTTTCATGAGTAATCGTGTACCGTCGGTTTTGTAAACTAGTTGACCTAAAGTTTTAAATTATCAGAATCAAAACAATATTTATCTGAGAAGATTAAGTACACTAATATATTAAATTTAACTGATTTCTTTGATCATTAGGGTCACTTTAAGCTATTATATCAGATTATCTTACAGATATTGAAACTGAGCGATTTTTAATGGTATTGATTCCTTTTGTAACAGCCATGCATTTGTTACCAAACCTTATCTAAAATATTTTACCTCTAATGGTCATAATACTAAAGTTGGGTACCTAAACTACTACTTTTACGATATACTGTATAATATCCATAATAAAATAGAGAAAATGTTACATGGATTTTTAGTAGTAATAGGAATGAAAATTATTGTACCTAAACAAAACATCTGTCAAAAGAAAAAAATGTTTTAGAATTGAAACGTTTCAAAAATATGTTAGGTTACTCAAATTAACTTTATGACGAACCAAGCATTCTGTAAACGATCCAATGTATTAAGCTGGTCCTCCACACAACCTGGAGAATAAGCGCCAAAGTGATTTTGGTACTGATCGGCACAAAGTTATGCCTATTGATGAATTGTAGGCAACAAACACTATTTTATAACTACATTGAACTCCACATATGGAAACTGTTCCGTGCATAGAGACTATTTTCGGATACCAATAGTTATCATATTTCTATTAAATCCTAGTGATTTGACTTCCTCTCAGAAGCCATATTCACAGGATGACTAAGGTAATTGTGAGCATCACAACCTTATTTGATATGAATTCCCACATTTAGTGTAAATCAATCAAAACCTTTTAATACTGATGTTATTATTTTAATTATATTCTAATTTATAGGGTATTTTTGTTAACAATGTTCAAACTTAGACCGGTATAAATTCTTTCAACTTTGACATAAAACTACCCTCAGTGACTAAAATATTAAACTTATTAAACTTTAATTTAATAGAATCTCCAACATTTTTCTTACACCTTTATGTAATTCTTTATATTTATTAAGAAATTATCTCAATTCTAAATCTGCTAAGCTTAAAATCTATTGCAAATATATCTGTTTCAACTGCATTTCAGTGCTCACTCCCTTTTACTGAACAATAATTAAAACAAAGTTTGCGAACTATTACAAAACAATTATTAATCACTGGAACGCGTTAAATGAGAATAGTACACGCGATTTCGACTTAACGTAGTTACCATCTATATTTTAATAGAATATTATGACAAAGTTCAGAACTCTGATTACAATTACCATTTCAAGTTGTGCACGCGAGCACGAGTCACCCGAGCGAATCGTTTTAAGTGATTTTCCCATCGATTAAACAGCACAAGTTCTATAATACGAATGTAGGTCGCATGCTTTAACTTGATTACTTCGGTTTATAAGTATTAGAATCGAATTCTTATTCTTCTCTAAACTTATATCTATCTCAACTTTAGAAAAGTTACTGCACGAGACACATTCAGTTTTTTTTTTTTTTAAATATAAGTAAATGACAGCGAACAATACTTTCTTACGGAATGTTTCAGCAATGATTTTTGATAATCAGTTAAACATAGATTTTGTAGATATGGTAGACCAAAGCCTCTGCGACTTACTATGCATGATAACTACAATATAAAGTTTAATGGCCAAACCACCTGACGATATTTAATCTAACACTTGTAATTTGGTTTTAGCACGCGGCGCCCTTTACGATCAAATTGCGAGGATCCATTTAGTTGAGAATCGCTAGAACATCCCGGCTGGATAAAATACACCAGTTATAACGTCAGTGATTGCGTGACGTCATTAAAGTAGTTTAATAGGAGATGATAAAGCTCAGTCATGTCTTAGAAAAACATCTAGTAGCCTGCTAACAATTCACATAATACCATATATACATTTCAGTGTTGAAGGGCTAAACCCGTAAGTACCTATTCTCTTTATAGGTCGTCTAAGTCAGTGAGTACCATGTAATAATTATAATTGCCACCATGCCAGAGTGCATTGTCAAATACAATTACGATCTAATGCCACTCTCGTTCACTCTACCCAGCCATCTCTTGTAATAGCTAATGATGTGAGTAGGATGAGTACGATATCGATTACCAATTTGTATGAAGGCTAAAAATACTTAACAGTAAAATACTGCTTGCTTACCACTGATTGAATGATAAGGTTTATTGTTAATATATTAAAAAAACACCATAGAGACTGAACCACGTTAAATTCACTCATTGACATATAGACAATAACAGTAGGTTATTATGAATAAATAACGGACTTGACGTAACAAAGGTGTGTTAGCAGTAACAAATCGACATTGCCCAGCAATAAATTTTGGAACTGAAGAATGGTTTTGAATTAATCATATCACTTGCAAATGTAAGGTTAAATCTAATAATTATCTTTGGCCATGAAATTACTGACATGTTTTAATTTAATGTTCTACATACATATATTTAACTATACAAATATTTTAAAGAAATAATGGATTTTGTGAGTCTGTTTTATTGTGAAAATCCTACACTGTGTTATTGTGGCATTCAAAATGACACAGTGAAGGACCATGGTGAGAATGCCGCAAGCCACTGACTAAGCAAAAGTTTCAACAAAGTTTACCGAAGTCACAGAGTCACTAGTTGGTCGAATAGTTCAACTCTATTCGTAACGTGCTATGACTGCTTAAATTGAAATAAAGTTACATAAATACGGCTTCACTTTCTTATTTATAATGACAAGTACCAAACCATACCAAATTTTATTATTCCAGTAAAGAGATATTTGATTCAACACAAATTGTCACATTACAATAAAAGCGTACTCGTTTAATACACTCGGAGCTCGTTCAAGGTTTTAAATTCAATACGAGCACTACCATTCTCTTACTGTATGCATTTGGAGTGGTTGATCACAAAGTTAAATACACCTTTAAGTTTTAATGTTGCAATGCTTTTTGTACAGTTCGTAACAGATTTCAATAAAAACCTATCTTTGGTTAACGTTATTCGAAAGTAACAAAAACCGTATTTAAGGTAAGGACATTTAGTAATTTTGACAGAAATGTGTGTAGTAAAACACATGTTTCTGTCCCTTCCTAAACTTTGGTAACGATCCAAGTTCTAACTTCAAATATAGCATAGAAACTCCGCATGATTCGTCCCTCTCCTGGGTAAAAATGAGGATGTCCGGAACAATGGTGGGCCTAGCATTCCTCGTGTCTAATCTGACGTTGACAAATGGTTGGACATTGGAGACAGTGCGACAGGTGATTCGACATCGACTGTCAGTTCGTTGCGTTACGACATTCGGTTTGCGGATAATTTACCATTGCCTCAGACCTATGCGTTATCTGACCCCACATAAGGTTATGCCCGGATATGACGAGGACATAATCGTCATTTCCTTCTTTACTGTTCTCACAAAGTATCAAAGTTGTCGTAATTCTATTGTTTAAGTCTTTATTGTACGTTATTATGAAGGTAGCGAAAGGAAAATTTTAAACATAAACATTTGATATCTAAATTCCGGTTCCGTGAACCAGTTATAAATTCGCGTCTATAAATAGCAGAGTTACGATGCCTATTTCAATATAGGAGTTTATTTGATAGCAAAATTATAACGAGCTGCCGGAGTCCAGTCCAACAGAGCTTAACCGACCAGCAATGACCTTAAAACCGAGTTACGCTCGTCTAATAGCATCTAATCAAACGAGTTCATATTTTTTAAATAACACCAAGATAATTATACTTATTAGGTATATATTTCGTAATTCTTAAGAACAGATTCGCTGGCCACTGTTTACCGGTTTACGTAATTGAACAGTCGGAGAAAGTAAATCCAGTCTCTTTCGCCACATCTTTAAAACGTCTTGAACAGTTCTTGACATTGAATTAATGTAGCATTTTTCATTGTAAAGAGACTATATTTGAGATTTTATCACTAGAATATAACGTTGATATAAATGGATAATAACTAGTTGATGTGCAATCAACACCGGCATCGCGCCGACGTTTATTTTGTGGATTTCTAATGACATTATGCAACTTTTTTGCTTATCTATATTTTCGATGAAATTATAGTTTTTGTTATGACTTAAAAATAGTTAAATATAAAAATAATAAATGAAAAATGGTATTAGAAATGCAGTAACGATGACAACCATATTTTCTTCTTTGAATAAAAAAATAGATGAGCGGTTAATCGTCATATCGTACTCATTAGTTCATTCATCAAGATTTAGATAAGATTATATGTACATCTTCACATCCCATAACTTCAAATAAATATTTCTTAACAACTACTTGCGAACAAGTAGTAAGAGGGGAAATATTCGATGTAGGAAACCCCACCGCGAATCTCGTTAATTGATAAACTTTAACATATAATGTGGGAAATGGGCCAAATATTGGTAAAACTCTTCCACTCTAGCAAGAGTTACGGGGTTAATGATTCGCTCCGAGATTTACTGAGTAAATACTAGGTATTACGCATTGCTCACTCCATTTATCGCAAGTCTATTTATCTTCGAGTTTCCTAGTAGACATGATAACCTCCATTTCAGAAGTGTTTGAAAGCTAAAATTCAAAAATTGAAAAACGAGAAACAACATTAAATGATGATGCCATTGCAATAAAAAATACTAGTCTACTCGTTTTTGTTGAAGCATTATATTTGTGTAGGCCATTTTTTAGCTGTTGCAGTCTCGAGGAGGATGTCACGACATGGTTTTTTTTTTTCAAAGATAAGTACACGTACTTATATATTCTGTAAATACAAAAAATAATTCCTTGTTGCGTTATCGGTATGGCGAACAAAAATATGATTAAAATAAAATCTATTGTAATAACTACGAGTAGTTTACGTTATAGATAAGAAAGCTGAAGTTAATAATTGTAATATTATTCCTAATCAAGTGATAGTATAACTTAAATGTTGTTATAGTTATAATGATTTAAAAAGAGTATTTTTTGTATAACTATATAGGTATTTGTGTGCATATATATTATTTTTGTTGTTTAAATATTGAACTCTTAGAGTTTTGTTTCTAAAGAAATTACAGTAAACCTGTGTAACCAGGCCTTGGATATGTGAGAAACCTCTGTGATTGTGTATATATATTTGTGTGTGTGTGTGTGTGTGTGGGTATATAATTAGTAGATGAATGGTCAGACAGAATTCTATTAACTATTTTGTAAGGAGTAGCTTTTATTGAATCTCACGTATAAAGTGCCATTAAAATATTTCTTTTTATGTATTATATAATGTAAATAAAAATTCAAAGACAAATAAATACCACATACATTAGGCCATTAAACAAAGAGTCGAATGATTGTCCTTGCTCATTTTTTTGTTATATATGTTTGTGATTCGGGTTATTATCAAAGGTTTTACAATGATTTTAACCTTCGGGTAGGACTTAAACTCTCCATTTCCGATTAGCTCAGCCAAATGCCGTAATCGCTTACTAGCATCCACCAATGCTCCAGTAAAAGAACCAAACACTCATGCACTTCACGAATTGTGGCTTCTGTGGCTCCAATGGCAAAGTATCCTTCGGAATTCGGATTCCGTGGTTAAGTATCGCCGAAGCAGATCGGGTTCGGGTCACAAGCTGTGGGTAAAATGATTTAAAATCAAATTTCTGTGTCTGCGTAGTATTGCTTTTGTTGGTCAACCAGAAGGAAAAGTAGGTATTATTACATTAGAGCGGTGAGTGCATGCCAGTGTGTTGCGCGACCTTGGCGCGTCTGCTGCAGTCTCGCTCTAGTTGCAGCGCACGCGACGTCACGTGTCGCAGTGTGCATGGACGTGACAGCATGCATCTGTCTGCTAATGCAACGTTTGCTCCACTTTTAATTGCGGTAATTCAGTTTCATCAAGCCTCTATTACATTATTCGTGATACGAAACTCCAGTAATGTAAATAAATAGTTATATATATATATATATTTATGTGTAGTACTGCCTCTTTTGAATATTAATGAAAATATAATATGAAACCTTATAATTTGTTGTTATTTTAAGCTAAGTAGGTTAAGTAAATTAATTGTGTAATACATATTAACGGGAGTACTAAAACTACCCGACTCAAAACAGCACAGTAGTTTCCCAACCTCATGCGTTGTTGTGAAATAAGGATTCGTAGCAAGATTTTAAAATGTCTTGGAGAGTTGCATATTTTTTATTTATTTTTTAAACAGCTTTTATACAATTAAAACTGCATTGAATGACAGACTTAAAATTTAAAACTGTTTATGATGCGAGTTCAACCAAATATACAAGCGTCTTTTCGATCTGTTCATTTTAAAGACGTAATATATCTAATGCGTGTCAAGATCGCTAGTTAACCTTGAAATCTTCGATTTCACCGTAGCCAGTAAAAAACTTATTTGGCCACAGTCACTGTTAATAACTTTACCGATCAAAAAAAGTAAACGAAGCATGAATTAAAATCTTTTTTTAACAATGGCAATTTATTGAAGAATCTAAAAGCTATCTACACTTTAAAGATAAAATTAAAATCTCTAAATCGTGGTTTGTAATAGAAATTCGAATCTTTTTTCGCAAGTTTAACTGAAATAGAAGATAGTGTAAGGCGATACCACATCGTTACTTTTAGAGATCTGTTTTAAAGCCAACCGCATTCTGTTGGAAGCGATACTCAACCATCCAATTTAGATTCACAATCACAATGAATCTGAAATGAGAAATAAAAATGTTGCAACACTGTAATGAAATTTATATTTTATTACAATACTGTTAAATAATAAAAAGAAATAAAATCCCATACAAAACCAGTTCTGGTTCTTTTTAATACTAAACAGACAGGCGCTTGACCTCTATCTCGCCTAATGGTAAGTGATGATGCGATCTAGGATGTGATGCGCTTGCCTAGAAGATTACCTATTCAATCGTGACTTGAAGACCTACCTAACTACCTAAATTGTATTTGTCAGGAAACACAGACTCAGGCAAAAAGTTCCACTTCTTAGCGGTACGTATCACTAAATTGGAACTAAAACGCTTAGTGCGACTCTTTGGTATATCAACCATAAAATGGTGGCGCCTATTTGTAAGTACGGTTGTCCGATGTAAAAATGGGGTCGGCGGATCAAGGTTGTGCAATTCTGGTGCACAAACTCCAAAATGTGTCCTATAAAAAACGGAAAGGCTCGCTACCTTTCGTCTATGCTCAAGGCTTTTGAGTTTTTTATAAAAAATATAGTTATTAAGGCTCGCCGATAAGGCTCTTGGCCCTCCTCACAATGGACTCAAGCGTCTGGAGCTGGTGTTGAACGGAACCGTCCTAAAGTCTTTTTTCTTACATTCACACCAATTAGCCTAGACCAAAGTAAACACTGTAAGGGCAACTAATATAGATAAATATATGATACATAAAGTCCTTACATTGCTAAGAGCCTCTAGTAAAAGCGAGAGTGGATAAAAAAAGCGTAAAAATAAGGGTTTGTGATCCCCTAACTGTCATTTCAGGCATGCTGACTACGAGCTAAAAGAAGTGTTTAGCCGGCATTTAGTGCGTAAATGGCCTTTGAGTATACGCCAATAGTCCAGTAGCACTTCTGCGGAGTTACTATCGAAATGAATTCAAAACTACATTTAAGATTTCTGCAGTCAATATCACATAAACTTACCACAAAATGTCAATTTTTTCCGTAAAAACAATTGTAAAATTTAGGGGTCTAAATCGGTCAAGGGAACCTTACATTTCAGAATTTTCTTTCTTTCTTTTCACTGTACCTTTTATCTTTATGTAAAAATTCCCTGTCATAGTGTATGACAGCGATGAACTTCGAAAATACTCAGCCGATTTTGAGGCTTTCTTTCCTTTTGCTGGTGTTGTTCCAACTCGGGACATGGATAGGTTTCATTTATAGTTATAACACAGTAACGTGTGGCTGGGTCTGCTAGTTATTTATATAACTTTAAAGGAGAGTAATTTAGTGTTTCATCTTTAAGTTATTCTTTCAAGCAAAACGAAGACTTTCTTAACATAACGAAAACTTTCTTATACTAGACCACGAAAAGAAGTAATGAAATAATTTAACAATACGTTATTTCATATTAAAAATGTAATAACTGTTTAGTTCTTACACTTCGCCGCCATTCATCCTGTGATCACGGCTCCTGTAAAGGAGTCTAAACGTCAGGATTAAATATAAAATAAAATATGCGCAAAATCCGTTAAAAGTGTTTTATTTAAATGTAATAACTGATCATAACAATCAATAAACACGTGTACTTTGTAACACACGCAGTCTATTGTAACATTTTTTACATTTCGTGTCTTCATTCTTTACAACTCTTGTATAATACATTAAATTAAGTTTCGTTTTGCCATTGATTCTTGTTGGTAAGTAATCCTGTATGATTTCTTTATTCTATGCCTATGATGTGATTTCGATAAGGGTTGTTTTAAAACTACTTTATATTAAACCGTTCACGTTAGCCAAAAAAGTTAGCCAGTTAAACATCATAGTTTTCGTCAAAAATTTATGGGGACTCTGCTCTTGCTAAAACCATGGCCACGATTTAAAATCGGCTATTTTTTTTTGAGGTGATACACAAATCTTTATTTTTTCAATGATTTTACAAATTATTTAAGCTATGTGATAAATTAAATATTGTTATGGAGAAATATATTGGGAAGGAAACATAAGTTTCATTTTATCCTCTTCGCGAACTGTTTGGCCTTCAATCGTATATGTAAATCAAACAGATAAAACTACGATACAAATTATCGCTCTAATAGTTATTAGACCACTGTCTTCATTGCATTTTCGAGGCCTTAAAAAGTTAAGGAAAATTAACCCTTAACTGGAAGTAAATGCTTAATAAGGCAGTTAATAAAACGCCTCCTAGGATAACAACGTCGAGAGTATCGGTCGGCTCTATTGCCGATATTAATTTACTAACATGGCCGATGGCCGCTCAACAATGCAACGGAGTCTGGCAAAATTCCAGCACAGACTGACCGCCCCCACCGACAAGGCACCCCAGCCAAATTCCAACTGAATATCTGACACCCGATAAGACACTGTAACGTTTTATAGCGATTTTAATGATGCTTCTTCTGAATGTGTTACTCAAATGCCAATAGTATTCAATCTACAATATTGAAAGGCCGGGCATTACCTTTTCAGTTTTATGTTCATCCATTTACGTTTCCAGTAAAGTAAGCGTTTCCATTAAAAAATACGTTTTCAGATTTCTTTTTCCTCATACGCCGATTCCCCAATCTATTAACGTAAAACAGCCGTCAGTAGATATTTGCCTTGCATGTAATATGCGTATTGTGAAATACTACGATAACGTACTCTATTATAATTATTATATTTTAATTCCTAAACCGGTCAGTTTAATATGATCCGAAGCAATTAATTAATCGTTTAATATACGATTTTTGCAAATCATCACTAAAAGTTGTCGGATATCGATAATGTCACGATATCGATATGACTAGAGCGAGAACCTACTCGAGCGTTTGGCCAAGACCGACTAACACTTTGCTGACACCATTGCATAATCAAACCACGGTGACCTTTTTTAACAGTTAATACCTAACAAACCGATGAATGAAGCAAATTACCATCAATACTTTAAGCAGCATTATCACGCGAACAGCTAATAATTAAATTATACAATCTTAAGAGTATTTAAGTCGATATTGAATAATGTAGCTTATTAAGTGACGGAGTTAATACAAATGTGACAATATTTGCATAGTTACATAATGAAATTGCATTTTGATCTGTAGAGCTATTTTTCAGAATTGATCTGTCGGCGAAAGGTTGGCATTTGACATATTGACTTCGAATTTTTCAATAAAAAAAATTACATGTACACACAAGAATATGTTGTTCTAATATTCGCCATAGTAAAACATTACATTTATTCCGTACCTTATTTTTTAGATTTTAACCTTTACTCATCCACTGTCTCCATATACTGTTTCTTAAAGCTGAACATCTGATGTAAACATAGGGCATGCAAACATGGGTCTGTGCTTCGACACACTCTTTTGGTAACCTATATCAGGGACAAATCTTATTCAAATCTCTTAAAATCAATTATTCACTTAAGAGTACACACTATGAAAGTTGATTTTATTATTTCGATACGCAATTCTTTATTACCTTTGTTACGTAAACACATTAGGTAATCCTCCTTAAGCTCAAATCAATTATTTGATTCTAAGAAAATCTACGAAGAGGTTATATAAAGTGCCAATATCAATTTAACGTGTGGGAGACGTCATTAGACGACGTTGGAGTGTAGCCAAGTTGATCCGGGCACAGCCAAGTCACGGCCGAGGGTGAAGCAAAACAAGCCTCTTCTGCTTATCCCGAACTGGGAGTAAATAAAATGTTTCTACTTACGGCTTTTTATGTCAATTCTAACATATACAAGATAGTGTTTTGCACTACAGTGATTAAAGACTTGCCAACTTTGGTTACTTTTTCAAATACTTAAAAAAATCTAGTTCAATAAGATGTTATATTTTTATTTCAGCTAATAATCATAACGTAAGTCTTAGACATGATAGTAATAATAACTCGTCAAAGCACATGTACTTTCACTAGAGCCGCAGAATACCCAATCGATGACTAACATAGCACTCGTGGCAAAGGTTAATAAAGGTTAAAAATCAGTTTGAATTTTGGATTACATTATAAGTGAACGGCAATGTACACATTAGAAAGTATTTTAATTAATGGACTTTTGTTTTTAGTCAATTAAAATAGACAACACACGTAACACATTTCCATAGCAAAAAAACATGTTACGGACGTACAGATAAATAGATAGATTGTTTATTGCTCCATCACACACATGTATATATTTCAACAGAGAAACAAAATATTGGCAAAAACATGTAACACTAGAGAAAAGAAAAAATATTATGCACGTGTGTGCAGCAGCAACTAGGGTGAAGGATCAGAGTGATACCTTGCCCAGAAAGAAGAACACTGATTTTTGACTGTCCAATTTTGGTACATAACAGAAGAAAGATTGAGGATGTCTTAGTATGGTACAACTGTAAGTTAACCGGGCTTGATTCAGAAAATAAGCTTAATATACTGAATAAATATCCTCTAACAAAACAAACAAAGAACCGCAGGAACCAGCTCTAGTAAGCCACCAAAATCCTGGAATACCCAACTTCTGTCATGTAAGTGTGATCGTAGTTTTTGTTTAAATGTGAATTAAGAAGCCATGTTTCTAATAAACGGCGGCAAATCATTTCAACACTTGGTAGCTAAGTTACGCGGAAGTGGAAATCTACGCCGAAACGCAGCTGTGCGATGAGCATGTTTGCGAGTGGTATTCGCATGAAATAATATTTAAGTCTTCCTTTCTTTAAAAGTTTAAAATAACGAATAGGAGACACAGGAAATGCCAACGCCTATTCATCCTTTGCATAGAAACATTGTCCAAATATGGAGAAACACGAATTCTTGACGGTACGTTAAACAATACCTACAACAGGCATTTTAGACTCGCTGAAGTAACCTTTGTGTTCTTGTCGACAATCGAGGCCCCATTATCACTTCGCCATAGTTAAGCAAGACAAAATCAGAGACACATAGATAATTTCCCTGTGCGAGCTTTTTCATTTGGATAGTTTTATATTCTTGTTAACACCTTTAAGCGATGCAAGCAACTCCTCACTAAAGTCACCACATGAGATGCAAAATGAAGGTCTTTATTAAATATTATGCCCAAATTCAGAGCTGCCTCCACAATTTCCAATTTTGAGTCGTCAATATGAAGAATGGCTTTATAAACTCTTCATTCTATGAACTTGTGACTTGGTTCCCATCAACATATATAAGAATTTTGAGGGTTTAAGAAGCAGAACTTTATCAGTCAAACATTGAACGATTTTTGCAGATCCCGAGTCATTTTTTCAACAGCGTCTGGATTATTATCGAGTATAACAGAGATACAGAGCTATAATAATGATAATATAATAAAGAATTCCAAGTTGATTGTATTTACATAATTTCACTACAAGAAACAGTTAAAAACAATATAATGCCACGCAGCTTATAAATACGACTAAAGTTAGGGGAACCGAAAATATTTATAATATATTAATTATAGTGTGACAATGTTTTACTTACAGGCCTGTTAAAAAAATAATAGCATTGTTACATATTAACCTTCTAGGCTACGCCGAAATTGAATTATGTAATTAATTAGTTTTATAATGTTAACTTAGAATTACTACAATTCTAAGTACTAACCTTGACTATATTGTTCAAAGTAACATATAAGAGATTTTTTTACATTACTTACGTTTTTAATGCTGCTTCTATTAGGTCCTTAATGAAAATTGCAAAGAACTTCAACTCACGAAAATTTAGTGACGAACCACCACTTGTATGTACATAGTACGGATCGTTTATTTAATAAGGTCAGGATTCTCTAATTAAACTAAGGCAAACTGCTCATTAACATCACAACAGCACTCATGATACTTTTCTTTTATGAAAATTAAGGAATTAAAGGTGGTTTGACACCCCATGCTATTTTTATTTGCAAATATATTCCCAATGGTTAGTAACGTTTTATAACTATAGAGCTAAACATTTACATAATCAAATTTCATAAATAAGTACATCATAACAATCAAACAGATGTAACAAGATGAAATTTCACCATATGTATGTCTGTTATTTTGTCTATCAATTAATTTACAAAACCATATAATAATCACTCATGATTTATGTTCAAAACTAGGTTATTCATCATTAGGAGCAGTCCTATTGTCATCAAGAATAGTTTAGATGACCGTGGAAAATTCATAGATCTTTTCTATAACTTACCTAGCTGTAAAATCAACTATACCTATTGTCGAATACGATAATATTGTTTATAAATGTTGTTGTTTTTCATATTCATCCCGTGTGGGACATGATTGCTATGCTATTAAACAATAGATATGTACTGTACAGCGGAAATTATACATGCATAAAACGACCCTATTTAGATGTAGCAAATGTATGAGCAGTCCTCGTTTGAAGGCGCAATATCTGGCCCCTCGGGCTCAGGCGTAGCGACCCCAATTGCTTAATCGGCGTAGTTCCTAGCACCCACCGCCCGGCCTGAAAGTTCCGCACAGCTGATAGGGCAGGCTCATTTCGCTTTATGTGCTCGTGTGCCTCCGAGGTGCACTCAACTGTCAAATAGATACGAACAGATTCTTTATGGAGTAAAGAACACTTATATGCATGTCTGCCTACCTTTATCTTGAGTTTAGTATTTACTTTTTTAATTCCTTATGTTTCAATGTTGCCCTGTTCATTGTGACTATAACACGATAGACATCATTAAAAAATAAATTTCGCTGAAAATCTGAAAGAGAAACCTGCCTTTTTATTCATACTTTGGGCTGGCAGAATAGTGATTCTTCTATCCTAGCCGCCGCTTGACATTGACGACTCACAGACTACCAAAGGTTTTATAAGATACTTTTTAAATTGGCAATATGCAAAGACAAACTAAGTACAATATTAAATTGGAACTGGATTATGCTTCTTATTTCGCTGTATCACATCCCCGTTAGGGGCCATTCATTTATTACGTAAGACGATTTAGGGGGGGAGGGGGGTCGACCTTGTCTTATTTTTTCTTACAAGGGGGTGGGGGTCTCAATAGTTCTTACGTAAGATCACAAAAATGCGCAAAGATAAAATTATACTTTAAAAAAGCGCGGACAACCGCGCAAGTGCCGAGGTTCGCTCGGATGCGTATAGGTAATAACTTCGGAAGCTCTTTCTTTAACATAATGTATTTATTTCTAAAATAGTTTTGCATAACGAGTTTGGCATATTTCTTTATGCATAATATTACTTTTTCATATTTGATTTTCAGCAACATATGTACTGTGGCATAATTATAATTAGGTTTTATATATTTATGCATAATTATAATTTGCACAATGTTTTTAGGCACATTGTATAGTCGCATAATAGTATTTTATAATAAACTTTTATTTTATTAATGGTTCTTTGAATCTAAAAAATAAAAAAGGTACTTTAACCAGTATTTCCTATATTATATAGTGTCAAAGTAGGTTTAGGTGTGGTTCGGTGCAGCCAATCCTTAGTGAATGGTGTGGGAGAAAGAACGGGTCGGTGACTTACCGGCTGGCGCAGGTATTTTCCGAGCACGGATGCTTTGAAAAGTACCTGCACCGCATTCAGAGGGAGCCGACCCCATCGTGCCACGAGTACAGCGCTGCGGAAGACACCGCGCAGCACACCTTGGAGGTGTGCCCAGCGTGGATCCTGCAGCGCGGCACTCTGGTGTCGGTGATTGGAAGGGTCCTGTTGCTCGCCGGCGTGGCTAAGGCCATGCTGGCGACCGAGAGGTCATGGTAGGCAGTAGTCTCCTTCTGCGAGAACATCATCTCGCAGAAGGAGGCTTTGGACGGATCCGGGAGGAAGCCCAAAATGCGGTCCTAATGAGGAGGAAGAGAGTCGGGAGACGGCGGCGTGTTTATGCCGCGCAAATCCTGATATAACTGGGAGAAGGCATTGGGGTGACCATCAGCGGACCGGGTATCCGTTGGTGGCATTACACACACCTAGCTGGCCTATGGTGATGCCTGACTGTACTCAGGCATCACCGATTTGTGGAGGTGTCCAAAGGGACTAATCACCGGGCTGTAGTGGTGATTCCTAAAAAAGGTCCCACAGGGCCCACCGGTGATGTGAAGTACAGCGGGGGGTTTTAGTGGGTATGACTGTCAGCCTTTAACTAACGGGTGAGTAACCCCACCGTATACCCAACAGTGGGGCATGCGTAAAGCATTTCCCCCCGGAAAAAAAAAGGTTTTGGTAAGGTTAGAGTAATATTTATGTAAAACGTTATTGATGTGTATCTATAATCTTAGGAGTTACTTAGCAAGATGATTATGATTTTATTCATTATGGTTTGATACCATTATGCCTTTATAAAGTAATGGTTGTGAATTTTATGCTTAAATATGATTGTGTTGATTGTATTTATGATTAAAACAATTATGCTAAATTTGTTATGAATAATAATATTATGCGTAAATATCATTAGTATGAATTACCATATGCTAGCATATTTTATGGTTTAAATTTTTATGCAAATGGATAGTGAACCAAAAACTTCGTGGCCGTATTTTAAATATTGAAAAAGAAAAAGCTTTAGCCATATATTCAAGATGAGAAGTTTTGTGCCGCATAGGAGCTGATGTGGAATGGGTGAACGTTGACGACGTCACAATCCTGAATAACCAAATAGAAGCAACACCTATTATTAGAGATGTTCCAGTGTCAGATCCACTTTCCGAGTGGGTTTTGAGCCCCTGGACTGCAAATCTTATGTAGGTAAAGATAAATAATTAAAATCAAAGTTTATTCCCCCAAAAATATAAAAATTATTGGTACCTTTGTAAGTACAAATGAACATTTCTAAAAATTATGACTTTGAAAAATAAACATTAAAACAAACCAAACGTGTATTCATTTTTGCCTTTAGATTCTTACGTAATAAATATTAAACAGGGGGGGAGGGAGTCGGCCTAATCTTATTTTTTCTTACAATAGGGGGAGAGGGGTCAAAAACTAGCGAAAATAGTCTTACGTAATAAATTAATGGCCCCTTATAGGTAGAGGTAGAGATCGCTTGAAGAAATGAGACTGCTAAATTCTAAGATCCTGCATTTTCAAGCCGTGTTTTATTAGCTTTATATTAATCTTGACTTATCTCTAACGTTTCTAATCAAATATATATAAAAAAATAATATCAGTCTCTGGTTACATAGAATGATATGTAAAGGAATGCTATTTACTGCCTTACCACAGTATCTACAGCGATTTTTAGACGTTTACGACGTAAACGTATTTACAAATTGATTTTAATTTGACCGAAAATACTTATCATGGTAATTTTAACTTACCTAGAGATAAAATGTATTCCATTTAGTTATTATTCATGGAAGCATGCTAAATTTATTAAAGTTTAGGATCATTTAATGATCCTAGAACAAGATATAACAATTTTATTCTAGAATCATAATAAGGTTACCAGGCGCAGATTCTATGCCATTCTAGTTTTTTTAAGGAAAATAATTATACTAGATTTAAAAAATCTAAAAATCCCACGTTTTTCAATGTCCTAAAAAGAATAAAATAACACTGCGGGGCAAAGCGAGGGGCCACTCAAAACGTGGGGGCGCATATTACTAAGAGGAGATTTTAAAGAGATGAATGACATGCATTGATGCCGATTATTGTAAAGATGCGCGAACGTGGGATTTTTAGATTTTTTAAATCTAGTATAATTATTTTATTCTTTTTAATTATTAACTCAACGAAGTAACCATGTGTTACGCAACAATCGGATAAGCCCCATACAAAAGTGAAAGTTGCCGAAAGTGGACCTGAAAGTGCATCTGGAATGTTGAAAGTTGCTTTAGAGTGCATTGTCATCGGGTTCTGAACTATCCTGAAAGTTTCAGCTTTCTAGCTTATCGGAAAGTGCCTCAAATTTAAGTTGCAAGATTTTGCCCGGACAGACAAACAAACAAATAAGAAAAGTGAGATAAGAAAAACGTGGTAAAATTACACGTACAAAATATCAACACATCTGACAGATGTGTTGATGTCCGTGCTTGATGCTTCCCAAGTTTCAAGGTCACATCGTGGTTACAAACATTATAAATGTTTTCAACTGAAAAGTATATCACAATCACATAAACATACCTTTGTTCCTGTAGGCTTCCGTAATTAACACAAAAATAAACTGATTTGATAAAAATTATATTTAAAATTAGAAGAAAAATACTGCAAATCGTTTAAAATTATTTTTTTTTTATATGTGGAATATTAAAATTAAAAGTTTTTCTTTGTCTTATCGTTCGTGTTTCATTCTATGTAATCCCATTATATTCTTCCGGCTGATTAAAAGCTATGGGGAGTTGCGATGTGAAAGCCTGTGAGGTTTTTGTTTACTTTTATCACGGGAAAACACGTTCGTTTCCCACGAGAAAGTACTTCAAATAAAAACAAAAAATATTTTATTACTCGAAATTACAAAGTAATAAATAACTAGTAGCCTTCAAAATAAGAAATTACTACATAGGCGCACTGCTGTTCCTATGAAACGTGCAATAAGTAGTTTCAGCTACTTTCGAAATAATTGCGATTAAAGATTTTATTTTTGTTTTTTTGTGTATCATCGTAACTATAATACGAGTAGCTATTGATTTGAAACTTTTACTATACGACTATAAAATGAAGCGGAATTTTATGTAGTATATTATATTTGTACATACATTTGTACATAAATAGTACGTAAGTCAATTTGCCCAAAAACTCGAGTTACACTCATCGTAAGGACGGCAGCGTAGCTCGATGTAATAATTCTAAATTTCAAAAACTAGGAGGCGTCTCCAAAACAACATTATGTTTGATGTCATTGCCGTGTGGAAAAGGAATAGCAACAACCTTTCACAATTAAGGTTGTCATCAAAGACGACTAATGATACTGGAGGTAATCACCTTACATATCCCATAGATCACAAAAAGGGCAGCAGTGTTTTCCGAATTATGGTATTTTACTGCGAATTCCAACCCACCCAGCAAGTGTGGAATTTATAATAAAATTCCCCATATTTATGGAGGCTTTTCGTACTTAATCAATCTTTTATCAATCACTAATCTACTTATTCCAATAACTGTTAATAAAACATGTGACCTATTGTGAATAATATACGGCATTGTTTTGATTAAAAAAATTGAATCAATAATTTACAATATATAGTGTTATTTCCCTGAACAATCGACAGTTTTTGGACAACCTCCAAGGATATCTGATAGATTAACGCTTGTTTTGAAACAAAACACATTAATCTGCAAACTGGCTGTGAGCTACAAATTACTACATCTCAACGATCGTTTACTTTCTAGCAGGCGATTTTGAAATCTTTATTCTAGTTCAAGGCAGATCCGTTTTCTCCTGAACAAGAGTAGGTATATAAACATTATTTTATATAAAAAATGAAATAGAAAGTTTATTGCTTAAAATTATGAAAGCATTCGCAACCGGACAGTTAGCAGTGACAGGCGGCACTATTAACTGTTGTTTGATATTCTTTTGCTTTTGTGGAGTAATCAATACAGTGTTTTGTATAGTTTTGTAGTAAACGGCAAATTACGTTAGCAACGTGAGGCAAGCAGTTCGTAACCGGTTTTAAAGCTATATCCTGCAGTGCGACATACGTCACACTCAAACAAAGCACCCGTCTACACCGCAAGTGTCAAATGTAGCAAGCACTACATCAACGATGGGCGTATTTCAACTAGGGTCGCCAATTTTCTAAATGATATCTAGAGTTATTTTTTTACTAATATAACAAGCTCTGTACACACATTGCCTCATAGTAATTTTATATTGCAGATACGGTTTCGATATTGTATGCCTATTCGCCTACATTCCAGCGGCACAAACTCCAAACTTTAGTTCGAAGCCGGTAGTGTATAGCCGTCCAAGTATTTGAAATACGGATGGATGAAAAACACGGTGATTGTGTTGGGCAATCATTATAATAAAGGCTATTTTAAAACGTATAATGTTTATTCAGTATAATTTACGAGTAATCCGAAATGCACTTTCTATAAAAATCATTTAGTTTCCTATTTGTATTAATTAACATCAAAACCAGGTAAGTCACGTGATTTGGATAGGTAAGATTAGAATGCCAGCGAACTAAAGTGAAACAATGAGCATGAATTTGATAATTGGTTCGTGAAATCGATTTCGATCTTATGAGTACCATTTGATTAAATATACATTCTATGAAATGACATTATATCAACGATATCTTTTAACATTTGAACGTTACGTATAACGAAATATTTCAAACTAAATTAGGTAATATGATCTATGTTAATATACTATATAAGAATCCCCTGCGTGCATCGAACTTAAATCTATTTTCAATCTTTCTAAAGCATTTAAAACTATGACATCGGTGTCATTAATGCGGCAACTGAATTAAGTGGTATCATAAAATTAACAGTTATAAAACGCTACAAACGTTCGTAATTCGTAACCATTGTGTTAATCAAGATTATCGGTGCACGTGTTACATGAACTGGTTCTACGGAACGCCTTATACGTTTAGATCGCTCGATGCCAGAGGAAATTGCCTGCTTATCGCCTTCGGTTACCCGCAACTCAGAGCCGACAACGAAAACTGTACTGACACCAACAATGACATATTGAAACAGGAGTTCAAATAACTGGGATTGCAACTGCAACGTTAATTATTGGAGTTTAATAAATTAGTATCAACATAAGCCCAGAACGTTAAGTTACAAAGTGCAACAAAATCATATTTGTTAACACGTAACAACAAGCAAGACTGACTAAATAATAATCAAGGTTTATTTATAATTTATATAATAAACACAAGGTGATTAAATATTTAATCGACAGTTAACAGTGCAACTCGAAAATATCTAGTAAAAAATAATAACTGAATATTTTAACAAAGAAGAAAACCCAAAAATTATTTATTTACATAATGAGAGACATAAAACGCTATACTCGACAAATTATGAAATTATTATAAACAATAATAATTTATAAAATTTAAAATGTATGTATTCTGCGTTTTTCTGGACATTAAAGTTTGGATATAAAATTTAGTTAAGACAGTTCATTTGACACAGACACAGACACAGAAACGGCCAGTTGGACGTTGTGAAATGAGTCTATATTTATCGCAGTATAAAAGTGTTATTAAATAGTACCTTACCTTACCAAATCGTTAAATTACTATTTGCAATATTTTGACTTATTGACTGATTCACTGCAATATTTTTATTCGTTGTAGTATTTTGAACGTTTTGTCTCATAATACGAATAAGTTTAAGTTTTTTCATCAATCAATTAATATTAAAACACTGTTTGATATAAATTATAAGCCAAAATTATAACATCCTTGTAAACAAAAGAAGAATAGAAAATAATCCTATATTACATAAAAATATTATAAAACCCATAAGTGTATATATAAAACATTATATTATTTCTCGTTTTATCGAAAAACTAGATTATCTTATTCTTAAACATATTGCATTACCTAACAATTGTACAACATATTTTATTGATCGTTTAAGCATATCTTGGTCTTAATGTATCGGATTTATATCCTTGCAAAATGTCAGATACATCCATGCTAAGGTCATATTTGCCATTTTGTTTTACTGGCACGTGATCCCGAAGTTAAATGTCATAGTTACAATTATGTAAATACCGCGGCATTGGTTGCGTTGCATACGATTGAAGAGAGTGGAAGCGATTTGTGGTTTTGAAAATCGTGTAAAGCGCAGCAACGGTTTAAATTGATGTCTTTTTATTAAACTGAAAATACAGTAATTGTAAAATCGAAATTTTTATTAACCTTCAAACAATGTATTCAGAAATTTATGTAAAAATTACTACAACGTGGCCATTTTACATCTTACTAATGTAGGTTGTGCCTTTAACAATATCATGCAAGCTCAATTTAACAATATACATAAGCAACTAAAGCATTAGTCGAACAATCATTGTAATAAATTGTTTTTATAGTATTTGTCACTACATATATTTTATACTATAACTAGCGACCCGCCCCGGCTACGCACGGATGCAATGCTCTACTATATTATGCATGTATTATACATATAAACCTTCCTCTTGAATTACTCTATCTATTAAAAAAAACCACATCAAAATCCGTTGCATAGTTTTAAAGATTTAAGCATACATAGGGATAGGGACAGAGAAAGCGACTTTGTTTTATACTATGTAGTGAAGAATATTTTATTTTAAAGGAATGCTTTTATCAGATCTCGTGTTAATGTAAGACTTCACTAATCATAACACAATCGCTTTACGAATTTTGATCCGTCAAAAATGTATAAGCGTGATTTTTAAAGTTCAGAAAAATAGTCTTGACTTTTGCCGTACTAAATTACAAGACAAAAATGCAAAACCTCCTTATGATGTTTACATTCATGCCTTTGCCGACACATTATTAGGCTGAAATTGAATTAAATTATAAACGGGAAACCAACTCGATGCACGCAAATGAAAACATAAATGACGTTCTAATATTTATTTTAACAAAACTTAAAAATACATTAGACTCTCAATATTTAACCTTAAAAATGACACGCTATTTGTGTGTTGATATCTGTTTTCAATTAATATTTTAAAACGCTTATGTTTTGATAATTACCTGCTTAAAACTTAAAACGCTTATGTTTTCATAATATATTCATAATATATTTATAATTATTTACCTTTCCTTAAGTGTGTTTCGGTGTTGGTGATATTAATTTGTCGCTTTGATTAGTGTTTGGCATTTTAAGCTTATTGCGTAAAATGTTACGAACAGCAATTTTAAGTGAAACTAAATATTTTACTAGCTTGCCAACACGTACGAGTAAAATGTCATTGTCATAGATAGGAAAGATTAATGTTAGCACGTTAGGACGTTCACTGCTTTGTACAGAATAGCAAAAGACGATATTATCATTGCATTGGGGAACAATAACGGAAAGATATATAAGATGTAAAGAAATAAGTGGTTTATTTTCCTGAGTATGATTTCAAGTATGGGCAACCTATGCCTCGAAGCATAAAAGACTGTCGCAGGCACGCTTCCGTCGCCGCCGGGAAAGATGTTGATAGGACTGCATAGTAACAAACAATACAGGCAGCTTATCACTTCTACCAGTGCTAAGGGAGTTAAACTTGACAACGTCAAGAAATAGTACCATTAATATTTAAAAGTATATTAGTACTGGAGGAATGTAAAAATTGTTTAAGATAGTTCCTTATTAACTGAAAAAAACATAAAACCAAGAAATGTATTTACCAGATAAATATAAATCAGATACCCTGAAATTGTGTAGCGTAATAAAAGTGAGAACAGTTATAATTAATATATGCTCATTGCTCGTGGCCGGGCAGAACAAGTTAAGTTACTGCGAATAGAGTCAAATAGCAGTTTTAGAACAGAGAGTTTAAAACAATACTGTATGCATTAATGGGTGGATGTACGCTTGCCATGACTGCCAAAACCACAAATCGCTACGAAACAAAAAAGCATGCGTCTGGAAAGCACGCAACGCAACAAAGATTTATACACTTACGCAACCGTTACTATGTTCACTTTCAGATTTCACATACCAGCAAAACAAAATGTCAAATTTAATCGAATATACCAGGGGGATTTACAAAGAAGAAACGTCTGATATAAAGAAGCAAAGAGTTTTCTAACATGTAAACAATATGTTCAATATTTGATAGTAATAGGTATAGCCAAAGGTTTGACACAATTGTACTTAATTACTGGACATAATCTAGTTGATAGCGGTAGCCCCAATAGCAAAAATCGGCGTGAAATTGTAAAGCACATACTTCTTCACGTGGATAGCGTATCTTCTCAGTTACAGCTCTCAGTATTCATTAATGCTACACACAACATGGCATCTCATTGGCAGCTGGTTGCATTAGAACTCTATTCTCCTTGCTGGAGTCGGTAGCGTCAATGTAATATAGTTTCCTATGCGATGTCAGAGGCAAGCTTCCTCCGGCTTCCGTGTATTGACATTATGTCAATATAAACAACCCTTGCGTCTGTAATAAGGCACAATCCAGTAGATATTATAATTGCAAACTTTAAGCACCATGGGTTTGAAACAGAACAGTGTAATATGAATAATATACAAATCTACTCATAATTAAAACATTTCGTTTAAGGGGTTTAGTATTGGCTAAAATTCATTTCATTTGTTATGTTTTACATGCGATTTGATAATATCTATCAAAACGCTTAGTTTACATAAAAATTAGCTATTCTTTTATCTGATATTAGCGGACCTGGAAGACGTTTACCTGCTCGGTTCCAACGCCTCCTAACGATCCAATCAAATACACACGAAAAATTTGACAAAATTTTGTCCAGCATTTTAGGAAGACTCATATTCATTTATACTTGTCTATGTAGATTGTATGTATAAGACTAACTGGAATAATTTACTCGATTGACCAGTTAGGACAATGGTAACTTGTTCTTGATTAATAAGCAAAGTTAACTTTTCAAGTAGTAATGTAATATATCTGAGCTTCTTTTACCAATTTTTACTCACGAGGTCTCAGTTCAATCGTCGTTATTTTTCTGAATAAAAGTTTTACGACTGTATTCCACAGGAAGGCACTCGTGGGCGATAAGCTACTGTAAATATAATAACATCATCATAACAGCCTCACGACTAGGCCTAATAGCATATATCGACTTATTACCTACGAGTCAACGATAAGCTTAACTTCCGTAAAGTAAAAGATTACGAGGTGGGCATATTTTTCCTTGATAGTTTCCAACTATGTTTTGGTTTTTCGTTCCTATTTGTATACTTATAACCAATGATTAAAGGTGAATCAATATTATTTAAAACAGACTGTCTTTAAGATGCGTATATCTCTACTATATAAAAGAAGGACATTGTGTGTTTGTAACCATACCAGCAACGCGTGGCCGGGTTACACCAACAATTAATTCGCTGGATTTGCCCCGACTTAGGACAGGATAGGTTTCATTTTAATTTATAATAAACCAGAAACGCGTGGCCGAGTCATCTAGTAAAGATATAAATGTATTAATATGGTGACAAATTGCGGTGACCAAGTAAAAACAAATGACAATTGAAGATACCTATGAATGGATTCACAGGTGCACTTTACTGCAGTAGCAGGTTTACTTTTTCATTTCGTGTTATGGGTAAGAACACAACGTTTGTTTTAATTGTGATACATAGCTCTCACGGCTCAATTCTCATCTAATAGATTTAAACAAACGATTGTATCAGCCAACCCATCGACCTTCTCTATATACACTTATTGCTCTTATACCATTTAACTTACCGGGTAACGGTAAGATATACCGTTCCGCACTTCTTAAAATCGATGGAAACGTACCTGAAACAGGAAAATTTTATTATAGACACAGCTGGGGAGGGAGCGTTGTAATTTTTATTGATATTATATAAAACTTAATGGATATAATGTGCCTACTTCCTTCTGTATAATAGTTTATGTTGCCCCCGATTGGAATCCATTTAAAAATAATCTTTTTATTATTTCATGCTAGAATAGTTTTTGTCGATAAGCCAAATTATTTCTGCTATTTATTATGTTAGCGTTAGATTAGAAAACAAAGCAAAACTAACACCGATTAAATACTAACAGAAATATTTTATGACAGAATCGATCATTATTGAACTTTTATCGACTGTTAAATAATCTCATTCAAAAAGTCACTGCCTTTCAAGTGCCTACTCTTTATACGTATATTATAATATTGTGATCTGTGTAGTATGTTTGACATTTATCTCATGTTTTCCGTTTATTACATCATGAGTATTGTTTGTACGGGTGTATTTTATTTTAAAAAAGAGTAATTTGCACAGATTACTACGATTTCTTGTTTAAAAATACTTTTACAACTGCATGAACCTTGTGTAGTTAAAAAATGCCAAAACCTTTGTCTTAAGTATGACACAAAACGATATAAAATACGTAGTTTCTTGGTACTTTAAACTTCCTAAATTTTAAAGTTTCGCTGGTTAAATTGTCTGTCCATGTCAGCTCTAACTTCCATACAGGGTGGTGAATGTATTATTAAATTAAAAATGGTACAGTTTATCAGAACCCGGGCTAAACTACAGAAATCCCGTCTCATTTTCATTCAAAGCATATCTATAATAAACAGATGAATCGAAAACACCACAAAACGTTTATAGTGGTCGAAGTTATAACAAAAGGCAACAAATAGCTTTCATCTATTATTTTAATCTCAATAGTTACGCAAATGTCGAGCCAGTGCCGCCAGCCGTCCCAATCAGATATTGCTATAATGGTTTATCAGGTTTCGTTACCAAACGCACAACGTTAGGCTATCAAAATTCCCGCTATATTCCAGTGGGAAGTCAATCATAAAGATAAAGCAGCGCGGCAATAACGACAGCAAAATAGCCCGTGGGCGAAGCACGCGCCCGCTCCCCTACCCATATACGTCATATTGTAGGCGATTCGACCATTTTATCACATCGTAAAACGACAGAGAGAGTACCCCAGCTGTTAATTGCCGTATTTTCAAGCTAAGCGGCAGAATTAATTTGATATTCATTTGCTCAAATATTGGGCGACACCAAATCCGAATGTGTTATAGCACACACGGACTCTGAACACCGAATCTAATAACGATGTGACACTCTTTTATTATATAATAATTTAAATTTGTACCTTTGTGAATTTATAACATTGTTAGCATGAATTGTGATAGACAAAAAGCAAAACTGATAGAAGGTTTTTCTTGAAGAAATTGTACAATGCAATAGTTAACATTTGACTGTAGACTGTAGAAAACATTGATTTCGTAGAATACTAGCGATCGAACAAGGGACGAACGCAACGAGTGATATTCCTTTAACATTATCTTAATTTACGCAGAAAATTTAAATTCGCAATAATAAAGTTATCTCTAATGATAAGGTCATCGGTTCCGCGACGGCAGTGGCAAACCCGCAGCACCACAAATATTGCGGTACGAATGCAACACGACCGCTTCGTTATTTCGAATGCATAATGATGTGGCAAGCAGAAATTATTATTTGCAGCATACTGTTGCTTTACCTATGCTATGATCCACCTACTTTAGAATATATGGCGTACAATAAATAGTACCTACCTACATATTTCACCGCGGAGAGGAGAGAAAGTGACCGATTACCAACGAGGGTGCTGTTTGAAAAGTTTTCAAAGCGACCGAGCTCGGGAATCGAACTTTCCGTCGAATGATAAATAGTACTTTATACTACACCTAGGACAAAAATATAAATAATATAATTTCTTTAATTTATATTGAAGTTATGAAATCATATAGTATTTATTTACTGCTAGACTTGAAAAAGCAAGTCCTCCATTAATATTTGGATGGCATCTTTTCGATTTACAAGTTCTGGCGGTGTCAATATTAAATCGTAACTATCACTAATAGATTTAATTTCAGCTTGAATATATATAGAATTTATTGAGAAGAAGAATAGGAATAGAATTTATTGAGAAGAAAAAGCAGGCGTTATATATTTTTTTTTCAATTTCGAAATAAGAACTTTTTTATTATTGTATTTAAGTGGTATTTTAAACTATTATAAATTAATAAAGCCAGTAGGTAAAATGAATTGCATATTACATTACCGCCCGCGCTGGCAAGGCAGTAATGGATTTCATACAAATTTTATCTAAGATAAAGATACTTTCCAGCGCGTGTAGTATAAATAGTTATTTGTTATGCAAGGCTGCAAAGTTGAGATTTGGCGCGAATTACCTCTATTGAAACCTGAGCCAGCGTAGCGAGGGTAAAAACTAGGGTAAGACGCTAAAAACTTTGCTGCCGAGCGAAACACAACATTTTTCACCTCACTACAGCAAGGTTATTTTTAGTTGCCTGAAAAACAGTTTAAATAAAATCGTCAATTGGTTTATTTTAATTCAAAATAAAAGTCAAATTCCTACAATTAATGTTAAATATCTTTTCTTTTTAATTGGTTTCTATTAAATGTGTTTTGGTTAAGAATAATTTTTCGGGTGCGATCCGAAATCCAATCTTATGTTATGAAATCTCACCCACCAAAATTAATTATAATAATAAAATATTATATTCTAAATAATATTTATTCTTGTAGATTTTGTAATTTAATTACTTAAATAATTTAATAAAACCAAAACGGAGTTATATAGTATTAATTTAAATAAGAATAAAATGTAACGCTAGCGGATAAAACGCAATTTTCCACGCAGAAATTGAATAACAAACAAAGCTTTTCCGAGCATGTGAGGTGAAAAATATATTACGAGTTATACTTTTATATACCAAATACAAATGTTTTACTTACTACAGCGGCTAATTCATTTGACTAGATTGATTATTCGAGTCAGTGTGATACTATCGATACACAACAATGATATCGGTAGAATTTGTCAATAGCTAATATACTACCATTATCACTGTTGATCAGTATTGTATAATACCGATATTATCGATGGTTATATCGATAATAAGTATTTAGGGCCAAACATATAATTTCATCACAAGCCTGCTTCACGTTGTAGTTAAAATCAATTATACCTACTTATCTAGTAGACAGACCAAGGTCTGAAGTCTAAAAAAAGCTTTTCTGCATATTAGCAGAGTATTTTCCTGTTTGCATTCGGGCCGCGAAATAATTTTATGTGATTATAATGACAGGCTCGAGTTTAAATACAAAGCTATTTTGCACGATATTACCATTCAAATGTCTTTGTCGAGTGATTCTTCTGTACTTTTCAGTACTTAATGCTAATAATGTATTCTGTGTACATAATACGCTGCAGTTAGACTTTCAATGTGTGGTTAGTGCGTTATCAGCATCACATTCGCAATATTGTTTTCCTTAACCAATACACGCCTTAATGGAAATAAATAGTTAGAATAAAATTAACCTCTTAATTCCCAACATTTTGAGCTCGCAGCTAACCCTACGTATTTTCCAGCATTTAACTAATACAATATGCATGTCAAGACATAAACCGACGACGTCTATTGTCGCCTTTAAACTATGTATACAAACTCTGATACCTGGCTCAGGGACTCAAGGTCCTATTCTAAACCAGCACTTACTTAAGCCATCCCGTAATGAGCGTGAGACGTACGCTCCGTTGGTTCCTTTGTCTCCCTGCTTCTTAACAAGGTGAGGGACAGAATGAAACGTCATCCGAGTATTACTGTCGCCTTGGTATTTCGCGAAACAGATGTAATGTCAACTATAATTTAGCGAAGTAACAATGTAGGACAATTCAGGATAAACATTTGACATCCGGAGAGAAACAGTAACGAGCCAACCCCCGCTTTCTATTTTCACATCAATTTCCTGTAAAAACGTGGATAGTAATGATATTTCGGAAATGAGTTATCCCCCTGATGGTCTTTATGTACATGCCTTTTGTACTCTCTTTATCTTACGTAAAATTAACAAATAACATTTAATGAATATATTATAAATGCTAAAAGGAATTTTAACTAATGGGAAACCTCTAAAGAAGTGAAGAGCTGGTTACATCAAAAATGTTCGAGGAAAACAAGCAATTTTTTGCCTAGTTGACTTGGCGTGGACGTCAAAACATATATCCGACCCCAACAATATGCCCAAGTATAAGTGAGAGACTCTAAGCTCTGTCGAAACTGCGCATCCTATTCACTTTATAGGTCTTTTCATTCATTCCATTCACTTATTTCCGCCGAAGGGATCTTCTGTTACGAGCGAGTGGGTTTCGCAAATAAACCTAATTCTATCTGAACAATAAGATGTTTCTTTTCAATTTAACAAATTAAACGGCTCGCTTAGAAACAAGTCGAATAATACACCGTATTCTGAGTTAGAATTACGAGATAGTCTCAATCGAAAAGCAAAAACCATTCAAATTGGTGTTCTTTTAACTACGGATTTTATAGAATATCATAATTATATTAGCTTAATGAGAGTACATCAATTTATTATCTTTATATATATAATTCTTCTGTGTGTGTGTATGTCACTGAACTCCTCCTAAACGGCTCGACTGATTTGAATGATTTTTTTTGTGTGTGTTCAAGGGGATCTGAGAATGGTTTAGATTCACAAATCAGTCCGGCAGATGACGCTGCAGTCGGCACAGCAACGCGTGGCCGGGTCAACTAGTATTAATATGAAACAGCAGTTGTTTTTACACTTTTTCAGTATTTCATAAACATAACATCATTAAGGGCTAGTGTAGTTTTGAGTACAGCTTTTTATAGTCTGTATCCTCGAGTAATGAGTGCTTGAAGTTGTAGAAGAATCGCTGTTAAATTGTACTGATAGGTAATATAGAAGATATGTAAATCACGGTTTTGTCACAAGTAATCAACTCATAAACGCTTAAGTTCTTAAAACAAGTAATAACAAGTTAATAGCACAATATTTTGTTACGCACGATTATTATGCTAAAGAATTAATCACCATAAATAGGCTTAATTGTGCGAAAAAGCAGCTGATAACGCGTTGTTGTTACTTTCTCGAATAACAGACTCATTACAAAATTCATGTTGAGTATTTAATAATGTTCAACCACAACACTTAGCAGTAACGAAAATTATGGTGTATTATGAGCCATAAGTGGGTGTTTAAAAAGAAAACAACGCATGATGTTTTTAGCTAACTATATCACCAGCTTTGTACCAGCCAAGGATGTTCAATATTGGACATTTTTCCCGGAAGGGAGATTTTGCCACAATCTGCTTGCTTCGGAAAATATTGCTGCCCACTTTGTGGTACTGGAGGTGTATGCTGATCACCTCCAGAATCATTAGTCACCTTATACGTCACCTTTCAAGTATAACACAGTATGCCATATGGCATGTTTACTACGTTTATAGTTTCTTATAAATAATTCCGTACCAATCAAATTTAGATAACTGGATATAGTTCAGATGGATATTAAGATGGACATTTAATTGATGGACAACAACCAGGGGTTGCATTGACTTACAAGCCATAAAGTGCCGAACTTTGACATTGCTTTTCGTCCCTTAGCTAACAACACCGCATAAGTGATTTTTACCAACACTACAGGAGACGAAAAAATCGGTGGAATTTTAACTAAAGTATATATAATATACTTATTATAATATACTCACTATTATAATATACTTATTATATATACCTTAGTTAAAATTCCACCGATTTAAAAAAAATAGTTTTTTGGTCTCCTCTAAAGTTGGTAAAAATGACTTATGCGGTGTTCTTAACTAAGGGACATTTTGTAACGTTTTGACATACAAGGATCGTTAACACAAAAATATGCCATCGCTTTAATATTCTACATATTCCGTAGCCGGACATATATTCATACGTATAAAATGTTTGAGCAGTGGAAATCTATTTTAAATATTTGCGGTAATATCGGGGTAATTTATTTAATACTCCCAGAGGTGTATTCAAACGAGCAGGGGTATTATTGGCCCCAAGTGGCAGTAGTGTGTTTGGTATTAAAGCATAAAATAATGTCGAATTTGTATCCTAGGCTATAAAAGTCTAGCTAGACTACATCCGTAGTTACAGATGTTTTTTCCAGTACGTATTTTTTATATAATCTGATTTATAGCAAATGAATGATGTATGTGTATTTATTTAACCGAATAGTTACAAGGAGCTACTTTTTATTTATTATTACTATCAATTTGCTAATTAACTAGGGAACCCGGCAGACGTTAACCTGCCCGATTGGCATAATTGCTACATATTTTCGTCCAAAAAACCTGGAACCCGATTGCAGTGTTACCTAGCAGTTCAAAATAATATTTCAGACAGAACATACATAAATATATAATACATATAACAGAAGATACGTGAATTTATTTTATGGATTTTCCAAAACCAACTGTAATTGTCACACATGAATCACTTCATTTTCTCTCTAATTAACCCTGAGCTCCTTGAACAAATTGCTCTCAAAGTACCAACACGCAGTACGCGTCATACGCGCCTATTCGCGGTCCCATCGCATAAAACAAATTATGGATCGAATGCAGTGATGTCCCGTATAGTTGAGAATTATAATTTGCATTTTAGCGATTTAGACCCGTTCGTTGGGGGTAAAGGTAGCTTTCTAAACAGTGTGAAAAGCATTTTGTTGCCTGAGAGCCAATAGCGGAGTGCTTATCTTATATTTTTATTTATATCATCTTAATTTTTAGTTATTTCAGTATGTGTCCACAGCACTGTTACACCATATTGTAGCTGTATGTATATTGATATTATATGTATTTTATTATATTTTATTATTATTTTTGTACATATATTAAGTGCTATTAGCAATAATCTTTATGCCGCTTGTGTTAATTTGTTATTTACCTACATTGTTGCCTTAGGCGTATTGTAATTGTTTTTATTGTTGGCAACTTTTAGGCCGAAAAAGTATTATCCATATTAGATTGTCTAAGTATAGATTAAGAATGGCTGTTTTTGTCACAAAAATAAATAAATAAAATAAAAATTAAAGGAAAACTTAATTACTCCAAAACAATAACGCATTGCATCCTAACTGCCACGGTTATTCTTATATATAATATGAACCAAAGTATTGTTTCCCCATTTAAGTAATATTCCATGAAAAAGCGTTGCCAATAAGCGTATAATCCATTACATGCTTTTAGCTGTAACATTAAGTTACATGGCATTTAAGATAAAATATTTAAGATAAATATTAATGAAATTTTATTAATGACTCACGCTATATGTGGTCTTACGGTATTCGATAGACCATAAAACCAAAGAAGATTTTTATCTCAGTTTCGAAACACCTTAAAAATATCTTCATAACAAAAACAGTTTAATTCATTTATAAAGTATAAGAAAAAAAATTGTGTCATCCCCGACGCACGACTGGTGCACGACTCCTTAAGAACGATTGTCTTTGAACAGGCACAGAAAATAAATAAAACAAATCTTCAAAATAAAAGTGAAAGGTGCGCACGATAGGTTGGGCACAAAGACCGTAACGTTTACATTCGATAACTAAATTTTATTCGTCATACCTTTTTCACGCCGGGCGCCTTATATGAATATCAATACTTCTCATTTCATCTCATATGTATATAATTATAATATAATAATATATATAATCAACTGTCACAGTGTTTGACCGCGATGAACTCTGAAACTACCCAACCAATTTTGATATTTTTTTCATTTTGTTGTATTTTTTCCAACCTAGGTCATAGGATATGTTGCATTTTAGTTAATATATATATTTTATTTAGAATGAGCTCGCTCTTGATCACAATCAAGCCCGGGGGCAATTATAATAACTGAACCACAGCAACGCAGAGCCGGGCCAGCTAGTCGAATTATAAAAATATTGACTAAAAGAAAAAATATATTTGTAATATTATCATAAATACATCTTGCTTCGCAATCAAATAAATTTGTAAACAAAAAAAAATTTAATATAATGACCGCAAAAATTTATTACGCACGAATTACATGAACTGTAACAAACAGTAACCTTTAGGTACCTACTTTGGGAAAAACCCGCGGGAAAAAATATGTCGGAATATTAATGATATCATAATTGATTAATTAAAATTCGTAAGACAGGTACATTTTTTTCTATAAAGACTAATATTTTAAAAATAGATTTAGCTTAAGTATTTGTGAAAGCTTATAACTTATTTATTACATGCGCAATTACGTTCAAATACAAGGTTGCGACTGCCGTGGCAGTCCAACAGACACCGCGACACCGAGAAATATGAAATTCGGTTTATTAACGTTAATTTTTAGCGCCGCAGCTCTTGCTACCTTACTGTAATGAACTAGCGCATCCATCAGTGTGAGGGGAGTGGTCGTAGCGCGCGCTAGAGTGCGTAGCGACAGTAAGGTGTCCAAGAGATTACCAGATCAGTATTAATTAAGGTAAGCGTCTATTATGGTACTACCTCAGTAAAATAGTTATATTTTCATAGTGTGTCCTAAACAACCACATCAGTAAATAGGTTTTCTTTCTTACGACAAGGTATTTATTGAGTTTAGAGAGATGGATGTTGAAGATGAAGATCCGACTTTCGAGCAAGAAATCCAACCACTTGAAGAGGACGCCATTTAATGTAAAAAAGATCGACAGCCAAACTTAGAAGCGCGGTAAGAACCTGCCACAGTGGCACGCCAATGATCTTCAGACGAATCACAGGACCACTGCACAAGTAGACTATAAACATACAAAAGGTGGAGTATACAAGGTGGATAAGAAATGCTCAATTTATTGTTGCAGTCGTAAAACTCGTCGTTGGCCCATGGCAGTTTTTCAAAGAATGCTGAACATGACAGGCACAAATAGCTTTGTATTACATCAAAGTTGTGCTGTCGGTGATAACAAAAAGAGGAGAGCATTTTTTTTCATTGAATATGGCAAGAGATTTAATGCCGAATTATTTTAAAAATCCGACAATAGAATAAAAGGTTGCCAAGGGAGCTGCGCATAACTATCACTAGTATATCCCCCCTTCACCACCCGTAGTTCGATCTGTTCTACCAAGAGGCAGAAAACTATGTATCTATTACTCCAACAAATATAAAAAGATTATACTGAAGAAGTTACTGTAATGGTGCGAAGCTAGCCGCATTGGAGGCTCCAAGCAACTATGTGATAATTTTCAAATAAAGCTGTGATTTTGTAAGTCTGTAATTGTTAATTTTTAAAATGTCTAATCTTAAATTGGCAAGGAATTTAAGATTAGACATTAAAGATTTAAGATTTTGTATTTTTTATGTCATTAATGTTTAAGTAGAGAATCATACACTGATTTGTGTTAAATTAATAATCACTGTTTAATTTTGAAAATACAAATTATATTGTTTATTAAAAGTCCATTCAACATTAAAAAACAGACACACTTAACAAACTTTAAGTTAAGAAAATTATATAAGTACCGGACATTGCTGACGAAATGATTAACGAATTGAGGTCAACCTTAAGTTTGCCGTTGCAAAATTTTTTCCCCATACATCGACATAGGTAGCGGTTAGTTTACCAATTGCAAATAAATTTGTATTCGCAATTTTTTTTTTGTGATGCATCTACAAATTACGGTTTTCGTTTTTCTTTTTCCTTAACATGTGCTACATGACATCGCTTCATGACAAACTTCATGATTCTAGGTCAACGGAAAATATCCTCTAAATTTTTGATTCCGTTTAGCGTAAAATATACGTATTTTTGCGGCATAAACGGCCGTATCTTTTTTTTACGTTAACTTATAAGTTTAATTTTGACACAGCTTCAAGGGAGTGTAGACCTGAGTATATGGTTTTAATTTCAACTTGATACCTCCGCGCGTTCCCGAGATAAAGAGTCTTGACAGACAGGCAGACGGGCAACAAAGTGATCCCATAAGGGTTTCGTTTATTCCATTTGAGGTAAGGAACCCCAAAAACGCTGAAAATAACTGCCTTATTTAATTCTATGAAAATATTTGCTATTGAAATAGTGTCTGGTGGACACCACGTCAGTACAACTGTAAAAATTTAGCGTCACGTCACGTCACGTCAGTCGCAGATCGGTAAAACATTCACTTGCACAGTACTTGGTTTTAAGAGTTCAGTATTGTGTAATTGTTATTTTGTATTAATATTTTGTTACGTTGGTGAACCCAAGAAATAAATACATAATGTGTGGAATTACTCGCATTATTTGCGTAACCCTTTTATTATATGTATAGTTTATAAAAGTATGGTAAAACCAAAGTTTATATAACAATATATGTATAATATTTTTCTTCTGAATCTAGTTTATCGCTTTCCTTTAGTACAAATGGTACATGTAATATTCTTTGTTCTGGTTCATATAATACACGTCTCTACGATTTATAATATCGACACAAAACAAATGTTGCTTTTCCAGCGCTTTCTCGTTATATAACGTCACTGAAACATCAAGTTTTTATTCACCTCTGTCAGCACTTAACGACATAATACATTCCAACTAACGATGTAGTAAAACAGGAAAGTGTCTGCGTAATTTGTATGCGAAGGATAGTCCGCAAGCGTCATAAAGAGAAGGCTGTCACTGCATCGTAAGCATTAGCTCCAGGTAGAAATTGTTTTATTGAGACCTCCGCTCTGGAAACTCAGAAGTTACTGCAACTAAATGAGACCAGTTCATTAACAGCAATTAACAGTGCTGGTGGAGATATACTCTAATATTTATTATCTGGGACAATTTATCCAAAATAATTCCAACCATAATAGAAAAATAATCTTTACGGTCCAGTAAACCAAAACCAGGAAATAAAATGCACGTGAAAAATAGTGTCTTATTTTACAAATAGGAGAATGTAATTTCAAGTTACTCTAAGAACAACAAAAATAGAAAACTACGGAAACTGACAAGTTAGTAACAGTTTTCCCCTTTACCCCTCTGAACGCTTTAATTAACGCTCCGGTAGACAGGCAACAAACACCAATGTTCAGTCCGGTTTTCAACTTACCCGACATACGAGTTATGGGAAAGAAAAATAAAACGTATTATCTTGTCGGAACTTCGAATTAAAGAAGCAGTTGCCAAGCGTTCCCAAAATATCTTCTTATGTATGGGGCCATCTTTTTGCCAGTCTTTATGACTTTATCATAATCGTGATTTGATTTTTTTATTACAATTTCGCTGCTAACGGTCGGGACAACTAGTATTCTTCTTTATGCCTATATATTATTTAAGCCAGTCTTGATACTTTAACCATGATGTCATTCGTCTACCGGGTTTTCCTTTACCCAGGATTTTATCCTGGATTATCGTGTTTGCTCCTGAAGTAAGATAACTTGTCCCAGATTACATGGCACTTATTATCATTTAACGGGTTTATTTCGACTTCACAAAAAGAGGTGATACAACAAACGTGATGAACATTTATGACACGACCAACAGGTTAATATGAACCGGCTGCAAACCTTGCATGTATGTAATTTAAAACATACCAGTTAAAAGGTCAACTCAAACGTTACATAAAAGTTACGAACGAATCGTCGGCCCACGTGAGTTTCCTGACCACGAAAAAACAGTACGGGCAATGCCGTGACAGCCAAGTACGTGACCGGCCTTAACAACAACCGCCCTGCGAAGCAAATTTCACTGACTGTGAAGTTGTGACTGTGCAGTTTGCAATGAAAACACGATTACATTTTTTTTAAAATATTGAAGACATGACGGAAAGGGGTTTAAGTCGGTTTTTCGCAAAAACACTTAATTGACAAAGTAAGTATAGTGATTTTTATATTAAACGCAACAAAACTGCTAATACTAAGGAGACATTACTGAAAATAAAAGTAAATTAGTTATTACAACCTAAGTAGAAGAATATCTGTTTTTAACCATGACTTTGCCACACAGATAAAAGTGTCAATTGTAACAAAAAAAAATCTTAAAAATATAGTGTTACATGTTGAATAAAACCAATAAATACTATACGACTCAACAATAACATAATAACAAAACCTAAATGACGAATGGTAAGATTACTTTAAAGTAAGAAAAAAATATTCAAAGTTTATCTACGTCTACTAATCATCATCGTCATTTTAGCCAAAAGACGCCCACTGCTTGCCGGCAACATATTCCCAAAAGAAAATGCAAATTATGCAATTATCTCCACATGGCATGCGAGTTGTAGATCGTAGAAAAAAACATAGTTATGATAACACTGCACCCCATTTTGTGGACTACATGGGAGGGGGTATGGTGTAATCACCAGTAGGTAATCCTCTAGAATCATAAGTCGGTTTTACGTGTGAAGCGTTAGAGCTATGCTACTCTGACGGACATCACACGACAACAATCTATTAAAACTTGACAATAACTCGTAGAATGAATGGTTGGTCAACCGATTATTGCGTAGTTTAAGAAATAAGTGACCAAAAGTTATTACGAGCTTCTTCATCGCCCGTCTAATTGCATCTGCAGTCACTAGTACCCAATCCGCAATGAACTGCCGTGGTGGGTCATGGCCTATATCTCCTTCCATACGATGTTTTCATCCCTAGAGAGGGCCTGTGCTCCAACGATGGGGGCAGTAGTGCCTACTTATAGATAATAATACGTAATAAGATGTAGAACTTAGGTAAAGCACTCCTAATTACAAAGTAGTACCCAACTTTGTGTTGTTAATGAACTAGGCAAAGTCAGTTATAAATATGTCTTATTTATATAAAAAAATAATTAAATTCATGTCACTGGCTCAAGTAAATATTTTTAACAGTCTCATAAATATGTACGAAAGAGGAGTCGGCCTTGTCGGTCGCCACTTGCCGCGGACTCGCTGTTGCGCGGTAGTGCCCGGCGACTGTTGTTTTTCTCTAACAATTTACAACCGTTAAACTGGCAAACAAAACGCTCGCTGGGAGCTTATTTACACAGCACCCCGAAAGGAAGTCTGAACGAGCGGATGGCCGCCACTGCTAAAGGAAACAAACATAAATCACTGAATTTACGACAAACATCTAAAACATTATTGTTATTTTAAAGAAAAACACGTATTCTTAACCTCGAGTCGGTAGCTCACCCAGACACGTTCATTACTAACTAATTTGGGGTAATGTAATTGATGACGCAACAAATAATTCGTTGAAGAATAATTCTTGGAACAACAATATTTTGGAATGTGGAACAAACGATAGGTTGTTGTTATATTTTGCTCATGTTAGGCAAATAAATTGCTGGAAGGAGCAAAAACAGCCCACAAAGCCGAAATCTAAGAAGATTCCTTAGTAATGTTGACCGAGCAACTTAGGAGTTGTGTAATCCTACAATTTGCCGTTTCTAACTCGCAAACACAACAAAACAAGGCGAACATATTCCCGGGTTGAAAGGAAGTTCACTCGAAAAGGCAACTGGCTGCGGGGAACCTTATATTGTCGAATTTATGATATGTTCTTTGCTACGCTCCAGTTTTCTGGGACCATTCTCGTTGATATCATGACGATATTTTTTGATAATAATAACTTAATACGAGTAACATGATAGTGATACGATATCTAGGTTCTACTCGACTTTGGAATGTCCGCAAACAAGTTAGAGCGCAAATGTGAATCGATCGTGATTATAGGCCAATAACTCGAAGTCGTTCACTATTTGGCTCGGAACAGCACAAAACCGAGACTGAATGTCCTCAGATAAGTGTTTATGGGCCAATTAGTGGCAAACGAAACGAGACCTATCGAACTCGGCGTAAACCTGATAACGACGGCGATAGGATCACGTGCCAGCTCCAGTATTTACAACTTACGACAGACCAAAATGAATGGCATCTATCACAATCATAAACAACTACGTATTACATGACATAATTTATAGCCGTGACCTAGTTTCAGTCGTCGATGTCACGATAATGCATAAATATTCACAGTGTTGCGAACGCGAATTAATGCTAAATTCATTATATTATAGTTAAGACATTGTGTTTTAACCCTCGACTTTATAGTAGACGTAAAAGGAGTACATGAATAAGAGTACCTAAATAAATTAACTGTGAAACAACAAGATTAACCAGAGGGTTCTCGATTAAAGCAACATAGCTGGTCACTATTTGTTCATATCTCAATGGCAATACTTTCTAAAAGACAAAAGAGATAAAAGAAAGCAGTGTCTCTAATAGCTATTGAGGAGTTCGGCTAATACCAATGGAATGGCTGTGGACCAGAAGCACCGCTAAAATCGATTGGTTTCGCCATTTTTGTATGTTGCAATACAAGATCTATCCTTTAGACAGGAAATAACGCTTCATTGACATGCTGTTGTAATACACCGAGTAACATAATACCAGAGTTTGCAAACTGTCACTTGTAATTAAATATGGTAAACGTAAATATGATCATAGGTTCAGTAAAAGATCGCAAGAAGTCCCCCAGTCGTGATTGCAGCGTTCACTTAGGTAACTTAGGTTAGGTTACTAAGTATGATTCATTTTCTGTTTTCAAGCATACTTGCCGGATCCAATTACCACTATGTTAAATAAGTTACACTACATACGTATAATAAGTATACTTGCAACTTGCATACATTGTAATTAATGAAAACTACAAAAAGAGCAAGTGGAGTTATGCAATCAGAAATTTCGACAGAAGTTTAAAAAGTTCAAAGAGTCGTCTTTAAAACTCCATACAACCAAATACCAAAATGTTCCTGAACTTCTTACAAAGCTCAAAAAGCATATCAATTTTTGTTCGAGAAACTAACCAATGAAATAAAAATTAAACATTGTCATAGTATATTCCATGAGATGAGGAACACATTTTAGATGGCATTGTGTAATATTTCCTACCGTACAAAGCTTCACAGAACACCCCAGTAAAAGGCTTTTTAGAAGCTTATTTAAAAACTCCGTATCAGGGTCTCTAATCTTTTTCAAGTTAAAAAAGCTGCTGCGGTTTCCTTATTAACATTGGTCTTTAAAATCGCTTACAAAGGCAGAAGTCAGCTAATTATGATTTTGGCAACTATTCTACGTTATACGTTACATAACGGGAATAAAACCGGCGAACTTTTTAGCTTGGGTTATATGATTTATGTTGCTTTGTAAGTAACTGTAATTGTTGTTACGTGTTTATTTGTAAAGCACGTTTTAAACCACTTACTTTCCTGAGAAAAAATAAATATATATTTTTTTGTCTGAAAAATGTTTTCTCTTAACAAAATATTTTGCATTGTTCAAATATGCGTAAAATGAGGTTTGATCTTTTGTTAATTAATGTCATCAGAGGCATGTTTAACTTGTTGTAATACAGGTACCTGCGTAACATTCTAGAACGCTGCTTAAGCACGTACTTCTTTATATTTGATGACATTAGATAAAATGTCAATTATTTAAGTATCTTTTTAGTAAAAGCCACTCTGAACAAAGTAATCTATTCAAGAATGTATACCAAATGTGAAGATATTAGTGTAAGTAGGAACATAATGATATTGAATATTGTGTTAATAGATCGTAGGTACCTAATCTGAATAGTTGTTCATATAATCAAAAAGTGTAACCTTAATAATATATACTTTACAAATTCTAATGAGAAGAACCAATTATTTATTTTTTTATTCCATTTCGCAGTTCTGCAAGTGATCGCTCCTTAAGTTATATTATAACAACGAGTCGTTTGAACTAAGCACCGCATCGCGTGACGTCTAAAATGAAACCTCATACATAATAAAATACCCAAAATTCACGAGATTATCATTAATGTTTAAATAAAACTAAAGTTAAAGAACGACAAAGAAGCGTTCATCTTGCATAATAGTCGAGCTCTCCAAGACTGTATTTAATACAACAATCCTTTGTGAAAGAAGAACTAGTTACTTATTTACAAATAACTACTGGCAAGTTCTCGTTGCGCGAAGTGCTTTTCATTTTGTTCGTAAGCCGAAGTTTTTATACAGAGTATTAATAAGTTGAGATATTTCCGTAATCACTTTTGTGTTGAAATAATAAAAACAAAGTAAGTAATTAGTATTAAATATGGAGCAGCAATGGTAAAAAATTCAACAAGGGGTTCATTTTTCCGAGCTCCAGAAGGAAGCATATTGTATGCAACGGGATCCGTGACACGAGTCCAAGTTGTTTCATTAGCATAGATTACCGACCTCTCTGAGATAATTGTTATGTAAGTGTCAGAGTGACTGCTCCAACAGGAAAACAACACCTAAATAAAAAATACCAGACAAATATTACAGAGTGAACATAAGGTGAAATAATAATTACAATACTAATAGAGAAGTCTACAGTAAACCACCTTTGCTACAAGACCGATATTGTAACATCTTTAATTACTGAATACTTGTCTGTATGTCTTTAAAGATTAAATAAGTTATAGTCAAACCAGCTAGTAAGTAATGGCAAGACAACCTCTGACAAAAGTAACGTTATGGTTCAAAATTGCCAGTGTGATAATCATTTTAGGTCCCTCCTTATAAAAAATTACAATGGCAACTTACAACGGTCTAAACCGCAGAGTGACCCAAGTAGAGAGAACTACAAAAATGGCGTCCGCACAAATAACTTTTATAGGGCAATTTGAAACGAAGTTGTGTCATCAGAAAACCCCGTAAATCGCTGGACGAAACGTAAACGAGCGGCGATTACAGCTTGGGGCATCGGACGTCCTACAGAGACAATAAAACCGAAATATGACGGCTGGCAATTTATTACCATTAGCTGGTAATACTTACTTCAACGCGGAATTTATTATTCGTTGAAGAGCAGAGGAGATTTTCCGGAAGAGGATATTATTCAACGTCAGCTATGGAGTAAACTGCTGGTTCCCAGTATCTATCTTGACTGCGAGAGATATTACAAATAAAACAATCTTCAATTTGAAATACACGTCACATCGAAAATATTAAATTGGAATAAAAAGAACTGTTTACTTTGAATGTTATAATAATAGAGGTATTAATTAATAAAGACGCCGGTAGGTTTTACCAAAATGTTACTTTATTTAGACTATTATGGAATTAACTTTTTAAAGATCGTAACTCGCCTTAAACATATTACCCACTTTAGCTAAACAGAAAATAATGTATCTATAAATCTCAAAAATATCCGTCTGTCCCCAGGTGGGAATTGAACCGACTCCTTCCACTGTCTTTTTGATACGAGGCCTGGGTAGTTTGATAGCGTAAATATAGGTACTTAAATTATTTTAATAGAAAAATACTACAAAAAATCGAATCAAACCAGACATCAATAAGGTTGCGGGTTCGATTCCCGCTTGAGAATTACTTGTGAGCCGAGTAGAATTTTTTCTAGTAGTTTTCAATTAAAAAAAATTTACCATATAAGGGAGCATTGAAAATTTAAAAAATATATAAAAATAAATATGCTTGCTCCTCGTATTTTGTTTATGTATAGCGGATGCACGAATCCGTTTCCCGTCTGAAACAAACAATCTTTCAAAAACAAAATTTAAGATATTTCTATATATTTCTCTATGGCGTAATTAATATTTATTTTGGAAAAGCTACCAACTTAGTATTTTGCATATACAAACCACAACAATAAAAAAATTATAAAACTCCAATTTCATAAGCACGCCTCTACAGTACTTTTATATATTCTGTAATTCTGGTTAAAATTATGTTTTTCATTGTATATTGAATGATTCCGTTAATGAGCACTTAACTAGAACTGAACAATACACTTTATTGTACAATATAGATAAGAAAAGTAGATAAACTAACGAGAATTAATATAACATGTTCTTAATTTCCAAGAATGTATAATGAAATGATTCATTAAGAGCAATAACTTAGCGATAATGGAACCTGTGGTAAATCAAACAAAACTACCTACTAGTAATATACGTCATACTTTAAAAGATATAATTACTTTTAGAATTCCATGAGCAAACCACGAATTCCGCCTTTCACAAAATCATTGACGAGATAAGAATAGGTCAAGAAATAAGAGTTCAATGTAATCAACTATTAGACAGAAATTCAAATTTTATATATATATGTGTGTGTGTGTGTGTGTGTGTGTATAACAATTATTCTAATACTTGCTTTTCGCCCGCGGCTTCGCCCGCGTGGAATTCGGTTATATTGCGGTATAAAAAACAACTATAGGAAAACTTCTCATTCCCACGGAAAAATCTAAGAAGCGCGATGTAACGCTGGATACAAAATTCATATAATTCATTCCACTTCTTACGTATCTTAAAAAAACACTTCGTTACCACGTTTTAAAAACACCCAGCGCCATCTTTCGCATACATCTAGAACTAAATAGCGTAAGCTATCATTCCACTTCTTAAGTATTTTAAAAAACACATCGTTATCATGTCTTAAAAAACACCTAAATACATAGCGTAAGATACAAACTAAATAGAGTAAGCTATCATTCCACTTCTTAAGTATTTTAAAAAACACATCGTTATCATGTCTTAAAAAACACCTAAATACATAGCGTAAGATACAAACTAAATAGAGTAAGCTATCATTCCACTTCTTAAGTATTTTAAAAAACACATCGTTACCATGTTTTAAAAACACCCAGCGCCATCTATCGCATACCTCAAAGACTAAATAACGTAACTAATACTTATACCAATTAGTAATTCGTTGACTTTAGTGATTTCAGGATAAGTGGATGTAAAAAAACAATTTAGACGATAAAACAAATTGTACTTCATCCCTCGGGAATTCCTCATTTTCGGGGAATCATTTTCGTATCATTTAGCTTCTAAATTTACATGTTTATATTCGTTTGCAATATTTTACATTGTTTTAAACGACACACAGCGCCATCTACAATCCATCCATCAAGCAAACATAATTTTTGTTTTTCCTCGGGAATATCAATTTTTTCCAGGATAAAAAGTACCCTTTTATTTAATCCGGACTTTTATCTTTACGTCTGCAAAATTTCAAAGCAATCGGTTCAGTAGTTACGGCGTGAAAGCGGAACAAACAAACAAACAAACAAACTCACTTTCCGATTTATAATATTAGTAAGGATTATCTCTAAGTGGACAGTGTTTCATACAATTCCAATGTGTGTGTGTGTGTGTGTGTGTGTGTGTAGAACAATTATTCTAATATTATCTCTAAGTGTGGATACATACTCTAGGTGTTTCATACAATTCCATATTCATATTGCTTAATAGTATCGCCAATGTTCAATACAATGGAGATACTATTTAAATTACTTAGTTTTAAATAATTATTCCTGACAGTACTTTGTATAACTTAGTTGGTTCACTTACACTTTATATAATGAGTGTATAAAAAGTGAAAGAGTCTTTTATTTTTAATATTTTTCATTAGTATTTTAAGCACACGGAAACATAAATTTAAAATGATTGATATGTTTTAGGATAACTAATAAAAAAAACAATTCAAAAGTAAACCTTGTCAGTAACAAAGCGACCTAGGTATTGTGTTAAAGACAAGGCAAGGACAAACCGCTCACTGCCTTCTTTAATAGTCTTAAGTATATCCGCTTCTTATGCTATAAAGTAACTTGCAAAGCGTAATTAGAATAAAAAACACGCACCATTACTTCAAGATTAAGGATCTCTAAAACGCTTCATTTTTTACAGATTCATAATGTTTATAGTATGTATATTAATAGTTTTCGTCATTACCTTTTATTCAAGTGTTATCAGAATATTGTAATACTACAGTTGATAACACAATCCATCGATTCAGTAAACAGCTAGTTTCTTTATATAACAAACACCCGTTTAAGCATATATGAACATCATAAGTGTTACGTTACCTAGCTTAGCTTACGAAAACCTGCAAGACTGGTACCTTGCAAAATCTAGATGTGCCGTCCCGAGAGACACCACTAGTTCTTCCAAATGTTTTTACCGTTATTTGACTTAGGTTTTGAGCAAAGTGCAGGCACATCGTTCCTAGTTGGGGCGATTCTAATGTAAGTGGAGAAGTATTTTCTGTTTTTATAGAGATTTAATGTTTATGCTCCCTTATTTATAAAACAACCTGGAAAATGCAGTCATGCTTGAATTGAAATATTTTGGAATTTAGTTTTAACACGTGGATAATTATTTGTTTAGACAAGGGGTACCATTATAATTATAAATAATCCCATTAATAGTAGGAAAGTGATTTTTACATCTGGAAAACCGATTACCATATAAAAAACCTAAAATTTCGTATAGCTTTCATAGCTTCAGAACGCAATTAATGTGCCGAGCGCAAAATTAACTTTTTGACATTTTAACGTTAACTGCATAGCATATTTAGTAAAAGTTCATCATTATCATCACCTTAGTTGAACACTGTTATCCACAGGGGGATTTTGCCTCAATATACACTCTTGATCATAGTTCGGAAAACGCTGCAGGCCATTTAGTGAGACAGGAGATGTAGGTACTTTTTGTCGCCTTTTAGGACACCCTTGGTGTAAAAAGTTATAGCTATTCTACTCTAGCAACACCACACAGCATACAAGAAGTTAATTTTACAAAAAGAAATACATATATAGGATATTTGTCCTCAAGACTAGTCCGTCCTAACGAAGTATGAAAATATGACATTTGGGGAAGAGTCATCTACTGTAATACTACACAAATCGAAACGATTACCAGAATTTAACGAAAATATTATACATGACAAATTTGAAATCATTGGCATTCGTTTCATCTTAGATAAGGACCATTATTTCAAACGACCTGTCTCACAGTAAATTTCTTAAACTTTTCTTTTTTTTACCTCTTCTATAGAAATACAATCAGATTTTGGTGAGAGATGTAAAAGAATCTATTTAAAAGATTTTGTGTCTTGAAAATTGTTCCGAATAACGGTCACAGTTTAAGTTCATAGGGATTCGAATGATATTTCACCTTATAATACAAAAGGAAGTATCCTGAACAGTGGTATTAACTTAAACAACAATATGGGGCACTGATAATAGTGAAAGTGGTAGTTTTATACGTAATCCTGTATAATTTAGTATTAAATATAGTGTTTTATTTCTCTTAAGTCATTGCGATCAGTCGTCACCGTCACAAAGTCGCCAAGCCTTTGCTCTTTCTTCAAAGTTGGGCCATACAAGTGCACTGGGCTGGAAAGTTCACGCTCTACGAAATGCGAGCCCCATAACGCATTTTCGCATCGATTCATTACATTCTGGGATAACGTTGAACGACCTCCCTTGGCAACTATGTCTCTGGTGTGAATCCCATATGAAAACTTTTACGTTCTATTTCCCACGTTCAAATGAGTGTAAAACTTATTCTGCTGGTACATTGTAACACTAAAGAGGTTTTCCACTGTCGTCGAATTTGAAGAAAACATTTTAGCAGTGAAACTAGATCAATGGTATTCCCTGGAATTTTAATTAAACGATCTGTTTAACTCAAACTTCTTAATTTTATTGATAAAATTTATACTCTACTTCTCTATGTATATAGAAAAATAAAAAGAGTTTTGATAATCACAAATAAATTAAAATCCTTATAGCTTATAGTAACCTTCTACTTTTTTTAAATATTCTAATCTTCTAAGTCGTACGTATATAGCAAAAAATACCAAGAAAATAAACATTTCAAAAACGATAAGTCGATTTGCACATGTTAAGGTTTTGTCAATAGCGAACACACCAAAGTAAACATATGCTCGTTTAACTAGATAGATAACACGAATAGAGTTTGAATAATGTCAGTTTAGTACATTTCGTCCCTATTTGGTATAGTGGTACTACGGTATATTTACCACAGAGAAAACTAATTTGATGACATTTAATTTCTAGATTCGTTTTGCTCACTATGATTGCTATAATAACATAACAACTGGTCCCTACTTATTTTGTCATTTCACCAGTTAGCCTAGCCGAAAATAAGCACTGTAAGCTTGTGTTACGGCTACTAGGGTAACGGATAGACATACATAGGTATATGATACAAAGATAAATTATACCCATAGAAATATATGTAAATACCCATGACACAAGTACAAAATGTGGTATTCATCACACAAACATATGCCCCTTCCGGGACTCGAACCCAGAACCGTCGGTGCGAAAGACATTTATTATATAATAGCCAATCTACGGAATGATAAAGACACCATTTTTACAATAGTACCTTTAGTTTAGGACATTGTGGCAAAAATCGTAAAGAAAAACACTTCTACAAACAAAAATCCACCGTCACTTTATCACGTACTAGATCACAGAATAAGACACTTAAAGCGAGTTTTAAACAGTAGAATCTTTTTATTGTATTAATGAGATAATAGCAATCGTTTTCGCGTTCAAAATTACAACACAAAAAAGTGTCATAATTATATTGCATTTGTACAATGTTAAAATGAAAACAAATCGTCTACGTAAACAGAAGGAAGTAAATGAACATAGAAAATGGAAAGAAAAACACGTCAATTAAGCGTCGATTGCCTCGATGCGAGTCTATATTGTGAGAAAGCAATCAAAAGCCAAGAACAAAGTACACAAGAGTACGCCCCTGGCGTTTTCAACCTCCTTGCTCAACCATCGATGGGTTACTCCTATTGTTAAGGTCATAAGGCTGTCGGCCCTAGTTATAATTGTAGTCGATTGGAATGGAGGGTTACATGCGCTTTGTTTTTGCATCCGTGTTAGCTGTTTTGATTAACACGTGAGCTGTGAATAGGGTTTAGGCGAGTACGGGCATCACGTCTAGTTGGCAGTGAACACATTGTTTAAAGATGACACATTCATACCGATATGTTTAAACGTTTAATACGTTTAATATATTTGTAACACTGTCGACCTCAAATACAGTATTAAGAACATGATAGCTTTAAGTATTTTTGCAGTTCGATAAATATGTCATGGGGCGAAAGAATTGTTTTCCGTAATATATATTTCGTATCTTAATTAAGATATTGATCACAAATGCAATTATCTTATGACTTTCTACATAGGTGGTGGATGACCATCAAATTTTAGTGCAAGATTTTTTTTTCCAAATCTGTATTCTTTTAGTATTAGAAAGATTTTTCCAATAAGAAAATAAAAACCGGTATTATTATACTATTAAGTAATATTATGTCCCAATTATAGACATTACTATTACAAAATAAGTTAAAAAAATAGTTCTGTAATTGTAAATAAAGTTAGACCAAAAGAAGTCTGTATTAAATTATTACTACATAATTTTGAATGTAGTTGGTACCAAAGTATTTTAAATTACTGGTTACATATTTCACTTATCTCTTTAAATAAAATAAGTTTTAATTCATTTATTTTAAGTAAACTCTGTTTAAATTATTTCTTGATTTTTTTAAATTTTATGTTATAAGTGGATATGTTGTTATTTAAATTTAAACAATCATTCATTAACAAGTTCCTTGTAAGTAGTCCTAATGTTAGCACAGGCAACCTAAGTGTATTACCATTAAATATGTGAATAATTCAAAAATGATATTGAATGACATTAAGATAAGAACACCAATAAATATAGGTGTTCTTAAGGGCAGGAAGGTGTTTATAGGAAAGAATATCTGTATTAATAACTTAAAAAAATAACCATTTAAAGTGAAGGTCTTCCAAGATCAAATAAATAAATACATAGTTATATATAAATTTCAAATTAATTCTAATGTTGGTAAATTATAGTGAGGTAATGTTGCTCCGAAAATATCAAACAAGCCTTGAATATTTATTTACAAAAAAATATAGATCTTTCTTTATTATGCGTAAGGCATAAGTTTTGGAGTTGTCTTATGCTTAGAGCTGGTCCTATTTAAATATTTATTTGTGAATACATTTTTTCAATCATCATAAAAACTAATATCATTAAAACCATATTTCTATAAAAATATGTACAAATATTTAAAAATATTGTATGTATTTCAGTCAGATATAAATCTGAACTTCAATTGCATAAAACATTTGAATGCTGTGCATTTTTTTCTGATGGGTACCATTAATTAATTACACCTTCATTAATATTCTACACCAAATAAATTTTCTCAGTCACAGTTACATTCTTCAACAAAGTCTCATCTAAACAATAGATGTCAACAATGGTTGCAGTGTATTTATATATACTAGCATGTCTAGTAGTCATTGTCCTGCCCAGTTCCTGCAGTTCTTACCAGGTCCAATTTGTGAATCTGGAATTCTAAACCATCCAGAGAGCCACTTAACATGCAAAAATATTTTTGAAATTAGTCCAGCCATTTAGATAAATCTGAGTGACATACAGACAGAAGAGTAATCATATAATGATCTATATATATGAAAATATTAGGAAGATAAACTTGTATGCCAATACATAGGGTCACTTTGCGTTACACACCAAGAATAGTGTTCAGCAATTCTACTTCCTTGATATCAAGAGCAAACAACTTTCGCTTCGGCACCGACTGCGCTTGCGCCGGCCACTTTCGGCCTCGTGTCAAGTCGGTCTAGTGGCTAAGAATTACCAGTGCCTCTAGTGACATCCAATAGCCTAAAGCATGCCTTCAAAATTACGCAAGTAGTGTAACTCAAAGGAATCACTAAAATAAATGTATTTCACCAAGTCGTTAGGGTGCAGTTATCGTAACCTCTTCATGGTTTACTTGTACAAAACACGTTGCTTAAAGAGGAAATACTCATACTCACCGATATGTTTATCGCTCCAAATCCCAAACAATATAAAAACTCAACTCACACGTTATGAACACAACACAGATTGTTCACCTTTTGACATCTGACATGTTTCAGTAAAACGTACCGAAATAACACAATTATTTGCACCATAAAGATATCAATGCAAAAGCCTTGTCATAAAAACAATACGTCGTAACAAAAATCGAGAAAAACGATCGCAAAATAACGATACAAAACGTAAACAGCTGGCTGCTTTGACAATATCCTCAAACAAACTGACAACTATAGCTACCAACCGCAGACAAAACCACTTTCCCCTTCAGTCAAAATCCAGTACTACCAATTACAGAAATCTAACTAGAAAGGAAATGTTGACTGTATTCGGATACATTATATTCCTCTATCTGTTAAATGCAATATAATTGCTCTTTTCTACTACACTAGCCGGTTTTATAGTTTTAATATCATGTGAAGTTTTATATTACATCATTCATATCATAACAATTTCAAGTGCCAGCAGCCCGAAAGAAAAGCAGAAATTCTCTATAGTTTATTTGGTTTTCGTTAATGATTATTAAAAGAAAAATATTTTAGAAAGTATTTTGCACAGTATTAGGTGAAACTGTTAAAATTTTACTTAGTATGTTATGCCAGATTTGTGTAATTTAAAATACTTCTGATTTTCTTTCTTTGTCATTTTATTTAACAGTGGCAATAAAATATTTCTCTATGGTGGCAAGTCTCTGTTGTCAAAGTGCTCATGTCAAACATCGTCACCATCAGCAATCTGTCATTTCGGTCGATTGTTATCTGCTTTACAGTTAAAATACGTATTAAGATTCGAAGAAGAGATTTCCTGTGTGTACAGTTTTATAATTCCTCATAAAGTGGCGTAAATAAGTTGTAACCAATGTCGAAATTTGAAGACAATCCATTTAGCGATCCAACCATAGACAACCCTTTTGCTGTAAGTAGCCTTTCGAAGAAAGAAAAGGCATTGTTTTTATGAATTTTTATTTATATCTCATACAATATTACAGGATCCTGCAGTCCAGCAAGTGGCCAGGAGTACTAACAATGCCACACGGGGGCTCGATGATTACAATCCCTTTGAGGGCCAACAGAATGCAAATCAGGCTACGGTAAATGTTGTTCAGTAGTAGTCACACTGTTGAGTTTGATGGGTATTGAACTTTCAACGGTGTGCTATATGATATCATGCACATCCTGACTAACTTGTTTTTGCTATAATTTCTTTATACTGTTTGACAATGATAACTCTCCCAATGCAATTCACATTCATTATCAGCTGTATTATTGTCAAAAGATCACAATGTAAATAGCACAATTAAGTTCAACCCTTAATTTATCTTCTTCAAAAATAAATATCTGTTTCAATTTCTTACTATAATATAGTTGCAAGCAATTAAATGTATGTTCTATCTATGTAATCTGTCACTTCACTTTTAACAATTATTTCAATTATATGACCTATCTGTTGTTTTAAATCAGATTAATGTGTCATGTTTCTATGATGTTAACATTTCATTGTTTGTGATAGCAATATACAAATTTTACCAAAACATATCTGTTAAGTTATGAGTCACTGATATGAATAATCCAGTAGGTATATTAAATCTGTATTTGTATTTTAGCTGATTCAATCCAATTATATAATAAAAACTTACCATAAATGAAGATTTTTTGGTCATGTAAGTCATAATTTGTTAAATTTTCAATTAATGCCGAACTATTAATTTTGTCGAAATAGCGTCAAGATGTAACAAAACATATAAATAAAGAAATAGAAATTATTATTGACAAAAAGGTCAATAATAATTTCTATTTCTTTATTAGTTGAAATACCAACTATTTCTTGTATAATGTTTTAAATAATTTACTATCAAATACTGTTATTTTTTTAAATATTAGTATTTTTAGAAATATTTTAGTTTGCTTGTTAAAGGTGGTTAAAATAGAAGGGCGCATACAAAGTTCAAGTTCCAATAAATGTTTTAATGACGTCAGACAAAAACTTATATTGTCATTAATTCAGATCACCAAGATGTTATATTGTCCACAATCATGACCTTGTCTTGGACATTTTTTAACATTAGAATTTTCTAATGTTATGGTATTCATATCTGTATATTTAAAAAAATAAATAATCTTACATAACTTACCAAAATATTGTTTATCTTCTGTTCTTGAAGGAACCTGGCCTTTAAGAAACAAATGAATATTTTGCTTTATTAATTCTTACTTTGTTACTTTAGCCACAACAACCTACTCAGCCTGCAATCATGCAAGCAGTTTCACCACCAAGTGGTGGTCAGTATCAAAGACCAGCACAGCCCCAGCAGCAATCCCAGGGACCTCCACAAAATTTCACTACTGCTGACTTTCAGGTTTGTTTCAAATCAATTAATGAGACTAGTTAAAATTAAATAATATGCACACAAATTTTGTGTACAGTCAATGTATTTTATACTACAGTCAAAACCGATCATAACGACATCGCTGTAAACGACGGAGCTTTTATTACGACTTAACGGCAAAGTCCCGGCCGAATCCGTATATAAACTCATACATATCGCGTATAACGACATTGGATAAAGCGACGTATCGCTTAAAATGACGAATTTTCACGAAATTTATTGGCTATAATGACCATCCTGAGTAATTGTTCCAACAAAACAAAATCTTCATTTAAAATGAGTCTATTAGAATGATCTTATAAACAGATATATTTTGACTTGAAATACCATAAGTCTAGTCTCTCGGTCTGTCAAGGTCTCGGTAGCTCAATTCGAAGAATACTCGCCCGGAAAGGGACGGGATGCTGTGTCCCGTGTGACACCAGAGACAAATAGATTTTTTTCTAGTGATATTTTCTTTATCTTTATGCTTAGATAACAAAAAATATAATACAACATAACATTAACATATTAAAAATTAAAATAGGATATATGTATGTATCTTAGTATTTTGACATATTGCTTTTAACAACTACCGGATATAGCAACTGAGTTTAGAAGGTTCAATGTCATAATTTCCGGTTTCGACTGTATAATATTTGTGTGTAAAATGGTTTATGTGCACCACATTACACTGTAATCCCAATGAAATGAAGAATAGAGGAATAGTCACATCTCTATATCTTTATGTTCAGTGAACTCTATTCATGCACTCTTAATGCACTTAGATTTTAAAATATTCTATCCTTAACTGAAATCCCTTAGGGGCAAATATTATGATATTTTATCATCAGTCTGCACCAATGTTTGAGATTATAGGTGTATGCACAAGTAACATTCAATGGGCGCTGTAGGCATTTTCTCAAAATTCATCTGACGGCACTATTGAACTTTTTAAATGTACACTCTTACCCACTAATTAGTATGACGTCAGTCCTTAAAATAAAGTAGTGTACAAGCTTGGACTAGTTATTTAATGTTTAGTCTCTTTTCATCAAATTAAAATTTATGCTAATAAAGACAAGCTAGCAATGCCCAGGTATAGGCTCCATAAAATAAGCAACTCCTTTGCAGGTCACTGTATACGAATGTACAACACGCTGCCATGTAACATGCATGACTTGTCAATGAATAAATTTAAATTTTTAATTAAAACTCAGTTATGCAAAAAGGCTTATTATAGTGTTAAAGATTTTTTGAATGATAAGGCAGCGTGGACCTAAAACAAATGAATTGCTCGTTCTCTGAATCGTTTTGTAATATACACAATTTGTAAGACATTTGGCGATTTTATAAGAGTTTTGGCACATGAGTTTCTTGCCCGATTCTTCTCATGTTAGCCCCTACGTTCGGAATCGGGTCGCTCGTGGCGATTACATGCGCGGCATCAACTCCGCGGATGTACTTGCCGCTAGCGCACGGGCTATCTTTATTATAAAAGAATATTATCTTGATTCTTCTATGTAAAATTGACGATTTTAAGTGCCCGCAAGGGCCTATGAAATAAAGTTATTTTGATTTGATTTGATTTGACATGAACAAAACTGAATAAATATTAAGCTTATTCTCTTTTATATAAAGTTTTAAATATATCAATATTTTTTACTTTTTAATAACTTACATAGTTTAAGCTGTTGTAGAGAATTGTATATACATATTTAAATGCATGCATATTAACACACACTTTGCTTTTTTGAAATGCACATCAGGAGCTAAAGGTAATTATAATTAATTTACTCAAAACTACAATGATTCATCATGAGAAGTAGAATCACTTGCAAATTTAGTTAATGCACTGCACTTTTTCCCATCCCACTTGTTGTTTAGTTTACTATAACTACTATGTGATATTTTCAATTCATAAAGTACTTAAATTACTCACTTAAGTATTATCCCGTACTTTGGCAGAACAGTAACACTAATATCACTGTTGTTATCTTCAGCTATTTAGTCAATTGGCATAAACTACATCCTCACTTAAGATTTCTATCGTCAACATGAATGTGTTGTTGAACGTCAAATTTTAACTAGTGCATTATATTCTTCAAAACATTGTTGTTCTTATTTTAGTAGTGCCATAGATTAGATAGAGAGATTTTTAGAGACATGAATGAGTTTGATCTGCAGAGACGGCAAGAGGAACTAGAACGTAAAGCCGAAGAATTGGCAAGACGTGAAGCTGAATTGCGGGCGGGTTCAGCGGGACGACGCAACAATTGGCCGCCCCTACCCGCTTTCTGCCCTGTGCAACCATGCTTCTACCAGGACATCAACGTTGATATCCCCCTTGAGTTCCAAAGGATTGTACGCCATTTATATCATTTGTGGATGTGTGAGTGATCTATTATATAAATTTTGATTGAAAACCCTTTGCCTCATTGCCATTCTGAGTCTATTTGTATATTTGTCTGAGTAACTTTAAAACTAACAATATATTTGTCATATTTTATCTGAAATAATTTCATTTTTATCAGGTGAAATTACTAAATTGATATGTAGTTGAATTGTACTTGTATTTAACAAAGTTATCAGAAGATAACTATAATTATAAAACTTGATTATTACAATGTCACAGGTTACAATATCTTCAGAATGTTCATTTCGCTCGTACTAATTATTTACACGTTTTAAAGAGAGTAAATCTGGGTGCCATTTTTAAAAAATAGGAAGTAAAAAATATGCACAATTATTATCTTTAAGACCATTACATAAAATTTTGTCAATCGTCAAGAAGTAATTAAGAAAGTATATTAACTAATTGAGGTATTATTTGAATGTATAAACCAAATGCATCAGTAATTTTCCTATTTTAAAGATAAGATAATTGTTTTTTCAATTTAATATGCATTCATTTAAAGACATCCTAAAAACTAAGTAACACTTTGTATAAAAAAACAAGCTGCAAAAAACATGACAAGGATTGTATTTTTATACCTTTAAATATGTCTTACAGTTTTTTCTTAAAGTCAAAAAGTACCAATTACTCAAATTACTATACAAAATATAAATTACAATGAGTAGGATTTTAACTAACTACTAACTCCATAACTATAGATTTAAGATTCTGTTTAATTAGATTTGATCCTAGAAAAAAATCGGGTTGATTGAGGCTGCCCTTAGATATCTATTAAGAGCTATGACTGACTGTAACTAACCTGTCTCTTTGCCACACGCATACACTATAACAAACACTACAGTCTTTATATAATGAACAGTTGTCAGTCAGTTTGCACATATACAATTTCACTCTGTTTTATGTCATAGTGCCCTTTATACTGTTTATAAAATTTATTCTTTTTTATTTTTTTTTCAAACTATAATATCAAAATAACCTATTATTTGTTTGCAGTCCACGCGCTCGTGCTAGCGGTTAATATAATAGGTGGTATGGCCATCATGTTCGCGGGACAAGGGGTCGAGACATTCGGCCTGTCGATCCTTTACTTCGTCCTTCTTACGCCGTTCAGCTTCGTGTGCTGGTACCGGCCAATCTATAAAGCTTTTAGAAGCGATTCATCCTTTAATTTCATGGTCTACTTCTTCATATTCCTGTTCCAAATCATCATCACTATTGTACAATCTATTGGATTCTCTGGTGGAGGTTCTTGGTAAGTGGATATTTGTTATCAATGATGTATTGTTTTAAAGAATAATTTAATATTAATAGTTATATAAATCAAATTTTTTCTTTTCAGCGGACTGATTACCAGCATTTCCATGTACACGCATAGTGTGGCAGTAGGCATCATCACCACGCTGGTCACTATTGGTTTTATCACATGTGTCGTAGCAGATGTTATGTTAATGGCTAAGGTAATCTTAGAATATTCCCACTAGTCGGATGACATACATAATATTAAAAAAACAGCTTGCAAACTATTATAGAACACAGTGTTTATGTTTTGTTTTCAAAAAGTTGCTTAATGTGTAGAAATTAACGCCAATATTATTTATACATATTTATCATTTAAGCTTTGAACCTGCTGTCAGAAATTGACTGGCAATGGGATCTGAATGAAAATTGTTGGTCGGAAACTACAGTCGAACATCTCCAAATTTTACGTTTTTCAATTTTTAGGTGTGTTACAATCAGGGATGTTGCGAATATTCGCATCCGCATCCGCATATGCGGAACATCCGCATCGATTTAGACATCCGCATCTGCATCCGCATCCGCATAAATCGATGCGGAGCTGATGCGGATGCGGATGCCACAAGAAAGAAAGGGGAGAGGCCGGCGAGTGGCGCGTGTCGACCGAGTAAAAGATTAAAGATGATACGTAGATACCACTGAAAATGTTTGGAACTGACCAGTTAGAAACATTGCTAATGAAAACTTTTTCAATTTCAATTTTAGAACTTTTTCGTAACCTAATGTAGTATATTGCATTCATTTATCATTTGTTTTTGGGAATTGGCGGCAAATCTAAAACTCTTGTTACAAGTGAAAATGAACCTTACGCGAGAAAACTTTCGGTCAATGATTTATAATGACTTTCGTTGTGGGCTTACTCAACAACAAAGCTATGATAGGCTGCGATTAGCATTTCTTAATGAAGCCCCATCTCGTGTATCTCGTGAATCCCCCACTATTTACAATTAGTTTAACGAGTTTAAGCGTGGACGTAGCAATCTCAAAGCCTAGGCATTGGTATGAGTCAAGTTCAAAAAATATTACACGAACATTTAGGCGTCCGGAAGCTTTGTACCATACTTTAACCGACGACCAGAAACACCTTCGCATGGACTGGTGTCGCCAAATATTAGATAAGTTCAACGGCGGTGACTCAAATGCTGTATTTGACATCGTCACAAGTGATGAAATCTGGATATATTGCTACGAACCCAAAACCAAAAGACAATCAGCTCAGTGGGTGTTTCCTTTCAAGGATCGGCCAGCTAAGGTAAAGAAAGGAAGAAGTCAAGGAAAAAAGATGATTGCTTCATTCTTTGGTCGGAATGATCATTTCGCGACAGTTGTGCTAGAAGATGGAAGGACAGTTACTGCAGACTGGTATGTCAATCGTTGTTTGCCTGTTGTCTTAGAAAAATATCGACAGCAGCGCCTTCGAAGCAGGATCCTACTTCACCACGACAATGCTTCAGCGCACTCCGCAGAACGGACTGTTGAATATTTGGCAAGTGTCGAGATAATGAGTTATCCGCCATCTGATCTGGCGCCCTGCGACTTTTATTTATTCCCAAGAACTAAAGATAAAATTCGCTTTACGAGCCCTGAAGATGCGGTGAAAGCGTACGAAAATGCCATAGAAGAGACCCCTAAGGAAGAATGGGCCCACTGCTTTCTCAGTGGTTCCATCGAATGCGACGATGTGTAGAGAGATTACTTCGAAAAACAATAAAAGTATTGGCAACTTTCTACATTAAGCCGTTTTTCATTTTCTAAACATTTTCAGTGTTACCTAGGTATATTGAAGATTAACAGAAACACGGAAGACATCTTGGTTTCTCGAACAATATGACAGATTTCATGGAAACAGAACGGAACGACTAGAGACCTCAGGTTACAGGATGTCAGTCCTGTTTAATTAGTTATCTCGATTATGCTCGATTTATCAAGTGATGTTGAGGAGAGTCAGGAAACACCAGAAATTGTCAGCCCTGACACAATTCACAAGAAGGAGTTACTTACTTTCCGTAATAAAAAGTGAATTAATTTAAATAAGAGTCCTCTTAAATGGTGGAGTGTTAATCAAAGTGAGTTTAAATTGTTACCTAAAAAAGCACGCAAATTCTTATCAGCGCCACCAGCCATTGTTCCAAGTGAATAGTTATTTAGTAGCACAGGATTAATACACGAACCCTTGCGAAACAAACTGGAGTCCGAAAAAGGCGGCCATTCTACTTTTCATTAAATATAATGCTCCATATTTAAATTTCATTACTAAAACAAGTAATCAGTAATGGTAATTCACTTATTATTAAACTACCAGACCCGGCCATGCAATATATTTTTTTATTAAAAATCAGCAATAGCCCGTTCGCGCGTTCTGAGCCCGCCCGATAGGCAGCATTGATTCGTTGGTGGGAGAAGTGGTGAGAGTTGCGTGCGGTACTGGACAGTACTTGGACATGGCAATATCAATTTATTTTTCTAAAATAAAATATTTAAAAAAATAAAAGAAGCCTATGTTAGTCCTTATTACATCAGCTACCTGCCAATAAAAGTCCCGTCAAAACCGATCCAGCCATTTTAGAGTTTAGCCCGAACACACTGACAGACAGACAGACAAAAATTGTAAAACATGTTATTTTGGTGTATGTACCGTATATATATTCATGTATGTAAAAAACGGTTATTTCAATATTACAAACCGACACTCGAATTTTATTTTTAATTTATACATAAAGAAAGGATAAATATTACTGCTTTTTACCCTACCAAACCAAAACTTAGGTTTTTTGTACAGTTCCGCATCCGCATCCGCTTCCGCGGATGTGAGCCTCTTAAAATCCGCATCCGCGGATGTGAAAAAAAATGCATCCGCAACATCCCTAGTTACAATACAATTTCAACGCCGTTTTTAGTCCAGTATCAGAACGAGTCTAACTCCGCATAAAAGTTTAAAACAAAAGTTCCACTTTTGCTTTGTGCACAAACTTTAGTTCAATCCAGAGAATTATCTCAGAACAACTCATTTTGAAATGTTCCACTGATGTTTTTGACCGACAATATTTGATGAATATTCCCCTGATTAAGTTTGTCGCCATTAATACTAAATTTTCGGGTTTTTAACTATCTTGTAGACAAAATGATGAACGTTTGGCGCAACGGTAGCGATCCTGCCTTTCGTACCGACGGTCCTGGTCATATGGTTGTATGATGAATACGAGCATTTATACCTGAGTAATGGGTGTTTATATATATATTTCTATGAATATTACATATATATCTATCTTATATGTATGTCTATCAGTTATCCTATTATCCATAACACAAGCCTTACAATGCTTACTTTGGGCTAGGCTAATTGATGTGAATGTAGAAAAAAAAGTCTAACAATTTACCAAATTTGTCATAGGTTCACCGTATCTACCGGTCGACGGGCGCGTCCCTAGCCAAGGCGCAGGCGGAGTTCACGACAGAAATCCTCCGCAACCAGCATGTGCAGACCGCAGCCTCCAGCGCCGTCGCCGCCACCGTCAACGCACAGATCGCCAACGCGAACGCCAACCGATACTAGCCCCCACGGTAATTACTATTTACTCTTATTGCCATCTACAGAAGATACCGTAAATTAGTGTCGCAAATTGTCCGAATGGAGACAGGCAAAGTTGCCTGTTTGTCGGTCTTCTACAAATTGTATACTGGAAAGTATGCTCATACCGCCGACACCTTTCTTCCATCGGACATCCAGACGCACTGCAGGGTTTCTTGGTTACTATTCCTGCCTGTAGCACCAAGTGTTTCCCAACTTCTTTTATAATGCACACAGCAAAGGAGTGGAACTCCCTCCCTGCGTCTGTATTTCCGAGTACTTATAACCCGTCTGTTTACCTATAGAATTTAGCAGTGGGATCTCGGACTATTACGGAATTTGCGCACGCAGCATCCAACGCAAATGCAATAGGCTAGCGAATAATAGTTTGTCTCATTCGCTTCAAGATATCGCATTTAGAAACTTAATTGAAAAGTATAACTTCTGCCGCGCGTACATAAGTGTACGCACGCTTTTTTTAGTCAAATATTTAACTGTGAATAATAATTAACTGCACATATTTTAACAGTTTTTTTTATTGCAGCGAAGCGAGCGTAGCTCCCATGGATCAGCTTCAATGACGCTATGTCTGTTACGCCATAACTTCCCAAGTTCTTAACCAATTTTAATAATTTTTGTGTGGAATCGAATCAACACATTTAGGACCAGATTGTGACGGAGCCCAAATTTTGAAATTCACAAAAATAAAAAAAGTAATGAACAAAAAACATTGGCTCTATGGGATTTTCCATTGAAAAAAAGCGCGCGCTTTTTGAAAGTTTTCATTCTTATGGAATTTATAATTTACTTAACATTATTGTTTTTTTTTATTTTTTAGTATAACGCTCCGCTCCAATATATGGTGTTGGCGAAGCTTTATGCTTAGCGACTGCACCGCCTAGTTAGTATGGTTTATAGTACCATATTACTAATATTGTTTCATCATTAACTTTTTTTGTTTCAGGTATTCTGGCTGGTTGAAATAAATCTTTATGGACTTTTGTCAGGAAGTACATACATTTGAAATAGTATTTTTTAATAATCACTATTTCTGCGTATTGTCATGATTTTTTTATATCATGTAATTTATTCTTACTAAAATACGATTTGCAAATTATATAGCTGCACTTTTATCTGAGATGTATGTCTTAATTAAATAAATAGAACATCTGATATATTGCTCTTTGGAAATATTATGTATTTGTGACTATAAAATATCTTCTTAAAGCCAGTGTTCGATATAACTATCTTGGATGGTCACCAGAAGCTTGGTCATACTTGTCCAACATTTGCTTAAATCGAATGTTGATTTTAGCATATGTTTCAATGAAGTAGTTCGCTATAGTTATGTTTTCAAAATTGAGATTTTATTTCTAAAAGACTTAGTAGTGTGAATTTCGGTAATTAAGTTGCTGAACCTTATTTAATTTAATTCGTTATACTTTACAAAATATCTGTGTCATCATCTCTTCAATTTTAGTGGTATCACTAAAATTAAATTTAAGTAGAGTTTTCTCATTCGCTTTCCATCGATTGATTATGAATTGTTAATCAAAGTACCTACAACGATTAAAATAAAATAAGACAGTGCCTATGGCAATTTGTGAAGAAGCACTGGCATGCTACAGAGTAACACTCATTTCATGCGTTCTATAAAAAAGATAGATATTAGTTGGCACCCAACTTTTATTCCCAAAGAAAAAATCCTAAACTTACAACTTAACCGATTCGTTGCTACATACAATTACAGAAACGAAGGCTACGAGCTTGATTTACGTGAAAAATGAAGATAGTTTAATTCTGGGTTGATTTACCTAAAACTTGATTTGAAGGAGTTATCATCGATTTAAAAATGACACGGTTTCAGTGGCTAACGACTTACCCTAAAAAAAGTGATCAACAACAAATCGGTTAAGTTACCTATGAAACGTTTTTTCCTATTAAGCGCATAACTGGTAGACTTACTCTTGAAACAAATCCTGATCGATCGAGGCTAGTAAAAGACAACATTGACTTCAGTTCGTGTGATTAGCAAATGAACACCGACAATATTTTAAGGTGTTTCTAAATAAAATACAATTATTTATTTTAAAGTTGTTTGAGATCGGAAAATTCATTTATGTAGTGTCGTTTTAGATTCACTGGATTGACATTTTATAATTATACAGTTTTTCTCCATTCCTTTTGCTGCAGATGCTTATGGGATAATTTTCATATCTTATAATCTATATGGGTACTAAATAAATGCTAAAAATGCTACATAATCAAGTTAACAGACACAATAAACTTATGACGTATTGATAAAGTTATTAGTGTTACCGCCAAAATGTGATATGGCTGTGTAACCCAATATTGTTTGTTATACTTATTTGCGCATTTCGAACTAAGGGAAGCACCCGTTATAGTGTGATTGTTAAGTTAGCTATGAAAATATTTATTTTGAACTATATGAGCTTAAATACGCTTTAACTTAACAAATACAACTTTCACATTGACTAAGATTTCAATTTAATAACTCTTTATGACATGTAGACAGTAAATCTGTAAATTTATAATCAAAACATTAACAATGTAATAATAAAGTCACCATAACTGATTATAAACAAAATTGTACACTAAGACAGAATAGTGGATTCTGTTTAATAAGTTCGTCAAACAAAATAGTGTCTCTTTACTGAAGTTGACATTTTGTTCTGCCTAAGGGGTGGCCATGTTGGTTACGTTTTAAACCGCCACAGTGCAGGCAGAAACTTGTTTACACGTAAACAATGTTTATGTATATTAAACTAATGGTTTGTTTAAAAAGAAGGAAAAACGATATTGTTGAAGAAAAAACTTTAATTGGAATGTTATTTATTTCTCCTATGATCAGTAATTATCTGCTATCGTTTTTATTTCTAAATTAAATGTTGTCATTCCAAGTGTTGTAGTTTAAGCAGTAAAATCGTCCTTTGGGGTATAATGTTATTTGAATTTTTATCAATAATTCATATTGAATGTCAATAAACTTAGATTAATCGATGTGAAACCAAATATAAATGTATGTACTTTGACCATTTACTTAAACAATGATTGATATGATTGATAGATTCTTGCCGTGTAAAGTATTACATTTGCACAAGAATGTATAAAATAGATTAAGTAAAAAATCTGTAAAAACACTATTTACTAGTCATACAGACTAAACAGCTTGAAAACTGACGATACTTATAAAGCCGCTTACTATTTTTATCTAACAACATGATAACATGACTGTCTTTGATTAGGATACTCTTAATAGGTAGATTTCATGTATCTGGGCCTAGCGTAATGTAAATTATTTACCAGACCGTCCTTACCCAGATAATGGTAAGAGAAGGCAGTAGATTTATCTAAATGTTTACTGTTTTGTAACGATTAAGTCATGTTAAACCTATAATTAATAATAAATATAGTTTCAGAATAACTTGTTTTATTCGCCACGCCGCACTCACGGTCGCTCTTTCGAGTATTACCTTTCATGTTTGTTTGAACTAAAGATGGCGGCAGTATTTTATTTATGTTTGGACAACTCGTACATAAAATATATCACATACACAAAATATAGACAAAATTATCAGGAGGTAGTTGCCAAAGTGACTTCATTTCAGAAATATATTTACACACATGTCCCTGCATCTTTAAATATGCAAGGAGTTCCATTTATACCAAAATCAAAACCGGCAATAAACAAATGCGCATAGCTTATGATTTAAGAAGTAAGGAAATGACACTGCCAGCACAACATTTCTGCAGCGCTATCAATCGATCCCATATCCCCTAACCCCGACAGGGATAAATTCTAAATTTATTTCGGCCCCACGGTACAAAACCTCTACTAAATGTCCATAAAGGTCCATAACATCGACATGGTAATTTGATAGTGTGACGTTGCTGAAATGACAATCGAATCAGGTTCGATTCTTATGTCAATGCCTTGCGAAACTCATATCGTTTAGTAAAAAATCTGTAAAAACACTATTTACTGTTTAATATATATTTACATATTTAGTTCTTAGACTTTCGCGCACATTACACGTTTGATTAAAACAACTTATCGCGCAACGGATTTTGCGCATAATTTATTTTATATTTAATCCTGACATTTCGACTCTTTTTAATGCGAGACCACACAATGGGTTAACGGTGCGGTGCCGCTGCGCAGGCCCTGATTAACCCTTAGGCTAATTAGGCTGCAGCCTAGGGCGGAAGAATCGAGGGGGGGCGCGCTAAGATCGTGTCTTCGCATGCACTAATCTAACATCATTGCATCTACCCTACATACAATTTAACTAGACCGAGACAAAACACTAAAACTAAATGCACTTGAGAGTCCCTGAATTTAACAATAAATTTTGAATTTTTAAAAAGCACGCGATAATTAGCCTAGGGCGGTCAGAATTCTTGATCAGTCATTGCCGCTGCGTCACCCTACATACAAATCACTATACCGTGCGTATACTATCGACGCGTTATTTCGCCGTGCGGCGTCGCACCGCTGCGCGCCGAACTTGGGACCTGAGACACGAAGCGGGGAGGGGTAAAGCTCAACGCTGTTCACCGCGGTGCGGTGCGGCGCCGCACTACCCGTGTGGCACCCTATAGTGCGAGGCCACACGATGCGATGCGGTGAACAACGTTGCGCTTTACCCCTCCCCGCTTCGTAGCGTATAGTTCGGTAGCGTATACCGCTGCGGTGCGACCGATTCCTGGCGGGAATATCAGCATTAACACCTTTGTAGTTTAACAGCACGCGGCCCCTCCGATCTTTTATGGTCTTCCTCAAAGAAAGTGTTGTTGTATCTATTAATAGTACGACATAAGAACATACGGCTGATACCAAGCTTTTGAAGTGTCTGGAATATGACCGACAACTCCATACCCACTTTGTGCAAGGCGATAACTGCAATACTATTTTCTTTAACACCTCATTCTATAGTGTAATTTGATAATGAACATGAAGAAATATGTGAAGTGTTTAAAAAGAAGTCTTTAAAATAATAAACGCGTTTCAAATTCAAAATAATTAAAAAGTTGAAAAAAAGAAAAGGTTTTATGTAAGAGTATTTATGGCCAGACTAGTTAATTATTTAACATAAGAATGGCCTATAAACCTACAATCCACCATACTAATTGGTGGATACTGATTTCTTAACATGTATGTAAGCACAATATACTAGGTCTGTACATGCTGCTGTTTGCAAATACTGAGCGAAGCAATTAGATTTTTGAAGGGTGATTATTCCTCTATTGTATGTCCAATTTCAAAACTTTTTTTGCACATTAGTCACGACCACGATGTGAGTTTGGCGCCAAATTTCATCAATGTAGTCTCAGCGATTTGGCTGTGATCAGCTTTTGAATTTTTCTTTCGGTGATTATTCCTCCATGGTAAAGACTATATTTTTTTTACATAGCCTATGTCCGTCAGGTTATAATTATGTATGTTCATGCCAAAATTCGTGCGAATCGGTTGAACCGTTAAGTAGCAGTAGCAGGAGGGAGACAAGCGAAATTTGTGAGTTGCCTAAAAGAGAGCTTCGCTCAATAATTAATATTTGTGTGGTAGAAGATGGGGAGACGAAATTGAATACAAACAAAAACCTGGATTTCACACTTCTGTATTTAATGAATTTTTCTGTACAAAATCCAATCCAAACTAACTTACAGCTAAATAATTAAACCATAAAATATGATTTAATCTATATATACTAAAGAAAATTATTATAACTTTAACATGTTGCACATTGAACATTTAGGCAGGCAAAAAAAGTCAAATCCATTTTATTTCCCATTTCTGTCTCGGACAATAATTTGAAACATTATTTACATTAAGAATCTAATTAACTTCAGATACTTCGTCTTAAAAAACTAATTTCAATCATGCCATATTATGCACTTTTGACTGACTGAGTTTATGTTACTTGTGGTAAAGAAAAGTAGGAAAACTATATATTACGCGTATCAGTTGATGCAATGTTGTTTTATTGTTGAAAATAACAGAGAAAGTGCAGATAAAAAGGTTCTATTAAATTTTAGACATTAACAAATTCAGATCAAGTCATGAAAAGCGACGTATTAACCGATTCATTGCTGATGACACGCCTGTCGTGCCAACACTTTTTTTGCGTGTGGCGTTAGCCACTGAAACCGTGTCATTTTTAAGTCGTTGATAACTCCTTCAAATCAAGTTTTAGGGAAATCAACCCAGAATAAAACTCTCTTCATTTTTCACGTAAATCAAGCTCGTAGCCTTCGTTTCTGTAATTGTATGTAGCAACGAATCGGTTAATGCCAGTGGTAAACGCCAACAACCTGACTCAACAATCAAATGATATACACAAATATCTCGTTAATATGGTTTATTTTCTTTGTTGGGATGACTTTAAGGAGAAAGCCTTCCTTTTTATTTGTTCCTTGTGAGGGATAATCATTTGAAAAATGTTGTATTCTAATGCATTCACTCACAGGTTACTGATGTGAGCTTATACTACGTTTGTGGTGCGTTAGCGTGTGCGTGGGCACCAAGTCGGCTGGGGTCCTGACTCGGGTAGTGCAGCGACAGAGGCGCAGGAGGGGGCGGAGCGGGGGGCGCACCTGCGGGGTTCCAAGGGCCCCAGCCCGCGGGGGGCCCGTAGTGGTGCAAGTTGAAGAAATCGTTCGGTCGATTTGGCGGCGGAGGCATCTGTGGAAATCAAGTTATATTATTACCTGGCTATGAGTGGAAACTATAAATAAATACATATTTCTCACATTCACATGAATTAACCTAGCCCAAAGTAAGTACTGAAGTAAAAGTTATGTTACGGATACTAGGGTAACGGATATATATATAACCATGACTCAGCTACTAATGCTCGTATTTATCACACAAACATCTGCCCCTTGCGGGATTTCGAACCCAGGACTGACTGCGAAAAGGCACGATTATAACCTCTGCACCAAGTGGACATCATTATTGAACATATATAGTAGTTAGTTAGATATTATGTAGAATAATTTGAACTATGTCAGATCCGTGAAGCAGGCCCTAAAAAATAATATGATATAATAATATGACTTTAACTTGAATAAAATACTTGTTGCAGCTTTTAATAAGACAACACTGTAGCTTGTCAGCTTAAATGTATTTTTGCCTATTCTCTGGTGTATGTACAGGCTAGTTATCCTTAAATATCACACCAATCTAAGAAAAATATAATTCAACGATAAGATATTCAGGTCTACATTGTACATTGTAGTATGCTTTATACATGTCAAATTCAGACTCATATTTTTAAATTTAATTAAATTTGATAAAATAAAAAAGCCAGAATCAGAGATCTGCTAAGAATCACTTTAAATTAATAGAATATAAATATAATCATAAAGTTCAAGTAGAATAACTTGTCCTTTGATATTGTCATTTTTCTCTATTTGCAAAACAATTTCTCCGGCTACTTTATTTAGCCTGTACCTAGAGATGGGTAATGGGTTATTACCCATTCCACCCATTTGGGTTATAACTGGGTGATTTGGGTTTTAACCCATTATCACCCATTCTAGTGGGTGAAAATGAACAATGTAAATATTTGTTACATACAAAGCAATTTTAAGGTAGCAAACAACATAAAATGGAAATCCTAATACAAATAAAGGTATTATAAATATAATTACGTATTTAGGTACAAAAATTATATGTATAAGTAGACATACAAATTAACATCTTGGTAGTTTAATCATCATAATCACTTGAATCAGATAGCTGTTTGAAATCTACAAATTCTAAATTATTCGTATTTGATGTTGACGGTTTGGGACTGATACTATGTAATGGCATGGTACTTTCCAATATTTCTTGTAGTGGTGATTTCTCACGTCTGATTCCTACTCTTATTTAATAAAATCCAGTTATAAGTAATAAATGTCAGTTTAGCTGCCCTTTCTGTAGTGAGCCTGTTTCTCTTTTTGCTTCCAATTTAGGGATTACTTAACAAATAATCTACTGTCACAAGATTACAATGAATGCCTGTTATCTAACTGAATCTTTCTTTAAGTAAATATATACTACATATTTGTACCCATTTTACGGGAAATATGATTTGATAAAAATGAAAATATTACTTCTTCAGTATATTGAAAGATAATTGTTATTATATATTGTTTTTATTATTCTAATATATTAGCAGAAAGGTTAAAATGTTAGATTGATTTTCGTTTTTAAATACCTACAGTCATAATTTATTGGAATTATGTTCTTTATTCTACTGGCGAAGGTTCAAATATTCCGATCACTAAGTAGCTATGCCGTCTAATGTTTTCAACTTTTTTGTCTAAAAACTTTATGAACAAAGTTTTAAGACAAAAAACTGTTATAAATATTTACTAGCTGTTAGAATAGCAAGTTATAATTTATCAAAATAAATTAAGAATGTACTTGTAGAGTTTTCTCGAATCGTTAAATCCAGTTCACAAGCAAATTGTAGTCAATATATTCAAGCCAAGGTCATTCAGGTAAAAGCAGGATTAAATCAAAATGAAATAGTGCCGGGTCGTAAATTAAACAAAAGTATCACATAAAACACGTGTACTCTAATCGATATGTTGAAGACGAGTGAGGTACGAGGTGAAAGAAGACGCGGGGTATTTCGCGGGGTGCAAATAATACGTGTAACACTGTCCCGCGCATCCCTGTCCCTCTCGTTGCTAGCCATACGTCAACATGTAACAGAATTTGTTTTCACCAACTTAAATGGGTTAAAACTGGGTGAAAATGGGTGATAATTGGGTTTTAATCTACCCGAGGGTTATTACCCGGGTGAATACCCATCACTACCTGTACCATTCTAATATAATTAGTGAAATATTTTTTACTCAATTAATTCCATGTCTTTGTAATCTTTAGCAGTTAGCATTAATGAATTTGAAATGTAAAAGTTGTTTGCACATACCTGAGGTTGGAATGGATGCAAGAATGCAGGTGGTGGTGGTAAAGTGCCTGGCAGGCCAGGCACTGGTTCTAATGCTGGAGCCATCTCATTCTTCTCATTCAAACCTTGACGACCTAGTACAAAAAGTAGGTTGGTGATTAATTAAATTATTTAATCAAGACTATAGTCAATTCATATGTGAAGAATATTGTAATCCATAATTTCATCTAACAAAAAGTGAGGTATATATGAGGACATACCTTGAGATTTGCCCCATTTTATAGTAAGCCGCTTGCCTCCAATTACAAGTCGGTTAAAGGTCTTCTCAGCAGCATGCTCTGCTGCACTTCTTGTAGTATACTGTACAAAGGCACATTGAGCTCGTGGCACCAATGTAAGGGATCTAATATAAAAATATGTGGTTATTACAATGGTGACAGATGTTTGAAAGTTCTGATTAACACGTTCAATGTCACCGACTCGCAGGATTTATGTCAGTGAACTCACCTAGCGAGTCGGTGGCATTGAATGTTAAAACTCATTTCTCTTATACATAATTCAAACTAATACAAAGATATAGTCAGACAGTTATTTCATGTCTTTTTTGACAGTTATGGTAATGTGAGGGTAGTAATAAAATAATGAATTGATATAAGTTCTATTTAAGCAATTTAGAACTAAGGCTCAGTAAAAAAGTAATATGAATGATGTGACAAAGTTCTACCTACTTTGAATAAAAAAAGTTGATATACAAATCTTTGTACCTATTTCCACAAATTTATAAAAAGCTATATCCTATATCTTAGTGTCACAGACAGTCAGATTAGTTTATTGTCACTTAATAAACAATATGCAAAAAAACACCATGTCATAATTGATTCTATTTTACTGCAAGTTAAAACTAAGGCTTAATGTTCCATTCAGGGATGAAAAAATTAGAAGCACTTACCTTATTTCGCCATATTGATAGAAATGTCCTCTTAACTCATCTTCAGTAATGTTGTCTGGTAGATTTCCAATATAAAGTGTTGTAACAGTTCTATCTTCCGGAGGAGGCAGTGCAGGCATAGCAGCAGCACGTCGCATCAATTTCTCAGCCACAGGATCATTTACACCATAATACCTGCAAATAATAAAAGATAAGTGAAATTGGTATTTTATGTAATAAGTTTAACATTGTATCAAATTTTTAATAAGATATCAAATAATGCATTATTCCCAGATAAAACACAATGGCTAACTAATGCCACTAACGCTAACTAAAATAACCACTAGTACTTGCCCTAATGAGGGGCAAATTGGTAAGAATTGGAGGAAAACTACATCACAACAAGTCTTAACAAGTCATCAATCCCTAATGTTTTAGCTTGTGGCCAGTGATTTTATGAAATATACACATACCTGTCCTTAATGTTCTGATCAGCTAGGGGGTCATCAGGATCAGTGGGCTTCTCATGTCTATAGGGACATTCTTCACCTCGTCTGCATTCACCCTTTACCCAAAATGAACATACATGGGGTCTATTTCGTTTGTAATATGGAGCAGTTCTTGCCAAGCGCAGCAGCAAATCAGATGCTCCTTTAGATTTCAAGGCAGAGTTACTGGGCTGTGTAGAGTCAAACTTAGACATTTGACTATCTAAATTTTGAATATAATACTCCTTGTTCACTTCATTGCGAGGTAGGTCATCTTGGATTTTAAGTGCAGCATCTCGCACTTGTATTGGGAGACCGTATTCAAGGTCCAATAGACATGTTTGACAAACATTCTTCAGTTTAGAACATGTTTGACAAATTTCAGTTTTCTTGAAACGCATTCTAGACCCAGGGCACCAACGAAACACGGTGAATGGACGAGCACATATTTTACATTCTTTACCATATTTTTCTTTAGTCTGAAATCAAAAGATAATTACGGTTTACTAAAAATTTCATTAATCAATGTTATTTTAAGTATGCAATATTAAATTTAATAAAATAGATCTTACCATTCGAATGTATGGGTTATCTCCAAGACATGTCTGACATAATATGGGAAAATCCTGAAAACAGCGTTCTAGGTTAAAATACATAAAGTTACGGTAAGAGGTTACTGTTAATGAAAGACAAACAAAACGTTAAGAACTTACGGAATCCTCCCAATTCTGTCTGTTGTAAGTGTTTGTAGATTTGGACACAGCCATCGTTATGAACCAATTACACTTTTGTCTTTCCAATCAATCAAACACTAGTGTGTAGTTTATGTGTCCTATACATAAACGAAAAGACAACACCGTCCCAGAAGAAATTACACATTAATAAATATTACAAAACTTATTATTTGTAAGCACGCACAGACACTCACGCATAGAACTCACAGAACAATACTCGAAGAAAAGGAAACAGGACACACAGAATCACCACGGAGGCAGTGTTGCCAACTCCTAGAAGTTAGAGTCGCTAGACTCAACATCAAAAGTCGCTAGAAAGTCGCTAAAACTAATTCCACCGGAAGCGGACGCAGGATTTTGTATGGGAGAGGCAGAAGAGGCCACCGGCATGCAATGTGAAAGGTTGGGATATGTGACAAAAATTAAAAGTAGATACATAAGTAATTATATTATAATTCAAATACACATTGTGTACAACATAGGTATCTACATATAAAAAATTACTTTTTATTAAATTATATAAAAATTGTAACAATCACATAAATGTATTAATAGGTAAATGTAAAACTTAGATTAGGAAGAAAATTTAAATATTTTGATTTGAATTTTTTTTTAGACTTTAATTTAATAAAGTTTGAATTTGGTGCGTTTGTTTTCCATAATGAGTTATTAAATAAACAAATATATAACAAATAAATGAGTTATTATTAATGTATCTCTTGGCACTGTATTGACTAAAAATTTATCCAATAATGACTCTAGAAAAGATTTAATTTATACCTATTTCAAAAGTCGCTAGATAAGTCGCTAAACAATTTTTGTCGTCAAAAATTTTTTTAGTTGCTAAGACAAGCAAAAGTCATCATTTCTAGCGGCAAAGTCGCTAAATTGGCAACACTGCACGGAGGTTTAACCAAGTCTAGGATTTATGCTTATTGCTTCATCGTTGGTCTATAAATTATAGCTGTGATCACTGAGCAAGGAATCACTACGTTTTGGCTGTGATCGCTATGACTCACTATGGCTTTCGACAGAAAAAAAGCGCAGGAAACCTGGAACAACGCGGTATCTATTTTTGAGGTCTTTTAATTTTATTTGAAAATAATTGTAATAGTGACAGTAATTTATTTAGTTTATTTTTTATTTATTAGTTTAGTAACCAGTATTAGTTTAGACCAGATTCTACCTAAAAGGGTATATTTTCTATGTTACAATGCCTTCCCAGTTGAACTTTAAATTTTCCTAACAATCCAATGTTTTAATTGTTGTCGACATAATCATATCAAAACTCAGTGCAGGTCATCCCCCAGATGTTTTAAATGTGGCGACAATCATTCTGGTGACAGTTGCAACATTAGTGAGGAAGTGGTGAAATGTTACTTGTGTGGTGGGTCCCTTTATGCTACTAACAAAAAATGCCCAGAGTTCAACAGACAGAGATCAATTAAAGAATCTATGGCTAATAACTGTATCACCTATGTTGAAGAACTAAAATTACATCCACTGGTAATTAAATCATATTCTGATGTTTTAACCTCCATAGCTACTCCACTTAACTCTTTAAAACAGAATTTCTAACACAGATGGTAAATCAAACTCCACATCTTATAAAAAAAACTGTGTTTATTCAACAAAATGCACCAAAAAGTTACAGTAAGGGTTATGATAAAGAAAGTCATGCTTTATTAATCAAGGACTATAATATACCACAGCCCTCTGCAGGTACATTATGTGATAAAAATAATAACCCCTCTCTAATATGTCTATTAATGACCTCATTATCATACTAATTATTTCTTTATTTCAATCAAAGGATATACATATATAAACCATCCAACGATGCTCTACAACATATTAGTAAATTAATCAGTAAAAGTAATAATGGACAATCAATTAGCAATGCTCCAGCGGAATTGTCAAAGCATCAGTAACAAAAAATCTGATCTACTATATTTAATAAATATTTATAAGCTTACTATTGCTATACAAGAAACCTGGTTCAAGCCAGGTAAAAATTTTAACGTTTCTCAGTGTTTATGCTTGCGAGAAGATAAGTCTGATGGCTATGTCGGTGTAGCAATAATAATAAAAAATAATACCCATTATAAACTCTAACTTCTCAATTATTGCTCTTTTAATAAATAATATTTGCTTTGTGTAACTTGATGACCTCCACCCCTCATCCGCTATATATAATGAATTGGAAACTATCCTCACTCAGTTACCACAACCCATAATGATAATGGGAGATTTTAATGCTCAACACCAATCTTGGGGTAGTAATAGGTCTAGTTGTTAAGGCACTCAAATTTTAGATTTTGTAGATTCAACAATTTCGGCATTATAAATTCAGGTGTGGCAACACGACGCACATTAGCAGATGAAGGGGATAGCGCCCTTGATCTTTCAATTTGCCCTCCTAATCTTACTTCTATCCTGGACTTGGAGTACCCTACCCTGTACATATGGCACTGACCACTACCCTATTAACTAACTAAGATTAACTATTTATGCCAATATATCGTTAAAAAAACTTATATCGTAAAAATTGTCGTTCTTCAACGGGATCGGTAAAAAACAAACCGGGAATGGGACCGATTTTTTTAAATTTATTTAAAATTTAAGAAAGAACAAACAAGTAGGTACATTTAATAAGCGCATTATGCTAAACCAGTAAGTTTGTTAAGAATGCTAATGAGTCAGCTACAAGTATAATATAATATATCTTATAAGATAGCATTAAAAATGCGAAAAAATATATAAAAATCATACACTAAAGGTGCTTTCAGGCTACGCTATACTATAGTGCCATATAGCATAGCAAAGAAGGACCTAATGCTCTACTATATAGCTTGGCGTTCACATTACGCTATATTATCGCAAGCATTTGGCGCCAGCGAAAAATCCGTCGCAGGCACAGGATCGTGTCCAGACGTGTTGTCGTTCGTTTCGCTTGCGGGACGGCCGGGGGTGAGGGAAGAGGAAGAGGGCGGCGCGTGATATAGCACAGCATGAACTCAGCGCATCGGACAATTTTATAGCGTATACGAAGCCAATAATATATAGTACAGTACAGTATGCACGTGTCCATAACAATGTATGGTGCGCGATATTGTTGTGCTATGAGCTATATACTATATGCTGTTATATTATAGCGTAGTCTGAAAGCATCTTAAAGCTATAGGTGGCGATAATCTTAGTCTTGACATGATTCCTTCTGTACTTGAGGATATTGTTAATTTATTCACATTATTTATTTTTCCCTGCAACACAATGTCCTTACGGCTTCATGGAAAAAAAGCTCATACATCACCCTAAATCAAACCTAATCAAACTTCCTTTTCTCAGTTTCGTCATATCCAGGGTTGCCACCTTTAGGGGAAAAAAAATCGGGACAATCGGGCATCCATGAAAGACGTTCGGAGTTTAGTCTTATCAAAATATGACCCATGTGAGACAGTCTAAGGAAAATGAAACTTTATTTGGTGTTTTTATTTGTATTTATTTTATATAATTAATTTTTCCATACGTATTTCTTGTTGTTACGAGCCGCTTTTAATAATCATCATTTTTGTATTTATTTATGAAGTCTGAACAAGACATGTGTATGTTCAAAGAAATTAGTACTTCTGCTTTTATCAAATCTATCGAGCAACGATTTCTGGCATCAGACCATTTCATGGTCATTAGTGAAAATACGCGCTCTTAAAAGATTGACTTAAAAGATTAAATGAAACATTAATAGAGTACGTAAACTTCAGAGATACTTACATGATGTTTTCAAAAGCACGTATAGTTTAAACTCAACGAATGTAATTCTTTCACTCAACTCAACGAAGAAAAAAACTCGTCGCAAAGAACTCTGCGCCACAGATTACTTAATAGGCTGCGCGCGCGGGAGGAAGCGAAGACGAACGCGGTACATGCGGCGCGCGGTAGATGGCGCGGTGGCGCGTGATTGGGTTGGGTACCCGTGAATGAATTGATTGAGCCTATCGCATATTGGGTGCGTACAGCCGAAGCAATCGCTTACTAAATGCTATAGTCTGAGTATATGTTTCACGGTATACTAAACTATAGCATTAAGTCAGCGCTTGATAGCTATATTCTAGTATACGTCTAAGAGTGCACTAGACTATTGCACTTAGCAAGCGATTGCTTCGGCTGTACGCACCCATTGTCAAAAATCGGGACAAAATCGAAAGGCCGTCGGGACGCGGGACAATGTCTTCGAAATCGGGACTGTCCCGGCAAAATCGGGACGGGTGGCAACCCTGGTCATATCTCTATTCTCCTGATCTTCTCCAAGGTCCTGGAATCTGTCGTTAAAAACAATTATCCACTTTCCTCGTTTCCAATCCAATTTTCTGCCCTCATCAGTCAGGCTACCGTCTCTCCCACAGCGCGGTTAGTGCGCTGCTGAACATTAAGGAGGACATTCATTATGCAATAGATAATACTAAACTCACAGCTTGGGTATTACTGAACTTCAGCAGTGCTTTAAACTGATTTTGACATACTGTTTGGTGCTCTTCGTGCGTTTAATAATTCTATCCCTTGTAATGCTGGTTGAAATCATTCTTCTAGGCCGCCATCAGTGTTATCTATAATGGCTCTCTTTCGAATTGGTCAGATATTTCAGTAGATGTACCGCAAAGAATGGCGCTCTTTATTTTTTCGTAAATCAGTTTCGTTCGAGCATCCTCTGACTATTTACCTACTGGTAAGGGTCTCAAAATTTTCAATTAATCACTATGATTTTATGTACGCTAGAGAGCATTTAACTGGACGTTTTTTAACAACTTTGTACTGCTCCAGATACAAATCTTCCAATCTGTTTATGCTTCCGTTTTGCAACAACTACATAATATAACAACAAGGGAGTTGCCGTTTGTATACAACAAAATATCGATAGTACTTATCGACAATTCCGAAACTATTCTTAGGGCGTACACTAAACCTTGCGCGGCTGCACCCGCGCGTGTTTGTATTGAAAAATAGTGTGAGCAGCGCGGAGTGGCGCGAGAACCGTGGCACGCCGCACAGTGATCCGGATTTTCAAAAAGGTGGACATAGGATCGAAAATGCTTATTTAACTTAACAAAAAATTGTTTCGTATAGGAAATTTAACGCTGATTAATACTTATTTCTACAACTTTTCAAAAAAACTGCTCCTTCACGTCAAAAAAAAATATTGAAAATAAAAATGTATGGGAGAAAATCTATTTTATTTTTTTTCTCCGTTCAGTATCAAAGTATAGCAAGCAAACCTTATCTTCTGGTAAGTACTTATTGTCCTTAATACGACGACATATAAATTGCTTGCGTATCCCTGCGGCCTTGGCGCCTACGATGCTATAAAGTTTAACATTTTTATGTTGAATTATCTTATTATTATTAACGAGTTTTTCTATTAAAATTAATCCAAAATATATTTTTTAATAAAACAAGCCCCCCGCGTGCCCCATCCTTTTATTAGGCTCGCCCCCTATTACTTGGGACTTAAATATAACTGGCGAAATTACAGTGTACTATAGTGTAGTATACACCTTTGCCTTCGGGGAATATAAAGCGTGACGTTATGATAAAATAAGCATTTTTGCTTATTTTTGTTTTAAATAATCTTCTGTTGATTATTCTTTCATCTGTTGATATTTCCTATTGATAAATCATGGTTGATATTGATGGTTATATTACTAGTGTGACTTATCTTGAAAGAAACAATTAGAAATAGATTTAGCCCTGAAAAGGGCTTTTTCTGAAGTCTTGAAAATGACTATTTTAAGTCATCATCATCCGAGCGTCTTCTTGTCTTCCAGTCCAGTCCAGTCTAACCGGATACGGCTGAATATTACGACCCTTTGACTATTTTAAGTAGTCCTGAAAAGGACCACAACTTAACTACTACTACTAACAAACTCAATTCTAACAATTACAACATCACTAAATCTGTCACGTTTACATTAATGGACCATGTTCAGACTGCAACTCCTGTAGATCCATATTTTCGGTTTCTTCTGTTACTACCTCAGGCAACAACAAAAGCTCTTTAACATCTGGAAAAAAATCGAATTGCTTTGAGTTGCTGTATTTTGGTCGAATATGGGATAAATATGGGTCTGAACTAATTAAAAAATTATGAAGCAAGTCCTCGTTGGTCTTTATCCTGTTAAATTTTCTTGTGCGAGACTCACGAACTCTTCGAAATTCTTTATTTCTTGCTTCTCCAGCTTCTTCGGAAAGAATGCCAATTGGTAGGAGGCCAAAGTGATGAAAAATGTCTGCACCGTGTATGAGTAGCTTGTGCACACTTGCGGGCATATAAAACCATGGGTATAGATGAACAAAGATCTCAGCTGTTTCTCTGCAATAAGTCCTGAATTTTTCAATATCTATTGCACATCCTGATGAAATCGTTTGAAGAATAACCGCAAAATGCTTTAGCAGGTCTTTGTCAACATCGGTTATTTCGGCAGATTTCTCATAATCTCTAAAAAACCTTCTGGCTGTGTTTCCGTCGTTTGTGGTTCCAAAGCCTTGCTTCACAAAATCCACAAGTATTCCCATTTGCTGTTTGAATTCTTCTTGTGTCAAATGTTTCTTCGCAGCTTTTAGTTGCTTGTTAGCACCTCGTGCAGTCCACATCTCAAAGTCCATGTTGTAAGATATGTGTAGAATACACTCCATACAACGAATCCACATATGAAGAGTAGAAAGTCCATATTTATAAACATCTTCTCGAACAGGTCTTGTAAATACTTCTGACAGCTTGTTCATCTCAGTTGGCTTAGCAAGGCAAATATTGCAGGCAGATGCAGACGAAGTATCCGTTATAATAGTGGCCACTTTTCCGTCGATCATTGTCATATGAAGCTTGTGACTAATCTCTAGCCCTGCCCATTTTGTAGAATCGATGTTTTTTTATTTCTTCCTTCAATGCAGCTTCTTCTTGCTTGATGTATTCTGCTGTCTCTTTACAAAACTCGAACTTAATGGGGCTGCAATAATGTGTTGAAGAAGGTGTTGGGTTTTCCCATATGGTGCTATTATTAGAAACTAATTTAAGAGGGACAAGACTTGACATGAAAACCGATGAATCACTGAAGTCTACATCTTCACTCCTTTGCTTGTAGGTACTTTGTGAAGAAGCACCATCAAAACCCCATTTACTTATTAACTTCAATCCTTCAGTTGACGAATCAATCTGGGTACCAGTAATTTGAAGAATCTTCTGGACTGTCAGATCCAATAGGGCTTGAAGCTTCACTCTGGCTCCTCTCTCAGTAATTTCTAAATCATGAGGATAGCATCTATTTTTGGCTTCAAGGAGTTTGTGATATGATGGTAACACTGGAACTTCACAATCTAACAGCGCTTTCCTTAAACACAAGTTTTTCCATTTTGACAGGTTCAATGATGTATAAAGACCAAGAGCATAATCTCCATCAAAAGTTTTTTTCGTATTTTTCTTAAACAATGTGGCTTGAACGATAGCAACACTATCAGGGTTCTTCGTTATATGGTCAATAACACGAGCTAAGTCATTCTTCTTGTCTATCCTAAGTCTTTCGACTAATGCAAAAGTAAGTTCTTCCGGCGAATAGTCCAAAAGAGACTCTGAACGTCTTTTCTTCTGTTTGTTGCTGAGGTCAACAAAAGGCTTCCTAATCTGAACTTCGGTAGATGTGCCCACAGTTGTTGTACTAGATGTCGACGGAATCACAGCTGTTGTAGTATCGATGTCAAATGAAGTATTGTCTGACGATATGTTTTCGATAACTTCATCTTGGGCTTGAAAAATCTCGGATAAATTAACAGTAGTGCAATTTGGCCAACTAATATTTGATTGTAACCACGCAGCATGTCTATTCATGAAAGTTTTCTGATTTCTAGAAGCACTTGTCCATCTGCGATTGATATTACTGACGTAGTTCTTCAAAAAGGTCTTGATTATTTCTAAATCTTGTGAACATGTTTCAACTGGGATATGTAGAATAATAGCTTCATAGAGTCGTGCCCAATTTTTCATATCTCCTTCAACACGGAGGAACAGCCATAACGAAACTCACTAAACTTTCACACAGCACGGATAATTAGATATGTTGCTTCCTCAAGGGTTGAGAAACAAGTGCCTTTAATTGTTTCATGCACAGATATTTATAACAAACACACGCGCGCAAGTAGTGACTGACAAAATTAGTACCACATCTTCAACAGCCAATCAGCGTCGTCGATGTCTCCGGTGGTGGGGGTAAATGATTCTTATATCACAGGAGTCGTTTTAGTCAGTTACAAATAGGCAACGAATCAGCACGTGACTGTTGTTGAAGACTTTTATTACTATTTTTTATTAAAATAAAATGAAACAAATGCTGGAATGCGTATGTTTTAATTCTTATATAATTAAGAAATTATATTTTAAATTCAGCATAATTGAAAAACTCGATAATAATTAAAAAAAAAACCAATTGAAATTTTAAACTTTGAATCGTCGTAGGCGTCAAGGCCGCAGGGATAAACACGCAATTTATATGTCGTCGTATTAAGAACAATAGGTACTTACCAGAATATAAGGTTTGCTTGCTATACTTTGATACTGAACGGAGAAAAAAAAAAAATAGATTTTCTCCCATACATTTTTATTTTCAATATTTTTTTTTGACGTGAAGGAGCAGTTTTTTTGAAAAGTTGTAGAAATAAGTATTAATCAGCGTTAAATTTCCTATACGAAACAATTTTTTGTTAAGTTAAATATGCATTTTCGATCCTACGTCCACCTTTTTGAAAATCCGGACCACTGCGCGCCGTGGGCACCACCCGCACGCGGATTTGTTTCAAATCAAATTCCTAATATATGGGTTTGATCAGTGTAGAAGTTAGGCTCATTTCTGAACTGGAGCTACAACTTTATATCCAAACTTGAGTCTGAAAATTTCCAGGTAGTGACTACACATTTCCCAATTTCCAAATTGTCTTTTTCTGCTCTTTCAAGAAGTCCACGGGGACGTTTCAGTAAAACCCCGCACCTTTACTGAAAACTATGGAAAGGGCTATTTCACTGTTCATTCATAATTCATTGATTATTTAATATTCAAGGATCAGCTCTCATGATCATTCATCATTATCTATAATTAAGAAAAGAAATTAATTAATTTTATAATTAAGAAAAGAAATTACTTAAAACTAGCAGTATGACTTAGACCTTCGCCTTTCCTGAAAATGACGAATAACTACTATTACCAATAGTACCAATTTCTAAACGTCTGTCACTGCATCATTCAATTCATCCCCATGCTATTATAAAAAGTGGAACGAGCGTTAATAATATTTCCTTTCTGAAGTGAACACAAAGTACTTTGTTTATAAATAAGTTGGGTGAGACTCGTAGGTTTTTTTACATTTACCTACAATGTCCATAACAACATTGGTAAGAAGTTTGTTCTGTTAAAATTTTGCCGGATAGCGATGTGTATTTACGTTGCTCTTTTTTCTATATTTACAGTACTATTTGCAATTAAAGAAAGAAAATGCTCACGACGATTCTATATGGTGTTGTGGGTGGAGCAAAATTGGAAATGAAAAACCGAAAGACGATGAAAACGTCGAAATGTCACAGTAAGTCTCATAAACAACATGTTCAGATTCATAGTCATTTATTTGCATTCTTACCGTACATATTGGTCTTATAAAACACGACAGTTCCTTAAAATGCACCCTATAAAAGCTCTGCAATGATGTGTTCTTTGTTCTAAATATAACTAATCAGCGGCGTAGCTATCGAAGGGCTAGCCGGTGCTGTGCATCGGAGAACCCAAATTAAGGTGGCCCTTAGAACCTGACCAGCGAACCTCATATTGCATTAGCTAAAAGTTCTTCCACCTTTAAAATGTAAATAAAATAGGGTGCAAAAAAACTTTACTGTCAACGGTAGTAGTGTCAGCCAAAGAGTTACTGTTTTAAATTCTCTAAAATTTGGTATTGGAAGATTATAATAAGATAATAATCTTGTCGAATTGTAAATAAAATGTAGTGAATCAATAAGGTATTAGATTTTTTGCATTTAACACAAAGAAATGATTTATTAAAGAATTTATTTTAAGAAAAGTAGTTTTGATTCCTTTTAACATAAAGGAAACTAGTAAAAATAATATTCAAAACATTTTAGACACAAATGTACTGTTTCAGAATATGTTTTAGTAATAATTGATAAATTACTGCCAAAAATGGTCTCTATTCTCCATTGCAATTTCGCCCATACTAAGTACTATACTATCATATAAGATACAGTAGACGCTCAGAAATCCAGCCCCTGTTTAATCCGGTGCCCCTTGTAATTCGATATGACTATCACTGGTGAATGTAGGTACACAAACATTATTTTGGCAAATCTTCACTAATATAGGTAATGCATGATATAAAAGGTTGCAAATTAGATGTGCCACTACTGCACTTTATTTTGCCGGACGCAAGTTCTGATTGCTCTGTTTGAATTTGTATACATATAATAGTGGAGCAGACTAGCCAGCATTCATTGTTTACTACTACAGATAGAATCTTATCAGTTTGATCTGTAATTTGTCAGATAGCAAATATTACTTTTTTTTAAATTCTGCACTATAGGAAATCTTGGTCAGTACTTTATAATCTGACAAATTTGACAGTGTGTCACTGCCCTGCAGATTGCGTGTAGCATTATCAGGGGTGCACTGTAGTGTTTTTTACAGTTTTTTTGCTGTATAGACAGAACATTCATCATGACATCTCGTTTGCAAGAACATAGAGGAATTTCTCAAGAATTTAGTTAGGGCCTCCTTTTTTTAATACTAGGGCCTTAGGTTATCCAGGTACACCTCTGTATGTAAAATTAAACAGTATAGAGTACATAAACTGTTTTCTATACACAGCTGAGTTCGAGAGAAATAACTGAAAGTTTACCCTGAAGCTTATAATGAGATGCATGTATTATTGCCTTTAGGGACTATGATAATCCCCACGAAAATACAGAAAATTACATCATCACTGGTGGCTTAGATGACATGGTGAAGGTTTGGCAACTTGTTAATGGAAAACTAGAATTGAAACACAAACTAGATGGCCATTCTCTAGGAGTTATATCTGTAGCAGTTAGTCCTGATGGGAAAAGTAAGTTTAAGAGTTAAAACTTTATATAAATTACAAAATGAAAATTTAAGTAGCGATAATAACAGAAACAGTGAAAATGATAATTGAAAAATTATATAGTAATATAATTTTTACAATTATCATTTTCACTAGTATACTTGTCAATTCCGTGCAGCAGCTTTTACAGAGAGAGTTCATTTTTTAAAGTCAGTTTTGTGTATGAAATCGAGCACAATCTACTTTTGCCCACAAATGCTGAGTATACTATGTTAAACCCCATTTCCTATAAACTGTAAAATGTCGGGATGTCAAAAAAGAACCATAAATTAATTGCATTAATTGACTTAATCAAAATTTTATTATATTACCATGCTATTGGCGTAATATCCAGTATTTAGGCAGATAATAAAATATGACTGATACCAGATGTCTGTTTCATTTGTAATAATTGAGAATGGTTTATTTAGTATGTTTCATCTTGTTTTTCAGCATTGGCTAGTAGTTCCCAAGATTCTTCATTAATATTGTGGGATATGGCATCAGGAGAAAAGTTAAAAACATTTGAAACTGGTCCAACAGATGTGTGGACATTAGACTTTTCACCAGATGGAAAGCATGTCATCTCAGGGAGTAATGCAGGAAAAATTTTAATATTCAGTGTGGAAAGTGGTAAACAGGAACAAACACTAGATACAAGAGGAAAATTCACACTTAGTGTAGCTTATGTATGTTTATTTCATTTAAAATTCTTTTATAATGTTCTAGTTTCAGATATGATACAGTTTTGTATGCACAGATATGCCAAGGGGATTTCCCTTTATAAATAAAATTTGAATATATCAATGATTACAGAGTCCAGATGGTAAATACATAGCCAGTGGAGCTTTAGATGGAATAATCAATATCTTTGATGTGGCGCAAGGGAAACTTGTACACACATTGGAAGGTCATGCAATGCCAATACGAAGTCTTTGTTTCTCACCAGACTCACAGTTACTTCTGACAGCGTCTGATGATGGACATATGAAACTATATGATGTGTAAGTATCTAAGTACTAGAGAGTGTTGAATTTGGCCACATATATTCATATTCGGTCCTGCAAATCTTAAAAACTAAGAATGCTCCAAGTAAATTTTTATTATTAGACATTAATACACCTTAAATGGAAGAAATAAAAAGAAAACTCCAATTTTCTCAAATTTTAGTACTTCGTGTTACCTCCATGTGCTGTTACTACTGCGGTTATGCAGTTTGCTGTACACCAAATTTTATACAAAATGTTTGGAAATGTTCTCCTATTCATCTATAAAAGCAGTTTTGAGAACTTGAAACTTGAAAGCCTCATTGGCTTTCTTTGTCTCGCTCGATCAGGCTGAGATCTAACCTGCATGCTGACCATTTTCATTCACAATTCAACCAATTGTGAATGATTGAAAAGGCCTGACATTTTCATGCATCAATATAGCATTTTCACCCAAATTAGCCATCTTCCGCTAGTTAGTTAGTTTTACACTTATTACTACACATTTCCCAATTTATAGGGCATTTTCCGCACTTAGCCTCCTGATTGGGCCATTGTACGTGATTGATTATTCTTCCTTTACTCCAGCCATCCTAGTCCATTCCAGAAGGCGAGTAGCCTTTTCAGGTTACTACAAGCTTCCGGTAGTGATTTTGGAGACTGGAGAAAACGTGCCCGTTGATCGGCCACGCTCCTGCACTCCAAGAGCACGTGATGTGGCGTTTCCTCCGCCTCCATGCAGCCTCTGCACAGAGGGCTATCCGTCACACCTATGGTAAATAGATGTTTATTCAGAGGACTGTGTCCGGTTATAGTACCTAGTACTTTGCGGATTTCGTCCCTGTTTAGTCTGGTGAGGTTGCGGGCAAGCTTCTTCGAAGCCACCGGAATGGCATTCTTTGTTTGCCTGCAGCCTATACTATTGTTCCATTCTGTTTGGTGGTTTTCCTCTGTTTTTATACGCAGCCATGTTCTAATTTGTGCCATGGGTATGGGCAGTAATGGTTCCGGTCCATACACCGTTCCATTTGAACCCCTTTTGGCTAGTTCATCTGCCGCGTCGTTGCCTAGTGAGTTGCTATGTCCTTTGATCCATTGCAAAGTTATGCTGTTTGTGTTTGCAATGTACTGGAGTGTATTGTGACACTCCAGTACTAGGACAGATGTTATGGTGTTACTTTGCAGAGCTTGAAGTACGGATGCACTGTCGGAGACGATTTTGATATTATGGTCTCTGACATCTCTGGCTGCAACCGCCTGTGCAGCTTTGGTGATACCTATACATTCTGCTTGGAATATAGTGTTGAGTTTATCTAAGGTGGTCGAGATTTTGATGTTTAGGTCGTTCGAGAAGACACCGGCTCCAGTGCCCTGTGAGGTTTTGGAACCGTCTGTGTATATCCTTACTTCTCTTGTGCCAGAGTTATCATCTTTTTCTGCTGTAAGTTGGATATTGTATCTTCGATCGAAAACATGATGACACTGTATACTGTCCGTAGGTGCCTCAAAGAGTGGGTTTTCTTTAAAGATATCCTTTAGAACAGTTGAGTGTGGTGTTTCTATGTTTTGTTTCCATAATCCGTTTGCTCTTAATCTAAGTGCGGCCGCCTGTGCCTCTTCTTGAATAGCGAGGTGTAGGGGTCTTAGATTGAGCAAGTATTCAAGGGCGATTGATGGGGTGGTTCTCATGCATCCAGTTGCCGCAATGCTTGCTAAGCGTTGTAGGCTTTGGAGTTTTGTTTTTACCGTGGCCAGTTGTGTTCTGGGCCACCATACAACTGAGCCGTAAGTTATGGATGGTCTGATAACTGAAGTGTACAGCCAAAGTGTTATTTTTGGGTTGAGACCCCATTTTTTACCTATTAGTCTCTTACACTGATAAAAAGCTATGCAGGCCTTCTTGGTTTTATTTTCGATATGGCTCGCCCAGTTCAACTTGTTGTCAAGGATAACGCCCAGATACTTGACTTGTGTTGATAGGGAGAGTTTGGTGTTGAAAAAATTGGGTAGTTGAAGTTGCGGTAACTTCCTTTTGTTGGTGAAAAGGATGAGTTCTGTTTTTCTCGGGTTTACTGATAACTTGTGATCGTCACACCATTCTTCCACAATTCGGAGAGCTGAACGCATTTCCTTACATAGTATGTTTTCTGCGTTCCCGCTTATTAGAATAGTGAGGTCGTCAGCATAACCGATGGTTGTGTAGCCTTGTTTGTTTAATCTTCTAATGAGACTATCCACTACTAGGTTCCACAGAAGTGGTGATAGAACGCCCCCTTGCGGGCATCCTCTGACCACTTCTACTCTAGTTATGGTGTTCATTTCTATTTGTACCGCCCTTTTGCTGATAAGCTCGGTAATCCAGTTTGTTTATACCGGTTCCACTTCGTATCTTTGTAGGGCCTGGTTTATGCTATTGTGTGTAGTTTTATCGAAGGCTCCTTCTATGTCTATGAAGACAGCTAGAGTTGACGATTTGTTTGTGATGGCTGATTCTATCTTATGCACTACCATGTGTAGGGCCGATTCGGTTGATCTGCCTTTCCTGTATGCGTGTTGTTGAGGATGCAGTGGTTTTCTCTTTAAGACTCCATCTCGTAGATGAAGATCTACTAGTCTTTCCAGCGTTTTAAGTAGGAATGACGTTAGACTGATGGGTCTGAAGGATTTAGCTTGTGTGTAGTCGTCTTTTCCAGGTTTTGGTAAGAATACTACTTTAGCTTCTCTCCATGTTATAGGTATGTATTTGAAGGCTATGCACGCCCTGTATATTGGTACTAAGTACTTTGTTATTTGACCGATTTGCCATTGTAGTAATCCTGGAAAGATTCCATCCAGTCCCGCGGATTTAAACGATTTGAAGCTTTTTAGGGCCCACGTTACTTTATCTGCGGTTACTATCTTGGCGGCGGTTTCCCATTCCTGGGATGTTGGTGTGTTGTGATGCTCATTCGCCCATTCAGAGTCTGATGAAATGAGACAGCCAGGAAAGTGTGTCTCAAGCAGCACTGCATTGGAATCATCGTCTGAGTTCGTATAAGTGCCGTCGGCTTTTTTGAGGGAGCCCAGGAGATTAAGGTCACCTTTTGCTAGGATTTTCTTTAACCTTGCGGCTTGGTTTATTGAGTTGATGCTACTACAAAAAGTACGCCATCCTTCTCTGCTACGGAATCTAATGCGTTTCTTGTAGTGTTTTTGGGCTAGTTTATAGTTGTCCCAGTCTTCTTCAGTTCTAGTGTTTTTGGCTCGATTAAAAAGTGCCCTAAGTTCCCTACGTAGACGTTCAAGCTCAGGCCCCCACCAGGAAATTTTGTCTGGAGCTTTGGGTACTACTTCAGGACACGCTGATTCGTAACTTTTTAAAAGAGCTGTGGTTATATTTTATTTGAAAGCTTATGCGGCGGTGGTCCGCAAAGGATGGTTCTTTTGATACGTGCCATCCTTTGATTTGGTCCGCCGCGGCGTTTGTAGCTAGCGTGATATCAACGATTGTTTGGTACCTTGAACTTACAAAAGTGGGTTCCTTACCTCTGTTCATAATGTTAAGGTTTGTTTGCAATAAATATTCGGTTAAAGACTCACCCCTTTTGTTTACTTCCTCACTTCCCCACAGCGGGTGATGTGCGTTGCTGTCTGCGGAGATGATTATGTCCCAGGCATGTGTGTCACAGTGCTGTACCAGCTCTGCCAGTTCCTTTGGAGGCACTTCGCCTTCATACGGCATGTACACTGAAGCTAACACTAGGACTGTTTGTCTATCTGTAATGATTTTCACGGCAGTGAGGTCTCTAGAACAGAATTGGTTAAGTAAAGTTGCTGTTATAGTTTTAGGCATGTAAATACTGGTCCTTGGCTTTGCAATAGAGGTGTTCAGTAGTAACTTACCTCCGATGTTATTTAGACCGCAGACTCTGTCATTTCTGATCCAAGGCTCTTGGATTAGAGCGACGGTCTTGTTGTCGACCTCCAGCACTCTGCGTAAAGTGGCCGCCGCTATTTGTTTGTGCTGGAGGTTTGTTTGTACGATGGTAAGGGAATTAGGGGCTGCGGAGGACGTCATCTTCGTCGCTAGTCCCTGCATCCCTTTCTAGTGGTGGGTTAGACCCCACCTCGCTCTGACCCTGTTGGGGAGCTGAGGTGGTCGGCTTCGGAGTGGATGACCGTTCTGCCGTGGTTTCGCCCATCACTGCTGGTTTTACTTCGCCCGTAGCCTCTTCTTCTGTGTGGAAGAAACGGATGTATCCGCTTCCCGACATGTGAGCTACGCGGCGGTCTCTATCTAGGATTGTTGCCCTTTGATCTTCCGGGATACCCAGGATAAGGTGAACTACCTTGTCCTCCTCACCGGACTTCTCATCAACCGTCATGTCGTAGCACTGCCAGGAATCGACTTTGTACCAGGGGTTCTGGGCACAAAGGACTCTCTGCAGTGTCTCGGCATCGGTGATGCGTGTGTGAATGAGAAGCCCTGCCTTGAGCTTCTTCTGTAGTTCCGACTGTTTGATGACAGCCAGAGTGGTGCCGGGTATCGGTGATGTTATGTCTTTCACAGCGTTTTCCAGCCAGCTTAAAGCGTTCGCATCCTCACACCACATCGCTAGTACCCCATCCATAAGGAAGGGTCGTCCGCGGAAAGATGGAGCTTGCGCGCTCGGAGATGGTGGAGACAGTACCGCTTGAAGGATGCTATCGTCGATAGCTCTCCTAAGCTGATCTGCCTGACACTGTGAGAGGTCCCTCGGCGGGACAGTGATAACTGCTACTCTCAGATGCGATTGCATCGCATCTGCGTAGCTCGCTGTCCGCTTCGGTTTCGCGTCGGTTTTCGCGCGCTTGGCTTCCCCTCTGGGTGATCAAGTGTCATCCAGGCGAGCGCGCTTCGTTGAAACTCGCTCGTCCGAACGACCCCCGGTCCCAGGATGTTCCTTTTCAGGAGCTGTGGGTGCCATCGCAGCAGTCCGCCGACCGCGGTGACCCCTCCGAGTTCGTCTCCTTTTCGGCTGGTTGGGTGGTGGCGGTGGTGGTAGTACCGTGTCGTCTTGTGCCTTCGACGCCTCTTTCGAGGTGGATGGCATAGGGTCGCGCTGCGTTTCCGCTGCTGCGTTACCCGACACGGTCAGTTGGGTCTTTGGTCGTTGAAGGGCCTCCCTTCTCGCGCGCCTGTTGGGGCGACTGCGTTCAGGTTGGTCCTTCTTTACGTCTGTCGCTGTCAAGTCGTCTGAAGCTGTCGCGGCTCTCTTTGCGGTCCTTTTGCAAGGGCGCTTATGAGCTGCTAGGCTCCATTTCGTCTTGGTGGTCGTGTCCAGTTCTGTCAAAGTCATTGTCGATGTTAGAGTCGATGGAATCGCCTCTGCGAGACTGGACATGTCTAAGCAAGTGGATTCGCACAAATGTGTGTTCCCCCCAGAATACGAGGAACAGACTGAGCTGGGCTCAGTGAGGGATTCTCCACATTTTGTGGTACCCTCCTGGGGTAATTTCTTTTTTACTTGTGCTTCCATATTTTTTGGGGCAGAAGATAAAATTGATACCCACACTACTCTGGCCCTCGGTAGTGTGGTTTGGATGGGATTTTGGATAGAGGGTGTTGGGTAGGAATAGTAGGGATGGGTAGGGGGTAGGAGTAAAAAGGGGGGGGAATGGGGAGACCACTCGGTGGGTGGGAGAATCCGCACAGAGTGCACTGGGAGAGCAAGTGTGGGATGTTGGGTAGGGATAGTTGGGTAAGGGAAAACGGGGATGGGGTGGGGGAGAGGGGTAGGGAAGACCACTCGGCAGGTGGGGAGTGCCGCACCGAGTCCACCGGGCTCGATTCCGCTCACTGTCCATCATGGATGCTCAGTGATAAGAAACGGGCCTTTCATCTTTGCAGAACCTTAGCCGTCAACATCAGATGTCCACGCAAGCGGTGGGCATTTGTTGTTGCCGTTGCCCGGAGTGTGCCACTAGGAAGCTTTCTGACTAACACCCGCTATCCGCTAGTTTAAGAGTTGTTTTCTAAAAACTCTATATGACCCTGTGGAAAGTCCGGCTAACACAAGTAGGTACGGATCCACCGCCACTGGGCGCATTCCCATCGATGCATGCTTGACTGAAGCGATCCTCAGATCTTATATTCACTCTTGTGTATATAGGGCATAAATTTTGATCCGCCTGAAAACCTAACAACCAATTTTCAACACACCCAATTCAAGTGGCATCGGGCATATGCCCGATATCTAAGATATCTTGGTGTCGAAAAAGGATGCTCAGTTTAAGCTCATGCAGGTCTAAATTATTTTAAATTAGCTTTGAACTATGAACTACGAGGCGTGTTTTTTAAGTAAGTACCGTTTTGAAATTGAAAGAAGATGTGCTAAGATATCTCAATAATTTTAATTTTACATGAAAGCCTGCACCTTAATCTACTTTTCTACATAATTTCCGCAAAATTGAGGCACTTGTCATAACGTTGTACCAGTTTTTGACTGCCTCCTCATAGAAGCTGCTGATCTGCTGGCGAAGGAGTATTGCTTGTGGAATTCCTGCCTCGTAATGAGTCAATCAATGCAGCAGCTTATTGTAAGACATTGCACAACCTGTGCCGTTCAATCGAAAACAAAATACTTGGCAAGTTGAGCAAGGGCATCGTTTTGTGCGCATGCATCGTTTAGCATGTGGCTAATCAGACCAAAGATCTCATCACATCTTTTCGATGGAAAACTCTAGATCATCCTCCGTACAGCCCTGATCTGGCGTCCAGTGACTACCATCTGTTCCTGCACTTGAGGAAACACCTGGGCGGTCAGCGTCTTCAAGACGATGACAAAGTTAAAACAGTTGTGATGCAGTGGTTAAAAAGTCAGCCAGCAGACTTCTATGAGGAGGGCATTCAAAAACTGGTACAACGTTAAGACAAGTGCCTCAATATTGACGGAAATTATGTAGAAAAGTAGTTTAAGGTACAGGCTTTCCTGTAAAAATAAAATTATTGATATATCTTAGAACGTCTTTTTTAAATTTCAATACGGCATTTACTTAAAAAACACGCCTCGTATGTATACAAATTATATAATACTTCATATTATGCCTAATTCATACTAATGTATGACGAATGTGAGTAACAGCTAAGTAATTGTTACGTCATGCATTGTTAGTAAAAGTTACCATGGTGAATACGAATATTACGACCGATAATCATTACGCAAAATGATATTGCATATAATATAGAAATAAAGGAATACCCTAAATATTTTTTTTATTTTAGGGTTCACGCGAACCTTGCTGGTACTCTGTCAGGGCATGCGTCATGGGTGCTCTCAGTAGCTTTCTCTCCTGATGGCAAGAGATTTGTCTCAGGCAGTGCAGATCGAACCGTACGGGTTTGGGATCTTGACAGCATGCAGTGCCAAAATGTATTTAAAGAACACTCTGATCAGGTAAACATTTTTTTATGATATTATAGTACCAAAAATATAGAGAAATAAGTTTAAACTCCATAGCACATTATGTACACATATTATTTACAGTGTCAGTTGAAACTTTGTATTTATATTCTGTCCCACTATTACTATTGTGGTTTGACAAGAAAAAAGGTTGTAACAATAAAAACTAAATACTTATATAATCCTATTTTTTTGCAGGTATGGGGTGTAAAATTCAATGCAGAAAGTAATAAAATTGTGTCGGTGTCAGAAGATAAAAGTGTCAATATTTATGACTGTCCATTATAGTTATTAATTATTATAATATAGATAATATATTTTGTGGCATCTGCGACTTTTATTCCACCGGCGGCACTCTAATGTATATAGTAAACTATTTTCAATACCTCGGAATACCGATAAGACTGGAGATGTACATGTTACGCCATAAAGTTGCCCATTTCCGGTTATTCTACATTTAGATCCTAAATGGGTTATAATGCAAAAACTACTACTTTGCCTCTTTTTGAGTTGAAACCAGCTTTATATATATTTCCCTCTAACTCTTGTTACGAATTACCCATAACTAGGCTGTGGGCTTAGTACCCTTTGCCTCCAATTTTAGGAAAATTAAATTTAAAAAATGGAACGGGAAGCCATACAAACGAAAGGTGTCTTTATTTATTATTTATTTGGCTCTTCAACAATATGTAAATCATTACAACAACAATTTAGCCACAACAAAATATCCAAGTGATACTTTACTTATACAAAAGCCCCACATGCACTAAACCTGCGTCAACAATATAATAATATTATTATTTCATCATTACAAATTTCAATAACACTTAAATATACATATTCTTAGTAATTGGTATTATTATCTAAAATAAGATTGTGGAATAAAAAAATAAATTATTATAACACATAGTTATACAGTTAATTATAACTGAAAATCAATAAAATTGTTGCCCATAACGGAAGGCACATAAATATCAATGCCCTTATCACAATGGTTTTACCATAGAACAGTAAAAAATGGTAGAAGTCGCATGAAACGATCTTTTCAAGAAAACCTGCGTAACCTTACACATCTTTAGATCGAGATAATATTCCGAGTGGTTAGAAAAATTGAAAACGTTAGAGCATATATCACAAAATTAATTTTATCATATTCTACCCTTTTTGCATAAAGTTATGGTCCATAGTAAATAACAGCTTACTTCTTTGTTCTAGTACCGCTTTTGGGTACAATATGGCGTTACAGTTATGTTGCTTTAAGCATAGTACACTGCAACCACACGCTAGAAGGCGCTTCAAGTTGAACAAATTACCTGGATTGCAAACAATATTAATGTTCTAAGATATAAAATACGTGTGTAAAAAACAACTACGTCTCCGAGCCCTCAGATGGGATTCGAACCCACGACCTTTCGCTATCCGGGCGACTGCTCTGACCGCTGAGCTACCGAGACGCTGGCAAACGTGTCGAATTTTACAAACGTATTTCAACTTCTACTATGAGCTAGTATCGTTCCACCAGTGTTGAACGCTAACTACCTTCAACATCGAAAGTAATATTTTTACAAATATTAAACAATCGATTAAGATGGAAACAGCTATAATTATGTTTTTAATTTAATTTTTTGCATTCACAATGCAATATTGCTATAAGATATAAAATACGTGTGTAAAAAACAACTACGTCTCGTTAGCGTTCAACACTGGTGGAACGATACTAGCTCATAGTAGAAGTTGAAATACGTTTGTAAAATTCGACACGTTTGCCAGCGTCTCGGTAGCTCAGCGGTCAGAGCAGTCGCCCGGATAGCGAAAGGTCGTGGGTTCGAATCCCATCTGAGGGCTCGGAGACGTAGTTGTTTTTTACACACGTATTTTATATCTTATAGCAATATTGCATTGTGAATGCAAAAAATTAAATTAAAAAAAATATTTATGTTGATATTATCTTATCGATATAGTTTTAAAGAAAATAACGTAGGTAATATATAAGATAAAATGTTTTTTTTTAAATTATGATCACATACAATACGTGTATTGAACGTAAAAGCTTGGCCACGGCTTTTCTTTTATATATGGATCAATACAAAAGGTGTGGCGTGGTGTTTAAAAATCATTTTGCTATAGTAATATCATGCTTCGGAACCTATCTTCAGACACAACGGTTTTAATGTTATATTTTTTATATTAACCTTTAATATATGTATCGTTTTCATTACAACTTTATTACTGTCAATATGGTTTCGCTTTCCTTAAAAAAATTTCATCATATCAATTATCTCACCTTTTTTTAATTTACAACCTTATTTGTGTACAAAAATTATGCCATAAAAAAATTAAATTAAAATGACAATACCATGAAATTAGTTACAACCAATATGCTAATGTTATCTCTTCAGTATACTACTTATCGATACCTATTACATATTAACACTTAATCAGGTGCATTACCGAGTAGCGGGCAAGTTATGTTTACACGGAAAGCATGCTTTTAGTAATTTGGAAGTTTTTTAAAACCTTCTAAAACATCAAAATCTACACTAATGTTTCAAAAATAAGGTAGATTTATTTTTTTGACGTGATAACGTCGTATAAATCGATTAACGCCGGCTGCACGCATGAAAAAGTGTAACGTTCCGCCTGAGCGGAGCGTGCAAGTGAGAGCGCGGATCACGCGACGATCGGCTTAAGCGTTCGACTTGTGGCGCATCTATCTCTCTTCCACTTCATGTAGTGAAAAGATAATGTGGTTTCAATTGTTTATTACACCAACTTAATGTTAAATTATCGAAAAAAAAATCTTTTCAATTAACTCCTTTGTATTACACAAAATAATGATAATTCAGTGATAATATTTCATTTCAATTCATAAAAGTATGTAATTTTGCACATATGTTTTCTTATGACGCTATCACGTAAAATTATCGTCCGTAAACTGACTTTACTGGCAACCATTATTTATTCATTTTCAATAAATGAAAGAACAGTACCTTATAAACATTATTAACATTGATAAAAAAATACATATTAATCTGAAAGGCGTTCTCGGACAACAGATTTGCTTATTTGTTCAATGGTAACTTTATAAGAAATAATAGGTAACACAAAAATATACACGTGATATGTAACTGTAACCCCCCCTACCCATTGTGATCCATAGGGATATTTTTTCCCCTATTTAAACCTCACGTGATTAATGGATGTCCCCTTATCATATTAATATAAAAAAATAAGTTCCTGAAAACTAGGCTGTATGGGCTGTGTACCTTTTGCTTACATAAACCTTTCCCACACTGGAAAACCAAAAAGAACCAATCGACAAATGTCAATGTCAGGGAGGCCGTAATATAAATACCTACTCATTTTTGAAAAATACAACGGGGTTTAAATAAGCAGTTTGTGATAATAAACTAATTTAGGTTGATACGACGTAGATATTAAATCAAAGAGAATAATAAATATAGTATTGCATCTATACATCTAAATCTATCTTCCTAAATTAATGTTATTTTATTGAACCAACCCCCTTGTCGGTATTTTTGCCTAATAAATAAAATACAGGACAAGAAATAGTTTGACTAATAAGTGGTGTTTGTTTATGAGATGCCTGCTGCTGCTGTTGTAAGTAATAAAAAATATGAATAAACATTATGTACATATGAGTCACTGATCAGCACTACTGACTTTGAAAACTAATGAATTTTATTTTGTTTAGTATTCGTTATTACTTAAAAAAGAGAATGCACACGATGATCCTATATATTGCTGTGCTTGGTCAAAGACATGCACGACTGATGATCCAAAGTGAGTTAAATAATAATATGAATTGTTACATTACTTTAATACTGCTAGCATATAAAATACATGTATTTTTTGACGCAGGGGGGCAACATCCGAATTTATACTGACTGGAGCATTAGATGGTCTAATAAAAATATGGAAGTTTGAAAATAATAGATTGGAACTGTTTCATACTTTAGCTGGACATTCAATGGCTGTTGTATCAATTGCTGTTAGCCCTGATGGACATAGTAAGATCTTGTCGCCTATAATTTAGTGTCAGTATAATATTTAGAATGTTAATTTTTGAGGTAGGTATATTGCTGAGTCGCATTATATGATGATATTGCCATGTCAAAAGAGACATGTTTGCATAGATACTCTACAGTTTATGGTGAGAATGAGCGGTTCACATGAGGTTAGTTCTCTAGAGGATCTGTAACAAAAAGCACAGACAGACATCAACATAAAGCCCACCACCATTGCAGTCTACTTTCTAATAGGAATACATTTAGAAACTGGACAACACAAGGTTGCTTTGTTACAGTCATATACTGTTAAACTTTAGGAATTTGCAAAGAATATATATTTTTAGCAATTTAGTAATAAATTATTTTTTTAAAAAGAAACCAACGACAATTCTAACCAATTATAAGTTTAATAATTAACTAAAACTAAAACAGAGTAATTAGAAATAATCTAACACAACGAAAGCTCTAACAAAAACTATCAGGGAGCTCCGTACAGGCCGGCGTCTAGCGAACGAAAGAGAACGGCGGCGCCATTACACCGCCTTTTATAGCAAAGCGGTGGATGGGGTGTTTCTATCTCCAACACGGCCTTTCCTGATAAGAGGCCGTCCTCGGGCTCTTCTTATTTCAGCAACTCATCTTAATCAAGCAGCGGCATGGAGAGTCCAGGTTCAGCACGCAGAGTAGCTCGGGATGTGCTGGGTTGTGGCTCTTCAACAATCGGTGCTCCGGTAGAACTCTGCTGTGGTGTCGCGAGTTCCCCGTGTACATCCTGTGGTTGATCAGCCACAGAGAGCGACTCTTCGCTGTCTGTGTCTGCACCTTTATAACCAAATCAAATAAATAAATTAGACACACATGAAAGTTATGGTCACTGAATTAACAACTCTCAGAGTCCCACCGATACAACGCAACCATTACGTCATATAAATAGGACACGAAGAATCGCAGGGATTCATGATTGAGACATAGGCACGACGTTAGCGTAACTCAATCCAAGCGATCAGAGGCACGACGTTAGCATGATCACTCACAATTGTTGGTATAGAGGCGCGACGTTAGCTTATTCCAACAATTGTACCTCTAGAAAGGAAGCACGACGTTAGCTGTTTCTAGGACAAAGGCAAGTCATAGGCACGACGTTAGCATAACTTAGCCCAACAGGTCAGAGGCGCGACGTTAGCTTGACCACACGCAATTGTTGGTATAGAGGCGCGACGTTAGCTTATTCCAACAATTGTACCTCTAGAAAGGAAGCACGACGTTAGCTGTTTCTAGGACAAAGGCAAGTCATAGGCACGACGTTAGCATAACTTAGCCCAACAGGTCAGAGGCGCGACGTTAGCATGACCACACGCAATTGTTGGTATAGAGGCGCGACGTTAGCTTATCCCAACAATTGCACACCAGTACACCTGAGATAGTCGCGGCCAACTAAGCAGCACACACTTCAGGAGTCCCCTGTCCACGCCATGGAACCATGTACTCCACCGCTGCTTGCGTTGACTCCCGGCAGGAGCCAGACAGGAGTTGCAACTCGTACCGCCCATGCGGCCAGATCTTGGTCACGCGGTACGAACCCCGCATACAGGAGTCTAGTCTTCCAGTCGACTGCGCCTGTTTTTAACAAACACAAAAGATTTAGTATTGAAGGCTCCAGGCGATATTCTGCCCTAGTTCATGTAGACGTCCTGATCTTGCTGGTATTGCCGGAATCATTCAGACACTATCCGTGTGCTCATCTCGCGAAGAGCCTTCCGGTTTGGGCTAGAGCCTTCCAGCACCACGTCACTAGATTACGAATAGCAGGTACTAGATTACGAATAACGGTTGTTGCCAGATCGATTCCTGTTGGACACTTGCTGATTCAGGGGTATCGATCAACGTCTTTACTTTCTCCCGACTCGGCCACACCTGACCTTCATTGATGGTCTTACTCAGATATTCAATTTCGGAAGCAAGAGATTCAATCAGTGAATACAGTAAGGACCTCACGTAAAAGTTCTAACCTACTATCTACCGTACAACTTAAAATGAGCACGTCATCGATGAAGACTAGACGTTAAGTTTACTGAAATCCACACACAGTCTGTCCCATCCTTCTTTTTAACTAACAGGGCTGGACTCGCGTAACTTGATTCTGATTCCTAACAAGTTTCGAATAATACCATGAACACGAAGAGTCTCCGCATCAGACATGCGATAGGGTTGATAACCAATAGGTGCGTCACTCTTCAGTCTGATCGTCATCGTGCCCGTTTTACAGTAGACATAGCAGTGCCCGATATGAAGTATCGAGAGAAATAACTCATAACTGCCAACAACTGCTGTAATTCACAGCTAACAAGAGATGCGATAATGGAAACCGACACATCAGATTGAACTTTCATAACCTTGACCAGTGGAATAGACTCTCTAAAAAGTTTCAGAGAGTCGCAAATGTGGATAAAACAAACCTCCTCCCTGTTCGAAACATCAGTACCAACAATAACTGAAGTATTCATAGATGCCTAAGCTACAAACAAACATGTCTACTTCGAGACTGATACCGTCAAACTCAATAGGTAATGTAACAAAATTAGTACTCTCTATGTCCTGACTTTCAACACACGAAACGCTGGCTTACGTGCACAATTAAAATGTTTCAACAGAGAAGACGAAATAAGGGAAATAGAGGAACCACTATCAATTAAAACGTCAATTGGTATGCCTTGAATAACCGCGACAACAACATCAATATTACGATTAGTTTGATTTGCTTGGCGAAAACTGACGTTAATTTAATTGTGAGACTCGCTTTTTTGCTTAGAAAAGCAGCTTTCTACTCTATGACCAGATTTCTTACAAAATGAGCATATAACTGTGTTAGATGGTACGAAAACAGGCTCAGGATTAGATTTACTAGACGAAGGAACCTCTGTGTCATTATTTTTGAATTTTTTGTTGCAATCTACCTGTCTATGTCCCAACTGACCACATTTAAAACACGTTCCTTCCTCAAAATGTTGTCTCCGTGGATTAACACTTAACGCACTTCTTTTCCTTAAATTCGAACTATTATAAGTACCTACACGATCAGCGTTGCCTTTCGGTGCACTAGACTTAACGTATATCGAGAAGAATTCGACTAAGTCGTTAGGTGAAAGTTTGGAGTTCGTGGCTGACGCCCTAATTTGTGGATCTGTTATTCCACGAATCACGATTGCCGAAATTAACTCGTCACTAAGGCCCCGAACAATGCGTAAACGAAGAAGTGAACGACGAGCGTAGTCCGCGTAAGTGGGATAGTTATCTGAATTTGTACTCATAACCTCAAACAAAATATTGGCCACATCAGGTGCTTTCGGGCATAAAGGCTTGAACTCTTTCTTAAAACTACTCCAACTACGCTCCGTTGTCACCCATTCGTTCAACCATGTCCTAGCATCACCTTTAAGACAATTACCGATACGCGAGAGACATTCATAATCGTTCCAATGATTTAAATTTTTAGCGCGGTCAACCTCGTCACACCAATCCTCTATGTTGTGTAAACTAGGATCAAAATTCGATATGTAAAAAGGTTGATTCGACCTTCCTACTGCACCAATTGAACGGATGGCGTCAACAATCCTATCGGTCACCGTGGACGGTGCAACTATATCACTCGGTACCTCAATCTCCGTATCCGCCGTTCGATAGGCGTGTGCGGCGCCGTGGGGCTGCGCCGGTAAGGAAGGCGACCTTGAACGGACTTCAGGACGCGACGGCGGCACAGACCTACGAGACGATGGCGTCATGACCCGCCTATTCAACTCGCGGCGCCTCGATGTCGCCGGCGAGTCGGGACGCGCGACTAATTGCGATGTATTTTGCACTTGACTCTCTAATGTTTTAAGCCGGGTTAACATAACACTCATTTCACGTCGAACACTATCATCGGGAGTACGATCACGACCTCTAACACGACGGTGTTTTCTACAATCACGGTTCCTGCTACGTTCGCGACTAGAGTGGTCCGACATTGCTGTTTCCTTAAAACCCTTACACAAAAGACAATAACAGAATGGCTAGCAAGATAGGATAACGTTGATCCTATCCCACTTCTGATTTTAGCAATTTAGTAATAAATTATTTTTTTAAAAAGAAACCAACGACAATTCTAACCAATTATAAGTTTAATAATTAACTAAAACTAAAACAGAGTAATTAGAAATAATCTAACACAACGAAAGCTCTAACAAAAACTATCAGGGAGCTCCGTACAGGCCGGCGTCTAGCGAACGAAAGAGAACGGCGGCGCCATTACACCGCCTTTTATAGCAAAGCGGTGGATGGGGTGTTTCTATCTCCAACAATATATAATGGGTATAGGAAGATTTGTTTTAGGGTCCCTTCAGCTATACTGCACTCACATAGGGAATGGTCTCTTATTCTGATCTTAGACAAGAACATGTCCTAGTCTCAAATGGATAATTGTGGCCGCCATTGTGATTTGTTTATGGCAAGAGAACCAGGGTTTAGTTGATATCAGGTTGCAGACTACCATTTTGTGAAACTTGTATACACAAGGACCAGTCACTTTGTAGATCACTCAAAGATTGGGTAGTGATATTGGATACCAGTTGTAATGGCATTTTTAGCTCAGTTCGCTTCATTGCTTCCCTTGTGTCCTGGTATCCAGGCTAAAACCAGTTCTATATCTAGATTGGAGCACTGCAGAAGAGCTTCTCTTATTTGGAGAATGATGCTTGGACAGTAAACTGAATTGGTCTTGTCATGTCAATAATAAAATAAAGAAGGCTGGATTATGGAAACAAAGTGTAATAGAATACTCTGAGGTTCTGCAAGGAATCATGAAGGAAATACCACTTCTTAAGCCACCTATAGATAAAACACCAAGCAAACACATATTCGACAGGAAGTATCACATCCGACTTACTGCAGAACCAGTAGATTGCTCTGGCATCAACAAAATCAGGATATATACAGATGGCTCGAAAACCGAAAAGGGTACCGGAGCCGGAGTCTTCTCTAATGACCTGAACATCGACTTAACTTCTACCCTCAGTAAATTAAATACCATCTTTTAAGCAGAATGTATTGGTATCACCAAAGGAGCGCAGGCGGTTGCAGCTAGAGATGTCAGGGACTTCAATATCAAAATAATCTCAGACAGTGCATCTGTACTTAATTACTACAACAGTATACCATAACCTCCGCCCTTATAAAGGAGTGTCACGACAAACTCCAATCCATTGCAACTAATAATAGAGTAACCTTGCAATGGATAAAGGGACAGTGATTCATTCGGAGAGGATGCAGCAGATGAACTAGCCAAGAAGGCTCAAATACAACAGTTTACCGACCGGAACCGATACTGCTCATACCCCAACCCAAATCAAAACATGGCAATGACATAAAACAAAAGAGATCCACCTTAAAGTATAGAAAAATGGTGAAGGTTGCAGTCTAACAAAGAATGCAGTTCCCGAGGCCTCTAAAAAGCTTACCCGCAACCTCATCAGATTGAACATGGACAAGATCTGCAAAGTTATTGTTACAATAACTGATCATTGCTCATTAAACAAGCACCTATCTGTCATAGGTGTAACCGACAGCCCTCTATGCAGAGGTTGCATGGAGGCAGAGGAAACTCCATGTACTCCAATCTACTCATGGTATGTACAAGTATGGCAGAGCAACAGGCACAACTACTCCAATCTCCGGCATCTCTCCCTAAAGATTGCAGCAGTCTTAAAAGGCTGCTGGCATTTTGGGATGAATTGGGTTGGCTAGGGAAGGAGGAGAAACCAATACACACACAATGGCCCAATAACGAGGCTAATGGCGTATATACCCCTGTCTAACTAACTAACTAACTGGAGAAAGATACTAAAATTATGTTTCAATTGAAAAGGGGGTGCTATATCCTTCAGGCAGGTGAGACTCTGACAAGATTATTGATTTCTTTAACCAGTGGGACTTCACATATAGGACAGCTTCGAAGATAGCTATGGCTACTCCGAAATTTACTGTTAAAGTTTGAAATTCTATATTTTGGTAGCCAAATAGCTAAACCTACCCTTAAAGCTTTTGATATCCAAGAGAATGCGTGGTTGAGAAAGAATGTTAATGCAGTTTGGTCTTAAATATAAGTTATTGTACCAAAAACATGTTTCTGTCTAACCCCTATTTTTTCTATCCATCAGGTATTGCAAGCACTTCTTTGGACTCAACTTTAATAATATGGGATCTTCTGTCAGGTAACAAAGTTCATGAAGTGGAGACAGGGGATACAGATGTGTGGAAAGTTGCTTTTTCCCCAGAAGGAAGTCAGGTAGCTGCAGGCAGCCACACAGGCAAAGTCATTATATATGACATAAGGAATGGTGGTACAAACAAGATCTTGGACACCAGAGGAAAATTTGTTTTGTCTGTTGATTGGGTGAGATATAACACATTATTAATAGAAGATTAATGCTGCTTAGATTATCAATTCTAAATTATGGATAAATTGAATAACGAAAATATAGACAACTGTGACTATAAATGCTTATGTTCTTCACAGATATGTTGCCCATAGTGGAATTTATTCTAAAACTATTGGTAGTAGTTAATTATGTAGGGTGTTGTTACATTTTATTTTTTTTATCAAACCAATACTATCCAGGTATTTGTATATGCCATTTATAGAACACAGTTCTTCCAGTCTGAAAAATCAGAGCCACAATAATACTGAAAAACATGGTACAAATGTTGTTTTGATAAGATAAGGTTGGTTTTAACAACCAATTCCTATACTAATGCTGCAAACAATATGTAGTTTTAAAGAGCTTAAATGTTTAAGATATTTACATAGTTTGCACCACCTTGATGAATGTATATGATCAACCAAATCCAACTATGTTTGTGACAGAGTAAAGACATGCGCTATATAGCCACTGGTGCTGTAGATGGTGTGGTTTGTGTATTTGATGTTGCCCAAGCTAAACTGATGCACAGAATAGAAGCCCACAAGCAGTCAGTTAGAAGCGTTGCCTTCTCTCCTAATTCGAAACTACTTCTTACTGCATCTGATGATGGCGTTGTCAAGCTTTATGATGCGTGAGTGTCACATATTTCACTAAAAATAAATTTCAGCTGCAACTTATATTCACAAGCATTGTCAACATATCCTATCAACCTCAACCGAAGCTTATAAATATCAATTTATGAAGTTTAATTTTAATTCTAAAATAAAAATCTTCTTTTTTATATCATAATACAGTTTCTATATTGATAAGTCGGTACCCTTAATTCAAAGCTATTAATACATAGATGTCGCTAGTTGTAGTAGCTAAATATTATTGTACGTGATACAAAAGTTTGCAATACAACATTTTTTTGACAGTGCTAGTGCCAACCCCCAAGGCACACTGGAGCATAAATCTTGGGCTGTTTGCGCTGTCTTCTCGCCAGATGGCAACCGTGTTGCGACATCTTCTAGTGACGGTAGTGTTCGCGTTGCGTCGCTAGATGGCTTGACAGTGTTGAATATTTTCCGCGAACATACTGCTACCGTAAGTAAAAATTCCACAGATATGGTATGAAAACTGTCAGTTAAAAAAATGTACCAGATATCGTGTCAAAGTTGTCATGACTACTTAGTTTTTTGAAGAGGAGTTGGATGGCGTATCTTTTTAGTGCGTTCGTCCTAAAGTCGCAAAGGTTAAGCAACTTTCGCAAGAACCGTTATGGGCGATAGGTACTCGAAAAATTATAATTTGATGTCCTAAATTCAATGTAATAGTTTGACATTAACATATCTATTACTGGCTAAACAGACGAACTAACTGTTTGTTTAAATATCTTTTACTTTACTCTTGTTTTTTGTTAATAATTAATTCTAATAATTTCATTTCGTTCATTGGTCGCGCTTCGTAAGGCCCGTTACCTTTTCTATGGATGAAAAGTGCAACACGTTGTTAACCACCAATCCTCAACGGGCCCGCGCTTTCATCCATATGGAAGGCCCAAGCCCAAGCAGTGGGCACATTGGAATAGACTGAAGATAATAATAATATTTCTCACAATCACTCCAATCAGCCTAGCCCAAAGTAAGCACTGTAAGGCTTGTGTTATGGATACTAGGGTAACGGATAAACATCATATAGGATGTGTTTAAAAAAACATGTATACCTATGACTTGGGTATAAATGCTGACAGGACATGACGCACGACAGATATTCATCACACAAACTTCTGCCCCTTCCGGGACTCGAATCCAGGACCCTTGGTGCCAAAGGCAGGATCGCTACCGTTGCACCAAAGATCGTTACGTGATGTGGTTATAATATGAGGAAAGTTTAAATGACAATTACATCGCTGGTTTCGTTATTCATGTTGAAATTCTAATTCATCAACAAATACTTCAAAGACTCGTTAAAAGGAAAAAAAATGTAGTTTTATAATTGTCGATATATTTCGACTATTCTTACTCTCTACTATACTTAGTCATACGTAAATAATAGTTACCTAAGAATATTCGGATTGCCTTAAAGTTTCGTGTAGAGATTTTTTTCTAAGCCTTTTTTCTACCCTATCTGGAAATATAGCGATGTTATTTCACCAAAATCATGGATTTATTTGCAATTAATAATTGGCATATTCTTAAAAGAAGCCAAAGACGCGTTTTTTCGTGGCTGTAAGTGTATTATGACTCGTGACTTGCAGGTATGGGGTCTACAGTTCAATGCGAAAGGTGATAATCTACTATCTGTTGCCAAAGACAAATGCATTAATATCTACGAGTGCCCTATTCCGCTAAAAACCTCATCAAAAAGTAAATAAAATACAGAGAAATAAAATATATTTTTGCAGTTATTTATGAAGTTTTATTTGTTTAAAAATGTTAAGACCAAATTTTTGAGAACAGCCTATCAACTCAATGTTCTACTTCGAATGTTTAACATTTATTAAAAATATATTGCTCTTTAAAAGGCAAATATCGCAATGAGTATTAAAATAGCCAGCATAGGAACACTGGAACTACCGAAGCTTCATAGTAAGGTTGAACGTCACAGTATTGCGCAAAAGTTCCGAGAGATCGTGATTTTAAATAACCTGTGGGTTCTTTTATGCTTTTAAATCCTGACAAACTAGGCGCATCCATTTTATGATATCTTCGTAAATATAGAAATATAATAATTTCCATCGCTGCAAACTTATGTAATTTCAAAATAAACTGTAGTGGCCTGTAATATAATAAATAAAACATTGAAGTTATGTCCTAAAAATATTAAAATCCCATGTCGTCATCTATGAAAGATGACGACAATAATACATTTTATTCTCAGACCTAGGTATTCATCTATTTTTCTTCAAACTTATTTACAATTTAAATGATAAATATTTCCTACATTCACACCAATTAGCCTAGCCCAAAGTAAGCACTGTAAGGCTTGTATTATGGATACTAGGGTAACGGATAGACATACATATATGATACATAGATATGTAATATTCATAGAAATATATATAAACACCCATGACTCAGGTACAAATGCTCGTATTCATCATACAAACATCTGCCCCTACCGGGATTCGAACCCAGTACCGTCGGTGCGAAAGGCAGGATCGCTACCGTTGCACCAAACGGTCGTCAAATAAGTCAACAGAAAATATAACTAGGGCATACAGATTACTTTACATCTCAAAATACAGTGTCTCAAAACCGGATATCGATCAGCCCGACGGGTACATAAAGAGAGCTATTTATCAAAAATATTTACATTGGTAGCAAGTGAATCGGCATCGGCTTAATTTGCGTGGAATTATGCGGCGCGGCCCGCCGGGAAATCAACTTTACATTCAATTTGCCGCCTGCACAGATAAAAAGCAATCTCTTCATTTTTACCTGGCGCGCCGGCGAGGGAATAAACCTGTCCTGTTGCGCAACGTTTTCAAATATAATAAAGCTTTATTTTAGGTCTTTTGTAATTTTGTTAGAGAACTCGCTATTCATGATTTTAAGAAATTATCTTTTGGCACTAGCTTCTATTTAATCTGTGTGTATAAGTAGTCTGACGTCGGCCGCCTCTGAGTCATCTAGATTCATTAGGCAAAGCGTAATTTACAATTTTTACATACATATTCAACTTTTCGTTCACACAAAACTGACTATACTCTACTTTTGTGTTATTTCGCTATTCTTGTCAGTACTTGATCATTTTATTTTACTATAAGATCTAATAGCTGTTCTACATTCGTAGTATTTTCTACATTCATAGGTAATGTATTGACAATTAGTATGGACGAATAGTGATACAGACAATTGACTTGAATTTACGTTTACACTGGAGCTTAGTCGGTGGTTCAGAAAATGATATTGGTTAAGTATATTATTGTTAATAATAATAATATTACTTACATTCACACCAATTAGCCTAGCCCAAAGTAAGCACGCTAAGGCTTGTGTTATGGATACTAGGGTAACGGATAGACATACATATATCATACATAAATAAGTAATATTAATAGCCATGAATCTGGTACAAATGCTCGTATTGATCTCACAAACATGTGCCCCTTCCGGGATTCGAACCCAGGACATGCATGCAAATGCATGATCGCTACCATTGCACCAAACGGTCGTCAAATTATAGCGCTGTCAGCTGCTCAGTTTAACAGACAAATAACATTTAATTCCAAGGTGGCCTTGACCATAGACAAAGTAATGTTTAAAGTAAATTATATTTGCTCAAAATGCTTAGGTACCTTATACTTACTATATTACTTATTGAGACAGGACATAATTTTGTTAAATAAAGGTACGAGTTTCATTTTCTTTAATCAAATACGTTGTTTTGGTAAGCAATATTGTTATAAATCCAGTTTTAGTGGCTGCACGATGCATTTACTCTTCTTTCTTTTAATAATTCATCCTGATGCTTCGACTCCTTTTCAGAAGCCGTGATCAGATCACATGATTACTAAGGTAATGACTACCTTTCAATATATTAATCGGGTTCGTTCCTAACTACTCAATTTATACAAATAAATTTTTTTATTTTGCAGTTGAGTTACAAAGTACTGAGTCTCTCGCCATTTTGAAAATTGGGAAGCCCTTTCGTAAAGAACTACCAAAAGAAACTGGGATAGGAGGACCAACCTCTATCTTACATTTATTAATTACAAGAAGAGCTCACTATATCACTAGGTCTCGCAGAATAAATTTATCTAGTCATCCTGTGATCACGGCTCTTGGAAAGGAGTCGAAACGTCAGGAAAATATGAAAAAAAAAAAAATTGTAAAAATGTGAATCCGGTAAATGTGGTTTAATTTAAATGTAGAATAATTGTAGAAGTGTTAGAACTAAGTTCGGTAAGTAACTTTTAAGGCTTCCTAATGAAACTTTTTTTTATTTATAAAATAGGAAAATTAGGTAATTTTAAATAGGGAATTAAATAGGAAAGCGCTTGACTGCTATCTCGCCAGATGGTAAGCGATGACGCGATCTAGGATGTGACGCGCTTGCCTAAAATATACCCTCTCTCGTGACTGTATTAAATGTCGGGTTTTGTCATTATTTTTATATTATAGTTCTATTATAGTTCTAAATATCAGCCTAATATATAATATGGTAACTAAAATTACCTGGCTTTTTAGTAACAAGTGGGCGGGTAATTTATCGCCTCCCAATGGTCTGCTGCCCAATTCATTGCGTGACAATGTAGATGACACGCTGGGCATGAAAATGGTTTAATAAAGGTTAAGGAGAGCTTATTCTTCATCTATTTTAGTGTAATGGGTTTCAGGTCTGTTTAACACTGCTGTTTTATAGTCGAGCAGGTGTAGATTTTTTTCAGAAGATGAAACGCAGCGTTTAGTAACACCTAGCTGTGTAAGTGCCACAACAATATAGGTCGCAGTTGACAAGCGTATTGTTGTGTCCGCACGCGAGCGTTCGATATCGGAGGTATCGGTGTCGTAATCACGGCCGCCCCGCCGACGGCTCCATTCAATGAGGTGAAATCACTATGCGGCTCGATGAATTATTCAGGTGCGGTCCACCACCACCACCCCGGCTACCTCACGTCCCTAAATATTGACGACGTCGATATTTTCGAGTGCAGAAGTAACCATCAATTTATTAACTTGTCCGGCAGATATGTCGGTAATTTTTACTATAGTGAATGAACAAATACATAGCCACCAACATACCTAACCTTCTATGGCTAAGGTTACCGATTGCGTCTGGCCTAATTTGCGAGAACAAGGGGTTCAAATTCGTATCCCACCTGAGAATAATATTTTCAATAACTTTCTTCTCTATTGAAATTTAGAGAAATGTTTTAAGCATTAAAAAGATGAAGCTTTAATGATAAAAATGTGATGTTATTTATAACTAGAGGTTCATGTAGTGTAGTATTAATAGAACATTCAGTTCATAACAGTTTATTATCTATGTTGGAATAAATAACTATTTAAAATAAATATTCGACAAGTTAGTGTTGGTAAGAGATAGCGGGGGATGAGAAACTAACGTGAGCGAGGGGAGCACTGTAGGCAACTTTGGCGACAGGGGCAGCGTAGGCAACCTTCGCTACGGGAGCAGCGTAGGCGACCTTTGCTACGGGAGCGCTATATGCCAATTTAGCGACTGGGGCGGCGGCGTAAGTTACAGGAGCGGCGTAGGCGAGCTTGGCGGGCGCGGGAATAGGGTGTCCTTCGTAGTGGACGATAGCATTGAAGCCGTGCTCCTTATCGGCAGTGTACTGAACGATGCGCTGCACGCCGTCGGGCTGTAGCAGCGAGTAGGATCCCTGAACTGCATCGCCGGCTCGAGCCTCCTTCTGTTGTTTGATGTCGCCGCTGTGCTGGTCTTGCACCGAGTATGCAAACTCGTAGTGCGCGGGCGCCTCCACCTCTGCATAGGCCACTTTGGCCACCGGGACTATAGAAATGGCGGACGCGGCCACAGCCAGAGAGAGGATAACGAAGAACTATAACAAATAATATTACCGAATTTATAAAAATGCTTATAAATAAATGGTCATAACAAAGGTATTTAACAATTATATGAAAACATAAAATCCTTCAAATCTTCTAATATTTGAGATTTTTGGCTAAGGGACTCAACCAGTCAGGTTTCAACCTTCGAGTACGAAGAATCGTAAATAATTAAGTCTTACTTGCATTCTAGTTTGATATATCATTAAATGAATAATTAGCTATTATATATTCTTACTAGTTTATTTGTACTTACTTTAGCTGCCATTGTACCTAATTACTTGTTGATAACAAATGTGGCTAATCGTGACCGTTGATGCGTTTTATACCTACTTGCAAAAGCTTTCACCTTGGGTGTCAGTTGGTGACATAAGTTGCCCCAGGGCTTTGATCATACTTTGATTTTACAATTGTTAGTAGGTACTTAAACAGTTTAAGGTCTTTAGCGCAATTTTAGGGTATTTCAAAGCCCTCTACGAATAAATCATTTGTTATAATAATAATAATCGTTTATTGCAGATGTTTAACATCCATAGATTATTAGTTTATGTTAATAACAAGCATTCTTAATCAGGATTAAGCATGCTTGTTATTAACTCACGCAGGCATCAGTTTTATAAGCTTCTTGACATTTAAATTCTTATTTTATTTCTTAAGCCCATTGTGATTTCGGTCCAGCGTCTTAGGTCTATTTTTAAATATATCTGCAACTACAAAGATATTTTTAATACGTAAAAAAAGCAATTTTATTTTGGTATAGACGGAATTTTATAACTTTTTTAAAATGTAAAATTTCAGTTTTAAGAGATAAAAGTAGTAGAAATCGTTGCTTGAGTGTAAAAATAAGTTTTATACTACTTAAGTTTTATACAACATACACCTGTTCGGAAAGTATGTTTTTCCTCATGCCAGAACGGGACAGAAAGTATATCTTTATTGTCAGACAAATTTGGGAGCGGTAAAGTTTCATAAAAATATTTTTTTTTATTGACATGAGAATAAGTTATATTTTAAATAGCATAATCCAAAAAGTTCTTATTTGAAATATAATGTATTTGCTCTTGTTGTTTCTGTATATACCTATCTTTTTTATTATATTCTTAATTTTAAAGGTAAGAATTGCACTATATTTATTTATTGAATTTTTTGAATCCAATAGCTTTTACTGTATCTATCTACTGTAGGTATCTGCAATAACTTCACAAACATTATTTGTCAGTAGCGCTGAACAATCCCCTCCGTTCAGAGACTAGTGGTATAAAAAAATCATTCAAGTATATTATGTAAACATGCCTGTAAAACGTGGAATTAAGAAGCCATGCCGCAATTGCCTTCAACACTTAGATTGAAACTTCTCAAATACCTACAGAAAAGCGTGTCATAGTAATTTACCTGAAGTTCTAACTGGTACCTAGAACTTGGACCAAGAAGGTTGTTTGAAAACTTGTTTCTTCTACAATACAATCCTAGTATTTTATGATATCCGTATACCTACCATAAAATATTCCGCACATTCAAATTTCTATAAAAATATTTCTTCATGTAATTTCGATAATGACCTAACAGATACTTGGCATATTCACGAAATTTAATCGACGTATTGGCAGGTGTATCACACGTCGGTATTGAGATAGATAACCCAATAAGATATGTGTACTTACCATACATCTGACAAAACCAAGTTGTGTACATACTCAGGTACACGACCATGACCTCTCAATCATTAGTAAGATTAAATTAGACCGCACTAGGCAGATAACTTGTACTTGTACCCGTAGGCGAAAGTATAAAATGTCTTGATGCCGAAGCATTGTCAGGCATTCCGCTTCGAGCCGCCGTGCGCACCAGTCGTCCCCGTACACAGGTGCCCCCTAGCGGCGCTCGCCTCACTTCGCTCGCCTCCCGCGTGAAACGCTCCTGTTGAAGCCGAAGCGCTCCTGAGTCCCCGATCCGGGCGGATAGGCAGCCGCTTGTTGCGAGCCTTCTCGCGACCAGCGGCCCTCGCGTCGGATCGCGTCTCTCTCTCTCTCTCTTTTGCGCACCGCGGTGGTCGTTAGGGCAGCCGCTAGTTGCGGAACCTTCCGCAATTAACGGTTTTTACTTCCGATTTCTCGGTCGTAATCGTTCCGGGTTAGCTGGAACCCTTTGTTTGTATTAAAATAAAGGGTTCCTCTTCCCGCCCGCGTCTTGCGTCGACGGATACCTTGCGGTGTTAACGAAGTCGGCGGAGCAATCCCGGTTTGCTCTCTAGGGCCCTTCAGGCTCTAGGAAAACCGAAGGCCAAGTCCCATTGCACTTGGGCTTAGCCCAAGGGGTTTGGCAGGCGGCTATCCGTTTAGGGATACCTGCCCTCGGTCGCGTCACCCCCTCCCCCCTGCCGCCCGGCAGGGGGTGTCTCTTGCATTAGTTTTATTTCTTTTTACTCTCTTTAATTTTATTTTCGAGCTCACGAAATGGCGTCTTCGGACCCAAGTGAGCTCATCAACGCGCTTTCGGGTGTCGACCCACTGCTCTCGCAGCTTCCTGCGAGCAGTGTGGCGGCACTCCTCGCCTTCTTTGAGGCGCGGTTCGGGCCCCAGCCCGTGGCCGCGCAGACCCAAACCCAGGTAGGAACCCAGAGATCCCAACGATCCCTTCCTATCATCCTCTCCTCCCCGGCGTCCCCAGACGCACAGGGGACACAACGGTCACCCATCCCGACCGTGACCAGACCCAACTTTAGCGACATGGATTGCGAATTCCTCGCATCCAAGCGCTCGGCCCCGAGGCACACGCCTCCCTTCTCGTCCGACTCTGCCGACGAGTCTTCCTCTACGCTCACCGATGGTTTTACCACGGTAGAGGGAAAACGTTCGAAGCGCACTAAGCGCAGGAAGAACGTTTCCCCGCCCGCCACTCCAGTGGCTTCCACCACCACCTCAGCCGCCCCGGTTAAGGCAGCCCCTACGGCCCCGAGCAGGTCCACCGGGGACCTGCCCCGCGCCGCCCCGACTGCACGCCCATCCACCTCGCGTCCACTTTCAAGGTGCGACGCGCAACCTACAAAGGTTGCTGCCCCCCCGCCGATCCAACTTCAGGACAAGGCCAAGTGGGGCTTAGTGTCCGCCTTATGTGTACAGGAGAAAATCCAGTACACAAAGGCCGTCAACAAGGGTTTGACCATCGAGGTCAACACCCCCACGATCGCGGACTTTAGGTCTCTGACCCGACTTCTTGCCAACAAAGGCATTTCTTACTACACCTTTGCGCTCCCCGAGGAGCGCAAAGTCAAGGCCGTTCTTAGGGGCATCCCCGAAGAACTTCCGAACGAGGACATACTAAATGACCTCGTTCGACAGGGCTACCCTGTTGTCGGCGTGCACAAGTTGCACGCGAGCAATGGGAGGTCCTGGCCCCTCGCTTTGGTCATAATGACCAACAACGAAAAGGCCAAACCCATCTTCCGCGCCAAAGACCTCGTGGTCTGCGGCCTTTCTGGCATTCGAGCCGAGCCCCCCAACAAGCGTGGGTATCCTGGGCAGTGTCACCGCTGCCAGCTTTACGGCCATGCAGCGGCGAACTGAGGTGCCACCATTCACCGAGGTGCGTCAAGTGCCTCATTCCACACCTGACCAAGGAGTGCTCTCGCACGAGAGACTCCCCCACCCCTCCCGACTGTGTGCTGTGTGGCCAATCCGGCCACCCAGCTAACTATAGGGGTTGCTCTCGCGCCCCTCGCCCAAAGCCTCCCAAGGCTAAAAAGCCTAACCGGGGACCAAAGGCATCTTCTTCTCAGAAGAAGAGGCCTTCTGGCCCCCCGGCCCCTCCTAAGCCTTCGCTGGCAAATTTCCCACCCCTACCTAAAGGGGCGGGACAGCCGGCTACCACCACTCCAGCCCCCCCCATGCCGGCCTCCGGACCGGCCTGGGGACCAGCCCCTCCGGCACCGGCCCCTGGGCCGGCCTGGGGCCCAGCTCCCAAGGCGACGCCGCCTAAGGCGACACCGCCTAAGGCGGCTCCCGCCTCCCAAGCCCCGAAGTCATCCCTTATGGATGACTTCTCCATCATCTTCACCACGATGCAAGGCATCAATATCAATGAGATATCGGCCTTGGCATCCAAACTCAGGATGGCCCAAAACGCCCAACAACGGCTTCTAGCTCTCTGTGAGCACGAAGCCCTTCTCCGGTCCCTTAACTAAGGTCCGCAATGCCAGGAAGGATCCCATCTTCTTCTTCTTCTTCTCCGACTGTACCAGTCGCTCCTCTCACCGGTCGAGTGAAACCTAGAGGTGTTTCGCTTATCTCTTTCAATACCCGCTCCCTGCGCAAAAACATTCCCGAGCTTAGGGTGTTTCTGCGCGAAAGGGACCCCGACCTTGTCCTACTTCAGGAAACATGGCTCAAACCGTCCATACGGAAAGGGCTATCGATTCCTTCATACTCCCTAGTCAGAAATGACAACTTCACCCCAGCGGACCAGAACCGCAGGGAAATTGTCTCTGGTGGCACGGCGATCTACTACAAAAGATCGCTTCACTGCTCACCAATCCCCACTCCTGCTCTCTCTAACATGGAAGCCACAGACAGTATGCAGACTGGCTATGTCGGGTCACAGAACACTGATCATAGCTTCTGTCTACATACACGCTGGCACCACTCCATTGCGGAGCGACTTCGAGTCCCTTCTGTCTTTGGGCGACTCAGTCATTCTGTTTGGAGACTTTAACTCCAAGCACACTGACTGGACCTGCCGCAAGACAAACACCGGCGGGCGGCGTCTGCTTCAGATCACACATGATCTCGAATTAGACGTCTTCAGCCCGTACGAACCCACCCACTACCCAGACAACCCACAGAATGATCCCGACGTACTAGACTTCGCTCTAGTCAAGGGAGTCTCCCTCCCATTTAGGACGATTGAGACCCTCCAAGACCTCGGGTCCGATCACAGGCCGGTTTCCCTCATTATGGGAAACAAAGAGCCAACCCCTCCCTCCTTCAAAACCATTACTGACTGGGATCGGTTCAGATCGTCCCTCAAGTCGGCAATGGAAGTAGGCAACCCTTCGCTCTCTATGGACCCCGACTATTACGACAGTTCGGAGAAAATAGATGCAGCCATTTCCGAATTTACTCTTTTGGTCCAAAGAAAGACTGCGGACAGTGCGAGGAAGGTACCTGTGAAAAATCACAATGCCATTCCTCCCACCCTCCGCAACCTGATGAGGGCCAAAAACGCAGCTCTCCGGAGAGCTGCTAGGTACCCGACCCCTGAGTACAGAGCCAGAGCCAACCGTCTTCAACGGTTAGTAAGATCTCAGTTGAACGACCTGAGGAATAACCAATTTGGTGACCTCATGGCGGACATCACTCCCTCCCATGTAGCCTACTACCGAGTGGCCAGAGCCCTCCGTAGTGACACCTCAAACTTCACACCCCCTCTCCTCCGTCCCGATGGCTCCACAGCCTTCGACGACGAGGAGAAGGCGGAGTGTTTCGCTGACAGCATTGCTTCACAATGCTCAGTCAGCACTCAGACTTGCGACCCATCCCACCTTCAGTCGATTGAGAAGGAGCTCAGCGAGCTGAACTCCAAACCTCTAGACTCTGATCCCATCACAGTGTCCCCTGATGAAGTCCATTCCTTCATCAAGGGCCTCAAGACCAAAAAGGCCCCTGGCGCCGACGGCGTCTCCAACATGGCCCTAAAGCACCTACCATCTCAAGTGCTGGTCTTACTGTCCCTCTTATTCAACGCCTGCTTCGATCTCTGCTACTTTCCAGCAGCCTGGAAGGAAGCGATCGTAATAGGCATCCCCAAGCCGGGGAAACCCTTAAACCTCCCTGCGAGCCACCGCCCCATCAGCCTCCTCAAGGCAATGGGGAAACTCTTTGAAAGGTGTATCCTCGCTCGCCTAAAAGACCATCTCTATACCAATGACCTTATCATACCCCATCAGTTTGGCTTTCGAACCAAACACTCATGCCCCCAACAGGTTCACCGCATAGTCGAGTACATCTCGAGCGGCTTTTTCCCTAGGAAATATAAGACCGTGGCGGTTTTCTTTGATGTAGCCAAGGCCTTCGATAAGGTCTGGCACGCTGGACTAACTGTCAAGCTGTACAGACTTAATCTGTCAGTGAGACTGGTCCGGCTAGTAGCATCATTTCTCCAGCATCGTACCTTCCGTTTCAGATACGAAGGTACTCTCTCAACTCCGCGTAACATAACAGCGGGCGTGCCTCAGGGCTCTGTCCTGGCTCCTCTGCTGTATGTTATATACACAAATGACATTCCCGTCCCAACAAACGGGGTACAACTGTCCCTGTTTGCAGACGATACTGCTCTGTATCTCAAGGGCTCATCACTTAGGAATATCCTCCCGAGGCTTCAGACCTCCATCAACTCCTTAGGCGACTGGTTCCGCGAGTGGCGTATCGATGTAAACCCGGATAAGTCATCCGCTGTTTGCTTCGACGCAAAACGCACGCGTGTACCGGCCCGCCACAACCCACCCCGACTCCAGGGGAAGCCCATTCCATGGCAAACCACTGCCAAATTTCTAGGCGTCACCCTTGACCAAAAACTGACATTCTCTCCTCACGTCAAGAGAGTGTCTCGTAACGCGCGGTTTTACTTGGGGCGTCTCAACCCTATGTTGGGGCGTCACAGCCGCATGTCACTTCGAAACAAGCGAACACTTTATAAGGTTTGCATACGACCGGTGATGACCTACGCGTCCCCGATCTTCTCACATGCAAAGGCATCAGTCCTTAATAAATTGCAGGTGATTCAAAACCTATTCATACGTAGGGCCTCAAATTCTCCCTGGTATGTCCGCAACGCGGACTTGCACAGGGACTTTGAACTCCCTACTCTCCAACAATATTTCATAAAGGCCTCTGAACGTTTCTTCGAAACAGCAGAGAGCCACTCTAATCCACTTATCCGGGGCGCATCCAACTACACTCCTTCCTCATCCACGAACCCTCTGTCTAGGCGACCTAGGTCTGTCCTGACAGACCAACCCAGTCAATTGTCAGCTGACCTGAACCTCCTCTTAGAGGCACAGGAATCAGCCAAACGTAGAGCCAATACAGACCCATCAGGTCTACCCCAGTCCTCTCAGATGCCGACTGGCCCCCCTTCTGGGAGCCAGCCGACTTAACTTCATTCACGACTGACCCCCCTTCTGGGAGTCAATCGTTTTTTCTATGCGCTCTCTCACCTAGGTGAGTAGCGCTTGCGCCACCCCTCTCTAGAGGGGTGGTCGCCTCAGATGACGGCTTATGACCTTCTCCGGGTGCAAGCCAATCCCAGGTGGTGTTTAGTCAGTACAAGTCTGACATAACTATCGGGCCGGCCCGAAGTATCCATAGAGGATTCACCACCTCCCTCCCCCGTGTCCGGAGGGTGCATTTTGCATAAAAAAAAAAAAAAAAAAAAAAAAGCATTGTCACAGTTAAGCATTAACAAGCAAACAGTAACTAACTAAACCTTAAAATGGCCATAAAAGTAAGTAACATTGAATCAGCCCTTTTTTCTTATAAAATTGAATTACAATACGAATGTGTATCGTATATTTGAATGGTTTCTGATTAACTTATGAAATCAGCTGTTCTTTGATATAGGTTTGTAGGTATTTCGGTACCACTATACTAATATACAAATTCTCTCTACAGTTCTTCGCAGTACTTTCCTTGGCCGTGGTGGCGTCTGCCGTCCCTCTGTTGCCAGTAGCAAAAGTGGCATACGCAGAAGTAGAGGCCCCTGCTCACTACGAGTTTGCATACTCTGTACATGATCAGCACAGTGGTGATATCAAGCAACAAAAGGAGGCGCGCGCTGGTGATGCCGTACAAGGCTCCTACTCGCTGCTGCAGCCTGACGGTGTGCAGCGCATTGTCGAGTACACCGCTGACAAAGAGCATGGATTCAACGCCATCGTTCGTTACGAGGGTCACCCTACTGCTGCGCCCGCCTACGCTGCTCCCGTCGCTAAGCTTTCCTATGCTGCCCCTGTGTCTTACGCCGCCCCTGTCGCCAAAGTGGCCTACGCTGCTCCCGTAGCGAAGGTTGCCTATGCCGCTCCTGTAGCGAAGGTTGCCTACGCCGCTCCCGTAGCAAAGGTGTCCTACGGCGCTCCCGTAGCCAAGGTTGCGTATAGTTCACCCCTCGCCCACGTGACCTTTGCTTCCCCTGCTGTTTCTTATCACCACTGAAGTAATAGACTATAGCTTACTATTAGGTATTTATTTATTATAAAACGTTGAAATAAATTTATTTTTGCAAATAACATTTGACTATTTATTTATACATTTCATGTCATGTTATAAGTTGGTATGTGTTTTTTTTCAAGAACTTCTCTTACATTTGAAGTCGCTTTTACTTTACTACTAGGTATCGTAGTTAGAGTTGTAGCAATATCAGGATGATGAACTCTAACCATGGAATAAACGATGGCTCTTCAATATTTTTGATTATACAATTGTTTAATTCAGTCACGACTTTTGTAGATAGAACTTCGTTGAAAATGACACATCATAGTTTTTTAAAATATACTAAGTATTTGCGAATATCTACATCGAACTTACAATCCGTGTTCAATAATGAACATAAATGTACGAAAGCATTTTTCATTGTAGACGTCGCTATCTACTAATGCTTATCGAATTCCAATAACTTTTACATTTATTTTGCAAACTGATATGCAATTATATTTATTAGACATTATTTCTAATAAAATAATAAAAATAAAAGAACCCAGGGAAAAAGGAAGGAACAAACGGAAACAATGCTTCAAGCGATTACTGTTTCACAACATTACTAATGAGTCGTCCTAAGGCAGGAAAACAAATATCATCCTAGTATCGCAATACTAGAAGACAAATTTAGAATACACTTTTAAGTATTTGTTATTTAATTTATTAATAACTAGTCAATAAATGAAATAGCAAGTACTGAAAAGGATTAATTGACCTGTTTTTTTTGGTAATTTAAAGTTGATGCTTATTAAAGACAACCTCAAAATACTACTTCTTTCTAAAGATATTATGATAAGAATTTCAACAATTCGCCTCGCTTGGCTAGCGAAGGGACGTACTATCGAGTTCACAAATCGAGTTCCACCTGACACCTGGGAAGAGTGCTAAATATATGCTATCGTTATAAAGTCTTCAGATTCAAAACTAAAAATATAAAATCAATTCCATTTTATTTAAATGAAATAATTTAGAAGGTGTTTGTCAACAAATTCTATTTTCATGCAAGTAGAGTTTATTGACTTGACTGTTTGTTTGGAACTCATAAATAGTAATTTTCATTTGTTATTTGTTCTGGGGCGAACGGTGTATGTTCGCAGAACAACAACCTTTTTAATATCTTTGGAACATGTACCTACAAGCAGAATCACATTCGCCTACCTAAATTTAACATTTTTATGAGGTTATATTATATAATTTTTACTAGCTGCCCCAACCACGCGTTGCTGTGTTATAAATTAAAATAAAAGCTATCCTATCTTTTAAGTTAGATCAAATAACAGATAGTTACGAAGTTTGATCAAAATCGGTTAAGTAGTTTAGGAGTCCATTGAGGACAAACATTGTGACACGAGATTTATATATATTAAGATATATTTTATGCAGAAATATATGATCGAAGATTTTATGCATTTTTTCAATGCTGCCTTATAAGATAAATTATTATAATAGAAAACATACTAGAAAAAAAACTGGTTGGTTGCCTGTAAAGTCGGTATACGGGCGAAAGTTTTACGTGACAACGACTTTGAGTGGTAAAATAATTTTAATGTGAATATTCATTCGTATAGTAGGAAGAAGGATGAAATAATAGTAAAAATTTAAAACATTTATTTATACAAAGAATTATATTTAAAACATTAATTTATAGGCACGCGTCCCTTCCACTTTTTATGTCTGTCTCTCTCGCTCTTAGGCGGGCTAACCATGCCCGAGTGGAAGGGACGCGTGCCTCTCACTCGCTCTCATTGTAAGCGCATAACGTGAGCGGAGCGTAACGCAGTTTCTTGAAGTGTCACCCGGCAAACCAATTTATAAGACGTTGTCACGTCAAAAAATCGACTCCGCTCACAAGTGAATTCTCAGGCGGGAATCGAGTCCGCAACCTCTGGAATTCCGGTCCAAAGCTCTTTCGAATACGAGAGGATGTTCCTTTCATTGATGAGACAACGATGGCCTTCAGCGTAAAATTACCACTAGAAAATTTTGACGAGTTCACAAGGCTCGGTAGCTCAATTGGGAGAGCATTTGACCGGATTCGATTCCCGCCTGAGAATTCACTTGTGAGCGGAGTCGATTTATTCTTGTATTTTTCTATTATAATAATTTATCTTAGAGATTATGTTGTTAATAGTAGCTCTTGCGCTGCTAGTAACAACTTGCTACTACTACTTAACATGATCATTTAAAATAATCAATTTGAGTGATGACTTTTTATAACTCACAAAAAAGTTTCGAAGCGGCTCAACGGGTTTAAACAATAATTAGTTATCAAACCAGGAATATAAACGAAAATTTAAGTCTGTGTTTTATTTTTTAGTTCTTACAGGGTTGAGAAGACATGAATATAGGTAAGTATTAATAAAAATGATTCAGAATACAAATGGACGGTGCAACTTCTTTCCTACTTTAAATTTATTTCTTTCATAAAAGTTCGTCACTTGTGACACCAGTGATTTTTTTGGTTGACCGTTGCAATCGCTTACTTAATTTCCCTTAAAAGACTGCCTAGCTCTCCGAGAGCAATCTTACGCCTGTGACCACTGTAGGAAGCATAAGTAGGTGCCAACGACTACTTTATATATATGAAGGCCAACTTTAGTTTTTAAATAAATACTTATGATGAAACTAAGCATATATTTTTTGCTTTAATCTTATACTGTAAGATTTATTTTTTGGTTATTAAGAAAAACAAAGTGTTAAAATTTTTGATTATTTATAGAATCACGTATGCTTTACGACGCAGCCACACCGACAACTGGGATTGTAGAGGATGCAGTAAAAAATATAGAATTTATAAAAAAAATATTTAGAAATAACTCACCTCACGTGAAATTAAATTCACATACGGTCAAATTAATAACTTACTCCCTGTATTTGTAACAAATAACGTTACCATGGTGTGGTTGCCTGGATATTTATATTAAACGTAGTTATGGCTCCTAGTAGTCATTTGCCCAGAAATAAACCAAAGAACCTATCTCTTATTGATGCGCTATTTTGAATGACCAATATTAGATAATGTATATGGCATGGTCATAAACACTATATTTATAATGGAATTGTGCAGTACCATCGGCATTCTATTGTTATATGGTGAGTTACTAAACTATTGTCAAATAGCTGTCATTCTTATTATTGATAAGCTTCGAATGCGGCGACACTATACAACAATTCCTCCTTGGTTTTTAACATATTTACAACACGCTTAGCGTTTACATTGATCTGGTCTTAATTCAATAGTAATGGTTAGGGCATGGTAGTCAAAAGAATTCTCATCAGCATGAAATAATATCGGTTTATGACTCAAAGGGCGCAAATACCAAAAATAAAATTATTTAATGATATTATTGACTTTTTGTGTAAAATCTTTCTAGTAAAAATAGAATATTCGTGTATTCTTTATCCGACTTCACCAGGGCCGAATTTGGAGGTCTGGAGGCTCTAGGACAATGGAGGTCTTTTAAAAATGTTCTTCTAAAAATTAAAAACAAATTCGTTTATTGCGATTATGAGGGTTACAGTTTTTATTACAATGTTAGAAGCTTTTCTATTATCTACCGACAAACAACTTAAAAAAAAATGTTTGGAAAAAACGTGATACATAATTACTGACCCGTCGAATTTGGATTTTTTTATCTCTGCCCCCCTCCCCCCCTCCAATCCAGCACTGGACTTCACTGCAAAATATTGAAGAGTGGCCACCATATTTCGGCTATCATGCAATGCAGACTGATTTCATAAAAAATACAATTTGGTTGGAATGTTCCCCTGAAAAATGGGAGTATTACCATAATCTCCACACAGGCAGGTTGGAGATCGCAGTAAAAGATCATAATTCAGAAAACGCTGCTGCCATTTTGTGGCTTACGCGAATTACGTGGTGATTACCTCCAGTATGACTAGTTGCTTTTTACGAAAAGCTTAAATAGGAGACCTGATGCTGCTCTACCCTGACGGACACGGCAGCAAAAGGCTTGGAAACTTACCTATACAATAAACATTATGAGTTATAAATGATTATAATAGAAAAATACTAGAAAAAATCGCCTCGGGTCACAAGTGAATTCTCAGGCGGGAATCGAACCCGCAACCTTTGGAAATCCGGTCCCATGCGAGGAACATCCTCTCGTATTCGAAAGAAACATTTTTACAAATGTTTGGTCAATCGATTAAGATGCATAAAATATAAAAATTATAAAACTATAATGGCTGTTTCATCTTAATCGATTGACCAAACATTTGTAAAAATGTTTCTTTCGAATATGAGAGGATGTTCCTTTCATTGATGAAACAACGCTGGCCTACAACGTAAAATCAGGAAGGTACTAGAAAATTTCGACGAGTGTTCACAAGGCTCGGTAGCTCAATTGGGAGAGCATTGGACCGGATTTCCAAAGGTTGCGGGTTCGATTCCCGCCTGAGAATTCACTTGTGAGCGGAGACGATTTATTCGCCTTTATTATTCGATTTATTATTATAAGATCGCATTGAAAATGCATAAAATATAAAAATTATAAAATTATGAGTTATGGTATCACTTTCGTGGTATTTCTATGGATAAGGCGGATCTGTATTTTTTTTGTTATATAGTGAAGATGACTTACATGTGTTGGATCTATGTTTTCTCAAATTTTTGAGACATAATGTAGCAGTACCTGCTCAAAAAGGGATTTAAACAATGTAGTTACCGTTATTCCTATAGTATTTAGCAGTTCGATGAGAACGCTTGGTTCAAAGCTAACACCTCAAAGGATAGGCTACGGCCGCCTTCTCTAGTCATAAGAGTATGCCGTATTTCTACTGCTAACTACTGCTAATAATTATTTCCTATAAATATTGATTACTACTTACCAACACGGTGAAATGGTATCCGATGACTGATGGCCTTCAACTCTCATTTACTGAAGAATAAAAATTGGATTACGATTTTAGAGCCAGAGGCGTATGAACCTTGTCATGTCAGACGCCTACAAGCGCTGTAGGCAACGCATATCTGTGCCTATAAAATGTCTAGTTAGATCATTCTTATCACAGTTTAATTTAAACAAGCATAATAGCCACAATGGCCACTAGAGTAAGTTACTCACCGTCTTTTTGTTTAATAATGAAAAACAGAATTACTTTACGTTTCATACAGGATACATTCCTGCTTTTCACACTTACAATAATTGTATATTGCCCTTTCACTCCTTAAAAAATACGGGCACGTATTAGCCCGTATTTTTTAAGGAGTTACCTACGTAACTTCTTAAAAAAATATGTTCGTTTAACGCGTGATCAGGCAGAAGTTATCAATGTTGTGTATAAAATAATATTTTAGTTTGTGTTTATGTATATAATATCTACATAATAAAAGACATTATATGCTTAAAGTAGTGTAGATATTATATTACATTTAAATCAAATCCACATAGTCGTCGCACCTGATCTGATGCGATCCTACGACAGACAAAACCCGTGCGAAGCCGGGACGCGTCGTTAGCATACAATTAATACGTAGTAGCATGTCGATGACACAAGCTATACAAGTAAATTAAGTTAATAAAAAATATAAACGAATATTGAAAGTTATTATAAACTCAGTTCAATATTTTACTGTAAGTAAAAATGTCCCCAAGCCTTATTTGTACATGGCAGCCCTTTCAGCTAACCTATTTAACTGAATTGGCATATCCTTTTCTTATTTGCATATTTAGTTTCGGATCCGAGGGACGCATTAAAGATTCAATATTTCTGTTTTAGATTTTTGCGATCCTCTCCCTGGCCGTGGCGGCTTCCGCCATCCCTTTGGTTCCAGTGTCCAAATTGGCATACGCGGAAGTGGAGGCACCTGCCCACTACGAGTTTGAATACTCAGTACAGGATCAACACAGCGGCGATATCAAGCAGCAGAAGGAGGCACGCGCCGGCGACAACGTCCAAGGTTCCTATTCGCTACTGCAGCCCGACGGTGTGCAGCGTATAGTGGAATATATCGCCAGCAAAGAGCATGGATTCAATGCCGTCGTCCGCTATGAGGGACACCCTACTGCCGCTCCTGCTAAGCTCGTTTACTCCGCCCCCGTTGCAAAGGTCGCCTACGCCGCCGCTCCAGTCGCCAAAGTGGCCTACAGCGCTCCATTGACCAAGCTGTCCTACGCTGCCCCCATAGCTAAGGTTGCATACAGCGCCCCTCTTGCTCAAGTTACATTCGCCTCTCCTGCTGTATCCTACCAACACTAGACTATGAAATTTTATATCTTTATTTATTACGATATAACTGTTAAATAAATTATAGAATGTTAACTAAAAAACTAAAGTTACTTTTATTTTCCTTTATGACGAATTAATCCATATTTCTATGAATTATTTTTTTGTGCAACTTATTTTTTTAAATTTACTTAATGAGAAACTATCTCTAGACAGGTTCCAACACATATACCTAATACTAAACTAGAACATATTGCTGTTTGGACCCTCCCACGAAAAATGAAATTACTGTCATGTGAAAAAGAAGTTAACTAATGTGAGAATCAAGACAGAATACTAAATCTGCCTTTTATTTGCTTAGTAGAAAAATGCTTCTTTTATTAAATAACCCAAAACATGGCGATATTTCGTATACCGAAGCGATTAGATACATTTAAAAAGTTTTTGATTTTAATGCAAACTATAAGTAGCAGTTATAAAAATTATAATACATACAGTACAGCATAGGTAGTAGAAAAAAACAAACACTTATCAATAAACTGAGGTTAAACAATTGTTCTACGTGATCATGATCAGACTTAATAATTGACATTACCTTAGATATATATTTTGGCTTCTTCTTTTTTCCTCATGATTATCGGTAAAATCTAGGAAAAATTTTGTCCTTACATGAAAGTCATACTTAAGAGGAAATTTTCAATTTGCACTGGACCCGCGTGACGAGTTTTGGCCTCTTATTCCTAACGTTTCTAGGGAAAATGCTCCTAAGGAACATTAATAGGCTGATAGGAGACATTTATAGTTACTCAATGTGAAGTCCCTAAGTTACTTTTAAAATAACTAATAATAGTATTTTAATTACTAGTCAGGATTTACTTAATACAAAATATATTATTATAAATTAAGTCTTTATTATTAGACAACAGCTAAAGTTTATACAATGGTGTTTTCAATGGTTGAGGTATAATGAACTGCAACTCAACCTGTACAAATATATTAAATTGTCACTTCATTGACTTTGTACATGATTTAAATATATCATAGGTTTTGCCTTTGGCCCCGATGGACGGTCTTGGTTTTGATTCCCGGAAAGGACATAGGTTTGTGTGATGATAAATAAACATTTGTACCTCAGTAATGGATATTTATAAACATGTTTGTATGAATATTACATATTAATGTATCGTATATGTCTATCCGTTATTATAGTATCCATACCACAAACCTACAGTGTTTGGGCTAGGCTAATTGCTGCAACTGTAAGAAATATTACTATTCAAGTTAATAGCTAAAGCTATCAAAATACCCGAGTCAATACAGAAATTATATTTTTCTTTATTAACCTGGCCGGACATCAAACTCGGGACCTCGGAAGTCTTTGTTGAAGGCAATTTGTCGATAAAAAATGACATATTTTACACCATTAAAGGCTCCGACACCAGTCACCAGAGACGGGACACATTGTATATTTGCATATTATATATAAATAAACAGCGTATCTTCAAAATTCGGTGTTTCAGTACATTTCCTTTGGTTCCCAACAGTATAACGTTGGACTCAGCTGTCTCTAGAGTCGTTATTCAATGCACTGGGTGCACACGGTGGGTTATATCTTAGATTCGCTACGATGTTTTCAGAGTAAAGACTTATGCCCCTGCAGTATGACCATTATAGGCTAATGATGATGCTCACCGCACATATATTGAGGAACGCGATATTATACTCGTATTTTGATTTTCTTTTCTGCTGTATTTATGAAGAACCTACCAAAATCTGTCACACTCATTTTCTCAGTTGATATCGACTCAGTATTAAAACTGAAAATCGTTTGCATTTTTTTTACATTTTTATATACTAAGGTTGATGTGACTGTAATAATATATGCTACAACGGAAATGTGGCAGGTATGTAGTAATTTAAAAAAAAAACTACATAAAAGGTGCTGTAGCTAGAATTAACAAAGACTTTTTGTTGATACGTTAATAAAAATCGTTTAACCTAAATTTATAAAATAAGGTGAAAATGTTTTAAATTAAAAAAAAAATATTACCAATTTATTATATACTTTTTGCATTTACAATGTCGTATTTCTATAATTCTATTATTCTTAGTAGCTCAGCGGTCAGAGCACTAGCCTGAGTAGCGAAAGTACCTGAGGGCTCGGGGACATGGTTGTTTTTACACGTGTATTTTATATCTAATATTATAATTAATTCGACTACCTTGAATAACTCAGACTTTCTGATCCAATTTTCCTTGTACATTTGTAGCATTAAATACCGCCAGTAAAGCTTTTTAAATATATATTTTCGTTTCTGTTTTTTATGTTATCTTATGTTTTGTAAAGTACTCCTTGCAAGAAAGTTGTTCATAGTTAAGATGAAATTCATAATACGTATTGGAAACGCATAAGACCATGTTATGGTCCATTCTACCATTCCATTCTATGTTTGTTTTTATTCATAGTAAGAATGAAGGGTTGATTATACATGGAACATTAATAGGTTGATGAATATGACGAAGAGAAATTTGATAGTTACTCCATTTAAAGATTTTGAATCTTTTTTCTATTAAAAGGACGTGTGGGGTCCATGTAATAGATTAGGTAAGAAAGTAGAAAGTAACACAAATATAAAATTTAATAAAATTTATTATCAACATTTAAATAAATAAGTTATTATCATCTATTCAGTGGTGGTAAGAGACAGCAGGGGATGCGAAAGTGACATGTGCAAGAGGAGCGCTGTACGCAACTTTGGCGACGGGGGCAGCATAGGCAACCTTGGCCACGGGGGCAGCATAGGCGACCTTGGCTATGGGAGCGGCGTAGGCGACCTTGGCTACGGGAGCGGCGTAGGCGACCTTGGCTACGGGAGCGGCGTAGGCCACTTTGGCGACAGGGGCGGCGTAAGACACAGGAGCGGCGTAAGACACGGGAGCGGCGTAGGCAATCTTAGCAACGGGAGCAGCGTATGCGAGTTTGGCGGGCGCCGGGTTGGGGTGTCCCTCATAACGGACGATGGCGTTGAATCCGTGCTCCTTGTCAGCGGTATAATCGACAATGCGATGCACGCCATCGGGCTGCAAAAGCGAGTAGGAACCTTGAACGGCATCGCCAGCGCGAGCCTCTTTCTGCTGCTTGATATCACCACTGTGTTGGTCATGCACCGAGTATTCAAACTCATAGTGTGCCGGCGCCTCCACCTCCGCGTACGCCACCTTGGCGACGGGGACCAAAGGGACAGCGGAGGCTGCCACAGCCAATGAGAGGACAACGAGGAACTGAAAAGTAGAATAATATTTTAGTTGCAGTACTATCACTACTAGATAAAATTTTAATTTAATGTTCCAATTGGATTCCTGTAAGCCCAGCGTGAGTTTACGGTTAGGGGATCTTGGGACGATATTCCGTTGAAAGAGGTACATAAAAGCACATTTGCATTAGATATAGTAAAGATATAAAGCATCATATCGTGAACAGTTCGGCACTTGAGTCTGAAGAAAAATTATTAATGTATTTATTAAAACTTACTTTAGCTGCCATTGTTGCTAATTAGATCGTCTTGGTTCGACTATGGGTAAGTGAGTACAACGGCAGCTTTTATTCAAAACCGTACACGTACTGTGGTTGGGGACAGTAGCCTAAGGCACTACGAACAAGTGTCACATATCCACTGATTACATTGTGTCACTTATGGTTCGCGAGGTGAAGGTCCGAGCAATCGTGCGTAGGGGTCACTGTTGCAGATCAACGCTGTATGTGATTGGTATCAAGATTAACAGTGCCCTATTAAACCTCTTACATTCTTATCTTTGGCATTACTTGGTGACAAATACAATAGAAGTTATTACTCAATCTTGCTCATGGTAAATATGATTATAACTTCTGTATCTAGTAATGAAATTTTACATATCTGAATAACCAATTCCTGATAAATTTTCAACTATAACATAATATTAACTAGTTTTGCCATAATTATTGTTTATGTTGAAGGACAAACTGTATTTGGAACAACTGCATATATTTTTCCTGTTTATTTTATTGTTTTAATATAAAATGTAGCAGGGCGTGAAAGAGGGCGAAATTCCTATTATTACTTTGCACAAGAAACGGCGAACCTTCTTTGATTTTCAAGATTGAGAACCTCTGTTTCAGATCGATTTTTGGGAATCATATAAACGCAAGGTATATTCAACTTTCTTAGAAGCGAGTGAAAAATTTATTTTCTAGGAATACACGACATCAATCTCATAAATAAATTATTATTGGAAGATTGAGACTTGCTTTCTCATTACGGAAATGAAAAACAAATTGGTAAACCGCTTTAATTATAAAAAGATTTATCGAGAAATATTAATAATATTTCTTACATACACACCAATCAGTCCAGCCCGGAGTAAGTATTGTACGGCTTGTGTTATGATATGATTACTAGGGTAAAATAATGAAATATTTCAACAATAAACGTTGCCCTAAGTGGATAGTCAAGTAGATCTAACAAAGCTTTTAAATAAATCTCCCGACCTTTTGCAAGAATTAAATCGTCTACGAAACCTTGCACACGTCAATACACTACGAAACTAAGAACCTAAGATTAAATACTTTTAGCGTTTATAGCTCATATATAAAGATGTGTTGGAAAAATTCGACTCAGGTTTAATTCCGAGCCTCGTTTTTATGGCTAGTTCGGTATGAGTTTCGGAAAGTAAATAGTGGTTACGATGTCTATCGTAAACTAAGCATTAATGAACATAGCATCTAAATCACTATAGTAACGTTTGTTTCAGTTAATAACTTATACCTAACTATAGGGTGAATGCATAACTATGTTAAAACCTAACTTACTGTCAGGTAAAAGACAGGGTCTAGTTTATTCGAACTATTCTCGTTTTAGAAAATAATCGTCAATAAAATTGTCGCTTGCATTGACAATGGGCACTATTTTCAATAGTTTTGGATAATGACAATAGTTTGCATAAACTCACACTAGATAGGTACTAAATAGTTTTACCGATTTGTTTGATTTGAAACACAGATCTACACTAAAATTATACAGAGGAAAGATTTGTATTTTTGTATGTTTGCAATGAATAAACTCAAAAACTACTAAGCTGATTTCAAAAATTCTTTCACCATTGGAGAGCTACATTCACGCTGAGTAACATAGGCTATATTTAATGCTAGAAAAAAATTAAAGAATTTTGTCCACCCGTGCGAAGCTGGGACGGGCCGCTATTACAAATATGTGGATCAAGCTGATAATTAGATACATGTGATCAATAATTCCAACAATAAAGGCATGGTTGTTAATATTTTCAATTGGCCTGGCCCAAATTAAGCTCTATAAGGCTTTTGTTATGAAGGCTAACGGATAGGCAAACGTATATAATACCTAGGTATTGTCCCCGGCAAATAAGTTGAACATGATTTTGAAATCACGTGACATGCGCAGTAGAATAATAGAAGAATAATGTACCCAAACTTGCTACTGCGCATGTCATGTGGTTTCAAAATCATTTTCCACTTATTTGCCGGAGACTATACATAAATTATATTCATAGAAATATTTGGTCACGTTTATTAATTTATTACACAAAATCTGCCTCCTGGGATTCAAACCCAGGACCACTCGGCTTCGAAAGTAGTGTTTATCCTGATCAGCCAAACCAGTTGTAGAATTATGAATGGTTTTGTTGGCGTATTTTCAGACGATTCGTTAATATTTCTGTTAATAGTATCGGCCCGGACATCTCGAATCGTAGTGCACCTGACCTGCAAAACTCAAGTTCAACGGGAAATGGCACGTAACTGGTTGTTGACAGTATTCGTTAAAAACTCAACGAGTTGTAATTCAGTTACGCAATATCCCAAACACAAGGTAAAAGGAGAAATATCATCGTATTCATTTATAAAGAGAAGGATGTTCATTAATAACAATAACGAAATAAAAATAACTAATGGTTGCTACAATATCTTTCGTTTAAGCTAATAATTTTAATCATAGCAAAAGTTAACTCTTTTAAAAAGTTCTGTAGATAGATAGATAGTTATAAATGAAAAGAGATGTTGGTCTCGGTTTTTTAAAACAAATGTGTACATTTAAGTGAACTCTGCTATAAGTATAATTTACGAGTATACAACTACCTGACAACCTAGTTTTATCATCAACCTTTTATTTAAATTAAATTTTTGTTTTTGCACAGTTATTCTCAATTTTAATGTGAGATTCTAGATATGTTAATTATATCTGTACTTGTTTTTTTATTTAATTTTTTGCATTTACAATGTAATATTTTTAAAAGATATAAAATACGCGTGTAAAATATAAATACCCCTCCGATCCTTCAGGTGGGATTCGAACTCACGACCTTTCGCTATCCGGGCGAGTGCTCTGATCGCTGAGCTACCGAGACGCTGGCAAACGTGTCGAAATATATAAACGTATTTCAACTTCTACTATGAGCTAGTATCGTTCCACCAATATTGAACGCTAACTACCTTCAACATCGAAAGTAATATTTTTACAAATATTGAACAATCGATTAAGATGGAACCAGCTATAGTTATGTTTTTTATTTAATTTTTATTTAAACTTATTAAATTTTCTATATTTTTTTGGTAAATAATAAACAATATTCGAGTTAGAGCGTTAACGCCGCATCAAATTTAATTAAAATTTCAAGTCCATATACTTGAAATTGAAACTTGAAAAGTATATAATAAAAAAAAGTTAAATCTAAAAAGTAAGTAAAATATTTAAAAATAATTACTTTTTAACTTTGGGATTTCCGCAGTAACATAAATTACATTATATTTATTTTTAATTAAACATTTAATGTTTCCTTCTAACTTTATAGATTTAGCTTTATATGTATATCTTCGTCAAGTGTATCATATTTCACAAGAATCAGTTTCCTTATGAAACATTAAAAATTCAGACTTGAGTTTGAATTAAAAGTCGTCCGCGTTATCGCGTTAAAGTGACAATGTTTTCATGCTATGAAACATTTTTATGAACTCAGGAGATAAATAGAAGGTTTTCTGTTAAATAAATCTATTCCATTATATCTCTTATGTAGGATTAAGTAAAAGGAATATATAAAATTTATAACAAGAAAGGAATGGATTTTCACATTTGACTTCTTTCTTTCACACTTCAATTTGCGATTTAACGATGATTATAATTAATTTCATTTAATGTCAATATTTGTCAAGTAATTAGTCATTATTAGTTGTTACGCACATGAAGCAGAACCTTTCTTCATTCTATAGCCATCTGACTGTAATAAATTATAAAAATAAATAAATATTTCTTACATTCACACCAATTAGCCTAGCCCAAAGTAAGCAATGTAAGGCTTGTGTTATGGATACTAGGGGAACGGATAGACATATATATATATATATATATATATATATATATATATATATATATATATATATATATATGATACCTAAATATGTAATATTCATAGATATATATATAAACACCCATGACTCAGGTACAAATGCTCGTATTCATCATACAAACGTCTGCCCCTTCCGCCAAACTGTTGCACCAAACGGTCGTCAAACCTTAAACGTTAAATGTTTTCTTTCTTGTACATATTTAGGCCTAAATAATCTAGAAATAAAGTATTCTGAAACTCTGTCTTAAGCTTATAGCAATATTAACTAAAAAATTAAATTAACTTGTCTAAGCGTTAGATAGGTAAGTGGTGTATGTCTGAGCCAAGTTAACCCTAGAGTGCTCGCGCTATGAGCATTTTGCCGCTAGCGGCACAATATTCGTATTATTTTGTACACGATGCATTTGTCATGGTCAAGCGTCCTAGTAGCTGCCCCCTCGTTCCTCTCCTCCCTGTTTTAGAAATTAGAGTAAATTCAGTGCGTGGGTTACTGCAGGAAAGAAAGGTTGTCGCAGGTATGTCGCGTTTGACGGCAAAATGCTCATAGCGCGAGCACTCTAGGGTTAAGCTTCTTAGATATAAATCTAACAATAAATTGCTCATATCAAAGAAACGTAAAAGTCTTAAGCACACTTTGAAATCTATTCACCTTTTCTTTAGAAAAAATATACAATTTTAAGTCTGAATTATACGATAACTTTGAAAAATTTCTCATCCTCCGAATAATAGGTTAGAATTGGGAAACTGCCTAACGAGTTTCTTAATATTTTAATAACAGTAATCTAGGTTTTTAATGTTATCTTTGTTCCCATATGAGTGGATTTTGTAAAGTTGTCTAAGAAAAATTATTTTAAACCTACAACAACCTTTATCCAACCTGAAGGTCTATTCTAAAAACTACGTATGTATTTGTTTTTATCTCTTTAACCCGTAATTACCCCGACTTATTAAAATTTCTCAAGGTAAAGGCAATTTTCGAACCAAATTTTATAATATCGGTTCAGCTGTTTCGCCGTGAATATGTAACAAATAGAAAGCCAGGGTTGCGAATTTAGGTATAATATTAATATGGATTAGATAGGATTGATATGGTAAAACATTTCTATCTATACTTCGGTAGATGCCATAAATATACTTATAGGTTAATTAAATGAATTTGGTAGCTATACATATTTCTAAACATTTTAATATTGATAATTTTATAGAAGAAATTGATTTCGGAAGATGAAAAAGTAACTCTCGAACTTGGTTTTCTTTTTTATGTTTCTAGCTTGGGACTTGCGTTGCATACGGCAAAAGAAATTATACATTATAAATATTTGTGTTATGGTTAAAAACAATCTCTTTCAGTTAATGCTATGAACTGGAAAGAACGAGAACTATTTGGCAGTATAGTATGCTCACTATGTTTTTATATTATTCTTATATGCCATATAATTACATTATATTTATGTATAAATACAAATTTATATATGTTTCGATATATAATATCTACTTAAACACAATATTTGTAGATGATAGTGATAGTGGTCGCAAAAATAAAGTATGTTAGTAGCTAGCTAACTAAATTCTGTACAGTTTTGTTTGTAATGTATCACTATATAGTGTTGTCTTCACTCCTGTTGACGTGACAATCATAGGGAGATATTATAATCATTATTTTTGTGTTTGGCATTCAAAACCATGTGTTTAGATAGATAACGTTCAAAATTGTCTGATCTCTTTTTGACGTGACAACGTCTTAAATTAGGTTGCGGCTGGGAGTCACTTATGAAAAAGTGTAACGCTCGGTAACGTTACGATGAGTCACCGAACGAGAGAGAGGCCCGCCGAATGCCTTGCGTCTCTCTCCCACTCAACTATGATCGGTCTGCCGCGCGCATTGTGCAATTTAATTATATTCATATCAATAAATATTCTACCGAGAAAAAGACGTTGTCACGTAAAATCTTCGCCCGTAAAACCGACTTTACAGGCAAAAAAAAAAAAAAAAAAAAAAAAAAAAAAAAAAAAAAAAAAAAAAAAAAAAAAAGGTTTTTTTTTCTCTTAACAAATAAATAGTATTGGTGATCTTAAGTACATTAATCATTTGCGTTTTATTATCCGGTGCGTGATACACGGCCTATAGCAGGGACTCCACCCAGGACATGTCGGTCAAGGCCTCGGTCGCATAACTGACCGGACTACTTTTAATTTCTCTAATGACTGCAACCATTTCGGTAAGACCTCCCAAACTTACATACTTGTACTTTCAAACTTAATCGAGCTTATGAAGCCCGAGCTCTATACACAATGGTAAGAAACTGGTTTTCCAAAAACACTTGTAATACACCTTATTTATAATTTATTTATTACTCTTTGCAATGTTGCCGAGTATGTTTTGTAAGTATTGTATCAGATTTGATATATTTGTCTAATGCGTTATGTAATATGGAGCATGTGTCCGATTGTTGCCAAAGGTTTTGTAATTTAGATAAAATACTGCTTATAAAGTCGCAATCTATGCTAGACTCTTGCCATTGAACCAGAAATATATTTAAAGTATAAATATAAAATATTCAGCAGTCGATATGAAATTTAAGTGGTAAATCTCGAAATAAAAACGTATTTCTAAAATCGATAATATATTATTGACTTTGTCACATGACGTGATTATTTCGTTTGCTCTTAGCTCGACACTTATTTCGTTTGTTCTTAGCTCGATACTTATTTCGTTTGTTCTTAGCTCGATACTTATTTCGTTTGTTCTAAGCACGACACTTATTTCGTTTGTTCTTAGCTCGATACTTATTTCGTTTGTTCTTAGCTCGACACTTATTTCGTTTGTTCTTAGCTCGACACTTATTTCGTTTGATCTTAGCTCGACATTTATTTCATTTGTTCTTAGCTCGACGATTGAAACAATATTTATCGACACAAATATTTCGGTAAAGGTCATCTAATACGATTGTTTGATAATAGAAGTTAGTTTTATCATGACGATTTAAATCAGGCAGACATAAATTCAGACGACTGGCCGAATAGCCGGTGCAAAAAAATACGAGTGATCATTGCTTTCGGTGAGATTCAATTGATATTACGGATGGCGGTCGCAGACCACGCTATGTTATCGAAACGGAATGAATGAATACAATTTACGTCAGAAAACCGAACTGTTTTATAAAATTAATATTGAATGAAACAACGAGTAATCCTGCTTCAATTAATCGGATGTATAATTAACTTTTTCTCAACACGTCTTTATGTTATTAGACTAGTTATGCCTGCGGCTTCGTTTCATTTGAATTTACTACTTTTATTTATAACTTAGCTTATGAATAACATATGCACCAAATTAATAGGAGCCTTTGAAATTCATAAAGTTCATAAAGTCGCTGGGGCATCTTGCCCCAAAATTTTCCAAATATTGATTATATCAATTTTTTTCCTAATTTTAATGTGTGTAAATTTCCCAAAATCCATTCTTACCCACAGTCTTTATTTTCTTTTATAAAAAATATTCTTTTAATTACAAGTTTAGGTTTGTAAACTGTGCCTATTAGTCAGTCAGGACAAAGCCAAATGCTTACAGATTATGTTAATAACATCTATAAAATTTCTGGCAGACTGATTTTAATACAAGAATCATTGCAAGAAATGTTACAATTTACTTAAAAACTTACCAGTAAGTATATCGCATAGAATATGAGAATATATAATTGTCGCAGTGAAAAATACAACAATGTCGTATGCAATTACAATTTACGTAATTATAATATAAATTACCGTCAACAAATGTATTATGGGGTTAGCATCAATTTTGATTATGTAAACCAATGTTTAGCAATTTAAAACTGGAGCGATATTTATAAGCAATCACAAATTAATTGGTCATAATGCGATTAAACCGGTCTTAAGTGAAGCTATTTCTCATTTCCAACACAAATGTACAACGTGGGAAATTATTGTGACAAATTAAGGAAGTTGTGCCATCAAAGTACTACGCTGTGTAGGTACAGTGAACAGCACATCGAAACTGTCAAAGAATTTAAGTTTATTATGGTAATTTGATATGTCAACATAGGTGTATTACCCGAGCAGATAACCGTTAATTTTCCTACTTTCATCACGTTGCAATTGGTAAAAATGCGGAGTATCGTTCTTCTGGCTGGCAAGCCGACCTTTTTGGTAAATTATATAAAGTTTAGAATTTTGAATGTATCTATCAAGTTTACGTTATGGGTCAATCAAATTTTTATTGTCATTGTAAAATTGGGTTTCTGTCTGCTTTTCATATTTGTCATATTCCTGTATTTCTACCAAATTATAATAACTTTACCTTAATAATCATTTCATTGTAGTCTACTAGCTCACCCGTCGCTATTACTAAGCATTTTAACAATATAAAATAATGGATGATTCTGTATAGTGCATTACTTTGAAGTATGCTCGAATATCGTTCTCCAATATGGGCCCCTGGTGCTATCTATAATTTTCAAATCGTCAGCGTGGAGGCTATTTAACGAATATTCGTCAGAGTATTGTATGTTGAATGTGGACTACGTAAAAAACCATTTTTTTTTTTTTTTTTTTTTTTTTTTTTTTTTTTTTTTTTTTTTTTTTTGCCTGTAAAGTCGGTTTTACGGGCGAAGATTTTACGTGACAACGTCTTTTTCTCGGTAGAATAATTAAATTGCACAATGCGCGCGGCAGACCGATCATAGTTGAGTGGGAGAGAGACGCAAGGCATTCGGCGGGCCTCTCTCTCGTTCGGTGACTCATCGTAACGTTACCGAGCGTTACACTTTTTCATAAGTGACTCCCAGCCGCAACCTAATTTAAGACGTTGTCACGTCAAAAAGTACCAGAATACGATCCTTAGAACCAATTCAATATCATAACCCTTGAATAGCGTAGGTAGGTGAAAGACTTGTGCACGCATACGCATGATAGACAATCTGACGGCAGTTTACTGGAGTTACTGCAGTTACTAGGTCAGTGCATAAACCACAACTATTTTGCAATTCTTTATTCAAAAATAATGTTTCGAAGAACAATCCAACATAACTATAGAATTTGTATGTTTTATAATGAAATTTGTACAGTTTCACGATAATGTCCAATCTTTTAAAAGTCGCTGTTTAATTTATGCCTTTCTAGTACGTGTCTGTTACCTACTGATTATTGTCTTTTTGTATATTTATGACATTTGAACAGTCGAGCCTTTAAATAAAAATGAATTAAAATATATTGATATATTATTACAAAACTACACATAACTCGGAAGTTAATTTTCGAATAATAACGCCAGAATTTAAGCACTATTGAGCAACATAATATCTCTACCACATACTTTCTTTAGCATTCGTTTTAGAAAAAGTTTTGCATAAATTGCGTCCTTGAATTTTTATCAACATGTTTGTGCAAGATATACATCCTCCTCTACACTCTATGGTTTTAAAACTCTATTTGCACCATAAGCAGCGTGGCAAATCAGTTCTAGCCGTTTTGATTTTATGCTAAAAGCTGTCTCATTATCTGAGCAGCTCTGTGATGCACAAGTTATGGCAAGACGGCTTTCAATTAAAATGGTTAAGTAGTTTTTGCAACGGTTGGTAGTCGGATGGGTAAACAAAATTTATTGTTTCTAGATACACCGTGTTTCGGAAGGCACAGTGATCCATCTGTAGCACCTAGCACCCAACAACGTGCGCCGGGCCAGCGTGTTGTGTTAACTTTATTATTGCGACCTGTCCCAGTCATGATGGAGACATTTTAAGACTAATCAGTCTTAAATCCTTATAATCATAAAGATTGTATTATCGAATGTCTTACAGAATTGATTGTAAATCAATAAATAACAAAAACATTTTTTTAAATTCATCGCTGTCCTACTGAAATATTTTCAACATTAGAAAACGTTTTATATTTGTATCCTACCTATCTGTTACTTATAAATATAAAGGAGCTGTTTCTCTCAAACACTTAAAAGGAACTCTCATTTTTATACGGTTCTCCATCAAAGACGAGCACTAATCGGAAATATTTGTATAATCTATCCGCAACCAAGCGGAAGTACCGGTGTTACACCGATAATGATTCCGCAATTATACGCACGCCTGTGTTGGTTTTTTTAGTCGTGTTGCACAAATTATGTAACTATTTCACCGAGAGTTAATGGTATATTTGTAAAATAGGTGTTTTAATGGACTAAACTACTAATATTAAGAATTGTTATAATTTATAAGAAACTTCGAAAATCCAAATTTTTCTTTAAATTTTCTTGGAAATTTTAGTTTTTTTAACTATGGTTTCAACGCATACGTCAGATTGAAGTGACAGATTATTAAGACAAAACAAATTTGCAATTGAAAATTGCAGATAGGTATTTAATATACTTTACATTGAGATTCTATCATTACATATATTCCAGATTAATATTTACGGCAACACTCTTACCATGTCATCGTCGGCGATTCTTCGTCTCTCAAAATTTCCACGAAATTTCTCTCTAGTGTACAACTTTACTAAAAAATATGCCATCATAATAGCGAATAGCAATGAAACACTTGACAATTTCATGGTTAGGTAAAGTTGACAGCTCGTTATCATGCACAATTGATATTATTTTCTTGTTTCTTTCTCCATTTTACGTGTTTATTTTTTATTTGCAATTCATAGGCGCGATTATTTTATTTTTCTATGACTCATAAAAATAATAATATTTAAAAAAGGTCTGTCAGAACTAGTGACAATCATCATTACCATAAAAAAGATTTAAACACAAAAATAATCTTAGGAATCAATCGGGGCTGACGAGTTCTGAGATATGTTGGATTATAAAAAGATATAAAAATCTAGGAGTTAAAAGCTTAAATATCAAAAATATAATAAACGAATTCTTTATAACTCAAGTGTTTCATATATCAATTTTCCCTCTACAACAGCATACCAGTAACTGCTGTTTATTTTGATACAAAGTCAAGCGTGATGTTCCGATGAGTAACCAGGTGGTAACTATCTTGAATGAGTTACACAACCTGAGCTAGTTTTTGACCGCCTCCGATGCTGCTTGTTATGATGCGGTATATAAAGCAACACTCCTCCCGGTAGGAGCACACTAGTGTACAATATACTATCATAAGAACATGGCACTTAAAGTGAGTTTAATTAAATATAAAAATTTACTGGATAATAGTGGATGTGTTTTCAAATATGGATAATTTGATTAATAAGCTTTTGTTGATATAAAAGTTATATCTGTATAATAAAACTTATTAAAACTATTTTCTGTACCAAGTATGAATGTTACCTAATTTCCTTATTCGATTGTTTCAGATAGTGATATCTTTCTGTTTCGTTGCGGCAGCAACGGCGGCAGCCATCCCAGCAGTTCCACTCACAAAATTGGCATATGCTGAACCAGAGCTTCCCGCGCAGTACGAATACTCGTACTCCGTTCAGGATGACCACAGTGGTGACGTTAAGCAGCAGAAGGAGAACCGAAACGGCGATGCTGTTCACGGCTTCTACTCGCTAGTACAGCCTGATGGAACTCTGCGTATCGTCGAGTATACAGCTGATAAAGAACACGGATTCAATGCTGTCGTGCGCTATGAGGGACAGCCCCGTGCCACCCCTGCCAAAATTGTGCACGCGGCTCCAAGTCCGGTAGCCTACACTCAGTCACCACCTCAAGTTGCGTATGCGCCTGTTCCAGCTCAAGTGGCATACGCTCCCGCTCCCGCTGCTAAAGTCGCATACGCCCAGGCCCCCGTCGCCAATTATTCTCCTGTACCATACGCTAGCGCCGCACCAGTAGCCTACGCACCGGCTCCCTTTACTAAGGTAGCCTACGCCAGTCCAGTTCCTGTAGCCTATCCTAGGCCGGAACCTGTAGCCTATGCAGCTACTCCCGTCCCTCACGTTGCCTATGCTCAGTCGCCGAGAGTAGCCTACTCAGCACCGCTCGGTCACGTCACTTACTCTTCTCCCGCCTATTCTTACCAACATTAGATCTTAAGTGCCATAAACGTTATTTATTTTGTTAAATATAAACACTTAACTATTTCTGCCTTTTATTATTCTACGGTGGGGAAAGAATTGCACAAGGAGGCGTTAAAACGACGTATCCGATATCAAAACGCTTCAAACGAAGTTAGAAGGAAGCGTGCGGGTAGTGTCGGGGAATCAATTGAATTATGTAGCATTATGAGGCGACTGGCTCCAGTTACGCGGCACGTCCGCGCCCCCGGCGGGCCCGCTGATGCATTGCTCTTGACACCTATTTATTCGGCTAGTTTAAGTAGGAGCGCTGAGATCGATATAATGAAGTCCGGGAAACGCTTGCAGTTCCCCCCGGTCACCCTGTGGACCAGCCTCCGCGGGCGGCAGGGTATATCTGTGTGCGTTGTATTGCTCACTGGTAAAAAACGAGCGCGCCGAGACGCCTGCATTAATGATTGCAGGCAAATACAAATTGACAGAATCGAATGGTGAAAGTGCTTGTTACGATGAAATGGAGGGTTTGCAAACGTGTGATGTGAATATTTCATTGCGTTACCACCGCGTTTCCTGTTACGATAACAAGCTGACGTGAAGGGTTGTTCTGGATGTTTTGTTCTCAAAGCTGAAGCTAATGCGACATGACAACGAACCTTTAACGTATATGTAAGATTAAAGATAAAATTATATTGCAACACAGCAAAAAAAACTTTGTATTTAATTGAAAAATTAGTGCAATCAAGTATGGTATTCTTAGATGAATCGATATTTAATACTACCATGTGATAAACCTTAAAAGGTTAAATCCTGCGTGTTAAACAATGCACAAGAATATTTAAATATTATAAAATCATCCGCCTCTCATTATAAAATCAGTATCATAAAAACTATAATGACGTTTAGAGTTAGTTTATATTAAGATTATGTAAATAGGTATAATATTGCCATTAAAAAATAATTGCGTAGACGTTTTATAAATACAGATAAGTAAGGTCAAGTATGCTGTGTTGTATCTGGCTGAGCAGAATAACATCAACCCTTCACACTTGAGGGCGTCGCAAAAGGCGACAAACATCTCTCGTAGATCATAAAACGGGCAGCAACGTTTTCTAAAATAATGGTCTTTTATTACGATTTCTTAGCTGCCTGCTAAGAGTGCAGATTATTACAAAACCCCTTTTTTCGGAGGAGGCTTCCGTCCAGCAATGGACATCTTTTGGCTGAGTTAATGTAGGTCAAGAAAGTAGTCGTCTTAATTTAACTCACCAGGGTAATCGCCTCTGCACCTTGTGATTTGAGTGTCTCACCTAGCTCCCAATACCACCTTCTCAATATCGACTGAGGTAAATTAACGAACTTCAGAAATCTGGAATACTTACCGTAGTGCTTGCTAACATAATATTTAAAAAGTTACCTATCTATTTTGTAATAAAAACATACTATATTTTATCAGGGAGGTTCCCTGAGGTTAAAACAAATGAATGATTGTCAATTGTTATTTCATATCCTTATGTTGTGAGTCATGTTTCACTTTGGCTGGGCAATCATTTACTTCACTGACAAATTTAAAATTAGCCCAGGTGGCTTTTGGTAAAGTATCCATTGAATATATTGAATATATAGTATTTTTGTCATTTAACCATTTAACTGCTTGATTTTTTACATCTAAAGATTGTTTTAGTAGAAAAAATCTTAACATGTGGAATCTTCATACGCTACTGAGTTTTGTTTAGCCTATTTTTTTAATTCATTTAGCAGTTATATCAAATAAAATTAAAAAATTCTATATTGTTAGCCGTGGATTCTTTACAGCTAACTAATAACAAAATCCCGCATTATTGTTCCAACTTTTGGTAAATGCCACGGATAAAACATTCACTTTGCGAATATTAAATGTGTCTAGGGTATAAATACGAATAAATGATGAAAGCTTGCAAATGTTTTGGTGAAGTTTTTCAATCTGCCCACAAAGGGTTGTATCGTGTTAATCTGGCTATTATCGGATGAACTATTACCGCCCCGCCCGCACTCTCCGCAAAGTAGGATAACCATGATAGCCAAGTCCACGTAGGATATTCTTTATTTTACACCGAAAGAAGTGTTTTATTTGTTAAATGTTTGTTGCCCCAAGAACAAATCCGTTTTTGTAATTACAATGACAGATAAATTATAAACAATTTATGTTTTCTTTTATTGATTTGCCAATGCGACTATAATCATTTATACCAGTATTCCGCTTCGGGAGTTTGATAATGGTAGTTATACTGATGTTTTGTCATAAGACCGGTAGCATAATTTTGTTAAAAGTTAATTGTAATTCTTTCGTTTTTGCGATGCCTTCTTTTATTTATTTTTTTTGTACCTAATGAAAGATTTTGTACCTTAAAAGCAAGAGTAATATAAGCCTTTCAAAATGTGCAAAAATTGTATTACTGTCTGCTTGTTCCAACAATTGTACAAGCTTTGGAACACTCTATATATACATTAATTAAGTATGCCTATTTTTTGTTTGAATTTATACACTACACACAAAAGGATAGCGATAAATCGGTGCTTTATTACAACTAAACTATTGCACCTGAAAAGCTTCAGTGATTTGGTCAGTTGGACTAGTAACCAGACTACTGTTACTACAGGTTGAAATTCGTCAACATATTACAGGACTTTTCCGGTAATATTTTGACGAATGGCAACCCTGTCGCATGACGAAGTATTACCCCTCCCCCGCCTTGTTGTACTGTTTGTACAAGCATTATATCATCATTACACCGAATGTTCGGTCCCGTAGAGATTCGTGTTGAGCTGTAATTGCGTTCAACCCTACCACTATTTAGTTTGAGTTATTTTTGACAAAAACTTAATGTGAATTTCTTTTTGTAACAAAATAATATGCCTCTTTTCTAAATCTAATGATATCTAAATATGTATAATACTTCTATTATTATTAGTATACGTAAGTATGACATTTATAACAATTGTAAATTATGTGCCATTTTTAACTGGAGACTCGATTATGTGGACATTGTACGGATTCGCGATTATCCGGATTGTCAACCATAATGAAATAACTTCGTACTTATTTATAATCCGTGGGTACCTACACCAACAAGTCGTTACAGATATCCAATGATTTTTTTTTTATAATTAATGTTCCAATATATCCTTTTATTAAGAACAAAGAAGCTTAAAATATAATAATAATCTTTTGATCACCTATGCGAAAGGTGCTTAACATTAACAATTAGAGTCTGATCACGCTAAACACTGCGCCCACGGCCTCCTCTATGCCTTTGAACCCAGGACCGTCGGTGCAAAGGCAGGAGTACTACCGTTTCACCAAACGATCGTCTAGTTTTGCTATTAATTATTTTTTAGAACTGAATTATTAATGTTTCTCTTAAAATAACAAGCTGTGTACATTAAAGTATAAGATATTAAACAGCTCAATAAAATTTATTATAACTACAAAGTTTTACATTTTGCATTTTCATAAGCTACAATCACCACCGATCGACAGTTGTAGGCTTTACGTCGTACTTTAGATTCTTCTTAAATACCAACTAATTCATTAGGTTTAAGGGAAGATCAGACATCCAATTGTAAAAGTTGTAATCAAGACATGACAATAGGTCGGTGGCAGTCGTGTGCAAGCATTATATTGGCACGCTTTGGACACGTGCGGACGGTTGCATTAACAAGCCGGATGGAATGTGACGGATAGTAGAACATTTTGACATGAGTCGCTTTGTTCGATGGGAAATGATACTGTGGCAACTTCGAAATTGTTCATTAGCTTATTGGTTTGTGAGTTGACAAAATTTTCATGCAACGTTGATAGAGGAATAATCCAGAATTCCAGACAACTGATTAAATAATAAAACTTTGACGAAAAAAATGATAGATATTCTAGTCAAAAAGCGATTGACTTGAACGGTAAAATTTTGTTAACGGTTAGGTATATTTATAATATTTACGCTTGCAAAGTTTCCAGTTAATATCCACCTCAGTGGCGCTTGGAGGTGACTGGGGTTTCCCATGCAACCTCGCTGGGAGTGGGCAAAGGGGAGGCAAGACTCCGTCGGAAACAATTAGGCGGTGCGCAGGCGCGCAAGCTTCCTGCTCTTCGGCTAATTGGAGTATCTCTGCTCCGTTCAATGTATTCCCATTATAATTGACAGGCATGTTGATGGTTACAATACGATTATATTGATATTATGAGACACTTTGTTGTTCTTTGTTCGAGTGATCGTAGCCGGTCGTCATTAAGAGGGGAATAGAAATAAGGAACGGAAAATAATTACATGTATTTTCTCGTTCTTAATTAATAGCCTACTTTAATACCTCCGCATCAATGCTACCAAAATAATCAAATATATCTATATCTATAAATACGAACGTATAAATAAATAATAATATTGTTTCCATGCTTCATAACTCCTACTTCATTTAATATAGCAAACTCACCAAAATAACACGTTGCCATTCATTCATAACCCCTAATTACGAACTAATAGGTCTCCAACCCGGCCACGGCAGCTATTCCCGTGACATCTGCTTGTACGAGACCAAAATCTATTTATTCATATCGTATTGCTAATTTCTGTATAAGGGCTCGCGTTCCGTCGTTTATTGAATTATCTATTCCGTTTGCGGGGACGACCCGAATCCCGTGGGAAGTCTTGGTAAGAACAAATTGTATAATCGTTCTTTTGGCTCTTGAATATTTTACAAGCATAATCCTTTATGATTTTAAAACATTTAATAAGAAGACACTTTCATACATAATGTAAATTTTGTAAGACTATATTTGTAGCAGCTACGACGTAGATACTATAAGGCTACGAATGCTTCTAATACATGCCTTCGTTTTAAAAGAATCATCAAGTATAAAAAGATTTTAATGTTGAAATAGTAACGAGAATTATACCACAATTACATGCTTGAATCATCAAGACGTCCGAATTGTCATTGCGCTACGACGCGTAAACATCAATAGAAAGGCGTTATTAATTTTGCATTTAGTTCATAATTACGTTAATGGCCGTCACAATGGGCTCGCTGAGCAGAGAGCCACTTAATTATGTGGCATTCAGGGCGCGCTGTTTGCACTGAGCAGTCGAGAGATGTCGCGAGTGCTCTCATTGGCTAACCACCCCACAGACTGGGGACACTCCCCTGCCTTTTACGTTACGTTGGCTTTGAAAAGACAAGCTACTTCACTTATTAACTTTAAAGATTGCTAAAGGAATTTTTAAATTAAAGTTAATATGTAGGTACTTGAAAACACTATAATTATTACATTTCATACTATATATTATTTGTTTAAACCAAATTGATAATTGTTTAATATAGATCAGAACCTAAATTATTGCATTTAAATATTTTCATCTTGGTCATCATTATCATCGTTATTATTGTAATCATAAGCAACCCGTCATGGGCCACTGTTAGGCATAGACTTAGCTATCAAAAGCACAGCATTTATAAAAATAGACAGAGAAGTTACCTTACTTTAATAAATCATTAGCTGTGCTTAGCGTGCCTATATCGTTAACCATAAAATAATAGTTAATCTTAAATAACTCCTTTGAACATCAACTATCTGCCAGTGAAACTCCCGCCAAAATCGGTCTAGCCGTTTCTGGGGATAAGGCGGAACAAACAGAAAGGCAAAGTTTTAAAAATTGTTTTTGTTTTAAATAAAGAGCTCTTATTTACATAACATGTATACTGCCATTTCAATTCCGCGTCTGAAGAGTATGCAAAATAAAACAAAATTGGGGAACCTTTGCCTTAGTCGAATATCTCAGTTTAATATTAAAGGCAATTTTATTATTGAACTATATAATAGGTATTCATCATGTGGCAAAAGAATAGTACTAGTTTGCAATAGTCTTATCCACTCTATTATTTTGTGCTGCGGCGGCGGCGGCGGCGACGGAGTTGGAGAGCGGCCCCTATCCGCATTAATGTTATTATTTGGCAACATTTACTAAATAATTTGCTCGTTAAACGGCCGCCGATAGCGCCCCCTATTCCCTAACTACTGTATTGTGCGATTTACCAACGCCTCCCTCGGGACTAACGACTGGATTCAACCAATACGTTTCGACCTACACGTTAATTACTTCAAGTCTTTGTGCGAATATTTGTAGCAACATCACCTTTTGTACGATATGAAATTAATAACGTCCTGTTATTGTATGCGGACGGATTAGACGGCTATCGGCCGGTTTCAAAGAAGACTTATAACTGATGGTTTGGGGTTGATGAGTTTTCGCTAAGCTTCCCAGCGTGAGAGATTGCTTGTAGAGATTGGAAATATTATTTGCTCTCGTATTATGAGAATATGTCTAATAACTTTTTATTTTCTAAAATGAAATCATTATCTGGAAAGCACGGATATATTTTGAAATGAAAAAATCAGCGTTCATAAAAGAAAATTGGAAATAAACAAGCCATTTTCTGTCAGCTGCTATCATGGAAATCTCACCAAATGACAATGGTCGTCAGTTGAAAGTGAAGATAAAAGGTGATTTGCTAATGACTTTCCGAGAATGGTTCCAATAGTTGTCCGACAAACAAGATTTCATTCCTTTGCGTCCATTCCACCAAAGTCTAAAATTGTTTTTAGCAGGTGCGTTTTCTGCCTTTTCACTGTTTAATTCTTTACAAAAATTGCAAATTGGATTGCTGGTATCAACACTGGAGTCAATGGTGTAAAGATTAGTCCAAGTGAAATACTTCTCATATAATTCTGGTACGTTTATCGCTTGGTATATAGTGTATGCTAAATTGTATGGATGCACTCCCCTTGCGGGTATGTATGAACCATTTGGAAGGAACCTGAAAATATATTTTTGGTATAGAAATAGACACAATATTTTTTAATATTTTTAAGTCAATGTGTTATAAAAGTAAAGTCGTAAAATCCGTGTGACTTTTTATGTTATTAAGTATATCTATACCAGCTCTTGATTGTTATCTCGCTAAATGGTAAGCGACAATGCGGTTTAAGAAGGAAACGCGCAAGCCTAGAAAATACATACTCATACATAACATATGTCAAGACATGACTTTAAATATAGCGCAGTTGTACGTTACATTAAACTTAACTTAAATTAAAATAACGTATTATTTTCTGTTAGTGGAAATAAATAAGAGTAAATATTTTTTTATATCAATTAGTCTGTTCACAGTAGTATTCAAAACTATGCGGATCACAATTCTCGGATTCTTTTGAAATAGGATGTGAAAAATAGATAGTGCGTCCCTCGAATATGAAAATTACAGAGTAAACTGTGATTGCATAGTTCGATTGACTAACGATTCTTTCTTTAGGACAGAAAATAGCAATTTTCTGTTATGGAAGAAAAGCTTTGTATTGTGACCTGGTGCATTGTAAAACCGAAATTCACGCGAAGTCATAAGTAGATGTAGCTACTGGTATTTATATATTTATATATATATATTAAAACAATAAATTACTTACTTAGTGTAGTTTGCCCCGCCAAAAACAATAGGTACAGCATAATTACGGTAACCGTGTAAAACTTTTTCTGTCACATAATCAATAGCAAACGAATTTTCAAAAGCCATATAGAAGAAATAATTATTTTTAATGGTTGTATCGCAATCTCCATTGGGACATCTATTTCTTGAACATTTGCCATATACGTCGATTTTCAGAGCATAGTGAAAGAGGTGTTCTTGCAGTCGTGTTAAATAATCGTCTCTGAGACTGTCTGATTCGCAGTGACTAACCAACCATGCGGCTGCCTTTTTCTTTGTTTTCAATATAGCCTTTATTTCTGGTTTGATAGGGTCAGTACTCCTTTCCCACTTAACACTTTGAGCTGGCGCAACCTTTGTTCCGTTTAAAGTTCGTACCACAAAATAAGGCCAAAGTACATCAGAATCGAGGCGGTAACTAAAGGTCCAATTGAAGAAATTCTCGTTATACAATTTGCATACCGGATAATTGTAAGAAGACTCAATCGTGGCGAAAATATAAAGCTGTGAGTTGGTACGTTGCCGAGGAATATCTGTCTTTCGGCTTATTTCTCCGTCAAAAAGTATAGCGTCGAATAAACCAGTGTTACCATTAAATAGATCTTTGTTTTTAGTAAATTTGCAATTACTTACAGAACAGTTAAAATGCTGAATCGCCTTATATTCATTCAGAGCAACTGACAGTTGTGATTCTTTCCATATAAGTATGTATTTGTAACCATCCTCTATTTCAAGGTCTTGTGTTAAAAATATTGAAGTTATGCTATGAACAGACTTCAGGACAATCTGCATGATCCAAGCGTAAAAAAATATACATAAGGTTATGATCAGAAATAGGTAATATGTTTGTTTTGTGTTCCATTTTAATAAATATGCTGATATTAACATAATAAAAAATAAAAAATTGTAAAAAAATATAAAATTATCAAAACATATGTAAAACTGCTACAAAGTAGCCTAAAAAAGTGACATCTATCAAACATGGAAATTAAAAGGAGTAAAATATTTAAAAAGAAGTATTGCAAATAAAATGTTTATTCTCTTTCCTATACTGAAGAAGTACACTTGGACATTTGTAAATTACCTACTGTAAGTAAATTACAAATAAATTACTATTTCTTAAAAGTAAAACAGTGTTATAAAATGTGTTGTATGGTTGTTGTTGCTTCGGACCGGATATAGTAAGGAAATAATCCATAAGGCTATTATGTAGCCCGTGGGAGTATACCGTAACCATAGTCCAAGATTGTCCGCATAGGTGGCACCACTATTACATAAAGACACTTTTAGACAACCTAACAATGGCTTTTAACGCGCTACTAATCCGAGATTAAGATCGTATCTGGACCAGACGCTAAACACTTCACGTGCAAACACAATTCATCGTGAACAGTTATTTTTGAGTGTTGAAAAAAACTTTGTCCGTCTTGACATGTTCGTGATGTCCGAATCTCAAATGTATTGTGGGGACAAAGTACAGTTATTGTTGTCAAAATAGTTCATTGTTGCGGTGTAAAATTTTAAGAAGCAAAAACTCTGGGACAATGCAGTGGTAATTGAATTAAGTACTTTCAGAGAGGTGCTGTGCGTGGTGGAAGATTATTCTTGGGGTGTAAATCAAGCGCAGTGGCGCATGGTGCTCGTTTACGAACAATTGCACATTGAGATAAACTAGCACAGCTGCCGGCCACTCCGAATGGTGACTTCCTGGACATTCTTCAAGAAATTATAATAAAAGAACTCGATTCTGTGGACAAATACTTACTTCTAATACTTATTAATTTTAACCAATAGTTGTTAAATTAAAAAACTTATCTGGAATTATCATATACTAATTTGTCAATAGAAAGAGTGACAAGTTTTATCTGGTTTTTCTTTTTTTGTGCACCGGGATACTTTTAAAGGAAAAAGGTGCAAATAAGTTTTAAAGACGATAACGTAGTTTGCAATCGTTTCATAGCCTGGTTGATAGTTAATAAAATAAGTATAGACAGGCCGGAATCACAGCTGCGAAAACTAACCGGCATCACAATGCGGCGTTAACATAATTTCCTCGCTTGAGCGACGAAATATTTACTCAATGAAATGAATCGCAGCGAAACAATACCATTTGTTTAAAAAAAAAATTAAAACACATGGGCCAGCTTATTTTGCTTCCTTAACACAAATACTTTTAAACTTTAATTTCAAATAAGCGACGTTTCGGTTTTCGTTGTAGATACCTATAGTTAGTCAAATATCAGAATAATTTAGTGTAAACAGTGTTAGTATTATTTATATGATAATAATAATAATTTATTTATTTGTAAAAATATATGCTACATAAAGTACTTATGAGTAAATTTAAGAAATCAACGTAACAATTTGAATCCTCGCATTACGGAAGGCCTAATAAAAAGGCACTAAAATCTTCACAAGGCTTAAGCTTTAAGCTGTTTAAATATTTATGAACTATTTACGTATTAACAAAACAAAATAGCCAACAATGATGGTATTGTAACATTGTTCTGTTGTGAACGAACGGCGAATGTTTTCATTCGTGAACAAGCTATTGACCACTGTTGTAGAGTTCCCTCTTAACGAGAGAGAATGAAGGGGACGAATCGGGGATTTATACAATTAATCGGTGATTAGGTACCACTAAATGATTGTTCTGAGGTGATTAGCATAAAAGCTATTCTGTTATATAAAACGTGAAGAACTTTATTTTGATAAATTATTATCATAGAAAAATACAAAAAAATATCGGTTGACAAGTTATTGCCGTCCAAGTCGATTTTTCCTAGTATTTTTCTATTATAATAATTTGCTAAAAATATATAAAAACTTTTTTTTTTAATTTTGTGTCATGTTATTGATGCTTATACCCCAGCGCTGAACATTAGTCTGTTTTGATCAAGTAAGATCAAGAAAGATGAAGTTGATCCGAAACTCTTTTGTCGGATAATAGTGTGTATTTTTGTTTCATTTTTAATTTGGTTTATAGACAAGGTTTTTGGCATTTTAATTACCGTAATAGTGGTGCCTAAACTATAGTTATTGATGAAATAATGTCCCTGGGCGCAAATCTCATTAAAATACAGTCTTATGTCAGTACAAATGTCCACTAATTTTATTGAAAAATAATTGCGCATTCCATTTAATTTCTTTATAGCAACTTACGACTCATTTAATTTTGCCATTAGTTAGATCAACGGTTAATTTTAAGTTTTCTTAAATATAACAAGACTTACATGAAGTAGCAGTAGCGGATCCAGTGGAGAACCAGTGACAAATCTCAAATTAAATTTATTGCACTGATTTAATTTATTTTATGATTATGATTCTGTTTTGGGATTTGGGAAGATATGCTGATCTATACGTAACCTGATAAAACCTTCTTACTTCATCGAGATCAATCCCTCAAGCCAAAATGTTAGACCGAATGTTGTTCACTATTGTGAAGTAGCCCAAGTCTTTGGAAATAACTCATTTAAATTAACTTTGAATGACTTACATTTAAAGTGAGTTTTCGGTTTACTTTTATAATTTTAGTATCAAATGATGTTAACCGTACTTATTGTGATTGTACTACTTTCACTAAAACTTTTTGTAATAAACAGAAGAACATTGTTCCTGTTTTTACTTCACTAACTCTGTATTATAATAAAAATGTGATAGCGTCATAAAAACTAAGGATTCAATAATGTGGCATTATTAAAGTTGTAGGTTTCCGCGACAATGGAGTTTAGAGAACAGGAAGGGCCACATGGGCGCTAATCCACTTAAGCGCGGTTAGGCCGCCAGCCCGTCACCTTTGTTGACTCGAGTGGAACGTGGAAGTGTGCTTAATTCAATCACAACTGCTCCTGCAATATGCTCTCTGTTAACTGGAGATATTAACATTTTAATTTGATATTGATAACTTCACAGGTAACAGCTTTAATGCACTTAAAACTTATACGACAAAGTACAAAATTATGAAAAATAGTCTAAAAAGATTACTTAAAGTATGTGTTGGTTTTAAAGACCCAACCTATAGATTTAGTAGGTAATTTTACACACCATTTCTTCCGGACAGTAAAATTACAAAACTGATACAATGTACATATATAATAGATTGCTATGATAAGAAATTAAATCCGGATATTAATGTGATCCCTCCGGATGCCTATGATAAGTGTGGAGTATAAAGACCTCTCAAATCAGACAGGATTTCACCAGAACCGATGTGTTTACTTTTTCATTATATTTTAAGTTATTTTTTAGAAGTATTGGTTTTTTTCAATGTATTGATGATATTTTAAAAATAGGTAGCTATTGACTAAGTCATCCCACATATGACAGAAATGTGAAAGTTTTTACATTTGTTTGTTAGGATGATTGTAACGCAATCACGCAATAATGGTTGAACGGATTTGAATAAGATTTGGCACACGGATAGTTTATAACCTAGGTAAAACGCAGTTAACTTTCATCCCGGTACAAATGTTCTACGACGAAGCGCCATATAAACTTTTTGTGGCAAAACGAGCGGCACTCATGAGAAACCACGGGCGAAACTTGCCCAGTTGTGGGGCTGGCTTTGTAGGCTTGAAATTTAAGAAAAGACAACGAAATACCACATTGCTGAACTTAAACTAGCACCATATTGTTACGTTAGATGCCATGTCCAATTAATATATTTGGCATAGTAACTTTACTCACGCTTTTTTTCAGCATTATGCACATAGAGACTGATATAAAAATAATTAATTGATTTAAATGGCAAATTAATTGTTTGTGTAGAAAGACAGACAGATATAGTTAAATTTCAAAAAAATATTAGAGCCTGTTTGCATTTATGTTTCAATGTTTTAATTAATTTTTAACAAATATAGAGTTTATAAAGTTATTATACTTTAGTTAAAATAGGTAGCGCACCACGATTGTTACAAATTGCGATACAAACAGAATTGTGAATTACTTCTAGTAGGTTAGGCAAATAATTTGAAGCTAAAATTAACAGCTTTAGTATTCAGTTATATAGTTTAGGGTGGTATACGCTAGATTTTTCATAAGAGATCTCATCAAATCTTGATTGCTAACATTAGTAACAAAGTTGCATTGCACTCAGATTACCTCTTCCTCAAAATTATGTCAACCTTATCTCGCATGTATCTAAAAGCTCACAGCCGATATCTTTATCTACCCTTGGAGATAAAGGAACTCCTCAAAAAATATTTATTGTGTTTACACAAATACGTAGGTGGTAATCCGAATAAGTAACGCTCAGTTATTCATAATATTAAGTCACTGAGAAAGGGGATGCTTTTTTGTGCAAACCAGACCACGGATTTAAAAAAAAACACTTAATAATATTATTGGGTTCTAATTTCGTTTGTGATTGTTAATCGTAACCATATAAAAGTGTCAACAGTACTGAATAGAGACGCCAATTTGTGTAGTGTTACCTGAATGGAAGCATTCGAGGTTTTCTGTTACACAAAGAGATTGCGCAAAAAATTATGTGAATATCTAATAATAATATAGTCCTAATAAAATAAATAAACGTGATTATTCAAGTGTTGGGTCGAGGTTGGTATTCTTGGAATATTAGCTTAAGTGGTCGTTTAAGATCATTGTGATGCTACACTATTGAGAGAGTCAGAAATATTCTCGAGTATTGTTCTTTCATATGGTCAACTGTAAAAAATGTACTTATCAATAGGTTAGAAGTAATACAACGAAAATTCGTAACAATTTTGCGTATCTCACTTTAATATGCTTTTCTCGGAGACGCGAAAGTGGATAATTAATATGTGCGCATTTCATCTGTTGCTAATCACCAATTTGAACGAAAATTCATTGCAATTGATAAAATTTTAAATTCCTGCTCGATAAATAGGTACGTGATCTAAAACTGTTTTGTATACCCTCTATATAAACAATGTTTCTAAGAATAATCCTGTGCATATGAATATGTGTTTGCTAAAATAAATTGAACCCATCAGTTTGCTCGGTACTGTGCCGGACACGTATCAACTGAGGCAAGACTTTTTTTACTTATATTTTTCTTTTTTAATGCAGGTGAACTGATTGTTAGCGCTTACGTCATTTGATACAAATATTCAAGTCCGAAACTAAAATGAAAAAACCTTTAGATAAATTTGTACACTTAAAGAAGATACATTGTTAAAATGTTATAAACTACTTATTTGAAGTGTTTAACATAAAAATAAATAAAATTACTCTGTTAGGTACTAAGGAAATCTTAAATTTACTGTTATCTAACGTTTAGTAAAATATAATTTTTTTTCTACTAACTTTTTAGACTAACTTATGATAAGTACCTAAGGATATAAAATTTCATAAAAATCTGTGGCCTTATTTGAAAGAATTTAGACTTCAAATTTTTCGACGGCGTTAACTTTATTTTTAGTTGCATATCAGTTAAATTTAACTTTGCAATAGATTAAAAAAAAACATTAATTTCTTAAGAATTAAGATTTTTTTTCATTTTATTTGTTAGATTGATGTGCCCGTAGGTCCTAGTATTACATATTTCAGTACAGTACAAACCTCGCTAAATGGGTAAAGTCTCTGTCACAAAAAGAATCGAGTTTTCGACAAAAATAACTTTTACACGATAAATAAATCTACTACATCGAAATAAGTACCTACCTAACCAAAGAAACTTTTATTCGTAGCAATTTCGTGTGTTGTATTAACTGTTACTTATCTATAATTATTTATTTATAAAGTTACAAATCTTTTAAACACTTTCGGCTAAACTAAAAAGAACAAACAAAAACGTATTTTTAATATCACTAAATTTTTAAGATTTTGTTTTGTTTTGATTTGGATACAAAATTAATTAGTCAAACTGAAGTTAAAAGGGGCTTACAGGAGCTTACACGGCATACAGTATATATTCAATTTCATTCATGCTGATACTGAAACCACCACCTATTTTCCAATTATCATATATAACTATATACTATGACTATTAATCTAAATATAGCAAGAGTAATATATACCTACACAGTATTTCGTACATTTGTCTGTAAGTATCTGTTTGTAGGTAGGTGGGAGCCCGAGGCTTCTGGTAATAAGACCCTACCCTCGCCTACCACCTCTAACTCCCGTCTCCCCACCCCTCTGAAAACAGAGCCAACCCGAAAACAACAAGCCTTGTATACCTCCATCGTACATTTGTAAGGGTTTCAATACATTTTTGGTATTTTGTAGGTCCGCACACAAAAGGCAGAAACGGTTTTATATCCTTTTGTATTTATTTGACAGTAGCTATGCCTGTGACTTCGTTCGGATGGATATCGGAGAATAACAATATGTATATATATATATATATATATATATATTTCATTGTCTTTATGCCAATTCCTTTTCCTTCCAGCCTTCCTGAATTAATAAGAAAATCTTCTAATAAATTTGCCTTCAAAAGGCAAGTTCGAGCATCTCCTAGAAAGCTTATCACAACGTTAATCGTCATTCGTCACTTTCTTACTTGTGTGGGTGTATGTGATTTTATAATTTATGTTAGTATATTTAGGATTATCATTTATTTAGATTTTTTCATAATTTAGTCGCACTCGTGCATACAATTTTCCCCCAAAGATTAAGTGGTAGAGAATGCTTTAAGCTTTCAGTCCATATACTTTTATACATTTATAAATAAACACAGAAATCGTTCGACAAACTGTTTTTTCTTTAAAACACTATAAACTAAAACGTAGGTATTTACTTATTATCAAAAAAAAAATATAGTGATGCTTCCCTAGAAACTTGTATTTGTAACAGGTATGATGAGGAGTATAGTTGGTTATATAATATATCTCGTCAACTGTACGTCTTTTACGGCCCCCATAATTGTTAACATACATTGCGGTTTTATATAAATCGGTATAGAAAAACGAAACGTTTTGTTATGAAACAGTAATGTATCTTAATATCTTACACTTGTAATGTACGAGTTAAGGGTAAGGGGCTAGTTACAATAACAATCAAACACCAATCAATTTTTAGGGTTCCGTTCCTCGAAAGGAAAAAACGGAACCCTTATAGGATCACTTTGTTGTCCGTCCGTCCGTCTGTCAAGACCCTTTTTCTCAGGAAGACGTGGACATATCAAGCTGAAATTTATATCAAATACCAGGTCTACTGTCCCTTGGAGCTCTGAAAAACTCAAGCTTCTAAGCCAACAAAATCAAAAGATACAGCCGTTTATGCCGCAAAATTCCGCAAATTTTCGACACTCGCAAGGGAATCAAAACCTACAGGGTACTTCCCGTGAACTCAGAATCTTGAAATTTGGTACAAAGCTACGTCTTATAGCACAGATAAAGGAAAAATAGCGAAAACCGTAAATTTTTAGTAACATCATATAATAAAAATATGTATTTTACGGAACCCTCGGTGCGCGAGTCTGACTCGTACTTGGCCGGTTTTTTTATATCAAAGGAAAATTAATTCAACAAACCATTTATAAAGCGAGAGATTTATGTCAGAATCTTGGTAAGTGGAAATCTGTGATCTTTGCCTTCCCCTGCGTGAAAAGGATGTGATTTTGTAGATGTATGTACAGTTTAGATCTCAATACGACCATAAAAAATTATAAGCGTTTTCTTCTACTAGGCTATTTGTCCATCCAAATGTACGGTTAAGGGTTTTTCTTTAGAAGTAAATCCTAACAACACGATTCTCGTACACGTTGATTGTACAAAATCATCTATCAAGCATACCGGTTATCTTAAATTACCTTTCCTGTGTACATGGAAGTACAGACAACGCAATATAAAGTTAGAAAAGTTACTTCGATCCGACATTTTTTTTTTATTGGAACGGAGCGAGCGAAGCAAGCGAAGCTCCCATGGATCAGCTTCAATGACGCAATGTCTGTTACGCCATAACTTCCAGAGTTCTTAACCGATTTTAATATTTTGTGTGAAATCGAATTAACAGGTTTAGGACCAAATTGTGACAGAGCCCGAATTTTAAAATTCGCAAAAATTCCGATCGACACAAAAAAATATTTTTTTTTCTTTTTTTGGGTATTACGCTCCGCTCCAATATATGGTGCTAGCGAAGCTTTATGCTTAGCGACTGCAACTTAGAGTAGATCGTTTTCAATATATTGAGTTCAATTCAGCAGTTTTGGCTTGAATAGGATTTCAAACACGCAGAAAAACAGACAGATAAATTATACATTGATTAAAAATTCTTTTATTACTTAGTCTGGGTACCTCAAATTATTTTTTTTGCAAATATATACAATAAACAGACAAGTAACTGTCAGTTTCAATATAAGTATAGACAATCACAGGTACTATTAAAAATTATAGTTGTTTGTTGGTAAGCTTATCACTTGAAAAAGGCTGTATCGATTTTAAAAATTGCTTTAATCATTACATTTTTATCTTGTATTTTGCATTTGAGTGATATCTTAAGTTTAAATATTCAACAGAAAAAAAATGTTTTTTGTGAAATAGCAGAAAAATTACGAATTTTTTCCAACGACAATTTTCACTTCTTTTACTTTTTATATTTTCAACAACATTGTCACAAACAAGTTTACTGACATAGTGAGCATTAAAAAACTAACAACGATCGAAAAGCTTCTTAAAATTCAAGTTATGTAGGCAAAAATACTATAAGAATAATTTAAATTATGGTAGTACTTCTTCTACAAAATGTACATTAACTTTCGTATATCTCCACGAAGATATTGATTCAAACACTCAAACAGATGATTCATGGTTGTAACAAATATAATTTAAGTGTATGTGTAATCCTAATTCAAATCGTCGCTAGCCAAACCCTGATAAGTCTGCAAACGAAAACCTTCGAGTCGGGCATCAAATCGTCGGGCGCATTCACCTACGCGAGGGGACCGGGATTATCTTCAAATAAGCGTATTACTCCCGTCCGCGCCGTGCTTTGTGATCAAAATAGCTACGGCTTCTTACCATAGAACACTCAACAGCCGTACCGAATAACAAACCTCTGCAATTTTACCAACAGTACCTACAAGTTAGTTTCTACTCTGTGGCGTGTGCGTCTCTCTAGTTATACGCTATACTTTCGTTTACTTGTTAGGAAAGCCCCCGGGACCAGTCTGAGTCTATAGATACGGTCTTATTTGAAGATTTAAAGAATAACTAAGGTTTCATGCCGCTTTCCGTCTTTTATTATTATCCTGTAATTTCAGATTAGATTTTGTGGGGACCGTTCGGCAAAGCGTATTCAACTTTTATATCATGTTATTTAAACTGAGAATAATAGAGCATATCGACAGCAGCTTGGCTAATAATGTTTTCTATTATTTAATTGGATTGTTTTCTATATTGAGGACTTTAATAAAAAATGTTCAAATTAGTTTATTTTCTGTAAGTTTAGTGTTTGTCCGCGATGGACTCCTAAACTACTTAACCAATTTTGATCAAACTTCGTAACTATCTGTTATTTGATTTAACTTGAAAGATAGGATAGATTTGATTTTAATTTATAATACAGCAACGCGTGGGCGAGGCAGCTAGTTGTGTATAGTTTTTAAATTCACAAACGGGTTTATTCACTAAGTATTACTAATAAATAAAAAGGAATACCAATATGGTTTACCTTTTCAATAATTTTGATCGAAATGGACTTTTGCTTAGCGACAGTATTACAATGTTAATAAATGTATTACAATGTAAATGTTAGTTTACTTTTGTTTAGTTATAATTAGTTAAACAACAGATTGTTAATTGTGTTTCCTGTAAATAATAACTATCACAACATAAGCCCTGTTCTATATTAACTAATTCTAAAAATGTAATTTATAAGAAAAGAGAAATATAATACTGAATAATATAAAATAGTTATTAGTGACTTATAAAAATAATAAAATAGTTTGTACTTTTTGATTATAAGGACAGAATACAGCTTTTTGGGTCTATTATTTTAAATTATATAAAATTATTTTAAAATTATATTCATAATTTATAAATGAAAATATTTAAAAATTATTAAGATAGGGAAATATCTTAATAATTTCTTCACTCATTTTACTTAAATACTAAACATTTCAGTCAAACGCCTGAAAACGAATTCACCAAGTAAATTTAAATTAGTTAAGCCTGAAAACCGCCCGTCTCACGTTTTTAATCATATTACATCATAGTAATTGAACGTATATCTTTGAAATATATATCATTCCAGGAAAAGAATTTTCCATCACACTTCTGGGCAAAAAATAATTTTCTACTTTTTAGCCCGCTTTTAAAAACGTGGTTTTTAAAAATCTTTTTTCACTTCTATTTTTTTTATGTAAATCCCAGGATTAATCCGAGGATTTATTGAATTTCTTCAAGGATTATATAGGTGTTTTAATTAATTTATTGTGGCTTATCTAACTATTAAATTTATATTTTTTTGATAACTTAATAATGGACTATCATTCATGATCTACGTGTGGTACAATTTTGAGCGTTTTAGAAGCATCAGAAGTGGTTTAATTTTGAGTTATAATATTAGAAAATTTTGGGGACAAACAGAAGCACAGACACGAACGAAAGCAAGTTGATAAAAACGTGGTAAAAAGGAAATAGGTTCAGATTCTAATTTGTTAATGAATATTATTTTGTAAATTTTTCCATCATCATCAAACTTTTAATCCCATAGGTAGTTGTTCCAGAAAGGGAAATATTGTGTTTAACTATAATATAAGAACAAAGTCGCGCATATTTAAATCTTAAGTATTAATTTGTAAAGTACAAACTATTATAAAAATAATAAATAAAAAATATTTAAAAATTTCATATTTTCATAAACATTTTTTCAGTATTGATGCGACAAATCATAGCCCCACTCGACGCCTGAGACAAGAAATTTTGACAAGGCAAGATATAACAAATAAATTCTGAAATAATTAAGAATTACGGTTTTTATCGATTATTTGATTGCTTGTAACAGTATTACATAATAATATCAAATGTTTTTATATTTGATATAGGTACTTTGTTTATACATTTGAAATGACAGAGGAATTAGATTATTTTATAATTCATTACAAAATAGATACCTTCATATACCAACGTTAACTCACTTTCGAAATAGGCATAATACCATTATTATGCCTTATTACTAATAATAGCATTATATTTATTACCCTTATACCCATGAATCACCCAAACAAAGTTGTACGAAACTGGCTGGTCGACATACACTTTTTATATATCTTTGTTTATTTATTTTTTTAATTTATATTTTGAATTTAGATTGGCTATGGTTTTAGCTGTCACGTGTTTTATGATTCGTCAGAAAATTTTGTAAAATTATATAATATCGATTAATTTTCTGTGTTTTCAACAATTACTGATACAATCATTCTCTCACTAGCTAATACTGTGGCATTTCTCCAGTGTAAGCGTTATCATATAAATTATCACGGTGAGGTAGCACGACAACGCAAAAAACATAATATATAATTTAGTTCTTTATTTCGAATATTAAAACTTTGTTTATTCTAAAGAAGGCTTCTGCGCCGTGCATTAAGTTAGTCGAAATCCAAGAAACGTTAAATCAACTTTTCAGCACACCTTCACATTATTCATTTCTGTAATTTTATTATACAGAGGACCAAATTTTATACTCAGAAGAGAGAAATAGGTATTTCTTCTACATCAAACGTATCTGCTCGATTTGAAATTTAAAAGTTTCCTTCCCCCTGGCAAATCGTGTTTTGCGGAGTCGTCGCACAAAATACGTAACTTTCCGCGCGACTCGAACGAGGCTACATCGAATTAGGGACACTGTGTGGAAAACTGTTCGCAAAATATTTTGGTGCGACAAAAGAGGTATTAGCGACATGGAGGGTACGATAATTTTATGCAAATCGCCCGCCGGCGTCGGCTGAGTTTCACGATGGGTACACAATTTGTTTAAGTCGAAGCTGCTTCTGCTGTGTTTGTTGTGAAACTTCGATCGATGAAGTTTACAAAACTGTGCGTTAGCTTGTTTTTGACTGTCGTTATTGGTAATAGGTTGAAGATACCTAGGTACGCGTTTTTATGTATATATTTTTTCTTGTATTTAATAGATTAAATATCGCTTTAATATTGAAAAGACAATATATTCTCTATGCGTTATCGTGATATAAGGTTATGCAAACAAAATGTTACTGTAAGATTATGTTTTACGTCAAATTAGTCGCCTAATTTTATATGGAAAATTATTGATGAAATTGAAAAATGATTGTTAAAAAAATTTAGGGATATGTTAATATATAATTGCAGTAGGAGGTAATCTATTTTTACATCTTCAAGTACTTAGCCAATTTTTGTAGACATTTTAAACTCGTTCATTTTACTAAATTACGTAAAAATATTTCGTAATATTTTAAAATTATGCCAGTAGGTAACAATATCAGCTCAACACCATCGAAATACCGTTGGCCAGTAAATATCGTCATCGTTATTCTGCAAATCCGTGAGATTTGTTCTGTGGAAGTTTTGATTTTATGTAGATTGTTTCATTTCTACCTGGTGCGTTCATTGTTGTTCTTAATTGTGTCGTAAGACGGAGGCGTGCCGCTCCGCCCACTATTGTGTCGATTGTACGCGGTGATCCCTCACATTCACGATAAAAACGTTATAAATTTGAACCTTAACTCATTACAATAAAGTTTATTGTTGCAATCGGAATAAACTTGTTTTGTTGCCCATTGTACACTAAACACCCTGCAGTTTATGTTTGTATTGTTTATATTGCTTTGCATGACATGGGCGTAAGTCGTTAAAAGAACTTTGAATAAATAATTTAATTTCGTCATTTAAGGCCGACAAATAATACGGTCCTAAATAAATAATACGAGTGGTCTTAATAATTTTTCAAATCTGGCCTAAAGCTAATCTATCGTAAAGCGAGTAAGATATAAATCTTTATATATATAATTCTTCTGTGAGTGTGTATGTCACTGAACTCCTCCTAAACGGCTGGACCGATTTGAATGATTTTTTTTGTGTGTGTTCAAGGGGATCTGAGAATGGTTTAGATTCACAAATCAGCCCGGCCGATGTCGCTGCAGACGGTATCTAGGTTATTTATCTATACTGCAAAAATAACAGGCAGGACAACGTCTGTCGGGTCCACTAGTATTACCATAAATCTTTCTTTTATTTTATCTTGTAGAAAAAAGTTAAATGAAAATATATGACAGGATTCAAAAAATTTTAGGTTTCCGTCCCAATGTTGTGATACCTACTTCGTGACTTTTATATCACCTTGCTATTGGCAAAAATATTTCACATGGCTCCTGTTTTTATATTTGTATTACCTAATCTGAATAAAAATTATATATTTTTTAAAAATAAGGAGTAGATTAAGGTGTGATATTTATATTTTTATAAAGTAGTGAAAAGAAGATACTCTAGATTAAGTTGCTTGATCCTTATTTAATAAAAGAAATATATCTTATTGAGGCTTCTGAGTAAACATAACTTCATCGCTTTATCATTAGCATTTTCGCCGTAGACGGTATCTAATGATTGCTTGGTACATTCAGGTAGGATGACCTACCTGCACAGAATCGAAGACAAGATATTTTGTATCGAGATTTTCTCTCGATAAGAGTAGATTTTTGTTCTAATATATATGAATAATACTGGCATCTATAAACGATTTCTTTTTTTAATAATTGTTAAGTTTACCGAAATAAATCACGTAAAATTAAAGTCACTTTTTTTGCAGGGAATTCTTTTGAGTTTGTTGATGCAACGGTAAAGAAGCTAAGAGATTTTATCAAATCTAAAAGCAAGACGGCATAAGGTCGACGAAAATCGAGGTATACTTACAAGGTATTAGTTCGTCCCCTAAATGAGCTACGATAATGAAGTTATAAACTAACTTGTTCCTCTGAGTGAAGAGAGAATGAACTGATATGGCAGACTTGTTATCTGACGTACCTGGATAAAGTGGGAGATTTTTTGTATGATAACCTAAAGCTAATTTAAATTCTTTTAATTTAACATAACGTGTTAGTTGTTGTTGTTATTTAATTTATTTAACAGTAGGTTAAAAAGTAAACAAATAATCTTGTTTTTGCACTCGCTCACCCGATTTGACCCCTTTAGATAATTTTTTGTAGGGTCACATGAAGCAAAAGGTGTACGCTAAGGTTTCCAACAACAGAGAAGAACTCGTCGCAAAAATAATGTCAGTCGGCGAAGAAATAAGAGCCGATTTTGACATGATTAGGCGCTCATCACGCCAGGTGCTACACAGAGCTTTAGCTTGCCTACAAACTGGAGGTGGCCACTTTGAACAATTATTGTGAGACTTTTATTGATTTTGATTAAACTGTTGGTGTAATGTAAAAGCATTGAATAAATAAAAGTTAATAAGAATGTTGTGTTTTAATAATTTTCGGTTAGGGTTCTCTGACCAACGCCTTTTGTGCTTGCGCATAGGCTATGTTCAAACAACAATAACTTTTAAAGTAGTAGACATACAGCTGTAAATTAAATGTTGTATTGTAGCTTAGATCAAACCCTATCAATCTAGTGGAAAAAATAAATGAGTTAATGGGGTTACTTTAGCAGTAATTTACAATAATTAGTTTATTTTCATATTTTTTTAAATATTTTACATGAAATTCAATTGTTTTTTCAAATTATGAACGTAACAACTCCCTGTTTCAAATTTTTATACGATAGACTAGAGTTTTGCGCTTCGAATAAGCCTATTTTATACCATTAACGCCTACGCTTTGGGAGATATGATTTTTTTGTGTCCAAGTAGAGAATATTTCAAGAAAAAAACAAAAAGGCTGCCACATAGCTGATAAGTAGTTTGGACTTAACTACGTAGTATAATTGTGTATTAGCATAGTTGTTCTAACAGACTTTAGAATATCGCTAGTCCATGACCAGACACACTGTATACACATTTAATCTTGTACGGAAAGCTCGGTGTACAAGTCAGACTCACACTTGCCTGGACTTTTTTATGGGACACTAAACTTTTGTCGTGCGGGAAATGAGTTTTTGAATTTAAAAATATGATACCAAAGCGATACAATTTAGTTATAGGATGTCAAGGAATATTTTCTGCAAAAGCAAGGATCCGCTAGAGAGTATCCAGAGACGCTTAACTGCGTTTAATTCTGTTCTCAGTATATATTGTAAAGACTCGTGGGATACCAGGGCATAAGAGGACCAAAGATAAATTAGACGTCAAAACAATGCTTCCATACTTATGACGTCTTAAACTGTAGCGATAGCGAAAATAATTAAATTTGGCGCTAGCAGGGACAACCTCTGCCTTAATAGATTATAGGTTGATTTTGGTATTCTTCCTTTGGTTATGTAAGTTTCATAATTTTTCAATTTAATATAAATAATTTAGGACACCACTTCCTGAAAGATTGACAGCTGTTAGATTATTTGAGTTACATTTATAAGACTATACAGACAAAAATTTTAAAAATATAGTAGTCTAGATTAATACTATAATGATAGCGCAGTAGTTTTAATAAATTATGTAATTAAAAATAAGTAATTAAACATTGTATTAGCGAATTTTGAAGCAGTCCATGTAGTTTTATTGGAGAGCTAGACATTTCTTTGGAAAATAAGGTGGAAACTGATTTTTTTTATTATTTTATTGAAAATGTCTAAAATCTAAAATTTCAACAAATCGTTATGAAATCTTCTTTAAAAATGACAATAGCAACTGCTATTAGACTTATACTTTGTCATAACAGCTAATTTATTACCAAAGACAAATGAAACAAAAAAATTTAAACGCACATTAAGTTTAATGTTAATTACTTTTTGCTGATAAATAACAGATTACTATACAAAGTATAAAACACATATATCAAAAAGAAAAATCAAGTATAAAATACGCAAAATTAAACATTAAGGGAGAAGGAGAAGGTATTTCGGTCTTAACGTCAATAAATTCTTAATATCCTAGGTAGTACCAAGCGCTAACCGATTCCATGAGGATGACGGTTGGATTTCATTCTCCTCACTTGAAAAATGTTGGATTTCCACAACATTATTATTCCCTTCTTAACTTCTTTAATGATAGTATTTTCTACCATGACGCATGAGAATATTAATTTTCACCAGGAGCATAAATTAACGAATTTCACGCCTCAGACATAGAAAACAACTGTTTCTTAAAAACCCTAGTGTAACTCCCTTAAGGCTAGAATTTTCCATAAACTTTTTTTTTGCGACCGTTTTCTTTCTTTCATAGATAAACCCTCTTAATTCAAGTATCCAGGTTTAGCGGTGTATATCGTGCGCTGTTCGTCAGTCAGTTATTCAGGACAAAGCCTTTTATTTATGGCGATATCTGCTGTCTTTTAATAACCTTGCTAATTATATATAGCGGTCTCTTAGAAACATGAAAAACGAGGACATATATATAGTAATATAATATAATTCGCGCTAATTAAAATTCTATAAGACACATAAACAGTTTATTTGATAAGAAGTAATTATGTCATTCTAATAACCTAAAATAAGTATTATCAAATAAAACGGTAGTTTTGTCTTATTACGGTGTGAAGTAATAGCAATATAAGTCACTATCCATTACTAAAATGAAACTAAAGTTAGCTAACTCATAATAACGTAATTTATTTAATACAAACAGTAAATTAACTAAATGATTCACTATTTGTAAAAAATATCGCTGAAGGATCGCTAAACCCAATACGTAAGGTACCAGTTACTGTTTTTCTAGTTTATGTCAAAGTTATTTTAACTACAACTTCAGTGAAGTAGCCAGAAAAAACCTACAACTTTGTTTCCTACTACAAATTCCTTTATGCATAAATGTAGGTATGTTTTTAATCAGCTAGATCAGCCAGAAAGAAAAAATCGGGTTGAGATAAACAATAAAAGTAAACAAGACAACCTCAGACAAGACAACAAATTGAGTAACAGCGTAGACGCGCCTACGGTTTCGTAGCATCATTGTCTCGCTACGAACGGGTAAATATTTCCTGTAATTTAGTTATTCCACGAAACACTGCTTTCTGTATAAAACACAAAGCGCAAGCCGTGGGGACAGTAAACAAAATGGCGCATTTAAATGGGCGGCAACAACATTGTTGGCGCGCTGCGTTACATCGATATCGTTCGCTGCCCTTGTCGCACTTCCTAGCGAGCCCTCTTTATTTTCGTTTCTCATTCACGATCTGAACAATGCACCAAGACTTGGCACTCACTTCTCTAATATAATATCTACTGCAGTTGAAACTAAGCTTATTTTCATTTGTTACAAAACAAGGGTGAATGTCAGCACAATCACATGTGGAACTGTTGCATATTCTACTGTCTCTGTCTCGCTGATAGGGGAGGGGTATTTTTATATTTGCGTCTCGCTCTCGCTTGCTTCTGAGAAGTAACGTGTTGTTGCGTGTTGTGATATCGCTAAAATAACAGGGAAGCACTCGCTACGAAGTTGTCATTTGTAACGGTTTCAGGGTGTAAGGATAGCAGATAAAATATTATTAGATAATTTTATCTTTTTCAAGTGAATGGTTTTTAACAGAACTCTTAACGTCCCAAATGTAATGACAATTGTTATGGAAATATAGGCACTTGTCATAAATACCTACAGATAAAAAATAAATAAATAACAAATAGTAATAAATTAAAAAGATCTGATTGCCTTTATAATATCGTGCACTGGTGCATTTATCCAGAACATGCATGCACCTATGCATGTTGTGCAATAAATACTTAATAATTAATGTATAGACATTTAAGTTTGTTTATTATACATTCTTATTAATTTATATGTATGCAACAAATAAATGAATTATACCGCTATATTAAACGGCTCCTCTAAGTCATTTTAAGTAATTTGTGTTATCTTATCAACATTTAGGTTTTGCTTAGTTCAAAAATCCGGTTTATACGCTTTTGATACCCTGCATTAGAGTTTCATTATGTTAAAATTACAAGACTTTCTGATATCTATAACTGTTAAGAAGTTGACAAAATGTTATTATTATTTGTTTCACAGTAACATGTAGAAATCTTTATGGCAATGGCATAAAAATAAAAAATTAAATTCATGATATTTAAGCTTAGTATACAAAGTTGAGTGACTAAAAGGTATTGACAATATTCTACTACTAGATTAATGTAGACAAAAACTTTTGTCGTAGATCGGCTACACGCTCTAAAGATTGACAAATTTAAATTAATCATTTTTAAAATAGATATTTTAATCAAATGTAGATTTTGGTGAATATTTTTACATAACGTTGTCGATTACCTATAATGTATCTCAAAGAAATATTTAGGTATATTAACTTTACAAAAATATAATAACAATTTTTCTTTAATACAAACTTAAAACTGTATGTAACCTCATTAATCTTAATAGTTCTAATCGCGGGAAGCGTTTTAAATTGCTTACCATACGTATAGCCTCAAGGCAGGGCGCGTGGAGTCGCGAAGCCAGTGGAGTGGGGCGTCGCTAAACAAAAACACGTATACGCAGCAGCACGACGCGCGATTGGCTACGATGGGCACGGCCCTCGAGAGCGTGAGCTCGCAGCCGGTCGCCACTCCCGCATTCGCTTTTCGCGCGCCAACATGTGCAGTGGCGCCGACGGAGCCCCCTGGCCGCTAGGCAAAGACGCGCCCGCGGTTACCGCCGCGGCTCTCGATCACTACCGCCTTCAGCTCTACAATTATGCTGTCGCTGAACGACTCCGCCTTTACCCACCGACCGTCGCACCGTGTTATGGGCCTTACGCACCTCGTCTCGCCCTCTCCATGTCGTTGCTGCAGCAACGTGCGCTCCAGCCTGAAGAACCGAAACCGCAGCACAGCTACATTGGACTTATCGCGATGGCAATTCTCAGCTCTCCAGAACGTAAACTAGTGCTCTCCGACATCTACCAACATATCCTGGATAACTACCCGTATTTTCGGACTCGCGGACCTGGTTGGCGAAACTCTATTCGTCACAACCTATCACTGAACGACTGCTTCGTGAAGGCCGGCAGATCTGCCAATGGAAAGGGCCACTATTGGGCTATTCATCCGGCGAATATAGATGATTTTCGAAAAGGAGACTTTCGAAGACGTAAAGCTCAGAGAAAAGTAAGGAAACACATGGGTCTAGCCGTAGACGACGATGGAGAGGACTCCCCCTCACCACCGCCTCAATCTCCACCACCGACTACGTTGCCTTTGCCATTTTGGGGTACAGGCCGGTTGCCAGGTGGCGCAACAGCTCGAAAAAGGCAGTTCGACGTCGCTTCGCTGCTTGCGCCAGACGACGCGCCGGAGAAACGCGTGAGACGCGACAGCAGCTGTGAAGACGAGCCCGAAGAGGATATCGATGTGGTGGCGAGTGATCAAGAGGAGCGCACCACGGAGGAACCGCCGCAGTATCCTCTCTTGGGCGGCTGGTGGCCGCTCGAGCCCGCGCTACTGCAGCAGCTGCGGCGGCACGCGCCGCCGGCGCCGCCGAGCCCGACCGACCAACAGCGTCCGCCTGACACTTAGGCAGTGTAAATCTAACAACAATAATTGTAAATACTGTGAATATTATTTTTCCTTCAAGCAATCCGACACCCTAGTGAAAAAAGGTTTTCGCTTAGAATGGTTTCTTTAATTCTTGGGCAGTATTACAATCTACGCGCGTTGAAGTCTTATCAATAGAAAATTTCTACAGTGAATGTGCCGTTTTTATCTTCCTAAACAGTTCATCGTAATTTGAAGATGTACTGTAAAAGTTGCGTGTAGGTGGTAACTTAACCCAAACGTAATAAAGTGATGGTTAATAGAGACTAATTATCGAAACTATCTAGTATAAACGTTACAAGTCTGAAAAACGACCAATCGCGTGTAAATTCTTAGCTCTATTTGTACATATAGTAAAAGTGTCTAATCTTCGTTGTTATCACTGATATGTAAACATACTGTTGTTTATTTACTAGAAATTATAAATAACCGTAATGAAATATGAGGAATCTAAACTCTGAATAAATTAGTAAAATCATTGAAACTATCTTTTATTTCATAGTACCCGGCATGTTTTGCAATGCTCTTTTTTGCTAATCTAGTTTTGCTGATTATACATTAAACCTTCCCTGGCATGCATACAACTTAAAAAAGTTTTATCACAATCTTATCAATGGTTTTGGAATGCATATTGAACAAACATACAAACACTGATTTTTATTTATATAGTTAGATGACTGCCGTGTTCATGAGTAGGTAGTACCTTTTTATATAAAATTATTTCCTTATACTTTATGCGCTTAGCAGTTTTTTGTAAGGCGATTTTATCATCGTTGTATTATGTTAGTTTGTACGGACAATGAAGCCACAACCATTATTTTTTAGCTCTATGTGCTAGTATTTAGGTTCAAAATTGAACGGAGAAAAATTTACAGTTTTGTACAGATTGATGCGCTGTTTACTGTACATAGGTATATACAAATTCACTCGGACAAACGAATGTATGAGTCAAGTAAGTAATTTACTCGTATCGATCTAGATTTTGTTGCATAATTCAGAATTCAACGTGTTAAAGCTAATATAAAATTAGATTTATTTCAAAAACTATTTTACACACAAACAATAATAATTGTTTAATAAAAAACATGGGCACGAAAACTTTTGTATTTGCTGCAGATTTCCGACTGACCCTTCCCGTCATTGACAGAGGTACGCGAACGGATACGGATGAATATGAGAGCTCATCTTCATGGAATCACAGGTAGAGATTTTCCAACAACAACTGCTAAAACTTGGGAAAAGAATCTTTCCCACTTAAAATGTAAGCAGAAATTGTGACATCCTTCTGGATGAGTCGCTAGGTCAAATGTTACATTTAGATTTTTTTATATATGCAGTATACCCTGACATCGAAAAATTCTATGAAAAAGAGTTTGATTTGTTGTGTTCAAGGGCAATAACGTGACCTAGGAATGATACTGTCAACGAAATAAACAATCTGATTATTCAAAAAGTCCCCAGTTAAATAAAAAATTAGAAGTCGATTGAAAACGTGACTAACATCGAAGGCACAGTCCATTATCTACAGGAATTTTTAAATTCACTAAACCCTGCTGAACTGCCACCACAGGAATTGACGTCAAAACTCGGAATTCCAATCATTTTTTTCTAAGAAATTTAAGCCCCCCGAACAGTGCAATGGAACAAGTACAATTAAGAAATTAAAAGACAATTTAATTGCCACCATTATCACCTGGTCAACTAGCTCATATGCTGAGGATACCTATGATCCCAACTGATCTGCCAATTTCATTTAAACGGCTTCAAATTCCGATTAAAACATCTTTAGCGTAAACTATTAACAAGTCCCAGAGCCACTAGCCACAAGAGGTCGATCCCTACTAATTTCAAACCTTATTAGTAGGAATCGACCTACGAAAATAATGTTTTACTCATTACGATATCAAATATCGTATTCAGGGAATCCCTGACCCAATAAATTTAATGGCTCATGTTTTGTAGGATCATCATCACTACTACTCACTACATATTATAAAACAAAGTCGCTTTTTGCTGTCTGTTCTTATGTATGCTGTGTATGTATGTTAGATCTTTAAAACCACACAATGGATTTTGATGATGATAATTTATTTCAATTTAATTAATAATTAAATTAAAATAAATTATCGTAATAATTGAAAAGAGATCATCACCGTGTTTTTTTAAGTCACCGATATTTCCGTGAAGATGGCGCATGCAACTGAGCCAATACATAAGTATTTAAATTAATTTTAGAATACTTATGTAAGTGACCGTAAAGTTTAAAACAAAAGACTATTTAGAATTTAAAGAAATTATCGAATAAATAAAATTGTGATTATGTCTATTGCCTATATTAATTTAACCCATTAAGATACTACACGGGCCGGGCTCAGTTTAACAAAGATATTTTTATGATATAGGTATTCTTTGTTTTATTTTAATGTCAATTATATTTTTTTTACTATGAATTACTACAATGCGTAGCTTGAGTTTAACAATACCAATACATATCTGAGTATTTTTAAAAAGTTAATAGCAATTTCTATACAGTAAACACAAAAATGTTTGGTAAATAGGTTTCACGTGATTTCGCGTCACTTTTAAAGAATCTTTTTCAATTTGAATGTATGATAACATTTTTATGTTATTTCCTAAGAAAAAAAACTTTGTTTAATCCACTTATCTGTTTATTTGGAAACACAATTAATTTGGTTTGGTTCCCACGTTACTCGCTATTGTTATTAAGTACTTAAGTAATTAGTGTTTAGTGCTTACAATATTTCAATAGCATTACACTTGTGACTCACAATTACAAAATTGTTCTCACGCAGTTTAAACTAATTTTGAAGCTTCTGATTTTCCGAAAAGAATAAGAAACCCGCATGGGGTTTTGAAAACAACGTGATTTTATATAAACTAGTATTATTTATTTACTGTTCTGGGAAAATGACCACACAATAAGCGGAATAAATATTTTTTTCCGCTTCTTGTATTTCCTTTGTGACCATTAAACGTGTACCGAAAATTTTATATTACTCTTTTGGTAAATTTATTTGAGTAACAATATTTTAATAATCTTATATTTTGGATAAAGGTTTCTATATATTTTAATTGACTGAAATATTTGATCTTAAATATTTATAGCAGGTTATCACTACATAGTATAAAACAAAGTCGCTCGCTCTGTCCCTATATCGCTATGTATGCTTAAATCTTTTTAAGTACGCAACGGATTTTGATGCAGTTTTTTTAATAGATAGAATATTTCAAGAGGAAGGTTTATAATACATGCATAATATAGTAGAGCATTGCATTCCTGCGAAGCCGGGGCGGGTCCCTAGTTATATATAAAACACCGTAAAACCATTTTTAAGCAATCTCCTGTCTTTTCCATCCATAGTATAAGCTATCTTAAAACTGGTTGACAGGTTGTCTGTCCAAAAATAACAACCGCTGGTAGCACATTCAATTATGTTTACCAATATATCGGTTACATTACATATCATCATTTGGAAACAATAGAAGAACATTTCAAAATGTTGTACCGAGCAATTAGAAAATGTCAAATACTTATATTTCTTTTAAAATTATTTAAAAATATATTGTATCTATATATAATTACATTTTATCAGCCTTTATGTGTATGATTTCTATATTTATAACTAATCAATAGCAGATGTTTTTTTTTAACATTAAGTTGTTTTGGAAATATGATTATTTTTTGAAATGTTTGTTTCTGACCAACGATATATTATACCTGCAAAAACAAAGTTAATAACCGAATTTGACTGATAAATTTACCACTATTTATTTATTACAGAACCAGCGACCCGCCCCGGCTTCGCTCGGATACAAAGCTCTACTATATTATGCATGTATTATACATATAAACCTTCCTCTTGAATTACTCTATCATTAAAAAAAAACCGCATCAAAATCCGTTGCGTATTTTTAATGATTTAAGCATACATAGGGATATAGGGACAGAGAAAGCGACTTTGTTTTATACTATGTAGTGAAATAGCAGCAAAACATGTTTAAAACTGCCTGATTATTTAACTTCGAAATTATTTTGATTTTTAGGTTAAGAGTATGATTATATATCTTACTCTACTTCTTTAACTCCTTTTCAATAATCGTGGTCATAAAAAACAAAAAAGCTTTCAAATTATACTAGTTACTTTGATAATGATTTAGAAATTGTATGTAGGTATGGAAAATATTTTATTCGAATTCGTTTAAAAAACCACAATATACTAAATAAAATAAAATATAGGAAAAGTATTTGGAAATTAGCAGCATTAAACGAAATAACATGCTAACCGTTAGGATACCTACTTTAATTCTAGTACAAACATTTGGCGTTTCCATACTTCGGTTAATTTTTCGATGTCTTAAATATATAAATTTATCTTAAACGTCAAGATTCTTTGAATTTTCTCAGACTTAGTAAGTAACAAAAACATAAGCGTATTTCGATTCACTTGTGCATTTCCAATATTTTATGTATTTGTCGACTAATGCACACAGAACCTGCGTAGTGAGTTATCCTTATTGCGTTTTTCTCAATATTCCCTTATCCTATACGTGCGTAGATAACGAACAATAAATGCGTACAAAGTTTCCTAACAAAAGGTTAGTAGGAAGTTACTTAGAGAAATGTTTGTAGGAAATACACAACTTTTGAAAAAATACCCATATTTAAGTTCTTGCCTATAACCAAGCAGCTTATATAAAATCAACTACTAGTAACTATTATTTAGGTATTTATGTATATAGCAATTGTTACATTTCTGTGTTTACAAGACTACCCTCCACCTACAGTTCAAAGTTTCACGACGTGGATATTTTCATTGGTTCCAAAAAAGTATAGATTTCAGAACAATATTAGACAAAATATATATGGCCTAGATGGCAGTGACAACTAATTAAAATAACTATTACTAATATGGGTGTTTATTTGCTTTTGCTGTGAAGGTGGTGAGTACGAGAATCAGGTCCAGTGTTTATCCTTTTTATTGTTTTCCTCATTTTTATTGGTAATAGGTATCTACAGTATCATTTATACATAATATACATTTATTTATTTCATATTGCTTATTATTTATATTACCTAAAGTTGTATGTATGTATTGTAGTATTACTATAGAATATGTATGTAATTTAATTTATAAAATAATATTAATATCCGCTGCACGAGTAAGGCTTCCCTTGGGTATCAATACTTTTTTTTTCTTACTTGGTTTTGTTTTCATTGTAGTTCTTGTGATTTGGAATGTTATCTCTTCTAAAGTTTTTGTTTTGTTATGGTGATAATATCTTCAATATTTCGAGCCCTAATTTGTAAATCGTTGGATAGTCATAATTGGCTTACAAAATTAAATGTAAAAATTGTTATAAGCAATGCTATTTGTGCTGTCTACTATCCCTATTATAAATAAATAAATAAATACATTTTATTAATAAACCATTATTCTACATACAAGACCAATGTTTACCATTAACAAGTTATTATAAATGCGGAAGGACTGATCAACGATAAACTAAGTAAACGCAAAGGCAAGCGAGAAAGGATGGCGTGATAAAGCTAGCTGTGTTATCAAGATTAACCGATCGAAAGTTTGATAGTGTACAACAAAGATGTTTTGCAAATATGCTTTCTCACGGTTATTTGAGGCTTTGTGACAGGTTTGGAGGTAAACGCTACCTATTTCGTTATTTTATGTACTATATTATACGAGTCTATTAAAAGGTGATTCATTTATGTGATTTAGTGTGATTATAATAATACTAGCTTTCCGCCCGCGGCTTCGCCCGCGTGGAATTCGGTTATATTGCGGTATAAAGCACAACTATAAGAAAACTTCTCATTCCCACGGAATAATCTAAGAAACGCGATGTAACGCTGGATACAATTAGTTGTTAAACCAAAACTTAATGGTACACTATATTATATGTTTTCCCTTGTGGAGCAAAAACATGCAGATTTTGGGCATGACCATTTTATTAATGGTCATTGCAAATGAAACCCTTATAGGAAATTGTAGTCTTTTTAATTGAAATGGGAGGTCTGTTGGAATAATCGGAATCCGAGGAATGAGTCATTTAGTGAATCATTTAGCTTCAAAATTTACATGTTCATATTCGCTTGCAACATATAAGTAGACGTAAAAAAAACAGTTTAGACGATAAAATAAATTGTACGTCATCCCTTGGGAATTCCTCATTCTCTGGGATTCATTATCGTATCATTTAGCTTCTAAATTTACATATTTATATTCGTTTGCAATATTTTACCTTGTTTTAAACGACACTTAGCGCCATCTACAATCCATCCATCAAGCAAACAATATTTTTGTTTTTCCTCGGGAATATCAATTTTTTCCAGGATAAAAAGTACCCTATTATTTAATCCGGACTTTTATCTTTACGTCTGCAAAATTTCAAAGCAATCGGTTCAGTAGTTACGGCGTGAAAGCGGAACAAACAAACAAACAAACTCACTTTCCCATTTATAATATTATAGTAAGGATTAATGATATGATTATATTAATAATAAATGATAAACATAACGTAGAATCATTTAGACTTTATACATTAAATAATACGAAGTAATGACGCTTACTCTTTTTCGCTTTTCTTACCGTCTCGGGTTCGATTCCTGGCCAGGTCGATGTAGAATACGAATTTTTCTATATTGGCTCTGGTCTAAATGTTGTGGTACCGTCATTGTTCCTGAATTTCATAACACGAGTGCTTTATTTAACTTGGATTAGGAATATAAAAACTATTTATAACCGCTCGCGACTTAGTCCGCGTGAAACATTGCAAAATTACTTTATTTTTTTGAAATAAAAGAATTTTTCTAAAATAAAAGTAGCCTAAGTTACTCCTTAATACATCAACTACCTGTTAATAAAAGTCCCGTCAAAATCGGTCCAGCCATTTCAGATATTAGCCGGAACAAACAAACAAACAGACAGACAAAAAATGTAAAAAATGTTATTTTGGTGTATGTTCCGTATATATATTCATATGCATGTAGTAAAAAATGGTTATTTCAATATTACAAACAGACACTCCAATTTTATTTATATGTATAGATTAATGTTTTTTGAGATGCGTAGACATTAATATTGTAGGGGATATCTTACGACCCCCTTTATACTTTTTATTAAACTTTATAATAGGTCTACACTTTTTAAACATAACATGACACATATTATTCTTCTGTTCGTTTGTATGTCATTGCACTCCTTCTAAACGTCTGCACCGAAATTGATGAAATTTTGTGTGTGAGTGTGTGTGTGTGTGTGTGTGTTTAAGTGGGTCTCTGCATCGTTTGTATTCACAATTTGCGCTAATCGGCACTGCTATTCGACGGGAAAACGTTTATTCGGCTAGTCTATTATATCAAATATGCCATTTAAAAATTAAATAGCTACTTTGTGTTTTTTTATACTGGAAGTCCCTGAACACCAGAGACACTTAGGTTATCCCAACATTTTGCTGAACCGCAACCACTTTCTTAACATTAAAAATATTACCATATTACTAAGAGACAGCTTTATTTACTACGGAGTTACGTAAGACAAAGATTTATTGAGATAAGAAGAGACTAGCAAACCGAACAGAAAGCTCCTATTAGCCTTTAAAAATGTTTTACGACCGAAAGTAATTTCCTAACGCCACTAAGGTATGACACTACACCATAAGCAGACCACCAAGAAAAAAAACTATCGGTCGTTATCACCTAAACAAAGGTATTAAGGGTAATCTGTAGGAACCAAACAGGCTGCCAGCGTAGTCCCAAATATCTCAACTTCCTGCAGTCTTCTATTCAATAACCCATCCTTGCAACAATGCGGAGCACGGATTATCTCCGATTAAGTAAAGATAACATCGTTTATGCCTCAATTTTGTGTGGGGTATTAGTTGTATTGACTTTTGTATGTTTTTTGTGAGTCATGCGTTTATTAAAATTAAGCAGTTCATCAGATGAGTTACTCCCAAAAATCTTCGAAGAAAATGACTAATGAGAGCAAGTGTGATAATAAAATCAATTGAATAACTTTCACATAACAAAACTTGTTTTATTAGATTGAGCAGTCTTGTGTATCTACAGCTGTTAACACTTATTACACAGCCGGACGACGCTCAGTGGGTAGGCCCGCTACGAGGTGGACCGACGATCTGGTTAAGGTCGCGGGAAAACGCTGGATGCGGGCAGCACAGGACCGATCGTTGTGGAGATCCTTGGGGGAGGCCTATGTTCAGCAGTGGGCGTCGTACGGCTGATATGATGATGATGATATGATGACACAGCACTTTAAGTTAAAATGGTTAAATTTTATTGATAAAATATTCTTAATAACATATACCGACCCCTACCTTCCACTGTTACAAACTTATTAATATATATTATTTTTACTATAATAATATATAGATATTATAGTAAAAATATAAAATACGCAAATTTTTATTCATTTTCATAATAAGCTATTGGTTATGTAAAATAAAATGAACAAATTTCCTTGTGCGAATTGATATGTTCATAATAGCCGTAGTAAAAAGCAAATCAAAAAATCGCCTAAATTTAGAAAACATTGAATTGGAGCTCCCATGGATCAGCTTCAATGGCGCAATGTCTGTTACGCCATAACTTCCCGAGTTCTTAACCGATTTTAATATTTTTTGTGTGGAATCGAATCAACGGGTTACGGACCAGATTGTGACGGAGCTCGAATTTTAAAATTCGCAAAAATTCCCATCGAAACAAAAAAAAATCTTTTTTTTGGTGTTAAGCTCCGCTTCAATATATGGTGCTAGCGTAGCTTTATGCTTAGCGACTGCATCGAATAGTTGTTAATGTAGCAAAAAACAGATCGGCTATGGAAGAAAGTGATTAACGCCAAACAGCCACACACTTCACATTAATAAAATTCTCGAAAATATATTTTACATGGTCTGTCTTCAAATTGTTGATTCGAATGTGTTTTTAATATAAAGCTATATATAAGTTTTGTATTCTGGTAGGATCTAAAACTTTTGGTAGCCAGAATTCATCAAAGCCACAAAGTTCTAACGACGAGTCTGACAAAAGCTCAAGAGAGATGTTCGTCCGAATAATCGAATGAATGCCGCTACAGCCGAGTGCGCTGCGTCTCTATTGTGAATTTGCCTACACGTTGTGTTCAAGTAACTACCTACTAGTGTCAACCAACGCTTCATGCAATTTGATTATTTCTTGTTAACCGATTAAATTTATTATTGAAGCATTAAATTGCCATATTTTTCGATCAAATGAAATTATTACAAGAAAAAGCTCAATTCGGCTAAAGTGTCAGGCGAAACTCACTGCTGGAGCACATTATTATGTAAATAATCGTTATATAAATAATACACATATAAATAATCGTTATATTAAATGATAAATATATCAATTGATATAATATCAAAGCCAAAATTATTTCAATTCATAGTTTCATCCACAAAAACTTATTCATATTAATATTTATATGAAATAAAATAATAATATAATTATATAGAAAACATTAATAAAATGACCATTATACAATATTTACTTTATATCTGTCAATATTCTGGATTAAAAAAAAAGCTAAATGGTATACAAAATAATATTTTAAGAAGTAATAGTTATGATAAAAGTAAATGGTTACGCCAGTATTAAATTCAATTACATTAAAATTTTGGGCACTGTAGGTCTTTTATTTTTATTACTGTTTTCTCAATAATTATTGTAATTATGTATGACAGTTTGTTGCCAAAAAAAAATTACGCTTATTTGTGTGTTTTTAATTTTGATAAGTTTTGTCGACACTCCTAACCTCACCTCCATTTACATTATTTTTCCTTTTCGCACATACCTTGTCCCGCATATTGAAGAGTGAGACGACCGCACCATCTATTGGCAAAGCATACCGCAATGTGGCCAAAATGCGGGCAAAAATAAAAAAAAACTACGGCTAGAAGAATTTCGCAATTTAAATTGAATAATGGCCTATTCGCAAACTCCTACAACAAACTATAGTTTAATGTGACGGTGTCTTGATGTGCGTATGAAGGACGAAAAATAAGGAACGGCTAAGCCCAGGGACGTCCCCGGCAGCCTCCAGCATCTCACACCATGTGGCGGTCAAGGTATCGTGCCCCTATGATTTTCCTCTCATATTTATTGTCGACATTCATTTTCTCATGCCGTAATACAGTCCACTAATTTTAAATCGCCCGCATAACTAGTAATAATGATTATAGTTGTTATTTTTAATATTCTTTGTTATATATGAATGTTATTGAAATGAAATTGTAAAGTGCACGAAATATAGTTACAATATATTTCGTGCACATGTAAAAGGTATTTACCTAAATTACCACCATCATAAAAACCAAAAAATTATACATATTCACTGAAAGCTTGGTTTTGAGTTATTACAAAGTGAAAACCACACAAAAATATAATTGAACAATAAAATTAGTTAAAAACAATACATTGAAATGTAAGACAATGAAATTAAACATAAAATTGCAAAATTTTAATTCAAACTTAATAGATAAAGTTACAATTAAAATTACACACATAAAAATTTAGAAGAACGAATATAAAACAAATATTATCTTTGCAAGAAGTCAACCGAAATGGCATTTTATGTTAAATTATATACCGAATAGCATGGTTGAGTTCGCGTATCTCTACTCTACATGTTAATACAGACGCGTTGCCGACAGAGACTTAACGAGCGCTTTGTGTTGTTGTTTTAGTTTACGTGTGTGTAGGAAACGGAAAGGCTCTATTTAATGTTAGTCTGTGGCTTTTCGCCACTCTAACGTGGTCTACAACAGTAATGAACGTTGCCCAGTTTAATTCAGAATAAATGTAATCGTAATGTGGCACGTAACATTTACTTCTGTACTATATGATTGATATAAAAATGTAGAGTAATTTGGCGACTTTCGTGGTTGAGTGTCTAGCGCAGAGTTTACGTAGCATTTCCTCTGTTTGATTTTCGGTCAGATTAATGGAGAAAAACCTTTTTCTGCGCCTCGATGTTTGCTTTTGATACAAAGCACAAAAGCATCATAAACATATGACTTTTCGCTTTTATATAAATAATAATTAAATAAATAATAATAATAATAATTGATAAGCTATTAAATAAAGCTTTAGTCGAAAATCTATGTTTTTATGTTTATTTATTGTTGTGACAACAAAAAAATACTAATTAATCAAAATTATCACTAAATATATTTATTTTAAAATCATTACAATCGTAATCACAGAAAAATTATAAATCACGCCAACCCCGCTAGTGGTTACCGCGGCTACCTATCTTGTACGTGAACGCGCCCTGCCCCTCGCTTGCCTTGCCACCAAAACACAATCATAAAATGTACATTACTTATCTATACAATATTGTATTAAAGACGATTTTATCTACATAAAGCTTCCTTGATGATAAAGCTAATTTATATTGATTACAATTCGAAACTACCTACTTATATGCCCCCTATATATATGTATATATATATAATCAAATTGTGTGTTAACCTTAACATATGTTTATGTTCTGTCGGCGGCTTTATGTATAAATCTTTCGATTCTATATATTACTTATTAAATTTTTAGAAATGATAATATTACTTACCCTTTGGGCATTTACCTTTTCGTCGACTTTAATTGAAAAATATGTCACGACATAAAGAAGTTTTACTAACCGGGATAACACATAGCCTTTGTCCACCCATAAAGTCTGTTCTAAATATGCTGAAAGAGTTTTTAAAAATCGAATCATCAGTTTCGGAGAAAACCTCCTTCTACATCCAAACTTACACAAACATTACTTCTTTATGATACTAGTATAGATACTTCATAACAGTTATTTATTCCAGCTAGTGCTAGAAGTAAAATCTCTCGAGTATTTGAAGACATTTATTTATCTTATAAGATTTAAAATATGCCTGTAAAAAACAACCACATCTCCTAACCCGCAAGTAGGATTTGAACCCACGACCCTCGTTATCCAGGCGAGTGCTCTGACTGCTGACTTACTGAGACGCTGGCAGACACGTCGAAGTTTACAAACGTATTCCAACTTTTACTATGAGCTAGCATCATTCTATCCATGTTGAACGTTAACTACCTCCAACATCGCAAGTAATTTTTTCAATACCAAACATTCGATTAATATGGAACCAGCTATAGTATAAGATTTAAAATATGCCGACATGCTGAAGCTGGGATCTAGTTAATAACACACTTTTCATGTCTACTTAATGTAATCGCGTATTTTGTGTGTTGCTGATAAATATATTTCTATTCCTTTTCTTAATTCCTAGATTCAAATAAAATAAACAGCAGTCACTCAAACAAAACCTTCATGCCCAATCTATGCAACCATTACGACTATTGAGGTGAGAGTGGTGGCGGTGCGCGGACGTCGATAAAACGGACCACTCCGCGAATTGCCCACTCCCAAATCTAAACGGTACCAATTCCAAGTGTCGACAAAGGTCGACTTTTAGCGGAACAATGAGTGAATGAAGCAAATTACCGCTTTTCGAAACTTGAAAGGGCCCATCGAGCCGCACCGGCTGGCGCATTGTCGCCGAACGGTTTGCGCCTCGAAACAAACGATAACAATAAACAGTAAAAAGGAAAGTGTAGTATTTTGCGCGGGACAATGGCGGCGGAGTAATAGGTGTTAATGCTTTGGAATCGCTGAGCAATCTCAATGCGGTAGAGGGCGCCTCCTGCTGTGCCACGACTCTAACCCGCGCCACGATTATTTTTATAACAAATTCGTTTCTGTGATTGTCAACAACATTTCTTTGCTTAGACTTTTATTTAAAAAAAATCTGATCTCGTTTCGAGTAACAACCTAGTTACATACTTGTAACAAGTATGGACATGTTTTATTTATATAACAGAAAATGTCAAGAAATCGAATCTTTGCCAAATTTGTCTTTACTTTATTAATGTGAAAGCACAAAAGGTTTTGATGCAACAATTTATCATAGACCACAATGAAAATAGTTGGTCATTATGCTTAACTCTTTTTTCCATTGATGTAATATATTAAGGTTCAAATTTATTTATCAGAAGTGATATTGCAACCAGACTAAGAACAATTTACTCTTTGCGCAATCAATGTAAGTACATAATGTAAGTTTTTTATCAAAATATCCGAGTTCGATATAAGTGTTTAAAGTGTACGAGATTTATTGTTCAACTAATAATGACTAAATGTCGTATTTTTGTTTCATAAACGCAAGATATAGTACTTTAAAACACATTTTGTTTGTTCTTAATATTGAATATCCCCCTTTACACTATACTCTTCTTACATCCGAGAAAACGAATAAACGTATCTATATACGTAATAGTCGACTTTCTAAGGTGTACGTTACAAGTGCTAGCCGTAGGTGTAATATGACACCCCATAAAGGAAATCAAAGGCATAATTACACATTGGTCAACACTCCTGCGCAAACTATCAGGGGTACTCCGAACGGCGAAACGATGGTAAACACCAGCAAAACAAACAGACCGCCCGCTATTCGCACTTATGCAGCCCTAGAAGGCCCTTAGGACCCTTACAGGGTCCTCGTGGACTCTTGTAGAGCACTCGTAGAGCAAGGGTTCAAGGAAGTCGGCCATATTATCTGCAGCAGCTGGTGTTTGTTGTCAAACAATAAGTTGCGCCGCTCTAACAACTCCGAATTGATAATTGTTGAATCATGTTGCGAAACAGCTATAGAAAAGGTATTGACTTTGTAGAAATAAAATAAAATGTTTTGGAAAGAAATATTTATTGTTGAACGTTTATTTGTCTAAATAACATTTTTCCCTTATTTCAAATTTGATGTCTGAAATATCTGTTGGTAAAAAAGTCTTAAAATTCACGTTATTTTGGTGAACTATGCTGGAGACCAATTAAACCGAAGCTGTCTTCATTCTTTGTTAGTATTGCTAATGATTTTACATCAGCATTTTAGTCATTTGTACATATATAAGAAGATCAAACATTATAACTTATGAAATAATGCTTATAACTTACAATTATTAGTAATTATCGAACAAAACGTTATATTAATGCCATCATAATTGTTAAATGATATTATTGAAAGTAGTAGGTACATAAATAGAAAATAAAAGCAGGTAATAAAAATATTTAGAGCATTTGAAATACATAACGTGCTTCGTAAATAACAATTTCCTATGAGTGTTTTGATGGAAGCTTTCCGCACGGCTACCTATGTAAGCCAGATGACTGTTTGCAAGTCTGAAAATAATAGATAGAGCTTAACCCTATTTTGAAAAGAAAACTTGAATGTAATTTCCGATAAGGATAAAAGTATGAATAAAACATTAATCGCAATGCTCTCCGGCTGTAATTTCAGTTTTTGAACTTATAGGTTGTAAGTTTTTCACGTGGATCGGCATACGAAAATAATTTTTCTCATTACTAGTTGTCCAGTATCACAAACTGGTCTTTTTATGGATGGAAACTAAGACGGACAACTCAGAAAGATATCATATTTAGTTCTTACACTTCCACGCACATTACACATTCGAATAAAACACTTTTTTACGGATTTTGCGCATATTTTATTTTATATTTAATCCTGACGTTTCGACTCCTTTACAGGAGCCGTGATGATGAAGCCGTCATCACAGGATGACAGTCATGATTACAGTCATCCTGTGATGACGGCTCCTGTAAAGGAGTTTTAATTGACAGTCAGGATGACAGTCATCCTGTGATCACGGCTCCTGTAAAGGAGTCGAAACGTCAGGATTAAATATAAAATAAAATATGCCCAAAAAGGCGTATCTCAGAGATACCGCCTTTTGGCTTAGCACGGCAGTATTATAAAGCTGAAGAATTTGTTTGTTTGAACGCGCTAATCTCAGGAACTACTGGTTCGAATTGTTTTTTTTTTGTTTTGGATTATCCTCCCATTTATCGAGGAAGGCTTGAGGCTTTATAACATCACGCTGCGACCAATAGGAACGAAGCATCTGTGAAAAATCATAATAACAGAAATTGACGCGGATAAAGTCACAGCTAGTATTATATATAGTGGTTAGCACTTTCGGCCTGCAATTGTGGAAGCTAAGTAACTTTCGCAAAAAATGTACTATCAGTTCGATGGTAGTATCGTGATTCGAAGGCAAGTTAAGCATTTGATAACTTCCAGTCGTTAGCACCCGCACTGTGTCCACGTGACTGTTTATGGGCTTTTCCATCTACGTTGTTTTCACGGGGACAACTATTAATGGGAATATTTATAGGAGCGACTAATGGTTTCAGATTAAATTGGGATCAAATTCCAGGATAATAAAAAATTTATGGAATATTAGTGGGTGCCCTCGACTTATAATTAGCGAGCGTATAATTATTTTCGCAAGAAAATGTATCCAGAACCGTGAGTTCCAGCAATCTTCATACTAAAATTCATCCAATCTTTTCAGCGTGAAAACGTGAAAAGTTTAATATTTATCAGCAAATTTAAATTAACATAACGTGCCAATAGAATGGTCTTTTAAACTTATTCGGACCAATATTACTCTACACGTAAATAAGTATTACTGAGTATACTCAGTAATCCTAAGTATATAAGTATACTCAGTAATACTCAATAATACTAAATATAAGTATTACTGAGTATACTCAGTAATACTTTTTTACGTGTAGAGTAAAATAATATGTTATAACATATTATCTCTACTACATAAAAGAAGCACTTTGTGAGTTTGTTACCATATATAGTTACCATAGTTACCATAAGCCTTAGAATGACAGTTTTCATAATCAATTGACGTTACCATAGCAACGCGTGGCCGGGTTATACCAGCAATGCGTGGCTGGGTTAGCTAGTTATCATAAACCTGCAATAAACTGCAGCTGATTATCAATCGCTTAGTGCAATAGTAGCGATCCTACCTTCTGTGTTAAAGTTTCCGGGTTCGAATCCTGGTTAGGGGTTAATGTTTGTGTGATCACAAAAGCTTTTGTTCTCGAGTCACGGTCGTCTTTATACTTATGTACCTATGTGTTCTATGCGTTATTTTTTACCCATAATACACGTTTTGCTTAATTTGGGACTAAAGAAATATTGTGAGTTGTCCGATTTATGTAATAACAAGACGAACCCTCGGAATGTGTTCCAATATATAGTAAATCATGTAAAGATAATTGACACCTGACACAAGATTTTTTTCTACTAATAATTTCATTAGATATAAAAATTAACAGTTAAATACTTGAATACCAAAAAATATAACAATATTGACATAATTTTAAGTTAATTAGTAGCTTACCTTTTTTAACAAATAAATTTCTTTTTCCTCGCAATTTGATTTGTATATTTCAATTGTTTTAATTTAAAAACAATTTCTTTCATTACACTAGTTTGTCCTTATTCTTACGGCCCAATATTTCAGTATCGATATAGTATACCAAGTTCAAGTTTATAATGGTAAACAATAAATATAATTATATGAGTATTATATTAAATTAATATTATTTTATATTGCAGAGTGCTACAATTGCACTATTGTGTTTATCCGTACCTATAGTTTCAAATGATTTGGTATCGCGCAGTTTTCGGAGCAGTGATCCCGGAACATCGGACACTCGAGAAGAATACAAATCATGGTTCAATTTCAATATTTCAGTATCGATATAGTATACCAAGTTCAAGTTTATAATTGTAAACAATAAATATAATTATATGAGTATTATATTAAATTAATATTATTTTATATTGCAGAGTGCTACAATTGCACTATTGTGTTTATCCGTACCTATAGTTTCAAATGATTTGGTATCGCGCAGTTTTCGGAGCAGTGATCCCGGAACATCGGACACTCGAGAAGAATACAAATCATGGTTCAATTTCTATCGAATAAATGGACTAGTGTGAGCTGAACTGCCTGAGAACAGTTCTTTTTAAATAACTAAACTGTACTTAACATCGCAGTGATTAAAGCGTCTGTGATTGTGGATGTTATTTTTATTTTTTTTATTTTTAAGGTTTGTCAACGATTGCTACAATTTATTCTTACTTCCTAAAAATACACAAACTTATCATCTAATTGTACAATCTATTACAGACAAACACCACATGCACTTAATTAAATAGTTCAGTAAACTAGAACAATACTTTATCTATACTTTTAAAATTAAATTGTGTCTTGGTGCAGGTTAATAAACAGTCTTCTTACGTAGGAATATGATATGTCCAGCTAAGAACTGTGCTGATTGAAAATTCTACAAAGCCGCGTGATTGGAGAATTTTGACCGAAATTCGTCTTACGCGGCAATGGCGCAAACAGTTTTTCGACAATGTGGCGAGGATGATGGAAAGGGATTCCAAAATTCACTAGGCCTAATAATTGAGCACAATCTATCTCATTTGTCAGTAGCTTTAAGAAAAATGACAGATCTAGTAGGTCTCGGCGATTCTCTTCGCTCCCGAGCGTAATAAGCGCTATGCTTGGGAGCGACAGAGCCTGGGAAGCAGTCTGCAATTTCTGTGAGGTTGTCATGTCCCAAAAAGAGGCAACAGAACGGCTTAGGGAAAATGACCCCAATGCCGATCCGTGCAGACGACGTCGAACGGGCCGGAGGCTACTGCAAGCCGATCGACTCCTTTTACTAGACAATACGGGAAGCGGGTATAACCCATCTGCATCCCGCGTGAGCCTGCAGGGGCCGGGCTTGGGATACCCGACCTCTGCACTGCACAGGCCTTCATTGACGACGAGTGTCGCAAACGTCTTGGGACGCTCCTTCGTTCGCCGTTCGTTCCCGGAATCGGGGGAATATAGACGAGTCCGCTTAGGGCGGATATCCACCGGCGGGGCCGCGGTAGTCTCCGCAAGGGTTCCCGTGACTCCGCCTGGTGTCATAACTTCATCGAACGACCTGTCGTCTGATGATGATGAGTGGTTTGACGAACCAATGGCACTAAGGTGAATGAAGGGACGCCGTGGAGTTTTTAGTGGGTAGGCCGCGCGCCTAACCTGGCGAGTTTTTATCGAAAGGTAAGTCCGCAGGGGAGAGTCCCACATAACTTCTGCCTTGCTCCCAGCGGCGGTCGTATGAGTAACGCATTATCTCCACGTTAAAAAAAAAATGTCTCGCCGATTCTCTAAACTGCTTAGCCTATGTTAAGCAGTTATCACAGAGGCTGCTTATGTGATCGGTAACTCATATTTAGTTATAGTTTATCAGAGTTCGTTTACACTATTATTTATTGTTAAAATACTTATAAATAACTTTTGAACTTGCGCCACACACTTTTAAGGTAAACACCACATGCATGAGAGGACAAATACAAAAAAAGAACTATGTCTTTAATGATCAAAAATGTTGGCTAAGTTATAATAATTCGTATCTTTACAAATTTTACATATGTTGAAACAAAGGTTAGATTATTAGGTAGGTACAAAGTTAATATTAATTCGAGTCGTTTCCCGTTTTGGATATGAATGATGATTTCGTTCGTCATGTTAAGCTGGCTGCATTAGAAATTGTTAACATCCACTAATCGGAGATCGAAAGCCGAAATCTAACAGAAGTGACAAATTTACAATATTTATACACCTTAACCATATATAAAGAACACAAAATAATACAAGTCTATTATCACAATAATATTTGCGTTATCCTGAAATATCGTTGATTAAGTAAATTAACTTCGCGTTTAAGTTTCCCTTGTGTTTTCTTAATATAACCATCGCGCACCATGTTATCACTAATTTGTACTATTCGCAACCAATATTTATGTAACGCAATGACAGGCTGCTATATAGGTACGCTAAAATTAGTGTAGGTACTAGATTTTTGGCACATAAAAATAGAAGTATTTTCACATCAACTACCTACTTTTTGTGATCTTAATTTTTATTATATCTCATATATGTTATGCATATTTGTCGATATACTAAGGATTTTCAGCACCGATTTCCTGTACTGGTAGCCTAATTTTAAATGAGAAAAGCCATTTCATTTGCTAGCTATAGTAGTTAAAAGGGATTAAGTCTATACTCCTCACATATTTGAGTAGATTTCTGTGCTGTTGATTTGTTTGTGACAAAAACAATGAAAGAGTGAAAGAAAGAAAAGAAAGGAAAACATTTATTTGGGACTCAAACACAATAACAAAAGATTTATATAATTAAAAAGAGTAACAACTTAAAAAAGAAAGATACATATAAAATAGAAAAAAGGAAATTAAAAATAAATACAAATATGGTGTGTCTGAGGCCAAAGCGGATGACATATAACATAATAGTAATTTATTAATAGTGCTATTTATACTCGACATAAACACGGTCATTGGCAGAATCGTCACGGACTAAGATGCAACCCTAAACCACGAAAATAAATTAATATAACCTTCAGACTACGTCAGTTGAAATGTGACTTGCGCTGCAAAATATGAGATTCAGCTATGTGTATTTACTTTATTTACTTTCATATCTAAACAAAAAAGACAAGCAATCATGTCATACATGTAAAAAATATGGACGGCATGCAAATAACAAATAAAACATCAATTAGGACGGGGCGTGTGCAGTGATGTGTATACTGTGTACCACTGTGTAGCATTGTGTGTTATTGAGAGTCGGCGGCGCGGAGACATTTAATTGTGGAGCGCCCCTGGCGAAGGAAGCTGGCAACAGATGCTGATTGCGGAGGCCTTCCGGGGAGGGTCGGTTCGTTTTAGACAATGCGTCTTTAGCAACACATCAGCGGTTGCTTGGTGAACTGAAAATAATCTATGATAAGAATCCAATTTGTTCTTTATGTACGAAATTTTTTATTCTATGTCTTCTCAAACAAATTTAACATATAATGCTGTACATACTTACAATATTGAATATATTTAAAATTATATAAAACTAAAATTACAATTAGTTTATTAGGTTGACATTTTTATTTTAAGTCCAAAACTTGGTCGATATCAATTAGTAATATTTGAAATAATTTTCAAGCTTACCTAGAATTTTCGCCATAAAATAATCACTTGAAAGTGCATACAATAAATAACACATATCAATGCCCACGATTAAATTCCTAAGTGTTTACCAACAACAACGGACCACCGAGTCGCCGCCAACACTGCATCAAATCATTAAAATATCCGTGGAGTTATATCGGTGCGTTGTTATTTTGTTAAACACGTTCACTTTTTATTCGATCATTCCTGAGAGACGTCACGTTGAGAACGATGCTTGTTTGTTTTACCACTAATACTGTCAATAGATAGTGATACGGATAATTTACAAAGTTATGGTTTTATAATTCATTATAAAATACTAAAAAGGCCGTATGACAGTCCGTAACGTTGAAGGGAAGGGATTTACTAAAAAATAGTTTTTATTATTTTAACAATTACTAACGAGTTGAATTAACTACACAAGTACAGATATGGATTTAAATGATAACGATAAACCTTTTATTCTGTTGTATTTAATGGATATATAATTCTGTTAATGATAATTTTTACTCATCGTAAATTTGGCTGAACTATAATAGTCACTTTGACGTTTGGATCTACCTTTAGCCATTGTAATAACGATCATTTAATACTTAGAGTGTATATCGTGATGAGTTGTCGACACATTTTAGTACGCTACCGTTCAATATCAGGGTGGAATGCTATATAGAGTAAACAAAAACTTCCCTAGGAACCTTACATACGCACAGGAGTCCTCCACGAGGAGGAATAGATTTCTTTATTTGGTCTTTAGAAAACCATTTAAGAAAATAAAAGGTATCCCTTGTTTTAATCAAAGACAAGTTTTTTGCCAATGTTTTGCATAATGGTAACATACGTAAAGAGCTTGGCAAATTTCCCTATTTGTATATGACACGTTGTTATGTTAATAAACACAATCATTCTCATTCTACGCGTTAGTGTTACAAAAACCAATACTTTTGGCGTAAAGTTTGTATACCTTTTTTAAAACGATGATGAATCACCCTTAAATAATGTAAACCGTCCTTTAGTAAGACTTTGAGCTTTACACAAAAAATGACCTGTGAATATTTTAAGTATAATTATGAACACATAATTTCTTTTTTGATCTTTATCTATTCTACAACGATAGTCCTAAGAAAACCTCTCGATATAATGAAACTAAGGCTATACCTACCAAGGTCTTGCCTTAGTCTCATTAAATCGGTCGGAAAAAAGGTATGTAATTCTACGCTAAGACACTCACCGAACCTCGACGGAATGGAGGGGTATATAACAGCGGTTTCAGTTTCTGGATATGCCTTGCCTTGTTATTAGCTGTTAATTTATAAGAGAATTCTAATATCCTTGTCAAACCGTGCCGAATCTATGAAGAATTTCCACTTACTAAAAAAATACCTTTTTATATCCTTAAAATAATATAAATATAGATAAATTTTGTTTCAGAGGAATGATTTCTGTTACTTTTGATAAAGTTGCAAAAAACAATTCCGTCAAAACTGACTGTACTTTATATGCGATATAAAAAAGCACTCACTTTAGACACGATAGCGTCTGTGTTGGTTGAAATGATAAATAAAAGGACAAACAAACAATTATGTCCACTTAATTGAATAAAAAATAAATGATTTGATTGTATTAATTCGTCATCATAAAGGCACATAACGTTATGACGTAGTACATATTTATTTACTCTATGAGAGAGATTACTTTAGATTAACATTACATTGACAAAAATCGTTTCACACAAAAGTAGCTATTAGTCGAAATAGTCATTCTAAAAATAAAAAAAAGTTAAATAGAAATACTTACGGACTTACTATAAAGTTTAACAGCCCTAATGAATACACGCCAATGGCACATCCCTAACTGTGTTGCTCACGTATGTTGTTTTATTGTGTAGGCTGATCCTGTCCCATGATGCGCGTGAAGTTTGAAACTTACCCGGCCCTCGAGTTCGGGGAACTTTTCACCCAAGTGTTGACTTTGTCTCGCTGACAATGGGACCAAACTCTCGCACAGGCTGAGGAGATTATTTTGAAAGGGCCAGTGTGTGCCTAGATGACTGGCCATATTTGGATTACTCCTAATGTGATGCCAACGTCTAAACAACACATACATAACCATATGTCCATAAACTGTCAAATATTTTTTACTATTGAAAGGAAAATAACACAGAGACAACGCAATACAGAGCTTCTTAACTATAATAATATTAAATTAAGGACTGTTTTAAACAGAGTAAAGCTTCGACATTGGAATATATAACATTTCGAAAAGAATACATAAGACTGTATGTAACATATGGCCACACCGTTGTTGCAGTTACTGTTACATCAACCGATCGTTGAAGTATATTAGTTCATTGTATGTAAATCGATAGGTATGAATACTCTTTTTCTCAAATCAGAATTCGATATGTTCATATGGGTCTATGTTATCTTAAGTTCTTGTTAAAATGAATAGCTGTTCGAAAAAAACTAGTGTTGAAAGATATAAATAAAAACTCATCTAATATAATGAACAGGAGAATTTAAAATATCAATATAAACATTTATGCATACTATAATAAAATGTTTACCAAACTATCTTTCACGTTAAATTACTTGAATAGGCATTTATTGATTCAGCAAGCCCGAGCATGTTTGCATTCCCATCAATGTTGTTGCTTGTGGATTCTCAAAAATTCCAGGTAAATCGTATCTCTAAACGGCTTGCGATAACAAACACGGCCCCTGGACACGGCAGAGGCAAACACCACAAACATTATCGGCGGCCGAAGATTTTTTCTTAATTACTGAAGAGACACGTTTTCCACTCGAACATTACGTAAACAAAGTTCAAAAAACTCTCCCATGGAGAATATCGGTAGCTCATTAATGGAGGAAAGTTTTGGCCAAATATTTGAGTGTTCAGGTACAATCATAATTACCGTATGCCGGAGACAAAGACTGGTAGTGGATAGGAGATCGTGTTTATTGAGGGAGCAGAGGGGCTCATTAGAAACACATCGGACAACATGTGTAAATACGCGTGCATTGAGACGGCGCACAAACATCTTCAGCGGTCGACGGCGGAGACGCGGCGCACGACGCACCGCTTGCGACACGCCAGGAAAAATACTTATACGCATAAAAATTTCTACAATTTTTATGCGTATAAGTATTTTTCCTGGCTTTCAGAATCCCCATACATTCTTGTCCTGTGACACTACGAAAGTTATATGTGAACAGAAAACTTTGTGAATATCTCTTTTTAAAGAATTTGCGCACACGGAGATTATGCATATACAGTTTATATAGATAAAGGAGTTCTAGAAGTAAAATTTTATATAATTTATAGCTCATAACTACAAATACGTCTAATACAATAAATCATTTCTTATTTACGTTTCAACTGATAATGCCAAATACTAAAATAGTCTGTGGTGACTTTCATCTAACATAGACATCAATGTCTGTTGTAGATGCACAGACACAAAACTTAAAAGTAAATCATACAAGAATAGGAAATAATTATGAAGAACAATTTTTAGCAAAAGAATCTTAATAATATTAAGATGCAGCATGCAATAACACACTAAATTTTACTCAAAATATGAAATTCTATTCAAGATATCTAACACTAGCGGCCGCCCGCGACTTCGTCCGCGTGGAACATTGCAACATTACTTTATTTTTCTTAAATAAAAGTAGCCTGAGGAGTAATCCTTATTACATCAGCTACCTGCCAATAAAAGTCCCATCAAAATTGGTCCAGCCATTTCAGAGATTAGCTGGAACAAACAGACAGATAGACAGACAAAAATTGTAAAAAATGTTATTTTAGCGTATGTACCGTATATATATATTCATATGCATGTAATAAAAACGGCTATTTCAATATTACAAACAGTCACTCCAATTTTATTTATATGTATAGATTAACGTCACAGTAAAATATTCGATAAAAATAAATAAATGACAGCATAAAATGTCAAACAAGATAAAAAATCTTTTCAACATTATTGTCGTTGAAAGTCCTACATTTATTTCATATATGTTTTTCACCGATTAAGAGTACGAAAAAGAAATAAATAAGAAATAATTAATTATAGAAGCTTTTAAAATATTTTTTGAGATCATCATCATCTATTACAAAACGCTCCCGTGCTTAAAAGGTAGTCCATGTTGCATGAAACCGGTCGACGAAAACTTTGAACAGAGGCCAATCCGAAGGCATATCAAATTACTGTACATACTCGTATAGTAAACAGTACACAGACATATCCACAACTACAATTGATGAAAGGAATATGCAGTATTTCAAGAAATCTAAGTCAATATCATTTACAACCAGGTTATTCGTGTCTTACGTAATTTTTTTAACAAAATGTAGATACTTGTGCTTTATCTAATTAATAAATACCACTTTTTAGTAGCAAAACCTACCTGTCACAATCAAATCACTTATGTAATTGTCTCTCAAAATTACAATTTTAAATAATAGCTATGTTAATATTTGTAAGCACAACTATTCTCTTATTCATTTACTCTCAGTTCTTCAGATTTGTTGAAAACATCGATAAATTTAGTCGACTCACCAGACAAAAGCCAAATCTACACAGTTATTAATGCTATAGCTCACGATTTCTTTTGCGTATGTGTTATCTTAATCTACTGTCTATGATTTTCCTGTTTCATCGGTGTTTCGTGATTCGTCTAACAGCATTAGAAGATAAAAAATTTGTAGTGGAATAAATTTCAATTACAAGTAATTGATTTTCAGAGAAATGCTGTTGTCTAATATAAGACAGTAAAACGAATATAACAATCCACTAGAAGAGGAAAAAAACATAGAGTAATACACACCAAATTATGCTTCTAGTGTTGTAAGCTCCAGGGCTACCGCTAACCTACAGGCGACCGTAAACTTGATTGCAAAAAATTGTTAAGTGGCTCTACAAAAATTAGGTCTTGGGAACGTTTATAATCGTAACTGTTCTTATGTTACTATTGTATTGTATCTAACAAACATAGTCATAGATAGGTATATGATTTGGAAACTTATTTGAATAAACTTAACTAGGAATTATTAACTTATCTTAGGAGTCAGATGGGATACGAATTAACAACCTCTCACTATTCGGGAAAGTGGTCTTCCATTAAAACTACCTAGACAACTGTTAATTTTTTTAAGAAATACAGTCTTAAATAGTAGTTAAGCGCCAGCTTTTCATGCGGAAACTACTACCTAAAACATGTAATGTATTTACTTTACAAGTACCAAACAACCGAGTCAAAATCTAAAAGAGTTTTTTTTTAAAACAATTATTGTTGTTGGTTTCAAGACCCGCTTGACCCTTGAGACAAAATAAAATATCTCTGTAAAAAGCTTTGGATATAAATGTAGTATAACTTATACTATATTTATATCCAAAGCTTTTTACTTTTTACTTTAAATGGTTAACGAACAAAAAATATAATATCTTATAAAATTTAATTCTGCTTTTACATAACAATACTTATACCCAAAAAATCATATGTACGCTGCTAGTAATATTTGTACTCTATTGATAATGGAGTAGTATTTTTTTAAGTTTATTTTAGTCGCTTTTTAAGTTATTTCTAACCGACGAACATCTCTTACCAACCCAACAGTCAATAAAACAAACACGTGTAATACAGGTTAAAGGTGTTTTATGTTGTAATGCAACCAAACTTTCTTTATATCTCTGACCTGGATGAATAGTTTGAAACGCATAGCAAACAACTCGATCGATTCAAGTGCAAGGTTCATGTCGAGGGCTCTCTGGCGAGCCTGGATCTGTTTGTCTGACCGTATATTTATCTGCTTCTTGACACACGCTATTTGCTTTGGCATTCTTTCGGTAGAGAGCCTCACTTTGACCTCTGACTGCGTACGGGTGATGAACTTTAAAGTTTATAGAAATTTTAAACAGTTAGTACGCTGAGTGCTTGTTTTTTTTTATGTTAGGAGGAGTCCAAACTTTTTTAATGTGAGATGAAGTGATTACTTTCATAGAACCGTAGGTCGTACCGGATTTTCTGCTTGTAACCACCATCGTGGAGAAAATATCTTTACTATACAGAAAACGGCATTAAAAACGTCACTGTCTGTGTCGTTTTCTATATTTTATTTCTCTAAAGTAGTCGCAACAATTGTTCAGATCCAAACGAAGCAAAGTTTCTACCTTTTTATAATGAATGGGGGCGTCTCAAAAATAGGGTTAATACGGAAGTCAAGAGGCATCAGTAGGGCTATTCGAAAATATCTTATGCTCCGCGATTTTTTGTAGTTTTCGAGTTATGTTATGATTAATATTTTTGACAAATCTAAAATTACAAGTATTAATTAGTCACAAAAAATAAAAGGTAAATATGGTAGCTAATAAATATTTTGTTATTTAAGCAATAATGAGCAAGCTAACAATATTAACACATTACAACGAGAAAATGCTAGGTACTAGCCTTTTGGCACCTCTCACTATCAATGGTGAGGTTTCATCTTTTTTTTATTTCCAATATTTCTTTTGTCTCGAATACGTTTTAGTTTAGGTTCATAGTTTTTTAAAATTTTGCATGTAGTTATTTAGCTAATGAATATTTGGTATTATTCTTTTGTAATTTGTATAATTTCTAGCAGATAAATAGGGTTGTATGGAGTTTTGTTTGTAGTGTGTGTACGAATATGTCTAACACACACATCTCTTCCCATATATAAACTCATTACAGGACTACAATAAATGAGTTCTTGATCGCAGTCAGACTTATCATTTACACCCCGAACCGGCCACATTGCATGGCGACCCTGCCAGTGCTGCCTGTCGGCGGCGCTGCGCAGACGGTTATTTAATGAGAATAATGTTAAGAATATTTTAATAATTTTTTGGACAATTAAAGTGATATGGGTGAAATATATAAAACTTTAGTACTTTACATAAATATGAACTATAATATAATGTTAATCTAAATATCAATTGATAATACTTAAATAAATTCTTCAAATTAAATAATTTTATGAACAATTAATAAAAATAAACTCTAAATTAATAAATGTGAAATAATTCTTCGTTGCCGCGTACTGTGTTGCTGCTGTGATGCTGATAAGGTTGGAGATGAAAAGCAGGGTGCCGGGAGACGATGGTGTCGGATGTGGACCAGCCGGCAGATGATAGTGTCAAAGGGGGTCGATGCAGTAGGGAGCTGAAGAGTTAACCAACGGAAAGTAGCCAACCAGAGGACTTCGGACACGATTTCAAATTTTTAAACATTATGTGGAATATTGATTTTTTTTTCCCGCTCTTCTTAGGAGACTCTAATTTTGGAATTTTAATTTACTTGTGGATAGTTTCATTTTAAAATTTTGGTCTTTGGTAATTAATTATTACTTATATATTTTTGTTACGGTTTTACTTTAAAAGTTTTGAAGAATTTATTTTAAATTGATTAAAATTTTATTAAGTATTTACTCTTTTTTTTTAAACATGTTTAGGCGTAATTATTATTAGTATATTTATATAGTATAATTAATATAGTAAGGAAAGATTATTTCTAAAAGCAGATAATGTTTTATGGCTTGTTTTTATTTATTTATGTAACTTAGTTTCTCATTCATATATAGGTAAGATTGATTGCACAGATTATTTCCTCGTCCATGACAGATTTTTAAATTATGCTGGTATTTATTTTTGTTTTTATTTTATTTTACAGTAAGTTTTCCGGCGATCGATCGTTGATGAAGGTAACTCTTATTTTGCGTGTATAAAGTTGTGATTATTTTAAATTGATTTTATAATCTTATTATTATACCTAATGGTTATTTTTTCTTGTGATTCTAAAGATTATTTTTGTAGCTATGATGTTTATTCAAAAGTAAAAGAAAGTAATTTGTGAATTCCCTTTTCTTGAATACATTTTTATAAATAATTCTTTTATCGATAACATTTATTTAGTTTTATATGTTAGGTTTAAAGTTTGGATTTCGTAATTAATTAATATACATAGCATTCAATGTGAACGACATTAAAATTGCTGACATAGCAACACGTGTGATATTGTAGCAACGAACTAAATAGGTATCATTTTTGTTAAGACAAAAGAATTTAAATACCGTTTGAGTGATTTTTTTTTGTCGTAAATTATTTAATGTATAGTATAAATAAAGTTTTCATATAAATGATTTCATAAGGTTATAAACGGCATGAATAGGTAGAAGATCGCCTTTTTTCTCTTACAGGACACTAATATTGACAATAAATTTAGGTAGGATTTTTAAAAGGTAAATAAGTAATCGTCTTTTATCTCTAAATTAATATTTGATATGTACTTATTGCTATTCATTATTACTACATAATATTATATTGGGCTATGAAATTCAATACTATTTTTCATAATGACGTATTATTTGTATTAAACTATTTTTCAATGGATTTGGAAAACATCATTCAACTTGTTTGACTGGTCAAAAATTTTGAAAACCAATTTTAATTTTAAACGTAACTGATTAGATAAATTAGCTAAAAGACTATCTTTTGTCTTCATTTTAATGGGTATACGAAATTCGAAAATTCATTTTAGTGTCTGTTTATCAATTAATAATCGAAAATAGTGATTAGGTAGCTATTTTGATACTATTGAAAATATACTTGATTTTAACTAATAATGTTCTTATTCTATTGTTTTTCATTTTGTCCAGAATTTGTAATTTCATTAACTTGTTCGAATTTAAAATTTTAATATCTACGCAATTTAATAAGTATCGGTACTTAGTGATTTAAAATGTGACAAAATTTCTAATTAGAAGTGATGCAATCATATTGTTTTGATAAATTTAACGAACAAGGTATTGGAATGTAATGTGTTGTATTTCGATATCGGTAGATTACAAAGAGGTAGCGCAACTACATTTATGCAAGTTGTTATTTAGATGAAGCAGTAACATTAATCTTGTCGCAAAATATCATACGAGTTCGCTGGTATTCGCATATAAAAGATTGTTTTAATAGGAAAAGATAATGAGTATTAATTTGGTGGAAAATAAAACTTTAAGGAACTCACTCATTAATTTTGGATGTGGAAGTTTATGTTGAGGTATTATTGAGATATATATGTTTGTGAAAATTATACTTAAATGTGGTTTGAAAGGGAAAAGTTAGAGGAAAATTTTGAAAGATTAGTCAATGATTAGAAATAAATCGAAGGAATAGGAAGGTTAATGTACTCGTAGCTGTATTAAAAATCTTTTTGTAGCTTTTAGTTTGCAATTAGGTACAGTATGGTTTAGGTAAAGGTAATGTGTTGCGTTTTTTTTTATGTAGGATTTGAAATGATGATAAAGATTCATTTATAGAAGTTAGGCGATATACGGTTTATAAAGTTCCACATGCGATTGGACTGATCACCCAAGAGCGATGAATCTTTTATTTACCTTATATTCAATTTAGGATTGTTAGTTTATTTGATAGGTTTTGGAATGAAATGGTTAAGATAAAAGCTCGATTATACGGTACACATTAAAGGAGAGGTACTATAGGGATCAGGTCCATCAGTTGCATCAAGGTGTGAACGAGATTCCCCTTTGAATCCTGTTTGGAGACCAAATTAGTATGTGTCTTAATTCATGACCCTATTAATAAAATGGTACATACGTGGGGTGTCAGATCCTTCCATTCGATCATGGTGCGAACGAGATTTCCTCTGTGAGATAAGTTGGAGTCTAGAGACTTAAAACTGGCCCCATCAATGATTAGGCTGTGCGCAAAGCCCAAATGGCACAGCCCAAATGGCACAGTCCAAATGGCACAGCCCATATGGCACAGCCCAAATGGAAGTTGTCCATTTTTATATTTTGTATTATAATAATGAAGTCGACTATAAATAAATATGATAAAATATGTACCAAATAATTATGAGTTAAATAAAAATGAAAGTACGCCGGCGCCGGGCGAATTATGATTATGTGAGTACCTAGTAGGTGATGTGAAATGTGTATAGTGTACCGATAGTGTAATTATGAAAATAAAGTTATAACGAGCAAGAGTAGGATTGAAAGTGAAGAAAAAATATAGGGATATTGTTATTGACACAGGATAATTTAGATAAGAATATTGAGACATAGGAATATTACAAAATAGGAGGTTATGTGATAAACAAGAAAGATTTGAGATTGTTTACATTAGAAAGATGATGAATGATTATAATTTGATGAAATGGTTTGAAGAAAGGAATATTTTTGTTTGTAAATGATGATAAATAAGATATATGAAAGATGATTTTTTTTATTAAAAGGGTAAAATTAAAGTGAGGAATGATTTCATAATGAAAGTTTCATTTAAGTATGTTAGCGAAAATAAACTTGATGTCAAAGTTTTATTTGTGACAGAAGAATAAATAAGTAAATAAAAGTAAAGTGTTTTAAAAGTTCAGTATTTTATTCAGTTACTTTTTTTTTCTCAACTATTGAATAAAAGAAAACAGTAATTTTTTTTGAAGGGAAAATATATAGTTTTCATTTTTATTACGAAATAGGAGCCTGTGCAATCTACTTATACCAGTATAAATTGAAATTACATGTATAATGTACTAGAGTAATATAATACTATTATTGTAATGTCTTTTTTTGTATTTGAAATTTAATGTGAATTTTGAAAATGTTAGTTTATCAGCAACAGTGACATTAGATAAATAATTTAATAATTACTTAGCTTAGTTTTATTACCAAGAATTATGTACAAGGTAGTGTGTGTGATTTGTAACTTATGTACACATACTTATATACGTATAACAATTAAAATGTAACGTAAAATTATTTGAAGTTAAATCAAATGTTGAGTTTTCTATTAAAATACAATTAAAATTTTCCTAAGATGTCATTTGTATCAAATGAATTTTATATATTATATGTAATAAATAGGTAGTACATACATGTTTTGTTTAACAATAATTCGGTAGGTATTTCAAAATATGTTCATGTTTCAATGTATTTTAAAGTAAATAACTTTATTTTTATCGTAAAACCTCTGAGTCTATCTAATAATTTAAATATGAATTTATATATTCCAAATATTTTAAATAAGTAAATTTTGTGTTGAAAAATAATATTTGTTAATTGTTTAATCTTCGAAATTTGTTTAGGACGAAAATGTAGTATACTTATTTAACTACTTACTTCTATCAGAAATTTTAGGTAAAATAACTTACTTACTAGTTTAAAAAAAAATCTTTAACAATTTTTTTTTCTTCTTTTTTAGGGGGGAGGTGTAGTGTGTGTACGAATATGTCTAACACACACATCTCTTCCCATATATAAACTCATTACAGGACTACAATAAATGAGTTCTTGATCGCAGTCAGACTTATCATTTACACCCCGAACCGGCCACATTGCAGTTATTATTAAAGAAAGAGGCACGAAATTTAATACGCATGCTCATGGACAATACCTACCTATAATTTCTGTAACTAATGAAAATGCATTTTTTTCTACTCCACCAAACAAGGTGATCTGTGCCCGATCGGACCGCGGTCCGACAGATTTTTTTTTTGTTCCCCGGGCAACTCGGCTCCCTCCGGAACCGGGGGAGGGAGGTGTTGAATCCATCATGGATACATCGGGCGGCCGAGAGGTTATGTCAGACTCGTACTGTCTAAACACCACCTAGTAATACTAAGAGTTAATCTTGTTGCCTCATGTAGCGAGCAATATTATGTGCGGCGATATATGTGTCGGCGCCGCGCCGCCACATCACTCCCCCTGGAATCGGAAATCAGAGGTCTGTGTGAGAATAGCGGTCAATGCTAGAAAGCTTGCAAGTGCTAGTGTCCTACCGAATGCAGAATCGAGACAGGTGGGATGAGGCCGCAATGCCCGATGTGCAGGAGATGTTCCAGTCTTCAGTGGGATAAGACAGGTGGAGAGTGAAGTGTTGCGGCTGACAATTATTATAAGGCTGTGAAGAACAGATCGAGATGATGTCGTCCAGTGCTACCAAGGAACCAGGTATCACCATCAAATGATGCCGCGATGGACCCTAGAGGCTTACTGTGTGACTGCTGAGGGTGAGAAACGAGGGGTGACAGTTGGGCCGCTATGATGAAGGTTGCATAATCACTGAGGGAAATAACACAGAAGGCCATAGGAAGAAGATCTTTGTCCTCGGAGCTAGGTGATCTCGGCCCGGGGACCCTTGTAGATCTAACTTTATATTCCTATTGTAAAAATGGGATTGAAGTTTGTACAAAAAAACACCTCTTTTAAAGTGAGTGAGGTTTTTAGGTATTAAAGCTTTTGGTTATCAATAAATAGAAAATAGACCGGTGAAACAGTTTGTATGGAAATAAATAAACGCATATTTTAGCGTTTTGAGAAATTTCTGCTCACATTAGGTTCAAATAGGGGATGATGTATGGGTGTTGTGTAATTTTTTTAGTTAATTTAGGTATTACATGCTACCCCAAAATATACCTTGAAATTGAGATAGAAAATTTGTACGGCGAATCCACAATTTTCCAATGTCGGGATATGATTCTATTAATATTATAAATGTAAAATTTCATATATTTTTGCTTCGATGTTTGGATACTTAATATTGCTTTTCAGATTTATATAAAACTAGCTGACCCGGCCACGCATTGCTTTGCCGACTGCAGCACCATCTGCCGGCTGATTTGTGAATCTAAACCATCCAGGGCGCCACCCAAATGCATACAAAAAAAAATCATTCAAATCGGTCCGGCCGCTTAGGAGGAGTTCAGTGACATGCACACGTACAGTAGAATTATATATATATAAAGATTTGGCACACAGATAGTTTAGTCCTTTCTAGAAAGTGCAAATCGCACAACCCGCGGGTGGCAGCTAGAAATAAATAATTATAGATCTCTACGCAGCCTCCTTTGATTTACTATAACAAAGGCGACGCGGACAAAGTTGCAGTTCATAGCCAAATTTTTATACTGACATAAGGTCCATAGATTTTACGGAGTTTATTTGAGCCACAACATGGGAGTAAAATAATAAAATATGCACAAGTATAATATTATTTCTTGTTCTGAATTTAAAGAGTAGTTTTGCAGAATAGTATTTGTTTTATTAAAATATTTTTATAATATAATACACTGAAACAGTTATTGAGCCAGTACCAAAATTCCGAACCATCGCATTTATGTTAAGCGGTTTTGAGGTCAACTTTAAAATCAATTTATTATTCCCAACTTATAAGTATATCTTACCATTACATATTTAATTAAGCTGAATTCTAATTCAGCTATAGTGAATATAAGGATTTTAATGCTCTAGCATTAAAATCCTTATATTCACTATAGAAAACGCTAAGCTAAGTTCTAAAATACGTAGATTTACCTTTGTTACTTACAATATCCAAATTTAGCTAAGTAGTTTAGGAAGTTTCTATTACAAATTAGTAAAACAATATTTCATACATGAGTAGATAGTATTTCTTCATATTTTATGTATATGTGTATTTATAATTTTAAATTGCAGATTTCTTTTTTTGAAGATTCAACACATAAAACTGCTTACAGTTTAAGTCCAGTGAAATGTCCAAGTAACATCGACAAAAATAATTGAAGAACGCAGATAACATCTAACTTCCGTGCCATAATACCCCACCCTGTGGAGGTTCCTCATCAGATATTCCAGCTCGCCGCAAATATAACACTACCACATAGTGACGTAACGTATCGACGTTGGCCGGCGGCGCTGGCTCCCGGCACGTAGCGCGTCAGACGCATGTCGTATTAGGTTAGTCAGCTCCGAGAGAGAGGGTGTATGCAAATAGCCAAGGTACCTATCATTCCAACGAAAAACATTTCGAGTAATAGAAGAAAGAATAACTTGCGTAAACAGTTGGATGTACTCTCTTGTATATTAGTTACGATTTTTTTAGGCAATTTGAGCAGCAAGCGTTGGAAGAATATTATTATATCCTTGTTGTAATACATTGATGTTTAAACAATGCTTAGCCTGTTGTGTAAAAAGACATGTGCTGCTAAACACGTTTCAATTGATGCCAAATCCATATAAAATATCCTGGACATATTTACATTTATTATCATACTACATTATTAAAAAATATGTTTTAATAAAAAAAAACAACCCGAAACTTCCAGATGCTTCACCCAGATGTTTCACATTATTTCCTACTTAAAATATATTATTTATACTTAAAATAATACATGGGAAAGAACATAGCATGAAAAATATGCACAATATTCATTCTGATCACAAATAAGGTGGCTCCTGTTGTTATCCGTCGCATATTGTAATTAAATTAGCATAGTAATTAGCGGTTTATTACATCAAGTTGTTTAATGGGTATCTACTCAAAAAACAACTCAGGAAATAAATTTAACTTTTCATTTCATACAGTCACGGGACGCCTGGCAAATATGAAATTATTTTGTACAAGTAATATGCGTAAACGAACAGATTAAGACATAAACTAAATAGGGCAAAATGAAAAAATAAAATTATACGAATTTTTTTCCAGAAAATAATGATGTTTCACGCGTCGCCACACCGTATACATAACTACATATAGACTGTATTCAAGCAAGCTTCCGTCATAGGGACCAGGGATGTTGCGAATATTCGCATCCGCATCCGCATATGCGGAACTTCCGCATCGATTTAGACATCCGCATCTGCATCCGCATCCGCATAAATCGATGCGGAGCTGATGCGGATGCGGATGCGAAAAGAAAGAAAGAGGAGGGGCCGGCGAGTGGCACGTGTCGACCGAGTAAAAGATTGAAGATGATACGTGGGTACCACTGAAAATGTTTAGAACTGACCAGTTAGAAACATTGCTAATGAAAACTTTTTCGAATTTCAATTTTAAAATCTTTGGTAATCTAATGTAGTGTATTGCATTCATTTGTCATTTGTTTTGTGAATTGGCGGCAAATCTAACACTCTTGTTACAAGTGAAAATTAACCTAACGCGAGAAAACTTTCGTTTAATAATTTATTATGACTTTCGTTATGGGCTTACTCAATAACAAAGCTATGATAGGCTGCGAATAGCATTTTTTAATGAAGCCCCATCTCGTGCCACTATTTACAATTGGTTTAACGAGTTTAAGCGTGGACGTATCAATCTCAATGATGATCCGCGTGAAGGACGTCCTTTAACAGCGACTACTGAAGATAACATCAGTACTGTGCGACGCATGATAGAGGATGATAAGAGAGTGACCTATCAGCAGATACGGGCAAGCCTAGGCATTGGTATGAGTCAAGTTCAAAAAATATTACACGAACATTTAGGCGTCAAGAAGCTTTGTACCATATGGATTCCCCATACTTTAACCGACGGCCAGAAACACCTTCGCATGGACTGGTGTCGGCAAATGTTAGATAAGTTCAACGGCGGTGACTCAAATGCTGTATTTGACATCGTAACAGGTGATGAAAGCTGGTTATATTGCTATGAACCCAAAACCAAAAGCATCAACTCAGTGGGTGTTTCCTTTCGAGGATCGGCCAACTAAGGTAAAGAAAGGTAGAAGTCAAGGAAAAAATATGATTGCCTCATTCTTTGGTCGGAAGGGTCATTTCGCGACAGTTGTGTTAGAAGATGGAAGGACAGTTACTGCAGACTGGTATGTCAATCGCTGTTTGCCTGTTGTTTTAGAAAAAATTCGACAGCAGCGCCCTCGAAGCAGGATCCTCCTTCACCACGACAATGCTTCAGCGCACTCCGCAGAACGGACTGTTGAATATTTGACTATGGCAGGTGTCGAGATAATGAGTCATCCACCATACAGTCCTGACCTGGCGCCCTGCGAATTTTATTTATTCATAAGAAATAAACATAAAATTCGAGTTATTCGCTTTACGAGCCCTAAAGATGCTAAAGAAGATACCCCTAAGGACGAATGGGCCCACTGCTTTTCTCAGTGGTTCCCTCGAATACGACGATGTGTAGAGGGGAACGGAGATTACTTCGAAAAACAATAAAAGTATTGGCAACTTCCTTCATTAAGCCGTTTTTATTTTGACGTGACAACGTCTTATAAATTGGTTTGCCGGGTGACACTTCAAGAAACTGCGTTACGCTCCGCTCACGTTATGCGCTTACAATGAGAGCGAGTGAGAGGCACGCGTCCCTTCCACTCGGGCATGGTTAGCCCGCCTAAGAGCGAGAGAGACAGACATAAAAAGTGGAAGGGACGCGTGCCTATAAATTAATGTTTTAAATATAATTTTTTGTATAAATAAATGTTTTAAATTGTTACTATTATTTCATCCTTCTTCCTACTATACGAATGAAAATTCACATTAAAATTATTTTACGACTCAAAGTCGTTGTCACGTAAAACTTTCGCCCGTATACCGACTTTACAGGCAACCAACCAGTTTTTTTTTCACTTAGTAACTACTTTAGTAATTCACTCATTACTTTATTATTAAACCAGCTGACCCGGCCACACGTTGCCGTGGCTCAGTTATTATAATTTGTTTTTATTAAAAATCAGCAGCTCGCGCGTTCTGAACCCGCGCAATAGGCAGCCTTTGTGATATTGTTTCATTGGTGGGAGGCGCCCGACGTGACGGCACAGTGGTGGCATGTGCGTGAGTTGCGGGCGGTACTGGACAGTACTTGGACATGGTAATATTACTTTATTTTTCTATTTTATTTTTTTTAATAAAAGTAGCCTAACTTACTTCCTTATTACATCAGCTACCTGCCAATAAAAGTCCCGTCAAAACCGGTCCAGCTATTTTAGAGTTTAGCCCGAACAAACAGACAGACAAAAATTGTAAAACATGTTATTTTGGTGTATGTACCGTATATATATTCATATGCATGAAGTAAAAAACGGTTATTTCAATATAACAAATCGACACTCCAATTTTATTTATATGTATAGATAAAGAAAGGATAAATATTTCTGCTTTTTACCCTACCAAACCAACACTTAAGTTTTTTGTACAGTTCCGCATCCGCATCCGCTTCCGCGGATGTGAGCCTCCTAAAATCCGCATCCGCATCCGCATCCGCGGATGTGAAAAAAATTACATCCGCAACATCCCTAATATGGACCAGGGATGTTGCGAATATTCGCATCCGCATCCGCATATGCGGAACTTCCGCATCGATTTAGACATCCGCATCTGCATCCGCATCCGCATAAATCGATGCGGAGCTGATGCGGATGCGGATGCGACAAGAAAAAAAGAGGAGGGGCCGGCGAGTGGCACGTGTCCACCGAGTAAAAGATTGAAGATGATACGTGGGTACCACTGAAAATGTTTAGAACTGACCAGTTAGAAACATTGCTAATGAAAACTTTTTCGAATTTCAATTTTCAAACTCTTTGGTTATCTAATGTAGTGTATTTCATTCATTTGTCATTTGTTTTTGTGAATTGGCGGCAAATCTAAAACTTGTTACAAGTGAAAATTAACCCAACGCGAGAAATTTTCGGTCAGTGATTTATTATGACTTTCGTTGTGGGCTTGCTCAACAACAAAGCTATAATAGGCTGCAATTAGCATTTTTTAATGAAGCCCCTTCTCGTGCCACTATTTACAATTGGTTTAACGAGTTTAAGCGTGGACGTAGCAATCTCAATGATGATCCGCGTGAGGGACGTCCTTTAACAGCGAAAACTGAAGATAACATCAGTACTGTGCGACACATGATAGAGGATGATAAGAGAGTGACCTATCAGCAGATACGGGCAAGCCTAGGCATTGGTATGAGTCAAGTTCAAAAAATATTACACGAACATTTAGGCGTCAAGAAGCTTTGTACCATATGGATTCCCCATACTTTAACCGACGGCCAGAAACACCTTCGCATGGACTGGTGTCGGCAAATGTTAGATAAGTTCAATGGCGGTGACTCAAATGCTGTATTTGTGTACACATCGTAACAGGTGATGAAAGCTGGATATATTGCTATGAACCCAAAACCAAAAGCATCAACTCAGTGGGTGTTTCCTTTCGAGGATCGGCCAACTAAGGTAAAGAAAGGTAGAAGTCAAGGAAAAAATATGATTGCCTCATTCTTTGGTCGGAAGGGTCATTTCGCGACAGTTGTGTTAGAAGATGGAAGGACAGTTACTGCAGACTGGTATGTCAATCGCTGTTTGCCTGTTGTTTTAGAAAAAAATCGACAGCAGCGCCCTCGAAGCAGGATCCTACTTCACCACGACAATGCTTCAGCGCACTCCGCAGAACGGACTGTTGAATATTTGACTATGGCAGGTGTCGAGATAATGAGTCATCCACCATACAGTCCTGACCTGGCACCCTGCGAATTTTATTTATTCCCAAGAACTAAACATAAAATTCGAGTTATTCGCTTTACGAGCCCTGAAGATGCGGTGAAAGCGTACGAAAATGCTAAAGAAGAGACCCCTAAGGACGAATGGGCCCACTGCTTTTCTCAGTGGTTCCCTCGAATGCGACGATGTGTAGTGAGGAACGGAGATTACTTCGAAAAACAATAAAAGTATTGGCAACTTCCTTCATTAAGCCGTTTTTATTTTTCTAAACATTTTCCGTGTTACCTAAGTATATTGAAGATTAACAGAAACACGAAAGACATCGTGGCTTCTCGAACAATATCTCTAAGTACCGAAAGAGCGAAGAAAATGAGAATGACAGATTTCATGGAAACAGAACGGAACGACTAGAGACCTCAGGTTACAGGACGTCAGTCCTGTTTAATTAGTCATCTTACCATGATGCTCGATTCATAAAGTGATGTTGAGGAGAGTCAGGAAACACCAGAAATTGTCAGCCCTGACACAATTCACAAGAAGGAGTTACTTACTTTTCGTAATAAAAAAAAATTGAATAAGAGTCCTCTTAAATGGTGGAGTGTTAATTAAAGTGAGTTCAAACTGTTACCTAAAAAAGCACGCAAATTCTTATCAGCGCCACCAGCCAGTGTTCCAAGTGAACAGTTATTTAGTAGCGCAGGATTAATACACGAACCCTTGCCAAACATACTGGAGTCCGAAAAGGCGGCCATTCTACTTTTCATTAAATATAATGCTCCAATATTTTAATTTCATTACTAAAACAATTAATCAATAAAAGTAATTCACCATTACTTTATTATTAAACAAGCTGTGACCCGGCCACACGTTGCCGTGGCTCAGCTCAGTTATTATAATTTGTTTTTATTAAAAATCAGCAATAGCCCGCTCGCGCGTTCTGAACCCGCGCAATAGGCAGCCTTTGTGATATTGTTTCATTGGTGGGAGAAGTGGTGGGAGGCGCCCGACGTGACGGCACAGTGGTGGCATGTGCGTGAGCTGCGGGCGGTACTGGACAGTACTTGGACATGGCAATATTACTTTATTTTTCTATTTTATTTTTTTTAAATAAAAGTAGCCTAACCTACTTCCTTATTACATCAACTACCTGCCAATAAAAGTCCCGTCAAAACCGGTCCAGCTATTTTAGAGTTTAGCTTGAACAAACAGACAGACAAAAATTGTAAAACATGTTATTTTGGTGTATGTACCGTATATATATTCATATGCATGAAGTAAAAAACGGTTATTTCAATATAACAAATCGACACTCCAATTTTATTTATATGTATAGATAAAGAAAGGATAAATATTTCTGCTTTTTACCCTACCAAACCAACACTTAAGTTTTTTGTACAGTTCCGCATCCGCATCCGCTTCCGCGGATGTGAGTCTCCTAAAATCCGCATCCGCATCCGCATCCGCGGATGTGAAAAAATTTACATCCGCAACATCCCTAATATGGACTTCCCGCTGGTTTGTATGACTGGATGTCGGACTTCCTGATAGATCGGTCGATACTAGTTGTCATTGATGGTAGCTCTTCGGACCATTTGGCTATCAACACCGGCGTCCTGCAGGGTTCCGTACCTAAAAGGAATCCTTTCAACTTGACTCCTACTTGCCGAGGTTTATCCGTGCCAATCACTGAGCTTGAGCTTCTCGGCTTCTCATTGGCATCAACTGTTAATTTTGGCTCTTTCATTGAGATTAAGGCTAACTAGCTTTACAAAAACTTGGTATTCTGGCGAAGGAGAGAAGGTACTTCATGCCGGCACAGTAACTCAATCTTTACCAAGCGTAAGTTCGATCATGTATGGAGTAGTGTTCTCATCTTTGGGACGGTCCCGCCCAATACCAGCTCCAGACGCTTGAGCCATGAGGCTCATCGTCAATGACGATCTTTTTTATAATAAGCTCAAAAGCCTTGAGCATGAACGGAAGGTAGCTAGCTTATCCGATTTTTATAGGATTCGGAGAGTGCTCAGTAAAATTTGTTCCGCCGTCTCCACTTTTTTCATCGGACAACCAGACTTATAAATAGGCGCCACCGTCATATGGTTGATATACCAAAGTCGCACTAAGCGTTTTGGTTCCAAATTTGTGATCCGTACCGCTAAAGAGTCTACGCGGAACACAAGAACTCTGTTTCTGAGTCTGTATTTCCTGTAAAATACAATTTAGGGGTCTTCAAATCACGATTGAATAGGTCTTCTGGGCAGGAGCGTCACACTCGTGACGCGTCGCCACGGCATGCGTTGCCACGCCAACAATCGGTTTTACCCGCGGCTTATTTCTATTTCGGTTTTATTTCTATAGATGTTTCACATCAAAAACAAAAACTAGCAAGTAAAGAAATTTAATATAACTTTACCCCCCGTTTAAGCGGGTTATAATGGATTCTAATAGAATTCTACCTCCCGTATATATGTATGACAATGAAGACGATCTATGTGAGCGTGACGTACTCTCGGAGCAGGAGTATTCTTATAATTTGGCTAACATTCTTTTAGCGAAATGATAGTATTCCAAGCTTACGGGACGCCTCGGGCGGACTGTTTGTGCGCCGGTGTTTGTTATGTACTGCCCGCTTTACATAGCACCGAATGTACTCGCAGGTGAATACGCTGTGCTTGTTTTTAAGGTTTCTTTTCTGAACTGAATATGCTTATCGTTGTTGGTGGTAAAGGAGGTTCGTTATGTAAGTAACAAAATGTTTTACGTTATAGTTAGGTACAAATATATTTTATATAGCCTTACTTAAGCAAAATAATAATAATATTAATATTTGTTAATGAAATCGTTTATGCATACAATCAACAAGATCGAAATGAGTTAAATGACTTTTAATTTTATTTTCAGCAAGTAATAAAACTATTTTTATTATTAAAATTATTAGCTTTGGCCTTGCAATTGTGGCATAAAATATATTCTTAGTAAAATAAAAATATATTTATATACATAAATAAGTAGATATAGATAGCTAGGGATGAGGTCATTTAATTCTGAAGTGTATAACTGGATGTGCTATCGATAGTACCAAGCTATTACTTTCTTTTGTGTAATTAACAGTCTCATGTCTGATTTACACCACTGACTGACAAACATCATGATAACTATGGTTTTCTGTCCACCCAGAGGTCACCTTCAACATACTGCATTTTATTGATATGATTTGTTCATTCTTCTTTTTGCGTTTTGTAAAAGTATACTATTCCATTTATTTCTTAAAACAATCAAATCTGCTTTCTAATAATAGAACTATAACATCATCCATTCCGACAGAAATAAATGCTGTTATGTTTATAATCAAATGATCTGTCGTCACTCACTGAGCAAAAAAAAGCGCTATTCAATATTTGTGACAGACTACTCGGTGTTGATTGGCGGGTCTTTGTTTTCACAACATGGCGGGCGCAATCTCAACCTCGGCCAACGCTTTATTTACGCACATTGTTACAACACTATCCAATAACATAGACCTATACTTAACACCAAGCAGCAAAGAGGTAAGGTTCTTTTTGAATCGGTTGTGTAGCTTGTTTTCGAGGGCCATTGTTAATTTGAGTCGATTGAGTTCTTACCGAAAGCGATCCGGCGCATTGTTTGGCCGATTTTACATAACGAGGCGGCAAACGTGGAGGCTTTGTGCCGGGCCCATTGTGGGGGAGTGCCCAAACGTTTGAGATGGGAATTGAAAGGCGCCGCGCGATGACGAGGCGCGAGCCAACATATGTCTCAGATCATAAGCGATTGTATGGAAACTGAAAATAATAACACGAAAATTGTTGGTTTTTCTCGTTACTTTCTTGAGCTATTTAAGATCACTGGACTCGGGAATATCTTCGGGGTAAAAGCAGGCCCTCGTTATGAGAATTGGTGGGTGTACTGTATTACTTTGGAGGTTGAATGTACTGAACTAATAATAATTCGAATCTTCAGCAGGCTCTTACAATCTTCTCTAGAAGAAAAAAAATAAATTATGTTAAAAAAATACTTCTTCAAACGTAGGAATCTTTAAAGGGAACTCCACGTAACTTATAAGCACTAGCTTATTCGGCAAGAAGCAATTTTATGTTTAAAGTTAGTTTTGTATGCAAACATTTAACCGTTTTGGTAAATCAAAGCGACAAGTGAAAATAAATGGAGTTGGAGGTCGCTGAGCTCTTGGACCAAACACCAACATTGCGTTAAAGCCGCGCCGCTCTTTGAACTGTCCAAATGATTGTTTTATATTTGTAAAGCGTTGAACAGTGCCCCTATTCCGTGCTGACGTAATGTAGCGATTCAATTAGGCGATCCGACAATGCCCGTCCAACACGACGATTTCTATTTGATTGTAGAAAAAAAATCATATTAATTGATGACATGATCGGTTTTTCTACAGTCTTAGTCATTGTATCTTTGTCTTTGTTGTATTGATATTTGAATAAAAACGGTTTGTAAAGGTTTTACTCGCGACTTACAAATGGTAGAGTATATTATTGTTTTATTTTCAATAGTTAAGCACTACATTTCATAGTTTTATATTTTTTTATATATTTTATGCATTTTCAATGCGATCTTATAAGATAAATTATTATAATAGAAAAATACTAGAAAAAATCGACTCGGGTTACAAGTGAATTCTTAGGCGGGAATAAAATATATAAAAATTATAAAACTAAAATGGCTGTTTCAGCTTAATCGATTGACCAAACATTTGTAAAAATGTTTCTTTCGATTACGAGAGGATGTTCCCCTCATTGATAAAACAACGCTGGCCTACAGCGTAAAATCAGGAAGGTACCTAAAAACACTAAATTTCATTTTATAAATAGTCGCCAACAATATAAAATTTCACATTATACCAGTAATTTTATGATTAACAGAAGATGTATACTGTAGGTTAGTTATTATTTACAAGCTTTTCACACTTATTACATAGGACTTGTGAACTTAATACAGTTGCTGTTTTGTATGCTGAATATTTATGTTATAATACCGACCGACGTTCAAAAGAAAATTAAAATACCTATTGAGAATAGGCGTTTTAATTTTAAATGAGGTTTCAAAAAAAGGTTTTATTCTTTTCTTTATTTAATTAAGTCTTTTTACGACTTTTATTTATTTATATAATAAAACTAAGCTTGTTACTAAACGCATACAGTAATTTCCATAATTAAAAACATGAATAAAGGCATGTGCCTGCCTTGGTATATGAAGTTGATGTATTAAATAGCGCTTATATACGAATATAATAAAAACAGCTAAGTATAACTTCAGTTAGCTGAGTATTGTTGGGTTATTTTAACACTGAAAACAGGCTTTCAACCAAAGATTTCAGTGAAAATGTCTAAAACTTATGTACAAAAATTAAAGGGTAATATAATAGAAGGTCGATTTAAAGCTTTCATAGATTGGTCACTAATGTATAAAATTTGTGTATGTATAAAATTACCTCAATAGAGGTTGTCTGGTCCAAATTTACAAATTTTTTTGGTAATCATTTTGTGAAATAGTGCAATGCTTTTGAAAATAGTAAAAATGAGAAAAAATAACGTATACCTGAGTCAGTGTTTTATTTATTATCGATTAATTAACATCATGAAACATAGTTTAATTTGGAATAAATAAAGATCATTAAAAAACCGAAGTAAAAAAAGCGGAGAGGTCTGATTCACTTTCGTAGCAAAGAGGTTTCATCATGTTTGTGATTTCTCAATCTCAGGTACATAAAATTAACAAATTAAAAGGAGACGGCTAATTAAAGTAACTAAAAATAAATTTAAATGTTCAATGTCAATAGAATATTAAAAACTGCGATAATCTAGTTTTGTTAAGGTATTTTCAAAGTAGCACCTTATATAAATTAATTTGCGTAAAATTCCCTAATCTCCCATACTTTTTCTGATTACTTTTCATGATCGTAAACAAAACAAAAAGCGAGCTACGTATACCAATCCTTGATTCACCACCTTGTTGGATCAGCTTCGAACTTGAAGGATATCGTGAGTGGTTGGCACAATATTCGGAAAAGAGAGACGAGGAAGATATTAGACGAATGACATAATAGTAGGCGACGAAAGAAGACTGTACGGAAGCCATTGGTTACACTTTTAGTGGACACAAGATAACCTGGAGGCCACCGAAGCCTAAAGAAAGGAGACAGGTATAAAAAGTTGGTAGTGAGTCAAAAAGTGTGCGCGGTAGAGACCATTGTATTTCATGGCTCTCGTTGCTTCGGCCTGCATAACCAAGAAGGTTCGTTAAGTCTATGAAACCTTGCAGCTGCGGACGAATCACGGCTGTTTCAGAATAACTTACAACGGTTGAGACTCACGGACGTGGGGTCCTGCTGCTGTGGGCAATGTGAAATTTAGGACATACACCACGTCCTGTGGAAGTGTACGCTCTACTGGCAGGTGCATAGGAAATTTCTGGATGGCGTTTGGGTTTAGAAGTCCCGATTAATGAACTACGAAACAATCCTGCTTCCTCTAATAAACACTTCAGCCTTATTATACCTAACTGTATAGATAGCTGAGATTGAATAAAATTATTATAGAAAATATTATGATTAAATAAACTAAAACTTTTCTTAACTTTGATTTTGAAAAACATTGACTGTTTTCTAATTTATAATAATAAATTAAATTACGCAAGTAGGTACTCTATTAGCATAAACAAACTTAATTTAGCTTCATTGGCTCATAATGTTTTGTGGTAGTGATCTTGTTCTCTTTTCTATTATTCTTACATGCGTCCAAATATTTTCAAATTTCATATTTTTCAATAAAGATTTAAACAATCTTTCAAAACCTTTAATTTTTAGTTTAATGGAGTTAATAAATTGGAACTGGTAATTCTACAATGTATTTTTCAAAGTTATTTACCAACTCTTTCGATGCGAGTCATATTATAAGTTTTGTCAGATTTCATGTTTGCTAATATCTAGTAGCAATAAATAGCTATTCGTATAAAGAAGCGTGTGAACTAAAATTACTTTTTGTCTTTCCTGTAAACTTGTACACGCTTACCCTATGTAGTGGAGAGCTCAAGACGAGCGATGCATTAGTGCAATCACAAGCCTCTAATCATAGCATATGCCGCCTTGTTTTGGACAGAGGTCTCGATAAATTACCTACTGGCTCACTCAAAAATAAAACAAAAACGGACGAAAATTTTTATTAAAAGTTTTCACGTAAAACAAATAATATATACACTCGAGAGCAACCAAATCGACTCAAGCCCTCATTCTGCTTACAAACTTTGTTTTTACGTAAAGTATACAAGGTATTTATAAAAAAAGACTGTCATTAGAAAGCTCAATATACAAGCTTTCATAAAACACTAATATTGTTTTTTTTTTTTAAATCTAACGCATTCATTTTTACATCAATAGCACTATGAGTCGTTTTGCTCATTACGCTATCCGCGACTTGCGCTAACTGCCACCCCTATAAAAGCTCTCGCAACCGGCACACCTTATCAGTCGCTTATCACAAGTTGACATGTACACATCTCCGAGAATTGCAATCATTTTTTCCACGTTACCATGGATACCACACCTGAAGAAGCCGCTCAAGTTGTTGCCTTGTTGGAACAAGGACTTAGCCAGCGAGTAGTCGCTGCCCAGCTTCGCTTGAGCCAGTCTGCTGTGTCCCGGGTCTACAGACGATTTCGAGAGACCGGTGCCTTCAATCGAAGACCAAGAACCAGCCGCCACCGGTGTACTTCTGACAGAGACGACCGTTTCATTGTCTCAACATCGCTGCGCAATCGGCATCTGACGAGTGTTGATGTTCAACAAGAACTCAGGCACGTTCGTGGTGTAGCTGTAAGCGAGTGGACAATAAGAAGACGACTGAGAGCAGCCAATCTCACTCCAAAAAGGGCTGCGACGGGGCCCAAATTGACTGCAGCCCACCGACAAGCGCGTCTTCAGTTTGCTCGAGAGCATGTCAATTGGACCATTGCCCAATGGCAGTCGGTTCTCTTTACTGACGAGTGCAGAATGTGTCTGCATGGCAACGACAGAAGAGGCCGAGTCTACAGGCGTCCGGGCGAACGATTTGCCCAATGCTGTTTCGCTGAAACAGTAGCATATGGCAGTGGTTCCTGTATGATGTGGGCCGGCATCTCTTTAGAGGGAAAGACGGAGCTCGTTTTCGTGCCTGGTGGAGGCCGAGGAGGCGGGCTTACAGCTGATCGGTACATCACCGATATTCTCCTGGAACACGTTGTTCCCTATGAAGGATTTGTCGGCGAGGACTTCGTCTTAATGCACGACAATGCTCGTTGTCATACAGCGCGCATTACCCAGCAGTTTTTGGATGAAGTCCAGATGCGTACAATGGACTGGCCTGCGCTCAGTCCAGACTTGAATCCGATCGAGCATTTATGGGACCAGTTAAAACGAAGAGTACGAGCCAGAAATCAAGCCCCTTCGACGGTGGAAGAGTTGAAGGCAGCATTGTTGGAAGAGTGGGTTAACATACCTCAAGAGGACGTCAAAAAGTTGATCAGATCAATGAAGAATCGACTTCAAGCGGTGATTAGGGCTAGGGGGGGGAATACCAAGTATTGATTTATTAAATTGTTATGTATTTTCTTAATCAATTTTCTTTTATTTCTAAAATACCCAACCACAACATCTTCTCACAAATTCCTGTTTTTCCTGTATTTATGTTTAGATATCATTAATTACAAAGATAATGAACGGATATTGATAATGGTGATATCTTATTAAAGCTGCAGTTTGGAGCTTTCAGATGATATATAGTTTTTAAAAATATCTCCTATAACTTTCTTGAAAACAGAGTCTATACTCAGAGTTAGGGCTTGAGTCGATTTGGTTGCTCGCGAGTGTAGATACAACTAGAGAAACTAAAAAAGAATACATTTTTAAATATTAAAAAATATGATTTGAAGTTAGAGAGGCTTACATTTAACTATATAGACTTTTTAACCTGTGTCAATGTCTTTTATCTCTTCTGATGTTAAAAACGCTGAACGTAACAAATAGGAAATGCGTCACGCAGAATCGTCAACAACAGAGGAACTGGCTATCTCACTTCTAACTGCTGAAATACAACGATGTTGTAAAATATTTTTTGCGGTAGACTTAGATAACATGGTGGTAACTAGCCAGGTTGAGTTAAACAAGCCGCATCACAACCCATATAGGTATTTTACCCGGACCTCTGAGTTACCCTTTGGGTAAGCCACTAGACCCCAGAGACTGTAAAAGAGACTCCTCTATTTCAAGTTCATATTATTCAAATAAGAGCACGTATAGAATTACAGTAGTTCTTAAATTAATGTCTAACGTAACAGTCTCTGGATTTGTTTTTTATTACAAACAAAAAATACACCACCATAATCTAATAATAATAACTGCTTTTTGGATTTTTATAGTAGTTTATGATACTGTTGCATAATAAGGGTTCTTATAACACGAGTGTTATAAGACCAAGTTATGTATAGTGTCATACACTACTTTATCTACTTTCATACTATAATACGTAAAGCAATATTGCAAATAAAACGCTGAATATAACAACAAATTTTTAAATGTCAAATGTTGGCGCCAAGGTGCAAATATCGATTGCGCATGCGTGTTGCGTCGTCACGGACTCGTTCATTGAAACCTTTTTAAAGTAGAGGTTCAACCTCCTTGGTCCAGATGGAGGTTGTATAGGTGTATCGTTATGATAAAAAAGTTATATTATGTTACAGGTGTCCATACAAGACCTGTATCGTAATGAAACTTTTTTTTTATTATTTTTGGCCTGTACGTAATGTTTGTCATAAGCATTTTGTTTTCAGTTTTAGAATCTTTGTATTATAGTATTAGAGTAGATAAAATAATTAAATAAGACCAACAAATTTCTTATTTATATTGTTGAGATGATTTTATTTAATACAAATAGATACTAGCATGAACATAAAAAAATATTCTATTTCCTATACTGTAGGTATATTAGCATACAAGGGGCATGACGATCAAAAATATTGACCCCAAGAATAACACACAACTGTTCTTTTTCCATTAAATAGTTTATAAAAACAAAAAACACCGACAAAAAAGCTATCCGAGGGTTTAACTTGCAATGCTGACGTGTAAATCCATCGATAGAATCTATACAGAGCGGCGCCAAGTGATCCAATGAAATAATTGACACTCAACCTTAAAACAAAAAAATGAAAAAGAAATAGGTAGCTCTAAAGTGAGCCGAAAATTTAAGGCTGTGCCGATTGACACGATATCTTTTGCGGTGTTTACAAAAAATGTTCTCACTATCAACGTTTATGAATCACTGCCTAGAAGTCATTGTTAAAAGGAAAGATTCGGTGCCCAATGCTGTTTTTACGACTTGAAATATCTATCTAGTAATAATATTCTATATATTCACACCAATTGAGCTAGCCCAATGAAAGCACAGTAAGATTTATGCTATGGATACCAAGACGACAGATAATCATATATACTTGTATGAGATATATTAGTACATACCTAAGTAATATTTAAAAAAATCCATTATTCAGCTCAGGTTCAAATTCATCATTTAAATATTCATCATCTCTTTCCGGGACTCTAACCCGGGACCGTTTGCTTCGAAGATAGGGTTATTCCTGCTTGGCCAAACCGGTATGCAAATAATAGGAGATTTGTATCAAAGTTTTGGAATCTTATCTCTCTATAAGTAATATTCATAGTATGTTAGGAATCAGGTTGTAGTAAGGCTAAACTATGGCAATTAATACCTATACAGTATTTATATGCAGTGCCTGCTATAAAAACATCATGAGCAATGACAGTTTGTAATATATTTGTATTCCATATAACTGAAGCCTTGGTGCGAGTTCACGATATTCGATATTCGTTGAGCGCCCCTAGCGTAATTCCTGGTGGGAATTTCGCTAGGGGCGCTCATATAAAAATCCATAGTAATATCGCACTAATGCCTCAAATGGAAATTCGATTTGTGAAAGGCCAAAACTCATTTTGTAACCAATCTAGCTAATATATTAACGTAACCTAAGAAAAAACTATTGCAGTTAGTTTTCATTTCGACATCAACATAGACTATGATTATGAACAGCCATTATTTTAAAACCTAGCCAATTTGGTGTAAAAACATTTGGTTCCTTTCACGAATGTCGAAATAAGATTAAAAGCTCACTTCCACATTTGGGTTATTATAGAAAGTGTAAAATTAAATCGTAATTTGTGTGAAAACGTGTGAATTAGCCGTCGCCCGAGACTAGTAGCGGCGTGCTTCAGTCGTCGGCTGGCGTTTCCTAAAACATTGTACAAAAGTGTCAAATCATCCTATCCATTTACGAGTTCCGACTTAACATTGGGCTGTTGGTAACATTTGGCTTTTTATCTTATAATAAATATTTGAAAAAAGTTTTAATGGCAATTGTTAAGTTTTTGTTTCGGAGAATAAGACTGTGACAAACATAGTGTATGTTTATCACAATTGGAAAAAAAGGAGCTTTTAATTTTATTCCTGACTTAAAAAATATAATATGATGAGGCTTTAAGTAATTTGAAAATATTACCAGCCGGTTATAAAATTACCGTCTTATTTAAAAACAAGCAAGTACATTCAAAATTAAAAAAATTTAAAATTGTGTGTAATATTGGCTTATCCTGAACTCGTCATGCAGTTGCCTAAAGTGCAATGTTGATAACTGCAATAGTAACTTTGTAATCGTCTATATATGTATTTCTATTGACACAGGATGTAATAAATATGTCGCTGTTGCTGTTAATATACCTATTAAAACCTGCAAATGAATAAAAATTAACAGAAGACATATCCTTTTAAAAAAACATCTCTCTTGTCAAATCTGGGAATTAATATGACTCCACATATTTAAGACTGACTATATAAGACCTTTGAAAAAATAGCCAATTATTAACATTACTGTTTTACTATTTCATTATAAAAGCTTTAAAAGAGGTAGATTCAACACAGATGCTAGAATTGCACTTTTGAAACGCAATTTTGATGCCTTAGAGGCACAGCAGGGTACAATCAGTAATTTTGTGATTGTGTAAAACATGATACATTATTAAAAAAATACCTTAAAATAAGGTGTCTCAAAAAATATTTACAAGGCGTAAATAGTATCCAGTTATAATATCCATTTTTTTTCTTACATTTCTTTCATTACAATGGCAAAAAAATATTATTTGAACAAGTATCTGAGTTAAGTACTTATACTTAATTCTGGTAGGTTCGCAAATATATTTATTGGGTTACTAACCCAAATAATTTCAAAACCCTACCTGATGTGATGATTTGAAGACTTTTTAAAATGTTAACAATAAAATCATAAACTTATTTTAATAGATCTTCCAAAGCGGACTCAAATTGTAAGAAGTTTCTCATAGTAGGCATTTACAAACACACTAGAAATATTTTATCAAGTTTCACATATGATTATAAGCACTCGTTTAATTGAACGGGATACTTTGTCTTTCGCTCGTTACAACTTACGGTATTTACAAAATGTCTTTTCCAATTAATGCACTGACAGGCTTATATATCTTTACCAATAAAAACTATGATTTTCCAGCAAATATTTTGAAACACATATCTTTGCTTTTTAAGTACCAACCAATTTCTAAATCTTTATGACGCCCCTTAATATTTCCATGTACAACCCTGAAATAATCAGCCTCTTCAATCAGATAATACTTTTTAAATGCTCAACAGAAGCACTAGTTTTAAGTTCTCATAAAGCTAAGTGTTTAAAATAGAAATATAACTATTTGTTGTTTATAAAAAGAAGGAAGAAAGTACCTAAAACTAGTCGCAAGAAAATTACTTAATAATTTATTATGTATACAGATGTAATATTACGGTTTTTATATTTTTTCCACATGTAGTAAGCTTTTACTGCAAGATAAGTTTTATAGAAATAACTTCACACACATTCAGCTTATTTACAGTTACACTATCCTGGGTCATCCTTCACATCCTATCCATTCCAACTTATATTTCCAGTTTCAAAGTCTTACTGCAAGTCTTCATAACAATAATGAATTATTTAAGGCAATAAACTTATTTATTTCGTGTAGTCAAGTTGCCATATAAGCAATCTCGTATATTGTCGTATTCTATATGCTGTGACTTTCTATTTTTATTTTTTGATTATTTTTTGTCGCCATTCTGCCATGTGATAAAAATATTTAACCAGGCATGGTATTAATTGCGCCGTGAATTGTCAAGATTGATTCTTCCCGAATTTATTTGAAACAGTAACATGGCTTTAGTGATCTGTGTTATTGCTTAAATATATACTTCATCTACAATCTGCTCATAAATAAATACTTATATTAAAACGGTTTACAGCACGGGCGTTCTGCGATTCGTATTGTACTACTATTGTATCGCCAGATCAGCGCTAGGGCACGCAAAATGTAGCGTTTGTTTTATGAACAATATGAACTATTCGTTCCTTGTAGAGATTTTGATCTGCTTGCTATTAAGGTTTTCAAGCAACAAAGTTATTTGCTGATAATGTGGTAACAACCTTTTTTCGTGAGTGGTTACAATCATGATTTTCATTAAAATGTTCCAAACTTTTTGGTTGATTTTCCTATTGGATTTTATATGATTATTTATTTAGTAAACATACCTTTTACTATTACGTCGTATTTATTTACTTTGTGCTTTTATTAAAATATAATCCATAGGAGTTAATCTTTGGATCAATGACTTCAATGGAATATATATTCATACATGTATATCGTCCAGACGCTATGAGATTACATTTTTATAAAAAAACGGACGCAATAACAAAATGTAAGTTTATCGAATTCGTTACAACACTTAAACCTGGAAATGTCAGTTAGTTTTCCAGTGAACTCTTAAAATTTCTGAAAAATTAGCTTAATAAATGTAATTAATAAAAATGGGGTTTTGTTTTTTCTTTTAAAAATAGGTACCAAACAATCATAGGATCCTACCTTATATAGTTATATACCTTATATATCTATATAGTTAAATAAATAGAAGTATATTGAAAAACTTTACGTTCGCAAAAAAAAACACATTCACATAATATAAAAAAATCGAAAATATTATTCTCATGTACATACATAATATAACAATGTAGTTAATCCAAAAATATATTTTTTTATTAATTTTCTTTTTCTTGTTTATTAAAATCAACGTGAAAAATAGTCGATGGATTTGACACTTTGTTAAGTTATTGTACACATGCCAGAGAAGGTTTATTTATTGTCAGCAAAAAAAAATTTTTAACAAGCACGCCAGGCAGGGCTTGGTTACTTATATCAATAAAAAAATATGATTTTATGTTAAGTCACCGTAGTATTATGACTTCAGGGGTAATTAATTCAAATATATCATACTCACAATACCATTAGCGATAATAGATTTATAGCAGGACAAAAAGTGTTATTTTCGTCTATAATTTTTATATTATCCTTTTTATTACAATATTTCACAATAAAATACTATTTAGAACCAGGTCTGACTGATGTAAACTGATAAAGTCGATATGCCTTAGATACTTCTTATGCGTGATGTAGGTTCTATACTCAAGCTTTTATGAATTATATAAAGCCATTTTCTTTATTACAAAGTATTACTTTTCCTCATTGTAGCCATATTATATGCTTGGTGTTTAGAAGGCGCTGCCACCTGCAGCCCAACTTAAGCTCTTACATATATGCCCAAAAATGACTTTTACATGCTCGTATTTCGCAATTAACGTCATCTGATATACGGTCATTAAGTTTCATTCCTACTGAATATTTATAAAGCAATTTCACTAAAAGCACAAATGATTATGTACTTATAAGGAAGGGAAGTTAGTCTACATGAAGCAGGCAAATTGTAGGGTTTTAATAATGAAGTATTTTAGATCTGATAACGACAGAACTCAGGATTTAAATATGATTAATCACGTTTGTATTCCTCTATAACCTTCTTTTTACAATATAATGTACACATATAAGAAAAAAATTGATTCCGCAACTAGTTATTAACACAGGAACTTATCCAAAAACTTCGAATCTCATCGACTAAATTTAAACAGTTGTAGTGAATTTTTGTACCCCATACTGTAATTCTATTGCAGTATAGGGTACAAAATTGACAGTTCTACAAAATCAGAGTTTAGTAAGAAATACAAGAGTAATTACAGAAGCTTCGGTATGTTTAATTGCTTCCGCGAAACTCGAAAAGTAATCGTTGATTTGATTAGAAATTTTAACTTCACGTAGCTTAAAATTAATATCAGACTGAGTCTCAACCAAGCGTAACTGAGTACAACTAGTAAATAATATCAGAGACAAATTATATAATTTATCTTTGAGGTACTTATATAGGTACCTAAACACCAAAGTGGACTAGAGCATCGGACGATTTACAGCAAATTAGGTTAGGTATTGGGATAATCCGTATGTAATAAAAATTTTGCAAATAAATTTGTATTATTTAATACTTTTATAAATATACTATTAAATAATAATTCTTTTAATAAGATATTTGTTTTTGCCATAGCTAAGAGGATAAAACTCGTGTTCTCATTTAAAAAAGGGGTATATAATGTCAAAACTACCTTAGCTTTCCAAACACAGTAATTATCAGTTCGACTCTACCCCGCAAATTGAAGAGCGATTTAATTTAGACCTACACACCAACTCAAGTAAATATTTACAGACTTGGCAATTGGTCGACTCATTCACGCTTTACATAATGAGATAATGTCGTGTGAGGCAGTGTAGTTTTAAGTGGCATGCAAGAAGAGCGGCGGCTCTGCCCCTCTAATTACCGCGAGATCCGGCCGATAGCGCAGGCTTTTATCTCGAACACTTCCATTAAGCAAATATACAGCTTTGTAGCCATAATCATATACTACACAGTTTTTTCCACATCTTAAACCAATTAAAAATATTTTGATAGATAAAAGTAAATTCTAATTACACCACCTTTTGTTTTGTACTGACTTCTCAGGGTCGCTAATGGATGGTTAAGCGGAGAAGCAAACATTTTCGCTTCCGCGACAAACATGTTTTATCTATTTTTTGTTTTTCATGCTCTAATGTATGCGTGAATTTGTTGGAATCGTAGGTAACAATTAATTTAGAGTGAATATAATTTACTGAAACACAAACAAATTTATCTTTTGTATTAACATATCTACAATCTATGAGAATGAAGTTGTGGGTAGCGGGCATTGTTCTTTTTTAAAGATATGAGATTTGTCACTATCTTTTTTATAAAAGAACAGCATCAGCAGTAAGAAATTAAATTAGTTTATAACGAATTTAATCGCAATCTTATATTACATATACATTTTTGTCAATAAGTCTGCACATTAGCTTTTTTCGCCTTACGTTCAATTACATACCTACATTACATAATATTTTTTTATTAGAATCGCTACCAACTAAATACGGAATAAAGTTGATTGTTGTAGATTTATTATTGTATTAGCAAAAGAGACAAAGCCATTATTTAATTTGGAAATTCAAGTTAACTTTTACATCACATTTTTTTTTCTATTGATATCTTGCCGTGTCTCGCTGTGTGTATGACTGAACGCATCTAGCTGTCATTGTCAGTCCACATTTCAATTTCTATCCATATTAATTGCAAAACATGCTCGAATGTATAAATATTTTACTCTAAAACTAACTCCACTAACTATTATGTTTGAGAAAGATCCGAAAAAAAAAGACGTTTAAAGCTTTTTGTAAAAAGCACTGAACTGAAGAACAGCTAACAAAATGAAACAGGTATTTTTTTAACTAGGCAACACTAGTCAGCGCAATTTTACGGTTGATTTTAAGTTTTTAAGCTGCTGCCTTATTTCAAGTTCATATTTTAACCATTGTTAGAGAGGTAAGCATTCTTTTTTTCCTGAAGAAGGATTTTTATATACTTAAAAAGGATGTAATAAAGCTGAATATCCACTATGCTCGCGCACTCTACTCAGCTCAACTTCTCAAGATGGGATGGAACACTATATGGGGCTCCCCCTGCAAGGTCTACCCTACCTATAGCAGCGTCATAGTGTACAAAGTATTATTTAAATAAGTTTCGTAAGTTACCCAATACAACCCACAATTTAGTATAAATTATAGAATCAAGCGCTTGAGACTACGGTTACCATCAGGTGAGGTAAATCAAATACAAATACAATCAATTATATAAAAAGAAATGTATAAAGCAAACGGCGAAGTGTCAATACAGGGATAAATCACTGTTTTGTGTATTCGGTGACAGAAGCTCCAATTCTTCCAAATTCCAATTCGATGCCTGTTTTACAGAATTATCCTGTAAAATTCCTTATTTGAATTTTCATCAGCAAGTGTATCGAACGGAATAAATAAATAACTCGCAACCTAACCAGTGAACTCATATACGAGTATGATAAATTATTTTATACGATAGAATAGAAGATAGCAATGAAAAATGTAAAAATTGTATAAAAATCATAAAATTAAATGGTTGTTTCATCTTAATCGATTGTATAAACATTTGTACAGATGTTTTCTTTCGAATACGAGAGGATGTACCTCTCAATGATGAGACAGCGTAAGGTAATAGACATTTCAACGGGTGTTCCGAAGGCTCTGTAGCTCAATTGTGAGAGCGTTCGACCGGACATGCAAAGGTTGCGGGTTCGATTGCCGCCTAAGAATTTACTTGTGAGTAAATATTTTCTAGCACTTTTCTATTAAAATACTTTGTTTTGATATAAAAATATGCAAAAAATATATAAAATAAAATTGTGTTTTAGTAGACAGCAAATGTCTATTGTTTTATTCGGATAAAATAAAATAAATATCCCGATTTTTAACTGACAAATTTTAAGATTTTTCATGTCACTCTTTTGCAACACTGACAATCGATTATTTTTCCAAGTTGCAGAGCAATATATAATGCCATTACAGAATTTATAAATGTTGTAAATAAAATAAGAATTGCGTATGGTGGTAATTTTGCTTTCGGTTAATTACAAATTCGACATCGAGTATTTTAAATAAGTAAAAATAAGTATATAGTATAAGTATAAGTTCCTGATAAATACAATTTAGGAGTCTTCAAGTCATGATTGAATAGGTATCTTCTAGGCAAGCGCGTCACATCCTAGATCGTCGCTTATATTCATTCATCGTTTCTATTCACGATAAAAATAAATCTTATTTGAAAGCAATCTCTTTTATAAAAACCAAAAAGATTTTCTAGTATTATCAAAGTTACTAATCCATCAACGCGGCGTGGATAATGAACTAAGCATAAATTAAGTGAAATATAGAGATGAAACACATCAGGCGTCGCAATGGAGCCAATAAAAGCTCGCTTTGTCGGCGGCTAATTTGCGAATTAACTCGCAATGAGTGCGGGCCACTCAGGCGCCCGTGATCTGATTAGTTAGGGTGGGTACAATTTAGGTGATGCTCTGGAACGATGTCGCGATACATACTGCAGCGTATCGAACTACAAGTTCTGCGTGAGCAGGGTCATATTCTTCGATGACGGTTTAATGGAAGAAAATCTTTTTAAAGGCGAATAATTTATGAATTGTTATTTATTTAGTAATGATAACCGATAATAAATATTGGACAATAACAATAGCGGTGCGGAAATCAGAATAATAGAGGTACGGTACAGCAACTTAAAACAACAATATTGTTTTTGTATAAAAAAAAAAAAAAAAGTCCTAATAAAACTGTTTAAAAAAAATATTGTACAAACGTCAACTTTTCAAACAAAGGTGTGTTACATCCTCTTTTTGGTGCTGTAAATATTGTAACAACCTTTTATTTTGGTTATTTGTTACTTTATTATTATAGATACACGTTTTTATTAAAATAGTGACTAAGTTAATTATCATACTCTAACTAGAGTATTTGTTCAGAGGAATCAATCGAGCCTCAATACGGTGTGTCGTTTTGCTACAGAGTTCCTAAAGTCATGTTCCGGCTCAATCGCCAGATTAGCTAAATTTCAGCTCCACTGGAAATCAGGAAGTATGTAAAATTATTGTTACAAACAAACAACAACAACTAACATATATACCTAGAAAAAGCTCACTCATTCAAGATCGTTCTTTATTTTTTCGCGGTGTGATTCGACCACATCAAAATACTGACTTAGCCTATTTATAACGTAAAAAAAGATTACTAGATGTGTGTAAATATCAATTGAAAATTTTTATCTAGTGTACCTTCCTGTACCAATATACACTAAAATATAAGTAGTTAGGTAACTACTCAGTAGTTACAACTTAACTTCAGTGGATAAACTTAATAAAAGTATGTATATATTATCATCTATGACCGTGTATACAAAGCTTTGGTGGAAACTAAGATAACACACTATACATACACTAATACTACGTAAAGATAGGATTCTAAATTCGACTACTAAACTGGAATAAAGCGACCGACTTCGTGGTAACTCATAAGTAGGCGGGCTACGTTTATGATCTCTAATGAATGATCAAAGTTCCCACTCCAATGTTCTAGTATACTTGAGCACAACACACTAAGGTAACGTTATTTGGACGCTTCTAATGGAGTAAGTGCTTTTCCAAATGGCTCGCGCCACGGAGCTTTTAATGCAATTTCAGTGCCCTTTGTGAAGCGAATTGGCGCAATCAATCCATTTACGCTTTGTTTCGCAACACTAACGCCCTCTACCAGAGCGCTACCGCATATAAGACACGAATTTAACATTTTCCCCACTATCACTAAATGTACACAAATGTCAAATATTTACTTTACTAAAACCAGTGTTTTGAGTTCGGTATATTTCGATTAATAGATATAAGGACATTAGATAGTGCGAAAAATGCTGGGTGCAAATAAATGTCAACTTCAGTTTTTTTATTGTAGGTCTAATTTTTGGATAATTTAATTAATATTTGGCGAACTTCTGTAACTAGATTGAATACGAAATTTATCAATCAATCTTATGTATTGTTTCAAAAAATACAATTAGATGTTGGTCACATTTTGGAAATATAATAAATAATAATCAAATCATTAATGTCTCTACATAAGGTATACGTTTCCAGATGTCTCTACTTACAAATAACTAGTCCATTGATATAGTGGTTTTTATTAAAAAGTAGCCAAAAAAATTTTTTTTTTAAATATTATAAGTAATATTTAAATTAAATATTATTTATAATTGGCTGAAGAAGCCAATTATAAATAATATTTAATTTAATTATCAAATGAAACTTTTTATATAATAGGGGTTAAAGTATGAAATTGCCGTTTTATTGCAATAGGTTCTTTGAATTGACATAGAATCTTCATGGTTTGAGGTTTTCGAATGAAACTTTTTTTAAATGGTTTCTATGATGTTCTTTTTTTAAAAAATGTAAAACATTTGAATATCGACTTTCAATTGTTTTTGTTATTCAATTTAGACAAGAAAGATGGATACTGCGAAAATTCGAGTTATTTTTGAATACGAGTTCCGACGCGGAACTAACGCGGCAGAAACAGCCCGCAATATCAATGCTGCGTTTGGAGAGGGGTCTACTAATGAACGCACCGTGCGATTTTGGTTTAAACGCTTTCGTGATGGAAATTTCGACTTAAAGAACGAGCCACGAGGAAGACCGCCCACACAGGTAAATAACGATGAATTAAGAGAGATAGTGGAAGCCGATCCTAGTCAAAGTACCCAGGAATTAGCGGCATGGTTTAACGTTACCTTACCCACAATATTGACTCACTTGCGTCAAATCAATAAAATAAAAAAATACGAAAAATGGGTGCCTCATGATTTGACTGATCTGCAGAAAGAAACGCGTGTTGAAACTTGTGTTGCCTTGTTGAACCGGTACAGAAATGAAGGAATATTGGATCGAATTGTAACATGTGATGAAAAGTGGATTCTTTATGATAACCGGAAAAGAAAAATGCAATGGCTGACCCCAGGTCAAATGCCACAACAGTGTCCTAAAGCAAAACTTACCAATAAAAAGGTAATGGTAACTGTTTGGTGGTCTCAGCATGGTGTTATTCACTATAGTTTTCTCCGATCTGGTCAAGCAATAACGGCAGATGTCTATTGTGCCGAACTCCGAACCATGTTGACAAAACTAGCAGTAAAACAGCCCCGACTCATGAATCGATCTTCACCATTATTGCTCCACGACAACGCGAGACCTCACACAGCACGAGAAACCATTTTGACCCTTCAGGAACTGCAGTTAGAAACCATTCGTCATCCTCCGTATTCACCAGACCTTGCTCCAACGGACTACCATTTTTTTCGTGATTTGGACAATTATCTACGTGACAAGAAGTTTTCTTCCCAGGAGGCAGTACAAAATGCTTTCACACAGTTTGTGCAGTCTAGATCGTCGGAATTCTATCGCAAAGGCATTAATGACCTTCCCATTAGATGGCAGCAATGTATAGATAATAATGGCAACTATTTTGATTAAATAAATTTGTTAAAAATTTAAAAAATAAACAATATAGATTTTCAGTACAAATCGGCAATTTCATACTTTAACCCCTAATATTATTATTTAATTGAAACAATCTTTTTATAATTTATTATTACAGAACCGTGGAACTCGAGTTGGTGCCTCCTGGCACACCTGCTAATCGTAACTGAAAACAACTCTGTACCAACTCTGGTAGAAATACACTTGATAATTGTGTTAATATTTTGTTTTTAGCTATTAGCATATATATATGGAGTTTATATTAACATCACCTTGCTTAAAATATTCTTGAAAGATTTATTTATAATTTTTTTTTCTATAAAATATTTTTAAATTCATAGTCGGTTCTTTATAATAACAAATAAATGAAAAGATAGATGAAAAGTGTAGGTATAGAGTTAAATAAGGCTTTTGTTTCATTTCATGAAAAAGTACATAGTGACAACCCTAAACCAATAAGGTGTGACAAAATAGATTATCAAAAACATCCATAAGTTCATCATAGTTCATCTAAGTCACTGTCGTTTTCTATACAATTAAAAAAAAACAAAAAAATTCAACCATGTGATAGTTTACAACAGGCTTAATGATTACCATATTCGGAATTACACAGGTACGAGTATTACCAAGCGGTTGTTCATTAACAATTATAACAAGTATGGTCTCGGAAATTAACGAAGCGTTTGATCGTAAGAAATTATGAAATTTAAATGCTAGGAGTCTATGACCCTGTAAAAGTGACTGTTACAGGAATTTCTATGGATAAACTACATATTTATATATTTCGAACACTACTCACCTGAAAAATCCAACAAGACCACCATACAACCTGGTTAATAAGCAACCAGAAAATAATGGATGTTTACAGCAGTGAACAAGTCGCGAATAGTTGACCAAAAATTACTATTTCAGAGTTTAGGAAGACGCGTTAAGGATACCTGGCTGTACAAATCCGCTCTGTGCCCGGGTGGTCCATTCCTTTTACGGTGTTTTCAACTATAGAGAAAGCATATGCTCCTGTGTGAAGTCAGATAATAGACTGATGATGACAACAGAAAAACAAAGTACCATTGCAAATAATATGATATCAGTTATTCATGTAATCTTCTATCAATTATTTATAAAACTTATTTATTTGAACAACAAACATTTTTTACTAATTCATTGAAATAAAATATTTTTTAATCATAAAATATTTTATATAATCGTTATTCGCATTACTATCTTACTTCTCTATTTTTGGAAGTTTGTCAGAACCACCGTTTTTCACTTGACTGTTTGCAAACTTCCACTGTAACTTTTTGAAAAAACCAGTACCTATTGATTATACTTTTAAAAGAAAAGCAAAGATTTATACCTTTATTGGAGCGGAGCGAACGAAGTGAGCGAAGCTCCCATGGATCAGCTTTAATGGCGCAATGTCTGTTACGCGATAACTTCCAGAGTTCTTAACCGATTTTAATATTTTTTGTGTGGAATCGAATCAACAGATTTAGGACCAGATTGTGACAGGATTGTCCCGAATTTTTAAATTCGCAAAAATTCCCATCGAAACAAAAAATATTTTTTTTCTTTTTTTATGTATTACTCTCCGCTCCAATACATGGTCTAGCGTAACTTTATGCTTAGCGACTGCACCGCCTAGTTTTACTAAGCTACTCGAAGTTTTTTGTATATGAGAACCAAATAGGTCATCATTTATAAAAAATATTATTTAAAAGTAAAAGTTTTACGTACGAAAGCAATCGTTCGATTATCAAATTTCCCTCCACATTTTTTGAATACTAAAATGACTTATCGTGTCTCATTAAAAAATAGATCTGCATCGGAAACACTTTCGTGTGATGATTTTTTATTATTTCAAATGTGACCTAATACTACAAAGCGTTTAATGGGCTGTAAATGGCTTTTATCGACCAAGGCCTCCCTGAAGCAACCATCGGCCGCTGGTATAACTAATTCAAGTGCAGTTGTCTAACTTTAGGGGATGAAGAAAGGAGAGGTCGTCCTTCGTCGGCTGTTACCAAAGAAAACGCAATAGCAGTGAAGAAATTAATTCAAGAAAATCGACGAATCACGTACGCAGAGTAAGTGACGATGCTTACTACCTAATAAAAATCTCTTTACTACTACTTAATCAGCTACTATCACTTAATCAGCAACAATCCACATTATTCATCAACAATTCAAGATTTTTCGTATAACACTATTAAAAATTCAATTATCAACTTCCCAAATTGAGTAAATAATACCCAAATTTTCAAAGGGGTTTGAAGGTTTTGGCCCTAACATCAGCGGCCATTTTGATTTTTTTTCAAAATCGCGGTGCACAATAAATGTCATATATTTGGATAGGGGCCACTTATACAAGCATAAAATGTTTTATAACATAACATCATAAAACGTCACGTTTCTGAGTTATTCAAAAATAAAAATAACAGTTGTTATAACAAATTTATTTATTTATTTTGTAGTTATTTCACGTTGTTTAAGTTTTTACTTTTAATCTGAATCAGACAAAGAAAGAAAACAAATATTTAAATATAAAATCAAATATTAGTATATTTGATTTTGTTCATTAATAACTTTTCATACAATTCAGTATAGGATTCAGATATAAATGTGTTTAATTATAACGATTTGTTTGTAGGTAAACATAAAAATAATTGAAAACGATACAATACAGCATAAGATTAATTAATCATATTCAGTATAAATAATATCATCCAAGAAGGCAGCGGGAGGCTGAATAGGATATTCTTGGTGTCGCGGCCATTCCATGTACCATATAATACACATCACATGGGAACAACACCCAAGTGTTCGTTTTCCTATAATGCAATTACAATAGTAGCCAACTATTTTATTCCTGTCTTCTAAATTATTATCAAGCCAGATGTAGATTAAATAATGTATTATATGTATATGACAATATTGTATTGACTCAAGTCATAATCAATGTCAACTTCTTCACACAATTCAATAAAAAATATTCCGTTGTCTTTAATGTGTCCCATAGTAAATACGAGCTTGAGCGACTTGATACGATCCCAATGCTATTACTAATAGCTGGTCGTAAGTAAGATTTGGGGATTGTTCGAATCCTTCTCCTGCGTCCATAGCCCGAAAATTGGCTCTGTGGAAGTTTAAATTATTTTGAATCACAAACTCACCTAAGTGGTTTGGGGCATCATGTTTTAAATATATTTCATTTATAAATTGATCAACGAGTTGATGGTTTGTCAGTCGTTTCCCGAACGGATTTATTAGAGCACAAGCAATTCTTACTTCTTCGTATAAGTGTGGTGCCGCGATGTTGAAAAACTGGGATCTTAATTGCCTGAACTGATTTTTAATCGACCATTAATAGTTTCCACAACCCAATGGCATCAAGTTACTTTTCTAGATTCATTTGCCTGTTGGGTAGTCAGTTGACGTTCATTTTCATCTTTTGTTTGTGGTATATAAGTTTCGTATCCACACGAACGCATATCTTCCATCACATTACGGAATCCTCGATCTACTGAATACATCTCCCTTCTCAAAGAACCAATGAATAGGATTGTCTTCGTTTTCTCTTATCAATTCTGCCATGATAGAAGCGTCAGATTTGTTCGCCCCGTATGGCCCAAATGCGTCTATAATATATCCATCTGGACTGCTAATTAAAAGTACTTTTAATAAATTACGGTATTTATGGTGACTGTATGAAGTTCGTTGAAATTGATAATTAGAACTTTTTTGCATAAAGAAATAAGTACCGTCACAAATTGTTATCAATGGTTCATTGTGGTTTGAAAATAATTTACGTGGAATTCTTAAAATCCTTTCATGCATATTGTCCCTATACGAAAAGGCACGACCATATATATGATCAAAGCCCAAGTGGTTGAGAACAAATTCTATCATCAAACACTTACGAATTTTTTTCATTACACCACTTAAATGTTGTGGAGTCGAAACACACACCAGAAAGTCTTTCGTTAGAATCACCCGTATGCAACTTACACCTGACCATTGCAAGGGCTGTTTTAGGTTTTTTAAAGGACGTCGAGGTTGAAGGTGTTTCTTGCAGAATATTCCAAAATATTTATTTTTGTATCCAGTGAAATAATAAAAGACGTTGTCGTCAATAGTATCTTACTTTTCAAAATTCAAAAATGCCAAGTGTTTTTGTTGCAACATTTTAAACATTTCTGACATTTGTGCGCTATTAAAAAGGTCCTGTCTAGGACGACAATGTGTTGGAAAATCATTCCACAGTGCTTGAGGCCCAGCATGGTCTTCACAAACACGAGTTTCACGTGGGATGTACATATTATATTTAGACGGAACATTTTGTCTTATAGTAAAATGAATCCTACGCAGACCCTGTCTCTGGTGGCATCCTGCTATAATACAATTTGAGGCACTATGCGTGACTCGTGTAAAATCAGGTATTGGAAAAGTTTCATTTACTGTTTAAGGAACATCTTGACTCTCAGCATTTATTTCCACGGAGATATTGGGAGCGTGAGCCTCCTCGGGACTGCTTTCAAGTGGATCTAAAGTTGGATCTTCTTGTTCTCTTTGCTCAGGTGAGGGCATATAAACAACCCTGATTGCATCTTCTTGCCTTGCCAAATCTTCTGCCGCTTGTTCTTGAGCTATCCTTTGCATGATAACAAAACGCTCAGCGCTTTGCAGACAAGGTCGACAAATTCGGTCTTCCGCCAAAATCTGTGGTAAAAAAAAACATTTCAAAAACTCATAAAAACAGACAACCACTCCAAAGAGAATGTAATATACTACCGATACCGTAAAGCACCACTCGTTTCGTGTAAGAGTGCGCATTTTTCCACTTTTTAAATAAGAAAAAATAACAATAGGAGTAATATTATAGTGCCAGTATTAACCACTGGGCCATAAATCACTGTTATCAGTGTGTCTCGCTCGCATTCAAGGAGCTTATGGAGACAAATAATAATGTGCGTAGCAGGTAGCCACGGAAATGTTAATATAGTGAAATAGAAATGCCCTTTATTAGATTCCTAGTACCTACTATCAGCGTCGCCGCATATCGTTTTCCTCTCCTTGCAATTAGTTCATGCGTGCAGATAAATCATGCACCGAATTATTGGAAACCACCGAAATAGTCCTTGACTGAGTGAAATCGGTTATGCTTTTTCTATCAATTACTAATACAATATTAAATATTTCTATGCAGGTAGCCAATGTTAACTATAGTACTAGTATACTAGAGGTATTGAGAATTGGTTTATTTTTATGTTTCGCATGTTATCTTTGTGAATTTATAGATACTACTGTTTATAAAAGACCACGAGATTTTACTAAAGATTATGATGATTATTTGAGACATAGAAATACTACAAAACGAAGTCGTATGCCATATAAAATAATTTGTTTACAAGTCTCATAGTATTTGAGAAAGAATATACGTGCACATATTTACATATACACATATGCAAAGGATCATTAACATTCAAGATTTTTAACTTATTAAGGGAAATGTTATTTATAACTAAAACAAAATAGAACATTATTGGCTATATACATGTCAAACAAATGTACTAACCTGACGGTCCTTAAATAGGTGGCGTGCATAGTTTATGATACTTGGATGACTAGTTATAAAGTCTTCAGTCATCAAACAAGATTGTACACGACGTGAAGATCTTCGCCGTGGGCCAGGCACAGTGCTTTTTCCACAAAAAAAGCATGTTCTGGCGCCAATATGGCTTGCCATTATGTCAAGCAACAATTTAAAACACAACAGTAACAAATATAACGAAAATAAAACGTTAACAACATTAAGAACAACTCAAAAAAACAAATCTATTGTAATTAACTGCATAGACAGGAGAAAGCGTGCACACAATGGATGTCAAAGTGGCAAACTGAACTGGCAAAATTCGACGGGAGGTAGACAAGACATATGTTTCTATCTCTATCGCTCAAAACTAAAATATGTAACCACAAGAAAATAAACCTGATGGTATGGCCAATATGGGCGCTTGAAGCTTATAATAAGAACAATGTCGTAAGATCCAACGATCATAAGACACCTTTTCTCATGGATAGTCACATAGATAAGATAGATAAGATTAGATTTTATTTGCGATAAATGTGGTACATTGCATAGATGGTAGGTAAGGTTGAGAAACACACATTTAGCTGACTATGTCAGCATACAAATATTAAATAAAATTAAAACTATTAAATACATACAAATTACAACAATACAAATTACATATTTCACATTATACATTAGATTTATTTTCCATAAATTCATCAATTGTGTAAAAAGTATTCTCTATTAACCATTTTCGCAGTGTCATCTTAAATCTAGTAAAGGGAAGTTCCTTTATATGTACTGGTATTTTATTATAAATTTTTATGCACATTGCGTAACAATTCTTTAGGTAGCATGCGGTTCTAGGAGTACACTCTTATACAAGTCTATGTGGTTCCATATTTCCTATACTTTTATTTTGGTGAATAACTCCGAAACGTTACGCTTTAGGATATCATGTAATATAACATTTTTTGTTTGTATAAGTGTCCTCCATCTAAATATGTAACTTTCGTTGTGCACCGCGATTTTGAAATAAAATCAAAATGGCGGCCGACGTTAGGGCCACCCTCCATACAGAAATCTTCAAACCCCTTTTAGAAATTTTCAGGTGAGTTTCTACTATTTAAACATCGCCCATTTCAGCCTATACATATTAATTCAGTGATAGTTCAAATCTAACTAGTATTTGTGTAACAGCTGCATTTTGCATTCTGACGGTTTACTCTTTTTACCACGTTTTTTTAAAAACCATACTGTCTATTCTTCACGTTTGCCTACACACATACACTATTTTACTATCGTCAACAATAAATCATAGTGTAAATTAAAAAAAGATTACTCAGAATGTCCATGTCATTGCCAAATCGTGTCATAGTTTATGTTATTCCCTGTCAGTGGTGTATTTACGCTTATTGTTAAAATTTATTTCGGAAAAGCCGTTGAAACCGATTAATATGAAGAAAACAAATGGATACAACAATTTAAATCGAAACAATCCATTCAATCGTAAATAAACTGCAATCATTATTAACTAGATATTATTGACTAACGTACTTCACTTACCTCATATAAATTTGTACGCAAACTTTCATTTTGGTATCTTCTTATAAATATGTTTACCATTTAATAAGTATTCATTGATTGTAATGAAGGCTTACAAAAGTTGCCGTTATACTTAGGTCGTCGTATGTACATACTTATGTAGTAAAGTCAACAAAACATTCGATTTGTCTTTGCATACCATCATCGGGTATGCAAAGGCATACGATAAGCCTAAATCTAAACTAGCTAAAGATTTTGTTAATCATTTTTATAGGGAGGTGCCTATGAAAGAATACATTTTCACTGCTTGATAACTTGTCAATACAATAACATTACGGGACCTTTTATATTTTTTTATATATTTTATGCATTTTCAATGCGATCTTATAAGATAAATTATTATAATAGAAAAATACTAGAAAAAATCGACTCGGGTCGACACAAGTGAATTCTCAGGTGGGAAACAAACCCGCAACCTTTGGAAATCCGGTCCAATGCTCTCCCAATTGAGCTACCGAGCCTTGTGAACACTCATCGAAATTTTCTAGTACCTTTCTTATTTTACGCTGTAGGCCAGCGTTGTTTCATCAATGAGAGGAACATCCTCTCGTATTCGAAAGAAACATTTTTACAAATGTTTGAGCAATCGATTAAGATGAAACAGCCATTTAGTTTTATAATTTTTTTATATGTTTTATGCATTTTCAATGCGATCTTATAAGATAAATTATTATATTCCCGCCTATGAATTCACTTGTGACCCGAGTCGATTTTTTCTAGTATTTTTCTATTATAATAATTACGGGAACTCCACACGTAATGGATGCTTGAGACAAATATTACATAGCCTCACCCGCATCCTGCATGTTTTCCCTGTCGATCAGTGAAAGTGCGCACATGTAACGTCCGCGTCAAACTTCTGTAGATTTATACAACTATGCTATTCTCTTTATAATCAGACTGAATCCGGAGCTGCAGCAGAGCTTTATCACAAATCAAATATTTATCATAATATACATGATATACCTAAGTACAAATATGTATAAGACCGTTTCAACTAGGTTACATGTATTGATCAACCTTAGTGCGTGAGATACTACTATTGCAATTGTTTATCTTAATTTGTAGATTACGACCTCCAGCTGAAAAACGCTATTAAAAACTATATTATTTTGATAAAATATGTCAATTGTGCACATTTTCTTTCAGCGTTTCATCGAAGCAGTTGTCCAATGAACACTTTAGCATCCGATATAGTATTAAGTCAGCTCTGGCTACAGGATAACACTCCACAACTAGAAATCATTGAATTGAATTCTGACGACTCTGAGGGTCCGCTGAAGAATGAAGATGAAAACGTCTCACCACGTGACAAATATAACCATGTTTGGAATTACATCAACAACATAACATTACAAAATGAATCGGAACGTTCAAATATAGCCTATCCAAGCGCTCAAGAAAGAAAATGTACGCAAAGCGGTAGTAATTTCAAAACGACGCATTCTGAAGAAATGGATTATGACGTCAGTGGTGTTGTTTCGGATCACGTTTGTTCAAGTGTTTACGGAGACAACCATAACTATACTAGTAACTGCAGGATGAAAAGCCATCAAAACAATTGTTTTACGATAATGAGTAAGCTTTTTCATAGCTCTGAATCTTCTTCAGATGAAATAGATATTATTGAGTGTGATAACACTAGACATAATTATTATGATTGTGATGTGACACAACAAAGTGATATGTTAAGCTTTGATGATGATGTAGACAATAATAAAAGTACAATATGGATATATTCTATTAAAAATAAACGTATGCTATCAGACAATCATTTTGAGATGGTAAATGTGCCAAGTCAAGATTGCACAAGTTCCACTTCGCATTCTTTAGATGATTTTTGCGATGATTTAGAGTGTCCCGTAAAAGAGACGACGAGTAGAGTTGGATCCCCAATTCCCACTACACATATTCCTCGTTTAAATTTAAAATCACCAAGATTGCCGACACTGACTGAAGTTACTGAACCTGATAAAGTTAATATTAATGAAACACAACCCATAAGCAGTCATAAAGTTAACGGTTGGTTTGACGATAGACACGACAGAATACGTTCTAAAAATCATACAAAAAATATAAATTGGATGTGTTTGTCTCCTAGAGAAAGGCGAAGGAGATTTAAACATACGACAACCATTACTATGCATCCAGCAAAGCCTTCAGTTTTAGAAAATGAATTTGAATCGAAATTTGAAGATACCTTTAGTGAAACATCACATTTCCATAAAATTAACACTAAAGCTGAAATCAACCTAAACTCTGATGATAAAACCCGGGAAAACACAGTGTTGTTAAATAAGCAAGATCCTAAAGTTAACGCTAAAAATGAAGTTTTCTTAATTAATATCGACAATATCAATAATGATGGTTCAGACAACGAAGAACATGATGAAGGAACTATTCAGAGACCAAAAATTGTTATACAAAATAATAAAGTTCTAAAAGTTAATATGATAAGCAGTCCTATTGAGAGGCTCGATAGTAATAGTTGGATCCATGAAGAGAATAAGGAACGTCTAGACACAATAAAAGAACAACGTTCGATACAAACTGAAACTACTATAAATAATCTGGCATACCCAGAAGATTGTGCGGGGAATAGATTATGGGCCCGTAACATATCACTGCTAAAACCAGCCGAGTGGAAGGAGTACCGAGCGATCACAGATAGTATTCCGACGTTAGAACTGTCTGTCGACTCAGATCCAAAAAGAAAGACTTGGCTTTATCGTCTGGCTGCCTGTTTTAGGTGCTGTAAATAAGAAATATTAATAACGGAATTGTAGAAATAAAACAACTTACATAAATTTAAATTAGCGAATTTATTAAATTCAATCTTTATCCACTTCCAGTATTTGAAGTACTTTATACAAATAAACCTGCTAATCAAATTAGGTACTTGCGAAAAAAACGTTGATCGGACAAATCTATCACACTCCCTACTGCGGTAAAATCATAAGTCATTGGAATGTAATCATGCAATTAAAAAAACGCGTAAAACAGTTGTGTATATTAAAATTGCTTAAAGGGTATGCAATATGCCATTAAAAATATTCCAACAACACTCAGAAATATGAAGTTCATTGAATTTAATGTGGAATCAGTTTTGATTAACAACTATGTAACTGTTTATATGAGTATTCAGTTACAAATTAACATTGTTATATATCTGTCTATCGCGGGCAAAAGGCATTCACTGTTACACGAGGTACTGTGTACGTACATTATTCTAAACGTATGTTTTGACCTTAACTAAGGTAAAGACAAAATATTTGCAATAACTTCTAATAAGGCTCCGAACACGAGAGGGCACTCTTGTTCAAGCACGCGATTCCTAAATTGTAAGGTAATGTCAGTTGTCGAAAACCAACCTATAATTTAATTACAGTCCATAACACGAAACATTCCTTGTGTTTGGCAGAAAAAAGCGCTTGCGAGCGCTTGCCAGCGCTGATAAACAAACTATACGGTTTTCGGCCAGGACACGTTTGCTAACTTCAGTTGCCCTGACACAATCCGCCATTTTGCTTAGTATCGCTTAGCGATCGCCATTTTGTTTACAAGCGCTTCCAAGCGCTTTTTTCTGCCAAACACAAGGATTGTATTCAAGTTAGAAATAAAATCACATAATTTGTATTCCTTTTATGAAATCTGTAAAAAGCTTACATCACGATTTGTATGTATCGTTGAATATCATCTTTAATAACTATAAAATAATCGTAAATTACAATTAGTTTGTGATTACATGGAGGTAGGTATATCTGCATTTTCGACCTGTATCCAACCAGGCACCCAATGTACTATCGAGGCCTCTGGCGCCTTATCAGTCCTAAGTCGAAAGTCGCTAGCACACTGCACGATGCCTATCGCTTCAGGCCACGCCCCACTCTATTCATTCAACAATGGCGCGCGTGCGCAAACAAGCGAGAGCAGATTGACAGTTGACAGTAGTGACATCAATGGCGATTTTAAAATTAGTTGTTTATGATTGGCCGTAGTATAAATCGTAGTAATATACGAAGCCAATTAGGGGCGTGTGGGCGTGTCCGATGCGATCAGTTCAAACGAATATTTCTACAAAGTGGTAAGGCGCGAGAGACCTCGAGAGTACATATATTACTACCGATTCCTCTTGAATACATTTCAAAACTTGATACTCCTGACTTAAATATTCATTTCGGCAAACAACGACAATGCGATATCGAGAATCACCAGTTGATAAGTATGTTTGCTGCAGTGCGATGCAACCTTCATAACATCAAAATCGTATATTTAGATATATAATACGGAGCCAACTGGACGTAACGGAAAGAAATATATAAAAACAAATCAATACTGCGATATAATTATGCATATAATATATTAGTATTTATTTACTTTTCGCGTTGTTGAGTTCGCCCAAATCTACAGTCACCGTAAAGTTTGCATCGCACCATACACGAATACCATTAGTCTGCTCATGTTTCAGGCATTAATTTTTAATTTTAAGACTGATGTCTTTACACCATTTTATGGATGCCATTTAAATCATGTATTAAAATTGTGTAAATGCTGGCTTCATAAACCACAATGACAAAGATGCACTCATTTTAAATCATTTCTATCTCGCCTATATAATATATGGTCTATTTACAACAGAAATCATTTTCTTACGATATTGCCGACTGTCAGTAGCACATAATGTAAACTATTGATGACCTGCAATAACAGATAGTGTTGTTTTTTATTAGCGCTATTGGTATTAGTCTCTTTCTGTCCTCGAAAAATATGCTATGGATACTATCGATAATCGATGTTTTGAGCTAATATCATTGATTGAAAGCAGGGTAATGATGGGAAATAAAGAATAAACCTATCAAAAAGATTACTGCTCTTTCTTTTGATATGTCACTAATTAACTATAACGCGATAGAGTAAACGAAATATCGACTGTCGATTGCACACTATTCCAAAATTGAAATAGGATCAATACTCTCAATCACTAAACTGATTCTCAAGATCAACTATCGATAGTTCATCATCACCATGTCTAAGATGTTCTCTACAAGACCTCTCTAAGACTGGGTAATTTCTTTATTTATTTTACAGTGTGCCATTTTAAATCGTATAAATGGTATAAAGTTGGAAGCGATAACCTTATTTCTAAAACATAAGTTCGAAGTAATCTGCATTTAGGCCGGTGCTGCATTATTATAATTTTAAGTTACTGCATAAATGTGACTCATAGTTGTTTGTGGTAATACAATCAGCATTTGATCTTTCTACATCTTTACTTATGGGTCATTATCTGAAAAATATGATTATGACATACTGACCTATACCAAACTTATTGTCATTGACGATGAGCAGGTTCACTGTTTCGTGTCCCGAAGAAAAAGGAACGTGTAGTCAGTCTATAATTTTATTTCACGCTATGCCGATAACTTGCATACGTAGTCACGTACTTAGTGAATCTGCGTCTGCAGTGCGTAGTGGCTATTTGTATAATCGGCCTTTAAAGTAAACTAGATTAATCTTTAGTGTGAATAAAAAGCTGCATCATAATTAATAGCCAATTAATGTTCGGGCAGGGGCAATGGTATTAAAGGATCCAGAATCCAGAATTGCATATCTATTTTATATTAAACTGATAACGCATACTTTTTATTTGCCATAATCATCAAATAAAAAGTTTAATTTGAGATTTGTCACGTTACGAATGTAATCAGATTCTTGCACCCCTTTAGTCCCAACGGATCCGCTACTGAACACAAGCCTTCCCTATGGTGAAAAACTCCCAAGGGAATTCTCAGTCTTGTACTGGCAATGTTGTATGTTGCATGTAAAAGCGTAACTCTCCCTCACAGTCAGTTGACAATAAGTTTAGTGCTGATGTGTATTAAAACCATCTTATTTCGTTAGCAGCACACCAACCATCTTCAAATATATCTATACATTTAGCTGTAACTGGTCATAACACGTTCGAACACATTTTAGCCAATCACAAAGCACCATATTTGCGCGGTTCTCATCTACATTGCTACTGGTCTTTTGCATCGCAGGATCCACCAATGCCAGAGCGTCAGTTGTTCGGCGTCGATTTATCTCTTTCTGCGGCGAAGATAACCGAGGTAACTTAATTTGGTGTAGTCGTATATCATAGTCACAGCGGCGGTCACGAGGCGGTAGGCAGAGTGAGTTCGCGTCGAATGTAGAACAAAATGTAAGGTTTGCAGGAGGCTACCGTCGCCGCGTCCGTCGCACGGACCGTTTGGTCGTTGAAGTGGAACCACTGGTCCTCGTTGATCGCGAACGCGGTATAGTGGCCTGAACCCGCCCTGCAAGCATTTCAATGAGTTTTGGAGAAACGGACTTATAAGAAAAAATTGAACAAAACTAACGAATATCTAAATAAGAGATCCTCTCCAATAGGAAAACATATAATGGCGAAATCTTTAACTTTACAGTAATAATAAGACGAATTATAAATACTACTATAATACTGGTACAATACAAAAATAAGTATATAACTATGACTCGGAAGAAGCCATGTTACCTATTATCCAGTCATTTGTTGCGGGTAAAAGTGTAGCTAATAAAGTCCGGTACAAATTTAATGGCGGCTTGGGACATCGCAAAAGACAATACTCAGATAACAATATTAGATGTCTGCAGTTACATTTCATTGTTATATATAATATTAGGTATATACACGCGCATTTCACTGTACGCGCGCGCGTCCAAATTCACAGCTTACATCCGATCCACCATTAAATTTCCATCTGTTTCTCCTACTAATATTATATATGCTAAATTATGTATATTTGTTGCTCGATAACGCAACAGATTTGACTAATATTTAGCACACAAATAGTGAATACCTGGTTTAATAAGTAACTACTATAAAATAGGATAATTTTTATTCCAGATATTAGATGCGCTCCCTGGGAAGACTTTCTATGATAAAACTGGATTAAACATACGATACTTCTTATCCCGGAAATTCAAATTGTTCCCTAGAGCAACGAGACAAATATTTTTTTATGATAAACCGATCACAATGCGGGTGGTATATAACTTAAATAGTTACCCGGAGCCGTGGTGTACGATGACAGCGGCCAGGTCGTATAGCTGAGTACCGCGACCAGAGCGTCTCGTGTCTGGCACGTTGGCCAACACAAACCGCGACATATCCAACGCAGACAGGGGGAAACTGATGCTAGTATCCACCTTAGTCCTACGAACATGAATAATAAACTTTTTAACTTTATATATATTTTTTGCATTTTTTGAATGTTAAATAAAATAAAAATAAATATTTCTTACATTCACACCAATTAGCCTAGCCCAAAGTAAGCACTGTAAGGCTTGTGTTATGGATACTAGGGTAACGGATAGACATACGTATATAATACATAGATATGTATTATTCATAGAAATATATATAAACACCCATGACTCAGGTATTCATCATACAAACATCTGCCCTTTCCGGGATTCGAACCCAGGACCGTCGGTACGAAAGGCAGGATCGCTACCGTTTCATTAAATGGTTGTCTAAATGTTATCTTATAAAATATTTTTTTTAATAGAAAAATACTAGAAAACTTCGACTCGGCTGACAAGTGAATTCTCAGACGGGAAACGAACCCGCAACCTTTGGAAATCCGGTCCAATGCTCTCCCAATTGAGCTACCAAGCGTTGTGAACACCCGTCGAAATTTTCTAGTACCTTTCCGGTTTTACGCTGTAGGCCAACGTTGTCTCATCAATGAGAGGAACATCCTCTCGTATTCGTAAGAAACAATTTTACAAATGTTTGGACCGATTGTCCAAACATTTGTATAAGGAAGATGAAACAGCCATTTCATTTTTATATTTCTTTTTGCATTTTTTCAATGTTATCTTCTAAGATAAATTATTTTAATAAAAAAAATACTAGAATAAATCGTTTCGGCTCACAAGTGAATTCTCAAGCGGGGTTCCCGCCTATTTTTTATTGAAATAATTTATGTATAATAAACTTTTATTAAGTACTGAATTTTGCATATTTTTATTATAATAATTTATGTATAATAAACTTTTAATAAGTACTGAATTTTGTTACCAAGAACATCCTATCCGATATATCAAGTTATCAACTAATATTCAACTCATATTTTCGTAATTGTGCTTTTGTGATATTACATATTGATTATAAATTTTTTTTTTAGAATACCAACCTAAAATTACATACATTTCTGTGTCATATAGGAAACCATATTGTATTTCTCTGCATAAAACAAAAATATGTTTTCTTTTAATATAAAAAAAACAGTTTTAATTATTTAATTACATGTTAAATATTATTAAATTAATATTTAATGAATTTGTTTACGTAATTAACTGTGTTATAAAATAATTATCGGAAAAAAAACTGTCTTAGCTTGGATACGAACCGGCGACCTCTAGGGATCCCGGCGCGTGCGCTATTCTTAGAGCTATCAGGACATTGAGAACCCCTGCTAAAATTTTACAATATTTTTGTGTTATCATCATAATTATAAAAAAATATCCAATCTGTAAATCGATTAACCAAAGCTAAACATTCAAAACACAAAATGATTATGTCTATTTATATATCCCGTTGGTAGAATAAGTTATAAAGCGCTAGTGTGGATTGGTGGGTGCTAACGACTGCAGATGCAGCCGGAACCAACGGCTTGACGATTTCCGTGGTCGAGCAGCGCGTATACCAGTTTTCATGGTAAAGCCACTCCGAAGTCCCAGGTTAGATCCCCGGCTGTATCAATGTAGAAAACTAACTTTTCTATATTGGCTCGTGTCTGGGTGTTGTGGTACCGTTGATATTCCTTAATTACATAACACAAGTGCTTTAGCTACTTGGGTTCAGAACAATGTATTTGATGTCTTATTTTTTCAATGTGAACACCGAAGCACAGAGGAACTCGAGATAAAATATTGATGGTCACCAATCCAATAAACGGTCTTGCTTAACCGTCGTAATTATTGACCGATATGCACCATCAAACTCTTTAACAATTGAACATAACTCTAAACTAGAAATGAACTTTATCTCAGCCACTAATGAAGGAATGATCAACAACATATACGAATTTCAAATCAAATAAAACTTAAGACGAAAATTGATTGTTTTGGTTGAAAAAAATTCTACACACATGGGATTCGAACCTGTCTTTTCGGCTAACAGAGCCAGCCGGCGCCGACGGGCTAGGCTAATGAGCGTTAAGTTTTTCATATATTTATGCTAATAACTGAAATATTAAGTGTCGTTACAATTTAAAAATAGCAATAGATAAGAAGACGAATAAAAACAGTATTGGAAAAGATTTAAATTTTTGACAACAGTCTACCCTTTTTCTATTATATAATTCAACTTAGTAGATTGTATGCTATGAATAATTATTTGATATTAATATTTATTTGTAAGGTGCTGCGCACATGTAACAGCTTTAGTTAAATTATTTTAATAGAGAAATACTAGAAAAAACAGCTAGTATTTTTCTATTAAAATATTTTATCATATAACATAGCATTGAAAAATGCAATAAATATATAAACATCTTAAAACTTCAGTTAAAGCAACTAAGACTTATTACGGTTTTCCAATGCGGACGTACCATCTACTATAAAAAAAATTTAGATGCCAGCTGCGCCAACTAAAGCTACGTTTGCACAGCGATTTAAGAGTAAGAAAACTAAACATAACACTTAATAAAATAAAAGTTTTACCTAAAATAATTATGCCACCGAAATCTCTTTAAATGTAGGCACAACACATTTGGTAGTCTGCGTATCCAAAACTGTTTCGTTGACTTTTGCTTGCACTTACAACTGCTGCAGAAGTAACGCTCCGTGTCAGCCAGTTCTTCCACCTGTAATATGTTTTGTCTTGTTTACCATGCCTAACATTCATTAAATGTATGCTTTTAAAAAAAAAAAACTTTTCCTAACCATAACGGTTGTATTAAAAAAAGTCACAGTTACAAACTACAAATTGTAGTTTGTCTATGTTAGTAAGTAATATTACGTGTTTCCAAGTTAAACAATTCCACGGCGACTTTTTGGCGGGAGCGGGAAGCGTTACGTTGGTGGTTTTGTTCCTTTTGTTAAAATTTGTGCTGTTGTGAATATTAATGTGTAATAATGGTGGATTATTAACCACTAAGTGTTTCTGAACATACAAAAGTGTTGCCAAGTGCAACAATGTAGCGGAAGTTGTCTTTTCCTGCTCTCAAGAAGTCCACGGGGAGGTTTCAGTAAAACCCCACACATTTACTGAAACCTAGAGGGAAAAATATATTTTCCTGTTCAGTCATCATCATGAAATTAAGAAAAGAAATTACTCCAGTACTGGCAATTATACTTACTTGACAATGGCTAAATGCACAAATTGTGCAAGCCACAAATAAAGAAAAAGATAAAAGAATTCCACAGCCTGAGTAAAGTATAAATCTAATATGAGCATTTATAATGAGTGTATTGTGTTTCAGCAGTCAATCACAACTATTACTACCTTATCCCTTAACTATCCCTACGTCGAGACATTTTTTTACGGACAAGCCGAAACAAATAAAGCAAGATAATAATAAATAAATAATAATCATGTTTATTACTTTCACACCAATTAGCTTAGCTCCAAGTGAGCATTGTAAAACTTGTGTTATAAATTCTAGGGACTAACGGATAGACATACATATACAAAAATACAAAAAATACAAAATATTTTATTTAAAAAAAAAAAAGTAACAAGAATGCTATGAATTGGAATCCCCTTTTAAGCTCATAGGCCTGTGTCAGGAGACTCTTCCATAAAAGCGAGCATTTTACACTTAATCAGGTTGGTAAGTATTAGAAACATTCTTTATAATTAAATATTTTAAAACATATTTTAAAGAACTACTAAATATGTGTGGTATAGTATATGTTTTGGTGTGTGCGCGTGTCTGCTTGCATGCGTTCGTGCGCCTAGTTGTGTGTGCGTGCGTGCGTTCGTGTGTGTGTGTGTGTGTGTGTGTGTGTGTGTGTGTGTGTGTGTGTGTGTGTATACATATATGATACATAGATATGTAACGTTTGAAATATATTAATACACCCTTTGGAACTCAAACCTAGAACCGTCAGGGCACCGTTACACTAAGCTATAGCTAAATGATCTGCTTTTCTCTTATATATTTTCATAATAATATGTAAACTTTTCTTACATTGCGAGAATTTTAATAGAAAAAAAATACTATTGCAAAGAATTGTTTATTTTACTATTAAGGTATGTAGGTACTATTAAGAACAATTAAACAACATTCATAGTATATAAACCCGCTCAGTTTGTAAAGAACCAATAATTACCTATAATAAGCGATTTTTAATAAAAATCATTAATTTACCTGTACAAAACTTGATAGACAGTCTGTGAGTGAAACTGGATCGTCATGACGGCCGGTTTCAGGCAACTCGAGCGAAAGGTCCAGGAATGGATCAAACTTCTTACTTTCGGTACCGCATGCTAGACATCGCACCTGCAAAGAGTATACATAGATCAGTTAAAAAAATTTCTTTGTGCCTGTCTGCTATCCATACAATATCTCAATTTCATTAACATTTTTTACCATTATTTAATGTCATCAGAAATTTCTCTTGAATAGGCACCAAACGACTCATAGGGTCTTAAAAAGAATTTGGGAATCATACAAAAATTCCAGCTTGCCTTACCAATATCTGGTAGAATTCAGAAAACATGAATTGAGTACTTTACCGGTTAGACAATTAATTTTTGAGCACTCATTGAGCTTCATTTATACATAAAAGCTGTGAAACAAATATAATATCAATAATAATATTTCTTACAATCTCACCAATTAGCCTAGCCCAAAGTAAGCACTATAAAGACTTGTGTTATGGATACTAGGTAACGGATGCATATATTATACATAAATAAGTAATATTTATAGAAATAGATATAAATAGCCATGACTCAGGTACAAATGCTTGTATTCAGCACACAAACATCTGCCCCTTCCGGGATTCCAACCCAGGACCGGGTGCGAAAGGCAGGATCGCTACCGTTGCACAAAACGGTCGCCATATATATGTTTAGTGTCTCCATAAACACTAGTTCAATTGAATTTTATTCCATTTGCATTCAAATGGTAGTAGCCATTGTAGTTATTAATAAAATGTTGGGCCAATACATTTGTAACTTCAAATTGTTCTGATGATCACATGGGTTACTTAATGTTGCCAAAGATCTGCAAACTTACTTCACTTTGCAACGTTCCGCCAAATACTGCTGTAACGATGGAAGCTGAGGATGTTCTCGAAACGAAATCTCCATCAGCGCGGTCCGGGGGCAGCAGCTGCAGCAATTCTGTGTGTAACCTGACCGACAACAAACATCAAAAATATACAAAATAAATTAGTGGAAAAACCTTAAAGTAGGTTTTTTAAGCAAATTGCACCTTTAGCATAAATAACTTATGGTTTTTTTAAAGAAGCGCATCAAAACCGCACATAAACGTTGATTTGATTTAAAATGGTTTGTAAGTACTTGTAGTATTAAATACTAACTACCTGACCCGGCCACGCGTTGTTGCGTCTCAGTTATAGATGTCACTGTACCAAAATTAATCGCGCTAACGTTTCGGTTCTACGACTACACATATAGCTAACCCTTTTAACCCTCTTGAATTTTATTCTTAGGCACTATGGTAACGCGTATACGATGGAAAAAGAGCGGACTGATAAATACTCGAACCACTGTGATCTTAGATTATAGATTATGCGTCAAACCTTACGAACTGACTAACATATCAATTTTAGTTAGAACACGCCACCACGCCATACCATTTCCAGTAAGTGGAGTCAGTAATTTTTTGACACGCATAGTGACGTAAAATTTTCTTTTTTTCGCATGTTGGACTCGAAATTCTCATTGCTGCACCTATTTACCAGCAGCAAACAAATCAATCAATATTACGTTAAGATAAATACATAAAAAAATATCTTATAATATGTAGTGATATTAATTTATTTAATTATATGGTATATGATCAGAATAAAATACATAGTAAACCTGCCTTGTGGAACAGAAAAGGGACTATGTACTTTGAGATGCTCAATAAAAAAACGAATTCATCTTGCTAGTGGTGCATGAACCGTTTCACGTCCCGTTCCAGCATTACGAGAGTAGTGGGACGCCCATGAGTTACATGCAAACATCTCAGGTATAAACCTCTTTATGTAAAATTTAAAGTAAAATAACATTTATTTTTTAACATGTAGCTAACACTTTTCCAATACCTTTTTGAGTTAACCTAATACAATACAAAATAGTTATTTGGAAATATTAAAAACTGTTCAGTTTAGCCGCAATAGTAAAAATTAACATTGAATATGAAGGATATCTTCATTATTTTATATCCTTTCATTGTACTATCGAAGACTCTGGCGCCTTATTAGTCCTTAGTCGAAAGTTGCTAGCACACTGCACGATGCCTATCGTTTCATGCCACGCCCCGCTCCATTCATTCAACAAAAGCGTGCGTGCGCAAACAAGCAAGTGAGAGCAGATTGACAGTTGACAGTACTGACATCAAGAGCGATTTTAAAACTAGTTGTTTATGATTGGCCGCAGTATAAAGCGTAGTAAAATACGAAGCCAATTAGGGGTCGTGTGGGCGTGTCCGATGCGATCAGTTCAAACGAATATTTCTACAAAATGGTAAGGCACGAGAGACCTCGATAGTACATGGTTATAAGCTACCTTTATGAAGTTTCAAGGGTTTGAATAACTTCACTGATCACTAAAACTTACAATTTTATCTCACGACAAATAATTTCAAAAATTCCTTTGACAGGAGTATTAAACCTCAAGTGTTATTATATTAAATATATTATATTAAACAACTTAATAAATACAACATTATAAAAAAGAAATGAATTCCCAAAATACGGGTTCCTAACTTTTTCATATATTTTTGATGGATTCAATAAAAAAAAAACTGCTTATTAAATAAAATATTTTCAATTTAAATGGCCAACGCGTTTATGAGAAAGGAAAACGTAAGCGCCCGCCCAGACAGACAAAGACTTATTAGAGATTTATGTAATATATTTATTTGTAGCTAGACTGTTTGTATTTCAGTAAAATCTTCAATATGGCATACAGTGCTCCTTCAGTGCTTCCAGTAAAATGTATTAAAAGGAATTTTACATACATTCCTAGTGATACGCACATATACATAGCAAGCACAAATCCATAGCAAGGCCCCAACCAAGCTAATTCTAAACTTTATAATATTTTAAATTAATGTTACTATAAAATTTATCGTATTTCACTTACAAAGTTCCAAATCTACAGAAATAGGGTCAGGATTGCAAAAACCCAAATGATACTCCTGATGTCAAAACCAGTAATATTTAAATTTTCAGCTGACATTTTTCATTATGGCAATTCCAGATTGCCACTTTTTCCATTGCCAACAGTCAAAAAGTGAATAATAAATTTATAAAATACCTGTCCAGCATATAACGTAAGAATTCATGAGCGTCTTGTTGTTGGTAACCACGGAATCTTGGCACCACCTTCCAGATAACGAGAAACAAACACTCAGGGGAGATTGCGCCTTTTGATCCACAACCTCCTGTATTCAAGTTGATTAGAACCTGCCATAACATGTGTCATAATATAGTATAAACTTTTAACACAGTGGTAGAATAACCTTGATAAATATTTTATATATAATAAAAAAATATATTATTGGCCTGTATATGTTTCCACTGCCAGGGCAAAGGCCTTCCCTGTGAATGAAATAGTGAGAAAACTACTATAGTGACATTCAAATGTTTTAGGATTTTTACTGGGTAAAGGAGTAACTTTTTTTTTTTCATTAATAGAATAGTGCTTGACCACTATCTCGTCTGATGATATGCGACGATACGATCTAGGATGTAACGCGCTTGCCTAGAAGATACCTGTTCACTCATGACTTGAAGACCAATAAATTGTATTTATCAGGAAACACAGACTCCGGCAAAGATTTCCACTCTATAACGGCATGGATTACAAAATTGGAACCAAAACACTTAGTACGACCTAACCAAATAACAGTGGTGCCTGTTTGTAAGTCTGGTTATTTGATGAAAATTGGGGACGGCGGAACAAGGCTGTGCAATTCTGATGCACACTCTCCGAAATGTATCCTATAAAAAATGGATAGGCTATGTTCTAGACTAGAATGAAAATGACTAGATATTCGAAATTATAAAAAAGGATAGTACCTTGCGAAGTTCCTCAGCCATAACTACATCATGCATCTCCTGTCTAGTATAACTTCTTGAATGGTACACTTTCCGTCCGTTAGTCTTCATCTCTAATGATGGCAACTGACTAAAGTAGCAACTAAACTCTTGAATATTATTCAGACTTTGCAAGACAGCATTCATGAAACAAGTATTGCCTAAATTTTTTAACCCTACAATTTTCTTATCTCTCTGACTCTTTCCATTGCATGGGGACAGTTTCTTATTCCTAGATGAAGGAGTTGAATTGTTTTCAGTTGAGCTACTGACTTCCGAATGAGATCTTTTACGTGAACGAGGTCTCAGACTTCTAATAGGTTCTTCCAAATTCTGTAACATAAGCATAATATAAGCCAATTTTAAAGCTATAGTACAGCATATGTATAGTAGTTATACAGTAGTTAGTAGCTATACAGCATAGTATAGTACAAGCACACTAGCCAAGAGCTAGTCAGATAACTTCTTGTCTAAATATTTATATTTTGCTCTGAGTTAGTGCTTATTATCAATAGCAAAAATTAATAAGCCTGTATTCATAAGAGCTGCTTGTTTCTAATTCCTTCATAATTTATTGTGAATGCAGACATTATGTTGAGTTTGATTTTACATCAGTCTGAGTACTAACATTGGTTACACTAATGGCTCAGACCGAGCTGAGTCTGGAGCAAAGATATTATTTATGCCATTGAAATACCAAGCTCAATTACAAAAATCAACTCATGATCCTCTCCACAGCGTAAGTATACGCAAAGGGGTTTAAAAGCCAAATCATAATAAGAATGCTTTTGGTTATTTCAATGAAACTATCAGCTTTGCTCTAGCTCAACATCAATACTTAGTATAACAGCATCACTTTATTCAAATATGATACTATATCAGACAACATAACCAAAGCAATAGATACAATATTTAGAGTTAGAAGTGGTTATTCATAAAATAGCTCAACATATTATCGTTATTACCTTTGTGCTTTTTGATGGCTTGTTTTCACTAGTTTCTAGAATAGAATTAGTTGGAGCATTAAGTCTATTGTCAAAATTACAATCAGCAGAGACTTCAGGACTTGTCATTTCTTCCTGATTAATATCTGCTGATGATGTTTGTTTTTCAACCGCATTTGTAGAGCATTTTCCTCCAGAAATGCTACTACCATCACTACTCTCTTTACTGTTCTCATCACTTTGCTCAATCGCACTGCTTTCTATGTCATCTTTACCACTCTGCATTATACTTAGCCTTATTTTACTTATGGCATTGCTTTCTCTGTCATTTGAAACATAATCATCACATTTGTAGCTGAAAATGCAAGAGTTATCATTAGTGTTTGTTAGTTACAACAAATTTAAATCAGGTATGCAGTCTTACTGATATTATCATAATCTAAAATTGAATCAGAAATGTTAGCAAGTTTTATGTGAAAATAAATATGGGTTGTTTCATAATCAAAGATATATAATGACCTTATATCTTAAAAAAAAGAATATCCTGATGTATGTATATTAAATTTATCATTACCAATAAACTGAATAAACATCACAGCTCATACAGATCTGATGATTTTCTGCTTCTGCATGTATCTTAGCATGACCATTAAGATAGCGCCCACAATTCACAACCCCACAATGCAGACATAACCAATTTTGTTCCTTTACCCCGCATTCTGAAAAATATTAATCCTTACACTTCAATAAAAGAAATCCATTATTGTATGTAATTATACACTTAAACTAATGATAATACGATTGTTTATTTCTTTAGCATATGTATTTAGTTCAAAAAAATTTGTATTTGGAGATCAACAATACCTACTATTCTAAAATTGTAATGCTGTTAGATGTCAAAAGAAATTTGCTTTCTTTTTGTTTTATCAAGGATAAATTTGGCAAAGTGGACTAAAGTTTATGTTTTCCTTTGTAAGAAAATTCTATTTGTAAATAGCAATTACATTTATTAAACTTAATAATAAAGTGAAACAAGAATAACTACAGTGAACCGCTCAGTAAATAACATATTCGGCAAATGCTTCAATATATGATTAGCGTGCAAAGTATATTAAAATTTTTATGCACATAATCATACGAAACTGATCAGGGTTTTTTTATTGTTGAGTGATACTTCGTAAGTAAGTAGTCGAAAATAGCCGACACTTGTCATGTGGCTCGTATTATCGCAACGCGTCAGAAACGCGAAACGCAACATCAGTCACGGTCATCCATGCTGACACCCCTCTCCGCACCCCTCGAACAGCTGATTATTAGAGTTCACTGTATTGATTTTTCTAAACTAACCTTATAATACTAATTGAACTTAGCTGCATTTTATACATTTTCACTACACAGGCTCTATATGCAGTACACAATTTTTACATAATAATAAAAATTACCTGAACAACTGAAGTTCTTTGTGATCGCGGTGTTCTCAACGACGAAATTGCTTTCAGCCTTAACGTTTTCAAACAAATGTGAACATTCCATTATTCATAATACAATGAAATTAATGTTATTAGTGAAGTAGGGACGTAATAGTTAATTCATACAATTAATTTTTGTGATTTTCACGCAGTTCAATTGATTCGATCAAAGTAGATTGTACAACTGACATGCATGACAAGCAAGCCCAAAGAAAACAAGGCGACGTTTTCTCGAGAGTGAAGGAGATCGCGATATTATGCTAGCTACTAGCTAGTAAAACAATTAAGAGCATAGACTATGTTTAATAAAAGCGTTCGGATACATATAACAGAAGTGTCAATTTTCGCAATTCAGTACTACCAGTCCTTTTTTTTCTTTCTTTTTTTGTGGCTTGCACGATTTGTGCATTTAGCCATGATGACAACAGTAATATATTTTTTTTCCCCCTAGGTTTCAGTAAATGTGTGGGGTTTTACTGAAACCTCCCCGTGAGAGAGCAGGAAAAGACTTTCGCTGCTTTGTTACACTTGGCAACACTTTTGTATGTTCACAAACACTTAGTGGTTATCAAAAAAACAAAAAAAAAAACAACGGTGGATTATTACACACTTACGGATATAAGTGTGTAATAATTCACCATTATTACACACTTATATCTACAACAACACAGTAACAAGAGAAACAAAACCACCAACTTGACGCTTCCCGCTTCCGCCAAAAAGCCACCACAGTCTTAAACACAGGTCTTACACACAGAGTGCTAATCACACTGACCTCTATAAATGTAGTATGTATTAAAGACATGTTGTTTCTATTAAAGACATGTTGTTTCTATTATCAACGAGAAAATTATATGGTCGTAGAAAATAATTATCATTAGTACCATTTAAAAAAATGAAATTCAACTTAAATTAAATTAAAACAATCACGAACTATATTATAGCGGCACCAACCCAGCCCATTAAAATTTTTAAAACATTACATACTTTCTTACTATCAACACTAGGGTCTGAAACTCTAAAGCAGTAATAAAAGAAAGTATGAAAAAAAATTATAAACGTCAAATACAATAATTGTAAACTACAGTCTTCAATTCTAATAAATCAACTAACATATAATGTAGATAATTGTAACCTTACTAAATAACTAACAAAAACCTACCCAATAACTCTACGATTGTTTTTAACATTAAGTTTAAAGAATATGTAGGAGCAAAAAGAAGTAAAACGAACGCGCAGTGTCATCGCGCCGTGACGTCACAACCAGATGTCGTCCCGCCCCACCACTAACGCAGATAGCTATAAACAGCCCGTATCGCTCGTTTTAGGCCCCCTCGAACCTCCGAATAATCAAAAAAGAATATGTACTAACTGGAAAGGCTATCAAACCTCACTCGCCTCCGCGTTAGAGGAGCCATCCTCCAATCTAGTCCTCTCTCCCGGTCAACTAGATGACCCGGGTAAGATCGATGCCGCCATCGATTCCTTCACCAGTCTGGTTCAATCAACAGTCACTGAACAGTCGCGTGAAGTCATACTACCTAATAGGCCACTTCCGCCAGAGGTTCGTGACCTGATTAGAACCAAAAATAAAGCACTTAGAGATGCTAAGTACTACCCCATCCCCTCAAATAGGGCTGCTGCAAACCGTTTGCAGCGCCAAGTTAGGGACACAGTATCCGAGCTGAGACACTCCCGATGGAATGATCTCATGGCGGACATCTCTCCTTCGCACGTAGCTTACTACCAAGTGGCCAGAGCACTTCGTAGTGATGCTATCACTCACATCCAACCGCTAGCCCGCCCCGATGGCACTCGAGCCTTCGAGGACGACGAAAAAGCCGAATGCTTCGCGGACAGCATTGCTTCTCAATGCTCGCCCAGCACCCAAGCGACCGACCCGGATCACATCCGGGCGGTAGAGGAAGAGGTCCGAAGCAGGACCTCCCTCCCGCTTCCCCCAGATGACCCTCCGATCACCACTTCGGTGGACGAGGTCCAATCCTTTATAAGGGGCCTTAAGCCCCGCAAAGCACCGGGCGCCGACGGTGTTTCAAATAAGGCGCTCAAACACTTCCCCGAAAAGGCTCTCCTTTTACTCACGCTTATTATCAACGCTTCAATCTGTGCTGTTTTCCAGCCGCCTGGAAAGAGGCAATCGTTATAGGCATACCCAAGCCCGGTAAGGCTCTAGACCAACCGCCAAATCATCGCCCCATAAGCCTCCTAAAGGCTATGGGAAAAATTTTTGAAAGGATAATACTTTCACGCATGAAAGCACATCTTTTCGAAAATAATCTAATAATTCCCCATCAATTCGGCTTTCGCGCAAAACACAGCTGCCCGTAGCAAGTCCACCGAATTGTTGAGTATATACTCAGCGGTTTTATCCCACGCAAACAAAAAACCGTAGCTGTGTTCTTTGACGTCGCCAAAGCTTTCGATAAAGTTTGGCACGACGGTCTCATTTACAAACTATACGAGTAAGATACGCCTGACCGGTTAGTAAAACTTTTAAACTTCTTCATTCGCGATCGCGCTTTCCGCTTCCGCTATGAAGGCACCCTCTCGACCCCACGACTGCTCCGAGCGGGCGTGCCGCATGGGTCGGCCCTCTCGCCGCTGCTCTACAATGTCTATACTAATGACATACCAGTGCCAACTAACGGCACAGAGTTAGCGTTATTCGCCGATGACACCGCCCTTTATCTTAAAGGGTCGTCACATAAGGCTATACTAGGGAGACTTCAGAGCTCTATCTCACAACTTGGCGACTGGTTTTGCAAGTGGAGAATAAACGTCAATCCCGACAAAAGTGTGGCTGTCGGCTTTGACGTAAAACGTAGGTCCCGCGTGGTCCCATATGGAACCCGACCCTTAAGGTTACAAGGTGCCCCGATACCGTGGCACCGCTCCACAAAATACTTAGGAGTTACTCTCGACAAAGGCCTCACGTTCGGCCCGCATGTCCGCAGGGTAACTAAAAATGCTCGCTTTTACTTAAGCCGTCTTAACTCTATGTTAGGACGGAAGAGCAAAATGTCCATTAGGAACAAATCAACTCTTTATAAGGTTTGCATACATTACATATACGCACCCGTTATGACGTACACGGCACCGGTATTCGCGCATACCAATCCCAAATTAATTAAATCGATCCAAACGGTTCAAAACATCTTTTGTCGTAGGGCAACAGACGCACCCTGGTACGTCCGCAACGCGGACCTACACAGGGACCTGACCCTTCAATTCAATCCCATGTGAAACAATGCTCCGAGCGGTTTTTCAAAGCCGCGGAGGGGCATTGAAATCCACTTATCTCCGGGGCCGCGGCTTACGAGCCACCCCGCCCATCTATTCATTATTTTCGCAGACCAAAACACGTACTGACAGACGCCCCTGACTCACTATCGCTCGTTGTGGAAAGTCTCTCTATGGCCCACACGAACGCTAGTACTTAGGTCTTAGCTAGACTATAATAAGGAGCGGCCTTATGCAGCTCGATCTCATTCTACACGGACTCCACCCACTCGGGGTGGGGGACGCTCTCTTGCGCATGCGCTAGTTTGTAACTAGTGCGGCGCTGCGCCGCCGCGGGTTTCTCCGAGGCGGTCGCTTAGATGAAACCTTCACAGCCTAAACGGCTAAAGGTACTTACTATGTGGTGTTTAGTCAGTCTAGCCTGACATAACAACTGTGGCTTAGCCATGAAGGATTCACCACTATAAAAAAAAAAAACTCCCCAGCTTGCGTGCTGTGTGGCGAATCCGGCCACCCGGCAAACTACAAAGATTGCATCCGTGGCCCCCGTCCCAAGCCTCCAAAGGCAAAAACCCCAAACCGGGGACCAAAGGCACCTTCCAAGAAGAAGAGGCCTTCCGGCCCCGGTTCCCAAGTCTTCGCTGGCTAACTTCCCGCCCCTCTCAAAAGAGGGGCCGGCAGCCAGCCTCTCCAGCACCAAAGCCCCAGTGTCCTCCGCTGTTTGCTTCGATGCCTAACGCTCGTGTGTTCCAACCCGCTATAACCCACCCCGATTCCAGGGGAAGTCCATTCCGTGGCAGCGCAATGCCTTAGGGGTCACTCTAGACCAAAAATTAATTCTCGCGTCATGTCAAGAGAGTGTCTAGAAACGCGTTTTATTTGGGGCGCCTCAACCCTATGTTAGGACGTCACAGCCGCATGTCACTCCGTAACAAGCGAACACTTTACAAGGTTTGCATTCAACCGGTAATGACCTACGCGTCTCCGATCTTCTCACATCAGTCATTTACAAACTACAGGTTGTCCAAAACAACGTCCTACGTAGGGTTCCTTGGTGTGTCCGCAACACGGACTTACACAGAGACTGAACACTCTACCGAATTGTTGTAGAACAATTCTATACGAAGGCCTCTAAACGCTTTTTCAATACGTCAGAGAGCCACTCAAACCCTTTAATCCGGAGCGCATCCGACTACATTCCGTCCACTTCCTCCAACCCACTGTCCAGACGACCTAGATCTGTCTTGACGGATCCACCCAATCAATTCTCGGGCGACCTGAACCTCCTCTTAGAGGCACAGGAATCCGCCAAAAATAGAGTCACTACAAAGCCTTTCGGTCTAAGGTCTACCCCAGTCCTCTCAATTGCCGACTGACCCCTTTTGTGCGAGCCAGTCGACCTACCTTTCCTCGTCACGACCAGACTCCCTTCTGGAAGCCGGTCGCTTTTTCTACGCGCATTCTCACCTAGGTGAGTAGCGCCTGCGCCGCCCCTCAGTGAGGGGCGGTCGCCTCAGATGAAGACTTTTGACCCTTACCGGTAGCAAGCCGCCAACCTCAGATGGTGTTTAGTCAGTACGAGTCTGACATAACTTCGAAGCCGGGCCGGAGTATCCATGCAGGGTTCACCACCTCCCCCCCTCCCCCGAGTCCGGAGACTGCATTTAGCATTAAAAAAAAGCACAGCAGTCAGTCGCTCTCTGGGTCTACTCGATAAGGACCGATCGCTTTAGATTGTTCGCAATACTGGAATGCTACTTTGTGTGCTTAGTCACTAAGGATAGGACCGATCACTGCAGATTGTCCGAATCCTTCCTCGGTACTAGGGATGTTGCGGATGTAATTTTTTTCACATCCGCGGATGCGGATGAGGATTTTAGGAGGCTCACATCCGCAGAAGCGGATGCGGATGCGGAACTGTACAAAAAACTTAAGTGTTGGTTTGGTAGGGTAAAAAGCAGTAATATTTATCCTTTCTTTATCTATACATATAAATAAAATTGGAGTGTCGATTTGTATTATATTTGGATTTCAATATTTGGATATTGAAATAACCGTTTTTTACTACATGCATATGAATATATATACGGTACATACACCAAAATAACATGTTTTACAATTTTTGTCTGTCTGTTTGTTCGGGCTAAACTCTAAAATAGCTGGACCGGTTTTGACGGGACTTTTATTGGCAGGTAGCTGATGTAATAAGGAAGTAAGTTAGGCTACTTTTATTAAAAAAAAAAAAGAAAAATAAAGTAATATTGCCATGTCCAAGTACTGTCCAGTACCGCCCGCAACTCACGCACATGCCACCACTGTGCCGTCACGTCGGGCGACTCCCACCACTTCTCCCACCAATGAAACAATATCACAAAGGCTGCCTATTGCGCGGGTTCAGAACGCGCGAGCGGGCTATTGCTGATTTTTAATAAAAACAAATTATAATAACTGAGCCACGGCAACGTGTGGCCGGGTCAGCTAGTTTAATAAAAAAGTAATGAGTGAATTACTATTATTGATTAATTGTATTAGTAATGAAATTTAAATATGGAGCATTATATTTAATGAAAAGTAGAATGGCCGCCTTTTCGGACTCCAGTCTGTTTCGCAAGGGTTCGTGTATAATCCTGCGCTACTAAATAACTGTTCACTTATTGGAACACTGGCTGGTGGCGCTGATAAGAATTTGCGTGCTTTTTTAGGTAACAGTTTGAACTCACTTTAATTAACACTCCAACATTTAAGCGGACTCTTTATTATTTTTTTATTTTTTTATTACGAAAAGTAAGTAACTCCTTCTTGTGAATTGTGTCAGGGCTGACAATTTCTGGTGTTTCCTGACTCTCCTCAACATCACTTTATGAATCGAGCATCATGGTAAGATTACTAATTAAACAGGACTGACGTCCTGTAACCTGAGGTCTCTAGTCGTTCCGTTCTGTTTCCATGAAATCTGTCATTCTCATTTTTTTCGCTCTTTCGGTACTTAGAGATTTTGTTCGAGAAGCCACGATGTCTTTCGTGTTTCTGTTAATCTTCAATATACTTAGGTAACACGGATAATGTTTAGAAAAATAAAAACGGCTTAATGAAGGAAGTTGCCAATACTTTTACTGTTTTTCGAAGTAATCTCCGTTCCTATCTACACATCGTCGCATTCGAGGGAACCACTGAGAAAAGCAGTGTGCCTATTCGTCCTTAGGGGTCTCTTCTTTAGCATTTTCGTACGCTTTCACCGCATCTTCAGGGCTCGTAAAGCGAATAACTCGAATTTTATGTTTAGTTCTTGGGAATAAATAAAATTCGCAGGGCGCCAGGTCAGGACTGTATGGTGGATGACTCATTATCTCGACACCTGCCATAGTCAAATATTCAACAGTCCGTTCTGCGGAGTGCGCTGAAGCATTGTCGTGGTGAAGGAGGATCCTGCTTCGAGGGCGCTGCTGTCGATTTTTTTCTTACACAACAGGCAAACAGCGATTGACATACCAGTCTGCAGTAACTGTCCTTCCATCTTCTAACACAACTTTCGCTAAATGACCCTTCCGACCAAAGAATGAGGCAATCATCTTTTTTCCTTGACTTCTACCTTTCTTTACCTTAGTTGGCCGATCCTCGAAAGGAAACACCCACTGAGCTGATTGTCTTTTGGTTTTGGGTTCATAGCAATATATCCAGCTTTCATCACCTGTTATGATATCAAATACAGCATTTGAATCACCGCCGTTGAACTTATCTAACATTTGCCGACACCAGTCCATGCGAAGGTGTTTCTGGCCGTCGGTTAAAGTATGGGGAATCCATATGGTACAAAGCTTCTTGACGCCTAAATGTTCGTGTAATATTTTTTGAACTTGACTCATACCAATGCCTAGGCTTGCCCGTATCTGCTGATAGGTCACTCTCTTATCATCCTCTATCATGCGTCGCACAGTACTGATGTTATCTTCAGTAGTCGCTGTTAAAGGACGTCCTTCACGCGGATCATCATTGAGATTGATACGTCCACGCTTAAACTAGTTAAACCAATTGTAAATAGTGGCACGAGATGGGGCTTCATTAAAAAATGCTATTCGCAGCCTTATTCGCGCATTATAGCTTTGTTATTGAGTTAGCCCATAACTAAAGTCATAATAAATTATTGAACGAAAGTTTTCTCGCGTTAGGTTAATTTTCACTTGTAACAAGAGTGTTAGATTTGCCGCCAATTCACAAAAACAAATGACAAATGAATGCAATACACTACATTAGATTACCAAAGAGTTTTAAAATTGAAATTCGAATAACAGTTTTCATTAGCAATGTTTCTAACTGTTCAGTTCTAAACATTTTCAGTGGTACCCACGTATCATCTTCAATCTTTTACTCGGTCGACGCGTGCCACTCGCCGGCCCCTCCTCTTTCTTTCTTGTCGCATCCGCATCGATTTATGAGGATGCGGATGTCTAAATCGATGCGGAAGTCTAAATCGATGCGGAAGTTCCGCATATGCGGATGCGAATATTCGCAACATCCCTGCTCGGTACTTGACCGATTATAAAATTAGTTTTATTAATTCACGAATTATAGATTGATGATTAATGAACTGAATATAATTTATTTTTGTTAGTTAGAGAGTTAAGCTTAATAAAAAAAAATCTGTTGGAATCCCAAAAACCATTTTTCTAAAACCTGATACCTACCTCTCGTGCATTAGATTAAACATGGAGTCCGATAAAAGTAATTTACGGGTTCCACCTTATAGTTCTCATCTCACTAGTATAATATTGATTAAATTCAGTTTGGTTAGCTGATGACAAACATCTGCCCCTTTTGGAACTCAAACCCAAGACCATTGATGCGGCAGAGTCGCTACCATTGCACCAACCGGTCGTCAAAAACCATATACTATTCATATACCTACTGCAAAAGCAAACATCCTGCTTAATAATCATTATGTTGAATATGTATTGACCAGTCACCTTCCTGAGAATTAATCTGAAGTAGCAGTAATAAGTACTAGGTGGCTCCTTGAATTCCAATGTTTACGTCGAGCTGCTTTCGCATAGATTGATATAACATCATATGCCAAATCTAGAATCTATTTTTCACAATCAGATATTCTGCTACCAAATAAGGGTGTGAGGAGCCCCTCAAAATCTGGTGTGGCTCCTCAATTCATATAAACATCAATATTATGATATATTATAAGATTAGGTATGTGAAATAAAACTACATTTACTTAATTCTTAATATTTATTAATTACGTCTGCCACCATATCCACCTTGGGTGGCAGGCTGAGTCAACTGCAGACCATTGATATTATTAAAGTCAAGCATTTTCAACATGTCCTTGGTGTCTGGGTCAACCTCGATAATATCATGCTCAAGTGCAGATACTTCTGGAACATAGTTATCACGCCGCTCACGTTCCTCTTCCTGCAGTTTAATAGAAATACCACGAACTTGTGAGTGTCGGAGACGTCTCATCAAATGCGTAGCAAACCTGAAAAAATAATAAAAATCTCTTTAGCTACTAAAATATCCTAATGGATTGGCAAAGGAAATCTGCCTGCAGAATATTACATACAATTAAGTCATGCCACCAGTAAGGAGTGTCTAATAAGTTCACATAAAAAGCATTTCAATATATTGTTGAATACCAAAAAGTAGACAAATTAACAAAATTAATATAAATATTTATTTATAGTAACACAACTATGTAAAATAACAGAAATGTAAACAATGCTCTTAAATAAATAATACACACTGATGACATGTTTATATAAAATACCTGTATAACAAATATTTACGATCGAAACAAAAGAAACAGCAGTAATTGACGGATTTTATTAGTAATTTCATTATTTTTAAGTAAAAACAAGTAGAAGTAGTACTCACCCAGCAATTTTGTTACGAAGAGGCTTAGTGGGAATGATAGCAATTTCCTCACATATTCTCTTATTGGTATCAAAATCAAGAGTTAATCTTGTATAATACTTCTCAATAATGATTTTCGCAGCTTTCTTGACGGTCTTAGTCCTCACACGACCCTGAAAGTTTTTAAGAGTAAGAATTATGTCACTGTGCCAACAGTTTCGAATTAAAAACAATGTTTTATATAATCAAATATCACATTTATAAAGGATTACGAAGATATTTAGAGATTTAACAGCAAAAATACGTATTTTACCATGACTGTAACAATGTCCTCGTTCAATGACAGATGACAGAAAGAAACACAGACTATGTAATGTACACCACACCAGTCACACCACTGAGGTTATTGTTCTGAGACTGAGCCACACACACCACAAACATGCAACATAGTTTTTAATTTTTGTTTGTTTCCTATATGGGAAAGCAAAGACACAAAGACCATACAGCCTCTTACCTTCAAATGTTTATTTTTAAACTAGATTCACGAAATATTGTCCACAAAACTTCTCCATTATTAATCAGAAAAAAACATTAGTTTTCTCTTAAGAAATCTCCAAAGGTTTCAGTAAATACCTACACATTAACTGAACAATAGCAAAGGATTTATATATATATATTTTTTTATATATATTTTATGCATTTTCAATGCGATCTTATAAGATAAATTATTATAATAGAAAAATACTAGAAAAAATCGACTCGGGTCACAAGTGAATCTCAGGCGGCTCGACGGATTTCCAAAGGTTGCGGGTTCGATTCCCGCCTGAGATTCACTTGTGACCCGAGTCGATTTTTTCTAGTATTTTTCTATTATAATAATTTATCTAATAGCAAAGGATGTTATAGTCTCCGGCAAATAAGTACCTGAACTTGCTACTGCACATGTCACGTGATTTTAAAATCATGTTCAACTTATTTGCCGGAGACTATAACATCGTTTCCTATTTTTCAGTTAATGTGTAGGTATTTACTGAAACCTTTGGGGATTTCTTAAGAGAAAACTAATGTTTTTTTTCTGATTAATAATGGAGAAGTTAACCTTTTTTTTGTATAAGGCAAAAATACACCTTTCGTTGTTACACTTGTTAACATTAGAACACGTTCGCGAACACTTAATTAATAAAAACATCCGTGTTTAATTGACATACTAATATATGCTACAATACATTTTTATGAAAGAAAATCAAAACTACTATTACAAGGTTACTTATAGTGTTAACTTTGAAAACATATGATATAAAATTTTGGTAATAACAATATCACCATACAAAGATCTAATACAATCTGATTCTGACTCTTAGGTTAAAGTAAGATAGGAAACGTTGAATAGGAATCAATTCAATAGATCATGCATCAAAAATCACTAAAAAATAGGTTTAGTTTAATTCCTTTTATTTTTTTTCCTTGATATTTTTTTTACATCTCTAAACTAAATCTAATCTGCTTTTCGTGGTGAGGTTCGGTCCTGGTGGTTAATTTTGCCGCGTTTGCTCCGCTCGTCTTTACCGCATGTTCATTCAATTCAATATATTTACATGATAAAACTCTCTCTCAAGTTGTGAAGCTAAGCTCTTTTACTTTTTCCATTAAGCCTTAATAAGGCGTTTATATCTTCAATTCCTTAGTTGAATACCATCACTAAAATGTTTTGGGGTAAGTAAATTATAACCGACAAATTATCACCAATTCACCACGTGTTACCGGTTCCTTTGATAGTTTTGGATACGTGCAAATTTTCAGTGTTTTAGTTTATAATTAGATTAAGTACTAATACACTGAATATTTCTTTTCCATACGGTTTAGCCTGTCTTAAACTACCATTAACGTTGCGATGGTGATATTACAAATAATTCGGCACTTATGAATATGCTTACATCTTCGTTTTAAGTCATTAATTTTGGTGAAATAGACATTTTGTGTATCTACTCGATTATGAAGTTAAAGTAAGTTCCATAATTTCAATAATGTGAAACGAGAACCATTACTATCAGCATTGTCATGCCCTCACAGGCTTTCAAGTGGATGAAAATACTGTAAGGAGAATAGACCCTAACCTACCACGGGTCCATTTTGAGTTGCATAAGGGTCGATGTCAAATTTTGCGCAGCTAATCGTGACTAAAAATGATAAAGTTGTAAAAAAATAAAAATACTTATACTCGAGTTTTCTTTTTGTCAATGCCTGTAAAAACAACTGAACTTGGTCTGTTACTCTCGGCCGCGATGTTTAACTTATAATTAGTGATTTATTCCAGATTTTGTGGGTTAGGGTGTAAAAAAAATACAACTCTGTTATCACAACGTATTTACTTTTATTATGAAATTGAACAATTCAGTCGTAATTATTTTGACATTAATGGTAACTACAGTCTTTTGTCTTATAATTCCATTTGGAATCACAACATTTTTTTTAAGTTTAACAATCATTAACTTATATTCTAAACAACTTTGTTACTTTTTGAATGTTTGCAAACATTAAATTGTACCGAAATACTTTAAATATGTATATATTAACTGCTAACTACAACATATGACTGAAAAAATGTCTAACAAGTTAAAGTATTTTTATATGACCATATTATAACAACTAACTTTTTATACAAATCTCAATCAAGCTCTTTAGTCTTTGGGACAGAAAAGTAACAGAGTTGTAGTGCAGTAACATAGTTGTTATTTTTCTTATCTTACTTGACCAAATCAGACTATGTTTGGGTTGAGATCATAATTATTAATATAAACTTTAATATTAATAAAAATTAACGTTATTGCCGGTCAGTATTTACCAATCTATACTTAACTTTATGAAAAAAAAAATCTAAAAAGACAAAAGTCGTTTATTTCTCAAATATATCTAAAGGAGTATCAATTTGGTAGTAAGATATTCTTGTACCTGTACATACTTTTTTAGGTTCTGAAACAATAGCTATGAAATTATCAAAAGGCACATAAGATAAATCAGACTCAACTAATTTAAATTTGGTTGCAGTATGATCCATTGATTTAAAAAACATAATTTTCACCTTACCATCATCTTCTACTTCAATAAGGCCTTACCCAAATATACATATGTAGTCTTGTTTTGAGATAGACATTTTAACCAAGACACAAACATCTTGTTTTATCTTATTAACGTGAATATTTTCCTTCTCAATCAAAGCATCGTCAATTTGTTTTGATGTTCTGGGTTCTTCTGTCAAATAAGCGTTGGAAGATTTTTCTTTTAATGATATTAGAGGAACATCATCTTCGGAATCTGAAATGTACACAATGTTGTAAAACCCTTTTACTCGCATGTAGCAAAGGTTGCTAATATCAGACAGATAACTGTTGTCGCAAGCGGAAGGAATTGATTTTTCTACGGTATTTTGAAATGGAATATAGCGCTTGGGATTCATGGAAGAGCAAAAGCCACTCCGACAAAAACGACTCAAATTTCTATACTTGAGAACTCCAACCTCCTCATTGAAAACTTGATAGATTTTCATGGTACATAATAACGGTAGGATATGCTTCGGGATCTGCTCTGAACATCGCTCAATATCTTCATTGGTTATCAGATGTAATCTAACTTTACTAACATCTTTCAAAGTAAGATAGAAATTTGTAGCATCAGAGATGTCAGTTCCACGTGAAATAAGTTGGTCAGCAGTACGTTTGAAAAATCCGCCTATCACATCTGCTGCATGCTTCAAAAAAATTCCACGTAACTTTAGGGAACTTGTACTCGGAGAATAGTGTTGTGAAAATCAGATAAAAGTTCTGTTTAGCGGTATTGAGTGGCTGGGCCGTCTGAAAATACATGCAGGATAGTAACTTTAGGAAATTTGTCATGAACTGAAGCAAATATGGGGTGGAGTTGTGTGAAAGGTTTCCAGACAGAGTACAAAACGATGATACATCTATCTTTTTATTTGAGCCACGACCATACATCACTTCCGTATGTAAGGATAATGAGATTGTACTTCTTCAAAAAATTTGCTACTATAATTTTAACTGAAATCAATATGCAACGCAATTTCATTTATGCCCAAGTCATCTATGTATTTTCTGTAGTTTCTGTACTGTGTCTTAATGTAATTTATGTGCTTTTTAAATTCCTTAAGTGTAGCTTCAAACTTATCTTTCAACTCTTTTCCTGTACTCTCTTTCTCCTCTTTGAGACATTCAAACAGACATGCAAACAAACAGCAAGACATTCTTGAATTAGTTGTTTCTTTTGTCTAGAGCATTTAACAGCCTGTTCATCAAATATCTTCTGAATAGCACATTTCTCCTTCCGGCTTTTCATATTTTCGTAATGTTTTTTAACAGCATTTGATATAATTTCGTATCTCTTTTGATTTGTTTGACTGCCACTTTCAATTTTACGCTTTTCTCTATTGTACCTTTTTTGTACTTTTCACATCTCTTGTTTATTGCTTTTAACTGTTTCTTTCATTTTATGTTGTCTTTGAATAACTTGGATCTATTTCTATGCACTTTCTTTCTGCCGCGAGAAGCTGCTGATATGATAGAGCTGGAAGTTAATTCACGAGAATCATATGGCTGTAGCGTTTTAAGCATGAAATTTAAGTGCAAAGCTAAAGAATTTAGTTATAATTCCACTCTGTTACTTTGTTTACAACACTGTTACCCTCCGGTAGTAACAGAGTTGCGTAGTAACAGAGTAGTAAATTTTACATACTATAAGACATAAATCATAAAGTAATTATTAAAACAACAATATTTCTTTCATATTTAGATTAATTGCCACATTGACAACATACTGAACATAGAATAAATTAAAAATGCGTTTATCTACTTACGTAATTAGTAGGTAACAAAGTGGATGCACAATAAAAACACCCAGCGTGATCCACGCTTTGCGGTCCACTAACATCTTCCGTACCCCGCCACCTGATCTCCCGATAATCCACAATGAATGCCAACTTCCCGCCCAATCTAGTACAAAATCTAAGCAGTGTCATCTCTATTTCACCTTGTGATTTACTTGGTAACATAACATTCCAGTCTTTTCACACCATACGCGGGACCAAGTTTTAGAAAATGATTATTAATTAGAATTATAATACTTACCGGTTTTGAGGCATATTTTGTAATATTAATCATAATATGTATGTAGTTATAATTTATTTAAAGTATGTTCACATAATAGAAATAACATTATTTTAATCTTTTTGTAACAGAGTCCTACTAGGGACCAATAGATTTTGTAAGAAATACCGTTCTGTTACCAGAAACAACCACAATGTTACTTTAAAAAAAAGACTAAAAATATAAAAACTTAGTTTGAATATTATAAATAAGTGTTTATTAATGTGATGTATTTTGTTTTTAATGTAGTTTTTATACGATGATGTGTATATAAGCCTATTTAAAAAATTACACGACTCAGGGACTAGTTTAGCTGCGCAAAATTTGACAACGACCCATAAAAAAGCATACTTTTGGAACCCATACTAATCACTTGGCATAATTTGAAATAGCTTGCCGACTGGTAATGAATAAAAAAAATACCTAACCTAACTTACAATGGATATCAAATTATTCCTTTTGATTTGTATGCCAAGTGACTTTATGTCAATTGAAATTATGTGTTGCAAGTGTCCCACCTACCACATAGGCTTCTTGCAGATTTGAGAGTAACAAGAACAATCTTAAGTTCCGTTGCTGTAAGAACCGGAACTGTGGTTTTGTGAGAGAACTTTACCTTTTCAGCATTTACAATAATGGGAATATATTGTAACAATAATAGATATTTATTATGAAGGGTCTTTTAACATGTTTTAGAATTCATGTAATCAAATTGACAGAATTAAGTTTTAGTCAGCAAATTTGATGTGATAACTAAGTACATTCTACAAAATAGAACAAGTTTTTCCTAAAAAAATTCTCCAGTTTGATCTATCTGCACTTAGCCTCATGATTGAGCCTTTGTGCGTGTGTTGGGTTCTACTTCTACACCAGCCAACCCAATTCGTCCCTGAATACTAGCAGCCTTTTCAGTCTGCTGCAAGCTTCAGTGAGAGATGCCAGATATCAGTGTAGTTGTGCCCGTTGCTCTGCCACATGAGTACATGCCACATGAGCCTCTGCATAGAGAGCTATGACATGTATATATATGACACATATATGTCACACCTATGACAGATAGGTGTTTGTTTAGAAAGCAATGACCAGTTATTGTGCCAATAACTTTGTGGATCTTGCCCTTGTTCAATCTGATGAGATTGCGGGCAAGCTTTTCAGAGGCCTCCGGAACTGCATTCGTTGTTTGCCTGTAAATGGGCAGTAACTGTCCCGGTTTGTGTATGATGTATTTGAGTCCCTCTTGGCTAGTTCATTTGCTACATCGTTTCCGAGCAAATCACTATATAAATCACTATATCCCTTTATCCATTGCAAGGTTACTCTGTTATTGGTTGCATTGGATTGGAGTCTGTCATGACACTCCTTATAAGGGTGGTGCTTATGGTATTCCATTGTAGGGCTTGAAGTACGGAGGCACTGTCTGAGACAATTGATATTGAAGTCTCTGACATCTCTGGCCGCAACCGCCTGCACCGCTTTGGTTATAGCTATACATTCTGCTTGAAAGATAGTATTTAATTCACTGAGGGTAGAAGAAGACTCCGACTCTGGTACCCTTTTCGGTTTTCGAGCCGTCTGTATATATCCAGGCTTCATTGATGCTAGAGCAGTCTACTGGTTCTACAGTAATTCTACAGTAAATCTGATGTGATAGTTCCAGTCAATCATGTGTTTGCATTGTATTCTTTCTATAGGTGCCAATAGAAGAGGTATTTCCTTCATGATTCCTTGCAGAACTGTGGAGTGTTTTGTTATATTTGGTTTCCATATTCCGTTTGCTTTTAGTGTTAAGGCAGCTGCCTTTGCTTCCTCCTGTATAACTAGGTCTAGTGGCCTAAGGTTTAGGAGGTACTCAAAGGCGGCTGACGGAGTGGTTCTTATGCATCCGGTCGCAGCTACGCTAGCTAGGCGTTGCAGACTTTAGAGTTTGTTTTTTATTGTAATCAGTTGTGTTCTGAGCCACCATACCACCCATCCATAGAGTATAGCGGGTCTTATGACTAAAACATATAGCAATGTGTGGTTTTCGGATGAGACCCCATCTTTTACGAACTAGTCTTACATTGCCAAAAGGCTATTCAAGTTGTAGTTCTGGTAACTTCCTTCAGTTGGTGAAAAGGATGGGTACTGTCTTTTTCGGATTTACTGACAGTTGGTGCTCATCACACCATTCTTCCACAATCTGAAGAGCTGGGCGCATAACTTCGCAAAGTACATTTTCAGCATTTTCATTTCTCAGTATTGCTTGTCTAGCGTATTGTATTCCCTTTAGTTTAGCTTCTTTAGGAGACTGTCTACTACTTTGTTCCATAGAAATGGTGATAGGACTCCTCCCTGAGTGCATCCTTTGACAACTTTTGCTGTTGTGGTGGTATTGGTTACTGTTCAGACTGCTTGTTTACTTATTAGCACAGTGATCCATTTCCTCAGGATAGGTTCTACCTTAGGTTTTTGTAGAGCATGGTTAATACAACTGTGCATGGTTTTGTGAAAAGCTTCTTCTATATCTATGAAGGCAGCGAGTGTTGAGTTTTTGTTTGCAATAGCCGATTCTATTTTGTGTAACTACCATATATGTAGTTCTCTGTTTATCTTCCCTTTCTATATGCATGTTGTTGGGGGTGTAGTGGTTTATTTCTAAGTACTCCATCCCTAAGGTATCGATCTACCAGTCTTTGCAGTGGTTTTAGGAGAAATAATGTAAAGCTGATGGGCCTAAAAGATTTTGTGTGTGTGTAGTCCTCTTTTCCTGGTTTAGGTAAGAAGACTAATTTTGCCTCCATGCCTTGGGTGTATACTTAAAAGCTATACAGGCTCTGTAGATTGGTACTAGGTACTTTGTAATCTGTTCTATTTGCGTAAGCAGCAGGGCTGAAAAAATCCCATCTGGTCCTACTGATTTGGTTGGTTTGAATTTTGAGTTTGAACTTTTACTGCCCCCTCTATTTTTTCTGTGGTCACTCTTTCCATTGCGATTTCTCATTGCTGGGTCGTCGGTGTGTTGTAGCGCTCGTCTTGCCATTTGGAGTCCCTGGTGATTTGGCATCTGGGATAGCGAGTTTCTAGCAGTACTTCATAAGTCTCTTTATCTGAGTTTGTAAAGATGCCGTCATTCTTCTTAAGTGTACCCTACCCAGAAGGTTGAGTTCACCATTTGCCAGGACTTTCTTAATTCGTGTGGCTTGGTTCATTAGTTACAGCTAAGAGCTAATTTACATCATTACTTCACATGGTCTAATTGTGCTAATATAAATTGTTAAGGTTTTCTTATAAACTGCAAGAAATTGTTTTATAATGAAAAACAATTGGAACTATCGCACAATCATATATTCTATAGTCATTTTTTAGAGACCATGCTGTAGTTTTAATAATTATAAGTCCCCATTAGGGTGCTAAATAGTTACATCAGATTTACAAATCATTGTAACCATGGGTCTGAAGTGCTAAATATGAACTAACATTTTTAAATTTTGCACAGGATTAATAATGGAACCAAACAAACGGTACACCCAAGTGGTGGAGAAGCCGTTCCACATATCTCAGGCTGCTATGGACATCTCCACAGGGGACAACGACCCCTGTCAAGTCATGGTTGTGGTTGATGGAAAAAACTTTCTAGTCTGCACCCTACAGAAAAATAAAAACATTCAAGTTCCTTTGGATTTGTATTTCAAAACTGGAGACTCTGTTGCTTTCTTAACAAATGGTTAGTATTTTCAGTGCTGGAGAAATTAGAATTTAGGCAAATCATTATATTTTTATTCCAATAATATCTAAATTGATAACATTAAATTTTTTTAAGAGACTATTAAAAACTATTTGGGAATTAGGATACCAAACAAAAACAACAGTTTTGTTAATGTGAATTATATTTAGCATAAATTAAAAAAATTAAAATGTTACTCATAAAGCCGAAAGGGACACTTACATCTTGCCATGCCACCAATAACTGGTAACTATTTAATCTGTGAAGGTTTGTAAGCCATAGAAGTGAAACAGCATTGCAATATTAACTGCTTCTCCACACCATTCTGTCTTTAAAATCTTTAGGAAATTAACATTTGCTTTACATATTATAAGGACTGGCAATAAATCCTATTTTTATTACATTTCATGCAAGTAAGAAATTGTAAATTGAATATACATTCCACTAGCCATAGTACATTATAATTTTTATCTGCTTATTTTTAAGTCAATATTGAAAATTATTTATGCTTTATAGGGAAATGCAATGTACATTTAACTGGTTATTTGGATCCTGAGTATGAGGAAGAGTTAGAAGAGGATGATGAAGAGGAAGAAGAGGAAACACCAGCACTGGTGCCAGCCAAGATCAAGAGAAAACTTGAGAACAGCAATGATACAGCAGCTAAAAAAGCAAAGGTAAACCTCTTAATAACATTCACTTACACCTATAACATAAAACACAGACTTATCAATATAATTATAATGATGAATAAACATTATCAATTTAAATCATATTTTTAATAAATTAATAACATGTGTAAATTTAATGTGAATAATTTTTGTAAGATATCAAAAACTTGTAAGATATGCATTTAAATAGCTAAATTAATACTGTTTCTGAAATAAGTTTAAAACTATTTTTATTTTAAACCAAACAACAATATTGATGATGGCTTATTGTTATTTTCCACATTTGATTTAAAATTGATAATGTTCTCAAAGATTCTGTTCTCAGAAACGGTGACCATAACACTTATACCATTTCTTTGTCAGTTGCATATTGGCTATATCAATAGATTGTTTGTTTCTATAACAATATACACAAAACAAAGAATGCAGTTCCGGAGACATGCAAAAAGCTTGCCGCAACTTCATCAGATTAAGTAGGCACAAAATCCATACAGTTATTGGTACAATAACTGGTCATTGTTTTCATAAAAGCACCTATTTGTTATGGGTGTGACAGACAGCACCTTGTGCAGAGATTGTAAGAAGGCAGAACAAGCTACTCAGCATGTACTTATGGAATGTATAAGTATGGGAGATCAACGGGCACAGCTTTGACAATCTCCATCATTGTTTCCGGAAGGCTGAAGCAGTGTGAAAAGGCTGTTAACTTGCTGGGATGAACTGGCTTGGTTAGAGTAAGAAGAAAACTCAAAACGAGCATAATAGCCCAATCATGAGATCATGTGATGGCATAGCCCTGTCAAACAATTAACTATTTAAACATAACATATTATGTAACATTTGAATATGTTTAAATAAGTCTAAAAGTTTGAAAATGAAGATATTATATTATTTATTTTAACAAATAATTTGCTAATTTGAAAGGTTTGAGATTCTCATTGTGTTTAAATGGTTAATAGACAGTTAACAGATAATTATCACATTACAGAAAGAAAAAGTTGATAAAAAGAAGGCTGCCGCTGAAAGCTCAGATTCGGATGACGACAATGAAGATCAGCTTCAAAAATTCCTGGATGGAGAAGATATTGATACTGATGACAATGATGAATCCTTCAAAGTGAATACATCTGCTGAAGCTAGTGATAGGTAAGCATGACAATAATTTTGGTTTTACGTTGCTTATCCCTTCTCAATTACATATGATCTTATAAAAACTATTGTAATTAAAGCGACGAAGAGGAATCTGATGATGAAGAGGAAGAAGATGAGGCTGAGGAAGAAGAAGAAAGTGATTCTGAAGAGGCAAACACAACACTGGAAACTAGCAAAGAAGAAGTGACGCCAGATTTGTCGAAGCTCAGCAAATCGCAGCGTCGCCGCCTCAAGAAGAAACAGCAGAAGCAAGGCAAGGAGGAGCCACAAGTGAATGGCATTGACAAGGGAAAGGTAGCATCAATGACATCTCTCATAGTTTTTATTAAATTCAATGCTATTTTATTGAATAATACTTTAAAAAATCAATGCCCCCATGATATTCTCAGGTGGGATTTGTAAAATGAGTTGATTTTTGACATATCCTTTAAAATTTTATTTATTTTCTATTAATATTTATCTCTCGTGGTTTTTATTTGCTTCGTTTATGTATGTACAATGTTGGTACATAATGATAAATGACATTAGTTTATTTAGTTTCTATAACAAATCATGTATATGTTTCTATGTAAATTCTTACTATTTAATAGAAAGAGAAACCCGAAAAGAAAGACCAAAATGCTGAGAAAAAGAAGCCTGAAGCAAAGAAAGAATCCCAAGATGGGCAGGGAGAAAAAAAAGAGAAGAAGATGCTAAGTGGCGGAGTGTTTATAGAAGACATGAAGGTTGGCAGTGGACCTGCTGCTAAACCAGGAAAAGTTGTTATGGTATGTTGCTTCTGTCTTTTAAGTCTTATCAATCAGAAATCCATTAGCAAAACAAAAATATGTAGCTCACTTCCACAATAACAAGCAAAATGCACCAACTGCACGCCTGCAAATAAATGCAGAAGCCGCAGACACCGACACAGCTTGCACCTTCACCAACAACTTTACATGTGTTTATCTCTGTTGAAACAAAAAATAAATGAATAATATTAGTATTGAATTTTTTATGAACTTATATAATTTTATATAACTAGCTGTTGGTGTACAAATATGCAGAAGTGTTGAGGAAGAAACATTAATCTATTTGTACAATAAGTAACATTTGATAATTTCCTAGTTTTTCAACACTTTTAGTCGGAAACCACTACATGTGTGTATAACCTCATAGGAATGCCCATTAGACAATCAATGACTGTCAAGCATTCTCATAAGCTAAAATATGTTATAACACGTATCAAAACTTCGATTTCGCTCAGTTTGGCCCATGTATACATGTATACTGAATTACAATAGTTATATGTTAAATTATATACATCTGACTTCCTGCCAACTTCCATTTTTTATTTACCTTTGCAAATGGCACGTCGAATACTTTTGTACAAGTTGTACAAAAAGCAGTTGCCTTACTTGATCTATAATTATAAATAATGCGTTCACGTGGCACTGCGTATAAAAGTCCAGCCATCTGTTTGTTGATTTTATTTCTAATCATATTATATATTAGCCATCGATCATACCCATTTGATAAAGGTACCATCATTAATCGGTTTATATACGAATGTAAAGCAACTAGTTTGTGTTGCCAAAGGTGACAGGAAGCCTCAGGTATACCTAAAGCAGTATGTGTAGGTTTGCTAAATATTTGAAAAACATGGCTTCAATGTTCCCATGTAATAGTTAAATCTAAGAAATTTACACTATTTACACTTCTAGTTTGACTTTAATTTTAGACTGTAAATTATTAAAAAATCGTAGAAAATACTCTAGTCCTTGTCTAGTACTGGTGCTCGTTATGACAGCTTCAGATGATGCTCAGTGTGGCGGCGAAACACGCGGTCTCTGCAATTTATTTGCTTACATTGCTTTTTTTTGCGGAAGTAAACTACAAGTTTTTTTACTAATGAATATGGACTTCCGCCAAGTAAAGCCTGATTCTATCAAATAAAAGTCTTAGCTTAAGGATTTTTATAATTTGGGCTTGTGTATATTTTTTTTGTTTTTTTCAAATTGGTCAACAGTGACAAATTCCATTAAATGTGATTGTAAATGTCATCAGGTATACTATGAAGGAAGGTTAAAGCAGAACAACAAGATGTTTGACAACTGCCTGAAAGGCCCGGGGTTCAAGTTCAAGCTGGGAGCCAAGGAAGTGATATCTGGGTGGGACGTGGGCATCACGGGCATGAAGATCGGCGGCAAGAGGAAGATTGTCTGTCCGCCAGCCATGGCGTAAGTGCAATCTAATCCTAAATCTACACAGACTACTGACTTAAATCCTCGAATAAGCTATTGACCTATCTTTCCTACAAGTGGAAAAGAGTGACAAATAAGGAAATAATAAATAAAGATTTTTAAGTCCTTCGTTTGCTTTGGCTCTTAATAGGATTAAACTCAGATTTAATTGTGAAAACTTATTTGTTGTGTGAATAAAAATGGATATGCTTTTCAGTGCTTTTAAGTATAAGTTAGTAAACTAGATGGTCCATGCGTCAATTTAATGTAATTTTTTTTTTTTTTTCGGAAGACCACCATCTAAATCACTAACAATAGTTAAAAAATTAACATCTTAAAGCCAATTATAGGTCCTCACCAATAAATAAAGGTGTAAGGTGTAACGTGTAAGTAAAGGACCTTATGTATGAAAGGTGTTAACACAAATCCGATTGCTTGGTTTAATTCAGTGAACTCTTCCTCTCTAATTTTCTATTTGATTGCAGATATGGAGCCAAAGGATCTCCTCCAGTCATCCCACCCAACTCAACATTAGTATTTGAAGTGGAATTGAAGAACGTCAAATGAAATGTTAAAGCTGAATTGTAATACACCAGTAAGTGAATGTGGACAAATGTTGATTACATATTGATTGTTATTGAAAGGTTGCCATTAGTGTGAATACAAACTTGCTAGTTAGGACGCATCTGCAAATTTGATTTACGTAAAATAGGTTGTGCGAATATAGAAATTTGTTGTTCTTTTTTTTTGGTTTACCATTTTACATAAATTGATATTGCAGGTGCTATTACTGTAAATTTTCAGGATAAGGTAGTATAAGAAACTGGACGAAGTTCATAATGACATAACTTGCATTTATATTTTACATTTTTTGAAACTAAAACTGCTAGTTTTTGTTATATTCTATGTTTGCATTTTCCTATTATATTAATAACATGGCTCATCAATTATAATTGTCCATTATCTGACCTACAAGCTTCTTTGGCATGCATTTATTTGACAACAATAATAATATATGCCTATTCCAAGTAATTCTATAAATTTTTGTAATATTCCTTACATAATTCACATTATTACAGTTTTATGATAGAAATAGTTAATAAGCATTAAATACGGTAGTAAAAAATTATTCAGCCACAGAAATCTTAACACTTCTAAACACGATAACAACTTAAACTCTATAGTGGAAGTAGTATTAACCCATAGTCTACTTATTTTAACGGCGCGACTTAATTGCTATTTTCTATTATAGTAGCATCAAATTTTATTCCGACTATTACTTTTAAGATACAATAGATATTTTTTTAAGCTGCTTTGTGTTTGACGCACAGAATATTTTTATATGATATACTTTCACCAGTGTCATAAATATACCAGTAACTCGTTTACAAATTTTCCTTCTAAAGGAAATAATATTCGCTAGCAAAATAGTCTATCATATCCATCTAAACTTCATATTTTTTGTTTATTGGCTTAAAACCTACATGAAATATGTCTGTGTATTCATAAGATAGTGAAAATAAAGTTAATTTTTATCTCAAATTTGTTTCCTTATAAATTATAAGTTTGATTGTATTCCTAGCCTTATTTTTTCAGTACACATTTAAAAATCAGGTTGCCGTTTTTCTTTGTTGTCATTTTGTTCTATTCATATCTGAAATCTCTCTTCAATTCAATTTTGGGGTATATGGCTGCGTCGCATTACGTGACGATTCTGCCAATGTCCGAGTTAAAAGAGACAAGTTACGTTAGATACTGTACAGTTTATGACGAGAATGAGCGGTTCACCTGACGCTAGCTCTCTTGAGGATCTGTAACAAAGACCAGAGACAGACATCAACACAAAGCCCACCACCATACCTGTCTAGTTTCCAATAGGAGTACAATTAGGGGTTAATGCTAAAGGATAATACGTGGTTACTTTTACAATTTTATATTATTAAGTTTTAGGAATTTACAAAGGATATATATAATGGGACTGCGTACTTGGGTCAGCATATAATTAATGTTAATTGGACGATGCACATTTTTGTTTAGTAGACTATAAAGAGGCGTGTTGATTTTTGGACATTCAAAGAAGATGTGTTCAAGGTTCCCTTCACCCATACCGCACTCGCATATGGAATGGTCTCTAATTCTCATCTTGGACAAGAACACAGGTGTACATACATGACCTAGTCTTAATCGGATAATTGTGGACGTTATTGCTTTTGGGATTTGTTTGTGGAAGAAGAACCAGGGTTTAGTTGGAATAACAGGTTGTAGGCTACCGTAGTGTGAGCCTTTATTACGCAAGGACCTTTGGTATATTCCATTCCACATATTCCACATCTTTGATTTAGCGTTACTTCGTAGGTCTCGCGCAAAGACTGTGTTTTGATATTCGATGCCAGATGTAATGGCATTTTTAGCGCAGTTATCGGCGACTTCATTGCCTTCGATTCCCTTGTGACCTGGTATCCAGGCTAGAACCACTTCTATATCTGAATTAGAGCACTCCAGCAGAGCTTCTCTGATTTTGAGAATGACGCTAAAATTATGTTTGGAATGAAAGGGAGGTTTTGCTATATCCTTCAAGCAACTGAGACAGTCTGAGAAAATTATTGATTTATTTAGCCGGTGGGATTTCACATATAAGATAGCTTCAAGGATAGCTATGGCTTCTCCGGAATTTACTGTTAAGAGGGGGGAGCCTTTAAAGCTTAGAATTATTCTATATTTTGGTAGCCAAATTGCTATACCTACGTTACCGCTCTTCTCTACTTTTGATGCATCTGTATATAAAGCGACCCAGTCAGGCCAGTTTTTACAAAGGTTGCCTTGAAACGTATCGTTAGCATCAATTGAGCTTTTAGAGATTCCAAAATCTAGGAGAATGCGGGGTTGGGACGTTAAAGCCTTAAAAGAGACTTCAAAGAGAGCATTTTTTGACAATTTGGCTACTGCTGATGGGAGTGAGACAAGGTCCTTGTAGCTTTTGACCAGAGGAGGAACATCTTTATTAATCCAATACGCGGAGTTAGAAGTAAGGTTGTTTAATTTTTCAAGTTTACCTAGAAGGGGGTGGTCTTGGTATTGTGAAATATTTATAAGATATCTATCACTCATCATCTGTCGCCTAAGTTGTAGGGGTGGGTCAAGACATTCAGCTTGTAAGGCATTTATAGGGGATGATCGCATAGCGCCTGCAATTATGCGAAGACACTTCGACTGGATCAATGTTAATTTACTTAATGCCGACTTACTACAAGGCTCCAGTATAAAGCTTCCATAATCGAAATGACTTCGTACAATTGCATTATATAAAAGTTTTTGGCTGATCGGGTGAGATCCCCAATGTACCCCGGAAAGGCACCTGAGAATATTTAAGTTTTTTTCAGCTTTCTGGCAAATGTATTTTAGATGATACACACCGTTCATTTTGGAGTCAAAAATTATACCTAGAAATTTACAATTGTTGACAATTTCGATTTGCTGCCCATTTATCGTTATGTCAAGCGGCGGTATGCTTCTCTTGCGAGAGAAAACCAGAGCTTTGGACTTATCTGGAGAGAGTGATAATCCGTGGTCCGAGAGCCAATTGCTAAGGTAATATAAGGCAGAATTTATTCTAGTGGTTGCTTCCATCAAATCTTTAGAGGGAGCATACAGAGCAATATCATCTGCGTATTGCAGGATGTTGCAGAAGCTGTTAACTGATCTGTCAAGATCGTACGTGTAAAGGTTGTATAAAAGAGGGCTTAAGACAGAGCCTTGAGGGAGACCCTTCCAGACTGTTCTCGGCGGTTGTAGCTTGCCGTTGACGCGTACGGAGATTGACCTAGACATGAGTATACTACATATAATGTTTATCAACCTCACTGGGAGACTCAGATGGTGCAATTTTTGCCTGAGTACAGGAAGTAGGACATTGTCATATGCAGACGTCACATCAAGGAAAACACCCACCACTGAAGCATGTTCAGAGAAAGCGCGACGAATATCTGTAGATAAGATGCTCAGGCTATCTAATGTGCCCATCGCTTTTCTAAATCCAAACTGGAATTTAGATAATATTCCTTTGGACTCAACAATCCATTCAAGTCTGTTTTTTATTAAATGCTCTAAAATTTTACATAAGGTAGAAGAAAGCGCTATGGGCCTATATGAAGATGGGTCTTTGGGGTCTTTGCCTGGTTTTAAGATAGGGATTATAATTTGGGTTTTCCAAGAGGTTGGGATTTGACCAAAAATAAATATGTTGTTTAGGATATCGAGCAGAATTATCTTAGCCCTATCAGAGGACTTAATTATAAAAGAATATGGGATCCCATCTATGCCTGGAGCACTATCCCTTAAACCATCCAGGGCACAGTGTAATTCTGTAAAGGAGAACGGTGAGTCCATTGATTCGAGGGTACTTGTTGGGAGATATGAAGGGAATGAGTCCTTGTCAGGAACAAAAGGGGGGGCAAGCTTGTTCTGAAACTCTGGCAGCCAGGAGTCAGCTCCAGTGGGTGAAGAACTATTCGAGTCAGCTGCTCTACGAAACGCGTTAACTTTTTTCCAAACAGTAGAGGCCGGAGTGCGGGGACTAAGAGATTCACAAAAACTACGCCATCCAAAGCTCTTTTTCCTCGCAAGGACACGTTTTGATCTTGCGGTCGCCTTTCTGTACTCGAGGTATTTTGTCATGCTAGATGGGTCTTCCGAGAATTTTAGCTCAGCTTCATTGCGATGTTTAACTTCAGCGGTGCATTCTGCATCCCACCAAGGAGGCGAAGAGACTTTACTACGCGCAGAGTTTTTAATAGGAATTGTTTCATCAGCTGCACTAATTAGGGTAGCTATAAATAGATCATACATTTCTAAATAGTTGCTGTTACAAATGTTGTAAAATTGATCTAGTTTAGAATCGACATTATTTGCAAAAGACTCCCATTCTGCATGATTAGTTTTGTATTTGAGGAGGGGAGGTATTTCAATCTTAGGAGGGGATGGACGATTAATTGTAGTTAGTATTGGAAAATGGTCACTGCCATGAGTAAGGATTAGAGGTTTCCAATTAATACTAGAAATTATTTCTGGGGAAGCCAGAGTGAGGTCAACGCAGCTCTTTTTCTGTCCTGGGGAGACTCTGCGTGTTGGCGAACCGTCATTACATACACAGAGGTTGAGGCTATCTATTACTTCAATCAAAGAGGAGGAGTTTGTGCAACTGGAGATAGAGCCCCATAGAGGGTGGTGGCAATTAAAGTCGCCAAAAATAAGACAACTGCCCCTTATATGTTGCATTAGATTTGATTTTAGTTCATGAATTATACCAGGAGTAGGGTAAGGGATGTAAACCGAAAAGACTGAAATTTCTAATATTTTCACAGCTACCATTTGGTACTCATCGTTATGGGAATGTAGATCTATTTTTGTGTAAGGAATATTCTGTTTTACAAGAAGTGCTGTACCAGCTTTGCCATCGCTTCTGTCAGCTCGGAGACAAACATAGCCTGGAACCCTAAAAGAGGAGCCAGGTCTAAGCCAAGTCTCAGAGATGGCAAAAACAAAAGGTTGGAATTTGTTAATAATATATATAAGTTCAGCTTTTTTATGTCTAATGCTCTTGCAATTCCACTGCATGAGATTGAGCATTTTTGTTAAGGTTGATTATGAAAGCTTCCAGTAGGGATAAGACATGGGGCGGTATTGCATCGTTGAACTTTTCCAACATGTTTACCATGGTGGATACCATGAGTTCAATGAGGTTATCGTTGGGAGAGGGGGATTTTGATCGCTGATGAGAGCATGTCAGCCCACAACCATTAGGTATGACGGGAGTGGGGGGGCGGATGATATCATTTGCAACCGAATCATATGTGCGAGGAATAGTAGGATGTGCTGATTTTTGTTTAAGAATAGTTTTCTTATAAGATTTGGTGGGAGTGATAGGGGATTTTATTCTGTTTACATTATGAGAATGTAAGCTAAAATTTGAAGATGGCGACAGTGTACTAGCTTTCTCTACATAGCTTGGGCGAGAGGATGGGAAACGTTGAGATGCATCAGAAAAGCTAATGTTTTCCTCTGACATAACCAATTTAATAAGTTTTTGCCGATTGTGTTCTGGGCAGTGCGGATCAGTTGCCTTATGATCTCCTCTACATAGGAGGCAAGAAACTTGAGAGTCTGGGGTTGAGCAAGTGGCACCAGGGTGGTTCTGACAGCAACGGTAACACCTAGGAGTTGACCTACATTGCTCTGTAACATGTCCAAACCTACAGCATTTCCAACATTGAATTGTTGGAAGTTTATATATTTCTACATTTATTGCCATATAGTAACAGTATATCTTTTCAGGTAGTGATTGTCCCTGAAATGTTATAACAACTGTTGTGGTAGGGCTCCAAGTCACCTTACCGTCTTGGTTAGTTTTTCTATTAAGTCGCCTAAGCTTAATGACAGGGCCACAGTTTCTAGAGTAAGTGATACCGTGAAATAGTTCTTCTAAAGTCCAATCAATAGGGATACCACGAACCACACCCATTCTTGAAACATGGAATTTAGGAATCTGACAATCAAAATTTTTGTCAAGGGGGTTGCTATTTACAAAAGCATTTGCTGACTCTGCGGAGTTAAATTCTATGGAGACTTTATTCCGTCCGACAGTGGTAATTCCGCCATTTATTATACCACATACTTTATTTTTATGTAGAAGTTGGGCCAGTTTCAGGGTGCGCATTGTAAGACCGGAGGATGTGTCAGGTTCTTTGCGAGAGATATGGACAATAAAGGGACCTCTGTCATCGCAGGTGTAGGTAAGAGGAGAGTCTCCTTCGAATTCTGGATTTACAAATGTATTTTGGATGGATTCAGATGGTTTAGTATTTCGTTTAGCTAGAATAGCATCGGAACCGGTTTCCGGTGCAGGGCGTTTAAGACTAGTGGGGTAATCTGTATCCATATTTTGAGATATTGGCGTAAATAAGGGTTGGGATCCAACCCTTACTAAACCAAACAGAGGCTCTCCTCCCCCCCCTCCATCGGGGGGTTCCTCATCAGACATATTCACTAGTAAGTATCAGTGTAACAACACTTACCTCTGATAAAAACTGTTAGTATTACTACAAGGCACAGATATAACAACACAAATATACAGAAACTCAATGAGAAGCACGAGTAAATTAAAATTTCACGCGAGCACGTGTGTCAGTCAACACCAGAGCAGGCAGCTCCAAAATCTCTCTTCATTCCAATATAAGTCTGAAATGTCATATATACAGGGTATTTGGAAGAACGTTGAACATACGAAAATGGGGGGCAGGGGATGTGGTCTGTTAACTAACTAGCCCAAAAGATGTTATATAGATCGTAAGATTTATTTTTGAATTCCTGGATTTTTTCGCTTTTGTACCTTTAAACCCATCTAATTTTTTTTCTACAATCTAAGTGATCGGTAGGTCCTTTTAAAACTAAAGTTGCACATTGCTAGAAATAAAGTTATGGATCCTCAAACATAACAAAAGAGATAAAATAAATTGTGAACAACTCAACTTCGCGTTGCATTTAAGAAATAATAATAAAAACATCTCTAAGGTGCGAGCTTTCTACCGATATGTAGTTTGTTTTGATATCTTTTCGTAACTAAAGTTGTTCGATGTTTTCTGCCGAGGCGGACCATTTCGACAAAAATCTACTTAGGTATTTGGAAATTAAATATTATTCAAAAATTATCAATGCACAGGTCAGAATAAGGAAATGGCTTATTACTGGGATGGTGACACAAAGTAGGTGGATTTTTTTCTCACTCTTGCGTACTCATAACGGCTATCTTTTCTCTCTTTCACTCAGTATGGAATGCATGGCGAGGAACGCTTCACAAAGCACGTAACAATCAGTGGCGTAGCATGGGGGGGGCGGAGGGTGCGGTCCGCACCGGGCGGCACTTTGCCGGGGGCGGCGCTGCGGAGGTGGCAGATAGAGAAAAAAAAATTAAAATATAAAAAAAAGTTAATTTCTTTCAGTTTTTTTTTCGTCATTTTTTTGTTGTTGTTACCAAATACTTAGGTACCTATTAGCGATGTTCCGAATATCCGTATCCGTATCCGTATCCGCGGATATCCGAGATAAAAGAAAAATCCGTATCCGTATCCGTGTCCGTTACTTTTCACGCGGATCTTTTACGGATCTTTTTCAGGTGATTGAGAAGAATTATTAAATAAAAAACTATAAAATTCCAATCAGATTGTTTTTAATTCTTAAAATCAAATATTTGGCACCTTTATATTGCAAACATTTAGACAGATAGATCTTTATAATGAAAGCAAGATAAAATATCACTTTTATAACAATGAAACAACTAAAACTTTAATCTTTTTTTATAATGTTATTGAGATCAATATTAGCAAATTATAACATTTTTATAACAATGAAAAAACTTAAACTAAATCTTCTCTTTTATATAATAACAGGAATATTTAATTAATATATATATATAATATAATTCTATCATCATGAGCACTTTGTCATTGAAAAAAAACTAAAACTTAAACTTCCATTTTTATAATTATGAGATTAATATAAAATCACTTTTGTAAGTATGAGATAATGGCGAAACACATTCTAATTAAATGATAATTCTAATAAAGTAAATTAATACTGTATCTCACATAAAGTTGAACCATTAGCTTACATGAGTAAAGACAGGCAAAACTAAAAAAGCTTGAAAAAATTATTTATCATAATTGAAATTAAGTAATGGTAAATTGTATTTCAAAAAAAGCAACTTCGCAGCTTTGTCCCCCAAAAGTCTGTTACGATGAGGATCATATACAATACCTGCTGCACTAAAAAATTGTTCACTTGGAACGCTTGTTGCAGGTGATGATAAATATGTGCGAGCAATGGAACTGAGACACCCAAACCTTTTATTGTTAATCTGCCAATACTTTAACTGGTCTTGATCTCTAGGTAATCTTTTTTCTGACATATATTCTGCGAGCAAGTTAGCTTTTGCATCTGATATTTGATTTTCGGATTGCTCAGCGTCATCATCACTATCTAACATATTAGCAATAGAGTCCTGTAAACTCTGGGAATGTTCTTTTCTAACAATAATTTGTTTGACTCCAGTACTTGTAGTTGCTGTGAGACTTTGTTCAGTTTCTAAATCTGCACGTAGTTTCTCTTTTATTTGTTTTATGAGAATATCGCTAAAGAATTTACTTTTGTACCGTGGGTCTAAAAATGTGGCTACTTGAAACAAAATATTTTTATCAACTTCTGAAAATCGATAATCTAATTCATTTTTTAAAGCAGACACAAAATCCAGAACAGATGGTACACTGATATTGAGACTTTCCTGGATTTCATCATAAATTTTATTCAATGCTCGTACTAGAGGAATAACGTCGGATATACAAGAGTTCTGTGAGCTCAATGTTTTTGTAATATCGTCTAGAGGCTTCAGCACTTTTACTAAGTCTTGAATCAAAGTCCAGTCATCAGCATTAAATTGATCTATTTTGTTATTCGAAGCATAAAGCGACAGGGAATCTTTGATGCAATCAAGTCTTTCCAACATATGATAGCTGGAATTCCAGCGTGTCGGTGAGTCTTGCAAAACTTTTAAAACTTTTTGATTGAGTCGAACCTGTATTTTTTCCAGTTCTTGTTTTGCCATTGTGGAATGGTTGAAATGTCCTGCAATTTTCCTACATTTTGCGAGTAACACGGAGATTGTATCAACCTTTTTGATAGCCTCTTTAACCACCAAATGTAATTGATGTGCTGTACAGTCGATATTATGTATTTCAGACAAAGAACAGGCGCGCTTCATATTGGATCCCCCATCTCGTACCATACAGTGCACATTTTGTTTCTGAATTCCCCATTCATTTAACATACTTTGAAATATTTCTGAAATATAATCACCAGTGTGACGTTCTTCAAGAACATTCGCTTTCAAAACGATATTTTTTCGTTGAAAGTCTTCAGTAATACCATGACATGTTAAAGATAGCAATGACACTCCTGATGACGAATCTGACCAGATATCTGATGTGAAGGAGACTTTATCAAAATCTTGTAACATGTTTTTTATTTTTGATGACACTTTATCGTAAAGCTCGCTGCAAACAAGTTCCGTAAAATATTTTCTGCCTTTGAGAACATAGTTTGGAACAATATGATCCATCAATCGTCGAAACCCTAATTGTTCTACATGTTGAAAAGGCAAATCTGATAAAGCCAACATTTCAGCAATCAAATAGTCAATTTTGATTGACTTGGGATTTGTATTATCCCACATTCTAGTTTTTTCCATATATTCATCAAAAAAAGTTTGTTTAAATTCTCTTTTTACCGTTTGCAAAGATGTTCCCGGCCGTGGTAGTTCATCGGTACGCTTCTTAGCGGCGTCTTCTTTCAAAAATAAATCATATTCTTCGGGATGTTTTCTTTGTAAATGATTTTTTAAAGAAGTTGTGCCTTTACCCTTCCGCGAATACTTTCCATCACAAATTTTACACTTCGCACATTCATCATTTACTATCAGAAAATATTTCCAAATTACACTAGAAAACTTCTTGGTAGACATTATTTTCAATTTTTATCACAATAATACACAAACGTTATGTACGCGGCACAGTGTCACACTAAACCATAACCAAAACAAAAGTATTACCCGCGCAATGCAAGTTAAAACGTGTCCTGTCTTGTCCTGCCTGACGTTGCGGCGAGCGAAGACGTCAACTATCGTTTCAAGGTCGCGGGCGCCGACACCAATCGAATAAAATCGAATAAGAAAATAAAGATCCGTATCCGTATCCGTATCCGCGGATCTTTACACTAAATATCCGTATTCAGATCCGTATCCGCGGATATACATTTTTGACGATCCGGCACATCACTAGTACCTATGCAGGTTCTATGCATGGGTGATGCAAGCGCAAGGTTTCTCAATAACTATTATTTAGGAAACTTATTTCGTTTCAAGTTTCAATGTTATTTTAAATAAATATGTCTCCTATTAGAATATTTTTTGACAACTGCTATAAGTAATGCTAGTTGTGAAAGGAGCTTTTCGAAACTGAAATTGATAAAGAATTACTTGCGATCTACAATGAGTACGCTGAGATTAACTAATCTAGCTATATTGTCGATTGAACAAGACCTGACTTATGCAATCGATATTGAAACTGTGATCAAAAACTTTGCTGAAAGGAAGACTAGAAAAGTTAAATTTAAACTTTCAGTTGAGGAGTTGAGGTTGTAATCAGTAATGATACTCGTGCGCGAAAGAGCGTTCGTGGAGTAGGCGATTTCTCCATTATTGTATTACGTTTTCTCTGTAATTTTTCTAAGTGATATTGTGATAGTCTACCTTCTACTCTATGTCAAAAAATGTTAATTTCACTTTTCAGGTTAGTGTTATTCAATAAAAGTACTCTTTTTAACATGCCTCAATTTTTTTATAATGGATTGCAAAAATAAGAGGGCGGCAAATTTGGAATCCGCACCGGGTGCTACATCAAATCTAAGAAGTACCGTTTGACAGTTCTGACAAATAGAATAATAGGGATGGGTTTAAAAAAATCGATTACTATGATATCTGAATTTTAAGAGATCGATTACTATAATATCCGAATTTTAAGAGATCAATGACCATAATATCCGAAATTTAAGATATTATTTCTCTGTACTCTTTTCCTATATTTTTTAAATAAGTTATTGTAAAAGGTTGTTTATTGGTAAATTTAGGTTTTACTAGTAATCTGAGGATATAATACCGAAAAAATCTTAAGGTTCTAAAGGTCGAAGTCGAAGCATTTAAATAAAAGTAATGTTTAGGATATTTTTTTATTCACTACTAATACTGGAATCATTGTCGTCCTCGTCATCATAGTCATTTAAATTAATGACTAGTTGATTATCCATGAAATCATCGAATTTTACGTCTCTGTCGAAGTCGTCCATTATTATTTTCTTTGTTTTTTCTACTACTTTTGACCAATCTTCTTGTGTAACTTGCGCACATGCTTCCTTTAATAAGCCTTCCATTTTCTTGACACTGAAGGGTGGTTTTGTGTTGTGTCTTGCTGCATAACCTGTAAAACAATTATATAATTTTTAGGTGGGAGACTTAGACTATTTTTTAAATTATAAAAGCTGGAGGCACTCGTGTTATGTGGCTACAAAATGTGTTAAGCTAATCTTGCAATATTTTGTTTGGTAATGTACAATTTTACACAACTGCGAAGAAGAAGGGTAATGTTTTATAGTATTACTGTACTTAACGGAAAATCTCAATTCACAATATAATATTTCAGCTTATTAAGAACAAGTTCTTGTTTAATATAATCAACTACTAAAAAATATTATTATATTATAAAGTATTACCTTTAACTTGGGCCCAAATCAGTTCAATGGCATTATATTGGCAATGATACGGAGGAAGTCGTATGACTTTGTGCCCGTGTTCTTCGGCTAATTGGTCAATAGCATAAGTCGGTCTTGGTGGTTTATGCAATTTCACTAAATGTAACAATTCAGCTTTTAATAGTGACATGTCGGCTTCCACTCCTTTTCTTTGCAGCCATGCCACCAAATCTGCTTTCTTATTGGCTGATGTTGGTGCTTTATCAATTTGCACAGAGTGGTATGGGGCATTATCCATTATAATTGTGCTGTTAGGAGGGATATTCGTTAGTAAATTTAAGAACCACTCTTGGAACCTTTCCGCGTCCATTTCTTCATGATACTCTTTTGTGCTTTTAGATTGGAAAGCTAATAATGAATTTTCCACGAAACCTGCAGACGCTGATCCAGCATGGCATATAATGAGGCGTCCACCTTTCCCTATCGGCACTTTCGAGCACGAAGCTTCAGAATCATCTGTCCATGTTTTCGGCACAGAGTGGTTGGAATTTAGCCATGTTTCGTCCAAAAATATTACATTATCCCAGTTTATAATTTGTTTTACTTCGCGCAGGAATGTTAGTCGCTGCATAATTATGTCATGTCGCTCCATAACAATTTTTCGTTTGTCAACTTTTTTGTATCTGAAGCCAATTCCTGTTATTATCGTTCTCAACGACTCTATGCTTCCCCTGTACAGCCCGGCATCTTCTAAAGTTGCACATAACTTTGCCAATGTTGGAAATTCGCCTCTTGTATAATAACCATAGATATGGTTTCTAATAGCATGGCTATCGAAGTCATCGATACCTGTCACAGGTTTAGTTCTTTTCCTTTTTTCGGCGTGTGAAGTACGTTACTGTCACTCCCCGAAGGCCCATATTTTTCACTTAATATTTTGCCGACGGTGCGGCTACCAATACCGAGAGCTTCACCGACGCGATCCCGAACTTGTGTAACTGGCAGTAGAGCTCCACCATTGTGACATTCACGCTCAAAATACTCGTGTAATTTCACCACCAATTCACGAGCCTGGCTGTTCAAAGTACGTCCTCTTTTCGACATGATTAATAAACACTTGCTTAGTTCAGAGTCCAGAAAAGTAATAGCCAAGTCACAAATTGTAAAAAACAAACGAGAAAGTAGGTACGCGCACAGTCAGCTTCCAAGATGGCGAGAGACTGCTGACGCGGGCGAGGGGGACCGCGTGCGCTTGTGGTCGGCAGTGTTGTCTGATAAAAAAAATCTTTTTTCTGGAGCTATTTCGCCTATATAGATTTATTTGAAAATAATTAAATTAATTTATTTTAGGGTACCTATGTATTAAATGCATTATGCGAACGAGCAGTAACGTGAAATTATACAAAAATTAAATTGCGCTCTACCCCTAAACATTACGTCGAAAATTCGCTTTCTGGCCGTGGTCTGACATTGGCCATAAGCGCTTCTAGCGCTTATAACATCGTAATCTGAGTAGATTATGGAACGAGGCATCAAATTTGACCATTTTGTCATCTGTCATGTATTTTTACAAAGTCGTTAATTGATAATTTGAAAGTAATAAATTCGATTTTCCGAATAATGTACACGATTTTTTCGTACACAATTGATTCCGAAGAGTCGCAACACTAGGAGCAGTGCCCTAACTATGTGACTTTGCAATGAGGTCAAGAATAGAACTATTAGAACTTATTTATTGTGTAAATATTATTTATTTTGCTTTGTTTGAAAGTTTTCAATTACATTTAGATATTAAGAATTGTACATTTTTAGATCCAATAATAAAACCTTTATAAATCCATGGTTTTACGAAAAAGGTTATCGAATTTGAATAAGTTACGCTTAAACAAAGTTATATCTGTTTGAAAAACATGAAACGTCAAACGGTACCTATGCTACGCCACTGGTAACAATCCTTGTGTTTGGCAGAAAAAAGCGCTTGCGAGCGCTGAGAAACAAACTATAGTCCGTTCGCGTTAAGAAAATAGTGAGTCATCTGTGCAACTACAGGTGTATTCACAGTGGAGTAAAAGTACAAACATTTTTGTCATTTCAAACACATTTGTCTAGTTCATCTAATTTATCGAGTGTGGATAGTCGAGCTCTTTTTTTCACGGGTGATTTTAATGTGTTAGTATCCTTTTGTTCTTTAATAATTTTATAAACAATATTTTCGGACACACCGCATGCACTTGCTGTTTTTATGACTATGCTCTCCACAGTTGCATTTAAATCACAGTTACAGTACTTAAAAACATTGTAAATTATGTGTCTCTCTCCGCTATGGATTATTGATCCACTTTTATTGTCACCGTCAGAATGGCTGGTTGCCTATGTAATTTAGCTGTGAGAGTTAAATTTAAAATTGCTTCATAGTTGCTTATATTTGCTTCATACAATAAATAATTGCTACATATGATAGATTTTTAGAAATCCGCCTATTTTTTTGACCAGCTATTCTGATATCCGGTTGACTGGTCACCTACTAGTTTAACATAAATCACGCAGACTTTGTTTAAATATTTAGCGACAATAATTGCCACATACTTGCTTCATTTACATATTTTTGTATTATTTTCCTATAAATAGTACTTAAGAAGATACAGCATTTATAAAATTTATTCCGGCAAAAGCGCCTGGCATGTTACAAAGGCAAATATTTTTTGCAGCTTATCTAGTTTGTTAAGGCGTTTAACTCAAATAAATTAGATCTTTATGTGGATAATAATAATAATAGAACTGACTGCTGAATAGAACTGATTGATGGCGTGTCAGTATTATGTGAGATTATCCTATCCTACTAATATTATAAACGCGAAAGTTTGTGAGGATGGATGAATGGATGTTTGTTACTCTTTCACGTAAAAACTACAGAATGGGTTTTAATGAAACTTCACAATAATATAGATAATACATCAAAATAATACATAGGCTACAATTTATAAAGATATTGTGTGAATTGTCAAGATGGTAGGAAAAAATCTACCATCTGCGAGCTATTATGGCGTGCTGTGACAAAACCGCTAAAGTCACATATGTAATGTATGATGGAAATATCTATCGTAAATAGTCCTACAAAAAAGCCTGCGTCAGTATATCTATATCTTATATGTAAGGCATTATAGCCAAAATAGTGCACCATAACTACAATAAAAATTGACAATTTGTTTGAAATGCACATTTGTTAGTAATAAATGAATTCCTAAATTAAAATAGATACTTTATCGTTTTTTATATTTAAAGCAGATAAAATATGTCTTTCATGCTACATCATTCGGACAAATATTAGGACTAATATTATAAATGCGAAACTGTGTGTCTGTCTGTTACATCTTGACGCTTAAACCGCAGAACCGATTTCAATAAAATTTGGCATAGAGATTGCTGAACACTCGAGGAGGGACATAGGATAGTTTTTATCCCGAAAAATAAACGGTTCCCGAGGTTATCGCATACTTCGGAAACTTTTGTAACAAACCGAAACCGCGGGCGAAACTAGTTTAGATTTAAAACTTATTTTAGCACTTAGAGGATTGATATAGTAAAAAAAGACGTACGTTATAATCATTAGCCACATTTTAATAAAATTATGCTCTATTTTACAAAAATATTAATAAATTATTTTTTCGCATATAAAATACAATGAGGAATCATCTTCTTTTTGCTCATGGTAATTTTTTTTTATTTATCATCATAACATTTCCATTGGTAGTTTCGCCTGCAGTGAGCTTTGTAGTGGCCAATTCCTGATCCACATAATGGGGTACAAATTCTATTATTGATAATAAATTAAATTCAGTCTTGTAACTTAAGACATTTTGGTGGATCATCTAATGAAATTAGTTCATTAGAATGGGTCCCTGTATCAAGTCGGAAAATGCATATACTATTTATATAATGCTGTTCCTTTAACTCGTTTAGGTACGATACTTTTTAAATCATTGAAATCGATCCATTGGTTGCGAAGATATTACACATTTTGTACAAGCCGAAAGTGGGGCGGCCAAATAGCTTATGTGACGTCACGATTACCTTTCCACCCGCGCGCGCGCGCTCTCCGCCATTCATTTATTAAGATTTCCTCGATCTGCGCGGGTGGTGTTGTGGTTTTGCAGTTTTTAAGTGAAAATATGCCGAATTTTAAGTACTGTATAATACCGAAATGTACTAATACTTCAATTAGTACACCTGAAAAACTGTTTTTCAATGTGCCAAAGGACTCAAAAGAGCGCAATAAATGGTGTACTATTATGAAGAGGGATGACAAAATTCCGCTTTCGTGCCAAGTTTCATGATTTTGTTGCGAGGATCATTTTGATGTAAATACCTCCCCACCAATCATTACCTTGTATACAACACAACAATTGTATACCAACTTTTAGCATTATAACTCGTGTGGTAAACAAGAGGGTAGGTAACTTAGTACAACTTGTTTACGAATGTTAAAAAAAATACAGGGTCGTATTATGTATATTTCAATGAGTAAATTAATGATAAAAAGTGTAAGTAGTGAAGTTTCTAATAACCCTTCCTCGGGTAAAAACCAGGGTCTTACTAAGGTCTAACTACAATAATATGTGCCGTTCCCGGGAATATTCCTCGAAGTTCCCCGGAACATAGGGGAATATTCCCGCCTTGGGGAATATATATATCTATCTATACATGTAATTAAACTGTAGCCAAAGTGAATTCTGTACATTGAATATTTTTTGAATAATCGCGTTAGGAGGGCTCCATATACGCAAAAGAAACCGAAAACATTGTTATTTAATTTCTTGTATGTCTGTCTGTTGTACGCTTTCCATGTGAAAACAGTTAGACGTATTTAAATAAAACTTTTTGCTTTCGAGTGTCCTTCTGCCTCTTAAACATAATTTTGTACAATAATCACGCTTTGACCCCAAGGGACTAGGAAGACCACAAGTGAAGTTTGTATAGAGAAGTAAGTTTTCTTGCTGCTATCACCACGAAACTTGCTGTAAATATAGTAGGTACTAAGATTATAATAAATAAACCGGATTTAAGAAAGTAGTACCTACCTACCTACCTAGAAAAAATACTAGGACTTAACAAAGCGATTTCGTTTATTCATAGCTCAAAATTACGTGTCCAAAGAACGTAGGTACATTCCTGTCAAATGAAGTATTTAAATCTAATTTTATTTATTGTATACATAATATTTTTGAACAGTAAAGTTTCTACATACTCATCTACATAACAATGTTAAAATAACGGCGTAGGTAGTTACAACAACAAACACAACTGCCCTGGCTGACTAACCTAATCCTTTTGGTTATTTTATAGGCTAGCCCAAGTACGTGTACCTACCTACTTATTATTCTGCAGTTCTAATTAGGTTGATAATGAGATTTGCCTACCTCTGAGTTTTCAACCACGAATTTCAGAGCTTGTCTAGTTTAAATGATTACTAAGATAATCAAATACCATGAAGGTATCCACTTAAGGTATATTATCAAATTGCGCTTGCTCAAAACCGATATCTACCTTATTTCACTCATTTGTTATATTATAATAACAACCTTCTAATATTAAACAAATAAAATCAGTTATTAATCGATTGGGTATAAACTTGTGACGTTATGCTCCCTGTTGGACGAATATCGCAAACAGAATAAAACCGCGCAGTGGTTCGGCGACATGCGCTGGGTCATTGTGACGTCATCGCATGCGTTCGCGCGGTCTGTGAACCTCGTTCGGTATTTTGCTCATAACTTTGTCAATTTTGGGCGTAGAACAAAAATTTTTGCACTTTATGTTTTACTTTCTCAATGTCTATAGAACTGCATTCACAACATAAAACGTGACTGGTCCCCATTAAATTCAAAAGCAATAAGGTCTCTCAAAGACAAACTAAATGATTTAACACCATTGCAATTAGTTCGACGGCATTTTGTCAATTCTTCAGCATTAATTAGAGTATTTGCGGCTTCTTGTAACTCGTTAACGGTTTTGTTAAAATTAATATGTAGAACGGGTACTTTTCGCTCAACTTTATTGACTGGACAATCTGATTCTGTACAGTGTTCTCTTTCATACGCACTGTATATGCAATCGATTAAAATACGTTCTAACACATTGTTGACATTGCACTCACAACTGATTTCCAGAGTAGAACCTTGATCAACTTTTTTAAAATAAGCTTCAGCCATTTCTGATCTAACTTTGTACACTTCTTTTGTGTCTTTCCCACTCATGAGCCTGATAAGGTTACAAAATAAGTGTTCAGAATCATGTATCGTTCTACTTATACGGTAACCGTCGACATATGCTACAGCCAAAGCTTGAGATAGCGAATCAATGGCACAAGTATTTCTTAAAATTATTATTTTGTTACCACTTTGTAGTCTGCTTCCATTCGACAAAATTACAACTGGCTTTAAAGATATTTTCTTTTTTTTACTGTCTTTTCCTTTACCTTGCCAGTTTTCTATAAAAGTAGGGTTCTCAGAAAATATAGAATCATCTGTAAACTCTTTTTTTGACTGTAATTTTATTTTTCGGTTCGGAATAAAAGCTTTGTCATCACTTTGCGTTGTCTTTTCATCAGTATTGTTATCAATATTTCTTTGGCCAGTCACTTTACTTGAAGCAACTTTAATCTCACCTTTCAAGAAATCTACATGTTTTTTAATAAATTCGTCAGTTTGCAGTCTGTGTGATTTTGTGCTGAGTTGTAATATAAGTCTTTTAATGTTTTTAAAGTAGGCTTCTACATTGGAAGAAGTTGGTGAGCTTATATCCGAATCATAAACAGCTTTCATTACGTTAGACCATAGAGGAAAGAGAGTAAGTAAACGCGATAAAGTTCCTACAAAAGAAGGAAAATAATATAAATTTTCATGGCTGCCCTCACTGTCTAGTGTTACCATCAATTTTTCTGTATCAACTTTATTATTAAACCAATCATAAAATTTTCTTTCTGTAGTTCCTTTTTTGCTTATATTCGCTTTTTCAGATTCAAACACATCCTCAAATATAGATTGTTGGTCAAATTTTGGTGGTTCATTTAGTTTATCATTGTTCACAATTTCTATTTCTGTATCAAAAGTCTGGAACTGATTTAATGCTTTCAACCGATTCTTAGCCATTTCACATCTCGAAATAGTCTCAGTTTTATCTAACCCATCGTTTTCGTTTAAACAAATTGTAATTATGTCTGCCACAATATTTTTGGCTTTTTCGTAATCTTCACATACTTTTAAAGCTAATAAACATTCTATATAAAAAAATTCACTCTGCTGTCCACGTGTTTAAAACAAGACAAATTAAATAATATTTTTACAAAATGACTTGTGTCTATTCTTATGTAACAATCGTCACTTATTTCATTATGTTCCAACTTTCTGTAAGATTCTTCGACATAGTCTTTTGTAGAAAGATGTTTCGTAAATGCTTTAACGCATGCACCTATCAATGCAGACGACTCATCGATGTTGACCTCATCAGGTTTTGGATTCCCCATTTGCCATGCTTCCAACCATTTGTATATAGTGTTCATAGATTGATCTTCTGACACCATTTGTGTAAGTGGGACACTATTGTGACCTTCAAAAGTTTTCATGACACATACATACAGAAAGATATGTTTGGTTATTTTGATATTATTAGTTGGACCAAATGCTTTAAAAATACTGCCTGTGGCATCTAGACTAACAATCAACTTTTCCGTTTTCTTATATTCCTTATAGTACCGATCTTGGCAAGGATCCCAGTAATAGACATAAAATGGGTACAAAGAAATATGTTTAATTGCTTCTTTGTAAGGTGATATTTGTGTCATTAGCCATAATGAAAGTATGTGGTTCTGGTGAAAAAGAGAGCTTCTATTCTGTTCGTGTTTAATTTGACGTAAACATCCCACTGTTGGTAAATGCGCAGGTTCAGAATCACCAGAATTTATAATACTATTGGCCATTGAGTTGCGATATGTAATGGCGGATATATGCTCAAGTTCTTCGGCTATTTCATTTCGCTTAACAGGAGACAGTTTAGACTTTCTAATAGATGTATGAACAAAATGTTCATCGTAATTGGAAATTATGCATTTACATTGTCCAATTTTATCCGATGGCCAGCTAATTATAACTTTCACATCAGCACCACATTGTTTACAAACTCCAGTACACGTTATAGTGTTATTCATAAAATAGAGTAATTTTTGAATATCCAACTATGCGCAATCTGATGAACCTCCCAAATTTTTTCACGTAGTCGATGGGCCCACTGATGCTTTGGTAAAAGATTTTTTATTCTAAATACAGTCTCGCAGCCCTTATTCAACTTTATGCGTTTACTGATTGGTTGCATTCGCTCCCATTCATAAGTATCAATCAGAAATTCATAAGTTACTGTTTTGTCAACGGATACCTCTTTATCTTTGCTTTTCTTTTGCTTTGATTCTATACAAAAAACACCATCATCAGGATTACTAAAGAAATAATCGTAATTTTTCTTTACTGAAAGATACAATGCCTGTTTTGAAATTTTATTTCCTAAGGCGTTTCTGATTTCATCAAACAGTGGATCGGTAGATAATGGCAAATCTGACTTACATGCAAAGTACTTTTTGTATTGCGAAAATAAATTTTTCTGTTCATGAAGTGGCACAACAAACTTTCTTCCTCTCTTCATCATCACAAACGTAACGGAAAACACAAGTAAATAACGAAAGCCGTTTTCAATAATATATCCGCCTGCAGTGTAACGAAAAATAAACAAGGACAATGATATTCTATTATTGAGGGTAGGGACATTTTACATTATGTTTTACTTGTATTTTCTAAACAGCTAAGACGCGGGAAAAAACTTCTGCCTTTGCAATTGGTCAGGCGCTTTTCCCCGAACAAAATTTAAATATGCTATATCTTCTTACGTAATATCCGTATCAATATAATTCGGAAACATGTAAATGAAGCAAGTATGTAGCAATTATAGCCGCTAAATATTTTAAAAACTCTGTATGATTTACGCTGAACTAAGAGCTGTCCAGTGAACCTGACATCAGAATAGCTGGTCAAAAAAAATGTCGGATTATTATAAATCTATCAAATGTAGCAATTATTTAATGTATGAAGCAATTATAAGTAATTATGTAGCAAGTCGACTTAATAATTTCTAGCATTTTAATTGGCTGGGGGGCGTGGCCAGGCCGGCGGACAACGATAACTCACTATTTTCTTAACGCGAATGGACTATATACAGCCGGCCAGCATGCGCAACACGACAAAATTTTGTCGACCCATTTTCTCGTGATTTAGTCATTTGTCGTCAGTCGTCTCTAACATGGCTGCGCTAAGAAGTCGATTTCTTATGTCAAACGAGTATTTTTAATTAGCCGCGGATTTTTGTCTTCAAACTCTAACATAGCAATTGCGTTTTGTCGACATTTTAACCGATATTGTCGACATATTTCTCGTCTTTGTGTCAGTACGTAGAGAAGAGACGACAAGTGGTTTGTGTGCTTTTTCGATTGGAGCGATGGAGATGTTATATTACAAAGTATATTAGACTTAGACTATAATATTTTGATATATTATTTTATATATTTTTCTTCAGAATTGTTTTGCACGAATATTCAAACACTTACAACTATTTGGAGGGTCTCATATATTCCTTGACACAGTAAAAGGTGGAGTACAAGCGAAAGAATGTCTTCATGTACGTAAATGCGTATAAAATAATATTAGTGGGTTTTAGAGATGACGAAATATACTGGTATGGAGTAAATGCCTATTCCACAGTACTCTGAACAGCTGGACAATTTCGAAGGGTCTAAAATCCCTCCAAACGTACAAGGTAGTACAAGGTCAACATTCTAAATGTCTTTTTGGGGTACTGGGTTCAGCGTCTACCGATTCTGGGAGAGTGTTAGACCCTTCGGATAGGTCTGGCCTTTTAAATAATGACTGCGAATGGTCATTTGAACACTGTGTAAATTTCAGCTTTTATAACGTGAGAGAGCTCAGGTACTGCGCCCCTAGGGGCGCTGATTACCTGATACCTACCGAAGGCACCGTTACTCAAGGTTTGTAACCCCCAAACATTGTTCCCTACAACAGTGAGAACACGCAAAAAAATTTCGGCTTTTATACTTTAACGTATGTCTGGCAGGCACTGGCTCTTAGTTTAAAAGCTTCTTGAGGTCAACTAGGTTCACAACCTTACGGTGTCGCTACGCTACCCTATTACCTATGAACGCTGACACCCGCTATTTCCCTGAGTTGCCATGTAAGTTACCACAATTTATTAATTTATAATTATTTTTCTTTCTTGTTATCTAAATAAGATAACATGAATAAAATCATATCTCTATACCTACCAATACCTTCACGGATCGGACAGGGTTTTTTCTTAACATATGTATTGTATAAACATCGCAAGTTAAATAAAAGCCTTTAAACTCTGATAATTGTTTAAATATCGCCTTTTTAATTTAAAAGTACAGTTAAGAGTACAATATATTAGTGCTTCCCAAAAGAGCGGAACGCTGTTCCGGAAAAATTGTGTATCCATGTTATTATTATTATGAAAATTTCCAATGCAAGTAGCAAAACTCAATATCACTGGTTATGACAACTTACTTTTCATCTAGACACGGACAGTGAAAAATCCTAGGGTTATATAAACATAAAATGTAGTAAATGTGTAATAGTGTAGTGTTTGTAATATACATATATAAACCAAAAAGTCAGTGTTTTAAAATAGCCCCTCACCTCCAGAGCCCAGTCCCCTCAAATAGAACCGTCTAAGAATATCCTAATAATAGCGTGCTGTTACACACCATAATAATTTTCACAATTACATGAAAAAAAAAAATCTGGGCAGTTACTGGGATCATATTTTTCCAACATTCCGTTTTCATTTAAATAATTGTTTATAGTTACCTATAATTTTAAATAATGCCTTTTAAGTTAGGTATACCATTAAAATAATAGTACAATATACTCCAGAGGCATATTTAATAACTCATAATAACATAGATCCATATCCAATAATGTACAAATAATATTTCCATTTAATTATCCTTTGTAAGATAAATGCACCAATCTAAATCCATCTCTTACTATCTCTTTTACTAGTTCTGTCTAAGAAAAATAAAACTAATCTGTTTTAAGTCCGTTGACTGGTCCAGTTTTCGTTTCATTGCATGGCTCCTTTACTTCTTCAGCATTCTTCTCTTTAGTATTTCCTCCTTTACTAAAAGCACAAACTCCTCCCTCACATTTGAAAGGAAATTCGGTTTTCACATTACCATCGGCATCTTTAACTGCCCATGGGTTCCAGAAACGTAGAACGTAGGGTTGAATAAACTTATGCCATAAAAACAACAACACAGGAATGATAAAACAAGGAACGCAAACCATTTTTCTTAAGGTGGGATCTTAAATAATATGAAATTAAATTATTACTGTTGACTTTTCGTTCTTCGGCATTTAAATTGGAAATTTTATTAATGACTCTTATAGTGGTTTGAATTATTTTTTTTTAGTTTTATCTATTTTGTTTTTTATTTTACAAAAATTTGTCAAACTAATGATTTGTTTTTTTTCTTTGTGAAGGTTTCCCATAAGGGCAAGCAAAGAGTAAAATGCTCATACAGCCTAGTCCAGTTATATTCTGCATCAGATGGTGATAAATGATGAGGAGAGCCGATTTATGAATGATAGATGATCGATGACTGTTGAATGAACAGTGAAAGAAGAATGCCCCTGGCCGTAAGATGTTTTGTAAGATGACGTGTCACAATGATTTTTAAACAAAAAAATCTATTAAAATATTTCAGCTATCTTTTAATACTATTCCTTTTTGGGATTATTATTCACAAATAATTAGTAAAGCAAGTAGGTAACCGGACATCGGATTAACTACTACTAATTATCACATTTAAATTTAATTACATCCAAAACATGAATGCGATTCTTAAAATATGGCTACATAAAGTCCATATTACTTTCAGGTTGGTTTTATCTTAAAACCTATTTATTTTGATCAATATCTCCTTACTCCAAAAATGAAAAATTGACCAAAGTTGGTACGCTGAATTCTTTATCATATAAACTCATTGTCAACAAGACACGAAAATATTTAGTTCAGTACATTCATCCATACTATTTGGGCAATCTCCTTTACCTTTCCCTAGGTTTCAGTAAAGGTGTGGGATTTTACTGAAACCTCCTCTTGGACTTCTTGAGAGACAAGAAAAGACAACTTCCGCTGCTTTGTTTCACTTCCCAACAATCTTGTATGTTCACAACACTTTGTGATTAAAGGGGTTTGAAGGTTTTGGCCCTAACATCAGCCGCCATTTTGATTTTTTTTTCAAAATTGCGGTGCACAATAAATGTCATATATTTCGATAGGGGACACTTATTCAAGCATAAAATGTTATATAACATAACATCATAAAGCGTCACGTTTCTGAGTTATTTAAAGATAAAAATAATAGTTGTTATAACGAATTTATATTGATATAACGATTAATTCAACTGGAATAAAAGTTTACATCATTAAGAAAGCTAAAAACCTTAAAAAATATAATATACATAATATCTAAAATAAATTACTAAAAAGAGTCCCTTTAGGCAAGGTTCCAAAGATACTGGCAGCGTTCCCCATTTGAATAGCTAAACTAATTCTTTGTCCGAGGTAGTTGCCAGCTCTTCGGTCTCAGGTGATGTCCACTTACCTTTTTGATATTTCCTAAAAAAGCTTTATAGCGCTAGGACCCCATGGACCAAGGGTCTCGACACCGAATGGGGTAAAATCATATTCGGAGCCTGGACCCCTGTATTTGCATGCTTTAGCTTTTTCAGCCGCGTCACATGCCGCACTAGCTCTGTTGTTGGTTCCATGTAGATGGGAAGGGGCCAGCGTGTCTCAACAGGTTGCATCCCATACCAGCACCCGGCCCATCTTCCATGGAATCGAACTCATACCGTCCGGTCTCTTGCCGTCGTCTCTTGAAATACCAGTCGGCTCAAGTAGACTAGGCACGTTGACGGTGGCAAGGGACCGGCGTATGATATCATTAAGTGCGGCATGTCTCGAAAAGCGGCCTGCACTTTTTTGGCATGACAGTCTGTGATGTCCTAGTTTGTCGACATCACTGCCACAGGGATATTTATGAGGAGCGCAGACCAGAACCCCAAGCTGTAGACAGGTTGGGATTCGGAGCGTGTCAGGCTCAAGATATGTTCCTGTATTTTACGAAGGGTACGCATGAAGCCAGTAACCGGCCTCATGCGCACCCACGGCCAAAAGCCTAGCACGCGCCGAACCTGTACTACAGCTCAAAAGATTGTCAAAGTCAATTTACAGTTTATGTCGTCCCAGCTCCTCTGTGAATTTGGAGAAACTGTAAAATTTTGACCTGGGCATGCAATTGAGAAAGCGTTTCTAGCTTCTTCCAAGCCAGCAATCTCAAAGTTTGAAGTTGATGCCCTTAAAATTTTACTAATGAGATTTGTTGAACTATGGACAGAAGATAGGAATGCTGGTAAAGCGACACTGGAAATTTTGCGAATCCCTAAACCACCATAATTGATGAGTAGGGATGCTTGGGTCCAAGATTGCTCATTCAGCTGCATATTAAGAATCGATTCTAAGCTAATTTTGATTAAGTCGTCTACTCGGTAAAAAGATCTCGGTGATTCCAAAAAGAGCAGCAACGGAGCACATACGTAGATTTTGGGACGAAAAGACAGAATTATAAGATGCAAAGTGCATAATGTGGGCTAATTTCAAGGAGACGATAAGTAGAATATTGAAATTTAGTAATTGAATTATTAAAATATTCAGAAATAGATTCATCAAAAATTGGAGAACCTAAAGGGTAAAGGGAATTACTGTTAACTATTTTAATATGATAAATAATTTTGTTCATTAATAACTTTTTAATACAATTAAATATGGGAATCGGATATAAATGTGTTTAATTATAATGATTTGTTATATTACCTATACTTTAATTTTGGTGAATAACTCCGAAACGTGACGCTTTAGGATATCATGTCATATAAAATTTTTTGTTTGTATAAGTGTCCTCCATCTAAATATGTAACTTTCGTTGTGCACCGCGATTTTGGAAAAAATATCAAAATGGCGGCCGACGTTAGGGCCACTCTCCATACAAAAATCTTCAAACCCCTTTGTGTTGTAGTAACACAAATTTGAACAAGTAAAACAAATTATTATAATAAAAAGTACTAGAAAAAATCGACTCGGGTCACAAGTGAATTCTCAGGCCGCCTGATCTTATAAGATCAAGAAAACAAAAAACATTCTTAAAAACTTTTTGGCGGGAGCGGGAAGCGCCGCGTTGGCGGTTTTGTTTCTCTTGTTAAAATTTGTGTTGTTGTGGATGTTAGTGCGTAATAATGGTGAATTGTTAACCACTAATTGTTTGTAAACATACAAAAATGTTGGCAAGTGTAACAAAGCAGCGGAAGTTGTATTTTCCTGCTCTCTCAAGAAGTCCAATGGGAGGTTTCAGTAAAACCCCACACATTTACTAAAACCTAGGGGGATAAAATATATTTTACTGTTAATTCATCATCACCCAAAAACTGGCAATAATACTAACTTGATCAGTGTCAATATTGCGCATTTAGCCAGTGCTAAATGCGCAAATCGGTCAGGCCACTAATAAAGGAAGAACAAACTTTTTGGTGGGAGCGAGAAAGGTCACTTGAATAGTTTTGGTTTTCTAGTTAAAATTAGTGATGTGGCGGATATGTGTGTAAAATGTAATTTTAAATATTAACTTTTACCTAAGTGTTAGTAAACACATGTAGGCAAGTGAGATAAAAAGCGAAAGGAAAACACCTTTCACTTTCAAAAAGTCCATGAAGGTTTAAATAAAATTCCACAGCTTTACTGAAACTAAGGAAATAGGGTTCTTTTATTATTTATTCAGTATCTCTTGACCACACATCATATATAAATTGACTGTTGTCATCATACATCAATATCTATATAATTAATTAAAGAAAACTACTAAAGCTATGACTGTATGGGTCTTACAACCTCATGAGAACTTCATTAATTAATTTGAGACTTGAAAGGCCGTTTTCAGTGTTGCCACCTTAGCCTTTTTGGGCTTTCCCATTATGGAAATATATTACAAAAAAACAAAAGAGCTTTTTGGCGGAAGCGGTTCTCTCAGGCCGCCTGAGAATTCACTCACAAGATCACATTGAAAATGCATAAAATATATAAAAATTATAAAAGAAAAACAAAACCAGCAAAGAGATGCTACCCGCTCCTGCCAAAGAGCTCTTTTGTTTTTTAGGCAAGGTCAGGTCCATTATGAATTTTGAGTTTTTTAATTTACTAAAGCAAAACATTTAACAAGCCACACTCATAAATACGAGATATTTGATCTCTACAACAAGACTACAATATTCTTCCAGAGTCTGACATTGAAGTTTTCGTAAGTTAAACGCGACAAAGAATCATACACCTATAATATTCTGTACCAAGTAATCTACGCAGACCACTCTAATTTAGTTAGATTATTCAAAGACATCGATCGAGAATATCTCCTTCATAGATATACGCCGTGTTACTAGTAACGTGACGTGCTGAAAAGATCTGAGTTGGCAAAAACTATGCAATTATCAATTTTGTTATTGTTATAGGAGGTTTTTGTGCTGTAAAAAGTGCTAGATCTAGCCCAAAAAGGCTGAGGTGGTAACACTGAGAACGGCCTTTCAAGTCTCAAATTAATTAATGTAGTTCTCAAAGGTTGTAAGACCCATACAGTCATAGCTTTAGTAGTTTTCTTTAATTAATTATATAGATATTGATGTATGATGACAACAGTCAATTTATATATGATGTGTGGTCAAGAGATACTGAATAAATAATAAAAGAACCCTATTTCCTTAGTTTCAGTAAAGCTGTGGAATTTTATTTAAACCTTCATGGACTTTTTGAAAGTGAAAGGTGTTTTCCTTTCGCTTTTTATCTCACTTGCCTACATGTGTTTACTAACACTTAGGTAAAAGTTAATATTTAAAATTACATTTTACACACATATCCGCCACATCACTAATTTTAACTAGAAAACCAAAACTATTCAAGTGACCTTTCTCGCTCCCACCAAAAAGTTTGTTCTTCCTTTATTAGTGGCCTGACCGATTTGCGCATTTAGCACTGGCTAAATGCGCAATATTGACACTGATCAAGTTAGTATTATTGCCAGTTTTTGAGTGATGATGAATTAACAGTAAAATATATTTTTCCCCCTAGGTTTCAGTAAATGTGTGGGGATTTTCTTAAACCTCCCATTTCTTCTTCTTGAGAGAGCAGGGAAATAAAACTTCCGCTGCTTTGTTACACTTGCCAACACTTTTGTATGTTTACAAACAATTAGTGGTTAACAATTCACCATTATTAGGCACTAACATCCACAACAACACAAATTTTAACAAGAGAAACAAAACCGCCAACGCGGCGCTTCCCGCTCCCGCTAAAAAGTTTTTAAGAATGTTTTTTGTTTTCCCTTAAGGAAAGGCAAAAGGTACCAAGACCATACGGCCCCGTCTTCAGTTATTTCTATTTTTATTTAGATTTATGAGCGGTAAGGAGGGCTATTTATGAATGCTAGATAACCAACAGATAATGAATAAAGAGTGAAACTTAGCCTTCAAAATTGGGAAAGTTACAATCTACTGAATAACTAAGAAAATATTGGTAGGCAGTTTTTTTTAGAAAATGATTTTTCGGTGATGTGCTACTCATTGCACCTGTGGAAGTTGTGATAGAGAACTGCATGAAAAATGTACCAAAAAAAAAAGACGAAATGAATATTTATATTCTCTTTTATTTTGAAATTTGTTTCCATTATTTGACTAAAAAAACAACATACAATATCTGTAAAAAACAAACCATAAATAAAAATAAGCTTTTTATCTGTTATCTAAGTCACTTGTCACCCTGTACCTGTTTATACATACATGAACTTTGTTGAGAAACAGTATAAACATGACTTATGAGACTTAAATTATATTGTTTCAATTAAAATATTGACTATCATTCACATTTTCTAACAAAAATAGAAGCTTTATTTAAATTAGTTTATCACACCTTAGTCTCCACTCATTGAAAGAATGAAACACATTTTATGGAAACCGAAAACGTATGCATAATGTATGCGTATGCATGCCGAAGTAAACGAACTAAAAAAAAAATAAGATTTTAAATATTAAAAGCGATATTTAGTTCTTATTGTCGTAGTGTTAAGATCTATTAGGGAAATATTAGCTCAAGCAAGAAAGTGACGTTGATTCATTTAACACTTACAGACTACCGTAAACAAAATTTAAACTGTGACCATGAAGTCAGAATTAAATAAATAAGCGTCACAATTGAATAACTGCGTGTTCGGCATCCCTAAAAAGTGTTTTATTCGTGATAAATAGGTGTATTTATGGAAAAAAAATATTTTAATAGATAATAATTAAACTAAGCAATCCTAATGTTGTCTTTTATTATCGCAAAGTCAATAATTTCTGTTGTAGTTTTTTTAACGAGTACCTTGAGGTACCTATATATATTATTAATTTATAATTATATATATAATTATAAATCAATAATGTGAGTAAAATTTTAGTTATTTTAATACGAGTATTTATGGAATCAAATACGTTTATTTATGAGTACCTACTTATTCATGTTGAATTTGGCACATCGACATCTGCTTTGAGTTTTAATTCGCAAGAAACTATTATTGTAATTTATTAAAAACTTGTGTCTATTATTATCGTCATATACTTAGTTATTTAACAAAATTATGAAATAGTTATACATATATCACGAATATCCAAAGCAGACGATCTATCAAATTCTACAACCGGATTTCGAAATATTTACAAATAACAAGTTTAATAGCACTACAATTATTATGATACACATGAATAACGTACATTTATACAAACAATTTAACAATTTAAAGATAATAACATAATTTTGAGATCATACTCACAGCACGTGTAATTGCAACCATCAAACCACACTAAAATAGTAAGGTAGGTACAGTCGACAGCATATCAAGCTACACACTTTGCTCGTTTGCTCTCGACTGTATATTTAAGTATAAAAACATTTATGCTATAGTATTGAAAATAGCACTAAATACAAAAACATCAAACTCCGTGGTAATGGCACTAAAACATGACATCCAAATTCTACAGAACCCGGATGTCGATTGAATTAACTGAAATAATTCTCTGTTTTTTCGAATTCGGCATGTTTTAACGCTTCTCGTAGCGACAGAGGCAGTTCCGGAATCCTGTATATGGAGTCGGATAGGGGCGGTAACTGTAATGCGTCTAATGTCTTCTCATAACTGTTAAAAGCTAGGTATAGTTGCGATACGCGTTGTATTTCATCCTCGGCCATAGCTACCGAACGCAACTGCTTCTTTAATTCGTCTTGAGATTCACCACATTTAGGGCAAGTTTCATGAAGGATGTAGGGTTTAGACGATTTTCTAGGGGCGTGTTTGCAATGGAGTGGCTCGACAAACTTGTGACGGCGCAGGACGGGGTCTGGGAGGACCACAAGGCGATCGCCTCGGCTGGCGGAGGCGGTCCGCGCCACCACCTCCCCGCCGCCACTCATCAGCGCCTGCCACAACTCCTCCGATGGGTTCTCCACGTCGTAGAACACGCACCGAGAATCCTTTGTACTCCTTGCTTCGTGTTCTATCGCCAGGCTGTATCGAAGACGAATCTTGTTTGGCTTATTGCTATGTTTCAGGTACACGTGGATAGGTATGTCTATGGATACGCTGCCCGACTCTTGAATCTCGTACGGCGGCTCTTGGAGCACTGCAAAGAATGACTAAAATGTAAATATAAAACATAAAGTAAATTCGCAGTTAAGTAGCGGAGATAAATACGGGCATCGTAACAGGCTATCGAGTTCGTATGATAACGATAATGAGCGTGTTTTATGATGAAACTATTCGTAGACAGAAACGGCATAAATAAATTATTTAAACTAGTTTGGTGTCAACTATCGACCAACCCAGGTGCGCAGTGATTGCTTAATATATTTTATAAAGGGAGTCGCGTCGGTTTCACTCTTAATTTTTTTAATAATCCTTTATTTATTTATAAATAAATATTAGCCATATTTAGTTCTTACACTTTCGCGCACGTTACACATTTAAATAAAACACTTTTTTACGGATTTTGCGCATATTTTATTTTATATTTAATCCTGACGTTTCGTCTCCTTTACAGGAGTCGTGATCACAGGATGAATAAGATAATGGTTGCCCTGTATTTTCTACTACCTTCACAATATTCTAATCGGGCACGTTCCTAATTATTAAAATGTTTATAAAAATCAAATTGTTTTATTATAACATTTTATTTAGTTATTAAATTCTCACTACGATTACATTGTATACTACTGAGTCTACTGAAATTGGGAGGCCCTTCTGAGAATAACTGGAGAAAGAATGATCCAATCCTACTAATATTATAAATGTGAAGGTAAGTTTGTTTTTTATGCTTTCACGCAAAAACTATTAAACCGATCATCATGAAACTTCGTACGTATATTCTTGGAGGTATTAGAAGTAACATAAGATACATTTTTTAAAAAAAAAGACGTAAAAATTCGAGCGAAGCCGCGGGTAAAAGCTAGTATAAAATAAAATATGCGCAAAATCCGTTAAAAATGTTTTATTCAAATATTATTAAGCATATTTTGTATGAAATTGATTTAAGATTTCAGTCTTTATTACTTTAATAAAATTTAAAGAAATAAGGTTTTCAGTATTGGTCGATGATTTACCTCTTTTAGGATAGACGAAGGCGCTAGCCGGATGCAAGTAGAAGACAACCTTGTGCACAAAGGTGCTGATGTCGCGGCCGTTCGCGCCGCGCACCCATAGTCGCCAGTCTAGCGCCAACGCGCGGCCCATGGAGGGGCTGCGCGGTTCGCACGTGTGCCCCACCTCCAGCCATATGCGCACACACATCTGTCAAAATCACCAAATTTTAATCTGAGTTTCATATTGTCATTTGTTTTATTTTGAAGAGTATCTTATCGCATGGCTCGAATGCTCGGCGTTTGCAAGCAACATTTTTGGCTAATGAAACGTTAAACTTATATCATAAGTAGTATAAGTGTTGTTTGTTTCCGAAAATTAGTAAATGTTGTGTCGCTTTATCAAAACATGGTTTTGGAGTAGGTATTTTGGCTTCAAAGAATGACGCATGGGCACCACGTGATTTGTTAACAGTCTTAAGCTTGGCTTATTTATTATATACATCGTGCCATTTACGAAAGGCTTACGGATATATTTTATCATATAATTATCTATTGGAGCTACGTTATCGTAATGAGTATTATGCATATTATTATTTTACATTACTGTGGTAAAAGTCCAAGTTTCTTGTACATTTATTATAGAATTTATGTATGTATTTATGTATGCGTTCAAAACAAGAGTTTTCTCAGTGAGAGACTGAGTTTATCTTGAATAAGCTCTGAAATACTCAATAGATTTCAATGAGATTTTTAAAGATTCTACCTTCGTAGAACCTATTACTTCCATCCGCGAGTACCTATATTAACACTAGCATAGCTGGCCGAAGTAAAAAAACTCAGACTAGTGTCTGGCACCTTACTTTATTTTAATATGTTTAAGCGCTACTGTCTTACTTTTATAGTAAGAGGTTTGGTTTAGAGCCTTTGTCTTTTTAGTCTGTTTTAGTTAGTATGGAATCAATACTATAACTCAATTTGATGGTTGGTTAGTTTTACATAATTTAGGCAAAAATTGAAAAAATTGATGAAAACAAATGTTAAAAATAATTAAACAAAGCTGCAATATTTAAGACAATTAAGCATGTGAAGAGTAATGATAATAAGCGTAGCTACTTTTGTTTTTTTTTTATAATGATTACTAAGCACGAATCGCGGTAAGTAAAATGGTTTTACTTCGATAACTCGCAAGATATTGAAAGTATAAACACTTTCAAAATAAAATTTGTATAAATAAGTAATAAAATTATACTTGACCGTACTACAGGGCTTCAGGAAAATTTGTGTCAATGGTTTTGTGTATTATCTAGTACAGTTTTCAAATATAGATAATGTGTTACTAAATGGATGCATCCTTAAACTGATGTGTTGTTGGGCTGATTTCGAAGCCTTAGGCTAGTCGCATTTTTGGGTTAGTAACAATTTGAAGGATGTGGAAACGTAAAAAATTATTCACATTTCAACCCAGTCAAGTTTTGTTATTATTTCAGAACGTGTACTCGAGTGGCAAAATACACAATAAGATTTTACATAAATCAATAGGAACAGGTGATAGATCTTTTCAGATTGCTATAAATTTATAACAACTAGAAATAATAAGCGATTTCATAACGTTGCGGAAGTTATATAAAGCCATAGATAAGAATAAGTAAGCGATAAATCGCACACTATAAATGATAATCGTAAAGGCACATCCGATGTTGAGACTGAATGCAGAGAGTCAGAAAATTGTGTTAGAGCATCGACTGTTAGAGTCTCAAGATCGCCGATTACCGACGCTAAAAATAGTTTCTGTTCTAGATTTTGCATAGGTATCCCATGATGGTAATATAACATTCGTATATTTAAACGAGGCAAATGCCTAACGTTGGGTTGAGTATAATTTTACTTTGTGACCTTGTACATACATATAAATGTAAAAGCGAGCCTTCATAAAATCCGGTTAACACCTGTTTTGCGCGATTGTGTTTTTTAAGCATTTGTGTAAAAAATGTAAAATAAAAAACATAAAATTTATATTTTTAAAGTGTGAGTGCACATGGCATCGTTATTTAAGCTTCCGGATATTGCCTATAGAAGCCTTTACGATGTTTAACAGTAACCATATTTATTTAGTACAATAAGAACAAGACATAGACACAGATTCTACTGAACATGCCAGATATTAATCTGATTATAAAGTAATGAAAAGTCCCTTGAAGGACTTTCAGTAATACGTTTTACATTCCTGGATTTAACATAGTAAATTGTTGGTATAAAAGATACATCTCGTTACAAAATAGAAATCGTGGCAAAAGGGTTGACTAAAAACACTATTTAAACTTATTATTTTTGTACATAGTGTACAGGAACGTAAAGACTGAAGTAAAACGATTTAATCAGTAAAAAATCAATATTTTGATTCAATAAATTTAATTATGTTAATTTCTGCTTGATAATTTCTATTAAAGTCGTTATGTTTAATACTTTCTGCAAATTGAGAAAAAGAGATGAGCTTTGCATCTGGCTCTCTCTCGTCACGTCAAGTCTATGCTTCAGTGGCATTAATTATTACATTTTTATCTGTGGTATCTGAATACTTATATAGATTATATACAGGTACAATTCTCTATTGTATATACTTAAATGAAAAACAGTTTTTTTCTGTTATCCTAACCATTTAAATCATAAGATTACTATTATGATTCATTACCCTAATTTCTATATCTACTTCTGTTATTCTTAACCCATTTTCTTCCTACTTACTGCCGTGTGTCATTAAGTCCAAATATATTTGATCTTACTATTGTTTTTATCCTAAGGAAAAAAGTAATCGCTTGGTTCTCGCTTAAGTTGTAAGGTAGGTAGGTAGGTAGTAGGTAGTTAAGGTAATTGTTGTTGGTTGGTTTGATTTGGCGCTTCGTCTTAAGAGGATTAAGACTAAGAAAAATAGGATAATCGAATTTGAGGATCGTTCACATTGATATTATCAAAGTTTAATAGCATCAACAATAGGACCAAAGGATTAGATTGACTAATATATAATGAGGATTAAGAAACATTAAGACTATTTTATATTAAAAATTTTCATGTTGACACAATTTACTTTAGGATTATAAATATTTGGCACCCAGCTTGAACATGAACCGAAACTTTTCTGAGATTATTCCCGTTTTTAGGCTATTGATTAGTACTGGGGCGATTTGGAGTGCTGATGGTCTGCTGCTGAATAAAAGTACTTAATACAAGTACTTGATTTCAAGGTCATGACTTATTTTAGGTACGACGAAATTATTTGCCTACAATAAACAAACGACTTTAATTATATAACGCAAACAATTTCTGAAAATAACAAGGTTTTCTACATATATAATTTATAGCGGATATTTAAATCAAGGTCAATGGTTTTTAACATAGAATAATCGGTTTCCGTGTATTGAACCTCATTAGGTTGGTAACAATGGCTTAAAATGGCGAGTATGCTACGATACTATGAGGCATTCTCTACCATTTTTCGGAAAAGTCTTACGAGTACGGCTGTTCCGTTCTATGTTTCATAATATTAGTAATAATCAATGGCTAAAGCAGGTACTGACCGAAGATTATAAAAGCTTAAATAATATAAGAACACAATTACTTAAGAAAAGCTCTGAAATATAATAATAAACTAAAGAAACAGCAGCTATACTTTATCGAGAGCTATTATCGGTACATCCTATGGTTTCCTTTACGTAGGGTGTAGGACATACAAAGCAGTTAGGATTATTAACTGCTTCAGCGTTTAGAAATATCACAGAAAATAATAGTTATAAAAAATGAAAATCATAAATAAATGCTATTAGTAAAATGACATTTAATAAATGTTGAAATTTCCTATCGATTAAATTACATATGAGCAGTTTGGTAGTTAGGTGAAGTTGAAATGGACTAAAGTCTCAAGTTAACGAGGAACAAATTCTATCGCCGAAAAATCTAAATTAAAATATATAATTATGAGAATAGAAGCTATTGAGGTGTCAGACATGGTAATAAATCAGCACATACCTTTCTTAAGTATTTAGATTTTTTTAGGCCACGGAAACCGTAACAAAGTTACTTGTAAACTGAGTTGATTCACATTAGTGGTGTGAAATTACTCCATCGTCAACGGATTAATTTTGTAAATAGCTGATGTGCATTTGGTAGGGTCAGTCGCCTGAATGAATGACAAACTATTGCGCTTTGAGCAAAATAAATTTATGAACATAATGTTTATGTCAAATTTGACATATCACCTGTCTGAATGGTTTTCATTAAAAAAAAATTACTGTCACCATTTGATAAAGAAGACCATATGTTCATTTGTTAAAACAATCAATCGGCAACATAAATATTTATTGTTCATCCTATAAATGATGCATTTCAGTAAATGCTTTGCAAAATAAGTTCTTTATTTACGGATATTAGGCCATCAATGCGGTGTGAGGATGGTTTCTAGCGTTCCGTATTAAAATCACTTTACTCGTAGTTTAACTTAAATACTTTTGGTACTGTAAATATGTAGTATGGTTTTCTATAAAATACTCATGACATTTATAAAGTTATGAAATAAAATTTTCAAAACGTCTATCCCAATGTAAAGATTCGTTGAAAAGGTTTTTCAAAAAGTTGGGATACCTTAAAGTGGTTATTATTGTTGGATAATTTAAAGTGGTTATTATTGTTGGAATCACAAATACAACCCTACTACTTAAACCATTGTTTTAAAATAGGTATGTTAAAATAATAACAACAATGTTTAACTCGTAATAATCTACCAATTAATGCACTCAAATCAGGTAAATTTCCATTGAAAGCGCATGGCAAGGGACCGCGAATATTAGTTATTTTTGTTACCTCCTTATAAGCGAGTATGTATTAATACTCGTATAATGCATTGCCTGAATTGAGGAATTCCCTTTAAAACTCATATACAACTTCGGAGCCATAGACAACGCGTACCAAGATACGCTCTTTGTCGATGTTTTAAACTTGTGATTTTACCAGAGTTCGAAGTTTTTTCAAGTTTTGAAGTTCCCCAAATTGTTCTTTATCTCTACTTTAGTATTGTGGAAAAGTCCATAATAATTATTATTCTTCATTTTTCGCTTGCACGATTTGTGCATTTAGCCAGTGTCAAGTAAGTATAATTGACAGTTCTTGAGTAATTTCCTAGGTTTCCGTAAAGATATGAGGTTTTACTGAAACCTTCTCGTGGCCTTTTTGAGAGAGCGCGATAAGACACCTTCCACTGTTTTGTTTCACTTGCCAACACTCATTCATATTCAGAAACACTCAGTGGTTAATAACCCACCATTTTTACACACTAATATGAATCACAACATAAAAAACAGAAAAACCAAAACCAATTAAGTGATGCTTCGAGCTCCCGCCAAAAGGTCCTTGTGGAAAAGTCAACCACTGTAATAAGCATCTGATTGGAAAGTAGTAACACGGAAAGAAATATTAATGGTTCTTTCTTATTTAGATAAAATGTATGCAGTAAGATATTTGTGCATATAATATATTACAGTATAATGGATAGATATAGAATAGTGAATACCTACTTATTACGTTTTTTGTTATACTACAATTCGGAATAATTTGGTGCACATGATAGTTGTACTGTTGAAAAAATTACATTGAAATAAATAATAGGCACGTAGTAACATTTCCGGTTACGCAATTGTGAATTTGAATCCTTCGGATATGGTTCACCCAATGTGACCTACAGCGATAAATAAGACTACAGCAATTTTTACGATAAGTATTGACTCTTAATGAAAATGTGTGCACTCTATTTATTGTGCCCTTAAGTTGTCAACAGCATAACAACCGATTTTCAATTTTAAGTCAAACATGATTATAGTTCTGTATTAATAAAATAAAAGTCATGTTAGTTGTAGGTTTATGAGCTGTTTACTTTTAGCTTTTAGATAGCTTTTGGAGCCGGAAGGAATCTTAGTACTAAATTTTAAGAATTTTAATTTAAGATCTGGAAATTATCCTCGCGAATATTGAAAGTAAAATTATCATTGAAATAGTTATTCAGTTTTTATAGTTTCCGTCATATAAGTTGAGCCTGGTTTTGAAATCACGCGACATGCGCAATAGTGAATAATGTACCTAAACTTGCTACTTATATGTCGTGAACTATAACTTGGTGTTATTTTCTGCACATGGCGGTGGACTCTTAAGTATTATTTCGGTATCGAGTGTCGATTTATTCATGATAAAGTCTATTAATTATATGATAATTAATTAATTAAAAGTAATACACGAAAAATTTTAAAATCCTTAATTAAGTTTAATGTTCTTGGTGATACCTAAATTAAGTCTGGTAGTCTTAAAGTAAGTAAGATTTTATATGTATTTAAGTAAAAGGAAATTCATACATATAAGTATTAAGTTGTAAATAAAAACAGGTGCGCAATTTTTTGTTACTTTTTATCAGTTCATAATGTCGATATTGATTATATTATATCAATAAGAAGACGATATTGAAGTCGAAATTATCGCAAGATCGAAATAGAAATATGAGAGTAGCGTATTGGATTAGGGCAAGCTCTAAGGGCGCTTTCAATTTAGACGTTTCGTGTCGGACCGCTGCGATACCGAAACGGTGCGTTTGTCGTATTGCGCACGCGCGGTCGTCTGTTTTCATACAAATCGCGCGGTGCGAATTGAACACGTGTTGTCGAGCGTTCGCGGATCGCTGCCACACTGTTGCCGCAGCGGTCCGACGCGAAACGTCTAAATTGAAAGCGCCCTTAGTCTATTTTTTAAAATTTGCAACCTCAAATAAAGCAATGCGATAGCAATGACCACTATGAAATTATATTTTAGAAACCTGTGTACATTATGAAATGTATTTTTTAATTCAAACACCATACGACCAAACATCATCAGCTATGGTACCTACACCGTTTTGAAACTTATCAGACTTCAATTTGATGTTGAAGTATTCGTTTGACATACAAAACTGACTTTATGGCTATCGCTTTGAGATCTTATCAGAAACAACTGACAACGTAAGAATGTTTACATACGGTGTTTTATTAATTTATACGTAACTATTGTTACCTGTTTGTTTTTTAAATATTTTTATAAACTCAGTAGTTAAGAACATTCCTATGTTATAAGTTGGAGTTAAGGCGGTTCACACACTAAAGATGCCTCCCGCCGCGGTGCGCGTAGCGACAGAAAACGCGCCCCCGCGCGGAGGCGCAGATCTGCCTATCTTAGCGGTGTAATCTGCTTCTCCGCGCAGATTTTCAATACAAGTTGACCCTACTTCTTCACGCCCCGCGCTCCCGCGCAGAATCTGCGCGCGGGGCGCCTACCCGCGCGTTCCCGCGTCGGCAGTGTGTTGTCATAGGCGTGTTTTCTATATTAATTGAGATTCTTGCATACAATGATAAAATCTGCGGCCACGCGCTACGCGACGGGGCGCGGTGCAGTGTGTTAACCGCCTAAGAGTAACACGCCTCGGGCGTAAAGCTAGAAACACTACCTACTGAGTCGTGTTGTGTCGTGATGCGCTAGAAGCATATCCAGTTTCGTAAATATAGTATGGTTACAAACACATTTGTAGGTCATGTCGACATAACACGACAACCTTTTTTATAGTTATGGCACTAAAGCTTCTTTAATTTTAGATTTTTTTTTTAATAATTTTTTAAAAGAATAAGTATGCAATCAGGAAGTCAAGTCAAAGAATTTATTCATATGATGATAAGGATAACTAACATATGGTTTTATATTTAATTATCTATACCAAGTTGATTGAAATATAAATAAATACCATAAACTTATTTACTTCTAAGTTTATTGGATTAAAATTGTCGTTATTTTCACTATATCATAGGACCAATTATTAAAAACAGTACAAATTTGATTCTTTTATATATATGGAAGGTAATCTTTGAAATTGCTGTACCTATTTAAAGTCTTTTTCACCATACATACGTCATTTCAAATGACCTTATAGTATAAGGCCTAGCTGTGTCCTATTCAAATTACACCCAAAATTACAATTTTAATATAATTATAGGTATAGGCATGCATATAACCCGCCATCAAAACTATTCTCAATTCCATTTCTTAATTTTAGGCATGTATAACTTTATATACCTGCATAATATATATTCATAGATAGATACGAAATTACCAACAGATTGCGCACTAAGGTCTAAAATCGTTTAAAAAGATATTTATAATGTGTCAACATTTCCACATGCTCTACTACGTCATTTTAGTGTATGCCTGAGTAAAGGAAATATTTTGATGAAGAACGCGGTAAAACTAGCTTCGTTAACGTCGAAGGCGCGCTGCTATAAGAAACCTGTTGTATAATTTGTATGCGCTTTTGACTCGCCATGAGGCAAAAGTTTCCAGTGCCAAATTGGTGTCAATAGGACACTTTGATCGATGATAAATATGGAAATAGAGTAATGATACGAAAGAAAAATATATTTGTTTAGAGATACGTGGAATAAGAATACTATATAAAGTCGTTACTACGAGAAAACCCACTTTAAATAGATTTGTAAAAAAAAATCCGTAAAATATGAAAAACAATAAGCCGACCTGAACTCAAATCTGCTTTTAATTTTTGCGACATTTAAATGAAAGTTATGAAAATATATATTAGTAAATGGTAAGACAGAGGGTTTATTTGCACTTAGGTACTTGCGCCTAATAAGGCCCTGTTTTTTAGATGGCCCACTTTCAAAATTTCATACTTTTATAAATACGAATGAGTTTAAACTTAGTACCGTAGACAAAACTGCAAGTTCATATCAAAGGAAGTGAACCGTCATCTTTGCAGTAGTTGTCAGTTTGTGAGTGACGTCGTAACTAACGAATAACTACATATAACTCGGTTACAATATCTGTGGACCTTGCGGGAATGTCAAGAGAACGGGGAGGGGCGTTCTCTTGTCACCTCCCCGCGCTTTTGTTTTGTGCACCGTACCTAAGCGCTTACGTGACGTCATCAGGTCCACAGATATTGTAACCGGGTTGTATATACAAACTTTTTAGTATATCTTTAGAAAAACAAACTATTTCCTGGTTACTCCTGAGACGGTAAAGCCTGCTTCTATTCTTTGTTAATTTTCACTTAAAATAACTAGTTCTTATTACCGGAGTAAAGCCCCTATAAGGGCCCACCACATGGGTTAAGAAAGAAGGGCCGGGTATTGAAGCCCGGGAATATTGGAACTTATAAGAGAAATGAGTCATGTTGGTTATTTTTCAGGTAAAGTTACTAGTATCAGACCATTAGAACTTATTTTAAACTTAAGCAGATACAAACAAAGTACTTAAGTAAAGTAAAATAAAAGTTTATACACATAGACTGATTTTATCTTAGGATCTCAAATGTTAAGTTAGGTTTTGCAGAATAAATTTTTTTTGTTATTATAGCTTTTATAATTAACGTAATTAATGTTGGGCCATAATAAGTACCTATGTTCCTAAACAGGCCCACTTTTAGGGTTTTTAAATACAATTGCTTTGTTCAAGTAGTTTTATCAAATAGGTACGTTGAATTGTACGTTATATTTATTCACCAATAAATTAGTTATATTGTGATAACGTTTGTTTAATTATTATTTAATTATTTCAATATTGCAAAAAGTGGGCCTTACAATGCGCAACTACCTTATTTTTACACGTATGCTATATATCAGTGGAATAATCAGAAAAGTCATGTTAATAGATAAATACATTAATAAATCAGGAAAACTGGTTTTTCAAAGTGTTTTAGTTCTCTATTGCAACTTTTTAAGTACATACACCAATGTCTTCGTTACTTCATTTGGAGATAAAAATATTATCGCTTGTTTCTAGTCCAACAAACCAGGACCCAGGTATTTGTTTTGTCCTGTGTTCAATGCATAGAGTTAGCTTACTGTACATGGAAATTTATAATAAGTGTATTTGAATAGAAGTTTTATTCTGATCCATAAATGACTCGTGACGCCCGAATAAAAGTATTTCGTACTGATGTTTAATAACAATTTATTCGATATTTAAACCATAACAGCCCCGCCTGAAATTGGTGGTATTAGTTACAGATTATAATCAAATGTATTACTAAGTATAATTTATTATCATATTATTAAGGAAACAACTTATAGTTATGTATTAAATTGCACTAAAGCTCAGTACGTACCTATTTTATTTATTTGTAAATATATAATTTATTGTATGAACATTCATTATAACTATTAATTCATTATGACTAATAAGCTAGAAAAAATAAATATCCTACTGCAGTCGTCATACTAACACAGTGTACAAGCAAACAGTGGGTCAACGCCTCTCATTTTACCAAAATCCGACATAACAAGTTCTGTACTCCGAGGGTTGCCAGTTTCTTATAATATAAATAATATACTATTTTATATCATTGTGTATTAAAATATTTTAAATTAAAAAATCTTAATTTTATCAATATTATGAATTTATTTTTAATATTAAAATTAAATCAAATAGTATTTTTGTTTTTATTGTTTTGGTGGTGCTACCTTGGTTTTTGGACTCAATATTTATCATCAGCGCCCCGAGGTACTACGAGAAATACAACTATTTTGACACCAAACCACATTAAAAAGTTTGAAAATTATAAAATATTAACCTTTCTGCCGTTTGTGGAAGTTGGTAAAATCGAAGTTCGTTTTTTATATGAGATCATCACTTAAACCACGAGTAGTTTTAATTTAATTTGTGCACAATTTAAAATAAATTTTATCAAATCACATTACACGGGTTAGCCCTAAAGTCGTGTCCCGAGCTACTAACTAATATAGGGTAAGGGCGGCGTATGAAACTCGGGCTCACCCCACCCACGTCTCACACCATTCCCCTCGCATCCCGTAAGAAAGTTATGTCTACTCTTGAAAATCTTCGTTGGAGGACATTATGGGTTTATTAGATTGTGATACTAGCGTAGAAAGGAAGAGAGCATGATATACAACCCGGTTACAATATCTGTGGACCTGATGACGTCACGTCAGCGCTTAGGTACGGTGCACAAAACAAAAGCGCGGGAAGGTGACAAGAGAACGGGGAGGGGGCTTGACATTCCAGCGAGGTCCACAGATATTGTAACCGAGTTATATGTATTGAACCAATGATTTTTATACTTGAGCACATATTAAATAATAAAGTTTTGAATCATTAGGAATCTAAGTATAAGAGCAAGCAATGAACAGTACATGATTTTGCATCCTGGGTTCGAGGGAGGGGAAAAGGCAGCCAGAGCAGGCAGTATCATGAGTTATTTTTGATTGTAAATATCTATGGATACTACTTATTTATGAATCTGATAGACTGACTTATTTTTGCAGAAAGCGGATATCATTAGTTTTCAACGCCCAGGGTTATCACTTTTTAAAATACCATTATTTGTCATGTACACTAATGAATTTTAATGTTCACCTAATTTAAAAAAATATACTTTGTTTTTATTATTATTATTTCATATAAGTTTTATTTCTATTAATTATTTTATTGCACATTCTGTGTTAGAATAGATGTACTTTTAATAATCAGTGCCTACAAACGTTTTTTTTAATGTAACTCATTATTTTTATTAAAAAGACTTGTTAATATAATCAAAAAATATTTATAAATAAAAATAATGAGGTTTAATATAATAACATGTAAAAATAGACATCACCGCGCCATATGGACGTGGGGTTCCAAATTTATGGTGGCGAAATTATTTAGTACCTCGATTAATTTTTGAACATCACATCCATACGGGGCGGCAAATCATATTTTTTACATTGACACAACATCACTTAAAATGTTTAAAATAAAAAAAATACCTTTTTACTCTGTGTGGAAATTGATGAATCTCGGTTCATTATTTATGTGAGATGATGACATGCAATCTCAAAAATCACGAGTGGTTTAAGTTTAAATTCTACACACTAGAAAATAAACTACAACAATTCACATTACTCGCGTTAGCCCTGAAAGTTGTGTCCCGAGCTACTAATAACTACGGGGCAGGGGCAGCTTATGTAGCTCGGGCTCACCCCACCCGCGTCACACCCCTCCCCCTCCCCCCCGCAATATTACTATGTCTAGTCTTAGAAATCTTCGTTGGAGGATTTTATGGATAAATTAGATTGAGGTATTAGATTAGGAAGGGAAGAGCGTGTGTATGGAACCAATGGTTTGTTTTGGGCATACTTAATCATATTAAAAATATTTACTTTTAAATAATATTTATTGTAGTTCAGTTTGTATTTAAGTAAGTATACATTTTGAATAAAAAACTCTTTAAAAACAATAAAAAAATATAGAAGAATTCATAAATAGTTGTATTTTACCGACTTTATTTTGTGACTGCACCCAATATCTAAGGAACGGGTCCCGGATTGGACAGATAAACATCTGCCGGGATTTATATTTATATCTACAGACCTTCGAGTGCTTATTTTGGGATAACCTATCCCATTAATTAGAACGTAAGAAATATTTAATAAAAGGTATAATATAGTAAAGTACGATACTTAGTCCTTTAGGCAGCAACAGAGTCATGCATCGATGTAATTTTCACAGAGATATGAATTATTAAGATAAGTACTTGATGTTGTTCTAAATTAGGTGAGTAGCTTACCTTGCATAAACAAAAAAATATATAATTCAATTGGATACAATTACAACAAATTAATCAAGGTTTTGAATTATTATTTATAAGATAAAAAAATAAAAAATAATATTAAAAAATTGGCAATTAATTTAGGGTTATCATTTTTATGATTCTTATCATTTCATAATGTTATCAATGATTTGTTTACATATTAAAATAAAATGCTATTTTATTTATGTTATTAGAATGTGACAACCCTAGGTGTCGGGAACTTGTGTGTCGGGTTTTGACAAAAATCTAATTAAAACGATAAAGGCGGGCGGAGACGTTGGCCCACTGTTTGCTTTTACACTGTGCTAGTCCTAAGTAAGTTGAATGCAGAAGGATATTTCACTATTGCCAGTTCGTTACGGTTGTAATTGATCAGAATCATAACAATGTATCTCAGTAAAAAAAAAATCATCGGTTTCAATTCTGCTTTGTAGATTATCAACGATTGCAAACTAACAATCAAATATTTTGATGGCAAATAAAAAAGTCAGGACATACTAAGATATGATGACATTTCATACATTAACTAAAATCTATGAAAAAACGCAGAACGTACATGTGATCCATCCATCCATCACATGAAGTGATTCGAGTATACGTATTAACTTCAACTTTACTATAATTTTTTGGGACATCGAGTATAATATCTATTTAAGACGTTTCGAGCGCACATGGAACTGGTTAGTTATTATAACGAGTGAAATTTTTGAATACGAAACTCTTAGTAAATAATATAGTAATATATCATTTCACGAATACTTTACTAGATATCGGTAATGGGTTCAAGTCCAAAAGCATTTATATCTGAGTAATTTATATATGTATATTTCTGTGAATACTACTTATTGATGTATCGTATTATGTATGTCTATCCGTTACCTTAGTATCCGTAAGACTAATTGATGTGAATGTAAGAAATATTTTTACTATAATTTAACTTAGCAAATTCAATCTACCCAAAAATAATAAATAAATCCCTTGACCAAAGGTTTAACTCAAATTTCTATACATAGACTTACTTGTTCCTAGGTAAGAGGTTGGAATTCTGTTAACTCTTTATAAAACGCTTATTTTTACTATTTTACTTTTGTTTAACGAACTGCATGAACCTAAATGGGTGATTTCGTTTTGCTGATAGTTAAATTACCGGAACATTGGTAGGCTATTGTATTAGTTATTTTTGATCAAGACCTAAAAATATATCTTTATTTATGAAACTTTATTCACCACATAGTGAACAAAAAAACTAAATACTAATGGGAAAATTAGATTACCCCAGACATGAGATATAGTGTTATTAATGTATGCAATGGTTGATAATAAACATATGATAATGTAATAAAGTAACAGAACTATACAAATACACATACTAATAACAAAAATCAGTATTATTAGCGCTTGGATGAGTTTTGTAGGAAATATGCCAGACCATGCTTATTGACGGGAATTTAGATTTTCCGATTCGGTTAGGCTGTTTTATAAATCTGATATAAAGCCAAATTGTTATTTGAAAGTGAGTGAGGGGGAGTGGTAATGAATACTTGACCGAGTGTTTGAGACGTATGGAATTTGATATTTAAATGTAAAATAATGGGAATATAACCTCGTTAGTACTACTTATCACTACTTAGTACTACTTATCCTGTATCACGGAGAGTTAATCTGGTAATTTCTTTGTTAAAGGGAATACAATCATTTTAGTTAATGTTACTAAAAATTATATTAGTTAAAATGAATTGAATGATGTTACCATTAAATGGAAATTAAGCAAATTAGGTTAGATTAAACCCTTTTACGATAACTTTGAAATTCCATTAGATAATTCTTAATAAATAGTAAGTGTAGTTGACTGTGACACACCACGAACAAAAAATTGCTATGAAATACAGAGGATAAGAGACAAGTTTAAAGAAGCAAACTAAGATCTTGAGTAGAGGCCATGACCCTGTAACTGTTTAGGATATTAATTATATTGTATTCTCTTTTTGTATTTTGAGATAGTTATGAATTTTTTGTATTGTCATAAATTTTACTAAATGATTCTTTTGACCTAAAATGATTTTAAAACTTGCCATGTGAAATAATTCATATGAATTTGCTCTTTCTCAGTAAAATAAATGGTTTTAGTAGGATTCTAATCCAGATCTTTGAATAATATTAAGCAGGATTAACGTTTACCATAACCCTCTGTCGAATATGTATCTATTTATAATATTTTTACTTTAACAGATATGTGACTAAACTTGTAACAGCTTACAAACTTAAATAAAATAAATTACACAGAAGAATATTTTTTGTTTATTCAATTGTTTCGAATGTCACCGGAACTGATATAAACTGCAGCGTGACATATTTGATATTAAAACAGAATAAATGAATGTATGCAAATATATACATATATACAAATTTTTACTTATATCCAGACCTCGCTTTCCCACTGGGCACTCTGAGCAAATGCCCAGGGCCCCGCGATCGATAGGCGCCCCCTAGTTCCTGCCAGATCACTAAACCAATACCGACATTTATTACTGAAAAACTTATTTAATTAGAGTAAATCGAATCTTAATTAGGGACTTTATTATCGACTTGTTTATTAGCTTTTGCTTGTGCGAAGCTACTCTACTCTCGCCCAAAATAAAGCTATCGAATTTCAGCGTGCTTAGATAATTTTAAATATGTGAGAATCGCCCCGTTTAAATTGAAGTTTATGTATTCATTAGTACTGACTATCAATAAAAAATCTGAAACCTTGCTTATTTACTTTCTAGTAATAAAAAAGTGTTCTGTCAAAGTCATAGGCGGCGCCCCATTATTCTTATATGCCCAGGGCCTCCAATAGGTCAAAGACGACCCTGCTTATATCACGTGTTTTTTCAAGGAGTATGTTATAATTATAATATATAAGAATTGATAATATGGTATTTTTAAAAGACACTCACTTATGGCAAACATGTATCAAGATGGATATCATATCTTACCACGACTTCCGTGGTCGAGCGACTTCATTACGGTTTTCATGGGTTTTCACGCCATTCCCAGATTCCGGGTTCGATCTCGTCCGGGTCAAAGTGGAAACGGTCTTCTTTATATTAGCTATCTAGGTATATTAGGTATTAGGATATATTAGGTATCGTGGTACTGTCGCTGTTTCTAATTTCCATAACACAATTGCTTTAGCTACTTTAATTTGGGTTCAGAACAAATATGTAGATAAAGATAGGATAAAATGCTTTTTGATCATTATGGGCATTCACAATGCATTTTTTGAAAGTCAACTACTGTGATGATATTGTGTTTTTTTTTCATATTGGCAATTGAAGAATAACTCTTGATCTGCCATAGTATGTTTGTCTACACAATCGAACGGAGTGACTAGAGATTGTAAAATTTGATATTCTAAGATATTCATTGTTTTACTTCTTTTGTTTTACGTCTTTACACCTCATAATAAAAACTGCTTTTATAAAGATCGAAGTGTAAGAAAAATTATCTTTTGACGTGACTTTGACAAGCATGAGATGAGCAGATAAAAAACTTAAAGCTTATTATAAAATCAAAACGAAATACGGGCCTGTTATTTTTTAGTGTAACGAATTAGGGATATTTAATTTAATTACAAGAATGATATATTGTCAATTCGATAGCTTTGTGAGTTTTTTGTTTAAAAAGCTTGATCAAAAAAGTTGGTTTCGTTAACGGGCATCATAGTTTTTTTTAAATATATTATGTTTATGACAATTTCATTGCACTTTTAATAACTCGTTGGCTCATTAGTTGCCGAATTTGGCCATTTTTTTTAATTCTAATTATGCGTTAAACACATTATGAATATTCCCGTTAATCCCTCCCCTCGCGGTATGCTAAATATTTGTGTTACAAGTGGTTCTACGTGTGTTATATATCGGCGAGGATCGCTTGGGTTAAAACTGACATTTCAACGGATTGACTACGGCTCGCCTTGCGGAGGATCATTGCGGAGGGATCGTCGGATAGTCAACAAATTAATATCCCAACATCCTCCTTACTTGGGAAGGTACATTAAGGCGTAAGTAATCAATCAGCAATCCATACTCAGTCGACGTATCGTAAGGAAAATGGAACATGATTTATTTATCTACAGGGAAAGCCTGTGCTGGCAGAAAAATTACAATAAAATGCTGACGCCGAAAATTTATTGCATAAGGTTTTGAAATTGTTTTTAGTGTGATCTTGATTTATGGTGTTACATAAATTCCTTTTAGTTAATGACTAGATTTTTAAAAGTGAAAAAAATTTAATAACCTAGAAACGTTAAGCGTTCTTTGCTTTATGGACTGTTTTTCCTTTATCTTGATCGACGGCGACGGGTAAGAAAGTAAATCGTATACCTATTTACAACACTATTTTTCTCAGTCCGATTTTTAAAAAAAGCACGCAATTATCTCATTAATAATATAAAAAAATAATATTTCATCATAGCTTATGAAGGTCAGTTTTAGCGCGGTAAGTTACCCTCACTCACTGCGAATCGAACGATCGCGGGTTTCAAACCTACAGGAGGTAGATGTTTATGCGATGTTCATATTAAGCATTTGTATTCGAGTCTTGTTTGTCCGATGTTGTTTACATAATTATTTATGTACATATTCTATCCGTTTGCTACTATCCACATTATACCTAAGTTTTGTGTATGTAAGTGATGGAAGCATATTAAGATATTTGCAATGAACTACTTGGTAGGTAACCTTACTAAATTAGGTAACCTACTTACTGGTCTTCCCTGTGAACGAAACCACGAGGGCCTAGTATTATGGTGGGTGATGATACCAAACGAACATGTGCCACCCGAAGAAGAAAGAACCTTCAGCCAATTCCTTTTGCCATCCTTTTAATTACCGGGCCATGCGAAATTATCGTAACTCCCGCAATCGTAGGCTACTACGCCATTGAGATCAAAATAAATATAGACGACAATCACTTGGGCTAAGATATCATAGAAAAAATGGTCTATGATTAGGGATCTGCAGGCATTATGACTTTAAAACGCCGAAAGTAAAATGAAGAGTTTTAAAGAAAACAAATTAGGTAGTAGTACTAATAATAGTATGAAATTATAAATATTTAAATTGAATATAAAAGTTAAAAATACTGGATGAGAAATGCGAAAATAAATATCTCATTTAAACATACCTGTGACATCCGATAAGCGCAGTAGATATTTTTGATGAATACTTGGTATGAAATGTTTAAAGTAATGTAATGGGGAATGCTTGAGTAATAAAAATCGATTGAACACGATAGGACACTAATAGAAATGAAAGGAATTTGTGGTTATTCTGTGAAATAAGTAATGGGGTTTTGTCATTCCGGTAAAACAAACTCGATCATTGGATTGGTCAGAGCTCATTATGTGACAGATAGTAATGATGCATTTTATATGTTATCTTTTCTAATGACAAAGTAGACAATAATCGGAACAATAGCTATTAAATTTTATGAGTTTTTTTTAATAATTAGGTGGGTACTTATTCAAATTTCTTTATCATTAGTAAATGTTTGTTAAATAGAACGGGTCTAAATTAGCGTTTAGGAAGTTCAACATGCTTCTTCCTTATTCATACAATTGGTTTTTTTCGTCTTTACAAAATGCTTATCGGTTCTTCAGATGTGTAATCCTTTTGTTGTGTTCACTAAGATATAATAAGAGGTGTACTTCAATTTATTTGTATATTTTAGAAAATTCTACATTAACAGAATATATTGTTTCGATAATATTGTATAAGAAATCTTGATCTTCAAATAGTCTCAAGTAGATACATACTTGAATAGTACACTTTATTTGAGAAAATCCCAATTTAGGTCCCAAATCTATAAGTAGTAATGTAAATAGGGAAAAGTAACTGGTACATTACTTACCTATATAGTTATGTTAGGTACTTTTAAAGCAAGGGCTAGAATTAAAATTACACAAATATAACAGTAGTAAAAATATGATTCAACTATAAAATCGACAACGATCTTGCTGAATTTCTTTATTTCTGTCTGTAATGTATTACAGATGCGAATTCAAAATTTAGACAAGTATTTTGACTTCTGTTTTATACAATATAAAAATATAGTATGTGGTTATTAATTGCATTACTTGAACTCATGAAACGATTTACAAATTGTGAATTTAAGTTTCTAGGAAACGAAAAATTGGAAATTTTGGTAGGAAAATTCGAGAAAAACTAAAAGGATCTTTTTCCAATGGATTTTTTTATGAAGTTATGACCATAACTTAATTTGAATTTGAGCACAATGTCTCGAGTCAGCTTATAGTTGTTATATATTATATGCTCGTTAAAACTCAAACCAATGAAAATATAATATTATAGTTACTGCACGTGAAAAGTATAAAGTCAGTTTATGACGTGCTGAAAATATATGAAAAATTAAAAGTAAGAGAGTGACTACCTATATAATCTGTAACACATGACCTAAGGATATAATTATCTCTTCTATCATGAGTAACGATGATTGATAATTGATGGCGTAATAATTAACCATACCCTGTAGAGTGGATTAAGAAGGCAAGTTAAAAAGTTGTAAACATCATTTTACTACAAATGTCTATAACTAATAACAACAGTTTAAAACCAGTGTCAATACTATATCTGATGTCTTAGACCGATAACGTTATCTAATGTGATATTAGTGTATTACCCATATCAATTGAACAAGTCAGTAATTTAACCTAATAAAGTAAGCGACAAATTATTATAATTGTTTATAACAAATGAAATTCAAATGTCAGAATATATTAGTTAATTGTATAATTAAGTGCCGAAACAGGAAACCAATTAAATGGCCATAACGAATAAGCACGAATATTTGAGTAGTGTAAGGAACTCAAACGAATGCCAAGTTGACCTTGTGTTTGTAAAGTGTTGTAGATGGCAACATCGAATTATCATTGGCAGTCGGCGCTGAGCACGAGTAGCGCTCCCGCGCCTGCGCAGCACACGCTTACGTATGATACGGAGACTCACCGGCTTGTCATGTTGGGCTAGGAGACCTTCAGTCATTTTCTAATATGTGATAAAACCGCCGTTGTTCGTGCGGCGATGGCTGACATCTGTAACGAGAGGCCACCGAGGTCATGTATAACATCGAGCGATTCACTGTTTAAAGAGTTTCATTGGGATTGGGCTCACTTGTGCTGCGTAGATCGTAGGCACAGATGCATGAAGACAGTTGAATGGGACCGAGCGGGAAGTCAAACTCGCGACATGTCTGACAAGAGGGCACGGACGAGGTTTGTTTATCACTGACGGCTAAATGGGCGGCGCGCGTGTCGATGACGTGCGCCCGCGCCGCCCCGCGCCTCCTACCAGTACGCACGTTTCATACGTTCCGTTACACATTACTTGCACTATAACCTCACGGTAACTGAAAACGAATGAAAAGAAAAAGAGAATATATTGAATTCGATCAGAAAGATTGTTTTGTTTCTTAGATCTATCGAATAACAATTTATACATTAGCCATTTCTACTTTTCTTAGTCCATATTCGATCAAATTGGTTGTAAATTCGTTTTATTTAGCGCCTAACCTTATATAAAGGGAATCGATATTTTTTGCATAGATAAGGAATATAATGTCTTAGGCACTAATTCACATTCATTTTTAAGACCTATTCTTTATGTACAAAGTCATATTTAGGAACGATAAAACTATTAACATTTAAAAAACAATACATTAATTGAATACCTAAGTATATAATTATGCATTTTTAAGAGTGACAACGCCTGTTATAAAGCTATAGCAACAAATACAGAGAAGGAATCATGACTCGTATCTACATGTAAGTAAAAGTGATTATAAGTATTAAAAGTATCAGGATAAAGTTTTAACGTTTGTTTAGAAGTTGCATCGTCACATCATTATTTTTTAAGTACCCACTTCTGAGACTGTAGATCAAAATGCTGAAAGGGAAATGTGCCATAATGTGGTCTGGAGGGTGTTTACGACTGCAGATGCAGCAGTAATCGGCAGTATCTTCAGAAGTACGAAACCAAATAATAATTAATAGGTAATAAAGATTAATACTGTGACAGTTGTCACACAATAACACTGCCACCAACACCTCAATGGATGGATTTATAAAAATATTAAAAAACAATACACTCTAAAACACTTTACTTTTAAATTTACTGATAAGACAATACAAGAATAATAACGATAGTAAAACCTTGAATAAAGAAAAAATATTTAATTGAATACATATTATTTTAGCTTTTCGAAAAAGGCCGGTAGACTGTTATCCCACCAAAAACATTCTGTAAAAACTAGCCAAGTCTCGATGGAGCTGCTTGTTTATCTCTAAAAAAAAAAGTAATGAAATCTAGACAAAGCCGTGCCAAGCCCAAGGTGCCTTACTGCGATTTCTTGTTGTGTGACTTGGCCGTTGAACATTCTTTATACGTTAGTGGGTACAAGTCAATTTTGTTTACACGTAATGTTATATCTGTTATAACTACCTATGTTTGTTCAGCGAGATAATAGCCCATACTGATATTGGTAATTGGTCGCTAGACTTATAGAATCATATCGTGTGAAACAAAACAATGGAAGGTGTCTTTTCGCGCTCTCTCAACAAACTTATAGAATCATATACGTCTATTTTATGTTAGATCGGTGGTCGATTTGACGCTTCAAAAAGAAGAGAGCAGAAGTCAGGATTTTCAATGCTGAATGCATGTGTTGCACAATCAGCAACAGCCTAAAATGAGACACTAGCGACCAATTACCAATACCAGTATGGGCTATTGTCTCGCTTAACAAACATAGGTAGTTACAACAGATATAACATTACGTGTAAACAAAATTGACTTGTACCCACTAACGTATAAAGAATGTTCAACGGCCAAGTCACACAACAAGAAATCGCAGTAAGGCACCTTGGGCTTGTCACGGCTTTGTCTAGATTTCATTACTTTTTAGAGATAAACAAGCAGCTCCATCGAGACTTGGCTAGTTTTTACAGAATGTTTTTGGTGGGATTTCATTTTATTAGATTTTCTTATTTGACACATTTTTTTTAGGAGTAGTTTTTTAATTATTACAAATCTTTCTTTTCTTTATTTCCGGTTCCGATTCTTGTACAGTAGCAACAGTTTTTCGTATTGCCCATTCGCGTTCATTATTTATTCATTTAGACAGTTTAGATGGTTTAATTTCTGAAAGATCGGCGCGGTATTTACGACTTCGACTATTTCTTCTCGTAAACTTGTAAGTATAAGCATAAAAGCCCGTCTAGTCTTATTATCCAGAGTTTTCCTTTAATTTTATTTATATGCGTATTAAAAGTAGAAGGGGAGGCATTCGCCCAGCAGTGGGACGCTTTAGGGTAGATTGAAAATTAGATGTGTCCCACTACGCTGGATTTTTGCAATGACAGTCGATTTTTGTTTGTACCAATAGTAGAAGGGGGTATTACCATATCTCTAATACAGCTGAGACCAGCTGAGGGTTCTTCATCGGATACTTTAGACCTTCGATTTTTGACATCAAATGAAGCGGCCCGCCCACCAAGTTGAATACTTTTTGTAAAGGCGGCATGTCGATCTCTAATAGTTTGGATGGGCTCTTGTGTTTTTTGATCAGGGTCACCAGGTACTCCAGATCTTCGATTATCCTAGTTTTTATAGTTTTCCCTTTATGTGGCCATTAAACCCTAACTCTGTACCAAATTTCAGCTGTCTGAGTTTATGGGAAGTACTAGTTCTATTTTGATGATCATAAGTGAGTGTCGTAAATGCGAAACTTTGCTTTCGCTTAACTTCGGAACTAAGTGACCTACAGACTTGAAATTTTGGATTTTAAGTGTGTGATTACAGCTTACTAGATGACGAAAATTTCTGCGTTCTAGTCTTATATAGAGGTTCTCAAATAGGGGCCTGAAAATGCAGCGAAATGGTTCGAGTAAAGGATGGTACGGCAGTGTTTGCTTCGCGCTCGACTTGGCGGGGGCACTGCCGTGCCCCCCGATATACAAACCGGTCAAGGAATTAAATTAATTAAATTAGACGCTGATTTTTGTTTTATCCTGTTATCAGTGAAATGCGTAAACTACATCTAACGATTGTTTTTATAACTACTAATATAGTACAAATAAAACACGTATTCATTATTTTAAACTTTATTGTACACAAAGAACACATGTAATGGCGGACTTGATGTCAAGAGACATTCTTTGTCCACCGAAGAACAATGCATAGAGGTGTAATGAAGAGAGGAAATAGAAAATAAGAACCACACTAGCATTTACATTTGTAATACGTTAAACATAAAATAATAAAATAACTTAACAATCAATAAATACACAAATTAAAGATAGCCCGCTTGTTGGGAGCTTTTTAAATATAGAATGTTAATGGATTCCTGATTTAGTCTGAAGTGTAAATGAGTTTAAAACTAAAACAAGTAGGATCAAAATGAATAATAAGAGATTTTTTTATTTTTATTTTTTTATATTAAATCTGTCGAAATGGTCTTTGTCGTATCAAAATTGTTTCTACCTTATAATCAGAATATTAAAATAAAAATAAACACATAAAAATAGATCCATTATATAGATCACAGATATTCAAACAAACAATAGGTATCATTATTTATATCTATATTTTTAAATGAGTTATTAAAACACAGATAAAAAATTAAATGTTGTCAACTGATATAATTTTAGTTTTAAAACATTAAACTATGTAACTCTGTCTTTAATCAACAATTAGATACAATTTATGATGATTACAAACACAACAATATCAAACTATGTAACTAATTTGTTTTTTAAGAGTATATTCTGCACCATTAGTCACCGACTCACCGAAACCCACACGTTGCGCACCTATGTCGATGCACGAAGTTTCAATAATGACTCATTTCTGAGTTCAGAAATTGGATGCGATCCAACGATAACTCACATCTCCATCCATACGCAATACCTATATTACTATTGGTCACAGTGGTAAAAAAAAAGAAGATTATACATTAACATAATGTACATGAAGCTAAGTATGATTACCAAAACTAACAACTTCAAAAATTTTAATCTTTGATTTTAGAGTATTTATCGGGCCAAACTTTGTGCTGGTGGGTACTTTAGGATTAGTCACTCTAATGAACTGTAATTATTTTTTTTTCCACTCTTTCGTAATTAATTAAACACAAGTGAAGTGTTATGTACGCCGTTATTTTGGTGCATATCAGAATATTTTTTTTAGATTAAGTGTTGTAATGTTGTTTTAATATGTACAGTGTGGCCTGTACTTGTATAAATAAGTAAAAATAAAAAAAACTAAATTCGTCATAACACAGACGCAGGGAAGCAGTTCCACTCCTTTGCTGTGCGCATCCTTCATAATATGCGTAAACCTCCCTGCGTCTGTATTTCCGAGAACTTATTACCCGTCCATTTTAAAACCAGGGTGAATAGGCACCTTCTGGGTTAGCTCGTTCCATCGTGGATTCTGTCATGGCCCTCGGACTTGATTGGGTCAAGAGCTAACCCATCCAAAATAAAAAAAAAATACTAGAAAATAATCAACTTGTCTCAGAAGGCGGGTACAAACCCGAGAGGTTGTGGAATAGTCACACCCGACTCCTAAGAAACTATTTCTAGTAAAAATATATTAAGATATAAAAATCTACCAGTTTACCTATCTACTTAACAAAAAAATATTATTTTTTTCAAAACTGATTGATGGAAAACAACTTTTATTTTTATATATTCGTATAACGTAGATATCCACAATATACCGCATTTAGGAAGAGTACCTACCCGTCATGTGTTTGTTCTTCATAATGTGGAACCTATAATAATAATCTTAAAAATGAAATAAATAAAACTTTATTTAGAACTTCATTTCATGAAAAAAGCGGAAAAAATATGTCACTGTAATGTTAAATAACTCCATTATTATACATTTCTCAGGTATGGTTAAATGTCAAAGAAAAATTATCGTGATGCGAAAAATCCTATCTTTCTAATTTTCATTAGGCGTTTTTAGTATCTTGTATAGTGCGATCGACTTGTGATTTTATGTTTAGCAACATCCACTTAGACCGGTCATCGGATATGTAAAAATTATATTATTAAAATTAAATTTATTACCTCTATTTATTAGCTCCTTCATATTTGGGATGACACGTTCTATCACTATAATTAGTTTCTAACATAGCCAGAAGCATGATCAAATCAATCTTAATGAAATACTTATTTCTCATTCTTTTATATGAAATTGTTTGGAATAATTTGTGCATTGGTTAGCCCGATTCGTTTGTTTAACCGACTCGCGTCGCCATTGTCGGTATTTCAAGCCGAACCTTAACGGCAACGCAAAAAGAAATAAAACTTTAATACCATAATTTTTGTTTCATTTATTAAGATATTTTAGTCGCAATGTATTATGAAATGTATGCATAATAGAGAAATGTTTTAATTAGATGTCTACAAATAAATATATCGCTGTAGTTGGTGTTAGCTATAATCTCAGTTCAGCTAGCGTGTTTGCTTGCCGCCTTCATTCGTTCAGCGAAAAGAAACGGTTGTGTGGTTTGTATTCTATTTCCTAATTTAGCTGGTAATAAAATATCTTCTAGCTTTTATATATTTATTTTTTGTTCTTCTTTTGTTATTCTCGCAAGTGACGGATCATTGTTTTCTTTTATGGCGGCATCAATTAGCAAGTTAATCTTTAACAATCATTTGACTATTCATTCAAAATTATTTAAATGACTACAGCGGGGGCGCGTTCTTCTTATCAAGCCGCCAGTGGACCGTGCACCAGCAGTAATTTGGTCCTTTGTTTTATTTTTATCAGTTGGGGACAGCGCTGAATATTTTTATGGCGGCTTCAAGTAACAAAGATATCGGTAAAATATTTTGTTTGTTGTTGTAGTTATCTTAAAGATTTAGAGCTAGCACACACAGGTGATTTATGTCACCGTGACTGTTTTGTCACTTTTTTACGGTCTATTGAAATGAATGGAGGTGCGCGCATGTTACGACGAGACAACTTGGTTTCTTTACATACGTGTCCAAAGACTGGAGAGAAAGCCGAAACAATCACGTTAACAAAAGTCACCCGTACGAGCTAGCTCTTAATATTCTTCGTGTTAATTCCTTGCTTAACCATACATCCTAACTTGGGTAGGTATATGTATAAAACGTTTATTATTAAAAAGCAAATGATATGAGTACTGTAATAAGTAGGCGGATAATTTTCTTAACTCTTTTATTATAATAGCATGAGAATGACACATTTTTTTTATTTTTACGTAATTTATTATCCTGTCATTATCCTTTTTATTGATAAAATAGTATTTGACAAGGCTAGTAAAGCAGCTCACTGCATTTTTTCGCAATAACGATATAACGGCCTCTCGCGTCACAGTATGACATCAATGTGTAATGGTATCACTTAAAACAGACAGATTTATTTTTAAATTGGATTAGTTAAGCCTACAAAATTAAGCTATTCGCTATCGATACGGAGCGGGTGATGTGTGGAGCATGTCTTTTTTAAGTTTTTTTTATGATTTTGAAGAGGTGTTGCATAGCGTTTGAATTTACTACTTTATATACTTGTTAGATGTGACGGTGAACAGGCCAGCCAAATATATGCCGTTGTTGCTGCACCGTGATGTGGAGGGTAGGCCTATTTTTTCTAATCTCTCTTATGATGTCTTGATCTCTTTCATCTACGAAAACTTTTTTTAGATAAAATAGCAAGTTTCCCGGTTGAATGTCCTGGATACTTTGCCCTAAATAAAAATGTTTCCAGTTCGGGATAACACAATTTAATAACAAATTTTGACCCCATACGGAAGACAGTCACGCGTTGATGTCTTTTGTGTGGGGATTTCTAGGGCCTGGATGTTTCTTTTACGCAAAAGAATCATATATCGAATGTTATTAAAAATAATAAAATCATAGCCTCAAAGCTAGTCACCTGTTTTTATAATTCAGGAACTAATATCTTACCCATCTTATGTTATTTATCAGTTATTGCGAATTTCCTTCACTAATTTATTGTTTTTTCCGAGAATTTGGTAAAAATTTAATTTGGTTCCAAACAATCTGTTATTTAACATTTTTTGTTAAATTTTTATCGTGTTTAATCCCAACGGTTATTTACCCTGTCTGATTTATAGTTTGGCGGGATTTTGATTGTAGTATAAATTCACTGCTTTCCTAAATTACAACTTGTAATAAATTGTAATTACTTAAATACTCAAGATAGTGTGACTCTGTTCATATTAATATAATGGTCTGCCCAAGTGAAAATTACAACCATTTTCCTACGAAATAAATTGTTTTTTTTTATTTAGCCTTCTAACAACTCTTAACATAAAAATTAAAACATTATTATAAATTTGTAGTAATGGTCTGCCCAAGTGAAAATTACAACCATTTTCCTACGAAATAAATTGTTTTTTTTTATTTAGCCTTCTAACAACTCTTAACATAAAAATTAAAACATTATTATAAATTTGTAGTTATGTTGCATAGTCTTAAAAGTATAAACACATCTGAGACCCATCCACCCACCTTAAACCTGCTAGACGAAAAAGTCCCGTTATAAGAACCACAATTCCAAAGTATTAACCGTTCAACGTGCTCTCTATGCAATAGATGTCATTGATTTATGGCCCCTTTTCTCTAATAATAAAATATGAACTTCTTATTATTAAAAAAATAATACATTAGCATTACAAAACAAACCTGTACTTGTATTATAGCCATTACTTGAAATATTGTTTAAAATGTTAATAATAAAAGATGTAATAATTACTAGAAACATAGACATATTACTCTTTATTATTAATGTAATCTTCAAGGGAGAGTTACGAGATTGCTAAGGAAATTCTAAACCTATACAAGATACTACTTTGGCTCGCTTTTCGTTTAAGAGAAAGTACCTGAGAGTGGTGAAACGCAAGTAAAAAGAAAAAAATATAAATGCAAAATGTTAAGATGATTTCTATGCTACAGGTATGCATAAGAATTTCCTTCATGTTTTCCATTACGAATGTCTATTTTTGATATCATTATAATATGAAGGAGCCAAAATCTTGTTGTACGGAATAGCGAACGGAGCTAAGTGAAACCACGAATTCAGAATATAGACTGACTTTATTAAATGAGCAATCGATTATATATTTAAAACATGAGTACATAGTCACAACACACACTACCACATCACCCATCCAAAAGAAAAAAAAATTAACATAAGGAAAGTTACATTTTTTTTTTATAGATAAGTAGTATAAGTAGGTATACATTTTATTTTAGTTTACATACATAACTTAATATTTTAATATAGTGCGGTAAATTAATACAGAGAAACAAAATATTTTTATTTTAATTAAATATACAATTTTGTGCGATTTTTATGCACTAATTCGATTTTATCATTTTTCAAGATTTCTACATTTGGTGGTTTATCACTAACTACTTTATATGGACCAGAAAATACAGGACTTAACTTATTACCTGTTTCATTTTTAACTAAGACTAAATCGTTAACATTATACGTTATAGGATTTGTATATTTATCGTAATTAATTTTCCTACTTCCTTTTGATTTTAGAAAATTATTTCTAGCATCTCTTTGTGACATTTGAAGACGATATTTCAGTTCACAGGGGTAGTCATCATAATTATAAAGTGGCTCTAGATCTGTGCTTAAATTACTCGGAAGTGAACATTTTTTACCAAAAACTAATTCATAAGGAGTGAACTTAGTTTCTGTGTGAACTGTTGTGTTGAAGGCAAAAGACCAGAATGGAAGCCAACTGCTCCACGTTTCAGGGTGATTATCGGTTTGGATTCTGAGAAAAGAATTTAGATTTTTGTGTGAAACTTCTAACGCGCCTAATGATTGATGATGATAAGCTGTAGAATTTAATTGGTTTATTCGTAATTGCTTACATACTTCTTTAAAAGTGGCTGCGATGAACTCCTTACCTCTCAGAATAAAACACTTTTTTACGGATTTTTGCGCATGTTTTATTTTATTTTATATTTAATCCTGACGTTTCGACTCCTTTACAGGAGTCGTGATCACACTCTGTCTGTAGTAATTTCTTTTGGCACTCCATACCTGAGAATAAAATTATTTACAAAACATTTCGCTACCTCTTCAGCTGTTTTAGAAATTAAGGGATAGGCTTCAACGTATTTTGTCAATTCACACTGCAGCGTTAAAATGTAAGAGTAATTTTCATTATCAGCTTCAAATGGACCTACTAGATCTAGATAGACCTTTTCAAATGCTGTACTGGCAGTTGTAGTAATATGCATTGGCTCTTTTATTGGCAACGAATGCTTTTGGCGTTGACATTTATCACAACGTCTTACAAAATCTTTAACATCACTATCTAACCCTGGCCAGTAATAATATCTTTTGATATTGTTGACCATCCTTCTCATACCAGCATGGCCACTACTAGGTAAGAGATGGAAGTCGTTTAGAATGACCTTCCTATCATGTTTATTATATATCGTTTTCACATTATTTATTATACAGATACTTGGACCGTTTCTTTTCTTCATTGACTTTATTTCCTCAACTAGTTTCTTTATAAATTCTTTATTATCATCTTTCTTGATTATGCAAACTTCTTTTATTTTAATATTTTCACAAAAAATATCTGATTCTCTCACGAAACCGCGTCGCGTCATTTGTGAGTCAGAGTTTAGATATTTAATATAAATTATATTCTTATTTGCATCATAACAAAACGTCTTATTTTCTTTATTTATATTTCCTAGCTTTCTCATTTTATTTAAGTCTTCTTTATTTATCATACGTAATTCTGCTGATTCTACTGGCTTGACATCAGTACTTACAACTTTTGGTTGATCAGGCCTCGAGTCTGTAGGTACCATGTCCAACGCAGAGGAATCGCAATTTTTAATTTTTCGAGACTGTGCTCGCGTCTTTACATTGATGTTATTATTCAATTCTTGCAAATCTTTCGATGTCAAAACGATTCTAGATAAAGCATCTGCAGCTGCGTTATCTGAACCTTTTACATATTCTACATCAAAATTATACTCTTCCAACACTAATCGAAACTTCATGAGCCTACTTGACGGATCTTTCATTCCAAATAGGTAAATCAAGGGTTTGTGGTCTGTCTTTATTTTAAAATATTGACCATACAAATAAGGTCGAAAATGCTTGACAGCCCAAACTATTGCTAATAATTCCTTTTCTATAATGGGGTAATTTGATTCTGCTTTATTTAGAGTTCTACTAGTAAATGCTACTGGTTTTCCATTTTTGTTTGATAAAATTGCACCAATTGCCTTATTAGATGCGTCAGTTTGGACTACAAAATGATTCTCTGTTGAAAAATCCGGATAATCTAAAATTGGAGGTGAAATAATGCGATATTTTAATGTTTCGAAAGCTTCCTGACACTTGTCATCCCAAATGAAATTAACATTTTTTCGACAAAGGTGATTTAAGGGTTGGACAATTTCAGCAAAGTTGGGCACGAATTTTCTGTAATAGTTGGTAAATGCAACAAATCTCTTTACCTCATAAGCATTTTGTGGACAGGGGTAATTTTTAACTGCAATAACTTTATCAGGATCAGGTAATATTCCTTTGTTAGATATTAAATGACCCAGGTACAGTATTTCTTTTTTCAAAAATTTACATTTTGCTGGGTTCAATTTAAGATTTACTTTTTGCAATCTTTCGAATACATCCTGTAAGTTTTTAATATGTGAATTTAAATTTCGGCCAAAGACAATTAAATCATCAAGATAAACTAAACATTGAACATTGTTAAACCCTGACATTGCTAAGTTCATCATCCTTGAAAATGAACTAGGACTTGTTTTCAAGCCCATTGGGAGTCTTCTCATTGGATATCGACCTGAATAAAAAGCTGTAAATTTTCGACTCTTTTTCTTTAGTTTGACATTGTAGTAACCTTGGTACATGTCCAAATGTGAGAAGTAGACACTACCAGATAATGATTCTAAAATTTCTGTTATGTCTGGTATTGGAAATTTATCATCTTCTATGCAATTATTTAACTTCCGGTAGTCAATAACTAAACGCCATTTTTTTTGACCTGATGAATCTACTTTTTTAGGCACTAATAAGACCGGGCTTGACCAGTTGCTTTTACTAGGTTCAATTATCCCTTCTTTAAGCATGTCACCAATCTGTCTTTCGACTTCCTCTTTATGAACTTTAGGTAGCTTATAAGGTTTTGAAAAAACGGGATTAACATTTGGTTTCAAAGAAATACTATGACTATAAATATCTGTGACACTTAACTTATCCCCTGGTAAATACAAAGGCACAAATATTTTTGATACTGGCTACCTCTTCCTTGTTTAGACCATCTAATTTAATTGATGAAAATAAAGCTTTCACTCTATCCGAATTATTTTCTATTTTATCAAAAGAACAAACTGAGTAGTCACTAAGTTTATGAATTATAGGATTAATTTTAGATAATGTTATTTCCTCTTCCGTTGTATTCAAAATTTTAATAGGAATCTTTCCATTCTTTGGACTTGCAACAGAACTAGCGAGATATATACCTTCATTCAATTCCTCTGAACAAATAACGCAATCAAAATCTAATTCGGTTTGAATAAAATGTATTGATTCACTGCGCGGCGGTATTTTAAAATTATTTAAGTTTTCATTTGTAATAGGTAAAATTACTTTTTTATTTGACCCGATATGCAATAATAAAGTATTTTTCTCAAAGTCTATAAGTGCGCCAAATCTATTTAAAAAATCACGTCCTATTATTCCATTTGACAAAATTGGTAACGAAATGAATACATAAAATTTATGCTCAATAACACATCCATGTTATTGAGCATAAATTTTATGTTCGTGAATGACATTCATAGAGTTTTGCCTCATCCCTCTATTTCCACGATATGGCCTATTGAACGTACCTCGATAATTACGTCCACGTTGTCCTTGACCTCGACCTCGCGAAGTTGGCGGTTGCCAGCTTCGTTGCGGGTGACCTCGAAAATCGTTGTCCTCTCTTCTGTTCGAAGACATATGTCGGCTAGGTCCTCCCCGGAAATACCTAGAGCGGTTACGGAAATTCCTAGAAGTATGATAGTTTCTGTTCATACCCATAATCTCACCTGAGGGATGTGGGTTGCTGCTTTCCTCGTCAGTGGCTGCTTGTATCGCATCCTTCAAAGAACTGAAATTCCTTGCCGCCATTATAGTGCTTAACCTACGATTCCGTAAGCCGTCGGAAAACTGTTTAATGGCTTGTTTTTCATTTATGGGCTTCAAAACATTATAGCTTTCTGAGTTTCCATCGGCTTGCGCTATCGTAAGGTCCACAAATAATTCGGTGATTTCCTTCCCGAATTCTGATATACTCATATCATTTTGCTGTATATTATGTAATTTCTTTTGAATGGCAGCCGGGCCTTTTTTTGGCAATAATTGTTTTACCATGTCGCTGACCATTGCGCTTACAGAAGAATAATTTTCCTGAAGCCGTAATTTAGCAGCTTGAGTGAGCCTGCTTTTCAAGACGAATTTAATTAAATTATTTTTACACTCCGAAGATGTCAACAAAGAATCATAATATTGTATATTATCTATTAATTGTTTTATACTTGTCTCGTCATTCGATATCACTGGTAATAAAGTCAATGCCGTTTTTAAATCAAAAAGTATCCATTTTGGTACTATTTTTACTTTCAACACTTTCAGAACACAAAGTTAAAATTTCGGTATGCAATGCATCTAATTTCTTACAAGCGTTTTCGTAATATACTTTTTCCTCAGCCTTAATTTTACCCTTACTTACGTCGTCATTAAATTTTATTAACCAACTACAATATTGCGTAAATATATTATTAGCCTCTTTTAACTTAATATCTAATATATTTCCTTGACGTCTACCTGGTCCAATTTTAATTAAATAAACCCTCACTTTCTTTAATTCTTCGTATAAATCACTTAATAATTGTGCCATAACTTACCACCACAATGTAGAAAAATACACATGTTATTAGAATTAATCAACTCTTTCATTTTATTTATCTAACCAAATCGCGATTAAATGTGGTTACCAACTTATTTTATATAACGTAAAGTTCAATGTCAACTTAAATATAGAGTCTCTGTACTTTTATTCACGAGATGTAACTATATATGACACTGCGCGATAAACTTTTTCCGATGCACTATTTTATTTAACGCACTGATTTTATTAACGCACTACACGCACTACCGGCACTCACACTTTGGAGGTGGAAAATATGACATTGGGCTGGAACGGGCCATCTACGGGCGCGTCACCTGCTGCGCTGGCACCGATAGGTAGAGGAGGCTGCTGGTACTGAGGAAATAGAGAACTCCGTAGCGTATTCCGGGTTACTGCCGATGTTATCCAGTTCATATGGCAGCGCTTATACGCAGTACACACAGTATAACATTCCCAAACATATAACGAACACGATTATGGACAGCAGAATGTTCGTTGTAGAAAGGTGGAATCGAAACTTTTCCAATTCTATTTTATTATTACCACCCACTGCATTTTGGACTACGACGGTCTCTTCCTTCGACTGCGGTTTGCCCATTTTTATGCTTTTCACTTTTTATGTTCACCACCGGCCACGGAAAATATGTTATAACAATCATTGTATGATTCTAATTAATTAGATCTACTTGTGCACGAGTGGAATTCTTCCATCCCAAATATGGGACGCGCGCATCGCGTTACCGACTGCAGTCCGTAGGCAGGGTCGCCATGTACGGAATAGCGAACGGAGCTAAGTGAAACCACGAATTCAGAATATAGACTGACTTTATTAAATGAGCAATCGATTATATATTTGATACATGAGTACATAGTCACAACACACACTACCACATTGTAATCTTATATTTAAAGAAATGAATAATAAATTAAATTTCCCTTTAAATCATTATTTCCTTTAAATTATTATTAACACATACTTTCGAAAATCACGCTAAAACGTCACGTCAGCAGCTAATACTCAGAGTAATTTAATTATTAGTCAAATCATTGTAATGTTGGGGCTTGCAAAACCCATCACTTGCCAGAAACTGCCGCAATGACAACTTGGCACTTGCTTAATGCGCATTGGTACTTGATAGTACTTATTTCTGATATGTTAACGACGATTAGAATAGGTAATACTTTAGTGTAGGATTCACTGAAAACAGTATTTTACTAAGCCTGAACAGAATATATTATTCATTGTAAGTTTTATATCTGGTAACCTTTATATATGTATCCGGTCATGAGTACGGACACTAAACGAAATGCAAGTGCGCCCTCTAGCCGGCGAACATAAGAAACTACGATGTCGTATCCGGTCATGAGTACGGATACTAAGCGAAACGCAAGCGCGCCCTCTAGCCGGCGAACATAAGAAACTACGATTTCCCGCGTTTCGTCAGAGTCGTGATGCTGTCAACATGCGAGCTCCGATTCACTTTGGATCGAGTCGCCATCAAGTGTAGACGTCGTCACGGAACTGTCCTACGTTTCGCTAAGTGCCTTATTATAACAAGTTTGTTACGTGCAACGTGGTTCTTAATACTGTGTTCAAAAATTACAACATCTTCTCAGTGTGCGATTTCTAACTCTGCCCATATGATATCGGAGAGTTCGGACCAAAATCCTGACGTTCCCCCCGAAATATATATATATACAGGGCGTCCCAAACTTATGGGACATGAAGGGGAAGTACCTTAAATATCGTAGATAGTGAAATTTGCTCAAAGAAGACTTTATGTTATTTTTAAAAGTTAGTAATTCTGCATTTATAGATTTTCTAAAAATTACTTGCTTCGTCTGGGAATCGAACCGACTTAAATGTCAAAAAAAATCACCCTACTTTTATGATGCCAATCGAAAGAATAGCTAAAAAATAATAACTATGCTTAAGTTACATGGTTTTTTAAAAGAAAGGAACAACGTGAAATTAATATTTTAATCAAATTAAAAACATACATGAAACTGCCGTAGTCAATTAAGTAGGTATTTTTTTGTAAATTAATTAATTAAATGCTCAAAATGTGATCCCTCTTGTCTTACGCAAATCTCCAATCTTTTAATGAGTCCGCTGCCTGTTGATTTTCTTATCATTTTATGGTGAACACTCGATGTGATATGGCACAATTCTGTTTGCAACTCGCCCACGTTCTCGTATCGCTTTTTGTATAGCATATCTTTCACGTATCCCCAAAAGAAGAAATCTAATGGTGTAAGGTCCGGGGATCTGGCCGGCCATCTAATCGGTCCATTTGTACCAATCCATGTAGGAAAACATTCATTTAGAAAATCTGCTGCTCTCCGACTATTATGAGCCGGAGCTCCATCTTGTTGGAAAATTAAGTTTTCTTGCTCCGCCGCGGAAAGATTTCTTATCTTATCCCTTAAAATTTGAAGTATTCCTAAATACTTTTCCGTGTTCAAGGTTCCTTGGTAAAAATGGATTAAGAAAACCCGGTTTTTTAAAAGTCCGCACCAACAGTTGAGTGAAAAACGCACTTGGTTATTCGTTTCAGTGACTCGTAGGGGATTTTCTTTAGACCAAATACGATTATTGTTGCGGTTATACATACCGTTATTGCTAAAGTTAGATTCGTCTGTCCAAATAATATTATCCAAAAAATTTGGATTTTCGAGCAAGCGTGGCTGGATATCAAGACAGAAATTTCTTCTCCTTTCTGTATCGCCCGGAAGTAATTTTTGAACCAATCGTCCTTCAACATAACTCTTAAAACCGTGTTTTTTTAATACACGGTGTATTTTGCTTTTCGAAACTCCAATTTCATGTTCTCCTTCTCTCACCGATGCTTTCGGAAAAGCCGAAAAGTTAATTAAAATACCAAGTTCTTCGTCGTTGATCGTTCGGTTTTCTTGCTGTGGTTCTCTTGGGCGTTTATCGAAACGTCCCAGAGTTTTCAAATTGTTCACAAGCCTTTTCAAAACTTTACGAGACGGTAATTGTCTATCAGGATATTTTACGCTATACCACCGCAAACTTCTAGAGATATCTTTATCATTCAAAAAATATGCTTCCATTAGATCAAAACTTACTTGATATGCCATGTTCGCAATAAATTAACACAATAACACTTGTGTAAGTGAATTAAGACTAAACAGATCAATATCCGAAAAATAAACGCTCGCACAGACTGTTCCATTTTCAAATTTAAGAACAACATTATTTTCGTTTTAAATTTGCCTTCAACGCTCGCACAGACTGTTCCATTTTCAAATTTTAGAACTACATTAATTTATTATTTTTAGCTATTCTTTCGATTGGCATCATAAAAGTAGGGTGATTTTTTTTTTGACATTTAAGTTGGTTCGATTCCCAGACGAAGCAAGTAATTTTTAGAAAATCTATGAATTCAGAATTACTAACTTTTAAAAATAACATAAAGTCTTCTTTGAGCAAAATTCACTATCTACGATATTTAAGGTACTTCCCCTTCATGTCCCATAAGTTTGGGACGCCCTGTATATGTTACAAGTTAGGTTAGTTAGATATTTTTTTTCCATTATCAGTCAGCGATTTATATGACACGATTCCTTTTAAAGTTATGTCTTTCAACATTATTTACCAATAAATTTATGCGAAAATACCTCCCTTTTTGAAATCGAAAACAGTAACATCTACTACCATTATACAGACATTGTAATGTCCTAGTCCTGTAAAATGTCCTGATCAGTAAGTTCTTTGAGAGCGTTTGTGTGATACTTTTTAACCGATTTCTAAATAAGAGGTTTCTCAATTCGACAGTATATATACTTTTTTATGTTTGTTCGCAGATACCTTCGTCGTTTATGAACCGATATTGATAATTCTTTTTTTGTCAGAAAGACAATATTTTGAAAGTGGTCCCATTATAAGGACATCAGGGTTTGATGATGGCAGACCAGAAAAATCGAAGGGAACTTTCAAAAATCGTAGGAACTAGTGCGTTTTTTTTTCATTAATAATAAGTAATTTTTTTTATTTATTAATTTAAAGCACTACAATTTAATATAATTTAAATCTCTAGAATTTAATTAAGGTCTGGATTAGATCTGATGTTGGAACTGAGAGTAGTTTTTGCTTTCCTCTGGCGTTTCATTTATCTCTTCTTATTAGCTGTTTTTTAATTTTGTCCAATTGTTTCCGTCTATAATTTTCCGTCTCAAGTAACCGTCGTTTCCTCATTCGAGAAGTATCCTTGCTCGGTCTACCCATCACTTAAAATCGTAAAAAAAAATAATTTTTAACAAAATATCGACTTCAAAAAGTAAACAAAAAAGCAAAAAATAAGTTTACTTCGCACAAAGTAACACATTTTTTCATTCAATCAAATAATTATTTTATAATTTTGAAGTCGGTGCCAAGTAAATGCGCACTGTGTGCCGACGCAGGGCGTAGTTGTGCTAGTGCGCGGTCGCCGAGCACTGATAATTACCACAGAACAGATATTTCGTAATAATTACCTATTATATTATCTTCAGTTGTAAGAAAGATTGATAATATCTATACACACTTATTGTTTTACTTGTTACCGACTTCAAAATTAGAAAATAATTATTTAATTAAATGAAAATATGTATTAATTTGTGCGAAGTAAACCTATTTTTTGCTTTTTAGTTTACTTTTTGAAGTCGATTTTTTTGTTAAAAATTATTATGATCGTGGTCATCGATATTTAATTTTAAGACAACGCTGCTGAAATTATGAAAAACTGATCAACAGGAAACAACAGAGAACAGTAAAAGTGGGGAAGTGGGGAACCATGCTTTTTGTTATAGAACAAAATAAATATATTTTCTAAAATACCTACACGAATTTCTTCAATTAACAGTTTAATATTAGACTGTTATAAGTTTTTCGTATTCATATCTTCTGAAGATACTAATTTTAATTAATTTCGTGGAGTATACAAAATGAATTAACCAAATAAATCATTCCTATAGTTATTGGTTGGTTGGTTAGTAAAGTGCATTTTGATGTTGTTTTTTAAACGGTTTTTTAATTCTAATTTTCTTTGCTTTTTTTCTAAAAATTGAAAAGATTTTATTTTAAATCTTTAACTTGTTTTGTTATTCCTTAAATTGAGTTTTGAAGTGAGAAGCGAGTTGGTATTAAAGCTTTTGATCAAAAATAAACCAACACTTATTTCATTAATTGTGGAAATAATATTACATCAAAGTGATATATAACTATTAAATAGAAGCTAAACTAATTTTTAATTAAGTCCGCCATGTAGTTTATAAGTCACACAGGCTTTAAAATTGATATGTGTCCAGCGTTTCAGAAAATACTAACAATAAGGAATATAAAGAGAAAAATACACATTATTAATGTGGGAAACATGAAATTCGATATGTATTAATTAACGTACGGATGCTTAAAATATATTCTTCCTTGGTGGCTTAGTTTATATGTATGCGACCCTAAGGTGATGGGTTTGATTCCCGACTCATCCAGTGTTATTGGGTTTTTCATTGCTGAAAACCAGATCAATGATTCATATCCATATAATCTGAGTTATCAATACTAGATACTAATTTTATGTAAAGATACAAACTTAATATTTTAACATGCGTCATAAAGTTATCTAGGCAGAGCATTTGATATTATCCGGTGAAACATGACTATGTACTTATTTTAAAGTATAAATAATTAGTACAATATCTTACCGTAGTAAACAAAGTAAATAAAAATATTTTTAGTTATTATTCCCTCATACTTTTTGTGCCTACTGCTTCAAATATCCTGAACCATTGTAACTTCATCATAATTTGTTACTAACTGTGGAGGTTTGTAATTGACTTACAGTAGTTCCTATCAATGATTTATAGGTGCTGTAACCTCTTAAAACAAATAAATAAATAAATTCGATCCTGGTAGGGGCATATGTGTGTGTGACATGAGCATAATCATATGTTCCCGAGTAACGGTTGTCACATCCTTAGTTATGTATCTATCCTTAGTTTAGTGACCACAGTACTGATTAGTTTGCGACTAAGTAACTTGTGTTAAAAAATATTATTTCATATTATGATTATTGAATTCAAGTTTGAATAAACTAGCGGCCCGTCCCGGCTTCGCACGGGTGGACAAAATTCTTTAATTTTTTTCTATTATAAAATATTTTTCCGTTAGCGCCATCTAGCGTCCGGTAAACGAACTACTTGCGGTTAATGCGTTGCTATGGAAACGTTATTGATACAATGTAAAAAGAGTGGGGAAAAAGAACGGACAGACAAACACACAAACCACTGTGATCTTAGATTATAGATTACATACATATAATATAAAATACATACAAATGCTGCAAAACTATTATTTTCAGATGACTCATTAGCTACACACACATCGGAAACTCTAACAGTGCTTCATGATAAACATCCTTCGGTTGACTGTGACACACAGCTGATAAACTTTAATCGTACATCAAATCCTCAGACTCTATCAGTTGGGGAGGATGCTGTCTTGTTTGCTATACGATCATTCCCAAATGGTTCTGCTGCTGACTTAGACAGTATTTCTCCTCAACATTTAAAAGATCTTACAAATCCATTAAACGGTGATGCTGGCATAAAACTTTTAAAGGAACTGACTGCATTAATTAATTTAATGTTGTCAGGGAAAGTTCCTGATGCAATAGCGATAATTTTATACGGTGCTAATCTAATTGCCATTAAAAAAAAGATGGAGGTATTCGTCCAATTGCTGTCGGTGGCACTTTCAGAAGAATAGCCTCCAAAGTGTGTTGTCGCCAATATAGGAAAAGATTAATTTCTAAATTTAAACCTCGACAACTCGGTTTTGGGGTTAAAACAGGATGTGAGGCAGCTGTACATGCAGCACGTTCTTTTGTTAACGGAGCTGATTTAAACATTCTTTTAAAATTAGACATCAAAAATGCTTTTAATTCTGTATATAGGGGTACTTTTTTAACTGAAATTAAAAAAGAAATTCCTAAAATATTTGAATACATTTGGCAATGTTATGGTACCCCTTCTAAATTAATGTTTGGCGATGACGAAATTGAGTCCTCCGTAGGATGTCAGCAAGGTGACCATCTTGGTCCAGTTCTTTTCAGTTTGGCTATTAATCCAATTATTTCACAATTAAATTCTAAATTTAATGTATGGTACCTTGATGACGGTTGCATAGCTGGTACTGTATCCTCGGTTTTTGATGATTTCAAAATAATTATAGATCAGTTTAACGCAATAGGACTTGAAATTAATCATAGAAAATGCGAATTGTATATTTCTCACCATATCGTATCAGATCATTCTGCAGAAATAATTAATAAATTCAGTACATTAACACCAAGCATTTCCATAATGACAAAAACAAATTTAAATCTTTTAGGCGCTCCAATTTTCGAGGATGCAGTACCTTCTATAGTAAATTCAAAATAAGAAACTTTTCTTCAATTTTCTGATCGCCTTTTGGAACTGAAACCTCACATGGCTATCTACTTTCTCTGCCTTTGCTTATTTACACCAAAATTTATGTACTTACTTCGGTGTTGTCCTGTGTGGAAATTCCCTTTGGTTACCGGTCATATAGATTCTACATTGAAACAAATTGTATCTGAAATTCTAAATTTAAAGTTTGAAGACACGACTTGGTGACAGGCCTGCCTTCCTGTTAAATTAGGTGGGTTGGGAATTCGTACCACCTCAAGCGTAGCTCTACCGGCTTTCTTAGCTTCTACTCACAGTACGATTACTCTCATCAGCAATATTTTAAACTTAGAACAAGCTGATGTTCAAGTGACGGGCTTGAGTGACGCTTTGGATGTTTGGAGGGCTATGTTTCCGATGGAAAATATCCCAACTGACAAAACAAAACAAAAAAATTGGGACATGCCTGGACAAAAAATTACGTTTGCTTGTCTTCTTGACCAAGTAATGGACAATACAGAGAGAGCGAGACTATTAGCAGTCACCAGCGAACACTCAAGTCAATGGTTGTACGCGCTTCCCTCACATAATCTTGGTACAATTTTAATTCCTGCAACGCTGAGAATTTCCGTTAGTCTCCGGCTTGGTGCCAAAGCCCCATTCCTGTCCATGTGGGCAATTTGTGGATCAGTTGGGTCGACATGGCTTATCCTGCTCCAGAAGTGCTGGTCGCTTATATCGCCACGGTACCGTTAACGATTTGGTACGTAGAGCTCTTGCCACGGTTTCTATACCGGCAACATTAGAACCATGTGGTCTATATAGAGATGATGGCAAGAGACCTGATGGTGCTACGCTTGTGCCGTGGAGACTGGGCCGCACTCTGGTGTGGGATGTAACTTGCGTAGACACGCTGGCTCCATGAGACTTGTACTAAAGCTGGGGCCGCAGCCGATCGTGCTCAGTTTCTCAAGCGTCGTAAATACTTTTCTATAACTGAAGATTATGAGTTTGCGGCGTTAGCTTTCGAGACGTTAAGGTCGTGGTCGGCTGACATGAAGCGGTTTATGAAGGATATGTCGAATCGACTAATTCTCTCTTCGGGTGATCAGAGGGCTGGCAGCTATTTCGCGCAGAGAATCAGTTTAGCAATTCAGCGAGGTAATGCTACCATGCCCCAAATTGGAATTTTGGATGACATATTCTTTTTGTGAATGTGTATATAAATATTTTAGGGTTAATTTTTCACGATAAGTTTTTAGTTTGATATTGTTGTATACATATTAGTAATTTATATTAATAAACATAATGATTTCAGATTAAAAAAAAAACATATAATAATTTGATTTATATTAACGTATCATAATCATGAAGATATGTTATCTTCCAATAAGAACTTTGATAATTTTACACGAGGCCTTATTTTTCTTGTCTTTATACAAAATTAAAATTATTTGAAATTATTGAATATGCAGTCGCGGAAACGAAATGTAGGTACGTCGTTATAAAATGCATTTACTTTATGATACATGCTGATTTTCATTGAGAAACTTAAGATACTCAGAATGAACAGAAAATCAAGTATATGATATTCATTTCTATTTTACTAATATTAAGTATAATGATTTAAATTAATTTAAGAAAAGATGATGGAGGAATATATTATAATATATATATAATTGTAGAAGGTTCATATTCGAAGTTTCAGTTCAACTATAATCGCCTAGAAATTTTTATTTTTAAAATGATACGCCCATCTTGAAAATTTTCTAAATTAAGTTCCTCATACGTATGCTTACATCCATATGGTTCTACAAATAACGGCTAGCCAATTGCTGAGACATTAACAGAATTATGATGATGTAAAAAAGTGTCGAAAGTTTTGTAAATCATTTTAAAATATTTTTTGTGGCAGTTATGATAGTTTCTTATATATATATCGAAAATTTAGTCGCTGATCGATCAGCCGACTACTGACATCGACGTGCCAATAAACCATAGAATCAGGGTCAAGTCTTATATGCTGATGCAGCTTATTAGTTTCAGAATGAAAAAAGAGAGCAGAAAATTGCGCTCTTCAGGCGCGAGGTATAGTTACATCCATCAAACTGGCGGAAAAGAGATGGATGATGTGGGCAGAGAATGGTCCACCTTAAAAAGTCCCATCCATCTTTGGATGGATTTTTAATACTGACTGATAACGATGGTCATAATGATATAATAATTATGAAAATAGTTGCCTTTTTGGCATCTAGAGTTGACGTCACTGCTCAGTACCTAATTAATCGCAGGACACAGGTTATAGATTAGTTGACCGTGATTTCATAATAAAACATAATAGCAATATTTTATTTCATTATCATCGTATAAATTTGTGATCTATATCTGAGTAATTATGAGCGGCTTTGATATCTACATTTGCCCTGCGTATTGATTGTATATCAAAATTTTGTGCGTATACCCTGTACCAGATAATTTACAGATGTGACATAATTAAACGAACGGGTCTGAACGGTATCTATATTCCACAGAATACAAGTATTTATTTACCTTAAAAATATATTTTCTTTTATTTAAAAAAACATCATATTGGTAACGTGGCCCATGAATTCAATGATCTATAAGACCGACCAAAAAAAATATCAACTGCAAATATTTTGCTATGGCCAAGTCTCCCATTCCAATCGATATATAAGATAAAATCTACATATATAGAAAAAGACGCGTTGAAAAATTTCAGATCCGATGGGTTTTTAGTAAACAACACTCTTTTTCGGGTTGACTTTAATACGCCACAGAAAATATTCTTAGAAATTAATAAAGTCATAATTATTCTGATAATAGAAAAAGACTAGAAAAAATCGACTCGGGTCACAAGTGAATTCTCAGGCGGGAACCGAACTCGCAATCTTTGGAAATCCGAGCCGAGCCTAGTGTACACTTGTCGAAATTTTCTAGTGCCTTTCTGATTTTACGCTGAAGGCCAGCGTTGTTTCATCAATGAGAGGAACATCCTCTCGTATTCGAAAGAAACATTTTTACAACTGTTCGTGACCCGAGTCGATTTTTTCTAGTTTTTTTCTATTATAATAATTTATCTTATAAGATCGCATTTAAAAATGCATAAAATATATAAAACACATTTATTCTGTTACCTAATTTTTTAAATATTTCAATAACACTTTAAAATTTACCCAAATCTCAACTGAAAACTATCACTTAAAAAATTAAAACATATTATGTTAGTATCCATAAGTCTAAATTAAATTTTAAATTGAATTGTCAAAAACTTATGCATATCCGATCCTTAAAACCGTTTGAATAACATGAACAATGTATCTGGTGATATTTTGTTAATTTCTGTGTTTGATAGAGAACCCTCGTGGTAGATTTTTTTAAAGAATAGAACTAGAAAATAGTGTAACATATATATTATTATTCAACCACTCGCAGTAACCTAGAGTCCAGAAGCTCAAATAATGTGAAGCCATTACTCTTTTTTGAGGTCTATGACCTTTTTTTATGAGTTCTATGCACTTTATATAAACGAGATTTTGCTTTGAAAATGTCAGCTTTTATAATTGCATTTTCTCCGTAGCGGCGTAGACGACCTGTGGCAATATTTTCTACAGCCCGTCTGCTAAGTGTGCCTTAGACATTCTGCTTACAGATATACTGTACTTTTTATTTATAACAGAATTTGGAATAGTCTTTAAGATATATTGCAAATATAAAGTTTTCGTTAATTATGTATCTTTACCCAACTAGTTTCGAACCCAGGCGGGCGATTGCTCTTTCAACTGAGCCACCGAGACTTTCTTGACGGACCCTACGAATACTTCCAAGTGTTTCTTAAGCTGCATATCAGTGCAATCTCTTCCTGTTTTAGGTAACTACTACCTACAACATCGAGTTAAATACTTTTACATCTATGAAAAGTACGTGCCGCTATCAAACACCTCAAAACTAGTAAAGCTACTGGTATAGATGTCATCCCGATAGAAGTAATTAAGGCTGTGGGAGATCACGGTGTCCAAATATTTCACAATATATGCAATAAAATCTGGCAAACCGGTACATGGCCAAAGGAATGGGTCCATACCATCTTCTTCCCCTTCATAAAAAAGGTTCTACAAAAGTGTGCAGCAATTATAGACTCATTGCTTTAATATCTCACGCAAGCAAAATACTGCTCTACATTCTTAACGAGCGCCTTAAGGGCTTCCTCTCGAAAGAAATAGCCCCTAAACAGGCAGGTTTTGTAAAAGAAAAAGGTACCCGCGAGCAAATTTTTACTATGCGCCAGATCATTGAGAAAGCTCGAGAGTTCAACAAGCCTACGTACATCTGTTTTGTTGATTTCTCGAAAGCTCCAATTTAAGACCACTCCTATTTCTCATCTTCATTAAAGATCTTCTTGAAATCATTAAATGCGACTGTCTTTCCTTTGCTGATGACATCAAGATTTTCAAGTGGGTCAATGGCATTGAAGATTGCAATATGTTACAGGAAAGCCTGGTTAAACTTTCGAGATGGTGTGAACGGAATCAAATGTCACTCAATATTGATAAGTGCCAAATTATCTCTTTTACGAAGAATAAAAATCCCATTCAGTTTAATTATAATATATCTGGGTCCTGTCTTGCCAGAGTAAATATAGTTCGTGACCTGTGACCATAGTTCGTATTTCGACTCGGCGCTTACATTTCGACCTCACTATGATCATATCTGTGTTAAGGCAAATCAAATGCTAGGCTTTGTTCTCCGAAATGCTAAACCATTTAAGGATGTAAGATCATGGATGATATTGTATGGATCGTTGGTGAGAAGCCTGTTGGATTATTATTCTTCACTATGGTGCCCTATATATGAAGTGCATGTTAATAGACTTGAAGCTATTCAACGCAGGTTCGTTAGAGCATTATGTACGAAATGTGGCCTGCGTAGAAAAATACCTGATTATTCAGACCGTCTGAAGTATTTTAATTTGATAACACTGGAGAGGCGTAGATGGATGAGTGATCTACTCAAATTTCACCAGATTGCCAATGGACTGTATGATGGGAGATTGTTGGAAATGTTATCATTTAAGGTACCGACTCGGTCAGTGCGTAATCCGCAATTATTTTTTATACCCTTTTGTAAAAACAATGTTTCAAAAAATAATTCTTTGTATAGAATGTGCCATTACTACAATGAGATTTGCTCTAATCTTTACATATTTGGTTGTTCTATTAATTAATTCAAAAGTTCACTTCTAGATAATTTTAAACTTACCTGTAAATGTAGTAAAATTATTGGTAAAATTTAATAAGTTTTGTAAAAATGTTGTGCAAAATTATAATTGGGCACAGATATATACTTTTTATTGCATTGTGCCATTGGAAATAAAATAAAATCAGTAAAAGAAGAAGGAAAATCTATCTTCTCTGCCGCAAAAATGTTTGGGATTCCATTTACTTCCTTACATCGACACTTAAAATCAGAAATAGTCTCGAAAAAATTGGGCAGTTATGTACCTGTTTTCACACCAGAGCAAGAGGAAGATCTGTGTGCTTATTTGAAAAAAATAGATAGTTTTTTTTTTGGCTTGACTCATTCAGAATATTTGGGACTGGTATTTGAGTATGCAACTAAGAATAATATTGCACATCCATTTAAAAATGCCAAAGCTGGAGATGACTGGTTTGCGGGGTTTAAGCAATGACACCCAGAAATTGTGCTAAGGGCGCCCGAAACGACATTAGTACCAAGAACGAGAGGTTTCTACAGGCTCCAGGTGGAGTTATTCTACAAATATTATTAGCACTTATTAGAAAAACACAAAATGCGACGACCATTTATAACACGGACGTAACAGGTATAAAGAGCAGCCTGAGAGTTTACTCATGCTGCTAAGGTTAGTGTAGTCAGCAATGTAGAAAGAGGTCAAATGACTACTGTTATTTGCAGCTGCAATGCAGCTGGCACATATGTTCCCTCTTTTTTCATATTTGGCGGGAAGAAAATGCAAGAGAGGCTCTTGGATGGTGCTCCTCCTGGTTCGTAAGCTACTGTGAGTGGCAAGGGTTGGGTACACGGAGAAGCTTTTTGAACTGGCTCCAATTCTTCGCTGATACAGTCTGTCCAAACGAAAACCCAAAGGTTTTACTGTTACTTGACAATCACGAGGCCTATAAATATTATCCGGCTTTGGAATTCGCGTCGAAAAATAATATTATTATTTTGTCCTTTGCACCACACACAACGGATCGAATGCAACCGCTGGATGTGGCTGTGTATGGACCGTTCAAATAATAATTTGAGCAAGAGTTAAATACATTACAAAAAGTGCACCCAGGGCGAAACATGAACCAATACGACATGGCTAAACTTTTCGGCGAGCATACGTTAAAAGTGCTTCAGTTCAGAATGCAGTAAATGGGTTTAAGAAACCAGGAATATGGCCGTACGATCCATATATTTTTGGAGAAGAGGATTATGCTCCTTCAACTATGACTGATCGTCCTCTCATTGAAGTTCAAAGCTCTTTGAATGATGCTCCAACTACGATGACTGAAACTCCACGCAACTCCGCATAGTCTGCTTTGACGCCCTGTCCTACAGGCTCTTTGCCGACACGAGATGAGCATGAGAATTCACCACCATTGATGACTGATCTCTCTGCAAATGAAAACTCCGATAAATCTACGACACCTTTACCGGATCCTACCCTGGAGCAAGGACCATCTACGACACCTTTACCTCATGCTGCCCTGGAGATAGGAACATCAATATCAACACCTTTATCTGACCATCACAAGCACCCACAGCAAACCTTACGTCATTGCAAATAAAACCCATACGAATACCCACTTAAAATAAGACACAAAGGGCAAAAATCGGAGATATTGACATCCTCTCCTGTCAAAGCTGAGTAAGCTGCAAAATATGAAAAAGCATGCAACAAAAAGACTCAAATATCTGAATTAGCCGGTTCCAGGAAAACTAAAATAAATAACAAACATACTTTTTAATTAGCAGGCTTTAGCAAAACTAAGAGGAGAAAGATATCTACTAAAACTAAAAACAAAAATTCGAAACCTCATTTCTTTTGTTTGGTGTGTAACGAGAAATACACCGAACCGCCAAGTGACGATTGGATTCAGTTTCTCCAAAATTGGGCACATGAAAATAACTTCATGTGCCCAATCACTACGTTACTTTTGTGCCGAATGTCAAGACTTGTTATTTTTAAGTTATCCTTGTTAGCGACGCGCTCACATATTTATATTTATAATAAATTAATATTTTTATTTGAAGGTAGTAGTTAAGATTTTTGTATTGTTAACCCTATTTTTATTTTTTTTTGTTCAACAGTTCGCCTGCGAGCGGCCGCCGTTCTTGTAGCGCGATCAGTCCGCGAACAACCTCTGGCGATGCTTCAAGTCGCTTTGAGCGTGCTTATTTCCATGTGCTTTTGAATATAACAACTTTATATGGAGCCGTGAGCTTCGACGGTGACGATCGACTCTTGCTTGAGCCCCTCTAACCACTTGTTAACATATAACGGACGTTCTTCTTCATCATGTGGACTGTATTGATTTTCTTCTTCTTATTCGAGACCGGTAATATCAACCTCTGATTGCTTATCTATCAGTTCCATGCGTATTAGATCGTCAATTTCACCTAAACGATTAGCTTAAAAAACTTTATAGTTTCGCTTGTTATTCCTTATCCAATGAAGCACAGTTGTTGAGTCGCACCATATTAGACGTCGAGTAATTTTTAATTTATGCTCGTTCGTAATCGTATTGATTAACTTAGCAGCCAACAATGAGGCTTGTAGTTCGGCTCGGGGCATAGTCAGTGGTTTAACGGGCATGACACGGCATTTACTTCCAATCTGCGCGATCCTTGTTTTACCATTATCGAACCAACGTCAATATGCTACGGCACACATTGCCTTGGCAGATGCGTCACAGAAAACATGCAGTTGTAAGTCATTATAACCACCCGTCGTAGCGATGGGACCTGTCGTAGTATCGAAATCGTAGCAGCGAGCCGTAGCACGCTGCGTAGTCGCAGATCCTGTTTCGCCCGCGGGGCCTGTAGCGGGAGGGTTGGAGCGTTAGCTACGGTCGCATGCGTCACGCTCGTGACCGCTTGCCTGCCTTTCTATCTCGTTCACGTTCGCTGCGTTGTGATAATATCTTTGTATTCGAATATTATTTACCTTTTTAAGTAGGTCAGGCCAAGTACACCATTTAAAATAAACAATGTCTGGTATATCGTCATCCCATCCTAAATTTAATCGCCAACAATCTTGTAACATTATTTTACCTTGTATAATAAATGGTGTCAAAAAACCAAATAAATCAAAAATGGACATTATTACAGGCAACATCCTTTGGCGAAGAAATTTTTGCGATAAAAAAGCTCATGTCTCACATCATCAGAGACCCTTTTCGTTTTGTGGTCTCGATTTGTTTGGTACTATAGAGGTATCTATTGGCAGACGCCGAGAAAAGAGGTATGGAGTTCTCTTTACGTGCTTGACAGTTCGAGCCATTCACATTGAAGTAGTAGCATCACTTTCCACAGATTCTCTCATCATGGCCATGCGTAGAATGGATGCTCGACGAGGCTAGCCGAAACACCTTTATTCGGACAATGGTACCAACATGAGAGGCGCTGACCGAGAATTGCAGAGGTCGCTGAGTGACGTAGACAGAGAGCTCCTCAAAAACGAAGGAGTGAATAATGATATGGAGTGGCATTTTATTCCGCCTGCTAGTCCACATTGGGGGGGAGCTTGGGAAAGGCTTATCATGTCCGTTAAAACTTCGCTGAAAGTCATAGTGAAGGAACGTGCTCCTAGAGAAGAGACTTTAATAACCTACTTGCTGAAGTGGAGAACATAGTCAACAGTCGACCGTTATCATATGTTTCCGTGGAACCGGGGAGTAGCGAGTCTTTGATTCCTAATCATTTCCTCCTTGGAACATCATCCAACCTACCAGTTGTCGGTGCGTTTAGTAGTGATGATCTGTGTTTGAGAAAGCAGTGGCGAAAGGCACAAAGACTAGCTGACATGTTTTGGAGACGATGTGTGAAAGAAGTTTTACCAGAAATGTTACCGCGTAAGAAGTGGACAGGGGAAAAATTGCCGCTTCAAGTTGGTGATTGCGTCCTGGTGGTAGATCCAAATTCGCCTTTTCCCGGGCCTCCCCTAAATTAATATTCATAATTGTTAATCTATGATACAATTATCAGTATATGATACATATGGCAGTAAACAATCCATAACATCAAAACAAATGAGTGTACCTGTAGTCAACACAAGCGTATCTACTGATCACTTTTATCTGTAATTATCATTACTTTATATGACGATGGTTTTTTGTCATTAACATTTTTAACGTCATATATTGTTTTCAAATTCAGCAGGTTCAGCAGATTAGTTGTAAAATAATGATAACATACTGTTTTTAACCAAAGTCGTCATTAAGGTGCTAAGGAAATAAGGTATTAACTTTTTTATCAAATTGTTGCTGCACAATCTGATTGAACACCCTGGAACAACTAAATTCTTGACATTGTTGGTAGTTTTGACATGAAAACGACTTATAAATCGATGAACACCGGCTGCACGCATAAATAAGTGTAACGTTCCGCCTGAGCCGAGCGTGCAAGCGAGAGCGCTCATTTATCTTTCTTCCATTTCATGAAGTGAAATGTTAATGTGGTTTTCATTGTTTATTACAACCTAATGTGAATTTATCGAAAAAAAATGAATAATAATTTTCAATTAACTTCTTTGTATTATACAAAATAATGATAATTTAGTTATAATAATTGGCGATATAGACTGGCTCTTTATAAAAGATATAAAAGAAAAAATGTCTAGAAACTGGACCAAAGGAGGCAAACTGTTAGAAAAAATGATTTCTTTTTGTTAAATTTCGTTTTTATAGGAAATACAACTAGAGTATTGTATGCAGAATTACAGTTTTTGTATATATTTTTTCTTCTAAACATGGGTGTCAAATTTTATAAGTGTATGTATGTATGTTTGCCTTCGCCTGATGCAAAAATTATAAGCCTGTTTGCCATTTATATATTATAAAATTAAGAAATAAAAAGTAATGACTCAAGACTAAAAAATGTTATCTATTCTTTTTTGTTCTGTTCTGTTGTTTTGTTCTGTTCTATTCTATTCTTGTATAATAATTGCTTTCGTGGAATTGCTTGAAAGCTACTTTTAGGCCGACCAGTATCTAAAATAATGTTAATTTTTGCTGAGCTACAAGACAAACTCCGTCATAGTTATGAGTGTGACTATTCGACGCCGATTAGAGGATGTCTTGACTCATTATCAGACGCCGAACGGAGGTTGTCTTGAAAGGTAAATTGACTATCAGGCGCTAGTTAGAGATTGTCTCGAGTCATACGCCCGCCGGACGGATTCAAGGGTAAATTGATTATCAGACGCGGATTAGAGGTTGTCTTAAGTCATTATAAAGCACAATCCGTTTGTTGTCTAATGCTTTATCTCTCAGAGGCTTAGTACAATAGTCTCGAATTTTTGTTTTGACGCTGGCAGCTTGTAGAATGTTTGTGAATTACTTTAATTTGTCAATTCTGATGGTGTTCGATGCTGCTAGATAGTTTTTTTTATGTGCAAACGTTTTGTTATTGGTAAAATAGAACGTTTTGAAAATTGAAGCAGTAGTTCTGTTAACGAGTCCGCCGATCTGTTTGTATTCTTCTGCCAAATTTATTTATTTTAGCTAAAGAGCAATAATCAGCATCTGCAATATTTCAGTGATCGTTTGGAACCAGTGAATGAATGTTCGTTGCTGGGACTAATCATACTTGTAGATTCAAAAATTACATGGAAGCCTCACATAAATAGCCTAAATATGAAGTTATCTCGATTATCATATGGCCTTTGCGAAATAAAGAAATGTATTGATGAGAAAACTGCTCTAGCTTACTATGAATAAACACATTCATGGCTTAACTACAGGATAATTTTAAGGGGAAGTAGCAGAGACGCACAGAGTCTCTTTATTCAGCATAAGAAACTCTTGCGAATCATAGCAAACGTACCCCAAACCGAAAGCTGTAAGCCCAATTTCCAATTATAAAAACTGTTAACCGTCTATATATATATATATATATGAAATATGTAAATTTGTTTAAAAAATCCGGAATATTATACAAATAGACGAGACCTACCATCAAGATATATCCTACGCCAAAAAACAGGAAACAGACTAATGCTACCGAATTCCAAATTTAAGCTACATACAGATAACCCCTCAGTAATAGGTGTAAAAATATTTAATAAGTTGCCGAGGGGGTTAAAAAATATAAATAATGAATTAGAATTTAATAAAAAACTGAAAGATTTACTTATATCCAATAGTTATTACACGTTATAGGAATATTTAGATGACATGATGATATAAAACAATAATAAAATACATATAAAAATATAATATGCATATGTGACGTGTGTGTATGTATCCATATATATACATATATATGTTTGTGTATATAAATATAATAACATAACAAAAGTTGTAGTAAAATAAGATGTTTTTTATATATATGATATTAAAAATAATTAATTTCTCTCATTTAATAAGTATTAAAAAATATAATAAAGTTAACTCGTAAATGGATCTTATAATGTAAATGATTTGAAATAATTCATCCATTCGATTATTTTAATGCATCGATGCTCGATGTTTTAATGAGATTTTAGACATTAAAAAATAAGCGACCTCCTTTTTCTTAATTTGCTGTGCCCCAAAGGGTCCATAATGTACTTACATAAATTACTTTTTAAGAACCATATAAAATAGACACTGTGGGAAAGCAATAAAATATTGAATATTGAGTATTGATAATCGATAGTTGAGTATTTTCACAAACTTTATTTGTAGCTTTTCTATCCCATTGATATGGACATGATAAACGGGATTTTTAACAGAAATATAAGATAGATCGAAAATAGGGCAAAGTATAATATTTTAGAAGATTAGATGGGTCACTAATTCGAAGGCTAAATCCCACTCTACGAAACGCAGAGCATAAAATGTGGTGAAGGTGAAGGTGAAATGATAATTTTGAGTTCATTATCAATTTTCAAGTATTATCGGATAATTGATTTGAGCAGTTTACACATGTATGTCGACCATTACCTTAGTTGTCCTGTGGTCACGGCTCCTGTAAAATAGAGAAACGTTTATTATTAATTAAAGAGAAAAAATAAAATTTAATTTGCAATTTATCCGGTAAAACTTAAATAGATATGTTGGATTTAATCTATCTCACATGGTGGCCGTGATTTTTTCAAATGTCCTGGAAAAGTTTGTATATACAATCTGTCCCGTCACCAGTGTCGGAGCCATTAATGGTGTGAAATTTGGCATTTTTTATCGACAAATTGCCCCTCAAATTTGGTTTTTCTCAAAAAGCCAATAATTAAAAAATACACAATAAAGAATCTATTTGTTTTTCTTTAATATTTTTTTTTATTTTTTATTCCTTGACAATTGAAACATGATGGCTGCGTAACTGTTGTCTACATGTTTAGCTATCAAATGACACCTTTTTTAATGTTGATAGGACATTTAGATGAGTAGTGGTGGTCGAATTAGTATGAGAGCCCAGGTCTTGGTTACCAAGAAAACAAAATGGAGGCCGTAAGAGAAAAACAAATGGGGGGCAATCCGTCGATAAAAAATGCCATATTTCACACTACTAAAGGCTCCGAGGCTGGTGACGGGACACATTGTGTAATATAAACCTGCAAATTATCATGGAGGGCACAAGGTGTTCCACGAAAGTTGCCATAATAATATCTAAACTGTTTTTTCCTTGTTGGTCTTCAGACATAATGTTCGTTCCTAATCTTTAAGTTGTTTATGGATTTTAAATGTATGCAGACTGCATACGTGCATTTTATGACTAATCGGCGTGATATCTGATCGTCTTTGCTGCGATCGCAAACAAACAGGATACATATAGGTATTGTAGTGATATTTTCCAATACTCATCCTAGTTAGGGATTAAGAAAAATATTTTTTATGGAAATCTTACAACTTAAAGGCTAAGTTTATTTACAAACAGAAAGGATTGATTGAGACTGTAGGTCCGATTCATCGATATTGGTAATACTTATTATTACTACTAATATTCTTGGTCCGGGGTCTCTGGGATGTCCAAAGGCTCCTGGACTTGATGCTTGTACTCGTTCGATCTTCTTCTTCGTCGTGACACTCTTGCCAGAGCGGTCGTTGTCATGAGATAACAAATTAGCATACCGTTTTGGTATTTTGATTCTTTTCAACTTAGTGTACGCCCGGTACTTACGATACTCATATTATGAACTACAACTACAACTCTGTGAGATATATTTAAAACAAAAGCGGTCAATTAAAAATAGAGTGAAGAAATATAATAATATAAAGTATAATAAATGTATGGAGTATCAAAACCAAAAACAGTTCACAAAAGTATTTATTAACTATCAAAAAACTATTTGTATCTAGCAAATCATCTTATATAAACTTATATTGTATATTGTATTTTTTGTTTTCTGCTTCATCAGTTCTGGAGGATACAGCGTATAAAGACTTGTGAATTTATTTTTTTAAAATCAAACTTAGGTAAAGAGAAAATAAATATGAAGTAGTTGTAATACAGAGAGCGACATATCTTGAGATAAATAAATATAAAATTAATAAAAAAATAGAGGGCGTCTGAAATAGTAGAGAGGATATATTTTATAAGTTGATCGCTAATGCCTCATCACTCAATATATGTTATATATTTTCTCTCCCATTCTCTCATATTAAGAGTAATATTAGACGAAGAGCGCAGAATACAGTGTGAATGAAAGTAAGCTAATCCCGGCGTTGAGATAAAGATCGAAACCTGATGCAAAATATGTCCAAATGCACCAACTTATAACTCAAAAGTAAATATATCCCTTATTGTGGTTAAAGTAGATTAAGATGAAGTAGATTAGTGAGCAAATCCTATAGAAAAGTCATATATACATATATAGTATACACACACACACAATAAAATAAACTATATTACAAAATAAAGTCCTCCGCCGCGTCTGTCTGTCTTTCTGTATGCAATAAACTCTAAAACTATTAAACGGTCATTCATGCGGTTTTCACCTATAGATAGAGTGATTCGTGAGAAAGGTTTAGGTATATAATTTGTCAACCATTTGTATAAATTGGTTGATATATAACAATAATTGTTGGAATAGTCGGAAAAAGTCAGCTAGCCTGGAACCTTTCATCGAAAACGCTGCCTCATCTAATTGAGATAATCACAAAACAAGGATATCATATATCTTTTAAGGATAGCTGGCTATACCATTCTATCTTCTAAAAAAATGGTCACGTACAATGCGGTAATTGGAAAACTACTTAGACGAATACAGTATAAATTCTTATCAAAATATACATGTATATTTTATAACTAACGTATACGTTAGTTTCCTTCAGCATTTTATGCGCATTATTATTATCATTTACATGATATAATTTAAATGACTATCTTAGGAGTTATCGCAAAAAAATAACGCGCGTAAACATAAATTCAGGCACGTTTTTCACAACGATGTCGGGACTAACTTGATGCGATCACCCCGCGCTACAATCGCCCACTGTTTATCCGTTCTAACAAACCCCCCTATAGCTTTCGGCCAACCTTGAGGAAGGTTTTGACCCTTCCTGGGTACAAGCCAACCCCGTCGGTGATATTTAATCAGTAAAAGTCTGATCTAACCGCACAGCCGTGAGGTATGCATGAGGGTCCACCTCCTCCCTCGCTCGTGCACAGAGAATAAAGCGCACATACGCCTATAATAAACAGACTTTTGGAGCGAAAGGAGCTGAAGAAGCGCTGACGGGGAGTCGTTAATCGCGAATCTACCAACGGGTGACTGCACACCCAATGCACTGAGGTCAGTGCTGGGCGAATGGTAACGAAGGCAAAAATGGCCGGTTATCTAAAAGCTAGCTCAGGTTTTTACTGGTCATGGGTGCTGCCTGCACCGGATTCGAAGGAAACCGGCCACGACGTAACATGAGTATGGTGCTGCGGAGTATAGACCAAACACAATTTCGAGGTATGAATGAAGCCGTGCTTACCAACAAGACAAGTGGGAGGCAGCAGTCACCTTCTCCCAGGTAGTCATCCCACAGAAGAATGCCGTTGCGCGGTAAAGGGAGGACGACGAGAACGCCATTCTCATGAGGCGGCCGACACAGTCGTGGATAGAGAGGAGGCAGTACATTATCCAACTGAATTTTTGAATACTTAGACGCCTCCCGGAATACCGCCGCACAAATTAATATAAAAAGTAGGTAGAAATATTCATCCACCAATACTATGCAACGGAACAAGACTCAAAGTTGACAATTTAAAAAAATAATGATTGAATGTACCGTAATAATTGGAAAAGAAACTGATGAAACTGTTTTTATATTAAGAATTCCTTTAATACCCTCAGAATTGTCTTTTTTTTAATACTCTGTTCTATTTTTAGCTGATTTGTTTCATTATGTTTTGTAATGTATGATTTCACAGATAATTTTATTCTTGCAAGGACTTGATCATGAGGTTTATTTAAAAATCCTGTTGGAAGAAGTGCACAATTAAGTATCCTTAATCTATATTTAGGGTAACGAAGGCTCGACCTCTGGTGAATACTCGTACATTATTTCTACTTTAATTCACCACAGAGTATCAGATATTTTTGTAATATATGAATGGTAATTTTAATTAATGAAATTGTAACCGTCTCCGCTACTAAGTGATACAATATTATCTACTATTGCGCACTTTTTGTTAAATGCCCAAAACATACACATATTTCCAGTTTTAAGTTATTCACTTATTATTTATATTCGTTAGAACTAATGGGAGGCTCCCATGGATCAGCTTCAATGACGCAATGTCTATTAGGCCATAACTTCCAGAGTTCTAAACCGATTTTAATATTTTTTGTGTGGAATCGAATCAACACACTTAGGACTCAAATTGGCAAAAATAAAAAAGTTATGACCAAAAAACATTAGCTTTATGGGATTTCCCATTGAAACAAAAAGCGCGCGCTTTTTGAAAATTTTCATTCTTATAAAATTTTTAAATTTACTAAACATTATTGATTTTTTATTTTTTTTTAGTATTACGCTCCGCTCCAATATATGGTGCTAACGAAGCTTTAGGCTTAGCGACTGCATCGATCGAGTATCATATAGCGTTACAATAATTGTACTTAAGTGGATCCTAAATGACAAGTTTATTAGAGTACAATACTTAAGACGTCATCAAATATTTACTTAATAAGTCGAAGAAGAAGTATTATAATTTTTAGGTAGGCACTTTTAAGCTTTTTTGTAATTACCAGTTATTTGTACCTATCAATTACTATAAATTGCACTTGTTGACGTGACAACGTCTTATAAATTGGTTTGCCGGGTGACACTTATGAAAAAGTGTAACGCTCGGTAACGTTACGATGAGTCACCGAACGAGAGAGAGGCCCGCCGAATGCCTTGTTTTCACATTATTATTATTATTATTATTACGTATATATATATATATATTAAATATTTAATTTATTAATATAAATTTATATATATTTAAATATTTAATTAATTATATATTAATAATATATTAATAATTATTTAATTTATTATTAAAATTAAAAATATTATATATATTTCAATGATTATAGATTAATTTATAATTTATATTAATTTTTAATATAAATATTATGAATTAGAGAGAGAGAAAATATTAAATATTTAATAATTTATAATAAATATTTTAATATAAAAAAAAAAAAAAAATCTATGCAATTTTTATTACTTATAAATAAAAATTATTATAGTTTATATAATTTATTATAAATTTATTTTACATATAAATTTTAGTGTTTAATTTTAATTATTTTAATAATAATTAATTTTAATTAATAGTAATTAATATTAAAAATTTAAGAAATTAAGATTTAGTAATATTTAAATTAATAACTAATTTTGTGCCAGCAGTTGCGGTTATACAAAAATTAAATTAAATTTTATTAATAATTAAGTAATAATTTTATTTTAGTAATTAATTAAATATTAAATTATTGAGTGAAATTTTAATTTAGTTTAATTTAATTTTATATTATGATTTAATAAAATTTAATAATAAACTAGGATTAGATACCCTATTATATAGAATTTAAATAAAAAATATTAAAATAATAAATAAGTATTTATTGAAACTTAAATAATTTGGCGGTATTTTAGTTTATTTAGGGGAATCTGTTTAATAATTGATAATTCACGAATAAATTTACTTAATTAATGATTTTGTATATCGTTGTTAAAAAAATATTTTTAATAAAAAATAATCACTCAAATAGGAATTAGTTAAGTTTAAGTTTACATGTACAATGTTTTAGTAAACAAAATATATTTCTATAGTTAAAATTTGTGCAATTCTTATTTTCATTCAATTCCTTGTTCCTATTGTGCAATTTAATTATATTCATATCAATAAATATTCTACCGAGAAAAAGACGTTGTCACGTAAAATCTTCGCCCGTAAAACCGACTTTACAGGCAACCCAATTTTTTTTTGTTATTTTGGGTATTCTGTGATTTTATGGTCGATGCGGTATAGCGACAATTTGTCGTTCGTTACAGACTAAAATAATACTTATATCATATCAACCCAGTCTCAGAGACTTGAGACAGTGAGTCTTGTGGGTGCCAAGTTAATAATATTTGTCTTACGGTGACCTATATTCTTCTATCTTTCTTCACTATATCACGGTTGCCATCGCTGACGAAAGATTTAGATAATTCATTCGTCATTACTTTTATATTTATGGTTAATTAAAAACACCGATTATAGATACTGAACTATCTAGAGAATTATGTTTTATCTTTCATACAAAACAAGAGAAGTAAGCGAGGAACGTGTAGGAAACGATCTTGGTCAATTGAAATAGGTACAGTCGTCTAGAACAGTGTTTAATGTTCGGTCTATTCTTTTAGAGTTCCTCTTTTAGGTGTCCTCACATCGCGCAACTCCTCGTAGAGATTCGGCGAAAACCTCAAAAAGTGACATTAGTTTCGTGTCTCGCTGTGCATAATTAAATCTTAAATTTAAAACCTATAAAATGTTGTAACGTTGACGTCAATGTCAATTTTGGTCTTTAAAATTTTACCTAATTTTCGGAGAATGATATAAGTCGAAATAATACAAAAATTGGGTTCTGAAACACATTTATATTTATGTCTTTATTTTATTTATATCAGTCTAACGATTCGATACATTCTCAATCGTCTTAGGACATGGCTTGTGGAACGAACACGAAAATTCAGAATTAAATAAAACTTTAAATAGAACCGGTACTGAGTGTTGAGCGGCCAGGAAAGTTCAACAAAATCTATCTTATCTTTGTTTTATTTCTCCATGTTATAGAACCTCACAGTATCCATAAAATTTAAAGACAGTTTCCCCTCATTTGCAAAAAGTGTTCATTTTTCCTTATAAATATTTAAATAAAACCACTTTTACCGGATTAACAACGCGTTTAATTTTGTTTTTCATATTAAATCCTGACTCATCATGTGATCGAGGGTCCAGTAAAGGACTTTGTTCTCTTAATGTAATAAAAATCATAATGTAATAAACATTTGCATTGCGTTTTTGCTTTTGCACCGTTCACCATATACGATCGTTTTTGTGTCTCTTACTACAGAATATATTTCAAATTATTTTTTGGTCATTGTTACATGAGCGATTTAGTGGGAACTCTAAAAGAGCATACATTTATTTTGCAACGGAAAATTCTTATTAATTACACTTTACACATTTGATTATCTCAAGATAGTTACGAACGCGGCCAAATTGAAGTATTGAAATTAAAGAAATCTGACAAGAATCTAAGATGATACCAGTAAAAGTTATGATAGTCATCGATATCTTAATAGAATTAATGGATGGATTTTTAAATAACTGATTTCATTGATGTGTAATAAATGTCTTATTTTAATTAATAACGATTGAGAACTCTTTTAATTATGCAAATGCAAAGCATTAATAACTCCAATGACTTCATATCATTCCAGCCGAAAAGCTGGACGGAAGCCTCCCCTAAAAATGAGAGTATGGCCATAATCTCCATGGCGACAGATGGGCGATAGATCTCGGTAAAATACCATTATTCGGAAAACTCTGGTATCCATTTTGTGGTCTAAGGTAAATGATGATAACCTCGAGCCAGATACAACTCGATGTAACTTCATATGCGCCATAATATTATCAAAAAAAATTCTTTGTTAGCTTTGATACTATTTATCAATGTGGAAACTATATTCGGTTATAATAGGGACAACCCCTTCTCAACAACGAGTCGTTGCGGGGCCTAGATTTGTAGCTCCTTTTTATGCCACTCCGCAGTCTCGCAGCACGTGGTATGATGCCTCCTCTAACCACCAAGCTATCCTTTGCACAGACGACCGTCTGTGAAAAGTTCCATATCATATTGATATTTCATTTATTTGTCTTAGTACATGTGTAGGTAATTTATCGATTTTTAGAGCAAGTTAAGGACTAAAAGTGGGAACGACTTTTCTCGCCTATTTACTTTCGCTTGGCAACTTTAAACAGTGTTCGTTGTTGCACCTCAGATTTAGTTCGAGATGCAAGTCTCATAACTGTAACTGACAGCTTATAAAAATAACCCATTGTTGGTCATGAAATTTGCTACCGAAACGTTATTTAGCTAGGAGGTTACCATAATTATGATATTCTACACAACTACAACATTTTATCGTTAAATTTAAATATTTGCTACCTTTGATTTTTTTAAGAATACTAACAATGCGTGATATACTTTCGTTACCTCCCGTGGTAAGCTAATACTTGTGCTACGATTCCACATCCGTATTAAATTGAAAATATTAAACATTCACTATTAAGTTGACTAATATATGTTGAATAAATTCGCCTAGGGGATTCAAAACCTATTCGAGTCAGACGCCATGTAGGCTACTGAGATTGAACCACCTTGATGAATGTCATCAACACTACCTACTTGCTTTGTTTTGTACTGCTATATACTGCTAACTACTTTATTGAGCGAAGCTCTCTTTTAGGCAACTCACAAATTTCGCTTGTCTCCCTCCTGCTACTTAACTGTTCAACGGATTCGAACGAATTTTGGCGTGAACATACATGATTATAACCTGGCGGACATAAGCTATGTAAAAAAAATATAGACTTTACCATGGAGGAATAATCACTGAAAGAAAAATTCAAAAGCTGATCACAGCCAAACCGCTGATACTACATTGATGAAATTTGGCGCCAAAACTCACATCGTGGTCGTGACTAATGTGCAAAAAAAGAGTTTTGGAATCGGACATACCATCGAGGAATAATCACCCTTCAAAAATCTAATTGCTTCGCTGAGTATTTGCAAACAGCAGCATGTATTGCAGACCTAGTATCTTACAGCAAGCGATTTGAACATCTAAACATATATTAAAAAAAACCGAAATGTAAAACTAACTTGGTATGTTATTTTAATTATTTTGCAAGTAATAAGTGAATTATTATTGATATCTCTGTGAGCACCTGACAACTCGATTTTATCGTAAGAATAAATCATATGTCGTTTCAATATAATTAATATATTGATTATTGATCTAGATAAATTATTCTAGATAAAATAATTTCAACCACTATCTTGATAATAATCTCTTATACTTTTTACAGTTCCAGCAACTGTTTTTACTATATAAACATAATATTAGATACAGTACAAGTTAGATACAACAAAGAAGAAGTAAGTGTGAACTTAAACTAAAACATCAGACACAAAAATTGCCAAAATACTTTAAAAAACATGAAAATCACCCTCATTGCTGTCGTTGAGATGAGAAAATGCCCATGAGGCTCACAGTTTTTGCTTGAGGAATAGCTATACATACATATACGTTAGCCAAAGAGCCAGCTCTTTTGCCGCTTCAATTAAATGGTCGGACTTTTCGTGAAAAAGAACTCGGAAGAACTTAATGAAACCATCCACTCCAAGGCAACAAAGATTTCATTGCTTGCAAGGGCTGTACACAGTGCTTCTTTCAGGCACTACTCCTGTCTTAGCTCCCCAATAGCAATAGTTTGCCCCTTGCTCGCTTTCTGCCTCACGCGCCTTATTATTCGCGTTCACGCAACGACAGCAGGTTTACGTATGTTTACGAGGAATGTCCCGATAATTTGGCAAATTATTTAAACCTGGTAACATTTTAGAGCTGGAAACCCTTTATTGAAGTGACGTGGCATTCGATCAGCCAATCAGGAATTGAGTAGTACATGAAATATTAAAATAGTCAATCAGAAACCAGAATAGCGTCTAGAAAGAACGATACACTTTCGAGAATATCGCCACCCCTTTCCCTCTACGCTATACCTAATAAAATTTTAACTAGCCGATGTCTGTACATAGTAAATATTTACGAAAATTTTATTTCATATTATATTCATATCTCATATTCATATTAAGAAGGGACTTAAGTTAAAACAAATATCTCTAGATATTTTGTTTGTTTGTTTGTAGCGCTGTTTTGTATGGGCATCACGGAATACTAGGTACTAGAAATAGGATAGAATTCCCACAATAATATTGCTGGAAGTCTAACTTACACTCACTTAACTAATCTCACAAGACGGGTTATTAATTAATTATACCAGGAAATGCCAACTTCCACATTCAAATGCGTACAAAGTCGAGAACAGCAATAAGTCTTATTTAATTATGTTCAATGATACAGAGTTGGTTACTTAATTTATATCACATTAGGATTATAAAAAGGTATCCGAGGGATACTTCTTCTTTAGCTAACTTCCGACAGAAACCGAAACCAAATTTGAAACATTAATATTATTTTTGTATATTGTAATAAACTATACTGTATTTATACGACTGTTTGATGCAACCAACCTACCTTCTTCACCAAAGGTCCTGGGTTCAAGTCCCGGAAGGGACATATGTTTGTGTGATGATTGTACCTGAGTCATGGGTATTTATATATATTTCAATGAATGATATATATCTTTGTATCATATATGTAAGTGATTGTAGTTGATTTTTATCCGTTTCCTTAGTATCCATAACACAAGCCTGATAATGATTACTTTGGGCTAATCTAAGGTGGGTGGACCATGGAAGGCCACTTTAACGAGTAAACAACTTTTATTCGTTTATTTACTGGATAAATGAAGAAAAGAAATGATAAAATAATATTTTGTTTTATTGTGTACCATACAAATCACTTTTTTTTAACCTTACTTTAATCACTATTTATTAAACTTAAGTTTTATTAAGCTGTTCCAAATGGCCTTGCAAAGAACAGGGCTCCAAACAAGGCCAATATTATTAAATCAGTCGTTCAACTTAACATAGAGTTATAACAATTAATATATCCGCTTTTACTAAAACTACATAATAACATTCATTGCAGCGAAACCTTAATTGTGCAATATATTTTTATCATCTGTAAATAGCTCAACAAACATTACTTGAACACCATCATATCACCATCGTGCGATCGACTCGCGCCGCTGCGTCTGCTGACTTGAGTTTGATGGATCTAAGTGTGAAGTAGAAGAAATATGTCTTTACATGTCAATAACTACGACTTTTTAATAGTTGGCCTTCACAGGAGCGTGGCCTTCCATGGTCCACCTACATTACCTAATTGGTGTGAATTTAAGACATATTATTATAAGCAAAATAAACAGACACTTAAATTGTGTTTTATAAAAATATTAAAAAAAAAACTCGTTTTATCCTTAAATACTACGAGTGGGGTGCTAAAACTTAACGAAGAGTTAAACAGAGTCAAACCTTTCCATGGGAACGGAGGAACTTCCAGAGGTTGGCTGAAGAACAATCAGAGACATTATCGGGATAATGCTGTAGCTTTCCTCCATTTGATTATTATCTTATACAAGCCCAATTCACAGACTGTTGAAAACACGAAACGGACGATCTGGTCGGCTCATTGTCAAGCACACGCCTTTGCCTAAGGTGCAGGAAAAGGTTCACTCTTACAATTTCTCTTTTAGCGCAGGATGAACATCATAATGTTGAAGTAAACGCAAATGGAAACTTATCAATCAAGAGACGAGGCATCTAATACCGCAGACAAGTCAATTCTAGCATCTTCATTCTTCATTGAATCAAAGTCAAGTCGTCAAAAGTCAAAAGTCAAGTGCAGATCCGTATCCGACCAATAGGGGGCTTTTCTTCAAAAAATAAAATTTAGAGATTAGATTTTAATTATCCGTATTTTCAGGAGTAAGGAAATAAGGTCATGTTCGGAGAAGTCAGGAGCCGATAACTTATCACGATAGGCAACGTGAACAGGAGAAGGGATCATAAAGTTTCGTGTGAAAACGGTTTATGATGTCAAGAGTTCGAAGTCAAAATTGAAAGATTGATGGACTTGACTACATTGAATACTTTAACAGATTAAGATGTCGTACACCAAAAGCCAGTGTTGAAGTCATCTATAATTATGTGATGTCTGTAATCCGAGCACGGTCGTTCAAGAACAGACTCAAGCTGGGAAAAATAGTCTAAAGGGCAGTAAACGAAGCAACGAACAGTCTTAGTCTCTATATATAAACTCAGCTAATTCAGAGTAACTCCTACGTCGAAAGAACTTGTTCGTAAAGAAACAGTAAGGAACTCGGCAAGAGCTGTTTTTTTTTACCATTGTGTACTTTTACCATTACCATGTGTTACAGAATTAGTTAAATTAAGGGAGCTATTCTAGCGTTACTAAAAATTACTATAATTTACATCATAAGACTTTAAGTCCAGGAACTCACTTATTTCGAGCTCTAATTGCGCGGGCGCGTTCTCATGGTGAAGTAATAAACCGTAAAGTCCGGTGCTTGGTAACTTATTACTCATTGTTGCTCTAAACACAAAAATAAAATGTTTGTTACAAGAAAGGCACCTCTACATTATCTTCATAATCTTTTTGATTCTTATCTTATTTAAAAAATAACACCTTTCGTGATTCGGTTTTTCCATTACGAATTTGTTCTATAAACATTGGTCCAATGATTTTTTTGATAAATACTTCCATCAAATAATCGTCAACCAAGCAAAATCAACCATTAAATAGTTCGAGTACTAGTTTTTAGACGTAAACTATCAATGATGAACATGGTTATTACGAAAGTCAGTTGCGGCCCCTTTTTGGAGCAAGGGTCAGTCCTTTTTACAGCTAAGGAGGTTATTGAGGTGTATTACCTGTGTTGAACATCTATTTCCATTTAACTATATAAAGCACACGTATGCGAAATTTTGTCTCTAGTTTGCTTTATTGGCTTTTTCTTATTCTAGAAAATTCTCGCATGTGCACTTTATAGATTTGATTGATATGTATGTTTATTATTTATGGTCAATTATTTAATGACTCAAGTAAATTTTTACATCTTAAAAATTATCCTCTTCGGTTATAGGCTTAATGCATTATAATTTATTAATTAAGGTACTAAAGCTACATTGGCTTTATAAACATAAGTCACCTTCACTAATGATAGGCGTGGAATATTTTAAATTTACAACAATGTTCGGTAATATAATATCTACTAACAATACATGATATTTCAATTGATAAATAAGAACGTTTCTTATTAATCGCAACGAAATCGGTATTCCAAATAATCAGTGTGATAATCATAATTATCTTCATAATGACTAAAACAGGAGGTAAGTATAAATTATTTGCAACTGAGGTGGTGTTATCAGTAATAGTGCAAAGTTCTGGAGATCAACAATACCGAACGCACTGTAATGAAAAGTGAGTAACTATCATATAGAATAAGCTTTGACGTAGATGTCGCAACTTCCATACATGTCTTCTGCCAACTGCCCATGTCTCTTGAGCAGTTGCGGAGGCCAAGTTAAGGGAAGACTAGTTCTGTAAATAAATTACTGTTAGGGAAATTCATGGGCCTCAAAAGTGCGTAATATTTTTTGCTATGCAATGACAATACAAACACCAAAGGACCAGAACACGATTATACAGACAGTCAAGGCTTACATAGCAAACGATCTTTTTATCGGGTGTGTAATATATAATAACAAAAATAGCGTAATATTTACAAGAAATAATTTCGATTAACATATTTTTCTTAATATAACAATCATACAGTATAATCAATAATTTTATTGCATTATAATTTTTAATAATTTTATAACATATAAGTAATTGTCCCTTCATTAATTCGCATATCATATTATTTTATACATATATTATTTATGTTTTTATTTAATTTTTTGCATTCACAATGCAATATTTCTTATATATTATTTATTTCATAGAAATGCAGTTCATATATTCAAATAGCAAAGAGGTTAGTTCAAGAACCTAATTGACAAAAAAACCCATGACAAGATTGTTTACCTTTTATTTTAATTGTTTCAAATAGATTATAACTTCATATACTATCATCTGCCATATAATTTTATGCATACAACATTGATCATAGTTCCAATCGTTGTCACAAATCTAACCTAACCTTACCTGCTTACATATAGTTTTCGTATGTCCGTGTTCGGTTTAATGCCAATAAGCATGCAAGGAAATATGCAGCATGCAATGTTCACCCCGGTAATGAACGTAATTAAAATGATATATACCAAACGTTTTTTTAAAAAACAACGCTCACCCTTTTTCACCTGATCTACTCCAAAAAAGATTTTTTTACTATTAGAAAAAGGTTGCACTTTTCTGTGTAATTTTTAAATGTAGCCAAGAAAAACATTACCTTCCTGAATTGAATGGCGCTTGAATTTTACTTATGCTTTTATTCGCAAAATTACAAACCACTGTTTCGTCTCAGCGAAATTTATGTTTGATAGAAAATGTTCTGAAATTACAATTATTCAGATATTTCATTTTTTCAGATAGATAAGGTAAAACACCTAATTATCGACACTTTAACGTCGAAATTCAAGCATTTTTCAAATATCTGGTTTGTTTATGATAATACATGATTTTTTAATGCACTGGGTAAAACTTTAGGGTTAATTCTATATTATTTTAAAGCAAACAGAAGTGTAATACTAATAACTTTGGAAAAAAACAAGATAGATTGAGGCTTTTTTTAGCCTAGCTATCGACTGCAAAATTCCATATATCGACACCCAGTAATCGACATGTTCCAATAATCGTGATCTAGTAATCAACATGTTCTATTCATAGCCATCCAAATATCAACCTAACCTCAAACACCATTCCCAAAAAAGACTTATTCAGTTTTTTAATCATTTTAATTAGCTAAATAAACAAACAAGGGCATGTTGGCATGTAATGCGTAGGTAATTTAAGTACTTAATATTTTTTTAACGCTATGGTTTTAATTTTTTTAAATCCTCTATAATTATAAAATAGTTTTATTTCTTATTTATTATGTCAACTTTTAATCACATTTTTGTTACTTAGGTTACTAAGTTTCATCTACTTGCTTACTAATCAACAAAACTTAATTAGATCTTAAAACGTATTCGTAAAACGTGCTGCCATCGTGCTACTCTGTGAACGTCCAATTGCCCAATCTTCAGGAAACTCGAAGGAAATTGTGGACGGAATTCTCTCATATGCAAATACTACTATGGGTGGTGCCAATTGTCCAGCGGCATTTCCAGTAATTAATTCTGTTAAATTATCTTTTTCATCTCCGGAATATTGGTAGATATGTTTGTCACCTTTTTTTGTCCTCCACCTCGAGTTGTGCCATTCTCACAGATAATATAGGATGTCTGTTTAGTAAAAGGTTGTACCATTTCTTGCCCGGTCTATTGTCAGTAAATAGGGTTGTTTTATTCTGGTCAATTATGATACGTTGTACGCTATCGAGTAACTCATCTCTAGTACCGGCAATGTGTTTTTCAGCCATTTCAAGTATCCATTTTTCTAAAATAGCCTCCTCTTCCGTTGACAAATATGTTTTAGGGCCAATGGAACATTCAACTGGAGTCTTACCGGCAATCTTATCGGGTACTGTAATTCTGGGTACACCAAACTTTTTTGCAGCAGTTGCAGTTTTCTCACCTTTTCTGACTGCTTCTACGGCCTGGGCCATTTGAAGAGGCGTGTAATTTTTTTTAGGTGCCATGCCTGCAAAAAATGTCGGTTACTGGAACATGTAGACTAACATATAGAATATCCAATCATCGACATATCGTCTGTCGGTCATTGGAACGTATGGGATACCCAATCATCGATACGGCTGTCGATCATTGGAAGCAGTTTGAATATTTAAATGAAAGACCTATATATTTAGAGTGCTGAACAAGCTTAGCTAAATAATATAATAAAGTGCACAAAATAAAATAAAAAAACATTTCAACATTTGTCGAAGATTGGAAAAAGCAAAAAAAAAATCCCCAATTACCGACAGGCGTGTTTTAGCATTTTAATATAACCTTACCCTCCTAATGAAATTATTAAGCAGTTAAGTTGTGAATTTCTATCCTAATGCAATAAATAACTAACGTTTTAGATAAAGCAAAACCATTAAAAGTTATAAGCAATAAATCTTACTCACCTCCTTAGCAACTTTACTAATAAAACTAAATTTGGTTGGAGATCTACCGCGGTCGAAACATATCATTACGCCATTTTGTAGAAAATGGCCGAAAATATAAAACGCCATCCGCAATGACAGCTAGATAATCCTCGTCTATAGTTTACGCTTGAAATGCGTTTAGAAGTCAGAATATATTCTTATTTTACTTTGAATTTTTTTTTAATGTCGGACAATGGTGCCTTGTCGAAGATTGGGTGTTTTACCTTAGGTATTTTAGATTTATTAGGAAAGAAATATTTTTAAAAAGGATTTTGAGGAATCTTGTTTTTTTATTTCTAGTACATATCGAAATATAAGCATTGGACGTATATATATACCACAAAAATACTACGGCTTTCGCACTGCATACTTTAGATTGCGTATGCTACAGTATCTAGTGCGAAAGCCCTTTTGAAAAGAAGAATAATGGTCGTCCCTGGTAAGCACATATGCAGTTTTTGACTATAATCTAAAATGACCTTAAACCGAGTAGGACTTCGCACCGATTGCTAAAAAATACTAAGCATTAAAAAAATAAAGGGACAATAACTCAAGACTCGTGACGCGATTCTACTATCGTAAGAGTTATGAGATCTCATGTAAACCCAAGTCAGCTATTTATTATATGTGAATATCTATTAAAGCACATAATTAACACATTGTCACAAATTCTTTCTTATCGATTAGTTTTCTACCAATATTTTTATTAACTGTATTACTATTGGACATCTTTATTTCTAAAATATATTAGAGCCTAAGAACAACTTGTAATTAAAAATTACTTATTTTTTTAATAACTTTTATTTTATCATATAAATCATAACTTTATCATTGTAATCACATAAAATCTTTTAGGCTAAAACCAACAGATTTCAATATGTAAAATTTATGTTTCTTTTAGAAGTACCTTAGAAATAAAATGATCGGTGAATCGGTGTGTCAAGTCAACGAGAAAATCGTGAGGCTGCCAAAATTTTTTTAATTATTTTGTAAATAGAATGTAATTTGGGAATAAAGTAAGCTGTAATAAGTCCTGTTGGTCACTGAGAGAAAGAGAAAAGTATTACGTACATAAACCAATTTTCGAATAGTCATCTGTCAACCAAGTGATATCATTTCATTCGAACATATGATTGAAAAAATCGGAGTCTTTTTGACAATATTGAAAATATACTACAAATTGTGGTTATCCTAGCAGCTAATTGCCTAAAAAAAAATATTTTACTTTATATATACAAAAAAAGGTATATTTTTGCCAAAATATACGAAATAATATAATATTTAAAACGAAAAAATATTTCTGAAGGGAACGTCCAGAGGCCCTACCATCACGTCTTATAGCGATTCAAGTTTAGCTGTTAAAAAGAGAAGCCACTAAAGACCGCGTATGAGGTGTCTCACTTTGACAATCGAACTTGAATCGCGCGAAAAGATGATGGTAGGCCCTCTGTTAGTGGCGGCAACTCTGGTGACGTCATATGCGAGTAAACATCGATTCTTTCGGCTGTTGGTTGTACGCGTTCTAAGTTTTCTTAGTGATAATTACATCTGTGAGCTATTTCTATAGCAATTTTTAATTGGTCTTTTATACGAGTACATAAATTGCCACAACTTAGCAGATAATGTTTGAAATTCTATAATTTTCTATAATTATACATACAAACCACGGTGTTATGCTATTGAAATATGCAATATTTTTATCTACTACATTAAAGTGATCTTCACACATAAAAAAAATTTTATGCATTATAATGCTTTCGTCTTTGGGACTCGTTGGAACAAAAAAATACTTTATTTGGATTCTTTAGAGACGTATTTGTAAATTGCGGTACTATACACCATCTATACACCATTTTTACCAATAAATTCGAAGGAAAATAATAAAATTCTCTTCAACTGTGCTCTTTTATTAAACGGTTTTATTTAGCTCACCCCGTTTGTTTTATTATTTATTCTTGGGTCAAATTTAGTAATTCAAATTTCACCCTCTTCCCGTCAACCGATTAATCTGAAATTTTGTATACACTTTGGGTTTTGGTGACAATACAATTATGTTTATTCATTATCATTATACATTCAAGATGGCCGCCGCTACAAAATGGCGGATAACGTAGGTTTTATCAATCCCATCAATATGGGTATCAAATGAAAGGGCTCAACAAGCAGAATACAATATACTATAAAAAATTGAAATCCAAGATGGCGGCCGCTACAAAATGGCGGATAACGTAGGTTTTATCAATCCCATCAATATGGGTATCAAATGAAAGTGCTCAACCAGTAGAATACAATGTACTATATAAAATTAAAATCCAAGATGGCGGCCTCTACAAAATGGCGGATAACTTAACTACGTATAGAGGAGTTGGACTGCAATAAACTAACGGGCAAGAAACCTTGCAATAATGAAGCACTAAATGAATTAAACAGAATGCGAAATAAAAACTAAAAACTAGAAAATAAAAATAGGTAAAAAAACTTTTTAAGTTAAACGGTTTTATGTTAAACATACATTGCAATGTTTAAGATAAATGTACTAAAAACCAAAAAAAAAAAAAATAGATACAGTCGTGGGAATTATAAACATATGCATAGACTAGACTAAAATAAAACCGTGGGGCACGTCAATTGTCTACAATAAAAACAAAATTAAAACAAACATTTTAATCAACGATTGTAGACAATTGACGTGCCCCACGGTTTTATTTTAGTCTAGTCTATGCATATGTTTATAATTCCCACGACTGTATCTATTTTATTTTATTTTTTTTGGTTTTTAGTACATTTATCTTAAACATTGCAATGTATGTTTAACATAAAACCGTTTAACTTAAAAAGTTTTTTTACCTATTTTTATTTTATTGAGGCAAGAATTTGTTCACTTGCTTGTGACGTCACACGTAGGTTTTGGCTAGAATTAAAGCTTTAACATTGTTTATTACTAATAATACAGTAGATATACCAGAAATATCAATGAAGTGTGTTTTTGGTGTATCATAAAATCATTTAAAACAATTTTCAAAATTAGTCAAATAGCTTATTAAAGAAAGTGTTCAAGAGTCAGTACTATTGTTGTTTGTTCACGCATTAAGCTTCTACCATCTCAAGCAACGACATTACTGCTTTCGTCATAATTGCTATATCCACTTTTCTTACTTGAGGATAAAGGATACCCTCAAGCCATTTGGTAGTTTATAACGTAGTCGTTCTGAACTACCAAATGGCTTGAGGGTATCCTTTATCCTCAAGTAATGATTCTAACGGAGTGCTAGTTGCTCATAAAAATTGTAACCACTTTGACATTTGTTGTGACGGAAAAACAGTAGCCTTTAGCTGTCCTAGAAATCTGACGTCGTCGTTGGATAACCGTTCGAAGTCGTGACATTCGAATCTTGGTCGCACACAAGGCATCAATCACCCTGATTTTCATTTTCTTTATAATTCGACTAAAATTTGTAAAAAATAGTAATAAATTATATATATATATATCTATATATCAGCACAAACATTCTGCTTTCATTTAAATTGTTAAGATTGTACATACTAAAAGAGAACAGCGTATTAAATAATGACATGTTGCAAACAAATTAGTAACATATTCTTTGAGGAATAGGGGTAAACCACAAAACAATCAACTTGTTAAATATTGTTAGTTTTGGTCATTGACTGGGTGACGCGTTGGGCCCACTACATAGTCTTGTCCCAATCTCATTTTTGTGTTTTTACCCTTAGCAAGCATCTTTGTCAGCAGTAGAAACATTAATAAGCTGATGTCAAGGAATAGTTATTTTGCAAAATATAACGACTCTTAACTTTTTGAAGCTGTCTAACCACAATCATCAAAACTATACTACTTAAACTAAATAGAAAATTAGCTTATCGATATATTCCTCTTTTCAGGTAATGCGCTGATATTGCTGTGTGCACTTGCGCTGGCAACCGCAAAAGGCGGCGATGTTTATGCCAATGGCTGTCCAAAGGATTGGAATATAGAACAGTTGTTCCCACATAATAATTGTCACAAGTTTTATCAATGCTGGGATGGGCAACTCGTAGTACATAAGTGTCCATCAAAACTCTTCTTCAGCATCGAACATAACCGATGTGAGTGGGCAGAAGAAGTAGATTGTTCTGGTCGTGAAATTCCTGATGACAACAATAACGGAGGTGATGACAGTGAGAACAATGATAACGGGGGTGGTATATGCAATTGTAACCCCGAAGAAGCACCCAGCATCTGTGCAGCTGATAATTCTGAGGGTGTACTAGTTGCTCATGAAAACTGTAACCAATTCTATGTCTGCAATGGTGGCAAGCCGGTAGCCTTAAGCTGTCCAGGAAACCTCCTATTTAATCCTTATACAAACCAATGTGACTGGCCAGATAAGGTTGCCTGTGGAGACCGTGTGATCCCAGATGCGGATTGTGATGAAAATGAAAATGGAGATGACAACAACGATAGTGGTGACAATGGTAGTGGGAATGGAGATAATGGTGATGGTGGCGGTGACAATGGAGGTGGTACATGCAACTGCAAACCAGAAGAAGCACCCGCTATCTGTGCTGCTGGTGATTCTAACGGAGTGCTAGTTGCTCATGAAAATTGTAACCAGTTTTACATTTGTTGTGACGGAAAACCAGTAGCCTTTAGCTGTCCTGGAAATCTTCTGTTCAATCCTTATACAAACCAATGTGACTGGCCAGACAAGGTTGATTGTGGAGACCGAGTAATCCCAGACGGTGACTGCGACGAAAATGGAAATGGAGGTAACGGCAACGGCAGTGGTGACAATGGTAGTGGTGGTAATGGAGAGAGTGGCAATGGCGACAATGGCAATGGAGGTGGTGATAACGGAGGCGGTAGTAATGGAGGTGGTACATGCAATTGCAAACCAGAAGAAGCACCTGCTATCTGTGCAGCTGATGACTCTAACGGAGTTCTAATTGCTCATGAAAATTGTAACCAATTCTATATTTGCAGTTATGGCAAACCAGTAGCTTTAAACTGTCCAGGAAATCTTCTGTTCAATCCTTATACAAACCAATGTGATTGGCCAGATAAGGTTGATTGTGGAGATCGAGTAGTCCCAGAGGGTGACTGTGATGACAACGGAAATGGAGGTGACGGAAATGGCAGTGGTGACAATGGCGGTGGTGGTAATGGAGATAATGGCAATGGTGACAATGGCAATGGAGGTGGTGACAACGGAGGTGGTGATAACGGAGGCGGTGGTAATGGAGGTGGTACATGCAATTGCAAGCCAGAAGAAGCACCAGCTATCTGTGCTGCTGATGATTCTAACGGAGTGCTAGTTGCTCATGAAAATTGTAACCAGTTTTACATTTGCTGTGATGGAAAACCAGTAGCATTTAGCTGTCCAGGAAATCTTTTGTTTAATCCTTATACAAACCAATGTGACTGGCCAGACAAGGTTGATTGTGGAGACCGAGTAATTCCAGGCGGTGACTGCGATGAAAACGGAAATGGAGGTGATGGAAATGGCAGTGGTGACAATGGCGGTGGTGGTAATGGAGATAGTGGCAATGGCGACAATGGCAATGGAGGTGGAGATAACGGAGGTGGTGATAACGGAGGCGGTGGTAATGGAGGTGGTACATGCAATTGCAGACCAGAAGAAGCACCTGCTATCTGTGCTGCTGATGACTCTAACGGAGTTCTAATTGCTCATGAAAATTGTAACCAGTTCTATATTTGCAGTGACGGCAAACCAGTAGCTTTAAGCTGTCCAGGAAATCTTCTGTTCAATCCTTATACAAACCAATGTGATTGGCCAGACAAGGTTGATTGTGGAAATCGAGTAGTCCCAGAGGGTGACTGCGATGAAAACGGAAATGGCAGTGGTGACAATGGCGGTGGTGGTAATGGAGATAGTGGCAATGGCGACAATGGCGTTGGTGACAATGGTGTTGGTGGTGGGAATGGAGACAACGACAACGGCGATAATGGCAGTGGAGGTGGTACATGCAATTGCAAACCAGAAGAAGCACCCGCTATCTGTGCTGCTGATGACTCTGAAGGTGTACTAGTCGCTCATGAAAACTGCAATCAGTTCTACGTTTGCAACGGTGGAAAACCGGTGGTTCTAACCTGTCCAGGAAATCTTCTGTTCAATCCTTATACAAACCAATGTGATTGGCCAGACAAGGTTGATTGTGGAAATCGAGTAGTCCCAGAGAGTGACTGCGATGAAAACGGAAATGGAGGCGACGGAAATGGCAGTGGTGACAATGGTGGTGGTGGTAATGGAGATAATGGCAATGGTGACAATGGCAATGGAGGTGGTGATAGCGGAGGTGGTGATAATGGAGGCGGTGGGAATGGAGGTGGTACATGCAATTGCAAGCCAGAAGAAGCACCAGCTATCTGTGCTGCTGATGATTCTAACGGAGTGCTAGTTGCTCATGAAAATTGTAACCAGTTTTACATTTGCTGTGATGGAAAACCAGTAGCATTTAGCTGTCCAGGAAATCTTTTGTTTAATCCTTATACAAACCAATGTGACTGGCCAGACAAGGTTGATTGTGGAGACCGAGTAATTCCAGGCGGTGACTGCGATGAAAACGGAAATGGAGGTGATGGAAATGGCAGTGGTGACAATGGCGGTGGTGGTAATGGAGATAGTGGCAATGGCGACAATGGCAATGGAGGTGGTGATAACGGAGGTGGTGATAACGGAGGCGGTGGTAATGGAGGTGGTACATGCAATTGCAGACCAGAAGAAGCACCTGCTATCTGTGCTGCTGATGACTCTAACGGAGTTCTAATTGCTCATGAAAATTGTAACCAGTTCTATATTTGCAGTGACGGCAAACCAGTAGCTTTAAGCTGCCCAGGAAATCTTCTGTTCAATCCTTATACAAACCAATGTGATTGGCCAGACAAGGTTGATTGTGGAAATCGAGTAGTCCCAGAGGGTGACTGCGATGAAAACGGAAATGGCAGTGGTGACAATGGCGGTGGTGGTAATGGAGATAGTGGCAATGGCGACAATGGCGTTGGTGACAATGGTGTTGGTGGTGGGAATGGAGAAAACGGCAACGGCGACAATGGCAGTGGAGGTGGTACATGCAATTGCAAACCAGAAGAAGCACCCGCTATCTGTGCTGCTGATGACTCTGAAGGTGTACTAGTCGCTCATGAAAACTGCAATCAGTTCTACGTTTGCAACGGTGGAAAACCGGTGGTTCTAACCTGTCCAGGAAATCTTTTGTTCAACCCATACGCGAATCAATGTGATTGGCCAGACAAGGTTGCCTGTGGAGACCGTGTGATTCCAGATGGTGACTGCGACGAAAATGGAAATGGAGGTAATGGCAATGGTGACAATGGTGGTGGAAGTAATGGAGATAATGGCAATGGAGGCGGCGACAACGGAGGTGGTACATGCAATTGCAACCCAGAAGAAGCACCCGCTATCTGTGCTGCTGATGACTCTGAAGGTGTACTAGTCGCTCATGAAAACTGCAATCAGTTCTACGTTTGCAACGGTGGAAATCCGGTAGTTCTAACCTGTCCAGGAAATCTTTTGTTCAACCCTTACGCAAATCAATGTGATTGGCCAGACAAGGTTGCCTGTGGCGACCGTGTGATTCCAGATGGTGACTGCGATGAAAACGGAAATGGAGGTAACGGCAATGGTGACAATGGTGGTGGAGGTAATGATGATAATGGCAATGGAGGCGGCGGCAACGGAGGTGGAACATGCAATTGCAACCCAGAAGAAGCACCCGCTATCTGTGCTGCTGATGACTCTGAAGGTGTACTAGTTGCTCATGAAAACTGTAATCAGTTCTACGTTTGCAACGGTGGAAAACCGGTGGTTCTAACCTGTCCAGGAAATCTTTTGTTCAACCCATACGCGAATCAATGTGATTGGCCAGACAAGGTTGCCTGTGGAGACCGTGTGATCCCAGATGGTGACTGCGATGAAAATGGAAATGGAGGTAACGGCAACGGCAGTGGTGACAATGGTGGTGGTGGTAATGGAGATAATGGCAATGGAGGCGGTGACAACGGAGGTGGTACATGCAATTGCAACCCAGAAGAAGCACCCGCTATTTGTGCTGCTGATGACTCTGAAGGTGTACTAGTTGCTCATAATAATTGCAACCAGTTCTACGTTTGCAACGGAGGAAAACCAGTGGTTCTAACCTGTCCAGGAAATCTTTTGTTCAATCCTTATGCAAATCAATGTGATTGGCCAGAAAATGTCAAATGCAATGACCGAAATGAAGATGATAATGAAGAAGATGAGGAAATTGATAACAATGAACTCCCCTGCATGGAATCAAATGGAGGGGCTGGCAATGATAACCCAAGTCAAGCTCCTGCCATATGTGCTTCTCAAGACTCGGAAGGGGTTTTAGTCGCCCACGAAAATTGTAATAAGTTCTATATATGTGATCATTACAAACCTGTCGAAGTCAATTGTCCTTCAAAACTTTTGTTTAACCCTTACAATGATAAATGCGATTGGTCTCATTGTGTACAATGTGGCAACCGATTTTATGACAAAAATGCTGCCACCTACACTTCACTTAACAAGCATTTACTGGCACGTCAATCTGTAAGAGTACTTTATTAATTATAATATAATAAAATAAATTTTGTCTTTTTCTGGAAAGATATGTATATGTATAATAACTTGAATAAATTTTTTTTTTCAAAACCCTCAAGAATGCATTCATTTTATCACTATATCCAGTGGCAGCAGTATTAAGAGAGTTGATAGTGTTAAGAGATAGAAGTTGTTTACACTTCCGCTATCTTTTAAATTATGTTCAGTGTCAATATTTTTGGTGTAGGATACAAATATCATGATTCTAGGCTAACAGAATTATTTATTTACGTAGTAATTATTTACCCTACGATAATTTTATAGGTTTTGATTTAGTTGTGATTGTTAAGAACTATATACAGATATTTCTTCCAATAATTACTCGATGATTAAAAAAAGGTATCATTTACAACATCATGCCTAAATAGATAGGCGTGTGACAATTAATACTTAGGTTATCAATAAAGTTTTAATAAAATAAGATTTTATCGATTTCTTATTTTTATAGCTATTTTTTGGATTTATTTAAAATAGCGCAGGAAAGAAATTAGTTTTGGTACAAAGAAATTATAAGTATATTAAACTCCATATTAATATTTCAATCGTTTAAATAAATATCTTACTTCACATTTGTTTATCGTGCAACATGACGTTTTATGAACACACCGCTAGTTTTATTAAGTTCTAAATCTACCGCTATCTTTCATTGTAAAAATTTATTTAGCTGCATTGTTGAGATCACTAAGACAGGTACGCAATTACTTAGAATAACTAACGTCACCACCAAATCTATTACACTTTTCATACAATATTTCAACAATCTTCTTACCTCTGTCACAAAGTAGATAATATCCTCTGTACGAATACATTTTTTTGAAACGCTGAATCGAGTGTTCACCTAATTCCTACCAGGAGCATGTCTATAGAATAGCTCCCTAAAATAAAGTATAATATTTCTGGAAACGACGAAATAAAGATAGTTTTATTTCCCTTTCAGTTAGAAATGCAGAATACCAATGAACAAAACTACATTTCTAACTTCCAAAATGGTGGAGTTTATACAAAGTTCAACCGTATTTGACTCCTTTATGGGAAGAATAGTTTGAAAACGCTGATGCCCACAAATATTTTCTTTTTACCGGAAACATGTAGGTATATGGAATATCATGCTGCAAGTTTGAAAATAATAAATTTCCATACAAAGTGTTAACACCTATGTTATTTTATTTTGAGTCAATAAAGAAAAAAATGCGCCAGAGAAATTTTGATTTTAAAACTGCGCTCGACTATCTCCACACATTAAGAATGATAAGTATAAGATAGATTCCATACTCTTGTTGCCTACGAACCAAAGACACAAGTAAACAGAAGAGACAAGAAGTAAACAGAAGACACTTTTTGCTAGTGAAAAGCTTTCGAATATCTTTTGATAAAAACGAGCGTCTCCGCCAATTAAAGATTAAATATATTTTATTATTATTATTGTTATAGAATTTTTATTAGGCTGGATGCCTGTTTCTTCTGAAAGCACCAAAACACCTTCTAGTGGATCGCATACCTGCAAACGAAAATCAGTTTATTACAGAATAATCATCCATGGGGCACCAATTTGTTATAGTAAATCGTAAGAAACCATGAGTTCATTATCTCTAAAGTAATTGAAATTATTAACAAATTATAAAAGCATAACATACCCAGTAAGATTACAATAAAAGATTATAACGTGAAAGCCATATAATATAGAACAACATAAGTCTTATTCTGTCGGAAGTGTCGTAGCTTGTTCTCATTGTTTGCGGATTTGTAAAGTAATTGTAATAAAGCCAACACTGAAAACCCGCTTTATTTATTTTGAAATTCATTTCTTTTCACTAAAAGCTATTGATGTCACTAATATCTTATTTAGTTTTGATGCCTGTAGCAGTTTTACACATAACCAGATCCGACTTACACGACAAATGTTATTTGTTTGATACAAAATACATAAATTTCTCTTATTTATACTATGCTTTTAGTATTCGTATTTCAACTAGAATCCATATGAAAACATTGATTATTTGTTTGTATGGTATAGGCTCCGAAACTACTGGACCGATTTGAAAATTCTTTCATATAAAGAATTTTACATTATTCCTAATTAACATGGATGATAGAATATCTTCAAAAAGTTAGGGATCCGTATAAAAACTTTGAAAATGTAACCCAACGTGTGTACAAATACCAAAAAATAATCTTGTAACACGTACGCTGCAGAATCTGGGGGCACGGCAGTGCCCCCGCCAAGTCAAGCAAAAAGCGGCACGGACGTACCATCCTTTTCTCGAAGCAATTCAGGCCATTTTCGACCCCCTGTAACTTCGTTGTGGATAAAACTAGAAGACTGAATTTTCAGTAACCATGCAGGCATTGTAAAGACACGGTATATTTCAAATTTCATTCAATTTGAACTAGTAGTTTAAGAATTATAACGGGTCAAATTTCTTAATTTTGTCACTCACTGACTCACCGATCATCAAAATTCTAAGACACTTCTAGCAGACCTAGAAGCTTCAAATTTGGAATATAAATAGTGTTTGGTGTATGAATCAAGGAAAAACTAAAAAAACCTACAAAAATAAGAAAAGTTCATAAGTCAGAGAGAGGGCTTTAAGAAAATTTGTTGCTGGTAGATATACATACATATATACTATAAGTAAAAGGTACCGAAAAGGAAAAAAGTAGACTGTCTACAAAATACAAAAAGCAATGAGATCCTATCAAAAACAATACTTGTCAAAAAAACCAAGTCTCGCAACTAAGTTGTTCCACGGTAAAAAGTTGTGAGATCCATGTAATACCAAGTCGGTTATTAATTTATTCAGTCCCTACTTAAGCGAATTTCTGTCTTAATACGTCCAGTCCCTAACACCACTGGACAGACTGAAAACGTCCAGTCCCTAAGACCACTGGACAGACTGGACGTATTAAGACAGAAATTCGCTTAAGTAGGGACTGAATAAATTAATAACCGACTTGGTATTACATGGATCTCACAACTTTTTACCGTGGAACAACTTAGTTGCGAGACTTGGTTTTTTTGACAAGTATTGTTTTTGATAGGATTCTTATTGACAATAGAGCAAAGTGACGTAATGCAGTTTTAAAGAGGACATCAATATTTTCAAAAAGTCCGTAATAACATTATGTCTGACTATTACATTTATGTCACAATAATTACTTTTAATGTTAAAATATGCAAACTAGGCCACATTATTCGTGTGGCCTTATCCAAATAAATGACTTCGTATTCAAGGCTATATCAGTAGGTACCTGTAAATTACTTTTTTAATTATACCATTCTCAAGTTCTATCTATACCATTCAAAAGTTATCATAAGTGTAATAGTTATCAAATCCACCAATTACATTAACCATGTAATTTAAGTAACATTGCTGACCTTTCAATCTTTGTTAATTCAGCAACCGTCCGTCGTGATGTCTCACTCGAAGTTCGCGCTTCCTATCGTTCGTCCGCCTCTGCCGGTCGTGCCAATGTCAAAAAATAAAGTGCCATGCGGCTCACTCGCGTGGGAATTGTCGCCAGGAATTGCTGCAACTCTCTTAATAAATGGAAAAAACTCATTCTACTGGGAAGGAATTTTTCCTTCATAATTTAAGCAGAAATTGTGCGTTCTTCTGGATGATTCTCTAGGCCAAATACTCCATTTAGAAATTTTAATAGATGCAGTACACCCTGACATCGAGAAATTCTACGAAAAGGACTTTGATTTGTTGTGTTCTAGAGCAATAGTGTCACCTAGGAATGATACCGTCAACGAAATAAACAATCTGATTATTAAAAAAGTCCCCAGCCAAATTAAAAAATACAAATCGATCGACACCGTGACTAATATCGAAGACGCAGTCCAATAGCCACAAGAATTTTTAAATTCACTAAACCCTTCAGAACTGCCACCACACGTATTCAGTCAACGGTACGAATTATGTTGGAGCTCGTCGTGACCTTTCTGAACTACATAATTTATTGCATTCGAAACATTTTAACACGGAATTCGGTCATACATTAGCTGGAAACCGCATTGACTGATCGTTTAATACGCCCGCTGCCAGCCATTTTGGTGATAATTGGGAAGCTGATATTAAAAGCTTAAAGTTACATAAACAAATTCTTACATTTGAAGAGCTGAGCACCGTGCTCACTCAGGTCGAGGCAGTCATGAGTACTCGTTCTCTTTCGTAAATTTTGAATCGCCCCACAACCACACGTAATAAATAAGAAGCGTCATACCGGTAGCAATATTATTGATTATCAAGTATCAAATATTATTAATCGTCGTATATAATACCGGTAAACATTTGAATAAAGGAATAAAGAGGATAATGGTTTGTATTGTATGTGTATGTGTATTTATATTTCTTCTGTACTTACGTATTTTCTTAAAATTTTTTCGTGTATAGAGGTTGGCTCATTGGATTTTTAGTTACAATTAGGCCCGCTACGGGCTGGAACCGGACAAAGAAACGTCCTCTAGGTCCGCTAGATCCATATTAAATATCTCAATCGATAGTAATATGTCACTTATACTGCGCTGTTTTAATAGAAAATATAAAGTAGGTATTTTCATTGAAAACACCTTAAATGCACAGCAACAAAAGACAATTCAGACCAATCATATTTATAGATTTAGTATACAACTCTTAAACTGTATTTCTACAAAAGCTGCGCACTGCATTGACCAGAATACCATTTTAAGTTTACAATAATATTTTACTGTGACGTACTCCAACAATTACACAAAAATAAAAAAAACTCAATAACATTATGGTTAAAGGAAAAGCCTTAAAATAGCCCGTCTGCCAGTAAAAACTAATTCACAAATAATTACCAGACAAAATTTCATAATATCAAAACATCATTTCATAACCTTATTATATTCGAGCGCCCCCGCAGTTTCCAGGTGAGTTTCCTTTTTGGTCAGCTTAGCCCAGGAAAACTTTTATGGTCGTCTAAGTAGCGTCTCGACTAAAAATCCTACCCCCCAACACAACACCGCCAGGACGAGAAGGAATAGGAAGAATAAACAACGAAAACAATTGGCACTTCAATTAAGCACTTGCCGTGTTGTAGAGATGTACTCTTGTATAAAAACATTAATTAATTAGGTATACGTGGAGAATAAATGCGGATAATATAAATAGTTAAATGCTTAAAATACACTTTAGATATATAGTATTTTACCCAAGGACAATTGAATAGTAATAATGAAAAAGGCATACGCGTATCACTCGTAGGGTTGGCACTTTTATCACTCAACACTCAACTTTAGGGACGTGGATGGATGGGCGGATGGTCATCGCCTCATCACACCGCCGAATCGTCTCGTGGCGCAGCCCGTGGTAGCTCACGACGTCGAAACCAGCTCGAAGATCGTTGCAATTGGTGTTCCGTCATCTCCTGTCTAATCCATTTATGATGACAACTCTTGTAAATGGGTGAATATCAACATATGCGATTTTTTGTAAGTTTTGGTGACGCATTTTATTTTTAGTTTTTCATGAGAAATAATGTAACAGTATTAATACCTAGACTAACAATAGTATTATTTCAGAGTTTGCCAAAAAAATTACCAGCACTTAACGAAATACTAACATCTAAAGTTTGAGGTTGCCACCAAAACTGAAGTGTGTGAAATTTTTGCTAGGATTTGAACTTGGAACCTCTTGCTATCCGGGTGACTGCTCCAACCAATTGACTATATATTCAGATCTAACGTTTTTTTCTAGTATAAAATAAATACGTAAAACTGTAATATAATTCTAAAATAAAAGCAAAATTAACAAGACTTTCAAGTCATAACAATTCAAAACTGTAAAATTAGATGATATCATGTCTTTTCCTGCACCCATATGGTGCTATGGATGTAGGTTTTTAAATAAAATACTGAAAATAAAAGTTTTATATAAGTTTTTTGGTATATTTAAGTTTTGGTGGCGTAATTTTTGCCACCAAAACCACCTAAACTGAAAAATTACAAAAAAAATCTTCTTAAATGAAGTAAGTTAGTTTGCGATTGAAATAATAGAATAAATTAGTCCATTAACCAAAATACTATTCAACGCTATATACTTACTACGCGAGAAATAAGTGACAAACTTACAATTCATGCCACCACAACTAAAGAGTCGTTGAACTAAACGCCACCAAAGAAGTTACTCACGTTATATCGGTAAAATGCTGAACACAGTCACACCTCTGCTCTTTGTAAGTGCAAGTATGAGCGGTTTAGTGATCAGTTACAATGTGTTGAAATTTTGCCACCGAAACTTAGGAATTAACCTGGACAAACTTTGATCCGCAAATCTGATATATTCAAATAAGTAAAATAATGAAATGATGTCAGTATTAAGAAGCTATGACAATATTTATTATTTATTAACTGTCTTATTTACATAGCACCCTAAACATAATACATAGCAAGTCCGTGTTTTATAAGATATTAGTTGTGGACACGCCACCTGGTGCTTAAATAATTTCATTATTAATTAACTAATTATCATGTTTTCTTTATTTCAAATATTAAACTAAACGCTGAGTAAGTTAATTTGTTACAATTTGTTTTTTTAAATTAAATATGAACATTACACTAGCGTTCTCACCTAGGACTGTCAAAAAATGCTGTTGGGATATTCACCCAAATGCGATATGCGACGAAACCTCCCGCAATCAAAAAGACAAAGCAAATAATCTCCAGAGTAGAAGAAGTTTTATCCGCGTGCTTGGACAGTTGCTCCAGCATCACATCGCTAGCTCCCGCATTTTGCGCGATAACCACCTCCTTACTTTCATTGAAATATTGTTTTCCCATTTAAAAATAATAATTGTCGCGAACACACTTGTATTAACACCAGCATAGTTTGTATGGAACTCATTGTCAATTTTGTTCAAATATTCGCGATAGTTTACATTAACCGCACCATATACGGAATCGCGCGCGCTCCCAGTCTCCAATGGCAAGGGTTGCCATGTAGAGATGTGGGGTCGTTAGGAATAAGACAACCGACTAGGTTAACGTACTCATTTATTCTGCCTCTTGGGTTACACTTTCGATGGTGATATATATATGAAGATGAACTTATATAATATGAACTTATATCTATACTACAGTGTTACTTGACATCTGAAGGCTTTTGCTTGCACTTGCGTGCCAGACCCTTTGTCTGGCACGCAAGTCTGCTGCGCAAGCTTCCTGCGTATGGTCTCTTCTCTGACTTTTGTAGTTGGATAGCCGATTTCCTGACTAAAGGATCGATCAGAGTAGTTGTCGATGGCTGCTCCTCTGTCTCAGTGGCTATTGATGCCGGAGTTCCTCAGGGGTGTCTTTTTTCTGCGATGCTTTTTCTACTGCACATCAATGACCTCTTAATACGAGGAATTGTTGGGCATGCAAACGACAGTACTGTTGTAGAGAGATCGCCATCACTTCCATACTCTGTAAGGTTATGCAAAGAGTGCTGAACAATAAGTTGCTCTCATATCTACTAGCACAGCGGTGACGACGTGATGTTGGTGAGACAGGCCATGGTTTAGCGAATGAACCAGAGGTTAAGCTACGTTTCCCAGTAGGGTGGCAGTAACCTCGTTAAATTCAATGCCTCCAAAACTCAAGCGTGTCTTTTCACGGCAAAAAGGAGTTCCTTCCACCTCACTCCTACTTTCCGAGGTACAGCTGTACCTGTGACCGACAGCCTCAAGCTTCTTGGCATAGAGTTATCTTCAGACTTCAGCTTTTGCGCCAATATCGAGTCCAAGGCTCAATACAGCTAAAGAGTTGGGCGTCCTAAATAAGGTCAAGTAATATTTCACGCCGGTACAGCTTTTAACTCTTTATATCAAGTCCGATCTTGCATGGAATATTGCAGTCATCTTTGGGATCGCTCAGCAATATACCAACTTGCTGCACTGGACACGATTCAGCACAGAGCTGAGAGGCTTATCGTAGGCAGCAAATTGGTGAAGAGCAAGCTTCACACCTTAGCTCATCGCCGCAAAGTTGCCTGTCTGTAGATCTTCTACAAACAGTACTTTGGAGAGTGTGCTCAAGAGCTGCATTAGCTCATACCGCCATCTCCTTTTTTCCACCGGACATCCAGACGCACTGCGGGCTCTTGGTTGCTATTCCTACCTGTCGCACCAAGCGCTTCTCAACATCCTTCATAATGCGCACAGCAAAGGAGTAGAACTTCATCCCTGCGTCTTTATTTCCGAGAACTTATAATCCGTCTATTTTCAAAGCCAGGGTGACCTTCTGGGTTAGCACTTTCCATCATGGGTTCTGTCTTGGTCCCCGGGCTCGATTGAGATCAAGAGCGAACTTATCCTAAATAAAAAATATATATTATTCGCATTATACCGGAATTTTATTCTTACTGAGTAACCGTTAAAAATGCGTTAATATACAAGAGTATTATATTTTATCTTTACAAAGATTAATCCAATAATCATATTAATGCTGATAAATACTGATCACGGTGGTTCCCTATGCCTACTTAATATCTAAAATCTTGGTACCTGTTTACTGAAATGTTATCATCGATAAAACTTATATTTTTTCTTATCAATATGAACATAATGACATAAAACATAGTTAATTATTCTGTATAGTTAAGTATCCTGCTTTATTTTTGTAAATATGCTTTATTCTCTTGCATTAAAATAAATTAGGTGTAAATATTTTAATTTAATCTGAATAAAATAAACACGAGCGTATTTATTAGAATTATTTTTTTGCTTTAGTTATTTAAACATTGTAAAAAAAATTAAATTAAAAGAAGACCATAAATGGTCAACATTTGTTGAAAATACATAAAATTAAAATTTCAAAACGGAAAACATTAATATCAACGATACTTCGTTTGATGCATTTTCTTTTTTTTTACACTCGGTAAATAGAATACGGTATTGGCTAATAAAAGTAAAAATTGGCTATCCCAATTACATACCATACACATAGCAAAAATTTTCAATATTATAAGATATACTATATATTTCATAAAAAATAATATTTAATATGAATTATGTGGCAATCGTTAAAAACAAAATAGGAAGATATCGAGTCAATAAATTTTCTAAAATTTCACATAATTATAATGCCACATTTTGCTAAGACTACAGCAATAGTGCTGTATGTAAATTGGTATGGTATATATAAAGCTATCGGCAAGTAGGTCGGCGTGGAAGCTGGAGTGCGGCGGTGGCGCCTAAATGGCGCCGGACTGGCGGGAGCCGAGCGGAGCCTGCTCAGTGCTATAAGCCAGCCCGCCCTCACATCTCACAGGACTACACTTGTACAGAACATTAAGACCGCGAAATACACAGTCAAATCTAAAACAATCAAATCAAAATTTAAACTGTGAAACCTGAAGAAGTATAACAGTGTGTTGATGTCAAAGCAAAAAAAAAACTGAAAAGTCTCATAAATAATTTTTTTCTTGTCAAAGATATAGGTCTAAATTATGAAAATTTTATTATTGTTAACCATCAATCTAATTTGTTACATTTATTGTGTCAAACAAAAGAATATCTCAGTTAACAAAACCATAGTGGCTGAAGGTAAAAAAGTGGAGACGCACAAGGCAGATGCAAGACCTAGACTACAACAGAAACCAATTCTGAACATGCCGCCTGTCTTTCTTAGGAAGAAAGCCATCGTTAAAACTATACAGCCTGATGCGTAAGTATTTTAAAATGATAAAAAATACCATTACGGTCGTTTTAATAATATGGATAAAAAGATTTCTACAGTCAATTTTGTAACGAAATTTCTAAATAACGCACATCCCTGTGTATCATATTACTCTACTAATATTAATCTGCACATAATTACAGTTTCGTAGCTTTTAAAGAAAATGTTAAATATATTAAGGATAAGATCAATAAAAGTGACTTCTTATGTAATCTTCATTCAATTCAAATTCTGAATTCAATATGTCAAAAGCTATGATTGTAAAATATTTACGAGCATTTAGTAGGTGCGATGTAGCAAAGGGTTGAATAAATGTAAAAAAATAATAGCGTTAGCTTCTAATGGAATGGAATTGTAGTGCTGCTTTATTATAGCAATGTTCTGCATGCAGCATACAGGGGAATAGAATTGTTCCTAAATTAAAATGGGCAATGCATAATAACACCCCTTGATTACGATGGCACAGCTCCATGATTAACGCTTGATTGTCAATTATTTCTTCCAGAGTTCAACAATGGGCTAAAGAGATATCGGCGGTTTTAGTAGCGACCGAAGATCTCGTGGTGCGCAGAAAGGAGTTGTTATCCAGTTTGTCAAATCAAAAGATGGTGACTCGGAATGGATCAGTGATTGTAGATCAAATGGCTAGAGATTTGGAAGAGTTGCTGGTCAAGAGGGCAAGAGCTGCGGAAGCCATAATGCGCCGCGCTGAGAGTCTATATAATAGCGATATACTACCACCAGAAGATTACACCTTTGACTACAGCGTGGTAAAGTTAATTCATATAAAATAAAAAAAGGCTTCCGACTTGAACATAGATCTTTAAAAGCATAACATGGCTGTCAACATTTTTTTATTACTATCCTATTCATAATTTAAACAGAAAATATGTTATACGGTCACAAATAAGCGAATCCTCATTTCTTGATTTGATATAGCTTTCTACATACTATAACATAAGCAAAGCCCATGTAACTATAGTAAAAAAATTAAAAATATGTGCCAAAATTTTAAATTTTTATAATTGTTGACGTGATATAATTTTTTTATGAAGCGGTATACTAAGTTCTTAATTTTAAAATAATACACAATCTGTTTGAATTTTGAGTTGTGTGTAATAATGTTTAACCATATGAAACGCTGAACACATAATTAAATGGAGAAAAAACTAAATAGCTAAAAAGCCTAAATTTTTCAGTTATTCATATTTTGCAATTTATGTCAAAAGTATATCTATACATTCTGTCTGTAGAACATAGACGAACTAAAAAAGAAATTGGAACCAGAAGACGAATGGGACTTGCCAGAGACGTGCAGGAGTCTTCAGCGAGTGCCCGTGACCTCCAGCTACCACTTTGATGGTCAGGTATCCTTGGAAAAAACCAGCGTACATGTCGCCACCGAAGTCTTCGAATGTGGTAAGTTTTCAATTAAAAACCTAGACAACGGTAAGTTCCTTGCAGAACAGAGTCAAATATATAAACATTTTAATTTTTTACAAGTTTTTAACATAAATACTTGAAATGGTGACACTTCCATCTTTTTTTTATTGTAAATAGGAAAGCACTTGACCGCTATTTCGCCTGATGGTATGGTATGGCGACGATGTGATCTAGGATGTGCCGCGCTTGCCTCTAGGCACCTTCTAAGGTACCTATTCACTCGTGACTTGGAGACCCCTAAATTGTATTTGTCAGGAAACACAGACTCAGGCAAAGAGTTCCACTATTTAGTGGTACGGATTACAAAATTGGAACAAAAACGCTTAGTGGGACTTTTTGGTATATCAAACATATAACGGTGGTGTGTATTAATAAGTCATCGTAAGTGATGTGAATATATAGTTGAAATCGATAGAGCTAATAATTGAAATGAGTGATTAATGTTGCACAATTAATAAAAATATAAAAAAATATTGTGTTAAATGTAAATGTTTTAAGTTTTTTATTTGAAACTCTGAAGGATGTATCTTTCATTCTGGCACCGACTCAAAATAAGATTATGAACAAATAGTAGACAGTTGAAAATATGCACCTGATTATAAATATGCGTGAAATATAGTTAGGTAACATACTCAGTAAACATCCATTAAATCGAATATTTACCCAATTCTTTAGTATAAGACACGAACTGTCAATATCTTATTGTTCCGAGAAATTTTACATCAAGTCTAGTAAAAGCTTAGAAATAGAATTATTCCTCCATTTGCTTCAATTTGTTGTACCGCACCCTATCGTGCCTATATCGTTATTGATACACATGTTCTTGACGAGTAGCAATAAAAAAAAACTACTGCGACTGGAGATGGGTTCTGTATTCTGCAAATATTTCAATAACAGCTGTTGTGGTGTATATTTCAACAACAGTAATGTGGAATAAAATTTATTACAATTGTGATAAATTTTATTCCCCATTTATTTATCATGTAATAATTAAAAGACAAAAACTATGCCTTGACATAGTCTAGATCGGGAGACCTTGTACCGAAAAAAACACAAATAACTAGGTAAAAGATGTTTTTTTTTTCTTCTTTTAAAAATGTGTTACAGAGCATGGTTATAGGTGCTCTAGAAGACTTACCTTCGCCAACAACATCCATTTGAACTATAACCGTGTATAAATACCGATTGCATCCTGTTTTACCGTCCAGACTTCATAAATGTGTAAAGCTCTCCTAAAACCTAAAGCAAATCTCTTGTAGAGCCGAATTGTGTATATAGAAATAAGCTTACAATTGGCTAAAGAACTTTTTAGCTTAAAGCTGGTGATATAGAAATTGAAAAGAGTAACTTTGGCGTATTTTTATAAACGCATTGATGAGAGAGTATTTTCTAATTAAAGAAAATACGCCACTCATCAATGCGTTTATAAAAATCAAGCAACTCGTAAATCGTAAAATAATGAAAGCAATTATTAATATAATAAGGAACTTCATACCCCATTGGTCAACTGTCCTTTTTATATTTATTGATTAAAAGGTATTATTAATTACGTCGCAGTCTCGAAAATCAGATACTATTGCAATTATCAACACTTGAGTTTTGAAAGCAATTGCACGGCTAACCATGCAGTTGGTAAGTCTCAGAGACGAATTAGGGTACTTCGTGATATTAATTGGTATTTTAGAAAAGAAATCCTCCAAGTCTTAGCAAAACAACATAAAAAGAAACAATTAACCTGATGGACGAACCAACATCAGCACATTATGTCCCCAATGCTAGGTTTCCCTGGATGAAAACACTGTAGGGTCATTGAACCTCTACGTCGCACTATGTGGAGGTGCCTAAGAGAGCTTGGCCATAAATACATTTTGTAAAAATCGGCGCAGGTACTTGTATTATACCTCAAACTATAGCTAAGAAGTTGATCTACTATATTATGTATAAATTATGTATGTAACTAGTACTTTTTTATAGTAAAGAGCATCTAAATACGATGATTGAAAAATTATCACGAAAACATCATAATTTGTATTTTTTTCAGGATGATTTTCTAGTAAGCTAGCAATGAAAATTATACAAGTATTATACCATTTTAGAAAGCTTATAATATATACTTTTTTTGGTATACACAAATATGCTATATATTTATAAATATATTTACTAGAAATATTTATCTCATGACATATCATTTTTGCGTATCTGAAACTTTCAATTAGAGTTTTGACAGTTGCCGAAATTTGCCGAAGGTCTGTAAATGATGTTATTTGATAGGAAATTTAATATTTTTATACAGGAAGAAAAAAAAAGTTGCAACTTCATTGCACAACATAATGCTATCTATCATAACATGAAATAGTAATAATTTCTTAAAAATACGTGGGCGAATCTATTTGTTTTATTAGTTGATATAGGTTACACTTGTGATATATTATTAATTGCGGTTTATGTTTTGATAATGTATCGAGTATTTCTCACCATTTTTAGTTCGCCTACAAAATAAATTATCAATAAAACACATAGGAAACCGAGTAACCACATAATGATAAATAGTTTTTATTCCCATACTTTGCACACGTTTCAAATCAGTTATTTAATATAAAATAGAGCATCTGCATACTGAATAATTACATACTGTTTTTCGTTCGTTATTGTCGTTATTAAAAGTGTATCTAACCACCTACTCTCTCGCAATGAGTGAATTCCAATGTACCAGACGCGACCTATGTCTTGTTTTGATTGAAAGTGACGGGAATTATGTTGTTGCTTTAACAAGTTATATACGGAATAATTTTATCAACTTTTCTGAGGCAAATATCGCTAAAATTGTCGCGAGTGTACAAAAAAATCTTATTACGAACTTTCGTCAACGCTACACTAAATCTGGCAGAAATAAAGAAAAATTTTTAAAACAGAATAGCATGTGGTTGAATGCCACATTCACAGTAAATCTGGAAGATCCTACTTGTAAATCTGAACCTTCGACATCGACGTGGAAGCGAGGACGCCCTTCTAAAACCTACGAAGACAGTTCCGATAGAACACAAAGACGAAAAAACAAGGAGTTGCTTGAAACATGTGGCCTTGATTTTATACTGAATTCATATCTTCAAGGATTGAGATCTCAAGGGGAAACGGAAGAAGCATTCATTGTCGAAATTTTACGAGTATTACCCATAGATAAAAAAAGTGAAATACGTCAAAATCTTTTAAATGAACCGGCACATTTAACAGCGTACTCTAAAGATGAAGCTCTCAGTATTTTTATAGAGTTGGACCTTAACATGGCACAGTATGAAAACATGAGAAATTGCTTAATTGCGAAGAACTGCGTATTATTTCCGTCATATAAATCAATTCAGGAAGCTAAAGGAATGTGCTACCCACCAAGATCAAGCATAGAAATTAATAATATTACAGCAAAAATAAAACTGCAAGATCTGCTGGATCACACTATTGCAAGAATTTTGAAAATCAATGGTGTATACAAAGCTGGCAAAAAACATTTAATGCTGTATTCGAAATGGGGCTGTGATGGCTCAAGCGGACAAAGTGAATACAAGCAAGTCTTAACTGAAGAGGATGAGTTAATTTCTGACACAAATTTATTTATATCTTCATTAGTACCTCTGAAACTTGTTGATATTAATACAAATGAAACTTTGTGGGAAAACCTTGTTCCATCATCAGTAAGATTTTGTAGGCCCATTTTAATAGAATTTTCAAAAGAGACACCAGAGAAAACTACAAGTGTAGTTAATGAAATTATAGCTCAAAGAAACGCTCTCACAACAAGCTTAATCAATAAAAATGGTGAAAGTGTTGAAATCAAACACACATTATTTTTGACAATGGTTGACGGGAAAGTGGCTCAAGTTTTGTCAGAAACTTCATCAGGTGCTGTATGTACTATTTGTGGTGCAAGACCTACAGAGATGAACAATTTAGAAAAAGTACAAAATAAACCTGTTGACGAAAATTCTTATCAATATGGGCTTTCGACTTTACATTGCTGGATTAGATTTATGGAACTAATTTTACATATATCTTATAATGTAGGCTTTGAAAAATGGTCTGCTACAACGACAGAAAATAAAGATTTGAAAAAACAAAAGAAGACATATGTACAAAGAAGGTTCAGAGAAGAACTTGGTTTAAATATAGATAAACCTAAGCAAGGTTCTGGTAACAGTAATGACGGTAATACAGCTAGACGATTTTTTCAAAATTATCAGTGCACTGCAGAAATTACCGGTGTGGATGAGGAATTGATAAAACGATTTTATGTTTTACTTCAAGTTATGTCTAGCGGAAAAGTAATTAATGCTACGAAATTTGGACAGTATGCTTTCGATACAGCACAACGATATGTTAGTAAATATATGTGGTATTATATGCCATCATCTGTCCATAAAGTCCTAATTCATGGGGAAAGTGTAATTCGGCATTATTCAGTGGTACCTCTTGGACAGCTCTCCGAAGATGCCCAGGAATCAAGGAACAAAGACTATAAACGATTCACACTTCATCATGCTAGAAAATGCTCTAGAGTAGCTACAAATGAAGACGTTTTACATACACTTTTGTACACTTCAGACCCTTACATAACAAGTTTAAGAAAACCTTCCAATAAAAAGTCTATGGAACTTATAGATGAAGCTGTAGAGCTAGTAGAATAATATAATTCTATGTTATTTTCTTTTTCTTATTATATTTAATTAATAAGAGTAATTTTATGTGTTTATTTTGTATTAATTATAACATTTAGGTCACATTGTTTAAAATTAGTCGTAAATTTATGATAATTTTTCAATATTTCATGTTTTGTATTTTTTTACAATTATTAAATATATTTTTATATGCATAGACTGTATATTATTTTAAAGTACGTTTATCTCAGATTACCTAAAAAAAATCAGCTGTATATCTATAAAAACATGGAAGTTATAGATTTATGACCCGAAACCGACTCGATCTCCACATAGTGCGTCGGCCCGTTATTTGTATAGTCTCCGGCATATAAGTAGACCATGATTTTGAAATCACGTGACATGCGCAGTAGCAAGTTTAGGTACATTATTCACTACTGCGCATGTCACGTGATTTCAAAATCATGTTCAACTTATTTGCCGGGGACAATAAATAAATAAATAAATAATATTTATAGCCCGAATTGCCAAAATAGTGGCAGTAGGAGGGTTACATAACACGTAGAACTAATGGCCATTGGGGCAGAAAAGTAGTCGCCAACCACGGACCGGAAAAGGTAGTGGAGGCAGGTCCCCCACTCAGTAGACCAACGACCTGATGAAGGTCGCGGGAAGTACCTGGATGCGGGCAGCGCAGGACCGGTCATTGTGGAGATCCTTGGGGGAGGCCTTTGTCCAGCAGTGCATGGCATGAATATTTCAGTGTGAACATAAGTCAACCTACAAATAAATAAATATTGCTTACAGATCCAGCGGTAGTCAAACATTTGTATTGGTCGGAAGGGCTGCTATCAACATTCAAGGAAAATTACGCGCAAGATGCGTCCATGGATTTTCAATACTTTTGCAGCGCGAAGGGGTTTCTACGCACCTATCCAGGTATGTTATTTTTGAACAATTATTTTGGTGTTATAAATACATATAATCACTTTGTCTTCAGTGTAAATCTCTACGTTAGTTAACGTAAACATAAGTGGGGTTCTGTAATAAACGAAGGCAAAGTCACATTAAAATATGTGAACATGTAAATTAGGTGAGCATCATTACATGTGCCATTTTTTATGGTTTGCACGGCGCGGGCAAAATATAGAAAATCGTGCTTGTATAAATTCGTGAGGAGATATTCCAAAGTTCCGAATAAGTCTACGATTACAAAAAATTGCTTGTTCACAGCTGCGTTATGGGGCAGTATGTTCAAACTACAACTAGAGGACGTGGCTGACGTATACGATTGCCGTCTGCGATCGTGGTATGTGAGCGCAAGCGGCGCCCCTCGTGACATCCTTATTCTCTTGGACGCCTCTGGCTCCATGACCAACTCCTCAAACCAGGTCATTGCCGAGCAATTCACGCTGGCCATGCTTAGTGCACTAACCGATGATGACCGTGTCAATGTGCTTCGGTTCAACGTCAGCGTCAAGTCGCCAATTAGTTGTATTGACAACAAACTAGTACCGGTAAGAATTTTTTACTCGATTCTTGGATTTGATAGATACGGATCGCTACTCTTAGCGTGGCCAATCAGACTGGTTCGATATAGGGGACACAAAACTGTATCAGACCCGCAGAACTTATCAAATCCTATTACGACAGAATAATATTGACTCCATTATAACTATAATTATTATAACCGCTTTTTACATCAGCTACCTTATTCTTCACGTCAATTATTTTATAAAGAATAATTTTATAAAAAACACATTTATTTTATCCCAATTTTCTATAAGTATCTATATAAGTTACCGAAATGGACGTTAATAAAAGTTATAATTTTTGATAACATATATATTTTGGGAACGAACTCTAAGTACCTATAATATTAGCCGATAGATAATGAAAGATTAATTTATAATTACTCAATATAAAAGACACGGATATTACTACCGTAGTAAACATGTACATTGTTCTGAATTTCAAACAAGATGATTTGTATTTTCAAACTAATAATGTGATATGAGACTTTTTAGTTTTTACTCTTTCGCGCCTCTCATACATTTTAATAAACTTTAAACCATATTAACTTTCAACAAAATGGATAATAAACGCACGGTTTTTTCGGGTAATGAATGAGACTAATTTAACAGGTTCGACAACAGAAATTCCACAGGTAATTTTAATTTATTGGCAAATGAATTAGCAGCTATTAGCACAGGCATGTCACTATTTTAATACTTTTCTGACTGCGAAATCAGATGGAGAAAAGAAATCAACTTTTAAATCGAGCCCCTTTGTGCTTGGGAAAGCACGTTAAACAATTGGCCGTGGTAGCCATTAGTACAGGGTTCGCATGATGGTTTATGTATGGTCTATATTCCTGTTTTTATATATAAGGAAGGTCCGTGTCAGTGGAGACATTTTTAGCTGACGATGATACCGAAAAATTTAATTGTTGACAATTGTTGTGCCGTATAAAGACAAGCCCGCTAGTACTCTCATTCGATACGTATGATGGTATACCTTTTCGTGCTTTGAGAATACGGAAAAGCTAAAAACCGTATACATACCTATAATTATATAATAATTCAGAATTTTACTATAAAGTCGTAAAAATTAATACTAGTAATAGCAGCATTATATAACGTATTTAATGGACAAATGAGGCCAACCCTTATACGGCAGTTAACAAAGCAATAAATGTCAAATGATGACATTAAAAAAATATATTAATCAAACAAGACCATATAACATTGATTGGAATAATCTGAACGAGATATTTATTGGGATTGGTTAGCAGGCGAGGGTTAAGACAATCGTAAATATTATAAGTATTGGGTTATTGTAATTTACTTCTTGTTTAATCTTAGGCCAATTACGTGAACTCAGCAGCAATGATGTCAGAACTGAAGAAATTGAAGATGCAGAATAAGACAGATATGGCATATGTATTGAAGTACTCAGTGCGAATGCTGCAAAAGCAACGTGGAACGCCGGACCGCCCAGCTTCTTGCCAGCAGGCCATCGTGGTTGTCACAGACAGTATGGACTACAATTTTACGGATTTGATGCGCAAACTTGACCCTAGTGGACGGATCAGGCAAGTACACAGCGTAAGGAGGTAAACAGTTATATTTCATTATTTGTATATATACTTGTTTACGACTAGCATAATATTTGTTATTTTTTATGACATAACGATATATACGAGGTGTGGCTATTAAATAACGAGACTGACGCTACGGCGGAACAAGTGCGCATTCGTCAACCGTCATTGTCAGTCAGCTGTTTATGGGAAACCTTCTTTTTAGAATGCAGTTTGTCTCGTTTTTTTAACCTTCGCCGTTTAGTCATAACCTTCATTTCATAAGTGTTGTTTTATTGTTTTGCCGGAAAAAATGGTTAGTGTAATAATAGAACAAACAAATTGTTAATAATTTTCACTTCAAACTTAAAAAAACCGCAACTGAAACCTATAATTTATTGACAGAAGTGTATGGCAGAAATTGTTTATCGCGGGCACGTGTTTTTGAATGGTTTTAGCGTTTTCAAGGTGGCCGAGAAGACGTTGAAGATGACTGGCGGCCAGGTCGCCCTTCAACGTCAAAAACGGATGACAATGTCGAAAATTGCTAATTTGATTCGGTCTGACCGTCGATTAAGTATTCGTGCAATTACTGAAACTGTAAGAATTGATAAAGAATGTGTACGGCATTTTACATGAAAATTTGAACATGCGAAAAGTGTGTGCCAATATTTTGCCAAAAATTCTAACGTTTCCAAGTACAGTATCCCAGTATTAGAACAGCCACCTTACTCACCAGACCTTGCTCCATGTGATTTCTATCTATTCCCTACAGTAAAATCCGCATAAAAAGGGACGAGATTTGAGTCCGTGGAAGCTGTAAAAGAGAAAGTGGCAACAGTCCTGAAAGAGTTGACACAAGATGACTGCTTCCAATGCACTGTTTCCAACAATGGGAAATTCTCTTGGAGCGTTGTAGGGATAGAGAAGAGATGTATATTGAAGGTGACAATAAGTAATTATGTATAAAATAAAAATATTTTGTTTACAGCGTCAGTCTCGTTATTTAATAGCCACACCTCGTATATACAAGGTCATTATATAAACACCATCCAAATTTATAAATGATATTCTTTGAAGAGAGTTACGAAACAAGATTTTTTTCTTTTAATATCACTCAGTACTAAAATATTAAGTTAAGGCTATACAAAGTTATCCGAGGAAAACTACCGATTTACTGTCACAATCACGCTACGCACGGTGTTGGAGCAGATGATTACACAACCCCCGCCCCTCCCCCCGTATTTCATTGATACATTATGCTGCGCACGGGTTGTAGCAGATGACTACATGACCTCCCCCACCCCCCCGCCGCCGCCGCCGCTCCCGCTCCCCGCTCTCGCATATTTCATTAATACATAACAATAATTGTCATAAGTTCCAAATTTTTCCTTCATACTTGATCGGGCTTAGGACCGTCAAATTGCAGAAGGTATGAGTTGTTTTCTAATAACAGATAAAAACTTTGAACGTAAAAGTAAACCATACTTTTTGCAATAAGGCGTATTTAAAAAATCTGGAACAACTTAGGTACAAAAATTGGTTGGAGTATAGCAATGGCTGTGCAAGGCGTCTAGAACTTAAGATTTTTTTTGTCTCACTGAAACATACAAAACTAAGAGAACTATTAACAACAGAAACTAAAAAAACACAGGAATCGCATACGCAATACGAAAATCGGTATTAAAAAGCAATAAATTCACTGATAACACATTTCAATACTTTTCCTAGTCCTAAACATTAACATCGCTCATTTAATACTAATCCGAAGCCGGATGAAAAATAGAAAGAGTAAAATTATTATTAGATTTTATAATTTTTATGACTCACCCGGATTGCGAAAGGTCGTGGGTTCGAATCCCACCTTAGGGCTCGGAGACGTAGTTGTTTTTTCATACGTATTTTATATCTTATAGAAATATTGCATCATGAGTGCAAAAAATTAAATAAAAAGCACATAATTATAGCTGGTTCCATCTTAATCGATTGTTTAATATTTGTAAAAATATTACTTTCGATGTTGAACTCATAATAGAAGTTGAAATACGTTTGTAAAATTCGACACGTTTGCCAGCGTCTCGGTAGCTCAGTGGTCAGAGCACTTGCCCGGATTACGAAAGGTCGTGGGTTCGAATCCTACCTGAGGGCTCGGAGGCGTAGTTGTTTTTTACACACGTATTTTATATCTCATAGAAAATATTGCATTGCGAATGCAAAATAATTAAATTAAAAACATATTTTTTGAAGCCTAAACGCCCTGCACACCTTTGCTATACTCAAACCCAATAATAAATAAAAGAACCAATCATAATACACTTACATAAAGTTTGAAAACAATCGTTTTATGAGTACTTCATTAACTGTTCAAAATGTAGACCATTTCTCTCCAAACAGAGTCTTGCACGTTTACGAACATTGTCTTTAATTTTATTAAGCACTACAGTGTCATTTTTCACTTCGTCAAATGCACGGATTATTTTTATTTTTAAGTCCTCGAGGCTTTGGGCCTCCTCCACATAAACCCGCCGTTTAATTTCGCCCCACAAAAAAAAGTCACAAGGCGTGAGGTCTGGTGATCGGGGCGGCCATGGGACGGGGCCTCCACGACCGATCCAGCGATCACCATGTTCGGTGTTTAAATAATCGCGAACTGCGGCCGCATAATGAGGTGGTGCTCCGTCTTGTTGGAAATAAAACACGCGATTTTGAATAAGCGCGAGTGGTACTTCGTCCATAAAGTCGGATATTACAGTGCGTAACATATCAAGATACGTGCTTCCGGTCAACCGCCCTTCAATAAAGAACGGCCCCAGTACTTGGTTACCGATAATACCCGCCCACACATTTGCACTAAAACGCACTTGATGATGGTTCTCCCTTATCACGTGCGGGTTCCGGAACGACCACCAATGCTCGTTGTGTTGGTTATACAGTCCCACGCGAGTGAATAAAGATTCATCAGTCCATAAAATAACAGCACCAGGATGTTCAATCAGCCACTCACAAAAGGCACGGCGAGGCACGGCATCTGCTTCACCTAAAGACTGCACTTTCTGATAGTGATAAGGATGCATGGTTGCGGCGTTAAGTAATTTCCACACCGCGGGTTGACTTACGCCGAACCGTCTTGCTGCGTCATTCGTACTTGCTCTGGGATTTCGATCAAAGAAATCAAAGATTTCGTCTTCGATTTCAATTGCAAGTCTCCTTCTACCACCTCCTCGAGCGTGTGATGGCGTCGTAAATTGTCCGTGGTCAAGTAAGCGTTGATTCGCAGCTAAAATGGTTTGACGATTCGGTGTTGTAGCATTTACGAAACCACTGTTTCGAAGACGAGGAAGACTTTCAGCTTCGTACAGTGCACAGGCACCGTTTAAGCTTTCTCCACTTAAAATATAGCACCGTACCATCTCGTAATACTCGCGATTTGAATACATTTTGTTAGGTAGGTATTTATGTGATGTAAGCTCGCGGGAGCACAAGACGTACGTCGCGGGAGGTTCCCGCGTGACTGATTTCATTGCACAGGTGTCGCCACAACTAGGGTTGCCACCCGTACGAAAATACTTTATTTCGAATGATTTGATTTTTTTGGGATTTTGAAAATTTTAGTAGTACAGCTCGACAATAAAGAGTTGACAAAAAATATTCCGCAACTAATGTACACTTTTTGTTGGCAACACTTCCTTATCTGTCAAAACTGTCAAGAGGTTGACTAATTTTTTGCTTAGTTAAGAAGTCAATTGTTATTCTAGTGTGTTTTACGTGATATTTCTTTATCCTGGGTTTCATCATGAACAAAACCTACCGTATCGGTTCTCGCACAGAACAGAACTCTCTCTCGGAACAGATAGTGAATATGTTACACCGAAAAAATGTTTAAAAGAAATGATAGGTCAAAAAGAAAAATAAACGATTGCAGTAAAGTATAAAAGTACGTGGGAAAACGGACATGGTGATTGGTTAATTTATGATCCACAGAACGAATATAATGGAAAATGAAAATTGTGTGGAATTACAATTGCTTCAGTATAGGAGTAGGACAAGTAAGAAGACAAATTTTCTTTTTCTGTGTGTGTGTGTGTGAATTGATATGGTTGCATTAAATATCCAAACTAAACTATGCTATGCTAGACTGTAAAGATGCTGTGTTTGCAATTGTTTAATAGAAATACTAATTTGATACAAACTGCAAAAAGCAATAAAAAATATGCTTTTAAACATAATGATAAAGGAAAATAAATTGTACTTTATTTTCATACTATGTACTTTTTTTTCTTACCTATAATAACCAGTGTACTTTAACTACAAAAATAAAAGGTGGCAACCCTAGCCACAACCTGCGCGCGCAGCCACGATCGCGGCTCGCCGCATGCGCTTCGAGTATTTAAATTGAGTAAGTCATTGTTCTAACTTTTTGCAAGTTATAAAAACATCGACTTCAAAGTTATTACGGTTTTCGGCAAAAACAAACAATATTTTATTTCCCTTCATTGTTCTAATAGAAATAGTAGTATTTATAAGGCTATTGAATTATTGATTTTTATTTTTTTCTTTTATGAAATAATCAAAATTTACTATTTCAACGTAACATAACAAATTTACGGTAAACATTATTATTTTAATTTTATACAACTGTCCGTTTTGCAATAAATGGAAAAAAAATATTGATTATTTTTCCTCTTTTAAACATACAGGCAACAGTATTTTTTTAATTATTTAGCAAGAAATGGTTTAATGCGAAACAAATTCAAATAATTAACAAATTTAAATTGTTAGAATGACATTAATTAATACAAATAAATGAATCGTGGTCAAAAAGTGCACTACACATGTGGACTTATACTGCAGGCAACCGTATTATTGGACTTTTCATTCTTTTTCGAGGTCCAGCTTCAAAACGGTAAGTTGTATAAAAAAATTGTTCAAACAAAAGTCGTTGACAAAATCCTAAGGAACAACTTTTACATTTACATTTTTGCAATAAAAATGTATTTTCAAGGTGAAAAATAAAAAAACACCGTTTGAAGACTTTGGCGCCACCTACTGTGTGCATTTGTTGGTGTACGGGATTGCAGCAATGACATTTTTTGTAGATTTTGACGTCCTCTACATTTTATAATCAATCGATTTTTCTGTGAAATGCATACATTCCGAGAAAAATGCATTTCAAATTTTTTTGGCTCGTTTTTGGAGTTTGCAAAAAGACGCACCAAGATGGCGCGTGGCCACCTTCAAGGTAGATAACTAACACCATTTTACAGCAAATAAAACAACTTTCACCCATTCGGCAATTTTCTCACTCAAACGATTTTTTCTTCGACAGATTGACTTTCTAACAACTCAATTTTGGAAAAAGAAAGTTACGTCGTTCTTTCTTACTGTACCTCGGCATCAACACCCCGCGACCCCACCCCGCTGTTTCATTCAAAACATTTCGGCCGTGTTTGACCTTTCGGGCGACCTTTCTTTTGACCAGTAACCAGCTGTTGTAATAATTCGCTCGGACAAAATAATATTGTTGCGGAAATTTTACCTACCAATTTTTTTTCATAAATGAAGTGTTTGAATGATATCTAATGCCTAAAAAAAATTTGGATGGTGTTTATAAAATAACCTTGTATATAGGTATATACAAGTCAACTTCATATTCAGTGCAAACTTGTCAAGATCGGCAGATGTAAAGATGCGAAGTATCGGCAGTATGTGTGAGCAAATGGTTCTTAAGGCAATGTGCGTCGACATAAGTTTAGTGTTATTGTGAAAACCTATTTTTGCCAATTATTCCGAGTAATTAATGCTGCCTTTTGCCTGTTTACATATAAAGTGAGTGTCAATTCTTCACGACGATTTTAAAAAGGAAAAAAGTGATATCGCTTGCAGCGGTACTTATACTTTACAGAATATTATTAGGTCTTAAAATCCAGGAATTGTAGAAAAGCGCCTTTGATTTTTTTTCCAAACGCGTAAATGTTTTACAACGGATTCCTTACTTGCGATATTCTCTCTAGACATTTTTTTTAAGAAGTTAAGTATTGACAGTGATCAATTCATTGGCTACAATGATGTGCAAATTGTGGAGTGTGTTTAACAAACCCGATCTGTCCGTCGTCGAAATAACTTATTAAACTAAAGTAGATCAACTAGTCTCTCCAGATCTTTGGCAAACAATCATAGTTTAGATCGCCTTTTTGATCGCACCGGTATGACAATGAAAGCAGACTTCCATATCTTAGGAACAGATACCTCGGATAATGACCGATTGGATAGCGGTATCACTATATCGCACATTTCACGATAAAAGAATATGAGTGAAATTTGGCTCACAAATAATTGCAAGATGATGAGTATCGTTGACAATAATTTTCTACATTTAAATGAATTTTTTTTATGGGATACTTGCATATAATTTCTATTTAATTCTGACATTTCGACTTCTTTCGAGAAGCCGTGATCACGGCTCCTGTGTGATTTGCGCGAAAAAACTAAACAATTTTCCATTTACTGATTAACTCAACTATATGTTCGAAGGAATTCTTTACATAAACTGATATTAACTCTCATACCTACGTCGATGTCTAACAGTTATCGTAAATTATAAAAACGAACTACATACAGATTAGATAGATTCGTTACTAAGTAAAGATATAGAGATAATATTGTTACGTGCTAGGGTTCGATAGATTTGGAGAGAAAGACCTGCTGACTCTTTTGAAGACTTTATTCACAAAGCACTAGGTCCAACACAAAGCACTAGGTCCAAACACTAAGCACTAACAATGTCCTAGGTCGTAGCCAAGTCGTAGGTTTCACGAGTATCACTCTTGATCACTGGTTTTCACTTCGAAGTCGCCTCGAAGGTAGCTCAAACTGAACTGACTGGCTCGCCTCTCTGCGGCTATTTATATGGGCCGAGACGAGCCCCAGACCATTCCAGTAAGTTCCTTTCTGGAACGTACCCGACTCGCGCGAACGTGATCGGCCGTGTCTGGAAAGTTCGCGCATGTACCCGGTTTTCGAGACTATACTTCTATGTAGCTCCGCGCTCGTTTCTTTGCGCTTTGTGTGTTCGTAACAATATTCTAATTTATAACAAGCAAATCCGTGATGGATCTAACTCTGAAATGGTTTTATGAAAAATATGTTACATAAATGATTGGTTGTAGTTTTATATTTTAAAATGTTAATGTATTTCTAATAGTGAGTTATTATGATCCGATACTCTGCAACTGATAACTGATAAATTAAAATCCCAACTGATTCCTCTACATTGCAACTCCCAACGAATCCCCTCGTGTATATCTAAGAAAGCTAACGTAAGTAGATACAGCAAAAAAAAAGTTTTAAAATCAAATATTCTATAATTAAGAGATTTAATTTTTTTATAATTATCACAAATAATCACACAAGCCCTCACAACTTTTGACTAATTGATATCTTATTGGAGCGGAGCGAACGAAGTGAGCGAAGCTCCCATGGATCAGCTTCAATGACGAAATGTCTGTTACGCCATAACTTCCCGAGTTCTTAACCGATTTTAATATTTTTTGTGTGGAAATGAATCAACAGGTTTAGGACCAGATGTGACGGAGCCCGAATTTTGAAATTTTCAAAAATTCCCATCGAAAAAATAGTTATTTGTTCAACTAGAGAGGAAAGTTGTTTTTTTCAAGCGAGTGCTAATTTTGAATCCCGAGTAAGCGAAGGATTCTAATAATTGAATCACGAGCGTCAGCGAGTGATTCTACATTAGAATCCTGAGCGTCGCGAGGGATTCAAAGGCACGAGATGGAAATAACTTTTCTCTCGCGTGACACATACTACTTTTCACCTTAGCAGTGAGAACATTATTAGAGATATAAATCAAACAATATGAATTAAAATGAAACCACATATATTTGCAAAAACTAAGTATCTATTAAAATTTAAAATTACAGTTATTGAAAGTTACATTTTGAAAATGTATAGTTTTATTAGGAAGTGACACCGTGGAGTTTGCGATTTGATTTTGACTCGAGTCCGTATTTTTTGACATTTAATAAATCGAATTTCGAATGACGTGTTTCGTACATAATGATAATTCGTAGCATTCTAAATTCAAATCAATTTTCCTCACTCAGTGAGGGAAAACGCATTTCCCTCACTCTTTTTAAGCAGGGAACACAGTATGTTTGAGCTGCTAAGGTGAAAAAAATATTTTCTTTTTTTAGGTATTACGCTCCGCTCAAATATATGGTGCTAGCGTAGCTTTATGCTTAGCGACAGCATCGCCTAGTTATAAAATAAAGTTTTTATTAAGATAAACTTTAAATAGATGAAATAAAGAATGTTTTTTTATTCAAGATGCGTTGCTAAGGATTACATTAAATTACCTTATTTCTTAACTGATATAATAATAATATTTACATTCACCAATTAGCCTAGCCCAAAGTAAGCACTATTAAGCTTCTGTTATGGATACTAGTGTAACGGATTAAAATACATATATGATACAAAGATATGTAACATCCATTGAAATATATATAAACACTTATGACTCAGGTACAAATGCTCGTATTTTTCATACAAACATCTGCCCCTTTCGGGATTCGAACCCAGGATCGTCGGTGCGAAAGGCAGGATCGCTACCGTTGCACCAAACGGTTGTCGGAAAAGATATGGTAAATAAGTCCATATTTACCTAAAACAATGGAAAATTAAAAAAAAAAACATATTGTAACACTAATAATTTAAGAAAATGAAATTTTAAAATACCGATTTATTTTTAATTGCAAACATTATACATTATTGATGGCATATAATTTCCTGGAAACGAAATGCAACTTTATAAAGACAAGCTCACAAAACTCTAAGTGTTTTACAAGCTTACAAAAAGATGTGAAACCAATCCAAAAAGTACATTATATGAGAATTTTACCTCAATTTTCCTTATTAGTTCCTTATACACAAAATATTGGAATCACAATATAATTTACAATCTTGAATCTTTTAAATAATCTTTTAAACAAAAATTATGTTGAACCAGAAATCGATCCCCTGACCCACTGTCTCATTCATTTCTTTCTTAACGGACGATATTTAAATTAACAAAAGAAACTTCCTAATAAAAAAATCAAATGTCAATTATATCTCGTATAAGTTACCATACAATCATTCTTCAAACAAAATGTATGCGGTTACAAAGTTACAACAGCAACACTGTGAAATAACTATTATCATCCAATTTCTAAGTTGAATTAATAGATTAAAATAAAGATTTTAGCATGTAAAAACTGAACTAAAACTGTGTAACCATAATTTATTCAAACAAAAGCTAATTCTCGCATTATTTATTCTTTAATTTAAACGCAGTAGCAAAAATTATTCTCTCACTGAAATGAAAATCAATCACGACATGGAAAACATTAAATACTTAAAATATGTATTTACTCAATGACACAACTACAACGCTATTCAATTTAACGCTTTATTTCAATTGTACGCTATTCAAAATTACTTAATGTAAAATGTTGTTATTTAGACGCTTAGATATGCTTTAATTAGTGTAGAAACAATAAATGGCCTAGGATAGCAATAACAGCCCTTATAAATGAAATGTAGACGACCGTTTGGTGCAACGGTAGCGATCCTGCCTTTCGCGCCGACGGTCCGGGTTCGAATCCCGGTAGGGGCAGATGTTTGTATGATGAATACGAGCATTTGTACCTGAGTCATGAATATTTATGTATATTTATATGAATATTACATATCTGTGTATTATATATGTATGTTTATCCGTTACCCTAGCATCCATAACACAAGCCTTACAGTGCTTACTTTGGGCTAGGCTAATTGGTGTGAATGTAAAAAAAAAAATGTAAAAAAAATATATATATGTATATATATATATATATATAATAAAAAATGGTACAGCAAGTAGGGATCGATAGCCAATAGCTGAACAACAACGATATATTATGTCTAGAGATTTGATTACAATTTATCCGATAATAAAATTAAAATAGATTACTATAATCTATATTTTTAAAACAGTTTAGCAAATAAAACATTTAAATATTATGATATTACCAAAACTTCAAAAAGAACGAAGCGTGAAATGAAACGCACCGTGGCCGAAGTATCCACGCCAAGAATATTAAAAAGTGAGGCCTACCCTCACTTTTTAATACATACATTTGCTATAATTTGTATGAAATTTCAATCCATTGGAAAACCGTGACAACGATAACGAGTAATGACCTAAAATTCTAAACTTTTTTTGCAGCAAGTTGCTAACAGTTTAAAATGATCAATTGATCAGTTGAATGTACCACTGTAAAAATAAGCTAGTAAGTATTGGGATATCAAGTGGGAATAAATGATTCATATTAATTCTTGACCCTCTATATATGAGATCCGATTGGAAGAAAAAATATTATATTAATAAACGCATCCGCCGGAAATCGATTGCAGGAGATCCGGTGGTAATAACTCCAAATTGAGACCGTAGAGTTAATGGTAGGTGACCCAGGGTCTTGTAATAGCAGGCATTATCGTGCGTTAAACTATTTAAATCACATTCATCAATTAACCGATTATTTAAGGTAAGATTATTACTAGGTTTTGATAAATATAGTGATTTTGATAACCGGTTAATAAAAGAACGTAATTTCGAAACCTGCGCTACCAGATATGAGACTTAATTCAATTCAAATTCTCTCAACAGAGGGTTTATTCTGTCTTTACTAATTTACTAAATAAAGCTTAACCGATTTTAAAATTACATACCATTCGTATATTTTGATATCAATTTGAAAACATTACATATCATTGTAGGAAATGACTGAACTGACTGTATTGTTTGATGTTGGATTTTATTCGTTAAATTATCCTAATATAAAACATAACATTTTCTAGGTTATTTATTATGTGGCTACATGATCCATTTGGGTTGCGTGACAACACGCTGCAGTATGGACAGTGGGTGAGCTGCGACCGCGATGGTTATTTTGCGGAACTAGTGACGATCGCGGATGTCACACAGCAAGTTGTTAAGATTTTACGCATCCTGGAGCGACCACTCGTTGCACAAAGAAAGGAACGTCTTCGAGTCTTCAGCGACGTATATGCTCACATCGAGGTAATATCGCGTATGCTTAAAAAAATCATTTTCCTAAGCATTTTAAAACAAACAGTGCAACAGAGAGATAGTAACTTCTCTGGTTCTGTGTGCAAAGAGTATTCATACTCGTTACTTTCGTATATAAAAATATCATTTGTTGAACGTAACATTACACTTACATTGATAATTATATTTAAGAGATATCTGTTATTTTTAGATATTTTTTGTATTGTTATTATTTTAGGATCCGAGAAGGGGAGATTATTATTGGCATCAAAAAGAGAATGACGAACAATTGTATCGCTACAAAGAGCTGAGGAAAGATAAGGCAAAGCTACTCAACGACACGTATAAACACCACATGCACCAAGAGAGCCTCGTAAGTAAAACGAAGTAAGAGTATTTACTAGGTATTTTCAAATTAAAATATAGAGATATACTTACTCTGATTACTTAAGATAATACACTTTTTGGAATAATAAAACTAAACGTGACTCAACTTTAAAAAAAACGTCACAAAAGAAATTTAGAAAACCTGTATTTTATATTAATTTATAAACATTTGCATTTCACAATGATATCACGGTTATGAGAAAAACAGCAAACTATCGTCACGTACTGGTACATAGGACTTATCACCATATACACAAATTCCGTTATACAATGACAAAATAAAACATACGGAGAAGAGCAACTCCGCAATACTGTTGGAGTGTCAGATCATATGATCTGAGATTGGGGCATTTGCATGATCTCAGAAAACTACATTTCACTTGTACTCTGACTGCAAAGTCATGATCACGACCAATATAGTTTTGTAATATTAAATTATTATAAGTTTTAGTATTACGAATACACCTAATTCAAGACTGTTCGAGCCATTTATTCTTTGTATTTTTTGTCTACATCTATACTACTATATACATCTGTGGGCTCTGTCTGTACATATAAATTTTTCTGGACTTACTTTTTTTTGTATGTATGTCTATCTCTATGTCCTTCTTTAAGTCAAGAACGGGTTGACCGATTTCGATGAAATTTGGTATGGTAAGAACATGTGATTGCGCAAATAATAGGCTATATCATATTGGTAAAAACCTTATAGTCCTAACTAATACTATAAATACGATAGTGATTTTGTTTGTCACACTTTCACGCCTTAACTATTCAATCGATCGTCATGAAATTTTGCATAAGCACACTTGGCAGGGGTACAGAAAAGTACATTGGGTACCTTTTATTTAGAAAAAAGTAATATTTCCGAGGAATAGAAATATAACTTTTAATCGGTAGTCTCCATTCACACGAGTGAAGCCACGGGTATAAGTTAGTTTATTTATAAAACCTGATTTTATACTAGTACCAGCCAAAGCTGCTTGTCTCACCGAACATGGCGGTAACTTTACGAAATACCCATAGTGACAGTTAAAAAAGAGATCTATTTATGTTTCTTGCAGAGAAAACCTATAATGCGACAAAGAAATTATTTTTTGACCAACTATAAAACTACAAAATAAGTCTATTTGAATCACGATGTTCATAAGTTATTTTACTTAAATGATTTAATTTATTTAGTCTTACAGATAATGGTTTTTTTTAGGTGAAATATACCTATAATCTATAATAGACTAGCAATGTGACTTGTAAAATATTTAATATATTTAAAAAAAATATAACATTTTTCGGATCACAGAGAACTGTAAAACCGTGTATTGACACAAAAAACATATTTCTATATGAACATAACTGAAAGATATGTTTTTACATTTTATGCGAACTTTGTTAATTTATATGAGGTTTATATCCTTACATCGTACTGCAGTTTCGTAGAAAATCTAAAACTTGTATATTAAATAAAATATTTTAGGATCAGCAGGGATGGTATTACGAAGGTGTAGATCGCAACTATCGCCTACAGATAAGCGTGTCGATACCAGTGTTTGAGAACACTACTTTTGAAGTAAGTCGATATTGTTATTTATTCTTTATTTTTTATTTTTATACGTCTTATTTTATTGTATGACGACCGTCGAGGTCGAGGGACTCGCTCATGGTAACGCCACTTCGAGGTCCTGGGTTCCATCCCCGGGCGGATCAATATAGAAAACGATTTTTTCTGTATTAGTTCGCGTATGGGCGTTATGGTATCATTATTGTTTCTGAATTCCAAATACTATAAAATAAGCGAGCTTAACACGACACGAGACACGACTTAGACACGAGTTCACACCCTGCATACGTTTAAAGTCAGTTCATTCTAACTTGTCCTATTTTGTAAACAATCTTGGCACAACTTTTTAACAAAATCACCCATTTAAAAATAAAATAATAACAAAGTCAATAATCTATTATAATAAATCGTTATTATAGATTTAAACCTATTGAATCTAGTTATCAGTTGATTTTTAATGATGAATTTTCAATAAAAAAGAGTGCCAAGATTGTTTACCAAATAGGACACGTTAGGATGAATAGACTGTACGTGTTCGTGAGTTAGTAACGAGAATCAGTAAATCCCAACCCCAAAATGATATACTCGTACCTACATGGACTTACTAAGGTTAAGAAACGATAATTATGGTTTTTGCGTCATTTGAATTGAATTTGATATCAATAAACTGTTTATCTACCAGACTATAGTTGTTATTTTTCTTGTTAAGATTAATTATACTCATATTTACCCACACCGTATATGCATATCTAGAGAATTATTCATATATCTTCTTTATAAAAAATTGATATGTTGTTTTTCGCAGAATATAACTATCCAACTGGCTGAGGTAAGTGGAACTGTTAATATGGTATTGAGTAACAAACATTAACGAAAATATTATGCAGAAATTTGCAAATAGCTCGTAAGTTTCATTAAGCTAGCTATGATGATAGAATATTTCTTAATCTTATCCATATCTCTATTTCAGGAAGACCCGAGGAATGCAACGCGTACGGTAAACATTAAAACAATTTTTAATATTTTTTTAAATGGGACTTTTAATATAAACAATGATTTCATGCATGATTCAGATACTCTTAATGGTGAAATAATTTCGTGTGTTCATCTGTATTATGTCTATATATCTAAAATGTCTATTAATTGTTTTAAAGTTGGACAATTCAAAATGCAAACTTTAATAACTTCGATCTTCATTAAACTTCATTCTTTTTTTTTACTGTCTGAAAATTGCAGTTAAATTCAAAGAGTTATGTCGTTATGAAACGATAGATTAATACCATCTTTCAAACGTTCTATCCATTTCCATTTGAAATATAGATTCAAAATTCTTATAATTTAGACTACGCATATTACACAGCCTAGAATTTTCTAATGTTCTTTGATTGTTACTATATTTAATTAGGTACTACAATAGGAATAGTCTTACATGTAATTGTGTTCACTTAATCCATTCGAATCCCCTACTGAAATAGTTTGGATTTTTCGTTCACGTGAATAACCTTATCAATAATGATCCTAATGGATTCAATGGCACTGTTAAATAAAAACTCTATTTTTATAATAAAACCGCCTTGAAAAGGCTTGAAAAACAAAAACAACTCACACACATACATTAAAAACATACACATACATAAAACAATAAAATTCGCGTGGTTACAAAACTACCCAGAATAATATTATATCAGTTGTATTGTAGTTTATTATACACTACCATTGCCTCTCAATTCTTTGAATTTTCTTGGTAATTTGCAATATTAGTAATCTTGGTTCACTATAAGAGTTAAGTATATATCATTTTATTTTATACTAGCGACCCGCCCCGGCTTCGCACGGATGCAATGCTCTACTATATTATGCATGTATTATACATATAAACCTTCCTCTTAAATTACTCTATCTATTAAAAAAACCGCATCAAAATCCGTTGCGTAGTTTTAAAGATTTAAGCATATATAGGGATATAGGGACAGAGAAAGCGACTTTGTTTTATACTATGTAGTGATAAATAGTTAAATTTTTATAACTGTCTATAGAAATGCCCATTAAGGCAATACAAAGAAATACACGTGCTTGAAAAGCCCAAACGAATCACGTAGGAAATTTCAGCAGGGGATTTTAATGGATGGGAAATTTCCAAGCTAAAGTTTTTTTATATTTTCTTATGTCTCATGGAAGTACCCCGTAAATCGACTGCTGGGAGTTGCCGGTGTTGACATTCCCATCGATCATCTGAAGCTAATCCTACCTTATCATCAGGTAACCAAAATAGTAACAACATCTTAAACTAAATACTTACGCTTTAATGTTTCTTTACCGCCTGCATCTACCAGAGACAATGATGATGTAACAAAACTTGTTCGCTACAGTACGACCTCTGAACAAGATAAGACCATAAAATAACAATGCAATCCATCCAGACTTCACTCAATGTATCGTGTCCTATACTATTGATGCTCATAGTTCCACAACGTAACAACTCTACGTGTTAACTACGAAAAATGCTACGTTGTCTTAAACATTATTCTGCAGACTTGATATTTGAATAAAGTATTAAAAGTAAGGAAGATTTAAGTAACTAAAATATCATTTATTTTTAATTAATTATTATGTGGAGGTTCATCACATTCAGGAGTTGGAAGCTCATCAACCTATTTACACTTTGACATTTGCATGTAACATATGTCACTGTGGTAGAGATCATTTCAATTTTAGAGTCTATAACTTGAGATGGTCTTGATCGTACATATGTAATTATGTACCTCGTGCATCAAATCAATAAGATCGTATATAAGATAAAATGATATTAAACAGGCATATTGACTTGAAGTTAGGAAAACCCTCAAAGACATCATAAGAAAGAGATACGAGTAAAATTAGAGGGTAGATAGTATAATTAAAAATTGAGGTTTAAGTGAGAGACTTGGAGACATAGAGGCATAGTTATGAGCTTAGAATATATTTATATCCAATTCATAGCACTCAGAAAAGGGGGAAGTGTGAGAACTATATATATTTTAGGACTTCAAAACTTTATAAATTTTAAATTATTACGAAGTCGAGAAATGTGTACTTATACTAATAGCCAATATTTGGTGTACAGTTGGGCCCTGCAGGAACCTTATTTTTGATCGACCATCGCGGAAGTATCGTTTTACATGATAATATGAAACCATTGGTGAGTGTTTTATCAAAACAGTTTTTTTGTCGTGTAATATATTTTACATTTAACTTCGTCGAAAAAGTATTTTCCACATTCCACTTAGAAGCTTACTTGACGTTTTAAATAGAATAGAGTTCAAGTCTTTTTATATGAAAAAATATATTTTTCAAAAAAATATTGCTATTCTATGTTTTAGAATATCTGCATAACAAAAGTCAGTGATTTCTTTAAAGATTTTTTACTGTCTCATGAAAGTTTATTGGAATTGGTTGTAGCAATTGGACGCCTATAGAGAGAAATAGACGATTAGCCCCGTAACCTGATTTGTGACCCAATAGCAGAGTTTTTCAAGAGGGTTTATTAACGCGTTTAAAGGGATGTTTGTATTATTTAAACAATATATTTTAACACGATTGTCAACAGTTTGACGGCGACATTCTAAAGCCGGGATATCGTACTGTGGATTTTTTGGATCTGGAGCAACCAGCGGCTGCTCATGAGCCAAGAGATTACCCCGCAGATTGGAAAGAGGTATATTACAGTGCAAAAGAAGATAATAGTTATTTGTTATGCAAGGCTGCAAAGTTAAGATTTGGCGCGAGTTACCTCTATTGAAACCTGAGCTAGCGAAGGATTCTAGGATTCACTACGCTAGGCCTCGCTATGCTCGTGCTTCAAAGACAGAATCCTAGGCGTAGCGAGGGTACGAGACGCTAAAAACTTTGCTGCTTAGCGAAACACAAAATTTTCACCTTACTGAAAATTTTTAGGTGTAAGAAAAACATATTAAATAAAATGGTAAGTTGGTTTATTTAAATTTAAAATTAAAAGTAAAATTGCCACAATTAATAATGTTAAATATCATTTTTAATTGGTTTCTATTAAATGTGATTTGACTAAAAATGCCATAATCACTTTGACAGTTCTTTTGCGGATTGGTCCGAAATCCGTGTATTTCATAAGTTATGAAATCTCACCCACCATACATATAAAATTCTTATAATATAATATTATATTCCAAATAATATTTATTCTAAATCAAAATGGAGTATTATAGTATTAATTTAAATAAGAATAAAATGTAACTTATAAAGACTATAATGACGATTCGGAACGTACATGTTGTGTTTTTCTTTGAATAGAATGGTTCTAATTTTAAAACAGTATTCCACGCTAGCGGATAAAATGCTTTTTTCCACGCAGAAATTGAATGACCAAACCAAACTTTTCCGAGCATGTGAAAAAGTAATTAATTTAATTGCTTTCTTTTTACCATTAATTCCAAGTTTAAAAGCTGGTGTAATCATGTCCTAAATAAAAAAATTACAAGCATTAAAACTTTAATTAACTCTATCGTATCTATATACGTCCGGTCTATGTACTGCTTTTGCAGGACTGCGATTTCGGGTGGGATTCGAATCCTGGCAGCGGATATGTTTATAAACTAATTATATACGTTATTTAGTTTGCACAGTACTAAGCTATGTTTAGCTTGAGGCTAAGAGCTACTAATGATCGCCTAAACTTTATTAACTTATGATGTTATATAATAAGTTTTTAATAGAAAAATACTAAAAAAATCAACTCTGCTCACAAGTCGTGTTGCTATAAAAATATCTTATTAACTTTCCTTAATAACATTATAAAACTCACTAAAATGAGTCTCACCCGATAAAGTCAAAAGTAATTTCAGTTATTATCAAGCCATCACATTTCAGCAATAATGCAACACTTTCCATAGTGCTTCTGTTAAGCCACTCTTTCAGAGGACTGTAAGACGTAGTACTATTAAATATTCTGCGTTTTTAGTCTTAAACATGATGAAATACTGAGTTTCTTTAAAGCCGGTTGCACGCCGGTTGCAGGATAGTACTTGTTCCATTGTAACAAGATTCAAAAGGACGACAATAAATGCGAGTAAAGTCCTAATAATTTTCAACCGGCGCGCATCTACAACTATACCCATGGTAAAAGACGTGTTTTTCCATTTCAGTTTCGCAAAACTTTAGTAATAACCCGCCCAAAAGGCAGTCAGGTTATGTCCGGAAAGAATGTCTACGAGAACGGCATGAGAGCTACCATGGAGTCAAGAGAATACCATTGGAGAAGAGTAGTTGATCACTACACGGCAGTAGTGGTCCTTCCCCCGTATGGAACCAGACACGCGGCTACTGAAAGCTCATTTACACAGCAATTGGCCCAAGAAGCTCTGAAGACTTTAAATAAAGGAGATTTCGCAGTTCAACCTGATTGGTTAGTTAATGTCACAGGAATATAATACGTTATCCTCCAATTAACATTTGTTCAATAGCCTCTATTTATTACGTTCTAATATCCTTTAAATATGTAGATTGATATTCGAATACTCTGATTATATTAGTTTTTTTATAGTACGACCGTTTGGTACAACGGTGGCGATCCTACCATTCGCACCGACCGACGGTTTGAATCCCGGAAAGTGCAGATGTTTGTAATATGAATACAAGCATTTGTACCTAAGTCATGTACATATTTCTATGAATATTACATATCTATGTATAATATATATATATGTCTATCCATTACCCTAGTATCCATAACACAAGCCTTACAGTGCTTACTTTGGGCTAGGCTAATTGGTGTGAATGTAAGAAATATTTATTTATTTATTATTTACCTGTCAATTCACATAGACTCAGCATCACGAGCTAACCATGGAGCTTTGGATTTAATGTAAAAAACATTTTACCAATTTTCTTTGAATTTAGATGCCATCATTAACTTCATCATATTTGTTAGCTACAAATGGTCTTCATTGTCTTATTTGCCGCTCTTTTATACTAACCTATTAATATGTAAGTACTAATTGCCTTTTATCCTTGTTGCACGGAAATAAAAAAGAAAAAATTGGTATTATCTACATAAGCTATACCAATATTAAAATCGGCACTATCAATTGTATGATTTTTCAATTGTTATATATGGCTTGATAAACACATGTGATTAGTAAATCACATCATTGATAGGTTTTTGATTCGATGATACGTCACGCGATAAGGTCAAACAATATGTATTATACATGGATATTATCATCAACAACTTTCAATGCATTTAATACCTATATTAAATGAAAATAATAAAAAACCGTTGTGTGTACTTATGCACGCACGAAAGAAGTTATACTTCTTTATCGTTACTAAACAAAGATAACTAATATTATAATTTTATATAAATTATTGTGAAATATCATATATAATTTAAAATCACGCACATTCATAATTAGCGGCCAACTTCATCCTGCTGGTTTATTCTATGTCGCTTTTGCGGCCAACTTCAACATGATAATTTTGTGTCACAGTGATGCGCGCGCATCTTTAAATTTCAAAAATACGTAAAACCTTTTACTAGATTACCTATTTTATTAGATCTAACCACGTGTCTTAATGTGTGTATCAAGCCTACAAATCGAGATCTCTGTCAGTATCTGTAATAAATATATTTTACTTTTAGTGTATCATCTATTCTTTTCCTCTTTCTAACCTCTTTCAAACTTTCTCTGAAGTTAATACAAGTTTGCCACAAGGTCAAATTATGCCCCTATCGTATATACCTTCAAGATTCAATAGGCTACTTATTCAGCTTTATTCCATGTTTTAAAATACTGAAGATCACAAATTGTACCAATTATATACTCTTTTAATTACCTAAACACTCAATAAAACTTGATTATGCCTTTTTGATTTTTTTAAATAATAATATTATAAATATATCATACATTCACACAAATATATAGGCCTAACCGAAAGTAAGCACTGTAAGGATTGTATTGTGGATACTAGGGTAATGGATAGACATACATATACATTAATAAGAAATTTTAATAGAGATATATACAAATTTATGACTCAGGTGACTCAGCTCGTATTTCTACGTCGTAAAAATTAATTGTAATTTTTAGTCTATTCGTAATTCTTATTATCAAAATCGGTTTCTGATCTTAGGGTCATCTAAAAAGAGAAATTTTCCGATTCACATTTTGCCGTTGACAGAATGACAAGAAAATATCTCACTTAATCTTGTCATCCCGTAAGATGTTAAAATTTTCAAGAAGGTCCTCACTTCACCCCGAGTATTAATATCTAATAGACATTTGTCTAAATACGAACATACTTATATCGACATCGACTAAAATGTATATCGATTTTATCATTTCAGTATAATAAATAGATAAATATTAGACAACATCGCATACATTATTCTGAATCCAAGTAGATGAAGCATTTGTGTTATGGAATTCAATAACAACAATGGTACCACAATGCCCAGACCCGAGCCAATGCAGAAAAGTTCGTTTTCTACATTGACCTGGCCGGGGATAGAACCCGGGACCTCGAAGTGGCGTTACCAAGAAAACCGGTACCACTCGACCACGGGCCCTGATATATTCGAATTCAGAGCATTCGAAAATAAATACTAGTTCGATGCAGACGCTAAGCATAAAGCTTTGCAAGCACCATACATTGGAACGGAGCGTAACACTAAAATAAATAAAAAAAAATCTAAATTGTTTATTAAATTTAAAAATTCCATGAAAACTTTCAAAAAGCGCGTGCTTTTTTTTCAATGGGAAATCCCATAGAGCCAATATTTTTTTGTCATAACTTTTTATTTTTGTGAATTTCAAAATTCAGGCTTTGTCACAATCTGGTCCTAAATGTGTTGATTCGATTCCACACAAAAAATATTAAAATTGGTTAAGAGCTCAGGAAGTTATGGCGTAACAGACATTGTGCCATTGAAGCTGATCCATGGGAGCTTCGCTCGCTCCGCTCCAATAAGCATTACTAAAAAATACGTTTTGTATTGCAGGCTATACTGTCGTCACGTCGAAAAGTACCACTTTGACTCTCGCGAGTTTGAAATTCTGCACTTCATCAAGCGCCGAATTGATGAACCAAACTTCGCTATGAAGAATCTAAAGCATTTATATTCAAACATACCACCGGGTTTATTGGACAAGACTTATCAATGTAAGTAATAAGTCTTAACAAGAGATAAGAATTGCTATGATTAAAAACAAATAAGCCGTGTCAACGCCTTCGCCACGTGGAATTCGGTTTGTGACTAAATAATTAGCAGCATATCTTTCTTAGTTTTCTCAATCATATGCAAAAATATCTAATACTTAATTGGTATATCTACCTATACATATAAGGTCAAAGCAGACTTTTTAACAGGGTCTTAAGTTCCATCTATATCCTTACTGTTGACAACTTAGACGTTACAAAATTGTTTTCCACTAAACCCCAATGGAATAAAATATATCCTGCCCATTCATATCTATGATGCCCATTATTTATAAATAACTTACGTACATTTTAAATTTATTAAAAAATATATTAATACGATTCTGTATTAACTATGCGGACTTCGATTTGACCACAGGTAATGAGCAGCTGATGGCCCAATTATGCAAGGAGGCTGTAGCTACCAGTGGATGGGCTAAGGAACCCGAGGATTTGGAATGCCCCACCTGCCAACTGGGAGCCGTCACCGCCTTTTTTGCTGGTGGTAAGTAAAGATAATTTTTTAAACTAATATTGGAGCGGAGCGAGCGAAGCTCCCATGGATCAGCTTCAATGGCGCAATGTCTGTTACGCCATAACTTTCCGAGTTCTTAACCGATTTTAATATTTTTATGTGGAATCCAATCAACAGGTTTAGGACCAGACTTATTGAAATTCGCAAAAATTCCCATTGAAACAAAAGAAACACCAAATTATAGTATTGAACTCTTGCATAGTGTAGCGATTTGAGCTTCTACTACGAGGCATATCCAGAAAGTAAGTGCACTGAATTTTTGTAGGTTACAATATGTTTTATCGAAACAAAGATGGTTACCGTAGTACATATGTAAGCTATTTTTCGACATAGTCGCCATTCCTCTCAATGCAGGTGGTGAAGCGAGGTATCAACTTTTTGATACCTTCCTCGAAAAAGTTTCCCGCCAACCCCTTCGTCCACTTCTCCACCTCCTCCTTTACCTCCTCGTCGGTTAAAATCCTTTTTCCACCCATGTGCAGCTTCAGGGAGGAAAAGAGATAATAATCTGAAGGTGCTAGGTCAGGGGAATGCGCAGGGTGATTCAGGACATCCTATTTAAACGAGGCAAGCAGTTCGTTCGTGGCGTTGGCCGTGTGTGGTCTGGCATTTTAAACTCGCGATACCACTTGTACACACTCGTATGATTCATAGCTTTATCACCATATGCAGTTTTCACCGCATTATAAACCTCAACCGGAGGTTTTCCCTTCCAAACGAGATAACGGATGACGCTGCGTATTTCGCACTTGGCGGGAGAATGGATTGACATTTTTCACGAAACGTGTTGTCGCGTCGACACTTCTGAACGTACTACCTTGAACTGGTCTCTTTGCGGAGAGAAAGAGTCAGGCTACACGTAAGTATAGCCGAAAATATAATTCATTCGGTCGTGAGAGCCTCAGTACACTTACTTTCTGGATACACCTCGTATCTAGAGGTGACCCGTTACGGATTTTACACAAATGAAGTTACAGTAGGTAGAGTCATTTAAAATAACTGATTTTTAATTATATAAGAGAGTGGACTGACCCGCTGGCAGCAGTACAGAGTGACGAGTTCTCATGCGCCCGCTCCGACGGGAGCAGCGTGGCCCTTAGGCTCCGCGGAACCTTGGTACCGGCGAGCCGTAGCAGCGGCCGGCGAGCTCGTCATACACGCGCCCATCACGCCGCCGCGTCGGATGAGGAACACTGAAGTTAACCCGCCACCGGTGAGCTTATCAACAACCTAAAATATTGGTAAATCTTCATTCATTCCACCTATATTTTGAAAAAGAATAAGGATTGTGTTAAACAAGTGTTATTCTAATTGAGAATGCGAATATTTAAGGATACGAGTTACCTTTAGGATTGAAAACACATATTATGTTGTCCAACAATTAATTAATTAAAAAATTAAATATAAAAATCAGATATGTTCTAGACCACTTACATTTCTTCAAATATAACAGACACAGACAACATTCCTGAACACGACGACTAATCAGCTGGATTCCAGGCTAAGAAACGATGTCTTCTATCTCGATGTCGATTCTTATCGTATTTTTTTAATTTCAGGTAGGAACTCGAGCTGAATGGCTGACAGCGGCCCGCATGCTGAGCCACTCGGATAAAGGCATTATCGGCGTGGCTGGTTACCATTTCCATCCTCAACATTTCGAGGATTTGCTGAATTCCGTCACCAACAATACTGTTAGTATTCTCCTTATTCTCTACTTATATTTACACTTACATATATTAATATTACAAAGGCTGAGTAAAAGCTGATGGCCGTAAAGTTGACGGATGCTTATAATATATTTGTAAAAAATTAAATTCTCACTCCTTTTAAATAGTTTTATCCTTACTAATATTATAAATCGGAAAGTGAGTTTGTTTGTTTGTTTGTTTGTTCCGCTGTCACGCCGTAACTACTGAACCGATTGCTTTGAAATTTTGCAGACGTAAAGATAAAAGTCCGGATTAAATAATAGGGTACTTTTTATCCTGGAAAAAAATTGATATTCCCGAGGAAAAACAAAAATATTGTTTGCTTGATGGATGGATTGTAGAGGCGCTGTGTGTCGTTTAAAGCAAGGTAAAATATTGCAAACGAATATAAACATGTAAATTTAGAAGCTAAATGATACGATAATGAATCCCCGAAAATGAGGAATTCCCGAGGGATGACGTACAATTTGTTTTATCGTCTAAACTGTTTTTTTTTACATCTACTTACATGTTGCAAACGAATATGAACATGTAAATTTTGAAGCTAAATGATACGAAAATGAATCCTCGAAAATGAGGAATTCTCGAGGGATGACGTACAATTTGTTTTATCGTCTAAATTGTTTTTTTTTACATCTACTTATTCTGAAATCACTAAAGTCAACGAATTACTAATTGGTATAAGTATTAGTTACGTTATTTAGTTCTTGAGGTATGCGATAGATGGCGCTGGGTGTTTTTTAAAACATGGTAACGATGTGTTTTTTAAAATACATAAGAAGTGGAATGATAGCTTACGCTATTAATTCTTGAGGTATGCGATAGATGGCGCTGGGTGTTTTTTAAAACATGGTAACGATGTGTTTTTTAAAATACGTAAGAAGTGGAATGATAGCTTACGCTATTTAGTTCTAGAGGTATGCGAAAGATGGCGCTGGGTGTTTTTTAAAACGTGGTAACGAAGTGTTTTTTTAAGATACGTAAGAAGTGGAATGATATCTCGCTCTTTAACCTGTAGCTCATACACTTATTCGGTGCACTTTTCGACTCATTTACTTACTTGCTGTTTTATCTTTATTCACTGTTTTGCGCTTTTTGCACAAGTGAAAACATATAATATAGTGTACCATTCAGTTTTGGTTTAACAACTAATTGTATCCAGCGTTACATTGCGCTTCTTAGATTTTTCCGTGGGAATGAGAGTTTTCTTATAGTTGTGCTTTATACCGCAATATAATCGAATTCCACGCGGGCGAAGCCGCGGGCGGAAAGCTAGTTTCATTATATTTAGTTGAGTAAATATTTAATTATGTATGACTGTCTCACCAAATTACCTAATATCCATCTCACGTTACAAAACTTTGCATATGTCATATTCCTACTTTTATAAAAAAAAAATATTTGCGGTTTGCCTATAGACATACCAAAAAAAATCAAGGCTGTTTATTGTTGTTTAATTATTTTTTTTGTTAATTTGTTTTTATTGTTATGTGTTTACTAATATATCAAAATATTTGAAAGCATGACAATTGTTTGCATATTTATAATTTCCATCGCTAGTTCCTAATGTCCGTACTGTTAAAAAATACATCCCAAACTACTCAGTCAACTCATATGTTTGATAATATATATTATTTATTTGATTGAAAAAAAATAAAAAATAAAACAGTAAAATTCTTGTCATAATTAGGCTAGGCGGATGCAGGATTGCCACAATAATGACCAAAATACATTGGACATTATGATTAGGTACTAATTGTGATTCAACATGCGGATGCGAAACATCGATAAAAACCATAGATAACTGTCTACTTCGAGCCGATTAATAATGAACGTTTCTTTGTTGTTAAAATCGAGTCTAACACACGCAATTATATTCTAGTGTGACCTTGAAGATCCTGAATGCCAACCGAGCTGCGATGGCAGAAATTGGAGTTGTCTGTTGATAGACGACGATGGGTGGATAGTTGCGGGCGCGCCGGCCGCTGAGGAGGTAAACACAGGGCTGTAGCTAGAGTCTAATTTGAGGAAGGGTAGCATTGGTTACAGGTAGGGCGGAAGTAGTAAATTTATCATAATTGATCTGCCCTCGAAGCGCGGGCTTCTCAATCAAACACTATGTATATCACTAACCTCTAGGTCAAGCGTTGGACCGGATTTCCAAAGGTTGCGGGTTCGATTCCCGCCTGAGAATTCACTTGTGACCCGAGTCGATTTTTTCTAGTATTTTTCTATTATGATAATTTATTTTATAAGATCGCATTGAAAAATGCATAAAATATAGAAAAATTATAAATCAATTTAATTATACTAATTTATCTTAGTTTTTGGTATTTTTAAGTTAGGGCATTGTGATTTCAAGGGAGCGCATTGCCCCACAATGCCCCCCCTAGCTACGGCCTTGGGTAAACATCAAACATTTCATTATTAGCATGCCTTATAGACTAGGTCTCTTTCCTTCACATACTCTCTTAAATATTCTCATTGTCTTTTTTTAACTGGTTACTGATATGGAAACATCACAACAAGCGAAACAGTACAATCAGTTCTATCCAGAATTGTTTATTTTTAAAAAGTCAAAATCATTAGTTTTCTTAAAAAAATAACCAATTTATCAAACACAATAGCGTAGTAAGCGCAGAATTAGTATTTTTGGGTACTTTCAAAGGCGATTTTAATCATTTATTTATTTGCTACAAACACGGTAAAAAAGATGGAAGGTAATAATAAATTGTACATCATGTTTCGCCTAGGTATTACTAGCATGCAAATTCATAGTTTTGTTAAAATTACAATATTGTGTGAGAATTATTAAATGCCATAATATACTTATATGAAATTACATGGTAAATATAAGATTATAATATTATATTACATTAAACTTTTAATACATATAGTGTCAAATAATGTCCTCACACTTTAAATTATAATTTATTAAGTAAATCTTTTAGTCAAAAAATCCTTAATGTCATAAAAGATTTCCGCCAATAGCCATTTATGCAAATCATTTTTAAAATGAATAATATTTAATGGTTTCCTGTGACCTGGAATCAGTGCTGAATTTACACATTTGCCGCCCCAAAGCTATAAAATTTTTGCCGCCCCTACTGACCTCTAAGATTAGATGCACTGTTCACATTAACGTTAATTCCTTTTTTATATTTCTATTTGAATAAAATATCTTTTCAAAAAACTTTACTTTATTTTTTGTTGCATAATTTGGAATTAGCAAAATCATCGACGTTATCGTTGTCGTAAGAAATCCTATTCATTAATTCCGACTCTATGAATAAAGGGCTAAAGAATTTCTGCCCCGCCACGCCACCGCCACACCCCCACCTCGTGTCCACGGCCTTACTTTTTTTATGTACCTATTTTTTTTGGGCCAATTTTGCCGCCCTAAGCTTCAGCTTTTTCAGCTTCTATGGTAAATCCGGCACTGCCTGGAATATTATTAAATAATTTTACACACATAGTCAAACAGCTCGTAGAGTACTGTAGTGTTTGAGGTCTTTCTTGCAGTTCCAATCCTTTTGGATTTCTAGTATTGAGGGATAACTTTCAGGTGCTCTCTTAAATAGTTTTTCATAACAAATACACATGCTTCAAATATGTAAAGTGATGGCAAAGTAAGTAAACCCAGATACGGAAATAACTCACGACAAGGTGTGAGTGAAAAAACACCGCATATAGCTCGTACACATTTTTTCTGTGCAATGAAAGCTCTTTTATACCATTGCCCCAGATAATTAAGCCATATCCTAATTAAGGCATGGTAAGTAGATGTGGCTGTTTCAGCATTTGTCACATTCTTTACTTGTTTTAAAGCATATAGGTATATATTGATCCTAAAACAAAAATTATCTATATGCATTTTCCAATTCCTGTCACGGTCTACTATTATCCCTAAAAATCTCATCTGTTTTGTTTCTCCTATTTTTACATCCTAAAATGAATGTCCAAACAAGAAAGTTTATGTCATCTTCATCTTACCAATGTAAAATCAAAAATCAAATGTAAAGTAAAAATGTAAAATCAGTGGTACCTACATTAGAAACACATTATATTATGTAATTATAACAAAAACACATAGGTATTTCTTTTGAATTTACAATGATAATTAGCAAAAATTCTATTCTATTTGAAAGGAGGTTTCCCCTGAGGATCCAGTGCGCGTGCACCTAGCCACAGCGTACCCCGGCGCCATGGCAGCGCTGCTGGAGGCAAAAGTCTTCACGCTCAATTGGCTGCACGACTATCAGGGGGTCTGCTTCCCCTACGAGGACCTCGACTCGGGCAAAAAGTCAGCCGCTACAATGGTTAGCTGTGTGACTTAAAGTAACAGCTTGCATCACAATTTTTATGACTTCTTTGAAAATCCAACAGCTTCTCTGCTGAATTATGGACCAAGAGCCACTGACCAATTTTAGGTGGTCATTTCAACAGTCACGAAATTTTCTACAGTTAATCCTCCATACCCACTAAAAATGAAAAGCCACTTCTGGCAGCGCAGTGTGGCCGGGATAGACTACACTAAAATTTGAAGGAGGGTAAGAAATAAGTTTTATTTTAGTTAAAGTATCAGTCATACAATTTTAGGAAATTACTTTCGACAGTATTTTGTCTTCATGGGATTTTTGCCAGAGCATTTACATCTCACCTAATTGTTGCCAGAACGCTATAATTGTTTTTAAAATAAAAATCCATTTTTGTCATTTCATCAGTCTTCAAATTTTAAGAGAATAAATAAACAATTAATAATATACAACGCCAGAACGAAATTCCATCACCAACAGACTGCCAGAGCGAAAAACGTGAGAGTGCAAGTAAGACAGTAATATGGAAATCTGCGGGTTAGAGTGAGAACGCTTATTGGGCATCTGTGGACTTCATTAGACGTAGATTTAAAATGATACATAATGCAATACATTTTTCTTAATCTTATTGAAACATCACTTTAGAAAATTTTTCTGTTCCTTTGACGCAGATATTCTCTAGGTCAATGATACTGTGGGAAAATATTAAAACGCGTTATATTCTAGGTATTCTTTTTTAGGAGTGACAATTCGTAGAAGGTCTATTGCTTTTACCTGTACCTGTGATGTACTTTTATATTCCTTACTTTACATTTCAAAGGTCCTAACTAACACAGGTACGAACAAAAAGTAGGGATCCTCTAACGGTTTGGGGTGTTGCATACGATTCAACCAAGGTTCCCAACTTAGGGGTTTTCCCCCTAAATTTAGGAGGTAAATAAGTGAGATGGGATTTTTTAGGGGTTTCATATGTTTAGAGATATTTTAAGGGTTTTCGTGACCCTTCATAATTTTTTTGGTCAGAACGAGTTTCACTGGTTCGAGGGAGATCAGCTACCACCTACAATAAGTGATGCTATCGCTAAATTGATATCGAAGTAGATGATGCCAATATTGATGGTAAGTGTATTTTATATATATATATATATATATATATTAAGTCGTAAAATATTATTAGTAATCACAGATGATGGGATATTAGAGCCTCAAAATCAGTTAATTGAAGATTCAAATGATTCTGTATTCATTGAGGGTCACGGCCACCAATATGATAGTGCACACGAGGATGTAGACTATTAAACAATTTAATAATTTCACAAACATAAATTTTGTATTTTTTAATCAGTAAAATAATATTTTTCTTAAATTGTATATATTCAACTTCTATTTATTTTACTCTCCAATAAGTGCTCTCACTCTAACCCGCAGGTTTCCATATTACTGTCTTACTTGCACTCACACGTTTTTCGCTCTGGCAGACTGTTGGTGATGGAATTTCGTTCTGGCATTTGTTTATTATTAATTGTTTATTTATTTTATTTATTCTCTTAAAATTTGAAGACTGATGAAATGACAAAAATGGATTTTTATTTTAAAAACAATTATAGCGTTCTGGCAACAATTAGGTGAGATGTAAATGCTCTGGCAAAAATCCCATGAAGACAAAATACTGTCGAAAGTAATTTCCTAAAATTGTATGACTGATACCTTAACTAAAATAAAACTTATTTCTTACCCTCCTTCAAATTTTAGGGTAGTCTATCCCGGCCACACTGCGCTGCCAGAAGTGGCTTTTCATTTTTAGTAGGTATGGGGGATTAACAGTAGAAAATTTCGTGACTGTTGAAATGACCACCTAAAATTGGTCACTGGCTCTCCCTCTAATACTACTCACTCCGCTGTCTGCTGTATTGCACCACTATAACAACTGATCACTTGCGCGGTCCATGCATTGTATAAGTACATTATTTCTATAAACTTACTAGCTGATCCAGCCACTCGTTGCTGTGTTATAAATTAAAATGAAACCTATCCTATGTCCTAAGTTCGAACAAATCCAGCAAAATAAAAAAAAATATATCAAAATCAGTTGAGTAGTTCCGGAGTTCGGACTGCGGTCAAACACTGTGACGCGTAATGTTTATATATAAAGATATGTGAACATTGTTAAAAATCGTTTGAGAAAATTTGCCAATCACTTCAATAGTTGAGGAGTGCTGCTTGTTGAATTTAGTAAAACCTAAATTATATACCTACACTAAGTCAAATTAGAGTACTTCCGGCTATATTTAAAGCAGACTAGAGTTTAATGCGAGTTAAATTAAAATTTAAAACTATACGACTTTATAATAACTAGGTCTGCAATTCATGCTTCTGTTTGCAAATACTGAGCGAAGCACTACCTTACCTTCGTTTGTGAGTTTTGGCGCCAAATTTCATCAATGTAGTATTAGCGGTTTGGCTGTGATCAGCTTTTGAATTTTTCTTTCGGCGATTATTCCTCCATGGTAAAGTCAATTTTTTTTTACATAGCCTATGTCCGTCAGGTTATAATCATGTATGTTCATGAAAAAATTCCTTCGAATCGGTTGAACCGTTAAGTAGCAGGAGGGACACAAGCGAAATTTGTGAGTTGCCTAAAAGAGAGCTTCGCTCAATTAATGTAAACGTTATTTGACGTTTTTTGACAGATAATTAGGCAAGTCCATGAAAAAGAATCAAATCAAAATGTCCTCCCTTTAACATGAAACGAATGAAAGGTTACCTTAAGAAAAACTTGGAAGATTTTGTTGGGTTTTTTTTCCGTAACTTAATTGGAAGAGCATTCGCCTGGATAGCGAGGGATGTGGATTCCAGTCCTGCCTGAGACAAGTTGATTTTTTTTGTACTAATTTCTTGAAATGTGGATATTTTTCATTTAGTGCAGTCATTGAAGCGAAAAATAGGGTCTTACCTCTGATTTTTTTTACTGTGAACCGATTTGCATCGAATTTTGGAATTAAGCTCGTCTTACCCTTAACTTCAAAAGTGAAGATGATCTGAGCTCCGCCTATTACTTTTAAGGGGTCTAAACAACCCCTTAATGGAAAAATTGACATTGATCCATTTTATCGCTAGAAAACATGTCTAATAGTAAGTGGTGAAATTGTAAAGTATTTTCTAACATAATTACCTCATATTAAAATCATTTTCAACTCCTTGAAAATCTTACAACTCTTGCAAACAACCCCTAAATTGAAAAACTCACAAAAAAATACTTTGGTATGACATAAAAAGATGTAAGTATAGAGTAAGTAATATTTTATATTCTCTATAATAATTATCAAATTTTAACCCCCTTTCAACCCTTGAAAACTAACCCCTTGATAAAAAATTGTTAATTTTTTTTTTTGATAAAACGAAAAGTATTTAAATATTATTCCACACTCTCGAAAATGATTATCGTATTCTTAAGCTTTTCTACTCTTAAAACTACCCCTAAATTAAAACAGTAAATATATATGATTACATATTTAGAAATAATTTAATTTAGAGTAAAAAATTGCCATTTATTGAATAAAATATTTACAAATTATATAAAATTGTACTATTATTATTAAAATATAATATTATTATTCATGACTCAATGTCAGAGTCGCTGTCACATTCAACATTTCCTGGCTGAATTGGAGGGCTATTTTGGCAGTTATCTCCACTGCACGTTCCACAGGTACTATTACAAAACAGACCACATTTTCTGCATCCGCAAGACGCTCCACATCCTTTTTTGCAGTTGCAAAAAATCATTTTCAGCAGTTGCAGACGGAAATATACTGGTCACATTATAACGAATAAACGGTGCACGCACAGCTGATCACATGGCTTTTTCGTTGGCCCCTTCACTCAAATGTGTTATATATACATATAAGAACGTTGGTATGTATTCATGCCTACGTTTCCAAAATATATGAGCCATATTATGTATATATATACACATTACAATAGTTGTGGGTCTCTATTATACTTCGTACTTTCACATTGCTCCAAATATTCACACTCCGAAATTATCAGTTACTAAGTAGAAAAAAATATGATAAGTTTTTGGACCATAACTCCTTCAATTTTCATGCTATCACAATTTATAAAAAACCATTGTAAAGGTAATTAAGAGAGCTACAACATCCTTCATTGCAATATATAGTAAAAAACCTTTTTCTAAAACGGTGAAGGGTTAAAGGGCTTAAGAGAGGCTGTGATTGCACTGCCACGCGCTCTTTAAACAATCATATCTCCGTCAATTTTTGTTTGACAGAAAAAACAAAAAAACCAAATTGTTTGTCAGAAAAATACCTAAATTTTTAATCCACACACTTTTATACGTATCTGTCGTCATTTTTGAGATATTATGAAAAAAAAGTGGGTTTTTTAAAAATTTGAAATTTTGTATTTTTCTTTAATCGTGACTTTTTTGAAAAATATGTGTCCTGAAGCAGCCAAATTGATACTATCTATCAAACTCTTCATAATAAAGTTAATTCTAGGCGGAATACGATTTATTTTAATTTTAGTGGAAATGGCATTTATGAAACCCATTGATTTATAAGAAAAAACATTAGATGCTCCCCTTATTTGCAATACAGCTCACTTATTTTACGTGCAAAAGACTTTTAATAGTGCTAATTTTAAAGCTTATTTCAAGCACTACAAAACCCTTTTGTATTAGAATGCATAAAATGCATCTGCTCGACGCTAGATGGCATTGACCTCATCGATTAAATTTCAGACAAAATAAAAAACGGTTTTGATCTTAATATCTAGCTTAATATTGCACTTAGAATACTTTATAAAAAGCCAAATTGTTCATTGTTTTACCTGCTACAATTTTATTATTTATAAAATTTTCGATAAAACATATATTTTTGGAGATATTTGCAAAACACCGATGAAAAGCGTGAAAAAATTGCGAATTTTCAATTGCCAATAACTCGATAACTATTGGATTTTTTGAAAAACTTTATAGATGATTTTTTGCTTAAAATTAGGCCTTCTATCGATATAAAAAAATTCACCCCCGAGAAGGGGTGGCAACCACCCCCAGGGTGGTTGCGGTGTTCAAATCATTTTCACTTTTGAAGTTAAGGGTAAGATGAACCTAATTCCAAAATTGTATGCAATTCGGTTCACAGTAAAAAAATTCGGAGCAATAATGCTTCAATGACTGCACTAATTATAATTATAATAATATCCAATACCAAAGTATTTTTAGAATTAATTTTGAATACCATTTTTATTTTAATTGTATAACATATGTTTGTAATGATATAAATACCTATTGTTACAATAAATTAGCGAGATCATTTCAGATGCTGCCATCTCTTTTAAAATCGGTGTGGCGTTCTGTGTATATTCTAATACAAGTAACGCAAGAATTAATAACCCTTATAGCGGTTCTTAGTAAAGGTAAGAATAACAAATTTATATTAGGGGACGGGAGGAGGGGTAACTACAAAACAAGTGTTCATTCTGGGTAACGATATCTAAAGAAATTATTGAATAAATAAACGACCGCTTGCTGCAACGGTAGTGATCCTGCCTTTCGCGCCGATGGTCCTGGGTTCGAGTCCCGGAAGAGGCTGATGTTTTGTGACGAATACGAGCATTCCCAACTAGCAAAATAATGTCATATAAACGATAAGTTAACGTTTCTTATGCGACTTTAAGTGACTATGTGGCGGTCATATAGACATCAAGTTGACGTTTATAAAACGCCAAAAGGGCCCATTTTATAAAACTAAATAGTCATTTACCTAGTAGTCCAGTAAAAGTCGTGAGACCGACTAAAACGTTTTATTAAAGGTAGTTATAAGTCTTCATCACGGGCGTAGCCAGGGGGAGGGTTTTGGGGGTTCAAACCCCCCCCGAAATGTTAAGATATCAACATCAATAATATCAAAATAAGAAGAGGCCAGCGGCATAACTTATTTTATTACTAATTATTACACTAATAATGTATTTTGGATTCGTCGTCATTGAGGGCGTAGGCTAAACCTTGCGCGGGCACACGCCGCAGGCGTCTGGCGACAAAAATATCGAACAAAGAGTTTGTCTTAAATTTTGCATCGCCAATGGAATTTTGTATTCGAAGTTACTGAAAATGTTATAAAAGGCTTACGGTGAATCGATTTTATCAAAAACACGTGCTTATGAGTGGTACAAAGCGTTCAAAAGCGGTCGATCTCGTGATGGAAGATTCCATCTTCCATCACATCTCGACTCGCCTCGCCTCGCTCTAGTAGGCCATCAACGTCTGCAACTGAAGTTAACTTCGCAAAAGTGAAAGAAATAGTGACTGAAAATCCTCATTTAACTTTAAGAGAGATAGCCGCCGATCTTTTTGTACCTCACGAGTCGATCTGTACCATTTTAAGTAATCATTTGGTTATGAAACATGTTCCGCTCGGCTAGTCTCAAAGACCTGAATTTTCTCCAAAAACTCAATCGCAGGAGAGTCGCTGAGGACATGCTAGAACGAGTCAATTCCAACCCAACATTCATGAAACGCATTGTTACTGGTGACGAGACGTGGGTTTACGAGTTTGACATGCAAACTAGTCAACAGTGGAGTGGAGTGGCGCCTTCCAACTGAACCGAAACCGAAAAAACCACCCCAAAGTCGATCAAAAGTCAAAGACATGTTGACAGTTTTCTTTGACTATCGCGGTGTTGTGCACTATTCTTGCCGGAAGGTCAAACGGTAAATAGAGAATATTATTTGAGCATTATGCGGCATTGAAGAGAGCAAATTCCACGAAAAAGATCAGATTTGTGAAAAGAAAATTCTTGGATTTTGCACCACGATAATGCGCCTTCGCACAAGGCCATCATTGTGAACGAATTTTTGACCAAACACAACAAATACTGTAATAAGAGAAAACCTTTAATGAATATAAGGTTTTAATAAGCTAAAATTAACAGTAAAATTTGTTTTGTTACAATAGATATATTGACAAAGACACTTCAAAACAGATTGACAATGACATCAGCTTATGGCTGTTAGTTTCAAGTAAGGAGTTTTACTTCATTCTCCCGCACTATTTAAAACAAAATCTTTTAAAAATTCTGGTGTTTTACGGACGCGGCCAGATCTACGAAGTGTTGGCTCCGGCGGTGGAGATGCCGGTAACTCGGTCTCTAGCTCTCTGCTATTATCGAGTACCACAGGTCCCGTCTCATTAGATGAAGGAATCTTCAAGTTTTGGTCTTCTGTTTCCGGAAGTGGTTCTGCGACGTTATGATAATCAATAGCTTGTTCATTATCTATTCGCAGATCTACCCCTTCTGAACCCAATGGTGCTAGATGACGATTCGATACCGTTGTTTCTCGGCCATCTGGGAACCGAATGTAAGAAAAGTCAGGATTGCTGTGTATTAATTCAACCTCTTCTACTAATGGCTGATATTTATTTGTACGATTAAATTTCTTCATCAAGACTTGTCCAGAATTTGTAAGCCACGATGGAACAGAAGTGCCGTTAGTAGATCTTCGTGGGTGTCTAAACATTCTTTCATGTGGAGTGCAATTTATGGCTGTAAAAAGTAATGATCGAATTGAATGTAAGGCTTGTGGTAATACTTGCTCCCAATTTTCTACCGAAAGATTCTTCGTCTTCAGCGCCAAAAGAATCGTCCTCCAAAGAGTAGAATTCAATTTTTCTACTTGTCCGTTACCTTGAGGGTTATAAGCTGTAGTTCTACTAGTGGCAATACCTCGAACATGTAAAAATTCCTGTACTTCGGCAGAAAGAAATGCTGTTCCGCGATCTGAATGAATGTAAGTAGGCATACCGAATATCATAAACAAGTTGTTCAGGTGTTTAATCACTGTTCTCGAGCTTACATCTGAGCATGGAAAAGCAAACGGGAAACGTGAAAATTCGTCAATCACAGTAAGTATGAATTTGTTATTATTGTTTGTTGGAACTGGTCCTTTAAAATCTATGCTAAGGCGTTCAAAAACAGCCGTCGCTTTAACAAGTTTCCTCTGGTCATCAAAGGTATTTCGGAAGAATCTAGGTTTTACTTCAGAGCAGGTTCGACAAGATTTTGTCATTGTTCTGACTTCTTCAATGGAATAGGGAAGGTTTTTAGAGCGAACCCAGTGAAACATTCTCGTTACCCCCGGATGACAGAGAGCCTCATGCAGCGAGAAAAGTTTTGCAGTAAGTGTTTCTACAGTGGCACAAACTCGGGATAGTGCATCAGCAGCATAGTTCTCTTTCCCCGGTCTGTATATAATATCGTATTTGAAAGCAGCAAGTTCCAGTCGCCATCTTTGAATCTTTTCATTCTTTATTTTACTTGAATGTTTCATATTAAACATAAAAGAAACCGAGCGTTGGTCAGTTACCAACTTAAAGTGTCTACCAATAAGGAAATGTCTCCATTTCTTCAATGATTCCACAATGGCGTACGCTTCTTTTTCAATAGCGGAATGGTTTTGTTCGCTTGAATTCAAAGTTCTTGAGAAAAACGCCACTGGTCTAGAATTTTGCGTAAGTACTGCTGCAATAGAATGATCGGAAGCGTCAGTTTCGACTGTAAAAGGTATATTTACATCAATTGCATGTATAGAAGACTTTGCGATATCATTTTTCAGGCCTTCAAAACATTTAATTTGCTCGCTTGTGAGCGGAAAAGTTGTCGTATTAGCAAGTGAGTGGATCCGTTCAGAAAAGTTTGGAATCCACTTAGAATAATGTGCGAACATGCCGAGTGTCCTTCTTAAGGTCGGTAAATCGCTTGGTGGAGGTAAATTAATCAGTGGCTTGAGTCGCTCACTGTCAGGTTTAATTATGTGGTTTTGAATATTATAGCCTAGGATATTAATTGACTCTTGAGAAAATTTGCATTTTTGTATATTCAGTGTTAAACCGTATTTCTTTGCGGCATTCATAAAACTTTCTAAGTTATGATCGTGTTCTCCAAGAGTACGGCCGGAAATAGTTATATCATCAAGATACGCATATGTGTTTTGTAGCTTCTCTTTTCTTATAATCCAATCAATTGTTCGTTGGAAGCTCGAAACACCATTTGTTACTCCATAAGGAATACGCCTGAACTGGTACAAATTTCCAAGTGCTTCAAAAGCGGTAAATTTCCTTTCTTCGGGTAGTATTGGTACTTGATGGTACGCGCTTTTCAGGTCTATTAGGCTGAAAAATGTATTCTTTGCCACTTTCGAAACTAAGTCCTCAATGTTTGGTAAAGGGTACGCGTCGAGTTCTGTGTAACGATTAATTGTCTGAGAGTAATCAATCACAAGGCGTTTTCTATGAGTTTCGCTTCTTGTTATTAGTACTTGGGCCCTCCACGGTGATCTACTTTCTTCAATCACGCCCTCTGCTATAAGGTTTCTGATCTCCTCTTTAATAAATTCACTATCCTCTTTGCTGTGCCTTCGAGACTTAATAGCAATAGGTTTGCAGTTGGGAGATACATTCGCAAACAGCGGTACAGCTGGTACTGATGCTTCAACTACGTTACATACTTGAAGTGGATGTTTTGGCCCACCGAAAGAGAACTCTAGCGATGAATGTTCTTCGAGGACGTCATGGCCGATAATTATGTCAGCACAAAGATTTTTCACGATAAGAAGATTTATATTATCATATCTATGATTTCCGATTTTCAGGGTTTGCAAAGTTTGACCTTCTACTAGTGAAGTATGATTAAGAGAGGCCATAGAAATAGTCTGGTTGCAGGGTTTCCTTTTTAACCCGCATAGTCTTGCAAAACTGTCATTTATAAAACTGATGGAGCTGCCGGTGTCGAGAAGTGCTTCTGCTCTTATTCCTCGAATATAAGCGGGTACAGTAGCTTTACGTAATGAAGAAGGTGACGCTGCTGAAATACAAGCGGAAAGATCTTCAGTACCTACTACCACAGAATTTGTAGGTTTAGAAGAGCTTCTGCAAACAGTGGCAAAGTGCCCCTTCTTGTTGCAGAGCTGACAAGTCTTTTCAAATGCTGGGCAGTTCTTACGAGGATGTATTTGTCCCCCACAAAAGAAACATTTTCGTCGTCGAGGATTATTAACAGAAGAACAGGTCTCGTCGTGCACAGTTTGTGGTTTCGGAGAGACTAATGTTGATTCTTTTGGGGCTACAGCATTTAAAGACACAATATTGAAGCTTTGAGAGTTAATCTCTGCAGTTTCTAGAGAGAGTGCTTGGTTATAAGCTTGATCAAGTGTTAGAGTTAAGTTTTCTAAAAGCCTTTGTCTGATTTTATGCGATGATATACCGGATATGAAAGCATCACGCACGCTATCGTTTTTGTTTGTTTCTGCATCAACAGCTGCAAAGTCACAATCTTTAGAAAGTAATTGTAAAGCTTGTAAATATGTGTCAATACTTTCTTCTGGTCGTTGTTTCCTTATTGCTAACATGTGTCTAGCAAAAATCAGATTTTTTGGTTTTACATACAGTTTTTGCAGTGTTGTGATCGCTTCCTCGTAGTTCGTGGCTTCGCTTATATATGTGTAGATATTTGGAGATATATGATTTACCAAAAGCTGAAACTTTATGCTGTCCCATTTTTCTGGCGGAGGATCCGACTGTGCATCTGTTTTTGGAGCGATCGGTTTCTGCACGGAAATGAAGCTTTCGAAAGTCTTACGCCAGTGTATCCAAGCTCTCGTACCAGAGCTATCTGACGGGTCGATATCAAACCTTTCAGGGCGAAGATATTTATCCATGTTGTTTCTTTAGCTTATTAAATTGTAATAAGAGAAAACCTTTAATGAATATAAGGTTTTAATAAGCTAAAATTAACAGTAAAATTTGTTTTGTTACAATAGATATATTGACAAAGACATTTCAAAACAGATTGACAATGACATCAGCTTATGGCTGTTAGTTTCAAGTAAGGAGTTTTACTTCAAATACCATCGAGCAACCACCATATTCACCAGATATGGCTCCAGCTGGCTTCTTTCTTTTTCCTGAACTCAAATTACCACTTCGTGGCACCCGTTTTCAATCGGTAGAAGACATAAAGGAGAATTCGCGGCGAGAACTGAACTCAATTCCGGAAACAGCGTTTAAAAAATGTTTTGATGATTGGATTATTCGTTGGCGTCAGTGTATCGTTACTGAAGGAGCATACTTTGAAGGGGATTAAATAATTTGGATGAATAACAATTATTTTGTATATTCTTGATCTTTTCCCGGTACTTTTTTGACAGAGTAGTACATCTGCGTCAAAGCAGAACTTGAAGTGTGGAAAGCAGCTATGACTATCACCTCCCCTACTTCAAAATTTGCTTTGGGTGCGATCAAAAATTATATCCAAATATTAACACGTTGTTACAAATATTGGCTACCATACCTGTTTCCACTGCTACACCAGAAAGGACTTTTTCAAGCCTACGAAGACTTAAAAACTACTTGCGGAACACAACGAGTGAAAACAGACTGAACGGCTGAAGGGATAGCAACTGATGCGAATGAAGTAGTGGATATGTTTAAAAAGAAAAACAGAAGATTAATTCTGTAGTACATATGTAATCAAAAGAACCTTCTGTTTCTTTTTTTACATATTTCGTATAATATAAAGGTTATTGCATGCACTTTCAGTAGTTTTATTTTCTTGAACCCCCCCCCCCCCCCCCGATACTAAAACCTGGCTACGCCCATGGTCTTCATTATGATTAAAATGGTTTATTCATATTAAGCTATGACATTTATAAAACATTTTTCCACCATCCTAACTGTCAGTTTGTATTGTGCTCCAATTGAAATTTTTATATTGTATTGACATAAAAAGGTAATAATTAAGGTTTATTATTAACATGAACAAGTGAATGTGGTATTAAGCACGTTTGGGACTAGTTTCTCATGGGAACTTTATTTGTCGGTAATGGATGTACTATTTTCCTTAAGCCCTCTCGATATTCGTGATTTTTCTGATGTATGAGAATATTAATGTAATATAAAATCAATATTTAAGAGTAGCCATTTTTGTTTTAGTTATATATAGACTGCTATACAACTACTAAACAACAGAATAGTCATGTACACGTTTTGGTGTGACTATTGATATGCTCCATGTTTTATCGCTAGGGTTCTCGAGGTGAATAAGTGAACCCCGTGGCAGAGTAGATTTATAATACCGAAAATATGTACAGTACCTACGATATATGTATCTGTTAGGGCAGATTGTTGATACGTAAGAATAATCTTTCAAAATCTTTTAGTAACAACTAGCAAGTTTATTTATATGTTCGCAAGGAAAAAATAAATAAGATTTCACTTTCATGGGTAAGTATAACGTAATAAAAAAATCCCCACCAATATAAATGCAAGCTTCAAAATTGTAATTTAGCACTTACTTACGAGATCTGGTGTATCTTTATTAAAAAGTGTTTGTACGGAACCTTTGGAACTTTCAGTGACCTTTCTTGACCAACGTTGGGGTTAAATTTTTATGACTGAATGTCAGAAAAGAGTTATATTAAAGTTTTGTAAACACTAAAATGTTTTATAATAGTCCGGGTTATCCACATTATATAATTGTTATCTTGCCGTTATATAAATATTTTCATTAAAACGACTTTGTCTTTTATTTGACTTTTATCCAACCAAAACGTTTATAGGACTAAATTGATGTTAGGTAAACGTTTTCTATTAGACCATTATATGATCGTTACATAAGAAAGTTGGTAAAACATTTAATGGACGTACCAATACGACTAATTCGGTATACGACTATTATGTAAAATCTCCAACTTCTATACGACTAATAAGTAATGGTAAAACGACTATGAAACATTTAAAGGACTGGAACTCATATAATTTCTGTATTATATAAACATTTTGCTAGTTGGGTTGGTAGGTACCTAAGTCATGGGTATTTATATATATTTCTATGAATATTACTTATTTATGTATTATAAATGTATATCTATCCGTACCCTAGTATCCATAACACAAGCCTTACAGTGCTTACTTTGGGCTAGGCTAATTTGTACTTGTGGGATATATTATTTTTTATTTCCCTTCTTTTAAGAATGCATTATAATTGACTTTCTCTTACAGGCTGTTTAGTATACGGAGACACTCAAAAGGAAAAGGAAAAACGACGCAACCGCGTTCGCCGTGACTTCGAACGTGAAAAGTATGAAAGGCTGTATGATGACAGAGTGCTGGTCAATAGGACAAGATTTGCAGCTTGCGATCGCTCACGAGCCCTATACCAACTACAAGTAAGCTTCAAATATATAATAACGGATAACCTAATAAGTAATGATATAAATGCAGTCGTCTTAATATACAACGCTTTTTTTACTATTTTTATTTGCTCGCAATTTTTCTCGATTATGCCTATAAATTTTACGCAAATGAATGCAATAAGTTGGCATTTTGACGTGACAACGTCTTATAAATTAGTTTGCCGGGTGACACTTCAAGAAACTGCGTTACGCTCCGCTCACGTTATGCGCTCACAATGAGAGCGAGTGAGAGGCACGCGTCCCTTCCACTCGGGCATGGTTAGCCCGCCTAAGAGCGAGAGAGACAGACATAAAAAGTGGAAGGGACGCGTGCCTATAAATTAATGTTTTAAATATAATTCTTTGTATAAATAATAGTTATTTATTATACAAGAGTGGAAAGTTCCTTTTTAACCGCGTGCTCGATTTGGATGACCGAGCAAGCGAAGGATTCTAAAGTTGAATCACGAGCGCAGCGAGTGATTCTAAATTAGAATCCTGAGCGTCAGCGAGGGAAACAAACGAGCACAAGGTGAAAAATCTTTCCACTCGAGTGCAATACGTAACTTTTCATCCCACCTCAGCGAGGAAATGACAAAATGAAAAAGAAAACAATTTATAATGACAAAATATTTTTATTTCAATTAAAACACATTAAGATAATCTATAAATTGAAGAAAATAATAAGAAGTAGAAAATAATTAGGAAATATTAAATGTAACGTTGCTACAGTTACTTATGTTAAGTTTAATATTTTTGTTAGGTAATGTTATGTTGGTGTTTGTGAATTGTGCGCTGTTTTGTGGTAAACTATCAGTAATTTTAAATAGTTGTGCCGATTCATTGGATTCTATTGGCGTAAATGTTGGCGAGAGAGGGCTATTGTTTCCAATCTTATGGGGGCTCATTTTAGATGTAGAAGGGCGAGACCAAGAATCTGACAGAGGTTCTTTCAGCGTTATGGCCTCCACGATACTATTACAAATTTTTGATTTACTTTGGATTGAATCCTCTATGTATCCCTCTACAACCGAATTAGACTTCCAGCCTCCATGGCGCTTAAGCGATAGAAGATCAGCCCCTGATTCGGCCAAAAGTGTGGCTGAGGTTCTTCTAAAACAGTGACCGGTGTATAACGGGGGTTCTAAAAGTCCGAGAAAAGTTGCTATTTCTCGTGGAATACTGCCAATTTTATTCTGACCCATAGGTTGTCGGATACACTTTCCGTTGCGATATTGTAGAAAAAATCGTTCAATTGGGGTGTTAGAAGGACGTAAAGCTTGATATTTCTGAACAATGTTTACATATTCCTTGCGAATAACGAAGTTGCGGTCTTTTTTTGTCTTGGTATTTAGTACATTAATTAATAGCAATTCATCAGAATTATGAGAATATTTTGATACGTTATTGACATTAAGTAGTGTAAGTTCATTTGTTCGACATGCTCCGGTTATACCAATAATAAGAACAACCTGTAACAAAAGAAGTATTTATAATCGTAAATAAATTAATCAAATTAAAAATATTGTAAGTACTATGTACAATTTTATCAACAACAAAAAATTACACGTATTGACTTACTTTTGCCGCTAAATATACGGAATCAGGTGCTTTATTAATAAACTTTGCAATTTCAGATGCTGTGAAAACCTTCGATTTTTTTGGCTTATAACCAGATGAGGCTCTTTTTAAAAATGCCACTAATTTATGATAGGTGTCGATATGAACGTCTTTCTTCATCTTAATTGTTAATTTTAGCATTGAATACGTACTCCATAGCGTGCTTGCTTTCTTGGTCTCAGATAATTCTATAAAATATGCCAGCAAAACGTTTTCGGAGAAAGTTTTTGCTCCTTTAGCTAGTCGCCACATGTTAAATATATCGTACTGTTTCAAATACTTCTCTCGTGATTGCTGAGGGAGAAGGCTCATTTGCGCATTATTAACTGTTTCAGTTAACTCAGTTGGCGTTAGATAAACTTCATCGTCGCTAATGTCACTCATTTTAGTTGATTTTTTTGTACAGTTTTTAGGTTATGTTAATTATATTAAGCAATAAAACGTGAAAAACTAGAATGGCGCGAAGCACGCAAATAAAACAAAGAAACCAAGAAGGTTCCAAATTTAAATTTTTTCACAATTTAAAAAGTTCTTATCATAAATTTGGCACCATAGAGGTTACATTAAATAGGTTTAATGACGTTTTGAATTTACAATTATATTGAGTACTCATTATATGTGATGTTCTAAATTCAAATCTACTTTGCCGCTCAAGCGAATAAAATAGAATTTTCCAGCCAGATTTCGAAGCGCAAAATTACACTTTCCGAGGTGGTGGGATGAAAATGTTTTAAATTGTTACTATTATTTCATCCTTCTTCCTACTATACGAATGAATATTCACATTTAAATTATTTTACCACTCAAAGTCGTTGTCACGTAAAACTTTCGCCCGTATACCGACTTTACAGGCAACCAATTTTTTTATCGTAGTCGTATAAAAGGTATAGCAGCGCATAAAATACGAACAGGACATGTTAGGTACGATTCAGACCGACCGGCCCGCATCGGCTCGGCCCGGAACGAATGCGGGCGCATCCTGCGGCAGCCGTACGGCTGCCGCGACTGCCGTATGAATACTGCGACAGCCGACAGCGCCCGCGGCATGCGTAAACACCCTGAGCGCCCAGAAGTGCTGCTTGCATTACGCTGTGTAGACGCCATAGAATTATAATAGTACGAACTAACGTATTGTGTTGTTATTTTAGCACGGCTTCTATAGCTTTAGTTATTGTTCTGAGCGTTCGACAGCCGCACGGCTCCGAATTGACCCGACGCATACCGATGGAGCTGTCGCGGTCGCGGTATGTGTCAGGAGCCGCTCGTATCCGAACAGCGCCGACAGGAGCCGACCGGAGCCGACGGGCCGTCGCGGAATGTATATGTGGCAGAAATATGAATTGTAATTTCTTGTTAGAAGTTTCAATTTCCTTTACCGCATTGTGTAATGCCTTCCGGGCCGGGCCGATCCGAGCCGGTCGGTCTGAATCGTACCTTAAATAAACATTTTTTTTTAAACTTTGTGCATTCTAAGAAAATAAACTGTAACAACTTAAGTGCTACATGAGCGGTGCGTCACTTTGAAATACGAGGTTTCCTTGTAAATAGTAATACCAAAGAAAGAGAACCTTTTAAATTTTACGTATATTTATATTATACTTGTTGACCCGGTCCTATATCCTAAGTCAGAACAAATCCAGTAAAATGAAAAAAGAAACCTTGAAAATCGGTTGAGTAATTTCGGAGTTCATCACGGTCAAACACAGGAAATATTCTTAAAGCAGTCTCACATTTTTTCTTCATAATTTTGTCTTTAGGAAACAAATGAAAACTTATTCCCGAATCTCCGTAAGTACTACATTGAGCAACGGAACAATATTTCATATTTCTGCTTTTTTAGCAACAGGTTTCTGTATGTTATCGTGATCCATCTGATTATGTCTAAAGTTAAACTCACTTTAACCTCAACTTTAAAGCATTGTCGTTCTTAGACAACTTCTAAATTTCGCCGCTGGAGGCGCGCGGATAATCTTTGCCTCTCGAGTCTCATACCGATACGGCATTCATCAAACTTTTAAGGGTTCAGTTCCTTTAAAAGCTTGAACCAGCCCGTTTCCCGCAAGGCGTCTCGTGCACTCAGTCATATGCCGCGTTAACACAGGAAGATTTGTAGGCAAACGTAAATTAAACGCAAGCACTATATTGCTTTAACAGATTATTTGCTTTTTGTGCCCTTTTTTTAAATGTTATGCAATAATGATGGCTTAATAAAGCTCGAATTGCATTTTACACTTTTCCCTAATTATGTGGATGTACCTAGCGCACAACAGATGCCTTGGAGCGCTTGTCGCGACCGCCGATGTTGTGCAGTTGGCCGCTGGTGGGTGCTGTGGTGCCACACACAAACTTAATACTGTTAGCCGTATATAACAACTGCCCATATCGCCGCAAACCAGTGCCGGACCCACTCATCAATGAACCGGTAATAATAAGCAATCAAATGTTTAACATACCTACACATACCTATATTTTTTAACTTTCATGGTTCATGGTCGGAGAGTAGATCGATATATCTGCCAATAACAGCCTACCCGCAATTACTTCAGTTGCTCCGTGATCATGGCGCTTGCAACAGTGCTGAAATATCGGAAACTTAATAAAAACAAAAACAAGGTACATGCTAAAAATACCGTATATAACTTATATTACTATAATACCTATACATTATCCACAAATATATGTTACTCAAAAGGCCTATTTGATTGTGTTCGTAGAACTACAACTACACAATTAAATTTTATTCTTCTAACCCCCTGTTTTTATTATTGGATTAGAAAATAAAATATTCCCTTTTTGTATTCTTATTAAGAAAATAGGGATCCAAATACAATGTTTTTCGTAGTCACTTTAATTTTCGATTTCATATACATATCTACTATGTCCATTACTACCTAAGTTGGTGCATCGTGATAGTTATTATCATTTTGAATTAGGTGAACGTGACAAAACTAATGGTGAAGAAGAAGATGAACTGGGGTAAAATGTCTTCAGCCAGCCAGCTCGCGTGCTGGCGCAACGCTGAGCCCTTGCCAGGGCGCACACCTCACACGCATTGCTTCCAACACAATTACACACAGGTTAGCAATTTAACATACCTATTAGACATACACTTTTTAGTTTTTACATTTTCACATCAACTACTTATTAAAATGAAGCACTGACTATTTTTACTCCAACCAATCAATATTTTACCTCCAACTGAGAATCAACCAATGTGGACCAAATATTTCATGATCTCTATTCATCGCCCGCGCTCTGCAAGGTACGTTCAACCAGTCAATAGCATGCATCGATTCGCACGTGGTAGGCTTAGGACCCATTCTCCAAACGGCATTGTCATCAGTGTGACGATATTAATAAGCTAATGATGATAACGATGATCCAGTTTCGAATAAAAATATAAATTAAACGAGTTTCTGTTATTTATAAAAATATCATTTCAATTTAAACATGCGATGTAAGAGCTCTCAAGGATTTACTAATCTTTTACAGTAATGAAGAAAAAACAGTTTTCTCGTTTATAAAAGAGGAGGGTCAATAAGGCGGGTTTTCGGCCCCTTTCATTTTTGACCTAAAAATTAAAAAAAAAAAAAAATTGTATACTATATAGACTAACAAATCGATTCCACCCCAAACGGAACCACAACCAATCCCCCTCCCCCCTTTTTTATGTAATAAGTCATATAGGATTATTCTGCTTCTTGGAGGGCTGGGAGGGGGGAGGGGGTTTGGGGGTGGTTCCGTTTGGGGTGGAATCGATTTGTTAGTCTATATAGTAGAAAAAAAATTTTTTTTTGGATTTTTTTAGGTAAAAAATGAATGGGGCCGAAAACCCGCCTTAGTGACCCTCCTCCTTTGCTTTTTATTGCTGTGCAATGGATCTCAAATTTTTACATTCATTTGTACAACCTACACGCGCCGTATGTTTTGTAAGTACCTACTTGTAGCCTAGTGAGCGATGCGCGCGATGAATGTGAAACGGGTAGCGTAACAACAATTTTTGTTTAGGTCGAGATAATTTGATGAACACGTCATTAAAAAAAATGTTTTATTTCATTAATCGATTGCATTACTGCTATAGAATTACGAGACAAAATATATTTATCTTACAGGAAGAGGGCTATCGACAATGCGGACCGTGGCTACCAGACCCTGAAGTGGAAGAAGACGATGCTCATAGATTATTCTTATCAATCCCAATCAAGTTATATATCTTATCATTAATAATACTTAACGGACTTATCAGTTGTAATTAAAACAATATTATAAATTCCCAATAACTTGTTTAATTCAATTATTTTAACACAGGCTTTTGGTACTGAAATGTTAGCAATTCTAAATAACACAACTGTTCTGAATTGTTGTTGTGAAAATTTGAGGTATGTGTGGGAGGCTGTTAACAACCCTCAAATCTTGAACTTAACCACTATTATACATTTATAGCTGCAACATTTATGATTAGATCAAGAATAACTTAAAATTAACTCAACATAATATCGTTCTTCACCTATTATAATAACAAATAAAAAGAAAAATAATAAAAAGAATTAGATATTTGGTCTGCTGTTTTTAGAAATCCTTTTACGTAAATTATTTCAGACACACCACTTGATAAATATATTAATAAAATACAATACAACAGATATCGGCCGTATTAAATGATTTTAGCAATGTTACTTTTTAAGTATTCTTTATACAATCAATCATGACGCATACAGAAAGGAAATTGCATAAAATAATACAGACCCTGCCAAGTAAATTTCAGAACCACACATACATAAACATGTTGGTGTTAAGATAAAGCTTTAATTTGATTTCATAGGAATGAATACCTTATTTATATCTTTACAAAAGCAATAATTACATGTGCACATTTGAAAACATACACTAACGAAGAAAATAACAAGTTTTTTTTTACTATGAATAAAATGATCTTTTTTTATAACCGCTATTGTAATACTTACAACCCTGAAAATTCAGACTATCAATATTCTTTTCTTCCAGTTTGATCGGTCTAGATTGAACATCTTACAAGTATCCAAAACAATCACAACATAACGTCGAATCAAGATATACACATCCCTTACCGATATTAATACTATAACATGAAGGACCCTTAAACACTTAGACGAAAATAGAATAATGGGTACTTTTACTTACTTTTTACAAGTGTAATCTTGAAATCCAACAAACTTTATTTAATAATAATGTCTATTACTACTATTTGAATACTGTCTTTGAGCCAGAAATCACCATTTATTATGAAAACAATAGAAAGAATGTAATGAAGTAAAGTTTAATTTAAAATAAGATATTATTACGCTTTTGCAGAAACTAAAAATAACAAAGGTTTATTTAAACGCAATATAGAATGAGTTATTATCAAAAAGTGTCTACCTATCTAACTAACATTATAACGTCGAAATTTTGTCACTTTTAGTTTCGACATGTAATTGTATTAAGGTTGCATTTTGGCACCGTTTACGTCTAGGATTATTTCTACGTAAAATCACTTTCATCTAGAAAGAGTAGGATTTACTTTGAACTGGATAATATCAACATCAATTTATTTCCTCTTCAAAATAGGTTATTTTAAATACTATGATAGAATCTTTATATTATCTAGCTACTTACTTAATTATCTATAATTATTTGTATGTATCTCATACAATCCCTAATTATTATAAAGTTTTATTTGACATCATCTTTTCCAACAAAATGACGTGAAAAAATAACAAAATATATAAAAATAACAAAATATTCTTTGGTATTTACTACATAAAAATATATTATACATGATTTCAGTTGTGACATAAAATAATAAATAAATTCTATACAGTCTACATTATATGTAGCTGTCTAAACCTATTTACATAACAAAAAATATAACTTTACTATTTTTCATCTTCTAAATTAATATGATCATGGTGGTTTATATATTGTTGAACTAAAAATGTTTACACGGCTAATGGTAAGTTTTATTGTGCGGTCTACTGTACCGTACACTTTCAATAAGCGCAAATTCTTTCACGAAATTACATAAATAGCTCAAGTGTCACAGATTGGACTCACAGTTAATGTCAAAAATGTTTAATCGCTGCGACAAATATCCGATACATTATTCTTCTTCGCTATCCGTATCAGAATCGGGTATGGTGTTAAACCAGTTTTCCCAATTCGATGGCGGACCCATCACGGGACGGCTGAAATAAAAAAAATTAAAGCAAAATAAATAACGCTAACTTAACACTTATGTTCACATCTTTAAGCAATACAAATAGAACTTAATTGAATTGTTATGTCGTTTCTAACATGATAAAAGTCAGTATTCAACCCTATTGTAGTCGCCAGTACAGTAATTGAAGACGAGAATATTTTAATAGTACTCAAGTGTTCCGATATTAAGTTTGCAGGAGCTCTAAGGAGCTCTAAGAAGCTGATTATTAAGCACTGTAAACATAAATTTTGTTTTTATACTATTATTTTTAGAATCAAATAAAACGGGGTAATTTCTTATAATTTCTATCAACACTACCATACGTGGTTTTTTTGTTCTAGACAGATAAGCGTGTTCTTTAGTGAAAATTTACAACCGACAGGCGTGGTGGCGGTGACGGGCAACCGTCTATCTGGGCGAGTGTGTTAGAGTAGCTCAAGTTGATCATGTGTTGAAACAAATGAACGCCACCGCGCATACGCGTGTGTCAGGGCGACGCTATTTACAAAGAAAGAAAGACAAACTTTTATTGGCTTCGCAAATAACACATTATAGCAATGTACAAAAACAATTACAAAAAAGAACTATGACATTAAACACAAAGGGTACATTTAATTAGACACTAACATAACATAACATACAGCGAGGCCAATTCGGACCCTGCCTCAGCATATGCGTCTGCGTCATTCTAAGATGACAGAGTGACGAAGAAGCGCTGGTATTCTGGCAGGGCCTCAGGACGTAAGGACGTACACGCACAAAAACAAAAAATAATGAACATATAAGTTCACGGAATACATGGAAAATAATACATAAAAATGAATTAAAATAAAAGTAATAATAATACATCTAAAATAGATGTTTTCCCACGATAAAAAGAAAGAGTGAGAGAGAAAAAAATAAATAAAAGTATAAAAAAGATACCTATTGGCTGTATTGGCTTCATTATCTTTGCCTTCCGAACAATAATGATTTACTACAAAAATATACGAGTATTACCCCTGCTTGGTGACGGGTTGCGGCAACGTGCTGGCGGCGGGCGGAGCGCTGGGGGGCGGCGCTGGGGGCGCGCGTCGTTGCAGCGTCTGCGTGCCGTCCGCCGCCTCCGCCTCCCAGCCCTCCTCCAGCACCCACCTGCACACACACGCTTTAAGCTGCGTTTCTACCTGAGATATGCTAAATGAGCGGTGCGAGGATGTAACCACTTGTCAATCCGCTACTGCGCACCATACCCCTCTCAACAGTCCCTATGCTGCGCGAATTAAAAAATCTACTACAGAATGTTTGGATCTCTGTAACTCAAAAATGAAGCGTACTCAAAAATGAAGCGTATTAAAAAATAACAGTAGGCCACGCGGAAATTTGAATATGGTAGCAATTGCTACCAGGGACTGACTAGGGGTGTTGGCTATCGGTAGCAATTGCTACCGTAGACTGACAAGTGGTTAGCGGAGCTGTAAAACGGTGTGGGCTTTTTTATCAGAAATGTACTAGGACAATAAATGATGTGAGTGCGGACTCTTTTCTGATGCAAGCGAGTGAGGTAACGTGTGGTGGGAGCGAAGCGTGCCTCTCAATTAAGTTTTTCGCTCGTCACCAACCATACCACACATATCTCGCACACATCCCTCGCGCCTCCCTGGGCGCCTCTTAGCTATTTTTACGTGCTTGTTTTGTACGTGCAAAAACCTCGTTCGCTAGGTCCTGTTTCCAAAAGAGCTGCGCACACAAACACATCCCGCGCTACGTATCCTCGCACATCTCTGGTGGAAACGCAGCCTTAGGCTTAAATTCTTCATAGGCGATAAATTTGTTGCGTAATAACATTTTTTTATAAATATCCAAGTAAAGGAAGAAAAAATAAGCCCTTGACGAGTTTCTTGCGGTTTCTCCATGGTACAAAGTTTTCCAATGTAGGACTTACGAAATCATGACGTAGCAGTCCACTGTTATTGCTCATATTGCACAAAAAACATTTTATCATTTTTATTGTTTGTCTACGCCTTACAGCTCCACCGACTTCAGCGGCACGTAAGCCAGGATTTTTATTACGTGCTAACGATCATTATCGTACGTGCGAGATATGCGACCGAGACGTCGGTTTTACGCACTGCCGAAGATTTGCAAGCAAAGGTATAAACTAGAAATGAGCTGGCGAACGAGGATTTTGTAGCTTAGAGTTTTGTCGAGATTGCGAGTGCATAAGGCTCAGCTCGCACCGAGCGAGCATCGTTGAGTGTATTGTTTCTTTAATAATTCTTATCGCTGCGGTAAACTAGTAGCGACATTCTCAACAGTATTATGATCAATTAACGATCAACTTTTTTATGCCTTTTTGATTAACACGGAACTGCCTGAAAATTCGGTGATGCTGTTGCAGCCATCTGTGACCGACAAAAATCACACATACTAAATATTATTTGTAAATCTAAAAGATATTAAAATCTAAAAAGTTATGTAAAAATAAAAATATTAGCTTCTTACACACTCAAAGAAAATTATATCACTATACTTAATTAAATTACTTTCAATATTATTTTGTGGCAAATAAATATCACCTGGAACTGCTAGCAGACTTGCAGTTCTCGCATTCGCTGCGGTAGTCGTCGGGCTCTTCGGCGCCGGGCACATTCGCCTGCTCGTAGCTGCATACACACGACGGCTGAAATAAAAAAATATATAGATAATATATATGATAAACATAACTATTTACAATTATGTGATTGGTTAAACCTCGTTTAATTATGTTACAACAAATAAATATTTTACAACTTATACCTTGTAAAATATGAACGTTAACGGAACTAATGCCATTTATTCTTCCCATATAGAACACCTGGAAATTTTTAAACTTAAATTGGCCAAATTTAAACGCTCGTTTAATTAAACCGCGTTTAAAATGTCATTACCGAACATTCCGATCGAAACAAGATAAGCACCCAGGCAGTACATTGCTATGTGCGTTAAATTACCTGTCCCAAATATTTTTTCTTTTTTATTCCTATACTTAAATATTTTACCATAAATTATTCCTTGTATTTTTTTTTTTGTTTCATTGGTATGACTTCGTATCTTCGTTATAATTATGTTAAAATTCGTTAAACAAAATCATTTTTTTATCTCGTTATATTTATGGTTTAAATTGTGTACTTCGTGGATAGGTATTGTTTAAAATATGAAGAAACTAAGTAAACAAATTTACACACAACATACTTACGGAAACCTATCAGGGACACGGAATCTTATTCAGGATTCATTTTCTGTTGATAGTCTTAGAACAATCAATACAATAAGGTTAAAATTTTAAAATCCATAAAATCATCTAAATCCACATATCACGTGAAAATATTTAAAATGTCTTATTGAATTTTAAAGACGATTTCGGAACAATAACTTCTTTGAATAGGCTTATTTCTTATGCTTTTATAATTAAAAAGTTAGACAAGATAATTGTCGCGGAGATCCGCGATTGAGAACAACAAAGGTTAAATTTATTTAATTAACACTAAAATTAATTAGAATAATGTAATTTTGTACTAGCAACTCCCGTTAGACATGGAACGCAAATATTTTTACTGTGGTATCATTAAGATAATAATTGGCTATAAGAAGCGGGTTGGTAAAAAATAGGGGAGAATTAGGTACAAGTGGGCACGAGGTTGGCAAGAACGGAGGAACGGCGCGAGATGAGAGTCTCGCGGTACTGATGCCGGATTTCGGTGAGTTCGTTCCATGTATTTGTATTTATCTATTGCGTGAAACGATATTGTGTTACTTGTCGTGATTCTTATAAAGATCGTAGCTCAGGTGGTGTAAGGATAAGGATGGAGGGGAAGGTGGCCGCATCCTCCCAGGGTCTTGTGGACCCTGGTCGCGTACATAGAATTATCAATTCACATAGTAGATAATGATAATCGTGTTAATGTGATTGCGTTCATGAGTTGATGATGCCATTAACTAATCATTTATAAAATGAATAATTTGATTATTCATTAAACCTAAGTAGGTACATACTCTTAGTCATTATTTATATAGTAAATAAAACCCAGGCAAAGAAAATCCACCACAATAATCGTAGTGACAAAATACACGAAAAAAAAAAGTGTGTGTAAATGTCAATTGGTCAGAATAAATGATAAATAAATCATTCCAGCACATTTAATCTTAGTTGGCCCTAGTTTCTTAAATACATTGCCCACACTGTTGTCAAAAACAATATACTATTCACTTAAAATTCATTCATTAAGTCAAAAGTCATTAATAAGGTTTTAACTTTGCTCTGCAAATTTCCACCTTAAGTGTCTCAATTTAAAGTTCGCGACTATACAACTATTCATATGTTATCTGTTGCTTAGGTATATGTAGCGACGCGCGTGGGGAGGCACCGGCCCCAGAACTGCAGGGATAGGGGAACTCCGAAGCGTCATTGTGCTGGTTTTGTTTTTCTTGTTAAAATTTGTGCTGTGGTGGATATTAGTGCGTAATAATGATGGATTATTAACAACTTATTATTTGTGAACATGCAAGAGTGTTGGCAAGTTAAATAACACACCTTGCTGAAAAATCTTAGAAAATTTATAAGAGAGAGATATTTCACTATTCATTCATCATTCGTTGATCATCTATCATTCAAGGATCGGCTCTCATCAAATTAAGAAAAGAAATTACTCAAGAACTGGCAGTATGGCTTAGACCTTCGCCTGTTCCGAAAAGAACGAATATTAAATAACAATAATAATATTTCTTACATTCACACCAATTAACCTGGCTCAAAGTAAGCATTGTTAGGCTTGTGTTATGGATACTCGACCAACGGATAGATATATATAAATATGAATATATCAGGTCAGGACTTGAACCCAGGACCGTCGGTGCGAAAGGCAGGATCGCTACCGTTGCACCAAACGGTCGTCTTTTACTATTACTACCGGTTTCTCACCTAGGTTCTAGGTCATACCTTGTCTATGGTAAGTGGCAGTGTGGTGTGGTGGGGCGAGGAGTTGGCGGGCGCGGGGGCGGTAGCGGGTGCCAAGGCAAGGGCAGGCACGGCCGGAGGCGGCTCGGGCGCGAGTGGTGGCGGCTCTGATCCCACATTTTGTTCTTCGCTGTGCGCACGCGATCTCCCTCCCGTCATAAGTGACAGCGGCCTGTTGATAAAAAAAACATACAGGGTTTTACAACGTACAGAAAAACCGGAAAGGATTTAGAAAACATCGACATCATAGAAAATTAATTTGTAAATGGTTTTTTTAACGAAATATAAACACAACCTAAATAAACGGGGTAGCGTTAATTTAGTATTCCGATGACATAGACCGAAACCGACCGTCAGTATTCTCGCAATTTTTTTAAACAGCTATGTTCTAGTGCTAATTACAATTATGTCGTAAAATTTATTCTCAACAAAGTTATTCTTATGCGACCGAAATGCATACACTCTTGCTACAGCATGATGCCATATGATACAGAGCATTTTGATGTACAACGACTGCTACTGCAGTCGCTCGCTAGCCACGCCCACAATTCGCACGACCTGGTCGCAGATGGCGTTCGCCAAAATCGAAATCCTAGCTTTAGGTTGCAAAATACTGACGTGTCAGCGATGGCGCGGTCGAGGTTGCGCGGCACGCTGCGCGGTGCGGCGGTGGCGGCGTGAGCAGCGGCGGCGGAGGCAAGCGCGGGCAGCGGCAACGCGGGCAGCGGAGCGCGCTCGGCGCGGTGGAATGAGCGCCGCACCTCACCGCCCATGCCTCGGTCGCGGGAGAAGCACGCCTCCAACGATGTCGTATCCACTGCCGTCGAGATACGCGGTATCGTGCGGTGCCTGTAACATTCTTTATTTATTATATCTGCTTGAATGAGCAGAAATAACAGAACGCAATAATATTACGATTCTTTCACATGACATACGTACAATCCGTATGTAACTCATTTAGATGGGGCAGGGGTATGTTATTTTAAGTGACAACTTCTTATGGAAGGGTAAACCGCTTCGTTACGTAGCGCAGTACGGCACCAGTCTGTCTGACTTCCGTTTTTAAATGTACAATAGGTTAAGAATCGACGCAGAAAAAATAAATATTCAATATCTTTGAATTTATAAATTAAAACTTTCTATAATCCAAAAAGTTTTAATTTCTTAATTTAAAGATATCGGCTGCTTGTTTATTTCTGCGTCGATTCTTAACCTTTTTTTTTTTCATTTAAAACGTAATAGTTGCGCTAATTTTGTCGGTTGACTTTATCACTTCTGACGGCACTCCCGGACTGCCAGTTATTTTTCATTTTAATCACAAGATTGTGTCCGATGGTCAAGATTGTGTTCGATAAAATGACCGGCGTCCAGCCGCGGTAGCATTATATATTTCCCGAGCCCACCGCCGCCGGTAGAGGAACACCTAGGGGGTTTTAGTGAGTTCAAGCCCCACATAACGCCCCTGTTTTCCCGTGACAAGGGGGTATGCGTAGGCATTTCCCCCTAGATAATTTCTGTTATTTGTAAAATTTGGGGTATGTTATTTATAAAATTAAAGCTAATGCTTGCTTAAACACGAGTTTTCAGAAACGATACACTAGATGCGGCGTACTCACAGCGATGTGTGCACGGCGGTGTTGGTGTAGAAGCCGGGCACGTTGTGCGGCCGCTCGTGGTCGGGTTCGCGTTGCAACACGCTCAGAAGGCCGCGGTTGCTGATCGCGCCCAACGAGCCCGTTAAACGGATCGTGCTCGGGAAACCCAACACTGTCAACAAACATTAAATTTGTAAGCATTTGATTTGCTCAAAGCTATTGTTATAAAAACACGGCAACGTACGTCACAGCCGACCTCCCGACAAATATGCAAATCGCCACACTGCTCCACCACATTCAATAGCTAGTAATGGCATCACAGTCAGTTGACTTGTTCAAAGAAATCGTTATGCAGTGATGTACATGTTGGGCGAAAGTATTTGCCCATAGTGCTTTTAAATACTCGTTTTAGTTTTTATGAAATTGTTTTGAAATTTTGTTTGGTTTTACCTAACCCTGCCAGTTATAATTGTGCACAGAGGATTTATGGTAAGCTGAGGCCAATGAGACATCGCATAATCTAGCTTTATTATCTTTTACTATTTCTTTTATTATTTTTGATTTGAGTTTGTGGTTTGTATATGTTGCAAATTAAATAACCTATTCTATTATATAAAGGTGACATATTACGCATTACTACGATTTCATTTTACCGCGGTTCCTCCGTGCATTATTACGTAACTACGGTAAACAACTTTATGCTTAGTGTTCACATGATAACTAGGCGATGCAGTCGGTAAGCATAGCTTCGCTAGCACCATATATTGGAGCGGAGTGTAATACCTAAAAATTTTTTTTTTTGTTTCGATGGGAATTTTTGCGAATTTCAAAATTCGCCCCGTCTCAATCTGGTCCTAAACGTGTTGATTCGATTCCACACAAAACATATTAAAATCGGTTAAGAACTCAGGAAGTTATGGCGTAACAGACATTGCGCCATTGAAGCTGATCCATGGGAGCTTCGCTCGCTAAGGATAGAACATCTTATTCGCTCACTTGATCATCACATACCGTTAGCTGTGAATGGATGATGTTGAATTGAGTTGGGCTCCCGTGGCTCGGGCGGATGAACCGGTTGCAGCAGAGGTGCGTTATAGCAGTTTTGAGTGTTCGCCATCTGTAGTAACAAAAATTCTCTAACTGAAATTAAAATTAAAAAATACCAGCCCTATGACACTTTATAACTCATTTTATCATAATTCATAAATCATTTTAAATTCCAACATACAACTTCAATCATTGTTGGGGATAAGCAGATGCGTGTTTTAAGGGAATAATTATGTAAAAAAATATATGTAAAAATATCACCTTATTGATGTATAAAAATAGTCACAATGTAAATTAACAATAAACGTCACTAAAACTATCAAATCTTCAATAAAATGTTATAAAGGTATTAAAGCTTCTATGAAATGCTTATGGAGTAAACATTAGGAAATTAATCCGTCCAATTAACAGATACATAAAGCACTGATAAATGTAAATTATATTGTAATTACACGACCTACTGTAATCTCGATTCAGTCGCCGCGCCACTTCAGGTAAAACTAAAACTGTTGTGTTCGGTGTATTAGCCGAACAATCATACTTATTACAAAATGGTAGTCTTCACAATCCAGGTTCTTGTTATTATGATTTGTAGTGTCTGTTATGATTTCAAATATGCTTACTCTATAAGCCAGAACGTCCTAGCTTAATATTTAAGGGCGGTCTCGAGAAAGACTGGGAAATATCTTTCAGATCACCATTACTATAATCTTTTATAATACTTTTGGTGCCTAGGGATGTGTGTCTCTTTACCGCCATATTTCATATATATATATATATATCTCTCTTTTTTTAAATATAACGTGAATATAGTACCCCAAATCTACAAAGGTATAAACACAACTCAAACTCAACAACAAAACCACTACATAAAGTGGAACCGAAATAGAACATAAAATATGTGTATGCATAATTTAAGTTATGGAAAATACTTCTTTAAAAGCCTTTTCTTATTTAGTAAATAAAGTAATATGTAGTAAATATGTTAAAGATATTAGTCTTATTTACTTTACTAACAGAGATGATAAGATTATTGCAACTAACACATTCTACTCTGGTTTAATTTGATAAATTGTAATGAAATGATAAAATTAATGTAGTTTAATTAAAAGAAGAATTTAATGTTGTATATATGGGCTCAATCTATCATTATATAACCTACTTGAACATCATATTAATCTAGCAGAGCTTGACAAGGATTTTTTTTGTGTACATGAAGCAGTTTGAGATAAAATTTAAGTATTTTCAAGCATACACAGATATGCCATATTTCATAGATTCAAAAACAAAAAAGGCTGCTACCCAAAAAAAATTAACCTAAGTCAGGACATACCCTGACTATTTTCTTTATCGAATAGCTAGAAAATTTGATTTAAGCGTAGGTATTCCATAGATTCAGAACTCCATTCCTTGTCAGCTCAATCAACAATAATGTTTTCACATCATTTGAATGGCTGGTCTGCTCTCACTACTACTTGTTAAATACCAGTTTCGTTATTTGTCTTAGATAACGCTTACGATATTTAGCTTGAGATTGACCTGTTGCACCGGACGTGGGATGTTGACGTATGCGTGGCCCGTGCATTGTAAGGCCTCGTCGGTCCGAGCCAGGGCGTCCATCGTAGCCGGATAGGTGCGGTGGAACGGTGTGTCATTAGTTATTCTACAATGAAGAAGACAATTTCTTTAGTATACACTAAGGAATAGTAAATAGATTATGCCTTATAATCTTTTTAGCAGGAATAAAATAAATTCACAAGTTTACATTGTAATTTTTCTGGTATGATACAAGAAATAAATACCCTATAAGTGCCTTTTGTATTTTTATTTATAAAAAGTATTATTAAATTGCTAAAAGCCTTATTAATATTACCTTTCACCCCGTAAAGTCGGCTCACGTCATATTTACATAGGCGAAACTCGAACTAAGTCAACTTAACTCATAGCTGGTTTCTCAAGATTGATTATTTAAAAAGTATATAAAAGAGAAAGGCCTTTTGTTTCCCAAGCCTGACAATAACAAAATGCATTCCGGTTTAATGAATTTTAATAATAATTCTTACATTAGCACCAATTACCCTATACCAAAGTAAGAACTGTTGGCTTGTTTATGGTTAATACTGTAATGTATATACATACATATATGATACATAGATATGTAATATTCATAGAAATATGTATAAATACATATAACTTAGGTACATATGCTCATATACATCACACAAATATTTGCCCTTTCTGGGACTCGAACACAGTACTATTGATACGAAAGGCAGGATAGCTATCGCTGCACCAAACGGTCGTTGTCATAATAAAATATTAATTGCGAAGATTTATTTTAACAAAAAATTGAGATATCCTTTATAAAAGCATCCTTTCAGCATTGCGCTATTGCTTTGTAGTAAAGAGGCGGAGCCTCGCCTCGAATCATATAGTTTCTGGGAGGCTTCAACACAACTACTTTCATCACACAAACATCTGTACCTTCCGGGATTCGAACCCAAGACCGTCAATACAAATGGCAGGATCGCTTTCGTTGCTCCAAACGATCGTTATCATAATAAAATATTAATTACTAAAATTTTTAGGACAAAATTAAGATATAGTCACCTAACAGTATCCTGCCGGCATTGCGCTATTGCTTCGTCATAAGGGGGCGGAGCTTCGCCTCGAGGCATGTAGTTACCGGGAGGCTTCCATGCCGCGAGTGCTGTTTCGCACGTCCCGCCCATGTAGCCCATACTCCCGCTTATATATCTAAAATAGAGTTATTACTTGAATAAATAATAAGAATGCGAAAGTACATTCAGTAATTGCGTTAAAGTGATATCAGCTATTAAGAAAGCAACACTCGAGTCATTTAATCCTTATTTTGAAACCCAACTCTCTAAAGAGTTATGATTCCTCTAAGTTCTTTAACCGATTCGTTGCAGCATACAATTACAGAAACGAAGGCTACGAGCTTGATTTACGTGAAAAATGAAGATATGTTTTATTCTGGGTTGATTTCCTTAAAAGTAGTTAGCATCTATTTAAAAATGACACGGTTTCAGTGGCTAACGCCACATGCAAAAAAAAGTGATGGCAAATATGTTCTAAATAATAGTATAGCTACATTAAGTTTAATCATTATGAAACCCACACCGTTATCCACAGGTTAATTTTATCATGTAACTTGATACCTTCGCCAATTTATTTAAAAAAATAAAATTAAGGAAAATAAGTAGCATTAGCAGTGCAAATAAATGAGCCGTGTAACAACCAACGTTGTCAGTACAATCTCGAGTTATTCGTTGTTTAGATGATTTATAACAAATTTCTTAAATTTATCTGCGTTACAAGCAAAGATATCCAGATCAGCGAAAGTGTTGTTAAATGTTTCAACCGAGCGGCATCGCAGTGTGTGGAATACACGACGATAATATCGTGAAAATTACTTCTGTAAAAGCTGAATTGCAATTGGCATTTAATTAATAAATAACAGTTGTTAACATTTGCATTTTTAAAAAAGGATGCATACCCGATGCTTGTGAGGCTTCGTTGATCGTCAGCGTGTGGCGGGCGGCGACGTTTGAGGCGACGCACGCGATACACGACCACAGCTACGGTAAGCAGAACCAATGCCGCCGCGCCGCCCGCCGCCACGCGGACGTTAGCTTCTGCTGCCTCAGCAGGTTTCACCACATCGTCCAAACAAATAAACTCGCAGCAAGTATTCCCCACGCGGAAGGAACGGCAGTCCTTCAAATAAAGAAAGTAGATATTTGTTATAAAAGTTTATTGTTCAGTAATTATTTTATATTAGTCAGTGGTTATTAAATTAGATGTAAAATGTATCTAGGCTAAGCTTATTTGAGAATAAATTTATTATTATTATTGTATAAATTTTGACACCTGCCCTTAAGATCTTATTGCTAAAATGGATGCAGCGCTAGGGGGCAATAGTAATAACAAATAGAGTAGAATGAAAAAAATTGGTAAAAGCCTATACCAAATATACTATCATATAACAATTTTCCATCTAGGGGCACCCACAGGCCTTTGGTCTGCATAGTTTATTTTTAAGAATGTTGCATAATATGTTCAAATGTTGTGCAAATTGATTGAAAAATTATGAAATATTAAGGTAAAGCATAGAGGTATGCGAATTTTCTAATGTCCAGTTTTATTAAATTTGATTAAATTACAACCTCTATAATCAAATGACTTGTATTCTGGTTTTCATGGTAAAACACTTAAACGCCTCACATTCGATCCACAGCTGGACAAACATTCCCATATTGGCTTGGGTCTGTGTTATGGTAACATCCTTGTTTCTTATTTCCATAATACAAGCACTTTAGTTACTTGCATTCAGAACTATGTAAATTATGTTGTCTAATATTTATTAGCTGATCTCTAAAGCAGTATTCCATGTTCATTCAGTTTTATAGTTGACTTATATTTTTTCCAGCCTCATTTTCGACTGCATATGTCTTTTTACGTAAACTTTGGACATGGGTAATACTGCGCCACGCCGCGCAATTGCGCCAACTCAGTTCACTGCGCCGGATGTGTCAACCAACGTATTCAAAATGGGTTGGCACACAGCGCAGTACCGGGACATTTAAAATGTGTTGAGCACAACATACGCATTAGTTTATCAGTAGTTAGTACGTACTAATCACCAAATTTTGGACAGATGGCTGTTGGCAACTGTGACGGAATATGCGTTTTATAATTTTTGGAGTTGCACATGCTGATAAATAGACTGACGATATAATGGATTGATAGATAATTAGTTTACTTACATCATAAGACATGCATCTTCACAACAATTAAGCCTAACATATATACAGTGATGTGACTTATCTTAGATAAAAGTATCGGAAATATAGATACAAGATACAAAATACGTATTTACATCTTGTATTTGAAATACTTTTTAAATTTTGTATTTTGTATCTTATATTTAGATACATTTTCCTGGTATCTTAGTATTTTGAAGATACTTTGTTGCCTAAGATACTTTTACTAAAATAAACTTCGCAGTTTTCTTACCGAACGCAACTGAACGCAGTGCATCGTTTATTTAAATAGTAGATATTGGACTTTTTGGTGGAAGCGCGAAGCGTCACTTTAATGGTTTTGGTTTTCTTGTTAAATTTTGTGTTGTGGTGGATATTAGTGTGTAATAATGGCGTGTTATTAACCACCGAGTGTTTCTGAATATGCATGAGTGTTGGCAAGTGTAACAAAACAGGATGGAAGGTGTCTTTTCGGGCTCTCTCAAGAAGGCCACGAGGAGGTTTCAGTAAAACCCCACTTCTTTACTGAAACCTAGGAAATTACTCAAGAACATAGAAGAAAGATTATATTTACTTGACACTGGCTTAATGCACAAATTGTGCAAGCCATAAATAAAGAAAATAGTCGATATTGTCGGGAACTAAATGACAGATGGCGACACTATCTATCTACAAATATCATCGGTTAAGATGTCCCACCCACCGTCACTCCTGGAACTCATTCTGGAGGGGATCCGAAGTACGGTTTTAGCCCCTGGCCGACCGCAGTTAGCAGGGGTCGTAACTAGCGCGCTAGCCACGCATGAAAGGCTGCCCCGCCAACTTGCGAAAAATCCCAAAATGCTCCACCGTGCCAGTTGGCGACTGGACGGGAGGACCCGGTGGCCATTTCGGGGGAATTGGGGCGTCCCCGCAGTCTCCAGGTGAGTTCCCTTTTTTGGTCAGCTTAGCCCAAGAAAACTTCCAATGGTCGACTAAGTAGCGTCTCGACTAAAAATCTTACCCCCCAACATTCACCATCATGAAAAGAAGGATTAGGAAGAATTTTAAACAACGGCTGCACTTCTTTCCATTTAAAGTTAACCTTGCGAACATTAGAGGACTGCACTCAAATCTCCATTCGGTCCATCACCATCTGAAGACCGAGAAGCCGCACTTCTTCTTGACGGACGTCCCAAAATCCTGGAAGCTTGCCAATGTGCAACCAGTACCCAAAAAGGGTAGTCGTGCCGACCCATGCAATTACCGATCGACCGCCATCTCTTCCATACTCTGTAAGGTTATGGAAAGAGTGCTGAACAGCAAGTTGCTCTCATATCTAGAAGACAACGATCTCCTCAGTGACCCTCAATATGGCTTTCGCCGAGGATGCTTAACTGGGGATCTTCTAGTTTATGACGCATTCCTGGGGCGAGGCCCTCGAGATGCACGGCGAAGCACTTGCCGTGTCACTTGACATCTCGAAGGTTTTGACAAGGTCTGACACGCAAGTCTGCTCCGCAAGCTTCCTGCGTACGGTATCCCCGCTGACTTTTGCAGTTGAATAGCCGATTTCATGACTGAATGATCGATCAGAGTAGTTGTCGATGGCTGCTCCTCTGTCTCAGTGGCTATTGATGCCGGAGTTCCGCAGGGGTCTGTTCTTTCTGCGACGCTTTTCCTGCTACACATCAATGACTTGTTAATACCAGGAATTGTTGGGTGTACAGATGTCAGTACTATTGTAGAGAGATACCTGTCTAGCGCAAAAGCCAGCGGTGTCGACGTGATGTTGATGAGAGAGGCCATGGTTGAGCGAATATACCTCCGCCTCCAAAACACAAGCATATCTTTTCACGGCAAAAAAGGAGTTCCTTCCACCTCACTCCTACTTTCCGAGGTACATCTGTACCTGTGACCGACGGCCTCGAGCCTCTTGGCATGGAGTTGTCTTCAGACCTCAACTTCGACGCCAACATCGAATCGAAAGGTTAAATTGCAACCAAAAAGCTGGGCGTCCTAAATAAGGTCAAGCCATATTTCACGATGGCCGGGACAGCTTTTAACTCTCTATAAAGCTCGTGTCCGATCTTGCATGGAATATTGCAGCCACCTTTTGGATGGCTTAGCAAAATACCAACTTGCTGCTCTGGACACGATTCAGTGCAGAGCTGAGAAGCTCATCGGTGACAGCAAATTGATGAAGAGCAAGCTTCACACCTTAGCTCATCGCCGCAAAGTTGCCTGTTTGTCGGTGTTCTACAGACTGCACTTTGGAGAGTGTGCTCAAGAGCTGAATTTGCTCATACCGCCATCTCCTTTTTTCCATCGGACATCCAGACTCACTGCAGGCTACCACCCTTTCTTGGTTGCTATTCCTACCTGTCGCACCAAGCGCTTTTCAACATCCTTTATAATGCGCACAGCAAAGGAGTGGAACTCCCTCCCTGCGTCTGTATTTCCGAGAACTTATAACCCGTCCATTTTCAAAGCCAGGGTGAATAGGCACCTTCGGGGTTAGCTTGTTTCGTTAAATTCTTATCCTTCAATAAAAAAAATAATTCTAAAATATAACACCTGTTTGCCCCAGCTCTACCCCTGTAGAGCGAACCTTCTCCTGGCCTCATCGAAGGAAGAATTAGTTTTACTCAAATCTCAACTAAAACATAAAAAGTCTTAATTTTAATTACCTTCTTATTTTGTCTTGTCACATTTGCCTGATCCTTGTTATCAACGTGATCTATTCGAAAATTGTTTTCTCGAACAAATAAACTTAAATTCAATTAAATGTTGTTTTCTTACAAAACTATTTTATCTTTAAAAAGTATTTGAAAGATAGGTATTTTGTATCTAGTATTTCAGATACCTTTTTAGAAAATTATTTGTATCTGGTATCTGAAATGCTTTTTTTTAAGTATCTTGCATCTTGTATTTCAGATACTTTGTATAGGGTATCTTATACATTACTGCATATATATAATTTTAAATTTAAGTGTGCGTGCCGCTACAACGCATAGTGAAAAAGCTCAGTGACACCTTTGCTCTGAGAGGAAAGCACTGATTTTCAGCTCCTACCCAGAGAACACACAAGTCTACATGTACCAGTGCAAATGTGAAAACCTATACAATAAACATTAGAGCTTTCTAAGCTAACATTAAAATATATGTTTTGGTGAGTTTAAGGATCTAATTTCCATGCTTGCTTCTAATTTCAATGCCTCCAGTTCAGCCCCTTTATTCTGTAACATACAATCTCACTCACTGTTGAGCCTTGAAAGATAGAAATTATGACAATAATTAATATCCAATATTAGCTACTTTAAAAGTAACTATGACATTATGCTATACAATATAGCAATGGATGTATGAAAGGACAAACATTTTACTTATCAAGGCTCAACAGTATAATTGTATGTTACAGATTCAAAGGACTGATTACAATCCATAAATGTCATAAAGTATTTCCTTCATTACATAAAACAATCAGAAAAGTTTTTAAACAAACTTAAGTACCACTTAAGTACAATCCAATTTAGAAAAGCCAAATTGTTTCATAAATTTTATGAAACTAGCCAATAGATAATTTTTCAAGAACATAGCTTAGAATGGTTAATTTAAATATTAAACTTAAATTGTTGAAGCGCTTCTGTTTGCAGACTTAAAAATTAGCAATCCTAACTTACTTATTATAAAGTATTTATATACTACAAGATGTGTATGAAGTGTACAAAGGAGTTTTCAATTTTTTTAAATTTAAATTAGTTTGTTTAAAACTTTGGCTTTTAGTACATTAAGATACAAATATTTAAGATAACATTATCAAAAACACAAACCCAATGAGTTTGATGGTTTGTCTTTATTTAGGCAATATTTTCACAATTCAATTTATCTAAAAGTCACAAAAACATCTTGAATACTGGCTATTCAGAGGCCACCTTCATTTCCTGCTATTCAGTAACACAATGAAAATGAAATCTATACAAGTATTACTTAAGGCAGTTGACAATATAATCAACACACCCAATAAGTACTGCAGCTTAATCCTATTGTTATCTAATCTTTATCATACCTGTGGTGGTGAACAAAGCACTGCTTTACACACTTTTGGAATCCCATTATCACAAACGCATAGTGTACAGGTGTCTGAGCTAGGCACATAATGAAGTCCATTGAATATAACCCGACCACGAAAATCTGTGCAAACTTCTTGAGATATAACACCTGAAATAGTTTTGAAAATATTACCATATTTTAAACCACAAACCAACTGTTTAATAGTATCAATAGCTGTGAAACGATTGCCATAAATTAATTATAATAACATACTAACTGTAAAAATGTAAGATCATTAAACACAATGCAGTCGTGCCCTGCATTTCTTATAATATTACAATCAAATATATTTAGCTAAAAATGTTGGCCACATTTTGAGGGCAGCAAACTATTGTCTATTTTATAATCGATATTCACTCGCTCCTGGTTCGTTGGCCGTACGAAATCATTTTGAACATGCGTCTTGTTGGCTTATTTTTTGCTTGCTTTGCGATTGCGCCTACAGCATCCGCAGCAGTTTCGCTATTTTGATGTTTGACTATTATATCTGTCAATGTCAATGTATTTTTTTATTAAGTTTCCACTAGGGAAGGCAAAGGATACAATGCCCATACAGCCATATATTAAGCAATTTATTCTTTTTTATAACTGATATTAAGTGATGATCAAAGTTAATTTCTGAATAATGGCTATAGATATATCATGAATAAATAATTAAATAACCCCTTTTTATGAAATTATTACTGCGTCATGAATTGATTTGTTGCAGCCAGTTTCTGCATTAAAGACCGATATACCAACATAAAACTCTTCTAGTTTCGTTCTAAGCCCTCTGACGTACTGATAAAACATTTCGATAGGTTTGCTCTGGTTTTTTTGTTATGCCACCTGCTTTACGAAACCAAACTCACTCAAAGTACTCCACATTAACCGGCCAATTCTCTAGTTTACATAGTTCATTGTATTTGCTCTCTGGCAATCCTACAATAAAGGAAAGGTAGTCTCTCTCTGCCTTGTGTTTAATTCTGTCTCCCTTAATAGGAGTTTTGTTACCACACATATTTTGTATATATTTTTCTAGTTCTTCTATGGAAGTGTCTACATGTAAACGCCATACATGTAAGTACGCCTTTCGTTCTGTACCTTAAATTTCGACTAAGATTATGCTTGTTCATTTCTTAACATCACTGTTAGGGTATCTAGTTTTTTTTCTATTCACAATCTTCCAATCTCATTTCAATTCATTTTCAATAAGAATTCCAGAGTTAGATATCTTGTTATTGCTAGTCAATTCTTTTTCTTCCCTCACTTGTAAGTTCATTAGTTTCTTTGCCCCATTTTTTGTTTGGTAACAAAGAATTGGTTGATGTGCTTTTGGATGAATCGGCTCGGCAATGTTTTGTGTACTAGTTTTGATCTTCAACAATTCTTCTAATTTATTATTTTTTTCTGTTACGGCTATGATTTGCGTTTCCAGTACATCAGTTTTGTGTGGTTTTTTTCTTGAACAAGCGTTAATATTTTTTTTAACTCTTCTAGTTGAGATTAAGTCCTAAAAAAAATACATTTCAGCAGAGCATATTCTGTCACCTGTTCATCAAGGCTTGCCTTCATTTCCAAGCGAAACTCCCGCAGTTCTTCTTATATTTTGCCTTCAGTTTCTAGGAGTGAGCACTCATTGGGATTGATTCATCCTCATAGCTACATGGTGTAAATGTTTTGTTCATTGTGAAATTTCCTCGTACTGGTGTATTGGAATTATCCCGTTTTGCAATAACACATACGCATTCTGGACAAACCCAATTACCTTTGTATTCCTGAGTGAAACCTGCGGGTTTTTCAGTCGTCACTGCCAAGTTCTTTAAGTGATACAACTTTTTCTCGCACCCAATACATTTTGTACACATTTAGAAAATTAATACTTCAAATATTTTAAAAAAGAATGTAACTCGTATCAACTGGCGCGTGCAATTATATATATATATATATATATATATATATAAAAGCATTTACTGGCATTTAGAGCCATACCATTCGAATTACACTAACTAACAATGTCACTAATATCAATTTACAAAGCCTGTCCCTCTTCAAATGAATTGATAGTTGTATATAACTCAAAATCATCGGCGTACAACATGAACTCACAGTTCTTTATTACCACGGCTATGTCATTAATAAAAACTAGAAATAAAAAAGGCCCCAGGTGTGATCCCTGTGGAACGCCGCCGGAAGTGGCTAGATAAGAATCAGATGCGTAGCCATTAACAACCACAGATTGGAATCTATTTATGAAGTAAGATGTGAAGCACTTCAATAACAGGCCACCCACACCGAAATCATCTAGTGTTCTCAAAAGGACTGAGTGGTTTACTCAATAAAAAGCGTTACTAAAATCGATAATTTTTAATTGAATTTAAGTCACATTTCTTGTGCACTGGAATTATATATTTGCGTTAAAGGTTTTATGATAACGTTTGCGCAATTTTTGACAAATAAAGGAGGAAAGGACAGAAGGAGGAAAATCAGGACCAGCTCCCATAGAAGTATCCAGCTTTTTTATTTTGCTAATAACTTCCGACTCCTCAAACTTTACAACTGCTAGGCAGTGGCGCAGCGTAGTGGGGGTGGCAGGGGCGGCCCGCCCCCGGCGGCACTTTTCAGAGGGCGGCAAAATTTTACAATAAATAAGAAAAATATTTCAACCATTTCATATTTTTATCGCAACTAGGGCCCGATTGAAAAAAGCAGGAAATTTTTCATTACTTATTCTGTTATGAATTCAGGGAATCCCCTTTCTTTGAATGATGTATTGTAGCGATTGCTGGCAATTTCATCTATTCTGACTTGCGGGGATTCGCCGTAGTTTATTTTGTGCTTGAATTGTTTATGGCTAATGATGATCAGCGAGAATGTCTTTGACAATTTAAAGAAAGTTTTATTGATGGATACTCAGTTGTGCAATAAACATTGTCTCGTATCGAAATTTATGTTACGCTTTAAAACTGCGACTTTTGAACAAATAAAAGTAAACTTTTTTATTAAAAATCTAAACTGTATAATGCAAAATAATGAATGCTCTTGCCGAAAAGTTATCTAGAATCAAAATACCTATGTAATGTATAGTAAACATTAAATTGAAATACCTCAATAATAGGGCGGCAAAATTGTCCTTCGCCCCGGGCGGCAAAACTGTCCTTCGCCCCGGGCGGCCGACACCCACGCTACGCCGCTGCTGCTAGGAAGTTATTATTTTTATTACCACGTTTTTCTTATCTCACTTTTCTTATTTGTTTGTCTGTCCGGGCAAAATCTTGCAACTTAAATTTGAGGCACTTTCCGATAAGCTAGAAAGCTGAAACTTTCAGGATAGTTCAGAACCCGATGACAATGCACTCTAAAGCAACTTTCAACTTTCCAGATGCACTTTCAGGTCAAATTTCGACAACTTTCGGCCACTTTCGCTTTTATATGAGACTTTATGTCACTTCTTTTTCTCGATATGTTTGCTGCGTTCATGATTAATTAATGCAGTGTGTGATTATGATTTAATTCAGCAAATATCTTGCCAAATTATCACACTCGATCGTGTAGTCAGCTGCCGCATATAAACGTAACGGTCATTTGAAATTTAAACTGTTTACGGCTGTGCGTCAGCGCGTCGGCGCGTCGGCTGAACTTAATGTTTACGGTTGGATCGGTGAGTAAATATTTAATAATTATACTAGATTTAAAAAATCTAAAAATCTCACGTTTTTCAATGTCCTAAAAAGAATAAAATAACCCTGCGGGGCAAAGCGAGGGGCCACTCAAAGCGTGGGGGCGCATATTACTAAGAGGAGATTTTAAAGAGATGAATGACATGCATTGATGCCGATTATTGTAAAGATGCGCCCCCACGTTTTGAGTGGCCCCTCGCTTTGCCCCGCAGGGTTATTTTATTCTTTTTAGGACATTGAAAAACGTGGGATTTTTAGATTTTTTAAATCTAGTATAATTTTATTTAGATTCTGGCTCAACGAACACTCTATGGTTTATAGTTCACATTTATTATGCACTAATATCTACCAAAACAATTTTGTTATAAAACCGCTATAGCAACGCTTCACGCTCCCCGTACTCTATTAACATAATTATTTTTAATGAATAGAATAAGGAAAAGCTTAGTTTATTCAGCAAAACACGTATCGGTACAAAGGTAAAAATGGGGTTGATTTATATTACAGTCAATAGCAACTCAAACAATCCAATAGCTATGAGGCCTATGAACTGTAAAATCATACATTTTGGAGGAAAAAACGATTATTAAAAAAATTGGTCCGCTGTTACATTTTTCTTTTTCTCTATGTGTGGCTTGCACGATTTGTGCATTAAGCTAGTGTCAAATAAGTATAATTGCCAGTTTTAGAGTTATTTCTTTTCTTAATTGCATGATAATGACTGAACAGTAGAATATATTTTTCCCCCCTAGGTTTCAGTAGATGTGTGAGGTTTTACTGAAACCTCCCCGTGAACTTCTTGAAAGAGCAGGAAAAGACAACTTCCGCTACTTTTTTACACTTGCCAACACTCTTGTATGTTCACAAACACTTAGTGGTTAATAATCCACCATTATTATGCCATAATCTACAACAACACTTAACAAGAGAAACAAAACCACCAACGTGACGCTTCCCGCTCCCGCCAAAAAGTCCGATCCGTTGTTTTAATTTAAACGGCTTGGGAGATCTCCATTCTGCGAGCAAATCTGTTACAGATTACGCATAATTTCTATTTTTTATAAAAATAATATTATAGTTATTTTATCTGTTATGGTAGATAGATGTATGTGGTCTGCGTGGACTAGTCATGTCATGCATAGAGTACATTATATGTCATGTCGTCATATTCCAAAAATTTCCACTTTTTATATAATTGTGATTTAATTATAATGTCGTTGGAGATATGATTCCTGTAATTATAAAAACCAATGTTCAGCTAATGATAACAAGCAACTTTATGTTAACATCTTGACAAGGTATAAAAATGGCTTGAATATGGAAAACGGAACCAATGATTTATCAGAGGCCAAAGTTGCGGAGCGCAATGAACGTGCCAAAAAGCTTTATCGGTAAGATTAAGATACAATTAGAAAAACCAATAAATTATTTCACAACTCCCGTACAATATAATGTTTTGATACAATTTCTTGCTGATTTGTGCAGATATATGAAAACATGCTTACCTAACAAGAGTAAAAAGTAGGTAAACATTGCTTTAAAAAAATGTCTTCCTTTATATAGATATCTACTAATTTAATAAATATCAACCTTTATCATTGTAGTCATAAGACTATTAAGTCACATCATGTATTATTACTAATTTTGGTTAGTCTACTTTGATTTTAATTTACACCATATGCAATATAATTACAATCTACAAATCAAGGCTATATATAACATTTTTGTTTTAAATTTTATAATAAATATTACTTATGTTGTGACTTTACCAACTAGATAAACCCACACCTTGATAATTATATCATTTTATATTTACAGTTATGTATCTGACATAGCAAGACGTATTGGAGAATCAACAACCACATGCCATAGTATAACTGATCTCTTCTCTATACATATTGAGCTGCAAAGGCAAAAATTAAGAGAGAGCTGTGAGAAATTGATGTTTTTGGATCCAACAAACTCTGGAAAAAAGTCCCTTGAACTTCTTTGGAGAAAAGTATACTATGAGCCAGTTTGTACTGTTAAAAAGTTAAGAGAATCTGACAATGAAAATAACTGCTCTGATCTGTACACTCACATCATCTGTGGGATTGGACATTTTCAACACCTTTTGACAAGAATACAGTCAGAAATGAAAGTTAAATGTAATGACTTGGATTATACTACAATAATTGATGATGAGGAAGGTGAAGAAATAAAATCAATACCTAGCAATGAAGAAATGCAGTTTGCTCGTTCAGCCATGCATACATGCTTGATATATCTGGGAGATTTATGTCGCTATCAGGTGGAAATTTTTCAATTTCATGATCCATCAATACCTGCTCGCTATTATCTTCAAGCAGCACAAATTGAATTGTCCTCAGGAATGCCCTATAATCAGTTAGGAAATCTGTTCTTGGATAAAAATTATAATCTAGATTCTGTTTGTTATTATATTCATTGCTTAAGTTGTGAAACACCATTTGGTGGCGCTATGGGAAATCTAGTTAAAATATTTGAGAAAAATAACCAATCTTATGAAACATTTCAAAGTGTTGATAATTTTACACAAACGGAACACATTCAAAACACCATTACAAACTTTTTATCTTTAATAGAAATATGGTATTTTGCAAAAAATGATACAAATATTCCTCAGAGATGTAATATTATTGCTCATCAACTGAAAACTTGTATGGATTTTGTGAAATCTCCTCTGCCAGATATAAATAAAAACTATAATGAATATTTGCAAGCAATTGAAGAAGAAAACACAACACCATCCTACTTAAATGCTAATCTTATAAATAAAATTGTTCAGATTTGTTTATTTACACTTGCAAAAATGGTAGAAACTGATGAGTCTGCAGCATTTGCATGTAAAGCCTTCACTCTAGCTTTACTTTCACAGCTATTACAGAAGTTTCTCAAAGAATTGGAAGCAATGGGATTTAAGAATCCTGCACAGAAGTACAATCCAAAAGGTGTTTTATTTAATAACGATTTAAGTGTTGGACAGAAATTAGAATCATCAGAAGAACATAATAAAATAAACAAAAGTAACAATACTGAAGATTTAGTCAGTAATAACAATATTGAAGAAAAAGAGATTTTGTTAGACAAAGACACTGAGAAAATGCAAAATGGGGATATTAAAAATATAAAGAAGATATCTAAGAGAAGGCGAAGACGAAGATTTGCATCATCAGACAGCTCTGATATTAGTAATGCAGAAACAGAAAGTAGTGGAGTTGACAGTGATAATTCCAGCTCAGAGGAAGATTTTTCAGAGTCCACTTATCAGTCTGAAGACGGTTCTAAGAGTGAAGTGTCTGACTCTGATGACTTTGATATTCAAGAGTTAGATGAGAAACAAAACGGAGATATTAATAAAACTAAAAATAATGACTCTGATAAAATAATTGATCAGCTAAATAAATCTATGAATAATGACACAAATACCACTGAGGTTTCTTTGAAAAATGAGACTAACAAAGAAATTCACCTGAATGAAAATGAGATACAACATTTTCTCCTTGGAAATAATTTACTTTGCAGTATTAAACTACTTCAAGATTGGATTCTTACAGAAAAAGAACTTATTTTGTCTTGTGGGGACAGTGGTGAAGCACTTTTTCAATGTGTTGTTGATCTTCTTAACATTCTTACATTTTATTTCAATCCCAAATCAAAAGAAGCAAATGAAACCAAAAATTGTAAAGTTTTGGAGTATGCCAAACATGTTGTCAAAAATCTTAACCTTGAATACAAGTCAATACCATTACCAGAAGATGTAACTTTACGTGGAATTAATATTTGTAAATTTGACCAACATGCTGCTGAGTGGCAAATATTGGATAGGTATAAACCATCTATATATGAAGAAAATATCATAAGAATTCTTAATTTCATAGACTTTGGTACTCAAATTGCAAAAATTGTTCCAAGAATTCATTTTAATAGATCAATGAAAATATTTTACGTAAAAAGAAATCAACCACCAAAAGTAAACACTAAAGTGAACCACAAAAGAAACAGAGAATGCCACAACACAAAAAAACAACAGGTAAAGAGTTTCAGTAAAAAAATATAATTAAGTTTTACAAAAAAAAAATATCGCTCAGGGTTGCCTAAACCCTTATATGTCAAATATATACTATGGTTCTGCTGTTATTAGTATTCACATCATGGAATCAGTGAGCATTATTAAAGGATGAGAAATACCAGCAATAGTGCTGATATTCATAGAAGTCTGGATCAAAATAATATTTGATATCAGTTGTTGATACTATTTTCGGAAATTCTGCATCAATAATGATTGGATTTTATTTGATTAGGAGGCAAGCGAAAGTGGCTTGTTGCGGCGACTTGGCAAGCTGTGGTTGGCTTCGCGCGTTCGTGAGCTGGAGCGGTGCGGGCCAGCCCCCGCGCCTGCTCTGCTCGCGCTCGACACCGCTGCGTTGCATTTGCACCTACGCCGTGTCAAGCAGCTGCTACGCGCTAGGAACTTTATCCTGCTTGTGCCTACTATCGGTTCGTAGCCAATTTGATCTGCCATCTATATATCTCTTTAAATAACTCATTAACAATTAATGCAACATAGCCCAAGATTTGGGAATAGAAATTACTAAACAGCATATTTTATGATTTAAAATGACTAAATCACTAAAAATAGTATCAAAATTTGCTTTTGACACTGTTTATTGACATATGCAAACAATTCATGTCCATGGGTGGTGTAAACGCAGCACAGCACTGCCGCTGATAGAGAAATAAAAAATCAAGAAATATTACACCGATACGCGACGTGACGCGTATGTTATAAGATTGATATCTTATTATACACTACTTTTGCACCACAAAAATATACACACTTCAGTGGGTACGCGAAAATAGTTTTGCGCTGCATTTCACGTCGTTGCGACGCACCTCATTTTGCGGCGCGGCATAGCAAACTTTGCAAAATGCTGTAACCCAATTCTACACGTCGAGGTAATAGTCTATGCGTTCTGGTGCGCCGCGTCACATGCGGCGTCGTGATGCGCAGTCCCAAACAGCTGGCCACTTCAAGCATCGTCGCATCTCGGTCTGAATAAACCCTTATTAAAATTGATGTGGTTTCGACAATTTATACACTTTAACGTTTAGACCTAGCTTATGCCATTGTAAAGTAGTTATGAATTATTTTGATGTGTTGCCGACCTTACCTTAAATGAAAATAACATGAAGTGATTTTTTTAATTTCAGTCCTCCAAGAGCTCGATGAATTGAAACGTGAACAGAGCACCGCACGCGACGCAATACGCTGGCTCGAAACTCAACTGAGAAGTGGATCGAGGTTTTTGAGAGCGCAACGTCCGGGACAATCACGGCCCCTACCACTTCTTAAATATCCGCGGAAAGCCCCGCCGTATGTACACAATTTCATACAGATACTGGAATTCTGTAACCACTTTATTGCTGACGAAAAGCAGACTCATGGAGGTAATGGCGACAGCGAAAATACCGTATCAGGAAAAACAAATCCTCTACTTATTTTATTAGTAGGGAATGAACCAGGGAATACGGAGGAACAATACAAGGAGTTCAGCTTGACAGGAGCGGCCCAAGCAGCAGGAATTTCGATTCAAAACATTTGCGATTTTTACTCAAAATGGCGACATTCTGTTCATAAAAACGGAAAGAAAAGATGAGCGTATCCGGTTTACCTTTGGGATTTGACAGCACCGGAACGAAAAGGCAGACGAGAGAGGCGCTCTTCTTTCGGATACGAAAGGATACATCCAGAAGTAATTGGCAATTTGTATGTTTGCCATTGAAGAGTTTTACAAAGTAAAAAAAAATCATTGATGATATTATTAAGACTTTATCTGAATGTTCGATAATTATTTTCTTGTTCGGATTTATTCGCAAGTTGCTTAGTTATTCGTAATCAGAAAACTAATAATCCTTATATTCATTTACTTTCATCTATCTATACATTATTTGACGTTATATCTCATTTTGTGTAGCGATTCATTTTCTTTAATTTTCGTTTTCCTGAATCATCCATTAGTTATTGGGATAAGTATATCATGCAGGGTGCTTACTTTTGTCGTTATTCTAAAGTTTTAATTTTCATTTTTGGAATAAATGTTAATCACATTATATTGACTTTTTATTGGTGTTTTATACATTATTCTTTTAAAATATCATTAATATCAATAGCCTAGTCGCCACTGCTGGGGCACAGACTTTCCCTATGGATGTAAACTTCGTACGGAATATGGGACATAACTCACCACAGTGGCCCAATACAAATTGGTGGTTACTAACGACTGCAGACGCATCTAAGACCAATGGCTTAAAAAAATCATCTTTAACCATCCGAACGAGGAATAAATCCAGACGCACATGCTTTATGCGTTTGACCTAAGCCACATTACTACAATCTATACAGTATGGAAACAATACTTATGCAGCCTAACGATTTGACTCTCGCGGGCAGGCCGGACCGTGAGTTTAAGGGGTCCTGTGCTAATACTACTTAGGGGCCCACCTAATTACTCAAAGTATAAAAAAGAATTGAGACAGTAAAATATTTGATTTATATTATAATATATTATGCTTTAATGTTATACAACCGTAAATAAATTTACAATTAGACCAGTGGGTGGGGCGGAGGGGGCGGCAAAATCTCGTCAGTAAAGTGATTGGGTAGAGTTCAAATGTTTCATGACAAAACGTTTGACTAGTCAACAATGACGTAAATTTGAAATTTGCCGCCCTGTGTTGTGATTCGACGCTCTCGGGTTAATTCGTAAGCGAGGAGTAACTTTCCAACTTCAGTCTGCTTATTCTTTTGCGCCCGCATCCCGCATTACAGAAATAAAAGTGTCATTTCGTGTGTGTTGTCCATCGTTCAAAAACTTCATTTCAATTAATTGTGGGGAGTAGTCATTGAAGTAGGTAATCACTATTTGAAAATGAAACGAATTAAATAAAGCGGCGCGGAATACCGCAAGAAAACGGCAAAAAAGGAAACGAAAGCGAAGAAATGTCAAGGTGGTTATCGTTAAAACCGTTTATCCTATTTTACCAACAATAAAATACCTTTCTGCGTGTGAAATGATGTTTCGAAAATTTTATTTTAATTTAGTGTCGAGTGGGGGCGGCAAAATAGCTCTCCCGCCCCGGGCCCAGATGGCACGCTACGCCACTGAATTAGACAAAACGGATAAATGGTTAAGTCGTCAGTTTGACATCGTCGTTCTGTATTTATTCTCTATTAGGGATGTAGCGGATGCACTTTTTTTTCACATCCGCGGATGCGGATTTTAAAAGGATCACATCCGCGGATGCAGATGCGGATCTGTACAAAAAACTTAAGTGTTGGTTTGGTATGGTAAAAAACACAGTTATATTTATCCTTTCTTTATTTAATAATAAAGAAGCGAGTGAATAACTATTACTGATTAATTATTTTAGTAATTAAAATTTTAAATAATGAAGCATTATATTTAATAAAAAGTAGAATGGCCGCCTTTTCGGACTCCAGTCTGTTTCGCAAGGGTTCGTATATTAATCTTGTTCACTTGGAACACTGGTTGGTGGCGCTGATAAGAATTTGCATGCTTTTTTAGATAAAAGTTTGAACTCACTTTCATTAACACTCCACCATTTAAGAGGACTGTTATTTAAATTAATTCACTTTTTATTGCGGAAAGTAACTCCTTCTTGAGAATTGCATCAGGGCTGACAATTTTTGGTGTTCCCTGACTCTCCTCAACGTCACTTGATGAATCGACCATCATGGCAAGATCACTAATTAAGCAGGACTAACGTCAGTGCCGGATTTACCATAGAAGCTGAAAAAGCTGAAGATTAAGGCGGCAAAATTGGCCCAAAAAAAATAGCTACAGAAAAAAAATAAGGCTGCGGACACGAGGTGGGGCTGGGTAGGTAGTGCAGTAAAAACAGCTTTGCTTTTCTTAGCTTAAAATATACCCAAAAAGTTGTAAAAATAATCTTGAAACTAGATTATTCCCTAAAAAAAGGAATTTACGTTATTGTGAACAGTGCATCTAATTTTAGAGGTCAGTAGTGGCGGAAAAAAATTTATAGCTTCGGGGCGGCAAATGTGTAAATTCAGCGCTGACTAACGTCCTGTACCTAAACACGATATACGCCACCCATTTCCAGATAAGTGGGATTTTAGGAAAACTGATAGTTTACCACGATCCTTCGCACTATGAACAAGTGTCGATAAATCATAGTGAAATTGTTGTTGCTTTATTTGAGGCAGTTAATAAAGACCAGAAGGATGCCTAAGACCCGTGAATTAAGTGACGAGGAACGTTTAAAATTTAAGGTGTTATCTGAAGAAGGCAAAAATAAAAGTGAAATTGCGCGGATTATGAAATATCCTCATGGTACTGTGAGGTGTACCTTAAATCGTTACAAGATGACCATAAGTCACGAAAACGTGAAACGAAGTGGAAGGAAAAGGGTAACATCTGCAAGAGAAGACCGCCATTTAATGCGGACTTCTTTGAAAAATCCACTGCGTTGGCTGCTGAGCTAAGTGAGACCTTGGGGAAAAAGATTTCTGCTAGAACTACTAGAAGAAGACACCAAGATGCTGGTCTCAAAGGTTGCAAGGCAAGGAAGAAGCCATGGTTGTCTGAGAAGGCCGAATGGACTCGAAAAAATATATTGAGGTGATGGAAACAGCTTTGGAACCCTTTTTGAACATGATTTATTTTATTTTATTTTCAATGGCACAAGAACAGGCATCAGATAGAAAAATATATACAAGGTTATTATATAAACACCATCCAAATTTTTTCTAGGCATAAGATATCATTCAAACACTTTATTTATGAAAAAAAATTGGGAGGTAAAATTTCCGCAAAAAAAAATTTTGTCCGAGCGAATTATTACAACAGCTGGTTACTGGCAAAATAGGCACTTACAGTTGAACGACCGACCGCCCGAAGCGCCCCACCGAGCTGCGCGCGCAAGTTGTAACGACATCGGCGCAATGAAATCAGTCACCCGCGGACTTTCCGCGATGTACAATGTTGCGTTCACGCATTTACGTCGCATAATTATCTACCTAACGAAATGTGTTCACACTTGCAATTGAAATCGAGGGCGAAATTGAACGACGGGTTTATGTGAAGAAGGCCCAAAGCCTCGAGAACTTGAATATGCATTTAACGAAGTGACAAAGTGAAAAAACAAGTAATACAATTAAAGACAATGTTCATAAACGTGCAATACTGTTTAGAGAGAAATTACCTACACTTTAAGGTAAAGTGATTGTTTTCAAACTTCATGTAAGTGTATTTTGTTTGGATTTTTAATTAATTATTTTGTTGGAGTAAAGCAAAATGTGTGCAGGGCGGCTAAGACTTGTGAAATTTTTCACAAAAATATTTTTAGAACTATTAATTATACATTTCTTTATCCTATCGTGTAAAATAGACAAAAATAACTTAGGTAGGTAGGTACTAAGGTTTTGGCACTGCATTTGTTTTTGCGATTTTCGAATTGCCTTTGCGATCCCTGTTTTTTTAGATTCTGTGGTTAATAAACACCCTTTGCTTTACTCCAACCAATTACTCTACATAAGTTGATTAAATTTTAAAAAATGCGACGTAAGTGCCTAAGGTGTGGTTTACTTTTATGTTCATTTTTTATTTATTAAAAGTGTTATCGATTAATATTGTTATAATCAAAGAACAAATCAACTTATCTCTTCTTCAATTTGACGTTCCTATTTTTTTTCGTTTAAATTTGCAACTTATGAAAATCATTGTAATGTATCAATGAAATACGGGAGGGCGGGGCGGGGGTCGTGTAATCATCTGCTACAACACCGTGCGTAGCGTGACTGTGACAGCAATCGGTAGTTTTCCTCGGATAACTTTGTGTAGGCTTAACTTAATATTTTAGTACTGAGTGATATTAAAAGAAAAAAATCTTGTTTCGTTATTTTCTTCAAAGAATATAATATATAAATTTGGATGGTGTTTATAAAATAACCTTGTATATACAAATAAATGCAATAAAAAAGTATATATCTGTGCCCAATTATAATTGTGCACAACATTTTTAAAGCTTATCAAATTATACTAATAATTTTACTTAATTTAGAGGTTTATTTTGTAAGTTTAAAATTATCTGAACATAGTGTTTAATTTTCCTACAATAATTCTAGAAGTGAACTTTTGAATAAATTAATAGAACAACCAAATATATCAATATTACAGCAAATCTCATGGTAGTAATGGCACATTCTATACAAAGGATTATTTTTTGAAACATTATTTTTACAAAAGGGTATAAAAAATAATTGCGGATTACGCACTGACCGAGTCGGTACCTTAAATGATAACATTTCCAACAATCTCCCATCAGACAGTCCATTGGCAATCTGGTGAAGTGTGAGTAGATCACTCATCCATCTACGCCTCTCCAGGGTTATCATATTAAAATACTTCAGACGGTCTGAATAATCAGGTATTTTTCTACGCAGGCCATATTTCATACATAATGCTCTTGCGAACCTGCGTTGAATAGCTTCAAGTCTATTAACATGCACTTTATATATAGGGCACCATATTGAAGAACAATAATCCAACAGGCTTCTCACCAACGATCCATACAATATCATCCATGATTTTAAATCCTTAAATGGTTTAGCATTTCGGAGAACAAAGCCTAGCATTTGATTTGCCTTAACACAGATATGATCATAGTGAGGTCGAAATGTAAGCGCCGAGTCGAAATACACTCCCAGGTCACGAACTATATTAACTCTGGCAAGACAGGACCCAGATATATTATAATTAAACTGTATGGGAATTTTATTCTTCGTAAAAGAGATAATTTGGCACTTATCAATATTGAGTGACATTTGATTCCGTTCACACCATTTTGAAAGTTCAACCAGGCTTTCCTGTAACATATTGCAATCTTCAATGCCATTGACCCGCTTGAAAATCTTGATGTCATCAGCAAAGGCAAGACAGTCGCATTTAATGATTTCAAGAAGATCGTTAATGAAGATTAGAAATAGGAGTGGTCCCAAATTGGAACCTTGTACTCCGGAGCTTGGAATAAATGGAAAGGATTCATAGCCACTTAGTGCTACTAATTGGGAGCGATTGGAAAGGTATGAAGCAAGCCAGCGCAGCAAACTTCCATGAATGCCCACTTGTGATGCCTTTTCTAACAGCAGCGAGTGACTAACACGGTCAAAAGCTTTAGCAAAGTCGGTATATATAGTGTCGACCTGACTTCTGGCATTGAAAGAATCACACAGATATGCAGTATATTTAATAAATTGGACTTAGTTGACCTGCCCTCTACAAAACCATGTTGTTTATGGCTAAGCAATGGCCTTACGTGATTATAAATGTATTGATAAAGAAGCGGTTCAAAAATCTTTGCAAACCAGTTAAGTATGCTAATGGGACGGTAGTTTGAGATATCCTTTCTATTTCCTAACTTGTGTATTGGCGTATTCTTACCCATCTTCCATAGTGATGGAAATACCCCCTACTTAAGCGATTTATTAAATATTAAAGTTAACGGATCAACCAATGCGGAAGCACATAATCGAATAGTTATAGGTGGAATACCATCAGGTCCAGCGCCCTTGGATAAATCAACCTTTTTTAGCATGGCCAACACTGAATCCCTGTGTATTTTTACCTCACCTAAAGAGAAGCTATGGGTGCCCAGGAGTATGATTTGCCGCCTGACTTTTTTCATAAACCGATGAAAAGAATTCTGCAAAGAGTTTTGCAATTTCAGTCCCTGTGGTAGCCCAACGTCCGTGGAGAAACATGTGATTCGGAATGTTGTTGGTAATTTTTTAACTTTTTGTATATCGCCAAAACGACTTTATATTCATGGTTAAGTCCTTTTCAATATTCGAGATATAAAGTTTAAAGCAATGTTCAAGCATGACCTTGGCACGTACTCTCAGCATTGAAAAGGTATCAAAGTCTCTAGGATTTTGAAAGCGTTTATATCGGTTATGATACTTATCCTTGAGCTTAAGAACCCTCTTTAGACCTGCGGTAAATCAAACAGGATATCTGGATGTACGAACCTTCCTTTTAGGAGTGTGTGCATTAATTGTTGAATGCAATTGGTTGTAAAAGAACTGAAGAAAATCATCACAGTCAAGTGCGCTTGCATGGTGTACCCACTCAATTTTTTGGAGGTCCAAGATACAACTCTCAAAATCTGTTTTGTGATAACAGAGTTTCTCTAACTCTGTAGCTTTGGAACGAAGCCCATGAGTCTGACAATGAAACTCCAACTCGAACGGAGGATGATGAGCATCAAGACGACCTATCGGACCAGTTATTTTTAATGAAAATGCATCAGGGTCGTTGGTGATTACAAGGTCCAATATTCTTTTATTATGATTTGTAACAGTATTTAATTGGGAGATACTGTTTGAATAAAATAAGTCGCAAAGAATGTCCGATTTTTCACAATAACTGTGTAAGGGAGACCTTGTCTCTTCCGACCATAATAATTCACCTAAATTAAAGTCTCCGATAATGCAATTAACTTGATCAGGATATGAGGCAAGCATACTAGTACATCTATTAATGAAGCCAGAAAATACATCTACAGGTAAATAGTCAGGTAGATAAACCGTACACAAATTCATTATTTTGTTTTTATTTAAAGTAATCTGTACCCATAAATCTTCGACGTAATCAGATTGCCAATCGACCCTAACGGCAGCATTAATTTTTTTAGAAATTGCTATCAACACACCACCACCGTGCTGTTTATTAAATCTCTTTAAAAACTTGTTGTCTCGGTCTCTGCGTATAACCGTGTACCTATCATCAAACAACTCGGATGAGAGAACCGAATCATCCAGCCACGTTTCACAGATACATATGATATCGTAACTATTACATAAGATGGAGTTAAATATGTCGAAAGTCTTACTTTTCATACCTCGTATGCTTTGGTAATATATACTAACAGACATTTTTATATTATGAAAAATAAAGAACTTACAATTATAATAGGAATAATTAATTTTTAACGGATCAGATCCAAACTATCGACATTTTTAATATGTATATGCGAAGATTCCGGATTTTTCCTGACAAAAATACGGCCACCTCGAACCCAGACAAATCGGTAATTCAGCTCCTTGACCTTCTTTCTCGCCGCAGCATGCAAGTGTTTATTAGCGGGAGACAGATGCTCTGAAACAAACACTGGCCGCGTTTCACCTGCCAGTCCTAGCAGTGACGTATTAAGTTTAGCGTTTGGATTTTCCTTATTGTACCTATATACGGTGGAGTAGAATTCATCACGGCAACCGGTGTTCCTGAACTTCACTATAATTGTCCGAGGATGTCTACTCTCCTTGTTTTGCTTTGCAACTCTAATACAGCTAACAATATCATCACTTTTAACTCTAGAAGCAACCACCGAGGAGCACTGACCCAAAAGGTTTATCAAATTCTCGTTATGGTATTCGGGGACTCCATGAAGTTCCAAGTTATTTTCTCGTAAATATTGTTCAGTACTATTCAAGCGCTCAGATAGTTCTTTCACCGTGGCTTCTAATTTTATAGATAGGTTTTTATATGTCATATTATCCTTTTTTAGCGCATTCAACTCGTTTTTCATCTCATCGTGTTTAGCATTGAAAAAATCAAGCGAAGTACGAAACTCTTGAAGTTCCTTGCGAATAGGTGAAAGTTCTTGTTGAAGTATGGCTGTCAACATTAGTGGCATCTCGATTTTAATCGAATTCAATACTCTTTCACTAATAGCTGTTATTAAACCCTCATCAAGGTAGGATGGATTTACATTCAGTTCAGAACTTGGCGGAGGTGAGTGCATCTGCCTCTGATTGGGTCTACGGCAAGTGACATTATCAGAGCCCACATCAAAATCAAGGGGCAAATTCTCTGATTGTGCTCGTACGGGCGTATTAACATTACTTGTTTTTGGCTGTTTACTTTTGCACTCGTGACATTTCCATAGATTGTTATATTCTTTCGTTAAGGTGTTTCGAAAACGTTGTATTGATATACTTGCACACTCGAGATCGTATATTTTGGAGCATTCAGCGCATTTTAAATATTCACTGGTAGTGATTTTTTTACGACATCCACCACAAACAAATTGAATAGGAGCCATATTGCTGTGTCAGCCTCTCAGAGAAAACAGCAGTGATAAGTAGTGCACTGTCGCGTCTGAGTTGCTTTATCAATGACCAGTGCCGAGCCGGTTCTTGTTAATGACCGCGACCAACGGCGTGCGAGCCAAAACAGCACTTATGTCAGGGGCGTAACCGTGAAAGTCACATAAGCTAATATTTTAGCGCACCGTCCGTTAAATGTTGTTCAAACCTATCCTTGATATTAAGGTGCTTGAAACAAATAAGTTTTTTTCTGTATCACAATCACAACATTTAGAACACTAGTTTAAAATATGATTCGTTACAATCAAAACAAATAATGTATTATTAACAGACAATTTTCACGGAGTGACTATTACGGAGATGTTAATTGTGTGGCGTCAAAGACTAGTATGATGTATGGAGTGACACTAACCTCGACGGCGTCCGTTTCCAAAAGGATAATGCCCCATGCCATAAATCTAGAGTCACCATGAGTTGGTTTGAGAAAAATGGCAAACTTTTAAGTTGGTCCCCTCAATCGCCGGATCTCAATCCAATAGAACCTTTGTGGTCAATATTAAAGCGCAAGATAAAGGAGCATTCAATAACAATAAATACAGGAGTGGGGTGCCATAACTCCTGAATGGTGTGAAATATTAATATCTTTATTACCAAAAAGAATTAAGGCGGTAATTAAAGCAAAGATAGGGTTTTAATACCAAATATTAATGTAACGTCATTAATAAATATATTTCAGGCACATGGAATTTTTTTCCAATTCCAAAGTCAAGTATTATTTAAGTTCTTTGTAATTTTATAAGGTGGCAAATACTATTGGCCAAGGCTGTACATATCTCAAGTTCTATAGTGCTTACTTTGGGTTAAGCTATTTCATGTGAATGTAAGAAGCAATAATAATAATAATTAACGTTTTCCATTTAGACAAAATTGTCGACACTGTGTTGCACTGTGTCGACCATACTATAGCAAAAACCTATTGGCACACACACACAAAAATCTGACACAGTGGCGACTTTTTTTTCTAAATGGAAAACGCTCAATATTTCTTACATTCACACCAGTTGGCCTAGCCCAAAGTAAGCACTATATGGCTTATGTTATGGATACTAGAGTAACGGATAGACTTACATATATGATACATAGATAAGTAATACTTATAGAAATACATATATACCCATGACTCGGATACAAATGCTCATATTCATCACACAAACATCAAACAAACACGTCGTCGTTGCGAAAGGCAGGATCGCTACCGTTGCACGAAACGGTCGACATATTATTATTATTTAGGTAACTAAGCGGTCGAAAAACGAAGTCAATATTTTGTAAAACCTATTAAATTATAACGTCAAGGAAGTGTTGTCGGATTCGGAAATAAAAATTCAAAAGCTGATTACAGCCACACCGCTGAGACTACATTGATGAAATTTAGGTGAGGTTAGGTAAGGTAGTGCTTCGCTCAGTATTTGCAAACAGCAGCAGCATTGCAGACCTAGTGTATTCGGCAGTGCTACCCGAAAGAAGTACATTGAGTCAAAAAAGTATCGGGAATGGATGATTTGTTTATGGTTCCGAATTCAATTTTTTGTTTTTTTATTGTTGTTAGAATGGCACAACTGTTTTCCATTTTGGCGCGGATTTTGAGTTGCATCTGTTATTAATATAAAATACAGTGCTGTTTTTAGTTATATCACATTTAGTGTATATTGATGTCGTGGAGTATCGAAGCGTGAATGGGCAGGACACATAGCAAGGAGAACTGATGGCCGTTGGGGCGGAAAGGTTCTCGAATGGCGACTGCGTGCCGGACGTCGCTCAGTGGGTAGGCTCGCTACGAGGTGGACCGACGATCTGGTTAAGGTCGCGGGAAAACGCTGGATGCGGGCAGCACAGGACCGATCGTTGTGGAGATCCTTGGGGGAGATCTATGTCCAGCAGTGGGCGTCGTACGGCTGATATGATGATGATGAGTATATATTGCGTATTTCATAATGGACAAAAATATCGAACAAAGAGTTTGTCTAAAATTTTGCATCGCCAATGGAATTTCGTATTCGGAGTCACTGAAAATGTTACAGAAAGCTTACGGTGAATCAACTTTATCAAAAACACGTGCTTATGAGTGGAACAAAGTGTTCAAAAGCGGTCGAGATGTGATGGCAGCTTTGCCTTGCTCTGGTAGGCCATCAACGTCTGCTGACGTCAACTGAAGTTAACATCGCAAAAGTGAAGGAAATAGTGACTGAAAATAATCGTTTAACTTTAAGAGAGATAGCCGCCGAACTTTTTGTATCTCACGAGTCGATGCGTACCATTTTAAATAATCATTTGGGTATGAAACATGTTACCGCTCGGCTAGTCCCCAAGACCTGAATTTTTTCCAAAAACTCAATCGCATGAGAGTCGCTGAGGACATGCTAGAACGAGTCAATTCCAACCCAACATTCATGAAACGCATTGTTACTGGTGACGAGACGTGGGTTTACGAGTTTGACATGCAAACTAGTCAACAAACTTCGGAGTGGCGCCTTCCAACTGAACCGAAATCGAAAAAACCACGCCAAAGTCGATCAAAAGTCAAAGACATGTTGATTGTTTTCTTTGACTTTCGCGGTGTTGTGCACTCGGAATTCTTGCCGGAAGGTCAAACGGTAAAAAAAGAATATTATTTAAGCGTTATGCGGCATTTAAGAAAGCAAATTCCACGAAAAAGGCCAGATTTGTGAAAAGAAAATTCTTGGATTTTGCACCACGATAATGCGCCTTCGCACTAGGCCATCATTGAGAACGAAGTTTTGACCAAACACTCAACAAATACCATCCAGCGACCACCATATTCACAAGATATGGCTCCAGTTGACTTCTTTCTTTTTTCTAAACTCAAATTACCACTTCGTGGCACCCGTTTTCAATCGGTAGAAGACATAAAGGAGAATTCGCGGCGAGAACTGAACTGAATTCCGGAAACAGCGTTTAAAAAATGTTTTGATGATTGGATTATTCGTTGGCGTATGTGTATCGTTACTGAGGGAGCATACTTTGAAGGTGATAAAATAAATTTGGATGAATAACAAATATTTTGTATATTATTGATCTTTTCCCGGTACTTTCTTGACAGAGTAGTACATCTGTCGTCAAAGCAGATCTTGAAGTGTGTTAAGCAGCTATGACTATTGCCTCCCCTACTCCAAAATCTGCTTTGGGTGCGATCAAAAATTATATCCAAATATTAACACGTTGTTACAAATATTGGCTACCATACGGTACGGTATGGTCCATACCTGTTTCCACTGCTACGCCAGGAAGGACTTTTTAAAGCCTACGAAGACTTAAAAACTACTTGCGGAACACATCGAGTGAAAACAGACTGAACGTCTTGGCTCTCATGAATATTCACTATGGGATAGAAATTGATGCGAATGAAGTAGTGGATATATTTAAAAAGAAAAACAGAAGATATTTCTGTAGTACATATGTAATCAAATAAACCTTCTGTTTCTTTTTTTTTACATATTTTTCATATAATATAAAGGTTGCATGCACTTTCAGTAGCTTTATTTTCTTGAACCCCCCCCGAAACTAAAACCTGGCTACGCCCGTGCTCTCAACCCAATATTTTCTTTCAAACTAAGCGATTGAACGTACATTATATGTGCTATAAATTATGATTTTATGATGAAACTGTTCCAGATAATAATTGTTCGGAACCGTTCAATCTTACACCACAGACCAACAGAATTTTGAAAACTGGCCTAAGTATATTCTGAGAATTATAGACTGACCTATTTAACATGACCTTGATTAATTTTGGGTTTTTCAGGATAAAGCAAAAGCAAGCACTTCAATAGCGCCGTTCTCTGGCGAGTCCCCAGCATCAATTCCTTCGTCCTCACTGCTCCCAACTACCTCCTCGCTCGGATCTTCAACTGTGCTGGAAGATAACGCTTTAGCCCAACCTGTAAATAATTTTGAATTCTTTCAAATAGACTTAACTATCCAGTTGCTTTGCCCAAGATCTTGAGAACTGTTATACTGTTCATTATTTGATCCTAGAAAGATTTTTATTTCAGGGTGGATCCAAAGAAGCTATTCTTCCACTCACAATCGGTGCTGATTGTAGTAGCCCTCAGCAAGGGTATGCGGTCAACATTTTGGATGACGACATTAAAGGGGCTCGCCAACAGAAAAGGGTTCATCAAACTCTATCATCTGATGAGGATGAGAGCAGCACTACGAAGAAATCGCGTACCTACAAGGCCCACGCAGAAGATGCAAGCAAGATTCGCATAGCTGCATTGCAAGTAACAATTAGCAAATTGGAACAGTCCGAAAATCGGGGACTACTGACTGAAAGTGGATATGCTGAGCTTCAGGAGGCGAAGAAATCAATAAAAAAGGAAACTATGAATTTAGAGAAACTAAAAAGTAACCAAAAAGCTTCAAAAAAATATAGGAAAAAGAAAAAAGAAGCTTTTCAAGCTTTGGTAGCTACAAATCCTGGAGCAGAATCGATAATAACTTTACACGAGCATCCCGGTCGCCCACGGCTGGAAAATGAAGACAATTTAATAAAAACTATTACCGAAATCGCCATGTATGGAAGTTCAGTGGATGAGAAACGTAGAAGCGAGATTATTCGTTCTTGTCGCACGTTGGATGACCTACACAAAAAACTAACTGATGTAGGTTTTGAGATTTCCCGTTCAGCTACATATATAAGACTCATACCCCGCAAATCCAGATCATTGGAGGGCAAAAGACATGTTAAAACAGCTCCAGTGCGTTTGATTCGAGCTCAAGAAGATTATCATAAGTCTCACCCAGATACTGCGTTCTGCGTCGCTTCCATCCGAAGACTGGAATGTCTTGCATCTCTGCTTGGAGATGATTCAGCTTTTATATCTCAGGACGACAAAGCAAGGGTACCAATCAGCCTAACTGCTGCTAACAAGCAAGCACCTTTCATGATGCATATGGACTACTTAGTCCGCCTACCAAACCATACCTTCGTTGTCGGACCCGGGCACAAGTTGATCCCAAGTGTCTATGCCGGATGCCGGGTTAATGAAACAAAGCCGATTGGCCAGCCTGACGGAGTGTCCTATAGTGGCCCAACATACATAGCAATTAGGAGTGGAAAACACTCGTCTTCAACTGCAGCAACACACGCCCAAGACTTCGAGAGATTATTGACTCTTGACAACTTTAAGAGTATTTTGAAAACACCCTCGGGTGTGGTGAAGCCAGTGCTGTTTTTCACTGTTGACGGAGGTCCTGACGAAAATCCCCGTTACCAAAAAGTCATTGCCTACGCTGTGCGACATTTTTTGGACCACAATTTGGACTATATTGCAATAGCATGCAATGCACCTGGACGCAGTGCGTTTAACCGTGTTGAAAGGAGAATGGCACCACTCAGTCACCAGCTTGCAGGATTAATAATTCCACACGATAAATTTGGCAGTCATCTCGATACCCAGCGGCGCACTACAGACGTCGATTTAGAGAAAAAGAATTTTAAATGTGCTGGGGAAACGCTTGCTAACGTTTGGAACGAGATGGTCATAGACGGGGAAAGCGTTGTGGCAGAGTATATCTGTCCAGATAAACCAGATCCGGAGATTGGCACCCATCCTGGACCTGAATGGTACACCAAGCACGTTATGGAGTCTCAATATATGTTACAGATTTCCAAATGCTCAGATCTGGCTTGCTGCACAATGTCACGTAGCAAATTACGCAAGATCCTCCCTGATGGATTTATGCCGCCACCCCTGCTGCTTACATCAAATCTGGAAGCAGCGCCTCCTTTAAATGAGGACGCCAGCTTCTGTCCTCTTTACCTTCAGTTAGCACTGAAAGTGGAAGTACCTCTTGGACATTTTAAGAAACTTCCATATGACTTCTACTGTCCTACGTTACAAGGTGAGCTAATAGAAAGATGCTGTTCGAAATGTGGTACTTACTTTGCTTCAAAAACCTCCATGAAGGAGCACAAAAAGAATATGAAAGATTATGTACACGGTTCCCCGGATCAGGTATTGTTTTACATAGGTACAAAAAAGTATTTTTAGCAATAAAGTGCTTATAGTCTTTTTTTTGTTTCAGTGTTTAATGGAACAGGAAACTGAAGGTCCTGCGGCCCCTCGTCGTAGTGCTCGAATCTTGGGACGGCGAGGAATAGAAGTCCTTCAACAGTTGCATGACGGCGTAACGGGACAGGCACTCGACGTTGAGTGGGTTGAAGACGTGAATGAATCGAGCCAAAACGAATATCGGGAGGATACGGAGATATTACCCGTGATCCAGAATTTAAAAGAATGGGTGAAAACTCAAAGAAAACTAAAAAATAGGGAATAATAATATATAATATTATTATTCCCTATTTTTTACTTTTATATTATATTATATCAATGATTATTGCCAAAGTAAAAATAATAAAAGGTGATTCTATAACCAAGTGTTTTAATCATATAATACCCTATTTTTCTCAAATCTGCAATGTTTTAATTTTGTCAAACTGGTAATGACGTCAATTTTGGGAGAAGGGGGGGGGGTCATTAATAAATGACGATAGGATGATTGTAGGGGGGGGTGCCTAAAATCTGAAAAAAATTATGACGTAATTTATGGACGGCCCCTATGGTGATATTATCTGAAAAAAAAAATTATTAAAGTAAACAGAGAATATTAAAACATATAAAGCAAACTTTCAAAAAAATTAACAATCGATTAGGTCCAATTTTTCTAACGTATTCTCTAAGTTTTATTCAAGCATTTACTGGTATGCATTTTCAAATAAAATTATTTTAGTACCATAAGTACGTATTCGTTTTAGTCTTGGTATGGCATCACAATTATTGCAAATCTCGGCAAATCTTCGTATTTTTTACTTACGAGGAACCTATATAAAGTTTCAAAGCAACCAGCTAGAAGTACCTACAATAAGTTGGTAGAATTCAATTTTCCGCAGTGTACCTGTTTAGATATTACTTTGCGTTACAATTGTGGAATACATCCGCATATGCGGAACATCCGCATATGCCGAACATCCGCATCCGTATAAATCGATGCGGAGCTGATGCGAATGCGGATGTGTAGCAGGTCGCGACAAGAAAGAAAGGGGAGAGGCCGGCGAGTGGCGCGTGTCGACCGAGGTAAAGATTAAAGATTAGCAGAAACACCGAAGACATCTTCGCTTCTCGAACAATATCTCCAAGTACCGAAAGAGCGAAGAAAATAAGAATGACAGATTCCCTGGAAACAGATACGGAACGAACAGGGACCTCAGGTACAGGAAGTCAGTCCTGTTTAATTAGTGATCTTGCCGTGATGCTCGATTCATCAAGTGACGTTAAGGAGAGTCAGGAAACACCAGAAATTGACAGCCCTGGCGCAATTCTCAAAAAAGAGTTACTTACTTTCTGCGATATAAAGTGAATTAATTTAAATGAGAATCCTCTTAAATGGTGATGTGTTAATCAAAGTGAGTTCAAACTGTTACAAACAGAAACAGATAGTGTTCTAAGTGAACAGTTATTTAGTAGCGCAGGATTAATATATGAACCCTTGCGAAACAGACTGGAGTCCGAAAAGGCGGCCACTCTACTTTTAATTAAATATAATGCTCCAATATTTAAATTTAATTACTAAAGTAATTAATCAATAATAGTAATTCACTCACTACTTTATTATTAAATAAAGAAAGGATAAATATAACTGTGTTTTTTTACCTACTAAACCAACACTTAAGTTTTTTGTATAGATCTGAATATGATGAAGACATCATATTCATATTTCTTATATACATATGTTAAGCGAGGCCGTTTATTTAAACTTAATAAAAAGCTTCCGTCATATGTAGTATGGAGTACTGTTCTCATCTTTGGGACGGTTCCGCCCAATACCAGCTCCAGACGCTTGAGTCCATCGAGAGGAGGGCCAAAAAGCTCATCGGCAATGACGATCTTTTTTATAATAAAGCTCAAAAGCCTTGAGCATTGCCCAGCCTTATTCCGCCGTCCCCATTTTTTCATCGGACAATCCGACTTACAAATAGGCACCATCGTTGTATGGTTCATATACCAAAGAGACGCACTAAGCGTTTAGTTCCAACTTTGTGATCCGTACCGCTAAAGAATGGAACTCTGCCTGAGTCTGTTACCTGATAAATTCAATTTAGGGGTCTTTAAGTCACGAGGGAATAGGTATCTACCAGGCAGGCGCGTCACATACTAGATAGCATCGTCGCTTACCATCAGGCGAGATAGTGGGCAAGCGCTTCCCTAATGACGGTAAAAAAAACGTTGTATTTAGTGGCACGTTTAAAACTTTTATATCCAAATGGATTACTCACAACCCACTTTTTGTAAGCTCTTTCTGGATTTTTTTATTAATTAATATTGGTCGTCAGTTTAGTAAATTTATCGCTTATGTACTCAAATTTTTACCGCTCAAGTTATTAAAATTATTATTATTCACCGTTTTAAATCATTCATTGCCAACTCCCCCCCGCGTGAACAAGTGTGGTTTTTTAATGACCCCCGCCCCCTGAATGGGTCACCTTCCCTATCACGGACGAACGAGTTTCAGTGCCTCTGTTGGCAACTAAAGCCGTCAAATAGCACATTCCCTCCTAAAATAAATAAACAAATCAATTTAATGTCTGGCACAGACTTTATTTACAATTCATTTGCTGTTGTCCATTCCGAGATTTAAACCCCTTAAAGCCCGCAAGCATGTTAACATGCGCACAACATACTCGCGCGAAAAATCCGCGAACATTATATAAAGCTTTATAGCGCGCAATGTGACTTGATCGTTATTACGGCTTTAGTAATGGTTCTTCTATAATTATATTTTTTTCCCCGATAGAGAGAGAAATAACACATTAACTCAAAGCGTGGGTTTTAAGGGGTTAAGTGTGGGTATTCAAATTGTAATACAGAATTAAGGCAATCACCAATGCAAAAACATAACTTTATCTATATATTTTTATTTAAATTACTTAAATGTATATTTCTAAAACCTATTTAAATAAAAAAAAATAAGTTATATAACAAACTTAAATATACATACGCAATCGAAACCATAGCCAAACAAACAGTTCTTTAATTTAAAATTATTTCATCACCATTTTTATAAATTAACAGAATTATTATTATTATCTACCTAGTGATGTTAATTATGATGCCTTAAAATTAATAATATGCAATCTTGCAATGCCAATTTAAATCAGCATTATTTTGAATCTAAGCTCAAATAGTATAATTATGCATAAAATTACATAACAACTTAAAAATTATTATAATGGTTTTTGATTGAGTTCTTAAGTGACATATTTTACACACATACAAAATAAACTCAAAAATTATTTTTAACACTATAGCTAGGTACTTTACAATTTTTAACATAACCTCTTACAGCTCCTTCTGATCTGCAGGGCTAAATATAACTCTTTATTTTTAACTTATTTAAGATTCAATACAATAATGTACAAAATATACATTATGTTAACAATCTTTCAACAGTCTTATAGCTTTAAATACCTATACAGTATTGCACTTAAAAATCATGGCTCAAGAAGTGTGAATATATCAATGACATAGCTTATTGAATGAGATTTCTAGCTGCTACATTGAAATCTACACTTAGTTTTAACCCAATATAGACAAATGAATATAAATATAAATTGATTGAAATCTTTATCTGAAAATTTATCAAATGAGATTATTATTGGCTAGCAACCCACTAACTGTATCAGTTGTTGTACTGTTGATCGATCTAACAAACATAAATCAAAATCAAATGTCTGTGTTGTCACTTCATACCTTCCCGTTTCTGCTATAAGATTAACTACTCTTTCTAGTTCTTCATTATTATTAATAGTCATTATGCGTTTTTGCAGATCTCGTAACTGACCCATATATTCAGGAGATAGTTCACCAGGCTCAGCATCTTCACCTAAACTACTAGAAACCCCATTGTCTTGGACCTTAGTTTCTGTAGACATGGAACCACTACTTTCGCCTCTTTCTGTATCATTATTTGTAGGAATAATAGATTCAGAAGATTTTGCAACTTTTCTATTTTCTGTATTTTCTTCTTCTGCTGCTTTTCTTTTACGTCTTTTTTCTTCCCTCTTAGATGACTTATCCTTGTGCTTCTTGGATTTTTCTTTTTGAGGTGGGGCAGAGTCTATTACTGGTTCTGGCTCTGGTTCTATCTCCTGTTCTGGTTCTGGTTCAGGTTCGGGTGTGGGATCACGTTTAAGTGGCTCAGGTGAAGGATTTTCTACTTTCACTTTACTTTCCTCATCATCTATAATTGAACTCTCAGAATCTGAGTGACTACTGTTTGCCTCTTCTACTTCTATGTGTGATATTTTAGCAAGACCACTCTTTGAACTACATTGGGAAGCGGTGTCGATTGAGATAGGGGAAGCTGGTTCTGGGAAAGCATGTTCTTTAGATATTAATGTATCTTTGTGTTCATTAACCTCGGGTTTTTCAATTGGTATATCTTTATTTTTTTCATGTTTGTGCTTTTTCTCCTTACCAGACTCCTTGTGTTTCTCTTTAGATTCATCACGTTTTTTATCTTTCTTTTTGTGCTTGTGTTTTCGTTCAGATTCAGATTTTTCTCTCTTTTGACTTTCTGGGCGGTCAATATTATCAGATGGTGGTGTTTTTCTTAGATTTTCTATAGAAAATTTGTTGATAGTTTTTTCCACTTTTGGTTGTTTTTCTTTAATTGGTGGTGATTCTTTAACTGGTTCTCTTTCTTTTGTTGTTTCTCTTGGTTTGACATCCTTTACTATATCCTTTTGTGTTTCAAATGAAGTTTTTGGGGATTCTTTGGATTTGTGGCTTTCTTTTTTATGTTCTTTCTTTTCTTTTCTTTCTTTTTCTTTATCTCTGTCATGACTCTTCTTTTCTTTTTTCTTTTTTTCCTTAACTTCTTTTTCTGCTTTAATCTCAGGCAACTTTTCTTCAAGCTTCGGCTTTTTTTGCTCAATGATTTCAGGATGTTTAGTTAGTTTGAAATCTTCCTTAAAGCTAGATGCGCTACCTGATCTAGGAGATGGACTTGGAGCTTTTCTAATTGGACTTGTACATCTCTTTTTTATCAACTCAGGAGATGGCAACCTATCGCTTGGCCTTTTAGGAGGCTTTTCTTTAGACCGTTCAGTTTCTTTACTGTGCGTTTTGATTTTATCTGCTTTAATTTTATCCTTTTCTTCCTTAATTTTTGGTTTTTCTGGTTTCAGTTCTCTGTTTTCATGTTTTGATTTCTTGTCTGAACCTGATCTCTCTTTGTCTTTTTTATCAGATTTAGGAATAGATGCAGGTTTTTCAATTTTTTTAGGGTCAGGTGAAATTTTTGGTGGTTTTTGTATAGGTGGCCCAAACAAATTTTCAAAACTACTTGTCCTATGTGGAATATCCTCTTTGTGCTCTTTAGACTTGTGTTTCTTGCTACTATCTGAGGATAGTTTTGGTTTACTAGTGAGTTGTGATTTCTCATCACTAAACGAATCTCTACTTCTACTTTCTTGATCTGGATTAGTGTAAAATGCATTATTATTGACAAGAATACCTCCACCTTTTAACAATTTTTTTCTAAAATCATCATTGGGGTTTTGAAAAATGTACCTGTCTTTTAAAACTCCACTTTGTTGTAGTGTGAAATCATATGAAAACTTAATCTTCTTCGGTTCATCTTTATTCTTCAAATAAATTTCGATAGGAAAAATAAATCCAGCATATCCAGATTCCTTGATGGAAAAAGGTGGCTCCTTAACAACTGAAAATTTAAAAAGCATTACAGTTGCAAATTAACACAATTGATAACTAAATGCCTACTTTTAGGGGAAGCCGCGAGGAAAATGAAAACATAATATTGTTATCTTGGTAGTTAATATTAATTAAGTAGCAAACAGTAAAACATCTTATATTAGTTAAAAAAATAATTATCTAATAAAAATTGTGCTATATACCTCTTCTAGGTTTCGGAAAAGTTTCGTGCAACTGAAACACAACTTTATCGACGAAGTGACTTATATCAGCACCCTCCTGTCCGCGTACAAAAACTTCCCAATCATGTGTAAATCCTTCAGGCGTCTTTTTTGAACGCAAAGATGCTTCATGTCCAATTTCAAAGTTCACTTTTATTGCTGACATTCTTTAAAGAAAATTGTTGTTTCCTAAATCTACGTTATTTACATCTCAATTCAAGATATTTAATACGATGAAATTAATAATATCCAATTGCTGTCAATAACGAGCACGATAATATAAGTTAGGAAATAAGCCTAATCAACCTTATTTATCCGCATGAGATGATAATTTTAAAGAATTAATTAAACGAATCACTGTTATGAGATAACAAAAATAATCTTTTAGCGCCCTTGTTATTATGGTCCGCCATATTAATATAGTTCAAATCATAGAGCAAGATGTACGAATTATTTCAGAGGGCATCATGTTACTGTCATGTTATGATTACTGTATTCTGTGTCACGTTCAGTGATCTCTATGGTAAGCAGCCAGCGCCGGTAGAGTCCGTCTAATGAAAGCTGAACCTGAAAAAAAGCGGCAATTTCAAAAATCCTTCGTATGGTATTACCGATCAAAATGGGAATAAACGATTTTGATACTTTTCTAATTTTTTATTTTTTATTATAACAGTCTTCAAAAAAGGGAGGAGGTTCTCTGTTCGTTTGTTTTGCTTTAGTAAACAAAATTATCAATATTAAAAAGATTTTATTTATTATTAGGAACTGTAATCAAAGTCGGCGTCTAGATACTCTACTTCCAATGATTCATCCGAACTACTGCCAGACTCATCATCACACACACTTATAATAAACGATTCGAGGTCTTCGGTTACTCCATCTCTAGTTTTGTACTGTGCTTCAATATTAATTACAAGATCAGCCATTTTTTTCCAATGATCTGAATTTCAAAATATAGGTTGAAGGTGTATTGTATGTTGAAATGTATATGAAACTTTGGATTGAAGATGTAGAAATAATAAATATCAAAATTAACATGTCCTACTATCCGGCGAATTCAGTCACCACATCTAAACACCGTTTCTTCAGTTTGAACAAGACTTCTTGTTTTTTATTTGAATTTGCTTATCATGGTAAAAATAATATATCTCACACAACTTTTAATTGTTTTACCCATGTTTCAACATGAAATCCTTAAAAAACTTCGATTTGACACGCTCGGATGTAACCTCAACAACTGTCAAGACAATAATGACGAAATGACATTTTAAAAGTGTTGCCACTCAAATAAAAGCTGGATTCAGCTTTCCTTAGACAGATTTAAGATTAAAATCCAAAATTTAATGTTTATAAGTAGACCGCTTAAATGAATCTTCATCCGCACTCGAGAGTGGAGCTGACAGCAGGCAGCGTATAGTGTGCCCCTCCCATAACCCTCTTATCGTCGTAACCCCGTGCACCTGTACCGCTCGGGCGAAGACTCATTTAAGTGGTCTACCTATAATATCAATTGAGACATTTGACAGTTTGAAGTACTTTGTTGTGCTATGGTTATCCATAACTAATAAATAAAACGGCATTTTTGTGGAACTCATAAATATAATTCTCGTATTGTTTGCTTTTTGACAAAATTGTGTTGTGGCGGATATTAGTGCGTAATACTAATAATGGATGAAGTCGATTATTAAGCAATAAGTTTGTCTTTAACCCTTTGCTATACTTTGTGAGAATCGTAAAAAAATTAAACTGTATTTATCATAACCACAGAGTAAACATAGAATGATCTAATCTGTGAGAAGCATGGAAATGAATTCTTTTAAGCAATATTGCGCGATTTAGCCTTTTTAGACCCGCTGAAGGTTTTCTTTTAGATTGCAGTTTTCGTTTTTGTTCATTTTGTCCCTCAAAAACTCAAAATACATAACAATTTTCGTACATGCTGTTACTAATAAGCTGATAAAAATGCTGTAATTTTTTCATGCAACTTTTTATTGTATTTTAAAAGAAGTGTGTGCTGTTGCTAACTTTTCATTGAAATGGCTGGTTTTGGAGAATACAATTCCTATAATAGACCTTATGGTCTGGATCCTAATAGGGAGACTAATGATTTATATGACACCCGTTACCAACAAATTTATGGTTATCATACTCCTATAACTGAAGAATACCAGGGACCACCGCTCGTCATGGATGACATTCCCGAAGATGGTACGGACCAAATTTAAATTTCAAATTTCAGCATTGAAAGTTATTTGTTAGTTTTAGTTAGCTTCAATATAAGTTAAGGAAATTATAATTTTTATATTTACTGTTGTAAGCTTACCTCTAAAATATAAAACGGAATTTAATATTGTTTATCCGTTACAATAATTAATCATCAAAGATAATTCAGTGTTACATATTCAAAGGAAGAATCCTCATTAAATGTTCCAATAAAATAGAACACTTCTTAAATTTGTATTATTGAAAACAGGATCTTTAACTTATATTTATATCTTCAAGGCATCCGCAGAGGATAGACTGCCCATTACATCCACCTGTTAAAAACTTTAGTTCTACCATGATCATGGCACAAGAAACTAAAATCTCATTATCAATATTACAAATGTTTACAACCATGAAAGTTTAAAACTACAAATGTTACTATCATGATTTTGTTTTCATTCCCAGAAAATAATGCTTATGTGACCACTGCCATTAGCGTTGCGAGTCTAATCACTGAAAATTTATTGAGCCATCCATTTATTGTCTTAAGACGTCAGTGTCAGGTAAAAGTTACTTTGATTCATTTATTGCACTTTAATTTGTGTAGCTGAGAAGGTGAACACATACATTATTAGAATACTTATTGTAAAGCAATATAGTCATGTGTGCTTCAATGTTCAATAATAACAGGTCCACAACAGTCTTAAAAACTACCATATAGTACCCTATACATTGCTGCCAGTTGTTGCAAGGCTACATAGAAGGCAAGATGTTACAACTCTGTGGAAAGGAATTGGATCAACTTGCATTGTAAAGGGTTTAAATTTAGCCGTTGAAGATGTAGTGGCTAAGGGTACAGGATGGCCAAAGTAAGTATTTATTGAAGCATTTATTTAGGAATTGTTTAAATTACTACTCCTGGAATAGAAAAATTGAACAACACCCATTTAATAATTGAATCTGTAGGTCTCTTAACTTACTGTATGTTATTATTTGTTTACAGAGAAATAGAAAAATGCGGTTCTGTGTTTCAATTTCTTCAACATGTAACTTTGAAATGGTAAGAATTGCATAATTTATTATAATATGTTTAATGCTATTTACTTACCTTTATAATTATAAACCCTATTTTACAGTGTTAGCACAGCAATCATCACACCATTCTATTCTGCAAGCCTTGTTGAAACTGTTCAAAGTGACATTGCCAGTGATAAACCAGCATTGTTAGATGTTTTTCGGGAAGGATTTCTACGCATCTTAGAATGGGGTACCCCAAGTAGAGGCAGAATGTTACCTATTTGGGCTATAGTTATTCCAACAGCTACACTAGGAGTTTCTAAATACCTAGTACAGTAAGTAATGTTTGTTAATAATAGATATTATTTAAAATGTTGTATGTTATATTTTGTAGCATTTTATTACTCATACTTTCATAAGGGTAATAACTCTTTTTTTTTCAGTATCATGTTGAGAAGTTTGACAGTAAAAATCATGAGATTTCAACAAAGAAATAAACATGAGTTAAGTGATTCTTATAATATGAACTACCAAAGAAATTCACAAAATCCATTGATTGATGACATCAATCTTAAAGCTAATATATTTTCCTTCATTACAATGGAGATATTATTCTATCCCATTGAAACTATCATCCACAGATTACATATACAGGTAACTTAAATATTACACTAGATTTCAATCATAGCAACATGTGACAACATAATATGTAATGAATGTAATTAAAAATATGTAAAGCATGGCTAATACCTATGTAAAATATATTTAGTTACTAATTTCTTATTTATTCTTCAGGGAACAAGAACTATAATTGATAATTTGGATACAGGAACATCAGTGACACCTATCCTGACGGGATATGAAGGTTTTATAGATTGTTATTATACAACAATAGCAAAGGAAGGTTATGCAGGCCTATACAAAGGTTTTGGAGCACTTGTCTTGCAGCTTGCTGCCCACTTAGCTATCATCAAATTGACAACTTTAGTAGTTTCAGAAGTTTCAAATCTTTTAAAACCAGCAAAATCTCCTACTAATTCTGAAGATTCTGTACATTTACAACAAAAATACTTGTTTAATTAAATTATGTTTTAGCAATTTAAGCCCTACAGTATTTCAAATGCTGAATATTTATAGACATCAGACAAGAGTTGAATTAAATAAGACCACTATTATCAGTCAGTGTCTACCATAAATTAATTTTTTTTATATTTACTCCCTATGCTCAAAATAAGGAAGTAACTCATGTATATTTTTTAAATAAATTTATTTATGTACAACTCCAGGTTTATGCTATGTAGAAGTAGTTTTTACCTAATGTTCTATTATTTTTGTTATTTTTTTATCCATAAGTGAATAACTAGCTAATAAGTAAAATGAAGCTTTGTTAAAGTTATCTTGTGCAGATTTAGGTCATTAAATAAAAAAATGATTTTGTTAAATATACTATTTTATTTTACAGGCCATATTTTAAAACATTCAATGGGTTAATACATATTTGCCTTTAAGAATTCTTCTCATTATAACTTTACGGCCATTATGAGTAGACATTCTAGTCTCCCAACCATGTCGACGAACTCTTCTTACTTCGTTTGGGCGTGGAAAGTAACACCGGACTTTAGTTCGTACAATTGATATGGATAACGACTCTGGTTCCACCAAGCTCTTCCTAACTATCCCAGACGCTGTTTGTAGACCTTGTTTTACTAACCTAAAATTACAAAGAGATTTTGTGGTTGAGCATTAATAAAAAGTTATAAATGCTGTATCATAAATTCGATTGCTACTAACCTAAGTGGTTGGAAAACTGCACCCAATAATCCTGCCATTTTTCTAGGAAAATTTAGCTTTTGCTTGATTGTAATATTTGTTCCATTTTTTTTAAGTTGCAAAGGGTACAAAAATCATACAGCCTAGTTTTCAGTACTTTATTTTCTTAATTAGACGTTGTTTAATGACAATGAGAGCTGTTTTATGAATGATGGATAATTAATGAATAATGAAAAAGTAGTGAAGGTTTTAGGAAAGGTTTGAGAGATTACTAAAAGTCTGAAACAGCTGTGGAGTTAAGAGAGCGTGAATGCTCACCTTTCGCTGTTTAGTTTCACTTGCATACTTAATAATCCAACATTACTACACATTTACAATCACCGTTACACTTTTTTACGAGAAAATCAAAACTACCTAGTCCGGCCATAAGTTTTGTAACAAATAAGAATGCTTATTTTATGATATAATGTAATATTAATAAAAACTATATGTACGTATTTATTAGTCTTAGCGAAAAATAAAAAATATACTATTCCAAATGGCCACTTTAGGCTTTTATAAGACCTTTAATCTGTCGGGCCACGAATCTATGGATTTACGCAGTGTTTCTATGGGAAATTTCGCCACTAATTGCTACAGAGATTTTTAAGAGACTCGATGTTGCTATGGCTTTTAGAGCAGGCCATGTTTTCTAAAACTGACTATAATTTGAAGTCTAAAGGGTTTAGGTCTGGGCTAGATGAGGGCAAGTTTTCAGCTCTTATAAAGTCCGGAACGTTGCTTTCAAGTCAGGCTTTGTTAGTATGTGCCTTGTGACCAGATGCAGAGTCCTGCTGGAAAGTACACGGTACATTTTTAAAAAAAGTATGGCTGAGAGGTTTCACAACACGATATAAGACTGACTCTTGATACATTTTGTCTGAAGTTTTCACTCCTTTTTCACAAAAATATTGCTTTATGACGCCTTGATAAGACCCGCACCACCAAACCATCACTGACGCAGGATAATGACCAGGTTGTACCTTTGGGACCTCTTGGGCAGCTTTTTTATAACTGTGAGCGTACACTTTATCATTTTGCTTATTGTAGTGCTCTTCAATTGTGAAAATTTTTTTCATCGGTAAAGTGGATATTGCTGTGCCTTTCACTTGCGTATCGTGACAGAAGGCATTTTGATCGATCCACTCTCTTTAATTGTAAAGATTGATTTAGGGCATGTCCTCTATATGAACAATAAGCACCGAGCACCAGGTCTTGTGTTATAATATGCGACAGAGTCCTAACGGAAGTCTTCATTTCTCGCGATAAGATTTTTTTGCTTCCTAATGGAGTTTCGATGAATTCTAGCTTCAAAAGCATTAACAGCCTTTGTAGTTCTAATAGCACGCGGCTGCCCCGATATTTTATGGTCTTCGACAGAAGAAGTGTTGTTGTATCTGTTGATAGTACGATATACGAAAATACGGCTGATACCAAGCTTTTGAAGTGTCTGGAATATGACCGACGCTTCATACCCACTTTGTGCAAGGCAATCACTGCAATCCTATTTTCTTTAACACCCTATTTCATATTGTTATATGATAATGAACACGAAAAAATTTGTGAAATGGCGCGAAACCGAAAGAAGTTTTTAAAATAATAAACACGTTCCAAATTCAAAATACTTAAAAGTTGAAAAAAACGAGCGAGCCTTACAGTAGTCGCAAATGATGTATAACATTTAATTAATGGAGAAGATTCCTAAATATTAAAATCAATTTCTCCTTTTTTAAATCATAAGATCAAAAAAAAGATCAAATTTAATAAAATGTAACGGGATAACATAATAACATTCCGCAATATAATACTAGAGCCCTTTGGCGGCGCGCATGCGCTCCACGAGTGAGTACTCCCCGCGGCCCTGCGCACGCACATCTTTCGAGACCTTAAATAACTCAAGCAAGGCCAATGCAGTGCCGAGCGACGCGCGTAAGAGCAGGTTGATTCAAATAGGAAACCTTCGTGGCTCTCGCAGTTTGCATACCTACGGCTAATGAAAAGGCCGGTTTTGTATTATAATTGTAATCGTGATTATCACAATAAATGTTGTGAACCGATTACGTAATTTATTTGCAAGATCCTAAACACGAATCCCTCTTGTTATAAAAGGATTTTTTTTAATCAGTGACAGAAATTAACCTGAAAATTTAAAAAAGCTAAATATTTAAATATTTTATTCGTAAGATCATAACAAAAGGACTAATTTCATAAAAGATTTTGTTTAAGCAGTGACAGATATTAACCTAAAAATTTAAAAAAGCTTAATACTGAAATACTTTACTGGAATAATTATTTATTATTACTTACTTGATTTTTTTCCAACATCTGCACTTTATTGAGACTTATTATCAACAGTCAATGTTTATTTATGTAGTTGAAGTATATAAATTGATTTGTATAACAGCAAACTTTATACACCATATTTACACTTACAACACTAACTTAAGTGCACAGCTGATGGCTGACAGTACCGACCTCTCGGAAAATTGGTTGGTACTATCTGACGGTCAACTCTAAAACCGCGCGCTCATTCGTCAAATCGAATAGCGCGCGCTTTTACGACTTCCTGTTAGACACTTCCGTCCCATTTCACGAAATCACTCCCACAAATTGCAGGAAAGCGGGAGGAAAGATGTTACACATAAAAAAGAAAATACTTTAAGTAATAGTATTTATATTCAGACTAGTAAAGCATTGAAGTCGGTTCAAAATTAAACGGTAATTTTAGAGTAAAACCGATAAGACATTGACTTAAGCTTTTTATATAAATTTATTTATTATTTAGCGGAAGTTGTCTTTTCCTGCTCTCTCAAGAAGTCCACGGGAGATTTCAATAAAACCCCACACATTTACTGAAACCTAGCAAAAAATATATATCTGACAATTATACTTACTGTACACTGGCTAAATGCACAAATCGTGCAAGCCATAAATAAAGAAAATAAAAAAACCAACCTACCAATCTTGTCAAATTTTCTCAATTAATATTGAACTCTACCAGTAAAGTGATTAAGCTTAAAATCTAATGGAGAAATTTATAATTTTGTATAGGTACTGTTGACTATATACGTAAACGGAATGACATTCAATTTTGATTTTTTGAAAAAAGAGTTACGAGTACATATCCGTAAATTATAATATTTTTTTGTCGGGATTTACTTTGTAAGTTCAATTAGATGCAGTAGCAGTTTTAGATTTCTATTATTTTAAGTTTTAGGTGATACTTTCTACTTTAATATCCGTATTTCAATTATAGTATCAAGATTTTGTGATGGAAGGTCAAACTTGCGTATTTTTGGGTATAAAGGTGAAACCAGGACCTATTGAGCGCCATAAACTTGAAAATTTTGGGCTCGACAATACTGTTGACTGCCTAAAATCGGAAGCAGAACAAAAGACTAATTTACCGTCTTCAGCTCTGGGTAAGTATACAATGTGCATGAGCATTCAATAATAATTATTCTCGCTTAACATAGGATAAGCCCTTAATGTCACAGATTACCACTTGAATTAACTTTTATTTTAGAAACAAAATAAAACAGCTCTGTGCCTCTATGTCATGCAAAAATAATTAAAATTATTTTGTAAAATAATTTAGAACTCATACATCATGGTAAAATACTAAAAGGCGATGCTACACTACAAGATTGTGGAGTGAAGAGTGGTGAAATGATTCATGTTGTTAAGAAAAAAGTTCAGCCTCCTCCTCCCACTCCCCCATCATATACAGATGCGGAGTTGCAGCAATTAAATACTTCATTACGAACATTAGGCTGTACTCCAAATGCCCGAGGATGGACAAGAGCCATGCAGGTATGACATATTATAACAATTTATATAATTTTCGTCAAAATCATTTTAAGTGTGAGTTAATGAAAAGTATTTTTTCTGTACATGTTAATACTTGTGGATTTTATTTTTAATGAGTATATCAAATAAATGGTAATAATAAGAGTAATGTACCTTAAATATTTAATGATGATGTTGTTTCTTAAAGTTGAATAGGATTAACTCTTTACACTTTGATATTATCTGATTAAGATCTAAAACTTATTCATTATTATAGTTGCTCAACGATGAAACAGCCATGTCTGAAATAGTTCAACATGCACCTTCTTTGTCTGAGGACTGTGTTACTTTGTCTTTGCTTCATGAAGTGGAATTACTGGCAGCTCTTGGAGCGAATGTGCAAACTATGCGCCGTGGAGCCAATGTACACCCAGACCTACCCAATGCAATGAGGCAATTATTGCGTCTTGTACACTCAAGTTCCAGTGCATCCACTGCTGCTGACAATGGTGAGTATATTAGTTATCTAGCTTGAATATGGAAATGTATAAATATATATTACACAATTATTAAAAGGCATAATTTAGTAAAAAGCAAAATTTTTTGCTCTTCATTAGCATTTTGTCATACAAATGTCAACTTGAATTGGGGGAAGAGAAGAAAATATATAAAGATGAGTAGAGTGAAGAGTGTCATAATATAGCATGAATGCAATGCCCTGCTAGGTATTAGGGATTCTAGGTTTTTTTTAAGGAAAAAAGCAATATGTCAAATATTTATTTTAAGATTTAAGGGAAAAGACAAAGTAAGTGTTCTAGTTTTGATGAATGTTCACAGCTCCAACATCTGGATTTGCTTATTCACTTGAAGCTTTATCTGAGGATGAAGATGCTGATGAGGAAGATAATGATGAAGGAGAAAGAAATCCAATTACTCAAGAACAGCTGGCTGCAGCCATACAAGTGAGTAATAATTGACAAATGGTTGTGACACTTTATTGGCACATGTAACCTCTGCAACATTAGGCCGAACATGCTAAACACTTGCTCCATCTAGCTTCTCCGATTTTGAGATATGTAGTAAACCTAGTAAATGTTTGTATGCTAGGCTGCGACGGAAGGCGTGTCGTCTTCGAGCAGTCGCGTCGCTAGTGCGGGAGGTCAGGAAAGCCTCCTGAGACTACTGCAGGCGGCCGACGACTCCGCGCGATCCACCTCCTCTGCCACAGAGTCCGGCACACCCACCACCGCCGGTAAACATCGCGCTCGGAATACTCATTATTTCATAGGCTAATATAAGTAATTTATTGTTGGAGATCATTATAATTTTTTCTCCTTTTGCTATTACATCTCCATTTTTAATTTAAGATACTTCTTAATAAATAAAATTAAAGTTATATTAATTACGCAATTATTTTTGTCTGGTGTGGGATTTCGGACTAAAGTCTTCATAATCTCAGCTGAAGGACGTCCAGAGCTGGACGGTAGTCTCCCCTAAAAATCTGTTGTTTTTGACACATTCTCTATGCTTAGCCGGCCGGTTGACGATCGCATTAAAGACCCTCATTTTCAAAATTCTGCTACTCATTCTTAAATCTTCAGTATCGAAAAAATCATGTGAGCATTTAACTGAAATTAATTTACCTTACTACTTTATAGTTTGAAAAGCTTTTTCAATAGAAGACGTCCTTCCACTGTTTGCAAGGCCACGCATTCTCATTCTAACATTTTAAGATGTTGCAACATCTTTTTCTCTGTCAGAAAAAAAATTTATTATTACCTACTTTCTGAAATTACGTGTTAATCTAAATTACATACAGACGTATGTCGAAAGAAGATAAAGAAAGCAATATCTGGCTCCTTCATAGAACATGTTACTCATCTAGTGTTTGAAAGAAATTGTTTTCATAAACATTGTTTTTATATCAGATTCAAATCACTCTTGTCAAAAACATAAAAACATCTCATTGGATAATTTTAGACCAAATTCAATTTTATACTAGTTTATTACCTTTTTACCTATGACAGTTTCAGGGCATTTATTGATATTTTTCTAGCAAAAAAGTATTTTTACAGTTTCTACGAAAATAGTAGAGATACATGACTGATTTGAGTGTGCCTCCATTTCTAACTTCATTTTAGTTTTTATATTGAAACTGTAAAAATCTTGCCTCCAACTAAAGGAAACCTAGTAGCTGCGCGTATGCTGGCATAGTATAAGCATTTGTTGCGCAGAGTTGTTTATATATTTTCATAAATATGACTAATATTGATTATTATTGAAAAAAAAAAATTGGTTGCCTGTAAAGTCGGTATACGGGCGAAAGTTTTACGTGACAACGACTTTGAGTGGTAAAATAATTTAAATGTGAATATTCATTCGTATAGTAGGAAGAAGGATGAAATAATAGTAACAATTTAAAACATTTATTTTTACAAAGAATTATATTTAAAACATTAATTTATAGGCACGCGTCCCTTCCACTTTTTATGTCTGTCTCTCTCGCTCTTAGGCGGGCTAACCATGCCCGAGTGGAAGGGACGCGTGCCTCTCACTCGCTCTCATTGTGAGCGCATAACGTGAGCGGAGCGTAACGCAGTTTCTTGAAGTGTCACCCGGCAAACCAATTTATAAGACGTTGTCACGTCAAAAATATTTGCATTACGTCTTAAATCATAATAGAGCTTTGAAAGTTTGTTCAAACTATTTCTCTTATTAATTAAATAAACATTATCTCCAACCGATCTCATCAATTCAGACCCCTCTTCGTCGTAAAGTCATGTTCTTCACTAAACTACTCTCTCGCACGGCTCCGACCACTAGAGGACCGAGTATAAGTAAATAGTTAGCATAAACTATCGCATTTCAGTTCGGATTTTTAATTAAATAAAAAAAAATCTTTCAAAGTTTTCCCTCCTATTGTCAGTAACAAGTTTGAATCAAAATATCTATGTTAGGTAAATTTTAATACGGTCCTATTTCATTTACTCAATTATGAACTCAAAGGCGATAGTAACGTTGGCACATTAGAAAACTAATACTCTGGCCTCAGGTTCCTGCATCTTATCATACAGCACCAAGTCGAGTCCGTTGTCGCTAGCGCTCCGTCGCTGCTAATTGCCGCTAGATAGTGTTAGCTAGCTAGATAGTATACGCCCCCAGGATTTGATTAAAATGCCATTAAGATTTACCCCGTTTGTTGAAACCAGGTGCAGGACGTTCAGTAATTACTCCAGAAATGTTCAGCGAGGCTATATCCGAAGCCATAAATAGAGCCAGTAATTCAAGAAACCCTGCGGGAACACCCATGGAGCAAAGCACAGCAGGTATTTGAATAACATAAATGTCTTATCAAAATATTTTCATAATCTAAAAAGCTTTCAAGCAGTTTTTAAAGCCGTACAACTCGAAATCTCACGATAGTTTGTAGCGATATTTCTTACTTGTAACTTTTGATTTTTTATATTGGTGCTTTGTCAAGATTCAAGCTTCTCATGTTAGACGTAACTGCCTACAACACCTAATGTAATAATTTTATAAGTATCAAACGATCGATAAAAAAGAAACTGCTATGTAATCTAAAATCTTTCTACAGGTCGTGATGTGCACAGAGTTGTGTTAAATTGTACACCTTATTTTGACATTTTAGATATTTTCGATGTCGATGGTTGGTTCCTTATTCGGGAAAACAAAATTATCGACTTTCTTGCTATTCTCAGGCATTATTTTGTAAAGTGTGTCTTTGATCAACACACATCGTGGGTCTAGAAATTCGCCCGAACGGCAATAGCGCATTTGTACAAAGAAATGCTATCACATGGCCTTAAAAATATATAATTATGTTCCTTAAGATATTGGGAAGTCATTTATAAAACGGTTAATTACATTGTTGCGGAACTGTTTAATTGATAAGTCTCCTTACAGCCTTAATAAATGTTATGATATCATTCATATAAATTTATATTAATGCCTTATTTAAGACCAATTATGGCATTTAGTTGACTAACATTGTATTTAAATATATTAAACATTACATGTAATTGAAATTAAGAATGACATTGTTTATAGTTAATTGATAATTTAAAAAAAAAAATTCATACCATACTTGGGCAAAACATTTAGGTTAAATTATTCTATCATAACATCTGTACCTAATTGTATTTACTCAATACTATGTATCTAATCGACTTTTTTCAATAACAAATAATTCATCAATTGCCCATCTCTGAATCTTTTAGTTCAGCACTGAATGTAAATATTTTAATTTTGTTAATTACAGCATCCTCATCACAAAGTCCGGTCACCAGGGATGAAAATTTTGTGTCACAGTTGCAACGCATGCATGAAATGGGCCTCCTAGATGATGCCCTCAACGTTCGGGCCTTGCTTATTTGTTCAGGTAAAGCATGGAAATTGTGAATTAATAGATATCAATGGCAAAGTGCCAAGACCTCCTAACTGAAATTCGTCGAGAAATTCACGTTTTTGTCATTTTGAATTGTAATTTGTTATTTGCATGTTTTAATGAAATTTCCTAAGCGTGTTTTCAGTTGCAAGCGCATCATTTAAAAAAATAAAATAAGCAAATTTTTTAACTAATTATTAACTTTTCAAGTAATTAAACGTTTTTTTCAGCTTGTGTATTATTTTAAAATTAGCACTTGGCACTTCGCCGTCGATAATGTAGATTAAATAATATTTGTGCAAAAGGAGAACCCAAAGGAAAGTGGTCAGTTAACCAAAGTCAGTTCCTTATACGTTGTTCAGAAAAAGTCCGTTTTCTGAGAAAATTTTCTTTTCTGTTTTTTTAAGTGGTACATAATATGTATGAAGACATAAAAATGGTCATCTGATAGATTACTTGAAGACATCATTAGTTATAATAATATGCATGTTGGTGCATTAATAAGTGGCGGTTCGAGGGCAACAACTAATGACGCTTTAGTATATTATTTTATTTGTTTCAGCTGCATAATATTGATAGACGATAGAATATATTTAATTTTTTTTTCGAATTTTTTATATTGATCTGTTGATAAAAGCAGAAAATATGTTACTTTGGCCTTTTACTTAATTTTTGCATGCGCTGTAAAGTTTAGGGAGCTCCTGATCTAATAATTGGGTGGCTGTGTGTTGGTTGTGTTGTAATTTTTGAAATAACTGTAATTGTTTAAAATATGGACCATCTAATTTGCATGCCTACAATAAGGCGAATATTGCTTATTCACAAAATTGATGTAACACCCCGCCATTGTAACAAACGGTACTAGCAAATAATAAATGCTGGAAGAAGAAGAAGAGAACATATAGGTTCCTTTCAGATTGTAGTGTGTGTACCATGTATTCACACATACTTTTCTTTCTCATAAATAATGTCATGTAATCTTTTATTATAATAATCCGTTGCGTCAAATGAATTTTACCCTTGCTGTTACCGGAGTATAATAGGCGATTAGGTAAAAGACAGAAACAAATAAACTCGATTATAATTGTTCTCATATATGATATGCTTATGGTGTGGGCACAGCAACCTTATGTTCATTTTTATACGATACAATATTCGTCAATCAGACAAGCACATTATCCACAAATCATGTAAGGGCCAGAAAGAGTAGCGGGGAAAGTCAAGCAACGGTTAATTATAAAGGCAATCGACATCGCTCGGTATCTGGTATGAAGGCAGGGGTCTAGAGAAAAAACGAGTATGAAAAGCGAATTCATAGAGAATAGTTATATACTGAGCGAGTGATATATAACTAGGGATTGCAATCCAGCAAAGTGGGATCCAGCTCAATTTTAGGATCCCGCTGTAACGAAGTCAATCCAGCAAAAATCCCGCGGGATTGGGAACAGTGCGGGATTGCAATCTCGCAAGGCATTTTTATATATGTATATAAAAATGCCTTTTTATTTTATTATTTGCATACTAGCTCATAGTAAAGTTGAGATTCGTTTGAAAATTTCGACGCCTCTGCTAGCGTCTCGGTAGCTCAGCGGTCAGAGCACTTGCCCGGATGGCGAAAAGTCGTAGGTTCGAATTCTACCTGAGGGCTCGAAGACATGATTGTTTTTTTATAAATGCATTTTAAATGTTATTGTAGCTATATTTTTTTTTCTTCAATTATATTCATAGTTATATCGCCTTTTTAGTAGGATAGTGTTGTTTATCAGATATTACAAAAAATAATCGTTATTCTATAAAATTGTTACAGGCGACGTTAACGCAGCTATCAATTTGGTGTTTAGCGGAGCCATCGGAGACGATTAACTATAATGACATGAAAAAGATGCCAGATTGACTATTATACCAATAAATGATAGAAATAAATGTTTTGCTTTAAAATCTAGTTTTTTTGGCTGAAGCTAATTAATTTCTCACGATTGTCCTGACTTTATCTGCTTTGCTTCAGTGCGGTACAATCAGCGTCACAAGAGCCTTATAAACGCGAGTTTAATGTTATCAGAATGCTCACATTTAAGTGGGTATCTATACATACATAGCTTATGTATATACTACATACATACTACATACATATCACATACAACTACGTCAACTCCTGAAACCTTTTAGAATAAAACCATCGACTACTTATCATCACCAATCAACCAATTTAGTGCAATGGTCAAAAAAATTAATGGAGTGAATAACGAACATACATGTGTAATAACATAATACAGAGACAACTCCATTCGAACTGGTAATAAAATTCCTCGTAATATTAGTAAATGTATCATTTTACAATCCAGGATCCAGTTATGCTTTATATATGTATATTTATATTTTTTATACAGGACAACTCACAACAATTATTTAGTGTTACCTAAACTCAGCTGAGCTTGTACGAGGGGTACTAACTCAATACGATCACGCTTTTTTCCTTTTTTTGTATATAATAAATAAATAAATATACAAACGACTATGACTTGGTAACAAATGCTTATGACCATCACACAGACATATGCCCCTACCGGGATTCGAACCCGGGTTCTTTGGCGCAGATGGCAGGATCGCTATCGTTGCACCAAGTGGTCGTGAGATATCGATTCCAACTAGCGCAACGTAATGCTTGTGTGCATGTTATATTACGTATAAGAATAGGAGAAAATTAAAAATATACAGTATCTAAATATAACTAGTCTGGCCATAAACACTGTTAAACTTTTTAATTATTTTGGATTTGGAACGCGTTTATTATTTTTTAAAACTTCTTACGATTTCGCGCCATTTCACATTTATTAGTGTTCATTATCAAATTAGAATAGGGAATGGGGTGTTAAAGAAAATAGGATTGCAGTGATGGCCTTGCACAAAGTGGGTATGGAGTCGTCGGTCAAATTCCAGACATTTCAAAAGCTTGGTATCAGCCATGTGTTCGTATATCGTACTATCAATAGATGCAACAACACTTCCTCGTCGAAGACTATAAAAATCGGGGCGGCCGCGTGCTGTTAGAACTTAAAAGGCTGTTCATGCTGTGAAAGCCAGAATTCGACGAAATCCCATTAGGTAGCAAACAATCATATCGCGAAAAATGAAGATTCTCGCTAGGACTGTCGCGTAATATACAACAAAAGCTGAAGCTATGTGCTTATCATCGATATACAGGACATGCCCTACATCAATATTTACATTATAAGAGAGTGGATCGAACAAAATAACATATGTCACGATACGCAGAAAAACCACAGAAATATCCTCTTTATCGTGGAAAAAAATTTCGCGGTTGATGAGCACTACAATAAGCAAAATGATAAAGTGTACGCACACAGTTCTAACGACGCTGCTCAAGTGGTTGGAAAGGTACAACGTGGTCATCATCTTGCGTCAGTGATGGTTTTTTTTTTTTTTTTTTTTAACGTGGAAATCCTTCTATGGCTAAGCCACTCAACAACGGTGTTAAGCCACTCAACAAGGTGTTATGTCAGGCTAGACTGACAAAAACCACGCCCTACCTAAGTAGTCCGTAAGTACCTTTAGCCGGAGAGGCTGTAAAAGGTTTCATCTAAGCGACCGCCTCGGCGAGGCTCCGGCGGCGCAGCGCCGCGCTAGTTACAAACTAGCGCATGCGCGAGAAAGCGTCCCCCACCCCGAGTGCGTGGAGACCGTGTAAATTGGGATCGAGCTGCATAAGGCCGCTCCTTGTCATTGTCTAAACTAGCTAAGTTAAGACCTAAGTACTAGCGTTCGTGTGAGCCGTAGAGAGGCTTTCCACAGCGAGCGATAGTGAGTCAGGGGCGTCTGTCAGTACATGTTTCGGTCTGCGATAGTAATGAGTGGATGGGCGGGGTGGCTCGTAAGCCGCGGCTCCTGAGATAAGTGGATTAGTATGCTCCTCCGCGGCTTTGAAAAACCGCTCGGAGCATTGCTTTAAATGGGATTGGATCGTGGGAAGGGTCAGGTCCCTGTGTAGGTCCGCGTTGCGGTCGTAGGGGAAAGGAAGGCAAAACGGACCCTGTGGGCAAAAAGGTCCACCTTGATAATTTTGAAACATGTAACGCCATCTAGCTGTTTGTTACGTCAAAATATTGGTAGCCGCGTCGCCACTATAGGTCAGTGTTTTCAATTCCACCGGCCGCACGTGCACTGATTTAGCAAGGTAAATTATTTTTTTGGTATTTCGATGTAAAATTTGCATTTTTCAATTAGCCTATACTTTGATTTGGGTTGTAATAGTGTGCTCTGATGATAACATTATGTAACCTAACATATGATTAAACTAATAACGAAGTATGCCGACTATATCTCAATTTATAACCTCGAAATTTTTAGTTATTGTTGTTAGTGGTAAAAAGGCAAAACGGACCTAGGCAAAATGGACCGGTGTACCGTTTTGCCTTCTTTAAAGTAACGTAAATGTTAATAAAAAATTCAATGCCAATAGAAAAAGATAATGCTTCAATTATTATTTTTATTTTTTGCATTGGTTTCAGATGGTAAATAATTATAAAAGGAAATCCAATAGAAATTCTTGGGATGAAGCCAGCATGAAAAATGCAATCGCGAAAGTGGCTGCTGGAGAAATGGGCCTCAATAAGGCTTCTATACAATTCCTGGTACCAAAAACTACTCTAAAAAGGAAATTGGAGAAATATAAGTCTACTCAAAACATTGATACAGCCACACACAAGAAGCTGGGTAGATTTGAACAAGTTTTTACTAAAGCTCAAGAGACTGAATTAGCTACTTATGTGAAACAGATGGAAAGTCGTTTATTTGGATTAACTACGGAAAACCTAAAGAAGTTGGCATATGATCTAGCTGAGAGAAATAACATAAATCACAGTTTTGATACAAGTAAGAAGATGGCAGGTAGGATTTGGTTAGAAAACTTCTTAAAGCGTAACCCAGACCTCAGCTTGCGTAAACCAGAACCAACATCTGCAGCCCGAGCAGCTGGTTTCAATCAAGTTGCAGTCAATAATTTCTATGATTTGCTGTCTCATGCAATTGAGACTTATCATTTGACTCCAGATAAAATTTTTAATGTTGATGAGACGGGAATCACAACAGTCCCTAAGAGTATATCAAGAATTATTAGCACAAGAGGGAAAAAACAAGTCGGCTTATTAACCTCTGCTGAGAGGGGTCAACTAGTCACCGTAGTGTTTTGTTGTGGATCAGATGGGTCCTATATGCCGCCTCTGTTTATCTATCCACGTAAAAGGATGAAGCCTGAATTGATGAATAATGCACCTCGTGGATCATGGGCTGAGTGCCATGAGAGTGGCTGGATTCAGAAAGATATTTTTACCTCTTGGTTTCGGAAATTCATTGTTTTTTCAAGAGCTTCCAAAGACAACCCGGTGCTGCTGATATTGGACGGACATAAAAGTCATACGGCGAATCTTGATATTATTGATCTAGGGCGAGAAAATGGAGTCCACATTTTGGCAACCCCACCGCACTGCACTCACCGTCTCCAACCACTGGATGTGGCTTTTATGAAACCTTTGTCAACTTATTACTCAGAAGCAGCACAGAATTGGTTGAGGATGAACCCAGGAAAGGTTATTACTCAATTTCAGATTGCGGAACTGATTGACAAAGCTTTCCAAAAAGCTGCTACGATGACAACCGCTTTCAATGGCTTTCGTGCCACAGGAATTTGGCCTTTCAATCGTGATATATTTACAGAGGCTGATTTTTTAGCAGCAGCAACGACTGACATCGAGCTGCCGTATCCAAGTTCGAACCCGTATTCTTCGACAGATACTTCAAGCGTCCAAGATCCTCAGCCTTCAACGTCAAGAGCTTATCAGCCCTCAACACCAGTTTTGAGTATCCAAGATCTCCAGCCCTTGATATCAGGAGATAACCAGCCCTCGACATCCAGGGCTAACGAGGCAACAAACGATGTTGAAAATAATTCAGCATCCACCACGCCTTCCATCGAAGATATTAATTCAAGGCTGTCATCGCCGTCTATTTTAAATGATAGCCAAATTGAGAGCCAGCCAGCCATGCCTTTCACGCCAGCAAAAAATGCTGGTGAACCAACAGTTTTACAGCAATTATTTGTGAATCAAAGTGAAATAGAACTTTCAACTTCAACCACAGTTATGATTAACAATGAACCTTGCAGTGTATTTCATTTAGGACCCAAAGATATAATGCCTTTCCCGAAAACAACAAAGACTACAAGAGCTAACGTCAAGCGAGGAAAAACAGCTATTATTACGTCATCACCCTATCGCCTTGAAGTGGAAGCTTCCCAAAACAAACAGGCTGAAAAGATTAAGAAAACACTTATTTTCCAGAAAGACATGAAACTTAAAAAAGGAGTAGCAATAAATAAGACAGAAAAGAAGAGAATCAAAGTGAAAAGTGAAAATAAACTAAAAATTTCAAAGAAAGGAAAAGCAAGCAAGAAATCTGATATAAAAAGATCAAAATCTAAGAAAAATGATAGTTCGTCTGACGAAGATGACACTGAGTGTCTATACTGTTCTCATTTATACTCAGAATCAAGCGGGGGTTGGGTGCAATGTCCAAAATGTCGTTTATGGGCACACTGCCTTTGCGCAGGAGTAGAAGATGAGGACGAGGAGACAGTATTTTTGTGTGAAAAATGTGCTGACTGATTAATTTTATGTAAGCCCGTTTTGCCTTCATGTGTGGTCCATTTTGCCTCACATATGAAGGCAAAACGGATATATTGAAGGTATTAGAAATCATCTAATATCTCCATTGTCTGTGATTTTACCAAAGTCTGATTCATACGTAACGTAGTGTAAAAGATGTTGATTAATATTACTTTGAAGAAGTTAAATAAAAGTGATTATTTTCAAGTTTATAGTTGTTTTTTGTTAAGTGGTCCATTTTGCCTTCCTCTCCCCTACCAGGGTGCGTCTGTTGCCCTACGACAAAAGAGATTCTGAACCGTCTGGATTGCTTTAATTTTATTTGGGTTGGTGTGCGCGAATACCGGCGCCGCGTACGTCATCACGGGTCGTATACAAACCTTATAGAGCGTTAATTTGTTTCGGGTGGACATTTTGCTCTTCCGTCCTAACATACAGTTAAGACGGCTTAAGTAAAAGCGAGCACGTTTAGTTACTCTGCGGACATGCGGGCCGAACGTGAGGCCTTTGTCGAGAGTAACTCCTAAGTATTTGGTGGAGCGGTGCCACGGTATCGGGGCACCTTGTAACCTTAAGGGTCGGGTCCCATCTGGGACCGCGCGGGACCTACGTTTTACGTCAAAGCCGACAGCCACGCTTTTGTCGGGATTGACGTCTATTCTCCACTTGCGAAACCAGTCGCCAAGTTGTGAGATAGAGCACTGAAGTCTCCCTAGTATTGCCTTATGTGACGACCCTTTAAGATAAAGGGCGGTGTCATCGGCGAATAACGCTAACTCTGTGCCGTTAGTTGGCACTGATATGTCATTAGTATAGACACTGTAGAGCAGCGGCGAGAGGGCCGACCCCTGCGGCACGCCCGCTCGGAGCGGTCGCGGGGACGAGAGGGTGCCTTCATAGCGGAAGCGGAAAGCGCGATCGCGAATGAAGGAGTTTAAGAGTTTTACTAACCGGTCAGGCGTATCTAACTCGTATAGTTTATAAATGAGACCGTCGTGCCAAACTTTATCAAAAGCTTTGGCGACGTCAAAGAACACAGCTACGGTTTTTTGTTTACGAGGGATAAAACCGCTGAGTATATACTCAACAATTCGGTGTACTTGCTGCGGGCAGCTGTGCTTTGCGCGAAAGCCGAATTGGTGGGGAATTATTAGATTATTTTCGAAAAGATGTGCTTTCATGCGTGAAAGTATTATCTTTTCGAAAATTTTACCCATAGCCTTTAGGAGGCTTATGGGGCGATGATTTGCCGGTTGGTCTAGAGCCTTACCGGGCTTGGGTATGCCTATAACGATTGCCTCTTTCCAGACGGCTGGAAAGTAGCATAGATCGAAACAAGCGTTGATAATAAGAGATAGTAAAAGGAGAGCCTTTTCGGGGAAGTGTTTGAGCGCCTTGTTTGAAACACCGTCGGCGCCCGGTGCTTTGCGGGGCTTAAGGCCCCTTATAAGGGATTGGACCTCGTCCACCGAAGTGGTGATCGGAGGGTCATCTGGGGAAAGCGGGAGGGAGGTCCTGCTTCGGACCTCTTCCTCTACCGCCCGGATGTGATCCGGGTCGGTCGCTTGGGTGCTGGGCGAGCATTGAGAAGCAATGCTGTCCGCGAAGCATTCGGCTTTTTCGTCGTCCTCGAAGGCTCGAGTGCCATCGGGGCGGGCTAGCGGTGGGGTGTGAGTGATAGCATCGCTACGAAGTGCTCTGGCCACTTGGTAGTAAGCTACGTGCGAAGGGCAGATGTCCGCCATGAGATCATTCCATCGGGAGTGTCTCAGCTCGGAAACTGCGTCCCTAACTTGGCGCTGCAAACGGTTTGCAGCAGCCCTATTTGAAGGGGTGGGGTAGTACTTAGCATCTCTAAGTGCTTTATTTTTGGTTCTAATCAGGTCACGAACCTCTGGCGGAAGTGGCCTATTAGGTAGTACGACTTCACGCGACTGTTCAGTGACTGTTGATTGAACCAGACTAGTGAAGGAATCGATGGCGGCATCGATCTTACCCGGGTCATCTAGTTGACCGGGAGAGAGGACTAGATTGGAGGATGGCTCCTCTAACGCGGACGCGAGCGAGGTTTGATAGCCTTTCCAGTTAGTACAAATTTTCTTTTGATTATTCGGAGGTTCGAGAGGGCCTAAAACGAGCGATACGGGCCGGTGGTCTGACCCTAAATCGTCTAGCGATTCTATCGCGTCGAGCTTAAGAAATATATTCTTAAACAAGGCAAAATCGAGTACGTCCGGAAGGGAATTTACGTTCCGAGGGAAATAGGTCGGACGTAATGGACATATAACATCAAGACCTAGGTCTTGTGTTATTTTCAGAAGGTGGGGACCACTTGGGTTAGTTTCCCTACAAGTCCAGTCGGTATGTTTGGCATTAAAGTCGCCAAACAGTATAACCGAATCTCCCATGGTCAGTAGTGCGTCTACGTCACTACGGAGAGGGAGAGAACCTGAGGGTAAGTAAACTGAGACAATGACTATGGACGGGTGTCCTGTCATTGCTAGTTTGCAAATTGAAGCCTCCATATTAATAAGTGGAGGGGTAGGAAGGGGGCAACAATGGAAATCGCTCCTGTAGTAAATGGCAGTGCCCCCGCCATTGCGGTCGGGTCTGTCATTCCTAATTAATTTATATTTTGGGATATTTAATCCCCTCAGTACGCTTGGTTTCAGCCAAGTTTCCTGAAGTAGAAGTAGGTCTACCTGTCTATTCTTGACGAATAGTTTTATTTCAGGTAGATGTTGCCTAACACTACATGTATTAAATGAAAGGAGCGATATCCCTCTGGGTTTGATACGACCCGCGATTCGCGAAGTTAAGTTAATATTATTATTAGGAGTAGCCATCGACGAAGCTTACTCTGTCAATAATTTGATAAATAGTAACCGATTTAATTTATTATTTAGAGCCCCGGGGCTCTCTTTACGGTATGGCCTCGGTGGCATACCTTTTATTAAATAGAGCCGCATGCTCGTTAGGGTATTGCCTCGGCAGCATACCCTTTTATAGAATAGAGCCGCGCGCTCTCTATGGTATTGCCTCGGTTCGCCTCGGAGGCGTGGCCGGGCCCTGTGCGAAAGAGACGGCAATAGTAGTCTCAGAGGGAGACTGCCTATTGTGGGAATATTAGCTATGGGAAGGGACTTGGCGCTATTATAGATACTTATTGTATCTATACTTATAACGCGCTAAGTAATGAGGAGTGTTCGCAAAGCGCTAAGAGCTTTGCTTGCGGGGAATTTGCTAAGCGCAGTTTCCCTGCGAGGACGGATATTTCGCGAATGTTAATGCCCTCTATGGCCGTACGGACGGTCAGGAGGTCATCCGCGATGGTCGGAGCGGCGGCGCTCGCTGGGGATGCCCTTGGGCGAGGTGTGGGTTGGGCTGCGGGGGTCCTGAAGGGGCCCCACGCGGAGTTCGGAACCGGTGCCGGGGCCCTTGCGGGGGCCCTGGTTGGTTTTGGGGCAGCGGTGGGGGCCTTAGGGGCTGCCACCGCAGTGCTATGGACTGCCGGGGCCCTTAGGGGGCCCCAGGCGGGGGCCACGGTGTGAGGCTTCCTTGCCGGAAGGGCGGGGAAGTTCTCAGCCGTGGGGGCTGGAGGGGGCGCTACGTTGCGCTTGGGTTTAGTTCTATAGCTATTAAAGCTATTGAACTTGTTTTGGTTTTTGCGCGCTCGTTTCTGTTTGAGCGCGCGGCTGTTGGGTTGGGGGGCCATCGGGCATCCCGCGTAATTAGCTGTGTGTCCTTGCTGTTTGCAGAGGACACACGCCGGTACGGATATGGAATCGCGAGTGAGCGTACACTCGCGGGTAGGGTGTGGGAGGAGGCACTTTACGCACCTCCATTCCGCGTTGCAATTAGCGGCCGCGTGGCCGTAGAGTTAGCAGCGGCGGCACTGCTGCGGCATGACTCTACGGTGCGGCTTCTCCGCACGGATGTTGGAGAGCCCACAGATGGTGAGCTCGTCCCTAAATATTCCCCGGGCGGCCGGGGTGGGCAGTAATTTGCATAGGACTAGGGGATAATTTCGCCCTAGTCCGGTGTGCATTTTGTGCACTGCTTCCACGGGGAAGCCTTGGCGCGCGAGGTCCTCGAGGACCTCTTCGTTGGAGAGTTCATAGGGAACTCCCCTTAGGATTGCGCACACGAGCCGCTCCTCGGGGAGCGGGAACGTGTGGTACGGAATGTTGTTGACTGTCATATGGGCAGTCAACGCGCGGTACGATGCAATGTCGGACATCGTGACTTTGATTCCGGACGCGGTGTTGGTGGCTCGGGTATAGAGCCATCCTTTGTCGGCGCAAGTTTTCGAAATGGGAGTCCAGAGGGACTTATCCCTGAGGAAGATGGGGACGGGCGGCTTAGGCCCCGAAGGGACGGGCGAGCAGCGAGAGTGCTGCTTCGGCGCCTTTTGGGTGCCCGAAGTGGAGGCCACTGCGGGCGGGGGCGCGGGCTGAGACGCGCGGGGGGCAGGGGTCGCGAAGCCGGATGCGCGCGACGGCTGGGTCGCGGGGGCGGGGGCACGCGGGGCCTGGGGAGAGGGGGTCGGTTTACCGACCGTCAACGACTGCTTTACCGACTGCGTTGGTGAAGCAGCATTTAGCCGCCTATCGCGACGGCGCTTATTGCGGCTTACGGCCGAGATGAACTCATCTTCGGAAGCCGATACGAGAGTTGAATCAGAATCGATGTCCGAGAGGACATCTGAGGCGGTGCGCTTTACCGAGCGCGAATCCTGGAAATTACATTCCATGGGCATGGGCGTGGGCGGGGCCCGGGACGCGGACGCGGGCGCGGACGTACGCGGCGCGGGGGGCGAGGGGGACGCCGGAGAGTCCGGCTTAAGCGCGGAAAGCGCGCTCTCAATTACGGCCTTGAAGGCTGTGGTGACGGCGAGCCCGTTTGCACGGGCGAGCTCTACGTACGCCTCCGCAAGGGCGGCCATTGCGGACGGATGAAGTTGGCGATCCAGACGCTTCAAAATCAGCCTCTGTGCCTAGCTAAACCTAACGAACCTCCCTGCCGGGAAAGGCAGGGGGGTGGGAGGGGGAAGGGGAGAGTGGCAGGTATCTCTAGTTTGATACGCGCCTGTCTTAGACCCTTGGGACACGGCCCAAGTGCAGTGGGTCACAGACCACCGGTTTTTCCCTAAGCCTGAGGGGCCTAGGGGAGCACACCGGGTCCGAGCTCGGCTAGTTTCGTTACCACCGCGAGGTATCCACTAGCCCAAACGCGGGTTATATTAACGCAGAGCGCCTTCCGCCGTGAAAACGGCGTTCGGTGTTACGTTACTATAACGTATTACGTGCCGAAATCGTACGGCGACGCGGAACGATCGCGGGTTCGCGGTCGCGACTTTAAGTTAAGCGCGTCGCGGGCGCACCACGGGCGCGCAGCTGCGACGCAGAACGAACGAAATAGGCGCACACTAAGTGAGCGCAGAAAAAAATTTTCGATACGTGCACTCGGCGCGAAGCTTCGTGACGTAATGAGTGATGGTTTGGTGGGTCGTGTCTTATCAAGACGTTATAAAGCTACATTTTTGTAAAAAGGAGTGAAAACTTCAGCCAAAGTGATTTTCGATCGAGTGAGGTCGATTTGAGAGGACATGGGAGTGCTCTAAACGACACAGCGACGTTAAGTCTCTTAAAAATCTATGGAGCAAGAAGCGAAATTTCCCATGGAAAGAGTGCGTAAATCCATAATAGATTCAAAAGATGTATCAAAGCCAAAGGTGGCCATTTCGAATAGTATATTTTTTTTTTTGCTGAGACCTCAGAGTAAACAGGACTGGAGTAGCCTTTGCCTAACATTACCCCTCTGCCAAATGCACAAGCATCAGAATCCTGTGCGTTATATAAAACTAGTTGAGCCGCCATTTTAAAACCACAATAATCAGAACGTCTTACCGTGCAGAGCTCCCACGAAAATGCCTGCCTGTGCTGTTTTCTACTGTAAAAAAAATTCGAAAATATCTGGTATGCAAAAAGATGGCGTCACCTTTCATTTGTAAGCATAATTTTTAGGTTTTGATTATTATTTAATTCATAATTTCATGTTTTAGCAGACTACAATTTCAAATTTCGCGCTCAAAGTTCGTTTGATGACGTCATGGCTGCACTCCCCACGAGACTACCTAGGGTTGACCATTATCGCATTTCAATTAATTAAGACAAAAATTAGAAATAGTTTATTGGTAATAAATAACTGTAATTTTGTATTAATTAATTACCAATTATAATTTCGTTTTAACAATGTACGTTGCGTGTTTATTTTTAGTTCAGTATTAAGTACATACCTACAATTTTGCGGCTGCTTGAAGCCTATTCTTTGCTACACAACATGGAAATATAAAATAATAAATAAAATAATTAATTAAAATAATAATCAAACTATTTGCCCTTTTATTCATGCTGGGCGGCGCTCATAAACATTAAGAGTACTAATGCTGTATATACCTACAGTGTCCCTGACTTCATAAAAAAGCACGGTTAAAAGGGTACCATCGCCTAACCAGCACACCCGATCATTTCCGAGAAACCAAAATTTTTTTTCGAGCCACAGGACAAATTGTTTTTATTTTGTAATCAGCAACCCTTATTAATTTGTACAATATTAATTTGCACAATAGTGATGTCAACTTCATCGATATTGTGATTTTACGAGTGAGTAATGAATGAGTGAATGAATGCTTTTTCTTAACGATAATAAAAAACAGCTTAGATAAATTACAGTTTGTTTCAGTAATTATTACCAAGTATTAATGATGATTTCAAATAAGAATAAGATATGTGATTTTGAACTGATGACGCCGTATGTAAAGTGCGGAATTATACTATTTACCTGCGATATTATACATACGAGAATAAAACTGTAAAGATATAGAATAAAACAGGTCAAGTCCACCTTAAACCAAATGGCTAGTAATGAGAGTAGAGGAAGCGAAATCACTAATTTTTGAACATTTTGTCTGTCTGTATGTATGTTTGAGCACGCATCACCCAAAAACTACGCGACGGATTTTGATGACATTTTAGTATGGTAGTAACTAAATGTCATCGTCAACATTTAAGTTAAGTTTTTTATTAATATTGTAGCATTTATAGCTCCTTTTAAAAACCGGCTTGTCCAACTGCAATACTTCAAGATACTAGGAGTAAGGTATGTGGTGCCAAAAGTCATTTGTACATAAATGAAAGCTATTGGAAGATAGTATTGCAGTATTAAAATTAGAAATGATCGGTATGTGTAGTTCAGGCAAATATACTCTGCCCCTAGGCGGTATACTAATTGTTGGTATTTATACTTTAAGCTTTGACATGCCCGGAAACATCTAATTTTTCATATTCAGTTTTCCTAAAGAATACAGCATACAAAAAAATGTATTCATGCTTGTAATAGGTAATAGGGCATCTTGGGCATCTTCAAGAACAAGTACTATATGTTCCATACATTTTGAGCCGTCTCAGATTCAAAAATTTATCTAACAATAGAAGAAGATTAGTTGCCCATGCTGTGCCAACGTTATTCTTGAATGATCCTCTTAGTTTATTATATAACTAGTTATGTTTCAAATAGATATTAACATGTTATATTATAACAGTTTTAGTTTATTACATTTAAATGTATTAATTTTAAGTTAAAGAATAAGTTGAAAAGGAGATACGGTAAAGTGATGTAAGCAAATCGCAAAAAAAATACAAATAATCAATCGGTCAAAGTAAAAATCTGAGAAAACCAACTATATTCACCATCGCTTTGTTAAAAATAATGTTTCAGTGTTCCTCCTTTCCATTATGGTTATACGCGAAAGGGTCCACAGTGAATTCTATATATATAATAACACCTATTGTAAATATCTTTTAAATGCAATAAACTATTAAGTTTCAATTTGTATTTTATGGATATAGCCTTCGAAATTGACTGTTGTAGCGTGTAATATCATCATTAATTTAATTTAATTTTTAATACATAATGTAGGAATACTAACGCAAAGTTAATACATTCATTCATTGAACGAAACTGATTTATCGATATCGATATTCTCGTGCTATGTCATGTCACTTCTCACACAATGACATTCGTGTGTTTGAATAGAACGTTAACACTCTATTTTAAGCACGTGTGCGTGCATTTTAAATATGTTTGTCGTATTATGCATGTGTGCGTTTGTAAACACGCAAAGAGTTTTTGTTCCTGTGTGCTGGCATTGAATGTAGTAGTAACCTCACCCCCCGCAAAAAATGGCAGAAAAATATGTACGAGAAATTGACTAATGGCTACTCCAGTCCTGTTTACTCTGAGGCTGAGACTAATAAAAATGTACATATAAGTTTTAGTAATTTTACATTAATTCATTAAAAAATGCATTTTCATTTGTAACACAACTTATGGCCGGACTGTATATCATGTATACCTATGTGTCAACTCGTGTAACATTATTATAATCATTTATCCTAAGAATTTATCTATAAGTATTAAACCATAATCTTTTTCTGTAGGTATTTGTGGCTTGCGCGATTTGTGCATTCAGCCAGTGTTAAGTAAGTATAATTGCCAGTTCTTGAGTAATTTCATGATGGTGACTGAACAGTAAAATATATTTTCCCCCCCTAGGTTTCAGTAAATATATGGGGTTTTACTGAAACCTCGCCGTGGACTTCTTGAGAGAGCAGGAAAAAACAATTTCCGCTGCTTTGTTACACTTGCCAACACTCTTGTATGTTCACAAACACTTTTACGCACATAAGACAACAAGAGAACCAAAACCACCGACGTGACGCTTCCCGCTCCCGCCAAAAAGTCCAAACCATAATCTATCCTAGATGGGCATTACATTTCTCTCTATGGTGGACAACTTTTTGTAGGTAAAAACACGGATTATACCATTTCCTGCAGAGGCGAGAATGCAGTTACAGCAAGAATCACCTTCAATCAATTAATTTTATAAAATTATTTTTAATTTTAAAAACCACTTTTTTGCTAGTGTAACGCACTCTATGTGAGACCGTTAAATGATAACTTTATTAATGATTTTTATACTTTTTTGCATTTTTCAATGTTATATGGGTCGTTGTCAAATTTTGCGCAGCTAAACTGGTCCCTGAGTCGTGTAATTTTTTAATTAGGATTATGTACACATCATCGTATAAAAAATACATTAAAAACACAATACATCACATTAATAAACACTTATTAATAATATTCAAACTAAGTTTTGATATTTTTAGTCTTTTTTTAAAGTAACATTGTGGTTGTTTCTGGTAACAGAGCGGTATTTCTTACTAAATCTATTGGTCCCTAGTAAGACTCTGTTACAGAAAGATTAAAATAATGTTATTTCTGTTATGTGAACATCTTTAAATAAATTATAACTACAAACAGATTATGGTTAATATTACAAAATATGTCTCAAAACCGGTAAGTATTACAATTCTAATTAATAATTATTTTCTAAAACTTGGTCCCGCGTATGGTGTGAAAAGACTGGAATGTTATGTTACCAAGTAATTCATAACGCAAAATAGAGATGGTGCTGCTTAGATTTTGTACTAGATTGGGCGGGAAGTTGACATTCATTGTGGATTATCGTGAGATCGGGTGGTGGGGTACGGAAGATGTTAGTCGACCGCGAGGCGTGGATCACGCTGGGTGTTTTTATTGTGCATCCACTTTGTTACCTACTATTTACGTTAGTAGATAAACGTATTTTTAATTTATTATATGGTCAGTATGTTGTCGAAGTGGCAATTAATCGAAATATGAAAGAAATATTGTTGTTTTAATCATTACTTTATGATTTATGTCTTATAGTATGTAAAATTTACTACTCTGTTACTACGCAACTCTGTTACTACCGGAGGGTAACAGAGTTGTTAACAAAGTAACAGAGTGGAATTATGACTAAATTCTTTAACTTTGCACTTAAATTTTATGCTTAAAAGAAGAATATCTTGCTGTGGACCAAGGCTATTTACGAAAAACACAGCCTCTGCTTAAGAAAAAAATTCTAAGTACCAAAATTAAAGATTTTTTTGAAAGTGGCGACATATCAAGAGCGACTACTGGGAAAAAGAAAACGTTTTTCTTAAGAAAAATAAAATGCAGAAGCGCTACTTACTTGATAACATAAAGAACATTTACCTATCCTTTAAACGTGAAAATCCTGCATTGAAATGCAGCTACAAAACTTTTACACGTTACCAACCGTTTTAGATTTTGCTTCCAACTGTTGCTGCCCGAGAGACATGTTTATACCGAATCCACACTAATATCCAATACTTAGCAATTGCTTTGTGCAAAAACAAGATAATACCAACCTAAGATCTAAACAAGATTATTGCAAACCAAGTGTGGGACTGTGATTCACCAGCGTGTATGACAGGAATTCGCTCTCTATGTCAGTCAAATACAATAAATTATGATACATCAAAAGATGAAATAGTAATAAAATATCCTCAGTAGTTAACTAAAACTGACTTCAGTTTATCACTTGATAGAGAGGCTGGTCAGGAAAGAAAATCAAAGTTACAAGAAGTATCAAAGAGGAGAAAGAGAGTACAGGAAAAGATATGAAAGATGAGTTTGAAGCTACACTTAAGGAATTTAAAAGGCACATATATTACATTAAGACACAGTACAGACAAAGTAAATAAGATAGATGTATCATCGTTTTGTACTCTGTCTGGAAATCTTTTGCACAATCCAGCCGCAATCTGGGTATATCTGCACCCCATATTTGTTTCAATTCATGACAAATTTCCTAAAGTTAATATCCTGCATGTATTTTCAGACGGCCAAGCCACTAAATACGGCCAAAAACAGAACTTTTATCTGATTTGCACAAAACTAATATCCGAGTACAAGTTCACTAAAGTTAGATGTTTTTGAAGCGGGCCATGGCAAAGGTGCTGAACCTTGATGGGATAGGCGGATTTTTGAAACGTACTGCTGACCAACTTTTTGCACGTGGAACTGACATCTCTGATGCTACAAATTTCTATCTTACTTTGAAAGATGTTAGTAAAGTGAGATTACATCTGATAACCAATGAATATGTTGAGCAAAGTTCCAAGCAGATCCCGGAACATATCCTACCGTTATTAGGTACCAGGAAAGTCCATCAAGTTTTCACTGAGGAGGTTGGAGTTCTCAAGTATAGAAATTTGAGTTGTTTTTGTCTGCGTGGCTTTTGCTCTTGCATGAATCCCAAGCTCTATGATCCATTCTAAAATACCGTGGAAAAATCAATTCCTTGCGCTTGCGACAACAATTATCTGTATGATATTAGCAAGCTTTGCCAAAAGCGAGTTAAAGGATTTTACATTACATCATTGTCTACAGTTCAGATTCCGAAGATGATGTTACTCTAATATCATTAAGAGAAAAATCTTCCAAAGCTTATTTGACAGAAGAACCCAGCACATTAAAGCAAAGTGACGATGCTTTGATTGAGAAGAAAAATATTCACGTTAGTAAGACAAAACAGGGTGTTTGTGTCTTGGTTAAAATGTCTAGCTCAAAACAAGACTACATAGATTTGGGTAAGGCCTTATCTGAAGTAGAAGATGATGGTGAGGTTAAAATTATGTTTTTGAAGTCAATGGATCATACTACAAACAAATTTAAATAAGTTGAGTCTGATTAATCTTATGTGCCTTTTGATAATTTAATTGCTATTGTTCCAGCACCTAAAAAAGTATGTACAGGTACAAGAATATCCTGCTACCAATTTGATACTCCTTTAGACATATTTGAGAAATAAACGACTTTCACTTTTAAGTTACTTTTTTAGATTTTTTATTTTTGTTTTCATTAAGTTAAGTATAGATTGGTAGATACTGACCGGCAATAACGTTAAGTTTTATTAATATAAAAGTTTATATTAATAATTATGATCTCAACCTCAACAGAGTCTGATTTAGTCAAGTAAGATAAGAAAAAATAACAACTTTGTTACTGCGCTACAACTCTGTTACTTTTCTGTCCCAAAGACTAAAGGACTTAATTAAGATTTTTGTAAAAAGTTAGTTGTTATAATATGGTCATATCAAAATACTTTAACTTGTTAGATATTTTTTCAGTCATATGTTGCAGTTAGCAGTTAATATATAAATATTTAAAGTATTTCGGTACAATTTAATGTTTGCAAACATTCAAAAAGTAACAGAGTTGTTTAGAATATAAGTTAATGATTGTTAAACTTTGAAAAATTGTTGTGATTCCAATTGGAATGATAAGATTAAACACTGTAATTAACATTAATGACAAAATAATTGTGACTGAATTGTTTAATTTCATAATAAAAGTTAATACGTTGTGATAACAGAGTTGTATTTTTTTTACACCCTAACCCACAAAATCTGGAATAAATCAATAATTATTATTAAAACATCGCGGCCGAGATTAACAGACCAAGTTCAGTTGTTTTTACAGGCATAGACAAAAAGAAAACTTGAGTATAAGTATTTATATTTTTTTATAAATTTACCATTTTTAGTCACGATTAGCTGCGCAAAATTTGACAACGACCCATATGGTGAATTATTTTATTAGAAAAATACTTGAAAAAATCAAGTTAGCTGGCAACCTTTGGATGCTCTTCCAATTTTCCTGCCTGAGAATAGCTTGTGAGCCGAGTCGATTTTTTCTGTTTTTATTAAAATAGTTCTTTTAGGTACTAAAACTTGTCATCATTTACTATAGCACATCAACCTTGCACTCTGAAAACATAATGGTCTCTATAACAATAGCATAAGTGTAGTCACCTGTATACAGTTTTAACAAGTGTAAGAAAAAGTATGTACTCACCTGTTATTAATTTGACCTTCGCAATTTTTGCAGTACGATGACGTATCGCATGCAAAAAATACTGTTGGCACATGTATTTTTATAAACAACTAGCTGACCCAGCCACGCGTTGCTGTGTTATAAATTAAAATAAAACCTATCCTATCTTTTAAGTTAGATCAAATAACAGATAGTTACGAAGTTTGATCAAAATCGGTTAAGTAGTTTAGGAGTCCATCGCGGACAAACAACGTGACACGTAATTTATATATATTATTAAGATAAGATAACAATCAAAACAAGTCTAGAATTAGTTCATTTTGCACAACGAATTGTGCCACGGATACATATTTAGAAATTTTTGTCCCCTTGACACTATGTAGTTGGATTGTGGATACTTACCACACGCATTGATTTCCATTACCTTTTACGAAATTTAATAGATTTACAATTAAGTGTGCGAGCATGGTTATACGCATATTTAATATTTGCTTTTGATAACTTATCTAAACATCAATTTGTACGTAAAAACTTTTACTTAAACCTTTTAGGGGGAAGGACCACTTCCCAAAACATCCTTTCATGCACGATCACCTCTGCAACAATAACTAGCGCACACAGTATTGAAGTTTTATTTTGAAATACATTTTTAAGATAAGTGTTCCCATATGTTTAACGAAATAAAAACCGAGCAGCTTTGGTTTGTATTCCATAATTCAGTTTATGATTCAAATCTGCACGGTTCCACTCTGTTGTGAAAAAATTTGCGTAATCCAAGTTTTCCGTAACTTAGCGCCATCACGCTATTACTAACATAGGTTAATAAAACTCATTATAAGGAAATATGCTTCTTTATTAATTTTGAATTTGCAATCAACGTCAATTTGTAAAGTAAGCTATTTTGATAAGGATTTTAAGAAATGTGAATTAGCTTACAAAACTAGATACCATCTAAAATGCGTTAATCATAGTCACCTAAAAACATATTTATTACATTTATGAATAGGGTATTGTTAAAGACGCCTTTTATTTTCATCTGTCATTGTTTTAGTTAGTTTTTTCACGTGCACATCGTGGTAGAATTGAGTTGAGTTAATATTGATTTTTTCCACCATCAATTCGTATTATCTCGACATTATAGCAGATTTCATTTATATAGTAATTATTATTATCCTACTGTTATCATTAGTAACCACTACTAAGTTTTGGACATTAAAGTTTCTTTAATAGCAAAAATGTGAAATCCATCTAATAATTAACGTTATGTGAAATAGTAATATTTTCACACCCTAATTCTACAAATTACAATGCATCAATAAGCAGTAATCTGTAGTTACTACATAAAAAATAGTAGGTACTACTTAATCCTACCTATTAAAAACATTGTCGTCATATCTTAAACTGGAACATGCTGATTTTATTTAAAGAAACGATTTTAGTTATCTCGGATATAAGATAAGTAGAGTACTAGATCAATGTCATTTTATTGTACTATTAAAAGCACACCAACCTACCCGAAAATAACTAAATAATCTAGTCGCATACTAAAATTCCAACACAGAGTGCAATTATCATTGAAAACTTGAAAATTTATGGCATGTTAAGGTGCTGATGTTCATATTTCTTCCTCAGAATAATAGTTTATTTCTAGCCCAATTAATTTCTAAAAAAGCATCTAATGCTTTGTCTTGAAATTCATGTTACGTTTTGATAATTTTCTGTAAGTACTATTATCTCCTTTTGCACGGCATTGCTCTCGGCGTTGCATGCGACGAAAATACCATCGAGCGTTGTTTGGACTCGTTTCTCCAAACAACTCATGCTCTAACTTTTTTCGAGCTTCGTTACGAAGAAGTGCTCGTTTTCCAAACCAAGTCACATCTTTTTCCTTATTTTTCGTATTGTTTTTTATATTTTTACTCTTTTTTTCCAATTTAGAGCTTATGTTTATTATATCACGATCAGTAACTTTCTTACTATTGTTAATTTCCAAAAACTGTTCAGAGTAGTTTTCCCGTTCAACATCCTTAGCTACATAGTTTTTATCCAAATTTTTTACGTTATTATCGTTTTCTTGAGAAGATGAAACAGAAAAATCGTCATAATCTTTTAAATAGCCCGCTTTCATTTCCCATTGTTCATATTTATTCTTTCTTTTCTGTTTCTTGTGCAATTTTTGTCTATCGTGTTTTTTCCTTTCTTGTTTATGTCTGTGTCCGACATATCTATCATCTTTTTTGAGTTCGTCTTCACTAATAGAATAGCCCCAAGAGGCATCTAAATCTTTATCGTTTTTCTTTTTACTATATTCCTTGACTTTACTTCCAGATCGGTCAGTACTGATGTCTACTTTGGGAATCACATTTGCTTTTTGATCTGATTTAAGAGAATCTGCATAACTGATTTTTCTATCAGATGGCGAGTTTGTTGGAATGTCACCTTTTATATTTTGCGGGCTAGTACTAAGTAAAACGTTCGGGTTAGTATCTGCAGCAGAAATTTCAGTGATCGTTTCCAAAAACTCCTCGTTGATTGGTGATCGTTCTTGACCCTTGGTTTGTTTATACTTATCAGATTTCGATTTTACATTATTTTTTAAGTTCTTTATAGAGTGTTGCTCAACTTTCAATCTCTGTGCGACTTCTTGATCTAACCAACTTTTATTTTGCTTATAAGTTTCTTTAAGTTTGCTAATATCTTGTAAAAATTGTTTTTCATATGCTGATTTAACCAAATGCGAATCTGCATTAGACGTTTCATCAATGTCAATACATTTTATTGGTTTATCAGAGTTTATCTTATTTATTGAATCTTCAAAGATTTTTTTACATTTGTTTTGTTTATTCAAAATAGATTCTGTACCCGACTTTCTTTGATGAGCATGTATACTCATTTGTGTCAATTCTTTTAATTTACTCCGTAAATAAGCATTCTCCTCTTGTAATTTATAAAGGTTTGATAAAATTTTATTGACTGATGGAACAGTATTTACAGAACAGTCGTTTTTAGCTCCCCACATATGACCAATGGCAACACCCGCCGCAGTGATAACACTTCCTAAAACAATTATATTAAGTACTGTACTTAATCTTTTATTCCTTCTGTGGACATATGTTTTATGTTTACCATTACTGTCACCCATAAAGTCATCATTGCTCATTGTGTCATGTATAATTTTACTATCAACTATATTTGATGCTTTCATAGGAATGTACTGGGGTTTATTTGGATCCGTATGATCATCGTCTTCATATCTACCGTAGGTCATCTCACATGACGAGGGTGATTCTGGATCACTATCACTGATAATAGATATTCCATCGGTGTCTTCATCCTTTTCGACAATTGTTTCTCTTTCGTCCCTAAAGCAAAAAAATTTTATTAAAACAATTTATATTAATTAAAAAATTAAAACTCATGAAATTGTTGTTTTTATTATTTTATTTGCATTCCCTAGTATCGGTCCACCAATGTGGAACACGACACGTGGAATGTGGAATTTCGACACATTTGCCAGCGTCTCGGTAGCTCAGCGGTCAGAGCACTCGCCCGGATAGCGAACCCACGACCGGGTTCGAATCCCACCTGAGGGCTCGGAGGCGTAGTTGTTTTTTACACACGTATTTTTATTGGAGCGGAGCGAGCGAAGCTCCCATGGATTAGCTTCAATAGCGCAATGTCTTTTACGCCATAACTTACCGAGTTCTTAACCTATTTTAATATTTTTTGTGTGGAATTGAATCAACAGGTTTAGGACCAGATTGTGACGGACGGACCGAATTTTGAAATTCGCAAAAATTCCCATCGAAAATAAAAATATTTTTCTTTTTTTTAGGTATTACGCTCCGCTCCGATATATGGTGCTAGCGTAGCTTATGCTTAGCGACTGCATCGCCTAGTATCTTATACAAATATTGCACTGTGAATGCAATTTTTTTTTAAAAACACATCGTTATAGCTGGTACCATCTTAATCAATTGTTTTACATTTGTAAAAATATTACTTTCGATGTTGGAGGTATTTAGCGTTCAACAAGCTTATAGTAGAAGTTGAAATACGTTTGTAAACGACACGTTTGCCAGCGTCTCGGTAGCTCAGCGTTCAGAGCACTCGCCCCGATAGCGAAAGATCGTGGGTTTGAATCCCACCTGAGGGCTCGGAGGCGTAGTTGTTTTTACACACGTATTTTTATATCTTACTCATGAATTTATAAAGTGAAGCAAGGATCTGAACTTGGAACTCAGTACAAATAATAGTATATTATTCACCTATATAAGAAAGTGAGCTATTACTTCAGTTGCACTTTCTCTTGAAAAAATTGGTTGCCTGTAAAGTCGGTATACGGGCGAAAGTTTTACGTGACAACGACTTTGAGTGGTAAAATAATTTAAATGTGAATATTCATTCGTATAGTAGGAAGAAGGATGAAATAATAGTAACAATTTAAAACATTTATTTATACAAAGAATTATATTTAAAACATTAATTTATAGGCACGCGTCCTTCCACTTTATGTCTGTCTCTCTCGCTCTTAGGCGGGCTAACCATGCCCGAGTGGAAGGGACGCGTGCCTCTCACTCGCTCTCATTGTGAGCGCATAACGTGAGCGGAGCGTAACGCAGTTTCTTGAAGTGTCACCCGGCAAACCAATTTATAAGACGTTGTCACGTCAAAATACAAGAAATAGAAATAATATTAGACATCTTCACATACTTGTTCTGAACCTAAATACCTAGCTAAAACACTCATGGAACAAAATCAAAGGTACATAAATACCTAGACCCGAGCCAATATAAAAAAGTTCATGATGATTCTTTTATCATATTTGCTTTCAGACTTCCAGAGAAGTGAGCTCTCAATAAATGATTGGGCGAAATCTTTTAGTTGTGGAGGCGTCATATTATCACTACTACCGACATCTTCGTTATTAATTTAATTATATACTGCATTCACATACACGGTTTAAAACATAAATAGTGGCCAACACATCTTATTTTTTTATATTTGGAATTAATCTTTGCGGTTTGGCGTCACTATCTGTGTCACTTCCACTCCCTAAAATGACTCTCTTCGTCTCTGTTTCGTTAGTGTCAACTATCTGTCTCTCTCACACTTCGTAAAAAGACTCTCCCGGTCTCAGTCAAACTAGAATTTTAAAGAGACGGCCTTAAAGCGAACCATGGGTACACTATATAGTATAATTATTAAGTACGTAAGAAAAAACTGCCTGTTTTTAGAAAAAAAATATTGTACACAATTGAAGAAATTGGCTAGAAAGTATCATACCATTTTGGAATCCTTATTAAATGCGCCAACTTTTTCAGTTACTTACCAAACTCGCATAGTACATTTATTTTTCAGTACAGCTTGTTAACGCTATGCGAAAAATTAATTTTGAATATGTAATTTAGTAGATAAAAATGCCAAATTTTCTAATCTGGAGCAGCTGGCTTTAATTTTTAGATACAGAAGAAGATACAGAAGCATTATTCAGGATTACAAAACAAAAGAAAATGTTTAGAAAAGTCAAGATTTGTAGCAACAAGAGTGAAAAGACCATCATAGGGTGTAAATGTTATCGATTTTTTTAGATGCTAGATTTTTAAAAATATTGGACAGATTTTTTTATATTTTTCTGATAACTTATATGAGTTAGTCTATCATCCGCTTTCGGCTTGATGTCGGTTTCTGGGACATCATGTAATACAGCTAAATAGATCAGAACTACTAGCTTGCTTATAGGCGCCTTTACTGGTCATGGTAACTTTAACACACATATTTTTAATATAGGTGTTGATGACAGCTTTCATAAGCTGAAGAAATAGCCACCCATGTCCAGCTGAAATGCAGAGGAATGCCACCTCATTGGTCAGCCGTCACCAAAAGTCGTCACCAAAATGAAAGCACTTGGAGTTTTGCTAACAGAGCTGGGGTGGCTAGAGTAGAACAAGGCAAGCACCCTCTAGATGCAAAACAGGCACACAAGACAGAAGTTGCAGAAATCGCCCGTATAGAATAAGAAGTGTAAAATTAATAAATAGATAATAAGGCATGAAGAATATTCTTCTTTAAATATGCAGGAAGAAGAGAGGACTACAGTTGAAACAATGATATCTAGTGACTAGCAATAATCGATCATGAAACAAAATTCTAAAAGACTAACAGAACAGGAAGAAAAAATTGGTACATATAAATAAAGGATTTTTCCTTTTTCTTATTCCTTTTATTTCATTCATTAGAAATAATTGTAGAAACTGACAGGGCAGGGCAGATCCCACCCTGGCATTACATACTATTCACGATAAAAGATAAGTTAGTCATATAATGATTTCATGAAAAATTAGAAGATACATCTAAACAAGGTTCTATTTCGCTCTACACTAAAGTATTAGTCCTTAGGTAAGTATTTGATTATATTTACCAGTGCTGAAATACTATGCTTTATCATACTGTGAATGTTATTTGATATTAATTGTCATACTCAGCTCAAAACTATAATCAAAAGCAATTGTTTTTCTAGCCAGTTATCTACCTATTTTTTTTTCTCAAATTTTAAATAATGGGAAGCCCCGTTTCCTTACTGTTCCTATCCATTTACTTTATACCCTTAACGCATTTTTTTCTACTTTGCAACCAATATTTGGGCCAGTGTAGTCAAACGTATACAAACCCCTCATGTATGGATGTCTTTTCAGGAAATTCAGGAGCTTCTTCGGCGTATGCCGGAGCATGGTCAAGTAAAGTCCAGCTTTCTCCCGAATCAGAATCACTGTGCTCAATGGGGCCTTCCATCTAAATGTTACTAAAAATTGTAAAAGTTTTGATATTTTATTTAACTAAATCATAACAAAAGATTCCAATATATTCCATATGTTTAAAAATACCTGAACAACGGGAATTAGAAATTTTAACTTCAAATACTGTAGAAAGTCTAGGTACGCAATAATTTTTAAATTCTAAAATCTACGATTGATAATAAGACATTTTTGTTTTTGTTTTTGAACAAATTACGTCAATGTCACGAGCAGGAACAAACACGACCGTGTTTTATTTGATTACACAGACTAGGTTATAGGGATGGTGCGTATTTACGCGACCAGGTTTTAAAACCAGGTGTCTGCTTCAAAGTGCGTAAACCAGGTTTCAGACCCTAAATACTTGCAATACCTTCAAGGTATTTTTACTCGGACGTACGCGAACCGAGTCTTGGTTGGACTGACGTACTGGGTATAAAAATACAATAACTAGAAAATTGAGATTTACTCACATGATTTTAAGGAACATAATCGCAAAAGCAAAGGTAAACTTAGAAAACCTTGCAAGTATTTTTTTTTGCCAAGTACATTGTAATCATTATTTTGGATACAAATAAGGATTAATTTCCAACAAAATACTTTGAAAGTATTTTACTCTAGCCCGCGAGTCTAGCTCGTTCGAGTCGGCGGGCTTGCTCGGGGCAGCGTCGTGTGTAATCGGCAAGCCACCGCGTGAGCAAGATAGGTAACGTTATCCCACTTGTTATTTTGTTCGTTCGTTAACTGAATCTAGTCCTTAAATCATTCTCGATAATGAACCCATATTAGTGCATTATATGACCCTTTTAAACTCCTAATGCGCGCGAAATGTTACTTTACAACAACAATATGCTGATGTTGCTCGCGTATCTGAGCCATTCTACTGCTACTTGAATAAAGTTCATTATTGCGCGTTCAATGTAAATTATTAAACTTGTATAAATATTTTCAAATAATAATATTCTGGCTCGTCTGCGCGTTGCTATCTATCTTTTTTGTTATATTTTGATTTGGTTATGTTGAGTTGACTTTGACTTAATTAATTACTTACTAAATATAGAAATAAATTTCAATAAAAATACATTGGTACAGTGCATATAGAAAAAATATACAAAATAAAAAACAATTAGGTACAGTGCACTGCGTGTGCTATAATGTCAATTAAAAAAAATGTTATACTACAAGTAGGAAAGAAAGGCTTTGTTTCATTTTTTATTTTTCTTTATCACGGGTAGAGCGATCGCCTAAAGTAATAAAAGTTCTGAGTTCGATTCCCGGCATCTACGTGGAGCTTTTTTTTATTTATTTCTTTATTTCAATAATTATTTAACTGATCGAGTTAACTTACCTTACCACCCATTGTACTGCCGATAATATAGGTACATCAATTAATTTATAAAAATAGCCTCAATAAAATTGTTTTAGCTGTCGCAAATTATGGCCTACAAATCAAACAACTCATAATAAAATATATAAAAATTTAATTTATAGTTTATTAAACTTATTATTCCGCACGTACGATTATGTTTCATATTTCAACGTCGTTATAGTCTATATTCTCGTGAAGTGACAAAAATACTTGCAAGTATTTTGAGACCTGGTTTTTGGCGCTGGTATTTAGTACCTTACGTACCAGGTAGCCCTGGTATTGAAATTTGCAAGTACGACTCATGCCTACTAGGTTATTAGCAAAGAGTAATAGTACCATGGAAAGTAGATACAATAAATATGTACTACTATTTTCCAGTAGAGTTTCCGATCTTTGGTCAAAACATCGATCTCATGGAACGTTTCGAATCGCAAAGCCCGAGATCGATTCAGCAAAAAATGGGGTGCCAAAAGATCACTTCGATGAAAATCGATCTTTCGATCCAAATTTCTAAAGAGAAATGGACGGGGTGATTAAATATCGTGAATTGATTTGAAAACAAAACTATTTATTAGTTTTAATTAATAAAAAAATCGTAAATCGTAATTTTTGCCTACCCCTTAACAAAACAAAACCAAACCATAGATAGACTAGCTAGACCTCAGAACAATAACTAAAGCTAAGCTAGACCATGGAGGTTAGAGAGAAGGAGAATGATCGCTGTAGAAAATAGTGTCCCAGAAATATGGACAAAATAAGTGGGGCGCTGCGATCGCTAAGTTGTCTCAATAAAAGCAGCCTGTTGTTAAATTTATACATTATTCAACTAACTTCATCTACTTGTATTCATAAATAGCTAACTTCGCAGATACTACTTACCGTCGGCAGCGCGGCAGGTAGCTGAAAAATAAAATATAAATTCTACAAATTTTCAGGGACAGGCGGGGTAATACTTAGCACGTAACGATTGTTCTCTTTCTTTCTAATCTCCATGAGCTAGACACGTAAAAATGCTGCCATGTCAATGCCTGCAATATATAGGAAAAGTGACTATTGATTGATCCATACAACCAAGTTTCCAACATTTTCTTCCGTAAAAGAAAACAAACAGCGTCCGTAACAGCGACGATGCCACATCACCCGAGCCAATGTGGAAAGTTTGGGTTCTGCATTGACCTAGCCAAAGATCGAACCCTTGACCCCGGAGTGGCGTTGCCATGGGAACCGTGCCCAATCCACTCGACCATGAAGGTCGTCAAGATAATAGTTGGATATTGGGTGGCCTTATTTAGCATAGCTTTGTTTGTTAAATTGTGTTTTTTTTCCTACGTTTTTGCTTTTGACTATATAGTACTTAAGAGTATATTGAAGGAAATATTGATTAATAAAATATCACTAATATAATAGGTTTTTAACATGAAAAGGGTTAGATATGTACTCGGGTAGAGTATAGATCTTTTTCTTGTTTTATTTTTCTTTCTTCACTGTAACTTCGCACATTGTTATAATTTTTATTTTATTAACATTAATCACAACTTTGTACTAATTATTAGTTAAGGGAAACCTATAATTAGCCTACTATGATAAGTACCTTTTGTATCTATACAAGTTATGTAAGCTGTTGGTTTTCTAAATAAATAAATAAAAGAATCTGGTTCATTCAACTCAACTTCGTTCTCATGAACAGCGATGGATCGATCTTCAATCTGTTCATTTGATAACGATTTCTAGATCGATCCAGGCCGCAAAAAATCGATCCAAAAGATCGGGGTTTAAAAGATCGATCTTCTATTAAATCGGATCGAGATTGGAAACCCTATTTTCCAGTTACACGTCGGTGCGAGTGAAATAGCAACCATAGTTTGATTTCATTACAATCATCACATCATATCAAATATAATGCCATGTAAAACTTTTTGTAATGGTAATCTTGCCACTTCAAAAGCAAATTTCGAATGAATTATTGACCTGTCTGATCTACAAATGGCTTAAAAGACAAAGTTGCTAATATATAACAAATAGCACGACCATTAATAATTTTCTTGAAATAAGGATCATATTTACTAGGGACCTTGTATAAAAGCTTGTTTATAGTAGCGATTCCTGCAAAGTTACATACTTATTATATTTTATAATCCGAAAAACAATGAATTATTTGTTAGAGTCAAAACTTTTTAGTGTTAAATTATACTAACAGATTTATTTATTGCTTTTGTAAAACACATATTTACTTGTACATAGAATGTCAAACAGAAGATGTAATAGAGTGATGAAAAATTTTATATACAAGGCAAAGGCTTAACAAAAAAAAATTGTGTTTGTGATATTCAAGTCTTTTTAGAATTATATAACGATGTCCTTAAGTTTGGCATATTAACTATATATATATGTGTGTGTGTGTGTGTGTGTGTGTGTGTGTGTGTGTATGTGTGTGTGTGTGTGTGTGTGTGTGTGTGTGTGTGTGTGTGTGCCAAAGATAAGGATTGTTTCCACTTCTGTCTGATTTCTTCTTTTATCAGAATATAGGTATCTACCTGGATTATCCATACTAATATTATAAATGGGAAAGTGTGTCTGTCTGTTTGTCTTTCTTTCACGGCAAAACGGAGCGACGAATTAACGTGATTTTTTAAGTGGAGATAGTAGAAAGGATGGAGAGTAACATAGGCTACTTTTTGCTCCTTTCTAACCCCCCACTTCCCAAAAATGGGGGGCGGAAGTTTGTATGGAGCATTCCGCAATTTTCAAGGTAGAAAGCTAAAAATTGGTATGCTGACTATTTATGACTACCAAAAAAATTGCCCATCATTTTTTTTTTGAAATCTGCACCCAACCTCTTAAAAGAGGGGGTGAAATTTTATATGAGACCTTTCGCAGTTTTCAAGGCAGGAAGCTAAAATCGGCACACAGACTCTTTGTTACTAACGAAAATACCTGCCATTTTTTAGAAATCCTCCCCCAGCCCCTAAAATAGGGGATGGAAATGTGGGTTAGACTCCGCAAAATTAGAACAGGTTCTTTAATACAAACGAATAATAAAATAATTTAATTAAAACGAATTAAATAAAACAATATTAAAAACATTAAATCTTACCATAAATCAATCAGCTTTTGAGAAAATAAACATTATAAACATAAATAAGTGTAACTCATGGATTCCGATAGATGGCGCTGATATGTTTATTGTATATTATGTTCACGATAGGTTTATTTTTTTAGTTCAAAAATTAATAACAGATGGCAGTGTTGAAATAAAATAAATAACGTGTAAAATTGCAGCTGCATTTAAAAGTGCATTTCTTTCAGCATTTGTGAAGTAGCTTGGAACTGATATTACACAATCATTAATTTGTGTTTGCAAAGCAGTTGCAGCTATGTCCTTCAACTTTGTGAATAGCATTGCAGTAATCTATGGGATTAAATAATTAGGATTAATATAATTGGCTTTTTAACTGCCTTACAGAAACGTCAGGTTTTTACGTTCAGGTTTATCTATACATATAAATAAAATTGGAGTGTCTGTTTGTAATATTGGAATAACCGTTTTTAACTACATGCATATGAATATTTATGCGGTACATACACCAAAATAATTATTTTTTTTAATTTTTGTCTGTCTGTCTGTTTGTTCCGGCTAATCTCTGAAATGGCTGGTCCGATTTTGACGGGACTTGTATTGGCAGGTAGCTGATGTAATAAGGAGTAACTTAGGCTACTTTTATTCTTGAAAAAATCTTTTATAAAAAAAAATTACAGTGCCACAGCAACGCGTGGCTGGGTCAGCTAGTAGTAAATAATTCCTCTCTTATGACTACGCTATTTAAGAAACCTGCTGGTGCTGCAATTATGTTAACTTGACACCTGCCCCATCCAAGATACCAGATACCTACGTAACTACCTAAGACACTATGGTCCTAATTGTCCTACGGTCTACTAAGCAATTGAAACAATAATCAGTAACTCCTTCTCTTCAAGATATATATATACTTATTTAATCTTAAAGTTATATATATATTGTTTTCTAGAAATATGTATAATTACTCAGATAGTGATACTTAGAGATCTCCTAAGTAATACATATGTGAATAGGCTCTCTACAGATTTCAATCTTGCTCCCGTGTTAACTGCAATATCAAGTGCTTAAACAGTTCATTAGTGCCAAAAAACATCACATTGTGGATATTTAGTGGCAACAAGAAAAATTAACAGAAATATACACTTCCATCAATCTATGAGTGCAAAACAATACGATAGAAGTACAGTTAGTCTCTGTTAATGCAAACTTCAGGCGCAGATTGCAATGGCTCCCACTACTAACATTTGTGCGGGTTGCCAGAATACCATTCTTAAGAAAAACGAATACCTTTTATTACCTAATTCAAATACGACGTAGTTTGTCCAATGTCAAAAACTTCACTTCGATGGCAACGCGTTTTAAAATTAACTGGAAATGCCCCGAGTCTCTTTGCAAACTTCCTAAATTGGGCAACGGCAACACGCTTATTCGTGCGTCCGTGACAAGGAATGATGTGGAAGAGCATTCAGAAGCTTCTTCGGAGCGATCTTATGTCACAGAACGTATAAATTCTGGCAAGGTGTCCGCTGATAGTGCTCCTAATTATACTTCGGAGGAAAGACTATGTGAATTGATCAGACAGGAAATAACGACTTCAGTTACAAACAACTCAGCTACAACAGAGTTAAGGAATATTCACTAGCAAACAGTAGAATTTCGAGACTCCATGTCCTTTATTAATACGCAATTTGTAGCAATGCGGGTTTTGCTTGAGGAGAAATCTAGTATCATTACCGAGTTAGTAAGACAATGATCGGTTGAAATCATCACAAACCTGTAGACCACAACCCACAAAATGGTAGACCTCACAAACCGACTGAATATAGTTGAACTGCATATTTGGAGAAGCTAGCAATGAAATTCATGATATAGGTACCTGAATACAGGTCTGAAAATTTGGTTGATACAATTATGCGACATGTAACTAGAGTCTCTAAATTACACAAGAACACCACAAGAGCCTAGAGCTGTGGTCGCCAAGTTGAGAAGCTCTGAGTCGAACCAAAACCTAATGAATTACTTGGTAACATTATACAAAGTAGTTACATTCTCATTGCTTTGACTGAAACACGTTTCAGTGCCACGGCATATCATAAAATATCAACTGAAGAAGTGTTAGATGACAGATATATTGTATATCGAAGAGACTGTTTATGCTCTAGTGACTCTAAAAAAGATGATGGCGACGTTATCTTGGCTGTTTCTCGAGGTATATCTTCTGCTCGCTTAGAGAACTTGAAATGTGATGACATTGACTCTATTTGGTAAAACTGCACATTCAGATGGTTGAGACAGTGAAAAAAATAATATTGTATGTTGTATACCTTCCTCCACCAAATTGGAGGCGCTGGAGCAGTTTCTTAATAGGGTTGCTTGCTATGGATCTCGGTGATGGATGACATTGTAATAGTAGGAGACTTTAATCTAGGGTCTATTCACTGGAGCTCCAGTGTGGACGGAAGCACTTTGATTCCTTCGAATTACAATTTTAATTTGGGTTACTCCTTTGTAGACTTCATAAACCCTAATGGCCTGCATCAACTTATTAGTATTAGTAATAGCAATGGTCGCTTTTTAGATTAGATTAGACTCCACCTGATGTTCTAAGTAAATGCTACAATCCTCCAGTTAAACATATTAATCTAAAGTTAATTACCTAAGACAAAGACAAGTTAACATTTACAATTATTATAAAACGGATTTAAGTAGCCACTTTAGCGCTAGTAATTGGATGTTGGATTGGATTGTTGGCAGGACCTGTTCTCGAAATGTGTAGATGTTAACAAGATGGTCTCGAGATTTTACGATGTGCTCTATGGACTCAGAGCCAAGTTTATGCCCTCAAAAAACTTTTTACCCGACTGCGCCGGAAGAATGGTTGTATTTGGAAAGTATGTAGGTAAGTATGTATATTCCTTTGTTGGAAAGTATGTAAGTAAGTATGTATATTCCTTTGGCACGCTCTGTGCCAAAGGAATATACATACTTTTTTACAATGGAATATACATTTTTTTTTTTACAACCATTCTTCCGGCGCAGTCGGGTAAAAAGTTTTTAGCCAAAAGGGACGAACCGAAACGAATGCTTGACAGGCGTCGCTTGATTCGCCCTTCAAATTAGAGGCGAGAGGAAGCGCTGCAGTGGCGCTTCCAAAAAGTAGCGCTGCAGTGGCGCGACTGTGGCGCAGCAGACGTGCGTCAGTCACAGAGTACTTTTTTATACATGAAATAGAGGTCTAACTCGACGATCAAATCGAGTAAGTCAAGTGGCGCCCTCTGGACACAGGTTTTGGAAACTATTCGTCAATATATACATACATATAAATTTTAACACCGGGTCTAGATTGCTTGTTGTTTATTTATTTCATTAAACATCGGACTATTTGTCCGATGTTTTTGCAATAAATAAAACACTGATAACCTTTAATATAATTTATTTTATTCTTTTAAAACATTTCATATATAATTTTCTCGCTTTCCACTTATACGAATCCGTATCATCATCACACTCTCTCCTATTTAGTAATATTTTATTTATTTCTTTACAGTAGTTATAAATAAAGAATCTGCAGGATATGTTAATTAAAAAATCTATTATTTTTTCTTTGTGTAATTCACATTTGATCCAATCAAATTGGATGTGCATAAATATGACTGTTTTAATTAATTCTTTCAAATGATTTTTTTCTAAACACGTTTTAATAATTGCATAATTTGTATCCTGCAGATTTGAGACACAATTTAGGAGAGAGTCGCTGGGACTGCAAAGCCATTTTTTATTTGCGTATTCTCTGTACTTTAGGTACTCAGGTTCCTGATTGGACATCAAATCTTTTTTACATTCATTACAACCCTTGAAGACTTTCTTCTTAGCGATTTTAATAAAATATCCGCTAACATATTGTAGCCCCCCGACTATTCGGGGGTCACTTTTGTCTTCAAGGGGTGTAAATTCTATGTCAGGAATTTCACTGAGGTCGCAATTTATTTGTTCTTTACAGCCCCCGCTTGTGATGAGTACTTTATGCAAAGTGTGGCAATCATCCACCTCACAATTTGCCCCAGCGGCATGGACACTAGTTAGGCTGTTTATTAATAAACTGCTAAATGCTGCTTCAAACCCATCTGGAGTAGGGTTTACGTTGCGGCATCCTTGGCTCCTTATTGATCCGAAAAAGTTTTCTATTGGATCCTGATTCAGATGCCTCAACCAAACCGATGTTACTCCGTATTTCGCAGCAATTTTTTTTAAAAGTAGTTCAATACCTTCTAGTGTCCATACCCAATTATTTAATGTGGGAACATACTCAACACTTGAGGTGTTCACATTCAAAAATTTCATATTTTTTAAAAATATTTTGGCCTCTGTCCAGGTTTTGTGATGTACAGAGTTAGGCGTCGCAGGTCCCAGAAGAGGTTTACTATGCTTCTTCCTTTTTCCGTAACTTCCGTTCACTGAGTCGAAAAGTGTATCAAAAAACAAGAGGACATCCGCAGTACTTTGCGCATCTTCGGAGATTATTCCTTTCTCTGCAAAAAAAAAGAAAAAGAAATTTTTTTAATATTATTATCCCTTACACATTCTCACAAGATAATCTAGTCCCAACCTATTATATAGGTATTGCTTGCTTGTGATTTGGGTACCAGACAATAAATATACTAAATATCATATTTTCTAAATAACATGACATACTATTATATAGGTATTGCTTTCTTGTGATTTGGGTACCAGACAATAAATATACTAAATATCATATCTTCTACCACCTACCTATAATAACATGACATAGTGTACATAGAAACACCCACACCCATGCTTGACTAATGCGGGAATCGAACCCACGACCTCCGAAGTGGCAGGCAGATACATTAGCTACTAGTCATCAATAAAAAAAACTTGTTATTATATTATTAAATCTGCAGGGCAATTGCGTAACACACTCATCATCTCAGCGCTAATCCCTGTCGCAACCGAAGCTTTTTCAGATTTGGAGTCTGGGGTCCACTTTACTGACGCTTTTGATTGCGTAACACATTATCAGTAGCAATAAGATTCACTTTGACAGTTTACCAATATTCATTGCGTTGTTTATGTTGTTGATCAGACACATTTTTAGAATATACGGAGTAATGGATTAGTAATTAAAAAAGATTTTTTTTAATTGGACCTGGGATTGACCTTGGAGATTGGATTGTTCTTTAGATTAGCACATTCAAGCAAATATACAAGCTATTCAGGTTTATAATACATATTAGTATAGATAAAACAATGCAATGTGAAAACATTATGTAATAAAGACCATTTACCTGCTAGGTGGGCTACCTATACCTACCTAAATATGGGCTATATTTGATGCTACAGTTTGGCTGAACAGTTGCGTAGCAAATTTCACCTTCATTTTGGGAATTTTGCTGGGAATACAGTGTGAGTCTGTCAATTTTGGCACCAGTCTTATGCCTTTGTAGCCTGGATTTTCGTTATGCAGTGCGGTTATGTGTTCCCACTTTGCCATTAAAATTTTGTTGTCTTTTTTATATTGTAGATTTTTTGTAATTAAATTATTTCGAATACATTTAATCAAGTGAGGTGGGTCGTACAAGGGAATGATCTCCTGGTTATTTATTAAAATAATATTTCCCTGAGGTTCTTCCAATTTTCTTAAAAGAATACCTCTTGTCTCTTGCAACAGGTATTTGATACAGTTTACATTATTTGTACCTTGGTCACACACTGTTGCTACCACATTAAGACCAGCAATTTGAAGTTCTGTGATGACAGCCTTTAATTGTTTTGCCAGTTCCGGTCCCTTTGTTGCAGATTGAGAAAAGGTGTAGGCAACAGGTTGCTTGAAATTTTTTAATAGTCCTCGTATCATAAATACCTGAGCATGATCTGCATATTCAGGCAGTGTCTCTTGTCCATTGGTTACAAACCCGCTCACCCTGTCTTTCCTTTCATTGTATGCCACATTAGGTTTCAGTGACATTTCGTCGAAAAGAACAACACATAATTTGTGCTCTGGTTTCATTTTATGTGTGGCTTTTTGTACTTGCGCCATCAAATTTTTATTGATGCCAGCATTTATATCTGCCATGTGAATTAATTTTATTAAAATTTGACGTGATGGCAGGATAAATATTTTCCTCAGGAATCTGTATCCTTTTGGGCTTTGTTTGAGGATAGTCAATGCTAGAATTTTTTCCTCCAATGTGAAACGCCGGCCTTTTACCTCCTTTTTGTGCTCCCTAAATTGCAGCAAAGTTAAAATTTTGGATGTGCTGGACATTTTGTCCAGAGTTTCCAAAAATTGAGGATTTGTGGTAATATTTTGTAGGGCCTTGATCTTGATTGCCTGCTTTTTAACCTTGTTACGGCATTTGCTGAGTTTCACACCAATTTGCAACATTTTCTGATGCAGAGCACGCTCAGTTTTTGTAACAGCAACCCGTTTTACTAGCTTCCTACTAGCACGTTTTACGTGTACGTTGCAATGAACTGAAAAAATAATAAGAATCATATGAATTAAAATTACTGAATATTTAAGAGTACATATTAGTAGAAAGTGTAACAAGCAAACTCAGATTTGCAGATATTATACATATTAAGTTTGAATGCAATTGTATTACTTACCAAGATCTTTCACCACTTCTACATTTTCTCCTTCACTATGACACCGTCTATCACTATGTATAGACTGAGATTGGGAAGCGACAGGTTCTGAAAAGTCATTATCATATTTGGTAAGAAATGTGTGAATATTCTATACAAATTAAGGTGATGGTGATGATGAATGTAGTAGTTCTGATTGAGTAACCATTTTTTGAATCTGATTGAAATAATGAAAGCCATTGCACTACTAGACAAGTTACTTTTATATATTTTATAATGGAATCATATCCATTATTACAAATATAAGATAAAAAGTATAAAATGCAATTTTACAAACTGTATTTCACTAATCACTCTTGTCTTAAGGGATAGGTCTCAGAGAGGCTAGTTTAATCTTTACTAATATTATAAGTCAGGAACAACAAAAATAATTAAATTAAAAATGCATTCTGAGTAAGTTAGCTCATTTATCAAGAGAGGCTACATTCTAACAACATCATCATCATCATTTCAGCCGAAAGACGTCCACTGCTGGACATAGGCCTCCCCCAAGGTTCTCCACGACGACCGGTCCTGCGCCTCCCGCATCCAGCGGTTTCCCGCGACCTTCACCAGGTCGTCGTGGTGGTCCACCTTGTCAGGGGCGTAGGCGTAGGGCGTAGGCGTGGGTAGCCACGCTACGTATTTCGGTGCGTGGTCGCCACTCGAGAACCCCTCGGCCCCATCGGGCATCTGTCCTATGGTCAATGTGTCCAGCCCACTGCCACTTTAGTGTTGCAATTCTTCGGGCTATGTCGGTTACTCTCGTTCTTTAACAACATGATGCAGGTAAAATATTTTCTGATTAAAAGCTTGTATGTAGGATCACTCACCAAGATTCTCTTTCATTTGTACATCTATGTTTGAACTTTGTGGATATATATGTGGAGGCACAGGTTCTGTAATAATATTGGGTTATTAGTATATATTATATTAATATTCTATAATTTATTGCTAGTGTAATGTGTATAAATACTTAATAGATCATTCAAAAGTTCTTCATTTTCAGCCTGTTTTGTTGAAATAAATGATTTTTTAAATAAAATGCACATTTCTAATGGAGTTGAAACATTTTTGCAACAACAGTTTTGTTTAACCAGTGAATATGGTGTGTGAAGCAAATTTGTATTATATATACATAAAAAAGAATTGCTCACTTATATGTATATGACAAAATATATATACCTTTTGATGTAGATGGTTTTGACATCTGAAGAGGTCTTAATGCTCTTTTTTCCATACTGAATTTTGAGCATGACAGTCCTGTAACAAACAATAAAATAACATGGATTAAAAATATAACTGCGGAAAGTAAAATAGAAACACTCTTTAATTATATGACTACATACAGAAATTATGGCTCATAGAAATATCTATTCAGATGCTTTAGACATTCTCATTGTACGGACGACAGCAACTCAATTAAGGCAATTAAGGCTCAAGGTTGATTGGGAGTAGCTGACAGAGTACTTTAAATCAAAAATAAAATGACTATTTCTTTTTAACATCGACTCTCTTAGACTTAAGGGAAACAGTAACCTTAATTTGTGTATTTTATTGTAACTAACCTGGCATGTTCTTCGTTGGTACAGCTCCTTTAGCAAGTCTGTTATTCCGGCACCAATATTTTGGTTCGAAATGAACATGACAGACGCGACGGTACTTGAAAATATGGTTATTTTCAAGTTGCAGAATGTCACCACCAATAGAGTAGACCCATGTGTTAAATAGCTGCCTATCCTTAACTGGATTAGGGAATTTATGAAAATTCCCCGGCCCCGCGGTGTCTGGAAAAAGGGGGCGCATGTTAGTATTCAGTGGAGTCATGACAAAACGACGACTATCTGTTTCATAGATGTGAATAAAACTTACCTAAGCTATTTGCACATCCGGGAACACAACACTTTCTATTAGACATGATAAATAAAAATATCACGAAACGGCTCAACGAGTCCTATCTCAAGCACAAAATTCACAAGATCTCGGTCACCTTATGCACAAAATCGACACGGCCGAAGGAGCAGAGGCTCAACTTTTAGACTTAGGTGGATATAAAGCAATAAGGGGGATAAAAATCTGGAAAAAACAAACAAGACACCGAAAAGCACTGCAATGCAAACCGGCAGCCACCTGACGTTTGCTTTTTTTTTTTATTATTTATTTCATGAAATCATGACCATGGATACAAGTCCTTCAGTCGAAATCTTAAAGTATTTTTAAAACATACATCCACGTTTGTTTGATTTAATATTTATTCAGATTTATTCATTTTTCTTTAGGTTTACATTTTATAATGTTTCATGTGGAGAATAGATTAAATGTTGCAAATAGAAAAGTTTTGAGCTAAATTTTATTTTATTTTATTTCTGAGTAATTAATAAAAAACATTTGATTTCAGCAATTGCCTCAATTTGCAATACAATTTTTTTTTATTAATGATTTAAACTGAAAATCAAGACTAAAAAGACAGGGCTAAAACAGAACCAATAAAATATGAGATAGCGCCCTCTTACGCACCTTAGTATAATTACTACGCAATCACACATCATCAGTATTACAAATAACGCCATCTACACCGAGGTTTTGTAAATTCCTTACATTATAACACTTCCAAATTAAAATGTCACTTTCATGTGAGGACATCAATTAACTTACTGTCTCACTTCATTTAACAGAATTATAATGAAACGTTTTCTCGTTTGCCACTATTAAGATTGTCACCCCTGGCGTCAGTAATGCTTTGGAATTTTCTAGTGATGTTCGTCAGTTACGCGATGGATTCCGACGAAGAAGCACTCTTGTTGTTAATTTTGTTAAAAAGAAAAAAGAAGATACTGCCTTTTGTTTATATCGGAGACGAAGCATTCGCAATTAGTAATTTTATTCAAAGACCATATAGTGGCAACCATTTAAGTCGACAACAAAAAATATACAATTATCGACTGTCAAGAGCGCGGCGGTATATTGAATGCACGTTTGGTATTATGGCAAATAAATTTAAAATATTGCATCGACCAATAATAATAATAATAATAATAATAATATTTCTTACAATCACACCAATTAGCCTAGCCCAAAGTAAGCACTATAAAGACTTGTGTTATGGATACTAGGGTAACGGATAGACATACATATATCATACATAAATAAGTAATATTCATAGAAATATATATAAATAGCCATGACTCAGGTACAAATGCTCGTATTCATCATACAAACATCTGCCCCTTCCGGGATTCAAACCCAGGACCATCGGTGCAAAAGGCAGGGTCGCTACCGTTGCACCAAACGGTCGTCAAACCAATCGATGTCAATATTATATTCGCGGAAAATATAGTTCTATTGTTATATATTATTATTATATATATTTGTGTTTTACATAATTATATAATTAAAACAAAAATTATTCATGAAACCAGTAACACTTCAACATTATCAAGATACCACGCTGGTAACAATTCGAATAACCAAGTACAAATTAGTGCTTTAGATTTACGAAACAAGTTAGCTAATTATTTTACTAGCCCAGATGGCTAATTATCATATCAAGATAGAATTATATAAATAACTTACCTGCTTGATTTTTTTCCGCTGTAGATTTAATTTCGAAATTTTCAATAAATTTGCTGCACAAAAATTCCCATGCATTTTTCTTATGTATGCGATTACAATAACTTTCAGAACTACTATCCCATATTGCAGGGTGATTTTTCACATCCTCAATAAACACTTCAATGTCAAGATCTGCATTCATATTGAAGTTCAATATTAATTAAAAAAATGGTTTTTTTTTTTTTTTTTTTTTTTGCCTGTAAAGTCGGTTTTACGGGCGAAGATTTTACGTGACAACGTCTTTTTCTCGGTAGAATATTTATTGATATGAATATAATTAAATTGCACAATGCGCGCGGCAGACCGATCATAGTTGAGTGGGAGAGAGACGCAAGGCATTCGGCGGGCCTCTCTCTCGTTCGGTGACTCATCGTAACGTTACCGAGCGTTACACTTTTTCATAAGTGACTCCCAGCCGCAACCTAATTTAAGACGTTGTCACGTCAATAATATTTAAAAGCTGTCACTTCCTTATGCAAAAATGACGTACGTGTGTCACGGTAGTGGCGCTGCAATTGCGCTTCTAGAAATTGTATGAAAACTAGTAGAGGCGCGGCTAGCGTGCCACTGTGGCGCCACTGTAGCGCTTCCTCTCGCGTCTAATTTGAAGGCGCCCTAATTGTAAGAGTGACACCGGTTATATTAAAAATACGAAAATTAAAATGGCAGTTTTTTTGACGCCGTTATATATCTTGAAATTTTCTTTTTCTCAAAACTCAAGACCTATCGAGTGGGGTGTCAAATTAAAGAGATGGAATTTGAAATGAAAAATGCTTTCAACGGATTTGACAACAAAATAGAAATCATAGTTAATGTATTTAATGCCTTCGACTGAGTTTTTGAACTCTGTCAACCATGATCATTAAAGCACATTTTTAATATTTTAACACTCCTTTTTTCAGTTGATTTATCAAGTTTGAAAATTTTAAGTTTACAATTTATTAAACAGTCGGGTTTTTTTCCAATAATTGAGCACCCTTTTTTATATTGAATACAATATCATAAAGATATAAATTAATTAATCGAATAGTTTTGAATTACAAGGTAGTCTCTCTGCAGTGTAAAATAGTGTGACATTCAAATGTGTACGTAGTATGGTAAGTTTAAGTGAGGAAAGTGTGTGGATGTTTGTGGCGCAAAGTAACTTCTCTGTATCCTCATACCTGTTAACCAGTGTTGGGGTCAAGGCTAGTGTCACTCATGCGTTTAAATATGTATTATCAAAATACAAATATTATTTTCTTTGTTCGTATTTCTCGTTTTGGGCGATTAATTCGTATAAGCCGTAAGCAAACGGCTATTGTATTATCTTAATATACGTAATAAATACGTAGGCAAACGTAATATAGCTTAGCAAAATATACGGAAATCAAATTTAGATAAATTGAGCGATAAAATCAGTGTTAGCGAGCTATGATGTTCCGAGTTGATTCTAGCAAAATGTCTCAATTAGAATCATTTTATGGTGAATACGAAAAATCGACAAATGAGTTACTTATGACTTAAACATAATCGTCAAATATTTTATTTATTTTTATACGCGTTGGGGTTTTTTTTGAATTTAGAAATTCTGAAGACTTTAATTATTATAATAAGCACCGAATTTTACTCTCATCAAAACTTCTATTTGCCTTACTATAATTACGTCATAAATATCAGCCTCTTCTTCATGTAGCCTCTCAGGCACTCTTATACGAAGTACGCGAGCAATGGTGGGTGATAGGCTGAAAAAACCTTGCTAGAAAAATAGAACAGGATTGCGTGGTTTGCATAAAATTGTTAGGCAACCCTTTACATCCACTTTTGAGCAACTGCCTAAGGAACGTTTTTGAAATGCCACAATATAAAACGGATAAATAGTAGGTGCTAGTATTGCCGATCGATAGTGGACTATCGATAATTAATCGATAGTCTATCGATAGGGGATAGATAGGACTATCGATCGTAATGTCAATTCTATCGATAATATCGATAGCACAAAACGGGACAATATTATTGAAGGAGTGCAATACTATCGATAGTATTGTTGCCCGTAAATAAAAACTATCGATAGTATCGACACTATCTTTGTTCTTGGTAACAATACTATCGATAGTATCGACAGTATCGACTGTTTTGAACTATCGATAATTTGTCATTTTACAATAGTATCGTTTAAAATTTAAAGGCATAGCAGTCAACAATAAAGATGAAAAAATCGATAGTTTGGCAACACTAATAGGTACTTTTCCGTTTTATATTGTGGGATTTGACTACGCGGGGTCAGTGTACCCTTTAAATAGCAAAGGAAGATTTGATTAGGTGCTGGTCGTATATAAAGGAATGCAATACGCATAAGGGTTTATCACTAATCCAAGTAATAATTTATTGCTACAGCGAGCGTTATCAGTTGTTCATATAGGAACTGAAACATCGCAATCGATTTTCATGAATTACTGCTAAAAATTAACTGGTCTAAAAGCAAATAATGTTAATACTATCAAAAGCTTTTTAGCAATTGTAGAAAGTATTTAGCAAACAGGTTGCATATTTTTTTAGTGCTGTCAGCTAAAATTGCCTCTCATACGTTAATGTGGAAGGTGAAAGAGTTATGAGACTTTTTATGACTTTATAAATGTATAGAACAATTTATGTTCATCAATTATAGCAACTTGTTATTACATATATGTATTATGTCATTCACGCTCTGGTATAGTTCAGTAGTAACGTCTCATAGTCCACGGTATTACCATAGACACGAATATTACATTCCACAAATATCCCTGTGTAACAGCGGGATTCTATATTTCTCATGAACACAATGCAGCCACAGTCGATACTCATTTGGTTGGTCGCAACTTGTTCTTGTTCATTAAACTATGAATGGGGAGGTATCTTGCACTTAACTGATTGCGGTTCGAAATAACACACGGATGACGGTAGTCACAACGGCGCAACAAGTATCTCTACTCCGTTTTTTAGGTAGGTAGGTATTTTATTTATAATATGATTTAAAACTTATATCTCGGATTTTCATTTTTGGTTAAAGGTTTATAATTAAAACGCTTATTAATTCAGTTCATTTTTATTCAGTTAATTTCGAATTGTTTATCACAGCTAAATGCTACAGTGAAAGCATATCTTACACCTGAGGTAACTTTCTCAACATAATGTAAGTTCTCCTTGCCACTAGTAAACATACTTACTCGACCTTTTCTTGGTTCAATAGTCCTATTAACCTTTTCATCTATGAAAACAAATCGACCACCTTTAAAGTCAATACCATAGTCTCCGAGATACAACAGTGACGTATAGTGGAATGATTTGTATGTTTCCTGTAATAATATATCCTATGTTATTGCGAGTTCGTTACACTAGCAGGTAAGAATATTCTAAAAAATTTGGGTTAAACAAATAATGAGTATCTCCTCTAAATATGTGGCCTGAAGAAAAAATTGTGCAGGTGGTTTTGAATAAAACTCGAAAAACGGTTTTTACTGTTACTCTAGCTAGCAGGTAAATTTCAAACTAATGATCACTGGCTGGTGGTTGGTAGGAGTAAAATGTGAAGAAAATGTTAATTATGTGTGACTTGTCCTTCTAGATTTAATATATAGGGGAAAAGTACTCAGCAGGAAATGGTGCTGAGGTAATGTTTTGCAGAAGATTTCAAAAACTGCTGAGTGTGCAAAACTCTAGCAAACAACTATAAGTGTATTTGTAACATAATAAGATTTTCTAAAATATGTACCATTCTAAAGTAATTATGAATTTATTGGTTTTAGTTCTTACATAATCTTAAAAATCAAAAAACTTTTAAAGATAACAAGTCATATTTACAGCAGACTGCACTAATTATTTCTTCCAGAAGCTAGTTTTTTGCTAGCATAACACACTCTTTTTTTGTTTAATTTGTTAATGATCCAATGCTGGGGCACATGCTACTCCAATGAATAAAGCCTGTAGGGAGAATGGGCACACTAACACACCAAGCAGGCCCAATGCACAATAGTGGGTGGCAACTACGGAAGATGCAGTTTAGGCTGATAGTTTAACCTGCATTCTGAAGCAATAACTGGCCCTTGAAAAAATTGTATGACACCTGCAAAAGTGTAGGCTAAAAGTGCAAACCACTGCAACATTGAGCTTAATATTATATAATAAAACTATATAAATAAATATCAAAAGTTTCTACAAATGGGGCAATAACATTTATTTACACTTAAGTCTTCTTAGTTACCTATTCTAGATATTTAAAATATGTAATAAAACTATGTTCATCCCAATAAAGTGTATTGTCTGAATATTTTGTTACCCTGTATGCAGTCTTAAAAGTATAAATATTTTTCTTGTATTAACAAGATTGCAAATCTAGTGCAATGGAGTCTCTAAATACATTTTGTATTGATTTATTCAAGTTTGAGTGCTTGCTTGCTTGTTATTTTTTGTAGTAATTATTTTGAAATGTCAAAGATTGCCTAACAAATGAAGAGCTATTGAGGTAAAAATAATCAGATTGACTCACTTTATCAACATGTGGATGCCAGTACTCATCATGGATAGTCACAGGTTTTCTAGAAGTCATTTCAGAAAAAAAAGATGGAGATGTCAGATATAATTTTTGTGGGCTAATACTGAAATGATGTGCTATAGCATACTTAATTTTTTCTTTGATTATCTGAAAAAAAACATTTTCTCTTAAATATTTAGAATAAAGAGTTACAAACTCATAATTCACATTATTTACTGAATTACCCTTAATGTATTGAAGTTATCATCTGTGAATAATTTTTTTCCAGCTTCCATTTTATAAATGTTAATGAAATGTTGACCTTTAGATAGAGCTCCACTGTGCAAATCTAGAATTGAAGCTCCTCCATCAGAACCTCCAAGTTGAAAGCCTTTCTTAGCTATATTTAGTAAATCATCCACCTCTCTTTCTGAGATTAATTGATCGGTCACAAATCTTTTACATTGCTTGGGGTAACATTCCTCATATTTGTCAACTTCATTTAAATAATCTTGTGAACATTCCAGCACCAGACCTTTTCCAACTAATATTTCAGTCTGTCTAGCAAATGTTTTTATTTTTTCTTCTTTAGAAGAAAAATACACAACGATTAACAAAGCCGAAATAACCACTATACGTGATAGAACCCGAAGCGAAATAGTTTTATTTGCTGCCCTGAAAATATCTATCGTTATTGGAAATCAAAATATTAGTTACATAGATATTTTGTGTAAGTGCGTCTATCATAAATTTAGTTTTTAAAACAAGCTACTCACGATTTATTTCCAGTATGTTTATTAAATTCGTTATTTGAAGATAATTTTTCTAAGTTTTCTTTGTTTCTACTTCTTAATTCTGGCATGTTTTTACAACCTTAATGAAGCATTATATTTGTATTTATTTAATTTCGTTTGTTGATACGACAATGTTATTGTGAATATTACTAGCTTTTTATTATTATTATAATAGATGTTATTTACAAAGAGTATGTTATTTATAATAGATCGATTATCTTTTTTGTCTTTTTTGTTAGGTTTTCTAAGGCAAAGAGTACAAAACTCATACAGGCTCATCTTCATTAATTTCTTAGAAAATAATAAAAAAAAATATTTAATAAGAGTTAAATTATAGTTAACTTTAATAACATGCTAGACGCTTTTTTCGGCAAAGGTGGAACCTGCATTTAGTATAGAAAGGTTCTATAAGCCAAGTTCTATAACCCATAAAAAAATCAAATCCAACTTTTGCGGTTTTTAGAAGTTATGATAGAAATTAGATAAAGGTCAACTTTCATGATCTAGGGTTGTCCTAAAGTTCAACTACGTGTTAAATGAAAATGTTTCATTTTTTGTTTGTTAATTAATACCGTCAATCAATTGAATAAATTAACAACACTTATAGACGAATACAATATACTTACATATACTACTTACCTAATGTAGATGTGATAATGTAAAAATACTTTATGTATGTACGACCACATATTTAATTTTGTACCTTACACGCTAAACGATAAAAAAAATAAACTATGTTGTTTGAAATAATTTAACACACACACACACATCATGTACTTTAAACGAGCAATTCTTGCATGTAAATATATTGGTATGTAATTGGTTTCTCGGAAACGGGTCTAACGATAGTGATGAAATTTTAGATTTAGAAATTCATTCTCTTTTAAATTCTATCTAGGTATCGCTGTCTCGATCGCATCTTTAAAAAAAATAGCATTCGATAAGAAAATGAAAGCAAAGTACAAAGTCGTGAACATAAATCAGTTAACAGGTATGTACCTATTATTGTAACAAAAAAAAACGTAGAGGCAACCAGGCATGAACTTGTGTCTAATTTGGTCTCCGAAACACACACACACAAAACAAACAATTAACAGTTAATACCCAAACGAAAATGAATATTCATCATAGTGACTTCCACCTTGACTGGGAATCACCATAACCGTTCCTTTTTTGCCTATAAAGCTTGGAGCCTAAAAAAATATGTTGAAGGTACTCAAACAAGTTCCTAAAATCTACATTATTCTAAGCTCGTTGAAAAATAATACACAAATTAATATTTTAAAAATTTTCGTTCGAGGTCAAGTTCGATGACAACCCTAGCATAAAAATTTAAAAATGAATATCTTCTAATCGCCGCAATGGTGGGACGTGGCTTATTTATGTATGATAGACTACATCCGTAGGCTTATTTCTATCTTAGTTATAGGTTCCACTTTTTCGTTTTTAGGGAGAAAAAAAATCAATACGAAAAACAAAAATAAAATGCTGCTCCCAAACCAAAGCATTTTTTAAGCTAAAGTAACGCGTTTATATGTGTGTGATTATTTCCGATTGAAACATATTTAAAAAAATATATATTCTTAATATTCACTTTATAAAAAAATATTTTAGATTTCATAGGTAGGTCACGATAAGTTCATGTTTTTTTTTCTCAAAAAGTATTTTAGTTAGACTTCTGGGAATTGAAGTCATGCCTTTTTTAGGGCATAAATAATCTATTTATGTAAAAACCTTAAGGTGTAACTTTTTTTGGTTCCATAAAACACTGTGTATTGTAACAAAAAAAAAACGTAGAGTAAGCAGGCATGAACTTGTGGCTAATCAGGTTTCCGAAACACACAAAACAAACAATTAACAGGTAATACCCAGACCCGAAAACGAAAAGCGATGTTCATCATAGTGACTTCCGCCTCGACTCGGAATTACCATAAACGTTCCTTTGTATGCTTATAAAGCTTGGAGCCTAAAAAAATGATTAAGGTACTCTTGCAAGTTCTTAAAATCTACGTTATTCTAAACTCGTTCAAAAATAATACACAAATTAATATTTTAAAAATTTTCGTTCTAGGTCAAGTTCGGTGACAACCCTTGCATAAAGATTCAAAAATGAATATCTTCTAAACGCAGCAATAGTGGAACTTGGCTTATTTATGTATGATAGACCAGATCCATACCCTTATTTCTATCTACGTTCTGGGTTCCACTTTTTCGATTTTAGGGAGAAAAAAAATACGAAATCCAAAAAAAAAAACTGCTCCCAAGCGAATGCTTTTTTTTAAAACTAAAGAAACGCGTTTATATGCACCTGATTATGTCCGATTGACACGAATTTATTAAAATAATATATTCTTAATATTCACTTTGTAAAAAAATATTTTAGATTTCATAGGTCAAAGGTCACGATAAGTTCATGAATTTTTTTCTCAAAAAGTATTTCAGTTAGGCTCCTGGGAATTAAAGTCATGCCTTTTTAGGGTATAAATAATCTATTTATGTCAAAACCTGAAGGTGTAAATTTTTTTGTTTCCATAAAATACTGTGGGAGAGCACGAGACGATATGTGGGACTCTCCTCAATGCCCCTTCCCGGCCTAGTGCCCGGTAAAGGCTTGGAGGCCTACCCACTAAAACCTGCGGCGTCCCGTAACACATTTGTGGGGGTCGCGTGGCCCCTTACCGGAATCGGCCGCGACCGATTTTGTGGGGTCCGCCCCACATATAATATACCTAAGAATCGCATTCAATTCTTTGGAGTTGGTTAAGATTCGAAAATAAAGGTGATGACTGTGTTTAAGACACTATTATTATATTATTAGCCCACCATTAATTTATTAATTATCAAGGCTGGTTAATTCCTTTTTATTTTTTTTTATTACAGTACTTTTCTTTTATAATGAGACTTATTCAGACTAGGAAAAATAACTGAAATTATTAGGTCAAATCTCACTAACGCCTCAAACAAATTAATGAACTTGGATTTAAGACGACAATATTAAAGCTATAGAATCTTTTTTTTAATATGTGATTCAAAAACTGTGATCCCAACCTTTAGATATCCATGTTATCTTTTGTAATCAATCCTATTTCGCTTTTCTAAAATTTTTGATTGACAGACTAAATGTACAAATCGTGTAAGCCACAAAAGAAAAAATCTATGGAAAAATAAAAAAAATTACGGCCGTTGAATGTTGATGTTGACCATTGCGAAACATCTAGTGGTATTTTATTTTGAGTGTTTGCTCCAAATTTTCTGTATTTATTTGTATTATAGTATTTTCCTGTTCTAATGTGAATTGTTTTTAAGAGTATTTGCTTGGTGTGAATTGACATATGAGCGCCATGTTTTTCGACGACGACGATGAAAGATTTGTGAATCCAGAAATCCTTCACGTTGTTCACCGTGAACTCTGTACGTATATATATGACAATTTAGTCCACCTTTCATGTTGATCATTCATAAACTAATAAACAAATTTTATTTTAGATGCAATTACTTCAAACTTGGAAATATCACCCTATTATGGTTCAAGAAATGTACCCACACATACAGAGGATGGTATACCGATTAGAAAACTTTATGTGTCCAATCTACCACCTAAAGTTAGTATAGAAGTTTTATTCATACATATTATCTAAGTATGAATGTTGCCTGGTGATTTTTTTATTAGTCAATAATTGTTATGTGCTTTCCCTTCTTTGAACATTGAATGATTTTGGCTAAATAAATACCTAAATAAAATCAACTGTGATTTCGACTCCTTTACAGGAGCCGAAAACTTTTGTCAACCTCTAAGCTCGGCATGGGTAAAACAAAAGAGACATAAATCTAGTTCTAATGATTTTAATAAAAAATGCGATAGGCACAGAAGTCTCAAAATCAAGTAAATACTGTAAGATACTTCTATCATTTAATATTTGTAAATAAATATGGTACAATTTATTTTTAGACTACACGCACAGAGTTGTTCAATGTATTTGTTCAGTATGGTTTCATCAAAAGTTGTTGGTTAAGAATGGGGGACAAGGGTCCTAACAAAACTCCTACACCCACTTATGCATTTGTCACATTCAGCAACCCAGCTGATGCTCACAAGTAAGTTAATCACTGTAAAAATTTAATCTTATTACCTTAACCCCTTAAAACCCGCGTGTTAACATGCGCGGGAGAACGATACCTAAAATCCGCGAGCATTTTATAATGCTCTATAGTGTGCAGTCTGATTTAATTGTTATTACGGCTTTGGTAATGGTTCTTTTTGAATGATATTGTTTACCCCAATAGAGAGAGAAATAAGGCATTAACTCAAAGCGTGAGTTTTGAGGGGTTAATTGATGTTTACACATTTTATGCTTCTTTATTTTATATTTATCATTGAGATGAAATATAGGTATTAGAAATGCCTAGATATCAAGCACATTTTTGATTTGACTATTGTTGTGTTTGAATATAGTTTAGATTTTTTCTAACTTATGGATATGTTTTAGGAAATTTTATCATTTTTTCCCCTATTAACCCATTCTTTGCTACATACAATTACCAGAAACAAAAGCTACGAACTTGATTTATGTGAAAAATGAAGATAGTTTTATTCTGGGTAGATTGCCCTAAAACTTAATTTGAAGGAGTTATCATTGATTTAAAAATGATATGGCTCCAGTGGCTGATACCACATGCAAAATAAAGCGATGGCACAACAGAAGTGCCATCAGCAACGAATCGATTAAGTTGTATTCCTATAATTATTTTACTATAACTTATTACTTCCTAATCTTTAGAAATAGTGAAAGAAATTAAAGTTAAGTAGTAGTCCACTTGGCCTAAAATGAAATCTCACCTAATATTTTGCCATTGTTTAAAATCATCTATGATTGTCATATTATGTCATGGTTAAAAATTTTTTTTAGTGTAATATTAAATACTTAATATTTATTTAAAAACTATTACCACTTTAGAGCACTGCAAGCACCCAACCATGAGAAGATGCTTCGGGGCCGCAATTTGCGAATTTCTCCTGCTGACAGTTGGCACCAGCCAGCGGAGGATGCTGACGGCAGAGTGCGCTGGAAGCACCGTGCTCAGCGTCATGAAGGGGAAAATTCCTCTCCAGCATCGAGTAGCATGGATCCCCAAGGTTTTAATTTTTTTATTGAGTTAAATTATAAGATAGTTACATAGTAATATATGATACAACATAATTTTTTGTACTTCTTTATTGAAAGTTGGACTGTGTAACAGTTAAGCTTTGAATACAGGAAAACAGCATAAAAATGACGAGCGATCACTGGATAGGAAATGAACTTTATATTTTCTAGGCTTTTAAAAACAACTACATACTAGAATAGTAGATATTCTGTCTGATAATTTACAATGAAAATCATTTTTGTTTTAAAAAGAAGTCCAATATTTCATGACAGGTCATGAACCAATAAACTTAACAATCGAGCTTATCAAAATAAATTCATAATTAAGTCAGTTCTGTAGGATTACTCTTTTTATTGTGATTATAATCTAACAGAAAAGAGATTTCTCATTACAATTAATCTTTTTCTTCCACATTGCAACTTTCAAAGAACATTGTTAACATATTATTTTCCTTCAATAGGTGGTCCTTCAGCTGAGTCTTCCTCAGACAACGAAGAGATTAATGGATCTGAGGTAAACAACAATATAGCAAGCTTTTTAGTTGGTTTTCAATATTTTCTATTCTTATTATCAAGTATTGAATAATAAATAATTTGTAGTGGTTTATAGTTGTGCAGCATAAACTAAAATTTTTGAATTATAAGTTGTTGAACTGAAACCTATTTATACTGATGAAAACATTTTTAAATTACTATTTAGAGAATGGTTATGAAATGGAATTATTGTCAGTCCCAATAAATCTGATCTTCCGACGGATGACCGAAATTTTTTATATCAATCTCCATCATACTTTGAAAGCCTTATTAAGACATGTTATTCTACAGTTCTTAACACTCACCAATCCGCATTGGACCTGCATGCTGGGTTATATCACATTTTCCTTGTGGTGTTTTATATTAAAATATATATACACATGATTTTGTTCCAGGTAGTAAATGAGACTCAAGAAACTGATTACAGCTACAATATATTGGATATACTGAATAGAGATTGTATGACACACATTTTATCATTTATTCCCATTAAAGACCTTATACGATCGGAGAGAGTCAGCAAGTCTTGGCAAAATATGATACAGGAATATCTTCAGAGTAAGTAGGAATATAAGTTAATTCAGTTCAAACTCAACCTCAATACCACTACAGCTATCTAGTACATGATGTGATGAGGACGACAAAAAAATAATACTACATTTAAAAATCTAAAAATCCCACATTTTTCAGTGACCAAAAAAGAATAAAATAACCCGGCGGGGCCAAGCGAGGGGCCACTCAAAACGTGGGAGCGCATCTTTACAAATACTCTCAACATCTATGCATATCATACATCTCATTACATCTCCATAAGTAACATGCGCCCCCACGTTTTGAGTGGCCCCTCGCTTGGCCCCGCCGGGTTATTTTATTCTTTTTTGGTCACTGAAAAATGTGGGATTTCAAGATTTTTAAATCTAGTATTATTATTTTATTCTTTTTAATTATTAACTCAACGAAGTAACCATGTGTTACGCAACAATCGGATAAGCCCCATACAAAAGTGAAAGTTGCCGAAAGTTGACCTGAAAGTGCACCTAGAAAGTTGAAAGTTGTTTAAGCGTGCATTGTCATCGGGTTCTGAGCTACCCTGAAAGTTTCAACTCGCTAAGTGGTCGGGAAGTGCCTCAAAATTGAGTTGCAAGAATCCAACTGCACAGACAGACAGACAGACAGACTAACAAGAAAGCGACCTGAGAAAAACGTGGGAAAATACTATATCTAATCTATTCATCAAGGCAAAACACAAAAAGTTAGTGGCTACATATTATTCTTCTTATTCTTTAGCTTAATAAAATTATAATCCTTGCCAGGTATAGCGACCGAAAATTGTATATTTTGAATAAAAAATGTATTGTCCCTAAAAACTCAACATTTCAGATAGTATTAATTTTTGGATTTTGCCATTAATTTGCTTTCATTTAGAGATGTTATCTTATGAATAGACCTTATGGACACAAATCTTTTAAAACTTTGACTTTAGAATTTCCTTTATGTATATCTATAGTATTCATGTAAAAATTATTCAAAATAATAAAATAGCAGCAATGTCTCATGATAAATGTTAATGTTAGTATTAAGGTCTATTATATAAATAATAACTCGAACCTTATACGTAATGTGGACCTCCGGTAATCCGACAAACGTTTTGCAGGGCAGTGTCGGACTACCGAATTTCTCGGATTATGGAGTACTGCCTATGATTCCCTTCAGTCCGAAATTTTTTGAAGCAGAGCTTGTATTCAAAATGATAAGATTCAATCTGAACTTTTAAACAATGAACGCACGCTAGGCCGCTCCCCTATTATATGAAGTCAAATTCAAACAGCAATCAGAATCAAAGGTTGCGGTCCAATTTATACACACAGTGCACACGTTACGAACACTGCAAACGGACGGTCCATTTTGATATGAGCACTGTGTGCGTTGTAAGCGTGCAAACAAATTGGACCGAGCTGTGAGCACGCTTTTGTTCATCTGTCATAAACATAATTACATAACCCATCTTAATTTAAATTTTCATTGCTTTTTTTGCTATTCTTTGATTAGAGACGAATTAATGGATTTCGTTCTACTGGAGAATGTATTGGATGAAACTGACGACGCTTTTAACTGTTTTACTACGTCAAGTCAAGCGTCAAGCAAATATATTATTTTTATTATTCGTGACAGTTGCTGCCAAAATTGAATTTGACGTTTGGGCACACGATGCACTACCTATTTGGAATGTGTACTGTGTGCATGATGGATGACGTCATTCGTGACGTCATGTGGTATACGAGTGTGAACGTAAGCGCAATTTATACAGTTTGTATTTGTACTGTTCGTACCGATAGCGTAAATATGCGCAAATTGGACCGTGGGGAAAACAACACGCGTCAGGTACAATACAGTGTAGTGGTGGCGCGGTCAAGTCGCAACTTGTTCAATCATGCACTACCTGCATTAGTGACGATTTGCCAAAATAATGTTTGTGTAGGGATCTATATTCAACAGTGATAGGCATGTCGGTTTATAGGGGGTGCCGGATTAGACAGGGGCCGGTTTACCGGGGGTCCACTATATAATGTGTCCCGTCACCAGTGTCGGAGCCTTTAATGGTGTGATATATGGCATTTTTTATTGACAAATTGCCCCTCTAATTTGGTTTTTCTCTTAAAGCCAATAATTAAAAAATACACAAAAAAGAATCTATTTGTTTTTCTTCAATTATTTTTAATAATACGCGCAAGAGTCTGTTAATTTATCATCAAACAAACAGTTCAAATGAAAATCTAAGAATACAGAATTTATCTTTTTTTTATTTATTAACTTAGAATACAAAATGCAATGACAGTAATTAAAAATACACTAATTATTGTTTTCTCTAATAGTACTATCATTGTACTGTAACTGTTACAAGTCACTACTTTTTGTAACATAGTTTGACTATCCCTAGTTTAAATCGAAAATTAACTTTTTACACAAATACTTAATAGTAATTCCCTTCTACTCCTGGCGCGTGGTCCAATGGGGTGCAATGCTTATTTTTAGTGCGACGGGAGTAGTGATGTTGTGGTTATAAGCCTCACGTGTCAGTATTTATGTAATAAGAGTGTTATTGTAACGAATCGAGTGTATAGGTATTCGGACGTTCAAAACGTCGTGGTGGGTGCACGAGCAGTCCCGGCTGACGACCGCTGTACTTCGACGCGTGTTGCAACGACTGGGCGCCTCCCTACTGCGGCTGCATATCGACCACCAGCTGTCCGCTCTCAACGACCGTACTGCCCACACCATCGGCAAATTCTGCCCCAACCTAGAGGAGCTCAAGGTCTGTTCACCCTCTGTTATCAGCCATCAAGGCCATCCCTGAATATGGCTATCCCTGACTTCTCATTCTAATATCTGTCTGATGTATAAGTTTACGATAGTGAAAACCTAATTCCGCACAAAAGAGGAACTCATCACAAAAATAATTATTTGATGATGATGTGTTGGTTGCCCATTTAATCAAGCGTGAAGTTGAATACATTACACATACTTAGTCCAATATTCAGCAAATTTTATTCTTACTGTTTTGTGTCTACTAAAATTGAAAAAAATTCAGGCACCATTTAAAGTTTTGTTAGTACCATATTACTAGGTCATATCAAAAATGACATAGAATTTATTTGACGATAATAGATAATTAACACTTGTGTCATTGGTCTGGTTTTCTAAATTAAAATAAATACTTTTCTAATTAAAGTAAGTTATTATTATAAATTACTGTGTTTGTGAATACTACTAGCATATGTATAAAACAAGCCTTACAGTGCTTAATTTGGGCAAGGCTAATTGGCGTAAATGTAAGAAATATATATATTTTTTAATTCCACTTCCAAAGGACGTATTTCTTATTTTAAGAAGAATTGAAGAGAATATATGAATATTTGAAATATGCTCAAGTGGGCATTGAAATATTGAAGTATTTTGACTATGTACCTGCCTTCAGTAACCAAGACGTTGTTTTAAAGTTGATGATCAATTACAATGCATTTTGGTTGTTCTTAGATTTGTCACTGTTACAGTTTCACAATAACCAAATTAAACATCTCAGCCATTTGTAATATTAGTATTTAAGTGATAATTTTCTATCTGTCATAACTGAAATAGTATTTATGTTTTTTCTTGCAGGTGGTTGGAATGTATACGAAAAATTGGAATCCACTGATTTATGGATGCAAACAACTAAAAAATCTTTCTTTTGTATCCTGCAATAAAGTAAGTACTAACATTTTAATTGCGTTTAAGTTAGACGAAATTGTACCCAAGGGTAATGATAATATAATTTATTTTACAGCTCACAGATTCAAGCTTAGTTCATCTTGTGAAAAATGACTCGTGCATTGAAGTACTGACAGTAGCGAACAACACACATGTTACTGGTCTTTTCCTTACTGGATCAAACACTCTAAATCTGCATTCTTTATCATTCTACAACTGCTACAGTTTGCAAGGAACAGTGCTCTGTGCTGCTATAGATACTCTTCCAAACTTAACAACCTTAAAGTTGGATGTGTGTCCTGTAGCCATGTGGAAGATCATCCCAATGATAATGAAAAAAGTTCCGAAACTAGAAGAACTGTCGCTCAGCGAATACACATCAGCTGAATGCCTCTCGCCTCATTGCATCGACGCCTTCTGCGAATCGTTGGCGTTAATGACAGAACTAAAAACTTTGAACCTAAGCAGAAACATTTACATAAATAATGCTGTATTAAAGCAGATTAGTCAAACATGCACCAAGCTGGAGTCGTTGAACATTTCCAGCTGCAACTCCATAAGGAATTTTACTAGTGCAGGTAATTAAAAGAATCTTTTTTGTATTATAATCTTAGTAAAAGCGGTATGTTGTCGTGTCATAATTCGTCCCAATTTTTCATGAAAATTGAATATACCTACAATGTAAAATGCGTGAACACAAAAAAAAACTAAAAATTAAAAAATAATTCCTAATATCTATTACCTAATACTATAATTTTCCTAAACTATGTCAAAGTAATTAAAGTTAAACCAGCTAAATATCTTACAATAGTTATACTTATATACCTATTGTTTTTTGGAGTCGGTGCCAGTAATAAATGAATATTAAACCTAATGAAATAAGAAAAAATTGCCCAATGAAACAAAAAATATTAAGAAATAAGTTGTATGTTAAGCCTGGTACAACAAAACCTATACCAACTAAGAATAACAAATACAATAGAATACAACAAACAAAAAAGAAAGAAACAGTCGTATATCGTACTATCAACAGATACAACAACACTTCCTCTGTCGAAGACCATAAAAGAACAGGGCGGCCGCGTGCTGTTAGAACTACAAAGGCTGTTAATGCTGTTAAAGCCAGAGTTCGTCGAAATCCCATTAGGCAGCAAAAAATCTTATCGCGAGAAATGAAGATTCCCGATAGGACTCTGTCGCGTATCATAAAACAAGACCTGAAGCTCGGTGCTTATCGTCGATATACAGGGCATGACCTCAATCAATATTTGCAATGTAATAGAATGGATCAATCAAAATGTCTTCTGTCAAGATCCGCAGGTGAAAGGCACTAAAATATCCTCTTACCGAAGAAAAAGTTTTCACAAACAATAAGCGAAATGATAAAGTGTACGCTCACAGTTCTAATGAAACTGCTCAAGTGGTCAGAAAGTTACAACGTGATCGTCATCCTGCGTCAGTGATGGTTTGGTGGGGCATGTCTTATCAAGGCGTTACAAATTTTCTATTCGAAATGGCCACCTTTGGCTTTTATGCAAGCCTTTATTCTGTCTGGCCACGAACCTATGGATTTACGCTAGTGATGCAACGGAAGTGTCTTAGCGGAACCAGAAACGGAAACAGATGTCAAAAGTAAATTTTAGCAGAAACGGAAACGGAAACGGATGCAGAAACGGAAGTGTAAAGAATATGAAAAAAAAAACAAATTTACAAATATATGTCTTTATCAAGTATCAAATACACCAAATCTAGATTAGAAATAGATATATTAGAAATCTAATAGGTATAGAAAACTCATTCTGAAAAAAAAAAGAAATCCGAAAATCACGTTTTTGAGGTCATTAATTATTTTTCTATAATGAAAAATATTTGGAGGGACTTTTTCTCATCTCCATTGGAAAGAGCGTCGTTTAAAGCATAAAATATGTCAATGCCAATATTTATCCGTTCAGATTCGATGCACAGCAACGATTTGAATTTCCATGTCAAAAGCGTGTCCTCTGGGCATTAATGGATTAAATACAATATTTATTTAAATTAACTCGAAGATAATAATAAAATCTAATAATACCGTTTATTACTAAGTGAGCAAGTCTAAAATTAAATCAAAATGTTATTTTTATTCATAAATCGCTCACGTTAAGAATTTTTAACCTACTTAAATTATCCATACATTAGGTCTATACTGAACATAACAGACTAACAGTTGCCTAATTACAAATAAATTCATACATAAAAAAGTAGGTAGTCATTTCATTAACTGACCTTTTCTTTTTTCGTTTCCGATGAAAGTTTAGCTGCTTCATTTAACTTCTCAAACTCTGCAAACTCCTCGGCATGTATTGCTTTGAGGTGACTCTTTAAAGCGGTAGTTGTGCGGCCTTTTCGCGAGTACACTTTATCATATAGTTTGCATCTGGCTTTTGCATCGTCAATCTCAACGAAGTAGCTCCAAATAAGACTCGTTTTTGGTTTCATAATTGCACTAAAGTTACACACACGACACAAAAGTATTGACACAACCAGCAGCAGAAAATATTACGCGCTTACATTCACGCAAAAGTACGTAAACAAACAAATGCGGCAAGTGCCGAAAGACTGACCCCTTCCCCGCGCGCTCAACCGTCCAGCGACTCGCACGCGCCTCGCGCCGCACATGCGTACCTCTCAGCCGTCGTAAACTTCCGATTATATATCCGTTATAAAAGTTGCGGAAACAGAAGCAGAAACGAATGTTCAAAAGTATGCGGAACTTCCGCACTTGCGGAAACAGAAACAGAGATCCGTTGCATCACTAATTTACGCCCTGTTTCCATGGGAAATTTCGCCAGTGCTTGCTTCAGAGATTTTTTAAGAGACTCGATGTCGACGTGTCATTTATAGCAAGCAAGCCATGTCCTCTAAAACTGACCATAATTTGTAGTCTGAAGGGTTGATGTCTGGACTAGATGAGGGCCAGTCTTCAGCTCTTATAAAGACCAGAACGTTGGTTTCAAGTCAGGCTTGGGTAGTTTGTGCCTTGTGAGCAAGCGCAGACCTGCTGGAGAGTCCACGGTACGTTTATAAAAAGTGTATTGCTGAGAGGTTTCATAACACGATCCCAGACTGTCTCTTAATACGCTTTGACTGAAGTTTTCACTCCTTTTTCACAAAAATGTAGCTTTGTGACGCCTTGATAAGACACGCCTCACCTAACACCACATCACTGACGCAGGATGATGACCATGTCGTACCTTACCAATCACTTGAGCAGCTTCTTTAGAACTGTGAGCGTACACTTTATCATTTTGCTTATTGTAGTTCTCTTCAATCGTGAATTTTTTTTATCGCTAAAGAGGATATTTCTGTGCCTTTTACCTGTGTATCGTGACAGAAGGCATTTTGATCGATCCACTCTCTTTAATTGTAAATATTGATTTAGGGGCATGTCCTGAATATCGACGATAAGCACCGAGCTTCTGTCTTGTTTTATGATACGCGACAGAGTCCTAACGGGAATCTTCTTTTCTCGCGATAATGATTTTTGCTTCCAAATAGGGTTTCGACGGATTCTGACTTTAACAACATTAACAGCCCCGATCTTTTATGGTTCTACAGAGGACTCGTTGTTGTATTTGTTGATAGTACGATATACGAAGATACGGCAGATTTGATACGGGCTTTTAAAATGTCTAGAATATGACCGACTGCTTCATACCCACTTTGTGCAAGGCGATCACTGCAATCCTATTTTCTTTGACACCCCATTCCATATTGTAATTTGATAATGAACACGAAAAAATATGTGAAAAGGCGCGAAATCGAAAGAAGTTTTTAAAATAATAAACCCGTTCCTAATTCAAAATATCTTAAAAAAAATAAAAGGTTTTATGTAACAGTATTTATGGCCAGACTGATATTTTTTTAAGAATATGAACAATGTATCACACACAATATTCCCTTTTATCCCTCATGGTTTGCTAATTGCTTGTGTTACGAGAAGGTTCACCTATAATCTTAATGAGAGAAGTTCGAACACGGTCCGCATGTTTATAGCGGATGCCTCAACTGATGAGATCTAGCCAGATAATTTTACATCTGAAATTAAAAATTGGTTCCGCAATATTTATACTACTCTCTCTTTTTTTTGAAATACCCATTTTTTCTCTTTGTTTCTGACTAATGAAACACAAAATTTCTTAACGAAGAACCATATATTCTACCGTCCGTGCCTCAAGGGGTCGAATTTGAGTTTCAAATGCCATGTTGAGAACGAATCTTTTTCGATCTGTCTAAAAACATCAATTGTAAATATTTTTCGCTCAAATGTCAAAAAATGATTCAGTGGCTTAGCGACGTTTTATCTACCGCAGTATTTATGATAGAAATTTAAAACAAAATGTTAGTAAGCACCTAGATCGGTTGTTGGAATTAACGGCGCGTGTGTGGTAGGCGTGGGGGACGAGGGCGTGCGCGCTGTGTGCGGCGGGTGCGCCGGACTGCGAGTGCTGGACGTGTCGTACTTGGGCGCGCTCACTGACGCCGGGCTGCGTGCCGCTGCTCGCCTTTCGAGCCTGCGACGCCTCGTGGCACGAGGCAGCGACGCGCTCTCTTCCGCGCCCCTCGCGCACGTGCTGCGCGCCTGCCATCACCTGGAGGCAAGTCTTTTGTTTTTGTGGATCCAGAAATTTGTACCCTCACACATAAAAGCTCATTACATTTTTGTAATTTCATAATATTTAATTCACGTGTGTAGGAAGTTGATGCGTGCGGCTGCGACAACGTGTGCGACGAGGTGGTGGTGGCGGCAGTGGAGGCGCTTGAGGCGCGCCCACGAGCGCTCCTGCTACGTCTGGGCGGCACCGCGGCTGGTCGAGAGGAACTCACCACTATGGAGGTGACATGCGTGTCCAACTTGTTATGTGCTTTCATAATTTTAAAGATATATTCATATTGTTACGTGCTGTGGGTTTTGAATAGTCGAATAATATATTTAATTATTAAAATAACTTACATTACAAAACCTTCCAAGCAAAGTCCCAAAAGAAGTCCGCTAATTAACTCCAATTGACCAATAAATTGCAGGAGTTTTCAGAAATTATCTCTTCAATATATTCGCAGAATATCCCATTCGCGTGCGTAAAGCATGTTCACAGTAGTCCAGGAATTCCCTGACGTCGCGTATTAAATCATTCTTCTATTCGCTCCAAAGATAAATCAAGTCGCTTCGATCGTTTCTAAAATCAGAACTACTCTACTTTTAATAAGCGAGGGAGATAAGACCGTGCAGTCACTAACGTTGCAGAATCACCACCGCGTCAAGAAAAAAATCTAGAACAACGTTCGCGAACCGTCTTGCTCACTCGCGGCACCGCGCGCTCTTTCCTCTACTTTATAACTACTTACTTATAATATGCTTAATTTTTATACCTCCGCACTCCGTTCAATTAAAAAAAAACAAACAAACAAACAAGATAAAAAAAACAGTCCTTGTTATAAATCAATACAAATCTCATAAACTACCACCATCTCCATAACAAAAATGGAAGACACCAAACTGGGACTTAGTATGAGCTCTAAAATTCATACAAGTTAAGGTGCAATCTGAACTGCCAGGTGAAATCGTACTAAGAATTCAATTTTATGCCAGCGAGCCAACGGTCACGTGTCTTGAGCCATTATGCATCATCTGCCCATGGTAACTGAATGAAATTAGCAAATGGAAATTGTCGTTAACAGCCAGGATTAACTATCAAATTGATTAATTCAATAAATGTTGTGAAATACCAGCTTTTTGTCAATCGTAATTAAAGTAACCTTGCTATAGAAATATTTAAAATGTTAATTGCGTTACGGATTAGAAAATTGATCGAATATTATAATGAATTCCGAAGTTATTAAGTAATTAAAGTGTTTCTAATCGTAAGCCACGTATGTACGTAATTAAATGCTAAAAACTACAAACGTTTAGATTTAAATACTGATTGAATGAGCTAATCTGTGAACCGGTTCGCAGGTCCAGCTCACACGTGTGAACCGTGAGCTGATCTGCGGCTCAGTTTTTTGTTGAGTTACCCATGTCTACCGCTTGGACGCCTAATTAGAAACATAAAAAAAGTATCCACACCTCGTTCTTTTTTTGAAATTGTAGAATTACATTTCCTTCTTGGCTTTCCTTTTATTTTGGCGGCAATTCAAAATTTAAATCTGAATTTTATTGGGCAAAATGGGCAAAAATAAAAGTTGTCACGCGTCAACTAGGCAAATAATTGTTAATTTACATATAGATCATAAGTGGGCGTACAGAAGAATAGCTGAGCATTTAAATTGTTCTGTTAAGAAAGTTTTTAATGCGATTGATCATTATAAAACACATGGAATTGTTGAAAATGTTCTTATAAAGGCTCGGCCAAGAAAAACCTCTCCCAGAGAAGATATGCTAATCGTTCGTGTTGCTAAAAAAGACCCAAGTAAAGGATCCAATCAGATTAAAATGAAGTTTTTTCGCCTGATGACCCAAGAAATATCTCGTCAAGATTGATACGCCGAAGATTAGTGAAAGGTAAATTGTTTCGAAGAATCTCTCGAAAGGTACCGCTTCTTACCAAGCAACACCGAGAGAAGCGATTATTATTCGCTAAAAAATATGTTAATTGGACTGTACGAGAGTGGAAAAAAGTGTTATTTTCTCTCACAAGGAGTATAGTCAAGCACGGTGGCGGTAACATTGAAGTTTGGGGTTGTTTTTCCGGATGTGGAGTTGGACCCGATCGGAAGATTGATAGTAAAATGGATCAATGGCAATACAAACATATCTTAAAGCACACAATGATTCCTAACTCGGACGATCATTTGCCTGTAACCTGGATCTTTCAGCATGACAATGACCCTAAACACACGGCCAATAGCGTAAAATGTTCCCTTGACGAACAGCGTATATCCGTTTTAGACTGATCAGCAAATAGTCCGGATTAAACCCGATAGAAAATCTCTGGTATATTGTTAAAAAGAAAGTCTCAAACAACCGTAACACCAGTCAAAACGAACTATATGAAGCATTGTTGAAGCATGGAATTCAATCCCCGTAGAAAAATGTATGAAATTGATTGAAAATGAAAATAAGGGATACGCCACTAAATATTATCATAACTATTGGTAGGCTGTGGGTAGTAACTATTTCGTAAATAACAATACTAGTTACTAATACTTAAAAAAAAATGATTTTCATACTTTTTTGTTGTTGTTTCTAATTAGTTGACCATTATTGTTCATACCTTTAAAGTGATTTAAATGTTGGTCCTTAATGTAATATATTGAAACTGCACTTTAGCTCTTTTTGCAAATAATAACAGTAAGATTGTGGTCGGTCCCCCTGCCCAAGTTTCTTTCCCCAGTTCTTCTCGGAAGGGCCTCCCAATGGTAGTAGTCTCAGTAGTATACAATGTAATCGTAATAATAATAATAGCCTTTTATTCCGAATTAGTTTTCTGTTTGAACATTTACAACTGTTACATTTGAATATAGTATGTTACAAAATGTCCCTCAATTCGGTGTCTTTTGATATAGGCCTCTTCCAGCTGCTTCCATTGCATTCTGTCGGTTGCAACTTTAGTCCAGAATGGTCCCAAAGTTAGACGGAAATCATCTTCCCATCTCCTTGTTGGACGTCCTCTTTGTCTATTTCCATCTCTTGGGTACCAGAGTGTTACCTGCTTGCTCCACTTGTTTGTCTTACAGTGTAGCATGTGACCTGTCCAACCCCATTTCAAATGTAATCGTAGTGACAATTTAATAACTGAATAAATGTAAAAATAAAACAATTTGATTTATATAAAATTCTTTTAATAATTAGAAACGTGCCCGATTAAAATATTGTGAAGGTAGTAGAAAATACATGACAACCATCATCTTAGTCATCCTGTGATCATGGCTCCTGTAAAGGAGTCGAAACGTCAGGATTAAATAAAAAAAAAGTGTTTTATTGTAATGCACTGGTGTAATGGGATTTATATTATTTTTCTACTAAATGATTAAATCATTGAACATATTATTGTTTAATTTCCAAATAAAAACGATTATCTTGCATAATGTCAAGGACCGTTGGTACTGTTTCTAATTATGCGACGACTGTATATGATGCCAAAGTAATCTAGCAGGTTTAATATATTTTACGTTAGAATAAAAATTATCACAATGCGTACATATATAAAACCAAAACATAAGTGTGTGCTATTCAAGCAATATATAAGTCCATTACTAAATAAAACTGAACATTTCTCTTTTGCTCATTGAAATATCAATTCAATCACTCACGTCCGCCCCACAGGTTAAGATTGTTCAGTGATGTGTTAGTAATTGAATGATCCGAAACTTTGGAAGCGATTAATTGCAATTAACAATACTTTAAGGTGTGTCACGTAAAATGACCGAATCGTTCGCGAAAAACATAACACTACTTCCTATTCTGTAAGCTAAAGTGTATTACAGAGGGTGGGGGCATTTATTTGAAAATGCTAATTATATGTCGAATCTATTTACTTATTTATTTTCACAGGAATATCCCAAACACAAATTGCTGACCGTTAACATGGACGAAGATCTGAGCAATCCAAACCTGAGACCGGACTTTGTAGACCAGATCTTCAACTACAGTTCGGACGACTCCCTCGAGGATCTATACGACCACGACCTCTATGAAAACTTCGGCGACCTTCTTGGGCCGGGTGAGATTCTACTCTCTTACTTAAAAATCTAGGCAAACATAGAGAATCATTCTGTGCTTGATGTGGTCACCAAGTTATCAAACAAGGTGACAGCAATGCAGCATGCCCCGAATTTTATTATTTCCTGCGCCACGTTAGAAATTGCATGTGTACCTTTACGGCTAGGTTCCCCATATTATATTTTATTAATATAAGTCAGGCAAACTTTAATTAGCCCAAGGGCAAATAATCACTAACAATAACATGATAGTTAAGTTTGCTATCGAAATTAAAAGACTTAAATAGTAACCTAGGTATATAAACATAGATTTATTTGGTTTGCTTTGTAAGTGGAATGATAGTACGACTTACGATGGTTTAGGGCGCTTATAATTTAGAAGTTTCTTGTCGGACTGCTGCAGCACCTTTACCGTGCGTTTGTATGCTAGTGATGTTTTTAATATATTTGACAACAGTTAAGCTCTAATACTCTGACGGAAAAACATTACTGTTGGTGGTCTTGTTGAAAAACATCAAACAAAAACAAAAACGACGCCCCCTAAATGAGCATCACCGATGTTTTCGTTAACATGTAATTTTGGTGATTTCCATAATCTTGACCCTAGGTTAAAACAAGATCCAAACAAACTTTAAACTCCCGCATGTCACATGCTCGAAGAAACATAGAGTGTACCTTCGGAATTATGACTATAAATGGCGAATATTACATCGACCAATAAATGTAGATATATCGTTTGCGACAGATATTGTTCAAATTGTAATCTATTTATTTAAGACAGGCAGTTGGATCAGGTGGTTCAAAATAAACAAAATTTTCCGGCAACATCAATTAGCGATAAATTTGCAGAATACTTTTTATTGAAGGACAATTGTCATAGCAAAATAATAAAATTTGATTTATATATATCGTTATGTGCTCAAAAGTCCTTTATAAATTTTTCACAAATACCTGCTAAGCATTTTTAGTTTCCGTGCGATTACTGTGTTTGTTGCTTTTGGAATTCCATATAGCAAGACATATTTCAATTTCATTTATAAAGTCTGTCTCGTTAATATATTTTGTGATAACTGCAGACTGTCAGTGATGTCAAATCATACATTTCTTTTGAGAAGTCCCCTAAGAAAACTTTTGCTGAACAATGTCTTACAATAAACGCCGTGTCTAATGGCTTTCCGTTTGCAACTGGTCGGAGCCGGCCACAAAGCAATCTGCTATGCATCAAGTAGCTCTAATTATTGTCCTCATAACACAATCCATATCGTATCATATGTAAGCTTATGCTCAGTTTACAGTCAAATAATTAGAAGGGAATGCAATAATACAAATTTATATTAATAGTTGACATGATATCATTTAAGAATCTGACTGTACAAAACTCTTAATCTTCAACACGATGTTTCAGACGACGAACTTCTCCTCGATCACGACGACGACGACATGAACGGAATATATGCGTATGGCATTCACGCGGCCGACATCATTTTGCTATAGGCTTTAAGATCAGCCTGGCATGCGGCATCAACGCCTCTTCATCTAGAGGCTCTTATACTAACCTGTACGTCATAATATTATCACATTCTTTAGAAGGAGTAGATTTGATTTCAGCGATTAATATTTTATTTTCAAAAGCGAGCGCGACCGAATCATTGGAGGCGATTTTTTACTCTTTATTTTGTGCATGCATAACCAGTTCTAGAGGGAATGTTTTACTTGGCAAGATAAATTAATAAATAAACCCTGGTCATTGTAATTTTGCATCTTTAAATTATCGTTTTTAATATTTATTATTGTATCTAACTGTCGGATCGTAATATTCACATAAATGGTATTATCTGTGATGCAACAATACTACGATTTTCAATTGGCCAAACTCGGTCTTATTCTAGTTTATTGCTTTATGTATAAAATGTCTCATGTGTATTGTAACTATAAGTAAAGTCTGAAGTATTGTGATAGAAATAAATTATTTATGTACCTAACTTTTTTCTGTGTTATTTTGTACATGTAAAATTGATTAAAGTTCTAGAATAACTCATCTCAGGTGTACCACTCAGTTGTATATTTCAAAGTTGTCATTACTACAATAAACAAACTATTTAAAAAAGTTGTAATGCAATCATCTGTAGACCTTAGTGCTATAATCGAATGGTATATTTGGGAGATTATAATAATCCATACGCACCAACTGTTATGTAATGCTCTCTATTCAGATAATATGAGAGATGCGCTTTTCCATAAGGTTGTCTGATTAACATTAAATAACCTACATAACTAGATTAGTGCTTATTTAGGAATTTGCAAAATAATTATTGTTAGTCTCTGTTTGCAGCACACGCAGTGTTAGAGGCTTGCCGTTTGATTCACTTCGCAATGTCTACTGTAACCCATTCTATCGATACAAACATGAATCAGACCACTTGTATCGTTAGAAAAGTTAGTCTTGAATTACTTTAGCACGTAAACGCAAAGCATTTAACGTCGCGTGTGCTTAGTTAACTAACCGATATAGCATAATACTTGTCAACACAATCTCTACCTCACAGCATATTCGCTGCATACAAATTGAAGTGCACTTGTTTTGTTAACAGTGTCGATAATTTCAAATTAGTTCATGGGAAAGTTCCTCACCGATACCGGCTATAGATATAAGTTATACAAAGGTTGCCTGCTTAATATACACAACATTGTTTTTGATCTTATCTGTTGTGTTGACTGCAATTGTATTTTTATAATTGACATGAGAAAATATACACAACGTTAGCAATACTTGTCCTGTGCCTAACAAGGTGAAAAGAAATATTCTTTGTTAGGAAATAATTAATAACACCTCAGTCTTGACATATTAATATTGTCATCTAGGTGAAATCTCATTTCATTGTTGTTCATTACATTTGTTAATATGATACAGTTGAGTTTAGACGAGAACTTTTAAGTTTAGAATCCTTTTTCTGCAATTTTTATTACAATACTGTATCTTTATTATATTTCCTTTTTTAAGAAATAATGCATTGTAATCAAAGAAGTGATTTTTATTTAATTTTACTGAAGGATGTTGTTGTTTTAATCCTAAAAAATCAATGGCTTTATATTTTTTAAGGGTTTTTAAGATGCAAATAATAAACTTGATTTACTTGAATGAGAAGAAAAAGTTTTGTTGTTTGAGAGAGAACTTATGAATTAACAATTTACAAGTCTAAAACTTTATGCCTTAGTTGAAAAGTTGCAGATATTGAAAAAGTCTTTGTATTTATGTTAACTTTTTGCAGGATTGATGTAATTGATCAATTATTCATTTCAAAATAGTAGTGAATAAAAAGGATAACAACTAAATATTACTGATTTATGTTGTAAAATTGAAAGCATTGTTTTGATTATTTAATTCAGATTAAAGTCAGGTATTGATTACCATTTACATACGATCGATATTTAGTTTAAAGGGGTTTTGTTTGTTATTACTTTGATTTCGTTTATCATGATATGTTCGAGAAAGTGTTCAAGATTATCTATCATATAGAAGACTAATATTTTCATAGTTCACAAGGTAGTGATTTATGTTTTTAAATAATTTGCATTATCATGATTATGATAACTTCACGCATGGTATAGTTTGTGAAATGGTCTTAGTTTTTATAATTCTTTTAACATAATTAGTAAGACATAAAATAAAATATTCTCTTCAACAGCAACTGACTTTTTAGTAATTTTTATTTCTGCATCATAAACAGTAATGTATTCAAAATCCCTCGTTTGCAGCTTGATAGCCGGCTAGCTACTGAGCGTTGTCAGCAACCCTCGAAATAGTACTTTTTATTCAAAGAAATATTTTTTACAAATGTTTTAACGATTGATTAAGATAAAACAGCCATTTAATTTATAATTTTTATATCTTTGCATTTTTAATGCTATTTTGGAGTTGATTTTTTTATTAAAATTTATGACTCAAGATTGTCATAAATTTATCAATCCATGAAAAAATGGTGACATTAGAGCAAGAACTATGAGTGAAGGTAAACTTGTGAAGACTGTATAGTTCAGACAAATCTGTTGATAAATGGCTAATGTAAATGTTTGCGAATTATAACAAACTGGCGCTACTGTGCTGCTGTCAGTCTAGCAAAGCCACAACAATCATAGTATTTAAGCCGGAATTACATTATTGTGTCGGGATCTATCGTGGCGCCTTCTGGTGGCATCTGGCGCCTATCTAAAGTATCAATTTTGTATGTGTTGAATTACATTATTCTCGTGTGGTATGTCGTGACGCTCTCTGGCGCGTTAACGATCTGGCGATTTAGATCGGAGACACAACGGTGGAGGGGATATGTCGTGACACAACACACGAGAATAGTACGCTCGGCTATCTGTCGTGGCGTTCGTTCTTCATCACATCTAATTCTTTAGCGAGACAATGAAATTCTCCTCTACTGCTTCTTAATCTGTTTACTGGATGTACCCAAAACCTTCTCTTTCTTCTTTCTCTTTGAACTGAATGCATTAGAAAAAGAAATGAAAGATCTTCATCAAAATCACTGTCAGAGCTCAAGGAAAACATTTAACTGACCCAAACACACGTAAGACTACTAGGAAACTGAACTAAAATTGCGCCAGAGCGGTCCACAACACGCCTCATAAATGTAAACGGTCGCCGCCACAACACAACGCGCCACGATACGCCCCGACACAATAATGTAATTCCGGCTTTAGTCACAGGAAATGGAAAACAAGTATTCACTACTTTGGGACAAATTTGAAGGTGTCTATGTCTACTCCAAACAAATGAATGAGTTTTTTTAGTGGGTTCGCTCTTGTTTCTTTCAAGCCAGGTGGCTAAGACAGGATCTACTAAGCAAACAAACCCAGAAGGTGACTTCACCCTGGCCTTGAAAACGGACGGGTTATAAGTACTCTGAAATACAGACGCAGGGAGAGAGTTCCACTCTTTTGCTGTGCGCATTATAAAAGATGTTGAGAAGCGCCTGGTGGTACAGGTAGGAATAGCAACCAAGAATGATATTGCTGTATAAATGTAACATGAATCATAGATTAACTGGAAACAAATCCAACGTGATATGTGTAATATCGGGTCTAATGCTCAGCAATTTTATCTCCATATGGTGCATTTGCAACAAATGTAGATAAATTCGAAATGGATTGTAAATACTTAATTTTAGTAGCGCCACTCAAATCTCGGGTTTTAAAGCACAACGGCAATCAGACTACACAGTCCTTAGTCATTTTGGGCACTAGTTGTACCTACAGCTTTCTAAATTGTAAAACTTACTATGTATTAATAACATAGGTGGCAATCAAAGGCAGATTAAATGTTGAGAGTGCCCTAGGCAAGCACCTTATCGGCCGGCGCAATTTGCATCGATTTCCAATAAAAGTGGACATAGGATTTTTTTCATATTTCTCATAAGTGGCGAGTGTAATAAAAGAATAATGAATATAACTACTTCGCCTGTTTTATGTCTGTCTGTCAAAAGCATTGATATTTTTTAGTGGATTACCCGTTTTAAAAAAACAGTTCTAAGTAATAGTGTAGATATTTTTACATTTTAATACTTCAGCAATGTATTTACTATTGACTCTGATTTTTTAATAAGATTTGTGATATTTTGTCTCCAAGAACCAAAAAATTTGCGAAGCGCTAAATTTTAAAATTAGAAAAAGGGCCGCAAATATTTATACTTCAAAGAAGTATATCAGAGAAGGTTGCACTTAAGGGCAAATCAATTGCATAATACAATTAAGAAACACCCATATAATATATGATACCAATGTAGTCCGAAAGGGGGATGACCCAAAACATGGAGAACCAGGCCATACTTGAAAACGCTCCATACAAAAAAAACCGCTATGGCTTGATTTCTCGTAAAGTATTACTTTTTCAGAAAAATTTTATATATAATAGCTCTGAATAATATTGGTGAGCTCTATAGATTGGCATAAAAAAAGCTTTTATTTTCGAAAAAAAATCCTATGTCCATTTTTATTGGATTTTGATCCAATGTGCGGCGCCCCTTTAGCGGCCATAGACTAAAAATTACAACTCAAGAAAATATAGCTTACTACCCGTAAAAATAGTCATCGAATCCGACAATATGACTTAAAACAACAACATTTTTAAACATTCATTTTTACATAGAAGTGTGCATTGCCAGAGCACATGATGAATAAAAATAGAGTAATTTACACTTATAACATCACCACCTCTTAAATTAAAAATTATTAGCAATTACAAAACGGTAACGGTAAAAATTTAAACTCATTGTGGTTTTGGTACAGCCTAATCCAATATAGTAAATATTTTCTACTTTAAAGTAAAATTTCTGATACCGAATGTTTGGTTTCGTTTGGTTTATAAATATGAAGGTTTCTTTTTTCTTTATTTATGGCTTGCATCATTTGTGCATTTAGCCAGTGTCAAGTACGTATTAATGCCAGTTCTTGGGTAATTTCTTTTCTTAATTTGATGATAATGAATGAACAGTGGAATATCACTTTCCCTAGGTTTTAGTAAAGTTGTGGGGTTTTAGTGAAACCTCCCCGTGGACTTCTTGAGAGAGCAGGAAAAGACAACTTCCTCTGCTTTGGTACACTTGCCAACACTAACTGTTAATAATCCACCATTATTACGCACTAATATCCCCCACAACGCAAAGAGAAACAAAACCACCAACGTGACGCTTCGTTCCCACCAAAAAGTCCACTATGAAGGTTTTGTCTATCAATGAAGCAAATTTATTCGCAGGAAATTAATGGTCTTTATCCAAAATCCTAAAGAAGACTATGTTTCAGTATTAAAAGCGAAGAAAGAAAAATATTAATGCAATTTACAAACATTGCTTAGGCTCAGATAACTTTTTTTTCGCAAATTAAAAAATATAAAATATTTCGAAGTGAGACAAAGTAGCTTTCCCCAATGACATATGGCTCAACGCAAACCACACCGTTTCAAAATCGCAGACTGATTGTACAGCCAAGTCTACCACTAAAGTGCCTTAAGCAATTTTATTATTGTTTCATTTTAAATGAGACTAGTTAAACATTTTTAATGCTTTTTTCTAGATTATATTAAATTATTAACTAACCAGCGGCCCGTCCCGGCTTCGCACGGGTGGACAATTCTTTAAATTTTTTCTAGCATTAAATATAGCCTACGTTACTCAGCGTGAATGTAGCTTTCCAATGGTGAAGGAATTTTTGAAATCGGCTCAGTAGTTTTTGAGTATATTCATTGTAAAAATACAAATTTTCCTTTTTATAATATTAGTGTAGATAAAAAATGTAGCAAGTGTCTGTAACGCTAGAAATTGGACGGAAATGGTCATAAGAACTAGAAAAAAACGTTAATTTAAAAAACTAGAAAAAAAAACCCTAAAACAAGAAAATCGTCACATCCGATTGCACTTAAGAATCGCCAAAGTTGTAGCAGTCGGGACCCATTCTAGAAAGTCAGCCGTCTAGTCAGTAGATTGCAGTAATCTGCAATGTATGAGTGAGGAGTGGAACCTCCCTCCTCTGCGTCTGTATTTCCGAGTACTTATCACCCGCCTGTTTTTAGCCAGGGTGAATGAATGTCATAGTGAGCACCTATTGGCTTAGCTCGTTCTGTCTTGGTCCTTGGGCTTGACTGGAATCAAGAGCCAACCCATTTAAATAAATAAAAAATAGGGACAGAAAGAGGAAAACGATTTTCCTTTATACTATCGTATAGGTGCTTATGTATGTATAGAACAATTCCTACAGCATTGTAGTAATAATCAAGAAGGCAGATAACACTTTGGAAGCTCTATGTAAAAAAGGTGAAGTCATTGGCTTTCACAAAAATCTAGTTATTAAACTTATAATCAGTGTAACCTATTAACTTATAATTATACATTAACCTATATATCAGGAGACACTGCTCTTCCTTAAAATATATAGCATTTTAAATTAAAAAAAAATCATATAATAATCTATACCTATATGTTATGTCAGTGATAGTAATGTATGTGTGAGCATTTTCATATTGTAATTAGATGCATAGGTACTTTATGACACAATTTTGTTTTAATTTTTCGAAAATCTCACTCCCACACCCCTGTCTTTACTGGTAAAAAAAAGTAGGGCGCTTTGCCTTAGGGATAATCCGCCTCTCCTGACAACATAAAAACAGGGGTTGTGCTACTACTGATATGGATTGTTCAAGAATTACTTAATTGTTTATCAAAAATGAAACCTTTATTAGGTAACTATATTTTTATTTAACACAGAAATAAACAAAAAGGTTAGGCTATTTCATTGAATGGCTAGAAATTAACATCATAGTTGTTGGTCTTTATATAAATATTCCACCATCTTCCCATAATTCCGACATCTACTATTCTTGTTGGAATACTGAAAACTGTAGGCTTCAAATATGAACACTGAGCTTTATACAAGTCACATCCATCATTTAACGTTGATGTGTACATTATAGAAGCAATACCTAGACTTCTGTAATGGATAACATTTTCATTGTAACATGTATCAAGGAAATGTAAGTGTTGGACAGCTCTTTGATTCTGGCATTGTTCACCGACTAGAACTACTTCGTTGGCTACTCTTTTCAAACAATCCTTGAAATCGATTTCATTAGGATTATTGCATGCCAATGTAAATACTGTGACCAAACCAGTTGCCCACTTGAAAGATTTTATGGGGTCCTCTTGAATATCTGTCCTCAAGTCTTGCAGCATTTGGCGATAGTCAATAAATAGGTTTTTCCAATAGTCGGCCCATTTTTCTAATATAGTACCCTTAAATTTTTCAGGAAATTTAATTTTTCCTAAACTTGTGACAGCTGAAACATTTTTAAAACTCTTTAACATTTTAAAAGAAAAAAGCTGATTATTTTAAATGTCGTATAAGAAAGTTATATATTTTGCTTTCTGGTTTGATTTCAATATTGCGTTCAGGTGTACCATCCCAACAGTAAAACAATTATAATATATCAAAGGATTGTTTTGCTTTGCATACAAAACTCAACGAATATTTTTGAGGTTAATTAAAATAAAGTTTTCCCATACGGGAAAGGAAAGGGTGCAAAGTCTATACAGCTTAGTTTTTGGTAATTCTCGTTCTCAATTCGATAATGATGATATTTATGCTGATATATGAATGATAGAGACCAATGGATAATAAATGAAATGAAATAACCTCTGCCCAATGAACGTAAAAAGATATCTTCTGCTGTTTTGTTTCACTTGCCAACACTCGTGCATGTTCGAAAACACTTGTGGTTAATTATTCACCGCACTAATATCCGCCACGGCACAAATTTTTGTTTCATCGCTTCCAGGTAGTATAAATTGAATTAATAATGAAGCATTTGAAAATCTACCAACAATTAGATAAACTACCTAAAACCGCCGTCTCGAAAAATAAATGTACTAAAAGTCTAAATCGGTAATAAGTAAAAAATCATAAAATAAAACTTCAAAAACAAATATGTAATATGAATATTATAAATGTATTAACAATCAAAAGGTTATTAGTAAGGTTTTATAAAAATCTCGACCGAATACATAAAAATTAGTATTTATAATACATCGTACAATCATTTACAATTATTTAACTTAAAATTGTAGCGTCGGGGGACCGCTCATATAAGTATAGTAAAGGTACAAAGATTTATGTAAATAGGTATACTTATATAAATCTTTGTACCTTCATAGATTATCTATGTATACCTAATGTACCTACTCAATGTTAATTTGTGATAGGTGGTTCGGTTCATAATTAAGTTTTTTAATTAAGCATTTATTTTATTAAAGTAGTTTAATTTGGAGCGGTCGGTCCCCCGAAACGATAAAGTTTCAATTTAAATAATTATATTATCTTTTTGACGTGACAACGTCTTAAATTAGGTTGCGGCTGGGAGTCACTTATGAAAAAGTGTAACGCTCGGTAACGTTACGATGAGTCACCGAACGAGAGAGAGGCCCGCCGAATGCCTTGCGTCTCTCTCCCACTCAACTATGATCGGTCTGCCGCGCGCATTGTGCAATTTAATTATATTCATATCAATAAATATTCTACCGAGAAAAAGACGTTGTCACGTAAAATCTTCGCCCGTAAAACCGACTTTTATTATAAATTCCAATATAATGTATTCGGTCGAAATTTTTATATAAACCTTACTAATAATTTTTGGTTGTTAATACATTTATAATATTTATATGACTGTATACATTATTTTATAATGTTTTATTTTATGTTTTTTTTTACTTTTTACCTATTCAGACTTCCTGAAAAGGGGTTTTTTTTAATTTTTGACTAAATTTTTTGTTTGCTCTTATAAATAAACTTATATTCAGCTAGGAGGTATTTTCTTGTTTCGAAAGGAAATATAGGTAGGTACATATCGTGTTTCACCATAGGATTGTTATGGATTTGTTACAGAAAGTCTATATAGATATTTATTTTCATAGCTGTTAATATTTATGTAAAGCACAATGTTATTATTACTTATTTCACGTTATCTAAAAAAACATTTGTTTGAATTTTAATGTTATATATACCCGTGTGGAAATATTTTTCAGAAATAATTTCTGATTTGAGTACTCCGAAAAAATCAGAAAATTTCTTATAATGATACGAAATATTCAGAATCTTTCTCAAATTTGAAACATGTTTTTTTAGAAAGTTTCGGGAAGAAAAAGAGTAAATCGGAAGAAAAAATTTTTGTATATTTGAAACTTTCTGATAATTTCAGACTAAATTTGAGTAAATTTGAAGCGTAGGTTTGGAGAGTTCCTGAGCTTTTCAGAGAGTTTCAGAATAAAATAAGGATAAATTTAGTCTGAAACTCTCTGAAATTCTCTAAAAGCTGAGAGACTTTTCTTAGCGAATAAAGTTTCTCTGAAACTCTCAGAAACCTTCTTGAATTATTCAAACTTAGTCATGTTTTATCCTAGCCTTATTCTAACACTCTTTGAATTGTTAAAAAAATCATCAAACTGAAATTTCCCATTTTCTCAAATTTAGTCTGAAATTATCAGAAAGTTTCAAATATACATTTTTTTTTCCGATTTACTCTTCTTCTTCCCGAAACTTTCTAAAACAACATGTTTCAAATTTGAGAAAGATTCTAAATATTTCGTATCATTATAAGAAAATTTCTGATTTTTTCGGAGTAAATCAGAAATTATTTCTGAAAAATATTTCCACACGGGTAACAATGCATATTAATATTTCTTTATGGCGATTGTAATTTTTTAAACAGTTGTGCAATAAAATAAATGGCTTTAATATTTTTGCTATTGGCGCAAGGATGCAACTTTGTGTCTTTTGAAACAAAGTTGCTCCACAAATGCGCTACCTAGTATTGCACATGTGCGAAACATTAGTAAAATATTGGCTAAGTGCGCTTGGGACTTATTTAACTATTAATATTGTACTTTCCATATTTCCTTGTTTTCATAACTCCTTCACTTAATCCGGGATAGATCTTTAAATACTGGTGTGATTAAAATTAATTTGGTTTCAATTTAAAGTTAACATTAGTTTAACCTTTAATAATAATACTAGATTTAAAAATCTAAAAATCCCACGTTTTTCGGTGACCAAAAAAGAATAAAATAACCCGGCGGGGCCAAGCAAGCGGCCACTCAAAACGTGGGGGCGCATCTTTACAAATACTCTCAACATCTATGCATATCATACATCTCATTACATCTCCATAAGTAACATGCGCCCCCACGTTTTGAGTGGCCCCTCGCTTGGCCCCGCCGGGTTATTTTATTCTTTTTTGGTCACCGAAAAACGTGGGATTTTTAGATTTTTAAATCTAGTATTATTATTTAATTCTTTTTAATTATTAACTCAACGAAGTAACCATGTGTTACGCAACAATCAGATAAGCCCCATACAAAAGTGAAAGTTGCCGAAAGTTGACCTGAAAGTGCACCTAGAAAGTTGAAAGTTATTTAAGCGTGCATTGTCATCGGGTTCTAAGCTACCCTGAAAGTTTCAACTCGCTAGGTGGCCGGGAAGTGCCTCAAAATTGAGTTGCAAGAATCCAACTGCACAGGGCCCGATCTAAGGGGGGGCAAGCCGGGCATTTGCCCAGAGCGGCAAAAATGCAGAGCGGCAAAATTGACTTATTCCTATCTTCCAACTTAGCCATTAGCCATTTACCACCCAAGTTTGAGAATTTTATGCGCCACCTTCCAACCTACTTCAGGTTGGATAGTGGAAATATTTAAGTATTTTACTTAACTGATTAATTTTAGTTCGAAAGAAAGAAAGAAAGAGTAGGGATCCGCAAAAAGTACCGAAACCTGAGTAGTATTGCTGGAATAAACACAACCTCTTTTGTGTTTTGATAGATTTTATTTATAAAAAGTATTGTATGATTTCGTCATCTGTCTGTCTAAAATTTACATTCTAAAAAACCGAGTTCAATATAAACAATCTACTTAAATCCGGGTATTTTCTACAGGTTATGGCCCTACAACCTCTTTTCTACAAGCATCGACGACCTACATGGTCGAGTAGTGTGTACACCGGTTTTCATGGGTACGCCACTCCGAGGCCCCGGGTTTGATCCCGGCCGAGACGATGTAGAAAAAGTTCATTAGTTTTCTATATTGTCTTGGGTCTGGGTGTTTGTGATACCGTCATTACTTCTGATTTTCTATAACACAAGTGCTTTAGCTACTTACATTGGGATCAAAGTAATGTATGTGATGTTGTCCAATATTTATTATATGTATATTTATTTATATATCGATACTTTCATATCGATACTAAGTATATTTGGATACGATACTTTGTTCCGATATTTTTGAGGTATCGATATTTTTATAAGCACTCGATTTTTTTTTACAAAATTTAAGTCACATCATTAGATTTGGGTCGTAGCGGATTACCCTTCTATAGACAATGGTTTATGTTTAGAGCGTGTGTTGCCAGTTTCTCGTGATTGGTACCTATTTTCCTATTTAGTAGATTTATTTTGATCAATTAACTAAAAAATGATTTAATACAGTTTAATCCTAAATTTACTTTTTTACTGTTGCTCTTGCTTTTGCTAATATAGCACAAGGGAAAAAAGGCCCATACGCAGCAGTGAATCGCAATAGGTCGATGATGATGATAAAGTTGAAAGGTACATAACTATGTCGATAAAAAATATATCACTCCATCCATTTAATAGTTTTGTGAAATTTTTCAAAAGACATACATCGTATACTTATATACGTATCGTATACATATTATCAACTTTCGTATAGGTTACTTCTTCAGAAGGCCCATAATACTGACGTGAATATTGTAGGTAGGTATAATCCTAACAGTATGACGTATTTTATGTAGATACTTGCACTTTAGCATCCCCCAACAAAACTAGCTCATGACTTATATGGTTTTCTGTATGTAAAGGGCGGCGAAAATGATCTTTGCCCTGAGCGGCAAAATAGCTAGATCGGGCCCTGCAACTGCACAGACAGACAGACAGACAAACAAGAAAGCGACCTATGAAAAACGTGGGAAAATGGTGCCATTTTTATTATTCATAGTGATTTAGTACTCAAGATCGCGCGAAACCAATTTCAAGTAAGTGAAATTGGTTTCGCGTCATACTTTTGCTCGCGACTGTAGATTTATCTTGGACTTTACATATTTTATGTACCTGCTACAATTACTTAGTAGATGAAATAAAGTAAAAATTTTCAACCAAAAAACCCAAAGTTCGCATGAAAAGAGTATCTACTATAAAATAATTCCTTTCGCGTGGTGTTAACGATAAATCATCATTGGCATTATGTTAGCAAAGCTACTTGCTCATAATAAAAGGATAAAAATAAATAACATAGTACCTAATCAAAAATCATTAATAAAATAAAAGTAATTTTTAATTTGGAAAAACATTTTGGACTGTTAGGTATTTAGTATCTTAGTGTTAGTTGCTGTATATTAAGTGGAATATTCGCTTACGAAGTGAAAGTGTACGACTACCTAGGTTATCGATTATCGGTAGCTTACCAAGGTTATCAGTACAAAAAGTTATTTTTAAAATCTGTCTAGAATTTTATTGTAAATATTGAACGCAGTGTGATGTTTAGGTAAGGTACAATAAAAACAAAAATAGGTTAAACAGTTTTTGAGGATGCTCGTATATTATTTTAATACACATAAACTAACGATTTCTTTTACATTCATGGCAAAGCGGTAGTCAGCTGTTATCAATAGGTAATAGTAGGATCGGTCTGGTTACTATCCTTTTCTGGTAGGCATTGATCCACCACCCTTTGCCGATCTTCTTTTGCGGGATCCACTTCTTTCTTTATTCAAATTATAACTATTCATGTCGGTCACTCTACGTTGTATTGGTAGTGGCGAAACATCCCCGTCTTGGCTCTGTCTGACCATCTAAAATGATAGAAAAATGATTCATAATATTTTAACGACAGAGAGAATTTTAAATAGAATTAATTTTACAAACATTATCATGAAATATTCAACAAACTCAATCCTTTTAAACAGAACAAACATCAAATGCACACCTATATCGCTTAATGTTACATATAGATAATAATTGATAAACTAAGTTTTGAAAGGCAATAAATAGGCTAATCGATGACTCATGTCATGTCTTATTATAAAAATATTTTGTCTCATTTGATTTATGAATAGATTTATCAAGTTTTTACACTTCCGCGCACATTACACATTTAAATAAAGCAACTTATTTAGGGTTTTTTGCGCATGATTTATAATATTTAATCCTGACGTTTCGGCCATGAAGTTACCTCTATCTTCATGGTTTCGGCTCCTATACAGGTGACGTGATCACAGGATGATTAAGGCAATGGTTGTTATATATTTTCTACTACCTTCACATTATTTTAATCGGGCAAGTTCCTAAATGGTAAAATTGATAGATTCATATAAATCTAAAATTGTTTTATTTTGCATTATTTAGTTATTAAATTTTCACTACAATAATGATGTACACTACTGAGTCTATCACTAGTTCTAAAATTGGGAGGCCCTTCCGAGAAGAATTGTCGAATTGTCGAATGCATTTTTGACGTGGCAATTGAGCCCTTTTTAGTCATGTCAAAATGACATCACAGGTTAGGTATCGGTTGCTACGTGGAGTGACGGCAAGTGGATCGGGCCATGCTGCCGTTTGGCCGCTTTTACTTTTTAATTCTTTAGTGATGTATGGGAACATTTATTATTAATATTTTAAATTTGTGTGTGTGTGTATATATATATATATGTGTGTGTGTGTATATGTGTATATATGATTGCTAGTTTTATTAGTTTTGATATTATTTCATAAGGCGTTTTTTTATTTTTTTGTCACTGGTTTTAACCCTGTCAGAATAACAGCGCCTCTGTGTCTATTCTGCCCATCTGTGAAGGACACAGAGGCAAAAATGCTGAGGCAGGGTATTTTGTTGACCCCGCACATTAGTTTTAATCTTTTTATTTTTTTTTTATTTTTTTACTTTTGTAATTTTTTTTTCCATTGTTTGTCCCTTATTTTGTTTTTTCTCTGTTTCTTTAAGTGCGCGTGTGTCAATAAATGTTTTTTCTTTCAAAGAAACTCGGGCAGGGGCATAATTCAATAATAATTACATCGAAGTGATCTTCGCAAAAAAACCGCCTTGTGCGATTCGGACTCGCGCGCAGAGAGATATGTACAAACTTTTAGTTATGTAATTATAAAAGTAGCGAACATTGTTCTCACGAAATTATCAATGGATTGAGAGACAAACCTTTTTTTTTGCCGTTGGAAACTGTTGTCTTCATGCATCAACATAGGTCGAGGTTAATTTACCAACTGCAAATAACTTTGTTATTGCAAAAAAAGATTTTCTAATGAAAGTGATGCATCTACAAATTTACGGTTTTAAGGACTTTTGCCTTTATATGTGTAACATGTCATCACTTCATGCTAAATTTCATTATTCTAGGTCAACAGAAAATACCCTATAAATTTTGATTTTCTCGAGAGACTAGACCTGCGTATCTGGTTTTAATTTCAACTTGATAACTCCACACCTTCCCGAGACAAAAGGTCTTGACAGACAAGACGGTCAGACAACAAATTGATCCTATATGATTTCTGTTTTTTCCGTTTGAGGTACAGAACTCTAAAAATAAGTATGTATCGCTAAAGTTAGTTTACCATAGAGTTAAAATATTTCAATGGTTATTTATCATGTATGTTTACAAAATAATAATATAACCATATATCACAGAGGCCTGAGGGTAAGTTCTTAAACGTGTTAAGCTCACTATCGCTTTTGAGTTAATATTTGTACGTTCGTCCTTAACGCTATGAAAAGCTTTTCTTCTTTCTGTAAAATTTTAACTTAATCTTTAAAGGTTAAAATCTAAACTCTAGCGAGATAGTAACATTTGCATAAAGGCAAACTTACACTCAGCCCTTAGATAATCCATCGACTAAATACATACTTACCTATTTCAAACGATTTTTTTTCTTCAATTCATGAGATAATATTTTTAAATTACATTTTTTTTTACTGACACCTACATATAATACAGCTTACTTGTATTAAAGAGCTCAATGTTTTTATGTCTCAAAACACAAATTTGCAATATGATAAGATACACGATTATCATGAATGTAATTAATTATGTTTAAATCCTTATTTTAAAAGAGGAGGAATACTCACGCGTTTTAATGGCAACTCATAATTGGCGTTAATATCCGATATTGATTCTAACGGTATTGCATAGTGCTTATCTAGCTGACCGAATACCAGTGCACTCTGTATTGCGTATAAGGCAAAGGCCATTAAATAAAACATGTGTCTCATCTTGACTGGTCCCTGCTTCATGAGAAAAGCTTACATCGCTTAAACTATATAACGGCTGCGTTGCATGCCCTGTGACGGAAAACTCTGAGGAAGAACATGTAAAACAACTTCCTGTATGTAAGATACACGCGAGAGATATAAAAACACAGTCATAATTATCAAGATGATAAAACTAATTACCAGCAAATATTTTTGCCATGAAGGTATAGTATAGATAGTGTGCAAAACGAGAAATTAAAGTGAGCTACACTCGCGAGCAAGCAATTCGACTCACCACCTTTAGATAATAAAAATGTCTATCGAGAGAAGTACAATGTTAAACCTACATAGCTCCAAACATCGTTATACTTATTTGGTGACTTTCCGCTCTACGGCGACAATACGCTATTGAAAATCGACAGTACATCAATCTATACACTCTAAAACTAAACTAGGTCTGCAATGCATGCTGCTGTTTGCAAATATTGAGCGAAGCTCTACCTTACCTTCGTTTGTGAGTTTTGGCGCCAAATTCATCAATGTAGTCTCAGCGGTTTGGCTGTGATCAGCTTTTGAATTTTTCTTTCACTGATTATTCCACCATGGTATGTCCAATTTAAAAATTTTTTTTGCACATTAGTCACGACCACAATGTGAGTTTTCGCGCCAAATTTCATCAATGAAGTATCAGCGGTTTGGCTGTGATCAGCTTTTGAATTTTTCTTTCGGTGATTATTCTTCCATGGTAAAGTATATTTTTTACATAGCCTATGTCCGTCAGGTTAAAATCATGTATGTTCATGCCAAAATTCGTTCGAATCGGTTGAACCGTTAAGTAGTAGGAGGGACACAAGCGAAATTTGTGAGTTGCCTAAAAGAGAGCTTCGCTCAATAATATCAACTCTATAACAAGGCCATAACATGAGTTTTATAATCATAATTCTATTTGAAAAATGATTACAGTATTATTTTGATTAACTTTCAAAGGTTTTGTGGTAATTTTTGCCAAAATGTCTCGGTCTTTTTCGGCTCGCCCTTGCTCGATTGTTTGCTTATTTATCAGTCACTTGGTCAAGTTTTTATTTTAGAAAAAATGTGTAAATCAATTTAATTGCTCGCCATTGTATAATCAACACCACAAAAAAACATTGTTAATTTTATACAGCATTTTTTATTCATTGTTTACAACATAAGTAACGATGCTATCAACAGAAATATTTCGCAGTTACATATAAAATAAATATGGATTTACGCAGCAGTTATTAGTTCACTAGTTTCCAACTTTAAGAATCAATAATTACCACACTATTGGTACACAAACATAAGATATAAATTTACTAGCTTTCCGCCCGCGGCTTCGCCCGCGTGGAATTCGGTTATATTGCGGTATAAAGCAATAGCGTAAGCTATCATTCCACTTCTTACGTATTTTAAAAAACATTGTTACCATGTTTTAAAAAACACCCAGCGCCATCTATCGCATACCTCAAGAACTAAATAGCGTAAGCTATCATTCCTCTTCTTATGTATTTTAAAAAAACACATTGTTACCATGTTTTAAAAAACACCCAGCGCCATCTATCGCATACCTCAAGAACTAAATAACGTAACTAATACTTATACCAATTAGTAATTCGTTGACTTTAGTGATTTCAGGATAAGTAGATGTAAAAAAAACAATTTAAACGATAAAACAAATTGTACGTCATCCCTCGAGAATTCCTCATTTTCGAGGATTCATTTTCGTATTATTTAGCTTCAAAATTTACATGTTCATATTCGTTTGCAATATTTTACCTTGTTTTAAACGACACACAGCGCCATCTACAATCCATCCATCAAGCAAACAATATTTTTGTGTTTCCTCGGGAATATCAATTTTTCCAGGATAAAAAGTACCCTATTATTTAATCCGGACTTTTATCTTTACGTCTGCAAAATTTCAAAGCAATCGGTTCAGTAGTTACGGCGTGAAAGCGGAACAAACAAACAAACAAACAAACTCACTTTCCGATTTATAATATTAGTAAGGAAGTAAGGATATTTGTAGAGGTACGGAACCAACCATTATTAATATAAGCAGTTGACGTCTTATAAAAATAATGCCACTGTAATGCACAAATAGAATAATTTGTGTTATATATTCGAGTTACGTGTTATTTTTAATTTTATAGCGTTTTATATGTTATTTAAATATTTAATTAAGTTAATTAATTTAAAGATTAATTATAATTGGACGTAGTTAAGCAGAAAGGACTCATACCACACAAAGTCATTTTTGAGTTATGAGCGTTAGAAGTTTCAGCTGTAATTTCTCCTAAACAAATTTATATATTTTTTTTACTTGCGCCTTACTTTAAGGGATAGGGGTATTCTTTTATTTGTCCTTCAATTATAGTAACATATTTTGTAATAGACTTCGAGATATTAAGTGAAATGTGGGTTGAGTCCTTACAATTAAACGTAAGTTTACGAAGACTAAGTTTTTATTTTACTCATCATTCGACTGAAAAAATAGTTATTAGATAAAACAAAAAAATTGGTTGCCTGTAAAGTCGGTATACGGGCGAAAGTTTTACGTGACAACGACTTTGAGTGGTAAAATAATTTAAATGTGAATATTCATTCGTATAGTAGGAAGAAGGATGAAATAATAGTAACAATTTAAAACATTTATTTATACAAAGAATTATATTTAAAACATTAATTTATAGGCACGCGTCCCTTCCACTTTTTATGTCTGTCTCTCTCGCTCTTAGGCGGGCTAACCATGCCCGAGTGGAAGGGACGCGTGCCTCTCACTCGCTCTCATTGTGAGCGCATAACGTGAGCGGAGCGTAACGCAGTTTCTTGAAGTGTCACCCGGCAAACCAATTTATAAGACGTTGTCACGTCAAAAACTAGATATCTTAAAAAACGATTAACATCTCATTTCAAATTAATTATTTAAAATATTTATGAAACAATAACTTTTATAATTAATTATCTCTTTTTAATTCGAGAAATATTTTAACCTAAATAATTTTTTTAATAAACTCTGATACACAAGATACAATAAATAAAATTTACTTTTTAATAAATTAATATTTAAAATTATTTCAAAATTCTTTCACAATACTAATTAACTATAAAATTAATAATTTTTTCTTAATAATACTAAAACCCCCCTTTAATATTACAAATAATTTAATTATTTTTAATTTATTAATTATTTTATTACACTCAAATTAAATGATTTTTCACTATCATTTCAATGTAAATGAAATACTTATTCAAGCTCTAATTTGTTATTTCTAGAAACACTTTCCAGTACCTCTACTTTGTTACGACTTATTCCAATTTATTCATGAAAGCGACGGGCAATATGTACATATTTTAATTTTTAATCATTATAATAAACTTAATAAAATTACATTTAAGTCCACCTTCATTTAATTATTACAAATTAAAATTCATTTAAATAAATTTATTGTAATCCATTATATTCTTAATTATAATCTGCATCTTGATCTGATTTAAATTTTTATTTAAATTTTAAAATATTATTTTTTATTAAAAATATTTTTTTAACAACGATATACAAAATCATTAATTAAGTAAATTTATTCGTGAATTATCAATTATTAAACAGATTCCCCTAAATAAACTAAAATACCGCCAAATTATTTAAGTTTCAATAAATACTTATTTATTATTTTAATATTTTTTATTTAAATTCTATATAATAGGGTATCTAATCCTAGTTTATTATTAAATTTTATTAAATCATAATATAAAATTAAATTAAACTAAATTAAAATTTCACTCAATAATTTAATATTTAATTAATTACTAAAATAAAATTATTACTTAATTATTAATAAAATTTAATTTAATTTTTGTATAACCGCAACTGCTGGCACAAAATTAGTTATTAATTTAAATATTACTAAATCTTAATTTCTTAAATTTTTAATATTAATTACTATTAATTAAAATTAATTATTATTAAAATAATTAAAATTAAACACTAAAATTTATATGTAAAATAAATTTATAATAAATTATATAAACTATAATAATTTTTATTTATAAGTAATAAAAATTGCATAGATTTTTTTTTTTTTTTTATATTAAAATATTTATTATAAATTATTAAATATTTAATATTTTCTCTCTCTCTAATTCATAATATTTATATTAAAAATTAATATAAATTATAAATCAATCTATAATCATTGAAATATATATAATATTTTTAATTTTAATAATAAATTAAATAATTATTAATATATTATTAATATATAATTAATTAAATATTTAAATATATATAAATTTATATTAATAAATTAAATATTTAATATATATATATATATACGTAATAAATTAAATTAAAAATGTAATTAAACCATTTTTTATAATTTTTACAATAAATAAAAATATATAATATTAAAAATAAGCTAAATAAAGCTTTTGGGTTCATACCTCAAATATAAAGGATATACCTTTTTTTTAAAAAGGCATTCGGCGGGCCTCTCTCTCGTTCGGTGACTCATCGTAACGTTACCGAGCGTTACACTTTTTCATAAGTGACTCCCAGCCGCAACCTAATTTAAGACGTTGTCACGTCAATAAGTAAAATGACTAAAATGATAAATATTTTATGTCTTTAATCATAAAGCTAGGAAAATGACGATAATACACCATTATTAAAATACCAAAAATGGAAATAACAGCACCAAAATTTCAACTTCACTCATCCCTCTCTAAGTCAAAGTCAAGGGTTGGCCCGTATCCATCAATATTTTCATTGATATTGCTGTTTCTTTTAAGGTTTTTGCAGAAGTCAAGACAATCTTCAGGCATTAACCCAAACATAGACCTGAGATCTTTAAGCTTTGCTTGAGGAATGGAATGAGGAATTTTCCCTGAGGCCAAAGTACGTCAAAATCTTCTGAAAATGTAACTTGCGCACCTTTGTTTCTTTTTGACAAATCCAACTTTTGAATGTCTCCACTCACTGACGTCATAGTAATTAGGTATGGTTCTTCTTTTTTTAATAAAATCTGTTTAGTATTCAGCCAGTTTATTTTATCTTTATTTATACATATTTTGCGGTAATTATCTTTTTTTCTATTTTTTTTTTAACTTAAGAAATCTTGTGGTTTTATTCTAGTAACTTGAAGCGGGTTTTTCTTTTTAGCGATTTTCATTAAATTTACATATTTTTCTGCAGTATAAATTCGCTCGTGATGCTGCTCGCATTCAATCTAGCTAAAATAAGTGTCGTTTAACAAAAAAGGAATGGCTAGACTCAGTTATCGTGTTTTTTTTAAATAATTTTTTGCATTCACAATGCAATATTTCTATAAGATATAAAATACGTGTGTAAAAAACAACTACGCCTCCGAGCCCTCAGGTGGGATCCCACTTAAAGCTAGAAATGGGCTAGAAATACATTACTCAGAAACAATTCGAGCGGACTGAATTCATTCTGCAAATACATTTTGTGTGCTCTTCATACTGTGGGTTGAGTCGGGGTAGTAAAGAAAACTAGTTTTCATGTAGGTACATTTTAAAAATACCCGTGAAAAACAAGTTCAGATATGCTCATATTTTATCAGTTCTGTATTATGAGACTGCCCAGATATAATCAGATTGAACAGATATATCCGGATAGATCCAGATTAAAATACTCCTACATTACCGATCTGATCATATCTGGGAAATCTGAAAGCGATAGATGCAATTTTGTTTTTTAGATATAAACAGATAGTTTCATATCTGATCAAATCTGAAAGTGATAGATGCAGTTTTGTTTTTTAGACACGGGCGTAGCCAGAGGGAGGGTTTTGGGGGTTCAAACCCCCCCCGAAATGTTAAGATATCAACATCAATAATATCAAAATAAGGAGAGACCAGCGGCATAACTTATTTTATTACTTATTATTACACTAATAGTGTATTTTGGATTCGCTCTCTACCACCCGCCGCCGCCCGTCGTCATTTAGGGCGTACGCTAAACCTTGCGCGGGTACACGCCGCAGGCATTGCTTCAGCGTCAGACGTGGGCTTGGGACATTATCTGGTGTATTACCTTTAAATTTTGCGGTCAGTTCTGTAATTGAAGACGCAATTATTATGTATTCGGCAGTGCTACCCGAAAGAAGTACATTGAGTCAAAAAAGTATCGGGAATGGATGATTTGTTTATGGTTCCGAATTCAAATTTTTGTTTTTTGTTGTTGTTAGATTGGCACAACTGTTTTTAATTTTGGCGCGGAGTTGCATCTGTTATTAATATAAAATACAGTGCTGTTTTTAGTTATATCACATCTAGTGTATATTGATGTCGTGGAGTATCGAAGCGTGAATAAGCAGGACACATAGCAAGGAGAACTGATGGCCGTTGGGGCGGAAAGGTTCTCGAATGGCGACCGCGTGCCGGACGTCGCTCAGTGGGTAGGCCCGCTACGAGGTGGACCGACGATCTGGTTAAGGTCGCGGGAAAACGCTGAATGCGGGCAGCACAGGACCGATCGTTGTGGAGATCCTTGGGGGAGGCCTATGTCCAGCAGTGGGCGTCGTAAGGCTGATATGATGATGATGATGAGTGTATATTGCGAATTTCATAATGGACAAAAATATCGAACAAAGAGTTTGTCTGAAATTTTGCATCACCAATAGAATTTCGTATTCGGAGTCACTGAAAATGTTACAGTAAGCTTACGGTGAATCAACTTTATCAAAAACACGTGCTTATGAGTGGAACAAAGTGTTCAAAAGCGGTCGAGATGTGATGGAAGATTTGCCTTGCTCTGGTAGGCCATCAACGTCTGCAACTGAAGTTAACATCGCAAAAGTGAAGGAAATAGTGACTGAAAATAATAATTTAACTTTAAGAGAGATAGCCGCCGAACTTTTTGTATCTCACGAGTCGATGCGTACCATTTTAAATAATCATTTGGGTATGAAACATGTTACCGCTCGGCCAGTCCCCAAGACCTGAATTTTCTCCAAAAACGATTGATCGCATGAGAGTCGCTGAGGACATGCTAGAACGAGTCAATTCCAACCCAACATTCATGAAACGCATTGTTACTGGTGACGAGACGTGTGTTTACGAGTTTGACATGCAAACTAGTCAACAAACTTCGGAGTGGCGCCTTCCAACTAAACCGAAATCGAAAAAACCACGCCAAAGTCGATCAAAAGTCAAATACATGTTGATTGTTTTCTTTGACTATCGCGGTGTTGTGCACTCGGAATTCTTGCCGGAAGGTCGAACGGTAAATAAAGAATATATTATTTGAGCGTTATGCGGCATTTAAGAAAGCAAATTCCACGAAAAAGGCCAGATTTGTGAAAAGAAAATTCTTGGATTTGCACCACGATAATGCGCCTTCGCACTAGGCCATCATTGAGAACGAATTTTTGACCAAACACTCAACAAACAGTGTTTGTTGAGTGTTTGGTCAAAAATTCGCTGGATGGTGTTTGTCAAACACCATCCAGCTTTTTTCTTAACACCTTTTTTCTTAACTCAAATTACCACTTAGTGGCACCCGTTTTCAATCGGTAGAAGACATAAAGGAGAATTCGCGGCTAGAACTGAACTGAATTCCGGAAACGGCGTTTAAAAAATGTTTTGATGAAAGGATTATTCGTTGGCGTAAGTGTATCGTTACTTAGGGAGCATACTTTTAATTAAGGTGATAAAATAAATTTGGATGAATAACAAATATTTTGTATATTATTGATCTTTTTCCGGTACTTTCTTGACAGAGTAGTACATCTGTCGTCAAAGCAGATTTTGAAGTGTGTTAAGCAGCTATGACTATCACTCCAAAATCTGCTTTGGGTGCGATCAAAAATTACATCCAAATATTAACACGTTGTTACAAATATTGGCTACCATACGGTACGGTATGGTCCATACCTGTTTCCACGGAGGACGTTTTCAAGCCTCCGAAGACTTAAAAACTACTTGCGGAACACAACGAGTGAAAACAGACTGAACGTCTTAGCTCTCATGAATATTCACTATGGGATAGAAATTGATACGAATGAAGTATAAAGAAAGAAAAGAAAGAAAGAAATAATCTTCTGTTTTTCTTTTTAAATATATCCACATATATTTAAAAAGAAAAACAGAAGATTATTTCTGTAGTACATATGTAATCAAATAAACCTTCTGTTTCTTATTTTAACATATTTTTCATATAATATATAGAGGTTGCATGCACTTTCAGTAGTTTTATTTTCTTGAACCCTCCCCCCCGAAATTAAAACCTGGCTACGCCCGTGTTTTTAGATATGAACAGATAGTTTCATATCTGATCAAATCTGAAAGCAATAGATGCAGTTTTATTTTTTAGATATGAACAGATAGTTGCATATCTAAAATCACCGAGAAATTCAGATACGAACAGTCTCATAATACAGATCTGATCCGATCTGAAAAACTTAATATCTGATCAGATCTGAATTCGTTTTTCACGGGTAGGGTTTTCACTATATTGTAGATTCGACCCTCAGCAGTACGATGGCATATTTAACTCAATTTTGGCCAATATGTGGGTTGAGTCTTTCTGCTTAACTACGTCCAATTAGTGTTCATATTTTTTTATTTTTGCAGTACTCTCAGACTCTTTATATTAGTAAAAAATTGATATTTTTTCTTGTACTAAAGACAATACGAAGGAATGATAAACGCATTTTTAAATAATAATTATAGACTTAATTACGTATCAATTAGGTGAATCATTTGTATTGTTGTATCCATCACTCGACTGTCGTTGGTGTTCTGTGGTTGCGTTACTTGTACTGTTTGAATTAATAAGTAAATGTACCTGCGTATTATAACTTAAACACATTCCGCCATTTAAGTACCGGGTAAGGTTAGGCATATGGCCCTGAAATTGATTTATAATTGATATTTTTATTGATCTGAAACTAATTAATAATCAGAATAGGTTCGATACAAAAGCATCCAATGGATTCCCAGCTTTAGCGTAAAAAAGTTACTGATTTATAAATTGGTATGTTACACCAGTACAATGGACACTGCAGTCATTATTCATTAATTTAGGGATTATCCACCAGTAAACGAATGACGTTGCATGTATTCACTGCGGCTCCGTTCTTGATGCAGTCTACCCTACTTTTTTGATGTTTAGAGCGTTATTGCTTCTATTGATTAAGTAAACCTGTTAATTATCTTTGTACTAAAACGTTTTATAAAAACAACACAAATGCGAGTCTAAAAATAAAGTTACCTATACTGTGATTGGTAATCAATAAATAGTCAATACTTTTTTTTGGATAAAACATTGAATCTACTTACTTACCGTAGATCTTAAATAAGCAGAAGCGTTTTCTGAATTATGAACTTTTACTGCGATCTTCACCCACCTTCAAAACGTGTTGATTATGCCAAAACTCTTCGGTATTTTGGAGGAGACTTTCGTCATAGAATATATAGCTTAAGCAGTAATGTATGATCGATTGAAACGAACGTACTCACACGGACGCACGCTTCGACAAGACCCCTAAGCGAACGTCGTAGTGCTGTCAGCCGCGGGCATAGAATAATTTTGCCACACGGGACGCAGGTGCCGCGTCAAAACTAGTGATCACGTTTCTTTATCTTGGTTGCTACTCGTTTAAATGAACATTGTTTTACTAAAACAAATGATTCATTCAAATATTTAATAAGGTACCTGCGGGTAACAAGAGCCGTTGTTTATCAAGGGCTACTTCTAACGGTTTGATTTTATTTTTATTACGCACACGAGTAAAGGACCATTAGGAAGGCTATTATAAGGGTTGTAGTTGAATTTAAGTCACAACGCCAAAGGAACCAAAGAGTCTCTACAAGTGGAATTAAGAAGAAAACAGCAGAAGAAGAAGGTGAACAATAAAAAAACAAAGGAAAAACACAACACTGTAGACGCCCAAGAGAAATGGTACTGCTACGCACAGAACACAATACCCCAAGGGTGTAATGAAGAGCGTTTTGCAGACATGATAAATTGCCCTTCGTGCAAAAGATGGTTTCATGAAGAATGCTTGGGCTTAACGAAAGAAGATTCTGTATTTGAATGTCCAATGTGCAATTAGAGAATTAAACACAAATTGAAATTGATGATAAAAAGACAATATAAGTCGATAGTTTATTGTGATATTTAAGAAATTTGTTCCTACTTGAAGACTGATTAACATTTAAATTTACATTTTAGGGGCCATTCATTTATTACGTAAGACTATTTTCGCTAGTTTTTGACCCCCTCCCCCCTGTTGTAAGAAAAAATAAGAATAGACCGACCCCCTCCCCCCCTGTTTCATATTTATTACATAAGAATCTAAAGGCAAAAATAAATACCGTAACATCGGGGTACTTTACCCCTAGGCGTCAACTTTGGCCCAAAACGGAAAAAAGTTTTAACTTCCCGCCACGCCGCACGTCAAGAGCTAACGATGTAGTTCGCGCTACTCATGGATAGATGGGGTATGGGGCGGGTGGATAAAACAGTTTAACGGTAACAAAGCTGATTGGTCAATTCATATTGCCAGCGACAAGTTGCTGCAAATTAACTACGCGAATTTATAATGTGCAAACTTTATCACGAAACAAATAAAGCAGGTAAGTAAAAGTGTTTGATTGTTGTCAATTGTAACAGTTATGTATCTGGGATCCGAATGTGATATAAATCAAAGAGTTTAAGACATTTATGTGACAAGTATATGATTATTAAAATTACAGTATACTTTGACTATCGTTTTCGGGTATCTTTGACCCATGGGCCAAAGTAACCCAATGATATTTTTTTGGTTTCCAAAATCGTTTTATCAGCTAAATTTACATTTTTATCTTTCAGACGGTCCAAGATGCCTTCAATTTATAAAAGGAAACCAGGAAGTCGTCGTTACATTGATTATACAAACGAACAGTTACAGCAATGTATAAGTGATGTGAGGTCTAAAACGTTGACTCAACGGGAAGCTTCATTAAAATATAATATTCCTCGCAGTACTATAAAAAATAAAATAAAGAATAAACATTTAAACAAACCTGGCCACCCGACAGTATTTACCACAGAAGAAAAACAAGCATTTGTTGCCCATACTACAGCCTTATCTGAATATGGGTTTCCAATAACGGAGGTCGACCTAAAAATTATTATAAAAAATTACTTGTCTTCACGTGGTAGACAAATCAAGCAGTTTAAAAATAATATACCTGGAACTGAATGGGTCAGAGGATTTCTTAATAGAAATAAAATACTTACTAAACGATTAGCAAATAATATAAAAAAAGCCCGAGCTACAATATCAGAACAAATTATTAAAGACTTCATTGAAAATTTGAAAGAAGAGTTGAAAGGTATTCCACCGGAGAATATCTACAACTACGACGAAAGCAATTTTACCGATGACCCCGGAAAAAAGCGAGTTATTTGTAGACGTGGCGCGAAGTATCCGGAAACTGTAGTGAATGCCACAAAAGTATGTTTCTCGGTCATGTTCTGTGGGAATGCTGCAGGAGAAACAATTCCACCATATGTCATTTTTAAAGCAGAACATTTGTGGTCCACTTGGACGGAAAATGGTCCAAAGGGAGCGGGTTATAATAGATCAAAAAGTGGCTGGATGGATAGCATCACCTTTGAGGACTGGTTTATGTCACATTTACTACCAATTTTAAAGAAAAAAGAAGGACGCAAAGTGATTATTGGTGACAACTTGTCCTCTCACATTAACAAAAATGTGTTAGAAGCGTGCTATACCAATACAATCAGCTTTATCTGCTTACCTGCAAATGCTACTCACATATTTCAGCCCCTGGACGTGGCGTACTTCAGGCCATTGAAGATAAAATGGCGACAAACTTTACTACACTGGAAAAACAGCCAACAGGGAAGAAAGCTTCCAACCCTGCCAAAAGAACAGTTTCCTACACTACTAAAAGCGGCATTGGATAATATGAATGACACCCAAATAAACCTATCAAACGGTTTTAGAAAAACGGGTATATATCCTCAAAACGTAATAGAACCTTTGAGCCGACTACCAAATCAAGATAGAATTATCGATTTGAATATGATCTCCGACGCCTTCATGCAAAATCTGACGCAAATACGAAGTAATGAAACCCCAACTCCAAAGAAACAAGTTAAAAAGAAAAAACTTGATGTTCCTGCTGGTCGTTCCATTCGCGCTGAAGATATTTTAGATCGAGAAGAAGCTGGCCCCTCGGGCTTGAGTCATTCAAGTTCCAAGAAAAAAGGGAAGAAAATTCGGAAACGTATAGTTCGTAAAAGTTCCTCCACAGAGAGCAGTGACGCAGATATAAGTCTCGCTTCATCTACTGAAGATCTCATAACGGCACGAGATCAATCTGATAATTCAGAAGACTTTTTACCATTGACGTGGCTTACAACTCGCGATCCCATGAACAGCTATGATAACATTATAGCCCAAGATGAACCTCTGGCTCATGTTTCAAAAACGGGTCCTCTGGATTATAATGCCATGAATGAAGACAAAGATAAAGAAAACCTGCCTCTGGCAAAGAAAATGAAGACCTGTACTGATAGAGACAACGTGGTAGATAACATATCTTTGCTGAAGCATGTGCAAGCGAATTCTCAGAGCCATAATGTTGGAGAAGGAGCTGTTATCGAGAAGGAACATCTGGATGGAAATAAGAACTATTGTGTCGGTGACCATGTTTTGGTTAAATGCATAGTGGTATCAAACCATAATGAATACAATCATAATCGTCTTACACAGAATAAGTTACTCCTAAGATTATAGACACACATCAATAACTTTTTACATAAACATTACTCTAACCTAACCTAACCTTACCTAAACCTACTTTGACACTATATAATATAGGAAATACTGGATAAAGTACCTTTTTTATTTTTTAGATTCAAACAACCATAATTAAAATAAAAGTTTATTATAAAATACTATTATGCGATTATACACTATGCCTAAAAACATTGTGCAAATTATATACATAAATATATACGACCTAATTATAATTTATGGCATAATTATAATTAGGTCGTATATATTTATGTACATATGTTGCTAAAAATCAATTATGAAAAAGTAATATTATGCAAAAAGTAATATGCCAAACTCGTTATGCCAAACTATTTAAAAATAAATACATTATGTCAACGAAAGAGTTTCCGAAGTTTTTATCTATATGCATCCGATCGAACCTCGGCACTTGCGCGGTTGCCCGCGCTTTTATAAAGTATCATTATAACTTTGCGTAATTTTGTGATCTTACGTAAGAACTATTGAGAGCCCCTCCCATCCCCTTGTAAGAAAAAATAAGACATGGTCGACCCCCTCCCCCCCTAAATTGTCTTACGTAACAAATGAATGGCCCCTTATTTACTGTAGCTTACTTACACGAAGAACATTGTTATTTATGTGGTTTTTTATTAAACTTTACTAATTTGTCGATTACAGCATTTACAGCATTAAATAAGAAAAAGACACTCAAAGTATTAAGTGAAACTATTTTCAATTTTTCATAAGTTGAGGTCCACAGAATTTGTTGAACTTTTCTTTGTGTCTTTATTATTTTTTTATTTAAAGGAAATTATACTTTGTTGAGAGATAATTCTTTTAATTTGTTGTTGGGAAAAATCTTTTTTCACAGTTTATTTGTTTGTTTGGTTTATTAAGGTCCATTACTATTTTTCTTGTTGATTTATGTGTATACGATAATGTGATTTCATGCCAAATGATAGTATAAGCTATAGGGTGCTAAAAATATTGTGTCTACTTTGGTTATCCCACTAAGTATTGACTCGAGACGAGATCATGGTCTCTATTAAACTGCGTATGTTTAATAAGGGCCATAGAAAAGGTTTTAAAAATGTTTATTTTGAAGCGAAATTTGACAAGCTTAGACAAAAAATGTACTAAGTTATGTTGCTGTTCACGACGAAACGATTCGTTTATCCGTATAATAGCACCTATAATGTGAATTAAGTAATTCATAAATGATTAATGTGAAGCTCTGAAAATAGTGTAGTTCAAAACGCATGTTCGCAGATAGCAGGACTTGCTCCTTATAGGTGCGCCAATAGGACGATCGCATTTCTTCCTTTCGTCAAGTGTGTTTTACGAGATTAAGAATAGTTTATTTTAGTTACGTAATAATGTCTAGATTGTAGTATATTTCTCTCTAGTTAACCTTTATTAATAAAAATATGATGAATGGCCTACTTATTAACCTGAAATACATAGAAACATCCCGCTCGCCTTCCGCTATGCGACTGCGGACGACAGAAAGTTCGGGTTTCATCACGCTCACCTCTTGAGGGCGCGTGGGTTGCGGGCTGAGCCGAGGGCTCTTGCCCGGGCGTCTTCTCTTTGGCTCCCATAGCCAAAGGTCTCTAGGTGCCGCTGGACAGCGGCCGTCGTAATGACGAAGTGGAAAGTGGCAGGCCCACTATTGCTGCAACTAATTCGATGCGCAGTCGCTAGTTGCCAGCCTTTGTTTTTACAACTTTTTTAAAATTAATATTGTAACGAAATAACCCATCTTGGTGTTAAGATGTTACCGCTCCGCCCCTTCGGCGTTATGCCCTCGCGGGGGGGACCGATGCGCGACCCTCGGCGCGGTCTGCATACCGGGTGAGACCCCCCGTGAGGGGGGAGGCCCAGGTAGCGCCAGCGAGCGGGTGCGGCTAATACGGTCGGGGGATGGGGGTTGATTTTCAGGTGGAGGGGTAGTGGGGGGGGAGTCATGATGGGACACGGAGGGTGTGCGGTTGTACGTGGGCTCGCATCTGTGTGGGGGGCGGCGGTATTTGTAAGGCGGGTCGGCTGGCTGTTTCGGAGCGATGCGATGTAAGTGGGCGTGGACGCTGCTGTCTGCGCGGTCGAACATCCGTTCCTTAAGTTGCTCTATGACGTCATCAAGCGGCGCGATACGGAGGTCGCGCGCGATGACGTCATTGCGTACATATCTCTTGGCGCCGGCTATGATTCGTGCCGCTTTGTTCTGGACCGCTTGGAGCCTCCTGCGTTGCGTCTGTGAACATAGATGGTACCATGCGGGCGCGGCGTATGTTAGCACCGGCCGCAGGTATTGTTTAAAGATATTTACTTTAGTGCGCCTGGGGAGATTGGAGTTAAAAAGATGGTAAAACTCTCCTCGCACTCGGTGGCCGGCTGCAGTTACTTGGTCGAGGTGGGCGACCATGTGGAGGTTACGGTCCAGTGTAACCCCCAGGTACTTCACAGACTGCTGCCACGCAATCTGTTGTCCAAGTAATTTGAGTGGTGGTGGTGGCTTCTTGGTTGTGGTGAGGAGGGCAGCGGTCTTGCCCACGTTGATGGCGATACGCCATCTGGCGAGCCAGTCGGGCAGGAGGTCCAGTTGCCGCTGCATCCTGGTCGCTGCTGGTTTGGGCCATGCGGACGAGGTATAGTATGCGCTATCGTCTGCGAAGAGCGCAAGCTCAACTCTTGCCTCCCAGTCCCGTAGTAGCGGATTTAGTGACGGGATGTCATTCGTGTAGAGGCCGTATAGCAGTGGAGAGAGCACGCTGCCCTGCGGCACGCCGGCCTTGATGGAGTGAGTGGCGGAGGTGGCTGATTCCACCGACACGTAGAAGCTTCTCCTACTGAGGTAGTCAGCTACGAGGTGTATGAGCGCTGGAGGGAAGCTGGCGGTGTGCAGTTTGTGGATATGACCGGGGTGCCAAACCCGGTCGAAAGCTTTCTCGACATCCAAGAAAACTGCCACTGTGCAGTGTCCTCTATTAAGGGCCGTAGTGAGGTGGTGCAGGAGTCGCGTCAGTTGCAGCGGGGTGGAGTGTTCACTACGAAACCCGTACTGCTCCTCGCGTGGGTGGTAGAATGGCTTCAGTCTTCTGAGCAGGAGTCTTTCATAGAGTTTGGCCAGATGATTTAAAAGGGTGATGGGCCTGTAGTTGGTAACTTGACGTCTATCCTTCCCTCCCTTGGGGATCATAATAACCTTCCCCGTTTTCCATTGAGAGGGAAAGTAGTGTAGTCGGAGCGAGGCGTTGAATATCCGCGTCCAGGATGCGAGTGCGCGTCTAGGCAGCTCGATGATGGCCGCAGGGGGCAGGTTGTCCGGACCCGGGGCCTTCCGTCTGTTGAGGTTGGCTGCCATCCTTTTCACCTCCGTAGGCGAGATGTAAGAGCTGCCCGGGAGAGGGGCGGGGGGCGAACCAAGTAGACAACCGACCTCCTCTTCGATGCGGTTGTGGTGATCGGTTGCGCTGGGGTCTGCAGGGTGGGGTGTAAACTGCTCCTGCAGGTGCGTGGCGAGAAGGGTCGCCCTGTCTTGGGCTGCATATCTGCGCCTGCCCAGCTCGTCCAGCAGGGGGCAGGGGGGCGCTTGAGGTTTGGTGACCCTCTTGATTAGGCGATGTAGTGAGGCCGGGTGTTCGGATGCTCTGGTCAGGGCCGCGTCCCATGAGTCACCCCTCCACACTTGTACCAGGCGGGTGACCTCGGCGGTCAGTCTGTTGACTTCAGTCTTGAGTCGGGGACATCTTACGCTCGCCCACAGTTTTAGTAGGGCGTTCTTGCGCTTGATTTTGTCCCGTATATAAATGGGTAGAGGGACGCGCTTGTAGCTCGGCCTTTCCTTTGTATTGTTGTTTAAGGCCCGAGTCATCTCCTCCGTCATGAGTTTGATAGAGTTGTCGATGTCTTCGGGCGACAAAAGAGGGCCGACGGAAGGTAGGCTTGATATTTCGCGCTTGTAGGCTTCCCAGTCCGTGGAGTGGCGGGGCGGTGGCAGAGAGACGCCGCTAGTTGCGATACCTAGCGTAATCAATATGAGTTGATGGTTTGTACTAACTTCGTGGAGTACTTCTATAGTTAGGGGCGATCTTATGTTCCTATATACTGCGATATCGATTACGTCAGGCATGTGGTCGGGGACGGTGGGTATATGCGTAGGCTCTGGCGGCCCCGCGGCTTCTATCTCGCGGGCCAACAGCGCGTCCAGCAAGCGTCGTCCGGGCAGGTTACACTTAGTTGAGCCCCACGCTGTGTGCTTGGCGTTCAAGTCGCCCACGACTATGGTGGGAGTGTGGTCGGTAAATACCTTGTCTAGGTCTTCAGCGTCAATCGAGTCTCCGGGGGGTCTGTAGGCGGCGAACAGCTTGATCTCGGTTCCGCCCACCTCGATGGCCACACCCGTGGTCCGAATCCGAATCCGACCGGAGATGAAGTCGGCCCAGGGAAGCTCGCAGTGCGGTATGCCCTTGCGCACTAGGGCTGCCGTTCCTCTATAGGCGATGCCTTCCGGGGAGATCTCATCACGGCGGTAGATGTGGTAGTTGGGGAGAGCGAGTCTGGTTTTGGGTGATAGGCAGGTCTCACCCAGAAGTATGATGTGGAGGTCCTGGTCTTATGCGAGGAGACGAAGCTCGTTGATGCGGCCCCTTATTCCTCCCGGGTTCCAGTAGGCCACTCTGAGTATTCCTGGGTTGCTCCCTGGGTGACCCAGTTCATGGCCCCCATGATCGCTGCGCACGGGTCGCATCCCCGGGCGATGTTGGTGAGGATGCCCTGCAGCAGTTGTAGTAGAAGCTGGAGGAATGGGGTTGGTATGCTGGTGGGATGAGGTAGTGGGTAGCCCCATTGAGTTTGGGGGCACGGAATCAGATGGGGTCGCGGCGTTGGTGGGCCGCTGGGGCGGTATGGGGGGCGTTGAGGCAATGGCTTGAACGCCGAAGGACGTGGTGTTTGCGCGGGAGTCGAGTGGTCCCGGACGAGGCGTGGGTCCGGGCGAGGGGCCCATGGACGTTGCTGGGTAAGGGGTGGAGGGGGGGGCACCTGAGATGTGGTGCTCCTTGGTGGTTGGGGGTGAAGATGAGATGGTAGTGGTGCCCCCCCTTGGTGAAAACCCGTCTGAGTGGCGGGGGGGGGGGGGAATAGGAGCGGGGGCCGGGGTTGAAGTTGCCCGTGGAGTTGTAGGCGGTACTGCACTACCGCGGCGGCCACGACGGCGGCGGCGGCGTCTCGACGATGTCGGCGCTCCCCGAGCGACAGGCGGGTTGGCAGGGGGCGCTAGTGTTGCGCCCTGCTGCGTGTCTCGCATGTCGGCGCTGCGCGGCTGATAGGCCGAACGCGCGGGGCGCGAGGAGGGCGCGGGGGGGGGCGGTGGCGGTGGCACGGTTGGGGTCATCTGGGATCGGTGGCTGGGTGCGGGCTCCGGCCCGACGAGCTGCTGCTAGAAATGCTTTACAGCGACGGTCATTCGCGGTGTGCGCCGCTGAGCAGTTGGCGCAGGTGGGGGGGGCGGCGCGGTCGCGTGGGCAGTCCGCTGCCGCGTGGGCCCCCGCACATCGAGCTGTGGCCGAAGGCTTGGCATCTGTGGCACTGAGAGGGGCCACTCCTGGGTTTCCAAGCCTCGATGACAACACCCGGCATGCCTAGTATTTCGTCGATAGAGAATAGGCGAGTCTGTTCGTCTCTATTTAGGTGCGGTAATTGTGCAAAGAAAATGCAGCCTGGTCTGCCGCGCTTACCTTTGATACTCCTTATGAGGCTGACTTCGAAGGACATCTCCTCGAGAGCCTCCTTTATTCGAGCTGGGTTGGAGTCGGCAGGGATGCCCCGGATTGCCACTTTAGTCGGCTTGTCTTCTTCCGGCGCGTAGCAGAACCAGGTTATCTGCGGGTTGTTGGCACTCGCTTCTACGAAGTAGCGTTGCGTTAATCGGAACTCTTCCTCAGTGGTAGGCATAAAGCGCACTCCATTGCCCAAGGGACGCGCATTTGGGGTGCGACCCAGTTCGCGCTTGAGCGCTAAAAGGTGTGTTGGCCAATCGGGCAGGCTCTCAACCACGATAGGTGGGTATCCACGTAGGCGAGGCTGGGCTGGCTCCGTAGCTGCACTCGGGTGGGATGGCACTGGCGGTGAAGAGGCAGCGGCTTGAGCGTACGAGCGGGATGCGCCGGGGCTCGTCGCTAGCGAAGGCATCCCGGCGTACTCCGTTGAGTCGTGGGAAGGCGGGAGAGGACTAATAAGTCCTTCCATCCCGCCTAAGGCGTCAATATAGGTGTCAGGTGATGGTGGGCGGGCGGCACTCGAGGCGCTCGCTCCCGCAAATGACGATAAATCGAGGCAGGGGCGCTTCTCGTCGCCTCCGGGCAGACTGTCGTCGTCGATTTCTGGTCCGCGAGTTCCCTTCGACGTGCTGGGGCGAGGTTGTTCAACAACCTGCCTTTCAGTTGGCGTCAGGACGCGGCTTGAGGAGGGCCCAGGGGCCGACATGTCGGCGGAGCTGGGCGAGTTTGATCTCCGGGGATCCGGGGGTTTGGACGGGGGGGGATTATTGATATTCATAGAATATCAATAAACGGTGAGGTAGATGTGAAAAAAAAAAAAATGGAAGGGGGAATCAGTGAGTGGTAGGGGCAGTGGTGGGGGAAGTGTGGTTGTGGTAGGAGGTGGAGGGAATGGCGTAACTCCGGGGAAGCACTTGGTATTTTACGCACAAGTAAAACGTAGTGCTTTAATAAGCAACACTGGACAGGCACACAACACTTGTAGCGTCAATTTCGCGAAAATAGTCACTGTCTATATTGCTTAGGCGGCACTGCACACGGCACACGCGAGCACGGGGCGCGGAGCGCGGGGTGCGGGCGCGGTGCGTGGAGCGCGGTGGGGACGAGTAGCGGCGGAAACGCACGACGGAAGCCGGTCGGGCTCGACGCGAGACAGCGGAGCGGACACAACCGGTTCGGACGAAGGCGCACGACGAACTCGGGACGACAGAGGCGAGCGGGGCAGTTTATATATGACCGAGGCGGGAGGCGAGGTAGAATAAAAGGGCGCCCGCGCCGAGAGCGGCGCCACTCTCTTCCCGCTCCAGTGATGTCATATCTACCAACTTTTTGGTAGATCTACCAATTTTCACTTCAGTCTACCTATCTACCACCTTAGACCTAAAAACTACCTATTTTTTTAATTAGTTTTACATATCAACACATTTGAATTATTTTTATATCGACGAGGGACGTTGCGATGTGTTGCGTGAGCCATGCGACGATGCGTCAAGCATACATAGAGTCCAGGCTATAAACCACAAAAAAAAAACGTCAGCAACAGCTCGTCGTTCGCGCCATTTCACGCCCATAGACAGTATTATTCTGTTCTGCAGGGTTCCCAACTTAGGGGTTTCCCCCTAAATGTAAGGGGTAAATAAGTGAGACGGGGTTTTTTTAGGGGTGTTTTACGTTTAGGGTTATTTTTAGGGGTTTTGTGAACCTTCATATTTTATTTATCGAGAAAAAAAAATTAAAGTATAGGCCCTGGGACACTCTTAACTAGCTAATCAAATTTATTTTTTACCTAGCGACCTCGGACTTAGTGACATCTAGTGTACTTAAAATCCAAGTACAGTACTTGGAATTTTCAATCAAAATGGTGGATATAATGATCTTGTACAATATTCAACCCATCTCCTAAAATCTTAGGCTTATTCAAAGTCAACATATATGACTTTATAAAATCTGATTCGTCAGAAGAAAATAAAATAATATTTGACGTAATAAATATAATTTATTTTAATAAATAAAAAAGTTAACAAAATTATATCATACAATTTATTTTTAGGGGGATTTCCAAGTAATTAGGGCAATTTTAGGGGTTTTTGAATTTAATTTAGGGTGAAATATTTTTAAGAGTTGGTAACACTGCTGTTCTGTGTCCTATTCCCGGTTGGTTTGTTGCGGAATCAATGGTGAATCTTTGCTCCTGTTTTGTGTTGTTTTGTTGTTAAAACTAAATAACTACGTATTAACAGTGCTGATTGCTGTTTGTTCATATTGGATTCTGACAGCAGCAAAAGCGATGCACAGAGTTCTAGGTTAGGAACTCCGCCACGAAAAGCTAGAAGAAGGCACTATGACCAAAAATATTCGAAATTATGGGAGAATGACAAGGAATTTGCAGGTTGCATTTGCAGGTACTTCAAGAAAGTACCAAGGGTGAAGGATATTTCTATTGCAATCAGGTGTGATCTTAAGTGTGCTGGTGGAAGACTTAAAGTTTTTCAATAAAATTATGTATAATTTCCAAAAATAAACATTTTAAGAACAGTTCATGCATTTTTAATCTTGAAAAATCTTCTAAATTGAGGTGGTAGATCTACCAATTTTGCATTTTACATTCTACCAACTTCTACCAACATTTGGCACATAATCTACTAATTTTCTAAAATTCGGGTTGGCAACACTGTCCCGCTCTCCCTATGATGAATATTGTATGCTATTATAGTAAGTATAAATAATATTAACTAGAAAATAAGTCGTAATCATAAGAAAATGTATAAATAATGACATAAATAAAGGCGAAAGCACTTGCGGGGGTGAGGTTCGGAGGTCCAAAATGGGTTGCCCCACCTTGGATGGGTCACCCGAAAATATCGAATAAAAGACGGGCTCAAATAGAAGAAACCTGAAGCCTCCGAACCTCACTGCAAGCTTAAGAAAATCAGCGACTTTTCCTTGCCGAAGCTACCCTGCTGACGTCACCATCCCTACGGCACCATCCGACATTACCATCGTCCATCACCACCCAAGTTATACAGTCCACCCTAGTGGGGTCTGTGCCCCACAGTTGCTAAAATAATAAATATTCTCCTGATTATTCATGTTTTATGGTTATCAATTATTTTACATTAATATGTAATTTTGAATGATGATTATTCAAAATTACCAAAAATTATGAAAATTTAATCAGTATCTTAGTATTATCAATAAATACCGAAATGATGGATCAAACTGATGAAATAATGACCGTGAACCTTCCTATAAAAGTTTTATTAGATTGGGTTGGGTAGAAATTACCTACGTAAGCAATCTGACACTGCCCTTCTGATATATTAAAGTATATTTGTTTCAATTTAATTGTGAGCACAAATACAGCAATTAATTTAATTCAATTCAACTTTTGGGGCAGGAATTTTCTTAATCTCAATTCAATACATAACCCAAATATCTCTAATAGATGTGTAGGAGAGGAGATCTCTCGCACAAGACCGACTTGTGCAATTTAAACAATGACTGAGTATGGGGTCGCGTCGTTTTGAAATTATTAGGAACTTTTTAAATAAACAACCCTTTTTGAATTAAAAACCGTCCGAAATAGAACTTTTGTAATTAGGTAGCAACGCTGTACACACAAAGTTAAGCCCTTAATTACTTTTCTCTATTAAGCACTTCATCATTCATTGTAGGTACTTTGCGTAGCCGTATACTTTGTGACTGTCTGTATTGTACTCATAAACTGTACCTATCCGCCACACCACAGATGAGTTTTTTTTTGACGTGACAACGTCTTATAAATTGGTTTGCCGGGTGACACTTCAAGAAACTGCGTTACGCTCCGCTCACGTTATGCGCTCACAATGAGAGCGAGTGAGAGGCACGCGTCCCTTCCACTCGGGCATGGTTAGCCCGCCTAAGAGCGAGAGAGACAGACATAAAAAGTGGAAGGGACGCGTGCCTATAAATTAATATTTTAAATATAATTCTTTGTATAAATAAATGTTTTAAATTGTTACTATTATTTCATCCTTCTTCCTACTATACGAATGAATATTCACATTTAAATTATTTTACCACTCAAAGTCGTTGTCACGTAAAACTTTCGCCCGTATACCGACTTTACAGGCAACCAATTTTTTTTTTGTCGTGCATCGTGTCTATGTTATGTAGTTTCATAATCTGTGCTTTAATCTTCGAACCAGTGTTGCCAATTTAGCAAATTTTATGCTAGATTTGGCATATTTTTATGTTGTTTAGCATTTTTATAAGTTATTTAGCAAATAGCATATTTTTTGGCATATAAAATAATTATGAATAACAAGTTCACTTTCCTTTTTTAAGTCCAAATACTTCAAAAATATATATAAAATATACTGTAATTATCATTTGTTTTTTATTGTTGATGTACTTCTTTTAGTTGGATAGGGCATCACCAACGAATACAGACGTTCATAGAAGCCTCATTAGTATTTAAAGTCTGAGGCAAAATGGTTGCGTTCAAATCTGTAGTTCTGCCTCCGACCACCGATGGCGCTGCTGGAAATTGCCAGTCAAAAAAATATCAAAATTATTTCAAATGGATGGCGCGTGCATGCCTTGAAACTGAAAAATCTGACAAAAGCGCAGATATCTGACCTAGAAATAGAGGTATCTGCAAAAATATGGCGCCAAGTACACGTTTAACCTCTATCTTTTTCTCAACATGCCGATGGATTTCCACATTTTCGGCAGAACTTGGGTGGATGAAGTCCAAAAATATTTTAAATCTGAAAAATGCGCTTAGGGATGGAAGAATTTTTATACGAAAAATATTTAATGATTTTTTACGTGAGTGCAATAATCTATAGGAAAATGATCATGAAACAATGTACTGGCCCGTTTTTTTTTTTAATTTAATTACATTTTTTTATTATTGTAGTATTTCAAAAATTGGACCAAGCTCATTTTTTTCTTATCATTTTCCTGGAGATCATCACATTCACGTAAAAAATCATTAAATATTTTTCGTATAAAAATTCTTAGAACTACAGATTTGAACGCAACCATTTTGCCTCAGACTTTAAATACTAATGAGGCTTCTATGAACGTCTGTATTCGTTGGGCATCACTGTCTGATATTTGATGATGGTGCCAACTTAACGGCAAGGGTAACCTTTACGTCAAACGCTCTCAAGCGTGTTTCGGGGATTCCCCAACAAATCTAATTCAATATACCATAGACAAATAGCATTCTTTCACTCCCTCCTTCCTTTACGAAAGAAGCGAGATAGATTGTAAGTACTATACCGCGATTACCGCGTATTCACGTATTTACTGTCACTGTAAATGAAAGAAAGTTTAAAAGTTTTACGTGCATTATTAATTAATTGCTTGATAGTCGTTTCGTTAATATGCCGCCTAAATACAGTCAGTATTACTGGTCTGAGTGGGAGCAAATGCTGGATTTCAAGGATTGGTTACAGCCTGTCGAAGATGATACGACGAAGGCCTATTGTAAGTACTGCAAGTGCGAGATGATTGCAAAAGTCCATTGTTTAAAGTTACATATTTTGTCAATAAAGCATAAGAAAGCTATAGAACCAGTAAAAAGTCAAAGAACAATTAATTTTCCCAAAGTTAAAAAAGATCTAAATACACAGAGAGCAGAATCTTCACTAGCGATGTTTGTGTGCACGCATTGTTCGATTATGGCTGTCGATCATTTATCAGACTTATGTAAACACCGATTCGGTGATAGCAAAAGTGGAGACTTACGAGTCCATCGTACAAAATGCACAAATATTATAAAAAATGTTTTGGCGCCTCATTTTTTTGAAGAAATTGTGTCAGATTTGGGAGACCAAGAGTACAGTCTCTTGCTCGATGAGTCCACGGATATTTCTGTAAGCAAAATGTTGGGAGTATCGATCAGATATTTCAGCCGATCTTTAAAAACAATAATATCCACATTTTTGGGGTTGGTCGAGATTGAAGATGGCACTGCAAACAGCATAGTCAACGGTATTAAAGGATTATTGTTAGTTTTGAATATTGAAATAAAAAAAATGATCGGTATTGGCCTCAGAGTAAACAGGACTGGAGTAGCCATTAGTCAATATCTCGTACATATTTTTCTGCCATTTTTTGCGGGGGGTGAGGTTACTACTACATTCAATGCCAGCACACAGGAACAAAAACTCTGCGTGTTTACAAACGCACACATGCATAATACGACAAACATATTTAAAATACACGCACACGTGCTTAAAATAGTGTGTTAACGTTCTATTCAAACACACGAATGTCATTGTGTGAGAAGTGACATGACATAGCACGAGAATATCGATATCGATAAATCAGTTTCGTTCAATGAATGAATTTATTAACTTTGCGTTAGTATTCCTACAAATACAAATTGAAACTTGATAGTTTATTGCATTTAAAAGATATTTACAATAGGTGTTATTATATATATAGAATTCACTGTGGACCCTTTTGCGTATACCCATAATGGAAAGGAGGAACTCTGAAACATTATTTTTAACAAAGCGATAGTGAATATAGTTATATTTCTCAGATTTTTACTTTGACCGATTGATTATTTGTATTTTTTTGCGATTTGCTTACATCACTTTTTGCAGGTATTTCCTTTTCAACTTATTTTTTAACCTAAAATTAATACATTTAAATGTAATAAACTAAAACTGTTATAATATTACATGTTAATATCTATTTGAAGCATAACTAGTTATATAATAAACTAAGAGGATCATTCAAGAATAACGTTGGCACAGCATGGGCAACTAATCTTCTTCTATTGTTAGATAATTTTTGAAACTGAGACGGCTCAATATGTATGGAATATATAGTACTTGTTCTTGAAGATGCCCAAGATGCCCTATTACCTATTACAAGCATGAATCCATTTTTTTCGTATGCTGTATTCTTTAGGAAAACTGAATATGAAAAATTAGATGTTTCCGGGCATATCAAAGCTTAAAGTATAAATACCAACAATTAGTATACCGCCTAGGGGCAGAGTATATTTGCCTGAACTACACATACCGATCATTTCTAATTTTAATACTGCAATACTATCTTCCAATAGCTTTCATTTATGTACAAATGACTTTTGGTACCACATACCTTACTCCTAGTATCTTGAAGTATTGCAGTTGGACAAGCCGGTTTTTAAAAGGAGCTATAAATGCTACAATATTAATAAAAAACTTAACTTAAATGTTGACGATGACATTTAGCTATTACCATACTAAAATGTCATCAAAATCCGTCGCGTAGTTTTTGGGTGATGCGTGCTCAAACATACATACAGACAGACAAAATGTTTAAAAATTAGTGATTTCGCTTCCTCTACTCTCATTACTAGCCATTTGGTTTAAGGTGGACTTGACCTGTTTTATTCTATATCTTTACAGTTTTATTCTCGTATGTATAATATCGCAGGTAAATAGTATAATTCCGCACTTTACATACGGCGTCATCAGTTCAAAATCACATACCTTATTCTTATTTGAAATCATCATTAATACCTGGTAATAATTACTGAAACAAACTGTAATTTATCAAAGCTGTGTTTTATTATCGTTAAGAAAAAGAACTAAGAAAAGGGTATGTGTTTTTTAAACTGATGACGCCGAATGTAAACTGCGGAATTATACAATTTCCCTGCGACATACAGATTTAAATTAAAAATACATATTTCCAATTTAAGTATGTTACTTGCATTCATTCATTCATTACTCACTCGTAAAATCACAATATCGATGAAGTTGACATCACTATTGTGCAAATTAATATTGTACAAATTAATAAGGGTTGCTGATTACAAAATAAAAACAATTTGTCCTGTGGCTCGAAAAAAAATTTTGGTTTCTCGGAAATGATCGGGTGTGCTGGTTAGACGATGGTACCCTTTTAACCGTGTCTTTTTTATGAAGTCAGGGACACTGGAAGTATATACAGCATTAGTACTCTTAATGTTTATGAGCGCCGCCCAGCATGAATAAAAGGACAAATAGTTTGATTATTATTTTAATTAATTATTTTATTTATTATTTTATATTTCCATGTTGTGTGGCAAAGAATAGGCTTCAAGCAGCCGCAAAAGTGTAGGTATGTACTTAATACTAAACTAAAAATAAACACGCAACGTACATTGTTAAAACGAAATTATAATTGGTAATTAATTAATACAAAATTACAGTTATTTATTACCAACAAACTTTTTCTAATTTTTGTCTTAATTAATTGAAATGCGATAATGGTCAACCCTAGGTAGTCTCGTGGGGAGTGCAGCCGTGACGTCATCAAACGAACTTTGAGCGCGAAATTTGAAATTGTATCTGCTAAAACATGAAATTATGAATTAAATAATAGTCAAAACCTAAAAATTATGCTTACAAATGAAAGGTGACACCATCTTTTTGCATACTAGATATTTTCGAATTTTTTTTACAGTAGAAAACAGCACAGGCAGGCATTTTCGTGGGAGCTCTGCACGGTAAGACGTTCTGATTATTGTGGTTTTAAAATGGCGGCTCAACTAGTTTTATATAACGCACAGGATTCCGATGCTTGTGCATTTGGCAGAGGGGTAATGTTAGGCAAAGGCTACTCCAGTCCTGTTTACTCTGAGGTATTGGCACAGATAATGCTACGGTGATGACAGGCACTAACAAAGGAGTACATGCCCTATTAAAAAATGAAACTGGTAATGATAATTTGGTATTAGTTCGCTGCGTGTGCCATTCATTACAGTTGGCTTTATCGCATGCTTCGGAAGAAACTCTACCACGGAATGTTGAATTTCTAATAAGAGAAACCTACAATTGGTTTAGTCATTCTTCGAACCGTCGACTATATTACAAAAATATCTACCAAACAATTAACTGTGGCTCCGAACCATTGTTAATTCCACAGATGTGCAACACCCGATGGATATCAATTGAACCAGCAGTCAACCGTATTCTGGAGCAATGGGTGGAATTAAAACTCCTGTTTGAAGTTGCTAGGCGCGATAACCACTGCTATATGGCAGAAACACTATACTCCATGTATAATGATCCTGTGAATCATTTGTATTTATTGTATTTAAAACCTATTTTGGAGGAAGTCCAAGCTGTGAACAAGCTATTTGAAAGCAACAATATTGACCCAACAAAACTTTACAAAGATTTGTGTGCCTTAGTTCAATCTACAAGTCGGCGTATTTTGAACCCAACTGCGAGAGTCGATATTTTTACACAAAATATAGAAAGTTATTTGGATCCGAAACCGTACATGGGATATGCTTTTGAAACAAAATTACGGGAATACAACCTTCAACCTGAAGTGGAAAATAATTTACGTCAACGTTGCCTGAATTTCACACTGAAACTTGTATCAGAGCTGCGTTTTAGATTACCAATTAATTTTAATATACTTGAGAAAGTATCTTTATTTTCAGTAGAAGAAACTTTAAAAGCAGTCAAGCCTTCTCTAATCGATATTGCCCAAGAATTCCAAGTGGATGCAGCTACAATGGATAGGCTCATGTCTCAATGGAGAAACATAGTGCACATTAAATGGGAACGCACATCTTCCACTGTAGAATTCTGGAATGAAGTAATTGATTACAAAGATGCAGCTGGTAATAACCCCTTTGCAGATTTATCTCAGTTAGCAATATCATTATTATCACTACCTCATTCCAACGCAGAAATTGAACGCGTTTTCAGCCAAATGAATATAGTCAAAACTAAACTTCGCAACCGTTTGTCGATAAAAACTTTAAATGCCATTCTATACGTCAGATTCGGCCTAAAGAGGGCAGGGAAATGCTGCTATTCTTACACAGTTCCGGATAACGTACTGCGCTCTATAGGTACCAAGGAGAGTTATAGTCTTGAGAATAAGGCTTCCACGTCTACATGCACATCAGCTGCCGAGCCTGCCGATGAAGACGAAGATATTAACATTTCATTTAGTAACATAGTCGATTAAAACGTAGAATAAATCAAAATTTTGTTGATTAATAAACATTTAAAATTAAACGTTTTATTTGACATTGAAAAATGTTAGCTTATTTTCTGGCAATATTATAAAGCAATTAGCATAATTTTGGCAAAATTTTAACATCAGTTTAGCAAGTTTTAGATTCACCTTGTTGGCAACACTGCTTCGAACCGCCGCTATTTCAGAAGTTTCAATAATTCATCATCATCTATTGAAGGAATTTAAACTACGAAAGAATCTAAAAAATCGAGGATACTGAAGCCATGGATACGGCAAGCACTCCCGTAGTAGCTGCTGCTGCGGGCAAAATATGCAAAGTACCGAACAACCGTGTAGGTCGCGGTGTACCATTTATCACGGATGCCTATACCAAAAAATGCTCCTGTTATCGAGAGAAAACTATCGTGTTTTGCCGTGCTTGCGGCTATTATTGCAATGGACGCATCCGACTGAAGTGTGAAGAGCATCCGAGGGTAAATAATATGTTTTTTAATATTCTAGAAACTTCCTTTAAAATGAAAATGGTAGGGTAAAACTTTAAATTATATCTTTCTAGGTACTTTAGCTGGTTTAAAACTTTAGACAATGTCAAAATATAATGTATTATATGTCAATTCAGAATCAGTCTGATTTATTTTCAAAAAGTAGGTATTAACAAAAAAACATAATTGTAGGAATACATATTCACAGGAAAGAAAATACTTTTAAGTGAGGTAGCCAACAAAATAATAATAAGGGTATGATTGTCTTCAGGTAACTTTCCTCTTGGATATCTCTGACTGCCCACGCTGCAACTCCTCAGCATTTTTGGATGAATACTTCAGAAATGCTTAAAAATAAGTATTAATTTTTTTGTTTCTCTTTATTATTTTAATAATTATGTGAGAGCCATACAAAGAATTAATGCCATTAAATAATATGATAATATACACATAAATTTTGTGTCTTATTATCAAAATATGTTAAAGAGTGTTAATCCCTAATGTGGCCCCAGATTATGATTAATTTTATTAGATGTTTTTTCCATTACTCAAATTGTATTTGAGAGACAAAAGATGCTACTTTTGTTCATAGGTAATTGCATTGATTGCTAATACTTCTTTTTTTCTTTTTCTTTTAAATTACTTTGTGTTGTCTTGACAAAGTATAGAGTTATTTAATCAGTAAACATATAAGTTTTTTTGTAAAAACTTACTATGTTTTCTATTCCTGTTTGTTAAGACCAACTTTATATACATTACAAATATTATAGTTAAGTACTGTTACACAAGTAATTTATAAAAATACCTGTAGTTAATATAAAATATGACTATTAAATATTTTTTGTACTAGATTATATATGATTTTTATTTATAAATTCTTATTCTTTTTCAGAACTAGTTATTGCAAATGTTATTGTAGAGAATGGTTATTAATATTGTTATAATAATTAGATCAAGCTACCACAGTTTATAGCTGTGCCTATTGACTATAGCTGTACAGCCTTAATTTTGTTTAATACGGATGTTACTATGGTATCTAATACATTTTCATATAATAAACTCTGATATTTTATATCCGTAAAATAGTTATGTTTCTTATATTCTCACCAATTAGTCTAGTCGAAAGTAGGCACTATAAGGTAATGGATAGACTTAAATATATCATACATATATATGTCATATTTATAGAAATATATACTACTTAGGTACAGAAGTTTGTATTCATCACACAAACATCTGCCCCTTCCAGGGCTTGAACCCGGGACCGTTGGTGCGAAAGGCAGGTTGTGTCCAGCATTGACCTATAACTAAGACAGTTCCTTGAGTATTTAACCGATACAAAACTTGCAGAAGTAAACTAGCTGTTAGATTTCTCAAGCTGTAAAAAAAAGGTAAGGCTTTCAAATAAACAATTCTTTATTGACTAACTTTTTACAATAAACTAACATTAAATTATCAATATTAACTAAATGGAGAACCAACTTGGGATATCTGTTCTATCCTTATTGCGATCTATATAATTCTTGAAACTTTTTTTAGCTTCATCTAAAGACTTCAGATCCTCATCATCTTTATCTTTAATTTTTTCAAATATGTTTGGGAATTCAAAGTTCATGTCCTTAGGCTGAAAAGGTATTAGCTAAGAATAAAAAATAATATTTATGGATCATTTTCACAGCTAGGCAGTGTTAAAGTTTTTAACTCATAGCATTGTAACAATAATTGTAATCTTTGTTATTTTTAAGTAATTACAAATACACATTTAATGATAAACAGAAATAGGGGGTTAAGAAATCTGTTAAATTTTCTAGTACTTAAAAAGTTGACTATAGTAATTATTAACTTAAAAACCAGATAGATTTTGAGTTGGTAGTTCTTACCAGAGTGACAAACGCGAGTTTTCTGTCATCGTCTTTGACTATATATCCTTTCCCAACATCCTTTTTAAATTTTCCCAGAGATATTTTAGTTCTAACATCAATCACAGGAACACTGTATATCTTTTCTAAATAATTTTTTATATCGTATTTCGTCATTTCCATGGAACATTGAAAAAGAACAATATTGGGAAGCTGTTTTGGTGGAGGTCTTATTAATTTCATCCAAAAGTTTGGCAAAAATATTCGTAGTTGTGGGTTGCCTCGTTGATAAAGAGGATACCTGTTATAAAGATGACAAACATAATGTATTTTATATTCTGTTATGTAACACAGCATTAATTACAGTTTATCAACTAACCAGCGAGTAGACATTTTGGTTAATAATCTAATAGTTAACGATTGATAAAATAGGTTAGTAAATACTGTACTGTAGATATAGGTAGTTTTTCTCTTTCATTGTATTCATACTTTTTAAAAGGGAAGGCAAAAGGTAAGACGCCCATACAGCCTAGTAATTATTTCTTTCTTGTCTTAAAACATCTGTTTTCTTTAAGAAAAACAAAACTTTCCAATATAAATCTTTATGATAGTTACATCGGCTTGCGGTATTCTACATAGAACGTTTACTGACAGAATTTGTTAGCAAGTGACACTTAAAAAGGGATTTACTCAACACTAACACATTGTAAAACCAGTCTATTTCAGATTATGATATAATTTACGTACAGCGACTTTCTTTTTTAACATTTTCGCGCAGTGTAGCGTTAAGCCACAGGCACAAATTCAGTGGGCTGTGGGGCGGGACCGGCGCGTTTTAATACATACATACTTACAATCACGCCTTGTTCCCACTGATTTCCGCTTACTACGATACTGACATACATCTCTCGCTTCTTTAATTCTCATCAGCCTTTTCAAAAAGCTCGTCGGTTAAGGGTACTTTTAGCCGGGCTTTGTTTGACATCCTCTATTTGGTCCCTGAAAGTTCGCCTCGATCTGCCGTTTTCGACTTGCCCATACACATTTGCCTCATGTATTTGTCTTGCTAATATTCTTTTGAAGTCAAGCGCGTTTTAATTCCTAGATTTATATGATAAATTAAACTGTCTATTTATATTTGCAAAAAAACAATAGCATGGTTGTTTTTTTACTCTCACATTCGATGCAGACATAAGTTTTGTATTATTTTTGTGACTTCTGAGTTATAATCTAGCATGGCACATGAGATTATTAATCTGAGATTGAATGGAAACAATACATAACCATCTGCAATCAGCTGTTTAAGTGTTAATGAAATAACCAATGTAAAAATCTCGGCCGTATCTTGGTTTTCAGACTATGAAAATATAAATGCATCCATCCGGGCTATAGGCATGCTCACCTATATGCCATTTTTGAGAAACGAATAACACAAATAATGCGGGTATGTATATTGCTTATACAGTAAGGTAACTATTAGGAATCGATCGAAACAAACGCACTTACACAGGCACCCGCCTCGTTAAGACCTTAAGCGAATGTCGTAGTGCTGACAATGTAGCTATTTATCTCAACAAATACAGTATCGTACTGCTTTAGCTATATATTTACTTTGCTAAGAAGCAAACATTCTCATAAAGATAATTTTAGGTGCAAGAGTAGTCTATATGCGCGTTTTTAAGTATGTGTAAAAAATATTGACTTTTTGTAATCAATTATTTTTTCATAATTTATTATTATTACACATCTCTACCGGAAATGGTACCCAAAGAATATAATTATGTACGGGATGGTATCCATGAAATTAGGTATGATAGTATACGCAGGAGCAGCAGAGTTGAGGTAGAAATAAACGTGAATTGAATAAATATGTTGTTTAATTTTTTTATAGTTTATTTGACAAATGTATTATCATAATTACCTACTTAGCAACATTATAGACGTGATCACTAAAAGATATTTGGAGCGGAGCGAAGCGAAGCTCCCATGGATCAGCTTCAATGGCGCAATGTCTGTTACGCCATAACTTCCAGAGTTCTTAACCGATTTTAATATTTTTTATGGTGGATCAAATCAACAGGTTTAGGACCAGATGGTGACGGAGCCCGAATTTTGAAATTCGCAAAAATTTTTTTTTTCTTTTTTAGGTATTACGTTCCGCTCCAATATATGGTGCTAGCGTAGCTTTATGCTTAGCGACTGCATCACCTAGTATATAAACGTAACAAGGTATAGGCGGAGAATATTTCTAGTGCCAAAAACTAACATAGCATTGTATTGCACTCTGAAAAGTAGTTTTCTTTTTCAAATACTACCTAACAAGGGTGATTATGATCATATTGTCTTTCTAATACGGATAGCAGGAGTTATTTATATGGATAGAATAACATAAATACATAAAATAATAATAGTTGATAAGTAGTATGTTACATCACAAAAACTACATCAATTAGTCTCTCTGAAAGTACCTGTTCTGTACATTGCCTTATTCAACGAGTTTTCTTTAAACATGAATGGACATAATACGAAGAAATGGCTCAAAGGTCTTTGTAACCAAGCCAAAACCCCTTATAAAAAAACGAGTTTTCTGGGGATAAAAAAAAAACTCTTGAAATAAGTCCCTCAAAAACTTCCCAGTCAACCTCCAAGGAAAACCAAATTCATGAATGCAGCATAATAGATAATATAAAAAAAATAAATATAATAACAATTCTAAACAATTATATTTTAAATATTTCTGAAAATAACAGTTTTGTGTAGTTTTTGTCTTAAATCACGATAATGGCTTAACAACTTTTCAATTCGGTTCTCAACCACAATTTTTAAAATTGAATTTACGATTGGCTTAACGATTGCGACAGGGTGAATTATTATTTTCCTGTCAAAAAACTTTAAAATGTTAAATGTTCATTTTAATAACATGTAAGTATAGTTTGTTGTTATAACATTAACATCCACCTCTGCAGCAACACACAGATGGATAGACAGACAGCACAGACAGCTGTCATTCGCTCAGTATCGTAAAAATGGCGGTGGCACTGTCACCCGATCAAGAATTGGTGAGTTAGAATCATTATTTACGTCACTAGATACAGAATAAGTTTATGTTGGTGGTGGCTTTTGTCATGGAGCATAATTTTAGTGCCTGTTTTTTACTGTATCAGTCTATCTGAATTTATTATGAAAAGCAGTCACTACTTGCGTTGTCTACCATGTCACCAGTGTTTGTTTTGATTCTTTATTTCGTGCTTGTAAATATGTTACTATCAAATCCACTTTCGTCGTATTAAGTGTTATATTCGTGACTAATACAATGACGATTCTTAATTTATTCCTAGCTTTTATTAGATTTAAATTAGAATTTGTCATATTTGAACACTCATGGGTGTAGATATATTCACTTCCGCCGATCTTTGAAAGTAGTCGCAATTCTGTACTCATCGTCAGAAGAGTTCATATTATCTTTGTTAGTTATTTTGAAAATATTTTTTTCCGTGAGCTCCATCCCACCGTAAAAGTTTAATTTTTTCATAAGTTAAACTTTATATACTAAGATAAGAAATAGGTCACTTTTATAAGATTTTAGAAACATCAGTCAGGTGTGACTAGAACTTGCAACTCTTATCTGACCTAACAACAAGACTACTGAAGCTGGTCTTCTCTTGTATGGTCAATTTTCTATTCAATTCTATGATTTCACACTAAAATAAAGAGGCATTTGAATCAACCAAATGAGATTGTTTATTCCAAGCAAGTGTATATTTAGAACAGCACTCCAAGATGACAGTGGCGGATTTACCAGGAAGCAAAGGAAGCAATTGCTTGGGGCCCCGCTTGGAGAGGGGCCCCAAAATTAGAAAAATTTTTAAAACTTATTTGAAAATGTAAAAATAATTAAAAATATTAAAATTATTTGAAATAAAATAAAAATGACATTGACATTTTCAATTCTTCAATGGGCCAAGAAAAAGTCAGTGATTTAAGCCTACTGTTTATCGAATAAGACAAGCTTCGAGAACTTGACTTTGATGATATTATTAATCAATTTGCAACTGAAAAAAGTAGAATGAAGTTGTAATGGAGATGGTTCAAATAATATATTGATTTTGCAAAATTGATCGGGTTTTTGTTATTTAAAAAGAAGAGGGGGGGGGGGGGTTATATTAAAATGAGGGCCTCAAAAATCAGTTGTTGCTTGGGGCCCTGTCTGAGGTAAATCCGGCATTGAAACATGATGTGTATAGCACACGATTTGTTTACTTAATTACTTGCATTGTGGATGGCTTTGCTCCAATTGCAGTCTGCAAGTTAGTGTTATTGAGCATGTAAGGTATTCTTACAGGTGAGCTTTAGTGCATTTTGAGTATCACGAAAACTGTTCATGGAATGAGTGATTTTGAATATATCTTTTTAGGGCTTTTTTACACATTTCACCAAGGTCCATATACTCAACTTACAACTTACATGGAAAATCAAGCCATTCATCGCCCTTATCGGGAAGAGGAGGTTCTATGCCTAGTTCCCGTAGTGTTGATACAGTAGTACACATGCCAAACTTTTCAACTGCATTCTTACAAAATTGTGTTTCATCAAGAAAGATTTCATCATCATTTTGGAAATTTTCGAAAGCCTAGTGTAATATGGTGACTACTTTGTACACACTATTTAAGCATAATGCAGTTCTTCTCATACTTCATCTGCATGATTACTTGACACAGCTATAAGTAGTGTTGTAAAAACCTTAAGTCTTTTAATATTAAGACTTGAGTTCTGAGATTAGTCCAAGTTGATCTTGTGTCTATTTACTGATCGATCTTTTATAGATAGACTTTAGTTTCGGCTCTAATAATGTGAGACTGAATCTTTTCAAATGACTGTCTTGAACTGAGCTCTTTGAGTCCTTAGTAGGAATCAGGTCAAACAAGTGAATGAATAAGGGAATGAAGCAGAAAATGAAAACATAAGTATTTTTAATTCGTTATTTATATACATATATATATATATACACATACATCACAATAATGTATTATAAAAATAATATTTTGTTGTGTTTATTATTATACATACTTATTTAAAAAAGAGGCACTGTTATAGGATCTTGCTTAATCTGTTGTGGCATTTAGTCCCAAAAAGTAATTGTGGCCATGATTATGTCTCTATATCTGTCTAGACTGTTTTTTGCAATATCTTTAATGTTCAAACATGGGTGTCTTCCAGTTTTATAAAAATAAATGATTAAGTCAAAAATCTAGACATGCAGCAGCGTGTCAAGCCAAGTTCAAGAAGAGAACTGGCGAGCAGCACTGTGTGTAATATTACATGAACCATTTGGAGCCACTTTTGACCCCCTCATAACTCAAAAACTATTTCACATAAACGTGTCAAATTTGACTCGTATATTGAGAATTGCAAGATACATATGTGCTTCAAATTTCATAAACACATCTCAAAGGGTTATTTAGATATTAACATCCAAAATTCGTCATTTTAATCACTGACTGACCTATAGATCAAAACTCTAACCCAGTTCCAGATGACCTAGAAAGTTCAAATTTGGCATGCAGATAGTTAATTAGGTGAATACAAAGAAATAAATCAGAAACTGGTAAATATTTAATCATTTTATTTTAATTTTTCACTTAATTGATTCTATTAGGGACACTTAACTTATATAGTGCCTGTAACTGTAATAATGTAAGAATCAGCAATCAGTAATCAAAACTTATGACAGCCGGTCTATATGTGGATTTTAAGGTCTTTACGTGAATATATATTAACAAAAATTATGTTCGATGACTAGTTTCTACCAGCAAGCCAAATTATCGGAATAATAAAATAAGAACCGACAAGTAACTTGTGAAGGCTATAATATAATTCGTATATGAAAACTAGCCAAGTCAGACCTTAAGCTACAATATATTATCCCAAGTTATAAGAAGAAATGATATTTTATGTTGTTATATATAAATTTCAGGACTTACTATTGAATTTGGCACCCATTTTGATCTCACTTCTTTTGTTGTTTAAGTCAACAACTAAAGCATGTATCATAATATTGAAATTGGCTTTCATTTCACATTTATGTTTTTGATGGGATTATAAATAAACTTACATAATTTAAAGCTTAACATAAATATACAAGCAATTAAGTTCAGTTTGGCTCAGAAAATCGGAAGGACTTTGAGAACTGCAAAGGACTTGGTGGACTCAAAGAATCCCAAATGATTTGGAGGACTCAAAGGATTCCAAAGGGACCAAAGGATCCCAGGACTCCTCTGAGTCTGAAGGACCAAATTCCAGGGACTCAAAGACTCCAAATGAGAACTTCAAAGACTTAAGGACTTTAAGAATTGTGACTTGAGACTTGTTAATCTTGAGCCATGTAAAACGGCACAAATTGTAGGTAGTGATAAATTTTAATTGAAAAATACTAGAAAATATCGAGTCCGCTCACAAAATGCTGGTTTAAGTCCTTCCTGAGAAAAACTTATGAGCTGAGGAGATTTATTTATTCATTAAGGAAAATTTTAATGTTTAGTAAAAGATAAGTAAATATTAGATATTTATTTCAATGTAATCTAATTAATGTTTATTGCCTTTTTTACTAATGCCTTTAAATAAGTAAATGCATATATTAAATTCTTACATTATAGCGCCGTTCACACATCAAAATTAATACCACATAAAGTATTAGGTGATTTGTAATGGAAATTAAAGTCAAGAAAAGTGTTAACTGTAAGGCCAATTCGACGGTCTATGAACAATCGTAAGAGATTTTAAATGTTATTTTATGTAATGATGATCATTCCAGTCGAATTTGAAATAACACTGAGCAGGGAGGGAAGTGCCCGTTATAAACTTATAAATCTGCAACATTGAGAATATCGAGCGAGGGTCAGGCGGTAGCGTACACCGGATGCGTAGTTTGTTTCAAGTAACAGAACCCACTGCTGTCATAAATGGGTCGTTGACATATATTTTATATAGAATAATAACATGGAGAAACTTCCATCCATCCACTGATCTACAGCGCTATGGTCGACTATGGTTAACTAATGTATAATTTCATTAAACAGTCTAACTACAAACATAACGAATTGGCTTTGCCTCGGCTAAACTAGAATTTAAAGATGTCTTACGTCTGAAGGTCAAAAGTCTTTCGTGTTATATTTTGGAGATCTTATAACCCGAAAAAGAAAGTATGACTGAATGTAGAATTACGATAGAAAGAGAAAAAGTAGATCAAGTGGAAGAGTTAATGTACCTTGGGTCAATGTTTATAAGGGGATAGAAGATATGAAAGTAATATTGAGAGAAGAGTAAATGCGGGAAATCTAGTGAATGGGGATTTGCACGCTTTAATGAGCAGCCAGAAGATGTCAAAAAAGGCCCGACTGGCTGCGTATAGAGACGTCTTGATACCGACACTAATGTATGGAAGTGAATCTTGGGTTGGGCAGAAGAAGCGCGAATGTATGATTAATGCAGTGGATATGAGAGCTATAAGAAGTATAGCTGGAGTGAATTTGATGGATAAAATAAGAAATGATGTTATAAGAAAGTGGAGTGGTGTGCAAGAAGATATAGTGACAAGGATAGAAAAAGGGATGCTTAGATGGTTTGGACATGTAGAGAGGATGGACGAAAGATGATTAACAAGACAAATATATGAGGCAAATGTGCAATGTGCAAGGCGGTAACTGCAGATCAAGGCAAACTTTCAGGGACCAAATGTAGGATGTCCTGAAAAAGGCTAAGTCCGACCAGCTTGTATGAAAAGGCTGATGAATGTTGAAGAAGCCAAAGATGTATGTCAGGATTGTGGTAAGTGATAATCTGTGATCTCTGCCTATCCCTCCGAAATAAATGCTTGATTGTATGTACTTATTTCAGAGCTATAGTCGTTCTGAATTTTGAATCTTTTTTAACCCTTAATTCGACGTCGTGCAGTATACTTCCCGTTGAATAAAAAAAGATCTCCGTCGAAAACTAGTCCATATATCTAGAGTTCTGGGTGCTGTAATTGTAACAGGAAATTGAAATAGGTCGATTTTATAATATATATTTCTATTGTCCCCTGCAAGCTAAGAACCAAAATGAGTAACAATTTAACAAATTAAAAAGAAAATAATCCGTCGAATTAAGGGTAAATAGACTCGAAATATTCAAAACGAAACTCGAGAAAATTCTCAAAAGAATACTTGATTCTTTTAATTGGAGCATTATAGATTAAACTAATATGTATATAAAGAAATTATTGACCATGTTTCCATGTTTTTTTATGTTTTTCAAGCGGATAAAGTAAAGTTTTTCTTTTATGCAATAAGTTTCAAACTACGTTCAAACTTGCTGTTACACGCTTTAGATTTTCTTATTATTGGGTAGATGTATTGCATTTTATAATAAAGATCCACATAATCTCACTGCATTTAGATAAATTTTGAAACAGTAGTTATTAAAAAACACCTACGAGCAAAGTCGATTATATAATTAATGATTGTTAAAAAGACAAACGCGTGGAGTTAAATGGTCTTGGTATTATCTTTCCTTAAAAACAGTACTGCATAATTAAAATTTTGTAAACTTTATGAATTTTTAGTATGGCAAGAAAAGTTTACTTACCTAAATTAAAAAAATCCAACACACTAAAGGTTGCCAAGTTTCTTGTGGTTTTTTCCTGAAACACTTGTTGGTGTTAATGAATAGTTTGCATATATTGAAAAAAAATCTCTTAGCTTTATTATTCTATTTATCTTTAAAATATCACCACACTAATCAGTTTCTTAAATTAAGATTTCCAAAGAGAAATGGTTTTTGTATAATCGGTTATAAAAATAATCGATAATGTAGAGAAAATAATCAGTAATCGATTAGTAACGTTAGTAATTTCATCAATTAAAATTGGCTACTAAAAGGTGCTTACATATTATAATTTTGCACTAAAAATAATAATAACCAAAATTCACATAGGTTTTACAATTGAAGAATACTACTTGAGCTTATTTATATTTGGTGAGATAATGACACTACAGGAATTTAAGCAAACCATCAATTTTATTGCATAAAAATTTTCATTCCACGGAAATTTGCGTATTTTTTGCACACCAGCCAAAATAAGTCAAACCAAACCGAAACGACCAACGCGTCCATTCAAATATTTCAATCAAATTCAATGCAAAAAATATCTGCAACTCTTAACGTATTTTTAAGACAGTGCTAAAATAAGGTTTAAGGTGTCGCATTTCATTGTAAACCATACACAATGCTGTGTAGGTTTTCCGTCTGTTAACCAAACTACAAATAAAACGTGACAATGTAACCATGAAGGCATGACCGTTTTGGTTACGGTGATAGTTTGACTCAAATGTGAGCAATTTTACATAAGTCATGCACAATATATATATATATATATATATATATATATATATATATATATATATTTCCATTAACCATTCTTATTTTAGTCGTTATTACCTTACATTGTTGCCGGTTACCGGGACAGAAAAGAAGGGATTAGGGGACCGAATTGTAGTAAGACAATAACTGGATTTTTTAGGAAAAATGCAAGTAAAGAAAGATATGCCTGACCCGTAGTCAAACACTACAACAATGCCCAAAAGAAAAACCAAAAAAAGGTAGAGGTTTGGAGATTACTTCATGGTATAATTCGCTACAGCTTTCTTAGATCAGAACAATGAGGGCGAAACTTGCAGTAAAACTACAGCTAACTTTATCTGCTCCATATTAGCTCCGTGATAACGCAAGAGCCCTATACCTCTCGCGAAAAGGTTTTAACATCGCCCCAACCGATAAGCCATTATTTTCGTTCTTTTAGCAGTTTGCTATAGTATTTTTTTCCTGGAAGCATTGCAAAAAAAGCTTTACATAGTTTTTAAAGTTCTATCGCAAAAGTTTTGAATGATCTTGATCACACACAAAACGTAGTGATACATTTAGCTGGAAATAAATAGATTACAATAAAATATAATATTAATACGTCGTAGAAAACGACGTCTGGTCTTCCTTAGCTTTTTAGTTTAAGGTTTTAGTTCTTAAGGGAGGGTGTAAGGCGGCGATGTCCATACTATACGATACCCCTATAATAACGTTTTTCTAAAACTATCTTAGGGGTTGTGAAGATGATAATATAAAATTTTATATTTAAAAATTAAAAAAAAATAATATTATAAAAACACACCCGCTAAATTTAATCGATGACAGTCACAACGCCGCCGCCAAATGTTATATTATATTAGTATTTCATATATCGACGCCTAAGTAAGCACTGGAAGGCTTGTGTTTTGGATACTAGGGGTTAACATATACAGCAACATCATAAACATTGTTCTCAACCCAAGTAGCTTAAGCATTAGTTCTATGGAAAACCAGAACTCTAGAAAAAGTCTTTGTCTACATTGCCCCGGCTAGGAATGAACCCAAGAAATTGGTATGCAAGCTATTTGTCCGTGGGTGTCGGCAAATACATAATAATATTATAGAAATATATTTACACATTACTCAGGTACAAAGATTCGTATTCATCACACAAACATCGACCCAGGACCATTTAGCTTCGAAGTTAAGGACACTTCTGCTTGGCTTGACTGGTCGTCAAAATACACCTTTCAATCAATAATATTTTTCAGCGTTTAGTTTTCATAACTGAAATAAAATATAAATAGATTCTTTTTGCTTACCTAGATATTCCATTCAATGCGGCGTCAAAAATTTATTTCATTAAACTCCGACCGTCGTCAGGCACACCTCATATAAATAACATGCCCATCGGCGTTTTCCGCACTGAGTTTTGAAATTGTTAAAGGGCTTTTAAGAATAAAGGCAAAAAATGGAACTTCAATTTATTTTTACTATTCAATAATATTTATATTGTTCTCTTCCCTTCTAAATAATATATTTTTTAGAGTTCGCAAATTGTAAGACAAAAAATTGTAAGAGAAAGTACAAAATTTTTTACAGAAGTACGAAAACTGTTTCGTACTTCTGTAAACGACTTTTAGTACTGACTTAAATATTAAAATAAAATTAAATAAAAAATTTCCGATTTTGTTCCTGTCGGTATCCAAGTGCACCCGTAACTTCGTATTGATCTTGGCTCGGGCTTCTATCATCAACTTTTAATCTGTTTTATGAAGTTTGTGGTTATTTGCCGTAAAATATCAGTGTCTTAGCTTACTGTTAAAAGTTTATTTGGTGCCCATGCGGAGATTAATGCGTACTTCAACGCGGCCACCTTAAATTTCGAAAATATAATCCAAAGCGAAGATCTTATTATAGTTACGCTTTAAATCATTGAAATAAGTTTGTTTGCACGTTTTTACGTACAAATTTATATATGATACATAACATTAAACTAGTTTAATACTATTTTTATGATATAAATATTAAATCACATTTTTTTATACTTTGAACCCAATGATTCTTTAAAATACCAAACGCCGTTCTGCACGTGAGTAGAACTTGGTCTGCTTCTTTTCAAAGCTGACGTTTCATGAAATGTCGACCATAATGCTTTTACACTGTCATTTATCAGTTATATATTGAAAGCATTTATTTTGAATTGAATAAAGAAGAGCTTACATTAAAACCGATCGCCGTAGTCCGCACATTAATGTGAAATAAAAATCGCATATGGGCGAATGGGTTAACTCTTCCATTATGATCCTTGTCCTAGTTTCCTCTCGAAGACTAGGAAGACTAGAAAGAAAATGATTGGGTGGGCGCGCTATGGTGTTTGGAGGAAGTGGCTCTTGAAAAATTCGTTGCATTGTCTTCTTCGGCCATCCTTTACTATTAACCATCTTTTTCAAAGTCATTAGTTAAGAGTCAGTGGCATAACGTGATGCGCGTGAAGATCACGCCCTATCACATTTTCCGAGCAACGCCATATCTTAAACAAAGCTGTTTGTGAAAGTTCGGTGGAAAGGACCCAGACGAGCGTGTGGCAAATTTCCGATGGCCGATTGTTTCCGTATTTCCTTATTACATTGCATAAAGTGCTGTCCCTCTCGTCTCGACGGATGATGTCGGTCGTACCGTAAGAATGACCCAGTATTTCAGTTGCAGGTCATTGGTCACGCGTTCTCTATTGGCGTGAACTGACTGATTTTGTGCGGGCGCGTCCAAATATAATCGTTTTAGCAGTTATTTTGGATTGGTTATGGCAAAAGACGGTAAAAATCAACAATGGGCGTTGTTCATTTTAGACCCGTTGTAATGTCTCGGCCTTTCAGATTTGATTTTTTTTATTGGAGCTGTGTACTTACACGATGGCAAATTCTAGAAGAGCGTCCATCTTCTTCGGCTCGTGCATGGTTTTGTGCGTGCGTGCTAGTTTAAAGTTGTGCTGCTCCATAGCATACCTGTCAGGGAGCCGATCGCGTTTGTTGACAAGGCATATATAATTTTATCTTGATTTCGTGATTATGTTGCTTGCTACTATTCCATTTGCCGCACAATGCTACTTGCTTTACATTTGGGCTGCAATAGCATTTATATTTGGGCCTTGTGTAATTGTACCAACAATTGTGGTGATATAGGTAATTTCAAATTTCACACAGTATATTTATTAGATAGAAATACGAACACGACCATCCGTCAAATGTTATTTATGAATGCATTATTGTAGGTACACTATTTGAATTAAACTCTTTGAAAAGTTGAAATGACACGGTCTGTTTACGTTCGCGTTAAGACAATAGGCAGCAAATGAATTGTGGTTGACAGTTGCGATGTTGCGGCGCAGCGCACACCACGTTGTCGGTCGTACTCTGGTCACTCGTGTCGTGATCCGTAAACAAAGTTATATTCTTAAAAGTTATAATTTCTGTATCAACACCTAGTTACATTGAATTCACTTATAGTAATGATATAGGTACTTAATCTTAATGTGTTTCATTTTGACTTTGTAGTGGATAGGATTAGAGCAAAGCTGTGTTTACTGACTCGTAATCGGGTGATTATTAACTATAACAATTGTTTAATTCTATAGACGGGTATCCGTAAAATTTGAAATTCTAGGGTATAATTGAGATTGACGAAGGAATATCTGAGGCACCCGTATCTTTCTTAATATGAGACAGGGTCGGTTTTAATTTGTGTTATTTGTAGTAATTTATGTTCACAAGATTTTTTTTAACTTTCGCTTTGTTCTTATGAATCGTATATCCATTAGTAAAATAATCAAAGAATTACTAAACTGGTTGTACATCACAATTACAATATTTCCTGAAATTGGAATATTAGAGGTATATTAATAAAAATCACCTCAGAATTATTATGTCATTAACAATTGAATTTTGGGAAAAACTGCAATCCTGACGTTATTTGGCAAAGCATCTAGCCGTTTAAGCATACGAAAACTGCACTCGCGTCTGATGAAGGGTTCCTACCTTGTTTTATTTAAAAGCTTTTATTTAACTTGCTCTGTATGTTTGTTCGGGTGGAATCTTGCAACTTAATTTTGAAGCAGATATTTTCAACCGATTGAGCTGAAATTTCGTGTACACGTGCAGTTCGGATGACAATGCATGATTCACTGTGTGACGTCGTTCTAAATCCAACATGGCGGCGTTCGCAAAATGGCGGACCAATAATTTATAATGGATCCCTACAATATGGGTATCAAATGAAAGGGCACGCTGAGTAGAACTCGAAAAAATCAATGTAAAAAAAAACTTTTAAAAAAAGCTTTTATTTCAATGCGCTAAAAAGAAAAAATCAATGTAAAAAAAAACTTTTAAAAATCAATGTAAAAAAAAACTTTTAAAAAAAGCTTTTATTTCAATGCGCTAAAAAGAAAAAATCAATGTAAAAAAAAACTTTTAAAAATCAATGTAAAAAAAAACTTTTAAAAAAAGCTTTTATTTCAAAGTGACATAAAAGCTTGTCGCGAATTACGATAGCTAGAATGCTTACTAGATAGATCTCGCGACAAGCTTTTATGTCACATCAGTTGCTTAGAGTAAAAAGTTAATATTTTATGTAGGTATCTTATGGCTTGTATAAATTGTGAATAAAGGTTCCAGATTAAAAGTTTATTTTATTCTTTTTAGCGCATTGAAATAAAAGCTTTTTTTAAAAGTTTTTTTTTACATTGATTTTTAAAAGTTTTTTTTTACATTGATTTTTTCTTTTTAGCGCATTGAAATAAAAGCTTTTTTTAAAAGTTTTTTTTTACATTGATTTTTAAAAGTTTTTTTTTACATTGATTTTTTCTTTTTAGCGCATTGAAATAAAAGCTTTTTTTAAAAGTTTTTTTTTACATTGATTTTTTGTTTTTCATCTAGAATAGCTTTACACTTAATCTCACAACCCTAACTCCTATAGTAAGGGAATAAGTAATATAAGTAACAACCCTTGACCCATACCCAATAGTAAGTAACAACCCTGAACGTAATTATTTTTTCTCAGTGCCTATTAAAGATATCTTCGTGAAGTTGAACTGTACATGACTATCAATAAACTTATTAAAATATATGTATTTTTAGAAATAATATAAGAAACTGTAAAAATGTGAAGTATATATTTTGGGGGTGGTTTTTAATACCAACACCCAGAGCGATACCTTAAAAAAATATGTCTTATTTGTTAATTAGTTAGCTATTACAATATTGAAGTCACAAATATGTCGAATTGGTGGAACATAGCTAAAAAAAAAAAACTGGTTGCACAATTGGGAGTGCCGCCAGAAGTGAAAACATGAACATTAACGTTGTGCATTTTTGATATTTTGGAATGGTTAGGAAATAATTTCGCGCGATTTGCTTTAATTATCAGTATAAAAGTACTATCATTTATGTGGTTAAATACAACATTCATTTATTGCGCTATCGTACACAAACATGTCAACAAACACACACGCACACTCAGAAATCAGGAATTTAATGAGAAAGTACCAGCTTTATGCCAACCAGCACAGCCGTAGAATTTTGCTTTGTTTTGTGCTCTCTTTGCTACAACTATTTAGCGGGGTTTATAGTATATAATACATGCATAATATAGTAGAGAAACACTAATAATTTAAGAGGTTTCTAATGTGATGTTGTAAATAAACACTTTTTTTGAGCTTACATTGCAAACGCTGGCTGAACCCTACGAGATAGATCAAAATAATGTAATACAGTATTGTACATCTTAAAAGGGTCTACAAAAAAGTTCACGATGTTATATGTCTATCTCTTAGGGATAACCCACAATACCCATTTTTTATCCTTTACTTTTTACGAGAAATAATGGCTTATTTACGAAGCGATTTTGAGCAATACAGCATTAATCCTTATCCAATTAAGTACCTTGAATACATTGTGTATTTAATATAGATCAATATGGCCCTTTACAGCAACAGACAACGATTAAACCTGGAATTTTTAAAAGATCGCGTAAATATTATAACAGTAAGGGTACGATCAAGGCATATTTATAGTAAGGCATCATTGCTTTATCGAGTATGAGCAAAATTCTAACACCTATAAAGGAATTTGAAGATATGTTTGTGATTGTGCAAAAGGGAACAAAACAGTGGGCTGTTGCTCTCATATTGCGACTGTTATTTACTACTTATCACAGTCATGTTCGTTACAAATAAAAAATTATAAAATAAACCAGCCGAAATATTAACCTCCATGTTTGATGCAACTGGGATAACTAATACCGCTGAAGAAAACAGTGACGATGACTGAATATTCAGTATAAAAACGTTATCCATAATTACAAAATATAAAATTTTGTATGATTAAATTATATACCTAATACACATTTCATATAACTACATATCTGTGATTGGTTTTTCTTTTTTTTAGCTATGTTCCACCAATTCGACCCCTTTGTGACTTTAATATGTAATAGCTTACTAATTAACAAATAAGATACATTATTTTTGTGAGTTGTCACTCTCGGGGTTGGTATAAAAAACCACCCCCAAAATATACTTTTAATTTTTTACAGTTTCTAATATTGCAGAAATAAAAAAAAATGTATTTTAATTAGTTTATTGACAGTCATGTACAGTTCAACTTCACGAAGATATATGTAATAGGTACTCAGAAAAAAAATTACGTTCAGGGTTGTTACTTACTATAGGGTATGGGTTCAGGGTTGTTACTTATATTACTTATTCCCTTACTATACGGTTAGGGGTGTGAGATTAAGTGTATAGCTGTTCTAGATGAAAAACAATAAAAACAAGGTAGGTTCCCTTCATCAGTAGCGAGTGCACTTTTCGTATACTTAACCGATTAGATCTTTTGTGACCAGTTGCTTAAATTTTGAATTAGTTTTATACCTCAAAAAATAAAATTACCTGAAAATTTAAAGACAGAATGACCTTTACCGTTTGACAGTGATACCCTAACACATATTTTAAATTGGCTATAATTTGGCATATAGCTATAACTAAAAGCAATATTTTAATATTTCTAGTAGCTTTAATGATAACAAAGGGTTTTTACTTTATATTTTTCGGTTATATTTTTATAGTTCTCAATTTACTGATTTCAAAAATAAATTCGAATTAACTTTGTCTGAAAATACAAATATATAATTTCTGCGTTGAAAAGTTTGAGGCTTGAAAAGTTGAACCTAATAAGTCATTATTCCTTGAAAACAGCATCCAAAGCTGTAACTAAGACTCTTACACCTACAGCAATAAAAAAAATTACCTGCTGCTGTAGAAAATTAATTTGAACTATAAAAATACAGTTATCATAAAAACCCGTAGATAATACGTATTATACGTAAGTCATTCATTATTTTGCCTTTGGACGTGAATTTGCCAGCCAGTGTATTAATTATGACTTAAATCATCGGTTATAATATGCTTCAGTTAAAATTATTGTATGTACTTTCAGTTAAAAACTAGAATTACTTAGTTCTTACACTTCCGCGCACATTACACATCAGAATAAAACACTTTTTTACGGATTTTTGCGCATGTTTTATTTTATTTTATCTAACTAAGACTAAGATCTAAGTCATCCTGTGATCACGGCTCCTGTAAAGGAGTCGAAACGTCAGGATTAAATATAAAATAAAATAAAACATGCGCAAAAATCCGTAAAAAAGTGTTTTATTCTGACTAGAATTACTATTGAATAATTTATTTTGATATATTCTTTCATTGGTTATGGACTATGGTTTTTAACACTTTGTCAGACATAATAGACATAATCATTATGCTTGATAAAAGATTTGCGAAAAATTTTATCGAAACGCCAAGGATCTTGCTCACTTAAACCTAATTATTGAATTACGTTTTTAATTATAAGAGAAGTGTGCAATTGTAATTTAAAACGATCTTCCATAATCAGAAAATTAATTCTATTAAATAACGTTTCTTTTTTGGCACCTCTTTCACATTTACTTTTTAACAGTAACTGCAATAAAGATGTCCTCCTGTCTATCTACGAGTGCTGTTACTGTAAGTTTTATTTTAAGGTGTATGAAATATTCTTACAAGAATTTCTCTTTCGGCAAATGTTTCTTGAATATATCTTCTACACAATGTCTTTTAATCTGAGCTATTATTATATTTTTTCATTATTAAATTTTATTATCCAAATATGCAATTAATAAATATAAATTACTAGCCAGACTACATAGTCTGGTGTAGCTATATACAACTCTTACCTATACAACAATAAAAAAATAACATTTCTTAAAAATAAGTCATAAACAAAGTAATACCTATATAGAATTGTGTATAGAATTATATAGAATGCAGCCTAATATACATATTTATTATGACACGGCGTCGCACCCGCTCTGCGTTGCACAGGAAACACATCCCGGAAGAATTAACCGCGCCTCCCGCCGCTTGCTTGTATCCCTATTCGTCCTATGTCCTCGTCACTTCCTACATGTCACTTTCGGCTCTATTCGCAAACGTATCTGCTTATCACTCAGTCGAACGACCGAATCGGTTAACAGCTTACGTTTTCTTACATCATAACGTTAGCTCGATATACCTACATAGTAAAGGATTCACTTCGGTTCACGATTAGCAGTTCCAGTTCATTGTTCTAAAAGTCAGTGACAACAAAAAGAAAGTGTGACGAAATAGTGAAACCGAGTGCTGTTTGGCAATGAATAAAGAAGTGCATAATAAACCATTCATTCATGGATGAAAACTTCCTTCTGATGATGGAGAGAGAGTTATTCCGGTGTTTACTTCAGTTTCTTCGGGTATTTGACATTTTTATCATTCGTTTATATTATTCCTTTTCTTTTGCGGCGACAAAAATTATCACGATCTTCATATTCTATATCATATTAAGGTGCTATTATATAATAAGTGATGGTTTTAAAATTTATTCTTGATCTTGTCCTATATTTAATGTAGTGTAACACATTAAAAATGGTTATACTATTGTTAAAAGTAAATAACAGGAAGAATCTTCAAACTTAATTACGTCTATATAATTACGTTATAGATTTTCCTATTATTTCCAATGACGTTATTTAATAGTTATTTTGCTTATTTTCTGGTAATATTTGGTATAGTAAAAGGTAGGTTCGGCAAACAGCTTATTAGACGGAGTGGGGGAAAGTTTTCGCTTGTTCACTTAGGAGGTATTATGTGGGCTCGGAATAAAATTTCGTTTTTTAATATTGTGCCTAGCTTTTATTTAATTTATAATAAATATAGAAAGATAAAAAATATTATGTAAATATATTTTGAACTTTCTTTAATTAATTTATTTTTCATTTCACATAATAGTGTTACTACTTCTTAAAAAAACAAATTCTCAATAATAAGATAATTATATTACGTTTTACATATATGATAAATAATAATAATATTTCTTACAATCACACCAATTAGCCTAGCCCAAAGTAAGAACAAAAACTCGTTTTTCGTATTCGAAAAAAAATGCTTTATGCGATGTTTATGTACATTTTATTGTTAATGTGTTAGGTAACACTAAATGAATTAATTTTATTGATGCAATATACGTTCATATACAATAAAAAGCCTAATGAAATAATATTTTTCACCTCACTACAGCGAGGAAAATTTTTGGGTGCAAGAAAAACAGTGGTACATTGGTTTATTAAAATTAAAAATTAAAAGTAAAATTGCTAGAATTAGTAATGTTAAATATCATTTTTTTTGTTGATTTCTATTAAATGTGATTTGTCTAAGAAAACCATAAACACTTTGTTAGTTCTTTTTAGGGTGCGGTCGGAAATCCAATCATATGTTATGAAGAAACCCAAAAATTTTCCTCGCTGTAGTGAGGTGAAAAAGTTTGTGTTTTGCTCGGCGGTAAAGTTTTTAGCGTCTCTTAACTTTGAAACCCTCGCCATTCTTATGATTCTATCTTTGAACCCTGCGCTTGCTGAGCTTTCCATAGAGGTAACACGCGGCCAAAACTCAACTTTGCAGCCTTGCATAACAAATAACTATTGAACGAAAGGTTCTGATTTTAAAACACTTTTCCACGCTAGCGGATAAAACGCAATTTTCCACGCCAAAATTGGATGATAAACCAAACTTTTCCGAGCTTGTGAGGTGAAAAACGTATTTATTTACTTCAAATAAAACGGAGGTCCTCTAATTCGTAGAATTGTTAAATGCGCATGTATCTATATGCATAAAAATAACCTTGTTCTTCTAATTATAACAAAGATACTTTGTTTAAAATGATTCGCTGACTTTTATAGGATTGGATATATTATATGTATATGACGACAGTTTGGTGCAACGATAGCGATTCTGCCTTTTGCAACGATTGTCCTGGGTTCAAGTCCCGGGAGGGGCAAATGTTTGTGTGATGAATACGAGCATTTGTATGCTCGCTGTGCTATTTCTATAAATATTACATATCCATGTATCATATATGTGTATCCTAATGGATAGATACACATATATAATGCAAGGTAATCCCTAGCATCCATAACCACAAGCCTTATAGTGCTAACTTTGGGCTAGGCTAATTGGTGTGAATGTAAGAAATATTAATATTAATATTATCGGTAAATATGTTTGTATATTTTTTAAATTTCATTTCCTATACGGCGCTATCTTTTGTTTTTTAGTCATCCTTTTCATCCAAAGCTTGTCAGACAGAGGTTAGCAAAGTGTCACTTCGATTTCAGATTTCAAGATCATACCCATTGATTGCGTTGTATCTTTGTTTACAGGCGACAAAGGCATTTCTGGATACATTAAGCGAATCGGGCGCCATTTGCGTGTCTCGCGCGACTGCTATTAAGTTCCTGTTCGCCCGAAAGTTTGATGTCACGCGGGCGCACGCGCTTTGGCGGCAACACGAGGCGACTCGCCGCCGCGAGGGCCTCAACAAATTCGAACCCTTCGAGGATCCCCTCAAAACAGAACTGGAGACTGGAAAATTTACCATCTTGGTGGGTCATGCATTAGATAAAATAGCTCTTCTCCAATGTTTATCTTTTTACAATATTAGAAACTTATAAAATTCTCTAAAACTCAAACAGTGCAAGTTTATTGCACTTCACGAATTGCTCTCTTTAATGTTTATATTATTTTGATGTTGACAGCCGACACGGGATGCCACGGGTGCGGCAATCGCGGTCTTCACAGCCAACAAACATTTCCCCTCTCTCACGACGCATCAGACTACGTTACAGGTTTGATTACCTACCTTTGTTTCAATTTTAGTTAAATAAGAAGTTCAAAATAAATAGTCATTAAGATATAAAATATAAAATACGTGTGTAAAAAACAACTATGGCCTCCGAGCCCTCAGATGGGATTCGAACCCACGACCTTTCGCTATCCGGACGACTGCTCTGACCACTGAGCTACCGAGACGCTAAAAACAACTACGCCTCCGAGCCCTCAGATGGGATTCGAACCCACGACGGAGACGTAGTTGCTTTTTACACACTATTTTATATCTTATGGAACTATTGCATTGTGAATGCAAAAAATTAAATTAAAAACATAAATAGTCATTGTTCAAAAATGCCTGCTCAATCGGGATTTGCAAATGCATACACATACAGTGGAAAACTCGGTTTTAAAATGTCTTTATCTCAAAAAGTCAAGTTGCTAATATCTTTGTCAACAAGTTTTCGTTTTAACATGTCCCAAGTCTTATAGTGTTTCTATTATAGGGTTCCGGTGTTCGAGTCCCGAATGACACCTGGGGACAAGTCATTCTTTTTTTAGATAAATGGTATCAAAGCGTCCATTCTGCAAAACCAAAAAGAAAGGATATAAATGTATACGTCAATATTAATCAATTTTTAAAAATATTTTAATGTTGTATAAAAAACTGGAAGCAACTCAAAATAGTTACACAAACTGAAAACTTGTTATTTAATTAATTGATCAATGCATGCTAGATTTTTATATGCAAAGCAACTAACTACTAATACTACTTTTTTGAACGAAAATTCAACTCCTCTCAGGCGTTAGACGGGGCACGAATCCGTATAATATACGACCTTCCTAAAACTATAAATGAGCCCTGTGTTTTATTCGCAGATGATTTCTCCCTACTCGTTGCAAGTAAAAATTATTTAAACATAAATGAAAACCTTAATTATATTTTAACTAAAACAGAATATTGTTTGGAAAGGCATAATCTAGAAATTAATAAAAAAAAAACAAAACTTATAACTTTCCACCTTCACTAAAAGACTCCTTTAAATATAAACTTTAGTTTCCATGGGAATAAACTGGAAGTGGTCAATGAATTGGTAATTATTACACTCTTTTAAACAATTTGAAATCTTTTCTTAGTGACAAAAGCTATTATAGTATATATGAATATTTTAATGACAAACAAACAAAATAATTATAAGTAATCATTATATAATAATATGCTTTATATGATATAATATTAGAATAATCAATATAACATTGATATTTACGAATATAAATAATAATAGTGATATAAATAAATGATAATTATAATATTTGCAATAACAATGACAATACAGAAATTTAACTTAAATAATTCAAAACCACGGAATTTAAAAACGCTTTTTCCCACGTTTTTCTCAGGTCGCTTTCTTGTTTGTCTGTCTGTCTGTCTGTCTGTGCAGTTGGATTCTTGCAACTCAATTTTGAGGCACTTCCCGGTCACCTAGCGAGCTGAAATTTTTGGAGCAAGTCAGAACCCGATGACAATGCATCCTAAAACAACTTTTAACTTTCTACGGCCACTTTCAGGCCAAATTTTGCGAAATTTCACTTTCATATGAAAAAAGTCATAGCGACTCATGGTTTGCTGCGATTAATTAATAATTTTGAGTTATTAGCACAGTGATTTGTGATTACGCTCATGGCTATCGCTAAAGTGCATACTTAAAAAGAATAAAATAATAATACTAGATTTAAAAATCTAAAAATCCTACGTTTTTCAGTTACCAAAAAAGAATAAAATAACCCGGCGGGGCCAAGCGAGGGGCCACTCAAAACGTGGGGGCGCATCTTTACAAATACTCTCAACATCTATGCATAACGTACATCTCATTACATCTCCATAAGTAATATGCGCCCCCACTTTTGATGCGATTTTGGGTTATTTTATTCTTTTTTGGTTACTGAAAAACGTGGGATTTTTAGATTTTTAAATCTAGTATTTAATGACAACAAATATATAGAAATAAAACCTAGATCCTATTCCAATAATCTACAAATTATTGGAAATTGAATATGAATAAAAACGGTACATAATATTATGACAATCATAAAAAATTAATAAAAATATAATTTAAATTGATTTAATTAAATTCAAACGTAAATAAAACGCAATAGCATTAGAATTTACTTCCTCTCTCCTATCAAACTACCGTGCCCAACAGGGCCCATAATTGACTAATTATATTTTTATGTAATATCTTTAAGTAACATTATGGAGTGCAATAAAGAATTGAATTGAATATATCCATCTGGCTGTCCAGGCGATTGCTATTCCCATTGACGGGTCTTGACGACGGGACGGGATGCAGTGTGATAGGCACAAGCGCCCACACTGACACTACAAATTTAAATAGCATGCGGGCCTTCCTGATCGGCTTTTGTAACCTGATCTCTTGGTTAAATTCCACATTATTTTCTAGTGCAACAAATATATCTTTTGTAAGCCCCCCCCCTCCTTTATTTTTTGACTAAGGGAAATGCTTTTCGCATACCCCATCGTTGGGTTGAAGATGGGGTTATGTAGGACTTACCCGTCAGTAAAGGACTGACGGGCATACCCAATAAAACCCCCCGTTGCACCTTCATGCTATCCTTCAGCTTTGTGGAACCCTGTTTTCGGAATCACCACTTTAGCTGGATAGCCAGCCCGCTAGGGGCTCCTTCTCCGTCGGAGAGATGCCTAAGTAGAATGAGGCATCATCCGACACTCCGGAATGAGGCTGACTGTGGAGCAACCCGTCCACTTCAGCGACCCTGGCTACGTCTGGATTCTGTATAAGTAGTCTAGGGCTACCATTAATTGACTGATGTGGTCCCCAGCCACCTTCACAAGCGTGCCGGCACCTTGAGTCTCAGGCCAATGCCAAGACTTAAACGATTTTGAAGTGGTGCTCCCCGCGCATACACTACATACTGGTTTACGGTTCAACCGGAACCATTCTTCAGACCACACTCCCTTCTGGTTTACACGTGATTTTTTTAGAGAGGTTTTCTTCATTGCCCAAGTAGTCATTGGAAACTCTCTAAAGGAATATTAAAATTAAGAGGAACGACCCCCCCAAATTTGTAAGAGTCACTCAACTTGTTACTTTGTCCGCAGGGAGTCGTGTACCAACTGGATGTGGCATTGCAATCGCTCGAAACGCAGCGAGCGGGGCTCGTGTTTATCTACGACATGACAGATTCCAAGTACACCAACTTTGACTATGAGTTGTCACAGAAGATTCTCACCTTGCTCAAGGTTAGTTATTATTACACTGTAGAACGAATAATTAAAATAACTAGACAAATCTTAGACAAATTTAACGTGTCGAAACCTTTTTTTTATTGGCGACACTATCAATATTGATATTGTTTGTAAAGAATAAATGTATAGTCTATTTTTTATGTAAAATATGCATTGATTTAATTTCAATCTGTTTATACGAAGTTACGAAAATATCAAAGCCGTTTTGAACACACTTCCAAATGTATTTTATTCAAAATCAATGCAAAAAACCAATCGCTATGCACTTTAGCATCACCAATCAATGGTCTGATATATAAGACTGGCGTATGGTAACAGTTCTTTAAAGTCTAAAGTGACGTTACTTCCGTTGATAAATAGAGATGTTTGTATTGTTTGATATGTATCGATGGATCTTTACTAGGCTGCGCCCACTGGCTTGCTCTATGGATGAAAACAGTTTAAGGAGAATGTGCCATAGCTCGCCATGCAAGTATGCTAACGACTGCAGACTTAACGTGCCTTCAGAAACACGAAGGAGCTCGATAATAATCTTTTTAAAGTTGCTTAAATCTCCGTAATCAAAAGCCAAACGCGCTAACCATCGCGTTATCGACCTCCTTTGACTAATATATGTTTGTAGCAAAATAACATTTTCATTCAAATCTCATGATTATTACGTCATGATTTAGGTTATTCGGTCCTATGTTCATGTTGTCGGAGCTTATCAAACTGTACACTAAAAAAAGGCTGTTTCAAATATTTAAGCGTTTAACACATGGGATGTGCTGTAGACGTCTCTACTGTACAATACACGAAATTACTCTACAATTTAAGATTGTATATAATTAACTATGCAGTTCAAAAGTATTTATTTATTAGTTCCTTATTTATTGATTTGAACGAGCTAATCAATATTTTAATCATAGCAAGAATACAGAGTTTAATGGTACATTAAAACTTAGTATTCTGAATTCTCTGATTTGAATTCAATATTTATTTTTAAATCGCCATTTTTAAATTAACCATAGGTAATATACTCTTTACGGAGGGGGAATTGATGAGGGCCTTGCAGCGACTAAACCGCAATATGGGGGCTGATTGTGATGGAATGTTCCAGGATACTTTGCTTACTCCTTAACATTTATCTATAATGCATCACTGAAGGTCGGCGTTTTTCCTTCGTCTTGAAAAGAGGCTAAAATAGTCCCTATTTTTAAATCCGGCAATGCCTGCTTGATTTCGAAATACAAATTCGGGAAAATCTTCGAATCTTTACAATGTCCTTTGATATCATGGCATATAAGACAAGATATTGCTTCACAGCAGACACACGACAGATTTAGTTTCGTTCACTTCCTTAGTTACTAACTCTTTGGATAACTGCATCCCAGTGGACACAATATACACCGATTTCACCAAAGCATTTTATAACGTTGATCACTAAATTCTCTTAAAAAACTTTCTGCATTTGGCTTCTCAGGTAATTTACTGAATTGGTTCCGCTCTTATCTCAGCTCACGGTTCTCTAGAGTTGTGATCAGTTGTTTCTCATGTCACCCTTTTGAAGCTTTTTGCGGTGTGCCACAGGGGCTCTCATCTTGCGCCCATATTATTTAACATGTCCATTAATTATATAATAACAATGTTCAAACATGCACAGTAATATCTTTATGCTGATGATCTGAAATTAGCGCTACCTATTAAGGAGGAAACGTATGTCTCACTACTTCAGCAAGACTTAAATCAGTAAATGCAAATACATTCGGTTTACTAGGAATAGGAATAATACCTCTGCAGAGTACTTCATTAAAAGTCAGTCACTGGAAGAGGTAGATAACATAAAGATCTTGGTGTTCATCTCAATGAAAAACTGTTTTTTCAAGTTAAAATAGATAAAACAGCATCACAAGGTTTCAGAATTTTGGGCTTTGTTCTGAGGAATAGTAAAGATATTAAGAAGCGATCTACAAAAATCTTGCTTTACTCCACATTAGTGCGTTCTTTGTTTTTTACTTTTGTCTGTTTTTGCCAATACTATATGGGTATATGGGTATAAATTAATTATATTAGTTAAAAGTAAATCTCTCTTATTCGGCTTGTTTAATTTAGGTAAGTTATTGCAGCTTTTTCTTAAGGTTTTTGTGTATTTTCGTTGGTGCGTGTTGTGACTGCCTTTAAAAAAGTACTTAGCTCTAGTATAAAATTGTATTTTTTAATGTTATTATTAGTGTATGTTTTGTGGTGGTACTTATAAATAAATAAATTCTTCGGTTCTTGTCATTTTGGTCGCACTAATCATATAATAATAAAGTGAAATTAACATAGTATATAATTTTTTAATCTAAGTTTATTAAAAGTCGTTAGATATTTTGAGAATTCCTGTATTTTGACAATACTAAATCAACGAATCTGGAAACTTCTATCGCCTCAACGTCACTTTCCAACTTATTTTTTAGACTTTAGAGTTTTAAAATTGATTAGGTGGTACCGCGAAATAAATGGAAAATTTTAGCAAATTGTGTTCTCATAATCGACAGTATGGGCCAAATAAAAAATCTAAATGAAATGAAATTATACAAAAGATTTCATTACAAAGATAAACCGATGCATAGGTTTATTTCTCTGTTCAAATTTTTAAGACTAAATACATACACACAATATATTTATATGGACACCAAGTAAAAAAATCACTTCAGTTTTGAGCTAAGAATGGGGTTTGTGATGACATTAATGAAATCATGACAACATTACATTTTGATAATTTCATGAAGATAAGTAAAAAAAAAGTTATACAATTATTTTCTTAGTTATATTATATCAGACGTCGGCCAAAAGGCTCTGAAATTAGTTGCCTTATATTCAATCAGATTTTGGCTTTGAAATGGTTAATTAAATATTCAATTAATTAAATGTCGATTTTATAAGGACGCCAGAATAAGAATACATTATAGATGGATCTAATAGAATAGACAGCAGTAATTGGAAACTTACTTCATAAAACCTAAAATGAATAAATACCACAAGTGTCTTCAACTTTAAGGAATAACCTCTTTTATTTTTCTCGTAGGTTTAGTATAAAGCACCATGTATCACTCGAGAGAAAGTGCGATTTCAAATCTCGGGTGCTGTAAAGGTCCTCGCTTACGGCTCGAGTTTCATACAGCTTCCTCGGCGGTAATCGGTCACTTTCTCTCCTTGGTGAACAATGTACTGTTTCTAAGTTAGCCAAATATAATGCTATAACTCTATAACGATCGATGCAAACAAAGGGTTATAAAATCGTGGCTCCCAAACTTTTTGTTTGAAAGGTGATTTGATGTAAAGAGTTCTTTGTTATCTTTTCAGCACTTATCTAGTTGATTAAGGGAATTAATCAATATCATCTGGTCTGTTGTTTTGGAAATTCAGTATCCTATTGTTGCAAGAACACACCCTTACCTGGTGCTGCACCATCATCTGGAATATGCATTATACCCAACTCCTCAGTGCAGTTTTTGGGGTCTTGGAAACATTTTAAGAATGATAATAAATTGTTAAGGCATTCTTAGGCCTCTAGCACACGGCGTTTTTTAAACGCGCAGACGATGACGCGCATATGCGCGCTACAAGCGAGATTCAAATGCAATCTTGTAACCTAAGCACACGGAGCGATCGTGAACCGCGTGTTTACTACGCGTATACGCACAGATACAGTGATACAGACGCGCTGTAGCCGCTCGTACCATCAATAAATCATTGCCGATACAGTACGCGAGCACGATTTAAGTTGCCATCTTCATGGCCTACGCATAAGATCATATCGTAATATTAAGAGTTTGAAAACATGTTATTTTTTCACTTTAGCAATAATATTGGTTTAGACACGAAATAATTGTAAGATATCGATAAGAAGGTTTGAAATTGACAACATAACGTTTTTTTTTTCGACTTGAAGTTTTGCGAAGCCATTAATTCGTCTTATTAAGTTTGCATAACTTTTTTAATGAAAAACTTAAATCCGTTAAAGAGTACACTCTGTTAAATAATCTATGATAACTTCAGTTCTATGCAGTGTCAGCTTACTAGGGTTGACAATATTTTTCGCTTTGATAATTTATTACATTTTTACGGGGTTTTTTGTAATATTATACATACAATAGTTATATAATACAACATATATGTAGTTGTATAAGTACATTTCTACATAATAAATAATATCTAATGTATAAGATAAAAGTTTCAAAAGTATTTTATGCGTCTGATTTCTTAATTCAAAATTATAACTGAGCGACCTGAGCGTAATAAAAAATGTTGCCTAGCAACTTAACCAAAGTAGGAAAGTAGTTTCCAAAAATGTATTTGTTACAAGAAATACAACAATAGATAAACTTAAAAAGCAAAACCTTATCTATCTATTTTATTGAAATCACTAAAAATCAAATTAATTTTTCCTCAAAATGGGGAAAAACCGCAATATGAAGACACTGGGTGACGCTAATTGAACCAATTGCATCTCATTGCTCCTATATACATACAATTGAAGTGGACAATCGACGCGAAACCACAAATTGCATCGCATCATGAGTAAAGACGCTATTTGCAACTTCCGTATATGAGTGCAAGGCTGTAGTAGGTCTGAAAAGTAACAGCAAACTAATCAGTAAATTCTGTGGACTTAGCCTTGCTGGCTATCTTAATTAGTGCAGCATTGATTTTTGTTTACACAAAGAGAGAGCTGTATTCAACGGCGTGGCATTGGCCTATATGGAAAATGTTGAACGGTTTCTATGCTCCTTAATTATACTTATAGGTTTCCTATTAATCTAATAAAATTAAAACCTTGGGGCTGGTAATTAGATCATAACTCAGTCGAAATACAACAATAGATTCCAAGTAGCGGAATTTCCAATTAAAATTAATAGATGACTAATCTACATATCTACTTTAGTTGAGGCAATAGTCGCGTTGGATGTAAACAACTATAAATATTTAGTATTCGCTGTGTGCGCGATGACAGCGCCTCTAGTGACCACAATTATTGTGGACTTGAGTTCTGTCAAATAATGGCAACTGGATTGTTTGATAACGATTTCCGGATTGTTTTTCAGCGAAATTAAATAAAAATATCTAAAAAAGTTGGTGCATATTAATAACCGATTTTCCTACCTTAACAAAAAAATGGTATGTTATAATACGTACGGGATTTGAATCGCTAGAACATGATATATATTTCCAACCTCAAACTATGCAAAAAGGAAAAAATAGTATTAGAACAGCATGTGAGAAACGTTGAAGAGCTTAGAACCAACGGACAAAGCTACTTAATATAAGCTCTGATAGACAAACGTCTTTACTGTTACACATAATCCCTTCGAAACATCATTTAAAGTGAGTTCATATCTACTTATTGAAATTGTATTTTTGACATTTCAATAAAACACAAATAAAACAATTTGATATGCATAAAACAATTTTAACAATTAGGAACGTGCTCGATTAAAATATTGTGAACATGACAACCATTATAAAAAATATGTGCAAAATCCGTAAAAAGTGTTTTATGCAAATGCGTAATGTGCGCGGAAGTGTACGAACTAAGTATTGTATTTTTGAGTTAGTGCACCTCAACTTATATTAATTAATTTAATGTTAATTTTAATTCCAGATAAATGATGAACGTGTCGTTACGAATGTTAAGTGCGAGAGTGTTTATATTCAAAGTGGCAAGTGCAAACATATTGCTGCTTTGATACATTATATCAACACAGAAGAAAGTTTATCAAAAACAAGTAGCGAACAACAATGGGAAAAACTTTTCCCGCCTGTTTCTACACTTTATAACACTGTGACCCATATCGCGAATTTTAACGTTTTTTCTCAAAAATTCTTAATAGCGTTAGTATGAAATTGTATGAAAATATTGCAATTTGATACATGACAGTCCAGAGTTATTTCACATTTCTGTCACATCGCGCGCTGCGATCGATTTGACGGTCCCCACCACCCACTTTGCACATAGCGAATAGCCAATACTACTGAAAGAACACTTATGTTATGTATTAATGTTCAAAAGGAAATATTTAAACTGTGTATTAAGTTTGAAGAATCGCATAACTCATGAAACCGGCAATTAAACCAAATCACATATTTGCGGTGCATTTTGCTTGTTTATTTAGAAAGTAAGCTAAAATTAAATTTACCAGCGCCTCCTTGCTTGTTTTTGTCCGGTTTTTGTAACTGAACACAGGGCACAGGTTCCTTGTCACACTAAATACTATGAATGTGTTTGTCTCCCTACTTTCCACTCTGACTCTACGCAAACTGTCAATTTGCCTCAGTACGGTCAGCTCGTCGAGTCCAGGTCTCCGGAGTTTGTCGGTTGCTTGCGACGTAGCCAAGTAAGCGTTTATGGCGTCTAGCACCATCGTCGCACATCATGGGTTTGCTCTGAAGACGTGGCCTTTCGAGGGTCGCCTTGCTATCTTCTTCCAAGACGAGTACCTCTAACGCCTTCATAACCAAACCTACATTTCGGTTGCATTTACGTGTCTGGTTTTCTTGCTGGTGACAACCACTGGTAGATCAGCAGTGGCCGCATCGGCGTTGTGTTTTTGTTCGTTTATCTTGACAACTGTTGGTCTGAACCTTACAGGCTTGTTTGTCCACCTTGTTGGGCTTTTTACGCTTATTTTTCAGGGTTGGTTTATGATAAGTGGGGGATTCATCCGGCTGTTTTGTTTATGTCTATTACAGAGACTATTAGATCAATAACGGGCGGCAACCACGCGAAGGTTTAAATAAAAATAATATTTTAAATTCGTTTTCAATCTGATGTCACATAAAAAAATACATTAGCACAATTAGTGATAGAAAAAATTAAGTACATTATTTCCATTTAGTTTTATTGTATATTATTATAAAACTCGATATAATTTTACGGCTATATAAATTAATCTAAAAATAAGTAAAAAAATAACGTAAAACTTTTTATCGTCAAAAATTTGACCACGCGAGGTCAATTGCGGACGCTTTCTTTTGTGATTGTAGTTTTAAATAATGCGATGAAAAAGAGGTTCAAAACTGTATGGAACTCGAAATGGTTACTACCCAAACCAGAAATCATAAACGCTACGCTGTTACACACTACACTAATGTTATAAAAAAGTATTATCCACTTTGTTAACATTGTGTAAGTTCATCATAAATAGTTGCCTAATATTTATTTGTTATTTATAAGGAACTATAAACGATAATGAGATTAACTGGTTGCTGCTTATTTTGTTGTCATAGTAAAAAAGTACAGTTAATTAATTGTTGTAGTTCGTTGATGTGCTGTTGTCCGTACATGATTATTAGGAATACATATCAGTGGAAGTTTAGTTGTAACACAAAATCAATTTGACCTTTAGTACGAAATTCAGACCAAGAATTTGCCTTCTACAAAATATTTAATTCATTATTTTTTGTAATTAAATTATTTATTAAATAACATTTAACTTTACATATTATACTATAGTCAAATCTAAAATTTAAAGTTGGGTTTGTCTTCATTTGTTTTAAAATTTCTATTTTTATATTTTGGAATATTAATTTTTAATATCGTTTGTGTACCGTACAACAAAAAAAGAAGGGAACACGACCCGTTATAATTTCTCAATAAGGCAACTCATCGTATAAATGAAAACTCGTAGCTTCGTGTCATGTAGCCGTGGGCGGAAGCTCGTCGTAGTTGTTTCGTAGCCGGAGCTCGCCGCCCGCCCGGCTTCGCCGCCCGCTGCGTCGTCCTACCCATACCTACGTCAGTCGAGTTCGTGCTCGCAAATGGATCGCACGTTAATTCTGTTCGCATTGCGACTCGCTTTTACGATTTTGCGCATAGTACCAATACTAAATAAGTAAACGCTTACCTCATCGTCTGACTGTTCATAAACATCAACACTACTATAGTTCAATGATACGTCGTGGTTAATAAGCAGTCGACAAACAGGTGGCGATTGCATATCAGTGCTATTATTGGGTGTTGTTGCTGCGAAGTGGTGTTGCAGTGTCAGTGTCTATTAGCAGTGCTAGAGGGAAGTGCTTTCGACTTTGGAACTCTCTCTGACGACATCGATGACAGTTTATTGTGGGGGCAACATTCGATCGATAGGTCCAACAGCTGAGTGGATTGCACACCGCTGCCCGCATTATTGAGGTGAGCATGAATTTTAGGATCAAAACGTTTTTCAATTTATGTTTAAAAATTGTTTACAGTAAAATTTAAGTTTTGATGCTATTAAATGAACTATAAAAAAGACAAATCAACGTCGTTAAATGTCAAAGTTTTGTTTACATTTACATCTGTCATGATAAGCAATAAATGATTTTTTTTGTTTGATATTACATGCAATGCGATGCAATGTAATGGTTTTATATTGAATAGTAAAACTGACGTCATAATGATAAAAAGTTATTAGAAGAAGAAAAGAACAAGGTCATTTTGTGTTTTAAGTGTCAATTTGACTTAAAATATCAACTCTTAATTTAAAAATAATAATAAAATAAACCACTGAGAATAACGTCGGTCATTCATCATCAAACGGAATTGGCCGAGAGTAGATTGCAGGTGCTTTCATTACCGGTGTGCGGTAATATACACACAACGCTGCCAAAACAATTGGACATGCTGCCAAAGCGTCATCCATTGTAAGTAATGTGAACTATACAGTTCCATCCTGAAGGATTGAATTGCATACGTGTTGTACAGCACTCCCCTTCGCGAGAATGAATAGCGGCGTAATTATTATTCTGTGCTTTATTTTCATTACAAATCTATTATCGCGTATAGTATAAATGTATCTTAGTTAGGATATATAGTAGATTATGTTTTGCGCGACATCAATATGTTGATGCCAATGCTGTGCGACTTTTTTTAATACCCGGGTATCGGGTATTATTTTTTCATATTCCCGGGTACCCGTTTATTTGAATATATTGCACAAAAAAGGGGTAATTTGCTTATAATCATCGATGTTTTATTCTATTGCGAAAGAAAAGTATCCTTAACTAATAGTACAATCAGTCACACAGTTAAACAGTATTGTTCTCAACTAATTACGAGTAAAGAGAAAGAAAAACTAATAAGGAGCTTAACAGACTTTTAATTACAATAACGTCTTTTATAAAATCACAAAAATATAACTAAATAAACTTTCTCACACAATTTAAAATTAAAAATCAAACACAGTTAAATAGTCATGTTAAACATAACTAAAACACTTTTATAAAACTTTTTTTTTATGACATAACAATAACTTATTGTTATGTTGTATATTAAACGTTGTACTGATTCCTTATCCTGTTATTTTTTCAATATTTCCATACTCCAGAAGCAGGTCTATCCATTTTGTCAAATTAAACTTTATAGGTTATCAACTAAATGCAGTATTTTTATTTTGTATTAAATATATGAAATTCAATAACTTATGTTACGTTCACCGAACAATATTAGAATTGCCAACCGAATATTTTCTACAATTTTATGAAAATAATAGAAATAAAGCTTTTTAATCAAACTCCAACGAGATAAAAACAAAACATGGCGACGTAACCAAACCTAACCCTTTGGAAAACCCTAGCTGTGCGTCATGATTTCCTACGTAGGTTTTGTTACGTGTAGTAACTGCGTGACAGTTGCTAACTCACTACCCAGTCTCTACAATAAAGATGCAACAACTTATACCTATAGGACCGTGTATTCGTCCTGCAAGTTGATACAATGCGGAGGCGGAATAATCGTGGTCTCCTTAATACCGACGATAAGAAACAGTATTTGCCGCGTTTAACCGATTTGTTGCTAAATACAATTACCAGAAACGAGCTTACGAGCTTGATTTACGTGAAAAATGAAGATAGTTTTATTCTGGGTAGATTTCCCTAAAACTTAATTAGAAGGAGTTATCATCGATGTAAAAATGACACGGCTTCAGTGGCTAGAGCCACACGCAAAAGAAAGTGATGGCACGCCTGCCGTGTCATCAGCAACGAATCGATTAACTCATTCTTGAAGGTGGCGCCGAAATTTTCTTTGTGACGTGGAAGTTCAACTTAACTTTGTTTAATTCAACAATATCATCTTGTTGTAACACAAATGGCTTTAATCCGCTGCAGGATGAACAAAAAAATTACAAAAGATACATATTTAAAAATGGTAATGTAAGTGCTGTGCAACGTTGCGTAACTCGCAGTTTTTAACAAAGCACTATATACAATAAAAAAAGTCACCGTATCGCATAAACAGACTGTAGAGTCGTCTCGCAAATGTATTTTACCTTATAGTATTCGCAATTTGGTAAAATAAATCTGACGTATAAAATGCAACTGTTAAGCTCAAACACCTTCCCTTGTACTGGAACCTTCGTCACACTGACAACACGTTTACTGTAGCAATTTATCATTTATATAGCGAGTGAAAGGTTGATAGGCACGCTAATGAAATTTCATTTGACTTTCGTAATTGGGTTCTTTGTACCTACTAAACGAATTTCATTGTTTTTTTTAATAGGTTTTTCCCTTTAACTTCTTTCTAGCAATTATTAAAAGAAATTATTATTAGAAAATAATTTGTTTAGATATAGGAATCTAGCAGTTAAAAACTTAAATAATAAATGTATAATAATATTTAAGAGGAATTAAACAATACCAAATAATAAATATTCATTCACAGGCGTGACCTAAAACCTGTGACTAAATGTTTTCATGAACATTGGCCTATTATAGCATTACTTGCTTAAAATATTACATTTTTAATATTTTTAATTTTCGCACTTGATACTTTAAATAATTTCTTAGTCTCGTTTTGCTTAGATTTCTTTTCTAAACTGAGCAGGTACAGTCGTCGTCATGATTGAAATCAATAATGTTGGTAGTAAATAAGTGCAAATAATTCCTTATTGGATTGTTTTAACCAATAAATACGTTAATATAGAAAAAATCATCCAAAGGAGTAAAAGAATAACTTGCCAAGGATGTAAAAAATTGATCTATCAAAAGTATTCGACGGATTTTCTCTAAAAGCACAAGTTGGTTGCATAAATATTGTTCATTTTTTATTCTAGTTAACATGACAGCTGGGGCCCAAGGTCGTGCATTGATTTGCCTTGTCAATCTATGATCTTTACGTAATTTACTATTACAAAATATCAACTGGTTAAGATTAATTAACACGGATGGGTCTTGTTACATATAACTTATTTAATTTATGTACACACACACAACTGATTTATTAAACAGCGCAGTTAAAGCAATTAATTTAAACGTAAAGCAGATTATGAATCGTATTGGATTAAAATTGACCCCGAATGAATAGTCTTTGGAAATCAACAACAAATGTAAGATTCAAAATATATGTATTTAACATAATGTGTACATAAAAGTAAAATATAAATGTAGTAATCTGCTGAAAAATTAATACATGTTAGCACATGTTACATAGAACTGTGCGATAATGCAATATAGTTTAATTATATTATTAGTAGTGAGCATGTAGCAATGACGTTTCTGTTTGTCGATATTGACTGAGTCGGAATCTCGGAGAGGCCTCAGTGGGCGCGACAACCAGTCCTCAAGAGCAAGGTCACGGCTTCGAGACTGCTCGAGTTAGCGGTTCTACTCATGGGCGTGGGTAGTGTCTAATTGTCATGCATGACACATCTAGTAAACGCTTTTTTCCACCGACCAGTATTGTAGTGTAGAAAGGGGAAGCTAGAGTAGATAAATCAATATTAAACTTGAGTTTGATGTCTGTTTATGATAGATCACCATTTTCTTTATCCAAAATGGCTATGTTTAACGGAAATATTTTAATTTTTATCGATTAGCTTTTTATCATGCGGTAAATCAATCTGAAATAAAATAATTTTAAACTGTTGCTGTGATGGCTAATATGAGAACATGTTATATTGAGTTCAAGGTTATGCTAAGTTATTACATATTTTTTAAATCTGACTCATTAGGAACCATAATATGTATTTGTGAATAAAGCCATAAAGTGTGTGAGTAAACTAAATATTTTTGTCAACTTCTGTTTTGAAAGCATGTGTTTTCATTTTTATTTGTTCTTCGAATAAAATTGTTTTTATTTCTATCGATTTCCTAGTAATCGTGGCGCTTGGCATCGTGTGTGGTTGTTTTCGTTAAGAAGACGTTATCTGTACAAGATAAGTAAGTAGAAAGATACAATCTTTCACGTCACGTGGTAGATATTGATTTAATCGATGTGATTGCGTAGTTTTACTCGGATTTTATTATTATTGATCAGATGTTAAATAAAAATATATCCGAAATGAGAGTGAAGTCATTGATTGATTTCATTTGATCATTATATATACCTAGGTTTATGATATACCTAATTTTAAATTTTGAACAAGAGTATTTTCGGGAGAAATCCTGTTAATTTAACAAATATTTATATGGCCTTGATAGTTAGGTACTATGTTCGTCTGGCTGTTTTGTTTCCTTAGTTGTACATATCAATAAGAATTTGCCACCTACTCAAACAATTTTTTCAATGTTAATGAGTATGGTCAGGCATCGGTGAGAACGTAATGTTTTGCGCCGTGCATCGCTGAGATATCGTTTGGTTACCTTGAAGTCACGTGGATGCCGGGCTGATTCATGCTCACGCAATGATCTCGTCGATCGCCGCGGTAAGGACAATAAAATAACGTGTCCATTATGATATGTAGTCTATTATCATGCCTTACTCCACTGTTCCCGTAGTTCAAACGTTTCGATTAAAATTATAAAATCGGTTTTGATGGCGATATATTAATTAATTATAAGGTTCCTAACGTCGAGTGTTCAGTGACCGAACATAAATGATGGCTGCTTAAATAGGTCACTAGCGCTGAGATTGCCGATCGTCAAGTTTTCAATTACCTGCAACGTTGTACGTACTTGTAACGTTCCGAAGTGAGCGCCACATTGCATCGGTGCCGGGATGATTAATATCCGGCCGGGAAGGTCGCGGCCCGAGTGACGTCACCTCCGTAGGTTCTCTGCTTCCGGTCACCGCCGGCCGTACGCGCACGTAATTAAAATGTAAGGCGTTGCTCGTTCGATATTCAAAGCTGTTATCTTCGCTCATTGTCGCATTATGTTTCATCCACGTGTTAATTGTGAAGTACTTGGAAACTAGTTAATTTATGAATGGGTGACATGTTAGGTAAATTGTGAGTAAATAACCTATTTCTTTGAATATATTTGTGCTAAATTACTTTATAAATATTTAGTAAAAATAGAAATAAATAAATTTTGGACAAACTTTGCAATTATTAAGTATACAGAGCCTATACTATGGATTTTAAATAAAGGATAGAATACATTATTAAGAATATAACAGCCATGGTTACAAATGCTACAATCAAAATATAATATTAATTCTAAGTAATAATTGGTCTCTTTTAATAAATGACGTCATACCAATCGCTGTTTAATTTCGAGTTCTACTTACCACGTTTCCTACCACAATTTATTTAGTATATAAAAACAAAAAAAAATACAACACCTAGACAATGTTAAGAATCAGATAAAAAAATAAATAAAATATCATTAATCTACCAAAAAGAATATCACTCATCTTCTAATTACACAAACATGGTCCTCTCCAGGATTCAAACTCAGTGCAGAAGGCTTTTCATTATTAAAAAAACTAAAAAATTTAATAATTTACTAGCTGTTGCTTCGTACGCGTGGATTAGAGGGCCATCCTTATCACTTTGGGGTATAAAAAATAGCCTACGACCTATTCTCATAGCAAACAAAAAAAATCATAAAAATCGGCCAAGCCGTTTCGGAGGACTTCGATAATAAACAATTTGAAACGAGATTTTGATATATTAGATGTTACGCGTAGTTCTATTTTATAAAGTCACTCCAACCTACGATGAGAATACTCAGATCGACATTTACATTAGAAGTTTGTAACTCCTGAGGACCATGGCATGCTTTTGAAGGTGTTAAATCACTTTTCAAGTGTCACAAATTACAATATATTATATTTATATACATAAAACGCCGAGGAAAGTTTTTGTAATAAGAAAGACACAAATTCTTATCCCGTGTTTCTTCACTTGCTCTTCGCTTAACATAATTTTACCGTATTGGTTTGTATTTAGTTCTTACAATTCCGCGCACATTATACATTTGAATAAAACACTTTTTTTACGGATTTTGAGGATATACTATTGCCTTAGTCATCCTGTGATCACGGCTTGTAAAGGAGTCGAAACGTCAGAATAAATTAAAATATGCGAAATTCCGTAAAAAAGTGTTTGTGCAAGTGTTTGTTTGTAAAAAAGTTTGTGTACAAGAAAATGTTCCAGAAAAAAATGTTAATCTATTTCTACGTTGGAATAGGAATTATCTCTCTTAATTCAAATTAACTCACCACTATTAACCAAAAATCCTAATTATAAATCTTTTAATATATTAGTTTCATTGTACAGAGTTATTAGTTTATTAAATATCCAGAGGCGATCGGAGTCGGATCATAGTGTTGCGGTTCGATATTTGCGGAAGTCTATACCGTTGCACTTCCGGCGCTCCCTGTGTGACTGTTGCGTTGCGCCAAACTCTATACAGCACGGAAGTGCCATGCCGCTGCGTGGAATCGACTTGAAACTACATCAAGCAAATACTTATTATATAATAAGTTATATATATATATATATATATATATGTCATTAGTTTTACTTTGTTCTGCTCATCATTTTTTTGAATAATACTAGGCTGCAACCGGCATGCTTTACAATGCTCTTTTTGCTGATCTTTTTTAACAACAACTTAAAAAAGTTTCATAACAATATGATCGATGGTTTCGGAACGAATAGGAAAAAAAACATTGACTTTTATTTATATATATATATATATAACGATATTGTAACTGTAACAAATTGCTTAGTATTCAGTAGTTTCCTTACGTATTATGATTTTTATAACCTATCACACACTGCTATGCTTTTCCCAACCATAAATACCGTGAGACGTATCTCCGAGAAGATCGTCATAAGAAAAACACAGATGTTTATTGCGACAGCTGCGTGCGCACATTTCTTTCTTCCTTTAACTTACCTAACAACAGTATGCCACCTTTTCTATACTCTTGTTCATGAGACAGTGTCGATTTTTTTATTTATTTGTTATTATCATTATCATCAACAGCGTCATCATTATCATCATAATGAAATGTAATTACAATCCAGTTTTTACTCATTATTTTGTATATAAATGCTGACTATCAGATAGTAAAGACTGTTTAAGTTGTATGTTCAGCCATCAATAAATTAGTAAAACAATTGGCCTTAAATCATTGTGTTTATACCGATCGAAGTCGAGTGTCTTTGCTCAAACAAGGCCAAGCATGCAGCTAGGCCACTAGTTGTGTCGCGTTGAAAAACAGGGACGCTATTCCTGACCTATATTTCAACGGGGTTGTCCGGGATTGGGATATCGCCAACTTTCAACTCTACTTTCAAATAACATCGAAAATAATTGTCTTTAAAATATTTTGTCGTTGAGCAACAAACTAGACATACGAACGAGGGTTGCCTTAATGATTTCGGGATTGGACAACCCTAGTGTTGCAAACTGGCAACTGACAGCTCTATCGTAAAGGTTGACATTTTTTAAGGTTATGCTTACTCAAAATGTTTTGACATACGAGGGCTATTTGTGTTGTTTACAGTAACTTAAAAGATTCATCTCGGCCAAAAAATGGAATTAAATCGTGAACATTTTCGTGCGATTATTTTTTACAACTTTCGACGTGGATTAAGTCAACAACAGTGCATCGATAAACTTAATTAAATTTTTGGCGATGTAGCTCCATCAAGGACTAGTTTTTCGATGGTATAGTGAATTCAATCGAGGCCGTAGTTCGCTCTAAGACGTATTTCGTGAAAGTCATCCAAAATCAGTTGTTGTTCCGGTAACCATTGATGTTGTGCGCAAACTGATATTGAAAGATCGACATGTGACCTATCGTGAGAATGAGAAAACCTTAGGCATTAGTGGGACCAGCATACATTCAATATTGCATGAACATTTGAATTTCAAAAAAAAATTGTTCGCACTGGATCCCACACAATTTGTCAATCGTTCAAAAAAAGGCTCGTGTCGAATGGTCGAAAGAAATGCTCAAAAAATACGATCGCGGTGCTTCGAAACACGTCTATGACATCGTGACAGGTGACGAATCGTGGCTTAATATCGTGGACGCGTATGAGCCAGAAAGTAAACAGCAGTAGACTGTATGGGTGTTTCAAGATGAGCCAAATCCAACAAAAGTTGTTCGGGCACCATGCACTTCCAAGCAAATGGTCGCCTATTTTTTTTGGAAAAACTGGACATGTCGCAACCGTACCAGTAGAACAAGGCAGAACAGTCAATTCTAAGAATTCTAAGTGGTACACAACCATTTGATTGCTGGTTGTCTTCCAAGAAATGAGGAAAACCAACCGCAGAAGATGGATCGCTTTTCACCACGACAATACGAGCTCTCACACATCGGATCAAACAACTGCATTTTTGAGCACTCAAAACTTCGATGTGTTGACTCATCCGCCGTATAGTCCTGACTTGGCACCGAATGACTTCTTTTTATTCCCGTACGTAAAAAATAAGCTGATAGGTCAACGTTTTTCAACACCTGAAGAAGCGGTTGATGCGTTCAGAATGCTTGTTTTGGAGATACCTCAATCAGAGTGGCAAACGTGCTTCGACAATTGGTTCAAAGAAGTAGTGTATAGATCTTCATGAGGAATATTTTGAAAAACAAAAAACGCGATTTCCGATGATTAATATTTGTTTTTGTTCTCTTATCCCGAAATATAAAAGGCAACTCTCGTATATGTCTGTCTTCCTTTCTCTTATATAATTTAATACGAAACGACAAATCATAAAGTTTGAAAACATTGTAACTAGAAAATATGGTCGCGTAAACTACTGCGCCATTAGCTTCAAGATTGCTCTGTTCGTCCTTCTGAGAAATAAAGTTATTTCTCAGAAGGACGAACAGAAAATGCTTTTAGTATACAGCATGTTAAAATATTTTGTTCTAGTATTTTTCTATTAAAATAATATATTATATAAGATCGCAATGCAAAAAGTATATACAAAGAGATACAGCATTTACAATCTTGAAGCTAATGGCGCAGTAGTTCTGAGAAATAAAGTTATTTCTCAGAAGGACGAACAGAAGATGCTTTTAGTATACAGCATGTTAAAATATTTTGTTCTAGTATTTTTCTATTAAAATAATATATTATATAAGATAGCAATGCAAAAAGTATATACAAAGAGATACAGCATTTACAATCTTGAAGCTAATGGCGCAGTAGTTTACGCGACCATATTTTCTAGTTACAATATTTTCAAACTTTATGATTTGTTGTTTCGTATTAAATTATATAAGAGAAAGGAAGACGGACATATACGAGAGTTGCCTTTTATATTTCGGGATAAGAGAACAAAAACAAATATTAATCAACGTAAAAAGAAGAAAATATACAAAATTAAAGTTAATTTTGTATATTTTCTTCTTTTTACGTTACTTTATTTTTGGCTTAGTATGTAAGTCGACAAATGACACGTAAGATTATTTACCGTCATAATGAATTAAGAAGTGGCATCAAGTCATCATTGTCTCAATGTTTATTACGAGTTTGGGTGTGGATTATTTGACAGTATTCGGTATTCCGTATATTGAATATTGAAAGGGATCTCTTCATAGCCTTGAATATTTCCCAAATGCGGTTTACGCTTATCTCTTCTCGGGTTTGCGAGGATATTTATTTCGCAATACACTACGCGCGATTGTCAGACTTAGGCAGGTAAATAAATCATATTGAAATCACATCGAACTGATAGACAAGCATGAAAGAAATAAATTATGTTTGTCTTTATGACATGTATCACACCAGAAAAACGAGTTAATTCTCTAACAAATCGGGAGCTGTAGATTGTAGCGGAAAATTCAGTGGCATTTCATTTCAAAGGTCAACCACGGGTGCGACTCGTGTCGAGCGCCGGGCGACGGGTGGAGGGTTCCAATAACGCGTCCCGCTCTGATACACGTGCAAGCATCCGCACCATTCTCGAAATAAAGCTTAAGGTCGTCGAGCATTCACATTTAGCAATTGCAAATAGCACTTTACACGGATCAATTTTTTTTAAAGGGCTTTTCAAAGTTTCTCCTTTAGGAAAATTAATTGTAACGAAAATTAAATTAAACTACGTATTTATACTTCTGACTAAATTCGTGTCATTTAGCCTTCGACACAAAGGATTATGTCATATGAGATGTAATAGTTGTAGATTTTTTTGAGAGCCCATTTTCTAAATTCAGTACCAATTTGATAATTCGTGTTGTCGTATCAAAAATACATCTATATTATGTCTACATTAGGTAATATTTCTTAATTATATGTTTCGCGATGAACAACTAATTGAAACAATAATATGTGGATATTTTTCTTAAAATGAGTAAGCTGTTAGAACTTATTGATTTGTTTTCAGAATGCTACGCGGAGCTATATGAGCAGGAACTATCCTAATTTTTACAAGGATGATGGTTACACCTGCTTGGGATCCTATTATTCAAAAAAGAATATCGGTCAAATATTCTCCTATCAAGTCCTTTCGCAAGCTTCCTTTTTCCAAACTGATGATGGCAGCTTTCAGTAACAAGCGTAAATAAACATAGACAAATAGATACATTACTGAGATCTCGAATCATTCAAATGTTTCTGTGATACCTAACATACTTACCGTAATATATTAGTATTCAATAGGAGCAGGGTTTCCTATAGTTTCTTATATGTGCTAACACGCATGAATCGCCTCTTTCGCAAGACAAAAACCGATGTGCAGTCAGCACCCAAAAAGGGTAGTGGTGCCGACCCATGCAATTACCGACCGATCGCCATTACTTTACACTGTAAAGTTGAGGAAAGAGTGCTAAACAGTAAATTGCTCTTACACCTAGAACAATATCTAGATGATCTCCTCAGTGACCGTCAATATGGCTATTGCCGAGGACGTTCAACTGGGGATCTTCTAGTTTATGTGGCGCACTGCTGTGGCAAGGCCCTCGAGATGCACTGCGAACCAATTGCCGTGGCACTTGAATTTTCGAAGGTTTTTGACAGAGTCTGGCACGCTAGTCTGCTGCACAAGCTTCCTGCGTATGGTATCCTCGCTAACTTTTCTAGTTGGATAGCTGATTTCCTGACTAAACGGTTCATCAGAGTAGTTATCGATGGTTGCTTCTCTGACTCAGTGGCTATTGATGCCGGAGTTCCTTCAACCTGACTCCTACTTTTCGGGGTTCATCTTTATCTGATACCGGCAGCCTCAAGCTTCTTGACATGTAATCGTCTTCAGACGTCAACGTCGGCACCAATTAAATAAACGTTATTATTTGTCCGGCGGGACACCTGGGACAAGTTGTTTTTTTTCTTGTAATAACAAAAATATAATAAGTATATAGCTGTTTTTTCTTTGTCGATTGTTTGATATTTGTAAAAGTATTACTCTGAATGGTGGTAAGAGACGGTGCTGGCGTCAGCTTATGAATAAAAATACTTTAAATAATTCTATGGGTTTGTGAAGGTCTCGGACCTTGTCGGTCGGAGCTTAGCTATAATTGGGAGAGCACTCGGCCTCAGAAGGGATGTCCCTTACCATCCGGGTTCGTGTCCCGCGTGACACCTGAGACAAATTAATTTTTTTATTGTAATAATTGCTTTAGATAAACATACTTTAGTATGAAGTTAAAAATAAATGTGACATTACGAAAATATTTTTCCATATAAATATTGTTTCCTAAGTTATTTATTTGGGAATGTATAAAAACACTCATGTTAATAAAATGATTTTGAATCTGTAAAATAAACAATTCTATTTATATAATATTCAATAGGTAGAAAAAAAACACAATCGTGAAATTTTCTTTCAAGGCAGATTTGTCCGCTGACGAATAAAAATATGTCATTATTGGAAGCGGTTCGTATGATCGTTTTTTTTAACAAAACAATAAAGTGATTGTTGTATTTTATTGTTTTCAAATATTATAATATTACAATTTGGTTAAAACAAAATATTATTCTTGCATGTTAACACCAATGCGAATTAACAGAAAAACCAACGTAATGGAAAAATAGCATTAGTTATAGGGATATCATGTCTAGATTGTTACTGTTAAAAATTAATAAATGTGCGAATAAGGGAGGGCGAGAAAAGGAGGAATGATATTGTTTACGTGTAGTCTATAGAGAAATGTGATATGGGTCAAATTTTTAAATGCACCCAGCTGAAGATAGAGAGTAGGAAGCTGGTGGCAGTAATTTTTGTATGATTTCAACGTCTGACAGAGGTTGATAATATTAGAGTACTAAGTAAAATAATTATTTTAAACAATTTCTGCCATTCATTAATTGTTGCAATATCAAATAGGAGCTTTCAAAAAATATTAATAAAAATAAGTGTCGATATAATTGCATTAACAGAAATTAATAAAGTCTTAATAAATTGTATTTAACATAATAATAATAATTATATTAATGCTAGTAGCAGAAATATTTCCTGCTGTGTTTTAGAGTAATTATTTTTTTCTAATTATTATGATATACAAAAAATTAATTACTTCATCGGCAGGCAATTATAATAATTATTTAAATTATGTTATGAGAGATAAAAAAAATACTTCTGCCTCTATGATGATGTTGCATTAATAATCTGTATTGTTGAAAATGAAAAAAAAAACAGAAAATTAAATCATCGTTTTTGCTTTTAAGTTTTATATTTCTATTAGTTAGGACGAGCATAAAAATTAAAAAGGCAGAAAAAATCAATATTGTCTTTTCGAAGGCAGAAGTAATTTACTTTAGTAAAATACTATGCGATACTTCATGTTAGAACAATGAATGTATTTTTATATTTCAGTTACAGGTAGGCGATATGCAAGGCAACCTTTAACTAGTGTTTGTTGGAAATTTACTATAACTATGTGTGTACGTCATATATTGCTCTCCTAAGTCTGCGATCAAGTTTTTTTTTATTTCATAGAAATAATTATTACCAATATTTATAATTAAGTTTAGTAATAAAGTTTGATTTATACTTTAATTTGATTACTTTAATTATTGATATTCGCCTTTGTGTGAAATTATTTTAATGTAACTGATTTAAACCAAACAATCGATCAAGATTTGGGAATTGGGCAAACTAAGAACGGCACCAACGAATGAGACCTTAGAGAATGCGTGACGAGTATTCCCAAACTCGTCTGAGATCGTTCATCAATAGATGTCTTTTTACAAAGCTCACAATGGCATATTGCCAGAAGATTAGTTTTGTTTACGAAATCTTCACTTCAATTTTACCACGTTGTTGCTTTAAATTTCGTCATTGTGTAGGTAATTATTAGCTATGCCAATATTGTGTCAAAAGAAATGTATGTAGCCGCGTGGTTCGTCGCTAGTCTCATTTATATCTTGAATAAGCGTTGGTTTGCGCTCTGAAATGGAAGGCATAGTCTCCTTTGAAGCCTTTTAGCCAACAACTATTATGTATCGGAAGTACTTTCGTGTGCGCTAGTCGTCTGCTACGCCTACGAACGTTTATGTTGGACACCCGGGAGTGATGAAGTTCTTTTACATCCATGGCCCTTTAAAAGGTCTTACAACGTTCATAGATTGCTCATGCTTGAAAAAGGTTATTGAATGAAATAAGCGAAAACGACGATTCGTAAAGGACTCCAGCTGCGTTCTGCCAGCAGTGTCAAGGCGAGTAGTGGGATAGAGCTCAATTTTATTTACTAAAACTATTTACATAATTAGAGCTACAAGACGTGTTTACCGTAACATATAAAGAAAGATTTTGAAAAAAATATTTTTTTCACTTCGATTTATGCGTTAAAAATAGTATGATGTGCTATTACGTGTATCTTACGAGTATCCATGTGTATTTATATAATAGAATATTAAGAAAAAGATACTTATATTATAAATGTGAATTCATGACATGTGAATTTTTTACATAGTTTGTTAATTATGAGGATTAACATTTCTATATTATCGTTTCTAATTCACGGTAGCAGTGATTAAAAGATGTAATGAATTAAAAAAAATGAGGAATGAGTAATATGTAAAACTGACTGTCTATTATACCCGTAGTATTTATATTTCTATTCTTTTCGGTGCAAATGGTGTAATTGAATCGTTGGCATAATTTGCATGGCATTATGAAAGCCACATATCTGTGATAAACTATAGACACTTCATTAGCGTTATAACGAACCGAACAAGTTTATTTGCAAGTCGCTGAAAAAGTTTTAAGCAGGCGCGACTAAATGTAGAAACCAAGGGTTATAAATATGTTTTGACATATTTTTAAGACTCGTTATAATATAGAATATTGTTATGAGTTTACATTTCAGTGAAAGAAGAAAGTGGTCGAGTGTCGTGGTGGCGTGGCTGAGAGCTACTCTTGGCTGCCAAGTTTATGTAGCCCGGCCACACGCGACCTACTTTTTTGTTATGTGTGACCCTCCCTGCAAATCGCATTGTCGTTCTAAAATTTAAAATCAAGCTGTATACTAAGGAGTTCGTATTGAAATGGCATAATGGCAGATTATTAAAAAAAATATGATACTCTCGGGTAATGAGAGTTTATTTGCTATCAAAATTATGATTACCCTTACGTTTAAATTCGAATAAAATCTTATATGATTGCGATTCTATAAATGCCAAATTATTTGATTGGCATTTACATCTTCGTCTTGAATACTTGTATAGGGAGTTGAACCCTCACCATTGACGTCACATGCTGTCTAGACTGCCGACTCAACTTAGAAGATCGAGGATGTTGATCTTGCTTAAAATAAGAAAGCTTAGCTTAAATATTTCAATAAGAATTTAATTTCTTTCATGATTAAAATAATTTTAATATTCCCTTGCACAGAAGCGGGTAAGTACCTATTTTGTTGATATTTCGGTGTAGTACGTACTCTGACCGCCGTGTAATAATTTTGTAGATGTAAAGGGAGCCAAGGGCAATGACCTCGCACCCCTAGCTTTCTTGATGTTCATGAGCCTGCCTGTGCTCACCCCATGCCACTTGAATCGGGACAGTTGTTTCTAATGAAATTTTTGCTACTTTTTGGCAATACATAAGGTGCAAAATCACACAAGTGATCAAAAAGATATTTTTTTTTATCTAAGTATGTTTTATTATAATCGAGCTGTTTCAGACACTCTTTTCAAGTTAAATGTCTTTTATAGAACTTTAACTTAAAACGAGTTCTAGAGACTGAGTATTAAATTATTACCTATTATTGATTCACCGCTCCCTTTATAGGTAATAGACATTTGTAAAAATAAACACGTAACTGTCCGAAAAGGTGTGGACAATGGCCTAGCCACATTAAACGCGTGTATAAGAGCTAGTAGTAGGTCTTTTATTACAAAAGGTGTCGATAAAGTTTAAAAACCCACTAAAAAGAATATAATCGAATTGCGTACTTCTTTTTATGTTACTCAAATGTGTGTTAAAAATTTTTATTCCCTTAATAATAATATATTAAAGACATATTTCTAATGAACCATTCTTCGTAATCTTATCACACAATAGGGTATATATTATGTATTTTCGTAAGCAAAAATAAAGAAAAAAGAATTAAGTTAAGAATAATTTATGATGTTATTAACATTATTATTGTGATTGAAACAAAAAATATACCTATTTAATTTCAAACATTCGATGTTTATTATCAATTCTACAAATAAGTCAACCGGTAGGCACCATAATGAATTTATTTGTGGCGTCATATAATACACATTAATCGCATGAGATTATTTATTTGCTTATTCAAATAGATAGTATAACTATAATACCATTATTTGAACCAAATATGTTTACAACTTTATTGTTAAATTAGAAAGTTAGTGTGGATTCTCTAGAGTCTGACGTAACAAATCAAGTGTTCCGCGCAAAAATTTGAATGTGATTTAATAATTTTTGCGCGGAAATTTTAATAACAATTCTAGAAGTTAAAAAATAAAAATATAGTGAGTGTGAGACCGCGCACTTTTTTATCCTCCCTTATATCAATGAATTTAATGCAATATTAAAAACAAATCCTTCTTCTCTCTGCAAAACAAATCTCTTATTTCTTATGGTTATAAAATATTAAAATGTTATTACTGTTCACTTTTCAACTTTAGATTACTTGTCATCTATCTACCTTATTTTTAATGTTCACACAATCACCGTTACAGTATTTTAATGTTGAGTTTAGGATCTAAGTTAGTTTTTTGTTAAAGTACTTCCTTTACTTCGGCATTCAAATGTAAAACTATACAATTCATCCATTCAAAATTTCGACCTGACTCTTTTAAATTTAAATAACTATCTAATGATATCTGGGTAACAATAAACCTTTGTATGCCTCAGAAACAAGTTTCAGTGAAAATGTTTTGGGTATGATCTACATGGAAAACTGCACATATTAGCTTTTGAGTGCCTGTTGACAGAAAGCGCATTGACTGTGGTTGCAAAGATTTTTCCCTTGGAATCATTTTTATACACGACGAGCTCTCCTATAGATTTATGAGCCGAGTTTTAGATCAATTTCCTCGCTTGTGAGAGGAAGAAGAGTGATAGTGCACCCAACTTTCTATTAATTCACATAAATGTTATGTAATTTTAAATTTTTTTTTTTTTACAGGTTTGTGTATAAAATAATTAAGAGTCCAAACAACGTCAGTAGGCTGAAGTCGTTCTCTCTTGCTAATCGGTAACAATAAAATCGAGTTATATTCTCGGGTAGACTAATGAAGTAAAGTACCGGCTAGTAATCGTTTGGTTTTTCTACTGTCGTTGCTTCTGATTTTAACTAAAGTGATGTCTTATATTTATTTTGTATTGTTGCAGGGTGGCTACCCGGCAAAGTTGAAGAAAGTGTTGATAGTAACGGCACCTCTGTGGTTCAAAGCTCCGTTCAGGATCCTCAGATTGTTTGTTCGGGAGAAATTACGCGAGCGCGTACACACGGTGAGCGCGCCGTCGCTGGGCGTGCACGTGCCGCGCGCCAGCCTGCCGCGTCAGCTTGGCGGCCAGCTGGATCCCGACCACGCCGCCTGGTAATTATAATAACCGTGTTCTTTTCTTCTGCTTCGTGCTGCTTCTTTACGCCAGTTCTTGCACTTACTCTTACGTCAGTTTGTCTCGCCAGCTCGGCGGTTAGCTAGAATCCTATCGCACTGCTTTGTCAGTTTAACATCTTACTCTGAGAAAAGACAATTCCGTGCAAATAAAAACGGAGTAAGCAACACACAACACGCTACCATAATTTGATTGTCAACAGACCTTATCTGTAGCTGCAATACAAACAGGATAATGACTTCACTACATCCATGACATTAGTTTTTAAGTACCTGTGTCGCCCACGTGAAAGCTACTAATGCGGATACGACTCTGTAACGGCTTACTTGTCTAAGACCTGCGTTATATATATAAAATAAATGTTCTATCTTTTGTTACAGGTTGGAACACTGTAGAAACTGTTATACAAATAACCTTCAGAGTTCAAAGTTGGACGGGATTATTGACGAATATGTAATAAGCAACCACTTACCCGGAGCTAAACCGCAAAATGGTAATACGACAGGTTATAAGGTTTATTTATAGTAAGCTAAACCTAAAGGCAAATAGTCTTTTACATTACATAGCATACCTACGCTATAATTTCGAAAGAACGATCACGGAATATATGGAAATGACATGTTTATATCTAGGTGCAAACTGGTTAATACCATTTTAAGAAAAAAAGTATCATTGCAAATTCAGTTTAAATTATGCTTTATTAAAAAAAATCTACGTCATGCTATGCTACATTGCTGACTTCTGGGGATTGTGAATTAAAATAACAAGAAATATTTTGTGCAATAATTTTTATTTTATAATGCATTTAGTTTTGTCAATTGTTAACCGGTAACGATATAAGAAGAAGTAGCTCCGAATTATTAACCAAAACAATGTTTGCCGAGTCATGTTTCGCCAAAATATTATCATTTAAATACAAAACCCGTAATAGTCATAATAATGATGTAATTTAACTGCATAAAATCGTATTAAACTTTATTTATTTTTTCTTTCAAGTTAAACATACCCTACTATTAGAAATTGTGAAACATTATAATTCGGCTAAACTAATTGAGTAGCCGCAAAAACGTGAAAACGCGCCTGCGAAATAAATTACTTAATACACCACGAATGGCGAGACAAAATATAGTCCGCTTACACACCGGATCTGTATATAGTATCTGTAAACAACGATGGGTTTTCTCAAGATAAATTAGAAATTATTACCGATCTCTGTAGCAAAACTAATTGTGGCATTCGTTGCGTCCAAGAAACCCACCGAGACGAATTACAAATTCGTCCACAAGTAGCCATATTCACGATTATCGCTGAGATTCGAAATCCAAAGCACGTAACTCAGTGTTTGCTACTCTTAGCGTAAGCATCACTTCCACCTGGTGTCCGTCCCATACCGGTATCGAAGTTGTTACTGTCTAAACTAAAAACAATACTGTAATTTCCGTGTGTCTCTTTATACCACCGCCTCTGAGTCCTTCGCCTGGACTAGGCTCCGAACGATAGTCGGCCGTCAGCAATGACAACCTGTACTGGTGGGGAGTCTCAGGTGATTTCAACTTGGGATAAAAGTGCGGTGCTGTTCCCCAAACTATGTAGCACTTGATATCGTGCCCTGCGTGTCCTTACAGCTGCACTCAGGAAGACCTAATAAAAGCTACTGATACTGACTATTCCGTTCTGCGGATACTGCAATCTGCGTAGCCTAAACACAAAGGCCTCATAGCCTCCAGTCGTGTGAAGTCTTAGTAAAAGAGTTTTAACAATTTGTCATTTTAATGATATCTTTAGTAGGTAAAACAATTAAAATTTTCTTTCTCTCCTGTTTTAAATATGTTTTTCGAACTGTAAATATCTTTGTAAAGTGTTTAGGTAATAATTATTCTTGTTATATAATAATAACTAATTATTAATTTATAGTTATTCCAGGATCTATTTACAATGTTTATTACCTACTCTCTTTACTATTAACAGCAATATTTATTAACACAACATTATGTTTATTAAAATGTGTGAATCATGGGTTCACAATATATAAGATGACTTTGGAAATGAGCCCGGAAGAACAGTATCTTTTCAAATTGTATCTTCTTAGAATCATTCAATTTTTATATATTCAGTTTTGCCTGGCAGGTATAATAGAGCACGCTGTTGGATGTGACATGACGAGCGACCGCGCGGCGCGCCTGTGCGACAACTCGGCAGACATGCACATAAGCGGCGACCCGCCCTATACCTGCGATACCAGCCCGCTCAGGTACTTACATTATACCACCACTCGTTCAATGTCTCCATGACAACAGCCAAGCACAGTAAATCATTCACATTACTACTTACAAATAAAATTAATAAATCACTATACATTTTTGTTGACAATGGTGATACCACACACAAGCACTAACTTCCCTTCAGACCGTGTGAAACACTTGCATATCAAACGTAAGATATTATAAAACGTGTATTGGCGATTATATGATTACCGGATTCGTTCAGTGCAGCTTTACATCGGGTCATGATCAGGAAGTTCATTATTCAATCAACAACCCGTATATGTTGTTGTTTATGGGCCTTGCCGACGGACAGGATCGCACAGATGGGTATCGAAATATGTCATTGTTTCTCCAGCTTCGTTCATTAAATAATTCTAAGTATGTTAAAAATAATTTGAGAAATTAAACAGTGAATTCATATTCAACAATGACTTAGCTACTGCAGGTTGCATTTTGGGTTAAAGATAAGTATCATCATAACAAATGCCGTTACCAAAACCGTTAACAAACCAGTAAGCCAAACCTTTAGATAGAATTTTGAGGCACACGAGGAATAGTTTTTTTTTTTTTTTTTTTTTTCTCTTTATTTTAAGGAACTTTTATTTTTTTTAAAACATGCCAGTTCCATCGAGCCTTATAAACTACCTACTTACCAAACTATATTATTAAGCTAACTTAAACTATACTTAGAGGCTAAAGTATAGAGCATCATAGCTGAACTCGAGCAAGGTTTAGCTAGGATGCTCTGTAATATGCCGACATCAGCGGTGTTCTGTTTAAAAAAATTATATAATGCCCCTCGTTCACTTCGCATTTTTTTACATTCTAACAAAATGTGCTGAATGTCATCTATAGTGCCACATACATCACAATTTGGAGATTCTGATTTTTTCATTAAAAAAGCAAACTTTTTAGAAGGGAAATGACCTGAACGCAGTCGGTGGGCTAGTACAATAAAAGATCTTTTAAGTTTGCTGTAACTAAACCAGGGAACACGCGGAGGCTCGCACTGAATGGTCTTGTACCAAATTCCCTTTTCTCTACTTCGACAGTCGAAGTATTCCTTCCAACAATTAAATGTTTTTACTCTAAATTTTGGCAGCGCCTCCGAGTAACTTGGTAAAACATTTAATAGTACACCATCTAATGTTGAATGCCTAGCTGTCCAATCGGCTTGCTCATTGCCGTATATTCCTATGTGAGCCGGTATCCATTGCAATCTCAGATTCCAACCCCTGCGATTAAACTCGTTAATCTTTTTGAGAATAGTATAGGCTATCGAAACACCTCTGTCCCCAGAGGCGCTTCGAGCCAGGTGATATAAAGCACATTTACTATCTGTAAAGACAACGAAGTTTCGTCCACTTAAGGTGAGCATATATGTAAGTGCTTCTGAGATTGCAATCAACTCCAGTGTCATTATAGAGATTTCATGACTTATCTTGAACGACTTTGTCATTGGCACATTAGGATCATAGAAGGCTGCTCCCTGCCCGTTTGTACTCTTGGAGCCGTCTGTAAATATTTTATACCAACCAGCGTATTTTTCATTAAGTTCCTTAGTAACTATAGATTTGAGCGAATTTTTTTCATATTTGTTTTTAGCCTGTTGTATAGAGTCTAGCTTAATTTTAACAATTTTATCAATTTCTATTAGAGTGACCCAAATGTCCAAAGAAAACATCTCTGCCGAGCGAGAGTGACTTATACTTGTTTCCTTGGTGTCATTATAAGCTTTTATTAAAAGAGGTTTTTTTTTCTTATCCCAATATTTGCGTGCGCAGAGAGAGTTAAGTGAGTCAATCAATGTAATAGTTTCGTTATTGGTCCAAGAGCGAGCTTTAAGGCAAAATTTGTAAGCGAGATACTGCCTTCTGAGAGAAAGAGGAGGTACACATAACTCACTCTCCATTACATGTAAAGGCGTACTCTTAATGAAGCCTCCTATGATCCTAAGAGCTTGATTTTGCAGTTTGTCAAGCTTGGCAATGTGAGATTTAGCGCTATTATCATAGAGAAAGCATCCGTAGTCTAACCTGCTTCGAATTAAGGAGATGTACAGCCTTCTTAGATGTATAGGGTGCAGGCCCCAACCAGAACCTGCTAGGACTTTTAGTAAGTTCAAAAATTTGGTCCTTTTTCATGAATCTCATTTATATGTTTCTTCCATAGGAGAGCCTTATCTAACCAAACTCCTAGATACTTAATACACTCAGATGAACTTAGCGACTTGTTATCAATTTTAAGTTCAATGTCTGTTGGCTTGCGTTCTCTTGTAAAGACACAGAATTTGGATTTACTCGCTGACAATTCAAGCCCCAAATCACGCAGCAGTTGTACCATGATATTTAACGCCGATTGAATAGTTTCTCGACAAAAGGAAATGTTTTTATTTCCTAAGTAGAAAACAAAATCATCGGCAAATTGAGATATACAGATATTCTGTATTTCACGGCAAATGTGGAGAGTTATTAAATTGAAAATTAATGGCGAGAGCGGATCACCCTGTGCAAGACCCCTATTTGTCCATCTAGTCATCGATGATTCTCCACTACTACCAGCAATTCTTAAATGTCTCTCATTCAAAAAGGACCATAAGTAACGGCATATTTTAGCTCCTACTTGCAACGAGTCTAGAACTGTGACCACCTTGTCTACCTCTACGTTATTGTAGGCGTTTTCTATGTCCAAAAAACAAGCTAAAGTGGGTATTTTCTCTGAAAGTCCTTTTTGTATGTAAGTGACTATTCGCGTTAAGCTATCTAAACTGGACAGACACCTTCGAAAGCCCGTGGTGTTGTTTGACAAGTAGCCTTTGCTTTCAGCCAGCCATTCAAGTCGCTTTGCTAACATAATATGAAAGATTTTACAAACACATGAAATGAGTGATATAGGCCTTAGTTTTACTTCAGCGGTGTTACTAGTTTGATTTGATTTAGGAATAGGAATAACTTTGATGTCTCTCCATTGCGAGGGAACGTTTCCCGTGCGAAGAATGTTATTAAATATTGCAAGCAGGAATTCTTTGCCAGCATCGGGAAGGTTATACAACATAGAATATGTTATATTATCCTGTCCTGGAGCAGTATCTTTTTTTTTTAAAGAGGAAGTCAATTCCGACATTGTAAGTTTGGACTCAAGTAACTGATTACTAGAAGAGAAATGTGGTTGAGTGTAGGAAGCAAAATCGGGAGTAAGAGAATGAAGTAACTCTTTTTTTTTGTCCTCTGATGTAGAAAAGTTAAACTGTTTGTAACCCTTAACCCAGCGCATACGTTGCCACATATCCGTTGTTGAAGTTGTTTCGTGACAACTATTACAAAAATTGTACCAGTTTTGAGACTTGGCCCTTTGTATTAATTTCCTAGCAGCTAAGGTTTTTTTCTCTAATATGTCAAGATGCTGAGGTATGGGATTTCTACGAAAAGTTGAAAGAGCCAATCTACGTTCAGCCACTGCTTTCGATATATCAGGACACCAGTAAGATTTTGGTTTAAAATTCTGCTGTGGGTTAGTGGAGACTTTTTTATAGGGTATAAACTTTTCAGCTGAATCATTTACTGAACTCTCAAAAATATTGTAAAAATATTGAGTGTTAGAGCTGTCAGCGTCCAATTCTAAGTTAGAGAGAGGAATTACTAGTGAGTCACTATAACTATTCCAATCAGCTCTTTTGTAGTCACGTTTTTTAATGTAAGTCATTTGATCATTGTAGTTAAGAGATAGTTTAATAATAAGGTGGTCACTTCCTAAGTTCTCATTACATACTTTCCATGTAAAATGTATTGCGATGTTAGATGAGACAAACGTTATATCTGGTGAAGACTTTTGGAGTACATTATTTACCAATTTCACTCTAGTGGCGCTACCATCATTCAAAGATGTATATGCGTGTTCCACAGAACCATCCATTAATTGTATTCCTCTGGTGTCTGTTTTGTATGACCAGTTAGAATGATGACCATTAAAGTCCCCCGCGAGAAGTGTATTTTTAGAGAACATAGCAAAAATATTATTCCAATCATTTTGGCAGGTTCTAACAGAAGAAGGGCAGTAAACAGATATAATGTTTTCTAGATGTTTGCAGTTACTCACTTTGATAAGTAATAATTCTATACCAGTATTACTTGTACTTATAGGACACGCATGGCAAATTATAGATTTATGAACAAGTATAGCTACGCCACCGTAACCATCGTATCTGTCTTGTCTAAAAATATTATATCCGTTAATGTTAAAATGCGAATCTGGTTCTAACCAGGTTTCAGATATAATAGCTATATGGATTTTTTCTAAGTTTAGGTAATTTTCGAAACAAGCAGTCTTAGGTCTAATACTTTGAGCATTCCACTGGCACATATTCACAAAAAAGATTTTTCCAGTGTTAGCCATTTAAAAGTTGAATGAGATTATCTATCACTTTCCCCTCTCTACAAAAATTATAAATAAAAGTTTTACATTCATCAAAAATAAATTTAGCAAAATTCCAACACTTTTCTTTAAAACTGTTTTGGGATAAAATAATTTCTTTCAATTTACATATTAACTTCTTAAGGTCAAACCTTTTATCATGTTTTTCCTTGCCTATTGTTGAGGCGTGATCTTGTTGATGTGGTGGTGGTACCACCTCTGACGATAATTCTATACCTTCCATTGCCCTGGTGAAGTTTTTCTGCCTACGTTTTTTTGACTTCGTGCTTTTGTCTTGATAATTATTGTTATCACGTTGTATTTCGCTAAGGCTTGAGCTTGAGTTATCCTCTTGATGAATGATTGCCCGTGCTGTCACAATGTTATACCCCGTTTTTGTACCAGGCGCCAGTGAATTACTTAAACTGGGTTTATCATCTTTAATTTCAATATGTGTTGTTGAGTTTAATCGGTGTTCCGCTCTTTCGGTTGTCAAATCTTGGTATATTTGTAACGCTTTTCTATATGTTGTATTTTCAGAACTCATAATTTTACGAATAGTTTTTTCTTTTATGAATATCGGGCAAAGTTTGTCTAATGACATGTGAGCACCTTTACAATTTATGCACTTGAAAACAGTCGTCTCGCAATTTTCATGCCGGCCGCCACATTTGGGACATAAAATCTTATTAGATGGGCAATATTTGACAACATGACCATATTTCCAACAGCCAGAGCACTGTGTGACCGGGAAAGTGTATGATTCAACTAAAAAACGACATCCATACCCGTAAACGTAAGCAGGCACAGAATTGCCCTTTAGACATATGCGTACAGTTTCGCAATCAATCCATTTCCCCTCCCAATCCATCCTCTTTAATCTTTTCACAGATATAATTTCACTCGAACATTGCAATGATTCCAAAAGCTCCTTGTCATCGACATCCAAATCTATGCCTCTGATTATTCCATAACACATATTATCTTCAAAACTCTTTTGACACTTATAGCCCATACCATGTAACTTGCTACAATTTAATAGTTTATCAGCTTCGGTAGGATTTTCAAAAGTGACAAGGACTTTATATGAACTTTTATATTTTATTCTGAGAATATTCTTAATTTTTTCCGCACGCAGTAATTTAGCTAATCCTATTTGTTTAGGCAAAGGTTCTAATGCAGTGATACAAACTTCATATTTGTTGTCGACTTGAGTATTCACTTTATTTCCAATTTTCTTTTCTAACATAGCTACAGAATCACTTGTCACACGTCGCTTTGGTTTTCTTCTAGTTACGGTTATAAAACCTTCTTCACTATTTTCACTACTTTCCCGTAATCTTTTCACTGAGTTTTTCGATTGTTGAATTGTATCAGGTGGGTCAGCCCAATTAATCATCTTGCTAAGTTCTACCTCACAATCCCGGATAAATTCAGATTCACTCTTATCACAATTGCTCATATTACGCATGTCCTCCTCTTCGTCTTCACTATTTGCACTCATATTTAATAACTCGTTATTTGGAGGGTAGTCGTAAAAAACTCTTGTGCACTGAGTCGCGGACAGACACGTTAACGCGTGCGCTCGATATGCTGTCTCGCGCAGCACTCCAGGAATAGTTATACCAAAAATAAAATAACTATCACACTCAAAAATTGGAAGGTCCCAATTAGAAACTAAGTAAATTCAAATATAAGTTGTTTTTTTTATGAAAGTTAACTTACTTAACTTCAAGATTTTTTTTGTTATTTCATTTTGTGGTAATGTATCGTGAGTATTGTCTTTAAGTATACGCCGATGTAACGTTGGTTTCACTGTTTAATATGTAAATTACTGAATGATCCTGTCGAATAAAGTTAAACATAATTGAAAATGTTGAAAGTTTCCGACGATGTAACAACGGGTGTTCCAATATTAAATTTGAATGTGTGTCTACCAATTTGCCGGTTACGCATATGAGCTGTAAACTAGGAAATTTTCAAGTTTTTTGTACTCGTATTTTGGCTTTAAAGCTCGTAAATTCATTAAACATTCATAATGTGATAAAACAAAATATAAGGTACATCAAAATATTAAATATAGGTCGTTACAAATAATAATATAAACCTCAGAAAGTTTACTATTAAAAAGAAACATCACTTTGTTATAAAAGTAATCTATAATATGTATTATAATTATTAACGTAAAATAACAAATAAAAAACTTATGATACGCGTGCCGTGAGATAAATTAAAGGTAATTCCGTCTTTCTTGTTTTCATTGACAAAGTTTTTCTTAAAATGCAGTATATTTTTTTGTATAATTAGTACTTTTTCTACACCATAAAGCTATTTGACAACAAAATCTTCTTTTTGACGACAATTCCTATTAGTAGAGCATGGAAACGTAACTTTTTACGTAGTACAACTAAACAAGGTAGGTATACAACATTCCTCCCGTAAGGTACAGAGAAAAGTAGATATTTAGACTATGCGTGATAATGAAGACTAAAAAATACGTTTTATGGTAAACCAAACTAAAAGATAAAACATAAATTTCAATATAACAATTAAATGATTGACGATTAAATTAATGTCATATTAAGAAAAGCATGGGGCGTTTTGTACGATATTTCAAAAAAAAAAAAATCTTCTTACAATAACTCTGCATTTTAAACAAACGGTATTTTGGTTATAAATGAATAAGTAAATAAAAAAAATACGATTTCTAGCAAAAAGGTGGGGGGCAGTTTTATTACAATTACATTAATTTTCTCGTTAATTACTTAATTGTTATATTGCAATTTATTTTTCACTTTTTACTGCGGATACCTTTCTTTTTCTCCTTTAACAATTAAAGATAAGATTTTAAATTAGTTAGTTAATATTTATGCTACAATATGTTGTCTGCATTGATATTGATATGATTTATAATGTTATAAATTTCTCTATGTCTAAATCTGGTGCATAAGTATGAGGCTGATAGGCCTCGTACCTCATACGAAAGATCACACATCTCGCTTTTGTACGACATCCTTGGTGCGTATGTTTATATCTTGAATAATAAAAATGCTACTTTTACAGACATTCACACGGCTACAATGGTGACACGAAGAGCAGGCACATACATTCGGGAGATGAAGATGACTTAGATATAAACAGTAAGTCGTCTATCGCATTAATAAAACTTTGTTTTTAACATTTTAAACTATTAAACTAAAGACAAAGTACAATTTAACAAATAGTAAAAGAATAAGTAATTATTAGTACAGACTTCCTATAACATATTAGGTCAGTGTACCTACCAAAACTAACGCAATACTTTAAAGTCATACTAGCAAGAAGCATGGCTTGTGACAGGTTTCCCGTAACTGTCGTGACAAATATTAGTACAATGTATATAATAGACACACCGTGGTCTAGAAAGAAGAAGGGAGTCACTGTGAGCGCTGCATTAGTTCGTTTTATGTCACATTCACTCAACGTAGGCTTTGTCTTTATATAGCTTAATTCCTGTCGAAATTTTAAGAGGTTGAAATCAAAGCAATGCGTGCTTTTAAATAGACCATGACAATGATGATGATGATGATGATGAACGGTGATTACAATGGCGATGGCAACTTACCAGGTAACCTGTGATACTGTGCCAGTCATTTACACGGTGCTTGTTTTCAGCGGTAATTATACTCCGTGGTGATTTCAATGGCACCATGTCTTAGGAATCAGCACAAGAGTAGTGAGTGACAGGAGCTGGTGTCACTAGTGGCCCCAAATAGACTCGCTCTATTCTTCGCATAATTTTTTTATTCACAGTATTGTTTCGTTAAAATGTCTTCCTGCGTCTGTATTTCTGAGTAGTTATAACCCGTCCGTTTTTAAAGCCAGGGTGAATAGGCATCTTCTGGGTTAGCTCGTTACATCGTGGATCCTGTCTTGGCCCCCATGATTTAGAGGAAACCCATTCAAAATAATAAAAAAAAACACGGATTTGCCGTAAAACTCTTTATTTTTTTATTATGGTTCTGACTTGAACACAAATCTCCTCTTAAATACAGCTGTAAAACATATTTTGAGTAAAAGGATACATATTTTGAGGTAAATATTAAACCTTCTTTTATCTTTTAAACAAATATTAAAAACTATTTAGGACCTGTACTTGCGAAATATAACTGTCATTTTGACGTGTGTGTATATCAAAGCTGCCAATGCTTTGTTTCGTTTCCATTAACACATGAATTCCAATTTTCCTGATTATAAAATTATGGGTATGTTTTTAATCAGACTAGTAATTTAATTAAATACGAATGGGTCAGTTTATAGGACTCAGAAAAACTTCACCTATAGGTAAATTTATTTTTAATGTTTAATTTTGTTTATGTACATACAATAGAAATCTCGCGACAATAAAATTTATGATTATTGGTTTCGATTCGAAGTAGACGCTGGAAGGTAAATATCGAAGTCATTTGTACAATGGCTTTTCTGTTAGTGTTGTTTATTCAATGTGAGTCACATTGTATTATAGATTGTTACAGTTAATTCACGGTCATGTACCGTGACTGTTCTAGGTAAGGTATAAAGTACAGCTTTATGAGGAGTTCATAAATAGAAAAGGAAATGAAGTAATAATAATTGTTTCAATGGAAACCGTAATCTGAGCCATAGCACATTAACAATAACATTATAATGTTTATTTAATGGCAAACTCAACTGATATATTGTTTTCTAGTATGTGGATGACATTAAAGCCTAACTGAAATCAATATTTGTGTAAGAATATTAATATTAATTTCTATCCAATAGAGACACTGATAGCCGGTGAAAATCACGAGACGTAGGTAAACATTTTGTTAGTAACTTGTCAATAATTTAGCTTGTATAGCAAAACCAATGTGATTCCTTACATATAAAATATCAACCACTTGAACTCGGTTCTATGGTGACCTATTAATTGAATTGGGTGACTGTACATTCATTCATCGCATCGGTTACTTAACAGATTTTGGGTGAATAATTACTATGTCGAGCACCTCGGACCCGGCTGTTTAGCATTATGTATAAACAACAACTGGTACAATAGGATCTTGCAATAAAGATACGCAGGAACAATTTAAAATACTTTACTCCATTGAATATTGAGTACAGATATAATACGTTAAGGAGTGAATATACCGGTAGGACGAGTCGGGTGCTCTTATAGCCGCGTGAGCGTGTCGCGGGAAGCGAAGGTGGCACCGGTGCCAACTGTGGTGTATGTGTTGAGACATCACGCACATTTCTAACGTCACATCACGTTAGTCGAAAACAGTAGTGGAACGTTTCAAAATGGGTTGTTCTGAGATAATGAGAATTCTCTATACTGAGCTAGAGTATGTTCGCAAAGCAGTCTTTACTATATTCTATGCAGGATTCGGATATTGAACTAAAACTATGAAATTGTATTGTTACACCTCAATTTAGAAACGTACCATTCAGAAATGACCCACTACTGTTTCTGACCGGCGAGTTGCTAGGTGTTAACTCACCATTGGGGTCATAATCGCATCCGGCCGTGGTAGTCTGATGGCGTCGTGGTGTTGCAGCGCGCGGCACGTGGTCTTCGGGGGAGGTGTCGCCGGGGCTGTCGGACGAGGAGTGCGGCACCGGCGGCGGTGGTGGCGAGAGCGCGGCCGCGTTGCTCTCTCGGGTGCGGGCGCTTCGCCGCAGGGGGCTCGCCGTAGAGTACGACGAGATCCGTGCGCGCCCACCGCACGGAACCTTCCACCATGCCAAGTTAGTCCGCATACCGTTGTAACACATCATTGTTATATCCGAAAGACCTCTAGAAAATGAGGCTTATTGCAATGTTTATGTTTTGTGCTATGGTAGCGATCCTGCTTTTCGCACTAGCGGTCCTGGGTGCGAGACCCGGATGAGGCAGATTTTTGTGTGATGAATACGAGCATTAATACAGGGTTGTTGCAATTTTACTCTGCCAGACAGCAAAGTTGAATACTTCTACACATAAGTACAAGTACCAGTATTTATAAATCACATGACTTGCGTATAGTATTCATGTTCTGTGCAAGTTTGTTTTTTATGAGTTAGCTTAAGTTAAATGGCGCGACCCATCTATACTAATATTATAAAGAGAAAAGATTTGTATTTTTGTATGTTTGCAATGAATAAACTCAAAAACTACTAAGCCGATTTCAAAAATACTTTCACCACCACAATGGAAAGCTACATTCACGCTGAGTGACATAGGCTATATTTAATGCTAGAAAAAAATTAAAGAATTTTGTCCACCCGTGCGAAGCCGGAACGGGCTGCTAGTAAAGCATATTTGCGAACGTTCTTTGGTGCCATGTTAGCGATTCTACGGCTCCTCCTGCGTCCAAAGGCCCGGTCTTGGAATCCGGGAAGGGGTATATGTTTGTGGATGAGTACAAGCATTCGCATGGTCGTCATATACTTATTCATATATTCTATACGTTATTTTTAATTGTCGCCACCATTATCACCGGCCCAGCGGCTGGTCAACTAGCTCATATGCCGAGGATTTTTTTTTTTTTTTTTTTTTTTTTTTGACGCGGGGCATGCGTTACGCATACGCCGCCGTTTGGGAGAACAGCGGACACGTTATGTGGGACTCTCCTCTGCAGACCTACCCGACGATAAAAGCTCGTCAGGTTGGTGTGCAGGGGCCTACCCACTAAACCACCGCGGTGTCCCTCTAACACCTTGGTGGGGATCATGTGATCGTGTTAGGATTCTTTCCACGATCCCCACCAGTGTGCGTCCGCCCTAGGCGGACCCTCCTCCTCTCCGTGGGGGACACGGAGCTGCGGAGCACCCCGTGACACCCTGAGTGCCCCGCATCGCCTGGAGACCGGTGCAATGCAGGTGCTGGTCTCCCAAACCCAGTACCCGCTGGCCTCCACGGGTGGAGATGGGGGAAAACTTCCCCCACGTCCATCCGTCTTGGGACCTTTGCGCCTGCGGAAGTCCTCCGGGACCGAAATTCCCGGGGGGCTCCCGCAGCCGCACTCCCGAATCTGGGCGCATCCCGTCTCCCTCTCAGCTGAGAGGGGAAAGGGAGCGCCCTCTATCTTCAGGGATGCCGATTACTCGGACATCCCCTCCCCCTCTGGCGCCCGGACTCGCGCCTCCTGCGCTCGCGCCCGCGCCTTTCCGTCACTTGTACAACCCGCCGGCTCAGGGGACCTTCCCTTCATTACCGGTGGGTCGCACCTGCGACCTCCCATGATATGGTCGGCCGGTCGCCCATTGGCGGCGCACACCGAGCATGTGGGCTCCTTTCGGCACTGGGCTGCCTTGTGCCCCGATGCGCCACACCGGAAGCAGAGGCCGCTACGGTCCTCTTTTGCTGGGCACCTGAGCTTGATGTGCCCGATACCGAGGCATCTATAGCAACGCAGAGGACGGGGGCACAAGACCTTCACTTCTGCTATGCTCCATCCAACCCGAATCTTCGCCTCGTCCTTCATTGCAGCCTGTGCCGCTGCCACTGGGACTCTCATTAAAAGATGGCCAGTTCCATCTCGTCCCTCTCTTATCGTCTGCGCTTTTACGGCGGTCCTGGCGCATCCGGTTTTAGCGACAAACGCGTCTACGACGTCAGACTCCTCCACTGATTCGTCCAGGCCCGTAACCCGAAGATCCGCCGTCCTTTCGGGCCTGGTGACGACTGCTACCTCTCCAAGCGCGTCTCGTAGCCGGGCGGCTAGTTGGTCTGCCTTTGCCCCTGTCGTGTCCTCGATCTCCAGGACCCGGGCTCCCGTCTGTGCGATCCTCATTTTGATCCCTTCCTCCAGTCCCATCTCGGGGAGGGATATGGCCGCCTTAGCCCTCTTTATGACGTGGGCGTACGTCTCGGCTTCGGCTGAGGATGTGTACTAGCCGATGACTTCCGCAACTCCGCCATGTCGCTCTTCAGCTTTTCCACGTCCTCACGCAGTCTGCGGTTTTCCTCCTCCTGTTCGCGCATTCGTGAGACTGAGTCGGTGATGAACTCCGTCCCCCATTCCCTCAGCTCCTCCATATGCCGGATCATTTCTCTGAGGGGTTTCAGGATCCAGGACCTCTCTTCGGATGCCAGACCGTTCTTCTTGTTTTTGATCCTCGCAAAGGCCTCCTCCAGCGTGTCCCTCACACCACAGTGAAGGTCGTCCCACTTCCTCATCTCCTCGGACTCAAGTACGTCCGGCTCATCTACAGTCATCTCTGATGACTCATCCGGCTTACCCGTGGGGGTATCCTCTTTGATGATCGTGGCTTCTACGGGAAACCTGAGCTTCACTGCCACCTTCTTTTCCCGGACAGTTACAACTGGCGACCGATCCCTACTATCACCCTCCTGCTGGGGTATGTTCGACTTTGTGGCACTGTTTTTCTTCGGACGCTGTGCTCTGTCCTTGCTCCCTCTTTCGCCAGAATCTGGCTCCAGACTACTACCTCCTAAGTTTTTATTATAAGTACTAGAACAATCCATCTTGAACCCACGAGAATGGGAGAAAATAACGTCCACCCGGGCAGAGATCCCTGTACCCGGGTAACCCTACTTACGCCTGGGGGGTCGGGAGGTACCCCAGGGCGACCGCTAATGGGCCGACTGCGCTCCGCCGGCCACCTTCAAGAGGCGCCCCGACACCACGTATCCCAGTGCCGGGACTTTGACGATTTTTATAGTGGTTTTCTCCACGCGGCCCCCGCTCCCGCACCACGTACGAGGTTACGGTTGGGCCGGAACCGATCCTCAGATCAGAACACGCCCCGACTTTGCCCGCTGACGCGAGCTGGGCCCGAAGGCCCATCCGGGTGATTTTTTAGAGGGGTTGTCTTCCCCGCGGCCCCCACCAGATGGTAGCGGCCCTCGGCCCTGCACTACGTACAGGGTTACGAGCTCCTTCGGCGACATCAGGTCTGGCATCGCCTTAAACTCCCCTAGCTCGGCTACCGCTGCCCGGGATACCCAGGACGCCAGCCGAGCTCCCCCCCTGCTGGTTTTGGTCCGCGCCGGTTAAGCCGGTGGCCCCCATATCTGGAGGCCGTCCCCAATCCGCCACCCGGGGGACGCGCCCGATGGCAGTTCCAGCAACTGCACACGGGATGCCGAGGATACCTATGAATCCAACTGATTTGCCAATTTCATTAAAACGGTTTCAATTTCCGGTAAAAAACATTTTTAGCGTTAACTATTAACAAGTCCCAGTGCCAAACCTTTAATCCCTTGAAGCCCAGCATTGTGTTAAATGCGTTATTTCTCTCTCTGTCGCGCTATAGAGCATTATATAATACTCGCGGATTTTAGGTAACGTCGCGCGCATGATATAATGCTCTCGGGTTTTGAGGGGTTAACAAAATAAAACAACATTTAATATCGTATACAGGGAAGCTCTGACCCAATAAATTTAATGGCTTATGTTTAGTAGAAACATTAGAAATAAAAATAAATAAATAAAATTAAAAAATATAACAAATAAAATCATTAAAATAATAATATCCATTTTTTTTGCATTGTACTGTTTTTAGTAACCCCTGACGCAAAAAGAAAGGTGTATGTGTGTGTATGTTAATTTTTTGAAATTTTTATTAACAAAAATAATATTTTAACATTACAACAATTAGCCTAGCCCAAAGTAAACACCGTAAGGCTTGTGTTATGGATAATAGGTTAACGAATAGATATAAGATTCATAGATAAGTTATATTCATAGAAATATATAGGTATAAATACCCTCAGACTCAGGTACAAATGTGTAATCATCACACAAACATTCCTTCCGGGACTCGAAACCACACAGAATCGCTAATGTTGCATCAATCAGTCGTTAATATTAAAATTGGTTTCACAAATCGGGTAGTGATGCAATTTTTTACCTTTTGCAGATTGCCCAGTAATCTCGCCAAGAACCGATACACAGATGTCCTCTGCTATGACCACTCACGCGTGCTGCTCTCACAGACAGATCCCGACGACCCTACCACTGATTACATTAACGCTAATTATGTCGACGGATACAAGCAGAAGAACGCTTTTATATGCACGCAAGGTTTGTTTCATGCCCTTATTTAGATTAAAAAGGTAGTAGAGAATATAGATTGATATCCTGTTGACTGAATTTATCTTATCTGCCCACGAAAAAATTCTTTCTTTGTATTAAGAAATTTGATTAATTTATATTAAGTATTCACCCTACTCTATCGATTAAAATATCAATAACTTATTGCATCGTATCGTGATAAAGCGAGCTTTATTAAGAAAGCCTATGCTTTACCTATGAAACTGACCAATTCTCCTAGACACTATTATGCACATAACTCCTTTAAGGAAACATCTTCAGATCGTGCAATTAATTTGGAATCTAAACCTTTACCATTTAAGCTATTCCTACAACAAAATTTAGTCATAAAAATATTCTATTGATGAATTTGATAAAATACGCAGTTTTATTCTTTATATTGTTTTGATATACGTGCCTAGATAATGACATATAAAGCACATATAATTTTGTAAAACGGATTATGTAGTTATACAAGAAAAAAAAAAGATTTTTAAAGAATGAATGAATTTATTAATATTCTTTATTTATTTCAATAAGTCTTATACATATTAAACATTTCCTTCCCCTCACCAGGCATAGCCTATCCTGTGAGTAAAGTAATCGGCTTACATAGCAAATAACGCAAAAAACGATACCATTTGTTAACAATTTAATTGAAATGAAGCATAATTAACCTAATTATAAAATATAAAAAAAAACCAAAAATATGGATATGATGTTTATTAGTGTGTGTGTTTCTGTGCATGATGTACATTCATGTGTACGTGTGTGTGAGATTGCTGCAGTCTTTTTTGACTTTTAGAACATCGTCAGTTTCTAAATAACTCCACTCCAGTAAGGTCTTGGTAATTAGAGCTTTGGTTGCCCTTACAGAACAATTTCAAGATTACAAACACTTATAAAAAAAATATAAATAAAGGGAGACAGAAAGATTCCAAATGGTGAGCAAACGTAGCCGTACGAATATTGGGTAACTTATAGATGCGATTTTTTGATAACTCAATGTATTTGTCAGAATTTAACACCGTTTTGTGGACGGCGGACACTACTCTAACGATGTACAACTTCCTGACACTCGAAACATCAGCCTCTTCATATAAAGCGTCGGTGGGATACCGAAGGGGTTTTCTAAGCGCTGTTTTATATATACCCCTCTGAGCCCTTTCAAGGGGAAGAATGACCAAAGAAGATGAACCGCCCATTATCCATGCAAATTTGGCAAATAATATTAGACTGTATCACTACATAGTATAAAACAAAGTCGCTTTCTCTGTCCCTATATCCCTATGTATGCTTAAATCTTTAAAACTACGCAACGGATTTTGATGCGGTTTTTTTTAATAGATAGAGTAATTCAAGAGGAAGGTTCATATATATAATTCATGCATAATATAGTAGAGCACTACATCCGTGCGAAGCCGGGGCGGGTCGCTAGTTGATCTATAAATAGACATCTAGATTTATTATGAATGAAATATTATAATATAAAGATTGAATTGTATATGAATTAAAAGAAAAAGGGTGTGATTTAATTTTTTTATTATTATTTAGATTAGATGTGTATTTTTACAAATTACTTTTATAAATTCTTCTTGCCAAATATTTGGTGTGATGTGTAGTGGTTAGTGACTATTTGTAATAACATCTGTTGATTGTACCATATTACTTGCAGATTAAAATGATTTGATTTGAGCACTTTTTAAACTTTGTCATTTCAATTTCGCTGATCTTGGTCTGAGCTGACCTTGAAATTGATATGTTAATAATATTTTATTTTGATATTAAACCACACATACTAATTTAACAGAAATGCGTAATAGTTAGATGTTGATGAAGTTTCTCGGAAATTCTGAGTTGGAGTCGTGACCACTCAATCGAATATTTCTTGGGATAGCATTTAAAAATGATTTTCAAAAAAAATGTTATTTACTGAAATCGTTTTCACAGAATACATTATTTAAATGGAAATGAGTTCGTCATACGTTTTAAGAATTTTGGTCAAGGCCAACGCAAAGTTTACTTATATTTGATACCAATTGTATACAATACATATTTTCCTCCCGGCCACGTGGCTCGATCGCATGGTTCTCTGTTTTTACTCTGTTTGATTTCGGCTTGAACCAACAACTTTTAGACCCCTGAACCACATAGTACGAGTTCATAGTCCACTTCTAACATCAATTCATATGCTTCGATTCATTAAAGCATTAGAACTACTAACCTTCTCATAGTTCAAATAGTGAATTGCCCTTTTTATCCATAATCTTTTTCGCTATAATTGCAAATCACTAGCTCTCTTCACCCTCACGAGAAAATTTTGTGGGTCTATGCTAACGTTTTTTTTTGGGATAGCTCAGTAGTCTTATGAGTATGGTAGAGATGTTGCATTGAATAAATCCGGCTACCTTAGGTGGGATTCGAGTCCACATCTTCATTAATCCTAGCGGCTGCCTAAGCCACTCGGCCACCAAAACTTTACCCAGTTTTAAAGCTACCGGATTCACCACCTATTTTTTCAACGTTTTATGTTTTTAGCAACTGGCGGACCATTTTTTAAATACTAAGAAACTGCCTTCCTAACGCTTTTCATTTGCAGTCGGGTTAAACATAGTAAGAACCCTCGAATCAATTTAAGTCACCAAAGAAACCCAAACGTACGTAAAGTCCTAAACAGACTAAACATGTGGCAACGATATCTCATATCGCTAATGGGTCGACTCTGTAATCGAATAAACAAGGAAATAATGTGGTGTATCCAAACGAGTTGAAAAAGGTCCGATGTATCGAATCTAGCGGTCAAACCAGGCTGACAGGACCCATATTTTTAAGGCTTTATAAATGTCAAAAAGCGTCCCATTTCTGTGAGCGATTAAGTCTGTTGAACATAATTGACGAGTGGGTAGCACTATATGTTAAAATTTAATTGTGTTATTTAGGTGTGATCTAATTTTTCGTGGGTGTGTTTTATTAGGATAGCAAGTGAATCGATAGACGCAATAGCTTTGTTATAATGTTGTCTTTAATAAAATACAATGACAATAAAGGATGTGATCTATTAATCTCGGCATATTTTTTTAGAAAAAATAACACATCCATTTCCATGTTTGTCAGTCGTTGTTGAACCGTTCTCAGGTCCACTTCCGAAAACGTTTGGTGACTTTTGGCGGATGGTGTGGGAACAAGGAACGTTGGTGATAGTAATGACTACCCGCGCTGTGGAGCGAGGCAGGGTGAAGTGCGGCCAATATTGGCCACTGGTGGTGGGCTCACGCGCTGTGTACGCCAACTACGCGGTCACTAACGAGGCTGTCGAACAGGAGGATGACTACACTGTTACGCATCTACTACTCACCGACCTCCGGGTATATAACGTTAATTATGTTTATTTCAATTCTATTTGGGAACCAAACACTCGAATTGCGTTATAGTACATTACGATATTAGTGCGTTATGACGGTTATAACATGGGGAGGCGGAATTTCAGCCCGAGCCGAAGGCGAGGGCGTAATTGAGCCGAGAATGTTATAACCAATACGCACGTATATCGTACGACGTTTTATAACACATTTGCGAGGAAACAGAAAAAAAAAAATATATTTTTTAATTTTTAATTATTGAAACAGTTAGTTAAATTACAATTATTAAAATGATACGTAGTTGCAGTTTTTTTTTATTAAATAAATAAATAAATATTTCTTTCATTCACACCAATTAGCCTAGCCCAAAGTAAGCACAGTAGGGCTTGTGTTATGGATACTAGGCTAGAGGATAGACATACATATATGATACATAGATATGTAATATTCATAGAAATATATATAAACACCCATGACTTAGGTACAAATGCTCGTATTCATCATACAAACATCTGCCCCTTCCGGGATTCGAACCCAGGACCGTCGGTGGGAAAGGCAGGATCGCTACCGTTGCACCAAACGGTCGTCCAAATTTATTAATTATGTTATTACTAGCTTTCCGCCCGCGGCTTCGCCCGCGTGGAATTCGGTTATATTGCGGTATAAAGCACAACTATAAGAAAACTGCTCATTCCCACGGAAAAATCTAAGAAGCGCGGTGTAACGCTGGATACAATAAGTTGTTAAACTAAAACTGAATGGTACACTATATTATATGTTTTCCCTTGTGGAGCAATAACATGCAGATTTTGCAGGATGATGCAGAAAAAACACATCGTTACCATGTTTTAAAAAACACCCAGCGCCATGTATCGCATACCTCAAGAACTAAATAACGTAACTAATACTTATACCAATTAGTAATTCGTTGACTTTAGTGATTTCAGGCTAAGTAGATGTAAAAAAACAGTTTAGCCGATAAAACAAATTGTACGTCATCCCTCGGGAATTCCTAATTTTCGGGGATTCATTATCTTATCATTTAGCTTCTAAATTTACATGTTTATATGCGTTTACCTTGTTTTAAACAACACACAACGCCATCTACAATCCATCCATCAAGCAAACAATATTTTTGTTTTTCCTCGGGAATATCAATTATTTCCAGGATAAAAAGTACCGGACTTTTATTTAATCCGGACTTTTATCTTTACGTCTGCAAAATTTCAAAGCAATCGGTTCAGTAGTTACGGCGTGAAAGCGGAACAAACAAACAAACAAACAAACAAACAAACAAACAAACAAACAAACTCACTCTCCGATTTATAATATTAGTAAGGATTATTAAATAAACTCAATCTGTGAATGTACACTGTTGCTTTCCCGCGATTGTAACGAGCGGGGATTAGTTCGAAATTTGAATAGCAACAGCGCGCGAAATGGCAAATAATATTGTTATGGAATTTGTATGGACTATAACTTAACTATTTGCTTTGGTAACACACGCGTTTTTTATGACCCGCTTTACATATTTAAAACCGGTGGAATTACATCAGCTTTACGAGCAAAGGTGTTATAAAATATTATAACGAAATTGGATAACTTTTTGGCTAATAAGTTTCTTAGGCTATTTAAGTGACACTCACTAGCGTTAAGTTAATATTGAAATATGTTATTTGGTAATACAAGCAAGTAGGACCAAGAATCCAAAAATAATCTACTTATTGATACTCAGGGAATAGAATAGAAAATGAAACTTCAAAAGTGTGAATGAAATAAAAAAGACTAAAAACACCTTCTTACGACCAAATTACTAATTTAGTGAGACTTTAAGGATTGAAGAGTATATAATATATATAAGTATTGTCCACAAGGTTTCTACACATTGAAGGATTAGCAGGCCCCCTTTAACAGAATAACTCCTAAGTCAAAACCACTGTTATCATACCCTTTAATTTATTTAATCTTAATTTTTTTTGTTGGCACTCTAGATGTGTTATTAAAAACATTGTTAGTTTAAATAAATATTTGTCGATGTATATCCAGATTGTTTATTGATTGTCGGAAAATTATTTTTGGTGCTTATAAAAGGTGTCCTTTTTTATATACGACTAAAGGTTGCTGTGAGACATCGAGTTAGTCACAGTTGTGGTTGTTTTTCAGACTGAGCAGTCTCGGCGAGTGTGGCATGGGCAGTACACACGGTGGCCTGACTACGGCGTGCCGGGCGGTGGTCGCGCGCTACCTGTGCTTCGCTTTTTGCAGCAGGTGCGCCGAGCACAGCACACCGCGCTCTCCGAGTGAGTACTCTTACTACGGCACGCTACGACAGGCTCTAGCGCTACGAGCTATATTTATAATAAGCCTACGTGACACGAAAACTCTAGAGAAGCGCTCGTCGATAAACATTGAAAATATTTGATTTTCGTAGTTTTATTTTCTCAATCACTTTTATATTTAGAACATGTTTTCTTTCCTAAACATTTTTACACATAATAGTTATTTCCCCAACCTGTATTCCAGTAATGGCACACGAACTATCATTTATTGCATTAGTTTATTTTATGTCTATATTTACTTCATCGTGCTTAAATGTGCAACATTGAATACTCAAATTAACCTTAAAACTAGAATGTTTTTTGCTATTAATATCTATAAAAACATGATGTGAATAGACAGTTAATGGACTTCATAAGGTTCAGTCAAGAACACACCAACCCATTCACACGAAACATTGATATTTCGACTTGTCTTATACCATTGTAATACAGCGTGTGCTACAATTCACTATGTGGGTAGTTTAATAAAAAGGAAATATTATTTCAGTTTAGGAGATGCTTGGGCGGGACACAGTAGAGGGCCACCGATTATAGTCCATTGTTCTGCGGGCATTGGGCGAACAGGTATGTTGTCATTTGATGATTTAAAATGGCTACTATTTTTCTTTCTTTTTATTTTGGCAACAAACAGTAATACATAATTACAATAATTATTGATAAAAACAGTAACAAAAATTTTAAGACCTACAGTGCCCCAAATTTTGTATAATTTTGAATATTTTATAATATATAATATATTAACAATTTATCGTCCCTGAAACAGTTGATAATGTTACGTTATTTACACAGGCACGTTCCTAACGCTGGACATATGCACGATGCGATTAGCGGCGGAGGGCGTGGTGGACGTGCGTGGTACCGTGGAACGCGTGCGCGCACAGCGGGCCCACTCTATACAGATGCCGGACCAGTACGTGTTCTGCCACCTCGCCGTACTCGAATATGCGGTTAGTATTACGGACGCTCTCGCACATATAGCGGGCCTGAGGTGTAAAGTATTATTTAAATGATAATAAATATCAATGTAATCTTGACTGATTATTTAAAAATCTGAGAAATGATTACAAAAAGTGGGGTAGGAATAACTTACACTGAATCAACGTATTTATTTTAAGGTTTAATAAGTTAACTATTTGTTTATGCATTAAACTAGAGAGAACATCTTAATTCAGGGCAAATTCAGATGGCATTGCCCTGGCATCTTGTATTAGAATTATGTGTATAGTTAAATGTAATAGTAATAACTACTGTATGTGTAGGCGAATTATATTAGATAGTATTCGATTGTATCGATTATTATTTTAAAATTCTATTAATAATTTATCTGTTTTTTTTTTATTTCATAAACTATAAAATAAGCTTTTAAATAAAAAAAAATTACATCTAAGTACATTCTGGCCCATTTATGATAACGCTGTATTCTCATTCATGATATTCTTTATATAAAATATTGTCATTAACTTAACAATTTAAACAGTTTCGTTAATTTTTAGCACTTTGGTGGTACTAAAATTAAAAAAGAACTTCTTGACCACGCCTAAATATGCTGCTGTACTGCACTGTGCTTCAATATGTAATAAGCATGTTACAGATTTGATTTTACGAACTCCACATTTTTTTTTCAATTTGCAGGTGATGCATGGGTACTTAGAATCAGCAGATCTGTCCGGTTTCGACGATGACAATGAAGAGTCAGAATGAAGATTGTGGCGGCCGCCTTGCGTCCTGCTGTAGACCTGAGAACTGCACTCGGCCACGAACCTCGTAGCCAAACAATGCGCTTCAATTAATTCCCAAATAGTGACAATCATAGTAAAGAAATAGTACTCAGTGACAATAAAGTTTTACGTGAATATGAAGAAGTGCCTCTAGTGAGGAGACGAAACCCGGTTGCTGAATACTGAAGTAATCTTCGATCGCTTTCCATATCCTATTGACAGTTAGCAAAAAATCATCAAAAATACTTAAATAGTTACTGGTTATTGCCAGTGAAAAACAATCCAACTTAGCCAAATAGGGACGGACTACAGCGAAACGCGTACTAGTGTAAGAGTTAGTGGATATAAACATGGAAGGAACGTTCCCCTGCGCGAGTGTTGTACACTGCGTCATACTGGAAGGATCCTTGTAATTTGAGTATTTATTTTGCATTATAAATCTTTTTGTAACCAAATAATATTTGCGTAATTATTTAGAATTCTATTTATTTAATAAGAAATATGGCTGTGTGAAGTTTTCGTCTGTAATTTGTATAGTTATATGTTTGTTTCATTACTTTCAAATAATTACACGCCTCGATTGATTTAGCAATGTAAATTATATATTTAAGACGTCGCGAGTTTGATACGTTTTATATGTGGAGGTGCTGGTAGTGTAAATCGTTCATGTCTCGATTGTCATTCGATATTTTTCTTCATTCACGAACTTAAATTGTTACATTTTGGTATTTACTAAAACTGCCGGCTCGGATTGTGCACTGAATCGTGTAATATACGAATTATTATATAATCATTTATATGCAGACTATTTCACTATTACAGATTAACTAAATAATATTAGGGCACTATGCGACGAGTATGTAGTGAAATAGTCTGTACTTATATAGACTGAGTAACGTTAATATGCTCCAGAATTTTACTAGCGGCGTTATTGTTTGGATAATATTAGTCGCTATCGCACATTAATTTAGTAACGAGTGATGAAATATTATGAATTAAATACATGTTCAATATTAAATTTAACGGAACTAAAGTATATAATGAAACTAAATATTTACACAGATTAGAGAAATATTATGAATGGCCAAATCTTATTTATTTTTTAAAGCCAATTTATTAGCGTCATATGTAATAGTGAATCAATATTTCAATCACCGTCCTTTCGCGCAACTTACATATCGCCGTAGTCATCTTGAAAATATCTTTATTTTACTTTTACTGCACATTAACTTCTCAAGTGTCTTAACTCTCGAAGCTTAATGAGCTCGTTTTCACCGCATTTTAGGAATACGACATAAAAATTATGGAGCATACTTCCTGGGTTTGGACAATTTTCTGTTGCAAAAACTAACAAATTGAGTAGGTATATATGCTAATGAATTTTCGAAGGATTTTTTACAGAGTGTGAACATTTTTGCAACTGAAAATACTGTCTTGATCTGGTAATTTTAGACTAAAGTTTCTCTTATTTTTTAAGACTAACAAATTGTTAACCTGAATCAACTGTTGATGCTGTATCTGTAAATATTATTTTCTGTTATATCTAAATTTAAAACCTTGTGTAATAAAACTTGTAATATATACAAAGTTCAGTTTTATTAATTAATAAAAACCATGTGACCTTGTGTCAGCAAACTTCTTTCTAGCACAACGACAGCTCCCTCGTTCTGTAAAACTATAACTTGTTTTTCCTGAAATGACGGTCAAAGGTCTTCTAGAACCTTTCCCATATGGACAACTCTACTACTAGTTAGGCCCAGTTTCTATTTAGGTACAATTTAAATTTGTGGATTGCCTAAAAGAGAAGGTAAATCAGAAACATCCGTAAATTTCGTTCTGGGGTCAAAGCCCTTCTATTTGAGACGTTAGTCACGAACTAGGCGAACTGACTTCAGACTAGCCTATCTACATCGGACATAGACCTTCTCGTAACATCATTTATTTACCACTAGGGATCAAAAGTTATACTGAGTTTGACACGTGAGGTTGGTGTGCCGTACAGTATTTTTTTGGAATTTGACAGAGTAGCCATTTTGAAGTCTTGAACTGAAAATGTTGAAATACTCTGGCGTAAATCGTAATAAGTCCGCTCTAGTAAGTAATACTAAACATGTTTTGGGGATTGATGTAAGTAATGTTTTTGCATCGATGAAAACAATAATTAATTTTGATAAGAATATCTCCAGTTTGGAGCTTCTGCATTGTATTTTTTGTATGTAAGAAACAAGGGTTTAACGACTTTTTCAGTAAAGTAAAATTTGTTGAAGTCTTCTGGCTAACCGAGCTACCAAATTCCATATTCGTTAGGTTTATAACGCACTGACGGCAGGCCGTGTTTCGGCGTGCAGTTGTGGCAGACCGTACGTTGAGGTATATACGAATCCACAAAATATCAACAGACTTGCCGCCAGCTTTTGCGCTTTAACTTTTATTTTTACAAACAAATTGTTCACGATAGTATTAATAAATAACTGCAGAAACGTTTTCGAAGGCCCTCGTTGTTTGTATAATATTTCTAAAACCACTGACTATCGCTGCGTCTGAAATATAGATGTAAGGCCGGTTTTAAACCAATTAAACCAATCGGTTTAAAACCATTTTAAACCAAAAAACCGGTTTAAAACCGTAATAAACCATTATTTTTCGGTTTAAAACCGTTAGTCTTGATGATTGTGTTTTTCATATTTATAACTATTTTATCTTGATTTTACCGAGGTAAAAACATTACGAAGTACTTACCTATAAACTGTGTAATGTTTTTAAATTTGTTATATACAGATTTTGATAAATTTAGCAGGGTTTTGATAACTCACGCGTTGCGGTTATTAGACTCGAGATGCGCTCACTTCCTGTGCACAAAAATGAATGATAATTTGAATCGGAGGTGGTAGGTGGTGAATCCTCTAAGGATACTCCGGCCCGGCTTCGAAGTTATGTCAGACTCGTACTCACTAAACAACACCTGAGATTGGCTTCGCCTTCGTCTGAGGCGACCGCCCCTCTAGAGAGGGGCGGCGCAAGCGCTACACACCTAGGTCAGGATGCGCATAGAAAAATCGACCGGGTCCCAGAAGGGGGATCAGTCGACAATTGAGAGGACTGGGGTAGATCTGAAGGGTCTGTCGTGATTTTATTTTTGGCGAATTCCTATGCCTCTAAGAGGTGGTTCAGGTCGGCCGATAGCTGATTAGGTTGATCCGTCAAGACGGATCTAGGTTATCTGGACAGACGATTTGAGGAAGTGGAAGGTATATAGTCGGATGCGGTTCGGATAAGATTTGAGTGGCTCTCTGACGTTTTAAAAAAACGATCAGAGGCCTTCGTATAGAATTGTTGTAGAGTAGAGAGTGCGGATATACCAGGGAGCATTTGAAGATAATTTGATCTTATTACATTTCTATTTATACTTTTCGGAAACTTTATAACTAGGGAATCACTTAGTGAGAAGATCTAACGGAGACCTAACATTGAGATTTTACCATTTATGGCCTATGGGTGAATCACCATGCACTGACGAGCATTGTAGGTACATTCGCGGCGGGGTGGCAACGGCGCGGCCTTAAAGACAACGTTGTCTGTTTCATGCGCAAGTAAAACGGACGGCATTTTGTTAATGATTTCTTCTAATGGAGTGTGTAATAAATAATAGGTATATATTTCTTTTAAATATAGGTAAGTAAATTTTACACAACATCACATTGATCTAACTCCGAAATAACTAGCTTTAATTAAGTACCTACTTGTGTTACGGATATAAGAGTTATCTTCTCTAAAATTACAATTATAGGTATACAAATAAATAACACCCAGACACAGTACAAATACAATGTTCATCGCATGAGCACAGTAACTGTACCTACATAAAGAAACTAAAGTGTGTAGGTTAACCTACACACTACTACTTAGGTTGTCGTATAGTAGGTACCTATGTAAGAATTGCAGTGTAGGTAGGTAATTTCTATTTTATTGTCTATAAACTAATTAAAACGAAACATAATATGTCGTCAGGTGATCAAAAATTGCCCTTAATGAAGCGTAAAAAACAGTTTTTTTTATTTTTGTTGACAGGCAAGTTTTAAACCACATCAACCTTTTGAAATGGTTGAAAACTGGTTTAAAACCGCAAAAACTCATTAAAACGAAACATAATAGTATGACGTCAGGTAATCAAAAATTGCCCTTAATAAAGTGTAAAATACAGTTCTTTTATTTTTGTAGATAGGCGGGTTTTAAACCATTTAAACCTTTTGAAATGGTTGAAAACTGGTTTAAAACCGCAGAAATTGGTTTAAAACGTTTTAAACCGGTTGATTTACATCTATAGTCTGAAACGCTGCGTCATTGACGGCAAAGACCACTTCCTAAAATAATTAAGTATTAAGTCATCAAAGTATTAAGTCTCAAAATATCTAATTCCTATATATTACATAGTAGTTTCTTCTATAGCGATTGTCTGATATGAAGTATTATATTCGATGTTGTAAACTAAGTATGCAGTGACCTAAAACATGAAAAAATGGCGCTCAGAAACACTGAAAAATTTTACGAGGTCTGTCAAGGTCTCGATAGCTGAATCGGAAAAGCGGGAGAGAAAGAGAGAGATAAAAGAACGGCAACGTTGCGTAGTTTCGTTTTATTGATACAATTAAGTAATCTTAACTTTACATAATTTAAACTTAAGCATACCGTGGTGCGGCAGCAGTTGTACAAGTATACAGCTACAGTTTGTTCATCCTAACTTGTCCTATTTGGTAAACAATCTTGGCACTCCTATTTATTGAAAATGCAGCATTAAAAATCAACTGATAACTAGATTCAATAGGTTTCAGTCTATAATAACGATTGATTGTAATAGATTATTGACTTTGTTAATATTTTATATTAAAAGGGTGATTTTGTTAAAAAGTTGTGCCAAGATTGTTTACCAAAAAGGACAAGTTAGAATGAACAGACTTTACAATAAAATGGAGAGGTTACACTGGAAACCGACTTTAGTACCCTAAACGCATCAAGCGTTTTACATAAGGCGTTTCTATTTGAGAAATCAAATCTAAAGATTTGTCTACATTCTTGTTTGGTAATCTAATGTCGAAAACATTGGTTTATGTACTTGTAAAGCCAGCGGCAAATCTACATGCTATTATGCCAAGAGGTCGAAAAAACTAGGTACTACTAAAATGATTAATAATATCGGAACATCCAGTTTCCATACGAAACATTTCTATATTTTACACATTTTGACTTACTAAACAGCGTTTTCATCAAATGAATCTACTTTTGCTACTTCAGTACTTTTAATCACGGGATATCTTTAACCGATTCGTTGCTGATGGCACGGCTGTCGTGTCATCACTTTTTTTTGCGTTTGGCGTTAGCCACTGAAACCGTATCATTTTTAAATCGATGATACCTCCTTCAAATGAAGTTTTAGGGAAATCAACCCAGAATAAAACTATCTTAATTTTTCGTTTCTGTAATTGTATGTAGCAACGAATCGGTTAACTATTGACGCCTTTACTATTAACGCCTTCTGTAATATTTGCCGGTGACTGTTCCTTTACATAAACGTATGGTTTGTGTTAAACGCCAAGCACCGGCTTGTTGTTTCCTCGTATGAACAGCATCGGTGGCAAGTCCCGGCTGAGCACCTCCAACCATGCCATGTAAAGCGCTGGAGACACTGCGCCCTACGATATAACTTCAATTAGTAATTAGGTACTCTCTGGGAAATTATATGTTTACAAGATTGCTAATTTAAGGTGAGTGTAGTACCAGCCAGAAAATGTCCTATTTCACTATTTGAGATAGTGAGAGAGAGTGTGAGTTATCTAGTTTCTGTTACTGTTTGCAAATTTTAAATTTATTTTGTTGATTGGTAACATTTGTTTGATGGATTTTTGAAAAGGTTAAGCGCATTTTTTAAGTGTTTTGTACGCGGTTTATTGAAAATTAGTTCTTATTTGTTAAGAAATAACACAAAAATAATCCACCAATCAGAAGTTATTAAGTAAAAATAAATATCACCTTTTAGGGCCTGTTGGTTTTAGCACTTAAAATAAGATCTCCAAAGACCTACTTGGAACGATATTTGATAGTTCATAATTACGAACAGAATTGTGCAGTGTGAAGTTTGTTGTGGTTGGTACAAATAAAAATTTGAATACAAGTTCTACAATTGTATCTTAAGTAAAATTTTGAAACATATGCCTGATACAGAACGGTTGTGGTCGTGAGACTTGTATTAGTGTGTACGTGCCTTTACACAGCATTGTATGTATTTTATGAGGCATAATAGACGGTGACACATAATATCTCAAACATTTCCCTTAATTTATTCGTAACATTAACCTTTGGTAATATGAAAAACATTTTGTCAACACAACTATGAACAGAATAATGTGTAGAGTTAACGTCTTATCGTTTGCCTCCCCCAAAAATTGCAGGTACTTATTATCGTTATCTCCACGTTTGACAGATGGATGGGTTGGAGATTTTAGTTAAAGCCCATAAATCGGAAAAAGCAGCCCATTTTGTGATCTATGGGAGGTCTACGATGATTACCACCAGTTTCATTAGTAGCCTTTAATGACGCCCTAATCTACTCTGCTGGACATCACACGGCTAATCTTTATTTATCAAGTATGAAATAATAATTACAATGTAATAAATTTGACATCTTCGAAATTAAATTTTGGATTTAAAATAAAACCTCTTGCATCATGTCCTCATTGCTAAATATTACAAATTCAGGTGTATGTCTTTAATTGTATCTAGTTTTAAAGTTCGTAAGGCAACACAACTAAATTAAGTTTCTGTAGAGCTACAATAACAATCAGTGTTTCAAAGTTTAGGCCGAAATCAGGTTGATGTTGCTTTGAACTTACTTTTTTAAACATTGGTAGTGACATAACAATCATTTCAGCTGTTGAAGAGCATTCCACAACTACTTCTCTTAATCGCAGATATCTACTTGTCTTTGCATGTTGTTTTAACAATTCTTCTTCTGTGATGCAACATTCTGAAAGTTAGTATAAGAACCGAAACATGTTTATTTATTAGCACTTTTTGATTATTTTTTTATAATATTTATTTTACTTTCACAATCTGAAAGTATACGTTTTGTTTTCAACTTAAACTTGGATTCTTTCGATTAGGTTTAATTCCGATATGTTAAATTTACAAAACGTATGGATATTTTGTAATGATTAATTTATAAGGTTTGAGTATTTATAAGATTTCAGAAATGTTCATAACCCAAAATGTACCTACCTTATACCTAAATTATAAAGTTTTTGATATTGTAGACATTTATTTCAAAATTTGCAAGTGGTCTCCTTGAATAAATAAAATAGCGTTTTACTTATGTAAATGATTTTATAAAGTAACTAAAGTAAAAATCAGGGTTTGCCGAAGGCGCCGACCAATATAGATAGAAAAGATTAAAAAAACCATTACCTGCATTGTCTTTAGATTTGTAGTGCTGCACTATGCTATTAAAAAGTAACTGACTTGCATGCTTCGGTGGATCAAAGAGTCCGGTGACCATTTTAAGTTGCGTATAATTAATTCGGTACAAATTAAGCAGCTTTCGGATACTGTTGAAAAAATGTTTAAGTTACTAAAAGGGATCTTTCACTAAGATTCAGGTACTAATTGTAAGTTCGATATACCTAACTCATGAATACGATAATACCTAAGAAATTAGTTAGTACCTACCTTCTATGAGACCAGAGTGCCATTCGAAAAGGAAAATTAAATATCTTAATCCAAATATGTAAGGCGTTGAATTTTTTCCATAGTTTTTATATTTCATGGAAATATGGGTTGATCTAATTGAATAGGCTCAGTTTTTTTGAAGAACTGGATAAGATCGAACAGTGAATTGCACCGCATCTTATTTATTTCTTTGTAACTGCAACGATTTTTATGTTGAAACATATTTTATAGCTAATTAAAGTTCAAATTCATTGTTATTTTCACTTGGCCATGCCATAATGGCGATACAATATATTTATGACAGGGCTCCATGTCTTGATGGTTGTACATATATTTATAAACATAAAAAAATATAGATAATGATATGAGGATATCTAGTAGGTTAAGCAATTGTAAGTTTTTCTTAAGTAATCAGAAGATTGTGTAGTACAATAACACGAGTTATGGTAACTGGGTTTACTTGCTTATTTGTTTACTATCGTAAATAGAAGTTTCATAGTACGTAATAAAGTGTACCTTTTCAATGAGTCGTTCATATCTGCTTTTTGTTTCGGTAATGCAAATATTCGTAGGGGCATTTTATCTTTCAATGTACGATTAGTAATTATATAAGACAGTAGAATAGTGAGACCGCCGTCATCATAAAGCCACCAAGTGTCAACATTATTAGTCTGAAATTAATTGTTTATTATTAACAGCATCTTAAGAACGCATTGTGTATTTTTCAACCTCAACAGCGGCCTTCTTATTTGTTTATTAACTACTTCTAAACAAATAAGTTTGGTTTCACTTTACGTTTTGCCGTATTACAAATTATTTCAAATCCAAGTTTTAACTGAAATAAACTAAGTTCATATTATTTATAGGGCTGTCTAGGTAATAACAGGGCCGTCTTTAACCTATTGGCGGCCCTGGGTATATAAGAATAATGGGGCGACTATGACTTTGACAGAACACTTTTTTATTACTAGAATAGACAATAAAGGTAGATAAACAATGTTTCAGATTGTTTTTATTGACAGTCAATAGATGAATAGAAAATCTTTATTTTAAATAGGGCGATTTTCACATATTTATTATTATCTAAGCATATAAGATATATATTTAAATAGGGCGATTTTCACATATTTATTATTATCTAAGCATATATGCTTCTAAAAAACAACTACGCTTCCGAGCCCTCAGGTGGGATTCGAACCCACGACCTTTCGCAATCCGGGCGAGTGCTCTGACCGCTAAGCCACCGAGACGCTGGCAAACGTGTCGAATTTTACAAACGTATTTCAACTTTAACTATGAGCTGGTATGGTTCGTTAGTTTATCGTATCGTTAGTTTTTTACTTTCTTATTTATATCTTATAGAAATATTGCATTGTGAATGCAAAAAATTAAATAAAAACACATAGTTATAACTGGTTCCATCTTAATCGATTGCTTAATATTTGTAAAAATATTACTTTCGATGTTGAAGGCAGTTAGCGTTCAACATTGGTGGAACGATACTAGCTCATAGTAAAAGTTGAAATACGTTTGTAAAATTCGACACGTTTGCCAGACGAAGCGGGGAGGGGTAATGCGCCCGCAGCGCAATGTCTGTTCACCGTGATGCGGTGCGGCGCCGCAGCGTTAACGCCTCGTGTAGCCTCGCTCTAATAGTCAGGAGTCCAAGTGCTAGTAAGTAATAAGATTAATGTCTGTTGAAACTAAGAAAATTAATTGTAACGGGCGCTATCAAAAACCAGAGGACTGCTGTAAGAAGATAGTATTGTATGATAGGTTATTATAAGTTAATATTATGATGTTAAAAGTGAAGGTAAAAACTGGTGACATAAAAGGCAATTTGCAGAATTATCAGGGAAACCTTTCAAAATTGCAAAATATCAATAAATACAAGCTATAATATTGGAAGATTAAAATATAACATGTTTTTACGTTAAGCACTGTAACAATTAATGGCTGTAATTATGTAAGTTTTCTAGAAATCTTCTTTCGTTAATTTCTCACAGCAATTTCCAGCACTTACATGGAAAAAAATAAATATAAAGTGACAGTAAATTTATAACGTGACTCACGGGATTCATGTGTAAAGGCTTGTATATGAAAGATTTGAAGGGCGCTGCAGGTTTCAGGATGTTGGGATCACTATCATTATATTTAGATGACGTTAGTTTCTGTAGTATCTCTTGACTTTCTGAAAAAGAAAAACATATTTTACTGACATGTCGAACGTCCACGTTATTTAGTCATTCATTCTGGGTTAGTTCGCTTCGTCGTCCTGTCGGTCCTGTCTTGGGTCCCGGGCTTGACTAGGATCAAGAGCAAACCCATTCAAAATAGAGAAAAACACACGCTCACACACCGGAAAGAAAAGTCCTCAAGACCAAAATCATACATACAATAGGACCTTCTTTCTCTACCTACGTCCTGCCCGTACAAAGTTCTAGAGCCATACTGAAAGTTTCAAGGGGATATTTTTATTTGAATAACTCAGAAGATCAATTATTTTAATAGAAAATATTGGAAAAAATCCACTCGGCTCACAACTGAATTCTCAGGCGGGAATTGAACCCGCAACCTTTGGGAGTCTGGTCCAATGCTCTCCCAATTAAGCTACCGAGCCTTGTGAACACCAGTCGGAATTTTCCAGTACCTTTCTAATTTTACGCTGTAGGCCAGCGTTGTCTCATCAATGAGAGGAACATACTCTCATATTGATAGCATTGAACTAATGCACAAAATATATAGAAGTATAAAACTCAGAACATACTTAATATATTTCAAGCATAGAGAAGCCTCCGTGGTTCATTAGCCTTGGTTTTGTGACACAAATAAATCTGTGCATTATGCGCATTAATTAACCTGTATAGTAAATCAGCCCCTATTTCGGCGGCAGGATTTAAGGTATATCGAAACGTTTAAAGTGATCCTGGATTTGCAGAAGCAAAACCGTATAGCGGTTTTTTAGATGGATGACATTAAGATGCCTGGCCGCTGGCCTTACAGCGTAAAATTAAAAAGGTATTGGAAAATTTCAACTGGTTATCATTTCACTTCTTGGAAGAGTCCAAGAGTCTGTAAAGGGTAGTAAATTCAATACAGGGATGGGGGGGGGGGGGGGGCTTTATAGCCCCCAACGCTATGCGTATGAGTAGAATGTTAACTGTAGAGACAAGCAAAGGTGTTCTTTCCAGAAAATATTATAAAGAACTCCTGGCAATCAAGTAATTAAGGCAAGGCATTTCTCTAATACTTTCATGGCTTTGACTTGATTGACTCTTGTGAGACATTTTGTTAATCACTTTGGCAATTGGATTCCGTCTAGTCTTAAACAATGTGCTAGCAGTTTGAATATCCGACCTTGACGTTCGACATCATTAACCGATTGACTAAGGACAACGTATAACGAAAGTCTTTGAGGTTAGATTGTTGGCAAATTAATATTGAAAAATGACCTTTCTCTACATTGCCTATAACACATTACATACATTATTGGGATACGTCATAGGTTTTAACTTTTATAATACTAGTGTTAAGTTAGATACCTTCTTATGAAGGGATGAAAGCAAAAAATATTTTTTTATTCAATAAACCTTCATGTTCAACTGTCTCCAGTTGGAAGTCGGAACTTCTATGCATTGCGGAGAACGTGGCACTGCCGGTGGGCTCCTGAAAGGTTTCGCGCTTTTTCAATCGTATATCTATAGTTAGCGCAGACTTTGTCGACTTTGCCTCTGACGTAGTTTCCTGAATGTATTGCGGCACTCGGAAAATGCACACTGCATATTGTCGTTCAAACGCCAACCTGCAATATCGTTCAGTGCTACTAACATTGTTGTGGTACCAGCAATAGCTTACATAATGCTTTTTATTAGATAAAGACGACGCTTTTAAAAAGTTACGAAACATTAAAGAGGTCATTATCCAAAATAAAAAGAAGTTATGTGTACTTTTTGCAGAATAAATTAAACAGAATACTCTCCAATTCACTAGGTATTTGTTATTGAATATTTGATACATACAATATAAAACTTCCGTGTTCCATTGCAAACAAAACTATAGGGAAATGGATTTAACGCGTAAGAAACGGTATTAAGGTACTTTTTACCCCGACGATTCGGGCAGAGTTCCGCCGTGCCATGGTCGCGGCCTGAGTGCGGCTGCGTTTCCGAAGCAAAATCGTCGTCTACTTTTACACTATTTTTCCAACTTTTATAATATATTGACTCAACTTATCAACTCCACGTAAGACAGCAAGATATCAGTGGGGCCTTTGAACCAATCATTTTTGAAGCCCATAAGGATTATATTCGGTGAGAAACGGCCTAAACCAGTGCATTGCATTAGAACTCGCGCTCCGTTTACTAAATCCATGTCTTCGAGATACAGATAGAAAGCACGGTACTTGTGGAAATAGAGCCACTGCTCCATATTTTGTTTGTGCTTTATATATTCGGCATGGGAGTGTATTTTCTGAAACAAAGTTACTCTGTAAATACCATCGTTATCATCACTCAGAACCGCAAGGTTCTGAGCATGTGTTAGTCACAGTCTAAATTATCATAAGGCACTAGTTTGTGTAAAGCATATACCTACGTATTGTGTACAACAGAGCTAAATTTTAATCTCTTATTTTCTCATATACGAAACCGTATTACATATCCGGATCCCAAATAATAGTCGAAGCACTGTACGCGTAATAACTACAACCCTGACCTCAAAAGACAATATGAAATAGCTTTTATTCATTCGTTTCCCCAGTATGGGGTGGGACTTCGAAAATGGTTATGTTTAAAACTAGCTCACTAACCACTACGCCACTACGCCCCATGCTACGCCTTTGATGTAGTCTACCTATAGTCTACCTACAGTAAATAGAATGATCTTCATTTGCCGTGGCCAAACTTGCTTTAGACCATATGAGACATGCAGCTAAAGCCAATAAGGGACCAATCTAATAAAAATAAAAAAAAATTAACGTTAATTTTATACATTTGAATAGAAAGAAATATAAGAGAGCTGTAAACCAAATTACATATTAAAAACAGATAACTTACATGATAATTATTTTTACCTTTGTAGTAACATTACTAGACCTATATAGTGAAATGAAATTGAAAGAAAAATAGGCCTATAACGACGAGTGATAGCTTCGCCTATGCCAGATGGAGTTGGGCCGTCAATTAAGGTGTATGGACAGTTTTACTACCTGCCTACTGTCGTGGTTTTATATACTCACATCAGTGACGTCGGCGACAATCATGAAGGAAGCTCCAGCTGTGAGCATTGCAGCCATGTCAAGAAGCGCACGACGTGCGGGAGGCGTCCCGCATAACACAAGTGGCTGCGGGCTATACTCTTTTATGTGACCAGCACGCGATGACATGCTTAGCAGTGTGGTCACAGCCTCGCGGTAACGCGACGCATCCCTGCTACTGCCCCATCGAGCATCTTAAAAGAAACATACGAGGGAAGATTATGTGGAATGTGGTCATTAAATGATGCAACGCGTTTCCAAAACCTTTTTAATTTCAATATTAACAAGTAACGAAATGTAGCAGAAAATATCGTCCAATTTACCTGGTTTTCTGTACATCACGAGCAGGTAGAGCGTGAGAAATAGCAATACTGTGATCAGTGCCATTAGCCAGCTCAACAAAATCATAATGATGCTACATATTATGAATCCCAAAAGAGACAACCAAGTATTGTAATACTGTAAAGATAAATAAATAAATAAGCTTCCTGCCTGCGATGTAATACCACAGAGTTAACCTTTCCCAATACGCTGTGACAATACAGGGACAGTATAGGGTACATAATAATTAAAATGTCTTTTTTAAAGATATAAAACATCGTATTTTATTGGCTACCTTTAAATTATTTTTTTTACATTAAACAGAGTAATAACGCAAATATAATAAAACTTATTAATGTTATATAACTTTTAGTATTTTAAATAAGCAATTCTTGTATAAAAAATATTTCGAATATCTCGGAAACGATTTTTTGGATTTGGATTTGAACAATTGGGATGAAAATTGTTGTGACCGTTTCCGAGATATTTAAATAAGTATTTGTGTTTTAAGTTAACCCTCAAAGTCGTATTTCTTGTATAAAAGCTATGTAGTATTTAATACAGCCTTTTAACCGCTATATCGACAATTTTATACTTGTGGTATGCATTCAAAATATAGTTTTAAATTTACCCGGAAAGATGGGCGCCAACTTATTGCCTTGGTAAATCCAGCATGAAACGTGCAGAAGTTGATTAGTGCGTATGATGCCAGGTAAAAGTTGGTGATCAACGGGGCTATCTTATTTAAGTCCGCTGAAAAATTACAATATTTCCTTTACAATTCTTACTAGCCCTTGAGAATTTATTTAATGCAATCCTGTCATCAATTAGTTAATGCTAAGTGATGAGTGGAGCAACAAGGAAGCGGGCAAACGTCATAGGATCGAATAACAGAAAGTTCCTGAGACGTCACAGATACTATTTATTTTGATAAAAAAGATTTTTTTAATACAATAAAGTTTTGTTAAGAATATCTGCGTCTCGTCAAGGGCAATAGTCTAAATATTTCAGACAAAGTCAATGTTCGGGCAACCCTGTGTAAAAATGTCAACTTTTCCGAAGGATTTTACTGTGTAAAGTTTTATTATTTTTAAATATTTTTTCTAACGTCAAAAATAAGTTAACTATAAGTATGGAGAAAAATATGTTGATAAATTCATTTCAGATGAGATCGGTTGGTCTGGTAATTTTGTAGTAGTAATTGCAAAGTTATCGTGGTTTAACCAACATTGCCGAATTCCATTAATACTATTTAGATATTACTTATACAGGATGTCCCAAAAGATAGCGTCAAACGGTCGTCCAAAAGTAATACTTTACGATGAGTCCATACTAACTAGGCTAAGGCTTTTCGTTTCAAAATGAATTCATCATGAATTAATCAATAATGATTATGATAGAGACGATTAATAAAACTCTTACGTTTTCAGGTTTATAACCAATCGAAATATTGTCGCGATTTAAAGTTGTGTGAGTTAGGTTACGCAGGTTTCCTAGAAAAGTCCTCGTCATGCTACTTTTTCTCTTTTTTACTGCCCTGTGATCTACACTCTAAGTTGTCCCGCTTACCGGTTAAGCCAATATATGGGTACATACCCTTTGTTGGCTGGAAGATATCACTTTTAGACATAAGCCCACTATTGTCTACTAATATATGTTATTGTACTATTCTATTACTTAATAAGTGCAAGTAAGAGTTGATGTCTCGATGACCAATAATCTCTTGTAGATCAAGGTTTGATAAAAAGAAAAAACCTCGAAAACCATCAACAATTGCGGAACATAATGGGGCGGAACTAATTGCGGAACATAACATAATGAAACACAAGTGATGATTAACCACTGAACCTCTGCTTAACCCTATTTTGTCGGACACCCTGTATAGTGCTAACGAACTATATCATTACAATGATTCTGATTTCTAAATAAAAGGAAGACTAAATTCATGAAATAGTCATATTAATCATTTCCACCCCCTTTGATGTTTGCCAATCGCATTTTCTGAGTTAAGTATAGAATAGTATTTCTTTAGTCGATTCGGCCTTATTGTCTATGGAACTACGTCACAAATTTAATTGAGATAATATTTTCTTTATTTATAAATTAACTTATAATTTTTATGCCCTTAACCCTTAAAACCCGAGCATTATATCATGCGCGCGACATCGATACCTAAAATCCGCGAGCAGTATACATATTGTTACGTGCTAGGGTTCGATGGATTTGGAGAGAAAGACCTGCTGACTCTTTTGAAGACTTTATTCACTAAGCACTAGGTCCAACACAAAGCACTAGGTCCAACACAAAGCACTAGGTCCAAACACTAAGCACTAACGATGTCCTAGGTCGTAGCCAAGTCGTAGGTTTCACTGGTATCACTCTTGATCACTGGTTTTCACTTCGTAGTCGCCTCGAAGGTAGCTCAAACTGAACTGAACTCGCTCGCCTCTCTGCGGCTATTTATATGGGCCGAGACGAGCCCCAGACCATTCCAGAGAGTTCCTTACTCGAACGTACCCGACTCGCACGACCGTGATCGACCGGGTTGGATGACTCTAGAACTTCTATATAGTTCCGCGCTAGTTTCTTCGTGCTTTGTGTGTTCGTAACAATATAATGCTCTTTAGCGCGCAGTCTGATTTAATCCTTATTACGGTTAGGGTGATGGTTCTTTTTGATTGAATGATATGTTTTCCCCGATAGAGAGAGAAATAACGCATTTAACACAAAGCTGGGCTTTAAGGGGCAAAAAAGCAATGAAGGATCAAAACTTTAAAATTTGCAATTTAATTTGTTCCAGTTTGATTTTTTCCTCAAATCCTCTTTGAAGCTATGGCAGTAATATTATGTCAGTACGAGTGGATTTTTAACAGTATGATCGTTCGTGATAGCTAACTAAATAGTTTTGCATGATATTGAAAAAACATCTGCTAATAAATAATAGAACCGACTTACCAATAAGGAGGAACATTAACGAAACGCAAAACGTCAATACGTATCCCCGGTAAGGTTCCCCGTTACGGCCGTAGGGTTTGGAGAAGAATATTAGCCCAGGATAGATACGGTCGACGCCGAGCGCTTGAATAAGTCGCGGCACCGACAACAGGTTCGTCAATGTCGTCGACAGCGTAGCCGCCCAGCACCCGGCGTAAATGAACGGACCCCATAATGACATTAAATGCATTATCTGTCAGGGATAGCACATTAGTTAGCGCTTAAGGCTTCCAAAGTTAAACAACTACCTGCAGGTTCTTCGGAAGGTTGACCTAAAATGCATTATGTCGAGCTTCTCTATGTATATATATACATATAGTAAAGCACGTTTAGCCAGTTTACATTTTTACGTTTAGTTTGGTCCCAGCTGCAGTTGCCGTCGTAAGCATCTGCCAATGCCACCGACGTTGTGGGCTATGGCCAATTATTATCGTAGTCCATCCATCCATAGCGACAACATGTGACTCCAACAGTTATTACATTCCCAATTATCATATTTTATTATTAACACACACACACACACACACACGTAAACACGTATGAAACACCGAGCTACAACCATCGACATATACTATTGGACATGCCTTAGCGGTGAGAATTATGACACTACGAAAGAAAGAGATAAAACTAAATCTTTATCTCTCTCAAAATATATGCTGTACCTGTCATAAAAATTGACAGCCAATCGCCTATAAGGAAAGAGATAGCGTTAGTCCGAAAGCATAAACTATCTTCGTCACTCTTCTCAAACCAAGAAATTACTTATACGGATACGGCATGTCCATTAGTATATATCGATGGCTACAACTGACATTCGCCTCTTCATATGAGGCTTATTGGAGTGTTATTTTTATTTTGAATGGGTCGCTCTTGATCCCAATCGAGCCCGGAGTCCAAGACAGGATCCACGATGGCAGGAGCTAACCCAGAAGGTGCCTATTCACCCTTGCTTTAACTTTTCTTGTTCGAACCAAGTACAACAACGTGTCCATTGAAAGAGATCGGGGGGTGCTACTGCTTTGTGATCTTAGTATGTAACATAGAAGGTAAGTAGGTATTTAACAAATTAATTCATTAGTAAACCTTATAGTGATTATGCAAGCCATAAGTGCAATTGGGTTTGCAGGCATCTAGCGTTCCGTTGATCAGGTCTGATACATTGCCCGAGGCGTCTCGTTCTGCAGCCGCACCCGCCATCATTGCCATCGCCAGATAGATGATAACAGAAATTGCCAGTGCTATAAACGTGCCCTTTGGGATTGCCTTAGCTGGGTTCTGCAATGTTTATAAGCATTTAACTCCATAGCAAGAATATATAAAAAAACCAACCGTCAAACATGGCCCAAATCAATTTGGGCCACGTCATAAATTATTTATTGTTCTTAAAATTTCGTTTGTCGGTCTGTTTTTTTCGAAAGGATTTTTGGGGAGGAAAATTTGATATCAGGAGTAAAAATCATTCAGAGACCGACAGCTTTATTTGAGTAGTTTGAGCGATACTGTTCATTATTATCAACTTTAAGGTTTGATCCTATTAAATTTCATTTATTTTTATTAGTTTTTAGGAAAAGGTAAAATGAAACATTGGGGTAAACTCAAGTTTTACGCTGTCGGTCTCTGAATGAATTTTACTCCAGTCAGCAGTCGCTGGTATATTATGTTGTTCAGATACCTGCTTGGTAGTAATAGGCTTAACAAATTTTAATGAAACATTCCAAAACGAAAGTTTTAGCTAAAACTCCTGATATTAATTTTTCCTCCCCAAAAATTCATTCGAAACAAACAGACCGACAAACAAAATTTCAAAAAACGACAAAGGATCATTAATAAACTTAGAAATATACTTTAATTTTATTGATTAGTATGGGTATTAGCCTTAAGATATAGTAAGGTATATAAAGTAGTAAGGATTTCCATGTAGTAAGCCTGTGTTTGTACTATTCTTCATAATTTGTCCTCTGGCATTCAGGCCTATCTGCTGTTTTTCTGTGAAAAGGTATGAAAACTAGTGTCGTGTACAGAAAAAGAAGTTGGAATCGTAGGAAATTGATACTAGGAATACCAAGAAGATTCAGCGTCAGTTCATTGGGAAGAAAACCAGTAAAGCTGTTTAATCGACTTCATCAGTCAAGCATGAAACAAGAACTGCAGAAGGATTACATCGACTAAGGCTTAATTTACTTATACAACTTCATTAACCACAATATAACATTGGTACAGTGGGCAGACTTTCAACGGCGACAGTCACAAGAAAAACGAAATTGATGAATGAGGCAAAATAGATAACAAATAATAAATAATACAATTATCATTGAATCTATAAGATAAAAATGATGGTTAAATGACGGTGTAATTAATGATCAATATCATAATAATATTTGCCCAAGCAAATAATAATGTCACCAAATGAAATTTATTTGGTAGGTTGGTGCTAAAAACTGCAACCCATGTGGCGCCCGTGTGCAATCATAAACCTAGCGCCCTCTGTTAAGCGCGCGGTCAAAATGGAACGGTTACCAATAAAAACACATTACCACAAACTGTCCAATTTCCTCAATGGATTATAAATTCTATTATCATCGATGCCATGACATGTTGACTGACTGTATTTAGAAGTATACAGCCAAAATGTACCCATGTTAACATATCTATATAGTTATTAGTTGTTAGGTATATCAGAGTCAAAAAATGGAAATTGTAAACAACGTTTTGTTTACACTTTCCATATTAGCTTGTACAGCTGATCAGTCATTTTGTATGGACATTTATAGGGTTCTTAGGGTGTTTGCTAAACACTTTGTATTTTCAACAGTAAACAGAGATCCGAGTGCAAACGATGTAATTTTAAATAATACCGGGAAAGAACACATACACATAAACACTAACACAAATGCTGGACTTTGCATCAAGCTTCCTATATCTGTCAAACGTAAAGAGTTTTATATCAACAGAAATAAGATGCTTAATGCTAGACCTTCTGTAAATGTCGACGTGTTTTCCAACGAATGACTGTCGGCGTGTTTTCAAACGAATCTGGTGCCGACACGCGCCATTGGTAACGATGCGATACTCGCTACAATACCAATATAATCTTTAGTTATTTGTATTTACGTTTTTTTATGTTGAAACAAAAATTACTATGTAAGTAATTTAAGTACTATTACTTAATGGCTTTTACAGTAAAACTGGAAGCTCTTTTTACGTCGGTCATTAAAAGTGCTGCGGTCGGCCGGCGTGTGCGGCGAGTGGCGCTCGGCGCCCCCTAGAAACGCGGCGCCCGTGTGCAACTCACAGTCTGCACCATAGGTAAAAACGCCTCTGACTTTAAATGACTTCGTTTCACTAGTCACTAGTAACTCGTGCATTCAAAGTTGCTGAACAAATTGTAATGTTTTATTGTACTGATTTAAGTGGACTTTAGAATTAAGAAATAATCATTTACCTTAAGATCGCCGCATATGTTGGCTCCGGCTTGTACTCCTGTCACTGCCGGAAAGTATATTGCAAAAATGGTGAACAAGTTGTGATTCGTACCTTCGCTATAACGAAAATCTTCTTCCCAATTTTTTCTAGCTGTTACAACTGAAATAAAATCATAATTTCTATATTCTGAATAATTAAAGAAATGATTGGAACGCCTATACTTTACCGCTATGTACTCACAATTTAAACCGGTAAATCCAAGTGCTTTCTCGACGTTAGAATACGGCCCCATACATGTTCCTACTATGTAATTTAAAATTGCCAAAACTATTATAACTATCAGGATATTCTAAAACAATAATAAAAAAGTCTATGATTTTTTAGTCGAGATATTCCAGATAAAGAAAAAGGTACGGTTTTGCGTAAAATAAGTGTATCTGAAATAATGCTAAACTTGAAATTAATTTAATTAAAATTGAGGATATAACGTTAGGAAAAAATAAAAATCATTAAATTCTATTGAAAATATATTGTTGATGGATTTTAGGCAATTTTTAATATCTTAACGCTCCTTGCTCCTATTGTAATTGTATTATAAGAACAAACTCAAAAGGATATATTTTTGGACAAATACTTTACAAGTTGACAGTCCAAGTCAAATAATAACATATGACACCCAAGTTCCAAGTCCAACTATGTTTACCTTTTGTTTTGGACTCATTTTTCTATTTTGCAGTCATACTTAAGAAAACGCCCGTCTATTCCGTCCCGCCCGTATATGGTGTGGACTGTGAACTTGTTAACTAATTATGTATTTTCTTAACTCGAGTTAAGAAGTTACTAAGTTGTTTTCGACAGAATTTTACTATGGTGTCTGTGGTTTTGATTTATATAGCACTCCCCTGGGTGTTACACACTTCTTTTGCTTATAAATAAATTATAAATGATTAAGTGAAAAAATCTGTTTACAACATATATTTATCAATACCTGTGTCCTCGATGCCCAGTCCATTCCAACGGCACAAATACAGCACATGATTAAAAGGGCGAAGGAGCCCACTATGCGCACGTCATTAACGCCGTTGTCAATAATTTTGAGATTTTGTGATTTGAGGAGTTGATTCAGTGACTCGCAGAAACCTATGGTGTTCATGCTTGCTGCTATGGCATTTGCTAAGGCGAATATTATGCCAACCGACGCACCGAGCTCTGCTCCCAAGCTACGTGACACCAAATAGTAGACACCACCTGAAATAGAAGAGTGCTTTATTATTATACGAGACATACAACGCAAATAGAAATAGTATTTCTGAAAACAGCTAAGCAAACTGCGTATTTTAAGGACCTATACTGCCTTTTGATACCCTGACTATATTCGTTGAATGGTGATACGATGAGCAGCAAATTAAATAGCTTAGCCATTTTACGGCTCTTAATATGAATGGGGGCAAAATCCCATATTAAATTAGAAGTAATTTAATATATTATATTGCAACAGTAATTTGAAAGGCTAACTGTCAAAAATGGCATACAGAAGATGAAAAATCATACTTTTGGAAGTCTGTAATTCTCTAGCCAAAAATACTAATGGGGCTTAGTCAGTTTTAAGTTAATTTTCATAATGGGGAAATATAATTTAATATAATAATTACGTAATTTAAAAAAAAAATTATATATACATTTAACTGCTACCTTAAAAGACAAAAATATGAATGGCGTATTAAAAATGGACATGGACTCGCAATTATATAGTTTAAAATGGTTTGAATGCTTTTGATATGGTACAATTTTGCATTTTACTGCAAATTAATAAATATATCAAAATTTCAGTCTAGCTAAAAATGCTACTGGAATTTAAACTTTTAATAATACAATCTAAAAGAAACTATACTTAAAAGTTAAAAGTAATATATTATGTTTATGTTTACACATAAACATAATAGATTTCTTTTAATTTTTAAAAAATCAAATGCCGAGAACTTTGCCGCGTACTAGGTAGAAGGCGAACGCGGAGGTGCGGCCGGGGTGGATGCTTCCTCCATTGATGAAGGTAGAGAATAACATCTATCGTCGAAATGTACGGGATGACAATGAAAAATACCGATCAACTTTAAGGACTATTCTACTCAATCTACTTAACATTCCTGTACAAACAAGTAAAACTTTTTGCCTGCAGTAGTATAATCTTCATTGATAGTAATACTACCACTGAAACTCTATAGTGTTTTTGATTTCATATTGTTTATTGGCGGTAGTTATTTCGATTATCACAACTGTCAAGTACCCAACAAATCTTGACAAAATAAAGGACAAAATGACCCAAAGGACCGTACACAAGTCCCTGTTTTCTTGGTGTTATACAGAAGATAAGTTAAGAATTTTGCAGACATTGCGAAACTTCTATATCAGCTTACAGATGAAAAGAGGGAATAGTAGATGATAATATTATTTATTGAACTAGAAAATCGGATGTGCGACACACCCATATTGGCTATCCAAACCCATCAATTGCAATAGTACTCCTGTTAGCAACTGAAACTATCAAATCGTTTTGCTATTATGCAAAAGTAACAATGTCATTAGTTCCAAACGAGAATTGTTAGCGACGAGTTACGTTATCAGATTTTATCTAGTAAAATTAGCGTTACAAATAAACAGATACCTACTCAGAAATGAACATATTTATAGTTAAAATATTTTATGACTCGCATGTATCGATATAAAATACTTTCGAAGTTGAGTAAGTCGCAGTTTGATATTTCGAATTCAGAAAAAAATTTCGCCAAGGTGACAGTCTCTAACTTACTTTTGGAGATGGAAGGGTCGAGAGTTAATCAGGAGTTTTACTTCATCAATTAAATGAATTGAGTATCCATTGATTTAAATCGGCCTGTATATATAACAAACCCGAGCTATGATCATTCCTATTTTATTAATTTAGTTCAGTTTGCATTGATTTCAATTTAAATCGGCTCGAACATGGTCATCCAATTCAAGGTCTCCTAAATACTTAAAGAAAATGCTGTTATTTCCGTTTAAAAGTGATATGAATTACGAATATTTGTTTACACATTTACCTGTCGTTTTTTCTCAGAATAAATTAAATATCTTACCTCCTTGTACCATCCCGTTGGTGCATATAGCGCTAAGAGAAAGCGTGGTGAGAACACACACGGTGGTAGCGATGAAGATGATGAGTATAGTGAAACCCATCCCAGCTTGCGCTACGATCCACGCAATGCGCAGAAACAGCATCACGCCCCAGATATTCAGGAGGCAGGGGATAAGCACGCCCTGATGATATGTAATAATTATAGAAGTGTTTAACTTCTATAACTGTCGTTAAAATTTCAACGTCATCGTTGTTTTTTTTAAGCAGAACGAGTTGGAGTACCTAGTACTACAATTAAATCAACTCGGTTGATTTATCCGTCATGATCGGCTACTGTGGTGGTAACTATTTAGCCTATTGCTCTTTACAGAATTGGCTTGAAAAACACTGGGGATAGAAAAAAAGGTTTATTTAAATTATTCATGTCCAGAGAAAAAATATGGTCTTATTTAAAATTTTTCATATAGCTCCCATTCGTTGATATTATCGTGAGATAATCGTTACAACAAAAGCGTACCCTTGCCAATATTATACGAATCACGCAAAATATTATCTTTTAACTATTCGTATAATCATGAACGTAATGAAACCTTACGCAGGTGCTCTATTTGTGCTTTGCTACCTGAATCCAACCCAGTTTAACACCATAGGTTGTCATATCTGGTGTTACATTTTCCTTTGCGAGATACAGAGAACTATGAAGTCTGCTGTGCCCCTCCTGAGAAAAAGACAAAGAAAAAAGTAAGGCAAAATCTACTGCGGTTACATTAAAATTTGAATAGATCTATATTCAGATGAAATAAATAAAAAGGGAACTAGCGAATACTTGCGTGTCCTATATCTGAACACTTTTCATTTTAAAGGAAAATCAAGAGCTTTTAAGTATTTACAGTTTCTGGAAATTCAATTAAGCATTGGGAGTGCGAGTAACTATCACCACCACATAATGGGGTCAGTCCGGCTAATTCATACTATGGTGTTTTCATCCATAGTTGTGCTCCGATCTGAGAGAACATAAATAGGACGATGGAGAACAGAATGAATTGTTTGTCTATGTCTCTATTATTTCAAAACGAACTAAAATAAATTGAGCTGGAGATAACCCTTAAAATCTTGGACTCCGCAGCTTCAAGCTTGTTAGAAGTCATCGGTATCGCAGCTGTCTCGCCAGCGCGGTTACTTTCGCTGCTGTTGCGCCGAAATGGCGTTGGGGGTGATGCTGTACGCATTGATTTTATAAGAATTCTTTTAAGTATATTTATTAGCTAAAGATTTTTTTGCATTCACGATGTCTTATTTATATAGGATTTAATTTGTATTTCCGAGTGCTTATAACTCGTCCGCTTTTAAAGCCAGGGTGAATAGGCACCTTTTGGGTTAGCTAGTTCCATCGTGGATCCTGTCTTGGCCCTTGGCCTTCATTGGGATCAAGAGCGAACGCTTTTAAAACATAATAAAAATAATATTTAATATGCGCCTATAAAACTAAAACGGCGGAGATATTATTGTTTTTTATAGTATTTTAAACATTATTCCTTAAGGTGACAAAGAAATTGTGAATTTTGAATATGTAAATAAAAAATGATAAGCTTACGTGTAAGTCTTTCTGAAGACATTACGATTATTTTCTTTTTTGTTCCTTAATACGGCTTGAAAAAAACCGACAATATCATCAATTCGTTTAATTAAATTGAGTATATCTCTGACATATCTTACATTAATACTATTTCTGTCATGTTTTCTAGCAAGTACTCTTTAGTGGTACACGGAGAGAATAAAATCACTGCGTTTTGTAGTTCCTACCAAAAAAGAGTTGACTACGCTTTATTTGGTGTGCGTCACGCCCTAACCTATTAGGCCTCATTTCATATACACTTCTTTTTCGTGGTGTACGGGGACTTTACAATATCTTATAATATTTATTAGAAGTCGATCCTCATCGGATAGGTCATCAGTTTTCTTTCTAGGTACTCTCCTATAGTTATATCAAGACGTATTATATGATCCTTGCTCTAGTTTTCTGAGACCTGCAACAAAGAAATTTTATGATATATTTGATTATAGATAAGATAAAATGCCTTTTCCTATATGAGTATCCGATATGAGTATGCATTGAAAGTCAACAACAATGCCATTTATATTTGCATTTTTCAATGCTACCTTATAGGGAGAGCATTGGACCGGACTTCCAAAGGTTGCGTGTTCGATTATTACCTGAGAATTCACTTGTGTGCCGAGTCGATTTTTTCTATTTAAAACAATTTATTTTATAACTATGCCATAGCTTTGTAAATCCTATGTTGGCCTTTCGGCTTCGTGAGCTGCAAGAGACTCGGCAACACATTTTTTTTTAATTAACATAAGACAACACATTGCTGAACTCAAGTTTGGCAATGGCTGTTTTCTTCACCTTTAATTGTGTATCATAATGTTTCGAATTAAGGAAACTTTTCTAAAGCTAACAAAGTGCATCAGAAAAATTAACTTTAGAAAATATGAATTAGCTTCTAAGTCTTTTTGACAAGATCCAATTGTAATGTAGAGGTTGTAATTTAGGTGATACTCAGATATATTGTGTTTTCTTCGAATTCTATTGCTTCGCCATTCACCTCTCTTACATTCTGTAGAGAGACCTTTTAATATTTTTATTGTTGTATTTGGAAGATGGGTTCACTCTTGATCTAATTAAACCCGGGGGTTAATTCAGTTAAGCTTTAGATTTTTACTAGTAAACTACTTAGGAGAAAGCATCGTTTACAACATCAGAGCTTATATTGCTTCTATTAGTTATTAAACTAAAGAGGTATCATCTGCAAACAATACTATCTCACAAAATCTTTTTGTCAAGAGAGTTCATTAAAGTATATAAGAAAGAGTAGAGAGTAATGGACCCAATATTGACCCCTGTTATGGCTGTTCCAGAAGACCTACCATCGCCAATAACAAATTTTTGATCTCTCAATACAAGATATGATTGTATAAAGTGTATAGAGTCTCTGGAGATACCATAATGTTCCATCTATTTAATAATGTATCGTGGTTGACACAATCAAACTCCTAGGGATGACATAAAATATTCCTTTTATAAATACATTATGTTTGACTGTTTTTTGTCTAAATGCTTGTTCAATTTCAATTTTAATTGAGAAAATCATCATATAAATCATTAGGTTCCTTACTACTAACCAAAATAGCCGAAGCTTTCGTCCCAAAACTTTCTAGTTTCTTAATTTGATATTTGGTGATCCGTCGGCAGTGGGATTGGATTAAATAAGTAAGATGGGTTTTTTCGGAACTTTTTACTAAGAATGTGAGGATAAGTAAAAATAAACTTTTTTAATTATTTATTCTAGTCTTAACAAATAGCGATAGCAGAAATTATTTCCCCAGACAAAGTTATATCTTTTCTTAAAATTAATATTTTTCTGTCTTTTTACTTGCCCTTAACTCTAACATTTTAGTCCAGAAAGAATAATCTAGGAAATCAGGTTTTGACGACGGCCATTAAAATAATTATAATAAATAACACTTTATTGCACACACACAGATAGTATACAGGAAAAGACAAGTAGAATAAAAAAGGATAAAAACAGGTGGCCTTATTGCTAAACAATAATTTCTACCAAGCAACTTTACATCCTTACAATATAACAAGATAAGAGAGAAGTAAAGATAAAATACAATTACAATAAAGATAGTCAGTGAGGATTGGAGGACAGGAAAAAACTTCTAAGTCTGTTGCGAAAGTAAAGAGTGGATGAATAAAAGTGCCCTCAAAATCGATATACACTGTAGTATGATCCCCAAAATAGATGGAGCGTGATAGTTTGATAGATATAAACAAAGCGCCTGTAAGACAACCGCGTAGAGGTACTAGAAACTAGAAAATAATTGTGTGATAGAATTTATGAAAGTTGAAAAGGAAATGGAGTTCAATCAATCAATTGCAAGACATGTTTAAAGAACGTAACATCAAATGTGATGTCAAAATCAACGGAGTTGAATGAGTCACTAAAGTTTAGTAATGTTTAGTTTTAGTTCATGGATATAAAGTATTCTGAGTTGTCGATTATCCCCTGGCGTATGTCATCCGTAATCTTAACTAATGCAGGAGAAGTAGGTACTATGATCTCTGTGAATACCAGACTGATAGGGATTAAGGAGCTGATTCGAATCCATGTGCGTTGGCGGAGAATTAACTTTTCCAGGTCTTTGGAGAGAAAAAAAAGAATGGAAAGTGGTCGAAAGTCTGTAAATATCGTGAGTTTGGATGTTTTGGGAAGTGGAATGACATGAGCGTCCTTTCATGAATCAGGAAAAGTGCAAGTTCTAATTGATATATTAAGGATGTGGGTCATAATATAAACTAAGATATCAAGGATGACGAGGATCATTTTGTGGTTAATTGCATAAGTAGACGCAGCTTTCTTTGCATCACAGTCTGCAACTTTATGAACCACTAGAGGAGCAATGTCTTGAGTTGGCATTTAAAAAAACTGGTTTGTAACTGCATAGAAAGTATAGTTCGTTGGTCAACTGCCATTGGGGAATTCTGATACCACTATTCTACTCAAATAATATTAACGGTAAGACTCTTTGTTATGCTTATTAGTTCTTTCAGACTAGTTTATGACTTTCATCTTCTCACTTATACTGTGTAAATTACAGTTTATTACCAATTATAAATATTAAAACAATAACGTTATTATGAATTAAGATGTCATTATTCTCATTATTGATTGCGATGTCGGCAAATTTGTTTGCTTCATTGTCAATACTAGAGGTGCCTAACACAAATTACACAATTTGCAATTACAAAAAATATTCTGGGTTGGATTTAGAAACAAGTCGCCTGAATTTGAGGTTACTGCGGGTTTAAGGGGCTAAAGGAATATCGTCAATGACTCTCTTAAGTAATTTTCGTTGCCGGAGTTGCGTTTAAATATTTTAAAATTATTTTCAAAAATTTGTAAAAAACTGTAAATGAGTGAAACGGAACGTAATCTTTATATTTGTTTGGTACAATTATTTCTTTTTCAAGCAAAATGTTTACCAATTGCGTGAAACGAAACGCAAACCGCTATTTTGAATGTAGATTTTGACAGATACGTTGTGCGTCATTCCGTTGCTTTCGAGTTTTCGTGTATGTGCTTCCGTGTTATAATTTATGATTATTAACGATTTGGCTACGTTTTTGGACTCTGATTAAATTGCTCTACTTTACAACCTCGGCATACTTACGGGACTTTGATTGCACACGATTTTTATTTGTGATGGCGTCTGGAAGTAGTGGAAGTGGATGCAACCCAGGTTCTGGGCCATCTACGAGCTCGGGGATCGGTAGAGGACCGGCGGCTTGGGAATTTTTCATCCAAACAATCACAATTCCTAAGTACTCTGTCTCTAATGTTCATAATTCCGAAGCATTCAACTTCATATAGTCATTAGCAATAAACATCTATTATACTTTTATTTGTCTTCCTATATTTTCTCAACATAACCATCTTTTACACTTTTATTCAAAGTCATATCTTTTTTGTTTAGATTTCTTTTTATTCATAATAATCAGTATTATATACATAAATTTTGGTTAGGTTAGGTTAGAACTGTGACCACAACGCACGAGCCGAGCGAGCGAAGCGAGCGTGACGCGGCAGCGGCCGGCGAAGTGCCAGAACCAAATCGGTCCTATAGTTATTGGTTTAGGTACGGTTAAAACTAAATGGCGCTATTCTAACCTTAAAACATAACCATGGGGTTCCGCAGGGTGGGAATGGCACGGGGGGTAACTCAACCTCATATATCAATGGTCCATATTGGAAAGTTTAACCTTAATATGTATTTCCGGCGGCCGAAAATAGTGGAGGGGGTCTCACTTCCCTCCCCTCTCCTCCTCCCCCTCCCCCACAAATCCCAGAACGAGCGACTTATTTCTAAATTTTTACCAATATTCTTTCTTATGTGTAATGTGCCGAAATAATACCTTGTATTCTCCCAGTGGTCGAAATTCTACTACAGATTTATTATCGTTAGGCAAGTATTTGTAACACATAGTTATCTTAATATTACATTAAGTATGTTAATTTTATAGCTTATGCATTCCTCTCTATACATTTTAATAAATAAGCGCCTAAAAAGGGTAAAAAGCAATTTTCTCTCTAATTTTTAATATGTGGATATTATGCACCACGCAATCGCGTAAGATAGAAAATGACCTAAACGAATAACAAATCACGACTCAACCGACTGGGAATCGTGGTTGTGCCGTTGGTCAGGGAAGTTTGAAAAATCATGTACTATGCCACCTGTTATATAAAGGTAAAATATTTATTTTTAATATTAGTTCATGGATATAAAATAGTCCACCTGGTACAAGAAAACTTCGGTCATGCAGAAATGACAATTATAAACAAATAAAAGGCAAAACAATAAAAACAGAATAATTGTCACTATACTAATTACCCTACAGTATATTTAAACTTAACGAATAGATGATGTCACTTATGAATAGTTTATGAAATAATTAAAACAATTTCTTAATGAATTATAATTTATTTCACACAGGAAATTGTCTTTCATTTTTTATTACATTGAATGTTATAAAAATTACGAACTTGGATCAATCACTAATTTTACTTATTATAAGTAAGGGATTATTAGAAGGTAACATATGTATCTATAATATTCAAGGTCTACCTAAATTAATAAAGATAACATGAACTTAATAACATCACAACATTCTCAAAGAAACGAAGACGATTTAGCATTAACTCGCTCAATAGTTGCGACCAAAGCATAAAATACATAATAGTATCAAAGAAGCCACTTTTTAGAGAAAATATGCTTTTATTTAGTGGTTCATTCCACATTATCCTTTTGCTATAAGATTTTTGTTTCGACTTTCTTATATATACATACCTACACTGTTTTTATTTTAGTACTTTTGTGACAACGGTATGTGAATAACCCAGGGGGTGAGACCTGGCGACCCGAAACACAGGTTTTCCTTCTTCGGGCACCAGTTCTCATACTACCTATAATTTTGTCAATTGTCTGTATTTTATTATGTATGTATGAGAAAAATAAATTATTTTTTTATTAAATTAATTAAATTAAATAGTTATTGTTTAGAATTTTCGTTTTTTTCTAGTTTAAGTACAAACTATAATGTCAAAATAAATTATTGTATGCTTTATCGGGCAAGGCAGATAAAGCATTTTGTTCAGTGACCGTTCAGTAACTCTTGTGCAAATATGTTATTAATGAGGCTTTGATTATTTTAATTCTACTTTTTATTATGAACTAAGATATATAAAAATAAATTGATTGTTTTTTTTAGTTCACAGCAAGTTGTCAAACAAGATTTGTTATTTTAGAAAACTTAAGAAATAATTACAAACAGACTGAATCAACTATTGAATTAGGCTAAGAATTAGTTAATATTACTTTATTTTAATGGAAGTTTAAAGAAATTTTGAGGGCATTTAAAAGTTCTTAAGTGTAAAATTTAATATCTATGAAAGTTAAAGTCATAATACACGGGAAAGTAGTAGTAAGCAGCAGAAATCATAAATAATATCAAAGACAGTTTGAAAAAATTGAAATTTAACTACTTCCAATCATTGAGAGATTGCTACCCTTGTCTACTTAAGTAATGATAATAAGTAACTGCTTAATCAAAAACTAAAATGGAACTTCACCTATTGTGATATTTACTAATAAAGTCAGCTTCTTTTTTGTTGGACTTGTAAATACTACAAATCTAAAAATAAATGAAAGATTAATATAGTTCAATTTGAATAAAATCACGCCACCTTACAAAATATCTAATTAATTGTACACAAACTTATCTGTTCTATTATTATTATAGCTATCACATTTAATCCTAAAGTTAATAAAAATAAATTATATTAAATTAATTAAGTAAATTATAATACTCACTGGCCTTAAACTGGCCTTAAACAAAAAAACGTTATAAATAATTATTTTTCAAAAATAAAATTTAATTAATTTAAGAAAGAAATTATTAAAAACAAACTGCTCTGTTTGATATAGCAAATTATTTTCGTGTCAATATATCATTAACTACGTTTTGTTCACATTTACTGAATGTACCTACATACATACAATGAAGTAGGTAACTACTTTTTGAAGATATTACGTATAATGGAAACAGAGAGCTTTTTCGCAATAAGAATTATTAAATTATATTTAAAAATTCAAAGACATTGTTGGTTTAAATATAATTTATAATATAAGATAGCATTTAAAAATGTAAAATATATATAAAAACCATAATATATATTTTTTAATATGTACTTCATATTATGTCTACCTTATAAGATAAAACATAGATAGTCAAACGACCACTAACTCTATGAAGGGGTAAGTGAAATTGAAAATAATCTTAAATAAAAGTTATTTTGAAATGCATACGAGTATTAAAACCCGCAAAGTGCAGTAAATAGACGAATAGCATCGTTCTCCATCTATTTTAACCTGATATTTGGGGATGGCTAGTACATAAGAGAAGTGAACCTATAGGATAATAAACCGAAAATCTCAATCTGTTTGGGTGATAATGTACGAGCGAACGGACCGGTTAGTGTAAAGCTTTTTCTAAAACAGTTGAATCTTTACATGGAAATTTCAAGAACTAATCCAGTTTTTCCTTTGTTTTAAAAAATACAGAAATTTGGGAATTCTTTATTTCTTTTATGCCACCAATTTAAATGGCCTTAGATTTATAAAGATTGCCACATAAAGACCGATAATGTCACGTTGGCAACGGAAATGGGCATATTCGTATAGTAATCAGAAATACTGTTTCATAGTAGGATCCTCTTTGCATACCAAGTGTGATAAATGCATAAGTTTCAATTACACTGGCATCTCTGCAGCGTATGCAATCAGAGTTGCCTAATATAAATGGATTCTTCTGTTACAAGAATTTTGGATACAGTCCTTTGAAATATCTACAACACTTATTCACGAGGTGCTGAATTATTGTTCGTTTAATTAGTACAGATAAATATATTTGTATACGGAAGAAAATTCAACGATGATATTGCTATAGTGTTATTGCAATGCAAAAAAAATTGTGACAACACAACAATAAACATAGAGAAAAGGAATGGAAGAAAACTTAACGCATCACATTAGACTTTGGAGTGCAACTTATTGTAACTTTGAGAAAGGTTTTTTACTCAACACAATTACACCCTATAAGTGGCAAGCCCTATTATTAAATAAGGCTTTCAAAGTAAGGTTATCCCTTACTTATGTAGGTTATTGGACGTAGTAGTAGGTTATGACCTATTCTGACCATATTAATTAACATTTTTTCCTTATGACACCAAAATCAAATCTTCATACGATTATTTGTTATTCCATTTCATTATTCCACTTCTCTTACAACTTCATATCCCAAATGTCACCATATTGATACTATGTGAAACGCACTATAGCCACTTAGGACTACTATACACTCGTGATGTGGCCGATGTTTACGAGTAAAAGGTGAGCACGGAGGTGTGATTGCCGCGCACGAACAGCAGCGGCGGCAGCTCGCAGCTCAGCACTTCCAGCCACGCCATGTACAGTGGCGCCGATACCGACCCCTGTCAACCACGCAACATTTCATAATCAGTTAATTAATGTTTCCAATGCCGGTTGAAAACATTGCAGGTAGAAATACCCGTAACACACCACATCGGCCCAGTAAGAACTTGAGTGCTAACAATTATCTAATTGTTAGCACAAAAGTATATCTATACAGCTGAGACTAATGGCATAAAGTGTCTTTCAAAGCACGAAGGAGTATAAATTAATATTTTTGGTCACCTATCCGATGACTGGTAGTTATGAAAATTGCTATAGAGGTTCTCGCAGTTCATATACGGTACAGGCAGCGGTGCAGTTGGTACTACACTCGCTGATGTAATAATGCAATTGAGTGTTTCCGAACACGACCGACTTTTAACCGAATCGGTCCAAAAGACATATGTTAGCATACGAGGACTAAAGGAGAAAAAGTTTTTTCATTTTTTTCTTTCTTAGTGTAACTGTTATAATCATAATTATTATTTTTTCATATGTCATCAACGACCTGTTGATGCAACGATAGTGTCTTTGCCTATTGTAACAACTATCTGTTGTGGTAACACAAGCAGGATAAGAATTTGTTCCCGAGTCATGGTTGTTTAAGTCTTTTTTTATCTGTCATTTATTACCTATACATAATAAATATAATACAAGGTCTGCATAATTTGGGACTCGATACTAAATTGGCATGAGTTGTCCGAAGTTTAGGCTTACCTTCCTAGGCATGGGCAGTGACATGACAACCAGGCGCGCGCCGCTCGAGTTGGTGAGCAAAAGCTCGCGCAGCCGCAGTTGCCGATTCGTTTTCTCCGCCAAAGTCAGCAGTTCAGTTTCGCTGATGCGGCACTCTGGGGACAGAGTTCTTATTTTATTAAGAATTCAAAACAGTAATCTAATAAAATTCGTGGGTCTTCAAACCTAAGTGTCGGTGGCTTGCTTCCGGTTTAGCCATGATCAATGAATAATGACATTGAGATCCGTTAATGGATAGGTGCTTACTAAATGATACCAAATAATTTATGGGTATAATATTTGATAACTTGTAGTTATTACTTACAGTTAAATAATAAACCATGCCATTGCCGTTAGACAAATAAATAAGTTTTAAGTTTACGACTAAAAAAAGAATAAAATTACATTTTCAAAATTTTCACATTATTGTATAATTACCTTCGTTTGTCGTTTCTGAAGTATATTTAGCGATGAGGTCATCGAAAAACTTTTTGGTTTCTTCTTGAGGTGCTTCCGTAATGTCTTGCACCATTGTCAGCGAAGAGTAGTCTATACGGAATTTCGACAGTAGATTGGCCATGCTGAGGACATTAAAAAAGGCATCTGGTCAGCAAAGTAGTAATCAGACAAATAATTGATGTATTATAACTATATTTTTAAGAGCAAAACTGGTTTCAACCAGTTAAAATTGACAACGGGGATGGCTTTTAAGAGAGAATTTGAACGTGGTAAGATGGCCTTCCAAACTCAAATTCTCTCTTTTATTAAAAATAAGAGAGGTATTGATACATTGGCGAGTTCATAAATCCATTATAACATACGTATCGTTGGCTTGCCGTCACAAAGTTGTTTGCACCAAGTGAGACAAAGACAGACAGGTCTTCGCATTTAAGCACAGTGAGTCGGTGAGTCAAATCTTGATCTGAATGTATGGTTTTACTTGCTAATGGATCACCGCCATCTATACACCACATACATTTAGAATATATTGAAAATGAACATAGATATTATATGAGCGTATCCATATAGCTCCTAAAAACAGGGTACTCACTTCCTCTCCTCGAGCTCCATTTCGTGACGGCGGTTAGCGAGCGCGAAGATACGTAGCTTGCAGTTGGCCCACGCAGACCGCTGAGAGATGATGTACGGCAGCAGGATAGTCAGCCCGCCGTCGTCGTACAACCACCATACGTCAATCGTCCCTGCTTCCTAGTGTAATAGAAATAATGATTAAGTGAGAAATACTTCTATTAAAGGAAGATTACACAACGAAAGAGACAATACGTCACACCCCGCCAGAAACCTTGTTAGTGCCTCATAAAATTGAGGTATTTTAAACTTTGGGCATATTTTTAGACAACCATAACAAAATCTTAATATGAATTTACTTATGAATAAAACAATTTTTTACGGATTTTGCGCATAATTTATTTTATATTTAATCCTGACGTTTCCACTCCTTTACAGGAGCCGTGATCACAGGATGAATAAGATAATAGTCGTCATATATTTTCACTAGGATTACATTGTATACTACTGAGTCTACTACCAGTTCGGAAATAGGGAGGCCCTTCCGAGAAGAATTGGCGAAAGAAACTCGGGCAGGGGGACCGACCTCCATCTTACTGTTATTATTTGCAAAAAGAGCTAACTAGGTCTTGCAATGTGTGTCTTTGGAGGAATTCTAAGAATTTAATAACTAAATGAAATGTAAAAATAAAAAAATTTGATTTATACAAAATTTTAACAATTAGGAACGTACCCGATTAAAATATTGTGAAGGTAGTAGACAATATATGACAACCATTATCTTAGTAGTAGTAAGAACTAAATATGAATTCAGATAAACAGTAATGAAAGTAAAGCTTATTAGAACACTTCCATACATTTAATAAACTAATGTCTTGATAAAGTTATATACTTAATCAATGGTGGGTAGTTAATGCCACCAAATAAGTAATTTTAAAATTTTTATTTCCTCGTGTATGTTCACCTGTTTTCTTTGGAATATTGTCATTTGAGACAGTTGGTCTTTAGATATCTCCACACCATTAGACGCTTTGTAGATTATCTGGCGGTGAATATCTGTTGTTTTTCTGTCTTTTTTCTTGTCTTTCGATTCTTTTTCTGATATCGTGAATGAGCGTGATGTTGTCAAGGTCAATAAATCTGTAATATAAAATGTCGATTAGCTTCAAATACTATATTAATGGGATATAAACAGGCTTTTAAATTCAAAATAAGTATCACTCACTGGTTAAATTATGTCTACTGGAAGGCTGCGAGTCAGAAGAGCGTATATCAAGATCTGAGTCCGCATGCATAATCTGTGCAGGCCCGCGACGAATACGCAGGTCTCCGCTGCCACTGGAGGTGGCAGTGAGCCCACCGCACGGAGCGGCCGCCACATCCTCCGCCGTGGCGCCGCAGTCTAATCCACCCGCAACCCGGAGGATTGCTACAGCCAGCCGATTCTCAAACGCAGTACTGTATTGAAATACAATGTATTACAAATACGCACATTGAGTGTATTCGAAACAAAAACATACTAAAAAATCTTTAAGGCAATCAAAAGGGATATTATTATTATAATCATTTAGACGGGAGCAATCTGAAGATTATTCTAAACCTATAGAATGGCTACGATCCGGTTAGTCGTATTTCCGATATAAGTAACACGTTGGGCGCCATCCTAAACAGTACAGATTATCATCGCACTGATGATTTATTTTACAAAATTTACGTGATTATAGTAGGACTAACTGCATAAAATTTATATATAAGTTAAACACTTCAACGAACTGCAGCACCTTAAGTTTGGTATTCAAAAACATGACATATACGACTTTTAGTCATATTATGTCTACACTCTAGTAGGTGTTATACTGATGTATCTATTGATGTAAATATTTTAGTTTAATATTTAAGTTGGAAAAATAACATAATGCTATAGCATCTGCGGTTTTTGAAAGCACTTACAAATTTTTATTTATAACTTGAAATGCTCAACAGTTGATCTTTTAAAACTTACTGGAGGACCGTAAAGTAAGAGTTGAGGTCTTCAGCGGGCCCTGCAGTCCAGTCTGCCTTATAGCCCATGAGCAACACGTTGGGCGCCAACCGACCAACGCCGGCGGCCTGCATGAGCGCGCGTGCGCCTAATTCGAAGCTGAACCCATGCACTTCGCTGCAGAACGCGCGCACTTTACGCCCTCGAAGCCACTCGTCACTCGTACGCAGACGAGAAGATCTCTCTTTATATGAAAGCTTTTTCTGCAATAGAATAGATCATCATGTAGTATAGTTCCAGTGGCATAATTTGATGATATTTTTTAATTCTTTTGCAGACTTTATAGATTTCTATATAACTATCGAAAAAGTTGTCGAATTGAAATAGTTGATTCGATTTTGAATTATTAGTCATTTACAATAGAAGTGAAACTTTTTGAGGGTGGGAAAGTGTCAGCGATGTTTATTGAAAGCCATCTGATTCATATTTTTAGAGAGCTAAGGCCACATTTCAATTCATACAAAAATTAAATATAAAATACTGGATAATAAAGAAACCAATTCTTATAGCAAAATATAAACTTTAGGAAAATAAATGAATCTTAAAAGCTATGAAAAACTTAATAGACACCAATTTACAAAAAAAATAAGATTTCTATAGTAATGATATCTGATATCGTATTGGTCGTGAATTGGCATCAACAATTATAATCGACAAACCTCCGAAATATCCCCAATAATCATCAGAGAGCCTGCTTTGGTTATTAGACTACCCAGGTCGATCAGGGCTGGGCGTGCTTGGGGGATGCCTGCCAGCACCAGTAGTTGGGGCCAGTAGTTCTTGACATGCTCACCAGTCCGAGCAAGGCTATGAGCACTCGATAGAGCTGTCTTATACATCTGCGCTTGAGTACTGCTTCCCCAGTTCACATCTAATAAAAATATTAAATTTACGGTTATATAGATTACACACCTGCATTGACGTATGTTTTTTGTAAGAACATAAAAAAACGATTTTTTTAAAGATATTTTTTGTCTGTATCTGTATATAAAGAAAAGCCCTTTTGACTTTATAAGTCATCAATTAGTAAATTTAAACGACAACACGGTTATAAAATCTTAAAAAGTGAATGATGTGAGATTTCAAAAAGAGCTTAATAGTGCGATTAGTAAATAGAATGTTAATTGTAAACAACACGCGTACTTTCGCAACGTGATTTCTGCCACGTGATCGGGATCAAGGGGTGATGCAATTGCTGTAGCACAGAATTAGCTTTACAGCTATTCTTGTTTCTAGGTACTCCAGATTGCAGTAAAAGGGTTGTATCAATACTTAAATCACTTTTATTACTGTTTGCTTACTTTTCAAGTGGAATATACCGAAATAAAGTTTTATATTGAGAAACTGATTTTACGAAGAGCACTTATTACGGCGAAACAATTTAACAGATTGGTCTTTTTGAACTTTCGAAACATATGGTTTTTTTTTTGAAAAACAATGAATGTTACGCAGGTCAAAATATTAAAAAGTTCTTAAGACATATTCCTACAAATGTTTAGCTATAAGTGGAGCCGACACGAAGTAGTCATATCAAATTAGATATTTTGTTAACAAGCAAGTACAAACCGGGCTTGCGATAGTGCACAATAAGATAGAGTGTGAAGAAGATGGCAAAGGTGACGAGCGACATCACCCAGCTGATCAGGAGCATAATGGCCACGCACATCAGGAACCCGAGTAGTGACACCCATACGTTATAATACTGCAACAAATTAGATAAACGTTTACATTGTATACTTTTACCTACACATATAACCTGAGGCTGGATTGAACTCCGAGAAAGAAGAGTGAAGCCTTAATTAGATTATCTTGAAAAAAAAAAACATTAAATAAATGTAATAAATTGTTAACATCCGATTGTGTAAGGCTGATTTTTGTTATTACTTAACTAAAAAATAAGAAAAATTACGTCTACTTCAACGTTACTGTTAACAGTAAGCCTGTTTAATAATGCTCATCGATAAAGAGTAGAGGCAGCTATAAAAAGTTTTATATTTAATAAAATACAATACATCAATCATCAAACTCATTATTTAAAGTTGTCTGAAAAAATACCATTGACATAATTCAAATCTCATGACTAAAGTTTAAAAATAAGTTATTTGATAGACTACGCTCTATGGTCAAATAATATTATAGATAATTAATTATTCTAGGTTTCGAGTAGGCAATCAAATATTATTAATTATAATTGATCAAATAAAGACATTTATTGTCTCACCTTGAAAGTAGGTCGCCAACCGAGTGGACGGACCAACGCAGCGTGAAACGTGCAGAAGTTGATCAGGGCATATGACGTCAAGTAGAAATTGGAGATCAGGGGTGCGATGGTGTTTAGGTCAGCTGTACAAGTGAATGAAAATGATGAGATTCTGTGACCCCTGGCCAAACAGAGATTTTTTATGTGTATTTTTTACATTTGTTGTGGAGAAAAATATAATATATTTTTGTTCAGTGCTAAAAATGGCAAGATTTTTATATAACTTTTTATTAAAATTCAGACTGTACACCACTAAACTGCTGTTTTTCTTGCTAAAATCCTATACGTTTATTTTCATTGCCCATTTCAATCCGGTCTAATTGTCTGGATTCCAAAGTTACTAAGGTGAAAAAGTAGTCTTCTTCTCGATATTTATCGTGTGATCGTACAGGTATAATCGTAGAGATAAAATTCTCGTCTTTTTTATCCTGTAAGTTTGTGCCCGGAATAAAAATGACATTATGTAAATACGATTGTTAATGTTAAGTTTACTTGTCATATTCTGAAGTTGACACCTATTTTGCACGTTTATATTACATCAGATTAACTACTAACCAATTAGAAGAAAGACAAGAGACACGAAAAATGTGAGCACGTATCCCCTATAAGGTTCTCCATGGCGGCCGTAGGGTTTAGAGAAGAAGATAAGTCCAGGGTAGATGCGATCAACGCCGAGTGCCTGAATGAGCCGCGGCACCGACAGCAGGTTGGTCAGCGCCGTCGACAGCGTGGCCGCCCAGCATCCGCCGTAAATCAAAGGACCCCACGCTGACATTAACTGCATTACCTGTAAAATAAACCGTGATCATACACGGCCAGTATTTGCAAAAACAGGAAAGGGAACCAATATAGTTTAAAAACACCACCTCCTACCAAAACCTGTCAAAATCTTGTGTCTTTGCAGAATAACATATTAACATTATCATAATAACAATGTCGTCATGCATCACTCAATATTTCTTTAAGGAAATCTCAATCGAAGCTGATTAAAAATAACTCTATTGGTTATTTTGTGCTCTCCCCTATTGGTCAGCGATTGGTGAAATTTCTTACACGCACACTGCGGTCATCACTCATTTAATTTTTTTTCTATTATTGGTCGTTATTCAACAATTGCTTTCAGGAGAAAGCTTAGAAATAACGTTAGAAAATACTAAAGAAGAAAAATAATGTTTAGGTAAGCAAAAACTTGTAACAAAAACTTACGGGTAGCTGAAACTCTTTTTTAAATAAACTTTAACCGTTCAGGATACTAAATAATTTTTACATTGTTATAAAATGTCAATAATAACAATTTGGATTCTATATAGTACCTACGTAATGGTCTATTTAGTTCACAATTACATACTTTTCCCAGCATAAAATGTAATATGACTACTGGTTAAATAATATACTTACATATTATACATATCCTAATGATCACGACCGAACCTAGGTCGTAAGTAGTGATGTCATAATGATAATAATGTTATTAAATCTGTTTATGGGCAGAGAATATTATCGACGGCGAAGTGCCAAGACCTCCTAACTGAAATTTGTCGAGAAATTCACTTTTTTGTCATTTCGAATTATATTTCGTTATTTGCATCTTATAATGAAATTTCCTAAGCGTATTTTCAGTTGCAAGTGCATCAAGTTAAAAAAATAAATAAACAATTTTTTTTATTCATTTTTAACTTGTCAAGAAATTAAACGTTTTTTCAGCTTGTGTATTATTTTACATTTAGCAATTAGGTGTTATTGGCACTTCGCCGTCGTTATGTAGTGTAGTGAGACTAATCAGTGTCGAATTACCTAGGTACTTATTGCTTTTAATATTTTATACTAAGCTGTTTAAAAAAAACTTTTGCTTACAGTTTTGTATGATTTCGAAGTAAAGCTGAATGTTAAATTTTCTTTTAACTTTTAGTTCTTTTGATCAAGTTCATAATTAATACTTTAAACGTTATTAAAATATTTATAATTTTTTCTTTTTTCAGACTAGTTAGGATTTTGACAGAATGCCATTAAAAAATAACCACTAGGGTTTTTAGCGCTTCTCTTTTTACCTTACTACCAAAGAAGAATGTATTTTATGTTACGTGTACCTACTCTAAAATGTTAAGGAATTTTTACCAAAGGTGTCATTACATTAAATTTGTTTTAACCGTGGAAGTTGAAAGGATTCCGAATTATGTTTATTTTTTTTACATAAAAAAATAAACATAATTCTGGGCTAGTAACGCATCACTAGCCCAGTTTTGGTCTAGGTATTTCCATTTAACGTCACTTACCTATAAGTTGGCATTAATTTGTTGACCAAATCCAATATTGCATACTTTATTAAATGCCATAATTACTTCTATATTTTGAGTCTTAGTATGATTATTTTTAGTAAATATTCTACTGTAACTATGACTGAGTCACAGATGTGAGGTGATTATTTTATTTTATCTTACGAGATCTTAAGTAAATAGGTAAGTTAAAATATCTTACGCTGTCATACTGTGGTAAGGATAAAACACGATAATATAAACTGTCAGGCGTCCTTTCTATATGGTTCGAGCAGGACGCATTTTTTATAATTTTATCATGTATGTAGGTACCTTAAGATAGGTTCACCTCACTCTTGTATATGTGTATGGTGCGCAGGGTGGTATCTTATACTTAAACAAGTTATTAAGCTAAGTAAAATACTAACCCGATATGAGCCCTTGTAGTACGACATAACAATTTTTTTTAATTTAATACGGCTACCGATATTTAATCTTAAGTTAAGCACATTTGTATCTCCTTGCCTTTGAGGGATACGTTCATGAGTATAAAAGCTTCCCAGTCCACCAGAAAACGTATAATTTATAAATATTTGTGTAAGTAATCTTACCGAATAGCTGTTATGTAGTCCGTATCTACACGTGGTGTTGCCACAGTCCCATAAGGCGCTGGTATTGACTACTGTCCCATTGGTCACCAAGACAGTCATATTGCCACTAGCGTCCCGAAGGGCCCCACCGCCAGAAAATAACACCATCAAGACATAACTCAGCATAGAAATTAGTAGAGATAAGAGCGTTCCTTTAGGTATCGCTGATCCTGGATCCTGTACCACAAAAATAAAGAAGTTAAAATATGTGTTCGAGATGGATGTACTCGAGTTCTTTGCCCGAATCTCTAACCAAACAATTTTCAAATGTTGTTGTCCACTAGACTCCAAGAAACAATAAAAGTTACCTTATGTCACCGATTTAAGCATTGCCCCACTTTTGAAAAAAATCCATATATTCTGATAACATGCATTAAAGTGTCGCAGAATGTTGCTCTACCTTGTCTGAACATCACAACATAAATTAACATTTTCTTAAATTTCTTATCATACACCCTAAAAATCGCTGCTTATTTGTTATTACGAATTTTTTTGAGTAGACTTTGTTAATTTATGTTATTGGCATCGTGATGCGATGAACGACTTTAAAGAAATAACAACTAGTGACCTATAAAGTAATAGAAAAATTATCTTATGGTGCATCCATACGTCAGTTGCCTTTTGTGGAGCATCGGTTTCAAGTGTTAGTGGCCAAGATCAGGTAACAAGTTATTTGTTGTTGGTATGATGGTGTGTTAAGTAACGCTCCCTAACACACACATCTTTCCTGGTCTCTGAAGACCATAATTCGGAAGATCCTGCTGCCCATTTTGTGGTTCACAGGTGGTGTATGGTGTTTATCTCACTTCGCCTTTTAAGACAACGCACGTCAAATTTAGCTTATTTTAATAAGTAAGTGTAAGTATGCAATTTTTTTGCTTATTACGAGTGTTATTTAGCATACACATATTTTCTTTTTTATGTTTATTAGACTGTTCTAAGCCTCAAGCGCATATAAGGGTGTCGAACGATTGTAGAGTGTATGTAGGCACCCAAAATCTTTATCATAATTTCTGTACGTTCGTCATTTTGAGAGTTTGTCATTCAATTATTATGTTATCTAAAAAAATATTAATTATTATGAATTAAATACTTTTATTGTCCAGTGGACTAATATTGTATGAAGAATCTACTCTTATCTGTCCTTGTAGGAAAGTCTTATCTGGCATTTAAGGAACTAACGCATTTCATTTTCTTTCGCTCTTTGTGCGTATGCATCAAATGTAGAACTGAATATAAACCAACGTATGTATTATTAGCAAAATAAAATATCTTGATGAATCTATAATCTAAGATTACAGTGGTTTGTGTGTTTGTCTGTCCTTTTTTAGGGTAGGGGCAGATGTTTTTATGATGAATACGAGCATTTGTACCTGAGTCATGGCTGTTTATATATATTTCTATGAATATTACATATCTATGTATTATATATGTATGTCTATCCGTTACCCTAGTATCCATAACACAAGCCTTATGGTGCTTACTTTGGGCTAGGCTAATTGGTGTGAATGTAGGAAATATTTATTTATTTATTTATTTATTTTTTCCCCCCGCTCTTTTTCCATTGTATATGCGTTACCATAGCAACGCGTTAACCGCAAGTAGTTCGTCTACCGGACGCTAGATGGCGCTAACGGAAAAATCCCTACTAATATTATAAATGCGAAAGTAACTCTGTCTGTCTGTCTGTCTGCTACGCTTTTCCGCTTAAACCTCTCAACCGATTTTGGTGAAATTTGGCACAGACAATCTTTAGCCCCTGAGAAAGAACATAGGCTACCTTTTATAGCGAAAAAAAGACTATGAAGAATATGAAGACGTTGAAATAGGGGTTGAAAGTTTGTATGGGATTTCTTAATTTTAAAAGATAAAACCATGAAACTTTATAATTAAGCACTTGATAAGATATAATTAAACATTTGTTCTAGCGTTTTTGAAATTTCGACCAGTGAGGGGGTGAAATAAGGGTTGAAAGTTTGTATGGGTATTTGTCATTTTTGGGGATAAAACTATGAAACTTTATATTTAGGAACTTGATAAGAAATAAAAAAACAATTTGTTGTAGCGTTTTTGAAATTTCGACCTGTGAGGGGATGCAATAGGGGTTGAAAGTTTGTATGAAGTTCGTCATTTTGAAGATAAAAACATTACATTTTGTATTTAGGCACTAAATAAGAAACAAAAATCGTTTGTTCTAGCATTTTGAAATTCTTACCACTGTGGGGGTGAAATTCTACAAACGGAATTCCCGAAATTCGAACGGAACGGAACGGATCAAACACTTAAAGTAGCAGGTGTCCATTTAGAGAAAAACTGTTTTTCGCATGGCCAACTGTACGTGACCTGCTCGCGAGTGTCGAGTCCAAACAATCTCCACATTTTAACAAATAATAACAAAACAGCAAATGTTTTAAATTAGGTCATTTTAAAATATTTTTGTACACAACGTGACGCTGGCCCCTGTAAAGTGTCTCTTGGACATAAGGGACCAATAAATTTTCCTAGGTACTTTCTGCCACTTAATGGAATACATAGGTACCTTATACCTCCTGTAAACAGATATTTTTTAATTTTTTTAAACATACCTACTCTCTTTTAATCAAATGCTATACCCAAATCTACACCGTTCTTTTAATATAATCATTATTATTCAAATTAATTTACTGTAACTGTGTAAATATTTGTTTCACGGCTAATTTGCTGAACCGTTTGTTACAAAATTGGATATGGATAGTCTGAAATCTGAAAAAGAACATAAGTTACTTTTTATCAAAACACCACGCGGGCGAAGCCGCGGGCGGAAGCTAGTATTTAATAATAGAAAATTTTTAAAGAATTTTGTCCACCCGTGCGAAGCCTGAACGGGCCGCTAGTCTATAATCTAAGATCACAGTGGTTTATGTGTTTGTCTGTCCTCTCTTTTTCCCCGCTCTTTTTCCATGGTATCAATAACGTTACCATAGCAACGCGTTAACCGCAAGTAGTTCGTCTACCGGACGCTAGATGGCGCTAACGGAAAAATATTTAATAATAAAAAAAAATTGAAAAATTTTGTCCACCCGTGCGAAGCCGGGACGGGCCGCTAGTACTTTATAAAAATATAATAAACTAGCTGACCCGGCCACGCGTTACTGTGGCTCAATTGTTATAACTTTCAAAAAAAAAAATTTTTGATTGTAAATAAAAATGAAATTTGAAATCTATCCTATATCTAAATTGGAACAAAACTAGCCATATGAAATAAAAACATCATGATTAGTTGAGGAGTTTTGGAGTTCATCGCGGTCAAACACTGTGACAGAGAACTTTTATACTTTATATCATCATCATCATCATCATATCAGCCGTACGACGCCCACTGCTGGACATAGGCCTCCCCCAAGGATCTCCACAACGATCGGTCCTGTGCTGCCCGCATCCAGCGTTTTCCCGCGACCTTGACCAGATCGTCGGTCCACCTCGTAGCGGGCTGCCCACTGAGCGTCGTCCGGCACGCGGTCGCCATTCGAGAACCTTTCCGCCCCAACGGCCATCAGTTCTCCTTGCTATGTGTCCTGCCCATTGCCACTTCAGCTTCGCAATTCTTTGAGCTATGTCGGCGGTTTTTGTTCTCCTACGGATCTCCTCATTTCTGATTCGATCGCGTAGGGAAACACCAAGCATAGCTCTCTCCATTGCCCGCTGGGCGACCATGAGCCTTCTTACAAGACCCAAAGTGAACGACCACGTTTCACTGCCATAAGTCATCACTGCCAACACACACTGGTTAAAGACTTTCGTCTTAAGGCACTGAGGTATTTTGGACGCGAAAATGTATCGCAGCTTCCCGAACGCTGCCCACCCGAGTTGGATTCGACGAGAGATCTCTTTCTCGAAGTTGGACTTACCTAACTGTATTGTATGTCCTAGGTAAACATAGTGGTCAACAACTTCGAGTGTAACGTTCCCAACATTTACTGGAGCGGGTGTAACATGGGCGTTGGACATAATTTTCGTCTTATCCATGTTCATCTTAAGACCCACTCGTTGGACGCATCCCAAGATCTGAGATCTTCGAGCATGGTGCTCAGGTCTTCCAAGGTCTCAGCCATTAGGACCACATCATCGGCAAACGTAAGATGCGTCAGGTACTCGCCGTTGATGTTGATGCCAAGTCCATTCCAGTCCAGAAGCTTAAAAATATCCTCCAACACTGCAGTGAACAGTTTCGGAGAGATAACGTCTCCCTGTCTCACTCCTTGCTGTAGTTGGATAGGATTAGAGCTCTGGCTCTGTACTCGGACCGACATAGTGGCGTTTTGGCACAGGCACCTTAACACTTCGATATACCTGTAGTCCACTTGGCACCTCTGGAGAGACTGCAGCACCGCCCAAGTCTCGATCGAATCAAAGGCCTTCTCATAGTCCACAAACGCCAAGCAAAGTGGCCGATTATACTCTTCGGTCTTCTGTATATCTTGCCGCAGCGTATGAATGTGGTCTATGGTGCTAAAGCCTTTTCGGAAACCGGCTTGTTCGGGAGGTTGGAAGTCATCAAACCTGCGAGCAAGACGATTCGTAATGACCCTCGAAAACAGCTTGTAGACATGGCTCAGAAGCGAGATGGGTCTGTAGTTCTTCAGTAGGGTTTTATCGCCCTTTTTGAAGAACAAAATCACCGCGCTTCTGCTCTATGCCTTCGGCGTTTTGCCCTGGACGATGACAGAATTGAAGAGCTTCTGGAGGACTTTAAGTACCGGCGTGCCGCCCGCTCTCAGAAGCTCTGTTGTAATTCCGTCATCTCCCGCCGCTTTGTTGTTCTTTAGCTGTTTGAGGGCCATTCTAATCTCGTACAGGCTGACGTCCGGGATATCTTCAGTATAGTGTCGGGTAAGCTTGGCTCTAGGATCTCGAGCTCTGCTTTGGCCTGGTGTGATACTGGAATACAGCTGCCTATAGAAACTCTCAATCTCTCTCAAGATTTCAGGAGTCGATGAAATGATACTGCCCTTCTCAGTTTTCAGCCTCGTCAGTTGACTTTGCCCAATAGACAGATCTCTAGCGAACACTTTGGAGCCTTTGTTCCGCTCTATGGCCTCTTTAATACGCTCGGTATTAAATTGGCCGAGGTCGCTCGTCAGCGACTTCGAGATCTGTCTATTAAGCTGTCTATAACGTAGGGCATCCGCTGAGTCTTGCAGTCTCATTTCATTTCTCTTATCCATGAGTTCGAGTGTATGTGCGGAGAGTTTCTTCAATTTGGGACGGTGGGTTTTGAAGTATTTTGACCCTACCGTACGGACATCATCCACCACCAGGTCGTTCAGATCGTCCACATCTATGCTGTTATCAAGGGTCTCGAAGCGGTTCTGGAGCTCGAGCTGAAAGCGTTCGGGGTTTTGAATCTGGGTCGGCACTGGTCGGAGCGTAGATTTTATCAGTCGCGATCTTTCAAGCTTCACGTTGATATTCAATGTGCCTCTTACCAGTCGGTGATCGCTCCCTGTCTTAACAGCGTTGATCACAGAGACGTCATTGAATATTTGCTTCCTCGTTGACATGATGCCTACCATAGAGTAGGCCCTCACCTCTTGTATATTTTTTATTTTTTCTTTAGGACACTGACGTACGTCCTTCAATGTATTTTTATTATTATTATTATTATTTTTTAATGTATTCCTTTTTTAGTTATTTTTTATAGGGGTATATGTACATTTATAATGTTTTTCTTTTTCTTCTACTTTATTTTTATTTCATTTTATTTTTTTATTATATATAATTATATTATCAGTAGGGCGTCATTCATTCAGGCCCTGCCAGAATATCAGCGCTGCTGCGATGGATCTCTGCTCGCAGTGGCCTATGCTGAGGCAGGGTCCTGGTTGATCGTAGGTGTAATTTAGTTATTTTAAGCACAATTGTTTTTATTTTATAGGTTGTTATTGTTAATTTGCCTTCGATCAATAAATTCTTTCTTTCTTTCTTTCTTTCTTTCTATAAAATCGATCTCATTTTTGACCTTGCCGTCGGGACTTATCCAGGTCCATTTGCGAGTTACGGGCTTTCTGAAGAAAGAGTTCTCCGAGGAGAAGGAGTCCGAGGAGGAGAGGTTCTCCCTCTCCATAAAGTCCGCCAGCATCTGGCCTCTGTCGTTCCGTTCTCCAAATCCAAATTGCCCCACTCTCAGCTCGTCACCGCAGCGCTTGCCCAACTTTGCATTGAAGTCCCCCATCACAACCGTGTAATGGGATTTGTGACTATGTATGGCCCTAGAAATCTCCTCATACATAGCCTCCACTTCGTCATCGTCGTGTTTCGAGGTTGGAGCGTATACTTGGATGACCGTCAACGAATACCGTGATGATATTCTGAGTACCAAGTATGCCACTCTGCTGGAAACACTACCGATGGATAGCACGTTGTTGACGACGGACTTGTGGACGATAAACCCGACACCACCCACGGACAGTTGGTCGCCCTCCCGGAAGTACAGCAAGTTACCGGAGTCCAGAATTATCGTGTTCTCTCCCTCTCTTCGGACTTCAGACAACCCGATGACGTCCCAGTGTAACTTGCCGATAACTACTTCCAACTCTGTAATTTTCGCGTCGGTCCTCAATGTGCGCGTGTTATATGTTGCCAGGTCCAGTCGTCGGTGTTGGTAGCCGCAACCTACCCGGAGATTCTTCGCACCCCCTGCCGCACCGTTACCGTAGCCGCTACCGTAGCTAGGAATGGTTTGGCTGCCGGGGACTAGGGGCCGTTTCTTGTTGTGCTTATTCATTTGAGGGGTTTTGCCATAATCGCCACGCTTGGCAGGCGGGTTGGCGATCGCAGTATGACCCGTACGCATGAAGAGATGCTGCTGCCCATCTCCTTAGGTGAGGTTTCCCTTAGTCGGCTCTTACGACACCCACGGGATGAGAGGGGAGTAGTGCTATTCTAGGCCGGCACTACACGGCAGAAAAACTTTATATATAAATCAATAAATATATATCATATATAATAAATAAAGAAGATATCTTTATATCTAAAAACATTGGGTTTTCTAATAAGAACATATACAGGTGTCAGAATTTTGAATAATTTTATTTGCTTGTGATCTATGTGATCATACGCGTGTAAAATAAAATTCCAATCAGTTTGTTCGCGACCTGATCACAGTTCGCGAACAAACTGATTGGAACGCATAACACTCTTAAAATGGCTAAGATCGCAAACTGTAATAGCACTGTATTAGAGATTGTAATACTGTGAATCATAAGTTAGGCTGCACTATTTTCTTAATTTATGCTATGCTGCTATTACTATATTCGTTATAAACGACTCAATGTGACATGACAAATTACTTCAATAAACACATTGTAGGTACAAAAGAGTAATTACTTAACAGATGACAAAATTTCTAGTAAGAAACGTAGGGCTATCTCAATCTAGGTATTTATATTGCAATGTATCTAAGATTGCAACATAAATAGTTATACATAACTTAAAATTATATTTAATCGAAGTCAAATTTATGTTGTTAAAATTGTTACTACGGTACAATTGGTGTTTTCATTAAGAACCAGGTGATTGGCACGATCGACCCGAGTTCATTTGAGAGGGTTACTGTCCTAAATTTCCCATAACCATAGCGGGACACATGTTTTCAATAATAACACGTGTCCATTTTAATAAGAAATTAATAGATGTTGTTCACCGTCCAATCTACGCAAATGTACGCGGACTCATTCAATCCAATTACTTATTTCAGATGTACCTAAATACAGTTGTTATTCACCATGGTTTTACACCTTAGGTGGAAAAAGCTTCGGTGGCACGTTTGTCGGAAATTCGAAAAGGTTCTTAAGTCCAACAAAACGCTTTGAATACAGTGTTCTACAGAAATGTTTGATTCTTGTTTCATAAGTAAAATAATTAATTTAAAGCAAAAGGGTATATAATACCCTATAAAGAAAATAAATTTCCACAAATCCCTTGTTCCACGGTAGGAGGGGCGTTTTTGTAAATCTATGCATTAGAAAGAGACAGTGCATTGAGTGCGTTTTTTTATATAAAGAATGTATAATGACTGAATCTATTTAAAAAATTCTTTCATCATGTGAAAAATATCATATTCCAGAATATGGGCTATCAAAAATACATGATTTCTTAGTTTTATGAAGAAGGGACGAGTTGCCACTTAAGACCTTATCATAAACGTATGAATATATGTATTTAGGTTAAGCAAATTCGCTTAATTTAATTAATTTTATTTTAAGTAGTTGTAAGACCCGTGAAGAATAGATCTGAATCATCGAATAACAACCACTTCAATTGGCTCCAATAAGTAGTCTCGCTAGTAAATGGTAAATGGTGGGTATGTATATTTTCGAAATGCCCGGGGTTAATAGAAATAAAACATCTTTATCGAATGAACATTCATACTAATTGTTCAATTCGAGATTGCCATTGAACATATAAAATTATTAATACCTACATTTGCCACGTTACACGACACTTCATAGGTCAGGATATCGATTTATTATACATATTATAGCTGGTTTTGTTTTCCCCTGACGTAAGCCAATGTCATTGCGTATAATACGGTTTACTCAAGCGTGTTTTAAAATTATTTACGTCGTAGTTTACGGATTCATTCAAATTGAAGCTGAATAGGTTATAGAATGAATAGGTATCTTCAGTGATGTGATTGAATTCCGTAGGTTTTGCGTGGATACTATCGTCATAGTGTTATGACTATACGTCAGTTGTATGTGCCTGCCGTTGACACAGCTTGGGCACGTGTTAGAGCGCTCGTGCACCTCTACTCGAGATCGATTACGAGACCACAGCTATTGATAATTGTGTAGGTACCTTGTTGACATAGGAAATGCTATTTTCTTTGAACATACATACTCATAAAGTATTGTTTTGTTTTATTAAGAAATTCACTCGCAGTTGTACTAAAGCTACAAGTAAAAAAAATTAAGTGTATTAGTTTCTTAGTAGAGTTATGCATACTAAAAACACTATACACCTATTACAGCATTAGAGAATCCGATTATTATAAAAAGTGGGGTAGGAGACTGTGTTATAATATGATTGAACAGCGCTTTTCTCGGAAAATGTCTGAACAGTTTCAATATAATAGGAATGGGGCCACACACGTAGGCAGTCCGCACCCACAACCAACATACTGGCTAATGAACGATTTTGACGTCAATGAAGTCCAGCCACTACTTGCCCGCCCAGCATACGCAACACTACAAAATTTTGTGGACCCAATTTCTCCTGTTTTAGTCATTTGTCGTTAATCGTCTCTAACATGGTTGCGCTTAGAAGCCAACTTCTTATGTCGAAAGAATAGTTTTACTTAGCCGTGGATTTTTGTCTACAAACTCTAACATAGCAATAGCGTTTTGTCGACATTTTAACCGATATTTCTCGTCCATGCATTAGTACGTAGAGAAGGAGACGACAAGTATTTTGTATGCTATTTCAATTGAAGAGATGGCAGTATCTTTGAACAATTATGTACTCAAAGTATATTAAGGGTGAACGACACGTTAATATATGTTTTATATTTTAAATATTTGTATTAGAACATTTCTATAAGTATAAATATATTCCTAGATTTGAAGTAATTTGTGACTAACTGTATTAATATTTTTTTATTTAATTTTTTCAATCTTAACTTTAATTTATTTTTCCTTATTATTTAGTATAATTAATTTTGCTGCCTATCTTGTTTTTTTATTGCATGATGTATTTACTTATAAGTGTTTGTTGCACTTGCTTTATTTTTATTTAGCATGTAATTTATTGTTAATGTTGTGGTGTAACCAAATGTAAGTAAATAAATAAATAATTTTTTTTTACACTATTCTGACATAGTATCATTATCTTGCTTTTGAGGTATTACAACATGCGATGATTAACTTGAGAGTGAGTCTAGCCAGCAACGAAGCTTAGCCTAAGAAAAATTAAAAAATGTAAGTTTTACTAATTATTGCAGGTAATATTTTGTTTTGTATTTTATTTTGTGTTAACAAAGATTAAATATTAATTTAAATTAAATGAAAAAAACAACACCACGTTAGGACTGTTACTAGAAACGAATCCACTTGTCTGAGACGGGACACGAACCCACATACTCTACCAATCGTTAATTCTAATTGAGCTCTCAGAGTGAGTCTAGTTCTCGGAACTAGACAGACATGTCGATTTTGTCCAAGTGTCTCTTAAGCTGAGACCATTAATATTTTTTCGAATCGTTTAATTAGTATTACGCTTTTAATACTATAGTTCGTTTGATTTAAATTTGACTGCCAATAAAGTTTAATATCGTTCACCTAGTCATTAAAATAAGCGAGGTAATAATTTAAACATAAAACTTAAAAGACAAACAAAAAATATTCTTCTACAAAAATTTTAAATACAAAAGCTTTTCGTTATAAATTAAATTTACACGAAAATGGTGTAAGAATTCTTTGTATTTTTATTTTTATAATACTGAAATAAAATGAAACTAACTTTCTCACTTATAAATACTAGGTAAATTATAAAATATTTCTTCGACCTTTCGTATTTCTAGAAATTAATATTATAATTGTAAATAAGCATCTATCAAAAGAAAAGAGAAAAACAATTTTTTTTGGAAAATTAAACACATGTAAAATAAGTTAATGGCCCAATCTAATTATGTATAAAGAATACTTTACCTACCCCAGAATCAGTGACCTTAAAAAGTTTCTCCCTTTTGAGTTATTTTTTTGAAGTTAATTTGTTATTACGAGAAGTAATTAAAGTTTTTGTTTTCCTTGAACAACATTTTTGTTGAATCATGTGTTGTTTTATTTATTACCATATTTTATAATACCTATGCAAGTTTCTTTGACTTCTTTTTGAAAAATAAAGTGCTAATGTGATTTTGAAAGACTGACAATGTATATATTTCATTATTCCGTAGGTTTTGGATACATTTCTCATAACAAGTTTATGCTTTCGTCTTCGCACTTTGAAACTCTGAGTATCAGTTGCTTTTGAGAAAAACAAAATTATTTATGAACAAAATGGCATATCTCGTACAAGTATAGTGACGAAAGGGACAAAAGATCTAGGCCTTAAAATATAGTTTTCTATGATTCATAAGGTAGAATTTTATATATGACCCTTATGGAGTCGTCTGTGTTACGAATGCTCTGTTCTCATTCGTGATGATTATTCATAAGCGTTATAATAAGTTAAGTTACACTTTTATTTTATCTGTAACTTTTCTTACTTATCTCACTAAGTAACGAATTAATTGATTTATATTTATATATATACATATATATGATTCTTCTGTTCGTCACAGAACTCCTTCTAAACGGTTGGATTGATTGTGATGTTATTTTTTTCTTTTATTTGCGTTAGTATCTGAATGCTTTTGTTAGATTTACAATTGAACTCGATACGGAGCACTGGAAATGGTAGAACAAAGTCTGCCACGCTTTATTCTATAATATAAAGAAAAGATTGCCTAAAGTACTTCCCTGTGGGCCACCGGTTTTAAATTCCCTACAACTAGAAGAGTAGGATAGCATTTCATTATCAAAAGATTTATCCTCTGGAACATATTGTTTGCGATTAGAGATATGTACAATATTATCTATTAAGGATAATGCTTAACGCAGACACTTTCCAGTATATAAAATATTTAAAAGTATATTATGTTGGATGTAATCGAAAGCTTTCGATGAGTCGAAAAAATTCACTGTAATCCAATTATTATTAGTGTCCAAAATTGTATTCGTGTATATATAAATAACTAACGTTGTGTAGTTTAATTTTGAAAATCAAATTGGTCCCTGTTAATAATATTATATTTATTGCAATTAATTTCTCATGTAAACACTTAAAAAAATACATGTGATACGGGTCTGTAATTATAAACATTATCTTTTTCAAATTTCTTGAAGTTAATCGATTGGTTATGTGATGCCTTTAGTTAGAGGCACGTCAAGCAGTAGATTTCGACTGCAGTAGCAATCGTTAATACCCACCAATCAATAGCAGATCCGTGGAGTTATGGGTCACTTTCATCCATAAGAAAGGAAGATCTGTTTCCAAGCTTTGAATATTGTTTTGAGAGCTTATTAAAATCTTAGTAACTATTATACAAACGGTCTTACCTTGAGGTCACCGGAGATGTTCGCGCCGGCCTGAATGCCAGTCACCGAGGGGAAGAAGATAGCGAATACACTGAAGAAATCGTGATACACGCGTTCACTGTACCTGAAGTCTGGCCTGAAGTTCTCATTAAACGTAACCGCTGGAGGAACAAGTAAATATTTAGTCTGATGTAAATATAATAGTCTTATAATACTAAATTAATAAAATTAGGCTCAGAAAAATATATAGAGGTTATTTCATTTTCTGGAAAACTAAAATACTTATAATAAAAAGTAAATAAAAGCAAGTGAAGTAAATTGATCATTGTACTAGAGGCAATTTATAAAAAATATGTACTTAAAACATTAAAATATACGAACGTTCGGTGCAAAGTGCCGTTCGCACAGTCGAGTCGTGTTTCGAGTCCCAGAAAGGGCAAATGTTAGTGCGATGAACACGAGTCAGGGATTTTTATACATATTTCTATAATTATTATATACTAGCTTTTACCCGCGGCTTCGCCCGCAATTTTGTTTTTCAATAAAAAGTATCCTATGTTACTTCTAATACCTCCAAGAATATATGTAAGTTTCATGATGATCGGTTTAGTAGTTTTTGAGTGAAAGCATAACAAACTAACTTAAAGTCACATTTATAATATTATTAGGGATCTAAATATTATATTTTTATGTCCATCGGTTACCCGAGTATCCATAACACAAGCCTTTGCAGTGCTTATTTTGGGCTAGGTTAATTGCTGTGATTGTAAGAAATATTATTATTATTAAATAGTAAATTGGTTGATTTTGTATCTTTAACAAAACTTTTTGTACATATGTGAAAAAATATTTAATTTCCTTAATTTGATCACTCACAAAATATTAACTAAGTAGCTACCTACTTATTTATTAGCAAATAGTACATAAATACAACGTAATAATATTAGACATACTACAAATGCTTTAGTAAGTTAAAAAAAAGAATGTCACACGACCCCACAAGTATCGCTATAATTTAATCATAAAAGCAGATGAAATCGATAAAGTGGAACCTTTAGGTTCAGGTTTTTACAATAAGTACCACTTTCAGAGTAAGTGGTTTGAAACATAGAAAAAGAAGATAAACACAGAACCTGTGATCTTTTCCGAATATATTTATTAATAATATATAATTAATATTTAGTTCTTACACTTCCGCGCAAATGACACATTTGAATAAAACACTTTTTTACGAATTTTGCGCATATTTTATATTATATCCTGACGTTTCGACTCCTTTACAGGAGTCGTGATCACAGGACGACCAAGATAATAGTTGTCATGTATTTTCTACTTTCTTCACAATATTTTTTTCCTCGTGCCCGATAAGGAAATTGTTAATTTTTTTATATAAATCAAATTGTTTTATTTTTATATTTTATTTATTTATTAAATTGTCACTACGATAACATTGTATACTATTGAGTCTACTACCATTTCGGAAATTGGGAGGCCCTTCCGAGAAGAACTGTCGAAAGAAAATCGGGCAGGGGGATCGACCTCCATCATACTGTTATTATTTGCAGAAAGAGCTAACTACATCATCATTACAAACGTCAGGATTAAATATTAAATAAAATATGCGCAAAATCCGTAAAAAATGTGTTTTATTCAAATATCTTAAAAAACAGGATTTTTAATAAATGGAAAGCCTACTTTTTTGTTTATTCGTACCAAGGTAGGAAATAAAGTTATAAATGGTTATTTAAATATGAACTTACCACTCAGTCCGACAAATCCTTGCGCTATTTCCTCAGTACTCCTTGGTCCCATTATTGTACCCACAATAAAGTCCACCATGGCTCCCACGATGATTGCGATTAAGAAGTTCTATTAACAAACAACTTATTGAAAAAAAACATTTAATTATAAGTAGGTAGGACAAAATTGGTATTTTTAGGAAACTGAAATGCTCAGACGATCGTAGTACGACATAGTAAATATGTTGAAGGATGATTATGTTATGAAGTTCAAGAGTCTACACGGGTGACCGAAGTGACTATTTTTCAACTGCCTTTTTTCAACCTGCAATTTTTTAGCCTCATTTCAACATATACTTAAATAAAAAAAGTTAATTACGATAGGTTTGTCAGTCCGTTTGTATAATGGGTACTGATGTTATTAATGGCACTGCACTCTATATAACATCGAGCTCGTAAACTCATCGTTAATTCGAACTAAGCATTAATACTTCAGGGTCAGTCATTCGCAAAGTCAATAATCTTAATGTATTTTAAATGATACACTTCGGGGTGTGTGCGACTAGGCCTCTCATGATTTCCCGACCCCCTTTGCGATTTCCAGTTTCGGAGTAAGCGTAAGTAGTTCAAATTTCGGAGTAAGCGCAGACTTGTCGATCACTTAACATGATTCCAGCCAATCGATAATTGGAAAACAATTATATTATCGATTAATTATTTAAGAAAAATCATAATATATCAATGTATTGGACAAAATCAATGAATGAGAAATCATTTATTTTTTTACTGACAATATTTTTTTTCATGCCAATAAAATTCACATTACATTATGTAAAGGAAATGTTCCAACATCGTAACGAAACTATTAATTGTACTCTATTAGGAAAAAATAGCAAAAAACCATAGAATAGTATAAAAGATGTTTAATAATTTAATGAATTATTATATTAACTTCATTTGATTATTTTGCCACATAACAAGGTAAGTATTACACGCGTACATTCTATGAGCCGCCGACATATTATTTTACTGAAACATCACCTTTTAACTTTCTCATTGTCTGAATGCAAAAAAGACTTTTCTAATAAAGATTTAGTGATCGAAAACGCTCTGATAAGCGTTCTGTAATATAAATAAGGTCCCGATGTTTATTTAGTTTGGTATGTGTATGTTGATTAATATAAATTACTAATTGATGACCATTATTTTTATTTCTGAGGATTATTTCCGGTTTTAAATCTGATCTTTTAATATTAAATTGATTAATGATTATTTTATAAACAATCGATATAATTTAACCGAAATTTTTATCTCATAAAAACACACTATAAGATAATTGATTACATAAAAATCGATACTTTTAAGTCGAACTTTCTACATCCGTATCGAACTATTAAGCATTATCTTTTTGTTTTGTGGACGTGTTATGTGGACAAAACGTGCTGCCTGCAGAAGTAGGTAAATACTCTTTAAAAAAGAAGTCTTAGATACTTTCATAGGTCAACTGAGAAATGGATTGTTTTACAGTAAATACCTACAACATTTTTTTTAGTTTTTACGGTTTCGTATCCTGTCATTGATATAAAACACTACAAGGGAAAACTGATTAACAATTATTTTATTCTATCTGTATGACTCGACCCCTTTTTAGGAGCTGTGTTCACAGGATGAGAATTATAAAAATAAATCTTAGGATAAGGCATTTAGCTGTTGAGAGTAGTTCGAATTTTTGTTTACTACCTTTTCTGTCCGTCATGTTTTATGATCATGATGGACAAAGAGTAAAAAAATTCATAATAGCCCAAGAGTCGTTACCTTATTCTTTGTGGCGTAGTATGAGGACCGAGTGTTTATTGACTAAGTGCGTGAAACCGGCCTATCTCCCTGCCATTGGGGATTTCCCTGTCATTAGTGGGAGGGGGTGAAAAACCTCCACCTCCATAAGAATGAACAAGATGTAGACCAAAAACAAAAGCCACGTTTTCTCCAAATAAATGAATTACAAAGATTTTTTATATGAGACCAAACCTGGGTAATGGATAGATATGAAGTTATTGAGGATAAAACTGACCATTTATTTCACAAATACTTATTTCATGAAATCGGCATCAATAGACATGTTAATAAACTAACGCAATTTATCGACAATAAACACACAGTATATTGCACGTTTCACGCTGCGATGTCATGCATAGAAAATATGTTTTTATTTTTATAATTATGTACCTACATAATACTAAGCCATTTAATAATTAATCAATACTAATAGTCTTTTGCTACCTATTAGTTTTGGGTTTCATGTACCACTGTGTATTTATTTTGTCTCGTTTCGTTGGTACTTACTTATTCTAATTATACTATATTAATTATATATTGTTTCATACTTTTATGATACTAATGCAGGCGATTAGTATTTAAAAAAAACGGGATAATTACCATATTCTGTTGCCAATTTAATTAATACTTACAATTTAGTATAGGTACATAAACACAAAATACCAATTATTACAGATTCGGCAAGCGATAAGTATTTTTAGAAAACGGGATAGTTACCATGTATTGTTCCCAATTTAATTAATACTTATAATTTAGTATAGGTACATAAACACAAAATACCAATTATTACAGATTCGGCAAGCGATAAGTATTTTTAGAAAACGGGATAATTACCATGTATTGTTCCCAATTTAATTAATACCTACTTATAATTTAGTATAGGTACATAAACACAAAATACCAATTATTACAGATTCGGCAAGCGATAAGTATTTTTAGAAAACGGGATAATTACCATGTATTGTTCCCAATTTAATTAATACTTATAATTTAGTATAGGTACATAAACACAAAATACCAATTATTACAGATTCGGCAAGCGATAAGTATTTTTAGAAAACGGGATAATTACCATGTATTGTTCCCAATTTAATTAATACTTATAATTTAGTATAGGTGCATAAACACAAAATACCAATTATTACAGATTCGGCAAGCGATAAGTATTTTTAGAAAACGGGATAATTACCATGTATTGTTCCCAATTTAATTAATACTTATAATTTAGTATAGGTACATAAACACAAAATACCAATTATTACAGATTCGGCAAGCGATAAGTATTTTTAGAAAACGGGATAATTACCATGTATTGTTCCCAATTTAATTAATACTTATAATTTAGTATAGGTACATAAACACAAAATACCAATTATTACAGATTCGGCAAGCGATAAGTATTTTTAGAAAACGGGATAGTTACCATGTATTGTTCCCAATTTAATAAATACTTATAATTTAGTATAGGTACTTAAACACAAAATGCCAATTATAACAAGTATATGTGAGTCATATATAAACAAGCTATTTTTTTAAATTTTGAGCATTGTAAAAATATTTTCAACTTGTGTCTTTGCTAGATAATCATAGAATTAACACCTTCTAAACGAATCTACAAAATTCACTTTCTCGTCCACACGATCGTGCTTGATCCCAAAGTCGGTTTTAGCCACAAATACTAAGTTATTATTCAAGTCGATCTTTTGGCAAAAGAATACTTAAAAGAGAATAATTTATGACACCGGCATTAAGTATCCATTTAGGAAGTGCGGCGTATAGGTATGTAACAATGTCAATGTCCTAAAAGAATTGCTATCTACGTATAATAAAATCAACAAAGTAATAGATAGTCACAGTCAAAGTATGTTTCTGTTGGATATGTGGTAGTTGAAAATACTATTAATCAAATCACTGAGTGATTTAATAAGACATGTAAAACTAGCCTACATTAAAATAACTGAGTTGTTTATGTTATGTTACTATTTTAAGAAGCAATACACATTAGTTATTTTCAACTCCAATAACTACAGATAATGTAAATAAAACATACGTAAAACATCCGAGCCAGTTCCTACGATCAAACGCAGCATTGCATTTATACTACAGAAATATTACATAATTAAACTATTATTAAAAAATGTTTGTTTTGAGTAACAAGGAATATAGGCTTACGAATATGTCTGCTGCCTTTTAAGGTCATTCTTAAGTTACAATTATAGGTTGAAATAAAAACATGTAAATAATTTTGATAATTGTAGCGATCCTGCCTTTTGCACCGACAGCAGATGTTTGTAAGATGAATACGAGCATTTGTACCTGAGTCGAGGGTTTTTATATATATTTCTATGAATATTACATATTCATGTAAAATATATGTATGTCTATCCATTACCCTAATATCCATAACACAAGCCTTACTGTGCTTACTTTGGGCTAGGCTAATTTGGTGTGAATGTAAGAAATATTTATTTTATTTATTTATTTATTATTTAAATAAACGCGTTTTATGCATCCGTGGCAATTGCTTCATTTTGATGCGAAAATATTAGAAGCGAAATTATTTGAATAAAATATTTTTAGTTGTTTATATCTCAGTGTGTTCCTAAGCTTTGTGACAAAATTCAATCCCTAATTGTACTTTAGCAGGTACGAGCAGCAAGAGAAAATTATTACACAGTTATTACTGTGACAGACAATTACACTGCTTTATAGAGAAAGAAATTGTTAATGCGATTATAGCTGGCAATAATTTTTCAACATCTAAAAAAGCATGTCTGCAACACTTCGCATCGCGTTGTCTATACTGTAAGTAAAATGTCAATTGTTTTTGTGTTCACTGACCTGGGCTTTGCTCTCCCAGTCCATCCCCACAGCGCAGATAATGCACATCACCACTAATGCAATAGCTCCCACAATCCTGACGTCGTTTATTCCGTTGTCAACAATATGGAGCCCATGATTCTTAAGCAGATCATTTAGAGATTCGCAGAATCCAATAGTGTTCATACTAGCTGCCACGGCATTAGCGAACGCGAAAATAATTCCCACTGAGGCGCCGAATTCTGGTCCTAATGATCTGGATATTATGTAGTAGATTCCTCCTGAAAATACATTATCAATATTGTTGTTGTTGGATAAAATTAACGGCACTGCAATTTCTGGTAATTCTGTATGAAACATGTTTAAAATATGCTTTAATGATTAATGTTCTTATTTTTGTTTTCTTTCAGAATGCATACAACGATTTTAAAATTGTTTAGGTAGTGTATAATTTAAAAAGAGGAAGATTTATTCAAAGCCTTTGCTTGTTTTAAAAAAGATTTTTTTTTATTAATTTATGTTACTAAGACGTGATAAAATTTACCAGTAGAACATTTTCATTGTCAACGTATATACTATTATGTATATTATGTGCAAAAAAAATGCAGTAACCTCCTTTCACCTCTCCGTTGGTGCATATAGCGCTCATGGAAAGCGTGGTGATGACGCAGACCACAGCTGATATCGCGATGATGACTAGCGAGAGCCCGATGCCAGCCTGTGCCACCACCCATGATATCCTCAGGAAAAGCATCACACCCCAAATATTCAGGAGGCATGGTATCAAAACACCCTGAAAATTAAATTTTAGTGTAATCGATGATCTAACTCCTCGATGGTCAGGTGCGTTGAAAATAGTATATTTTCATGTCAAGCCTTACTGAGCATCAAGTAAGTTAAAAGTCATGTTAATTTTTAAATAGAAAACCATACATTGTTTTTTTTTAATTGTCTAATATGCTTTTGAAAACTACTACTAGTATGCTTATATTCTGATGATAAATCAAAAGCCCTGAGAAATTTTAAATATTTAGTTATATTATCTCATAGTTTTACAGCTTTACAAGTTTTGTATACTTTCTATTTGTATCTACATGTAGATAGTGAAATGATTCATTAATATACTCATTATTGCAATTGAATAGAAGTTACACTAATGTAGATAAATATTAGATCAGATAAAGGATTTCTTACTTGAATCCATCCTAATTTGATGCCAACGACCGGCGTTGGTGACTTGCTATCTCTTTGCTCTTTTTCGTCCTGAAATACCTGTGATCATGAGTACACATACATTTATTAATAGAAAATCACATAAGGAATTTGAGAAATTTCAAATAAAACGTAATACGTTTATAGTTAATTTAAGTTAAACATAATCAATCGACCGTACGACATTTGTTTGTATTTTTACATGCATTTATTTAGTTCGGGTCTGGTGTCTGTCTGACTGTAATCAAATCTTACAAGTTAAATTTGACCATCTTCCCGGTTTCTGATTGAGCTGAAACTTTGCATGTAAATGTATATCGCAATGTTATTATGACGTTACGCAGATGTGATGTCGGAGCCGGAAGTTGGTCATAGGAGCTCTGTAATATAACGACGCATTCCCATTGCATTTGCATTTTGGTACTCTGGATCCTAGATGCTATTCAAGGGTTAGATTTCCAAATGACCAGCTTTTAAGTTCATTGTCGATGTGAAAACATTTTCACCCATATAAAAGGTTAGGGAAAAAGAAATCCATTATTTTTACGTTAGATGACTGTAGTGAACGACATCTCGTAAAGTATCGATCAAACAATTTTATATGTTCGTTGTCAAGGTGTCATTTCACACTAAAAAAAATATTAGGTAGTTTTTTGTTTCGTCCATTCAGTTGTGAGTTAAGGCGGGAACATATTATTAAAACGCGACGCGACGCAACGTGTCGACACCCGATATGCACCGTGCACATTACCAACACGCGACGCCACGACATACTAGCAATTTTTGAATACAGTTTGCTTACAGCAGCGGAAGTGTATGGTAATATACAATGGATTTAATAAATAACGAGTGTCAGATGAAGATTTTGTAGAAGATTTGATGCAAATTTTGTGTACATATATGATACTTAAATGACTTAAAAATAGGTAAAAAAACTTTTTAAGTTAAACGGTTTTATGTTAAACATACATTGCAATGTTTAAGATAAATGTACTAAAAACCAAAAAAATAATAATAAAATAGATACAGTCGTGGGAATTATAAACATATGCGTAGACTAGACTAAAATAAAACCGTGGGGCACGTCAATTGTCTACAATCGTTGATTAAAATGTTTGTTTTAATTTTGTTTTTATTGTAGACAATTGACGTGCCCCACGGTTTTATTTTAGTCTAGTCTATGCATATGTTTATAATTCCCACGACTGTATCTATTTTATTATTTTTTGGTTTTTAGTACATTTATCTTAAACATTGCAATGTATGTTTAACATAAAACCGTTTAACTTAAAAAGTTTTTTACCTATTTTTATTTTCTAGTTTTTAGTTTTTATTTCGCATTCTGTTTAATTCATTTAGTGCTTCATTATTGCAAGGTTTCTTGCCCGTTAGTTTATTGCAGTCCAACTCCTCTATACGTAGTTAAGTTATCCGCCATTTTGTAGAGGCCGCCATCTTGGATTTTAATTTTATATAGTACATTGTATTCTACTGGTTGAGCACTTTCATTTGATACCCATATTGATGGGATTGATAAAACCTACGTTATCCGCCATTTTGTAGCGGCCGCCATCTTGGATTTCAATTTTTTATAATATATTGTATTCTGCTTGTTGAGCCCTTTCATTTAATACCCATATTGATGGGATTGATAAAACCTACGTTATCCGCCATTTTGTAGCGGCGGCCATCTTGAATATATAATGATAATGAATAAACATAATTGTATTGTCACCAAAACCCAAAGTGTATACAAAATTTCAGATTAATCGGTTGACGGGAAGAGGGTGAAATTACTAAATTTGACCCAAGAATAAATAATAAAACAAACGGGGTGAGCTAAATAAAACCGTTTAATAAAAAGAGAATAACTAGGCGTTACTGGTTACATGAAATAAATCAAAAGAGAAGTATTATACTTCAAGATAATGAAAGATTTCATATGAAAGATTTTATAAGATTTCACTATCGAGTTATCAATTTCTTGAATTGGCAATTTCTTCCTATGCATATAGCGAATTTCATGTCATATAGAACAGGATATTGTTTTACCAACTTAATTAATTTTTCGTCGGTCATTTCGCTAAATAAATGCAAGAATTTATATTAATATGGCATAAATTCCGTTCCACAGTTTAAAGAATAGGTATCGGGTCAAAGAATTCGTATATGCTCCGTGACAGTTCTCGAACGACTGACGCGTGGCGTCGGGTGTTGTCTAGAAACATACCGCGCGCGCCGCGTCGGATGGCGTGTTTACCCCCACCATGGACAACACACCGACCTGGCCCGTCTGAATCGGGTGGCGTGTGCGCGCATGGCGTCGCGTCGGATGTTCATAGTATGATTCTGGTCTATAGAAAACAATACATTTGATTCAACTCAATACGCATCGCGTTTCAACGGGTCGCGTCGCGTTTAAATAATGTGTTTCCGCCTTTAGAGGGGGGTAAAAATGAAAGTCAACAAAGAAAAAAATTCGGTACATTTTACAGTTTTTCTTTGATAAAGACGAAAATGCAAGCCAGTAATAAAGTAATAGTGCAAGCAAATAATCAAAATTGACCGGCATGTTAGTAGTCGTAGCATCGCCCAGGAGCTAAAGATCGACCATAAAACAGTTTTAAACCATTTGCGCAAAGTTGAATTTAAAAAGAAACTCGATGTTTGGGTGCCACAGCTATTAAAACATAAACATGTTGAATCGAATTTCCATCTGCAAAGCCTTGGCCAATCGGAATGAAATCGACCCATTTCTTAAACGGATGGTGACTGGGAATGAGAAATGGGTCACATACGACAATATTGTACGAAAACGATCGTGGTCAAAGCGCGGTAAAGTAGCTCACATGGTGGCCAAACGAGGACTAATGGCCAGGAAGGCTCTACTGTGTATTTGGTGGGACTGGAAAGATCCCAAAAACTAAATTCAGATCTCTACTGTTAACACATGAACCGTTTGAAGCTAGCAATTGACCAGAAACGGCCAGAATTGGCCAACAGAAGAGGTGCTGTGTTCCATCAAGACAACGCCAGGCCACACACGTCTGTAGTGACTCGCCAGAAACTCTTGGAGCTTGGTTGGGAAATTTTTATGCATCTACCATACAGTCCGGACCTGGCACCAAGCGATTACCACCTTTTTCTTGCATTGCAAAACTTCATGTGTGATAAAAAATTGGAATCAAGATAAGAATAATATTGTGGAAATCGATTATAAGGGTTTTACGCCAATATGGACCAAAACTTCTATTAAAGAGATTTAAAATGGCAAAAAATTATCCAACAAAACGGTGCATATTTGACCCAAATCGGACAATCAAAAGCATGTTAAAAAAAGTCTTGAATTTCGCGCAAAAATGATGGATTTCTTTTACACCAAACTTTTATTGGACCTCTAATCATGCACGTTTTTCTACAGACTAATTTGCGCAAACTACTGTTTGACAATATTCCTTTTATTAAAAATAAAATTTATTAAAATTTATTGATATTTAATTTTTTTTGGCTTTTTGTTTTTGCAGATTTATAATTGAATACTTTGTTACTTTTTAATTAAACAATTGTTCTGTTCTTTCTATTGTCTTTTGCCATACGTCCCTAGTCAATGAAACACACAAAATTTCGATACGATGGAATACGTAAATAATAAGAATAATTTAAAAACGTTAGCATTAAAAGGCTTTTCAGGAAATACCCACACAAATGAAACGTTAATAGCTAACTTAAATAATGTAACGGCATCTGACACTTATTTTCTGGTTTGTTTAAGGAACCATCTGATTTCTCATTGAGCTATACGGAAAACAAATGTTAATCATGGTGTTAATTTCCGTGTAAGTACAATAGTACTATTGTTAATCAGGATAAAGATTTAGGTTAATCAGAATTGTATTTCACGTGCACGTTTCCTCATAATTATAACAAATGGTTTTCATGACGTAATTATCGAGACAAATTGCTGATGAGTGACATGTGCCATGTTTGCAGTGACTGATTGACGTTGGCTGGACTGCGCTTATATTATTCTGTCTGAATTAAAGAAACGTGTTTCACATTGTGGATTGTTCGCAAATGTTGCACAGACATATACGTGACGTTGACGATCATGCAACACAAAAGTGCATAAAAATTCCTAACGTTAGTTGTAGAACTATATGTTGACATAGTGACCACTATGTTTTCTTTAATAATATCATAACATATCAATAACTATACCTATCATACAAATAATAACTACTTAGCTAATAAAGTTAATATATGCACACAATTGAAAACCATAATTGATATATATTTGTTAAGAATCTATTACTTTCTTTAGATTGGGTAACATAACTTTATTAAATTATGTTTCTATTCTATCAAGACATTAGTTTGACTTTTGTTAAAGCTATTTGGAAGTACTTTTTATTTTGGTATTATTAGTAGGTACTCACATGGATAAGTAGGTACATACTGCTACTCCTAAGGTTAAAAAGATTTTATTTTTTCATTGAAAAGTTATTTTCCGAAAAAGGCTATTAAGGCATAGTAAGGTTAATACAAAATCATTTAGTTAAACTATCTTTACAGTAAAAACGCGATCCTGTAAATTCTCGACGGAGCTGCAAGCGGCAGGTTATGAACCGGCCCTCTCTGGTCCACACCGCTTCTTCACGCCTCATTATCATCTGTTAGCTGTCCTAATCAACGTCAAACAGTTTTTAATTGATGGCAATCAACAGGATTTTTATAAGTATAACAACATTTTTTAATGTTCATTTGATAAAACTTATAAGTACTTAACTGTCTAAATATTTTTTTTGTGAAATTAACACAATGATAGCTTAAAGATGGAATGTTATTTTTTATAATTATAGGTAAGTAATATATTCATCATTTGTTGACAATTGTGGTGCAATATTAAATATATCTATAAATTATAAAATAATAGTCTTTGCATAAGTTATTTTATTACCATATTATAACAGTGATCTTGCTCATGCTTACTTATTTGTACACCGCGACATATAAGTAAATAAAGGACGATATAATTTTCAGTGGAAAACCACATAAATGTAAATCATGCTAATACGATGCATCACTAGTTTCACTTAACGTGAATAGAGGGTATGGCGACCTAGATGTTGGGTATAGCTGCCGTAAATAACCTGAGCCATTCATGATATTATTTATCACGTCCGAAGTAACACGCCTTTGTAAACGTCTAAATTTTACTTCTTAGTAAGCAAGAGACTGAAATTGCTCCTTGCATTAATAGTTTACGTTTATTGAGGTCCAATTACAATCTGGAACACTCTTAAGGATTACTACTGGTTTTGGCACTGAATAATTATTAATGAAAACGAAACAAAAACCAAATTAAAAAAATAAATTAAAAATTATATTGCCGTTGTTTACCTTAATACCTACTCCAGTAAGGCGATGATTGTAACTACAGTTTGTGTGATTTTTTTATATCTAAATCATATTTCCGGTATGTCTCTTATCAAAATCTAGTTATTTTAAATGATTGATATCGAAAAATTTTTATTTCGCTTCTTTTGTATCTTCGCACAACTGATACTTTGATGTTATGTTAAAACGAGATACATTTTTAACGTATTTAACTGTTTTTACAGTTCTTTACCCAGAAACATTGTCAAAAACTTTTATCATTATTGTAGGCGAAGAATTAAAAAAATCGTTTAGTCCGAGTAGATTAAATCCCATTCGACTTTGATTTACGTCGCGATCTATTTCAAAAACATAGTTAATTGTCTCAAATTTGTGTCCTACAGTGATAAATTTTGGAAAAAATTCGATTGAAGATATTTGAGTTTTGTATGGGTTAATGCGCTGTTGCCTGTATTATTATATTATCTAATGTTGATCATGTAAAATTATAAAGTAGGTGCATAATGTCTTAAAAATATAGTTTATGCGTATATACCATAGGTAATGGTATTTTAATCGTATGCAGGAAGCCCAAATGATTCAGTAGAATGACTCGATAATGACTAGTTCTACATATCTTACAAAAATAATGACATTCTAAGCATTAAATTCGAATATAATTGTTTTTAAAGTTGTCAAATCATCGTAATTGATGGACTTAAAACAGAGACGGGATTAGCTCACGGTAAGCCACTGTGAAAATCTATGGCTGAATTTCAGAAGTGAAAATTCCATGGCTACATATCGGTCGTACTGAACATACGTTTTAGATTGCTAATTCTTACAACAAATCTTTTACCGTGATCAAGTAAAACCCTTGCAAATATTATACGACCAATCTATCTCTATAAATGTTATCTAATCTATGTAACTTTCTCACCAACTTCGTTTTCATATGTTTATTTTATATTGCATATGTATAAATATGCAAAGTTTGTATGTAAATGTATGTATGAATATGATTGTTTAGATATTACTTCAATTGAGCGAATTGACAAAAAACTATTAAACACTTAAAAATATAACATAACTTAAAACAAAACATATTAGTTACTTTTTTTACAATAATTAGGTGACTGGAAAAATAAAATATTATCAATTCTTTTAATAATAAATGTTTTTGCATGTTTAATAGTTAAAAACTTATATAATACTGTGACTTATGAACTTGCAAACAAACTCAATTTGGAGATAATAGCATCTCGGTTCTGCTATGAATGTGTTGCAGATTGTCGTAACATCTTTTGTTTTTATTTCTTACCCGAAAATATTTCAAGGTTTTCTCTGTTGACAATGTGAAGTAAGCAAATCGCACTATTATAATATGTGCACCTATTTGAAACTGATTGTCTCCATCTTGTCTTTTCCAAATAAGAGAGACTGTATGAGTTTCTAATCAGGTTTATCTTAAACCCGCGTTTTATGACATGAGGAAATTATTTGTTTAATGTCTTGAACGACTATGCAAGTCGTATAGGTGCAGTGACAATTGCAACTGATTCAGACCACTTATCACAGGCTATCATTTCAATCGTAATAATAATCAGCATTACAGCTATTGTAACCATCGTGCCACCATTTTAATATTTAACCTAAATATATAAAATGGAGGACCACTTGAATATTGTATACTAAATTGATACTTAACTAAGAAGTATTTGAAAAAGAGAATATATTTTTTAATTATATTTATTTTAATTATCGAATGTTTAACGACCGTTTGGTGCAACGCACGTCAAATATTCGATAACGATCCTGCTTTTCGCTCCAAAGCATTGTATTTATAGAAATATAGATATTAGATATTTATCTATATTTCTATAAATATTTAATATCTAAGTATCGTATAAGTATGTTCATCCGTTACCCTAGTATCCATAACGTAAGCTTTCAGTGCATACTTTGGGCTAGGTTAGTTGGTGTGTATCTGAGAAATATTATTACTATTACACTATATAAGTATTAAAAGCTAAAAGTTTTGACCTCTTTTTCTGATTTCAATGCCAGTTTTTACCTCATAATATTACTTCAATATACCTAGGGCTAGGTGCGCACTTGTCAATAAAGTTCTCTTAAATATTACAAATAAAAGTATTAAATAATATGAATACTATTAATGTATTTCAAATCAAAAATTAATATTAAGGTTATGTAATAATCTCGACCGAATACATTATATTAGTATTAATAACACAGGGTCAGTGGCGTAGCTGGCATGGGTGGCACCCGGGGCGGATTTTGTAGGTGTAACCCCAAAACTCAATCAAAACTGTTTAATTAGAAAAAATGTATGTAACTTACGTTTTATTAAAATACGAGTATTACAAATATTTGTATATATTATGTGAAACAAATTAGTTTGTTAAAAATTAAAATTTCTTCCTTCTATCTTTGATCAAGTCTTCAAAATTTATATTTTGTGTTGTTTCATGTTCTATCTTTTAGTATTCGACCGGAAAATAATAATGATATGTCTATTATTTATTATGAAACATTATAACCTAAAGGAATATCGTCAAACGTGTAGAAATATAAATAAAATCTATTTTGAAAACATATTTAAGCTCACTAGTGTTGCGAAACTATCGATAGGCTATCGATAGAGGACTATCAATAGACAACGCTAAAGCTCACTGTGAAAACTAATTAAAATCCTTACAATACAATGGTCCTGAATGAAGAAAAACTTACAAGGCAAGTAGGAATCTACTTATTGTAGTTACCTAGATTATTTTATTAGTGGCCGTTATCGGGCCGCCCCCGCCGCCCCCCCCATAGCTACGCCACTGCACAAGGTAGGTAATATAATTATTTAAATTAAAACTTTCTCATGTCGGGGGACCGCTCAGTTCCAAACTACATACCTACTTACATATATCTTTGTACCTACTCGGTTTACCTACGTGTACCTTATGTACTTAATGTTAATTATTGGTAGGTGGTTAAGTCGATAATTATTTTTTATGATTAAGTATTTATATAATTAAAGTAGTTTAATATGGAGCGGTCCTCCGACACGACGAAATAATTATTTTACCCTCTATTTTAATTCTAATATAACGTCGATATAAGGTCGAGATAAAAAAAATAATAGTTAGGTTATACTATTAATTTTTGAATTCTACCTATTAAGAATTTTGTTTTTTTTTTGAGTCGGGTGCTTTTAAATTTTTAAAATAAGTTTTATTTTATGCTTTTTAAACTTATATTTAGTAAGGAAGTACATAAAATATAGGTATAAATCGTGTTTGACAATATTTTGTAAAGTACTCCTTACATAAAGTCTGTAGGTACGTCTGTATTTTCGTACCGGTTAATAGTAGTGTTAAGAATACTATGTCATAATTACTTAATTTACATTTTTTAAATACATTTGTTTAAATTTTAATGTTATATATAACAATGCATGTCTATTTCTTTGTAGCGATTATATTTTTTTAAACAGTAGTGCAATAAAACTTTGTCATGACGAATTGGCTTTGGCAGATTTGCACAGACCGAGAAGCAGTAAATTTTAAACATCTCAACTTATATCAATCATAACAGCTTTCAATCGGTTTGATTTAAATCCATTCAATCCAGTCAAGCCCTTTCACTGAAAACCATATTGAATGAGTTGCAAAAAACAATAATTAACCATTTTGTGGTGGCAGCCATCTTGGATTTGAAATTTGTCATAGTGTATACTATACTACTAGTCGAGCCCTTTCATTTGATACCCATATTGAGGGAGTTGTGAAAAAATATGTAATCCGCTATTTTGTGGCGTTGTTGGCCATCTTGGACAGATATGCATCAAACATAACTAAAAATACTCCCGACTAATTCACCTTTCAAACAAAAAAACGAAATCAAAATCGGTTCATCCGATCGAGAGCTACGATGGCACACACAGACACACAGACACTTCAAACTAATAACACCCCGTCGTTTTTGCGTCGGGAATTAAAAACAGGAGTGAAACAAGAATTAAGAACAAGATTCTTATGGATATGGGAGTGTTAATAATTTGAAATAATAAACCCCGTTAAAACCGTACCTCTTCGGTGATCAAATGGTCTCCGTGGAGCTCTCCTAAGCTGGGTCTTTTTAATGCTCTCTTAGAGTTCCTATAGTTTTCCATGCGAGGAAGGGCTTCTCTGGTAAGCTGCGCAAGGGAGCGCTTGCGCCTCCAGCCTGCATCGTGCAGCCATGTGTCAGGCTGCACTGGAGCCCCTCGCTCTACAGATTCGGAGTTACGTAATGGCCGGGATATGATGCTGGCTCCCATGTGAATGCCATTCTTTTTGTTTTCATTCTCTACTGTGGATACCGTGAACCTGGAGGGAAAGCTCAATAACAATACAAATGTACATCTCTTATAAGATTTTTCTTATTTGTATAATGGTAAAGCATGGCAGGTCAAAAAACATGCATCACTAAAAATGTAGCAGGCTCATCTCATAACGCAAGAATCAAATTCGGAACCCTTAAGGCATTTTATCTATAAAAATTGTCCCAGCCCAGGTGTGAAAGGCGGTTCAAAAACCCAATATGAACAAAAATAACGGCATTTATCATGCGCAGTCGCGGGACTTTCAAGACGTTACGTTACGGTTTTATCAATATTTTACTGTGAGCATAGTTTTTTGTTCTATATTTTAGTAACACCAACAGAATTTCAGCTCTGGCCTTTTCTATAAAAATCGAAATAATTATGCTGAAAATATTTTAACCTTATTGCCTTTATTATAAATCGGGAACTAATGTTAGACCTGCTTTAAAACTGATGCTGTCTCTGTATTTTGTTTTACAAATTAATGTGCCAAAATCAGTTCTAAACCAGGTTTAACTTAAGTCAAAGCTAACCGATGTCATAGCCTTCGTTGACCTGCAACACCTGCTGCGCGTGCGCCTTATGTTATGCGGCGGGCAACTGTTCGTTGTCCACAGGGCTATATACTCCATATAGTGATACACCCGGTACTTGGTTAAACTTACTACCTAACTTTCATTTCAATTTAATAACTGATGACATAATCACACATTTATTATCTTAATGTGTAATCCAAAATGACTGACATTCGCTATGCATTTAGGGAATAAACTTATTTGCTCATGCGGTACTTTACCTGTTTCCTTCCATGGTTGAGTCGGCAGGCTTCCGGGTATTGGCTTCGTAATTGACTACTAGCAGTTTTATGGTGATGTATGTATTTATGATACTCGTCCAAACACTCATAATTCTTCACGCTGTAGGTTTATCTGAAAAAAAAAGAAAACAGATACATCAACTAAAATTATTTGTACAAAGCTTAGTAAGAATAACTATTCTTTACTCGTAAGTATCCGTTTACAAAAAATAAAGAACTTCTAACTTTAACTATATTGTTTTGCTGTAAACATATGTTGGTCGGCCCACATTTAAGCAATACGACATACGTAGGTATGCCGTGCCAATCAGTAGAATAGTATCAAAGTACATAATGAATTGATTACATCCTCTATAATTAAAAAGACGACATACTAAAGATTAATATATAAAACGCGTTAACTGATTGCCATAAAATCACGAATATGTCTAGTACATTCTAATCTGTAATTACGTCGACTTCAACTTTTGTCGACTTGCTGGTAATTACGCTAATGGGACATACCCATGCACCTACTTATCTACCTCTTTAATTATTAACAGTGCAGCCGAAAGAACCGCATGTTTTTTTGTAATGAACGTTTTAAAATAAGATGGAAGACAATTAAACTCCAGAATACTTCTGGGCATATTATACTGGGCATCCGCTTACAGCCATCAGTAGGTGTGCTTCACTCCTCCCAAACCAAGTGTTACAAATCAACCAATGGCAGGGAATCCCCGATAGATTCATCGTTGTGGCTAATGTCCAACTTAGAGCTTATTAAAAAAAAGGGCCATTCATTTATTACGTAAGACTATTTTCGCTAGTTTTTGACCCCCTCCCCCCCTATTATAAGGAAAAATAAGAATAGGCTGACCCCCTCCCCCCTGTTTAATATTTATTACGTAAGAATCTAAAGGCAAAAATGAATACACGTTTGGTTTGTTTTAATTTTTATTTTTTTTAGTAACAATTTTTAGAAACGTTTATTTGAGTTTGCAAAGTAAGTAACTAGGATCACCCATATAATGAGTGGTGTTCTAATTTCTCTAATCGGGCTATTTTAAAAATCTACAGATGTTATGTTTCGACAGGTTTTCTGCGTAATGAAATTATTTATTTCTTTAAGCACTGAAATACAATTCTTGTAAATTTTAAATCAAAATTACGCATCTCATAAACTTCTTTTACAGGTTAGTAGAAATGCCCTTTTGTGAAATCGAACGCAATTTTAATCTTACATTTTACTACTTGATTTTTCTTTTTTGTCAATTAAATATTCACCGAATTTTGTAATCATAGGCTCAAACGCTAGATAAATTGCATACTAAAATACTTTTTCGTTTTTTAGAAATTTGAACTTTTGTTGAAAAAAATAATAAAATAAAGATTGTTATGTAGTATAAGAAATACTTTCAATATATTTTTGAAACATTTTCATTTATCTATCTTATTAATTGAAGACTCAAGGTCTCTGTCGCACTTTTTGTTGTTAATTGGTAATACTATATCTATACACATTTTATAGTTCCTACTCTAAAATTCAAGTTTCACTATGCCTTCCAGTTATTGGGTATCTAGTATTTTATGAACATTATTTGAGGAACACACCTCTTTGCCAGTTCCTCCTTCAGAATTATTAGGCTTAAAAGCACAACCCCAAACTGAGACACAAATAGTAGTTTATTAATTGACGCAACGTTCTGTTAATGTTAAATAATATGTTTTCTTTGGTTTTTCAGTTTTGCTATGCCAGGGACCGGATGTAGATATTCTTTATTATTTTTTCGTTTTCTCTGCGTCCGATTCATTTGGACAGTTAACATAGAACTAAATTATTTATAATAGATATCAGATATGACTTTTAGATATTTATTATATTATAATAGCTTAATTCCCTCCACCCAAATGTTGTCTGGTAGAGATCGCTCTAAGCGATAAGACCGCCTATTATAGCACCCTTTCGTTCTCTTTTCGTCAACAGTCTTTTGGAGATAAAAATCATTCGAGTTATAAACTTTCGGCCAAGAAATGGTCATGTACCATTCGCTATTCATGGTATGACGATTCTCTAATGCAACATCAACCACGTGTCCAGTTTGATTAAATAAAAAGTAATCATCTGCTTCGAAGCACATTGCACGTGCGCTACTTTGGTTGGTTTTAGTTGATCTTGAAAGACTCATACGTACTTAAATGCTGCTTTGTTTTGTGGTTGTAGCAGTAAATCTACGTTTTGTCACCTATTACTACGTCCAACATCAAAAGAGACGATCTAAATTACTATAGCAAGTTTTCACTAAAATGCAAAGTGAATAAAAATCGAAAGAACGTAAAACACAGGTGTAATTTTTTATCGGGTGTGTTCTTATTTTTATGCTATACATTTATAGGAATACGTTTGTTTCCTAATGCAATAAAATATTTGTATTATCAATAATTGACCAGCTTTAGAATTTAAATAATTACGTTTTATAGGCTTAATCAATTACAACTCTCATTATGCCCGCTGCTTATAAGGGGATTTAGATTTCATCTCCTTTGAAACGCCTGCGTTGATAAGCATGACATTGCACCAAATGGCGAGATTCGGTTTTTGAGCCTTAGTCAATTGGATGGGATCGACCGCAAAAACAGTTTCTACACATTAAAATTTTAATCATTGTTATGTTGTTTACAGCGATGGAAGAGCAACCATCACGAAATTCCTCATTGAAATTTACAAAAAAAATAACTAACATAATACTCGTATTGCGTGATTCTTCGTCGCTGAAAGCATTTTGATACCAAACGAGGCTTTGCTGAGCTGCCAAGATACACTTAAAATCGTAGAAAATCATACTACGACAATTTTCGCGACATAAATCCACGATAACAACGTAGACATGCAGTTTTTAAAATGAGGCCATAATAGAAAAACAAGTGACAGCCAGATGAAACAAACTTTTCTACAGCCTCTCCATTCTAAATATTGTTATTACTTTTTCAAAATTCTTTATGCCAGTCAGATCCAGATACTTTCAGTGTGACTTATGTAGTAACAACAACATTATCTCGAGTAAGTAGATAGAGTATGTAAAACAAATAAATCAAACAGTATTTACATCACTGCCTCATTAAAACAGCCAGTATTATAAGTAGTACGCATTCGCGAAGCAAAAAGCCATAAACATCTGGTAGATAAGTAATAAAGATTTTTCTCATAAATTTTGTGATTTATTTAAAATTATACAGATATTAACAGTGTAAAGTAGAAGTTTTGTATGACCTTCCTACAGATTATCCACGCATTTGTTTTGTAGACTGTAGTATATTTCAACTTATTTTAATTTTACATGTTTTACGTTATAATGAATTGTAAATGAAATTTTTACCTTTAGTTTAGTTTTGGATTAAATTGTGGTGTAGTTGATTAAACAACTTGTTAGGGCTAAGAGAATTGAAAGTTAGATCTTCGAGGGATCTTCCCGCGGTGATTGCCAAAAACGGGCCCGTGGGACTAATGGCAGTGTGAGGGTGCATACTAGGGTTTTTAGTGGGTATGTCTCCAATCTTCCATCGGGCACTAGTCCGGGTCGGGAATGGAGGAGAGCCCCACATAACTGCGCCGCAGTATGTGTAAGGAATTGACCCTAGTATATAAAAGGTTTACGAGGTATCTGACTTTGCTATAACATCATGAACCTAACCTTTCACAAAAAAGTGATTAGGTACGTAATTCGACACTTGCTCGGTCCATTATCAGCCTGGCTTCCGGTTCAACGGGCAGGGCTGTTTTAAAATCTGATCCTTTTGATCGCGGGCTTAAAACAGTAAACGTTTCTTTTTAATGTAAAGTTTTGAACCGAAATATTTCAGTGATAAATTGAGTTCCACGATATATTTAATTAATATATCGTGAAACGTGGGCTTTGGACCATGTAAAACTCCTGTTATAATAAATAACTATCGAATCGAACATATAAAAACTAATCGATCAACCGGAAATTGACCTTTCAATGCTCGATTTAATCGTAAACTTATTTTAGGGCTTCCTATTTAATTGAAATAAGGAAATTTTTTTTTTTTCACCAAATCACATGATTAGTTTATTATTTTACGTCTTTTTATATAGAGATCCGGGGAAGAACAGCTGGAGCGCTATATAATTCGGCACAACAACACTGTCTATTGGGTTTACCTACAGTCGACTAAACGGAGCCGCTTAGACAGGGAAATTGTGTGGGATTAGTGAGGGGTGAGATTGCGCCCAAACTGCTTTACACTCGTTTGGGACATAGAGTTCAGAGGTGTCGTATTTAATTGTTTAAGTTTTTCGTTTGAGTTTTAATTGGTAAATATTGTTGTTATAGTTAATACTACACGAGCAGTGAAAAACAGTATATTGCAACGACCTTATTTATTCATAAACAAACAAGCTGCCGTGCAGTAACATAGTAATATAAAAGTGAAGTAGTTGTGAACATAAAAATCATACTTGTAACTACATACATTACAAGTTATAGATTTATCTACATCATGGTCTGTCCTGCTGAGTCTAACCTCTAGTACTATGCATTATACATTCTCTAGCACGCACAAAAAATTAAATGTAAACTGCGGCTGTAAACATAATACAGTCTATGCAGGATCATTTTATAAATACCATCCAATTTTTTCTAGGAAATTAATATCATTTAAATACTTATTTTTTGTAAAAAGGTAGGTTAAATTTTCGTATTAAAACTTTATCCGAGAGAATTATAACAACTGTTGGTTACAGGTCACATGTACCTACAGGTCAAACATCGCCCGAAATGTTTTGAATAAAACAGCGCCAAACCCCGTTGCGCACGCATGGTGCGCGTGTAGTTGCGCAATGAAATCAGTCACCCGGGAATCTCCCGCGACGCATAACATGCACTCCCGCATAAGTACCTACTTAACGAAATGTATTTACACCGCTTCACACTTGCAATTGAAATCGAGGGCGAAATTAAACAGCGGGTTTATTTGAAGGAGGCCTAAAGCCTCAAGAACTTATAATAATACTAGATTTACAAATACTCTCAACATCTATGCATATCATACATCTCATTACATCTCCATAAGTAACATGCGCCCCCACGTTTTGAGTGGCCCCTCGCTTGGCCCCGCCGGGTTATTTTATTCTTTTTTGGTCACTGAAAAACGTGGGATTTTTAGATTTTTAAATCTAGTATTATTATTTTATCCTTTTTAATTATTACCATGTGTTACGCAACAATCGGATAAGCCCCATACAAAAGTGAAAGTTGCCGAAAGTTGACCTGAAAGTGCACCTAGAAAGTTGAAAGTTGTTTAAGCGTGCATTGTCATCGGGTTCTGAGCTACCCTGAAAGTTTCAACTCGCTAGGTGGTCGGGAAGTGCCTCAAAATTGAGATACCAGATTCCAACCGGTCAGACAAGACGACAGACAAGCAAACAGACAAGAAAGCGACCTAAGAAAAACGTGGGAAAAATAAAAATAATCCGTTCATTTGACAAAGTGAAAAGAAAAGTAATAAAACTAAAGATAATGTTCGTAAACGTGCAAGACTGTTTAGAGAGAAATCGTCTACACTTTGAAGTAAAGTGATTGTTTTCAAAATGTATTTTGATTGCATTTTTAATTAATTATTGTGCTAGAGTATAGAAAAGTGTGTGCAGGGCGTCTAGGACAAAATTTTTCACAAAAATATAAAATTTTAATAGTTATACATTTCTTAATTACTCTTGTTATTTTTTTCCTTCGCCTTCGGGTTTAGCAGGAAATGAGTGGTAATAGTTTTTGCCACTGAGAATAATTTTGATGAAAAATATGAAATGTGTAAAGCTTGAATTTATTAATGCTGTAGTATAAAATAGTAAAAAATAAACGCTCTTTCTTCTTATAATTTTTTTCCTCACGCTTCGGTATTAAAAATGAGCAGTGGTATGGTTTACTTTAACGATCAAATTTTTTTTCTGTAATTAAAAGTGTTATCAATTAACAACGTTGTAGTCAAAGAACAAAACAACTCGTACCTTCTGCAGTTTGACGGTCCTAAGCCCGTGAAAATGTAAAGGGAAAATTTGCAACTTATGAAAATCATTGTTATGTCAATGAAATACGGGAGCGCGGGGCAGGGGTCATGTAATCGTCTGCCACAACACCATGCGTAGCGTGATTATGACAACAAACGTAGTTTTATTTTGGATAACGTTGTATAGCCTTAACTTAATATTTTATTACTGTGATAATAAAATAAAAAATACTTGTTTCGTTATTTTCTTCAAAGAATATAATATATAAATTAGGGTGGTCTTTTCGAAATTTCCCTTTTTAATTTGTCTTATTGTATAAATAATTACTAAATTTCATACCTATATACTTTATATTTTTTCTCATTATATTCGTTTTACTCCATTATACCAATGACAAATATATAATCTAAGAAGCATAAATAACTTGTTTGTGTGTTTGTCTGTCCGCTCTTTTCCCCGCTCTTTTTCCATTGTATCAATAACGTTACCATAGTAACGCGTTTCCATAGCAACGCGTTACCATAGCAACGCGTTACCGGGTCAGCTAGTATAAGACAAAAGAAATAAAATATATTTGTAACAGCCCTGACGCAACGACAAAAAGCGGCATTTTGTGAAATCTCAAAGACGACACTACCTTCATCCCCACTGTTAGATTTTACGCTGTGATGTTATTTACTGTACAATTACTTTTTAATTTACTTATTTAATATGGGTTTCAATCAAGCCCGGGGGCCAAGACAAAATCCACGATGGAACGAGCTAACCCAGAAGGTGCCTATTCACCCTGGCTTTAAAAACAGAAGGGTTATAAGCACTCAAAAATACGCAGGGAGGGAGTTCCACTCCTTTGCTGTGCGCGTTATAATAGAAGCTGAGAAGCGCTTGGTGCGACAAGTAGGAATAACAACCAGGAAAGGGTGACAGCCCGCAGTGCGTCTGAATATCCGATGGAAGAATAAAAATAAATAAAAAAAAAACTATAAACTGTGTGTTTATAGTACCTAAACTTCATGTTTGTACTGTATTTCAGCTACAGAGCGTCGCGGTAGATAAGAAGATAAAGACGATCGTTTAGCTTTAGTGCAACGGTAGCGATCCTGTGTCACCTACGTTCCTGGGTTCGAGTCCCGGAAGGGACAAATCTATATCACACAAATATATGTGTATCATCCGTTATCCTGGTATCCTAAACACAAGCCTCTTGTCCTTTCAAATTCGAAAAAAAGTTGTTTTTTTGTAATCACATTACAAACAAAAAAAATATATTGCAATTTGGCATTTAAAACTTCATGCATACATATAATTAAAGTATGTGGACAATAGGGCGTCTAAAATGGCCATTTTGTTTATTTTTGACTTCACCTGTCTATTCAAATTTAATATGTCCAGACAAATCTTATGATGTCTTATTTACAAAAATCCGCTCGGGCGTTTATTTGCAATATGCGGTAATAATGAATATAACAAACATGCATACATAGAAACGCGCAAAAAACAATACCCATTTTGCGATGTTACAGTCGGTCTGTCGTCAATGTCAATGTTGATTGGGCATTGTAAGGTATTATTTAATTATATTACTTTATCTATTTTCGTTAGACATCGTTATAAGTCATTTTATTAAAATTGTATGAAATTATTCATATTCATATAACCTTTTCTTCCGACGAGGAATGCGCCTTATGCATACTCCGCTGCTTGGGTAGACAGCGGAGTTATGTGGGGCTCTCCTTCGGTCACCCACCCGACAACGACAACGACGAAGCCCAGTGGGTGATCGAAGGTATACCAACTAAAACTCGTCGTTGTGCCTTCATACTGTCCTGCAGCCTTGTGGGTCCCTTGGTTGGAAGCACCACTTATATTCGTATAACCTAAAGCATTGCTTTGATAAATGTAACATCATCTTTGGTATGGAAATCGCCATTGCGCCTAAGATGTTTCTTCGATAAATTAAACAAATTATATTGAATGAAAGCTATCCCTTATACCAGAAACAAGTTATTCTAGCAAATCTTCAAAAACATAATTTAAAATATATTATTTAGTACTTATATAGTTTTAATTAAATAAAAAAACAGTTGCATAGGAAAGTGAAATGTTATTAAATCTTAGGTTCGTAGGTAATTGTCATACTATAACTATATCTAGTACCCATCCTTTACTTGAGCAAACAAAATCGTGGGCAACAGAGGGGGCAAACCTAAATTAACCAACATCATCACACAATCAAAGAATTATGCATATTAGTTTTTTAAACTTATCAGCTAACCTCTTACAACAGTCTATTGATGATGTACCCAAATAAAATATTTTCTTAAACCTTTTTAATGTTTTATCTAACCCGGGGAGTTTAACACCAACTGTGGTAAAGTGAATGGTTTATGTCTCAATGACGATAATTATAAAAATGTACAAAAGAAGCAAATCGAAAATTGGAAGAAAAATACTGATTGCCTCAACGTGAATCATATTTTTTTTTATTGAATAATGCATTCACATATTGTTTTAAAGAAAAAAGAACTGCGTTCGAAAAACCAAGAACTCAGAAATGAAAAATAATAACTTCACTTTATTTAACCTATGTATTTTATAATCCTTAAAGCTGGAATTAATTTTAAAACCAAAATTTTGGATCTTATTATAAACTTCAAAAAATATTAATTATATATATTCTTTCAAATCAACCCAGACAAGTTGGTGTGTAAACGTAAATGTAAAAGTAATAAATTGTTATTTTCCCATTTTGACTTCGTATTTTTAAAGACGCTATTTAGCTTTTTGTTTTTTAGCGTCTTTCTTTCATATTTATTCTGCTGATTTTTGTTTCATATAATTCTTTTTTCTTCTTAGCGTCTCTTTTCTAAATTTGTTTTCATTTATATAAATTGAGAAAAACGAAAGGACTCACGCAAGATATATTTAGATAATAAACATCAAAGTGTAAATATAGATGAAAGGAAACAACGTTTCCAATCTCTTACGGGAAATGTCCGCTGTTCGTAGCTGTGAAAAATGCATAACAACGTGAACAAAGTTAGATCTCAACGTGACCGTAACGTACTACAAGCCTACTCCACATTTGTAGTTGTATTAACTTTTAGTTTTTTTTATTACTTACTTTTCAGTGACATATATAAATTATAAACCCCCTTATTATATGCAACAATTTTATATGATTCATATGGAACTTTGACATAACTGCCAAAATGAGGGTGTACTGTACACACCTGTCTTTTCTTTGCAGGTATGCGTGATTTTAGGTTATGGATTAGTGTAAAAAATACATAAATATACGATTGCAGAAGATTTTCTGTTATAAATTCAATAGTTTAATTATCTATCTGAGAAGGTTTCGAATAGCAGAAACCACATCCAAATCGGAGCAGTATACCAATATTTTAATATAAGGGTATTTTAACTCTATACCTACGTGTGATGTTATATTATCAAATGGTGAAAACAATAGTTAGAAATAGGCTCGCACCAATCGCGGATTATTTGCTGTTAGTTATTAAAGAGTTGCATTGTCTATCTTCGATTTTTAATATAATTTGTAAAAAATATATATTATATATTTGGATATTATCAGATCCAAATATATTACATAATTCTTTTTATTAATTTCTATTAAACTTACTAAAATTCTGAATTTAAATAAAGAAAACCCATCCACATTGGCGGCTTTACCTATGGTGAAGGGTGTGCGTTGCACGCGGCACACGGGTGCCGCGGTCTTAGGTGGCGCCGAGCGCTACTAGCCGTAGCATTTTCAATGACCCATGTAAAAAAAACTCCGGTTTGCTTATGCTTATGCTTATGCTTATTATATATATATATATATATATATGTATATATATTATTTCAACATGAAATAAATCTTAATACAAATTCAGATATTTTTTACCTCGCATATTTTTCCAATTTTGCCTCGCCTTAAGCATTCCATTTCTGTTAAATGTTCCTAATTGATATTAATGTTTGACAGATGTATAGGAAGCTTGATGCGAGGTTCAGTATTTACGTTAGTGTTTATGTGTGTGTATGTGTGTTGTTTTACCGGCATCATTTAATTTTTCACCGTTTGCACCCGTATCTCTGTTTACTATTGAAAACACAAGGTGTTTGGCAAACACCCTAACAAGCCAAAACTTAAGTACCTGTACCTGTGTTCACATCTCTATAATAAATGTTATGTCAATGTCAATAAATGGAAATTGTAAAAAGATATGTCCACTCAAAATAACCGATCAGCTGATGGAGTGAGTATGAAAAGTCGTTTTGTTTATAATTTCCATTCTTGTCATTGATATACCTAACAAAAATATATAAACATGTTCTCATGGATACGTTTGGGCTTATTTGGTTAAATACCCTGTATAATTCTAAATACAGCAAGTCAATCATGGCATCTAGAACTGACAAATTAGTTCAATTGATTTTAAGTTTAATCTCCAAACAATATAGTTTATTATCGTTTAGGGAAATTTATCATTAGCACCCATTCCATTTTGACCGTGCGTGTACTTACTAGAGAGGGTAATGATAATGATTGCATACGGGCACTGCATGGGCTAGAGACTCCTCTGCCCATCTAAATACTAGTTTACAGATACTAGTTTTAAAATATGTTATAAATTACAAACATCTTTTTTTGAAGTTGGTAAAAATCTAAAAAACTTTTCGTGACTTCTTTTTCCTAATTATTAGCCTTTTTCATAAGTTGAATAGTAACTTTAGTTACCGTTTTATCTACTGCTCTGTATCCCGTCCTGATAATTCCACCAATACATTTTTAAACAATACTTATTTCAATAGTTTATTCTCCTTGGTATAGTACGACACGCCCTATAGGATACCTAAACAATAAATAAACATGGAATACTTATACGCAGGGTGACTAACTTCGGGTAGTAACAGTCGCCGTCCGCGTCCGTAAAACCTTCTTCAAATTATTAAATTTAGCACAGCCAGCCAACAAGACAATATTTGGTTTTTGATATAAGTCATACATGTTATATGACCAGGGAACCAATAAAAACTTTTGATAAATCATGGAGTTCATTCACTTGAGCTTTGCGAGCGTCTCGATTCTCGATCAACGGAGGCCATACCGCCTCCGCGTCGGGCGCATCCCGAGTGGCCGAAGGCTTTTGTGGCAGTACTCGCCGGTTCGTGCTGGTTTTCGCTGGGTGCGGGAAGTCCAATCCATAACACACTAGGGCTGCGTATAACCAAACTGATTACATTTAAGTGTTCTTACTAATTAAAAGCATACTTTTTTATTACTTGTCTACTGCGATTAACGGTACTAAGGGAATAATTACAGTGTCAGTCTTATGAATTGTGATCGACTTTAATAATTGCAAAAAAAAGTTTTTGTAAAAATAATCTTTTGTACTGGTTTAGAAGTCTATATTTTATTTATTTATAATTTTAAGACTAGTGCCTTAGTTTGACTAACTTGGATTTTGTTCGCTATGGTGAATTATTTTAGATACTTAATGCTAGTGTTCATATCTTATCTACCAGTACAGTATTTGTGTGAGAACCCTAATTCAAGGGTATTTTGATTGTTTTATGATATAAGTATTTTCAAATAAATAAGAGCAAATCTTAATCTTTCTTACAAAATAAAACAGGTTTTTGTTGGCAAATTCGTTTTTTGTTGGTGAATTAATCTTTCGGAGTACCTTATCTCAATGGTAAGGTAATACTTTATCTTAAAACATGCAGAAGAATTTAAATAAAGGTACTTATAAATAACTAAGTTTGACATGTTACATGAAAACGGTAAGGTAATTTAGTGGCGATACGGTATCGGATCTAAGAGACCTGTTACACATTGATATGAATATCTACCCAGTTACGATAATTTTGTGGTTTGTCTTTCTAATAATGTATACTTTGTGCAATATTGAATATTAACTTAAGTTTCTAGTAGTAATGATTGGATAATGAAATCGTATTTTATACGCTCTTGAAACTATCAGATCTTTAATGTCCAATACCTGCACTAACGTTTTAGATATAAGATTTAAGAGTAATGCTATTATTACAAATGTCATTATGAATAAATTGATAAACATAGTACGTAACTTATGTTTTTTTATAAGATACGTACTATGTTTTTTTTTTCAATTCTATTTTTCAAGTTACTTACTTTACACAGGGTCTACCTTTTTTCGCAGAAATTTAAAATTAATAATTTTAGAAAGCATGCTAATCATTTGGCATAATTTTAAATAGCTTGCTGGCTGGTAATGAATAAAAAATACCTAGCCTAAGCTAACCTGCAATTCCAATTTATGCCTTTTGATTAGTATGAACAATATTCTGCCAGATAAAGGGTACCGCTTTACACATTGCTTCACTTTTGGTATCAATGAGATTGAAATCTGTTTGTTTGAACTTTATGGTTTGAAAAAAAGGTTAGGAATAAGGGACAATCAACTATGAGTTGTAAGTTTTATTATTACGGTATCCTCAGTGCCGGATCAAGCCAGCGCGGGGCCTGTAGCAAATTCTATCAAGGTGCCCTTAAACTGTGTTAGGTCAGGTAATTATCGAGTTTATGGTATTAAATATCCCTTAAGAAATGACATAATAAAACTTAAATGACACTTGCGTAACTTTCCCTGCGAATGGAGATTTATATAAATATGTATATAAATAATACTTTTTTATGGTCAGAAGACGTTGGTGCGCGGGGCCCGCAGCATTTGCTACTCTTGCTTCATGGCTAATCCGGTACTGGGTATCCTGCTTTAACTTAAATATCTTGCCAGATATCCCGTAAATATGGTACGATCCGTAGCTCAGCACTCATTGCAAGTACTTTATAGCGTAGCCCTTATACAACACGAAGACGGGGGTGTTATAAGACCGTACCATTTCATTTCAAGAATGTAATTATCAATTAGAGACAAAGACTGCACTAGTCGATTAAATCTGTAATTCCTAGCGGCTGTCGGGTTATCGAGTATCGGGTTTTTTATTTTTACTATTTAAGATGATTTGTAATATATTTTATGTACTAAATTGTCTTAAAATATAAATATTTATTTTATTTTAAAGATTTCTTCCAATATTTATTTTATCTTACATAAATAACTAAACGCATATAAACAATCTGAATCGGCAATTAATTTTACAAAGTTACTAAAGTTTTTCAAGCCAACCCCTAAATTACAATACGCTTGTGAAAATATTTACATCGTTTGCCATGGATATTTAAAGAAATGGTTTTTAAATATAGTGCTTGTAACTTCTGCAGAGTTCACAGCCTATTCAGGAAACTAAAAGATTAAGAGTTACCTATACCTTCAGCATACCGGCTCAGTTGTTGTTGAGTCCGTCACAAAATCTATGATAAACTTCTTCTTTATCTTTTATTGGAGCGGAGCGAAGCGAAGCTCCCATGGATCAGCTTCAATGGCGCAATGTCTGTTACGCCATAACTTCCAGAGTTCTTAACCGATTTTAATATTTTTTATGGCGAATCAAATCAACAGGTTTAGGATCAGATGGTGACGGAGCCCGAATTTTGAAATTCGCAAAAATTTTTTTTTTCTTTTTTAGGTATTACGTTCCCCTCCAATATATGGTGCTAGCGCAGCTTTATGCTTAGCGACTGCATCACCTAGTTTGAGCGGAGCGAAGCGAAGCTCCCATGGATCAGCTTCAATGGCGCAATGTCTGTTACGCCATAACTTCCAGAGTTCTTAACCGATTTTAATATTTTTATGGTGAATCAAATCAACAGGTTTAGGACCAGATGGTGACGGAGTTTTGAAATTCGCAAAAAATCCCATCGAAACAAAAAAAATAATTTTCTTTTTTTAGGTATTACGCTCCGCTCTCATATAGCTAGCGTAGCTTTATGCTTAGCGACTGCATCGCCTAGTTTACTTGTAAACAGTAGACTGGCCATGTGTCGATATCTAGTACATCAAAATATAATAATAACAGTGCAAAGTAGTTATAACTATATAACAAGAATACGAGGAATTGTAGAAGTTGTAGCGTATCTTAATCTTATTTTGTGTGACAAGAATACATAATGCGCTATTAAGCAGCGTTAAGATTAAATCATAACAATATAATGTATATTATTAAATTTTTTTAAAAAGTTGGCCACTCACACATATATAATTTAGTTCCAAAATAAGCAGAACTTGTATTATGGATAATAAATACATAAATAAGTACTTATATCTAAACAAAAATTTGGTAACAGATGCTTATTTATATCAAACAAGCAATAGGATTCGAACTTGGGATTTTTTGGTGCATAGCCAGTGAGTGTCATTCATTACACCAACCGATTATGATCGTAAATGAAAATGAAAAATGAAAAAAAAATGAAAAATGAAAAATGAAAAATGAAGAATAAAAAATGAAAAATTAAAAATTAAAAAATGAAAATGAAAATATCTTTATTCAAATGCTCTTAAAAATAAGTTGTTTTGAATCGTCCAACATTTTTACCTACCACCCATTCAGGACGTCTTTTAACTGACAAGAAGAATGGGCGCAAGAAACTCGTCAGTTTTACCAGAAGTAACGACATTTACAATATAATACGTCGTCACCATACATAATCCACAAAAAAAACAAAATTATTTTGTTATGACAATACTAATAGTGTTATGATATCATTATTTCGTTGATTACAACAAAGTCAACAAGTATCTGTACTTACTTAAAGTAAGTATCCCTGAACATTGCAATAACATACAGGGAATAAACGACAAATTTAAGAAAGCATATGTAGCAAGCGTATGTATGTATTGTACACAATATATTTCGTTTTCTTCCGAACTTTTTATTTGCTTAAGTAGCAGTGTCTGTGACGAGCAGTCTCGTCAGACCGCAGTCGCATGACGCTCAAGTGTAACCTTTATTTGATGCCGATTCTTGAAGCAAAAGTGGCATATTAATTGTTAGCATTATCTTATCTTAATGGGTATAACGTTTACTAACGAAAAGGATTAATGTGGAAATGAAGGATATCTCATTTGATAACATCTATACTTGCGTTTATCTAATTCGAAGGTTTAATATGCTAACAACATAGCGACACATTAGGTAGGTATATTAGATTCTACACGTATAAGGATGAGCAGAGGATATTTCGACTTTCATATTATGAAAAATTAGTGTGATGTTGAACTTATATAGGTACTGCCAGAATATCAGCGCTGCTGCGGCGGATCTCTGCTCGCAGTGGCCTATGCTAAGGCAGGGTCCTGGTTGATCGTAGGTCTAAGACTAAGTGTTAATTTATTTATTTTTGAGCACAATTGTTTTCATTTTATATGTTGTTATTGTTTATTATTATTTCCTTCGATCAATAAATTCTTTCTTTCTTATAAAAACTCTCACATAATAAAATCTGATAAAGGTTATTGGCTGTCTGTAGGCTCTTTCAAATTATGTGATACTTATATTAGGAGCTTGATGTCGCACTGGTTAGCTCGTTCAGCCTATTAGTAGGCAACCTTTGTTATGCCTTGTTATAGCCGGCAGAGTAGAATAGCACAAGACCTTCACACTTGGTGTACCTATCGTAAAAGGCAACTAAAGATATAATCACAATCGATTTCCGTAGATTACAAAAGCAGCAGTGTTATGCAAATTATGATTTTTTACTACGATCTTTAAAAAGGAGCGCCTGCCAGCCCACCACACCTTTGGAGGTTCCGTCCAGCAGAGGACGTCTTTCACCAAAGATAATGAAGTAACTTTCGCTAGGCCTGGTTAAAAGATAAGTGACCATAAAGTTTTATCTCAAACCTCTTTCTCTCTCCTCTATGCCTTGGAAGACAAGTCGAGCCGTTGGATGCATATGTGGTCGTAAGCACCCACCAATCTTTACTAAGGCCGTATTGTGTTTTTTTATTGCCCAAATTCCCTATTTCATCCACAGGGAAAGCCTGTGTTTCAGCAGTGTGGCATTAATGATTGCCACACTGCTGAAATGTGATTGTTATTATTATTTGTGTGATTTGGTGCACTATGATTGAAATACATACTTCTTTTGAGAGCATTGACGTGCCCAACATTCCAAACACACTCTCAAGTCGTATATTTATCGTAATATTAACAGAACCAAATTACCAAAGATAAAGAATAAAAAATCTGCTAAAGGTGGTTACAGAAAAGTCCATATATTGTTCTGAACCTAACTTGGGTTAGGTTGAATAGCTAAAGAACTTATAGAATTCAAAACTACGACGGTATCATAATACCCAGACCCGGGCCAATTAAAAAAAAGTTTATTTTCTAGAATGATTGAAGTTGAACCTGGAACCTCTGGTTTACCACCATAAAATCGTTATGTGAGCTACTCGACCACCGATGTTGCCGTAGTCGTCATAAATATTAAAAGGTTTAGCGTTAATTTTAATAGCAAGTTATTACCCAAACCCTAGTACTAGTCTACTCAAAGACAATGTTCGATTTATTGTCTCATAGAAGCTACGAGTATAATTGTAATGGGAGTATACGATGAAATGCGATCGATAAGTAGCCGCACCCACACTTATCCTTAGCTAAGTACATATTTGTTTTGTAATACGTATACTTGTCGTATTTGTTGACCTGTTTTCATAATATTATAGCATCTTCATAATCAGTAGCCTATTAGTGTCCTCACTGCTGAGACCTTACTAATAGATGATAACATAGGAGACCATAACAAACAACGCGAGCCCAATGCGATTTGGTGCCAATAGTTGTAGATGCAGACGAGAATGCCTTTGCTTTTGATGCACGAAAAAATTAAAGATAATAATTTTTGTCACCCATCTTATAACTGGTTTTTATTCGTTGCTAAACTTCCGTATTCTCAAGTCAAACTCAATAACTGCTGCGCTATGAAACTTCTTTTCTACAACATCTTTCGCATTCTAAGTTCTTATCCCTATGAGGTTTCTATTGGTTATCCTAATATTTCTCGAGTTCTTTTTAATTAATGCCTTCCGCATATAGAAAAAAATGTGTTTCACTAAAACCCGGAATCATCGACACACTCACTGTTCTGTCCATCCGAAAACTAAGTATATTGGAGTAAGGAATGAAGTTGCAAAAATTCTTTCTATAATTCAAGTTTCAATAAAACCTCACAAATATGATATTTGTGAGGTTTCATTATTATAGAAAGAATTTTTTCATCTTCATTGATTACTTCTCTTTTCTTCGCTACTTAACATTATATCTATACTACGTATAGATACATTTTATTTACACGCAGTTATCACATAAATTTTCATAAAAATTTCAATTATACCGCTGGCATTCACTTTAACTATTAAACAAGAACATAAACGCGATCGTTTCTCCAGGGTTTCATTTCAGTACCTGATAAACATCATTTTCGTTACAAAAAAAAGACTCAAAACTTATTACGCACAACTTATATAATGGGAAAAAATCTTCTAGGAAAGAGGAAAATCTGGTATGTATTACTGACTTAGCAACCAGACTTGCTTCGGCGACCCTGACTTACTCTTGCATTCATAAATGTCTTTCGTTCATATTTGCTACCAATCTCTTTCCTGTTAACACAGTTTGGCAGTTTGTGTATGAAGGAAAATTTAATCCTTCTTCGGTACTTTTAAATAATGTTGATTTAATACTTTAAATCCTATTCAAGATGCTATCTAAACTCTTTATCCCATATTAAAGATTTAAATTTACAGGTATATATTATCTTTATTCGCTTTAATATATTTTATCAAAAGTTCATAAGTACTTAGTAGCTAAGTGTATTAAAATGAAAGTCTTTTTGTTTTTATTTAATTTCGACGTTTAGACTGGTTTTCAGGAGCCGTGTTTTTCATGTGTGCGTGAGAAGTATTTTAGTAGTAGTGTAACACCTTTTAACGCACACATAAAAATATAATAATAGTTTATAATATTATAGAGTGTGATCAAATACGACCTTCCGGCATTATGTTTAATAATACTTACATTAACAGCATATTGGCCTATCACAAAGGTCATCTCTCGTGTAATTTCAGCACGTGACTGCCTTACATTAAACATAATAAAACAGTTCATTATCACCATACATCCGGACTGTTTTATTGCTATATTTTCCCCCAAGCACACAAGTCAATGAAATTTGTATATTGATATTTGTGTCTGATGTGTTTTTGCTACGTTTATTTTTTTCTTATACAATAAAAAAACCATTGTTATACTTTCGCGTTCACAACTAATTAGACGATTAATAACTTTATATATATACCTAGGTTGAAATGCCCTTCGTTAAATTCTACTACTTCTTTTCCTCTACTAAAATAAACAAAATATTCGAGCCCGCAAAAGTTTTCTCGTTTTTAATTAAAAAGGAAAACTTTGTTAAATTTACAATTGTTTTAAGGATTTTTATTTTTCTTAATTAAATTTAATGAAAAACTAGTGAAATTGCTCGTTTTCATATCCATCTGATTTAATATAACAGGCAGATATAGTTAGTAAGGTCGAGACGAGAGTAACGCTTTGCCTATTTCTTCTGGCGGAATCGAACCCTAAAAAATTTATCACCAATAATTCTATTAACAATATTTCACCACTCTAAAAACTAGTCATTTTACAATATAACAAAGCCTTAAAATCTCCGTAAAAATTCCATTTTACAGAAAATTCTTTTTTGATTTTCTGTTTGACGTAAGTTCACTAATTTCAAAATTCAGTTTTATTCTTTAACTTGATACTCTTAATGAAATAACTCTATGTTCATACTTTACGTGAAAATAGACTGTAATTGCAGATTTTACGTCACTGTACAAACAGCTTCACTTCACTCAGACTTCACTTGCACTAATGGACACAAAATTTAGTCTAGTCCAGTCAAACGTACTGTACTCGTATACTCTCTGTTTTCACTTTTACAAACTGTTTAAAAAACCGTGAAAGATTCATGCTTTGTTTTTAGACATATTTTCCATATAGACCAAGTACTGCTGTATCTTATTTAAATAACAAATCAGTTTACAAAGAAAAATTACAAAAAACGAGACTCACTGCACCTATACATACTACCTGTCGCAATAGCAATCGGAGATTTTATCGTTTTTCGGTTAGGTTAGGTTAGGTTAGGTTAGGCGTTTTTATTTTAACCTAACTAACCCATCTATAGTTAGGTTAAAATAAAAACGCCGATTGAGGCGACTCAATTGCTTAAATGATTAAAGCTTAAAATGTACGGTCCTGCTGTTGACAAAAATGTCTAATTTGATTTTAGCAACGCATCGATTCGAAAACATTTTGACAAAATTTGACAGTATGTAGTAAATTGACGTCTGTTGGTAATTTACAACTTTTAGATTTTGTAGCAAATAAGAAAAATCACTCTGATTTTCTCGCTAGATTTCCTGATTTAACTTCCGAAGTGCTTTTAGAGCCGGTTCACACGACGATGATTTCGGACGCAAATGACACACGATAGCGTTTCAAGCCCAGACGCGCATATCATCATATTCCAACCTAAGTAGATAGACGCGATGTAAAGTAAAATGAGAGAACATCTAATGCGCGTGGAAAAGTTGCTGTGTTTGTTAACGCTCTTAGTAATCATTGAAAAAAAAATCTAATGTATTGTAGATTGTAAAATTCTAAGCCATTGGACACCTATATTACGTTTGCATGACATGCAAGCTCATTCATAATTCATCTAGCGATGAAAAAGTAAATTTTCCGAAAACAACAAGTAAATGTTAAACATTGTTAAACTAATTTATTTAAACAAATTTAAAACTACCTCTGGTAAGGAAAGAATTCCCGAAATTTTTATTTTTCCTTATGAAAACTTTACAAGGATGCTGCTGTTGGAACAATACTATATAATATATAATAAATAGAATATATTATCTAAATAAAAGACTATCCTAAGTGATTGGCTGACTGGCTGACTAACAGACAACGTATCTAAACCGCTGAACCGGGAGACTTAATATTTGGAGGGTGTGTATACAATGTGTTAATTTTACACTTGATCAAACGAAATGTGCGGATACTAGATAAAAAATTATTGACAATAAATAGAAAAAAATAATTTTTAAGCAAGCAATTTCTAAAAACAATGCACTTTAATTTTGTTTTAGTAAAATTCCCATCTTTCGGTTTTAATTTATTTTCTCTTTACGAAAACGGTGTATTTTTTTCAAAGTAGTCTTATTTGAAAGCTAGAAAGACTAACTAGCAACAAAAATTATAAAAAAATAAGATTTCGAGCAGTAAATTTGTTAAAAAATAATAAGAAATTTTTTCTGTGAAAAAAATACTTTTTATTTTAATTTTTCATTTGTTATTTTAAAACAAGCACATTGACGAAACTTTCTTAGCATGTTTTATAAACTACATGATATACTCTACAAGTTCTTCAAAATAACATGGGTTCTATCTCTAGTCATTGTTAAAGATAATCACTATTGAAATAAGGGTAAAATTGAGTTGAAGTTTTGCATGAAATCTCTACCATTTTTTAAGTTAGAACCGTTAACTAGGTAATGGAGTTTGTTATACAAAATAAACGTGCGTGCATGTGTTTATTTTTGAAAACAGCATCCCTTCATAGGTGAAATAAAAGAAGATTTTTTGTAAGTCCGTCGTTTTTAAAGTAAAAGCATAAAATTCGATACACAGGCTTCTGGAGAGAAGAAATAAGTGAATACGTGTTAGAAATTAGCCAAAAGAAAGTGAAGAAGGGATTTAAATTTGTATTATATTTCACCATAGATGTTCTGTATTTTTTTTTTGTTTTTAGGCGAAAAGCATGAAATCAGGTATAAAATCTATTTAAACAAAAATTGAAATTTGTGAAATGGCGGATTCAATATTATTATCGCGGCATAACAAGCATGAACTTCAATATACAGGGTACTGAAGAGTAACAAATGGACGCCTACGTGTTTAAGCGTTTTAGTAACTTCTAACCATGAGGAGGTTGAGAGGAATAAATAAGTTATTTAGAATAATTTAACGTTTTATAGTGAGAAAAATTATTTCCAATACTCATTGGCATGATAAAAAAAATACCGACTACCTCTGTGATCTTAGTGGATAAAGTATCCAGTGAGATCACGGATTCGGTTCCTGTGACAGGCAGCGTTTTTAGGGTTTTCAGTCGTTTAAATCTAGCACATTTTTCATCTTGATATGCCGCCTTCAAGCCGATTTATTAAATAACATATTCAGGGCTCTTTTCAGACTCAAACATTACTGTAGTGCATTTGGTATGTTTGCGGATGCAAGCACTAATGACTACTATGCCATTATTCGTAATGGCATAGCATCTCTGGTGCATCGGATGAGAGGGAGTCAGAACAGATTCCTGAGTATGATAGGAAATAGGATGGACTCGGCTCTGCTTGGCCGATTCATCAAACTTACTACATATTTGATGAACTGGCTGAGTAGATACAATAGTAATGTATCAATCAAAAATAATAATATAATGTATTTGAAGTTGTATATAATTAAATTAAAATTAAATTAAATTATGACTAACATAGGAATTAAGTAAAATTGTCATTAACATCTATGGACTCTGTTTCAAAATAATTTTTTTTTTAAATTTATTAAACTAATGCTATATATACGTTTTTTTATAAATAAGATGTGATTAAACTTAAAATTCACCACGAGCGAAACATCGGGGTAGGTGAGATCCTCGTAGCCTGAGAAGGCTATTCAGTTTTGCGAGAAGGTGCAGGATGAATCCCGCCTATGGCGAAATGACTAACACTTCTTTCTGTATTAACTACTTAAATATAGCGGTTTTCATTTTCGCTTCTTCCAAGCGATATAATAAAGTGGATTGTGAGATTACTTAATATTAGAACAGAGTAATGCGAAATACTTTTTAGTTTTGTTGTGTTTGTCTATTAAGCAGGACTCATTCGCGGTCACTTCAAAACAACAGGTAAGTAGGTGGTAAGCCCCGTGACGTATTGCATCGATCTGTTTACGTAGTTTCCACGTTAAGGAATGAGGACAGTTTACTTTTGAAATTACTTTTCCTTCCACTCGCACTCGATTTTACCCAAGGAAATAACTATTGAAATCATTGCATTATCTAAAACCAGGAAACGCTGTCTACGCTATTTATCCTTAACATTGGCAAACATCGCTTACTGATTAAAATAATGAAACGTTACTTTTGGGCAGCGTTCCATGTTATGTATCCTTGGTAAATAATATGATATTTATTCTTGGATATATATATCAGTCATTTAATTTACAATTATTTGCAAAATATATATATATCAATATATATTTTGCAAAATGCTGATGCTAATGGATCCTTTTTTTCTAAGAAAACATTGCATTGATGGAACTCGATCTCTCATTGAAAAATCACTCTGAAAAATTATTGAAAATTACATTATGAATGGTTAATTTACAGAGACTTATAAATAAATATCTTAATATTAGAACTACTGAACTTGACAAAGTATTAACAAGAAGAACATTTATAGATATAATATAAATTATATCATAAATATCGAATATTTATGTTTTACTATTAAAGCATTATCAGTAAATAGCAGCGATGCTTATTTCATTACGTTTAGAGCTGTCATCTACTAGTTGTTGGGTTTGCCATTGCAGACCACTCCTACTGGTAAAACAATTATACCAATCAATAAATTAGTGAGTCACTGGTATTTTTGGTTAATCGGGATCAGAGTATCGACAATATACTGCGAGCTTAAAGCAATACCGGCACATTCACTTCATGAATCATTGCTTATTCAGTTCCGATGACCAGAGTTACTGCGCCTTTCAGCGGAGTTAATACAACCATATTTTTACACACAAATAACATCTTTCATGAAATAACCTCGTGCCATATTTATCCCAGATAGCTACGGATATTTACAAAATAAACTGAGGATATGAATATGATTTATACAAGTTTTGATTTTGAAACAAAGAACATTTTATAATATTTTGACATTAACTGAACGTGTTTGGTACAGAATATAAGGTAATACACCCTATACACTAGTATAGGGTGTATTCATATGGATTCATATGGATGGAATACTAATTCCATCATACCAAATAAGTATGAGTAGGTATTAAATATAAAGACATACATATATACATAAATACTAGGTCTGCAATGCATGCTTCTGTTTGCAAATACTGAGCGAAGCACTACCTTACCTTCGTTTGTGAGTTTTGGCGTCAAATTTCATCAATGTAGTCTCAGCGGTTTGGCTGTGATCAGCTTTTGAATTTTTCTTTCGGTGATTATTCCTCCATGGTAAAGTCTATATTTTTTTACATAGCTTATGTCCTTCAGGTTATTATCATGTATGTTCACGCCAAAATTCGTTCGAATCGGTTGAACCGTTAAGTAGCAGGAGGGACAAGCGAAATTTGTGAATTGCCTAAGAGAGAGCTTCGCTCAATAAATACTTTTATGAATTAATCATTTAATTTCATTCCAATATAATAAATTCAGCTAGAATCAGCATAGATATAGGTAAAGCAGTCGTATGACCCTAGTGTATGAACTGTAAGACGACTTGCCGAGGCTAATTTTAACCCATTTAAGACCTGAAAACGGCGCTAGAAACAGATATGGCCAGAACCACTTAAATTGGAATTTTGAAGATTGATCAAGAGTTATATTCTCAGTTGAATCAAAATTGATTTATTTATAACCACGATAGAAGAGCCAGAGTGGATAAAAGACCGGAGGAATTACTCAAGAAAGCATGCATCTAAGAGAAAGTACTTTATGGCGGTGATCCATACTTGTTCGGGCCGATATTATTTTCATAGTTTCGCACAGCTGGAACTTATAGAAAAAGGGTCGTAACTAGCGTTAATATGTGGATATCCAAACGAGTACATTTGTCTAATTATGGCCAATTTGGTCTTAAGACTACCTTTCAGCGGTGAAGAATGTAGAAGAATGGGAGAATATTCGACAACATCGTAAAAGAAACTTTGTGAAAACCGCATAACTGTAGTAATGACAGCACGTGGAGGTAACACAAAAAACTAAAATTTGCCAAAAAATCAAATATGTAAAAAAATAGTTTTTTCTCAATTTATATGAAAGTGAAATTGGTTATTTTTCTTCATGCAAATTTTTATGATTTTTATGTACAAAATGTATTACTTTCATTTGTATTTATTAGTCTACTACAATACAATGACAACAACAATACCTATATGTGTGTGTGTGTGTGTATAACTACGCTACCATTCTTGGTTTCCGAGATTTTTAGGTTCCTTTGTGAATTAGATGGTAATTTTGCTCTCGATGGTAATTTTGGTATTACATTTACTTCAATTTAACGACCAATTATAAATTTTACGATGATGGTAATCAGAGTTTTATAATATATATGAAACTAGCTGACCCGGCCAAGCGTTTTTGTGGCTCACTTATGTTATAAAATAAAGTGTATACTATCCTATGTCCAGGGAGATCACGGATTCGGGTCCTGTGGCAGGCAGCGTTTTAAGTGTTTTTAGTCTTCTAAATCTGGCGCATTTTTCATTTTGATATGCCGCCTTCTAGCCGATTTTTAAATATAGTACAAGATACCTACTTCCTACATAGTAGCGGGTTAATTTATTAATATTCTGTTTTAGGCATTGATTGGCATAGCTTATGGGCCAACTTTACTCAGTTACCCACTTTACTGTAGTACATCTGGTATAAATTATAAAATATATGTTATAAATTAAAATGAAAACTATCCTATGTCCTTAGTTGAAACAAATCTAGCAAAAAGAAAAACAATCATCAAAATCGGTTGAGTAGTTTCGGAGTTCATTGCGGTCAAACACCGTGACACGGAACTTTGATATTATATAAGTATAGATATTTATAGATTTTTATAGATATTCGATATTTGTGATATATATCGGCTATATACCAATTATTTCATTATATAATCGATCAGTCTGACTAAGTCTATAAATAATCTTTAAATTTAAATGTTTATTTAATAGCTCTAAATTGAAATGGAATTCAAATAGAAAAAATAAACATTTTTAATTAAATTGCGAATGCGGAGAGTTCGATGGTTCAAGTTACATCAATCCAATGTTTTCGTAAAAATAAAACGATCCATCTTTCGCCAGTATTCCGCAAAATATGAGTAACAGCGTTCTGAAATTTAGATGGTTATTTAAATATAATATTAATTATATTTTTAAGTATATTGCGGATATAGCAATGCGGATATAAAATATGACTTTATGTGTATTAAAATTAATAATATATATAAGAAAGAATTAACTATCAAGTAGCTATAATTAAATAACTTAAGTTTCTACGTAATTTAGGACCCGAGTTACGTATCATACAAAAAAATTCAGTCTTTTACCAATTTAATATTTTCTTATATAAGTAATTTTGAAATCTCTGTTTACAAGAAACTTTAAATTTGGTCATTTTATGCAGTTTTTGAATTTACATGATTTATGTTAACCGATAAGCTTGCGTCCTACATTCATCCTATAATCATACTAGAAAAAACTGGTTGAGGTCAAGTGTATGCAAAATTCAGTTATTTGCCAATCGCGAAACACAGAAACTGTGCTTTTTTTTAAGGCATAAATTAGTAATTTACAAAATTATAACCAGAAATAGTGTATGCTATTTATATTACTTACTAGCGACCGCCCGCGACTTCGTCCGCGTTTAATATTGCAACATTATTTTTCTAAAATAAAAGTAGCCTAAGTTATTCCTTATTACATCAGCTACCTGCCAAAAAAAGTCCCGTCAAAATGCGTCCAGCCATTTCAGAGATTAGCCGGAAAAAACAGACAGACAGACAAAAATTGTAAAAAATGTTAGTTTGGTGTATGTACCGTATATATATTTATATGAATGTAGTAAAAACGGTTATATCAATATTACAAACAGACACTCCAATTTTATTTATATGTATAGATTATTACAAAATATGAATTTTAAGCTTTTTGCATAGATGAGGTTAGGTACCCATCCAAATCTATTCGCACTGATTTTTAGACATTACCTTAATAAAAGTTTAGAAGGTCTAATAAACGTCATCTCCCTTTTCAATCGGTATTTCGAAAATTAAATAATTTCATCACCTATTTGGAAAAAACATCAAAATAAATAATACTAAAATAATAGTGAAAAGTAAAAATAAAAAAGTGCCGGATTTCTTGCATCAGAATAAAACATTGAATAAAATTATTTTAGTTTAATCAATGCTACTGCTGTTGAATCCATATTTATAAAAATACCTAATGTATTAGCTATTTCAAAGTGAAATCTTTAAGTAAATAAATACTAAGTAAAAGTTAAAATAATATTCTTGATATAATTAATATTATTACTAGATTGAAATACGTAGAAAATTGTACTTAACACATCTACGTAAAGTACTTTATTATTACCTGTCTTCACAACTAATAAAACATCAACATAGTTACTTCAATAAAACAATCGAGCTATCTTAGTATTTTTTACTTACTTTGTCAGTTGGTTTTTATATCACAAAAAAACATTGCTTCCTATTAAAACACTAAAGACACTTGTTCACTAAACACTAGTAATAAAATAATGTTTCATGATTTTAAGCACTGTTTATTTTTCAGTAATGTTTCAGTCTATATTTAAAAATTAACAATGTTGTATTTAGCGTACTGGAGGAGGTAGATAGAAGTTTTAACGCGTATATTTTGCACGCAGCGTTGCAAGGAAGGAAATCGCAACGCGTCCGTTTCGCGACTCGTCAAAACGCCCATAGCCCCGAAAGCCTTTGCAGCGTCTCTTTATAAATAGGAATTGTGGCGCCCTTACATGGCCCGTGAATAACTCTTAATTACACCAATTTCATTCTAGTTAGGACAAGATTATCTTCTAGTTTTATCGGCGGTGCGCGATCGTTCCCAACCAAACTTATCCGCCTCTAAACGTAAATGTTTTGCCTATCATTTATTCGGTACTTCCCATTCGTTCTATGAAGCATGACGTCATCGGTCAAAACATTCTAGTTTTTTACCCGGGTTTACTCTCATAGAACAAAATGAAAATCATATTTTCTTAAATACTTACATGGCATTATGACATTAATAATAATTTTTTTCAAGTCAATATCCAATTGTCTGTTTCGTAAATTAATAATCTGTAAAAACCAAAATAATGGATATTTGTGGCAAATACCATCAGTACTTTCTAGGTTATGTAGAGGATTCTTAGATTCTAAAAATAAAAAAAATACTGCTAGTACAGCATTATTACCGCGGACAGCTTCTACACATGCAGAAATAGCATTTTTTAGTTCCATTGTAAAAAAATAATATTTCGCTTATAACGCAATATTTTATTCAGCCTAAAAAAATAAAACGAAAATTAAATAAATATTGTTTGCAATTTATAGCAAAAATATATTTGTATTGCTGACCAAAGAATTCGTAAGGCATCGAACATATTTAATTTGCGTAATAAATACTACATTGCCATAATGACTGTCCTCGAGCACACAGCTTGTTTTTAATATTCTTTTTCATAATACTTTAAGACTGTGCCACGACCACGTTACAAATATGTATATCCGTAAAGGAAAGTATTTTTGTAAGTCACTTCGACAAGTGATACATAAATAATTAGTTTTCTAGGCCAGTTTGATAATGGTAAAAGAGATCTTATTTTATAAATTAAATAAAAGAATTTCATGTTATATAGTGCAAAATAAGAAAAAAATATCTTATTTTGACCAATGATGTCATGTTCCATGGAACAAATAGGAACTACTGCACTCATTGATTTCTAAAAAATAATCCAAATATAAATATGTGGGAGTACATTAGTATGTAACGCTACCTCTAGATTTAAAAGGCTATTACATTTCAATGCTGGTGTTTTGGTTATAGAATAATATTTTGCAAATTTTGTTGGTTATGAGTTTTTTAATGTAGCGGCAACCCTAGACAATATAAAGTAGTTAGAGTTATCTTTCAGGGCATTTTATAGTCTTTTTAAAAAGACTAACCGTGCTCGACGTGCTTAGCAATTGGCAACGCTCTTTTCAGTGTCCAAACCAAAATTTTACCGTAATACATTGGCTACTTTTTGAGTTTTTAGCGGACTAAATCAACTAAGGATCAACGCAAGAAGAACTCAAGAAAATCAACTCAAGAATCACTTGATTTTTATGTATGTTTCGAGTCGTCGTTAGGTACAGATATCAGCACGTCAACCTCCACCAAACTGTCATATTTTTTCAGTGAATATTAAACTGGACTTAAAGTTGAAAATTGAATGAAGAAATTTGTCAATTTTGTATACGGTCTGCGCTGTTGACTGTACCTTACTATCGGTTTTCTCAAACAATTATCAATCTTAAGATAAAGATTAATAGGTCTCTTAACCAGTGTATTGTAAAATAAATTAATTTATAGCTTTATTTAGAAGGTACTAAAATATAACTAGGTATATATTTTTTATATATTTTATGCATTTTCAATGCGATCTTATAAGATAAATTATTATAATAGAAAAATACTAGAAAAAATCGACTCGGGTCACAAGTGAATCTCAGGCGGGAATCGAACCCGCAACCTTTGGAAATCCGGTCCAATGCTCTCCCAATTGAGCTACCGAGCCTTGCGAACACTCGTCGAAATTTTCTAGTACATTCCCGATTTTACGCTGTAGGCCAGCGTTGTTTCATCAATGAGAGGAACATCCTCTCGTATTCGAAAGAAACATTTTTACAAATGTTTGGTCAATCGATTAAGATGAAACAGCCATGTTAGATTTATATTTTTTATATATTTTATGCATTTTCAATGCGATCTTATAAGATAAATTATTATAATAGAAAAATACTAGAAAAAATCGACTCGGGTCACAAGTGAATCTCAGGCGGGAATCGAACCTCGAGCTCGGTAGCTCAATTGGGAGAGCATTGGCCGGATTTCCAAAGGTTGCGGGTTCGATTCCCGCCTGAGATTCACTTGTGACCCGAGTCGATTTTTTCTAGTATTTTTCTAATATAATAATTTATCTTATAAGATCGCATTGAAAATGCATAAAATATATAAAAAATATAAATCTAACATGGCTGTTTCATCTTAATCGATTGACCACTACTAGGTACCACTACTAGGTAGGTAGGTACTAGAAAATTTCGACGAGTGTTCGCAAGGCTCGGTAGCTCAATTGGGAGAGCATTGGACCGGATTTCCAAAGGTTGCGGGTTCCATTCCCGCCTGAGATTCACTTGTGACCCGAGTCGATTTTTTCTAGTATTTTTCTATTATGATAATTTATCTTATTTAGAGGTAACTAAAAAAAATCTTGTCCTGAATAACTTGGTTTCTGTCACAATGAACGTTATACAAAACATCTAGATATTTGTATAGTGGACAATACTAAGTAGACATACAGGGTACTATTATTTTCATTGTATTTATAAATACCGTTTATTTGAAGGTAATTTATATATATTGTATATATAAATTACCTTCAAATCAACGCTATATATTGTAAAATCGAATACCTACATTTAAAGTAAGTAATGTAATTGATACAATTAAAGTCAAATACTCTAATACAGCCTATACGTTAGAAAACTCAGATAAATCCAACCACGAAAATACTTCATGGACACATTGTTACATACACGCCCTAGAAGTAGGGTTGCCAACTATACTGTTATATATATACTATAGTATCGTCGACACATGCAACACAGTGCCGACTTTTTTCTAAATGGAAAACGCTTATTATTATACTGGTCGTTTTGTTAGACTTTTTACTGTCGAACAAAAATAAAATATAGAAAATACTGTTTGCATTTTTTGTATTCAAAGCAGAAAGCGATTAAAATGTTTTTCTGACAGCAGGCAACCATCAGTTCAGATAAAACTGGCAATGTCAAAAAATTCTTAAAAATCATTGAAAAGTCCTCCTAAGGTGATATGAGCATAATAGGGATATTCGATATACATCGATGCATTGAAAAAATCGATATTTACAATGCGATACATCGAATCGATCCGATGTTTTGAAATGCTTTCGATATACTCGATGTATTGATGTTTTTTCAGTTTTTAGTAGAAAAACATCGAATCAATTATAACCAATGAATTTCATGAAAACTCATGTTTAACCACTAAATTTTTTTCTAAAATCTTTTTTCCTACTTGTTTATTTAAAAAAGAAAAGTTGATTATTCAATAGTGGACTGACATGAGACACAGGCTGATGACAGTGGGACATAATAGGGTTCTATTTATCCACTTGTCAGTCCGCTACCGCGCGCCTCATCCCTCTCAACAGTCCCAATGCTGTGCGAATTATGAAAACAATATCGGATTCTTAGATTAAAATGCCTTTTTCTCGCTAAATAATGAAGCTAGTGACAAAAAATACTACCATAAAGCTGATTAAATAAAGAATCCACCACAGAATATTTAGATCTATGTAACTCAAAAATTAATCGTAATTTAAAAAAAACAGGGGGCCACACTGAAATTTTAATATGAATTATTAATATAATTGTACCGTGGACTGACAAGTGGTTATACCTTTTGGGTACGAAACCCTAAAAAGTACTCGATGCGTACAAAACATCGATGTTTTCACCCGATACATCAAAAGACATCGATGCACAGTTCTGATTTATCGAATATCGAAACATCGATGTATTTTCAAAATGGCATAACCCCTAAAGCATAATTGTCAAACACTTTCTTAGTAAAGAGTCATATGTTACAAAAAGTAGTTTTTGTTCCTGTTCCCTTAACGAAAGAGTGTTTATTGTAATTAATGCGAAGTGGTGGGACTACGAAAATGAATTTATTTATATGAAGTTTATGATGTGCTGAGAGTGCACCTATAGCTTACGCAAATAACAACAGGTAGAAAAAATATGTATTTAAAACACGTAAAAATAAAAAACTTGGTTTAATTTTTTTTAAATACTGTTCATTTTTAGTGTCCGACAAGGTCCCACAGTAACAAACTGTTTTTATTGTAAAATAAAGTCGGTTCACTGACGATAGTTAAACGTGACAACGTCATAAGAAAATACTGATGGAATGGTTGCATTTTTCAAAAGAAAATTTTAATTTTATTTGTTTGATAGATATTTTGTATGGATATAGAGAAGGAGGTAAATGGAAATCACAATTGAATTGATCAAGTTACATTTATTTGTACGCATAAATACAATTATGTGAAGCCATTGATTTTTACTCATCGTGAAATAGTTCTGTTAACTTATTGTTATAGTTTTGTCAATTATAGCATAACCTACAATCGCTGCACTAGCGGACCGATGCTATTTATTTAAATGATGAAAGCACGAATATTTGACAATATATCACTGAACATATATTTTATGTCGAAAGAATCATTACCTTTATCGACGCAATTATCGTTGCTATAAACAATTGACACCACATTCACTTTTCACTGCACTTCTTACTTGACGAAAACATGTAAAAATGTTTTATTGTATAGCAGCTGTCCACGCGGACGCATCGCTCACTCAAGTAGGAGAGAGACAGATGTCGAACGCTGCTGAACGCGGAGGCCGATTGTGCCTCTTTGTCGCTCGTACCGTGCTCTCGCTTGCACTTCAAGCCTTAAATGGAACGCCTCAAAGCGAGGTATCGCCACATGAGTAAAGAAACGGTACAGAGACAAAGCTTCTAAAGAGCTAGCAAAATTTATACCTATTTTGGTAGGGTTGGCACAATTGAATAAATTAAAAATATAAATGTTTATTTTTTTTCACATTTTTTATTAATATTGGTTAGGTTAGGTTAGGTTAGGTTAGGTTTTTTTTTTTTTTTTTTATCTTATTTATTAAAAATTGTGTGACTGATTAACATTATGTTATAAGTTTTTGTCGTAGGGTATTTATTATTGTGCGTACTTGCACCCCAGGGTTGAGGCTAGGGATACCTCTCGCCTAGAGTGCAAGTACAGGAGAAAGAAAAGAGTTTGTAGACAGAGAGAGCCTACAAACTGAAATTAAAGAAAGAGAATAGAAATAGAAATAAATTGTCGCTTCTATTGAAGCTTATGTTGTTAAGGAATTGTTAATTAATTGTTGTTTATGTGGTAGTTGTTATTTATTGATTTTTACAGTTATTATTTGTATTTGTTTTGATTTACAGTTTTTATTTAGTTTATGTGGGTTTAATTATTTAGTGCTTATATGAGAGTTTATTGTTTAAATTAAGTGTGGGTTATTTATTTGGTTGGTGCCGTAGTCTATGCGGTCTTTCAATTGAGTTTTGAAGAAGTCGAGGATTAGGCATTTATTAGAGGTAGATGAATGAGTTTCTGGGGTTGGGTTTTGTTCGTTTTTAATATTGCGAAATCCTGCGCTCCAATTCAATATATTTCCCAAAAAAGTTATTGTAGGTATCTATTAAGAATTACTTACACAATTTTACCGAAATATCTGGTATAATTTTCCGTAAAATATATAATAATGAGTATTGAGTAGTTTTGATTATAGAGTTGTATACCTTTCAATCTACATAACACATTATAAATATAAATTAAGTTTCAAGTACAAACTTACCTAGTAGACTCCTTGGGATAGTTAAAATAAGAAATATTTTTAGTCTTTCTATTGTTATTCATGCACACAGTACAATGTACAACCATATTCACAACACTTTTTAAATATTAAACTAAAATATTACTACGTATTATGTGAGAAACTCGAAAACAAAAACAAAACACGCACAACGTTCGAGCGTCGCGTCACGCCTGCACGCCCTGAGATATTGTCCACTGGCTGATCTAGTTTGAAGCGGTTTCGGCTTATACGTGACAAGCGGCCAGTGGTCACGCACAGACACGCGTTGCACTTGTAGTGATGTACCTATCACAGCGCATTCGTATGTAGCTTTGTCTCTGTTCATTCTTTACTCATGTGCTATCGCCGCATGAGTCATGTTTTTTCGTGCGTGCAGCCGGCTCCATCGAAGTATAAGACGTTGTCACGTCAAAAAGTTGGCTGCCCTACCTAGAACCGACCGAATTTGCGAACGTCTCGTTTTACGTTCCCTGTTGGCATGCATCCGTCGAGTGAAGTGAGTGATTTTGTGCTGCTTTATACAGATTATGATTCGTGGTATTTTTTAAAATTACACTTTTTTAGTTTAAGATTCTCTAAGTGTTTCTTAATAATGTTTAGCCATAGACGACCTATACTATTGTTTATATTGTTTGTATGTTTATAGCGATCTAGGGACTGTCAATGGCGATGTTAAAATCATGTAGACACGGTGAAAGTCTCTAGTACCAGCCTTTTCGCAGTTTTGTTTCTTATATTAATTTCTATAAATATTACTTTTAACAATAAATAATATTTAAGAAAATACAATTTGTTAGAGAATACACATAGAAAATATATTATCTATGGCAAAATTACGTTCATATACGAAAAATATTATGGTGTTGTCTTTCTGATCAGCACATATTTGATGGGATTGTTATTAGATACATCAATGCAGCGAATACAGGTATCCCCTGCATTCAATTATGTATAATTCCAGTCACCCAAGGCTGGTATTAGATTTGATGGAGTAAAAATTATTAGACTCAATAATTAGGATTGTATCTAACCGATATTTATTTTTATAGTATTTTGAATCTTTTGTCTTGGCATGACATAAAAATGTTGTGACTATACTAAAATAAATATATATCTGGACAATTTGCACCAATTGCAAGTTTGTGCTTAGAAATGACCGCTGTATTAGTTTATCGAATACAAAACACTTAATGTAAAAAATATATTGTATAGTCAAACATTTTTAGAACTATAAAGCCACACAAGTATATACCTACCTACATATTTCACAACAGCGTGCACATTACCTTAAATGTCTGTTTTTCATGACAAACTTTCTTTTTAAGGATGGGTTAGTTCTTGATCCCAATCCAGCCCGAGGGCCAAGACAGAATCCACGATGGAACAAGCTAACCCAGAAGGTCTCTATTCACCCTGGCTTTGAAAATAAACGGGTTATAAGTTCTCGGAAATACAGACGCAGGGAGGGTGTTCCACGCCTTTGTTGTGTGCATTATGAAGGATGTTGAGAAGCGTTTGGTGCATCTGGATGTCCGATGGAAAAAAAGAGATGGCGGTATGAGCAAATGCAGCTCTTCAGCACACTCTCCATAGTACAGGCTGTAGAAGATCGACAGACAAGCAAGTTTGCGGCGATGAACTAAGGTGTGAAGCCTGCTCTTCACCAATTTGTTGTCACCGATGAGCCTCTCAGCTCTGCGCTGAATCGTGTCCAGTGCAGCAAGTTGGTATTTTGCTGAGCCGTCCCAGAGGTGGCTGCAATATTCCATGCAAGATTGGACTTGAGCTATATAGAGTTTAAAAAGCTGTCCCGTCGTGAAATATCGCTTGACCTTATTTTGGACGCCCAGCTTTTTAGCTGCTATTTGAGCTTTGGATTCGATGTTGGCGCCGAAGTTGAGGTCTGAAGACAACTCCATGCCAAGAAGCTCGAGGCTGTCGGTCAAAGGTACAGATATACCTCGGAAAGTAGGAGTGAGGTGGAAGTAACTCCTTTTTGTCGTGATAAGACACGCTTGTGTTTTGGAGGCGTTGAAATTAACGAGGTTACTACCGCTCCACCGGGAAACGTAGCTTAACCTCTGGTTCATTCGCTCAACCATGGCCTCTCTCATGAACATCACGACGTCACCGCTGGCATTTGCGCTGCACAGGTATCTCTCTACAACGGTAAGTACTTTCGTTTGCATACCATTGTCAGCTGTGACATAAGATCGCTCCGGAGAAAATTCTGAATGCTCTTCCACAGTCTTGCTTGTCACGGACGTACGAATAGGTAGCAACACACCTAGGTAGGTTGCCCGATTTAGAAAGTTTGCTTAGACACTCGGAGCATTTCCAGCTATTTTTGAGATGCGTTGCTATCGAAGAGAAGTTCTTGACATTGCCACAAACGACGTCGTATTTTAATTTGCATACGCAGCATAAAAGGTATTCGTTTTTCTTAAGAATGGTGTTCTGGCAACCCGCACAAATGTTAGTAGTGGGAGCCATTGCAATCTGCGCGTTTACTTTTTTTGATAATATAAAAAAAGTTAGTGTGAAATGGAACGTCTTACCCAAGCGCGTAGTGTAAATCAAAGTCAGGCCGGCAATGTATATCGCATTCGCGCGTTTATGTTGGCAATTCTGCTTGGAGCCTGAAGTTTGCAATATACCCTCGAACAGAGAATTAGTACATATATATATATATATTTATAACTTAATAATAAATAACTGTGCTTCTATCTAATATTTTTACACTCACCGATGAAAGTGTATATTTCTATTTATTATTACTTGTTGGCACTAAGTATCCACAATGTGATGATTTTTGGCACTAATGAACTGTTTAAGCACTTGAAATTGCAGTTAACACGGGAGCAACTATACTGACATAATTTTCGTGAACTGTACCAAAATCGTGAAATTTTACCATTGCATTATATTAACCATGTAAATACAATGGTCTTAAACATAATCAAATGAATGTGTAAACTATTATTGTTGAGAGTAAATATTAAACAAAATATTAAAAAAAAGATTAAACGTATTGCGTCACTTGGCGGGTGGTTTGTGATACCACCTCGTCTGTCTTCGTGCGCGACAGCGACATATTATATCGTGTTTTATTGTTACTATTAACTACGTTACTTGGGGAGCCCAGGCACGCCCAGGACTATGGCAGATAATGACAATGAGGGGAATATTCACCGCAAGAATAATTTGATGTCTACGTCAACCATCCTTTGGCTGCCATGGGATGGGATGGATGGGATGCTTTGAATATGGGTGCCAAATTTCATAAGTGTATGTATTTATGTTGGACATACGTCTTCGCTTATCTCAAAAACTATAAGTGGGATGGCAAAAAATGTCTTTTAGTTTGACTAGGTATAGTTCAATTTAGGGAACTAAGTATATAAGTATATAACTATTACGCGTTACTATATAAGAGCCGTAATGCGGTAAAGCGACTAAATGCGTACCTTTTACAAAGATTTGTCATAAGTATAAAGCTTGTCAAAACAACATTTTCGAAGGTATGCATTCTTACGCCATTATCTATTTAATTTAACCGTGACATCAGTTTCAAAACATGCCATTTGTTTGTTCAGAATAATTGTTAAATCCATGTTGGGCATTAGGTGTCAAGACAAAAAAGGGTCGACAAACAGTAGCGATTCTGACGTTACGCCTCGCGACCGTCCATCGCAGGTTAGCGGTGGATCGATCCGGATGAAGCCGCCGCTGACCGCCACAATGATACGTGCTACTAAGAATCCGGTATCTGGGTAATTCACTTCTATTAAAGCATAACCGAATCCATTCTATGTTGTCCCAAGTAGTACTAGCGTTAAGATTAGGTTTTACAAGATCTGCATATTTCTATTAAGAATCTCGTCTAATGGCTGATAATAAAAATTCACCTACAAATATAATATTGCTCTACGTGTCAAAGCACAACGGTGAAAAACCCAAATAAAATTATCTTTCTTGTACCAAGTGATGTGAGTAACGTAATCTTTAGCGAATGCAGGGTTCGTCTAATAACACTACCTAACGAAGTGGAGGCTTTCTTATTTCTTTAAAAAAGCGATATAAAAAGTGCTAGTGTGTTCACATTCTTCTTGCTTTATAATTTATTTTACACTTTATGTTCAGGTAAAGCTCTTCATTTTAGAGTGTATTTAGAGCCCTTGCGTTAGACATGAACATAATCCAATTTTATATCGCGTCGCTTTAAATATCTGTCGTCGTTTGATATCTGTCAACATTAAAACGGCGGGAAAACCAATTGAAGTTCCCGCTCCTGGGACACAGGCTTTCCCTACGACCATGTGAGTGTAAAAGAAACAAACTTCAAAATAAATATATTTTATTTAAAATAATAATTGGGTTTGGTAAATAAAGCACGAATGTATGAGAAAAAAATAAATGAGAGCTTTAATCTTAAAGCTCTCTTTTTCACTGCATTGATAATACATTCGTGTTATTACTTACTCACTTCTGTACAGCTGAAGCTAATTTAGTGTACAAAATAAGGAATGACGTTATAAGAGAGTGGTATGGTGTGGGAGAAGATACAGTGGCCAAGATAGAAAAAGGGATGTTTAGATGGTTTAGACATGTAGAGAGGATGGACAAAAGAAGACTACCAAGACAAGTACTACGAGGCAAATGTACATGGGAAAGTCGGTAAAGGCAGACTAAGGCGAACTTTCAAGGACCAAATAGATGTCCTGAAAACGATCAGGTCAAAAGTACCCTTAACCCACGAGCTTGTGTGGAAGGCCTAATAAGAGAGGATCGTGAAAAGTGAAAATCTGTGACAGATATCACAACTACCCCTGTGGGAAAAAGGCGTATATGTATTTAAACTCCTTGTATTTCACTACCATAACACTGATTGGAATAAAATACTATCACTGTGTTTAAATCAAACACACACGGTCATTTTACGAAGTTTTCTGCCATTAAGACGACCTCCGTGGTCGAGTGGCTCTCATACCGGTTTTCATGGTAAGGCCACTCCGAGGTCCAAGGTTCGATCCCCGGCAGGGTCAATGTGGAAATCGTACTTTTCTATATTGGCCTGGGTCTGGGTTTTGTGGTAACGTCTTTGTTTCTGAATTCCACAACACAAGTGCTTTAGCTACTTAACTTGGGTTCAGAACAATGTATGCGATATATTATTATTTTTTATTACAGTGAAATAAAAAAAACCAATCAACTGTACGTAAACAAATAAAAAGGGGATTTTGTTTTGCGATGATTTCGGACAGGTCAAATGACGTCTCAGGAGAGAATGAGACCACAAGCAGGGACCGTCTTCCATCTAAATAATAAATATAAGAGCCCCCTGGCTTCAGTGGTATCGCCAATTCTTCTCGAAATGGCCTCTAAATTTCCGATTTTCATATTTCAGAGGAGTAAAATTTAGCGATCGAATGATAGCATTATCCTTTTTGTGTGCAACCTATCGTGCGTACCTTTTACTTTTATTTTGAAGTTTTGTTTTATTGTTTTCTGTACTTATTCAAAGACACTCTTTCTGAAGGAGTAAACTCCAGTCGTGCCTCCAAGGACACACATTGCAAAACCTGGTGTTGTAGTTAGCTCTTTTTGCAAATAATAACAGTAAGATGGATGTCGGTCCCCCTGCTCGAGTTTCTTTCGACAGATCTTCTCGGAAGAGCCTCCCAATTTCCGAACTGGTAGAAGACTCAGTAGTATACAATGTAAACGTAGTGAGAATTTATTAACTAAATGAAATGTAAAAATAAAAAAAAATGATTAATATAAAAAAAATAACAATTAGAAACGTGCCCGATTAAAATATTGTGAAGGTAGTAGAAATATATGACAACCATTATCTTAGTTATCCTGTGATCACGGCTCCTGTAAAGGAGTCGAAACGTCAGTGTGTGAAAAAAGTGTTTTTTTCAACAACCTCAAATTTTGTTAAACATATCTAAGGTTTTTGTTTTTTCAGTCTACAATTTCATATGCAAATTAGAACCAAACCACATGACAGTCTTCAGCATTCAAAAAGTTATTAAATATTTTAATTAAATTAGATTAAGAGCATCCACGTGTGTTGGTTCCCGTGATAGAAATTCTGAAAAGGTCAACTCTGAAATTGTAAATATGTAATATGGGTCGATACCAAAGATAGCATCTTTTCATTATTAGAAGTCGATATAAGGCCAGGCTCTTTTTTGAGCATGGCAACAACATTATGCGGATTTCAACCACCTACAACTTGTGGGTGGTCGGTAAACTACGTCAAATTCTAGAACTTCAGTAAAAACTAAACTTTCTCAATTAGTCTGTTTTGACGTTATTTCGGCGGTATTCCGAAATACACATCAATATACTGGTCAGTCGTAATAACGTCATGAATCCGTCGCCATTTTGTACTGGTCAAAGTGAAAGAAAGTGTAACGTATCTTGCCGACACACTATTTTAAATATGGCGACAATTTCGAACGTTAACACGTTGGTGCATACTTTATAGACGATTCAAAAACATATAGAGTAAATTGTGCTTAGCGATTTAATTACTTAGACACAAAAAATACACAGTATGTTAATTTGTGGACAATAATAATTCCCGACACATAACACTGGAAATAAAATAATTACTAGTTTTTAATTAGTGTTTACTATTATAGTGTAAGTTAAATTATGTATCACATAAGTAAAATAAGTATCAAGTGCCTGTGCACACCATGTTTTTTGTGTATTGTATCGATACAAACGCGATACTCACGCGATTCAAAAGCAGCTTGACTATGAATTTATGTGAGTGCTCAGTCTGATAACGCGCGTTTGTATCTATACAAACGAATAAGACCTGCAAAAACTTGGTCTGTAGAATTAAAAAAAAACGCGGTGTGCATAGACCCCTAGGCTTATCCTAGGAGTCTATATTATATTAAAGAAACATCAATCAACTTCAAAAATACAATAAATATGGTTTGTTTTTTTTAATTATAATGTACTAAATAAGTTTTTATAATTTTTCAAAAACATATTAACAAAATGTTGTTAACATCTGGACTCGTCGTTTTTTAGCACCTTTTAATATGAATATGTTATTTATTAGTATAAGCCCGTTATGGCAGCTGTTTTAGGATATGAAGGTCATGGAAATATGACTAATCCCTATGGAGATGCTGAAAGCGCCGATTATCGTTTTCCAGGGGACAATAACATTTTGTTTTAATTAATAAAATCTTATTAATTACGTTATATTTTATTGAAATTAAGTTCAATGAGTGGTATTCTCTGGCTTGGTGTTAATGATATAGACATATTATCTCGACCCAAGAAACAAAATGCAGTGGAATCCATTTACTATGACCCCGCTTATGTTAACCAACCGCTTTATAAAACGTTTAACTACAGCATAAAGTTTCGGTTTCATATAATTCGGATAAATCTAAGTTTATGATAACTGGATCCAAGAACCATATATCAAAATTTAATTGCCAACTGCCGTTGATCAAAATAAATGGGCAGACAATATCCCAAACTCCAGTAGCTCTTAATTGGAGATTAACAATGGATCAAGAGTTAAAATTTGAATCGCACATAATAGATATTGCGCGGAATTGCTTTAATTTACCGCTTAAAGATGCTCTATCGTGTACGCAATTATGTCAACACAGAGCTTCGTCATAAGTTAGTAGAATCCCTTATTTTATCATAGTTCAATTGAGTGGATTCGGTCTATGGTCAGAGTCTTTTAGCAAGGTCGAAAACTCTCATTCAAAGAGTCTAAAACGCTTGTGCAAGATTTTGCTATAATATCCTTTGATTATAAACATGTCTAGATAGAGTGGTGCGCTGCAATTATCACAAAAACAACAGGCCAGATTTTAGATACTTGTGTGCATGTCACGCACACAAGTACACGTAACAACTATTGTTCTACAAGCGCGCTGCGTCACTGCAGGCGCGCTGAGTGATACTAGCTCCCTAAATATTTCCCATAAAAGTAGGTAGAAAATAAATGTCTATTATTAGGGATCTATGAGTATTTTAATTCATTTAATTTTGATATTTTTCTACATAGAAATGATAATTTTGTTAAAAGTTATTTATTTTTACTTTGTTTCTAGGTAACAAATTATACATGTAAAGTGCGTTTTATTCGTATTTTCAGTTTTCATTTAGATGTTACATCCCTGCTAATATTATCTAATTTTTTCTTATAGTAGTATCTTAAAGCCAAATATTTTTCCACGACCAGTCTTATCAAATGAACTTGATGCAGAAGATCGCAAATATGATCAGTTTTTACTTTAAAATAAATAGCACCTCCACCAAATTGTTTCATTAATGTGGACACTATTTTTGCATAATTATTTGGCGTCTTTTTGAAATCTTGATTGATATACTTCCGAATAACATTTTCTTGTCTTAACACACAGAATATACATCATGAGAGGCGTAAATAAGTCCATCTTCATCTCTCAGCTGGTTTTCGCAGCTTTTTCTTATTATATCTATCCACCTACTTCTTAAAATAGGATCATTAGGTATCCTGTAAAAAATATGAGTACAATTAAAAGTTTTATTGACATCGGCTTCACCACTCAAAACTGTCACAATTATTTTAACATACTAATTTTATTTATTTCTTTCTTTCTAATTATCTTTGTAATTATTGGAGCGGAGCGAAGCGAAGCTCCCATGGATCAGCTTCAATGGCGCAATGTCTGTTACGCCATAACTTCCAGAGTTCTTGACCGATTTTAATATTTTTTCTGTGGAATCGAATCAACAGGTTTAGGACCAGATTGTGACGGAGCCCGAATTTTGAAATTCGCAAAAATTCCCATCCAAACAAAAAAAAAATCTTTTTTTAGGTATTACGCTCCGCTCCAATATATGGTGCTAGCGTAGCTTTATGCTTAGCGACTGCATCGCCTAGTATCCAAATTCCTTAAACCGTGGATTATGATTAAACATTTTTGAAATTAACTAACGCTCTCATTGGAAATTTCAATTCAATGGACAGGCAACACTGCAAACATGTCGTTGCATCCTAAGACAAAATAACACTTTAGTAATTTAATTGTATCTTTAACGAAATGTTTATTTAAAGTTTACTCACCGATGGTAGGAAACTTTTTTAATTATTTTCAATCATCCTTTGTAATTCCTGCACACTTTAAGGGCGCAAATCGTCATTTTTAACTGTCACAAGTGACGTGCTTACCACACAACAGCCGTGTCGCCACTGAGCGGGCGGAACGAGCTTATGAGCCAACTGTTGGCTGATAAATTTTTTGGCGTTTAGACGCTCGAACTCTCCATCTAGACATGTTTATAATCAAAGATAATATCCCAGAAATCACGTATCACCATACATCAAACGAGCAAAAGTTTTGAACGTGGCAGGATCGCTGCCGTTGCACCAAACTGTCGTCAAAGAACAAACTGGGCCCTAATTCTCTATGACCACTTAGCGATTCCTTGCTTTGAAACCACGTCAATATCGTAATTTGTTTCGTCATTTGCAAAATTCGTATTCTCTATGCCATGATGATGAAAACCGTGTGGAATGAACGCGACATTAGCGCGATTAGAACTGTCAAAAATACCACGTTTGATAATCGCGCGGAATCATTGTGACTTGTTTGTGATTAGTTAATATTTTGGTGTTTTTGTGCGAAAATCAATAAAATAAACTTTCAAAAAGTTAAGTACGAATTGTGATTCATAGTAAACTAACACACGAGATATTAATATTAATCAATGTAGTGAATACATTAAAATTTAAGGTGTTGTTGGTTTATATTTTGTTGAGGTATTTTTCTGAATATCTTCATTCATGTAGAAGACGGGAAGTATGTTTGTAATAAAAATAGGCACGAATTCTATAATCTAAGTCAAAGAAAGCCATAAAAATAAATATAAAATTTATATAAATAAAAAACTAGGTATAATTTACTTACCTAGTGCTCATGACTTCAAACTGAAGCATAATTTTTTTTGTATAATATACCTTAAGTATCTTTGTATAACTATCACAGTAGAATGTTTAGTTTTATAGACTTTGTTGATTGCCTAATATAATATTTGTTAGCAGGATGTCAAGGGCTCAAAGGTAACTGCAACCTTACTCGTTTATTTGCTTGAATTTATGAAGGTCAACCAAGATGCAGAATCAGGACATGGTACTGGCCTTCAAGGAAAAATCGCATTAGAGCAGCAGTGGAAGACACTTTCGGAAACACTAAATGCCCTTGGAGGTCCAGTAAAAAAAGCAAAATTAATAGTTAATAAAAAGCATTTCATTTAAAACTGTCATATTTGTTTCATTTCATAAATATAAGAAATGCATGAAATTTTATTTACAAACATTCTCTTTGTAATTTATGACTTTAGTATTAGGCGAGATTTTAAATTGGTGGAAAGTACCTACTTACGTTTTAATATGTAATTTTCGATAATAAATAAAGAATCTTTTGTTAACACGGTAATAATTGTTTTGGCTAGTTTAAAATACCTTTCATAAATCTCACACAACCAACGACTTCATAATAAACGTTCAAAAATTACGTTTCATATTTTAGTCTAGTGTTTGTCAATTAATTATATTTAGAGCTATTGTCATATCCTTTATTGTTTAGAATCTTTTAACAATATAAAAAAAAACACAAATTAGATTAACAAAATAAGCCTAAAAACATTATTATTGTAGTTACTACATAATACATCAAATTCTCTAAACATCATTTCTGAATGCAGTTGTGAGTTCGTAATGGACCAAAGACAACTTGTCTTGAACCATACGGAATAGAGGCGTCTCGATTCCTTATCGTGACATGGTATAAACGAGACACGATATAGATGTGGTTTGCGCGCGGTACGATATAAGTGTGGAATCTAATGTGCCGTACAGAATTAGGGCCCTGTTAATTTGTATTAAGTGACAATGAAAAATCTATAAAAACGTCAACCACAACAGGGCCCTAATTCTCTATGACCACTTAGCGATTCCTTGCTTTGAAACCACGTCAATATCGTAATTTGTTACGTCATTTGCAAAATTCGTATTCTCTATGCCACGATGTTGAAAACCGTGTGGAATGAACGCGACATTAGCGCGATTAGAACTGTCAAAAATACCACGTTTGATAATCGCGCGGAATCATTGTGACTTGTTTGTGATTAGTTAATATTTTGGTGTTTTTGTGCGAAAATCATTAAAATAAACTTTCAAAAAGGTAAGTACGAATTGTTATTCATAGTAAACTAACACACGAGATATTAATATTAATCAATGTAGTGAATACATTAAAATTTAAGGTGTTGTTGGTTTATATTTTGTTGAGGTATTTTTCTGAATATCTTCATTCATGTAGAAGACAGGAAGTATGTTTGTAATAAAAAAAGGCACGAATTCTATAATCTAAGTCAAAGAAAGCCATTAAAATAAATACAAATTTATATAAATAAAAAACTAGGTATAATTTACCTAGTGCTCATGACTTCAAACTGAAACATAAATTTTTTGTATAATATACCTTTAGTATCTTTGTTTATATCACAGTAGAATGTTTAGTTTTATAGAGTTTGTTGATTGCCTAATATAACTTTGTTAGCAGGATGTCAAGGGCTCAAAGGTAACTGCAACCCGACTCGTTTATTTGCTTGAATTTATGAAGGTCAACTAAGATGCAGAATCAGTACATGGTACTGGCCTTCAAGGAAAAATCGCATTAGAGCAGCAGTGGAAGACACTTTCGGAAACCAGTAAAAAAAGCAAAAATAATAGTTAATAAAAAGCATTTCATTTCAAACTGTCATATTTGTTTCATTTCATAAATATAAGAAATGCATGAAATTTTGTTAACAAACATTCTCTTTGTAATTTATTACTTTAGTATTAGGCGAGATTTTAAATTGGTAGAAAGTACTTACGTTTTAATATGTAATTTTTCGATAATAAATAAAGAATCGTTTTTTAACATGGTAATAATTGTTTTGGCTAGTTAAAAATACCTTTCATAAATCTCACACAACCAACGACTTCATAATAAACGTTCAAAAATTACGTTTCATATTTTAGTCTTGTGTTTGTCAATTAATTATATTTAGAGCTACAATATTAGTGCCGTACAGAATTAGGGCCCAGGGCCCTAATTCTGTACGGCACATTAGATTCCACACTTATATCGTACCGCGCGCAAACCACATCTATATCGTGTCTCGTTTATACCATGTCACGATAAGGAATCGAGACGCCTCTATTCCGTATGGTTCAAGACAAGTTGTCTTTGGTCCATTACGAACTCACAACTGCATTCAGAAATGATGTTTAGAGAATTTGATGTATTATGTAGTAACTACAATAATAATGTTTTTAGGCTTATTTTGTTAATCTAATTTGTGTTTTTTTTTATATTGTTAAAAGATTCTAAACAATAAAGGATATGACAATAGCTCTAAATATAATTAATTGACAAACACTAGACTAAAATATGAAACGTAATTTTTGAACGTTTATTATGAAGTCGTTGGTTGTGTGAGATTTATGAAAGGTATTTTAAACTAGCCATAACAATTATACCCGTGTTAAAAAACGATTCTTTATTTATTATTGAAAAATTACATATTAAAACGTAAGTACTTTCTACCAATTTATAATCTCCCCTAATTATTAAGCAATAAATTACAAAGAGAATGTTTGTAAACAAAATTTTATGCATTTCTTATATTTATGAAATGAAACAAGTATGACAGTTTTTAGTCAAATGCTTTTTATTAATTATTATTTTTCCTTTTTTTTACTGGACCTCCAAGGGCATTTAGTGTTTCTGAAAGTGTCTTCCACTGCTGCTCTAATGCGATTTTTCTTAAAGGCCAGTACCATGTCCTGATTCTGCATCTTGGTTGACCTTCATAAATTCAACCAAATGAACGAGTTGGGTCGTAGTTATCTTAGCCCTATACATCCTGCTAACAAAGATTATATTAGGCAAGTAACAAAGTATATAAAACTAAACATTCTACTGTGATAGTTATACCAAGATACTAAAGGTATATTATACAATAATTTTATTCTTCAGTTTAAAGTCATGAGCACTAGTTATAAGATACCTACTTTAATATTGATTTAAAATTTGTTTTTTATTTTTATGGCTTTCTTTGACTTAGATTATAGAATTCGTAAATATTTACAAACATACTTCCCGTTTATTTAATACAAATGAATACCTATCAGTCTTCTACATGAATAAAGATGTTCAGAAAAATACCTAAACAAAATATAAACCAACAACACCTTAAATTTTAATATATTCACTACTACTATTGTTTAATATTAATATCTCATGTGTAAGTTTACTATGAATAGCAATTCGTACTTACCTTTTTGAAAATTTATTTTAATGATTTTCGCACAAAAACACCAAAACATTAACTAATCACAAACGAGTCACAATGATTCCGCGCGATTATCAAACGTGGTATTTTTGACAGTTCTAATCGCGCTAATGTCGCGTTCATACCACACGGTTTCATCATCGTTGCATAGAGAATACGAATTTTGCAAATGACGTAAGAAATTACGATTACGAATCGCTAAGTGGTCATAGAGAATTAGGGCCCAGTAATGTTTCGCACGGCGTGACGTAACTCTTTCTGGGCCCTAATTCTGTACGGCACATTAGATTCCACACTTATATCGTACCGCGCGCAAACCACATCTATATCGTGTCTCGTTTATACCATGTCACGATAAGGAATCGAGACGCCTCTATTCCGTATGGTTCAAGACAAGTTGTCTTTGGTCCATTACGAACTCACAACTGCATTCAGAAATGATGTTTAGAGAACTTGATGTATTATGTAGTAACTACAAAAATAATGTTTTTTAGGCTTATTTTGTTAATCTAATTTGTGTTTTTACGTTTTTTATATTGTTAAAAGATTCGAAACAATAAAGGATATGACAATAGCTCTAAATATAATTAATTGACAAACACTAGACTAAAATATGAAACTTAATTTTTGAACGTTTATTATGAAGTCGTTGGTTGTGTGAGATTTATGAAAGGTATTTTAAACTAGCCAAAACAATTATACCCGTGTTAAAAAACGATTCTTTATTTATTATCGAAAAATTACATATTAAAACGTAAGTACTTTCTACCAATTTATAATCTCCCCTAATTATTAAGCAATAAATTACATAGAGAATGTTTGTAAACAAAATTTTATGCATTTCTTATATTTATGAAATGAAACAAGTATGACAGTTTTTAGTCAAATGCTTTTTATTAATTATTATTTTTGCTTTTTTTTCACTGGACCTCCAAGGGCATTTAGTGTTTCCGAAAGTGTCTTCCACTGCTGCTCTAATGCGATTTTTCTTGAAGGCCAGTACCATGTCCTGATTCTGCATCTTGGTTGACCTTCATAAATTCAACCAAATGAACGAGTTGGGTCGTAGTTATCTTAACCCTATACATCCTGCTAACAAAGATTATATTAGGCAAGTAACAAAGTATATAAAACTAAACATTCTACTGTGATAGTTATACCAAGATACTAAAGGTATATTATACAATAATTTTATTCTTCAGTTTAAAGTCATGAGCACTAGTTATAAGATACCTACTTTAATATTGATTTAAAATTTGTTTTTTATTTTTATGGCTTTCTTTGACTTAGATTATAGAATTCGTAAATATTTACAAACATACTTCCCGTTTATTTAATACAAATGAATACCTATCAGTCTTCTACATGAATAAGATGTTCAGAAAAATACCTAAACAAAATATAAACCAACAACACCTTAAATTTTAATATATTCACTACTACTATTGTTTAATATTAATATCTCATGTGTAAGTTTACTATGAATAGCAATTCGTACCTACCTTTTTGAAAATTTATTTTTATGATTTTCGCACAAAAACAACAAAACATTAACTAATCACAAACGAGTCACAATGATTCCGCGCGATTATCAAACGTGGTATTTTTGACAGTTCTAATCGCGCTAATGTCGCGTTCATACCACACGGTTTCATCATCGTGGCATAGAGAATACGAATTTTGCAAATATCGTAAAAAATTACGATATTGACGTGGTTTCAAAGCAAGGAATCGCTTAGTGGTCATAGAGAATTAGGGCCCTGATTAGTGTTTACTGTCACGTGACCTAAGAATTATTTTCGCCGAATTTATTTTCTAAAAATAACAATAATCTTTAATTATTATGATAAATAGTTTTTGTTATCTCTTATATCATAATTAGAAACTGTAACCCATCCAATTTATTGTTAGTGGACACAAGCCTAATTTTCACAAATGCAACTGATGCAAGCATTTTCTGCTCTTTTTATTGGGTCCAGCTGAAAATCAGCGTTGTGGCTCAGAAGCTACAACACGAGCTGAGCTGATCGACCCTTTCAGTTGCTTCTGTATTTAGTTATAAGAAGTTTATTGTATTGTTGGCAATGTAAAATGCAGGCACTGAATAAATGATTACTTTACTAAAACTTAAAGTAATAGTGACCAGTTTTGTGAAACAGTCTCACAGAACAAAATTATCAAAAAGATATAAAAACCCTAGATGCTTTATAATACTATCTCTGGACGTCTGAAGTCGTATATCCATATGAAACCCTAAGCAATGTAAAATTTTATGACAATATTTCACTAAATATATATCTGCAAATTGCTCACAACCTTTGGTATCATTTCCTTGTTTTGTTTTGTCCAATTTTTGGGTTCTAATAACGTTTTCAAGGCAAGAGTAAGATACAAATTAATTTTTTAATAATAAACAAACTAATTTACTACTTTTAGCCATATTTTGCTCAAATATTTAAGTAACAACTGTTTTCTATTATTAGTGACCAAAAATTTACATAACTATCTTAACACAAGTTCAATTACTTTTTGTTTGCCAAAGATGTTTACTATTACACAGTCAGCATTCTACTGGTGTTTCACTGTTAATTTCACATTAACACAGAAAATTCATTGCTCAGTACGGAAATTGCGCGTTTATTTTTCCGTGCTAAGTGTGACTGTCGTCGATTAGCGTTACGTCTGAAAACAGGCTGGCTAATAGCAGCAATTTTTTAAACCACAGTAAATGGGTAAAGCTTAACAAGTGAGATTTAATAAAAAGACAAAGTTACATGCACATTAAACACTTGCACACCAGATAGAGTGGCAAAGGTATTAACTATGACTAAGGCTATGCACTAAGTGATATGGCATAAAATAAACTGTTGACACTTTTAATAAAAATGTTTCAATGATTATTTCAATTGTGTTTAATATTTATAATTATTACATATAGTTTTCCCATTTTAACAATAAGTAAATGCGAAAGTTTAGCCTTCTTTTCTTCCTAAATTTCTAGCTATAATACCTGAAAATTTCAGCAAGTTTCCGCTGCATTACACAATAGTATTATAATAACTTATATTTCTTCTTTATTGGGGAGGGTAGAATTTTTAAGCAACAATATTCAAGACATTAAAGGGTAGTTAAATGAAAGAAAGTTTGATAACACAAGATACTTTATTGTAAGCCTGTGCTCATTTTACTTAACACTTAACTTAAAGTGGTAGTCTGTCTACTTGAGGGGAATGAACCTGGAACTGTGTGTGGCACCAATGCCAGGCCTACCATGTTTGACTGGCTTGTATGTCACAGAGAACTCCCCAAGGTAGTGCCCAATCATCTCAGGTTTGATTTCAACCTAAAAATATTACATTGTTAACAAAGCATATATCAAACAATTTTATCCTATTAAGTAAGATTAATCATTAAAAAAAGTTAATTGATAGTTATTAATAGGTTATAATGGCCACAATATATCAATACAAAGGAAGGATAAAAAACAGGCTGGTAAGAGGCGAAATAGATTTTAATTAAATTATCCAACAGCTTTATATGATTCATAAACATCGATTACAGGTAATAGCAGCAAAAGAAACTAAACCGATTTGTTGCAGATGGCACGTCTGGTGTGCCATCACTTTCTTTTGCGTGTGGTGCTACCCACTGGAGCCGTGTCATTTTTAAATCGATGATAACTCATTCAAATTAGGTTTTAGGGAAATCTACCCAGAATAAAACTATTTTAATTTTTCACGTAAATCAAGCTCATATCCTTCGGATCAGCAACGAATCAGTTAAAGAATAGTGATATTTGACATTTTGCATTTTTTTTAAAAGCTCACTGTGATCTGATTCCTCCTCTTGCCATTGGGGTTTAGTGCAAAATATACTTAAGTGTGGGTTGTTGGTAAACCTACTTGTATGTTCATAAAAGAAAAATGTATATTCAGATGAAGATTTGGTATCTTAGTGAATATTAAGTTACCACTCCAACATTTTTAAATTTTTAACAAATCAGAACTAAAACACAAGTACATATTATCTTCTTTATAAACATATCTTTTTGTTACTTTTTGCAAATATACTTTACATATACTCATAAACAGTAGACAGTTACATTATTCATGCTTGGGTTATGTGTGAGTCCACAACCATAGTACATTAGCGAGGATTGAACTTAGTACACTTGAGTTAAGGCTAACATTTCAACCGACGGACTTTAAGCATACTTTGTCTTACAATATAAAGTAAATAAAAAAGAGGACAACACTCCAGTTAGAAATATAGATGACAAACCTAGATTTAGCCCATAATAGAGACATTACAAGCATAAACTAGTGTAAGATTTTTTTTGTTCAAAACATCACTTATAAAATAAAAAGATATTTTGTATATTTGTCTAATTACTAACCTGATTAAAAGTCTTCCCATTGTATATGCCCACAATAGATCCAACCATTTCAGGTACAATAATCATGTTGCGGAGATGAGTTTTGACAATCTCAGGCTTTTCATTTGGAGGAGCCTCCTGCTTCGCGCGGCGTAATTTTTTTACCAGTGCCATTGGCTTTCTCTTCAGTCCACGAGCGAACCGCCGGCGAGCACGAGCATGCATGAGCTCCATAAGTTGTTCACTGAAATTACACAGTAATGTCCATGATGCAGTAGCAAAAGTAACCTAGAATCCACGGGATTTAGAGAGTGTACTACTTGAGACTGGCCTTATTTTCACTATACTTACTTGGGCATATCAAGAAGCTGATCTAAATCAACACCTCGGAAGGTAAACTTCCTGAAGGTACGCTTCTTCTTAAGAGTTTCCTCAACCTGGAAATGTAAACATAGCTGTACTATACCCTTTCATGGAAATATCAGAGCGACTTCATTCATAAGAACACTATGTAGATTTACTCATTTTGACTTAATAAAGTGCATTATGATCAAGCCGACAAATTGAGATTATTATTAATTTACAAACCTCTGCCATGTTTCCTACTTATTTCACAGATCAAAAAGAAAAAGGGTTCCTCGCCACTCTACAAGGCAGAAACGTCAAAAGAAAGAGATAGATAAACATCAAAGTTGCCAACCGTAAATAATTTTTCCTCCTACTTTTGCAGCTGGACGTATTTCAAATATTGTACATATGTACATACATTAAACATTTATAATGTGATAAAATCGAAAATCGAAACCATTATCTTACAAGATTTAAATATATGAGGTTTTACAAAGCGATATTAAGTATTTTAATTTCACCAGTTAAAAAAATATCACTTAGTATTTTAAAAAATCGAAAATAATTAAAAAAATACTTTATTTGCGGAAAATGTTTTTCTTAAAATTTCTATATATTTTTTGTTAATAATAATACTTAATTCTTATATTCACACCAAATAACTTATCCCAAAGTAAACAAGTGAGGCTTGTGCTATGGATGGGTAACGAATAGACATACATATATGATATATAATATAAACATGTAATATTCATAAAATTATGTATAAATACCCATGACTCGAGTACATCGCTCGTGTTCATCACACAAACATCTGCCCCTTCTAGGATTCGAACCCAGGATCGTCGGTGCAAAAGGCAGGATCGCTGTCGTTGCACAAAGCGGTCGTCTTATTAGTTCTTTCACAACATTAATCAACGAAAGAAGCAAACAATAAACAGTTGGCAATCTTACACAGCAAGATACCCTAACTGACAAATTTTTGTTCTACCTTCTTAAAAGGGAATGCCAAGGAATCTTGAATCCATACAGCCTTGCTTATATTGACTTTTTCCTATAATAAAATGCTTTTGATTCTTCATATCTCCTTTACAGTACATTTTATAAATTTCGAAGAAGTGACTGCACTACTCAAAAGTTTTTAAGTTGCGCGGGATTAAATTTTTTCGTTACTTTTTCCATAAAGGAAGACAAAGGATGGAAAGTCCATACAACCTAGTATTTTACAAATTCTTCTTTGCATGACAACGAACGAGTGATGATGAGAACTAATTTATGAATGATGGTTAATCTATCAGTGATGAGTGATTGAAATTAACGCTTTCCATACGGTTCAGTAAGGGTGGAAAGACATACTATAACCTCCGCTGACCTCTTGTAAGACCGACGAAGTTCTATGTATTTACAGACCTCTATTTAAAGGGTAATAGAAGAAATTGAATGATATGTAAATAGCTCCGTTAGACTAAAAAAACGTAAATTGTTTTATATTTTTAAATTTGGGGTGGCAATAATATCTTATCATAAATAACCCTAAAATATTTAATATGAAATAGGATTTAAATCGTTGGTTTATAGACCCTATCATTTAAAAAAGTAATTTATGTCTCTTCCAAAAATACAAAAAAAAAATATGACAGTTTATAATAAAAATTAATTTAACTATGTGAATAGACCATAATATAATTTATTCTTAGTGTTAACTAACCCTCAACGGTCAACAATCTTTATTTTAAACGTCCTTGAAAATAATGAAGATGAAAGAGGAAAAATATTATGACAATTTATTCTCATACGTATCTATCCAAACGTTTGGTCCCCATATTAGAGTGAGATGCAATCATTCTGTAGTTGCTATTTCACTTTTACCGTTTTTCGTTTTAGCCAGTGCACATGCTACGTAGTATAATGTACTTATTAGTTCCACGATGTGTTTCTCTGTATAATACAAATGAAACTGATTCTGTTGAATAATTAAAAAAAATCGAAAAACAATTAATTTTTTACAAAACGTAAAAATGAATGTATAAATAAAAACGGGAAGTTTTAATAGTGAATGCAATAAAAATGAAATCTGGGATTTTTAATGCTGTTTTTTGCATTATCAGCAGATTTTTATTTTTTGGAACAGTATCGGATTAATAGTCCTTTAATAAACCCTCTCCGCCGAATCTTTGTCCATGTATAAACGTGGAGATATCCGCCGCGCCACAACAAATAGTACATGGACAAAGATTCGGCGGAGAGGGTTTATTAAAGGACTATAGGTATATATATGTATATCAAATACGGACGCTTTTTGTTTCAATAGGAAGTCCTATAGAACAAATGTTTAACTTTTTTATTTTTCGATTTTCTAAAACTCGGATTCTGTCACTATCTTATCTAGTCCTTAATGCATTGATTCGATTCCACTAAAAAAATATTAAAATCGGATAAGAACTCGGGAAGCTATGGCGTAACAGACATTTCGTCATTGAGGCTGATCCATGGGAGCTCCGCTCGCTTTGCTCGTTCTACTCCAATAACTAGGCGATGCAGTCGCTAAGCATAAAGCTACGCTAACACCATATATTGGAGCGGAGCGTAATACCTAAAAAAAGAAAAAAAAATTTTGTTTCGATGGGTATTTTTGCGAATTTCAAAATTCTGGCTCCGTCACTATCTGGTCCTAAGCCTGTTGATTCGAATCCACACAAAATATTAAAATCGGTTAAGGACTCGGGAAGTTATGGCGTAACAGAAATTGCGCCATTGAAGCCGATCCATGGGAGCTACGCTCCAATACTAGGCGATGCAGTCGTTAAGCATAAAGCTACGCTAGCACCATGTATTGGAGCGGAGCGTAATACTAAAAAAAGAAAAAAAATTTTTTTCAATGGGAATTTTTGCGATATTCAAAATTCGGGTCATTCGGTCTCCGTCACAATCTGGTCCTAAACCTGTTGATTCTATTCGACACAAAAAATATTAAAATCGGTTTAGAACTCGGGAAGTTATGACGTACCAACAGACATTGCCCCATTGAAGCTGATCCATGGGTTCACTTCGTTGGCTCACTTCGTTCGCTCCGCTCCAAAAAGGCAAAGAAAGTAAATGAATTCATATTAATTTGATAAAATATATTACGGTAATATAAAATATGATATTATTATTTATATTCTTTTTTTATTATTTATGATAGTTTACAAGTATACTGAATGCTATAGTGAGAAAGAAAGAGAGAGAGAGTAAATGTGTACTTGGCACTAAGGAGCGGGGAGTATATTACGCAAAGGAAATGTGACCCTTCACTTTTTGTTAACACGCATTGGCGGCAGCCGCTGACGCTATAGACAGGGAGCTAGGCCAGTTTCAAAATGGATTAGAAAGAAGAAACACTGTTATTACTATTTCTCCATCCAGTGCTGAATTTACATATTTGCCGCCCTAAAGCTATAAAATTTTTGCCGCCCCTACTGACCTTTAAAATTAGATTTACTGTTCACAATAACGTTAATTCCTTTTTTAAGGGAATAATCTAGTTTCAAGATTATTTTTACAACTTTTAGAATATATTTTTAAGCTAAGAAAAGCAAAGCTTTGTTTTTACTGCACTATCACTTACTTTTTTCTGTACCAATTTTCTGTCCGTATGGATTGAGGAGCCACGCCAGATTTAAAAGAGCAGCTCACCTCCTCATTTAGCAGCAAAGTAGCCGATTTAGCAGCACAAATTCTGGATTTTGCAGCAAAATGTATCACAAGTTATATCAACGCAAAGGGGGCTCCTCAATCTAAACATCAGAATTGAGGAGCCACCTAGAACTCGTTAAGTAATAGATAAATATTGTGTATCATTTAGCAGCAATTGTGTATAGTACGTACTAAAAATTTGGGTTCAGCAGTACTGGAATTCAAGAAAATACATTACTTTTAGTATGGCTCCTCAGTCTATTTATAAGAGGGTGAATTTTCATGAATGTGATCGGTCAATTAATATGTTCGTCATAGTTATCATTTAGCAGGTGTTGTGTTTGATTTTGCACTAAAAGAATAAAATAGTAAGATAGAGTGAATTTGGTAAATGAACGCATTTTATTTGGCTCCTCAATCCTGACGTTGTGCATATAAATAATTGATTGTACCCACTTGTAATTACAACGAAATCAAAAGCCAGACACACGAACATTTAGCAGAAATGTCTGCTAAATATATATGTATAGTTCAGCACTGTATCTATATCGGTGTTTGAAAAAGATATACTTTTCAATTTGCGTTATAAATGCGCTATGAAGAGTGACCATTTTATATTAATGAAACCAGGACAACTAATTTTTGAAATTTATATTTTCATAAGATAGGCAGGTTTTAGTTATTTAGCAGTCGATTTCGCTATAAGTTATAGAATGAATGAATGTTGGTTGGTCGGTGCTTATACGAATTTTAGAATCGTAGTCGTCGTAACAATACATCTCATCCTTCGTTATTGGGTAGTGACATTTGTAGTGGCCTATGCCAGTGTCGCTATTTACAGTTATAATGAATTCTATAGCGCCCATTAATTTATATGTTCTACCTGAAACCATTATATTCGGGTATTTCTCTCGCTCGAAACTTTTTACAACCATTCAGTTCAAATGAAACAATATTTGATAGAGTATATTTACACACTGTTTGGTTATTACAAAACGTACAGACAGTTTTTTCTTCTGTGATTAAAGTTGCATCTTCTAAATTTTGGATGCCGAAAACTGAAATTATATTCAGATTTAAAGGGATAAATGCGACCTGTCTGGATACTGGGGTAAATTGGCATGAATCATTGGTACACTTTTTAGTGAAAATTGCACTAAAACAATACTTCAAAGCTATGTGTTCAAAAATAAAGGTTTCATTACAAGCGAATTCACAATATTTTTTATTTGTTGTGTCAAAATACAGCACGCCAATTTGGGTTCTCATTCTGTGTAAATCACAGTCATTAGAATCAGGATCTGATAGAAGTTTAATATATTTTGGAATTAAATCCTCTGAGTATATTTTTAATGTTTCTCGAAAACTTCTACTTTGAATAGAGGTCATGCTTAACAAATAAATGACTGAATCAAAGCAATTGTACCCACTTGTAATTACAACGAAATCAAAAGCCAGACACGAACATTTAGCAGCAATGTCTGCTAAATATATATATATAGTTCAGCACTGTATCTACTTCGGTGTTTGAAAAAACAATATTTTTAGATATTCCATAAGAATTCACTGTGAAGTGTGACCAAATTTTGGGGGTACCTTTAAATAAATATTTCACTTACCTACCCACAAAAATATTTATTAAGTAACATAACATTCATTATTATCAAAATATATTATTCATCGCATCATAATTGTTGATTTGTGGGGATATTGATACGTGCTATATTGCAAGTGTATATTAAGTAACTGATAATTAATTGCAGTTCATTTCCTGTTTTCAATGTAAGTAGATACATTTTGTATCGATTAATTATTATTACTTAATTTACAGTGTGTTCGGGTTCCAAGTTTACACATTTGAAGGACAGAAACTACACGTAGTTTCTATTGAAGTGGATTTGAGATACACATGTTGCTTTGATTCAGTCATTTATTTGTTAAGCATGACCTCTATTCAAAGTAGAAGTTTTCGAGAAACATTAAAAATATACTCAGAGGATTTAATTCCAAAATATATTAAACTTCTATCAGATCCTGATTCTAATGACTGTGATTTACACAGAATGAGAACCCAAATTGGCGTGCTGTATTTTGACACAACAAATAAAAAATATTGTGAATTCGCTTGTAATGAAACCTTTATTTTTGAACACATAGCTTTGAAGTATTGTTTTAGTGCAATTTTCACTAAAAAGTGTACCAATGATTCATGCCAATTTACCCCAGTATCCAGACAGGTCGCATTTATCCCTTTAAATCTGAATATAATTTCAGTTTTCGGCATCCAAAATTTAGAAGATGCAACTTTAATCACAGAAGAAAAAACTGTCTGTACGTTTTGTAATAACCAAACAGTGTGTAAATATACTCTATCAAATATTGTTTCATTTGAACTGAATGGTTGTAAAAAGTTTCGAGCGAGAGAAATACCCGAATATAATGGTTTCAGGTAGAACATATAAATTAATGGGCGCTATAGAATTCATTATAACTGTAAATAGCGACACTGGCATAGGCCACTACAAATGTCACTACCCAATAACGAAGGATGAGATGTATTGTTACGACGACTACGATTCTAAAATTCGTATAAGCACCGACCAACCAACATTCATTCATTCTATAACTTATAGCGAAATCGACTGCTAAATAACTAAAACCTGCCTATCTTATGAAGTAGTAGTAGACTTAGTATTTTAAAAAATCGAAAATAATTAAAAAAATACTTTATTTGCGGAAAATGTTTTTCTTAAAATTTCTATATATTTTTTGTTAATAATAATACTTAATTCTTATATTCACACCAAATAACTTATCCCAAAGTAAACAAGTGAGGCTTGTGCTATGGATGGGTAACGAATAGACATACATATATGATATATAATATAAACATGTAATATTCATAAAATTATGTATAAATACCCATGACTCGAGTACATCGCTCGTGTTCATCACACAAACATCTGCCCCTTCTAGGATTCGAACCCAGGATCGTCGGTGCAAAAGGCAGGATCGCTGTCGTTGCACAAAGCGGTCGTCTTATTAGTTCTTTCACAACATTAATCAACGAAAGAAGCAAACAATAAACAGTTGGCAATCTTACACAGCAAGATACCCTAACTGACAAATTTTTGTTCTACCTTCTTAAAAGGGAATGCCAAGGAATCTTGAATCCATACAGCCTTGCTTATATTGACTTTTTCCTATAATAAAATGCTTTTGATTCTTCATATCTCCTTTACAGTACATTTTATAAATTTCGAAGAAGTGACTGCACTACTCAAAAGTTTTTAAGTTGCGCGGGATTAAATTTTTTCGTTACTTTTTCCATAAAGGAAGACAAAGGATGGAAAGTCCATACAACCTAGTATTTTACAAATTCTTCTTTGCATGACAACGAACGAGTGATGATGAGAACTAATTTATGAATGATGGTTAATCTATCAGTGATGAGTGATTGAAATTAACGCTTTCCATACGGTTCAGTAAGGGTGGAAAGACATACTATAACCTCCGCTGACCTCTTGTAAGACCGACGAAGTTCTATGTATTTACAGACCTCTATTTAAAGGGTAATAGAAGAAATTGAATGATATGTAAATAGCTCCGTTATACTAAAAAAACGTAAATTGTTTTATATTTTTAAATTTGGGGTGGCAATAATATCTTATCATAAATAACCCTAAAATATTTAATATGAAATAGGATTTAAATCGTTGGTTTATAGACCCTATCATTTAAAAAAGTAATTTATGTCTCTTCCAAAAATACAAAAAAAAAATATGACAGTTTATAATAAAAATTAATTTAACTATGTGAATAGACCATAATATAATTTATTCTTAGTGTTAACTAACCCTCAACGGTCAACAATCTTTATTTTAAACGTCCTTGAAAATAATGAAGATGAAAGAGGAAAAATATTATGACAATTTATTCTCATACGTATCTATCCAAACGTTTGGTCCCCATATTAGAGTGAGATGCAATCATTCTGTAGTTGCTATTTCACTTTTACCGTTTTTCGTTTTAGCCAGTGCACATGCTACGTAGTATAATGTACTTATTAGTTCCACGATGTGTTTCTCTGTATAATACAAATGAAACTGATTCTGTTGAATAATTAAAAAAAATCGAAAAACAATTAATTTTTTACAAAACGTAAAAATGAATGTATAAATAAAAACGGGAAGTTTTAATAGTGAATGCAATAAAAATGAAATCTGGGATTTTTAATGCTGTTTTTTGCATTATCAGCAGATTTTTATTTTTTGGAACAGTATCGGATTAATAGTCCTTTAATAAACCCTCTCCGCCGAATCTTTGTCCATGTATAAACGTGGAGATATCCGCCGCGCCACAACAAATAGTACATGGACAAAGATTCGGCGGAGAGGGTTTATTAAAGGACTATAGGTATATATATATATATCAAATACGGACGCTTTTTGTTTCAATAGGAAGTCCTATAGAACAAATGTTTAACTTTTTTATTTTTCGATTTTCTAAAACTCGGATTCTGTCACTATCTTATCTAGTCCTTAATGCATTGATTCGATTCCACTAAAAAAATATTAAAATCGGATAAGAACTCGGGAAGCTATGGCGTAACAGACATTTCGTCATTGAGGCTGATCCATGGGAGCTCCGCTCGCTTTGCTCGTTCTACTCCAATAACTAGGCGATGCAGTCGCTAAGCATAAAGCTACGCTAACACCATATATTGGAGCGGAGCGTAATACCTAAAAAAAGAAAAAAAAATTTTGTTTCGATGGGTATTTTTGCGAATTTCAAAATTCTGGCTCCGTCACTATCTGGTCCTAAGCCTGTTGATTCGAATCCACACAAAATATTAAAATCGGTTAAGGACTCGGGAAGTTATGGCGTAACAGAAATTGCGCCATTGAAGCCGATCCATGGGAGCTACGCTCCAATACTAGGCGATGCAGTCGTTAAGCATAAAGCTACGCTAGCACCATGTATTGGAGCGGAGCGTAATACTAAAAAAAGAAAAAAAAATTTTTTTCAATGGGAATTTTTGCGATATTCAAAATTCGGGTCATTCGGTCTCCGTCACAATCTGGTCCTAAACCTGTTGATTCTATTCGACACAAAAAATATTAAAATCGGTTTAGAACTCGGGAAGTTATGACGTACCAACAGACATTGCCCCATTGAAGCTGATCCATGGGTTCACTTCGTTGGCTCACTTCGTTCGCTCCGCTCCAAAAAGGCAAAGAAAGTAAATGAATTCATATTAATTTGATAAAATATATTACGGTAATATAAAATATGATATTATTATTTATATTCTTTTTTTATTATTTATGATAGTTTACAAGTATACTGAATGCTATAGTGAGAAAGAAAGAGAGAGAGAGTAAATGTGTACTTGGCACTAAGGAGCGGGGAGTATATTACGCAAAGGAAATGTGACCCTTCACTTTTTGTTAACACGCATTGGCGGCAGCCGCTGACGCTATAGACAGGGAGCTAGGCCAGTTTCAAAATGGATTAGAAAGAAGAAACACTGTTATTACTATTTCTCCATCCAGTGCTGAATTTACATATTTGCCGCCCTAAAGCTATAAAATTTTTGCCGCCCCTACTGACCTTTAAAATTAGATTTACTGTTCACAATAACGTTAATTCCTTTTTTAAGGGAATAATCTAGTTTCAAGATTATTTTTACAACTTTTAGAATATATTTTTAAGCTAAGAAAAGCAAAGCTTTGTTTTTACTGCACTATCACTTACTTTTTTCTGTACCAATTTTCTGTCCGTATGGATTGAGGAGCCACGCCAGATTTAAAAGAGCAGCTCACCTCCTCATTTAGCAGCAAAGTAGCCGATTTAGCAGCACAAATTCTGGATTTTGCAGCAAAATGTATCACAAGTTATATCAACGCAAAGGGGGCTCCTCAATCTAAACATCAGAATTGAGGAGCCACCTAGAACTCGTTAAGTAATAGATAAATATTGTGTATCATTTAGCAGCAATTGTGTATAGTACGTACTAAAAATTTGGGTTCAGCAGTACTGGAATTCAAGAAAATACATTACTTTTAGTATGGCTCCTCAGTCTATTTATAAGAGGGTGAATTTTCATGAATGTGATCGGTCAATTAATATGTTCGTCATAGTTATCATTTAGCAGGTGTTGTGTTTGATTTTGCACTAAAAGAATAAAATAGTAAGATAGAGTGAATTTGGTAAATGAACGCATTTTATTTGGCTCCTCAATCCTGACGTTGTGCATATAAATAATTGATTGTACCCACTTGTAATTACAACGAAATCAAAAGCCAGACACACGAACATTTAGCAGAAATGTCTGCTAAATATATATGTATAGTTCAGCACTGTATCTATATCGGTGTTTGAAAAAGATATACTTTTCAATTTGCGTTATAAATGCGCTATGAAGAGTGACCATTTTATATTAATGAAACCAGGACAACTAATTTTTGAAATTTATATTTTCATAAGATAGGCAGGTTTTAGTTATTTAGCAGTCGATTTCGCTATAAGTTATAGAATGAATGAATGTTGGTTGGTCGGTGCTTATACGAATTTTAGAATCGTAGTCGTCGTAACAATACATCTCATCCTTCGTTATTGGGTAGTGACATTTGTAGTGGCCTATGCCAGTGTCGCTATTTACAGTTATAATGAATTCTATAGCGCCCATTAATTTATATGTTCTACCTGAAACCATTATATTCGGGTATTTCTCTCGCTCGAAACTTTTTACAACCATTCAGTTCAAATGAAACAATATTTGATAGAGTATATTTACACACTGTTTGGTTATTACAAAACGTACAGACAGTTTTTTCTTCTGTGATTAAAGTTGCATCTTCTAAATTTTGGATGCCGAAAACTGAAATTATATTCAGATTTAAAGGGATAAATGCGACCTGTCTGGATACTGGGGTAAATTGGCATGAATCATTGGTACACTTTTTAGTGAAAATTGCACTAAAACAATACTTCAAAGCTATGTGTTCAAAAATAAAGGTTTCATTACAAGCGAATTCACAATATTTTTTATTTGTTGTGTCAAAATACAGCACGCCAATTTGGGTTCTCATTCTGTGTAAATCACAGTCATTAGAATCAGGATCTGATAGAAGTTTAATATATTTTGGAATTAAATCCTCTGAGTATATTTTTAATGTTTCTCGAAAACTTCTACTTTGAATAGAGGTCATGCTTAACAAATAAATGACTGAATCAAAGCAACATGTGTATCTCAAATCCACTTCAATAGAAACTACGTGTAGTTTCTGTCCTTCAAATGTGTAAACTTGGAACCCGAACACACTGTAAATTAAGTAATAATAATTAATCGATACAAAATGTATCTACTTACATTGAAAACAGGAAATGAACTGCAATTAATTATCAGTTACTTAATATACACTTGCAATATAGCACGTATCAATATCCCCACAAATCAACAATTATGATGCGATGAATAATATATTTTGATAATAATGAATGTTATGTTACTTAATAAATATTTTTGTGGGTAGGTAAGTGAAATATTTATTTAAAGGTACCCCCAAAATTTGGTCACACTTCACAGTGAATTCTTATGGAATATCTAAAAATATTGTTTTTTCAAACACCGAAGTAGATACAGTGCTGAACTATATATATATATTTAGCAGACATTGCTGCTAAATGTTCGTGTCTGGCTTTTGATTTCGTTGTAATTACAAGTGGGTACAATTGCTTTGATTCAGTCATTTATTTGTTAAGCATGACCTCTATTCAAAGTAGAAGTTTTCGAGAAACATTAAAAATATACTCAGAGGATTTAATTCCAAAATATATTAAACTTCTATCAGATCCTGATTCTAATGACTGTGATTTACACAGAATGAGAACCCAAATTGGCGTGCTGTATTTTGACACAACAAATAAAAAATATTGTTAATTCGCTTGTAATGAAACCTTTATTTTTGAACACATAGCTTTGAAGTATTGTTTTAGTGCAATTTTCACTAAAAAGTGTACCAATGATTCATGCCAATTTACCCCAGTATCCAGACAGGTCGCATTTATCCCTTTAAATCTGAATATAATTTCAGTTTTCGGCATCCAAAATTTAGAAGATGCAACTTTAATCACAGAAGAAAAAACTGTCTGTACGTTTTGTAATAACCAAACAGTGTGTAAATATACTCTATCAAATATTGTTTCATTTGAACTGAATGGTTGTAAAAAGTTTCGAGCGAGAGAAATACCCGAATATAATGGTTTCAGGTAGAACATATAAATTAATGGGCGCTATAGAATTCATTATAACTGTAAATAGCGACACTGGCATAGGCCACTACAAATGTCACTACCCAATAACGAAGGATGAGATGTATTGTTACGACGACTACGATTCTAAAATTCGTATAAGCACCGACCAACCAACATTCATTCATTCTATAACTTATAGCGAAATCGACTGCTAAATAACTAAAACCTGCCTATCTTATGAAAATATAAATTTCAAAAATTAGTTGTCCTGGTTTCATTAATATAAAATGGTCACTCTTCATAGCGCATTTATAACGCAAATTGAAAAGTATATCTTTTTCAAACACCGATATAGATACAGTGCTGAACTATACATATATATTTAGCAGACATTTCTGCTAAATGTTCGTGTGTCTGGCTTTTGATTTCGTTGTAATTACAAGTGGGTACAATCAATTATTTATAAGCACAACGTCAGGATTGAGGAGCCAAATAAAATGCGTTCATTTACCAAATTCACTCTATCTTACTATTTTATTCTTTTAGTGCAAAATCAAACACAACACCTGCTAAATGATAACTATGACGAACATATTAATTGACCGATCACATTAATGAAAATTCACCCTCTTATAAATAGACTGAGGAGCCATACTAAAGGTAATGTATTTTCTTGAATTCCAGTACTACTGAACCCAAATTTTTAGTAGGTACTATACACAATTGCTGCTAAATGACACACAATTTTCACAAATATTTATCTATTACTTAACGAGTTCTAGGTGGCTCCTCAATTCTGATGTTTAGATTGAGGAGCCACCTTTGCGTTGATATAACTTGTGATACATTTTGCTGCAAAATCCAGAATTTGTGCTGCTAAATCGGCTACTTTGCTGCTAAATGAGGGGGTGAGCTGCTCTTTAAAATCTGGCGTGGCTCCTCAATCCATACGGACATCCAATTTTTTGGGCCAATTTTGCCGCCCTAAGCTTTAGCTTTTTCAGCTTCTATGGTAAATCAGACTGACTCCATCGTTGCCGACAAAAACGAAAAAGAAGAACGTAATACGTAATAGTAATAACAGTGTTTCTTCTTCCAAGTCCATTTTGAAACTGGCCTAGTTCCCTGTCTATAGCGTCAGCGGCTGCCGCCAATGCGTGTCAACGGCTGCCGCCGACGCGTCGACGCTTGCCGCCAACGAGTGTCGACGACTGCAGTTGGCAACGTGCCGCCCGTGTATAAGAGCTCTAAGAGAGAATGTAAGCTTAAAGCTTTCAAAGCAATATCTTGATTCAACTTGATATTTTATGTTTTTTTCGGTCAAAACCTTGAAATTTCAAATAATCTAATTTTAAAATGGTATTATTCCATACCTGGTATGAAACCGCTTTAAAAACACTAAAAATAAAAAAATATACACACTGGGTTACTTTAGGAATTGACAATATGCTTACAATATAACATTATGCCTTAATAAGAGTGCATGGAAGGAAAATGAATAATACAAAATGTATAAATTTGTAATAACTTCACCAATTATATCACAGAAACAGATAAATTTGACAAAGAAGTGTAGTTAAGGAAACAGTCTCGGAACTGCTTTAATTTGCAAATAGTCATTGCTTATATTTAAAAAAGAAACAGACAAATTTTAATGAAAATTATAATAAAAAAATCATCTTCATTTATCCGCTTGATTGCTCCGTAGACTACTGTTGGTTGATACGACCGTTGAATTTTGTAGACTGGTAGTCTACGGGGCAATCAATTAGTTATTTAAATATTTCGATAAATACTTGAACCAAGGATTATTTCAGCTTGCATTCAGTATACTTTCATCAGTGGATCTTAATAATTTAGATAACCTTTTACCAATTAATTTTGGGTACATTTTTGTTTTAATCAAAAACTCTTTTGATTGATGTGTTACAGCTCCATTTTCTAATTGATAGTTACAAAGCACATGTAGTGGTTTTACAAGTTGTTCTCGGTAGGTTGAATCTCTTTCAAGCACTGACAAAGTTTCTGCAGCTGTTTCTAAAGTGCTTAAACATCCTTCTGTAGGTTGAGTTCTAATAATGTACCTGCTTGTATTATTTGTCAAAAGCTTAACTTGTTTCAAAGTATGCAGTATTGGACTTGAGGCATATATTGCCTTTGCTTGAGGCCAAGTCCCATCAAGCAAAACAATGTTGTAAGTACTATCAATAACTTCTAAATCTCTTATATCTATCGCTGTTTTACTTGGATAAAGAAGTACTGTGTTAAATTGTGCCAAAATATTTTCTAAATTCTCATGTCTTGGTTGGGGAAATTTTTTTCCTTTGAAAATAAGGCACTTATTTTCTGCTAAACCCAACTGTAACATTGGTGCTGTCCTCAGACATCGTTTTTCCTCAGCTGGATGCTGTAATAAAATCACTGTGCTTTGAGGACTGAGACGTTTTGGAGGTAATGCTAAACACCAGCACACAACTATGGGTCTCCTGAAATACAACACAGGCATGGAGGTTTAACTTTTATAGGATTCAAACATTGTAGCGAATTATTGTTCTTGCTACTTACTTGCAGTTATTACAAAGTTCGCGCTTAACAGGTGGATCTGCCGGAATGTTAGACAAATCTTCCCACACATCTTCTACATACATAATTTTGGGAACGCAAGATCCAGTAATATTAAGAAAACATTAACATAACCAATAATATTTCCTCACTTCATACTATTTCTTGTACTTAAAATAATCTATTAAGATTAGAATTATGAAAATCGTTCTAGTGTATAATATAGATAGAAAATTATATGAAACATTTTTATCATACAAGAATAAACGAGAATAGATTTAAGTGAATGAAATGAACACTTAAAATAAATAATACTATAGTATAGTCTATCTACGTCTATGTCAGACATCGACCATACCAAAGAGTATGTAGAGCTCTGAGGTAGAGCTGTAACAAACCGTATGTATTCGGTAATCGGTACTGAGTAACGGGTGCGCTATCTATTACCGAGTAACGAAACGTTACACACCAATGCATTTCGTTACTCGCATTTTTCGTATTATGGGTACCTACACTATTTCAGTTTACGCAGTTACGTATGCGCGCGCTTTTTCAGTGAATTTATAGAAGTACGTTACAAAGAACGATGTTTGTTTATTAAGTAAAGTATAATGTGGAAATTCGTCGTCTAAGTTTTTTAACGGTTATTAAAGGTATTGTGTGTGTAGACAAAGTTTGAGATTATAACAGAAACAAGGTAAGAAAGCATTTTTTACAAATTAAAAATATGTATATTTTTGTTTTTATTATCGCGTATTTTCACGTTTTTTTTTTCTTATCTTAAAAGAGATTTAATTGTTTCTTGGTTAAAAAAGCTGTTGATTATCAAAACTCTGGTTCAAAATACAGAAAAGTGAAAAAAATTACCTGACACAGCTTGGTATGTAATGTATAAGTATGTTTTCTACAAATCACGAATGTTGCGACGCCGCGACGTCATACTGTACGCGTACGTAAACGATTCGATTCGTTGTTCTAATATAAATAACATGGCATGTTATAAGGTAACTGAAATAACGAGTAACGATATGATATTAACGAGTACTCATTGTTATAGTAACGAATACATACGGGTGCGCTTTTTTCGTTACTTTTACACCTCTAAGAGTATGTAATCACTACGGAACACACCACCGTAGTAATAAATTAATAATAGAAGTAGTAGCTAATATAACGTATAGCTCTTAAAAATAACGGCTTTCAAAAATAACGAATACATATTATATTTCTTTACAATCGATAGAGCTGTAGGTTATAAGTTATATAAAAATAAGATAGCTATATTAGTTTTAAACGCGTTGTATATGATCGGCGAACGAGAGAATGAATGGGGGATTTCAAAAAGCTTTATTATTTATAAGTTATCAGTGTGACGTGCAAGTGCTGTAGGCTATTCGATGCAAGAAGCTGATTCTTGTTATTCGCGAAGTCTTAGATTTTGTTAAAATTGTGACTTCTAGCTAAACCATCCGTAAAAATAGAATAGGATAGGATAGTAGAGAGGAGAGAAGAGGACGGGATGGGATTGTAAAGACAGGAGAGGAGTCTTTATTTGCTTTAGAAAAAGACATAGTACACTACAATAATAGCATGCAAATATATCATAAGTAAACACAATAGGAAGGGAAGAGATACAGAAAATAAAATGCAATAAAGTTACCAATAGACGGATAAAAGATGGCGTTATTTTGCTCATGAATATATCGATGTGGTTAGAGCTGCATTACTGCTCTTAGGAAAAAAGTTAAAGGTTAAAAACGCAATAGTTTTATGGATTTTACGTTCGTTGAGGTTATAGAACTTGAAGAAATTGAATGACGATTTAAAACGTGGTGCAGACTGGTCGCGAGAGAATGGGCTTTTGCTTAATCCCTCTAAATCCAAATTCATGCTGTTGGGTACCAAAGCTCAAATTAGCAAAATGATAAGTTGTGGGCACGCTGTGACTATTGGTGACCAGGCGGTAGAAAGGGTACAGGAGGCGCGTAATCTCGGAGTTATCTTCGACGGCTTACTGCGATTTGAGACTCATGTTTTGAATGTGGTTAGGAGCTGCATGTACCGCTTGAAAATTCTTTATAGGATTCGGAATTTTCTAACTGAGAGTGCTCGTGTCATACTTTGCGAGTCTCTAATACTCTCAAAACTCAATTACGGCGATGTCGTGATCGGTCCTTGCTTATTGTCTAGAACGCAGCATCCGCCTCCGTTGAGAGATTGTCTAGTTTGTCAGAAAAAAACTCAAGTGCCACCTATTACAACTACAGCAACTTGGTGTCGCCTATTGGAGCCACGGTGTTTTCTCTTTCTGTTTTTTCTTTCCATAATATCTACTTAAACTACCCATTCCAATTTAAGCCGTATTATATTGGTTTATTTACATTTATATTACCTCTTACTGACCTTACTATTTTTTTATTGTTTTTTTTACATTCTATACCTATTAAAGATATATTGTTATCATCTAATTTTCTCGAGCAATTCATATTTTATTTCCTTTTTTTCTAACTCCTCTCTCTTATTTAATAGCACATATATAGCTTTAGTTATTGTTCTGAGTATATGACACTGACTCGCGTTGTTTCATATCACTTGCGCCCCCATCAGCCAGGGTGATGGCTGAGAATCGGTGCTTCACCTATTCCCAGGTGATTTTTTTTTTTGCATCGAGCCTTGACCCTATTCCTGCTGCTGCACACAGGTACCTGCCAAAGTTGGTTGTGTCATGAAATTATTTATTTCATTTTGTAATTTTTTTTGATTATATAATATCAATGTATAATGTGTGTACAACCGGAATTAATGTATCTATCTATCATTAACTATATTAGAACTCTTAGAATTGAAAACTGGGCTTTAAAGTTTTTTCATTTTCATTTTCATTAAGGGGTTAAAAACCCTAATAAACTATTATAGCTTAGCTTTATCGTGTTTTAAGAAGTAGCCGTTATGAACACCTCTAAGTGTTGTCCTTTTCAGGACAGGCGAAGGTCTCCCATACTACTATTTCTAGCGTAATTTCTTTTATTAGGCTGTATAAATACACATCAATATACTGGCCATTCCTAATAAAAGCATGAATCCGTCGCCATTTTGTACTAGTTAAAGTGAAAGAAAGTGTGACGTATCTTGCCGGTCATTTTCCCTCTCTCTAACTCCCAAACTATTTTAAATATATCGCTGATAACTGACGTCAACGTGTTGGCCAGCATATTGCAGAACAAATCAACAGCATGGCGTCGATTCGGGACATCATCAACACTTGGCAGTATATTGATGTATGTTTCGGAACACAACCTTAATTAGATGATGATGAGAGCCGATCCTTGAATGAAAGATGATCAATAAATGGTGAATAAGCAGTGAAATATCCCTTTCCCTCATTAAATGTTTGTGGGGTTTTACTGAAACCTCCCCGTGGACTTCTTGAGAGCAGGAAAAAACAACTTCCACTACTTTGCCTCATTAGCCAACACTCTTGCATGTTCACAAATACTAAGTAGTTAATAACCCACTATTATTACGCACATTAGTGCGTAAGACATTAGTCTACCACAATATAGATTTTAACAATAAAATAAATCCACATAAGTGACGCTTTCCGTTCCCGCCAAAAAGTCCACCATCATAAAGAACATTTTATACCACACATTAACTATAATATAACGTCAGTATCACAGACTACACTGAAACCAAGTGTAATAAGGAACTTAAAAGGTTTGGTTCCGAAATATCCATCAGTATACTGGCCAGTGGTAATGACGTCATGAATCGACGCCATGCTGTTGATTTGTTCCGTAATATACTGACCAGAGCGTTGCCGTCAGAAATCGACGCCATATTTAAAATAGTGTGAGAGCGAAAGAGAGAGGAAATGCCTTTAAAATACATCACACTTTCTTTCACTTTGAGCAGTACAAAATGGTAACGGATTCATGACATGATTACGACAGCCTAGTACAACGGGAACCTTATCTTTGTTAAAATAATTTATAATAATAATACATTTTATTTGGATTAAATATATATTAAAAGCCATATTTAATAAGCGGGTGAAAATAAAGATTTTTGGCCTGGCAAAGTTTTGACACATTAGTATGGTAAAGTACTGCTTTACCTACGGTAACTGCGGTAACTACGTACGCTTGTGCAAAACGAACACAGCATGTAGTTATAGGCAGAGACAACACGTCTAATACCTATTTGATTAAACCTACCTACATACCGTTGTCCTACATAGCGTAGTCCTGCTCTCTGGAGACCCTCTGGTGACTCAACCCTATGTTAGGGCGTCACAGCCACATGTCACTTTGTAACAAGCGAACGCTCTACAAGGTTTGCTTTCGACCGGTGATAACCTACGCGTCTCCGATCTTCTCACATGCAAAGGCATCAGTCCTATATAAATTACAGGTGATCCAAAACACCTTCCTACGTAGGGCTTCAAATGCTCCCTGGTATGTCCGAAACTTACTCGGAGACTTTAAACTTCTTATTATCCAACGATTCTTCATGAGGGTCTATGAACGTTTTTACAAAACGGCAGAGAGCCACACCAATCCACTTATCCGAAGCGCATTCGACTACACACCTTCCATTTTCTGAAATTTAGACGACCTAAATCTATCCTGACAGATCAACCTAATCAACTCTCGGCTAACCTAACCTTAGGGGCACAGGAATCCGAATCGAATCACGACAGACGCTTCAGGTCTACCCAGTCCTCTCAATTGTCGACTGACCCCCCTTCTGGGAGCCAGCCGACCTAAATTTTCTTCGTCACGACCGTCCCACCCACCTTCTGGGAGCCGGTGGAAATTTCTATGCGCATCCTTACCTAGGTGAGTAGAGCTTGCGTCGCCCTTCTCCAGAGAGGCGGTCGCCTCAGATGAAGGCTTCTTACCTTTCCCGGGTAAAAGCCAACCTCAGGTGGTGTTTAATCAGTACGAGTCTAACATAACTTCGAAGCCGGGCCGGAGTATCCATGCAGGATTCACCACCTCCCTCCTCCGCATCCGGGGGGGTGCCCAAGGTGCCAGGGTCACAAAAAATTACATACATTCCTTTTCAATTAACTACTAGGTTATAGAAGCTTTTCTCTAAAATAATGAAAATGATAAACGAACAATGTTATGACAATTCCCATATGTGCACAAACCTTTAATACTGAGACACAATCAACTGTGGTTGCTATTTCTCTCGGAATCGGACCCGTTTTTTTTTATATTATTGCACATTGACTTAGTTTATAATAGCTCCATGAAAAAAAAAAAAACGGGTTGCACTCCGGGAGTGCCGGCAGAAGTGAAAACATGAACATTGATGTTGTGCATTTTTGATATTTTGGAATGGTTAGGGAATAATTTCGCACGAACTACTTTAATTATCAGTATAAAAGCACTATTATTTTTGTGGTAAAATGCAATATTCATTAATTGCGCTATCGTACACAAACATGACAACAAACACACAGGCACACTCGTGCAAGTGCCATGAGCCGTCTTACGAATTTTCGATCAGGTCACGTGTCCTGACGCGAGTTTAACACTTTATACCCATCCTAAAAAGCGCACAACGTCACTAAAGAAGTTTTCACTTCAAAAAAAGGAATCAAGTCAATAAAATTTTAATTCACTATAATAAAAAAAAATCTCAAGAATAATCACCCTGAGTTGTTTGTTCTTAATTTCATATTTATGAGTAAGGCACCCGTGTAGTGGTACAATTGGCATATTTGTTATAAAACAAAATATGGTAACACTATAGTATACAAAAGCACTACAACAATGTTTTTATTAATTCTATTAACACTTTAGTTTTGTTTTTTTTACCACAATACCATAGCAGCAAGACAAGTCAAATGAAATATTTAAATAAATAAATTTTCCGTTTAATATTCATTTATAAAATAAATATAAAAAACTCTCAATCTCGTCTGTCGCGAGGGCACGAACGAATGCCCATGCAAAGACTGCGTATAGCATGCAGCGCTCTCGCATACCTATACACTCTGACTATACATATAGGTATGTAATGTCGTCTGTCGCGAGAGCACGAACGAATGCCCATGCAAAGAGCGCGTATAGTATACATATATTATAAGAATACACGCGGAGTATATCTGTGTAAAATCTCATCTGTCGCGAGAACGGCTGAAAATGCTCACCCACAAAAGTGCCCAACGCGCCATAAGAAGTTTTCACTTCAAAAACACTGCGTTAGTTTCATAGTTGGTTCCCTTTTCTGGACGATGCTCTGTTCTATGTATAAATACCTCAAAGTTATTTACTCTTCGTCTCTAGAGAAAGTCTTTTAGAGATTTCATTTTTACTGCCACCTTGCGTGCTATAGATGACTAACAATGAAACATCAAAATCACAAGTGCAAAATGCTTTAGTTATTGTGAAATAGATGGCAGCACTGTATTTATGTTTGTCTTGTGGCTTTTAAGATTTTTTTATATAATAAGTTGTGCAGATTTGCGCTACTAAAATATTTTTTAATTAGTATTGCAATTAAATTGCATTTTTGGAAGTATGGATAGTAAAATCCTACATTTTAAGTTAGAAGCGGTGTAAGTAATGACGCCATTTTGCGCGGCGAATTATACATATAACTATTTATGAAAATATTGTTTTATATCATGCATCCCGCTCTTGTACTGACTGCTTTTATGCGAGGAAAAGAATAAGATATAAAATTCACTGACTTTCTCTTTGAGGTATGTTTAAGTGTATATAGTATGACTGAGAATTTTTAAACGAATGATTTGTAAACATGGAGGCCGAGTATCATGTTATAGTGAAATAATTTCTGATTTGTGTAATGCTTATTGTGTTGTTCGACTTGGTTAGTATATATATTAAACTATAGAGTGTTAATTGTTATTTATACGCAATCTGATCGTCAATAAACCGTGGTTACATTTGGTAAAATGCAAACGTATGCACTTATTTGGCGCCAATGTCTCGTAGACCGTTATGCTTGCCAATAAAGTCGTAATTGTTGCAAGAAATGTTCATTGCGTGCATTTTCTACATCCATAATCTGCTGGAGGAATAAGAAGTTACCCTCAGCCGATACCACGAAGCTGTCCTACCGCGACACAAACTGGTCTCTAGTGTCGTCAAATCTGTCATTGTAATAGATTCCAAAATAATCCATGGAGTTACATAAAAATATCAGTGTATTATTTAATGTCTAAGTTGATTTTCGTGGTTTTCCAGGTTCCTACATAGTTTGTGGAAATCTTGTTAATGAAATGAAGACAACATTACACTTCGAAACATCTTGACCAACCTTGAAGTGAGTATCTACCTATGGGATAGGTTTCGAATAATATATTTACCTATTTGAATCAAATAGTTTGTGCCTTGTATCACAATTAAGCAGTCATATGTTAAACTTTTTTGTTTTATATGTTGTGGCTAGAACACACCAATATTCTAAGGGGCTTTTGTATTTAAGTCTTATTTATAATGCAAATGTTGAATTTATTTCAGCAATGGGCACGGAGTTGCCAAAAACTCAAGACTCTAGTGGTGACTCGGATTCTAATAGTGATACTGAGGTTAGTTTAAAAAAAAAACATATTTACTGTGTAGTGTTGTCATATAGCGGAATGATTTTATTTAATTTGGAATGCATATAAACAGTTATTTGTAACAGAAAATGTTACTGTGGTAGACATTAATTTGGATTTATTCAACTTATACACTTTATTACAAGAGAAAGTTTTACATAACTATATTTGCCTAAAACATAGTTGTAAAGAATGACTGAAACCTTGTGAAGTGCATATTTACTGAAGTAAGAGCATATGTTATAAAACTGCTTTAGTAATTAGTTTTAATAATAAAAATATAAAGATATTGTGATAACATCAATGATTTTTCATAATCATCCTAATTAAAATGATAACTTTCTTTGGTAGAAATTGTTTAGAGTGACATGCAAATTAAATATTCATTTTAAATTTGTTTTTACATTAAAATCTATATAAGCATAATAATTCCTTTGTTATAAAATTTATAGTCTTTCTATTCTATCTAAAACAAACCACTGAATAAATGATTGTCTTTATTATATTACCATGTTTATAGGAAAGGGTGGTATTGTCCCAAGCAAATAAGTTGAACATGATTTTGAAATCACGTGACATGTGCAGTAGTGAATAATGTACCCAAACTTGCTACTGCGCATGTCTCGTGATTTCAAAAGCATGTGCAACTTATTTGCCGGAGACTATATGCCACTTGTCCAAGAAATTAGTCCAAGCCACATTGGATAAAGTTCCTGGATGCACACTAGTAACTAGTTGTATGAATCACATTATCATCTTATTGGTTTTAATAATGTCAAACTTTTCATAAAGAATAATGTCTGTCAGTATCAGCATTGCTTATTGTCGATGAAGTGAAGTTCGAAAATAACTCATAAAATGTCAGTCAGGAGGTATTGGCATTTTGCTTTGCTTTGATTTGCAATTTGTCAAAGATTGTATCAGTCATCAAAAACTGAATAAGTGGCATACCACCCTAAAGTATGCAGATAACAAAAATATATGTATAGGCAGAAATCCTATTGGATCTCAAAGCAAAATAAAATACTTAAAACATGAATGATTTATTAAATATTCTATTTTTCTTATGACCAATTTTTTATATCTATAATTAATTTACAGAATAGTGAGCATTAATTTATTTGATAGTGAAAAAGCCACTACGTAGGCCAAAATTAAGATTTCCTTCAGGTTGTCTTGTTAATATAAGCTAAAGCTTAGTAACTTTGGACATAGGATTTGCTAAATAGCTTTGTTAGGTGTAGTATTTGGGTGTCACTTAAGAATCAATTGTCTATATTTCACTGAGCTCTACAAGTTCAATCTGTGGGATATATGTAATATTGCTTTTTGCATAATATTGTCAAATAGTCTTTCCAGATTATTTGACAATATTATGTAATAACATGGTTTAGTTACGTTAAAAGTACACATTCCATAGTTCCCCTTTTTAAGTTGTATAGTGTTCAATTGTATAATATAATAAAAGACAACAGAGATGCAAGGACTTTCCAATATAAAGCATTTATTGTTAAAATATTTTATAATGCAGCAACACCGGGTTGGCATGGCAGCATTGAGCCTCTGTGTTGCCCATTCACTATTGATCATAAAATCAGATACACTTACAAGATATGTTCGGTTTTTATATCTAAATATTTTTTTTTATTAAACAATACTTTACAAAAAAAAAAAACAAAAAACCTATCCTTAATAATTAAGTATTGATTATGCATTATTTTGTTCTTTTTGTTGGTTTATAATCTTATATATAAGATGACATAATCTTATGTATAAGATTATAAAAAAATCTAATAATTACTTTGGTTTAAAGCCCAATAATTTAACATATTATAATAGTAACTAAAAATGTATAGCTAGTAGAAATTAGATAGTAGAAGATATAAAAGTACCTTCTAAAATTATAATAAAATAACTATACAATCATTCAATAAAATATCAGATGTCTCCTTTACGCAGTCAGGCATAATGAATTGTGTCTTAGCATATTCCCAATGAAAAAGTTACTAATGCAGTTTATGATAAGTTTGTATGCCGTAAACGCCAAACGGTATATGTGCGTACGGAAAATACTTAAATAGTTATGTACATTTCAAAATCCAGAATGCAGTATGGTCATTGTTTCATTCATCCATCCCATCCATATGCACTTCTGTCTTCAAATGTTCATGAATGAAACCATATTATTACTATATAAAACTGTTAAATATCACTGACAAAAATCATATTTTTTTTTATTCGTTTAATTCACTCAAAAGTTCTTGATTAGATTTTAAGTATAATTTTCATAATTTTTCACATTATTTATTTTCTTTCCAGTGTAGAGGTTTTTTTTAGTTAAAGTTTTGACACAACATAGTTCACAGCCTTTCTTAAAATAACTGAAAAAGGTTGGGCTGGAAATGATTTTACATAATCATTGATTACCATCACTTTGATGAGTTTACCAATGTTTTAATTGTGCTAAAAAATTAAATAAATATCAATCTTAAAATAATTAATTACAACATAAAACAAACACAAAAACAGTAGAGGGTTGTAATAAATAGAAACCAACATGAAACATGACTGTTGGTATTTTGCAGGGAAGAATTTCTTCTAACCATTCTGGATATGTTTTTCTTGATTTGTTATTTTTATCATTTCTATGCTGACGGCATCCGAATTTATACTCAAGCAACGGCCAGCAAATAAACTCAGTGATCGCATTGCTAAATGAACTGCAATATACCAAATTATTAGAGCATGATCGACTGATATCAGTGTATCACACTAAATTGAGGGCCGTCATTAAGGGATGCTTTAGGATGTTTGCAAATATTGATTATAGTTTTCTATCGTCTGTCATATATTTTACTTATTCTTTTCCTTCGGGCTTAAGCGTTAAATCCTTGCCCTTTTGTGACTCTATGCTATTCTACCGCATAGGTTGCTGAGTCGTGGAGTTCATCTCTCCATACTTAAACTGCTTCCTACCCACTAAGGCTGTCACATTTTTCACATATTCACTCTTTATTTTATATTTAGCTTTAGTAAATTAATCCTTATCTCTGCTTATAGGTTTTAGCCTAATTGGATATCTATCCTTCAACAGATGCTGCTGCATACATTTCTCTATACTCTTCGATCTATATTCTCTAAAATACTTGGAATGTAAATCACAATATCCTAAGGAAATGCATGCTATTTCTTTTGCAATGTATTTGATCATAGAGTCAAAGTGCTACAATAGTTAAGCATTTAAAAAGTACAGGTGTTAAACCAAAACTACTGATAATAAACTGTGCGAACTGGTAGTTTCACTTTCTTTAGAAAAAAATCGCCTTTAAATTGTATGTATGTATTAGTATCGTTGTGTACGTGAATCTTTTAAATCATAGTATTTTTTTACAATGTCTCTCTCCTCTGTCAAATTCTAGTGTTTAAAATGGCTGGTCACCATAACTGCTGAGTTGAAAGAATACAAAACATCCTGATGCAAAACTGTGCCTAGAAATTTAATAAATCACCTATGTTAAATGAACTTTCGAATATATTCTAGTGATATTTTGTTTAAGATTTAAAAATGTAGCAGTTAAATGTTAAAGATAAAATTACAAAAAAATAAAATCTTTTTAAAATGATTTTGATTAGTGTGCTGTGTTTTTTATTCCACAGAGCAATTTTTTTCACTTCTAATGCGTTAGTATGAACACAAGCGCACGTCCTTATCATGTCTGTACCGATTCAAGCGCGAGACTGAATTTATATAGGTATTCAAAGGTAGAACTTTGAACCTCTACATAAATTCATTGTCTAGCTGTTTGACTCGCGCGTCGACGGCGAGTTTAAAAAACTTAATGTGCATAAGCTCTTAGATTAACGATTTAGTGCATAACTATGCATAATTCAGAGACCTGAGTGTAAATTTTAAAAATGTGTAAATATTACTATTCTGTTTCAGTTTATATTTGTATAATAGACCTTAACGCAAAAGAAATAAGGTCTGAACTTAAAGTCTAAACTGAGATGCGATGGTAACGTTTGCATATTTAAAAACTTAGACTCAGGCTTCTGAACATTATTGATAAAATTAAATAAATTATTCCACAGCAGAGCAGCTCTAGCAACTCATCTGGGAGCGATTGGGAGTGCTCTGATACAAAACAGGGCTCTATTCATAAACCACACTTTTCTGTTACTTCATCTGAAACTGGATTAAAGCTTAAAATAGCAGCCATTCCACCGCGAAAAATTTCTGCTAAGAAGAAATCCAAACCAATAGTAAAAAAAAAAGCTATTGAAATCACTCCTAAAACTCCTAAAACAACCAAGGACAAGCCGACAGTGAAGAAAAAAGTGAAATCACAACTAACATCAAGTTCCAGTTCAGATTCATGTAGTAAATGTTCCTCTGATTCATCAAGTGACGATGACTTGCCTTTAAAGGCTGTTTCAAAATCTCTGCAACCCAAAGGGTCACCTCTAAAAACGTCACCTAAGAACGCCAAGAATAACGCTTCTAAGAGCGATAGTGATGACGATAAAAAGCTTGATACTAAAGATAATGCGTCCAAACTTAGTAAAGACAAAAAAAATATTGTAAAAACAAGTAGCCCTATTGTGAAAAAGACTAAAAGTGATGAAGTAAGCAATGATGTGACAGTGAAAAGAGGAAGAGGACGACCTAGGACTAAGGTAAGTGAAATAATCTTTTACTATAATTAATATTTAAGTAGGTATTTGAAAATGTCGTTGCGACCTTCATTATTGGTTCCCTGTTGGCAAATAAAAGCAATTAATAATTATTTTTATGTAAACCACCAACTACTTCGACGGACATCACAGTGTCTCGTACAGAGATTGTAAGATTGCAGTGCACCCTATACAAGGAAAAAGGTGTGATTTAAATGTAAAAAAATAACAAAAACAGCATTTTAGTATAAGTAAAGAGCAAGTTTTATTTTTTATATTTCAACAATTGTCATAAATGCCCCTAACATGCCCATTGCAGCGACATCATATCCATGTAATAATTGCTCAAACATTTTTATATTATTACTTCAAAATTATTAAAACAAAAAAAATATCGTCTTATACGTCATTGATGATTATCTATCAGTAACACTAGAACACTAGATTAGTCTTCAACTTTTATTGTTTTTAAGTTATTTAAAGATAGCCTTTTGATTTTATTTTTCATCATTTGGCGTAAGGCTATATGTACACTGCGTTTTTTTTTAATCCATAGCTTTTTTGCATGTCTAATTGTAGCGATACAAACGCGCGTTATCATCATGTCTGTACAGATTCAAGTTCGAGACTGAATCATGCAGGTATTCAAAGGTAGAACATTGAACTAGGTACATAAAATTCATAGTCAAGCTGCGCGTGAGTATCGCGTTTGTATCAATACAAACGCGCGTCAACGGCGCTTTTAAAAAACGTGGTGTGCAAAGACAGAGAGAAGGTTAATAAATAATTTTTACTGCGTTTTTTAGTATGACTTTCATTATACATACTTACGAATCTTCCTCCTTCAACAGGAGGTATATATGAACTTTAAAAAGACGCTTCACTATTATTTGAGCGTAAAATGCTTTCCATACTAGAAAAAACGTTTTAATAAATTAACTTAACCTAACCTTATCCGGCTGTTTATCATACAACATAAACGTCGCATAGCTTGACCGAATTGTGAAGATAAAGAATTGAAAGGGGAATGTCCACGTTCCATAATGTCTTGGGCCCAGGATGGACAGCAAAAATTTGAATAATAATTGAGTGTTTTACAATCTTAAGTGTGTCGGATATCTAAATGAAATATTAAAAAGGACGCCATTGTTTAAAAAAAAGTAGGAAATTTAAATTTTTTTAGGTAGGAAATATGTCCTACTGTGAGTCAAATTAAGAATTTCTCTAGGTTCTATGCCCGAGGTGGTGTGTAAAATATAACGAGAAACATGTTCTCATTATATTTTATATAATTGTAGTCATTGGGGTATGTAAAAAAATAACTTTTTATACACATAGTAAGTATATATATTTTCTTCATTATCATATATGACCATCATCTAAAAACGGTGCAGGAGGTAATATATTCGACTCATGTCTAGCTCAACCAACATACAAAAGTACTGTCAGTAATCTTTGATTCCAGAGCCAGTCTTAGTTAATTGTGACCACAGAGTCCGTAAAACAAAGTTACAGTCGTCGTTGATAGTAAGCCTTAAGTCCGTAAAACAAAACCCAGAATCAAGTCCATATAAGAAAGCCAGATCGTAGTTAAAGACATCGAAATTGTAATCAAAACACATCAGCTTGTGCGTAAGCAACAAGTGACATGAAAGCTGAAAATTATGTATTTAAATATTTTTTTGCATTTACAATGCCATATTTCTATAAGATATAAAATACGCATGTAAAAAACAACCACGCCTCCGAGCCTCAGGTAGGATACGAACCGACGACCTTTCGTTATCCGGGCGAGTGCTCTGACCGCTGAGCTACTGAGACGTTGGCAGACGCGTCGAAATTGACAAACGTATTTAAACTTCTTCTATGAGCTAGCATCGTGCCACCAATGTTGAATGCTAACTACATTCAACATCGAAAGTAATATTTTTACAAATATTAAATATTCGATTAATAGATGAAACCAGCAATAATAATGTTTTAATTTTTATTTTTTGCATTCACAATGCCCAAATTACAAATAAATATGGCAATGTGAATGCCGGAATGCCGCCGGTCTTGGAGGCATGGTTGTTTTTTACGTGCGTATTTTATACCTTTTAGCTGAAAATTATTTTGAATTATTGACATTTGATTAACAAACAAGTGTTGCCATTAAAGGCAATCAAAAATATAAAAACACGTAATCGATTAATCGTCGTTTTATTAATTTCTGTTTTATAAAATAAATGCCTTAGCTTTATTTCCATTAATATTTTCTATTAATTTATGAACTACTTTGTTTAAGCAAAATTTTAAGTTATTTATTCAGTTGAATATATTTTCGTCAAAATCGATTCGTATCGATATTTAATGTGAAATAATATTTAAAATGTAATTTACGTGCTGGCAACATTTTGCAGTGGCGCATGTTTAAATATATGTAAAATTGGTAACTTTTAATGACAAAATGTACAAAATTATTTTCTTGTTTAATGATGTCCACGGTGGGCCTAAAATGAGCATTCTCCTTTGACGAGTGTGTTTATGAAATGGTAACAACAGTTTAAGAAAAACGTTTCGGACCGTTTCAATCCCTAAGTGAGTGATATATCAGATAAACTAATGTATGGTAATATGTCATTGTTCCTGGTAAAAAATAAAAGTCTATGGTCATCAGCTTTTTGAAAATTCCGCATTTAAGGGACTGAACCCTTTTCGTGAAAGCTCGTTCAACCATTTTTGAAGTTAGAAGTTAGCATCCAAGTATTGGGGCTTTTAATAACAATAATAATATTTCTTACATTCACACCAATTAGCCTTGTCTAATGTAAGCACTGTAAGGCTTGTGTTATGGATAATAGGGAAATGGATAGACATACATATATGATACATAAATATATAATATTCACAGAAATATATATAAATACCCATGACTCGGGTACAAATGCCTGTACTCATCACAAACATTTGCCCTTTCCTGGACTCGAACCTAGGACTGCTGGTGCGAAAGGCAGGATCGCTAACGTTGCACCAAACGGTCGGTCAAATAATATAATAATAACAATAGTACATGTACGCTTGGCGTCAAAAAACGCAACTTTTAAATAAATTACTTGAAACAATTATAGACCTTATTTGGAATGAATAATGAAGGTAATGTTGGGTATCATTTGAAAAGTAACGAAAAATACAGTTTACAAAACAATGAAATTCTTAAATAAGACTTTATTAAAAGGATTAATAAAGAAAATTAAAATACAAAAAGTAGCTCAAAACATGTTGTCGTCGTCGTCTCGCGGAAAAGTGATTTTTGTAAAGCCGAGTTTAATTATTTGTCTTACTACTACTCCACATGTAAAGAATTGTAAAATATATATACCACTATTTACATAAGTGGGTCAAATAAGATGTTTTTTTTAGTAAGTTAATCATTATTCAAGTAAGTTGAAGTTGAAATTTGATACATTGGTTACCAGTAAGAATTGGGGGTTACAGTGTTTTTTAAAATTACCTTGAGAATCAAAAAGGGATTGAAATATTGGGGTTCTCTCTATCTGGCAGAATCTTGATACTCGTAAGTCACTTGCGGTACTAATCAAAAGGCATAACTTGATATACATTGCAGATAAAGTTAGACAAATTTTTATCCATTACCAGCCTGCAAGTTATATCAAATTATGCCTTATTTTAAAAAAGAATATATCGAAACTTAAAGTATTGTTTAAAAAGTCCAACAGTTTTGAACTGAGAAGCATGAAATTAAAATGTTATGATTTTTGATAGAAAATAAATACATATGTATTTCCTAGTTTCTGGGAATGTTACTTGGACCCTGTAGGTTGCGCTGCAATTGGGTTGCAGATGTATCTTTTTTATCTACATATGGTATGCTAAAGTTCGGACAGGACAACGTCTGCAGTGTCCGCTAGTTATACAACAAATGATTATTTGTCGTGTCTTTCCTTTTCGTATAAGACTAGAACACAAGAGTCCAAACTAGTCGCCTGTAGATTAGAAACCATAATTTTATTAAGGTCTTTTAATGTATCCTGTAGTACCCAAGTACTTGTGTATACTTAGTAGTGAGTGAAGTATGTATAAAGGTACGAAACGGACTCATTGTGTGTAGATTGGAATAAACACGGCGAATATCAAGGAACCGTCGATTCCTATTAATGCGCATTAATTTTAAGTTGTTGACATAATTTCCTGCGGAGCCGCGGGGATAGCTGTTGATGTTCGTTACCTTCTTGAGACTATTTTTTGTGTCATTTTTACTTATTTAGGTTAACTAGTGGTTGCCATGAGATCGATTTCGACTGGAAGAATTCCCCATCAAGACGGAATTTTTCTCCGACTGTTATTACACACTCAGTGCACACATCCGATTGTCCATCATCCAATGTAAGCAGTGCATTACACTGCTTATAACGTGCTTTTTCTCCGAGAGTTACCGGCGAAGCTTCCGACGTGTGCGTTAAGTTTGCAAAATAAAGTTGATGTAACTAGGTATGTTGTTGAGCTATGGTCAGTGATGGTCTTATCTACATTTATATAGATGGTGCAAGATACAAAAATGGTGTCTCTTCAAGTACAATACTTTATTCATTTGAATAAAACACCTTTTAAGGAATTTTGCACAAAATTTATTTTATATTTAATCCTTTTCGACTCCTTTACAAGAGTCGTGATCACAGGATGACTAAGGTAATGGTTGTCATATATTTATCGGAAACGTTAAAATTTTACATAAATCGAATTGATTTATTTTTTAATTTTATTTAGTTATTAAATTCTCACAACGATTACATTGTATACAGTAGAGTCTACTACCAGTTCAGAAATTGGAAGGCCCTTCCGAGAAAAACTAACGTAAAAAGCTAGGGCAGGGGGATCGACCTTCATCTTACTGTTATTATTTGCAAAGAGAGCTAACTACATCATTAGGTGTTGCAATGTGTGTCTTTGGAGGTACTAATTTATTAATTGTTGGATCCCAAGCAGGTGGAACCCGCCAACCTTCGTCTCTATTGAAATTAGGATGTCTCCTGATTTCAATAGCCTCGCGTAGCATCCTAGGAACAAATCTTTGTTCTCTAGCGAGAATTTGTGGTTTATCGAAACGAATGTTGTGGTTTGCCCCTCAAAAGCATGCTCACACACTGCAGACCTATTATTGCGCCTTTGTTTTCTGTCGGCTACGCCCTATACTTCTCTTTGTTTGCCCGATGTTCTCATACATCCACAGTCACTTATTTTGGTATATTGCACTTGACGGGTCGTAAGAATTGGTTAATCTTCCTGGCTGGTTTAAAGTAAGTATTAATGGAAACCTGCTTCAGAATATTCCCAATGTTGTCAGTGACCTCCTTCATGTAGGGAAGGACAGCAGGTTGACGTTCTACTGTAGCTGGTTTGGCGCGGCCTATGTGACTTAGTCTTGGTACTTGCAACTTGTTATCTTGTAGTACTCGCTTGACATGCTGAAGCTCAGCAGTCAGATGTTGTTGGTCACAGATGCCGCGAGCTCTCTGAAACAAAGATTTCTCTACGGTAGCCAACTGTATAGGATGGTGGTGAGAGTCACTATTTAGATATTTATCTGTATGTGTTGCCTTTCTATACACTGTATAACTAAAGGTTTGCTTTGGATTCCTGCTGATTTGAATATCTAGGAAGGCTATTTTATTGTCTGTCTCCAATTCCATAGTAAATTGTATGTTGGGATGTATGGAATTGAGGTGACTTAAAAGACAGAAACCATATCTTTTGGTAGTGTGGCAAATGTGTCATCTACGTACCTTCTGTCAAAGCGTGTACACATCGGTGCCGTTGCTAGGGCCCTTTCCTCAAAGTCCTCCATGAAAATTTTCTACAGGCGATACAGGACTATAAGTGATACAGGAGAGCTTTATTGTAACAATTGCTTACTCATTATTAGGCCCTTTTCCACCAGGAAAAGAAGCCTAATTCAATTCAATTATTTATAGGTTCATAAACATGGGTATAACAAGCTTTTAGATACATGTTATAGTACAGCCATGATTCACCTTTACAGGTATATGAACAGAACATGGATTATCTTATCATACTACGTAAAAAAGAGTTTTATAATTATCACATTATCATTATCTTCAATTTTGAATATCATCATCATCATCATATCAGCCGTACAACGTCCACTGTTGGACATAGGCCTCCCCCAAGGATCTCCACAACGATCGGTCCTGTGCTGCCCGCATCCAGCGTTTTCCCGCGAACTTAACCAGATCGTCGGTCCACCTCGTAGCGGGCCTACCCAGTGAGCGTCGTCCGGCACGCGGTCGCCATTCGAGAACCTTTCCGCCCCAACGACCATCGGTTCTCCTTGCTATGTGTCCTGCCCATTGCCATTTCAGCTTCGCAATTCTTTGAGCTATGTCGGCGGTTTTTGTTCTCCTACGGATGTCCTCATTTCTGATTCGATCGCGTAAGGAAACACCAAGCATAGCTCTCTCCATTGCCCGCTGGGCGACCTTGAGCCTTCTTACAAGACCCATAGTGAACGACCACGTTTCACTGCCATAAGTCATCACTGGCAACACACACTGGTTAAAGACTTTCGTCTTAAGGCACTGAGGTATTTTGGACGCGAAAATGTATCGCAGCTTCCCGAACGCTGCCCACCCGAGTTGGATTCGACGAGAGATCTCTTTCTCGAAGTTGGACTTACCTAACTGTATTGTATGTCCTAGGTAAACATAATGGTCAACAACTTCGAGTGTAACGTTCCTAGCATTTACTGGAGCGGGTGTAACATGGGCGTTGGACATAATTTTCGTCTTGTCCATGTTCATCTTAAGACCCACTCGTTGGGATGCGTTACTGAGATCTTCGAGCATGGTGCTCAGGTCTTCCAAGGTCTCAGCCATTAGGACCACATCATCGGCAAACCGAAGATGCGTCAGGTACTCGCCGTTGATGTTGATGCCAAGTCCATTCCAGTCCAGAAGCTTAAAAAATATCCTCCAACGCAGCAGTGAACAGTTTCGGAGAGATAACGTCTCCCTGTCTCACTCCTCGCTGTAGTTGGATAGGATTAGAGCTCTGGCTCTGTACTCGGACCGACATGGTGGCGTTCTGGTACAGGTACCTTAACACTTCGATATACCTGTAGTCCACTTGGCACCTCTGGAGAGACTGCAACACCGCCCAAGTCTCGATCGAATCAAAGGCCTTCTCATAGTCCACAAACGCCAAGCAAAGTGGCCGATTATACTCTTCGGTCTTCTGTATAACCTGCCGCAGCGTATGAATGTGGTCTATGGTGCTAAAGCCTTTTCGGAAACCGGCTTGTTCGGGAGGTTGGAAGTCGTCAAACCTGCGAGCAAGACGATTCGTAATGACCCTCGAAAACAGCTTGTAGACATGGCTTAGAAGCGAGATGGGTCTGTAGTTCTTCAGTAGGGTTTTATCGCCCTTTTTAAAGAACAAAATTACCTCGCTTCTGCTCCATGCCTTCGGCGTTTTGCCCTGGACGATGACAGAATTGAAGAGCTTGTGGAGGACTTTAAGTACCGGCGTGCCGCCCGCTCTCAGAAGCTCTGTTGTAATTCCGTTATCACCCGCCGCCTTTTTGTTCTTAAGCTGTTTGAGGGCTATTCTAATCTCGTACAGATTTTAATAACAGATATCAATTTTGAATATCAAATTAATTAAATAAATGGTAATACAATAAATATCTATTATTAGCAGATCATGTCAAATGTCAAGTGTTATATTCTATCTATTTTATCATTTAAAAATATTTTTATGTCATAATAAACCAGTTCAGCAAGGAAGCCATTTAGTGCAGTTTAAAATCTTTTGTGATTGATCGCTCTAATAGCTAATGGGATTTTATCATAGATTATAGGTGCCATGAAATTCACACTCATTCTTCTCAGAAGAGTTTTGCACTCATGAGCTACTTTAGGTGTTCCTTCACGACGACTACCAATAGGATTAATTTCAAAATTGTTTGGGTTTTCACGGACAAAGTTTGCTATCTCAGATATATACATAGAAGGCAGAGTAAAAATTTTATGTTTACGAAAGTAGGGTTCACATGAATCATCTTGCATTAGACCAAACATGGATCTGGGACATTTCTTTTGAGCTTTAAAGACACTTTGCTTATCAGTAGTATTGGCCCAGAACATTATCCCATATCTCAAAGCTGATGCGACATATCCGTGATAGGCTGTCAAAAGCGTCTTAACACTGGCAACTTTCCTCAATTTGTGAAGAGCCTAGGAAAATTGGTTTAATTTCTTTATTAACTTGTCAATGTGAGGTTTCCATGTAAGCTTGTTATCTATAGTCAGACCTAAGAATTTAGTAGTGTCTACTTCCATCACTGAGTTATCAGAATATTTGATGTCGAAATTTAATGGATAGTTATTTCTTTGCTTAAAGTTAATTAAATGTGTTTTCGTTAAATTAATTGTCAAGTTATTTATTGTCAGCCAATTAATTAAAGATGTCAATGTATTATTTATGTCAAATTGAATATTCTTAAAATGGTCATAGGTAAATAAAACAGTACTGTCGTTAGCAAAAACAGTCATGTGAAGATTGGTAACATTGGGAAAGTCATTTATATAAATAATAAAAAGTTTTTATCGTCTAGTCTTGTCGATTGTCTCGGGCTTTTGTTGATTTCGGCGTCCTTTCCTCAATAATAGCACCCGGTGCGGTACCACCGCTTTCTGGCACTGCTCTAGCCGCCACTGGTTATGGATATTAGATAGTCAAAATGCTAAAGGTTTGTTAATATGAATAGATGACACAGTAAAAGAGCTTCTTAATACAATTCTCAAATAAGCCAACAATTTTACACAGTAGTCCATAAACTTGACGTAGTCATTAGAAATCCGTTTCTTAAATCGCCACAAAATGTCCCATTCGTAGCAAATTTGAGGCCAGGCTATTGGTTCAGCGCGGCAGTTTTTCCAGTTATCATAAAGAATATTTTGTGCATAAGAACTTGTAGCGACAACAGGCACACCTATAGCAGAAATAATTAAAAATAGAAAAACCTTATCTCTAGTTATACACTATATAAATGTATTACTAGAGATTGCGGTTATTTGCATTTATTATCTCAGCATTTAAGGTTTACACAGTAGCCCATAAACATCATTTTAGGATTTTTAGCATAAATTACGATTACTTTTTGCATATATTTAAAACTTAATTAAAAATTAAAAAAAATAGGTTCTTTGTATTATTTGTGGAGAAATATCTCCAAATTAAAATTATGTACAAATCACAAATTTTATGAGTTAATAATTTTAAAACGGTATCGAATCGATGGCTCGACAACCAATATATGTATATAACCATACTTGTTTATAAGGCAGTAATCCTTGCTTCAAAATTAAACGATGAATGACAGAGGACTTGTTGGGACCGAAAGACCACCCCTTTTTATTTTATTTCTTATATTGTTATAGTATAGTTTAAAGTAATCCGGTTTGTTTCTCAGAAGGGTTTTTAAATAGACTCTTATCATTATCTTCACCACACACCCTTCCAACAACATAAGTCGGCTAGTTACCCCATAATCCCGTGAATTTTCATTATTATATTAGAATAAGAATATTTTTTACGATTCAATTTGGTTTGACGTTAGGAGCTCGTGATGTAATAGTGAAATATGTGAGTCAACTAAAACATTTAGAAACGTATAAAAATATAACTTATAAACTTGCATCTCTTATTTTATACCAGGACATAAAATTTAATAAACGCATTTTTTGAATTGATATTGGCATAAATTTACGAGCATGGAACACTACAGATACTGAGAGCGCGTTTTTTTTATATACGTACAATAATTCTAGTTCCCAATACCTAAAATGAGCTTGAACTGGGATGGATTTCTTGTACCAAAAAATAACAACTAACCAAATCACATGTATCCTTAATTAAATCGTAGGTATTCTTCCCTAGTAATAAATAATTAAATTCTTATTTTATATAAATATTACGTGCTTGCTGATGATGATGTTGCATGATGAAGCCAGGGAAAAAACTCAAATCTTTTTTGTGCTCTCTAGGATTTGAACACAATGGCATAGCGCCATCTAGTGAGTTTTCACGGATCACAGCTATTCATGTTTAGGAATTTATGTAAATAAAATTTACATACTATTATTATTTTACGCAATATACAAACTCTAATTAACATTTTTGAAATTGTTAACTAACCAAATTATAGTTTTAATTACTTGGTAATAAACGTGATAGTTAGTCTTTTATCGCCAACACTCGTGTTTTCGGCTAAATTTGATAGTAGAGACACTTCATACGATATATATTAAATTAAGCCCACGACAAGCTCCAAGCTGAGCTTAATATATCTGTGAAAACCATACAGAGAATCTGTTCAGTAGTTTCGGTTATTAGCGTATATGTACATACAGACAGAAATAAACAAATCGTAAAAAAAATCGTTTTTGTTTTCTCTTACTGTTTTTTTATCCCATTCATTCATTTAATATACTGACGCAGTTCTTCTGCTTTATCATATGCATAGAATAAATAAAACAGTCGGCAAATATTTACTTAAACTCTAACGTATGATTCTGTATAAAAAAGACAAATATGACAACTACACATTAGAGCTGTAAAATATAATAATTAGGTAATTTATAATATCGCTATATGATAGCCAAAAGGTAGTTGCCAGTAGATGTTATTAAGTGCGCTTTGATAATACAAAATGTTAACTTCAATTTTAATTTAAATAAATTCAAATTGCAATCGAATATTGAAATTATTTGATATAATACAGATTTAGTTATAAATGTCAATTCTTGCGAATAGGGTTCTTTGTCGATGATATTTGTTTAGTTTCTCTTTTGTGAAAAGCTCTTACACAATAATTTGTATTACGCTCTGCATTATATTAT